>CM073929.1:20000000-25000000 GCA_037179545.1 Sesamia inferens
AACCAGACTTCACTAAACCTTGTTTCATGGGCTGTGTCTACAAGAAGTTTGAATTCGTGAGTAAATTCTATATTCCGTGACAGTCTTCAATCATACATAAACAACTGAAAGGATATAGATGAAGTTTGTCACATAAATAGGTATTGTCTTGATGGTACACATAGAGTACCTATTTTTTTTTGTTCCTCAATTATGAAACAGAAGCAGGGGAATGTTTCATCGATTTTTAAATTTTTCATTTTACACTTTCCAACAGCGAAAAGATAAATGCAATAAATAATAAATAAATAAAAATAATACGATCACTTTATTTATATACATAAATAATAACCATGAATACATTATAAAAACCTTACAATAATATTATGGTTTCAAAGAAACAAAAATAGCCACACATTTTAATTGAGATTCGTACACTGACTTCGTTGATCGTGAACCCGTTACTATACCTGCGTTAGGACTACCTAATAGATAGCAGTACATGACAGATTTACGCCAATTCTAGCAATGCAATAGTAACTACAGTAGGGTAATTACATAACACAATATCAATTCTATTCTATTTTTGTTTATGGCAATGGTTCCGAAATCGACAATTCTGCCAATGTCAAATGTGATATGAGAAAACTAACACAATATCAGTAGCAATGCAAAAAAAAAAAAACAACATTCATTGCGTTATTTAGATTGCTGAGCAAACATATTTTCAAACACATGGAGTAATGGATCAGCAGTATGCTTCGAAATGATTCCAATTGATATTAACAGTGTGTTACGAGATAAAGGTGCAGGTCGCTATTAAATCAACAGAAATAAATCATATTATTTCATATAGTGTGACGACAGTTCATGAGTGTGTGTGATTTGTGGAATGTTGAGATATCAATACGTATGCATGTCTATAGCAATGTCCGGCTGCTTTTTTTTTATCAAAGAAGTACTATGCTACGTTGCTATGCACGCAATTAATATACATACATATTCATAGGTGCATATAGCGTAGTATTGCTGGAAACAGGCTCAACTATGCCACGTTTTAATAGGAAAGTTTGCATGCTATGGATGTGCGAGTGGTATAGCTCTATTCAGAGCAGAGTATCTAAAGTAGGTGTTCGTTCAAAGTAAATATGCTCCCCGTTTTTTCCTGCTGCTGAGACATCGCATAGCTCAAATTGCGCATCTGCCTCATACAGCAACACTACATAGCTTAGCATTAGTGGAAATGGTTACATACTTTCATTGCCTAGCTTTCAAATCCTCGCAGCATAGCACATCTCTAGTGGGAAAGCAGCCTTAGCATGCGACTGGAGTTTTGAGCGTTCACAGTAAAAAGAATATTGTATTTGTACTTAGTATTATATCAAATGGAAGCGGTTGACTAGTAGTACAAGAAAAATATCTATCCTATCCTCAATATCCTTTATCATTTTGATAAATCTTATTTTATTAATTTTACAGATTAATGACAAAGGCGAATACGACTCGGATATGGTTATTAATAAAATTAAACAGATTGCGAAGACTGACGATTACGTCACAAAAATGTCAGGCTTTGCAAAAAAATGCGAATCAGGTGATATTAATTCATTCATACTTTGGTTACCAACATACCAACAACCTATATTAGATAAGGAGTATTCTTTTAATTTATAAAGATAGCGCAATGTTCCACTAGAGGGACTGAGTGCAGAAACCAAACCAGTAACATAGAACACAGATAGCTTGGTTGCGGTGAGTTAGGGCCGCAGCACTCTTATTATATCCAAAGTCATGCCACGCCTGATTATTGATTAAATGACAAAATATAACTTCATCAGATGAAAAATACTGTGCAGATAGAAATTCATTGAAATCATGAAGCATGGCGTTTTATGTCCAAGTAGATATTTTTAATCGCTCTGTCGATCCTATTGTGGTCTTTTTGGTGTGAATGTTACCACTAGCTCAATAGTTTCGTTTTGTAGCTTTTTTTAAAATAATATCTTACATTTTTAAAATAAAAATAACTAATGCTGTGATATTACACGAATGTTTATTTTTTCTTTGTAATTTTCTATTCATAAACTTCCACTATTATTTATATTTTTTCTTTCTAAATTCCAGTTAATGCTAAACCGGTGAGCGACGGAGATGCCGGTTGTGAGAGGGCTGTGCTGTTGATTAAATGCTTGAAGGAGAACCATTCTGAGGAGAACCAACCTGTACTATAACGTGTTACAAAAATTATAGTGTAAGATAGTGTCAATTCTTTTGGCCCACCAAAGCTTATCAAGTATGTAGTTTGTCAAGTCTAGTTTGTCACTGTCGTGATAAGAGATGTCAAAGAGGGTACTCATTATCACTTGATAGACAGAAATCGCGCTTGATACACGTATCATCATCATCATTTCGGCTGAAAGACCACTGTTGAACATAGGCGTCCCCCAAGGATCTCAACAACGACCGGCCCTGCATCTCCCGCATCCAGCGGTTTCCCGCGACAATTTCTAGGCCGTTGGTCCACCTTGTCGGGGGTCTACCCATGCTGCGTCTTCCGAGAACCCTTCGGCCCCATCAGGCATGTACCCGGCCCACCGACACTTTAGTGTTGCAATTCTTCGGGTTATGTCGGTTACTCTCTTTCTTCTGCGGATCTCCTCATTCCTGATTCGATCACGCAGTGAAATATATACCAGTGAGTAATTTATTCTAGCCGTCGTGTTCCCGCTTTCAGTGCCTCGCTAACTAACTTGTTTTTAGTTACTAGCTCTACTCGCTTCTAGAGCAAACATTATAAAGCTGGCTTTTTTTTCTACTGATACGGTAACTATCTAAAGCTGTTACGCTAGACTAGCTCATCATGACCGAAGTGTTATTCTGACGACTGGATTATTCAATGAGAGATCAGTTTTAATTATGGATGAGTTTACACGATATTGTACTGTCCCAATTCCAATAATTCATTTAAAGAACCCATATAGTAAATGCGTCCAGATTTTAGTTTTTATTTTTCTTTTTTGCCAGTACTTAAACCTTTTTATATCTGTTACAAAAAATAATAATATAATTAATAATTTGCTGTTCGATGGGAGTGAAATGAATATATGTAGACTGTATGATACTATGAACCAATTCATTAAATTTTTGTCTTATTTCATGGTACCTACTAATAATATGACTGGTCACCTCTGCGTAACCCTTAGTTGAAAACATGTGTGATGTTATGTCAATTATACTACTATCTGAGAACACAGTTCCACTATGCTTACACCTACAATGAGGATGAAGGAAACAACATAAAACTAATTTAATTATTATTTTTTTCTTTTCAGCTCTCTACTACGTACCTAAATGGATTCATAAAACAGTTTTTGTGCTATACCTAATGACAAAATATTATATCAGTTTGTTTTATTTTAGTAATCAATTGTTTTACTTTTTCATCCACTAGCAGGTAACTCAGGACATGATGATTTGCATCATTATTTATTCAAAGAAATAAAATCTATTTTTCGAGTCACAATGGTATTTACCATTTTTGTTAGACTGATATTTACCTTTTTTGTTAGACTGAACTAACTAAACCACTGAATACAACACTCAATCATACATTTATAAAAGTTAAGGTGGGTGGACCATGGAAGGCCATGCTCCTTTGAAGGCCAACTATTAAAAAATCGTAGTTATTGACATTTAAATACATATTCCTGCTACTACACACTAAGATCCTACAAACTAAAGGCCACAAACGTGGCAGCGTGTCGATTGTGTCGCTAATGTGGCAGTGCGATCCAATGTTTCGTAGGCTTCGGTCGTTGACGTTGCAATTGTTATTCGCGCGCACAACAAACCGTACATTTTTGTCAATAGCCTATTATTATTTCATGTTTTTTTAATGTGAATTGTCGTATTAGTACATGTTTATGCCACTAAAGAAAAAAGACATAGCTTTGCCTCAATTTACATTAAAATATTGGTAGTGTTCCTAGGAAAGCCGGTGGTTCCTTATAAGGCCAATCAAAAATTTGACGGTTGGCCTTGCTATGGTGCATGGAACCATAAGGAACATTCACAAATCCTGAACAAATGTACACTTACTTTTTGGTTATAAATAATGAGAAATTGTTATAATTTTATTAAGTTTGTAGTATCTATTATTTATTATAATTATTAGGACAAAGTTATAGTCATAATTATCAATTTTGGCCTTACAAAGAACGGACCCATAAGAAGGCCATTTTCGATAAAAAAAAATATTGCAATTTCATAATAAAATCTGATGGAAAGTTATTTAAGGCCAATATAATACTCATTACTAATATTTTTAAATTATTTATATTAATACATTCTTAGTTATAGAATGGTGTTCAAGCAATGTTCGTAGAGATTTTTATAGATGATAAAAATAAATTGAGTATTTAATGCTTCGCTTAAATAATACAGCTTATTATGTAGTTTTAGTAAAAGCGGATATATTTAATGTTACAACTCTTTTTTTTAAGTTTAACAACAGATGTATAATGTTGGCCTTGTTTGGAGCCGTGTTCCATGCAAAGCCATTTGGAAGAGCTTTACAAAACTTAAATTTAATAAATGTTGTTTAAAGTTAGGTAAAAAAAAAAGATTTTATACGGTGGACAATAAAACAAAGTATTACTTAATAATTTGTTTCCTACATTTATCCAATAAATAAACGAATTAAAAGTATTTACTCGTTAGAGTGGCCATCCATGGTCCACCCACCTTATTATAAATATTACTAAGTTCAACAAATTAAAATTATACATTTAAATAATAATTATCTAAACATTGAAAAAAAGTCATCCAACCAATACAATACAATAATAAACATGATTACAATCTCCATTTAGTCACATCAGACCACCACATGCCGCTGGAGATTATAGAGCAGTCACTCTGTCCCGCAAGGACCATTGTGTGTTTGTTGTGTTGAAGGTCTTGCCGCCACGCGATGCGTCGTGTTCCGGCATGATGTCTGGTGAAGCCGTACGGAGGACGGGTCTGAGCCTTTGTGTTGCGATGTGTACCAATTACGATGCGCCAAATGTTGTTGTGTCGGGAGTTTGGACGTGGAGAGTCTCCAGATCAATCTCCTTCTGGCGCAGCATCGTTGGTCGTGTTGGTCTTGGGTTACCTCGCTCAACTGCCGTCATCATTCCTATTCCTAAGATTTTTAAGTGAATAGGCTTAATAAACTAGTGCCCTTTACCATCAACGATTGCATCACTGCTTACCATCAGGTGGGATTGCAGTCAAGCACTAGTTTATAATTATTAAAAAAAAAAGAATGTATTTTGTTCGATATATATTTTTGGTGTACAATATATAAAAATATTTATAAATAAATATTTTATCTACGTGGAAATAATAAATAATAATACGAGGGACTGGAACAATTTGCCAGCGGCGGTGTTTCCGTCGGACTACAATTTGAGTGTCTTCAAGGCTAGTGTGAACAGGCTCTTAATAAACTAGTGCGCTTTACCATCAACGATTGCGTCACTGCTTACCATCAGGCGGGACTGCGGTCAAGCGCTGGTTTATAAATTAATTAAAAAAAAATCTATCTCAAATTCTGTCATACATATATCATCAATTCTTACCATTCCAGCTTTCTTATAAACACAAGCAAAGAGACACCTGATGGATTCGTTGTCCGGCATTATCTTGCTCTTAAGCTGTATCAAATCAGGCGCTGTTATTGGATAGTTGTCGGAACATTCTATTATCATATCCACGTATTTCATTTTCAGTTCATCCAATGATGATGCCTGGAATAGTAATTGATGATAAATTGTTATGTATCACTTGATCGAATGCTACAATTTAGAGGTGGTATTAAGAAATATGTTTAAACTAGCGGCCCGATACGTGCTTCGCTACGTATAAAGTGAAATAATAAAAACAAATTTATTGGATCAACAAAATTATTTAGTCAAACAGATTTTTTTTTTATTGCTAGCAATTTTAAAACTTAATTCAAAACATTTAGATTAACAAACAAACGACTGGGGGTACCAACTCTGGAACAGGCAACATAAAGTTGGCCATTTGAAAAACATGATTCCTCCAAATTCAGACCACAAACGTGAAATAATTGCACTTGGGCTTTGTTGATGGACATAGCAAATGATAAACGCACAGGATATTGTAATCGTTTAAACTCAAACGGCATATCAGTTGGGATCATAGGGATATGTGGTATAACAACTCAAGAAACAATAAGGTGCACTGGACATCATCATCATCAGCCTCTACTCGTCCACTGCTGGACATAGGCCTCTTCTATGGCAAGCCAACAAGCTCGATCCTGAGGAGTTCTCCGCCAGCCACTACCAGCCACCTTTTTGATGTCGTCGCTCCATCTCGCCCAAGGGCGACCTACGCTACGTTTGCCGAGACGCGGTCTCCATTCGAGGACTCGTTTACCCCAACGGTTGTACCGGACAACCTCAGAGTATTCCTTTCGGCCTTTTTATTTCTCTTTACCACATATTTATCTTGGAGTAATTATTATAGAGCTCGAATAGTATACCCTTGTTTGTTTAAATATAAGAAAGTCACTACACACTACACTACATTATTAGTTGTTTGATAGGCAACTCTTTTGGAGTACATACGAATTTACACTTTCTGTTGTGCTAGTGTTAAATCCTTTTCCGTGTGACCACATACATCAACGTTTTTACACATAAATATATCAAACCAGTAATAATCAGCAGTGCGATTCTCACCCTGAAAACTTAGGTGAAGGAAACGTAGTGAGCTGACATTCAAACTAGTGCTAGGGTTTTTTTTATATTATAAACTAGCGCTTGACCGCAATCCCGCCTTATGGTAAGCAGTGATGCGATCGTTGATGATAAAGCGCGCTAGTTTATTAAGAGCCTATTCACTCTAGCCTTGAAGATACTCAAATTGTAGCGTGACGGAAACACCGCCGTCGGCAAATTGTTACAGTCCCTCGATGTACGCGGTATAAAAGATGAAGCGAAACGCTTCGTCCGGATCGCAGCGGTGTCAACAACGTAAGGATGGAAAGTCGCCGTAGAACGGGTCGTCCGATGGTGGAACGGAGATTCGCCAGAATGCATCCTATAGAAGACCGAAAGGCTGGCTACTCTACGCCTGTGCTCCAGGCTTTGGAGACCGTTTTGAGTTAAATCTGGGTCGACAATCAGCCTCTTCGCACGCCTTTCCACTGAATCCAAAGTAGCCAGGTGACATTTCGCAGTACCAGCCCAAATGTGGCTGAAATACTACACATTCACCTCCAGCATCATCATCAGCAGCATCTCACTTCCGGCGTACTTCACCTAACTTAACATGGTGGGTTTTTTCATAATCGATCAGCTGATATTATTCTTCGGGTGGAGTCTAAGGTTCGTATTACAGAACGTTACTCAAAACTCAAGCATTACTTAAAACTAGTTTCAACCAATGAAAAGGCTTCAAACGAGACTTAAGTAAAGCTTGAGTTTTGGGTGACATTCTGTAATACGGACTTAAGTGGGTCTACTGGGAATTGATGGACTAAGTATAAGGTCTTAGTTTATGTCTCATTTATAGACATAAATCACTCTTTAGTCCACCTATTTTGTAAGTTAAAAAATAAGAATAATAAAAGAATAATAATAAAATAATAAGAGTAACCACAAGTAACCCCTAAGGGTTTGATTTGACAAGAAGACATTCTTAGAGGGTTACTTCTAGATTATTTGAAGCCAAAGAATTTAAGTAAAATGATGGTAGAAAGCATGGACGTATATAAAGTCCCATTGAGTTGAAATGATTGTTGCAATAAGCAACAAGTACATAAAGCTGAATCTAATTAATTCACTTTTATTTGGTTGGCCAATAAATTTTTAAAGGATGAAAAGAAGGAACTTTTCATTTAGTTAATCTCACTGCTGATTATTATCTATCCTACTGATAGACATTCTAAATAAGATGAAGCCAAATCTCTCAAAAATCAAGTATTGTTTTTGTGAACTGATGCACTAAGCAATGGTTAATGCTTATAATTAATTTATCATTAGCAAATCTCACGCAGTGATCTTTTATATGGTCTGTATATATGTTATTTTTGTTCGCAAAACTTATACTATTTTTATCTTTCGGAAGAGTCAATTTATATAAGACTAGCGGCTGCCAGCGACTTCGTCCCCGTGAATTTAGTTATGCTCCGCTCCTATTAGTCGCAGCGTGATGTTATATATATATGAATTAATGGGCTATCCAACGCAAAAAGATTTTCAAATCGGACCAGTAGTTCCTGAGATTAGCGCGTTCAAACAAACAAACAAACTGTTCAGCTTTATATATTAGTATAGATTACTAAGCACTCAACTATAGAAACATCTTTAGACACTTCTAAAATATCCGTCCTTATGGTCTCGACCTCTAATCTCGACTGTTGACTCTTTTGGGTTTTGAACAATACCTACTCAAGATTTAAGATAAAAACTATGACTAATTTTCGTCAATTTTAGAGGACGGGCGAGAGTTAATTTGACGTAAAGTGACAAGTGCAATTTAGGTTCTGAAACGTAGGTATAATTGCATTGACATTACTGGCCATGAGAAGAATAATAATAGAATATTCTTTATTATGTACAACATGTAGATTACAGAATATACGAGTAAATATGAAGATTTTGCAAAGGGTGACGCAATGGGCGAACTTATCGCTAAGAGCGATCTATTACAGACAACCTTTGGATGGAATACTAAAGACAAGGTGTGAAAAATGAATAATAATTTAACATAATGTTTAAAAACAAAGCATCTTTGACAATATAGAACTAAGGGGAAAAGTCCCTAAATGTGATGCCTACAACGTAAAAAGCTCGCAGTGCAAAACAAAACGTACGCTCATCTCACATCTTCAGAGATACTGACAAGATTAAATTTTTACTGATGATTTTTTGAATTGCAATCGTTTTAAATCAGGAGCAGTGATGGCCTGAGTCCACATTTTCCAAAACGACTCTGTCGCCGTGCCGCTATTACCAAATAACGTTACAGCGTTTGCCCCACTACTATATTGATCAAATGAGCAACCTCCCTCAAAATGATACCGACGATCCACGACATATATTAAATTTTGAATTAGGAATTTTTAGGCAATTGTTTAATACACTCTATTAGTATCCATTTCAATCATTTTAAAGCTTAGGTATTTCTAATCCATTGCTCCGTATAATCGATAAATGTTTCTTCACTTGCCTGCGCGACGACCAGGGCCACGGTTTCTATGCCATATGGTTTGATATTTAATATTGAATTCCTAATCGGATTCTCCAAACTAAGGAAACTCCTTTTCTAAAAAGACTCGCATGCTCAGTTTCCTTCAAAGTTTAAACGTCATATCCAGCCATGACCACAGACTTCATTAATTTTCACAATATTAAATTACAACACCAATTACATTACAAGAAAAACTTATGTTAGTTATTTAAATTAGTTAATGCATTTATTATACATTCCCTCTAATATAAATGATTATTTTAAAAGTAATTGATATGTTCTATTTGAACTCACATGGTACTAATTATTATTAAATTTATTCCCTTTTGTCGCTAGATAACGCTGCTTACCTCATTTATGAGTAGAAAGATTTTTTAATTGTTACAATTTCAAGAAAATTAAATAATAGTAGATTAGTAGCCAAGGGCAAAACCGGCATTACAATAATAAAATATTGTTAATTGCTGTTACAGCTTCCATTTTCATTGAATCGGGAGTGCAGCTTATATCTTCATCACTTGCAGGACTCATGTTTGTTTCTTAATTAGCACTTATTATCAAAACAGCCCAAAAACAAGCAATATTTCAAGCAAGTTTTCTATTCCCGCCTTTTTTATCTTTTTAAAAAAAATTTTCAAGAACGAAATTGTACTTCGCCGTTCGATATTTTAAATTGATGACTATACGAAGTCAAGGCTGAATGGCGAAGCGACCTCTTTTGTCATTTGGCTGAATGCATGATGTCTATTGCCATTATGATGGTTAGACAAGGAACTTATATATAAAGTGGAATGAGTACTTGCATAAGTCTCTTGTGTAAAAGAAGACTCTATTGCAAGAACAATAAGGTCGATCGAAAATAAAACCTTATTTGAAGAGAACGCGGTCCGCGGGAGCAAGCGTCCTAGTAGCCCTCTGTTTCTTTCTAAGTGTTACCCTTATTTATTAATCGTAATTTTTTTTAAATCAACAATTTCCATTAGAAAAAAAAAAGTGGTGAAAAGGGGTGCCATTGTTGGCTGCAATAGGGAGTCATACCCTGGATGCGGAATATCATTCTTTAAGTACCCAAGGTTTTTGCGGAAATCATATACAAGTTATTTTGTTTGTATGTAGGGTGATCATAAATTTCGGAATAAATGCTAAAAGTGCACTTAATCATTGTGTACCTACATAATAACTAAGTGGTTTTTATTATGCTATGTGTGTTTTCTATGCTATGTCCTAGCATAGAAAACATAATGGCGGCATAGATAAATTGTAAAGAAATGGATAGGTTTTGTGATATATATTACCTAGATAGAAAGGTAGTGAATAATGGGATGACGGCTAATAAGTACTTAGATATAATATCATCATCATCATCATTTCAGCCGAAAGACGTCCACTGCTGGACATAGGCCTCCCCCAAGGTTCTCCACGACGACCGGTCCTGCGAATCCCGCATTCAGCGGTTTCTCACGACCTTCACCAGGTCGTCGGTCCACCTTGTCGGGGGCCTACCCACACTACGTCTTCCGGTGCGTGGTCGCCACTCGAGAACCCGTCGGCTCCATCGGGCATCGGTCCTACGGGTAATGTGTCCAGCCCACTGCCACTTTAGTGATGCAATTCTTCGGGCTATGTCGGTTACTGTCGTTCGATCGCGCAGTGAAACCCCAAGCATAGCCCTCTCCATTGCTCTTCACAAATCAAGGAATCAATATAGACTACCTTGATTGATGATATCCTAATCATCATTCAAGACTGAAAATTCTGGTCATATGACATCACAAAAACAAATTACTTTTCGAACATCTTTGTTCACCCAGCACTGTACCTTCCTTCTAAAAATCAAAATTTAGAAAAGTTTGAAGGTAATTATTACTTAGTAAGCATTAAAATTACTATCGTAATCCAATGTGACCTTGTATTTTTGTGAGATGTCTTAGTGTGAATTCGATGCATCTAGCAATTGTTGAAACAATGGGAAATTCCTCTACTTAAGGAAGTAGGTAGGTAATGTCCGAAAAGTCAGTCAGCTTTTTTGTTGTATTTCGTAAGATTGACTAAACCTTGGTGACATATTAAGATAATTGCCTCCCATCACGGTGACTTTAACGACAGAATTTGTATATATAAAGGCAACTGGCTTAGGCTAATGCATATAATTTTAGGCATTCAAAGGATCGGTAGTGCAAAGCCATAGAAACTTGCAAATATGTCGAAGTTCACCTGCATCGTCTTGTGTGTTGTGGCTGCGAGCCTGACCAAAGTTTCCGTAAGTAGCATCTTCAAGCAGTTTCTTTTATCTAGTATCATGGTATTCTTTGAAAGCCAATTTTAAGTTAGTTCCTTGCAAACGATACATCGGTGTCTTCTAAGTCAGCACTTAGAAGTCCTCTTTTAGGATTCTGGTTTTGTAATTCAAGCAATATTTGGTAGTTTTGCTGTTTTAAGTTTTACTAGGTCGGCCAGGTCTATTCAGGTTTTGATTAAGTACAACAATGCCAGTACACTTTTTACCATCGCATTTCCATTTTATGTTTTTAAGTACCATTATTTTTTCAGCATGCTGTCACAGAAGAAGAAAAGGCTGCATTCCATAAGGTGATGGAGCCCATAATAGACGAGTGTGCCAAAGAACATGGCGTAAGCGAGGCTGAAATCAAGGCAGCGCACGAGGCGGGTAGTGCCGACTCTATCAAGCCCTGCTTCTTGCAATGTATCATGAAAAAAACTGAAATGGTATATATAAATGTTGCATAATTTTTAAACAGAATATTACGTTGCCTAGGTAGATGATGTGTGAGTTTGTTATAAACAGTTTTACTAACTCTGAGAGTGTAAGTATTATTCTGAAAGGTAATATAGATATAGATACAATCTACCCATGCTCCGCTCGGGCGTAATGTCGACATAAAAAAAAGATAAATACATATAATACTGTTACACAAATAAACATTCTGGAATGCATTTTATAAATGTTGGTGAAAATAGCACTGAAATCAACTGTGTGATAAGCAACTTTATTTTATAGACCATGTAAGTATTAAGTACCATCAAAGTAGCGAAAAACAATTGGAAAATAAAAATACAGGAACAACGAAATGTGGCTTATTTGCCTAAAATTAAAACCACGATAGTTCTCATACATAAAGTTAGGTAAACAGCATTTAACTTCTTCCTTATTTTTAACAGTTGGATTCCAAAGGCCTGTTTGATGCAGAAACGTCACTTAGTAAGCTCAAGAAATTCGTAAACAACGATGAGGAGTTCGCGAAATACGAAGAAATCGGAAAATCCTGCATGTCTGGTTTGTATTTTTTTTTCATTTTCATTTCGAAACCATAAATATCAACAGTTAACTTTTAACTGTTAACTTTTTAGACACCAATGACTAAAGGTGAAGGAAAACATCTTGAGGAAACCTGGACTTTAAGTCTGAAATCGCCAACCCGCATTGAGCAAGCGTGGTGATTAAGCCCAAACCTTCTCTGTATGAGAGGAGACCTGTGCCCAGCAGTGGGACGATAAAAGGGTTGATAGACAGATAAGCAGTAGAACAGATAGGCAGTACCTCCATTTATAGTCCTGATGCAGATGATGAGTGTCTCCTACCGACTCGATAGGACTAAACTGATATTTATCTTCTATCCTTTTCTTAATGAAATAGAAAAAAAAAAGATAAAGAGATAAATTTAAATTCAGATAGTGAGCAATGGAATCGGCGCCATAGTCTTTCCCACACGAGGTATCCAAGCATAGTATTGTGAAGAGTCTTTTGTTTGGTCATGAAAGCATACATTATGTTGTATGTCATGTCTTTCCCTGACTTCATGACCAAAAAAAGACTCTTCACAATATTATGCTTGGATACCTCGTAAGGGAAAGACATGACAAGGAGTAAGAGTAAGAAAATAAAACAGGCACACATGACACATGCATGCTTGTTGAAATTGTGTTATTGAAATGGAATTGTTTTTTTTTACATTTTTCTGTTTTGTGCATCCATATACTGTTCTTATGGTCTGCTATTCTGAACAAGAACCTTAATATTGCATATTTTTATCGTTTTGAAGAAGAATGGGTTAATAAGGCCAATCTTGTACTCACTGTATAGTAGACATACATAGTAACAAACAAAATTAATGTTGCTGTTTTATTTTTCAGTGAATGAAAAAGCTGTCAGTGATGGTGAAGCCGGCTGCGAGAGGGCCAAGCTTATTCTTGAATGCTTTTTGGAACACAAAGCCGATGTAAACGAACTTTTTACATTTCATATTCTTTGCGAGTCAAACTATATAAACTCACTATATACTATACTATATGTATACTATCTATATGTATACTATATTTATCCAAACTATATGTGAGTAATTCGTTAAACGTTTTACCGAAGAAAGTGGGCAACGATGAGCAAGACCACAAGTGTAGTATAGATAGCTTGGAGCTTTTGCAATCAAATTGTATGATTTTCCTCTTTGCGAGATTGTCTCAACTCAAGAGGGCCAACTGTAGCTAGAACTTCACAGCTGCTACTCATATTCAGAAAACAGTAGTGTTGCATAAATATATTTTTACTTATTACTATATTCTTCTTTAATTTTCTTTTGCAGGTGCCGTTCTAAACAACTGGCATTCGATGTCAACAAGATGGAGATTTAACTTTACGCAATACCAAATGAGGCACAAATGATTTCTGTTTATAATTTATTATGTTTATTTAATTTTAAGTAATATATAAATAAAGCAATTTTTCGTTTAAACTTTGTCTTCATCATTTGATATTTGGACAGCTATGTACGTCTTGTCTCCCTCTATGTAGTGTTTCAACACTAACTATCAAATTTCGATTTCGACTAATAAAGAGTTTATTAGAATATTAATTTATTAGGATAAGAAATAGTTGATAGTACGTGTTGTAGATTCAAGATAGCAAAGGGTGTGTGTTCAAAAAAGTTCTGATTCTCAAATAAATGTCTTTTGATTTTGAGTATCAATTAATTAAACAGCATTTTTATTAATGAATCTAATCTAATTACATTAATAGAAACTCAACAGAGTGACCCTTTATTGGCAATAAAAATGGTTTGTAATGTAATGAAGCAGAGTATGAATCATTTCAAGAAACAAATATTGTTAAAAGTAGAACTCAAAAATACGCATTGGTTTGATAATCAGAGGTCATAACAAAAGGGTTTGATAAAATTATAAAAAAAAAAAACTATAAAATTTCAAAGAGCTGTGGATTTTATAACTAATAAATAAATAATAAGTTTCTGGAAACAAACTGGCAGGATGAAACTTAAAACGGGCTACATATGTTTGAGTTGTAAGTATTAATATTGAAATGGTTGCGGAGCGCATAGCCACTATTTTTAAAGAACACTTTGCAGTATTAATTTATTTATATATATATTGTTAGCAGAAAGAAGTTCGAATACTTGTAGCAACTCGCACCTACCCTGTCTATGCCTACATCTAGTATAATCTATGCCTGACTATTATAAATAGACAGCTGTCTGGTTAACAGGCCCTTTGGCTCCTGAGCTCTTGGACGGTAAGGTGGTTGAATTGGTGGTCGGTGCGATTTGCAGTAAGTCTGTCATTTTGTTGGTATTTCGCTGTAAATGTTGTTAAACTGATGGTTGTTTGTGTTAGAATCGTTTTAAGGTTATAACATTGAGTTATTGATTATAAATCATTGCTTTTGATTTGTGTTATACTTTTCTTTATGTAAATCTCTCTCCTGATCCTAAAAATATAGTTTATTGTATACCACAAAATAGATGCCTTATCGATCTCTTCCTGATTGACTGATGCTCGGTAGCTTCAGATAGGGCCGGTGGTATTTCCTCTTGACTGTAATGATAAATGATGCCTTGTCGTGAGGGAAGTCGTCGGGTCACGATGGGCTCGGTTTCGACTATCTGTTACTTGCAGGACCTCACATTTCCACAGGTTCCAGCAATGTTGTATGCGGTTTGCATCAGTCACACCTATTTACTAAGGGAGCAAAAGCGTGGTGGTGCCTGTGTCAAAATTAAACGAGGTATTACACAGATCGTCGAAACGTCAGATGTTTGTTTGATGGCACTATGGCAAATCTCAGCTACGCAGACGACATGGTTATACTCGTCATGTCATGGTCATGGTCATGGTCGTCCTCCGTAGCGCAGCGGTCAACACGCCTGCCTGCGACGTGGAGGTTCCGGGTTCGATCCCCGGCCAGGTCATGATAGAAAACGATCTTTTCCTGATTGGCCTGGGGCTTGGATGTTTATCTATACATATATTTATCTATTATAAATATAGTATCGTTGAGTTAGTATCCCATAACACAAGTCACGAACTTACTTTGGGGCTAGCTCAATCTGTGTGATTTGTCCGTATATATTTATTATTTATTTATTTTTTATACGGAGTTCATTAATGAACGCTATCAGGAAGTTGTTGGCTGTTCGTGAGTTCTATGCTGCGTCACATGGACTCCCATGATTATAATGGTACCGATTCCTTTTTCCACAATCTAAACTAAATTTAAATTTAGTACATTTTTTCCATCTATTTTATTAAGAAAATTACATAAGAAAAATGTTATTTACAGTTAGGTTAGGTATGGACATAGGCAGTTTGATATACATATTATGTGAAAGTTAGATCGCAGGTTTGCGAGTTGTACAAAATAAACAAGAATTAAAATACAATAATAAAATTTTGCGCGTCCAATATAATAATGGATTTAGGGTATTCATGGGACCGCGCTTCTGCAGTATTTCGAAAAAAGACCGTTTAGACGATTTTCATGGCGATATGAGGGAGGGAACAGAGTTAATAATTTGTGGATTCGCTGAAGCTCTAACAGCTTCTTGAAACTAATTTAGACAATGTAAATAGTGCCTTTATAAGGAACAGCATATTTTAGAAGTCATTAACATATGGATTTTAAGTACATTAAGTTAAGTAGTCTGAAATAAAGAATATACAGGATGTATCTGACATCGTAACGCAAACTTCGCGAAAAGGCTAGACCGCATGCCACTAATATAATTATGATAGTCATTTATGTCGTCAATGAACGGTTACAGAATTCACAGTGTTAAAAATAACGTGTCGAATCGCCCTTTGAACGTTGCAAGCGTGCCGCCGTGCTGGTTTGTAGGTATGATGTTGATCCCTGATGTGATCTCTATTAAATCAGCCGATAAGATAGTATTTCGAGTTTTGTTTTCATTGCGCTTTTTTGTATAATTGGCGAATTAATTATTTTTTACTTTAAAATCTTATTGGGTTATAAAAGTATAGCAATTATGAACGGTCTAAAGTGAAAAAAACTACATATTTTTTTTTAATTATGAAAAAGCCAACGAGAAATTCCACCACTGGGGGTTCATAATCATGTGCAGGATCCATGGTACTCGTTTGTGCGTCGATGTCAGATACACCCTTTATTATTCACTAATATCTGTCGAAATATACTTATATCGCCGTCGTACGGCGAGTTTTCACCCTTACGTTGTTAACACCATTACGACCCGGACGAAGCGTTTCGCCTCCTACTTTATACCGCGTACATCGAGGGACTGGAACAGTTTGCCAGCGGCGGTATTTCCGTCGAACTACAATTTGAGTGTCTTCAAGGCTAGAGTGAATAGGCTCTTAATAAACTAGTGCGCTTTACCATCAACGACTGCGTCGTACTGCTTACCATCAGGCGGGATTACGGTCAAGCGCTAGTTTATAATTATACTAAAAAAAAAAAAATACTTATGTACTTATTAGCGTGGCGTAGCGTGCGATTACAATTATTCAAATCAAAGTAAAAAAAAAAAACAATTTACCTGAGCGGTAGAAACGTTGTTATCCATCTAGAAACGTTATAGACTACAGGCCCATGTTCAAAAATGGATGGGTCATATGAACCACCAGGTGACGTATATAGACGATATAAGAGCATAAAATAATAAGATTCAGCTCTATGCCGTCACTTATAAGCTGTCCAACTGAGTGCTGGTGAGAATTCAAAAGCGCAGGTAGAGTGAGTACCTTTTGGGTCATATATTTTTGTACGGCATTTTTACCATCGGTAAATCCATGAAAAATAATAAGAAAGCGCGCAGTGCTGTAAAACATTATGCGCCACAAAGTCGGTAATTTTTATTTTTTTATTTTCTGACAATTTCCAGGGTAAATTTGGCCATTTTATTCTGTACGGCATCAGTTTCATTCTGTTTCAATATAGTTTCTAATCCATTATTACGCAATGCCGTACAAAAATATATGACCCAAAAGGTACTCACTCTACCTGCGCTTTTGAATTCTCACCAGCACTCAGTTGGACAGCTTACAAGTGACGGCATAGAGCTAAATCTTATTATTTTATGCTCTTATATCGTCCTATATACGTCACCTGGTGGTTCATATGACCCATCCATTTTGGACATGGGCCTGTAGTCTATTATAGTATCAGACAACTCCAGCACCCTCACTCAATGAAGAATCTCAGTTACAACTTTATTTTGAATATAGAACAAAACACAACGCTAAATTGCATATTGGTTTCTGTGATTGGTTGACATTAAGCCCTGGCCTTCCCACAGGCAAGTGAAGAAACACGAGTGGGTTTTAGTCAGTATAAAAGTCTGACACGACCTTCCGCTCCGCCCAGAGCGGGAGAAATCATCTACATCCCAACCAAAAAAAAGGGGGCTCGTGGCTAAATAATAACCGCATGGACTGATCGATGGTTTATCGCATTTGGTTAGTAGATGGATGACCACCATTACATATCAAGACCTAAGCGTGTCATTTTTTTATAATAATAAACTAGTGCTTGAACGCAATCCCACCTACGCAATCCGGTAAGCAGTGATGCAATCACGATTGGTGCAGGGGTTGAGCGATCGACTGCTGCGCTACGTGTCACGGGTTCAATTCCCACACGGAAAAAATATTTGTATGACCTACAAGTACTCGTTCCGGGTCTGGCTGTTTGTGTATGTGTTTGTAATTGCACTCACGATATAGGAGTTTAGGCTTTTTTGTAAATTATAGTGTTAGGCAATGTATTACATACAAAATTTTTGATAGTAAAGGCGCTAGTTTATTAAGAGCGTATTCACTCTAGCCTTAAGCCTCTTAAACTTAGCCTTGTTAGCGGAGGCGGAGGCGGATGCGGAGGCGACGAGTCTCACCTCCGCGGATGCGGAGGTTAACGGAAGCGGAGGCGGAGGTAAAAGTAGATATAGAAGAAATTGAAATTTATGGTTAATTAAAACAAAAATTTTATTTTAAATACGTACATTAATGGTAGTACACTTAGTAAAAAATATTGCCTTCTAGTTATGAAAATTAAGGAGAAACAAATTGTATTTGCCGCATTCCCGTCTCGCACAGTTGATTCTACGGTTGTCGAGCATCGCAGCTTGTGCATTATTTATTTTATAAATACATAAATAAACCTCCGTTATAACTCCGCAAAAATTGTGCGGAGGTGGAAGCGGAAGCGAAGATACGATATAATATAAGATACGATAATACCGCAGAACGGAGGCGAAGCTCCGTTACAACCCTAAGTCAGACGGAAACACCGCCGCTGGCAAATTGTTCCAGTCCCTCGATGTACGCGGTATAAAAAACGAGGCGAAACGCTTCGTCCGGATCGTAGTGGTATCAACAACGTAAGGGTGATACTCGCCGCACGACGCTCATCTTTAGATGTCAAGCTAACCAAACTACTAGTGCGTCTGGTCAGTCCTGGTGATGGAGAAAACCACGGAGCACTGCTCGGTAAACAAACACTTTCACACTCACAATAAATTAAACTACAAATTATTAAATAAAAATTACTAAATAAAACGATTGCAAGCAGAAATAAAGATAAACTTCACATTAGATTCAATCTTCGGGATTTTCGATTATGGCTTTAGCCATTCCTAGAATTGCTTCTTTCTATAGCATAGCACCATTGCCATACACACCACTGATTTTTCTTGATAGATTGCTTAACAATGGGATCAGGTTCATATTCAATCTCAGGAAATATGACCATGTGTCGAGCTACAGGTCTGAACTCAAATGGATGCCCATTCGCCAGAGAAGAAATTTGCGCGCTTTGACCACGCTTTTTTCCCTTCTTAACTCACCTACTCCTCCCTCTTATCTTGAGACTCACTTATTACTTACTCCCAATATTTATCTTCTTCACACACTAAGAATCTGCGATCTTCTAACAATCTTCTCTTACTCTGTCCTTCACATACGTCTGACTTTGTTCACTCTTCATTTCATATTCAATCTATTCTTCTGTGGAATGCGCTTCCTCTTGATATCAGGATGGCCGCCAGTCGGTTTGCATTTAAGCGGAAATTGCAGAGTTATTTTCGCAACAGTTAGGGTAGAGTCATTGCAACACCTGTCTCCCAAATTTTTAGTTTTGTATGTATATATTATAAGTATAATATATTTTGGTAATAGTATAATAATAATAAGCTATATAATAGTTTATATAGCTTATTTAAGTATTTTTTTTATATAGTGTTAAGAGTATGTTTTCATAATAATGTTTTCCTTTAAAGCACCTGCTACTAATCTCTTCACCACCTATGGTTGACTGGTAGAGAATGCCTAAGGCATTAAGTCCGCCATTGTACAATTTATGTGCGAAAGAATAAATAAATAAATAAATAACTATGTTATATGAATAAAAACTTTTCCTTGTACAAAAAAAGAGAGTTGATGAAGCAATCTGTCATTTCTAAACATTGAGGATGTTTAATAGTGTCAAAGTAATATTTAAAGTTCGTATATATCCAAAACAATGGGATATTCCACTACTTACGGAAATAGGCAGATAATGGCTGAAAATCAGCCAGCTTTTTTGTTGTATTTCGTAAGATTGATTGAGCCTTGGTGGGTATATATTACGATAATTGACTGACATCACGGTGACATTAACGACAGAATTTGTATATAAAGCGCAACTGGCTTAGACTAAGGCATATAATTTTAAGTATTCAAACGATCGGTAGTGCGAAGCCAAAGAAACTTGCAAATATGTCGAAGTTCACCTGCATCGTCTTATGTGTTGTGGCTGCGAGCCTGACCAAAGTTTCTGTAAGTAGCATCTGCTTTATTTTATCAAGTATCATAGTCTTCTTCGAATATCACTTCAATGTAAGTTCATTGATATACGATACTTTGGTGTATTGAAAGTCAGGATATAGAAGTCTTCTTCTAGGATTTCCTCAGAAAGCATTTTTTCTCAAGTCATTATTGTTGTCAAGTTTGCTGTTTGAATCATTCTGGGTCGGGCAGGCCAGTCGAGTTTAGCCATAAAAGACTACAGCATTGCAAAGTATATTTCTCAACATCACATTTCTAGCTTATGTTTATACGATCCGTTATTATTTCAGCAAGAGTAGGCTGTCAGGCGCTTTACGTTGTATAAATTATTTCATCATCACTACTCTCAAAATGGTGAAGAAAAATATGGAGAAGCGAGAGAGGAAGACATGTCCTAAAAAAAATTACTTCGAAGACCTGACATGTGACATCTACCAAACCGCACTGGGACTCATGGTATTCTACGGCACAGTCCCTCTCATCGGAAGGAGCCCTGTGTCCCAACAGTGGGGACATTAAAGGCTAATTACGTATGTTATGTTATTTCAGCATGCTGTCACCGAAGAAGAGAAGGTTGCATTCCGTGAAGTGATGGCGCCCTTAATAGCTGAGTGTTCTGAAGAGCATGACGTTAGCGATGCTGATATCAAGGCAGCGAAGGAGTCCGGTGATGTTGACGCTGTCAAGCCCTGCTTCTTGGGATGTGTCATGAAAAAAACTGAATCGGTATGTATAAATTGTGCATAACATCTTAGACGTAATATGTTTCTTTGATGAAATATACAGAGTTGTATACTATAAATCTGTTCTAAAGTTGTCCCCGCTGAGAGAGTACGTAGTTTTTTGGATGAAAATGTAAATATAGAATACTTGCGACATACTCTTGCTCAGCACGGGCGCAATGCCGACATATCAAAACATCGAGACCTAAGTTTATTAATATTTTTGTTCGTTAATAAACTGTGGCGACGGCATCAAAATCAATTGTGCAGTTTAGGTGTGTTATTGCGATCATTCGAGACACATGTGTGTGTGTAACATACAGCACAGGCACCCCCCCCCCCCCCCGCATTACACATTGTTATTTTATTATTTTGTCAAAATTATCTAAGAATTCATACCGGAATATCACAGGACGGAGAAACATAAACGCCTGATTTCGTGATCGTCCTAATATAAAATGTACGCGTTTGTGTCCAAGACTTTAAGAAGGTTTACATAGAAACATGATAAATCACTTTATTTTATACTAAGTATTAATATGAATATAGTAAAAGTGCGCGGAAAAACACATTGAAAAGGTGGTTGAATATATTGATCATATAGACAACATGAAAAAAAAGATAATAAAGTTAAACAATATTAACTACTACTTCTTTAATTAACAGTTAAACGCCAAAGGCATGTTTGACGCAGATACAGGACTCAGTAAACTCAGGCCATTCATAAAGAGCGATGAGGAGTTCGCCAAATTCGAAAAAATTGGAAAAGCCTGCATGTCTGGTTTGTATTTTGTTTATCATTTCTGTTTTGAGACCAGCATATCAGCAGAATAATACATTTAACAATAGATAATTTATTCTTCGGTAGGTACTTATTAGTGAGTAGTGTTGGAGTAGTGTGGACTGGGGCTGGAGAGAGCCCTGTGTTCAGTAGTTCCGATAGTCTGGGTTAATAGATTAGTGGGTAGTCAGAAGCCTGAAAGACTAACAACCACTCTTAGGACCGACATAGCTCTTCGAGTCGCCAAAATTAAGTGGCAGTGGGCGGGGCATATTGCTCGTAGAACCGATAGCCGATGGGGCAGTAAGTTTCAGGAGTGGCAGCCACGTACCGGAAGATGCAGCGTAGGGAGGCCCCCAACAAGGTGGACCAGTCACCTGGTGAAGGTCGCGGGAAGCCGATGAATGCGGGCGGCACAAGATCGGTCATCGTGGAAAGCCTTGGGGGAGGCCTTTATCCAGCAGTGGGCCTCTAAAGGCTCTAAAGAAGTCGTAGAAAAGGGCATCCTGTAACCCAGTAACTGGTTTACGAAGATTAGTTAGTCACTCTGACGGCTGACGGCATAGACTGGAAGCCAACTCTGACAAATAAATCTATAATAATCGTGATCAATATCAGGGAATCTGTATTTAAATCCAGCCCAATAGACGGAAACAGGCTTACTGTAAACATGAGAGTCTAAAATTATATGTGAACATGGTCTTACATATTTTACTTTTAAAATTTATCGGACAACCATTTTCTACTTGTATTTTAATTACTTAATCAAAACTCTTTCTGGAAAAATTACGGGACAATATTTACATAATTATTATTACCATATTAAGCATAATAACAAGAATAGCCAGATTTAGTCTGTTATAAAGTTTGATGTTTTATTTTTCAGTGAATGAACTAGCTGTCAGTGATGGTGAAGCCGGCTGCGAGAGGGCCAAGCTTATTCTTGGATGCTTCTTGGAACACAAAGCCGATGTAAGCACACTTTCTGTCAATATTGCTCAGTCGATGAAAGTCTACCAAGAAAAAGTAGAGAACTATTGACAAACCCACCAGCAAGAGGATTGATGATTCTCCTCTTATCAGGGTTGTCTCAAATTAAGAGAATTAACTGAAGTGACTAGAACTTGACACAGAACACAACAGAAGTTGAGTAGTATAGCATAATGTCTCTCAGGTTTACTAACGTAAGCGTCGATAATTATTGGCCTACGGCTCGCATACCATCGCTCAAGAAATATTTGTGAATATTTTAGGGATTATATGATAGGAATTGGTAGTCTTTTGCTGTAGTATTTTACTTATATTTAATATTATTTTCCAGATCCCGTTCTAAACAACTGGCAGGCGGTAAATACAAAATGGAGTTTTGACTTTACGCTATACCAAATGAGATACAAATGATTTCTGCTTATAATATATTATGTTTATTTAATTTATAGTTAATATATAAATAAAGAATTATTTCGTTTAAAGATTATGTTTTCATTCATTGCTATTGGGTAGATATGTTATATCCATGTATCCCTAGTGTGTGTGTATGTTAAAATATTGTATATAAAAACATAATGTCTAACTAACTGTCTAATTAATGTTAACTCTGTTGTTAAGTGTACAAAGATAGTATTAACAAATCAAATAGTAATTTTAATAACAATTTAATCCAATCCAAAAAAAATTATTAAATATAACATTAAATTTAACTCATTTATCCTTGGTATTTATTTTTCCGTGTAGTTTTTCAATAAGACGTGGGTTTAGACTTCGATGCCAAACTGTAAAAATGAAAAAAAAAGCACATGATATATTGATCAAGTGAGTGTTATATGGTACTGAATATTTCAAAGTTAGTTTCTAGAAACCAAAAACATTTTTCGGCTAGAATAAAATAATCAAATCACCACAAAAAATTATTACCAGCATATTTGGAGGCCTTTAGAAAAAAAAAAAAATACAGTTTGTGATATTCAAAAGCTTTTTCCTCGTGAAGTAACAATTACGACTATGGATAAGAATTTCATACTAATATGGTAAGGATGTGACTATGTTCGTGAAACCTTACAAATTCTGTTAATACTTTAGGAGAAAATCGCTTTTGAATTTTACGTAAATGTAAAATATTTAAGCTCGTGACTAAATGTAAATAGACTATTCTTATTCAGTTCTTATAAATTTATATTCATCAATTTATATTCATGTAAAGGTCATTAAAATTAAAACCAATTACTCACCTGGGATGCATTTTCGGTCATACACTTGTACGCCAGCATGGCACGTTCACAACCAGCTGCACCATCACTCACAGATTCGCCGTTAACTAAAAACAAAAATGTACTGTTTTTATGTACATTGACGAAACTCAGCAAAACTAGCGTCTCCATCAGACTTTTTTTGAATTTTAAAACAAAGTTGTATAAAGTAATAAGCTCGAAGGACCAAAAAATGTATGCGCTGCTGAATAGTTCGCACACACTTTGGTTAGTAACTTCACTGATAGTTACGGATAGCCAAAGATGATGCTTTATTCAATACATTTAACTAACTTATAACTAATAATAACAAACAAGGCAGTCGAATTGTAGTACATGGAGTAACATATTTTATGAACATATATATAACATATTTTTTTTTATTTTATATATCTTATTATAATTAAGTTGCATTTTATTTTCTTCATTTTGCCAGTTCTGTTTTAGTCTCATGTAATGAAGGGCGAGTGTGTAATTAGTAAAATTAAAATTACCCAAAATGTTTTTTAAAACGTATAAATCACTTTTTCTATGCCAATGATGGACATAGTGAAAACCATAAAAGACTAGACACTGGCGAACTAACTAAAAATCTCTTGCTTAATCGTGTAGTTTCTTCACCATTACCTGCGCATCAGCTATTTAGCTACTCTGAACCAACTGTTTCAATTGTAACTCCACCCAGCTTGAGGGTATTTATTTATTTATTTTATTTAGAGGGCATCCTGCCTTACGTTTTGTCGTTACTGAGATGTATTGTATTGTATAAAGTCATGTGTTTTTTTTAATGAACAGATAGCTGTGCTTCTGGGGAGTTTGTTCCGCCACTTCTTCTTCCCAGCGAAAGAAGCACCAGGTAGTGGCGAAGGGCGGCCGTTTTGGGGGGACTATCTTATGTAATGTTGACGTTCAAAAAGTGCTAATTCTCAGTGAAATCAAAAGTAATTTGAATAAATGACTTTTGATTTGATTTGCTATTATAATAATTTATGCAATCTAGAGACCCAAATCAGTAACAGCATAAATAAAAGAATTGTCTTACTATGTGAGCAGGAATGTAAGTAATCTTCGATGAGTTTTAGTTCTTCGGGATCGTTGAATATTGATTTTGCCATTTCTAGAAGTGTTTCTTTTTGTAGCATACCTTTGTCATCCATCTGTTCGAAAATAAATTAAGAAAATATAAGTTGTTATCTGCGCAAAAACAAACGTTGAGCGGAGTTTTCCGTAATTCTCCTAAACAATTAGGATGCTTAACTATGACAACATGTACGACGAATACATTGTGTTTACATGTTTCTTTTCCTCAAATAAAAAAAAAAAAAAATACATTGACAAAGAGTACTAGTATCTAAGTTTGTACAAAATAAATAAGGAACCGCCTGTAAGTAGAGAAAGTAGTGGTACTAACCACGCCAATGTTTTTCATCATGCACGCCAAGAAGCAAGGAGCGTTGGGGCCTGTTGGAATCTTCTTAGCCCTGAGATTGGCAATATCGTCTGCAGTGATCATGTTACCATCTTTGTTACAGGACTGGCCAATGCTCTCGAAGTGCGCGCGAATTTGAGCCTTCTGGTCATCTGACATAGCCTTGAAAAGATAAAAAGTTCACAAATTAATAATGCAACTATTTGCAGGAGGCAATTGATAAAGGTGATTATTTAGAGAAAATTCCGCAAAAAGACGACTTTAGAAAATTACTTGTTAATATGATATTTGAATTAGAAATAAAATTTATACTTACATAAGTTAAATATGGTGTTAATGCACAGAAGTATAAACAACACAGAAAAACTGATGTTTTGAACATTTTGATGGTTTAGAGATTTGTTTGAAGATGTTTGAAATCCAATGGCTTATGATTATTTTTTGGACATTTCTGAATTTATATAGTACCGAAACTGTAATGATATATCGCTAACTCTGTAATTACTTTACGTAGCATCAAATTAACTATGTCACATTAGTGGTACTAATAAGCAGGCTTCAATGTCACGATGACACAGCGTCATGAATTTGTCGTATTGTTGCCAAAATTGAGAGACTCATTGTCTGTGTAAATACTATGGGTCACATAGGTGATTTCCTGATCTTCTTTGGTTGTGTTGGGTTATTTTTTTCTAAACAAATTAAATTCAAAGAAGGAAGTAGTTGAAGAAATATCCTGACGTTTAAACATCGTGCTTTATAATGTACCAAATTTATGTTTCACCGTGAAAAATTGGGTGTGAAGTGAGTTGTGAGTTATCAATAGTCATTATTTTTTATTTAAAAATGTAGGTATTATTTTTTTTTCTTTTTGAAACATATACAGCCATTATCAGACACAAAATTAAGCAAGAAAATGGGTTTAAGTGTCGAACATTATGCTTTGGCGCATTATCCCTTTAAAAATAACCACTACGTCAAAAAATTTGAAACTGTCAACATTTTAAAATATTTTAACAAGATATTTTACCATTGCATAGATCAATTTATTGGTATTATCATTTCCACCTAACAATACGACCTATAATTTTTCATCAATTTTAATCTATTTCATAGGATTTCTATGAATAAAAACTCGGCAGTGTTAATTGTTTTGTTTTTTTTTATTATTATATAAAATCCGTCTTCAGATCGTCAGTTGCCTTCTCTGCCCCCACCTGGGTACGCCATGGGGCCTCGCCAAATTTGACTTGCCCACACCAAATTTAGGTCTTGCCCCGCCTCTGGTCTTCGTTCTCAAAGAATTGGTATAACTAATTTATTAAATAACAATGCATATACATATTAAATTAAAAATTCAGTGTATGTATTATGATTATAACATAATATTCTAATTAGGGTGTTCGGGGCTGTGAGTTAATTCCATTACATGTTGTATATTAAGATACGAGACGAGAGACAGCCTCCGTGGCGTAGCTGAAGCGAACGCGCCCGCTGCGCATTTGGCGCGGGTTCGATCCCCGTGCAGTGCCTCGGAAAGCGCGTTAAGCCGTTGGTCCCAGTTACCATACGAACATCTAATGGCAGTCGTTACGGGTTGTTGAAGACCTCAAAAGACCAACAATTGGTGTAACTGTCATCATCATCATCATTATCAACCTTTTTATCGTCCCACTGCTGGGCACAGGTATCCTCTCATACAGAGAAGGATTGAGCGTAATTACCACGCTTGCTCAATGCGGGTTGGCGATTTCAGACTTAAAGTCCAGGTTTCCACAAGGTGTTTTCGTTCACCTTCAGTCATTGGTGTCCAAGATATACTTAGAAAGTACATATAACTTTAGAAAAGTTACATTGGTACTTGCCTAACCTGGAATCGAACCCGCGCACTCATACTTGAGAGGCTGGTGTTTTAACCACTAGGCCACCACGACATGATAAACTAATGCTGTAATGTGAAGTGCTGAAACGTAAAGTGTAACTGTAATGCTTCGACATTGCCTTCGGGTTGTGGAGGTCAGACGGCAGTCGTTTTACGGAAAATAACTAAGTTTAGCCAAAAATCTGCAGTTAGCGGTAAAGCGGACCCCAGACTCCAAAGCTGAAAAGCTTCGGATGCGACTGGGATTAACGCTGAAATGATGATGTTTTATATTAAGATAACTATTATACTCAGTTATAGTATAATATGTGTGATTATGTAACTATTTCACCCTAAAAAATTGGGTGAAGTGACCATGGACTGAGGTGTTATTCCAATTAATTATTGCTAGGTATTGACACTATTGACAGCTCATGCTTTCTTCACTTCACCCAACTAGGGCATGCAATACCGGTTTACCGGTTTTCACTTTTACCGGTAAACCGCCTTATTTCGCAATTTTTAAATTACCGGTAAAAAATACAAAACCGGTAATTTACCGGTTTTATGTTTTTGGGCAATATTGTTCACTCATTCCCTTATACTTCATACTTTTTACGATATGTAATGGTTGATACTTCTCAGTAGCTTTGACGTAAGCGTTTGTGACGATTCGTTTCATTTATTAGTTCGATCGAAAATTTGACAAGAGTTCTATCGTCGTTGTACTGTTACAACGACGATCGAACTCTTCTCAAATTTTGTTGTGACTCTGGAGTCACAAAAAAATTTACATCGTCTTGGAGTGAAGGATTGAACGCCGTATTGATGGGGCCAAAGCACTCATCGGTAAATTAATCTACTTCAGGGAGTGTAATACTCGTCCTAGAGTGATGCGCTTTGTGAGGCGGGCGTTTTCAGGTACAAATACCAGCCTTCAGGATTATATGGCCTGTGTCACGGAGCGTATCGACTTCCTGAAACAGAAAGTGAATGCATGGGCGAACCGTATTCCTTCCTTTCAGAGCAATGAAAGTGTGTTTATAGGGTCCGAGAACGACCAGACCAAAGGTGTGTGTCACGAACCTTCCGGATGATGATGCTATGTGTTCATTCTCTGGTTGGTGCCTGTCGATCAGCACCGCGGTATCCAAAAATTATAGGCTGATAACTTGTTTACCGACGATCTATAAATTTTTACATCCATTTTGAAAGCTAAAATTAACAAACATACTGAAAGCAACTCATCATGTTCCGCGGTACTAAGGAGCTGCTCCTCATTTATTTTGATATGGCTATTAGCCAACGGGTTCGTCGTTCCCGAAAGGATCTATCGACATGTTAGATAGATTAGAATAAGGCCTATGACTCGGTGCCACATACATGGTTCTTGCGGGCGCTGGAGTTGTATAAAGTTGATACAACTGCACTTTTTCTTGATGACGTGTATGGGTAATGGAGGACAGTCCTTTGCTATCCAGGATGTCGAAATATTCACAGGAATAGCGAACCGATGAGGATCGAGCAAGGTATATTCCAGGGCGATAGTTTCAGTCCACTTTGGTTTTGATTAGTCTTGAATCCTCTAAGCACACTGCTGGAGAATACACGTCTAGGCTATCGACTGAGGAGAGGTGGTCAGATTATATCACATCTCCTTTCTAGTCATCCATGAGACTTAAAACTTTTTGCTCCCAACAATTTGCAACTGTAGGAGCTACTGTAAATTACTGAAACTTTCAATAGCGTTATCAGGATGGAAATTAATTTGGACAAATGTGTGGTCAAGCGTGTAAAGCAAGGATAGATTTTGGGATCCATGGGAACCCCAATTCACGAGTTGGCTTCCACAATCCCACAATCTACTTCCATAAACTTTAAAGCGCTCTCTGCATCTGAAACCTACAAATATTTGGGTATGTCGGAAGCGTTGGGTATCAATGTTACTGACATGAAGCAATCGTTGATGGAACGCTTCTTTGGCCGTCTGAAAAAATTACTAAATAGTCTTATATTAGGCGGAAATAAGGTGCGCGCCTTCAACGGTTGAGTCATGGCGGTTTTGAAGTACTCTTTCGGCATAATCAAATTAACTCAGATCGAACTCCATGCAGGAGGGTTCGTAAGCTGCTGACTACAAATCGATTGCATCACCCATTGTCATCGGTTATGAGACCGTATTTCCTGCAAAAATGTGAAGATGGAGTATTTTTAAACGCCAAGAGAGAGCCTCCACAATCACGAGATACGCAGTCTCAGGGAGTATTTACTAAAAACCGATGTGGGAATGCATCGAGATGTGGTCGCGGTTGGCAAGGGCCTCACTCCGCTCTCCTTGGCTAAAGAGAACTGGTGCAACAGCAGTATCAAGTACTGCTGTTGCACCAGTTCTCTTTAGCCACTATTCACTAATGAGCGCGAGGAGGTATGGCAGAGTAAGGAACTACACGGATGTTTTTTCCGGGCCCTACATAGGCCCAATGTAGATTTCCCAGCGTCCGTAGGCTAGCTGCGTTTTGATAATGAACATTGTCTAAATTAATATTAATGTGCGACATTTACGCTTGACTGCGCCAAAGAAAGGTCATGTTTTTAAAATTTGTGTTCGTATGCTCATTTTAAGCTAATATTAAAGATATTTACTTCCATTTATCTTGTATACTTATTTATTTTTTGCTTTAAGACTACTCAATCATATTGTTATATACCACATTGAAAAAAATACAAAGATTTCCGTGTTTACCGGTTTACCGGTAACAATATTTCTTTTACCGAATTTTTACCGGTAATAAAAATCCACGGTACCTAATTGGTACCCTACACCCAACTCTTCACTGTGGATTTTTATAGAATGATCCCCGGATCATTTCCCTGCAATTATGCAAACTGATTATGCAAACCGTAGGTATTGTCTGAGAAAGAGTTTTAAACAAATTTAATCCTTCACCTAATTTTTGTAGCCATTCATGTAGATAGATGATTATGTCATTTTTAACCGGGTTTTAATGGAATGGGTTTTTCAAATCCGCAGAATCAATTACAGCCATTGTTACATTAAGTCTCTCATTACGTTTTCACAGGATGAATGAGATTATTTGTCAATAATTCAAATGTAGCAACAACAAAAGCATTGTGAAACAATATAATAATTGCGATCATAGGGATTTACTTGTAACGTGTCAATACACGGAAAATTGGACCTAATAGCGTTAATTTGAGGGCGCAAATTGAGTCGTATTTTTCGTATAGTAGATATTTATAAAATGGATTACCAACTGCATGTATGAATGCTTTTGTCGAAAACCCAGTGGTTACTCACCATTGCTATTAAGTCATATATATATAGCATAATTTGTATCTATTCACACATTTGCTTGACAAAAACACGGGATTAAGTGTGTAGCCATGTTTAAATTATATTTTTATGTGTTTATTTGTGGAGTTTTCTCCTTAAATGTTAAGGTATGTTTAAATTTTTTAGTTATTATTCAGGTGAAATTAAAGGTTTTATAACAGGGTAGTTGACTAAAAAATACTAATTAGTCCGTCAGTCAGATTTCCAAAAAATACTAGACACGTATTTTTTCTATTTTCATATAAACAAAAAATGAAGACGACACAGTGCGTTGAAAACTCGTGAGACGTCACTGGACGCTACACTTTTTAGCGAGCAGTGACGTCACCAGCCACCACTCCTGATCTTTGATGCCTTTTATATTTGTCAATTTTTATTGATTTAATAAAACAAAATATAATATCCAATATTTTTCTATAATCTGAATGACGCACTAAATAGAATCATTTTTTTTTCCCAGAAAACATCCCTATTGTATGGTAATAATTTTTATGCAAAAACTATTTCATACATTTATATTATTTAATTATATAGGTATACCTACTAAAATATCGTCGTACTAACGTTACTCACAATTCATTGGTAATGAGAAATCAGCAATTCAGTTGAAGATTCTAGCGATATTTTTTTGAAATGGTGCTATTTTGTGATATGCAGGGTATAGAGTTACCTAGTGACTAGGAAGTAATGGTCTAATAAGCAATAACTCCATGTAAAATACCGGTAGGTATTCTACTGCATCTTGTAATACTGGAAACCATCCCCGGTATAGTTGGACAATTGTTTGACAGTTCAATCCTGCAAGTAGGTCATATCTAAGAGATAAGAAATATGTTACGATATGGCCTTATTATACTAATATAAACATACATCTTAATCTTTTCTCGGTGGTAGACCACATCGGCTGCCGGCAGAAGTAACCACCCACCAGACAAAGTCTTGCCGCCAAGCGATTCGTCGTGTTCCGGCATGATGTCTGGTGAAGCCGTACGGAGGACGCGTCTGAGCAGTTGTGTTGCGATGTGTGCCGGGTACGATGCGCCAAGTGTTGTTGTGTCGGGAGTTTGGTCGTGGAGGCTCTCCACATCAATCTCCCTCTGGCGCAGCATCGTTGGTCGTGTTGTTGGGTTTAACATTGCACCACCTCGCTCAACTGCCGTCTTCCTTCCTATTCACTAAGTTTTTTTAAGTGAATGGGTTTAATAAACTAGCGCGCTTTACCATCAACGATTGCATCACTGCTTATCATCAGGCGGTATTGCAGTCAAGCACTAATTTTTAATTATTAAAAAAAACCTCCCTTACTTGGTAGCATTTCATCAAGTGATACATAACAATTTATCATCAATTACTATTCCAGGCATCATCGTTGGATGAACTGAAAATGAAATACGTGGATATGATAATAGAATGTTCCGACAACTATCCAATAACAGCGCCTGATTTGATACAGCTTAAGAGCAAGATAATGCCGGACAACGAATCCATCAGGTGTCTCTTTGCTTGTGTTTATAAGAAAGCTGGAATGGTAAGAATTAAAAAGATTTAATTTAAGAATTATAAGCCTAGAGCACAGGCGTAGAGTAGCCAGCCTTTCGGTATTCTATAGGATAAATTTTGGGGAGTGTGTTAGGGAATTGCACGATTTAATTCCCCCATCTCCGTTCCACCATCGGACGACCCGTCGTACGGCGAGTTTCCACCCAAAATGTATCCTATAGAACACCGAAAGGCTGGCTACTCTACGCCTGTGCTCTAGGCTTTGGAGACCAACTCGAGTTAAATCAGGGTCACCAATCAGCCTCTTCGCACGCCTCTCCACTGAATCCAAAGTGGCCAGGTGACACTTAGCAGCACCAGCCCAAATGTGGCTGCAGTACTCCACACACGAACGGACCTGTGCTTTGTACAACTTTAGAAGCTGCCCTGGTGTGAATCCCTTTCATAATTGGTATAAATCCTTCCTAAATATGTAACCCTTTATTATGTGTAGTCCGTAACACATTCAGTCTCTGGCAATTAAGAATTTGGTCCCAATACCTCTATCGTAGCTCCTAGCGACAAAATGGCGCTAATTCTCTTGTTCATAAATTAATTTTAAGTTCTCTTCATGTTTTTCTTTCAATTTCGTTAAGAAAAGGTTAGAAGATAATATTTTAATTGAATCCTGTCAAATTAAGATATTCCATAGACAGTTTAGACGTGGTTATAAACATGGCGACCAAAAATACTGCAATTTACGTCAGGCGCGGACTAATTTTACAGGTCTAAACTAACATATTATCATATACTTATACTGTCCTTTTCTTGATAAAATATAAAGAAAAGATACACTGAATTTAAATTTAGTTTATTTTATGAATAAGGGAATCCGGGCCAATGTCTCAGGAAACTATAGTACCTATGACATGCCTAATCATTTACAAATGTTTATTCTTTTTTTTTTGCAAATTTTTGGACGTAATTTAATAACTTACGCTGAATGGTCCAAATGTTTGTTTTCTGGTTTATGTAGGTACGGGACGTTCAAAGTGTTTTGCTCTAATACCTGTATTGTAATATTAAAGGCCACAACTCTTTTTGGGTGAACAAAGTTCTATTGCCGGCATAATAACAGCAACAAACTTGTTTCTTAAAACGTCCACTTCTGGGCATAGGCATTGCCCGACCACTCATCATCATCATGTTAGCGTTAATCCCAGTCGCATCCGTAGCTTTTCAGCTTTGGAGTCTAGGGTCCGCTTTACAAGTCTAGCTGCTGATTTTGGTTAAACTTCGATATTTTCCGTGAAGCGACTGCTGTCTGACCTCCACAACCCGAAGGCGATATCTAAGTATTGCAGTTAGACCACTTGTTAGACTATTGAGGGCTCCATGTTCGTATGGCAACCGGGACCAACGGCTTAACGTGCTTTCTGAGGCACGACCAGACCAGTGCAAATATTCATATTCATGCAAACAAATACTTGCACTGCGCGGAGATCGAACCCGCGCCTCCTTGCGCAGCGGCCGCGTCGATACCGCTACGCCACGGAGGCTGTCAAGCTGCTTTGCCCGACGATTGCCAGTTTATGAACCTACTTTTAAATATAATAAATATTATAACAAATAGAAATTCGCTGTACTTTGATAATTATTACAAGTCTATTTGCGTGTGTTCTGTGCCGGTTAATCTTTTCTATTCAGTTTCGTCATCATCACGAAATCTTTTTCCGGCCTTTTTTAATTCTACAGTTATGCCGTTTCTGTCTTATGTCTGCCCTCTTTTTTCTCAATATCATCATTCTCCTGCCCTTAACCCAACTTATTTGGGCTCGGCGCACGATTTCTTTTTCATTCATACTTATCTGTTTCGTTCATAGTCATCGTTTTGACTTTTTTATCCCAACAGTCAGTTCAATACTCAATAATTTTGGATGTGCAGTTTCAATATTGTTCCCAGCAATGAACACTGTTGTGTAAAATTACGCAAGGTCGGATGATAAGTATACCAATTACACGGTCCACAGTCATTGTACAATGCCTTCTCGTCGCAACGATTACTGCTAATGCTCTTTACACACCGGAAACATATATTCCTATGAATCTGATGGTGTTTACCTTCGTTATGGTGTCCATGACAACTCATATATTTATTGCTATTTAATACTTACTTATGTTGTAAATGCGAAATTATATGTCTGTCTGAAAGAAAAAAGATATAGCTTCTTTCGTAGGCCACTGCTATCTTTTGACGTCATACTGTTGAACGGATTTTGTACGCGGCCGCTGCGCAAGGGGGCGCGGGTTCGATCCCCGCGGAGTGCAAATATTTGTATGCATGAACATGAATATTTGCACTGGTCTGGTCGTGCCCCGGAAAGCACGTTAAGCCGTTGGTCCCGGTTGCCATACGGACAACTAATGGCAGTCGTAGCGGGTTGTTGGAGTCCTCAAAAGTCCAGGAATTTGTCTAACTGCAATGCTTCGATATCGCCTTCGAGTTGTGGAGGTCAGACGGCAGTCGCTTCACGGAAAATATCGAAGTTTAGCCAAAATCAGCAGTTAGGCTGGTAAAGTGGACCCCAGACTCCTAAGCCGAAAAAAGCTTCTGTTTAACGTTGAAATTATGATGATGACTGTTGAACGGATTTCTACATCGGCAAGTAGACCAAGACTTTGGTTGTTTAATGTTATAGTATGTCCATGTACATCGAAGGACTGGAACAATTTTCATGAGACTGTCTTCCCTTTTGATTACAATTTAAGTATCTTCAAAGCTACATTGAGTGAGTTGCATCACTTCAGGTGAGATCGCGCTCAAGCACTAGTTTATTACAGTTAAAAAAAGTTCTTCATATTATTCAGTAAATTATAGTTATAATGACATCGGTACAAAAAAGTTTACCAACAAAATTTATTGTTTAGATAAATCTATATATTATTTTAATCTCGGCGCTTATATTAAAATAATGAATGATGCAAAGAATATGAAATAGAACTAGACATGAAAAGAAAAAATACTAGAAAATGTAAATACTTGAAAAAATGTATTTTTTCTACAGAATGTTTTATTATAACATCAACCAATTAATAATTACAGATGAACGAAAAAGGAGAATTATCGGTTGAAGGCGTCAATAGAATGAGTCAAAAGTATTTATCTGATGATCCTGACAAAATCAAGAAGAGTGAAGAATTCACGGAGGCATGCAAAAGCGGTAATATTGAAAAACTATAATCCAAACTTTTATATAAAAACAAGAAAATGGAAAGATTGCCGTAACTAAGCAGGAACAGGCAGAACACAGATTGAGACTTGTTATTTTATGTGTTGGAAGTCATCAAATAACTGCTCCCGTTTTCATGTGATTGAGATGCCATTTTGCTCCGCTCAGAGCAGAAGGGCAGACTTTTAATGATGGGACCCACCGGTGTTCTTTCAGTTACCTGTGCCAGGGATCACATTTATTATTTCGAACAACATGTGCCCCTGGCAGATACAGGTTGAGTTTCTTCCAAGTCTCAATCAGTGTTTTAAATTGCTTAAAATATTGCCTGGAAGATACTACTTGTACATGTTACCTAGATGAGTATATACGAATAGGAAATATGTTCGTTGCGATAATTATTACCAGGGGTTACTATGACGTGTTAAAACTGTAGCGGCACCTACAAACGCCACATGGAACAACACGTCATACTGACGTCACACGCATTCTACGTCTCGCAATCAGAGGAGTTTACCGTGCAACTAGCACATATGTGCATCTGTTGTATATACAACTTCCCAATTTCAACCGTTGGGCAAGTGCCCGTCTGGTCGGAGGATCCTCCCTTTTCAAAGGAGGACGAGTGAACTTTACTCCCTGTTCGTCATGCCTCCACAAAACTATATTGGTTCCAGAGCCAGATAAAGATGGAGCTATACAGAATGAATCTCGCTATTCCTTTTAACAACGATTTAATGATGGTTTTAACACGTCATAGTAGGGCTTCAGTAGTAGACTACGTCTACGTTATTACTTTTCCATATGTGGCTATAGAAAATAATATAACAACGCATACAGATACAAACATGCATAAACATCTTAATTATGAAGCATTGTATCGATTCATGTTTATTCGATATCAGTCATACATTAGTTAAATGGAATTTAAAAGCCATAACAGTGAATGTATTGATGAAAACAATTCGTTATGATCATCCATCCATTTACAAGGTCTTTTTTTATTACTTTTAACTGCTTTAATTAGTGAGTTTCTTAGTACTACAAGGTTTGAAAGTTGCTTGGCACTGTTTCTTTTAGGAACAGTCAGGAGATCTTCAACTATATTCGAAGATCCTGGTTTCTTACCAGGGTCATCAAATAAAGAAGTTTATGAAGAACCCGATGGGTGTTTTCGAATCAAATTTAGTTTTGATAAATTTAATGTTTGTTTTATATTAATTAAATAAAAAATTATCACTAAATATCAATTCAAGAAACGAATTGATATTTAGTGATAATTTTTTTACGACGTTTCTTAGTAAAAGTAAATTATCACCAACGACTCAGGGCATCTCCTTTGGTGATCATACATACCTACCAATAATTTTATTCATTAGACTATTTTTCAGCGTTTTATGTAATAATAGTTAAGAGTTTGTGTTATATTTTTTACATTCCCAATTTACCCGTAATTTTTAATAACTATAACTTAAAACCCATTGCTAAATTTCGGTTCCTCTAGTGCTAAGAAATCCGAAAATATCCTTAACTTTGTATTGTATAGGATTAAATAAACTTTTGATATTCAAAATGCCCAACACTTGAAATTTCTCCAATATCGTGGGTGCGTTTACAAACATATAAACACACATACACAAACGGTCAGATCTAGCCAGACCTTTGTCAAGATGTTATGCGCTGCGAAGGGCTAAAACATTACTACTTACAAGTTACAAGTAAACAATGTCCATATCCAAGTGGATATAATTGGAGCAATATACTCGTAGAAAATATTTTGTTTTAACTTTTTAAGTTATGTAAATATTAGTCAATTGGTATTGTACCGTAATTGAGTGTAAATAAATCTATGTAATTATCAATATGTATACTTTATTATAAGGGAAAGTTATTTTCTTTTAACATCATATAGGGAAAGGGCTGTTAGTTACTGTATGTTGCTTGTAGGTTATCTAATCTCAAGCTATTTAACTTGTATCATAGGATGAAACAAGTGAATTGGTTTGAGATTAGATACTTCATTTTAATTGTCATGTTTTTGCAGTAAACGATGTTGCTGTCAGTGACGGAGAAAGGGGTTGCGACAGAGCTGCGTTGATCTTCAAGTGCACTGTGGAAAAATCTCCTGATGTACGTGTTATTTTTTTGTTTCTTCCAGATTAAGCCACATGTGTGATTATTTTTGATTTAAGATTAGAAATTTCTGGTACCTAAATTATGAATTTTATTGTTTCAGTTTGACCTTATTTAGACGGCTAGACTACTGCGACATCAAGATGTGCTTCTGTTTATATTTTATGTTCTGTGTTATTTTTTATAATGTAAAATTAGTAGAATTGTCCATATTAGTAAATATCCATTAAGTACCCACCTTGTTTACTTTTTGTAACATTTTTGCCATGATTTGGCTTCAAATATAAGTATTTAAGATTAAATCAAAATGCTTAAATGGTTTGCTTAAACAGTATCGTATTTAACTGAATATAAATATTGATGGTATCGTAAAATATATGATGAAAAAATTCTATCTAGCCACTAGACGGTAAAATTCGAAATTATTATTATAATAGGTATAATTCCACGTAAAATAACTAATCTTTAATGTTATCGGGAATACGTAATTTCATTTAATACGCGTGTGTTTTAAAACTGTAGTATTTATATACGTTGTTACATATCCATTTCGATTAGTATTGGACGAAGCGCGAGATCGATATGTGGAACTTTATTATTCTGTTTTTAGCATTATGCAGCTGTGTTTATGTAAGTACTTATCGATAATTTACCTTTCTAATTGTTTATTATTCTTTTTAGCCGATTTAATTTATATTTGTTACCTTTTCATAATTGTTATATCCTATAGGCACGAAAAATAAGTAGCACGAAAGAGGTAAAAGTACGTTTTGCTATATTTTTCAATGATTAATTTAAATTAATACAAAAGTGTTTGTTTTTACATTATTCCATCAATCATGAGAAAAAAAAATATTTTCTGCTTAGTTAACCTCGATCACTATGTATAAGATTGCATGTTAGTAAAGAATCATCACTATTGTAGTAATTATAGCTTTGGGTCTTTTCGTTCGTAGATAAAGTTATTTACATTTAGATTTTAATTGGATAGTAGTTTCAGTAAGTTTATTTTTTTATATCCTAGCTAGAAATTAATACATAAACTTAGTAAACCAATAAATAAAAACCTGTGTTTTCAAAGACCCTCACGGAGGATGAACTGAAGATGCAGTTCACAAAACTGGTGATGAAATGTAACAAGGACTCGCAAGTGGACATGGCGGAACTGGTGCAGCTACAGAGTTACGTGATCCCTACAAAGACTGCCACCAAATGCGTGCTGGCATGTGCTTATAAGGCTGCCGAAATTGTGAGTAACTACAGACAAAGTCTTGCCGCCAAGCGATTCGTCGTATTCCGGCGTGATATCTGGTGAAGCCGTACGGAGCACGGGTTTGAGCAGTTGTGTTGCGATGTGTGCCGGGTACGATGCGCTAGATGTTGTTATGTCGGGAGTTTGGTCCTGGATTGTCTCCCTCTGGCGCTATTCACTCAGTTTTTTTGAGTGAATAGGCTCTTAATAAACTAGCGCGCTTTACTATCAACGATTGCATCACTGTTTACCATCAGGCGGGATTGCGGTGAAGCGCTAGTCTATGATAAAAAAAAAATGCAACATGCAAAATTCATAAAATGGCAACGGTGATTGTGGTGATAAATAATGTTTATCCAGGCGAAATATACCTACAGGAGGTTCTCGACTTTTAAAGGCGCCAAGTAAAATTATAATACCGTCATGATCAACGTTGAAAGTGTGTAGCCTGAAAATTCACTCACTTTTCTCAATCGCTCTTTCACTCCTGAGAATCGTGACTGCCTTTCAAATTGTCAACGGTCTAAGTATCTCTATCTGTTACGATCAGAGCCCTGGTAGACTGCGGTGCTGATGGGATTTTAGAATTGTGGCACTGTGGCATTTTTGGGCTTCGATCTTTCAATCTCTTGCCCTGTATTTTGCACTTACCATTACCCTTTTCTATGTTGTCGGTACCTCTGCGGCTCATTTAGGAGATCTGTTAGACTAAAAAGTATATTTTTATTTTCTGCTTTTTGTTATTGTTGTTGTAATGTAAAACTTACTTTATTGTATATCAAAAACACACATTACTTAAAAAATATATTCAACTCAAAAAAAACATACATCGGGCGGCCTTATCGCAAATGCAATCTGTTCCAGACAACCTTAGAATGGACAGAGATGTGATAGTAATGTACGTGTGTGGGTGTTGCATATACCATTAGACTATAAGTCTGTATTTCACTATTCTTATTTCTGTATTTCACTATTAGATATAAATAGTCCGAATTGCTTTGGCTGACATATACCTAAACAATTAGGAAGTTGGGACCTTAACCTTCAAATTAGGGTCTCAAGTTCCCCATTCTTTATTTCTTTGTGTTAAATTATTAACAATCAGATCTACTATTAAAATTAGATTTATGAGAGCACCGGAGTAATTGCGTCAAATACAACGTTCATTTTCATTTTGTTATTTGAGCTGAGCTGATTTTCATTCGAACGTACAATGTAGATAATGGATTAGCAATATCAAAATGATCACACCACCACTAAATTACACACAGAGAGACACAATTTATCCTATACTAACAATAACTGGTAATGACCCCACTCATCAAAAGATTACACTTCCGATACAGCATACGTTCAACGAAACCGAACGAAAGTTTTTATCTGCGGCTATTATGAATTAAATTTCCATTATTTTTGTCCCTACAGTATATTTACAATACCCATACAAGTGAATACGTAGGTAAATAGAGACGTGTGTACTTTAATTGGTACGAATAAAACTGTGAAACTTACGATTTGTAAACTTCCCTTTTTTCAGATGAATGCTCAAGGACTGTATGATATCGAGCATGCCTACAAAGTTGCTGAAATGATGAAAAACGGAGATGAAAAACGACTGGTGAATGCTAAGAAAATGGCTGACGTTTGTGTAAAAGGTATTCATATTTTCAAAAGTTTAACGTCAAAATAGCTATTGTAATTAAAAACACAGTCAGTTATAATTAACTGAAATACACAAGTTTACTAACCGGTGCTCGGCTGCACAATTTAGTCAATGAAGGTTATAATACCTAGTACTAACTGAAAATAAGCGGGATATTTCTAAGTTTAAGCGGACGTGGATGGCTGCGCCTACTTGTACCCGGGTAAAACTAGGTGAAGCGGCATTTTGATAACTAGCCGCAACATATTTAAGAAACTGTAATGAAAATAAGCACTAAGGAACATTTATTTTTTGAAATTGAAAGAAAAACAAGCACTGATCTTGAATTTAGTTTAGTTTGTATGTAAATAATATACCGCAATATTACCCCAGCTAGTCGGCCAATTATTCAGTCTTTAATCATATGATATACATATCCAAAAGGCGTCGTCTTATGCGGATGGGAAAAGCTTGTAAAGGTACTTATAATAAGCATTTAACAAATTTGTATTCTAAAATACTTTTACCATCGGTTGTCGCCTGCATGTCTTCCAAAGAGTATAAACATATAGTAGGTTAGTTGTCTGTCTTTTACTGTCATGTTTTTCCTATGTGTTTCCTGGGTAAAAAAAAATTATTCTATTTAGTCCGTCATTCAGATTATAGAAAAATATTGGATACGTATATTTTGTTTCATCATATCAATAAAAATTGACAAATATAAAAGACATCAAAGAGCAGGAGTGGTGGCTGGTGAAGTCACTGCTCGCTAAAGTGTAGCGTCCAGTGACGTCACATGAGTTTTCAACGCTCTGTGTCGTCTTCATTTTTTGTTTATATGAAAAAAGAAAAATACGAGGCTAGTATTTTTTGCAGATTTGACTGACAGACTAATTAGTTTTTTTTAATCAACTGCCCTATTATGTTAAAGACTACCTGTTTCAAAGAAGTTTTTTTTTTCAGTGAATGATGCCAATGTGTCTGATGGAGAAAAAGGTTGTGAGAGAGCAGCTCTGATATTTAAATGCACGGTAGATAATGCTCCAAAGGTAATGTATATGATATTGTATAGTATTGTAATATTTAGAGTAGATTGGGACAGGGACAATTAATTCACTATCTAAGCTATTTAGCCTAGTTACATAAATGTAAATGCAGAAACTCACGCCTTTTTCACATGGATAGGCCATAGCTACGCAATCCTTTTACTACGATCCTCACATCATTATTTTATAATGCTTCTAGGACGTTCTTTTCATTCATTCACTCAAAATCGACTAAACCATCTAGGTCTTTTCGATTTTTGTCCCAACCTCTCCTTTTTCTTCTTCTTAGCCTAGCTTTATGACCATATTACTAACATTAATGCTGTTGCTGGCAGAGAATTCCTTTTTTATTCTTGAAGTTAAAAAAAAAAAAAATCCTTTACGTTTGTTCATTATTATTACCTACTGTCTGTAAGGTGCTCAATGCAGGATACCTACGATTCGCGGTTAGTTGATGGACGAAACAAACTAACTAGGGCCCTAGCCTGTTATTTTTATAAATTTGTCATTCCAATACAACACCATTGTCATTCCATTAACACGGTGCTAAAAAATTCGTAATCTGCTAAATTCTTAATGATAGATAAATAATAAATAAATATATACGGACAAATCACACAGATTGAGCTAGCCCCAAAGTAAGTTCGAGACTTGTGTTATGGGATACTAACTCAACGATACTATATTTATAATAGATGTATATATAGATAAACATTCAAGACCCAGGCCAATCAGGAAAAGATCGTTTTCCATCTTGACTTGGCCGTTGATCGAACCCGGGCCTCCACGTCGCAGGCAGGCGTGTTGACCGCTGCGCCACGAAGGACCAATTCGGTCAGTCATCTTGCAATGGAATGGTAATAGAATGACATTGCCGTATTGCCAATAATATAGAGCCCGTTAGTAAAAATGATTTACTGAAAATGACTTCACAATTTGAACATTTAACCTTTTGAACGCCAATCACTTCTATACAAGTTCGAGATTTTCGTGCCCTCAGCGCCACTACTTGATTAGAAGTAATCACAGTATAAAATAAATTTACGACTTTTACAAGACCTTTTATTTTGTTTTTATGGAAAATTGTCCTGTTATCAACCATATTTTTAACTTTTTCACGCATAATCCCCTTTATTCATAAACGCTGCTTAAAGTTAACTAATGATTAGCGATTTTTTAAACATACATTTTAGACGCTTGCACGTCACTTAACTTTAATAATCGATTACGAATAAAGCCCTTAAACACTGTGGTGTTTATCCATAAAGGATGATTTAAGTTAAGTGACGTTAAAAGGTCAAAAATGTATGGTAAAAGAATCGCTAATCACTAGTTAAGTTTAAGCAGTTGTTATGAATAAGGGGGAATAAGTTCTTATTAGTTTTATTTTCAATAGAAACAAAAACGCCAGAAAATATTTTAATGCCCCCAGCGCCAATTACTTGATATCAAGTAAGCCAGTGATGGGGCACGATCTGAGACCTCGCTATATTTCATCTCGTCGAAATGATCATAAATACTATTATTGCTAGAAAATGACGTGAATTAATAATATTTTATAAATATTGTAAACTATAAACTAGGTTTTATTCACCTTAATCAAGAATAAATAGGTTTTCTAATCATTGTCGATAGTGAAACACCGTTTGAAAAACCCATCCCTACAAAGTTAGTAATTTGTCACCCCGCACGCGCCACCGACGTGTATAGAAGTAACACTGTGACGTCATAAGCGGACAGGTTTCAAGGTCATAGAGACTTTGTGCATTTTAGTGTAGTGCAATGTTTACATCTTGTTGTTGTATTCAGTTGACGCACGTGTTTTTACAAAAAAAAATTGTGACGGTGAATATGACGAATTATTGCGAGTTATTCAAGTCTGAATCTGAATTTTGAAATAGGCCGTCGTCTTGACATTCCGTTAAGTCGTCAACTTCCGTTTTAGGATTTTTTTCCGTCTTCTATTAGTTTGTACAAACCAGAAAAATAATTGCGAGTATTTTGCGAAACCATTAAAAATAGGTCTGTAACATCTGTGTAAAACAGTAATTTTAATAAAAAGAAATCGGCCAACTGCGTGTCGGACTCACGTACAAAGGGTTCCGTACCATTGATTTATGAAATTAAAGGATTAAAGTTATTTGTATGAAAGATAACGCGGTAATAAGCGATACTGTACGAGGTATTAAAAAAAACTACTTACGAGATCTCGTTCAAAACAATTTTCGTTAGTAGTTTGTATAGTAATGTATGTACTTGTACAACATATCTTTTTTTTAGATATTTCATTTTCTTATTGTAGAAGTTAGAGGTAGGGGGGGACGGGGGACGGGGGGGGGCGATCAACTTTTTTCCACTTTGGAAGCGTTTGTCACGCAAACTATTCGGTTTAGAAAAAAATATATTTTAGAAACCTCGATATCATTTTTGAAGACCTATCCATACATACCCCAAACGTATGTTTGAAGAAAAAAAAATTTTTTTTGGGTTTCAGTTCTAAGTATGGGGAGCCCCCAATCTTTATTATTATTATTATTATTTTTGCATCAATACCTTAATACGGTTCACAGAATACATCTACCTACCTAGTTTCAACAGTACCTATAGATCATATAGTTTCGGAAAAAAAAATGGCTGTGACATACGGACGGACAGACAGACATGACGAATCTGTAAGGGTTCCGTTTTTTGCCATTTGGCTACGGAACTTTAAAAAATGTAGAAAATCACGTATTTAGCTTCTATTAATTGTATTTGTTGTAGGTAACTAAAAGAAATAAATTATGCAGGAATCGGTTTAGTTTATGCATGTGTAACTCGACCACAGTGAATATAAAAATAAATACCATAGAAATACATCGACAAGAAATACGTCGACAAGACATCCTTATATCAGAAAGGATTTTGACGTGCCTCGAGCGCCAACTACTTGATATGAAGTAAAAGGATTACATTTGGAGACAAATAGGGATGTGAACTTCTAGAACACACGTCTAATAAATTTACAATACTTTTCTTTATTATAGGAAATATATCAAAGTTTTTATATTGATTTTTTTTATGAAATAAAATAAAATATGAAAATACGGTTACAGTTTTTATTTAGCTTCGTAAATTGGTGAATAAACATTAATTTAAATGTATAATATTATTTGTCGATAGGACATTAAACCCATCCCTACGTTTTACTATAGATACGTTATACATTTGTAGCGTGGCGCTGGAGGACACATCGCGTATTATGTAGATTGGCGTTCAAAAGGTTAATAATATGCGTGTTAGTGATAGACCGCTGAATAGGAATGGCGCCATTTTGTAAGTAGATTACAAAATCGGTCATTATGGAATCACTGATCGACCGCTCTGACACTATTGTAATGGCAGACTAGGGCCCCTAAACGTACGTGTGATGCAGTTTAGATGTTCTCTCAACTGTGGGACTATCATAGGACCGGATATTAAGAGGGAACTCTAGTGGTACTTTCTCTATACAAACGTATTCCGTTGTTTCCTTCGTGGATAATGCTTTTAGAGCGACCATTTCTTTCTACAATTTTACACCGTGATTATACGTGCCCCTATTATTTAATTTTTTTCGAAATTTAATTAATAATAGAAATACGATACATCAAAATCGCGAACAATAACCCATTTTTACCGTGATGTTCAGATGACTATTAGACAAACGTGATAAGTTTTTGACAAAAAAGAAAATAATAGAAGCATAGGTATACTTTTTCTCTAAATCCATACTAATATAATAAATGTGAAAGTGTGTTTGTTTGTTTGTTTGTCCTTCCTTCACGCCGTAGCTAAGCAATCAATCGACCTGGTTTTTGGCATACATGGCATATAGTTGAAAAGATGGAGAGTAACATAGGCTACTTTTGGTCCTAAAAAAACATCAAGTTCCCAAGGGAGATTACTGGAATATTTGTATGTGTACACCAAATATATCCTTACTAATATTATACATCGGAAAGTGAGTTTGTTTGTACCACTTTCACGCAGTAACTCCTGAACCGATTGCTTTGAAATTTTGCAGACGTAAAGTTAGAAGTCCGGATTAAATAATAGGGTACTTTTTATCCCGAAAAAAATTTGATATTCCCGAGAGAAATCTAAAACGCGCGATATAACCGAAGTTAACGCGGGCGAAGCCGCGGGCGGAAAGCTAGTTTTGATATAAAAATAATTGAGATCTGTCGTGTTTTGAAAAAGAAAACAGCGGAATACGAAACGTCTTTTGGTCCACGTTTTTGTACGTAAAATTAGCCTGAGCAACAACTGCCCTTTTCGCACTTTACCGGGAGAGGTTGGAAGCAGCGCGACGGCAATATTCAATTTCCAATTCCTCGGCACTAGAGTACCCTCTTAAACTATGTAATTAGCACTTTGTAGCGCATCCTTCATTAAAATCATCATCATTGTGCAGTGCTGTCAATCTTTCTTCAGTTGAGTCTTTAAGACCACAGATTACAGAATGTTAAGAGCCATTCAAGGCCAACGAAATATGGATTTGCACGTGGTTCTACGATGAAGTATTATATAAGAGTAGTTAGAATTAAAACGAATATTATGAGTTCGTAAATAATTAAAAATTTTCAGTTCTCTATAATCATTGTATACAACTGTTGTGTGCATTTTTTGGCCTTAGTGCGATATTTAGGTAGATAGTTTGTGAATAAGGGAATCAGTGCCATTGGTCTGATTTGTTCAGTGCAGTGCTTTTCTAAATCAAATCCTTCATCCAGCTGCAATCCAATCAAGTCAAGATAGTCGATCTTTATATCTTTCTCGGCTTTCACGATGTTCTCATCATGCGGGACGGTTATAAAAAATAAAGGATATAAATAGACATAAATGGATTATTGATAGATTTAAATAATTTAAAACATTTTTTGTTACAGTTCGGCTTCAAGCTGTAAATTAAAAAACTGGTGTGATGCTCCACAATAATATTAAGGTTATTTATATAGAATGTGTTATTTTTTTTTCAACAATAAATAATAATTAAGATAATTATTTTATTTTCTCTTTCTGAAGCAAATACCCATTACGCTTTTAAAAGTACCTACTAGTATTTTATACTTATTCTTCAGCCTATAGAAGTCCACTGCTGGGCAATGGGCTTTCCACAATAACCGGTCTTGTGCTGCCCGCATGCATCGGCTTGCCGCGACCTTCACTAGGTCGCGGGAAGCCAATGGATGCCCCACCACCTTCAAAGGACATACGATAAAATTTAATATTACTTAGTTCTGTCCTGTCAAATTAAGATAACCCGTACCTACACTTGAACGGGTGATGCTTGTGGTGACCGGTCGTCATGCTGTCCAAGGAGTTTTATTGTTATTAGTAATTAACATTTTATTTATTTATACTTCACTGGACCTAGTTTATCATTTGTGTGGGTTATCATAACCTAGCATAGATGTGAATAAAAACATGGCGACGTCTGTACGACGACAAAAACATGGGTTACGTCCGGTGCTAACTAATTTGACAGGACTAAACTGATATTTAACTTCTTCTGCCCTTTTCTCAATGAAATATACATAATATGGTGTACTGAAATTAAATTACAAGAGACTCGGAATCATTGTATCCTAATCAGTGCTGTCGTTTTCCTGCTATTTTAAAGCGACATCTATACAGCATACAGCTAACTAATAGATGCGTCTACTGATACAAGGCTAATGGCGTCTGTTCATCGGTACACCGAGCAGTATGCGGCAGCAGCATGCGGTTAGTTCGGTAACAAACCGACAGAGAGCGCTGAATCAAAAAAAAAATAAAACAGTTTTACAATATTAAGTATTAAAAAAATATGTCCATAATTTTCTTCTATGTATTTTATTAGTAGTAAGATCAACATTAAACATGTCAAAGCGAACGCAAATTCTTATGATTTATTCATGGTAATTAAGTAAGTACGGCTTCTGGTTTTTATTGACTACAAGCATTGCAAATATTTTCTTCAATAACAAACTTAGATAGTCCATTGTAGTTGTACATTATATTTGTAGTGTAAAAGTGATCTTTCTTTTCAAATAATATTCTTAACCAATGGGGACGCTTTACTTAGTGGAACGTGTCAGTGTCACGCCATGACACACACACATGGGCATTTAAAAGCAAGTTTTTCAACACCCCTTGCGTTTGAGCACGCTCAGCCTGCCATGCGTGTGCGCACACATAGAAAGGTCAGCAGGCAACTTCATTCAAAACTGTCTCGGCAGTTCGAACTTCACTCGTTTCGTAAGCCAAACACCGTATGATCGGTTCTTTGATGACGTTTGACCAAACAATTGTCGGTTTATTGTTTGTTTTGTCAATATATTTCTGCGAGTATACTGTTGGTAGACTAAGCTACATTCTGTGTTGTGCAAGTGATTTGTATTGTTCTGTGCTGTGTCAATATCTCCTGGTGTAATTAAGTTTGTTTTATTATGAATCGATAAGTTGTTTCGAATCAGTTTTTTCTACTAATTTTGCGGTTTGTGTTGTCTAAAAGTTGATTGTATAGTGTTAATAGAAAGAGAATTATCCTTTTCTTTTGGAAGAACTTTTTGGTGAGTAGAATTGTTAAGTTGGCATGAAAAAGTATTACCTATACTTAGCATAAACAAGTACTTATCCCTCAGCTTTTAGTGACTTGTTAGAGATATTTTATTGAGACAAAAGTGTTATACAAAGCGTTTATTATATTAAAAATAACCGAGCTATTAATTAATCAGTCACTTTAGGAGTTCTTAATTTAATTGGAATAGGGATGAATCTCTCATCATCATTATTGCTATTAAAATTTGGTGGAGATTTTGTTACTTGTTCAATATTTCTTTTAACTGAAGATCGAACTTTTCGTACTCCAATATTACTTTGTTCATTTTTTGGATTATCCGTTTTGAATATTCTTTCTTTAGTAGTCGTAGTAAGGGATGCAAATTTTAAAATTTTATTTTGCTTCGATTTTTTCCTCAAATCCTCTTTATGGTAAACATCTTTGCTCTCATTACTTTGTTCGTTAATTTTCTCTTCGTATTTTTTGAATGCATCTGACGGGAAATCAGGTCCAGTGACTTCTTCAGTATCTCGTCTCCTGCGTTTACCAGATACTACTCCTAGTTGTAGAAGGATGGGGTTACTGACCAGTGCTGCAGCTGCACCCAATAAAGCTATTCCAGCTATTGGCCATAGCACTGTTTTTGCTGCTAGAGCCTGTAATATAAAAGAAGTGAATAATATCCTAATTGAGCAAGGCTAGTTTAAAGTAGGCAATGACTGGAGATAATTTATTAAAGAAGTTATAGTAATTATTACGTTAAGCCTCATTATTATATTACGACATTTGTAAAAAGAACCATCATTTACTAACATTATGCATAAATAAAATGATATATAATTTCGGGTAGTGTCATGGCTAGATCTGAAGACCCACCCTCTATCTCAGAGACGAACGACGACGATTCGATTCGATTGATGATTTCAAAGCAATAGCGAAGCTACAGGAATTTCAACAGAAATTAATAATCTAGTTCGTAATTAAGACATGATAAATTACAACCATTTACATACTAAGATATTAAAAATCTAATGAAGGACCACGAGGACATCTACAGACGACAGGATCCATTTAATAAAGGACAATAATTACAAAATGTTGCAGGCATTGAATAACATAGATGTCCGACAAATTTTTTAGGTAGGTAGGTATACGTTCGAAAGCAAATAACAGCATCTGATGCAGTTACATAGACAAACTACGCTTAGGCTTATAAAGTAAGAACCTTATTGACATAGAAACGTAATTATTAGATACCTACGTTACATAATCTACAATACATTTTAAATTATCTACAAGCAAGATACTAATTACTGTAAACTTAGAAATATTTTACGAACTGTCAAGACTCTAGTCAAAATTTCGGGATCAGTGAAACTAGATATTATTCCCGCATATTAATCGTAGTCCCGGTAAGTAATCCTGTAACATTGAAAATCGATAAAATAGTAAAAGTGGGACCAAACGAGATGTAATGAAAGTTCTAAGACGTAATGAACAAAAACAAAATACTGTTTCACAGTTGTTTAACTGAATCTGAGGTATACCTACTATCAAATATAACAAGTATGATCCAATAAACATTATTCTAACTTGATTCATTCGTATTTTCACATCATGTTGCCTGCTTAGCTGTCAGCCAATAGGCAGGCGGCCCACCTATTCACAGTAGCGTATTTGAATAAAAATAACGAATTTCAGATTTCCAAAAAATATTAGACACGTATTTTTTCTTTTTTTCATATAGGTAAACAAAAAATTAAGACGACAAAGTGCGTTGAAAACTCGTGTGACGTCACTACGTCACTGCACGCTACACTTTTTAGCGACCAGTGACGTCACCAGCCACCACTCCTGAGCTTTGATGGCTTTTATATTTGTCAATTTTTATTGATTTGATAAAACAAAAAATAAGTGTCTAATATTTTTTGGAAATCTGACTAATAGACTAATTAGTTTTTTTTAGTCAAATACCCTATTGGTCACCACGTTACTATCCTAAAGATAACGTTGTAAGATCTCCTATGCCAGTAATTACACCAACACGCATTCCCGTCACACAGTAGCTTAGTGGGAAGACTACATGAGCTAGCACTTCGCCGTATGAATTTACATAGTCTTCAAGTTATTCCGACAAGTTAGTTCAGCTTCTCTAAATTAATATTACTTACATGCTTATAATGTTTATTATACGGCCCATGGTGCGAGTGATGGTGTTTATGCCCGGAGTAATGGTGTCCGTGATTGTGACCCGGAATAAAATCTGGATGATCATGAGGATCATGATAATCAGGGTGATCACTATGAGGGTAAGAATGATGGTGATCATGTTCTAAGAGTGGAGGACCATGGGCTTCTGGATGATGGTCATATAGGTGGTAATCATGCCCGTGAGAATAATAAGGACCTTCCTCGTAATCATTTACGGCATAGCCTGAAACAATGGAATACTGTATCATTTTTGGAGTTTGTGACTGTTTTATAATACTTAAATTGGGTCTGGGATTTTAACTTAAAAAAAAACTTTACTGCCCCATCGCGCATCCATTCTACTAGTAATGTGCTCTGCCCACAGCCACTTCATTTTAGCGACTCGAAGAATTATGTCGGTGACTTTGGTTCTTCTGCGTATCTCCTCATTAGCACGTTTACTTCAACATAATTAATGTTAAACTATTCATGAACCAAAATATCATATTTAGATTATACTGAGGCACTACCAATAAATCAAAAAAATATGTTTTCTTATAACATCAGAGGGATGTGTGTGAAGAAAGCAAAAATGTTGCGTAAGAGGAGCTCATTGTGTCGGACATAGTTAAGGCTATTAAAACACATGATGCAGTTTAGCGTAAAGTAGTGAGCAGTATAATTACTAACATAATTTAGTTATGAAATTCTGTGACATACTTAATACCAGAACAGGAAAAGAAACAGAGGTGGTTATAAAAAGGTAAATCTGTTAAATCATGACCAAGATGACCGTTATAAGTTTTGAACGTAAGATAAAGAGATGAAAATGCTTGTTTCAGCTTAGTAATGATGACTCAATTATAGCTTGGAAACTTTATATCGATAATGGTGATAGTATTGATGATGATAGATACATACCTGGTTGATCATGATACAGCAAGCCACGGCTATTACTTGAGCTGGATAATGCGCTGTCGGGTATTTCCTGCAAAATGACCCATACGATTCATTAATTTCCCTAGAAATGTATATTTTGTATTAGCACCTATATAACAAAATCTTGAATATACAAAGAATTTCCATGTATAAAATAGCTTAACTACTTAGTCATTTTACAAATTTTACTATCGATGTTTGTATCAATGTAATGTTATGTTAGCAAATAAACGTATTTTCAAAGAAGGAATAGTGTAACTACTAAAAACAATAACTTTTTCGTTTGCTCACCAAATCCAAACTTTATCATTATTTGATATCAACGGTTACAATAATTAGATCTTAATGAAATAGTAAACTTTTCAGTTAGAAGGATTTTGGATGCCATCTTGACAAGAGTCAATGCTAATACAGAGGTATTGCATCAATTTATTTCTGTTATTCTATTGGCTACCTTCAATCCAAACATGTAAAATGTATGGTTTGTAAATGTAAAATGTATTACTTAAGTAAGGTGTTTTTAAACAATAAAATATATCAATCCATTTATTAAAAACGAATGTTTTTAAATACGGAAATTGTTGTCTTCTTATAATGACGTCGTCAAATAAAGACTTAAGTCATAAAAAAAATCTCCATATCTATAGATTTTTTTTTATTAAAAACGTCAATGATCCTTCTTTCTGATAAAATGATTAAACCCAATTAGGCCTTGGCTGCGGTCCGATGGTTTGCCACGATTGTCTAACCACTGCTCCTCTTAGCATGCACTTAATGTTTCTACTTCAATTGATGGCGTTACAGGATATTACTTTCTATTTACGAGTAGATGACTACAAATTTGTTCTCTTTGGGTAGGAACATTTTTTTTTAAATAATTATAAATTAGCGCTTGCTGCAATCCCGCCTGATGGCAGTGATGCAATCGTTGATGGTAAAGCGCGCTAGTTTATTAAAACTATTCACTTAAAAAACTTAGTGAATAGGAAGGATGACGGCAGTTGAGCGAGGTGGTGCAATGTTAAACCCAACAACACGACCAACGATGCTGCGCCTAAGGGAGATTGATCTGAAGAGCCTCCACGACCACACTCCCGACACAACAACACTTGTCGCATTGTACCCGGCACACATCGCAACACAACTGCTCAGACCCGTCCTCATATACTTATTTACCGTCATTATACTTAGTGTATTTATTTTAACTTTTGCTATGAATCAGAATTCTAGAATTTATACAATATGTAAAGAAAACCCTGTCCGATCCGTGAAGGTTTTGTTAGTTGTTAGGTATCGATAACTGATTCTACTAATGCCTACAAAGACGAGGGGAACTTAAAAAAAATCCCCCTAAAAAAATTAATATTATTTCGCAAAAGGAGGTAACTTAATACATGCGCGGGTGAAGGGGGCAGGGCACGCCTTACGCGGTCGTATCGCTCATTAATACCGTCGAAAATGGAGTTTTACTTTTTTATAAATACCAAATTTCGGGGAAGTTGGAATTCCAAAATAGGGATGTATACAAGGTATGAAAATCAAAAAATAATTAGTCCGTCTTATAGATGATAAAAAAAAATTAAAACGCATATTTTTTATTTTGTCGAAATTACCAAAAACTATTGAGATATAGCGTATTAAAGTTACAGAGTGGGGGCTAATTACGTCACGACGTAGTATATTTTGTACCACGGCATGACGTCATTTATAAGTACGTCATGTATCCTAAGTATTTGAATGAAAGAAAAAATAAAAAATACGTTATTAATATTTTTTATAAATCTATCTGATGGACATTAAATTATTTTTTAGGATACAACCCAATTCATTAGTATTGTTACTATGATAATTATCTAAAATTTCATATTTTATTTGGTCATGTGTTTACCTAACCTTTATTATCCTTATGGGTCGGACGGGGTTTTCTTTACATATTAAATACTATTTACGTTGGAGAAGTCAGTTATTTATACGAAATTTATATAAGCCCTCAGTGTCTACATCTTTATCGATGTCTTTAACCAAATTATTTAAAATATAGACATGTTCTTATTTCACAGATATTTGAAAACAGTCCTTTTCTAACAAGCTATGCGAAAGTGTGTGAGTCATGTATTTTTTTCTCATTTCGTATCGAGATTATGTTCCAAAGCATTATTCATTACTACGGGGAACTGATCTGATATCTGACTAACTGTTGTGTTGAGGTCGAGGCCGTCACGGGAAAAGACTCTCAGTTATGCATCTTAAAATACTTCTTTCAATGTTAAATTGTTCTCTTTACTGCGTCTTATCTATCTACATAAATGTAGTGTATAGAACTTTTAATTATATACAACCGTATAGGACATCCGCCGCTTAAGTTCATGCGTTCATGTTGTTCACAAACTGAACTAATTTTAAGTTACGTTCATCTTTTTCTTTTCATTTCGTTAAGAAAAGGATAGAAGATAACATTTTAGTTTAATCCTGTCAAATTACGATACTCCATAGACAGTTTAGACACGATTATAAACATGGCGACTAAAAATACGCCAGTTTACTTACGTCAGGAGCGCACTAATTTGACAGGTCTAAACTGACATTTCATATTCTGTCCTTTTCTTAATGACTTAGAAAGAAAAAGATACACTTAGATGAACTTAAATTTAATTTAGTTTGTGAACTAGGGAATCGGGGCCAGTAAAGGAATAATAACAAAGAACAATATCAGTGCCATAGTAACTTTGGCTCAATATTAATTTATCATGGATAGTAAATATTTTTACGATTTTTTTTTGTGTAATTTAGTGTGAAAACATTTACGCTTAGTAGTAATTTCCACTTTTAGTTTAAACTTCTTAAAATAAGTTATTCAGACATTTTCAATTGGAGGTTATGTATAGACATCTCCGATTCAACAAATGCCTCTGCATTCGGGACACATTTGACAGATTTCGTTACAAAAAGTCTATAACGCAGAGAAATTTTAAACTGAAACCAACGTACATACACTGACAACAACACATAAGATGTGTTAATGTCAGTTTAAGAGCGCGCCTTCTTGACAAAACTGTTGCTATTTTATTAGGTTACCCTAACAGGGTTGTTATTACAAGGCGATTAAGGTAAAAAAGTGAAAAATTAATTGCTTGAATTTAGTTTTTTATAATAGTCTTTAAAAATAAACACGATGAACGTATTACTTAATCCCAGTCGCATCCGAAGCTTTTTCAGCTTTGGCGTCTGGGATCCGCTTTACCAATCTAACTGCTGATTTTGGCTAAAATTCGATATTTTCCGTGAAGCGACTGTCGTCTGACCTCCACAACCCGAAGGCGATATCGAAGCATTGCAGCTAGACCAATTGTTGGACTTTTTGTGGGCTCCAACAACCCGTAACTACTGTCATTAGATGTTCGTATGGCAACCGGGACCAACGGCTTTACGTGCTTTCCGAGGCACGACCAGACCAGTGCAAATAGTCATATTCATGCATACAAATATTTGTATGCATGCAAAATAAATAATAAAGGACAATAATGTGGCAAAGAAAAAGTAATTAAACAGTATTTTTTTTTTTTTTAAAGTAGTAAGTAAGTACTATCATAGTGACAAGACTGGCAACTTTTTTATTTAAATCTGTAATTGAGGAATTTGAATATTAAAATGAATACTTATAAAAGTCGTTTTCTTTTCAATCAGTTCTTGAAAAGCACTAAATATTTTTTTTACTATGTAATTTATAATTCAATTGTTCGAGGTAAAAACTATGTGTTCGCGCGAATTTCATTTTAAAAGATGTGGAGCCCGAAAGCTGTCATTGTTCTTTTATCGTTGTCTGGATCATTTTACAGTAAAACAAGAAATTCTAAAAAAATAAAATAATTGCGAAAGTCTTGCTTTTAATCACCCATGAAGCAAGAAATGAAGAAGAGAAGCTCTTTAGATGTTAATGCTACATTTACTCTAGGGCATCAACAACAAAGACAAACAATAGTCAAAGTGAACGCTTTCTATTGAACATTGTCTGTACATTACAAAATGCTTAACCATGTAATATTTCACTATAAATTACTGAAACAATTATATAAAAAAAAAAAAACTGGAACAGGACGATAAGCAGCCGACACCGTCATTGTTTTACATATTCACCGATCACAGCGAAACTTAATTAAATAAAAATAGTGTTAATTTATTTAATACTGCCAATGATTATATTGTATCAACTGCCGGTTGAGTCACGTTTCCGTTCCAGCAAGTTTATCAAGAATGTGGGCCATGTCAGTGATATTCCCACAAGCAGCCTCGGCCTGTCGTATTTCTGCATTGGAAATGTGCTAAATGTTGTTAGCTATTCGACGAAGTAATTGCGCCCGGTTTAAGTACTCTCATTATAAATACAAGTTAGTCATTCGAATACATAACGTAGACCCACTACCACTGCATACTTATCAGGTCCATAATTCCAGTTTTTGAGTCCACTGGTGTTACAAATGCTAAGGATATTATGATTTGTTCAAATTCCCACCTTAAACTTAATTGGATTGCTGACCGGCGTAAAAGTTGCATATTTTTCTATATCCTCTTTTTGTAACGTTTTCACGTTGGTTATATTCTGAAACATTAATATATCATTTTAACATCTTCCTCTTTCGTATTAGTATTTTGAGAATTTTATTTTCTACTTACATTGACTTCAACCGCTGAATAATCTCTCAAATGAGAATTAAAATTGGTATTAGAAATGGCGTCACATCTCGTTGTATCGTATGTCGCAGTCAAAACAATGACGAACAAAACTTGATATTTGTAAGACATGAACCACATATCGTCACTCAAAACACAGACACATACACTGAAAACCAACAAGAAGCTTATGGAAACACAAGTAACTATGGCGCTGGACGGGCTAATACGGTATACTTTATAAAAAATGGTGACACAGAAGAGGGGGATGGTTTGAATGACAATTTGTGGAGGCCGAACAATGGTTTAGTCCAAGATTATGGTCACACCCTGTTGGCTCGATTGCGAAGTCGTTTCTCCGGCTTTGTTCGTAATAAATTATAATGATGGTCATGTTGGTTGAATTGTTTCATGGTGGATGAGCATTGCCACGGATGCTTTTCAAATTCCAGAGAATGTGCGTTTTGTTCAAGATGTAATATGAGATGACGGAGAAGAAAAACAAGATAAAATTTCTTAGCACTGTGATGAATAATTGGTGGGAAATTGTGGTGTTAACCTGAACCATAACAATGATGACGACATTCCAAGAATATTAAACAGTTTTTGTTCTATTAGTGAAGATTAGTTAACAATAGACGGTGATAGAGTTATGTTATAAAGTTTGCTTTGACTAAAGTAAATAATTCTCAAGAGTAAAGACCTCCTCCATTATCAATGTTTTTTTTTTGTTACTGAATCCTTTACATACATTTGTCATTTATGCGACACGTGCACCCTATCTAAGTCTTGAATAAACAGGATATTTGGAAACATTTCCCTTCACCATTAATTATTCGGTAGAAATTCTTCTCAGCGACAAGTAAATAACTCAGTGTTAAAAACATATGTTCGATAGCACGAACGTTTAGAAAGCAATGCGTTTCCGTGATGCATAATGCATTTTCTGTATACGTTATCGTAAATTATCAACCCCATATCTCATAATTAAACTTACAACATGGTAATAAGGTTTACTTTGGCTTGAAGATCAGATGGAATTAATTTTGCAGCGTATGTTTGTTAGCGTTTGCTGTGTTGTCTCATTGCGAACAATGGTCCTAGTTCTTGCGTAAGTTGTAAGTGCCTACTAATGCACTTATACTTATCAACTAGTGTTTAAGTAAAATACGTTGAAGAAATATATGGTGTCATTTTATACAAACGTCTAGTATTGTTGTTAGAATCATTGTTATTTACTGACCGTTTCTCATTCTTGTTGATACGATTTTAATATTTACGGAAATAAGAAACTTTTGAAATTATGTATTTATTGGTTTATCCTTTATTCATATAACCGCTAAGTCCCAACTCGTAACATACTTCCAAACTAAAATAATAATTGTGTCGCGGGTTCGAATCCCACACGGAACAAATATTTGAATGGACTACACGTAGTTGTTCCGGGTCTGGAGGTTTGTGTTTGTGAGTTATATGTTTGTAAATACACCTTCGATACAGGAGAAATTCCTAGTGTGTCGTTTACGTCTCTAAAAAAAATACAAGTGCGTGTCGGACTCACGCACAAAGGGTTCCGTACCATTGATTTATGAAATTAAAGGATTTAAGTCGTTTGTATGAAAGATTACGCGGTAATAAGCGGTTTACGATTTACGAGCTATTAAAAAAAAACTACTTACTAGATCTCGTTCAAAACAAATTTCGTTGGTAGTTTTTATAGTAATGTATATCATATGTTTGTTTTAGATTTTTCATTTTCTTATTTTAGAAGTTAGAGGGGGGACCAACTTTTTTCCACTTTGGAAGCATCTGTCACGCAAACTATTCGGTTTAGAAAAAAATATTTTAGAAACCCCGATATTATTTTTGAAGACCTATCCATAGATACTCCACATCTATGTTTGATGAAAAAAAAAAAAATGAGTTTCAGTTCTAAGTATGGGGAGCCTCCAATATTTATTATTGATTTTTTTTATTTTTGCATCACAATCTTAATGCGGTTCACAGAATACATCTACCTACCAAGTTCCAACAGTCTAGCTCTTATTGTTTCGGAAAAAAAGGCTGTGACATACGGACGGACAGACGGACAGACAGACATGACGAATCTATAAGGGTTCCGTTTTTTGCCATTTGGCTACGGAACCCTTAAAACAAAAAGTATATACAACGTTTTTTTTTGTATATGTTAAATCCGAAACACGTGTCCAGTATTTTTAAGTGAAGAATCTGTGTACAAAATTTCAGAAAGATCATCATCATCATTATCTCAGCGTTAATCCTAGACGCATGCGAAGCTTTTTCAGCTTTGGAGTCTAGAGTCCGCTTTAATAGTCATACTGCTGATTTTGGCTTCGATATTTTCCGTGAAGCGACTGCCGTCTGACCTTCACAACCCGAAGGCGATATCGAAGCATTGCAGTTAGATCAATTGCTATTGTTGCCGTTGTTGGAGCCCTCAAAAGTCCAACTTTTGAGGGCTCCAACAACGGCAAGAACCCGTAACGTACTACCATTAGATGTTCGTATGGTAACCGGATCCAACGGCTTAACTTGCTTTCCGAGGCACGACCAGACCAGTGCAAAAATTCATATTCATGCATACAAATATTTGCATTGTGCGAAGATCGAACTCGCGCCTCCTTGCGCAGCAGCCGCGTTCGCTACCGCTACGCCATGACAAAATTTAAAAAAGATTCCACGGAAAATCACAAAGTGATTTGAAATCACAAAGTGAAGTGAGAAGTATGAGCTTGTTCTCTTACCTGGCTGTCCCAACAAAAATATGGTCTACGCACAGATCGCGCGCCTGCGCCTTCAGCGGCGCGGCATCGTCATGCGTTTATTGATAATAATTTCTGTTTGTTTCTAATTAACTAGTGATAACATTTTCCATCACACTTGCAGGCTTTTGACTGTCGTAATGGTCAAGTGTATGTAGATATTATTATGTACTTTATACATGACTTCAGCCATAAGTGGTAAAATAAAATGTAGGTAATATAATTTACTTAAAACATGTTAATTTTAATTAGAACGTATTACACCCCTGCACAGACTGGGCTGTCCCATTGGGCGCATGCGCCTAGTACTTACCTATGATCTGCCGTGAACTGTATAATGCGCCCGGTAACCACACTGCAACAATAATATAAATGTGTAATGTGTTTGGGAAAAAATATAACACATCATATTGTGCACTACGTTTGTATAAAGTGTCAATAAAGTCATGAAAATAAATGAGGGCGCTGTGGTCGTGCATATAGCAACCCTATTGACTTGTCTGAAATCATTTTGATACTAGCACATTATTTTGTACTAGAAGCAAAACTGGTTGTAATGAAAACACAAATTTATGGCGTTTAAATAAAATGAGTAAAACAAAAAAAAAACATACTATTTATGTACACACAATAAAATATATAAAAACACGACAAAATTAAGATCTGAGTACAAAGGTGCTGCTTATTTCTTAAGAAATTTCTTCCAGCAGACTTCCGAAAGGAGAAGTAAAACAGAAATGTAGACAATTGTGTTATTATTATATTTTCAACGTGTTTTTACCAACGAAAAGTATTCCAAAACATAATAATTGCTTTTATCATCTGATTCCAAATATTCTTCGTTAAAAAGCATTTTCATTCTCAGCTGCGTCAATAACAACGTCTCCGTTATGCTGTCATCAGCCTGCTACCTTCGCTTAGGCGAATAACTGACTCATCTATATCTTGATATAGGGTTCACTCTCACATTTTCCTGAAATTTTAAAAATAATAATATGTAATGTCTATCAAAAGATGGATTGCAATAATTTTAATTCCGAACATGACATAATTCATTTTTAAAATCAGTGCCAAATTAAATCACCAATCACCATATAAAGTATCAACATTTGCAAATCATACACAAACATATTTGCAATCTAACCTATAAATGCGCAATGTAAACAATCCTCATTTTAGTCTTAAAATCGTTTACTTAGTAAATTTGAAACGTTTAGTAGATAAAAACATACCTGTTTTAGCAACTGTTCAAGCACAAATATCATCCATATTTGATAAAATTTGTTCAGCTTGGTGTACTAACAAATATTAAGTAAATAAATAAATAAATATATACGGACAAATCACACAGATGGAGCTAGCCCCAAAGTAAATTCGAGACCTGTGTTATGGGATACTAACTCAACGATACTATATTTTATAATAGATACATATGTAGATAAACATCCAAGACCCAGGACAATCAGGAAAAGATCGTTTTGCATCATGACCTGGCCGGGGATAGAACCCGGGGCCTCCACGTCGCAGGCAGGCGCTAGGCGTATTGACCGCTGCGCCACGGAGGACGTCAAAAACATTGATGATAAACAAAATTAAATAGAAATTAAAATTAATATAAATTTCAAAATAAAAAAAACAAGTCACAAAACAAATCGATGATTGTCGATGACATTCGATGTCTTACTTGTATTTACTAAGACTTAGTGTTGCCCTACTTTTAAAACTGTTAGTTTCAGAAAGATCCATTTTCACGACTTTATAGACTATACTTTATAGCTATATCTTGCTTTTATTGTTGTTATTGTGTAACAATTGTAGATAAGTAAATAAAGAAAATAAATAAAATAATATAATAAATAAAATAAATAAAATAAAATAAATTAGTGTAATAATTGGAATCGACACATTTGCTTATTTTGAACAAACTATATTCAAGTACTTACTTATCGTATTTAGAAAAAATTACGTTCTATAATCAGTTAAGTACCATAAATAAACGATCACATAATAACGGAATTGTTCAAATCATAGACATACAAAAAAAGAACGTCGACACTTGTCTTGAAATAGAGCTTTGACGTCAAAAACAGGTGAAAATAAGAGATTTTTGTAAAAGCCATTTTAATATAACAGAACCGCTTTCCTCAGAAATCACGGTTGATATGTGCGCACAGCACATATCAACGAATGAAAGAACATAGCAGCATAACTTTGACTCCATTTTGGCAACATAATTTATATTTCATATAATCAGCCGTCTTGTATTGTTTTCTGAGTTTTCCGAATGTGTTTCGTGTGTTGAATATAACTAAGAATACAACATTACGGGTAGAGGGCCCGTTTTTATTAGTTTTAAATTATTTATTTCGCGGCAACAGATTTACGATTGGCACCGCGATATATCAGGCGCCCACCAATAAAATTCACTCCAGCCGTGGATTACGGTCAACTGGATGTGTCAATGGAAGTTTGATTACATTTAATACATCCCTACCAATATTTTCGTAGATAACAACATAATGTACAGACGTCATTGATATTACATTTAATACGGGATGTTTTAAATGTAATCAATGGCGTACCAATATTTGTGTAGATAACAACATACGCCTTTATTCATGAACGTTGCTTAAAGTTAACTAGTGATTAGCGACTATGTCAGCATCATCAGTTCAGCCGAAAGACCACTGTTGGACATAGGATATAGCAACTGTTTAGTCATACAGTTTTGACGTTTAAACATCACTTAACTTTTATCATAATTTATGAATAAACACCATTGTATAGACGCCAGCAGGTCAAGCTAACCAAAACTATCAAATTTTCCCAATGAACCTTGAACCTAAGCGACCTTTGCGGTAAAGTTGAAAATCTATTAAAGACATTTGAAAGATTGTACTAGCTTGATGTGCTGACGTGTACGTAACAAGTAGGTGGGTAAAAATATAATTCAGAATTTGATTTTTTTTTTTTTTTGTGACTGAAGTTACAGTAAATTCATTAATATTTAATTGATTGACATACAATTCTGAGCTTATTGATGTCTAAAGTATACTCGTAATTTATGATAAACTATAATAAAGTAGTGTTAAGCCTTCATTTGTAGCAAGTGCCTTAATATACTTATACTACAACGTAAGTAAGTCATTATCATCTCAGCGTTAATCCCAGTCGCATCCGAAGCTTTATCAGCTTTGGAGTCTGGGGTCCGCTTTACCAGTTTACTGCTGATTTTGGCTAAACTTCGATATTTTCCGTGAAGCGACTGCCGTCTGACCTCCACAACCTGAAGGCGATATCGAAGCATTGCAGTTAGACCAATTGTTGGACTTTTGAGGGCTCCAACAAACCGTAACGACTACCATTAGATGTACGTATGGCAACCGCGTCCAACGGCTTAACGTGCTTTCCCAGGCACGACTACTACATAAGTAAGTGAGGTATTCTTGTTGGGTTCAGCATGTAAATACTTATCTATTTATGTCGAACTCAAGTGAACGATGAACGATCTAAGCGGCTTGTTGACACTTCCCGAGACCCAAGGGCTGGCTTTTACCTTGGCCAGAGGCTAAGCATTGCCATTCAACGCGGCAATGCCGCCAGTCTCTTGGGTACATTACTAGTCGACGAAAGCGATGCCGAAGAATTTTTTGATGCTGTATTGTAATTTATTAATAGTTTTAATTAGGGTAATAGTTTTATTTAGTAACTCAAATGTAGATCTAAAAATCTGAGACGTATTTTTTTAAATATTTTACATCAAGCAACCAACTTTATTTTCTCACCAGAACATAAAAACTTAAACTGTCATATAGATACAACGTAATATTTATTATTATTATATCTATTTCCAGCAAAGTAAACCAGTATGATGTAAATCATGAAAATAAGAACTTACTTGATATTATAATCCCACTAGACAAGCACGTTTCAAAAATTAAACGTAATGTTTAATGAGCGTCCTATTGGACGCTCCCGACTCCATTGTTTTCGTCGTTGTTGGATGTTTTTTCCCCTTTTGTTAATAAAAAACGGAAATACCCAAAATAAACAGTGGAGTGTTGAGGAAAAAGTTCTTAGGTATCCATTATAATAAAATTGTGATTTCTACGTAAAGTCAATTCCAGTTTTTTGACTTCCGCGTGATTTCCCTACATTTTCCAGATATCACCCGGCAGGTATCTCAAACCCCCTTTTATTTTACGATGTTAAATTCTTCACGAGATACATAGGTGAAAGAGAAATAGGTACCCAATGTTATTTCAACGTTTTCGTTGTAAAAAAAGATAAAAATTGGGAAGAGGGTAGCGGGTAAATGGCCTGGCCACGATTAATGGGTCATGTAATTATTTTCAGTGCATCCAACAAAATTGCACAATTGGTTGTAGTGGAAATTGGAATCTTGTGAATCGAGATTGCGAGAGATTTTCATGTTATTTTTCTTTATAAGGATTCTTTTTAGCTCTTTCACTGTTTTTTTATAGTGTGTGTTCCCATGTGCCGTACTAACATTCATAATTAGATCATTTGCAAAACGTTCTCACGCTAGCTTATACTACAATAGGTCTTTTTTCACATGATTGAAATGCCTACATCTTCAACAATTGTAATGAACGATACATACTTAGAATGAAAATGGCTCTGCTGTTAAATCCAATTGGTAAAGCAGAATTTCGTCTTTCAAAGCGCGAAGTAAATAAGAAAATAAGCTTTTTCGTCTGCGCTATCGTATTGAAGAATCGTGTTCACTCGAATCTAATTTCTGAGCTTAGAAAAGCATCGATCAATGTCTGCCGCTTTCAAAGAGCATATCTGACGCAAAGCAGAAGGTGTCACAGATAATAGATCGACGCCTAAACGAGTATCAATAAAGCCAAGACTTACGTGATTAGCAATACTTTTTGTAAGTTGATTTTTCGATTCCGAATTCTAGCGTCTTTATTGGTAAAGTGGGTGAGAATGATTCTTACTTGAGGGATTTTATTTTGTGCTGTTCGCGTAAGTGTTGTACGAGGAAGAGTCGTTTTACTATTAAATCAAATTCGTTAATTTATAAAAAAAATCGTGTAACCGATAGACAGTAATGTTAAGATCACCACTTTACTTGGATCTTCTATAAATGTGTCAAAGAATATTTTCATCACGACTTTGCACACAAACTGCGGAGGCATTTGCGAACGCATTCACCGATGAGTCAGTCCCATTTGGCAATATGAGAGTGACGCCTTATGAAAAATGCGGCAATACGAGTTGAAGCCGACATTAAACTATCTGAATATGCGTGGGGTTGTAAATGTCACGTGTGACGGGAACTTAAAATAGAAGAGGGTGACTTTTACACAATATTACAAAAAATATTTCCGAAGAAACTAGTTAGGCGCATGAAGGGAAAAGCTCATTAACAATATTGATTTAGGTATTGGAGTTGTGATTCTATATTTAGTACTAACTTCTGCTTGCGACTTGTAATGTAAGATTTCTTGTTCCACCGATCCACCTTGTCGCATCCCATTGCCTGTCCATTTTCGCTTAGCGTTATTTCTGACTTTTTTACTCTTTACTCCTGATGTTCTTGTAAGTTAACATCACGAGTACAAAGTAAAAAGTTTCTCTAAAACTGGGCTAGCAAAAGGAAAATTCAAATTTTACCCAGTACTTCCAAAAACAGTCTCCGTTCAAACAGCAAACTCTTCAGCTTTGTTATTATTTAGATAATAGATACCTGTTGTTTCTGAAAGATTTGCTAGATTTTCCCGTGTGTATAAACTGAATGCAATGGTAGAAAATGCAAACAAGGTAGAATATCCGTAGACTATTGTAAAGTTTGTTTGGACAAGTATTTCTCGTTGCAGCGTTGTCTTGTGTTTACTGGTGTTGTGTCTCACGAGATCCTATCTCTCAAGTTTGTCATAACTATGTAACAGCTGCAGATCTCAGGAGTGAACACTAAATATTTATAGACAGGCCTGCATCTGCTCGTGGAATGATATTGGTGGTTTAATTTTGAAAATACGGTTGTTCAATGCACATAGTAGACAAAGTGATATCTACATAATATTATTTAGTTTAACGGATTTTATTAGAAGAAAAAATAATTTGTAATGATGTTTAAAATTTTTGGTAGTAGGCAATTCTAGGACGTGGCTTTGATTTTCCCAATAGTGAAAAGCCATGCCTTTTCGCCATGACTTTTCCTATTTCATTTCCAAAACTGTAAATAAACAAACAAGCCACCAAGCTGATACAAAACCAACTTGAATAATAGATCAATGGTGTACCAGAAGCAACTCGTAAAAACACTTTTCCGCCGAAGAAATAGGGGGCCGAGAAAAATTGCACTCGTTACGGTACAAGGAATTGGCGTTAATAAAAAACGCACCGTAATTCGGAAGTACGGGTGTTGACAAACGACGAGACTAGAGCCGGACTAATGAGCCACGGTTGAAGCACCTGCCGCCGGTAAAACGCCTATCCGAGGGACTTTAGTATGTTTTTGTTTTATTTTTATGGAGCCGGTAATTTTCGTGTCTTGGTTATTTATTTTGTTATTAAAAACATGTGGTCGAGGCTAAAGTATCTCGTAAAAGGTTTTTTTTTATAAACTTATGACTAGTAGGTCAAGCGAACGCATCTGCTGAAACGTTACACCTGTAATGTTTCAGCTATGCGTATCCATCTTATGTTTATGCACATTTATAAATTTACAACAGTGTGCCTATTGGGATTAATATATTCCTACATAATTGAACTCGCGCCTTTTGGCATACCTGGAAGGTAACGATCTCCTCAGTGACCGACAGTACGGGTTTCGCCGCAATCGGTCAACTGGGGACCTACTAGTGTATGCCACTCACTTGTGGGGCGAGGCACTCGAGAGGAATGGGGAAGCAATTGCTGTCTCCCTTGATGTCTCGAAGGCCTTCGACCGGGTATGGCACGCTGGCCTTTTGAGTAAGCTTCCAGCGTACGGTATTTCCCCTAGCCTGACTGGCTGGGTAAAAGACTTCCTGACTGAACGGTCCCTCCGAGTTATTGTCGACGGATGCTCATCTGAGCCCATGTCGACTAATGCCGGTGTTCCTCAGGGGTCTGTTCTCTCTGCAACTCTGTTTCTGCTGCATATCAACGATCTGCTGATGCCCGGTATCTATGGGTATGCAGATGACAGCACAGTTGTGGAGAGATACCTGCCGGATGCTCGGGCTAGTAGGGAATCAATCCGGTCCGAAAGAGAGGCCATGGTAGAGCGAACGAGTGTTGCACTTCAGGCAGTCTCCGAATGGGGCAATGCCAATCTTGTAGCATTCAATGCCGCCAAAACGCAGGCGTGTCTTTTCACCGCCAAAAGGAGCCCGTTCACCTTGGCTCCTACTTTTCGGAATGTATCCTTGGAGTGTACCGACCGCCTTCAGCTTTTGGGTATTGAGATTTCCTCGAACCTAAACTTTGGGCGGTTCATTGAGTCCAAGGCCAAGGTGGCTGCCAGAAAACTTGGTGTAATCGCAAAGGTCCGGCAGTACTTCACACCAGGGCAGCTTCTAATGTTGTACAAAGCACAGGTCCGTTCGTGTGTGGAGTACTGCAGCCACATTTGGGCTGGTGCTGCTAAGTGTCACCTGGCCACTTTGGATTCAGTGGAGAGGCGTGCGAAGAGGCTGATTGGTGACCCTGATTTAACTCGAGTTGGTCTCCAAAGCCTAGAGCACAGGCGTAGAGTAACCAGCCTTTCGGTGTTCTATAGGATACATTCTGGGGAGTGTGCGAGGGAATTGCACGATTTAATTCCCCCATCTCCGTTCCACCATCGGACGACCCGTCGTACGGCGAGTTTCCACCCTTATGTTGTTAGCACCTCTACGATCCGGACGAAGCATTTCGCCTCCTCCTTTATAGCGCGTACATCGAGGGACTGGAACAATCTGCCGGCGGCGGTGTTTCCGTCGGACTACAATTTGAGTGTCTTCAAGGCTAGAGTGAATAGGCTCTTAATAAACTAGTGCGCTTTACCATCAACGATTGCGTCACTGCTTACCATCGGGCAGGATTGCGGTCAAGCACTGGTTTATACTTTAATAAAAAAAAAAAAATGAATTTTGTTTATCAGAACGCTCAATATACAGGGTGTATTTGACATCGTAACGCAAACTTCGCGAAAAGGCTAGACCGCATGCCAATAATCAAATTATGATAGTCATTTATGTCGTTAATGAACGGTTACAGAATTTACAGTGTTTAAAAAAAAGTGTCGGCTTGGCCTTTGAACGTTGCAAGCGTGCCGGCGTGCGGGTTTGTAGGTATGACGTTGGTCCCTGATTTGGACCCTATTAAATCAGCTGGTAAGATAGTTTTTCGAGTTTTGGTTTCATTGCGCTTCTTTGTATAATTAGCGAATTAATAAATTTTTACTTTAAAATCTTATTGGGTTATAAAAGTATAGCAATTATAAACGGTCTAAAGTAAAAAAAATCTGTATATATATTTTTAAATCATGAAATCAGAATCAAAATCAAAATCAAAGCATTTATTTCAAATAAACCAGTTACAGGTACTTTTGAATTGTCAGAAGGTCGGTCAGTCAGTAAGGTGAAGCTAGTCGCCCATTCCAAAGAGTAGGAACCTATGGAGAAGAACGGGCAAGAAACTCCATGGACACTCTTTTAAATTATCAAGCTATTGATACAAATATTTGATTACATCATTCATATTGAAATCAATCGTGTGAGAACGATGCAGAAATATATTGTACGCTGAGAGCGTCCATTATGGAAAAAAAAACAACAATTCAGAATTTAAAATACGCCGTAGCAGCTAAGAGACGACCAGTCCCCTCTGACGGCGTCCGTTCACGAACATGACGTATGGATCAGCATCATTCAGCTCAACCATATTGAAGGGAACCTAATGACCCAACACACACGCCACTACCAGCGAGACATTTGAGTGAGCATGACATACTCTCAACAGCCATAGCACTATCAAGTCAATAAACGACTAACCCAACAAATAGATGCTTTACAGCAAGTAGATCGTGCTCACACGTGTTCCATGCAATTATACAATACTAAGAAATTGAATCTACACAATGCAAAGACAGTTTTGTCCAAGGTTCAGCAGCTCCAAAGGTGTTCCCGAATGCTATGTTTATGTTTCAGAATCATGTACTGGATCCATGGTACTCGTTTGTGCGTCGATGTCAGATACATCCTTTACATAGTTAACATTCACAAGTTTCGGTGATGTGTGTGTTAAATCTGCAATACAAATACGAATATCGAAATTACTCAATTCCCAAAATTGGGGAGGTGAACCAAATAAATCGGAAACCAAAATGACGCCCTAACAATCCCATAATCCCGTACCTCGGACTATACACGGTCGGATTTGAATTTATGACGCTAAAATGTTGCATTTGGTTTTTGTTATTCGAATAATATAATATTAGTATGTATTTTCTATTCTCAAATGATAGCTAGAATCTGTCAATCTATCTAACCAATATATAGGTTACATATTTATAGTTTAATTTAATAATATAGTCGAGTATATGTTAGGTAAAATAATAGGCATTCTCAAAGGAGTGTAACACTAAATACTGAAAATGAACAACTTTAACTATGAGACCAACAAAAAAAATGAAAAATCAACCTGTTTCATGCAAAAGTGATACTCAGATGAAAAAGCAGATTTTTGTTTTTTCATATTGTGGTGAGTATCGTATTATTGCCCGGTACTTAACTGGGTTGTGGAGGGAAGGTAGGCAGTCGTTCCATATAAAATGCTAAGCTTAGCTGCATCTGGTAAAATTGCATAACGGTAGCATAGCTAGTTAAGGCTAAGCAGATAGGGTGTTGGTTGCATATTATTAGTATTACTCAGACAGTGTGTGAAAATTTTAATCAAATGTGAAGTTTGGATATAAACTTCACATTTGATTAAAATTTTCTATGTGACTGTGGCATGATGGACTAGTTGTATATCGATTCGCATCGGGCGTGCGATATGTCCTATATCGCACGCCCGATGCGAAGCCGTCACTTTTGCGAAAAAGCAATTTTTCTGGAGAAGCATTTAGATGGTAACACCGCCGATGGCAAATTGTGCTAGTCCTTCGATGTACGCGGTGTAAAAGACGAGGCGAAAAGCTTCATTCAGAACATAGTAATGCCAAGAACGTAAGGATACTTGCACGTACGACGGGTCGTCCGATGATGGAACAGGGATGGGGGAATTATGTCATGCAATTCCCTCGCACACTCACCAAAATGCGTCCTATAGAATACCGACAGGCTGGCTATTCTTCGCATGTGCTCCAGGCTTTGGACCATCTTATGGTGTACTACGAAATTAAAATTATTGCACCAAGGGTTGCTTCAGGACACGTATTACTAAATCAGTTTTTAAATTAATGCAAAAGTGACGGTTTCGCACCGGGGATGCGATATTCGACCAGTGTGTGTTGCCAGTGATGACTTATGGAATTGAGACGTGGTCGCTAACAATGGGCCTTATGAGAAGGCTCAAAGTCACTCAAAGGGCAATGGAGGGGGCTATGCTTGGGGTTTCACTGCGCGATCGAATCAGGAATGAGGAGATCCGCAGAAGAACGAGAGTAACCGACATAGCCCGAAGAATTGCAACACTAAAGTGGCAGTGGGCTGGACACATTGCCCGTAGGATCGATGCCCGATGGGGCCGACGGGTTCTCGAGTGGCGACCACGCACCGGAAGACGTAGCGTGGGTAGGCCCCCGACAAGGTGGACCGACGACCTGGTGAAGGTCGCGGGAAACCGCTGGATGCGGGAGGCGCAGAACCGGTCGTCGTGGAGAACCTTGGGGGAGGCCTATGTCCAGCAGTGGACGTCTTTCGGCTGAAATGATGATGATGATGATGATGATGCGATATTTTATTTTAATATAACAGTGGCGCTGATTCTCTTGTTCACAAACTAAACTAATTTTAAGTTAAGTGTATATTTTTCTTTCCATTTTATTAAGAAAATAATAGAAGATAATATTTTAGTTTAATCCTGTCAAAATTAAGAAATTCCATAAACAGTTTAGACGCGATTATAAACATGGCGACTAAAAATACGCCAGTATACGTCAGAAGCGCACTAATTTGACAGGTCTAAACTGACATTTTATGTTCTGTCCTTTTCTTAATAAAACAGAAAGAAAAAGACGAAGATCCCTGAGTTTGTTTCGGCATTTCTTCTCAGAGGTAGTCAGTTAGGAAATGCCGGCTTCATCTAGTTTAAAAAAAAAAAAAAACATACGAGTATGACGTGTAAAAGTGATCAGTGATCCTACTTGCTTAATAAACGATTTCATTTCATTTCAGTAAACTTAAATTTTGCTTAGTTTGTGAAAGAGGGAATCGGGGCCAGTGACTTCCTAAAATTTACCATGAATTATAATCGTTGAATACTTGATTATATTTTCAGCTAGACGATATCCTTCAGACCATAGTACCGGTACGACAATTTAGCTACCCAAAAATACAGGTTGTTTAAATTTTAAAGCGTACGGATCAGGGATCAAAGCGTCTATTATATCCGTTTCGGCACGAACCGTGTTATAGTGAGCTATGAGCAAATACCGAACTCCTCATTTTGTATAAGACCCGTCCTGTTAATCCTTGTTCGTAATTTGTTTCACACTATTCGTGGATTGTGGATACAGTTGTGGAATAAAAACTATGTTTTGCTGTTCTTTCCAGGATAATATGTAGGAAACGAAATAACACACTTTTCCCACATATACAATGAAAACCCCGTCCGACCCATAAGGATAATAAAGGTTAGGTAAACACATGACCAAATAAAATATGGAATTTTACATAATCATCATACTAACAATACTACTTAATGATTTTTGAAATAATCTTTTTTTTCTCAAATTAATTCCAGCATCCCCAAAATTTTGGGGAAGCGAATAGCGTTGCGACCGCGTGCCGCGTGTCGTGCCCCCATTCGCCCGCACATATTTTGCCTACCGCACATGTATTAATTACCTCCTTTCGCGAAATAATATTTATTTTTTTAGGGTTTTTTTAACTTTAGCCCGGCTTTGTAGGCCTTAGTAGAATCAGTTATCGATACCTAACAATACCTTCACGGACAGGGTATTCTTTACGTATTTACGTATTGTACATACTGTAATGAACAGTTGAGCTTGTCATGTAAAGTGGGGCTTCTGGCTAACCAATGACGGGTCAATCGAAGATTTAGCTATGCCTGCCGCGGCCACTTTATAGGTGGGTGACCATCTATTGCATATCGAAATCATATCACATTAATATGTTGGTTCTGCTGTCATACGTAAACCTTAGACAGTCGTTACTGGTAGTCATAAGCCTAACAAGTCTGAAAATCCAATATAGTTAAGAAAAGGCAAGGCAAGGCAGACGTATTTCAGTAAATATTCAGTGAATCTTAGACAAATTAATTAAATTAACTACCTAAATCATTCACGTGCAGAATTTTCATAATGTTCAAAACGAAATGCATGTTTCTACATCTATGTATTTATACTGTATACATCTATACATCCTCCCTCAAACTCTGAGATAAATGACGATTATATCCAAGCCTATTAAAGTAAGACCAATACAAATTTCAGGAAAACGACAACCTCCCACTTTAGCACCTATCATAAACACTCATCTCGCGAAAGCTTTCATCCCCCTATGCAAATTGGCAACATTTATGGTGTGACTACGTAACTCACGCACGACTGGCGACGGCCGGGTATAGTAGGCCCAACCTACCCTTTTTGTGAGATGACACCCATTTTTGGCAACCAGGAAATTGCGAAAGTCTCCTAACTAGAAAGCCTCGTGTAATTTGTTTGCGGTTTTAGATAAATCGAGGTGTCATAAATTCTATGTACATGTTTGGCAGAACAAAATATTACTGGCTGGTAAAGATATGTCAACGAAATTCTTTAATAAAAGACAACGAGCATTTTTCCATTTTTAAATTTTGTTTAATGACTTTAAAGAATATTGCTAATCCAGTGTTTAAAATAAAAAATATCATCGGCTAAATAGAGTTATACAACGCAATGAATTTTACTGAACTGTCAAAATTAAAGCTATTGTTATTGTCGACGTGTTACACAATTACCCTTCTGAATGCAAAGACCATATTCAAATTTTCTTAAGGTTTTTGCAATTTTTGGGTCAGTCATAATTTGTTTCTAAGAAATTTTGTACCACTCTCAACATGAACAAACCAGAGACGATATGTGTTATAGTCACAAAATCTTCATAACTTAGAAATGAGTATTAATGAGTCTAATGACTGTAGTTCCGTAAATACGAAAGTACATGTTATAGTCGCGAGTGAAAATTTGAATCAAAAAACAATATGACACTGACCAGGAAATTGCTGAAAACGTATGAAAAGTTGAATTTCGCGAGTTACAACTGTGCATTTACCATCCTTCGTCAGAACACACAAGTAATCGCTCTAGTTTATCAGCGCTTTCATGTATGGTTTGTATCGTAATCTAAACTTTGATAAGACTGAACATGATAAATAATAATAAATAAATAAATATTTACGGACAAATCACACAGATTGAGTTAGCCCCAAAGTAAGTTTGAGACTTGTGTTATGAAATACTAACTCAACGATACTATATTTATAATAGATACATATATAGATAAACATCCAAGACCCAAGCCAATCAGGAAAATATCGTTTTCCATCATGACCTGGCCGGGGAACGAACCCGGGGCCTCCACGTCGCAGTCACAGGGAGGGGTGTTGACCGCTGCGCCACGGAGGACGACAATAATAACTGTTTTATCAGTGCAGTTATAGTTTGGCAACATTTTTTTTTATCGGGAGGAAACCTTCAAAAGGCACCAGATCTGGGGACCAAGTCTGGTAATGTAGGATTTTTTTCTCACTAAAACCATTACCATACGCACATAGACCTGGTCCCGGTTCCTCTTAAAATATCAATTCCTGAACCACCCCTGCCCAGCGCCTGAAGGTACATCACTGGGGAGAATGTAAAGGCGTCTCCCCTAGGCCTCGTTGTGTTCGGCAGCAAGTAATCACTATGGCACCGTCTTCCCTGAAGTCACTTGATGGGTGCGCAGAGTCCCCACTCTATGCGCCTGCGACCCCAAAGGTCCTAGTATAGTTTGGGAACCTACATTCGTTCTTCTATAGTTTAGCATAATCAAAAAATGCATGCTGAGCGGCTTTCATTGTGATCATAGACGAGGACTAATAGACAAGTGAAAAGTTTTCTTCTGTTATGCCGGACCCCAAATATACTGGGATTAATGATGTGATCATAGAGTAAGTAAAATAAAAAGACAGTAATTATGTTAAAGGATTCCGACTTCTGTCATAAATGATTTATAATGTTTTATTTTTGTTCAATTATTGTTTTTTTTTTAAACATTACACAAAGGTGTATGATTAAAGAAAAAAACAGCAAAAAGTGCGTTGCAAGGACTTACCAGCGCACTGTTGATAGGCAGAAGGATCGACATCGGCTTTGTTGGCCATTTAATGAAAATAGAATAGAAATACTAAAATACTTCATCGTAATACACTATTTAAATGACGTGGCTCCAAGAGTTCTCATAATATTGACAATGTTATGTTGTTGTGATATGAAATACAATCATCCAAACCAAAATAGCATAATAACATCATATCAATACAAATAGACCCATGATAGACGCGTTTCGTAAATGTGATTTGGTGTAAACGTCGTCGGTTGCTAAGCAACGGGCCGCATTGCCCACAATAAAGCAGTATGGACGCAAATTGCTGCGTCCGAGTTTATGTGGTGTGCTCACACTGCGATCATTACGTGAAATACGTGAATACGGAAAATACGGGCACGCAATAGTCCATTGTGCATTCATCGAAAGTATTCAACTTAATCATTGGCTCTTGTACACATTATCGTGTAGAAATCTTATGTATTAAAATGTATAAAAAAATAAAGTTTTTATTTTGTTAGGTACTCCGGCAGGACCAGCTACTGTAAAATTTTCCCAATCAAACTTGCGATGCAGTTGAAAATTTATTAAAGACATTTGACTGATTTTAGTAACTTGATGTGCTCGGGTCTGTAATTAATAAAAAATAGTTATCATCTTCTAGCGTTTACGTTAAAATATTGTGTGTTTTATGAGTAGGACTGTGACCATCAGTAAAATAGATATAAGTAATTGCTCCGGCTGATTAAATAATCACCTTTATATTTTTGAGGGCAGGGTATGCTTTAAATATTATGCTTTTAATATTTGAAATGCTTTTAATATTAGTTCCTTAATAAATATAAAAAGTAAAATTCGAAAATTCAAAATGTTTATTATAAGATATTATTCTGGCGCAGGGTTATCGAAGCATAAACTGTACCCACAATTCCAGTATTTATTTGATTCTGAGCCGGGCCCCCGTGTTGAAATTTTAAATTTTTTTTTTCTTCTTGTAATAAAAAATCGGATACCCTTTAAAAAGATATACTGTTCCATATTATTTTACCACATAGACATGTCACCTATTTCAGGTACTTTGTTGTAGATGAACGGCGAATAATTTCAACAGAAAATAAATCTTAGTTTAATTTTGTCAAATTATTCAACGTCTGACGTAAGTTCACCTATTTTTATCCGCTATGTTTTTAATCATAACTCTATAAATAGTATACTATTTATAGAGTTATAAATAGTATACTATTTATAACTCTATAAATAGTATAGCAATAGTGTAGTAAGTTTTTAAGCTAAATTATCTACATTTTGGGAGAGTGGCAATAAATTAAGATACTCATCTTAATTTAACAAGACCAACTCAATTTTAGTTTAGTTAGTGAACAAGAGAATTGGCGCCTCTCTCCTAAAATATAGATAATTTAGCTTAAAAACTTTTTCATCAGAAAACTAGTTCGCAGACAGAGAGTTTGAGTGAGCAGTAACCTTTTTATTTTAAGGGGACACTTCTTCCGAGGGTGCAAACAAATAAAACGAAATGTTTGACGGGGCTCGAACAGCTCGAGAATGTTCCCTTGATCTTCAAATTACTTTATTCTTTGGAACACTCTTCAACTATCGACTCTTGGCATCCGGATTATTTTTACCAATTAAAAAGTTAAGCGGATTAAAAAGTTTGAAGGAAATGCTCATTGATGAGAGACTCATTATTTTGCGTTCTGTAGTATTGGATTTGGTTGTAATTGAACAGAAGTACCTTTTGATCCTAGGTAAGTGATAAGAACTTTACGCGATTGCTTAGTTATCTGTATTACCTATATACTAATATATAAAGCTGAAGAGTTTGTTTGTTTGTTTGAAGGCGCTAATCTCAGGAACTACTGGTCCTATTTGAAAAAAATATTTTTGCGTTGGATTTGGAGTTGTTTAACCACAAACACTCGTTCGGAGGTGTTTAACCACAAACACCGCGACACGAGAATTTTATATATTAGGTTTAAATTAATAGGTCTTAATCCTAACATGATATGTAATGATTATATTTTAATTGAAGACAACACAGGGACATCAATCTGATTCGGTAAGCATCTCATTGTGAAAACATAGACAAAGTGAGCACGGAGTGAGCTTTTAATCCAATCCCACTAATGCTAGGGATTGATTCTATTGGCCGATCACTCTAAGCTCATTTTACTTAATTTTTACAGTGAAATTTTTACAGAATCAATCAGAGTAGCCGATCGATTCAGTAGAAATAACACGGTCTCAGTGCCTCACTGTCTGAACATTGATTCACCTATTGGCAATGTCTAACCTAGCAGAATATACAATGATATTTCATCATCATCATCATCAACCTTTTTATCGTCCCGAGAAGTCCGTCCATCCAGAGAAGGATTGAGCGTAATCATCACGCTTGCTCAATGCGGGTTGGCAATGATATTTAGTGCACTACATATGACTGTAAATACGGTCATATGCTTAATTATAAAGTATATAATCTCATCCCGTGCGTGCTCTCACGTGCGACCGAAGGATCTTCATATCTATCGTCCTTCGGTGAGTACTTTATTCATTTGATTGTATATATATATATATATTATAAATTATAAACTAGCGCTTGACCGCAATCCCGCCTGATGGTAAGCAGTGATGCGATCGTTGATGGTAAAGCGCGCTAGTTTATTAAAAGCCTATTCACTCTAGCCTTGAAGACACTCAAATTGTAGTGTGACGGAAACACCGCCGCCGGCAAATTGTTCCAGTCCCTCGATGTACGCGGTATAAAAGAAAAAGCGAAACGCTTCGTCCGGAAAATTTCAAACAAACTAAATCGCATAAAGTTGCAAACGGAATAGAACATCTTTTAAAAATAATGGTTCACTGACTTCCGATCGCGACAGCGCGATCCTGTATCGACTTGCTTTTTTCGCGCCATTACGAGTTTTATTAAAATTTGGTACTTACCGCAGGATGCGGCGGTACCAAACTTTAATCAACATGTACATCATGTAGAAAAAATTAAAAAAGAAATTTTTTATTTTTCTAATTTCCTGTGACTAAACAAATGAACATATTTATATGATTTTTTTATGGATAGACTGAGATTGTGTTGAGGTACACGATGTTTAATTTATTGTCGCATTATCAGCACAACTCTGTATACTTTCCTAAAAGTTTGGACACCAATAATTCAATCAATCAACTTTATTTGTCACCGCAACATAAGTAGGTACTTAATTTATTTTACTTTGGTCAGATTCGATAATGACATGTAGGTCAGTTAAATTTATATTATGGAAGACTATAGTGCCACACACACCAACCCATCCCTTTACATTTTAATTTTTTTAATGAATTATGCACTAAGCGTGCTGATAGGATGTAGTAAGTACTTAAACAAGATTTTTCTAGTTTTTACAACGTTATGTTTTGAATATGTGAAACTCGAAACACGTTTCCAGTATTTTTAAGCAAAGAAAGTGTGTACAAAATTTCTAAAAAAATGTCAAAAGATTATAATCTTACCTGGTTGTCCCACCAAAAATATGGTCAACTGTGGGGTGGACTGTTGGACTGTCGCAACGGTCAAGTGTAGTTAGGTATTATTATTTACTTGTAAAGTCAGCCGTAAGTAGATAATAAAATGTACTTAGTATAATTTACTTCAAACTTGTTAATTTTACTTAGAACGTATTGCAGCCCTGCACAGAGGGGCGGGTGAGGGGGGCTGTGTCATTGTGCGCACGCGTACGCAATTACATACTCTTTGTGAGAGTAAAATCAATAAAATCAAATCAAATCAAAGCATTTATTTCAAATAAACCAGTTACAGGCACTTTTGAATTGTCAGAAGGTCGGTCAGTCAGTAAGATGAAGCTAGTCGCCATTCCAAAGAGTAGGTACCTATGGAGAAGAACGGGCAAGAAACTCCATGGACACTCTTTTAAATTATCAAGCTATTGATACAAATATTTGATTACATCATTCATTTTGAAATCAATCGTGTGAGAACGATGCAGAAATATATTGTACGCTAAGATCGTCCATTATGGAAAACACACAAAAAAGACTAACCCAACAAATAGATGCTTTACAGCAAGTACATTGTGCTCACACGTGTGCCATGCAATTATACAATACTAAGAAATTGAATCTACACAATGCAAACATAGTTTTGTCCAAGGTTCAGCAGCTCCAGCAGTGTTCCCGAATGCTAAGTTTAGCTCCTGTGTAGCTGCACCAGTGCCGAATACCCCTGTCAGCGATGCAATTCCGTAACGTACAATATGCTTGACTACATAGTGTGTACTGTCTTTGAGTAAAAAAAAAAAAACAAACCAACAATTACAAATTAAAACTACAAGAGGAAAAATCAAAGAACAATCAGTGTAAGTATAGAAATCGGACGCAGCTCAAGCCCAAGCCTTTTTGTCGTCAATATAATCTCTAACACTATAAAATGCTTTCTGACACAACTTACGTTTAATGAAGGATTTGAATTTATTCAGGGTCAGATCTTGAACCACCTCTGGAAGTCTATTGTAAAAATGTATACATTGGCATCTAAAAGAGCAACCTATTTTCTTGAGCCTTGTTGTAGGTACAATAAATTTGTGCTTGTTCTTAGTATTTATATTATGGACATCACTGTATTTTTTAAACAATTTTGTATTTTTATGAGCATACATAAGATATATAACACTTTAGTAATTTGTTCCATTAAGTTTACATTGGATGGATTTCTTATTGAATAGCTTAAAGATGAATTTAATAAGAAATAATGGAACCTCTATGTCAAGGGATATAAACATAGTTGGGTGTTTTGGGACCGTCACTGCTTAACCGTTCGAAGAATACAGGCGTGATATTTTTTTTTAATGTTTATACACTAGCGCTTGACTGCAATCCCGCCTGATGGTAAGCAGTGATGCGATCGTTGATGGTAAAGCGCGCTAGTTTATTAAGAGCCTATCCACTCAGAAAAACTGAGCGAATAGGAAGGAAGACGGCAGTTGAGCGAGGTGATGCAATGTTAAACCCAACAACACGAACAACGATGCTGCGCCAAAGGGAGATTGATCTGAAGACCCTTCACGACCAAACTACCAACAAAACAACATTAGGCGCATCGTACCCGGCACACATCGCAACACAACTGCTCAGACCCGTCCTCCGTACGGCTTCACCAGACATCATGCCGGAACACGACAAATCGCTTGGCGACAAGGCTTTGTCTGGTGGGTGGTAACTTCTGCCGGCGGCCGATGTTATGGCCTACCACCGATATTATGGTATGTGGTGAAAAAGAGTGCCTAAGAAATTTATTTGTTACTTATTTGCCAACACTAGGAATTACTCCTGTAACATGAGTGCTATTACGTATAAACTCACATACACAAACAGCTCAGCAGACTCGGACTGTAGGCAGACCTCAAAAAGTAATATGATTATATGAATCCAGTTGCAATCAAACCTGCTTTTATATTGGGTGTTAGATTGTATTCTTCGTCTCAAATAACTACTGGAATCAACTTCATGTCATAAGAGTTTTAAGCCTCAGATAACAAGTTGATTTCTTGGAATCAGCAAGCAGAAAAAGATTCTTGACATTTTGCAGAAACAGTCAAAAAGGACCAACCAAAATTTGTTTTTTTTTTATAATAAAGTATTTGATTTAAAAAAAAAAAACTAATTAGTCCGTCATTCAGATTATAGAAAAATATTGGATACGTATATTTTGTTTTATCAAATCAATCAAGATTGACAAATATAAAAGGCTTCAAATATCAGTGGTGGCTGGTGAAGTCACTGCTTGCTAAAAAGTGTAGCGTGCAGTGACGTCACACGAGTTTTCAACGCACTGTGTCGTCTTCATTTTTTGTTTATATGAATAAAGAAAAAATACGTGTCTAGTACTTTTTGGATATCTGACTGACGGACTAATTAGTTTTTTTAGTCAAATACCCTATTATAAACAGTTCTTGACCGCAATCCTGCCTAATGGTAAGCAGTGATGCAATCGTTAATGGTAAAGCACGCTAGATTATTAAGAGCCTCTAGCTACTAAAATTGTAGTCAGACGGAAACTCCGCCGCTGGTAAATTGTGACGTGAAACGTTTTCTTCGTCTGGATCGTAGTGCTGTCAATAACATAAGGGTGGATACGACGGGTCTTCAGATGATGGAACAGAGATGGGGGAATCAGCTCATTCAAATTCCCTCGCACTCTCTCCAAAATGCATCCTATAGAACACCGACAGGCTGGCTGCTCTTCTCCTGTCGTCTAGGTTTTGGAGTCCATTTGAACCAAATCTTGGTCGCCAAATTAGCCTATCAGCCGATTAGAAGTCAACTGAACTTAATGAAACTAAATTTCTTCGAACATAATCACAACCTTTTTATATGCAGCTTAATAATGAAACTTAAAATCTAACCAAATAGGTCAATTGATAAGTTACATATTTGGCCGTATCTTTGTATTTCTTCATATAAAATGTATTGTGTGTGAAACTGTTTGTTTTCCCTAATAAATAAGACGGAGTTGTACATTTAACATTCGGGTTAAAACAAGATCCACGAATAGAGGCAGATGTTACTAATATAGCATTATGTATACACACTACGTACAAATCCATTCATTCCATTCTATGCTTCCTACACGTCTTCAATTACACATTCCGGATGCTAGGATGATTTAAATTCGTGGGCCGCTTTGGCTACCAAATGTAAACTTTACCCGAAACAGTTTACCTACATGTCGGGTATGTTAAATATGTATAGCGCTTGAACTTAATGTTTGTCTTTATTTAGTACTAGCTTTACGCCCCGGTTATATCGGGCTTTTTAGATTGCCCTCGGAAACATCATTTTATTCCGGGATAAAAGTACCCTATTGTTTAATCCATTCAGTCGTGGTGGCCTAGTGGTTAAAACACCAGCCTCTCAAGTATGAGTGTGCGGGTTCGATTCCAGGTCAGGCAAGTACCAATGTAACTTTTCGAAAGTTATATGTACTTTCTAAGTATATCTTGGACACCAATGACTGAAGGTGAAGGAAAACATCTTGAGGAAACCTGGACTTTTAGTCTGAAATCGCCAACCCGCATTGAGCAAGCGTGGTGATTACGCTCAATCCTTCTCTGTATGAGAGGAGACCTGTGCCCAGCGGTGGGATGATAAAAAGGTTGATGATGATGATTATTATTATTTAATCCGGACTTCTAACTTTATGTCTGCAAAATTTCCGATTTATAATATCAGTAAGGACTAGTAAGGATATAATATTAGTAAGGATTAGGAACTAAACTATAGGACTAAATGAAGGATAGGTTAACTAGGTGTTGTTCTAATTATATATTTAATAGGTAGTTTTAGGGATCATAGCAATATTGAAAACGTGAAATTTTGGAAGTGGTTATAGAAACTTAAATATTAGCTATACTTTCACGGAAAAACCACTGAAGTCATTTGTATAAAAGAACATTGTCAAATTTCTATAGTAACTTTGGCTCAATATTAATTTGTCTTGGACAGTTAATATTCTTACGATTATTTGTGCTATTCTAATGATAAAAGCATTTCTGTGATATCTACTTTTAAATAGAACTTTTAAAAATAATTTATTCAGATATTTTTAATTGGAGGTTACATACGGATATAGTCAAAATGTCAAGTGTATAACGCAAACGCAGAGTACCTACCCTAATTCGAGAAAGATACAAACAGTGTGTGTTGCCAGTGATGACTTATGGAATTGAGACGTGGTTGCTAACAATGGGCCTTATAAGAAGGCTCAAAGTCACTCAAAGGGCAGTGGAGAGGGCTATGCTTGAGTTTCACTGCGCGATCGAATCAGGAATGAGGAGATCCGCAGAAGAACGAGAGTAACCGACATAGCCCGAAGAATTGCAACACTAAAGTGTCGGTGGGCTGGACACATTGCCCGTAGGACCGATGCCCGATGGGGCCGACGGGTTCTCGAGTGGCGACCACTCACCGGAAGACGTAGCGTGGGTAGGCCCCCGACAACGCTGAATGCGGGAGGCGCAGGACCGGTCGTCGTGGAGAACCTTGGGGGAGGCCTATGTCCAGCAGTGGACGTCTTTCGGCTGAAATGAATGACAAACGGGAACCGACAACAATACTATACAAGATGGGTCAATGTAAGTGCGTGCGAAATTTGACAGAACTGGCCAAGATCAAGAAGTCGTAAGTCATAACCTAACAAAGTTACTATTAAAAGCCGATTAAGTTATCAATCATAGATCAAGAAAATCGATTTCTTGAACTTGGTTTTAATAAATATTTTTTTAAGTTTGTAGTTTATTAAATATTTAAATTGTTGTAGGTAAAAACTTTGTGCCCGCGTATGGTCCGCATGCATATAGTTTTTATAGTTAAGTGTGTAGGCCGAAAACTGTCATTATTCTTTGACACACAGTATATAAACAGCAATGTAATTGCGTAACACACTATCAGTAGGAATGGGTTTCATTTTGACAGTTCAACAACATCAATAGGGTATTTGACTAAAAAAAACAAATTAGTCCGTCAGTCAGATTTCCAAAAAATACTAGACACGAATTTTTTGTTTTATCAAATCAATAAAAAATTGACAAATATAAAAGGCATCAAAGATCAGGAGTGGTGGCTGGTGACTGCTCGCTAAAAAGTGTAGCGTGCAGTGACGTCACACGAATTTTCAACGCACTGTGTTGTCTTCATTTTTTGTTTATATGAAAAAAGAAAAAATACGTGTCTAGTATTTTGTGGAAATCTGACTTACGGACTAATTAGTTTTTTTTTTAGACAAATACCCTATCGCGTTATTTACGTTGTCGAACAGACACATTTTCGAACATATGGGAGCAATAAGCTTCAAAATGATTCGAACTGATAGCAATAGATAGATAATAGATAGAATACTCTTTATAATGTACAATATATAGATTACAGAACATAAATAGCGTATAATAGCATATTGTTTGATTAAGGTGCTGCGATTAGAGCACACAAAGGATATTTTTCAGCCCAATATTACCACGGGATCCAAATTTATGCGGATGAAACTGCGGGGAAAAGCTAGTATTTTAATAATAGAGGTATTTTTGTAGCAGCAAAAATTATATAATTCAATTTTTTGACAACCACAGAACAATACTAGAACGACTTCTTGACAACAATAGCAGAACATTTGGACGTATTATGCAAAAAGGATCCAGCCAGCAAACTTGCTTTTGAGAAAATAGAGTATGAAGTACAATTTATATATTAAAACTAGCTGACCGGCAAACGCTGTTTTGCCATATAAATAATAGATTAAATTACTAAAATGGCTATTAAAAAATAATGGTTGATCGTAGAAGGGTGAAAATTGGGGATTGAATGTATTTTTGTATGTTGTATCATAAAAAAAAGAAATTAAAAATTTTGTCTAAAAAATAAAAAAAAAAAATTTAGGGGTGGACTACCCCTAACATTTAGGGGGATGAAAAATAGATGTTGGCCGATTCTCATAGATACCGGATAAGCACAAAAAATTTCATCAAAATTGGTCGAGCCGTTTCGGAGGAGTTTAAATCCGAACACCGTGACACGAGAATTTTATATATTAGATAACATGACAGTAGATTTAAATTTCCTTTTAAGTAATAGGTATTTTCCTGTACTTTTTTGTGGCTTCGATATTTTTTGCATATACTAAAGTTGATGTGTAGATTTCAGACATTATTATAACAGGAAATCAAAAAACGGTTTTTGTGGGTTGGATCCATTTAGCATAACTAAGTCCATTTATGAATAGGCTAAGCTCGCTTCATAGCTACATAATATTAGAAAGACTGACGATTATTCTGTGTTGAACAACAGCACCCAATGCAGTGCTGCTGTTGGATCAGCTAACTCTAAAATAGCTTTACTCGTACGTAAATACTTTTCGGCTTTCAGCAATGGGGAAAGCTTACCCTCCACACTATTTTATCAACAACCCTTTTAACTTTAGCATATTTGTGTTTGTTATGAAAAATGTGGTACAGATGTTGTTGAAGCTAATTCGATCGTCGATCACTTTGAAGTGTTAATGTACTCTAGTCAATACTTCAAAGAGATCCGCTTTTTCCTTCTTTTTCTTAATTGATTTACACAGCGCGGTATAGATCGATTAGTAGACTGGACAGTACAAGGCCAAATAAAAAAGAGTATGATGGATTTGGATTAAACTGTTCACGAGTTTTTAACCGACTTCAAAAAGGAGGAGGTTACTTAATTCGACCGTATATATGCTCTTTTTTATGTTGTTCGCGGATAACTTCGTCGTTTATGAACCGATTTTGATAATTCATTTTTTTTTTGTTGGAAAGAGGACTTTCCCAAGGTGGTCCCATGGGAAGGACATCAGGGTTTGGTGGTGGAAGACCAGAGAAATCAACTTTCAAAAATTGTATTGAGGTATTTTAAAATACTACAATTTAATAAGGGTATGGAATAGATCTAATAATGGCGACGGGAGACAGGCGAGGGAACTCCTCAACAATTCACAGCAGCTACCTTGTGTTCATGCTTGAATAATTTGTATTGAAAAGAACTTTACAGCTAGATGGGTTGTGACTGTCATTAAAGGGCCGATGATGAAGACAAAGGTCAGTTCTGGGAACTCCTCAACGATTTACAGTAGCTACGTTGTGTTTGGACTCAATTCATTTAATATTACTTAATGAGAACTCAATCCTCTGTATGAGAAGAGACCTGTGCCCAGCAGTGGGATGATAAAAGGTTGATGATGATGAATGAGAACTTTGCATCCATATGGCTTGTAACGAAGGTCTGCAGTAGATCTGATCATGGAGCCGAGGGACAGTCAAGGGAACTCCTTAACGATTCACGGCAGCTACGTTATGTTCGTGCTTGATTAATTTGTATTGATGAAAACAAAGGTCAGTTCAGGGAACTCCTCAACAGTTTACAGTAAATACCTTGTGTTTGGACTCAATTCACTTATATTGATGAGAAGTTTTAGATCTGATAATAAAGACCATAGACAGTCGAGGGAAGTCCTCAACAATTTATAGCATTGAAGTTTAACATAGGACATCTACTAGCCACTGCTACTCTCCATGCTGAAGCGATAATACAAAAAATCAAGAGACTGAATTTAAGTCGCATAGTTGTGTCATCTCTAGCAATGCTCATACATTCAATCCAGTCCCAGAGAAAATTTATAAAAATCGGTTCAGTAGTTTGGTATTTAAACACAAATTACGGGTAAAAATTCAAGTAAGTAAACAAAATACGTCCTTTGCTTTCTAGCCTATTTCCAACTATGTCGGCGGCAGCGTCCAATCTGAACGGGTGCAGCTGAACAGTACTTACTTTTTGCAACTAAAAATTGTAAAATAAAAACTTTTTTTTGCAAAAATACAACCGACTTCCCAAAAAAAAAAAAAAATAACACTACAAAGTGAAAAATAACTAATTTCGGAAGTCGGTGGCAAAAACGAATATATGACCATGAAGGTGACTTGACTTGGTGAGGTGTCTTTGATCTTTGTATTTTCTTTTTGGCCACCGACTTCCGAAATTAGTTATTTTTCGCTAAGTAGTGTTTTTTTTTTTTTGGAAACTCGGTTGTTTTTTTTTTTTAATTGAAACGATTGAAATCACGAAATGACAAAATTTTTGAATTAATTAAATAAATTATGAATCATAAAAAATCAGACTATATTTTTTTTTAATAATTATAAACTACTGTTTGACTGCAATCTCACCTGATGGTAAGCAGTGATGCATTCGTTGATGGTAAAGCGCGCTACTTTATTAAGACTATTCACTTAAAAAACTTAGTAAATAGGAAGGAAGACGGCAGTTGAGCGAAGTAATGCAATGTTAAACCCAACAACATGACCAACAATGCTGCGCCAGAGGGAGATTGATCTGGAGACCCTCCAAGCCCAAACTGCAGACACATTTGGTGCATCGTACCCGGTACACATCGCAACACAACTGCTTAGACCCTCAGAGTAATTGCGTAACACACTATAAGTAGCAATGGGTTTTATTTTGACAATAGGGTATTTGACTAAAAAAAACTAATTAGTCCGTCAGTCAGATTTCCAAAAAATACTAGACACGTATTTTTTCTTTTTTCATATAAACAAAAAATGAAGACGACACAGTGCGTTGAAAACTCGTGTGACGTCACTGCACGCTACACTTTTTAGCGACTAGTGACGTCACCAGCCACCACTCCTGATCTTTGATGCCTTTTATATTTGTCAATTTTTATTGGTTTGATAAAGCAAAAAGTACGTGTCTAGTATTTTTTGAAAATCTGACTGACGGACTAATTAGTTTTTTTTAGTCAAATACCCTATTCTGCCGGGAGCCGATATTATGGCCTACCACCGAGAAACACTAAACAAAGGCTACTGAGAAGACTAGGTACATTAATCCAGCAGCTGTTATACCTATATCAAAAATTACATAAAAATCAAAACTATTCAGACTTGACGGGGACATTCGGTAAAAGAGTCGTAGTGCAACATGGTCAAGATATGCATGAATGCCTTTAAATTGTTCTAGATACAAACAAATACCATTCTATTTTTGTTTTACCATAAGAACAATAGAAATCAGTGACAGTATTCTAACAGTCCTTCAATGAATGACTCACTGCAGACTGGTTTACCGAACCCACCGGTACTGTTGGTTGAGTAACTAGGTATGTACGAAAAACAGCAGGTCAAGCTACCCGAAACTATCAAATATCCCACTCAAGTTTGAGCGTTAATGTTTTAGCCATAAAGTTGAAAATCTAATACATAAATTTTTTAGATTGTAGTAGCTTGATGTGCTATTCTCTGTACACCATGTACATTGTACATAGACACAATAGTATCGACCTAGATGTAGAAGTGATTGAGACAGAGTAGGTGCATAACAGCGGTTCAATGACTAATTACAACTTCTATGTTCCTATACATATACAAATATACAATATATAAAGAAAACCCCGTCCGACCTATAAGGATAATAAAGTTTAGGTAAACACATGACCAAATAAAATATGAAATTATACACAATCATCATAGTAACAATACTAATGAATTTTGGAATAATCTTTTTTTCCCGCGAATTAATTCCAATTTCCCCGAAATTCAGTAATTTAAAAAAAGTGACAACACCATTTAGACGGTATTATTATAAGTGATGCGACCACGTGACGCGTGCCCTGCCCCCGTCACCCGCGTATGGATTGCCTACCGCACAAGTAATAAGTTACCTCTTTTTGCGAAATAATATTTATTTTTTTAGGGGGATTTTTTAAAAAAAAATTTAGCCCGGCTTTGTAGGCATTATTAGAACCAGTTATCGGTACTTAACAATAGCTTCACCGATCGGACAGGGTTTTCTTTACATATTATAATAAACAAGTCAGATTCTGCAGAATAAAACTTGTAATGAAATATTTACCTTATTTGGCCAACCGATTGGTATCGTCAACTTAGGTCACAACGTTGTTGGAAAGAAGACTGTTCTGATTCATTCGAAAGATGAGTGAATGGATAAGAAAGTACCGATCTGCAATGTGACTGTTGTTGTGTGTGGCACTGGAGAACTACATGATCATATTGACAGTGATATTTTGGGTGGTCTATTTTTGGATTGACTTATTCTTGGATTCCGATACTTACCCCCATGATTACAAGGGTCACTTCATGCGGTCGGAACTTCAGCTCAATTACTTATGAAAAACAAAAAAAAAAAAAAAAAAGGCGTGTGGCACTCGGAGACTGCCGCGGTAAAGCTATTGCATAGCCTTTTTTTATCAACTATAACTTGCAATTATAATTATTTATTTATTTTATTTATACAGTAATTTTTCCTTTGTTTTTTTTTCTTTGATATCAATTCAAGTTTTCTTTCTGTTTTGTAATTTATTTATTTTTTACCAGCAACGTCATCAAAAGAGTGCGAAAAATGGCGACGATTAAGCGACTAAACTATATTCAATGTTTTCTGTTCGACTTTGATAAAGAGATAGAAAGAAAGTCAAGCTGAGTGTCACGCTCGTTTTTCATTGGACTTTTAAAATTATTTATAGTGTTGTTTACTAAATAAAAGTGCGTGATTTATGTAGTAAAAAGTGCATTTAGTAAATAGTTCATAAAGAACAGTGAAATATCGCTGCATAGTGGCCACATCATGACTTTGTCCCGAACCTCACTCGTAAGACGGGTCACGCGGCCGTCTTTTTCGACATGAATAATTCATAATTACGTGGCATTGGCTAAATGCACAAACCGTGCGAAGCCAAAAAATAAAGAAAAATCCCATGAAATCTATTATATTATCACTCGAGTCAGTAAGCATGTAAAATGAGAAAACTAACATAGAACGATCCGGGTGAGAACTAAACGATCACTATTACACAACAACACTGATACCTTTGAGAAAGCGGACTTCCTCTACAATATTCCTCCGTAACGTCTGTCTATGCTATTACTTATAATCTCTGTCATTGTGTGCTGTTTCGGTGCAATCGCAAGACCGGCCGGGCACTGAGGGGCAGGCAAGACAGCTATAGTATCCTTATGACTCCACCAACTGGTATTTCGTTGACTCGGAAACGGCGCACAGGGAGCACCACGAAATATACTCAAAGACTCCGAGGTTCTTTTTCAATATACCCCACTGTTTTGTCGTGGTGGCCTAGTGGTTAAAACACCAGCCTCTCAAGTATGAGTGCGCGGGTTCGATTCCAGGTCAGGCAAGTACCAATGTAACTTTTCTAAAGTTATATGTACTTTCTAAGTATATCTTGGACACCAATGACTGAAGGCGAAGGAAAACATCTTGAGGAAACCTGGGCTTTATAAGTCTGAAATCGCCAACCCGCATTGAGCAAGCGTGGTGATTACGCTCAATCCTTCTCTGTATGAGAGGAGATCTGTGCCCAGCAGTGGGACGATAAAAAGGTTGTTGATGATGAACGGCGTCGGTGTCGAATTATTTGTTATCAATTTAATATTTTCGAGCTGATCTTTAGTAACATAATCACTTCTGATTGCGTTAACATCTGACCGTAGAATTAATAAATCCTTCATCAACTTCTTTACGTACGTTCTACGTAGTCAAAGCAAACTGGTGGCAATTTGTGAAGGTCATATGCCACAAAAACTGGGATTGTTCGGGATCCGTGATTTTAAACACCGTAATCGTATATTTTAGGTCTTTCTGCTTTTTGTTCTTACGCCTCGATACATGTTTTTGTCTTGTCTTCGTAGAAACAAACAATAACTTTTTTGCCTCATCAATGTCTTCCTCAGAAAAAGCCGACGAGCATATTTTTAAAACTTTATATATTTTTTAAACTTTCGTTGTTTCGTTTCGGAGATAACAATATTACAACTAGTACACTTAAATGTACTCGTATTAACATTGTTCACCGACATCTTTCTGTAATATTTTATTTAATAAAAACTTCAACTTCAACTCTTGATCTGGTCCCTGTGGATACCACAATTTTGCCAATAACACGTGTAACAAATTATAGAAATTATTTAAAAAAATATTTCACAATAATGGCGGATATCGCCAATAACAGTTGAAAAAACGGCCGCATGAGCACTTTTTACTCTATAAAATCACGCGCTTTTATTTAGTAAACAACACTATAAATAATTTGAAAGTCCAATGAAAAATTAGCGTGACATTCATCTTAGCTTTTCCGTTAAAAAAAAAGCTATTTTATAAAAACACTACTAAATTAATTTGAATAAAAGTACTTAATAATTAATTATATGAAAAGTTTTTAAGGTAGCCATGACAACGTCGATGACGTCTATGACATATCTCTATAGAAGACCTATTTCAGAGAGAAAATTAATCGCAAGTTTAGCACATCGCGACTATCAGTAACATGGCAAGTGTGTAGAACTGAGTTCGCGCCCTGCAATATGCATGCTCTTTTTGAAAATCTATAAATTGTTTTCAAAAGATGTAGTCGCACGCACACAAACATAGTGCCGAAGACTGCCGAACTGAAACGACGTTAGACGATGTACGGCCTTCAAGCCACACCTCCGTGCCCGTCGGAGTGGGGAGCGTGAGGTTTTTTCGTTACGGAATTTCTGGATTCGGTCCCCGCGCTCAAGGCCCGCGATAGAAGCTATGCAATAGCTTAACAGCGTTAGTCGATAAATTTCTGATGTTTCTGAAATGATTGTTCTCATTGGACACTATCACTCAATAAATGAAATCGAGGAAACTTTTTCAAAATAATGTCTAATAAATACTTAGCAGGAAGGTGTTAAAATAGCATGTTATTAACTTTTGCTGTCCGAAGAAGTTGTTCAAAGGAAATCATGTTTTTAAATAGCTAGAATTAGACGGCCATTCATGCGCTTATTTTCTTTGATGTCAATACGTTATGGTTTCAGATTGTTGCTAAGAAATTTTGCTAAAGCAGTTTCCACCTTATATATAGATAAATATATAACATGTTTTACAATGTAGAGAAGAAAATACGACAGTATTGTAATGGTAAAGAGTATGTATAAACTATAAAATAAATTTTGCAATTGAAATAAAAATAGTATTTATTTTCTGATAGGTCGCTATATATATTTTGTTAGTAGTTTATATTATACGGGTATAATTATTTGGTTGAATTTTTGTATGGGAACCTCATTAGATATACGTAATTTGATTTATTGTCGTCATCAACTTATACTTACCAGGTACCTTATAGAGATACTTTCGGTATGGTGACTATTTTGTATCTGGTCAATACTTACTTATTAATTATAACTGCTTTTTCAATTAACTTTAGCCCTTTATAGGGCAGAAACGTAATTTGACTAGGTAACTATAAACTAGCCTAACATTAGGTCCATTACCTTTTTGGCCTCACTTTTTTCGTAACGCGGGGTCGGCTTACTTGGTGCTGAGGTGCCAGTTATTCCGCTGGTATACGTCGTCATTCGTAAAACTGCTTCATATCCTTGCAAACATTCGTCGCCCCGTTTAGGTCGATTACATTGATTAAAAATTAACCATAGAGTGACACCAGTCGGAAACTTACAGGCGGTGTGCAGAATTTGTTATTGCCTATATTAAATTAAAAATCAAATCAAAATCAAAATTGTTTATTTCAAATTAGCCATCCGTTGGTGCTTTTGAATAGTCAATGTCGGTCAGTAAAAGAGAAATGAAGCTAAATTACACGTTCCAAATCGTAGATCTCTATGGAGAAGAACGTGCAAGAAACTCCATGGACACTCTTTTAAATTCATAGTATGGGTTACATTTCTTCGTTACATATTTCTGTAAACTTCTAGCGCTTGACTGCAATCCCGTCTGATGGTAAGCAGTGATGCAATCGTTGATAGTAAAGCGCGCTAGTTTATTAAACCCATTCACTTAAAAAACTTAGTGAATAGGAAGGAAGACGGCAGTTGAGCGAGGAGGTGCAATATTAAACCCAACAACACAACCAACGATGCTGCGCCAGAGGAAGACTGATCTAGAGACCCTCCACGACCAAACTCCCGACACAACAACACTTGTCGGATTGGACCCAGCACATATCGCAACACAACTGCTTAGACCCGTCCTCCGTACGGCTTCACCAGACATCATGCCGGAACACGACGAATCGCTTGGCGGCAAGACTTTGTCTGGTGGGTGGTAACTTCTGCCGGCAGCCGATGTGGCCTACCACCGAGAAAAGTTATATTAAGTTATAATGAATAGACTCTTTATAAACTAGCAAGCTTAACGATCAACGATTGCATCACTGCTTACCATCAGGCGAGATCGCGGTCAAGTACTAGTTTATAATTACTTAAAGAAAAAAATATGTAAAAGGAATTTCTTAATGCTGCCCAAATCGACTCTCAAATTTAGCCTCGCCAAAGCCATGTTGGCTTTTCTTTTGTTTTTATGACCTCCCACGAGATTTCACACTCCTCCAAACTTTGAGAATCTAACGACGGTCTACTATTTTTCCAATACCTTCCCACCTACTTGCTTAATATCCCATAGCTATAAAATAGTTTGTACAACATGATAGAAATGACGAAAAGACATTGGTTAAGAAGTAAAGAACATCTAAATGTAACGAGCACATTGTTCGAACTAACAAGGTTGTTGTACTTTTCAGACTGGAAAATGTCGAACATTTGCCAACGGTACATCAGGCGTCACTGCGAGGAGAAGGCTGGAGGGTCCTATATGAAGGTACGTTATATAAGTTGGTACACATCAACCTACTGCAATCTGTCAGTTTTTTTTAAAATTAGATTTTCAACTTTATTTCTAAAGCCTCAGGGTTCATTGGAAATATTTGACAGTTTCGGGTAGCTTGACATACTGTCGTCCGTAGGTAATATAAGAAGGTACGTAACGTAAGAAAAGGTTAATCAATCAGTCAACGCAATGGGCCATCTGGGTATGGGTAGATTTTGGATTAGTCATTTGCACACAGAAAAAGGCCTATATGAATGTTATAGGCTGATTTCAGTAATCAGTCAGTGAATATTGTAAATAGTGAACCACTTTTCTGCCTTAGTTTGTTATTTATTTTAACTACCACGTCAGTTTTTTTAGTCAATCGCAAGCGAGTTTGCTGACCATGCGGTTTTAGTATGATTAGCTTGTTAGAGGTAATAAAGTGTTATAAGTTTTTTTTTTTAATAGGAACTTCTCAGTAGACCAGTAATGCATTAGTGTAGTGCATTAGATCATTAGTAATGCAGTAGTGGCATTAGGATCTCCTGTTATTGTAATATATGTCCCTTGCTTGTTATACGTATAAATTAAATAATAATTAGCCGGCGAAATAAAGATACACCACAATCTATTCTTTCTGGGTAAGCAGGCGTACTTACAGTTATAGTCTGAGCCAGCAACGGGAAGTAGAGAGGCACTTCCCGTTTTTGATTCTTGTATATTATACAAGAGTTACTTTAATAACTACTATATATGTGACATGAGGCTCTTCACTTCAAAACAGTATTTTATAAATCGAGTCGAACTAGGAACTATCGACCACGATAACTTGTACTTGATTGACATATAATATAATGGGAGTAAATGGTGGGTTTAAGAGTTAATACGGGCTGGTGTCTGCAATTCCATGACAATAGGTACACGTATTTTGCGGGATTAACAATATTAATGCAAAATTAATAATTCTACTGGACATTTATTTTAAGCTCAGGCTAGGAATATAATAATAGTGGGCGTGTAGCTAAGTTATGATGACATGGTTGACTTAAATTTTGACTCGCTTAGTAGTATCCGCTTTGTTTCTATAAAAAATACCTAATAATAAAAAAATAATGGTCTAGTAAGATGTCGAATTACCTATAAGTGTTTGTTATATTTAACTATTATTAAAACATGTTGAACATTCTAAGAATCAATATAATCAAACGTTGGTAAATCCAAATAAATAAATAAATAATACCCGCAAGAGTTGATCGATCAGGTAAAATCTCTAAGTACATACTAAAACCCTCCGTGCCTCGAAAAGAACGTTAAGCAATTCGAGCATTACTTACTTTGTATTCTTCATATTGAGTCTCAGTATTTGACTAGGACTGTGATTTTTGTTCATAATTTATTTCAAAATCACCATAGTACTAATCTTTGTTATGGGAAAAATTTCGCCAGATAGCTCAAACTTACGGCAATTTTTGCAATGAAATCATTTACAAGTCAAAGATCGGTCGGTCTGTTAGGAATATGAAGCTAGTTATAGTTGCCCATTACTTAACCTTCAGGGTAACACACTATCAGTAGCAATGGGTGTCATTTGACAGTTCCACAACGTTCATTGCTTTATCTACGTTTATGAGCGGACATATTTTTCGAACATATGAAGAAATGGACTAGCAATATGTTTCAAAACAATTCCAATTGTCAATCGTGTGTTACACAATTAGGGTGCTGGACCAGATAAACATGTTTTCTTTATTTATTTCTTAATAGAAAGCGTAGAAGGTAATTAAGGATTAGAACAGGCAAGAAACCGCATTGACACTCTTTCTTCAAAATTATATTATTAGAAAATATTAATGACATCATTAATTGATTTATTAATAAAAAAAAGACGTGTGGCACTCGGGGACTGCCGCGGTAATGCTATTGCATAGCATTTTGTATCAATTTATGCAATTATAATTATTTACTTATTTTATTTATGCAGTATTTCTTTTTCTTTGATATTAATTCAAGTTACACTTTTTGAGCGTGGTGACCAATAAGAAAACAAATTTTTCTTTTATTAAATAAATGCACTTTGTTCATTCATATTCAAAACACTTTATGCACAAATTTTACAAGTACAGTTATCACTCGAGTCAGTAAGCATGTAAAATGAGAAAACTAACATAGAACGATCCGTGTGAGAACTAAACGATCACCATTACACAACAACACTGATACCTTTGAGAAAGCGGACTTCCTCTACAATAGGGCAATTCCTCCGTAAGGTCTGTCTATGCTATTACTTATAATCTCTGTCATTGTGTGCTGTTTCGGTGCAATCGCAAGACCGGCCGGGCACTGAGGGGCAGGCAAGACAGCTATAGTATCCTTATGACTCCACCAACTGGTATATCGTTGACTCGGAAACGGCGCACAGGGAGCACCACGAAATATACTAAAATACTCCGAGGTTCTTTTTCAATATACCCCACTGTTTTGTCGTGGTGGCCTAGTGGTTAAAACACCAGCCTCTCAAGTATGAGTGCGCGGGTTCGATTCCAGGTCAGGCTAGTACCAATGTAACTTTTCTAAAGTTATATGTACTTTCTAAGTATATCTTGGACACCAATGACTGAAGGCGAAGGAAAACATCTTGAGGAAACCTGGGCTTTATAAGTCTGAAATCGCCAACCCGCATTGAGCAAGCGTGGTGATTACGCTCAATCCTTCTCTGTATGAGAGGAGATCTGTGCCCAGCAGTGGGACGATAAAAAGGTTGTTGATGATGAACGGCGTCGGTGTCGAATTATTTGTTATCAATTTAATATTTTCGAGCTGATCTTTAGTAACATAATCACTTCTGATTGCGTTAACATCTGACCGTAGAATTAATAAATCCTTCATCAGCTTCTTTACGTACGTTCTACGTAGTCAAAGCAAACTGGTGGCAATTTGTGAAGGTCATATGCCACAAAAACTGGGATTGTTCGGGATCCGTGATTTTAAACACCGTAATCGTATATTTTAGGTCTTTCTGCTTTTTGTTCTTACGCCTCGATACATGTTTTTGTCTTGTCTTCGTAGAAACAAACAATAACTTTTTTGCCTCATCAATGTCTTCCTCAGAAAAAGCCGATGAGCATATTTTTATTAAACTTTCGTTGTTTCGTTTCTGAGATTATTATATTACAACTCGTACACTTAAATGTACTCGTATTAACATTGTTCACCGACATCTTTCTGTAATATTTTATTTAATAAAAACTTCAACTTCAACTCTTGATCTGGTCCCTGTGGATAGATACCACAATTTTGCCAATAACACGTGTAACAAATTATAGAAATTCTTTAAAAAAATATTTCACAATAATGGCGGATATCGCCAATCACAGTTGAAAAAACGGCCGCGTGAGCACTTTTTACTCTATAAAATCACGCGCTTTTATTTAGTAAACAACACTATAAATAATTTAAAAGTCCAACGAAAAATTAGCGTGACATTCATTTTAGCTTTTCCGTTAAAAAAAAGCTATTTTATAAAAACACTACTAAATTAATTTGAATAAAAGTACTTAATAATTAATTATAGGAAAAGTTTTTAAGGTAGCCATGACAACGTCGATGACATCTATGACATATCTCTATAGAAGACCTATTTCAGAGAGAAAATTAATCGCAAGTTTAGCACATCGCGACTATCAGTAACATGGCAAGTGTGTAGAACTGAGTTCGCGCCCTGCAATATGCATGCTCTTTTTGAAAATCTATAAATTGTTTTCAAAAGATGTAGTCGCACGCACACAAACATACCGTGCCGAAGACTGCTGAACTGAAACGACGTTAGACGATGTACGGCCTTCAAGCCACACCTCCGTGCCCGTCGGAGTGGGGAGCGTGAGGTTTTTTCGTTACGGAATTTCTGGATTCGGTCCCCGCGCTCAAGGCCCGCGATAGAAGCTATGCAATAGCTTAAAATGTTGATTGGACTGACAGACAGGCAAACGTAGTATAGTAGTATTATATTTAGTATATACATAATATAAAGATTTATGTTTATTTTTAGCACAGAATTTTTCAAATTTTCTATAAATTAGATAACATAACAAGCCCTCAAGTATATGCTGGTGTAACCGATTCGTCGGATTTCGATACCAGTTGCGTGATCTTAAACTATGAAGTGAGTCCACTTTACTTGCTGATGATGAAGTGCCCAGTTAGTTGCTAGGGTTTGGTTTTTTGGATTCCGTAGCCAAATGGCAAAAAATGGAACCCTTATAGATTCGTCATGTCTGTCTGTCCATCTGTCCGTCCGTGTGTCACAGGCATTTTTTTCCGAAACTAATAATAAAAAAAAAATAAAAAAAATATTGGGTACCCCCATACTTAGAACTGAAACTCAACTTTTTTTTTCATCAAACACATACGTGTGGGGTTCTCGAGGTTTCTAAAATATTTTTTTTCTATACCGAAAAGTTTGCATGACAGATACTTCCAAAGTGGAAAAAAGTTGGTCTCCCCCTCTAACTTCTAAAATAAGAAAATGAAAAATCTAAAAAAAACATGTGATGTATAATACTATAAAAACTACCAACGAAAATTGTTTTGAACGAGATCTGGTAAGTAGTTTTTTTAATATCTCGTAAATCGTAAACCGCTTATTACCGCGTAATCTTTCAAACAAATAACTTAAATCCTTTAATTTCATAAATCAATGGTACGGAACCCTTTGTGCGTGAGTCCGACACGCACTTGGCCGGTTTTTATGTCTCGCTCGAGACATTGATGAATAGGCCCTCGTGTTTGAAACATGTTAGAGTTGGGATAGTTACGGTACAAACTGGACATGCTTAGTCGAAGAAAATCGACTCTCGAAAATCTCAGTGCGTTGATGGCAGTCTAAATGGAATTGGTCCAGAAATTGGCGACGAATTTGACCCTTTCAGTAGCGAAATACTCACTGATAGTATAAGTTATAGTGTGTTTTAGGTATTGCCAGATTGGGTAAAATATATACACTTCTCATCAAAAACATCTTTTGTGTAAAATTAGGTATTTAGGTATAAAAAAGTGTATTTACTGAAATATATGTAGGTAGTAGATAAAACAGTATTGATGTAATTCAAAAAGTTTAAGACGTTTCTTACGAACTTCGCTACCTTCATTCTTAAATAATAATGTGTGATTGCTGTTCTCATGCAGTATTTGTTTGGTATATGTGGCATTGTATGAAAAATACCCTGTAATAATTTTGTTGAGCGAAACTCACATGTTCCGATAAAAAACTCATGAGTCAAGACGTTATTATTGTATGTAAATTCCTGTAGTCACAATCATCTCAGCGTTAATCCGAAACTTTTCAGCTTTGGAGTATGGGGTCCGCTTTACCAGTCTAACAGCTGATTTTGGCTAAACTTCGATATTTTCCGTGTAGCCATTGCCATCTGACTTCCACAAACCCGAAGGCGATATCAAAGCATTGCAGTTAGACGAATTGTTGAACTTTTGAGGGCTCCAACAATCCGTAACGACTGCCATTAGATATTAGTATGGCAACCGGGACCAACGGCTTAACGTGCTTTCCGAGGCACGAACAGACCAGTGCAAATATTGATATTCATGCATGTAACAAATATTTGTACTGCGCGGGGATCAGGATTGCTATCAGTAACAATCCTCAAGTAACAATACTTATTGGCTGCCAATAAGAATACCGTTTTGATCCATTGACACATACTGTTACTGTTAGCCTGCTACGCTTAGAGTAGGAAGTTATGGGAAGAGGCCTTTGTTTAGCAGAGGAGCAAAGGCCCTATACCCATACTTCCAGCTCTTTCGATCTAGGGCTAAAGGAGACTTCTTTGGTCCAGCTCGTTTCGCTAGTTTCTAAGAGGGGCTCATTCTGGTAAATTATATACAATATATACACCCGCAATAAAAATCCTTGTCACACAGTCATTAGAGCTTATTTTGCTATACACCATTCTGGCCTAACATAGCATATTAACATGGCCGACATATAGTGACCACAAGCAGAATCAATTTGCAGGAGAGCATTTAATTTTCGCCCTAAGGCTTGCGACATGGATATGCATTTGACATTTTCCATTTCCTGATTTAAACGTTGCAGTGACCACATGTCCTTTGATGGGGTAGGCAGAAATGTCCATATTGAATTTCATGTCGTAAGGTTGTTGTGAATTATTTTTGAATTTTTTGGTTTGATCAGCACTTGGAGGCATGTATTTTGGCGCAACCAAATGTTTTAGGACGAATAAGGTTTTGGGCAGGTTCTGAATTTTTAGAAATCTTGTTTTGGCTTTCTATTCTATAATAAAGATCACTGCTTTTTCAGAAGTTTCAGATATTCGTAGTTTTAAAAAATAGGTAAACTCTCAAGTAGACAAAGTAGGTACTTAACTTTACAAAAAGAAAAAAGTATTGGTTGGTTCGATCGGTTCCATAAGACGCATGTTAAATACTTTATTTTTACTGTAATCATATCAATAATTGAAATGAAATTACATTTTTTTTTTATATAACTACTAGCTGACCGGCGAACGTTGTTTTGCCATATAAATAATAGATTACATTACTAAAATGGCTATTAAAAAATAAGGGTTGATCGTAGAAGGGTGAAAATTGGGGATTGTATGTATTTTTGTATGTTGTATCATAAAAAAATAGAAATTAAAAATTTTGTCTAAAGAATAAAAAATAAAATTTAGGGGTGGACTACCCCTAACATTTAGGGGGATGAAAAATAGATGTTGGACGATTCTCATAGATACCGGTTAAGCACGAAAAATTTCATCAAAATCGGTCGAGCCGTTTCGGAGGAGTTTAAACCCGAACACCGTGACACGAGAATTTTATATATTAGATAAACTAGCGCTTGAACGCAATCTCGCCTGATGGTAAGCTGTGATGCGATCGTTGATGGTAAAGCGCGCTAGTTTATTAAGAGTATATTCACTCAGAAAAACTGAGCGAATAGGAAGTAAGACGACACAAACCCGCCACACTTTTCCCAACCACTGCAACTCCTGAAAGCCAGAATCAACAGTGGCGACCGCCAGAAAAACGCCGAGCAATGAAGCTCGACGAGTCCCGGAGAAACGATTCAACTGTCTTGGGTCCCGCAACGAAATTAATCAGAAAAGAATAGCGGAGGAGTAAGAAAAAAGATATTTTTTCCACTTCCCTCCATAACAAGCAGGAGACAGAACAGAACTAGGCCAAACGGCACAAAGGGACATTATTGCAACTGGGAGAAGCCCAGATTGCCAAACACCACGGAATAAAATTTGATTAAGTTAATGGGTCCTAAGTAGGTATTAGCTGTTACAATTGATTCCAATAATAGGTATGGCAAAAGCGACTGAACGCACGGAAATTGGTTCTAGTTTCTACAAGGTCCGTATAATAAACGACTTCGGATGTAACTTGTACACTATCCAACATAATATTGCGTTCATTCTGCCAAAGAACACACTCCCACAAGATGTGATGTGCGGACTGTTCAAATTCACAGTTCGATGTAGAACACTGACACAAAGGGGAAGGAACAAGTTTAAAAGAATACAGTTTACTTTTAAAGTTGCCATGACCTGTGAGAAATTGGGCAACGCAGTGGTCAACCACCAGCCATGTCTTAGCCAGCCGATCGCCAACGGATGGAAAGAACAGATGGAGGTGCCGGCCCTTGATGGAATTATCCCACCTACTTTGCCATTCGGATAAGAGGTCCTCCCAGACTTCAGTCTGAGGTTTAAATAATCTAGAGATTTTATTAAAGTCGCGTTGTGTAACAAAATTAGTGTCCATGGCCTCCCCCCTCGCGGAGTAGTACATTGAAGCACGTCGCTGTACCTCAAGGTCGACTGGAAGTACACCTGCCAGTACCGGTAAGGCTTCAGTACTGACCGTTCTATACGTCTTGCATAAAAATATCAATGCCAAACGTTGGCTTTGAAGCAGTTTACGTCGTGCCGCTCCTATGCTGGCCCTATCGGCCCAAACAGGTGCACCGTAGCACATACATCCTAAGTAGGTAGCTCCATATATAGTTTTTAAAGTTAGGAATGATAGACCCCAAGTTGCTTTGGATATTCTAGTTAGGGCATAAAAGTTCTTTTTAGCTTTTTCACCAACTATTTTTATATGTTCGATAAATGAATAATTCCTTTCTAAGATCATACCAAGGTAGCATACGGATTGCTGTTTTTTAATGGGAACGTTGTTAAATTTAATAGTAGGCAATGATTTAAGATTACCTTTTAGTAGAAGTTGATAGGTTTTATGTGGCGCAAATGCTAGGCGGTTACGATCACCCCACTGAGATATTAAATTTAGGCAAGTATTGACCAAGTTCTCAAGTCCAGCTCGGGTACTTGACTGAATGAGCAGTAGGCCATCGTCCGCGTAACCAGTAAGTGAACAGCCGTAAGGAAGCGGAAGGAAGACGACAGTTGAGCGAGGTGATGCAATGTTAAACCCAACAAACACAACACGACCAACGATGGTACGCCAAAGGGAGATTGATCTGAAGACCCTCCACGACCAAACTCCCAACACAACAACATCAGGCGTATCGTACCCGGCACACATCACAACACAACTGCTCAGACCCGTCCTCCGTACGGCTTCACCAGACATCATGCCGGAACACGACAAATCGCTTGGCGGCAAGGCTTTCTCTGGTGGGTGGTAACTTCTGCCGGCGGCCGATGTTATGGCCTACCACCGAGAAGAATTATTATTAATGTTTTGTTAGCGAAGCTAAACATAGGTGTTATATATTCATATCATTAATATGTATTGTGTATACATATTTATGTATGTTTGCGTATCACAGTTTTCATAATATTCTAATAAACATTTGATTCAGGTCGCTATGATGGCTATAATTCGAAGAAAAAATTCTTATTACATAAACTGACGAGTCTAAATTTGTATTAAGAACTACGATTGTCGGAACAAAGTACCTACATTCAATTGAATGTAGGTACTTTGTTCCGACAATCGTCCGCCTAAACTTTCGAGTCAGTTACTGTATTTCAGTTACCTAATTAGGTAGGTACATACAGTAACTGACTCGAAAGTTTAGGCTAATTAACGGTAGAACTAGTTTTGCAATAAGATTATTGAGTTTATCTAAGGATGAAGTTACAAAAAAGTAACTTCAATCGCAAGAGAAATGTTCGTAGGTGGATTTCGTTGGTAAAAACTTGTGATGCGCCTACAATTTTTTTGTTAGCAAAGATTTGTCTAAGCGAGTACGCTCGAGCTTTTTTCTAGTTGGATGCACGGCTTTGTCAGGTTACAGTTTAGCCAACCAAGTAACAATTTATGTTGTTGACGGGGAGTTTATGCAAATGGTCGAAACTGCAAACTTTCACTGAATAGTGAAATTTCAGTTACAGTTCTAACTGCATATTATGTTATGGGAGTTTAACTAAAAGTTGCTGGTTCTTGTTTCAATAGCGTTGTTTGATATTTAAGTCAGTACTACTGACTTACATATGGCAAAAAGCCACTTTCTACGATATTTTTTTTAAGTCAAAATCTTCATACTAAATCCTCTCTGACGGACTGATTCGTAAATAATATACAGGGCGGCAGGGAAATACAAGTGCAATCCGCTACCACAAATACTGTAGGTACATGATTTTTAGTTAGTTAAAATGAAAATTTACTGATCCCTACCGTTTTAACGCGTAGGTATTGCACTTTCGTACGCTAGGGGGTTTTATACCGAAAACATACGTTAAATGAGATAATGGCGCCGGTTCTGTTGTTCACATACTTACTAAACTTTTTTAGATTTCGTTTAGAAAAGGATAGAAGATAACATTTTAACTTCATCCTGTCAAATTAAGATATCTACTCCATAGACAGTTTAGACGCGATTATAAACATGGCGACTAATAATACGCCAGTTTACGTCAGGAGCGCTCTAATTTGACAGGTCTAAACTGACATCTTATCTTCTATCCCTTTCTTAATGAAATAGAAAGAAAAGGATGCACTGAACTAAAATTAAGTTTGGGAACAAGGAAATCGGGGCCATTATTCCACCCGATGCAATAGATAGTACAATAGAGTATTTTACTAAAAAAAACTAATTAGTTCGACAGTCAGATTCCCAAAAAATACTAGACACGTGTTTTTTCTTTTTTCATATAAACCAGAAACGAAGACGACACAGTGCGTTGAAAACTCGTGTGACGTCACTGCACGCTACACTTTTTAGCGCGCAGTGACGACACCAGCCACCACTCCTGATCTTTGATACCTTTTATATTTGTTAATTTTTTATTGATTTGATAACACAAAATATACGTATCCAATATTTTTCTATCTGAATGAAGGACTAAATAGAATATTTTTTTTTAACCCAGGAAACATCCCTATTGACAGCTCACTCTAATCGCACTCCACCTAAGTTTTAACAGTGAAATTTCTATAAAATAAACCCGTAGCTCCAAACAAGCGCATCCAGAACCTACTTCATCATTATCAGCATCAACTTTTTTACCGTCCCACTGCTGGGTACATGTCTCCTCTCACACAGAGAAGGATTGAGCGTAATCACCACGATTGTTCAATGCGGGTTGGTGATTTCACACTTAAAGTCAAGGTTTCCTCAAGATGTTTTCCTTCACCTTCAGTCATTGGTGTCCAAGATATACTTAGAATGTATATATAACTTTAGAAAAGTTACATTGGTACTTGCCTGATCTGGAATCGAACAGGCACAGTCATACTTGAAAGGCTGAAAAGGTTTTAACAACTAGACCAGTTAACCGACTTCTACAATCGATACTACTCTACAGAATCCACTTACCCCAATCTTCTTTCTAAAACACACACTATTGAAAACATTCCACATACATTTCATAGTTGCACCTGCAAACCGTCATGGCGTCCAAACAAAAGGTTCCCGATTAAAGTTCTCGGCTTGTGGGATGGTGTTCAATTTCCGATATCGGCACAAAGCGGCGCCGCTCGTTCGCTGTTTCCTTTGCGGGATTCGTTATCTAGTAGGCATAGACATGGCATGACATAGGCGTACGACTATTTAGTATGGAACTCGGGAGCTGTATGGTAATATTGAAGTCTATTGACTGTGTTGGTGGCATGGTACTTGCTTGTCTCATGTATTGTCATACAATCGGAGTCGAGGCACAGAATTACTAATAGTTCCTACTTACGACGAGGTGAAGCTTCTATTTAATAATAATGTTGATTATTTTTTGATCTTATATTTTGTAAACTGAAAATGGTTTTCGATGACTAATGGTGTTCTTTGATAGGTGTCCATAGCGAAATGGCCAATTGCATTGACAAACTGTAGTGACATGACTGGTATCTACCGACATAATACGTATATTATATATGCATAAATCAATGAATAGGGTAGTTGACTAAAAAAAACTAATTACTAAATAGTCCCTCAGTCAGATTTCCAAAAAATACTACGTATTGTTTCTTTTTTCATAACAAAAAATGAAGACGATTCAGTGCGTTGAAACATCCCTATTCGCCTCCGTAGATGTAATTAGTGATGATAGTCTAAAGATATGTATATGTCGCGGCCAATTGTTTAAATTAGCTGTTTAAGCAACTGCCTGACCTTTAGAAGATTTTCTCTTCTCTCTCTCGACTTGCACGCGGTTAATTACAGTTCTTGTCTTACCCAGGTGCTCGGGGTGCCCTGGCTTGGTTACAGTTCCAACCTGAACTGTAATTTATTGAATATCATTATCAGGCTATCATTTGAACGACCGACGTTCAGTGAAAATGCCAGGCGGTTGACTAAACGGCCAATAAAACCTGATAATATGATTTCTGATTTCATACATATTCTCTTCTTATAGACACTACCTACCAGCTACAAAAGTTAATGAATTTTAATTTAAATTTTCATGCTAATTAAATTGTGTTCCATCACTAAACAAAATTGCAACGATAAAATAATACAAAATAAAAAAGAAGCAGTTTAATTACAAGTTTTTCCGTAGCAAAGGCAAGCAAAACAAAAGGTCTTCAAGAACAATCGAAGCTATAGGGGGAAAATAACAAATACCAAAACAAATCAGACGCGAGTATACCTTTGCGTAATGAGAAGAGAAAAACCTCGCTTTCCGCACTGGAAAATCCCCATCGACGGGATCAATGCACAACTTTCTTCATTTACACGGTCGCCAAACAAAACAAAGTTATATACCTAGATGCGGCGAAAATACAATAAATTATTTATTGAAACAAGGGAATTATGGTATTTTTCAAGTAGGTCTTGTTATAATTTAGGGCAAGAAATTTGATCACTGACTTTAACAAAATATCTGGAAATTATAGATATTTCTTTTATTATATTATCATTTTTGAAACGTCTATAATATGTTGTGTTTTGAAACAAAATAATTAAGTATAAAAGTTTCTTCTTTTTATCTAAAGTCCTCTCATATAAAATTAGATTTCGAGTCTAAAATTTTTTCTTTTACTTATTTTTGTGTTGCTTCGGGAACGGTAAGTAATTGACTTTTGACAAGTTTTTAATGAGTTTTTCGATGTTGATACCTCGTTTTTTGTATCTCTCATATTTGTGGATATAAAAACATTATTCTTTTATATTTGACCTCAGAGCTTTCATAATTAGCTTTTTTATCCTTTACCGAAGGAATTTGGAAAAAAAAAACATTTTAAAGCCAATCATTTTTTGACAGAAATGAACGGAGTGCTTTTACGATATTTTCTCACCACTAGGAAATCTTCAAACATAAAACAAAGACATTGGCGCCGATTCTGTTATTCACAAAACTAAACTTATTTTAAGTTATGTGCATCTTCTTCTTTCTATTTCATGAAGAAAAGGACAGAAGATAAAATGTCAGTATAGACCTGTCAAATTAGTGCGCTCCTGACGTAAACTGGCGTATTTTTAGTCGCCATGTTTATAATCGCGTCTAAACTGTCTACGGAGTATCTTAATTTGACAGGATTAAACTAAAATATTATCTTCTATCCTTTTCTTAACGAAATGGAAAGAAAAAGATGCACTTAACTTAAAAATAGTTTAGTTTGTGAAGAACAGAATCGGCGCCATTACCAGACCTCTTTATTCATAAACGTCGCCTAAAATTTATATGATCGTATAACCAACTACTGTAACCACATATTATGACGTTTAATAAACCTTTATGTTATCTGTTATATGGTCACGTGTGCGACCACATAACAGATATAAGACACAATTATATCGTATCGTATTTATTTTATGTGTGTGACCATTTAGAACTAATCGCTTCTTATTTATATTCAGTTATATTGACTTCTGCAACTCTGGTAATTGATACAACCAATGAACATTAAGTAAACATAGCTAAACATTATTTATTACGACTAGAAGAGACAAAACGTGATACTATTCGTTATTGTCACATTAAATATTTTATCTTTCTTTGTCACTTGTTCTGTGTTCTTATTTTATTTTGTATGAGACCAATTGGCCTATGAAGTCAGATGTCAGTTTTCATTTTAATAATGTAATGATAGGCTTATATTTAAAATTTTCGTTCATATTTGATTATGTACATGATTATACGAGAATAAAAAATAGCAAACATTAGAAAAGTAGATTTCAGACTTTTTGAACTTTACATTTTAAACTACAGAAAGTCATAGTTTTGTAAAATAGGAAGTCGATGACAGAGATATCTTGCACTAGATCCAACCCTGTTTTGTTTTGGCTTGTTGACCAGAATTTTTACGATTTGATATTGCGAAATGTCAGCACTCTTTTTACTGCTATTGTCTCAAGACACATAAAGTAACTCGTTGAGAAATTACAAGAGTGTTTTATAAAAAGTGTCATTTAACAGCGGTAGTAAGGATATGCCATTATTCATAAACTCAGTAGCGGGGTGTTGAACCGACACCCCGGGGACGCGCGTTTTAATGTCCGCATTTGCATATTGTAGTATATGTTTGATTTTAAGATAACGTTATGTAATTTTAATAAAGTGTAAAGATTTTTACTCTGCATGCTTTATTTATGGCTTTTTCAGTAAAAATCAACAAAATAATGATACTTGTCATCGACTAAGCGTTCCCAATGACTCTTCATTGGGGAAATCTATAATTAAATTCCCAAAATAACAGAATAATGTAAATCAAAAGACTGCAGAATTAAGGAAGCTGTTTTTCTCGCGTATTCCTGTAATGATAAATTATCTAAATTCCTCACTTATACTATAATATGAAATATCATCAGTACCATAACATTAAACGATGGAAAGAAATAAAGAAGTTATAATAAGTCTAGCGGCACCCCTCGCATAACGGGACACTTCCAAACAATTAGAGAGACTCGTTAGCTTTACGAGATATTTAGCGTTAGCGCGTCCTTCCTACTCCACTGCATTTTATTAGTGCACAGTGCGTAATACAGTTTGTTTTTGCTGACGAGGACTTTGGGGTGCTATACGTAAAAGGCCACAGGGAAACCCAGAGGCACGTAGCGCGAATTAAATGTAACGTAAATTCAAAACGTTTTTTTTTTTTAAATCGAAATTAGGTATTTATTTAAATAATCCAGTAGCATTTTAGTTTAAATTTATTCTACTACTTCAATTCGACATTGGCGCCGATTCTATTGTTCACAAACTAAACTAATTTTAAGTTCTCGATTCCCTTCTTCTTCTTCTTCTTCAGCCTAAGGATGTCCACTGCTGGACAAAGGCCTCCCCCAACGCTTTCCACGCTGACCGGTCTTGTGCTGCCCGCATCCATCGGCTTCCCGCGACCTTCATCAGGTTATCGGTCCACCTTGTTGGGGGCCTCCCTACGCTGCGTCTTCCAGTACGTGGCCGCCACTCTAGAACTTACTGCCCTATCGGCTATCGGTTCTACGAGCAATGTGCCCTGCCCACTGCCACTTAAGTTTAGCGACTTGCAGAGCTATGTCGGTGACTTTGGTTCTTCTGCGAATCTCCTCATTTCTGATTCGATCACGCAGAGAAACTCCGAGCATAGCTCTTTCCATTGCCCTTTGTGTGACTCTGAGCCTTCGTATGAGGTCCATTGATTTGATTCCCTTATATACGAACTAAATTAAGTTTAAGTTCAGTGCATTTTTTTTTTTCTTTATATTTAATTAAGAAAAGGATAGAAGATAACATTTTGATTTGTAAACTTTTAATTTTCTATCCTTTTCTCTAGTGCGTGGATATGGTAATCGGGGCCATTATAAAGTGTAGAAACTAAGAAAAACCACTATTTTCAAACCGGTCAAATTTACCGATTTTTTTTTTTTTTTTTTTTTTTTTTTTTTTTTTTTTTATAATAATTGTAAACTAGTGCTTGACTGCAATCCTGCCTGATGGTAAGTAATGATGCAATCGTTGGTGGTAAAGCGCGCTAGTTTACTAAGCCTATCCATTTAAAAAACTTAGCGAATAGGAAGGAAGACGGCATCGGCAGTTGAGCGAGGTGATGCAATGTTAAAGCCAACAACACGGCCAACGATGCTGCGTCACAGGGAGATTGGTCTAAAGACCCTCGAAGACCAAGCTCCCGACACAACAACATTTGGTGCATCGTACAGCTTCACCAGACATCATGCCGGAACACGACGAATCGCTTGGCGGCAAGTAATTGTGTCCTCGATCAGTCAAGACAAATGGCGTAAAGCCATCACTTAGGTACTTACTAAGCGGACTGTCAAGGGCAGCGGTTATAAAAAATTAGTGATAGCTTTTCATTAAGGCTGTCGATTGTAGGAGCAGACAAAGTCTAGCTGCCAAGCGATTCGTCGTGTTCCGGCATGATTTCTGGTGAAGCCGTAAGGAGGACGGGTCTGAGTAGTTGTGTTACGGAGTACGATGCACCAAATGTTGTTGTGTCGGAAGTTTAGTTAAGTTAAGCGCTCGTCAATCTCCCTCTGGCGCAGCATCGTTGGTCGTGTCGTTGGGTTTAACATTGCATCACCTCGCTCAACTGCCGTCTTCAGTCCTATTCACTAATTTTTTTTAAGTGAATAGGCTTAACAACAAAAAAAAAGCTGATATCAACTACGATCATGGAAACGAAAGCTATCTAATGGTTCCTGAAAAATATTGGTACAAGGATTTCATTTATAAACTTTATTAGCAACATAAATTTTCCGTATATTCAAGTGTCATTTTTTTAAAGTAGCATGAAGTTGGTAGTAAAAGTAGTAGTTTGACGGCACGATTGGGGTAGTGGTTAAATATTTGACAGCTTCGCTGCGTGTCGTGGGTTCGGTTCCCGCTCGGAACAAATATATGTATGACCTACAAGTAATTGTTCTAGGTCTGACTGTTTGTGTACTTGAGTTTGAGGAGAAATTCCTAGTGTGGGGAAACGTTTATAAAATGAAAAAAAAAATCAATTAAAAAAAAATCAAGTGAAGGCAAATCGAAGCAGGGTAACTATTAGCTAAACAAATATTGACCTGAATGACCTACTCAATATCATGAAGACCTATTCCCCACCTTTAGGTTACTGGTCTAGATTTAGTTTATTAATGAAATAATAAAATATCTAGGCAAATTAGGTGGCACACTTTTCTTTCAATCTCAAAAGACCAGTGACTACATGGCACGCTTTATGTAAATGAAACCTCGTTTTAGCAAGTCATAAAACTGATTAAAAAGCGTTGTTAGTAAGATGATTTGTAGCTTGGCAAAGTGTATTTATGTCGCAGTGTTAAAGAGTTAGTGTTAAGGTATCGATATCCATCACATCAGTAGAGTTTTACTTTTACACACACAAACAGCTAGCCCCGGAAAACCAATCTTTCTTTATTTTCTCTTTTTCACGTCCTTTCAATTATGTACATACGTTTGAGTTTTTACGCAAACTTTTTATTGCCTAATGATAACTCACATCCAGCAATAAGTATCTCCTTACGATCATAAAAAGTTCTTAATCAATAATACATTACCGTCCTAATGATCCATATAATGCACCTCTTGACCTGGTTACGAAAATTCCCTTTTGGGACTACAAGATGACTGACTAGAAATGTCAATTTCAACCTTATGCTAATGAGATAAGGTTCAGGAATGTTTTAGGTTATCGTTGTAAATGTGTTGTGTTTCTTTTTATTGCTTAGCAACGGCCTATGCTTCTATGGAACCGGTAGGACGTTGACCTCTGGTGCTTGATAGACAGGAAAATTATTGAAAAGTCAAGTTTTCCTACAATGTTATTTTATAGGGTTGTATTTTGTTTTTTTAATGAGTACTACTTTGAAATGGAGGTACATTACCTATAGTTGGGAGAATAAAAGACACTAAGATGCTTTCTAAACATAGTGTTAATTTTTATGCACTATTTAATAGCTGGAATAGCGATGAAAAATCAATAATTTTACGTCTTCTTTTTCGTCGTGTCGATATCGATTCCCTTTCATTAATTTTTGGCTTACTGCGAATTTGTAATCACCTGAACGCGAAAACTCAGGTAAAATTAGTTGGAATGCGCTGTTATTTCAACTAATACCAGGGATTTACCACTTCACCTAACTTTTCTCGGTTACATTCTTACAGAATCGACCGGCAGGTGATATGTATCGTATAGGGATATCATTTGTAATGTGCCTTTGGAATATCACTGTGGTACCTACATACTACTCGCGCGAGTTAACTGTGCACCTGGCTCTGTGACGTCATTCGGATGGTAACGTTTGTCAAAAATTACAGTTATGTTAAAAAAATACAAATTACAATTATTTTTATGTTATTAAAAGGCCGTTTTGATGATAATGCGTCATAATACTAAATCATTTCACTCATGAGGATTTGCAATTAAATTGATACATTATGGACTGATAAACAATATGTAAAGAAAACCCTGTCCGATCCGTAAAGGTAATGTTAGGTATCGTTAACTGATACTAATAATGTCAACAAAGCCGGGCTAAACATAAAAAAATCCTCCTAAAAAAATAAATATTATTTCGAAAAATCGAGGTAACTTAATGCATGTGCGGTAGGCAACACGTTAGAGGTACATGCGCGGGTGTAGGGGGGCAGGGCACGCGGCACGTGGTCGCATCGCTATTCGCTCCGTCACAAATGGTGTTGTCACTTTTTAAAAAATACCAAATTTTGGGGAAGTTGGAATTAATTCGCGGAAAAAACAGATTATTTCAAAATTCATTATTATTGTCACTATGATGATTACGTAAAATTTCATATTTTATTTGGTCATGTGTATACCTAAAATTTATTATCCTTTTGGGTCGGACAGGGTTTTCTTAACATACTGTATACATATAAAGTTGGTGCAACCAACAGGCTTCACTAACGCGTCGAAAAACAAAAATAAACTTAATAAAAAATACTTAACAAAGCAAAAACTCCACAGAAACAGTATTAACAACAGGAGATTTAAATTGTATTTAGTCAATTGTAACAAAGATCAAAGATGCTATCGGAGTTAACAAAGTTGCTAGAGGAATTGCTACGGAGCGCTTACGGCGAATGCGGGGCGTCGCGCGGTGAAGCGGGAGAGGTGTCGCGTTCCAGGGAGGTGCACAGTTAACTCGCCCGAGTAGTAGTAGTTCTTTTTAATTATTTTGAAAGGGATTTTCATAATAATTATTGTTATAAGTAAGAATTCAGAAAAAAAAAACACCGTTGTGAACATATCGCGTCTTGTTGCGATATAGGAAGAAGGAACTTGAATCACATTTAATAAAAAATCTAGGCAAAAAATATTTTTTACTTAAATCGGTGTTTCTAAATAGAAATATAAAATCGTTGTATTCTTTTCTACGAATTAGTAATTAACATACCTACCTATATTATGATAATATTCGTATGCAAATATTCATTATACGCTTCACGCCACATCCCTCGGGATATCCGTGTTGCCAGCCGAGATAATTACAACAATTAACGCTTATTACGCCGACGATTTTATAACCGGAGGGGATTTTAAAGAACTATTTTAATTGGATTGGACTTCCATATCTTTTTCTTTGAATTTCCTTTGCCTTTATTCGTAGATATGCTTTTGAAGTTACATATTTTGTAAAATTTGTAAACGCTGTTGTAAACCTTTTTACCAACACAGATGGCTAAAACCCGGCGACTCACGCACAAAAGGTTCCGTACCATTTATTTATGAAATTAAAGGATTTAAGTTATTTGTATGAAAGGTTACGCGGTAATAAGCGGTTTACGATTTACGAGCTATTAAAAAAAAAAAACTACTTACTAGATCTCGTTCAAAACAATTTTCGTTGGTAGTTTTTATAGTAATGTATATCATATGTTTATTTAGATTTTTCATTTTAAAATATTTTAGAAACCTCGATATCATTTTTGAAGACCTATCCATAGATACTTACTCCAAACGTATGTGTTTGATGAAAAAAAAAATATTTTCAGTTCTAAGTATGGGGAGCCCCCAATATTTATTATTATTATTTTTTATTTTTGCATCAAAATCTTAATGCGCTTCACAGAATACATCCAAGTTTCAACAGCCTATAGCTTTTATAGTTTCGGAAAAATATGTCTGTGACATATGGACGGACAGGCGGACAGACAGACATGTCGAACCTACATATAAGGGTTCCGTTTTTTGCCACTTGGCTACGGAACCCTAAAAATCAACTCAAGCTTCAGTTTAATTGCGTTATTAGTGAGAAGTATCTTGACAGAAATCTTAAAGGCGAAATGGGTCTAGCTCGTGAGTTATTGTCCTAGTTTTTGTATTTCACAGATTAGGTAAATCTAGTTCCAAAGATGATTCGCGGTCGAAACAAATGTATTCATTGAGTTATAATACCTATGAATGAAGTATAAATGTAACTATGTTCATATCACCTTATAGAAAGAGTTCATGACATTCAAAGTCAATTCTAACATTGAAGTTGTATTGCTGCTCCTAAAGATTATAATTACGCAAATAAATATTTTATTATATAATTATTGGTATTTTATTTAACATTCCACTTGATAAACAAATAAGTTTCGAAAATCGTATTAATATTCGTAGGTTATCTTAGCGCATTCTTTACAAGCTGTATTTAGCAGCCAGTTTGAAAAATATAAAACTCTTCGATAATTACATACCTCCTTGGCGAAGTACTTAATAAGCTCGTTCCATTTTCAAATGTGACATTTGATCAAAGAAATCAACTTAAAAAAAATAAAGTAACACACATTAGCATGCGTCCGTAGAAAATTCACCACTATTTATTTACGTTTGCCAATTTTATGCTCTAGTGAGGTAGGTGCGCCAACTAAAAGCGGCTCACTTTTATGTCAGAGTACCCTCTTCGTCAAAGCACACGCACTTGAGGGCATGCGCCATGACATACGGATGTGACGGTGTTTAAACGGAAGACACAGAATGACACGGTGTTTTGTAGTGAACGATAATAAATTTTATAGTGTGATTACTTGGTGGTACCTATAAGTTTATGGAATACGGATTCAATGAAGGCAATGGAAATCAGTATGGTAGGTACACGTGGTAATAAAACCAATAATGTCACCAAACTTGGAAGAAATCAGGTAATAAACTATTCACATTCAAAGGTTATTTCATGCTTTTTTATTTTGTGGTTGTAAATATTTTGCATTTTTGTCTTTTCATTAAAAAGCCTAAATTGACTTTGAAAATCATTAATAAAATACATCATGTGTGTTTGTGAATATGTTTGTGTTGATATAAGTGCCGTGCACATTTTAGTGACTACTTGATCTCAAAGTAACAGTCCTTCTGTTTTTCCTCTAGACATGCGAGAATGGTATGAAAACATGGCATAACGCTAGTTTACGTCGCAATCCACGTTAAAGAACTCATTCCAAAAATCTACACATTCCTTAGTGTTAAACACGGTTGTTAATGGAAAGCATACCTTCCTTCTTGTAGTAAAATAAAACACCACAGTCAGCATAACACATGGGGTGCCACGCGTGGATACCCGCGATGCCGCCAAGAGATTTTTATTTGACAAACTTTTTACACAGCCACCCCGTCTGCGAACTAAGCAAATAGGTAAGCTTTGTGTCATACAGCGGTTTTGCTCGGCAATCTTGCAGGATATTTACAAAATAGATATACAAAACAAATTTTGTCGTTCATATGATATTTTGTTGTTGCCTATCGTTCGATTAATAAGTACTAACGTTTATACATATTAAATATTTCTTCAAAAACTTACTTAGTATATACTGAATATTAAGTAAGTTTTTACATTAACATTGGTTAACTAGTATAATATAGATACGGCTAAAGGACTTTGAATCCAGGTCAGAAATAAATAAAAAATAAAAAGTATGATACTTACTTACTATAAACTCTTCAATGTATACATACCTATTTCTCTGTTGTAAAAGTTTATACTTTATTGTAAAGCGACTATAGGTACTTGACTTTTTAGCATGTGTATGTTAACTTTGATCGACAACAGACGATCTTTCCATTGGTTGATATAACAAACACTATAATTCATAGTTTTTATGTTCTCCAAGGACTTTGGGAATTCCCATGGTCTTGTGCTTTTAGAGTTGGAATGTGTGCGTTTAAATCTTAGGGTACTTCACAAGGTCATAACCCAGGCGGAACGAACACAAGTTGAGACGTGTGGACCGTGAAATTTAATTTATAAAAAACAAGAAAGAAATTGTTACTTTGTCGAAGAAGACAGTACAGTATGTGGCTGGGAAATGTGTAGTTTAATCAACATGTTTTTAAGTCCTTCAAAGGTTGTAAACGAAGTTAAGTTATAAAGGAAATCGATTTGCTTCTTCTTTGAATTTTATATTGTTTTGAAAACTTAGCGCTGGATGTCCCCCACTTAAAGCGACCTGTGACATTAGTAAGGTGGCTTAGAAACACTGAGTACGGAAGGCGGAGGACAGGGTGTTATGGCGCAACAAGGCCTTTGTCCAACAGTGTGCTTTAAAAGACTGATTTTTCAATAGTCCACATGAAAAAAAAAAAAAAATCATAAATACTCATTTTAAAATCGAGATTTAAGCTTGCTTTTCTTAGCGTCCGTATGCCGCAGATTAGAGCAAATATCTAAACCTAGAGGCCGTGGCAAACGAGGTTTAACTCATTTCCCGTACATTTCAAATAGAAAATCGAACAAATCGATATGGCTGAATAATAGGGATCATGTGGTTTTACTACGAAATTTTCAATTTTAGAACTGTATAACATAGAATTGTAGTTTAGCTTCAGGGATTTTCATGGAAATAGCGAGTAGATGGAAATATTTTATAGGTTGAATGTTTGTTTAGGCTGCTAGTTGGAATTCCAGGGCTTACTCAGCTATTCCTGGTATACAATTTAAAATACCCTATTTAGGACAGTAATCTTCGGGGGCCCTGCGGTCCATGGCCCATTACGGAGCACTGGTCTGGGTGCGGTCCCTAAGGCGGCGACCAGTGCTACACCTGATCGTATCTCAGATGGTCATGGCCGTTGGATACCGCACGGTCACTGCTGAGGCGGGTGAGCCTCGTTGTCGGATTGCCACCATGAGATCTGGAGGCTAAAGTCCTCGTCTACATGTGGGAGTAGCGAGAGGAGGAAAAACTGCCACGATAAATCATGGTACAGCAGACAGAGCTCTGGCGAGGCAGATATCATGGCGGCATGAAGAGTGCGATTGTTGCAACCCAGTGCTGGGCACACCACAATAGTGGCGCTATGTCGCCACTTTGAGGAGTGGTTAGAGAAGCACGACGGTGCCCTCAGCCTTCGTCTGATGTAAGTCGTCACTGGACACGGTAGTTGCGGGAGGTTCCTATTCCAGATAAGGAAAAGAAAAAAATAATGAAAGAAAAAACGTTTATTTGCGGTAAACATGACATAAAAGTGTACAAAAACAATTGAGTGATAATAGTTGACATGCGTCACATCCACGCAAAACGGCTATCGCTCAGCATTATGCTGCGACCCTATGCAAAACAGAGTCCAGCGCTGGTTTTCGGGGACAGGCGGGAGGAAATATCAGGGTGTCACCGCTGTGGAGATTGCCCAGAGGATACGGTGTTCTATACTGGGTTATTTTACAATGAGCAGCCATGTTATTGATCATCAGACTGAATTACTTTTTCCATGGGATCAGTATCGTAATCTCGAATAAAAATTCTGCCGTCCCATACGTTGAGGTATTTAAGGTCGTGTAGGTATTAAAATTTTCTATGGGATCTTTATAATTATTATATCTTTATAAGTTAATCGAGATTATGACAAAGAAAATTATACCTGGAAATATATGATGATATGATAGTTTGTACTTATGTATTTTGTTTTATCTTTTTGTTTAATTTACACTTTCCTATTGCTGATATTCTGGGAGGGATTTCTTTAAAAATAAATACCGCACCTAATTCTTTGTTCCTTTCGTTTGTTCCTTCATAATAACGGAGTGTGAAAAGGTGTTTCTTTAAAAATGTATTAAATATTATATTATTTTTCCCTTATTTTACAGTTGCTGAACACACTGTCTACAGATCTAGAGGATATGTTAACTGAACTGTACGACGATAAAATGATATCCAGGTAAGTGAAAACAAATCCGTATCTATAAAGGGTATATCTGACATCGACGCACAAACGAGTACCATGGATCCAGTACATGATTCTGAACCCCCCAGTGGTGGAATTTTTCGTCGGCTTTTTCATGATTAAAAAAAAATAGTTTTTTTTCACTTTAGACCGTCCATAATTGCTATACTTTTATAACCCAATAAGATTGTAAAGTAAAAATTAATTAATTCGCTAATTACACAAAAAAGGGCAATGAAAACAAAACTCTAAAATTTGTCTTATCAGCTGATTTAATAGAGTTCACATCAGGGATCAACGTCATACCTACAAACCTGCACGGCGGCACGCTTGCAACGTTCAGAGGCCAAACCGACACTTTTTCTAAACACTGTGAATTCTGTAATCGTTCATTAACTACATAAATTACTATCATAATTTTGTTAGTGGCATGTGGTCTAGCCTTTTCGCGAAGTTTGCGTTTCGATGTCAGATACTCCCTGTGTATATTGTTTCAATATTTTATTTTTGTTCTGGATGCTAATATGTAATAACATTTACGAATTCTGTGAGTTGGTGTGATTACTGAAATATTTAAACTAGAAATTCTACATTTAAACCGTCTTCACTTGTTTTATTTTCCATGTATAAATCATGCTTAGTTACATTTTAGACTCAAAGTTCAGAGCATTTACTACACTTGGCACATAAGCGTGATATTTGAACGTCAAAAATACGGTAAAATAACTTTGATTCTGGTCAGCCCTTACAAAAGTTTTTGTGTGGAAAAGAATGGACAAAAACTCTACCGTTACTTTTGAAATATATTACATAATATGTACATTAATAATATGTAGGTAATAAACAATGAAGACAATAGACGATGCGCTTAAAATAAAATTACTTACCAAAATAGGTAAAATATTTAAAATGGATTAATGAATCCATGATAAATAATAAACCAACCCAATTTCATTTTTTTTTTCAAATATACAGTATGTTAAGAAAACCCTGTCCGACCCATAAGGATAATAAAGGTTAGGTAAACACATGACTAAATATAATATAAAACTTTACGTAATCATCATAGTACCAATACAAATGAATTTTGAAATAATCTTTTTTTCCCGCGAATTAATTCCAACTTCCCCGAAATTTGGTAATTTTTAAAAAAGTGACAACACCGGTTTTATTATGAGCGAATAGCGATGCGACCACGTGCCGCATACCCTTCCGCCCGCCGCCCGCCGAAGGGTGCTTAGCGCACATTTATTAAGTTACCTCTTACGCGAAATAATATTTATTTTTTTAAGGGGATTTTTTTTTAAAGTTTAGCCCGGTTTTGTATCCATTAGTAGAATCAGTTATTGATGCCTAACAATACCTTCACGAGTCGGACAGGGTTTTCTTTACATATTGTAATATAACCATCCGACATAGAGTGATACAATATGTGTTAAGTATTTATGTTATATTTGCTGGAAAGTAGTGGTGGCCTAGTGGTATCGGCAGCGACTTACAAGTTTTAGGTTGTAGATTCAGACCCCGTCAGATGCTTTACTTTCTGTAAATAATTTAATCCCCACTGCTTACGAAACGGTAAATAAAAACAGGTCAGGTTGGTGAGAAGGTGAGGAAATCGGCATGTCCTAGAAGCAAAACTAGACATGTGTCATTTACGAACCCTAGGCACAACACTGACAACGGCTAACTGGGCTCGCCGAGAAGAGGCCTGCGTCCTGGAAATGGGAATGTTATAGGCTGATTATGTACCTTATGCAAAAAGTAAAAAAAAAAAAAAATATTTTCAGTTTTCTATAAGGTTAATGGTAAGGTTAAGGGCAATGGAGAGGGCTATGCTTGGGGTTTCACTGCGTGATCGAATCAGGAATGAGGAGATCCGCAGAAGAACGAGAGTAGCCGACATAGCCCGAAGAATTGCAACACTAAAGTGGCAGTGGGCTGGACACATTGCCCGTAGGACCGATGCCCGATGGGGCTGACGGGTTCTCTAGTGGCGATCACGCACCGGAAGACGTAGCGTGGGAAGGCCCCCGACAAGGTGGACCGACGACCTGGTGAAGGTCGCGGGAAACCGCTGGATGCGGGAGGTACAGGACCGGTCGTCGTGGAGAACCTTGGGAGAGGCCTATGTCGTGTGGTCGACTGTGGTGACAGTGGACGACTTTCGGCTGAAGTGATGATGATAAGGTTAATATCAGAGAATTCCCAATAATAGTTCAGTCATTGACTAAATTATTATCCTGTCTTCAAAACCAGACAATGTTCGATTAATGAGTACATAACATGATGCACTGCATACCAAATGTATCATTTACACATTCTTATAAAAATATCAAACAATTTTTCACTAATTAATCAGTCTAACTTGTAGTCACACTTCAAAATCCAATTAATAAATCTAACGTTAAGAGAAAAAGAAACGATTCGAATGATGAACAATTACACATTTTTTAATTTAAGGGATCGCATTGCCACGCGATTTTGAACTCTATACTACTGGAATAGGATTATAAAAAGGTTTTCTGGTTCGTAACAAGTATGGTGAAATCGCATTATAGGTACAGTAGCGCGCTCCGGCGGCGGATAAATCGAATTACATGCGGTCCTGACTTCGACTCTTGACTTAAGCGGTGCCTTTGATACTGAAACCCTTTAAAAATGTTTATGAGTAGGTACGTCAACACACAATTTTTTTTGGAGCAACATTTTTATTCAGCGACAAGATTTGTCGCTAATTATATATTTGTCGTTTACCTATACTTTTATATTATTTAGGTAACATACGGGGATATCAATAATCGCCCAATCCTATATAATACAGACCATATTGGTTAAAATAAAGACCCTTGTATCTGTCATTGGCCATTGCACAATACACCCTCCGGTGTCAAAATAACATTCATAAGTAAGATATTAGTAATTACTAATCTAATCATATCTTCAGTTTGGCACAAAAATGCTACCATTGGTAAGCGAAAGGATTCGATTTTATTTTTAGGAACCAAGCATTAAACTTTCGTTGAAAGAAGAACAATATGTAGAGAAGAATTAAACAAAATAAAAAACCCGTTCGTTTTATTTTAATAATCCTACAAAATGGCCACCTTTTGCCAGACCGTATCAAACAGAGACCGCGTTGTTCCCAAATTGAATTAACAGTATGCTTTCAATTCCACGCACAGTTCAATCTAAAACCCGACCCTACTTTTTTACTTTTGTTTCAAACCAGCCAATCTGTTGTGGTCTGTTGTTTTATATACACACGGGTAAACCGTTAACAAGCGTACAACGTTACTGTAAACTTAAGCGCTTTAAGCAATAGGTGAGAACAACTGAAAATAGTGAAACTTTATCAGTAAGGGCCAGATACTTAACTATATCTATAAGAAGCTCCATAAAGCTCCATTGTTGTGTTAGCCAGTAAGTAGTTATTACACTTACAAATGTATTTTTTCGTAAAATGTTATTTCATAAATATATTAGTGTACATAACTGTTGGCTAACCTAATAAATAAATAAATAAATAAAGAATAGAGGTAAACAAACTAATTTAGGGTTATCATACCTCACGTTTTACAAATCTCCTGTTATTTACATGATTATCGACTTATACATGCTAACTATTTATTAACAGTTCCTATTGCAGCATATTTCAATAGAATCACTAAAATAACATGTATAATAACTTGGTGTTTCGAAAAACCATTAAAAAGTCGACATTAATTTTACGTGATAACCCTACAAAAAAAAGAAAGATGGATGACATCCAGGTATTAAACACATTTTGTGGAATTCAACCACTGAGTAAAGTTAAGGCATTTGTCAAAACAATTTTGCGTATTTTAATTACTTTCAAATCAACTACATAACACATGTATCAAAACATTTAACCTATTAGGAAATTAGTTTACTGTGTGTCATATTTTATTCAAATTTGTTAAACGTTCTATGCAACTCATAAATATCTAAACATTAATAAACTGCATTAGTAGGAAGTGGGATTATTATTTTTATGAAAATCATCTATCTAGAAAAGGTTGTTAACCTCTGTCTTTTAGGCGGAAACTACTCGTTGCCTAGCAACGGTTTGTTTACTTCTATTCTTTATCGAATTTGGCTCAAATATAGGTTACAATGCATTGAAAAATTACTACAAATATCCGTCATCATAGAGCTTAGTGTATACTGCTGTACACTTTGTCTAACTTTTGCATTAGTAACAGCACGGAGTTTAAAAGATGACCATGCCTTAGAAAGCTCATCAATCCGTTGGTTCTGCACTTGATCTCTCTGATATATCGATAGTGTCGTATTGCGTGCCGTGGATTATGAGGGTGAGGGAAAACTGAGTGTGTATCTTCACTCGTATATCTCGTTTCTCCGAAGGTGTAAGATTGACTACAATGCTCGAAATAGATAGAATCTAGAAGACTAGACAAAGGATACCATTTTGCATATCTTCAGATTCCTTGGCAGACTGGTAATCTCTGTAAAATATTGATATTTTCTCAAATAAATACTCCGTCTTCCGTCGTAACATTTTATCATCGTTCAACAATAACTGAGCCTTGTCCTTTGTCCTTCAATTCTATGTTCTGTTTATAAATTGCATTCTTGTTGTTTTTTTTTTTTAATATTATATAAATGAATAAAAATCCGACCACAAAATGATACATGCTGTGACAACCTATAATTAAGCTTGCACTCAACATAAAATTTTATATCATTGTAATATATAAATGTAACTAGTGTAAGATTTGTTGGTTGTCCTAAATAAATAAAATCTGGTCCTTCCATATGGATTAAAAATCAATGTAACACAAATCACCATCATCAATCAATAATTTAAAAAAAAACTCGTTTATGTCACTGAAAAGGTTTTCTCTTTTCATTTAATATTTTATCTCAATCAGTGTTACCACAGATAGCAGAATACGTGTTACGTTGAACACATGAGTACAATCCCCCTTATCAAATGTCATCAAAAACCGAGCCGACATTGTTTTAAAAGCGAGACCGAAAATATTTTACTGGTATCAGTTTTAAATCCAATAGCGTGTCCGTGGCAAATAAATCAAATGTGAAACAAGATGAGGATGGTATCGAAAGCCCAACAAATCATTGCTGGCGTTGACGTTAACTAAGAGCCTTTCCCAGCAATGTGAAAAATAATAGCAGAGGTTTTTGGTATGGTAGAAAATATTTATGGATCGTAGTTGTAAGTGAGTAAAATATAAATAAATGCAACTCAATTAGCTTTGCATGATAATTGCATAACACATTTACATTAGCAATGGTTTTCATTTTGACAGTTCAACTGATTGCGTTATACAGTATGTTAAGAAAACCCTGTCCGACCCGTGAAGGTGTTCTTAGGTATCGATAACTGATTCTACTAATGCATACAAAACCGGGCTAAACTTAAAAAAAATCCCCCAAAAAAAAAAAAAACACTATTTCGCAAAAAGGGGTAACTTAATAAATGTACCTTATGCACCCTTCTGCGGGCGGCGGGCGGCAGGGCACGTGGCACGTGGTCGCATCTCTATTCGCTCATAGTAATAACGGTGTTGTCACTTTTTAAAAATTACCAAATTTCGGGGAAGTTGGAATTAATTCGCGGGAAAAAAAGATTATTTCAAAATTCATTTGTATTGGTACTATGATGATTACGTAAAATTTTATATTATACTAGCTGACCGGCAAACGTTATTTTGCCATATAAATAATAGATTAAATTACTAAAATGGCTATTAAAAAATAAGGGTTGATCGTAGAAGGGTGAAAATTGGGGATTGTATGTATTTTTGTATGTTGTATCATAAAAAAACAGAAATTAAAAATTTTGTCTAAAAAATAAAAAAAAATTTAGGGGTGGACTACCCCTAACATTTAGGGGGATGAAAAATAGATGTTGGCCGATTCTCATAGATACCGGTTAAGCACAAAAAATTTCATCAAAATCGGTAGAGCCGTTTCGGAGGAGTTAAACTCCTCCGAAACGGCTCTACCGATTTTGCCGAACACCGTGACACGAGAATTTTATATATTAGATTTGGTCATGTGTTTACCTAACCTTTATTATCCTTATGGGTCGAACAGGGTTTTCTTAACATACTGTATACTTACGTTGTTGAGTGGAACGTAAATGTTTTTTTTTTTTTAAATAATTAATATAGGTAAACTAATGTTTGACCACAATCCCGCCTGATGGTAAGCAGTGATGCTGTTTAATTATTAAATTAATTATTTAATTTATTATTCTGTTTTATTATTATTAACTATTAATCGTTGATGGTAAAGGGCGCTAGTTTATTAAGAGCCTATTCACTCTAGCCTTGAAAACACTTAAATTGTAGTCAGATGGAAACACAGCTGCTAGCAAATTGTTTCAGGCTCTAGATATACGCGGTATAAAAGACGAGGTGAAACGCTTCGTCCGGATCGTAGTAGTGACAACAACGTAAGGATGGAAAATCGCCATACGACGGTTCATCCGATGATAAAGCAATGGATTAGCAATATCCTTCACAATGTTTCATATTGTGATTGATATTGTGTCTATTAGATAACATTTATACTTGGTTGTTGGGTTGTACAGTTATAAACAATCAAACGAAATAAATTTACTACCTATGGAACCTGGAATGTACATATTACAACTGGTGTACTTAGGTAATATTCCCGATAAAATTGTATTATTTTATACTAAACTACTTTACACAGTATTCACTATCCAAGAATTTAAGACCTGTCACGGATTTTCCCCAAGAAACACATATTTCACGCAAAACATACCATTCACACCTCAAGGGATACGCATAAAATTCGCCCACTACGCAGATTTACCATATAAAACTCCACAGTAGTCGTCCCAGCATCATCACATTATGCAACCCGTGTAAGATTATCATAAACGCATAATACACACCGTGTTGCGTAGGTAAACCGAATCGTTTAATGCTCCCTTGCATTTTATGCTAGAATATATTCCACTCCATCCTGGATTCAATAAGCAGTGTAAATGATTTAAAAAAAATAAATAAGCTTGCTATAAAACCAGCCCCTTATTTCGTGATTTTTTTTGTTTAATTATAAACTAGTGCTTGACCGCAGTCCCGCCTGATGGTAAGCAGTGATGCAATCGTTGATGGTAAAGCGTGCTAGTTTATTAAGAGCCTATTCACTCAAAAATACTGAGTTAATTGAAAGGAAGACGGCAGTTGAGCGATGCCCAACAACACGACCAACGATGTTGCTTCACCAGACATCATGCCGGAACACGACGAATCGTTTGGCGGCATGACTTTGTCTGGTGGCTGGTTATGACCTACCACCGAGAAAAACAAGTGAGAAAATAATTCATTAAAATATTCTAATGTACGTTTAGGGTACTGCACATTCAGTGGGCATTATAATATTTGCTCTATTACAAAGCCTTCAATAACAAACTCATTTAAGCATTCAAAAGTGTCTTATATGTAGAGTTGGATAGATGAAAATATGAACCGTCAAAATCAACAAAACGTGCCCAAACCAGAAGCCCAAAGTTCCGAACAAAGCATTATGAATAATGAAACGCCCTCTGTACAAAGGTTCGGTAGGCATTACCACTGGGTATAACTGCAAAACTGGAAATTTTGCGGCGGAGCGTCGCTGAGTGAAAAAAAAATGGTAGCGCAAAGTGTTTTTTACGGCTTTAATACGAGTTTATTAAAATATTTAAAGCGGAACTTTAGCGAGAATTTCCCCGAAGACATCTCAAAAAGGTCCCCTGTCGTACCGATATGAAACTTTTAGGCTAGGTGGTGGAATGATAAATTAAAACGAGGCGAAAGAGCGTCGACATGTGTTAGTGTAATGAGATTTTTGCGCTCCGCCTCATAAATTATAGAAAAGTGAGCGCTTTTGACATTACAGATAAATACTCACGTTATTAATGTACTCTTTGGCAATTTTAGTCCCAGACGATTGCTTGACGAATGGTTTTTATTTATAAACCATTTCACGATTTGAGTAAGCGTATACGTCATTTTATTTTTTGATCGATGGAGAACACATGTGCGTATGTTTACTATGGTTTCACTTGCATAAAGTTTATGAGTTTATAAGTTTTACTAAACAAAACACGTACAATTGCATAATGCATGCTCGTAGTATCCAATCGTACTATTTTATAAAAGGAAAATAATCATCACCACTCCAGAAAGGGATTTCACTGAGCGATTTGCATTCATTTTTTATCGACTTTAAATTTCAGAAATGCTTTCCCAAAAATTGGTGCCTATTGAAAAGCACCCTTTTCAAAGAACAATAGTACTCGATTAGCGTCCGCGTGAAATTGTCTAGGACCCCTAAATGGACTATTAGGTACAGACTTCGCCTGATTTTGGTTCGCTTGCTGAGTGGAGCTGTGATTTAAAGTGGGGGACTGAGCGAAGGGATTCCGCTTCATCCCCCACTGTATAGTGAGTGGCTTAGTAGACAATTAAAATACGTACATTTGAGGAAATAAGTGGGTATTTTTTGTACCTATATACTTTGTATCGGTACAATATACGAGTATATGTAGTAAAACATATAATCATCAAATTTATTTCACATAAACCTATATGGGCACTTATAAAACATCACCTATCTACGTGCACGGATCCAAATTCAAAATATAATTTATATAAAATAATAGTTAAAGACGTGGACGCCATTTTTCCGTATTGTAATGACACCCAGGTACGGTTAAGCTTTCGTTAATGATCTGATAATCACCGCCAGAAATTATCCTTAGTTTCAGGACACTGAAATCTCTAGTCGTAGTTTGAATGCTTCTTATTTTACCTTAATAAAAGTGGTTACCATCCAATGTACAAAAATAAGCGTTTTTTTTCTTGAAAGCTCCAGATAATAAGCAATATTATTGTCAGTAATATCTTATTGTACGTTGAAGAGCAACCTGAGTTTCTCATATTTTCCGTTTGTGATGGCTAGACATTGTAGCAGAGGCCTTTTGTGGTTTTGAACTCGCCTGCACAACACAGTACTGCGCTTTTAGTTCTTAAAACCATCCCCGTGTATAACCTCTGTATAGGCTGGTAATAGTGATGTATATTTCCGATGCCGATTTTTTGCCTTTTTGAGAAATAAAACTGAATCTAATTATTATTAATATATAGTTGTGTAGTATGTTTCATGTGTACTAACATAACCTAATCTGTGGCTTGTCAAAAGTTACTACACATTAATAATGTTATTTCAATGTCGGACGGTCTGCGGATTTTAACTGTCAAATATGTAGCTTCTAGTTTTTATTTATAAAGCTTAATTTAATATAAAGTTTTTGTAACTTTCAGCAATTTAAGGTCGGTTTCGATTGGATCCAATCTACACCAATATTATAAAGAGGAAAGATTTGTATTTTTGTATGTAACGAATAAACTCAAAAAGTCCTGGACCGATTTTAATAATTCTGTTTTCATTAGAAAGCTACATTATCACTGAGTAACATAGGCTATAATTAGTACAAGATTACTAGAGAAATCTTTAGAAATTCTTATTAAAACCAACCGAAGGTGTAAAAAAATTAGCCATAAAATATCTTTCACCGCATACGCTGCGAAGAGTATTAATGATAGGACAAAAAAAATGTTCGACAATATTATAGAATATATCAATCATCATCATCATCATCACCATCAACCTTTTTATCGTCCCACTGCTGGGCACAGGTTTCCTCTCATGCTGAGAAGGATTGAGCGTAATCACCACGCTTGCTCAATGCGGGTTGACGATTTCAGACTAAAAGTCCAGGTTTCCTCAAGATGTTTTCCTTCACCATCAGTCATTGGTGTCCAAGATATACTTAGACAGTACATATAACTTTAAAAAAGTTACATTGGTACTTGCCTGACCTGGAATCGTACCCGCGCACTCGTACTTGAGAGGCTGGTGTTTTAACCACTAGGCCACCACGACATCCAGACCATATGTCTAACTATTGTAGTTACGTCACTATAACTACTTTCTTACATTTAACAAATTGATAGAAATGCCGATCAAAATCAGACCGTGTTATCCATACATAAATTTATAATTTTTTATCTAAATGAATAATTTAATATTAAAAACTGTCTCAAGACCTGATGATTACGCATCGCGGGATAAAATGTTGCGGGGTGTCGCGTTTGCGGCGGTACACGATGTGGCGTTCGCGGCGATTTTTTATACAACGTTCACAATGTTTTTGAAGTGTATTTACTATCAGCATTGCACCCGTGTGATGCCGGGGCGGGTGTCTGGTGTTTTAATAGAATAAAAAAAAAACTTATTTGTGTTTTGAACATCGATATCGCCATTGTATTGTGTACTCGCAAGCCCAACCCTTATCAAAATGGCAGTACTTTTGAGTGATTGCGAGCGAACTCCACAAACAATGCCCACACCGAGTCAATCTCGCAGTGAATGCGCTATAGTTATATAGCCTAAGGATGGCGGAGTATCGTAATATTTAGTTGATGACGACAAAAATAAACATTAACAACAATGGGAGGGGAAATTACAGAAACATTCTAGTATTTAGAGGACAGAGAAAACAATAGCGCTTCGTAGAATAACAAAATGAAATAGCTTTCTGCAATGAGATTGTTGAAAGTTATTTGTAGCAGTGAATTAAAAAGACAAAACATTTTTTTTTGTTTCTGCCTGCGTATCATGTTTTTAAATATTTTCACATATTGTTCATACTCAATCCTTTTTAGGGTTCCGTAGCCAAATGGCAAAAAACGGAACCCTTATAGATTCGTCATGTCTGTCTGTCCGTTTGTCCGTCCGTATGTCACAGCCTTTTTATTCCGAAACTATGAGAGCTATACTGTTGAAACTTGGTAGGTAGATGTATTCTGTGATCCGCATTAAGATTTTGATGCAAAAATAAAAAATAATAATAAATATTGGGGGTCCCCATATTTAGAACTAAAACTCATTTTTTTTTTTTTTACTTCAATCGCATACGTGTGGGGTATCTATGGATAGGTCTTCAAAAATTATATCGAGGTTTCTCAAATATTTTTTTTCTAAACCGGATAGTTTGCGTGACAGACGCTTCCAAAGTGGAAAAAAATTGGTCCGCCCCCTCTAACTTCTAAAATAAGAAAATGAAAAATTTAAAAAAACATATGATGTACATTACTACAAAAACTACCAACGAAAATTGTTTTGAACGAGATCTAGTAAGTAGTTTTTTTTTAATACCTCGTAAATCGTAAATCGCTTATTACTGCGTAATCTTTCATACCAATAACTTAAATCCTTTAATTTCATAAATCAATGGTACGGAACCCTTTGTGCGTGAGTCGTAGTCGTAGGTTTTTTACTTACTTTATTTCTCTTCATATTTTTTTCTTTCGTTTTTGTTGTACTACATACGATACGAAGAAATTGCTTGTAGGATAATGCATTATTGATTAATTTGTTTTCATGTTTACTGTAATGTACAGACGACAGCACCTCAAGCTACTACAATCTGTCAGATTTTTTTTTATATTTTCAACTTTATCTCTAAAGCATTAAGGCTCAAGGTTGATTGGGAATATCTGACAATTTGGGTAGCTTGACCTGCTGTCGTCCATATTGTAGTTACAGTAATTATCTCTAGCGAATGATCGAGTTGAGAATTTATTCTGACGAGGGTTTGTTTACACTTCGATATGATATTTTTGGGACAGGCTATAGAGATTATGTTTGAGTTGCATATGAGAAGGTAGGACTAACAATGAAACCATAATGCCTTAATATCAATAGTAAGTCTCGTAATTCGGTCTAGTTGGTGATTATTATTATAGAGATAAAATTAATGAGTAACGGATAACAGCAGATCAAGCTACTCGAAATTGTCAAATATTCTCAATCAGCCTTGAGCCTTAATGCTTTAGCGATAAAGTTGATTTAATGAAAATGAAATCTGACAGATTGTAGTACTTGATGTGCTGTAGCAGATAATTTGCTGCTATCAGTAGGCCTAGTATGAGTTTTCAATACGAAACTCGATCGTTGGTATCGAGCGCGTTTGGCGCTCTCATTGGTTGAGAGTTCTTACAACCTTGAAGCGGGCCAATCGCTGAGTCAAACGCGCTCGATATCGTCGAACGAGTTTCGTAATGAAAACGCATACTAGGCCTACTGTTTGTACGGAAGTTAGTGAGTCAATAGTTTCTATTATACTGTTTTAACTTACACATAGGTCCTTAGCAATTGTCAATGTTAATTTTTATGTCTGTTGTTTATGTGTTAAATATATAAAATTTATTGAAGAGGAGTAAGATTCGTTACTGAAACCTACAATAGTTTGAGTTGGTTTATATTACATTAATATTTTGGGGAACAGAAATAGATAGATACTATATTGCTTTTAGCATTTCAACATTTTCAAATTTTTAATTATAAAATAATCTAAATTGAAAACGATTTTTACTCCACTAGCTTTCCGCCCGCGGCTTCGCCCGCGTGGAATTCGGTTATATCGCGCTTTTTAGATTTCCCTCGGGAATATCAAATTTTTCCGGGATAAAAAGTACCCTATTATTTAATGCGAACTTCTAACTTTACGTCTGCAAAATTTCAAAGCAATCGGTTCAGTAGTTACGGCGTGAAAGCAAAATATTTTTTTTTTTTTTTTTAATAATTATAAACTAGCGCTTGACCGCAATCCCGCCTGATGGTAAGCAGTGATGCGATCGTTGATGGTAAAGCGTGCTAGTTTATTAAGAGCCTATTCACTCAGAAAAACCGAGCGAATACGAAGGAAGACGGCAGTTGAGCGAGGTGATGCAATGTTAAACCCAACAACATGACCAACGATGCTGCGCCAAAGGGAGATTGATGTGAAGACCCTCCACGACCAAACTCCCAACACAACAACATTAGGCGCATCGTACTCGGCACACATCGCAACACAACTGCTCAGACCCGTCCTCCGTACGGCTTCACCAGACATCATGCCGGAACACGACAAATCGCTTGGCGGCAAGACTTTGTCTGGTGGGTGGTAACTTCTGCCGGCGGCTGATGTTATGGCCTACCACCGAGTAGAAATAAAGAAAGAAAAGATAAATAAACAAAGTCACTTTCCCATTTATAATATAAGTAAGAAAGTAAGGATTCACATTAGCTTGAGACAAAAGTAGGTTAATAGAAGCAGAATGCCTTATATTAATATACCCAACGAATGTTGGCGCGGCAGTCAAATAATATGAGCTGTGACAAGCCAACTAGAATGCGGGTAGGTGATATACTAAAGAGAATAGCTGGAATCATTACACTGCGATAGACAAGTGCTTTGGTAACAATCTGAAGTGGCAATGGGTTGGTCACATATGCCGCAGGACCAGCAACCGTTGGGGTAAACGAGTCCTCGAGTGGAGACCGCGTTTCGGCAAACGTATCGTAGGACGCCTTTGGGCGAGATGGAGCGACGATATCAAAAAGGTGGCTGGAAGTGGCTGGCTGAGAACTGCTCAGGATCGAGCTTGTTGGCGTGCCATAGAAGAGGCCTATGTCCAGCAGTGGACGAGTAGAGACTGATGGTGATACAAGTGCTTGGGCGTACCTTCGAGGTTCAGCTAATCTTTGTCCTGGCCAAGTTCCTCTTGATTTTCAGCACCTCAGGTTTACGAAAGTATCTACGAAATGGACTGTTACTAACGGTTGAATACGACATTCACAAATTCCTCTACCTTGGTCCAGCGGACACCAGGGAGAACAAGAACGCGCGGCGGATTCTTTTACAGCGACAAAGATAGCAAAAGCTCATTATTTGACCTCAGCAGCGAGAAGCATGAGTACGTACAATAGGCTCAATGTCTATCACACGACTAAGATGACATGATGATGATAAAATCGTTAAAAAAGAAACACTTAACATAGTTTTGACAAATGTGACAAGTGAATGACAAGCAAAGACAAGTACGTATTTTAGCGAAAGTAATTTTATTTTAACCCAGCTAATTTTTATTTTAATTTTAACATGTGATCAGATTAGAAAACATTTTAGATTTGATAGTTGTTGGAGTTATAGTAAAATGTAAAGCGGACCAATTATTGACTACTCCTGATTCAGTTGTCACGTCAACATGTCTCTAACATCCAATATTTTCAGGATAATAATGATTGGTACTTTTAACTTCGATTTCATGTACTCTTATAGTAATTACTCTTATACTATTTATTTCCTAAATCAAGTAATAGGGGAGAGTAAAAATTATTTTCAAATTAATTGTGGCCACCGCCGGGTGCGCTAAATTAAATCGAACGACAACCCCCCGATGGACAACCATCGAGCCGTTTACGCTGCGTAATGGCGTCATCAAAATCTACGGCAAAAATGTGTTGCAAATGGTGCTCGGAATGAGGTCATCAACCGTTATTTATGCATTTTATTACATATTTAATAAATATTAAACTTAAAGCCTGAAGGTTTATTAAGGTCTGCACTTCAGCAGCTTGTAATATTAAAGTAAAATGAATATTTCGTGCTAAGCAAATCAGGAACAAGAGAATCTAAGTAGGTACACACACCTTAGTGGGTTCACCTCGCCTGCCTGTAAAGATCAGTAGGGTAATTGCATAACACAATATCAAAAGCAATGGGTTTTATTTTGACAGTTTAACAACATTCATTACGTAATTTACAATGTGGAGAAGACACAAATTTAGAACGTATGGAGCAGTGGATTAGCAATATGCTTCAGATTGATTCTAATTTATAGTAATAGTGTGTCACGTAATTAGGGTGCTGTAGGGTAATTGTGTGACACACTATCAGTAGCAATGGGTTTTATTTTGACAGTTCAATAAAATTCACTGCGTAATTTGCGTTGTGGAGGAGATACAATTTTAAAACGTATGGAGCAGTGGATTTGCAATATGCTTCAGATTGATTCTAATTTATAGTAATAGTGTGTTACGTAATTAGGGTGCTGTAGGGTAATTCTGTAACACACTATCAGTAGCAATGGGTTTTATTTTGACAGTTCAATTGAATTCATTGCGTAATTTGCGTTGTGGAGGAGACACAATTTTAATACGTATGGAGCGGTAGATTAGCAATATGCTTCAGATTGATTCTAATTTATAGTAATAGTATGTTACGCAATTAGGGTGCAGGCTCGGATCGACGGCGTGTTGTGTTCCACGCGCGCTTCAGAGAGATGACAGCACTTGCCAGGGCCGCTAATCTATATACTGATACTAGCTGACCAGCAAACGTTGTTTGCAAACATTTTTTTAGTTCAATAAAAATAATTAGGGTGCATTACCCTTAACATTTAGGGGGATAAAAAATAGATGTTGTCCGATTCTCAGACCTACCCAATATGCACACAAAATTTCTTGAGAATCGGGAAAGCCGTTTCGGAGGAGTTTAACCACAAACACGGCGACACGAGAATTTTATATATCTATACTTCTATACTATTATATAAAGCTGAAGAGTTTGTTTGTTTGAACGCGCTAATCTCAGGAACTACTGGTCCGATTTAAAAAATTCTTTTTGCGTTGAATGGCCCTTTGATCCAGGAAAGCTTTAGGATATAACATCACGCTACGACTAATAGGAGCAGAGCTAACTAACTCCACGCGAACGAAGTCGCTGGCGGCCGCTAGTTGTTCATAAAGAGATACCCTGGCCTCTGGCGCATAGACAAGTGAAAGAACACGGATGTGTTTTAAGCAGTAAAAGTTTGTTACGCCCTTCCAGAACGGGAGATGATTGAACGGAATTGAGGATTTACGAACGAAATGGTTGAATTGAGGATGGGAACGGGCTTTCCCATGCTAAAAAGTATGTATCAATTTTTAGTGAATGAAATTTCGTCTTGATCAAGAATTCAATATTCAATTTTGACAAGTACGGAATGAATCTTAGTCAAATCTAACCAGCCCTGTCCCCAAGAATTTTGGAGTTCGCATCCTGGATAACCACTTGCAGTTGAATACCACTTCTTTAGAAAATTTACTATTGTTGTTGTGTTGATAGGCTTATCTGACCTGCAAAACTCAGTTAGGTACTAGATAATATTGAAGGAGCGCTTTGGAGGACTGTCATATGTAATATTGAAGTTCAAAAAGTGCTGATTGTTCGCTTAACTTGAATAAATTGACTTTTTTTTGTTTTTTTTTTTTTTGCCACCAAGTGTATGGTGTTACCCAGTATTCAAAAACGCTATTTAAGCTTCCTCTTTGTAAATAACTTATCTGACGAAAGTTTTCACTATACTAAATGCAAATTAAGTCTTAAACACGTGTACTTGACATGTGGCCAGCCATTGTCTACCGACACCGGGCTAACCTGTTTAATTCATGTCTAAGACTTCCGCAGGATGAGGGCCAGCTGGCAATAACGCTATAAGTATTCCGATAAAATGTATCAGCTGATACATTAGTTGTTAATTGGATATTTATTACTGTAGATAGGTATTTTTAATATTAATAGGAATGTTTCCTGGGTAAAAAAATTGATTCTATTTAGTCCGTCATTCAGATTATAGAAAAATAGGTATTGGATAGGTATACTTTGTTTTATCAAATCAATAAAAATTGACAAATATAAAAGGCATCAAAGATCAGGTGTGGTGGCTGGTGACGTTACTCCTCGCTAAAAATGTAGCGTGCAGTGACGTCACACGAATTTTCGACGCACTGTGTCGTCTTCATTTTTTGTTTATATGAAAAAGGAAAAAATATGTATCTATTTATTGGAAATCTGACTGACGGACTAATTAGTTTTTTTTAGTCAACTACCCTATTAAAGTTACGAAACAGCTACATCCTGTTGTTGTATTCCAGCCAGTATCTTGACAATTATATGCAAAGGACTTTCCTCTAAAGTGGTTTACTGGTGAAAATGACCATTAATTCGTCCTGCCATCTTTTGCGGAGTCTGCTGTAAGGCTTCTGGCTGTGAAAGGGCTCTACGTAGTGGATAGTTTATTGTATTGTATAATAATTTGAAAAGTATTTAAATAGATTCAGGAAAGGTCAGTTGGCGCTGTAGTTAAGTAATTGACTGCAGTGCTGCGTATTGCGGGTTCAATTTCCGCACTGAAAAAATAGTTATACGATCTACATGACACAGTCGTTCCTACATCATGATCATCTCAGCGTTAATCCCAGTCGCATCCGAAGCTTTTTCAGCTTTTGGATTCTGGGGTCCGCTTTACTAGTCTAACTGCTGATTTTGGCTAAGCTTCGATATTTTTCATGAAGCGACTGCCGTCTGCCCTCCAGAACCCGAAGGCGATGTGGAAGCATTACAGTTAGACCAATTGTGAGGGCTTTTGAGGGCTCCAACAATCTGTAACGACTGCCATTAGATTAGATGTTCGCATGGCAACCGGGACCAACGGCTTAACGTGCTCCGACGTACGACTACCGGGGCAAATATTCATATTTATGCATAAAAAAATTTGCACTGCGCGGGGATCGAACCTGCGCCCCCTTGCGCAGCGGCTGCGTTCGCTACTACTACGCCACGGAGGCTGTCATTCATTCCTACATGTTGTTATGTAAACGTACCCACGATATTTCTAGAAATCGATCCCTAGAATTTTCCCGTGTGGGGCAATGTCATTTTTAAACTATACTAAATTATTGGGATAGCTAATGTCTCTAAACCAAATATGTGTGTCTGACGTGAATCCATAGTTATAAGCAACCTGGCTAAATCGAACCCCTTTCTTTAATGCAGAGTTCTAATCTTAGATACCTACTTGATATTTACTCGATTTTCCGACCTTGATTTTCATAACTCGAGAAATAAAGCCATGCTTTCCTCTGTATAAATATTACCCTAGTCGCGTACCCAAGTAAGTGTTGCCAGCTATTACTAGCGCCAAAGAAACAATAACTGTAACAATAATATTCGTCTAGCTTCTTCACCCTGTTTGTTGACTGAAGCCAATTTATGAAAACTTAACTTGTTTTGCTGATGTTGAACTAATAATTACACAATTTTAATCCTTAAGACAAGGTCATAGAAGTGTCGAGTGCTGAAGCGAGGTCAAAGTATATATTGGTAAGAGTTTATTAGTCAGTCTTCAGGCTGAGGTTTTGGAATGCTTCAGTAGATAAAGACGCTTTTGTAAGTCGTGACTATGTTTATAGAAAATTGTGTCTCAAAAGGATAAAAGCTTCCTATGGATTACCTACTGTAATCTTTAGGACTGATTAATAATCGATAACTTATGTACGAAATAAGATACAGTTGGTGAAAATAAATAAAAGGCAAGGTGAATTTGAGTAATAAGTATATGTACATTGGTCCTTGGAAGCTTCTACCAACGCGCATTGGGCTCGCGTTGTGGATTGAGGCCCATTCCCTCTCACGGAGAGATGACGTATGTCTCAGCAATCGGAACGTTATAGGCTAATTATGTTTGCAACTCCTTGGAGAGATGGAAAGAGAGTAGAGAGGCCGTTGTCCAGCAGTGTGACATTAAAGCTTATAAAAAAGGTGAATTTGATTGGAAAAATAGCCGAAGAAATACCTACATATTTATCTGGCTACTGTTTGTTACACGGGAAAGAGAAAGGATGAAGAATCATAAAGTATGTTTATAAAACTCGGCATATTAAAACAACGCGACACTGTTTACACGAACCAGCAACTTCGCGATTTATTCCTACCACATGTAATAAATAACGAGATGTTTTCCCATAATAATCTCCACTTTATCAGTAAAAACAATGCACCAGAAATATACTTGAAGATATTTTTAGGACTTAGAGCAAATCCCTGTAGAATCCTTTGCTTCATCATGCGTGAAGTATGGTAGATAAGGCGCTGTAATGGTGCAGGCACACGCACGTAAGGTAAAATAAACGTTGAGTCACGTTCGTCAACATCCCTTTATTGAAATAATTCGTGGAAACATCTTTATACTACACCTGATCGAAACAGTATAGTCTTTTTGTTGACCTGAATAAACGGGAGGAAAAATGTATGAAAATCCATTTCTAACGTGTTTTAGCGGGAGAGAAAGTTGTAAAAATTTTCGTTACTCATGTGTCATCTTATCCATGGCGCATGCCTGTCCAAGGAGTTTTTATATAATTTAAATATTGAATCTCTGTGCCACTAACATGTTATTGAAAAAAAGAAGCGTGAAATATCGGTCAAATCCTAAACTGTGTCTTACATGGTATCTTACTTTTTGATTTTATTTTAAAAATAAAGTAAAACGTCGACTTCTAGCAGTGAAAGTGATGTTAAAATGGCCCCGCCTTACTTAAAAGCATCTGTGGAAACAGCTGTTTTAAACCTACTACCGGATAAATCGAAGAATCAATTTTTATTTCATATTATTAAATACTTTCTACAATACAAGTTTTTAAATGTTCCCCACAGGTGTGGAATAAAGCACTCGGGTGAAAGTCCGATTCCTGCCTCGGGAATATTGTGGCCCTAGGTTGCGCCTTCGGGCCACAAACTGCTCCCTCGCTAGTAATCGGTCCCTTTCCTCCCTCGGTGAACAATGTACCTTTCCTTTAAACGTTCAATGACATAAAACTGATTTTAATCTTCACTTGACTTAACTATACCTAACTACATTGTATGTCTAGAATTTACATATGTCTCAAAAATATATTATCTTACATCTAAATCAAACCCAATTCGTAAATTGTACTTCGTACAAGGTGCAGGAAATCCATAGTAACAAGTTAAGTGTCGATGTCTCTGCCTCCTGAATATTATAAAACTTAGGTACACTAATTAATAGACCGCAACCGTGATTTTATGCGGTTACTAATCTAAATCGTTGAAAGTACCTATATTATTATCAATGATGAGTTGATGTGTTCACGCCTTACGATTGTTCATATCAGAGGGCGTAGGCGAAAACAATTCCCTCCATTGCGAACTAACAGATGTTCTTGAATAATTACTTTTGCATTAAGCCCTGAGTTCTTGTAAGGAGGGAGGAATAAGTAGATGGAGAAAAAAATCTGGAGAGAAACGAAATAAGATGTGTTACATCGTATTTAAAACAGGTTCGTCTCTCATCTTTTTCTAATCATAATTTCTCCCTTTTACTTATACAACTTATGGAACTTTATTGTCCGAAATATATTTCAATTATTTATACTATTCCTCCTTGGCATTGCGTTATTCACGAGTGCATCGGTTTTCTGCTGCGAGCGAGCTTATGATTATGACCCTAAGCTAATTGTACGGTGCACGTAGTACATGGGTTTTAAAATATATTTGTCGGAGACAGCGACGGCAGAGCGGTAGGGTCGACAGCATGTTCGTGTGGTGGTACAGGTTCCATTTCGTAGGCGACTTTTTTGAATTAAAGCACGACGTGTAGATATACCCTCTAATCTTCATAATAACAATTTGAATAGGCAAACCGACAGTTTGGGTTCGGAGAAGTGCTTTGGTCCGCGTCTCGATTCAAAGTGACCGTTCGACGAACCCCACTTTCCAAAGCGACTCTGTCCATGTGCCGCCATCACAAAATGACGTCACAAGCGTTTGCCCCTCTACTACGTAAATCAAATCAGCAACTTCTATTAAAATTATATCGACGATCTCCGACACGGCCAGCCTGACGATTTGCACGTCCTCGTGCATCATTATCATCATCATCATCCCAGCGCCAATCCCAGTCGCATCCGAAGCTCCCTCAGCCCCGGAGTTCGGGATCCGCTTCACCAGGCCAACCACCGATTCCAGCCAAACTTCGATATTTCTCTTTGCACGTCCTCGTGCATGTCTGTAACAAATTAAAAAAAAAAACACAGAAAACAGACTTTGAAGCATTTTTGAGAGCTCGGCCAACCTGACCGTCACACGTCACGTTTAGTTACATTGACTATTAGAAAACCAAACAAACTTAATCATTTTAACAACTTAAACGCAAAAGCTTCCTTCAAGCCTCATAATTATCAAATTTCAAAAAGAAAACACAAAAGGTTCCTCCAAGCCTCATAACTATCAAATCAATATCATAATTATCAAAAAGAAAACAAACCATGGCTCGCTACCACAGTAGCTAGTGACAACTCATAGTTGACACCCATATCGTCATCACCTCTTGTGATACGACCAACTGAGTCCACGACTCCCAGGTCAACACATGACCGTACAACTAATAGTCTCCTCTGAGAACCAGGTCCCCGCCACATCACTAGCTGCCCATCGCCCCCTGAACAACTCCTCACTGAGTTGCAGTTACGACTACAGACTAGTGCATGCAGTGCGACCATATCTACCAGAGTCCCCGCCACATCACTAGCTGCCCATCGCCCCCTGAACAACTCCTCACTGAGTTGCAGTTACGACTACAGACTAGTGCATGCAGTGCGACCATACCTACTAGTGTCCCCGCCACACCACTAGCTGCCCATCGCGCTCTGAACAACCCCTCACTGGGTTGCAGTTACGACTACAGACTAGTGCGTGCAGCGCGACCACATAGCCATGATAAGTGTTCTATTTGCTGGCGGAGGCACCCTCCTCACCATCTTCTACATTATGAAAATCTAACTCAGCAGACATTACTTGGAAAAATCTTTCGTACTTATGCGATCGTGGGGTACTTATAAGTTCTGTTTCCAATCAACGTTTTCAACAGGTAACGATCGCCATTATCGCCATCAAACAACTCACCATTATTAAATTTCATTACTTTAGCTCACTTCTATCAAATTTAGATTTTTCGTAAATAGCACTCATTTCTATGTTCATTACCGCTTGTTCTCTTGAGAAGATTTAATAGTCTAGCCGCACATACTATCATAAGCTCAAGTGAGCTCGTAACTATAGGCCACAGTGTACTTTAGTTTCGAAATAAAGACAAACCAGACATAATTTTAAAACCCCGATTTAAAATTTCTCATCCCATTATTACAAACAATAGTCGGGTAGTACAAGAAATAAAATTTCCAAAAATAACTCTTATTAGCATGTCGCAATGAAATGGTTCAGTACACAACGCTGGTACTACCCATACCCTGTATACGTACAATCGCGTGTGTACGTATACCAGTGAAATTATAGATTGTTTTACAAGAGAACATTCGGCCACGGAATCAAAATAAAAATAGTACGGCTCACCGGATTGTGGAAATTTCTCGCAAACACCTGCCACTTCGCAGTTGTCAACCGTTGTCCACCTTTTTGGTTATTTTGACATCTTCTCATCGCCTGCAGAGTAGAGGCTCAAGTCTTGAAACCTTGGGCGTTCCGGAAAGCGCACGTAGCTCTGACTCCGCGCCACACGCCGCGCTCCTCAAGCGCACTTTGCACGCTCCGCAAGCGCACCCTGCGCGCTCCGCAAGCGCACCTTGCGCGCTTCGCAAGCGCACCTTGCGCGCTTCGCAAGCGCACCTTGCGCGCTCCGCAAGCGCACCTTGCATCAGCCAGCACTGTCGCGCGCCAAGCAACAGCCAGCACTGTCGCGCGCCAAGCAACAGCCAGCACTGTCGTGCGCCAAGCAACAGCCAGCACTGTCGCGCGCCTGCAGCGCACTCTTGCAGCGGACCATCACGCGGAGCGATTAATGCGCCAGCAATTGAGCGCACCTTGTGACATGACGTTCACTTCCAGCCTCACTGCCCGTACATCCAGCATTTACAGAAGCTCATACAAAGACAATGAACAACTACACACATAATGGCAGAAAGTGACTGTTATTCTGTTCCTTGATTTATAACGAGATTGTGAGCAGTGTAGTTCTTTATCCAACTTCTGATGTCGGAGACAGCGACGGCAGAGCGGTAGGGTCGACAGCATGTTCGTGTGGTGGTACAGGTTCCATTTCGTAGGTGAGTTTTTTGAATTAAAGCACGACGTGTAGATATACCCTCTAATCTTCATAATAACAATTTGAATAGGCAAACCGACAGTTTGGGTTCGGAGATGTGCTTTGGTCCGCGTCTCTGTCCATGTCACTTTCCAAAGCGACTCTGTCCATGTGCCGCCATCACAAAATGACGTCACAAGCGTTTGCCCCTCTACTACGTAAATCAAATCAGCAACTTCTATTAAAATTATATCGACGATCTCCGACATATTTATTACAATAACTTAACGAGTAGGCTAGCGTATCTGCACTTTGGGCGCGACCTATATTTGGCAGTGCATTGACACTGACATTATGCATTATTCTAAGCATTTCATGTTATATATTACTTTTAGTGTTCAATTAGACGTGGTTTGAATCTGACAACTTGCATTTTTATTTAGATTCATCCCGTTGAGCATACACTGACATTTTCTGCATTTAAGTTTAAGTTTGACATTTTACATCTGCATTGACATTACTTATGTCAGGGAAGCATCCTACACTAATCATATCTTTATTAGCATCGATGTTACCTACCCTTATCCAATCCAGCATGGTAATTTCATAACACACTATCAGCAGCAATGGTTTTGATTTTGTCAGTTCAACAACATTCATTGCATTATTTACGTTGTTGACCAAATACATTTTTCGAACGTAAGAAGCAATGGATTTAGCAATATGCTCCAAATTATTCAAATTGAGAGCAAATGTGTTACAAAATTAGGGTGCAACTTGATTTATATCACCTTATTTTTAGTAAGCTCCTGCTTCGCACGGCAGCGCCTGTTTTAGTGGTCTAACTTAAAACATTGAAACCTCTTTATTAATTTAAAGTTTAAAAATTTTAAAAATCTAAATCAAAGCATTTATTTCAAATAAACCAGTTACAGGCACTTTTGAATTGTCAGAAGGTCGGTCAGTCAGTATGATGAAGCTAGTCGCCCTTTCCAACGAGTAGTTACAGTAAGGCTCAAAAGTGCATTACCACTTTTGAACTTTATTGCTCTAATAATAAGTGTCAAAAGTGGTACTCCACTTTTGGACCCTTACTGTACCTATGGAGAAGAATGGGCAAGAAACTCCATGGACACTCTTTAAATTTATCAAGCTATTGATACAAATATTTGATTACATCATTCATGTTGAAATAAACCGTGTGAGAATGATGCAGAAATATATTGTACGCTTAGAGCGTCCATTATGAAAAACACAAAAAAAAAAAACAACAATTCAGAAATTAAAATAACCCAACAAATAGATACATTAGAAGTACATTGTGGTCACACGTGTGCCATGCAATTATACAATACTAAGAAATTGAATCTGCACAATGCAAAGATAGTTTTGTCCAAGCTTCAGCAGCTCCAACACTGTTCCCGAATACTAAATTTAGCTCCTGTGTAGCTCTACCAGTGCCGAATACCCCTGTCAGCGCTGCACTTCCGTAACGTACAATATGCTTGGCTACATAGTGTGTAATACTGGCTTTGAGTAAAAAACATAAACAATTACAAATTAAAACTACAAGAGGAAAAATCAAAGAACAATCAGTGTATAGAAATCGGACGCAGCTCAAGCCCAAGCCTTTTTGTCCTCAATATTGTTGTATCATACATCACTACTCTGTAGTCGAGTAACTAATACCATCTCTATGTATTAGTGTCTATGAATATAGTCTATTGTCTTGTCATTGTAACTTAGGATCTGACCTAGAAGAGGTCGTTTCCAATAATATAATTCTACAAGTGTAATAAACCAGTCTAATTATCTAAAGTCTTTAATATTTACCAACCGAACAATCATACATGGTGTCAGAAGAGTGAAAAAACCCAATACGAAGAAAGAAAATTCATAAAATGCAAAAGTCGGATGGCGTCGGTGGCGGCCATGACACCGGAGCTGCAATGAACAGTGGCTTGAAGGCGCTTAAAATATCGTCAGATGCAACAAACAACAATTACGAAACCTGGAAGCGCTGGTGGCAACAGTTCGAATTATACTTGTTGGCAACGGGTTTAGACAAGTCCGGTGAGAAACGCAAGATCGCCATTTTATTACATCACATTGGTGAAAAATGCTTAAATATTTTCAACACATTCAACATAAATATTGGAGAAAGCACATTACATGACGTCAAAGCCAAATTCGACGAATTTTTTCAACCCAGAAAAAATATTACCATGTATCGTTACATGTTTTTTACCACACGTCAACAGAAATCGGAAAGCATCGAGGATTTCTTAACCGATCTCGAAAATAAGAGCCAAGATTGCGAATTTGGAACGCTCAGAGAATCTCTTATCAGAGATATTTTTATCGCCAACTTGAGTTTGGACTTAGCACATGTACGTCAGAGACTGCTGCAGGAACCTGATCTGACATATCAGAGGATGCGAGAGCTAGCTAGGACACTCATCGTCGCACAGCAGGATGCAGACCAAATTGTCAAGAGGTCCACTAGTCAAGAGTCTGAAAAAGTCATGCATCTGCGTCGGAGGAGCCGTGGTCGAGCGGAGCGTCAGCGACGGCGAGCTTCACCAGTCAGTCAGCAGGGATCCAGCGCAGGGAGGTCAAAGTCAAGTCCCAGTCCTGAGAAGCGCTCGAAGACGTGTAGCCGCTGTGGACAACACCACCGCTACAAATGTCCAGCGCAGGGAGCTAAATGCAGGTCATGTAACTCTTATGGTCATTTTGCAAAATTTTGTTACTCCAATAATAAAAAAGTCAGTCATTTAGAGTCTTTTAGTTCAACTGGTAGTCAAGATAATTTTGTTGGAATTTTAAATTGTCATAACATCAGTCATAGTCATAAGTCTAGTCAATATAATTGTCATTTAGAGTCACAAAGTCATCACAATCAAAATCATTACAGACATAGCAGGTTGTCATACAGACAGTCAAATCCTAAGTTACAATCAACGGTCAGGTCGCACATAGGCCAGTCGCAGTCAATGTCTAAGAGATCTCATGAAGACTCATCTTGTCATAAAAAATATCCTGTGTCATATTTCTGTGGTGAAAGTGGTGATAATGCCATATCTGAGAGGTCTAATAAAAAATGCCTCAGTGATGAAAAAAGGCTGGTGACTGATAAGTCTAAGAGATCTCATGAAGACTCATCTTGTCATATGTCATATCTCAATGATGAAAACACTAAACAGTCTGAGAGATTTACAGTCAAGTCAAAAAAGTCAAAAAGTCTTAGCCGAGATTCATATCTTAATGATGAGTACAGACACAAGTCTGAGGAATCTCACACAACAAACACTTGTAGAATTATTACAGCAAAGTCAACACATAGTAAACAGGTCAATACAGTCGAGTCAAAAGAAAACAAATACTATTCTAAACAGTCATGGAACATAAACATTTTAGTTGGTCATACACAAATTAATTGCATTGTTGACTCAGGAGCTGATATCAATATTATGTCAAAGAAAACTTTTCAATCTTTGAAATGTCAAAGTCAAATGTCACTTGAGAAATGTCAAATAAACGTTAGTGGGTTTGGTGGTATATCAATACCCATTATGGGCAAAGTCAATGTAAAATGTAGTTTATCTTTAAATAATAGCACTATTAGTGTAAATATAGTGTTTATAGTCGCAGATTTAGTTTGTCCGAATGTTTTAGGTCTACCAACTTGTGAAAAATTAGGTATAATTCAAAGAGTTTTCTCTGTGTCTCAACAAAATTTTAGTGAACAAATTCTTACACAATACAATGATGTATTTCAGGGTCTTGGATGTCTACCTCAAGTCTGTCGCCTGAAACTCAAACCTGAAGCAGTGCCATGCGTGGATGCTCCGAGAAGAGTACCCTTCGCTTTACTGAACAAACTGCGCGATGAATTGGATCGCATGGAGAAAATGCAGGTCATTGAAAAGGTTTTTAAACCTACAGAATGGGTGAACAGTATAGTGATAACAGTCAAAAGCACGGGTCAGTTACGAATTTGTTTAGATCCTAGAAATTTGAATAAGAATATTATAAGGGAAATTTATCCACTAAAGTCAATAGATGAGATCAGATCTCAACTAGCAGGAGCTGTTTGTTTTTCTCATTTAGATGCATTTTCAGGATTTTGGATGCTTAAACTAGATGAATATAGTTCTGATTTATGTACATTTCAAACACCTTTCGGTAGATATAAATATTTAAGGTTACCTTTTGGTATTAATGCATCGTCTGAAATTTTTCAAAGAGTCATGATGAATTTGTTCGGTGATTTAGAAGGAGTTCTAATATTCATCGATGATATTTTGGTATATGGACCAAACGAGTCAGTACATAATGAGAGAGTACATAAAGTCATGCAACGAGCACGTGAAGTCAATTTAAAGTTCAATAAGTCTAAATGTAAATTTTTAGTATCAGAAGTCTGTTTTTTAGGGTATGTTTTTAGTAAAGATGGTGCTAGGGTTGATGAAGAGAAAGTAAAAGCAATTGTCAATATGCCCACACCAAAAAATGTCAAAGAATTGCAAAGAATATTAGGTATGATCAATTATTTAGGTCCCTTTATTAGCAATTTGTCTCAAAAAACTCAAATTTTAAGAAATCTTTTGAAGAAAGATTCAGTCTGGACTTGGGATGAAAATCATAGTCAATGTCTTAAGAGTTTAATCGATGAAATTACAAATTCACCAGTTTTAGCTCATTATAATCCCAATGTACCATTAGTCTTGTCAGTCGATTCGTCAAAGTCAGCATTAGGAGCAGTCATTATGCAGAATAATAAACCTATTGCTTATAGTTCAAAAACATTAACTCAAACTCAGTCAAGGTATGCTCAAATTGAGAAAGAATTGTTAGCCATTCAGTTTGGTTGTGAAAAATTTCACCAGTATGTGTACGGTCATAAAGTAACTGTTCATACTGATCATAAACCTTTAGTTTATCTTTTTAAAAAGCCATTACATGATGTACCAGCAAGATTGCAACGTATGATGTTAACTTTACAAAAATATGATTTGGAAGTTATACATGTTCCAGGTAAAGAAATGTTTATATCTGACACTCTGTCTAGAGCAGCATTGAAAGAACATTATATACCTGAGAATGAGTCAGAAATATCTTGTCATGTCAATTTAATGCATTCAAGTCTAGCAGTCACAAAGGAGTACTGTACAAAATTGTTACAGAACACTAAGAAAGATGATACTTTGCAATTGTTAAAAAAGTATTATTATGAAGGTTGGCCAAAAAATAAAAATAATGTCAGTCTGTCAATAAAACCATTTTGGAACATACAAGCTGAAATTCATGTAGTCAAAGATTTGTTGTTCAAAGGGTCAAAATTAATAGTACCACAGTCAATGTATAAGGAAATGTTAGGTAAAATTCATGAAGGTCACCAAGGTATAAATAAATGCTTAAAACTGGCTAGAGAGTCTTTGTACTGGCCAAGCATGTCAGCTGATATTAAAAACTTGGTAGAACAATGTTATGTATGTGCACAATTTAAACCTAATAATCCAAAGGAACCACTAAAAAATTTTGAAATAAATAAATATCCATGGCAACAAGTAGGTGTTGATTTGATGTATTTTGATAACCTTACTTATTTAATTGTCACAGATTATTATTCTAAATTTATAGAAATAGCTTTGTTAAATAAAAACAGTACAGCAAAGAATGTAATAACACATTTAAAGTCCATTTTTGCTCGTCATGGAATACCTTTATCTTTAGTGTCTGATGGTGGTCCTCCTTTTCAGTCATTAGAATTTAAGAATTTTATGCATGAATGGGACATAGAACACATTGTAACTAGCCCATATCATCCACAGTCAAATGGTCAAGCAGAGAGTTCAGTCAAAATTATCAAAAATATGTTAAAAAAATGTAAAAGAAACTCATCTGATCCATACATAGCTTTATTACAGTATAGAAACACACCTAAGAATAATTTACCATCTCCAGCTCAATTGTTAATGTCCAGGAATTTAAGAAATAACATTCCTATGTCTTATAAGAAATTAAAACCTAAAGTGGTTACATTCAAAAATTATGAAGAATGTGTCAAGCAAAATAATAAAAATAAGTCTAAATATTATAATAGAAATACAAAGTCATTGTCATTACTGTATCCCAATGATCATGTATACTTTAAAAGAAAGCCTGATAGCAATTGGGAACAAGCCATTGTCAAGCTAAGGTTGGCTAATAATAGGTCATATGTCGTTGAGGATGTCAATGGAGTTAGGTATAGGAGGAATAGGGTTCATTTAAGACACAAATATTCTCCTATGCTATCCAATTCGTCGCAGGGGAGAGAGGAAGGTAACAGGCAGGAGTCTAGACCTCAAGAGCTCTCATCTCAATCCTCAGTCAGTCAACATGTAACTCGTTCTGGAAGAGTTGTAAAGCCAACCAGAAGGCTAATTGATGAAATAGATTAAGTAGAACATTGTATCCTAGATTAAGACCTAACCATAGTCTTAAGTCATTGTCTAAATTATAACTAAGTCAGGTTTCTATAACATTGTTTGTCAAGGGTTAATTTAAACTTAAACAGGGGGGATGTTGTATCATACATCACTACTCTGTAGTCGAGTAACTAATACCATCTCTATGTATTAGTGTCTATGAATATAGTCTATTGTCTTGTCATTGTAACTTAGGATCTGACCTAGAAGAGGTCGTTTCCAATAATATAATTCTACAAGTGTAATAAACCAGTCTAATTATCTAAAGTCTTTAATATTTACCAACCGAACAATCATACAAATATAATCCTTAACACTATAAAATGTTTTCTGACACAACTTACGGTTAATGAAGGATTTGAATTTATTCAGGCTCAGATATTGAACCACCTCTGGAAGTCTATTGTAAAAATGTATACATTGGCATCTGAAAGAGCCTCCTATTTTCTTGAGCCTTGTTGTAGCTACAATAAATTTGTGCCTGTTTCTAGTATTTATATTATGGACATCACTGTATTTTTAATCGTTTCCGCAAAACAAATATTGTTTGAATATCAGCAGCATTTCCCCACAACAGAATACCGTACGACATTACGCTATGGAAATAGCCAAAGTTCACTAAACGGGCCGTCTTAATATCAGTCAAATTAAAAGTGGTACTCCACTTTTGGACCCTTACTGTACCTATGGAGAAGAATGGGCAAGAAACTGCATGGACACTCTTTTACATTATCAAGCTATTGATACAAATATTTGATTACATCATTCATGTTGAAATAAACCGTGTGAGAACGATGCAGAAATATATTGTACGCTTAGAGCGTCAATTATGAAAAACACAAAAAAAAAAAACAACAATTCAGAAATTAAAATAACCCAACAAATAGATACATTACAAGTACATTGTGGTCACACGTGTGCCATGCAATTATACAATATTCAGGCTCAGATATTGAACCACCTCTGGAAGTTTATTATAAAAATGTATACATTTTCATCTGAAAGAGCCACCTATTTTCTTGAGCCTTGTTGTAGGTACAATAAATTTTTACCTGTTTCGAGTATTTATGTTATGGACATCACTGTATTTTTTAAATAATTTTATATTTTTATGAGCATACAAAAGATTTTAATAAATATATTGAGACGGCACGGTCAGTACATTAATCTCTTTAAATATTTCTCTGAGAGAGTGTCTCGGACTTAATTTATAAATTGCACGAACAGCTCGTTTCCGCAAAACAAATATTGTTTGGATGTCAGCAGCATTTCCCCACAACAGAATACCGTACGACATTACGCTATGGAAATAGCCAAAGTACACTAAACGGGCCGTCTTAATATCAGTCAAATTACGAACTGTTCTACCTGCGTATGCAGCAGAACTTAGTTTTTTTTGTCAATTTTTCTATATGTGGACCCCATTGAAGCTTAACATCCAGAGTTACACCCAAGAGCACTATGCTGTCTTCAGATTTAAATTCTTCGCCCTTTATCAACACTTTAGTTTTCACTTGCCTAACGTGAGGTAGAGTAAACTTAATGCATTTGGTTTTTTTCTCGTTTAAGAGTAAATTATTAACATTAAACCAGTGTACTACTTTGGAGATCGCGCTATTTACATCGTCAGTAACCTGCTGCTGACGTTTAAGTTTAAATAAAAGTGAAGTATCATCTGCAAACAACACTATATCATGATTATCCTTTAGATTTAGTTATAGTTTGCCTGTTTAATGAACTATCTAAGCGGCCTGTTGACACTTCCCGTGACTCAAGGGCTGGCTTTTACCTTGGCCAGAGGCTAAGCATTGCCATTCAACGCGGCAATGCGACCAGTATCTTAGGTAGGTTACCTACATTACCAGTCGACAGCGAAGCCGAAGAATTTTTTGATGCTGTATTCTAATTTATTAATAGTTTTAACTAGTTTAATAGTTTTATACAGTAATTTTTATATATTTACTAGCTGACCGGCAAACGTTGTTTTGCCATAAAAATAATAGATTAAATTACTAAAATGGCTATTAAAAAATAAGGGTTGATCTTAGAAGGGTGGAAATTGGGGATTGTATGTATTTTTGTATGTTGTATCATAAAAAAATAGAAATTAAAAATTTTGTCTAAAAAAAAAAAAAAAAAATTAGGGGTGGACTACCCCTAACATTTAGGGGGATGAAAAATAGATGTTGGCCGATTCTCATAGATACCGGTTAAGCACGAAAAATTTCATCAAAATCGGTCGAGCCGTTTCGGAGGAGTTTAAAGCCGAACACCGTGACACGAGAATTTTATATATTAGATTTTAAGTTATTGATTATATACATTTATTCAGGAATGCGTTTTGTAAATTATTATAAAACCTACATCAAAATCCGTTGTCCAAACTATGAGTTTAGAAAGACTGCGCGGCGTGACGTTATTTTTGAAATTATTATGTATGTATTGAAAATGCAGAAAAGACATATGAATCAAAAAAACAAACTCAAAAGTCTAAAAAATCAAAATCAAATTTAATAGAGCTCCAAATTATTTGACATTAGTTGGTGATTGGAGCCTCCTGTTAAGCAAATAATGCCTGTGTTAGGAGACTCCGCTCTTCCACAGCAGTATACAATTGTTACGAAACCTTATGTACATATAATTAACATGCAAGTATGTGTGCGTGTTTGTGCGTATGTGTTTGTGTGTGTGTGTGTGTGCGTGCGTGCGTGTATGCGTGCGTGCGTGCGTGTTTATATCATTTTTTGTGGTTCAGTGTCTGTGTAATTTAGTGTCTTAATCAAATTTGATAACATTTACAGTCATGTAACTTTTATATGTAAACTGCATCATAACATAACATAATTAGCCTATAACGTTCCCACTGTTGGGACCAGGCCTCCTCTCAGTGTGAGCGGGCCGTAATCCACCACGCTAGCCCAGTGCGGGTTGGTAGATGTCATGTCTTCGAAGTTTTTGGCTCTAGGTCGTAAGGTCGAACCCCATCAGGCGCTTTACTTAATGTAAATTGTGTGATCACCACTGCTCTTAAAACTGAAGGAAAAAATCGCGATGAAACTGCATCATGAATTCATGATACAATGCAAATTACAATCAAATATAACCATAGTTTAACTTAAGAGTAGGTACTAAAAACACCATCCCTAATGAAATAGCCGTCCACGCGTCCCAAACTGGGGTTTGACGATTAATTTAATATGATCTAACAGAGATTAATTTCAGTAGCTGAACGCCTCGGGGCTGCGGTCAGGGACACGACGCATGCATCACGCTCTAAACACAATTAACGAGCCTGCTAGGGTTACCATTCATCTACGTTACACTGGTATTTGTCTTCATAACGATCATGAGGAAGTAGTGTCTCCTTATTTTATAAGAGGTTATGTTTGGAACAAAGGTCCTAGTTGACGTCGTCGAACGTGTTACGTAAGAGTAATGTAATTCCAACGATTTTGGTATAGTAAATAGAACTAATGTCCATTAGCATTTTGGTGAAATTTTTAGTTACTAAAACAATAAGTAAATTATTTTTATTATGAATAAAGTCTTAGAACTAAATTTATTTGTGAAACCATCTAAATTAATCGTTATTTTACTCCGCACCAGGGCTAGGGCCACCGAGTAGTTTCCAACTAAAAACGAGTTTTATTTCGGCCCAATAACGAATATAAAATTGGGTCTGATTTGCATTTTCTGCCGGAAAACGAATTTTAATTTGTCATATATATTTAAAAAAAAAGTAAAAAAAAATGTTCTTTATCGGTCTTTAATCATTATATTTACGCAATAGCTGCGCGCCGCGGTTTCACCCGCGTAGGTTTCGATATTTTTTTATATTCTCCGCTCCTATTGGTAGCAGGCTGGTTTAATGGGCTATCCAACGCAAAAAGAATTTTTGAAATAGGATAAGTAGTTCCTAAGATTAGCGCGTTCAAACAAACAAACTCTTTAGCTTTATATATTAGTATAGATTTTAACTTTAATTATACGAAGATTTGTATGTACTTTTCTTTTCAAATGCGAGGAAGCGCATTTTAGGGTTCCGTAGCCAAATTGCAAAAAACAGAACCCTTATAGTTTCGTCATGTCTGTCTGTCCGTCTGTCCGTCCGTATGTCACAGCCATTTTTTTCCGAAACTATAAGAGCTATACCTACTGTTGAAACTTGGTAGGTAGATGTATTTTGTGAACCGCATTAAGATTTTGATGCAAAAATAAAAAAATAATAATAAATATTAGGGGCTCCCCATACTTAGAACTGAAACTCAATTTGTTTTTTTTCATCAAACACATTCGTGTGGGGTATCTATGGATAGGTCTTCAAAAATGATATCGAGGTTTCAAAATTTTTTTTTTTCTAAACCGAATAGTTTGCGTGACAGACGCTTCCAAAGTAGAAAAATGTTAGTCCCCCCCCCCCTCCTCTAACTTCTAAATTAAGAAAATGAAAAAAAAAGCATATGATGTACATTACTATAAAAACTACCAACGAAAATTGTTTTGAACGAGATCTAGTAAGTAGTTTTTTTTAATACCTCGTAAATCGTAAACCGCTTATTACCGCGTAATCTTTCATACAAATAAATCCTTTCATTTCATAAATCGATGGTACGGAACCCTTTGCGCGTGAGCCCGACACGCACTTGGCCGGTTTTTCAGTTACAGTGCTTATAGTTATTGTTATATTAGTAGTATCCACGGCCGAATATATAACAACCGCCGAAAATCTATATAGAAAATAAATATATACCGAAAAGGAAATAAAGTAAAACTTTATCGTCGAGTTATTTTGCGAAAGTTAAAAACGATGAATACAAGTTGTTGTATTTCTTACGAAAGGTGAGAAAAATTAAATAATTTCCAAAAGTCAAGTACCTACTTACTACTTAACATTTTACTAAACATTTTTGCCCAATTGTTAGCTTGCTCAAAAAATTATAGATAATCCTTTGCCCTCCTGCAGTTGCTCATTGCCATTTTAATTCAAAATTTTCATCCTGTTTCTACATTTTAAATATTCTTTCCAGCCCGTCTATTTCTCGTTTTTTTATCGGATGGTAATCCTATGCGGAGTGCTCGTACCTTTGGACCAAGCTAGCTAATGTAAAAACTTCGTTTTGCCTCGAAGGCATAAAAGGTTTTGGCCTCTCTAGATAGGGTTAACACTTTATTTGGTTATATTGTATTAAATGGACTACGGAACCAGCGTACATCAAACTATGTTGGGAACTTTTGGCTGTGATAGTTGAACTGGTGGGAAAATCATGTATGTTATAGGCTATATAAATTGATGGTTAAAGTAACGTTAGTTTAACCGCTATTGAATGACGCTGGTTATGACATGATAATGAAACGCAGAGTAAGCAAACTGAAGTGCCAGTACACTGGACATGTTTGTAGAAAGACCGGTGAGCAGTAGGCAGGCGAGTCCTGGTCTGGAGAATGGGCAAGCGTAGTGTAGGAAGCCTCCCAGCTATATGGACCGACATCCATGAAATGTGACTGTAATGGACTGGATACTGAAAGCGATAGTTTGTATTGTGATACAGCCTGGAAGATGTCCAGTAGTGGTTTGTTTGATGAAATATATGTATACTAGCTTTCCGTCCGCGACTTCGCCCGCGTGAAGTTTGGTTAAATCGCGTTTCCAAGAGAACTCTTCAAAAGTCCGGAATCAAAACTATCCTATGTTATTTCTAAAGGTCAACTCAGTATCAGTTCAGTGGTTTAGACGTGAAAGCGTAACAGATAGACAGACAGAGTTACTTTCGCATTGATAATATTAGTAGGAATGGAGCGTTTGTGAATATGTACTTTACTCCGTTTGCGTTAGACAAAAGAGGCCATAGAAACAGAGAAGCACAATATCTAATTTTCGAAATGAGAACAATTTCAATAAATATCAATACAAAAATATGTAGGTAACTGAATTTGAATATCGGTAAAATTACCTTATTAGAAAACGTTTCAGAGTGAGAGAGAGACTTACCTATAGTAAAATGTAAAAAGTTCCAGATATTGCATCATGACCACATCTGATTCCTTTAGGTTTTTAACCTTGACACTAGTAGCTTATGTAAGAACAAAATAATTGGAACTAATAATTGTGGAAGCATGAGGAACAGGGTGTAAAGTTCACTCATCTTCCATAGAAAAGGGAGGATCCTCCAACCAGACAAGTATTATTTTGGGAAGTTGCGTGTATGTCAATTGCACAGTAGGTAAACTCCACTTGCGAGATGTTGAATTCGTGTGACGTTAGTATGACGTGTTGTTCCATGTGGCGTTTGTAGGTACAGCTACAAATTAATTAAAAGCCTCATAATTTTAGAATACAGATATATCAAATGAGTTGATTTAAGTATAACGCTTGTTATAATAAGTTGATTATAATAAATTAAGCATCAATCTTAACTGTAATAAATTACAATATACATGTATTGTACTTTTATTACAAAGTATGCACTATAAACAAGCTTTTCTAATTTCGGTCTAATGCTATCGCAAATGGAGTGTAAGTTTTAATTAATATGCGTGTTTGTGTTCATAGTATGCTTCGACATAATTTCAGTTAAACATTAAGCTTATTAACAAGGCTGTCTTTATCGTAATACATTATTAATTAGTTTGTAATTATGTGTGTTATGTGTTGCTAATGTTTACTTTATGCTGTAGGCGTTTGATAACATAACATTTCATTTATTAGCAATTAGGTGGTGCCAGCCAATTGAATATACAAACTATTGTTGAATAACAATATCCACAAGGGTATTCATTTTTACATGGTTATAATGAAGTGACTATATACATACATATCTATGAAAATAAACAACAATTGTGGTATATGATCTCATACTAGTATTTTCCGTCACAATACAAAAAGATTTAGACGCAATATGTATATACAAAGTCAAATCAATAGGTGCATACATAGATAAACACTAACACTACTTACTCTTAATAATTTCAATTCCACAGAATTGAATATTATACTTTTTAATTTTATTTCGAATGTTGTCCTCCACTTAAAAGTGGAAATAAATATTTGTAAAATGCAGCAACAAAGCATTAAATCGAAATACGAGAGTAACGTAGCTCCGAGCAATTTATTCCATCAAGCGTATATCTACACATAACATATAAGAAGGATTACACACGTACCCAGCGGGCAGTAACGAGGACATGTTTCATGCATAGCCTAGAACATGTTCATGTATTTACGATGAACACGAACCGAGGAGATGTGTGTAGTAACCTGTTGAATTTAAACTCACTCAATAAATAACTATCTGTTGTTTATTTTCTTGATCTTGTGAGCACACTTCTTTATTGATAATCGAAGCATCTAGCTAGTGTTTGAAGTTAGTAGTAAGAAAACACTTAGAGCTGATTTTTCAAACATTAGACATCTTTTATTCATTTAATATTTCCATTTGACTAAGATTGGCACGGATAAATCTTGTAATTTTGAGTGGTTCCATTAAAATAATGTTGACTCTTTGAGTGTTGTTTTTTTAACGCTATATACGGAGGATATTTGGTGTTGAAAAAAGATGCTTTTCTTTTTGCAACTTTTACTCTACAATGTCACTGTACAGTCTGGGTCCGATGAGGCTTGCAGTTTGAAGATTCAATATTTCATTTCTGTTTACCAATACCATTACATTTACCACGTCTCTTATGAATATAATATTTCTCACTGAACCCTACAACCCTTTCAAGATATACCTACCGTTAGGAAAGATACAAGCCTATCCTGTTATCCTCCATCCTTATCCTTAATAACTCAGCAACATCATGAGCCCGATGCTCGTACAAATTCTCTGCTCCAATTTACAGAGTGGTACTTAGATATTTTATGCTAATGCCTTCTACAGGCACCGTGAAATAATAATATCCACTCCAGGGATGCAAGGTACTTACCGTAACATCACGTTCCGAGATGAGTTTAGTACTTATCCGGTAAAACATACGTTTAATGGACTTTTTCGACGAAACTGTTTTAGCTTTGGGTAAATAGAAGCTTAATGTTTGCTGTAAATTTTGTTGTGGTATGAAACAATAGACGTATATACGTAGACTTTTGTGTTGCTTTGGTTTGCGCAGGTAACTTATACCTACCTACATAATAATATAATTTGAAGTGACTTTTCGTGTCAGAATATGTAGCTTTGCTCTTCTAAATCATTTAAAGGATCTTGACGTAGTTTTACCATTATTTGTAGAATTTATTAGAGAAAGCTCTTTTTTCTTTTTTTTTTTTTAATATAAATGCACCAATTCCAGCGAGGTTTAACCAGACTCTATTAATCGAATGGCCGTATTCCTTATCTCAGGGTACTACATAGGCCTTACATATCAAGAGCTAGACCGAGAGGCGCGATATTTGTAGGGAAGACGTGCCCTTTAGGATTGGGAAGAATAAATAGCCATACCCTATTTGCATCCAAGAGTAAGCATTGACTAGTGAAGAGATGTGTTATTATTAGCTATGGATGGACATCTTTCAATGAAGTCACTGCCATATGCATCAGGTGAAGCTTCGTCGGTGAACCTCTTGGCTGGCTTACGATTGTTCTCTCGGCTCTTTTATATCCTAGTTGAGGTTTGAGATATCTTTATTTCCCATAAGAAATAATTTACTTACATGAGAAATTTTTAAAGTTTTTTATACTAGTTTATTAGTACTAGTTCTGCTAAGCCAGATGTCACTGCTCTCAAAATCTTCATCGGAGATTTTGCTATTGTCTGTTTCCGGCCAATCTATGCCCTAGTTCTGCTATGCTAGATATTGCAGCTTTTAACGTCTTCATCGAAGGTGTTGCTACTGTCTGATGCCGTTTTTTTTTTAAATCTCGTGGAGTTTTCTTGGTCTTAAACCTATCTTCCAGACCTTCCAAAATTTGATTCCCTCGCCAAAGAAATTCATGTCCTATTTTGGGTTGTCGTTCCAGGTCTCAATAGGTTGTCCGACGCTCCCAAATGTAGTTTTCCTGTAGGTCTGTCAACCTTTACGTACCTACTAGTAGCACATCTTGTGTGTTTATTATACTATGGCTTAAAAGGAAGTTTTGTGTTTGAATTAATTGATTTCATTCAAAACTTCCACTATATCCGATAACCGTGGTTACTTAGATTAGTTACCAGTGTTGACGCATCCGGAAAGGAGATCCTTTAGTGACCGTACCTACATTAGACATAGCTTACTTTTTAAATCGATTCTGCTAACTGTACTTTTTGAATAGATATTTCGATTTAGAATCTAACAATAGACCGATGCTTTGATCGCCAGATAAGTTATATTCGCCCAGAGGTGCCTATGTCTACACTGAGCCGACCAATTTAAACTCGACAACACTAGTTAAACTGCCTACTATCTCTAAATATCACTTAACCGCAGCTAACAATTCCAGTCCATATTAGATTCCTTACCAGATGGAACTAAGTTTCAACATAGAATAAAATGAACAGACGCGAGACGCTTGTTTCAAGCGTACTTTTATACCTACTGGTTTGTAGTGTAAGGAAATAACGTTCTAGTATCCAATTCATTCAGGAGTGTAGCAGCACATCCTGTTTACTTTCATTTGTTAGCTTTCGCAGGTTTCAATCTAAAGATATTGACAGCTTCCGTTGCGTAGCGGTAGCGAAGGCGACCGCTGCGAAAGGAGGCGCTGGTTCAATCCCCGCGCAGTACAAAAATTTGTATGCATGAATATGAATATTTGCACTGGTCTGGTCGTGCCTCAGATAGCACGTTAAGCCGTTGGTCCCGATTGTCATACGAACATCTAATGGCAGTCGTTACGGGTTGTTGGAGCCCTCAAAAGTCCAACAATTGGTCTAACTGCAATGCTTCGATATCGCCTTCGGGTTGTGGAGGTCAGATGACAGTCGCTTCATGGAAAATATCGAAGTTTAGCCAAATCAGCAATTAGACTGGTAAAGCGGACCCTAGACTCCAAAGCTGAAAAAGCTTCTGATGCGACTGGGATTAACGCTGAGAAGGTGATGAAGGTTTTAATCTAAAGGCATTTGGTTATAAAAGACATTATTTGATTATTAAAACCATTGACCCGCTAGCGTGTCGAAAACAGAGCAGATCATCTTAAGCACAAATAAAAATACCTACATGAGTTCGCTTCTACCCAATGTTATTATTCTATGGTTTCGGCATTAGATTAGTTGTAGTTGAGCGGAGCGTCCCTTCGGGCTTCAGAGAGTGCATATCCCTGTTTGACATGAGACTCCGTAACTTATTCCGACTTGCACGGTACAAAGTTTTGGATACACCCCTTTTAGACACGAGTTTGTTTCAGAAGTGAAAGTAAGGCTGGTTGATGAATGCTCTCTATAGACTCGATTGGTTGGTATGAAGTTGGGGCATAGTTTGAAGGATATCTTTCTCACGAGTCGTGGTTGGAAGTTAGTCGGAAAACTGGTGTAGGTCTGAGTAAGTAGATATGGAAAGCGAGATTAAATTAATAGAAGAAATAACTCTATACAATATATACAGTAGAGCTAGAAAAAAGTTAAATTCAATCATTGCCATGCCAAAGTATTTCGTTTTGGAGTATACCTCAACACAGCTTGATACTTAAAAACGAACTGAAAAAAATCGGTAACCAATCATTAAATTAATTTATTCAAATGATAATATTTTTAAACAAGTATTCAATTGTTGTTACCACCTGCCTACTAATAAGTGCTTTTTATTTAACAAAACACTCGAACTATTTATTAGTAAGAAGTTAAATACACACGACAGCACCTCAACCTATTTAATTAATAAAACCTACAATCTGTCAGATTTCATTATTATATTTTCAACTTTTTCTCTAAAGCATTAAAGCTCAAGGTTTAATGGGATTATTTGACAGTTTCGGGTAGTTTGACTTGCTGTCATCGATATTCAGCCTTAAGACTGATTTACACAGTGCAATTTAATTGCTTATGGCTTCTACAACAATAAAAGTTGCATTGTCTAAATACCATTTAGACGATGCAAGTCATTTCTTACATCAATTTTATAGTATGCCTTTATTCACAAAAAAATCGTTAATCACTGTTTGGCTAACCATTTAGTTAGCTGTTAATCAATGCTTAACTTTTCTTTATTCATAACCTTATCAGATGACTAATAGCGAAACAAACTAGAAGTGAAATTATGTGTTCGTCACAGATTATAATCAAAAATTATTTTTTTTTACTCAACTATATTGAGTAAAAAAAAAATTAATTTTTAGAATAAACATGTGAAACCTCCGATTTTTTATCTGGCGTGCTTGGCAGATAAATGTCAGAAATTTCGTCGGATAATTTTAATATAAATAAAATATTTTATTGCAATTAAATAATAGGGTAGTTGACTAAAAAAAAACTAATTAGTCCGTCAGTCAGATTTCCAAAAAATACTAGACATGTATTTCTTCTTTTCTCATATAAACAAAAAATGAAAACGACACAGTGACGTCACCAGCCAGCCACCACTCCTGATCTTTGATGCCTTTTATATTTGTTAATTTTTATTGATTTGATAAAACAAAATATACGTCCAATATTTTTCTATAATCTGAATGATTGATTTGACAATCTCCGTGGCGTAGCGGTAGCGAACGCGGCCGCTGCGCAAGGAGGCGGGGGTTCGATCCCCGCGCAGTACAAATATTTGTATACATGAGTATGAATATTTGCACTGGTCTGGTCGTGCCTCAGAAAGCACGTTAAGTCGTTACGGGTTGTTGGAGCCCTCAAAAGTCCATCAATTGGTCAGCTGCAATGCTTCGATATTGCCTTCGGGTTGTGGAGGTCAGACGGCGGCAGTCGCTTCACGGAAAATGTCGAAGTTTCGCCAAAATCAGCAGTTAGACTGGTTAAGCGGACCTCAGACTCCAAAAGCTGGTCAAGGCTTTGGATGCGACTGGGATAACGCTGAGATGATGATGATTTTTTATTGATTTAATAAAACAAAATATACGTATCCAATATTTTTCTATAATCTGAATGACGGACTAAATAGAATCATTTTTTTACCCAGGAAACATCTCTATTGTGTTTGCGATGATAGCGGTGAAAGTAATAAACTTCAATAATGTTGTAGTAAATACTATTTAAGTTCTAACCTAAACTGACGAAATTAATGTTAAAACAGTAACCGATAATAACTAAGTATTTTCATGCCCAATCTGATTGTTAACATGACTTTGCTATTTAAGAAATGTAAGTGGGTACTTGTGTATATGTTACCGGAAATGTATGAAACCTAGGAATTATATACAATTACTAGGAAATGTATACAATTCCGAAGCTATATAGGAAATGTGTAAAATATTGTTCCAAACATTATTTAATACACACATATCCTGGGAAATGTATACATTTCCTAGAAATTGTATAAAATTCCTATATCGTATTAGGAAATGTATAAAACCATGCTTTCTATGAATAAAATTAATAAAACACGTTGTTAAACTTAGAAACAGATTTATTATTAAGACTCCGGTTGAAACAATTAGGTTAGGTTAGGTTAGGTTAGTTTTGTTATAATCCCCGCATACTAATGGACATCTTTAAAGTAATACATTTCCGTTAGCTATTTAGGAAATGTATAGATTTACTAGGAAATGTGTGTTATAAAATTTATTTCACACATTTCCGAGCAAATTTAGGAATTATATAAATTTCCTAGGAATTGTATACAATGACGCATTACATACATTTCCGTTAACATATATATATTATATTACTTCCTACTGCTTTTGTAATAGGGCTTCAGTGTCAAGTTACAATATTATTATTCTTATTTACAGGCAGTTTCACTGCTATTTACGAAGCCACTCAGTAGCTAGTAGTACAAAGTAGTAGCACAAAGGCGGCGAAGAAGACCATGCTACGTGAAAACGATGAGAAATGAGGATTTTATGAGTAAGAATGGCTTTCATGGATACGGAGGAATAGTATTGGAAAACAAAAAAATATTTTAGAACAAAAATGTAGATAGTTTTATTACGAATCAAAATAAAAAAATCTACAAAATGTCTTATTAGTTGTATATTACAGCCACAATATGAGTTTTCTTTAGTCCTGTACCTAAGATATGACGTCATGAGATAACCCAAGTAAACATATGATTACACATTAAATTAGCACTATGTATATGTATAGCCACTTCAAGACCTCATTGTCTTCAAAGTTCCTGAGTACTCATTGAGCTTTTCCTTAAATCCTTTCTTTATTTGCACTAGCAATGAACGATGTGAAATAGAAATTCTCGTAGGGAAGTTAAACTATTTTCTAAGACCTCATTCAACTTCCCTCCTACATTTCAAAACTATATAGATAACATTCCTACGTCGTTTTGGAAATCATCATCATCATCATCATCATCATCCACCTTTTTATCGTCCCACCGCTGGGCACAGGTCTCCTCTCATACAGAGAAGGATTAAGCGTGATCACCACGCTTGCTCAATGCGAGTTGGCGATTTGAGACTTTTGGAAATACATAAACATTTTATCGACATCCATATTTACGCACTACTCGATATTGTGAACCAAATAACTTCAAAAAATAATGATCCAATTGAACCAATCAGCTGATTCTAATAAAATCAGCCATGTTGCTTCTTAACATCCTCTTAACAGTGATCCGATGGTGTTTAATTTTCACAGCTAGTAATCAATTGCTTTAATCTTCGTTTATGAATAAACCCCTTAAACACTGAGGTGTATAATCATAAAGGATGATTTAAGTTAAGTGACGTTAAAAGGTCGAAATTGAATGGTTAAAGAATCGCTAATCACTAGTTAACTTTAAGCAGCGTTTATTAATAAGAATTTTGCTAATCAGTTGCTTAGCAATTGATTAAAAGTTATGAATAAGACTGAAAAAGAACTTATTTTGTTCTTCATATTCGCTTTAATAAATTGTATAACTATAGACGATACAATAAGCAAAGTTTGGCAAGAAACTTGAAACTGTTGAGACGGTGTATATTACACTTATTACAACTTACATAAATCTGGGCCTCGTGCTACTGATTTATAGTTTTAATGAAAAAGAAACTGAAATACTGTCCTAGTTAAAAAGCTTTCATACGTTGTTTAGAAGGTAAACCATGGATTAAGGGCTATATTTTACTTTTACATCATGGTGGCGCAACAAAAAATGTGTTGCATTACTCACCAGCACCCTAATTGCGTATCATACTATTACAATCAGTTTGAATCATTTCGAAGCTTATTGCTGATCCAATGCTCCAAATGTTCGAAAATGTATCTGTTCAACAATATAAATGACGCAATGAATGTTGTTGAACTGTCAAAATCAAATCCATTGTTACTGTTTGGTTGCGCAACCCTGTATACATTTTGTTGGTAGCGGCAACTGGTTGCGCCACCATGGTGTCCCGGTGAAATATAAACCATAGAACCACTATAGCCAGTTGGGCACGTAATTATATATTATTGAAACTATATTATTTTGTCTATTGCTGCCGTTGAGACTCATCGATGACTTGCCTCTGTCTTTGTTGCGTGTCGCTTTTTTTTTTGGAAATTATGCAGGGTGTATCTGACATCGTAACGCAAAATTCGCGAAAAGGCTAGACCACATGCCACCAATAAAATTATGGTAGTCATTTATTTCGTTAATAAACGGTTACAGAAATAACAATGTTTAAAAAAGTGTTGGCTCGGCCTTTGAACATTGCAAGCGTGCCGCCGTGCGGGTTTGTAGGTATGACGTCGATCTCTGATGTGAACTCTATTAAATCAGCTGATAATATAGTTTTCGAGTTTTGTTTTCATTGCGCTTTTTGTGTAATTAGCGAATTAATTTATTTTTACTTCAAAATCTTATTGGGTTATAAAAGTATTGCAATTATGAATGGTCTAAAGTGAAAAAAACTACATATATTTTTTTTTAATCATGAAAAAGCCGACGAAAAATTCCACCACTGGGGGGTTCAGAATCATGTACTGGATCCATGTTACTCGTTTGTGCGTAGATGTTCTCTCGGTGGTAGGCCATAACATCGGCCGCCGGCAGAAGTTACCACTCACCAGACAAAGCCTTGCCGCCAAGCGATTTGTCGTGTTCCGGCATGATGTCTGGTGAAGCCGTACGGAGGACGGGTCTGAGCAGTTGTGTTGCGATTCGTACCGGGTACGATGCGCCTAATGTTGTGTTGGGAGTTTGGTCGTGGAGGGTCTTCAGATCAATCTCCCTTTGGCGCAGCATCGTTGGTCGTGTTGTTGGGTTTAACATTGCATGGCCTCGCTCAACTGCCGTCTTCCTTCCGATTCGCTCAGTTTTTCTGAGTGACCTATTCACTCTTAATAAACTAGCGCGCTTTACCATCAACGATCGCATCACTGCTTACCATCAGGAGGGATTGCGGTCAAGCGCTAGTTTATAATTATTAAAAAAAAAACCCTTTATACTAGTGCTTAACCGCAATTCTGCCTCATGTGTACGCTAATAGGTACGTCTCTTAACAACCCGGAACTAATAAGTTTCCTTATCTATTCCGCGAAATCAATTTGCACCCCATATATTATCTTAGCTTCACACGTTGGTATTTCTCGACAAGTGCCCAAAGCGCCTTTGTGCATCGGGTGTGAAAAATTCATTCTCCGGTACTGATTTTGTGTCAATTTCAATATTTAACTTTAAGGTTATTTCGCACCGAGGAGTTAGGTTGAGGTCCTAATTAATAAAACTTAAAACCAAGTCACACCGAGACTAACGTCAGTTTAAAAGGAACTCATTTAAAGCTAAAAAGGCAATGGTGTTTTATTTTCTTCGAGTTTATTAGTAAGAATGTAGCTGGTTTTTTTAGTCTTCATCTTTTGCTATGCACTATGGCTCGGCCTTACTCGGCACGCGCCTCGGGCGTCTCCGTAATTATTCAGCGAGCATTCAGACGCATCTGTGCACTCCCACTGCCGACGGATTGTTTATTGTCTTAAAAAATATTTTTCTATTATAAAGATTCGATCATGTTTGGGGTTTGCGGTTACTTGCGACTTAATTGTAAAATTGGTAAAAAAATCGTATAATCCTATACTTAAAAATAAAACTCTTTCTAACAGATTTTCCGGGATGATAAAAAATGCTTTATTTGCCAACACGATTCAGTAGCATAGCATTGTTTCGTAGTGATTGTATTTATTATACAATTTGAAAAAAATATTTTAAAGTTTATTTTACTTTAAAGAAAATTATGAAAAAGTAATAAATAATTGTCATTTATTAGAAATTCCCGAATGAAATATAATAACATTTGTAGAGCATAATAGAAGCAATACAGCGGAAGTTTATTAAATTGCCACAATTCTTGATTGTTATTTAAAAACAAATGAAACACAAAATACATTTCTCCATATTCGAAACTCTTCTGAAATTAATCTACCAGAAAATCATTTTCCGTGTGTACGAGGCTTTATAATATTCTTTTGTATAAAAATGGTCGACAACGCGTCTAACCGGAGGGAATTTAATTAGACAGCACAACCGCGACTTAATGTACCGTGAGCAGATATAAGGGAGATTTGTAATGACGCATGGGCAATGGCGCCCAGCCCTATTTGCAAATAAGAATATTTTGCTTGGAAAGAGATCTGAATAGAAAAGGTCTAATAATAATACGTTTTTTTTTTCTAATGCCGTTTCTTTTTTTTTTAAGAAATTTGGTGTCATTATTTTACATGGCGAGTGGTTTGCACTTTGCGAAATCTCGATCTGGACTTTTTGCCAATAGGCATCAAAGTTTTATGTGGTGTTGCCCTGTATTCAGATGATCATTAGATAGATATCGTTATTTCAGCCGAATGGTGTTTACCGGCACTTTGATCAGTACTGTGCTTCTCGCGTCCAGCGGAATCCTGCGGCCTTCAGTACTTCATCTTGTGGGAGGCCTTACAATGCGACTGTACTTGGACCCCGCTCTAGAACGATGATACTTAAACATTTTTAATTAAAAACTCATAATTATCTAAGCAATTATTTCAGTACTGGTGACTTATTTATCCTCTAAACAAGCTTTTCAATACAGTTTCAGCATAAAAAACTTGATGTAGAATAGTTTTGAAACAAGTTTTTAGGATTAATTTCAATGGACGATTCATTGTTTTATGCTCAAATAATTTATAAATTTGCCAAGTTTACCGTCCCCATCAGCTATCTTTTTTTTCTTTTTTGTTGGAATGGGAAATCATCAAATGACTTTTTCCGCTCTGGGCGAGGCGGAAGTGCGTGTCACACTTTTTTTGACTAAAACCACCCCTGTTTCTTCACTTGCCTGTGCGACGGTCAGGGCCACGGTTTCTTTTTGAGCCAAGCAACCCTGACCACTCCGCCTGCTCCTTTGCGAGCATCACTGCTTCGCAGGAGGTGGTGACGGCCTGCCATGCACTCTCGCTCCGGATCATAGCCTGGACCAGGGTCGGGCGCGAGAGATCGCCGCTGATCGCCGTCACGAGGACACGGCGGTGCTCTACCCAAGCCGGACAGACCTCCACCGTATGCTCCACCGTGTCCTCAGAGCCATCCACACAATGGTGACACCCTGGTGTATCCGGAACAGGAACCTCCCGAAACAAGCGTGTCCGGTGAGGACCTGCGTCAGGCGGAAGGTGAGGGCACCGTGGCGCCTCTCTAGTTGTCCTCAAAGAGGGGACTTACCGCCGCTATTGTGGCGTGCCCAGCATCAGCTATCCTCAAGTGCTACTTAAACTTCCCTAGTTGGCCCACCATACAGCTATAATTATAAAAAACAACAGGATTGCACATAAATGTATAAATAAACTATCGATAACTGTGTTTCATAACACATCCGTAAAAACGGGTATGGCAGTACAGTTATGTTATTGTACACGGGATGGTCGACGACACTTTTAATAAAACGGTTTACGATACAAACGACTGTTGTCGTCGGCTTTTTGTCGAAGTCCCGGCGCAATGCACGTATTTTATTTTTTGTTACGTTTGTATGAATAAAACAGTACAATATATGCTAATTATATTCAGCATATTGCTAATATATCGCGAAGGTAGAAATGTTTCATGTTTTGCGCGGTGTATGCGTTTTATGTAATGTCTGATTTATATGGTATATGAGAAGAGTTGTGTTGTGTGATATGATTTAAAACATATTGTATGCTATTTAGGAATTGTGGCGTGATTTTATTGTAGAGAATTGTTGACTTTCGTCGAGTTGGTTCGGAAAGTAGTTAATACTTTTTAATTTCTACGTTATCAAGCATAGAAAAACTATTAAGAAAGTTGTAAATAGAAAACAAATGATTAGTAAACCTAAACAAAAACATTCGTATAACTATAGATATCAAAGATAGCTACATACTTATGACATCACTACGCCACAAATGCTTCTTAATTCAGTTCACTGTTCTATCGACACAATTTCATTAATAAAGCTTTGTAGGCCATTCGATAAACTTGAAACGAATCGTTTAAAGCGCATCGTTGACATCATGTTCAATCATCGAGCGATTGTGCACTGATTGCTTGATGCGTTGAACGTTTGTATATTAGCGAGTAAACATGATTTAACCGGCGATCAGTCGAACGGGACCACGAGGACCGATGCCTACTGGGTCAGGGTTGCGGGTTGGTTAAAAAAGAAACCGTGGCCCTGGCGCATAGGCAAGTGAAGGAACACGGGTGGGTTTTAGTCAGTAAAAGTCTTATACGCCCTTCGGCTCCAACCTGGAGCGGGATTTGATGATTTCCCACCCAAAACAAAAAAAAAAAGGGTAGTGTGATATCGGACGTCAGATATGTACTGTTACTTACTACAGCTTTTGTCTTCTTTGTTTTGAATTTTCACGTCGCTCCTCAAGTTTTTTTTATATAATAAGGCGTGTCTCTTCTTTTTTCCATGAATGGCCAGGATGTGACATTAATGGTAAATAATCGATTTAATAAAAATCGATTTTTCTCTATTTAATATCAATCGATTTGTTAAAAATTCGATTAACTTTAAATAAATAATCGATTTTAGTGAAAAAAATAGTTTTTTCTATTAGTTAAAATTCTATATACCTTAAGATATTTCTGTTAACAATTCATCAGATTAAAATCAAATAAAACAATATGAATAACCAATTAAAAACTAAAAATAAAATCAGTATCAATTATTCGTTTTATTATAATAGAGAATAAATGAGCAACCCATCAAAACAATCTTATTATCTCAAAACCACATCAATCTCAACACATCAAATAAAAAAAATCACAAATATCCAGTCTTCTTTTACATTTGTCATGACAATAAAAAAAATAAAATAAACGATGACGTTATGACCTCAAAAACAAAAATATAGAAAAATCTGATGTTTTCTTTCTATGTGCTGTAGTATTACTACAAGTTTTTAATTCTTTCGAACAGTACATGCATATTGCTGTGGTATTATCCTTCTTTGCTATAAAATATTTTTCCCAGCCTCTTTTAGGTGTTTTACGGTTCGAAGACATTTTTATTGTTTACCAACAACTACAGAGTACTTTATTATAATATTATATGAGATCTCACTCACCACTCTCACACTGAAATTACTTTACACGCATACTATACCTACAGATACAGATGGCGCCGTTTTTTATGTGATCAACTTGTAAGTAATATAAAACTAAAAACTTAAACTTCGAGTTTTTTCATTCACCGTATAGATGGTGCTTTTTATAAAAATCGATTTAATGCCGTGTTTTATTTCATCAATTTATAAAAAATCGATTAATATGATTTTAAAAATGGAATATACAAATCGATTATACGAAAATAATAATCGACTAAAAGAAAAATCGATTATTTTGTAACATCCTTATGAATGGGCGTTTTCTTACCACGAGAAACGATTAAGTAGAATTATACGATATTTCTAGAATTTTACAATAATAGGGATGTATCCAAGGTATGAAAATCAAAAAAATAATTAGTCCGTCTTATAGATAATAAAAAAAATTAAGACCCGTATTTTTTATTTTGTCGAAATTACCAAAAATTACTGAGATATAGCGTATTAAAAATACGGTGTGGGGGCTAATTACGTCACGCCATGGTATATTTTGTACGACGGCGTGACGTCATGCGATATTTCAAATCAATATATCTTCCTAAGTATTTGAATAAAAGAAAAAATAAAAAATACGTGTTCAATATTTTTTAGAAATCTATCTGATGGACATTAAATTATTTTTTAGGATACAAGCCAATTCTAGTTACGAGTAGATACGAGAGCTACGAGTTTGTGAGCAGTGAGCACCGAGTGCGTGACGGCAAGCTGGTATGCGTATGTATTATTGCTTTGTCGCAGACTCTTCGCTGGCGGTTTGAAGAGTCAGGGATCAACTATTAACATAATATGTATCTATTTTACTTACGCGGGACCTGCAATCTTTCCTACGAGAAAGTTGTATTGATAGCTAATCGCTTGCCTTTCGGTGGCAAAACATTTTAATAATCATATTTTACGAATATTTTATTTATATGTGCTATTTGTTAACCTTCAGATCTTTTTACAATACAACGTATAAAGCTACTAAATATTTGGCATTATTATATATACCTATACTAAATAGTAAGTTAATTGAAATAATTTAAACGAGTATTTAAGTTATGATATCCCGTAGGACTAGGGGACACTGTCAAACCGGGCTAGCAATTAAAACACGTCTGATCTTAATAACTTGTATTCGAAGACAAAAGACAGCCTTACTACCTACGAAAATATAAAAGAGCAAATTTAAAACTACCCTCCATACACATCACATAAAAGACAATGGATGTACCTAGTTAGTGCCCGAACCTTAGAACTACCAGTTGGGTCATTAGCGGTCCAGTTAATAGTAATAATGGTTCTAATATTTTACGTCTAATTTAGTACATATTTTGTAATTCAAAATGGCTCCCAGAAGCTTTGAATGGGTTTTCTAATTTATTATACTGTTCTTTTAATATTCCTTCTAAAGAATATGCATTAAAGATCGCTTAGTATCTATTAAAAGACTATATTCAAATAGCGTACCTGTAGTGAAAATTATACTGCCAAAAACAGTGATAGCCCAGGGGCTTACAAGTTGTAGAACTCTGGTCAGGCAGGCGTTTTAATTCGTGTAAATAATTTCATCGCAGTCAGCCTGGCGTAGCGGTAGCGAACGCGGCCTTTGCGCAAGGAGGCGCATGTTCGACCCCCGCACAGTGCAAATATTTGTATGCATGAATATGAATATTTGCATTGGTCTGGTCGTGCCTCGGAAAGCACGTTAACACCTAGTGGCAGTCGTTACGGGTTGTTAGAGCCCTCAAAAATCTAACAATTCGTCTAACTGCAATGCTTAGATATCGCCTTCGGGTTGTGGAGGTCAGACGGCAGTCGCTTCACGGAAAATATCGAAGTTTAGCCAAAATCAGCAGTTTGACTGGTAAAGCGAACCCCGGACTCCACAGCTGAAAAGCTACGGATGCGACTGGGATTAACGCTGAGATGATGATGAATCCCATCGCCACTACTTTCAAAATGGTGGTGGAAAACATCTTGTCGAATCAAAAATTCGAAGTCATGTGACATCTACCACCTGCACTGGGTGTATGTGGTAGATATAGCCTAATACTCCTTGAAGAGAGAAATCTTGTGATCCAGCAGTTGAAGCTTCTATAATCTCATAATTATGTTTATACTGCAACTAGGTCTTGCAGTTCTTTTGAAGAGAAAATTGACTATCTCATCAAGAATACTGATAAGAGACGAATCCCTAGAAATAACACAGTGTATATTATGATATTTAGTTTATATTTAATTGGCTTGTATCCTAAAAAATAATTTAATGTCCGTCAGATAGCTTTATAAAAAATATTGAACACGTATTTTTTATTTTTTCTTTTATTCAAATACTTAGGAAGATATATTGATTTGAAATGTCGCATGACGTCACGCCATGGTGCAAAATATAGAACGGCGTGACGTAATTAGCCCCCACTCTGTAACTTTAATACGCTATATCTCAGTAATTTTTGGTAATTACGACAAAATAAAAAATACGGGTCTTAATTTTTTTTATTATCTATAAGACGGACTAATTATTTTTTTGATTTTCATACCTTGGATACATCCCTATTACCTACATTAAAGAACATCATCCAATTCATTTAAATTTTTAAACGAAGTTAAATTATAATCTCTGAATACATTTTCATTAACCTCCATGCAGATCACGTATTTATGCACCTGTACCGGGTGCCTTGTCGCCTCATTTGAAGCCTCCTTTCTAATAATGAGTAACAGCGACCCCCTCATAGGTAGGTAGTTAACAATGGTCTGTGATTGCGTGCCGCGCTCAGTTCGATGTGGTTTCTCCCAGGTTTCACTCCGGTTTCGCTCCCCTGCCGCAGACGGGATGCGGCCTGACACACGAATATTTAATACAGTGTGTGATTAAATCTGTATTCATTAAAGATTCTTCTGTGAAACTGTTGCAGGTTTCTGAAAATTTTCGGTGAATTTGGTGGTTTTTGTTTGGTCTTCTAAGTTTTCCTCGAATATTAGGAAAGCGAAAGTTATTGAGGATGGATGGATGGATGTTTGTTACGCATGCTGTAGAAAGGATTTGGATGAGATTTGGCACACAGATAATTTTTACTAGGATTAATAGGATAGGTACTTTTAATCCCGATATTCTAACGGTGTCAAGACTTTATGCGGGTGAAAACGCGAAGTGCTGCGAGTATTCTATTAGCGCAAAAGTGAAATCATTTATTTCATTTCATTTATTTTCATTCATAAAATAATTTACATTGTATTGAATATCTACATATGCGACCTACACACGACTACACACAATATAAAGAACTAAGAATTATTCATATACATACATTATAATCTCATCATCATTATCAACCTTTTATCGTCTCACTGCTGGGCACAGGTCTCCTCTCATACAGAGAAGGATTGAGCGTAATCACCACGCTTGCTCAATGCGGGTTGGCGATTTCAGACTTTAAAGTCCAGGTTTCCTCAAGTTGTTTTCCTTCACCTTCAGTCATTGGTGTCCAAGATATACTTAGAAAGTACATATAACTTTAGAAAAGATACATTGGTACTTGCCTGACCTGAAATCGAACCCGTGCACTCATACTTGAGAGGCTGTTGTTTTGACCACTAGGCCACCACGAAATCTACTACCTGTCTATTTACTAGTGATGCAACGGATCTCTGTTTCTATTTCCACAAGTGCGGAAATTCGACGTGATTTTCAACATCCATTTCTGCTTCTGTTTCCACAACTTTTATAACGGAGATTTAAATGGAAGTTTACAATCGACAGCTGAGAGCTACTCAATGTTTTCTATAATAGATTTCTAACATATCTGTTTCTAATCTAGATTTGGTGTATTTGATACTTAATAAAGAATTATATTTGTAAATTGTTTTTTTTTTTCATATTATTTATAATTCCGTTTCTGATAAAATTTACTTTTGACATCTGTTCCCGTTTTTGGTTCTACTAAGACACTTCCGTTACATAACTACTATTTACTCTAAAACGTAGCAAAACTTTAAATTAATGTTCACAGTCACTGTGTTTAGTTTTAGCTTAGCAGGTAGGCAGTGGTGTATAGTTGAGTGTACTGGAGTTTTCCTAAATATTTAGCAATTGCGGATATTACACATCTACATTTTATAACTCACTGAAACTAGCATAACAAACCGTAAAAAATATCCGTACGCTTCAGAGAAAATAAGTCTTAATATTAGATCAATGGAATTCCATCGAGGATACCTCAAAAGAAAGCGCTTTGATTACTCCTGGAGCACGAATGTGACGGCCAAAGAGAGAGGCTATTTTTATAGACGCAGAGATTGCGGCCCTCGTAATTCAATTTATTGCGTCTACCCTCCGCCAGGGGGCGGACGCGATAATGCAATTTGATCGAACCACTTATTGGCCCTTTACCTTTTCATTACCACGACTAAATTTTAATTCAAAAGAAAGTTCACCTTTTTACTGAAAGGGGTGATCTGCACTTCGGTTAGCGCAGGTAGTCTTACGCGACTTTTAGCACTACGATTTTTTATTGCACACTTGATTTGCGACTCTCGGTGTTGAACCGAACATCGAAAATCCATACGAACGCGTCAAAAATACTGGATTTGGAGTTGGATTTTCAACTTTCAGCGCTCTAAGCGCTGTACGTAAAAAGAAAGACCGTTTGTATAATAATAATCAGCATGTTCTGTCCGACCACAGGGTCCCTTTTCCTTTTCAACCCGATCCTGAGTCAAGTTTGACCAATTTTGCCTATAAGTGTCAAGTTTGTTCTGACATCTCCGCCTGGGTCTGCTATGGTGCCGCCACTGGGCATTTTCAGGAATCCATGTTGTGGTATTTTTGGCATTCAACGGCACGAGGAGATGAGAGCTAAATGTCGAAAAGTTCCCAAATATGAAAATATTTCAACAATAAGGGTTGTAGCAGTGAGAACTTTTCACTTTACCTCTTTACACCTGCTTCGCGGGAGATGAATTGTGGAACATAATGTAGCAAAAGTTATACGTTTATGTTTTTCAAGCGAGGACGACGCCCCGTTGTGAATACGCAGCCCTTTTATTTTCAAGGCGATTAAAAAACTTCCATCCCTTTACAAAAAGGCTTTAATATTTCCCCTTCATAGAAAAGTATTTTCACGACGTTTATTTATATTCTTATAAAAAAAATGTTCCTTTTATTTATTCACTTTCTCGTCTGAATGTAGTGTATATTGTCAATCAAAATATTTTCCACTTGGAATATACAATGGAGGGGGCACATGTGAACAAAATACAATATTGAACTCAAATACAGTTTCACCCTTGTTCGGGGCTTTGTTTGGGATAGGAAGTAACTTTTTATTATTTTTCTTTTATAAACACCTGTAACTTTGTTATTTAGAAACTCGGATTGGTTGGTGACCGCAGTCAGTTCGATTGTATAGGTGGTTCTTTGGGCAGCATAGGTGACCAAATCAAAAGCAGGTATATGATGTGTCTTCATTGTATTTCTGCGTATTTGTGCGATGAATGGTTGGTGTGGTTATGTATGTTAATTCAAATAAAATGTTTGCACATTCAATTTACTTTAGTCTTTTTGGTGGGTTTTTTAGTACTGTTGTTATAAAAGTAAGTACTTATTAAATAAAATCTTTCAAAAACAATTGTCGTAAAGAGGAAACGCGATACATTAATAACGTTGCACAGGCGTCCAGTTTATCTAAATAAAACAACAATGAGTAATTATGTAACGAAGTTAGACAGGGGTGGCTCTCTCTGATAAAATATTTATGTACTTACTTGTTCCGTATTGCAGGCTGGTTCGAAGGGTTGTCGAAGTTTTCAGTAAACAAACGCGAGCTTGCTTTATTTTCGAAGTATTACTTCAAATTTGAATTATGCGGTATTGTGCCAATTATTTCTGCGTACTTTGAGCATATTTTAGTTTTAAAATAACTGTGCTATTTCTGAACGTTTTTATGCTTGGTAAATTTATTATGTTGAGTAAATCTGTAGGTAACTTAATTTAAGTAAAGTAAAACGTGACGATGTACGCGGTATTAAAGACGAGACGAAACGCTTTATCCGAATCGTAGTAGTGTCAACAACGTAAGGGTACTCGCCGTACCGTACTACAGGTCGTCCGATGATGGAACGGACATGGGGAAATTAAGTCGCGCACACTGTCCAAAATGCTACATATAGCTTCTTACGATGCCTAACGACGGTCAAAGATCCAGGAATCTTACTGAGCTTATCGTGCTCTCCGAAACACGAATGAGTTTTGATATGCAAAGATGGTGACCCGTCCAAGAGCCATCGCTGAGACTAATTTTAGGTTTTAGGACATACCGGTACTGAAAATGCCAGTAACGTAAACTATCATGCATCTTTTTTTTAAATGTCCCACACTAGAAATTTCTCCTTTATTCCAGATGCGGAACAATTACTTGTAGGTCGTTCAAATATTTGTTCTGTACAGGAATCTAATCCGTGACATAGTGCAGCAGTCAATTGCTTGACCACTGCTTGACCAACCATATCGTCCTGCTTTCTTAAATTGTGTTTGATAGTGTGTAGTGTAATTTAGGTGAGCGTTTCTAAACAATAACGAAATAATCGTTATATTTTGTAAGATTGTTTGAAACACGAGTGTAGTATTTTATGTAAGGATTTTAAGTACAAAATTTTAGAAACTTATCATGTAAAATCACAAAGTTGTGAGTTTTTTATGTTACCTGGTTGTCCCAACAAAAATATGGCCAACACACCGCTCGCCCATCCGCGCCTAGAGCGGCGCAGCGTCGTCATACGTTTATGGATAATAATTTCTGGTTGTGTTGTAATTAACTAGTGTTGACACACTGACAGGCTTTAGACTATCGTAAAGGTAAAAAAATCAGCCACAAGTAAAAAAATGTGTAGTATAATTTATTTAAAACCTTTTAATTTTACTTAAAACGTATTACACCCTTGCACAACGAGGCCCAGAGCCACTGTGTACAGGCTTCTATTGACTACTATGATCTGCTGTGAACTGTGTTGTGTGCTTGGTAACCACACTGCACAATTTCTAAATGTATTTGGGAAAAAATAAAACATGGTGTAAAAATGATAGAAATCGATTCAGTTGCAGTTTTCGTATAAAGTAAAAATAAAGTTGTATAATGATAGCAGAAACAATTTCATTTCAATTAAGTCTACACAAGTATATAAATGCACGTATTCCACGTGAGCGATTGCACCTTGAATCCCGCGCTTGATCGGCTTACTTTTGGCTCGTGCTTAACACTGGTAGCTGATACAGTTCTCTTTCTTGTAAACTGTATATTTTCACTACCTACAGACTGTCATCATCATCATCATCATCATCATCAACCTTTTTACCGTCCCACTGCTGGGCACAGGTCTCCTCTCATGCAGAGAAGGATTGAGCGTAATCACCATGCTTGCTCAATGCGGGTTGGCGATTTCAGACTTAAAGTCCAGGTTTCCTCAAGATGTTTTCCTTCACCTTCATTTATTGGTGTCCAAGATATACTTAGAAAGTACATATAACTTTAGAAAAGTTACATTGGTACTTGCCTGACCTGGAGTCGAACCCGCGCACTCATACTTGAGAGGCTGGTGTTTTAACCACTAGGCTACCACGACATTACAGACCTGACCAGACCTGACCTAAGACTGTAAAATGCTAAAACTTTCTACTTGACCGTATTTCCCAATGATTGCACGCTACTTCCTCCTGTTCCAGGTAAAACAGATAACATTCAATGAGCTTCGTAAAACAAATCTCCTGAAAAATAAAATAAAATTTTCCTCCAAGGAAATATAGAAGAAACAGTCTTAGTCGGTAAAGTACTTGGCACTTCAGTCGCCGGGGCTTTGCATATAAACTACTGTCTCCGAGTTTAAACATTGGATAAGAAATCAGTATAGAAGCGACACTAATGAACTATTGAACGTTCCTTTGGGCGGGTGTCGTGTGTCACAGATTAAAGTCGGGGTAATTGTTGCTTATCAAATAATTTGATAATTTAAATTTAGTTATTTATTAAAACTTTATGCACAAACATTGCACAATGGCGGACTTAATGCCTTAGGCATTTTCTACCAGTCTACCTTAAGGTGATGCAGAGACAAAACATGGTAGGTGCAAATAAATTAAAGTTAAAAGAGAAAAAGAAATATAATAAATACATACATACAAAATATAAACAGTAGAGGGAGATAAACAAATATAGATAGAGAAAAAGAATAAACTACATGTGGGATGAATCTACCAATTTCTTGGTACCTGGTATGTGTACCGACTGGTCAACTTCCTAATATTCTGAGGAAGATCATTCCAAAGGAAAATCGCATGGACAAGAAATGAAGACTTAAGGCCCTGTTATAGTGCGATGTGTAGGTATGAACACGCTTCCTCAGCCCCCGCAAAATAGATAAGAGTCGAGCGTATAGACGCAGCGAGAGAGCGCGCGCGCCACGCGCCGTTCTCGTCGGTACTAGCATTTGAACATGCCACAAGGCAGTGATATTGCAGTAGGTAAGGTATGAAAAAGTATCGGTTTCGGAAATATTGACCGAAGAGGGAACAAAATTACTGTTTTGTTTTGTTGGTATTGTTTTGTAATCAAATAAACATTTTCATTTTACATTTCCTTTAAAACTACAAAAATAATCTAACCACGTTCAAATACACTTTTGTCCAATCAATTGTGAATTAATTATTGTGCAAACCAACTGCATTATGGATGCAAAAAATTCCCGTAAAAAAATAAATATTATTTTGCAAAAAGAGGTAACTTAATAAATGTGCGTTAACCACCCTTCGCTTGCCGCCCGCCGCCAGCGGGCGGCAGGGCACGCGGCACGTGGTCGCATCGCTATTCGCTCATAATAATACCGGTGTTGTCACTTTTTTAAATATGACCAAATTTCGGGGAATCTGGTTTTTTTTTTTTTTAATAATTATAATCTAGCCTTGACCGCCATCCCGCCTGATGGTAAGCAGTGATGCGATCGTTAGTGGTAAAGCGCGCTAGTTTATTAAGAGCCTATTAACTCAGAAAAACTGAGCAAATAGGAAGGAAGACGGCAGTTGAGCGAGGTGATGCAAAGTTAAATCCAACAACACGACCAACGATGCTGCGCCAAAGGGAGATTGATCTGAAGACCCTCCACGACCAAACTTCCAACACAACAACATTAGGTGCATCGTACCCGGCACACATCGCAACACAACTGCTCAGACCCGTCCTCTGTACGGCTTCACCAGACATCATGCCGGAACACGACAAATCGCTTGGCGGCAAGGCTTTGTCTGGTGGGTGGTAACTTCTGCCGGCGGCCGATGTTATGGCCTACCACCGAGAATAATTCGCGGGAAAAAAAGATTATTTCAAAATTCATTTGTATTGGTACTATGATGATTACGTAAAATTTTATATTATATTTGGTCATGTGTTTACCTAACCTTTATTATCCATATGGGTCGGACAGGGTTTTCTTAACATACTTACTGTATTTTTTATCGTTTATTTTTATGCATATAGTTAGATATACAATATGTAAAGAAAACCCTTTCCGATCCGTAAAGGTATTGTTAGGTATCGATAACTGATTCTACTAATGGATACAAAGCCGGGCTAAACTTAAAAAAAAAATCACCCTAAAAAAATAAATATTATTTCGCAAAAAGAGGTAACTTAATACATTTGCGGTAAACAACCCTTCCGCGGGCGGCGGGGGACAGGGCACGCGGCACGTGGTCGCGTCGCTATTCGCTCATAATAATTCCGGTGTTGTCACTTTTTTTTAAATTACCAAATTTCGGGGAACTTGGAATTAATTCGCGGGAAAAAAAAGATTATTTCAAAATTCATTAGTATTGTTTCTATGATGATTACGTAAAATTTTACATTATATTTGGTCAAGTGTTTACCTAACCTTTATTATCCTTACGGGTCGGCCAGGGTTTTCTTTACATATTGTATGTATGTGCATAATAGAATATTATGTAATTGCCTATATCTGTTTTCATTATTCTATTATTATATTTTTTATCGTTTATTTTTATGCATATAGTTAGATAACTAAAACGAAAATAGAAAATAAGCTAAATAGAGAGACCATACCACCACCAGACCAGACCAGAGATATGTATAAATAGAGAGACCAGATAGAGCGGTAGCAAGTTTGTATGGAGAAAAAAAAAAGAATTTGACAGATATCCTTAACTTTTTTTGCTCTCATTGAAGCGCTGCGAATATAAAATTTATGTAGTTGTTACTTCACGTTCTTAAAATTATACCCAGAATTTACAAGAAAAATACTTTATATATACAGTATGTTACGAAAACCCTGTCCGACCCATAAGGATAATAGAGGTTAGGTAAACACATGACCAAATATAATATAAAATTTTACGTATTCATCATAGTACCAATACAAATGAATTTTGAAATAATCTTTTTTTCCAACGAATTAATTCCAATTTCCTCGAAATTCGGTAATTTTTAAAAAGTGACAACACCGGTATTATTATGAGCGAATAGCGATGCGACCACGTGCCGCGTGTCCTGCCGCCCGCCCCCCGCGGTCGGCAGGCGAAGGGTGGTCAACGCACATTTAATAAGTTACCTCCTTTTGCGAAATAATATTTATTTTTTTTAGGGGGATTTTTTTTTTTAAGTAAAGCCCGGTTTTGTATGCATTAGTAGAATCAGTTATCGATACCTAACAACACCTTCACGGGTCGGACAGGGTTTTCGTAACATACTGTATACGATAAGTCTACGTTATTAAAAAAAAAAAAACCGGCCAAATGCGTGTCAGACTCGCGCACAGGTTCCGTACCATTATCTTTATTCTCTTTCATTTTTTTAAATTTTTATTTAATTATTTATTTTTAATCTGAAATTATAACCCTATATTCTATGAACATTTCAAGCGTCTATCTATTTTCGTTATTAATTTGGAGCAAAAAACGTCAAAAATCACGTTTGTTGTATGGGTATACATAATCTCTGAAAATTTCAACTGTCTAGCTATTACGGTTCATGAGATACAGCCTGGTGACAGACGAACGGACAGACGGACAGCGAAGTCTCATGAATAGGGTTCCGTTTTACTTTTTAGGTACAGAACCCTAAAAACAAAATTATCGTTTGATCAAATTCAATCTGATTTGTATTTACATACGACAGCACATCCAGCTACTAAAATCTGACAGATTTCTTTATTAGATTTTCAACTTTATCTGTAAACAGTTAATGCTCAAGGTTGAATGAGTATATTTGAGAGTTTCGGGTAGCTTGACCTACTGCCATCCCTAAAACTTTTTTTTACTGTGGCGCGCCTAATCAATGATTGTAAGTACATAAATAATGTTTGGAACTTTTACGCTATGAAACGAAATATTAACGGTAAATAAGTACCTTACCCATTTACTTATTTATTTATACTAAATTTTTAGAAATTATGTAGGTACTTCATATAATCATATAATCAATTTTCTGAATGTTCTTTTATTTTTTTACTACCCATTTTTGATAATAAAATCAAGTTTTTATAAATAAATATGTTCACTTATTAGAATGCGCAAACGCGGGGGAATTTTTAAGAAAAATCGAGGTGCGTCCAACCTCGATAACGTCTCGGCGGGCACTGGCCGGCTGTGGTGAACGCTTGAATGTTTGATTTTGTGTAATCATTGTTTTTATAGAAAACAATTGTATGAAAATTAAAAAATGTGTCTTCAGCAATCTCTAGAAAAAAATGAGGCCTATCTTTTGGTACAACTTTTATATGGATTTATAATCTAATTTCTTCAAGGTAGACGTTTTAAATATTGATTTAGTGCCATCTTTATCATTTTTTTCTATCGAGCCAATTATTTAAATTCACGTTTCTATCTTCACAAAACGCTAGGTAATATGTTCAACTTTCCTAAAATATTTTTATTTCTCGCGAAATGTTTTATTTTGTTAGATTTACAGAGGTTTAAAAAAGTTAAAAAGTTCTGCAACCTGGCCTTAAGAAAACCAGTGTGGTAAGAAGGACATCGTGAAAGACAATTATTGGAAGACCTGTCGCGTGCTCAGGCCACTAAGGAAGCAATCTAGTCCGAAAGAGAGTCCATGGTAGAGTACTCTCTACCATGGCATGGTATGGCATGGTATGGTAATCTTGTGGCATTAATTGCCACCAAAACACAAGTGTGTCTTTTCACCGCCAAAAGGAGCCCGTTCACCTTGGCTCTTACCCCAATGGATCCCTGAATAGATCGTTGTTCGAAAGAGTTACCGTGGTCCCTGAGCACAGGCAAATAAAAGAACACGGGTGGGTTTTATTCAGTAAAAGTCTGACACGTCCTTCCGCTCCTCCAGAAGGGAGAGATGATTTTCCATCCGGCAAAAATATGGATTTCAGCATAATTCTGCGATAATTACTAACCATTATGCACTTCTAGGAAGTCTTATTTATTCTATGGTTTAAGGTAGTGCCATGTTAAGGATTTATTATCCTTCGGAAAATGTTCGCCGAGTAATACTAAGATCAGTTTTATTAAAACGAAGAGATTATGTCTATGCCTTGGAGATAGGGCTTAGGTAAGTGATATATTAGTTGCGAAATAGAATAGGAGTGATTTTATCTTCAGACGGAATTTAATAGTTGAGCTTTATTATTTGAATAAGATAAAAATAATTATAGTAATTATCACAGCTTCATTTGTCTAGTGGTCGCCAATGTTACTGCTAAGCATAAATTTCTGGATTAAATACATTATGGGGCAGTGTTAATGGATTTCTCTATCAGAAATTTCATAGTAGATACCTGGTATTTGGAATTTGTGTCCAGTTTGTAATAAGCACGCACGTCCCTATTTTACACTTAAATCAAATGTAATCAAATGTGAGTGCTATAGGTACATCTTTGCTTAACCCTTTGAATACAGACATCATGTTTTATTTATCATTAACCACGCTTAAAGTTGCTGCCTTAGTAATATTTATTTCGAGCTGTATAAATCTATTGGAATAAAATAAACCTACTTGCACACGTTATCAGTCCAGATTTTTTTTTCATAAAAAAGTTCTTCTAGTTACTCCTAATGTCAAATTTCCTCAGCAACTTGTCATCGTCCTCACCAAAATCCTCATACAAAATACAAAAAATAAAGTCAAAGCTGTTCTAGTGATGAGCTTGCTGAACTATCGAACAGCATTTCATAGTTATTTTATTAATACTGAAAATTCCATAATAAATCTGCTTCCTTTTCCTTATTGAAAAACATCTTTGTACCATTTTAATTAGGAGAATCAAAACCCAAAAGCCTCTCAAACTCTTTTACCCACCTCACAAAAGCACACTCAATCCCTTTTAATAACAAACTGAAACCCTTCAAAAATTGCACAAAGGCTCATAATTCTGCGGTTTTCCTTAAAATAAGCGAAAACTGAAGGTAAGGAACCCACGACACAGCAGGGTTCCGTATAATTGAGTGCATAAATCAAACGCCATCGGAATGAGATGTGATGCTTCATAACTTTGCTGTGAAATAGTCGAGCCTATGAAAAAGCGATAGGGGACGGGAATGGCTAAGCCATAGCTTGTCTGATAAAAAGTGTTAGATGTGCGAGTTGAGGAGATAAAGTGTTGTTTTAGTTGTTGTGGTGCTGTTGCCATGGTGATGACTGTATGGATAGTTGTGTTAGCAAAGATTGTTGTGTAGGCGGCAAAGGAAATGGGGTCGTTCCGGTGTAGTAGTATTATTAACTTGATAGTATCATGGTTCGAGCATTTGGTTCTTAAATAATATAAATATGTTTGATAAGGCAGGTGAGACTCTAGTTTCCTTACATATAATTAATTATATTTAGTATTTTATTCCTTTTCTGTAATGTTACTTTAATCATACAAATATTTTCATTATTTAAAAAAGTAAAAACAGTGAGGTGCTTTAATGGCGACATTCCTTCCTCCTTATCGTTATAAGAACATATTTTAATTTTATTCATTATTTATTTACAATTTACTAAAATCGCATCAAGGAACAACCCATACTTAAACAACTGTAGCGCAGGGTAAAGTGACTGATAGTAGTACCTACTTAGGGAAATGACATTTTTGACTTTAATTGTCGCTGATATGAGATTGCAACTAAATTTCAAACGATTTTTATTACAGGAGTCGGCTCTCTGGTATAATGTAAGTGTACCACTAACAGTAATGCTGTTCTGTAAAAATCTCATCGAGAACTTAGCGCGAACACTCACTTTACGAAAACGTAAAGTGAGCTCACAATAGTGTCAATCTAAGTCGCGTCAGGTGAAATGACAGTTCACTTTACCTCGGTGAAAATTTTACATACATAATAGCATCGTATGGCATTACACCTACCTAACCCTTCGCTAGTAATAGGCGTGATGCAATGCCATATATTTTCTGTTTATGTGGTTATTATTTCATAATAAAACTTTCGTTGTTTCATCTTAACATTTTAATTAGCTTGCTCTCAGTTACGGCCTTGCTGAACTATGAGATAAGTGCCTCTTTTACTGCGGTACACTGTCAGCAAGTGCATCTCGCTAACAACAAGATCCTTTTAGTTAATGAAAATATTTATTACAATTTTAAGCTAAGTTTTCAGATATAGTACGTATAGGCACATAGAAAAGTACACATTACAGCACTGAGTTGGGAAGGAACATCGTTACATCTTACTTATATGTTATAAATAAACGAAAGTTTTATGAGTATGTATGCATGGATGGATATTTGTTTTTGTTCCCTTTTTTGGTGTGGACTCCAGGAAATAAAGGAATGGATAAAGAAATAAGTTTTTTTTGTTAATCCTTATATTTATTTTTTTAAATTGCTTGTTTTTTTCTTTCAATTATTAACTAGCGTTTATTACTTAATGAAAAATGTAAACCTGGTATCTATATTCCTTTAATCAAAATATTTTAAAAGAAGCGTTCGGTTGAATCAATTTCTTAATGGTTTTATCCCCCTTTTCCTTACATACCGTCTTCAAAACCCATATTCTTTAACCAGCCCACAAAATACATTTTATCGCCCGTTCCACATATGGTCTAAGATCGTAAATATTAAATAACAGCTTAACAAAAGTGCTCGGCGGGATTTATGTCTCAATATCGCATGACCCTTGGCACCTGCCTACCTCTTTATGTTACACTATTGATTCATATTTGTTAATAGCCTATATCACGCGATGTACTTATGTTAGTATTAAGAAGTTTTTGTCGGAATATGGCTATTGTTTTTTGTACAAAAAAGTTCTAGCTTGCCCAACGTAAAATTTAAAAAAAAATATATCAAAAAGCAAGAAAGAAGAAGAAATGACAAGAAACTCTACCGATTACGAGGGTTTAATCGGTTTATGTTTATTGATTTTTGTTTTCAGAATTTCTATTAAAAATAATCTAACTTCAATAAAGTTACAACGGGAAATTAATAAAAATCCTCCTTCCAAGAAGTAGTTTGTATGAAGAAGAAATAACAAGAAATTCCACCGTCACTCTAAGAATCGGACTATTGTAATGAAACGTTAAGTTTAGGATATATTTACGTTTGTGGACATAACCAGCCTGTTCTCACTGTTGCTACACACGGTTCCACTCGGCGATAATCACCACCGTAGAAAACTCGAGACACTCGTCACCAAGACGGCGCAACGCGGCTTGGAACACTTCACATGTCTTCGAAGTTTTGGTTTTAGAACAGATGTTTCCGCACGATGTTTCCTTTCACCGTTTTTAATGCAGTGGTGATTAAATAATTTTCCTAAAGTGAAGCGTCTGACGGGATCCGTGCCTATGACCTGCAACTTACACCTCGCGGCAGTTACCACAGACCCACCACTTCTCTTACGTTTGTGGTATTACTGGGTATACCTGAAACGTAAACGTAAACGTGACGTTGGAGTGTTAACCCGAAACGCAAACGAGATGTTGGAATGTAAACCTGAAACGTAAACTTGGTGTTTTGATCTAATATAAAACACATTCAATATCAGGCATATATAAAAAGGAGAGATGCTTTGATTTGTTACGGGTTTTTTTTTAACTGTTCGAAATTCGACGTTAAAAAAAAACTTTTATAAACGACGAAAAAAATAAACTTTTTTTAGTTTCAGATACAAACTTTTGTTCCAATATTCTTAATGATATTACTTTTTTAATGATATGACTTTTTTAGTTTCAGAAACAAACTTTTGTTCCAATATTCTTAATCATTAAGAATATTGAAACAATTAATTCCATTCATTCAAAAAGAGATCTGCTGCTACTGAAATTAATTACCTTTTATATGACGTGTTTAAGTGATTTTGACTGGCATTTTAATTAATTTTTCAAACATAAAAAATTAGTCATAATGAAGAAACTATAGTAGGTAGACATATGGTGTCGCAGACATTTTTGTAGGCATTTTAAGTCTACAATACTGTAGTACGTTTGCAAGGTAAGCTCAAAAAAATGGGTTTATTTTGCGACATGTGTTAGAAACCTCAAAAATTATCAGTGTCCCTCTTATATATTATACATGTTATATACATAAAAATCTTCCTCTTGAAACACTGCTGTTTATTTAAAAAAAACCCTATCAAAGTCCGTTGCGTAGTTTTAAAGATTGAATCATACAAAGCTACATAGGGAAAGTAAAAGTGACTTTGTTTTATAATATGTAGTGAAGAAATTTTTAGTGTATGAAAGTAACCTTCTTATTTAATTTTATGGTGAGTTCTGAGCAAAATAATAAAAATAATTATATGAACTATTAATATGTAGGCTTTACAAATGAGAAATGATGTGCTAAATCCAGACAAATCAAAATCAGTCTTTTAATGTGTTGTTCCTAGCAACTACAGAATTGTATCTGGGTCTAAAATTTTACATATGATACATATATTTTAATGTTATTCGGCAAATTGAGGTCGCAATTTATATAAACAATAAAAGCTGGCTTCATAATAAACAATAGAACGGTGTTAGCCATTGATATGCAGTGCGGTTTGCACAGAGTTGGCGGTCGCGAGGACATTTACTTAATTCTAGGCTGTATCGAGAACTACTGTTGCCAACCCAGGCTTGTTTGTTTACGAAGACGTAACGTGTTTAGCTACTGATTCAATAGTTCTTTGGTATTTTATTTATATTTGTGTGTGGTCTAAAGTGTTATATTCAATTGGAATTGTATTATGCTTATTAGAGTGAAGAAGAAGTGCATCAATTTGCCTACAGCGTTCTTCCCGTCAGACGAGTGTCTTTAAAACTAGAGTACATAGGCTAATAATAAACTAGTGCGGTTTACCATCACCGATATCATTAGGAAAGATCGCAGTCAAGCATTAATATAATTATGTAATAACAAAATATGAGTGGAGTTTATTTTTTTCAGAGTTTGAATTTCTTAGTTAAAATAATTGAATGTCCCTCATCTCTTCCGTTTTTTTGCTTGATATCAAATAATTTGAGAAAATATAAGAGTTGTGTCATTCACAAATAAACCTATATTGTTCCTACGGCTAGGAAGTGGGCCGTCATTGACCTCCCGCCCAGTGCGGGTTGTTACGAGAAGATTTCACAGGTCTTGGAACTTTTGATTTTTGGGTATTTTGAGAGCAGGGTTGATGAAATTACAATAATTACTCGAAGTACTACGCCTGACCGGACTTCAACTTACAACTGCCGGGTAATTGCGTATACCATCAGGGGCCCTAGTCTGTTATTATAGTAGTGTCAGAATTTTAGATCAGTGATCTCATAATGATCAATTTTGACTTTTGACAAGTTTCGTAATCTACTATCCACTGGATTGCTACAATGATGCAACTATGGCGTCAAAATGACAACCCAGTGGTCAATAACTGAAACTCCATTGCATATTATTAAATGTTCAAATTGAGAAGTTGTTTTTAGTATATCATTTTTACTAACGGGTTTTTTAATAATCGCATTACGGCAATACCATTTTAACACCATTCCATTACAGGATCACTGACGGAATTTGATCGATCATTAATAATCTAGCAGATTACGAACTTTTTAGCACAATGTCAATAGAATAACAATGGAATAGAGCTCCAGTTGCAATGGGTTTCCTTTGGACAGTTCGATAACTTTCATTGCTTTATTTAAGTTGCTGAGCACACAGACTTTCCGAACATATGGAGCAATGGTTTTCGAAGGCCTATTTATATATTTCGTATTTTTTCTTATCAGTCTTCATTATCTTTACACGACACAGAGAACAATGTAACGCAAAACAGTACCTAAAATATTTGTTGTTGAATACAAGCAACCATTGTTGTCACATCCTCATTGTTACATGTCACGTTTCGTTAACGCTAATAATCTTCAGATGTGAACTTACTTGTAAATTCATTTAAACTTTTCCCCTTACCATTGCATAGAACAAAACGCTATCGTCCCTTTAAAAGCCGCGAACCAACACAAACAAGCGTTGAATATGTCGTAGCAATATATTGTGTTGCTTAATTAATTAAAACAACAAACTTTGAAGTACATTTCCGTTTGATACAGCCCTACGCAAAGTTGCCGGTAACTTTGTAAACGAAGTTAAGTAACTATCTAGTCGTATCCATTTATCTTATTAAATGGAGTCCTACTACATTTGAGTGCCTATAAAAATATGTTGGTTACATTGTAGAGATGTGAGACTGAGCCAGTCATATAATACAGTATGTTAAGAAAACCCTGTCCGACCCATAAGGATAATAAAGGTTAGGTAAACACATGACCAAATAAAATATAAAATTTTACGTAATCATCATAGTACCAATACAAATGAATTTTGAAATAATCTCTTTTTCCCGCGAATTAATTCCAACTGGGAAGTTGGAATTAATTGTTGGAGTAATTAATTAATTGTTGGAGTTGGACGAAATTTGGTAATTTTTAAAAAAGTGACAACACCGGTATTATTATGAGCGAATAGCGATGCGACCACGTGCAGCGTGCCCTGCCGCCCGCCGTCCGCGGAAGGGTGCTTACGCACATTTATTAAGTTACCTCTTTTTGCGAAATAATATATTTTTTTTTAAGTTTAGCCCGGTTTTGTATCCATTAGTAGAATCAGTTATCGATACCTAACAACACCTTCACGGGTCGGAAAGGGTTTTCTTAACATACTGTATGTATGTATGAGAACTATTCCAATTTTAAAACTTCCGAATCTGTGCTCTAAGCTTGGCCAAAAAGTTGCATATTTAAAGTTAATTTTTATGTGAAGAATATTTTATTTCCAGCAGAAATTACCACCCACCAGACAAAGTAAAGCGATTCGTCCTGTTCCGGCATGATATCTGCTGAAGCCGTACGGTCGACGGGTTTGAGCAGTTGTGTTGCGATGTGTGCCAAAATGTTGTTGTGGGAGTTTGACCTTGGAGGGTCTCCAGATCAATCTTCCTCTGGCACAGCATCGTTGGTCGTGTTTTTGGGTATAACATTGCATCACCTCGTCTTCCTTTCTATTCACTCAGTATTTTTAGTAAACAGGCTCTTAATAAACTACGCGCTTTATCATCAACGATTGCGGCACAGCTTACCATCAGGCGGGATTGCAGTCAGACACTAGTTTAAGCGATATTTTCTTAAGTAACATTTTTCGTGGGTTAAAAGGTTAATAATAAACTATTTTGTTATAGAGAACAGTATTAAGGGCTTCTATTTTAGCATGCAGGTCGGTTAGGCTTCGGTAACCACAGGACAGGCTTCGCGCACTAATGACGCAGGTATCCGTCACCGACATGTATAATTTAGGCTGGCTGGAAAGGTCGGGCAGTTCGCATTCAGGCTGCTGTGGAGACACCGTGGTTAGCGCCATTTACAAGGGAATTGCAAAGTATGGATAAAGGAAAGTCCTTGCAAATAGATTTTAGAAATAGTAGTACTTACATTGGTATTTTGGCGGGCAACTGCCCAATAGTTGATTTCAGTAATGCTAGTTGTGCGAAAAACATTGCTTGCGTGATGCAGAATTTGCATGACGTTAGTATGACGCGTTGTTACATGGGGCATTGTAGCATTATTAAATACACCTATATTTTAATTAGTAATTACCAGTATCATTTACTTTCTTGGTAATTGGATAGCAATTAGAACAATAATGTAGACCTTCAGGTATACAATATGTAAAGAAACCCCCTTTTTTATCGAGTGGAAATGCCTTTACGCACCATACCCGCCGCTAGCTAGGCGGCTAGCTAGTGTGTGGGACTCGCCCGGCCGAAGCCAGGAATACCCACTAAAACCACCCGGTGTTGAGAGTGTCACGGGATGCGGGGGCTACCTGCACGCGCTGGTCACACTCTGGGGCTAAAGGAGACGGGGGTTCGTCCCGCGCCTTCTTCGCCCCGCCCGTCTACGCCGGAGGGGAGCGGCAAGAGCATCCTCTTCCCGCTCGCTCTCCGCAGCCTCCTTCTGCGAGAGGACGGTCTCGCAGAAGGAGGCGGCAGCCTCCCATGCACTCTCGCTTTCAACCATCGCTCGCACCATGGTTGCCAGGGAGAGGCGTCATGTAAGGAAACCCCTGTCCGATCCGTGAAGGTATTGTTAGGTATCGATAAGTGATTCTACTAAGGTCTACAAAGCCGGGCTAACTTAAAAAAAAGAGGTAACTTAATACCTATGCGGTAGGCAATCCATGCGCGGCCGACGGTGGACAGGGCACGCGGCACGTGGTCGCATCGCTTAAAATAATACCGTCAAAATGATGTTGTCACTTTTTTAAATCGTCAAATTTCGGGGAAGTTGGCATTCATACGCGGGAAAAAAAGATTAAGTATTTCAAAATTCATTGGTATTGTTATTATGATGATTACGTAAAATTTTATATTATATTTGGTCATGTGTTTCCTCGACCTTCATTATCCTTATTGGTCGGACAGGGTTTTCTTTACATATTGTATATACGTTTAAGAGGGCTAGGGTCGCCGTTATTAAAATCGATAATGAAAATAAATCGTAATTGCTTAACTAAAAAAAAAAAAACGAAACTCTTCAACAACAAATAGTAAAGAAAAATAAACACACCGAAGTTGTTTAAAACTGTCCCATATCGTAGTTTCAGCGGACCGCAGATACCACGATTTATGTCTCGAGTTCGGACTGTCTTCACGAGTCGTTGCTCCAAACTTTCCACGGACAGCGATTAAGATTTACAGCGGGACTGGTCCTAAATAACTTGAATTGTTGGTAAACCTACTGATCCCTCAGTGTTTTGATAGAAGAGACAATTTATGGACTTGAAACAGTTAAAACTATTTGTTTAGTGACCAAATTTAGGAGTTCTTGGGTATTCGTTAGACTGACTAAAATGCTGGCAATGTTGTTAATAGAGTTGTATTAATTATTTCGTATATTTGTCTGTTTGAGTTATGAGCTTCAACTATGTTGCTTTTGTCAGTGTAATAACTTACTTGTAGTTTGGATAAGTTATATTGAAACAAAATGTACGGTTAAACAGTCACTAATCAGTACTTTAAGGGTCAACCTACCCGAAACTGTTCAATTTTCTTAACCAGCTTTGCATCTTAATGTTTTATCATTAAATTTGAAAATGTATTAAATAAAATTGATTGTAGTAGCTTGACTTGCTGGGGTCTGAACATTAAGTAACCACAATAATACTAGCCTATTAACATGAAATGTGCACAAATGAAGATTTTGTGCTGCAACTGAGAAATTGAAATGAGCACTTCATAACTAGACTTACGAGGTAGTTAAGCTCTCTTATATTAGAGAAACTTGGGTAAAGTTTTAACTGAAGTTATCAAAAGTTATTTTTGTATCATCTAGAACTCTGTGAACTTTGTACCAAAACAAACACTATGTGGAGCACAAGTTAGAAGACTCCGAATAAAACTACCCGAAGTCGAGACGACCTATAGGCCGATATCGACGATATAGTTTCGTAATGAAAACTCATACTAGGCCTACTGAAGGAAACAAACGACCGGCGGTGGTTCACTTTAGCTCTGGATCTACAGAGCAGTAACACTTAAAGATGTTTTGCAAAGCAGTTGATTAAACGTCCACCACGTCCAAGCTTTTTGCTGGATGTACGCATGGTTATTCATTAAGCTATATCCAGTATATGCTGACTTCTCATTGTACGAAAAGTCGATGCGAGGTCATAAAAATTGGAGGTTGATGTGTCGTCGCATCTACACTCAAGTTTCACTTCTAGCACTTCTAGCTCCATTATCTCCGTGTGCTCATTTTCATTACAATACGTGATAATTGAAATACCCGAAAGCGAATACATTTACATAATAAGTGTAATGTTGTTACACACTCGTAACGTTAACTATTGCGAATAATTGGTTTCGTAGCCACTTGGGTTTATTATCATTGTTATGATAATGTTCTTTTATAACTGTTACAGCTAAACTTAGCCCATTTCCTGCGTATTTGTAGTTAATTTCCAATTTATTTGTGACGAATTTTGTTTTTTTTTTTTTCTGTTGAAAAATGTAATCTGATACTATTTTACTTATACCTAGTAAGAAAAATGGTGTCGAGCCTGAAATGGGTCATTAGGTATATTATAAAATTGTTGTGTTGAGAGTTTGGTCGTGGAGGGTCTTCAGATCAATCTCCCTTTGCGCAGCATCGTTGGTCGTATTGTTGGGTTTAACATTGCATCACCTCGCTCAACTGCCGTCTTCCTTCCTATTCGCTCAGTTTTTCTGAGTGAATAGGCGCTTAATAAACTAGCGCGCTTTACCACCAACGATCTCATCACTGCTTACCATCAGGCGGGATTGCGGTCAAGCGCTAGTTTAATATTATTAAAAAAAAAAAACCCACCTGTAATTGAGAAGAAAAAACATAAGGCTCGATACATTTCGATGGCCCCACAGAATAAACATGCAAGAGCACAATTTTTTATTTCTTGCATTTTTCGTTTCACTGACCTTCAACAGCTTCTAAATTTTTTAAATACGTTTTTTTTTACTTAATTTGATTTGCTTATTCCAGGGAATAATCATGGAATTATATCACAAGTATAAAAGTAAGTATATAACAGTATATACTTACTTTTAACGCTTTTGGGTCCCTGAGTTCATACGAATATACGTGCAAATCTAGTTGAGAAGACTTGTGCACTTCTTCGAGTTTGTGTAATAGGAGCTGACACGTTTATTCATGTTGATAAAGCATACAATGTATTCTAAACGTGTCAATGAAAGTTTTAAAATATTTTTTATTTATAATTATAGTATTGCATTGCCTTCTACGGTATTTGATCGGATTGTTTATTTTACAAGAATAACCGTATAATGAAAGTTTACTGTGATCTAATCATAGGAAGTTACAAGAATTAAAAAAAAAAAATAAGTTATGTGCATCTTTTTCTTTCCATTTCATTAAGAAAAGGATGGAAAAAAACATTTTAGTTTAATCCTATCAAATTAGGATACTCCATAGACAAATTAGACGCGATTATAAACATGGCGACTAAAAATACGCCTGTTTACATCAGGAGCGCACTAATTTGACAGGTCTAAACTGGCATTTTATCTTCTGTCCTTTTCATAATGATATGGAAAGAAAAGGATACACTGAACTTAAATTGAATTTAGTTTGTGAACAACAGAATCGGGGCCAATGTCGGAAAACGGTTTAAACTAAAATATATCTAATGTGATATCATTTTTTTTTTTAATAATTATAAACTAGCGCTTGACCGCAATCCCGCCTGATGGTAAGCAGTGATGCGATCGTTGATGGTAAAGCGCGCTAGTTTATTAAGAGCCTATTCACTCAGAAAACCTGAGCGAATAGGAAGGAAGACGGGAGTTGAGCAAAGTGATGCAATGTTAAACCCAACAACACGACCAACGATGCTGCGTCAAAGGGAGATTGATCTGAAGACCCTCCACGACCAAACTCCCAATGCAACAACATTAGGCGCATCGTACCCGGCACACATCGCAACACAACTGCTCAGACCCGTCCTCCTTACGGCTTCACCAGACATCATGCCGGAACAAGACAAATCGCTTGACGGCAAGGCTTTGTCTGGTGGGTGGTAACTTCTGCCGGCGGCCGATGTTATGGCCTACCACCGAGAAAATGTAATGAAGGTTGTATGATTGTTCGGTTGGTAAATATTAAAGACTTTAGATAATTAGACTGGTTTATTACACTTGTAGAATTATATTATTGGAAACGACCTCTTCTAGGTCAGATCCTAAGTTACAATGACAAGACAATAGACTATATTCATAGACACTAATACATAGAGATGGTATTAGTTACTCGACTACAGAGTAGTGATGTATGATACAACAAAGGTCTGCAGTAGATCTGATGATGAAGCCGAGGGACAATCAAGGGAACTCCTCAACGATTCACGGCAGCTGTGTTATGTTCGTGCTTGATTAATTTGTATTGATAACAACCTTACCTACGTCTGGATGGGTGGGTGGTAACTTCTGCCGGCGGCCGATGTTATGGCCTACCACCGAGAAAATGTAATGAAGGTCTGCAGTAGATCTGATGATGAAGCCGAGGGACAATCAAGGGAACTCCTCAACGATTCACGGCAGCTATGTTATGTTCGTGCTTGATTAATTTGTATTGATAACAACCTTACCTACGTCTAGATGGGTGGGTGGTAACTTCTGCCGGCGGCCGATGTTATGGCCTACCACCGAGAATTTTTTATCTTTAAATTAGTATAATTTGTTTAACGCTATATACTACCAAACAACAGTTATCAAGTTTTATTGTTTTTATTTTTTCCTGAAAAGTTGTCGTTTTTGACTTACACGTTTATTCTGTTGGGCCATCTGTTTACGTTTGTGTAACTCGATGAAATAATGGGAAACGCTGATTTTTATTTGCGTTTACAGTGTTGGTCCCGTAATAACAGTTAGGCCTAATGATAATTCTCTTTTCAGGCCAAACTCCTTTTTAATAAAATATTGAAGGTACTTTCCCTCAGCTATTCCACCTTTTTACACCATGCCTTCTATAAGTAGGTTCTGATAGAGATTAATTATAACGTATTTATTTCTTATATGAATATTTTGACAAGTTTATTAACCGACTTCAAAAAAGGAGGAAGTTCTCAATTCGTCGTATTCTTTTATTTTTATTTTTTATGTATGTTCACAGATTACTCTAAGGCGCCTGGACCGATTTGCAAAATTGTTTTTTTGTTTGAAAGGGTATACTTTCTAAGTGGTCCCATAGTCACCAGGTCAGGATCTGATGATGTAAGATCAGAGTAATCAAAGGGAACTTTAAAAAATCGTAGGGTCAACTAGTGCATTTCCAAGTATTTTCATTAAGTACAAATTTTAAAGCACTACAATTTAATAATGGTCTGGAGTAGAACTCATGATGGAGCCGAGAGACAGTCGGGGGAAGCCCTCAACGATTCACAGCAGCTACCTTGTGTTTTTACTTGATTAATTTGTGTTGTTAAGAGTTTTATACCTAGATGTATCGTGATTGACATTAAGGGTCTCATGATGAAGACAAAGGCAAGTTCCGGGAACTCGGTTTGCAGTTGCTACTTTATGCTTGAACTTAATTAATTTATATTGATGAGAACTTTGCACCTATATGGGATAAAATTATGATTTGCAGTAAATCTGATGATGAAGATTAGGCAATCGAGGAAATTCCTCAAAAATTTTCAATAGGACAACCACTACCAACTCGTTACACTTATGCAACAATCAATTAAAATCAAGAGACTGAAATTCAGTTGCGTAATCGTGTCATGTCATGTCATTGCTCATACTTACATTTTGGTCTCATAGGAATTTTGTAGAAATCGATTCAGCGGTTTCGTTTTTAAACCAAAATTACTGGTAAAAATTAAAGTAAATAAAATTAAGTTAATTGCTGGTGTCTTACAGGCCTTTTCCCATTTTATTAGCGTCAGCGTCCAGTCTGACAGGATGCAGCTGAACAGTACTTTTCACAACCAAAAAGTGTAAAATAAGAACTTAAAAAAAAAACCAACCGACTTCCAAAAACACTACAAAGTGAAAAATAACTAATTTCGGAATTCGGTGTCTTTGGTTTTTGTATACAGAGTGGTGCTGACAATACGACAATAAATTAAACATCGTGTACCTCAACATATTCTCAGTTTACCCATAAAAAATCATATAAATATGTCCATTAGTTTAGTCACATAAAATTATTTTTCATTTTTCACATTTTCTACATGGTGTACATGTTGATAAGAAAGCGCTTACAGGTTAATGACCGCCGCATCCTGCGGTACCAAACTTTAAGAATATTGGAGCGAAAAAGGAAGTCGATACAGGATCGTGTTGTCGCCGATCGGAGGTCAATGAACCCATATTTTTAAAGGATGTTCTATTCCGTTTGCAATTTTATGCGATTTAGTTTGTTTGAAATTTTCATTTTTTATTTTTGATACTAGGTTTTTTTCGATGGTTTAGGATTATTCCTATGAGCCAGCATTGTTCGTGCGTTCATTTATTGTCGTATTGTCAGCACCACTCTGTATACGTTTTTGACACAGACTTCCGAAATTAGATATTTTATTTAAAGAAGTCGTTTTTTTTTGTTTAAAACTTTTTAATAATAAAATCTTTGAGGCGCGCACTTTCTCACGGCTAGTCCATCCTTTTTACACCATGTCCTCTGTAAGTCGTCTTATAAATAAATATTTCGACAAGTTTATGGCATAAACAAGAAATAAAGCATTTTTTTAAATCAAGATTTGTATTTACAATGTCAGAACAGTACAGTAGCTGTATGAGTAAGATTAGGTACCTACTATTAACACTAAATTTAAAAAATGGAATCATCCTATAATTTATTCAAAGAAATTATTATCGACATACAAGATGTTTTTTTTTTAATTATAAATTAGTGCTTGACCGCAATCCCGCGTTGATGATAAAGCGCGCTAGTTTATTAAGCCTATTTACTCAAAAAAACTGAGAGAACAGGAAGGAAGATGGCAGTTGAGCGAGCGGACAACACGACCAACGATGCTGCGCCAGAGGGAGATTGATCTGGAGACCCTCCACGACCAAACACCCGACAGAACAAAATTTGGCGCAACGTACCCGGCACACATCGCAACACAACTGCTCAAACTCGTCCTTCATATAGCTTCATCAGACATCACGCTGGAGCACAGGGAATCGGTTGGCGGCAAGACTTTGTCTGGTGGGTGGTAACTTCTGCCGGCAGCCGATGTTATAGCCTAGCATGGAAACTAATACATTTCGCTTTATGTTCGAAAAAATTGCTTGCTTAACCACGTAGCTAAATAACGCAATGAATGTTATTGAACTGTCATATTGCCATTACCACAATACCATTCAAACTCTTAGTGTGCTTACGCAATTATTTCACTGGTACCGTGAGTTAACAGACTGCTCACATTACTAACCAACTTACATCCTATCCTACTAATATTATAAAAGAGAAAGTGAATAGGTTATGATAGTGTAGTGTATATGGATTGAATAAAGGCCTCCCCCAAGACTTTCATTGCTTTGGGGGGGGGAGGGGGGGATTTGCCAAAATCCCCACGCTTGGCAGACGGGTTGGGGATCGCAGTAATTTGATATTCCACAGGAGAAAAGCTGCTGTCCGCTTCCCTGGTGAGAGTTCCCTTACGACATCCACGGGAGGATATGGGTTGGTATTATTCTAATCCCGACACGATCAGATTTAGATCAAATTTGGCACTCAGGTGGATTATAATTAGGAAAATACACATAGGATACTTTTTAACCAAATATTCCCACGGGATCGAAACCTACGTTGGTGAAACCACGGGGCGCAGCCAGTATCTATTATAAATAAGACAGGTTGCAAAAACGGATGGAATGGATGGATGATACTCATCGGATTTAGATGAAATTTGGCACACAAATAGTTTATACATACTTTTTATCCGGATGTTTCCACGGGATCTGATGCGGGTGAAACCGTGGGGGGCACCTAATAAATCTATATAAAAACGTAAACATAACTTACCTCTAAGGCTAAATTTAATTTAATGATAAGATTTTCTAATTTAGATGTAAACCACGATTGCTAAGTGAAGTTTAAACCATTCTGTATTACTATAGACATTGTTTTAGTATTCGGTAAGGTTAATATTAATACTGTAATGGCAATTTATCTTGATTCCTCCCACGATTGAGTAAGTTATGGCAAACATTTGAGATTTATTTCTTGAAACCTTTTATGGTAAGATATGATAATTTGTTGAACGTGCTGTGAAATGAGCAGAGTAATTGCGTAACATACTATCAGTAGCAATGGGTTTCATTCTGTCAGTTCAACAATATTCATGCGTGAATTATATTGTTGAGCAAACACATTTTTTGGACAAATAGTGCAATGGATTAGCTATATACTGCAATACCAATAGAGTGTTATGCAATTTTTTTCTAAATACGGATAAAATAAGATTTTTAAAAGTATTTTCTATTCTCAGAAAGTATTTTCTAGTTTCTCTGCGTGATCGAATCAGAAATGAGGAGATCCGCAGAAGAACCAAAGTCACCGACATGGCTCTGCGAGTCGTTAAACTTAAGTGGCAGTCGGCAGGGCACATTGCTCGTAGAACCGATGGCCGATGGGGCAGTAATGTTCTGAAGTGGTGGCCACGTACTTGAAGACGCAGAGTAGGGAGGCCCCCAACAAGGTGGACCGATGACCTGGTCAAGGTGCCGGAAGGAAGGAAGGAAGCCGATGGATACGGGCAGCACAGGACCGGTCAGCGTGGAAAGCCTTGGGGTAGGCCTTTGTCCAACAGTGGACATCTATAGGCTGGGGAAGAAGATTTTCTATTCGTTTGAAAGTATATGTACATGCTACAGTTATAATGAATGACACTGTGTCTCTGATGTATTGACATCATTTATTTATCTTTACTATACAAGCTTGCAACTTATTTTCACTAGCTTGCAATGTATTTATCCTATGCTGTCCCACTTTTGGGCAAAGACCTCCAAATCCTTCCAAGAACTGTTTTTTCCGCGTCTCCTCGAACCAACGCTTGGCGCGGTAAGTAGTTATGCGATTCCCTACTGTGGTGCGTGTCACGAGTTCAATTCTCGCATGAAACAAATATTTACTTATGACCTACAAATAGTTGTTCCAAGTCTGGCAATTTGTTTATAATGTTTTTGTAATATAGGGGAAATTCTCAGTGTGGGACAGTATTTAAGAAAAAAAAAAAACAAAAATGTTCTTGCGTTGGGAATCAGTGGGTCACATCAGTTGCATGCAAGATGCCCGTTAGGCAAATGTCTTCAAACAATGGATGCCTCAAGCATTTAACGAAAAGTAAAAATTAAATAATTTTTTAACCTTATTTCTATTGACATACTAACCAAACCGATAGATTACAATTCCAAACTCCACAATCCACCGTTCCCCTTAGTTAGGTTCGCCTCTCAAGCGAGACCGTATGCAAAGAGTCGTTGTGTTACCATACCTTGCAAACAGAACAGCAACAGTAAATGCTAATGATGCGACTTTTTTCTTTTGGTAACAGCCTAACGTCGTATGACGTCACAAAGATGGAAAATGTACGAACAAACATTCGTACATTAATAGACATGCCGTGAATCGCATGCTGAGACTCTTCTGCAAACAACAATGAAATGAATTAACTTCCCTCGTTCCTTCAGACTGCGGTCACCAAGTAGAGAAGTTCAGAATGTCTATTTCGAACAATAGCTGAAAAGCTGTATTTTTTAAAAATAATTATAAACTAGTGCTTGACCGCAATCCCGCTTGATTGTAAGCAGTGATGCAATCGTTGATGATAAAGTGCGCTAGTTTATTAAGAGCCTATTCACTCAAAAAAATCTGAATGAATAGAAAGAAAGACGGCAGTTGAGCGAGGTGCAGCAATTTTAAACACAACTAACGATGCTACGCCAAAGGGAGATTGATCTAAAGACACTCCACGACCAAACTCCCAACACAACGACATTTGGCGCATCGTACCCGGCACACATCGCAACACAACTGCTCAGACCCGTCCTCCGACCCACCCCTACTTAAGAGCATGATCGGCCTATAGTTCTTCAATAGGGTATTGTCACCTTACTACTTACCTTATTTCGACAAATAATCGTCATTTTTTTCGTTCTAATCCTTTTTCAGAATATTCTATAGGTATGAAGTGGAAGTAAGACACTGCTTTTTGACTTCCCTGTGCAATTTGTCCCACAACACACCAATCAGGCTGAGATCGGGTGACTGTGACGGCCAAATCATTGCTTTCAGTAAATCCTTCCTTTCCAATTCTTTCAAAAACTCTTTGCAGTTACCGTACTGCTTCACTAGACATCATGCCGGAACACGACGAATCGCTTGGCGGCAAGACCTTGTCTGATGGGTGGTAACTTCTGCCAACAGTCAATGTTATGGCCTACCACCGAGACCTTATAGAAGAATTATTCATCATCCTACTCGTAGCCTTTTCCCAAATATCTTAGGGTTGGCTTCTATGACTAGCTATGCTGACGAACGACTAGCGATCTGACCTCCACAATATAGCCGGAATCTTCTTTTTAGGTGAGATTCAACCTCAACTCTTGATCAATTGCCTCTGTGGAATAGTTACCACAATTTTGCCAATAACACGTGTACAATTTATAGAAATTCTTTGGAAATTTATTTCACAATAATGGCGGATATCGCCAATGACTGTTTACAAAGACGTCCGCGTGAACCGTCTATGAGGGAGGTTTGAGGTAAAGTCATGATGTGGCCACTATATTGCGATATTTCAATGTTCTTTATGAAGTAATTATTTACTGAATTCACTTTTTACTACATAAATTACGCGCTTTTATTTAGTAAACGACACTATAAATAATTTTAAAAGTCCAATGAAAAATGCGCGTGACACTCATCTGACTCATCTTAGCGTTCCCGCCAAAACTCCCATAAACTAGTTACTAATTTATTAAACTTCTGCACCGATTAAACATCTGCTTCGTGGCATTATTGCACAATGAGTAGGTTTTCAATTACATACGAGCTAGTACGAGAAATGGGCGGTATTCAATACGTCTGAGGAACATGCAGGACCTAAATGAGTTTGTGGATCAGGGTTGGATTAGATTTGTTGCTATTGTCAGCAACTTTTGTCATAATAAGTGGTTACCTTTATTATATCATTAAAACTAGAAAACAAAATGAAAATCAGACGAATGGGCCAAAATGGGGAATGGTAATTAATGTCTGTTCTTAGTTTATCTGATGATATAATATTCTTGCTAATGGTTAAATATATATTACATAGAAAGTAACCATTAGGTACTGATACTTAGATAAACTTACAATTGTATATTTAAACGATGAAAGTTTCTAATCAAGAACAGACCAGTACAGGACTGGTTGGTTGCGCCACTTATATTTCCCAGATAATGCATTAAGATGTGGTGAAAAGTGGGCGTTCTGGAAACTGTCTTATATAATTCTGACATTAAAAAATAGTAACAAACAGCCTGGTTAAATTGATGCGACAAATGACCATACGACAAAAACAAAATCAGGAAAAACAGTGTTTTTGACATGCGTTGTCATTTTCACAGATTTTTTTTGATTCAACTAATGGTATACCTTAGGCCAATTATACAAATATATCTCCGTATAAATCAGGCTTAAATTCTAACAAAGTTGTAAAGGTATGATGTTGTAATTGACCTATTGACTTCTCTTATAATATGTTCATGTATTGTAAATCAACTATAATTAGGATAAATGTAAATAAGTGATTTATGAAAGTTCAGGTCCTACGTAAAAACATTGCATCCTAGTCCTGGTACCTAATAATTATCTAGAAACTAATAAAACCACAAAATGCTGAAAAAAAAAAAACTTTTATTTTATCTGATTCCTTAAACCTTTTGTCGTTCAAACAAAAAACCATGCAATGGCATGCATGCATGGCGTTATTATATGAAAAGTGTATTTTCATTACATGTGTAGTGTTGGAAAAAAAGTGCCACAATGAATGACGTTGTTCGCGGAACTGGGAATTAAACTTATTTCCTGAGAAGGTATAAACCAAATAGTGATGTCATCCCAACCGGCTCTCCAACAACATCAAACTAAAAGATGTACAGCTTAAGACCCATTTTCATTATCACACACCAGGTCTAGTTGAAAACCAGCGTCTGACACTAGTTATAATTTTTGCTGAACTAGGCCTTTTTCATGTTTTTTTTTCGTAACAAATGGCGAACTATTATAAAGCACAGGATAATTCCACAGGGACATCACGACCCTCAGTAATGAGGAGTAGTACTTGAAGAGGAGGCATTTTATTGTAGTCAGAGCCAAGGGAAGCCTACTTTCGTTCTACTTTCTTACGTCAGACTTTACATTTTCCATTTGATTATTATTTTGTTACTAATATATTCGATTCTGTATCTGGTATATGGTCTCTTTTTAGTCTATACTAAGTATATAAATGAAGTTTTGGCGGGAAAACTAAGATGAGTGTCACGCTCATTTTCCATTGGTATTTTTAATTATTTATAGTGTCGTTTACTAAATAAAAGCGCGTGATTAATAATTCACAAAGATCAGTGAAAAATCGCAGCATAGTGGCCACATCATGACTTTGCTTCATATCTTCCTCGTAAACGGTTCACGCGGCAGTCTTTTTCAACTGCCATTGGCGATATCCGCCATTATTGAGAAATAAAATTTTCAAAGAATTTCTATATTTTACTACTCGAAATTGGCACAAAGTCTTAACCAGTGCCACACTACATAAAAAAAGTATATAAATGTATTTTTTTTCTATCTCTTTCTCCAAAGAGGTATGATGGTATCCATATTCATCATTGCATATTTGAAGTCTTAATATAGCTATTTATTATCTATCGTGTGGGATGGAGGCACGTGAAATCAATAACGTCTATTAACGTATTAACACATATTAATAAATTATCGTTGATTACCGATTATTGCCATCAATACATTCATGTTGCATTAGTAGGTAGGCAACATGACTCGACACTGGATCAATATTAACACATACATATATTCAACTAGCTGCGCCTTGCTATTTCACCCGCGTATGTTTCGATATGTTTTTTGTATATGCTCCGCTCCTATTAGTCGCAGCGTGATGTTATATAGCCTAAAGCCTTCCTGGATTAATGGGCTATCTAATGCAAACATATTTTTTCTAATCGGGCCAGTAGTTCCTGAGATTAGCGCGTTCAAACAAACAAACAGACTAGCTTTATACATTAGTATTGAAAAGTATATTACCGAAATATTACACATAATTGTGTGGTTACAAAGTTGCAAATATTTTCGTAAGGTTTTCAAATGTTGACGATACGATTTCATTAAAAGAAAATCTTTAGGTATTTTAATATGTTCATACGTCGTTACGGGTCATCAGAAACCCGAAAGTCTCACAGCCAGTGTCACCAAGGGGTATTGTGTTTCAGGGTCACTGGGTTGTGGAGGTCGGATGGGTCGTCATTCCATGTAAAATACTGGTATTAGCTGCATCTGATAAGATTGAAAGCTTACCTGTTATCATAATCAATCGAATAAGGGCCATGGGAATGAACGAGTAAAGTAAGCAATAATATCTACCTACACTTGACCATTATGACAGTCCAAACCGGCAAGTGTGTTGGAAAAATTTTTCAGTAGTTAATTACAAAGAAACAATTAGACATTATTATGAGTAAACGCAAGACGGCTCCGCGCCGCGGTGTTGTAGGCGCGGGCGGACGAGAGGTACTTTGGCCCTATTCTTGTAGGGTCAACCAGGTAAGATAACAAGCCAATAACTTTGTGAATTTTCATGACATCTTTCTCAATTTTTTTTAAGTACATCGATTCTTTACTTAATAATGCTGGAAACGTGTTTCGGATTTCGCATCCACAAAATATAAAGTTATATAACAATTCATCCAATTTTCTCGGTGGCCATAACATCGGCTGTCGGCAGAAGTTACCACCCACCAGATAAAGTCTTCCCGCCAAGCGATTTCGTCGTGTTCCGGTATGATGTCTGGTGAAGCCGTACGGAGGGCGGGTCTGAGCAGTTGTGTTGCGATATGTGCCGGTTTTTTTATTTTTTTTTTATTTGGCAGGAGTGGGAAATCCTCATGGACGCCCAGACTGCCTCACTAATGAACCAGTCTGGGCAGTGCCGGACTCCTACCGGCTAAAACCCACTCCTGCCTTTGCTTAGTGTTCCTCTGACGTGATCAGAGCCTTTGTCACTCGGTCTGTTCTGTCCGCGGTCGCACTTTGTGTTTTTAGTGTCTAACAACCGTCATGCAATGGTAAAGAAGATATGTGCCGGTTATGATGCGCCAAATGTTGTTGTGTCTGAAGTTTAGTCGTGGAGGATCTCCAGATTAATCTCCCTGTGGCGCAGCATCGTTGGTCGTGTTGTTGAGTTTAACATTGCGCTCAACTGCCGTCTCCCTTCCTATTCACTAAGTTTTTTTTAGTGAATAGGCTAAATAAACTAGCGCGCTTTACCATCAGTGATTGCTTCACTGCTTTCTATTAGGCGAGATTACGGTCAAGCACTAGTTTATAATTAAGAAAAAAAAAATGAATGCCGTAGTTTAGTCTCTTTATATAATTTTACTAGCTGCGCCCTGCGATTATATTATAGCACTGAATTGGAATGTTCTGTAATAGTGCTATAATTGTTTGTTTCTAAAGAAATAAATAAATAAATTTCACCCGCGTAGGTGTCTATGTGTTTTATATGCTCCGCTCCTATTGGTCAGAGCGTGATGTTATATAGCCTAAGGCTTTCCTGGCTATCCAACGCATAAATAATTTTTCTAATTGAACCAGTTGTTCCTGAGATTAGCGCGTTCAAACAAACAAATAATTAAACAAACTCTGCAGCTTTATAAATTAGTATAGATTTAAATATTTATAATGTTGATAATAAGATTACACTAAAACACATTAATATGTGCCGAATTACCAATGTCAAGACAACATCAATGCGAAAGAAGGATATAATGTAATTTTCAACATATCGGGTCCGGCAAGATCTCTGCCATTTCCTGCAGATGTTGTCCTCATAATGTCATTATACAGAACATAATCATTACACTAGTAGGCACTTACCTCATACATAGTTAGCCTGGTGTCCCAAGCCACTGCCCATTGTAACTCGCGCCCGTACAGACCAGCCTTTATGCCTTATTCATATACTGACTTCACTCAGGGGTGTCCCTAAAGAATATGGTCGTTATAAATGATAGCTTTGTGAGTTTTAATGCGACTCTAAAATAAGTTAAAATATTTTAATAGGGGTTGGTTGTTTTCTAGGTTCATGTAAACTTTTGTTTATTGAAATTGTTATGGCACGTTTTATGTTTGTAGAGTGATTAGGTAGGGAACAAATTATTTTGCTAGCGGTTTTAATAATTTTAGAATTGCGTTGTAATTAAAATAATTATCATCATCATCATCATTTCAGCCGAAAGACGTCCACTGCTGGACATAGGCCTCCCCCAAGGAACTCCACGACTACCGGTCCTGCGCCTCCCGCAACCGGCGGTTTCCCGCGACCTTCACTAGGTCGCCGGTTCACTTCGTCGGGGGCCTACCCACGCTGCGTCTTTCGGTGCGTGGTCGCCACTCGAGAACCCGTCGGCCCCATCGGGCATCGGTCCTACGGGCAATGTGCCCAGCTCTCTGGAATTAAAACGTGGTCGCTAACAATGGGCCTTATAAGTAGGCTCAAGGTCACTCAAAGGGCAATGGAGAGGACTATGCTTGGGGTTTCACTGCGTGATCGAATCAGGAATGAGAAGATCCACAGTAGAACGAGAGTAACCGACATAGCCCGAAGAATTGCAACACTAAAATGATTCTGGGAAATTGGCCTTTTCGGCAGATAAAATGTGTTTAGCCCATAAGGGAGTGAATTAGTGGAAGAAAATGTCATTCTTATAGTATGGTACGCTGTCTAAATTATATTAATGCAAAAACGTTGTGTTTGTATACACTTTTCTAGCATTGCTTCATCATCATCATTATCAATCTTTTTTTCGTCCCACTGCTGGACACAGGTATCCTCTCATACGGAGAAGGAATGAGCGTAATAACGACGCTTGCTCAATGCGGGTTGGCGATTTCAGACTTAAAGTCCAGGTTTTCTCAAGATGCTCATAAAAGGGATTGCTTAATATAATAAAATTCATTTCCGAAGTTATAGTGGCAGTGCATTTTCATTCAGATTGGAAATCATAAAAGACCTCTCGCTCTGGGCGGAGTGAACCCACCCGTATTCTGTCACTTGCCTTTGGGCAAGGGCAACCCGCGTATTGTGGCAGCCCTAAGTATAAAACAAAGTGATGTCCATCATGTGTCTACATTGATTGTCTAGAAAATTAATCACAACAGTGGAGTAGCAGGGCGCTTTGTGCCTTTGTTTGCTTTCGTTTTTTTTTATTTATTTAAGGTATTCTTCCAACTCGGATAGAATAGAATATATTTGATAATATACCATTCGAATAACATGTATAATTTTGAAAAAATTTACGTAGTGTAGTGTGTAGTATATTTTAAAGGTAATATTACGATGCACATAAATAAAAATAAAGTAAACTTATAATAATAAAGCATTAGATAGTGGTGAAAGTTGCTCGTTTTACAGAACTATTTTTGTTTAATTTTGACGTCCGAAAAGTAAGTTGTTGGTTAGTGATTTGGGTTTTTGATGATATGGTAGTTTAAGGTCGTTTTCGTTGTTAGATTTACTAATTATTTTAGCTGTATGTTTTACAACGACAAGGAGCCTAACCTTTTCTCCAGGTTGGAATCAGAGAAGGTTATATATAATTCAGATTTCATACTTATTGATTCAGTGGTTTATGTATAATAGTTTGTTAAAGGTATAAATAAAAAATAATAAATAAATATATACAGACAACTATATATATTTATTTAACTAGATAAATATATACCATCAACGATCGCAACACTGCTTATCATTATGCGGGATTGCGGTCAAGCGCTAGTTTATAATTATTAAAAAAAATACATATATAGTTAAACATCCAAGAACCAGGCCAATCAGGAAAAAATCGTTTGCCATCAAGACCTGGCCGGGGATGGAACCCAGGGCCTCCAAGTCGCGGGCATGTTGACCGCTGCGCCTCGGAAGACGTCAATAATAAGTCTACTTGGCGACATCAAAGTGAATACTATGTTTAATATCACGTCTAGATTAAAATGATTAATAACAGAAAGTAGTAACAAGCTCGTATGTACCCAACCTTTGAATTTATGTTTTACTAGACCACACACTTTTGCATAATAACCAGTATCCATTAGCATACCGAGTAATATCGTAATTCAATATTAGCTGACAATTCCTCTAAATAGGTACAGTCAGCATAAAAAGAATATTGTTCTTTACATTCATGCACAAACTCCAAAGCCTGGATACAGGTGTAGAGTAGCCAATGTTTCGGTGTTTTATAGGATGCATTTTGAAGAGTATGCGCGGGAATTATATGACATAATTACAAGATATAATTCCGCCATCATCGATCCATTATCCGACGTCCCGTCGTACGGTGAGTATCCACCCTTTTTTTTGTTTTGTTTGCGATGGAAAATCATCAAATGACCTCTCGCACTCTGGGCGAAGTGAAAGGGCGTGTCAGACTTTTACTGACTAAAACTCACCCGTGTTTCTTCACTTGCTTATGCGCCAGGTTCTTTGAGTACCCTTACGTTGTTAACACCACTACGATTCGGACGAAGTCTTGTCTTTTTTTACCGCGTACCTCGAGAGACTGGGACAATTTGCATGAGGAGGCCTCCCTGTCTGATCACGATTTAAGTGTCTTCAAGGCTAGAGTGAATAAACTCTTAATAAACTAGTGCGCTTTATCATCAACGACTGCATCACTGCTTACCGTTTAGAAAAATAAATATATGTATTTATTTATTCGTTAAGGTTCGTCTGATATCTAAGAAAAATCCACGTTCCATCAAAATGCTCAATTGCCAAGATCTCTTTTAAAGCAAATTTTAAACTTTGTTTAATAACTTCGTGCTTCATTCCTGATTATACCCAGGCATTCTTGTACTATACTGATCCAGGTATAACACAATAGTAAGTATATTCGCATCACAAAACCATCGATTAATTGTTTGAAACTTATACGGAGTATCGAGTAAACTTAAGCATTGTTATCGCGAAAACTTTCGATATTTGTTCTGTTAACGTTAATGTTGCACGATATTAGTTCGTATAAGTAATAATTAATTGCGTTTGTGTTGTTTATCTTTCATATATGTTGGGTATTATACGCGTGATCAGAATGGTTATATGTTAGACATGTTTTAACTAATTACGTTTTGATAAAAATGTTGTAAACAATATCAGAGCTAACGGGTAGTTCTCATAATTTGAAGAAAATCCACAAAGGCGACGAGAAATAACAAAATCTTCTAAATAATATATATCTTAGGTTGGCCTTCTATTTTCGCTGAATCTTAGGCGTAGCAAGTTTTCTTACGTGGATTTTAGTTTTTAATTGTTACAGTTGATTATCAGTATTATACATGGAGCATAATGTATCGGTTAACTCAGTTACAGGGCCCCTTCGTTGATTACTGTCGGACTTTTGGCCGTTTAACTGACCGTAACTACTGTGAAATATGTACATAGGTGTAATCAAGCGTGAGATTACACAACAACATTGAATATTGGTTTATAAACAGATCTATTTAGTGCAACTCCACTTACTTATTCACGAGTGATCTGATTATAAAACAGATTAGAAAAATTTACATAACTGGTATGTACCAGTTATGTAAATTAAAAAGAATGTGATTGATGCATATGTATGCATCAATCACATTCTTTTCCCTTACAAGGCACATAGTATCGCCTAATTATGTGGAGTGTGGAGTTGTTTTTTGATTATGGCATCTCGTAGTTGACCTTGAGCGATCGTGATTACTTAACGGACTATAAATGTGGAGTTGTCGAAGACTTACACCACTTATTGATGGACTGTGTCCGGTACGAGTCTGGTAGGAATGATTTGTTCAGGGTCTTGATGATGAACAGACTTGAAATAGGCACATTTCATAAAATCCTTTTTTTTTTGACGCTGTGGAAATGCACACGCACCATACCCCGAGGGGCGAGTGTGGGACTCGCCCAGCCCTAGCCGGGAATACCCACTAAAACCACAGCGGCACAACGACATCGCCTGAGTGGCGGGGTCTTGGGAAATAGCAGAGCCTGCGCTACCAATCCCCCGCCGGCGGTCCTCCCATACGGAGGGGCCGGGCTGGGTACGTCTTCTTGTGCGAGAAGACGCAGCAGCCAAGGGTTTTTTAGCGAGGTGTCCTTCCTCTTAACCCCACTCGTTTGCACGGATGCAAACGGGGCCCTTAGCTCCTCTCAATGAGGAGATCGGGTTGCCCGACGGTGACCCGGAGTTCAGGTCACGTCAGCCACCTGGAGTGGTGGCCGACCTGCCGCACGTGTGACTGCCGAAGCGGTCTCCAGTTCTGATGTGTATTTAGGGTACATAAAAAAAAATCAAGGCACATCGTACTTACCGTCTCGGCATTGTATCCATTTGTAATACTTATTGACGTACATACTTATTTATAGTTACGTATGTATGGGTTAGGTAAGGAGGTTTGATGCGGTCTATCAGTTTTTCAGTGATAGCAGGCTGAAAAATCAAAAGATAAAAGGTTCAATAGAAATAATACATATAAGTTTTCTTGCTCTTGGAACCAATCTAATATATAAAATTCTCGTGTCACGGTGTTCGGATTTAAACTCCTCCGAAACGGCTCGACCGATTTTGATGAAATTTTTTGTGCTTATCCGGTATCTATGAGAATCGGCCAACATCTATTTTTCATCCCCCTAAATGTTAGGGGTAGTCCACCCCTAAATTTTTTTTTTTATTTTTTAGACAAAATTTTTAATTTCTATTTTTTTATGATACAACATACAAAAATACACACAATCCCCAATTTTCACCCTTCTACAATCAACCCTTATTTTTTAATAGCCATTTTAGTAATTTAATCTATTATTTATATGGCAAAACAACGTTTGCCGGTCAGCTAGTCCTTATATAAAAAAAAAGACGTGTGGCACTCGGGGACTGCCGCGGTAAAGCTATTGCATAGCATTTTGTATCAATTTATGCAATTATAATTATTTATTTATTTTATTTATGCAGTATTTCTTTTTCTTTGATATTAATTCAAGTTACACTTTTTGAGCGTGGTGACCGATAAGAAAACAAATTTTTCTTTTATTAAATAAATAAAAAGTTAATATTATTTAAAATATTTTTATTATTTTACAATACATGTGGGTTTTATTACCTTACAGTAGCTGTTGGTTATTCAGCAATATTTATCATTGAAACTATAGGTTTATGATAACTGAAATAAGAAACATAAGTTTGCGACTTAATATCCTCTAAATACCTAGAAAATACCGCGTCAATGGTGGTCCCATATTTTGTTGTGGACTCTTGTGGATCATTATTCATTTTCAAATTCAATGTTTTTGATAGAAAAGTTGTCAACTGCTCTGATTTTTTATCAGCGAAGTTAATGTTGAAATCGCCAGCCAAGATAAGTGGAAATTTATTACCATTTGTACCAAGTATTTTCGAGCCTTCTTCAGTGTACTCCAGTAAAGTGCGATGAATAAAATGCTCTACCTCGTCCAATTTTGGATTCGGAGAAATGTAAATTGCTACCATAACTATTTGTAGGCCATTTCTAAGTTTGCATAAGCACGCACAAATATCTCCAACAACTGAGCGCCTAACATTAACATCGCTAACGTGTGCAATATTTATTTCAATATTCGGAGTCATAATATTAGTAATATCATTTTTATTTTGGTAAATAGCTACCCCACCTTTTGAAACAGTATCTCGTTTGAACTGAACAATACAATTAAAATTAGGTATTTCAATTGGATTATCATGCGTCATGCAAGTTTCGGTAAGAAGTAACACGTAAGAAGTAAGTTTGTCTCGTAACTGAATCTTGTAAATCGTATTTATGACTATTTAGACTTTGGCAGTTGAAAGTCATTATTGAAATGCCATTTCTATTACTAATGAAATCTAATACACTTTGAGCAATCGTCTGAACACTATTTAAAGACAGTCTTTTGAATTCTTGCAACAATTGAAAAAACGGCCGCGTGAGCACTTTTTACTCTATAAAATCACGCGCTTTTATTTAGTAAACAACACTATAAATAATTTAAAAGTCCAATGAAAAATTAGCGTGACATTCATCTTAGCTTTTCCGTTAAAAAAAAAAGCTATTTTATAAAAACACTACTAAATTAATTTGAATAAAAGTACTTAATTATATGAAAAGTTTTTAAGGTAGCCATGACAATGTCGATGACGTCTATGACATATCTCTATAGAAGACCTATTTCAGAGAGAAAATTAATCGCAAGTTTAGCACATCGCGACTATCAGTAACATGGCAAGTGTGTAGAACTGAGTTCGCGCCCTGCAATATGCATGCTCTTTTTGAAAATCTATAAATTGTTTTCAAAAGATGTAGTCGCACGCACACAAACATACCGTGCCGAAGACTGCCGAACTGAAACGACGTTAGACGATGGGGAGCGTGAGGTTTTTTCGTTACGGAATTTCTGGATTCGGTCCCCGCGCTCAAGGCCCGCGATAGAAGCTATGCAATAGCTTAAAAATTTAACACGTAGGTGTTTTCGTTTCAAACTATAATTAGTTTCCTATCTCCGGGAATCCAAAAAAATGGCGTTTTGGCAGTTCACTGTTGAAAGTAACCTTTTCCCAGGCTGCGCCTTTTTACCCCATCCTCGCCTTTCCGCATTCAGTTACCCTAGCCATCTTCCACAAGTCGTCCATCTAATCGGCCATTGGTCCTTCTACAAACATAGCCAGCCCATTGCCACTTCAGTTGGCTTACTCTTGAAGCTATGTATGTCGGTAAATCCAGTACTTATCGGATAATTTCATTGCTGATTTTATCCAGGACTATATCACGAGTTCAGTAAATATCAAATTATCAATAAATTTTTTATTTAACTATACTGAATAAAATAGCATAACATCATGCCTGTAACATTTAAATGGTTAAGCAGTGAAATACCTGCGCGGGCTTACGGGTGGCGAGCTGCCCACTACTCGCCGCCCACAAGGACCAGGGTCGACGGTGCGTTGTGTTTCACGCGCGCCTCAAAGAGATGTCAGCACATCGTGACGGGGTTCACGAAGACCGATGCCTTCTGGGTCAGGGTTGTGGGTTGGTTAAAAAAGAAACCGTGGCCCTGGCGTACAGGGTAAGTGAAGACACACGGGTAAGGTTTAGTCAGGAAAAGTCTGATACGCCATTCCGTTTTGCCCAGATTCGGAGAGGTGATGATTTCTTATCCAAAAAAAAGAGATATACCTTTTAGATAGTGAAGTGGTACTACCTAATATTCATATGAGGTATAATACATTTAGCTAGTTTTTACATGGGACTTATAACTTAGTCTAAAATCATAAAATTCAATATTATTCCTTTTTCAGTTAAGCCAGCTTAATCTAGAACAGTGTATTACTACACAATTTAATTAATCAAAATATAGCTAACAATAATTTAATTTTTTCATAATTAAATAATAAATAGGTATAACGTGCGTTATTAAAAATCCTTTCAGAACAATGATTTTAGTTAGTAGCTGTTGCAAATGATTTGTTGGCATGCTGTAATGTGATTTGACTACTTTCTATGATATTATATTCAATGTACTAAAAATATAACTCAAATTAATGTATATAGAGACGTTATAGTATAATTAGTTACATTTTTAATACGTATTCTATATTTATCTACAGTTTAGTTAGTACTACAGCATTCTGTAAAAGCATTATCTGCTTTTCATTAAAAGCATTCAATAAGCTTTGCAGCATTTCTGTTTTAACATTATAAGCTAGTGCTTGACCTCGGTCCCGCCTGTTGGTAATCAGTGATGCAATCGTTGATTGCAAAGTGCACTAGCCTTGAAGACACTTAAACGATTTTCTTCCATTTTGATTTTCACCACTGTTAATAGCTTATAATGTTCCTACTGTTGGGACAAAGGCCTCGATGAGAACGAGTACTTACCGTAATTCAGCGAGTGCGGGTCAGAGGATGTCATAAGTACTCGTAGTTGAAGCAGCGGCTTGACTTTTTCTAACAGCACATATTTATTTGTACCTATAAATGAACATTTCCTTCTTTCTCATACTTGGCTTGGCCTAGTATGAAACTGTCCTTAATTATCCTCTTGAAAGATTATTTAATATTTAGTAAACTTGAGGACTAGGACAATAAATTGGAACAGTGCGCCCAACTTCTATGTTTCATAAGTACCCATGTAGATTATGCGAAATTAAATATTTGGCTTAAGTTCGATATTATTTATTGGCTATGGTCTTAAACAAACTGTACCTTGTGAAACAGTAAACGAACAACAATCCTAACATCAAATAATTTTGCATGATTTTTGCATGAGTAATTATTAATTATAGATAGCAGTTGATGGGCACAGGATTATAGTGAAAGCTATAATCAGTCAACACGTGACTCGTTGATACGTCTCCCCTTTATGCAATGTAATGAATGTTCCATTGTTATTATGCCATTATTCTCATAGACATACCTGTGAACAATTTGGTATTAGACATGTATTAGCTCAGTGAGCGTCGCTCAATTTACAAACATGTCTGTCTGCGGTGATTAAATATTTGAATTTTTGATTAATACCTACCTACCGAATTAATTTGTTTTGTTTACTAACACCTTATTTAATATTTATTCTACTAACAACCATATCGACGCGTCTGGATTAAACACAAAGTATTAATATTAAAACAAAGTATTAGTATTGCGACAAAATGTTTTTATGTATGAGAAACTGGCTAGTTATTATTTATTTAAAAAACATGATTATTATCTAATAATAGGTACGTTCCAAATTCAAAACTTCCCTCTATATTTTTTACGAGCTAATTAAAATTATCGTGTCTCTTTGAAAAATAGATTTCCGGCAAGACCATTATCGCACTATGATTTCAAATTCAAATTTCAAAAATTTCAAGACAGCTAGTTATACATATAATCAATGTACGCCGTAATTATCTTTTACATTAGTTATTAAGATTAATCTATGGTATTATTAAATTATTAATATAATCTTGTTTTTTTTTATTTGTTACAGGTAAGCACTGAAATCAATGGTGATGTCAAATTTGTTATAGAGCTTAATAAACCGAGATTACCAATAAAAGTTCCGGTAAAGAAGGTAAGTAGGCTTTAACACGATGTTTCAAGAGCTTTGCCTTTCGTTTCTGCAACGAGCTAAACGAGTTCTTTTGTCTTGGCGAGAGAAGATTAGCCAGTAAACATGTTTACTTGAGTGACTGAATGCCCAGATCACATACGGTCAGAATAAATAACGATCAATCTGTTTTTTAAAGTTAATTCCAATGGAACACAAAATACACAAAACTATTGTTCATCCATAACAATAAACTTGAGATTATTTATTAGTTTCTAATACTGGCAATATTTATTGTTTTACTACTGGCGACATGTCCACAAGCAATTTAGTAATAGGAAATACTATGTATGTTCTTTTAACAAGGTCTTTCTTTACTTACTTATTTAGCCACAGCGTAGGTGTTTATTTTAGTCAAATACTCATCATGAGACAGTTTAGTATTCATGTTATAGCTATCTAATATATTTAACATGCACGTCTTTTATGGTGTGGTATACTTTCCGGGTGGTATTCCTCTTCAGAAGCCAGGCGGTTCGTTGGTTCAGTTCTAAACGTATTATGCAGCTTAGAATGCTACTTACTGGAGCATGTTGGGTGGTAATGGCTGCGATTTACCGAGTTACCAAACAGATGATTTATTCAATATAAATTGATTCATCACCACAGTGACCAAAATGGTGAAACCTAGGTAAATATCATGAGAAAACCGGTATGTCCTGGAACGAAATTCGATAACATGTGATATATTATATCAACCCGAACTGTACCCGCGTGGCCATTACCACTCACAGAGAGGAGTATTGTCACTCCGCAGTAGGCACAATAAAGGCTGTTTATAAAAGAACATTATTTTGTTGGTTTGTTTTTCAATGGCGAAACAGAGCGATGTGAGATTTGCATGGAGATGCAATCAATTTATCGCCCGCAGGAGAGGTATTATCCCAGAAAATCTTCCATAGGGGAGCGAACGCTTTGGTAAAAGATAGTTTCAAAAAATCTTTTACTTTTCTTTCATTGTTGTGAAATTGTTATCTTTGGAACTCACGTTTTAAGATTGGGGTAATTACGTAATACAGTATCATCAGTAGACATGGCTTTAATTTTAACCGTTCAACAAAATTCATTGCGCTCTTTACGTTACTGAGAAAACAAGATTTCACGAATTAATGGATTTGCAATATACTTTAAAATTATTCAGATAGGAAGTGTTACACAATGACTGAGTTTCCCCGGGACTTTGTTAAGGTATAAGCATAGATCAGGCAGACATTGTATGGTGCGTCGTGCGCGTTCTACCGAAGATCCCGGATTTTACCTTAATTATCTGCTGCGGATAGCCAACGCTGCGGATAGCCAACGTATGGTTTAATGGGTAGGACATTACCATCCGTTCCGTGACGAAGAATATTGATATCAGCTTTATAAATGTACATGTCTTTAGACAGAATGTAGATTTGCATAACAAATATAGACCAACCTCTTCTAATAAGTCTAAAAAAATTCAGTCCACACAGAACATAATAGTAATTATTTCCAAGAATTTAGGACATGACAACTTCCGTGGCGTAGTGGTAGAGAACACGGCTGCTGCGCAAAGAGGCGCGGGTTCGATCCCCGCGCAGTGCAAATATTTGTATGCATGAATATGAATATTTGCACTGGTCTGGTCGTGCCTCGGAAAGCACGTTAAGCTGTTGGTCCCGGTTGCCATACGAACATCTAATGGCAGTCGTCACGGGTTGTTGGATTTTTTTTTAATATTTATAAACTAGCGCTTGACCGCAATCCCGCCTGTTTGTAAGCATTTATGCGATCGTTGATGGTAAAGCGCGCTAGTTTATTAAGAGCCTATTCACTCAGAAAAACTGAGCGAATAGGAAGGAAGACGGCAGTTGAGCGAGGTAATGCAATGTTAAACCCAACAACACGACCAACGATGCTGCGCCAAAGGGAGATTGATCTGAAGACCCTCCACGACCAAACTCCCAACACAACAACATTAGGCGCATCGTAACCGGCACACATCGCAACACAACTGCTCAGACTCGTCCTCCGTACGGCTTCACCAGACATCATGCCTGAACACGACAAATCGCTTGGCGGCAAGGCTTTGTCTGGTGGGTGGTAACTTCTGCCGGCGGCCGATGTTATGGCCTACCACCGAGAAGAGCCAATTGTTGGAGCCCTCAAAAATTCAACAATTGGTCTAACTGTAATGCTTCGATATCGCCTTTGGGTTGCGAAGGTCAGGCGGCAGTCGCTTCACGGAAAATATCGAAGCTTAGCCAAAATCAGCAGTTGGACTGGTAAAGCGGACCCCAGACTCCTTATCTGTAAAAAGCTTCGGATGCGACTGGGATTAAAGCTGAGATGATGATGATTTTAGGACATGAAAAAACATTGTTAATTGATAACGATGTTATAACATTACGACTTAACACAAATACACTCCCACATATTTGTATATTACGATTGATATAAATAAGAAGCTGTCACTGCCCATAAACGTCTAGAGCAGCTGTAGTGTTGACTCATCACATTTTTGTGAAGGTCATACAAGTTTTTATATGTGTTTACTCTTGGACGGTACTTTGAGATGATTTTAGAGAAGTGTTATATTTTTAATATTTTTGCATTCAAGTGTATATTCATTCATTTTAATATTGTTTTTGAATACTCCATCGTATCTATTGAGTGTGTGGACGAGTATGCATACTGCTTCGATGACTTAGCACAGCATAGGTATATTTCTACGCAGAAATCTAAAAACAACTGGTTGATACTTTCCGTTGCTAGCTTTTGCCTTGACCAGAGGCTTAAACAATGCCAAATTACTTAATAAAGCTGCCAGCTTCTTGGGTACATTAGGTACCAGGTGGTAGTGATGCTGAGGAATTTTTCGACGCCATATTTTACTTTTGTTTAGTATAGTTTTAGTTATGTTTGATGTTATGTTTTTATTTTATAATTAATTAACTAGGTAGAACATATCGCACCTTCGGTCCAACAAAGTCACATTAGCTCAGTTTTTTTTTAATTTTTGAAGAGAGGACTTTTTTATTTTGTTTCGCACGTGTGTCATCAAAAAATGTAGTAGTATAAGATTGAAATGTTTATAAATTTGATTGTTTATTTAGTTTGTCATCATCATGATCATTTGAGCCGAAAGACGTCCACTGCTGGACATAGTCTTGTATTTCATTACCAAAAAATATCCTAATAAAAGACATTAGAAAAGAAGTGTCCCTAATTGTGACTTTATTGCACCGGAGGTGCGATGGTGTCTATTCCAACTATCATATTTTACAACGTCGAAAAAGAAAAGTAACTAGATATGTACCTATTTGATTTCGTCATGTCAACTTTGCACCGGCTTAGTTCAAGTGCAAAATTGTAGTTTTAACTTTTAACCCATCAGTGTAACAAGATAACGAAGTCTCTAGTGCATCTTATAATTATTTACTTTAGATTTGCATGAAACAAGTACCTATATGATTCCCATTAAGTTATGGAAGAGCGGAGTCTCCTAACACAGGCTTTTCTGCTTACAAGGAGGGGTCGTTAAAATATTACGTAAGCAGATTAATTACAATTATTTACCCCCCCCGTCCCCCATGTCAGCAAAAGTAAGCAAAGCTCTTACCCCCTCCCCTTATGCTTAGGTACGTAAACATTTTTCAATTATAAATGTATTTTTTTTATTTACAATAATATAATGTTATATTTATAATTTTAAAAATAAGAAACTAGATTTAGGATAGAGATTAGATTTTACTGATACAGTATTCAACATAGAGTAAGGGACAAAAATATTATAATCTCATTGAACATAACATTTTCAAGCGTGCCTAGATAATGTGAGGGTTGCCATTCGTGTAAAAAAGTAAGTAACTATCGATGACGTAATCATCATCTAGACTCCCCTACTCCCATGTCTTCCAAAATAAGCAAAACAAAGACCCCTCCGCCTCCCAATAATGCTTACGTAAGACTTGAACGACCCCGAAGGCTCCGATCATTAGATTGTAAATTCTACTTGTAAAAAACTATAATATTATATTATTATTCAATGTAATGGAGTAGTCTTCGAAGACCACCCATGAAGCTGATTAAAGATACCAACCTTTAACTAAGATAGAGAAAATTTTACATCACCTTTTTTAGCTTTCATATGCGTGTGCGCACATATGTAAATTAAAACCTTTGTAAGTTCTGAACTTCGGAGTAGTTTAGGTCGTCCTGTTGTCATCAGTTTTTTAATATGGGATTTAACTCGGTTTTCCTTTTAAATCCTCTTTAAAATTCAGACACATATGCAGGAAAAAATCTTTGTCTCTTGATTTGTTAAAAAAAATGGTGTATACGCAAGCGAAAGTTGCTTTACATAATAATTCATAATAATCTAATAAAATGAACAAGTAGGCACATGCTATACATCCGTGAGCATTCACACTAAATAATGTCAATACGCGAACCAATGACACCGCATGACTCACACGCATCCTTGAAATACCTCACCGGTCAATTTCTTGACCGTTAACGTATACGTTAACCAAATGCGTCTATCGTGTACCTGTATATATGTATTTATATATTTATAATACATCTCCCGCTTATTTCAATTTTATCTGTTGTTAAAAGTTTTCAATCAAAATACTACCTAGCTACTACTTATTTGTATGTCGTATTTGTGTGTCCTGGATTCGGTCCGAGGGTTTATGAAAGGGTCATTGTGTATTTTTATCTGTTTAGCATTTTGGATTTAGCCCAGTCTTGCTTTATAGGAGATAAAAAAATATAACTGGCGAAATGTGAGTGTTCTATGGCGCAGAAGTTGAAGTTGAGCTTAATTTTTAATATTTTAAATAAAATAAATAAATACAATATTTAAAAAAAAACACCGATCAGGTATTACCGACCAATATGTTAATAGGAATTGATATACTTGACTTTAGCGGCATTCGGTCTGTTATTCTGTTTAAAAGCTACAATTACAAAAAAAAAACGGTGATACCCAATCTTGCTAGCTAATATTGATTTTCCATTTCATCATTCATCGGGATCGTTATTGAAACTATTCATGTTTCATTTATTTATTCATAAACAGTAATAGTTGCCCAGCAGCAGCATAGCATATGCATACGACAGCTGAAAATATTCTAATTATTTAATCGAAATGATTTTCTTTTGTATGAAGATATTTATGTAAATATTTAACCAATTTCTTTTTTTATTTTATTTTATTGTTCCACACATGACTACGAAGGTATAAGCTTTACTAAATAATATATTCCTCGCGATATTGTGATAAATTCTACCTTTGTGCCTTTGTGAGACTAATTCAGATGTTTCAAAGGATTGTGATTACGTCTTATCTCTTTCAGTTGTCCTTTGTTTTTAAGCTCCGCGTCATTCTTTTAATACATTAAAAGCCTTTCTTTTTAATGCCTTTAATTACCAGGAACTTCAAAATAAGTATAACAGACTTTATCTAATAGAGATAGTAATAAAATTACCAGCCTGTTCCAATGCATGACAAAGGCTCTTACAGGCAATCTTTAAGGATGTCATTAATGTTCAAGAACTTAGAAAGTAAATATGAATTAATAAAGTCAGAAATTTTAACCTACAGCCTCGTAGATGAAAGGGGAGGCCTTATCTCCTAGTAGTAGTTTTACTTTTAATGTTGTAGTTTTTCCATCATCAGACCTAACGAGTCGAACTTATGTTGCTCAATAAAGTTCTATCTTATCAGCAATCTCAAGCAGTTTCAAAGGAACCATAATAGTATATCAGTGGGCACTTGATACATAACACTGGCGGTCCAAGTTTATACATCCAGTGTTTATTTATAAATCGTTAATTGCATTAGTTCTGCTTACTTTCCCACGTGTTGATGTCGCTTCGTAGAATTCTACTTGGATATATTCAGACAGCACTATTTTTATATTTAGACTAGCATTAGACTGCATCCTTATTTTGTATAACATGTAGTATAGTAAACTATAGACTAGGTTAAGTATATATAGTAACGTATAGACTAGTTTTGCGAAGACCTTTCTTATTTTTAGTGCATCTTTGCACGCTGCAGTTTTATTTCGTGCCTGTCAGTATGGCCTGATTTACACTATGCGGCTTAATTGCTTGTCGCAGGCAATAAATTTGAGCAAATAAAAGTTGTACCTTTCATACCGTTTGTGGTGGACTCAAGTCCGTGGCAATAGGATTATCGACCTTTGTTGTTTCTCCTGCTGTTTTTTAATAGTAGGTACATTCTTTGTGGTCATGTTTTCGATGAAGGGTGGTGGTCATGGTGAACATCGCGGGACGCCGATGGATGTGGGCAGCACAAGACCGGTCATTGTAGAAAGCCTTGGGGCAGGCCTTTGTCCAGCAGTGGACCTCTATAGGCTGAAGAAGAAGATACCCAAATTAACCTAACACATTTAAAAAAAAAAAAAAAAAAAATAGTATTATTTTGTGCTAGGACATGCCGATTTCCTCATAATGTTAGCAGTGAACGCCAGTGGCCGGTGTTTTTTTTTAATAATTATAAACTAGCGCTTGACCGCGATCCCGCCTGATGGTAAGCAGTGATGGGATCATTGATGGTAAAGCGCACTAGTTTATTAAGAGCCAGGAAGAAGAAGGAAGGAAGACGGCAGTTGAGCCAGGTGATGCAATGTTAAACCCAACAACACGACCAACGATGCTGCGCCAAAGGGAAATTGATCTGAAGACCCTCCACGACCAAACTCCCAACACAACAACATTAGGCGCATCGTACCCGGCACACATCGCAACACAACTGCTCTGACCCGTCCACCGTACGGCTTCACCAGACATCATGCTGGAACACGACAAATCGATTGGCGGCAAGGCTTTGTCTGGGGTGGTAACTTCTGCCGGCAGCCGATGTTATGGCTTACCACCGAGAAAGAAGAGAATTGAATTTTATAACAGGAATAGAATTCATTATGACTATGAAGAGTCGTTGACAGATTATACTTTATATGAATGTTTGATCTATGTGTATTTTTTTTATTTACCCTACATTGTTCCACTGCTGAGCAATGGCCTCCCCAAATCCTTCTATTTTCCGTCGTTCCTAGAGCCACCGCCATCCAATCCTTGAGGTTCGTATCTAGGTTCAAATTATGTATGCGTATACTAGAGTTTATTTTGTTAGCTGCTAATTCGTATTTGTATAAAAATGTGTTACTAGTAGGTGTGTTTGTTTGAATTATTTGCCAGTTGTATAAATATTATTTTATTAGTAAACGAGGTAGTGTGAATGAACTTTAAAATTGGGTTTTTGGAGAAACCATAAACCACGAGAATTACTAATATTCCAGCTCTATCACATACTACTTTATAGTTTCAATATAAAGCGATTTATATAAACCACCATAACTATTATAATGTCCTATGTCCTATGTTGAACTTACATTTGTCCCGTTATCCATGTGAATTTTCCTCCTCCTTATAGTCCTAAGAGGTCAAGGTATCTCCTATCTGCTACTGGATTCTTCAATTATCCAGTAATACTTCAACCCTGAAAAAACGGTTTACCATCATAAAAAAATAGGTATATAATGTATTCACGAGCAGCGTTGAACGATCCTTTAAAATTTTACGCCATCATAGTCAATTACGACGCAGTCCATTTTCAGGGCACCTACGATGCTAAATTAATTAAGAACGGTGTTAAATAGAGAAATTTAGTATCAAGCTGGGAATGGTTTCTTCTGAGAAAATAATGTTTGCTAGAAAAATGCATCGTAAATGTAAAGAGTCTATAGGGTTCATTTTTCATGACTTGATTCCCGCATCTTCATTCCATCATCGGACGACCCGTCGTAAGGAGTGTATCCACTCACGTCACGTCTTTATTACCGCGTACATCCAGGGACTGGAACAATTTGGCTGCAGTGGTTTTCCCGACAGTGTTTTCAAGGCTAGAAGTAATAGGCTCTTAATAAACTACCGTATTTTACCACAAACGATTGCATCATTGCTTAACATCAGGAGGGTTTGCGATCAAGCACTAGTTTATATTATTGTGTAAAAGTAATACAATAGATGAATAATAAAGTAAGAGATTCAAGAGATCAGATGATATAAGTTTAGGTTTAAATAAGAAGATAGTTTTATTATGTGATAAAGTGGTATAGAATGAAAGAAAGACTAGTAGAGTAAGATGGGATAAAGGAAAAACACAAGTAAAATGTAAACAGAAAATACGTCTTTTCTACTTAAGAACCTGATGGACGCTGAGTTGTATGCAATGGTTGTATATTGTATAGATACAACTTTGCGACCATCACGTCCTAAAATCTAAATAATTTGCCTCAATGCGAATCTTAAGGGGCAGTGTTTTAATTAATTATGCACCCGACAGTACCATTCTCACTGTTTAATGCTCCAATATGTATTCATGGCCTAGCTTCATTAGCTTGTGCGTCTCAAAGGCATTATTTTCTACGCACAGCTGATATAAATTTCATAAAAAAGCCGTCCAGAGCTATTGTTGAAACAAATTGTTTTTTTTTTCTTTTAATTTTTTGTTACTGTATTATAAGCTTATACCATCGTTTTACAGGAAATCTTCTATTAAGTTTTGTGCGCTTAATTAGGTAGCGAATAAGTTTGGGAGTGTTAAATTTCTATATTTAATACTCTTACACAGTTTATATACTTTTATAGATATAGAAAAGTTTCTTTAACTGCCAATACTTTGTAGTTTTTGAAGCAAACCATTTGGCTATATTCCATAAAAATAAAATATCCTTACCTCAAATAAGATTCTGATATAACCATATAATTTTAAAGTGGAGAACCCCATAAATTCCTTTTAAATGTTCTGTCTTCGAAAGTCATACTTAATGTAATAGCTAGATTTGGCATAGACGACCATCGGACGACCCGTCGTACGGCGAGTTTCCACCCTTATGTTGTTAACACCTCAACGATCCGGACGAAGCGTTTCGCCTCGTCCTTTATACCGCGTACATCGAGGGACTGGAACAATCTGCCGGCGGCGGTGTTTCCGTCGGACTACAATTTGAGTGTCTTCAAGGCTAGAGTGAATAGGCTCTTAATAAACTAGTGCGCTTTACCATCAACGATTGTGTCACTGCTTACCATCAGGCGGGATTGCGGTCAAGCGCTGGTTTATATTTTAATTAAAAAAAAAAAAAAAAAAAAAAAAAATTTTACTTTCATAAGGACGTTACTGAGCCATTCTATGTAATGACCAACTCGTTTCAACTGACCTTTTTTGCTATACGGCTCACGATTGCGTCCCATAAAAGGCTATGTCCAGATAACTTTATTCCACATAATGCCTCCCTATCCCTTTGAAAAGGAAAGCTGTATAACATTTTTTGAGATCTCTTCCCTTTTAAGGTTCTCGCTGTACTTTTTATTGCAGAAATGGATGCGAAAAGGAATGCTCTTCGACAATATGAAAGGGTTTACCGACTTTATGTGACATATTTTATTTATTTAAAACGCGGTAGACGTTACAATAAATTGAATGTCTTCGCTGCTTAATAGAATGATATATGTTCGGACAATAGAATGGGTATTTAAGAGGAAAATCGATTGACAGTATGGAGGGGAAAATGGTGTCTACGCAGTGGCTGTTATGGCTAAAGGGTATGCACCCGTGTGGTATTCTAAGTAATTAACGGCCGTCACCTCGGTGACCGAAACCCAATAAAAACACGTCCAAAATTGCATCTCGCATGTAGAGTTCTAAGTTCAAATTAAACCCGTCGGCCGCTCGGTAGTCCTGCCTGCAGGGCGCGCACACTCGCCACTCCTCGCTCCTCGCAGCAGGCAGTGCGCCGGCGCCGATGTTTCCGATCGGACGATTGGATAGCGACGCAGACGCAAGCGAACTGCGAAACTACCGCAAATATATTACCGACGCGACTGTGAAAAGTGGTCACCATCTCTTTGCATAAGTGGCATTTTAACCGATTTAAAGATCCCGAGTGTTTCCAATTTCGAGTGCAATTTGTGTCAACCGTGAAAATTTCGTGATTTTGTGCTTTTACTGAGCCTAGTTTAGAACTCAATTGGTGTATGTGTCTAGGTATGCAAGCGCTATCTTGCTTAATTAAAGTTCGATGACCTTTTGAAAACAAGTAACAACTGTGCCACCACCATATTTCATCACACCAACTACTACAGTATTATCAAATTTATCATTATAGTCACAACGCTGAATCATAATGGTGGAAACATGGTTTATAAACAACCAAGTGATGTTGTTAAATCGAATGACCTAATCTACACCTACTGACTGATTATTAATACAAGTTCTAGTAATTTGTTTGGGAGCTATAAATTTGTCGTTGAATTAATACAATACCTCCTACCATTCTGTTGAAGCTTCGAATATCTGCCTACAGTCTGAGAATTACGATTTGCAACGGACGACTTATGTTTCCAGGAAGTCATTACCTTCTCGTGACAATGACTTTATTTCATCTCATCAGAGTGTTCTTGTGCTTGTTGGAACTGACCCTCATAATAAACTGCTAACTGTTTCTTTACAGGCTGTCCCGGTTCGCCCTTCGACTTTTATGTCGAACATTTTATATATATCTGATATAAATTATGCACAGCTATTTTGTAGTCATTGTTTAGTTCTAAGTATTCTTATTGTTTAGACTTGCATACCTACGAGGAACTTGATTACAGTCACTGTCGTCAGCGCTTGAATCATATTGTGATAGTCAACTTTTTTGTTAATGCCTATTGGTATCGTCTTTGTTTTAATGTTGTCTACATCTTCAATTAGTCTTGCGGATAACAATATTACAAGGGTAGCTCTAATGGACAACCTGTAATAGTAGTTTACGCATCCATGTCTCTGCTAGCCTGATAATAAGTGAAGTACAGACGCCAGCACATCAAGCTCCTGCAATCTGTCAAATTTTTAAAATATATTTTCAACTTTATCACTAAAGCATTAAGGTGGTTGATTGGAATTATTTGAGGTTTCAGTTCCAGTTAACCAGTCTGTACAGCGATATGTTCTTAGAGGATTCTGCGCTTTTGATACTTTCCCAATCGCAACTATCATTCTATTAGTTCTGAATATTATAGTATAAAACATTTATTATCATATGAAAATTTTCTCAGTTTGCAAAGAAAGCAAAGTATTGTAATTGTTTGAATCTCCTTCTAAATGTTTCTGCAGCTATCTATACCTATGGAATCAAATAAATTAGCTTCATTGAATTTACCAAAACTTTATTCGCCAATTAAGAATTGTTTCCATAAATAATACAATCAATTTTAGTAAATTTCCAATTTAACTCACTGTTTGTTACAATTTTAGTGACTTTCGCTCTCGTATCTTAACTGAATGTTAGACAATCATAAAGTTTAAGTGAACTATAAGAACAGATTTAATTGCTAAGGTTACTGACACATATGACATCATAATTACTACCTATGTCGTTAAAGATGTGGCAGTAACTATTGCTCTACTCTAATTTATGGGCGTTGAGGAATCATTGTCTTGATTGTTCTTCATATTGATGGAATAATAAAGACAGACTCAAGGTTTATTAACTTGTTGTCCACGAAGATTTGGTACAAATGTTTAGATTATTTTATGATTTTGATGTAGTTGAAATAAGTTTTAAAAAATGGCAAAAATATAAAGATATGAAATAATTTCCTGAATCATACACTTTATATTACTCATACGAAGCTGCTTCCAATTTCAACAAATATTAAGGATATGAGTAGGTATGATCCTGCAAACGTTTCCGTACATCAAAATAGATTCTGACTGCCATGGAATTCCTTTGATTGTGCGAACATGAATGTCAACATCAAAACGTTATATACTCGACAATTACATAGTTATTGCTCTCCAATTACTAAAGCCTTATATGGCCTGACATTCAGTAGTAGCCTCGAACTTGAGGCCTACTCAGGCCAATTACAGTCGGAGTATTCGATAGTTAGGAATTTCGTGCTGACAGTGGAACCGTTTTAGCATCATATATATCTCGATTTGTGTGGGCGGCGAAGTATGTATAACTACTTCGCCGGTATGTAAGGCGATGTTATTATAAGTAAACCTTCTTAACCTGAATTTACGGACGTTTTTGTTGCATTATATAAAACAGTGTTAATTTATTTTGGATTTTGTACCATATCATCGTATGTGTTTGAATATCTTCTTCATTTAATCTAAATAATGACTCATTTAAACGTGATAATAATAGTCAAATTGTATCCCACGCTCTACATATTTGCAACAATGATTCCAAATTATTTGCGATATTATCAACTTTATCCATATCTTATCCCAAATCCCAGGAGTGACCACAAAAATGAATTTATGCTTTAACTGTATTCAGCCCTTGGCTGACCTTGAAACGTCTACCAAACGTCTAAAGTATCAAACATCAACAGAAAAGGTTCCTCTACAGATAATCACTGTGATCCCTGATAAGTTTCTTTATAAACAGTATTACAACTGAGCAGGCTATTGCAATTATCTTCGGCCGATCTTGCAGATAAGTCGGTACCAACAACGTTGCCGTCGGTAAGGCTAACGCACCATGAAAGATATTTATGGCAGTCATTACTTCGTGAAATGCAGTTTCTAAGATAGAAGTTGGACTTATAATTAGTTTATATCTCTCGGAGGTCATAGTCAAGCGGTGCAATGATAATGGAGTTAAGTAATGTTATCGCTGTTTTTGTTATAATGATTAGATTATTAGCTTGGTATTTTCTATGCAAAGTTTAGCGACAGCTAGGAACCTGGAGGAAAAGATTAATTTATTTGTAGTACTTTAGCTTATAAAGATAAGTTTTACGAGCATGTGGTAAATGGTAAATAAGGGACAAAAGGAATTGAATGGATTGTTTTGCAAGTCTTACAATGAATCTTGCGCTTGGAAAACAATATAATAGTTTCAAATATACCTAAAACTTATTTTTATCAGCAATCTGTTCCAATCAACTGAATAAATGTTTTGTATAAACATATCCGTTGATAACTAATCCTTGAGCCAAATACGTTCAAACGTATAGTAAACACTGTTCCTATGTTTCTACACAAGGTTTATTTGTGGAGTTTCGTCCAATACTGGTTCAATGACACTGGTCGTTTTGTCTTCGGTAATTGTCGCATCCCTTGGAACAATTGGCGGCAGTCTCAGTACTGCGTCTTTTGCTGCTCTTGTGATTATGTTGCTTCCTGCAGTAGACATATGAGCAATAATGATTAAGTGTTAATTATACTTTGTTGTTATTAAAGCACGAGCATCTGTTTCTTGGTAATTTTTCAAAGATTATAATTTTTTTATCGTTTTGAAATGCTCATGCACGAAATAACGAAGGCTTATGTCAGATACCTACCAACTAAAACCCCACTGTTTCTTCCAGTACCATGAGTCAGGGAAAACTTAAAGTCAGTTTGCTACCATAGTAATATTTACTTATTTTAATAAAAGAAGAGTTATTTAATAATTACGTTACTTAGTTGTAAGGTGATACAAGCTTCACAAAGAATGAATAAATTGAGCGGTACAGTATTATACCTTTTATATTCTGACAGCTGATGGAGTCAACTCGCAAAATGGCTATGCATATTCATTTATTTTATGGCTTCCTCATTTGCCCAATTATCAGTCGCGTTGAGTACTCATTTTGATGTATATTTATGCAAAATGGATCATTTTACAGATATTGATCATATGTAGGTTTGAGTATGCAATTTAGGTATCTTTATCAGGTTTGGGGTGACAGGCGACTTATACATGTCTGTAAATTGACCGAGACGCTTGTTTTATAAGGCTGGGTTACCAGTTCTGTCATTTGCAGATCTATTTTGTCTACAGCGTCTGCAAACTGTAGAATGGTATTTTGGTGCTTATAAGGATTTGTAATACATATTATGAAATGAGTGACTTTGAGCCTTCTTATAAGGCAATGGGGAGGGCTATGCTTGGGGTTTCACTGCGCGAGCGAATCAGGAATAAAGAGATCCGCAGAAGAACAAGAGTAACCGACATAGCCCGAAGAATTGCAACACTAAGTGGCAGTGGGCCGGGCACATTGCCCGTAGGACCATGCCCGATGGGGCCGATGGGTTCTCGAGTGGCGACCACGCACCGGAAGACGCAGCGTGTTTAGGCCCCCGACAAGCCGGACTGACGACCTGGTGAAGGCCGCGGGAAACCGCTGGATGCGGGAGGCGCAGCACCGGTCGTCGTGGAGAACCTTGGGGGAGGCCTATGTCCAGCAGTGGAAGTCTTTCGGCTGAAATGATGATGATTATGAAATGATTCCAATGTTCCTAGCTATTCCAGGTTATAGCGTGTGTATAAATTGAGGTAATTTTGCAGGTAAAGATGACTAATGCTCATTGACTGCATAGCACAGATACATATATATATACCTATTGAAAACATTGGAATTTTTATTTTAGTTAGGCTACCAACGGACTATTTGTGGATTTTGACGAAGTTTATTGAAATAAATAAACAATGGCTATAATGCTACACCAAGTTCAAGTTTTATTAAGACAAAAAGTTATTTGCTTAAATTAATAGTGTCCTTATCCTTTAGTTTGTCGTTCCTTCGCAATTCTCCGGCTCTGTAATGTATAAAATTATTTTTCCTTTGAAACTCGTTCTTATTACTGACTTTTACGCGTGGGTGTCACGCATAATTCACAATATCCCGTTGTTTAGTCGGAGGGATAATAACGTATGATGGTTGGTGGTCACTACACCGTGACGGTGCGGATGTCGGCACAGTCAGTTCACTTGTTGCTTTCCGATGTAACACAAATGATAGAGAAATTGAAATTGCAGAATTTTTAAATTAAATTAGACGTGGCATATGCAAAACTAAATAGGAATCTTAATACATTGTCATAATTAATAAAGTTCCAATTCTCTAGCATTTTGCTACAAAATCACAATTACATAATTAAAAGTGTGGAATCGAATGAGTAGCGCTTTAGTGACAAGTGAATAACAAGCAACAGTGGCACACGATGTTGATAACGAAGTACACGGCGATCCTGTTGGAAAGCGCAAGGAGCACGGAAGCGAGGAACACCGCACAGTCACGATCTGATACATGGTCATCTTCAGTGGAGAACTCACCTAGTGTTCGCAGGCCCGTTCGGCGACGTCATTTTGTATACAGGTGCGTATAACTATTGGTAATCAATAGTAAAATAATTAGTATTCTACAGCTATATTTAAAACTTTATTGCGGAAATGGTCAACTGGTGGACTGCGTTAGGCTTACTTGATTTTCTTGAGTATTTTTCCTATAAATAAGTTTCCTAGCAGGCGAATCCAACTTTATTTGTATAAAATCTAGAATTATGATTTTGTGATCTAGTTATTCTGTTTTATAAAATAGTGATTTGAAATGCTTTAAGTAAGTGAATTAGTAGCAAATGTAAATCTAATTGCCGATGAGATACGGAAAAGCAAAAAACAATAAATAAACCTTTGGCAAAGGTCAAGGTCATCTAACAATCACACCTTTATTGTACCAACTAGGACATGCTTTTATTGTACGCAAAGCAAGCCAGACAGAATCAAGTTTGCACAAAACGACGACCAATCACAAAGAGCATTAGGTATTCATCGTATGCATCGTTGCAGCGGCATTAAAGGTAGTAAATAGAAACAGGACATATTAAATTACGAGAATTGAATTTTTATTAGGCTCAATTGCATTCGGCTGTTACAGGCGAGACGAAGGCGACCCTTACCATAAACTATTTAACGCATGTTATGATGTGGGGTTTGTACGTGGAAGCTTTAGTGTTATTAGCTTAGACGATATAAGTACCTACCACCGATGCTTGTTGTATAAATCCAAGTCAGGTATAGCTTATATTCTATCGACGACTGATCCATAATAATGATAACACTAATGATGATGGACTAGTGCATTTATTGTAGTCCTCGTGCATATGTATGCATATTATTTTGCTTATAAGTCACGTATACAAATCACTGATTAGAAAAAAACACGTTTTATATTTTTACAAACAATTATTTCATTTTAACTCAACGAAGAACTTAGCATGGACTTGTATTTGAAAGTCGAGTAAAAACCTTGTTTAATTAAGTCGTTGCAATTATTTTCTGCATCTCCAACTTTTCAAAAGGCCGACTTTTTATTCCAGACTAGTTTTCTTCAAGCAGTACGTTTTTTGTCTGTGGTTTTTTAGTGTTTTGTGTTCTGACTTCGTTTAACTCATAGGGTAAGATAGGGTGCATTCGTTTTATTTAATAAATATAGTTACTTGGGTACCGCTGTCATTAAAGATTTCTCATTTCTTTCCAATGTGTTACCTAATAAAATCTTCTGAAATATTTACCCAAATTTCTAAGAGAAATAGGTAAGTCAGTATCCAACTTTGCGAAATGGCTCCAGTTTTTCGTATTGGTTATTATGTCGCCCATTTCTTACAAACTATGTACTTTGGTGAAACAAACAGCTGATATAAAAGTACTTACAACAAGTTCTTGTGATTTATACGTCTTTGTAGAGAGTTAAGAAATGTATGAAGGGCGTGCTACGACCTACAAATCATAAATTGGTAACATCCGTGATCGTTCACTACTATCCATTAGTTTAAATCTACCTCGGAGTCATTGACAGCTTGTGTTATTGGCAATTATTTCTTGCCTATAAGTGCCTATCGGCCATCTTAAAAGATAGTTGAAGGCAAGGCTACATTTGAGTTTTCATGCTGTTTTAGTTATTGTTTTATTCTATTGTCTGATGCTATTTTAATCTTAAACTTTGCCTATGTTTAGTGAGACTTGGCGCCAATACTATCGCATATATTTCCATAAACTCCAAGTTCTATATATGTTGCGACATCAGCAATAAACTCTGTGTAGTCACTTATGCCTTCACTTACATCAAGATTGACCTTAATAAGACTATTGGTACAGCGATTGGACTGGCAGTATTTTTTTTTTAATAATTATAAACTAGCGCTTGACCGCAATCCCGCCTGATGGTAAACAGTGATGCGATCGTTGATGGTAAAACGCGCTAGTTTATTAAGAGCCTATAAACTCAGAAAAACTGAGCGAATAGGAAGGAAGACGGCAACTGGGCGAGGTGATGCAATGTTAAACCCAAGAACACGACCAACGATGCTGCGCCAAAGCGAGATTGATCTGAAGACCACGACCAAATTCCCAACACAACAACATTTGGCGCATCGTACCCGGCACACATCGCAACACACTCAGACCCGTCCTCCGTACGGCTTCACCAGACATCATAATAAAAAGAAAACTTTGAATAACTTCAACATTCAATATGTATAGTATATATAGACGTATTATTCAATATTTCTAATCATGCACCGTGATTGCGTGATTGATTCGTATCTTTATTTACGGTCGGTTGGACGAGTATGTTTTTATATCGTTCTAGTAATTGAGAGTTAATATGTCTTTCAAACGATGTATCTTCAGTTATGTAGTGCATAACTGCATAAGTTATGGAGATCCGGTTGCTCGGCTAGATTTCATGAAAATATGTTTAACATGCAAAACAAGAAATTCTTCCTTTTCTATGAAGAAACTTATACACGCAAAGAAAGGAAATATGTAGTTATAATCTAAGAGAGTTTATTGGATAACTAGATGAGCAATTTGGCAAAACTCTCTAGAATCCTGCAAATTCTATTTTTCTTGGTAACATTTTCAGTGATCTTTTTTTTCTAATTTGCTCAAAAGTTTAGCTGAAAGCTTTCTAAAATATTTGGATTTGTTTCTATAGCTTAACCCTTATTTCATATAAAATGTTTAGAAACTTATCATAACATGATTGCCAGTCCCTTTAACATTCTACAAAAAAAGCAACACACACAGCAAACCCATGTAATAATCGCTAAGAAACTAAAAGCAAAAAGTTAATAACGAAATATAAATAACATTCGACGGATAGAGTAGCCTGTTCTGCAATTAAAGGATACAACGTGTAATGAAAGGGGGGAAGGTCTATTATTTATGTACTTGCTTGCAATCACGACACTCCGTGCAAGTAACGAGAGCTGTACTTGAGCTGGACTTTGATAATGGTGAAGTAGACGTTCTGATTATTGTTGCAACTTAGAAGTCAGATTTAGCTGGACTTAATTTTAGAACACATGCACTAGACATGCATAAGTTAGTAGTTAAAGGAAAGAAGGTGTCTTAAAAATTAACACTGGAAGTTTATGTTTTATTGGGAGATTTCCCATAAATGTTAATCTTTGTAAATCGCTATGTCAATATTCTTATAGATTTGCTTTGTGTCTGGTGTCAGACTTACCATTTTTTGTTTACGAAGACCTTATTCAAAAACGTACCTAATCATTAATGTGGTATTAATGCTAATTAGAAAATTTGTAAACACCCCTTTTAAAGCGGTCTACACTACACAAAGGACCCTTCGAGGAATGTCTTAGAATTTAGTATTTAACCTTCTACGAAAAGTAATCCGCTTTATATTTTAGAAGGCGGAGATATAATGTCCACCCGTCATTCTGTATAATTTTATGATGAAACAGCTAAGGATTACAATAATCGCTATAAACTAATCGTACTTGTTCATAACTGTAAATTATATTTCAAGGGAACATTGTTTCTTATCTTAATCCTAAAGCGCACAATAAAGATTAGGCCATAAGATATTGCAACGGACAATGCACTCGGTTGCATAATGCTTCGCCTACGTTTGGCAAATTGCTTGAATATTTTCTTTTGGAAGGAATTTATTGAAGCCGTTTAGCTACCGTATTGTTCGAGGTCAGTGAACTTTCAGTTGCAATTAGTATGAGCTTGGAATGTTATGATGTGAGATTTGAAGCAAATGAGAAATAAGTGCATTTTTCTTTTTTGCTTCATCGCAAGATGCTATAGTCGAATAATTATATTATTTATATTCAGAATACACTATCTGGATGCTATTTATTATTTCAAGTAGTATTTAGGTAGAAGCGTGCATCTCTACGAAATCGAGATTTTTGTAAACACATGTGCACTTATCGTATGCTTCTGAATCATAGTCTGTTTCCATTAACTGATAATGACTTCCTAATGTGTTTCACACAATACAAAAATGTGATTCATAAGTTACTGTTTTTAAATAGCTAAATGTTGTATACAGGTTACTATGTAGTAAGTTTACTGTAACCAAAACTATCTGATAATTTACTTACAATTTATCCATGTATATAGTCCGTAAATATTGTGCAGTTAGCCGACTACATTGATGGATCCTAAATTATATGGAGGCAACACCCTCCAGCATTATAGTGCATTATAACGGGCACAAAATTAGCTATTTTGGTAAAGACTAACACGAGACTAACACGAAAATACTCTTTAACAAGCTAGTAGCCCAAGTCATCGATCACGATAAAGGCGATTTCTGCACGTCCGTTACCAGATAAACTATCGCATATTTGCAATATTTAATCCTGATTTGAGTGCATTGACATTGATTGTTCATTTTTAGTAATTCCGCGCTCGTTCGTCGCGTACGGAACACAGTTTGCGAGGTCCTCCTTGCATTATGATGTAACATGATTTTACATACTGTAATTCGTTTTTGTATTGATATGTGTATGTATATTATGTAAATTTTCACCTACTTGGGCCTATTCAATGTTTGTATTATCTGTCATAGGTCTCCATAAGTGATGAGTTTTAGCTAAAACTTTTGCTTTTGATTTACGAGGTACTTACAGTCTGTTCGAGAATATATTATAATGTTTTTAAGCTATTGCATAGCTTCTATCGCGGGCCTTGAGCGCGGGGACCGAATCCAGAAATTCCGTAACGAAAAAACCTCACGCTCCCCACTCCGACGGGCGCGGAGGTGTGGCTTGAAGGCCGTACATCGTCTAACGTCGTTTCAGTTCGGCAGTCTTCGGCACGGTATGTTTGTTGCGTGCGACTACATCTTTTGAAAACAATTTATAGATTTTCAAAAAGAGCATGCATATTGCAGGGCGCGAACTCAGTTCTACACACTTGCCATGTTACTGATAGTCGCGATGTGCTAAACTTGCGATTAATTTTCTCTCTGAAATAGGTCTTCTATAGAGATATGTCATAGACGTCATCGACGTTGTCATGGCTACCTTAAAAACTTTTCATATAATTAATTATTAAGTACTTTTATTCAAATTAATTTAGTAGTGTTTTTATAAAATAGGTTTTTTTTTTTAACGGAAAAGCTAAGATGAATGTCACGCTAATTTTTCATTGGACTTTTAAATTATTTATAGTGTTGTTTACTAAATAAAAGCGCGTGATTTTATAGAGTAAAAAGTGCTCACGCGGACGTTTTTTCAACTGTGATTGGCGATATCCGCCATTATTGTGAAATATTTTTTTAAAGAATTTCTATAATTTGTTACACGTGTTATTGGCAAAATTGTGGTATCTATCCACAGGGACCAGATCAAGAGTTGAAGTTGAAGTTTTTATTAAATAAAATATTACAGAAAGATGTCGGTGAACAATGTTAATACGAGTACATTTAAGTGTACGAGTTGTAATATTGTTATCTCCGAAACGAAACAACGAAAGTTTAATAAAAATATGCTCGTCGGCTTTTTCTGAGGAAGACATTGATGAGGCAAAAAAGTTATTGTTTGTTTCTACGAAGACAAGACAAAAACATATATCGAGGCGTAAGAACAAAAAGCAGAAAGACCTAAAATATACGATTACGGTGTTTAAAATCACGGATCCCGAACAATCCCAGCTTTGACTACGTAGAACGTACGTAAAGAAGTTGATGAAGGATTTATTAATTCTACGGTCAGATGTTAACGCAATCAGAAGTGATTATGTTACTAAAGATCAGCTCGAAAATATTAAATTGATAACAAATAATTCGACACCGACGCCGTTCATCATCAACAACCTTTTTATCGTCCCACTGCTGGGCACAGATCTCCTCTCATACAGAGAAGGATTGAGCGTAATCATCACGCTTGCTCAATGCGGGTTGGCGATTTCAGACTTATAAAGCCCAGGTTTCCTCAAGATGTTTTCCTTCGCCTTCAGTCATTGGTGTCCAAGATATACTTAGAAAGTACTTACATATAACTTTAGAAAAGTTACATTGGTACTTGCCTGACCTGGAATCGAACCCGCGCACTCATACTTGAGAGGCTGGTGTTTTAACCACTAGGCCACCACGACAAAACAGTGGGGTATATTGAAAAAGAACCTCGGAGTATTTGAGTATATTTCGTGGTGCTCCCTGTGCGCCGTTTCCGAGTCAACGAAATACCAGTTGGTGGAGTCATAAGGATACTATAGCTGTCTTGCCTGCCCCTCAGTGCCCGGCCGGTCTTGCGATTGCACCGAAACAGCACACAATGACAGAGATTATAAGTAATAGCATAGACAGACCTTACGGAGGAATTGCCCTATTGTAGAGGAAGTCCGCTTTCTCAAAGGTATCAGTATTGTTGTGTAATAGTGATCGTTTAGTTCTCACACGGATCGTTCTATGTTAGTTTTCTCATTTTACATGCTTACTGACTCGAGTGATAACTGTACTTGTAAAATTTGTGTATAAAGTGTTTTGAATATGAATGAACAAAGTGCATTTATTATTTATTTATTTAATAAAAGAAAAATTTGTTTTCTTATCGGTCACCACGCTCAAAAAGTGTAACTTGAATTAATATCAAAGAAAAAGAAATACTGCATAAATAAAATAAATAAATAATTATAAGAGTCGTGGTGGCCTAGTGGTTAAAACACCAGCCTCTCAAGTATGAGTGCGCGGGTTCGATTCCAGGTCAGGCAAGTACCAATGTAACTTTTCTAAAGTTATATGTACTTTCTAAGTATATCTTGGACACCAATGACTGAAGGTGGAGGAAAACATCTTGAGGAAACCTGGACTTTAAGTCTGAAATCGCCAACCCGCATTGAGCAAGCGTGGTGACTACGCTCAATCCTTCTCTGTATGAGAGGAGACCTGTGCCCAGCAGTGGGACGATAAAAGGTTGATAATGATGAATGAATGATGATGAATTGCATAAATTGATACAAAATGCTATGCAATAGCTTTACCGCGGCAGTCCCCGAGTGCCACACGTCTTTTTTTTTAAATGCTTAAGTGGCTTTTTGCGTCTACGTTTAATAATAAATATAACTTGTTTCCTTTTTACTTATTTTTTACTAGCCAAAGCCTGGAGCACAGGCGTAGAGTAGCCAGCCTTTCGGCCTTCTTTAGGATGCTTTCTGGCGAGTGTGCAAGGGAATTGTATGATTTAATTACCCCATCTCCGTTCCATCATCGGACGACCCGTCGTACGGCGACTTTCCACCCTTACGTTGTTGACACCACTACGATCCGGACGAAGCGTTTCGCTTCTTCTTTTATACCGCGTACATCGAGGGACTGGAACAATTTGCCAGTGGCGGTGTTTCCGTCACACTACAATTTGAGTGTCTTCAAGGCTAGAGTGAATAGGCACTTAATAAACTAGCGCGCTTTGTCATCAACGATCGCATCACTGCTTACCATCAGGCGGGATTGCGGTCAAGCGCTAGTTTATAATATATATAAAAAAAAAGTTCTGTAGATGATGTTTTATCTTAAAAGCTTCGGATTTGTCTTAGCTGCCTCTAGTAATTCCTCGGAAATATTTTCATTTTGCTTGACTCCTACAACTATATAATATAGACAGGTATGTAGGTACTTGTCTCACGTAGCTCCTCTAGCTCCTCCTATGTGATTTGCAGCATCGCATCGTTTTAAATTATGCAAATATTATTCATTGATGGGGAAATAATTCAAGTTTCCATCATAAAATCTATCTACTAGGCATTTTTACCTTACGTAAAAATAGAAGGGGTTGTTCACATGTCATTGTCATTTACAGGAAAAAAGAACTAAAAAATACAATAAATTATATCTGTGTAAAGTATAAAAAAATTGTGGGCTCAGAGTACCTAAACATTGGTGTTTTTTTAAAAAGGACAGTATTGCGGAAGACCGAGGGTCAGATGGCGGGTCGAACTTGACCTTTATAGGCGTAATTGGTCCACATTGGTTCAGGATCAAGCTTAGTGTTAAAAGGAAAGGGAGTTAGTTTCACTGCAAAGGAGCAAAACAAGCGGATTATTATAATAATGTGTTTGATATATCTCAGGATCCTGGGTCCCAGACCATGGGAGCCCACATGAAGGGCCGAAGCCAAGTCGTACAGGCTCGTTAAACGTGTTTATAAAATGTAGCACGCACAAACTAATATATTGTTCGTACTATGCAAGCGCGTCCAATGGCACCTCTCAGTTGCTGAAAGACGATTGTGAGATATGGAAACAATAATGAAAACATATTAGGAATACGGAAAGACCATGGCTCCTGTTTGATCTATTATATCAACGAATAAAGTGAAAAGGGGTGACTTGTGCACTTAATATTAGGCGCCTGGGAACTGATATTTATACACAAAAAAAAAAAAAAAACAAAGGCTAAGTTCGAAGGTATTATTATCTACTAGTCAATTCCACTAAAATAATCAATTTACCTTAAGTTTCTCTTAGGTGTAGTAACATTGAATTACACATTCAATTTAAAAAACCGGTAATGTAATAGAAATCCTTTTGAAAGTAACATTGACAGCCTCTTTGATTACTGGACCACGTACAATTTATCTATAAAATAACACTCAGCCTAGACGTTGGAAGGAGATAAAGGTACTTACTTTAACAGTATAAGACACTAGCTGTTGCCCGCGACTTCGCCCACGTACTTCGATTAAATGCATTATTTTTACTCATAGTGTACTTAAATTTCATCGAAATGAAATTGGGCGTTACCTAAGGCAAAAAAGGTGACATAACAAGTGGTAACGCACAAAAAATGTCATGTTCGTCCACACCGTGAACGAAAAAAACCTTTTTGTCCCGATCGTGACAGTATTGATGACAAGGTGTTACTGATCGAGGATATTCGATACCTACTATGTAGTAACATTACTAGTAGGTAAAAAGGAGTATGAATAAACAAATATTGGTTTTAAAAACTACTTGATGTCGATCTTTTCCTGATATATATCTATTATAAATATAGTATCGTTGAGTTAGTATCCCATAACACAAGTCTCGAACTTAATTTGGGGCTAGCTCAATCTGTGTGATTTATCCGTATATATTTATTTTATTTTTATTTATAAAGTAATTTGTACCAAGAGGTGCGTGTAATACTATTTTAAATAAATATATACCTCATATATAAATATATAATCAATGGCCTCATTACACGGATTCTTAATGTACATATAGGTATTTACTTTTTTAAAAGGAAAAAAGATGTACCTAACACCTATAGTGTTAACATTTTACGTCAATTAAATAAAAAGTTATAGGTTTCAGATGAAAGTGAATCTAAGTTGCCATGCAATAAAATAAATTATCGTGTGACGTTGGTTTATTATTATCTTTCATAATAATTGTTAATGTAGATAAAGCATTGATTCTTAACCAAATGTGATGCTACCTTTTTTACACATTAAAAAATCTTGTGATTTAATAAAAACAAATTGCTTTATTAATGGGGTTGAAAATATAAACACTGGATAAACATCTTCTTATTAAAATGAAAACATAAATAATCGAACTAAAACTATTTACTAACTAAAGTAATTTGTCATATAAGTTCTCCCCATCGCCGTCGACTGGTATTGTACCCAAGAGATTACCCGTATTGCCAGGCTGTGTGGCAAAAAAACTCTAGAATTTACAACATGCTGCAGTATGCCAAAACCATCAAAAAAATCTAACAACTCATTTATTTTAAAGTCTCCGTAATTCAATCGTATTACAATCTCTTTTAATCAAAGATCTTCCATTATAAATCTTCGAACGTCTTTAGAAAAAGGAACAGTTAAAATAAAATAGTTTTGCATTCCCTTAACGCCGAAGTAAGGTTAAAGGCTGATTGGTCGTCAAGATGCAACCGAAATGATCTGCCATTAAACGCGAGGTGAGGTCCATTGCTCGCCATAGACTGGCGTAAGTAAATTGCCCAGAAATCCATTAAAAGTTTCGCTGGTCGGACCGAAACGGTTTTTAAGGTTCCGCATTAAAAACTGTTTATTCGCAGAAATAATTTTCAAACAAAATGTAATTAATACTTCCGCCAAAGTGCAAAACAGTTTGCTAGCAGACATGGCTTCTCTATAGATATATCCTCATTATCATTACAGTCGAAAGATATCCAAGGCTGGACATATGCCTCCCCCAAGGATCTTCACGACGATCAGTCCTGCAACTTTCGCATCCAGAGGTTTCCCGCGACCTTCACCAGGTCATCGCTCACCTTGTTGGGGGCCTACTCACGCTGCGCCCTCTATGTACATTTAAACATAATTTATAATTTACGCTTTTGTACTTTAAGTACCTATTCTAAACTATTTATGCATTCCTTAATTTTATCCTGCAGATTTACAAAGGCCTACATATGTTACTCCGTCGCGTAACATTTTGCTTGCCTGTCGATCTCATAGTCTAGCCGCCGGTAGATAATAAGACAACAACGTCACGTCATAACTGGCAAAATGTGGGTGACACTGTACTATAGATAGACAGTAATGTACATAAGAGGTCAGAAGGGTTAGGTTACTTTGGATAGTAGCCCAATGTAACCTAATCCTTCGATTATTCCAGGCGTCATCGTATTGTTGTGTAAGTACGTGTGGGGTAGTTACTTGAACGTTTACATAATGATAAAGTAGGTTGTTTAACTTTAAACTGTGGGCTTTCTGATATAATACCATAAAGTACCACATCATCACCAACCTTTTTATCGTCCCACTGCTGGACACAGGTTTCCTCTCATACAGAGAATGATTGAGCGTAATCGCCACGCTTGCTCAATGCGGGTTGGCGATTTCAGACTAAACTCCAGGTTTCCTCAAGACGTTTTCCTTCATCTTTTAATCAGTCATTGGTGTCCAAATATATCCTTAAAAAGTACATATAACTTAGAAAAGTGACATTGGAATCGAACCCACAAGCAAGTACCACATGATAATTGTAATTTTGGTGCCACGGAACCCTTAAATATAGTCCAAATCGCACTTGGATGGTTTTTGCTCAAGTTCGTTTCGTCGCAACATTAAATATGTGTTGAGAAGAAAGACCGAAGTAAATTGTATATGAGATCTCAATTCCCTTTTATTTTGTGGTTGAAGATGACGGTTTTATTTTTCCGAAAATTTTGAAAAGAGAATTTGTTGCTTTTTTCCATTTTTTTATCCGTAAAATTTACTTTCTTGCTGTAAAATCACAATCGAGATAATTTATTTAATTAATTCATATAAATATAAGCAATATCAAACTCATCAAATAAATCTGCACACACAACTTCTGAAGCTATATTCACTCATGGAACTACGCAAGATGCAGTGATTTGTAAGGGGTGGGATCCCAGACCCCGGGATAAAGCAAAACTTCTGCCACACGTTCCGCTGTAATCCCGGGGAATCGCCTAACTTGTGGTAAGCGCATGAGTCACGCTACTGCAGTTATGAGATAACTTTCTTTGATAACACGCATAAAAATTAAGACATTTGGTTTGCGTTGGGAGTGTATATGGTATGAGATTGGCAACTTGAAAAGACATTTGAGAAAATACGTAATAAAAACGGCCAAATGCAAGTTGGATAGTGGAAGAATCCCGTAAAGGGCAACAAAGTTACCAAAGGTTTACAGTTTTTAATAATTCCTTCACAGTTCATCACATGACTACCATCATGAATTTTTCGAGCCAGCCGTATAACTTTCAGAGAGAAGGAAGTTTATTTTAACAAAAAAATGCACTTTTATATTGACTATCCCGCAAACAGAAACCATCAAAAAATATTTTAGTAACCTCGCAATGATTTAAAAGACCCATTTAATGGTATTCCAAACTATGGAGTAGACTTGAGAAAAATAAAATATCATCAACACATTCCCCCTTATTCATAAAAGATGTTTAAAGTTAACTAGTGATTAGCGATTCTTTAACCATACATTTTAGACGTTTGCACATCACTTAACTTTAATCTTCGTATATAAATAAACCCTTTAAACACTGTGGTGTATATTCATAAAGGATGATTTAAGTTAAGTGACGCTAAAAGGTCAAAATTGAATGGTTAAAGAATCGCTAATCACTAGTTAACTTTAAGCAGCGTTTATGTGTGGGTGATTTGTTTTTTTTTTAAATACTTTATAAGAAATACACATATCCATTTAATGTTTCACCTTTCTAGCACTAACCGTTTGGAAGATAAGCCGAGGACGTACGGACAAACTGCGAAATATTACCAATCAACCTTAAGCCTTAAAGCTTTAGGGATAAAGTTGAGGGTCTAATAAAAAAATCTGACAGATTGTACTAGCTTGAAGTGCTGTCGTCTGTACAAACGGTCGATAGCGATGGAGTTTAATCAACTCAAGTTAGATCATTTTGAATAACATCACTTAACAAAACCAAACTTTGTAGCCCATTAAATACTTACAATCCTTTTATATCCGTGTTTTCTGATACACGTACCCTTAATAGCTCTGGACAATGATATGTTGACATGCTAATAACACGAATTGAAAAAAATTGTATGGCGAGAAAACACGCAAATTAAATTGACACGGAACTCGAAGCTTTAACCACGGAATTTGGTGATGTTAGCTCCAACAACAGGTTTCATATAACATCCCAAATTTACTTTGGGATTATTTTTTCAGAAGTAATTTGTGCATGCGAAATCAAGACAGGTACGATTTCCTTGGATAATTTCGACTGGTATTCCGATATTGGTGGTATTTCCGATATTTCTTGTCCAAATTACGAAGTGTTGATTTTCAACGAATTATTTAAAATAGAATCTCTTTAGCAATAAACGGTAAAATGCTAATTTGTTATTATGAGAGAAAAATCGCATGATGTGATCTTCTTTTAAGCTTGCCTGCAGATTTGGTCGATTTCTGGCAAACATTATTATCACTCGTTATCCTGTGCCCGATCTATAAGACCTATCAGATCCCCGATCGAGAAATCTAGTATTTTAGAATCGTGTCAATTTGATATCATTTATTGATTAAGCGTTCAACAATAGCGATCCACAGTGGTAATCAATAAATCAAATCTAAATCGATCCAATCTTACCAATAAGTATCGTGCAACTCAGTTACTAGCTTACTAGGTTGTGGAGGTCAGATAGGCAGTAAGTAATTCTGCTGCGTCTGGTAAGACTGGAAACTGACCCTGACAAATTTTGAAGAAAACTGTGCAGATGATGTGGCGGCCAATAAAATATTTAGGCATATAGTTACTTATTATGGCATATACCTATTCAATGAGATTCACATTGAGTGCGAGTTATTATCAGGTTTTTTAATAATTATTGATTACAGTATAAATAATATACACATCTTTATAATTGAGTTAAAAAATAAGTGTGCAATGTTCTGGTTCCCAGAAAATATTATATAAACTTCCGGTCTTGTTTTCTGGCGGTCTCCACTGTTGATTCTGGTTTTCAGGAGTTGCAGTGGGTGGGAAAAAGTTGTGACGGGTTTAGTTCCAATAAAAAAAAAATAACTTCCAGTCTAGTTTATTTCTACGCCTACGCCTAGGTATAATTATTTTATGCAAGAATATTATAGGCACCTATTATACATCTCGTTTCTAAATAAAAAAGACTTGTAATATTTCTCATTCTCATGATTCATTTATGATTGCATTGGCTATCTAGGATAACTAACAAAAAATATATTCTTTCATAATTAAGTTTATTATCTTAAAATCTGTAGGCTATACCCAGTGCTCACTGAACCGCGACGGCTTCCTTTTAGATATTTTCTGCTTATGTAAAATTCGTTTTCGATAGTACAGAAGGTCGGTCGTTTTGGGGTACTGTTTTTTTGTAATTTTGATGTTCAAAATGACAATATTATCGTTTTAATATTGTCACGCTATAACATATTATTATCAAATAACATATTTATTCACAATATTATTATCTTCAAGGCTACAGTGGATAGCCTCTTAAAAAAACTAGTGCTTTTAAAGGCCTGTGACCGTCCGTGTTAGACATGCATATATATACGCCGGCGACTATGCATTTATCCTAAATAAATCAGACATCACTAGAAACAGAAAATATAGTAACATCGGATTCATCGATTATATAAATCTTTAAGAAAGTCGCATATTAAATTGTTAATTAATATTTTTAATCTGTGTGAGTGTTTTAGGCAAATATAATGTTGCATTTTAAATTATTTGCCTTTAATGATGCCGGCATGCCTTAAATAAATATGTTTGACATAAGAAACGACATATGTGGTCTGTAACAAATACATACTTATAATTTTAAATAACAGTACCATTTAATTTTTCTGTGCGTTTTATACTTACATTTTTGTATGTACCTGTCGATAGTTTCCTAATACAATAAAGGACAAGTGCACTGTCTTCCAAAGACATTTTCTACAATTGATGCGATCGTCTAGCCGAAGCTGAGACCCCACGACGACCGTCGATTTATGATCTTTAAATCCAATATGTCATTGCACAGACCTCTGAAGTGCTTCGTTTTAGTATCGACCGCTTTACTGTATAACGTATAATGTGAAGATAAGTACGTGTGAAAAGCTTTTTTGTCCATGGGACATTCAACTCACATTTATTGATAAATAGGTGTACTTTGTGGCTTTGTGATTTATGTAAACCCCATGGGAGAAGTTTCAAGTTATCAAGCGTAATTATAATATATGTATAATGTCTAAAAATAAATATACATATTTATTATATGCACTATAAAATTTGGCTAATTAGCAATTTTGAACTCAAACTTGCGCCGGCTAGGAAGGGACGAGGTACAGCCCCGTTACGACTTCCTTTTCGTTCACTGTTATTACGACACGCCATCTTTCTGATTACTTCCACGTATTATAGTGTCATTATAAAATAGCTTTTAAAGATCGAGTGTTACGTAGGTCACCTACATATCTTTCTATTTATAAGTATAAGTACATGTAATACTATTGTACAATAACTTTCAAGATTAGAAGCCAAAAGTACCGACAGTAATAAGTGTTTAACGGATTTTGAACGAAGAACGAACGGATAATGTAGATTTTAAACGTTGTAGCCTGTAGGCGAAAATATTTAGAACTAGCTGTTGTTCGCGACTGTGGGATTGCCAAGATAAATGCCTACATTACTGCAAGGTTCCCTCAAAATCCATTAAGTAGTTTTTCCAAAAGCCCGAATAAAATTAATAAGGGCTCAGTTGATTTAAATAAGCGCCTGATAAAATAATGGGAGCAATATGTACGTCCGCTTTCGCTCCCGTTTTTGCAACATTGTTTGTTACTGCTCTGCTCCTATTGGTCATAGCGGGATGTTATATATCCTATGTCCTTTCTCAGGATTTAGACTGTCTGTGTACCAAATGTCATTACAATCGGTTCAGTAGTTAGTTTTGGCGTGAAAGCCGGACAGACACACAGACAGTGATACTTTCGCATTTATAATATTAGCATGTATAGTATGGATTAAAATGTGTTCTAACAAAACCACTTATCAGATATTTGACGATAAATAATCACAGAATATTATGTAAACGCATCCATCAGCATTATCCACAACTCTGTAGAAGAGAATGCCAACAATTTGCGGATATAACTACAGGCGACATAGCGCATAGTTTTCACAAGCATTTCAGCGACGACCATGTAATATGAGGCCGTGTGCATCTAAGGCTGGTATGCAACTGCTAAGCTGGAATTTATATTGAGAGGGAAGCAAATACATAGGTAAGCTTGTATCGCTATTATTTACTATTTAGTATAGAGGCTTCTATTATGTGAGACCAGCCAATAATATATGGTATGGTTTTTGAAGTATGTAGATTAGCTATCCATTATCCTCCTTATTCATAAACGCTGCTCAAAGTTAACTAGTGATTAGCGATTCTTTAAACATACATTTCTGACCTTTTAGCGTACTTAATTATCGTTTATAAATAAACCCCTTAAACACTTGATTTAAACGACGATAAAAGGTCAAAAAAGTATGGTTAAAGAATCACTAGTTCACTTTAAGTAGCATTTATGAATAAGGGGGTGTAATTACTAAACAAATTAATCAAAAGAGCCTGTGGTAGTCCACTGTTGTAAACAAGCCTCTCCCAGACTGCTATAACATACTGTCTTCCGCCTTCTGTATCCAGTCGGTCCCAGCGGTCTATCTAGCTTGTGTATAATACTAAGCTTGTTGATACGCGGGATTATTACATAATTCTAAATAACTGACTAGCTGCGCAAAAGTTTAGATCCCGTATGAATATCGGATTAAAAATTCTACCACATGTTAATCTTAGTTATTAACTATTTGTGTACTGAAATTCATCAATATCCATTCAGTAGTTTTTTCGTGAAAGTGTAACAAACATCCATCCATGCTCACACACTTACAATTAAGCTCAATATCAGTTGTCTCATGGACTAATGGAACGGACCAGACAAGAATGCAAAATAATAACAACAAAATAGACGAGTTATTGTTGTAGCTAAGCATTGAAAAGTGCGTTCAATTTAACCATTAAAAATCCTCTTAGAATGAGCTGTAACTGATTACCTAGGTGTAATTTATTTCTCTGTCAGCAATATCTCAAAATAAATCTAATTCCAATTGCCTTCAATATTTAGCTTTACTTAAACCAAAGAATCTCTAAGCCCTGCAATTATTTCGCAATTAATCTTAATACTAATGAACAGCGTAGTCAGCTGGTGGCCACATTGCAATGACAATTATAACACGGAATTTGCGTATTGAATATATAAGCAGCGCGGGCGCAGAGCATGGCGTAAGCTTCGCCCACGATGGAGTACAACATGAGATTGTAGAGAAGGTTAATACCTGTTATTGCATTAGCAAATACTACGTTAAGGTTCTATAAAAATCGACTTTTTTTGCAATAAATACCACCTCATTTTTGGGACTTCACTGAACCAGAAACGTTTGTTTTATTTTAAAATGTGAATAAGAAATTTTATTATCAGGAGAGTTAAGGTTTTCCTTCACAGCTCCAGGAAGTTGATAGGATTTTTTTCCTCCGTAGCAGTTTTTAGTTTTAAATCTGATCTCTATTAAACATAGGGCAATCGTATGTTGTTCTTTGCACCTGGAGCCTTTCACATCTACCTCTCTTCTTCATCTCAGCCTTAATCCCAGTCGTATCCGAAGCTTTTCAGCTTTGGAGTCTAGGGTCCGCTTTACCAGTTTAACTGCTTATTTTGGCTAAGCTTCGATATTTTTTATGAAGCGACTGCCGTCTGACCTCCACAACCTGAAGGCGATTCGAAGCATTGCAGTTAGACCAATTGTTGGACTTTTGAGGGCTCCAACAACCCGTAACGACTGCCATTAGATGGTCGTATGGCAACCGGGACCAACGGCTTAACAGTGCAAATATTCATATTCTTGCATACAAATATTTGCACGGCGCGGGGATCGAAACTGCGCCTCCTTGCGCAGCGGCCGCGTTCGCTATCGCTACGCCACGGAGGCTGCCCTTCACCTCTACCGTCTGCAATTAAAGTAACCAAGCCACCAGCTTTCTATTTGTAAATAGCTAGATTCCATCCGGATGGATTAAAGTATGACGATCGACCAAATATCGATCGTCATACCTGAAACAGCAGCATCCTAATTACGTAACACACTATTACAATCAGTAGGAATAATTTCGAAGCATATTGCTAATCCATTGCATCATTAAATATGTCTGCTCAACAAAGTCAATACTTAACGCAATTAATGTTGTTGTACTGTCAAAATGAAGCCAATTACTACTGATATTATATTTGTTGTGTTCCGGCATGATGTCTGGTGAAGCCGTACGGAGGACGGGTCTGAGCAGTTGTGTTGCAATGCAAGTTTGGTCGTGGAGGGTCTCCACATCAATCTCCCTCTGGCACAGCATCGTTGGTCGTGTTGTTGGGTTTAACATTGTACCACCTCGCTCAACTGCCGTCTTCCTTCCTATTCACTAAGTTTTTTAAGTGAATGGGTTTAATAAACTAGTGCGCTTTCCATCAACGATTGCATCAGGCGGGATTGCAGTCAAGCGCTAGTTTATAATTATTAAAAAAAAAATATAGCAAATAGGTACCCTGCAGTTCTTTTCAAGTCTTTGGCTCAAAAACTGCAAAAGAACTGGGTCTGATATTTACATAATTGTTGTTTTTTTTTTTATTTCTTTTTTCTTACCGTTTTTAAAGTTATTTATTGTACTGTTTTTATAAACAACTATATTTTCTCCCGCGTTGAATTCAGTTATATCGCGCTTTTTAGATTTCCCTCGGGAATATCATTTTTTTTTTATTAAAGGTAGCCTATGTTCTCTCTCAGGGTCTAAAAATTGTCTGTACCAAATTTCATCAAAATCGGTCGAGAGGTTTAAGCGGGAAAGCGTAACAGACAGACAGACAGACAGAGTTACTTTCGCATTTATAATATTAGTATGGATGAATTGACTTTATACTGATTTTACTCATATAATTTGAATTCTTCGAGATACATTTTCAAACGAATCTTACTCGACTCTTTCCAACTAAATTTTATTTTTTATACAAACACCAAAAACATGGCACTTCCTATTTTCATAATTTTAATCGTTGTTTGGCTTGTTTCATCATCACCATCATTATCAACCTTTTTATTGTCCCACTGCTGGGCACAGGTCATATAGAGAAGAATTGAGCGTAATCGCCACGCTTGCTCGCTCAATGCGGGTTGGCGATTTCAGACTTAAAGTCCAGGTTTCCTCAAGATGTTTTTCCGTCACCTTCAGTCAATGGTGTCCAAGATATTCTTACTTTGTTTATTGTACTTTAAAAACAAAATTTAAGAAACATGTATTAGCGACGTCTATTTTCTTTCGTTATTCCTCTATACTGCCTGCTAATATACGTATGACTAATGTTTATATAATAAATGGCTGATACCTAAGTTGAACATATTATTGTAGCACAACAAATTGGTATTTAAAATTTTCTCATGTAAGTGATTAATTTCTTATGAGAAATAAAGATATCTCAAACCTCAACATATGGTATTATAAAGGAGTGGCATGATAACGACGCGATCAAACTGGAACCATGAATTTAGCGAATAATTGGCTTGTATCCTAAAAAATAATTTAATGTCCATCAGATAGATTTCTAAAAAATATTGAACACGTATTTTTTATTTTTTCTTTTATTCAAATACTTAGGAAGATATATTGATTTGAAATATCGCATGACATCACGCCGTCGTACAAAATATACCATGGCGTGACGTAATTAGCCCCCACTCCGTAACTTTAATACGCTATATCTCAGTAATTTTTGGTAATTTCGACAAAATAAAAAATACAGGTCTTAATTTTTTTTTATTATCTATAAGACGGACTAATTATTTTTTTGAATTTCATACCTTGGATACATCCCTATTCTAGATACCCTAGCGTGGAAAATGTTTGGTTAGTTATTGAAGAAAAAACAAAAAAACGGCGATTTCATAGAAAAATCCAATATCAATGTGGTCTCAATGTATAGAGCATTTTTCTTTTTGAGGATATGACCAATTTCCATTTTGTTTCTGTTAGTGGGACCGGTTTTAGTTTCCTAGCTATTGTTAACATTTTAATTAGTTGGTAGAATAATCGTAATCAACCTATATTTTTCCAATATGCGACACTGGCATGTAACTTGCCAGTGTCATCATCTAACTTAGATGCCACTTCGCACAGTCTCTACTAGTCTATGATAATTTAAAGATTATTTATTATATTTTCATCAAACTTTACCTTTTTACTCGCCTGCTTTGTGGCATTACGATCTAAAGAAAGATTTCGCAATACAGCTTGTTTAAGTAAAAGCGATGTCCTACTTAAGTAAATACATTTTTATCACCGTATAAAACTGAATTTCATTCATTCAAGTGAAATGTTTATAATAAAGTTATGTAAGATCCGTTTTGAATGAAGTAACTGATCCATAAATGTGGTTTATCTTATTTCGTTACATATGCTGAAAAAATAACTAATAGCTGTAAATGGATTTAAATATCTCCACACTAGGAAATCGTCGTAAGTACGTTAAGAAACATTTAAAGTAACGTACACAAACAGTCAGACCCGGAACAAGTACTTGTAGGTCAAACATACGCTTATTGTTTTTTGCAGGATTGAAACCACAACACGCAGCGCAGTAGTCAATCGCTTAGCTACCGTATCAACCACTCGACTTACATTAACTACATATAATGTTTGTATGTTTTAGGATTATGTGTGGTGCCATTACACATACCTTGCGATATTGTTTCTATTTTTGTAGGCTTTGTCTCCTTACTGGCAACGCTACATCTACGGTCTACATGACATAGAATGGAATCTCTGTTTACCTCTACCATCATAGACATTTTACTATAGGCGCTTAGAGTCTTCAGTACCGGATTATATAATATATTTATATATGTAGTGCTTAGAAAATAAGAAACAAAAGAATGTATTCATTTTTACTTATCTATCACATAAATGTTCATTTCTATTAAAATGAATCGCCAAAGATTAAATTTGCTTGAGTGATCGAGTACAACAAGAGATATTTTTTTATCAGGATTTTTGCAGATACCCTTCACAGCAACTAAAATCGAATAACAGTTTCACACTTAAAAAGCTAACCTTTGTTTATGAAACATAAACTTTACGCATTAAAGCTCATATAAAATCTCAACTTTCTTAGTTTCCATTCGTAGTCCAATGAAGAGACTAATAATTAATTCTGTTTGAAAGTAAATCTCCTCTGTTTACTAACTTATTTAGTTCCTCACAGCTTGTAAATTAATACTCGTGAGGTATTGAAACCTCTTTGAAAAACGAATTTTAACTAAGCTCCGTGAAATCGGTGGTATCATTTTTTTTATGGGTTTAAGATAGTGAATTTGCCATTTTTGCATTGGGTTCTTCGCTAAATGATAAGAAAGAAAGAAAAACGTTTATTTGCAATAAACATGGCGCAAGAGTTTACATAAAAAATAAGAAATAGTTGAGGGAAACATGCGTCACATCCACGCAAAACGGCTGTCGCTCAGCATTATGCTGCGACTCTATGCAAAAACAGAGCCCAGCGCTGGTTATCAGCGATAGCCGGCGTCGACGTAAAGACGTCACCCGATGCAACAAACAATTAAAAGCAGCACCAAGCCGGTAATACAGTAAAAATAAAAAACGTAATAATAAAAAGATATAAAAAGCAAATCCAATTGTAAATGGTGAGAGTACAGTTTAAACAAACAGAAATATAAAAAATAAAATACGGGATATATAAAAACTACGAGAATATCATCCTCAAAAATGACATACATCTGGTTCCGATTTGAAATTCAGCATTTCCTAACATACAGCCAAACGGGTTGCAGCAAGCGCTTCTCCTGTGGAATAACAAAGTACTGCGATCCCCAATGGAATGAAAGCCTTGGGAGGCCTTTGTCCAGCAGTGGACCTCTATAGGTTGAGAAAAAGAAGAAGACATGGGTTGATTGAAGGTTAATTAACGCTTGTCTCGGTTAATTCGCGGATAGATGCTTATACAATATGCAAAGAAAACCCTGTCTGATCCGTGAAGGTATTGTTAGGTATCGATAACTGATTCTACTAATGCCCACAAAACTGGGCTAAATTTAATTTTAAAAAATCCCCCCAAAAAAAATAATATTATTTCGCAAAAAGGGGTAACTTATACATGTGCAATCCATGCGCGGGTGGACGGGCGGCAGGGCACGCGGCATGTGGTCGTATCGCTTATAATAATCCCCCTTATTCATAAACGCTGCTTAAAGTTAACTAGTGATTAGCACTTCTTTAACTATACATTTTTGACCTTTTAACGTCACTTAACTTTAATTATCTTTTATGAATAAACACCACAGAGTTTAAGGGGTTTATTCATAAGCGATGATTCAAGTTAACTGACGTGCAAACGTCTAAAATGTATTTTTAAAGAATCGCTAATCACTAGTTAACTTTAAGCAGCGTTTAAGAATAAGGGGGAATACCGTCAAAATGGTGTTGTCACTTTTTTAAAAATTACCAATTTCGGGGAAGTTGGAATTAATTCGCGGGAAAAAAAGATTATTTCAAAATTCATTAGCATTGTTACTACTATGATTACGTAAAATTTTATATTATATTTGGTCATGTGTTTACCTAACCTTTATTATCCTTAGAGGTCCGACAGGGTTTTCTTTACATATTGAATAATATGAGCATATCAAGACCTTGGCATTCTTCGGAAATCACTTTAAGCCGTTGGTCCCCGTTATTTTTCGTAGATCTTTGGCATCGATCGTCGAGCTTCATTGCTCGTCGTTTTTCTGGCGGTCTCCACTGTTGATTCTGGCTTTCAGGAGTTGCAGTGGGTGGGAAAATGCATGGCGGGTTTTGTCCAAAAAAAAAAAAAAGAAATTCATTGCGGTATTAACGTTGTTGAGCAGACACATTTTTGGAACTTATAGAGTAATAGGCTATGTATGAGTAATATGCATAAAAATGATTCCAATTGATAGTCGTAGTTGTGTTACACAATTATTAGGATGCCGGTCAGTAAGCGTGAAAGGCTCTAACAATTAATAAGTTATAATTAATGGTTCATGTATCGACACTTAGCGTATACACTTTCTTTACTAGTATTATTTTCTTCCACTTATATAAGTTGCCCTAAGTTAAAGTACAATTTCTGAGAATCTTGATTGCACCACTTTTATAATGAGAAATGAAAAACGATACGCCACAACTTACAATGTTAATTTTACTGAATTAAATAGAAAACTAACGATATCTCTGCAGTATGGAGAATCGATGAACAAGTATGAAAATATATTGTGATTGCGGATATAAACCTGTTTATTGATTATCAAGGAATCATTAATATTTACCTACATCTGCTTCATTGGCCATGGGTCATAAGCGCTGTTAAGATGAACATCATTGTTGAGTTATCCGCAAGAAAATTCTCTGTGGCAGCCCAAATTCTGGGTTTGTGCCCGGTAGATGGCAAATCTCAGCTCCTATTACATGGGATTTAGACGTGATTGGCGAAACTTGGGTGAACGATTACGTGTCCCACTGCCTAACTCCTCTGGGATGGTGTAATGTTATGTTTCATAGATTGTTAAGAAATGATTATTTACACTGCCTTTGCAGTCATTTTGGTTTGTAAACATGATTATACTTGAGACTAGTTCCTTATTAATATAGTAAATAATTTTGTTTATGCAACATCAGCAGTTTAGGAATATATACCTACCTTTGGTTCATCATTGTCTTTTCATGATAAACATCCTCTGTTAGGTTTCCCATTGGGCAATTCATTGGTGGAGCATGTTTGTAGTTTTTTCCCCTAATTCAATTACCGCGAGAGTTGCCTTATACTAGCAATATGGACTAGTATAGGTGAACAAAAACTTTTTACGTATTGTGTTTCACAAAAAAGGAAGGCTAGCGTTGAAAGTTTGTAAGCTCTCCTGCATGGTGGACCGATGACTTTCAGAAGGCCGCAGGATTCTGATGGAAGCATGCGAGAAATACAGAACAAGTCGAAGTGGTGGTTGGAAGAGGCTTATGTCATGTAGTAAACGTCTTTCAGCTGAAGTGATGACGATAATAGGGTACTTGACTAAAAAAAACTAATTAGTCCGTCAGTCAGATTTCCAAAAAATACTAGACACGTATTTTTTCTTTTTTCATATAAACAAAAAATGAAGACGACACAGGGCGTTGAAAACTCGTATGACGTCACTAGACGCTACACTTTTTAGCGACCAGTGACGTCACCAGCCACCACTCCTGATCTTTGATGCCTTTTATATTTGTCAATTTTTATTGTTTTGATAAAACAAAAAATACGTGTCTAGTGTTTTTTGGAAATCTGACTGACGGACTAATTCGTTTTTTTTAGTCAAATACCCTATTGTGGTAACTAAAGTAATTTTATTCCAGGTGTATCGTCTTCACATATAATTATACAAAATTATTTTGTAACAATAATATAACACGACAACCTAACAAGACAAAAATCATACATTAATTTTCCTTTTTTCCTAGGTCACGCTATTAAGCAAAGCTTTCTACTCTCTGTGCAGAGTTAAATGAGTTTCAAAGTTTTCAACCAGAACTCTGATTCGTAATACATTCAGTGAACAACCATTCTTGAACAAACAAGAGCATTTCAAGGCCCGCATTAAATAGTTAAATGGAGAGAGTCCTCAAGACGGTCTAGTCCAGACATGTTTAGAGACCTGTCTAACACTTAAACACCTGTCTCAAATTAGTGACGGTGTTAATTGTCTAAATAATGGCGTTGTTGGCTCGGAGCATGCATGTGAATGTGCAAGGACACTTGGGCAAAATTTTGCTCGAGTTGGCTTGAGTGGTATTTGTTTATTAGTAGCTTCTGTAGCGAATCCCATTCACTAACGTTTGAAATTATGTAAATGCACCATGATGGTTAAAATATAATGCAGAATTTTCTAACACAATAATTTTTATAACATCCTCGATTGATCATTATCATCAGGAGTTGTCATTGAGAAAAATTTATGCAGCATTTGAATCAGAAATAATTAAAGCCTATTTTAATGTTAGGTATATTTATTAATCTTGGAGATATATAAACTTTTGTTCATAAATAAGCCGCAATACCCTTTCAGCCATAAAGAGATTAAAGGACTCAAAATAAACAATAGGCATTAAGTTTTACAGTTCAGCTTCTATAATTAAATCGAGAAACTTATCGCAATAAACTCGATGTTATGAAATAACAGTAAAAGAGACAATAAAATCATTATTACAAGAAGCGTGTTCCTGCTAGCTTACCGTTAGTAAGTTTTATTGCAACGCTTGGCTGTAGTTGCATAAATATATAAACGTTTTATCAGTCTTAAGGCTTCAGCTAAAGCAATAGGGATGTATGCAAGGTATGAAAATCAAAAAAATAATAAGTCCGTCTTATAGATAATAACAAAAATTAAGACCAGTATTTTTTATATTGTTGAAATTATCAAAAACTATTGAGATATAGCGTATTAAAGTCACGGAGTGGGGGCTAATTACGTCACGCCGTCGTAGATTTTGTACAACGGCGTGACGTCATGCGACATTTCAAATCAAAATATCTTCCGAAGTATTTGCATGAAAGAAAAAATAAAAATACGTGTTCAATATTTTGTATAAATCTATCTGGTGGACATTAAATTATTTTTTAGGATACAACCCAATTTCTTTTATTTATACTCGTGAGATGATTATGTGAAATCCAAGAGATACAGCGATATTCTGTTCATATTCTAGGTCTACAAAGTGGTATAAGTCGGTTCCTACAAACAAAAAATAAATCGTTGTGTACATTACGCTGACGTCACACGAATTATACATCTCGCAAGCAGTGCTTACCATGCAACTAGCATATAAAAAACTTCCCAAAATCTACTGTGGGGTAAGTGCCCGCCAGGCACAACAACCGTATGGCCCTTTTCTGTGAAGCATGAGTGAACTTTACACCTTGTTCTTCATGCCTCTAAATCGTTTTTCATTGATAAACTACACATACCACTATGGTATATAAATCAATTCCTAATTTTATGATACCTACTTCCATATGAGAGGCTGGGAGGAATATTATTTTGTACCCAATAACGGCCCGTAAATTATAGGAATCGGGCACTAAACGGTACCTTCATCTTCTATTACCAACCTAACATGTTTAAAGGGAGTTATTTAACTGGATTTTAATTTAAAACTTCCAAATTTGGATTAAATAAAAGATTACAAACACAAAGAGTTTAATTCCGTACACAAATAGTTTAATTAATTTCGATTTCAACACTCATCATCATCATCATCATTTCAGCCGAAAGACGTCCACTGCTGGACATAGGCCTCCCCCAAGGTCTCCACGACGACCGGTCCTGCGCCTCCCGCATCCAGCGGTTTCCCGCGACCTTCACCAGGTCGTCGGTCCACCTTGTCGGGGGCCTACCCACGCTACGTCTTCCGGTGCGTGGTCGCCACTCGAGAACCCGTCGGCCCCATCGGGCATCGGTCCTACGGGCAATGTGTCCAGCCCATTGCCACTTCAGTGTTGCAATTCTTCGGGCTATGTCGGTTACTCTCGTTCTTCTGCGGATCTCCTCATTCCTGATTCGATCGCGCAGTGAAACCCCAAGCATAGCCCTCTCCATTGCCCTTTGAGCGACTTTGAGCCTTCTTATAATTCCCATTGTTAGCGACCACGTCTCAATTCCATAAGTCATCACTGGCAACACACACTGGTCGAAGACTTTTGTCTTGAGACACTGCGGTATTTCGGACGAGAAGATTCTATGTAGCTTCCCGAAAGCAGCCCAGCCGAGTTGGATTCGACGATTGACCTCTTTCTCGAAGTTGGACCTTCCTAACTGGATAGTTTGTCCCAGGTACACGTAGCTGTCAACAACTTCGAGAACAGAGTCTCCAATCTTTATAGGAGTCGGTACAACAGGGGCATTAGACATGACTTTCGTCTTGCCCATGTTCATTTTAAGACCGACTCGCTTGGAGGCCCTACTGAGGTCTTCGAGCATTGTACTCAGGTCCTCCGCGGTCTCAGCCATGACTACGATATCATCAGCAAACCGAAGGTGTGTCATGTACTCGCCATTGATGTTGATGCCCAGTCCTTTTCAGTCCAGAACCTTGAAGACATCCTCCAATGCAGCGGTGAACAGTTTCGGAGAGATAACATCTCCCTGTCTGACACCACGCTGCAGAGGTATTGGTTTCGAGGTCTGGTCCTGTATTCGGACTGACATGGTGGCGTTTTCGTACAAACCCTTCAGCGCTTCAATATATCGATAGTCTACTTGGCACCGCTGGAGAGACTGCAGTACAGCCCAGGTCTCGATCGAATCAAAGGCTTTTTCGTAGTCCACAAACGCCAAGCAAAGGGGTAGGTTATACTCCTCGGCCTTCTGTATAACCTGCCGCAGCGTATGTATGTGGTCTACTGTGCTGTAGCCTTTTCGGAAACCGGCTTGTTCGGGCGGCTGGAAGTCGTCAAACCTGCAGGCGAGACGATTTGTGAGGACTCTTGAAAACAACTTATAGACATGACTCAGAAGTGAGATGGGTCTGTAGTTTTTCAAAAGGGTGTTGTCACCCTTTTTGAAAAAGAGTACCACCACACTTCTGTGCCATGCCTGTGGCGTTTTTCCTTTATCTATGACGGAATTAAATAACTTCTGAAGGGCCCTAAGGATCGGTTCACCACCCGCCTTCAGTAGCTCTGCCGTTATTCCGTCATCGCCTGGCGCCTTGTTGTTTTTAAGCTGTTTCAGAGCCAATCGAATCTCCTGCAGGCTGACGTCCGGGATATCTTCAGTGTAGTGTCGGGTTAATCTTGCTCTAGGTCTTCAGCAAGATTTAATGCAGGTCTTGTCGTTGAAGTGTAGAGCTGTCCATAGAAATTCTCGACTTCCCTCAAAAGCTCGGGCCCGGACGTTAAGATCTTGCCGTCGTCAGTCTTCAGCTTGCTTAGCCGGCTATTTCAACACTATTCAGGTAATATTGTAAGATCAAAATTCTATTAAAGTAATTCTTTTCACATATCGATAAGTACCTACGTAGTAAAAAAAGTACACAATAAATAAATAATCAATCAAAGTGACGAAATTGTTAAAGCGGATAAGACTGAATTCGATTCTTTAACAATTGATGGCCGAAGTGTGACGGAACACGTTTTAAGAGGTATTCACTAGATCAATGGAATGATTGGTATTGATACCTGTCAAATTATAGACACTATTCTTATCTAACCTCAGGTGTACAAATATGACTCTTGCTACAAACATAAAAATGTACAGGTCACCCAAAGTGATAATGCGCGTATATAGAGTGGTTAAGTGCATAAAAAGTGGTTAAGTGCACCACTCTATATACATATCTTCTTCCGAACGCTCGGGGAATACGACCGTTGCCGAACAGTGACGAAGATTTCTATGCGCATTATCACTTTGGAAGACCTGTACAGACGACAGCCTATCAAGCTACTTTAGATTTTCAACTTTATCTCTAAAACTTTAAGGCTCAAGGTTGATGGGGAATATTTGACAGTTTCGGGTAATTTGACCTGCTGTCGTCCGTACCTATAAATTATGGGTTTAAAGGGAGGTTATCCGAATTCGCCTGTCATTTAGTATATTTAGTTTTTTAAACTAATATAAATATGTTATAGATGCATCACTTATAAAAAGAAGGGAGAAGAGTGAGTAATTCGATATACGAATTATGAGGATTTTATATTTCATTTTATAGAAGAAACTACTTACAGTCAATAATAGGACTATATTACAATCTCTGGAGGAGGCCTTCACCTCAGAAAGGGTTCCTGCTCATTAACCTAATAGTAAATTTTACTTCGTTTTTTAATTATACATGTAATACAATTTAAAAAATAAAATGAAATATATAGAATAGACTTAAGATAAATAGATAGAAACTCAGTTTGTTTAAATTAGTACCTAACTTAACCGAATTTGTAAATTATGGCAGGAAATAAAAGGCTTTTTATTTTATTTTTATTATAGATGCATCATTACTTTGGGGTATTTAATGGTTAATAACCAGAAAAAAAAACCGAAACCGTGTTAATTTCAAACCATTTTTGGTTTTATTTCCTAACTACACGGATTACACGGTTAGCAAAGTGTTTAAGCTATTGACTGCTGCGCTACGTGTCGCGAGTTCGATTCCCGCACGTAACAAATATTTGTATGACCTACAAGAAGTTGTTTGGGTCTGGATGTTTGTTTATGTGGATTTATATGTTTGTAAACGCACCCACGACACAGAAGAAATTCTTAGTGTGGGGCAATAACTATAGCAACAATCACTATGAAAACTCCAACCCGTTAAAGTTTAAGAGTTTTGTTTTTAGTTATAAACACAATAATATTTAATCGAGCTAAATAATTTAGACGCTTGCTCTAATTACTATCACGGTTATTTTGCCTTGGAACTAGCCTTATTTATTTTTACACTGTGGTCGAAGAGCGTCTACGGTTCGTCTGAATAACATGGACAGTATGCCTAGTATGAGTTTTCATTACGAGACTCGACCGTCGATATCGAGCCCGTTTGGCGCTATCATTGGTTGAGAGTTCTTACAACCTTGAAGCGGGCCAATCGATGAGTCAAACGCGCTCGATATCGTCGAACGAGTTGCGTAATGAAAACTCATACTAGGCCTACTGTAAAAGTTTCATTCTTCATTGTTCCAGGTTTTGGGTTCTCCAGAATAAAATAAAACCCGTATATTTTGTTATTTATTATTTAAACTTATTTTGTTTAAACCACCTAAATGGTTATTGAATTTTGCACCTAACCATTATAGACATTTAGATCTTTATATAAAAATGACAGCTAAGTTCGGTACTAAGTTCTCACTTTTGTATTAAGAAACCGGCCGCGCCCCGCGGTTTCACCCGCGTAAGTTGTAGTAATATGTATAAAACCTATTCTCGTGCTTAACGAATGTATTTCCGAAATGTGTGACAGTGTGACAGGAAAATTTTATACAATAAAAGATTTAACTTAACATCAATAAAATTTCAAAATACTGACTCAAAGGTTATGGAACTAAAGTTAGATTTCGTTTTGTAATAAGGTGGAGTAGAAATACTAGATCAACAAGAGTCTGTTCAACATAGGTCCAAATATTTTCAAAGTAATTTTGCAGCTATTAAAGCTTGCAATTTTAAATTATACTAATAAAATTCTTAACAGATAATACATATAACATTGAAAGCAAATTCAGCCACAGTATACAGAATTATAGTAATATCAGAGGCAAATACAAGCAGTACGACCACTCACCGAGTTATGGATGGCAACAGTTTTGTCAAGGCTCGCAATAACGGCGTAGAACGGGCCACAAATTATTTAGCTTTATATCTACCACTTTATCTTAATAGACATATGTTGCAATATACATTTGAAATCCTTGCACGAATTGGGGTACATCATTTGGCTCTGTAGATAAATTATTAGCTAATACGTATCATTGTAATTAATGTTTAATCTTTTGCTTGAATGCACTCTTCTATAGATCAAATTGTTTCTTCAGACTTTATTTCCAAGTCCAACTTATAACTTTCTTCAATTAAGCTTCAATTAAAAAAACCCTACCTCTTCGCAACGAAAACCTAATTTCAATGTATCGTTCCTAATACGTTTTCACCTTTTACAATAATAAACCTCTTGTACTTACGCCACGTCCAATAAGCTGGACTGACCAAATTCATTCATCTCTGGACACCGGCCTGCATGATGTTCGCGGCCAGGGATCGTAACAGATGGCGAACTGTCGTAAAGGAAAAGATAATTCCACAGGGACATCACGACCCACAGTAATGAGGAGAACGACTTAAGGAGGAGGAGGACTTACGCCACAAGTACCTAGCAATCAGAATTAGCTTTCATTTTACTGCCTCAGAGGAAACTACAAGTCTTTTCACGTATACCATTTGTTAATTACCATACATTACCTACATCTGTGCTCCCAAGTCGAAAATATACGTACTTACCATCGTTAGCGGCCACTTGTGACTTGAACTTTCTTAATGAACTCCGTGTCAAATAATTGAGTATACTTGAGCAGTTAGGAAAGTTCTGAAGTATTTTCAACTCCACATACTTTTACACATTCTAAAAGACGTTTGCTGAAGTGGTTTCATTTCAGTTACATTACAGTGTAATGTAACTGAATGTACATATACTGTAATGATTATAGTCTGTTTATCAAGAACGATGGCAAAATTGTTTAAATTCAATGCTGAATCAATCGGCTGAACTCAATGGAACTCATTCATTCATTCATAAATTTACAATACAATTGTCAAGGTAATGAATAAATGCAAATATACAAAATAGCTGTCTGTCTTTGAAAATGATTTTTCAAAATGATGTTAAAAGACAATTTTTTGAAACGCTGCTGAAACAAAGCTGAGTTTTGTCGTTTGAAAGTTAAAGAGACAATAAGCTACGAGAGAGAGAGAAATAAAATCTATGGAAATCAGAAGAGTATAGTGAGAATATGATAATCGTAGAAATTCCCATGGCTTTGCTTTGTAATTTATAGCTCCAGTGTAATCTAGCTTCTCTCAGTCTAACGGTCTATTAATTAGTAGCGTTTAATATTCATACAGAGAGTCTAGTTATTAACAAAGTGCCAAATACCCTTGGCATTTTGCACGAGATAGGACGAAGAATTTATGTTCTACTAATTCACACTTTAATTTTACGTTGCGCAAATTTGAATTTATCACGACTTCTGTTAATGTTTACAACCTACAAATGAAACTTTGATGGAGTAAACAAGTTAAAACTATTTACTTTGTATTTCTAGGTTATAAGACTTTGTAGCTTATCTTAATATACGCTATTTTATTGTGCTGGTTCGTTTTATGTACTTATCTACTCAACTGTATCTAAAATGTTCTGCCATTTCTCATTTCAAAGCTTAGCTCCTTTTGCTGTAATTGTCATAATTTATTTGGCAGCTTGTCTTTTTCGTCAATTTGTCAGCTATAAGTACTCTATCTTCTTTCTAGCTATGGCCTTACTTTCACACACAAACACATTCAACTTATGGAAAGTTATCCTGATTATTGTTGCCCTAATTAAGTAGAGATCGTTTTATTATGATTTCAACTGAACAATAATCATGCTATCGAATGACAGACTGATAGCAAGAATCCTGTAGCATCATATAATTGGGTTGTATCCTAAAAAATAATTTAATGTCAATCAGATAGATTTATAAAAAATATTGAACACGTATTTTATATTTTTTCTTTCATGCAAATATTTCGGCAGATTTATTGATTTGAAATGTCGCATGACGTCACGCCGTGGTACAAAATCTACCACGGCGTGACGTAATTAGCCCCTACCCCGTAACTTTAATACGCTATATCTCAATAGTTTTTGGTAATTTCGACAAAATAAAAAATACGGGTCTTAATTTTTTTTATTATCTATAAGACGGACTATTTTTTTTTTTTTGATTTTCATACCTTGGATACATCCCAATTCCCAATGTTAGGTACTGACGACAGCACATCAAGTTACTACAATAGTTTTATCTCTAAAGAGTTAAGGCTCAAAGTTGTTTGAGAGTATTTGACAGTTTCGGGTAGCTTGACCTGCTGTGGACCGTATTCGAGGTCCACCGTTAGTCCGAACACAAAATCTTTGCCAGGTTTTCTTTTATCAGTTTTGTTCCTAATGACCATTAGTTTTCGTTTAGGTTTCATTGGATGTGGTTATAAACCAGCAAATATTTATTGGTAGAAGTGATAGCTAGTTAGCACAAAATATCCTTTACCAGAAAAAAAGAACAAAATAGCGGGTGTAAAAAAACGCTTAACGAACCGATAGTACATATTTGTATACCTCGCCATTGTGATAATGTTTCGGGTATATTAAAGGCGAAAAATTTTAAATTGTATAACTTTAATTTAAATACCAGCAGCTCATATATCGGTGCATTTTACAAGCAAAATTATTTCGTACGTTACATTGTATACAAATATTTATGATAGAAGCAATAGTCGTTACCCAAATTATTTGTTTTTTTTTTTCGATATAAAATGCTTAAATAACTGTTAAGTATATGATGAGTATTTTGTACACCCTGTACCTATATAAAATGAGATCACGTTATGAATAATGTTAGAAGGTATAGCAGTTAAAATATAATGATAACATCTTTGGTTAAAAATATTTTTAACCTTTTTAAAGCAAAGATATTCATAAATAATGAGCCTAGACTCCTAATCTTAACCAATTTGTGTTACAAATTGGGTCGCGTAACGTTCACTGAATATCAGAAAGCAGTTTCACTGAGATTGATTGGAAATGAAAGCGCTTTTAGATTCAATATGAACGTTATACCGATGGATCTAAGGTTGCTCTTTTTATAGATTAGGGTAAGATGTCCAACAGTGAACCAGTGGTACACATTGAGCCACCATTCTTACTTTGTAAATGCTTCGTTTCCAAACCGTGGTTGGACACGAATATACTCAGTTTTTACTGCGCCGCCTGTTGGTAAGTCGGGAACTAGCTAGCGTCAAAGACGTCCGTGTGGCGGATCGCAATACGATTTTTGGCGATAAAACGCAATAAAACGTAAGTATTACCTTTTCGTATTACATCTGTTATGCGTACTTTTATTATGTGACATTTATTATACCTAATATAGCGTTTATTTGGCTATCGTATGCAACTAAAATCACTACAATAACTCTTTTCATTTGTTTTTAACATCATCTTAAACGTTGAATGGTGGGTGTAGTACACAGTGAACCGCGAACATAATAATAAAATTGTTATTGTTTCAGCATAGGGCGAATCAAACCAGCGCCTAGGAAAATTGGAGGCCACACAAAAGAACTCGTGTTGCAAGCCATGTTGCTAGTAAAAGATGGACGTTTCATATTTAAAAATAAAAAACATTGTCAAAAACATTTAATTAATAAAGTTGATTACTTAGTAACTTTTACAAGGCGTTTTATTGCTTTACCTTAGTTTTGTAGCATAAATAGTCATAATTTATTGTAAAATAAATAGGAAGCTTCACTGAGTACATATTGGTTCACTGTTGACCTGGCCCCGGTTCAGAGTGTCCCACATGGTGGACTCAGTGAGCCATTTGCCATCTTTTAAAAAAACTTAAATATATACTATCCAGTTGCGTTTGGTTCTAAAATGAATATGCAAAATTATAGCCAGATATATGGAAAGTCCTCTAGTAAAAAAAAACTTCATTATCTTTAGAAACAGCTGAGCTATGAATGTGCAACTTTTTCATGGTTCACTGTTGGACACCTCACCCTACTTATCGATAACTTTTTTCCTAGGTACCTATTAATTTCAAAATCATTTGTGTTTAGTTTGAACAGGGTTTTCGCGAAGCAAGTACCACTTTCTTCGAGAAAATTCAGTTCTTGCTAAGTATTTTCATTATTTGAAAAACGAAATGAGTAAGTAGTACTGGATTGATTCCAACATTTTTTGAAAGCCTTATTCGAAACCACGTGATTCAAACTAATAAGATTAAGATTAATTGCTCAACACAACAACTCAAACAACTCTAATTTCATCCAAATTTATCGATATCAACGCTAGCCAAGTTATCGACAATGTTAAACTAGCCTCTCCCACAATTCCATCCCTTGAGTTCCCTCAGAACATTTCTGCTCAAATATTTGTTTCAATTAGACGTCTCAGAGGTCCCTCTTAGGGCTCCACGTCAAACAAATGATGATCGGTATATCAAGAGTGACGCACACGAATTGATATTAGGAAGACTTTTGCTTGGAGGGACGGTTTTTGTGTGCCTAATGGCTGTTTTGGGTATTATAAGATGGTGTATTTATTAGAAAGGACGAGAGCGGTATTCTTAAAACCTGTACTTTTGAAAATGGCGATTTCCTTGATAAAAGTTGTTATTAACCTTAGTAAGAAATTATACCTATTTTCCAATCCAATACTCTTCGTATAGGATTGGAAAGTAGGTATAAGTAAGTAGGTGAAATAACTTTCGCGTCAATAAGAAAAAGAAATTAAAAGCATCCAAGTTAGGTATTTACTGAAAAACAAATAAGAAACGTGGAAAGACCACCGTCGCAAACGAAACAACATATAACCGTCTCAACGAAACGCTAGAAATGGCGTCAAAAAAGTGTTCACAAGTTTTCCACTAAGTTCATTATTATTTTTCTGATGTCTACGAGGGCCTTCTCTTAAGTTAGAAGTCGGCGACGACTTTAATTAAGCGCGACTTAAGACTTTAATGACTTCGAAGATAATTTTTATAACGCGCCTACCATTTTTACTGAGCAACTGGATTAAAAATTGTCTGCTAAGTTTTGATGTGATAAGAATAACTTATGATTATTCGTAAGAGATTGTACAGTAGTTTTAAGCCTAGTGGTGTGGAAATTTTTAACTTCAAACATTGAAATTTTTGAGATATTTCTGTTTCCATACATTTTGCTTTTTCCACACATTATTAAAAAATACTTACCTTACAAAAACTTTTAATTCTGGTGTGTATGATACTAATAATCTTATAACAACCAGAAACTACGACGTTATTTTTTAAATGTGTTTGCGATATAATTATTTAGTAAGGCGTGCATGCACGCCTGACGAACTTTTCCAAATGCGTCGCTAGAACATTATAGCTTGCTGTGGCTAAACGAACAGGCGTTTGAAGTGTAATGGTTGTCCAAGGGAATGTAACTCCTTTGTTTAGGCGTTGCAATATATGCATATTGTTTGATGTTATAAGTAACATAATATTGTATTTTTATTGTTTTCAGGTAATTTCTTCATTACTGTTCTTCACAGTTCCGTACGTCGGTTAGGTATGTAAGCAACTTTTTGTTATTTTAAGTTACTTTTATGCTTAGATAATAATATTTATTCTTTATATTAGTTTTATATAAGACATTTACAAATACAAACATTGAAAAAAAAAATAAGCTAGAATCTGAGGACTAGGAACTAAATAATCGAAATATTTACATTTAATAAAAATATTATGTATCAATAGCCTAATCTAATAATTATTTGAACATTATTCTATGGGTACAAAGACATTACAAACCCTTTACACGACTTTCCTTTAAAAGCCCCCTTACTTAGGAACTGTCTGTCATCAAGTCTAAACTTTAACGACGCCAATCGCCATAATAATAGATGTAAGACATCAAAGCGAACCATACATGTATTAAAGATACCCTTGTAATTAAACAATATGCGTATTATACATATGTGCATATACATCATACAGCATGTAGATAATGTATTCGCTCCTCTAGAGGTAACAAAAGCCTCGTTCAGAGGAACCGTTCACTAAGTGAATATCGCGAAGGGGCACCCACTATAATTTACACGGAGATAAAGATTATATCTACGTAGGAAGTGGCTTGGAAATGCTGGTGTTTGAATTACGTTGTTAAACGATTTAGTTAAGTTAGAGTACGGCAAAGTGTCTTTTTAGAATTAAAATATATAGTAATTAAATTAGAATTTATTGTGAACCTATGCTAACTTTAAGTCTTGGAATGGGTTACAAGTGTTAAGTTTTTATTTAAAATAAAGAAATTTTTTTCTCCGATAGATATTACTAAGAACAATTTTAAAATTAATTGTAGGTTTTAATTATTATTACTTATTTTAAACCCATGTTGTGTCATCGTAGGACAAATGTCTAATATCAATCTTTCTACTTTTATCGGTGTACTACGATTGCAAGCTATGATTTGACAGCCTCCGTGGCGTAGCGGTAGCGAACGCGGCCGCTGCGCAAGGAAGCGCAGGTTCGATCCCGCGCAGTGCAAACATTTGTATGCATGAATATGAATATTTGCACCGGTCTGGTCGTGCCTCGGAAAAGCACGTTAAGCCGTTGGTCCCGGTTGCCATACGAACATCTGGTGGCAGTCGTTACGGGTTGTTGGAGCCCTCAAAAGACCAACAATTGGTCTAGCTGCAATGCTTCGATATCGCCTTCGAGTTGTGGAGGTCAGACGGCAGTCGCTTCACGGAAACCGTCGAAGTTTCGCCAAAATCAGCAGTTACATTGGTAAAGCGGACCCCAGACTCCAGAGCTGAAAAAAGGCTTCGGATGCGACAGGGATTAACGCTGAGATGATAATGATGATGATGATGATGATGGTGACTAAGATTGCGAGCTAGTTGAATTCAGTCCAAATTTGTAACTAATTGACGCAATAATAAATAATTTTAATAGATCAAAGCTTTACTATCATATACCTTAGATCAATTATTATATTTCTGTTATTTTTCGTTTAGTATCCTTCAACCGCTGATGCATCATGGTCATGCATCATCATTTAATAAAATTAGTCATCATCATCAGCATCAGCCTCTACTCGTCCACTGCTGGACATAGGCCTCCTCCATGGCACACCAACAAGCTCGATCCTGAGCAGTTCTCCGCCAGCCACTACCAGCCAGCTTTTTGATGTCGTCGCTCCATCTCGCCCAAGGGCTTCCTACGACGCGGTCTCCACTCGAGGACTCGTTTACCCCAACGGTTGTCGGTCCTGCGGCATATGTGACTAGCCCATTGCCACTTCAGCTTGCTAATCCTCTCAGCTATGTTCAGGATGATAAAGAAAAAATTGTCATAGTTATCATCATTTCATAAGCCTGTAAAGTGTTAATATTCACATTAATATATAGCATTAAATATTAAAGTCTGTATCATTTACGTCAACTATCATTTTCTACAATATTTTTAGAATCTTAGAAAGGCATTTCTAGGTAACAATTTGCAGCCTCAGCCGGTTGTTAACACAATTTATACTGGCGTCTAGTTGGCACAATCAGGACTCTTCGCATTGCTAATTGTACCTCTTCTTTGTCTGACTTGCCCAACTAACAAGGATAATCCAACTAAAATTAGTGCTGAAGTTTCTGGCCAGAACAAATGAAAGTAAAAAAGAAACATGTTTAATTAAACTATTGTCTTTAGCTACTCTAAAAAAGACATGATTCAGCTGCCATTGAATAGATTTTCAGTTTTAAGTGTGTCGAAAAATACGTTCATGATTGTATGTTACATTAGTACTTGGACTCACTTTATAGAAATCAAGATAAGTCAAGGAATATGTACCTTCAGACAGAAAGCATTATTGAATTTGAATTGTTTTTGTACACCATTTTGTTTTTTCTGAAATATAACAGTAGTATTGGCCTTTGAGTTTCAATATAACAAGAAACCAACTTATGAATCCGATTTTGTTATCATTACCTTCAATACGTGCAAATGTTTATAGAACAGTATACAGTAAAAATTTCCTTCAGTGGTCAAAATCAGTTTTCATTCTATTTATATTTATCTATTCATTAAAATTCACATTTAAATGTCCCAATTATTTATTTATCTTTTGCTTTACAAAATATTATCTAAATTAGTTCTCTACCACTGGTTTCCTGTAGTATGGGGCAAATCCCGGTACCCATTAAAATCAATGAAGTAACCCAGAGGGCTGGCACGCCACTTAAAAAATAATTCATAGCCTCCCCTTCATTACCTACCCTTAGAGGAAATACTTCACGAATTGTTTTAATTATGCCAAAATTTTCTTCAAAGATTCTTTTACTATTGATTTTACGGAATCCAGTGATTTGTTTTGAGTGATTTTTAATTAGTTGTGATGAGACGATTTTGCTTCGTTAGTATTTTTTTTAATGACCAGATGATAAAGAAAAAAATTGTTAGAAAAAAGTAAAATGTTAAAGCTTAGGTATTAATTGAATATAAATTATGGTTTCACAAAGAAGCTAAGTGCTGCAAATAGATCTTTGACAATCGATAGTCATTGTCAGAAAGAAGCCTGAAATTGTGCATACTTAATTGGCCATTAATCAAAAATTTAATTGAGTTGACATAATCTCATTTCAACTCTTGATTAGTCGTTATAATAGCAATCATGTCACTAGATTTTTTTTTGTATGCTCTTGTTACATTCTTCTATATTTTGCAAATGTCTGGAATTCTGGATTTTGCAGGCCATGGGGACTTTAATTCTGTAGACCATTCCTTATTTTTTTTCCTTGTCAAGTACATGGTATGTATTTGTTGACATGCCTATGCTTTCCTCCCATACCCATTGTGATTTAAAGCACTGTAAAAGCCAATTATTTTTAAAAGAGTGACCGTGAAGATTCTGTCCGGCTTTTCTACATGGGAAACAACTAATTGAAACCATGGCTTATGACGTTTCCGAAGTGCCCGTGTTGATTTGTGACTCTTCATCACTCTTTAGAGAGCCTTGGGGAGCAAAGAAACTAAGGAAAGGCGGAGATGTAACTGCTGCGGTTAAAATTTTCTCTTTGTTTACACTATACTTAATCTTTAAATGACAGTGTTAGAAAGTTAGCGTTAGATACTATTTTATTTCAATGCCAATAAAATATGAATGATTGAAGTGATTTTTTCTAAGAACCTATTTATATTCATCTTTTATGTTGATTGAGTTACTAGATCGTCCATCGAAGAATCACTTACAAAAATGTATTCAAAACTATTAATCTTTTCCTATAATTTTATTAAGTAAATGTGCCTATTATAAAATATAATGTGTGCTGTCTAATGCCTATGGCATGGAGGTAGTAAGTACTACGTTGTACGTAGTAAATTATTTATAGTGTCGTTAAAGAACATTGAAATATCGCAGCATAGTGGCCACATCATGGCTTTGCATCAAATCTCCTAGTAGTCGGCAAACGCGGCAGTTTTTTCAACTGTCATTGGCGATATCCGCCATATTTTTTTTTTTTGGTTTGGTATTTTATAGTATTTAGTTGTAAAGTGCGTTTTGTTTGTGCGGAATAAACAAAATTTCTTTCTTTCTTTCTTTCCTATTTGGTGCTAGAAATTTTATATTCTTCTTTCCTCTTCTTCAGCCTATAGAGGTCAACTGCTGAGCAAATGACTCCCCCAAGGCTTTTCACAATGACCGGTCTTGTGCTGCCCGCATTACATTTATGAATACTATAAAAAGGATGTGGCAAAAATACGAGTCAATAAGAGAAAAACATTAGGCGTCAGTTTTAGCCGACAAGCTTAGTAACTTGCATAAAAATCTAATAACTAAGTAACATCTACTAGGAACAATGGATTGAAGTAATTTGACAAACTTAGTTTCACGTCCCAGTACCGAAAGATCGTAGAACTCTCACAGTACCTATGGCTATATACATAATAATATTGTATGTATCTACTTTTAATCAATTTTAATTTTGTCGGCCTCCGTGGCGTAGCGGCCAACACGCCTGCCTGCGACTTGGAGGCCCCGGGTTCGATCCCCGGCTAGGTCATGATAGAAAACGATCTTTTCCTGATTGGCCTGGGTTTTAGATGTTTATCTATATATGAATCTATTATAAATACAGTATCGTTGAGTTAGTATCCCATAACACAAGTCTCGAACTTACTTTGGGGCTAGCTCAATCTGTGTGATTTGTCCGTATATATTTAATAACAGAAGTTGTTAGCATGAAAACTAGCACTTGCCATACCGGATTATAGCCACAGGTAATTAATAAAGTATTAATTACTTGCGTCTCGTCATATAAAACGCATATTCACATTACCATATATAGATAAACATGCACGTTAGTTAATTACAATATGCGTTAGACAACGATTAATTATGTGAGATTAATTAATCCGAGCTGTATCTCGTGGGTAGGATAATGCGATTATGATGCCGTTTCGTAATTTAATTCGCGGTATCAATTTCGTTAATGAATACTTAATTATACTTTTATTGGGAATGCCCAATAAAAGTATAATTTGTTCATATCGTGATACCCAGCAACTGGGTTGTGGAGGCCAAATAGGCGGTCGCTCCATGTATAATACTATTCAGCATCCGCTTAGATCGAACCGATCCTAACATATGTATTTGGAAAAAGGCTACGCAGATTTTTTTTTTTTTGTTAAAGGTATAACAAATATGACACTTGGATTAGTTATGAGGTCGACGTTGTTAATTGTCTTTTCTTATTCTTCCACAATCTTTTTTTTTTAATCTATTGCATAGCTTCTATCGCGGGCCTTGAGCGCGGGGACCGAATCCAGAAATTCCGTAACGAAAAAACCTCACGCTCCCCATCGTCTAACGTCGTTTCAGTTCGGCAGTCTTCGGCACGGTATGTTTGTGTGCGTGCGACTACATCTTTTGAAAACAATTTATAGATTTTCAAAAAGAGCATGCATATTGCAGGGCGCGAACTCAGTTCTACACACTTGCCATGTTACTGATAGTCGCGATGTGCTAAACTTGCTATTAATTTTCTCTCTGAAATAGGTCTTCTATAGAGATATGTCATAGACGTCATCGACGTTGTCATGGCTACCTTAAAAACTTTTCATATAATTAATTATTAAGTACTTTTATTCAAATTAATTTAGTAGTGTTTTTATAAAATAGCTTTTTTTTTAACGGAAAAGCTAAGATGAATGTCACGCTAATTTTTCATTGGACTTTTAAATTATTTATATTGTTGTTTACTAAATAAAAGCGCGTGATTTTATAGAGTAAAAAGTGCTCACGCGGTCGTTTTTTCAATTGACTGTCTTTAAATAGTGTTCAGACGATTGCTCAAAGTGTATTACATTTCATTAGTAATAGAAATGGCATTTCAATAATGACTTTCAACTGCCAAAGTCTAAATAGTCATAAATACGATTTACAAGATTCAGTTACGAGACAAACAAATGTGTTACTTCTTACCGAAACTTGCATGACGCATGATAATCCAATTGAAATACCTAATTTTAATTGTATTGTTCAGTTCAAACGAGATACTGTTTCAAAAGGTGGGGTAGCTATTTACCAAAATAAAAATGATATTACTAATATTATGACTCCGAATATTGAAATAAATATTGCACACGTTAGCGATGCTAATCTTAGGCGCTCAGTTGTTGGAGATATTTGTGCGTGCTTATGCAAACTTAGAAATGGCCTACAAATAGTTATGGTATAGTTCTTGCAATTCGCGAACGCGCGTGGCTCTTAGTTGTGTTCAAGTCGTATCTGTATACGTGTAAATGTGTGCGTGAGCGTAGACGCGCTACGGTTAGCATTCAAATAATCAATGTTAAAATTATTTTTTCTTTGAAACCAACAATGATAATAAAACAAAAGTTTTAACAGTAAGTTTTATTAAAATTAATTATTATTAATCGTCAGAAGTGTCACTATCTTCAAACTCTTCAGTGTCGCTATCAGTTGATTCTACATTAATCGTTAACTCGAAGTCCAAATCGAAATATTTTCTATATTCTTCTTCAAGTTTTTCGACATGCTTGCAAGTTTTACGCCAGGTATCATTGTCGATATCGTTCATACACTCATTTATTAAATTTTGTAAAATAGTCATATTTTGCCCGATATTTTTAGTTGCAATTTTATTTTTTTAAATTCCCCAGATATTTTCGATACAGTTCAACTCAGGGTGATAGGGCGGCAAACGTAATATTTCAAAATTCTTGCTTTTAACTATTTCGTCGATTTTGAATGTTATGAAACGATGTTTATTATTTTTTATTAAATCATATAACCAATTTTCATGAGCAATGAACGTAAAGTGCTTAGACACCCGTCAAAGTCTATCTTTTCTCTGAGAACTGACCGAATTTTGTTTAAAGTTGGAATTTCCTTGTGTTCGATGTGATAATTTTGAATTGTACTTCGAATCAAATTAGTGTCGAAATTATCAAAATCAAATTTGCTACTTCTTTTACGACGTTTTTTCATTGGGGATAGAAACTTGGCAGATGTAGAGGGCATCTCTTTTTCTTCTTTCAAAATAGAAGTTACAGTACGTTCACTGACCCCTGTTGCTTCGGCGGTTCGTTTTCTTACGTTAGCCAAAGGACTCAAATCACAATTATCATTATTATTCGCCTTCATGAAATTATATTCTTCTTGAAGAAAATGAAAAACTCGGGCGATAATTGCATGACCCTACAAATAATAAAGATAATACAATGTTCATGATCGTTGATCCATACAAAAAGTTTAATATTAAATTAACGCTATAAATGCATATTTAAATAACTCTCCTCACTACGAATAATTTTTCGCTTTTTATCGTTATTTGACATGCTGACGGTACTTCGTGGCGGATAGCGACGTGAAAACAATAAGCACAAGTGACCTGAGCGGGCGACCGCTCGCTACTGATCGCTCCGTCACTTCCGTCAGGCACACACACTAACGCATTGTGCATGTACACAACATACCACAAGCAAGAGTCACGCGCGCTCGTAAATTGCAAGAACTATAGCAATTTACATTTCTCCGAATCCAAAATTGGACGAGGTAGAGCATTTTATTCATCGCACTATACTGGAGTACACTGAAGTAGGCTCGAAAATACTTGGTACAAATGGTAATAAATTTCCACTTATCTTGGCTGGCGATTTCAACATTAACTTCGCTGATAAAAAATCAGAGCGGTTGACAACTTTTCTATCAAAAACATTAAATTTGAAAATGAATGATGATCCACAAGAGTCCACAACAAAATATGGGACCACCATTGACGCGGTATTTTCTAGGTATTTAGAGGATAATAAGTCGCAAACTTATGTTTCTTATTTCAGTTATCATAAACCTATAGTTTCAATGATAAATATTCCTGAATAACCAACAGCTACTGTAAGGTAATAAAACCCACATGTATTGTAAAATAATAAAAATATTTTAAATAATATTAACTTTTTATTTATTTAATAAAAGAAATTTTTTTTTTCTTATTGGTCACCACGCTCAAAAAGTGTAACTTGAATTAATATCAAAGAAAAAGAAATACTGCATAAATAAAATAAATAAATAATTATATTTGCATAAATTGATACAAAATGCTATGCAATAGCTTTACCGCGGCAGTCCCCGAGTGCCACACGTCTTTTTTTATAATTTTAAATTTGTGCTTGACCGCAATCCCGCCTGATCGTAAGCAGTGATATAATCGTTGATGGTAAAGTGCGCTAGTTTATTTAGAGCCTGTTCACTAAAAAAACTGAGTCAATAGGAAGGAAGATGGCAGTTTAATCGAGGCGATGCAATGATAAGCCCAACAACACGACCAAAAAATGCTGCCAGAGGGAGGTTGATCTAGAGACACTCCACCAAACTCCCGAAACAACAACATTTGGCGCAACGTTCCCGGCATACATCGCTCTTCACAACTGCTCAGACCCGTCCTCCTTACGGCTTCACCAGACATCATGCCGGAACACGACGAATCGCTTAGCGGCAAGACTTTGTCCAATGGGTGCTAACTTCTGCCGGCAGTCGATGTTATACTTACAATCTTACGACTTACCATCGAGAAATCTAAATAATAATAAATTATATTTCTTGTTATAGCTTGCTGCATAATGTCATAGTTAAGGATTTTTTGGAGTTAAAGGTATGCTGTGCCCGACAGGGTCCATAATTGTGACTAATATAGGTACCTAATGATTATTCTACCAGAGAATATTTATGAGTTGTGATTATTTTTATCTTAAAACAATTGCCAAATCTTCCAATTTCGCTTAGGATTATGACTTATACAATCAATAAGTCTAAATAAGGTATTAATTGCGCTTCTAAAAATCTACGAAAATATATTTATTTTGGCGTGCTTGTACCTCATATAGATGGCATGGCCTACAATGCACATGGCAGTATACATGGCTGATCAACAGTTAAAGACTAATAAGGCCACTTCAATTTTTTTTTTCTAAATTGTAAACTAGCGCTTGACTGCAATCCCGCCTGATGGTAAGCAGTGACGCAATCGTTGATGGTAAAGCGCTCTAGTTTATTAAGAGCCTATTCACTCTGACCTTGAAGTACACTCAAATTGTAGTCCGACGGAAACACCGCCGCTGGCAAATTGTTCCAGTCCCTCGATGTACGCGGTATAAAAGAGGAGGCAAAACGCTTCGTCCGGACCGCAGTGGTGCTAGCAACGTAAGGGTAGAAACTCGCCGTACGACGAGTCGTCCGATGGTGGAACGGAGATGGGGAAATTAAATCATGCGATTCCCTCGCACACTCACTAAAATGCATCCCTATAGAACACCGAAAGGCTGGCTACTCTGCGCCTGTGCTCTAGGATTTGGAGACCGTTTTGAATTAAATCTGGGTCACCAATCAGCCTCTTCGCACGCCTCTTCACTGAATCCAAAGTGGCCAGGTGACATTTTGCAGCACCAGCCCAAATGTGGCTGCAGTACTCCACACACGAACGGACCTGTGCTTTGTACAACATTAGAAGCTGCCTTGGTGTGAATTGCGACAATGCCAAGTTTCCTGGCAGCCACCTTGGCCTTGGACCCAATGAACCGCCCAAAGTTTAGGTTCGAGGAAATCTCAACTCCCAAAACCTGAAGACTTCTAATTCAAGACATAGACCTCATCACCTTCCGATTGACAATATATAAGCTCTCTTCCCGCTTAATAGTTTAATTATATACCCGCCTTCCCAACTTTATTGACAGAACCCAAGTACTCTACTCATGGTACTCGTACATAAAACTGTATTGTAGTTTCACGTTTCGTGACAAACGCACTTCACAGATGAAATATGAATAGGAAAGGGAGACGGGGTGAAATTTTATGAGCCTCCAGCAAAATATATCACCGCAGTTGTAATACTTGCTATAAACAAATGAAATATGTGGGAGATGAACAATCGCAGATAATAACATAGTTTTCCTAACACTTGTGTATTTTTTCTTTGTTTGTTTAGTATATCTACGGAATCTTATGCCCTTCATTCATTGTATTTTATCTATTATACTGAAGGTAATTCAAAATTAACTATACTGAAATATTAGTTTATACGCAGATCCAGCTTAATGTGTATCTTTAAACATGCTTATCAAAATTAAGGTTGCCCTCGCTTTGTGTCCCACGCGCGCCTTAAAGAGATGTCAGCACATCGTGACGGGGTCCACGAAGACCGATGCCTGCCAGGGTTTCTGGTTGTTCGAAAAATATACCGTGACCCTGGCGTACAGGAAAGTGAAGGATCATGGGTGGTTCATTAAAAGTCTGACATGCCCTTCAGAGCACAAGTGTTAATTTGATGATTTCCTATCCACAAAAAGCTGCCCTTGCTTTCTTCGCATAAAACTCATTGATTAGGTTTAATGCTCAAAGCACTGAAGATATCCATTAATTGATTTGGTCATATAAAATTTAATTTGGACACACTTATGTAAAGAATCAATAATTATTCTAATTGGGAATTCAGTTTAGATCCGGCTTTAATAATAATGATCAAAGAAAATGCATTCTTGCTTAGTTGCACCCCTTAATATTTATTTTTTATTTATACAACAATTTACTTGATCATAATTCTTATTACGTTCATAAGTATCATAAAACTCTAAAGGCCTATACATAAATCGTTCTATGTAATATAAAAAATGCCTATTCTTCAGCGTTCCATCGCCAACAGTAGTGCAAAGTGCAAAGTGGGCCAATTCAACACAATTTATGGTATGGCTCGCTGCCTCCGTTTATGGTTTTACAGCATATTTATCGTTTTATGACATAATGGGGGTGGTTTATGATAATTCCTGAGTCCTCCCGAAATATACGAGATGTAATGTCCTTCCGTAAAACTGTTGGTGTTAAAGTAATGAGTACTTAGGTATGTGGGATTTAAGAAACCTCCGTTTATACCTACATACGTAATTATGCTTCCAGAAAATAAGTTTCTCTTGAGAATGTAAATGGAGAGGTCACTGTCACTGGTCACTTATCGCAAATTGTTATTAATTAATTTAAGTACTTATTATTATAAAACCAGGCTTTTCTTTAGTAAAGACATGGATTGTAATAAAACGCGAAGGCCGCGGACGCAACCCGGATTGAACACTGGAATGATGGTTTGTAATAAAACCTTATATTTGATTGAAATACTGGCAAGTTAGTTCTGGACATAGCCGACAGTTTTGTATTTAAAGCAATTAATAAAATTTAAGATAGCGCGGGATACGTTTGACTTGATCGGACGAAGTTTTTTATTTTCTGACGAAAATTTGTTTTTTTTTTATGTAAACTGATCAGTCAAAACAAAAATTGTAAAAACTTAATAATTATGTCTTTGGCCAATCTACAAACCGTGTGGTGACAAAATAATTATAATAAAAAAAATATAAATTGAAGTCAATTTGTAATCTCAAAATCAACATCATAATCATCTCAGTGATAATCCCAGTCGCATCTGAAGTTTCTTCAGCTTTGGAGTCTGGGGTCCGTTTTACCAGTCTAACTGCTAATTTTGGCTAAACTTCGATATTTTCCGTGAAGCGACTGCCGTCTGACCTCCACAACCCGAAGGTGATTTTTTCAGCATTCATTGCAGTTAGACCAATTGATGGACTTTTGAGGGCTCGTACAACCCGTAACAACTGTCACTAGATGTTCGTATGGCAACCGGGACCAACGGTTTAACGTGCTTTCCGATGCACGACCAGTAGGCCTAGTATGAGTTTTCATTACGAAGCTCGATCGTCGATATCGAGCGCGTTTGATTCAGCGATTGGCCCGCTTCAAGGTCGTAAGAACTCTAAACCAATGAGAGCTCCAAACGCGCTCGACATCGACGAAAGAGTTTCGTATTGACAACTCATACTAGGCCTACAGACCAGTGCAAATATTCATATTCATGTATAAAAATATTTACACTGTGCGGGGATCGAACTCGCGCCTCCTTGCGCAACGACCGCGATCGCTACCGTTACGCCACGGAGGCTGTCAAGTTTGTAATCTCAAAATAATAGCATTTTATTTAATGTGAATGGAAGCATATATGTATACGGGAGATAAAAAAAAATTACTGCTAACTCCGGCTAATGTCCAAAACGGCTCTACCGATTTTGATGAGACTTTCACACTCAGCTGAAGTTATAAGATTCTCTTTATTCTCTTTAGATTCGATTATAAGACTCTACTTTTTTAAAATTAGGGTTAAGTGCAAAGACATAAAATCTCCTGAAATCCCCTTGTTTTCCGATATAAACGCGAACGAAGTCGCGAATACAGCTTATGAATGAGGGAAAGCTAAAATTTGATCTCGTATTTTTAAATAAGACGAATTAAAACACTAAAGCAACAAAGACACAATAATTTAGCATTACACCAGCCGCTAATATAATAGGTAATTTTTGCCTTCACAAAGCCACTGTACAACGGTAATATTTATTAGAAACAAACACTTGTGTTTATGCACGGCTTAACTTAATACCGAAATCATTAGAATTTAACTAAAGTGGAGTTTGTTTCAAGTATCCCCCTTTATCAGGACATTTCATTTATTCATACAAACCCAACCTCAACTCTACAAAATAAAGCTGAATAGAATCCTTTGCTGGTCACCCACTATGCAACCAAATTTCACACCTGACAAAAATGGTAATGGATGTCGAAATAAAAATTGCTTCAAAATCCCAATCTCACTTTCGGTTTATTAGTACAGTTGCTGAGTTGTAATAACGTTTCCGCTCTTTACCCTGATGTTTGCCGAGCCAATGCAAACACGAGAGATTGTATAGGAACTTTATGTTTATGTAATTTTCGGGTTTCGTGTATATTTTTGATGTCGACTTGGCTTTATGCCTACGGGTGATGGATAAAGCTTCATATTGTGTACTTAAGGCATTCTTTAAAAATTGATATTGCGCTTATTTACTAAATAATACGTATTACGAGAGCTGGCTTTCCGTATTAATATTAAAAATACAAAGATTATTAACAAAATACAAGACTATATAGGTACGAGTATATGTACAGTATGTGAAGAAAACCCTGTCCGACCCATAAGGATAATAAGGGTTAGGTAAACACATCATCAAATAAAATATGAAATTTTACGTAATTATCAGAGTAACAATACTTATGAATTTGGAAATAATCTTGTGTTTCCGTGAATTAATTCCAATTTCCCCAAAATTTGGTAATTTTATAAAAAGTCAATACCAGTTTCGGCGGTATTATTATTTATTATGAGCGCCGCCACCACGTGCCGCGTGCCCTGTCCCCCTTCGCCCTCGCCTTCGCCAAGTTACCTCTTTCTGCGAAAAAATATTTATTTTTTAGGGGTTTTTTTTAAGTTTAGCCCGGCTTTGTAGGCATTAGTAGAACCAGTTATCGATATCTAACAATGCATTGACGGATCGGACAGGGTTTTCTTTACATATTGTATATACAGTTTAGAAACTGCGCCATTGTCTGCACCGCTAGGCTCAGACCCGCCTTAATTTTGCTTAGGATGTATCAGGAGAGATATGACAAGAAGATCCAAATTTCCCTGAGTTTCATACCAGCAATTACTTGACACATTCTGTTGAAAGCGCCTTTACTCTTTACTTACATATAAGATAAATTACAGATCAACAGTCGTTTCCGAGTACCCAATACTTACATATCTTAACGTTTATGCCTTTGGGTGGAACACAACCTGTTTGATATATTTGCGCAACACGATCGTGTTTGTTTGTTGCTCCCGCGCAAACTGAAATAAACGAGTTTGCCTTGTAAGACAATACGTTTGTTTGAGAGATCTTTATTCATCCGATTGGCTCCGATCAAATGTTCCACGTCAAATGATTTAGTATGCTAACAGCTGGATTAGAATGGGAATAGATTTCATGTAATTAATGTTATAAAAGTGATATGGGAGGAATGAACCGGCGGCAGATTGCGTCTTTCTTAGAATCTGGAAATCTAGACACACCTTCATTAAACATTTCCTTGAATTTTCAGGAATCCGTTTGATCTATTTCTACAATGTTTTAGAATTCTTCGGGTAGATCATACATTAAGGTATATTCAATATGTTTTGTAAGTTACAGAGATATACAAGGTCTAAGCCCTTCTAGGATAATACTGCTCTACTGTACTCATCATCATCATCTCAGCGTTAATCCCAGTCGCATCCGAGGCTTTTTCAGCTCGGAGTCTGGGGTACGCTTCACAAGTCTAACTGCTGGTTTTGGCTTCTTCGACATTTTCAGTGAAGCGACTGCCGTCTGACCTCCACAACCCGAAGGCGATATCGAAGCATTGCACTTAGACCAATTGTTGAACTTTTGAGGCCTTCAACAACCCGTATCGACTGCCATTAGATGTTGGTATGGCAACCGGGACCAACGGCATAACGTGCTTTCCGAGGCACGACCAGACCAGTGCAAATATCCATATTCATGCATACAAATATTTGCACAGCGAGGGGATCGAACCCGCGCCTCCTTGCGCAGCGGCCGCGTTCGCTACCGCTACGGTACGGGGGCTGTCTGACTGCTCTACTGTACTATATGCACAATAATCTATGATACTTTTAGCGTTCGTTTCAAATTATCTTCGTATAAAACTTGCAAAAATGAATACATAATTTTTTAAAGAGCTTTTCGATAATGGTACCTCATTAGATAGATCCCTTCGTGTGTAGGTAATATATGGTGGAAGATGATAGGCTAAACAGAATTTAAATTCAGTGAAACTTTTTCTATTTCACGCTGCCAAAAAAAGAATGATCATGAGTTCATGACACTCTATTGAAAACAAAAAAAGAATGATGAATGCAGATTATAATAAGTATATAATATATACAGGATGCAGTTTTACATCAAGGCATAAATAATTAAATAAAATACGATACTTGCTAAAATTAATTGGTGCATAGGTATTAGTCTTTTGAGTTACTTAGGATAGACAGTATTTTAGAATAAACCACTTTTAAAGAACAAAATCGCCCCGTTGTGTATTTGGTAGGCAGTGTCGTACGGAGCAATGTCGTGCGACTATGCTGCTGTATGCGCGCGTGTCGACAACATGCGGGTATTTGAAAAAATAATTTTACTTTTATTATATTATTGATTTGTGTCAATAAGATTTACAATAAGTTGTGTAAATCAGTAGCATAGTTACCTCCTGTCAGTAGCGTTATACTCCTGTGTTATACTAACGTTATGAATAGCGTTGAAACATTTACAATAACTCACTCCTATTCCCCTTTATCATTGGGAACATAATGAGGTCACAATATATCGATGCCCGTACCTGACATTTGACCTAGCTGCCTGAGTCTAGACCAGACTCAATGTCTCGCGTGCGATGCTAAAATGAAAAGGCACGACATAGGCGAGTAATGTAATTTCACACCGTCACCCCGTCACGATGGGTGAAAATCCATGGGAAATTGTTTCATTTTAGATACTTATCATTGTTACTGATATACGTTTCACTTCACATAGTTTATTCTTCATATATATGCATGTCTGTATTTTATAGAGATTGTTGCAAAAAGAAAGCTTTGGTATCAAACTGGCGATCTACCATTTTTAGTTTTGGAAGTATTTGATCAGAATACAAAACCTTAAGTCTTTTTTTGAGCCTACTCCTTTTCTCAAGGTCATTGAACATAAGTAAATTACATTATTTAGATGTTTTTGTCTGATATGGAAATGTTTAACATTGCAAGGGATTCCTCTGTTTAATATAATAACATGACTATGCCAATGTACCAATGTACGAGATACATCTTAGGATAGTTGGGACACTGATAATTTTTCATACATGTACAACAGATCAAGTTGATGATAAGTAAAAGTTAAAAACAATCAAATCGCGTAAGCTATTGTTAATTAAAATTCGTGGAGCTGAATCAGCGGCATCTCTAACCGCAAACTTGAACAACAGTGTTAAAGTTAAGTAAGCGTTAGGTAAGAGACATTAACATAAGACGCAGTGAGCAGGTGGTTCAATGTCAGTAGAACATTTAACATGCACTTTCGAAGTAGCGTTACTTGTTCGCGTGTCTGTTGAATGGTCAGAATTTCAATGGAGTCGGTAAATATTTACTTGATTTCATGTACTGAAAATCGCGTGAGGATATTCCTTTGGAATTAATTACAACGTCATAAGCTTACAAAAAAATAGTGTTTGTTGGAAGACGTATCTACAATATTATGATCATGCTATTTTCTAGCTTTATAGCGAATGCTGATGCTGCTACTAATCACCATCCGTCCATCATCATCATCCATCCATCTAATCACCACTCTACATGCAATGGGTTGTACTTTAAGCCTCGAGTTTCTAGACCCCTTAAAATTGATTCATAATTGGTACGCACTCTGTTGCTATAGGCTCATTTATATTAATCTTAAGAACACTGAACTCAACCATGCAACATTACCAGGACTTTTTCATGTGGTAAATTAATTAAAAAATAATAAGTGGGTAATAGAAAATTAACTTATTGCCTACACGCAATTTTGTCGCACATTGTTGCAACTTATCTTTACATACAATTACCTTTTCTACAGGTAAATTTAAAGATAAAGTTTATTACCTTACTTGAGGTTATCAAATATGGTATCACTTATCAAACATGACCTCCTTAGGTTTATTTTTATATTGATGTTTCATTGCATAAACATTCAGCTCTTAACATGCGTCAATTGAGAAACTGCACAAATACGCATTCAAGGTTCCGATGAAAGCTTGCATTTAAAATTAATCGATTATGATGAGCAAGCGCCATGAATTGCATTTAGTCATTAAAGAAATGAACGTTTATCGTGTAGTGATATATTTGTTAATACATTGATAATGATGCACATAAACAAGAAGTAAAATTCAAGTTATTGATGCCTTGAATTTTACCTTCAAAAACATATGTTCATCCCATCCAGCGTATATCCAAGATTGTCAATATAGACCGAATTTCCCCGTGTCTCCTTTAATATGAAGATAATGACAAAATGTTGGAACTGAATTTATCAAGTTGTTACAAATACTAGTGATTCCCATTCTATGTTCTATAGAGAATAATATATGCACTCAAAGTTCTACGAAATCATAGCCAAAATAAAAGTTGAAATATGATCGAGTCCTCCAAAGGCATAATATTTTCGTTTTTTAGTCTAAAAATACATTTCTCGCCATATTATTCTGAACTTATAGAATTATACTACATAAATATATCAACCGCCTTCTGCGTTCATAACAAGCTCTCGCGACGATTGCATCTACGTGACCTCTATTCGAGGACTCCTTTACTTATAAACACCAGGCCAATTATATTTCTGTGTTTCTTAATGCATTCGATCAAATATGTGCAATCGTGCTGTTGATTCTATGTTTGTAAGGTTTTTATGACGTTTTTGTTTTTCTCAACTGATCTCACCATCTTTTTTCCAATAGACGCACGTAACTGAAATGGCTTCACAGCGCTCTCTTCTCTATTCTTCAAGGTATTTTCATCATGAATTTGCTCTATCACATCTAGTTTACCCTTCTTTGCTATTTGCCTTCTTGGAATTGCCCGTAGTCCTTTAGTAAACCATTAATTTATAAAAAAAAATATTCTTGTATAGAACTTCAAAATAATAAGTTTCATATTAATCGTAGTCCTTAATTATAGCGACTCAACTAAGTATTTATCTACTTATCATGGTATTAACCAGTTGAGTATTCTAAACATAAGTGAAGTAGTCTTATAGTTGACATAACATGTTCTACATATGTATTTCTTCAAATTCCACGAAAGTACAAACAAAATAGTTCTGAGAGCTCCATAGCTATTGTGTATTGTGACAATGTTCACTTTCATTCAACCCATATGTGTCGCCGTAGTGAAAGTGAGGAATATTGAGATATGAAAGTATTACCCAGTCTTGGTGTTGGTATATTATGCGCTCCTGTAAACTGATATTACTTTATTGAAACTTCACAATATTAACAGTGCACTTGATTTAAGTACATCGTTAATAAAAATAAGTAATAAAGAAGTAGGTAGTCGATGAAAACAATTTTTATGGCACATTCTATAAAATTACACTGCCATCTTACAAAAAGGCTTTACTACAAGTTCACATGATCCGTATTAATTACGTCATAATCTTTATTGCAACTTTATTAAGGCAGAAATGCAGAAGGATTACTCAGCAAAAACTTTAGTGCAGTTGTTTATATGTACTTCGAAAACTGTTACAGCCTACATTAATAAATCCAATAAATTGAAAATTGTTGGGATATTGTAAGCGAAACAGAAAATAGACTTTTATATAAATCGTACTTAGGTTTATATTTTTATGAAAATAACGACAGACAATTTTACAACTTCATCTCTAAACCGTCAATCCAAATGGAAGATCATTCATAAAGATGGACGGAAATAATTTCCCCTTCCGAGATTAAAAATCAGACAGTATTTATGGGCTCAACGCAATTTTAAATCTCCTTATCTTTACCAGCCAGGTGTAAAACTCGAACTGTTAGCTTTTGCTAAAGGCGATGTTGCAACACAATCACGATCGACCTTGTATTCACATTTATAGCCGTCCTTTTCTAACCCAATAGCCGTTTACATCAAATTATCAAATTTCCTTCGTTGTTATGACTAAAACTATTGTTATTATTTGGCATATAGGCGGGAAATACTGTGTGGTTTAAAAAGGGGTATATAATGTTGGAATTATAAGGGATGTAGTTCCGGACATGCGTACTGGAGTGGGACGGCGACAGCCGGGCATCGAGTCAACGTCAGTTGTTGGCCGGTCGTCGCGGCGCGCGTTGTGTTCCCCGCGCCCATTAAATCGTTTCGATTCAGTACACATATCAAATTTCACGCGAAAATTTGATATCGTCGTCGTTTTTGTGAAGTGTTTTGAAAAGTTCGCGCGTTTGCCGGTAAATGTTTCAAGTTTATCCGACCGTAGAAGTTCATTAGAGTTTGTGCTTGAAATTATTTTATTTGCGCTGTGTTTTTTGTTGTCCAGTGATAAGTTTGCAATCCTTTTGTTTTTGTAGTACGTATTATTTTTTTTATTATAGTAAACTAATTATTGTTCTACTTTCCTATTATTGAGTTTCCTTTCCAGTATTGTGTCTAAATGATATCACCAACAGAGTTGCTTTATCGCTACTGATAATTCTTATCTACAACTTACGTTGTTCTTTGCATTAACAAGAATTGCACATTTAGGTCGCAAATGTTGCACTATCTACACTGTGATTACTGTTGTCTTGACAAATAATGTTAAATTAGATACGTTTATTATAGAATAATAAAGCGTGAACCTTTGAATGAAAGTTCATTGAACCAGTTGCAGTAGAGTTGTAAACTAATATAACAATGATATAATTAAGCAATAGTCATATTGCTAGTCAACGCTTCATTTCATTCACATAATATGGCAATCAGTGTAATATACTCTAGCAACATTTCAACTTAAACTTGTTTTGTTTTGAATGTTAATAAATTCAAAGTTATCAACCGTTGGGAGTTGGGACAAGTAGACACGCGTTTGAGATGACTGTCTTTATTGTGAATCACCGACTGTATGAAATGCGAAAGACAAAGAAGGGATTTGAATATAAGGCGAGGGGGCCCTTGAAATTGATCGTCTGGTACACCCCAGCCTCTGGTTAACCGAACCCTTGGATATAGCGTAGGCACACTTAATGCGGTACAAATTTGATTTGATGCCTCGGTTTCTGTAACGGTTAGAACCGACCCAGCTTGTACAAACTTGTTGAATTTAGTTTCAAATTCATATATGTATTAATTTCATTTAGAACCTAAACTCTCAAAGATATCTTGTAACATAAGGTATACAATAAATAGGTAATTGTTTACGCAAATTTTAATAAAGCCTCAAGCTTTAAATATGGACTTAAGGATTAAATTTGAACATTAATTAAAATTAAGATTAAAAATTGTGGGATTGAACCATTTGTATAAAGATGAGCTATTAAATTCTCACTTAATACATTTCTAAACAGGTTGGACAGGATTGTGAGGCGCTAGGCGCGTGTCACATTATTACTACAGTATCAGCAGTATTCGGTTGCCCATTGAAGCGGTAATTTCGCCCCATAATGGTTCAAGACCCTTTTTTCGGATCTGTCTCATTGTTGTCCATAGGGTGTGGGTCGTTGACATTGGCCTTCCCCTTTATATTTCGGATTTGCAACGATATTTTTCATCGCATGTCGGATTAACAATATTTCATTTCTAATCGCTATTTCGATTATTGCACCAGAGTCCACATTGTTGTGAATGGTCATCGTAATCTCTCGTATTTGACAGTTTTCACGTTCCTCGTTAGCCATTAATTTAATCCTATTGTTCTTATTCATAAACGTTTTATAAGGTTTCGTAACGGTCTTGTGAATTCCTGTCCCGCTGTTTCGTTAAAAAATTAAATAGCAATTGCAGACTATGTTCGTTTCGTTAGCTTTAATGATTACCTTCATTCTCTTGGAAAAAAGAAACAAGTATGACTCTTGATCTATTGTCGCACCGCCTGTCTATTTTCTGTATGGATAAAACATAATTATGTTGTACATTTACGTTCACCTTGAGATACAATCGTGAGAATTGCTTCATAATCAGGAATATTGAATTTAGAATGCATTTATGTTATATGCAAAATACGCAACGAAGTTTATGTAGTAATACTTACGAATGATTAGCCACTCACGCGGTCAGCGAACTATAATAAGACATTATAGAACTGGCCGGTGATGACGTGAGCGTCACGCCTCGGGCGTAAAACTAACGTCTAATGAGATCCGCATTATTTTAGCTACCACAATGGCAAATGACTAAAACAACGCAAACAGCAATTCGGAACACCGATAGAGAGCTGCGCAAGAGTTCAGATATTCGTTGCATTGGCGAGGGCAACAATCTTTGATAACTCACCGCCGATTGCTCAAGCGGCCTCCTTTTCGCACGTGTTCCTCGACTGTTCTGCAATGTTTTCCGGTTTTGAAGTGTAATAAGTCTCTTCGTATGCATAACCATAAAACTACAAAAGGTTAAATACAATATTTTTTATTAGCAACTTGAAATTTCTATTCAAAGGCTAACATAATATGTAATTATAATGTCTGGACTTTAAAAAAGACGATGATCCCTGAATTTGTTTCGGCTATTTCTTCTCAGAGGTAGTCAGTTAGGAAATGCCGGCTTCATCTAGTTTAAAAAAAAAAAAAAGAGAAAAAAAACATATGACGTGTAAAAGTGATCGGTGATCCTACTTGCTTAATAAACGATTTCATTTCATTTCATTTAAAAGAGTCAAGTTCATAACTTCAAGTCCAGCTTATGTCTTTTAGCGAGATTCCATATTGAAGCTGTATTCATGCATAAAATCGCAAAACAACAACATACCGCATTTATTCTGCATGATTTTCTCGGTGGTAAGCCATAACATTGGCTGCTGGCAGAAGTTACCACCCACCAGACAAACTTCGTCGTGTTCATGATGTCTGGTGAAGCAGTACGGAGGACGAGTCTGAGCAGATGTGTTGCGATGTGTGGCGGCGGATCAGGCGGGGTTGTGAGCACTAGTTTATAATTTAAAAAATAGATGAATGGTAGAAATGCACATTGTTGTGAATGTTTCAAGGTTTTTTTTATATTAATTTATAAATCAGCGCTTGACCGCAATCCCGCCTGATGGTAAGCAGTGACGCAATCGTTGGTGGTAAAGGGCACTAGTTTATTAAGAGCCTATTCACTCTAGCCATGAAGACACTCAAATTGTAGTCCGACGGAAACACCGCCGCCGGCAGATTGTTCCAGTCCCTCGATGTACGCGGTATAAAGGAGGAGGCGAAACGGTTTTAATAAAAATCTAACTAAATATGTTGAAGACTAGACAAACCATTTACACTACCTTGATTAATACCTTCACCTTTTTAACGGTTCCCACACTTTACTTTTTCATCTATTTGATCATACCGCCCACCCGTTAACTTAGCTGCTAAGACAGTAGTGTAGGTAGCATCTAATAGCAACTAGCAGGTATGTTTATCTACTGTATACGTGCTAGCATCATCAGTAACCGTCGCAGGTCTATCCCGTAGGGGCGTTGCACCGGCGCCGCAATGGAATGCGCCCGATCGTGGTTACGAAATGCCGTGACTCCGCAATCGTGCCTCAACTAGAATATGCAATTATATTATATTTATTGAAATATTCGTCTTCAATAAACATTTTTTTCAACTAAACAATGCATGTAGGTACCATTTCCGCTTGAAAAACTAAATTCCAACCATTTTATGGCACCACTAATTGGGTTTCTTTCTCGGCCAGCGGTCGCTACTGCTCTTCATAGCTTTTTAATTACCCCTTTGTATGTGTAGAATATTTGCTAATGTATACGCTTAAGGACGTTCCGGAAAACACAATGACGCCCATTGTTTGGTGCAGCTCCTTATATTGCAAGTAGCGGTCCGACTTCATAAGCTGCGGTCTCCTGTGCCATGTGCCTAAAATTCTTAAAATGTCTGCTGAATTAATATATTCAGCCTTCTATGGCTCTGTTTAATATTAATTCAGTCCATTTCTTTTTCTTAGCGTCATCGTTTTTACAAGTTTAATGGCGCATGATAAAATTCTTTACACTTTTTCCCCGTAAACTTGACTTAACTTGTAAAATGTATTTATCAAAAATGCTCGAATTGGTGAGTGCCTAAGTATAAAGTCTTATCTCGTCTCCCCCACTTGCAGCAACTTTAAAAAGAGTGATGGTAGCGATTCGTCATGTTCCCTGCTTAGTGACCCACTTGTAAGAAAAGGAAAGATTTTTTATGAAATATCTGCGAATACTATTAGATACATGATGAGCCACCCTCATGAGGAAATCAATCGGTTTTACGCTGTGTCACACATTCATATTGTTATATCCTATTTGACATTAGGGTATTATTTGTCCCTTGCAGAAATATTTTAATGTTATCCAAATAAGAATTACTTTGAAGAACAAAGTTCTTTAGCAAATTCGCTTAACTAATAATAAATAAACAAAAAACCTTTTCAGTCTAACAAGGACAATGAATATTGATAGGCGAGGCGTGCTCGTGCCTTCAACGGAGAATAAAATATTTTTTGCACCATCCTTCTTTTTAAACTCCTTCCGCGTCAACGTTTTTGTACATTGATTAATGACCGCTCTATTTAGAGATTCAAGTGAAGAGGAACAAAAGCGGGCACTCCATTGATTGAATTTTTAACGGCCCTTAGATTAATATTTGTAAATCATCGTTGTTCATTGACGTTGGTAACGCTGAGAGTTTCACAGTAGCAGGCTTTATGATACCTTTATATTTCCTTTGCACGGTCTTAAGTAGGAATTTATTTGTTGATTATGTAGTTTCTAATTAGATTTGGCGTAAACAAAATAGAAACTACAGGCTGTTATGCTTTTTGTCTCCTCTGATCTATCTCTAGATCCGTTGGTAAATTGATTGATTAGTTTTCAATTATGTAGATATTTGTTGGCGGATGAAGTTTTGTACTGATTTATAACATAGCAGACACGAGTTTATAGCAGAGTTAAATATAAGAATTTGTTAAACCTTGTTATATTATGTATAATTATGTTCGTATTTGATAACAGTGTGATTTTTTAAAGTAACTCTTATTTTGTGTGTGCCGAACTACTGAAGAGATAATGTCGTCTACATATAAGTAGGGGAGGCCATTTGTGTTTCCGTGATGTGCCTCTTATATCATAATTCATAATGAGTTCATCAAAATTGTGCGATTTTGGTTTTCATGAACCTACCTTAAAAGTTGGAAAGTTCATCAACCGAACATGCTTCCTTTACAATTTTCATCCTGTTGCGAATAACTAAATTGACGAAGACAGTTAATAGCCGTATATATCTGTTTCCTGCTCGTCTGTTGATTAACGATTTCCTCCAAATATCTTATGCAAATCTCCCGGTTCCCCATATGTAACAAAATTTGTTCCAACATCAGTATTCATGTCATCTTCATCAAAGTACACGTGACATGCCCGCATCGTTTGCTTGTGTCAACTCGTTGTGTTTGTGTGACCGACCTGAGGTGCATCGTAACGACCTTACACAGTTAGTGTGACCTGTGCATATCCTGTTCTAGAAGCTCTAGCAATATCGATTAGAACTGTTATCACATGTATGGATAAAATAACTGTTGATTATGATATTGCAAATATAATAGTTTCTACAAAGAATCATTTAAAAAAAGTTGAATTCATAAAATCTAGGAGAATATATTTTTAATACATATTATAGATCTAAATAAAATGCTGTTTATCATTTTAATGCTGCCACTAGTTTTAAATATGATTCAGCGATTAGATAAACACATGTTTTTATACCACAACATCCACAAAGCACAGTGGGTAACTTTATACGATATTCATACAACTGCGCTATTCCGAAATTTCGGCAAAAAAATTAGATCTCTGATAGTGCGATAACTAGCGAAAAAATCGACCTCGGACTTTTTGCGCGAAATTCAAGTACTCCCAGTAGTTGTATTCTATTTAAATCGATACCACTCAACAAATACTGTGAAGTGCTTACTCGTAAGATTAATCACAGTTCGAGGAAAAAAGTGCGACAAATGATCCATGTAACTTTACTCATTTAGTATCTGCTGGGTAACTGATAGGTTTCTCTTGGTGTTCAGAATATAAATGGCATGAAATTCTTCAAATCTCCCATGCAACTTTCTTTGGGTTCCAATATATGGCTTTTAGGACTGATCTAGTATCAATAATAGAAATATTGAGCAAGAGTCGGAAGCCTCAAGACACATTGTGGCTTTTGCCTTCCTGTACGGTGCGTGGACTGAATACAGATCGCGCAGTTATGATCCCCGCACATTCTGAAACCCTTCACTTAGATAAAGTGTTGTTTTTTTGTTCAACACTTGGAATAGTTGTCACGTGTAGACCCTTCTCTGCGGGGTACTTCGCTAAATGTTGTTCTGTTTTTTTGAACGTTCTATCTCCTATAAATAATGTAGCAGGACCCATTATACGTTACTTTATTATAATTAAATTGCTATCCTTTATTCGTGTTTCTTATGTTTACGAATTGCTATCATCATAGTTAACCAGTAATTTCTTTTTTTCTTTCTATGAATTAAAAATGTATGATTGCTGGTAGTTCAATATTTATAGAACTTGTTTTTCTTCCAGCACGTGACTTCAAGTTAAGTAATGCGTCTCATCGATAATGAGTTGCGAGCTATGTCACGTACATTCGTAAAAGGTCTGTGCCTATCTAGAAATATGTCTAGGCCAAGGTTACTTCTAGTGTTATGATGACAGGTTATTGTACTGTAACCTAATTCGATTCAATCAGTGCTAAAGGCGAGATGCGAACATCCTATTGAATAATAGCTTGAGTTTGCAATTCGCCTACATGCGGCGTACAACTTCCTACGTTTAAATTGCAAGGTCTTCTAAGTAAGGTATACTGTAATTAGTGAGCATTATAAGTTCTTTGGTAAGTAATTCTCAAGTACCAAGTTTGCATATTTGATAAAATCTTATATAGTACGATTAATAATTACTTTATTTTATCGCTGTATTTGGTTTCGTATGCTACCTTCGCATTGCCTGTAATAGTCTTGTTTACCTTGCAGAGAAAATACTGTAAACGCATTTAAAACAAGTGCATTCAATTTTTCTTCATGGGCGATTCTTGAGTTTATATAAGTTTAGGATCTTACCTTTTAACTGTCAGCGTATTACGAAATAGAGCTCTATCTTAGACGAGCAGATATATTTCCGAACAATGTGTGGGAGTGCGTAACAGCTTGAGCTAATGTTCTAATCAATTACCAAATTATTAATGTATACGATATATCCAATAAAAGCGTTGAAACCGAGCCAACTAGTAGTTATCAGTTTATTGAGCTGCAGCCTATAGATATGGCAGCACGTGCGTTTGTTTATGATCCATATTCCCCGCTGCCGCATTCCGTGGGCCGGGTGAATCATGTCTGTTGACATGTTAAGAGTATGAGGTATGACATAATTATTGTTGGGTTCAACTTTACACATGCATATCGATTTTGTATATGTTCCTACTTATTCTATATAATTCTTCATGTGGTTAAGTATACAGTTATATGTTATTATTTTATTCTGGTCGTGATGAATGGACTAGACAAAAGCTGTTTTTCGTATTTTCGTCGGTCAAATGTTATCTTTCGGTTATCATTTCTGGAATGATGTGTCTAACAATCCTAGGTTTAACTAGAATTTCAGCGGGTTATTTTTGATAAGTTATTTCATGTTTTATGTAAGTAGCAGATATGATCAATTTCGTAGAACCTTCTTGCTCAGTAATTAACGTCATCATGTATTAACAATGTCATTGGTCATGGGTAGCTAGTAAAAGTTCATTGTATTACACCTGCCTTTCATTTTTCTGACATTCGATCGCCTTTTACGCGCGTATGAACTTTTTCTAATAAATAGATAATTAGTCTGATACCGTGTATTACGTTCGTGCCTTCATGCCCTTTATATGGATTATAAATATTCATGTTAAGACAGTTTGCCTCTTCAACTAGTATCTAATTATCCTAAAGAAAATAGTCCACTACTGGCAGCTTAGCCTAAATTACAATGTATTTTTTTTGAATTATAGAATTATTTTCGACCAGATCGGAACCAGATCTCCAACATACTACATAGTTCGACCGCTAGGTAAGGAAAACTTTTAACTAAGTCATGCTTTTAATACTTTTGTAGTTTATGAGGTGTCGTACTCATATTTGTTTTGAAGATATTGATCTAAGTAACTGAAATTATAAATCTAATTTACATAAGGGAACGGATTAGACAATCATTATATAATGCATTACAAAGAGCTTTAAGTAGGTAAGCTTTAATTTTTTTCAAAAGTGGTTCTTTTATTCTGGTTACGTCCAAGTTAGGCAACATTAAATTGCACGTGATTAATAACAACCTTTTCTCCATACCTTCATGAGGTAAGATACTCTGAGAGCAATTAGCTCTCCTCACGTGTTCAGTTAATACTTTCGTGCATTAAAATCCAATACGCGTAGAAATAAAATCCATGGAATGATATCTACTGATAAAATGAAATGAAACCGTTTATTAAGCAAGTAGGACCACTGATCACTTTTGTTTTGTGATTCACGTCATGTTTTTTTTTTCAAACTAGTTGAAGCCAGCATTTCCTAACTGACTACTTCTGAGAAGAAATAGCCGAAACAAACTCAGGGATCATCGTCTTTTTTCAAGTCCAGACATTAAAAGTAAAAATGTTTACAATAATTTACGTTATAATTATGCATATTGCTTAGTAACAATGCTTAGTAGAACGAGCAGCTCAGTCCCAAGCTTTTTTGTCTTCTAAATAATCTGTGATTTTATAATACCCCTTTCTGCAAAGTTTGGCCTGTATATAGTTGTTAAATCGTTTAATGGGTAAGTTTCGAATGTGATAAAATAGTAGTTTATGAAACTGTTACATAATGAGGGATATTATGCACGAGTGTGAGTTTAAAAAACGAGCGAAGCGAGTTTTTTAATAGTATCACACGAGTGTGTAATATCTAATTATGTACAGTTTCATACACTACTCTATCTAATCTCATACATTTTAAGAAACGATAATAATCAATTATGTGTCCAGCGAAACACAACAACGACTCGCAATGCAAAGAAACGTATTTGGCGCCAAAATTCTGCACCCTGCATCAACGCGCACCCGCCAAAGCGCGCGCAGCCACAGATAAAAAAATGAAATAGTGCTATCTATGGTTTGTAATCTGTACGATAATGAAAAAAAAAAATTATTATACCATTGTTTTGTTAGAGAAATAATGTTATAATTTAATTTTTTAATTTCCTTTCGATATACTATGGGTAAAGTACGTCAATATAAACTCCTTTTTAGTTTTATATTTTGAATTTTTTGATATGAGAGTAGATAAATATAATTATAATTCCTCTTAGAAGCACTGCAAATACTTTAGTTAAATCATCCGTTTACGCAACATTACAAACCTTCTAGAATTCTTTACCGATCATATTATTTCTCGTATCCTTATTTAGTTACATTGTTTTAAATTACACTTTCACTATCGTTAAAGAAAATGTCCAAGCAATGTTTAATTTAACCTAAACAAAATATTCGCTTAACTACAACGGTCGTAAATAAACATGTTGGCACTACTGAAAAAACGCAGTAGTCAACATCACGGATAGAAACAAAATGTAACAAGTGACTAATGCACCGAAGGAACTATTTAGTTCATTGATGATATTTCATTAAAGAACTTAGTTCCGAATGGTTTTAAGTTTCTTTCGCGTTTTCTAATCAGCTTTATTTTGGTCAAACATCAAATCTCCATCGATAAAAATTGAACCGGTTGACGAAACTTGCTATTATATACCTACATAACATAAATTGGTCGAGATGAAATCTAATTTGGTAACATGCTACATTACATTTTATTTAAGCTATTATATAAGTTCTGATTACTAACTCCAAATGTTTTATTGACTAGGTAGGAACAAAAATCGAGCTTTGAATCTGTATAAAGTTCCCGTGGTTTGCAATAGGTAGCTAAATTATACAATAGCATTGTCTGCAAATTAAAACATTCAAATGTAATAATTATTATATACTTGCCTATTGTTTTATTTAACGATGATGAATGAAACTAAAAAAAAACTCTACTAGAAGAAAATTTTAGATGTAAAAATCTTTTTTAACCTTCATTTAAAGCGGTGCCGCATCTCAAAATACATTGCAATACGTTGATGTATCCGACCGATGAGACGTTAAACCATTTAACTTCCAGTGATGTAACTATTCAAAACAATCTTACTTCACGTCTTTCACGTGAAGACACGAACGGTGAGCAAACCGTAATAGCTGTTACAGAACTTGCAAAGCAACGCATAATAATGGTAACACTTGAATAACGTTTGCATGCTTTCGAAAGAATAAGAAAAAAAAAAGAATGAGAATTTTATTAGAAACTTCTCCATTCAATCACTCGTGACCGATGCATACAATATGTAGAAGAAATGAAGACTGCTATGTTTACACTGCATAAGATAAAATCATTGTAACATACTATTATGTTTTAAATTGCTTTTTTTTACACTTCTGTGTTTATACTTCTGGTTATTAAACGCTTCTCCAGTTTCAAGTTCTATATAAAACTACAGGTCGTTTTATGGCACAAATCGAAATAGAATCAAAGAAAAAAACCTAATTCATAGAGAGTACTGACAGCTATTTAAATATATATGTACTTATTTTACGATCCTGCACATCGAAAACACGAGTCTCGTAAATACAGTTCTCAAATTCCATAACATAAATCCAACATGTAATAATATACATATATGTATTATAAAAAGGAGTTGTAAGAAATTAGATCCGATATTCTATAATTTAGCACTCATACTTTATAGATGGTCTTCGGATAAGGCCACTCACTGCTGACCGATCAATTAGGCCGAAGCGGAGGCGTAGCAAATCCGAGGTGGATACTCGAACGTCTCAGCCACCGGTTGCCTTACGCAATTGTTATATAACCGAACAGAGATGGCGACGAACGGCCGTCGCAAATTACCAGTGTCCGCGTCTTACTGGGTCAAATATATCCGACGATTGACGTGACATTTATTTTCGACGCAAATTGATGTCCTTTTTTGAAAGCAACTCCTTTTTGTAGCGGTAGTTGATGTGCACAAGATGTCAGATAAATTACAGATGTCGGATAAATGCTAAGAGTATTAATTATTTTACAGTTTAAACAAGGATTTGCTTAAGCTGAGTTAAGACTTACAACACTCGATTCGTAAAGTTTTGAAGGCAAAATTCTGTGTTATAAAGAATCGGTTGTTCCTAAAGAAGATGATATTCGATAAAGAGAAGTAAAGTACGTATATTACACATTCAAAAGCAAAAGTTTTTGGCAGGGCCACAATAATCATTCATCAAAGCCATGACCTAAAAGAGCGAACCAACCAACCTCACACCCTACATATTCTGCCAAATGATACTCCAGTGTATAGCATTTAGCATAGGATAGTAGTGTTAAAAAGTACCATAGGCCATAATATGAGCGTGCAAGTGGGTCAAGGTGGTAAAACTAATGGAGAGTTTCCACTTTTAATGTGAATAAATGAAGTACATTGCCTACAATGGACAACGGGACGAGCCTATTCGCTGCATACAACGCCATACAAGGTCAATTGTTGCTATGCAGACTAGGGAACGTCAAGACAAGTTATGAGGGCCATTAGATTAATTGTTTTACATAGGTAAAATAGAAAAAACTTAGTAGTCTAGCTATCAACTCTTGCATAAAAAGAACAAGAAATCTAAAAGGCAAATAATATCGAAATACCACCTCAGGATTAGTAAAAAGTTTCTTGTGAATCATTAAATGTTTTTGCTGGTTTGGCTTGACAAATTGTGTAGTTTAGGGATCGGAGGTCAAAAAAGCAATTCGGCAGCGTTTTTGTCGCTGGTCTGCTACAATGCGTAATAGCCACGTCCGGCAATTATTACCAAATAACGTCCTTCACTTGATTTCTACTTCGTTACCCAGTTTTTAATTCGCTGGATTTTTAATTGTCATAGAAACAACAATTAAGTGAAAATTCTCTGAAATCATCAGTGCTCTTTTTTTGAATAGATTATTAATGTTTTAACTGCACTGCCTTCGTTAACGTATCAGTCTAGTGTAGAATATTGCGGAACTCAAATGCTCATTAACCTAAATTGTACTCTATTGTTCGATACCATCTTCATTATATCTTAGCTGGCATGTCACTTAGTAACCAGCTAGTTGACAAAGCTCCAATGGTTCGATATTGATTGCCATGGAATGGCTGCCCTAAATTCAGCGCGCTTATAAGCAACTCTATCGGTGGTGTCGCGACTAACGCTTTGTAATATACCCCTAATGTAGACAATTCTTTCCTTTACAGACAAAAATGTAGATAGATCCAACGTAGGTTCGACCTACATTTTTTAATTACGATGTCCATTGACCAGGCGTCGCCACTAGTGCCGATCAAGCCTCAAGTGGCGCTGCAGAACGGTGCTTTTATTAAGAATAGTCATAACCGGAGCAGTTTCTGTGGGGTGGCACCTTCGTCGAATGGTAATGGGACGTTCAAAACTTTCGCCGTCAATCGCAAGAGTTGGAGTGGAAACGTGACTCTTCCGCTTCAGCAGTTCACAACCGACGTGGAACAAGCTCCGCATTTGGCAACTTTTCGTTCAGGAACTGGAACATTCCCGAGGAACAGGGAACGGAATAATAATACTACGAACGGAATATTAACACCTAATGGGAACTCTGTTCAGACGTTCAAAGGAAATGAAGTGAGGAGGTGCGGAAGCTCGAACGGTCGACGTTACGCTGAGATCGGAAACTGGAATAAAAGGTGAGTTGTTTTATTTAAGCGAGCATCACATCGAAGCACGAAGGTGGTACCGCGACCTGCTTTGCCTTCCATACGTCCCGCGCACAACCCTTATCCTGACTTCCTTGAAAGGAAACAATTTTCAGATTGATTTACTAAACTCTTTTTGGGACTTACACAGCAATGTTTGACATTTTCTGTAAGGGTTATAATGCAATCGCCAAATATTTCAGACATCAAAAAAAAAAAAAATACATTACGTAACTTACGCCTTTATTTTCCGAGCTGAGGTGAACGCAGATCTAGATAGCTTTAATGTCCCTTAACTAGAAATACAGCAAGCTTAATGTGTCTACGTTATATACGTAAATACGTGCATAAACACATTCAGCTTACTGTCCAACTTTTTATTGCAAATATTTGCACTCGTACAAAAAACAAAACTTGGCCGGAGTATGAATATCCTTCCTACGGATCAAACACGACCCCCCAGGTAAATAAAAACATTCAAGCGTAGCGTGTTTCACTAACTTTTACTAGAGCTTTATTTTCTCTTTTTTCATCTCGAGTAATTCTGTAACAAGTTTTCCAATTTCATTCTCTCGTCGCTTTCATTTCCTCCCGTACGTAGTTTCTCGTTCCCTTAATATTACTTTTATTAGCTCAAAACGTTTAACAAACATTGGTTTGAGAATTTAATAAAGATTAGGTTACGTTTGCACAAAGGGATCATCCAAACTTGATTCATTTTTGTTACTTTTTTCTTTGGTAAATACGTATTTTTGTTTGCAATAGATACGCCTTATCGAAAAGTTTTATTAATATCTTGAAAAAAAAATAAACAATAATTTTTAAATTGTACCAAAACTTTTTTAATAGGTTTCTACAATTTAAATTAAACCTTGTAATTATTGTGAATTTATTGTAAGCTATCCAACTTCATCCACTACCACACATCTCTACTCTCATAAACGTTTATAGACATTAGTCCGATACTTATCCAAATGTTTACCGCATTTATCTAATCGGGATCTTCATTATCTTTTATTTCTTGCTTGTAGAAAGTTCGTCGATAATTCTCGCTCACTCAATTTGGGGCGGCCTAAGTCACTTGATAAGAGGCGTCCAATAATCTGGCCAGTACTTCGTCTTTTTATTAGGGGTTAAGTTTATCGCACCATGATTCCCCATCACTGGCGATGTTATCAACTGCGCTATTTAGCGGTTGTCCCTTCAACGGCTATTTATGACCAGTGATACTGCGCTCTGGCGGACTAATCCAAGTATCTGCTTGCAGAATATATCGCTTGTCGTTCTATTTGTTGTTTCTTAGGATAGTTAAGTATTTTCTTATTTTACTATAGTGTCAGTAATACCAGCGATGTTGATTACATAACACAAACTTTGATAGATCTCGTTTACATAAACCAAACTTTTTAAGCAGATACCATTGCAACTTGCGTGGGATGATATCCAACAATATTCAAAGCTTTATATTTTTAGATCGCTATTCCACATAAAAATAAACTTTTCTTTCCTCCATAGCTTTCGTGGTGATACTCGTGGTTGGTTTATATGGCCGGTTTATTTCATTTTGTATTCTTTAATTTTTTGAACGAATTTGCATGAACAGTCAAGGTTGCGTGGAACGTTTCCCATTAATTCTCTTGATTTTCACGCTTTGAACCAACAATTTCATGTTACAAAGATACTTGAGCCTACATTAATATACAAATTCCATTTCCGTTTTTCAACGATATCGCATATAAGTATATAGCTTAAAAAGAAACAATATTGCCCTTTAGATGGACAAGACAAAGAGTTTTAATCTAACAATGCGCTTATATTTTTTGCAACACTATGTGCTAGATAACCGCCTTCTCCGGCTTCTAATTGTGTATGTTTACTTGTACCAGTTACAAAGATAAAAACTATCGTAGCATCTACAACAATAATAAGTAATGTCTTTTATCTAAGTGGAAGCCTTCACATCGAGCTCTTGATAATCCGCTTATTATTTTGTTATACAAGAGGAAAACAATATTACTTTGCCCTGTGTGTTGTTCCCATGTTGACTATGATATCTTATATATTTATTATAGAGTAGACAGATTTTTGATGCTTTGATTCGATCAACTCTGATCTTAGAGACAAAGAATGTTTCAAGTACATTCTTAATTATTTGGGCCCGTTAGTACAGTAGCACTCTGTTTTACATACGATGGTTTTTTTATTATATTTTTAACTGCTTCTCTCTCAACGCTTCGTAAATCTATAATTTCATTTGTTTTTATTTGTATTTGTACAGCTGATGTTGTATTCATGCCTCTATCGTTAAGGGAACCAAAATTACTCCGTATATCGTTTAAAGAAGCTCGTTCCTAATAGAAAAAGTAACTGTTGGGCCTGCAATCATTGCGAGGGTCCCTCGAAGACTGTAATTTAGTCCAATTATGTCCACCACGACTTTCACTCGTGGATCACTGTTTGTAACCCGTACTAAATCTTCCTTAACAAATTGAAAAAAACTAAGTCGGATTCTGTCGAATACCGTTTCTCTGCCTTCCTCGGCCACATGTACTGGCACGGTTAATGACTGCGTTTGTGAACTTTTCCAATTATGGTACGCTGTTCTAGATCCAGTTTTGTGTTATAATGACGGGTAATTGCGGCATTACAAGTTAATTTTTATCGTTTCTAATGTTTGTGGCTCGTATTTTTTGTTGTAACTATTATTAATAGGTATGTAAGTTTTTACAGGTGACATTACAGAAAATCGTTGATTAAGTTCACAAGTTGCTTTCTAGCGAAATAGCTAAAGGATGATGTGTGCATGATCAACTCACTGTAATTTATTTCAAGCAAAATTTTTGGCCCAGAAAACAGTAGCGTGATGACCTGGTCATGTACCGTGAGGGTTGGTAGGAGGTAGCGCGGGAAAAGAATTTATGGAAGAACATTAGAGGCTAAACAACAAAAGAGCCAGTATTCATTAGCAATCAAACGGTTACTAACCTTTACTTGACACATTAATTGAGCGACAAGTTACATATTGATTAGCACTTCAAATAGATATATGAGTCATTTCGTAACTGACGCCGTATGACTGATCGTCGTCTGAGCTGCGACAGAAAACTGACAACTGAACTGATGGAGTGACGATCAACAGTGAAAGCGAAGTGTGGAACATGGTGCTGTCATGGAAGCATATTGTATTTAGTATACTATTGGCGCAGTTTCAGTTGTTCACAAACTAAACGAATTTTAAGTCATGTGCAGCTTTTTCTTTTCCATTTCGTTTAAAAAAGGACAGAAGATAAAATGTCAGTTTATACCTGTCAAATTAGTGCGCTCCTGGCGTAAACTGGCGCATTTTTAGTCGCCATGTTTATAATCGCGTCTAAACTGTCTATGGAGTATCTTAATTTGACAGGATTAAATTTAAATATCATTTTCTATCCTTTTCTTGACGAAAAAATATGCACATAACTTAAAATTCGTTTAGTTTGTGAACGACAGAATCGGCGCCAATAATAATATCCTTTGACCTTTTCTAGAAGATATTTGGCTTCCTTGCTAAGCTTATTCAGGATACGATTACAACAGTTGACAGCTTTGAATCTTGTGCTTGTGCAATCTTATGACTTGGTCTGTATGTATCGGTAAGATTGGAAGCTGACCGCAGCATAGTTCAGAAAAGGTTTGGCACATGATGATGAACTTGGACTGATTCCTAAATTAGCTAGTTGGGAACTTTATTAATCTCAATATTTTCCACTTAACTTTTTTTTACACTTTTTCTTGGGGTCAACCTATATTTTCCTCCTATATAAATCTTTAAACTCTTTGGTTTTTAAGCAGTGGTTACCAATCCGATACTTATACTTGAACAAATTAAATTAAAACCGCTGTTACTAAGGTGACTGAGCGCCAATCAACGATGAAAGCGAAATATTTAACGAAATTACGCTGTTCATAGTGATGTCAGTGGTGCTTTAATTCGAGTATTTAGTATGCTAATAATGTGCATGTAATTGCTGGAAAGGATCATCTGATAGTGTAATGACATTAAATTTAGAGTCAATTAAATAGAAAGAGAGGGAGGACTTTCACAAAAGGGATAATACTGTTCAAAGTGTAAATTGTGTAATCTTCAAATTATTTCTTAGGTATTTAATTTTTTTCGGTCGATTTAAACGTTGATATAATATTTCATATTGTTTATTTGATTGAAGTTATTTTAGGCTAGAGTTCGCCTTAGGCCGCCTGGAAGTCGGAAATTATTCCAATGTAAAGTACTTTACGTTATGTCCACATGTGGCGCTGATTCCCTTGTTGCCCTTTTAATCATGATAAACTAGTACTTGACTGCAATGTCGCCTGATGGTAAGCAGTAATGCAATCGTTGATGGTAAAGTGCGCTAGTTAATGAAGCCTATTCACTTAAAAAAACTTAGTGAACAGGAAGGAAGACGGCAGTTGAGCGAGGTGATGCAATGTTAAACCCAACAGCACGACCAACGATGCTGCGCCAGAGGGAGACTGATCTGGAGACCCTCCACTCCGACACAATAACATTTGGTGCATCGTACCCGGCACACATCGCAACACATCTGTTCAGACCCGTCCTCCGTACGGCTTCAGCAGACATCATGCCGGAACACGACCAATCGCTTGGCGGCAAGACTTTGTCTGATGGGTGGTAACTTCTGCCGGCAGCCGATATCATTTAGTGCTTCTTTTTCTTTCTATTTCACCATGAAAAGGACAGAAAATAAAATATTAGTTTATTCCTAAACACATTCTTCTTCTTCTTCAGCCTATAGATGTCCACTGCTGGACAAAGACCTCCCCCAAGGCTTTCCACAATGACCGCTCTTGTGCTACCCGCATCTATCGGCTTCCCGCCACCTTCGCCAGGTTACCGGTGCATCTTGTTGGGGCGCTCCCTATGCTGCCGCCACTCCAGAACTTTACTGCCCCATCGGCCATCGGGTCTACGAGCAATGTGCCCCGCCCACTGCCACTTTATTTTAGCAACTCGAAGAGCTGTGTCGGTGAGTTTGGTTCTTCTGCGAATCTCCTCATTTCTGATTCGATCACGGCGAGAAACTCCAGCATAGCTCTTTCCATAACCCTTTGTGTGACTCTCAGCCGTCATATGGAGCCCATTGTAAGCGACCATGTTTCAGTTCTGTAACTCACCACTGGCAACAGACATTGTTCAAAGACTTTAGTCTTTAGACACTGTGGTATATTGGACGACGAGAAGATGTAGCGTAGCTTCCCGAATGCTGCCCAGCCGAGCTGGATTCGACAAGACACCTGTTTCTCGAAGTTGGCCCTAGCACGTTGAACTGTTTGCCCCAGGTATATAATAATATATACTCGTCAACAACTTCGAGTGCAGAGCAACCAACTAGAATTGGAGTGGGTGCGACATGAGAGTTCGACATGGTTTTCGTCTTATCCATGTTCATCTTTAGACCCACTTGTTGGGAAGCTCTGCTGAGGTCATTGAGCATTTTGCCTAAAAACATGGCGACGCATAATACGTTATTTACACCAAAACTCAAATTACGCTTAATTTATATTTGACTAAATTGTTTGATATTGTTATTGGTATATGAACGACAGTTGAACTGCGTTTCTGAGGCGCGATTTCCTAAGAAATTACATGCTGCACAAACAAAACGTGTGAGTAGGAAAGACAAGGGAAAGGACTTACTGAAATATATAGCGCCGCACTTTCCGCGTGATGATGGAGGTCTCCACAAGATGTTCACTTTTCACTTTTATTATCGGATTCAAGGGGTAATGATTGATTTAATGGATGGTTAGATCCGCCGGCCGGCATACGTTCTTGATACAATTTTTTGATGTTGATGTGTTTAAACAGAGAGAAGTTGGCTGTTGTTTTTTTTTTAATTTTTATGGCTTAGTCTCTAGGCCTTTAAGCCAGATATATGGAATTAGGAATTGCATGGGAAGGAATCGGGAAATTTGAATGTGCTTGATGTAAGAATGTTTGCATGCTTTGACATAAATAGATAACTAAACTAATATTAATTGCATTCTATCCCTTTCTTAGATAGAAAGACTGAGATGCACTAAACTCAATTTTAGTTTGTGAAATAGGGAATGGTTACTCATCCAAATTCGTTCAGCCATTTAAGGTACCAGACAGACAGAGATACTCCCCTTGCCCTTACTGTTTCATCCAAAGGTTGTCTGTAAAAGATAGCTCTTAGCGATAAGAACGCCCATTGTGTCACCCTTCGTAAAATCGTCATATTTATGTTCTGTAATCTATATGGTGTACACAATAAAGAGTATTCTCTTCTATTCTATAATTTTAGTATGGATATATCTAGTAATCATGGTTAAGAATGTACTGAAAAATCTCACCAGCGTGTAGGTATATCTAAAGTTATTGCCTGAGTACGAGCTATAAAACGGAATCACTCGTGTGAGACAGCGCATTGCGGTTACATCACTATTGCATAGGGATGTTTATTCACTTTATCGATTCCATAAAATACATGTTACGAACCGATTATATAAAGTCATTTATTAAGCTATTGCATAGCTTCTATCGTGGGCCTTGAGCGCGGGGACCGAATCCAGAAATTCCGTAACGAAAAAACCTCACGCTCCCCACTCCGACGGGCACGGAGGTGTGGCTTGAAGGCCGTACATCGTCTAACGTCGTTTCAGTTCGGCAGTCTTCGGCACGGTATGTTTGTGTGCGTGCGACTACAACTTTTGAAAACAATTTATAGATTTTCAAAAAGAGCATGCATATTGCAGGGCGCGAACTCAGTTCTACACACTTGCCATGTTACTAATAGTCGCGATGTGCTAAACTTGCGATTAATTTTCTCTCTGAAATAGGTCTTCTATAGAGATATGTCATAGACGTCATCGACGTTGTCATGGCTACCTTAAAAACTTTTCATATAATTAATTATTAAGTACTTTTATTCAAATTAATTTAGTAGTGTTTTTATAAAATAGCTTTTTTTTAACGGAAAAGCTAAGATGAATGTCACGCTAATTTTTCATTGGACTTTTAAATTATTTATAGTGTTGTTTACTAAATAAAAGCGCGTGATTTTATAGAGTAAAAAGTGCTCACGCGGCCGTTTTTTCAACTGTTATTGGCGATATCCGCCATTATTGTGAAATATTTTTTTAAAGAATTTCTATAATTTGTTACACGTGTTATTGGCAAAATTGTGGTATCTATCCACAGGGACCAGATCAAGAGTTGAAGTTGAAGTTTTTATTAAATAAAATATTACAGAAAGATGTCGGTGAACAATGTTAATACGAGTACATTTAAGTGTACGAGTTGTAATATTGTTATCTCCGAAACGAAACAACGAAAGTTTAATAAAAATATGCTCGTCGGCTTTTTCTGAGGAAGACATTGATGAGGCAAAAAAGTTATTGTTTGTTTCTACGAAGACAAGACAAAAACATGTATCGAGGCGTAAGAACAAAAAGCAGAAAGACCTAAAATATACGATTACGGTGTTTAAAATCACGGATCCCGAACAATCCCAGTTTTTGTGGCATATGACCTTCACAAATTGCCACCAGTTTGCTTTGACTACGTAGAACGTACGTAAAGAAGTTGATGAAGGATTTATTAATTCTACGGTCAGATGTTAACGCAATCAGAAGTGATTATGTTACTAAAGATCAGCTCGAAAATATTAAATTGATAACAAATAATTCGACACCGACGCCGTTCATCATCAACAACCTTTTTATCGTCCCACTGCTGGGCACAGATCCCCTCTCATACAGAGAAGGATTGAGCGTAATCACCACGCTTGCTCAATGCGGGTTGGCGACTTCAGACTTATAAAGCCCAGGTTTCCTTAAGATGTTTTCCTTCGCCTTCAGTCATTGGTGTCCAAGATATACTTAGAAAGTACATATAACTTTAGAAAAGTTACATTGGTACTTGCCTGACCTGGAATCGAACCCGCGCACTCATACTTGAGAGGCTGGTGTTTTAACCACTAGGCCACCACGACAAAACAGTGGGGTATATTGAAAAAGAACCTCGGAGTCTTTGAGTATATTTCGTGGTGCTCCCTGTGCGCCGTTTCCGAGTCAACGAAATACCAGTTGGTGGAGTCATAAGGATACTATAGCTGTCTTGCCTGCCCCTCAGTGCCGGCCGGTCTTGCGATTGCACCGAAACAGCACACAATGACAGAGATTATAAGTAATAGCATAGACAGACCTTACGGAGGAATTGCCCTATTGTAGAGGAAGTCCGCTTTCTCAAAGGTATCAGTGTTGTTGTGTAATAGTGATCGTTTAGTTCTCACACAGATCGTTCTATGTTAGTTTTCTCATTTTACATGCTTACTGACTCGAGTGATAATATAATAGATTTCATGGATTTTTTCTTTATTTCTTTATTTTTTGGCTTCGCACGGTTTGTGCATTTAGCCAATGCCACGTAATTATGAATTATTCATGTCGAAAAAGACGGCCGCGTGACCCGTCTTACGAGTGAGGTTTGGGACAAAGTCATGATGTGGCCACTATGCAGCGATATTTCACTGTTCTTTATGAACTATTTACTAAATGCACTTTTTACTACATAAATCACGCACTTTTATTTAGTAAACAACACTATAAATAATTTTAAAAGTCCAATGAAAAACGAGCGTGACACTCAGCTTGACTTTCCCGCCAAAACTCAGGGTGCTGATCACGAAAATGATTTCATTTTTGAAATCCAAGATGGCCGACATCATATTTCATGACATTCTGACATGGGTGTGATAACGATCATAACGTCATTTTTAAGCTATTGCTTAGCTTCTTTCTATCTCTTTATCAAAGTCGAACAGAAAACATTGAATATAGTTTAGTCGCTTAATCGTCACCATTTTTCGCACTCTTTTGATGACGTTGCTGGTAAAAAATAAATAAATTACAAAACAGAAAGAAAACTTGAATTGATATCAAAGAAAAAAAAAAACAAAGGAAAAATTACTGTATAAATAAAATAAATAAATAATTATAATTGCAAGTTATAGTTGATAAAAAAAGGCTATGCAATAGCTTTACCGCGGCAGTCTCCGAGTGCCACACGCCTTTTTTTTATTTAAAGTTGATGCAACTCTTTAATTTTTCATTTCCTTAACAAAGCAATTTGATTGGATTTTTAATGCCACGATAAGATCTTGAGATTAATTTGTAGGAAAATGATATTAACAGATCGGTTTTACGAAAAAGACGAATGTTAATTGCGCCACCTAGTAAGAATGAATTGTAAGGAATGAAACTATGTAAATCGATGGCAAATTAATGAGGTTCATGTAGGTCTTCGTACATTAATCATAAATATTTATATCCTCAATAATGGCGACATACTATGTGAGAATGAGCGGGAACTTGGTTCCAGTATGATTAAAATACGAAACGAAAATAATAATGGAGTATGAGAATTGTTTCCTCGAGAATGTCCTATAACTATGAAATTATAATAACTATGACATTGTGTATTAATGTGAAAATAAGATCACGAATGTGGTTATTAAAATATCACAACTGATTTTTACTACTATTTAACCGCGGGCTTATAAACAATTTTATGTTTTAATTATACTTTAATGCTGTTAACCTTAATTAAGTCCATCAAAAATGTATGAATTGCAGGTTTAATCAAACTCCTCACTTGGTTGCGCATTCAAAAGAAAGGGAAAATCGTCACGCTTCAAAACTAATATTTATTTAACTCCGACCATGGTGAAAGCAACCAGAAACTAACAACAGAGATCAGAAATATTTTCTTTAATAACAAAAGACTTAAATACTTTTAGAGAAGCCTACAATAGGCTCGAATATTATTTTCGGCTCTCCATGTTCTCGGCTGAGGACAAAAGCAAGGGAAAATAATTTTCTTCCGTTGAGTCAGGGCATCTCACACTATTGTGAAAGGATTTGAAAGACCCTTTTCACAGCTTCCCGGTGCTATTAGGCATTTTTCTAGGAGTTGGACAGCGCAAAATTGGTTTTTGAAAGACATTTTTACCGTTCGGGATGACTCTCCGAGAACCGTTTTTTTTTAATTTTTGGATAGGGTCCGTAACACTTCTATAATTTTTTGAGTTATGTTGAAGTGATAATAAAGACTGAATACAACAAAAACGTACAGTTTATGATACTCTCGTACCAAATAAAGGAAAAACGGTACATAAAAAGGATACAAATAATGGACCAACCCTCGAATTTCAATTCAACGTATTTGCGTCAATTTACTTACATACGTAAACACAAAACCTCTGTCAATACAAAGACCTGAATGATCCAAAATCAACACCTGTCAGCATGTTTGCGTAGTAAATGATGTTGCAAATATTCCAATTCGAGACTGTCCCTTATATTGAATATTTGAGTATCTAACACTCATTCCGTATTCGGGACGCGTGGCGGGGCATAAATATCCCTTGTCGTTCTCATTACAATAACTTGGTACGTACGTCCCTTGGCTGCAACGGATGCCGCATCTCTGGGGATGTCACTCACATAATGGAATTCTAGACCGATTTCCCTGGTAATTATTTAACGGAATGGCCTCGGCTGAGGTCACTGTTGGTTAGATGACAGAAAAGTTAATTATTTTGCGTTGTTGATCCAGTTTTATTTATCATGTAATGGGAGTTTGAACGTTGTCCTATATTTTCTACATATATGTATTAATTTCTGAGGTTTAATCTACACGATCTGGTAAATAGATGCTACTTTCAACTTTAGTTTTCAATAATAGATTCTATGTGTGCAAAAACTTCTCAACTGTGCGCTCTGCATTATGTCAATTCCATACATGTAAGTTTGGTGCTCAAATTCAATGTATGTGCTGGAAAGTCGATGCGGCTGAAAGCCACGGTCTGGCGAGCACGACTGTTCCGACCATGCCGTTTGGACGTGTGGCCGATACCAAGCAACCCTACAGCGCGGTGTGTACAGCGCACTCAGACCAGCGAAGCCGCCCGTGCGTACATCGCCCGTTTGTTATGCTAATTGAAGCTGCTGATTTGCACAATAAAACAACTCACATGGACCACTCCGCGGCTTTAACGAGCCTCAACACCTCTATGATATATTTTCGCGCATTCCATTCCTCTTTTTGCTTTAGTGTTTTATCGTTGTAGTTGAAGGTAAGCAGAGTTGATTTAAAATTTTGTGTTGTTCGGCAATTAGCGTTATGTAATGCGATAATGTTCTGTAATTGTATTGGACGTTAATTGGCCTGAAGATCGTACTCGACTTGTAAAAACGAACATAGTTTTGTTTACACGACTGCTCACGTGATTCAGCAAAACTGTTTGCTTCGATTATGTGTTCGTGATACTTTCTACTTACGAGCATTGTTAGAACGTTTTGTATACAGTTATTGAGAATCTATTGTGAATATTGGAGTTATAGGAATGCTAATAACTCACATTTCGAAATTCTTAAACTAGAAACTGTTTACATCAATAGGACTTGGTGGAGAGGCGGGCGAAGAGGCTGATTGGTGACCCTGACTTAACTCGAGACGGTCTCCAAAGCCTAGAGCACAAGCGTAGAGTAGCCAGACTTTCGGTCTTCTATAGAATGCATTTTGGGGAGTGTGCGAATTGCATGATTTAATTCCCCCATCTCCGTTCCACCATCGGACGACCCGTTGTACGGCGAGTTTCCACCCTTACGTTGTTAACACCATTACGACCCGGACGAAGCGTTTCGCCTCCTCCTTTATACCGCGTACATCGAGGGACTGGAACAGTTTGCCAGCGGCGGTGTTTCCGTCGGACTACAATTTGAGTGTCTTCAAGGCTAGAATGAATAGGCTCTTAATAAACTAGTGCGCTTTACCATCAACGACTGCATCACTGCTTACCATCAGACGGGATTGCGGTCAAGCGCTAGTTTATAATTGTATATAAAAAAAAAATAACTCGTTCTTTCAAGCCGTATTGAGAAATAAAAATATTTGTAGGTACATTGGTACGAAACAGTCTCCTCTTTTAATAAATATATTGGCGATCGAATTCCAGTCATACCTTGGCCCATTAAAAGGCAATGTTCCAATTCACCAAGAACAGTCGCGTGACATTAGCGGAATCATGTGTCGCTGTGTGCATTGCCTCGTCGATTGGCGCCCTCACTAATTGTGCCAAAGTGGTCATTTAACACTACTTATGAATGGCCACTCAACGAATTTAATGTTACATGCCGTTCGTTCTATTTCATAAGCTCCATTAACATTCTCAGCTTCGCTGGGTTTATGTTCTATACACGCGGTTGTTTTGTTTGACGGAATTAGTGCCAAAGTTTTTTTTTTTATGGGAAAAAACCCGCCACACATTTTCCCACCCACTGCAACTCCTGAAAGCCAGAATCAACAGTGGAGCCCGCCAGAATAAACGCTGAGCAATGTAGCTCGACGAGTCCCGGAGAAACGATTCAACTGTCTTGGATCCCGCAACGAAATTAATCAGAAAAAAATAGCGGAGGAGTAAGAAAAAAGATATTTTTTCCACTTCCCTCAATAACAAGCAGAAGACAGAACAGAACTAGGCCAATCGGCACAAAGGGACATTATTGCAACTGGGAGAAGCCCAGATTGCTTAGCACCACGGAATAAAATTTGATTAAGTTAATGGGTAGGTATGTGCTGTTACAATTGATTCTAATAATAGGTATGGCGAAAGCGCCTGAACGCACGGAACGCACGGAGTACCAAAGTTTTTGCAATATTTAGTGTACATAATATTTTTTTTTAACATGGAACTTCGTAAAACTTACTTTCTTTATACATAATATGTCGTCAAGCGGTACGTACCAACATAATAGACAACACGCACTCGTTGGTAATAGAGGCACCATTACCAAAGAATGCTTTAATAAGAATTTACTACGCACTCACTTTCTTTTGTCAGACTATTGCATTAGATCTGGTTCAATCTTAAATCATAATTTTCTTCTTATTTACAAAGAACTATGCTATTCACATATTTTTTCCCATCATTACTTCGTCTATAAATAAACTTTTTACTTACATGACTTTCGAAGCCATGCCTAATTTGCTGATTAATTTAGGTCCTCCCACACCGAAGCTAAGAAAGTGGGAAATCCATCGGCTCATCTGAGTCACTCGTCAAGTCTTATGCATTCATGCGGATTCCTTGGCTCTGTCTGTGTGAATGGTTCTTGTGACTCATCATAACAAACCATTTTGTCGGCGCATTTTATTATAAATTTAACTACCGTGTAACACTTTCTCTTTAGGCTAACATTGTAATAAATAGTATTATTTTTCACATCTGTCAACGTTTTATCTTAGCGATCTACAAAGATTTGTCGAAAAGGTAGATTTGAGTGTAAAAATTATTGTCTTATTGGGCAAACCCCTTTCGACATAAAACGTGTAGGTACCTATGTTGGCAGAAGCAATTATGAGATTACTAGCTTTCCGCCCGCGGCTTCGCCCGCGTTAACTTCGGTTATATCGCGCGTTTTAGATTTCTCTCGGGAATATCAAATTTTTTCGGGATAAAAAGTACCCTATTATTTAATCCGGACTTCTAAATTTACGTCTGCAAAATTTCAAAGCAATCGGTTCAGGAGTTAGGGCGTGAAAGTGGTAAAAACAAACTCACTTTCCGATGTATAATATTAGTAAGGATATAATTATTTGGTGTACACATACAAATATTCCAGTAATCTTCCTTGGGAACTTGATGTTTTTTTAGGACCAATAGTAGCCTATGTTACTCTCCATCTTTTCAACTAACTGTATGCCAAAAATCAGGTCGATTGATTGCTTAGCTACGGCGTGAAGGAAGGACAAACAAACAAACAAACACACTTTCACATTTATAATATTAGTATGGATGGTAGTTGCATAAGTAGGCTTATCCAGCTGCATGTCGGTGACGCAATCTGTAGATGCTATCAATGCCTAAGGTAGTTTCAGCTTAAGTTGATTCAAACCGTAGCCCTGGCGCACAGGCAAGTGCAGGAACACGGGTGGGTTTTAGTCAGTAAAAGTCTGACACGCACTTCCGCTCCACCCACGGCGAGAGAGGTTATTTGATTTTCCATCTAAAACAAAAAAAAAAAATGTAGTTTCAAGTCATTCTAGCTCCTTTTTTTTCCTGGTGGAAAATCCTCATGAATGTCCGCCGCCCTGGGGCGGGCGACGGGGTCTGTCAGACTCTTACTGACTAAAAACCACCCAGGTGTTCCGTCTCACACCTACACCGAGGGCTGCCAGAACTAATACTGTTTCCACAACCCCTGATTGGTGCTGGTCCACTGCCGTGGGCCTCCTCGGGTCAGGGGGAGAGTGAGGTGTAGGACTCCCTCCGTGACGTCTAAGAGTGGCGCGCGTGGAACACCACCGCCGCCACCTCGGGTCCTGATGTTTGGGGGGCGACAGATGTCCCCGAGTCTGTCGCCCCTGGACCCATTTAGGGGGGCTGCAAGAGGGCGTTATCTGCCCTCCGGCGACGCCCGGTACACCTGCTGTGGGCCGGGTGAGAGGACGAGATCTCCCTCTCCCTTTCCGCAGCCTCCTTTTGCGAGAGAACTGTTTCGCAGAAGGAAACCACCGCATCCCAGGACTCTTCGCTGCCGAATATAGACTTGATTACGGCCGGCAGCGACAAGTCACTGCCTACTTCAGAGATGAGGGCACGGCGCAGCTCCTCCCAAGCGGTACACTCTGCCAGCGTATGCTGCGCCGTGTCCTCCCTTCCTCATTGGTGACACCGGGCGTCCGGCTCCCTGTTTATGCGACACAGGTACTTTCCAAAGCAACCATGCCCCGAGAGTACCTGTGTCACCCGAAACGTCAGGGAGTCATGCCTTCTCCCGAGCCAGTCCGCCAGTACCAGCCGGATGGCATCGATGGTGGTGAGGCCGGCGGTGGGCGTGAAAGCCTGTCCCGCCATTCCGCCACCAGGACCTCGCTGAGCTGCAACCGACGCTGCTCAAGCTGATGCTGCATCGGCCGTTCGCCCCTCGCGCTTGCTCACGCCACCCGCCGTACAATGACGCGAGGACCTTCGCCTCCAGGTCCCATGACGGGGATCCAGTCAGTGGGCAGGCCGCCTCATAGGTGATCGTGCGATAGCCATGTATGACTCTGACGGCCATCACTCTCTGCGGTTTCTGCAGCACAGCGATGCTGCCGGCCGTCAGGTCAGAGACCCATACAGGGCCATTGATCGCACGATTCCCATGTAGAGAAGTAATTCTAGCAAGTCCTATCAGCAATCATAAGCTCTGTCATGCCTAAAAAAGCAATTCTTCTTTATATAGATAAGTTGGAAATATAAACAAACAAGAATTGACTGCTTACCATTCAATTTAAAATCTAAAAGTCGAATGAGGAAAACGAGTTGTTCCGGTCTTCTTGCGGCTCATTCAACGGAAACTTATTATGTCTTGTCATTAATGCTAACGCTTATAGCTGATAATTTATGTAATCTTGATATGGGTCCATGAACGAGGCCTTCGAATGTTAGTTCAAACTCCATTTCTAATTGGGTTTCAACTGAACGTACATGGAGCAGTTAATTAGTTGAAATAGTGGATGGTAATTTCTAGCCCTAGTAGTTACGTATTGGTTCTCTAAGGGTTTGGGTACCCATAGTAGGTATTCTAGGACATCTATATTTCGCCAGTTATGTTAAAGTTCCATGTAAGAGTGGGTAGGCCACTTTAGACCTCATCAGTCAACTTTGGTTATAATACCTACAAATAAATGTCATACCAACTCATCTTATCGCAGTGGCTGAACATAGGCCTCTCCCAGGCTACGACAGACTAAATGCGGAAAGCGGACCGCTTCCACTCTGTCCGCTCTCGAGGCGAAAGACTAGGCTAGGTCAGGTTAAACAAAACAGTTATCAGAACATAAGTGTAACGTGAAATTAACAATACAAACATCACTTCTGACATCAAATGTTCATTATCAAAGCAATTTCCATCACAAAACATTATCGCACATACATGTAGATAGCTCTGTTATGTCATAACCAACACTGCAGGTCAATCAAAAGATAAAGGCCTCCGGCGTGAACCAAAGCAGGCATTAATTAAGACCGATATAATCGGATTGACGGTGAGCAGATTATGCAACGTGGTTACTTTGTGCACATGTACGTAGGCTGTGTGTGATGTATGCAAATTTTATTGAAGTTGTAATTTCCGTCTGTCGCTATTGAAGGTTTGACGTGGAAATGGAAATGAATATGAATGTCGTTTTGTTTCAGGGAGCTTACTTTTGTCATCTTCGAGTTCTGAATCGAATCAAGTTGGACTTGATTCTAGTTAGTTCTCAATTGTCACCAATTTGTATCACGTATGTGTCTAAAGTGATATGAATAGGTAATAATCAAAAACTATAATATTCAGAAAATGTCTTACAGCTCACAATTTCTGTAATTCTTGATAATGTTTATTTTTGTATCTTGCTGGACGTGCTTGACATTTTAAGGGTCTACTTAAAGCACAGAAAATGCAGCACATTTCTCTAAAGTACCTGTTGACACAATTTTTCTGCGAAATGACTCGGACTTTTTATAACTCTTAACCGCGCATTTTTCTCAACGAAGAAATGCTGTATTATATTTTTCTTTGGTTATACCTTTACTTGCTAATGATTGAGATGATTATGAGTATTCATACGTCCATCACTGATATCAGCTTGTTAAAACTTCTGTTGCATAACGCGGAAACTGAGCAACATTAACTTGTATAAACATTAAGCAAAATGTCCATTTCCTGGATTAATGTTAAAGCCATTTCGCAAGCATTACTCATGTTATAAAGATAAAGTGCGTAGATTTTACGAACGTATAGGCTTACTCTTACACTTTAAACTTAAGATCTCTGATGAAATTATGTTTACCTGTTACAAATAGGTCAGTTTGCACTCTGGGTACTGCAATATTGTCATTTAATTAATCTAAAGTTACTTATCGCTAATTAAGTTAAAATCTAATAATTTGCTCAATTCATAAGGTATGTGCATGCAAGGTTATTCTATTAAAATCCCCAAACAAATGAACGCTCTAACATTCCTGTCAGCTTTTACGCAACCGCAGTACGTGTTCCAAATAATCAATCAAGTATCTCCCGCTGAGCCTGTTAGCCTGGTACATCAAATTCCGCAGTTATTGAATCAGTCCTTGTTTGCATGCACTTCAATTTATCGTCAATTTTACTGGAGAATTGGCAACGGCGCTTGGTCTCGTTTACTGTGAAACTATATCGGTCCCGTTTAGGAATTTTGCATGTGAAAGGATATCTTAATTTACTGCTCAACTTCATTACCGCCTACAATGTCAGCCATTCATTTAAGGTATAAAATCGATAATGTGTTTTGGTAATGAGTTTTTCTTACCGTGACATAGTCACTATGTTTCGGTTAATTTGTTACAATACTAAAATTATACGTATACGTGTTTTCAATTAATATGTCATGTCAGAAGTCTAGCAATAACGCCAAACATGTTTTGCGATGGTACGGTGGTGGCCAGTATTATTGCGAATAACCAGGAATGAAAAAATCCAGCAATACAAGTATACAGTATGTTACAAAAACCCTGTCCGACCCGTGAAGGCGTTGTTAGGTATCGATAACTGATTCTACTAATGCATACAAAACCGGGCTAAACTTAAAAAAAAAAATCCCCCTAAAAAAATAAATATTATTTCGCAAAAAGAGGTAACTTAATAAAGGCGCGATAACCACCCTTTGCCTGCCGTCCGCGGGGGGCGGGCGGCAGGGCATGCGGCACGTGGTCGCATCGCTATTCGCTCATAATAATACCGGTGTTGTCACTTTTTAAAAATTACCAAATTTCGGGGAAATTGGAATTAATTCGCGGCAAAAAAAGATTATTTCAAAATTCATTTGTATTGGTACTATGATGATTACGTAAAATTTTGTATTATATTTGGTCATGTGTTTACCTAACCTTTATTATCCTTATGGGTCGGACAGGGTTTTCGTAACATACTGTATAAGACGAACTCATTTTGCGTAGCATTATAGACATGATAATGTTGGTAAACTGACTCCCATTAAAGAGTGTAATAAATAACAAGAAACAGAAGCATGGCGATACTTGTAGTAATATAGATGAACAACTTAATCAATTATTTGTTTATACTTAGTAATTGAATCGAATTACTAACACTAGAAGTAACTTCATGAATGAAATACCAACGATAGATAACTCTTAGAATACCGAACCGTACAGCAAATAAATTGTGAGTAAATAGAATTATTGACTTTCATTTATAGATACTGTTAATGTCTGTGCAGAAAGTAGCAGTGTTGCAATTATCTGTGCTTTCCGGACCACTGAGCTGCGATTTTAGTGGGGACCTGTCTACATGCATGCACATTAAACCTAGCTAGACATTTATTATGAGAAAGCCGAGAGCAGATGCAGCTCCATAATTTAGCTTTAGTATGAGTATGGGAAGGGATCTTTGTCATTGCTGAATGGGCCTGCTCTTAACCTCGATCAAAAGCCTGAAAGCGACCGACGCATGAAGTATACATATACCTCATGTGATGGAGCGAGCATCCCGAGAAGATGCCTGTTCACTTTTGCTTTGAAGGGAGACAGAATTCATTATAGAAGGGAACACGCTGGCAGAGATTTCCACAGGCTTTATGCTTAATAAATGTGGAGGAGAATGATTATTCGTAATGTTCATTTAGGTCTTTTATGTATTTTTATTGAATCCTCTGAATAAATCCTGGTGGCATGTTCGCAAAGCTTTAATTTCTTTTTTTTCCTGTTCATAGAAATAGAGTGTGGATTTTAAATGAGGATTAAAATATGTTCCGCGTAAAGTTTCCCTTTTGATAAAGTTAAAAACAAATCAGGACTTCAAACAAGTTTTGTCTTAATAATCAATTATTTCAAATAATTAAATATTAACTGGTTTTTGTTACCGACGGGAACTCTTCTTTATCCAATCTCCTGATTTGTTTAAAGGGCTAATTTTGTAAGAAAACGAACGAAAGAACGGTAATTCGATGTAGCGAATTACCGTCGAGCCTTTCAACATCAATTTAGTCTTTAATTTGCTTAGAAATCTATTTATCTTTCTATGTGGGGTAATGAATCTATTTTGCTACTGTTTATCATATTTTGGTCCAAAATATGTTCGTTCTACAACGTTTTCAAGACTATCATGAAACCTTTCGCATGGATGAATTTCAGTCGTTAAAGTGTTATATTATCTGTTTACCTATATGGTAATCTTTACGAACCTCTTTATATATAATATGTAGCTACAATGATACATAATTATTATGTAAGTAATTTACCATGACCATCGTCCTGCATACCATTAATCCAAAATCTCTTCACAACAAGAATACATGAAAATCGATGAAACTAAAAGCAGAATGGCGAATAACAGATACCGGAGCATTCGCAATAAAAGCATTGCATTGGCGGTGCCTGGGGCAAAGCCGATCGGCTCCAACTCTATACTCCATTCAGTCTAAACACCCACAACTTAAAGTCTAGTTTATTGCAGAATTGCTCTCCCTAGTTTCACAATCTGTATTAGGTTACCGAACGCCCTCGGCTCCGCTACTGTAAAGCTTTATATTTCGTATGTTTTTTGTTGTCTGAAATTTAATCGGAAATCCATTTCGTAGTTCTATTTAAATGCCAGCTGCTATTATTTAGTCTAGAGCGTTTTTTGGAGTTTTGAGAAATCGTGAAATATTTGTAACGCATTGTTGTCCCTGCTAGGAACTACATTTCGTTGTACCTTTCCCTTCTCTTTTACAAGGTCCGTATGAAGTTATTCATTGTGTTTTCAATGTTCATTAATCAAACTCAATGTTAAATTAACGTTCGATTAATTAGTACTTCCAAAACAACATTGTGATATCACACGGTCGGTATTCTGTCCGTTTGACCGGTGTCGACCGTTGGGACTAGAATTTCACGCCGCACGCGTAACTTTCCCGCGCCCCGTTCGCCCGCATAGATTGACAGATAAAACCCGTTCTATATTTGAACCTCACTTCATTTGATTCTAAAGAATGACATCAGTTAACCTAATTTCGAAAATTAATGAAAATCATCCGATATATCTTGTTCGCCTTGTCTAATTAAAACAGTAACACCTGTTTCATTCTGCATTTGTTACAAAACTTCCGCCTGTTAACCTAAATCGATTCTAATAGGAAACTGAAGTCTTAGTCAGTCTGATATTTCGCAGTCTGAATCAATATAGGGGCTTATATAAGGTGATTAACAGTAACTACCTGTAAAGGTTGCCTCCCCACGTCCGGTCACTAGTATCACATAACCGCACTCGAGTACTGTACTGATTGACAGCTATATTCCCTCGACAACCCTAATTGTCTGGCCACCCTCGTATTACGGGGAATTTAATAAACATAGCCCTGCAATGCACACACTTTAACTACGCTGTTTGGATTATGCACATTGAATATCGAATAGTGATTGAAATTGCAGAATATGGATTGAGCCGACATACCTGCACTATGTAAAATACAATTGACGCATATATGAAATACCCACTGATTATTACATATCGGAGATGCAAATGACCAGGATGTCGTTGCTCGAACTATATACAAATGTTGCTTTACGTTTATTCACATATTCAGATAGAAGGAGACAGGTGGCTAAATTTAATTATATATATTCAAAAACTAAATTAATGCAGTTTCGTCTGCGTCTAGGACCCGAAAATTGTGATTTTGAGTTTAATGGCCAAAAAGGAAACTCGACAAATATTTGTAATATTTCTTTGTATTCTAATTGCTAACAAACTGATCTGGAAACTGTATTCAGAGGATGTATGTAAATGGTTAGCAGGTCAATGCATGTAACTTTTAACCTGGCAAAAAGTAAGCATTTGCACCTTATCATGGTCTGCGATAGATCTTTTTTTTATAATTATAAACTGATGTTTGACCGCAATCCCGCCCGATGTGTGAGTGGTGCAATCATTGATGGTAAAGCGCACTAGTTTATTAAGAGCATATTCACTCTAGCCTTGAAGACATTTAAATTATAGTCAGACGGAAACACCGCCGTTTGCAAATTGTTCCAATCCCTTGATATACGCGGTATAAAAGACTTGGCGAAATGCTTCGTCCGGATCGTAGTGGTGTGACCAACGTAAGGGGTAAATTAAGTTATGCAATTCCTTCGCACATTCTCCAAAATGCATCCTATAGAATACCGACAGGCTGGCTACTCCTCGCCTGTGCTCCAGGCTTTGGAGACCGTTTTGAACTAAATCTGTGTCGCAAATTAGCCTCTCGAATCCAAAGTTACCAGGAACATCTTGAGAGAGAGTGAGGTTGGAACCGCTTTTACAATGTTTAGCCTTATTTTGTGCCCATTCTTTGCAAAATAAATGATTTCTGAGTCAGGAAAATAGCCAGGTGTTCCAATTTTGGCAAGCTTAAATTTATTTATACCTATGCAGTTGCCACCTGTTACAAGATCGAACGGAAAATGATTAAGAACCACCTTTCATATTGTTTCGAAACTTGAACCAAACCCGGAGGCTAAACGTTGTGTACTAAAAAAGAACCATGACAAAAAAGGACCACATCCAATTTGCGCCGTGTTTGCAGAAGCGCTTAGATTTTATTTCGTTTTGAAAATCCGTTTTCGTTTGATTTATTGTAATCTTCACGATGCTTTTATTTACAAATTATAAATATAACATAGTATCTAGTACATTTTTTTCCCTTATTGACTCAAGGACTTAATTTTTATGATATCCTTAAATGCTTATGTTGTCTACGATTCAAACAGGTATACATGACAACAATAGTATCAGAGCACAAAATTATTACGGGTTGAATCATCATCATCATCATCATCTCAGCGTTAATCCCAGCCGCATCCGTAGCTTTTCAGCTTTGGAGTCTGGGGACCGCTTTAGTCTGACTGCTGATTTCGGCTAAACTTCGATATATTTTTTTCGATTGAATCTACTATCAAAATGTGATTCTACTTAATTAGTCAGACAACAAAGAGCACTTACCATAACTTTGTGTGTGATGTTGAAATAATCCGCCAAATATCAGCGTTCATAACACAATGGACAATAGCGGAAAGTTGATTCAGTTTGTCGTTTTAGCCCACGAGTATTCAGAAATACGCTTCGTTGGTCTCCAATATTCTGTTTCCCAATAATGAAATTGCACTTCGAATGCAGTGATTCTCATTATTAAATCAGAGTTCATATGAAAATTGATATTGGATTTTAAGCCCCTTTATTTGATGCCAATTTTGTTTTGTTCTGCGTTTTCTTTGAAAGCTTTGTTTTTTGTCGTTCGAGTTCGCTTTGATCATTACAATTTGATTCATTTGCGTCTACCGCCTAAGTAATGACACAAGTACAAGTATCATTTATTAGGTGTCTGGTTCTATCTTTGACATGTGTTTGAAATATCCTTCTGCAAAAGTTCAGTGCAATGTTTATTTACGTTACAAAACTACTCGTACTAGGAAACCTTTAGTCATATAATTTCTTGTCTTCAAACACATAAAGAATCAGAACTATATAGTACTAATCGGTCTGATACAGAACTCCGTATTGTTGACTTATAAGTTCGTATATTAAACCCGGAACACACATCTTGTGGGCGGGTCCCGTTGCTCATTTTACACGTACACCCACCTATAGCATAATTAGGGGCCGTTGAGTCGAGGTCATTTTGATACTTTATATCATTTTTGTACCAGCTGCCTTCACTTCACAGCTGTCGGTTGCTTTATATTTCATTAAGATTTCGATATGTTCATTATCAGTTTTTTGTTTCTATATTTTTATTAATTAAGTGTAACGACGTGTCATGGTAAGGCAGTTGGTGTTATAAAATGTAAACATGTGACTAGCTTTCTTTAAGTGGTCATTCACACAGGTGTCTGTTATATAAATTAATTATTCCAAAATATAACTTACCAAAAATAACAGACTAGAAACAGATCCTTTTAACAATTACGTACACAGTTTATCGCTTTCTTAAATTCACTGAGGCACGTGTTATTTTCAAGGCTTGCCAAACAGGAAAAAACATGACCATTTATTTTAAAAATGTTATTCTAAAAGTTATAACCTCAACGTGCATGACCCATACACCCTCAATGGTCTGAGGCACACTTTCTGTTACAACTGACATAAACATGGCAAGGTACGTAGTACGTCTCATAATAGATGTTGTAGTACGCATGTTAATAAGGCAGGCCCAAGTTTTATGGCCGCCTGTGTCTGTACCAATCACGGAGCTAAGTAATTGATAGGATGCTCGTTGAGAATAATATTGTTGGATGCAGAAGGTCTACTATAATTTATCAACCTATGAATGCATTATACCATAGATGTTCATCTGCGAGCATACTTATGTACTACAATATCTTCTGCACCGAAGGTTGGTCTCCGCTATGATTGGTTGTCATTAGACTTTTCTAGAAAATTCTAATATTAGATTTTTTTAATAAAATTCCAACTTAAAAAAACCTAGAACTGTAGACTTTACTGTATCATAGCTATTTAGAATTTTTCGAAAAAGGCAAGACAGACTGTTGCCGTTACCTGATGCTGTTGCTCATGAATAGCACAGACGTGGATTCTGTGTCACTCCCACTTTGCTAACGTAAAGCGTCAATGTTGCGTGCTTACTTCTTCAAATCCTGTTTTGTCTCCAGTTTTAGTTTCATTCCTCGTCTTGCGTTTTATATCCAATCAGTATGCACTGGGTCTTCTGACCATTTCTTTTATTTTATTTGGGTGGGCAAAAATTACTTCTCCCGTTCTCGGCGGAGTGGAATTGTGGTATCCGACTTTTACAAAAGTTAAAAAAAAAATTAAAATATAAAGTGTGTTAGGTCTGTATAAGTACCGTCGCCAAAGAAGGAACACTCCTTCATTTGCCTGTATCAGGGGCCACGGTTTCTCTTTCAAATATTCCGCGGTCCTGGCAGGAATTGGTCCTAAAGAACCCCTCTCCGTCACTGAGTCTTCTGACCTTTATTGCCAGTTAGAGGTGAGTTAAGATCGCTGTTACATGACATTACGTCTCGTCAATAATGTATGCTTACAAGCACTCCGCTAAATGTATGTTCTGCAATCACTACGAATACCGTGAATCACGTCTAATTGTTACCAAATGGTATGTTTAAAGTGCCGCGTTTAGGTGCATTTCCTTTGTTAACGTGTTGTATTTCATTACTAGTAGTAAATTAGTTATAATTAGTTTCAATGTAACGTAATAGTTATGTGGTACCTATAGTTATTATACCTTTACCTACATTATATATCGATATATCGTGAAGGTCGCGAGAAACCGCTGGATGCGGGAGGCGCAGGACCGGTCGTTGTGGAGATCCTTGGGGGAGGCCTATGTCCAGCAGTGGAGGTCTTTCGGCTAAAATAATGATGATGATGATGATATATATCTCACATATTCCGTCTGTTCCTCCAACCTTTTGTATTTCATAATTAATTAGTAACCTACGAGATAAAAGGTGCATTATAAACTTATTGTATAGTAATATTGTCACATTAATAGATTTCCTTTATGCAATACAGCAATCCTTCCATTTCCTATCTGAAATACGATCTAATTTATAGCCTCATTTCCAAATATCCTAACTCTATAATGAGATCGAACGGGCAATGATCGCAAAATTTATCGATATTATATTCAGACTGGCAACGAGATGCCTTCCGGCGCAGTTAATATCCTTAATTCGTAGTATTCGTACCCCCATGTAGCCGGAAGTCACCATTCTAAATCAAACATGGCTAGAACTCTGCAAATCCGAACGGGGGACGCGCATATTTTAATATCCATAATGGTGATTTTGAATCGAAGGGATTTATGTTCAGTAAAGGGATGGCGGCATTAGCTTTACCCATCGCTTTATTAAGCCTAATAAGCGAATTGTGAAACATGAAGCCATGCCACATATAATTATACCCATATATGTGGCTTTGTTTTGTTTCTCAATTCTTGCTACTGTAAGGCAATATTGGATAACGGCTTCGCACAAAGTTGTGTTTAAAATTGTGATAATTTCTTCATTCATGTAAAGAATTTAATTCGACTTTAAGTTCTCATAATCCGAGTTTGATTCAGTCAGCACTATACCAATGAAAACAAACAAATATCTTGCAGAATAACAAGGGTAAAACAAGGAATATATCGTACAACGGTACATCCTTCAATAAAATAGACGGAAATGATGCATAACACACGTTTGACCCCTTGTTATCACGTCGCCTATGAGCACCATAGTAACCTTTATAATGAACCCCTATAGCGCCAGGTTGGCAAGGAACTTGATCAGGAAAACGATATCTTATTTGCAGGTCTATTTAATTCCATAATATTACCTCACATTCTAGTAAAGGAACATTTTCACGCCAACGAAGTTTCTAAGAAAAAATCTTGATCCGATTTCTTCCAGTTTTATCCCGCTTTATGATCTTAATACCATAAAAGGGATCGAAGCGGAATAACTTATGATGATCAGATTTTGCGTACAAAATCCTCACAATGTTGTATGGTATTTTATAAGGAATTTCTGACGCTTTCTACTATGAGTAACTTTGTTTATCGTACGGCGGAATGTTTACAATTCCTGCCAGTCTGAATTAGGTACATCGGCAGTTAGGTATTGTATATGTTTATTGTTTAAAGCATCTGCTAGTACAGTTGTAATTAAAGGTTGTGAAAGTAGAAACTGATTCGAGCTGCCAGATAATAAGCTATTGGATAAAATGTAAGCGAACGGTGTATTTGCCTCCTTTGATTCTGATCAATACACAATAAAATTATGAAGTGAAGCCATGGTTATAAAGGAATGAAATAGAAGATGTCATTGAGTTATAGGTCTTCTGTATAATGCGTAACAGCCACGCTTTCTCCAAGTTTATCCTCTGTGGAGCTGAACTTATGGTATTGAAATGGGTACTTTGATTCATTTTTATGATTCAAAGAAATTTTCCTGTAATATTAAGAATATTTGAGGAAATAGAGAGATTCTCTCTCTCTGCAGTCGGTCCCTCATATCTGAGGATCGTGATCAGCATTGGGGCAGCATTTCGAATGGATGATCTGCCTCCATCGGTTTCGATCCAGCGCGTCTCTCACCACTGCGTAGAATTTAGAAGACGATGTGTCTTTGACTTGATCGGTCCATCTGGTTGGTGAACGACCGCGCGATCGTTTGCCTTCGGTGTTCCCAACGACAATCAATTTTTCTAGACAATCATCGCCTCTGCGCATTGTGTGACCGAAATAGGATAAAATACGTTGCTGGCATATGGTCGACAAACGGGTTTTTATTGTAAGTTGGTTCAGAATCGACACATTGGTGCGTTTTGCAGTCCAAGGTATTCGGAGTAATCGCCTCCAGCACCACATCTCGAATGCATCGATTCTCTGGCGTTCTCGGGCTAAGATCGTCCACGTTTCCACACCATAGAGGAAGATAGGGAATACTAGGGCACGAACCAATCTGATCTTAGTTTTAATGCCAATTCCTCTCCTCCTCCAAATGTTGTTTAGACGGGTCATTGCGTCCTTAGCCATCCCGATACGCCTCTTGACTTCGGGAACACAACTGCCATCGTCGCAGATTTGGGAGCCTAGATAAATGTAGCGATCGACGATGTTAATGCCAGGAATGTTACAGGTGACATTTGCTACAGTTCCGGCTCGATCTACTATCATCATCTTCGTTTTAGTTCTGTTAAAATAGAGAGATTAACATACGATTAATGTGAAGAAGATCAAACTAGGAGTAAATACTAAAGAGATCTTTTGTGCAGAATACATCGTTATTTAGATAATACAGATTCATACATGAAGCCTGAGATATTAAGAGCCAGCCTTTTTCGATATAAAATTCTTATTTTAAAAACTATATCTAATGAAAAAATAAATAATAATTCCCTATAATTGGATTTTGTCCTTATTGGCTCCTCGACAGTAAGCCAAGAGGACCGAAATAAAATCAACAACGACTTAAATGAGAAATAGGGTCCAGACGCCACGTAACTTTTGACCGCTACTACTTACTTAATGTATACTTAGGACCATATGTGGGAGTGCAGTTTGCATCCGCATTATAAGTATGTATGTACATAATGTATGAGTAAAATTTCCGGTCCTTTTTACGTTTCCCGTCTTCTGCAGGTTGTTGCTCCTATATTAATACTTGTTCTTACTGCTGGCTCAATTTGTTAACAGTCTGATTTGAATTGGATTAAGCTTTTGATCCTTAACTCAGTTCCTCTTAGCGAAAGCGAAGGCGTCATGCACTTCTTTTTCCATTTAATTAATCCATTAATCTCATGGTTTATTTTTATTTTAATGTTTTTAATTCTAATATCTCATCAAAGCTGTAATGTATAAAATCCAATGTAAAACTGAATATTCGTACTTCTATTGAATCGACATCAGTAATCTGTACATGTTAAAACGAATTAGGTATACCTATAGGCTTTAACTAATGACCAAAATAATTATAACAAAATGTTGATGGTCACTATTCGTAACAATTGAGTAGGCAATTTGTTTAGTTGCCCGTTTTACTTTGTCGCACAATGGTTTGCGTTAAATGAATAAATCATTTCATACGGCAGACAGCGATGAATAGATGTGAATATTGATTGCGATATGCATGTGCGTCCAATATTAAACAAATTGTGATCGTTTGTTTTGTGATTGCTTAGTGTCACCATATTTTGTTTGATTGAGTCATCTTATTCAAATTAAATGTGAGTTCAAAATATATGTTATTCGCGTAGTCTTCGTTTTCTTCAACTAAATATAAAATTATGTATTTTTGAAATTGCATTAAGTCACTAGGAAATTTATAGCCGGTAATTACTCTCTGCACATGAAAGGCAGGGGGTTTCAGATCGGATTCTTGGAGAGGTACGCCTATTAGCACATCCCTATAGCTGTTCTAACTTATTGATATTGTTGTTTTGTTTAATCTTGAAGTTGATCCGCTATTTTATTGACTTGGCTTCTGAATTGAATATCTTCTTTTAGTTAAGATGAAGACATAAAAATAACAAAATTTAGATGTATCGGAATAATTTCCATAAATTCTATTCAGAAGCACAGACTGATTGCTAGAATAAAATATAAATCCGTATAGGAAAAGTGCAATGAGCATTACGTATTATTGAAATAAATTTGCATTTAGAAACCAGTACTAGGGCTTATACACGGCCAAAATAAATTGAACATCAGGTGTATTCAAATTGCAGTAGGCAGGCGTAAATATTTAAATCGGACGCGTAATACTACGTTAGGGTGGGTGCTTACTCGTACTATCATCTGATGCACGCGCAGTCCATTTCCATAAAAGCCTCTTCAATCTCGCAAAACGTTTCGGGAATTTCAATTCGCGCTTAGCGATTTTTCCTTCCCTCTTCACGTAGATTTTGTGCGCAGTAAATATTTAGCGTTTAATTGTATTTTTAATTTCTAATTGCCGAATTTGTTCACATTAATTGGTTTTATCACCTATTGTCCGAAGTTAGGAAGGAAAATACATAATAAATTGAGTTAATACCAGATGATCGTAAGATCGGTTTTATAAAATCCCAAAATATCTCTCATTTATTTTAACATTTCATGTACCTACGTACGTATACTACCTACTCCTTCCTGAATTTCCTGAAACTATTTTACCTACATTATTTTCGTGAAGTTATTACCTGTCAACGATCACTAAATGATTCATCCTTTAATAAAATTATTGCTGACAAAATATATGAAGAAGTAATGAAAGACGTAGGTGCTTTATTAAACCTCTTAAGTTTGTTAACTAGAAAATATAACCGCGTCAAGGAGACATTTCCAACGAATAAAACATCGATAACGATTTGATTCCAAACTGGTTTCATTCCAAAGATAGGCAATTCCACACTATTACATAAACATTTACTAAAAATGTCACTGTTGTAAAGAGGAATGTACACTTGTGCTCGTTAAAGATCGATTTATTGACCGCAGCTATCGATCGGTATCGGCGTACATTTACCGTTCGACTATTCGTGAATTCACGTAATGATAAAATAAATTTTGTCAATTGTTTTTATATTTATTATTTTTGAGAAGTAGTAACTGGTGAATAACACTTATTCTACAACTTTTATTTCTTAGTAAGCATCAGACGTTACGTGATGTCTAAAAAGTATTCGATAGAAAATTAAATTGATTTTTTGAGCAAAACGTTTTTCGCTTCAGTAGGTAAGTGCTCCAAGTAACGGAAACTGTAAATTGATGCTATGAATTTAATCACATTATTAGTAAATATTGGAGCATCAATGGAGTGTCACTGAAATGCTTTGTAGAAATGTAAATTATACGCTACCATTCATTCATAAGACAACAATATATTATATAACATCAATATAAGCTTTCCCTTTGTTCAACTTCAATAGACCAGAGTTCATACAAATGCGAATATAAAACAGGCAATCCTTTTAATCTGTCCCAGTCACATAGTTAAATATACAATTATTATTGTACCCGTCTGCTATTAATTTCGTTCTAAATATGAAAATTATCAGCTCCCTTAAAGAAAATTGCACTGAAAATCGACTCAATCGTATCTGAGATCACATCGACCACACAAACAAAACAAAATTGTGCTATAATATGCAGTGATAATAGACAAATGTTTGTCTATTCCTTCTCACACATGCCTCTTACCTTTGCACCGCGCTTCACGGAGCGTATCGAATCGCCATCGATGTTTAAGATCGAGTGCCAGTGTGTACGCGGTATGTGAGAGGTCAGTGACCCCGCGCGATGCGGGCTCCAAATTCGGTACTGAATGCCGTCGGGGACATTAATCGGACACTGCTTGGATCACTTGGGAATGAAGATGAGGCAAAAACCGAATGTTTGTACAGCCAGTTATTATATCAAAACTAACGGACACTTACCCACTTTGTCGGTTACAACTTCCTTGTTGAATTTTGCAACTTGTAGGTACTAAGGATCTGCCAAAAATAAATGAAAAACTTCAAAATATTTTGGTCAGTCGTACCGGTCAGCGGGCTAATTGCGTTACACGCTACCAGTAGTTTGTCGAACAGGTAAATGTTTCGCACATATAAAGCAATTAATTAAAATAGTTTTCAAAATGATTCAGATTGTTATATGGAGTGTTTTACGCAATTAAGGTGGCAGGTGTTTGGAATTTTTAAATCTCAAACAATTTTCTACAAGAAGTACGAATTGCTTTTGTTTTATCTGCCTCCTGATAGCAGAAATATTCTAACCATGAATAAGATTAACAGTCATTATATTCCTAGAATTATCTGCTCTACTATCAACAACTGAACCATAAACAACCAATTCACGTGTCAAATTAGCAACGCTCAAAGTGACTTAATTGATTCGCCATGTCTTTTAATTTAACTTGAATCGATTACACGATAGAGTACTTGTAATATTGAATTATGCCCTTCAACCAGTCCTGTGCTAAGAGTGATTCGTAGAATGGTTATTTTACGCATGGGCGCAGCTCTCTGTTACGCCCTATTGCCTTTTATTTCGACATTTATGTTCCGGATAAAATCTCTAAGAATTTCCTCGCTTTTACTGTCATTTTGGCAATCAAACTTAATAATACCCCTAAATCTGAGCTGGAAGAACAAAAAAAAAAGTTGATTTACGTGAACATTTTACTGGATTTATTCCTCAACGTTGTATATAAATTTCTAAATATTTTGACATCATTAATGAGGACACAGCAGACAGAATGCACTGCAATGCTAAACAAAAATGCTTTTAACCTTAAACGGGTTTTAAAAATAAATAAATCAACTCCGATTGACTGATCCGAGTCCATCATTAACATTAATAACTTGAATTTTAAATTACGAAATTCTACATCAGAATGTGAACTCCTGTAGAAAGGGAAACCGAGAAATTAGATTATAGCTTCCCTCAGCGAATGAGATATTAATGTACAAGGCGGCATTACTGCAAAATTGCTTTGACCGCATTAATTCAACGGCTATAAAGTTACCTGTTGAGAGTCTCTAGAGACCCTTCAAAGGGATCTAGGGCGGGACTAAATTGTCTTACTTAAGTAGCACAAAGTAGCTACATCAAAGAACGGCAGATGAGATGATTTCGTCTGTTTATGTACTTGGAGTTTCGTCTAATACTTTATTGCATGCTTTAGTTCGTTTACGAACCCATCGAAATTTTACGAGTTTATAGCTGTTGGGTCAGCATTTAATGGCTTCTCTCGATTATTGCTTGTGACATCATATATCATGACAAATTATGTTACAAAAATAGCGTTCAGTAGGTACGTTCGTAAATTCTGCGCTTTATTTACGGACGCATATTTACTTTACTATGCTAATGTCTTGAATATCACACTGATGAATTGTCTCAATTTCTTCTGTTCTTTTGATATATAGATATCTGCATTATTGATCTAAAATATCAAGACAATGAATTGTTTCTGGTAAATGATCAAAGAACGTAAATGAAATATTTCGATTGTATGAAAAGGGGCTATTTCAGAACATGAGCATTTAAGAAATTTAGACCGTTGTAGTTCTGTAAATAGTCAATAATTTTAGAATTCTAAGCGAGTGTGGATACAAATCCACTTAAAATTATTATTGTTGACAAAATATAGTATTTATCAACAAATGAATCATTTCACTATCGTTTAGCTATTATGATAAATAAGTAGAACGCTCGGTACACCTGATGACATACTTATGTTAACAAAACATTGTTTTTCGTTTCCAGGTAAATACGGACACTTGTAATCATGTGCTGATCATCGTAAACATACAACAGTAAGTTAAAAGAATAAAGAATTAACACTTCTTATAAAAGTTTCTAAATATTTAATTACACTGTAGATTCGAGCTTCAAAATAGCACTACGTAAAGTCTTCTGTTATTAAAAGTTAACATGATTATGAGCTTAAACTTCTGTGTGCATTTGCGTCACCCCCCCCCCCCCCCCCCCCCCCTTTTAAAGCAATAACAATAAAGTTATCAACTGCAAGCTTGTTCGCAAAAGCGTTGCCGCTAATATTTTCTCTACGACCAGACCCAATGCTTTTTTATCTACAGGACAATTTCGACCTTAAACAAATGCGGAAAGTGCTTATTTTTAACCGAATTGAAATATACTAAGATAATTTAAACCTTAATTGAACTCAATAGGGTTCAAACTTAATTAGTCGCGGTACAAGTCACGCTGTCTGCGTCGAAAGTGTCGCAACCCACCCTGTCGAATGTCACAGACATGGCTCTGTTCTCATAAAGTAGCTAAAATAAGTCCTGTGATGTCGCTGCTCCATGTAGGAAGTGCATCTATTTTATAGTGTCGTAATATCCAGAATGGACATCTACTTATAATTTTATTATATCGCTCATCAATTTCATCTGTTCTTACACATTTACTTCTGGGTTACAATTCTAGTCATCTTTTGAATGATATGGTATAAATATTTTTTTGCTTGGAGTATAGTAATATATATTATACTAAGGTTTGACTTTCTTGAAGTGTTTCTCTTAACGAGTTAGTAATATAAGCAGGCATATAATCTTAAGCCCAGAATGTTGTTTGCACAAAAACTAGTCCAATTATTCTTTGATTCTCGTAACAAGTCTGGAGGTTGTTCCACTTGGGAGCATCCTTTTTTACTAAAGCAATTTGTTCTTGTTTTATTGAGCTTCGTTACAGATACAATATGTTTGGCTGGAGAATTCTACGGTTTGAGAAATATGGTTTGTTGGTTTTACCTGGTTATCTTATTACTTTCACTTTGATATTTTACCTTAATTGGATAAATCGATTTGATACCTATTTAACATTTTTGTTTTCAAGTTTTTATATATCCAAGTCCTTTTCGAGGCATCTATTTAATAAATGTATTTGTCACCTTGGCGAACTAACTTTGAATCTTTATAAGCTTAACGAAATAGGAAGCGGAAATAGTACTAAATATACATACATATTTCAAGTTATGGCTCAGGTTCAGGCTGCCTCAGGCAAACACGACAAGTACATAAAAATGTATGTGATTGCTGCAAGCCACACCTCCTTAGTTACCAGTAAATCAAAAAAGTGAATCGTTCCATTTCCCTGACCGACAATAAAACAATGTAGGCTCTTAGAAAAGTGGGGTACTCAAGGCAATAAAATTTGAAGTATTGCATACTTAGAAGGATATAAAATGTTGTACCTACAAGATAAACCCGTTCGATTTACTTGAGCAATTCGTTTGACATGATTCTCAATTTAATTGAAGCAATCAATAAAAGCAATAAAAGCCTGCATAAACTGCCTTATTAACCTAATCTCAATCTTGATTACTTTGCATCAATTGAATCAGAAATTGTTATTCATGATGAAGAACTGGACCGCCAATAAACCTTTGTGCTTCAAAGCCGTATGTTATGAAAATGCTTTAATAAAAAGAGGTCAATAGCCTCCTTATTATTGTGTAAAAATCTCATTGTGTCCCGAATCCCAAAGGATAGCTCACTGACCGAGTTTGAACGGAAATTTTATTCTCCCGTCCCATCCCGTAGGCCGGACAGCTGACATATTGAGAGACGAACTCCAACCTTCGTTTAATATTAACTCAATGGGATAACATTCTTTTCCGTAAAAAGCATGTTTGTCCATGTCACAGTTTTTTTTTTTGTTATTTTTCATTGTAATATCACCTGACAGGCAAAACATATTTCAGTTACAATTATAGTACGCGGGTGTGAATGATTGTAAATTGATTTTTCGATAAATGAATTTCGTCTTTTTTGTTATTTGTCATTGATATAGTCACCGTTTCCATCATGCTAAACGGCAATGTTTCGGTTTATAATTATCTAGCTTTCCGCCCGCGGCCTCGCCCGCGTGGAATTCGGTTATATCGTGCTTTTTAGATTTCCCTCGGGAATATTTTTTTTTTTTTTTCAATAAAAGGTATAAAAGCCTATGTTCTTTCTCAGAGTCTAAAGATAGTCTGTGCCAAATTTCATCAAAATCGGTAACTCGGTAAAAGCGTAACAGGTAGACAGACAAACAGACAGAGTTACTTTCGCATTTATAATATTAGTATGGATTATTTTGTGTTTAAACTACCAAGGATTTAATCTGATTTAAAGTTTTTTGGCCATGGAATCGAGGGAAAAATATTCTTGATTCAATCTTTGAAAATGTTTGTATTAACCCTTCACACAAACTGACTGATTTAAATACATCGTCCAATTTAATTTTCTGCTCAACAAGCTACCGGAAAACTACATTATATTTTACCAAGAAAACTAAAATCACATATTCTCAATAATATCAAAAGATTCTGCATTAGTTTCGGGCTGTCGATTCCGTCAAATTTCTTTGTACCGTCCCCTATAGCCTGAAGGTCTGTAACCCCTTGTATCCATTTGACGAGAACCTCTGTACACATCGTGCCTTTGCAATCTATTTGTAAGAAGATGAGTATATAATTCTCCCCCAGTAAAAAGCGATGCGGCGTTTTTCCTTCCCTTCAGGGGGCACCCCCAGATGGATTACGGTGTGTGTTTCGTTCAAATGAGGACTGTTTATTTGGAGTCCTTAATTAATAAAAAATACGAAACTTCCTTTTAGGTATTCGTTGTAGTTTTGTATTCGTCCAAATTTTTTGTAAGTAGGTACCGTAAAATAAGTAAAATATATCAATGCTGAAATTAAAGACTAGATACAAAATACATAATTGAAAACAGTTTCAAAACTTTGAAGATATGTATATTGAAATGTAACTTTTACTTACATGAACTGTCTAAGTTTAAGTCAGTGAATCAAGTATCCCTCGGTTCATTCAAGGGTTTTACAAGCTCGCGTTATCTTGACCATGTTAAAGCTTAAATGCTGCTGCAGACAGACACGACGCGACAGCGCGATACTCTCTAGTAGAACAATTTTTATACAAATATTACAGAAATTGTTCGACCAGAATCGGGTCACACAGTCACGTCGAACTTGTTTCGAAAGCTATAGATAGACACTTAAGCTAACTTTTTAATGCCTCTATTAAATTTGACAGAAAACCTAATGACCGTTTCGTACTAAAATGCAAATAATAGTAGTTTATGAAACTGTTACATAATGAGGGATATTATGCATGAGTGTGTAATACCTAATTATGTATCAAAATTCTGCACCCTGCATCAAAGCGCACACGCCAAAAGGCGCGCAGCCACAGATAAAAAAATGAAATAGTGCTACCTATGGTTTGTAATCTATACGGTAATGAAAAAAAAATTATTATAACATTATTTTTTTGGAGAAATAATGTTATAATTTAATTTTTTAATTTCCTTTCGATATACTATGGGTAAAGTACGTCAATATAAACTCCTTTTTAGTTTTATATTTTTAATTTTTTGACATGAGAGTAGATAAATGATATGATGTAGTAGTTAGTTACGGCATTATTCAATATTTTTAAATAATACAACACCTATAAGACGATTTGCATTTATTAGTGCAACATAATCACCTACGCATGTATTTGTTTACTTTGTAGCACAAACAAACGGACATGTGAAACTCGAAACGATTTGTTTACTTTTCTCATCACCGGTAGCCTTTTGTTTGATATACTGCGTACTCACAATGATTTCTATAAGAGGAAGTTCATTAAGGATTTGTTTAGAGAATTAGTAGGAATATAAAGACCGATTCGTAATTAATGTTTCATCCTTATATACGTATCGCGTTTTGAATCTCTAATTCTATAAAAATGATCTTTAAAATAATATGTTAAAGACATACGTTGAAAATCATACATCTTGAAGAAACCTGGACTTTAAAATCTAAAATCGCCAACCCGCACCGAGCAAGCGTGGTGATCACGCTCAATTCTTCTCTGTAAAAGAGGAGATCTGTGCCCAGCAGTGGGACGATAAAAAGTTGATGATAAAATACGTTGAATTCGTTTATAGAACTGCTTGTTGCAAGATAGATAACCTTATTATTGTATTAGATATATCTTTATTTTATTACACTTAATTTAGATTTACCTAGGTGGATTAAAAAATAGAAGATATTTATGTAATAGGTATTTTCCGATAAAACAAGCTTCTTATTTAGTTAATACTGTAGCTAGACGACGCTAGACGTTCCTTTTAGACTAATTTATCAACTAATTTCCATCTTGGCATTAGCATATTCGAAGAAGTCTTATGTTTACATAGTCTTGCCCTCAGTCATTCAGTAAATATAGGCAGGTAATACAACAAAGGATAAACTTAAACAAAATTAAAAATATGAACTTAAATTTATGGGAAACCAGTGAACCAAAACAATATCAAATAAGCACATACCTACGTGCATATTGGACCAACAACAGTCTTTACTATTGTTATAAGTATTCAAGCATAAAACGTAAACAAAGTGGGTCAAGTTATTTTCGCGAACGACTCGAGCAAAAAAAAAAATAACTCGAGGGAAACTCATTGAGGAGATCGTAAACGAGACAAGGGAGAAACAATGTTTATAGTTACGGTCGTTCACCATTGTATGGCGTTAATGTGGGTCGATGGTACATACGAGTACCAAGTAGTTACTGCGTATGCGCTGCATGCCAGGCGTCTCGTACGCATAGCGTGATCGAGCGTTTGCTTTTCAAAAGAATTGTAAATTTTTAACGAATACATAATATGAAGCATAGTGAAAAACCCATCAATATAATCTTTACTAGTAGGTAGGTATTTTAAATTTCCTTTTGTATGGTGGAAAAAAGAACTTAATTACTTATCTGTATACAGTTTAAATCCCTTTAATTTCAAGTTGTTAATGGCATGAGCCAAAACAGATGACCTATAGGTAAACTAGGATACTATCTTTCTTCCATTGAAAATCGTTTGAAAAAACTCGATAACTTCCCCAGGGACTACAAAATTACTACCACGCAGGTCTACAGTCCAATGCTCAGGAATAGTGATATACATATCAGGATCACTATTGCCGAGCATGACAGAAAGAAAGAAAAATTGTTCATTCCACACAAACAAAACGCATATTAAAAGAAAACCTGACATCCTAACCTGGGTCAGATTTTCGGTCGGGAAAAGACGGTTTTTCATCTTGAATTTGAAGTCAGACAATCGTAGTTTGTATTTATGCCCGGTTAATAGCATTAGGCTCGTCTCTGCTGACATGACTCGCACATATGACAACTCCTGCCACGATCTTCGCACGATGGCTTATAGCAGCTGGATTTGAATTACCAAAAATGGAATTGAACGATTGCAGTAGGAGGAGGAAATGACCAGCTGGACTGCTATGGGCAGATGATGATGATATGACAGGACAAATAAACATAATTGGCGAAATGTGGGTATATTATAAGTGCATATCTGGGTGTGTAAAATATAAAAACGCGATGCTAACCTAACTATAGAGACTTTTGTATCAGGTGGCTTTAATGAACAAAAACAGAATGCATGTCAGCTGTTTGCTGTCCATTACAGACTGTAAAAGTTAGTTAGGTGATCGTTTTTTGTTATTAATTTATTGCTTGGCTGGTTTACTTTAAATGAAAACTGTTCAGTGGGTCAGATTACCTAATAGTTGCAATGTAAACATTTCAGTTTCACTTTTAAGCTATCAGTACAATACCTATATTTGCTATTAGTACCAGTCGCGTTTTAACATGATAATAGCGGTCATTCAATTCAATTTAATTCATTTATTTCAGATCAATTAAAATGATTTTTAGTTCAGAAACAAAACAAAAAATTAAGACTGTTTTTTTTTTTTAATTGGAATCTATTGAAGGTCATGTCAGCATTACCTACATGGAAAAAGTTCTTCCACGGGCTATAATTCAGTTCATTTAAATAAAAAATGTTAGAATATGCTGTGGGGTCAATGACCGGTATTGCCGTGCTCAAACACGGTAGCATAATATTGTTTTTCTGTGAAGGTTAGTATAAAAGAAATGCTTACAGACCTCGATTAAACAAATACAATTCACAGTGACTTGTTTTTGTTTAATCGAAGAGGAGAAAAAGCGAAGGAAGGTTACGCAAATACGGCAAGAAAACATTGCCTTAGTGTCTTAATACGCGCCTCATACAACTTACTCTCTTTATTTACTCTGGCACCCTTCTAAGTAATAAAACTGTCATACCGGCAGACTTACGACTGTTTTCATAAAACTCTTCCGTATTATAGAAATTATAAAAACATGCTTTATTCTGCTAGATAAAAACATAAATCACTTGGGTAGCCTTAAAAGTTTACATTCAAAAAATTATGTTTATATTATTTAATACGCTTCTAAATGGGGAGTGGATGTAAAATAAACAGCCTATATACGTGTAAACTTCAGCCGTTCGATTTATTCGCTTTATTATAGCAATAATCTTGTTGTTGCACAATTAACTGGTTCGCGTTCGAATATTAAATCTTATTTTATGTATTTTAGCCGGGTGTGGCAGAATAACGTACCTACTATGTGTATATAATTTTTTATCGTCTCGAGTGTTTTTGATCAATAATGACTAATAAAGTTATAGTGTTTGGTTTGATGTAGGTTAATAACCTTTGCTTGCTTTTATAATACAAAAAACCTTGATTATACCTTACATTGTTGACATCACTACTCTCCGGACAAAACATTTTGCGCTCGCGTTTTCCGCCACATGTATACGTACTTCGAAAGATTGGAACAATTTGCCTGAGACGGTGTTCCCGTCTGATTACAATTTAAGTGTCTTCAAGGTTATAGGTAATAGGCTGTTAATAACTAGAGCGGTTTACCATCAACGATTGCTTCACTGTTTAAGATGGCGATCAAGCGCTACTTACTAAGTACTTTTATAACATGACTAGGTTTTGGGGGGTTGTTTGGATTTATCTACATAGTAAAGCAAATCGAGTCGGATACAATAGTATTTTTAAACTACAAACTACGTGTGCAGCGATACACATAATTATAATAAACAAGCAAACTTCACACCTTTATACTTGAAGTAAACACGCTTTAGAATTAGAGACATTAACACAATCACAAACAAAACGATTGTCTTTCATCATCATCTGATGATAAAATCATGCTGATGCATCAGCACCTGCTAAGCCTTTTATCAAGTGGTAAGTCATTTTCTAGAACACTAAATCTTCTAGGTTAGGTACCTACTTGGAAGATTCTCGTGGGTGGGTAAATTTTCAACTTCGGTTCCAAAAGTAGGAAGGCACGGGCCTCCTACCCATGTGGTAGTAAAGAATAGAGCATATTATAAAACATATGGGGTCGACTTCTAGTGCATGTTCGGATGCAGCTAAATATCATTATTTTACATACATGAATCGACTGCCTATCTGACCTCTACAACCTAGTTATTAGGTAACTATAGTTTTCATAAACAATTATATTTAAGTAAAGAATACATAAATTCTATGGATATCAATTTAAATTCAACTTAGTTTTGTGTTCATTAAAGTAGGTTCTCGGTGGTAGGCAATAACATCGGCTGCCAGTAAATGTTACCACCCACCAGTCAGTCTTGCCGCCAAGCGATTCGACGTGCTCCGGCATGATGTCTCGTGAAGCCGTATGGAGGACGGGTCTGCGCAGTTGTGTTGCTTTGTGTGCCGGGTATGATGTGTCAAATGTTTTTGTGTCGGGAGTTTCCTCGTGGAGGGTCTCCAGATCAATCTTCCTCTGGCGCAGCATCGTTGGTCGTGTTGTAGGGATTAACATTGCATCGCCTCGCTCAACTACCGTCTTCTTTCCTATTCACTCAGTGTTTTTGAGTAGATTGGCTTAATAAATTAGCGTGCTTTACCATCAACAATTGGGTTGTATCCTAAAAAATAATTTAATGTCCATTAGATAGATTTATAAAAAATATTGAACACGTATTTTTTATTTTTTCTCTCATTGAAATACTTCGGAAGATATATTGATTTGAAATATCGCATGACGTCACGCCGTGGTACAAAATATACTACGGCGTAACGTAATTAGCCCCCACTCCGTAATTTTAATACGCTATATCTCAGTAGTTTTTGGTAATTTCGACAAAATAAAAAATACGGGTCTTAATTTTTTTCATTATCTATAAGACGGACTAATTATGTTTTTGATTTTCATACCTTGGATACATCCCTATTGCATCTCTGCTTACCATCAGGCGGGATTGCGGTCAAGCAATAATTTATAATTATTTAAAAAAAATCCCATGTTGGCACGTATTACCATAAGTAATACATTATTTACCCGTTATATACTTTGTCTTTACACAGTAGATAATATAAACGTGAACGTAAATACCTGACCTACTCAGGTGTTTAATTTGTATATTTTTTGTTGAAATCTCGTTAACAGTTAGTGAAAAGTTTTCATTAAACTGGTTTGACAGCAAATAAAATGCATGTTAACCTTGGTTTACGTTGTGATATTTTTTGTCATAAATTCCAGCGTTTAGTAACTGTACAATGAGTATTTATTAGGTACAACTGCGAACTGTGTGCTTGAGGCATTTTATACCAGTCAACTTTATTTAGTTATTGTTCTAATAATAAATGGGTAAACAGTAGATGAAGGTTATAGAAATTTGCAATGTTATCTACTTCAAAATTCATTCATCATGGCCATGCCATTGTATTAAAATAAAAGATTTGCCAAATATGTATGCCTGATCTTACTAATATAAGACGCAAAGATTTAGTTTGTAATTAAAAGCAAACAAGTCATGTATTGTATCAAATTTTACCTGTTCCTCGGTCCTCTCCTCTATAATAGACTAAATGCGAAAGCAAACTTCTACTTCTTAAATTAAATTTACTGTAAAAAAAATCTAAAGGATACTCTTCAGAAAATGTCCGAACGAAGATACAGAGAATTTACTAATTGTGCTAAAGTGACTACGAGAGATACAATTTGTTTGTTCATATTGTTTATTTATTAATTATTTTAGATTGTTATTAGAGCTCTTACCGCTTGAAGTACAGGATTTCCTAGTTTAGGCGAGTAATACTTACTTTTCTGACTTACATTTAATGCTAATTGTATTAATTTGTACTTTAGCGAATTTAGAATAAATATTATTATATATTTATAAAACCTAAGACTGTCAAAGTAAAGTTAAAGTTAAATTACTAGTAGGTAATTAGGATACAAGTGATGTAAGTATGAGATTTGATTGCTCAAACCATAATTATAAACTCCTAAATATTCCAAACTAGGTAAATACTTATGGAAATCAGTGCTCTTTTATGGTAAATAAGATGTATATTATTTAATACTTCTTTACTATAAGAGGAGGAAAGTCTAAAAGTTTGCGTCTCCCTGTGAGTTCTACAAGGATAGACGTAACTTTTCCGAAGTTATAAAAAACGTTTACCTAGGTATATTCCGATTCGAAACGTTACATTGTTTCCCATATCAGTATATAAATACGAAAAACTCTTCTTTTCCAAACCTATCGATATGGCTTTCATGATAGTATTCAATGTTTACCTTTACTATTCTATTGTATTTTCATCATTTGATCTCAATATTTAGATACACATATGTAAAGTTTTAATTGATACACATGTTGAATACACTAGGAGTTTTCATTTTCACATTTTTCGCTAACAGCCGTCGGAAAAAGCGAGCAAATAAAATATACAACTTTCCCTATTTGCCGAACAATAATTTTTGACACACACAGTTTGCGATATTTGCATTTCCTATCAAAGTTGTTCCGTTATATTACAGTGGGGAGTTAAAAGTTAGTTATTCCATGGTTTAGTTATTTCATTGGTAAGAGACTTTGCAGACACTCGTTCTGAACAGACTCCACTGTATGTACTTATACTATAAGGCTTTGCTATAAAGCTGTAACTTCATGAGACGTATGAAATGATACGAGTAGTATGGCTACGATGTACAGTATGTTAAGAAAACCCTGTCCGACCCATAAGGATAATAAAGGTTAGGTAAACACATGACCAAATATAATATAAAATTTTACGTAATCATCATAGTACCAATACAAATGAATTTTGAAATAATCTTTTTTTTCCCGCGAATTAATTCCAACTTCCCCGAAATTTGGTAATTTTTAAAAAAGTGACAATTTCGGTATTATTATGAGCGAATAGCGATGCGACCACGTGTCGCGTGTCCTGCCGCCCGCCGCCCGCGGAAGGGTGCTTAGCGCACATTTATTAAGTTACCTCTTTTTGCAAAATAATGTTTATATTTTTAGGGGGATTTTTTTAAAAGTTTAACCCGGTTTTGTATCCATTAGTAGAATGAGTATTGATACCTAACAATACCTTCACGGGTCGGACAGGGTTTTCTTTACATATTGTATTAAGTATTGGTTAGAGTTTAGATAATGTTTCTAGTGAAAGTTTTCTCAGTAAATTTGTGGTGTGACGTACATCACGTACATTATATAGTTTATGTATTTATATTTGTATGATTTCTGTCTGATACACTTAATCGTTGAATAACTATTTTTTATATCATAAGTACGCTCATAATTTTATCAGATTTCAATCGGTTATATCAATTTAATATTGTCTTTTGTTTTTGTAGTTATTTGTTTATTTAGTTACTTATTAAATTTATTAACAGACATTTATTTACAAACAGTTTTAAATATGAAATAAGCAAGTAGTTAATATTAAAAAACTAATTATGTGTCATAATTTAATTTAAAAATTCAACCTAATACGAACCGAATATGGAAAACCTGCTTTCTTACAATTTAACACTACGCAAAACTTCGAACACACGTAGGTATCACAATTCACTCTAATCGTAGCAACTTCATGCTCAACTGCAGCTCACAACCCACTGCCCAGTTACCGATGTCCTCTCGCCCGAATCGTCAACACATTCCCGTCCATTTCCTATCTGTACCTACCTCTATCTACCTAGGTATAATACCTGCTATGCAGACATCCTTTGTGGTCGCAGCTGTCGCCTCGAGCCTGAAATTCTGCTGACAGCTAGCCTAGCTTTATATTTTGGTACGGGGTAACACCTACTACGAGTATCTAGTCAAAGCGAGTAGATACTCGCTTTGACGATACAATTTCCTACATTGCAGGTATTTGTCAGGCTTTGTATCAGTGTAAACGTGTAAAAGGATCCTTTTGTATTTGTAGCGGATGAAAAAAATGTATAAAGGGATCGTATTTATGTATTACAATATTCTTCTTCCTTGTTTTCTCTCGATTTTAAAATACTACGATTTGGTAATTCTCTATTGCTTTCATGCTTATTAGCGCTATGGTAGATGTGTCAGTAACCTTACTAAGATTCCGTATTTATTTTTTTAATTGTTCCGCCTACTTTTAACAGGTTGTTTTAGTTTTCACTGTTGATCCCTATGAAATATTCTTTATACAATGTGGTGATAACGTTGTCACATTAATTGAAACTACGTATTATCTAAGCCCAAACTTATTATCCAAGGGCTATTATTTCGTACCAAATATATTATTTATTTTGTTCGAATAGTTTAATTTTGTTTATTTTAAGAGCTAACCTAATTGCCACACTGTGGTCGAAGTTATCGCTTTCTGTAATATATTGCACAAATAATCTTGGAATAGACAGTGAATATATTTTTAGTACCAAACTAGTACTGCACTTTGAAAAATCTATATATTCAATTTCATCACTCACAAGTCTCTTTTCTTGTGCCAATATCCACGTTCCTGTGCAGCCTTATCATTCTACAGAATACTATGTTTTAATTAAATTAATTCATTTCTTAGAAGTTTCATCAGAAATAATGCAGTAAAAAACTTTTTATAAAAAAAAAAACAACCGTCTTCCAAAAACCACTATAAAGTGAAAAATAACTAATTTCGGAAGTCAGTGTCTTTGGTTTTTGTATATTCGTTTTTGACACCGACTTCCGAAATTAGTTATTTTTAACTTACACTTTTTATTTGTGAAAAGTACTATGTATTCAGTTGCATCCGGTCAGACTGGAAGCTGACGCAAATATAGTTGGGTATCGACGTAGTTTTGTTTACTTTAATTTTTACCCGTAATTTTGAATAATTCCCTCGACTGCTTATGGTCTTCATCATCAGATTTACTGCAGACCATTATTTTAACCCCATGGGTACAAAATTGTCATCAATATAAATGAAAGTCCAAACACAAAGTAACTACTGTAAACCGTTGAGGAGTTCCCGGAACTGGTCTTTGTTTTCATCATCAGAGCTCTTATGATAGTCACAACCCATCTAGGTGTAAGGTTCTTATTAATACAAATTAATCAAGCCCGAACACAAGATAGCTGTTGTGAATTGTTGAGGAGTTCCTTCGACTGTCTCCCGGCTCCATCATCTACTCCAAATCTACTCCAGACCTTTATTAAATTGTAGTGCTTTAAAATAATTAATGAGAATACTAAGAAATGCACTAGTCGCCCCTACGATTTTTAAAGTTCCCCATGATTTCTCTGGTCTTCCATCATCAGATCCTGATGTCCTTATCATGGGACCACCTTAGAGATATCTTCTTTCCAATAAAAAAAGTGATCAAAATCGGTTTGCGAACAACATAAAAAAGCATATATACGATCGAATTGAGTAACCTCCTCCTTTTTGAAGTCGGTTAAAAATTTATTCTACTTATTTACGAGTATACTCATATTTGTCCGTTCTGCTAAATGAACAGGAATAAAGCCAGTAAATATCGTGAATTATGTAATTATGGCTAAATGTCAATGTTGCTGCAATTGGATACAAAACCTTTTAATTGACATGCAATACTTTCTTTGAATTCAGTTCAAGTTGATCAACATCATTGTTATATAGGGTAAAGTTTAAGAAAACACGAAATTACTCCTTTTAGCATAGACTATAATCAAAATAATTTAATACAAATCCAGTATTCTTTCCTCCTGTGTTGATAAAGTGTCCAAAGATTTAAAATGGGGTAAAAAGTTTTCTAGAACAAATGTAACACATATAGTAGAAGAATCAAAGTTAGAATTCTTGAATTCTAAGGAGGTCTAAGGGAAATAATCAACCATAAAAATTCTATTACCAAGCAAAAATCACAATTTGACTGGAAATTGTTTTCAATAAAATCCATAAAACTATAAAACGTGTAATGTCTCACATTGGAGTGTGGTTTAGAATACATTTCATATTGTAACGTTATTCAACAGACGTGATAGAGGTCGCCCACGTTACTGAACTTTACCAGATTCTTCACGTAAAAGTTTAGAGTGCTTTTATTTCTTTTACTTGAAAATCTCTTAGCATTTCTTTGTAAAAACGATAATATAGATTGCCAAAGTTCACTTCTTGTTTTATATTTCTTACTTGATTACAATTCTACATCATTCGTCACGTACTTACACTTTTAATTTTGATGTTATTTATTTTAACAAAATACAACATGTTTTTTGATATTCCAAAACTCTATGGTATGATACATATTTTCTCATGTATAGTAATTCATTTTCATGTGATCCAACCATCAAACTAAATTTATATGATAAGCTAATAAAATGCGACGTTGCCATATTTCACATAAGGATGTTTTACATTATTGTGACTGTCGAATTAATATTTTATTCCCCGTTGATTCTTGAAAATGATCTCATTTATATCCAAGACTTAAAGTATATATAAAAATACACCTTGTATATACAGTGTAATATACTCAGTGGCAATTTTTTAAAGGACATTATAAATTAAATTTTTCATCAGAATTTGTCAATGTAAATTTTTTTCGCGAAAAAAAAATTATCTGCCGACTGTAAAATTGTCCCTTAAAATAATACTATGGTCAAAGTAACCGACAAACGTTACTAAAGTTTATAATTCGAGTGTGGGTGACTATCATAGCAGGGAAAGACTAAAGATAAGTTGGTTACATAATATATATTCTAAGCACGTGTGAAATTGTTAAAGACATGGAGGAGGTAAACACTGAGATAACAGCTTATAAAGATGACATATAAAATATTGTGCTGCACCGTTATCAAACCAATTTATTCAGACAAGACAGGTAAGAGGAGATTTGATCAAATCAATTGGTCATAATTGACATTATCATATAAAGTTACAATAGTAATAGTTGCGCGACAGTGCCATTGACCTTAGATCTACATTTTATGGCATTTTTTGTTACCTACACTGAAATAAAGTGCTCTAATGTCCTGAATCTGATCTGTCGTGGTGTTCAGCATATTTCAATAATGAAAAATCTTACATTGTTAATATATATATGGATTCCTAAGGTGATATAACTATAAAGGCAATGACCGCTATAGATATTCTAAAACGCAACGAATGTAGCTTATTGACATTCTAAAACGCAACATTATAGCCTAATCACATAAATTGCTAAACCTTGACATTTAATACAGTTACATTTAGAATTATAATAAATCGACAGTGAAATGATGATGACTCTAATGAAACGACTGTGGACTATAAATGATTGACAGTAACAAATTAGACTAATTTGTGCTTAGCGCTCTTGAGTTAGTTACTCTATTATGCCACTATGTGATCCCTCCATCCTATTGAGACTTGGTCTAATAAAACATCGATTGTGAAACACACAGTAGCAAACTATGTTCCATATCATAATCAAACATTTGATACACAGATCAAATATCAGATTAGATTGGCAGCTATTCGGATACTAATTTTGATAAAGAAAAGGGCCAAGTTGTCTAACCTGAAATAGAACAAGCTCAATATTTACAAATTCTATTGAATTTATATTGGATTGGCCAAAGACAATCAATATTTTGATGAATTTAGCTACCCAGCATCTTTGTTTTCTTTCATCCAAACGTTGTCATAATCTCTGCTATCAATTGTTAATGTCTTGGTGGCACAATCATCATAAAGATTAGCATAGCCAGTCTCCCCTAGTCTTCATTCAAAACGATTATTATTTATTCCGAATCAAAATCGAATAGTTCTGCTTATCGAGTATCAGCATATATGGCAGGCGGCCTCGCTCGCGGTTGCCAAACATGATGTTTGTGGTCGCGTCGCTCTACTAATCTTCAAGGTAATTGGCTATGAAACTAGCGCACTGTTTGCATCGATAATTAACGCTCATTCATAAAAATCAACACCACGTAATCGTTCATTATGTTTTTGTATGTGCGTGAATTGTTACAGACGGTTCGAGAGGAGATAACAATGTGGACGTTGCATAATTTACATGTTTTCGCGATGACTGTTTTGTAGTTTTCTTTAGACGAAAGATGACATCAGTGTTCTGATAGCACCTGAATGTGACTAGATTAGGTTTAATATATACGTGGTAAAACAACTGTAAAAGAGATTGTTACCACCCACCAGACAAAGCCTTGCTGCCAAGCGATTTGTCGTGTTCCGGCATGATGTCTGGTGTAGCCGTACGGAGGACGGGTCTGAGCAGTTGTGTTGCGATGTGTGCCGGGTACGATGCGCCTAATGTTGTTGTGTTGGGAGTTTGGTCGTGGAGGGTCTTCAGATCAATCTCCCTTTGGCGCAGCATCGTTGTCGTGTTGTTGGGTTTAACATTGCATCACCTCGCTCAACTGCATTCTTCCTTCCTATTCGCTCAGTTTTTCTGAGTGAATAGGCTCTTAATAAACTAGCGCGCTTTACCATCAACGATCGCATCACTGCTTACCATCAGGCGGGATTGCGGTCAAGCGCTAGTTTATAATTATTAAAAAAAAACTTATTTTTTTAGAGAAAACAAACAATGTGCTTCATATTATGCAGTAATCTGTTGCTAGAAAAGTTTTATAATAAAATATTTGGTATAAAGAACAAAACTATCACAGACTGGTAGATACTCGTACATAATTTTTAAGAAATTTTATCGCACCGAGTGTAAACCTAGATTGTGTAGCACAAGCAAATGTTTTTAGCGATGACCTAAAATAAAGAGCTATATAAATCTAGATTTAAACTTTACAGTAACGTGACCAGCAAACATTTCGACACAGACTCGTATTTTACGAGATTCCGAGAAGAGTCATAGAGTGTGAGTACGACCAAGTTATATTAAAATAAAAATAAAAAAAAAAAAACAAAATGCTTCTGCTTTATAAATCTGCGAAGTCGTCGGGGAATTTTTGCTTTATCTAGAGACAGCATGTCGTAAAACATTCATGAAGGCGAGATGAGTCTGCCTCCAGCGAGACAATCGGACAGTTCCTAGATTTATTTATCTATTGTTTAATTTATGATAAGAAAATCACATTATAATTAAATATTTCACGGTCAGTTATCGATGCTTATTTAATTGGTTAGGGTAATTTTAATTATTTATTGAATATAACGATTATTTATTGAATGTGCTCTCTTCAATAATGCAGGTAGATACCTATGAAGGTATATATTTGTTAAGATCACCATCATCAACAACCTTTTTATCGTCCCACTGCTGGGCACAGGTCTCCTCTCATACAGAGAAGGATTGATCGTATCACCACGTTTGCTCAATGCGGGTTGGCGGGTTGGTTCGTTGAGATGCTAAATATGACATGTTATTAAAGAAACGCTAAAACATCCTTATCAAACATACTTTTTGACTAAGCTTTAGCCTTTTTATTTACAATCGTCGCTCAAACTAGAACAGTGATTATCAATTGTTTAACCATACTTTTTAAACATTTAAACGACATTTCACATTAATTATTTTTTATGAATAAACCCTTAACCAAAATGACAATACACCATAAAAACATACTTAGAATAAATCACAGTTAACTACGTCTTAAGATATGGAAACAAACGCTGGTAAAACAACAAAGTGAAACCTTGCCGCATTGTTTCATTCAAGTTTTTTCACATGTTCCGCCACAATAAAACGTTCTAGTACAATGACCTCTTCACATATTCTGTAATATATTATTATTTTCAAATTTAACTCTATTCTTGCATATTATAATTATATTACTTCAGATATAATACTCCGACTTTTGATTGTTTTGGAAATGGCCATGGAGTTCTTTGTCTTACTTATTTGCACTAATAACTTCATCTAAATGTTCGAGCTACATTCATTTTTCATCTTTGTAAATAAATTAGGTTTTTTACAAAACATATGTGTTATCACCTTAATGTATAAACATTGTTCAATTAACGAGACTTTTGGACGTCAGAAATGTAGGTTAAATAGCCAAGGAAAGTATCGTATATAAAATAAAATATCAATAAGGTTATAATAAGTTTTGTAAATTCAGTTTATTAAAATGAAACTCGAGGCTACATAAATAGTGCGTACCGTACACATTATGTATGTATCCATTATACAGTATACATATATTTGTGATAGAATATAGCATACTGTTCCACTATTCATGTAACATATACATAGTTTATACATACTAAAACCTACGCTTGTTTGTGTGTACCACGAAATCAGGTAGTTCAATTACAAACGGATACCAATAAGTTTTCGTCATGAAATGGATAGTCTACTAATATAAGATATTCATAAAAATTTGATGAAGTTAGTTGATTGATGTTAGCTGGACGAATATCAAAAATATTTACCACTAGCGACCCGCCCCGGCTTCGCTCGGGTACTTGTATTATACGTATAAAACTTCCTCTTGAATCACTATCTATTTAAAAAAATCACATCAAAATCCGTTGCGTAGTTTTAAAGTTTTAAGCATACATAAGGTAAAAGGGACAGAGAAAGCGATTTTGTTTTATACTACACATACTGTCGCCCGCAGCTCCGCCCGCGTGGATATCGGTAACCGCTGCAAAACGCCTACCCAGGAAAGACAAGATCAGCAAAATAATTCCCAAGTCAATTCACAGGCTGCACAAATTGTCTTTATGGATGTTAAAGTTGTTAATGATGAAAATATTTAAATGAATAATAATAAAATATTTAAATATAACTAAATCTTTTCTTTAGGTTGGTGCGATACTTGATCGTAACGATAACTGGTCTGCATCCGAAATAAAATATATTTGTAAGAATTGTAGGTTTTGGCCTGATGGTTGTAAAAGGCTACCAATGAAATGATACACCTGAACTTCAATTTTAAAAATGGACATAAAATTACCTGCCCTGATCAAGTAATTTGAAAAAGGCTATTGTATTTACGTATATTTGTTAAAAAAATACCAGCTAATGGTTGGTTATTAGTTAGATGATTTTTTATTGGTTATGGCGGCTCCTGAAGGTTAGGAAGACAAACTTTACCTGAAGCACAGCTCATGCCATTAGGTTCGTCCGCCCATTTCTTGGCAGAGCAGTTAGAGCAGATCTTATTCATGATTCCGATTTGGTCTGATGCTTGTTGTGCATAATCAACCTGCGAATCATATCTGAAATCCAGTCTGTTGCTGTTTGCTAAAATTCTATTGCGAACTCTATTTATGGAAAACTGCTGTCACTCTGCCTGAATTCTAAGTCTGTAGTAGTAAGCCTGAAAAGAACTGTTGTTTAGCCCTGAAAAGAACTGTTGGTTAGCCCTGAAAAGAACTGTAAATTATCTCTGAAAAAAACTGTTGGTTAGCCCTGAAAAGAACAGTTGATTAGCTCTGAGAAGAACTGTTGTTTAGTTCTGAGAAGAATTTTTGCTTAGGTGTGGTTTTAAGAACGAAATCTAAAAAAAATCGCACGAAAATTTATAGAGTCATAGATCTAAAGTCCCCTCCCGCACGCGCACACCCGCCTTGGTGACGCTCACTACGCTACGGGCCGTGCAGCAGAAATCGTAATATATTTATTTCGCCATAACTTCAAAACAAACGTCCAATTTTAATCATTCAAAGACCAGATTTATTATCTACATGAACTCTATAGTTTATGTAGATAATAAATTTGGTCTTTGTCACTAAATACCTATGTACTTAGTAACAAAATAATTTGTTTTGATAATGATTAATAGCATGGGTAAAATAAATGCGTTTAAATGTAGTCCAAAGAATCAAGATTTTTAAATAAAAAATTGGTTGTTGTGCCTCACTCGACTTAGATAGGTGTAGTGTGTCGCGGACTTTTTTTTCGCCATAATTTCAAAACAAACGTCCAATTTTAATCATTCAAAGACTAAATATTACCTACATAAACTATAGGTACTTAGTGACGAAATAATTTGTTTTGATAAGACTTAAAAGCATGAGTAAAATGAATGCATTTAAATGTAGTCCAAAAAATCAAGATTTTTAAATAAAAAAATGGTTGTTGTGCCTCACTCGACTTAGATAGGTATAGTGTGTCGCAGACTTTTTTATAGATATTTATAAGATCTACAATTAATTGGAACATTTTATGGGAAATATTTTATAGTTTAGGCAGCGTACGCAAAATAAGTAATTATTCTAGTGGATTTTTTACACCTTGTGTACAAAAAACCCAAATATCTTAAGGATCCCTGTTATTTTCCAAAATAATAGGGATCCGTAAGTATCCCTAAATCTAGCCTATGTTACTCGTGGATAATGTAGCTTTCGAATGGTGAAAGAATTTTTGAAAATGGTGCAGTAGTTTTTGAGCCTATTCATTACGACCAAATAAACAAACAAACAAAGTTTTCCTTTTTATAATATTAGTGTAGATATTTATTATAAACATAGGATATATACTCGTCATTTTTAACTTAGAATTGTGTTCATCTTCAGAACAAATTATGAATGTTTATCAGCGCTTAATAAACGATGAAATGTTAACGTTTGCTGAATTCAACTACTTCAATACCTTCACCACGATATCTTCCACTATTCATAATATTTGAAGTCAACTTCTGTAGAATGTTGATGTCCGTAATAACTCAGTGGAAATGGAATTCCTTTGAATCTATTCGCAGCCGTTCAGTTATTTAGCTACCGGAGTAAATATTTGTGGGATTCTTTCTTCGTTGGACATATTAAGCATCTTATTTATATTGTCGAGTTGCTTTTCATCTACAACTTTAGTTTTATAGTTAGCCGGTATATTAATAGCAGGTTAGCGATAAATACAATAGGGGTTTCTATGAGAAACAAAAATAACCTTCCACGATTTAATTCTCTTTTGTTATACGCTGCTAGGTGCCCCGCTCATATAAGTGAAACTAATATTCCATGTATGAATATGGAATATTAGTTTCACTTATACAATATGTAAAGAAAACCCTGTCCGATCCGTGAAGGTATTGTTAGGTATCGATAACTGATTCTACTAATGGATACAAAGCCGGGCTAATCTTAGAAAAAACATCCCCCTAAAAAAAAGAAATGTTATTTCGCAAAAAGAAAAAAAAAAATCTATTATTAATTATATTATAGAATTGATTCAGTTGCTTTTTCTGAACAAACTATATTCAGGTTTCGTATTAAGAAAAAATAACGATGTATAGTATTTCTCAAGAATTGCAAAACACGCCATGTGCAAACAAATAAGACAAAACTGGAAATTACAGGAGAAATAAGGCATATATGGTCTATAAATCATTACATATTATCGTATATGGTCTATGGCTCTGGCTCTGACATCAAATTAACTCTGTTTATAGTTTTGCATGTTAGGATAGGAGATTTTTGATGATATTATTATTTATTTTTTTCCCAGTATTTTGTTTGGTTTTTGGTATTTAGTTGTAAGGTGCGTTTTGTTTGTGCAGAATAAAAAAAATTTCTTTCTTTCTTTCTTTATTATAAAACAAAGTCGCTTTCTCTTTCCCTATGTCCTTTGTATGATTAAATCTTTAAAACTGAGCGACGGATTTTGATACGGTTTTTTTTAATAGATAAAGTGATTAAAGAGGAAGGTTTATAAGTATAATAACACCCATTAAATTGTGGAGAAATACTATTATTTTTGAGGTTTCTGATGCGATGTCGTAAATAAATACATTTTTTCCGCATTTGCAGTGAAACGCAGGCTGAACCCTACCAGATTTATCAAAATAATGTACTAAATATTTTACACATTGGTTTACAGAAAAGTCCACGATGGTATATTTCTATCTTATTATGGATATCCCATAATAATTATTAATTTTTACGACAAATATTGGCTAATTTTCCAAGCGATTTTAACCAATACAGCATTAATCCTTATCCAATCAAATACCTTAAATACATTATTGATTTGATATAGATCTATATGGCCCTTTACAGCATATGATTTAAATGGATATTTTCGAAGATATTACGGATTTAAAAATTGCGGGACGTAGCCGTGCCGGATCGCTATACAACGTACACAGTTTTTCTGTAGTGTATTTAGTATCAACATTGTTCCCGTGTGAAGCCGGGGCGGGTCTCTAGTATAATAATAAAATGAAAATTACACACTAAATAAGTTGATAGGTTATATATGTATATACAATATGTTAAGAAAACTCTGTCCGACCCATAAGGATAATTTAGGTAAACACTTGACCAAATATAATATAAAATTTTACGTAATCATCACAGAAACAATACTAATGAATTTTGAAATAATTTTTTTTTCCCACGAATTAATTCCAACTTCCCCGAAATTTGGTAATTTTTAAAAAAAGTGACAACACCGGTATTATTATGAGCGAATAGCGATGTGACCACGTGCCGCATGCCCTGCCGCCCGCCGCCCGCGGAAGGGTGCTTAACACAGATGTATTAAGTTACCTCTTTTTGCGAAATAATATTTATTTTTTTAGGAGGAATTTTTTTTAAGTTTAGCCCGGTTTTTTATCCATTAGTAGAATCAGTTATTGATACCTAACAATATCTTTAAGGATCGGACAGGGTTTTCTTTACATATTGTATACAACGTGTAACATAAAGGGTATATACATAACAAGGGCATGGCATCTTTACATGATATCAAATGATATCGGAAGGTTTTCAACTCAAAATAAAATATTCAAAAAATTTATAATAAATTTTCGGTTCGGTGTGTTTCTTAAGTTCAAATCATAACAAAGGTGCACCACACTACATACGTTAATAACTACTCATTACACGTCACATTACTTGGCAAAATCACGATAAATATCTTCAAAAATTCTGTGCGCCTAGTATGGTAGTAGCCTATCACAGGCGGTGTTTTTTCTCGTAACTTCCTAACATAAAGAGATAGGATTAAAAAACCCTTCCAATATCGATTGATAACATGTAAAGATGTCATGCCCTTGGTATGTATATCTATATACCCTTTATGTTACACGTTGTATATATTACTTTTTTTAGTGACATTTGTTTGGAAGAACAACCTGTTTTTGACACATCAATAATCAATACCAACCGATGCTATGTATGAACCTATCTAATAATGTTGTTAGACGAAGGAGACTAGTCTCCACGACACAGGGAATCCTAGTGTGGAGGCTAGTGCTATTTAAATATTGTAATGTTTTTCTGAACAATAAAATTTTTATTATTAGTTAGTTTATAGTTACTAGTAAATGGTTAATGTAAGAGATGATCATCTACGTAGATGATCGATGTTTTGAGTCTTTAATTCTTATTCAACTGATCAACTCCCAGAATATTGTAGTCTCTAATATTAGCAGTCAATTACAGCTTTACAGCATGTGTGGAGTGACACACATTAACATACATCTAGGATCATCTATGATGATCATCATCTACGCATCTCGTTTGTAGTTATTGTTTAGTTTCTTTTTTTGTAATTGTGAAATATTAAGAACGATTATTAAAATTTCTCTACATATCTTCCAAAAGTTTCCATCAGCAGTTACGTTACGAGTTTTCCTTGTTATATATTATTTAATTTATCTTTTAATTACATATATACGTGTTAGTAACTATACATTTTTTTAAAAAAGTCAGTCGAATTTCTGTGTTATTTTGGAACCCGTCACCGTTAACCGCAAGTAACGCGATCTAACATATGTACGTTTCCTAATATTTGAAAGCCATATAGCGGTGGTGACACGGTCGGCTACTCCGGACAATACCCGAAGGGTGCCACCTGGCTGCAACGGTGCGTGCCCACGATTTGTGGTATATTACCATAGGCACGGGAAGTTGGTGATCGATCGCCGTTTTAATCGGAAACGGAGCACATGTTGTCTTTATTTCCATGTTGTTCCGGGGCTTTTGTTGTTCTGTAACATACTTATATTACAATATTAAGATGTTAACTTAAGAATTGAAGATGATCTCAGACGTACAGCCGGCCCAAACTGGACTGTCTTAGCAAGAGATAGGGATCTATGGGCATCTTTGGAGGAGGCCCTTACCCAAAACGGGGTTCTTGCTGAATAATTCTATTGCTATAGAAATAACATGTTTTCTTTTTGTAAAAAGTTAAATTAAAAACTAACAAAACTAACATTTAAGTATTTGCTACAATTAGAGTTACTAACCAAATACATATATTATCCTTTTTCTTATACAGTTATACAGTATGTTAAGAAAACCCTGTCCGACCCATAAGGATTATAAAGGTTAGGTAAACACATGGCCAAATATAATATATTATTTTACGTATTCATCATAGTACCAATACAAATGAATTTTGAAATAATCTTTTTTTCCCGCGAATTAATTCCAATTTCCCCGAAATTTGGTAATTTTTAAAAAGTGACGACACCGGTATTATTATGAGCGAATAGCGATGCGACCACGTGCCGCGTGTCCTGCCGCCCGCCCCCCGCGGGCGGCAGGCGAAGGGTGGTCAACGCACATTTATTAAGTTAGCTCCTTTTGCGAAATAATATTTATTTTTTTTAGGGGGATTTTTTTTTTTAAGTTTAGCCAGGTTTTGTATGCATTAGTAGAATCAGTTATCGATACCTAACAACACCTTCACGGGTCGGACAGGGTTTTCTTAACATACTGTAGATACTTTCATATCGCATTTGAACTTGTAATACGTAAGAGCAAGAAATAAATGGCTTATTTATTTTTTTATTTAACTTAAGAATTACCTACTGGGTAGTGACATACCTATCCTAAAAATAGTAGCTTGCCTATCTTACATTAATTTATCTGCAACATTTAAATTTTCTTAAAATCATATTTCTTCGCATTATCTTCTCCAAATTTTAATGTTTTGAGTCTTTAATTCTTATTCAACTCCCTGAATATTGTTGTCTCTAATATTAACAGTCAATTACAGCTTCTAAAATAACACCAAACCAATAAAACACAATAATAGGGCTATCATTTGCACTGACTGCCGTAAAGAAATGATATACTTAATGGTATATTAAATTAACTTGATACACCGATTACATGACACATCAATAAGATTAGAAAAAGACATGGATAAGAATCCATGTGCGTTGTAAACTACTAGCTACATGTGTGGAGTGACACACATTAAGTAACAATATAATAACTGCCACAGTTTTTCAGTTGACCTAGTTATCGTTATTATTAATAGTCAAGGTATATCTGTCGATCATTGCCACCCGGGCATTGGCATTAAGCCGTAACATATTTTCAAACTCATCTGTTAGTACATCGGTAGGCATTGCGTGAGTGCGTCTCGGTAGTCGCACGCTCTTTAACCACATGGTAGTTTTCCTGATTAGTTGGAATTAGCCTTTATTGCGTTGTGCTGAAGTATATTGTGACGGCAGAGTTAAGATTGTTGTCGGTCTCGCCTAATTACTCGACGGTGACGAATGGAAGCGACGTAGCGTGTGAAATTCCTATGAAATCTTCAATGCTCACTGTTTCAGTCCATAGTCTAGTGTAACGCTTTCAACTTGTTGTACCTGTACTACCGTAAAAACTTTTGTAGTGTGCGAATTTTGTGGTTGATTCTCTTCAGTGCATTGCTTTGTAATTGGATTTTGGTTCGCGACTCTATATGTTTCACTCAGGTTGGTTGACTCCATATCATGTTTGCGTAACAGCTACATATTGAACTAAAGTTATATTCACTTTAAATACTATTTGGTGCTAGTAAAAACTTACGGTGTTTAATGATTTCGTAAGAAAACTTTCACACTTCTACTCGTATGCAAATTTTAGTCATCATCATCATCTCAGCGTTAGTCCCAGTAGCATCCGAAGTTTTTTCAGCTTTGGAGTCTGGGGTCCGCTTTTACCAGTCTAACTGCTGATTTTGGCTAAACATAGATATTTTCCATGAAGTGACTGCCGTCTGACCTCCACAACCCGAAGGCGATATCGAAGCATTGCAGTTAGACCATTTGTTGGACTTTTAACCCGTAACGACTGCCATTAGAACCGGGACCAACGGCTTAACGTGCTCTCCGAGGCACGACCAGACCAGTGCAAAATTTTCATATTCTCGGTGGTAGGCCATAACATCGGCCGTCGGCAGAAGTTACCACCCACCAGACAAAGCCTTGCCGCCAAGCGATTTGTCGTGTTCCGGCATGATGTCTGGTGAAGCCGTACGGAGGACGGGTCTGAGCAGTTGTGTTGCGATGTGTGCCGGGTGCGATGCGCCTAATGTTGTTGTGTTGGGGGTTTGGTCGTGGAGGGTCTTCAGATCAATCTCCCTTTGGCGCAGCATCGTTGGTCGTGTTGTTGGGTTTAACATTGCATCACCTCGCTCAACTGCCGCCTAGGAAGGCGGCCTATTCACTCTGAAAAACTGAGCGAATAGGAAGGATCCTATTCGCTCGGTTTTTCAGAGTGAATAGGCTCTTAATTAACTAGCGCGCTTTACCATCAACGATCGCATCACTGCTTACCATCAGGCGGGATTGCGGTCAAGCGCTAGTTTATAATCATTAAAAAATGCATCTAAATATTTGCACTGCGCGGGGATCGAACTCGCGCCTCCTTGCGCAGCAGCCGCGTTCACTACCACTACGCCACGGAGGCTGTCACGTATGCAAATTTTAGTATTGGAGATAAATATCCTGCTATGGCGTTTACTACAGCTTTACACGTGGTATCTGCGGCTTTATTAAAGGATTTTATGTCAAACACGAGACCTGAGATTATTCAATCAATTGATTAGACGCACGTGTTGAAGAGTTTGTTTATACAGTCTTTGAAGAAACAATCAGCTGCTTTGTTGTGTCTACAAAGGGAAAATTTATATTGCATTTTGTCTACGTCCTGCGAAGTTATGTCCAGTCATATTTTTGCAACGACTAAACATATTAGTTCTTTATCGATCATCTCCTTTATTTATGAGCGTTGTCCAAAGAGTTTTCACGTCAAAAAGTATGGTTAAAAATTCGCTAATCAGAACTTAGCTTTAAAAAGTATGACGCTAAGTAATGAATCAGTGGAGCTTAGGTTTGAGTAAATTATTGTTCGATGGCTGATGATGTATTATGATAAATAATGTAAATAGTCTGGATCAAAATCATGTAGTTTTTGAACTTATTTATTATACTCAAACTGATTTGTATTTAGTCATAATTTAATGATTTATTTATAAATGTTGCGTCCAATAAGCTTATCAGCCACTTTCACCCACCACTTCCACTAGTAGAACTTTTGGAACTTTTGGTGGAAGTCGGACTTGAATACGGTTCAAACAAACAATAAGTTACGTACATTATTTCATAGTTATACGTAGAATTTTCCATTTAGATTTATCTTTTTTTTTTTGTTAAAAACTTTTTTATAAATTAAGTTAAATTACTAGCCGAAATCGAAGGTGAATTTAATGATTTCCCATCCTCAATTTCAAATCATCAAAGGACCTCTCCCTCTGTGGACGGAGCGGCAGGGCGTGTCCGACTTTTACTGACTTAAACCCACCCGCGTTCCTTTACTTGCCAATGCGGCAGGGCCACGGTATCTCTTTTAGACATCCCGCAGCCCTAGAATGAACTAACTTACTGCAGGATGTTTGAAAGCTCCTAAAACTATATCACAAATTAACAAGCAGATCGTAGAGCAAAAATAATAAAACAATGAACAGAATTATGAATAGAGCCGACTATTTGGCGATACGTCACTAGTATTTACTAAAGCATTGCACCTTATGAAGGCCATTAGTGTCCTTTATCGCGTTATTGCAAGTGTCATTACGAACACTCGTTAGTCATATGCCAGTGACATCGACCGGCTGACGGGTCCGGCTGGCTATGAGGGACCTAATAGATTGCCTTGTACAGCCTTGTCTATTGTGATCATCTCTGGTCATATAGAGATTGTTGTGACTTATTGTTGTGAGTTTAGATTAGGGTGATTGATGGAATTTGCAAGCCATGAATTTTAATTAACATTGCGTTTCATGCAATTTTACTGCAATGACAGATTTTTGATGAATACCACATTAATAGAGTTAATGGGATGAATTTAATTTACCTGTTCATTAAAAATCAGCCTTGAGAAGAATGTCTTTAGGTACTCTGTACCTAGTGACTGATAACCAATGATCGGAATAGCTAGAGTGATTTTTGGTACTTGTATCATAAATGTTCGCAGAAAAAAGAACGTGGAAGCCATTTTCCTGGAATATAATTCCGGATCCCAGTAAATATTGTTAATGTTGATAGTGACATTATTACTACTCAATTCATTTAAAGGAAGGTAATAAAACTAAACTAATTTATTAGAGGCATTTTAATATTTTATTTTTAGCCTCTAATGAAGGGTATGGCCAAATCAAACGGTATTACGACTTAATATAATTTATAATTTTTTTTTATAATCAATGTCCATATTAATATATACGTTTCCGATCAATGACCCCAATTCACTCTACCTATTCCGATCACTGCTGATAACCTACAGTTGTCGGAAACAAGAATAATCACGGATGTATAAAGTGATTCATACATACCAAAAATGTTTTGAACATACATTTTAATGTACAGTATACGTAAATAAAAGCCCTTAGCTAGTAGACTGACCATGTATGTGTGGGTGCTAATCGCATAATATGTAAGCCGTATCAGTTTCTCCAATGCCAATTTAAATGTTTCAACGTCAATATAGATAGGTAGTTAATTTAAATTTAATGTCAGCAATTTTGCTAATCTTCTTTGGATAAGATTCGATGTTTTTATCGTATTTAGATAAATAATTTACAACATAAATTTACTATATATTCAACTGAACAGCTGTTATGTTATAGTTTCAGTTTAATTGAAATTTATATTTCTTTTTTTACTAAAACAACTGTCTGAATATTAATTTACTCTTTAATCAACTCAATTTCTTTTTAATTTTCAGGTAAATCTCACCTTTATCTAAATCTGCGAGACGGCGCTTTTCTGTAAGTTTTCTTTAATAAGCGCTAACCGGTTGGAAGAAAAGCTAGTTAATTTGAATATTGATTGCAGCTGAATAACTTATGTAAATTTTCTAATAGTCGCCGATGTATCTATTAGCATGTTTATACGATAGAAAATTAATTCTTTGCCAAGAACAAGACGTATTTAAATTGATGAAGGTGATTTTATCATACTCATATCGAAAGATATTTTAGCACGCGGGAGGATTCCCTTGCAGTTAGCGCGTGAAATTGTAGATAGTTACTATTAAAATATCTAAAGCGTTTTTATATAAAAAAATAACCCATTTGGTGAAACACACGAGCTGCGAACTGGCGAATGGCTTTGTGTATTTTAATTGTTTATTTAGCTGAAACCATTTAAATGCGACCATCGTAGGTAATGTAAAACAAACGCAGCGTTTCATTAACATAATAAATTATCCGATTTCGAGTATTGCGCAAGACATTTCCCTACAATATATCATACTTTGCAATATCCTAGAAAGGCATTCGCCGCCTCCAGACTCGTTTAACATAAATATTTGCAATTAAAATTAAGCTTCACCACCCTATCCGTGCTATTATTCAAATTGCACGCCACAGGAGACCTCAGAAAGTTTCAAATTAATTAAGAGGGCCATAAGACGGCCCGTTAAGGAAATAACAATGAAGGTAGCCCCTTAACTTAGGCATTATTTATAGCAGGCCTGAGGACTATTACACTTGCCCCCTGTCATCATCTTGTGGCTTTTAAGTCAACCCTTGGCTACCCCTTCTTGTGCCGCATACTTTTGTGAACTGCAATCCTCGGGTGCATATTCATTTGTCTGTTGTAAATGGTTGTCACAGTGATGATGATAATTTCCCAGGGGGAGATGAGATGTTAGGCCGTTGAAAAGGTATTTAAAGTTATTATTATACAACTGTTTTTGTTGTTCTAGGATAGAAAACTTTCTTTGTATTTTACTTCAATTAATCAGGGAAAGCGAGCCAAATTACATGCTTCTGTCAAGCAATGACAGTTGTGACTTAATAAATATCTATATAATTAATAATTAATTTGCCTAAAAATAATTATCACAACTCAATAGTAAATTTTCGGCGTTCACAAAACAAATGCTAACAAACATTTTATTAAAAACTACGTAGACACAGTTACACCAGTTCGCGTTAACACAACGTCACGATACCAGGAACTCGAATCGTACAGAGAATTCCAATCAATAAATTTCAAGTGTGCGATATTTTCGCGTCACACGTAACAAATCAGTGCTTACAATAGGAATTCTTACTGAATCTATTGTGCACAATGCACATTTTCTCACCGGAGACCTATTCTGTAACACAAGGTTACACTATAAGGCCGTAAAGGAAATTGTGCTTCGGTAGTTACCTTTGTCAGTTTGGTAAGTTATGTCACGTTTTATAGCTTCAATGGAATAGTCAATTGATTTGGAATGGCAAACATTTATTTGTTTTGCCGAGATTGATTCAAGATTGTTCAAACGTTTAACTTCTGTTTGAACGGGTAGTATATGGCCTTTTTTTCAGTAAGTAAATATTTTAGATGTCATTTCATTATGCACATTACGTATTCACTTCGCATCCAGCAAAGAGGAATATGCATAATTTCGCATAGGGATGCTGACATATCGCTTGCACTTTTACTTTGTCGACGCGTAGCCTCCGGCTAGCGCATGCAGCAAAATGCATTCTTCCTACGGTCTCTATCGTCTGGCAACTTTATACATATAATTTCAGAGAAAATTGCCTTTGAAGCCTTTACTTTAAGCACTCATTGTCTGCAACTCGCAACTTCCCCCTTGCTTGCTTTTATTGAAGGTAAAGTATGGCATTATCGTATTTCAAAAACAATAACCGCGTTTCTGTTGTGGACTTTTTCGTTTGAATACAGATAAGAGACAATATGAAATGTTTATTTGCAAATTAGATTTCGCATGTTCATAATATCGTTTTCTTCCGGAAAGAGTGAATGAAATTGAGTAAAAGCGAATGGAGGGAACGGGATGTCTTTATAGATATTTTATCTTTGTTCTTATAATTTCATAAGTAAACTTTGTAAAAGGAAATGATACCGAGTACTTTTAACCGAATTGATTTTATCTCATTTATTAGTCTTGTTTTTTCTTTGCATTTGCGGGAAGTTGTCGTACGAAAGTATTAGAACGTTTTATTAGCCGATATAAATATCTTATAATGATTCTTGCTCGTTTGGTCTTCCTTTTGTTGTGAGTTTGGCTAAATAATAAACTGATTACAAAAGAGATTAACAGTTAGATGGTATTTAATATTTCTTTAAAGATCATCACGTATTGGTTCTTGCATCTTGCGATCTATTTATTTGCATCTCGTACAAGCAAATATTTTCAAATCACTGATACATAAGCAGTTAAGTGGTACGACAAATATTTGCTCGGTACATAAAAATTAATATTTCTGTTAGGAAATACACAGTATTTATCAATAAAATAACATAAAAAAATTATAGTATTTTTTTCAAAACCTACTTACTATCTCTTGTTGAATACGTAAGTCGATAACCTTCCGATAAGGTAAATGATACAGTGTTCGCAACAAGGGTTGTAAAAAACACTTTCTATATATAACATATTGTCGACTTTGCTGACCACTTTTTCGGTACTTATTTTGCTAGTTATTAGATTAAGTTATACGTCCACATTTTTTTATTTCTAACTGCAAAAATGGTCATAGAAAACATAGCGGAGAAACATCTAGTAAACCGCACTGTGTCCCCGTGGTAGATTAATGTTGTTAGTGATAGTCTAGTGCAGTGATAGAACGATTAGCTCAGCGATCAGCGACAAATTTTACTGCCAGTGATAAATTTAAATACATTTTGATGAACTAATGTAAATATTCAATGATTTCGTAACTGATTCCTATTGTATAATTTCCTGGGTTGGCAGTTTTAGAGTTCATCATTCTCCTGCTCCTCTGTCCTAATTTATATGAGGTCATCACAACACGTCTTTGTCTTCTTCTTCTCAACCTTTAGAGATCCACTTCTGGACAAGACCTTTCATTCCATTGGGGGGTTTGCCATAACCCTCACGCTTAGGCAGGTGGGGTTAGGGATCGCAGTAATTTGATATTTCACAGGAGAAGCGCTGCTGCTCACTTCCCTGGTAAGAGATCCCTTAGTCGCCTCTTACGACTACCTAAGGGAGAATATGGGTAGGTACTATACTAAGCCATCTCAACCGTCACCCCGTTTCTAACTTATGCATCATCATTTACACAGTACATCATCTTGTATTATTCAAAACTTTCCTCAATAGGCCTAGTATGAGTTTTCAATACGAAACTCGATCGTTGGTATCGAGCGCGTTTGGCGCTCTCATTGGTTGAGAGTTCTTACGACCTTGAAGCGGGCCAATCGCTGAGTCAAACGCGCTCGATATCGTCGAACGAGTTTCGTAATGAAAACTCATACTAGGCCTACAAGACACTTTTCTCATCCTCATTGACACCGATTTCAACACGTTTCAATTACTGGTGTCACTTTCAGACTTCCTCTTATATACTCATTTTGTATTCTATCCATTCGTGTAACAGCACATGCATGTCGAAACATTCGCATTTCAGCTGCATGCAATTGCCTTTCTTTCATCCCTTTTATGGTCCAACGTTCTCATCGCAAACATCTACAATATGTAAAGAAAACCCTGTCCGACCCATTAGGGTAATAAAGGTTAGGTAAACACATGACCAAATATAATATAAAATTTTACGTAATCATCACAGTAACAATACTAATGAATTTAGAAATAATCTTTTTTCCCCGCCAATTAATTCCAACTTCCCCGAAAATTGGTAATTTTAAAAAAGTGACAACACCATTCTGACGATATTATTATAAGCGATTTGACCACGTGACGCGTGCCCTGCCTCCCGTCGCCCGCGTATGGATAATCTACCGCACATGCATTAAGTTACCTCTTTTTGCGAAATAATATTTATTTTTTTAGGGGATTTTTTTAAGTTTAGTCTGGCTTTGTGGGCATTAGTAGAATCAGTTATAGATACCTAACAAGTTCGGACAGGGTTTTCTTTACATATTTTATACTAAATTGGCAATTTCAGACGTAATTATTAATTTCTATTCATTAATCCATTGCGTATAGTGGACGCTTGGATAGCCCTAGTGCTGTCCTTCTCACTTATCTGCACTTTCAAGGTGGTTGTTTACCCTTGTCCATCAGAACGTTCAAAGTCGGGCCAGCGTCGTCTTGTTATTCACACTTTGATACACATAACTAAACCAAACATGGAAGTTGCGTGTGCAATGGAAAACAATTATTTTCTTTTCATGATTGATCGCGTTTTTCTTTATAAATGGGTAAATAATGTTTTTACTTATCAGCTTTAATTGTTTAAGTGTCGGGTTTCGTGTTTTAACAAATCATTTGATATAATAATGCTGGCTATTATTTTTTTATTTAAACGGATTTGTTTGTGTCTTGATTGTAGAGGTTATGGTTTTTTGTATGTACGGGGTGGTCTTTGCAACTACTAATCTGATATAGAAAAAAAATGTTCTATTGGTAATCTAGAGTATTGCCGAGTGTCATATAATATACATATTATTAACGTTAAAATAAAACACAAATACGAGGAAGTAGAGAAGCTAGTGTGTTCAGAGGAATGACTTCTTTGAGTAATGAGCATCTCTGATTTCTATCTTTTTATTTATCAAATGATCATGTAAGCTGTAAAACGCAGGTGCATAAAAACTAGGTTAATAATAATGCACTTGAAATCGTGTTAGAAAAGTAGGCCACATTTATCTTTTATTGTTTGTCTGCTTGCCATATCTCATCTTTAAACACAGTGTGTAGGAATTCCTTTGTAATAAGTAATGCCCGTGTTGTTTTGCGGTCACTTGCGAAGCCTGAAATACCTTTAAAATCTCTTTTCAATTTATAGAGTATAATATGCAATTGGATTATTTCATCAGAAATTATAGTTTAATTATTTTATCACACTGTTTATCCCTTACGCAAAGGTTGACTGGTAAGTTGGCTTTTGTACATTTATGTGCTTAAAGTATTTAATAAATAAGTATCGATACGTTTTACAATTGAAAAAGTCTCATCGATCATCGATCATTGAAACCGACCCTAACCCACCCGTATTCCTCAAATTGCCTGTATGCCAGAGCCACGGTTTCTTTTTTAACCAACCCGCAACCCTGACCCAGGAGACATCGATCCTCGTGGACCCCGACACGATGTGCTGACATTTGAGGCGCACGTGCAACACAACACGCCGTCAACCGGGCGGTGAGCTGCCTATCGCTCGCCGCTCGCAAGCCCGTGCCTATGTTGGCCGGGAATTCGATGTTGTCTCCCGATTAGGGCATCTCCTGCGGCGGCTTGAGGCGTGAGGGCGTTGAGATTCCCGCTCCCTCACGCGCTACGCCTCCTCCTTTGCTAGCATCACTGCTTCGCAAAAGGAGGTGACGGCCTGCCATGCACTCTCGCTCCGGACGCGAGAGATCGCCGCCGATCACCGCCACGAGGACACAGCGACCTTTGGCCATATTTTTGCTGGGACAACCAAGTAGAATAGCAAGCTTATTATTACTTACTGGTTTTTCATGATATCTTTTTCAAATTCTGTACATAGATTATTTACTTAAAAATACTGGTCACGTGTTTAAGGTTTCGCATAGACAAAAAATAATGTTATATATTTTCGAGTTATGCAAAAATAAATGTATGTAGCAGCTGATGGTTTTTTTATAAACAAGATAAAATAAACTAGTACATAAATATTATGAAAAGTATAATTCACTTAACTAGCATACTGTCGATACTCCCTTACTTCTCTACATAGCCACTATTCATTCATCATAACAAATGTGTCTATGTTTCTCAGAACAAAAATATTTACATCTTAGCCACCATCTATTATAAACACGCTTTAAAAATATTCTCGTCAAGGTTGTCTCGCGGTCCTTCTGTCATTCTATACCGTTGTGACACAGTGGTTGTGGTTACAAGATGTGATTGATATGAATGGCATTATTTTGCTACTACCATGAGTTTTCATTACGAGATTTGATCATCGATATCGACCGCGTTTGGCTCATCAATTGGCCCGCTTCAATGTTGTAAGAACTCTCAACCAATGATAGCGCCAAACTCGGTCGATGCGTACGAACGAGTCTCGTAATGAAAACTTATGGTAGCCACACTAGACTTAGTCCTGATCATCTTCTTCTTCATCTTTCCCTCAATGCTGCCACATAGGACGTGTGTACAAATAATGCAGCTTTCTACAGTATGAACTTGTCGGTAGGTCTAGACTCTAAGAGCCTTCTTGGTAGTGTGTGATCTCGCGGGTTCTTGAGCTGATACTAGAGAAAAAGTCATGTGGACCTTGGTCGTTTTTTTTTCTTCTAAAATTAACACACACTTTTTTTTTATTAATTTATAAACCAGCGCTTGACCGCAATCCCGCCTGATGGTAAGCAGTGACGCAATCGTTGATGGTAAAGCGCACTAGTTTATTAAGAGCCTATTCACTCTAGCCTTGAAGACACTCAAATTGTAGTCCGACGGAAACACCGCCGCCGGCAGATTGTTCCAGTCCCTCGATGTACGCGGTATAAAAGACGAGGGGAAACGCTTCGTCCGGATCGTAGAAGTGTTAACAACATAAGGGTGGAAACTCGCCGTATGACGGGTCGTCCGATGGTGGAACGGAGATGGGGGAATTAAATCGTGCAATTCCCTCGCACACTCCCCAAAATGTATCCTATAGAACACCGAAAGGCTGGCTACTCTACGCCTGTGCTCTAGGCTTTGGAGACCAACTCGAGTTAAATCAGGGTCACCAATCAGCCTCTTCGCACGCCTCTCCACTGAATCCAAAGTGGCCGGGTGACACTTAGCAGCACCAGCCCAAATGTGGCTGCAGTACTCCACACACGAACGGACTGGTATCATGAGGACAACAGGCTGTTGATGCATGTCATATGTCACAAACAATTAACTAACTCAATCAGAAGATAGATTTTATTATTATTATTATAAATATCTTAACGGCTTACATATCTCTAAGATATACATTAATAAGAAAATAAATAAAAATAATGTTCCAACAGTTATACGATAAACAAAAAACTGAACCAGAAATATTGTTAGTAATTCAGGAAAATATATGGAAGGTAGGTATAACTTGAACGTGGATGTAATCAAAATGTACATAAGTTCGTAAAAGTTTAGAGAAGAGTCTTCACAATATCAAGTTCTATCGGGCTAACTGTCTGTGTGTATCGTAATTAGAAGAAGGACTATTCAAATGCATGTCGACTTTATGATTGATTTTGCTTTAACTATGATACAGTAAGGCTATGCCGAAACATTGGGCGTAAAATTTTGTGTAAATAATTGATAATCTTACGTTTATGGTTTATCGTGTGGCATGATTATATATCATGACTTACGATTGGGCAAGGAGCTTGGTAGTTTATTTAAAAATTGGTTAAGCCTTTTTTAACATCATATTACACATTTTTAACATTATCAGATGTAGTGTAACATTTCCGATTAAACGCTTATCTCAGTAACTACTAAACACTACCGTTGAACATGGCCTAAAGAAAACATAAAAGAAAATTCAATTTTCCACGCAGCAACCACCGCCCGCACTAATGCGGGTTCATTCACTTGCAATGTCGCGTGTGTTCCAAGGAATAATCCGCGGATCTAAGAGATTGCAGAATGGCTTCCCCGCTGAATTACTGTAAATAGTTTTACGTAGAATCGTACGTAAAGTGAGCATTTCAGTACTTGTCCCATATGTAATACTACTATGTAATCATACTATGTTTGATTACTAAATAAGATCAGTAAGAACTACGTTTTACTGTCAAAGCTAAATTTTTAAGCGTCTATAGTCTGGCGAAAGGCAAAAATGTAGCTTTAAAAGAGATTTATCTCTGTAATTTAATTTCAGTTGGCTTTTTGTGCTATTTTCTTAGTTAATTTATCTGCGTATTATGCATGTTTATTTAGTTGCTAGAGTTGGCTCTTTACCTTCCTTCTCTTCTCCTTATCCTTCATTCTGTGTAAGATAACTATGTGGTGTTTGTTCAAAGCTGAACTAATTTATGTCCTTTATACTTTTAGAATTTTTCCTCTTATAGATGAGTTTGTAAGGTTTATGGTTTCATGCAAGCACCAATACTACTTTACAGTTCATACGTATCTTCCGTATTGATTTTGGACATTACTTTGAAAAAGTCGTGAAGACACTAGGACTTATGGTTACTTAATTATTATTAGTCTGAAATTATCAACCCATCTCAAGCCAGTCCTATAGGTATAGACTTCATAACCATACATATGACCTTGTTTCTACTGAATTTTGTAACTTTATCCCAAGGTCGGCCATTAGTTACTTCTAATACAAATATTTGCGTAATTTGGTGGCGAAACTTTACTCAGAAAAAGTTTTACCTACATCAAGTTTTTAGAGCATTGGCATGTGTATAAGTATTACGGAACGGTAATCTTACTTGATATTGCTTAATGACAAAGTAATTTACGAGTACAGTATCAAAGTCATTGTTCTCGGAATCTATTAGTGGTGTATCACACGCAATGTTTGTGTGAGTAACCTGTTAAACTAGAAGTTTTTCTGATGTGATGAAAATGAATGAACAATATTCTTACCAATACTACATTAAGGCAGATTTATTTACTTATGGCGATGAGATGAATATAAATAGAAAACATAGAGTAGAAATGTGAAGACTGGATCGTTTCAATAATATCAGACGTATACATATATAAGGACTTATATATAAAGTAAGGAAATTTCTTTTTGGATAAATAGGCACATAAAAGGCACTTTATAACATCAATATTTACAAAAACAATAGAACTGTTTTTTGCCGCCCACTCAAAACGGTAGTTAAAAACGGAGACGGACGTGCAAGAAACTCCATTGACTCTTTTAACTTTTTTTTTTTCAATTTTTATAGAACATATTAATCATAATGGTTATTATTTTAATGCTTAGGTGAAACAGTTATCTTCACGTCCTCTAAAAATATTTTTCAATTACTGTCATAAGTTCCAGCACACCTAGATGATTTAAAAACAAAATAAAACATTCAACCGTCTCCTAATGAACGTGGCGATCATAATATCCATCAACACATTACCAAGGCAATAAACAACACAATTATGTCTGTCAGTCCATCTCTAAACAAAGTTTCCCAAACAGCCAACAAGTGAGTCACCAGGCGCCTGTACGCATACCTTCCCAATCCAGACTAAGCCATTATATTTTATCTTTATCTAGTTTTCCGAAAGTGATCCCACTGGCTTTCGGCCAACATCACGACAGACAAATATTTTGGGGGCAATTCATTTGGGCCCAGTGCGCCGGCCGCGTGCCACCACGGGCATAAATTCCATCACTATTTATATAGGGGCTAAATATAAACATTTGACTTTATTGGAACGACCAAATTGTACACACGTTTTATGCGGAAGTGGACACTTTTGATAAGCCCGGCTTTTGTGGGTTGATATTTGAATTTGTTAAGGTTAATATTGTGATAGATATTGCGCTGCTTGTTACTTTGTTTGACGTGGGTAAATAATCCTTCGATATAATTTTGAAAACTGCATAGGCATATCAATGTATTTGCTTTGTGAGCTAACAGGGAGGGATATTCAGAAGACTGATACTCGTAATTTAAAATGTTCAAAATCTAGTCAGCCTAATCTTGGCATCAAAAATATTAAAATACCAGCTGATCCGGCAGACTTCGCAGTGTCTGATAAATAATTAAAAACCTAAACTTTGATATGAAATAATTTTAAAATAAACAAAATTAATTCTTATTAAATAAAAAAGCATTGACTCTTAAAAGTTTGCATGTGAAATTGGAAAACCATAAAACCGTTGTTTTATGGTTTTCCCGCCAATTATTCGATTTTTTCTCACCTTTTAAACCTTCCTTAGACCTCCACGAACATTCCATGACCAAGATAATATAAATCCATTCATTTCTTTAGCGAAACTAACGAACTTTTATATATTATATACATATAGATAGAAAAATTGGAGGTATGTTTGATAGATCTATGTATACCGAGATCAGATTGTAATCGTCCCTAAAATTATGAGAATTTCCCCTGTTGATATTTTTGCATTGGCATCAACGGCATCGCGTTTTTCTAACGTCCACTTTAGAGTAAAGTCCACTATAAAAACATACTAAGACGGAAATTACTACACTGGCTAAGACTATTTATGCCATGATATTAAGAGTCTATTTACACGATCCACAACAAAACAAATGAATTCCATTTGCTTACCTCGGTTTAGAAAGATACACTATGCTCCAGAGAAAAGTCGTGAAAATTTAAATGTCGTCAAACGAGCCAAGCAAAATTTATGACTAGCACATACGGAGAAAAATAAATAACACAAATCTTCTCGACGATCAAATTTATTTTAGGCAACATAACCAAATACCATAGGTCAGTCCAACAGAGCTTACGAGTCTTCCGACATACGACATGAAACTGGGTACTTTTTCGAGACAATTCAGAAACTTTCACAGCATACGAAAACGTAAAAATACAGTGTGTATTCACGTATGCATTGCATTGCATATTCGGGCTCACGTCCTTTGAAAAGCGACGCCGGGAAAAGAGTAATGTATAGAGCCGTGCATTTTTCAGTCGTGCATTTTTCACAAAGTGTAGAGCGCGTTGTCAGTGGGCACATTGGCCACATTGCGGTGCACTATGTGCGACAAAGTCACGGACCGGAATAAAATGTGGCATAAAACTGAAGAAAAGGCGAATGCTTTGAAGTACCTTTTTGGGTGAATGAACTTATTGGTCTATTGTGGTTATATGAGTTTTCATGCAGATAATTTATGAAACAAGGTGTAATTTCGAGTCTAAGTAACCCGGTCCCCACAATATTTAAAAAAAAAAATTTGAGGGCCGTGTTGAGCTTCTTCACTTCCAAACTATTCCTATTCGCCCCTATTTTGTAAAGCGGTAAGGGTTACAACCCCTATCTACAATTCATCACTCGTAAAGCGAATAGGCAATTGATTTTCGTTGATTCATAGTTTTGATTTACTACCAACTAACTTTACGTTTTACTGTGATCCCACCATCTTCTTTCTGTGACGTAGGTAAACATTACTATAATATTCGACTTTTACGATAGTGATAGCTCTCATTGTGGTTTTTATTTATATTTATTGTAAAAATTAATCAGAGTCCAAAAAATTTAACGTCCTGGATCAATAATATGTATCGGGATCTTTAACATGTTATAATAATTAATTTTACATAGTTATTATGCCTGGGGTCTTACGTAGAGATATTAGGGAAAGTACAATGACCGCAAAAGCCATGTTTAAACGCGACAACTATAAGTAATTTCAATGTCTGCCTTTTCACAGCTTCACTAGGCATCGTTATTTACGAAACAGTAGTTGTAAATTTGTAATGTAACTCGAATGTAATGATGAATATTTTACTTCGTGAGCTAAGACAGCGAGTGTCCAGTGGGAATGAAGAATAGATGTCCTTTCTCCCACTACATATTCTAGTACTCGAGACGGTTTCCATTTAGCTCGTGAGCGAGCAGCAGGACATTTATTACTGCGACTGATTATTTTTATGCCTTTTTATATTATTGCTATAGTCATAATTTGAAATACTTGCATCTTTTAATTGCGAATGACGTTTTATAATTAACATAACTTTGATCTTGGTATGACCGATAAATTGTGACCTGCCACCTCAAGTTATGGACTTTGTCAAACTTTGAGGTTATATTTTGTTTAATTTGTAAGTACAAAAGATAGACATAAAATACCTACACTAATTCAAAGCAGCTCAGACCCTACAAGTGTTTGAGCTGCTTTGAATTAGTGTACCTACTATGAATTAATCTTTAATTGGTGCGTTATTTGAAGCGTTTTGCTTATGCAGAATATCATAATTTTCTTTTAACGGTTTATACAATTTCGACCTTCAAACAGATATAGTTCAGCTTTGTCGATTTCTTCAAACATTTCACAAACTGCAGAATTAAATAATTTAGCAATCGGAACTTAAATCATTTCCGTCTATTCAAAAGCAAACAAATGACAGTATTAAAACATTTACAGTTAATTGTGTTTACTTCTCAGGATTACGCAAGGTTTAATGACCCCTTACCTTATAGGTTATGAAAGCAACATTTTGCTGTACTAGGAAGGTATCTAAATATATCCGTACTAGATTCGTGCCATCGACAGTAAAACTCGATGGCTTAATATGCTAGGGATGCGATTAGACATTTGCATTAAAAAAAAAATAAAAAAATAGGTAGGTTAATTATCCTTTATTATTTTTATTCAGAATAAGTTTTTTTTGGAAACGTAAAAATACATGCCAATACGTAATTAAATAGATTCTGTATTTGTCATTAAAGTAGCCGTATCTACCTGTAATTTTGGGCCCACAACTTCACATCAAACATGTAAATCCTAGGGATAGATACTATTACTAAAATGGATGAATGAACATGAACAAATAAGCTAATTTGTGGTTTGCGCCTCATACTGGTTAAACTACTCATAAAACACACTATCAAAACTGTATGCAAGTCAACTTCCATAATTAAAGACATTCAAAATCTCACAATAAATGTCAAAAATGTAGTAAAATTAGGGGTATTTTTGATACTGAGATCTTATATTATTTATGTTCTTATAATTACGAGAATTGACAACGGTTTATATTGTTAAACTACTTACTATGTGTACTAATAAATAATAATAAAATAATAAAAACATATTATTTTGACTAAGGACTGGTCAAGAGAGTGGGTAAAAATTGCAGCCCCTATTTGAGGTTGAGGGGATGAGCCGGGAAACATTCTAAATTCCTAGAATCCTTTCGCGGTCAGCTTTAGTAGGATTGAAATGGAAATAGAAGCCACAAAATCCGGACATTTCTCTTTCTTCTATACCCCTGTATAAATAAGACAGTACCTACTATGACAGATGGATAACACAAAGATTTAACACATTGAAGGAAGAAAGGAAGACTGAAATATGAAGGAAGATTGTAGACGGCTAATAACACTCAGAATTATTTTAAGTTACCCGATTTCATTTTCTATTTATAAGCATACAATACTAAGTTACATATTATCTACGCTGACTATAGGAAATAAGTGACTAGGATCATCGGATATAGGTAATTCAAGTTTAGTGAGGAATCAAATAATATTTTTGTATTTTTTTTTTTAACAGAAAACAAACTGTTTATTTAATTAATTCAATTTTGTGGGTTGTGGAGAGATAATAACACCACAATAAAAATACCTAATCGAGGTTTATTTGCTGCTTTTGGGTTAGAGTTTTCTTCTTCTCGGTCGATTTATTAGAACTGATTGACTGACTAAACTATTTAGGGTCTCTCTTTTTATAAGATGGAAACTACATGGATGCGGACAGCACAAGATCGATCATTGGAAAAAGCCTTGGGGGAAGCCTTTGTCCAATAGTGGACCTCTATAGGTTGAAGAACACATAATACATTTAAGACATGAAAGTTTAAAAACCCTGCCTTAGTGCTCGCCTTCGTTATAAGTTTAAGGAACTTTTATGCAGACATACATGCGGGTGGCACCAGGCGCGTTATTTTTTAGTGAGTAAATGTAACATTTTTACTAAGTAGATTCAAACTCTGAGCGGCAGGGTAATTGCGCAACTCCCTATCAGTAGCAATGGGTTTTATTTTGATAGTTCAACAACATTCATTACGTCATTTAAGTTGTTCAGTAGACACTTTTTTGGAACATATAGAGCAATGGATTAGCAATTTGCTTCAAAATTATTCGAATTGGTAATAATGGCGTGTTACGCAATTAGAGTGCGGGTTTCAATGAGCACTAGAGTTTATATTTGAACGGAACATTTTATCAACAGTTAAGTTATTGACTGCTGGGCTGCGTGTCGTGGGTTCGATTCCCGCACGGAACAAATATTTGTAAGACCTACAAGTAAGTAGTTGTTCGGGGTCTGGCTGTATGTGTGTGTGACTTCGAATGTTTGTAAACGCACCCATGATACAGGAATAATTCCTAGCGTAGGGCAACGTTTTGATAAAAAAAAAAAACTGATCTGAATGTTAACAACCCTAACACATCGATATACAATGAACCGTTATGAGGTTATAAAAATCACTTTAGCTTTTTCGGAACAAATCGTATTCGAGACGGCGAACTCACCTTGTTTTTATTAGTTTACTGGGTCCTCCTCTAGTTCTAGATATTGATCGAATGTTATAAAAGCATTTTCATACCTATCTCTTAATTTACTATCAATTTGTGGTATTGGTACAGTTAGCAAAAAAGTATCTGCCTCTGTAACTGTTTACATAATACCTTAATCATCTAAATTGTTCCAAAATTATTGGATACATTGCGTCTCTAGTTACACTTGTGTAGGTAATAGCCTAATACTAATACATAGTTTAAATTTTATATTCGTCCAGATGTTCAAAGAAATCTGCGTGTGAAAGAGTGAGAGAGAGAAAACTTCCTTGAAAATCGACTTTACTTGCTGACCGTACCTATCCAATATGTAATGTAATGTAAAGGTGACTTTATATAAAATTTTGATAACTGGAGGCTTTGTAAAATCTCTTGGGGATTACCCAATGACCAGCGAGTTAGATTGAAGTAAAACGGTGCTCATGACTAGGGAAAAAAAGCTAAATTGAAACAGAGAAGAAATCCTATATCATGTAATTACCTCCCGTGGGTGTCGTAAAAGGCGACTAAGCGATCACATCGACAGCATTCCCTAGTGTAAGAATAACAACATGTTGCGATGTTACCAATGTTTACATCGATAGCGATAATTACGTTCAGGTCATTTGGGACTGCTGATCGTCGATGTTTCAGACAACATATTTTTAATTGGACTCATTATGGTAATCGCCAACATTATTAAAGACCTAGGTATTTTTATTGGTAAAACGATGAAAGCATAAATTTAAGTAAAGTTCGACCCAATTCTTTAATTGTATTCGTACACATAAAAAAGAATGAACGCAGCTCTTTCGTAAGCGCACCACTTTGTTTTAAGATTTATCATCTTTTTTTTTTTGTTTTAAAATATTTTACTTACTTTGTATTTGGTTTTTACGGAAAGAATGAAATTCAGCAAGAACTTAACGTTAATTTTTGGTTTGGTAAGGTGTATGTATAAGATAGTCTGTTGGAACGTCTAGTCGTAAACAAAACCAGAGATAATAAAGACTTTCATCATCATTAAAATTAATGAGGTAAGGCTCCTAATTCCTTGTAATCTAATTAAAATATAACTCTAACAAACTTCCTAAATTCTATTACACAAAACAGAAACCACATACCGACACAAAAGCCCCCAGAAATCACGAGAACCTTTATCAAACATTTTCGGATCGTTGCACATTAGCCGAGAAAAGGTAAAACGTACATTTCATTAAGTCACCGTACCTTAAAACCACTTGGATCCACAATCCTGACAGTCTATTCAACCTAAAGCCTATTAGAGTACACCTTAAAACATCCGCACATGTGCCCTTTCCCTAAGCCTTGTAAAAACATGAGCTACGAAGCTTTTAGATACGCCTTATTGGAAAGGAAAACACTTGAACTAATTTGTACGAGGGATGAATGGTTGGTTTAGTTAATTGATTTTATGGCAAATAACACACGCGCACACCACATAACAAAATAGACTAAAAAGATACTCGTGTTTTGGGTTGATACTTTTAACAGTACGCTATGTACATGTTATTGTTGAAAATCTTAAATTGTCTAGCTAATCAACGGGAATTTTCCACATACCTATAATATACTTAGGGGCGCTAATATAAGGCTTTGACTGCTTATCAATATCAAATACTTAAAACGGGCTTAAAAGTGTTAACACAAAATTGCAGTAAAAAACACCCATTTTCAAAGTCAGTAGGCACATTTTCCACAAAAGTATAATGAGAGCATTTCCTCCACACGATTGTTTCATACTCCATGTCCCCCAAGAAAGCTGGGGATTTGTCGGGGGTTGATAATGAATCCCCTCACAGTACATCTCGCAAAGGAAATGACTGCAAAGTGTTTTTCTATTCTCCTAGTAACGTTGGGGGCGGAGTGTTTCTAGTTGAACGAAGATTTGTATGGTAAATGGGAGAAAGTTGACATGTTGCTCAATAACATACATCCTTACTAATATTATAAATGGGAAAGTGAGTTTGTTTGTTTGTTTCGCTTTCACTCCGTAACTACTGAACCGATTGCTTTAAAATTTTGCAGACGTAAAGTTAGAAGCCCCCATTAAATAATAGGGTTTTTATCCCGGAAAAAAATGGTATTCCCGAGGGAAATCTAAAAAGCGCTATATAACCGAATTCCAGGCGGGCGAAGCCGCGGGCGGAAAGCTAGTAGTACATAAAGTAGCGGGAATATTTTGATAAAAAAATATTATATCGACCTAAAGGTTTTGAATACGAAATACAAGCAGGACATAAGTGTTTCTACTATAATAATGATATACATATATGTAAAAATGTAGGGATATTTATTACTTTATCTCGCAATATATATATACATATATATATTACGCAAACGGCTAAATAGATTTGGATAAAAGGCACAAGGCACCATTCATAACCGGGATAAATACAGGCTAAAGCTATCACTAAAACTTTTAACTTTGCAAAACCTGCAAGCTACCAAAACTAAAACATGTTTCATGAAATCAATTTCTTAACAGTAACCCTAATCTAAAAATTTAGATACAGAGATTCTACTATAGGGTCTCAGAGTTTTCCATAAATCCGATTCATTTTGCGCGCCCACAGCTAATCAGTAACCAGATCGCAACTCCCAAAGATACGAGCGAATAAATTCAAATTCCATTCTAAATCCTTTGTCAAATCAAAATCTCTTCATCCAAAAAAGGTAAGGATTGAGGAAGCGAAGACATTACGGGTGTGCAATGACGCCGAACGCTTTATGTAGTGTGAAGCATTGACACTGAGCTGTAGGGGACACCCCTTCGGTCTTCAGACAGCTGCCTTGGAAACGTATTAATCTTCGTTGTGAAAACAGAGGGTTTTTGGCCTTAAAAGTATTGATGGTCAAGAGGCAGAAATTACAGGTCATGTTTTTTTAGGTTGTAAATTATTTCGATTTGGAGTGGAAGACATGTTTGTATTTATTTGAAAAAGCCGTTGTAGATAAGAACTTAAATCTAGCTAACGAAATAAATAGAATATAAGCTTTAATAGGTGAGATAAATAAAAGGGTAATTGATTAATTCCATTGCACCAATCAGCCTAGCTTTATCCCAACTATCTTGGGGTCTTCCAGTCTACCCAGATGTAGCTGAATGTATACATACTAACATTAAATAAATACAAGGGATTACCGAAGTGCCTTTTGTTTAAGATCATTTTGAACCGACGCAGAGATCCAGCAAACACTAACATCTGACATATAACATAGAGTTGGCTGAGCAATTAATATTCATTTCGTAAAAGTCAACATTAACCGCCTGTCCCATTATTAACCAACAGTTGGCCTTTGAAAACTCACAACAAATTCGAAATTAAGGCTAATAGACATTGTATGATGCAAGGCAGTTTAATCAATCAATTGGGCCACGTTAATCAGTGCGTTATCTCGTATTTGACCCAGTTGTAACGATGGCCGATTGTCTCGTTCATGAAAATATGAAAATGTTATCAATGTACTTATTAAAATATTGCAGAAAAAATTATCATTTTTTTAAACCATGCCCTTCACTAAGTATTTTTCTTGTATCGTGGGTGCATTTACAAACATTTGAATCCACATACACAAATTTATCAATTTATTGTAAATCTAATTGATCTTGTGTAAGCAGTAATAACTAACTAACTAACATTCAACTTTATCATTAATTCTATTGTCATTTCATTGGCTACAAGAATTTCAGTAGCATGTACATTAGGTTAATATGGGTCCTCTATCATAAACAGCTTATAATATTCCCGCTGGACAGGACGCCTCTTGATGAGAGGTATTTGGCCACCCACTCCCAGACTCAGTGCGGGTTGAATGTCACACAAGTCTTTTGATTCTTCGTTCTAGAATTTCTATTTTCTTTCACCATTTTCAGAACATGATGATGAAAAAATATACGCAAAGTAAAGCGGCAATTTCGCTTGTAACTAGCCTCGTAAATCTTGACCAATACCACAGAGCTACTACTGCTCATCGAGACCTCAGTTAATCATAAACCTCGAATTAAACAAAATACATCCCTGGGTTAAACAAGAACATAAGAATAGCCACATAAAAAAATAATGCTAATCAATGTTATAATAATATTTGTTATTTATTTCAGATTTGATTTATGGTTAAAATGTCTTTTATAGCAATCAACGCATAATTTATACTTTCAGTCAGGAAGTTTCGACTTTGATGTTTCCACCGTGGGTTACAATTTAACGGGAACATTAGTATGATTGTCAAATCAACGGGAACGTCATGGAAAGGATTTATGATATTTACAAATGTTTCCTCTTGCTTTGATTGTCACAAATCATTAGAAATATCTTAAATTTCACCATCTTTAGTGACAGCGGGTAATTGCGTAACCCATTCACTATGCCGATAGCATTTATTTTTAATATGTTTTTTATTCCTCAAGAAAGTATATAACACAATTGTTACTTACTTTCTTGAGGAGGTGAATTTTTCAATTATTTTAGAAAGTGCTACATCAAGAGGTATCTATATTTTGTCCTAAGATAAACAAGTGCGTCCATAGTTGATTAGCAGCTTTTAAGTCCGATTCATGATAGTCCAATGCTATCGTTGTATAAATGAAATCCAAAATCTGCTTAACACCCTACAAGCAGCAAATTATATTCGTTCTCTTAACGGTTCAAGGGAAACGGTTGAAAATAAATGATAGAGTACACCATTAACACAAACTATTCAATTACCTATATATATATATACTGGCTTAATAATAGGTGTACCAATTATCCATAAATCCAAGTTTAAGTATTTCTGGAAAATTCGTTTAAACGGCATCTTTCACTACATAAAACACTTAACCGGCTATTAAATGTAAGTACTTGTATAGGTCCTATCTCGCCTTTGACCATGTCTGCGGTAAATTCAGGTATGATATGATTTATATGACGTCACTAAATTATACCGGAGGCTATTCCCTGTAGCGCTGCAGAAATATTATATTTATAATGGAGTTTTGGTAAGGGCCGTCTGCTCAATACGGTTCAGTACGGTTTGGTTTAGATAAAGTACTTAGCTGTTTTTACTGATTTTATCTGATTTATAAGTTAGAATTTGAGTTGTTTTTGTTTTATTGTGATGCCAAAGAAAGACGGTTCTTGACCATGATGGTACATAAAAAAATCTCAAATTATTTAAAAAGAAAATATATACGAATTTTATCTACGAAGTTTGAGTTTGTCAAAAAGTTCTATCCTAAAACATTTGCATGCTTATATTGGCCAAACATATTTTATTTCATTTTTACCATCTTTTTAAGTCGTGTAACTACACGGCATAAATATGCAAAAATGTATATTATTACTAAGTCCTGAGACTTATAGCTAAAAACGGGCACTGGAAATGTCTAGGGTTTATTATAAAGCAATGAAAGAAAGAAAATAATATTTATTCAGCACAGACTTAAAGACACACAATACATCTAGCATAAATATACATCAGGTAGCAACAAAATAAAATAAAAAACCAAATAAAAAAAGTAAAATAAAAAACCAAACAAAAAATAAAAAATCCCTATATATAGAATAGCAGCAAAGTGTGTCTCGTGGCTGCACCAAAAAGGTCCAGTTCAGCAAAAATGCCAAATAACTAGTGCCTGACGCTGGTGTTCAACTGAACCTGATGTGAGGTGACGGATGTAAATCAGTTCAGTGGTGACTGTTGTCCAGTGAAAACGGTCTCGGCTTACGAGTTGTAGGTCGTGGGTACGAATCTAGACAAGTGCTTTCATTTGTATAAATAATTCTTCATCGCTGCTCTCAAATCGGTGAAGAAAAATATCGTGAGGAAACCACCATGCCGTAGAACCCTTAAAACGAAGGCATATGACATCTACTAACCTGAACTGGTTCCACGTGGTAAATTTGTAGCCTCCTTCCTCCAACAGTGAGTGAAAGTGGGAACATGGGATGATTATGCTATGACTTAACAAAATAGAAGACGAAACAAAAAAGAAAACAACAATACAATACAAAATTTTATTGAGACATACAAAAACTTATCAATCACAATCGGCCAATTTTCGAAATTTTCTTTTACTCTGTCATAAATTAGAATAGATACATGACTACGAGTACCTAAAACCTGTAATGAACTACAATTTATGTCTTTATTAACCGAAACCATATTCCAAGCAACAACGTCTAGAATATTCTCAATAGGAAGTGTTGTAACATGTGTTCTCCGAATGTGGCTAACTATTTTAGCTTCCTAATAGTCTTATGACAGTAGCACACAGCTGTTTGCTATCTAATCTAGATTTCTACACGTTCCCAGAATGTGTAAATGGGAATGTGTGTTTAAAACAAGTTATTTTTATTTAACGGTAGGTACTTACCAATTTATTTATGAGTGTGTTTTTGTTTAAGCTTCGTTTGTTTTCAAAAATTGTGTAAAACGTTTCAAAGCGTAGCCTAGGTATAGAGAAGAACTGAGAAGAAACTCCACCCTATTTTTTTTCGTCCACAGACCCGATTTCATCTTTAAAGTGGGTTTTTACAAACTGCTGAGTCATCGTTTTGCTTACTTCAGTTGAATCTAAAGATTTTACAAAAGAAATAACAAGTAGAGGATCATACCCGCCCACAAATGCAGGATCTGCTAAATTGAATTAAATAATGCATATAAATAAAACCATGTAGCTTATTTTGTCTGTTAAAATCTATCGACTACTAAAACCTTTCAAAATCTATCCCACCATTCACTAAGTAGCGTTTAATGCGGAACTCGCAGCTCAAACCGCGTTAGGCTTTATTTTTAATTGAACGTTGCCGGCATCACGTGCTGTCTAATGCATAAACCTTTTAAATAGCGAGCGATAAAGCGCAATGCGCGCCAAATTTCAATGACCGTTATAATAAATAATTTGAAATTAGAAGGTTGGGCAGAAATTGTTGTTTTTTTTTTTTTTTTTCTTAAGAATCTTCCTAATTATGAACTTTGTAGACGGCCAGTAATTGTTTTCTTTTTATGCTATTTGGAATTCGGCCTTAACATTTTTAATTGTTTTTGGTCCTTTCGAACACTTTTTGTCCCTTTGATTTCGACTAAGGTTCTTTGAATTTCATAACCTTTTTTTTATAGTTTTTGTATTTAATTTTATTTTACATATAAAAACGTTCAAGCCAATAAATACTTTAGAGTCAGGACGGGCTTATTTTGCAATCAGCAGATAATTTATTATTATTCGTGGAATAACATTAACGTGTGACAGTAATTTGTGTATAATGGCATTATCAATATTTTAAAATTATTCCTCCGATAAAGTTACCGAGCGTTAGCAAAATAAACCTAAAAGCACAATGCAATGACGACGTACATACAGCATATGCAAAATGTAGTGGACCGAAGAACTCCGCAGTGAGATTTATAAGGAAATTTTAATAAAGCGAATGGGTTCAGAGTTCTTTGAATTTACTTTACAAGTTTTCATATTTCCTCATATCCTTGCATTTGTTGAAGTTTGAAGTGGACCTATAACAATAAAATAAATTATGAAAAAAAAATATAGAAAATGCTTAAGACTCTTTTAAATAAAATAATAGGTATAATACCTTTAAATCACTACTTCAATATCATTAAATAAAAAGTGTAGACTGAAAATATGCAGCATCGAGTCGTCAAGTACTTATTGCATCAATAAACTGCACCGTAAATGCTTCAAGCGTATCCCAGACCAATTCTCGAGCATTTGGACTTAGCAATTTTACTGCTGCGATACTTGCGAACTCTATTTTTATAGTACGAAAGGCTAAAGCGTATTGGGGTGACTACCTTGTAGAGTTTGCAGGAGAAGCTCTCGGTCTAGTCATGGAAGCGAAGTTTTCAAGGAAGGATTTCACCGTAACTAAAATGTAATACGCTTTTATACGATTTATTCAATATTATGAAGGAAATGGTAGTTTGTTCCTTTGATGAGGTTTATTATGTTTACCTATATCTTTGTTGTTGTACTCTTTATAATTATAACAGTTTGTGGAATATAATTTATTGTACCTTCCATTCTTTCAAAAATAACGTTTTGTTATTACATTATGTCTTTAAAGTTATTCAAGCTTTAACGAAAACAGTGACAGTAATCCATAATCAATACGGTGAACAGAAAGTTAATTAAATCATAACACAACTGCTCTTTTAAATAATCACAATGCAACTACCCACGTCTCAATTAGGAAAGAAAATTACAGAGAGATACTATTATTACGAGACGGAGACACAATAATGAAATAGAAAGCAAATAGAACTATTGCAGCATATCTAAGTCTTTCCGAGCACACCCAATTATTCCCATTATTCTTCAACATAGTTAAGCTTTACCTAAGAGGGTATTATATCATATGGAGGTATCTATACTAACAAAAAAGCTGAAGAGTTTCTTTGAACGTGCTAATCTCACAAACTACTGGTCTGATTTGAAAATTTATTGTTGCGTTCAATGGCCCATTAATCCAGGAAGGCTTTAGGCTATATATAACATCACGCTGCGACCAACAGGAGTGGACTATATATAAAAAAAAACAAATATTAACTAATCCTTATCCAAATAAATTAATAGTATTTAATTTTCAACAAAATTGTCATTGACATCACTTAATTAACGATTTATAAGATACAACAATATTAAAAAATCTTTTAGGGTTAACATAAAATGTTCAAATGACTAAGTCCACGCGAACGAAGTCGCGAGTGGCCGCTAGTATATTATATTTGCTTTATTTTGTTTCTCTAGGAATATATATTTTATTCGCATGTTCTCATCTCAACCTAAATCCTTATGAGGAATCGTTTTCGAAGTTAACTTTGTCTTTCTTTCAGTCCTCTGTCATCATAGATATGTATGAGTACATATCTGTTTTTCTTTCTGATTAGTTTCCTTGGCTATTTCACTTTATCCTTCTCATAAACTATTGTTAAAATTAACATAATCTTGACATCTAATCCATGTGTTTGTGTTAACTTTTGTTAAAAGACTTTAAATTTAGCTAACATTTTGGGACCATAATCCCTAAAGAATCCAAAATAGATATATTATTTTAGTCATAATTTATCTCGTCAAAAAATTAAACTTCTAGTCCAAACTTCTTAATATAAACCCTTACAATAGTTCTCTCACAGCACTGCTCAGTGCTCACATATGCATTTTCCTCTAAACTTTAAATTAAAAAAACAATCCCCACATGATATATGGAGCGGCAAACATGACGGCCGCGCTCAACGTAGCGGTCCTAAAGGCGTGGCAAACAAATAGCTGTAATCAAGTCTTCGGGCACTGTTCAACGTTCAGACACCACATAAGCCCCGTAACGGTCGTACAAAAGACTGTACATGTGAAAACTGTTACACTTCCTTCAAAGATTATTGTAACACCCGTTAGTAGCGTTGGTGTAGTGTTTTGTTATTAACTGTTATGATTTTTTTTTTGCTTTAGCTGTTCTTTGAAACTGTCAGGCAGTAGACTGTGATGATTTCTTATTGGTGCCAAGTTTGAATTATTCGTTGGAGTTCTATACCGTTCTTTTTACTGAGGTAGAATAATATTCAGCTTTGTTCGTCGTCATTATTAAGCCTTGTTCATTCTGTCTCCCTTCTTTTATATTTTTCCAGTTGTGAAAAGAAGCAATTGAGTGTAACGAAAGAGATTATTACATTTTCCTGCTTTCTTAAGCCTATATTCTTCTTCAAAGAAATACTAAAGACATCTTCGAGGTTTGGTAGTATAATGATATCATTAATTTATAAGTATAAACTATCTGTGCCCCGCGGTTTCAACCGCGTAAGTAGTAATATAAAAAATAGACAAACAATACGAAATTTCATTAAAATCGTTTCAGCCATTTTGGAAGAGTTTTAGGACAAACCCTATAACAGGAGATTTTTATATAATTAATAAGATTTCTCATATAAACAGAAACCTCCTTTTCACCGCCTTATTTGAAGTTCCAGCAGCTTCTATAAACACATTGCGGTCGGGCGCTAGTTTATAATTTATAAAAAAAAACATGCGTAAAGTTTTTTTTACTTAAATGTTATGTTGTTGGCTTACTGTGCGCTTTAGTATATGCTTTAAGTTCAGCAAGCATTGTAATATAAATAAATAACCAGCATACAATGTTCTCATTACTGGAACACAAGTCTCCGGTAAGTGGAGTGGGCTGTAATCCACCACGCGGACCCAGTGCGGGTTGATAGATGTTACAAGTCTTCGAATTTTTGGTTCTAGGATATCCACCGGTATCCACACGATATTTTCCTTCGCCGTTTTGAGAGCACTAGTGATCAGTAAGTGAGTGACTTCAACTCGTATGTCGGCTGTTACCATTGGATAACCACTGCTGTCCTCTCTATAAATATATTCTACTCTATGAACCTGGTGCCAACCTTCAAAATACGGCACTGAGGTTTACGGAATTACGCATGTCATTCTGCGCAGAAAACGCATTCATCAAATTAGATCTCAACTAAAGGAGCATCCTCTCTGTAACGAGAATGGCTAGACAGTAACATCAACTAATATTACTGTACATCCAAAGATAAGTACAATCTACGGCATAACATTTCAGCAATGTATGTACAGTAAACTATACGTCATAGTACCAATTTTGCGGAATCGGGTTAATAACAGCGCCGTTATCTGGTAGCAGTAAGGTTGGTTTTGTACTACTGACGCATGGTTGTCACTAAACCTCTTAGACACGTTGACACTCCTGGCATTGGCAATGGCATACGAAGGTGTTGCGACGAGCCAACTGCCAACTGATAACCCGAGCGGTGCCAAATACCCGCAATATTTGTACACTTGACATTGTTGATGACGTGTTGTTGCTGTATTAGTGTACAATTAGATTTGTATTGTAATGTGGGAGATCTTTTGGACATCTAATATATGACTTGTTTAGATAAAAGTAATGTTTGCTAAAACTCTCGATAATGCATCTTCCCAATAATAAAATAATGTTCTGAATTGAATTAAGTAGTTCCGAAGATGACCCCTACATACAAGCGCACAAAATTTACCTGTTTACATACAACACAGAAAAACTCAAGTACTTGAATGTTAATTGGTCAAGGACCTCGTAAGTGGCAAAAAATACATAATCCTGGAACTGTAGTAAAATTAAAGATGCCAGAGCTTAAGTTGCTGTAGCAAGTTCAGCTCTGACATCTTAGTCTAAAGGATGATATTCAGTTATCTAATATATTTTTATATTCCAGGAACAATTATAAAACTTTGATAGTTTATTCATACAGAAACTGTGAAATGTCAATTTTATTCCTTGAATAAAAGTTCTTTATCTGGACTAAATAAAATCAGTCCTAAAAGTAAATACTTACCTACTATATTTTAAAATCATTGACACGAAAGAAATGGTCGTTTGAGAATAATTGAGCTCTCTCAGTGATGAAATAAAAATTGTATTCACGTTGTTCTCGTTCTAACAAAAAAAACTAAATTCTTTGCAAAACTTTCACATTGTTCATAATATAACAACATCGTGACGTAGACACGTGTTGGAATTTAATTGTTAAAACTTCACGAACTTTGAAATGTCAACTTAAAAATCAAAAGGTTTCAAAATATATTGAGAGTTCGAAATTTATTTAAAAAGGCAAATTTTAATTAACTTTGAAACAAACAATCTTAAAACTTCAAGCCTTCAAAATAAACACAAGGCAAAGTTAAAGCCCTATTCCAACGTACATTTATATTCACTAAATTAATGTAAACACGGAGATTTAAACGAGACTCATTATATATTAACCAAAGCAGGGATGTTCCATTTTGCTTTTCTTTGATCATCCCTCCTTGATTCTAAGCCTCTGGATTAGGAAGCACTGACGAGTTCTCACTTTAGCATAATTATTCACTTTATCAGCTAAAAAAACTAATTTGTAAATAAAGGAGTTCGTCTTACTTAATTAAAGAGGCAACCCTTACAAAGCTACGGTACTTCTTTGAGAAAACAAATAAGCATGTAGGTATTTTTGTTTGAGAAATGTGAGCAGCCAATTCTAGAACATTTCTTTCCAATTTCTTTTTTATGTTTATATTTTTAATAGCTTTCCGCCCGCGGCTTAGCCCGGTTTTTAGATTCCTCATTTTCGGGGATTAACTATCGTATCATTTAGCTAAGTTTACATGTGCATATCCTTTTGCAAAATATTACCTTGTTTTCAATGACACACAGCGCCATCTATCACCGAACTGGAATGAAACTAACAATATTTTTGTTTTCCCTCGGGAATGTCAAGTTTTTCCGGGATAAAGTGTACCCTATTATTCAATCCGGACTTCAAACCAAACGGTTTAGTGGTTACAGCGTGAAAGCAAAACAAACTCACCGCCGATATTTCTTCTTCTGTCACACAATATTTCATACTCTCTTATGACCACTATTACAATACCAGCTAATGTTTTACTCGTAATTAAAGTACACAAAGCTTGCTTACATTAAAGTTATGCAAACAGCATGATTGATGACCATCTGGGACGAGATTAACTGCAACATCTTATACGTTACGTCATTTGTTCTATAATTACACGTTACTTTCCCTATACAGCTTGCGATATATATTAGTGACGATATTGTTACTGGTTAAAACTTCCTGCAGAAAGTGCCTGTGCGTCGATGAGTAGAAACTTCCCGGACAACATTTTATTTGTATTAATAGTTGCTGGTAACCGGATAATAACTGAGTATTACTTATGGTAATATACTGTTGCAGAATGGCTACGTCGGCTCGTTACCGTTAGGAATAATTTTTACCCCTAGGAAGTAGTAAACACTATAACTTACGGAGGTAAAACTGTAGAGCAGAACCTTTTGCAGTGCTTGCTGGCTTCTCGTTTAAAGATTCCGAAATTAAATTTTTGTCCATCTACTAAGGCTTTTCTCTTTTAGGATTTTAATTTTGACATAATATATTTAAATCTCAGTGACCCACAAAAGGGGCCTCAGTTAATTCTGACAATTTTAGGGGAATAAAAGTAAGAATCAAAATAACTTTTTTAAAGCAACAACAAATATCCATATTGTATAATTCAATTATCGACCATAGTAGTAAGACTCAACAAATCCGAACAATGTCCTAATATCGTGTCCCCATTTCATAAAAAACCAACGTTACCACTTTGTCGTATTAACTCTTTATTGTGTCCATCTCAATATTCTCCACCCTCTCATATAATTATTTGGTCCTATTTCACCTTTAGGGCCATTATCTGGATCCATGTTATCTCGCAGGTCCGGGTCATTCCGTCCCGGCGCCCGCAGACGTTAACAGGGTTAACACCGCCTTTTGTTTCGACTGGCGGTTGAGTTTGCTCGACTTATATCAATTTTGGAAGCGGCCGTATTTGCGCCGTTGATCGGTGCTTAATTTTGGAGCATATAATAATTATACGGCTGTGTTGTCAACTGTTGTTCACTTTGTGTGGATGCTTGGTTAAAGAATATGAGTTATTGTGAATACTAACCGAAAGTACGAATTTTTAATATACGTACAGTTAAAATATAAGTTTAGTTTCAATAATATGTAGCTATGTCCACGTGCAACGTAAAATATCCTCCATCGATATATTAAGTAATATTCATAAACTTTCACTTACGCTAAGAAAATATCAAACACTAACCGGCAACAATTTAAAAGCACTTAAATTCGCCGCTCTAAAACATCGCTCATATATAAAGGGTGTAGACTAAAAGCCGCTAGCGGAACATCATGGCTGTGAGAGCTTTAGTTCGGCACAGTTATAATCGCGTTAGCAAAGCGCCGACGTTGCGACGTAACGTAACATAGCAATCTGACTAAACATGGCACATACGCCTGCGAAATAATGTTATGGCTGATATTTTATGCTCTCAGTTTCTTATTATGATCTCAAACTTAATTATTATTTTGTAGTTATTTTCTGTGATGGCCTTTGCTTCGAATGCAAGTTTTTAATTAATATTTTATTAACAAGTAACAGAGGGCTGACGTTTGTATGGACTGAATTATTTTAATAACAATATATGTATCTTCTGAACAACTAAGTTAGTAAATCAAACCTAACATTAATAATTATACATACGAGTAGTTAATGCGAATCGACATGGAAAGCTTGCAGCAGAGATTCATTCACAAGCAGTCCAGACTTTTTGAAATGTACCGCAGCATAATGGTGGAGTTGGCCCACACCCGGCCCACCAGGGAGGTGCATCTTGTTCATAAAATAAAGTAATTAATATAGAAAACAATTTAGTTCAAAGTTTGCTAAAGATTACCAAAAATCGTAAAACAACGAAAATCGTGCAGAACACACATGTTACACCTACCCTACATACGTAACGTATCTTTAAAAAGAATACAGGATCAGTGCATTTTTGCTAGAGGCAGAAAAACGGCGGGTGGTGAGTTAAACGCCTTTAACTTTGTTTCATGATAAGATTTCACCTGATATAAAAACAAGTGAACATGCATGCAGTAGGGTAGAGCCACAGTAGTTAAAAATGCTTTAGTTAATGATGGACGGTAGCATAATTTATTTAAAACCGTCCGCAATTTCAAGCGTCAGCGAAACCTACCCATTATTTCAAACCGCATTAGGTATGCTGAAAGCATAAATGTATGTAGGTGCAATTGCAAATGAATAAATTAAACCGTTTTGAGGCATCATGTATGATTTTCGAATTCAAACAAACCGAGATCAGTATGAAATCTTACATCAATCCTGAATACCCCAGTGGTTAGGTAGAGATGTACCTACTAGAACTCTAACATTTCACTATACAACATTATTTTTTGTTTATGAGGAACCTGAAACACGTGTCCAGTATTTTTAAGTAAGGAATCACAAAATTCCAAAAATATATCATGAAAAACCACAAAGTTATGAGCTTGCTATCTTAGTTGGTTATCCCAACAAAAATATGCGCGACGCTAACGCCAGAGGTCAACGCACCGCACTGGCGGGCGAGCGGTGCATTGACCTCTGGCGTCAGCTGTTGTGCGGGTGGGCGTTATCATAAGCTGCGTGGGGCGCTCGGTAACCACACTGCGACAATTTGTAAATGTATTTGGGAAAATATAACATGGTGTAAAAATGATTGGAATCGATTCAGTTGCTTATTCTGAACAAACTGTATTCAGGTTTCGTATAAAGAAATATAAAAACCAGCCAAGATTTAATTATTTGTACGAAAAAAAAATTACGCGGTAATAAGCGGTTTACGATTTACGAGGTATTAAAAAACTACTTACTAGATCTCGTTCAACACAATTTTCGTTGGTAGTTTTTATAGTTGGTAGTTTTTATAGTATAATGTACATTATATGTTTTTTTTAGATTTTTCATTTTCTTATTTTAGAAGTTAGAGGGACCAACTTTTTTCTACTTTGGAAGCGTCTATCACGCAAACTATTCGGTTTAGAAAAAAAATATTTTAGAAACCTTGATATCATTTTTGAAGACCTATCCATAGATACTCCACACGTATGTGTTAGATGAAAAAAAAGTTGATTTTCAGTTCTCAAGTATGGGGAGCCCCCAATATTTATTATTATTTTTGCATCAACATCTTAATGCGGTTCACAGAATACATCTACCTACCAAGTTTCAACAGTATAGCTCTTATGGTTTCGGGAAAAAATGGCTGCGACCTACGGACGGACAGACGGACAGACAGACAGACATGACGAATCTACAAGGGTTCCTTTTTTTGCCATTTGGCTACGGAACCCTAAACGTAACCTTCTACGGAACAAATATTTTTGTGGCCTGTAGGTAATTGTTTCGGGTCTAGCTGTTTGTGTGTTTAAATGTTGCACGTGCGGTGCACGTGCGTGTCTGCGTAATGCAGGAGTAATCATAGACAGGAACAAAGTTTTCTAAAAAAAAAACCTTTAATATAATACTCATATAATAGAGGGCGAGCTTATTGCCATCAACCAGGCATAAATCCAAGCTGCCACTTAGAAATCCCATATAGAAACCTCATTATTACCGACCTGGGTAACGGGGGATCTGTTGCCCATCAAAAACGCTTATATACTGTGTACTAAATACCTATATACATTTATTGTTATATCTAAACAACGAAACGGAATACGTCTAAATATCAAAAACAGATACCGCAATATTCTTCCAAACATTTATCAAAAGGTGGCAAATTAATTATGCTATCGCACACAGATTAATAGTCGAGTGTCAAGTGTAGAGGCATCGGGCACAGAATACACCGAACAGAGAGTGGCCGTTATCGGTTCAGATACAAGTACCCTCTTCAACGTCACTCGAGGACTGTAACTGTACTTAGTGTACATTTACTGGAGGTTTTCGATGATAGGTCGTGGTATTCACAGGAACTTTGTTGCTTTGGTAGGAGTTTGACTGTGGGTTTGTGAGTTTGATGTCTGGGATTTATAATAATAATAATATCATTTATTTGCGTAAAACATGGTCTAAAGGTGGAACATACTTATTAGAACATACATGTTTTGCTTCATAGAAGCGTGCAAACTTTACATGCAAATAATACCTATTAATTTAACCCTACTGTTTCATGCTCTAGGAACTCCCTGACACTGTAAAAACTATTAGCAGACAACCATTTATATAATTTAGGTTTAAACAATCTTTTATTTAACATTTTAAATTTATCTGGTATTTTGTTGTATACCCGGACACACATTAACATGCAGCTTTTGTTATATTTTGCAAGTCTTGGTAGGACATCTAGCACGAGCCTCTGAGGGTCACGACGGCTACGAGAATTTACATCGCTTGCTTTAGTAAACAACTCCTTATGCCTCCACACAAACATACAAAATTCCAGAATATAAAGAGACGGTGATGGTAACAAATCAAGTTTTTTAAATATCGGCCTACAAGATTCGTCAGGTTGAAGCCCAGCTCTAATGCATTTTTTTTTTGCGCGACAAATGCTCTATTTTGATCGGTGCTATTACACCACATGATTAGACCATAGCGTAACACAGATTCCACATATGCATGGTATGTAGTAATTGCTGTTTTGGTGTTTATTTATATACTATGATCATCATCATCATCATCATCATCTCAGCGTTAATCCTAGTCGCATCCGAAACCTTTTCCAGCTCTGGAGTCTGGGGTTCATTTAACAAAAAACACTACTTAACTTTAAACAATGCTTATGAATGCAATGTTTATACGTATATTCTATTCTATGAACAATAGGGATTAAGTTATGACTCTGTGGTTTTAAATGGAATTCCTTGCCCTTTCTTCTCTATAGCCTAAATAGCTTGTAACGCTTGAAATGGACAGTTAGCTTCATATCTGGTGATTGACCAGTTTCTTGACAATTCAGTAGTTCCTGGAAATGGTTTAATTAAAATAAATGCTTCTTAGTTTGATATAAGTTGTATATTTAGTACTTAACTAGTCCCTTGATCCTTTGTCGTGAGATTGGGTCCTTAATTAACTTCTGGTTTTAAAAATTCTCCTTCGGTGGGGAAGTTTTCCATTTGTATTTCAAATATCTACCTACCAGTACACACACCACACTTTGTGATCTTGTGCTATTCACAACACTTTTGAAATCAAATTGTGGGTTTATTGCTGCGTCTGATAAAGGAACTTTAATATATAAAACTGAAAGTTAGATTATAAGATTATAACATATAAGTAAAGAATGTTAATTAGAATATAATAATTAAATATTACATGTCGTGACCTTTGCTACAGAACGGTACGTTATCACATATTGGTAAAAACATATACAATTTGTGGATCAATCAGAAAAACGCGAGGTGTGAATTTTCTATAATGAAAACTTTTAAAAATCTTGAGTTGTTGAAAACTTAACCCATACTTACACAACTTACGGACCTAGATACAAAACAAACTTTAGATACCAATGATTCTTAAAATGACTGCCTATAATAAAGGCAGCCTTTAATATAGTGGGGTTTTTTATCTCTATTATAATCACGGTTCCAATCCTCAAAGGACCGGAGAACCCAAAACAAAATATAAAACCTATACAGGATGAAAACCCACTTTGGCACAGACCAGACGGACGACCGCACGGAATAAAACCTTAAAAACACTCCCATTAAACTAAATATATTACGATGGAGTCTTCTGTTACTAATAAACTCTCGTTAGCCCTGTCTTAGGTTTAATGCTGCATTAGCCTCGACTTTTATCTACCCACTCTGCCCACTCCAGATTAAGTTACGGGTTTCCAGTGCGAGTTTGAAAAGTTGCTTGAACGGTTCGTAAGTGAAACTAGAAGTAGCGGTCTATAATTTCATTTAGTAAAATTGAAATGTATAGTTGGTATTTAACAGTGACTGAAAAGTAAAATAAATCGTAATTGTCTCACTGAAACTGTAAAGAAAATTGCAGATAGTTTTCTTTATTAACCAGTTTACAAATCCATCATATGACGCATGGATCCACGTTCACGGCATAGGAAGAAGTAATTAAAAAATGTATATATTTTGATTCGAGTGACGTCAGTCACAACTCAAATAGGGTACCAACTTTTGATAAACTCCAGTAAATGCAGGACCATACGATTTTTATGTACACAGGGAACATAATGCGCTAAAATAACAAACTAAATTCATCCAAACAGCTTTATTACATTAAATCAAGTGAAGTGTTCCTGCAAATGTTGGGTTCTTTTGTATCTAAATAGCGGTACCCTAGAGGCGGTCACTAAATGAAGAAAAACAAAAGCCGACCATTAGGGTTGTGCCCGGCTATGACAAACAATGCGGCGTGAATGAATAGGGCTGGCAGGAGATGGAAATGAACTGATTGTTATATTTGCTGCTTCATTGGTCTATTGGTTGCAAGCATTAGTGCTGAGCACGAGGTCTTAGGTTCGGTTGAAACCCAGGACTTTTTTTAAAATAATTATAAACTAGTGCTTGACTGCAATCCCGCCTGATGGTAAGCAGTGATGTAATCGTTGATGTAAAGCGCACTAGTTTATTAAGCCGTATGACGGCAGTTCAGCGAGGTGATGCAATGTTAAACCCAAGACCAACACGACCAACGATGCTGCGCCAGAGAGAGATTGATCTGGAGATCCTCCACGACCAAACTCCCGACACAACAGCATTTGGCGCATCGTACCCGGCACACATTGCAACACAATTGCTCAGACCCGTCCTCCATACGGCTTCACTAGTCATCATGCCGGAAAAACCCGATATAAAACGCAATAACACTGTTTCTTATGCGTTTTCTATATGTTTTTTTTTTATTAGATTTTTAGTAGCCTAGCTTAGAGTCTAAATTTGTGTCTAGCTGAAAGCATTAGGCTCGTGCCCTATTATACTGGACGTAAAACATTACTGGCAAAATGTGAGTGTACTAATAACTCTGCCTTAATCATTTGGGGGAGTGTGTGAGAATAGTGTGAGAAATGCAACATTAGAAAACTGACAGCCTTTCATTTCCTCCTTTCCTTCCTAGGCTTTTATGTAGTACCTACAAATGCCGCTTTGTACCAAGATGTTCTAATAATAAGATTATTAGGCATAATGTTTATTAAAGTGTAATTACAAGATTAGTTACAACACCATTACCTATTAAAGGTATAATTTGGTTTGCTATAAATAAAATGTTACCTATATTTTCACAGGATTCATAATCCATTTATACTCTGCACGCACCCTAATTACGTAACAGACTATCAATCGTAATGCAAATAATTTTGAAGGATGTTGCTTATCCATTGGTTCACATGTTAGAAAATTTTGGTTGCAACTACGTAGGTAATCAATGAATGTACCTAGTTTCAATGTCAAAATGAAATTCACGCTACTGATAGAATAGACCCTTTAAACAATGGATTAAAGTTAAGTGACGTGCAAACGTCTAAAATGTATGGTTAAAGAATCGCTAATCATTAGTTAATTTTAAACATCGTTTATGAATAAGGGGTAGTGCGTTACGCAATTACCCCACTGCACAACCTGTTATAAAAATAACACAGCAATTTTCACCCTTATCTATAATTAAATTCACCGGTATCCAGGTGTCAGCCCTGACCAAAAATAATATATTTTCCCGTAGTGCGTGTACGGAATTCACATTAATCTCGTGGTTCTGCCACTTCCGACCTGTGTCCAAAAAATCTATACTTTTTGCTGTAGTAGGCACAATTGAGAAAAATTTGCCACGTCTGAAAAATGGCCGAGTAAAATGAATAAAGCAGAAAATATTTTTAGGATTTTCGACGTTTGTTTCCCAAAAATTAAGCAGGTAGGAAGGCTTTATGGGAAGTGAATTGCGTGCTACTATTTTTAACATCAAAACAAAAAATTAATCGCTAAGAATTAGAGTTTCAGAGTTTGATTTCCTTTACACAGACCTCCGTAACTTCTGCGTTCCGGGATGACACCGGTGTAGCTACGGCACGGACTTTTAATATTAATAAGACTTGGCATATGATACATGCTGTTAAAATTAATGAAGGTTTTCATCGGTACACCTGTGACGGCGGCGGTATGATGTTTTAATGAATTGCCGGCGTCAGTCGCCCGTAATGACCATGGGGGTGACATGTGACGCGAAGCTGATTTGTTACTGGGCCGGGGGACAGGGGTATCGCAACAACGCGACTCGTGTGTGATGCAAACCGAAATGCAAAAGAAACTTGTGGATAAGGAGAAACTAAATTCACAAGTCACATTCATAATTAACATTATTGTTACATGAACATTATAATTCTCAAGGTAATATCGTGCCCGTACATTTATTTTTTTTTTTGGTGTGGATGGGATATCATCAATTGACCTCTCCCGCTCTCCTACGTGAAGTGGAAGGACGTGTCAGATTTTTATTGACTAAAACCCACCCGTGTTCTTTCATTTGCCTGTACGCCTAAGCCACGGCTTCTCTTTTGATGAACTCGCAACCATGACTCATCGATCTTCGTGAACCCCGGCAGCGAGCTGCCCACTGCTCGCCGCCTGTAAGCCCGCGCCTACGGTGGCCAGGAGTTCGATTTTGTCTCTCTATCTCGAAAAGGGTGTCTCCCACGGAGACTATGGGCGTGAGACCAACGATTTTAGAACGAGCAGTATAAGTATTGATTGTATATGGAATGGATTGTGTATGCATTGTATGTGGAATATGGATTTTAGATACATATTTTGTACTTGGAGAAATCGAAAAATATATTTAGTGGTTGGGACGAGTCTCAATCATCGCGCAACAAAAAAATTTTTCGTAAGTTTAAAAAATAAACAACTATTTCATTAAAAAAAAATAATTAAAATGTAGGTAGTTGGTATTTTATTTTTAAATAACCAGTGTTTCAGAATTATTTACTGAATTTAACAGGTTGTGCGTTGTTGGCAAAGGCCAAGAACGCGCAACCTGTCAATTTCAAGTTCAAAATTTCTAAATGTTTCAAGTTTTCAATAGAGAATGTATGCAGTGCGTGTCTGAAAACAAGTTACTTTTTTCTAACACGCGGTGCGTCTCCTTAAAGTTTATGAGAATAAATACAAACACATTTATAAAACTAGTTTATTTTATTTAAAACTAGTTAGGCGTTCGTTAAATATTTATGAGTAAATAAGGTTCTTACCACCTGATTATTAGCGATAAGATTCGCGCTGCATTTCTTTATCAATTTAGCCTGAAGTAAATTGACAATCCTATGCACCCTCGATGAGGAAACTCGTTGGCTCGTTTTCAAAACATGTAAAAGCTTGATCGTGATCTTTGTAAATATACAATGGTGGTTTTACTGTACAATGGTGGGTTTTGTGCTATCGATGCGACGCGCGTTTGTGAGGTGACACTCAACTTTTAGTGCCAATACATGGTGACTAGATAGTATGATTGAAAGCAATGCCGACGTTATTGTATAATAGATTTTATTTTAGCTCAATTTCTCAAATTGATGATAGGATTACTAAATTCAGTAAACAATTCTGAAACACCGGTTATTTAAAAATAAAATACCAACTACATTTTAATTTTTTTTTATGAAATAGTTGTTTATTTTTTAAACTTACCAATTTTTTTTTTGTTGCACCATGGTTTAGACTCGTCCCAACCACCAAATATATTTTTCTATTTCTTTAATTACAGAATATCTAAAATCCATATTCCACATACAATGCATACACAATCCATTCCATATACAATCAATACTTGTACTGCTCGTTCTAAAATCGCTGGTCACAGTGACGTGTCCGTCATTTGTTGTAACAAATTGAGTGTCACTTTGCATCAGCCGAAGGGTTACAAACGTTTTTAACACCGACCCGCTGAGACAGGTTAAATTGCGGAACTGAAACAAATTTGTTTGATGAATGTTTTAAGTAGGTATTGTATATCCCCTGTCTAGAACAAAAACGAACTTAATGAACAACTCACCATCATATATGAAAAAATATTTACACCCTAAGAGACAACAATAGCACCTCTTCCTTTTGATGAAGTCAATCAAGAACGGCTTTTTCAGTAAATTCCAAAAAAAAAAACATATGTTCGGAAAACTTGAGAATACAATGATTTCAAGCAACAATAATTTCAATTATTTTCATTCGTTCAAAAAACGGTCAATATCAATATTCGGCTTCCTAAATATTTCGCACCATCAAACCTAATTGTATTGATAATTTGAACAGCGTTCAAGATTTCCTTTACAAAATCCTGCTGAGTAAGTAATTCGAAAGAATGCCCTACGCACTCGCTGCGTTGGTACACTCAACCTCGTCTGTTAAAATACTTGAACAACGAAAGCCGCCTCTAATTACACGACATGAATTTTCTGTCAATATCAAATTGTTACATGGATGTGTGGTTGACTGTACCGCGTCGTGCACAGCTTTTTAATTACTACCTACGCGCTGGGCATCGTGCTCGGGAATAAATCTTAGTTAATGTCCCTTTAGTCTGGTCAGTCCAGCCCCATGTGTTGTTAGTTGCAACTAGATGAGCCGAAATCGATTCCGCGTCGTCGGCTAGGTGGCTAATAGCGCATTTATTTAACTGAGTTAATACTGTGAATTGTAAAGTATCGGTTGAATAGTGGATGTAGTGCTTAATTTATTAACGAAAATAGGTTTCCTCGCTATTTTTCTCCAGAGCAATTTTTATCGAAAAACTTGAATTCAAAGTCCACATTTTCGCGTATTTGCTTATTTATTTGAAATCTTAACCTTGATATGAATAATATGAATCAAATACAAATGCGGAAATTTTACAAGAAGAGACACAGTGGGCGGTTTTATCACTAAAAACAATATTTTTATGAAGACTTTTGGATGTATTTAGCGAGAAAGGGAGGATAATACTGTAAATATTCTATGGTGTAGGTATCCATTTACTAAATACAACTTGAACTTCAATCCAACTTTTAATTCCTTGTTCCAGAAATGCGACATTCCTCGAGCCACATCTCCAGGGCATAAGAAGACGGGAAAGCAGGAGTTCAGACTCAGATCACGATGAACGCTCCACGGAAGACGACGAGAGGTCTTTGCTTCGAAGTTCACCTCGCACGAGACTGCCCCCTCCGCCGCCCCCACCACCCGACGACAACCCACCCCCACTGAAGCCTCGAGAGTTCTTCGAAAGACTTCAAACCCAAGCGATGAGGGAAGCTCAAGAAAGAAAACACAGATCAAGAGAGCTTCCAATCAAAGACCAACTCTTCAGACCTGTCGACGCTGACGGCAGTCTAGGAGACAGCCTTAGTCAGGTACGGATTTACGGAAACCTTTCTAATTCTCTTCAGAAACTTTTAAATTACGAATAGTAAGTTCATTCGGATGAAGTCTAATGTACCGTGCTGGTCTTATTTAGTTTTAGTTTCGCTGACTTTTTCTCGAACCGTATTTCCAGTTTTGTTGGAAGGCTTATTTGTTTATCGCATAGGATTTTGTAAAGAGATTGAACAAAGAGCATTTCTGAAGTGAAATATTGTATCAAAACGAAATTACATTTAACCACTTGTGTAGTATTCGAGATGTATGCTGTGGATTTTCGGAATGCGTCTCCACTTTCTGTTTCGCTACCATTACCATGTAAATGCGAAGAGAAGTGATGTTGCATGAAAGCAATATTTTTCAATAGTCGATACAGAATTAAATTTGTGGTTCTACAGAAGAGCATTTGTAGGTAGGGGAAGCTTTTCGTTTGATGTTCCTTTCGAATTGGAATTATTTACGGTACACATAAATCCGTCACCCTAAACACATTTTTTTTAAATGCTACCTTGTTATTCACGGTATTTTGGCAGAAATATTGAAAAGAAGGCATTTGTCTAAAAGGGAACAGTATTTTGATGCTCAACTAAAACGAATCCTACAAAGAAAAATATACCTTCGCTCGAAGGTCTAAAACGGCATTAAATAAACGTCTTGCACTTTACATAAGACCTCTTTACTATGCGGCGTCTTTAGCGTCTAACATAATTAAAAACACATCAAACGCATGTATAGTACAACATTATCCTTAGTACTTGTTACATGTTTTCCATCTAAAATGACAATTAGCCGTTGTTGCGCCACAACCTCAATGTTTACAAACTCTTTCGCTGCACTCAGCCACACTACAGTGCCCACTTGAGGTGTAAAAAAACTTCTCAGTCAATTGCGGGCGTTGCTTTGTGAACGCTTGAAGCCTCACCAAACCCTTGCATTGTCGCCGGCGCTCGTTTAAAATATAGAGAGTAAGTTTGCAGCTATACTGCACTCCGGAAATAAGAGCTTTTAACCTTTGAGATGAAATATATTATTGAAATAGAAGGAGAAACTTTCAATTTCGCAACAAAACTAATTCGTCTATGTAATTATTTTAAACGCTCCCCGGACATTTTACAAGTACTTAACCAAAAAGTAAAGGGATAACCCGAAAGCATAATATTCATTACACTACACTTACTGGTCCATCGGATTGCCGATTAACCCTCAAATTAGAGGGGGTCCGAAGTTAACTGCCTTTTGCGAGACATAAATGACATGTGCGACTTAGAATTTTGGATGGGACTCGTGCCGTACCAGTTACGGTCTGTAATGGTGTTTTTAATTATTTTGTGGGTAATTACTGGCCGCGCTTCGGTTTTTGAGGGTTAAATTCACTTTTGGTGTAACGCTAAATGCACTTAAGAACAGAAGTTATACACCTTTTTAATAAAATTCAGTGTTGTTGGCTGGTAGTAACTGGAGGAGATTTGCCAAGGATCGAGTTGAATGGCATGAAATTTGAGAGGACTCTCTAGTCGTCAGCGGTCATCGTCTCATCTAGCAGCAGGCTGATGATGAAGATGAAGATGAAGTCATTGTTATAATATAAAAAACACAAACATATGGAAATGCTTAAAAGTTCGTCATAATTTTATGCCTTAGCCAAATATTTTGGGATCGGGTTCCAGAATAATCAAATGCAAATGCAAATGATGAATACCAGTATTTTTACTATGACTGCCTATCTGACCTCCACAATCAGTTACTAGATACTACAATAGCCCTAGTCAGGGCTCATTATCAGACTTTCGGCCTTCTGCCGACTCGTTACGACTTTCAACGATCCTCGAATGCCAGCCGGGGCCAACCGCTTAACGCAAAGCTTAGCAAGTACATAATGATATATGAAATCAGATTCTACAAGTCATTTTTACTTACCCGGGTGTTTTAGATAGAAATGAAAAGGGTTCACGTTTCATACATATCTGGGTATAACTGGTGACTCTCTGAAAGGCCCGTTTGTCGTGCAAATGAATAGATAACGTAACAAAACTTCGCTCCCATTTATCAACATTTCCCATTATCGACAGAGTGGAGACTTCATGTGATACTAAACGTTATTTTAAATACACCCTTATTATATGTCCTTAAAAATGTGCTTTAAATAGATAATTGTTTACACTTATGTCTTTAAGTAATTTGTTGATTACTAATAAAAATAAAGTAGTAAAACCGTGTAGAAAATTGTTTAAATGACGTTATTTACTTTAAATGCTTCTAATACCTTCGATTACAATATTTCTTCCATATTTGTTTAATGGAGCTCAACCTTCTTGCTTGCCAATTACTATCATATAGTCGGCAATCACTTTAAACGCTTTCAAAGTACTTCTTAGCAGAAAACAGTTCACCTGCACCCGACTAGTATTAATAAACTTCATTTCAAGTCGGTAAAAGTCGGGTCTTGGTTCAGAAGTTAGGCGTTTTATACGCGATAATTACTACCATTGTCAACACGGAACGATTATCGGGTGGCCCGGAACTTCGTCTGCACCCTTCCCTCGCCGGGGCAGACTTTAATCGTTGTCGGTAGAAAAAAAACATGAAGCCATCCCTATTTTAATTTGCATGCGGTGCAGTGGATGCCATCGATTTAGTACAACAATAGGGAGGATAGATGCGTCGCCTGTTTCCGCTTTATTGCATTGTTCATGGACGCGAAATTTTTCGGTGATTATTTGTATTCATTTTTTATGTTTACTAGCTATCCGCCCGCGGCTTCGCTCGCGTGGAATTCGGTATTTTTGTTTTCCCCCGGGAATATCAATTTTTCCGGGATAAAAAGTACCCTATTATTTAATCCGGACTTCTAACTTTACGTCAGCAAAATTTCAAAGCAATCGGTTCAGTAGTTACTGCTTGAAAGCCGAACAAACAAGCAAACTCACTTTCCGGTTCCATATTAGTAAAAATTTATTGAATCGTTAGTTGGACTTGTTTTGGCAGGTCAAATAAATTAGTAAAATTTACCAAATGCTTTTTCGTCTTAAATATAATTATGACCTAAATTATACCTTACCTATAATAATAGTAACATTAGTAACCAATGTAACTTTTCTAAGTTATATGTACTTTCTAAGTATATCTTGGTCACCAATGACTGATTGAAAGGTAAAGGAAAACATCTTGAGGAAAACGCATTGAGCAAACGTGGTGATTGCACTCATATATGGGACGATAAAAAGATTGATGATAGATATAACAATAGATTTTCATTGCAACGAAACCTCAGTTATATTTCATACTGACTCAACAGTCCATCACAGAATCATCACAGAACTCATGCCAAAACATTTTTTATGAACCAAAATCTTTAATAACCACAATCTTATTCACCGCCTAATTGGCCGTCACAAACAATTTTCCAAAATATGCAATCAGAGTTCCAATAAAGGAATTGACTTCCGCTTCGTAAGTCAGGCGTCAAGTCAATGGCTTCAAACCCCATGAGCTAGGCTCCCCTGTCCAGTTTCCGGGACGCTTATTATGGTAATGGTACCTTTGGGCTATGTGGACTTTTATGACGTTATACATATTTATATTTAACTTGCCGTCTGTTGATGTGAAAATATATTACAGGACTTTTTGGATAGCAGCTAGTTGGTAAGTTACATTTTTGTAATACATTATCAGCTTATACGAGTAATGTTCCCATGTTGGAACTCAGACGTCTCTGAGAGTAAGTTGGCTGTAATCCACCAAGCATTTATGATTCTGGGACATGCCTGTTTTCTCACGGTTTTCTTTTTTGTTTTCTTTTATGAGTGAATATAAATCATGTGTCTAGGTTCGAACCTCAGATCTATAACAAGTACACAATACCGATACTACAGCCATCACGCTTTCGATGAAAAAAAAAAATGTTGTCTTTTATTCCTATTTAGGCCAGTCTAGACTAAAGTAATTCCAAAAATAATAAACTAATAATCAGGCGAACACACAAAATCCATTAAGTAAGTGCTCCTATTTCCCACAAACTTTTAATTAACAGTGATAAAATTGCCAGTAATGAGCAAAAAACGCTATATGATAAATTAATGCAGTACGCAGAAAAATGGTTATTACGCCAAGCTGATGAGTACACACGAGCGAATAGCCCCGGTTTTATTGATTTTAACCACGCCGGGTGAGTCATCTACCGTTGCATCCCCCTCCTATCCCCACGCTGGACCACAAACACTGTTTGCTCTCTTTGATTGAACTTGAAGAAAACTAAAGGGCGCTGTAGTTTGTGAAGTAATAACTGTTTCATTCCCAGTTTCTGACCTGAGTTTCTTTTTGCTACCATTCGTCCGTGTTTTGATGTTTTTTTTTTTCACGGTCTGCATTCGATTGGAGCTCGTTAAAAGTTTGTCACGGCAGCGACTGTTTTCTTCGGGAGCAAAACATTTTCATGTTTCTTGAGTTTTTCATGAAAAGTTCTTGAAAAGATTTTGTTCAACTTCGAATATCGCCTACGTTGAAAAAACGTATAAAAACACTAAATTAAAACTATTTCTGCAAGAGTTAATTATAAACAGGTTGTAGGTAGGTAGAAAACGTCGAGCAAACGTCTCGCACTTTTCATGAACCAATTTTTTGATAACCGACGATAAATACTAGAACCATTGCTGAATTCATGGGTACAGTTTGTGAGTAGGTTTTCCTGTGATCCTGTTTTTATTTAATACAAACAAAATTCTTTCCCACATAACGGGCAGATGTCACCTTTGTAAGTGCAATTTCCATTAACAATGAAAAATGAAAAAATAAAAAAAATGAAATGATTAAATAATAAGATGCAAGTAAATTTTAACCGTATGGTGGTAAACTCAAACCCTCTTCAAATAATAATGACAAAGACAGGTATTACCATGTTGTATTCAAGTCTGAAATTCGATTTTCCAATCAAATCAAATATTTCGAGATTCCTTTTCAAATCAAACCAAATCAAAATGAAATCAAAGTATTTATATGCCAGAAAATACATTTTAAAATATGTGTAACGGAGCGTAAAATCTTTACTCAAACTCATAGTATTTCATTATCATCTCAGTGTTAATCCCAGTCGCAACCGAAGCTTTTCAGCTTTGGAGTCTTAAACTCAAAGTATTCTATAGCATATAAACAATTTACATGCACTTTTGAATTGTCAAAGGGTCGGTTAGTCAGAAAGATGAAGCTAGTGAGTCTACCGATACCCTATTACGTATTCTCGCAAACTTTTTACCTAATTAAAAGTTCCCTTGGCCCGGTCGCAGGTGTGCCGCGTTTGCTCCTAAAACGTTCGAACCATTTACAACATGATAGCACGTGCGACCGCTTCGCACTTGTGATCCAAACTCGTGTAAAAGTGAACTGTTATGCGACACTAAGAGCAGAGTGCTTTGCGATATTTCCATGAGACGCAGATGCCTTTAAGAGATTGCTATTGCAAAGTGTTTATGTAATAGGTGTTGAAGTAGTTGTGAATTTGTGAAGTGAAGCGTGAGGTAGAATGTTTTATTAAAGTTGGGGTGTCTTTGAAGTTGATAGGTACCTGAAGTACGTGTCTTGTCTATGACAGAATGCATACTTCAGGAACCGTGGTTATTTTGGTTAATCATACGTTCAGTAAATTATTATAGTTTTGCAAATTTTAGGTTTCAAAATATTTTACATACTATACATACTTATGACCCGCGCAATGCAAATATTTGTATGCATTAATATGAATATTTGCACTGGTCTGGTCGTGCCTCGGAAAGCACGTTAAGCCGTTGGTCCCGGTTGCCATACGAACATTTAATGGCGGTTACGGGTTGTTGAAGCCCTCAGAAGTCCAACAATTGGTCTAAATGCAATACTTCGATGTCGCCTTCGGGTTGTGGAGGTCAGACGGCAGTCAATTTACGGAAAATATCCAAAATAGTTAATATAATAAGTATGATAGTTATAATTGTTTAACCAAAATCAGCAGTTAGACTGGTACAAGCCGACCCCAGACTCTAAAGCTGAAAAAGCTTCGGATGCGACTGGGATTAACACTAAGATGATCATACATACTTATGAATCATTATAAACTCGATGCACGGCTCCGATTGGTCGTTCCTATGGAGAAGTGCTGAGCAATAAACTCCACCGCACAGTATAATAGGTATAATTTCACTTTTCATAAGGCTAATATATAAGGTAGGTTAACAATGCATTACTGAAGCAACTCAGATCCTTACTATAAAATTAGATTAAAAACATGATCGATATTGTGAAAATCTTGACATTTGTACAGACTACATCTCATCAAGCTACTACTATTTCGACTTTATCTCCAAAGCATTAAGGCTCAAGGTTGATTGGAAATATCTGACAGTTAGGGGTAGCTTAACCTGCTGTCGTCCGTACATGTCCTGTATCTTAGGTTTCAGCATTTCTCCCTGCCAAGCAAATTGTGAACTTATTTTTCTACTAGCTGCCGCTAGCGACTTCGTTCGCTTGGACTTAGTTATTTGTACATTTTATTTTAAGCCCAAAATATACAGCATACATTTTAAATTTTTGTTATGCTGCGCTCCTATTGGTCATAGCGTGATGTTATATAGCCTAAAGCCTTCCTGGAACAAAGGGCTATCCAACGCAAAAATATTTTTTCAAATCGGACCAGTAGTTCCTGAGATTAGCGTGTTCAAACAAAAAAACTTCAGCTTTAATTTTTATTTATTTAGTTTTAACATGTTTATCTGTACATACCATAAGCTAACAGACTTTTTATACTAATAATATGACATATAACGGGACAATGCTACCAGCCTTTTACGCAATTTTCCTGTTGATAATGATGTGGAAAATTTTTTGATGCGCTATAATTATTTCTCCCTTTTCTTAAGTACTTTAAATAATTATTTAAACTATCAGTATTACCGAACTGAATCTATAAACTAACACAAAAACACACTTCTACTTCGCCATTAGTGTTATCAATGTTATCATTCTCGAAATGTAATCAAGGAAGTGCTGTTACAATTCCACTTATATTCCTATTGCAGTGTAAATGGCCACCACACATGGCCAAACAGCCGCATCTCACACCGAAGAAATCTAATTGCAAACCAACTTGGCACATAAATCTTCAGCAGCATTCCTAGTGGTGTAATATTTGTTACCGTAGCTTCTATTGTACCACGAAATTTAACACCTTAACTGCCGTCTGGTCTATTGTCACCCATGATTCATTGCAGTTATTACTGTTACCGATCGTGAAATTAATTTCCCGTATAGTCGACATTTTCGGCCTGTAATATGCCCGTTTAAATGCCCCAAATTGCTGCGAAATTAATTTTATCACGTTATTTGTTTTACGCGGATATTAATGTTGTGGTGAAATGTTTCGAGCGTTGTTCGTTATAATTATCGGAAATATTTTACGGTACATACATATACTGTTTGGTTTTAATTACAAATTCACGGAAGGAAGTTAAATGAATAGTCGAGAATTTATAGCGTTCTCATTAGGGTTGTCGATATCCGAGTTACTTAAGACGTTCTTAAGCTCCTTTTAATCGATTTGATTTACTACCTAATCATCTCCTTACCAACCCATGGAATAGGAGACATATTTTAATCCAGGTACCTAATCAGATCATTAGATCAGTTATTAGAAAATATATAAGACATATTTAGCTATACATTTCTAAATCCGAGATTTTTTAATTAGTATTTGAAAATATATTAAAACATTTTTAGCTATAAACATGTTTTATATATTTTTTAACTCAGATTTTCCTTTTGACATGGTAGATCCCTATGCAAAAATAGCCTGTAATTTTATACATGCGATGTCCGAGTTGCTCTTCTTAACTGTTCACAGGATTTTTATGAGGTTTTCACTATCATTTAAAAAATTATTTTGAAAGGTTTATGTCTATCATAACTAAATATTAAAATTAACTAAAACAAAGAAATCTCAATGTTTTGTTTTCTTCGTAGAAGCCATGCGATGCAGGGTCGGGTCACTAAAGCAAAATAAGATATCTTAAAAATTCCGTTCATAGAACTCACGCAAAAGAAAAAAAACTCTTGATTATTATTTATTCTCTCTGAAGAAAAAACTAATTTCCTCGCGATACCCATTTCAGCTGAAGGAACTGAAAATTATCCTAACTACTAAATGAGGTTTTGTGTTTGAATTAAACTTTAATGTTTAAGTTTTGAAGTGTTTTGAGTCAAGCGCTGTTTGTTTTACTTTGCTATTGTCATAAAGCTGCATTACTCTATTATTGCAGCAGCGCTTTGTCGTTATTCTTACTAGAGATTACCTTCTATTCTTTAAAAGATTACCGAAATATTAAAATATTTAATTTTTTGTGTTAATAATCTAGGTATTTATTGAAGGGAGAAATCTATATGACATCAAAAAATCCCTGCATATTGTTAATACCTTATATAAAGCAAAAAATACCACCACGGCCTGATGTAAAAAAAAAGAAACCTACCACGGATATCGATCGGACGTCTATGAAACCTACCATCATTTATTTATCAATGATTTTCACATGTAATGGCAGGCAGTCGTTCCATCAGCTGCTGTAATGTAACACGAAAAATATAGATTTTCGAGTATTACAAGGTTCAATACAAAATAAAATTTTCCTTAAAGGCTTGCTTCTTGTTGTGCACAATAAAACATTTATTCTATTAAACACTACACTATTTTAAATTGCATTGGAAGAGAAATCCAATGAAACAAATGTGAGTGACGTCCGACTTTCTAGCAATTACTCCTAGACGTAATGAGGAGTTTTTCCTTGCAAATTACCCGTTTAAAACGGATACTACAGTGCGAATTACGCGCTAAATTTTTTAAAGTTTATCGAGCACAGTTTTAAATAATTGTTGTTTACAGCTTACTATTCTGGTAAGACTTAATTTATCGCAAAACATTATTAAGTATACTACTTTAACTACTTTTACCTGTCTCTTATTTTTTACTGCATTTTTGGCTATTCACAATTATTCGTTTCACTTCTGTCCCTCATCTCATTGGTTGTTCGAAGGAGTTCACATATCTGAAACCCAAAAATATTGAAAAACACACACACACATGGAAAACATGTACATGTAAACATGGAAAAAAATTACGTCTAACCATTTTTGTTTGGAAGAACTGTCAAAAATTCAAAATTAATCCTCATTTAAAATTATCTGACGTTCAATAAACAAATAGAGGACAACTGTTCTTCCGATATTTGCGATACCTGATATAATTATACATATATACCTGATATAGCCTGTCGAACGATCTGGAAGAAATAATAAAAAAGGTGGTATTACATCAGGCCTGTTTTCTTGTAAAGGTTAGGTAAACTCAACATTTTATTAAGTGGTATTTCAATTATAATTGAAACAACTAACAGTATATTCCATTAATTGAAACAAACCACAATTTCGCATTAATTAAGTCGAAAAGTAAAATATTCACATTTGCACCGACAATTTGTGTAAATATGGACAATTTTAATTCAAAACTACAGGCAAATCATATAAACCGGCTGCTGCAAAGGGATTTTGCCACAATTAACGGACAAACCCGCCGCAAATTATGAATATTTATGCACATAACATATGCCTCGATGTGTGTTTTAATTTGTGGTTGATATTAACTTCCATTTATTGGTAGTTTATTTATATTAAACAACTGAAAATGGGGGTTCATAGTTAAGTAATGTATAACAGCCACACGGGTCGATCGATCGAGTTTAAGTAACGTTAGCCGCGATAAGTGTATGGTAAGTAAAATATAAACCAGAGGTTGACCGCAATCCCGCCTGATGGTAAGCAGGGTTGGAATCGTTGATGGTAAAGCGCGCTAGTTTAATAAGAGCATGTTCACGCTAGCCTTGAAGACACTCAAATTGTAGGCCGACGGAAACACCGCCCCTGGCTAATTGTTCAAGTCCCTCGATGTACGCGGTATAAAGGAGGAGGCAAAACGCTTCGTCCGGATCGCAGTGGAACAGATATGGGGGAATTAAATCATGCAATCTTTGACAAAAAATAAGGCCCGAAATATTGATAACCAGTCTTGGTGTTGTGTGACCCAATTACTGGACTGTGGAGGTCAGATAGGCGGTCGCTACATGTAAAACAACTTTCAATCTTCATAAGTGTATACTACTTATAAAAACTACAAATCAATTATATACAAATGAAATTGAAATTAAAAAAAAAAACATATAAAAATCTAAGTACCTACCTTTTAAAAAGTAACAAAAATAAAAGTAGAAACTGAATCTTATCTTCAAAAGCTCCTAAGTATAAGGATAATAATAATTTAAAAAACACGTCACGCTGAGGGTCGGCTCCTAATGAATTAATCGGTAAAAATACGTAGATAATAAATTATAGAGCGATCCCCAGTGCCACATTTTTTATTTAGAACTTTGTACGTTTTGCTAAGAATTTTGGAGTATTTTGACCATATTGCCAGAAAGGATGGAGATAACCTCGAATATCTGATGGTTAATGGGAAGGTGGATGGACGACGTTCCAGACGTCGCAGTCCAATAAGGTGGACAGACCAAATTCGTTCATCTCTGGACACCGACATGCATGATGCTATACTCGCGGCCAGGGACCGTAACAAATGGCGAACTATTGTGAAGAAGAGGATAATTAGTAATGAGGAGGACGACTTGAGGAGGAGGAGGACGTAGGTATAATAAACACAGTATTTTATTCGCCAAACTTGAGCAATTTATCTAAATAACTTTTAATATCAAGACCTTTCATGGAAATAGCAAGTACTATAAGTAATCCCAGAATATTTTAATTTATTGAACAAAAAAGGTCGAAACCCATGACCGCAGGCTACTTGAAATTCATAAAAAGATCAGAGAGAAAAAATTGCGATCTGCTAAGAATATGAACAAAGATATCACGATACAATCTTATCCAGGGGCAACAACCGGACGTAAAGGGTGATACAACTTTAACATATAAACAACTAAACCAGGATAGACGAGCTCGCGAAATTGGTAGCCTTCTTTTGTGGATGCCGCGTATCCTTTGCGGGAAAATCGAGTAATAATATTTCCAAGTTAGTGAACAAAGAGCCTTCTCTACGTTTGAAGCGAGATTGTCGGTGGTATTTTTCATATTTTCGCTCAAATATTATGCCCACTTTTACCAAAGTGACATTTATATTACGTCTCATATTGTTTTGGTTTTGCTTTCATCCCAGACGTTTTTGTGAATCATATTTTCAATAAAGTCTCTTTATGCGTTTAATAAGGGTTTCTTATTAAAATATTTGGTTAAATAATGGTCCCGATTCTCTTGCTACCAACTAAACTTAATTTAAGTTTAGTCTTTTTCTCTCTATTTCATTAGGAAAGGGACAGAAGATAAATATTAGTTTAGTCCTATCAATTTAGTCCGTGCCTGACGATAGTTCGAGGGTGCAATTGGTGCTTACACCCGAGCTAACTAAGAGTCATTAGCTCGGGTGTAAGCACACCCGAGCCAAATATATCTGAGCCAAAATCTCGATTGTGAGGCAAGTAGGAAAAACAAAAAAAAACAAGAATAAAACATTTTTTTTTCTTTATTTTTCATGAACGAAATTGAGCTTCCCCGTTCGATATTTAAAATTGATGACTATTACACTCATACGAAGACAAGAGAAGCGAAGACAAGCGGCTGAATAGCGAAGCGACCTATTTTGTCTTTGGGCTGAATGCATGGTGTCTTTTGCCAGTATGATGGTTAGATGTACGCGAACTTTTTAAAAGAGTGGAGTTTTTTTATTACTTGCCGCTCTGGGGCTTTTCTAGCTACATTATTATCCTAGAGCGCTAATTGGACGCGCAAAAAATACAGTTTTTTTTTATTAACCTGCGCTAATTTTCTGCGCATCGCGGCCCTCGGTGGCGATCTCTCGCGTCCGATTCTGGTCTAGGCGATGGCTCGGGAGAGTTCCTGACAGGTCATTATCTCCATCTGTGAAGCAGTGATGCTGGCAAAGGAGGAGCGGTACTCCTCTAGCCGCCGCAGGAGACGCCCTGGTCGGGAGACAACATCGAACTCCCGGCTACCGTAGGCGCGGGCTTACTCTTACTTACTTATCCTTACGGGGGTGAGGAGTGGGCAGCTCGCCGCTCGGTAAGGACCAGAATCGGGTCGATGGCACATTCTGTTCCACGCGCGCCTGAAAGAGATGTCAGCACATCGTGACCGGATCCACGAAAACCGATGCGTACCAGGACTGCGGGATGTCTGAAAGAGATACCGTGGCCTAGTGCACAGGCAAGTGAAGGAACACGTGTGGGTTTTAGTCAGTAAAAGTCTGACACGCCCTTCCGCTCCGCCCAGAGCGGTAGAGGTTGATTTTTGATAATTTTAAATTCGCAAAAAGGGTGTTTTTAATCATGTGCTTGATTCATAGTTTCTATTTGCGCGTCTCTGTCTGTCTCTCTTAATAGAAACAGACGGGTATTTTAATTTTACTACTCACCAATGGAAATTCCTGTAAAGCTATATAAATTAATACCTTCATCAAATTTCCTTTCTACATATTCAAAATTAAATATCACCATTAAATTACCATAAAGGAATATACTTTGAGACGGGCCTCTAACTAACAACTTTAGCGCATCGTAAACGTGCGAATTTAATAGGATGTGTACACACAGCGCGAAGCCATAAAGCGGGCCGCAGACGGGCTCTCATATGAGCCCCCTAAGCCCCACACACTCCCGAGCTCCGACATATAAAGGGACTCACTAATATTTGCCTATTATGATTATTTTCACGTGCCACAGATGCTCAATTAGCGAAACATTTTCTCTGACTGTGGCAGTACGATGAATGGAAATGAATGGCCCTGTGAACGCATTACTCGTATATACGTTAACGTTAATGCTGTTATTAAATTATCGGTTAATGTGCGTGTTTATGTGTTTATATGCGAAGTTCATTAATATAAGTTTTAATGAGTTGTTAATTTGTTTTGAATTTATATTTTTGTTAGTATATAATGATGACAAATGGATGACGAAGGTCATTAATTTGTGTTCGTTTCTTATCAATTTAAGTAAATAATAACATATTTACACCGGTCAATAGTTTTTGCCCACCCCACAATCCGTTCATAAATTTCAAAATAACACACTAGCAAATTTCTTTTCACACTCTCTTTCACAAACTTGCACAGACGAACCAGTACCGGCTGATTTGTGTATTATTCTTTAAATGTGTATTATTTCTTCGGTGTTTATGATTTTGTGTGTTTGTGCGCATTTCAAAGGATGAAAGGATGGTAGATCCATGTGTAATCCCGACTGTTAAAAACGACGGTTTCTCTGTGATGGCTTGGGGATGTTTAGGAGAAAAAGCGACTGGAGATCTGGTAATAATTGAAGGAATTTGGAAGAAAGAAGATGGAAAATGAAGTACTATCCAGCCAGGGCCTGATCGGCAGAAAATTTATTTTCCAGTACAACAGCTATCTCAAGCATTCCTAAAAAGCTGTGCAAAGAATATTTGAAAGAATTGGAAAGGAAGAATAATATACTGAAAGTAATGAATTGGCCTTCACAGTCACCCGACCTCAGCCCGATTGGTTTGTTGTGGGGCGAAATGGACAGGGAAGTCAGAAAGCAGTGTCCTACTTCCACTGCATATCTTTAGAATATTCTGAAAAACGATTAGAACTAAATACATAGATGACAATTTCATATTTGTTGAAATAAGGTAAGTAGTATGGTGACAACACCCTATTGAAGAACTACAGGCCGATCATGCTCTTAAGTCACGTCTATAAATTGTATTCGAGGGTGATTCACGAATCTTCTTACAATCAGCTACGAACAAGCTGGGTCCCGTTAAGGCTATAGCACCATAGACCACATCACCATATACATGCGTTGCGGCAGATTATACAGAAGCCCAATGAGTATATTCGGCCACTATGCTTGGTGTTTGTGGACTATTAGGGGGCCTTTGATTGCACCGAAACTTGGGTTGTACTTCAGTCTCTCCAGCGATGACGTATATCGAAGCGTTGAAGTGCTTATACAGCAACCCCGCCCTGACAATCCGAGTATAGGAGCAGAGCACGAAGACTATTCCACTGCAGAGAGGGGTGAGGCAGGGAGACGTTATATCCTCGAAACTGTTCACCCCTGTACTGGAAGATGCAGCTCCTGGAATAGAAAGGGCTGGTCATCAATATCAATAGCGACTATATCACTAACCTTCGATTTGACAATATTGCCATTATGGCGGAGTCGCTGGAGGACTTGAATATCATGCTAAACGAACGAATGAACAAGACTAAACGAAGGTAATGTCGAATGTACATGCTGCGCCATCACCGGTTTTATATTGGGAGCTTCATCCTTGAAGCTGCAGATCACTATGTAGTTCTGGGACAGCTGATGTAGATCGATAGTTTCGGCTTCAAGGACGAGCTGTTTCGACGAATCCGACTCTGCTGGGCAGCGTTCGGGAAGCTCCTTAGTGTCTTCTTGTCCAAATTACCTCAGTGTCTTAAGACAAAAGTCTTTAACGAATGTGTGTTACCGGTGATGATATATGGATCAGAAACTTAGTCCCTCAGTATGAGCCTCATAAGAAAGCTCAAAGTCGCCCAGAGAGCTATGGCGAAGGCTATGCTATCTCTACGTTATCGGATCAGGAATGAGGAGATTCGTAGAAGAACGAAAGTTGCCGACATAACCCAGCGGATTAGTGGCAGTAGATGGGGCACATAGCACGTAGAGCCGATGGCCGATAGGGCAGAAAGGCTCTTAAATGGCACCACGTACCGGCAAGCGCAACGTCGGACACCCACCGACTAGGTGGTTGGATGACTTGACCAAAATCGCAGGAAAGCGCTGGGTGCAGGCCGCGTCCAGCCGATCTTTATGGAAATTCATGGGGGAAGCCTATGTCCAACAGTGGACTTCTTGTGACCTACATGATGATGGTGATGATCATTTCTCGAAATTGTTACAGTGAATTCCCAACTTGTGCACCGAAATAATAAAAGCAAAAGAGTGTTACATCAATGAATCAAAAATTTTAATATGTAACAATTACAGACTGCTGTTTTAATATTACTATATTCTTATTGAAGTGAAACTTCTTTAGGCACGCTTGACTTGGGGAGTAAGCTGGCGAAAGCGTTACGAAAAATCATCGGGCAAGGCGAACGGAAGTTAAGTGGGGTCCTATTTCGTCTGTACTACAAACAAGGAGTTGGCTCATGTAAATATTGCATGACATGTCGAGTATGAAGTTGTGAGTTCGCATCTCGCCGAAGGCAATATATATTTTTTGGATCTTTTTAAGATTTGTTAACAATTGATTACCTAAGAGCACAAATAATTTATAAATTTCGTTCTGTTCTGGCCTTTATATTGTTTTATATATTTTTGCTGAACATTTCTGATATAATTGAAAGTATGGAAGCTTGAAGATATCGTCACAATACGATAATTGGACACAAAGTACAAATTGCTTTCGAGCCTCATAAGCTCAATTATTAAGCTAAGTACCTTGATTGATTAAGAACTATGAATTTCTTCGAGAACATGACGCTGCGAACACCCCCCGACCCCCCTCATTGATTACCTCACCCCCCCGTGAACCAGAGGTCGTGGACTACCCGAGTTTGGGGTCCCCTGAATCAGGAGGAGGAGCCCGACCTTTTGGCCCCGAGGGAATCCACTCCCCCCTCTCCCCTCCCCCGTCCCCCCCGCAACCCCACGAAACTAAACACCCCCCCCCCCCCCCCCGACCCCCTTTAGTTACCTCACCCCCCCGTGGATTATCTCGGGAACCAGAGGTCGTGGACTATCCGAGTTTGGGGTCCCCTGAATCAGGAGGAAGAGCCCGACCTTTTGGCCCCGAGGGAATCCACTTTCCCCCCCGTCTTGCCCTATCCCACTGACTCACCTGGTGCTGCGCACTCAATCGTTGGCGAGCAGGCCGTGTCTTATAGGTTAGTTAGGTTAGGAATTGTGTGTGTTGTGCTGTTATCGTCCCCCTATTGGGACGCATAATTTTAATTCTAGTTGTAAGTCTTTTGACCGCCACCCCTATTGGTGGCGTAGATTTTAATTATTAGTAATTATTTATTCCTTTTACTCTTTAATTTAAGCAATTGTATTTTACTGTATTGACCGTCCCCCTATTGGGGAGTAAGCTGGCGAACGCGTGACGTAAGCGTTACGAAAAGTGATCGGGCAAGGCGAACGGAAGTTAAGTGGGGGATATAAGCACAGAGGCGCCCGTGGCGCGAGCTTGGTACTACAAGGTCTACAACGAGTTTTTTTTTTCAATTAAAATAGAAGATCTATGCAAAAATATTAATTTACCAATGAAACCATGAAATAAATTTAAATATTTATAGAAAATTAATATATGTATATATGTATACATGTATATATTGTACACACATATATATATATAGATACATACAGATGGAGCGAAAGAAGTTTCACTTCAGTCGTGTGGTCATAAGCACACTCGTTTTTTTTTTATATTATGTTCTTTAAAATATAAATATCAAAATCGATCGTATTCTTTATATTTGTTGTATATCACGCAAACTATATGGCGGGCAAAACTTTTGATCGATAGTGTACATAGAAACAAGATCGCTGTGTTTTTTAAACTAATTCGAATTATTACATAACGCAACTGAAATAATATTGCGACATATTCGCCAAAAATTTAAACAAAAATGAGTTTATTGAAAAATTGTTGTAACTCCTACACAATAAAGTTCAATTTAAGCTAACAGATAACTTTTCAATGGTAGTCACTCTGAAATAAACTTAATTACCATTAAAAAAAGTTGATATTGCTTTGAAAATTTGAAACATTTAATATTATGTTGCTGAAAAATAACAATAAGAGAGGAGAGAGAGAGAAAAGACAGTGAGAGGTATGCTGTTGTGAGATTTTGATATAATTGAAAACATTAAGTTTGATAATGTCAATAAGAATAGAAATCTTTATCATGTACAGCGTAATAAAGCCGACAGCACGTGAGGCCATTACAATCTGTCAGATTTCTTTATTAGATTTTCAACTTTATCTCATAAGGTTTAAGACTCAAGGTTGGTTGATTGGAAATATTTGGCAGTTTCGGGTAGCTTGACCTGCTGTCGTCCGTACGTACCTGTCAAAAATGCTTCATAATGTACAAAAAGCGATGGCGAAGCGGTGGCGATTACGCTCAATCCTTCTCTCTATGAGAAGAGACTTGTGCCCAGCAGTAAGACGATAAAAGGTTGATGATGATGATGATAATGATGATGATGATGATAATGATAATAATGATGATGATACAAGAAACTGTCGGTGTTGCTTTTACTGAGATAATCAGTTGATAAAGTTGTATATGTAACAAAATTTATAGTCTGCCTATACGTATATCTCAGACTATAGATATTAATACGTCTTTTCTCTCTTCATTCCAGAGTCGGGAAAGTTTGTCATCAGACGGCGAGGGCGCTCGAGGTGACTGCTCCTCGGTTGATTCCTCAGGGTCAGGGTCGGAGGAGCAGCCACCATGCGACATCGGGCTTTTAGAGAGACTGATCCGAACGCACCCCGTGTGGTTCCTGCCTGGCATCCAAAGGGCTGGGGCCTTCCATTTGCTGCAAGGGAAAGAGGAGGGAGTAAGTAGTTTGTGTGATAAACTGTTTGCTTTTTAAATTCTCGTTGAATTAAAATTGCCATTATGCAAATCTAAAAAGTTAAACGACTTTCTAGTTGTTAACCCTATTTGTATATCTCAAATTTTTTGTTATAAAAACTCTTGTGTATTCGATTTAAACCTAAGATTTTTTTTCTTTATAAAACATGGTTTTATTAGGTTAGAAATGCTCAGAAGCAGTCAGGAATCTAGATTTGAGTCCGATTGATGGCAATAGAGTCACCCCCTATGCATGGAACATGGAACTTCACATAACTGATGAAATGATGGCTAGATACAAATCTGCCTATTGCTTCGGGGAACAAAGGTGTAATACTATCTTATATTTATCTAAAATAGTTAATTTTTTTCTTTATCTTTCAGAATTTCGTGGTTCGTCAGTCAAGTCAGCCCGACACGATGGCTATCAGTGTCCGTTTACCAGCAGACAAAGGCCCTTACATCGAACATTACCTCATCCAGGCTGCAGGTGGCCGTATCGGACTCGAGACTTCACATAACCGCTTCGATAACATACCAGAACTGATTGCACATTACTCTCAATGCTGGTGAGTTTTAGTAGCTTATCATCAAAATATTAATCTAAGTTTGTTTGCTTTTATGTCATCTTTAGCACGTCATTGACGTGATTAGTGCAATACCATCTACATGATAAGAGGAAGAATATGTGAACTCCTAAGCTTCGGTTTTCTTCGCTCCGTCTACCGGATAGCCAGCAACTGTTGTTCGTCAGCTTAAGCATCTCAGCTATACATATAAGAAAAATTATTATGCACACAAACATCTAATATTATAACCCTTATAACCCACGATTACTTGGTATGATTAATTGATGTTTTTTTTCTTTTTTTTCCTTTTAGTGACGAGTTACCAGTGCAGTTACAACTACCTCGTCCCCTTCGAGAAGCAAAAAGTCGTCATCAACTAAGTTCCTTAGCTCTTTTGGGACAAGAGTTCTGGGGTTACCCGATGGCAAACCCGAAGAACAACCCGAACAATCTCCTCTCTCCTTGTCCGCTGACCAATGGTGTGGTACCCATGGCTGTCACGCCGTCTGATACGGGATCTAGTCTTAGCAGCTTTAATGCCAGTAAGTATCGGATCATAATAAGTTTCAGCTCTGTAATTGCGTAACACACGTTCAATTACAATCCGAAATTCTTGAAGGATAATGTTAATTCATTACTTCATAGGTTTGAAAAATTAATTAACGTTCAACTCAAACTCGTCTCTAGAACGTAAATAACGGAATGAACGTAGTTGAACTGTCAAATTGAAACCCATTACTATCATTTGTAGTCCCCCGTGGCGCAGCAGTCAACACGCCTGCCTGCGACGTGCAGGCCCCGGGTTCGATCCCCGGCCAGGTCATGACGGAAAACGATCTTTCCCTGATTGGCCAGGGTCTTGGATGTTTATCTATATATCTATCTATTATCAATATAGCATCGTTGAGTTAGTGTCCCATAACACAAGCCTCGAATTTACTTTGGGGCTAACTCAGTTTGTGTGATTTGTCCGTATATATTTATTTATTTGTCATTTTATGTATCTAACTTGTTTTTAAATACTTCTATTGAAAAACACTTAAAAAGATATTCGATTTCCAGGTACCCGAACAAATTCCCGCGAGCACATTTTGAGCCCCGACAAGGATCAAAACGTAGTATTAAAGATGTCACCAATAGATAGTTCAGGTTCCCCACCGAGTCAAAACCAGAACCTCAGCACATTCAAAGGCAAAACTGCTCCATCACCACCAGCAAAACCTAACAGTGCATTCATCAGAGCGCCTAGACCTACCCCACCAAATACTTTGAACCTTATGTCTAGCACCGTAAGTATGGCTATAAATTACTATAGCTTTAATGGTGTTGTTATTTAGAATGATATTAATAAAAGCTTCACCTGTTTTCAGGCGCATATAACACAGCCTCATACATTTCCAACAACCAACACGCAACACTCTCCCACCCAAATAAACGTTAAAACTACACCACCTCCTCCACCTCCTCGGTGGGCCAAACCGCCATTTTCCAAGCCATCTTTATCTCCAAAATCTGAAGCTTTCAGCCCTATTAACAAAGTTGCACAGAATGGAAACATAACAGTCACTACCACCGTTACATTCTGTGTCAATAACACACAAATTCATAACCATCAAATCAATGAGAGCATACAGAGCGACAGGTTACAACTAACGCTTGCGTCTAATGCCGTCAATAACAACAGTAGTGCTGACTCTGTATTCAGCATCATGGATACAAAAAACATTGCTGATTCTAATGGAGAACCCCAGGTGAGGATTATTAGATTAATGCATGATTTGTGCACCCTTGTATGCTTCGCACGTTTTTTTTTTTGCCAATGCCATATGACTTTGTTTGTTTCTAACCTGTTAAACTGTTTTTTCTTATTTTTATTATGGTACTTAATTTAACCCAAGGACTGACTATAACTTCCTGTTCCTGTGTAGAATATGATACACCGAATGTCACCTGAAGGGGAGTGCATCAATGCTATGACAGCTAGTTTGCACGGGAGCTTCAAACGTCAGATGACTGAGCAGAATAATGTTGAACCCGGATCGCCAGTAGAACAGTCCCAGACAAATACATCCGATTCAGTGGATCCAATTGTGAATAGTTTAACAAAATCTACTAGCTCTTTTGCTCCCAATCAACTCGTGTCTCCTAACGGCACGAACTCAGTCACTAGCGGAATATTCTCGCCAACAAGCCAAATTAACTCACCTGTTTCTAACGACACAATTTCTTCTAAAAGCGGCGTCTTTTCTCCTTTGAGTCAAACTAACAAAAGTGAAATTTTCTCTCCGATATCTCGAAGTTCCCCAATATCAGCGAAAAGTGTTTTCTCCCCAACTACAAACCAGTCAATTATATCTCCTATGATGGGGAAAGATCGAGATAAAGTTCTGTCTCCAAATACGAATACAGCAAGTAGCACACCATCGGGTAGATCGAGGAGGAGTAAACACTCCCACCGTAAGGAGTCCAAACATTACCAGGTAGAGTGCAAGTTTTCTGAATGCAAACCATTTCATGTGCATTATATATACTTATTACTAATAGCACGATATTGTATGTTATATTATAACATATAGCACAAACATAATGTTGTGGAACAATGGTTCCACAACATTGTGTTTTGACAATCAAGTGCATCAAAACTTTCAAACAAGCAAACAACTTTTTAATCAAGTTCACTTGATTGGCCCCAAAGTTTCGATGCCGTAGACGTTTTATATGTACCCTTTAAACGTGATTGCTGTCTTCTACATTTAAGTATCATATATTTCAGGAATCAGACATCTTAGAATCTCCAGGTGTATACTGCCGAAGTTCGTTGATAGACAAAGTATCAGACTACGAAGATATTTGGGGACCGGAAAGTAACAGTTGTTCAACTTTCAAGCCATTAAAAGCTGAAAACGAAAACAACATTCATAATGGTCTTATGAAAAGCAAAAGACCTGATCTTTTGCCAGACACATTACGTAAGTAAATCATAAGCGTATAATAGTATAGATTATAAGGAATTTTTCATGTCATCATCATCATCTCAGCGTTAAAGCCAGTCGCATCCGAAGCTGGTTTCAGCTTTGGAGTTGGGGCCCGCTTTACCAGTCAGTACCATAACGTAATTGAGACAAGGCTGGGCAGATTAAGATGATTAGGAAGTTTTCATCAATTTGTTGTTTTATATAAGTACTATTGACGACTTCCAACTTTAATTTGCACCATTTACTTACAGCTAAACTGAATGCAGCAAAAAGTACACAATCAATATTGGAAAAGGAAAACATACACATCATAATGAATTCAACTGAAAGTCTGAATGAAAAGAAAAACCTTTCCGATAGTTCACTGAAAAAGAGCTTCAAAGGTTCTAGTGAAATCATAGCAACGACAAATAGTAAGGGGGATATAATACCAAAGAGGCCGGACAAACTTAATATAGCTATGAACATGAACAAGAAATTGACTGAAGAGATCGAAGCTGTAATCAAACATAGAGAGAACTATAGTACTGAAAGCATGGAGACAATTAAATTAGAAGATGATTGTGTCCTCAACTCTCTAGGTGACGAATCTGAAAAGGATAATGCTGGCAGCCCCTTCTACGCCGATCCTGTAGATGCTTTAAAGGAAGTAAGTTAATATATCATTTCTAAACAATTTCGTGAAATTTTATCTAGTTAGAATGAATACCTAATAAATGTTTCTCCTTTCACAGGCTGCCTTACCACAAGTGCAAAGAAGAAAGCTACTGAGAGTCGGGGTGAATCTTTCCCAACGCTATTCGGAGCCTCCAACGCAAAATCATCCGTACTACCCTCTGCGCGATATGCATAGTATTGAGGAACTCTCTCGTAAGTGGCTAGCTTTTTAGTCGTTAGCTTTTAGAACTATCGTGAGGAATACTCGTATCTTTTACATTTTTTATAACATCAACCATCAATGTTAGTGTTGCTAAAATATTGGACATTTTCTTTAATCGTATCTCTAAAGTTCTTAGATCTGTACAATCGTCAGTTTTAAATTCTCTTTCGAATTTCAGCATCATCACCAAACACATCCTCTTCGGTGGATAACCTGATGTCACTACGCTGCAAACCGAAGATGAAACCAGTGCAGCCTCCGAGAATCGCGAACAAGCCACCCACAGGCAAGAACGACCAGACTTGGACCGTTGATTCCAGTTGGGAGTTTATAAGTCAGTGTTATGGAGATACTGTAGAACAGTAGATGCAGCTTGTAAATTTTGCTCTTGCACTCCCAACATACCTTAATACAATGCTTCTCCTAATCAGCCCACCCACAAAAGTCAAGTGGGCTCCACTTTCTGACTTTTTATTTCTGTTTAAAATTTTGTTTTGTTTTACGTTCGGTTAAAGACTCGAGCAGACAGGCGTGGCACTAAAGGATAACGGGACTCCTGTAGAAAAAAATGTATGGAAACTTCCTGGAAATTGTTCTACTAGTATCACGTCGTACCTGTCTGTGAAAGTCTTAACTATTTACCATGCACATACAAACGTTTTTGAAAATAAAAAACATTAACCTTTATAAAAATAAATTAACAGTGAGTTTTGGTGCTGCTTGCAGACAAACACGATGAAGGTTCAAACAGTGAAAGTGGCACGTTCCCGTCACTGGCTGAGCAGGAGTGTCGACTAAGCGCTGTTGACGATGGAACTCAAAATTTGACTGTCCATCAAGTGGTTGCTCAACGGTAAGCAATGTTTTTTGAAATGGGGTGAGATATCTGATCCCCAAGATGTCATTTTAAGAAACCCTCGATAATCAATTAACGTTTATAATTTCAATGTCAATATGGCACCATATGAATCATGCGATTGTTTATTGTCGGTCTCCGCGGCGCAGCGGTCAACACGCCTGCCTGCGACGTGGAGGCCCCGGGTTCGATCCCCGGCCAGGTCATGATAGAAAACGATCTTTTCCTGATTGGCCTGAGTCTTGGATGTTTATCTATATATATATCTATTATAAAATATAGTATCGTTGAGTTGTTATCCCATAACACAAGTCTCGAACTTACTTTGGGGCTGGCTCAATCTGTGTGATTTGTCCGTATTTATTTATTAATTTATTAACTGAGGCTTACAGACATACATAATTTTAAAACTGTCTACGCATTATGTCAGGTATACGAACCAAGAACGGTTTTAAAAACCATTACAACCTGGAAAGGAACCTATGAAATGAATATAAAAAATAATTCAGTCTCGTTTTTGACAGCTTCCCTGATTTGAGACTAAATGCAGAACCAACGTTGTTGGCAGAAGAAGTCAGATCACCACCAAGAGCTTCATGTTACGACAATGTTCACGATTTAAGACCTTTATCTGAACAGGTAATTATATATTGTATAAGAAAACAGGTCATTGGCCTCGATTCCCTTGTCACAAACTAAATTAAAATTTAAGTTGTCCATTATTTTCTTTCAACGCAGCAGTGAACAAATTAGGAGATATGACATCTCCTTGTCTCACTCCACGCTGGAGTTGGATCGGTTTCGAGTCCTGATCCTGGAGACGGACTAACATGGTGGCGTTTTTGTACAAACACTTTATCACCTCAATGTATCGATGGTCAATTTGGTACCGCTGGAGGGACTGTAGCACCGCCCAAGTCTCGATCGAATCGAAGGCCTTCTCATAGTCCACAAACGCCAAGCATAGTGGTTTGTTATACTCCTCGGACTTCTGTATAACTTCCCGTAGCGTATGTATGTGGTCTATGGTGCTAAAGCCTTTTCGGAAGCTGCTTGTTCGGGAGGCTGGAAGTCGTCGAACCTGCGAGCGAGACAATTCGTGATGACCCTAGAAAACAGCTTATAGACATGGCTCAGGAGGGATATCGGTCTGTAGTTTTTCAGGAGGGTTTGATTATTTTCTTTCTATTTCATTAAGAAAAGGACAGAAGATAGAATGTTAGTTTAGACCTCTCAAATCAGTCAGCTCATGACGTAAATTGGCGTTTTTTTGGTCGCCATATTAATAATCGCGCCTAAACTGTCTATGAAAGTATTTTAATTTGACAGGATTAAACTAAAATGTTATCTTCTATTATTTTATTAATAAAATAGAAAGAAGAAGATGCATTTAACTTAGGTTAGTTAGTTTGTGAACAAGAAAAGGCGATACGTACGATACGTTACTCTAAGCAGACAATTGAATAAATTTTTAACAATTTTTAAGAAATTATTAATTCATAAAATTATTATTATTTAAGCATAATCTATTTCACAGGCAAGCGACGACGGTACAGTATTTTCTGAACCTTGGGACAGTTCACAGTGGGATGGTTTGATACCTCCATCAAATGGCCACCAAGTTTATGATAGTGTAAGTATCTCATCATCATCCTCTTTCTCTTAAAAATGTAGGTACTTATTGGAAGCTGCTGTTCTTCCGTTTCTTTTATTTTAACGTCAGAAAGAACCGTCTGTGAAACAGTGTACGTTTGTAAGAAAAAAAAAATCACCGGGAAAATATAGGTAAGGGAATAGAGCTTAAAGTGGACTGTCAATGCCAGGCACAGGTTCAGGTTAAGCTCTGTTCTGAGGAAAGCAGCCGCTGAGGGCTGTTCGCGAGAAGATACCTGTCGAACTCGTGACGACGGGTCAAGGCCTATCGTAGAATTGGGAGGACCCGGTACCCCGGAAAAGTAGGTGACGAACGCTTAGGTGGCTTTTTAGCCCGTAAGAGTCCGACACACTCCTCCACCTCCCCGAGCGGAGGAGTGTGCCGTTCATGGACTATCATGAGGATCTTTCCACCTTAGAAAAAAAAGGTTAAGCTCTGTTCATTCAAGTTTTTGCATTGAGATTTTGAACAGGCAGATTTACGTTGACAAAGCGATAGCATTTTATATTTTTCTTGTTTGAATAACACTTGTTTATTTTGCCAAATATTGTACTAAGTTTTTATCTTTATTTGTTGACGACAGATAATAGCATGATATCCTTAATTATTTTGGGATTTTTATTCTCAAGAAGGTGACTTGTCTTGTATCTATATGTCTTTTACGAATGTTAAATATTTAGCTTGTTACCTACGTATAATTACTGGCAAATTTTAACAATCACAAAAACATCTTCTTTATTTTTAGGAGGAGCCGTGTGAATGGGAGTCTCCTATCCCGAGGCGAGGGCCGACAGTTGCTACACGAGCAAAGAGTTTCAGGGACCGACTGGATCCTTTACTAGGTAAGTTAAAGTTATTTTTATTTTACAGATATTTAGCTCACACTTAAATCCAATAAAGTTGACAATTGAATGACACTATAGCACGAAACGACACCATACCTAAGATGATAAATTAATGTTTTTTAGAAAGATAATTTAATTTCTTTAATATGTTGACTCTCAGTAGAGTATAATAGTTTTACTAATAGGTATATAATAGTTCCAATAGTTCTTAAAACAAATATGTACTTCTACAAATCATTGTCTAATTATTGTGACAACTATTCTCATTGAAAATGCATTAGTACTGCGGTAATATATTAAATGATTAACTAATTACTTATTATTTACTATCAGGCGAGATTGAGGTCAAACACTAGTTTATAATATGTAAAAAAAAGTACTATGTCAGTACACAAATCGTCGAGTTCATTTATTTACTAACGGTACACAATGTACTTATAACACTATCTAAATACATTGTATGAAGCACGCTGTGATAATCCAGTCATTTAGATTACAATAAAATGGAAGAGATAGTTCAAAACGATCGCAAAACTATATATGAATATTTTATTATGAGTATTTTTTCGGTCGCTGCTATAAACAGTTATGTTATTTCCCTGTATTTATTTATTCCAATCCATTATCTCGGTACAGTGTTTCATCCATAGCACTCGACGTAAAATCACAGATGTTCTCTGCACGCTGCAGACCGATAAGTAAATTTATACCTAATTAATCAATTACAAATGATTATCATTATCAAATTAATTAACTTAGTAGAACACACACAATACAGCGGCGCACATCTTTTATCTATTACTACGTTAGTTCTGTAAATATATTAATTATGGCTAAAGAGCAACCGTTTGAGCGTGCCGTAAAATGCAGTGCAACGGCAGTCGCTTTCCAACCAGCATTGAAACAGCATTAGGCGCGAGCTGCTCTCCTCGGGTTAGTTAGAAACCATCGATTTAAGTCTTTCGTTCAAACGGACATAACCAGTATGGCTCTTTTAGTCATGAAGTGGTTCCAAGGATGGTCCGAGACGTTGCCTGAGATGCGAGTTTCCAGCAAGACTATGTCTTTGACGAGAATTGATTTCTGGAAATTCTTCTTTTCGCCGAATGAAGATGTACCAGTAGCAGAGGAAGCTTTAAAAGTGTTGGATGTGTATGTGCCAGTAACTAGTGACATTTGTGCGTTGACCACCATCAAGAACTTTAAAGCAGACAGTCTAAACGAATTCGTATGTCAAAGTGAATGGGTTGTGGTCTCCCGAAAAAAATTGTTAGAGCCCAGGTTCCAACAAGGATATCTGACGAAAACGGATACATTGACCAATCTATGTAGATCTTTGGCCGAGACTGGCATGAATAGAAGACGATTAGAAGTGATTGCTAAACCCCCCAAATGTCATTGCAATGAACTGAGTACCTACAAAAGTGAAAAACCTGTGCGGACAAGTTTATTTCATGTAGCACTAGTTCGTTTTAAAAGATTTTGGAAACGCCTGTTTTGTAACCTTTGCAGAATATTTGAGGCAGGGATCTGTATCCCGAAACCTTACAACAAAACCCCGTTCGAATATGTTTCCACCACTGACATGTACTTATGTAAGTAATATTGATATACTTCCAATATTAATTTTGTGCAATGTCCTTAGATTAAATCAACAGAATGAGGTTAGTATAATAAATATATCATTTTAGTGTAACAACGACACGTAATTACGCATTAAAATCTTGTATTATAACAATTAAGCTTGAATTACTTAGTAATAGGGGCTTACATTTAAGACCTAGATATCATTGGTCTGTCAACATTTAACTTTAAATTGAATCTATTAGTATTAGTAAGGAATATTGTTATTCACATCAAAGCCACAAGGGTATTTTTTTAAATTAATTATAAACTAATACTTGACCGCAATCCCGCATGATGGTACGCAGTGATGCAGTCGTTGATAGTAAAGCGCGCTAGTTTATTAAAAACCTATTCACTCAAAAAAAAAAAAAAACTAAGTGAATAGGAAGGAAGACGACAGTTGATCGAGGTGAAGCAATATTAAACCCAACAACACGACCAATGATGCTGCACCAAAGAGAGATTGATCTGGAGACCCTCCACGACCAAACTCCTCGGTACCCGCCATACATTTCAACACTAGGTATTGCTTCACTCTCCAGACAACATGAACAGCCGGAACACGACGAATCGCTTGACGGCAAGACTTTGTCTGCCGGCAGCCTATAAAATTAATAATAAAACGTATAAAGAGCCTTAGTGTCCTCTTTCTAAAGATTAAATCCGTAAATCAGGTTAGGTTATTATAATATATAGTTTTATCTGACCACGATACCTAAATGCATTTCAATTATATTTCATAACTGACTCATTGTCGAGTGATACAGGGTGTGACCCGGGCTGCAATAGGTCAAAATATCCCTCAGGGTAATGTTCACTTACATTATAATATAATTTTATCTTTGTGCCTATGTAGATTATGGGGTCATTATTTCCGATGTGCATAAATCGTGTTTGTTACTCTGAAATATTGTTAACCATATTTCAGAATTTATATTTTCATAGCAGTATCAATATCGAACTAATTCGCTTATTATTGTCTGCATTCGAGATACCTGTTAAGAAGTATCGCTACGTATCTTCTTTTAAGGTTTTACTAGATGCTGGCCTCTATGATTATATCTCATTGTGGTTGCTATGTAAGCCTGTCACTTTGTTACTTTATATATTTTTAATACTCAATACTTTAAATTAGTTCATGTGGATAAATAATAACTCTTATTAGATTTCACAAACAGTTCTTATTTATTCGTTAAAAATACCTGCCTTTTTAGGTGTTCAAACCTACTTATTAATATTGTTATTATGTCAATATTGTCTCCTTTATTTCATTCCAATACTTATACATTACATTCTAAAATAGGTTTAATTCTGGAAAAGGAGAGGCCATTCTGATGGTTGGCATAAATGCCTTCCAACTTCTTTAATAAAGAATACCTTTCTCGCACAAACTAGAAGAGTTGTAATTACTGACTATCAAAGACATTAAAATTATATTTACAATAGACAGGACATCACGAACAAAATTGTAAGCCAATACTTTTATCGACTTGGTTAAAAGTCGCTCAGTCTAGTGTCCGCGTCAAGATGTAACATGTGTCCACCAAGAATAAACATTTTCTAAGGAAATATTTATTGTTGCGCTTTGCGTTACTGTACATCTCGTTATGGTAAAATGACTGGACCTATCTTCAGAATGTTTTTGTATGAATTATGTATATTTAGTCTGTAATTAAAATTTTAAAAAATTCTTAAATAGATCTAGAAACTTTTTTATTATTGTAATAAGCGCCCTCTATTGTTGAATAGTTTTACTATTTTCATGTAGAGATGTAGTAATGTTGTTTATCGATTTAGTTATCGATAATACTTATTAAGTTGAAAACATATAGCTATATTTTGTTGACATTTAAAATATAGCTAAATAAACTTAAAATATTACTATATTTCAAGTTTATTTATTAGTAACTCTATTTGAACATAATCTTGTCATATTAATGAACAAAATTGATTAGGTTTTATGTTATTTTAGGTTTTCGAATAAAAATTATGTTGTACGGGAAAAGTGTATACGATTTGTCCAGATAGACCGTAGAGAAGAAAATTGGCTTCCGTCTACTTCGTCGAAATGATGCTCAAAGGATTTTAAAAGTGAAGATATCTACTTTTTAAAGAAAGAAGATTTGTCGATCAAATTAAAAAAAAGGATCGGTACCTTGTACTAGTAATGAATTAGTAAGTTATTAATTTCAGAACTTTTCCACTTAATCGTAAAAATTGGGATAATATTTACGGTTAAGTACATAAATTAGATAACTTATTTATAATGAAATATATTTATAAAATATGTAGGTACGTATATGTAGTACAATGATTGCAAGCTACTTTGTGATTTTTAAGATTCCGTACCTAAAAGGTAAAACGAACCCTATTCATGAGACTTCACTGTTCGTCTGTCCCTCTGTCACCAGGCTGTATCTCATGAACCGTAATAGCTAGACGGTTGAAATTTCTAGAAATTATGTTAGTATTTCTGTTGCCGCTATGACAAGTGCTAAAAATAAATATTATTTATTTTAAATAAAATATTTTCAACAGAAACAGATAGACGCTTAAAAGGTTCACAGAATATTTGGTTATATATTCAAATTAAAAATAAAATAAATATTGAAGGCTCCCATTTTTAAAGATAATGAATGGTACGGAACTAGTTCGCCAGATCTTGCTCCAGCAGACTTCCATTTTCGTCGTGATTTGGACAATTAATTCACACATTAGACAGTTCTGCTTTCACACAGTTTGTGCAGTCTAGATCCTCAGAATTCTATCGCAAAGGTATAAACGACTTTCCTATTAGAAGGCAGCAATGTATACATAATAATGGTAACTATATTGATTAAATGTGTTAATTAAAAATGAAAAAATAAACAATTATTTAGATTTTCAGTATTAATCGGTAAATTTAAACTTTAACGCCCGTTATATTAAAAGATTTATATAAATAGAAACTTGTAAACATTGAAAATATCTATAATTTTTCTGCTACGTAAGTTTTTGTTACAAGCTATCATAATGCGAATAAACATCGTCGTAGTAACTTCTTTGAATATTATCGATAATTTTATATCGAAATGATGCAAGCCCTACCACAGTTTTTTGCATTGCCATTTAAAAATATTTGCAAACAAACGTGTAGAAAAGAATCATTTTGGTAAAAACGAAATGCAAACAAAAATTTCAAAACAAAATGCGCTTTATGGCCTAAAAAGTCTATTATAGTCAAAAATCGCAATAAACTGAGTATTAAAATAATTCGTAAGCATAACACATCTAAAATGCCAATAGATGGTGTCACGGAAAATGAATAGTAGCTAATAAAATTCTAAAACAGTTTTTGATCTCTGTACAAGACAAGTTTCACTTAATTTGTTTACTTTTCCATATTTATTTACCCGATTTGAACTACACTAGGGTGTTATATCGGATCTGGCAACATAGACCACACTGGCCACCTACCGCGCAATAGCTGAATATATTTTATGTAAATTTATTTCAGTTTTACTATTTGATGTCTCCAATTGCCGATCTAATTTTGCTATATTGTACTAGATGGCGGAACTGGGCCATGGGATCACAGTTTTTCTATGCGATTTTGACACATTGCCCTCTCTATTTATCTTAAATCTCTTTGCTGACTATCAACAAGTTGACCACATTGGGCCAGTTATTTTTGGTTGAGCTGAATTATTCGACAGCTAAATTCTAAATTTAACGTTGCTATCTCAAACTCTATTAGCTGTCCTTTTCCTCTTATAAAATGCACTTCAAAATTTGAAGGCTTATAGTATCGTACACACGATACTCTGGCGCCATCCAGACTCCGCGTGATGAGCTTAAAACCCTAGGGCCGAGTGCTCATTGCCTTTTCTTAAATGGTTTGTTGACACTTCCGTGTTAGCATTGCAATACAAAAGTGCAATGCCGCCAGTCTCTTGGGTACATTAGCAATCAACAGCAATGTGGATTAAGGGCGGGTTGTTTCACGTTCACTTAACGCATGCGTAAAAGTTAAAAATTTTGCTAACTATCGTTAAGTCAAAAAATGGGTTGTTTCACAATACCTACGTTAACGTTAACACACGAAAAAAAATACGATTACGTTAACCGATGGTCTGAGCACTGGTTAACGTAACTTATGTCAAGTTGTGTTTAGTCCGCCGTGGTGTCAAATGGTGAAAACAACATAAACTCCTTTTTGTATTCGCGAATTTGGTCTTTAATTGACTATAGTAGTTCTTCTGATGATGATACAAGTACCGTAGAAAAGAAGAGAAAGGTATTTAAAACACGAGTTAATAATTTAAGCCTTTGGGATGATCAGGAATGTATTACAAGATACCGAGAATCAAAGGAAGTAGCAGCTATATTATTAACACGTAACATTCAACTCTGTGTGTATTGCAGCCCAAGTTATGTTTTTTTTTTTTTATTTTATCACTGTTGTTGTCTTGTCTGCTTTTTACAGAACAACACATCATTATATTTTTCAATCAAAGATTGAAAGTGATCTTTCTCATTTTTTGTGAAGCTAGTAGACCATTCTCTAAAAAAATATAAATATATTATATTTTATTTATTTGAGAAAATAAATAAAAAGAAAATAAAATGTATCCATTTTTCGTCAAAGTACTTAATAACTTTTCTATAGGTACACAGTTTTCTAATATAAGCGGACTTAATTTATAAAAATGGCACGAAGTTATTTCCCAAAACAATAAACAATAATACCATGAAGGTTAGATAAAATACAGCACAATGACAGTCGCCCAGATAAAACTTGACGTGAACGTGAATGTTGCCATACTAGGAAAAATCTCCCATCGATTTTTATTAGGAAAACATCTTGCTTTTTACTGACAACCCAACAGGGTTAACAAACCATGACAGCTAGTATTTTACGCTTTGAAACAACACTTCTTATTTAACGAACCTTAAACATCATCCGTTAACGTAACTTTTTGACGTACGTATGTTACGATAACCAACCGTTTGAAACAACCCGCCCTAAATAAAAGTTTGTAAATATTATCTTTAGTTAGTATTTAAATAAAAATGTAACAAATGAAATATTTTTATAAACAAAAAAATCTAATATTTAAAAATACAGTATGTAAATAAAACCCCGTCCGACCCATACGGACTATTTGAATTTTGAAAATCTTTTTTTCCGCGAATTAATTTCAACTTCCCCAAAATTTGATATTTTTTTTAAAAGTTACAACACTATTATAGACGGTATTATTATGAGCGATGCGACCACGTGCCGCGTGCCCTGCCCCTCTTCGCCCGCGCATGTATTGCTTACCACACATTTATTAACTTCATTAGTAGAATCAGTTATCGATACCTAACAATACTTTCATGGATCGGACAGGGTTTTCTTTACATATTGTATAAAAAAAAGTAGCTCACCGGTATCCGGAAGAAGGTCATAATATAACCTTGTTCTGACAATAATATTGATAATTATAATTGGTGTTTAATGAATTTGAGTTTAGTTAAGTGTCATTATAATAATAATATTATTATCACCTCAACAAACTCAAATACCTCGGTGTTGTAGTCACGAATTAGACAGTAATTTTTAAAACATTATTTTAAGTGTCATTATCTGAAGGTCTTATCTATTTAGTAATGGATAGTTAATTACTTTCTTATCTACCTCATTAATCTAATGGTCGCAAATTCTGCTGAACATGAGTTCATGGGTTCGATTCCCAGGCAGTGTTAAGGGCGTTTCCATCTGTCAATAGGCTCGCCCGCTTCGGGGAATACAAGCTGTGGTGCTATTTATTCAATGTTCATGCATTTTTTTGATATTCCTAAATTAATCATCAACTTTTTTTATCGTCCCACTGCTGGGTACAGATCTTCTCTCATACAGAAAAGGATTGAGCGTAATCTCCACGCTTGCTCAATGCGGGTTGGTGATTTCAGACTTAAAGTCTAGTTTACTCAAGATGTTTTCCTTCACCTTATAATCAGTCATTGATGTCCAAGATATAGTTAGAAAGTACATATAACTTAGAAAAGTTACATTGGTACTTGCCTGACCTGGAATCGAACCCGCTCACTAATACTTGAGAAGCTGGTATTTTAACCATTAGGCCACCACGAATTCCATTGGTTTTCATACCTAAATTAATATATTTATTTTCTTTTCTCCAAGCAGCAGCGGGCAGAGTGCGTGCCTTGCGTGGCGGTCGTCAGACACGTGGCGCGGGCGCGGCGCTGCGTGCGTACGCTCTGCACCTTGCCCAGGATAAGAGTACGACCTTCGCACAGAACATCGACAACTTTATCGCGTGCACACTTGATTCTAAAGATACTAGTCCCCAGGTAACATTCTAATAGATTCCACTCTAACATTCACCTTGTTTAGTTATGAGAAAGTTGTTAGTGTTTGTACTACCCAGCAGCTGCAAGTCGTTGATACACTCCATCATCATCTCAGCGTTAATCCCAGTCGCTTTTCAGCTTTGGAGTCTGGGGTCCGCTTTACCAGTCTAACTGCTGATTTTGGCTAAACTTCGATATTTTCCGTGAAGCGACTACCGTCTGACCTCCACAACCCGAAGGCGATATCTAAGCATTGCAGTTAGACCAATTGTTAGATTTTTGAGGGCTCCAACAACCCGTAACGACTGCCAATACCGGTACGCACTACTGCCGGGACCAACGACTTAACGTGCTTTCCGAGGCACGACCAGACCAGTGCAAATATTCATTTTCATGCATACAAATATTTGCACTGTACGGGGATCGAACCCGCGCCTCCTTGCGCAACGGCCGTGTTCGCTACCGCTACGCCACGGAGGCTGTCAAAGCAAGCCATTGACACACTGTATCATCATAATCATCATCAATCTTTTTATCGTCCCACTGCTGGGCACAAGTCTCCTCTCATACAGAGAAGGACACACTGTATGATTTGCTTAAATCTTTTTTTAACTGTGGCAGGTAAATTCTGAGCCATCTTCAACCAAATATAGTGTTTAGGGAAACTCTGTAATCAATCCCTTAGAGAGTTATTCATAATAAATTATGTGATTATTCCAGGTGATGATGCGAAACATGAGGCAGTTTATGTCAGGAATGAAAAACTATCTGGTCAAACATGGCGAAAGAGAGTTTGAGAAAGAAGTTGAAAAAGAACGACTCAAGGTAAGCCAATCATAATGAATTTATTAATCTAAAATGTATAAAAAGTAAAAGGAGCCCGTTCACTTGGCTCCTACTTTTCGGAATGTATCCTTGGAGTGTACCGACCGCCTTCAGCTTTTGGGTATTGAGATTTCCTCGAACCTAAACTTTGGGCGGTTCATTGAGTCCAAGGCCAAGGTGGCTGCCAGAAAACTTGGTGTAATCGCAAAGGTCCGGCAGTACTTCACACCAGGGCAGCTTCTAATGTTGTACAAAGCACAGGTCCGTTCGTGTGTGGAGTACTGCAGCCACATTTGGGCTGGTGCTGCTAAGTGTCACCTGGCTACTTTGGATTCAGTGGAGAGGCGTGCGAAGAGGCTGATTGGTGACCCTGATTTAACTCGAGTTGGTCTCCAAAGCCTAGAGCACAGGCGTAGAGTAGCCAGCCTTTCGGTGTTCTATAGGATACATTCTGGGGAGTGTGCGAGGGAATTGCACGATTTAATTCTCCCATCTCCGTTCCACCATCGGACGACCCGTCGTACGGCGAGTTTCCACCCTTATGTTGTTAACACCTCTACGATCCGGACGAAGCGTTTCGCCTCCTCCTTCATACCGCGTACATCGAGGGACTGGAACAATCTGCCGGCGGCGGTGTTTCCGTCGGACTACAATTTGAGTGTCTTCAAGGCTAGAGTGAATAGGCTCTTAATAAACTAGTGCGCTTTACCATCAACGATTGCGTCACTGCTTACCATCAGGCAGGATTGCGGTCAAGCGCTGGTTTATACTTTAATAAAAAAAAAAAAAAAAAAAAAAAAAAAAAAGTAAAAGGTTTTTAAAATAAGGTTGCTAGTCTTTGGTATATCCTCATTGTCCTCTACGATGGACAGACTGTATCCAAGATAATGTGGCTAAAAAGAGGGTTACTACGGGAAATGATGATCAAATAGTAAAATACGAAAGAAAATTACTTGTTACACCAAACTATAAATATAAATTTCTATTTCCAGCTAAAGCCTACCGAATTCCTGAACTTGGATGCGATCTTAGAAGGTGTAATGCATCGACTAGTCGTCCGGCCGCTGCGCGCGCGCCTTTATTCGCTGTTGGCCGCTTGGCACTCGGCGGATGTGCGTCGTCTACACGCGGCAATCGAGAAAGCGCAACATGCCACACCGTTGCAGCTGGGGATAAAGGTATAGCTAATATTGTAAAATATTGAAACTGAGATTGGGTTCAGAAACAAATCTAAATTGTAAATATTATTTGTCAAATCAAGGTACTTGAGCATTTATGAAACATCAGCAGGTAGATGCATATATCCAATAAGTCTTTTCCTAAGGTGACGAGGTACCCAGAAAAATCATGAATATTCTTTTAAAAAATTGCTGTGCTGTGGTGGCCCTGACCTGCATTCCAGCCCAGACTAAAGCGTTACCACATTTCATGACGACTTTTCTTTGAATGGTGAAGCAATATATTGTTAAGAAACCGACATTTCCTAAAACCAAATATTCAATGATATGTGGAATCTACCAGCCGGATCATATGGTACTCTTTTACTAACAATTGGGTTATAGCTTTCCTTTACCAATATTAATAATATTAGGTGTAGTTGAGAACACTACTAGTGTTGATATAAAGATATTTTTTCAGGAGTCGACTAAAGTGCCGTCGTCGGCAGTCCTAGCCGTGATCTCGAAACATTTCCTCAAGATGCAGGAGGCTGACTCCCCGCTCGACAAGCTGGAGAACCTTCTGGCCGCCATATCTGTTATGTTTAATGCTGTGAGTACATCTAGCTAATTATCGATATGATATTAATTGATTAGGTTTACTTTCGCCTTCTTATGAGTGGTTACTAAATTACTAAACAGTAGCAAACAAGCAACAAACTCAGTTTTGAACTTAAAATCTATCATACGACCTCTCGCGCTTTGGGCTGAGGCGATTCTAACATTTACTGATTAAAACCCAACCGTGTTTCTTCATGTTCCTGTGTGCCAGAGTCCATAATATCTTTGTAGGACAACCGCGGAGGAGGCACGGGTATCTCTTTCACATAACCCGTGACCCGGGCAAGCATTATCCAAGTCGTTTCCTGTCGCGGCTAGGGGCGTCAGGGTATTCAGATAGCCCCTCCCGCACGCGCTCCACCTCCTCTTTTGCAAGCCTTACTGCTTCAGCATTAGAGGCCTCTATTTCGCTCTCTTTACGGCACTGAAGGTGGTCTTCTTGTTTCTTCAATACATTTCACATAACCTTTGGTCAAATATTTGCCAATAGCGGAATCTGTGAACGTCATTCAAGCGCCACAATATCAACAGCAAGATTCAGTCATCCCATGAATCCAAAATCAAGAGCTTAACATATTTTCCAGATCCGCGGTGAACGCAGCGTGGGTGCAGACGACCTTCTGCCAGTGCTCGCGTGGACAGTCGCGCGCAGCCGGTTGGTGTGCGCCGAGCTCGAAGCAGAACTGATGGCGGGGCTACTGCCGGCTGCACTGCTCGCTGGCGAAGGGGGCTACTACCTCACTGCTTTGTTCTCTGCCGTTGCCGTTCTGAAGAGACTCGCGCCGGAACCTCAGCCAGATAGTACTACACCTTCTGTAAGTGTCGTATGAAATATGTTGTTGTTACGAATCTTTTTTCGTTTAATTGCATTGTTCACGTCAGCACTGACATTATTATGGATCTATAGTCTAATCGTTGGAGGCTGATGAATATCAAATAGGTAAGGAAACACAGTGTCGCCGATGCTCTCGTTTACAAACTAAAGTAATTTTAAGCTAATTGAAAGAAAAGAAACAAAGACAGAAAATACATTTATTTAGCACAGATTAAAAGACACACAATACATCAGATAAAGACAAACGATAAAAAAAGTTGTAATGTAAAGTAAATTGTGATAAAACAAATTAATGTAGAAAATTAGCAGGAATGTGTGCCTCCTGGCTGCGAAAAGGCCCAGTTCAGCAAAAATGTCAGACAACTAGAGCCTGACGCTGGTATTCAACTGAACCTGATGTGTGAAGTGACGGATGTAAAACAGTTGTACACAGCAAAGTGACTTGTGTATGCAATAAAAAAAAAGGATAAAGAAAATAAAAACAAAAATAAAATATACTTAATAAAATACATATGTATAAAAATGTGATTATGAATAGACATTTTATACGCGATTATAAATATGGCGACCAAAAATACGTCGACTAATATCAAGCGCAGATTACATAATTTAACAGTTCTAAATTAACATTTTGTCTTCTATGTGGTTACCATGAGTTTTAATTACAAGACTCGATCGTACGCATCGACCGCGTTTGGCGCTCTCATTGGTTGAGAGTTCGTACAACCTTGAAGCGGACCAATCGCTGAGTCAACCTCGTTCGACATCGATGATCGAGTCCTCGTATTATAAACTCATGGTAGCCACACTGTCCTTTTGTTAATGAAACAGAAACAAAAAGATGCTCTGAACCTAAATTTAATTTAGTTTGTGAACAAGGAAAGCGGGGCCAATGTCGTAAGATATGTTTGTTGCGAAAATTACAATAAAAATATGAGAACGATGATTATGACATTAGTACAATAACAGTCAAGTCAGTTAAGTCAGTAAAGCTGTTACTGTTTGTCTTTTTTGAGACTAGCAATAATGAAGTTAAAGCTACTACTACGACACCTGTCAAAAACCTGAGCTAGGCCAGCCATTTATTAACAACTAGCGGCCGTCAGCGACTTCGTTCGCGTGGTTTAGTTATGCTCCGCTCATATTAATCGCAGCGTGATGTTATATAAAGCCTTCCAGGATTAATAGGCTATCCGACGCAAAAAATAATTTTTCAAATCGGACAAACTCTTCAGCTTTATATATTAGTATAGATGTTAAAGTGTCTGTGTGGCTAACAAGATTCTTGTCCCCAGCAGTGGCGTCGTGGTTCAGTGGACACGGGTCGCGAGCAGTGTTCCGTGGCCGTGGTCCGCGTGGTGCTGCCGGACGAGTGCCGCGGCTCCATCCGGCGCGTGCCGGTGCCGTGCCGGCCGGGCGCGCGCGCTCGCGACCTGTGCCGTGCGCTCGCGCACGCTGCCGCCATCACCAACCCGCAAGACTACGCGCTGTTCGCATTACACGATGGCCATGGTACGTTTATTTATTTATTTCTTTCTTCTTTGGCTTCGCACGGTTTGTGCATTTAGCCAATGTCACGTAATGAATTATTCATGTCGAAACAGACGGCCGCGTGAACCGTCTTACGAGGGTGGTTTGAGGCAAAGTCATGATGTGGCCACTATGCTGCACTACATAAATCACGCATTTTTATTTAGTAAACAATACTATAAATAATTTTAAAAGTCCAATGAAAAATAAGCGTGACAGCTTGACTTTCCCGCCTAAACTCCTTACATTGCATTATTGATGATAGTCAAGCCTTAAGAGGGGGATTCTAGTGGTGCTTTCTCTATACAAGCGTATTCCGCTGTTTTCTTCGTGGATAACGCTTTTAGATTTTTTTACAATTTTACACCTTGATTACAAATGCCTCTATCATTTGACTTTTTACAAAATTTAATTAATGAAAGAAATATGTATCAAAACGCCGAAAAATAATCCGTTTACACCGCGATGTTCGGACGACTATTAGGCAAATGTGATAAGTTTTTGACAAAAAGAAAATAATACATGCATTGATATACTTTTCCTCTAAATTTTGATATAAAAATAATTGAGATCTGTCGTGCTTTGAAAAGAAAACAGCGGAATACAGAACTTCTTTTGGTCAACTTTTTTGTAGGTTGAGTTTACGGGGAGAGGTTGGAAGCGGCGCGATGGCAAAAGTTTCTTCAAATAACAATTTTTAAATTCATCGGCACTAGAGTCCCCTCTTAAGATACGTCTGGAGCTCATTGGAAACAAACTCGATCTTTGTAACGTAGGCGTGTATATGTAAGACACATATCGTTTCAATTTTCGTCTACCTAATTAACCTAGTAATGACTCCGATTCCCCTGTTCATAAACTAAACTGAATTTAAGTTTAGTGCATCTTTTTCTTTATATTTCATTAATAATAGGACAGAAGATAAATATTGGTTTAGTTCTGGCAGATTATTCCGGGTTTGACGTAAATTTAAGTATTTCAGCAGTGATATTTTTAATCAAACTGTGTCTATGGATTACCGTAATTTAACAGAACTAAACTACTGTTTTATCTTTTATCCTTTTCCTAATTAAATAGAAAGAAAAAGATGTTCTAAATTTAAATTTAGTTTAGTTTGTGAACAAGAGAATGGGGGTCGTTACTAGGTTAATTAGGTAGACGAAAATTGAAATGATATGTGGCCTACACACACACACGCTTACAGCTACGTTACAAAGATAAGAGTTCGTTTCCAGTGAGCTCCAAACGTATCTTAAGAGGGGACTCTAGTGCCGAGGAATTTGAAAAAACTGCTATTGATGACTAATGACCTTTTTTTTTAATTATTGGTACTGGAATTCATGTTAAAACTAATCTAGCTGACACTACTTTTTATTAGAAAGTAAACTGACTCAATGTTTAATCCTTTTTACAGAGACAATGCTGAATGAGAACGACTGCCCCCAAGAAGTTATGTCAGAGAAAAGTGGACAGAACTTCACTCTGGCCTACAGACGAATAGACGCAAAGATCGCCTGGCCTCAGCAGGCGTTACAGTCTTACCCCTAGACTGCTTCTTACAATAATAACTAGCAATAAGAAGCGACAAAAATTAATCTCTTAGCATTAGAAGGTAAAGAAACACACTTGCATGAAAATCATGAATTCATTCTGGAACACTAGGTTGTCAAATCATGCTCATTATCAATAAGTCATCAAAATTATATTTGGAACGAATGAGAAACTATATTTTTATCACCTGAACAATAAAATCAAAGTGATATTTTATTCAACTGATTTTGTAAGTGCTAACGTTTTCTAAGCTTACCTTACTTATAAGTACATCGCTTATAGGCAGTATTTTTAAAGCGTCGCTACTCAACGAGCATACTAATGTCATTATAACTGTAGCTTTTTTACTCATTAAAGTATAAGTACCTAATTTTATATTATTGTAATCTGACTGAACTTTCGGGACGTGACTCCCAAATTTTGTACATTTTGTATCGCGTGGGGAGCTTTCATTCAGTGGTTGAATGTGATGTATGAATAAAATGTTCACCATTTTTTTATTATTATTATTGTACCTACACCTGACTCGATGTTAGCAGTTCGGCTATCTAACTGTCTTATAAAGACAGTCTTATTTTCTTCAAGTGTGTGTTTGTGTATGTTCCTAAATTTCGTCGCGTAGGTACACTAAATAAACTCACCAAATTGTTGTTTTAGTTTAATAAAATTTAAGTATTTCTTTAAACATTTCTAGTACTAAAGTTTACTTTTGAAGTATCTAAACATATTTTAACTCATACTAACTTGTTTATGAACTGTGATGTTAATCGTATTAATTAGTAATACTGTAAGGTTTTGTATTAATTTTTGTATATTCGTAGAGCCGTTTCTTAATATAATTTATTTATATGTAACTTTAAGGTAAACTAACCAACAAAACTTATAAATTATAAAAGGTAAATTATAATGAGATAAAAGTTTAGACAAATGTATCCATTATAAATGACTACTTATTCGGATCTTGACAAACAATAGATGAATGTGTAAAATACTCGCTAAAATTTACCTTTTGTATAACGCATATTCAGAAACATTGCCTTACATTTTCTCGCATATAATATTTTTATAATTCGTATTATATTCGCTAGTAAATTCAGTGCAATCAAAACGATTGCGTGCGATTTGGGGAAATGATTGAATAAATTTAAGTAGCTCTAGTATTAAAGCAAGTAATTATAATACTTCTATTGCATTGCCAATCGCGGAGTTCGAACACAGAACCCTTTGCTGCCAATTTGTAAACTGTTTACGGAAGATTTAAATACATTTTCAAAAATAAAGATGTTTCCTGGGTAAAAAAAATTCTATTTAGTCTGTTATTCAGATTATAAAAAAAAATATTGGATACGTATATTTTATTTTATCAATTCAATAAAAATTGACAAATATAAAAGGCATCAAAGGTCAGGAGTGGTGGCTGGTGACGTCACTGGTCGCTAACAAGTGTGCAGTGACGTCACACGAGTTTTCAACGAACTGTGTCGTCTTCATTTTTTTTATAGTATATTAAAAAAGAGAAAATACCTGTCTAATATTTTTTGGAAATCTGTCTGACGGACTAATTCGTTTTTTTTAGTCAAATACCCTATTATTACGATTTGTAGAATACTAACATCGTCAATGGCAATCATTTGTGTTCCCTTATTTTACGTCCCATACTTAGATCTAACTTACACCTACCCTTTTAAAACTTAATAGGATTTCATCCGATCATCCTATTATATTGCCCGTGCCTATGTCGAAGCTTTAATGGATTTTTTTGCCTTCTTTCTGTGGAAGACTAAATAACCCTGGGTGTTATCAAAGTCTGATTTATAGTACGATTATGTTTTCCATCAAAACCCACTCTTCATTATTTAAAGACTGATACTAATTGGTGCAATACTTTTTTATTCATCTGATTCACGGTTTGATAAACTTTAGGGAGATTACTTTGAACAAATTTGTATACGGTTGTCTCCATCGTTAGGAGCTGCCCAAGAGATTCTTAATAAAGTCTCATGTTTGATATTAGAGTAAGATCTTTGTCATTTTATCATTCATTCATTAAGTAAAACATTTCTCCCAAACTCGTACATTAAAACCAGTGCATTAGAACGAGTGTAGTGGCAACAATTGATTCTGAATATGTGACAGTCGTACGCGCATGTAAGGCGCGCATTTCTATTTATTACGTCACTCTTATTAACGTTAGTTGTAAAACACGTGTATAGTGTTTTGATAAAGTTTTCAGTCATATTGTGAAGGAGTAAATGGATTTTTACCAAATTTACAAGTTTTGTTTTATTATTGCTTCTTTTTTTTAACATTTAGCGGAACAGACATCCTATATTTTCAATGTTTCGCTGCCAATCTCAAGATACATAAATAAGTAGGTACGCTGGCGATAGCAACGCGTTAGATAACGACCAGGAGTGATTAGAGAGCTTGGAACCTGGAAACTAATTTTATTTATTTATTTAAGAGTAGTCGTGGTGGTCTAGTGGTTAAAACACCAGCCTCTCAAGTATGAGTGTGCGGGTTCGATTCCAGGTCAGGCAAGTACCAATGTAACTTTTCTAAAGTTATATGTACTTTCTAAGTATATCTTGGACACCAATGACTGAAGGTGAAGGAAAACAACTTGAGGAAACCTGGACTTTATAAGTCTGAAATCGCCAACCCGCATTGAGCAAGCATGGTGATTACGCTCAATCCTTCTCCGTATGAGAGGAGACCTGTGCCCAGCAGAGGAACGATAAAAAATATCAACAACACAAACAAACATGGATATTTAATATTTTAAAGGTCTTATTCTAGTGTTAGTGTCAATAACAGGCGTGCACAAATAAATATTCTAAATTACCAAATGAACAACCAGATACAATAACAATAAATTGAATATATCAAGCACGAAATGTCTTTAGTTAGAATATTTCCAAGTGTTCCTTGTCACAGCCGTGGGATTGTAGACTACAGGATTTTCGATGACTTAAACCTGCGCTGTAACCTTTGTCCAAATCTACTTGAAATTACAAAACGCAAACTGTAAATGCAACTAGTGATTAAAGAACCCAAACTTTCATTGAAACCCAGAATTCAGTATTTGTTTTTAATGTTATACTAGTGCTTGACCGCAAACCCACCTGGTGGTAAGCAGTGATGTAATCTTTAATGGGAAATTACACTAGTTTATTTAGAGCATATTTACCTACTCTAGCCAGACGCTTAAATTGTTACGAACATTTGAAAATTGAAAGAACGCCTCAGGCAAATAGTTCCAGTCCTTCGATGTACGCGGTATAAAAGACGCGGCTAAACGCCTTCGTCCGGATCGTCACGATGTCAACAAAATAAGGATACTCGCCGTACGTTACCTATGCCGTCCGATATATCAACTCTCTCTAAAATACACATCCTAAGGAATATCGAAAGGCTGGCTTCTTTACGCTTTCCACTGTTTACCAAACCTCGATCATCAATTAACCTCTTTGCACGCCTCTCATCGAGTTCGAAGAAGTCAGGGAGCCTTTTGCAGCACCATCCATATGCCTCGACTCCACACACAAACGGGCCTGCGATTCATATAACATAAGAAGCAGTTTTGGTGTGAATTACCGCCGGACCTTTAAAAGAACGCCAAGTTTCCTGTCAAGTCTCAAGTTCGAAAAATTGTAGGCGGTCGATGGACTCTAAGGATAAATTGAAGCCCGAAAAAGAAGCTCGCTCTTTTTGCAGTAAAAATACATGCTTCTGTTTTGGCGGCGTTGAATGACACAAAATTTAATTCGCCTCATTCGGAGACTGCCTGAAGTGCGATACTCGTACATTCCACCATAGCCTCTATTTCGGACTGAATTAGGGACCCGTGCTCCAACAGAAGACGTTATTGTACAGTGATGCAGTATTTTTTTTCCCCTATATGATTAAACTAGCTTTCCGCCCGCGGCTTCGCTCGCGTGGAGATCGGTTATATTGCGCTTTTAGGTTTCCCTCGTGAATATATTTTTTTCCGGGATAAAAAGTACCCTATTATTTAATCCGGACTTCTAACTTTCCGACTTTTCTTTACGTCTGCAAAATTTCAAAACAATCGGCTTAGTAGTTACGGCGTGAAAGCGGAACAAACAAACAAATAAACTCACTTTCCGATTTATAATATTAGGATATTTGGTGTACACATACAAATATTCCAGTAATCTCCCTTGGGAACTTGATGTTTTTTTAGGACCAAAAGTAGCCTATGTTACTCTTCATCTTTTCAACTAACTGTAAGCCAAAAATCAGGTCGATTGATTGCTTAGCTACGGCGTGAAGGAAGGACAAACAAACAAACAAACACACTTTCACATTTATAATATTAGTATGGATTGCAATGAATTTTTCAACTTCCCCTTGTTAACTGCAAAGGGAAGTTAAAAAATGTTTGCTAAAAAGATAAATCATATTGATGTGGGATTTTGTGGTAAAAAAGCGACAGAAGACTTGGAGAAACTACATATTTATTTATCAAAATTAAAATAAAACACCTACGTGCCACTGCCATTCGCCCTTCATCTGTCCTATGAACAGGAACATTTTAAGGTTTTTCTATTCCAATCTCTAGTATAGTAATAGTCGCAATTTCTGCCGAACTTACACAGCGAAGATACAGCTAAACACCAGTAGAAAGTAAATGAGGAGATCCGCCGAAAACCAAAGTCACCGACATAGCTCTACTAGTCGCTAAAATTAAGTGGTAGTGGGTGGGGCACATTGCTCGTAGAACCAATGGCCGATGGGGCAGTAAGGTTCTGGAGTGGCGGCCATATACAGGAAGACGCAGCGTAGGGAGGCCCCCAAGAAGGTGGACTGAAGATCTGGTGAAGGTCGTGGGAGGCCGATGGATGCGGGCATCAAAAGACCGGTCATCGTGGAAAGCCTTTGTCCAGCAGTAGATCTCTATAGGCTGAAGAAGAATAACAAACACCAGTAAGGATTTTATATAGCGCGAATACCTGAAATTTTATATAGCGCGAATACCTGAAATTTTATATAGCGCGAATACCTGAAATTTTATATAGCGCGAATACCTGAAATTCTGGTTAATAAACTACCTATTGTTAAAACCCCCCTGATTTAACTCGAGTTGGTCTACAAAGCCTAGAGCACAGGCGTAGAGTAGCCAGCCTTTCGGTGTTCTATAGGATACATTCTGGGGAGTGTGCGAAGGAATTGCACGATTTAATTCCCCCATCTCCGTTCCACCATCGGACGTCCCGTCGTACGGCGAGTTTCCACCCTTATGTTGTTAACACCTCAACGATCCGGACGAAGCGTTTCGCCTCGTCCTTTATACCGCGTACATCGAGGGACTGAAACAATCTGCCGGCGGCGGTGTTTCCGCCGGACTACAATTTGAGTGTCTTCATGGCTAGAGTGAATAGGCTCTTAATAAACTAGTGCGCTTTACCATCAACGATTGCGTCACTGCTTACCATCAGGCGGGATTGCGGTCAAGCGCTGGTTTATATTTTAATAAAAAAAAAAAAAAAAAAAAAAAAAAAAACTGGTTGTCTGACTTTCGGAGTACTAAAACAATAAAACTACTCGTAACAACAGTTCATCCAAAGGTAATTTAAAACTTAAATCGATCCCAGAACGCAACCATAGCAACTGATTTCACAATTGCTACGATACACATCGACCACATTGTGTCCTCAAATCTCTACAATTTCTTACAAGACAGTAACATGTTATACCCCCTTGACTAAAAACGAACTATGCAAGCGAATTACCCTAAAAAATTGCCTGTGCCTCAATGGGACACAGTGCATTTGCAATACCCTGTACGGAAATATCCAGGAACTGGAGTTTCAAGTGAAACTGTTGGAAGAAAATGGAGAGATATACCAGAAGTCTTGAAGGAGACGGTGAATATTTTTAATTTCCTTTTTCTTTTTTTCTTAGTCATTTTGCACAATATGTTGAAATAGTTAAAATTTTATCGAAGAATGCATCAAAAAGGTAAAAAACCGTAACGTCACCACTAAACGCGAGTCGCGCGTCATATTGCGCGTCGGCTGGTAATGGCACGCTGTTGAACATGATCGGTTAAGCGTCACGCTTTGCGCGTCAATTGTTGTTCAGTGGATACGAAGCTTTATTGCACTCTGTGAACTAAACGTGTACTTAAGTCATGCTTATCAATAACTTAGTAGTAGGTACATTTTTAGACTAAACAGCGAGACAAGTGTGTGTAAGTGCACATTTAGATCAAACTTGTTATAATGTATCGCATGTATACTATAGTGCGTTTCACGTAAGAATTCCCTTCGCCGTTATGTTGGTATTCATGATTGACAGTAACGTCAAACGCTTAGATACGTCATACGGTTGTTGAGGTTTTTCGGTATTTCTATTTTTTTTATGCTTTTAATTATGCCAAACACACTTAAAAGTGGTGAAAGAAAGATGGTGCTAATAGTAAAAACTTTTTGTGAAAGTGAAAAACATAAAAAAGCGCCAATAATCCCGTTAGAATGTGTATGACAGCGCGTTGCCGCCATGACCGGTAAGTAAAATAGGGCTACCATTACATGCCCGACAGTTCCCACAGTTATGTAATAGGTTATTTATGTGCGTATTTATAAATTCGTACCTTCTTCTAGAAATGTTGCATTTATATTAAAAACATTATTTTCTAAATAAAATGTATTCATGATAAATTCTTTGTTTTAGGGATCTCTGAAAAATCTGTTACAAAAATTACTCAAGAAGGTGAGGTTGCTGCGAGTACATCGACTAAAATTTCTACTCCGGGCAAGCATCGTGCCATTAAAAAAAAAAGTTATGCTTGATGATTTTGACCTTTGTGCATTATGTCACAAAATTCATGAATTTTATATTCTGAAAAAGGAGTTACCCACTCTCACTAAACTGTTACATGAAATGCGAAATGATGTTGACTTCAAAGGTAATCGTACTAGTTTGTGGAGAATTATGAAGGAATTGGGGTTTTATTTCAAAAAATGTAGACCCAAAAGGAAACTACTAATGGAGAGGTATGTTATATGTACATTGTGGCTTGGCGTTTTCGATACTTACAAGAAATGCGAAACAATCGCGTTGGTGATCAAAGACCTGTCGTCTATTTGGATGAAACGTATATTCATTCCACATATTGTGCCAATAAATGTTGGCAAAGTGAAACTGAGGAAGGAGTTTACTCCTCAGATTCGAAAGGTCCAAGATGGATAATTGTACATGCAGGAGGTAAAATGGGTTTTATACACAAATTGATTTTTAAATCTCAAACAAAATCCGGAGATTATCATGATGAAATGAATAAAACTAATTTCATAAAATGGGTTCAAGAGAAGCTATTGCCAAATCCACCAGTACACCGGTAGCGGTGAACAAATCACCTACCATGTCCAGTACAAAAGCAGAAATGCAAGCGTGGATAACCAACAAAGGCCTTGCGTATTTGCCAATTATGGTCAAAAGTCAATTATATGAAATAATTAAATGCCACAAAGAACCACCTGTCTACGAAGTAGATTTATTGTTACAAGACCATGGTCATAAAGTTGTGAGACTTCCCCCCCTATCATTGTGACCTAAATCCTATAGAACTCATATGGAGTCTTTTGAAAAGGCGTATTGCTGAAAAAAACGTGGGTCAGGAAGCAAAAAATATTGTGAAGATAGCAGATGAGGCATTTTGTAGTATCACGCAAGAAGAGTGGATAAAAGAATGCTCCCATGTGGAAACCATAGAAGACAAGTACTTCAACGATGGAGTATCTATTGATAATGAAATAGATCGTTTTATCATTGAAGTAAAAGGTGACAGCGAAACTTCAGATGATAGTGACGCCAGTACCATATCAGGTATAGGTCTTTTAGAGGACCACAATTATTTAAAAAAATAAAATAAATGCTATACCCATCGATAATAGTTTCATTTTATAAATACTTCTCTTATTGCTAGCATAAATATATTTTTATAGTAATTTTACAACAGAAACAACCTTAAAAACAAGGTGTTGAATACATTGTTGTCTATTCAACATCTTTTTACTTTTGAAGTCTATTGAATTATATACGGACGACAGCAGGTCAAACTACCCCAAACTATCAGATATTCCCAATCAACCTTGAGCCTTAACGCTTTAGAGATAAAGTTGAAAATCTAATAGGAAAATCTGACAAATTGTAGTAGCTTGATGTGCTGTCACCTGTACATTGTTTACATTATGAACTACATGTGCACATTTGAAATATGTAATTGATAAAATTATTTGGGGTGACATATTTGTTATATTATAACATTTTTTATAAGTAGTTGTTAATCCAGATTATAATTTATATACGATTGATTTAGTTTAAAAAAATAATATAATAGTGCTGTAATTAAAAAAATATTTTTTATCAGTTGAGATCACTTTCTAAGCTTAATGTAACTCATCGTTGATAAATATGTATAAATAAATAGTTCCTACCATAGAGTAAATTTACCCTGCTCTAAGGGTACCACAGTCTTCAAAACCTAGCAACATTTGTTTGAGCGCTACCAACTTAATCCCGAAGGGAACTCTTACGTGAAACGCTCTATATATACCTACCAGTGGCGAAGAGTCCATACAAGCCGATTCCCACCGGGTTACCTTCCAAAAATCAGTTCCATATTCATACAAAAGTATTTACATTCTATTTCATTAACAAAGTAGTAAGATTTACAATAGCAATAGTAATTCTTAGCAATACCCTAAGTATCACATTTCATTTTATAGTCGTAAATTAATCAGCGCTTCAATTTTTCGTACATGAAGGCAACTCGACGAATGTCGGCTTACCTCGGTCAACGTTTTACTATGAGGCGAAAAGAGACAGAGCGTGTCAGACCATCTCTTTGTAATGCTCGCTAACTGTCGGTAAAACTTGATAAATATAGGCTAATGTCAAACGGCTTGCAGTTCTCTCCTCTCCTCTATTAGAAAGAGACAAAGAAAGCACGCCACTACTTTTGCTTAATATTTTTGTTGGTTTTTGGATCGGTGTTTGTGTGGTTCGGTTTTTAACACTTTATTATTTTTGTAAATTTTTATTTTATTTTTTCTTGACTCTTATTCCCTAACAAAATATCCTGCAGTAGGTAAGTGTTTAAGTGTTTTTTTTTTTTTGACCGGCTTCTCTTTGTCAAAATTTCACCCTTCGCCACTGATACCTACGACACGGGTGTGATATATTATATAAGTATAATAGTACGTACGACATTTATCACCTAAATAATAATGAACTTGTAGCGCGTAGGTCGTGTCGCGTAATTAAAACTCAGATAAGTCGAACTTTATGTATTGCACGAATGTAAAAGAGTACAATGTATTTGACGTGTGAAATGACGCGATACAAGAGTGTGATTCAGGAATGGATATAATAATGACGTTGTATAATGATGTTGTACAATGATGTAGAATATGACAATAATAATGTGTCTTACAAGCTATGCACTCACTTAAATACTAACTATCTCTATACTAACTATCTCTAAATGATAGTGGGGTAACCAATAACGAATCAGCTTCCGTCCTGCGATGCCCGCGCGGTGTTGCGTGCGTTCTTGATGCTGATTCGTTGATCGAGGCAGGCCACGGCGTATGATTGGTTAACGTATAACGCGCGCCAATTCAGTCACGTGCTAGATGACTCGTTATAGTTTCCCACGGACGTTGACCGTTGGGCCGGCAGATGTGTTCCGGGGTGAAGAATTATGAGACTCCTCCCGGAGTGAGGGTCGGAACCCTCGCTGCGGGAGTCAGGGTCGCCGGGACGCGCGCCATGACTTCCGCATTCCTCTGTGTGATTAATAGTCGACCGTAAGAGGAAATGTGTAGCCTTTGTACAACGCCACAATAGCGAACACGCCTCTGTGTGATTAATAGTCGACCGTAAGAGGAAATGTGTAGCCTTTGTACAACGCCACAATAGCGAACACGTGTGGCATTTGTACAATGTTACAGTACTCCCCGCTTTTAGACAAAGCGTACGTAGCGTGCAGGCGTCTTGACGATCCTGCCTGATCTGGTACGTTGTTTCCTCGTATGCGGGTCTGGATGTAGGCTGGTTTGCTCATCTGTGGTAGCTGCAGGTGCTTGTGGTGATATGAAATCGCCTGGTAGTCGTATTGCTTGACCGTAGGTGAGTTGCGCTGCGCTTGTGTTAGAGTCGGAGCGGATAGCGGCTCTGAGACCCATTAGAACAGCAGGCAATTCGTCGATCCATTTGTTGCTGTTTTCTAGTCTAGCCATGAGTGCGGCTTTTAATGTCCTGTGCCAGCGTTCGACGATTCCGTTACTCTGCGGGTGGTATGCAGTAGTACGGGTTTTTTCTACACCGAGTAATTGAGCGAGGTCTCGGAATAGTCGACTTTCAAACTGTCGTCCTTGATCGGTAGTGATTCTTATTGGACAACCGAAACGAGATATCCATACTTCGTAAAGTTTTCTTGCGACGTTTTCAGCGGTTGTCTCTTGAAGTGGTACAGCTTCGGGCCATCGTGTGCACCGGTCGATCATCGTGAGCAAGTATTTGTGTCCACATGCTGACGTCGGTAGCGGTCCAACGATATCAACGTGAATGTGTTGAAATCGTTCGCTCGGTGGGAATGTTGCGATGTCACTATGATTGTGTCGCTGTACTTTGGAGAGCTGACACGAATTGCATGTCTTAGTCCACTGGCCGATGTCGGTATTCATTGAAGGCCAAAAGAATCGCTCTTGCATCAGCTTCCGTGTGGATCGTACTCCTGGGTGGCTTGGGCTGTGCACGGCATTGAAAGCTATGCGACGAAAATCAGCTGTTAAATATGGACGAACGTGTGACGTTGATGTTTCGCAGAATATTGGCTTGTTAGTACCCGGTAAAATGATTTTCTTGAGTTGTATGTTGGTCTGTTGAGACAATGTAGGGATACAACTGTCGTTTTCTTGAGCTTGAGATAACTCGTCGTAGTTTTCCGACTGGGCACTGTTGTTGTTGAAGTTGTTGTTGAAGTTGCACGGGCGTGTACACTTACGCGCGTTTGCGCCGTACTTGCGATGATAATAACAGATAAGTGATTGTTCTGAATACTTGCGGTTGCTATTATCCTTGCTTGTTGAACGCGATCTTGAACGCCGTCCGTCGAATGATCTGTGTGATCGTGGTCTGGATTCCTGCCTGTCCTTGAGTTCTGCCAGCTCCACATCGCTACCTGCCCGTGAAGAAAGAATTCGAGCTCATGATGCAGCAAGGAATTTGCCGACCAAGCAAAAGCCCTTGGTCCAGTCCGCTACACGTCGTTCCTAAGAAAAACGGCGACTTACGCATCTGTGGTGACTACAGAAGACTCAATGACGTCACCAAACCCGACCGCTATCCAGTCCCACGCCTCAAAGATTTTACCTACCTACTTCACGGCAAGAAAATCTTCAGTACTCTCGATTTAAACCGAGCTTATTCGCAATTAAAAATCTTCGAACCTGATATCGAGAAGACAGCGATCACTACACCATTCGGTTTATTCGAATTTCCACGAATGTGCCCAGGTCTCAAGAACGCCGGACAGACATTCCAACGATTCATAAACGAAGTGCTCAACGGAATAGACTACGCGTTCCCATTCATCGACGATGTTATCGTTGCATCTGAAAGTGAAGCAAGCCACATCGGAGATCTGCAGGAAGTTTTACGCCGATTAGACACGTATGGTGTCACTATAAATCCCTCTAAGTGTGTTTTCGGCAGCGAAACCGTCAAGTTCCTAGGTTACGAAGTATCAAGCAAGGGGATCAAACCACTTCAAGACAAAGTCAAAGCAATCACAGAATACCCAAAACCCAAAACCATTCAAGACTTACGAAGATTTATGGGCATGATAAATTTTTACCGAGACAGTGTCCCAAATGCGGCAAGCATTCAGGCACCGCTGAATGCATTCCTTCATAATTCAAAAAAACGAGACAAGACGGAAGTAAAGTGGGACAATCAATCGTCAAAAGCTTTTGAGTTGTGCAAACAAAGCATAATAAACGCTGCTTTGTTGTCTTACCCATCCAGTGCGCCAGAGGACCAAATCGCTATTTTTTCGGACGCCTCAGCTACCTGCGCCGGGGCATCTCTACAACAAAGGCGAAGCAACGGACAATGGCTGCCACTCGGATATTTTTCAAAGAAATTTTCGGAAAGACAAAAAAAGTACTCCACTTTCGATCGGGAGCTCCAGTCAATACATATGGGAATAAAACATTTCAGAAAGATGTTTGAAGGCAAAGAACTCGTGATTTACACTGACCATAAACCGCTGACCTACGCAATTCGTAAGCCGCCTTCCGATAACGACACACCACGGCGAATCAGGCAGCTACTGTTTATCAGCGAGTTCACTACTGACATTCGACACGTGAGCGGAGCTCAAAACGTTGTAGCAGATGCATTATCACGCATCGAAACTATCGACGTGCCATCACCTATCAACTACGACGGTACTGTAGCATTGTGGAGGAAGAGGTCTGCACTTGTTGAACACTGGTGGGCCAGTAGTTTCGATGTGGTGTTCTACCTTGTGTTTGGGAGTATCCTTCATGCTTGATGGTCGCAGGATATCAGGAAACTTACTGAGGAGCTGGTGATACGGCTGTTCCATGTCGATACTTCGAACTGTAGGTTCGGCGGAACGAATGACTGATGCTCTGACGGTCATGTTGGTAACTTTGTCGACGAGGCGTCGGCCGGCTATGTCGACAAGCAGTTGATGACGCTTCAGAAAGTCTGCACCGATGATGGGTTTGCTGACTGCAGCGACGATAAATTTCCAGGTGTACGGCCGTCGTAGGTTGAGATCCAGTTGTAGGGTTTTTTCTCCGTACGTCGGAATGATCGTGTTGTTTGCTGCGTACAAACAGAAATCGGTTTGCTTTGCTTTCCCGCCTTTTGTCCTCGGTATCACGGAAACGTTTGCGCCCGTATCAATTAGAAATGACAGACGCGAATTCCTATCAGTTATGAATAGGCGGTGATACGTGTTGTTCGCGTCAGTTGCCGCCTCAACCGACGCAGGCATTAGTTTTCCGACTGGGCACTGTTGTTGTTGAAGTTGTTGTTGAAGTTGCACGGGCGTGTACACTTACGCGCGTTTGCGCCGTACTTGCGATGATAATAACAGATAAGTGATTGTTCTGAATACTTGCGGTTGCTATTATCGTTGCTTGTTGAACGCGATCTTGAACGCCGTCTGTCGAATGATCTGTGTGATCGTGGTCTGGATTCCTGCCTGTCCTTGAGTTCTGTCAGCTCCAGAGATAACTGCCTTATTTGGTCGTGTAGGGCAGCCACATCGCTCGTGCGTGAAATCTGCGCGACCTGGTTAGGTTGCGCGATACTGTCCATTACACTGTCTGCTACTTGCGATAACTTTTCCAAGTCCGTAGTGTTGCTCACGGTGAGGACAGCGCGTACTGAGGGTGGAAGTAGCCGGGTCCACATGATGCGCAGTGTACCGTCTGGTATTTTCTGTCCGGCTAGTTCCCGCATTTTTCGCAACAGCTGTGAGGGTTTCTGATCTCCGAGTTCCATCTCATCCATCAGCTTCTGCAGCTTCCGGCTCTCGGATTCCTCGTAGACACTGATGAGTCGGGACTTCAGGGCTTCGTACTTGTTTTCAATGGGCGGGTTGATTATAATATCACTTACTTGCTGAAGTGCGCCCAGGCCTAGTCGGGCGATAGCTGCTTGATAGCGCGCGTCATCACCTTGCCTCTGTGGCGCCATTACTGCTTCGAAGTGTGTAAACCATAGTCTGGGATACGCCGGCCAAAAGTCAGACAGCCGTGCTTGTAGTGTGAGCGTGTCGACTTGCCCTCCTACCTGTGTTGCGTTGCTTACCTGTGTTGCGTTGTTGGTCGCCATCCTGATTACTCTTCTGGTGTATCACGCAGCAATACCGTGAATATAGCCTCTTGAAATCCTAGTGGTGAGACCCGCTTGTGGGAAGCCACTAGAATGTGCTAATCACGAGTACCGTCACGTTTGTCTTGATTCACGTCGCTTAGGTCACCACTGTAGCGCGTAGGTCGTGTCGCGTAATTAAAACTCAGATAAGTCGAACTTTATGTATTGCACGAATGTAAAAGAGTACAATGTATTTGACGTGTGAAATGACGCGATACAAGAGTGTGATTCAGGAATGGATATAATAATGACGTTGTATAATGATGTTGTACAATGATGTAGAATATGACAATAATAATGTGTCTTACAAGCTATGCACTCACTTAAATACTAACTATCTCTATACTAACTATCTCTAAATGATAGTGGGGTAACCAATAACGAATCAGCTTCCGTCCTGCGATGCCTGCGCGGTGTTGCGTGCGTTCTTGATGCTGATTCGTTGATCGAGGCAGGCCACGGCGTATGATTGGTTAACGTATAACGCACGCCAATTCAGTCACGTGCTAGATGACTCGTTATAGTTTCCCACGGACGTTGACCGTTGGGCCGGCAGATGTGTTCCGGGGTGAAGAATTATGAGACTCCTCCCGGAGTGAGGGTCGGAACCCTCGCTGCGGGAGTCAGGGTCGCCGGGACGCGCGCCATGACTTCCGCATTCCTCTGTGTGATTAATAGTCGACCGTAAGAGGAAATGTGTAGCCTTTGTACAACGCCACAATAGCGAACACGCCTCTGTGTGATTAATAGTCGACCGTAAGAGGAAATGTGTAGCCTTTGTACAACGCCACAATAGCGAACACGTGTGGCATTTGTACAATGCTACAAACTACTTAAGTCACAAGTATAGTAATATACAGAGTGGTGCTGATAATACGACAATAAATGAAAACACAGACTATGCTGGTTCATAGGAATAATCCTAAACCGTAGAAAAAAACCTAGCATCAAAAATAAAAAAAAATGAAAATTTCAAACAAACTAAATCGCATAAAATTGCAAACGGAATACATCCTTTAATATATTGGTTCAATGACCACCGATCAGCGGGCGACAGCGCGGTCCTGTATCGACTTGCTTTTTGGCTTCATTATTATTAAACTTTTGTACCGCTAGATGCGGCGGTCATTAACCTGTAAGCGCTTCCTTATAAACATGTACATCATGTAGAAAATGTGAAAAATTAAAAATAATTTACTGTGACTAAACTAATGGATATATTTATATGATTATTTATGGGTAGATTGAGACTGTACTGAGGTACACGATGTTTAATTTATTGTCGTATTGTCAGCACCACTCTGTATGTATGTACAGTTCTTCAAAAATATAAGAAGTGCAATTGACGTTTTATACTTTTCAGAACGACACAACTTTGTACACGCGTAACTCAAAAATTTACATTTATTTCTTCCGCAGAATCATGTAATTTTAAAGTTATTTTTATTTTATCTCCAACTGTACAGTTCTTAATCACTTAATTTAAATTATTTTTTTTTAAACAACGCAATATAACCTATGTAGGCAATAAATAGTATTTTTCTCGACGTCGTGTCAAGGTCACGTAGTAAGGTACCGTATCGTAGCGTTTCAACTCTTCAAATTCACTTGTATACTAATAATCGTTTAAAATGACCGAATAATCGAACTTACTAATAACTATCCTTTTCAATGAAAGCTTCCTTTATTATTTAATTACTTTTTTTATTTATTTACCCTTAAAACACTTATATGTCGGAGATCGTCGATATAATTTTAATAGAAGTTGCTGATTTGATTTACGTAGTAGAGGGGCGAACGCTTGTGACGTTATTTTGTGATGGCGTCACATGGACAGAGTCGCTTTGGAAAGTGGGGTCCGTCGAACGGTCACTTTGCATCGAGACGCGGACCAAGGCACAACTCCGAACCGAAACTGTCGGTTTGCCTATTCAAATTGTTATTATGAAGATTGGAGGGTATATCTACACGTCGTGCTTCAATTCAAAACTCGCCTACGAAATGGAACCTGTACCACCATACCAAGATGCTGTCGACCCTATCGCTCTGCCGTCGCTGTCTCCGACATCAGAAGTTGGATAAAGAACTACACTGCTCACAATCTCGTTATAAATCAAGGAACAGAATAACGTGAGGCTGGAAGTGAACGTGTTGGCTGTTGCTTGGCGCGCGACAGTGCTGGCTGTTGCTTGGCGCACGACAGTGCTGGCTGTTGCTTGGCGCGCGACAGTGCTGGCTGTTGCTTGGCGCGCGACAGTGCTGGCTGTTGCTTGGCGCGCGACAGTGCTGGCTGTTGCTTGGCGCGCGACAGTGCTGGCTGTTGCTTGGCGCGCGACAGTGCTGGCTGTTGCTTGGCGCGTGACAGTGCTGGCTGATGCAAGTGCGCTTGAGGAGCGCGAAAGGTGCGCTTGCGGAGCGCGCAAGGTGCGCTTACGGAGCGCGCAGGGTGCGCTTGCGGAGCGTGCAAAGTGCCTTTGAGGAGCGCGCTTCTAGCTGCTTGGTGAATCTCATCAATGGGGTGTGGCGCTGCTGGAGCTGCGTGCGGCGCAGCCGGTGCTACGTGCGCTTTGCGGAACGCCCAAGGTTTCAAGACTTGAGCCTCTACTCTGCAGGCGATGAGAAGAATTCAGGACAGCATCTACTCTGCAGGTGATGAGAAGGGTTCAAAATGCCCAAAACGTTTGTGGTAACGAATGGGGTTTTATGAGAGCTCAGAGATGTCTGGTGTGCAACGATTGATAACTGCCAAGTGGCAGGTGTTTGTGGGAAATTGCCATAATCCGGTGAGTCGTACTATTTTTATTTTGATTTCGTGGCCGAATGTTCTCTTGTCAAGCAATCTGTAATTTCATTGGTATACGTACACACGCGCCAGTATATATACAGTGTACAAGGTTGTGCCAGTGTGTTGTGTACTGAACCATTTCTTTGCGACATGATAATAAGAGTTATTTGCAAATTTTATTTCTTGTACTACCCTATTCTTTGTTATAATGGACTGAGAAATTTTAAATCAGAGTTTTAAAATTATGATGTCTGTCTTTATTTCAAAACTAAAGTTCACTGTGGCTTATAATTACCAGCTCACTTGAGATTCTGATAGTATGTGTGGCTAGACTATTAAATCTTCTCAAGAGAACAAGCGGTAACGAACATAGAAATGAGTGCTATTTACGAAAAATCTAAATTTGATAGAAGTGTGCTAAAGTACCTAATGAAATTTAATAATGGTGAGTTGTTTGATGGCGATAATGGCGATCGTTACCTATTGAAATCGTTGATTGGAAACAGAACTTATAAGTACCCCACGATCGCATAAGTACGAAAGATTTTTCCAAGTAATGTCTGCTGAGTTAGATTTTCATTCATGTAGAAGATGGTGAGGAGGGTGACTCCGCCAGCAAATAGAACACGTATCATGGCTATGTGGTCGCGCTGCACGCACTAGTCTGTAGTCGTAACTGCAACCCAGTGAGGGGTTGTTCAGAGCGCGATGGGCAGCTAGTGGTGTGGCGGGGACACTAGTAGGTATGGTCGCACTGCATGCACTAGTCTGTAGTCGTAACTGCAACTCAGTGAGGAGTTGTTCAGGGGGCGATGGGCAACTAGTGATGTGGCGGGGACTTTGGTAGATATGGTCGCACTGCATGCACTAGTCTGTAGTCGTAACTGCAACTCAGTGAAGAGTTGTTCAGGGGGCGATGGGCAGCTAGTGATGTGGCGGGGACCTGGGTCTCGGAGGAGACTATTAGTTGTACGGTCATGTGTTGACCTGGGAGTCGTGGACTCTAGAGTTGGTCGTATCACATGAGGTGATGACGATATGGGTGTCAACTATGAGTTGTCACTAGCTACTGTGGTAGCGAACCATGGTGTGTTTTCTTTTTGACAATTATGATTATGATTTGATAATTATGAGGCTTGGAGGAACCTTTTGTTTTCTTTTTGAATTTCGATAATTATGAGGCTTGAAGGAAGCTTTTGTGTTTAAGTTTTTAAAATAATTAAGTTTGTTTGGTTTTCTAATAGTCATTGTAATTAAACGTGACGTGTGACGGTCAGGTTGGCCGAGTTCTCAAAAATGCTTCAAAGTCGGTTTTCTGTGTTTTTTTTAATTTGTTACAGACATGCACGAGGACGTGCAAAGGGAAATATCGAAGTTTGGCTGGAATCGGCGGTTGGCCTGGTGAAGCGGATCCCGGACTCCGCGGCTTGGGGAGCTTCGGATGCGACTGGGATTGGCGCTGGGATGATGATGATGCACGAGGACGTGCAACTCGTCAGTGTCGGAGATCGTCGATATAATTTTAATAGAAGTTGCCGATTTGATTTACGTAGTAGAGGGGCGAACGCTTGTGACGTTATTTTGTGATGGCGTCACATGGACAGAGTCGCTTTGGAAAGTGGGGTCCGTCGAACGGTCACTTTGCATGAAGACGCGGACCAAGGCTCAACTCCGAACCGAAACTGTCGGTTTGCCTATTCAAATTGTTATTATGAAGATTGGAGGGTATATCTACACGTCTTGCTTCAATTCAAAACTCTCCTACGAAATGGAACCTGTACCACTATACCAAGATGCTGTCGACCCTACCGCTCTGCCGTCGCTGTCTCCGACATATATATCTAACAAAGAACCAAAAATTTTAATATATTGTCATCTCTGTTAAAATTACGAATGTATAAAGCGAAATATATAATATTTAAAATTGTATGTAATACAATGTTGCTTAGGTTTGGATGGAACTAAAGATTTTGGGAATTTCTTTCATCTAAAACTCAGACATTTACATTTTTAAAATAAATACAGATTTATTTATTTTATGACTGTAAATGTCTGAGTTTAATCGATTAGAAATTACAAAGAAATGAAATCAATATCTCGTATAAATCGGATATTGCAGTAATCGTTTTTTTTAACCCAATCCCTATTCTTCAGTAAGTTAGAAGTGTCAAATTGCACTTCTTATATTTGAAGAACTGTAGTAATGTTAGCTCTAGTGAGAGCTGAATTTTCCAAAGCCAGATAGAATTATCCGAGAAATAATTTGAATTATTACATAATTATCTTCCTTGCAAAAAGTGTCAGACTTCCATCGTATTTCAGAAATAAATATGCTCTGCCGATAATAAATCTGCCATTATGCTATAAGTAACAAATAAGTAACTTCAATTTACAACATCAGCCAAAAATGTATTTCTTTGAATGATTATGTATCTAAAATAATGTCTACGATTAAGAGCGAGTGTAAAGATTTTTGCATGCGAAATTAATTTGTTGCGAAACCCTCTGAAATTCAGTGCGTCCAGCAGATTTGTCATAGCAAAGGTCCTGGGAGATGCAGCTGACGTCCTCTGGTTCGATAATGATGATCTAAATGCTCCTATTAAAACTGTAGGTACAACAGCAGCAACCAGCCCTCTAATCGGCGAACACATTTTTGTCAAATGATTGGGATTGGTCTAATTGGGATCAGTTGGTATCGTTCGGGCCGCCCATTGGTCCGTTCGGTCCAAACGATCTCAACTAGTCGCAATCACTTGACAAAAATGTGTTCGCCGATTAGAGGGCAGGATTATTAAGTATTTTTTTTTTAATAATTATAAACTAGCGCTTGACCGCAATGACCGCAAACCGCCTGATGGTAAGCAGTGATGCGATCGTTGATGGTAAAGCGCGCTAATTTATTAAGAGCCTATTCACTCAAAAAATCTGAGCGAATAGGAAGGAAGACGGCAGTTGAGCGAGGTGATGCAATGTTAAATCCAACAACACGACCAACGATGCTGCGTCAAAAGGAGATTGATCTGAAGACCCTCCAAGACCAAACTCCCAATACAACAACATTAGGCGCATCGTACCCGGCACACATCGCAACACAACTGCTCAGACCCCTCCTCGAACGGCTTCACCAGACATCATGCCGGAACACGACAAATCGCTTGGCGACAAGTCTTTGTCTGGTGGGTGGTAACTTCTGCCGGCGGCCGATGTTATGGCCTACCACCGTATATAGCTATAAAGCTTTTTGAATTTGCATTAAATAAATTTTATGTTATACAGAGAACTCCAATTGAAGAGCTGAGGAACTACTTTCATGACTACAATATCACTAAACAGTTGACGAGGTCGCAAACTACCGAAGACTACGGATTCAAACTACCTGAAACTAAAAGATTCAACAAGCATACCTCGTGTTTGCAAAACGAATATGTTTACCCACAGCCTAGAAGAGTAGGTATTATATTGACCTATCTGTCCTACAGCCACATTTCTTTATAAAGTTCTTTTACACCAGGCCTAGGCAGCTGTACACATTGTTCACTGTTCACAGAGGTTGTGATTGTAACTACCCCACTAAGTACTGAATTCACATTTCACATGGGCTCGTGGCTCAATAATAAAAGCAGTCCAGGCCGATTTTCCAGGGTAAGTATCGTTTGTCGAGGTCTGACGTAGATTGGTGAACATCTTTCCATAAAAAATCGAGACCCCGTCGTCCAAGTCATCGTATAAATAATAATAATAATACGACGTAGGACGCCCTTGGGCGAGATGGAGCGACGACATCAAAAAAGTGGCTGTTGGCGGCTGGCGGAGAACTGCTCAGGATCGAGCTTGTTGGCGTGCCATGAAAGAGGCCTATGTCCAGCAGTGGACGAGTAGAGGCTGATGATGATGATGATGCTGATGAATAATTTATTTATTTAAAGACAATAATGGTCTAATGGTTAATAACTTATCTACTAAGGGTTAGTAACACTTAAAAACTAATCATGCCTGCCGCACAAGCAATGCTAACCAGTGCCTAAGCACCGGCGCATCGTACTTGTCGGCCATGGCTTGTAGGATGCTGTTAGCGCTGGTCCTAATTCTACTTAGCAACGAGGCTGCCTTTTTCCTTTTGATGGCATGAAAGTCATCAACCCGTGCCAAAGCGAACATGCCGGAAGCACTGCAGTACCCTAAGAGCACCCTAAAACCATTATTATATTGCAACCCGCAGGGCGTCTAGAGCCTTCCGCGTACAGTTAACCCACAGACCGCCCGTGTATAATGACTGACAAAAAGCTTTAAACAAAGTGATTTTGACCCCATTACTACAACGTGCAAATCTGTGAGCCAACATGTTGCATCTAACTGCTGTCGATGGGTGGACATTTTAGAAAATGTCTTATTTGATATTGACGTTCAGAAAGTACTGATCTCAGCCTAATTGGATAAAATGACTTTGCATTTTAATTTTTGATTTTCGACGGAAAGCACGTTTACACATTTGTCCCGGATGTCATTTGTAAATCATTGACAGTCGTTACAGGTAGTCAGAGTCTTAACAACCAGCCTTACCGAGCAGTAGCGTAAAACGCTATCGAAGAGAGCGAACCAAGTACTAGCAATTCAAAAACTGCTATCTAGCATCTTTTGGATATGCTGGAAGCAGATTCCAACATAGTATGGGAAAAGACTACGTATCAGAAAATAAATATTTTCGTTTCCCCCTTTTTCTAAATGCTTTTGGAATGGAGTATAAATCTGCTCTAAAATTTCAGATAGAAGACAGACCACCACAATGTTCTGCGCACGGTACGACCGAAATGAGGAGTCATTACACTCCACCAGTAACACCTTCTCGTCTGATAACTAATAAGGATCAGTACAAACTCCCCACAAAACTTCCCCTAGATCCAGTAAGTACCTGTAACTCGAATTTACATTACCTTAACCTTTATTTCGAAGTCCCTTGTCCGTACATGGCGAATATCGACGACAGCATAATTATTGCATTAAATACTGAACCATCCCGTTAAATAATACTTCAGATCCTCATACGATTTCCTCATGTTAGTTGTTCATATGGTGATCCATCTCTCTATTGTCCTTAGATTTGGCAAATAGTTTACTAATGAGTTCATCTTTGATATTTTTGTTGATAGCTTCCTCTTGAACCAAGTTGGCGAACAGAATTAGAGCCTATTGACACAACGCATGAAGGTTTTGAGAAGTACCTGGACCCGTACCTAACGACTAGTAGACTACACTACCGGCCGTACACTGCAGATCAGTTGCAGAGACCGTCGTGCAACAAGGATGTCGTCACTTATTACACCTTTAAGGATGTTACTTACGTAAGTTTCGTAAAAGTAGTACTAGAGTTAAAAGAAGTTGAGGTTGTAAGTAGATCGGCCAAGTAATGCTTAATCTAATGGGCAGAATCCTGCACAAAAATACCTATGTATGCTCGAAACATCTAGAGTTGGCCATGACTTACAAGTTGTAAGTCGTAGGTTCAAACCCCATCAGGCATTTTGCTTTATGTACATTATATCATTGCCACTACTCTCCATGCTCTCTCAGGAAAACATCCTGAGGAAACCGGCATGTCCTAGAGCCAAAAACTTCGATGACAAGTGACATCTACCAACCTGCACTAGGCCCGCTTGGTATTCTTGGTATTCTATAATTTCAAGGCGGAGGCGCGCGCGAGTGTCGGCGCGCGCCTTTGAGGCGATGCACGGGGTAGTTTAACACCCCACTACTCCGTGCAGGAGACGAGGCCCGGACAGACCGGGCCAGCACGAGGGTGTGGGGCCGTGGAAGAATTTAGACTCCCGCGGCTCCACGCGCGCTCGTGATAGAAGACACACCGGGGTGGTTTTAGTCAGTAAAAGTCTGACATACCCCGTCGCAAACCCCAGGGCGGCGGGCATCCTATGAGGATTTCCACCCCCGGAAAAAAAGGCCCGCTTGGTAGATTACGGCCCACACCATCCACCAAGAGGAGGCCTGCGTCCCAGGAGTGGGAACATTATAGGCTGAAATTATTCGGCCATGTTTCAAGGTAAAAAATCATGACAGCTCTGTTAGATTCGGTGGAGAGGCATGCAAAGAGGCTGATTGGCGACCCAGACTTAACTCGAAACGGTCTTCAAAGCCTGGAGCACAGGCGTAGAGTAGCCAGCCTTTCGGTCTTCTATAGGATGCATTCTGGTGAGTGTGCAAGGGAATTGCATGATTTAATTCCCCCATCTCCGTTCCATCATCGGACGACCCGCCGTACGGCGAGTTTCCACCCTTACGTAGTTGACACCACTGCAATCCGGACGAAGCATTTTGCTTCCTCCTTTATACCGCTTACATCGAGGGACTGGAACAGTTTGCCAGCGTCGGTGTTTCCGTCACAATACAATTTGAGTGTCTTCAAGGCTAGAGTGAATAGGCTCTTAATAAACTAGCGCGCTTTACCATCAACGATCGCATCACTTCTTACCATCAGGCGGGTTTGCGGTCAAGCGCTGGTTTATAATTTATAAAAAAAAAGAAGATCGAAGCGAAGAGGAAGTAGTTGACTGATACAAGTCACTAGTGATTGGGGAACCCCATATGGATAACATATATGACGCAATTTTTTCCAAACCTTTATTAACTTTATTACAATAATTCAGAGAATATTGTTATAAATCAGCCATGGTAAGCAAGGGATGTTAAATTCCTCTGGAGGGATGTTTAATACCTCTCTAGCATGATCGAAAACAATTTACTAAAATACATTTTATTTTTAGACAAGAACGCCAAAACCTGAAACAGAATGGCGACTACCAGTACCCAGACCAAAATCTGTTTATGATAGAGAAAAGTTTAAGGAAGGCTTCAGGGAAATACGAACGCATAACAAATTGTCGTGGGTGCCAGGGTAAGATCCTATTTTACTCAATCAAGACAGGTATAATTTGTGTATTATACAATCAGAAGTTATATTTCTACCATGTAATTAACAATTTTCTCTATGAACAACATGACCCAGAATTAAATACACCTCAATCAGTATATTTTGTTATAACCATCTCTGAATTTTTACTACTATAGAACGTTATTTTTTGTTTATGCGAAACCCGAAAAACGTATCCAGTATTTTTAAGTAAAGAATCTATGAACAAAATTTCAAAATGATATCATGAAAAACCACAAAGTTATGAGCTTGTTATCTTACTTGGTTGTCCCAACAAAAATATGGTCACCGCATCGCCGAGCCTCCAACGGCGCGGCGCGGGGGGTACTGTCCTGATATGCGCACTCGCCTAGTACTACGATCTACCGTCAGCTGTGTTGTGCATTCGGTAACCACACTGCAATAATTTCTAAATGTATTTGAGAAATAATATAACATGGTGTAAAAATGTTTGGAATGGGTTTTTATAGGTACCTATAATAATTCAGTTACACTGATTGAAGGAGAAAATTGTGCTCCATTCTAAATCTACTCACACAAACATTCGGATACGTAAAAGTATGTAAGTCTAGCGATCGGTACTTCGTCCATTTTCGTTTAGCAGCGGGAGTGTAACATTAATGATTTACTTATTACATATAGGTATATAAAAATGAAAAAATCAAATCAGTAATAAACACTTTCATAATGTGCAATAAATGAGATACACATAGTATAAACCAACTTTGTTTTCTTAATATCCATACAACTTAGTCTTCTACGTAATTCCAGAACATTCCGCACAGAAGCTAGAGACAACTATATACCACCAGCACTGCAACCAGTCTCCCAAATCCACAACTATGAAGAAGAAGCCAGAAGCTACTATCAGAAGTCCAAAGCCAATTTACCGACAAACATTCGAGAAGAATATGACGCATTCCAGAAAGAATATTCGACTGAGAATTCCGTTGTCGGGTCTAGGAAACCAATTTGTTCTGTACTCGATCAATTTATTAGAAAGAACAAGAGATTAGAGAGAAAAAGTGTGCATATAGGATGAGAAAAGAAAAAATATTTTAGTCATAGAGGACACTAGAAGATATTAAGAAAGTAAGAAATACACGTAGAATAAGACTAGAGAACCATTCGAAATGTAAGAAATACAATATGAGTGTTGCAGCTGAAAATCAACGTTAGGTGATAATATACAGTATGTTAAGAAAACCCTGTCCGACCCGTGAACAAAACAAAACCGGGCTAAACTTAAAAAAAGTCCCCCTAAAAAAATAAATATTATTTCGCAAAAAGAGGTAACTTAATAAATGTACGTTAATCACCCTTCCGCGGGCGGCGGGTGGCAGGGCACGCGGCACGTGGTCGCATCGCTATTCGCTCATAATAATACCGGTGTTGTCACTTTTTTAAAAATTACCAAATTTCGGGGAAGTTGGAATTAATTCGCAGGAAAAAAAGATTATTTCAAAATTAATTTGTATTGGTACTATGATAATTACGTAAAATTTTATATTATATTTGGTCATGTGTTTACCTAACCTTTATTATCCTTATGGGTTTTCTTAACATGCTGTATATCTAGTAGTAGCGAAGCACTATGTTATAATATAAATATATTATATATGTTTAGGTTAAGCTATTTATGTATGGGCCTGCGTCGCCTGCACTGAAATAAATAAATATTGTTTTGTTATAAAGTAGTGCTTGATCGCAAGCCCGCCTGATGGTAAGCAGTGATGCAATCGTCGACGGCAAAGCGCGCTAGTCACTCTAGCCTTGAAGACACTTAGATTGTAGTCAGACGGAAACATCGCCGCTGGTAAATTGCTCGAGTGCCTCGATGTTACGCGTTATAAAAAACTAGGCGAATAGACTATAGGTTTGTATTGTCATCCTATATGTGTAGCGCTGAAGAGCTTTTAGCATTGTAATCTTTCTTTTCAGTTTTAATAAAGCCAATAAATGTATTTTTCTGTATTTTCTTTCTCGATTCCTTTACGGTAAGCCGCACGATAAAAGCAGGCTTTAATTCAATTGGAACGCTAGGCAGAGTTACTGTAGCCATACGTAGGCTAAGTTCCTTAAGGGAAATAAATCCTCCTTATTTGAAAAATCATTGCAGGATTCACTTGACATAAAACAATTATTATTTTTTGATTGGTTTCGAGTATTGTAGTAGATTGGAGTTAAAAATTACCTTAGGTTTACGATGGATATAAAAATAATACATTATAATCATCATTCTTATTACATCAAGTTCACACATTATTTTTCACACTCAATTTAACTATTACAAAATATAATCACGATTCTACACGAGTACAACACAAATCAAAGATAAGGATTGGTATAATAACCTTTTTGCATGTAAATGAAAAATGAGATTGAATGACTTAAAATCATTTACTCTATGCTTAAAATAATCTATAACGCTAATAGATTTGACATTTACCGTTACTCCTGGATCACCATGACAGAAAATAATATCTCGAAATTCTAATAACTATACAAAATAAAAAATGGGTTCCGACCCAGATCAAAACGCATAAAATATGTTCAGTAAAAGTAAATGGAAATAGTATATTTTCTCATTATAGTAATTTTGATATCGTATGCCGTATATTTGCTGCAACCTTATTGGATCATGATATTATCTGGAGCCATCATCTATTCAGTATATAACCAGGTGCAAACTTGGTAAGCAGGTACTTACCATATCTTTATCGTTGTGGTACGGACGAAAGCAGATCAAGCTACCCGTAACTGTCAAATATTCTTATATCAATCTTGAGCCTTATTGATTTAGCGATAAAATTGAAAATCTAATAAAGAACTTGATATTCTATCGTCTGTGCATACTGGCCAGCTAGTAAAATATAGAATTGAGTGAAAATGGAAGAAGCCCTTGCCCCGCAGATAAAAAAACGCCGAAGTCATCTATTAAAAAAAATATGATTGACTTGGAAAAGTGTTTATACAAACATACTTTTTGGAATAGAGAAAGTCTTGCCGCCAAGCGATTCGTCGTGTTGTTGCATGTTGCGTGGTGAAGCCGTACGGAGGACGGGTCGGAGCAATTATGTTGTGACGTGTGCCAGGTAGTAGGAGTTTGGTCGTGGAGGGTCTCCAGATCAGTCTCTCTGTGGCGCAGCATCGTTGGTCGTGCTGTTGGGTTTAACATTACATCACCTCGCTCAACTGCCGTCTTCCTTCTTATTCACTAAGTTTTTTTAAGTGAATAGGCTTAATTTACTAGCGCGCTTTACCATCAACGATTGCATTACTGCTTACCATCAGGCGGGATTGCAGTCAAGCACTAGTTTATAATGATTAAAAAAAAATGATTTATCATTAATATAGGCTGGTAAGATTATATCAGCACCCTAATTGCTTAAAACATTATTACTATCAATTGGAACAATTTGGAAGCATATTTCTAATCCATTGTTCCATATGTTCCAAAAATGTATCTGCTACACAACGTAGACAATGTTATGAATGTTGTTGAACTGTCAAAATGAAACAAATTGCTACTGATAATGGGTTACGCAATTAACCTGTTGTTTAGCGCTACACAAGTAGGTTAAATATAACGTTGTACCTATGAGACTACATGATAATCGAATGGCGATTCATAGTATGTTCCGATTAATCAACACGTCACAGTCTACTGCTGGACTTAGGGCCTTTATCAGACTGCGCCACAGCAATCTGTTCTTCGCTCCCAACATCCAGTGTGTTTCAGCTACCGTTTTAAGGTCGTCGTCCGTCCAGCTGTGTGATCTCCCACCTCTAATATGCATTTCTAAACTATAACTGGTCTACTCCACCGGCCGTCGATCGGCCCTTGAAGAGTGCAAGAAAATATTTTAACTACTATATCCATTTAGGCTATATACAACTGATAGCAGCTGGGTAATTGCGGAACACATATCAGTAGCAATGAGTTTCATTTCGACAGTTCAACACCAATCATTGTCTTATTTCCGTTGTTAAGTAGACACATTTTGGAACATAGGGAGCAATGGAACAGCAATAAGCTTCAAAATGATTCCAACTGATAATAATACAGTTCCAAAGATAATAAGAAAACAATATAGAACAAATATAGTCTCCAATTCTCACAAAACGTCTTTTATGTGACTTTTTTATCACTGACTTCAGGAATTCAAGATCATAAGGCACTTATAACCGTATAGGTGCAACCACATATGCAAGGATATAAAGGAGGTATATAAATATGCTACTCTCATCAATAATATGATGTTATGTGTCTGTAAGTAAAAGAATTGTATTTTGACCCACTGTAGGCAAAATGCATCCCTCTTCCATTAGGAATAAGGCGAAGGAAAGCAAGCGGCGAAGTAAGAGCGATGCAGTCGGCCTGCAGTGGGTCTTGCGTCAAAAATAAATAAAGAAAGAAAGAAAATTTGTTTATTCTACACAAACAAAACGCATATTACAAAAAAAAAAAAAACGTTTTGGAACGAGTCCGTCTCACACGCCGAGGAAGCCATACATATAAATAGGAATATACCTACAAATTTACGGTGTGCGATTTTTAATGAGTTGTAGTTGGACTGCGTATACTTGCTAGTTAAATTATTACACTGCTTCAATCGTCAACCTAGAGTAGGTATTAAATAAATCATTTCAACCTGATAACTCCACGCGTTCCTGACAAATTTGGTCTTGACAGACGAATGATCCGCCAAACGGGCAATGGAGTGATCTTATAAGGGTTCCGTTTTATTTTCTAAGGTAAAGACGATACTCAGCGCCAGTGTCAGATGTATATACCTAGTTACTGAATTTCGTCCATGACGAAAAATCTCAGCGAAGACTAGCCGCAAGACGCATACGCGAGAGATATTACAGTGTACGAGTATGTGAGCAGATATAATATTGCACTTTCTCTACTCTCACTGTCATAGTCAATCCGAAACGATCGGAGATTGAACAGGCAAAGAGTTTAACGTACATTTCGAGGTATGGGGTTATCACACTGCCTACTTCCAAACTCCGGGCTGTTACAATAAAATTGGTGGTAGGCCATCACATCGGCTGCCGGCAGAAGTTACCACCCACCAGACAAAGCCTTGCCGCCAAGCGATTTGTCGTGTTCTGGCATGATGTCTGGTGCCGGGTACGATGCGCCTAATGTTGTTGTGTTGGGAGTTTGGTCGTGGAGGGTCTTCAGATCAATCTCCCTTTGGCGCAGCATTGTTGGTCGTGTTGTTGGGTTTAACATTGCATCACCTCGCTCAACTGCCGTCTTCCTTCCTATTCGCTCAATTTTTCTGAGTGACCTATTCACTCTTAATAAACTAGCGCACTTTACCATCAACGATCGCATCACTGCTTACCATCAGGCGGGATTGCAGTCAAGCGCTAGTTTACAATTATTAAAAAAAAAATCCAATGAAAAAAAAAACCCAATAACGCTGTGTCCGACTCGGGAACCGAATCCAAGGCTCACGGTCAACAGTCGCGCTTGCGACCACAATACCATCAGAGCAGTTTGCATTTAATAGCACATCATAGTACAAATTGATCACACGTTAGCAGCGCCAGGTGCGAAGCGGCCGCTATTTGCCGTAATTATAACATTTACTCGCGAATATTTACACAAATATTATACAAGTCTCAATAATAACCTGGCATGCTAGCTCTTCATATTTTAAACACATCATCTCTATTTAAAAGTACAAAATGTTAAGAATAAGTCTACTAGTGTTTGTGTTCGTTTTTGCCCTGAATCAAGTTGGCAGTGATGTTCCGCACAAGGTAAAAAAAAGTCTTTTCTATTCATTACTATCGAATCAGCCGTATCTAAGTGATCGAAGCGAATACTGTTATTTCATTTTTGCACGAACGACATTAAATGACGTAAACTGTCTCAAGAGTAACGTAACGTTAGTAGATAAGAGTAAAATAATTTCAGACGTTAATTTTGAATTAAACAAACAAAATTAAACAAATACATGTGTAATTCCATAATTATATCAATATTTCTTAAGAGTGATATTCTTATGGATACGTAGGTTTGAATAATTCAATCAACCATAGAAACAAGCAAAGCCATTTGGCTTTGTTTTCTTGATTAAGTTATTGTTTTCAGGTTTTTAATTTATTTTTCCTTGTGTGCCAGTATAATGATCTTTGTTTCAGCTGACAGCTGCAGTAGGTATTTTAAATTTGTCCTTGTAGCAGTTTTAAATAAACCACGAAAATTCTCTCAATAGGATCGTTTGTACAGTATGTTAAGAAAACCCTGTCCGACCCATAAGGAGAATAAAGGTTAGGTAAACACATGACCAAATATAATATAAAATTTTACGTAATCATCATAGTACCAATACAAATGAATTATGAAATCATTTTTTTTCCCGCGAATTAATTCCAACTTCCAAATTTGGTATTTTTTTAAAAAGTGACAACACCGGTATTATTATGAGCGAATAGCGATGCGACCACGTGCCGCGTGCCCTGCCGCCCGCCGCCCGCGGAAGGGTGCTTACGCACATTTATTAAGTTACCTCTTTTTGCGAAATAATATTAATTTTTTTAGGGAGATTTTTTTTTAAGTTTAGCCCGGTTTTGTATCCATTAGTAGAAACAGTTATCGATACCTAACAACACCTTCACGGGCCGGACAGGGTTTTCTTAACATACTTTATAGAAAATGATAGGTCGCACACAATTTAACCGTATCTCAGTCTTCAAATCCTTATATACAAATAGTACCTATCCTAGTTGCGTAACACACTATTAGTATTATTTAAAACCATATTGAAGCATTATATGTCCCTGACAGGAACAACAGGGTTTTTGTTAGATAGTGTATATTAAATTTTAAGTCGTAGTGGCCTAGTGGTTAAAACACCAGCCTCTCAAGTTTGAGTGCGCGGGTTCGATTCCAGGTCAGGCAAGTACCAATGTAACTTTTCTAAAGTTATATGTACTTTCTAAGTAAGTATATCTTGGACACCAATGACTGAAGGTGAAGGAAAACATCTTGAGGAAACCTGGACTTTAAGTCTGAAATCACCAACCCGCATTGAGCAAGCGTGGTGATTACGCTCAATCCTTCTCTGTATGAGGGGAGACCTGTGTCCAGCAGTGGGACGATAAAAGGTTGATAATGATGATGATATTGAAGCATAGAACTAATTCATTGCTCCCTATGTTCAAAAAATGCGCCTGTTCAACTACTTAATAACGCAACGAATGTTGTTGAACTGTCAAAATGAAACTCCTTGCTACTGATAATGTGTAACGCAATTACTCTGCCGATTTACAGATATTTATATCGTCTCATCTCCATATATCTTGTGCCCTGTTTATGGCAATAGCGACCCTATTTCCATCCCTCTAATAGGTATAGACAAAATCAAACTACGGAAAATTTGTTTAATAGATTTTCAACTTTATCACAAAAGTATTAGGTTTAAAGTTGATTGAGAAAATTTTATATGTTCTTTCATGTAGCTTATTCTGTACATGGGACTAAACATATATGTACCATAGGCAAATCTCTGACTTAGGTACTCTGCAAATGATACGGAGAGTACTTTAGTTTTTACTTGAATCACATAATACCCAGAAAAGCACCTACAACTAATGCAATTGTGACGATTCGAAAATAATGCACCTACTGTTGAGGATTTCTAACCAATGCGAAAATTATAACAATCATAACGTTTTTGCGTCAATTTTCTCTCCTTTGTTTTTTTGCGATCTTTGTAACAATAGACTCTTGGAGCATAGTTTTTTCAATCGAGAAATAACGTCTTCTATTAATATTTTGTTACTATTACAGTCATCAGGTTTCTCTGTCATGCTAACTAATGATAGTGCATTGGAAATAATAATTCCATCCTATTATTTATTATTAGGCAAAGGCATCTTCTCACACAGAGAAGGCACGAGGATTGATCACCGTGATTGCTCAAGACAGGTCGGCGATCTAAGACTTCCTTGGTTCAGGCTGTCTTTCATAAAACTTTGAGCATCGTTACCACAATCCAAGCTCGAAAATCTGACAAACAATCTACCAAGGGGTATCATGTATTACCCAGTAACTGGGATCTGAACGTCAAAGTCACTTTATCTAGAATTGGGTTGTATCCTAAAAAATAATTTAATATCCATCAGATAGATTTGTAAAAAATATTGAACACGTATTTTTTATTTTTTCTTTCATTCAAATACTTAGAAAGATATATTGATTTGAAATGTCGCATGACGTCATGGCGTGGTACAAAATATACTACGGCGGCGTGACGTAATTAGCTCCCACTCCGTGACTTTAATACGCTATATCTCAGTAGTTTTTGATAATTTCGAGAAAATAAAAACTACGGGTCTTAATTTTTTTTTATTGTCTATAAAGACGAACTAATTATTTTTCTGATTTTCATACCTTGGATACATCCCTATACGGGTATTTAGCTGCATCCGGAGAGACTAGACATTGACCCTAACTTTGTTGAGAAAAATCTTAGTTTTCCAGAATGTTTTTGGCCGGTGTCAGTACCCTATGGCCAAAATAAAGTAAGAAAGTACACATGAATTCAATAATTCACATTGGTACTTACTCATCGGGATTAGGATAGGGTACATATACATTATTTTAAATCTATTTGCAGCATATTCTATTTATTATGCTATACATATAGTACCCACCCACCCAACATTATGGAGAGTGCAAAAAGTCATTATTTGCCAACATTAAATCGTTTGCGTGACAAATGATAGTAGCAACACTATGGAACATAAACTACAATAATTACATAGGCTTGATTACTATTTCTATGAAATTCATATTATGTCGATGCAATTTCCTGAGGCGTTCAACGGTGAAGGTCACGAATTATAAATAATCAGCAACCTCATAATCGTCATATGTAAATACTTTTCGTAACTTTTGACTTAATACCATACCAGATGTTTAACCTAAATTCGTTTAACTGTACAAAAACGTACAAAAGGGAAAGACAGTAGGTATTAGAAATGGACTTAAAATACAACCTTGTGATACTCCAACACTTAGTCTTTTATGGCTAATTTTTATGTCAAATCGTGATCGGGTAGGTCATGAATGACATGTGTATCATTCATCACATAGCCAACTAGTTTAGTCAAGACATTTAGGCGTGTTCTGTCGACCACATACCAAGTAAGTGAGGTCAACACCTCATACTATCTGGAACAGTGAAAGTTGTCCTGCACTCGCAAATTTTTAATCCTAAAGTTTATTAATAGAATATGTGTGATATTTTGTAAGTATTTCCGTACAATTATATTTTCCTCTGAGAACAGCTGCTGTAAAATTACAATAGGTACTTAATTACTAGATTATTCACGATAAACTCATATTCCAAAACGACTGAAGAAAGGTTGTCAACTAGAAAAATTCATGTTTATTTTTCTTATAATTTTTTTTTCTTTCTTTACGTCATTATCCGAAATGAACGATTTAAAATATATTTATGTATATGAGAGTATGAATTTAGATAGTTTCCAAGGCTTTGATATTAATATCTTGAGCGCAGGAGGCTGAAAACGTTGTACCGCATTGTTTTTGACAAATCGAACTCTGATCTCCTATCTGATCTCCCTTACTCAACGTCGCATTGTTGCTTTGGACATGTATTTTTCATTTATATTTTCAGATACTCATTACAGTCTACTACGAGAGCAAATGTCCGGACAGTAGAGAGTTTATTATTGAACAACTGCAGCCAACTATAAACTTGCTACATAATTATCTTACGCTACGATTAGTTCCCTTTGGAAAAGCAAGAGTAAGTATTGAAGATTTTGTAATTATATTTTTTTACAACAAATTATAGAAAGGAATGGTTGAATAAGCTTGTGCAGTTATAATCATTGCCAAAGGCAACAAAGTATTTGAGTAACGAATAAATTTATAAACGGAGGACAACCGTATTGGTATTGTCGACATAGACACAATTGCCATACGTTATTAAAAATAGAACCGTAATAACGGTGAAAATGAATTATTCAATTAGTAACACTTTATAATACCTACCAATAAATGGGAATCTTACTTTGATGCAAGAAGATTTAAAATGCTATGTTCATGTCAAGGAAATAGGAAATAATGTGCTATCTGTTCATACACATTATAATAAAATACTTCACAGCCGAGTCATTGGAACAAGATTTATTTTTTGTAAATTGAAGATTGATGAAGGTTTTTTCAATTTTTTCAATTCCAGAGTGTCAACAAGGCTTACAATGGATTCCAATGTCAGCACGGCCACTCTGAGTGTGCCGGTAATCTGGTGCAGAGCTGCACGCTGGATCTCATGCAGGGGCGAAACGACGTGGAAAAGGTTTCTTATGTTGCCTGCGAAATGCAAACAGAAGCTGGTACCAGAGGGGATATGCAGGTATGAATATAAAAATTCATAATTAAGCATCTGGGTCTTTTGTGAACTCCTTATATTGACCTAGTTGTACTTAAACGTATGACGACGCGAGCTTGACTGCTGCCAAAAGGACTGGTTGACACAACATTGAAAAGATATGGAAAGAGAAAGGAAGGCCTAACTTTCATTTAAGTAGTAGAAAGCAAGCCAGCCTGTTGCCACCAACCATCACTTTTTCATTTTGACAATCACTTGAAAGATTTATTCCAGAAGATTGATATGTATTTGTAACTTCATTTCACCATCTCCTTTTCTTCGCCGGGTGACCCATCGTACGGCGGGTATTTCACTCTTACCATCGAAAGACTGGAACATACGTCTAAAATATGCCTGGTCTTTCCGTCTGACTACAATTTACATGCTCTTAATAAATTAATCCGCTTTACCATCAACGATTGCATCACTGCTTACCATCAGGAGGGATCGCGGTCAAGCACTAGCTTATAATATTAAAAAAAGGATAATACATTAATCCTAAACCAACACGAAGGCAAAAATCTCAACGTTTTATAAAAAAAAACTGTGCGAAGCAGAGGCGTTAGTTACAAATATCACAAATAGCACTGTTCAATATCTTATATTTTCAGTGTGCCTTGGGAGCGGGTGTTCCAGTAAACGAGGTGAAAAAATGCGTTAACTCTGAACGAGGCATAGCACTGCAGCTAGAAGATGAATACCTTACTAAACTTGTCAGACCCAAGTTTATTCCAACAATAACTATTGACGGGGTAAGACTAAAGTCAAGAATCAACTTCACAATCCGTATTAACAGTTTCCTATCGGCACAATTGACGAAACTCTATTCAAACTTCCTTCCTTTAGAGCTCACCTTCCTTAACTTGTTAATAATTTTCTGTTAGGCTATGCTTTGTATCTCTTACTTGAGTTACGAATTATATAAGAAAAGCTCATATTGTTTTTACAAACTGTCCCAAATTAGATTAATATTTTCATTACTGGAGAACCGTATCAATTACTATTATACTTCCATACACGCGTCACGATCATTCATCGTCCAAATATAAGATATTCCTTAAATAAATAAAAAACATGATTTTTTTTTATCGGTACGAAATGTAAGAAAATTATGTAAGTAATTAAGTTACAAAACAAACTGCGATATAAAATTCATATTTTTAACGAGTTAGCCATTAAATCATATTGGAGTTCCTTAAGGCAACATTCTAGGCCTCATTCTTCATGAACTAATCTATCTATTAAACAGTTGGTTTCAGTTATATCGCATGTTTTCTGAAAACTGAAAAGAGACTCACCTTTTTAGAGTTACCCAAGGCTACTCTTTGACTTCTTCTTGCTCCAGTCCTTCATTATTTACATGTCTTCCATAGACTCGTTTTTATTGATTATGTAAATACGCAAAGGCTAAAATAGCGGTTGTCATCTTGTATTTGTGATTCGAACTTATTTTTTTTATCTTATTATGATTTATATTCTCAGGTTTTCAACCAGCAAGTACAAGACTCATCACTAGAAGATTTTACCGAAACTTTATGCTCCATACTCACAAACATCCCACCGTGCCAACAACACTACAATTCAATGGCAATGCGCTACGTATTGTTATGAACAAACAATAAATTTGTATATTTAACAAAATTGTGTATTCTTCTTAATTTCTTGTGAACTTATCACCAGTATATTATGCAATATTATCGTCAAATCAATAGTGGTTTATAAACTCATTAATTAGAAACATGATTTTCAGTTATATTTCTTTATTTTCAAATACTTACCTTATATATTTTAGCCATACATTCAGTGATTTAACTTGAAGTCACTTCGTCTCCTTCCAATTTTGACATAATTATAACCCTCGTAATTGCTTAACCAACAAGTTGAATACCGTAATTTAAAAAGAATTAAAAAGTATTTGTGTCTCGAGTGGCTCCACGATGCCAAAACAAAGGATTCATCGGAGGACGATCACTGAACTCTCGTCCAATAGAAGTTTAATTGTTATGACGTTTAGCGGTTTAATTAGCAAAGAGTTAAGTATTACTTGTTACTGGAGTGTTCATAATCTCAGATATATATACATTAAAAAGTAGATAACTGATTTTTAAGTACCCATTTACAACATGTAAAATAATTAACGCATATGCTCAAACACCCCAATTAGAATATTATGTTATAATCATAATGCATGCACTGAATTTTTAATTTAACATCTATATATATTGTTATTTATTATTTAGTTAGACCAATCCTTGGAGAACGAAGACCTTAACGTTCTTGGAATAAGGTTTTTTCTTTATTTTGTATACTGAATGATTAAATTTTCATGAATACAAGTAAAATTGCGATTTTATAAGTCTGTATAAACAACAGGGTTATTATGACAATAATTTCCTTAGTTTAAATTATATTTAGGATGAAAAAAAAATACATATATATATATTAAAAATAATATAAACCGATTCAGTAAACGATTCTGAACAAACTACTTTGAGGAAGTGCGTTAATTACGTAATTTACATGCTGTATATGTAACAAAAGGCCCCTTATAAGTTTTTGGTGGCAATGTAATTTGAACTCTGTTAACGTATGTCATTCAGTAAGATATAGTTCATGACATTTGAATAAAAATCAATCGCTTTTAGATCATAGTATTTGTTAATTCTTAAATTGATCTATTTTGTAAGATATATCACTGACACAATATCGTATTCTCGTGACTAGGCGATTGTAACTTGCTTATTTGATTGTAATAATGTTGCCTAAAGGTTACGAAGGCGAGTTTTCCACGATCCATCTGTAGTAGTGCGCTATATTTGTATATACGCTGGGTACGCCCTCACTGCCACAGTTCTCTGATCCGAATGATACGATGCCCACCTGAAATCCACATTTTATTAGAATCAAAAATATGTATATATTAACAATACAGAATGTTAGAGGGATGAATACAAAACCTTAAGTGGGTGTAGTTTGACACCTTTATGATCATTATATATATTTTTTTAAAGATCTTTTTAAACTGTAATTTTTTTTATAAACCTATTTCTGACTTAACTGCCAGCAATGTCAAGTTTTAGCTTGGATTCTAATTATCTGATTAGAAGTACATATTTTTTGTAACTCTATGCAAAGGCTTCTCCGAAATATTATCAGATACTATTTCCTTATGCGTGTCGACAAGGACAGACTATCATCCAGTCTGTCTGACAATGGGGACAGCCTGAATGCCAAAAAGCAAAAGACAGGTATTGTGGCGTATCCTGGGAGCTGCTTATGTCCAGCAGTGGACTGCGATAGATTTGACTTTTTCCTTGTGTCCGATTTATCAATTAATGAAACCTAACCTGCACATGGCGTCCGTCCCTATACAGAAGCAGCGGGGCACCTCCGAAACCCGAACACGCGTCCTTCCCCTCCTCGCCTCCAGCACATAGTTGTCCTTCATTCACTGGAACTGACTCTCCGAAGATCCGTTCACAGTTTTCTAGGGGCACTAGAGGGACTTCTAGCTGCTGTTGTCGGCTTACCTGTAACCATATATGTACAAGTTAGATCGTCCTTTGTTTATAAATTCGTCAGAATGAACTAGAGTGTAATTAATGAAAAAAATATATAGCATGGATCGCGATTTAATGCGATAAAAATTCTGAAGAACATCCGTGGGAATAACGTTCTCCTACGACCAATATCCTCATAGTGTGTCCAATCATTACTTCAGTTGCTATTTTTTACACCATAATTAGGCTCAATAAGCCTGTGCTAGAGACTGTGGTGTCTCCTCCAAGGTACGTGTTGTTAAAACCTCGTGTAAATTTCGTCAAGACTGCTTTGAAGACTGTGAAATAAAACATCGTGAAGAAACCGGCGAGAACTACTTCGCATCAAAAATTCTGAGGCACTTGACATATCATCTACCAATCTGTACTGGGCCTGGTTGGTAGATTATGGCTCACTCCTCACTCACTCTCCCCGAGAGGAGGCATATGTCCCAGGAGTGGAAACATTATAATCTAAACGTAATCTGCCACGCGAGCCCAGTGCGGGCTGGTAAATGTGTTCTTATCTCGGTGGTAGGCCATAACATCGGCTGCCGGCGGAAGTTACCACCCACCAGATAAAGTCTTTCCGCCAAGCGATTCGTCGTGTTCCGGCATGATGTCTGGTGAAGCCGTATTGAGGACGGGTCTGAGAAGTTGTGTTGCGATGTGTGCCAGTTATGATGCGCCAAATCTTGTTGTGTCGGGAGTTTGGTCGTGGAGGATCTCCAGATCAATCTCCCTCTAGCGCAGCATCGTTGATCGTGTTGGTTTTGTGCATGGCTTTAACATTGCATCACCTCGCTCAACTGCCGTTTTTTAGTGAATTGGCTAAATAAACTAGCGCGCTATACCATCAACGATTGTATCACTGCTTACCATCAGGTAGGATTGCGGTCAAGCACTAGTTTATAATTATTAAAAAAAAAAGAAGTTTTTAACTCTAGAACATGCTAGTTTACTCACGATGTTTTTCTTCAATGTTTTTAAGAGCAGTGGTGATGAAAAAACTTACACAAAGTAAAGTGGCCGATGGGGTTGAAAAAACTTCGATCTAAAATTTGTGAGTTGCGGCCGATACCACAAGGCCACCATTGTTATCCATCATCGTATCATCATCAACCTTTTCATCGTCCCACTGCTGGGCACAGGTCTCCTCTCACACATAGAAGGATTGAGTCCAGTACAGTGACTTAAAGTCCAGGTTTCCTCAAGATGTTTTCCTTCACCTTTTAAAGAGTCATTGGTGTCCAAGATATACTTAGAAAGTGCATATAACTTAGTTTAAGTTACATTTGTACTGGCGTAACCTGGAATCGAACCCGCACACTCATACTTGAGAGGCTGGTGTTTTACCCACTAGACCATCACGACTGCTTCATCTTGTCAATTAGCCTAAATTGATTCAACGTTACTAACACGTGTTTCAAATAATTATCCTTCGACAAAATTGCTCTCATACAAATCATGGTCACAAATACAGACAAGGGCAAAACATTTACGTGACATGACATCCTATCATCATTAAAAACTGATGTATATCTTTTACTCACAACGTTATTTTGTCCGGACAGTTTGCCCCAGCCGACAAGCGAGGCTCGTTCATTCAATATTATTTCCGGTTTATCATTTAAGCAGATCGGAGCAGCTGTCACTGGAAAAAAGGAACAGGTGTGATGATATGGGAGGATGAGTGACAGCCGGAAGTTCAGGCTATCAGTCTGTCAGTCAACAAACTGCGTTCAAGGGTAAAGTCAAGGTCAATGTGGGGACAGTTGACAGCTAATTTTTGATAAACATCTCTGAATACCTCAACAATCAATGTATGTTGTTTCCACATGTGAACTTGGGTGGCAGGGTTTGCAGAATAAGATGATTGCGGACCCTGCCAGGCACGACAAATGTAAGAAAGAAGAAGAGGGCTTCTATTTGAATGTATTTAAGAAAAAAAAAGGAAATTATGATAAAATAAATATTATATAACTGTTACAGTTAAATACAACCTCTATTATCTCAGTAATAATAATATGGAATCATAGGCCACTGCGTACGATATGATGTCACTGCTCAGCACTGGATATGGAATCATAGGCAGTGGCTATATCTTTCGATCCAGAGTCAGTGTTTTGTTTTTTTGAAGCTCAGTGTGCTGTTATGAATCATCATCATCATCTCGGCGTTAATCCCAGTCGCATCCGTAGCTTTTCAGCGTTGTAAACGTCTAACTGCTGATTTTGGCTAAACTACGATATTTTCCGTGAAGCGACTACCGTCTGACCTCCACAGCCCGAAGGCGATATCTAAGCTTTGCAGTTAAACCTATTGTTAGACTTTTGAGAGCCCCAACAACCCGTAACGACTGCCACTAGATGTTCGTATGGCAACCGGCACCAACTGGCTTTTCGAGGCACGACCAGACTAGTGCAAATATTCTAATTCATGCATACAAATATTTGCACTGTGCGGGGATCGGACCCGCGGCTCCTTGCGCGACGGCCACGTTCGCTACCGCTACGCCACGGAGGCTGTCAGTGTGCTGTTGTGAATATGATGAAAGGGTTTTTTTTACATATTGTATAATATTATTCGAAAATGTTTAAAAATGTAATATAATATGCAAATAGAAAAATAAATGAAAATTAATCGTATACAATACTAGGTATGTGAAGAAATTAACATTATATTATAGACACAAATTTAACTTTTAATTAAATTATTACCATTATAAGAATGTACGCCAGCCACGCCAATATAACAACAAATGTAAAGGGAGCCAAGGGACCTTCATTATCAACCGTTTATTGTCCCACTGCTGGGCACAGGTCTCCTCTCATACAGAGAAGGATTGAGCGTAATCACCACGCTTGCTCAATGCGGGTTAGCGATTTCAGACTTAAAGTCCAGGTTTCCTCAAGATGTTTTCCTTCACCTTCAGTCATCGGTGTTTAAGATATACTTAGAAGGTACATATAACTTTACAAAAGTTATATTGGTACTTGCCTGACCTGGAATCGAGCCCGCGCACTCATACTTGAGAGCTTATTACACTTTATTAATCGGGCACAAAAAGAGACTCCTCGCTACCACGTTTACCTCGGTTTCCACTGGAAAACCCAATTACACTTTTTCCGACCTGGGAATCGAATTCAGGCAACCTCTGGCTCAGTAGTAGCGCTTGCAAAGACTAGTCACTAGAGCAACGAAGCAAGAGTACTTCAAAATATCGATAAGTACCTGAATATTTAATCTCCTCCTTGAGCATGACAAGCGCTATATCGTGTCTGAATATCTTTTGCTCGTATCCTGGGTGCACGATGACATTCTCCACTTTGATAGCCTGTGTTGGGGGCGCACAGAAATATTCGTTACAATCAGGGCTCCGGCCGATGTCCCATTCACCTACCACCACAGTAGATCTAGAAAATTAGTGATCATAAATTTCACTTCGATTGATAATGAAATATCATCTTTGATTAAAGCTAGCTGGTGCAGCAGTCATAATCATAAATGGTTGAGTTAAAAACGAAAGAACATTAAAAGAAGTACGTAAACACGTCATATAAGATGAAGAGGAAGTAAATTCAAGTAACAAATAAAACCATTCTATAACCACGAACACAATGCACGTCTTCGCTGTGATAAGAAGACTTTCGCTACTGCTAATGCTGTGCTATGAGGGGTTTTAAAAATGTACATCCTGTATTAAGTTAGCTGTATGTGTATTCTTTCAAAAATAGCAAATGCGTCAATTTTATTAAATGATCCTGACCCCAAATAAATTAGTAGGTATAAAGGCAAAAGATGATGAGAATGTTGAATGAAAATACAATGCTTTTCTAACGTACATATAAAAAGTATGAAGGGAAAGAGAACATAAACCCCGGAGGGTTCATCTTCAACCACAAATAGGAAACGAAAAAAAATTTCAATAGGTATAATAAAAACCTAGAAGATCGCGGGGTAGACCGGCAGGAAAATTGGGAGGACCCGGTTACCCCTGAAAGGCAGATGACGAACGCTTAGGTGTTTTTTTAGCCGGTAAGGGTCCGACAATAATTAGTTTAAAAAATACAGTGATGTCCATAACATAAATATTAGGAACAGGCACAAATTTATTGTACCTACAACAAGACTCAAGAAAATAGGTGGCTCTTTTAGATGCCAATACATTTTTACAATAGACTTCCAGAGGTGGTTCAAGATCTGAGCCTGAATAAATTCAAATCCTTCATTAAACGTAAGTTGTCTCAGAAAGCATTTTATAGTGTTAAGGATTATATTGACGACAAAAAGGCTTGGGCTTGAGCTGCGTCCGATTTCTATACTTACACTGATTGTTCTTTGATTTTTCCTCTTGTAGTTTTAATTTGTAATTGTTTGTTTTTTTTTACTCAAAGCCAGTACACACTATGTAGTCAAGCATATTATACGTTACGGAATTGCATCGCTGACAGGGGTGGTGCAGCTACACAGGAGCCAAACTTAGCATTCGGGAACACTGTTGGAGCTGCTGAACCTTAGACAAAACTGTCTATGCATTGTGGAGATTCAATTTCTTAGTATTGTATAATTGCATGGCACACGTGTGAGCACAATGTACTTGCTGTAAAGCATCTATTTGTTGGGTTAGTGTTTTTTGTTGTTGTTTTTTTTTGTGTGTTTCCCATAATAGACGCTCTTAGCGTACAATATATTTCTGCATCGTTCTCATACGGTTGATTTCAACATGTAATCGATGTAATCAAATATTTATATCAATAGCTTGATAATTTAAAAGAGTGACCATGGAGTTTCTTACCCGTTCTTCTCCATAGGTGCCAACTCTTAGGAATGGCCGACTAGCTTCACCTTACTGACTGACCGACCTTCTGACAACTCAAAAGTGCCTGTAACTGGTTTATTTGAAATAAATGCTTTGATATTTTGATTTTGATTATACTCACCATTGGACAAGGACATGACTGATAATGAGGATGATTGATAAGAAACAAATACTTAGATTAAAAATACTATACTTACAATTTATATCCTTCTGGTTTGGCTAGTGCACAGTGAGCAGCCGTCAAGATAACGCGTTTTCCTATTATAGAGCCGCTACACGCAAACCGCACGCTGCCTGTCTCCTTGTCTAAATCAAATGAAGATAAAATGAAATGAAACGAAATCGTTTATTATGCAAGTAGGATCACTGATCCCTTTTACACGTCATATTTTTTTAACTAGATGGAGCCGGCATTTCCTAACGGGTTTCGGCTTTTCTTCTCAGAGGTGGTCAACCTCTGAGAAGAAAAGCCGAAACAAACTCAGGGATCGTCGTCTTTTTTCAAGTCCAAACATTTAAAATGATAATGTTTACAATAAATTACGTGATTTAAAAGAAAACAGTGTCTAAAATGTCATAATTGTAGCATATTTACGCATATTGCTTTATGACATTGCATAACAGAGCGAGCAGCTCAGGCCCACGCTTTAGCACACATATAACACCCCTTTTTGCAAAGTTTGGTCTTTATATATAGCTTTTAAATAGTTTAATGGGTAAATTTCGAATGTCCATGGGAACCTTGTTGTAAAAGTGTATAATACATTGACCCATGAACAAGTTGCCTACTCCTTGGACACAAGTGTGATGTACAGCAAGATTGTGTTTGTTTCTAGTATTTGTGTTATGAATATCGAGTATTTTCTTAAAATTCGATATATTTTTATGTACATACAAAAAGATTAGTTACCTAAGTACCAGCGTACCAGCGTTAAATTTAGTCAAATTTTCGATTTTATTTGGACTTGTGCTCATCTTCATCTTAGCTGATAAAAGACCGCTGCAGACACATGAATCCCCAAAAGGATATTCTCAATGTTTTCTTGTCTTTCACTCACACTTGTCCATCTGCTTCACGTACACACCACCGTATATTATTGACACCTTACTACAACTTTAAAGAATCGAAATATTTGAACATTCATGAATAGTAGACAGAAAAATACTAATTAATTATTTTTTTAAACTTTGCCCCACACTAGGAATTATAACTAAACTGAACATGCAAAAGCCGCAAGCTATAATTCCTAATAATCGTGCATATCATACTTATCCGTCACGCAAATGATGCCCTAAAGGGTAGACAAAGCTATTATTTTGTTATTATTGTCTATATTATACCTACTATCTTCTCTGTTTTTAAACTACTGGATATAATTATAGACCATTCCAGACCCGTTTATCATCTGTTTTCTTCAGAATTTTGTAATGCATGTCAATCAGTACATAGCGTCGGCAATGGCCCTCCATCTACTGACGTTATTGAAAAGTTATTGATCAAGAAATTTAACGTTTTGACCCTATAGCGTTTTTAGCATCATAAAGTGTTAAGTTTTTATGATGACCGGCGCTGTGGCTGTTATGTGGCAGTCATTGTATCATTAGAGCACACGTAGATTTTGCTTAAAAAATTTTTTTTTCTTTCATAACTGAAAATTACCCACAGATATTCTATGAAATAATCCATTCTGTAAATTTTCTTCGAATCGCTTTTAAATAGTGATCGCGATTTAATAGTAATTTGAAGAAAATTCTTAATACTATCGTGATTTTAGTAGACATTATTATTGTTGCTTCCATTGACTGTTTATAATTTTAAGATCATGAGAAAAGAAATCAAATCGAAGTGTTATTATTATAGTTTGAACATTAACAAAACGTACACAACACGTACTTTTCTCATAACTTAGTATAATATTTTGTTCATTTTTATTTAGTTTGTATTTGTTTACAGAAATTAATTTAGCACGCGGTAATATCCTTATTGATGTATGTTTACATTGTAACCTATTAAGTAGTTATTTGATTTTATTGTAGTAAGTAGTAGTTTATTAAATGGATTTTTTATTTATAAATCATACGTATCCATAATGATTTTCGTAGTCTACTCGAAGCACAATTACATAAAGTTAGCAGTTTGTATTTTGTTAATGTTCGCCTTTTTCTGGGAGGCAAGGCCTCTGTAATATCCAAGTAGTAATACTGAGCTCACGTGTAAACCCAACTCGAGCAGTCCAAGGTTGGCTGCCAAGTCCATTGTAGTCGACTCCTCGCACCATACTCTGACCACACTTTTCTTGTCCATCCTGAAAAACCTTTCCGCAGTCACAAGAAGGACAGCAAACGTAGTCCTCATCTCCCGCATTACCACATATCAGCTGGTTTAGGCGATGGAAGTATCTGGAAAGTATGATAAAGTAAATATCTATGGTGACCTTCATTTGCGAGATGTAGGATTTGTGTGGCGTCGGATGGTTGCGTAGTTTAAGTATGTTGCGGTCACGGTTGCGGTATCTTCTTCTTCTCCAGCCTATAGAGGTCCACTGCTGAACAAAGGCTTCTCCCAAGGCTTTCCACGATGACCGGTCTTGAGCTACCCGCACACATCGGTTTCCGGTGACCTTCACCAGGTCATCGGTCCACCTTATTGGGGGCCTTCCTACGCTGCGTCTTCCGGTACGTGGCCGCCACTCCAGCACCTCACTGCCACATCGGCTATCGGTTCTACGAGCAATATGCCCCGCCCACTGCCACTTAAATTTAGCGATTCGAAGAGCTATGTCGTTGACTTTGGTTCTTCTGCGGATCTCCTCATTTCTGATTCGATCGCGCAGATAAACTCCGAGCATAGCTCTTTCCATCGCCCTTTGTGTGACCTGTTGTGAGCATTGTGAGCGGTATACAAATACTTAATTTCAATTACAAGTTTTCTCCTACAACTATTAGTTCATGCTTTTTTCGTTCTTTATATTATACAAGTAAAGCCGTATCTCGCCAAAAATATTAAAGAAGATCGAGGAAGTATAAAGAAGACCTGAAGTATATGAAGGTCAATGCTAGTTACTAATTACAAGGTACTTATTACGCACTTATCTGAAGAGAAACATGAAAAATCCATAAGGTCTTCTAGCATCGGACAGGAGCTGACTGGTACACATGTAGTATTTTGGGGACAAGGACTCTGAAATAAAAACATTTAATCATAATTATAGATACAGTGAGATTGTAAGTTGTTTTGACGTGTAAAGCTATTACAAACTTACTTACTGACATAAAATAACTGATTTATCATTATAAATATACTTAGAAATTAGGATATGGATGTAATGAGCTCTTAATTACTAAAGTAAGTATAATAAGTAATAATGCTAAAAATAATTAGGGAAACACAATTAGAATAGCAATTTATTTCATGTTTCGAATAGGGTTTTTGACTAAAAAAAACCAATTAGTCTGTCATTCAGATTATAGAAAAATATTGGAAACGTATATTTTGTTTTATCAAATCAGTAAATATTGACAAATATAAAAGGCATCAAAGATCAGGAGTGGTGGCTAGTGACGTCACTGGTCGCTAAAAAGTGTAGCGTCCAGTGACGTCACACGAGTTTTCAACGCACTGTGTCGTCTTCATTTTTTGTTTATATGAAAAAAGAAAAAATACGTATGTAGTATTTTTTGGAAATCTGACTGACGGACTAATTAGTTTTTTTTAGTCAAATACCCTATTACAGTGTCGGGATGATGTGTTTAATTATTCAAAACATGTCTGGTATAAACGATTACTACAAAATTTCACGGTGAAAGTTTAGGTAAAGTGATCTTTCAATAGATTGTCACTATTAACAGTTCACTTAGCACCAGGTCGATAATTGATTGAATTTAGCCGATTACGCACTTTTACCACTGTGACAATGGGATCGTGTTGGAATGACAAATTTATAAAAATAGCAGACTAGGGACCCCTGTGAAATGACGGCTCACTTAAAGCGCTTTACTTAAGTATTCACTGTGGGATTGTTATAGAATAGACAGTAATCTAATAAATTGATAGGAAACTTACCCTTATACTTAAAAGCTCGTCACCGGACTTGATCCCTCCCATTCCAACGCTTAGACCTAAGCCTGAAAACATTTTAGCGGTTTAGGTCAACATTATAATAAGTATCACGTCTCGATCAAAGAAAGATATTAGAGAAAAAAATAATTTTGCACACCAAGCAAAATCTTTTAAGTTAACTATTTTCGAGACAGACTTAAACTCGATATGAACCTGATAAACTTAAACGACGCTTCAATCGGGTAATATTTCTTTTTTTGTTTGCTTTCTTCGTTCAGACAATATCGACATATTTATAACTATAAGAATGTAAGTTAATTTATCTGCTCCTTTCATTTTAAACTCCTTCTTTCACTTCAATGATGAACCACTCGTAAAAATATTTCGACGTTTCATCGAGTAATAGAAGACAAGACAAAAAGTAACAACAAGCATCTGATATCAGCTTAAAAAGCGATAATAATAAAGTTAGTTGCGTGGTGCCTGGATTACCTACTCAGAAGTTAAATAATAGCGGTTAAACAAGTCTTAACATGACCGGCAGCTAAATATGCAGGAATGATCCGTAAAAACTTATACGAATTGGTTGGCTCTTTGCCTCCGTATTTTCTATACCACCAGATGCATCACATTTAACCTTCTGCGAAAGATTAACAAGCTAACAATGGGCCTTATAAGAAGGCTCAAAGTCACTCAAAGGGCAATGGAGAGGGCTGTACTTGGGGTTTCACCGCGCGATCGAATCAGGAATGAGGAGATCCGTAGAAGAACGAGAGTAGCCGACATAGCCTGAAGAATCTCAACACTAAAGTGACAGTGGGCTGGAAACATTGCCCGTAGGATCGATGCCCGATGGGGCCGACGGGTTCTCGAATGGCGACCACGCACCGGAAGATGTAGCGTAGGTAGGCCCCCGACAAGGTGGACCGACGACCTGGTGAAGGTCGCGGGAAACTGCAGGATGCGGGAGGCGCAGGACCGGTCGTCGTGGAGAACCTTGAGGGAGGCCTATGTCCAGCAGTGGACGTCTTTCGGCTGAAATGATGATGATGATGATTATGAAAGATTAACTACTAACATAATATAATTTACCAAGAAACGATTTTCTATTTGGATATATAACCCATGTTTTTCTATATATGTACATATGGTTATTCATTTTTCTATTTAATTGACAAAAAAAAAAAACGAACAGAATTATTCTGCAATAGTAATTCACTGTCGAACACGTCCTTGGTAATATGATGTTATCATTTTACTGTGTGGCCTGATCGAGGCTAGCCTTTGTGTCATCAGCTGCCTGCAATTACTGGATGCATCAATTGTTCCAATTACATGACATGACACGCTGGAAGCAAATGTACCTATTGAGTAATAGGTGGCTACTAGAGAAATCCATTATCATTCTTCTGTATTTTATCTCAGTTTATTTGAGGTCGGCCCAACATCATCACTACATATCGTGGAACAAAGTCACTTTCTCTTTCCCTACGTCCCTTTGTATAATTAAATCTTTATAACTACGCAACGGAATTTAATACGGTTTTTTTTTAATACATAGAGTGATTAAAGAGGATGGTTTATATGTATCCATTAAATTGTGGAGAAGCACTATTATTTTTGAGGTGTCTATTGTGATGTCGTAAATAATTTCATTTTTTCCGCGTTTGCAGTGAAACGCTGGCTGAACCCTACGAGATTTATCAAAATAATGAACTAAATATTGTACACATTGAAAAAGTCTACAAAAAAGTCCTTGGTGGTATATGTCTATCTCTTATGAATATTCCTATATGACATTTTTTTGTCATTTTCTTTTTATGACAAATACTGGCTAAATTTCGAAGCGATTTTAACCAATACAGCATTATTGCATATCCAATTTAATGCCTTAAATATATTATTGATTTAATATAGATCTATATCGCTCTTTACAGCATATGATTTAAATGAATATTTTCGAAGATATTAAGGATTTAAAAATTGCGGGGCGTCGCGTTTACGGCAGCACCGACCGGCCGTTTTTCTGTAGGGTATTTAGTATCAGCATTGCACCCGTGGGAAGCTGGGGCGGGTCGCTAGTATCTTATATTATGTACTTGTACTACTACATGTATTATATTGTGTATCATCGCGGCCGTCAGCTTTTTTTAACCTTATCGTCACTCAGATAATCCTTCCGTCGATTTTTGGATCTACCCCTCCTCTTATCGCCATCGAAATTCATACTCAAAACTTAGTTCGCAACATCCGATGAATCTATCTAAACTACTAGTAACCTGAGAGTGACTAGGCTCTTAATAAACTAGCGCGCTTTACTTACAACGATTGCATCACTGCTTACCATCAGTTGGGATTACGGTCAAGCACTAGTTTGTAATAATATAAAAAAATCTAAACTAATATTAGAAAGAGGTAAAATTGTTCAAGAAGGTAATCTCTAGAAGAATTATATAGCTATTCACAAGCATTCTTCTTCTTCTTCTTCTTCTTCAGCCTACAGAGGCCCACTGCTGGGCAAAGGCATCCCCCAAGGGTTTCAATAACCGGTCTTGTGCTGCCCGCATTCATGGGCTTCCTGCTACCTTCACCAGGTCAACGGTCCACCTTATTGGGGGCCTCCCTACGCTGCTTCTTCCGATACGTGGCCGCCACTCCAGAACCTTACTGCCCCATAGTCCATCGGTTCTACGAGCAATGTGCCCCACCCACTGCTACTTAATTTTAGCAACCCGAAGAGCTATGTCGGTGACTTAGGTTCTTCTGTGATTCTCCTTATTTCTGATTCGATCGCGCAGATAAACTCCGACCATAGCTCTTTCCATCGCCCTTTGTGTAACTTTGAGCTTTCGTATGAGGCCCATTATGAGCGACCACGTTTCAGTTCCGTATGACAGCACTGGCAACACACACTGGTCAAAGAGTTTAATCGCTTTTTCACAGCCATTAAAGTCTCCAAAATGTCGCATTTCGATAACCTGCATTGTGCTTCTATAACCACTCACCGTTAAAACTTAGATGAAATGAGCTGTACTCATTGACACTACTAGTATAAGCTCACTTTGCACATCTTCTACGATGACATTTTTACAAAATCGATTGCTTGATTTGCTTTGCCCAAACTGTCTAAAGAATAGTGGTCGTCTATTCGTTTTAAACTGACAATATGTCCGGTTTTTGGCATGTGAACAGTGCTTGAAGGACTCTTGTGATAGCATTGATTGATTTTCGATACGGCACATAAGGATCTTGAATGGTTAATAATAACTATGCTTGTCTCATTGCGAAAATTGGTGCCTCTGTGCGGAAAGGTGCAATACATTATTACTAAGTGCCATTAAGTATAGTTGACTTCCAGGTAAATATCAGATAGGTATTTGATTTTTAAATTTGGACCGCTGGCTCGTGCGTTTGTTTGATACCTAACCACTAAGTTACAGTTTCGCATCTTAGCATTTCCTGCTTTTTTTTTTATTGCCCAATCTAACTTATTCTTCACGCCTGGTATTTCCAAAAACTTGCGGAAACATCACTTAAATGTTGCCAGGTATTTTTAAGTCCCATGTACGCAATAGTAAAGTGGGGGAGAGCTTTCAACTGGCCCAAATCGAGACTCCGAGCTGCTATTGGTAAATTTCAGAAGTCTTTTTCATAGTAGCTACGTCCCTATATCTAAAAACAACTGTCTGGACTTCAAATATAGGTACATTAAAAGAAAATAAATCTTTGAAACTATCGCAATGTTGACATTACTTATTGCTTCGTTTCCTACTTTACGTAGATTATCTAATAATTAGTTCGTATGTATATAGATAGAGATAGAATACTCTTTATTATGTACACCATATAGATTACAGAACATAAATAAAAATATTTTACAAAGGGTTACACAATGGGCGGTCTTATATTAATTAATTTTAAGTCGTGTTGGCCTAGTGGCTAAAACACCAGCCTCTCACGTATGAGTGTGCGGGTACGATTCCAGGTCAGGCAAGTACCAAAGTTACTTTTCTAAAGTTATACGTACTTTCTAGGAATATCTTGGACACCAATGAATTAAAAGGGGAAGGAAAACAGCTTGAGGAAACCTGGACTTTAAGTCTGAAATCGCCAACCCGCATTGAGCAAGCGTGGTGATTACGCTCAATCCTTCTCTGTATGAGAGGAGACATGTGCCCAGCAGTGGGACGATAAAAAGGTTGATGATGATGATGAAGATGATGATGGTATTTATTTTAGTAATTATTTCTCAGTAGATAGTAATAACCTTAAGTTATTCAGGTGTCCTTTAGTTTTTTGACGAATTAAAATCTACCTGTATGCCATTAAAATATAGTAACGTTACAAACAATGGTCCTCATTGCTAACACCGCGCGTTCAGAGCAATTAAAAATTAGCATACAAATGAAGGGTTCAAACTCAGAACATGACCTCTACATAGTTAACATTATAAAAAAAATAGATGATATCACGGTACGTACTGCCTTAAACAAAATAAAAAAACCTAAACTAAATTTTTATTACAAGTAAGAAATCTATAACTTTAAACTTGTCAGTGAATTCTTTTACTGTTATTATGAGCTTGCATTATTCCACTATTGGGTAAAAGAATCTCCCCTTAACTTCTGGCTCTTTCGATTCAGGGCTAAAGTGGACCAACGAGCACTGAGAGCTGGAAAACGAATCGTCCACTTTTCCAGATATTAAAAAAAAAACATCGTATATTTAAAGAATAATAGCAACTTATTTTTTATATTAATTAAAGGCTTCTTCCACAAACTCCTTTTTGGGCCTCCTTGAATAAGCCCTCGTGGTAAATAATAATAATGTTATTAAGTGAAAATAAAATAAGCAGGTACTTATACTTACTACCAAATTGTGCATTAGTCCATTGGAACACACAGAATAACAGCACGTAAATACACACATTATTAGCCATAGTCATTATTTTAGAATGAAGCACGATTTTCACAAATAATCTGACACGATATTTTTGTAACAATGTTAGCAGACCTCCTGATTCTTTTACAACCGACGTCAGAAAATTATTTTATGATGATGAAGTGATGTCGGCATCGTTAGATGGGCCACAACAAAAATGATACGCTACAGAGCCTCCAATTCGACCGGCATGATTCAGAGGTTGTGAATCTTCGGTAGGTGTAGGATTTTTATTCAAACTTTTTGTTCTAAATGAATTTTGTTAATCATGTATTCATATATGTAGCGAAGTTACACTTTTGGCCCAGTGTTTTGAAAATGCACCTCCAGTCTACTTTGTTGACCTACTTTGCTTTTGCACATAAAGCGAATGGTAAAGATTGGCAAAATCTGAAAAATGGATATGCTACATGGAGATAGTGCATATTTTTTTTTCAATTTCATTAAGAAAAGGAGAGAAGATAATTATAGTTCTGTCAAATTAAGATACTCTATACACTGTTGCGACATTATTAAAAACAAGACTAGTAAAAAAACGTCAAGCTCTGACTAATTCGATATAACTGAATTAATTTTCATCTTCCGTCCCTTTCTTTATGCAATGGGAATAAAAATTAAACTGAACTTAAATTTAGTTTAGTTTGTGACCTTATTCACAAACTAATCACATAACAACACAACAATAACATCACAATCGAATCAGCGTCTCTGTTTTCATTTTATCCTCGAATCAACAAATTGAGCTGTGATCAAGTTTTAACAAGAGACGCCTAAAAACTGTTGACAATCCCTGGCGGTAACATGATTCACCGCAACAAGCGTTTGCTTCAGCTTGGTGCAGGCATTTACACCTATTTATTATTGTATGCGCACAATAAAAGTAGTAAACAGAGTACCTAAGTAACCAGATATTATGGTTTTTAACAATTAACCAACACAATGTGAATGGGCACTAGTGAACTAGATTTATAATTTGGCAATTTTTCGCGTGACTGTTTTGTGTCCTTTGGAACTGCATAATTATCACGTTTCCAATATTTTTACTATTCTACGGGCAGTTTGTAGACACACTCTTGCTTAGGTATGTATACCATTTATTTTTTTTGAGGAAATCGGTGTTCTCTACAATTCATTGAAAAAAAAAAGAAATGCAAACAAAAAAAAAATCAATCCAATTAACTTTACTACCGTTGAAAAGGTGTTAGTGACGAATTGCTATCCATTATTTAAGAATCTAACAGTATATTTAAGATCTATTATAAAAAAAGCGATTTTAATCTACAAAGGTATGAGCGTAGAATGCGGTTCGCAAGCCGTTGTGCGAACGAAGCGTGTCCAAGTAATCTTTGCAGAATCAGTTTTTATTCTCTTATTGTAATTCGTTTTTGTGGGGTCTGGTGTCGTTCACATCATTGAATTACGGACACTGGACTCTTAATAATATCTTCTTTCCCAGAAATAGAACTGGATCAGTTTACGCATTTCTTCCATTTTTTGTTACCTCTGCTAATTAGACATTTTGGCGCTGTGTTTTGCATAACAATGCCACTTACCATAGATAAATATTAATCTACTGACTTTTGACATGCAATATACTGGCTAGCATTTTATATGTTTAGGATATTGTTTAGATAATCATCTATCTAATGAATATTTACTATACAATATCCTCTATCACGCAATGTAAGTATAAATGTTCTATGTTATTTATTTATTTATTTAATCTTTCGCACATGAAATGTACAGAGGCGGACTTAATGCCTTAGGCATTCTCTACCAGTCAACCATAGGTGGTGAAGAGATAAGATGGTAGGTGCTTTCGTTTGCAAAAAAAAAATGTAAAGAAAGATAAAAAAAAACCTCTTAATACTATTAAAAAAAATACTTAAATAAGCTAAATATACATACATACTATTACCAAAATATATACTTATAATATATACATACAAAACTAAAATTTGGGAGAGAGGTGTAGCAATAACTCTAACCTAATTGTTGCGAAAATAACTCTGCAATTTCCGCTTAAATGCAAACCGACTGGCGGACATCCTGATATCAAGAGGAAGCGCATTCCACAGAAGAATGTTTCGTTTCCGCTCTTAGTCCTTCCAGTGGACCATTCTGCGTGGTATATGTTCATATCACCACATTATTGGGTCAATTATTTTTGGAAAATAGTGGGTTCGGTTGCACATACCTACTTTTCGAAAGATACTTTCTCATAACTACAATGAGACCATATGACCATATGACATACAATGCAAAGCTACCTAATAACTGATTGCCCAGTTCTATTCGCTAACATCCGCAGGTCGGGTCGTAGCCCGCTCATTCCCACCATGACATCAACATTGTTTCAAGCACGTAAAACATTACTTCCTAATCAGATAATGGAACAATTTCATAGAATTAACCGACGCAGATTTTGGAAATGGCAGCTCTATTGTTGATCGGCCTTTGATTTATGACACGAGGCTGTTTAGTGTATAATTACCATCTTTTTTTTGTAATTTAGTACAGCAGTACCACACAAATAGTATCTACCAGCACGAATAGACTTTAAAATCAAACCAATAATGTTTGTTTTCCATAATGGACGCTCTTAGCGTACAATATATTTCTGCATCGTTCTCACACGATTGATTTCAATATGAATGATGTAATCAAATATTTGTATCAATAGCTTGATAATTTAAAAGAGTGTCCATGAAATTTCTTGCCCGTTCTTCTTCATAGGTACCTACTCTTTGGAATGGGCTACTTGCTTCACCTTACTGGCTGACCGTCCTTCTGACAATTCAAAAGTGCCTGTAACTGGTTTATTTGAAATAAATGCTTTGATTTTGAATAAAAATCGAAACTTCGATGTCAAATAATGTATAGGAATGTTTTCCTATCATAAAGGTATTTATTGTGATAGGTAGACCCACCAAAATTGATCAATGTACCTATCTTCGTGGAAATAATCAATTAAGTACAGGTCATTAAAGAACTCCATAAAGATGTATAAGGAAAAACATCTGTCAATTTTGAATTATTGTCACAGTGTAGCGAGAAAAAATGGCAAATTATTTATAGTTATATTTCATAAATTTTACAAAGTCTTGGACCATACACAATGTTCGTATAATTAAAATCTGATTTTTTGGAGTCTTTAAAAGCATCAAACTAGTGGCCCATTTTTCAGATGATTACTAAACTGCACCGAATTTTCGCTTAAACGCTCAAATTGAAAGTGACAGACACACAATTACCATCACAATCCGTCCAGCATCTTTCCATCGGGCATCATGAAATTAGCAAGTAGTGCCTCCGAGCAAAATGTGTATTTCACCTATGTGTGTCTTGTCAACGACATCAAACCAGGTGGAAACATAAGCTCCAACTTTGGGTCTAACGAAAAGGCACCTTTACATAGCATAGATGTTTCATCTGTCCTTCCTAGTGAGGTAAGTCTTTTATTGAGAATTTATCTGTACGAAACTATTAAGAATGCGGCAATTTAAACTAATTAATCTAAATATTATTACTATCTTAGGATATTCTCGAGGACCATCCCATACAAGTAGAAAGATCTAAGGCACTGCACGAACTTGCTGAATCATACAGAAAAGCCGAACTAGATGAAAAAGTAGGGAAGGAAGAGGCCAACTCATCCCGATATGTTAGCAAGTTTTTCTATTGTTTTTGCGCTATATTAGTTTTGATTGTTAACATTTATACATTGAAAGTGACTTTGTACTAGCCAACAACTACTTCGGGAGAAGATAGCGAGTTATCTGAGTATGATGAAAGTAATTTCATTCCATGTGACAACCCAAACGTTTTGAAACTAACCAAAATGAAGTGGTTAAGTGAGAATCCTGACGACGGTCCTGATTCTAGGTATGTATTTAATGATAAAATAATTATACCTAAGACTCGGGTTCTATCAGCAATATACACTGACAAGGTGTCGTTCCAGAAATGTGAACGCATTAACAGGGGCAAAATTAAGACATAAAAAAAGAAGATCTTAATAGGATCCGGAGATTGAAAAGTGTTTAAGAAAAATCGTTGTTGCGAACTTAACTGGTCAGTATATTACTATAGCGTTTAAACATTTTACCAAAATTAACACAATTTCCAGTTCACCATCAATATCACCTAATACATCAAGCTCTAACTGTAGTCAAGCTTCCGAAAATGAGCTCAAAGAACAGAACGATTTCGAAGACAAATACTTGTCGACTATACTGCGGCTGGACAAAGAACATAATATGTTTGGTTTATCTAATATAGCCATAGTTGGAGCCAAACCATCTAAACTAAAACGCAAAGATGATGAAAAGGCCGTATTTCATCAAACAGCTATCGTACAAGTATGCTATAGTAAGAAATGCTGCAAAAATAGGGTTGGTTCCATTTTAGATACATTTAATGCTGCAATAGTCTGAACATTTGTATCTTTACTCAAAATGTGTTGTTTTCTGTTTCAGAGTATCACTGATTTGCCGTTATCTTTAAAGGTATAATTTACACAATTTGTTGTTAAATCTGTATGAAGTTTAAGAAATGAAATAATGTCTTGTTTCATTTCTTCTTTTATTTTAGTGTGTCAGCTGTCGAAGCTGTTGTATCGATGCATCCTGTGCAACATGTGCGACCATCTGCGATCCTCCTTTCTACTTTGTAACTAATTCTTTTCTTTTAATATTTTATATTTTGCTTTCTAAATCAAAGTTATAAACCTTTATTTATTTTTTCAGGACGATCCACCATGTACTCGTATTGTAAGTAATCATGAGTGATCTTTAACAATGCTGATTGCAATTCGGCCTTTTTTATCTAACACTACATCTCCCCAATTTATCTTCCCAGTGTTCTACATGTTGCAGAGGAAGTTGTATTTGCAAGGTCAGCAACTAGATTTTTCAGAGTATTTTTAATTCTTACATTTACCACAAATATTAACAATATTTTACTTTTTGTAATTTATTCTCAGTCCAATTCATGCCGGCCTTATAAATGCGCAGTGGATTGCAGTAATTACTATGGCTTAAAGGTTTGAACGTTAAATCTGAATATATCAGTGTTTACGTCAACATTCTTAGCTAAAGATATTAAAATAAAGATTAAAATTTCAGATTAAACTGAATCGAAAACCAATATTTCAAGAACCCGCGGTCGAATTGACTCCGCGTTCCAGTTGCGTACTGCAAAAAGTTGGTATTTTACTTACAATATATTTTTATGTATTCTAGAATACTATTTATTCTATAATAGAGTTTATTATTTATTCTAGAATAGAGTTTTACACCTCCCAGTGCCACTTTTATCTTAACGAAAAAGTCTGCTTTTTTATAGCAAAAACTCCAATGGTAAGCGGTACAGGGAAATAAAAATGTTTTCTTCTTATAGTATAGTATATTGAGTATCGATGTCAGAAAGGTCATACATCTTAAAAATTTAAAATTTTTTGCTTGAATTGCTCTGGTGCAGTCATCTAATACACAGATGGCAGGGTAAAGAGCGCAGGATGGATGGCACTTAAACAATTGTCTGTGTGGAACGCATTTAGAACCTGAACCGTCCGTAAAACCCCGTTTGTGGTGATTCTTTGACCGGGCTGACTGAAATCGTTTTTACTTTTATTAACTACTTTTCTTCGTCCTCTAGCCAATAGCAGCTCGGTCTTGTCACCACCTGCCACGTTGCGTCCCACCAAGTTCTTGCTTTCCTTACTTGATGCCATGCTTCTGGCCAGCTCGACCATCAGCTCCGTGTCCCACACCAACCCGATGCTTCCATAATCCGCCATGTCTACCAGCCAGGAAAAGAGCGCGAGTTCCTATACCTCAAGAATACGTATGCCCACAGGTAGGTTAATTGGTACAGGTTAGCCTGACGTAACCAGATATTGGTAAAGGTTGCTGATAATGATCATACTTATATCGAATTATTTCCTAATATTACAGTAGTAACTCATGAACCTACACTTACAATATATTGGTATCAGATTCTCTAGATTCCTCTTCTTTGACTCGTCACTCGGCAAAATATAGTTTATTGGTTAAACAACTTTAGGCACAAACAAAGTTATTTGGACCCTCCTTCATACATAGGCAGACATTGGCCTCGATTCCCTTGTTCATAAATTAAAAAGAAACTGCTCCTGCTGTCTTGTTAAGCAGTAGATGCCGCTTGCGCGAATGTGCGTGTACTACAGCCTGCTACGTGTATCCATTGACGGGAAAAGCTGATGGCTCAACCGTCTGTATACTTGACAAATTCGTGTATGTAAAGTAACAAAGCGAAATTAATATCTACCCAATACAGAATAATACAATATGTAAAGAAAACCCCGTCCGACCCAAAAGGATAATAATGTTAGGTATACACATGACCAAATAAAATATTAAATTTTAAGTAATCATCATAGTGACAATACTAATGAATTTTGAAATAATCTTTTTTTCCGCGAATTAATTCCAACTTCCCCAAAATTTGGTAATTTTAAAAAGTGACAACACTATTTGTGATGGACCGAATAGCGATGCCTGCCCTGCCCCCCTTCACCCGCGTATGTATACCTAGCGTGTTGTCTACCGCACGTACATTAAGTTACCTCGCTTTTTCGACGTAATATTTATTTTTAGGGGATTTTTTTTTTAAGTTTAGCCTGGTTTTGTAGGCATTAGTAGAATCAGTTATCGATACCTAACAACACCTTCATGGATCGGATAGGGTTTTCTTTACATGTTGTATATTCGAAAATGCACATTGCTCAAGTTATCACTTTATGCTGGCAACAAAATGTAGAATCCGTTGTTCCTGTTGTATTATTTAGCTATCATGGTAATGAATTATTTTTAATTACATTATACAAGAATATTCTCTCATTTACTGGTGGCAATGTGACTAATTTGCAAACGCGTCTGGAATATGCGCCGATATACGTCGAATCAAGGCTTACATAATCATACAAATAGAATCTTGCTGTGAAATTAGACTTCTGATCATGGCACAAATCCTGTCAATACTGATACTGACAATATGCCAAACGTATTTTTTAAAAGTAGTGTTGACAATTCCGTTTCAGAAATGTGAGGACGAGAAAAATAAAACAACGTGCGTTAATGATATATGCCCTGGGGTAAGTGAAGAAAATCTCGCTTTTAAATTATATTACAATATAAGTTTAACGAAATAATTATACAAAGACGATTTCACATTGAACGCCTGCATCTGGATATCGATCACGGCCAAGGTAGCAGTACCTGGTATTGTCAAAGGGTGGGTTTTTCCCGCGGCGGTTTTTTTTTTTTTTGGGTACGGCATTGGGATTCTCAATACGATTACGTACTTGCCAACGTGGGCTTATAGGTCTGGAAAAAGAATGTAGGCCTTTGCCAAGAAAGATGTTAAAGTCCTACAGCTTAACCGAGACATTGCCTGAAGTAGGAACGCGGTGCAGAAGGTGAGTGTGACATGACACGAGAGCTCAGTGACTATACAATTTGTGATAAATATCAGCCCTTCTATACCATACAGCTTCCTCGGGCAACATCTCGGTTAAGCGGTTGGCGTAACTATACATGATATACAAAGTAGTGATTCCAATTTATCTATATTTTATATACTATTTTCAGAAAAATAAACGTTTGAGAGAGTCTATCGAAAGAAGATTTGGAGAACAAAATGTGAAACCAAAAACATAATAATGGTATTACCGACATCTTCAAAACGCAGTCATAACTGCTGCAATTGTCCATGCGTAAGTAATTAATTTTTTTAATTTTTTTTATAAAAGATTATATCTTAATATGTTATACATTTAAGTACCTACCTAGTTAAGATTATTCGTGAAAAAAATTTTCAGGATACTAATGGCTCTCAAAAATCAATAGTAGAAATTGAAACCAACTTTTTTAGAAAAGTGAAGAAAAAATTAAACGCGAGTGTCATTCTGTCCAATCTATTCACCGCCGCTAGATTTACTATTTTAATTCTAAAGAAACTCAACTAACTAAAGTTAGATTTCGAATAAACTTGCTTGTGTAACACACTATTGAAGAAGCCCTCTCAAATCGAAAATCATTTTGACCAATTCTTCAGATAACTATCTGCTGTTCTTCTTCTTCAGCCTATGGATGTCCACTGCTGGACAAAGACTTCCCCAAGGCTTTCCACGATGACCGGTCTTGTGCTGCCCGCATCCATCGGCTTCCCGCGACCTTCACAAGCTCATAGGTCCCCCCACACCCTACGTTGCGTCTTCCAGTACGTGGCCGCCACTCCAGAACCTTACTGCCCCATCGGCCATCGGTTCTACGAGCAATGTGCCCTGCCCACTGACACTTCAGTTTAGCGACTCGCAGAGCTATGTCGGTGACTTTGGTTCTTCTGCGGATCTCCTCTTTTCTGATTCGCTCACGCAGAGAAACTCCGAGCATAGCTCTTTCCATTGCCCTTTGTGTGATTCTGAGCCTTCGTGAGGAACTAGAACTTGTATGGACGGCAGCAGACAACCTACCCGAATGAATTTGACCGTTTAGTCAAATATTTCCAATCACCTTGAGCTTTAGCGATAAAGTTGAAAATCCAATAAAGAACCACACAAATTCTAATAGTTTGATGTGCTATCGCCTGTACTTTGGCTTCTGTAATTCACTTACCTAAAACTAATAAATTAAAACTATTTTTATCTAATCGTTGTATGAGGTAAATCGGCCAATCTCAGCGGAGACAAGCCTTTGCTAGTGAGGTCATAATGCTGAAGTGTGTACTAAGTGCGCTCTATCTCCCCACACTCATATAGACGAGACGGAACGGCATCTAATCCAACATAACCAGAGAGAGATCAGACGCAGGCCGAACGTTTTAATAGCCTTCTAGCCGAAAGGTGGTGGGTACAGCCGCGCGCGGGTTTCGTGGACTGTTATATGAGACTATACGCAGTATTTTAAGCGTTTATGTTAATACATATAACATTGAATGTCTTTATATCGGCCTTGATGCTTGAAATAAATAAATAAATATAGTTTTCGCCGCTGCCTATAACCAAGAATATTTACCGAATGTTCTGGTAGTTCCTTAAAGCAACGTGGTTTAGTAAAGTAATAAGTAAACTAATTAACAAGATATTTATTTTAATCTATAAAATATTCAAATTATCAATTTAGGACTTTTACGCTTACACAGCAAGTATAGTCGAAATAGTACTTGATAATCATATTCAAAAATCATTTATTTTAATTAAACTGAGAATCACTACTTTTAGGACGTCATAATTAGAAAAGACAGTCCCCGAAAATGCCCGCCCCTCACTACCTCCTTGCGCTTTCTACATACTTTACTGCTTATTCTATTTTACTCCCCAGCAGCACAGTTGTCTGTTCAGTTAGAAAATACCTGACTGTATACAACACTAGGTATGTAAAGTAACTAACATTACAAGACGCAGAACATTAAATGATTTACCATTATGTCAGCTATCCACGCCCACATACCAACAAAAAAAAAAAACGAGTGTGCTTATGACCACACGACTGAAGTGAAACTTCTTTCGCACCATCTGTATGTATATATATATATATATATATATATATATACAGGGAGTAAGGGAAACGCTTCCGAAAACGAAGACAGGTGATAAGGCTAGTGATTCTCGATACGATACCATCAAAAAATGAGGATTTTTTTTAACAATTTTACTTAAGCATTTTTCGTACACTATGCTGTGGGAACAGTTAAATGAGTTAAATGAAACCATTATTTGCGATTAAACATTTTTTTTTTCTTTACAACTCTAACAAGCTATGTATTCGTAAATACTTATCAGCTGACCCGCTCGGGTTCAAAGACCGCGTGCGGTCACCGACATCGCGACACGCTACGGTTTACCTTGACCTTGACGCGCTTAACCTTGAGGTCCATATCGAAGGTACTTAGATAAAAAGACAATAGTTTTAAATTGATGCACTGTCGTGAATTTAATGACAGTTTTGTATTATGTCGATAATCGATAGTAAATTAAATAAAGTAAAAGATCGCTGACATCAGGTGTAATTGACTAAAAAATTTTCATCGCATGTACAGTTTTTGAATTTCAACTTTATAACAATGTAATTAAAGTCACACGATGCGTGCTCGTTTATTGCAAGAACTGGATCCTTCATTTAATAAGTAAACCTAATCAATTTAAAGTGAATAATTAAATTAATTGAATCTAAGAAACCAGTTAAATCTTATTTAAAAGTTAGAAAATGAAAACAGTTTGTAATAAAGCATAAGTACAATTTCCTAACAATTAAAATGAATTGATTTCTGATCTCGTAATTATTCTTTTAGCATTTTCGCCTCTGTAAACACACCGCTTTTGCCGCGGGGACTTCCCCAAAGCGTTTGATCTTCATAGTACCTCTTTAGTTAATAATAGTGTTCCTTGCGACTCGGTTCGTGAGCTTGTGCGTTACGTTTTTAACAAATTATTTAATTATTGTTTTGTTAGTTTTAAATTTGTGTTTAGTTATTAGGTATTGTTACGTTTTTAGTGCTGTTTTATTCTTTTTAGTTATAACTTTTTGTTGTTTTAAACGATGCCTGAGGCATACGTGTACAGTGCTCGTGAATATGGTCCGTCAACGTATGGGCTGGTATTTTTAATGGACGAATTCTAGGACCAGTGTTTCTACCACCGCGCCTCAATGGATCAGCATATCTTAATTTTATAAATGGACATTTAAATGATATGCTAGACAATGTGTCTGTGGCTGAATTTCTTCGAGCATGGTTCCAGCACGATGGCACTCCACCGCATGTTACGCGTCCCGTCCGCGTGCGTCTCACTGAGCTTTTTAATGACTGCTGGATCGGAAGGCTGGGGTTCACCCGACTTATCGCCATTGGACTTCTTTTTATGGGGGTATGTGAAAGAAAGAGTGTTTGATCGGGAATGTGACAGTGCTGATGAAATGCGGGGCAGAATAGTGAGTGTTTTTAATAAACTACGTTAAGAATGTGTTCACGGATAGACACAGCGACGGGCCCGGCTTTGTATTGAAATGAATGGAACTCAGTTCGAGCCAAACCTCATAAGGTCGCAAAGGATTTAGACAGGTACGTAAAATGCCTCTGTCAGCTTTTTACAATGGACTACAATTGCGATTTTGAAAGTGATGTTTGTAAATTGCGTATAAATCGGCTCTTTTCGGCGGCGGCTCTTTTAAGCGCGGGCGCGGTAGTGCGACGTCGCCTTGCGTGTCAGTGACCTCACGTTTCGTACGCTATCCAATGCTTGTTTACGAAATATGAAGTCTTGAAAATAATCAATTTAAAGCGAAAGGTTATTGGTATCCGTTTGCATTTAGGTTGTATATAATCTACGTTCTGGCTTCGGAAGCGTTCTCCTTACACCCTGTATATATATATATGTATATATATATATATATATATATATATATATATATATATATATATATATATATATATATATGTGTGTGTACAATATATACATGTATACACATATACATATATTAATTTTCTATAAAAATTTAAATTTATTTCATGCTTTCATTTATAAATTAATATTTTTCCATAGACCTCCAATGTAAAAAAAAAAAAGTGGATTCCCTCGGGGCCAAAAGGTCGGGTTCTTCCTCCTGAATCAGGGGACCCCAAACTCGGGTAGTCCACGACCTCTGGTTCCCGAGATAATCCACGGGGGGGTGAGGTAACTAAAGGGGGTCGGGGGGGATAGGTTTCGTGGGGTTGCGGGGGAGAAGGGAGAGGGGGAGAGGGGGGGAGTGGATTCCCTCAGGGCCAAAAGGTCGGGCTCCTCCTCCTGATTCAGGGGACCCCAAACTCGGGTAGTCCACGACCTCCGGTTCCCGAGATAATCCACGGGGGGGTGAGGTAACTAAAGGGGGGGGGTTAGATTTCGTGGGGTTGCGGGGGGTAGGGGGAGGGGGAGAGGGGGGAAGGGGAGAGGGGGGAGTGGATTCCCTCGGGGCCAAAAGGTCGGGCTCCTCCTCCTGATTCAGGGGACCCCAAACTCGGGTAGTCCACGACTTCTGGTTCCCGAGATAATCCACGGGGGGGTGAGGTAATCAATGAGGGGGGTGGGGGGGTAGTTTCGTGGATTATTAAGGGGTGAGGGGGGGTAGTTTCGTGGGAATACTAAGGGGTGAGGGGGGGGGGAGTAAGGGAGTTCCCGAGATAATCCACGGGGGGGTGAGGTAATCAATGAGGGGGGCGGGGGGTGTTCGCAGCGTCATGTTCTCGAAGAAATTCATAGTTCTTAATCAATCAAGGTACTTAGCTTAATAATTGAGCTTATGTGGCTCGAAAGCAATTTGTACTTTGTGTCCAATTATCGTATCGTGACGATATCTTCAAACTTCTATACTTTCAATTATATCAGAAATGTTCAGCAAAAATATATAAAACAATATAAAGGCCAGAACAGAACGAAATTTATAAATTTATTTGTGCTCTTAGGTAATCAATTGTTAACAAATCTTAAAAAGATCCAAAAAATATATATTGCCTTCGGCGAGATGCGAACTCACAACTTCATACTCGACTCAATTGTTAACAAATCTTAAAAAGATCCAAAAAATATATATTGCCTTCGGCGAGATGCGAATTCACAACTTCATACTCGATATGTCATGCAATATTTACATGAGCCAACTCCTTGTTTGTAGTACAGACGAAATAGGACTATACTCTGCTTCCGTTCGCCTTGCCCGATCATTTTTCGTAACGCTTTCGCCAGTTTACTCCCCAAGTCAAGCGTGCCTAAAGAAGTTTCACTTCAAAAACTCTCTTTACTATTAATATATTTAACTATAACATTATAATTTAATTAGACAGCGAATTGGATGTATTAAGTACGATTTTCCAGAAACGGACTGTTTCATGCGAGTGTTCCCTGCCTGGATGCGGAAGCTGCTTCGTTTTTAAACCACAGGTAAAGTAGCGAAACAAGTAGGTAGTCTATTTCCAGAGATAAAATACCGTAGATACATGCATTCTTACTCCTTCAACCCAGGCTAGGATTCTTATAGTATAACCCTTGTAATTTGCATACATACATTTGGTCTTAAACAGTAAGCAGTAAGGTTCTGGAGTGGCGGCCACGTACTGGAAGACGCAGCGTAGGGAGGCCCCCAACAAGGTGGACCGATGACCTAGTGAAGGTTGTGGGAAGCCAATAGATGCGGGCAGCACAAGACCGGTCAGCGTGGAAAGCCTTGCGGGAGGCCTTTGTCCAGCAGTGGACATCCATAGGCTGAAGAAGAAGAAGAAGAAGATTTAGTCTTACACCTTTTTAAAAGAGCTAAACTGTCGAGTAAAACCCTTGGCATGGATTTTCGTCCACACATTGAGCATTGATCTATCTAGTGAGGCGCGCCGTTCAGTATTCACCGAACCGTTTGAGACAAAGGACGTTCGTGCAACAAAGTAGACGGTGGCTGTATTTAGCAAGTCTCACGATTTCTTTGTTTCGATCCTGATCAGTAGTTTTAAGCACAGCTAGTAATTTATCATAACATTCATTTCTCTTATGGTTATTTGAGTAATATTTGGACTTGACATTCCATAAACACTCACACTGTCTATATGTGTTAATAAAGTCTTCTATAGCGCTTTTTGGAGTAAACTCGCAAATCGTATTTCTCTCAAAAAAACACGTGTTTCAATCACGATAAAGGATAAACAATAGCGGACTGACGCTCGCCTCGCGCCACTCGCAGTCACGTACACAAGTTCTAGTCAAGATTGACGGTTCGCTTCGAGTAGTTTCGAAGGTAATTAGTTTCATTTAATTCCATCGAGCCGGCTCGTTGCGAGCCTTCGAGGTGTGAGTTTTGCAGACCAATAGAGTTATGATAGGCATTCTAAAGCTACCCCTTCTAGTGCTTCCATTCACATCTGCCTTGTGAATACCTTTTGTTAGCCGCCTTTCGTTCATCCTCTCACATGACCAAATCATCTAATCAATCATTAAATTTCGTCCATACATCTTTTTTATGTTGTCCTACTACATGTTTTCCTACGCCCACCCTTCAGATATGCAACCTTGCAGGTTGCATCTAAAAAACCTTCTCAAGTCCCCTCCACACTCCACCGATTTCTACTCTTACTTCAAAGTGCACACGTGCGATTGTGCAATTCACTACCGCCTGATATTGTGGACTATCTTTCCCACTTTATAATTGTTTACGTATTTATTTTCAGTACGTTATAATTTTTAAGTAAGTATGTATATTGTATGTATGTTAGTTATAATCTCTATATTTTATTCTTTTTGAGAATTTTGATTTTATGTACAAATTCTTATGTTCTTTAGGTACTTCTACACACGCTGTCTACATCTCTGTATTTATTATACTATTGCAGGTATACTGGAAGAGATTTCTCATGAAATAAAATTCACCTCTGTATATGTTTTCTGTTTTTTTTTTTTTTGCGTGTATATAAATGGTAAATTAAATATCATTTCTTAACCTATTCATAGTTAAACTGCACGTGATTCGCAATGAATGCATTTCGACTACATTTATTCTGCTTTCATGCCTCAACACCCAAAATTCACCTGCCATAGAAAAGTGTAAGTACCAGCACTCCATTGTCACTACACAGCAAGTCAAGGCGGTTTGTACGACTGGTTGATCACAATCTCTTACTTTATAAAACTAAAATAGCTGTAATTTTTTTCAGAAAGAAGACGAGTATAATAACTTGAAAAGAAGAACTTATTGATATCACCAGTACATTTTAAGATTGTATGAATAGTTAACACGATCATGATGCGAAATGGGGTGATTCGGTTCGCCAGGAATATGAAAGTGGTAATAGTGATGAAATGAAATGAAATCGTTTATTAAGCAAGTAGGATCACCGATCACTTTTACACGTCATATATTTTTTTTTAACTAGATGAAGCCGGCATTTCCTAACCGACTACCTCTGAGAAGAAATAGCCGAAACAAACTCAGGCATCATCGTCTTTTTTCAAGTCCAAGGATATGAATTTATTAGATTTTAGAATACGAAGGCGGATGCTGGAAAACGGAGAAATTAAGACTGTAAAATATCAACTTTGAAAAAATAAGTGCAATTAGTTTTAAACTCAATATCGTACCTGTATTGTTATTGAGTCGGTACAATTATATTTTTTCCTCGTACTACACTGCTATATACTGGATCCATTCTTACAAATTTTCTTTTTATAATATTGATATCCTTCGTGTAAAAGTACTTTGCCACCCCTTCTGTTCAAAAATTGTATGTCTGAATTGGATAACTGATGAACAGCAGCTCTCAATTGCATTGCAAGGCAGCATTTTACACTTACATATTGAAATACACCACTTATTTACAATATAATGTTTTACGGATTTCATATATCTACATGACAATGGCAAACAAGATAAAACTTGACTTAAAAGATTATTTCAATATTATTCTCGACCTGCCAATACGAATTTAAGGTTCACTAAACTATTCAGTAGTACTACTAGTCTAATAACTAATTGCACTTATTTTTTGAAAATTGATATTTTGTAGTCTTAGAATAATATTTTATTTTCACCGGTTTTTTTTCTATTCGCACCATTCAAAAATAATAATAGGTATAATTAAGGATGTTTATAGTTAATAAGTAAAGGACTAATTTATGTTATTTTGCTATTATTTTTTCTTACATTGAACTTAGGTATTAGGAGACAAAATAAAAATAATTAAACATGTCAAAAGAAAATATCTCAATAGTGGGTCTTCGAAGACAATAAATTTTCAGAGGACCCACTGGTGGGTCTATGGAGACATATCAGTCTTCAGGGACCCACTGGTGGGTCTGTTTGGTGGGTCCACGAAGACCAAGCGGATGATGTCCTCAGTTCTGGAGAAAGAATAACAACAAATTGTCTGCAGCTATTCTCACTGACCACTGACGACCAGCTATGAAACTGGACGCAAACCCCCCAACATAATTGGGAAAATGTCTAGACACGTGATGATTCTCTTTAACAACTTTGAATATGGCCAGCAACAATGGCCAAAACTAACGGTTTTCGACAAGTGCTTAGTAGTAGACGCTTCCCAGCTGCTGGACGGACGCACTGATCTTTAGACAGTGGCTGGGACAAACTAGATGTGGAAGGCGAAGGACAGTTTTTGTGGTACTGATGGTCTTTAGAAGTTTATGTCCAGCAGTGAACTATTGGCAGACCTGATGACATTGTAATAGCCGAACCAATTTTTGAAGCATGCGATTGAGTGCTTGCTAGTTGCGTAGCTGCATATTTATTTTCGCTGCCGACTTCCAAGTGATACAGATAAACTGCTCCAAACCTTATTCCAAAATGTCATTTTTTCAACTCTAATGTATATATGAACGATAAAATTATCTCATCAATAATCGTCATCTCTTTCACACGTCGCAAACATCATCATCATTTCAGCCGAAAGACGTCCACTGCTGGACATAGGCCTTCCCGAAGGTTCTCCATGACGACCGGTCCTGCGCCTCCCGCATCCAGCGGTTTTCCGCGACCTTCACCAGGTCGTTGTTCCACCTTGTCGGGAACCTACCCACGTGTTGCGCCTTCCGGTGCGTGGTCGCCACTCGAGAACCCGTCGGCCCCATCGGGCATTGGTCCTATGGGCAATGTATCCAGCCCACTGCCACTTTAGTGTTGCAATTCTTCGGGCTATGTCGGTTACTCTCGTTCTTCTTCGGATCTCCTCATTCCTGATTCGATCGCGCAGTGAAACTGTATGAATATATCCTAATATTTGTAATACATTCTCAGGCCCCGGAATATTTACTACTACTGACAACTCCTACACCCAGCAGTAAACAGTGATATGGCACCACAATGGATTCCAGCAATCAGCAGGTCATAAAAACGATGCAGAACTCGTGACAGTTTTTTTTAAACAGTCGCAAGATATAGTAAATAAAAGGAAAAACAAACTCGATACGATATTTTATTTATTAGAGTGCATAGTCTCTAGATACTACGTATTTTTCCACACAAGCCTTGTGGGGTGGCATTTTGTGGCTGATTTGGTCTATCACCATATAAGGGGGAGTTCCTTGTGCAATATGGCAGTAGTCACTGCAATACATAAACGGCGCTATGTTTGTTTGGTAAGGATTTGGAGGAAATGGAGCCAGGTCAAACGTCTCGCCGTGGTCCCAGGATGCGAGAGATGATGTCGCGTACGGGATTTTATACTTTTGTTTTGTTTCCGTGATGAAGGTTCTGTGTAATAAAGGTTTTATCTCAGTAAGGTGGATGGTGAACGGGGGATCGTTCTAGACTACAATGTTAAATTTGCTATTGACCGCTTAATAAAGTGAAAAGTGAGGCAAGGACAAACAGGTAGTTAGCATGATTTAGGCTAAAAATACACGTATGCTGTTGTTTGAACTACCTATTACAGTTACAAACGTAGTCCTGTGACAGACTGTAGGTCAAGATTTTTTTTTATATTTAAATTATATACTAGCGCTTGACCACAGTCCCACCTGATGGTAAGCAGTGATGCGATCGTTGATGGTTATTAAAAGCCTATTCACTCTAGCCTTGAAGACATTCAAATTTGTATGTAAAAGTTTCTTGCTTCTTATTCACAACGACACCCACAGTAATAAGAGTGATTTTCCCACACTTTGGGATCAAAAACAAGCTTACTACTTACCCCTTCAAATTATTGACAGGATTATGACAAGCAGCAACTGCCTTATATTCTTTCTTGACATGGATCCTGTCATATACACCTCTGCGAATTGTACCTGTCAAAGGCATCCATATTTCCTTATGTCTCGGTCCAAAACCTTTAACCTATCAAAATACAACCAAACATTATTTTACATGAGATAATATAAAACTCTCCAGCGTTTGATGGTTTATTAATCATTCGCTCTTGATATTGGCAAAATTGTGACATCTCTCCCACAAAGGCCATTAATCAAGAATTGAATTGAATTGAGATAATATAAAGAAAGTCAGTGCAATCTAATAACGGCCAAATGATAATAGTTGTCTTTAAAAAAATCAGTGGCTATTTATTTTTAGTTTTAATTGATCAGCCACTTTACGATTGGATTGCTATCCATGGCAATAAATTAAATCGTGTTTTGACTGTATCTTTTTCTTTGGAAACACAAAGTCTAAAGACTGATTTACACGGTGCAATTTAATTGCCTATGGCATACAATAAAATTGATGCAACAAATGACTAGTATCGTCTAAATGGTGTTTAGACAATGCAACTTTTATTGTTTTATTGTTGCTTCAACTTAATTAAAGACATAGGCAATTATATCGCACAGTATAAATTAGTCTTAAGATGAGTTCCTGCAAGTTGATTTAAGAAAGCTTCCACACGACCTGACAAAATGAATTAAATACTTACTTTTGGCCTCGGATACGTACCGTACACGTAATACTGTGGGGCAAAAGCTTTTTTCTACGACTATTTGGTAATTTGCTTAATACATAACCATAAGTCATATCTCAATAGTACTCATTCCAGCCAAGTCATGTTACAATGACCTTTTCCACACGGGTAGACCATACTACAAAGAAACTTTGTAGTACGGATTTAATTTTTTATATGGCTATGGCATCAAAAAATCAACATATGATTATGCCAAAAGCGCGCGTATTTGCGTCACGAATAAACATCTCATGTTATTAGGCTGTATGGATAAAGTTCCTTCTCCTTTCATTTATGGGATTATAACGACAAAACAAAATTGCGCGCGCCACAATTTTTTCGCGCTATTTTTCGTTTTTTTTTTTTGTATTTATTTATTTCAAGGTCATAGAAAAAGTTTTGTATACCACTGTCGCAAACAGCTATTGTAATACTCGTACTGATCTTTTGAGCCACTCAGCTTCATTTCGTGGCACAAACTCGCGATCTATTGTGCCACGAAGCGAAACTATCACTCATGTTACAATAGCTATCATTGCTTGACAGTGTAACTATTAAATAACTCAACTATTCTATTATATTTTATTAAATTCCACTGCTTGGGCTAGTTTTGCAAATTGCTCAAACGTCCAGCTACTGAATGAGAGTCAACTTACTACCACAAAATACTGTTTAGAATTTTAAGCACTACATTACACACACACACACTATTACCTACACGCGTTAAACATATATTTAAATTTTTGTGTTAAGACCTTTAGTATACCTACCTAAACATTGAACTTACCCTTGGAGCTTTGGACTCAGAGTAAAAAGTGATATGATCTTTGGCTCCAATGCCATACTGATCATCAGGAGTGAAAGGCCTGTGGTACATTCTATAAGTTGACAGATAAGGGTCAAGCTGTTTCTTGATTCCTCTTGAAATATTGTCGAATATCGCTGGAGCTTCATTTCTTCCTGCTGCCACGACCTACGATATTAACTTCAGTTTTATTTCCTATGCGCACGAAAGGTTCAGTGATGTAAACACTCGCTAGGTCGCACCACTATTACCGTCGCTGGATTACCGCGGGTTCACTGTAATATTGACCGAAAAACGACAAAAAAAAATCACATTTGCTATATGGGAGTCGAACACAATTATTTATTTTATTCTGTTTTTAGTTTTTGTTTTTGCAGCATCAAAAATAAACATCTGTAAAAAGAATTATTTTTGATGCCGCTTTAACAACTTTTAACCTCTAGCTACCACGGATCATGATAGACACCCGGTAACAGATAGACAATCATACAAACAATAGATTCATATATTAGGCTCCATTTTAATTCTTTGAATACGGACTCTTAAAACATCTAATATCATATTTATTTAACAGATTGTCAACTTTATGTCTGATATATTAGGTTCAAAGTTAATTAGGAAAACTGGAAAAACAACAAAGAAATCACATTTGTTAGATGAGATCCGAACTTATTATTTATTTTATTCTGATTTTAGATTATTTTTTTTTATAGCAGCATTAAATATAATCATCTGTGAAAAGAAATTCAAACTCTCTAGCTAGCACGGTTCATGATATTCATCCTGGTAACAGATAGAAAAATAGAAAGACAATAGACTAATTAGGCTCCAGTTTTTATTCTTTGGGTATATGACCCTAACAATCTAATATCATATTTATTTAACAGATTGACAACTTTATGTCTGATATATTAGGATCAAAGTTAATTAGGAAAACCTGCCATCTATTTAAGGAACAAAATCGGAACAAACACTGACTGCCATACGTTGTTTTTTTCTAATGAAATTCTTGAAACAATTTCACATAATTATGTCTTCAATAATGTCTCAACCTAAAAATAAGAACGCTAGAATTTGCTGAAATGGCGAGTCCGATCAATTCCGTAAACCAGAATTTTAGGTAAAATAATTTTGACACTGACACTCTAAACTCACTTCACTTAACTTTTCACGGATTAGATGGGTAACTATCATTGATCTGTTGTGAAAAAGGGTTAACGCTATTCAGCCAGTATAGCTCCATCTTTGTCTGAAACTGGAATAATGATGGTTTTAACACGTCATAGTAATCCCCCAGTACCTTAACTGTGTAACACATTATTACTGTCAATTGGAATCATTTAGAAGCATATATGAAAAGAGTAATGCTTGGCGCTATGGTGACCTAGCACACTCTTCTACTAGTAATAGGATATGGTAAAAGTTAAAGTCTTGGATTATAAACGAAATAGCTATATTAAATCACTATATCACTTAGTAACAAGAAATGGTAATAAACTTAGACATAATTATTGGTAAAATATGGTAAAATGGTAATGGTAATCAGTACGTGGTATCTCTCGCGAGATCTTAACGCGCACTACCCACATTTTGGTAAAACGAGCGAATGTGCATATTTGCCTTCCATGCAATTATGCATTTTCGCTGAGTGTTCGATTAAACTCGAACAATATAGCTAATCCATTGCTCCTTAAGCTCGAAAAATGTGTTTGCTCAACAACGTAATTAACACAATGAATGTTGCTGAACTGTCAAAATGAAACTCATTGCTACTGATAGTGTGTTCCGAAATTGACCTGCTTGTCTGTAATAAAAAATGAAATCAATCGAATTCAATTCGATTTTTTATTTCGGTGAAAATCTTTCGATTTAATGATGATGCTGTATCAGTGATGTGTAAAACTTACATCAAAAATATATTCGGGGTCAGGAGCTTTGACTTCAATGTCTGGTGGAGCCAAAGGTGACTTCGTTAAGCCTCTGAAGTTATCTTTCATTTCTGATATCATTATCGGATTGGTGATGTTGACTCCTTGTAACTGAATGCAGATTGGTGATTAATATTTAATTGCGCATACATGGGATTAAATTATGAATATTAAAATATGAATTAGAAGTCAATAGATCTGTTATGGTAGATATTTTATAAAATCTACTATGTTGGTTTATTAAACGATACTATTTGTGTTATCAAACAGCTGAATTCTATGTCTTGTTGGCCCCAAACTTTGCCAGTTCCATAGCGTTTTCAGTGGTAGCGAAGAAGCCACTGTTTTGCTTGCTTTTTATTGACTACCTTTTACCCGCGGCTTTGCCCCCGTTTATATGGATAGTTATAGTGTGCTAGCACTGCACTGGAATACATTTCACATAACGTCACACAACGTTTCATTGCAAGTGTGCGTTTGTCGTGTTACTTACACGACACTTACAATGAACCTCTAATAGTACCTATAAAGCCCGGCGAGCCAATCATTAACTAAGGCTATATTTTATCATATCTCTGTACCTGTAGGTTCCAAAAAAGGTAGGTATATTATAAACTAGACGAAACGGCTTATAAGCACTAGTCCAAATTATGTGTGTTACCGGTGATGAATGGATGAGAAACGTGGCCCCTCATTATGAGCCTCATAAGAAAACTCAAGGTCACAGAGAGCTATGGAGAGGGCTACGCTAGGTGTTTCTCTACATGATCGAATCAGGAATGAAGAGATTTGTAGAAGAACTAAAGTCGCCGAGATAGCCCTGCGGATTAGCTATTTGAAGTGGCAGTGGGCGGAGCAGAAAGGCTCTTGAATGGCGACCACGTGCCGGCAAGTGCAGTGTCGGACACACACCGAGTAGGTGGTCGGACAACGTGACCAAAATCGCAGGGAAGCGCTGGATGCAGGCCGCGTCCAACCGTTCTTTTTGGAAATCCTTTTGCGAGGCCTATACCCAGCAGTGGACTTCGTGTGGCTGAGATGAGGATGATAATGAATCCAATTGAATGAAGTGAGAATATGTAAATTCTACTAGTTCAGCAATCGAATGAAAATAAAATCTGTAACTCACCCGTTTTTCAACTCCAGTCATGTAGATTACTCGTCGGCAGTTGATGGCACAATCTGATCGCTCCATTGCCTTATTAGGGTTTGGTTTGACACAGTATTCGCCCGTGGTGGTTTTGTAGGACTCTTTCTCCACCACCATATCACGACCAGTGACGCGCTTTGGTAATGGCTCATCTATTTTCTAAAATGTCATAAACGAATGAATAAATTTTAAGTTCCCATTATTGTTAAGCAGACATGATGTCTAGTGAAGCCATACAGAGGACGGGTTTGAGCAGTTGTTTTGCGATGTGTGCCGGGTACGATGCGCCAAATGTTGTTGTGTCGGAAGTTTGGACGTGGGTGGTATCTACATCAATCTCCCTCTGGCGCAACATCGTTAGTAGTGTTGTTTGGTTTAACATTGCATCACCTCGCTCAACTGCTGTCTTCCTTCCTATTTACTCAGTAGTTTGAGTGAATAGGCTTTAAATAAACTAGCACGCTTTATCATCAACGATAGCATCACTGCTTACCATCAGGCGGGATTGCAGTCAAGCACTAGTTTATAATTATAAATAAATCATTAAAAACATATATGTCATAACACTTTCTATTCTTTCTGTGAATATCTTAAATATCTTAAATTTACTGATTTTCCACACACAGCCTTAATAGCTCAATACGTTCGTAATAGCCTGAAATTTTTCGTTATGACGAAAGCTCACTTTCCTTAGAAAGAAAGAATGTTTGAAATATCATTGCCAAAGCGGATTACATACAGGATGGAACTTTATAATTTCTGCCAATGGGAACTCCCTCCATGCTCACAGCATGTTTCTCAATAAAATGTTTATCCAACTGTCGTGCGCCGATGATACGGAAATGTAATATTATGTAATCGTCACTCCCTGAAAACGAATACTCCCCTTACATTACCGACAATGTGCAATGGACAATGTGCTTAAAAGATACTTGCTGACAGCCTACTTCTTTGTGTCGCTGACACTACTGAATTTTATATCCATTTAGCCCAAAATTTTGTCACTTCCACGCCTTTGTCAGTAGCAACGCAGAAATTACTTTCATTCTATGTTTTGGGTGAAGATAGGAGATGGAACATACGTAGTTTACGATATAGCATCATAATCACATCCTACTGCCGTTCCGTAAGGGACGCCATAGTATAATAAAATAGCGATATTATAGCCTACCAGAAATGAGACATCGGACTTACACAATCCAAAGCATGAGGTATAGCTGGTATATGTCTATGGGCGATACTTGTACCCGTTCTAGTTTCACTGCTGGACAGCCTCAGAGGTATATTATACTGCACATTACCCCAAGTATTAACATTCTGGACTAAGAGGTCGTTTAAATGGAGCGGCTTGCTGCAACCCTTAGGTTGCGCCATAATAAGAAAATGATCACAATAAAATAATTAACAGAAATATTTAAATACAAAATAAATTAATGAGTTGACAATGTCATAATAAACGAAGATGTCATTAATTTCATTTTTTAGTATAGAGTCTCAAGGCTTTATTTTTTTGTTCGGTTTGTAGTTGAAACTTTTGGTGAGATAAATAAGTTTTCATGCGTGAATACCTAATCAATTAAATAATTATCTGTAGGCTGATTTTGAAAACCTTAAATGACTGCTGGATAATAAGCTATTTAAGCTTAGGTCATACAAAAGAGCTAATCAATATCAGTTATTCCTACCGTCAAAATATTGATAATATAAAGGCAGCAAATACGATACTGTTGACTTATTAAATAACTTTTTAAATTAGAGTTTCATGTATTTACAAAATAAAACTCCAATCATTTAAAAATAATATATTTCTAACTCACTAATTGAAAACAAAAACACGTTCACATAATCATTCGACCAAGCTGCCTCTTCACTTTTTTAAGAATGAGGGGGTTATTATCAAGGTCGTATTCATAGCCAGCAGTTTGTCCCGCGTGCAAGTACATAGATAGAAGTACGTCGTTCTGGGAAAGCCAGTCGATCACGAAATCTGTGACTGCCTCGATGTGTGGAGACTTCTCTAAATTGGTTTTTATACCGAGTTTTGTATCCATTGTGAATGTCTGCAAAGTGATAAGTATATTTTAATAAAGTTATCTTCGTATCTCATTTATTTTATTTATTTATTTATTTTTCCTCACACTGGAACGCCATGCAGCAATTACACCAATGGGGCAAAGACAATTCATGTGCTTCTTTCCATCCATCATGCGTACAGTGGACATCATGTACTCATGTACGTATTTGCGCACAGCACAGCTGACGGTAGATCATAGTACTAGGCGCATGAGACAGGGACCCCCGCGCAGCACTACTGCAGGCGCGGACGGGCGAGTGGTGCGTTGATCATATTTTTGATGAGACAATCAGGTAAGATAACAAGCTCCTATGTGGTTTTTCATAATATGTTTTTGAAAGGAGCTGTTTCAGAAATGTATGGAGTCTGGGCCAGTACAGTGTACACTTAATATAAATATTAGTATACACCATAGTTAACTGTTTTTTATGTTATTTTCCTATATTTTGGCTTAGTTTTTATGCAGATTCAATTTAACTTGTCCAAAGAGTGCAACAGCAACACAACTACTAATAAATATGATGGTCAGCAATAAACGAAATAAGATTTTGACAGTGACATTGGATTCATGTATCTAAGGCTATCGTGACCATATGACTGCGAAAAAAATACGACATGAATTCCGAACATACGGCACACAAAACAAAAACAATGACTAAAACTCCGAAACACAATCAACTTATATCAACACTCGCCACGAACACAACGGGAAAATAGAACTGTCAAAGACGTCAATCAAACGACATAACCGCTGTCATGGCTACCTTAAAAAAGGAGTATCTCACTAAAAAACGTTCCAAATAATTAATTATATATACCTGTATTTTTATTCAAATTAATTTAGTGGTATTTTAATGAAAATCTATTATTTTTTTCCTTTTTATCTATATAGCGTACATAGAAAGAAAGAAAGAAAATACATTTATACAGCACAGACTTAAAGACACACAATACATCTAGCATAAACATACATCAGGTAGCAACAAAATAAAAAAAAATAAAAAACTAAATAAAAAGTAAAAAATCCCTGTTTAAAAATAGCAGCAAAGTGTGCCTCGTGGCTCCACCAAAAAGGTCCAGTTCAGCAAAAATGTCAGACAACTAGTGCCTGACGCTGGTTTTCAACTGAACCTGATGTGAGGTGAGGTGACAGATGTAAATCAGTTTTATACAAACAGCATACCGCGTGTATGCATACTTAAATAAAAATAAATACGTGTTAGATAAAACGAAATGATTACGAGTATGTACAAAAATAGTGTGAGATTGACTAATATTGCTAAAAACTAATAATTAATAAACTAAGAAAAGAAATACTGACAAATATAGGTAATAATAGACTTTTGCTTGTGTAAATACATAAATACATTGAACTACCTAAACCTGTTTTGTACATGCCTCCTTTTGTACATAGATTCTTTACTTAAAAATATTCCGACACGTGTTTCGGGCTTCGCATATACAAAAAGTAACGTTGCACCTATATGCAGAGCAAGAGAAACGTGGCCGCCAACTGCGCAGGATGAATGCAGGCCTTCTTCTTCAGCCTATAGATGTCCACTGCTGAACAAAGGCCTCCCCCAAGGCTTTCCACGATGACCGGTCTTGTGCTGCCCGCATCCATCGGCTTCCCGCGACCTCTCGAAAATCTTATGTATGTACATAAAAATATATCTAATTTTAAGAAAATAAGCGATATTCATAATATAAATACCAGGAACAAACACAATCTTGCTGTACATCACACTCGTCTCCACAGAGTAGGCAACTCGTTCATGGGTCAATGTATACACTTTTACAACAAGCTTCCCATGGACATTCGAAACTTACCCATTAAACGATATAAAACCTATATAAAGGCCAAACTTTGCAAAAAGGGGTATTATAAAATCTCAGATTATTTAGAGGATAGAGAGGCTTGGGACTGAGCTGCTCGCTCTGTTAAGCATTGTTATTAAGCAATATGCGTAATTATAACGTAAATTATTGTAAACATTTTCATTTTTAATGTCTGGACTTTAAAAAAGACGATGATCCCTGAGTTTGTTTCGGCTGTTTCTTCTCAGAGGTAGTCAGTTAGGAAATGCCGGCTTCATCTAGTTTTAAAAAAAAAAAAAGAAGAAAAAAAAAAAACATATGACGTGTAAAAGTGATCGGTGATCCTACTTGCTTAATAAACGATTTCATTTCATTTCATTTCATTTCATTTCCTCAGGTCATCGGTCCACCTTGTTGAGTGCCTCCCTACGCTGCGTCTTCTGGTTCGTGGCCGCCACTCCAGAACCCTACTGCCCCATCAGCCATCGGTTCTACGAGCAATGTGCCCTGCCCACTGTCACTTAATTTTAGCGACTCGAAAAGCATATGCAGGCCTTAAACGCCATAAACACTGGCGAGAAAGTCGTGGCATTAGTCGCCGTACCATCAATTTCTCGCCTCGATGATGTCACCTTGTAGAGATTGATTCATACAATTTCTATCGGTGACGATCGATTGGATACTCTCGCCCGTTTAGATGGCGCCTAAAAGGTATTTGCCTCTACAGCAAAACCTAAGCAAATACGAGGTACATTGGCACTAGAAATAAATACAGTTGATCAACAATCAAGTTTTACAAATAGTTAGAGAAAATACTGGAAGACATACAAATAATACTACCTGACTACCAAATGTAAGTTTCGTGCCAACTTCACGTAGCGCTTCTATGAGCGTTAGGCCCTTGCATTGTCCCTGAAAGATTGACAATCATTATGAAAACATGGCTACTTAAGCCTAAATTTAAGAGAAAATAATAGGTCAATTTTACTCTTAATCATTATACTTTTTATATATACTTAGATTATCATCTATCTTATGCATCTTCTAAATACAAATTAGCTTGAGGTCGCGCTTCATAACTGTAAAAAACTTTAGTAGTTTCATAATGAAAAAATATTTTGTTAGAGGTTCAAATATATTACCTTGGGGAACAATTGCTTGATCATAGCGAACAGATCGTCTGCATGGTCGTGGTACAAATAGAACGCCCACGGCAATCGGAAGAATTCAAAGAAGTCATCCAATTTATTTGCCTGATGAAAAATATTAATATAATATTATAATAAGTAGTTGACTGCGGAATTATAAAAATGGATGTTTTGAATTGTAATTGAAAATGATTTTCTAATAACTTACGTACGTTTCATCAATGAAATAAAATGAATCCTTTGTTACATATGTCTTTGTAATATATCTTTGTTTTGGATTCAGAAATCTAAGAAGTCCACGGTTGTAGGATCTATCATTGTAATTTATGGAGTTTAAAGTAGTGCGCAAACTCAAAGAAAATGCATAACTGTGCCCCCCCCCCCCCCCCCCCCCTCTATTATAAATTATTATTATCAAACAAGGATTTTGTGCAGACCAGGTTTAAACCACCTAAATAGTCTTTTGAATTATGAACCTAACCATTACAAAAATGCGTCTTAACCTAAATAAAGTTCGAAATACAAATACTGACCCAAATTGTTCTAACGAGCGAATTAAGAGAGCTAGCTAGTTAGATGCCCTAGGGCGGTAAGTAATTAAAAAAAAAACTCTTCACTCTAATCACCATACTGGCAATAGACATCATGCATTCAGCCCAATGACAAAAGAGGTCGCTTCACTATTCATCCTTGTCTTCGTACGACTATGAGTATTAAGTTATGAATTTTAAATATCGAACGGCGAAGCTCAATTAGGTTCTTGAAAAATAATAAAAAAAAAAAGAAAAAGGCGGGAACAGAAAACTTTAATATCTCGGGTCGCAATACAGCCCTTTTTTATTTTGTTGGGATGGGAAATCATCAAATGACTTCTTGGCTACTAATATTGGCTAATAATTTAATGATGGGAAATCATCAAATGACTTCTTGGCTACTAATATTGGCTAATAATTTAATGGTAATGTCATCCTCCAACTAACCTGGGCCAGTTGCCGAAAATCTCTTTCTTATTATCGTCATCTGTTTTTACTTACCATATATCTCAAGTGCATATTATTGAGTTCTGTCGCTGTTCGGCCGTAGATGTGCTTGAAGTTTTCCAAAGAAATCTTGCCTTTACTTATACATGTGATGCCATCAATAACAAATTCTTTAGTCAGGTGAATCTTGAAGTAGCCTCCTTTGAATGTTTCGAACACAAATCCCTAAGGAATGATATATATAAAATCATACAGATATAACAAAGACACAGAATACGTTTTTTTTTTTTTCTAATTGTAAAATGGTAAATCAATCTGCACTGGCCACTGGGCTGTTTATGGGGGCTTGCCTGTGGGTGCCTTAGTAAATTAAAGCTTCCAAACAGAGCTTAAAAACTAAGCAACTATACGCTAAGGTCTTTGTGGGGTACGAACCTCAGCATTGCTGGGAGAAGGCAGCAACGAACAGGCTAGATTGGTTAGTCAGTAGCCAGCTTTTATTTTAAGAAACAGGTAGAGTTTTTTTTCCAGATTCATTTGAGTACAAAAGATAAAATTAGTTTAACGAATTATTTATTACTAGCTTTCCGCCCGCGCCTTCGCCCGCGTGGAATGCGTTATTTTTGTTTTCCCTCGGGATTATCAATTTGTTTCGGGATATAAAGTAGCCTATTATTTAATCCGGACTTTTAACTTTACGTCTGCAAAATTTCAACGCAAACGGTTCAGTAGTTACGACGTGAAAGCGGATCAAACAAACAAACAAACTCACTTTCCGATTTATATTATTAGTAAGGATAATGACACACTACGACAGGAGAGCTAAGTAATTATTCAGGGCTGACACACGATGTTTATTACGCATCCCCACCCGTCGGGGGACGGGAGAGGTATGTGGGACTCCCCGGGAGATAGCCTCCCGGTATACCCACTAAAAACCCCAGCGGTACTCCGGCATCGCCATAGTGGCGGGGGAGTGGGAAACTAGCGGAGCCTGAGCTACCACTCCCCCACCGGCGAAACCCGCCTAGTCAGGCGGGCCCTTATTTGCCCCGTGAGGGGCCGTGCCTCCCACATGGTGAGCGGTGCAAGGCGGGCGCGGCCACCCCCGTGCCTCACGCCCGCCGCTCACCTCAGGGAGGGAGAAAGCGGGCGAAGTCCCGCCTTCTCCTACCCCTACGCCGTCTGCGGAGCGCCGGAGCGAGGGGATCCTCCTCTCGCTCCCGCTCCGCGGCCTCCTTCTGCGACATCACGACCTCGCAGAAGGAGGCCATCGCCGCCCAGGCCTCCTCGCTCCCCACCATCGCTCTGACGATGGCGGGCAGCGAGAGGTCCCCTCCTACCGTCGCGACAAGATCGCGGCGCGGCACGGCCCACGACGGGCACACCGCGAGGGTGTGTTCCGCCGTGTCCTCCGCCGCGCCGCAACTGTGGCACGACGGTGTCTCCTCTCGTCCTATCCAGTGCAGGTACCTGCCGAAGCAGCCGTGACGGAGAGTACCTGCACCAGACGGAAGGAGAGGAACCCGTGACGCCTGTCGAGCCAGTCCTTCAGGACCGGCCCGATGGAGTCGAGGGTGCGACGGCCAAACACGGCGGAAGCGAGGTCCCCGTGTCCAATGTTGGACGATGGCGTCTATTGCCTCCCGCCGGACGGCCTGCCTCTCTTCTGGGACCAGACGCTCGCCCAGCGCCCTGCTCCCCGCCGTCCACTCGTACACTCTGGCGAGCACCCACGCCTCGAGCTCCCAAGGCGGGGTGCCCGTCAGAGCGCACGCCGCTGCGAAGCCTACCGTGCGGTAGGCCCGCGATGCCCGCTGGGAGTGGGCGCGACCCTATCCCGACCCATATCTCTAACGTACAATAGAAGTTTTCTCCTGCTTATGGACCAGGAACAGGGTGTTTTCGGCTGTGCTCGGTATATGCACTCCTGTGTAGCCTTCCACCCTCAGGGAATGGATCTGCGACAGCGATGACATGGAGGACTATATTGCGGAGTATATTTCACTAAGAGGAAACGCCACGTCCATCGGGTTACGGTGCGTGCAGAGCAGCTCCTGTGTAATTCCAGCTACCAAGTTTCGACGGGTGTATCTTAACTTGAATAGGTTCTCTCTGTCCAAGAAAGAAAACTGGTTTACTTGACCAACGAGGACAACCTCACTCGCCTCAGACAACGGTACTGCCATGACTATTTCAGTCACTTGGTACTCTGAACTAGCAAAAAGTTCAAAGTACCAAATAACGACCCGGTAGTGGTTACAGCCAAATGTACCAAAATCATGCTGGCCGATAAGATCCTTGAAATGGCGCAGTCCATTTTGGGGGCTCCCAATATTCCAGCATCTCAGGAAAGTTGGGCAGTACTCAATATCAATTCGGAAACCGGAGTTCCGGGTTATGGCAAGACAATCTGAGTAGTGAAACACTTCGAAGAGGAGAAGAACGTCGTAGCCACTACAACAACCGAAACTGCCAAAGATCTCAGAGAGAAGCTCGCGCACATGCTCAGTTTGGATATCGATTAAAGATAAAAGTGCGCACTTTATCCTCAATTTTAGCCAGCGGGTTCAAACGACACGAGAAATGCTACCATCTCGCGGTAGACGAGGCTCTAATGAATCATTGTGGGGCTATCAACCATTTTTGTTTTACTAGATAATTAAAACAACAGATCATTAAAACATAAAACCATAAGAAATTATTATTAACAACACTTATAACAACTAACATTAAATCCCAGTGATTGCGCATAATTATGAGGTGTTTTCTCGCCAGGGGAGCGTACTTCCAAATACTTTAGTCCTCCGGGCAGTACGCAGTTCATGACTTTAGGTTTTGACAGTTCCATTAATGCCATCTCTGGTCTTGCGTAATCGCTGCTATGAAGGGTATCCGCTTTGTTAAGTCTGAAATTAATTTTTCAAATATACACTTTTTAATTATATTTGCACTAATATTCGATATTTTAGCCTGTACTGAATAAATGTATTTTGTTTCTTTTTAAAAAAAACAGTACTTACGAGTATATATAATGCAAAGGCATCTTTTACACTTTTTTGAAGGAAGGAAAGAAAGTGAAGGATATCATCTAGGCAAGTACTATAGCTAGTTAGTAGCTTTATAGAAATACTGAAAGCTACAGGCATTTATGTCATTTCAGGCAAATGAGACATTTCAGCTACGTCTCTGAGATGGGAAAATTTTAAAACTGTTTATTTTTGTTTATATTACATATGGTAGGGACAAGTTTAGTGCCACCAATCGAGCACAAAATCCGAATCCGGCCTGGAAATATTTGTGGAAAAACCCGATCATAAAATTATATTTGACTTCAAAATGTTTGTATAAGGTTCATATTCGGTCTGCGCAAATATGACCACTCCGAATTCCGTGTGAAGCTCAAGTGATTACCAATTCGCCTTCGTCGGAATGGTCATATTCTTTCCCGTCTACATAATGTGCTTTTTTCTCCTTTCACCCCTCTTTATCTCAAGAATCGCTTTCAATTTCTGTGCAACTCGCATACTAATTCTTGACCTTAAAGATTCAGATAACTTAACGCTCAAAATACCTACGCATTCCACAACTTTCCTTGATAAATCTTTCACTGTTCAGGCCCCTCGTTTGTGGAATGCATTACCAATTGAAATAAAACGCGCGCTGTCGTTGAAGGAATACAACAGATTTATGAAGAACACTATTTGTCGTTATGATTTTGTTCAACAAACACTTTTTTAATTTATTTGCTTACCTACCTATTATGTTCAGTATCTATGTATATGTATGTATTTGTGTATCTATTTTAGTATAGGTTTTGTATTAATAGGTAATATTTGCACCAACGACAGTCCCATTTATTTTGTGGTTCCGGAGAATCTGTACATTATTTGGTTGCCTAGAACACATCGTATTAGCGATAAGGCCCATTGAATGTTTCGTTGTTTTAAATATATTTTGTTCGATGTACGTTTTTGGTGTACAATAAAGAATATATAAATAAATATTGGATATAATAAACATACTTACTAATCATAATAAATATCATTAAAAATCTGGTAAAAGTAAAGTCATTGACATGTACTTGATGTATGTACTTACGAAGTAGCAGACATCAAGGGACTTTTATCAACGTTTATGCAATCTTGTGGCCATTTATATCTGAAGGCTGGTTTCGCTTCAAGGAACAGTGGGTCCAATTTCTTCCTTATTTGAACACCTAACTGTAAACGATAATACTATAATATAATCTAGGTTTCGATTTCATTGAGGAGGTTCAATTTTATACACTATTATAATAAAGTGTCGATGACCGTAAAGACAATACACTAAACACGGCCTGAATTCAGCATTGGAAGTCTTTCAGCTAAATAACAATAATGAAGAATCACACAGAAATATCGAAGATTTTTCAGTATTTAAAATTTCGAACTTTATCATCCATACCAAGTAATCTCTTCACCATCCTTGATTGACTGGCAAAAAATGTCTAACGAACTAAGAGCTAATTTAAATAAATACAAATATTCACGATCAATCGATTGAGAGATCGATTTTATAGCAATTAAATATTTATTTACAATATTTATGTTAATACTTATATTGTTTCACTAACCTTCTCTCCAAGCTCATAACTGTCATAATACTTATGAATCCGCGCATCTCCGTAGTAACGTTTGTGGTAACGCGTGCAAGGACCCGCGGCATACACATAAGGGTCCAGTGTCCGACATTCGTGATCAATAATAACGCCGCCATCGTACGCTAGACCACTCTTATAAATCGCTGGAGGGTATACAAGGTCTGATAAAGATTAGGTGATGTACCTTCTATGCGAAAGTTGTAATAAATAAATAAATAAAATTAACCGCCGAAGTTCCAGACACAAAATCAATTTTACAGTTAAAGTGTCTTCAAGGCTAGAGTGAATAGGTACTTAATAAACTAGTGCGTTTTAACATTAACGATTGCATCACTGTTTAGCATCAGGTGGGATCGCGGTAAAGAACTAGCACCTATATTTAAAAAAAACAGTAAGTAAATGAAAATCATTATTTCTGTAAATTGGTTTAAAGAAATCGCCTTTAAGGGTAAAAATAAATAGTTGTGGGTTGGTCAAACAAAGAAACCGTGGTCCTGGCCTACAGGCAAGTGAAGGAACACGGGTGGGTTTTAGTCAGTACAAGTCTGACACGCCCTTCCGCTCCGCCGAGAGCGGGAGAGCTGATTTCATGAAAAAAAGGCAAAAATAAATTATGTTTTAAAATTAAAAGAGTTCCGTATTTCTTACTTGACTATTCAGTGAATTAGGAAAAAAAACTCAGAGACAGTTTATCTTTTTGATGGGTATTGTATATCCAGCTCATCCTGTTTGCGGGACTCTACATGCTGATTCTTTTGGCCCAGAGCTTCAAATACTACCCCAGAAATTATAACTGAATACACACACCTGTGAATGCTCGCATATTAACACCAACTTTTCCATAATAGAACAACGCATTACACTCTAGTTCTAGGTAATTTGCATAAGACAAGAATTCTGCATGTGTTATAATATTGTCCACAGTCACGGACCAAGATTTGAAATAGAACGATCTATACACCTTTATTTTTAGAGTATTTAAGATGTCTATTACCGTTTGGTCCACCTGAAATGAGAAAATGAATCAATCACTAGTTCCACTACGCCCACGACTACGCACCACCATGCACCGGAAGACACAGCGTGGGTAAGCCCCCGACAATGTGGACCGACGGCCTGTTGAAGGTCGCGGGAAACCGCTGGATCAGGAAGGTACAGGATCGGTCGTTGTGGAAATCCTTGAGGGAGGCTTATGTCCAGCAGTGGATGTCTTTCGGCTGAAATGATGATGAATAATAACTAGCTCCACACTGTGGTTTGACCCGCACCCCCCCAAAATTTCGATCCCGTGGAACGTTAATCTTTGTGTCAAATTTCAGCCAAACCTTAACAATACAGTAGTTTTTGCGTAAAAGATTAAAAAAATAAATACAAACTTTTACATTTTGAAATGAGTAGGATTATAAGTAGGATAAAGTAATTGAAACCGTTTAAATCTCCATTAAATCTGATCCAGCCTCTTCCTTGCTGCCGTCTCCACAGCAATGCCCTAAGCCGAGGTCCGTAACCAACAGGGGGTGCCCTTAATGTGTAGTCGCTTAATTCAAAGTCTATAATGCCCTGACCCGAAGCCTCAGTTTATTAAACCATACACAGCCAATCTCAGAAACTGATATGCGAGACGTTATACCTTAGAGAAGAGAAGTAAGCTTCTTTAGCATAACCTAGGACCTATAATTACAGCAGTCACTAGTGGTATTGGTATTACTGTGGTGGTGAAGGGGATAAGTGTGTTATAAAGTGTTTAACAAATAAATAAAGGATTTACTTTAGGTAAGCTATATTTGACACTGAGATTAATAATTTAAAAATCAAAGAGAGTTGAATGATTCACTTACAGTGACGTTATCAAACACAGGTACTCTCGTCTTTGTGGGATCCTCTGATGGGAACGGCTCTATAAAAATTATGTTCTCAGGAAGTATTTTAATCTCCAAAAGCGCATTGATGCATAAGTAGGCGTGTATCGTTGCGCCGTATACTATGACTTTTTCTGCGAAGTAAAAAGTAAGTTCCTTTGCACTTAAATTATGTATAACTATGTTGTACTCCTATACATTTTAGACCAACAAAAATGATGGATGATGATATGGTTAAGAAAGGGATGACTAAGGAGATGAAGTCTAATACAGAAGTATGGAATAAAAACAGGGTATTGCTCCGATCTCAAATGAATACCTGGAGATAGGGGCAGAAAAATGATAATGGAATAAAAGTCGAGATTTTTAGTTCCCAGAATCTTCTCTGTTATTATCTTTTATTACTCTGTACTGTAAAGCCTATATCCTGTCGATTCACGGAAAATATCGAAGTTTAGCCAAAATCAGCAGTTAGACTGGTAAAGCGGGCCCAGATTCCAATGCTGAAAAAGCTTCGGATGCGACTAGGATTAACGCTGAGATGATAATGACTGTAAAGCCTATATCCAACGCTGCCTTTTTTTTGCTTTTATTCGGTATTTCTTACAACACACACTGCTACATAAAGCAAAAGTGAAAAATATATTCGTTATACATGGGCTAATCCCACAAAGTTGGATGATGATGGTTTCGTTACTGGAATCTTTCACTAGCCTACAGAATGATCTAAAAATGGAAAGACAAGCCAATCAACTTTAATTCTTATATCAACTTGTCGGTGTCGTGAGAAAGAGGCATGAAACAAAAATACATCTTCATTTGAGTGAACCATTTATTGAAATGAACCATCTGATTACAAATAAAAATCCAGTGGATTATAAGCTCTTAAACAAAGCTGCTACCATTTTGCATAGGTTGCTTTGACACAATTAGGCTCGGCGCAAATGGGCCACCGACCACAGCCACCGGTGGCTGTCGCGCGCTAAAGCAACAGTTCTAAAAGTGTCGGAAGCGAGCGACAGACACCGGTGTCTCTAAGCCGCCACGTTTTATAACCCGCTCGTTGCTGCGCAGTCTGAAGGTAGATTCTGACACGAAAACTCTTACTTGGAAGTTCAATTAATATAAGGACAATTTTATTATTAAGGAATTATTTTATTTAGTCTAATTTAATTGAAATGTTTATTACAAGGTTGAATTTATAATTAATGATGTTTTGTGGCGTACCTATTTGATATTTTGTTTTGATTATTGTTCTGAATTTGTTTTAGTTAATTTTTACTGTATTATTATATATTTTTTAATTTAGTTGTATTTTATAATAACTTTAATGTGAATATTTGTACGCCTTCGACAGCAAGACATAGTTACAGTACATTTTATGTTGACATCACATCTGTAACCTACAGGTCTCCCATAGATAGAAAATACGACGCATAGAAATCTTCGTCCACTGTTCGGCAACGATCGTATTCCCCGAGCGTACGGAAGAAAATATGTATATAGAGTGGTTAAGTGCATACGTACGCTCGGGGAATACGACCGTTGCCGAACAGTGACGAAGATTTTTATGCGCATTATCACTTTGGGAGACCTGTACCTTTGTTCTACAAATAAAATATCTGATTCTGATTCTGTTTCTGAAATTTTGCTCGCGCTTTTTTTAATAAGCAGAAGACGTAGACGATGCCCGCCGTCGCCACCTGTATTGGATGAATTCAATTTTAACTGGTCCTACAGTGAAATATAACTTGAATTTCGGTAATCTACAAAGATATCCAAAAAAGTTTTTTAAACATTTTCGAATGAGTTTGACTACATTTCAAGAACTGCTATTGGTGAATTAATACGGCAAAACAGCAATGTGAGAGACGATTGCGATGCAGACGATTAGTTGCGCGGGGGCTGGAGCAATGTGACGGCGGCGGGCGTCGGTGTTTTTGTGTGTTTTGTGTGGCTCGTAGTGACCAATAGTGGTAAGTCGCGGACACTACTGTAGCGAGTGGCCGCCACCAGATACACGTGTGCGGCGCGTCCATACAAAATATATTAAAAATTGTGTTTAGTGGGCGTCGCTGGCCACCGGTGGCTGTGGTCGGTGGCCCATTTGGGCCGAGCCTTATGTTTAATCTACAGTACTCACTACAACCATCACCAATAAAATGTTTAACGTAGTCCAAAGCCTTGTTAGCTTCACATATATTGTTGATAATGAACACATTCTCCGGAGTTTCATCATTAGTGATCTGTATCTCCGTGTCACTGTATCTAGGCTGATCCAAACGTACGTATTGGGGCGCTGAGGTGTTACTCCTGAAGGAAAACATAAAGTCTATTACCGTTTCAAATATCTACAAAAAACGAAACTTTCCTTTAACAATTTCTGAAATCGTCCAAAGCCCGTGGTAGTACGTGGGGATCGGTTCGTAAGGGATACGCCAAATCCGATTATTTGTAAATCACTCAATTATTCAATACTGACCCCAAATTTCATGTTGAAAAACTAAACTAATTTTAAGTCAAGTGCATCTTTTTCTTTTCATTTCATTAAGAAAAGGATAAAATATCAGTTTCGTGTTGTCAAATTATACTAAACTTATGTTTATCTTCCATCCTTTTCAAATTAAATAGTCCTGTCAAATTAAAATACTCCATAGACAGTTTAGACACAACGAAAAACTTGGGGACTAAAAATACGTCAATTTACGTTAGGGGTGGACTAATTTTGCAGGACTAAACAAATATTTATCTTAAGTCCTTTTCTTATATAATAAAATATAAAGAAAAAGGTGCACTGATATTAAATTAAGTTTAGTTTTTCAACATGAAAATTGGGGCCAGTATTGAATAATTGAGCGATTTACAAATTAATCGGATTTGGCGTATCCCTGAACAGGGGAATCACAACCGTTGAACTTAAATTTAGTGTAGTTTGCGAACAAGAGAATCGAGACCAATGTCTTTGTTATTCCCTTAAGACTGATTTACACGGTGCAATTGAATTGCCTATGACTTAAATTAAGTTGAAGCAGCAATAAAAGTTGCATTGCCTAAACACCATTGAGACGATGCAAGTCATTTGTTGCATCAATTTTATTATATGCCTTAGGCAATTAAATTGCACCGTGTAAATCAGTCTTTAATCTGTATTCAACGTGAAATAGTGTATTCAATGAAACTTTGCAGATTCCACAGTAAACTACAACAACAAATAAACGATGAACAGCAAGGTAATTGCGTAACACACCATCAGTAGGAATGGGTTTCTTTTTAACAGTTTTTGAGCATATACATTTTTGAACATATAAAAATACGAGTGTGCTTATGACCACACGACTGAAGTGAAACTTCTTTCGCTCCATCTGTATGTATATATATAAGTGTGTATTTCTATAAATATTTAAATTTATTTCATGGTTTCATTGGTAAATTAATATTTTTGCATAGAACTTCTATTTTTACTGAAAAAAAAAACTCGTTGTAGACCTTGTAGTACCAAGCTCGCGCCACGGGCGCCTCTGTGCTTATATCCCCCACTTAACTTCCGTTCGCCTTGCCCGATCACTTTTCGTAACGCTTACGTCACGCGTTCGCCAGCTTACTCCCCAAGTGAAGCGTGCGTAAAGAAGTTTTACTTCAATAAATAAATAAATAATAAATAAACAACAACAATTATTAGGAATAATAGATTAGCGACATGCTTCAAAAAGATTCCAATTGATAGTACCTAATAGTGTGTTACACAATTAGTGCGCAGGTATCAGTATGTCGTTTGCTCATTTCTAGTGCCAGGGGCAATTGAGTCCTTAAAGGCCTATTTACACGGTCCAATTGGGTTGTATCCTAAAAAATAATTTAATGTCCATCAGACAGATTTATAAAAAATATTGAACACGTATTTTTTTATTTTTTTTCTCATTTAAATACTTAGAAAGATATATTGATTTGAAATGTCGCATGACGTCACGCCGTGCTACAAAATATACTACGGCGTGACGTAATTAGCCCCCACTCCGTAACTTTAATGCGCTATATCTCAGTAGATTTTGGTAATTTGGACAAAATGAAAAATACGGGTATTATTTTTTTTATTATCTATAAGACGGACTAATTAATTTTTTGATTTTCATACCTTGGATACATCCCTATTTAATTGTCTATGGCAAACAATAAATATGATGCAACAAATGACTTGCACCGTCTAAATGAGGTTTAGACAATGCAACTTTTATTGTTGCTTCAACTTGATTGAAGACATAGGCAATTAAATTGCACACCGTGTAAATCAGTCTTAACTGAACTGCATTTAAGCCCTATGTTACCTAAAACTAGATAGGTACTTAAAATTTATAATAATTCGCTAACCTAATATCATTATCTCGCTGGTTGAGTTGAAGCATATGATTCGGATGCTGGTATTGTGTTCCAAAAAACAAAAAGAGAAGATCGTAATAATATCTGTTTCCACTAGTTAAAGTTATGAACTTTTCATGTCTGAAAAACATACGAAAAGGAAAATCTTTAAATATGAAACATAGTACGGTATCATGGTTTAGCATAAAGCCTCGGATAAACTATGGGACTCGCAACATTACGCGCATCACTCAATCTACGGGTCGCTGAAACGTTGCAAAGTGTCCTGCAATATTTTACGAGTATAGGGACATGCGCCATCTTCAGGTGTTATTGAACTCCTAAAGACGTCTCGGACACAGTCTAATTCAAAATCTTCTTCTTATTCTCAGCCTGTAGAGACCCACTGCTCAACTATGGCCAAATGCTTTCATTCCATTGGGAGGCAATGCCATAATCCCCACTGTTAGCAGGCGGGTTGGGGATCGCAGTAATTTGATATTCCACAGGAGAAGCGCGGCCGCTTCCCTAGTGAGAGTTCCCTTAGTCGCCTTTCATGACACCCACGGGAGGATATCATAATCAACCTTTTTTTTTATCATCCCAGTGCTGGGCACAGGCCTCCTCTCATACAGAGAAAGATTGAGCGTAATCACCACGCTTACTCAATGCGGATTGAAGATGTTTTCCTTCACCTTGTAATCAGTCATTGGCGTGCAAGATATACTTAAACAGTACAAATAACTTAGTTACTTTACTTTTACTAAAGTTACATCTGTACTTGCCTGACCTGCAATCGAACCCGCTCACTCATACTTAATAGGCTGGTGTTTTAACCATCGGGAGGATAGGGGTTAGTACCTACTTTTCTATGCCCGGTACCACACGGGGCTGGTTCAAAATAATAATTAAAGAATTCTTACAGGTCGATCTCCATCAAAGTCGCGGGGACAACATTTACGTAATACGTATACGGAACACTTTTCAAGTACTTCTCGGAACCATTAAAATATTTGAGGAACATGGACTCAGCTACCGGCATGGAACGTTTTATGTAGGGCAGTCCATTCGATGATACTAATGTCACATTGTTGAACGTTAAGTAGGTCGATGTTTGACTGAAATAGGCAAAAGCATAGTATAAAGAGGGACAGAGTAGATTTTTTCATACAGACGCACCGCGCGCGGCTTGTATGTGTGCGCCATAGTATCTATGCGTCGCCGCACGCACACCTAAACAAAATATTAGAGTGCTATCAGTGCGCTAGTCGCGGCTAGCACCGGACGAAGTTCGCGCGTCACGTGTTCTTGTTAAAAAAATGTATGGATCGTCACGAGGATTGCGAACAACAGCAAGTTTGCAATTTAAGTGTAGAATCTAGGTACCTTCACTACAAAAATTATTCTAGAAACCAAATTTTATTAGTGGTTCCACCTGACGACTTTGCAAAAAATATTAAGAGGATGGAGCAGATGTTCCAAAAAGTATTTAAAAATGATCACATAAATTGCAAAGTTGGTATGTCTATTTATGAACAAATAAAAGATTTAATTTTTTCCGCCCTGTCCTTCTTTCCGAAATTATATTTGCAAAAGTTATTTTTAAGGATGCGGATATATTACCTACTCATTAAAGTTTAATAACAAGACGTTTCGTAATAGTCAAAACCGAAGAAAGTATTTTTCTGTAACTAATTTGTAATTTTGTAATAAATATGTGATTCAATAGATATGTTTGTATTATTTATATATTTGAATTAATTAAAAATAAATATGGTGCTTTATGTGTACAAAACTATCTACAATTAAACTACTAAATAAAAAATACAAAAAACTCACTAGTATATGTATATTAAATACTAAGCAATTAATTTAAACATAAGCTCTTATTCTATAAATATTTATTAGCGGTTTGGGCGACAACCGAATCCGACGAAGCGTGGACAGTCGTCAACTTTCCGACCTTTGCCAATTTATAGACACTGAATTAAAATTTGGCTAAACGTGACAACCCTAAGACAGTAGGCAATTAAGTCGCGGATTGGGTCGGAGATATCCTGCTTCCCTCTTTATACTATGGCAAAAGCGTTATTATGAGAGCAATCACATATGTACTGTAAGTACATAATAACAAAAAAGTACAGAAATTGTTTTTTTTTTATATTTATAAACTAGTGTTTGACCGCAATCCCGCCTGATGGTAAGTAGAGATGCACTCGTTGATGGTAAAGCGCACTAGATTATTAAGAGCCTATTCACTCAAAAAAACCGAGTGAACAGGAAGAAAGACGGCAGTTCAGCAAGGTGATGCTTCTAAGCGGTTATACAGCGTCATATGTAGCTGTTAATTTAATGTGAGTCGTGTGTGCCATGAAGTGGAGCCGTACCTACCCGAGTTAGTAACGCATTCTGACCCATTCTCAAGGCTTCATTCTACACCATTAGAAGAATTAGAATAATGAAATTATTATTAGGAGGCGGTCTGTAGTTTCTGCCTACCCTCCTGGGTAAAAATGTATGAGTTAACCTACGAGATATTTTAGGCAAAACTAGAAAGCGGATGATCTAAAAATACTATCCATCTATATTTATGTCTGAAAACAGGGCTTTGTGCTGTAGTAGTTGTGTTACAGACAAGTATATCGATGGTGATAATAAATCTTAGGAACATACCCAAAAAGTAAAGAGTTCAGAAATCCTAAAGCAGTTCGGGACGCGCCTATAATCACAATGCGAGTGTTCACGTCTACTTTGGGCATAGTCGTTATTTTTTTGCTCGTGAACCAACAATGGAATGGAATGCTGTAAACAATAACATAAGTTATATTTTTATGAAAAAGAAACGTTGTTACTACTGACGTACAGTACCTACGTATGGAAAATTAAAAACATGACACGCTAAGCGTAAAGTTAACATAAAAAATCAGAATCCAATTAACTTATTTGCTTGGTAACGGAAAGAGGGTACGTTTTGCTTTACTAAATGTTTATAAGTCGTAAGGGCTGGAGCCGTCGCCGCAGGAGACGCACTGGTTGGGAGACGACATCGAACTCCCGTCCACCATAGGCGCGGGCTTGCGGGCGGTGAGCAGTGGGCAGCTCGCCGCCCGGTAAGGACCAAGGACGAGTCGACGGCGCGTTGTGTTTCACGTGCGCCTCAAAGATGATATCAGCACATCCTGACGGAGTCCACGAAGACCGATGCTCCTGGGTCAGGGTTGCTAGTTGGTTAAAAGAGAAACCGTGGCCCTGGCCGTCGCAAAGGCAAGTGAAGAAACACGGGTGGGTTTTAGTCAGTAAAAGTCTGACACGCTAAAAAAGGCTGGAGGCATCAACGGGTGCCAACTTAGTCATATTCAATAAATCTGTACCTACTACAGGTTTTCTTAAAACCTACTTCAGGCACCAGCTCTCATAGTGTGAATTTATGATATTATTCAAAACTGTTAAGTTCTACAAAACATTGTGAGATAAAATAAATGAATTTATAAACTATTAGGTAAAATAATAAATGTCGTACATGTTTTTCGTTAAAATTTTTATTCTTTTGAGTTCAGGTACAGTAGCACTATCTATGTCAACATTCCTTGGTATCAATGGCACCATAGAACCCACTATTGAGTTGGCTTTATGTATTGTCTGTAATGACATAGTAATGACGTTATGATATGAATATGATTATTTTTAGGAGCTTCTTAATCCCCAGCTTGCCCAAAAATGATATCTAAGGAAATGTTCAATTTGAATTTGTTCAAAATTAAATACATAATTGCTTGAAAAACAGCTTTTTAGGGTTCCGTCTGTTCGAGAGTTAGAACCGTCATAATTTTGACATATTCGTCCGTTCGTCAGTCAGTCCTCGGCTGACCTTTCAAACCATTAGTGCTACGAAGATGAAACTTCACATGAATGTGCATTTAGCCCGCCGACATTGCTAAAATAAAATCAAGAGTAAAAATGTTTGATTTAGGTATCCGTTTGTGAGATATTTAACTTTAAAGCGCATATCTTATTCTTGTTAAAATAGGGTATCCCCTCAAAAACAACACGGCTAAAGTAAGATAAGTCTAAAAAAGCAATGATAAAAAAAATTAAAATGAAAAATATTTTATTCAAAAACTAAGTTGGTACAAACAAAATTGAGGTTGACCTCTCCTTTTAAGTTTTAAAACACTTGTGCCAGGAGAGGCCGCTCTACCTTAACTTGATTACATATTTCTTAGCAACTTAATTAAATTGAAACCAATTATTAAGTAATACAGGTGTGAACTAAATCTATGTGAGCGCAAACTAAAAGTAAACACGTGTGTATGCAAGCGTGAGTAAGTGTTTGTGTGTATGGTGTGTCTGCATTTGTGTATTGGACTGTGTGTGTATGTACGTGTGTGTAACAATTTATTTATATATTAATATAGACACATGGACATACCTATATTTGAATTTAATTTGCTTTTATTTGTTTACTTTAAAAGCAAAGTAAATTCATGACATAAGTAATTTAATGATGACTGTAGTATATGTGATGAAATATGAAGAAAACTACAATGGCTTATATAACTTTGTAAGTTCAGAAGCCTTTACGGAACGCTTCGAACGCGAGTCAGACTTCGTATTTGGCCGGCTTTTATTCTTACGTGACTGCAATCAAAAAGACTTACCCATTTATTCCGATAGGCTGTCAACCACAACAGGGTATTATGTCCAGACAGTCTCAATAACTCTCTCACAAAGAATCTAAAATGCTGTTCAAACACTGGGGACACAATAGCCACCTTGAGGGCTATGAACCCAGCATCCACGCCATGTTCTGCTAAGTGATATTTGTGAATCTGATACGACCCTATGTTGAACCTACCTCGTAAAAAATCTATTTGTTCTGGGGCCCTAGAAGGGAAAAAATTTATTGACATTGAAAAAGATGGAATTTTTATTGTTCATATGAGCTGTCGTGGTACTATGCAACTCACAAATCAATCAACAGCATGGAATTTATTTGTAGCGATGAATCTGTGTTTGCGTTGGAAGCAATGATAAAAAATTGGTTCGAGAAGACCTTATGTGATTTCTCAGAGAGAGTAAGTAGTTTAGATTCACGTGAAATGCATAAGCCCTTAAACCAGAGGGTATCGTCACCTCAAAAAAGAGTAAACAATTGACTTTATATACTTTTTAAGATTACTATAAACTACATTAATATAATCGATGAAATAGCTCACGTACTCAAGTATTGCTAAGCCAACAACGTGCATTCCACTTGTGAGCACATACGATTGATTCTCTTTCTTATTGATTGTGCTCTCGACTGTAGTCATGGTCTCCTTGCCGTTCAGGTTATTCATGAAGCGCGCTATTTCAGGTATGTCGATAATTTCTACCTCGCGTACTCGCAACTTACTGAAGAATAGCAGAAAAATATGAGAGGATTATTTTGCCTTGTCTTGCATATCGTTCAGATGTTCAAAAAAAAAAGACATGTGTTTTAAAACATGTGATACCGACCAACCCACACTGAGCCCACGTTGTGGAGTAGGCCAACTCTCTATCACATAGAGCAGGCCTTTGTCCCAGCAGTGGGAACATTTTGGTGTTAGGTTAATTTTTTAATAAGGCTGAAATGGCACAGTGACAAAGTTGCTTAAGTAGGGAATTTTCGGTTAATCATAATATATGTAAAAGCCTTTAATTTTTTATTTTATTTATTATTGCATAGCTTCTTTCGCGGGCCTTGAGCGTGGAGAACGAATCCAAGAATTCCGTAACGAAAATAACCTAACACCCACAGGCGTGCGGTGTTGAAAGCCGTCCATCGTCTAACGTCGTTTCAGTTTGGCAGTCTTCGGAACGGTGTGTTCGTGAGCGTGCGACTACATCTTTTGATAACAATTTATAGATTTTCAAAAAGAGCATGCATATTGCAGGGCGCGAACTCAGTTCTACACATTCGACAAGTTAATGATTGTCGCGATGTGCTAACATTGCGATTAATTTTCACTCTGAAATAGGTCTTCTATAAGATGTAGAATTATAAAATACAAAATAGTTCGTTACGACGCGGCCGACACCAATTTTATGATATTTCGACTTTGACTTGGGTGTCTCGACAAAGGTTTTCGGGGCGCTGATCTATAAAATGACGTCATTTTTGAAATCCAAGATGGCTGAAACCAATTTTATGATATTTTGACATGGGTGTCGTGCCAGGAGTTTTCGGTGACGTCATTTTCGTGATCAGCACATCACGAAAATGACGTCATTTTTGAAATCCAAGAATGCTGACATCAAATTTCATGATACTTTGATTTGGGTGTCGTGACAAGGGTTTTCGGGGGTGCTGATCACGAAAATGTCATTTTTAAGCTATTGCATAGCTTCTAACTCTTTATCAAAGTCGATCATAAAACACTGAATATAGTTTAATCTCTAAATCGCCATCATTTTTCATACTGGTAAAAAATAAATAAATTACAAAAAAGAAAATAACTTGATTCATCATTCATTCATTCAGATCAAACAAAAAAAAAAACAAAGGAAAAAAAATAGCGCATAAATAAAATAAATAAATAATTATAATTGCATAAGTTGACATAAAACGCTATGCAATAGCTTTACCGCGGCGGTCCCCGAGTGCCGCACGTCTTTTTTTATTTTTATAATTATAAACTAGTGCTTGACTGCAATCCCGCCTGATGGTAAGTAGTGATGCAATCGTTGATGGTGAAGTACGCTAATTTATTAAGAGCCTCAAATCACTCAAATAAAACTGAGTGAATAGAAAGGAAGATGGCAGTTGAGCGAGGTGCTCAATGTTAAACCCAACCAGCGATGCTGCGCCAAAGAGAGATTGATCTGTAGACCCACGAGAACCAAACTCCCGACACAACAACATTTGGCGCATCGTACCCGGCACAGATCGCAACACAACTGCACAGACCCGTCCTCCGTACGGCTTTACCAGACATGAAACGGGAACATGACAAATCGCTTGACGGCAAGACATTGTCTGGTGGGTGGTAACTGGTGTAACGGTTATGGCCCACAGGTTCTCCTCCGCAACGATTGTAATGATTCAACTAACTTATATTTCGAAAATAATTACCCCAAAACTGAACTTCTGTGTGCAATATACAGCGAATAGTCGCAACAAACTCTTTGCTTAGTAGGTATAAACTGTAAAAAAGAATGTGTTTATTTTTAATTTAATTATATTAAGTATTTTAGATTTTCAGGAAGGAGAAATACAACACAATTCAGCTCTACCTACTACGTTTATCATATTTTACGGAAAAAAGGATCAATAGAGGAGACAAGGTCTTATAAATGTTTGAAATTAACGTATGAGTTAATTTTATGTTTTTTTACAGATTCATATCTATACTAGTAACCAAATGCAATGTTCAAAGGGTTTCAGATACTAGTACTCGTATAGACGCTAATAAATAGGTATTAGGTAGGGATATGTAATAAACTTAGTTTCCTATTTTTGGCAGATGAGCAAAATTATACGAATATGGATAGGATAAAACAGTAACGTACAGTAAAATGTTGCAACAAAGCAAAACTGTAGTCAGCTGCGGGCACACGAATTATGCAATATTCATAATCCTTCATTAGTTCAAATGCTGCTTCCAATAAATCGTAGGCGTGTCTGTAATTTAGAAGATAGTAATTTCATTTTAAATGCGTTCCTACCGGAGGCCTACCATGACGTGTTTAAACCATCTTTAAGCCGTTGTAAAAAAAGTGACAGCGTTATTCATCCTTTATAGCTCCATCTTTGTCTGACTTTGGAACTATCATGGTTTTAAGGGCGTTTACTACGCACAACTGGCAACATAGTATTTAAGTGTCGCGACACATCTGCGGAACGTACGGCGCTGAAAGTTCGGCTAAATACGGTCGCAGTGTATTTCAAGTACTCTATGACACATCAGCCGCAATTACGCTGCGTTTGGCGTAGGGCCTAACCTTCTTTCGGGCGATTTTTTCAGCTAAAACGCATTTAATGTATTTTGCATAGCAAGCGACACATCACGCGATGCCTTGCGCGACCGAAAGTTCGGCAGGCGTAGCTGAACGTTCGGTGTGTGTTGTGCATCGCGCGCGTGGTGGTAACGAACTTTTCCCCTTCTAATGGAATATTTGGTAGCAGAAGTAATCTATTTTAATTTATTGCCAATGCCTAAATACCTCTCGTCCATGTCATCGCGAAACGCAAACAACTCAATCATAAAAGCATTTTTTGCTCCCAAGTACATTTCAGAATCCTCTTCGTTTATTTTACTTGCTTTCGATGGATTTTTACCTGTAATGATTAATTAAAAATAGTATGATAACCACAAGGTAAATCAATTGAATTTTGCCTAGTGTATATATTTAGCAGATACTCCTCCTCCTAATGGGTCGAAACATATTCAGGTAAACCAGCTAGTTTGATATAATAGGGTATTTGACTAAAAAAAAACTAATTAGCCCGTCAGTCAGATTTCCAAAAAATACTAGGCACGTATTTTTTCTTATAAACAAAAAATGAAGACGACACAGTACGTTGAAAACTCGTGTGACGTTACTGCACGCTACACTTTTTAGCGAACAGTGACGTCACCAGCCACCACTATTGATCTTTGATGCCTTTTAGATTTGTAAATTTTTATTGTTTTTATAAAACAAAAAATACATGTCTAGTATTTTTTGGAAATCTGACTGACGGACAAATTAGTTTTTTTTAGTCAAATACCCTATTTTGTTACGGTAATACTAAACTGTGATTGATCAATGTTGATGACATTGATCGATCGCGGTTTACTATACCTTAACATTAGGACTGAGGCTCTCACCTGGAACTGTTAGCTTACATTTTTTAAAATACGATGATAAGCAGGAAGTTAACCGCTTCTGTTTTGGTTGTAAGGACGGGTTCGTTAATAATGACGCCTTCACGTTCAAAGATGTGCTTCGCCTGAATCAAAATTAGATTAGGTTATTTTATTAAGGGAATGTGTTTACTCAATGATCAGTCAATGTATAAAATATGTAAAGAAAACCCTGTCCGATCCGTGAAGGTATTGTTAGATATCGATAACTGATTCTAATAATGCCTACAAAGCCGGACTAAACTTAAAATATAAATATTATTTCGCAAAAGCGAGGTACATAACTTAATATATGTGCGGTAGGCAATACATGCGCGGGCGAAGAAGGGCAGGGCACGCGGCACGCGGCTCGCATCGCTCATAATAACACCGTCGCAAAGGTGTTGTCACTTTTTAAAAAAATACCAAATTTTGGGTAAGTTGGAATTAATTCGCGGAAAAGAAAATTATTTCAAAAGGAAGCGCTTACAGGTTAATGACCGCCGCATCCTGCGGTACCAAACTTTAATAATAATGGCGCGAAAAAAGGAAGTCGATACAGGATCGCGCTGTCGCCGATCGAAGGTCAGTGAACCAATATTTTTAAAGAATGTTCTATTCTGTTTGCAATTATATGCGATTTAATTTGTTTGAAATTTTATTTTTTTTATTTTTCATGCTAGGTGTTTTCTACGGTTTAGAATTATTTTTATGAACCAGCATTGTTCGTGTTTTCATTTATTGTCGTATTCTCAGCACCACTGTGTTTAAAAAAAACGAAGCATCAAAGATTTTTTTATAACTATTTTTGGATGTAATTATTACTTTGTAACTAGGTACATAATGGATTTTATATAGAGAATTATGAAAATTAAAGTCAAAAATAACAAAAACATTTGATTAAATTCAGTAATTAGAATAATTACGGTATTTCAATGCATTCATGTAATGATTTCCCCCTTATCCAAATGAGATCTGTTCGCGCACCCATACGAATACCAGCCGATACCATGATAGTCCTGCCTTGATACAAATGAACTTCTTGTGGCGCTGGAGACGGCTTTGTCTACCAGGAACTCGCCAAATCCTTAATCTTAGTTAATCCGGATCAAATCCAAACTGAAACTAATTAGAAAAAAGCACTATGAACCATTGCTCATAACTCCATGCGAAATGTTCTCGAGTCCACAATAGTCTCCGCCCGCGATTGTCACGCCGCAAAGCTGGAACCTGAAGTGGTCTGCGAGAATGAAGACCAGTCTCACGTACTCCTAATCTTTTTCTTACAGTTTGGCCTCTAATCAACAACCACTAGTCAGATTGTGCCTTTAAATCATTTGCTTAGCCGTAATATTGGGTTGTCTCCTAGCGATATTTTGAAGACAACGGTCCTGTTTAGGAGTGATGATGTGATTTCTGCCTGAATGTCGTTCAGCAACAACGCCTGAGCACAAGAATGTGACCATAATCTGTAAATTATATTTTTGACGGTTTACAGAGTTTCAATTTGAATTAATTCTAATTTAAACTGAAACTGCAAACCGGGCAAAATATCATTTCCAAAAGAAAAAGTGATCTCTTTTAATTTTACACTTCTTTTTCTACTTCACTGTTATATTGTAACATGAACTAACTTTTCGATCGCCAAATTCGAATTATCTGTAATCTTTTGTAGTGTTTCAAAATGAGTTTTTATTTTTATTTTTTTGAACTTCGAAAGAGGTGGTGGAGAAACTTTTTTTATACTGTAAATAGTTTTTAAATTAAGAAGTATTTCATGTCCCTGAACATTGTTGCTGTGTGTAGTAGGTATGTATGTTTGTAAAGCTAATTTAAAAGTATTTATTTAACTAGAGTTTTTTTATCATTGTTTTCTTTTCACCCATAACACCTGCTATCTAATCTCTTCACCACCCATAGTTACTGGACTGGTAGGGAACGCCTAAGGCATTCAATCCGCCTTTGTACAGATGACAGCACAACAAGCTACTACAATCTGTCATTTTTTTAAAGTAAATTTTCAACTTTATTGCTAAAGATTAAAGCTCAAAGTTAATTGGGAATATTTGAAAGTTTCGGCTAGCATGACCCGCTGTCGTCCGTACCTACCTTTTGTGCGAAAAGTATAAATAAGTATTTTCAACGCCCTTGTAAAATCGTTCTAATAGTTTATCACAGATGAATTAATAATTCTTATTACATGAATATTGGTTATAATGATGAAAATCCTTATTCCCCGACCCGCCTCGTCACTTCGCATCGCATAGCCTGCCCGCGCTATTACTTCTTTTTAATTTAGTGTATTTTCAGACATTTGTTCTTTTTGTCCGATTCCTAAGGCTAAATAGCATATAACCTTTCTCAAAAATTTGGCTATGAAAAGCAAAAATATTGTTTCAAATCCAACTCCAGCTTTATTATTAGTGGTATAGAAAGAAAGAAAGAAAAAGTATTTCGTTTACTTTTCTGCGTGTTGTATTTTAGTTTTTTATAGATTACGCTATCAAAACTGACGTCAAAATAAAAACTTACAGAATATCTTGAGAATGACACTCCGCAATATTAAACAGCGTGGTATCAATGTTCAAAATGTCGTAATCGAAGGGATCTTCATCTAACAAGTTGACCACAGAGTATGCAGAAGTAGACCTTGAAAGATCTCGTAAGTACACTTGGTCACTCAAGTCTTCCGAGCGCCTTTTGACTAGAATTTGGCTGTCATTGTCTTTGCTTCGGGTAAAGAGTACTCGGCTGCTTTTCTTCGTAGCCCGATGATGTTTCCTGTGTATAGACTGATTGGAAAATAGAAATAAATTAAATATTAGAACAGCCCTGGTGCTCTAGTATTCGCAAGTGTTAGCTACACTGCAAAGTATGAGGCACTGGGTTTGATTTCTAGATCGGGCAGAGTTGTTGGGGATTTCCATTAGGACTAACGCAGTTTATGCCAAACCCTAGATGCGAAGGCGGGGGATGGTGGGTGGTGGTACAGGCTGGAGAAGGCCGTTATCCTGCAATTAATGGCGATAATTGATACGAGAACTCTCCTCCCTCGGGGGTTACATTCACGCCTGTAATGCCTGGAAAGTTTGGCGGAAAGTCACGTTATGTTGAATTAATTCTTCAATAGCAGCCCGCGCTTGACATTGCGTAATACACTATCAGTAGAAATAGCTTTCATTTTGACAGGTCGATATTATTCACTGCGTTATTTAGGCTCGGCGCAAATGGGCCAGTGACCACAGCCACCGGTGTCTGTCGCGCGCTACCGCCACATTTATAAAACTGTCAGAAGCGAGCGACAGCCACCTGTGTCTAGAATCCGTCACATTTTATAACCCGCTCGTTGCGTACTTGAATGGATTTCCGATATGAATGTATCAACATCCCTTGAGACGTCGTGTTCCATGATGGTACACGTGCGATACGTAGAACGACGGACTGTTAACTGCGCGGGGGGTGGAGCAATGCGACAGTGGCGGGTATCGGCGTTTTGTGTGGGACGTAGAGACCACTAGTGGCGAGTCGCGGACACAACTGCAGCGAGTGGCCGCCACCGGACGGATATACGTGTGCGGCGCGTCTATACAAAATATATTAAAAAGTGTGTTAAGTCGCCGTCACTGGCCACCGGTGGCTGTGGTCGGTGGCCCATTTGCGCCAAGCCTTACGTTGTTGATCAGAAAAATATTTCGATCAGATGAAGCAATCGATTTAGATTGCTTTAAAATAATTCATATTGGGAATAATAAATACTATGTTACACAATTAGAGTGCCGTAATCTGGATGTGTACCTTGATGACAAGAGGATCGCCCATGCTTGAGATTCAAACATTTGTCATTTTATATCTCCCATTACAAGTTACCAATGCGTTTAATGCGGCTATTCTAGTCAAAATCTTGGTGCCCACTGCACCTTAGAAGTATATGTGTGATATGAAGTTATGTTTCTTTTTCTTCTTCGTCACAGCTTATAGAGGTCCACTGCTGGACAATGGCCTCCCCCAAGGTTTCCTCAATGACCGGCCTTTGGCTACCCACATACATTGATTTCCCGCGATCTTCACCAGGTCATCGGTCCACCTTGTTGGGGTCTCATTACCGTCTCCACTCCAAAACTTTACTGCCATATCGGCCATCTGCCACTAAAGTTTGGGGACTCGAAGAGCTATGTCGGACTTTGGTTCTTTTGCATTTTATGTGAATTATAGAATACGTAAACAAACAAATTTTTTCAGCCGATTTTTCAATCGTCAGAAAGTTATAATGTTTATCTGACTTCTACACAAAGCCCTTAAAAAAGTACAAAAGATATTCAAGTCCGAGACTATAAACAAGATATTTAAAAGAGAATAATATGAAAATTAATATGACTACAAAGAATAGAACATATATAATTGTGTTAATTTCATATTTATAGTAAATGATGCTCCATAAAACTAAAGGTTAACTTACTGTTTCTGGGAGTTTAATCTCCTTAGGGTGGTCGAAGGGACCCCACTTACCAAGCATTATCGGCACCCTGAAATGCAATGGACTGTTAGTTTGATGACCCTGTGTCCAGTGGCTGAGAGACCGACTTATGGGCTGCGTATGGCGACTTCGATCCCGCACGGAAAAATATTCATATTGCCTACAGGTAGTTTGTTCCAGTGGGCCAATTATGAACCACGTTATCAATCGGAATCGGTTTCAATTTGACTGGTTAACAACATTCATTACGTTATTTAAGTGTTAAGTAGAAAAATTTTTCGAACTTATGAAGTAATGGTTTCGAAATTTGCTTTAAAATGATGCAGACTCCGATAAATAGTCAGTTACGTAAATAATACGTGCAGGTTTTAGACCTGGCACAAAGTACCAAATAGCACAAACGGTCAGCCGTCTGTTTTCTAAACACACCCACGATAAATTAATTAAGGAGTAATTCCTAGTGTGGAGCAATGTTGTTTTTATAAAATATCACGTTCAATTAATAGAACAGTAACTAGGCCTAGTGGTGACAGCCATAACTTACAAGTTGTAAGGTCGTGTGTTCGAAACCAAACAGGCGGTTTACGTACGATGAAGAAAAACGTTTTGACGACACTGGTATGACCTTGAGCCAAAAATATGAATATTACATACACACACACTCCTTATACAACCACCAACCCGAAATGGGCTCGTGTGGTGAAATATGGCCCACTACCTCTCATAGAAATATCAGGCCCGTGTCTTAGGTGCCAGAACATTATAGAATAATTATGCTATAATATTTTCGTACCCAAAATCGGTTAATAGAGAGTTAGTTCGCTTATTCAGCTCTTTCTCAAGAGCTGTAGCAGTCTTTAGTCCGTGGAAAGGCTTTAAACAATACAAACTCTGTAGTTTCTTATAGTTGATATCTGTATTCAAACACATAACAGCAACAGCACGGCCGTGCAACTGAAATCAAAGAACAGTTCGATTGTCTCAAAGATAATAATAATTAAGTAAACAATCAGTACCTACTAGAACTTTAAAATAAACATCCTACTAGATTTTACCCGCGGCTTGGCCTCTCCAGCGCGAAAGTTGAATATTGTAGGTTTAAAATTCTACTTGCATTGAAAACCTAACTCTTTCTACAAACCTCTGCTCTATCTTGTTCGGTCTCCCTCTGTTACAATATAAATAAGTTACTCTGCCTCTGTATACCAAAGAGCGCAAATAAAATGACCTCTGCGTTGCCATCGCCAATGCCGCAGAGGTAGCGAAGTATTGTATAATTAAATAACACTGTCGTCCCATTAAACATTTACGCTCTTGTCCAGCTTATCAACTATATGTAGCCTATGGATGTATCTACTACACTACTTGTGCCTAATTTCAATAGTCCCTTCCTTTGTAGCCATATCCTTCGTCACAGACTTACCATCGCTTTTTGCTCTCTTATAGCCCAGAACCTTTCTTCACGTCATATAAACATATTATAACATAATTAAACACGTACTTACATCAGCAACTATGATTTTTCTGTTACTTTCAGGATGCCGCCCAATAATTTCACTTATGTAATATTCACCGTATAACTCCTTCAATCGCGGACATTTTTGGTGTAATATTTCTACTATGTCATCGTTATCTTCTTCCCTATATACAAAAATACACAAAAAAAATCCAATAAAATATACCAAAAACGTCATAGTATTTCTTCTCACGAAGCGACACGCGCGTTACTCATGGTAACCAAGTGTACGTACACATACACGCTGGGAATGTCTGCTTTTCTATTTCAGACGGTGGTGGGTGCTGCTCCGCTTTGACACACATTCACAGTGTGTGTGTGATGAATTATGGCGGTTCTGAACATAAGCTCTCCGAACTGTCGCGCATTTTCTCTCAGTCACACTCGCCTCTTGTTGCCAATTGGTTCCTAAAAACTGGCCAAGAGCACGTCGGACCACGCACAGTATATGGTTCCGTAGTTTTCCGTCCGTCACAATGAGTGACCCTACTAAGAGTTAAAAATAAAGACTATTTGTTACATTGAGTTGATATACTAAGTACGGAATCCTAAAGACAGGCCAACAAGGCGCGGTGATAACTAAGAAATAGTTATAAATTCCAATTGCTCATACCTGACTCATCAACTCGGGAAACAACTTAACAGCGCGTCTAAAGTACAGCACCATCTCTCGGGATATTGGGTTACTAATTTATACAAACTAGACGGGTTACTTATTATATCTATGTTGGATTTTTGGTGGTAATTTTGAATTGCGTGAGCTGATTTGAATAATCATTTTTTTATTTGAAAGAAGGTATGTTCAGGAGAACAAAATCTGTAAACTAAGGTAGCAAAAATGCTTCCATATGCAGTTAAATTACAAACTTATTTCAGAAATTATTTTTTTTTCTTTTTCTCACCTACTTTCGATTTGTCGGCATGATTGATATACATATTGGTAGCAAATTTCAACTTTCTAGTGCCACTGAGATTATCCGCTGACGGACAGACAGACAGACTTGGCAAAACTATAACCACCTTATTACAAAACATTGAAGCTAGGTACGCCCATGGTCAGGTTTAAACAGGGTTCATCATAGAAATGCAGTTCTTTATATAATAATGACAGCTTAATTGGGTACTAAGTTGTCAATAAAGTTCGAAATACGAATACTGACTCAAAGGTTAAGTCTGGAACTAAAGTTAGACCTCGTAATGTAATAAGGGGGTAAGGGTTCCTAATCGACTACGGAACCCTATAACTGTCATTGCGCAACTCTCTGTGCGAAGTTCAAACCCGCCATGAATCTTCGGCCGTACCGTGTAGGTACTATACGTTATACGGTATAGTACTCCAAATGTACCATATACCTTTAGGTATAGTATAGAATATCATCATCATTTCAATCGAAAGACGTCCACTGCTGGACATAGGCCTCCCCAAGGTTCTCCACGACGACCGGTGCTGCGACTCCCGCATCCAGCGGTTTCCCGCGACCTTCGCCAGTACCATACCTAAAGGTATATGGTTCATACTTCATTAAATTTCTCTTTTTTTAAATATTGCATAACAATGGACTAATGAGGCTTTACAAACATGTGGGTACGTACACTGCTCGTCGCATCTTCAATCGGGGGCAAAACTCCGCTCTCAAGGCCGTTAACAAATAATTACCCATTCCATCCCTAGATTTTGGTAAGTATTTATGTACATTTCTTTTCTTGAACGTTTGGAACCTTGTTATTAATTCTGTAAAAGGATTTCTATTGTACTCATACACACCTGTGGCATGCGTCAACGATGCACGTCGAATGATGCTCGTGTTGCCAAAATATCTGCCACATTTTTTCATTCATACTGAATCAATATTTTGATCAAAGAGATGCAGTTTTTGAATGACAGACTAACTGATAGATACAAGATAATCTCTTCCCTCATTATCCCTTTGTAATAATTTATAACTTACGAGCTGAATTTAAGCAGTCGTGGTGGCCTAGTGGTAAAAACACCAGCCTCTTGAGTATGAGGGCGCGGGTTTGATTCCAGGTTAGGCTAGTACCAATGAAACTTTTCTAAGTTATGTATACTTTCTAAGTACCTATATCTTGGACACCAATGACTGATTAAGGAAACTTGGACTTTCAGTCTGAAATCACCAACCCCCATTGAGCAAGCCTGGTGATTACGCTTAATCCTTCTCTGAGTGAGAAGTGCCTGTGCCCAGCAGTGGGGCGATAAAAAGGTTGTTGATGATGATGAGCTGATTTTAGTCAATCTATAAGATATCATTTACCCTTGGAATAAAATTTACCTCGGACAGTTCCAGTACGGAAATCTCAAAAATTCAAAATGTTGTTTTCAGGATAAAATTTGTAGTGGGTATAAGAAGAAATCCATCCTATATGTCGGCCAAATTCGATAAAGAATAAAGGTAAACAAACCGTTGCTAGGCAACGAGTAGTTTCCGCCTAAAAGACAGATGTTAACAACCTTTTCTAGATAGATGATTTTCATGAAAGTTATAATTCTACTTCCTACTAATGTAAACAGTTTATTTGTTTAGATATTTATGATTTGCATAGAATGCTTAACCGATTTGAATGAAATATGAGACAAATGTAAGCTAATTTCCTAATAGGTTAAATTTTTTAATACATATATGTACATATATTATACTTAGTCCATACTTGAAAGTGTTACAATGCATGTATTATGCAGTTGATTTGAAAGTAATTAAAATACGCTAATTTGTATTGACAAACGCCTCAACTTTATTCATTGGTTGAATTCTACAAAATGTGTTTAATACTTGGATTTCACCTATCTTTCTTTTTTTGTTGGGCTGTACGTAAAATTAATGTCGATTTTTAAATGGTTTTTCGAAATACTAAGTTATTTTAGTGATTCTGTTGAAATATGCTGCAAGAGGAATTGTTGAGAAATAGTTAGCATGTAAAAGTCGGTAATCATGTAAATAAAAGGAGATTTGTAAAACGTGAGTTGTGATAACCCTAAATTGGTTTGTTTACCTCTATTCTTTATGGAGCTTGGCGAGAATATAGTTAAATATACTAGATTAGTAGGTAATCTTACCATCAGGACAAAATAGAGGTACAGACATCACGATATTCAGTAAATAACAGTCGTTTAGGAACACGGATATAAATGCCTCTTCTACAAAGAAGTCGGTCACCGAATCTATGCAGCACATAAAGTGTACGAATAGCGTGTTGCGAGACAAGTAATATCTCCTGAAATGTAGAACAGACAAATTTATAACTTCCACGAAAGAACTTTCCCACGGTATTCACGACTGCAAAACACGAGGTCTTTTTAGTTACCTTAGTAGGTATTTACATATACAGTATGTAAAGAAAACCCTGTCCGACCCGAAAGGATAATAAAGGTTAGGTAAACACTTGACCAAATATAATATAAAATGTTACGTAATCATCATAGTACCAATACAAATGAATTTTGAAATAATCTTTTTTTCCCGCGAATTAATTCCAACTTCCCCGAAATTTGGTAATTTAAAAAAAATTGACAACACCGGTATTATTATGAGCGAATAGCGATGCGACCACGTGCCGCGTGCCCTGCCGCCCGTCGCCCGCGGAAGGGTGGTTCTCGCACATTTATTAAGTTACCTCTTTTTGCGAAATAATATTTATTTTTTTAGGAGGATTTTTTTTAAATTTAGCCCGGTTTTGTATGCATTAGTAGAATCAGTTATCGATACCTAACAACACCTTCACGGGTCGGACAGGGTTTTCTTAACATACTGTATACCCTTTTCAACACAACACACAATCATGTTGTAGGTATACTTACTGATATAAATTCCTTATCCAGTTTTCCCAATCAGCGGGATCAAGACCAAGTACGTGGGGATGATCTGAGAGAGCCATGAATCCGACAATTTCCTTGTCCTTGTTAAGCATACATATTGACAGAGCTGAGAGTTCACTGAAACAACAAATAAATACTGTTTCATTAAATACTGTATAGTTTGTCTTAAGATGAAAATAAATGTGAGGTGGAAACCTTGACTTATAATAGGCTGGCAACATTTCTTTAACTCATTGTTAATTAACTGTCATATTCATTTATGAAAGCATTAATAGGTAGGTATGTATTCACCCAACTGAAATGGAAGGCAAGTGGATAATATGACAGAACACTGATAAAATATCATTATTTACTTATGTGGAAAATGTACCTTAGTACCATTATTTTAAGTATAAGTGAAAGGTTTGTGTAAGGTCATAAATGAATATTTATTAATCTATAGGTACTAATATATAAAGCTGAAGAGTTTGTTTGTTTGAACGCGCTAATCTCGGAACTACTGCTCCGCTATGAAAAATTATTTTTGCGTTAGATAGCCCATTAATCCAGGAAGGCTTCAGGCTATATAACATCAGGCTAAGACCAATAGGAGCGGAGTATATGAAAACGAAACCTAAGTGGGTGAAACCGCGCGGCGCAGCTAGTAATATACTGCTACTGTAGAACATTACATGAATGTCGTGCGTTCGATGGTGCTTTACGGGGCGCCTGTTTGGTCGACTGCCAGGCGTCCAGCGTTTCAGGACTGACATCAATGGCCATGCGTATCGCACGAGGATACCGAACGATATCCTTTGAGGCGTAACTCTTTTAGCACGCTTTCCACCGCTGTATATCCTGGCAGATATGGACGCAAAGATCTACGACCAGATTTACAATATTCGCCAAAGAAAGAATACTGTGCCATGAACTGCAGTAACACTGAGGCAGCGCTAACGGTAACACACGCTCGAGAAGTAGCGCTATCGGCTACAGCAGCCGCATGAATCGCGCATGCTCGTTGTTGTAGGCGTTCTGTCGCACTTCGAAGCTTGGCTGAAAAAGAGACCACGGCCAATTGCCACTGATGGATGCTGCTTTTATAATTACTTTGTTTTCTGTTTACTAGAAAAAACGAAGAGTGAACTTCTAAGATGACCTAACACACTGAATATTCCCATCGACGTCCATATCTTGGGTGGCGGGTGGATTTTATAATGCTGAAGATGTGAGCAGGTCATACAATCATCTAAAACGTAATAAACTTATAACACAAAGGAATAAATAATTAACTTACATCAATGACCCAATATCCACGTCATGAAACAGTAGTTCAGTGTGCTCACGCTTCCAAATCAACTCGATATCATATTTATCACCTTCCACTGCTCTTCTAAACATTCGGCCCTTAGGACCTACTTCATAATCAAAGTATATAGACATTTTGCTTGGAATATGTCTATAAGAAAACTTTTTTATCTTACAAACATAATAATTACGCGAGCTTCATCAATAATAAATAAATATAACAGGAACTCTAGTTGGTCATGAAAAATAAAACATCAAGAACTGTTTTTAGACTATGCAAATATATTACAACCATAATTTACATTTTAAAATTATACATTAGTTAAATAAAGCGACGAATATCAATTAATTTTAATATTATTTAAATGTTAGCATGAGATATGGCTATTTTGTGAATCCTTTCTCGTTCTTGAAATACTGATAAAAATTAAGTACACTCGTCTCTTGGAATCCTTACATGAGTCTTTTAGTTTGTGGTTAGCTGCCTATCCTGTCAACATCTTTTACGCACATTTACAATGCTCGTTTACTTACTTAATTATATCAACGCTTTTCATTAAACCTTTCAAGACGAACAATATGGTGGATAAATGAAAGAAAAAATCTTTCCTAAGCTAAAAGTTGAATGACAATATGTTAGTAAAAGACTAAAAACTATTCTAAACAACATTATTCCAATTGAAGACAAACTAAAATAATCATTTCTGAAAGAACTGAAAGTAACTTATAAAACTATCTATCAATTAAAATACTATCAATCACATTCTCATTGCCTACAATTCAATGCAATCACATAATTATAGAGATTCAATAATATACAAGGATTAAAAGCAAAACGTTATTAATTTATCAACGAGAAAACGACCATTTAATACGTCACAAAATTCAAGTCAAACCATCGACAAACACAAAAATAAATTGTATGAAAAAAAACATCTCAATAATATTATTTTATAATTACATATTGATTAACATATGAAAATCATGGCTAATAATATTGTAAGGTGCAGTGCATACATCTTGATATTTACGTGTAAAACTATTTTTAATAAAAAAAAAAAACAAAAACCAATCATTTATAACAAGATGTAGGTACTGAACTCAGTCGGTAAGTATTTAGATAAGAGGCGGGAGGTTTTTTCGTACTAAATGCGAATGAGACTTAGACCTGCTAACGTTATTGGGGGTAGTTTTAACTGCTAAACTGGCGACTGTGTTTTGTCTTTGTAGGTTGACTTTGTTTGCGCTGAGGGGAGCTCGGGGAGTTGCAAAGCCGTCGTTGTTAAGCTTGAGGGCGGATCGTGTGAGCCTAGTCGGTGTGTACATGAGATTACTCTTCGGTGTCATTTGCTGGTTAACGTGTTGTATATTCTCTTTGCCGACTTTAGGCGTCAGAGGTGTTTTGACCCTCGGAGTTTTTTTTGGGGTACCATTCCTTTCTTCTATTGTATGGTAGACGATTGCGGGGACGACTACTTCGTTCGGTCTCTGGGTTGCCATGGAGCTACGACTGATCTGCTTCTCATTAATACCATCCTGTAAAGAAACAGTTTCAATAAATCTTTGATAATATGACACCATTACGACATGAATGCCGTAATCAAATAATTTGAACAATTTTATGATTTTAAAAGAAAGTCTGACCATCCCTTTGAGAATTCAAGAGTACCTGTAGTTCATTTGAAATAAATACTTTTATTTTGATTTTAGCCTTATATAAAAAGAGGTAATTTACGTCCTCCGTGGCACAGCGGTCAACACGCTTGTCTGCGACAAGGCGAGGCCCCGGGTTCGATCCCCGGCCAGGTCATGATGAAAAACCATCTTTTCCTGATTGGCCTGGGTCTTGGATGTTTTTCTATATATGTTGTATGTATGTATTATAAATATGGTACCGTTGAGTTAGTATCCCATAACACAAGTCTCGAACTTACTTTGGGGCTAGCTCAATCTGTGTGATTTGTCCGTATACATATATATATATATATATATATATATATACATATATATATATATATATAAAACTTTGACTTAGAATGTCGGTAAACATATATTTTGTGCATTACTGGACTGGACTGGACCTACGTAATTTAAAAAGGACAATATTACCTACATTGTTTTTAAAAGAGGCAAAATAATAATTAATAACCCTATGAAATGCTGTCCGTTAAGTAGGCTCATGATTGAGATTAATGTTTTTCTCAATCAATTTGTCTAAAATGATTGAGAAATACATAACATAATTAGCCTACACTCCTACAGTATTCCCACCTACTATTGGGCCCCAGGCCTCTTTCTCGGTGAGATGGAATGGGCCGTAACCTATAGTGCGTTTCATGTAATAGTTCCTTTGCAGTCATATTGGCATTCATTCTTTTTCACTATCGTATACAAGGTAGACGCGTTCTGCGCTCTCTCTCTCTCTCTCTCTCTCTCTCTCTCTCTCTCTCTCTCCCTCTCCCTCTCCCTCTCCCTCTCTCTCTCTCTCTCTCTCTCTCTCTCACACACACACACACACACACACACACACACACACACACACACACACACACACACACACACACACTAAGTTGCATTAGCGCAACGCCCTATACTGCGTTGGCCCAGTGCAGGTACCAACCTTCAAAAAACTTCGAAGACAAGTCACAGCTACCAAGATGTCACATGTCTTCGAAGTTTTTGGCTCTAGGCTACTCCGGTTTCCTCACAATATTTTCCTTCGCTGTTTTGAGAGCAGTGGTGATGAAATTATTTACACAAAGTAAAGCGCATGATGGGGTTCGAAGCTACGACCTACACGACAAACGGCCAACACCACTAGGCCACCGCTGCTTAGAAAACATAGTTAAGCAGTTTTTTAAGCCAAAATCTCCGTGTCTCACCTTGAAGTCAGTATAGGTGGTAAGAAGCGTGGTCTCCATTAGTGGATCCTTGTTAGCCACTTTTTCTTCCTCCTGAGAGCCGGTGGAGCGCGTCGCATTGGTAGATCGACGAGTGCTACTACGGCGCTTGCCGTGAGACTGAGGATAAGTAAAACATGATTTGCAAACAGCTATTTGCGCGAACAGCTGTTAGATTTTTTGTATTTTTTTTTTTTTTTTGGCTTAGCAATTTTACCGAACAGTTTGATTGAATTTCAGAAGCCGTGACGTAATGTATCTCAGATGGTTTCATATTAACCCATAAGGGACGCCGGCTCGAATATTAAATGCAATATGATTACATAAACATTCATCATTGCTGTGTTAAAAATAGAATCAGAAATAAATAGTGTTATAACTTCGTAACACACATACACTTCCTTATTGTGCATAGTCAATCAATAGATTGGATTGACTAGTCTATCAGGACCGCGGACTGTTTGAAAGAGCTACCGTGGTCCTTGGCACACAGGCAATTGAAGTAACACGGGTGGGTTTTAATCGGTAAAAGTTTAACACGCCCTTCCACTTCGCACAGAGCGTGAAACAACATCAGATGATTTCCCGTCAAAAAATAAGATATTAACTTTACTATAGCCAAATTCGATAAAGAATAGAGGTAAACAAACCGTTGCTAGGCAACGAGTAGTTTACGCCTAAAAGACAGATGTTAACAACCTTGTCTACATAGATGATTTTCATAAAAGTAACAATCCTACTTCCTACTAATGTAAAGTAAGTTTATTTATTATTTGCATAGAACGCTTAACCGATTAGAATGAAATATGACACATGTAAGCTAGTTTCCTAATACAATGCATGTGTTATACTGTTCATTTGAAAATAATTAATATACGCAGAATTGTATTAACACATACCTCAACTTTATTAACTGGTTGAATTCTACAAAATGTGTTTAATACCTGGATTTTATCCATCTTTCTTTTTTTGTAGGGCTATCATGTAAAATTAATGTCGACTTTTTAATGGTTTTTCGAAATGCCAAGTTATTATGCATGTTATTTTAGTGATTCTATTGAAATATGCTGCAAAAGAAATTGTTATTAAATAGTTAGAATGTAAAAGTTGATAATCATGTAAATAACAGGAGAAATGTAAAACGTGAGTTGTGATAACATATGATAATTTCTTTACCTCTATTCTTTATGGAGCTTGGCGTTGGTATAATTATTAATTTTACATAATGTTTTTTTTTTCGAGATTAGTTATCAATAAACAATGGAAGATCATATCATTGTGAACAACTTACCGTACGCTTATGTTTGAGAATGCTGCCATTGACTTTAGGTGTTTTCCTAAGTTCACTACCATAGTCGAGCTTCCTCTTAGCATCTTTGCCCTCAGCAACTACCCGAGCAGCCAACCGTCCACTGATTCGCCTATAAAAATAAGACAAAACGTTTATTTGGATGCTATGATGTAGACACAATCACAAGACATTGATACTAAGTTCATTCCTTCCAAAATTGCTGGAAAAGAAATTTCGTAGTTCCCTCTGTTGCCACATATTTTTATATAATATGTAAAGAAAACCCAGTCCGACCCATAAGGATAATAAAGGTTAGATAAACACATGGCCAAATATAACATGAAATTTTACATAATCAGCATATAATGAATTTTGCAATTCTTTAAAAAGCCACAACACCATTTTCGACAGTATTATTATGACTTATGAGCGATGCGACCGCGTGCCGCGGCCCTGCCCCCCTTCGCCCGCGCATGTATTGCCTACCGCACATGTATTAAGTTAGCTCTTTTTGCGAAACAATATTTATGTTTTTAGGGGGATTTTTTTTCTAAGTTAAGCCCGGCTTTGTAGGCATTAGTAGAATCAGTTGGCGATACCTATCAATACCTTCACGGATCGGACAGGGTTTTCTTTACATATTGTATAAGTGCCAATTAGTCAATTTTATCGAGAGCAGTAATAGTGTCGATTACTGACGCAAGTATCAATCTACTCCTACAATCTATTAAGTAATTACTTATATCAAACATTCTAATTATTTCATGCTTTTGAACAATGAAGCGCAGTGACTACATACATTTTGCTCTACATGTATAATTAATACATTATCTAACGTTAATGCAATATTTCTCATTCCCTCTACTTACGTAATACGTCAAGGTAAAATATTTTGGTTCGATTGCTAACTATCATCAATCAAACGAAACTTGCCTCAATAAATATGACGTAATGGTGTTTTCACGTCAATAAATTCACAAGCGAGCACTGAAATTGTAAAGGAATGAAAAATATTATCTAAATAACAAGTGTGTGTAATGTGCGTGAGGGAACTAATTATTGTTATTTTTTGTGCTGAATAAAAAGTGAGTGATGGTAATAACATTTTTTTTCTGCACCGGTAATTGTTTGCATTATCTATAAAATAAAGAACACGTTTACGAAACAAAGATTAAAATCAAGACTTTTAGAATGGAAATAGTTTATGATTATTACAGAAAAATGATTGTTATCTCGAATTATCCAATAACTTATCACATTATTAATTCGTTTTATGAATAATATGAAGTAACTTTCTTACATTATACATTTTTTACAAAATGAACGAATAAATCTCACTGGAACAAAACAACTTACTCAATAATTTACACAATATTATTAAAGAACAAAAAAAAAACACATTAATGAGAAATAGTCAGCAGTATAAGTAGATGAATATCAGTATTTAAATGAATTATTACAGAAACTTTCTTTTTTTTAAACAACACAATATACAGGTAACAGGGTAAAGGGATATCTATGGGAAAAAACAGCAGTTTCATAGAAAGGTAGTAAGTAGGTAGTCAAAATATATTGAACAGCATTTTTTGTAAATAACTTCAGAAATATCAACATTTGATTCTAAATCATGCGCCGATCAATGCGCCCATCGGTACCATTGTACGGACGACAGCGGGGTCAAGCTACCCCAAACTGTCATTATTCCAATCAACATTGAGCCTTAATACATCAGAGATAAAGTTGAACATTTAATAAAGAAATCTGACAGATTGTAGTAGCTTGATGTGCTGTCGGCTGTACATATCACTGTATGTACCTACTACCATTGCACGTAACAAAATATTGTATTTTGACTAGCAAATTTTCACCCTAAAATCATTAAATCTTTGTAGAAAATATCATGTACTATCTTGCTGAATGAACGATCTATATCTATACTAATATATAAAGCTGAATAGTTTGTGTTTGTTTGAACGCGCTAATCTCAGGAACTACAGGTCTGATTGGAAAAAATATTTTTGCGTTGGACAGTCCATAAATCCAGGAAGGATTTAGGCTATATAACATCACGCTGCGACCAATAGGAGCGGAGCATAACTGAACCATGCGAACGAAGTCGCTGGCATCCGCTAGCTAGTCTATTAATAAAAGTTGCTTACCTCTTAACAGTAGTGATAGCAGATCTCTTGAGCGCAGATAGATTGTTAGTGAAGTGATTCACCGCCTTGTTCGCGCTGCCCGTTATGAGCTGGCGCTTCGACGGCGGCCTACGAATTAAAAGACCTGCTTACAGTCAATGCGACTATGCTTACATCTAACATAAAGTATAAGGACGACACAGGTTTTTCTTACGATAAGTAGTCAACTTTCCTTGAGTATTTGAAGAATTCCTTTGTAGTCTTTATAATCATCGTTTATAAATGAACACCAAAGTGTTTAAAGGGTTTATTGATACACGATGATTAATGTTAAGTGATGTGCAAACGTCAAAAATTTATCGTTTAACAATCTCTAATCATCAGTTAATTTAAACAGAGTTTATGAATAAAGGGGACAACATGTAATTCTCCTCCCAGTAATAACAGAGTAACAAACATTGAACAAAATATCTAAAGAAACAAACATTCAGCGTTACCTATTCTTCTCAGCAGTAGCAGCCAACCCCGCAGCAGTTCTATTCCGCTTGCCGAGTGGTGACGTCGCAAGCGATCGGAACAGCGGCGTGGTTGGCGTCAGCGCCTGCTTTCGGGCCGATAGCTTGTTGTGACGCTCCTGTGTTAAATTTGTTGTTAGAAAACGAGCAATAAACTTCACGCTCCCAGAGGCAAGACGAGGTGACAAGAACGATCAAAATATAAACCCAATAGTTGGTTAATAAAATTTCTGGTTGTAAATACTGTATGTACAATGTTGTAATATAAATGGCGAAAGCACCCCTCACCCGTGCAATCCGTGTGGTGAACGAAATCCATGTAAGACTGGATATATTTTCGTGTTCTTTGAGTGAACTCGTAAGAGTTTTAATTAGTATTGTTAGTTACATTTAAAAAATAGTGTATATTTAAGTATTAGTGGATAACTGCACTGTCGCATTAGGTTAAGGCCTGTAAGGACAGTTGTAAGTGATAAATAAAATAAAAAAATAAGTACACGGTCGCTGCCTATAACTCGCGCAAGTAAAATGTGCACCTCGATCTGTGACGTCATTCGGACGGAACAGTTTGTATAAAATGAGAATCATATTAAAAAATATAAACAAAAAATGAAGACGACACAGTGCGTTGAAAACTCGTGTGACGTCACTACACGCTACACTTTTTAGCGAGCAGAGATGTCACCCCTCCTGATCTTTGATGCCTTTTATATTTGTCAATTTTATTGATTTGATAAAACAGAATATACGTATCCAATATTTTTCTATAATCTGAATGACGCACTAAATAAAATCATTTTTTTTTACCCAGGAAACATCCCTATTTTGAAAAATGGGGTGTACTTGGGATAAATTTTGATCAGGGGAATTGACCTTTATTAACGCACGACATAATACATATCAATGAAATAATGGTTCAACTACGCCTCGCCCCACTTCGACCTTATGATAAACGAATGGAAAGGGACGAGGTGAGACATACCAATCTACAAAACGTTATCGCTGCTCCGTCGTATGGCCTCGTCTCGCAAAGCTTTAAAGCGTCATTGTTCTATTATTATTTTTTTACCACGAAGTGTGAGTTAACTTTGATCCACTGAAATAGAATTGCTATGAATTCAATTGCTGGACACATCATCATCAACCTTTTATCGTCCCACTACTGGGCACAGGTCTCCTCTCATACAGAGAAGGATTGAGCGTAATCACCACGCTTGCTCAATGCGGGTTGGCGATTTCAGACTTATAAAGTCCAGGTTTCGTCAAGATGTTTTCCTTCACCTTCAGTCATTGCTAGACACATTAAGGTGAAATTAGATTATGGTTAACCGACGTCGGGTAGTCGAGATTAGTCTCTTCAAATGACAATCTATAGTCGATTAATGCACAGTCGGCTTTCTAGCTGCTTTGCCAATTTTGTCAAAAAAAAAACTTTCAGTAAATTAGAACTTCAATGTGCTATTCTTCAATTGAGTCGACGTTTTATGATGTGTAAGTTCATCATTATCTTGGTAGAGCTATTACGACGGTTGAGCTTACATAATACATAATTTGGGTGCAATGGACGCTGCATCGATCTAAATGTGCAATGGGCGCAATGGAAGCTGGTTCGATCCAAATGTGCAACCATTTAACTTAAATGGTCAATAGAATTTTGAGCAGGTACGCATACATTATGACTTGGCGATCAATGTTTTTATTCACGTTTCACCCCAAGTAAGCAAACTTTCAGAGTAACACATGGGTGAAAAGGTTTGGTTTGAAGCAAGCTTGCAAGTTTATCACCTACTTCGGAAGACTCTATATACCCGTTTTATTTTTGTAAATTGTTATAACTTTACATATTTTTGTAATTATATGTTAAGAATACTTACAGCCTTTCTGGTTTCCCATTCGTCTTCCATAAGTTGAAGAAGAGGCTTGCCATCAACAGTGAACGTGTTTCCAGTCTTAGCTTCATATTCTGACACTAGATCACGGATTTGTGACTCAATCTTCGGTAGCTATAAAACAATCATATCGGATTAACATGTATTAATGCTATCACACATTTAAAATTTACTTAGGATGTGAAGTAATATAATCTCTCAAACTCATACCCTCAAATACATGATTTTATAGCGCGCAGTGACTAGCCTCATATTCAAAACCGTCATAAAGTTTAACAGAGCTGCACTAAATTTACCGCTAAAGTTACGAGTTATCTAGAGCATTTTCTGTGATCATAGTGTGATCATTCTCAAAAGACTGATTTGCACGGTGCAATTTAATTGCCGATGGCTTCAATTAAGTTGAAGCAACAATAAAAGTTGCATTGTCTAAACACCATTTAGACGATGCGAGTTTTTTGTTGCATCAATTTTAGTGTATGCCTTAGACAATTGAATTGCACCATGTAAATCAGTCTTAAAGCTCGCTGTGCCATGTTAATGTAAATATTTATGAACGAAGATAGTTCAGCAGATAGTACAGTAGTTGCGATTCTATATCATCTTACAGTGAAAACTTAGACTATGTAAGCATGGAGTGTGATTCCAACTAAGGGAGCGTTCAAGTATTACGTAACGCAATTTGGGGGGAGGGGGGTCTCGTAAAAAGTTACAATGCGTTACAGGGGCGGGAGGGGGTCTTTCCTTAAACACGTTACGTAACATTGTTTCTAAAAAAATATTACATATTTAGTAAATTAAAACTACACCAAGTGTAAAACTATAACATAACTTTTACGACTTTAGGATAAAATTGATCACTTGAGTGTTATGTAACATTTAGAGAGGGGCAGGGAGGGGGTACAGAAAAACGTTACGGTGCGTTACAGGAGGGGAAGGGGGGGTTAAAAATCTTCAAAAACTGCGTTACGTAATACTTGAACGCTCCCTAATGCTAGGGATTGACACTATTCAGAACTCACTCTAAGCTCATTTCACCTAACTTTTCACGATCAGATTTTGGCTGTCTGAGTGCATGTTCAAGTTCATGAGCAATGCAACTTACGTTACTAGCGATGGCCTTCCTCTCCTTCTCTTCTCGCAGTAGCTGTCCGCCTCGGTTGTGATAACGTCCCGGCTCCGTAGCTCGAGCCTCGAGCTCCGTCATCTTCAGCCAAAGATTCTTGCGCGTCACCACCATATCGAAAATGTGTCTGTGAGGAGAAGGACGATCACTCAAGTTTTAAATATATTTGAAACTATAGCTTTCCTTAAACATACTCTATAAAAATTTCGAGACAATTTAAACACGCTCTTCGAAAATAGAAAGAATAGAATATTCTTTATTATACAGTATGTTAAGAAAACCCTGTCCGACCCGTAAGGATAATAAAGGTTAGGTAAACACTTGACCAAATATAATATAAAATTTTACGTAATCATCATAGAAACAATAGTAATGAATTTTGACATAATCTTTTTTTCCCGCGAATTAATGCCAACTTGCCCGAAATTTGGTAATTTTAAAAAAAGTGACAACACCGATATTATTATGAGCGAATAGCGATGCGACTACGTGCCTCGTGCCCAGTCCCCCGCCGCCCGTGGAAGGGTTGTTTACCGCAAATGTATTAAATTACCTCTTTTTGCGAAATAATATTTATTTTTTTATCGGGATTTTTTTTAAGTTTAGCCCGGCCTTGTATCCATTAGTAGAATCAGTTATCGATACCTAACAATACCTTGACTGATCGGATAGGGTTTTCTTTACGTACTGTATACACAAGTAAATTACAGAACATAGCTTTAACTATTAAGACTTTACAAAGAGTGACACAATAGACGATCTTATCGCTAAGAGCGAACGAACGGGAAAGAGAGACAAATAGGAAGGTCCACCGTAATTTCATAAAAAATCTGAAATCAATTTGTTGTTGCCCTGCAGCAGGACAATACAGCTAGTTAGATTAGAATAATTATTTGATAAAAAGGAAACAAGTTCCAACTAGTTCTCTTATGGATATTATAGTGACACTTACTTGTGTTCATTAAAATACTTGGTGATCTTATCCAGATACAGCTCATGCAAGGTCAGCGTGTCCTCAGTGAAGATGTCTTGGTAGTAATGAACGAACTCTTCACGTTCGCGACTTGAATACATGATGTTGTCCCACATCAACTTGATCTTAGTGCGGACGTTGGCTACGAACACCTGGGTGAAAGAAAATGGTAATTAGAATTATAAGGTAGGTACAGTTATCTAATAAAAGCAGTCTATGTGCGTCCGCCCCGCAGTGCCCGCGCCATGGCATTTGTATGCTGGCTTGCTTACTGCATACATGATAGATACTTATTTATGCGCTTCTTACAGGCAGATAAAAACCACATAATTATGTTCAAAATCAAATGTTTTATTGAGTGCGGTAATAAGCATTATCGTCGTATATCCGTGGCGAAAACAAATTTGTTCCGTCAATTTAATAATTATTAGTACAGATCGGATATGGATAAGCGCCTTGGAGCGCTTTAATATCTCAACTTGATTTGACGAAAGGAAAATAATAATAATAATAATAAATAAATAAATATATACGGACAAATCACACAGATTGAGCTAGCCCCAAAGTAAGCTCGAGACTTGTGTTATGGGATACTAACTCAACGATACTATATTTTATAATAGATACATATATAGATAAACATCCAAGACCCAGGCCAATCAGGAAAAGATCATTTTCCATCACGACCTGGCCAGGGATCGAACCCGGGGCCTCCACGTCGCTGGCAGGTGTGTTGACCGCTGCGCCATGGAGACCGACACAAATATAGATACGCCTTTCGGTACGCGTATCTACCTAATATGTATGCCACTATAGATTTTGTTTATAAATATTTCTAAAAATACCACCAGACGGCGTATAACAAATATTTCGTCATTTTTGAAGGAAACGTGTAAAACCTAAAATATTTTACATAATGTTAGTTAAAAGTTGCATCCACATCATTCTTTCGTCGGCATTTTGTTCTTGAACAAACTGATACCTAAGGTAAGCGCGATCTTTAATAATTAAAGATTTTTAGATATGGTAGGAAATACAAAATTATTCTAACCTTTTATTTATTTTTCTAATATTTATTAGGTAATATGATAGATGAAGGTTTTGACTATTATGTATATGAAATATATGTCAAAAGTTGATTATAACTGTAAACTTTCTGAGATATTGATGCTAGTTCTGCCTTTTAATGACTACCGATAAATTGTATGCCAAAAGACGATTCTGTTAATTTACAGCGATATGGTAGTTATACTTTTTGATTATTTTGGATATGTTTATGCCTGGAGATGATTCTGACTTACAAAATTATGAGTATTGAATGTCTAATAAATAAGTGTTAGCCAAAAGATTTTCTCCGAAGTGAAGTTAATGTTATGCATAACAAAATCACTGCATACCTATTATAAAAAAATTCATTTCCCTTTCCCTATGTCCCTTTGTATGATTAAATCTTTAAAACTGCGCAACGGATTTTGATGCGGTTTTTTAATAGAGAGAAAAGAGGAAGTTTTATATATACATATAATAACATCCATTTAATTGTGGAGAAACACTATTACTTATGAGGTTTTATTTTTGAATTACTATTTTTCCGCATTTGCAGTGAAACGCAGGCTGAACCCTACAAGATTTATCAAAATAATATACTAAATATTGTACACATTGAATTAGTCTACAGAAAAGTCCGCGATGGTGTATGTCTATCTCTTATAGATATACCACAATAACATTTTTTGCCATTTACTTTTTACAATAAAATAATGTTGACTTCTCCGAATAATTCGAAGCAATTTTAACCAATACAGCATTATTCCTTATGCAATATAATATCTTAAATACATTGTTGATGTCATATAGATCTATATCGCCCTTTACAGCATAAGATTTAAATTAATATTTTCGAAGATATTACAGATTTAAAATTGTGGGGCATCGCGTTTGCGGCGGTTGGCGGGAGCGGCCGCTATGTTTTTATACAACGTACACAGTTTTTCTGTAGTGTATTTAGTATCAGCATTGCACCTGTGCGAACCCAGGGCGGTCGCTAGTGTCTAATAAATGATTGTTAGCCAAACGATTTTCTCCGAAGTGAAATTAATGTTATGCATAACAATATTATGACATAAAAAGTTTTGCTGTAAAAAGCAGAGTCGTAAGAACATCCGTGACCACCAGTACAATCAGTACATTTTGTAAAATAAAACCAACTCTCGAGTTTGCCTGTGTGAGTGTATGATGATTCTGATTTTTTCTAAATTCCGCATCGGATTTTGGTGCCGTTTAAAATATAATTTGAAAAAAAATATTCTGATTCATTCTTGAAGGTTTATGTATAGGTATAAAATATTTTGTATACCTATAATTAAAAACCTTGATCAACTAAACTATTGATCAAGTTGTAAAATCAGAGGCTAGCCGTTAGTGTAGGTATTAGGTATAATATGAATCTACTTTCCTACTAAGAGTAATGCATACTTAGGCGGGGTGCGCGATATTGCATAATTCCTCCAATATCAATTTCGCGCATTTTTTCAGAGCCATCACTCACCTCAAGTGGGCTGCACGGAGCGGTTTTTAATCGAAATATAATGCGCTGCGCCTGGTTGTGGCAATAATATGCGCTCGCCTTGCATATCAGTAATTGGATAAGGGGTAGATACAATGATATTTTTCTCTATACGGAACCTGACGTTAGTTTGTTCAGAATAAACACAACTGAATCGATTCCAATCATTTTTACACCATGTTAAAATAGAAATAGTTGCAGTGTGGTTACTGAGCGCGCAACACAGCTGACGGTAGATCATAGTACTAGGCGCGTGAGATAGACCCCCGCAGCGAGCGGTACATTGACGATATTTTTGGTGGGACAACAAAGTAAGATAATAAGCTCACAACTTTTGTGGTTTTTTATTTGAAATTTTGTACATAGATTCTTTACTTAAAAATACTGGACACGTGTTTCGGGTTTCGCATGAACAAAAAATTACGTTGTCTAAGGCATCATGTTCTACTACTAGAATCTACTCATGACTAGGGCAAAGCTACTTAAATGACTACAATTTGTATGATGCAGTAAGACGTTAATGGGTAAGATCCTATTAAATGCTGCCTAATGCATTCGACACATACCTACCTACCAGTGGCGAAGAGTCCATACAAGCCGATTCCCACCGGGTTACCTTTCAAAAATCAGTTCCATATTCATACAAAAGTATTTACATTCTATTTCATTAACAAAGTATTATTAATCAAATGCCTGCGCGATTTACAATAGCAATAGTAATTCTTAGCAATACCCTAAGTATCACATTTCATTTTATAGTCGTAAATTAATCAGCGCTTCAATTTTTCGTACATGAAGGCAACTCGACGAATGACGGCTTACCTCGGTCAACGTTTTACTATGAGGCGAAAAGAGACAGAGCGTGTCAGACCATCTCTTTCTAATGCTCGCTAACTGTCGGTAAAACTTGATAAATATAGGCTAATGTCAAACGGCTTGCAGTTCTCTCCTCTCCTCTATTAGAAAGAGACAAAGAAACCACGCCACTACTTTTGCTTAATATTTTTGTTGGTTTTTAACACTTTAATATTTTTGTAAATTTTTATTTTATTTTTTCTTGACTCTTATTCCCTAACAAAATATCCTGCAGTAGGTAAGTGTTTAAGTGATTTTTTTTTTTTTTTTTTTTTGACCGGCTTCCCTTTGTCAAAATTTCACCCTTCGCCACTGCTACCTACTCAAAATTATGATTATGATCACCTGATTATAGTCAGCAATAGGAGTATTACAGATGACATTAAATTCCTGAAAATTTCAAGGTGCCGTTATTGTAAGTATGAACTTGAATGTTGGCAAATTTACTACAACAAGGCGAAGATGGCGTGATGAACTTGAAGCGTTTATGAAAGAATTAGCGACAATAGAAACCTGACGTGATGAGTAGAAATAATTAAGGGAGGCCTCTGTTCAACAATGGAGAAGCATGGGTGATGTTTTAATTAAAAAAAACAGTCATGTGCGCGTTGGGATACGCTCAGTGTAGGGTTTCTAGTCCGTCACAATAAGCGTACCCCACTTAAGATTTTTTTTTTAATGGGCTGTTTGTCGCATTGATTTAACATACTAAGTACGGAATCCTATAAGCAGGCCCACGAAGGACGGTGATAACTAAAGTAAGAGTTATAAATGCCAACTACACTTGGAAAGTACGAAAAAATGTTATCATTTGAGTCCCATCACGAGTCGTGGGAAGGGGTTGTAACATGGGAGTTTCTACAGCTAAATAAATACTAATCTTAACAGCGCTAAATAACCCAAAGTACATCGCCATCTCTCGGGATATTGGTTTACTAATATACAAACTTTACGGGTTTATATGTTGGATTTTCTGTGTTAATTTTGGACTGCCTTAACCAATTTAAAAAAATCTTTTTTTTATTTGAAAGAAGTTACTGTAGCGGTACCTACAAACGCCATAAAAATGAACGACGCGTCATACTGACGTCACACGAATTCTACATCTCGCAATCAGAGTTTACCGTGCAATTAGCATACATACAACTTGCCAATTTCAACCATTGGGCAAGTGCCCGCCAGACGTAACACCCGTCTGGTCGGAGGATCCTCCCTTTTCTATGGAGGATGAGTGAACATTACTCCCTGTTCCTCATGCCTCCACATTACGTTCTAGATAATAATATAAAAAAATAAAGTGATATAAAAAAATCTTGCATATACACTTAAAATTCATAAATTATTTGGTAAAATTTTTCAAAGACTGAATACCTATCTATATTCTCGCCAAGCTCCATAAAGAATAGAGGTAAAAAAACCAATTTATTATTATCTGATTATCGATTTTTACATGCTAACTATTTATTGACAATTCCTATTGCAGCATATTTCAATAGAAACACTAAAATAACATACATTATAACTTGGCATTTCGAAAAACAATCAAAAAGTCGACATTAATTTTATGCGATAGCCCTACAAAAAAAGAAAGATGGATAACAAAACTGCATAACACATGCATTGTAATATTTTGAAGTATGCACTAAGTATAATATACCTACATGTATCAAAAAAATTAACCTATTAGGAAATTAGCTTACATGTGTGTTTATTTCATTCAAATCGGTTAAGCGTTCTATGCAAATCATAAATATCTAAACAAATAACCTGTTTACATTAGTAGGAAGTAGAACTAATACTTTTATGAAAATCATCCATCTAGAAAATGTTGTTATAACATCTGTCTTTTAGGCGTAAACTACTCGTTGCCTAGCAACGGTTTGTTTACCTCTATTCTTTATCCAATTTGGCCGACACAAAGTTCAAAATAATTTTCCTAGAAAGCCTTTATGAAGTTCTACTTTAGAGATTTTTTTCATATTTTTAAATTTATGGTTCAAAAGTTGAGAAGAGGGACAGAGTTGGGAGTTCCAAGGAAGTCATCATCATGTCAGCGTTAATCCCAGTCGCATCCGAAGCTTTTTCAGCTTTGGAGTCTGGGGTCTACTTTACCAGTCCAATTCCTCGAGGCCAATAGGGCCACTAGCACAAAATACCGACCTTCCGACCTCGCCGCCGAGGTCCATCGCGACGCGTACATCGTCCCTTGCCCGATGAAGGCCAGCCCGCGCCGCAGCTGAGCCAGTATATACATATAAATTCCCGACTATGACCTCTGAGTTTGTTTCAGTCGTTTCTTCTCAGAGCGTGTACTAGGAAACGCCGCGGTCATCAAACCGAAATAAAACAAATTTCGATCCAGCCGTCCCTTGCTGTGCTCTCCAGCGACACCCTAAGCCGATGTGCGAACCCCACAGGGGGTGCCCTTAGCGTGTAGCCGCTTAGTTTTTAGTTACCCTGGCTGGAGTCTTTAAATTAATTTAAGACAGCCACAGGATAGTCCGGGTAAGTAGTCACGACCTCTCAAGGTCAACTACAAGATGCCATAATAAAAAAGTCCAACTGCTGATTTTGGCTAAACTTCGAAATTTCGAAATTTTCCGTGAAGCGACTCCCGTCTGGCCTCCACAACCCGAAGGCGATATCGAAGCATTGCAGTTAGACAAATTGTTGGACTTTTGAGGGATCCAACAACCCGTAACGACTACCACTAGATGTTCGTATGGCAACCGGGACCAACGGCTTAACGTGCTTTCCGAGGCGCGACCAGACCAGTGCAAATATTCATATTCATGCATACAAATATTTGCACTGCGCGGGGATCTCCTTGCGCAGCCGCTACGCCACGGAGGCTGTAATATTTTTATTTCTGTAAGTATTAACATTATTAAAGTATGGGACTCCCCTTAGAAAACATTTTTTTACACTTTCTATTTTACGACGTTGTCGGGGTGATTGTTTACATATTAGTACCATACTTCAGCCTTTTAGTGCTAACGGTCACTGAGATTATATGCGAACGGACAGACAGACACACTGCGAAACTATAAAGGTTCCTAGTTTACTACGGAACCCTATAACTAGCGTACGTAAAACGCGCATTAGTTGCGAACACGAGCCTGTACTACCTATTAGGCTATTACCTATAATAATCTATCTATTATGTGCGTAATAATCCCAACCAACGTGCGGGTATGGCCAGATGTATAATCAAAACAATGCAACGCTATCAGTTCCTTACATACTCCTTATGTACGAAGCTGATGGCATTTTATAGTGTCTGCCTACTCTCATAGGAAGAAAGCATGAGTTTATATACGTATGTATATATACTGTTATAAAATTACTATAAAAATGAAAAAAAAACTAAGCAATCAAATAACTAATAGCTAGTACTTATAAGTCTTTTCTACACGTAAGAAGGCAAAATACGCGTTTAATTACAATAAATCGTAATGTAACAATTAAAATACATGACATCCAAGATAGCGCCACTGATGGCTATCAATACCTGTTTCGAGAAAGTAACCTGATTTATAATCCAGCCATGCAAAACGACTAGTTAGGTTACGACTTTGCATAATAAGTTATATCAATGTTAATTGCAGATATAGATTTAAAACAGGGTTTTCAATGACCAAGGGATTGCAAACATACCTTCACTTTTAACTTTCAAAAATTTCTCTAATAAAACATTGTAAAGGTTGGAGTGATTAATAATAGTTTCGGTATTCACAGTTCTTTCTTTGCCTCAACAGCTCTGGTGTTGTATATAAAAGGCAATATATGTCAATATATGGCATTGTATGCCAAAAGTTTCTTGAGTACAATCCTGTAGAAATGTTGGAATTAAGAAGCACTTGTAAGCACGAGGAACCGCAAGACAACAGTATTATAAAAGTATTTTTCAGTGTTGAAAGAAATATTCCCTGATGTTGTTGAGAAACAAACAGATCCTGTGTAGCTGGACCACTTTCTGCTATATCAATGTTTAATATTCTAATCATAAAATTCTAACTATCTCAGATCAGTAGAAAGACCAATTTTGAATGCTAATATGTTGAGTTGAGTAATCAATTTATTTTCTCATTCACTCGGCGAGTAACAACGCGCGGTCTAGGCAATAAAGAGTGATCCCTTTTACTTTTAACGCCACATGATCTCTCGTAAAGAATTGATAATGTCTTATAAAGGCAATGGAAAACCTGTACTTTTTCTGCGTAACTATATAACTATCTAGTTTTTTGGTTATATACAATAAGTAAAGAAAACCCTGTCCGACCCGTAAGGATAATAAAGGTTAGGTAAACACTTGACCAAATATAATATAAAATTTTACGTAATCATCATAGAAACAATACTAATGAATTTTGAAATAATCTTTTTCTCCCGCGAATTGATTACAACTTCCCCGAAATTTGGTAATTTTTCAAAAAGTGACAACACCGGTACGGTATTATTATGAACGAATAGCGATGTGACCACATGCCGCGTGCCCTGTCCCCCGCCGCCCGCGGAAGGGTTGTTTACCGCAAATGTATTAAGTTACCTCTTTTTGCAAAACAATATTTATTTTTTTAGGGGATCTTTTTTTTTAAGTTTAGCCCGGCTTTGTGTCCATTAGTAGAATCAGTTATCGATACCTAACAATACCTTCACGGATCGGACAGGGTTTTCTTTACATATTGTATAAATAAAAAAAACATAAAAATACAAGCATTTTACATATAACAGAAAGGGTCGACATTAAAACTATTGTATTTACTTGCATGTCATACCTGAATCTTCTGCCGTTTGATCTGATCGCAGCGTTTGATTTCTTCTTTGATGGCAGCCTCAGTCTGTGGGTGACAACCAGGATGTGCGTGCAAAAAGTTTTCTCGGTAAATCTGGTCTTCGTCTAAACAGTCCCATAGTTTCGTAAGACGTTCACGAAGTTCTAACACCTGGCAGAACAAAATAGTTTATTAGTAGTTAATTTGATATTTATACTTATACTTGATTCAATAATGTTAGCTACAAAATTTATACCCAGTTTATTTAAAGTATGAAAAGGTCCTTAATTTTCATATTCTTTCATTGCATACATAAAATATGATCTGAGGATCTCACTTGAAACTGATAAAAGTATCATGCATCCTCTATACCTATAGCTGCAGAAAATACTAAAGAATCTTCTAAAAGCACACATACCCTGTTGTTAGTCTGTTCAAACTTCTCTTGCAGGTCCTGTTGAAGCTTGGAGAGGCGGTCCATGTTGAGATCAGTCACTTTGAAGTCCACAGAGAGAGAAGATGTCACAATGTGTTCGAACTTGTTTTGAGGCTTGATACGGAGTTTGTCTGAAAGTACGACATTCAAATGAGAGTGTGAAAGATGAAACAACTTTTACCTTGAAAAAATTTTTGAGGCAACAGTAATCTAAATAGTACATCATTTGAGATTTCATTAACCTACTTATAGCAAGATAAAAGTTAATTAAAACAAGAAATTACAAAAGGTCAAAGTTCAAAACAGAGGCAGCACAACATTACTGTAATAAAACTGTTTTTAAAACAAAACTATGAATGCTGTCTGTATCTTAGGTGAAGTCAAGATAGGTACCAAAGTGGCAATGAAACAGCACCTACAGGGCCAAAAATATACTGACCCATAATATCCTTAATTTCAACTTGAATATTCAAGAAAATTTCAGCTCTCTTGTCCCTCTCTGCTTGCAGCATTTCCAGGTGTACCTTCAGCTTGTCCAGTTCTTCTTCTGAGGGAAGAGGAACCTCCTGTAACTCATGGATAGTGACTCCAAGCTTGTCAGCAAGGTCTCGCTGCCATTCTAATAGTCTTTCCATCTTCATGCGACGTTGTTCCACTTGCTCTCTGTATCTATTGGGACAAGAGATTTTTATGTGAATTATTCACTGTTTTAATAGTTACTGTGCTATTTGGGGTGGCGAAAATCCAACTAGTCATAAACTTTAGCCATTTTTATGAAACTAAAAATGGTGTAACAAAATTCAAGTAGGCATAAGATGGAAGAATGTCATAATACATCATAAAAATGCAATTACAGTTCTCTTGGGAAGATTGCATTGCTAAAATTAAGTAAGTAACAAAGAAAGATGCACAATAATAGATGACCCAAGATCTTTCTCATGTTATCAAGCTATTACAAAATTGACCTACCACCTAACTTGAGCCACTGTCTAATTATCTGTTTTGAAAAGTGTGAGAAAACTGTAGTTTGTATGACTGATAACAAATTTAAAATAATTAGCTGTGAAAAGTAAAACATTGTAGAACTTTAACATAACTTCTTTTTGGACGCGGCTTCAGTCGCGTGGGTTGCGAAATCTATCTCCTTAGCAAAATTATTCATAATCCATTCAGTAGTTTAGGTGTGAAAATGTAAAATTTAGTAATAGCTACGTTCAAACTAATAATATTTTTAAAAACCTTAAGACTACCGCTTTAAAGAGGCGAAATATTGTTTTTAATAGTCCCTACATGAAATTGTCTCACTACTGAGCTAAGGTCTTCACTATGCTTCTACACTTTCCCACATGTTGGATTTTCTGCCCAGTACGACATTTTAGCCACAATGTTGCTACAAACAATGTATGCTGTGTATGCTTCCTTACCCAGCAATCTGTTCTTCCAATTCCCGCTTGTACTCAACCAGCATCATTTCTTCCTTGAAGTCCAGAATGGTGATATCTACAGATAGACAGCGGCTCAACTCTTCTGTTTCTTCCTTCAATTCTGTAAATTTGTAACATTATTTATTATTTAAAAAATCTACAGCTCTTTAAAATTAACATTATTTTTTTTATAAAAAATCTTCCCCACACTAAGAATTTCTCCTGTATTGTGGGTGTGTTTACAAACATTAAAATCACATACAAAAACAACCAGACCTGGAACAACTGCTTTAACCGTGCAGTCCAAGACCAAGTATTACAGATTTATTTGTCAATTAACCATACAATAATTTTTTTTAAAAATACTCTTTGTCAAAATTATGTATTTGTATAGTGTCTGTGTTAAGGTTCAATTTTAAAACTTTAAGTCTGCAAGTTTATCAGACACAATAATGCACTGTAATGGACAATGAATTATTGTTTAATGAACTAGAACAAGAATTTTCACATGCTCACTGTAGAAGTTTCAAGAATCAAGAAGAACTGAATGATGTGAACAGTTTATTATAATTGTATTCTTGTTATTTATAGTCACCATGTGCACCCAGCTACCATTATTGAGAATATTACAATTATCATAAACATAGGGAAACCCAATAAATATACTTAAAAAAAATATATTCAAAAACCAGCTTAATCAACTTAACAAATCATTAAACTTACTGTCAACCTGTCCCTGCATTGTCTTGAGCTTCTGTCTGGTCTCGGAGATGACATCTCTATGTAGTTCCTTCTCAATCTGCACCAGTTTCGCAATGTTGTTTACTTTGGTGCTGTCATCTACTCCGAGGTGTGACCAGTTTACCCACAGCTCCTCCATCATTGACCGGACATTCTGGGATATCTCCACAAGGACCTCATTGCTATAAAAAATATTATTTTGGTAAAGAAAATGATGTAATTTTGTCAATTTTATGTAATTGCTTGTCCCTGCTGGGAACACAGGCATCCCTACTACCTAACATTCTGTAGCAAACTCCATCTAGAGCTGCCAATTGATGTACAAACGACCACACATCAAGTTACTACAATCTGTCAGATTTCCTTATTAGATTTTCAACTTTATCTCTAAAACATTAAGGCTTAAGATTGATTGGGAATATTTCATAGTTTCGGGTAGCTTAACCTGCTGTTGTCTATACATAGGTTAGGACCTTTTAATTTTCTTCTACAGACCATTGACTTTTAAAGTTTTGAGTCTAGGTTTGGGATATAAATATAGAAAAAGAAATAGGTAACCTAAGCTATACATTTTTCATGGTCAAAGGTATAGGTGATCAAGTTATATAGTTATAGCAGTAATAAGTTGGCTTTAAAATCAAGGTTATTTAGTATTAACAGGTGAAAATACAATTTATCTTTTACTTCACATTGCTGCCAGTACACACCAAATTCGATGACCACTGGGCACTGCTACTTGCATACAATTTGTATACAATTTTTTGCTCAGCAGCATGAGTAAAAGTATCATAAATTCTGATGTTTTAATACCAAATAAAAAGTAAACCTCTCCATAAATGATATACAGAATACTGTCCAGCTAATTGCAACTGGTTTTAAAGAGTTAAGAGAGCCAAGTAGAAACATTTTCAGATATTTTACGGTTCAGTTACCAGGGTGTATTAAAACAATAGAAAAAGGCAGTTTGAGTTTTAAAAAATAGCAACAATTATAGTAAAATGATCTTCGAACGAGTCGTTGTATTGTTGATCTTAGGTGTTATTTATAGATCGGAATTTTTATTTGTAACACGGAAATTTGAAACAAATCCGTAACGGTGGGAATATGAGACGCCTATGCTTCGAGTTCTAGTACTGCATAAACGGCGAAAGCTAAAAAACTATTACCCCAGTTTTAATTTATTATCAAGAGGATATGAATAATATTTGCCTCGAGAGAGCAACACGGGAATACTGGATTAAGATTCAGTGGTATAAAATTATAGAAACTTACAATAGCTTATTGACATCTTCGGATAACGTAATCATTTTGTATATTTATTCACTCTACTTCTTGCAATAAAACTCACATAAGTTCACAATAAAATGTCTAAACAGTGTTTGTATTATAATTCACTAATAATACTCAATAATTCTAAAACACCACTATCGCGAATCCAAAATCCAACGAGTCTTGAACGTTTGTTTTCAAAATTCAATACGTTACAAATGAATGTGTCTTCTCTGTGATGCGATTGGTCGGTTGACTTTACGTTCAGAAACGGTATAAAATAAATCCTGGATACTTTCTTCACTGTATAGGTAATCTATAATATAAAGTATAACTTTCTCATTAATTATAATATAATACTACTAGTTACTGGCTCGTGATATAACTATTTTAATTATCGATAAAGGTTTGTAATATTTCTGTACGTGAGCCTGGGGTGGCGCCACTGTACTTATACTTGTGATAAGCGGAGACTGACCGGCATTAAAATAACAAAAACTGCTTAAAGTTAACGAATGATTAGCGATTCTTTAACTATACATTTTTGACCTTTTAACGTCACTTAACTCAAATCATTCTTTATGAATAAACACCACAGTGTTTAAGGGGTTTATTCATAATCGATTTTTAAAGTTAAGTGACCTGCAAGCGTCTAAAATGTATGTTTAAAAAATCGCTAATCACTAGTTAACTTTAAACAGCGTTTATGAACAAGGGGGTGTATTTAAAAACTTGAGATATTTATTTGTATAAAGTTTCAAATTATTAGAAAAATGGTAACAAACCGCTATGGGGTCGACAACATAGCATGTTTGTTACCATTTTTACCAACCAAAGCTAGTAGGGCGAAATGAAATTTGGTTTTTCTATTTGGAATTTCTCAGTAGCAGCTCATCTCAGAGAGTACATAAAGCCGTTGGCCACACTGGGCCAGCTTGGTAAATTACGGCCCACTCTCTCTCATCGAGAGGAGGCCTGTGTCCCAGCAGTGGGAACAGTATAGGCTGATTTTGTTATGTTATGTACGACTTCTACGGGAACGAATTCACGAGTAGAACTAGCATCTACTCGTGACTTCATTCCCGTAGAAGTATATATATATTTCTGTATAGGTGTACAGGCTGTCCCAGAAGCCGACGTCAAACCGAAAGCAGGTGGTAGACTGACTCATATATGTTACTAGGTTTCACCCGCGTAGTTTACTCCGCTCTCATTAGTGGAAGCATAATGTTGTAGCCTAAAACCTGAGTTACCTATTTAATAAAAAAGTACATAGGTAAGTAAGTAGCTGTATTTTGCTTGGCAAGAGGGCTAGTGTAGCTACCTACATTTCGTTGTGGCCTCGGCGTCAGTGTATTGCTCTATTACGTATGCACGTCATTGTTAATGAATTTATTTAATTACAAAGCTAACAAACTTCCCCTGATACTGATCAATTTAATTATCCCGGTTGTATTACGTAAACATGTTGAATAATACTATAGATATTGGTCGATAGACTATATGTAACTTACGGCATAGACAAATACTACCTACAGACGACGTTAATAAAGATCAAATTCGCAAAACACCTATGGTTCTACCATAAAAACATAAACACTTGTTTAACGTTTGTCTAATGTCATATATTTTATGTTAATACAAGATCGTTTTTATGATAAAGCGTCATAATACTAGGTCCTTTTACTCATGACGTTTTGCAATAAAATTCATACATATGTACTGAAATATAATGTTGGCGCAACCATCAGACTTCACTAACGCATCGAAAATGTAAAAAAACAAACAAACTTAATAAAAAAAAATCTTAACAAAGCAAAATCTACACAGAAATCGTAATAACAACAGGGGAATTAAACTGTATTTAGACAATTGTAACAAAGATGCATCGTACTGCGAGCACGTGAGTACGATGCCTACAGCAGTAACCTCTCTTTGAGTAACCAGTAGGCCTAGTATGAGTTTTCATTACGAAACTCGTACGATCGTATCGAGCGCGTTTGACTCAGCGGTTGGCCCGCTTCAAGGTCGTAAGAACTCTCAACCAATGAGAGCGCCAAACGCGCTCGATACGATCGAACGAGTTTCGTATTGAAAACTCATACTAGGCCTACTGAGTATTATTATACTCTTTGGTAACCTGCTTTGCCCTTGTGAAATGTCGACGCGACATAACAATAAATGTATTACGTTTCGTTTCACGTTTAAATTATAATAAAAAAAGTGTGTGATCGCTTTTCATTTTTCAAAACTTCACTATTATATTGTAACATGAACAAAATTTTCGACGGTCAAATTTGAATAATCGATATTTTTATGTTTCAAAATGAGCTTTTGCCATGTTTTTACCCTTAATTTTTATGAATTTCGAAAGAAGTGAACGGTGGTGGAGAAGAAAATATTTTATAATTATACCAACTTTTTTATACTGTATGTTATTTTTAAGTTAAGAAGTCAATCTTGTTTCGTTATAGACATGGTTGATATATGTAGTTAGCTACGAAGTAGCGTTACAACGCAAATCTCATCATCATTAAATTGAAATGCACGGATCACTTTTACTAATTGTTTGGTGATAATCATTTGCTAACTAGTTTAGGTATTAAGTAAATGTAGATATCTTAGAATCTAAGTATAATATATATAATATAATATTTTACCTAAAAGTTAAGCAGTGAACATGTAAACCTACCTAGGTAAAGTAGGTATTCTACTACTGTTTACATGTTCACTGCTTAACTTTGACCTTAAGCTGGCCTTCCGTAAGGCTAAGCACGTTTTTCCCATGGCGAGTTTTTACCCAACTTCAAAAAGGAGGAGGTTTTATTAGCTCGCAACACACTGCTCAGCACCGAAAGCTGAAATTCCAACAGTGGTTTTAGACTCATGTTTTGATATGCGTGTGTTGAAGTCTAGGCGGAGTGTAGCAAATCCAGTGTGTGATAATATCCCGTTGTGATATTACGTATCGGCAAATACAGAGTTTCAATACTTAAAAAGTCAGCTTAGGTATACCGTAGTTGTTACCATTTACACGTGGCCTACCGTAGGTACCTATAGGTAGGTATACAAATTTTACTTTTGTTTTATATTGAAATTATTTGAAGTTAAACAAATATCAACTTTACTTCAATGATGATTAAGTTGATTTCGAAGTGATTAGAACCATTGAAAAGGGTATAACAGTGTTTGAAGTTGTAATGTAAACTACTTTATTGTACATTTTATTTAAACCTCTTACCTACTAACACAGTTGACAAATACTTTAACATTGAAACAAATTATCACGCTTGTATTAACGACGCGGATGTTGCTAAAGCCGTTGCTTCCTTTGATGACATCTTAAGAAGACCCCGCGGCGCCTGCGCTAGTCGCTGTTGTAAGAGGAAATATCTCTACGCACCGAGGGGTTTATGTGAATATTACACGTTATAAATTGTGTAGATAATTTCTACACAGAGCAATCTGATTTAGATTAGGTATAAGAATGTTTACCGTTTGGTTATCTAAATTTATAATATCTATAACGAAAATTTGTCTGATGGAGTTTCTTGCTCTCATCTGTTTCTGTAATCATCATCATCTTCATCATCATCATCATCAGCCTCTACTCATCCACTGGTGGACAAAGGTCTCTTCCATGACACGCTAACAAGTTCGACCCTGTAATCTACTTATAATCTCGTTTCTGTAATCGACTAATCGTTCAGCTATTTTTCGGAATCATTTCTAGAGCCAAGATCATCAATATCAAGGACATAGAGGTCACACTTTCATTCGTTAAACTTTATAAAACGAGGCCAGTTTGTGTATCAGTATGTGTGCAAATAAAATTTAAGATCCGGTTTTGAAGAACTAGCTCAATTAACGCCCCAGGCTGCGCTTATGATGGAACATTGCACATGCAATGTAGAAGTAGAAATATCTACTGTCGAGAATCATCATCATTATCAACCTTTTTATCGTCTCACTGTTGGGCACAGGTCTCCTCTCATACAGAGAAGGATTGAGCGTAATCAACACGCTTGCTCAATGCGGGTTGGCGATTTCAGACTTTTTCCTCAAGATGTTTTCCTTCAACTTCAGTCATTGGTGCCCAAGATATACTTAGAAAGTACATATAACTTTAGAAAAGTTACATTAGTACTTGCCTGACCTGGAATCGAACCCGCGCACTCATACTTGAGAGGCTGGTGTTTTAACCACTAGGCCACCACGACTGTCGAGAATAGTGAACAACAATAAAGTAATCGTCACCACACTGCTCTGAGCCCACGTGATGCATTACAGCCCACTCCCTGGAGGCATGTGTCCCAGCAGGAGACAATTATGCTTGTATACATCTACATACAAGTTATCTACTTGTTTGTTTACGTGGAAACGTCTTCTGATAAGAATAAGAGTCAGTAAATAATCTAAGCTAAAAATGCAAGAAAGTAATTTGAACCTACAGCTATTGCCTATTGAATGCTATTAGATGTGCTGGCGAAAAATTCTCTGAGTAGCATGGATAGTCAAGAATGTATTTAAATATATCAAATCTAATAAAAATAAACAGAAACAGTGGGATGAGCCACTCTGCACACAGTACAGAACAATTTACTTGACTCGTCTGCTACTGATGCAGAGCGTGCGCGCCTGCTAGTCGAGTCGGGTCGGCCTTCGTTGAACATAGGCACTTTGTTCGACGACACCACTTTCCGCATTGCTGCTTCCTTACGACTAGAGCTCCTTGCTGCTCTTCTAAGCGCTGTCACTGTGGCGCAAATGTCAACAGCCTCGGACACCACGGCCTGTCTTGCAGCCGAAGTGCGGATCGCTTAGCTCAGCACGTGAACATTCACGACATCATTCGTCGAGCTCTTGTCACTGTCGGCGTTCTAGCTGTATTAGAACCCAATGGATTGGTGCGAAATGATGACAAGAGACCGGACGGCACGTCCTTATTCCATGGAAGATGGATAGGCCTTTAGTGTGAGACGGAGCCTGAACCCCTCGAGCCCTGGGGCCCAAATGCTCATTGGCTGCTTAATAAACTGTCTATGTCTATAACTGCCTAATGTATCTGTCGATATCTGCCTATCTATGGCAGCTTGTTGACACTTCCCGTGATCTATGGGCTGGCTTTTATATTGGCCAAAGGCTAAGCATTGTCAGTCATCGCGGCATTGTCTCCAGTCTCTTGGGTATATTACCAGTCGACTGCGATGCCGAAGAATAATTTGTATTGAATTTGAAAAGTATTTTAATTTGATAACAGTTTTAATTAGGGTACTTTTATAATTTGTAGTTGGTTGACAGTACAACATCGTTCCGAGCTTAGCCTGCCGTCCGTATGTAATTATATTTAATTAAAATAAACGTGAAAGACCTTTTGAATTTTCCACGTACATTGAAGAACTGGAAGAATAATTTACCTGCGGCGGTGTTTCCGCCTGAATACAATTTAAATGTCTTCAAGGCTACAGTGAATAAGCTCTCAATAACCTAACGCCCTGTACCATCAACGCTTGGCGGAATCCCGGTCAAAACTTGATGTGCCTGCGTGGTTGATGCACTCGGACTGATCACTCTGACCGGTCTTTTCTCTGGAAGATTTGTGAATTTGTTAAAAGAAATTGTCTTTTGACTGCGAAAGGGCGGCCCTGCGAGGTCAGTGTTTGCGAGGGCTGCGCCCTGATTGCATGGAGCCCCTAGCCCCGAACGCGACTGCGCAGCACTGACACGCCAAAGTGTGACAGTTTAACGTGTCAATACTTGTGTAAATAGTGAAAAATTGGTTTTGTATTTTATATTTTTTTGTGTCTGTTTTTAGTGTGTATATTATAAGTATGTAAGTGCTCATCGTTTTTATGATAGATAACGGCAATTATAGTGATGCCGGAAACAGCGCCAGTCAACCTACCACTTCGCACGATACCCAATTAGTGAGATGCTCGTATTGCTCACAGGCACGTTTTTTTAAAGGCGAACGGGGGCTGAGGATACATTATGGTAAGATCCACAAAATACATAGTTTATCACCTTGCCCCCCAGCTACACCCCCAACATCAACACCTCCAGAACAAACCTTGTGGCAAAGACTAGCAAAATACAAAAACTCTACCCCGGTTTTAAAGAGAGTTCCCCGGGGCGCTAGACAGTCTGTTGCACAAAATTTGTCGCGATGTCTCCGTCTTGTGACCCGGGAGAACTCGCTAAGTGCCTGGGAGCAATTACTCACCTTCCCTTATAGAATTCTACATGTTCAAAAAAATTTGGCAAACAAAAAAACATTAACAAATCAAATTAAAGACAACTGCAACAATTCGACCCTATATTTAGATCCAAAATTAACTCCATTTAACAATCATTCACAAAAAGGCTTGTGTTCACATGTAGAATCCAAATTAAGTGAAGGTGACATCAGAGGAGCCGCTAGGATATTATTTAGCAGCGATGTGGTGGCGCCTTACTCTACCGAAACATTTACAGCTCTAAAGAGTAAACACCCGGCGCCTGTGGATGATCTCACTTTCCCCGACCCCCCTAACACAACCATCCTAAATTCAACCTTTTTAAATATTTCAGCCCACCAGTTAATTGCAGCCGTAAGCTCTTTTCGAAGTGGTTCCGCCGGCGGCCTCGACGGCTTGACTCCACAACATCTCAAAGATTTGCTGAGTCCAGGCGCCGGAGAAGCTGGTGAATTACTTTTGAAGGAGCTTGCGGCCCTTATTAACCTCATGCTCACCGGCGGCGTGAACGAGGCCGTCCTGAATGTCTTGTACGGGGCCAACCTGTGTGCCCTGCGCAAGAAGGACGGCGGCATTCGTCCCATCGCCGTTGGGTGTACATACAGGCGTACAGCAGCCAAAATATGTTGTAAGATTTATAACGAAAAACTTACAGCTAAGTTTCAGCCCCTGCAGCTTGGTTTCGGTACGAAAGGGGGCTGTGAGGCTGCCGTTCATGCCCTTTCCACTTTTTTAAAGTCAAACAAAGGTGAGATCATCCTCAAGGTTGACTTGAAGAATGCCTTCAATTCTATAAACAGGGACACTTTGTTGACTGAAGTCAAAAAGGAATTACCCGAAATTTATAGCTTTTTGTGGCAATGTTACAGACACCCTTCCAAATTATTATATAAAGACAATGTTTTGGAGTCTGCAGTAGGATGTCAACAAGGTGACCCCCTTGGGCCAGTCCTTTTCAGTTTGGCTATTCATCCCATTATCCAGAAACTAAATTCAAAATTTAACGTTTGGTACTTAGACGATGGGACTTTAGGAGGTGATGTAGACACCATTTTAAAGGACCTACAGCTTCTTAAACAGGAATTTAAATCGATTGGCCTAGACCTTAACCCCTCAAAATGTGAAATTTACCTCTCTGACATTCTAACATCACCCTACAGACAATTGACCATAGAAAAGTTTAATGCAATAGCCCCAAACATAAAAATTTTAGATAAAAGCTCACTACACCTCCTTGGGTCCCCAATTTTGGAAGATAGTTTTTCTTCTTTCATCGAACAAAAAATTCAAAATTTTAACGACATTTCGGACAGACTCTGTAAAATTAATTTGCATTCGGCTTTCACCCTTATTAGATACTGTTGTTTTGGCCCAAATTTTATATATTATCTACGCTCTTCCCCTTTATGGAAGCAGCCACAACTTTTGGACAAAATTGACCAAATTATTCGCATCACACTAACAACCATTTTAAATGTGGCCTTGGACGACCGAGCGTGGATGCAAGCCACACTTCCCATCCGCTTAGGTGGCCTCGGCGTCCGTAAAATTACCAGTATTAGCTTACCGGCGTTCCTGTCCTCTGTCCACAGCACTGAAGAGTTAACCGGGAAGATTTTAGCCTCATCTCTGGTCGACTCTGAAGTGCCGTGCTCGACCGACGCGGTGAACGCCTGGAAAATGACTTGCCCAGATACGAATCTGCCCTTGAACCCATCTTCCCAGAGGCAGTGGGATGAGCCGCTCTGCAGGTTGGTGCGGAATAATCTTATTAATACGTCCACCAATACTGTTGAGCGTGCCCGCCTACTGGCTGTTGGTAAATGGGAATCGGGCCTCTGGCTTCAGGCGTTACCGTCACCCAACATAGGAACTTTGCTGGGTGACGCCACTTTCCGGCTCGCTACTTGTCTGCGTCTGGGCGCCCCTTGTGTGGCTCCGCATCGCTGCCAATGCGGAGAAGATGTTAACTGCTTCGGACACCATGGCTTATCCTGCAGTAAAAGCGCAGGTCGGATAGCACGACACGCCAGCATTAATGATATTATCCGCCGTGCTCTTGTCACCGCCGGCGTGCCAGCTGTTTTAGAACCTTACGGCTTGACACGCGACGATGGGAAGAGACCAGACGGAATGACTATAATGCCTTGGAAGTTAGGTAGGCCTTTGGTATGGGATGCAACGTGTGTCGACACCCTTGCGCCATCCCATCTTCCAAATACGGTGAGTTGTGCTGCAGCGGCTGCTGCAAGTGCGGAAAACCTCAAACGGCGGAAATACTCCAATCTCATTGGAACCTATATGTTCGAGCCGTTTGGGGTTGAAACACTAGGGCCATGGGGTCCGAGTGCACATCTGTTATTCCAGGATATCGCCAAACGTCTAATCAACTGTTCACGTGACCAGAGGGCTGGGCTATTTTTTGGCCAAAGAATCAGCATTGCCATACAACGTGGCAATGCTGCCAGCCTTTTGGGCACGTTTCCTGTTGACAGCGATGCGGATGAATTTTTTGATGCCCTATAGTTATTTCCATTCCTCTTTTATACATATACTTGTATATATTTTTATTTTTAATTATTTATTATGTTTACATCGTACTGTAAAAATTGAATAATTAAATGGTTAACATACATTTTGAAATTTGTAGTTTATTTAGTTTTATAATTTTGTAAATATTATCTGTAATATATATGGTAACGTAATAATATGTAAGCCTTTAAAACAAATTCAAATAAAACTATTACAGGTACTTTTGGATTGTCAAAGGGTTGATCAGTCAATAAGATGAAGCTAGTCGCCCATTCCATAATGGAGAAGAACGGGCAAGTAACTACACGGACTCTCTTAAATTTTTCATCCTCGGTCTACGCATAAAGACAATTAACGATCTGTTACCAAAGGATTCTTTTTTTCTGTTGGCCAAATTTGGCCTTGGGAAGCGGATAACCTTGAAAAGCAAGCAGACGGAAACAGATCTCATAGCCGGTGACCTAATCACTGATCAGAGCAAGCAATCAACCTCGCTGGGCTCTGTTACGACCGTCCTGAAAGAAAACAAGAATCGAGCGAAGTGTAAGAAAATCGTAAACTTTAATGAACACGACCTTTTTGAGGTACGCGACCAAGAAGAAGAGGATGATATGAGACACGCTCTTCATATTTATTTGATTGCCCAACCTTCGCTAATAGCCAGGGAAGGTTGGGCAATCTTCAATTGGGCAGGCTTTAATATGCTAGCAATGCGTATGCAGAATGTAAAACCGACCTACCTACTTACCGATCCGCTGTGCAAGATTTAATACGCAGTTTAGGGTGCGTAGACCAACTTCGTTGAGTTGACTGGCCTGTGAGCTTCAATGATATACCGTCACTTTACAGTTTAGGATCTATACATACTACCTTCGGAGATAAACATAGAGCCTCTTCTTCATCTCAGCGTTAATCCCAGTCGTATCCGAAGCTTTTGAGCTTTGAGTCTAGGGTCCGCTTTGCCGGCCTAACTGCTCATTTTGGATAAACTTCGATATTTTCCATGAAGCGACTGCCGTCTGACCTCCACAACCCAAAGGCGATATCGAAGCATTGCAGTTAGACTAATTGTAGGACTTTTGAGGGCTCCAACAACCCGTAACGACTGCCATTAGATGTTCGTATGGTAACCGGGACCAACGGCTTAACGTGCTTTCCGAGGCGCGACGAGACTAGTGCAAATATTCATATTCATGCATACAAATATTTGCACTGCGCGGGGATCGCACCCACACCTCCTTGCGCAGCGGCCGCGTTCGCTACCGCTACGCCACGGAGGCTGTGGGGAGATAAACATAGAGTAATACCTAAATATATGTATGTAAATATAGATATGTATTGTCCTATGAATCTCAATTGACAGAGGCTTTGTCAGGGTTCTAAGTAAAAACTTTTTTATTATTTTTTACAAATTATAAACTAGCGCTTGACCGCAATCCCGCCTGATAGTAAACAGTGATGCAATCGTTGATGGCAAAGCGCACTAGTTTATTAAGAACACGAATGCACCTAGATTTTTGGCGGAATAATACCTACATTTCATTCTTCATGTAGTAAATAATTCCGTATACATTTCATACCTATACTATGAACACAATCTCATCATAAACTTCTGCCTCCTCACTTCACTTAACACAAACATAACTTAACGTTTTTGCCTAACACTGGATACAATCGCTTTGTTTGCATACTTAGCTCAGCATTAGATATTCTCCTCGCTTCATAATAAGACGTAACGTATAAGAACATGTGTCGGATACGGATGAACAATGAAAGCGGTCTTTATATGGGACACAATAAGAAAACTGTTCGGTTTACATAATTATGTTGATTTTGCTTACGACCAATGTTTGTCATTGAAAGGTTGATCGAGGTTGTTTTTTTTTAATCACTCATAAAATTGTGAGTGTTATTTGAAGTTATCTAAGTTGAGTTTCATTACAATTAGTGTTTATTATGATTCATTAAGATTAATGAGTGTCTTATAAAGTTTATAGCAAGTCTTTATTGGCTACCACGTAACGTCGCTCTAATGGACAGACAGATCCACCAACTATTCAGTGTATTTCTTAAATAATAAAAACGATAATTTTATTTGGTACAGTTCATGTTATTTCATTGCATTAAATTTAATTAATTTATTCTATTCGAACTTGTAAATTTACAAGGTGTTGAATCTACTTAATGGCTATCTATATCTAGTGTCTAATTTTTAAATTAAAATCCAAATTTAAAAAAGAATATTTCAGATAAAATATATCCATATAATGTTAGTAAAAGTAAAGCTTAGCCTAATGTTAGGAAGAAATTAACTGAAGTAGGTAAGTGTTTAATGGTTTTTTTAATAATTATAAACTAGCGCTTGACCGCAATCCCGCCTGATGGTAAGCAGTGATGCGATCGTTGATGGTAAAGCGCGCTAGTTTATTAAGAGCCTATTCACTCAGAAAAACTGAGCGAACAGGAAGGAAGACGGCAGTTCAGCGAGGTGATGCAATGTTAAACCCAAAAACACGACCAAAGATGCTGCGCCAAAGGGAGATTGATCTGAAGACCCTCCACGACCAAACTCCCAACACAACAACATTTGGCGCATCGTACCCGTCACACATCGCAACACAACTGCTCAGACCGGTCCTCCGTACGGCTTCACCAGACATTATGCCGGAACACGACAAATCGCTTGATTTGGTTTAAAAGTTTTGCCTAGGTTGGTTACAGATGTCTAACTCGATTGTAACGATAAATTATAGCTATATATAACAACAATCTAAACAATTACTGAATAAACGTTATTATTATTTATTTATTATTATTTAATCACTGATGCACAGATGGTATAATACACTGGAAACACAAATGGATCTAGGTACTCAAACATTCAACACACAAACTACCCCACTAACTCATATTCAACCTACCATTTTACTACGACTACTTATCAATTAGCGGTTACTAACGCAATACAGCAACCGCGCTTAGATTATAGCCCACGACCTGTATTACGTATGTGTTACAATGTGAATTGAGTTGCCCAATCACTGCCTGTAAGCCAACAAGGTTTTTATTCGAACATACTAACTATGCCGTATTGTAAAAGGTCCTTTGGGGTAATGATACGATTGACGTGTAGAACTTAGTAACTTAAAAACATAGGTCATGAACCAATATCTATGGCGTGACTTGAACGGCGCTTTTCATAGCCGTAAGCCCTATGCTATTTGCGGGCGTTTATGGATCTATCCGAGGTTGTAATCCTGGACGAGATTTTCTATAAAAGGTCAGATGAAAAGCTGCAGGATCAAGGGGAAGTAGGAATCTATGATATAGGTATGTACTTACGACTCCGCCCTGGTGACTGTCGCACTTATGTAGTTTTTGATTTTATGGGTGACTCAATCAATCTATCTTCACATACTGTCAATTTGATTGCTTAATAACTGTGGCGCTGCCAGATTGCAGTTCATATGAATTGACGACACGATTGGCGCAGTAACTGAGCGACTGCTGAGATTCGTGTCGCGGATTCGATTCCCGCACGGAACAAATATTTGTATGGCCTACAGGTAATTGTTCTGGGTCTGGCTGTTTGTGTGTGTAAATTTAATTGTTTGTAAACGCACCCACGATACAGGAGACATCCTGTATGGGGTAAAGTTAAATATATATATATATATATATATATATATATATATATAAGTACTACCAAATATTCCTTCCTTAGCTGCTAGAAAGTTTAATTTCTCCTTTCGCTTTCAGAAGAAGTTTTCCAAAAATTATTGAATGTAGAACATCAACATCAGTTTTAGAACTAATACACTGACTTTTACAAGTTATACCTCATCATTTCTTTTATATTGCGGCACTTATGTCCATAGTTTGCTTGTAAACTGATTAAGATTATCTCTGAACTTCGAAAGGCATTGTCACCTCTGTGTTTGTTTCAATCTTTCTTCTGAGTGTGAGCGGATAAGAAGCACCAAATTTATCAATTTTTAAAACATATTCTATTTATAGCGTATTTTTTTTTAATAATATTATTTCTTTATTTAAACTTTGTGCACAAACATTGCATAATGGTGGACTTAATGCCTTAGACATTTTCTACCAGTCTACCTTGAGGTGATGCAGAGACAAAACATGGTAGGTGCAAATAAATTAAGAAAGAGAAGAAAAATATTATAATAAATATATACATACAAAATATAAACAGTAGAGAGAGATAAAAAATTAAAGATAGAGAAAAAGAATAAATTATATGTGGGACTAGTGGCCGCCAGCGACTTCGGCCGCGTGGGTTAGTTATGCTCCGCTCCTATTCGCTGCAGCGTAATGTTATATAACGTAAAGTGTGTGTGAATTAATAGGCTATCCAGCGCAAAAAGAATTATTCAAATCGGTCTAGTAGTTCCTGAGATTAGCGCGTTCAAACAAACAAACTCTTCAACTTTATATATTAGTATAGACGAATCAGCCAATTTCTTGCGTAGGTATTCCCGAGCTTTAACTTTAAATGTGTACCGACTTGTCAACATCCTGATATTCTGAGGAAGATCATTCCAAAGAGAACCGCCTGGACAAGAAATGAAGACTTAAGAAAACCAGTGCGGTGAGAAGGACATCGTAGAAGACAATTATTGGAAGAACGAAGATTCTTATTATGCGCAAAGAATAAATATTGAAAATGAGAAGTAAGGTAAGAAGGGGAACAGGGTTTATGTAGAAGTGAAAACAAGGTCGTCAAGGTTCTTAGAGCTCTGCACTACCTGATGGGTAGCCATTTCAACATGGACCGGTGAGTAGATACATGATTCTACTTACGAAGACTAAATACGAATCGAATGCAGTTATTTAGAAGTCGATCAAGTTTATTGAGTAGATCAGCATTCAGGTCGTAATAACACACATCACCATAATTAATAATGGGGAAGATAGGGATTGAACAAGTGGTTAATATTTTAGGACACTGGACAGCTTAGAAAAGCCATCTCCACGAATCTAGCGTTGACACTAAACTTGCATTGAGAGTAACTTGCAGTCAAAAATTTGCCTGAAGAAATTTATTTTCGAATCTAGGTTCTACCACGCACGTTTACAAACAACTGTACAGCAATAACTCAATTATTTATCACTTATTCTACGAACACTTCAATCAATCGTGTGTTTCCGACTTTTCCGATCGATACACACACTGTTTTCCGATATTTACGTGATGTTCATTAATTACTTTATTTAACCAATGAGCTGTACGATTTACTGCTAGGATTAATACGTAAGAAGGGAACGTCTGAAATAAATAATTCAATGATTAAAAAAAATAGGTAGAGTGATATATCTTGAGTTATTTCAAGAGGATTTTTAGATGAATTAAAACTATAAGCTAGACTTTATTGAAGCAAACACTAATTGTTGAGAAATGACTTACACTAAGGATACTTAGGTTGTTATTAAAATAATTATAGCTAATTATTTACAAGGCATTTATTTCTTGATTGCTCTATAAAGAAATATTGTGGTAAAATTACTGTAATTAATGAGCTAACAGCATTATCAACAATAAAATCTCTAAATAATTAATACACGCACATACATAATTTACATAAACTCACGCATTCTTCCCGTGAGGGTAAACAGAAACTACAGAGCACCACTTGAATTGCGATCCTGACATAATCCTTTTGTTTCACTTACTTTTTTAATAGCCCGTACGCAAAGTCATTTTAATATATTACATCACGTTATTAAATAACAGCAAATGAAATAATCAACATCCGTCCATTGCACCATTACTAGAGCACGGCGACCTTGATGTTTGAATCGAATTTTAAATCCATATGAAACCTAAGAGCAATTTATTATAACTCGCGCAAGTTAACTGCGCACCTCGCTCTGTGACGTCATTCGGAGGGTACCGTTTGTAAGAAATGAGAATTATGTTAAAACAAAAATATAAATTACATTTTTTTATGTTAATAAAAGGTTGTTTTGATGATAAAGCGTCATAATACTAGATCATTTTACTCATGACGTTTTGCAATTAAATTTATACATATGGACTGAAATATAATGTTGGTGCAACCAACAGGCTTCACTAACGCGTCGAAAATGTAAAAAACAAAAAAAACATAATAAAAAAATAACTTAACAAAGCAAAAACTCCACTGAAACAGTAATAACAACAGAGGAATTAAATTTGTATTTAGACAATTCTAACAAAGATGCTATCGCTACTCCGCGCTTACGGCGAAAGCGGGGCGCCACGCGGGGGTGCGGGAGAGGGGTCGAATTCCAGCGAGGTGCACAGTTAACTCGCGCGAGGGAGTTTTGGCGGGAAAGTCAAGCTGAGTGTCACGCTCGTTTTTCATTGGAATTTTAAAATTATTTATAGTGTTGTTTACTAAATAAAAGTGCGTGATTTATGTAGTAAAAAGTGCATTTAGTAAATAGTTTATAAAGAACAGTGAAATATAGCAGCATAGTGGCCACATCATGACTTTGCCCCTAACCTCACACGTAAGACTGGTCACGCTGCAGTCTTTTTCTACATGAATAATTTATAATTACTTGACATTGGCTAAATGCACAAACCGTGCGAAGCCAAAAAATAAAGAAAGAAGAAAACTCGCACGAGTAGTATGTTTAACTTTCGCACATAGTAATGATGTAACACAAAACAACTTTATTTTCCCTCTCAAGGTTACTTTTACTTTCATGATGGTCTAACAGCAAGAACGATACTAAAGTTTTCTCTGTTTGTCTAGTGCTTCGAACATTGAGGGCATTAAACCCAAGACCTCGAAACGGTCTCCAAAGCCTGGAGCACAGGCGTAGAGTAGCCAGCCTTTCGGTCTTCTATAGGATGCATTCTGGTGAGTGTGCAAGGGAATTGTATGATATTTAATTCCCCCATCTCCGTTCCATCATCGGACGACCCGTTGTGCGGCGAGTTTCCACCCTTATGTTGTTGACACCACTGCGATCCGGACGAAGCGGTTTGCTTCCTCTTTTATACCGCGTACATCGAGGGACTGGAACAATTTGCCAGCGACGGTGTTTCCGTCGCACTACAATTTGAGTGTCTTCAAGGCTAGAGTGAATAGGCTCTTAATAAACTAGCGCGCTTTACCATCAACGATCCGATCGCATCACTGCTTACCAACAGGCGGGATTGCGGTCAAGCGCTGGTTTATAATAGATAAAAAAAAACCTTATTCACGGTAGTAGCTGTTCATGAGTTCCTGGGTAAAAGAGGTGTTTCCATCAGGAAATTTTCAGTAACAGTCCGGAGTCTAGATTCGTGTATGGCTAATAGCAATAAGTTCATCCCCTTTTACTTATGACTTAATCAATACTGGTGAATTATACAGGTCATTTTTTTTGCAGTTGATGTTCCACAGCTGGTAATTGGCGCCCCTGCGCTCTTTTTACCTCTCTGTCCAGAGCTACCAAGCATCAATCTTTTTGAAAGGAATTCAGCGAGGTACTTGCGTAACACATTATCAGTAGTAATACGTTTCAGTTTGACAGTTCAACAACATTCATTGCGTCATTTACTTTGTTGAGCCGACACGTTTTAGAACATATGGAGCAATGGATTAGAAATATTATCATCATCATTATCAACTTTTATCGTCCCACCGCTGGGCACAGGTCTCCTCTCATACAGAGAAGGATTGAGCGTAATCTCCACGCTTGCTCAATTGGCGATTTCGGATTTAAAGTCCAGGTTTCCTCAAGATGTTTTCTTTCACCTTCAGTCATTGGTGTCCAAGATATAGGGGAAGTACGGACAAAATGACAGGGTGTTTTGTTTTTTAATCATATTTCTTTATTTAACGTAATTAGAATCAACCTTATATTTTTTTTCTCATCTTTGGTTCATTGAGTATCATTGACACAGTCTTTTAACTAAGTTGGAACTACAATAAAATATTTACTTAAAAAAAATTTAACCAATCTAAAAAACCATTTTGTCCGTATAGTACGGACAAAATGACATATATGGTAAGGACATAATGACATACTTAAATTTTAAGAACACAATTCACAGATATAATTTTTTGTCTTCTTTGGGCGATCAGCACATGAAGCGTGAGCCCAAAGATAACAAATTATACATCGTAACCAAACTTCACCGGGCTTTGAACGCGAAAAGAGATCATTGCAATAAATGCAAGCGGCATCGCTATCATCGCCTTCTATTTCGCCAGGGAAATCTTCACTTTCTGAGCTATCTTCTTCTATCAGAGCAGTTATACGCTGCCTTGATGCTCTTAATATTTTTTCTGAAGTTGGAGCTTTTATAGGAGCAGGAATATTTTTTTCATTATCATCAAAAATTTTTCTCTTAACCTGTCTCTTCTTTTCTGCCGGTGGGTCCTTTGGTCTATTTTTAGCAATAACTTCTTCCATGTTCGGTGTAGAAGTTAAGAGCCAACTACCTTTGGCAGGTTTCAATTTTCGTTTTCCTTGGCCACGAATGAATTGTCCCTGTGGTGCTGGCGAAATAGTTGCAACAGAATATGTTAGTGATTGCTTCGATGTACCAGGTCTCACACCGTCATCGTACGATACTTCAGTCACCTCATCTACATTAGACTCCCCTAAGTTTATTCCCAAATCCAGGTTTATCATATCATTAACGACATGCCCATTATCAGCATTGGTAGTTTCTTGTGTGGTGTTTTGTGAAGAATCAACTTTATCACCATTTGTTGCTAAAATAGATGTAGCATCGTTATTCGAAGCTTCTATAATTAATGAATTGTTGATACATTGTGTAGTGTCTGCAATATCGTCCTGATTTAAAGGAATATTTGTTGTCTCTGCAGGTTCAAACATGTAGTCTGGAAAAATATCAGGATTAACAGGCCAGATGCCTGTCTTTTTAAAGCCATTACTTGCATTTTGCACAGTTGCAGCCTTTCCATAGGCTTCATTAAACAAATACCCGATTTGTAAATGGGTAACAACGCGCCCTGGATGATTTTTGAGCCACTTGGATATCTCTTGATTAAAATACGTTTTTAGTGGTCCATAGATGCTGACATCTAAGGGCTGCATTCTGTGAGTGCAATGTGGTGGTAAACACAACATATGAATGCCATTTTCTTTAGCACAACTCAAACATGCGATGCTTTTATGACTTGAGTGACCATCACAAATTAGAAGAACCGGGTCGTCTTTACTAGATTTCGTATGTGCTTGAAAATGTTTTAACCATTTTACAAACACCTCTTGGTTCATCCATCCTGATTCTTGTGCTAATCCAAGAGTGCCGGTGGGAGCTTCATCAATTAGCTCATTTTTCATGTTCTTTCTTGGAAATATCATGCAGGGTGGAATGAATGAACCGATGGCATTCGTACAACACACCACTGTCACATTTGAACCTCTCTCAGCACTGGTGAGACAGCCGATTTGTTTTCTGCCTTTAGTGGCCAAAATTTTTTGTGGTTTCTGGACTGTAGTGAGCCCGGTCTCATCCATGTTATAAATTCGGTGAGGTTCCAAATTGTGACACTTCAAAAATTCCTCATAAATATGGAAAAACTTCGCTACTTGTGGCTTATTAAAGGCTTGCGCTCTTGCAGCAGATGTTGGTTCTGGAGCACGCAGAGAAATATCCTTATTTCTTTTCAGGAAGCTTTCAAGCCACTCTTGTCCAGCGCGTTTTTTGTCCTTGTTGAAAGGGTGTTCGAAACCATTTTTTTCAGCTAGTTCAAAAGCAAGCTCTTGGAGTGACGTTCGCGTCAAACCAAAAAGTCGTGTTTCTAAAAATTTTATGTGTTCTACTAACTCCTTCTCAATTTCGGTTGAAAAAGTTTTCTTGAATCTTCCTAATCCTTTAGAAGTGGGGTCCAAGGTTTTGTTTCTATTTAATGCATGTCTTCTAAGCGTTGCCTGAGGAATACCAAATGTTTTTGCGGCTAATTCCCATCCCATTTTATTTTGCTTCCATGCTTCAATAGCCTTGCTCATGGATTCTTGGCTCCAAGACTGCCGATTAGTTTTTCTTTCGTAGTTTCGCGGCATATCACCTAAAAAAATTATAAATATTAGTCAACAGAAACTTTATGGACAAAATGACATACTATGTCATTTTGTCCATTGGATATGTATGTCATTTTGTCCAAATGTAAACAAAACCCAATAAAAAATCTTAACTAATTCAAACAACTATTAATCGCAATTAGGACAATTAAAATCACTGGAAAATATCATAGTTTATCGATTTTAATAGAAATAACTACAAGAAACAACAAATAACTCACCAAAATACAGGAGAAAACCATGTGTAAAATAAACTTTTGCAGGCACAAAACACGTTCGAACTCGTTACTTTGACGCGACTGTGCCGATGGCGCTCAATGTTTGACAGGATTGCAAATATGGCTGCCGTCACGTGTTATAGCAACGGGAACGTTGCTAGAGCCCGCCAATTTTGAAATAAGGCAACTATGTCATTTTGTCCGTATATGTCATTTTGTCCGTATTTCCCCTACTTAGAAAGTACATATAACTTTAGAAATGTTACATTGGTCCTCGCCTGACCTGGAATCGAACCCGTGCACTCTTACTTGAGAGGCTGATGTTTTAACCACTAGGTCACCAAGATTTTTTAGAATTAGAAATATGCTTCAAAATGACGCAATTACCTTGCTAGTCTTGGTCATTATTTTGCATATTTCTAATAGGGATACCCTGGATAACGGGTAAAAAAAAATGATTATATTTAGTCCGTCGTTCAGATTATAGTAAAATATTGGATACGTATATTTTGTTTTCTCAAATCAATAAACATTTACAAATATAAACGGCATCAAAGATCAGGAGTGGTGGCTGATGACGTCACTGCTCGCTAAAAATTGTAGCGTGCAGTGACATCACAAGAGTTTTCAACGCACACTGCCGTCTTCATTTTTTGTTTATATGAAAAAAGAAAAAATACGTGTCTAGTATTTTTTGGAAACCTGACTGAGGGACTAATTAGCTTTTTTAGTCAACAACCCTATTAAGGATATTGTAAGGGTAGCTTTTATTCATGTTTTTCTATCAACGACAATGAACGAAAACGACTCAAATACTCAACTCACATTTGGAGCAAACGCAGAACAAAAGACATCAACGCGCTCCACCACGCGTATCAAGCATTTGGTTTTACACACAAAATTTCATGCACACTATTTAAATTGATGACTAGTAATACTGCTACAATGTTTTTAAGTGATGCAAGATGGATGCAAGATTCAAGGCGCGTTGCATCGCTTAGTTCAAGATCAGCGGTCATTCATCATTTCGGTTGCAAATTATCTTAGACATTGCTTATCATAATTATTATCTTAGCAATATAATGCGTCATGTTAAGGAATTATTTATTTAAATTGAGGTTTGTTAGTTCAAGTGATTAGCTGCACTATATTAATGTATAAATTTATTTTTATGATAGAATCATTTACATAGTATGTCATGATAATTTATATTAGAACTTAGCTTAGAATTTAATATTACTTAACTTATTTTATAAGGAATAAATAAAAATATCTCAGTACATGTACAAGGCTGTGAACAGAAGTCACCCAATAGACAAAGTCTTATCGCCAAACGATTCGTCGTGTTTCGGTTTAATGTCTGGCGAAACCGTTACTGAGGACAGGTCTAAGCAGTTGTATTGCGTCGTGTGCCGGGTACGATGCGCCAAATGTTGTTGTGTTGGGAGATTAGTCATCGAGGGTCTCCAGATCAATCTCTCTCTGGCGCAGCATCGTTGGACATGTTGTTGGGTTTAGGATTGCATCACTTCGCTCAACTGCCGTCTTCCATCCTGCTCAGTTTTTTTGAGTGAGCTCTTAATAAACTAGCGCGCTTTAACATCAACGATTGCATCACTGCTTACCATCAGGTGGAATTGCGCTCAAACACTAGTTTATAATTATATAAAAAAAAAACGTTAGTTTTTGCTGTCACCCTTCATCGTAAGGTCCAACATGAATTATTCTAACAAAACAATCCTCTAATCACCAAAATCTAGTAAGAACTTAAAAGCAAACCCCGCTCGTGATTTAAGATGTTCAAAATTTAGTAGCAGTCTCATTTCGGCGACAAAAACTTGTCAAAATGTAAGGGAATCAGAAATATTTTTGACAGTTTTTGAACTGAGATTTGAATGTTCGTAGAATTAGTAAAATCACCCCACAGGTTTAAATCACCTAAATAGTTATTGAATTACACATCTAACCATTATAGAAATGCAGTTCATTATATAAAAATATAAACAGCTTTGTTCGATAGGTACTAAGTTATCACTTGTGTATTAAGAACTTACTATTTTGTTTTATTAATCTCAATAAAGTTCGAAATCTAAATACTGATTCAAAGGTTAAGGCTGGGACTAAAGTTAGATTTCGTATTGTAATAAGGGGGAAAAGTTTACTGATAATGAAGAAAAACATTTAATTATGAAATAAATTCTCAAGATGTTTTCCTTCACCTTCAGTGTCCAAGATATACTTGAAAGTACATATAACTTTTAGAAAAGTTACATTGGTACTTGCCCGACCTAGAATCGAACCCGCGCACTCATACTTGAGATGCTAGTGTTTTAACCACTAGGCCACCACGACAAATCTGAAATCGCCAACCCGTATTGAACAAGCGTGGCGATTACGCTCAATCCTGCTCTGTATGAGAGGAGATCTGTGCCCAGCTGTGGAACGATAAAAAGGTTGATGATGATGAAATAAATAACCGTACTTGTAATGATTTAAATTGGAATATGAAATAGAAATTCATGTCGTAAACGTTTACCTCCATTTTGGCACACACGGAAACAGACACGACTTATAGTCACGAGTTACTTTGTTACTCCAATTACTTCTCTTTGTAATAATATAAAAGCCCTCATCAAAATTTTATTAAATTACGAAACAATGGAAATGTATTAGAAGTGTGTTACGTTATGGTGGCAGCCTTATTACTTACTGATTTGTACCTAGTATTTCATGCGAAGGTACAGTTAAGCGCAAAAAATAATCTGCTCAAAAGGCTTTGTTATAGAAAGGGATCGTAAAGGGTCTCACGGGCCCGATTCCCGCACGGAACAAATATTTGTATGACCCACATGTAGTTGTTTTATGTGAGTTCATATAGGGATGTATCCAAGGTATGAAAATCAAAAAAATAATTAGTCCGCCTTATAGATAATAAAAAAAATTAAGACCCGTATTTTTTATTTGTCAAAATTATTAAAAAGTATTGAGATATAGCGTATTAAAGTTACGGAGTGGGGGCTAATTACGTCACGCCGTCGTAGATTTTGTACAACGGCGTGACGTCATGCGACATTTCAAATCAATATATCTTCCGAAGTATTTGCATGAACGAAAAAATAAAAAATACGTGTTCAATATTTTTTATAAATCTATCTGGTGGACATTAAATTATTTTTTAGGATACAACCCAATTTCTTAGTTTGGGGCACCGTTTTTTAAAAATAGAAATTAAAGGTATGTGAGGTATAAATACAATTCGGGAGGTTATTGTTCTGGAACAGGTTCCTTATCTGGATAAGGCGGAAGGAAACGCCAGGGTGTCACGACTGTGGGGATCGACCTGAGGACACGGTGGAGGTCTGCCTGGCTTGGGCGAAAAACCGCCGTGTCCTCATGGCGGCGGCGATTTCTCGCGTCCGGCCCTGGTCCATGGTCCAGAGCGAGTGTGCATGGCAGGCCACTAACTCCTTCTGGGAACCAGTGACGCTGACAAAAGTGGAGGCGGAGCGCGTGAGGTAGTGGGAATCTCAGAGCCCTCACGTCTCTAGCCGCCGCAGGAGACGTCCTGGTCGGGAGACAAAATCGAACTCCCGGCCACCGTACGCGCGGGCTCGCGAGCAGTGGGCAGCTCACCACCCTGCAAGGACCAGACCAGGGTCGGCGGCGTGTTGTGTTTCACGCGCGCCTCAAAGAGATGTCAGCACATCGTGACGGGGTCCACGAAGGCCGATGCTTGGGTCAGGGTTCCGGGTTGGTGAAAAGAGAAAACACAGGAGGGTTTTAGTCAGTAAAAGTCTGACACGCCCTTCCAGCTCCGTCCAGAATAAGAGAGGTCATTTAATAATTTCCCATCCTCACTAAATAAGTAAAGTAAAAGTAGGTATAAAGACAAAAATATAGGTTTTGTCTATAAAATAATTATTTGGTGTCAGTTTTATAAGATTAAAAATATTTGTATTACATTACCAGCCAAAAATACTTCGTATGCCTAAAATTTTGACATTTATTGAGAGATGACATTAGGCAGAGATGAGATTACGACTAAGTTTAGAATGTTTTTAATTTAGAGAAAGCCTCCTACTACATTTTATTAATAATAAGCACAATAACTTACAATTCAAATTACATATGGTCTAAAATTGGCATTTGGCAGACCATTCGAATAACATAGGTACACGTGGCATTAAATCTTTAATTTTTACCACAGAACATTAAACGAGGTATTTTTAAGTATATCCCTCCAATTCCCTTGTTTACAGACTAAACTAAATTAAAGTTCAGTCCTTCTTTTTCTTTATATTGCATTAAGAAAAGGACAAAAGATAATATGTTAGTTTAGACCTATCAAATTAGTCTATTGATGTATTTTTGTTGCCGTGTTTATAATCGCATCTAAAGTAACTATGGAATATCTGAATTTGACAGGATTAACCTTGAATGTTATCTTCTGTCCTTTTCTTAATGAAATAAAAGAAAAAATGTACTTAACTGAAAATTAGGTTACTTTGTGAACAACGGCATTGGCGCCATTGTTTGTGTATCTATATGACTTCATTTTTTTGGTAAACGCACCTATGATACAGGAGTAATCCTTAGTTTTTTTTTTTTAATAATTATAAACTAGCTCTTGACCGCAATCCCGCCTGATGGTAAGCAGTGATGCGATCGTTGATGGTAAAGTGCGCTAGTTTATTAACAGCCTATTCACTCAGAAAAACTGAGCGAATAGGAAGGAAGACGGCAGTTGAGCGAGGTGATGCAATGTTAAACCCAACAATACGACCAACGATGCTGCGCCAAAGGGAGATTGATCCGAAAACCTTCCACGACCAAACTCCCAACACAAAAACATTTGGCGCATCGTACCCGGCACACATCGCAACACAACTGTTCAGACCCGTCCTCCATACGGCTTCACCAGACATCATGCCGGAACACGACAAATCGCTTGGCGGCAAGGCTTTGTCTGGTGGGTGGTAACTTCTGCCGGCGGCCGATGCTATGGCCTACCACCGAGAAAGTTGGGGCAACACTTTTGTGTACGAAAAATGAATCTAAATCTATTGTATACAATACCTTATAAAAGGGCCATACCTACTTAGCTTCCCACTATTTCGTTACTGACTGTATAGTAACAGCGTTCTGGTGGCAAATGCCAATGTTTGGAAAGTGCCCCTTCACTTCGTCCTTTCAACAATCTTTATAACAATGTAATCACAATATACCATTTTTGATTACACTGACCTACCATTATTCGGTGACGAGATAAAGTTATGAAATGAGATTAGTTTTTTCTATATTATCTTTTACTAGCTGCGCCCAGCAGTTTCACCCGACTAAGATCAAGAGAATATTACGAAATTAGAAATATATTCATTGCTACTAGTTCAAATCGAAAAATCCAACAACACGTCCCGGCCTGAGAATCGAAACCAGAACCCGACGCTCAGCCACTTAATCAGAGAGGCAGATTCTATTATATTATATTAAATATACTTACATAGATACGTAACATGAAATAAAATCTGTCCATTAAAGAAATGAAATCGTTTATTAAGCTTGTAGGATCACTGATCACTTTTACACGTCATATGTTTTTTTTTTTTGAGAAGAAATAGCCGTAACAAACTCAGGGATCATCGTCTTTTGTCAAGTCCAGACATTAAAAATGAAAACGTTTACAATAATATACGTTATAATTACGCATATTGCTTAATAACAATGCTTAACAGAGCGAGCAGCTCAGTCCCAAGCTTTTTTGTCTTCTAAATAATCTGAGATTTTATAATACCCCTTTTTGCAAAATTTGGCCTTTATATAGTTTTTATATCGTTTAATGGGTAAGTTTCGAATGTCCATGGGAAGCTTGTTGTAAAAATGTATACATTGACCCATGAACGAGTTGCCTACTCTGTGGAGACGTGTGTGATGTACAGCAAGATTGTTTTTGTTCCTGGTGTTTATATTATGAATATTGCTTATTTTCTTGAAATTCGATATATTTTTATGTTATTATTAGATGAAAAGGCAAAGACAAAGAATGCTATTAATTTCCACACACAATTTCAGCCCTCAAAAATAATTTATAGCCATCGAAACACACTCACTAAAAAAAACAAAGGATGCATTGTTTTCAATGCGTAATGTTGCGAAAGATGCCATTTTGAAACGAAATCTGTATCAAACGCAGTGTTTGCGAAACCCCGAGACGATTAAGCGGTTTGATCAGACTCTTACGTACGGCAATCAACTAATTGTTGCTTGCATTTTAAACAGACAGGCCCGCTTTACTTGATTTTTGCTGTAGTCATAATGTTAGTAAATTGTGAGCCTTACTGTCAGTTTTATTTGGCGATGGCATGGTTCTTTCTTATAATTATCATATAGGTCATCATTTCAGCCGAAAGACGTCCACTGCTGGACATAGGCCTCCCCCAAGGTTCTCCACGACGACTGGTCCTGCGCCTCCCGCATCCAGCGGTTTCCCACGACCTTCAACAGGTCGTCGGTCCACCTTGTCGGGGGCCTACCCACGCTACGTCTTCCGGTGCGTGGTCGCCACTCTAGAACCCGTCGGCCCCATCGGGCATCGGTCCTACGGGCAATGTGTCCAGCCCACTGCCACTTTAGTGTTGCAATTCTTCGGGCTATGTCGGTTACTCTCGTTCTTCTGCGGATCTCCTAATTCCTGATTCGATCGTGCAGTGAAACCCCAAGCATAGCCCTCTCCATTGCTCTTTGAGTGACTTTGAGCCTTCTTATAAGGCCCATCGTATAGGTACATATGCCAAATTAGAGCTAAAGTTAGCTCTTGCTAGTGATTACGATAAGTATTTGTAAGACACAAGACACAATTTTAATTGCATAAACAGCGCACTGCTTAGCGCCGAGGGTTCAAAATCCTACGCTGTATTTTTTCATCCGGGATCCATTTCGTTAATTTTCAATGCATTTCTAAACACCAAGAGTTGTAAAAATCCAATGCGCAAAAAATCACCTGTGGGTATCAGGGCTTATGAGCCCGGAATTCTGGGTTCGACTTTTAGAAAATATAAATATACATCTACACAAACATGGTTAACGATAATACTAATAAGGAAATAGTGCATATAATCAAGAGTATTTATTGTATTCTAGTGTCTACTTCTTCTAAATAACTATTAAAGAAAAGACAAATCAGTTTTCGCACACTAATCAAATTTTGTCATTCCGTCAATTATACAAAAATATATTTAGTATGTTATAAAAAAGAGTTATTCGAAGCTTAAAAGGTTGGCAGAGTGAGTGTTATTAAATGTATACAGTATGTTAAGAAAACCCTGTCTGACCAAATATAATATAAAATTTTACGTAATCATCATAGTACCAATACAAATGAATTTTGAAATAATCTTTTTTTCCCGCGAATTAGTTCCATCTTCCCCGAAATTTGATAATTTTTAAAAAAGTGACAACACCGTTATTATTATGAGCGAATAGCGATGCGACCACGTGCCGCGTGCCCTGCCGCCCGCGCCCCGCGGAAGGGCGGTTAACTCAGATTTATTAAGTTACCTCTTTTTGCGAAATAATATTTATTTTTTAGGGGGATTTTTTTTTTAACTTTAGCCCGTTTTGTATCCATTAGTAGAATCAGTTATCGATACCTAACAACACCTTCACGTGTCGGACAGGGTTTTCTTAACATACTGTATGTCGATTGTTTTAGCATATAAAACTCATTACGTCAATAATGTATAACGTGGATAATAAATAAAATAAATATATACGGACAAATCACACAGATTGAGATAGCCCCAAAGTAAGTTCGAGACTTGTGTTATGGGATACTAATTTAACGATACTGTATTTGTAATAGATACATTTTTTTTTTCATCATGACCTGGCCGGGGATCGAACCCGGGGTCTCCACGTCGCAGGCAGGCGTGTTGACCGTTGCGCCACGGAGGACGACAATAATGTAATGGGCTTCAATATTGCTAACATTAGGTATTATCTTTCCGTTCTTATATCACTTATTGTAGTTATTTATTGTCCTTGAATAAATAAAATAAAATTACGTTAGTGTTATAAGTTACTTAAGATATTATAAGCTATAGCAAACATACGTCAATGCGGACTTTAGCTTCTATTATACAGTGTTAAGTTAATCGTTTCATTTTATTAAACGATTGTGAAACCAGCTTTCATATCATAGTAATATTACTTCTTAGCTTTTAACGTTATTGTGTAAAGAATACAGAAAATGTAAAAATTGATCGTCCTTGCTCCGGATGTTTGTATATTTTTGTAATGTACCAATAAAAGTAATTATACTTCGTGCTTACTTATCTGCTTATATTTCAGGTTTTTATTTCAAATGATTTCAGAAAGTGAAGGTTGGGAAAGAATTGTGCTAACATGAGTCGTTTTTGAACAACTCATGAATACATGTAGGTATTCAACAACTTCAACAATATCTTAGCAACAAGAATTATAAACTCCTTTCGAAATTATTGTTTCGGTAAAACAAGAGTTTAGACACTTTAAGAAATAACACTTTAAAATAATTGTTGTTAGGAAGTATACACTACAATTTCAGCATCCATTATTATAATCAATTATTAGGTCGACATGAACATAATTTATTGAAAAACGTGTATATTGCTAATTTACATAATTGTTGAAAAAAAAAGATTTGGTTAAAAACGTTTTTTCTTAACGTTAAACATGTTTAAAATTTCATTTTATTAGCGAACCTTGATTTGATATGAGAATATCGTGGGAACTAAGAAGCCGTATTGTCGTATGTTTATTGATTCTTAGTAATTACAGTATAGTAGAATTTTCAAGCGCATTTTACATAAAGTAAGTGTTTATGAAAAAGCTCCACTGCAGCGAGAATCCACATGTGAATGGGGTCACAGTTTACCTTAGGAACTAAATGTTCCTTTAAACTATTCAGATAGAAGATCATATGCTGTATTTTGGACTTGGATTTGTAATCAAACCCTGTCACTCTCAAGAACCAAAATATAGAAATCCACCATCGGACGACCCGTCGTACGGCGAGTTTCCACCCTTACGTTGTTAACGTCACTACGATCCGGACGAAGCGTTTTGCCTCCTCCTTTATACCGCGTACATCGAGGGACTGGAACAATTTGCCAGCGGCGGTGTTTCATTCGGACTACAATTTGAGTGTCTTCAAGGCTAGAGTGAATATTCTCTTAATAAATTAGTGCGCTTTACCATCAACGATTGCGTCACTGCTTACCATCAGGCGGGATTGAGGTCAAGCGCTAGTTTATAATTTATAAAAAAAAAATATTTGTATAAATGATAACAATTGGACGAGATATATTAAAAGCTAGTTAACTAGTACATTGATAAATAATAAAAAAATACAGACTTACATAAAATATGTAAATTGTGTTAACATTTTGCGCATCTGTCGATACAAACGAATAATTACGAGTGCATAGAAGACGTTACGTGATAATTATATGGCAAAACATGGTAATTTTATGTTATCGAGTGCTTTTTCTCTAAATCTCTCAACAAATTTCTATCTATTGTTCTAATTGAGACGCCGATAGACTGACAATGCGGCACACTGCGCACACGTAACTGCAGCCAAAGCACTCGCACACGCCGATCGCTAAGTGAAAACGAGTATAAATACGATGCAAATTACAAGTGCTAGCATTACCCACCACCCTCTCGTGGAGTAAGGTGTTCCATAGCTATCCACCGCCGAAATGTATTACCATGTGCGTATCTGTGTATTAGTATCTGTGATATCTCAAGTGTTATTGCTGAAATCGTCCACTCAGTGCGCCAGTCGTAAACTAACTCGTGATCGTGCTAATTGGACTGTGCTGACAAAGTTTATTAGCCTATTAGACCAAATTAGTACTAAAACAAGAAACATTTACTTCATTGATTGAAAGCACTGATGAACGAATTCAGTGAAGCATCTATAAGGGCAATTTTTCCTGCTAACAGGTCGTTTGGCTTTATAGGAAGTCGCGTTACATAAATCAGATTGGCTCTGTTACTCGAGTTACCTGCAGTGAAACTGGTTAATAATAGACAGGCAGTTCAACATTTACCGACCATTCTTCGTTTATTAATAGCCAGGCAGAAATCCGCTATTGCTGCAAGATAATAGTTGAGCTAACAAGCTGTTGTTATGGGAGCTTAGATAATTTGCAACCTCCAATCACTTAATTTATTTTTATTTCCAACTGGCAGCTTTCTATAGTTTGCAATATTGAAACAACTTTAGATTAAAACATTATTTTTGTTCCTTGTACAGTATTTCCTGGGATTCCTGGCCGTGGTGGCCGCCTACCCTGGACTCATCCACGAGGAGGCTCCACAACTGGAAGGCAAATACGAACAAGCCCTCATCGGCGAAACGGGACACCATCATCAAGTAGAGCATGAACATGCTAAGTCACACCAGTCGATCAAATTCGAGCATTTCCATCCAGTTCCCGTGTACGTAAAGAAAGAGCACAGCCATCTGCTCAAGCACCCTCTCGAGAAGGGCAAGTCTGAGCAGAACCTGAAGCTGATCCACCCCGAGACCCAACACACGCATGGCGGTGGTCTAGTCTTAGAAGACGACAGACATAACACCGACCATGCCGCCGCTCTCGAACACGGAGGCTACGGGCACGGCGGTTTCGAGCAAGGAGGTTTCGAGCAACTCTCCGGCGGCTACGAAGGTGGTCACGAAGGCTCGGAAGGCGGCCATGGTGGATTTGAAGGCTACGGCGGCGGTGAGGGCCTTAAAGCTTACGCAGAGCTTGCCCAACCCGAAGCCGAAGGACATTACTACGCGGAGGCTGCACATGCGCTCGCCGCCGACTCCGGCGAGGGCTACAAATACGAGAGCTACTAACTGCATTTAACATAGATTTTACCACGGGCATACTATTGTGGAGGACACTCCATAGTCCCTAGTACCTATAGGTCTATCTCTTGCCTGTTGATATTAGTACACATAAGGTTAGATCGAAGCTCGAGACTAATATGTGTTTAGCTTATGTTATGCAGTTGAAATGTTTCTTGTAGATTCAAAATGTACCTGATCTAGGATTAATTCTAAAATCGTATTTAGGAAATTTTTATTTAGGTCTGGAATTTTTATCGTTATTCTCGGCACTGCGCGGCAAATTAAATTATGAAATGTTAGTAACAGTTCCGTTAGGTGTTAGAAAGTACCGCGTGGTGCTATTCAGAGTTGATCGACTGCTCGTTCGTGTGATTGTTTTCTTTGTAATTGTTCTCTCGCTTGATTCTCGTATTAGTAATTATTGTGACTAGGCGATCGTTGATTGAGTCCCAGAGAAATTGTGATATTAATAAAATGTTTGTTTTTACATAAACATTGGTCTTTATATTTGAAACATGAAATTCTGCTGATGCACTTAACCTTATGTTACAAGTGATATTCATCTGCTCCAGCAGACCATGCGCTGATATCGACAACATTGTGCTAATTTGTAATTATATACAGTGACGGTTCATGTAATTATTACCGACTAATATCGCTCCATAATTCGCAAAAAAGATCGATCAAAGCGATCACATAACTATGATTTAACAAAGTTACAACACCCATATTATTATTCGAACCCTGGTTAACATGGTTGTTTTTTAAAACTGAACTAGTTATATTAAGTATTTAACAGCAATAATTAGGAGAACTGCTTGAAAAAAAAATGTAAAACTGCTATAATTATATTTCCCAATGAATTGCTTTACATAATGCACAGGACAACACAGCCTAAATAAATAAAAACAGTTGCACAGAATCTTATCATCGTATACCAAACAAAGCATGTAGCTGTATTAACTAACGTGCAGCCGAAGAAATGGTGAAAGGCGCTGTCGGCCATACGTTCTTATTTTATTCAAATTGCGGCCCCGTAGTTACTTCTGAGTCACGATATCGACTTTATGTATAATCCTTATATAAGGAAATAATACTAAACGATCACTATTACTTATCTACCTAGATACTTGATGTAATACGCGTGAGAAAATTGCTTGACTCACGATTTTATAGGCCTTAAATCTTGAGACATATTCTATTCAGTTCCTACTACATATTTTGTCATAGATTTAACGTTTACTTTGACAGTTACAGAAATATTGTAAAAGCTGAGACCATCCTTTAGTTTCGTATACTCATTAACAGCAACTTTTTTACGGGAATAACGGCGATAATAGTCCTGGTGGTAGCCCAGTGGTAACTATATAGTACTTTCTGAGCTGACAGGTACTACTTTAAGCAAGCACTTTGTGTAAATTATTTTGTGATCCTTTTGAAACGAAAATATTGTAAAGTAATAAAGTGGCATGTCCTAGAACTAATGTTTAAAAACTGGGCCCGCATGGTAGAATATGGCATCACTCTCACAATGGTCCTCCTAATTCCTTTGTATTTCAAAATTAGAAACATTATTGGCTGTTTACGCAATGCTGTAGATGATTGGGCAATATTTTGGTTTTCTTTATTACTTAATACTTTTTTTTAAAGCCAGGGAGTATACCCAGACTAAACAGAATCAAAAAAATTGTTAAAACTCTTTTTCGGGTGCTGCTAAATTGGTAAAATGTCTATTTTTACCCAATATATGAAAGATCATTTAGATCATTATTCTATTACCACGTTTGACTATGAACTTACAAATATTTGCACACATACAATATGTAACAAAAACCCTATTGTTCCTTCAACCTAAGTTTTAAGAATCGGCATACGGACGTAATAAAGCAAGTAATTTATAAAAATTGTTCAACAAAAATAATTAAAATAAATGTTCAATTATTAATATTTATAATATGTAACTGATTTCTTAGCTCTGCAATTCTGCATGAAGAAACTAGACATAAGTAGAACGTTCCCGCCAATTTATTTAACTTATAAAATCAGATATTCTAAAAAAAAAATCGAATTTGTCGGTTTTAATAGGTATTTGATTGTGACCCCTCAACTAGACAATGATTACTGTTTTCTAATTATGACTTCATTAATGTTGTGCTTGTAGGTAAAATTATATGTCCCTGAAAGGAACAACAGGGTTTTTGTTACATAGTGTATAGTGCATTATAACATTTCAAATACCTACATACCAATTTATTTCGCTCCAGATCAGATCGTCAATGGTATAATTATAATGATGTAATAAAAACTAATCTTGTTCACACCACAGCATACCTCCGTCACACTACTTTGGCTGAATATGTCCCAGTTTACACTCATTATTATGTAGTTAAATAAAAAGATAATTTTGTAACTCAACGGGAAGTTACAAAATCCTCTTTTAAGATAATAAGGTTATTTTGATAATTGTGTTTACGTATGATGAGATTTTGCAATAGGTCAAGATTCAATGTTGTGCAGATCATTTTAAGAATTTTCTATACAACTTCCTGTTTGAATAAAATGTAAATATGTTCGATACCATTGATTATGTAAAGATGGATTCGGTTGTAGTGATGGTTCGAGAAAGGAACCATAAAGGTTAACAAGACTGCTATTGCATTTGAATTAGTGAAATTTACAAACGAAATCTTTAAAGGTTTTGTTTTGGGTTTAGATTTCATTCTTATTGCCATAATAAAATCCATTTTATATATTTTTATGAATAAATTACCTAAAACCGAATCATAAAGTACCTATCTGGGGCGATGTTACAACTCGGCCGACTTATGCAATAGCAGCGAATACAAATCTTGTGATTTTAAAACGCGACATGGCAGCTTCCTGGTCGAGTCGACGATTTCGTATTCATACGGAGGTGGTACCGCTTTCTATGCGACGATATACAGAATCAGACAGTTCCAATGTATTTGCTACTGTGGAAGTTTTCTATTAAAATGCAAAAAAATAATGTCCTTTAATTTCCGTGTCGTACAAAATATTTTTTTCACCAATTTGTGGTCATTTATTCCTTTAACTCCGGTTAATTAGTATAAGCATAGTAAGTAAGCTATGGCGACGTTTATAATTTGAACGATTAGTCAGTACTTACTAATCGTCCTAACTTCTGCCGGCGTCCGATGTTGTGGACAGACGTCCATAACATCGGCCGCCGCCACCAGACAAAGCCTTGCCGCGAAGCGATTTGTCGTGTTCCGGCATGATGTCTGGTGAAGCCGTACGGAGGACGGGTCTGAGCAGTTGTGTTGCGATGTGTGTCGGGTACGATGCGCCTAATGTTGCTGTGTTGGGAGTTTGGTTGTGGAGGGTCTTCAGACCAATCTCCCTTTGGCGCAGCATCGTTGGTCGTGTTGTTGGGTTTAACATTGCATCACCTCGCTCAACTGCCGTCTTCCTTCCTATTCGTTCAGTTTTTCTGAGTGAATAGGCTCTTAATAAACTAGCGCGCTTTACCAACAACGCTCGCATCACTGCTTACTATCAGGCGAGATTGCGGTCAAGCGCTAGTTTATAATCATTAAAAAAAATGTATAATTTGTTTAGACAACAATAATTATAAATAAAAACATCTATATCAAACTTATAATCAGAATTAAAAGCAGATAGCGCCAAAAAAATACTATTGTGTCATCTAAACTTTTCTACTAGAAACATCACACACAAGTTAGCCTATAATCTATATTTTAATAACACGCTTGTTCTTAGTTTCGCAAGCACAAATGAATTAACCTACAATGAAACTTCACACTCGTTACAATACGTAACAGTTACAATATTCCTCTTTATTCATAAACGTTGCTCAATAGTGACTGCATAACTACACATTTTTGACATTTGAACTTTAATATTAGTTGAAACTGCGTTTATGTTCAACAACTTTAATTAAATAAGTACACACTACATAAATAATATCACCCGGTGTTCTATGGCACCAATATTGCATTCGAATTAAACAATACTTTAAATTTTAACAATATTTTTAGTTTTACTAAAAACATTACATCAAGTCTTTTTCTCAGTACAAACAACATCGGTCTCTTTATTTACAAAATTAATGTTCCCAAATGTGACGAAATATTACGTATTGCTCTGGATTAATTACAGGAATGATTTGTTTTTCAGGAAATGGAGTAAACTTTTGGATTATATAAGGTTTACCTACTCGGACATAAACATTTCTTAAACTATCAAGGGGATATCTCCCTCGTGTAACTGGTTTTGGCTCAATAAATGGCTGCATAAAATGTAAAGGCGCAGGATATGGTGCAGGTATTTTAACCTCATCAGGTTTCGGAATACGTACTAGCATCGGGATCTTAGCGTTTATAGGCAATTCTACAGAATGACTTTGCGGAGTAACTGATCCTTGATTTGCATAAACTATTGGCGTATGGGTAACAGTTGAACTCTCAATCTTTGCTAAAGCGTTCTGCTGTCCAAAGTTTCTAGTCAACTTTTCCAATTCAGCGTTATATTCTAGGTAATCATAATGAGGCGATTCTTTCATCTTTTGTAATTTAGTAAGTATATTAGTCTCGTTTTTCACAAGTTCTTCTTTCTGACGTGTTACCGTATCGGTGATTGTCTGATGTTGGTAGAGTGGAGCCAACAGAAGTGACAGTCTATCTTGGCTTAATACAGGAGTTTGTACTGTAGGTGCGGGTTTAGCTGGTGATTCCGGCTTCCCTTGTTGTTCTTCCAGTTGTGTTATTGGATGGTATGGAGGTAGTGGTGGTAGGCCTTCAATCGAACCAAGAGTTTCTTTAAATTCTTTCAAATTCTTTGATATAACATATGATTTACTTTTAGGTGTAGGTGTAGTAACCACGGGCGGTGAAACTTTTTCAACTCCTTGTTTGTTGTTTAAGTCTTTTTTGGTAATTGGACTCGGGATGATTTTGTTGGCTTAAACAAATTTCTTTGTTTATCCTTATTTTCTTGAGAATATGCATTCTGTTGAGCTTTTGTACTCGCTTCAGTATAATATACACTTTGGTGAGCAGAATTATTAGCTATACTATGCTGCGATACTGCATCTGCTGAAGCATATACATTTCGTTGAATTTCTGTGTTTGCTGAAATATTTGCAGTTTGTTGCTCCTGTAGATTTGATTGAGTATTTGTGTTCTGGTATATCTGCTTATTTTCTTGCGAATATGCATTACCCTGTGCTTCGAAATTTACTTGAGCAATTGCATTCAGTAGAGCTTCAGTATTCGCAGTCTTCTGAGGTACTGTGTCGGTTTGAGAAAATGAATTTCGTTGTGTCACTGTATTAGCTTGAACAAATGCATTTTGTGAAGCTTGTGTTTCTGATACTCTGTATGGGGTCTTCACAGCCGCTGTATTTGCTCTAGAATTTGCTATTTGTTGGGCTACTATATTTGTTTGAGGATGTACATTATGTTTGGCTTGTTTCTTTTCTTGAGAATATTCATTTCGCTTGACCTCGATATTTTCAATATTATAAGAATTTTGTTGAGTCATTGCATTTCCTTGAAAATATGTATTTTGTCGATTATCTGTATTTGTAAGATAATTCGTATGTAGCTTTGCTTTAACTTGAGTAAATTCATTTTGTTGAGCATTTGTTCGAGTAAATGCATTTCGGTTAGCCTCTGTACTTTCTTGAGAATATGCATCATTTTGAGCCTCTGTAGTTGCTTGAGTATACGCGGTTTCGTGAGAAAATATATTTTGTGGATTTTCTGTATTTGGTAAATAAAATACATTTCGATATGCCTCGGTATTTCCTTGGGTAAGTTTATTTGCACGGGAATATCCACTTTCGTGAGCCCCTGTATTTTCCTGAGAATAAGAATTTTTATGACCTTCTGTAGTTGCTTGAGCATACATTGTTTCTTGAGAAAATGTATTTGCTAAAGAAAATACATTTCGATATGCCTCGGTATTTGCTTGTGTAAATTTATTTTGTTGAGAATTTGCTTGAGAATATCCATTTGGGTGAGCCTCTGTATTTTTTTGAGAATAAGCATTCTTCCGGTCCTCTGAAGTTGATTGAGCATACGCGGTTTCTTGAGAAAATGTATTTGGTAATACATTTCGATATGCCTCGGTTTTTGCTTGAGTAAATTCATTTCGTTGTGCTACTGTATCTGCTACAGTAAATTCAGTTTGTAGACCCACTGTATTTCTTTGAGAAGGTACATTTTGCTGTGTCTGGGTATTTCCTTGAGTAAATTCATTTCGATAAGCCATTGTGTTTTCTTGAAAATATGCATTTTGTGGCGTCCCTATATTTGCTAATGTATATAAATTTTGATGTACCCCCATATTTGCTACATTGAATGCAGCTTGCTGAGCCATTTCATTTGTCACATTAAGTACAAGTTGTTGAGGTACTGTGTTTGCTTGAGAATAAAGCTTTTGTTGAGCCTCTTCATTTGCTTGAATATATACGTTTGCTTGAATTTCTCCAAACCGGTATGGAGGTAGTGGTAAAGCCTGATAGGGAATCATTTGTATAACTTCGTGTTCATAATTGGGTAGGAAACGAACGTACTCAGCATTATTGCTTTGGTTAGAGATCTTTGTTCGACTTGCTTTTTTAGGAACATAAGGAGTGGAATATTCTTTCTCCTTAAATTGTTGTCGTGCTTTAGTGTATTTATAACGCGGAGTTGTTGTTGTCTTTTCTGTGGTACCTTCAGTAGCCTCTGTTACCTGCGTCAAGTCATCATTGATTTCTTGTATGTTTAAAAACTTATAGTAATTTTGTACTTCACTAGTTTTGTTTTGATCTTCGACTGGATTCATCCAAGCTGGATACTGTTGTTGGTTTTGTTGTTCAATGCTTTGTCTGAACTGTTCCTGTAGTTCTGCGAAATCTTTTTCATACTCTGGATATGGCTGTACTACTGCGCCAGCTGATTGCAGTGTTTCAACTTGGTCTGGTGTTAGAAATAATACAATTTCTTTCATTCCCTTCAGTTCAGGTCGCAGGGATTGGGTGAGTGTTGGCACTGGTGATGAAGACTGTGGTTCCTCATAAAACGACTGCCCGATAACATCATGTAGACCTGCTCTCACTAAGACGAAGAAGATCGGTGCTATCAAGTACAACATCTGAAAATAAGTATATTAATAAATAAATAAGTATATAAATTTGTTACAGATTCAATATATTTAGTTGTTTTACGTACGGGTATCCCCATGGTTGTAAAAGCACGGTAACCAGCCGGTGATCTGTTGCGATGCGGTTGGTCGATTGCACTGAAATAAAGATGAACAACATTTTTATATAAGTATCTGACATATACATAAACTCAATAGATTCATAACTGTGTCGAACGTAGGCTTCCGTACTCATTACGTTTATGAAATTCGACTGCGGATTATATGATGTGGATATCAATATTCAACACTGTCGCAATCATATTAGTATTTTGGTGAAAGTATGTTCGATGGTCAGAGAAATAATGGGAAGAAAATATTAATAATAATAATTCTTATGAATTTGATGAACACGTTTTATAATGAACACGGTTGATGCAGTGGCTGAGCAATCAGCTGCTGTGCTGTGTCTTGCGGATTCGATTCCCACGCGGATCAAAAGTTAGTATGACTTTCAATTTGTTCTAACGGGTCTGGCTGTTTGTGTATGTGACTTTGAATGTTTGTAAATTCACCCACGATACAGAAGTAATTCGTAGTTTAGGGTAATATTAAGAAAAAAGTCTTCAGGAGACTTTTCGAAAAAAAAGGTCTTAAACACAAACACGAGCTTAACGAAAAAAATAATTACACTATAGAATACATCGACACATTATGTCGTGAAATTATATTCATCGGAATCGAGGGAAAAGAGGTGGTACACTTTGATGTGCATCATCAATAAAGGTCAACGACTGCTAGTGCCGCTAACTCAAGTAGTTTGTCTTGATGACCCCAAAGAAACCCGAAAGATCACGAAGAGAGCCGAACATGAATCAAATAAGTATGAATTAAGGCTAGGCGAAGAGGGGAACTGTTTATAATGTGTATAATAATCAGTAATACTATTATCAAAGCAATTTAGCATCTTGATACAAATCATTTGTAAGTATACTGTTTCTTGTACTAACCTATAGTGGAGCGCCTGGAGCGTCAAAATCATAGAAACCTCAGACTTCCGTTACAGTGGATGAAAAAAAAAAAAAAAACGAATGTTTAGCTAATAACATAAATAAAAAAGTTTACCAATTTAAAATTTGTGCTTTTGATTTTAAAATTAAAAAAATGGATAATTATAATAATTCAAATAGTATGAGGCATATTATTGTGTAAAATGATTTTGTATATGAAAATTAAGTTCAGGTATATTTTTATATATGCATAATAAGTGAGTAAATGTAGTAATTCAAGGAAAATCGGAAAAAAAGGTAACATTTAAAATAAAATTTTTGTTTATTAAGGCATTTTACATTATTGATATATATCAAATATTTTCTTCCACTTCAGTCATTTGAATGGTAGGTAAAGTATTAAGGCAGCTATCTCCGTTACAATGTATACATGCTACACTACAATATAAACCACTCTTCCGACATCCACAAGCAGCTCCACACCCCTTTTTGCAATTGCAAAATAACATTTGCAGTAGATTATCCGGTGCTGGTAATTGGTTCATGGTTATTGGGATGAACATGTTATTGAGATACTTCCACCCCCAATCTCCAATATTTATGTCGTTTCCTAACCATATTTGGGTTTGCAGGTACACTCCTTTCAGGTGTTCAATTGCGGCATCAGTTGTAGGTGGTAATGATGACAGAATAACACTGGTTTTTTTGGTTGTAGCTTTAATGAAAAAATTGTATCTCAATGTATTCAAGTCTTTGATTTTTGCAGGAGCTTCATATAAAGCCAAAATACATGCTACACCTGCTTGAAATATATTATTGAAGTCTTCCTTTTTTCTTTTTAAATATTTTTGCGAATTCATGCAAATCATGATGTTTTTCAAAATTTTTGGCAAACTTAATTTTTCCTTTATTGAAAAATGCCGAAGTAGTGTCACAACCCGTTAAGGAATGTAAAAAAAGAATATGTTCTTTACATTTTGGTAAAGATTTCTCTAGACTTTTCGAAGAAAATATTTTTTGTTCGACCTTGCCTCGGGGTGGTTTTAGAAAATATATTTCACGACTCTCATCCGCTAAAGCCGTTAATATAACTAATACGTCAATATCTTCTGAAACTATTACAACATTTTTTGTTTCCAAATTAATTGCTGTATCAACAATTAATTTATCTGCATCACTTTCCGCTTGACATGTAAAAATATTGATGTCAGCTAATTTTATTCTCAACATTTCTATCAAGCGACTTTTATTATTGTTATTTGACAAAAATTTATCTTGAGCGATTTTTAAAGGCATATCTGCGTTGAATTCAATATCTGCACATTTATTTTTCAATGCGCGACGATTCCGTTCGGCCGATTTAATAGAATCTATCTTATATCCGTCGAAAACCACGTAGACATTACTATTATAATTATTTTTTTGACATGAGATATTTGATGAATGACAAATTCTACGTGTACATAAAAATAAATGCTATCTGAAATTAAATTATATGCTGGAATATTAATTTTTTATTATTTTTCAATTAAAAAGTGAAAAAATTGAAAGCACAAAAAAATTTTTGGTAAACTTTGCAAGATATAGTATAAGAAAGAAAATGCCACCTCAACCAAAAAAATTCATTCACTGTAGCAATTTTCCGAGGTCAAAACCCCCAGGCGCTCCACTACTAATAGTGGACCTGATTCCCTTGTTCACAAACTAAACTAAATTTAAGTTCAGTGTATCTTTTTCTATCTATTTCATTAAGAAAAGGACAGAACATAATATGTCAGTATTGACCTGTCAAATTAGTCCGCGCTTGACGTAAATTAATCTATATTTTATAGCCATGTTTTTAATCGCGTCTAAACTGTCTATGGAATATTTTAATTTGACTGAATTAAACTAAAATTTTATCTTCTATCCTTTTCTTAATGGAATAGAAAGAAAAAGATGGACTCAACTTAAAACCAGTTTGGTTTGGGAACAAGAGAATCGACGCCATTGTCTGTGAAAATTTTTAATCGGCCTCTTTTCAGCATCTGTCTTCTACTAGTATATACAATATGTAAAGAAAACCCTGTCCGACCCGTGAAGGTATTGTTAGGTATCAATAACTGATTCTACTAATGGATACAAAACCGGGCTAAACTTTAAAAAAAATCCCCCTAAAAATAAATATTATTTCGCAAAAAGAGGTAACTTAATAAATGTGCGTTAAGCACCCTTCGGCAGGCGGCAGGGCACGCAGCACGTGGTCGCATCGCTATTCGCTCATAATAATATCGGTGTTGTCATTTTTTTTTTAAATTACCAAATTTCGGGGAAGTTGGAATTAATACGCGGGAAAAAAAGATTATTTCAAAATTTATTTGTATATTTAATTGCCATAATACCCACGTTTGGCAAGCGGGTTTGGGGATCGCAGTAATTTGAAATCCCGTAGGAGAAGCGCTTCTGGCCGCTTCCCTGGTTAGAGTTCCCTTAGTCGCCTCTTACAACACCCACAGGAGTATATGGGTTGGTACTATTCTAAGCCAGTACTACCTTATGATATAAAAAAATAAAATAATTACATACCTAATTTACTTCGTCAGCACATCCCACACTCCTCCGAGACTTTGTTGTTTTGTTTATAAAACTGTAAACACGATGTTGTATATTTTTTCTCTATAAGACATGTTATCTACATATGTAGGTATGTATCCTAATATTGTACTACAAACAGGTTCTTCACTTTAATTTTCATAATATATTACCTTTTTATTTTATTTCAATATTTATTTAATCCCTAACAGGAGTGCACCCAACTACAGCTTATCTAATCAAATGATTCATTATCATTTTCATTTCCATGCTTTTATATAAACTTGGTCTCCGACCCCACGAGAGGCGACCGTCCGTGTCTTGCTATCCATTTTTAATTAGGAGACTACCAAAGACGTTCGCAATTTATTCAAATGTCAGTAATATGTTAAGTAATACGCTTCAAAACTGGTTTGGATCTCCTCTTATCCAATATCCATCTATTCGGAACTATATCGTTAAAAACAAGTTATTTATTCGATACTTGCATGTTCTTGAAAAGAGGATGTAAGTAGATATTATTAAAAACATTAAAATGTTTGTAAGTGCTATATGAGATACTGGCCGCACACTAACACAGATAATAATTTGTATAAGTAGATAAATAGAAAATGCCTATAAAAATAAAAAAATATAATTAAAAAAATGCTGAAGTACAGTTCAGTTCAATCGTGATATTCGTTATAGTGGTTTGGAGACCATAGAACTAAATACTCTTTATATACTAAGAGTGTATGTTTTTTTTTAATAATAATAATAATAAACAAGCGCTTGACCGCAATTCCGCCTGATGGTAAGCAGTAATGCGATCGTTGATGGTAAAGCGCGCTAGTTTTTTAAGAGCCTATTCACACAGAAAAACTGAGCGAATAGGAAGGAAGACGGCAGTTGAGCGAGGTGATGCAATGTGAAACCCAACAACACGACCAACGATGCTGCGCCAAAGGGAGATTGATCTGAAGACCCTCCACGACCAAACTCCCAACACAACAACATTAGGCGCATCGTACCCGACACACATCGCAACACAACTGCTCAGACCCGTCCCCCGTACGGCTTCACCAGACATCATGCCGGAACACGACAAATCGCTTAGCGGCAAGGCTTTGTCTGGTGGCTGGTCTCTTCTGCCGGCGGCCGATGCTGTGTAATTGTGTCTGCTGGCGATGTTGGGCTTTAATCTTAAAAAAAGTGTTCTACGCTATTAAGTGGGGACTCTAGTGGTGTTTTCTCTGTACAAACGTATTCCGCTGTTTTCTTCGTGGATAATTCTTTCACACGATACTTCAAAATCGCGAAAAATAACCTATTCTTACCGTGATGTTCAGATGACTATTAGACAAACGTGATAATTTTTTGACAAAAAAAGAAAATAATAGAAGCAAAGGTATACTTTTCCTCTAAATTTTGATATAAATATAATTGAGGTCTGTCGTGTTTTGAAAAAGAACAGCGGAATACAAAACGTTCTTTCTTCAAGGTATAATCAGCCTGAACTACAACTGTCCTTTACGCACTTTAGCGGGAGAGGTTGGAAGCAGCACGACGGCAATAGTTTCTTCAAATACCTATTTACCAAATTCCTCGGTTCTCGGCTTCTTAGTTCTAGTTTAGTTTTTAAGTACTCCTGCATCCACAGGAGGTCCGGTCAAGTAGTCACGGCCTCTAATGGTCAACTACGATGTGCCATAACAAAAAAAAAAGCAGCGCTGCACGTCGCGCTTTTAGATCCCGCGCTGAACAAATATGGCGTGCAGGTAGTTGTTCCGAGTCTTGTGTTTATAAATGTGAGTTTAAATTTTTGTAAACACACCCACGATACAGGAGCAATTAGTTTGGGGCAAAAAAACTCCCGTATCATATCTGTGTTTACGAACATTTAAACTTACATACACAAAAGGCTAGACCCTAAACAACTAGGAGTTATATTCTCGCCAAGTTCCATAAAGAATAGAGATAAACAAACTAATTTAGGGTTATCACAACTCACGTTTTACAAATCTCTTGTTATTTACATGATTATCGACTTTTACATGGTAACTATTTATTAACAATTACTATTGCGGCATATTTCAATAGAATCGCTAAAATAACATGCATAATAACTTGGTATTTCGAAAAACCATTAAACAGTCGACATTAATTTTACGTGATAGCCCTACAAAAAAAGAAAGATGGATGAAATCCAGGTATTAAACACATTTTGCGGAATTCTACCAATAAATAAAGTTGAGGCATTCGTCAATACGATATTGCGTATTTTAATTACTTTCAAATCAACACATGCACTTTAATACTTTCAAGTATGGACTAAGTATAATATATATCTATCAAAAAAATTTATCTATTAGGAAATTAGCTTACATCTGTCTCATATTTCATTAAAATCAGTTAAGGATTCTATGCAAATCATAAATATCTAAACAAATAAACTGTTTACATTAGTAGGAAGTAGAATTATTGCTTTTATGAAAATCATCTATCTAGAAAAAGTTGTTAACATCTGTATTTTAGGTGTAAACTACTCGTTGTCTAGCAACGGTTTCTTTACCTCTACACTCGACATATAGTTGCGTACAGGATTGCGGAACTGCTGCAGCAACCGTGTCGCCCACAACTGGACTTAAATCATCATAATTCTAAATTACAGCATTTTTCAGTGCTGACTGATGAATCTCGAGAGAATCAAGATAAGAATAATATTCTATGTATCCCAATTTTGCGAAATGTTCATGACTTTCGTAATCCTAATGTCGCTAAGCTATTGTACTTACATCTCTCTTATTCGAAGAAAACTTGAGTCTAGTTCCTGTATTTTGCACCCCTATGACGCGACCGAAACACTAATGTTGGAAAAGATACGAACTACTTTCCTTAGATGCCTCTTCCCCCTACCAACTATCTCATAGGGATGTTGAGATTTAACTCGTTGGAGGTGAAGAGAGGCCTTGACCACCTCTCCGCTGCTTGTGAGACATTGCGGGGACATATAGACTGCCCAGAGCTCCATGGTCTATTCTGCCGGCTATTTGTGCCTGACAAATACATCGGTCACCATCAAAGCCGCTGACACAATCTGTTTGCGCAAAGTTAGGTGACGTGAGCTTAGAATGAACTGTCAATGGGGTCAATCCCTAGCATTAGTTGTAAGGACAGCTCAATCCACTGTTACTTCACCTAAGTTTTCACAACGAAATCATTCAGCGAATTCATTCAGGCGTTTTAGCATGAACTCGTAACAAACATCATACATACAAAAATTCAAATATATTTTCTTTAAAAGAGTAGTTTTTTTTTTAGAAATAGGTACATACAATTATATTAATAGAAGCAGAAGTTTAGATTATAAGGACGACCTGTTTATTTATTTTTACATTTAATCCAAATCAAATTTATCCTGGATTCTAAAAAATAGAATATACTTATAGTTAAAATAAAAATTCAGATTGTTACAGTGTTTTCAGTTGCTTCGGAAGGCAATCTGCTGGAATCTCTTAATTTAACTTATAAGGTTGTGTCATGCGTGGGCTTGTGGGCGACGAGCAGCGGGCAGCTCGATGGCTGGTAAGGACCAGGAATGGGTGGACGGCGCGGTGTGTTTCACGCGCACCTTAAAGAGATGTCAGCACATCGTGACAGGGTCCACGAAGACCGATGCCTGGGTCAGGGCTGCGGGTTGATTGAAAAACAAACCGCGGCCCTGGTGGACAGGCAGGTGAAGGAACACGGGTAGGTTTTAGTTACTAAAAGTCTGACATGCCCTTCCGCTCCGGCCAAAGCGGGAGAGGTGATTTGATGATCTTCCATCCACACCAAAAAGTATAATCGGATACTCAAAGCATTATTACATTTAAATAATTTACAGGCACTTTTAAATTAAATATTCGCTCAGTTAGCAAGTTAAAGCTAGTTGCCCAAGCCAAAACGTAGATCTCGATGGGGAAGAACGGTCAAGAAACTCCAAAACCACTCTTTTAAATCAAGATACTACAAAATCCTGGACCCATTTTCTTTTTTGTTGCTTTTATATATAAGAATAATGTAAAAACAAAAACAAGTGAAGAAAAAATTCAAAATAAGTAATTAATAATTAACCCTGGCAGTAAAGAGATTTTTTGTTAATGTTATAAACTAGAACTTGACTGCGATCCCGCTTGATGGTAAAGCTCACTAGTTTATTCTGAGCCTACTAGTCTTGAAGACACTTATTTCAATTATAATCAGCCAGAAATATCACTGCTGGCAAATTTCTTTAGGTCTTTGATGACCAGTCTCAACCGATGGTGCCCTTAGAGGATACAATAAGGAACGAGCTTCACCCACATGTTTTTTGGATGTTCGTTAAACACGGGTGGACTTTTAAATGTCAAGTAACTTTTCAATTTTATATTATTAATAGTTTGGGTAGGATTTTCTTAGCCAATCCAGCCGTGATGTATTTTTAATATAGGTATTAAATTTGATATAAAATTCCTTTCATCCAGTAAACAGAAGGGTTGAGGGTCGTTCCTAATCAGATCTTAGGCTATTAATTCATCATCATCATCTCAGCGTTAATCCCAGTCACACCCTTTATGAGGTTTGTAGTCTGGGGTCCGTTTTACCAGTCTAACTGCCGATTTTGGCTAAACTTCGATATTTTCTGTGAAACGACTGCCGTCTGATCTCCACAACCCGAAGGGAATATCAAATCATTGCAGTTAGACCAATTTTTGGACTTTTGATGGCTCCAACAACCCGTAACGACTGCCATTAGATGTTCGTATGGCAACCGGGAAAAACGGCTTAACGTGCTTTCCGAGGCACGACCAGATCAGTGTAACTGTTCATATTCATGCACACAAATGTTTGCACTGCATGGGGATCGAACTCGGGTCTCCTTGCGCAACGACTGCGTTCGCTACTGCTACGCCATGGAGGCTGTCGGATCTTAGACTATTAACTACACTACTAAACATGTCACAAAACTCACGGTGTTCCTATAGATTATAGAATATACGTATCGTCAATGTTATTTAAATCATATACAACTTGTAACATAAAGGGTATATACATACCAAGGGCATGGCATCTTTACATGATATCAATCGATATTGGAAGGGTTTTTTAATCCTATCTGTTTATGTTAGGAAGTTACTAGAAAAAACACCGCCTGTGATAGGCTACTACCATACTAGGCACACAGAATTTTTGAAGATATTTGTCGTGATTTTGCCAAGTAATGTGACGTGTAACGAGTAGTTATTAACGTATGTAGTGTGGTGCACGTTTGTTATGATTTGAATTTAAGAAAATTTAGTATAAATTTTTTGAGTATTTTATTTTGAGTTGAAAACCTTCCGAAATCATTTGATATCATGTAAAGATGCCATGCCCTTGGTATGTATATACCCTTTATGTTACACGTTGTATATAGAAAGCACTGCCAGCCTAAATGTTTTGGGCCCCCAAATCAGCTAAATTTCGTAAGTATCTATATGCCTCTAGTATTTATGATTTACATACATATAAGGTACGAAACCTCAACTGTAATTTGAATTTCTTTTAATCTTTGTTTTTTTTTTTTTAGTTAGGGAGATTTATAATCAAAATGCGTATGTCAATTCCTTCGTACCTTAAATACACATTTCTCATATTTCGGCCATGAACCTAAAAAGACAGGGCTGGCTATCTTCTATTCAATATCTTTATTTGTTAGAGCCAGAACTTTATGAAATGTGCATATTTTAAATCTGTTCAACCTCAAGGCCCTAAACGAATCATTTCTACCAGATTCGTACCGGACACAGTTCATCAATAAATGATGTAAAACTTCTACAACTCCACGTTTATAGGCGAGATCGTTTTTCTTATCATTACATGCAATGTATCCAGATCTGAGTCTATGAGCCGTAGCAACTAATTATGATAAGCGCCTTCTCAAATATGAATAGCTAAGTGCTGTTTCTCAGCTGTATGTATGTATTATTTAAGCAGGCAAAATATGTACTTGTTTAAGGCAAATGTTTTTGTTTATTTACTTACTGAATATATGTAAATTTCCTCACGGAATATATTTGTTAAGCCATGTATAAATAATAGAATATATGAGAAGAAGTAGGTCTCCGTGGCGCAGCGGTCAACACGCCTGACTGCGACGCGGAGGCCCCGGGTTCGATCCCCGGCCAGGTCATGATGGGAAACGATCTTTTCCTGATTGGCCTGGGTCTTGGATGTTTATCTATATATGTATCTATTATAAAATATAGTATCGTTGAGTTAGTATCCCATAACACAAGTCTCGAACTTACTTTGGGGCTAGCTCAATCTGTGTGATTTGTCCGTATATATATATATATATATATATATATATATATAACATTACTTTATTAACTACACGTACTAATGTACGCACGCACGTACAAACTTGCACGTCATATTCTGACAAACATGTTGGAGCTTAACATTATTTATCACCATTTATGCACTTTTTATGTATGTACACACACATGTTTATGCAAATAAAATCTTATCTTATCTTATCTTTACCTTTTTATTATTATTTTTTTTTATTAATAATTATAAACTAGCGCTTGACCGCAATCCCGCCTGATGGTAAACAGTGATGCGATCGTTGATGGTAAAGCGTGCTAGTTTATTAAGAGCCTATTCACTCAGAAAAACTGAGCGAATAGGAAGGAAGACGGCAGTTGAGCGAGGTGATGCAATGTTAAACCCAACAACACGACCAACGATGCTGCGCCAAAGGGAGATTGATCTGAAGACTCTTCACGACCAAACTCCCGACACAACAACATTAGGCGCATCGTACCCGGCACACATCGCAACACAACTGCTCAGACCCGTCCTCCGTACGGCTTCACCAGACATCATACCGGAACACGAGAACTCGCTTGGCGGCAAGGCTTTGTCTGGTGGGTGGTAACTTCTGCCGGCGGCCGATGTTATGGCCTACCACCGAGAAAATGAGTTCGTAAGGAGCAATCGGAACTCCGTCATGAGATTTATAATCTCCGCAGGGAGGAGTCTCAGCAGGAGCCTCCCGAGCAGCCTCCGATTATGCCCAGCTCCGAGTCGGACCTCGTGAGGCTAATGAGGGCGGAGATAGCGAACCTATCGGCTCGCTTCTCCGTCATCTGGAAAGCTGCTAAGGCCTCCTCTAGCCCACGAGTTGACGCCTACGCGGCTAAAGCCGCGACTACGCAGGGGGTACAAGTACCTGCCAAAAGAAGGATGGTAACCACACAGCCTTCGACGTCGGCTGTACAGCCTACAGCATCGGTCGGTGCCAGGACCAGTTCAAATGCGGCTCCCAAGCCGCAGCGACAGGCAAAGGCTAAACAAAAACAGACGTCACCGACGACCACTGTTGCGGAGTCTGATGCTCCGGCGGTAGCGTCATCCGCTGCGGCGGTGGTCGCGGGTACTGCGGCTGCCACTCAGCAGGAAGGTGTGTGGGTGTCTGTCGCCAGATAAAAGAAAAAGAAGGCGAAGGCCAAACAGGCCAAGGCTGCAAACGTGCGCCAAAGAACAGGTCGCGTCCCCAAAACCACCGCTGTAGTCATAACACTGCTACAAGGGGCTCAGGAGAAGGGCTTCACCTACGCGTCGGCCTTGACGAAAGCTAGGGCCGATACCACTATGGAGGAGCTGGGCATTTTGAGCCTCCATCACAGGGAAACGGCGATGGATGCACCCGTCGCCTGCTTGAGGATCGCCGAGAGGATCAGAGCCTCTTGACGGGAATATTTGACGGGAATATTCCGACGTTGTTATGGTCTCGAGGTCAATGGCGGACCAGGCTAAGCCTGGGAGATCGCGCCAGGCCGGCGGGGTCTGTGGTCGGCCGTCGTGACACGTAGAAAACTTTTGATCGAATGGGTGTCGCCATAAGTTAACGTACTGACTCCCAAGGCTCAAAGGTGCTTCCGGTGCCTAGGGCAGGGATACTTGGGGGTCAAGTGTACGACAGCTTTTCAGGTCGGCGAACTCTGTTTCTGTTGCGGCCAGCCTGGTCATAGGGCTGGCTCGTGTCAGGCCCCGCCGCACTGTCCAAGTTGTGCGGCCAAGGGCAAGCCGGCTGACCACAAGGTTGGCAGCCAAGGCAAAGACTGCGCCGGCACCCAAAAGACAAAGAAGGGTGGGGAAAAGAAGGGGGGCCTGCGGCCTCGGGAGCTATGGCTCCTGCGCCGCCCGCCCCACCTTCAGGAACCATCACGGCCGAGTCACAGCCAGAGGAGGAGCGGAACATGAAAATCTCTTACCCGTGGCCATACGCTTCCTCCATGCCAACATCAACCACTGCGCCCGAGTTCAGGACCTTCTTCTCCAGAGCATGGCAGTGGTCGATAAACGTTTCGGTGGTCGCTGAGCCGTATTTCGTGTCGCCCAGGGATGACTGGACGAGTGATGGGCTCGACTCAGTGGCCCTAATTTCCCGGACCGCAACAGGATCGACCCTCGAAGACGTCGCCAGGGGGCAGGGATACGTTACAGCTCTGTTCGAGGAGATAGTACTTATCGGGGTCTATTTCTCCCCAAACAGACTTCTCGCCGACTTCGAGTCATTCCTACTGGAGCTGAGAATCGTCGTTGCTCATCGCCGCCCTCTCCCCGTGATCGTTCTTGGGGACTTTAACGCCAAGTCCGTGATTTGGGGTTCCCCGAGGACTAATGCTCGTGGCAGTACGGTAGAATAATGGGCCATTGAAAATGACCCTGTCGTTCTCAACCAGGGACCACTCAATACTTGCGTGCGTGAGCGGAGTGGTTCTATCATGGACCTCACGTTCACTTGCCCCGCGCTAGCATGCCGTGTTCAGGGCGGGTTAATAATAATAATAAAAAAAAAAAAAAAAAAAAAAAAAAACGGCAACACGTACGTCAACTAGTTCAACTAGTCTTTTTTGGATTTCATTATATTTTACAATAGTTATTATACACAAGACATTTAAAGGAAAGAAAAATCAAAGGAATCAATAGAATATTCATACTTTTTTAACTAACGGATATAAACAATAAATAATTAAATGAAGAAAATCATGACCGCAACTGACATGACAGGTGTCACCGTAAATAAAACTACAGGAATGAAAATAAAATAATGATATATTGGAAATAATGTTGACAAGATCTGCCGCGAGACAACTTGCACGCCCACCATCTCCGGACTCGTTGCTCAGCTCCGCCTCGCCGCCGCCGGTCTCCAGCGCCACTGTTACTGCTGTGACGATCCCGGCCGCGGCAGTTGCGTCGAGCTCGAGCGACGAGTACTTCTCTCCGCCGACGACGCCACCACCTGTTCGCCGACGGGGAGGACGCCGGCCGCCGGACCGCTTAGGACCTCGAGGCCCATCGGCTTCTGACAGGGTCCCAGCTCCCGGCGGAAGTGTGCAGCGCATGAAATGGACACAATCAATCAACGAGAACGTCATGCGCTCATACTATGGGGCTACAGAGGGAGGAAACAACCTGACCGCGTACCGTGTTCGAATGCTCTCTTTGTTTCAGGTGCTTGAGCCAGCTGTCAACGTGTCGGCGCAACGACTGTCGGATCAGGTGCGGGTCATCCAGCGTAACCATATGCTGGATGATGCGGTGCTTGATCGCCTACGCCTCGAGTCACGGAATAGTAATGTTACACCTGCTTCGTCATTGGTCGCGGTACAACTTAACAGTGTTTCACCGCGACCCAATCACGTTGATGAAGAGGATGATGACAGGGCTATATCCGTGAGTCCCCAGTGCAATGAAAAATTGAGGAGCGCTTTGGAGGATGCTCTCCGTGAGTACCGCTCTACTCCGCCTGAACTTAGACCACGTTTACCTCGATTGCCCATGCATAAAAAAAACAAGGCGCTGGTGTGTGCTCTAGACTCTCAGCTGTCTAATTATTTAAAAGACAGCAAAGATCTGACTGATACACATTCAATCTTGTACTGTGGAGCTGTTGCGATATGTCGTGTGGCTCATGTCAAATTCCCAGACAGTGACAGAGCCACACGACCAAAATCAGCTGTACCAGCTTGGCAGTGCAGGATTGAACGTCGTATCGGAGAGACTAGAGCACTCATTGGCAAGCTGATTAGTTTTAGGGAGGGCAATACACGCCCTAGAGTGATGCGCTTTGTGAGGCGGGCGTTCTCGGGGACTGATATTAGTACCCGAGAATATTTGTTCCGCGTCACAGAGCGCATCGACTTTCTTAAACAGAAGATATATGCATGGGCAAACCGTATTCGTCGGTACAAGCGAAGAGTGGAGCGGTATTCTCAGAATCGCATATTCCAAAGCGATGAAAGGCGGGTCTATAGAGCTTAGGAGCGATCAGACCAAGGTGTCACTGACACGTGCCTACCGGATGATGATGCCACATCTTCATTCTGGCGCAATATCTGGTCGGTACCTGTCAGTCACACCGAAGGTGATTGGACTCGGGATGTTGAGCGAGCCTGCGATCCAATACCAGAAATGGGGGCTATTACCATCTGCCCCCAAGATGTAACTCGTGCAGTCCGTCCGTTGCCTAATTGGAAGTCTCCAGGGCCGGATGGGCTGCATAACTTTTGGATTAAATGGTTTTCCAGGTCGCACGCTCGCTTGGCATCTCAGTTCCAGACTGCTTTAGAGTCTGGTTCGCTACCCGAGTTCCTAACAACAGGAATAACCCACCTGCTCCATAAATCAGGTAGCACCGCGGAACCCAAAAATTATAGGCCGATCACGTGTTTACCGACGGTCTATAAAGTTCTTACATCCATTTTGAAAGCTAAAATTAACATGCATGTTGACAGCAACTCCATCATGTCTGCCTCTCAAAATGGATGTGGGAACGGGTCCCGCGGTACTAAGGAGCTACTCCTTATTGATATGGCCATTAGCCAACAGGTTCGTCGTTCCCGAAAGGATCTGTCGACATGTTGGATAGATTATAAGAAGGCCTTTGACTCGGTGCCACATACATGGCTCATGCGGGTGCTAGAGTTGTATAAAGTAGATGCAACTCTGCGCACCTTCCTGATGACATGTATGGCGCAATGGAGAACTGTCCTTCACTATCCAGGATGTCGAAATATTCAGAGGAATAGCGAACCGATAAGGATCGAGCGAGGTATATTTCAGGGCGATAGTTTGAGTCCACTTTGGTTTTGCTTAGCCTTGAATCCTCTAAGCACATTGCTGGAGGATTCAGGTCTCGGCTATAGGCTGAGGAGAGGTGGTCAAGTTATATCACACCTCCTCTACATGGATGACCTAAAACTATTTGCTCCCAACGATTTGCAACTGAGGGAGCTACTGAAAATTACTGAAACTTTCAGTAGCGCCGTCAGGATGGAATTCGGTGTGGACAAATGTGCGGTCATGCATGTACAGCGAGGAGAGATTATGGAATCCGTGGGAACCCAACTCACTGGTTCCATAAACCTTAGAGCCCTCTCCGCATCCGAAACCTATAAGTATTTGGGTATGTCGGAAGCGTTGGGTATCAATGTTACTGACATGAAGCAATCGTTGAAGGAACGCTTCTTTGGCCGCCTGAAAAAAGTACTTAATAGTCTTCTATCAGGCGGAAACAAGGTGCGCGCTTTCAACGGTTGGGTCATGCCGGTATTGATGTACTCTTTCGGCATACTCAAATGGACTCAAACCGAACTTGACGCCCTGGATCAGAGGGTCCGTACGCTGCTGACTGCAAATCGATTGCATCACCCACGATCATCGGTTATGAGGCTGTATATCCCGCGAAAATGTGGAGGTCGTGGCTTTTTAAACGCTAAGACCCTCCACAATCGCGAGATATGCAGTCTCAGGGAATATTTTCTAGAAACCGACGTGGGGATGCATCGAGATGTGGTCGCGGTTGACAAGGGCCTCACTCCGCTCTCCTTGGCTAAAGAGAACTGGCGCAAACCAGTAGTGCTTGACACCAATGACCGCATGGAGGTATGGAAGAGCAAAGAGCTTCACGGACGCTTTTTCAGGGCCCTACACGGGCCTGATGTAGATTTACAAGCGTCCGTAGCCTGGCTACGATTCGGTGACCTTTTTGGGGAAACCGAAGGTTTTGTATGTGCAATTATGGACGAAGTTATGATGACGAACAATTACCGGAGATTTATTGTGAAAGACGGCACAGTTGACATCTGTCGGGCATGTCACCGGCCGGGGGAATCAATAAGGCATATTATCTCCGGGTGTTCTCGTCTAGCTAACGGAGAGTACTTGCATAGACACAACCTTGTAGCCAGGATAATTCATCAGCAACTTGCTCTAAAGTACAACCTTGTGGAATCGGAGGTGCCGTACTACAGGTATGTGCCCGACCCAGTTCTCGAAAATGGTCATATCACATTGTACTGGGATCGATCCATCATCACTGACAGGACTATTGTTGCCAATAAGCCTGATATAGTGATGGTGGATCGATCAGAGCGGCGTGCAATGATTGTTGACATAACCATCCCGCATGATGAGAACCTCGTGAAAGCCGAGAAAGATAAAAAAATCAAGTATCTTGACTTGGCTCACGAGGTTGTCGACATGTGGGAGGTGGATTCAGCAATCATTGTGCCGATAGTCGTGACAGCCAATGGCTTAATAGCCAAGAGCCTCGACCAACACCTCAAGAGGCTCTCGTTAGGCGGCTGGATCAAGGGCTTGATTCAGAAAGCTGTACTTCTGGACACGGCTCGCATTGTCAGGAAGTTCCTCTCTCTGGAGCCCTGACCGCCGGTAGCTTGGACCCTGTTCCTGATGCCGGTGGGTTACTATTTTTTATATTTTTAAATGTTTTTTTATATATTTTTTATGTAGAAATATTTAAAAATATAATTTATAAGTGTATTGTAATGAAATAAAGGAAATAATAATAATAAGTTTTATTGACATAAAAAAGGAGTTTCACTTAATTTGAAGCTCTGACCCCCGTGCTAGGTAGTACCTGTGTTACAGGAGTCAGTGTCTTCACCCGTTATTTGGACAATACTTTTATGGTACAGTATTAAGATAACATAGATAACATTAAATTAATTGCATGCTCATGTGTGGTGTGTGATGTGTTGTGTTTAGTGTGCGGTGTGTGGTGTGTAGTGTGTGGTATGTGTTGTGTGGTGTGTGTTGTGTGGTGTGTAGTGTAAGGTGTGTGGTGCGTGTTTGTGTGTGTGTATTGCTTACATTACTATTGGGTTTTCTCGCTTATAATTGTTTAAATAAATTTTCGGTCTGTATGTAATCTAGAGTTTGAAGCCATGTGTTTAGCTTTAACTTGGTTTGTTTTTTTGTTAGTGGGTTGATGTTTTGGATTTTATTTATTTTATTGTAGATATATGTAGCTAAGTAAAGGTGTTGCCGTCGAGCAGATGCGGTCTTACATGTGACTGTGCAACACACATCAGGGATGGTTCTTCTATGTTTGGTTGCGGGACTTACCGGTGTTCTTTCTTGCTGTTGCATTGTAAGATTGAGAAGGTAAAGTTGCCTCACTGTTAGTACTTGGCAACTCTCATACAGGGCTTTTGTAGGATATCTGTATGGCTTGAAGGTCATTACTTTTAAGAGTGATCTTTGAGCTCTCTCGAGGTGTATCATGTAGGTTTTGCAAGCACCCCCCCATGCCGTGATGCAGTACCCTATAATTGACTGAGCCAATGCCAGATAAACCGCACGGAGAAGCTTGAAGTCAGCTACTTGGCGTATCTTCTTAAACGCCCAAATAAGTTTCCTGACTCGACAGGTAGTCTGCTCAATGTGGGGACGCCAGCTGAGTCCCTCATCCAGGACCACACCCAAATACTTCATTGTCTTTTTTTGAGCAATTGGAAGACATGAGCATGGAAGACTGTCGTTAGGGTCATCACATGAGTGGGCTTTGAGATTTATTATTTTTGGTTTCGTTTTAGCGAAAGAAAATTGCAGGAATGAGGTTTTTGAGATATTTAGGGTGAGCAGATTTGCTTCTAGCCAGTGAATGATTTTACATAAGCCCATCTCCGCAACCTGTTGTGCTGCATCCCAACTCTCTCCATGAAATACCAACACTGTGTCGTCCGCATAGCTGAAAATTTTTCCGTTTGTGAGAGATAGCTGACATAGGTCATTCACATAGAGCAGAAAAAGACTCGGGGACAGGCAGCTACCCTGAGGCACACCATACTCAACACTAGCTTCATTGCTAATGACCTCCCCAATCTTTACCTTTTGTGTCCGGTCATTGAGAAAGTCTCTAAAGATGCTTAGAGCTCTTCCCCGGATTCCGGCGTGTTCTAACTTGGTCACAAGGGTTGGAATACAGACCGTGTCAAAAGCCTTAGCTAAGTCCAGAAAGACACCCAGACATTTTTGCTTTCTATCCACTTTTTCCGTCACATAATCAACAAGTTGGTTTACGGCGTCTGTGGTGCTTTTTCCGGACCTAAAACCAAATTGTGTGTCCGATATTATTTTAAAGTGCTCTATATATTTCACAAGTCTGCGGTTTAACATTTTTTCCAGTATCTTTGACAGTGCTGAAAGAACCGAGATAGGCCTATAATTCTTGACATCATCCTGATTTCCACCCTTGTGAATAGGTGTGATTAGGGATTTTTTAAAGATTCGAGGAAAAACTCCTTGCTCAAAACAGGCCCTAATAAGCTTTGTAAGAGGTGGAACAAGAACTTCTTTACTTAGTTTGAGGCAGGGGCGTGCACAAAGATTTTATTGAGGGTATGCATAAATATACCTACTACCCTAATCTCTGTGCTTATATATGGTAAAACTTAAAAAACGTAACTTAGACGTAGTTTCAATTTAACATAGTCGCGTACTTTTTCGCATGTCAACATTGAATTGATGTTTGTGCGTGGCTACAATGAACATCTAAGTATGTGATTGATGATAAGAACAAGTCAAATAAATGATATACGTGGGGTATTACGTATTTTTTTTTTTGTGCCCAAATGAATACAATGAAATCATCATTATCTCAGGGTTAATACCAGTCGCATCCAAAGCTTTGGAATCTGGGGTCCGCTTTTCCAGTCTAATTGCTGATTTTGGCGAAATTTCGACAATTTCCGTGAAGCGACTGCCGTCTGACCTCCACAACGCGAAGGCAATATCGAAGCATTGAAGTTAGACCAATTGTTGGACTTTTGTGGGCTCCAACAACCCGTAACGACTGCCACTAGATGTTCGCATGGCAACCGAAACCAACGGCTTAACGTGCTTTCCGAGGTACGACCAGACCAGTGCAAATATTCATATTCATGCATACAAATACTTACACTGCGCGAGGATCGAACCCGCGCCTCCTTACGCAGCGGCCGCGTTCGCTACCGCTACGCCATGTAGGCTGTCAAAATACAATGAAATGGTATTACTAACTCAACTGTAAATAAGTAATAATTTATTTTTCAAAAAACTAAAAAAAAATATTTTACTATCTATAAATTAAATCAACGCGCCTATCTATTTTTAAATAACTCTGTAAAAATCAAATATATATAAGATCGTTTTGAAATTTCTAAAGGTTCTTTTAAAATGGAAATATAGACAAATCTATGAGTCTGCTTTGGCTTTTCATAAATATGCGTAATGCACTACTCATTGGAATCATAACTACTTATTAAATTTTGCTAATTTGTAAACTTCAGGAAAATTATTACAACATAAAGTATAGTATTGAAATTCAAAAGCAAGTAGGTTGAAAAACTTAAGGTCTTTTAAGTTTTTATAACGACGAACTGTCAATGCCGTGTTTTAAAATAATATACCTATACGAGAAACAAAACAATTTATTTGTGTGTACACACTACACAACCTGCTAACCACATATAATTATCATAATACTTTTTATAAAGACAACCTTTCTTTTGTGTTAAACCAAAAACTCTAAAATAAATGAATATTCAATTCCGCTTAAAACAATCAATATAGGTACATATTTATCCAAATACACCAATAATGAAACAACATAAGCTGCTAAAATAAAAAGGTACTTGAACGAACAACAATCATGCTATATTTCTGAACTTCTTACATTCGTCGCATTATCAGAAGCTGTGCTTATCATGGGCTTTAAACCCAAAGAAATTTCACGCACACGTACACAACAGTTTAGACACACAAGCAAATAATTTTATACACAGACAGATACGGAAGAGGCACATTTTGTACCTGCTTACGCCGTTACGAGAAGTGGCGCGGGTGTCGCGCCTAAGGCAACTGATGTGTCTCGTTAGCACTAGGCCCAATAGATGGCAGTGTTATCAATAACTGATTAACAAAGTCTTTTAGTTTTAACTTTGTAGTATATAAATTATTTTACAGTATATTATAAATTATTATATATTTTTTTAGAAGACTATTAGGGTATGCAGAGCTTTTCTGCTTGTATGGAGCGCACGCGCCTGGTTTGAGGAGTTTAGCCGGTATAGAATCCCACCCTTTGGCACAGTCATTTTTTAGGTTGTTGATTTCAGATTTTACTTCAGCTTCGTCTGGAGAAAGTAAGACCATGGAATCACGGGCAGATGGTGTTTCCATCTTATATGAGGCAAGAGAGGAATTTTTCTTCTTGATAATGTGGTCCGCCAGTTGTTTTCCGACGTTCGAGAAATATCGATTTAGATGCTCAATAGCATTAGGTGCGTTCGGGGAGTTTGACATTTGCGGAGAAGTAGGTAGAAGTTTGTCAGCTGATATTTGTTTCTTGGGTTGGTTGGTGATGGATTTGATAACATTCCATGTATCTTTATTGTCCTTGGAGGTTTTTAAAGCGGACCTGTCGTGCTCGTTTCTTAGTTTTCTAAGCAATAGGTTACAGTGATTACGATACCTTTTATAGGATAACTCAATAATTCCGTTTTGTGGATCTGCTAGGAGTTTTCGATGAAGGTTATCCCTGTGTCGAATGCACCGTAATAGACCAGGTGTGATCCAAGGCTTAAGAACCACTTTACGGTTTGATATTTTTACTGCTTTTGAGTGTTGAGATACCGTGGACATAAGACATTCAACAAAACGCTCCGCAGCTTCATTTGCATCACAATGAGGTGTGATAAATGCAAAATCAGTGGTATTTAATTGTTCAACAGCGTTTTCGTAATTTAATTTTGTGAAGTATCTTTTTATATGGTTTTTGGTTTTTGAGGGGGAGTTAGATAGACATAGCATTACCGAGGCGTGATCGCTGACGGTGGAGTCTATAACCATGACGGTTGCACAAGTAGTGGTACTAATCATGACGTGATCTAGACAGTTATGCAGCCTCGTAGGATGCGTATGTCCCGGTAAAAGGCCCATTTCTGCAGTTATATTTAGATATGGTGCGCAGTTTCTATCTGTACAATTAGGTTTTATGTCTATAATTATATCGCCTATCAGAATGATATTACTCGCTTTTAATGGACTTAGGATGTTTTCCAATGAATTAAGGAAACTGTCAGTACAGTAAGTAGATGGTGATCTATAGCAGCCTAGAATGTAAATATTGGGATCAATTTTTAATAGAAGAAAATTAGCACCTATTGGGTCCGGCTCTTGGACCGTACATCGGAGATTATTTTTAACAAATATTGTAATACCGTCGTTTTGATTTCAACATTTTTTGCTAGTATACGTCGCATAATTTTCCATTATAGGTATCGGTTTGTCTTTATGTAGCCAACACTCTGTCAAGATTATGATGTCGATTTCACACGACAATCTAGCTAGCTGTGCCTGAAAACTATCAAAGTTTTTATAGATACTTCGGATGTTTTGAGTTATAATTTTTAGCGATGTCTTAGAGGTTGTTATGATTTCATTACAGACGTCCACATCACAATGATAAGAAGATGCCACAGTAAAATTATCTATTTGTGTTGAAATAATAGTGCTTGTATTAGCCATTAAATAAACATGTATTCTTTTTGTTGCAAATGAGGGTGCATATTATTATAGTAAATGTGGTGAGGGTAGTAACGAAACAATTTATGTTTAGAATACCCATACGAGAACAATTTATAAGTTCGTAAGCGATGTTATGGTGAGTGAAATGTGTAACGAGTGTTTGTGTTTTTGTGTTTACAGGTTTTGACTGAGTGTTTTTGATTTGTTTTTGTGTGTATGTTTTACAATAAGAGAGCAGTCGCAGATAAAAATCTAATAAAATAAAAAATAAAATTAAGATATTAAGTGGATTTAGAAGTCCTCTGTTCAGTCATTGTATTAATGTTGTTTTTAGACCGGCTTCACTTTTCACATGTATATGTTGAGTACCCTCCTTTTGCCGAAGAAAAACTTTTCCAAATGAGGTCCAGCAGAACTTAAAACCATTCTCACCGGAAAATTTCCTCGCTAAATAGAATAGCCGTTGCGCCTTCATAGTCAAGCTTTCTGATAGATAAATTGGTTTCAGTTCACCTGGTAGCTTTAGGTGAGTTGTATTTAACTTAGTGTGAGCGTTATTGCGATTGAAGGTACGGGCCTTCTGCAAAATATTTTCTTTTGTAGTTACCGAGACAAAGTCGACTATAATAGACGATCTTCCACCATTTTTATTTATGCGGTAGATATCCTTAATGTCACGTTCTTCGAGCGAGATATCCAGAACTTTAGATGTTTCCGATACTATACGTTGCAGGTCCTGTTTCGTTTCTCTTTCGTTCTTTGGGATATTTCTCATCTCCATCTTTGTGAGGCATAATATACGCTCCAGGTGCTCGACCTTACTTTCGAGCTGGTTAATATAGGCAACATCGGTTTTTCTCTCGCTTTCGATATTATTCATTTTTTCAATGATACTGTCATATTGCTTAGTGACAAATGCAAGCGATTTTTTAAATTCCAAGTTCTGTGCAATGATTTCGTTCATCGATTCCTGTAATGATGTAAATTTACTTTCCCATTTCGCATTAGCCGTTTGTAATAAGTTCCGTATTTCTTGCATAAAGCCGACCATTTCATCTTCACGTTTACGCTTGTTTCGAGACGTGACATTCACATCCATACTGTTCAGGTTTGGGGCGGAACCTGTTATTGAGATAGATGGATTCCTCACATGAAGAGTTTCAGAGTCGCTCGCTACGGACGTGGCTGGCGATTGGGGTGGTGTACGCCTCATGTTGTTAATGTTTATTCGCAATACCTTTTAATAGTGGTCGACATCTGCGCGTGGCTCTCTTGGTGCAGTACGGGTTGTGGAGGAGGTGGAGACGCTGTCGGATCACCGCTATATTCGCTTCAGCGTGTCCGCCCAGACCTCTACTGACCCGTCGCCGGCCACCACTGGTGGAAGTGGTCCATGCTGGGCCATGAGAAATTGAATCGGGAACAGCTCCAAGACCCTACTTCAGGCCTGGATGTCTGCTCCGGACAGGCCTGCCGACGTCGACGAGGAGGCAGAGTGGTTTTCGAGGTCGATGATAAGCGTCTGCCACACCGCGATGCCTAGGCAACGCGCAACGCCAAGCCGGAAGCAAGTGTGCTGGTGGTCTGCGGAAATCCGGCAGCTTTGCGATGCCTACATGGTCGCTCCCATACGCTGGAGAAGTTTCCTGTGTGCGACGAGCTGCACCGTGTGCTAGTAGCGTCGTAAGGCGGGAGCGATCTCTCGCTTCCGGCCATCTGCAAAGCCATGGTCGGGAGCGAGAGCGCATGGGACGGGGTCGTCTCCTTCTGCGAAGTAGTAATGCAAGCAAAGGAGACGGCCGGGAGGAGAGAGAGGCACAGAGTTCTCTCCCTTCCCGGCGCAAGCAAGGGGGCCGCCGTCGGAGGGCCGAGGCCGGCCTACTGCCTCCATGATAATGGCCGACAGGCGAAGAGCCCGGGGAGTCCAACGTCCGCCACAAGGCCGAGTTGACATTGCGGGGGTACCGTAGTATTGGGACCCGGTACCCCGGAAAGGCAGATGACGAACAATAAGGTATCAACTTCTACTAAAAGGTAATCTTAAATCATTGCCTACTATTAAATTTAACAACGTTCCCATTAAAAAACAGCAATCCGTATGTTACCTTGGTATGATCTTAGAAAGGAATTTTTCATTTATCGAACATATAAAAATAGTTGGCGAAAAAGCTAAAAGGAACTTTTATGCCCTAACTAGAATATCCAAAGCAACTTGGGGTCTATCATTCCTTACTTTAAAGACTATATATGGAGCTACCTACTTAGGATGTATGTGCTACGGTGCACCTGTTTGGGCCGATAGGGCCAGTATAGGGGCGGCACGACGTAAAATGCTTCAAAGCCAACGTTTGGCATTGATATTTTTATGCAAGGCTTATAGAACGGTCAGTACTGAAGCCTTACCGGTACTGGCAGGTGTACTTCCAGTCGATCTTGAGGTACAACGACGTGCTTCAATGTAGGTACTATTCCGCGAGGGGGGAGGCCATGGACACTAATTTTGTTACACAACGCGACTTTAATAAAATTTCTAGATTATTTAAACCTCAGAATGAAGTCTGGGAGGACCTCTTATCCGAATGGCAAAGTAGGTGGGATAATTCCATCAAGGGCCTCCATCTATTCTTTCCATCCGTTGGCGATCGGCTGGCTAAGACATGGCTGGAGGTTGACCACTGCGTTGCCCAATTTCTCACAGGTCATGGCAACTTTAAAAGTAAACTGTATTCTTTTAAACTTGTTCCTTCGCCTTTGTGTCAGTGTTCTACATCGAACTGTGAATTTGAACAGTCCGCACATCACATCTTGTGGGAGTGTGTTCTTTGGCAGAATGAACGCAATATTATGTTGGATAGTGTACAAGTTACATACGGAGTCGTTTTATCTTAAATTTAAATCTTATATTAACCTCCTCACTGGCAGAGTTCGTAAACTTATATATGTCGGAGATCGTCGATTAATTTTAATAGAAGTTGCTGATTTGATTTACTTAGTAGAGGGGTGAACGCTTGTGACGTTATTTTGTGATGGCGTCACATGGACAGAGTCGCATTGGAAAGTGGGGTTCGTCGAACGGGGACTTTGCATCGAGACGCGGACCAAGGCACTCCTCCGAACCGAAACTGTCGGTTTGCCTATTCAAATTGTTATTATGAAGATTGGAGGGTATATCTACACGTCGTGCTTCAATTCAAAACTCACCTACGAAATGTAACCTGTACCACCACACGGAGATGCTGTCTACCCTACCGCTCTGCCGTCGCTGTCTCCGACATCAGAAGTGGGATAAAGAACTACACTGCTCACAATCTCGTTATAAATCAAGGAACAGAATAACGTGAGGCTGGAAGTGAACGTGAAGTTACGAGGTGCGCTCAATTGCTGGCGCAGAGATCGCTCCGCGCGACAGTGCTTCCCTGATGCTTGGCGTGCGACAGTGCTGGCTGATCCTTGGTGCGCGACAGTGCTGGCTGATCCTTGGCGTCCGACAGTGCTGGCTGATCCTTGGCGTGCGACAGTGCTGGCTGATCCTTGGCGTGCGACGGTGCTGGCTGTTGCTTGGCGCGCAAAGTGCGCTTGCAGAGCGCGCAAGGTGCGCTTGCGAAGCGCGCAAGGTGCGTTTGCGGAGCGCGCAAGGTGATGAGAAGAATTCAGGACAGCATCTACTCTGCAGGCGATGAGAAGGTTTCAAAATACCCAAAATGTTTGTGGTAACGTAATGGGATTTTATGAGAGCTCCGAGATGTCTGGTGTGCAACGGTTGATAACTGCCAAGTGGCAAGTGTTTGCGGGAATTGCCATAATCCGGTGAGTCGTACTATTTTTATTTTGATTCCGTGGCCGAATGTTCTCTTGTCAAGCAATCTGTAATTTCATTGGTATACGTACACACGCGATAGTACGTATACAGGTTATGGGTAGTACCAGCGTTGTGTACTGAACCATTTCTTTGCGACATGATAATAAGAGTTATTTTTGCAAATTTTATTTCTTGTACTACCCGATTATTGTTTGTTATAATGGACTGAGAAATTTTAAATCAGGGTTTTAAAATTATGATGTCTGGTTTGTCTTTAATTCAAAACTAAAGTTCACTGTGGCCTATAGTTACGAGCTCACTTGAGCTTATGATAGTATGTGTGGCTAGACTATTAAATCTTCTCAAGAGAACAAGCTGTAACGAACATAGAAATGAGTGCTATTTACGAAAAATGTAAATTTGATAGAAGTGAGATAAAGTAATGAAATTTAATATTGGTGAGTTGTTTTATGGCGATAATGGCGATCGTTACCTATTGAAATCGTTGATTGGAAACAGAACTTATAAGTACCCCACGATCGCATAGGTACGAAAGATTTTTCCAAGTAATGTCTGCCGAGTTAGATTTTCAAAATGTAGAAGTTGGTGAGGAGGGTGCCTCCGCCAGCAAATAGAACACGTATCATGGCTATGTGGTCGCGCTGCACGCACTAGTCTGTAGTCGTAACTGCAATCCAGTGAGGGGTTGTTCAGAGCGCGATGGGCAACTAGTGGTGTGGCGGGGACACTAGTAGGTATGGTCGCACTGCATGCACTAGTCTGTAGTCGTAACTGCAACCCAGTGAGGGGTTGTTCAGAGCGCGATGGGCAGCTAGTGATGTGGCGGGGACTCTAATAGATATGGTCGCACTGCATGCACTAGTCTGTAGTCGTAACTGCAACTCAGTGAGGAGTTGTTCAGGGGGCGATGGGCAGCTAGTGATGTGGCGGGGACCTGGGTCTCAGAGGAGACTATTAGTTGTACGGTCATGTGTTGACCTGGGAGTCGTGGACTCTAGAGTTGGTCGTATCACAGGAGGTGATGACGATATGAGTGTCAACTATGAGTTGTCACTAGCTACTGTGGTAGCGAACCATGGTGTGTTTTCTTTTTGATGATTATTATTTTGATGTGATAATTATGAGGCTTGGAGGAACCTTTTGTGTTTTCTTTTTGAAATTTGATAATTATGAGGCTTGGAGGAACCTTTTGTTTTCTTTTTGAAATTTGATAATTGAGGCTTGAAGGAAGCTCTTGCGTTTAAGTTGTTAAAATGATTAAGCTTGTTTGGTTTTCTAATAGTCATTGTAATTAAACGTGACGTGTGACGGTCAGGTTGGCCGAGCTCTCAAAAATGCTTCAGAGTCTGTTTTCTGTGCCTTTTTTTTTAATTTGTTACAGACATGCACGAGGACGTGCATCGGGAAATATCGAAGTTTGGCCGGAATCGGCGGTTGGCCTGGTGAACCGGATCCTGGACTCCGGGGCTGAGGGAGCTTCGGATGCGACTGGGATTGGCGCTGGGATGATGATGATGATGATGAAGATGATGCACGAGGACGTGCAACTAGTCAGGCTGGCCGTGTCGGAGATCGTCGATTAATTTTAATAGAAGTTGCTGATTTGATTTACTTAGTAGAGGGGTGAACGCTTGTGACGTTATTTTGTGATGGCGTCACATGGACAGAGTCGCATTGGAAAGTGGGGTTCGTCGAACGGGGACTTTGCATCGAGACGCGGACCAAGGCACTCCTCCGAACCGAAACTGTCGGTTTGCCTATTCAAATTGTTATTATGAAGATTGGAGGGTATATCTACACGTCGTGCTTCAATTCAAAACTCACCTACGAAATGTAACCTGTACCACCACACGGAGATGCTGTCTACCCTACCGCTCTGCCGTCGCTGTCTCCGACATATATATTTTTAAAACACTTAGAAGCATTGCTAACCCTACTATCATACGTAATGTCTATTTTGCCTTATGCCTATCTATTATTACTTATTGTATTCCATATTGGGGTGGTGCTGGAAAAACTATCCTTAAACCATTGGAAGTAGCGCATCGGGCTATTCTAAAAGTGGCTACCTTCCGTCCACTAATCTATCTTACTAATCAATTATACACAAATTGCAATGTCCTCAACGTCCGGCAACATTTTATTTTACAAACAATTTTACTGCAACACCGCATAACCCCCTATATTGAAATTACCAAACGCCGAAAAGATATAATATGCACCACACCAAAAACTCGCCTCACGTTTACTAAAAGATTTTTTTATTATTTAGGTCCGTACCTTTACAATGTAATTAACAAAACATGTCCAATTTATAGACTCTCCTATCATAATTGTAAAAAGGCTCTCCGCACATTCCTCCAAAGTAAAACATATGACGAAACAGAAAAATATTTAAATTAAAATGTAATGTTGTGGTATGACAAGTTTGTTACTTGTACCACACCCTTAAACATAGACACACACTAATCAAACCCACTCACACTATTACACAGCCACGCATGCTTTCGCAGCAGCTTGCTTACGCACACTTACTCATTCATACACTTACACATTCACCATACACGTCACACGCACACCCACACACATATAAACACACAAACAATATCTATTATACAAAAATAATAATATTTGTTAAGCATTTTACGTAAGTTTAAGTTAATTTTTTTTATTTTCTTTTTAAATAAAATTGTTACTATCCAACTCGAGGGGATAGGCACTGTTACTTCTTAATACAGGCTATTTCATAGCCTAGCAAGGAGAACAGTACGTCACCCATTTGATTGTCAGAAATGTAAAACTACCCACTATGTAAAAAATGTAAAATGTACTACAATCTGTTTTTCTATATAAATAAAGATTATTATTATTATTATTATTATTATACGGACCTTGTAGAAACTAGAACCAATGTCCGTGCGTTCAGGCGCTTTTGCCATACCTATTATTGGTATCAATTGTCACAGCTAATACCTACTTAGGACCCATTAACTTAATCAAATTTTATTCCGTGGTGTTTGGCAATCTGGGCTTCTCCCAGTTGCAATAATGTCCCTTTGTGCCGATTGGCCTAGTTCTATTCTGTCTCCTGCTTGTTATGGAGGGAAGTGGAAAAAATATCTTTTTTCTTACTCCTCCGTTATTCTTTTCTGATTAATTTCGTTGCGGGACCCAAGACAGTTGAATCGTTTCTCCGGGACTCATCGAGCTTCATTGCTCGGCGTTTTTCTGGCGGTCTCCACTGTTGATTCTGGCTTTCAGGAGTTGCAGTGGTTGGTAAAAGTGTGGCGGGTTTTGAACGCTTAGGTGGTTTTTTAACCAGTAAGAGTCCGGCACACCCCTCTGCGTCCCCGAGCGGAGGATAGTTGATTGAATTTTTCCAACTTAGAAAAAAAAAGGGTATGAGAAGAAGTAGGTAATATAAGTAACAACATTACCTTCCAAAAGTGAAAAAAGGGAATTACGTGCGTCCCACGTAAGCATAAATCAGCCTATAATGATCCCACTGCTGGGATACAGGCCAGCCTTTGTGAGGAGTGTGCTGTAATTTACTACATGAACCCAGCCCGGTTTGGTAGATGTCACATGTATTTATGTTTTGGTTCCAGGACATGCCGGTTTCCTTACGAGGTTCAGAGGAGAGGAGTGTGTTGATGAAATAATTAAAAAAAAACACTCGTAAGTCGTGGCCTTTACTAATGGGCCATCAATAGCGTAACAATCGCATTGTAAACTTGAATGGTGCGGCTAACTACTGGCCTTAATTAATATAAGAGAATATACTATGCCACACTCCTGTGTAAATGAACACCTGTGTAAGCCAGCCTTGTATTGTATTCAAACTCATTAATACACTAGAAAAGCTCAAAGTCAAAGTATTACCACTTTCATGCATTCCATTGAGCTACGATTAGATGAAGAAGCTGCGTGCTACCCAAGTAAGGTACCTAAATAGAACGAGGCAAACGCTCATATGAATTTATGATCGGAAGTGATTATCGGACATAAATACATTCCTTCACCCGAATCTTCTTCATAACAAACTGTTACATAAAGACAGGTTCTAACTGCGTCAGATGATTCATAGAGACAGCAAGTGTGTGAAGCGGATTTCAAAGCCACACCCTTTTATAACCACACACAATTTTTTTTTTTTTCGTAACACAGATTCCGATACATATTCTTGTTAATTCGTTTAAAGATTTACTTATGTGCTGTGATCCGGTTTATTGGTAAGTAATGTTTCTTAAATAATAAAGATTTAGTAACACATTTGAACAGAAGTTCAAATGTGTTACTAAATCATGTTAGTTTTAGAAAAAACTGACCGTCTCAATGATCTAGTAGCAAGTACCCACTGCTACACATCAAGCTTTATGTAACCAGTATAAGTTGACTTCAGATTATTTAAAAAACCTATATAATTCAAGGTCAGTTAAAACTGGAAAGCATAGTTTAATGTGTATTTCACAAATAGTTCACTGAATTTTTATCACAGACCCACTATATTTTTGAAATACCTATTCAATTACCTACATATATCATACACCACGGACTAGACGAGCAAAATAAATACAACGTACTGAGGAAAGAAAGAAAGAAAGAAGAAAGAAAATATATTTATTCAGCACAGACTTAAAGGCACACAATACGTCTAGCATAAACATACATCAGGTAGCAACAAAATAAAATAAAAACCAAATAAAAAAAGTAAAATAAAAAAACCAAACAAAAAATAAAAAATCCCTATGTAAAAAATAGCAGCAAAGTGTGCCTCGTGGCGTGCTACCAAAAAGGTCCAGTTCGGCAAAAATGCCAAACAACTAGTGCCTGACGCTGGTTTTCAACTGAACCTGAGGAGGTATTTAATCTTTTTTTTTTCTAATTTGGTTTTAGGTACCACTTTCAGTGTGTGTGAGTTTCATTCTTCAGTGTGATTAATGTGTAAATCCATGCCAACCACCCGCTTTCTAGTACAAGGGGTGTCAGCTTCAGAAGGACAGATGGATGGACATGGCGAAACTATAAAGATTCTTTGTTAATTACGGCACCCTAAAAATATTGTTTTCATATGTTCTATGAACCAAAATATTTTGTTTTTCATATTCTTTACCGAACCTTTTCTTTTTCTCTACAGGGTCTCTTCCGAACCTTTTCTATACAGTGGGCGAGTCGGTGATTCTGATAGCCTATCGTAGTTAGGGTCAATTCACACGCACCAAAACTACACCACAACCACAACCACACCACAACGGCGCCACGTGGTCGGGCGTATATTTTGCCGTTTTTATCGACCACCTGTGTAATACGACTACATCGCATCAATCACATCGCGACGGCAACGCGACCAAATCGCCACGACATGACGTCATCAACAGCGCGCGCCAATAAGTCCGATTTTTAATTAGACGAAGTCAACTGACGTTTACTGTGTTGTCAGTTTTTGATCAAATAAAAATAGTGTTGTGACAAAGTTAATGAAAGACAACGCAACCACATCGACATTTTGTCGGTACCACAACGCAACTGCAAAAAAGCCGCTGCGACACTATTCACACGTAACCACAGCTTGACCACATTTTGTCGCTTGGTGACGACGTGGTATGGTTGTGGTACGTGTGAATTGACGATTATAAACAGCGTGGTAATTGCGTCACATCCTATCAGTAGCAATGGCTTTCATTTTGACAGTCCAACAATATTCATTGCCCTATTGTCGTTTTTGACCAGATACATATTCGAAAACATGGAGTAATGGATTGACAGGGTTCGATCTCCGCATAGTGCAAATATTTGTATGCAATATTTGCACTGGTCTGGTCGTGCCTCGGAAAGCACGTTAAGCCGTTGGTCCCGGTTGCCATACGAACATCGTGGCAGTCGTTACGGGTTGTTGGAGCCCTCAAAAGTCTAACAATTGGTCTAACTGCAATGCTTAGATATCGCCTTCGGGTTGTGGAGGTCAGACGGCAGTCGCTACACGGAAAATATCGAAGTTTAGCCAAAATCAGCAGATGGACTATAAAGCCGACCCCAGGTTCCAAAGCGGAAAAAGCTTCAGATGCGACTGGGATTAACGCTGAGATGATTATGATGATGGAGTAATGGATTGACAATATCCTTCGAGATGATTCCAGCTAATAGTAATAGTGTATTACGCAATTTGGATGCTGAGCCAAAACATAAGTCATGATGTCCACATTGAGCAGTTCAGTTAGGTTGATTAAATATCACAGAGAGATTGAATATATTGACTATACCTATATATTTTCGTACTCTTTGATTGAATTCTCAAGATTTATATGATAAATTAAATAAATGATGTGATAGTGATAATGAGCTAAATAGTATTACAGAGAATTTGTCTGATACTAAAAATAATTTCTCTTTGCTCAGGCAGTGGATTTGAACTTAAGACCTCAAGATGTACTTTCTACATGTAAATAATTGAGATAGTATATCTTTAATCATTAGTTGTTATCTAAACTATTTATTTGATTTTATCAGACGTAGTTTAAGCAATGCTTCGATATCGCCTTCGGGTTGTAAAGGTCAGACGGCAGTCGCTTCATGGAAAAAGTCGAAGTCTAGCCAAAATCAGCAGTTAGACTGGTAAAACGGACCCCAGACTCCAAAGCTGATGATGATGATGATGAGACATAGTTTAAGTCGACCATAAATCCCTTTTGACGTCCAACCTCGTTTCGACTTCGTTTTCCTCGGTGGTAGGCCATAATATCGGCTACTGGCAGAAGTTACCACCCATCAGACAAAGTCTTGCCGCCAAGCGATTCGTCGTGTTCCGGCATGATGTCTGGTGAAGCCGTACGGAGGAATGGTCTGAGAAATTGTGTTGCGATGTGTGCCGGGTGCGATGCACCAAATGTTGTTGTGTCGGGAGTTTGGTCGTGGTGGGTCTCCAGATCGATCTCCCTCTGGCGCAGCATCGTTGGTCGTGCTGTTGATCAACGATTGCATCACTGCTTACCATCAGGCGGGATTGCAGAAAAAAAAAAACATCTGACCGTATCTTACAGTTAGAAGTTCTGTTAATTGTCCATTCATCAATTTCGTCTATTATTCAATAAGTACCTAACATATTAAGTCTTTTTTACCAATGTAGTTGCCGTTTTGTATGAAATTTAAACGAATTTTTTTTTCATGTATTTTTTATTTGTATTAATCGAAGTACTTTTTTAATTATGATTAAGTAAATGGCACTCAGATGTTAGGTGGATAAAGTACTGAGTTTGTAATATTACCTGGAACTTTTAAGCACAATTCAATTATACAGTTACCAAATGGTTGGCGCAGGGTTTAAGCGATCGACCGCTGTGCTGTGTGCCGAGGGTTTAATTCCGCACGAAATAAATATTTGTTTGGTCTACAGGCAATTGTTCCAGGTCTGGCTGTTTGGATATGCCAGTTTAATAGTTTGTAAAGGCACCCAATATACGGGAGTGACTCCTAGTGTGGAACTGCGTTCTTTTTTTAAATAAAAAAAAAGAAAAAATATAACTGTATTAAATAAACAATTGACATCTGAATTTGAGCTTTGGTATGCAGTCGAGTACTTAGTCGAGTATTAAGCTAAATCAAAATAGGTACGTAACATAATTTTGATAGGTCATAAACAACACTTAACACATTGACAAATAATTGTATCAAAACATTCCATCACTATGTGGGCTGCGATGCGATTACATCAAAACTCGTTTGATACTTCCACATCCGAGTTCATTGGATTAGCATAATAAAGTCGATTGTAATATTATCTCATTTAATTTCACTCTTGTCTATCTTTATTGGCTTTTTCACAGAATTACATCATTTCAACTTTTTATAATGAATAAATTAAGTATCAGTATTCAAATTGAAATACTTTATTTCACATAATTTATTAGATATGTCCATATAATGTTGCTAATATCTTGGCCTAATGCAAATATTAAATTAACTTAAGTGGGTCTGGACTCTGGAGAGTCCCACCGGTCTGAAAACACATTCAGAATGCCATTGGAAGAAAAGCGCAAGTACTCCATCATGGGAGGGCCAATACCCTCCTATGAAGGAGTGCTTGCGCTTCTCTGGGGGCAATCCCCCTCATGATCGCAGCGAAACCGTCGAACCTCGCCTCCGCAGACGTCCCGGACGCACTACACAACCTGGATGCGTTATTGTACGTAAAGCGACTAGCGTAAAGCGACTAGCAGAAGGCCTTAAAAACTTGATTGTAATAAAATACCTTGGTTTTTAGCATAACAAAACAGTTTACAGGCGGTTGAAACACATATCATCACCTAATCGGAAGGGTCAAATGGAGTTAAGTAATAACAACCGCACGCATCAATCAATCAGGTTAAATTACGCTTACTGCTATTGGTCTCTGGATGGGTGACCATCTTAACATAACAAGACCCCTCGGTGCCCCGGAAAGCACGCTCAAGAGTTAGTCCTGGCTGCCATTTTTGAATCTTTGATAGTCGTTATGGTTCCTCCCAATGGAATGAAAGCTTTTGGGGGAGGTCTTTGTTTAGCACTGGACCTCTATAGCCTGAGAAGAAGAAGAAGATAGTTGGCCAGAAGCCCGAAGGTCTAACAACCAGTTTTATCAAGGAGTTTCATATGAACCATGGACAGGAGTGACTTCCTTTCTGTCTTCATTAACATTGAGTTGTAACATATTGATACATAGACGTAGCGTGGGTAGGCCCCCGACAAGGTGGACCGACGACCTGGTGAAGGTCGCGGGAAACCGCTGGATGCGGGAGGCGCAGGACCGGTCGTCGTGGAGAACCTTGGGGGAGGCCTATGTCCAGCAGTGGACGTCTTTCGGCTGAAATGATGATGATGATGATGATGATATTGATACTCAGCAGCTGCTGAGAAAAGTTTAGGCAGATGGCAAGATGAGGTCATAATTAAAATTATTCTGGTTCACGAAAACATTGCGGAAATAAACAAATGTAAATTAGCTTCGAAATTCTTATGAAACTAAAACTTTCTTATTAATAAGGTCATGATTATTTAATCAAATTCAGATGTATCCAAGATTAAGTTAATCAAACACCTTATGGAATTCAATTAGTCACCAAAGAGGGACGAAAAATTTGTGATTATTAATATTTTACGCCAAAACATTAAATCGTGGTGGCCTAGTGGTTAAACACCAGCCTCTCAAGTATGAGTGCACGGGTTCGATCCCAGGTCAGGCAAGTACCAATGTAACTTTTCTAAAGTTATTTGTACTTTCTAAGTATATCTTGGATATACCAATGACTGAAGGTAAAGGAAAACATCTTGAGGAAACCTGGACTTTAAGTCTGAAATCGCCAAACCCGCATTGAGTAGGCGTGGTGATTACGCTCAATCCTTCTCTGTATGAGAGGAGACCTGTGCCCAGCAGTGGGACAGTAAAAAAAAAGGTTGATGATGATGATGATGATTAAATCTACATACATACACTGTGTTGTGTGTTTATGGGTATTGCAGTTGCTCATTCAATGATTAAATCGTTGTTTGAATGTTCATTTTGTATAAAAAGGGATACAACGTTGGCGTAATTCAAAGTATTATGATCCATTTGGAAACTAGAGGGGTAATTTTGTAACCCACTATCGGTAGCAATAAATAAATATATACGGACAAATCACAAACATTGAGCTAGCCCCAAAGTAAGTTCGAGACTTGTGTTATGGGATACTAACTCAACGATACTATATTTTCTAATAATAGATACATATATAGATAAACATCCAAGACCCAAGCCAATCAGGAAAAGATCGTTTTCCATCATGACCTAGCCGGGGATCTAACCCGGGGCCTCCACGTCGCAGGCAGGCGTGTTGACCGCTGCGCCACGGAGGGCGACCATGACAATCAACATTAATTACGTTGTTGAGCAGATTTCTCGAACATACGAAGCAATGGATTAGCAACATAAAAATATAATACATGTGAAGGATAAGGAATAAGAAATCAGGTAAATGACGCTGAGATCACTCTATGTGTTAATTTAGCATTTAGCAGTTCATCTTCGTTTCAGTGAGTGCAAAACAAGGGGCAAAAAGTAAACAACAAAATAATTTGTTAAACGATACGTTTTATCTTCATCTATTTACATGTAAAACTAATGACTATCAAAATATTTACAATTCTATTGATTATTTGGTATGATCACGGCTGTTGCTGGTAGGCTCACCAGCCGTATGAAAAGCTAGGCAGTGCCTTACCAGCAGCAGCTCTTCTTTTTGTAATGGGTGACGTGCTTGATGATGTGGAGGGGGTAAGGCTTCCACACGGCGACTGGGACCTCCACGTGCTTCTCAATAGGCACATGGACCTCCTTGATCACTTCGTAAGGCCTGTCAATAGGGATGTGCACCTTCTTGATGACCTCGAATGGGACCTCTTTGATAACTTCATAGGGGACTGGTCTCTCGACATGCACGTGCTCGGTTTTGTACACGGGGTAGGGGACGTGCTTCACGACATTGACGTGGACAGGGTAGGGCTGGGGCACTGGTACCTTCACCTCCTGCCGAACAGGCACTGGGACGGGGTGGGGCACAGCAACCTGGACGTGACGGGTTACTTCAACAGGGACGCGGCGAACAACATTCTGTACGACAGATTGAAGCTCGTATCTTGTAGCGGAAACGTCTGGACGACCAACAGATACAGTAGTACCAATCACACGTGGGCCTCCCAGGCCTGGCCCTGAGGCGCCTGAGCCAATACCGTTACCACCATTGCCGGGTCCAGAGAGGTTGGAGTCGAGAATTACACTGCCTGATGAGGCGGGACCGGATAAGCCAAGCCCAGAAGCAGATCCGCTTATTAAAGATCCTAGGTTAGCGGATCCTTGATCGAATCCTCCAAGTCCACCGCCGTGTCCATGGCCACCATGTCCGAGATCACCATGTCCGTGGTCGCCGTGTCCGTGGCCGCCGTGTCCATGATCACCGTGTCCGTGGTTGACGTGTACGTGTTCGACATGTCCGTGGCCGCCGTGTCCATGGCCGCCGTGTCCATGATCACCGTGTCCGTGGTCGACGTGTACGTGGTCGACATGTACGTGTTCGACGTGTCCGTGGTCGCCGTGTCCGTGGCCACCAATAAGAGAGTCACCGCCGAAAGATGCAGCAGCGGCGATAGAGCCGGCACCAGGAAGAGTTGCTCCACTTAGCACTGGATGATCGTCCACATGTTCTTCAATGGTCACAGTTTGGTGTCCACCACCATGATGGGGGGGGCCATACGACGTCGAAGGTGCCCCGAATGAGGCGGATGGAGCACTTAATGCTGAAGACAAAAATGAGTCCTGGCTATGGTGATGTTCATTTAAAAACCCGCCATTAGTGCTGTACACTAGCGCTGCCAAGAAAAGCAATTTGACCTGAAACAATTTTTTTTTATGTTTAGTATTTGTGAATGAGTTGGCTGAAGTTGTCATTTTTGTATTATTGCACTATATTCATGAACTTACAACAAATGCCATGGCTTTTAGCTAATCGCTCCGAAGCCAGCCAAAAAAACGAGCTTGTTGTTTTCCCTTCCGAGTGTCGACTGTTTGTGCTGTGACATCGGACGGCCCCACATATTTATACAAGTCGCTCTTTCCAACAACGCCTATGAATTCATTCGAACGGATATCGCTTCATCCTAAGTATACATCATGGATGCTAAAATATATTATGTTAATTTCCGATCTTGGTAACATCATTTTCTATGATTATGCAAGGGAAACTGTGTATCGAAGCTTTAGTTAACCATCTGCCGCGGTTCAGTTGCTTCACATAAAATGAATATGAAAATTTAATTCAAGGCAATCATTTATAGGACTTATAAACATCTAAAGTTAAACATAGATTCGTTTGCCAAGTATTTGGTTTAAATTAAGTAGTTTTTATGTCTCAATAAGTCTGTAATTATTCAGGTTGTATTTAGTGTCGGTTTAGCCTTATACATTTCATTACAATTATTTTAAAATATATAATAAAAAACCAAAGTAAATATGTCTCATTAAAAACCACAGTTTTTGTTAAATTGTTCATGTAAAACTAAACAGTTTTATAATCAAGTGACCTGTTAGATATGTAAAAATTAGGACATCTGTTAACTGATGACATATTCATATATATTCGGTTTTTACGTGTACACATATCAGATAAATAATTCTTGAAACCTAAGTCAGGCTTCATCATCTACTTACCTAACGTAAGCTGATTGCCTGATTTCATCCACTGAAAGGTTCAGGCCTCTCTTTGGTTTTACTTTTATTAGGTACCCAGATTTTATTGATGTCATTCCAAGTCACAAAACTATAATAAAATAATTAACATGATATTTCTTTCAGCTCTGCAATGGACATATCCAGGAGGTTCAAGTATGTTTTTCCAAAGATCAAGGATGACTTTATGGGTAGATCGAGTGGAAAATTAGTTAATCAGACATATATTCATGTAATTTTAGTCTAAAAACAAGAACAACCTGCTAGTTAAAGATTACGAAAAAGTAATCCATTTGCTCTATCCATAAAAGTTACTTAATGGTACAAGTATTTGGTAACATATTTTTTTATAACTAGAAAGCTACCATCAATATGCCAAAACCTGTCTAAATGTGTTATACCATAAGAATGTAGGTGACGGATGACCTGATATGTTTATTATTATGTTGCCTCTGAGCCGGTATAAATATTAAAGAAAACAAGAACAATTATTACCTCCAGCGAGTAGTTGCGTCATATATTGACAGTAAAAATGGCTTTGACAATTCTGCAACATTGTGTTATTTACGTTGATGAGGAGAAGTTTTCGAACATAATATGAAGCAAAAGACAAGCCATATCCTTAAAATGATTCAGATTGTGACTGACACATGGGTTTCAATCATAGAATTGTAAGCTAGATATTATGAATATTATAAGATATTTCAACCAATTTAATGATGATGCTACATAATTATGCTACGACGAAAAAAAGTAGAAAACTTACACACCATATTTGTCTGTTCTCTTCAATCATATCATTTGCTGTTACTCCTACTCCAGACATAATTTAGATATAGCAGAAGCTGTACTGAAGAATTAATAAGAAATATTTACATTAAGCATAATTTTTCAGACTCATTGTATTTCTATGTTAGTTATTGGTGCAGCGTAAACAATCTATGTGCGCGACTTTCGGCTGAAATGATGATGACATCAGAAGATGCGTAACATATATTAGAACGTCATGTCGAACTCTCATGTCGCACCTACTCCAATTCTAGTTGGTTGCTCTGCGCTCGAAGTTGTTGACGATATATATACCTGGGACAAACAGTCCAACTAGGCAGGTCCAACTTCGAAAAAGAGGTGTCTCGTCGAATCCAGCTCGGCTGGGCAGCGTTCGGGAAGCTACGCTACATCTTCTCGTCGTCCAAGATACCACGGTATCTCATGACTAAAGTCTTTGACCAGTGTGTGTTGCCAGTGATGACTTACGTAACTGAAACGTGGTCGCTCACAATGGGCCTCATACGAAGGCTCAGAGTCACACAAAGGGCGATGGAAAGAGCTTCTCTGCGTGATCGAATCAGAAATGAGGAGATCCGCAGAAGAACCAAAGTCGCAGTCTTCGAGTCGTTAAAATTAAGTGGCAGTGGGCAGGGCACATTGCTCGCAGAACCGATGGCCGATGGGGCAGTAAGGTTCTGGAGTGGCGGCCAAAAGACGCAGCGTAGGGCCCCAACAAGGTGAACCGATGATCCGGTGAAGGTCGCGGAAAGCCGATGGATGCGGGCAGCACAAGACTGGACATCGTGGAAAGCCTTGAGGGAGGCTTTTGTCCAGCTGTGGACCTCTATAGATTGAAGAAGAAGAAGCTACCAAGTTGAACACTGTTTACGATACTCGTCATATAAATATGAACTGACTAACCCAAAGTCGTTATAATAATATGGTGCGCGGTATTCCACGGCTACCAGTCTTACTGGAATTCTTTTTATTATTATTATAACGACTTTGGGGCAAGAATATTGTTATGTTCACAGTTCATATATAGAGGATAAACGCACACAAGCTCCCAGCGACCGTTTTCGGGGGGTCCAGTATTGAGTGTTTTTATACAATATGTGAAGAAAACCCTGTCCGACCCAAAAGGATAATAAATGTTAGGTATACACATGACCAAATAAAATATGAAATTTTACGTAATCATCATAGTGACAATACTAATGAATTTTGAAATATTCTTTTTTTTCGCGAATTAATTCCAACTTCCCCAAAATTTGGTAATTTAAAAAAAAATGACAACACCATTTGTGACGGAGGGAATAGCGATGCGACCACGTGCCGCGTACTCTGCCCCCCTTCACCCGCGCACGCATACCTAACATGTTCCCTACCACACATGCATTAACATACCTCGCTTTTTTGAAATAATATTAATTTTTAGGGGGATTTTTTTTTAAGTTTAGCCCGGTTTTGTAGGCATTATTAGAATCAGTTAACGATACCTAACAATACCTTCACGGATCGGACAGGGTTTTCTTTACATATTGTATAAAACATTTATAAACCAAAGACCACAGTAATATAACATACATAATCAGCATAGTATGTTCCCACTCCTGGGACAGACCTCCTCTCGGTGAGAAGGAGTGGGCCATAATCTACCACGCGGGCTCAGTCCGGGTTGGTAGATGTCACATGTCTTCGAAGTTGTTCCTCTAGGACATGCCGGTTTCCTCACGATGATTTCTTTCACCGTTTTGAGAGCAGTGGTGAAGAAATATTTACATAAAGTAAAACGTCTACAACTTGTAAGTCGCATACCACTAGGCCACCACTGCTCCACAGGACCACAGTAATTCTATTGTTTTTGGTAACCTGTCTACATCAGCCAACCAAAGTATTAGTACATATTTATTTTTAATAAAGCTTGCATATTATCCTGCAATGGTCCTACAACAACCGGGGGTTGTCCTTGATGTACTCGTTTAGTGCTTACAGGGATAATTCTCCATTTCAGAGATGGCCCAAGAATTATACATTTCATCAAAATTTCCAAACTGGCCTCTGCGGTTAGGCTTTGTTCCCTCTTACGCCACCAAAGGACCGGAATCCCAGCGTCCCAAGATATATAAAAACACTAGCTTTCCGCCCGCGGCTTCGCTCGCATGGAGATCGGTTATATCGCGCTTTTAGATTTCCCTCGTGAATATAATTTTTTTTCGGGATGAAAAAGTACCCTATTATTTAATCCGGACTTCTAACTTAACGTCCGCAAAATTTCAAAACAATCGACTTAGTAGTTACGGCGTGAAAGCGGAACAAACAAACTCACTTTCCGAATTATAATATTAGGATATTTGGTGTACACATACAAATATTCCAGTAATCTCCCTTGGGAACTTGATGTTTTTTTAGGACCAAAACTAGCCTATGTTACTCTCCATCTTTTCAAATATCTGTATGCCAAAAATCAGGTCGATTGATTGCTTAGCTACGGCGTGAAGGAAGGACAAACAAACAAACAAACACACTTTCACATTTATAATATTAGTATGGATTTTAAAAAATATGGATACCAAAAGATTATTTTCAGACTAATGGACTTTGGGAAAAGATTATTTTTAACATAATTAAAATTGAAATAAAAAAGAATATTAAAAAAATATAATAAGTAATAAGATCAACTATACAAATTAAATACAATATAAATCAAAATTAGTATTAATATAGCAAAATAAGAATAACCTAAAATAAAATTTGTATGCATAAACGTTAAAATTACAATAAACTTCAATATTAAATTAATGAAATTCAAAATTACAATTAAAATAAAACAACAGAATTAAAATTTAATTATGACAGAAAACTATGATATTTTAAAGTACCTACATATTAGGATATTTTTTTTTTTTTTGAAAGACACCCGTCATCACAGGGCGTTGTCGTCCCTACTTCTTGCGTGGCAAGAATCCTTGGTTAGCAAATTAGTTATCCTCCAATTCTTTGTTTTCCACTAACGGCTTTCAAGTTTCATATTAGGATATTGAAACTGAATCCAATGACCTCTTTCACGTGCCATGTGGCCATTTGTGTCCACGACAGTTAAGTAGACAATCAAATTTCTTAGTTAAAAAAGAAATTTAAAAAGGATGGGCACAGTTCTACTACCGGCACACTTCAGATCGCCTTAGAAATGCTCATACATTTCTCCATATCTCATTTGCATATGAAGTTTTACTACATTTCTGGGCAGTTTATTTCATTTATAATCTAATTTTAGCGTGCCGTCGACTTAGCACGCGTGCATTTCCGAAAACAGGTTTTAATTTTTTGCTCTTGACCCTAATTGCTTTTCTAAAACAGAGCTAGAAAAAAATGATCCAAAATGAACAGGCATGCAATAGTATTCGATTTTTTTGTTACAATTTCCTTACACATTGCGCACGTGATCGGTTAAATTTCCAACCTAAACTGTAATTTTTGGAATATTTTTCTATCTGTTAGTTCAACAGCTGCCGTTATTTAAAAAGCTATTCGGTTAACTTAATTAAAACAGTTGGCTGCGACACAAATAATACATTAAATAAGCTGCTATTTTGTAAATAAGCTGCTATTTTGAAATTACAAACATGCAATTTTCTTCACTCTTCACAATTATAATATTGTTTGTTTACGACGATTAACTAAAAAAAAAGTTTTTGTTTTGACCTTTGTATTTAAAATGCTGTTTCCACTAGTTGTGCCAATTACAGAAGATATAAACGTATTTTTTCAATATAACAGCTATTAACAGTTTTAATATAAAATTGCGGTATAAAGCTTAACCATATTTCCGTGACATAGGTACACAAGATGCACAGATATTGAATTTCAGAATTTCTGTTTGTTTGCTTGTAATTAACTGGTGATAACATTTTCCATCACACTTGCCGGCTTTCGACTGTCGTAACGGTCAGGTAGGTGTATTATTATGTACTTGTATATTCAGCCGTAAGAGATAAAAAAAAATAGTACAATTTGTTTAAAACATGTTAATTTTACTTAGAACGTATTGCACTCCTGCACACAGGGATAAGTCCTGCTGTACCTAGTACGTACCACGATCTGCCGTGAACTGTGTAGTGCGCTCGGTAACAGTGCATCAAGTTTTAATTATACAATATGTTAAGAAAACTCTGTCCGACCCATAAGGATAATAAAGGTTAGGTAAACACATGACCAAATATAATATAAAATTTTACGTAATCATCATAGTACCAATACAAATGAATTTTGAAATAATCTTTTTTTCCCCGAAATTTGGTAATTTTTAAAAAATTGACAACACCGGTATTATTATGAGCGAATAGCGATGCGACCACGTGCCGCGTGCCCTGCTGGCCGCCGCGCGCGGAAGGGTGCTTAACGCACATTTATTAAGTTACCTCCTTTATGCGAAATAATATTTATTTTTTTAGGGGGATTTTTTTTTAAGTTTAGCCCGGTTTTGTATCCATTAGTAGAATCAGTTATCGATACCTAACAACACCTTCACGGGTCGGACAGGGTTTTCTTAACATACTGTATTTGGGAAAAAAATATAACATGATGTAAAAATGATTGGAATCGAATCAGTTGCTTATTCTGAACAGGTTCTCAACTAAGGTTTTGTTTAAAGAAAAATAATGTTTTTTTTTTAATAATTATATTATAAACTAGTGCTTGACTGTAATCCCGCCTGATGGTAAGCAGTGATGCAATCGTTGATGGTAAAACGCACTAGTTTATTAAGCCTATTCATTTAAAAAAAACAGAGTATACACTATAGGTATCCGAGTCCGAGCTCAGTGGAGCGAAAGAGATGGCTTAACGCCGGATCGAGTGAGAGAGAAACGCACAGTCGTTTCCGAGCTCAGTGGAGCGAAAGAGATGGCTTAACGCCGGATCGAGTGAGAGAGAAACGCACAGTCGATGCGTCGCCACGCCAGAAATCGGTCTCACGTGCGCCTATAGATGTTTCACATCAAAAACTTAGGAATAGGAGAAGGATGACGGCAGTTGAGCGAGGTGATGCAATGTTAAATGGGTCTAGGGGCGAGGGACATGGGGAAGTCCCCGCCCCCCCTATTGATGGACCCCGAGGCGGAGGCGCACGCGAGTGTCGGCTCGCGCCTTTGAGGCGATGCACGGGGTAGTTTAACACCCTACTACCCCGTGCAGGAGACGAGGCCCGGACAGACCGGGCCAGCACGAGGGTGTAGGGCCGTGGAAGAATTTAGACTCCTGCGGCCCCACGCGCGCTCGTGATAGAAGACACACCGAGGTGGTTTTAGTCAGTAAAAGTCTGACATACCCCGTCCCCCACCCCAGGGCGGCGGGCATCCTATGAGGATTTCCACCCCAGAAAACAAAAAAAAAAAAAGTGATGCAATGTTAAACCCAAGACCAACACGACCAAAGATGCTGCGCCATAGGGAGATTGATTTGGAGACTCTCCACGACCAAACTCCCGACACAACAACATTTGGCGCATCGTACCCGGCACACATCGCAACACAACTGCTCAGACCCGTCCTCCGTACGGCTTCACGGTACAGTTGTACGGTTTATTCATAGGTAATATTTTAGTATAATATACTGTCATTAAATCCGTCGCATCAGATGAAATGACCCAGTTTGAAGAATTTTTTGTTCGTTAAGTATTACGCGATATCTTCCCTGATATGATGTCAACAGATTTGTCATTATACTAATGTACAATAAAAAAGTTTCCATTTTCACCTGTTTGTGAGAATTCCTATGTTAATAAAAACACGATCGGCCTTCAGAATAAACATTTCCGCTTCTTTTATATAATTCTAAATATGTATATTAACTATATTGACACAGGTCATTGCATTAATTAATAATACGTATGATGGACGACTATTTGTTTCTCTTAGTAGTCTGTCATTCTAATGAGATGCGAATATTATGTTTATATTTATATGATTTGGAACTAAGTGTTATAATTATATTAACTGATGCAGCATATGATATACTGCATCGTCGAATATCAACGCTGAAGATCGCTGAAAACCAACGGTGAGACTCTCTCACATAGGGCCTTGACAAATATACAGTATGTTAAGAAAACCCTGTCCGACCCGTGAAGGTGTTGTTAGGTATCGATAACTGATTCTACTAATGCATACAAAGCGGGGCTAAATTTTAAAAAAAGATCCCCCTAAAAAATAAATATTATTTCGTAAAAAGAGGTAACTTAATAAATGTGCGATAAGCACCCTTCCGCGGGTGGCGGGCGGCAGGGCACGCGGCATGTGGTCGCATCGCTATTCGCTCATAATAATACTGGTGTTATCACTTTTTTTAAAATTACCAAATTTCGGGGAAGTTGGCATTAATTCGCGGGAAAAAAAGATTATTTCAAAATTCATTTGTATTGGTACTATGATGATTACGTAAAATTTTATATTATATTTGGTCATGTATTTACCTAACCTTTATTATCCTTATGGGTCGGACAGGGTTTTCTTAACATACCGTATAACTGATATACATGTACTAAACCTTTGTTTCTGAAAGCAAGATTATCTATATACACATGTTACATAAATCCGCTGTCAGACCTAACATAAAATTTTTATCTAAATCGACAAGACTAAAATTCATAAGTTATTTTGACTTTCAGAAATTATGAAGATAATCCTTTATGTATCTCAACGTTAAAGATTGTTTTGCAATGTATTGTGATCGCATTTAAAGCTACCCTCTATATCAGGGGTCGGCAAGTAGTTTTAAGTAGGGTCCGGATATTGCTCGAAAAATTTTAAAAGGTCCAGAAAAAAAAACTGATAATAATTAAGTACAGCTATTTATTACCTAAAATTAGTGTGAAATTAGTATGTATCGGCGGTCTTGAGCCAGGTTTTTAAAGTTTGGTTCTCGTGAAGAACAGCTAATTCGAAAAAAAACATTTTTGAAAAAGGTGTTTCGCATATGTATGAAACTGGCCTAAAATATAATAATATAGAGTCTATATTATTATATTTTAGGCCAGTTTCAATCTGTAGCTTGATGACATGATATTTTCTTTTATCCTGATTCTTTAGGAACCGAGCAAATAGTTTATTCTCCAAGAACTTCATCTTACGGCGAGTCGGACGAAGCGTTTCGCCTCGTCTTTTATACCGCGTACTTTGAAGAACTGGCGGTGTTTCCGCCTGACAACACTTTAAGTGTCTTCAAGGCTAAAGTGAATAGGCTCTTAATAAACTAGCGCGCTTTGCCATCAACGGTTGCATTACTGCTTACCATCAGGCTGGATTGCCTTCAAGCACTTTTTTTTTAAATATTTATAAACTAGTGCTTGACTGCAATCCCGCCTGATGGTAAGCAGTGATCCAATCGTTGCTGGTAAAGCGCACTAGTTTATTAAGCCTGCTCACTTAAAAAACTTAGGAATAGGAAGGATGACGGTAGTTGAGCGAGGTGATGCCATGTTAAACCCAAGACCAACATGACCAACGATGCTGCGCGAGAGGAAGATTGATCTGGAAACTCTCCACGTCCAAACTCCCGACACAAAAACATTTGGATTCAGACCCGCCCTCCGTACGGTTTCACCAGACTTCATGCATAAACACGACGAATCGCTTGGCGGCAAGACCTTGTCTGGTGAGTGGTAACTTCTGCCGGCAGCCGATGTTATGGCCTACCACCGAGTAACACTACTATCGAGTAGCACTACTTTATAATAATTATAATAATACAAAAACCTAATTCCTGAAGATTCTGCTAGATTCTGCCTAGATTTTCTCCAATAATGTGGGGGTCGGTTTCTAATCTCATCGGATGCAGCTAAATACCAGCTTTTACATGGAGTGACCTGTGACATAGTGCAAAGAGTAGGGCTATTCAATGCAAGAATATTTTTTCAAATGACGCCGGTAGTTCCAAATATTGGCGTGTTCAAAACACATTATTTTCTAGCTTTATTATTATGGATTTTCTTAAACACATATTCTTTCCACGACTGCTAAATGGAGTGCTATATTTTCAGTGTGTGTATGTGAGTGTGTGAGTTGTTTCTTACATTTTCTTTTGTATTTAAGTTTGCTCATCACAGAATAGGGACTATTAATCTGTTCTTTAGATACGCTAAAAATATGCTAAGTTTAATCGAATAATTAAAAAATATCACCAATCCAAAAAACAAAAGAAACACTTTTCCAAATTCATTCCGCTCAGGAGAGAACGTGTTGACTTAATAAGTAAATTAAATAATTGTCAAATTAAATTGGAAGACATCAAGAGGATTTATGGAATAGATACACGTCATTTGCAGTTGGAAATTAATGAAATTGAAAATTCACTTAGTTCTCTTTACAGTAAGTATGTAATATCTCCGAAACAGATTAAAGAACATATTCTTGCGACAAAGAAGTTAGTGATGACTCAGTGCACACGTCTGACAGTCTCAAACGCCGAGGCTAGCCAGTCTGAGGTAACGGAGGACCCGTCCCAGGCTGAGAGCTCTGCTCTAGACTGTGTTTCTGAACATGGTTTGTTTGCTTCTGGACAGGAATCATCTCGGATTAATGATTTTCCATCCTTAAATAATCAAGTCTGCAATCATTCGGTTATGTTCTCGGACAGTATGGGAAGGGGTCTAGGCAAATTAATAATACGATTTATAATAAGTTCGCAGCAAAAACTTTTACGTCTCGTGCGTGGTGTCGCTTTCGTGGTGGCCTAGTTATAACACCAGCTTCTCAAGTATCAGTGTGCGATTTTGATTCCAGGTCAGTCAAGTATCAATGTAGCTTTTCTAAGTTACATGTACTTTCTATGTATGTATATCTTGGACACCAAAGACTGATAAAAAAGTGAAGGAAAACATCTTGAGGAAACCTAGACTTTAAGTTTGAAATCGCCAACCCGCATTAAGCAAGCGTGGTGATTACGCTCAATCGTTCTCTATATGAGAGTAGACCTTTGCCCAGCAGTGGGACGATAAAATAAGGTTGATGATGATGATGAAATACTTTTACTGTGTTATTTGGAGTGCAAGTTTCTTTCAGTGAATCACTGTATTACGTAAACTAAACGGCCGGCCGTTAATCATTTCTAAGGTTGCAAGTGAAAAGCTTGGCCACATAAATAGGTATATCAACCTCGTTCAACTTAATATGTTACCGAAATTTATTTATAGATATTTATGTTATTAAATTACAGAAACATTAATCAAAAATAATCGGGTTATATATGAAAGTAGCAAACAATTTTTGAAAATTATTAACCTAAAGTTCGTAATTTTTGGCGATGATATTAAAAGAGACTTACTGCTTGTATGGAACAAATCTAATGAAGTTTTCTTAGGCAAGTTTTTATCACAAAGCCACTTTCTATGAAATACATGCATTATTTTAATAAAAGTATTTTAATTACTTTTCTGATTTGAAGAAACAAGAAAGTTACAAATCATATGACCATTCAGAAATGAAATAAAATAGAGGTAGATATTAAGTTTTTGAATTATTAATTTAAATCATAGTATAAGACTGAAGCGTGGAGTTTACGGTGGCGGTCTGCCCGGCTCGGGTAAAGCACCTCCCTCCTTTGTCCTCGTAGCGGCGATCTCTTGCGTCCGGCCCTGGTCCAAGCCATGGTCCGGAGCGAGAGTGCAGGCGGTCACCTCCTTCTGCGAAGCAGTGATGCTGGCAAAGGAGGAGGCGGAGCGCGTGAGGCAGCGCGAATCCCAGTGCCCTCGCACCACTAGCCACTGGACGCCCTGGTCCCGGAGACAACATCGAACTCCCGGCCACCCTAGGCGCGGGCCAGCGGGCGGTGAGCAGTGGGCAGCTCACCGCCCGGTAAGTACCAGGCCCGAGTCACCGGCGCGTTGTGTTTCACGCGCGCCTCAAAGAGCCAGCACATCGTGACGGGGTCCACGAAGACCGTTGCCTCCTGGGTCACGTTTGCGGGTTGTTAAAAAAGAAATCGAAGAAACATGGGTGGGTTTTTGGGTTTTAGTCAGCAAAAGTCTGACACGCCGTCCAGAGCGGGAGAGGTCATTTGATGATTTCCCATAAAAAAAGAACGTACATATTGTTGTAATAAGATCACACGACACGACACCACCTAGAGGTAGTTGTTTCGGGTGTGATTATTTGTGTTTGTGAGTGAAACCCCGGGGGCGTTTACTAACAATTATACGATACAATACAGAAGTAATTCAATGTATAGGGCAATAGTTAAACAAAAAAAAAAGAATGAAGGAAATGAGGTTTCATAGTCTTCATAATTTGAAATACTTCTAATCCGTAGGTTCATCTTAAACAATTTATTACTGAAAACTTGTGTAACTTTTTTTACTGCAATTTTGATCATAAATGAATTTTAGTCAATTATACATTTAATAGGCTATCTATATAATGCCACAGCTGTGTAGCAAGTCTAAGTTAATCCAGGCCAGACAACGCACTTAACTTACATGCACGGTGTAATCCATTGACAACACATCAAAGTTGATGAATTCGTTGTTTTTTTTTATGTATTTGGGACAAAAAACAGTTACATATTACAATATTAACAATCTAGGTAAGGTATAACACAGTAAACAAACATATAACCCACACCAATGTCCACGGAATCATATTTTGATTGTACAAGACATAAGAAAACGGACGTATACAGAAGGAGACAGTGAGAAAGTAGCGAATGATAAAACTAAAACTAAACCCTAAAATACGACCATATGGTCGTGGTGGTGGTGGTGTTTACATTAAAATAGAAGAATGTGTATGACTTTATGTAAGTTGTGTGCTTTTGGGTGATCATAATAAGATAATAGATGAATATGATATAATGTTCGACTTATTAATCAGTCTTTTGTTATACTTAGTTCACAAAATCAGCTAAGGAGACTTTATTATCTTTAAGAAAATAAAATGCCAAAACAGGAAAATATAAAACCAAAAATTCTTTGGACACTTATTTATTTATTAAAATAAAGCATAACGTTACTATTTACAGCATGCATTCTATTCGAACATACATTTAGTATGTTCACCTAAATTAATGACTTAGTTAACACCCTAGATTGCAGCCTCACGATGAGCTATGCAGCGATTATTTATTTACAATAGACCGGACTAGGTATGTGATGATTCTACTTTGTACATATGTTTCTTTGGCTATCAACAATTACCAACCGTGGCCATGGCCGTGGAAGCTATGACCGTGCGCGTGCCCGTGATCGTGGCTCTCGTAAACTTTGTGGTGAACAGTCTTCACATGCGGTACTGCGTATGTCTTCACAATGGGGACGGGAACCTTGACCAGTTTCACAACTGGTACCTCAACGATCTTTTCAACTGGGACAGGGTTGTCAACATGCACCTTTACAATCTTCTCGTAAGGGACTTTCACGATTTTCTCGACGGGGTATGGGACTGGTTTGTCTACCTTAACTTGCTGGATCTGAACGACGGGTACGGGAACGTTCTTGACGACGGGTACTTTGACGGGGTAGGGATGGGGAACGGGGATCTCGACTCTATGGGGTACGGGTACGGGTACAGGCTGGGGTACTCTGTGTGTCACCTCCCTAAAGACCTGGTACGGCTCTTCACGGACGTGATACTGAGTGGGAGCGCCATTGCCGTTAGCAAGGCCGTGGATCTCTTCGATGACGGGAGCCTTCGGGCCTGGTAGTGGAGTATCACCGCCGACACCATTCAAGCCAGATCCTCCGAATCCAGATCCACCACCGAAACTAGCTCCACCGAATCCAGAACCACCGAGTCCAGATCCACCTCCGATTCCATGTCCGCCACCGAGGTCATGTCCGCCGCCGAATCCAGAGACAACTAATCCAGAACCACCGTGTCCGTGGCCATGAGATCCAGACAGTGAAGAATCCAGAATAACACTGCCGTGAGAATGATCACCGTGCCCTAATCCCGATCCGGAGTAGCTGACCGAGGGTAATGACCCAGAAGGGAAGCTGCTGGGCGAAAAGCTGGACGAATGGTGCGAATGATATCCACTGGACGGTAAGCTGATCGAATGGTCATCATGATGATGTGCATGAAGGAAGCCGGCGTGGCTGCTGCTCAATAGGATGGCTAAGCATGTCAGTTTCATCTGTAAAAATAGGAATGATTTATTTTTTTATTTGTTTTCAATCATCGTTAGCTGTCAAAATAACTTTTGGATGTAAATACTTACATAGGTAGCCATGATGATTAGCTAATCGCTGGCCACACGGTGAACTGGTGTCGACTGTAACAACCGACGCTTGTTTGTGATGATTTCGTATAGTTCCATCTTATTTATATCAGTGTCGTGTGTGGGTCAACCCGCGTTGAGAACGAGAGTAAACTAACAGGTTTCTGAATAGTCTTTCCTTTTCTAACGGAAATGGAAACAGCGTATACTTGAGTTATTGAATATATTATGCTCATCGGTTACTCAATGCTTGATTCACTGATGAAAAAGCTTATGCTGTTTTTATTGGTGTTGATATTATGGCGATTTCTAACTGAAGTGACATTGAGAGGGTATGCAAACGAAATAGTGTTAAATATTCTATTTTGATGTTATAATAGCCTCTCAGTTTGAAATTTCCAAACGATGGCACCGAAGTTTGTTATAGAAATAAATTATGCCATGTGTTTTGAGTAATGATCTCATTATTAAAATGTATCACTGGTATCATGGGCCAAATATATTGAAGTCAGAAAAGGTGTTCACACGAGACATTCTACTATCTTCATAACTTCGTTACAGTTATGCAAATTGAACAGACGTCAGTTAAGGGTAGCTTGATCTACAGTCATCCGTACATGATAAGAAACAATATTCCATACTATTGAAATCATTTTAGATTCAATTTCCGCCACACAGTTTCATTCTTATGCAAATATATTAAGTATGTACCAATTCAAATATTTAAAACCTACACTAATCTTTATTTATTATCTTCTCTTCTATATTTATAAAAATTAATGCCACTTTTCGTTGTAATTTTATAACTCAAGAATGGGCTCACCTATCCAAACCAAATGTTTAGGCTTTGTTTTGACTAATTAGTAGATGGTTTATGTGAAATTTGCAAAATATCGGTCGTGCGGTTCTTCATTTATCACATTTTTTGTATCAAATGAGTTCAATGAACGGTGGATCATCATCTCATCTATATATATGACGGGGAGAAAAACCGTCAGGAAGGGGGGCTGAAGTTCCGGATAGTTGAGGTGTCTTCTCATCCGCATGAGCAAAGAATGCCCAGCGCCAACGGTCGATCGCTATGGCAAACGCAACTCCAGTCAGTGTTACCCGCTCTTAATAAAAATCATAATTTATCAGAACACCGACCGATTAATCGACTTCATAAAAATAATAGAGTAATTTACTATTAATTGATACCGATACGATAAAACAGATCACAATATTCAAAATTAACCAGTCACGCGCCGTTATATATAAAATTAATGCCACTTTCTTTGTAATTTTATAATCCACCAAAACTGTGTAATGGCACCAGATTGGCAGTGAAAAACTTATTGCCAAATTTAGTTGAAGCTACGATCTTAACTGGTAAACCAAAATTAGAAGTTTGTTTGATACCGCGTATCCCTATGATACCAACTGATATGCCGTTTGAGTTGAAACAATTACAATATCCTGTGCGTTTATAATTTGCTATATGCATCAACAAAGCCCAAGGGCAAACATTTCACGTTTGTGGTCTGAATTTAGAGGAATAATTTTTTGAAGTGAAACTTCTTTAGGCACGCTTGACTTGGGGAGTAAACTAGCGAAAGCGTTACGAAAAATGATAGGAAAAAAAATTATGATGGCGAACGGAAGCAGAGTATAAAATAAGACTCTATTTCGTCTGTAATACAAACAAGGAGTTGTCTCAAGTAAATATTGCATGACCTGTCGAGTATGAAGTTGTGAGTTCGCATCTCGCCGAAGGCAATATATATTTTTTGGATCTTTTTATTAAGATTTGTTAACAATTGAGTCGAGTATGAAGTTGTGAGTTCGGATCTCGCCGAAGGCAATATATATTTTTTGGATCCTTTTAAGATTTCTTAACAATTGATTACCTAAGTGCACAAATAAATTTATAAATTTCGTTCTGTTCTGGCCTTTATATTGTTTTATATATTTTTGCTGAACATTTCTGATATAATTGAAAGTATAGAAGCTTTAAGATATCGTCACAATACGATAATTGGACACAAAGTACAAATTGCTTTCGAGCCTCATAAGCTCAATTATTAAGCTAAGTACCTTGATTGATTAAGAACTATGAATTTCTTCGAGAACATGACGCTGCGAACACCCCCCGACCCCCCTCATTGATTACCTCACCCCCCCCCGTGGATTATCTCGGGAACCAGAGGTCGTGGACTACCCGAGTTTGGGGTCCCCTGAATCAGGAGGAGGAGCCCGACCTTTTGGCCCTGAGGGAATCCACTCCCCTCCTCTAACCCTCCCCCCCGCAACCCCACGAAACCTATCCCCCTCCCCGACCCCCTTTAGTTACCTCACCCCCCCGTGGATTATCTCGGGAACCAGAGGTCGTGGACTACCCGAGTTTGGGGTCCCCTGATTCAGGAGGAAGAGCCCGACCTTTTGGCCCCGAGGGAATCCACTTTTTTTTTTTTTTTAATTGGAGGTCTATGCAAAAATATTAATTTATAAATAAAAGCATGAAATAAATTTAAATATTTATAGAAAATTAATATATGTATATGTGTATACATGTATATATTGTACACATATATATATATATATATATACAGTATGTTACGAAAACCCTGTCCGACCCATAAGGATAATAGAGGTTAGGTAAACACATGACCAAATATAATATAAAATTTTACGTATTCATCATAGTACCAATACAAATGAATTTTGAAATAATCTTTTTTTCCAACGAATTAATTCCAATTTCCCCGAAATTTGGTAATTTTTAAAAAGTGACAACACCGGTATTATTATGAGCGAATAGCGATGCGACCACGTGCCGCGTGTCCTGCCGCCCGCCCCCCGCGTTCGGCAGGCGAAGGGTGGTCAACGCACATTTAATAAGTTACCTCCTTTTGCGAAATAATATTTATTTTTTTTAGGGGGATTTTTTTTTTAAGTAAAGCCCGGTTTTGTATGCATTAGTAGGATCAGTTATCGATACCTAACAACACCTTCACGGGTCGGACAGGGTTTTCGTAACATACTGTATATATATATACATACAGATGGTGCAAAAGAAGTTTCACTTCAGTCGTGTGGTCATAAGCACACTCGTTTTTTTCAAACGGCCAACTTTATGTTGCCTGTTCGGGAGTCGGTACCCCCAATCGTTTGTTTAATCTATACTAATATATAAAGCTGAAGAGTTTGTTTGTTTGTTTGTTTGAACGCGCTAATCTCACGAACTACTGGACCGATTTGAAAAACTCTTTTTGCGTTGGATAGCCCATTTTTCCAGGAAGGCTTTAGGCTATAACATCACGCTACGACCAATAGGAGCGGAGCATAACTAACCCCACGCGAACGAAGTCGCTGGCGGCCGCTAGTAATCTATATGTTTTGGATTAAGTTTTAAAATTGCTAGCAATTAAAAAAAATATTTTATTTTTAAATAAATAATTTTGATGATATGATCCAATAAATTTGTATTTATTATTTCACTTTATACGTAGCGAAGCACGTATCGGGCCGCTAGTAATCTATATATTTGCTTCGTGGTTACGCCTTTCTTGATTTATTACCATATATTTATAAAGGTAAGTTTATTTTTAATTAGATCGACAATATTACTCATTTCAACCAATAGACTTGATGCAAGATATATGCAAGACAAACAACTTATTCCTAAGATCTTATTCAGTATCATACCATAGTATAAAGAGGGACATTATACTATGATCATACGCTTAGACATTTATCCAGAACAAAAGAGTATGACCGTGCATCTTGTCTAATCAAAAACCTTTAATTCGGATGTAAAGTAACTAGTCAACATTTTCAAATTTTGTCGAAGATTTACTTAATAGACGTTGTACGCATGGATGTTTCCTAACCGTTACTGAAGCCTGCATTTAATTACCACATTACTCATAAGGTAAAGTATCGTTTATGCTTTTTGTTGTTTTTATATGCGTCAAAAATTTATCGCTCTAGCATAAAAATGTTTTTTGACGACAGGGAGAAGAGCCTCTTAGTGTGGACCAACCACCCATGCCCAGTACGGTTGGTAGAAGTTCGACGTGATCTCTCAAGTGCATGGCAGGCAAGCAGTCATGCTGGCAAAGGAGAGGGCAGAGCACGTAAGGATCTCCTCTAGCCGCCGCAGAAGACGCCATGGTCGGGAGACAATATCGAACTCCCAGCCACTGTAGGCGTGGGCTTGCACTGTAGGACCAGTCCCGAGTCGATTCACGCGTGCCTCATAGAGATGTCAACACATCATGACCATCGTCCACGAAGATCGATGCCTGGGCCAGAGCTGCGGGTTCGGTGGAAGAGAACTGTGATCCTAGCACACAGGCAAGTGTGCTGTGTGCAAGGAATAGTAGTAGGTTTTATTCAGTATAGGCTGGTAGATGTCACATGTATTCGAATATTTGGTTCTAAAAAAAGACAATTTGCTCACTATATTTTCTTTCAACGTTGTTGAGGTCAGTGTTAATGAAATAATTTACATGATGTAAAGCGCCTGCCAAGTCGTGGTGGCCTAGTGGTTAAAACACCAGCCTCTGAAGTATGAATGCGCGGGTTCGATTCCAGGTCAGGCAAGTACCAATGCAACTTTTCTAAAGTTATATGTACTTTCTAAGTATATCTTGGACTGAAAGTGAGTGAAAACATCTTGAGGAAACCTGGACTTTAAGTCTGAAATCGCCAACCCGCATTGAGCAAGCGTGGTGATTACGCTCAATCCTTATCTGTATGAGAGGAGACCTGTACCCAGCAGTGGGACGATGATGAATGGTTGCTGATGATGAAACGCCTGCTTGGGATCAGACCCACGAGGTCGTGGTCGTCACAAGTTGTATTTATTTATTTGATTATTTATGTACACACAATAACATACATAGGGATATGTCAAAATTAAGATCTAAATACAATGGTGCTGCTTATTTCTTAAGAACGAAAGATCTAGTCAATAGTGTATAAGAACAAGTAGAAAAAAACCGGCAAATGCGTGTCGGACTCACGCACAAAGGGTTCCGTACCATTGATTTATGAAATTAAAGGATTTAAGTTATTTGTATGAAAGATTACGCGGTAATACGCGGTTTACGATTTACGAGGTATTAAAAAAAACTACGTACTAGATGTCGTTCAAAACAATTTTCGTTGGTAGTTTTTATAGTAATGTTCATATGTATTTTTTTTTTCAGATTTTTCATTTTCTTATTTTAGAACTTAGAGGGGGGGTGACCAACTTTTTTCCACTTTGGAAGCGTCTGTCACGCAAACTATTCGGTTTAAAATAAAAATATTTTCGAAACCTCAATATCATTTTTGAAGACCTATCCGTAGATACCCCACACGTATGTGTTAGATGAAAAAAAAAATTGAGTTTCAGTTCTAAATATGGGGAGCCCCCAATATTTATTATTATTATTATTATTATTATTTTTAGAAAACGGAATGCGAAGCGACTAAATATGGGTGTACTATAAGGACACCTCTGCCTACCCTTCGCAAAAACAAGGCGTGATTTTATGTAGTTAGAAAACGTCAGTGTTGTATTATGTAAAAATATTATAACCATTGTGAGCATTGAGATAACAGAGAAGCAACCTGTCAATCTGGTTGCCATTTGAATTCCAGATCTCTAATTCTACTTACTTCAAGTGAAACTTATAATACAGAGTCGTAAAACGTAATATGAAATAAGACCGATCGCTAACTGACACGTTTTCTGAGATAGCGGCGGGGTGCGAAAGGAATGTTATGACTTAATGCGATGGCTCAAATCTCTCGTAAATATTATAAAAATGGTCAAAATCTACTCGCAATCTCATCACACCACCCATCAAGGTCAAGAACTAAATAAGTTGTACATTTAACAGGTTGAAACTGAGATCAGACTGCCAAAAATCTTTAAATGACCAAAACTGCGCTTCAGTGATGCATAAACTTGTGACAGCTATCACATTTCCCGCATCACGCAGCTACCTCGTTCAACGTCTCAGTTAAGCAATAGGCCTATAATTATGCCAGTATATCATCCCAATTTATGCAATGCAACATAACAATGTCGGCGTACATACGGCACAGATTAATCAGCTGAAGTAGCCGGTCTTATTAGCCGTAGACCTGATGACTTATTGGGTTAGACGTGTTCTTCAGTGGAGATCGAGAATCTGCAAACATATGGTGGACGCCATTAGGCTAGGTGGAGAGATGATCTTCACGGAGTGGCTGGTATCAGCTGGATGAGAAATGCCAAAATTGAGCTGAATAGCATCCAACTGGAGAGGCTATGTCCAGCAGTATAGTAAGTTATGCTGTTATTGATAATAATGATGATCATAAAAATGTTTTATTTGTTTCAACGTGTGTAACATTTTATGTTGTGTGATAGCATACATCGATGCGCGAATTTAATACATGATTCAGAAACCCACTGCGTTGAAATTTAATACATGATTCAGAAACCCACTGCGTTGAAATTTAATACATGATTCAGAAACCCACTGCGTTGAAATTTAATACATTATTCAGAAACCCACTGCGTTGAAATTTAATACATGATTCAGAAACCCACTGCGTTGAAATTTAATACATTATTCAGAAACCCACTGCGTTGAAATTTAATACATTATTCAGAAAACCACTGCGTTGAAATTTAATACATTATTCAAAAACCCACTGCGTTGAAATTTAATACATGATTCAGAAACCCACTGCGTTGAAATTTAATACATTATTCAGAAACCCACTGCGTTGAAATTTAATACATGATTCAGAAATCCACTGCGTTGAAATTTAATACATGATTCAGAAACCCACTGCGTTGAAATTTTTCGATCTTATAAAAAACTACTAAAAAGTGCAATGCCGACGCGAAATAAAACGGATGGAACAGAGATATACCCAGCATATGTTATACTTTACGAATACTTAGTCAATTTTAAAATGTGTATAACACTACGCTATCGCGTAGACTTATGAATAACGGTAATTATTCACAGGTCTCTAGTTAGCAATAAAGTATTGTATAATAGTGAAGTAATTGACGCCTACGTCAATCACTTCACACTATTTCTGTATTTAATAGCTGTAAGTCACCCAAACATAATAAATTTGTTGTACCCTCGGATTTGTTTTAAAAAATCTGTATCTCAAAAACTGTCTTGTCTTTTTCAGAAAACCTTCATGGAATATAATTCTAGTGCGATTTCTAATCCGCCGTAGGTAGCTGGGACAGACGAGCTGCGGAAGGTAAAAGACAGGATGTTGTAGCACTGGCTAGAAGAGGCATATACTTACATATGTCCAAGAGTGTGCTGTGATAGTCTGAGTTGACGACTTTTACATTATCTAAAAGGAACTTTATTAAAACACTACTTTTTACCACCATAAATTTAATAGATGTACCTATGTAATTTCCAATTATTTCCTAAGACTGTGTTCAATAATTACCAGATAAAATTTTAAGATTGTGTTTTTGTTCCATAAAATGTTTATAAACAAGTTAAACTCAAATTATTTTTATTCCTTAGTCATATAAATGTCTTGCAAAATTAAATTGAATATATAGGATGATAATACACAGTATGTTAAGAAAACCCTGCCCGACCCATAAGGATAATAAAGGTTAGGTAAACACATGACCAAATATAATATAAGATTTTACGTAATCATCATAGTACCAATACAAATGAATTTTGAAATAATGTTTTTTTCCCGCGAATTAATTCCTACTTCCCCGAAATTTGGTAATTTTTAAAAAAGTGACAACACCGGTATTATTATGAGCGAATAGCGATGCGACCACGTACGGCGAAGGGTGGTTAACGCATATTTATTAAGTTACCTCTTTTTGCGAAATAATATTTATTTTATTAGGGGTTTTTTTTTAAGTTTAGCCCGGTTTTGTATGCATTAGTAGAATCAGTTATCGATACCTAACAACACCTTCACGGGTCGGACAGGGTTTTCTTAACATACTGTATAGGATGTTCCAATTTTTTTAAATGTTTTCACACTGTATTTCTGTTAACTAATATTTTTTGTAACTAACCTAAAATACTTTTCTAAATGATGAAATGGGCCATGGGTATATCCGCATTAAACTATCGCATATGTTAATCCTTTTCTAAACCGCACGTGCGTCAAAATTTCATCCATATCTGGTCTGTAGTTTTTTGCTTAAAAGAGTCAAAAACTTAAATACAAACTTTTGCATTTATAATATTACTTTTTTATAATTATAAACTAGTGCTTGAACCCAATCCAGCCTGGTGGCAAGAGTTTATTCACTAAAAAAACTGAGTGAATAGGATGGAAGATGGCGGTTAAGCGAAGTGATGCAATATTAAACCCAACATCACGACCAAAGATGGAGAGAGATTGATCTGGAGACCCTTCACGACCAAACTCCCGACCCAACAACATTTGGCACGTCGTACCCGGCACACATTAACACAACTGCTCAGATCCGTCCTCCGTACGGATTCACCAGCTAGCTGCGCCCCGCGGTTTTACCCGCGTAGATTTCGATCCCATGGAAATATTAAAATAAAAATTATCGTATTTGTTATTTCTTGTCATAAATCAACTGTGTGCCAAATTTCATCCAAATCTGTTCAGTAGTTTTTGCGTGAAAAAGTAGCAAACATCCATACAAACATTCACGTTTATAATATTGGTAGGAGTAAGATAGCAGGAATTAGAATAGGATAGTAGCAAGAAGTAGTATAGTAGTAAGTAGTATAGTAGGTTTAAGCAGGATATTTACTACGCGTACCGTAGAATTGGGAGGACCCGGTACCCCGGAAAGGCAGATGGCGAACGCTGAGGTGACTTTTATTAGCCGGTAAGAGTACAGCACACCCCTCTGCGTCCCCGAGCGGAGAACAGTACATGAGGATATTTCCACCTTCAAAAGAAAAAAGGATATTTACTGCGCAATTCACAAATGTTTAATAATAGGGTATATGACTAAAAAAACTAATTAGAGGGTCAGTCAGATTGTCAAAAAATACTAGACATGTATTTTTTTTTATAATAACAAAAAATTAAGACGACAGTGCATTGTGTGACGTCACTGAACGCTACACTTTTAAGCGAGCAGTGACGTCACCAGCCACCACTCCTGATCTTTGATGCCTTTTATATTTATCAATCTTTATTGATTTGATAAAACAAAATATACGTATCTAATATTTTTCTATAATCTGAATGACAGACTAATTAGTTTTTTTTTAGTCAAATACCCTATTGTACAAAATTTTAACTTTACTGTAATGACTTTTTATAATTCCAAGATAACGCACGTTAATTTAATCTTATTTTTTTAATTTCACACGCCTCATGATTTCAGCAATAGCTTTTCACATAGTAAAACTTTAATTTATACGGTAGAAAAACCAGGCATAATAATTTAGTTGGCCCGGTTTCACATGCAAACTACGCACTACGCAACTACGCCACAGATGTTCGATGCGATTAGCCAATTATTACCGATCCGTTTCATAATTATTATTTGAATTGATCGCAAAAGCGCCGCGAACAGAGTCCCATCGGCTGACGAGGGTAGAAAGCGAGACGCACGCGAGATCTACAATACTTCATTTAAATTTCACGCATAACAGTGAATACAATGCGTTTTTTGTAAATGAAATATTAGTAATTACAAGACTTATTAAATAGTTTTTTGGTTTTTGTTAGAATTTAGTCCGGTTAATGCCAATAACTAAAACACCTTTGACAGCTGACCGAATCGTTTGAGAGAGATGCCACTAATATGTATTTGTGATCTTGGTCAATTAATCATTCTGATCGCCTGTGTGGTGTTTAGATATGCATTTTCGTGGAAAAAGATAATAGCATTAATAAATGGTTCTAGTAAAGTTGCGATGAATAAATTAACGCATCTGATATTATCATTGCTATGAATTGCGATGCTACTTACGTGAATTACGTTCTTGAAAATCGAATCAATTTCATTTTTAAGTCTGTTCTCGCAATAATTACAATAGCAGAAATCAGCTCCTTTGATTACGTAATTTTCTGTCTCAGTGACAGTCTTCGTAACATATCGTTAACATTGCTCGAGAGAAATCAGAAGAAAATTATACGGAGCTAGATTTATTACGTGATAGAGTAGCATCTTTTTTTACTTTAAACTGTTCACAAACATGCATCATTTGAACTGTTACTTGCGTGAAAAACTTCAGAAATTATACCAAGACGGACTGAACATCAATAAATAATACACAGTTTGTTTCTGTATTTTATTTTTGTAAAACTTTTAAAATACTTACAAAAATTTAACAACAACCTCAACAGTTATAAATTTATCTTATCACAATAATAAAATTAGCACAAAATGATTATTTTAAGAACAATATTTACAATACTTTTTTGTCTATATTCTATAAACACATTAACATACATAGGTGTATGTACAAAATCAAAACAAGTCTTAATATTATTTTAAACCTTACACATAAAAAATAAATGCCAAATTTTAATAATACATCGTTTTAAGCAGTCCAATGAAATCGTTTCTAAAAACAGTAGGTTTTATAATAATAACTTAAAATTAAATACAATATAGAACATTGTACATCAGTTCAGAAAATACACTAAAGTTATAAATTACAAACAAATTAGAATACTCTACGTGGTAGCGTTTGCACCGATGGTATCAGACTTTGACTCCGCAACTGGTGGTGGTCGCAATAATATTGGTACAGAAGTTTCTAAGCTTTCGGTTTCAGCACCAGCTTCAAACAATGGCTCGGTCTTCATAATCCGGAGGAGTTTCGGTTTGTTAATGCGCCGCCTGCGAGAATGTTTCTCCAATTTCATATGGCTGCCTCTACCCATTGGAGAATGTGGTGGAGGTGGTTTCAACAGCGGGTAAGGCTCATCAACATCAGACTTAGGATACTTTCTTTGATACGAATGACGTCCCGATGATAATAAATTTGGGTGTCTATGTCTCTCATTCATTTTTCTAGATCCTGACATAAAACGACTTTTAGTTCTACTATCCTCATATGTACTAGAAATGATATCTTCACCCTGTCCTGTTAGCTCTGATACAGAACTAACTTCCCTTTCACTTGCTGAATCGTCTTGTTCTATAACAGCGCCTATAGGGTGCGTATTTGATGCTTCAGCAATGGGTATAATACTTTCTTCTTCTTCTTGACTACGAGAGTATTTCACTCCCTGATAAGGAAATCTACCATTGTTGTAAATATCCATGTAAGAGCCACCAAGTGAACTGAGCCCATCATTTATTGCTGCTAAGCCTCCAGTGTTTTCGTTTTTTAATAAGAACTGTAACTGTGAAAGATCTAATTTTATAGGCGCCGGTTTTGAGTATTGGTCTCTTATTGTCATCATTTGTGAATCGTCTACAGTAGGTTTTCCTTTCAACATGTCTGCCACCAATTTGAGGTCTACATTAAATGGGTTCGCTACTTTAAAACCATTTATTGTCGACAACAGACTGCTATCTATTTCCGGTCTATTAATATTCATAGCCGTCTGCTTATTTAATAATAACTTGTTGAGTAAACTCGTCGTGACGTCAAGCTGGTGGCTACCAACGTTTTGGTTGATTTTTAACGGCAGTGGTGTAGGTATGCCCCCTTGATCAAAATTGATATTGTGTAATTTTAAGGCATCATTTGGCAAACTTTGAGTTAGTTTGTATGGAATATCATTGAATTTCAGAATACTGGCTAAATCTGATGGCAACTGATTTTGGTTACGATTATACCCCGGCTGCTGAGCACTTTGTGATTGTATATTGTCTTGGTAGTTGTTGGACTGTTGAGTTAAATAACTGTCAATTCCCTGTGATCCAGAGTAAGTTCCCTGATTAAAATTAGATTCCGTCTGTGGCTGTTTGCCATAAAAAGTCGACTCTATTTGTTTAACATTATCAGGTGTCAAGTAGTCATCAGACTTTGTTTTTATGTTAAATCCGTAGATAGAATTTTTATCCTTATAAAATGAATCTGTTACAGGTCGTATGTACTGCCGTAAATTGTGATCAAATTGATCTTTTCCATAATTATTTGCTGGAAACCGGCCGCTACTGTCCAAGGTGGTTCCTGCTTTTGAGGGATCTGAATTAGCTACTACATTTGATACATCTATGGGCACGATATTTTTCAATGCTTTGTCATGATCAAACGGTTGTTTGGACTTGCCATCTATATCTCTCGGTGTTGACAGGAAATAAGGGGACGCTGTTATAAGATCATTTTGTGTACTGTACATATAAGGATTGTTTGTATTATCAGTGTATTTATTTTTCTGTTTGTCATTATTATAATATCCTCCGTTGTTCATATCGAAGTTTCCAACATTAGTAGATCCATAATTATTGTTATTTCCATATAACTGTTGTTGTTGTTGTTGTTGATGCTGTTGTTGATGCTGATGTTGCTGCTGCTGTTGCTGCTGTTTGTATCTTTCGTGTGCTTTGGCAGCTGCTTTCGCAAATTCTTGCGCTTCGATAGCTTCTGTACCTGACTTAGAGACTTGATCATAATTATAAGGCTTGCCAGTTTCCATGTGGAAATTCATCTGGCTAACAGCTGGACCATCAGATTGCATATTTGATTGGGAGTATCTTGGAGGAAAGCCAGAACCATACTCAATCAAGGGTTTTTTGCCTGTGAGTTTCCATCCGAAATCACCGTTGGAGTATAAATCTGCTTGACCTGTTTCATGTTCCAGGTCCCTAGTGCGAATTTTCAGATTATTTAACATTTGGTTATCAGGCTGTACGTAATTAACAAACAGGTTATTAGCCGAAGCCATGCTACCTATGCGATGTGTATCACTATTGTCCGAATTTGAGTCTAACCTTGAATCTTGTTGGGAATTTTGATACTGGTAATTCTGATACTGGTTATATTGACTCTCTTGAAGCGATTTCGATGCTGCATTTATATTTGAGTTCATAGTGTTTTGCCATGATTCTCGTAACTGGTCCTGATATGGTGAAGTGGTGGTTGTAGTTGAAGATGAATAGTCGTTTTGATATTGTTGCTGGATATTGTTCGGATACCTCACTCCGTTCCCAGCGTAATCATAATGATCTATTTGCATTTTTTTATTGTGATCATTAGTATCGTAACTCACGGCGTTATTGCCGATCGTTGTAGTAACTCTATTGTTGTAGTCAGGGGACCCAGTTTGTATGGCTGATAAAGGAGACGATACATATGACTGTAAATTTGATGGACTAGAAAGGAAAAGTGGCGATGAGCTGGAAACATATGAACTTGACTGTGTTCCACTATATTGACCAATGTTTAAAGGTGTAGATAAAAACGGTGGTAATGGAGATGGGGTACTTTGTACACTATCCATAAACGAATTAGATGTGCTATACTGATAAGGGCTAGGACTGGACAAGTATGTTTGACCATGTGACGCTTTAGGCTCTAACGGTATTTGATTATTCTGTTGGTTGTTGTTATCGTAATTAGATGGAGAGACTGTCGAGTACTGGTACTGTGGCTGCGGTGTGGCTGTATACCCTAAGCTCGGAGCTGGGGTAGATGTTTGTTGGTAGTACTGATTTTCTGCTCTCAATTGCTGAAGGAATTCCTCCGGTGGTAAGGAATACTGCACGGATGCATACTGGTTACTAGCCCCTGCGCCGCTGTCCTGCGATTCCGTATTCTCTGGTTGCTTCTCAGTTTCTTCTACTTCTTGCTGGAACGGGTTTTTGATTCTGTATATCTTTCGACTCCGGGAGTAAAATGTTCGACCGTAGTTGTTGTTTTTGGTAGTGTCATCGTTAAAGTTATACTGTGTGGATGGTGAACTTAAAGACTGGCTGTTTTGGTCTCTCTGTTGGATGTTGTTGAAGCCCGTGATGCCATCAACTTGGCCATCGTTGGAAGCCATCTGTTGGTAACGGAGAATATCTTGCTCGGCGAATCCATTTTGACAGCGGATGGATTTTATCAGTTGTATTATGACTAGTAGCCGTATCTGAAAACAAAAGAGAACAATATTATTACTAAAAAACAGTTAGACGTGCATATGGTAAGCGTGTTATAGATATTATACAATTAGTTAATGTCAGCTGAATTTTTTTTTCTTTACAAATCACAGATTGAGCTAGCCCCAATAGCCCAGTCATATTAGGCCTTTCACCTCGGAATAAAAGATAATAAGCTGCAAATTGGTATGAACCTTTGTTTTGTCATTCTAAATGTTGTCTCAAAAGTCACAATCGTTATCGTGTCCGCGTCTCAAGATATTCAAGGTCAAAGGTCACAAAAATCGGTTTTTCGCGAATATCTGGCTTCCTATCGGTTAAATGAGATTTACATTTATTATAAAAGTTGTAGGCTATAAAATTCCCTACAACTTTTGTTTAAACTTTTTTTTCATACGACCAACCGTTTTGAAGGTAGAGCGCGAAGAGTGCACATCGTACAGTCATATACGACCTAATGCAAGGTCAAGCGTGAGTTATGGTTATCAGTACGTTATAAAGTCAATTATTAACTTGGAAATTATAATTATTAAACAATGCCCATTATTTATGTACTAACTATTAATTATTTATATTTAATTAAAGTAAGTAGCTTGATTATTTATATATAATTATTCATATTTAACTATTTAAGTATAAAATATTATTAATTCTGGATTATATATTTTAGTTTTATTTTAAGTTAAAATGATAATAAGAGTATATATTTTACACATATTTTTATTTATTATTAAATACGGCATAATACACATTTATCAAAATGTGAGTTCAAATATCAAAAGTATCTTTGTTGATTTTAATTGTAATGAAATTGGAAATGGAAGCTAATTATCTTCTTCTTCTTCGTCGTCTTCTTCTTTTTGTCGCTCAAAAATGTTCGATTCATTGTCATCATCCTCATTATCTGTCATGTTCATCTCCAAACCTTCCAGAATATCGGGATCATATGTATTTTCTTCATCGGGATTACTTGGATACAGTGAAGCGTTGAGGCAAGCTTGTCCGTTGCACTGGACGCAAGCTAAAGAACATTGTAGCCCTGATTTTCTGCATCCACAGCGGGAACCACAACCATTTTTGCAATTGCAAAATATTACGTTTAGTAGTTCGGCTGGTGCTGGAGGTAATAACGTTCGTATGGGCTCCAGGATTTCATTTTCAAGCATCCAGCCCCATTCTTGAGGTTCTAAGTCCTTCCCTAACCACGTTTGAATCTGGTAGTAGACACGTTTTATGTGTTGATGAGCTGGTACACTTGTTGGTGGAAGTGTTGACAGTTGTACAGGTTTATTTAGTTTTGTAAATTTGATGAATTGCGTGTAGCGGAAATGATCAATGTTGTCCTCAGATTTTGGAGCATTATATAATGCCAACAAGATGCGCACTCCATTTTCTAATAATGTTTGTTTTGGGCAGTTTTCTTGTTGAAATACTTCCACCAGTTTATCTAAATCAGGAATTTTTTCCAATGCTCTAGTAACAGTTTTTTTTCCTTTTTTAAATAGCGCAGAAGTCGTGTCACAGCCACTGAATGCGTGTAAAAATAAAATGTGCTTTTTAGTACGAGGATATTGGTCAAAACTTTTAGTAGAATATATTTGTGTTTTGACATTGCCTTTGCCAACTTTTTTCAAAAAAAATTCCTGATGATGTGACTGAGTACGTCCAATTAAAATAACGAGCAAATCGATATCTTCTCCTATGATGACAGCAGTCTTTTGATGTTCTGATAAGGCAATAGCTGTGTCAATGATGAGAACATCAGCATCATCTCTGGCTTGTTTTGTTGTGATATTAACAGTTTTAAATTTTTCAACAAGCATGTCGATAATTTTTTTTTTATTAGACCGATTTGATAAAAGTTTGTTGGATAGTGTGGGTAAAGCTTTAGGTAAGTAGGTAGGTATGTAGGTTAGGTAAGTAGCCTACAAACTAAAATATATAATACAGAATTAATAATATTTTATACTTAAATAGTTAAATATGAATAATTATATATAAATAATCAAGTTACTTACTTTAATTAAATATAAATAATTAATAGTTAGTACATAAATAATGGGCATTGTTTAATAATTATAATTTCCAAGTTAATAATTGATTTATAACGTACTGATAACCATAACTCACGCTTGACCTTGCATTAGGTCGTATATGACTGTACGATGTGCACTCTTCGCGCTCTACCTTCAAAACGGTTGGTCGTATGAAAAAAAAGTTTAAACAAAAGTTGTAGGGAATTTTATAGCCTACAACTTTTATAATAAATGTAAATCTCATTTAACCGATAGGAAGCCAGATATTCGCGAAAAACCGATTTTTGTGACCTTTGACCTTGAATATCTTGAGACGCGGACACGATAACGATTGTGACTTTTGAGACAACATTTAGAATGACAAAACAAAGGTTCATACCAATTTGCAGCTTATTATCTTTCATTCCGAGGTTGACCCCTTTTTTTACCTAATATGACTGGGCTACAAAGTAAGTTCGAGACTGTGTGTTATAGGATCCTAACTCAACTATACTATATTTATAATAGATACATATATAGATAAACATCCAAGACCCAGGCCAATCAGGAAAAGATCGTTTTTCCATCATGACCTGGCCGGGGATCGAACCCGGGGCCTCCACGTCGCAGGCAGGCATGTTGACCGCTGTGCCACGGAAGACGACGTTTAGTAAATATAACCTTTGAGTTCAGGTTTATATTTAGCGATGGATAGAACTGGTTATGCTTGCAAGTGAATCAAAACCGCAAGCTGGTTTTTGCATATAAGTCACGTAGATAATTCATTTATGTCCACGCGTATGTAAATCAATTCATTAACTGAAACGTTGTTATGGCAAAAGTAACATCAACAAGTTTAAAGGCACGCAAACCTGTTTAGAAATTACCATGTTGATGAGTTAACTATAGGTTTAGAAAACTGTGAGCTATTACTAATAGTTCAGCATTTTTAGAAACGTAGTTTCTGTTAAAGGACTTGCAGACTTGTGACAGTTCATAGTGATCTGACCTATCCACTCTCGATCTTTACTTATTCCTAAGTTGTTCATCCAGTTGTTATTTGTACCACTACCTCGTATTGTCAGTACAAGATTTTCCCTTTCAACTACCACTTCTCAGGGGTCAACCCGCCTACGGTCAGGTCTTGTCATACCCACCTTCTCCATAAACGATTTTAATTTGAGAAAACAGTAACTAGTACTTTCACTAAACTAGTATTTTGAATTTGAAATTAATGTCTTATCAGGAACCTGTTAATGCCGTGTTATAAAGCTGTAAATTTCACAAACTTGCCAATACCTAGTTTAATCGTTAAGGAGCGTAAAATATGTATCTTGTGCAGTTGTCTTAAAGTGTAATTATAACACGCTTTCGAAGAGAAACTTCCAACAATATTTGCATCAGTTACATTTAGATATAAATAACGACAGAAAATGAAATTATTAATTCGGTATCAAAAAGAATATAATCTAACAACTAGGGCCTTATACACCTAGTACGACTATATCGTATGATATGTAATATGCTTTGGAAGTCGATGTAAAGCATATTTATTATCATGGAGTTTTCTCATAGTACCTACATGATAATATTTGTCTCCCATCGTCAATATGGTAGTTGACAAAAAAAAAGTAATTAGTTCGTCAGTCAGATTTCCAAAAAATACTAGATACGTATTTTTTCTTTTTTCATATAAACAAAAAATGAAGACGACACAGTGCGTTGAAAACTCGTTTGACGTCACTGCACGCTACACTTTTTAGCGAGCAGTGACGTCACCAGCCACCACTCCTGATGTTTGATGCCTTTTATATTTGTCAATTTTTATTGATTTGATAAAACAAAATATACGTATCCAATATTTTTCTATAATCTGAATGACGGACTAAATAGAATCAATTATTTTTTACCCAAGAAACATCCCTATTTCCGTACTCAGCCAGTAGATTAATATACCTAAGTTGTAATAATTCAACGAGTCGAAGGCTCTGGGCACTATAGCAAGTCGATGCCTCGCGGAACAATTGCCATTTTAAACGATCCAATATACATCAGGATACACTATTTCATAAATCTATATTACTAATACATACAGCTGAAGAGTTTGTTTGCTTGATTGTTTGTTTGTTTGTTTGAACGCGCTAATCTCAGGAACTACTGCACTGATTTGAAAAATTCTTGTTGCTTTGGATAGCCCATTGATTCAGGAAGGCTTTGAGCTATATAACATCACGCTGCGGCCAAAAGGAGCGAAGCATATAAAAAAAATATTGACCCCTACGCGGGTGAAACCGCGGCGCGCAGCTAGTGTTTAATAAACGTAAACTTATTATCCTATCATCGATGAACCTACCGAATGTTAGATAAAGTCATCAGTTCCTGCCAAGGTTGCGGGCTGTTCGAAAGAGATGCCGTGGCCTGGCGCACAGACAAGTGAAGGAACACAGGTGGATTTTAATCAGTAAAAATCTGACACGCCCGTCCGTTCCGCCCAGAGGGCCAATTCTCGTAATTTAAAATGTTCAAAATCTAGTTGTATTCTCAACACTGCGACAAAAAAATGTCAAAAACTTGTAAAAATTTAGGGAAATTAGATTTTTTGACAGATTAAAACCAAGATCAGAGTGTGAAAGTTTTTAAAATTAATAGAATTAGCCCTCAGAGCGGGATGATCATGGAAAGAAACCTGTCATCAGTTTAACTTTCAATGAGAAAGACTACATAGTTCCACCAGTAATATACATAATTGACACTGGTTGACTGTCATGGAGTAAGTTTGACAGCGCAAGCGTGATGCATGCACAAGTAAACATGTGCAGGGGCGTCAACCGTGCGGTATGCGCGGGCGATAGTGAGACGTGAGTCTGTGTGTCCTCAGGCGTGAATCGCTTTCCTACGTTGGATTCCTAATTATATTACTGAGGCCATTTATCTTTGTTCATCATTAGCTTCGAGAATTAAATAAGCGTGCAGTAACAGCAAATACCTTAACTCTTTGTCATTTCAGTAATTGATTCCTTCTGATAAATTAAACACGAAGTCTTTCGTGCAAATTAAATATATTTAATATTTGTACATTAACGTTTGCAAACTATGTTTTTTCTATAAAAAAAAAAAATGACAAAAACTACAGATACCTTCAGTATAAAATTCAATTTTACGAGCATTAAAAACATTCCTTCGTTAATCAAATTTGACATCGGCACAGCATATCCTGAATAAAAAAGGCCCGGAACAACTACCTGTAGGCCATACAAATATTTGTTCTGTCCGGGAGTCGAACCCGCAACCAACCGTATCGTTACTTCGATACTTCTATATCTTCGTCGTGATCTTGGTCACCCCCTTTCTAGCGATATAAATAAAACCCTGTCCGATCCGTGAAGGTATTGTTAGGTATAGATAACTGATTCTACTAATGCCTACAAAGCCGGGCTAAACTTAAAAAACAATCGCCTTAAAAATATAAATATTATTTCGCAAAAAGTCACATGTGCGGTAAGCAATCCATGCGCGGGCACACGGCACGTGGTCGCATCGCTTAAAATAATACCGTCAAAATGGTGTTGTCACTTTTTTAAATTACCAAATTTTGGGGAAGTTGGAATTAATTCGCGGGAAAACAAGATTATTTTATGGTCATGTGTTTACCTAACCTTTATTATCCTTATGGGTCGGGCAGGGTTTTCTTTACATATATTATATACTAGCTGCCGCCAGCGACTTCGTTCGCGTGGAGTTAGTTATGCTCCGCTCCTATTGGTCGCAGCGTGATGTTATATAGCCTAAAGCCTTCTTAGATTAATAGGCTATCCAACGCAAAAAGATTTTTTCTAATCGAACAAGTAGTTCCTGAGATTAGCGCGTTCAAACAAACAAACAAACTCTTCAGCTTTATATATTAGTATAGATTAGCAATAAAAAATGATCTTTCACACAGTCCCACTAACGTTTTTTTTTTTTTGTTGTTTGTAGATGTGTGTGTGTGTATCTTTACACATCGAGACCCTCTGTGCCTCGGAAAGCACATTAAGTCAATAGTCCAGGCCATCATTCAGTCAGTTTTTTGACAGTTTTTGCATGCCCGACAGTCTGACTGCCAGTTTCACCAAAGGGTATCGTCTTACCCAGTAACTGGGCTGTGGAGGTCAGATAGGCAGTCGCTTCATGTAAAATACTGATACTCAACTTAAACCGATTAGACCTGAAGCCAACCTCAACATAGTAGAGAAAATGCTAGGCAGATGACCATTTCTTGACAAATACCGATAAGACTGTTCATAGTCATAATATCGCTGACTATGATTGAATTCAGAAACGACAGCCTCCGTGGGGTAGCGGTAGCGAGCGCAGCCGCTGCTCAAGTAGGCGCGGGTACGAGGGTTAAACTGAAAGTTCTTAGAAAATCAAAAACTGATAACATTAGCCAGTTATTAGTTTTATTATATCTTTTCAAAATATTGACCATTCACGTCAATACACCGTTGCATGCGATGGAACCACTGGGAAAAGCACTTTGCCCACTCGTACGATCCCCGCGCAGTACAAATATTTGTATGCATAAATATGAATATTTGCACTGGTCTAGTCGTGCCTCGAAAAACACGTTAAGCCGTTAGTCCCGGTTGCCATAGGAACATCTAATGGCAGTCGTTACGGGTTGTTGGAGCCTTCAAAATCCAACATTAGTCTAACTGCAATGCTTCTATATCGCCCTCGGGAGGTCAGACGGCAGTCGCTTTACGGAAAATATCGAAGTTTAGCCAAAATCAGCAGTTACACTGGTAAAGCGGACCCCAGACTCCAAAGCTGAGCTGACTTCAAAAGCGACTGGGATAACGCTGAGATGATGATGATGGCTGTTCATAGTCATAATATCGCTTACTATGACTGAATGCACGTTGTTCAAAATACCTATTTATAGAAAACAAGTTATGTAAATAAATACTACATAACACTGTTTATATTTTAATGTAAAAGGAGGTAGTGATTTTAATATTTTTGCATGAATCTTTTAGATGATCAGCGCGTACATTTGTTTTCTTCCGAATCATAGCATAACATCCTACGTTGGTATTAATAATTAAATCAAAATGTAGATATGTGCTTGTGTACCCACGCCTTCGGCCGCTACATACCTAAAAACGAGGCAAATTGAGATGCAGGGGTCAATGGTATTTTAAATAAATAGTTAATTATAATGGAATTAAGAAGTGCCAAAACAAGGCCATAACATCGGCCGCCGGTAGAAGTCACCACCCATCAGACAAAGTCTTGTCGCCAAGCGATTTGTCGTGTTCCGGAATGATGTCTGGTGAAACCGTACGGAGGACGGGTCTGAACAGTTGTGTTGCGATGTGTGCCGGGTACGATGCGCCAAATATTGTTGTGTTGGGAGTTTGGTCGTGGAGGGTCTTCAGATCAATCTCCCTTTGGCGCAGCATCGTTGGTCGTGTTGTTGGGTTTAACATTGCATCACCTCGCTCAACTGCCGTCTTCCTTCCTATTCGCTCAGTTTTCTTAAGTGAATAGGTTCTTAATAAACTAGTGCGCTTTACCATCAACGATCGCATCACTGCTTACCATCAGGCGGGATTGCGGTTTAAATCATTAAAAAAAAAATTATATTCATCATCAACCTTGTTATCATTCCACTGCTGAGCACAAGTGTCCCCTCTCATACAGAGAAGGGTTGAGGGTAATCACCACGCTTGCTTAATGCGGGTTGGCGATTTCAGACTTACATGTCCAGGATTCCTCAAAATGTTTTCCTTCACCTTTTAATCAGTCATATATACAAACTTATAAAACTAAATAAATACTAATTACTAAATAAAGCTATTACCCTAATTAAAACTATTAATACATTACAATACAGCATCAAAAAATTCTTCGTCATCGCTGTCGACTGGTAATGTACCCAAGAGACTGGCAGGATTGCCGCGTTGAATGGCGATACTTAGTCTCTGACCAAGGTAAAAGTCAGCCCTTGGGTCACGGGAAGTGTCAACAAGCCGTTTGGACAGTTCATTAAAAAGGCAAATAGCACTCGGACCCCACGGCACAAGAGTTTCAACCCCAAACGGCTCGAAAATATAATTTCCGATAAGGTTGTTATATTTTATCTATTTTTTTTTTTATTTTTTTTATTTTATATCAGTCATTGGTGTCCAATATATACTTAGAAAGTATATATAACTTAGAAAAGTTATATTGGTACTTGCCTGGCCTGGAATCGAACCCGCACTCTCATACTTGAGAGGCTCGTGTTTTAACCACTAGGCCACCACGACTTATGTTGATCAAGTTAAATATTTAAGTTATATTATTTCAATGTTAGAATCAATAAGTTTTGTCCCGTTTCACCCCTGCATCATTATTCACCACATTTGACAGTAGGTACACCCTACTGCTATGTTTATGCTCAAACATAAACATGATTAGTTTATTACATTTTTAATTAATCTTTTTAGATTATTTTTATTTCTAAAAGTTCACTTTGAGTCTTTAAAGTGAAGGCATAATACATAAGACTTAAACGTTAATAGCGAAATTTGGGTGTCTCTGCCTAACCCCTCGGGCTCTACTGGCTTAATATTATTTTAATCGATTGCTTTTCTATGTTATATTTACCAACATCACCCAATATTACAAAAGTAGGCTTAAAGGAAACTAAACCAGTGAAACGCGGAATTTGGAAACCCAGAGATTATACGAAACTACTATTTTATATGCATACTGTATAATAAACTAATTCATTCAAGGCCCGTCTTTGCTTTGCATGTTTGTATTTCATAATATCATCTTTATCTAAGTACCTAAGCATTATACACACCTTTTCTAGTCAACTCTCAAATAATGGTTAAATCTGCATCAAAATCTGCAGTTTTGAAGGTCTTAGTGTACAAAAAGATAGAAAAAAGGACAGAAGAGAAACGAAAAGCGACTTTATTTTTTACATCCGAGAATGTAAATTTGAAGGCTTAGCTTTGAATCTCGAAGTCATTGATTTACGATTAAAGGAGTCGTGAACAGATTCACACAATAGAAAGTCTAGGAAGCTTTCAACTCGTGACCATTATGCATGCAAGACAGGATAATACCCGTCCGGGGTGAAAGGGCGATGGTATAAGTTAACAGCTTCCCACACACCTTGTGTATTACAAAGTACACTGCTGTGTATTAGGATTTATTAACTATTAAAATTATCCATGATAATCAGACGATTACCATGGATAATTCTAATAGTTAATAAATGTCATGAAATTTTATAGAGGATTATTAGTCTAAAAACCCTAACCTTTTACGTGTGTATGTTTATACACACACACACACACACACGTAAAAGCGCTTAATTGTTTATATTAATGCCAATAAAGAGGACGTTTTCTGCATTAATATAGGTTACCTAACTGTCTTCAGTTATCATTACACCGCGGTAATAGGGATGTTTTCTGGGTAAAAAAATTGATTCTATTTAGTCTGTCATTCAGATTATAGAAAAATATTGGATACGTATATTTTGTTTTATCAAATCAATTAAAATTGACAAATATAAAAGGAATCAAAGATCAGGAGTGGTGGCTGGTGAAGACACTGCTCGCTAAAAAGTGTAGTGTGCAGTGACGTCACACGAGTTTTCAACGCACTGTGTTGTCTTAATTTTTTGTTTATATGATAAAAGAATAAAAATACGTGTCTAGTATTTTTTGGAAATCTGACTGACGGCTTAATTAGTTTTCTTTTAGTCAACTACCCTATTATATAACACACTAGTATCAATAGCAACAGTTTACATTTTAACAGTTCTACCACATTCATTGCGTTATATTATGATGAGTAGGTAATTTTCTCAAACATGGACCTACACAAAACAAGTGATGTAATTAAAGCACACCCTCAAACACCCCAATCAGAATATTATGTTATAATCATAATACATACAATGAATTTTTAATTTAACATCTATATACATTGTTGTTTATTAAATTAGTTATACCAGTTCTTGGAGAATTAAGGCTAAGGTTTCTTTTTCTTTACTTTGTATTGAATGATTAAATTTGTATGAATACAAGTAAAACTGCGATTTTTAAAATCTGTCTAGGATTAATATGAGAATAATTTCCGTAGTTGTAATTATGTTTGGGATAAAACATTATCTATATTAAAAATTATATAAACCGATTCAGTAAACGATTCTGAACAAACTATTTTCAGGAAGTGCGTTAATTAATTTACATGTTGTATATTTCAAAAAATCAATATATTTCAAAATTATTCGCATTGTGATTCAAAGTGCATTACGCAGTTAGGGTGCAGGACGTATACATTTGGTCACCTTAAAAATTTTGGCGGCTACAGCTTGGGATCAATTCCTAAGGCCGCTGAAATTGATAAAGATTTTTTTTTTTAGTAATTATAAACTAGCGCTTGACCGCAATCCCGCCTGATGGTAAACAGTGATGCGATCGTTGATGGTAAAGCGCGCTACTTTATTTAGAGCCTATTCACTCAGAAAAACTGAGCGAATAGAAAGGAAGACGGCAGTTGAACGAGGAGATGCAATGTTAAACCCAACTACCCGACCAACGATGCTGCGCCAAAAGGAGATTGATCTGAAGACCCTCCACAACCAAACTCAACAACATTAGGCGCATCGTACCCGGCACACATCGCAACACAACTGCTCAGACTCGTCCTTTGCTTTGATTTAAAACTATAAGAGTAGGGGAAGACCTTCTCCCCCACATCGTTCTCTCGGTGGTAGGCCATAACATCGGTTTCCGGCAGAAGTTACTACTCACCAGACAAAGTCATGACGCCAAGCGATTGGTCGTGTTCGGGCATAATGTCTGGTGAAGCCGTGCGGAAGACGGTGCGATGCGTGCCGGGTACGATACACCAAATGTTGTGTCGGGAGTTTGATCGTGGACAATCTCCATGTCAATCTCCCTCTGGCGCAACATCGTTGGTTGGTTGTTGGGTTTAATACTGCATCACCTCGCTCAACTGCCGCCTTCCTTTCTATTCACTCAGTTTTTTGGACTGAATAGTCTCTAAATAAACTAGTGTGCTTTACCATTAACGATTGCAACACTGCTTACCATCAGGCGGGATTACAGTCAAGCACTAGTTTATAATTATAAAAAAGATCAAAGAAATTGACAAATATAAAAGGCGTCAAAGATCAGGAGTGGTGGCTGGTGACGTTACTCCTCGCTAAAAAGTGTAGCGTGCAGTGACGTCACACGAGTTTTCAACGCACTGTGTTGTCTTAATTTTTTGTTTATATGATAAAAGAATAAAAATACGTGTCTAGTATTTTTTGGAAATCTGACTGACGGCTTAATTAGTTTTCTTTTAGTCAACTACCCTATTATATAACACACTAGTATCAATAGCAACAGTTTACATTTTAACAGTTCTACCACATTCATTGCGTTATATTATGATGAGTAGGTAATTTTCTCAAACATGGACCTACACAAAACAAGTGATGTAATTAAAGCACACCCTCAAACACCCCAATCAGAATATTATGTTATAATCATAATACATACAATGAATTTTTAATTTAACATCTATATACATTGTTGTTTATTAAATTAGTTATACCAGTTCTTGGAGAATTAAGGCTAAGGTTTCTTTTTCTTTACTTTGTATTGAATGATTAAATTTGTATGAATACAAGTAAAACTGCGATTTTTAAAATCTGTCTAGGATTAATATGAGAATAATTTCCGTAGTTGTAATTATGTTTGGGATAAAACATTATCTATATTAAAAATTATATAAACCGATTCAGTAAACGATTCTGAACAAACTATTTTCAGGAAGTGCGTTAATTAATTTACATGTTGTATATTTCAAAAAATCAATATATTTCAAAATTATTCGCATTGTGATTCAAAGTGCATTACGCAGTTAGGGTGCAGGACGTATACATTTGGTCACCTTAAAAATTTTGGCGGCTACAGCTTGGGATCAATTCCTAAGGCCGCTGAAATTGATAAAGATTTTTTTTTTTAGTAATTATAAACTAGCGCTTGACCGCAATCCCGCCTGATGGTAAACAGTGATGCGATCGTTGATGGTAAAGCGCGCTACTTTATTTAGAGCCTATTCACTCAGAAAAACTGAGCGAATAGAAAGGAAGACGGCAGTTGAACGAGGAGATGCAATGTTAAACCCAACTACCCGACCAACGATGCTGCGCCAAAAGGAGATTGATCTGAAGACCCTCCACAACCAAACTCAACAACATTAGGCGCATCGTACCCGGCACACATCGCAACACAACTGCTCAGACTCGTCCTTTGCTTTGATTTAAAACTATAAGAGTAGGGGAAGACCTTCTCCCCCACATCGTTCTCTCGGTGGTAGGCCATAACATCGGTTTCCGGCAGAAGTTACTACTCACCAGACAAAGTCATGACGCCAAGCGATTGGTCGTGTTCGGGCATAATGTCTGGTGAAGCCGTGCGGAAGACGGTGCGATGCGTGCCGGGTACGATACACCAAATGTTGTGTCGGGAGTTTGATCGTGGACAATCTCCATGTCAATCTCCCTCTGGCGCAACATCGTTGGTTGGTTGTTGGGTTTAATACTGCATCACCTCGCTCAACTGCCGCCTTCCTTTCTATTCACTCAGTTTTTTGGACTGAATAGTCTCTAAATAAACTAGTGTGCTTTACCATTAACGATTGCAACACTGCTTACCATCAGGCGGGATTACAGTCAAGCACTAGTTTATAATTATAAAAAAGATCAAAGAAATGATTTATAGAATTTGTGAATGATGATATGGTTAAGAAGGAGACGACTACGGAGATGACATCTAATAAAGAAGTATGGAATAACAAGACATAACGCCTACCCGACCGAATTAATTAAGACAAGGGCAGGAGAATGAATTAGAAAGCTTTGGTTAGAAACTGTGAACCATTGAAAAAAATAACAAGTAAACAAAGTCATATAGTTACTGCTTCTATGAAAATTTCATCATTAACTTTATTCGAGGAATATTTTTGAAAGTCATTCCATATTTCTCAAAAAATTGTTGGACATAAATTTTATTCCACGAGTATTTGAAAAAGTTGCTCTTAATTGGAAATGGCCTCAGGTAGGGCTGCAGCACTACCTGAGGCCTAATGCATGTGTCATCAATTTGTCAAAACCTTCAATTAAGTTAAGTATTATAGTAATTATATAAATAAAGTATCTATATTCTATATTCCGTGAGATAACTCTATAAATCCATATTCAGTACCCCAACAAAATTATTTAATCGACCAGAACTACATTAAGCTAAACTGTCTCGTGTTCAAACACCATTAGACAACCTCATTCCCTGTAATTCCTTATGTTAATCTCAACGCAATTGATAGCTCTTCGTAAGTTAAGAACTAAAGGTCAAACCTAATTAATGAGAATTGCCTTTCAAAAGTGATTCTGTGGGATATAAAGTCATGTTTATACGTCTTAACAAACTCATGTAGTTTTATGTAGTGCGGCTTAGCGTAAGTAAAGTTGTTATATGGTAGATTTTATAGCGTAATAAAGACTATTCTTCGGTGATGTTAACAGTAAGCGGATACAATGTTAAAATATCTTATATTTACAAACTTAGTCTTGTCAAGTGTCTTAGAAAGTTGTGTTTAAAATCATGAGAAGAAAAAAACTCAACGGTCTTTATAAAGATATAAAATCTAAACCTGTAACGTAGCAAGGTCAAGGCTGGTAACTATTTTTGAAATAATAATTTGTTCTTTTCAGTGGATAAAATAATTCATCAAGTATTTTATCAACTTCTTGATTCCTGCCCTAAATACGCATCAATTCAACTTAACATAATACAACAACGCGTAGGTATATCAAATTAAGGTAATGCAGAGGCTACACCTACATTTTTCCTATTACTATTAAGTCCAATGTAACAGGAGGCGAGCCTATTACCAAATCAGCAATTAGAAAACGAAACCTAGCATACACAACGTTTAAAGCATTATAACTAAAGTCTTAGATAAACGAACAGCAAAGGTCGCGACGACATCGATGGGATGTTCAATGTTCACCGTTTCTCTGCCCTTACCGGTCACGCGTTTCACCCGGTGTGGCCAGGGAAAGTGCGCTTCTGAACATGCCATGTCGTTTTTAGCACTAACTACCTGTTCAAACAGGCTGCGAGGTCTTTGACGTAGTGTGGGAACAGCGACAGGGAAATTGATTGGCGTGAAATGTTAGTGCAAAGAAAGTGCAAGTTTGGATAGTCTATGAATTCACCCCGTTGTGTTTTAGATGTTCATTGTTTTGAATGGCATTTAATTATTGAGTTTTTCTAGTGCAGGAGTTGGATAGACGTTGCTTGATTTTGGTTAAGCTGAGGTATCAAGATTTCTTTGTAGCGACGGTAAATGGGTTATATTATCATCATGTATTTTTGAACTCGGCTTCCAGGATAAATACCGTATTTTCCGTGAAGCAACTGTCGTCTATCTGACTTCCACAATGTAGTTAATGGGCAAAACGACAGCCTTTGATAAGACTAGTCAATTGTCAGATATTCGGGCTTCTGACAAGCTGTAACGTAATAAAAGCCGGGCTCAACAGCTTAATGCGCTTTCCATAGCACGGGCGGGTCTTTACAAGCAAAGATGGTCCTATCCACAGACCAATAACTTTACCTAATAGATGCTATCATTTCTGTTATCATTTCCCTTTGAGCCCCCAAATTAAATAGAAAGCTACTCATTAAATCTGCCATTCAAAAAAAAAAACAGTCATCAGTTTGTAAATCATAAAGAAACTGTAGAAAACTAACAATCTTCTACAAAAAATGTTTGTGTATCTTTTTGCGTTAAGAGATCTCATGTTTAATTTATGTACTCGTCTTGTTCTGAAGCCACATACATCACATTGAAGCATCACCTTGTGTTTCTTGCGCGCATAGTTATAAACTTCAGTGTGACATGGCTTGGGAATTTGCTACGGCAGACACCGCTACGCGCCATATTGGGTAAGGTTAGTTAGGTCATTACATGTTTATTCGTTTTATAGTAATTTTATTCTTCGTAGACATTTCACGATTTAACCATTCTATATATTGTTTTAGCGGTAAATTTAACAAAATATCAAAATGTGAAAGGCTTTATTTTCAAATTGTAAAAACTTTCTTTTGAATTTAAAACTGATCCATTAGAAGCATAGTTATTGTGATTCGTCCAATCTATACTAATATATAAAGCTGAAGAGTTTGTTTGTTTGAAAGCGCTAATCTCAGTAACTACGGGTTGGATTTCAGAAATTCTTTTTGCGTTGGATAGCCCATTACTCTAGGAAGGCTTTAGGCTATATAACATCACGCTGCGACCAGTAAGAGCGGAGTATAACTAACTCCACGCAAACGAAGTCGCTGGCGGCTGCTAGTAGTTTTAGAAAATAAAACATAAATGATAATTTTATTTTATTGTAGTCTTTAGGTTCGGTTAGTTCATCAGTGATGAGATCCGGACGATCGACTAGAACGTTTTTTTGTAAAGACAAGCTACTCTGTGTGAATTTACCCAAATAAATCTTGATCTTAGCATTAATATCAGGATAAAAGACGAAATCCAGATCGTGCTCTACTGATATGAAAAAAAAGCGCAGTGGTTAAGTTATTGGCTGCTGCGCTACGTGTCGCGGGGTCGATTCCCGCACGGAACAAATGTTTGTATGACCGGAACAACTACTTGTAGAGTTGTTTCGGGACTGGCTGTTTGTATAGAAAGGAGAAATTCCTAGCGGGGGGCAACAATTTTTTTAAAAATAAAATTTTTTATATCAAATTTTCTTATTAACCGTTCATCCGTTTTAGCATGAAAGCGTAGCAAATGAACATACCAAACAATCTTTTCTCTTTTTACTATAAGTTTAGATGGATGAGCTAATCAAATTGATAACAAACGCTAACATTAAAATATTGATCTAATTTTAAAATGCTGTAGACTGTAACCACTTTATATTGTTTGTGTAATAGTTGTCTGTGTTTGCACAAACTTACTCCAAACCTAATTAATCACTTATGCACAAAAATTACAATTTAACGGTGCAGTGTTTTTTACAAATTTTTAAACTACATGTATCATAACCAAATTATAATTACTTTTTAATCTTTGACATATCGCGGTACTGTAAACATTTAAAAGACGTACACGGGACAAAGCCAACTCGTAAAAACGGGCTCCTTAGACTATTATTATCAAGTCTCATAGCCGGAGACTACCTATACTATTTATCTCTTATTTCTCTTGATATTTCATGCAAAAGTTGTCTGTAAACGATCGCTCTTAGCGATATTGTAAAATCCTCTTCTAAAATGTTGATCTTTATGCTCTGTAATTTATATCATCATCATCATTTCAACGTTAATCCCAGTCCTATCCGAAGCTTTTTCAGCTTTGGAGTCTGAGATCCGCTTTACCAGTCTAACTGTTGGAGTGGAGCGACTGCCGTCTGACTTCCACAACCCGAATGAGATGGAAGCATTGCAGTTAAACCAATTGTTAGACTTTTGACGGCTCTAACAACCCGTAACGACTGCCATTAGATGTTCATATGGCAACCGGGGCCAACGGCTTAACGTGCTTTCCGAGGCACGGCCAGACCAGTACAAATATTCATATTCATGCATACAAATATTTTCACTGAGTGGGGATCGAACCCGCGCCTCATTGCGCAGCGACCGAGTTTGCTACCGCTACGCCCCGGAGGTTGTCATGCTCTGTAATTTATATGGCGGCCATTATAAAGAGTTTTCTGTGCTATGTCCCACACAAGGGCAAACTTGTCTATTCTCTCTTTCCAGTTCTCTCTATTTGTTTCTGAAGAATATTTCTTGTTGAAGGAATCCAGATCCTCATCCATCGCCACTCATTTCTCTGGGCATGCCGCGATAAACATAATCCATACAGAAATAAACTGTGTTTATAGAACGAGAATCAACTAAATTAACATAGTTGGTCATACACCAACATGATAAAGGATCATCGATAGCTAATAGAAACGTAACATTCGAAACATTTTTTAAGGTTTATGTTTTTAAAGTGGGACGACGTCGCTTTAAACGGGACCAAGTGTTATATAACTATGATATTATCAGAGAAAGTGAGCAAGTGCTAAGAATTTATTGTTTAGACGTAAAGCTGATGGAGAGTTTCATAAATACACCTTGAGGCGGTGGAATCATTGTTGTAATTTGTAATGCAACTACAGTGTTCAAGTTTGGTTTTGAGTTAGTCTGATGCTTTGATCGTTTTCGCAGTTTGTTTCTGCAATAAAAATATTTGCTGCCAAAATTTATGGCTATTTTGCAAAATATGTCGATGAGAGTATTTGTATGGAAAAACTGTCAAAATTCAAAAATTAATGCACGTCAGGTGTTTTCTAATTTTTGGTTCTGGGAAATTCCGGTTATCTCACAAAATTTTCCATCACTGTTTCTGAGCAATGGTGATGAAATAAATTATAAAGTACTAGCTTTCCGCCCGCGGGGAGTTTGGTTATATAGCGCTTTTTAGATTTCCCTCGGGGATATCAAGTTATTCCGAGATGAAATGTATCCTATTATTTAATCCGGACTTCTAACTTTACGTCTGCAAAATTTCAAAGCAATCGGTTCAGTATTTAGGGCGTGAAAGCGGAACAAACAAACAAACTCACTTTTCAATTTATAATATTAGTAAGGTTGATATGTCTGCTTGGTTTCGATCCCATGACCTACAATTCGTAAATGCCGGCTAGATACCACTGTAATCACGCTTAACGAAATTCTTACATGGTTCTTTTTCTATCAATTATTTCAAAATTACAGTCACAGGAAGATGCTCTAAACATTTTTGTCGCTGAAAACAGCAAACCACCCTAACTGCATAACATACTATCAGTTGGAATCATTTTGAAGCTTATTGCTGTTTCATTGCTCCCTATGTTCGAAAATGTGTCTGCTATGATTGTTGTTGAACTGTCAAAATGAAACCCATTGCTACAGATTATCCCCCTTATTCATACACGCTGCTTAAAGTTAACTAGTAATTAGCGATTTTTTAACCATACATTTTTGACCTTATAACGTCACTTAACTTAAATCAACATTTATGAATACACACCATAGTGTTTAAAGGGTTTATTCATTAACGAAGATTAAAGTTAGGTGGCGTTAAAAGGTCAAAAATGTATGGTTAAAGAATCGCTAATCACTAGTTAACTTTAAGCAGCGTTTATGAATAAGGGGGAATGTGTTTCGCAATCACCCAGAAGAAGTCTAAGTAGTCTATCTATATACACTCCATAGATTCCCTTTCGTCTTTGTTCTTAACACAATTCGTCAGCAAATGTTGCACATCTTCAATTTGATTGCATTCCTCAGAATTAGGTGACTAAGCCGGTCTCAAAAAAGCAAACTTTTCCTACGGATATTGCCCAGACCGAAGCCTTGGCGGTAACTTATTATAATTCCAACCTATACATAGTGGAGCCCTATAGTTAAGTTATGTAACTATGTGTTAGTTTAAGACCAGAAACCATACAACTAATGATGATAAGACATCAACTATGAAGAGTTACAGTTCCTGATTTTGAAATAAGCACGGTAATGTAAACTCTATTCTTTTATTTTTAAAAGCACTGTTTGTAACGTCATTTTTATTGTTTAATTCCTAATACAACTAGGTTCTTTCATAATTACACCTTGGCGCACAATCATTCCTTTTGTGATGTGTTTATAATGCACTTAAACGTTCTTGATAGCATCGCATTTTATTGTTCATCAAGACTTTCGACTTGTTTCATATTTAATATATTTATCCAAAAAACTTTTATAGATAATTTAACGTTTTGAACGATGAATAATTATTAAAGTTAAATAATGATTTAACATTTTAAACGTTAAATTAACTATAAAAGATTTTTGATTTTATAGTTAATTTTTAATTTCAATGTTGCAATTGGCAGACCCAAATAACTTCTAACCAGAAGCACAGATGGTTTATGATCCTGATTAAGGTATAGTATAGTACCTATTTTTGATGATAACGCCTCAGATTCGGAAAGTATACATGTAAAACGGTGGAACGCAGCTAATTAGTATGATAACAAAAATATGATTATATTTTACTTCTGTTGCTCTAACAAATCCTTAACCAATAGAGTAAGCGTATAGTGCACTGGTCGCAATGAACAGTTTAGTATACAGTTTATATATTTGTATCATCATCATCACCATCATCAAACATTTTATCGTCCCACTGCTGGGCGCAGGTCTCCTCTCATACAGAGAAAGATTGAGCGTAATCACCGCGTTTGCTCAATGCGGGTTGACGATTTCAGACTTAAGTAAAGGTTTTCCTTCACCTTTTAATCAGTCATTGGTGTCCAAGATATACTTAGAAAGTACATTTAACTTAGAAAAGTTACATTGGTACTTGCCTGACCTGGAATCGAACCCGCACACTCATACTTGAGAGGGTGGTGTTTCAACCACTAGGCCACCACGAGGTGACGACAATGTCGTGAATAGCATATGAAGCCAGACATGTACCGACAAGGTCCGCGTGGTGATTTACGGTTCACTCCTTCTAATCGAGAACCCTGTGTCCAAATTGTGGATCATAGAAGGCTAATTATGCTATCTATTCCTATTAGATAGTACAGTCACATTTCGTTAGTAGATAACTATTTATAGTGCCTACTCTAGCTAAGAAAACAATTAAGAAACTTCCAGCTACTGAAAATGGATGGAAAATAGGTTCTCGAGTCATCATCATCTCAGCGTTAATAATTAATGTATATTTTTAAGCAACTATGCCAATCAGCAGATAGCGTTGTCATGAAAATGACATATTTGGCTCTGTGTCAGTCAATACTGGTTTATTGTATTTTGTCCTGGGGCGGGGCAGCAAAATCTCACTATGTTCAGATAGAACGTGCGCAGAGAACGGTTCTTAAGGTGTGCTGTTTTAAGCCAAGACTTTTCCCACCTTCAAGCTCTACAAATATTGTCAAGTTAGTTAGTTGTTGTTAGGCACTGCTATTAAAGAATATGCTATTTCCAACTATTCGCAGCAAACTTATCGCCGAAACCATATAGTTACCTCAGCTACTCCTCTCAAAACCTCTTTCAGTCATAGATTCTTTATTTAGACCCTATATTTAAAATAAATTAAACCGCATCCTTTCCCTGCACTCTTTGAACAAATATAATTTTAAAATCACACTGCAAGCCTGGCTACTCGTACAAAGCCAATCATATACTGCCACAGAAACTCTCTTTGACGTCTTAGCCTAATCAGACCAATGCGCTATGCACACACACACACATACACGCACGCACGCACGCACGCACTGCATCTGCCGTCCGACCTCCATTTGCAGAGAGATTGAGTTAGACCAATTGTTGGACTTTTGAGGGCTCCAACAACCCGCTCCAACAACGACTGCCATTAGATGTTCGTATGGCAACCGGGACCAACGACTTAACGTGCTTTCCGAGGTACGATCAGACCAGTGCAAATATTCATATTCATGCATACAAATATTTAGTTAGGTATTCGAGTATTAAAGTTAAAAGACTGATACTGATTTGCAACCTATAATAAACCGCAATTTCAATGCTAATTTCAAAATGTTAATATCAATGACATTCACACTTCTCATCATCATAATTGCGAATAAATATCTAATAAATACACACTGATCAGATCACTGTTCAAGTTTCACTAGTATTTAGCATCGATCAGTTGCCAATGGAGGTATGATTACAGAAATATGATTAATTTTCATAACGGAGCAGGCTCAATGAGCATACCGATCCGTCATTGGTTGTGATGATAGACGCTAGCACTAGAATAATGTGTTCGATGAACTTTTGTAATTATTACTTTTTTTGATGGGTTGTAACAGTTTATAGCGTTTAAGACTATCCAAGCTTATGTTGGTATGATGATTTCAGTTTTGTTAGAACAGTTACTTAAGGCGGGACTAAGTTGAATTAAAGAATTGGCCACTACACATTGGACAAGCAAACCGCGATATAACCGAACTCCCAGCCGACGAAGCCGCAGGCGGAAAGTTAGTTTTTTTTATAATAATTATAAACTAGCGCTTGACTGCAATCCCGCCTGATGGTAAGCAGTGATGCAATCGTTGATGGTAAAGCGCGCCAGTTTATTAAGAGCCTATTCACTCAGAAAAACTGAGCGAATAGGAAGGAAGACGGCAGTTGAGCAAAGTGATGCAATGTTAGACCCAACAACACGACCAACGATGCTGCGCCAAAGGGAGATTGATACGAAGACCCTCCACGACCAAACTCCCAACACAACAACATTTGGCGCAACGTACCCGGCACACATCGCAACACAACTGCTCAGACCCGTCCTCCGTACCGCTTCAGTTTAAATGTATAAACACTGTCGTTTTATTCTTAGGATATAGTATTTTCCATATCACGTTGTACCGATTATGTTTAAATAATGTACATATTTTAAAAATTCAATGTAGTAAATGCTCTATGCACATAAGGCAATTCATGAGCATTACGCATTCATTAAAGTAAATAATTTAATGCTCAAGCAATAAACTGACACGAAGATGAATATCTTCTAATTATGATTTATCGCACGATATCATTAACTTATGAAGCTAACAAGCTATCCATAATGTTTCGTGCATAAATAACTTCGGACGATTACCTGAAATGCGTGACATGATAAAAAGATTTTTTTTTTGTTTTCAAACAGTAAATCACAAAATATCACGCGTGTCTTATCCCGTGTAAGGTTAAGCATAGGTACTTCTAGATCGACATTTCGCCAGTCACAAAAGACTGTACATATACAGGCTGTATCTGCCATCGTAACGCAAACTTCGCGAGAAGGCTACACCGCATGCCACTAATAAAATTATGATAGTCATTTATATCGTTAATGAACGGTTACAAAAATAACAGTGTTTAAAAAAATGTGTCCGCTTGGCCTTTGAACGTTGCAAGATTGCCGCCGCGCGTATTTGTGCATATGATTTTTTTTAAATCTGGAAAACCCGACGAAAAATTCCACCACTGGGGGGTTCAGAATTATGTACTGGATACATGGTACTCGTTTGTGCGTCAATACACCCTTTATATATATATATATTTTATATACAAAACATCTTGAGATACATACCATGCTACTAAAATGTATCAAATTTCTGAATTAGATTTTCAACTTCAGCACTAAGGCATTAAGGGTCAAGGTTGATTGAGAATATTTGACAGTTTCGGGTAGTTTGACCTGCTGACATCTGTACATTTTTGATGGAATGATTATGAAAAATCCAAAAATGAAAAAAATTGTTAATTATGTTACTTTTTCATTACAAAGGAGATGTTTCAGAAATGTATGGAGCCTGCGCCAGCACATTGTACACTTAATGCTAGCTATAGTTACGCTATAGTTAACTGTTTTTAATGTTAATTTCCTATATTTTGGCTTAGTTTTTATACAGATTCAATTTAACTCGGCTAAGGAGTGTAACACAACTACTAATAAATATGGTGATCAGCAATAAGCGAAATAAGATTTTTACAGGTTTTTTGACAGGAAAGCTAAGATGAGTGTCACGCGCATTTTTCATTTGACTTTTAAAATTATTTATAGTGTCGTTTACTAAATAAAGGCGCGTGATTTATGTAGTAAAAAGTGCATTCAGTGAATAATTCATAAAGAACATTGAAATATCGCAGCATAGTGGCCACATCGTGGCTTTGCATCAAATCTCCTAGTATTCGGCTCACACGGCCGTTTTTTCAACTGACATTGGCGATATCCGCCATTATTGTGAAATAAAATTTTAAAAGAGTCTCTATAATTTGTTACACGTGTTATTGGCAAAATTGTGGTATCTAATCTCAGAGGCCATTGAAGAGTTGAAGTAGTATTCACTTTTAAAGAAAAGAAAGAAAGAAAAAAGATTTTGACAGTGACTATTGATTGATGTGTCATGTATCTAAGGCTATCGTATCTATATTATCTACCATATGACTGCGAAAAAAACAAAATATGAATTCCGAACGTACGGCCCATTAAATAAACACAATCAAATCAAATCAACACTCGACACGAACACAACGGGAAAATAGAATTGTCAAAGTCGCCAATCAAACTGAATCATAACCACGGTCATGGCTACCTTAATAAATGGTTATCTCCTTAAAAACGTTTCAAATAATTAATTATATATACTTGTATTTTTATTCAAATTAATTTAGTAGTATTTTTATCAAAATCATTTATTTTTTCCTTTTATCTATGTAGCGTACATAGTGGTGGCCCAAAATTAAATATCTCCTTTTCAAACATTTTCTTAATTTTTAGTACCTATGTCATGTTATAATTTTTTTTTATCTATGGTAAGTATTCTTTTATGGCTTAATTTAGCATACTTAGTATGTGTTAAACCTGAATTCATTACCTAAAATTGTTACCAATAGAAATAGACAAAATGGCATCTGTTTTCCTTTAAAAGTTACTGTGGTGTAATCCTATAAAGAAAATTTATTATCTTGAATCCGATGTTGAAATCGATAAGTTATGAACTAAACGTTACGTTAACCTCATCAAAGTCTTAGTAATATTTCCTATGGAGTTTTCCTAAATTGAGTTCTTACATAATCAATATATAGAGTAGTTGGTTTACATTTGACATTTTTGTTTTATACATTTCAATGTATTAAACAAAACTAAAGTTAATTAAGTTATGTAATTAATCATCTTTTCACTGATCCTGAAGAACAAGCGAAAGTTTTATTATTAATAATGATTCACCAAAGAAAGTAAGACTTTATTTCATTGCTACATTCAATTTTTATAGTTCCGCATTGTATGTGAATACATTTTCCAATTGAGTCAATATACGAGCACTAAATATTGTCATTATAATGAGAAAATCGACACTCTTGCGCAGAGCAATGTGTCACTAACGACATTAATTGTCGCCATTTCTTTGCCTAGACCACTTTCATCGCACCATTGTTTTACTGGAATATTTATTTAAGAAGGAAAATACATTGTTATTTGTGGGAAAGAAATTTACTTACGTAAGTTCTTATTTATTGAAATATTCAGCGTGCATGCAGATTTTGGTACCGTCGCTACATCTAGGTATACCTGTTGATTATGGCAATATTTACCTACATTGTTCGTTTTATTCATATTACGTATGAATTCATCAGGTGCTTGTCTTGTAATTACTTGACAAGAAGTCTTAATATAAGAATACTCGTAATTAGGTATAGAGATAATACGGGATGGTGTTCGCAATTAAAAGCATTTCAACTAACAGTTTACAAACTAAGTTGCCTGTATTGCCAAAAGGTTTCAGTTAAAACTGTTTCTAACTGTAACAATTTGAAAATAAACTGCATTTATTTTTACCTAGAAAAACTTTAATATCTACTTATACTAAAACGTTTTATATAATTTCTATCAACGCTTTGTCCAGATGTTACGCTTTACGGAAAAATAATGTAAAAATTATACCGAGTTGGCCGACTTTTAGGCTATAGAAACTTTTAATTATCCAATATCTGACATAAAGATAAACAACGCAGTTGACGGGCCTAATCTACACTTGAAATAATTGTATCATTGCCAGATAACGTCACTAAAGAAATTTGGCTATGTAATATAACTAAATATTTCAAATAATAATTTTATACTAATACTAGAATTTTCAAGCAACTTAAATTTTCACTCATCTGCCATTAATAATTACATAAATAAGATAAAATCTACAATTCATCGTAACTTACGGTTTGCAGTACGGTCATCATTTTCACGTGTATTAAAAGACACAAATCAACACAGTTCTGTTTAACACAACATAGTTTATTCACTGACACCGTAGTCCAATTCCTGTATTTACCAAACTAACGGTTAAGGGTTGGTAATTGTAACTGGGGGTAAGTACGGCCGTGTGTTGGTTGCAGCCGTGGTGAAGTGAAGTTCAAGGCTAGGCTGAGCTGGGTTTATATACGGGGGTAGCGGAGCGTGGACCTGTGGCTGTGTGAGTGTGTATCGGTGCAGTGGGTGCATAGACGGGAGGTGAGCTAGACGCACACAGAAGTAATACAGTGGTGCTCAAAGTGCACCCTTTGAGATATGTGGCATTGTACGATGATTTGGTGGTGGTCAATCGGGTATAAAGTTGTTGCGAAGATTGTTGTTAAGATTGGCTATGCTATTTCTTAGACAATGCATTTATGTACTTTCCGCAATTATTATTGTATTGTAGGTAAGTGTTATTCCCAACGGTCATTGTACACATTATGCATGGTGTTGATTTAATGTGTGTTGTAGAAACTGTTACGAAATAATTCATAGATAAACAAAACTAAAACATAGATTCTATATTTAGCAACTCATTGTTCTATATTTAGAATATATTATTATTTACATAATTTGTAACAGTTATTGGTCAAGCATGTAATACTTCCTACGCTCAAAATACTAGCTATAGATAGAGTAGAGTTCATTCGGTATTAATGCATATTCTTCTAAAAAAAACTTTACATTTTCAAGAAAAATTAACACACATTTTTCATCAGTTATTTTTAAGCCCCATGTCTTAATTTATAAGCAAGGATGCTAAACGCTTTGCTTCTTTAGACACACATATCGTATATTATTTTACAGCACTTGTGTCCTAAATGGTCAATTAGGTGATAGGGCACAGCTGCCTCGAATCCCTTGTTCTCAAACTACACTAAATATAAGCCCATTCCATCTTTTTTCTTTCTAATTCACTACAAAAAGGAAAAATATTAGTTTAGTCCTGTCTAATTAGTCAGCGCCCGACATATTGTGCTGTGTATTATTGTCACTCTATCTAATTACTCTATGGAGTATTTTAATTTGACATTCAATATTTTTTTCTGTCCATTTCATAGTGAAATAGAAAGAAAAAGATGCTCTGTATTTAAAATTAGTTTAGTTTTTAAACGGGGGAATTGGGGCCCATAATCTGAGTAAAAATGGATATCTTAATACACAGATTAGCGTAAGTTCAAGGTAAAATCATAGAGTGCTATGAAATTTCTCAAAAGCTTTAGCTTTTTCTCTGTAGTATATGAAGCATCAAATACGTGTGAAATATTATAAAACACTCAAAAGAAAGCAAGCCATATATCATTCGTTACAGATGTTAGCGCTGTCAGCCTATTTAAATGATTCGTTGCGATATCGCCATAATTTATTAATGAATTAGTGACGTAATATCGTATTAATAGTAGTGTTTACCCGTGACTTCGTTCGCGTAACAGCCCTGTTCATGATATAAATATAATTCAAGCTTCGCCTATAGCACTCAACAGTGATGCAGCCTCTTAGTGTTTTTTTTAAATATGATCCTTGATTTAAGAGACTTTACTACAACAAATGCAGCGCCAATGACAAAGTGCCTATGCCGTGCATTTTTGCACAAAAACCTGGCAGTAAAACCTATTAACAGCTATGAACGAACTTTTTGATGTCCTGATGTTTTATTTTGAGTTGAAATTATGTTCAATGATTCTGTATTAACTGTATTCTTTAGTGCTCATGGATGACAATAGTTTCTGTTAGACATTGTATATGTAAAAAATATTTTCAGTCTTATAGGTATTATGTAAAAATTATCTTTTTTGTCAATAAAAATAATAAAACAAAGAAATAAATTTTACATCTTTATAATATTAGTATCTATAGATAACCATCAGAAAAGGTATGTCATGGCTGTTTATCTTCATAGATTTGTTAGAAGATAACGATATTTAAATCGGATTCGTAAACATATTGATGTAAACGTTAACCTAGCTTACACAAACGTTTGGTTTCGCTGTACTAACTGAAGTTATTACATCAATGTCAATAATTTAATTCAATATTCTTGCAATATAAATACTTACTTTTTTCTCATCATCGTCGTCTTTATCAGCTTTTTGGAGTCTGGGGTCCGCGTTACCAGTGTCTAGGTTTTTTCTATTATCTTAATAACAGATTGACTGATTTCTTTCGTTCATTCTGAAGCGGTGTGAAGTTCGACCCATCAGCTTGTAAGGTATATTGTTGTAATGATTGTTGAATATACTTATACGTAGGTCGACAGAAGTCCGTATGTTTGACCACCAGTCTAACCAGGGGGGGGTTACTGGGTAATACGACTATTACCCAGTAACTGGGTCCTGTAGGTCAGATACGCAGTTGCTCCATGTTAAATACTGGTATTCAGCTGAACTTACGTACTTAGACAGGAAGACGACTCCAGCACAGTTTCTAAAAGGCTAGACTATGTTGTAAAGGGTTTTTCAATAGGGACGCTCGAACTTTGACAGCGCATAGCGGTCATCTTGGTAATGCGATAGATATCAAATTTGGCATGAATACATATTTAGTCGTGACATTTCACCATGGAACGCTACACGCTTCAACAACGCGTAGAAATTATTACAATTTATCATCAAAATCAGTGTCCTATTCGCCTAACGTTCCGTGCGTTACGATGGCGACCGATAGCGGACGATGATAACAATTTTTTGTGGCCTTGTAGGTGGTATGGATCTTACAAACATGTGGTTCCAATAGGACGGCGCCACTTGCCATACAGCACAGGAAACATTAAATTTATTGAAAGAGTAGTTCGAGGGCTTCGTCATCTTGCGTGGTGGCGACATAAACTGGCCCCCGAGATCGTGTGACTTAACACCGCTCGATTATTTTCTGTGGGGCTACGTGAAATCTCTAGTGTATGCAGATAAACCACAGTCAATTGCTGCCCTAAAGGCCAACATAACTCGCGTTCTTCGTGAAATTGAGCCCCATTTATGCGAAGACGTCCTTCAAAATTGATCCACCAGAATACACCATCTACAGCGGAGTCGCGGTGGCCATTTGGCTGATATTATTTTTCACTCATAATATCATTGAATATTCTTTAAAATGTAATAAAAATTGTGGTAATATCACTTAAACAGATTGTTTTATTTCGAGAGTTTAATGTTCGAGCGCTTTCAATGAAAAACCCTGTATATAAAATATAGGACCTTGTTATAAAAGAATAGGTATAGACAGACACATTAAAGTCTTTCAAGCAGGCTTATGTAAGAAAATTGCTCTTAGCGATAAGACCGCCCGCTATGTCACCCTTTGTAAAATCTTTATTTTTATGTTCTGTAATCTACATGGTGTACATAATAAAGAGTATTCTTCTCTATTCTTTCTAACACAAGTTGTTATTTCTGATAAAACGCTATAGTTACAACAATACCTAGATATAATTGAATGAACATCATTATTACCTTTATCTGAACCTGATTATAGTTAAACTATTATTTTTTTTCAACTGACCCCAATAAACAATGCATCAGGAAGATATGATAATATGCTAGCACTAAAGATCGTTTTCAAAACAATTAAATAAATTAGAGCTAAACTTTGAATACCACTGTATATCTTCATAGAGCGTTAACATTTCCACGCCTAGGGCGCAACTAATCGTCTTAAAGGTACCTTTAAGATTTACTTATACGTTATGTAAATGACTTTTATATAATACGACTTAAGACAAACCAGCGTCTGTGTCGAGCAATGAAACATGTCACATCCTAAAGTTATGAAATGACTCAGGGACCTGTCATCATCAGGATGGCTTAGAATATTGCACAAGAGTTTTAGATCCGAAAGAGAGGCCATGGTAGAGCGTGTGAGTGCTGCACTGCAGGCAGTCTCCGAATGGGGCAATGTCAATCTTGTAGCATTCAATGCCGCCAAAACACAGGCGTGTCTTTTCACCGCCAAAAGGAGCCCGTTCACCTTGGTTCCTACTTTTCAGAATGTATCCTTGGAGTGTACCGACCGCCTTCAGGTTTTGGGAGTTGAGATTTCCTCGAGCCTTAACTTTGGGCGGTTCATTGAGTCCAAGGCCAGGGTGGCTGCCAGAAAACTAGGCGTCATCGCGAAGGTCCGGCGGTACTTCACACCAGGGCAGCTTCTAATTTTATACAAAGCACAGGTCCGCTCGTGTGTGGAGTACTGCAGCCACATTTGGGCTGGTGCTGCGAAATGTCACCTTGCCACTTTGGATTCGGTGGAGAGGCGTGCGAAGAGGCTGATTGGCGACCCAGACTTAACTCGAAACGGTCTCCAAAGCCTGGAGCACAGGCGTAGAGTAGCCAGCCTTTCAGTCTTCTATAGGATGCATTCTGGTGAGTGTGCAAGGGAATTGCATGATTTAATTCCCCCATCTCCGTACCATCATCGGACGACCCGTCGTACGGCGAGTTTCCACCCTTACGTTGTTGACACCACTGCGATCCGGACGAAGCGTTTTGCTTCCTCCTTTATACCGCGTACATCGAGGGACTGGAACAGTTTGCCGGCGTCGGTGTTTCCGTCACATTACAATTTGAGTGTCTTCAAGGCTAGAGTGAATAGGCTCTTAATAAACTAGCGCGCTTTACCATCAACGATCGCATCACTGCTTACCATCAGGCGGGATTGCGGTCAAGCGCTGGTTTATAATCCATAAAACAAAAAAAAAAAGTTACTTTCCGGTGATAAAATTTTGACAGCCTCCGTGGCGTAGCGGTAGCGGACGCGGCCGCTGCACAAGGAGGCGCAGTTTCGATCCCCGCGCAGTGCAAATATTTGTATGCATGAATATGAATATTTGCACTGGTTTGGTCGTGCCTCGGAAAGCACGTTAAGCCGTTGGTCCGCGTTGCCATAAGAACAACTAATGGTAGTCGTTACGGGTTGTTGGAGCCCTCAAAAGTCCAACAATTGTTTAGCTGCAATGTTTCGATGTCGTCTTCGGGTTGTGGAGGTCAGTCGGCAATGGCTTCAAGGAAAATATCAAAGTTTAGCCAAATGAGCCGTTAGACTGGCAAAGCAGATCCCAGACTCCAAAGCAGGAAAAAGAAGCTTCGGATGCGACTGGGATTAACGCTGAGATGTTGATGACTTTCCGGTGATAAAAGAAACCACTTGTTAAATTATTTAGTTTTTTTTCTGCTAAGTTCTAGGCAGTGTCTTCTAAGCCCTTGCGTGGCGTCCACGTGACTTCAAACAAAGCGCCTATGCTGAACCTAGTGCTGGAAATATAATATACGATATATAAAGATAATTCAGTCCGAGGTATTGTTAGGTATCGATAACTGATTCTACTAATGCCTACAAAGCCGAGCTAAACTTAAAAAAAATCCCCCTCAAAAAATAAATATTATTTCGCAAAAGGAGGTAAATTAATACATGTGCGGTAGGCAATACATGCGCGGGCGAAAGGAGCAGGACACGCAGCATGCAGCCGCATTGCTATTCGGTCATAATAATACCGTCAAAAATGGTGTTGTCACTGGAATGGTGGAGGACTGGTTGGTATTAATTCGTGAAAAAAAAATATTCTTTCAAAATTTCATATTTTATTTGGTCATGTGTTTATCTAACCTTTATTATCCTTATGGTTAATAATTGGCTATGGATATGGCTGAGTAAATATCTCAATGCACGAGGTAATCTGCCTAGCCTTTTCACAACTTCATTGGGGTTTAACTACCATTAACCATATTATTGTAACCAGTTGCAACTGAATATCAGTAAACACTGATGGAGCGACAGCTTATCTATTCTCCACAACCCAGTAACTGGGTAGCACGATACCACTTGGTAAGATTAGTTGTCAGACTTCTGACGACCCGTAACCACTAACCAAGAACCTGGAACGACAGCCAAGATCAACAGTTAAGGTTCTTTCCAAGGGAGGGAGATGTCTTGGCATGTAAAAATGGTGCTGCACAACCGCGGAAAACTTGGCTTAACTTTTTTTTTTTATTAATTCTAAACAAGCGCTTGACCGCAATCCCGCCTGATGGTAAGCAGTGATACGATCGTTGATGGTAAAGCACGCTAGTTTATTAAGAGTGAATAGGTCACTCAGAAAAACTGAGCGAGGAAGGAAGACGGCAGTTGAGCGAGGTGATGCAATATTAAACCCAACATCACGACCAACGATGCTGCGCCAAAGGGAGATTGATCTGAAGACCCTCCATGACCAAACTCCCAAGACAACAACATTAGGTGCATCGTACCCGGCACACATCGCAACTCAACTGCTCAGACCCGTCCACCGTACGGCTTCACCAGACATCATGCCGGAACACGACAAATCGCTTGGCGGCAAGGCTTTGTCTGGTGGGTGGTAACTTCTGTCGGTGGCCGATGTTATGGCCTACCACCGAGGCCTAACTTGATCGATTGACTTATTTTTATTACTTACCTCCTAACACTTTCTTCGACTAAGTATTTATAATGACCTAATGGATCCGTATGGTAGATAACGGCCCACTCCCTCTGATAGCAACGAGGCATGTCTCATAGCAGTGGGAACTTGATAGACTCTTTATGCGGTTTCGGATTGTCTATGTGTACTAAGAGTTAAAAGTCTTTAAATCTTTTTACTTTTCATTTACCTTCATCAAAATCGTACAGTTTAAAAAGATCCGTCAAGTTTCCGTCCCTAACTCCATAACTTCCCAGTGTATAAGTTAACAAAGCTATCGGTGAATCTAGAAAGGGAAACTGTTGTTTATTAGGCCGATTCACCGATATAAGTCACACATAGTGTGTCATTGTAGTGTTATAACTATTCTAGACTTGATTCCTTCCTTTCGTTACGTTTGTTGACTAGAGTTAATGTTGAATGATTGTATAATTGTCTTGCTTTTAGCATAGACTTCCCCACAGTATTCTCCACAAGCTGGAAGGCAAGCCAATCAATACCCGGCGTCAATTCATAATTAAAAAAATAGTCATATTAAAAACTAAAAATTTATTGAGAAATAAGATAAAATTTGTTGAAATTTGAAGTCGTGGTGTAACCTAGTGGTTAAAACACCAGCTTCTCAAGTATGAGTGCGCGGGTTCGATTCCAGGTCAGGCAAGTGCCAATGTAACTTTTCTAAAGTTATATGTACTTTCTAAGTATATCTTGGACACCAATGACTGAAGGTGAAGGAAAACATCTTGAGGAAACCTGGACTTTAAGTCTGAAATCGCCAACCCGCATTGAGCAAGCGTGGTGATTACGCTCAATCCTTCTCTATATGAGAGGAGACCTGTGCCAGCAGTGGGACGAAAAAAAAAGGTTGATAATGAAAGATAAGATAGAAAATTTCTCTCCCTCTCTTGTAAGATTTTTATTAAAGACTCTTGGAAATGTGTTATTATTAGTTTAATGATTGTGGGGGAGGGGGGGAGGGGTGAGTGGTAGCAATCGCGAATGTTGAGTATGAAGTTCTTGGAGTGCCCTCCAGTTCGGGAAAAGGTATTATTGCGTATTTCATCACTTCCAAAAAGAACGGTTGGACGCGGCCTGCATCCAGCGCTTATCTGCCATTTTAGTCAGGTCATCCGACCACCTCGTCGGTGTGTGCCCGACGCTACGCTTGCCGGTAGTCGCCATTCAAAAGCCTTTCTGCCCCATCGGCCATCGGTTCTACGAGCTATGTGCCTCGCCCGCTGCCACTTCAAAGAGCTAATGCACTGGGCTCTGTCGCCGACTAGTTCGTCTACGAATCTCCTCATTACTGATTCGATCACGTAGAGAAGCCTAGCATAGCCCTCTCTATAGCTATTAGCTTTCTGTTCTTTCTGATGAAACCCGTATTGCATATTTACATCTTCTTAACAACAACTTGTTGTCTGAGATTCAAAAACAACAAGCAAAAGCCAAAGAAATCATGTGATAAGGGACGACAACAGCCTGCCTGCTACTGACATTCCTATTGGAAAATTCTCAATAACAATGCTGACCTGAGGATCGAACACAGTTCTCCATGCTCAGGACCCATGATGCCATTAGACCACCGAGAGTTCTAAAAACCCAAATCAAGCGCCTACTCAAAATAATTTCAAACACCCCTCAACACGCGAAGGCTTGCTAGATTCTACCCATAACGGTTTCATTACGCATACTATAATAGAAGTTTTACGTTACATACTTATTACAGTCCGCCGGGAGCAACTCTATTGCAAATAATTATCCCGAGGCTTAACTATCACTTGAACTAATAACTAGATAACATTAAGTCATGGAGTCGTACCTCAAGTGATTGAAAATTGCTAGTTTCCGGCGCATTTCCTACAATAAAACAAACGCCATGGTGCGGAGCGCCTGCGCAAACACGTAGCTGTTTATGCTGCCATGCAGCATTGCTGTGTTCCGGTTTGAAGGGTATGCACTGAGAGAATTTTTAGTTTGTTTTTGGGATAACAATGCAGCTGATATAAAATTTTTCGTTAGGGAAAGATGGCTATTTAACATCAGGTAGGCTACAGGTTCATTGCCATCCAATAACAAAACAAGAAGTTTGGAACGTATGAATAGTATGAAAGTATGAATCACCATCATAATTATAATCATTTCAGCCAAAAGACGTCCACTGCTGGAATTAGTCCTCCCCAAGCATTAAAAAAAAGTATTGAAAAGTCAACACTTCCACTTCTTTGTGTAATTATAAACAAGTGCATGACCGCAATCCCGCCTAATGGTGGTACCGCCCCCGTGTGGTACCGGGCTCCCCCGTGTGGTACCGGGCTCCCCCGTGTGGTACCGGGCTTAGAATAGTACCAACCCATATCCTCCCGTGGGTGTCGTAAGAGGCGACTAAGGGAACTCTCTCACCAGGGAAGCGGGCAGCAGCGCTTCTTCTGTGGAATATCAAATCCTGCGATCCCCAACCCGCCTGCCAAGCGTGGGGATTATGGCAACCCCCCCCCCCATAATGATGCACACGACTAAGCCAAGGCCCCTAGTCCCCGGCAGCTCCGCTATTCCTGGTCATTGTGGTAGCGACCAAGGTAACGGCGGGGCAAGGGGTGCGAAGAATCTCCGGAAGAGATCCGGCTACCACAAACAACGACGGATCGACCTGGCAACACTGAACGTGCGCACACTGCGGACCGACGAGAGGGTTATTGAACTGGAGGAAGAATTGAGCAGGTTACGATGGGGTGTCCTGGGATTATCTGAAGTCCGAAGAGAGGGTGAGGACTCGATAATCCTTAAATCCGGTAACTTGCTCTATTTCCGGGAGGGCGACCATCAGTCCCAAGGTGGTGTCGGGTTCCTCGTCCACAGGTCCCTTGTGGACAATGTAGTGAAGATCGAGAGTGTGTCGACCAGGGTGGCGTTCCTGGTACTCAGAATAACCAAACGGTATTCGCTGAAGGTCATTCAGGTATACGCCCCGACCTCGACACACTCCGACGATGAAGTAGAGACTATGTATGAGGACATCTCTAAAGCCATACATAGCTCAAAAACTCACTACAGCGTTGTCATGGGGGACTTCAACGCTAAACTTGGAGAGCGGAGCGGTGAAGAGCTCGGACTGGGAAATTTTGGATTTGGGCGTCGGAGCTACCGAGGCCACATGCTAGCTGGCTTCATGGAGAAGGAGGGACTCTTTATGATGAACTCCTTCTTCAAGAAGCGTGAACAGCGAAAGTGGACTTGGATCAGTCCCGACGGGGTCACTAAGAACGAGATAGACTTCATTATGACGACAAAAAGGCACATATTCAATGATGTCTCAGTGATCAACTCGCTCAAATGCGGCAGCGATCACCGTATGGTCAGAGGCACATTGAATCTGAATATAGTGTCCGAAAGATCTCGCCTGATGAAGTCTACGCTCCGGCCAGCACCCATCCAGATCCATAACTCCGAAGGTTTCCAGCTCGAGCTCCAAAATCGCTTCGAATGCCTAAGTGGCGACGTGGACGAATACAATGACGGGTTTGTAGAAGCTGTCCGTACGGTCGGGACCAAGTATTTTAAGACCCGCCGTACAAATAAAACTAAAAAGCTCTCGGACTACACTCTCGAGCTCATGGAAGATAGACGTGAGATGGTTTTGCGTTCGTCAAGTGATGCTTGCAGATACCGGCAGCTCAATAAGCAGATCTCAAAGTCTCTGAAGCGCGACCTACGTCGGTATAATACCGAGCGTATAACGGAGGCCATAGAGCGAAACAGAGGCTCTAAAGTTTTTGCTAGGGATCTGACTATTGGGCATAGCCGGCTAAGCAAGCTGAAGACTGACGACGGCAGGATCATAACGTCCGGGCCCGAGCTTTTGAGGGAAGTCGAGAATTTTTATGGACAGCTGTACACTTCGACGACAAAACCCGCATTAAATCTTGCTGAAGACCCTAGAGCAAGATTAACCCGACACTACACCGAAGATATCCCGGACGTCAGCCTGCAGGAGATTCGATTGGCTCTGGAACAGCTTAAAAACAACAAGGCGCCGGGCGATGACGGAATAACGGCAGAGTTACTGAAGGCGGGTGGTGAACCGATCCTTAGGGCCCTTCAGAAGTTATTTAATTCCGTCATAGTCGAGGGAAAAACGCCACAGGCATGGCACAGAAGTGTGGTGGTACTCTTTTTCAAAAAGGGTGACAACACCCTTTTGAAAAACTACAGACCCATCTCACTTCTGAGTCATGTCTATAAGTTGTTTTCGAGAGTCCTCACAAATCGTCTCGCCTGCAGGTTTGACGACTTCCAGCCACCCGAACAAGCCGGTTTCCGAAAGGGCTTCAGCACAGTAGACCACATACATACGCTACGGCAGGTTATACAGAAGACCGAGGAGTATAACCTACCCCTTTGCTTGGCGTTTGTGGACTACGAAAAAGCCTTTGATTCGATCGAGACCTGGGCTGTACTGCAGTCTCTCCAGCGGTGCCAAGTAGACTATCGGTATATCGAAGCGCTGAAGGGTTTGTACGAAAACGCCACCATGTCAGTCCGAATACAGGACCAGACCTCGAAACCAATACCTCTCCAGCGTGGTGTCAGACAGGGAGATGTTATCTCCCCGAAATTGTTCACCGCTGCATTGGAGGATGTCTTCAAGGTTCTGGACTGGAAAGGACTGGGCATCAACATCAATGGCGAGTACATGACACACCTTCGGTTTGCTGATGATATCGTAGTCATGGCTGAGACCGCGGAGGACCTGAGTACAATGCTCGAAGACCTCAGCAGAGCCTCCGAGCGAGTCGGTCTTAAAATGAACATGGGCAAGACGAAAGTCATGTCTAATGCCCATGTTGTACCGACTCCTATAAAGATTGGAGACTCTGTTCTCGAAGTTGTTGACAGTTACGTCTACCTGGGACAAACTATCCAGTTAGGAAGGTCCAACTTCGAGAAAGAGGTCAATCGTCGAATCCAACTCGGCTGGGCTGCTTTCGGGAAGCTACGAAGAATCTTCTCGTCCCAAATACCGCAGTGTCTCAAGACAAAAGTCTTCGACCAGTGTGTGTTGCCAGTGATGACATATGGAATTGAGACGTGGTCGCTAACAATGGGCCTTATGAGAAGGCTCAAAGTCACTCAAAGGGCAATGGAGAGGGCTATGCTTGGGATTTCACTGCGCGATCGAATCAGGAATGAGGAGATCCGCAGAAGAACGAGAGTAACCGACATAGCCCGAAGAATTGCAACACTGAAGTGGCAGTGGGCTGGACACATTGCCCGTAGGACCGATGCCCGATGGGGCCGACGGGTTCTCGAGTGGCGACCACGCACCGGAAGACGTAGCGTGGGTAGGCCCCCGACAAGGTGGACTGACGACCTGGTGAAGGTCGCGGGAAACCGCTGGATGCGGGAGGCGCAGAACCGGTCGTCGTGGAGAACCTTGGGGGAGGCCTATGTCCAGCAGTGGACGTCTTTTGGCTGAAATGATGATGAATGATGATGAAACTTTTTTAATCCAAAGTACTTCCACTTCGACTAGTTCCGTGCTTTCAGCATCCAGCGTGAAAGAAAGTAAAAAAAAAATAATTACGTTATTGTTTCTCAGTACAAGATAATTGACGTTAAGTCAGTGTTTACTTTATGCAGGTTTTCATAACCAAAAATGATTCAAAAATGTGTTCAAATATCAGTTATTTTTATTTTAGTGGGTGCATCATAAATAAATTGTGTTGTTATAAAGACAAAACAAAATACAGTAACAACCGTTGTCTCATTTCATCTTACTTATACCATTTAACGTCAAGATTACGTGAATAATCACTGAAAAGTCTGCTAAGATTAATGACGCAAATACTTATCTAATGGACAATAATTTGTCGTGACAATATTCACTTAAATGAATATAACACTATAATGATGGGCTTTAAAATATAGGTTTTAAAACGACAAAAATTCTTTATATACTTGTGTTGATTAGAAGCATTTATTTCTTGAATAAAATACAGCTAATAAAAAGTTTATTGTACCTTAGATTCCGTCCGCTAGCTTTTACAACAGCGTATACTCAATCTAATGATAACTTACCGTCCGTGCCTTTTCCTGATTCCTCATACCCGGTACTCAGTACCGGAAAACGCGGAAGTGGGAAAGGAAATGAGAGTGAAATGTGCACACCTAGTCACCAAACCCCTGAGATAAGAATATAACTAGTATGTCTAGTTTTTCGAGTAACCTACCAGTTGCAAGTGGCAATTAGTAGATTTTCCTGGTCAAGCTTCTTTATCCAATTACAGAATGCAAGTTTGCGAACAAGAAAGTATCCGGTTGATACTTTATATCCTAGTCGGTAAGGAATTATAAAAGGTTTTATTTAATTACAGGAAGTAAGCGTTTTATTAGATTTGAATGGTTTTCTAAATATTAATTCTTATAGCTTCAGGAACGAAGACTAGGTGTTTCGAAGGAGGAACCCAGACAAAATAGCAGCATTTTACAACAATGTCACTATTGGTGCCAGTGACGCCGAGTCACCATATTTTTTTTTTTTTTTTTTTTTTTTTTAAATGGGACAAACCCGCCACACTTTTCCCAACCACTGCAACTCCTGAAAGCCAGAATCAACAGTGGCGACCGCCAGAAAAACGCCGAGCAATGAAGCTCGACGAGTCCCGGAGAAACGATTCAACTGTCTTGGGTCCCGCAACGAAATTAATCAGAAAAGAATAGCGGAGGAGTAAGAAAAAAGATATTATTTCCACTTCCCTCCATAACAAGCAGGAGACAGAACAGAACTAGGCCAAACGGCACAAAGGGACATTATTGCAACTGGGAGAAGCCCAGATTGCCAAACACCACGGAATAAAATTTGATTAAGTTAATGGGTCCTAAGTAGGTATTAGCTGTTACAATTGATTCCAATAATAGGTATGGCAAAAGCGCCTGAACGCACGGAAATTGGTTCTAGTTTCTACAAGGTCCGTATAATAAACGACTCCGGATGTAACTTGTACACTATCCAACATAATATTGCGTTCATTCTGCCAAAGAACACACTCCCACAAGATGTGATGTGCGGACTGTTCAAATTCACAGTTCGATGTAGAACACTGACACAAAGGGGAAGGAACAAGTTTAAAAGAATACAGTTTACTTTTAAAGTTACCATGACCTGTGAGAAATTGGGCAACGCAGTGGTCAACCACCAGCCATGTCTTAGCCAGCCGATCGCCAACGGATGGAAAGAACAGATGGAGGTGCCGGCCCTTGATGGAATTATCCCACCTACTTTGCCATTCGGATAAGAGGTCCTCCCAGACTTTAGTCTGAGGTTTAAATAATCTAGAGATTTTATTAAAGTCGCGTTGTGTAACAAAATTAGTGTCCATGGCCTCCCCCCTCGCGGAGTAGTACATTGAAGCACGTCGCTGTACCTCAAGGTCGACTGGAAGTACACCTGCCAGTACCGGTAAGGCTTCAGTACTGACCGTTCTATACGCCTTGCATAAAAATATCAATGCCAAACGTTGGCTTTGAAGCAGTTTACGTCGTGCCGCTCCTATGCTGGCCCTATCGGCCCAAACAGGTGCACCGTAGCACATACATCCTAAGTAGGTAGCTCCATATATAGTTTTTAAAGTTAGGAATGATAGACCCCAAGTTGCTTTGGATATTCTAGTTAGGGCATAAAAGTTCTTTTTAGCTTTTTCATCAACTATTTTTATATGTTCGATAAATGAAAAATTCCTTTCTAAGATCATACCAAGGTAGCATACGGATTGCTGTTTTTTAATGGGAACGTTGTTAAATTTAATAGTAGGCAATGATTTAAGATTACCTTTTAGTAGAAGTTGATAGGTTTTATGTGGCGCAAATGCTAGGCGGTTACGATCACCCCACTGAGATATTAGATTTAGGCAAGTATTGGCCAAGTTCTCAAGTCCAGCTCGGGTACTTGACTGAATGAGCAGTAGGCCATCGTCCGCGTAACCAGTAAGTGAACAGCCGCAAGGAAGCGGGATCGCGAGGAAGTCATCAAAACCCAAATTCCATAAATAAGGACCGACAACTGAACCCTGAGGACATCCCATGGTTAGTGTTTTAGTACTAGAAAAATGACCGAGCTTAAGTACCGCGGAACCGTTTATAAAGTAAGAGTAAACGAGATTATATATGTTTCTATAGCAACCGCGGGTTTTTAATTTTAACAACAGCATAGGCCACCAGGCGTTATCAAAGGCCCCAGAAATATCCAGGAAGATCCCAATTACGTACTTGTTTTCAGATTGGTTAACGGTTCTTCTGACAGAAAGCGCCGCGTCGACTGTAGATTTACCTATGGTGAAGCCATATTGATTATTATGGAATTTTGGACCGTTCGGTAGTAAACGTGGAACGATGAGGCGCTCAAGAAGTTTACCCAAAGATGGTAGAAGTGTGATAGGACGATATGACTTCGGATCATCCGGTGGTTTGTCACCACACTTTGGTATTATTCGTAAGAAACCGCGTCGCCATTTACGGGGAAAAACGCCTTCAGCAATGCATCGGTTATATACAGTTAAGATGGCATCACCCGCTGTTTTACACGCTTCTTTAATCATCCTATTAGATATTTTATCTTCACCTGATGATTTGTTGACCGGTAGTTTTCTAACAATATTTATAAATTCGTCATTAGATGGTACGTCTGACATTGGTGATTCAGGTGGCACAGGAGCCCACGCTCTAATCTGTTGGTGGTAGTCGCTATCGTTAGCCGGTGAATCATCAGGGATAAGTGTATTAATTAGCACTTCTGTTGTTTCCTCTATGCCTGTGGTATGCTTATCATTGACTTTAATGTTTTGAACGTATGCAAGGTCGACCGATCTGTTAGCTTTAAATTCGTGATATAAGGGAGACCACGGACCCTCCCTGTCAAGCTTATCAACAATTTTTCGCAACAAATTACCCTTAGATTTTTCCACCGATGCTTTGTAGCGTGACTTGGCAACTCTAAAAGCATTTAAAGCGAACGTAAGAAGATCTCCAGTAATCTTTCGGCTCTTGAGTTTATTTAACTGTCTACGCGCTCTGCGATATCTTTTACGCTGTTCAACTAAGTAATCACTCCACCAGTCACATCTACGAATATTGGTCATAGATACGCGACCAATGGCAATGTCAGCACAGTAGGTAAAGGTTTCTGACATAATGTCAGCACTTTCTTCGGCTGACAGCCCATCCCGAGTGAATTCTTTGGCGTGACACGCAAAAAGCGAGCCGAAAAATTCCCAGTTCGCGCCTTTACATCTATATCTGAAATTACCGGGAATATGAGACGGACCCTGAATATAACCAGGAACAAATTCGTACACGATCAGGCGATGATCACTACAAGACGCGTCCGGTAGGACACGCCACCTATCCAAACGTACGTCCGCACTTGAAAGTGTGACGTCAATACAAGATTCGCCCATTTGGCTGCAGAAAGTAGGTGGTGCATCAGGGGAATTATGAATCGATAGGTTCATCTCAGCAATGAAATCCTCAACAGCGCAGCGTCGTTCGGTATCGGTGGCCCGAACCTTGCCATACCACAGAGACGATGACGCGTTGACATCCGCGCCAACGATAACTTTGCAGCCCGCGAGTGACCGCAAGACATGACGGAGATTATGTATATGAGGAGTAACAGGATCTGAATATTGAAAGTAACAGCTTACAACGAATACTTTAAACGAAGCTGATGATACTTCGGCAACCGCACAGTGTGGCGTCATGAGGTCACGTAAAGACGTTACCGTAAAGTTAGAAGACCGCGTAACATAAATTCCGGCTCGTGCCCTGCAATCCAGTTGCACAACCCTGTGACGTAAACGTGAGTTTTGATATTGTTCTTGAATGAGTACAAGGTCTAAGTTGTAGTCAATAATTAATTTATCTAACTCTGATGTCGCCACCTTATCGTTGTGAAGGTTTAATTGCCCTATGTTTAACCTATCCATCTTAATTAGTAATTAGTATGCAGGATAAGTTGTTCGAGTTTTAATTTATAGGTACCGCACTGTTCAGATCCGCAACGATGCTCATAGGGCTTTTTATAACGTTTACACGCCGCGCAAACCGGGGTAAAATTTGAATCGCCCTTATGCGGGCAAACATTGGTTTCGTGAGCCTCGGAACAGACAGCGCAGGTTGGTGATTTATTAGCGCAATGCTTTTTAACATGACCGAATTGTTGACAATACGCGCAACGAACTACCTCGATATCATCAACAAAACGGCAAGTGGCCCAGTCAATAAATAATTTATCCTTGGTAGTCACAAGATGTTTACGTACCGCAGGTTCAATTTCTATGCCTATCCACTTCCGACCGGTATCGGTAGAACGCCTACGGACTATTTTTGTGGATTTAATAAAATCGTCTTCTTTTATTGGCAACTCATTTTTAATGTTTTGGCGGTATATAGCTTGCAAAAAATTTTTGTCTTCCATTGAAGCGGGAATGTCCTTAACTAATAGACGGGGGCGGCGACCCTTTGGTTTTTCTAAGCGGAGACCGGCAGACTTTATAGCATCTACCGATTCTAATCTTTTTAATTGGTTTTCATTAGCCACACGTAGAACAACCCCCGCTTTGGCGGTTTTTTTAATACCGACTATTTGAAATCCATCGTCACTCGGTCTAATCGCCTTCATAAGAGCTTGTTTAGTGGCGGACGATGACGCATAGTCAGCTGATCGCTCCTGGGTCGGATAGGCGACGACACAAGGCAGAGGCACTCTAGATTCAATAGCCGGGGCTACTTTAGGCAACCGCAGTTTCAAAGAATCTGCGTACGACATTTTATTGTCCTCATTAACGGTTTTAACGCCGGATTTTAATTTGATCATTTCTAATTCGCGCTCGGTATTAGCAAGCTTTGTTTCGTTACACGAAGATTTTAAAGCTAACAAAGACACGATACTTGTAACTCGTTGAGTCATATCCATAATAGATGATTTATTCGCGACATTTATACGAGAACCGTTATCGTTAACCAGTTCGTTGATTTTGGACAGGTACACAGACGCCTCCGAAACCAAATCGTAATAATTATCACAGTTACTATTGGACATATTTAATGTAGGCGAGGACTTTTCTGGAGAATTGTGTGCTATTTGTAGGCGTTTCGACCTATCATCTACTAATTTGTCGGTCGGAGACATTTCACAAAATAGACGCTCAGCGGAGGTCTGCGTTGGCGACCTAAGTGTTTTATTATTTCTACGGAATATATCTCCACCACGATCAGGCGGGTCATCATTATAAGTTGACATAACTAATTAATAAACAAGAAAACAAATCTAACTTAACGAAACGAAAATAAAACTAGTAGTAGTTTCACAAAAAAGAAAATAAATGTACTCACCGAGATTGATTGATTTACAGTAATTACAAAAACAAACACTAAAAATAAACTTACGATACCAAAACTAGACACAAATTTAACAACCTAGAAAGAAAAACACCAGCCGGAACTGATTAACGGAACACGATATTCGTAAATATAACCGGAGCGTATTAACTTCACACCACACGGCGCGGGGGCGCGAAGGGAAGTGTGAGTCACCATATGTGTAGGAGAATTTAGGACGGTCATAATCAACCTATGATGTTCTCAATCCTGGCATATATGCCTCGTCTCTGTGATAGGGATTGGGCCGTAAACTCCCACGCGCCCCAACTGCTGGCTGGTCGATGTCACATATCCCCGAAGTTTTGGTTTTATGACATGCTGGAAAGCTGGTTTTCTCTCGATGTTTTCGAGCAGTGACGCCATTTTTAGAGCAGTGGTCATGAATTAGTTTACACAATGTAAAGCACCTGGTGAGGTTTGAACCTACAAGTTGTAAGTCGCGGCCAATACCACTACTTTCTAACAGAATACTAGAAGACATACAACCACCTTTTATAACAGTAGTCTTTCTGTCAATGTTCAATATGTGTGTCAATGTTCTACATCGAACTGTGAATTTGAACAGTCCGCACATCACATCTTGTGGGAGTGTGTTCTTTGGCAGAATGAACGCAATATTATGTTGGATAGTGTACAAGTTACATCCGGAGTCGTTTATTATACGGACCTTGTAGCAACTAGAACCAATTTCCGTGCGTTCAGGCGCTTTTGCCATACCTATTATTGGAATCAATTGTAACAGCACATACCTACTTAGGACCCATTAACTTAATCATATTTTATTCCGTGGTGCTTGACTTCTGTCTCCTGCTTGTTATGGAGGGAAGTGGAAAAAATATCTTTTTTCTTACTCCTCTGCTATTCTTTTCTGATTAATTTCGTTGCGGGACCCAAGACAGTTGAATCGTTTCTCCGGGACTCGTCGAGCTTCATTGCTCGGCGATTTTCTGGCGGTCTCCACTGTTGATTCTGGCTTTCAGGAGTTGCAGTGGGTGGGGAAAAGTTGGCGGGTTTGTCCCATAAAAAAACAGTAGTATTTCAATCTTAGGTAGTAGGCATAATCCCTTGGACAGGGGCCTGTTAATACCTTTTTTAACATGGTTTACAGAAGTAATTACTTCTTAGATATTTCCTTATAGTATTCCAAAAGATATACCTAATAAACCTTCTGGGTCTCATGTTCATTGTTCATAACAAAATATACCAAGAAACTGATAATTATCTTAATTAACGTAGCTAACACTAAACTATCTACATATTTAGGCAAGTGAAAACTTGGAGAAAATATTGGGTAAATATTTGGGGCTGGTATATTTTTAATTAAAATAATTAGAATTGCCAACTTAGTAATTCTGCCAGCCTTTTGGGCACATATCGCATTGACAGCGATGTAGATGAATTTTTGATGCCCAATGAGCCTTATTCGTAATTAAAGTGCAATAGAAATACCGAATAGTCTTCTAGACAATGTATTCGTTATCAAAATATTTATTTATTAACTCGTCATCATATCCCATATCTTCCCATGGGTGTAGTAAGAGGCAGCTAAGGGAACTCTCACCAGGGAAACGGTCCCCAACCTGCCTGCCAAGCGTGAGGATTATGGCAACCCCCCCCCCCCCCACTCCATTACCTTGAGGGAGGCCTTTGTTCAGCAGTGGAACTCTTTTGGTTGAAGAAGAAGAAGAACTCTTCATCACTATCATTATAGAAAAATACTGCAACAGTGTGGCCATAATTACAACTTTATTATTTATCATAACAATAGCGCCGAATCTCTTGTTCACACACTAAACTAATTTTAAGTTAAGTGCATCTTTTCCTTTCCATTTCGTTAAGAAAAAGTTAGAAGATAACATTTTAGTTTAATCCTGTCAAATTAAGATACTCCACAGACAGTTTAGACGCGATTATAAACATGGCGACTAAAAATACGCCAGTTTACTTCAGGAGCGCACTAATTTGACAGGTCTAAACTGACATTTTATCTTCTGTCCTTTTCCTAATGAAATAGAAAGAAAAAGATGCACAGAACATATTTTAATTTAGTTTGTGAACAAAGGAATCGAGGCCAATGTATGTATGTACGTACATCATGGTTTTGTGAACTCGGAAAACAATAAGGTCATGTACCTACCTACATATGTACACTTCATTACATCATTTAGCTACGATGGCTTAGGTAAGTTTTTAAGCGATTAAATATTTAACAATTGCATTCAGTACTAGTATAAGTTCGTATATCTCAATTTAGAGGATTTCGGGAAAAATAAAAAGGGAAATATTTGGGTTGGAATAACCACCGACGGCTGCCATAGCCCACGCGCTACATCATTATACAGGCTTTCGGTGGACACTTCAAGTGGACCATCATTTGAAGAACTAAGTGCCTCAACCAATCCCCATAACATAGAACCAAAAGAAACTGCTTAGCTGAACACTGCTCTATGGAACTTCCCTTGCAATTTCTCCATCTATAATTCTGTAGGCCTAGTATGAGTTTTCATTGCGAAACTCGATTGGCGATATCGAGCGCGTTTAACTCATCGATTGGCCCGCGTCTAGGTTGTAAGAACTCTCAACCAATGAGAGCGCCAAACGCGCTCGATATCGACGATCGAGTCTCGTAATGAAAACTCATACTAGGCATACAGATATAACAATCAACGTAGGAATCGCAGTCCAGTGCTAGATTTAAAAGCCTAAACACCAAAACGAATAATAAGTGCTTTTTCCATGGAATAGTTTTCACACATTTGGTTTCAATGATTTTCGAACGTTTGATTTCAATGGTTTTCAAACGTTTAGATTTAATGGTTTTCAAACATATGTGTTCGACGCTATATGTGTAGGTCACATATAGCGTCGAACACATATCCATATTCTTATCACCATTGTCCATAAATAACTTCTATCTAGTTAAAACAGTTGTTTTAACTTCATTTTGGCTTTAAGACAATTGTGTTCTTGATCACTTATAATGAAAAGTGCAAGTTCTGGCAATGACCGTTAAGGAATGGCTTCTGAGAAAAATCTTGCAAATCATTCTCAGATGACGTCTAAAAATTACAGTGAAGTTTTTTAGCAAATAAACTAATAAATTAATCCTCGGGCAGATTTTATGTTCGTGTTGAAGAAAATTACAGTGCGTATGTTATGAAGCGATATTAAATAATTGTATTACTCGCTTAAACTACATGCAATGTTACACGTTCTACATATATCTCATCATTCTGTAGATATCTCTGCTTCTGGTTCATTTAACTTTAAATTGTTAAGTTTCGTGTCTTCACAGTTTTGCTTTTACTTTAATGCATTACTCTAATAACTTTGCGTAGGTATATCTACGCATGGCAGGTACATCATTTTAAATAGGGTTATTTATGTCCCAATAGGTTGAAATCATTTATCATGCGTGTTAACTTACCTTTCCTTACCATTGACCAAATAAGTCAAATTCTTCTTAATATCTCCTCTTCCTGTTTTGATTGTTTTTTTAAGCTATTGCATAGCTTCTATCGCGGGCCTTGAGCGCGGGGACCGAATCCAGAAATTCCGTAACGAAAAAACCTCACGCTCCCCACTCCGACGGGCACGGAGGTGTGGCTTGAAGGCCGTACATCGTCTAACGTCGTTTCAGTTCGTCAGTCTTCGGCACGGTATGTTTGTGTGCGTGCGACTACATCTTTTGAAAACAATTTATAGATTTTCAAAAAGAGCATGCATATTGCAGGGCGCGAACTCAGTTCTACACACTTGCCATGTTACTGATAGTTGCGATGTGCTAAACTTGTGATTAATTTTCTCTCTGAAATAGGTCTTCTATAGAGATATGTCATAGACGTCATCGACGTTGTCATGGCTACCTTAAAAACTTTTCATATAATTAATTATTAAGTACTTTTATTCAAATTAATTTAGTAGGGTTTTTATAAAATAGTTTTTTTTTTAACGGAAAAGCTAAGATGAATGTCACGCTAATTTTTCATTGGACTTTTAAATTATTTATAGTGTTGTTTACTAAATAAAAGCGCGTGATTTTATAGAGTAAAAAGTGCTCACGCGGCCGTTTTTTCAACTGTTATTGGCGGTATCCGCCATTATTGTGAAATATTTTTTTAAAGAATTTCTATAATTTGTTACACGTGTTATTGGCAAAATTGTGGTATCTATCCACAGGGACCAGATCAAGAGTTGAAGTTGAAGTTTTTATTAAATAAAATATTACAGAAAGATGTCGGTGAACAATGTTAATACGAGTAGGTACATTTAAGTGTACGAGTTGTAATATTGTTATCTCCGAAACGAAACAACGAAAGTTTAATAAAAATATGCTCGTCGGCTTTTTCTGAGGAAGACATTGATGAGGCAAAAAAGTTATTGTTTGTTTCTACGAAGACAAGACAAAAACATGTATCGAGGCGTAAGAACAAAAAGCAGAAAGACCTAAAATATACGATTACGGTGTTTAAAATCACGGATCCCGAACAATCCCAGTTTTTGTGGCATATGACCTTCACAAATTGCCACCAGTTTGCTTTGACTACGAAGAACGTACGTAAAGAAGTTGATGAAGGATTTATTAATTCTACGGTCAGATGTTAACGCAATCAGAAGTGATTATGTTACTAAAGATCAGCTCGAAAATATTAAATTGATAACAAATAATTCGACACCGACGCCGTTCATCATCAACAACCTTTTTATCGTCCCACTGCTGGGCACAGATCTCCTCTCATACAGAGAAGGATTGAGCGTAATCACCACGCTTGCTCAATGCGGGTTGGCGATTTCAGACTTATAAAGCCCAGGTTTCCTCAAGATGTTTTCCTTCGCCTTCAGTCATTGGTGTCCAAGATATACTTAGAAGGTACATATAACTTTAGAAAAGTTACATTGGTACTTGCCTGACCTGGAATCGAACCCGCGCACTCATACTTGAGAGGCTGGTGTTTTAACCAATAGGCCACCACGACAAAACAGTGGGGTATATTGAAAAAGAACCTCGGAGTCTTTGAGTATATTTCGTGGTGCTCCCTGTGCGCCGTTTCCGAGTCAACGAAATACCAGTTGGTGGAGTCATAAGGATACTATAGCTGTCTTGCCTGCCCCTCAGTGCCCGGCCGGTCTTGCGATTGCACCGAAACAGCACACAATGACAGAGATTATAAGCAATAGACCAGACAGACCTTACGGAGGAATTGCTCTATTGTAGAGGAAGTCCGCTTTCTCAAAGGTATCATAGCCCAGTCATATTAGGTAAAAAAAGGGGTCAACCTCGGAATGAAAGATAATAAGCTGCAAATTGGTATGAACCTTTGTTTTGTCATTCTAAATGTTGTCTCAAAAGTCACAATCGTTATCGTGTCCGCGTCTCAAGATATTCAAGGTCAAAGGTCACAAAAATCAGTTTTTCGCGAATATCTGGCTTCCTATCGGTTAAATGAGATTTGCATTTATTATGAAAGTTGTAGGCTATAAAATTCCCTACAACTTTTGTTTAAACTTTTTTTTCATACGACCAACCGTTTTGAAGGTAGAGCGCGAAGAGTGCACATCGTACAGTCATATACGGCCTAATGCAAGGTCAAGCGTGAGTTATGGTTATAAGTACGTTATAAAGTCAATTATTTACTTGGAAATTATAATTATTAAACAATGCCCATTATTTATGTACTAACTATTAATTATTTATAAATATAAATAATAATCAAGTTACTTACTTTAATTAAATAATTAAAGTAAGTAACTTGATTATTTATATATAATTATTCATATTTAACTATTTAAGTATAAAATATTATTAATTCTGGATTATATATTTTAGTTTGTAGGCTACTTACCTAACCTACATACCTACCTACTTACCTAAAGCTTTACCCACACTATCCAACAAACCTACCTAAATCCTATACCTACACTATCTAACATACCTACCTAAATACCTAAACCCTATACCTACACTATCTAACATACCTACCTAAATACCTAAACCCTATACCTACACTATCTTACATACTTACCTACTTTACCTAATCACGAAGACGAAGTACGACTAACGACGAAGAAGAAGAAGATAATTAGCTTCCATTTCCAATTTCATTACAATTAAAATCAACAAAGATACTTTTGATATTTGAACTCACATTTTGATAATTAATGTATATTATGCCGTACTTAATAATAAATAAAAATATGTGTAAAATATATACTCTTACTATCATTTTAACTTAAAATAAAACTAAAATATATAATCCAGAATTAATAATATTTTATACTTAAATAGTTAAATATGAATAATTATATATAAATAATCAAGTTACTTACTTTAATTAAATATAAATAATTAATAGTTAGTACATAAATAATGGGCATTGTTTAATAATTATAATTTCCAAGTAAATAATTGACTTTATAACGTACTGATAACCATAACTCACGCTTGACCTTGCATTAGGTCGTATATATTATGACTGTACGATGTGCACTCTTCGCGCTCTACCTTCAAAACGGTTGGTCGTATGAAAAAAAAGTTTAAACAAAAGTTGTAGGGAATTTTATAGCCTACAACTTTTATAATAAATGCAAATCTCATTTAACCGATAGGAAGCCAGATATTCGCGAAAAACCGATTTTTGTGACCTTTGACCTTGAATATCTTGAGACGCGGACACGATAACGATTGTGACTTTTGAGACAACATTTAGAATGACAAAACAAAGGTTCATACCAATTTGCAGCTTATTATCTTTCATTCCGAGGTGAAAGCCCTAATATGACTGGGCTATCAGTGTTGTTGTGTAATAGTGATCGTTTAGTTCTCACACGGATCGTTCTATGTTAGTTTTCTCATTTTACATGCTTACTGACTCGAGTGATAATATAATAGATTTCATGGGTTTTTTCTTTATTTCTTTATTTTTTGGCTTCGCACGGTTTGTGCATTTAACCAATGTCACGTAATTATGAATTATTCATGTCGAAAAAGACGGCCGCGTGACCCGTCTTACGAGTGAGGTTTGGGACAAAGTCATGATGTGGCCACTATGCAGCGATATTTCACTGTTCTTTATGAACTATTTACTAAATGCACTTTTTACTACATAAATCACGCACTTTTATTTAGTAAACAACACTATAAATAATTTTAAAAGTCCAATGAAAAACGAGCGTGACACTCAGCTTGACTTTCCCGCCAAAACTCAGGGTGCTGATCACGAAAATGATTTCATTTTTGAAATCCAAGATGGCCGACATCATATTTCATGACATTCTGACATGGGTGTGATAATGAACATGACGTCATTTTTAAGCTATTGCTTAGCTTCTTTCTATCTCTTTATCAAAGTCGAACAGAAAACATTGAATATAGTTTAGTCGCTTAATCGTCACCATTTTTCGCACTCTTTTGATGACGTTGCTGGTAAAAAATAAATAAAAAAAGACGTGTGGCACTCGGGGACTGCCGCGGTAAAGCTATTGCATAGCATTTTGTATCAATTTATGCAATTATAATTATTTATTTATTTTATTTATGCAGTATTTCTTTTTCTTTGATATTAATTCAAGTTACACTTTTTGAGCGTGGTGACCGATAAGAAAACAAATTTTTCTTTTATTAAATAAATAAAAACACTGATACCTTTGAGAAAGAATTGTTTATTTTAGTTATTTTCATAGTCTTATGACTTATGGGATTCTTCTCTGGGGAACTTGTGCGGACATCAATACCATCTTTGTTTTACAGAAAAGGGCTGTTCGAGCCATTTACAACCTTGGTCCTAGAGATTCTCTTAGAGAAAAATTCAGAGAGGTGAATATTCTGACTGTAGCTTCGCAATATATATTTGAAAATCTTATGTATGTATATAAAAATATATCTAATTTTAAGAAAATAAGCGATATTCATAATATAAATACCAGGAACAAACACAATCTTGCTGTACATCACACTCGTCTCCACAGAGTAGGCAACTCGTTCATGGGTCAATGTATACACTTTTACAACAAGCTTCCCATGGACATTCGAAACTTACCCATTAAACGATACAAAACCTATATAAAGGCCAAACTTTGCAAAAAGGGTATTATAAAATCTCAGATTATTTAGAGGATAGAGAGGCTTGGGACTGAGCTGCTCGCTCTGTTAAGCATTGTTATTAAGCAATATGCATAATTATAACGTAAATTATTGTAAACATTTTCATTTTTAATGTCTGGACTTTAAAAAAGACGATGATCCCTGAGTTTGTTTCGGCTATTTCTTCTCAGAGGTAGTCAGTTAGGAAATGCCGGCTTCATCAAGTTAAAAAAAAAGGAAAAAAAAAACATATGACGTGTAAAAGTGATCGGTGATCCTACTTGCTTAATAAACGATTTCATTTCATTTCATTTCGAAAGCGGACTTTCTCTACAATAGGGCAATTCCTCCGTAAGGTCTGTCTATGCTATTACTTATAATCTCTGTCATTGTGTGCTGTTTCGGTGCAATCGCAAGACCGGCCGGGCACTGAGGGGCAGGCAAGACAGCTATAGTATCCTTATGACTCCACCAACTGGTATTTCGTTGACTCGGAAACGGCGCACAGGGAGCACCACGAAATATACTCAAATACTCCGAGGTTCTTTTTCAATATACCCCACTGTTTTGTCGTGGTGGCCTAGTGGTTAAAACACCAGCCTCTCAAGTATGAGTGCGCGGGTTCGATTCCAGGTCAGGCAAGTACCAATGAAACTTTTCTAAAGTTATATGTACTTTCTAAGTATATCTTGGACACCAATGACTGAAGGCGAAGGAAAACGTCTTGAGGAAAACTGGGCTTTATAAGTCTGAAATCGCCAACCCGCATTGAGCAAGCGTGGTGATTACGCTCAATCCTTCTATGTATGAGAGGAGATCTGTGCCCAGCAGTGGGACGATAAAAAGGTTGTTGATGATGAACGGCGTCGTTGTCGAATTATTTGTTATCAATTTAATATTTTCGAGCTGATCTTTAGTAACATAATCACTTCTGATTGCGTTAACATCTGACCGTAGAATTAATAAATCCTTCATCAACTTCTTTACGTACGTTCTTCGTAGTCAAAGCAAACTGGTGGCAATTTGTGAAGGTCATATGCCACAAAAACTGGGTTTGTTCGGGATCCGTGATTTTAAACACCGTAATCGTATATTTTAGGTCTTTCTGCTTTTTGTTCTTACGCCTCGATACATGTTTTTGTCTTGTCTTCGTAGAAACAAACAATAACTTTTTTGCCTCATCAATGTCTTCCTCAGAAAAAGCCGACGAGCATATTTTTATTAAACTTTCGTTGTTTCGTTTCGGAGATAACAATATTACAACTCGAATACTTAAATGTACTCGTATTAACATTGTTCACCGACATCTTTCTGTAATATTTTATTTAATAAAAACTTCAACTTCAACTCTTGATCTGGTCCCTGTGGATAGATACCACAATTTTGCCAATAACACGTGTAACAAATTATAGAAATTCTTTAAAAAAATATTTCACAATAATGGCGGATACCGCCAATAACAGTTGAAAAAACGGCCGCGTGAGCACTTTTTACTCTATAAAATCACGCGCTTTTACTTAGTAAACAACACTATAAATAATTTAAAAGTCCAATGAAAAATTAGCGTGACATTCATCTTAGCTTTTCCGTTAAAAAAAAGCTATTTTATAAAAACACTACTAAATTAATTTGAATAAAAGTACTTAATAATTAATTATATGAAAAGTTTTTAAGGTAGCCATGACAACGTCGATGACGTCTATGACATATCTTTATAGAAGACCTATTTCAGAGAGAAAATTAATCGCAAGTTTAGCACATCGCGACTATGAGTAACATAGCAAGTGTGTAGAACTGAGTTCGCGCCCTGCAATATGCATGCTCTTTTTGAAAATCTATAAATTGTTTTCAAAAGATGTAGTCGCACGCACACAAACATACCGTGCCGAAGACTGCCGAACTGAAACGACGTTAGACGATGTACGGCCTTCAAGCCACACCTCCGTGCCCGTCGGAGTGGGGAGCGTGAGGTTTTTTCGTTACGGAATTTCTGGATTCGGTCCCCGCGCTCAAGGCCCGCGATAGAAGCTATGCAATAGCTTAAAAATTACAAAAAAGAAAGAAAACTTGAATTGATATCAAAGAAAAAAAAACAAAGGAAAAATTACTGTATAAATAAAATAAATAAATAATTATAATTGCAAGTTATAGTTGATAAAAAAAGGCTATGCAATAGCTTTACCGCGGCAGTCTCCGAGTGCCACTCGTCTTTTTTTTTTTTAGCTTATACCTTTATCCCAGTATATCTATTAGCTGGTGGAGGGCAGTGTTTACGTTGCCCCATACCAAGAATCCCTCCTGAAACATGGGTGCGTTTTGAAACCTGTAGTCCAAACAAATATTTGTTCCGTGCGGAAATTGAATCCGAAACACGCAGTACAGCAACAGACACCTTTAACAAAATATTTCTTTTAGCTGCCACCTACACGGAGATCATGTATAAACGTTGCTTAAAGTTTACGGATAAGTTTGCTTTTAGTTTTTACTTTCCTGGGGGACTGTGTTTGTGTGTTCATACTCTGCCTCTGCATGGGTTGCAGGAGTAGGTACTCAGACTGAGGAGTACCATATTGAGGAGTAGCTTATTGTCACTCATTGCATATTCATAACAGGTGGTTTTCAGATGTTCAAAATAGTAGGGCATTATAAATGGGTGTTAATGTAATGAAAACTGCAGAGTAATTGTGTAACACACGATCAGTAGCTATGAGCTTAGTTTTGACAGTTCAACAACATTCAATGTATTGTTTACGATGTCCAGACTCAATTTCTGAACATAAAGAACTATGGATTAGCAATTGGTTTCAAAATGATTGAAAAGGCGTTCCTTCACCGGAAGCATTCCAAGAATAATAATCTAAAATATAATCTATCAATCGAAGATTCCATTGTAACGTTTGGGGCTATGAAAGTAGGTTACACAAGCCGTCAAGCCTAGCAGTATAGAGATAACTGAATCCAGTGGGTTAGGTTAATACATATATACCTATATATATATAGGTAGAAAAAATACGATTTGGTCGCAAGTAAAGTTTACGTTACAGGCGAATGCTCTCGATGATGCAGAGTCTTAACGTCCGCATCACCATAAATATTTTGACGTTCCGTCTGTTTAACCATTATTTTTTCAAGCGTCGAAAGCCAACGTCACGTTGTTAAATAAATTTGAATATGTTTACTTAATTTTTTATTCTCATCATGGGTTTATATCATTGTCTCTTTGCACTTTACATGATTTTTCTTCTTCTTTTTCAACCTTGTTTTGCTTACGGCTAGAAGTCACACATTGCATATTCATAATAGGTGATTTTCAGGTGTTAAAAATACTAGAATGGTATGTATGGATATTAATGTAGTTAAAGAAAGCTGCTGAATAATTGTGAAATATACTAACAGTAGCAAGGGGTTTCATTTTGACAGTTGAATAACATACATTGGGTTATTTACGATGTTGACCAGACCCATTTTCCAAACACAAAAAAGTATGGAATAGCATTTGGTTTCAAAATTCATCATCGTCATCATCATTTCAGCCGAAAGACGTCCACTGCTGGGCATAGGCCTCCCCCAAGGTTCCCCACGACGACCGGTCTTGCGCCTCCCGCATCCAGCGGTTTCCCGCGACCTTCACCAGGTCGTCGGTCCACCTTGTCGGGGGCCTACCCAGGCTACGTCTTCCGGTGCGTGGTCGCCACTCGAGAACCCGTCGGCCCCATCGGGCATCGGTCCTACGGGCAATGTGTCCAGCCCACTGCCACTTTAGTGTTGCAATTCTAATTATTCCAATTGATTGGTAATGGTGTGATACGCAATTAGAGTGCTGCTGCTGTTTGAAGTGTAGAAGTGGTGAAAACTACCCTTTTACTCGCCTGAATTCTTCTCGATTATTGTGATGTTAGCATAAATTTGAAAGTTAAATTCAAACAAAAGCGATCATAATGTTTATTAAAACTATTTAATTTATTACACTAAGTATATGCCTATCCCAAATTATTATTGCACATCAAATTAGGAAGAATACACAACAACAAATTTTGTAATAAATAAGTCAAAGCCTTGTTTTACAATATTGCATACACACTTAAAATTATACAACATACTTAACTACAGCCTCTGCACTTTTGTTAGTATTTACAATTTAAACTATATATTGTACTAGCGGCCGCCAGCGACTTCGTTCGCGTGGTTTAGTTATGCTACGCTCCTATTGGTCGCAGCGTGATGTTATACAGAGTGGTGCTGACAATACGACAATAAATAAAACATCGTGTACCTCAACACGTTCTCAGTCTACCCATTAAAAATCATATAAATATGTCCATTAGTTTAGTTACAGGAAATTATTTTTCATCTGCATGATGTACATGTTGATAAGGAAGTATTTACAGGTTAATTACCGCCGCATCCTGCGGTAGCTAACTTTAATAATAATGGCGCGAAAAAAGCAAGTCAATACTGGATCGCGCTGTCGCCGATCGGAGGTCAGTCAACCAATATTTTTAAAGGATGTTCTATTTCGTTTGTAATTTTATGCGATTTAGTTTGTTTCAAGTTTTATTTTTTTGCTAGGTTTTTTTCTATGGTATTTCGTGTTTTCATTTATTGTCGTATTGTCAGCACCACTCTGTATAGCCTAAAGCCTTCTTGGATTAATGAGCTATCCAACGCAAAAAGCATTTTTCAAATCGGGCCAGTAGTTCCTGAGATTAGCGCGTTCAAACAAACAAACTCTTCAGCTTTATATATTAGTATAGATTTGTTGAGAATACAATCAAGTTGTCATGTGTACACATGATATCTACTACTAGATGGTGTAATTTATTGTTTGAAACGACAGCTAGCTATATGGTTATCTAGATTATCATCGTATATAGGTATTATTATGACAATAATCTAAAGTAGTGTCGTAACGATATTGGAAGAAAACATCCTTTCTCTACTACTTTAAAATCAACAATCAAACTAGTTCTTAATTTTGTACTATCCTCGAAGTACTTGTTATTAGGCTCCTATATTTACAACACCTAAATCATTCTTAATCATTCACATAAATTGTGATCTATTATTATATACTTATAACCTTTTCTTTTCGTGTTTTTCATTTTTGTTCTTCGAGAACATTGAGTGCCTGAAATCTGGCTTATGTTCGGGTTTAACCATACGTTTAGGATGTGAATGGTAATTTCTGGGGTAAGATGGAGGCTTTTGTTTACCAATTGGCGGCACATAATTGTATCCTACCGTGTATTCGGCCTCAGGGTTGTAATCTTGGTGAAGTACTGTTTGGCTGTAAGATGCGGACATCGGGTGTGAGTTAACATACGTCACTTTTTCTGTAGACGGATTATGTAGGAAGGTCTGTGGCACCATGACTCTATATGGCATGTGATACTTTGGATGAGGCATAGGAGTGACGTAGCTTACAGTTTGGATTGTTCCAGAGTTCTGTTTGGCTGTCTTATAATGTAACGGTAAAACAGTTGCAATTGTATGATCCTTGCTTGGATAGTTCTCTGAAAGAACTAAACCATGACCATCTGCGTGTTTTGGCTGCTGCTGGATATACGTATACGTTTGCTGTTCTCCTGAATCTGATTGTGATGCGTGACTTGATTGTGCGCTTTGAGACGAATAGCCAGAATGATCTGGTTGATCGTGCTGAGTTTGAGTGTAATAAGATTCATGAGAAACGTGAGATACGGCAGCTTCTGTCGCTGGTCCATATTCAGGTGCAGGTGTACCCGCTGATTCATATCCCGCCGATACCGATTGCGAATGTTGCTCCTGGGGGACTCCATATTCAGGAGCGACTGTGTTTGTGTGTTCATACTCTGCCTCTGCATGGGGTGCAGGAGTAGCGTACTCAGACTGAGGAGTACCATATTGAGGCTGAGGAGTACCATATTGAGGCTCAGGAGTACCATATTGAGGCTGAGGAGTACCGTATTCGGCACCCGGTGTACCATAATTAGCACCAGGAGTAACCGCAGACTCATAGCCAACACTGACTTGTGCTGGAACTTCATATTGATACTGAGGGCTGGCATCATGACCACCTCCTTCTGCTACAGATGACTCATGGTCATGTTGAATTTCCTGTGACGACCCATGTTCTGTTTCTTGTTCATAATGTGTTGAAGGCATGAAAAACTTCTGTGATGACACGGCAGACTGTGGTTCGTATTGATACTGGAACTCATACTTCTGTGGCAGTGCTGGTTGTTTGTAAAGAGAATAACCTTTAGGCATTGTCATGTACTGTTGACGAACATAACTTGCTGGGTATCTAGCCATTACAGGCTGAACTGCCGAGTATTGCACTCCAGCTGAAAGGTGAGCTTGCGTATAGGATGGTTGCACGTACGGATGAGCATAATGCTGCGGCTCGTATGACACAGAAGAACCACCATGACCATGGTCCTCTTGACTATAACTCTCATGCCCGTGGCTTTCTTGACTCGAACTGGAATATGCCATTACCTGAGGAGCAAATTTATATCCAGCTTTCTTAAAATACTGGTTCACTAGCTCTTGTAAATTCAAATGATTCAAGTAACTCGACAACGGGTAGTTCTGCGGTAAATTAGCATACAGTTCAGCTGTAGGATTCGTGAGGGACGAGCTTGGTATTCTTAATACTAAAACGGGAACAACCTTCTGTTCTAAGTGTAACCCGGGAGTATGTAAATGATCCTGGGTCAATCCCACGTTTTGGTATTCTGGAGTTTTGATTAACTGGGACGGATCGACCAAATAATTAGGCATTACTGTCGGGAACTGTCCACTTAAGCCTGACAATTGTTCTCCATTGTAAGTAGTGTACAGAGTTGATGGATGTGAGGAGTAAGTGTTACTGCTATGATCAGCAGATGAATATGATGCAGGCTGTGGCGCTGGTGTTGTAAACTCAATCGCTGGTTTGTCATAATGATAAGCAGTTTTCTCCTGTTTCACGGGTACTAATTCAAAGGCTTGTGAAGGTTGAATTTCAACACTTGTTTTTAAATGCTTTTCGGAATGATCGTAATGAGGGGTGGAATGAGTGTTCGCTGGGGGAATGTCTTCCTGTGAGTAAGGATATACTATGAATTTTCCTTTTTCCTGCGCAGGTTTCCCGAAATAAGAATATGTATATCCGCTGTTTGTTTTGTATCCGTATCCGAGGTTAGCATCAATGGTTCGCTTTCCTTTAGACTTGGTGTCAGTATCGTTGACAATCTCAATAGCGATAACAGCTGGGAAATGCAAATTTGCTGCTGATGTCGCTTTAGGCTTGGTTTCATTGCCTTTTTTATTTTCTTCCTTTGTGGCTTCGTTTTTTATTCCATACTTTGCTTCAACGTCTCTTAGAAATTTCTTCTCTTCTGATGTTAGGGTTGTATTTGATTTGTTTTCTTTATCTTTTATTTCTGATTTGTATTTCTTTGGATCAGGTTCGGCCCAAGTTGTTGTCAGCGCCACACAAAACAGCATCTGAAATTGATACACGGAACAAGATTAATATAAATTTTACACAACATAACTAAAATCTATACTAATATATAAAGCTGAACAGATTGTTTGTTTGTTTGTTTGAACGCGCTAATCTCAGGACATACTGGGCCGATTTGAAAAATTCTTTTTGCATTGGATAGCTCATTAATCCAGAAAGGCTAGAACATCGCTCCGACTAATAGGAGCGAAGAATATAAAAAAAAACATATCGAAATCTACGCTGGTAAAACTGCAGGGCGCAGCTAGTCTTATATAAAGCATGTGATTGAAGAGAAACCTTAAAAAATTTTGGTTTCAAGATAATGAGAGGAATGTTAAATTTCGGGAAGAGGATAATTGTAGGCTTAAGTAATAACGATAGTGATCACTATAATTATAAAACGATAGTTATCACTATCATTATATAATTATTTTAACAAAGTTTGAGAATTAAATTATTTAACTTTTTAATTAAATTATTTCATACGAATAGATTTAACATCTTCGATAAATGATACAAGAGGGTTATTTAGGATTATAAACAGTTTTCTTCGTTATTTCACGTACTTTTCAATAATATATAAATAAGCGTTCCTTCTGAAAATGATGCCCATTAATTTACTCGAAATAATATACTAGTCAAAATTGAGTGCCAGCGCTCCCTATGTATATTTGGAATTATTTGAACGTAGCTACAGTTTTCAAATACAAAATAAACATAATAACGTAAACAGCCTGTAATGTTCCAATTTCTGGGACACAGGCTTTTTCTCCATAAGAGATACAAAAAGTAAAGTGCCTGCCTGATTCAAACTTACGACCAAGAAACTGGCAAGTCTGGGCCAATATTACTGGGTTGTGTGGTTGGGACATTGAAAGTGGTGGTTGCACCACTACCACCACTTTTGCACTCTCTCAATGTATACAGATTATTATTATTTTGATTTACTGTTTCTACTAAATAATAGTCATTACTTCCTCTCCGAAAAGGTAGATCATGTGTACCGCACAAACCTGTCTACCTTTTAGTACTTTTACTTATTCGCATAATAGGCTGTGTTCTTATTTAATATAAAACAATGAAGAATATATTTTCAGTAGGATATGTACTATCAGTGTCCGTCTGTACAACGTCCCATTAATTGATCGCGTGTTTGTCTCATCGTTCACTCTCCAAGCAAGCACTGCAATTAGGTAACATAACATTATCTTTATTTCTTAGTATTCCAACTTTGAGGCAATCTTGCGAAATTTAACATCTGTTACGAGGCGATGACGCCAGATGATCACTTCTTATAATGCAAACATCCGCATACAAATTGATGCACATAGCTCAGTTTAGATATATTTGAATTTCTCCGTTACGACGCACCAACTTTCCATACATGAAAGATTATTTTTAAAAGAACTTAAGATATGTTAATGTTGCCATGTTTGTTTTATTTGTATCGTTAAGTGTAAGTGAATGAGTAAGTAGTGTGGATGCTCGCTATCGTTCCTTATGATCTACCTCTTGCGCAACAGTGATTTTCTCGCGGAGCGCGCGACCCGTTGTGCTTGTGACTTTCCACGACCTCAGCAGGTTACCTCGCTGATTAATTAACGACATGTTTGCATTATGTAGAAGTTGTAACTATAAACTTATGTAACAATTGTACGCTCGGCGGTGACTTTACTGACTAAATTTATACGCGACAGCTGTCGACTGTAATATTGTCGACTAACTGGCTAAAGTCTCCAGACAAATGAAGAATAAATAATCCTACTGAAGATGCACTAAGTATCAATGCTTATAGCAGCGATGTCTTTATAGTGAATGCATTTTATGTTTTATCTGAATGTAAAAATTATAATATATATCACCGAGTGGTACTAAATAGTAATGATCTTGAAGTGTTCGAGAAGTTAGCGATGCAATACGAGATGAAAGTAATCGACGGGAGCTGATATAAATGTTCGGAGAAAGTCTACAGGCCAACGTCCAGCGTTCAGGATTGCAACACCGAATAGCAATACGTTTCCTAGTTACGAACTCCTGCCAACTTTAGATAACTGTAATTTAAACTCGTGACTCCTTTGTTTTGTTGTCTTGGAAGTGTTTCCGAGATTTACAAGGAAAATTTATAATTAAATTGATGATGGAGATAGCGAGAGTAGTCAAGCGTGAAATTGGTTTCATACATAAAAGTTGATATGTCTTCTGTCTGCTGGTCTGTTATAATCGATAATGAAATTCTAATCGAAATAAATCAAAATAATAGTTTTATCTAGATTTTTTCTACTTAACCTAATACAGTGCAATATATAAAATTATTTTCCATGTTTAAAAAAAGTTTGTCATAAATATACGACTCAGATTTCAGATAATATCAGATGAAATCAAATCAAATCATTTTATTTGTTTACACAAGTAAATAGGCACAGGTCTTATATATTATACTAGCGGCGGCCAGCGACTTCGTTCGCGTGGAGTTATTTATGCTCCGCTCCTATTGGTCTCAGCGTAATGTTATATAGCCTAAGAGTTTAGGCTATATTATTATTTATAGGCTACTGGGTTAATGGGCTATCCAACGCAAAAAGAATTTTTCAAATCGGACCAGTAGTTTCTGAGATTAGCGCGTTCAAATCAACAAACAAACAAACTCTTCAGCTTGATATATTAGTATAGATAACAGGGCGCTGTTTTATGCCGTACAGATATATGGTGTTCATCTGGCTTATGAAAACAAAATTTAGCCTATAAATATGTTTTAAAATTATGCATAATTATAATTTTCAATTAAAATGACAGACACAAATTAGGAACTATTTCTTATTAATTAAATGTCAAAAAGCCGGCCAAGTGCGTGTAGGACTCACGAACAAAGGGTTCCGTGCCATTGATTTATGAAATTAAAGGATTTAAGTTATTTGTATGACAGATTACGCTGTAATGAGCGGTTTACGATTTACGAGGTATTAAAAAAAACTACTTGATCTCGTTCAAAAAAATTTTCGTTGGTAGTTTTTATTGTAATGTACATCATATATTTTTTTTTTTAGATTTTTCATTTTCTTATTTTAGAAGTTAGAGGGGGGAGGACCAACTTTTTTCCACTTTGGAAGCGTCTGTCACGCAAACTATTCGGTTTAGAAAAATAATATTATAGAAATCTTGATATTATTTTTGAAGGCCTATCCATAGATACCCCACAAGTATGTGTTTGATGAAAAAAAAAATGTTGAGTTTCAGTTCTAAGTATGGGGAGCCTCCAATATTTATTAGTTTTTTTTTATTTTTGCATCAAAATCTTAATGCGGTTCACAGAATACATCTAACTACCAAGTTTCAACAGTTTAGCTCTTATAGTTTCTGACAAAAATAGCTGTGACATACGAACGGACAGACGGATAGACGGACAGACAGACATGACGAATCTATAAGCGTTCCGTTTTTTGCCATTTGGCTACGGAACCCTAAAAATCTAAGTCAAATAATAAAAATTTTAAAAAATACAGTCAATACAATCAGACTAGCCATAACGTCACAAAAAATCAAAAAAACTTAAAAAGTATATTTTATAACACCTTACTAGCTACACTGTCTAACATTTTCACCATCACTAACCTATTTGCAGTAAGGCCCTGAATTTGTTTATGTTGCAGCATGACAAATCGTTCAGTTCCATGCACCATTTCAAGATTCTATCAATGCTGAATGCGTGCACAGTCACGAAAGCAGTTACATTAATTACTATTCAACGAACATGTTCAGATCGCACCCAGTCTGCATCTGCATTTACTAGTGATTTACAGTTATTTTGTGCAGATGGACCCGGCAGTGCTTTCCTTACGTAATACCTACATTATTTGCAAGCTTCAATCACTTTTGATTGACATAATAAACACTACAAATGCACGGTACAAGTTGTTGAACATTTAGAGTTTATGAAAATAATGAATGAAGTTGGTATAATGAAAAAGCTTTGTGTGTTTTTGCCATTATATCATTACCAGTGAATTGGGTGGCATGATTAAAGCCAAATATTTTATTTTATTACTTTTGCAATTAGTTGCTTATTTAATCTATAAGGAATTTCTTTTAGCATTAAGACCATCTGTTTTACTCTAGGCGTTTTATTTTATTCTCTTTCACCTGTTTTGTTGGATCTGTTGGTTTAAAAATAAAATAGTTTGAAACACCAGTTGGTGTAATCATTATCATCAACAACCTTTTTAAAGTCGCACTGCTGGGCACAGGTCTCCTCTTATACAGAGAAGGATTGAGCGTACTTCTACCACCAGTCAATGCCAGTTGGTGTACCTCTATCATAACTACTGAACTAAGTTATTAAAAAAATAAACTGCAATGTTTTTCTGGTTTATTTTCCAAAGAAACTGCACGCATAACACTGCCGTTGAGCTATATTATGTATAGAGCGCTTTGTGGTTACCTACGAGTATTAAAGCATTATGTTGTTCTAACTAAATGGTAGTCATATTATTTTGTGGTGAAGAAAAACCTCAAAATACACAGAAAGTAGGTGTGAACCCTAATTGCCAGTGTGAAGTAGGTATTGCCTAAAAATAAACATATACTTTGTACACAGGCGTCTAAAAAGATGGCCCATAGCAGGCAATATGTTCAAATTTTACAGTTGAATAGGCACTACAAGGGCCCTAGTCTGCTATTACAATAGTATCAAAATAGTCAGTCAGTGATGTCATAATGATCGATTTTGAAAAGATTCGTAATCTACTAACAAAATGGCGTCATTTTGACTTTCCAGTGGTCAATCACTGACAATCCACTCCATATTAATAAATGTTCAAATTGAGTATTAGTTTTAAGAAAATCATTTCTACTAACCAGTTTTATAATAATGGCTATACGGCAATGTCATTCTATCACCATTCCATTACGAGACGACTGAGATAATTGATCGATCATTATGGATTTAGCAGATTACGAACGTAAGCACAATGATAATGAAATGATGATGTAATCGTCTTGGAAAAACAAATTTATAAAAATAGCAGACTGCCCCCTTCCCTGACTATGCTAAGATGACGGTCATGACTGACCAAAACGATCATTGCTTGCAGTTATGTATCTACATACCTACTTATTGTAAAAGTGAGTTCGTGTAATTATTATGCATCAATCTTACAATAAATAATCATTGCAATAAATAAGCAATTTAAATACCATTTTCTAGTGCATTACCGGCACATAAAAATTACATAAGTAATAATTTAACCACTTCGTCGTAAGAATATACATATCATGGGATTACGCAACTGACTAATAAGATAATTTAATGCAATGAATATTACCGTATAATGTTGCTCATACCGTGAAAAAACGGAACTAATTACGTATCTCTGTTTTACGTTTACCGCATGTTATGCTTTAACGTATAATAACATATGCTAGATTGATAAAACGTATCTATTCGTAAGCATTGCCAAGTTCGTAACTGTAAATTTTGAATTTACACTAACCTGCAACAGTTTCAAAAGTAAATTTGGCCTAAAGTATCGATTTCGAAACCATACTGTTTCATGATATAGATATTTTGTCAACGTTGTATTTTATATTCCACGTTTTTAAATTTAGCGTAACTGTAAGTTACTTATAGTAGGACAACTTGTTGTAGAACAACTTTATATTTAGGTATGTACGACCTAAATAGAAAATTGTTCAGAATATAGATGACAGGAGTTTACTGAGGTAAGAAATAAAGTAATTTTATAATAAATTTGCATAACAACACTTCTGGAAAAAGCCGATAACATCAATTTCGCCATCATCATCAATTTATAATCAATAACTTCATCATCTTCCTAGCCTTCCCATTTATGTTAGGGTTAGCTTCCAGTCTAACCAGATGTAGGTGAATGCCAGTATTTTACATAAAGGAATACCCCTTGGTAAGACGGGCTGTCCAACGTTCAGCCGGACAGCCGGGACCAACGGCTTAAGGTGCTTTTCCGAGGCTGTTCTTAGTATATTCGACAGGGATCTTGGTGTGTAAACATGGTCAGCCGCCCACAGTCCAACTGCAGCTAGCGTAGCTTCACTTGATCGACGACGACGATCCGTGCTGCTGTTACTTCTTATCCACAAACATTACCGTGTGTTACTAAATATTGCACATTATATTAGACCATATTGACTTGTGTCGTAAATGCATAAAATGAAATTACATTAAACCCCTACTTGGCTCTCCTCAGTACCTCATAAACTAACTAACTAATCAGCAATAGCGAAGCTCTTTCACAGACCATTACGACAGCTTTTATATGGTTAAATAGGTTCAACGAACAATTGCGATGTCTATCACAATATTGATCTTCGAAATGGCTATAATAACCCATTTAATTACAAAATATGTTCCTCCTTTTATGTGTTGTGTTACAAGTATTGAGCAATCTTAACGTTTAATTAAGACGGTAATGGTTGCTAGTCTTTTATTGTATAGCTTTAAAATTCTTTTGTTGCTTTATTGGCATCTTGTTATGACAAAATTTATCGCTTTCTTCATATCTAAATACGATTCTGGTGATATGATATCTCTTCTAGGGTATCCTTTTCTGTATCAGATAATCAGACAGAGTCCAGGGTCTTACAAGGATGCATGGCTCAATTGAGACGAAATTTTGAAAATGGATTTTAACGTTGAAATAGAATCTGTCGACGACAAAGACACTTTATTGTTAACTAGCGGCCGCGCCAGCAACATTGTTCGCGTGGACTAAGTTGTGATCCGCTCCTATTGGTCGCAGCGTAATGTTATATAGCCAAAAGCCTTCCTGGATTAATGGACTAACCAACGCATAAAGAATTTTTCAAATTGGACTAGTAAGTCCTTAGATTAGAGCGTTCAAACAAAGAAACAAACTCTTCAGCTTTATATATTGGTATAGATAGGTATAACTTTTTCTTTTTGGCAGTAACCCATATTATTTTTCGTAACTTCCGATTCACTCATACATGCCTATTTACCCCGTTAAAGGTTATCACAGAAATGAATAAGGATTTAACCTCATATCAAGCGTCATCGAATCTAATAAACTCGTCTTCTACTAATGGTTACCTGCCTCTCAAGCACCGTTTTAGTATTATACTCGGCTGGTACGCATTAATGTTACCTTTTCAATACATATACTGGTACTTTCTAAATTTGATCTTGGACAACACTGACCTGACCGTGAAGGAATACGTCGTAAGTAATCGTATCCTTACGATGTTTTCCTAGAACCAAAAATGAAACATACCCACTCACTCTTACCAAGAAGAATCCTGTATCCCTAAATTAGGAATTTTATGGGCAGTTCATAATATGATGATTATACAGTATGTTAAGAAAACCCTGTCCGACCCGTGAAGGTGTTGCTAGGTATCGATAACTGATTCTACTAATGGATACAAAACCGGGCTAAACTTAAAAAATAAATATTATTTCGCAAAAAGACGTAACATAATAAATGTGCGTTAATCACCTTCGCGCGGGCGGCGGGCGGCAGGGCACGCGGCACGTGGTCGCATCGCTATTCGCTCGTAATATACTTTTTTAAAAATTACCAAATTTCGGGGAAGTTGGAATTAATTCGCGGGAAAAAAAGATTATTTCAAAATTCATTTGTATTGGTACTATGATGATTACGTAAAATTTTATATTATATTTGGTCATGTGTTTACCTAACCTTTATTATCCTTACGGGTCGGACAGGGTTTTATTAACATACTTATATTAAAAAAAGATTTAGCTTTTTGTATTTTTTTTTAATTATATAAATACATACGTAGGTATGTATTTAAAGAAATGTAGTAGTTAAAACCATTCTGTATAAATACAGACAGCAGTAAGTTAGTAAAAGTTATAACTTGATGTGTAATCACTTTTTATTTAAATTTCTATAGTAATAAAATTTATCATTTTGCACATAAATGCGTGAAGTGATTGTCTGCGTGTTCAGTAAATTCCAAAAGATTGTCCGTTGAATATACTGACGACAACACGTCAAGCTACCTCAGTCTGTCAGATTTCTTTATTAGATTTTCAACTTTATCTCATAAGAATTAAGGCTCAAGGTTGATTGGGAATATGTGGCAGTTTCGGCTAGCTTGACTTGTCATCCGTACTAATAGTTAGCTCCTCTCTTTTTTAAACAAATACATAAAATTTAAGTGTCTAAGTTAAATTAAATTATCTGTTTTTATTCTTAACATGATACTTTTATAAACAATTAGTAAAAGGCTGTTATATTGACATTACTGACACTCACTTATATTTTTGTAGGTATAGCATTTTGTGCCAGATCTCGTTGAGACCATGTGGTATTTTAATACATTTATTCATATATTCTTTCTTGTACACCAAAAACATGTATGTTTTTTGATCGATATATGTTTTTGGTAGCAAAGCAAGCTCGCAGCTTAGGGAGGCCCCCAACAAGGTGGACCGATGACCTGGTGAAGGTCGTGGGTAGCCGATGGATGCGGGTAGCACAAGACCCGTCATCGTGGAAAGCCTTGGGGGAGGCCTTTGTCCAGCAGTAGACATCTATAGGTTGAAGAAGAAGAATTGTGCCGACATGTGATTGAATCGCATGCTCTCGACATCCGGGACTGTGACAACCGAATAATGACGTAATTTCGTAATTACATAAAGCCCAATTTCCTAGTGAAGTAAGCCATAGCAGCCTTGGCACGGTCAGTAGCGGCCAAAAGGTGTCTTTTGATCATTGGCCAATGTTCAGGTCATGACCTACAACGCTACAATGACATTATTATTCTTCTGTGTATATTCTAAGGTTTACAAAAGGAATATTTATGGACATCTGGCAACACAGTGATGTACCAATTTACAGTACACTCGCGTAATGAAGGTAATCGAGCTTCTAGGAAGGCTTTTCAGTATTGAGATCAGAAAATGGTATTGATCACATCATTTGTAGCTGAACGTTTCTATAAAGATGTCCTACTTCACAAACAATTAGGGGCCATCCTTTTAGTCACTACATATAGAAGTCAGTATATAGACTGACTTCTGTAAGTATGTACTGGCAAAAAGCATTTTAGTTATCTAAATGTTGATTTGTACCCATGCGTTCAAGGGTCAGTGCGTTCACGAGTACAGCCTTAGAGAGAATGGTGGAGAAATTCTAGCAGCATATTATGTTAATTATGTTATATGTATTTAATGTATTTTAAGTTTGTCATACAAGTTACGTTAATATAGTATTGTATATGTTTGTATGAGCCTTGATGCCTAAAATAAATGGATAAATAAATTCATAAATATTAAAGATCAATTCGAACATCAAGAACGGACTCTCCCATTTGCTGTTTGTAAGTTATATTATTAAAAAACTAGTTTTCGTAATAAAACGTCCAAAAAAGGCAAAGGAAATTCAGGTTTATTCCAGTATCAAAAATAAACATAATAATGCTGAGAACAAGTGACTATAGGCTTCGTTTTCACGTGCAGTCGTCGTTTTATTGATTACCACGTAACATAAAATTAACTGGATTTCTAGGCTTTCCATTGTAACTTACCCCTTTACTATGGAACAGTCGATTAAAGGACTGAATAGAATGGAATAGAATAGAATACTCTTTATTATGTACACCATACCTATAGATTACAGAACATAAATAAAAATATTTTACAAAGGGTGACACAATGGGTGGTCTTATCGCTAAGAGCGATCTTTTACAGACAACCTTTGGATGGAATTCTAAGGGGTAGGATAAAGAAATAGCGTAAGATGCTAGTTTAAATAAATTTATAGTTTAAATAAATTTGAACTGAATGTATAGAAATCGAAATATAAAGTTTTGTTTTAGCATTTTGTTGTTTCTATTAAAAATGTTTTTGCTTTCATCTACTAAGAAATTAGTCTTCTGCTAAAAGTTATTAATAGAAACTCGTTTTCACTTTTAAAGAAAGTGTATTTGAATAAGTATTGCAAATATTACTTTTTTTTCTATTTATATTCAGACGTAAACATAAAATATAGATTATATATTAAAAATGGAAAGTTGTGATACATTGCTACAGGCTTTGATTAAAAATTTACTTTTTGATGGAAGCCTGTACAGCCTACAGATAAGAAAAGTTTTTGATCGAAACATCGTTGGATGAGATGAAACATCTTTCCTAATGAATATAAGTAATGTATGCGTTCTTACCTATAAAAAATTGGATAATCTAAAAATTATTTTAGGTGGATCATTTTTATGAGCGTATTCAGTTGTTGATAAACAAAAGAACATTGATTACCTTTTTAGTCTTCATCTTTGAGAATAGGGACAGAAGACAACATATCAAGCTACTACAATCCGTCAGATTTCCTTATTACATTTTCAACTTTAACTATAAAGCATTAAGGTTCAAGGTTGATTGGGACTTTTTTTACAGTTTCGGGAAGGTTGAACTATTGTCCTCCATTCAAGAATAAATATTTAGATTTTAGCGCAAATTCTGTTCTAGCTTAGTCGTTACAAGTTCAAAAGTCAACGGTTTCAAACAGAGATAAGTAAACACACAGTTACTAATCGCAACAATTTTGAAGATTACAGTAACAATTGAGAAACACACTTGAACTTTACGTCATTTGCGGAATACGCTCATTACTGTTATATAACTAAACAGGTATGTAGGTACATACCAGCAAATATAACCGCATGTTGACGTCACTGGGCCGCACTTTCTGTCAAAAGAAAACAGACTTATCAGATCACAGCACTAAAGCACATCACAACACTGTTATCACGATATCACAAACACTGTCTATAGGTACCTGTTTGTTGTCCGGAGTGGGTATATGGAGCGAACGGGTATATACAACGCAATGGTTCAGCGAAACACAACGTTACGTTCTTTTATACCTCGGAAACATTCCCACGAGATGCGCAAGAGTCTCCGCTTGACCGAAAGCGCTCACTCCGGTACAGCGCCGTGTATGCAGTCCGCGCGACCAACTTGATTGCGTGCTTTCACTGAGTGCGTCAAGACAAACTTCTTTTGCATTGAGTTTTTGCTATACTTTCACGGTCCAATCTTTGCTTTGATTATTTCTCGGGTGATAAATGTCTAAAAATATTAAGTAGACTAAAAGTTTCATATTGTATTTTGATTTCTCTCTTATTTTAACTTCAGTAATCAGCAAACCGTTTTCTCTAAACTGTTTTTATAACACGAGTCACATCACTATTTCTATTGACCTAGCTTCTTATAGGTTTGCTCTTTTTTGTAGTTAGTGACAATACGCTCAGTTTTTACACAAACATCTTGATAAACATGAGCGGGCTGTTGAGAGTCCTTTACTAAAAGCATCACAGATAATAATAAGTAGTTCTTCTCACAATGGGTATTTCAACAATGCCATAATATACTGAAAATAGCATCAATACCCACTAGGTCAAAGGTTTAGATAGAGTTGTAGCAGTATTTACCTACCTACAACTAAGATTGCAAAACTTACTTGTCACTTAAGGATTTCTACATCAGTCAGAATAAAGAATGGTCAGATAAGTGTCAACCCTTATTATGAAATAAAAGCTACTACGTGACTGCTTATGTATTCAGAAAATGAATTAGATATGCATTAACGAAGACTGCTCAGGATCGAGCTTGTTGGCCTGCCATGAAGGAGGCCTATGTCCAACAGAGGACGAGTAGAGACTGATGATGATGATGATGATGATGATGATGATGATGATGATGATAAGGAAGACGTCGGGAGTCAGAGACCAACTCCTGGCCACAGCAGATGTGAGATTATGGTGAGCATAAGTAACTAAGGACAAGGGTTTTTTTTATAAACTAGTGCTTACCCGCAATTCCGCCTGATGGTAAGCAGTGATGTAATCGTTGATGGTAAAGTGCACTAGTTTATTAAGAGCCTATTCACTCAAACCAACTCAGTGAATAGGAAGTAAGACGTCAGTTGACGGAGGTGATGCAATGTTACACCCAAAAACACGTCCAACGATGCTGCGCCAGAGGGAGATTGACCTGGAGACCCTCCACGACCAAACTCCCGACACAGAACATTGCATCGTACCCTGCACACTTCGCAACACAACTGCTCAGACCCGTCCCCCGTACGGTTTCACAAAGTCCGATGTCTACCAGGGCTGCGAGTTGCTAGAAACACATACCGTGGCCCCTGACACAGGCAAATGCGCAGGCGGTTGGGTTTTTGTCAGTAAAAGTCTGACATCATCCGCTTAATCCAGAACAATATAAGATGGCCCGTCCAAAAAAAAAAGGGTGATAGGCCAGGGTAGTTATTATTCCATCGTGATAGTGATATATTTGAAAGTCAGTGTCGAAACCTGACACTAACTTTCAAATAGAAAAAAATAAAATAAAAATGAATCATTCAATAAGCTTTTAGTTAGCACGATCAGAAAATAAAATAAAAAGTTATTTTTAATTTACTTTGAACATACATTATAATAATACACAAATAAGCAAAATGGAGGCCTAATTTTTTTTTTTAATTTCTTTTCTACTGCTAAATGAAGACTTTAGTTTCCTAGGAGAGTGGCTCTGTCTTATTATAGCGGCTATCTTGAAAATCTTTTATTAACACCAGTATTTGATACTTTAAGACTTCAAACAATGCTCTTTTATTGTGTGAATCATTCAACGTTTTCATCGGAAAAACATAAGAACAGTACGAATCTGTAACTATCTCACTGTAAAAACTTAGGTGAAATTTGAGCGAGGGAAGGGGTAAGCTGCAACTCCACCTAACTCTAAGGAATTAAAACTATTGATAGCTCACTCTAAGTCACCTTATGGGTGGGATTTATACCTACCTTCGAAATTTTTGTATCTATGACATTTCTTCACCATCTAGGATGCTTCTTTTTCTTCTTCGCTTCGTTCTTGACAGAACGGTCGTGGTCATTATGACTGAATTCGAGACGTTGATGTAGCTCGCCGCACAATCTCCCTCCATCTACCCCTGTTGGACGATAGTCTGGAGAATTCATTTACAGGTCCAACTACTGCCGACTTTATTTGGTCGGTCCACCTCAGCGGTTCCCTTCCCCGACGGCTGTTCCCGTCTACTCTGCCCTCGACGACCAAATAGCTCCATCTAGGATACTAGACGGCATAATATGAGAGAGTTCGTTTCCGAAGAAACCAAATGCTTTATTTAGCCGTAGAAAAGAACTTAATGACTCCTGAAGTATATCTATTTGCTGCAGGAGTCGTTAACATTCATCAAATATTTAAATTAGACAAGTTTTGCTCCATAACAGAAGCAAAAATAATATTTCAAAGAAATCAAACGACGCACTCTTGTTTGGAGAACGTACAATAGGTGGTCGGTAGCGCTTTCGATTTATTTGCATATAGCGGGTAGATAGGCTGAACGGCTGTATTGCCAAAACTTTGGTTTGTCTGCAATGATGATATGGAAGGAGCAATTATCTAGTGTACCGGATTATCTAAATATGTTATCGATAAACAGGACCTGTTAAATAAAATATATTATCTATCTGTAACTTCTTCATTACATTATAACCTGTGGACAACAAACACTCAATAGATTTGTTAAGTTAAGATTATCTTTGCAGAGGATGTCTTAATTCAGCCGATCAATCCTGTAAACTCACCGTTTTTTTTTTAATAATTATGAACTAGTGCTTGACCGCAATCTCGCCTGATGGTAAGCAGTAATGCATGGTAAAGAGCGCTAATTTATTAAGAGCCTATTCACTCAAAAAAACTGAGGGAATAAGAAGGAAGACGGTAGTTGAGCGAGGTGATCCAATGGAAAACCCAACAACGCGACCAACAATGCTGCGCCAGAGGGAGATTGATCTGGAGACCCTTCACGACCAAACTCCCGACCCCACAACATTTGGCGCATCGTACCCGGCACACATCGCAACACCACTGCTCAGACCCATCCTCCGTACGGCTTCGCCAGACATCATGCCGGAAGACAACGAGTCGCTTGGCGGCAAGACTTTGTCTGGTGAGTGGTAACTTCAGCCGATGTTATGGCCTACCATCGTGAAAAGGTAGTTGTCGTGAGCTGTCAATATTGTCAATTCCTTAGCATTAGTTTGAATGCCTGCTCTCTTCATACTCTCTTCATCGTGTTTTCACACTGGTTACAGAATCGCACTGCAAGGGTCGAGCCCTCAGTGATGTAATGTGTGCCTACTGACGTTTAGAAAATAAATTATTGTAGTACTACCATTTCAGTTTGTTTTTAATATTTTACTAGTTGTTTTTAGGGTTCCGTAGCCAAATAACAAAAAACGGAACCCTTATAGATTTGTCATGTCTATCTGTCCGTCTGTCCGTCTGTCCGTTCGTATGTCACAGCCATTTTTTTTCCGAAACTATAAGAGCTATACTGTTGAAACTTGGTAAGTAGATGTATTCTATGAACCGCATTAAGATTTTGATCCAAAATTAAAATAATAATAATAAATATTGGGGGTTCCCCATACTTAAACTGAAACACACATGTGTGGATAGGTCTTCAAAAATAATATTGAAGTTTCTAAAATATTTTGTTTTCTAAACCGAATTTTTTCTTACTCCTCCGCTATTCTTTTCTGATTAATTTCGTTGCGGGACCCAAGACAGTTGAATCGTTTCTCCGGGACCCGTCGAGCTTCATTGCTCGGCGTTTTTCTGGCGGTCGCCACTGTTGATTCTGGCTTTCAGGAGTTGCAGTGGTTGGGAAAAGTGTGGCGGGTTTGTCCCACTAAAAAAAAAAAAAAAAACCGAATTTTTTGCGTGACAGACGCTTCCAAAGTGGATAAAAGTTGGTCCCCCCCTCTAACTTCTAAAATAAGAAAATGAAAAATCTAAAAAAAACATATGATGTACATTACTATAAAAACTACCAGCGAAAATTGTTTTGAACGAGAACTAGTAAGTAGTTTTTTTTTTAATACCTTGTAAATCGTAAACCGCTTATTACAGCGTAATCTTTCATACAAATAACTTAAATCCTTTAATTTCATAAATCAATGGTACCGAACCCTTTGTGCGTGAGTCCGACACGCACTAGGCCGGTTTTTTAATATAAAAAATAGGCTGTTGCAGTAAAGGACATCAAAAAGAAAAAACTATTAAAATAAATCTTCATGTTTCAATAACGAAAACGTGTATTTGTAGCACTTTTTGAGCCTGCATTGTTATTCTTTCCACAAGTATTTCCCCTGGTCATAAGGTTCTGGTCTTCACCAGCAGGGTAATTGTGTAAAACACTACCAGTAGCAATGGGTTTTATTTTGACAGTTCAGATACATTTTATGAATGTATAGAGCAATGGATTAGCAATATGCTAGATAGGCAATATATAAAATTATTCCAATTGATAGTAATAGTAAGTTACAAAATTAAGGTGCCGGAGAATGGATTTACTTGATAGGGAATTAATTGAATAGCCACCTGTTTCATGTTTCATGTTTATTTAAATCTCGGAGCCTGGGGTCCCGAACTTTCGGAAGGCGTACGAGGGGCCGAAGCCAACTAGCAAATGTTCCTTTTGCCTTCTATTGCATTCCTATGCAAATGCGCCATCAGACAACCCTGGTTGGTGCATTGTATGGAAACATCCGCGAGGTCCTGGTGGTGGAATGGCGGGACAGGCTTTCACGCCTAACACCGGCCTCACCACCATCGAGGCGATCCAGCCGGTACTGGTGGACTGGTTCAAGAGAAGGCACGGCTCCCTGACGTTTCGGATGACAAAAGTGCTCTTGGGGCATGGTTGCTTCGGGAAGTACCTGTGTTACATAAGCCGGGCGCCCGGTGTTACCACTGCGTCGACTGCCATGAGGACACGGCGTGACATACGCTGGCAGAGTGTGTCGCTTGGGAGGAGCCGCGCCGTGCCCTCATCTCTCAAGTAGGCAGTGGCCTGTCGCTAGAGTAGTTTAATTTAATAGAACTCAATTCTCTTATATAATTTTCTTAATGAAATGAAATAGAAAGAGAACACATATAAAAATTTACAAAATAACACATACATCATTTTTAGGGGTGATTATATTTTTTGAGAATTTAGTTCAAAGCTTTAAATCTAGACTACTGCTTCACGTTCCTGTGAAATTACTTCAGTTATTTTTTAGTTCGTAATTTCGGATGCCGTGTATCTAGTAAACTCTTGTTTATTACCCAATAAATAAATGTGATGAAACTTTACACGGTGATGTCGATCGGGCTCAGTTTATCATCCCAATAAATCTAAATATTAACTGGTTCAAGAAATTGACGTACACTTTATTATATCTTATGCAAACATGCGATGGCTGTTGGTAATTTCGACTCATCGTATAATTGGAATGCGTCTTATAATTTCTCAATGTCGGTTGTTTCTAGGATTTATTGATGTCTGTAAAATGCCTGGCATTCATTTTTCTACTACGTGAGATCGGCATATCCTAGAACTAAAAATGTGAAATCAGCGAATGGCTTTTCCCGCTCTGGACGGGAGCGGAAGGGCGTGTCAGACTTTTACTGACTAAAACCCACCCGTTTTTCTTAACTTGCCTGTGCGATGGCCAGGGCCACGGTTTCTTGTTATAGTATCTGTGATTCTTATACTATCCTCATGTTACGATACATTGCATTGAATTGCAGAAAACATAAACCATCATGCAAGCTTATGTACAGATAATTGCATTGCAAAATACGCGTTATGTATCGCATAGAACATAAATTACGTATTTTGAATAATTGCAGTAATCAAGTAATACTTATAAGGTTACGAAAACCGAAGTAAAACAATTAATTCGACTATTATGTTTACGGATATTATGTGAGGAATGCTTTTTGTTGGTTACAAGAACTGAATACATATGTTTTACTGCAATTTTAGAACCAGGTGGATAGGAAAAGAATGGTTTGACTAGCAGTGCCTCACGATTCCGCCCACAGAAGTGTCTAACCCCGTTAAAATACCGGTATAAATAGTTTTCTGTGTATTATCTTGATTTACAAGTTATATTTATGTACAATTTTCATTAAAATCTGTAGTTTCTACCCACCCATCGATCCTCACAAACTTTCAGGTTTATAATATTCTTTGGATATTAAATAGTCTGTTCAATATTTTAAGTGTCCCAATTAGTATCTATATGTCCAGTATTATATTGGTTTTTATGTCCTAAGTCAAAGTCCATATCTAATCCACATCAAATCACTACATAGTATAAAGCAAAGTCGCTTTCTCTTTTCCTATGTCCCTGTGTAAGAACGGATTTTTTTGATAGAGTGATTAAAGAGGAAAATTAAAGAGGTTTATATTTATAATAACATCCATTAAATAGTAGAGAAATACTATTGTTTTTGAGATTTATAAAGTGATGTCGTAAATAATTACATTTTTGCCGCGTTTGCAGTGAAACGCAGGCTGAACCCTACGAGATTTATCAAAATAATGTACTAAATATTATACACATTGAAAAGGTCTACAAAAAAAGTCCGCGCTGGTATATGGTATTTTTTACGATAAATATTGGGTAATTTTAGAAGCGATTTTAACCAACACAGCATTAATCCTTATCCAATTTAATACATTAAACACATTGTTGATTTAATATAGATCTATATCGCCCTATATGCGATATAAATTTGCGAGACATCGCGTTTGCGGTGGTGTCGGCCGGCCGGGGCGGAGGGAGCGGCGGGCCGCTGTTTTTTTATTCAACGTTCATAAATTTTCTGTAGTGTATTTAGTATCAGTATTGCAGCCGTGCGAAGCCGGGACAGGTCGCTAGTAATATACAAAAATTTAATTGTTTGAATTTCCTCTTAGCTTATCTCTTCTCCTTATTTTTGCTATGTTCATATAATAATTTGTAAATTGTATAATCTGATGAATCGGAGTTACAGTCATGGGTTGAGGTTGTTACCGGGTTGGCGTTGTTTGCATGTGGCGTTTGCAGATACCGCTACACAATAAAGATTTGATTTTGAACTTTTAAAAATTATTTTTGAAAATTATCAATTTATCGATTACTCATACCATTCATCATCGTCATCATTTCAGCCAAAAGACGTCTACTGCTGGACATAGGCCTACCCCAAGGTTCTCCACGACGACCAGTCTTGCGCCTCTCGCATCCAGCGGTTTCCCGCGACCTTCACCAGGTAGTCGCACGCTGATTCTTCTGGTGCGTGGTCGCCACTCGAGGACCCGTCGGCCCCATCGGGCATTGGTCCTACGGGCAATGTGCCCGGCAATTCTTCGAGCTAATACTGTAATAAAAGCATACTAAGCTATGACTACATTACAGGCCTAAAATGTTCTCTCTAGTGTTGCCCAAATGCAAGAACAAGACGAGACTTAGCCAGTCTTGGTCTTGGTCTTGCGCCAATACACCTGGTCTTGGTCTTGGTCTTGGTCTTGCGCTCCCAGTCTTGGTCTTGGTCTTGGTCTTGCAGCAAGAGTCTTGCAAGTCTTGCAATTACCTATTAGTCTATTACTATTTATTAAAGTTTACTTTAAATCTTAGAAAAACGTATTAGAATTGGAACATTGTGAGCTTGAATTAACATAGCCATAGTAAAGATCAAGCAGATTAATAAATAACTGAAGATTTGATAAGAAATTCGAAAAATCAACTGACCTATATGTCGTTTTCCATGGAAGTAACTGTTTCTTAATAAACATTTATGATTTATAAGCTTACATTTGCTAAAACATGTAAAAAAACAAATTAATTACAATAACTTGACTGTATTTTAAAGAACAATACTTATCTGTCTAGAAAGAGATTCAACCCTCAACTTATAAGAAATTTAATAAAAGAGTTTTACGATTTATCATTTATTTGAATAAAAAATAAAATACAACACAAATCAACAGCTTTATAATGATAAAGCTGTTGATTTGTGTTGTATTTTATTTAAAAATTGATATATAGTATCATAACCTAATGAGGTTATGATACTATATATCAATTTTTTTGACCAAGAATTAATACAAAGTAACCATCTGGCTGACTCATCACTTAACCTATTTCTGTGTTTTCTAATTACTAATGATGCTTTAGAAAATAACCTCTCAGCAGGTACTGAAGTTGCAGGTATTGAGAGAAAATCACGGGCCATTTTCGATAAAATCGGATACTCTGTCTCATGCGTCCTCCACCAATCTAAAATGTATTCCGAGCTGGCAGTTCTTGGTTTTCTCAGGTACTCCTCCAACTCGTCTATCACTAAGCCTTGAAGACAAGATCCAGATGACGTCGAGGGACATTCATAGAGTTTATCAAAGTCTATTACGTCTTCATCTTCATCACATACTTTATTTTCTTTTTCTGGTAATTCCAGAGATTTCTTCAGTGGGTGTAAACTTTTATATTCTTCATAAAGTTCATTGAACTTGCGCAGACTTTCTGTTTTAAGTTGCTTCCCCCACATTGTCAGGTCAAAAGTCTGAGCCTTATGCCTTGGGTCTAAAATTAAAGAAGTACAATAAATCCAGTTGCTCTTCTTGTAATGTTTAAGCATTTTGTCTCGAGCTGCTTGGAAAGCTAGAATGAGCCTTTCATCCACTTCAGATCGATTAGGTTTCTCATCTAACTGTTTTACCATGGATTCAATTTTATCTAGCAAGAGATTGAATGATACAATGACAAGTTTTGTACTTAAAAGTTTAAAGTTTATTAGAAATTTATGTAATTTTTCGAGTACCTGCCATTCATTAGCTGTGATTTGAAAATCATTTAATTCGGTGACAGAACTGCACAATATGTCAATGCCCGCTCTCACTTTTAAACCAAATCCAATCATATCATGTGTGGAATTCCATCTCGTTGGACAGTCAAGAATGGCATTTAGATTTGATGGCACGCCAGCTGCTTCACAAGCAGACTGAAACTTCTTCTTCACTATCTCACTTCTTTTTATTTTACTGGAAATACTGCGTAACTTTGTTACAGATGTACGCGAGTCAGCAATATTTGGTGCAGATTCTTCATCTTCCTCATCCTCGGTTTTGTGTGCATAGTCTTCGTACTGCTGATCTTGCGCGTTAGTGTCAGACTCACAGTGTAATGCTAAGGTTTTTAATAAATCTTGTACACCAAGGTTTAAAATGTGAGCAAAGCACCGGAAATGTTGATTGTCTGAATCAAAGTGTGGCGGCAGCTGTTTGCCCAGTTCATACATAAATTTGGTATTTGCAGTTGCGTTGTCGACCGTGATACCTTGTATATTATCAATTATGCCATATTCCAATAAACATTCATGGAAAATCGTTGCAATATCTTCCCCAGTATGTCGACCGCGTGATGGTATAAAATCAAGAACTACAGATTGATACTTCCATTCGTTGTCTATATAATGAATAGTAACCCCGTAGTAACTCCTACCAGCAATTGACGTCCACCCATCATCAATGGTAAAAGACATTTTAGATGATAATTGTTGAAGTCGTTCCTTGAGATTCAAATGGAGCTCTTCAAATCGCTCTTTGACTTTCCTTCTAAGTGTAGACCTTTTAGGAAACACCATATTAGGGCAAATACGTCGAAAATATACTTGTGTAGCATCGTCATCGAAAAATGAGAAGGGAAGATATTTTTTCACCACCCAATCAACTGTAGCTGTCGTGATGTTGTCACTGCTGTTTTCCGACTGAAACAAAACAATAAATTGGGAGAGGGCACTGGCTCCTGTAACACAGGTATATCACCTAGCACGGGAGTCAGGGACTTCACATTTATTTGTAGCAATTTTTTGTGCAAGATTATTATTATTATTTCCTTTATTTCATTACAATACACTTATAAATTATATTTTTAAATATTTCTACATAAAAAATATATAAAAAAACATTTAAAAATATAAAAAATAGTAACCCACCGGCATCGGGAACAGGGTCCAAGCTACCGGCGGTCAGGGCTCCAGAGAGAGGAACTTCCTGACAATGCGAGCCGTGTCCAGAAGTACAGCTTTCTGAATCAAGCCTTTGATCCAGCTGCCTAACGAGAGCCTCTTGAGGTGTTGGTCGAGGCTCTTGGCTATTAAGCCATTGGCTGTCACGACTATCGGCACAATGATTGCTGAATCCACCTCCCACATGTCGACAACCTCGTGAGCCAAGTCAAGATACTTGATTTGTTTATCTTTCTCGGCTTTCACGAGGTTCTCATCATGCGGGATGGTTATGTCAACAATCATTGCACGCCGCTCTGATCGATCCACCATCACTATATCAGGCTTATTGGCAACAATAGTCCTGTCAGTGATGATGGATCGATCCCAGTACAATGTGATATGACCATTTTCGAGAACTGGGTCGGGCACATACCTGTAGTACGGCACCTCCGATTCCACAAGGTTGTACTTTAGAGCAAGTTGCTGATGAATTATCCTGGCTACAAGGTTGTGTCTATGCAAGTACTCTCCGTTAGCTAGACGAGAACACCCGGAGATAATATGCCTTATTGATTCCCCCGGCCGGTGACATGCCCGACAGATGTCAACTGTGCCGTCTTTCACAATAAATCTCCGGTAATTGTTCGTCATCATAACTTCGTCCATAATTGCACATACAAAACCTTCGGTTTCCCCAAAAAGGTCACCGAATCGTAGCCAGGCTACGGACGCTTGTAAATCTACATCAGGCCCGTGTAGGGCTCTGAAAAAGCGTCCGTGAAGCTCTTTGCTCTTCCATACCTCCATGCGGTCATTGGTGTCAAGCACTACTGGTTTGCGCCAGTTCTCTTTAGCCAAGGAGAGCGGAGTGAGGCCCTTGTCAACCGCGACCACATCTCGATGCATCCCCACGTCGGTTTCTAGAAAATATTCCCTGAGACTGCATATCTCGCGATTGTGGAGGGTCTTAGCGTTTAAAAAGCCACGACCTCCACATTTTCGCGGGATATACAGCCTCATAACCGATGATCGTGGGTGATGCAATCGATTTGCAGTCAGCAGCGTACGGACCCTCTGATCCAGGGCGTCAAGTTCGGTTTGAGTCCATTTGAGTATGCCGAAAGAGTACATCAATACCGGCATGACCCAACCGTTGAAAGCGCGCACCTTGTTTCCGCCTGATAGAAGACTATTAAGTACTTTTTTCAGGCGGCCAAAGAAGCGTTCCTTCAACGATTGCTTCATGTCAGTAACATTGATACCCAACGCTTCCGACATACCCAAATACTTATAGGTTTCGGATGCGGAGAGGGCTCTAAGGTTTATGGAACTCGTGAGTTGGGTTCCCACGGATTCCACAATCTCTCCTCGCTTTACATGCATGACCGCACATTTGTCCACACCAAATTCCATCCTGATGGCGCTACTGAAAATTTCAGTAATTTTCAGTAGCTCCTTCAGTTGTGAATTGTTGGGAGCAAAAAGTTTCAGGTCATCCATGTAAAGGAGGTGCGATATAACCTGACCACCTCTTCTCAACCTATAGCCTAAACCTGAATCCTCCAATAATGTGCTTAGAGGATTCAATGCTAAGCAAAACCAAAGTGGACTCAAACTATCGCCCTGAAATATTCCTCGCTCGATCCTTATCGGTTCGCTATTCCTCAGAATGTTTCGACATCCTGGATAGCGAAGGACTGTCCTCCATGTCCTCATACATGTCATCAGGAAGGTGCGTAGAGTTGCATCCACTTTGTACAACTCCAGCACCCGCATGAGCCATGTATGTGGCACTGAGTCATAGGCCTTCTTATAATCTATCCAACATGTCGATAGATCCTTTCGGGAACGACGAACTTGTTGGCTAATGGCCATATCAATGAGGAGTAGCTCCTTAGTACCGCGGGACCCGCTCCTACATCCATTTTGAGAGGCAGACATGATAGTGTTGCTGTCAATATGTTTGTTAATTTTAGTTTTCAAAATGGATGTAAGAACTTTATAGACCGTCGGTAAACAGGTGATCGGTCTATAATTTTTGGGTTCCGCGGTGCTACCTGATTTATGGAGCAGGTGGGTTATTCCTGTTGTTAGAAACTGGGGTAGCGAACCAGACTCTAAGGCAGTCTGGAATTGAGATGCCAAGCGAGCGTGCGACCTTGGAAACCATTTTAGGTATTGGATCGCAGGCTCGCTCGACATCCCGGGCCCAGTCACCTTCAGTGTGACTGACAGGTACCGACCAGATACTGCGCCAGAATGAACACATGGCATCATCATCCGGTAGGCACGTGTCAGCCAAACCTTGTTCTGGTCGTTCCCAGTCCCTATAAACCCACCTTTCATTGCTTTGGAAGGTGCGATTCTGGGTGTATCGTTCTACTCGTCGTTTATATCTTCTAATACGATTCGCCCATGCATACACTTTCTGCTTCAGGAAATCGATGCGCTCCGTGACACGGGCCATAAAATTCTGCGGGCTGGTATTTGTACCTGAGAATGCCCGCCTCACAAAGCGCATCACTCTAGGACGAGTATTACCCTCCCTGAAGCAGATTAGTTTACCGATGAGTGCTCTGGCCTCACCAATACGACGTTCAATCCTGCGCTGCCAAGCTGGTACTACTGGTTTTGGTCGTGTAGCTCTAAAGTCACTGGGAAATTTGACATGAGCTACACGACATGCTGCTACAGCTGCGCAGTACAGGATTGAATGAGTATCAGTGAGGTCCTCGCAGGTATCAAAATAATTTGATAACTGCGCATCCAGAGCAGCCATCAGTGCCCTATTTCTGTTATGCATGGGCAAACGTGGCAGGCGTGGTCTTAGTTCTGCCGATACAAAACGATATTCCCGAATCGCAGCCTCCAAAGCATTTCTTAATTCCTCATTGCACTGGGTACTTACATTTGTAGCCACATCATTGCTCCCCTCATCAGCATAGCTTGTGCTATCTCTGCTGTGCGGCTGCGGTGGTATCTCCGCGATTTGTGACGGGGGAGCGATGACACGGCTACTCTGCATTTCATTTCGCAGGCGATCAAGCACAGTATCATCCAACATATGATTACGCTGGATAACCCGTACCTGATCCGACAGTCGTTGTGCCGAAACGTTGACAGCCGGTTCAAGCACCTGAAACAGAGAGAGCATTCGAACACGGTACGCGGTCAGGTTGTTTCCTCCCTCTGTAGCCCCATAGTATGAGCGCATGACGTTTTCATTGATGGATTGTGTCCATCTCATGCGCTGCACACTTCCGCCGGGAGCTGGGACCCTGTCAGAAGCCGATGGGCCTCGAGGTCCTAAGCGGTCCGGCGGCCGGCGTCCTCCCCGTCGGCGAACAGGTGGTGGCGTCGTCGGCGGAGAGAAGTACTCGTCGCTCGAGCTCGACGCAACTGCCGCGGCCGGGGTCGTCACAGCACTTACAGTGGCGCTGGAGACCGGCGGCGGCGAGGCGGAGCTGAGCAACGAGTCCGGAGATGGTGGGCGTGCACGTTGTCTTGCGGCAGATCTTGTCAACATTTCATAATACTTATTTCACTGTTTTGCATCTTAAATTGATAAAAATTATGATGTTGACGTTTGCTGTGTTGCCGTTATTTATTATTATTATTATTAAATCTTGTGTTATTATTTAAAACATACTAGGTTTGAGCGTATAAGAGGAGGAGGTTTGTTGTTGTTAAATCGAGAAAATCGTTAAATTGATATTTGTTATATTAAGGTTGCACTGTACTGTAATTTACCAAAATAAAGTACTTAGTTGTTACTGGCCGATTAAATGAAAATATGGGTGTTTATAAAAAATATTTAAGACGATAATTACATACTTAATATGTCGCACCCCTAGATGAAAACACCACTAACTCAAAAATACTTATGTAAGTTAATGGCGTTTTTGAAAGTATCGCATGAATAGCTACGCGGAGTTAAAATTCTTTTAACTGTTAAAAAAATATTCTTACCTGTCCACTTCTTCCAGCGGTTACTAAAAAGCTTGTGATATCTCCACTTAATTTTGGTTTAACAGGAAGAAATATTTCTGATTCCTTTTTGTGGAAAGATATTAGATATTTCCTTAAGCCTGAAGTGTTTCTGTTTTTCATTTTTATTTCAATCTTTTTATGTTGGCACAATTTACAGAAGGCAGTTTGGGATGCTTGAATTATTTCGAAAAACTCCTCAAATTTGCTTTTGGGTCTTTTAGATCTGTGACTCAAACTCTCGTTACTCGGACTAGAATAATTTGAATCTTCGTCACTCATATTAAATTGTACACATGATACGTTTTTAGAAAACAACGAGAATTAGTAAAAACAATTATTAAGTTAGACTCGAAGCACAGCTCAATTGGAAATGTATGGAATTAAAATAATACCTTTATTTATAGTACGTTTCCTTGCTTTCTACCGCGCCGCCTCGCCACGTGCCGGCTCTATGAAAAGGATGCCGCCGCAAATCAAACAGGGCCGCGTGCGGCGTACAAACACACAATATTACCTACTTGTACAGACGCGACGCGTGAATAAAATATATGTAAAGAATTAGTGCCAATCACTATTCTTTACATATAAGTGAATGTTTTGGCGTACATCTATACTAATATTATAAAGCTGAAGAGTTCGTTTGTATGTTTGATGACAGAAGTTTTAAAATAAATAAATAAGTCCTGAACGTCACTATACCTCCAAAGTTACTATTCCTCGTGGACGAAGTCGCGGGCACAGCTAGTAAATACTTACTCTCATCATCTCTCTCAGAGATATTCGGGCTGGTAAGTAATACAAAACTCTTATCGCAGGCTTTTTATTTTATTAGTAGGTAAGTACCTACGCTTTTTATATTATTTTATTAGTTTTGTAGAACTTTTTTACACGTTTCAAGTATATTTAAAAGTGGCTACAATATTTATTAAACGGGTGATATTTGAACACTTTTTTGCTATTTTTTCTTGTAAAAACTTAAGAAATATAATGACTAAATGTACAATAATAGTACCTAAGTAATTAGTTTAAAACCATATAAGTAATCAATATTATAATATATACTTACTAGAATGAATTAATATGACATCTACTACCTATCCTTACCATTTTATCCTAATCATAATACTACTTGCGTGATCAGTATAATGTATTCATTTTCATTCTAAACACTCTGAAACTTATTTATTCTTTGGAACACCTGTAGGTACTCTTAAAATTCGAAATTATTTTGCATGAGTATACCTACGCCCTATGGCGGCAATCAAATAGTGTCAAATGTTATGATTTCGGCGTGGCGGCAACGATTGTTTTAGATTTCAAAAGAAGCAGCCGGCGCGTGTATCATAACCATGTACTTCCGAAAAGCGGGAAATTTCTTTGAGAAGTAAGTACAAAACCTTTGATGCCGCATTATCAAAGTGCCGATGGTTAAAACATAACTATGCATGCACTCAGTTTGATTTTAATAGATATTTTTTTATTCGCTATGTTTATGGTATTAGTCGTAATGCGCATAGGTCCAGTTTTTCATATTCTTTGATACAGTTTTTTGCGTCTCATAGAATTCCTAAGCGTACCTATCTATACACCGAACTGTTACACCTAACTACTCAGTGAAATAGCGCTAAGTCCTAGCTGCAAGACGCAAGAGTCTTGCAGGCTATGTCTTGTTCTTGCTCAAGTCTTGCACGGTCAGTCTTGGTCTTGGTCTTGCTAAAAATACGCGGTCTTGTTCTTGGTCTTGGTCTTGCAAAAACGCAAGAACAAGACCAAGACTGCAAGACCAAGACTGAATTTGGGCATCACTAGTTCTCTCCGTGGGACATAAACCTCCTCTCTTCTACATGGGATGAAGTCCTCCACGCAGGCCCAATGCTTTTATGTAGAAAATCAATTTATCTTTACATACAGCCTGGGTCTTATAATCTATAATATACCCACACACGTCATCGTGCCTGTTGTTTCATCAACGTGTTTCCAAACAAACTTCAATTGAATATGCTAACCCATCTCGCGATACCGATAGCTGAATGGCTTCAAGTAGACATGAACGCTAATCCGTTCATCGCATATATTTAGCCTTTCTTAATCTGCAATTTATAAAAATCTAAACTAATATATAAAGCTGAAGAGTTTGTTTGTTTGTTTGAACGCGCTAATCTCAGAATCAGAAACGACTGGTCCGATTTGTAAAATTATTTTTGCATTGGATAGCCCACTAATCCAGGAAGTCTGAATAGGAAGGAAGACGGCAGTTGAGCAAGGTGATGCAATGTTAAACTCAACAACACGATCAATGATGCTGCGCCAGAGGGAGATTGATCTGGAGACCCTCCGCGACCAAACTCCCGACACAACAACATTTGGCGCATCATACCCGGCACACATCGCAACACAACTGCTCAGACCCGTCCTCCGTACGGCATCACCAGACATCATGCCGGAACACGGCGAATCGCGGCGACAAGACTTTGTCTGGTGGGTGGTAACTTCTGCCGGCAGCCGATGTTAATGCCTACCAATAGGAGCGGAGCATATAAAAAAATATAGAAACCTATTCAGGTGAAACCGCTGCGCGCAGCTAGTGTAATAGATGAGTTGCGATTAAAATTTCCCATTTCCGCGTCCAATTTCCTCTGTATAAATAACATTGTTAAAGCCACCTAGAGAATCTTCTCAACATCCCATACATACACTTAGCCATTTTGTATAATGGTCATCTGAACAAAATCAGCCTATTATGTTCCCACTGTTGGGACACAGGCTTCCTCTTGGTCCTGAGACGCTTGTAGATGTCATAACAACATTTCTTATATGTAAGTTTTGAACCTAGGACATGTCAGCTTCCTCACGATGTCTTCGTTCACCATTTAAGGAGCAATGGTGATGAAATAACTTACCTACACAAAGTAAAGCGCCTTATGGGTTCGAACCTATATCGTGTAAGTTGCTGCTGATACTTACCACTAGACTACCGCTGCTCTCGCTGATCATCTGAAACTTAGATATCTATTGAATCTCTCCTCGACAATCTGTATCTGTATGCAGTGCTGCCATAATGTATCCCCTCTACGCAGTTATATGCTTTAAGTTTCCTAAGAGATATGAAATATATCGAAGTTTGTTTTTTTTGTACTAAAGTAAACTTAATAATGTGTATAAAAAACCAGTGCAATATTTTTGTAAGCGCTGTGTTGAGTCATGATGTCATGTGCGTTGACTATATTTGAAGGTCGTGGTATAGGTTAGAAGTGGTGCAGCATTCACCTGTAACCGGAGATTAAATAAACAGGATCTCATAAATCACATGCATTTTGTAATAAAAAAATTATTGTAACACAAATGTAAATTTAGCATACAACATTGTTTGCACATCTTTTAAAAAGCCATCACACAATTGCTTCGCTGTCGTAACTTCGTAAGTAAAGTTGTTCACATATCCAAAATGTAAAAAAAAATCCAACAGGATGTACCCAAATCATTGCCACAAACAAACAATGCATTATGAAATAATCACTTTTTGCATCGAACCTCGTAGAACAAAACGTAATAAAAAAAAGTAACAGTGTGCGTCAAATACGTTTAAAAAAAGTTGTACTCGAACGCATTTGTCTATCACGCAACAGTTCCGGCGTAACCGCTTTGATTTAAATTCGGAACAATGGCGGGAATGTAATCTAGTGTATAATGAGACGGAGAAAAGAGACAGTTCGCGAGAAATTAAATAGTTACGTAATAATAACAATTAGCTCGTTAGTGAGACTGTAATTATATAAAATTGTGAGTAAACTGTTACTACAGACAATGTGATGCACGATTTAAAAGATTTGTATTTTTAAGGCACATTCACAAAATATCAAAAAAAATTATTATTCTGCCATAAAGATAATTTCTAAAGATAATTTGACGGGCAATTTTCGTAACTTTAACAACAATCACAGTCTGTTATCAGTCTCAAGCTGCCTTATATATCTATTATAACTACTACTAGTTACTACTAGTTAGTTATACTGGCTGGTAAGTTTATAACATTGATTACAACCAGATTTTTTTTCTTTGGCTCCGCATGGTTGGTGCATTTAGCCAACGTCACGTAATGAATTTTCATTCATTTCGAAAAAGACGGCCGTGTGTTTGTGGCAAAGTCAAGATGGGGCCACTATGCTGCGATATCTCAATGTTCTTTGTGAATTATTTACTGAATGCACTTTTTACTACATAAATCACGCACTTTTATTTAGTAAACAACACTATAAATAATTTAAAAGTCCATCGAAAAATGAGCGTGACACTCAGTTTAACTTTCCCGCCAAAACTCCCTACAACCAGATTTAAAACATTTTTAGTTACGACAAGTGGCCTACTGGTTTTGAATGAAAATAAAAGGAGGTTTCTCAAAAAGAGTAAATTAAGTCTCAATATCCTTGTGAAGCTACGATTTTACATTTATTCTAATTTAACCTTCATTAATTCAATTTAATTAGATAAATTAGCCTTTATTAGCAATCTTAAAAACAAGTTTAAAAATATATTTCAATTAAAAGTTTAGACATTCGAAATATTCAGATTAAGTACTATGTTTTTTAGCAAAGACGGGAAGTCTTTGCCAGGGCTTTTCATAGCTCACGGCTGTGAGTTTTTCTCGTTCATGCCATCATGTTCAGGTCCTAATAAATGAACCTTAATTTATTATTTGTTTATTAAATACTTCGCGTTATTGCATTAATATATGTATCTCAATGGTTTGCGTCTCCTATTGCACGAAATCAATCTTCTATTTTCGCCCATCTCATCCACTTACTACCAGCCATCCTACAAAGATCGTAGCTTCACCTAGCCGGAGGGTGTCCCACTTTTTTCTCGGTGGTATGCCACATCGGCTGCCGGCAGACGTTACCACCCACCAGACAAAGTCTTGCCGCCAAGCAAATCGTCGTGATCCGGCATGATATCTGTTGAAGCCGTACGGAGGACGGGTCGGAGCAGTTGTGTCGCGATGTGTGCCGGGTACGATGCGCCAAGTGTTGTTGTGTCGGTAGTTTAGTCGTGGAGGGTCTCCACATCAATCTCCCTCTGGCGCAGCATCGTTGGTCGTGTTGTTGGGTTTAACATTGCACTACCTCGCTCAACTGCCGTCTTCCTTCCTATTCACTAAGTTTTTTAAGTGAATGGGTTTAATAAACTAGCGCGCTTTACCATCGACTATTGCATCACTGCTTACCATCAGGCGGGATTGCAGTCAAGCGCTAGTTTATAATTATTAAAAAAAAAAAACTTAAGAACACGTCTTCTCCAACGGTCATCGGTTAATATGGCTAAACCATTGCTACTACATTATGCAATATTCCATTACATATTTTAATGAAACATTTTTTCTTATTTATTTTTCAAATTCTTTACCGTCGTAGCGACTTCCGTTTCAGCTCAAACTCGTTGAATGTTCTCATTTTATTGCTACTGGAGTTTAATTAATGTGTTTGTGCTTAGAATTATTATGCCCCGCAGTTTGGAAGTAAAAGGAAACATCTATGATGTCACTGCCTTGTCGGTTGTTATATGATGGCTCTTTGTATGTTTCCAACAATATTCTTTACATTCAATCCATTAAAACCTCGTGTAATTACGATGATACATTTAGTTTACTCAAACCTTAAAAATGCCGGTGAGTGTTGAATTACTGCAGCTGTCTAATCATTTTCATTACGCAATGAACCAATTTGGCGAATTAAATAAACTGACGACTGAGGAAAACCGACCAGTGAAACGTGGACTCAGTTATTTTTGTTTATTTACTATGCATTAATTTACTTATATACATTAATAAAAAAGGCAAAAAGTCTATTTAATATGACGTACACGATGTATGTAATATCTAAGTTTTTTTTTTTTAATTTCCTTTGAAATTATTCTAATTTAACCTGAAGCTTTTACAACATGTTCTTAATTTATTGCTAATGCATCTAAACGCACCTTAATGTATCTTGTGTTTAGAATTATTATATGCCGCAGTTAGCATGCAAGTGAGAGGTAAATTCTAAGTTGTCACTGTCTTATCCGTTCGCATCTCAATGGTTTGCAACATTTTCCTTTACATAACATTTCATTACGGAGGTTGTTTGACCTAGAAATACAAAATCCAAAATTACTGCGTATTGGCAGGTACACAAATACCTATACAAAATTTCTAAAAGAAGTTTCTGGCCCACTAATAGAATAATTGCCCATGCATCCACGCCGTTTCGTGTTATGTCATTCAAGCGAGCTAAAACTCTCAATCTCGTTCTGCATACCTCTAAGCAAATAAATCTAAAATTTAGCAATACTTAATCGGTCAACGAAGAACATAAACAATCATAGACTTACCAATTTTAGTAGTTGAAGCAGAAATATCGTATCTTATTTACATAATATTTATTTTGATTAATTGAAGTTACGTTACGCCAAACGAAGATGACGAGACGAGTTTTGATTCGGACTGTTAGGGCGAGGATAGACGAGTGTGAAAAGTCACTAACAGCATTTTCCGTTTTCCTCAAATGTATTATAACCGCTTTTCGTTTGTAGGAAATATTATATTTGAAGCTTTAGTATACTTTAATGATGCAACGTATAACTAGCCTGTATTCTCTCACTCCAAGGCACACACTGTTTGCCCACATTCTGTCTTTTACTAGTTTTGTTTTTTTTTAATGAGACAAAACCCGCCACACCTTTTCCCACCCACTGCAACTCCTGAAAGTCAGAATCAACAGTGGAGACCGCCAGAAAAACGCCGCGCAATGAAACTCGACGAGTTCTGGAGAAACGATCAACTGTCTTGGGTCCCGCAACGAAATTAATCAGAAAAGAATAGCGGAGGAGTAAGAAAAACAAAGATATTTTTTCCACTTCCCTCCATAACAAGCAGGAGACAGAACAGAACTAGGCCAATAGGCACAATGGGAGATTATTGCAACTGGGAGAAGCCCAGATTGCCAAGCACCACGAAATAAAATTTGATTAATTTAATGGGTCCTATGTAGGTATGTGCTGTTACAATTGATTCCAATAATAGGTATGGCAAAAGCGCCTGAACGCACGGAAATTGGTTCTAGTTTCTACAAGGTCCGTATAATAAACGACTCCGGATGTAACTTGTACACTATCCAACATAATATTGCGTTCATTTTGCCAAAGAATACACTCCCACAAGATGTGATGTGCGGACTGTTCAAATTCACAGTTCGATGTAGAACATTGACACAAAGGCGAAGGAGCAAGTCTTTTAATAGTTGCCGACTACTTACTCAATAATATCTATTAAAAAGTTTGTGTATCATTTTTTAAATGACACAAGTATCTTACCCTCTACGACATAATATCAAGCTAAATATTTCCACTATAATCTGACTCCTCAATGCACGAAAAGGCTATAAGGCAGCTAAAACTGGAAACGTATAGTTAGATAATATCGTCATGCTCATACCTGCTCAAGATAACATGATAAATTATAGCATACGACTATTCAAAGTCATCGCATATTACACCGAATAATACATAAGTGTTATACATTATGATCGATGAATACCACTATGACGCAATCAACTGGTCAGTTTAATAGAAGAATCAAATGATTAATGCCTTCAACTAATCACTTATTAAAGGCCCTTTCGAATCAAGAACATCTTTCAAAACTCGATAAATTAAGACCTATTACAAAATCGTGCTCCATTTTATATCATCAAACAACCTGCGTTCGATTCTCTAATCAACTAATACGCAATAGTTAACTATCGAAACTCGCAATTATTACAACGACCTTAGACATACTTTCATAATAATAAAAAAACAAAAGAGTATCACATGATCGATGATAGAAATTCCTTGTCCGATCTACATTCAATTTTAAATCTTATAACAATAGCACATCGTCTAAACTCATTGGCGTATAAAAGGAGATTTGTGCACAACGAATAGTTAGTTATTTATGGTAAGAGAATTTAAATGATCATTCTATTTCAAATCTTATCACAATTGTATATAGTTCTTAATTAACTGAAAAGAAGATTTGCAATGAATCTTATTGCTCGGCACGTGACTTGTGGATTATTTGGCGAAATCATAATTGAACGCCGTGTCGACATAACACATGATGATATAATTTGGAACAAAGAATGTTGAGAAAGACGTTTTGTTTTACCATGCTATCAAGAGTATGTATCTGTATAGTGAGATGTACCTACGACAAAAATAATAAGCAATTATATTATAAAATAAATTTTTACAACTATATACTACTTAATGCTTAACTGCAATCCCGCCTGATGGTAAGCAGTGAAATAATCGTTGATGATAAAGCGCGCTAGTTTATTCAAAGCCTATTCGCTCAAAAAAAACAGAGTGAAAAGACAGCAATTGCTGCGCCAGAGGCAGATTGATCTGGAGACCCTCCACCAAACTCCCGACACAACTACATTTGGCGCATCGTTGCAGTGTTGTATGTGTCGGGAGTTTGGTCGTGGAGGGTCTCCACATCGATCTCCCTCTGGTGCAGCATCGTTGGTCGTGTTGTTGGGTTTAACATTGCACCACCTCGCTCAACTGCCGTCTTCCTTCCCATTCACTAAGTTTTTTAAGTGAATGAGTTTAATAAACAAGCGCGCTTTACCATCAACGATTGCATCACTACTTACCATCAGATGGGATTGCAGTCAAGCGCTAGTTATATTATTAAAAAAAAAGAAATGTAAAGCATTAAGTATAAGTCTGGTCGCTATTAAACGCTGTCTCAAAGCTCAACCTTTTCATTTAGTATCATATCAACTATAAATCAGATCAACCTATCATACTCTTTTGCTGGATATACAGTATGTTAAGAAAACCCTGTCCGACCCATAAGGATAATAAAGGTTAAGTAAACACATGACCAAATATAATATAAAATTTTACGTAATCATCATAGTACCAATACAAATGAATTTTGAAATAACCTTTTTTTCCCGCGAATTTATTCCAACTTCCCCGAAATTTGATATTTTTTAAAAAAGTGACAACACCAGTATTATTATGAGCGAATAGCGATGCGACCACGTGCCCCGTGCCCTGCCGCCTGCCGCCCGCGGAAGGATGCTTTAACGCACATTTATTAAGTTACCTCTTTTATCATAAAATGAATGCATAATTTACAATTCGTAATATAATGATAATAATATACATCAATAAGGTGAAGAGTTGTTTTTTGTTTGTATTTACTTTATGGATAGCCCAATGTTTGAGAAAGGTTGTAGCCATTGTAGTATACCACGCTATGTTTAGAGTTCAACAATAGAGAAGAGTCAGAATGAACTAAGTAAAAATGAAATACTTTCAACTCATCGCATCTTATCGCATCGCCTCGTATCGCATGCAGGTGATGCGACGCAATGTGGTGGGTCAGGTTATACAATAAATTTAACGCAATTGCACTCAGAAGCAATAGTTCAAATTGTGTCAAATTAATATTCAATTAATTTCAAATAATAATAGAGATGAAACTGTTGTTATCTCTATTAATATCTGAATTAAATAACCACAAGACGAGCCATCAACAAATTATGTTTAAACCCAGAATTAAGTTAACATTTTTATTTCCATTAGATGCAATGGCTAAGTAAACAATATTAGCTTTATTTATTTACTAGGTTCTGCTCACGTCCGAGTATTTTTGTTTCCTCGTCCCACCCCGTCGCGTCGCATCGCATAGGTTATCATATTATTTGGTATTCGCTTAGCCTTCTTTCTTCATTTTCAGTCGGGTCTTAGTCGCATTATCATTATGTAGTTTGTGAATTAGTCGCGACTGTGCTGCGGTAATGGTTTACAGAAGGCATTTCTACAAGATGACGTGCTTACCTACGGCATATTAAGTACTAGCTGACCCGGTAAACGTTGTTTTGCCATATAAATAATTTCCTAGAAAAAAAATGAAAAATAGATGTTGGCCGATTCTCATAGATACCGGATAAGCACAAAAAATTTCATCAAAATCGGTCAAGCCGTTTCGGAGGAGTATGGCAACGAAAACTGTGACACGAGAATTTTATAAATTAAATTTGGTCTTGATGCGATGTTGATTGGACCATGAAATGTAGAAAGAACTTTTCAAATCCCAGATGAATTTGTGAAATTGTTTTGCATTTAGTAGTTGAATAAAAGTGACAACACCAGTATTATTATGAGCGAATAGCGATGCGACCACGTGCCCCGTGCCCTGCCGCCCGCCGCCCGCGGAAGGATGCTTTAACGCACATTTATTAAGTTACCTCTTTTGGCGAAATAATATTTATTTTTTTTGGGGTTTTTTTTTTAGGTTTAGCCAGGTTTTGTATGCATTAGTAGAATCAATTATCGATACCTAATAACACCTTCACGGGTCGGACAGGGTTTTCTTAACATACTGTATGTCTCTTCAGCGCCACAACAACCTGTCTTACGCCTTCGGCATCTATTCTGCCGTAGACACATTTTTAAAGTAATCGATCCATCCAGCTGGATCCATCCCTCATTACGCTTGCCGATGCGCGGTCCCTATTCCAGCACTGTTCCACCAACCATCGGCCCTTTGATTAACATAGCCAGGACACTGCCACTTCAGCTTGTTTGCTGTAGACTTTTACAGACTATGTCGGTAACGCCATACTTAACCACTGGACTGTATGTATGTACATAATCCCATTTCCACCCAAATAACCCACTAAACTAATATCATAAACCCAAAACTTTGGTCGGATGGATGATGCTTTCACGCACAATACTTACCTCAGAATGACATAAATAATACATTTTATCCGGATATTCCTGCTAGTCGCTATCGATTAGCAGGAATATCCGGATAAAATGTATCATTATTTTAACGGTCGACTGTTTAAGTACATTATTTTTTACTAGCAGCCCCCTCGGTTTAAAAAAATAATATACTTAAACAGTCGACCGTTCGGTCTAGAGAAATATTTTAGAACAGATCTTATCCAAATCCTACGTTATGTTTCATAACTGCTGTGTGAAGTAGAGAATCCTTGAAAGTATTAATTACATTTTGTTCCAGGCATTTTGCGAAATATTGATTGTGTATTCTTAAACCAGCCACCAACTGGCTCAAACTACTTAATGTTTTCTCTTTGTAACTAGCGCTAGACCGCAATCCCGCCTGATGGTAAGCAGTGATGCAATCGTTGATGGTAAAGCGCGCTAGTTTATCAAGAGCCTATTCACTCAAAAAAACTTAGTGTATAGGAAAAGGCCGGCAGTTGAGCGAGGTGACTAACCCAACAACACGACCAACGATGCTGCGCCAGAGGGAGATTGATTGATTTCTTTTTTTTTTTTTTTTTTGCTACTGTTTTTTTCATAGATATAAACTTTGCCCTACACTAAAAATCACTCCTTCATCGTGGGTTTATTAAAATGGGGGATTATTATTTAGTGATAACAGCCGCTCGGGCGATCGATCAGGTTAAGCAACCCTTGCCACAATGGGTAACCATCTTCACACACAAAGACACCTCCAACTCCATGCCTCGAAAAATACATTAAGCTGTTGATCCTAGCTATATTTTGTCGTACCCGAAGTGCCTGATGACTGGCAATAATTCTACCCCCTATTCCTCAAACAGTAGAGCCTACATATATGTAGGTACTACTTCTGCCTAACCCGTCTAAGAAATCAACTATGATGTTACGTAGTCCTACAATTTCAGAATACAAATCAGTAAAATTAATCCTCAATTATTATTGACTAGATTTAAATCTTATTATTATAATTTTTTGACATATTATATTCTATTTATTGTTATTGTATCTGGTTATTCATTTCGTAATTTAGAATATTAATTTGTGCACGTCTGTTATTGACAGTAACACTAGAATAAGACCTTTAAAATGTTAAATATCCATGTTTGTGTTTGTGTTGTTGATGTGCCTTAAATAAATAAATAAATTCTTACATTGCATATAGTTAAAGCAGCATGCTACTGGTACGTGCGGTGGCCTAGTGGTATCGGACGTGACTTACAAGTTGTAAGTCATAGGTTGGAATCCCATCAGACGGTGAAGGAAACCATCGTGAGGAAACCGGGATGTCCTAGAGCAAAAACTTCAAAGAGTTGAGACATCTACCAACCCGCAAAGAGCCCGCGAGATAGATTCTTGTCGGGCCACTCTCACCAAAATGAGCCCTGTGTCCCAGGAGTGGTGGGTACATAATAGGTTGATTATGTATATAAAAGACGTAAACGCATATTTTATATGTTACTAAAAGACGTGAACGCATATTTTATATGTTACTAAAAGACGTAAACGCATGTTTTATATGTTACTAAAAGACGTGAACGCATATTTTATATGTTACTAAAGGACGTGAACGCATATTTTATATGTTACTAAAAGACGTGAACGCATATTTTATATGTTACTAAAAGACGTGAACGCATATTTTATATGTTACTAAAGGACGTGAACGCATATTTTATATGTTACTAAAAGACGTAAACGCATATTTTATATGTTACTAAAAGACGTAAACGCGTATTTTATATGTTACTAAAAGACGTAAACGCATATTTTATATGTTACTAAAAGACGTAAACGCATGTTTTATATGTTACTAAAAGACTTAAACGCGTATTTTATATGTTACTAAAAGACGTAAACACATATTTTATATGTTACCAAAAGGTCTAAGAAATAATTAGCTCATGTGATGCGCAATAGATCTTATCTGGGCTGTGTTTCCATAATAGATTACAAAATACAACCATGATTTCAGAATATATTTTCTTTGACCCCCAAACATTTTTTTTCTAGTAGCTTGACCTCTAATCTGGCTCCATAAAAGATGTCAACTGTTATATCATAAAATGAATGCATAATTTACAATTCGTAATATAATGATAATAATATACATCAATAAAGATGAAGAGTTGTTTGTTGTTTGTATTTACTTTATGGATAGCCCAATGTTTGAGAAAGGTTGTAGCCATTGTAGTATACCACGCTATGTTTAGAGTTCAACAATAGAGAAGAGTCAGAATGAACTAAGTAAAAATGAAATACTTTCAACTCATCGCATCTTATCGCATCGCCTCGTATCGCATGCAGGTGATACGACGCAATGTGGTGGGTCAGGTTGTACAATAAATTTAACGCAATTGCAGTCAGAAGCAATAGTTGAAATTGTATAAAATTAATGTTCAATTAATTTCAAATATTATTAGAGATGAAACTGCTATCTCTATTAATATCTGTATGAAATAACCACAAGACGAGCCATTAACAAATTATCTTTAAACCCAGAATTATGTTAACATTTTTATTCCCAATAGATACAATGGCTAAGTAAACAATATTAGCATTATTTATTTACTAGGTTCTGCTCACGTCCGAGTATTATTGTTTCCTCGTCCCACCCCGTCGCATCGCATCGCATCGGTTATCATATTATTTGGTATTCGCTCAGCCTTCTTTCTTCATTTTCAGTCGGGTCTTAAGAGTCTTGAAGCGATGTTGATTGGACTATGAAATGTAGAAAGAACTTTTCAAATCCCAGATGAATTTGTAAAATTGTTTTGCATTTAGTAGTTCCAGAAATGACCGCGAAGCAAACAAACAAAGAACTCTTTGGCTATATTATCTATTAGTATAGCTTTAGTTCTCCTTAAAACCTTCTAATCATAAATTGATACCGACGCGTGTCAGTCATTTGGCTCGTGCACATTGATTTGATTAAATATTTTAATATATACGAATAAAATTATTAACTAAGTATTCTACACCTTCGAGATAAGAAAATTATGGTTAATTTATTACAACCATTATTTATAGATGTCTCTCACATCAATAAAATGATCAAATCAAATCAAATCACAGCATTTATTTCAAATAAACCAGTTACAGGTACTTTTGAATTGTCAGAAGGTCGGTCAGTCAGTAAGGTGAGTAGGTTCCAAAGAGTAGGTACTTATGGAGAAGAACGGGCAAGAAACTCCATGGGCACTCTTTTAAATTATCAAGCTATTGATACAAATATTTGATTACATCATTCATTTTGAAATCAATCGTGTGAGAACGATGCAGACATATATTGTACGTTAAGAGCGTCCATTATAGAAAACACACACAAAAAAAAAACAACATCAAAAAAGACTAACCCAACAAATAGATGCTTTACAGCAAGTACATTGTGCACACACGTGTGCCATGCAATTATGCAATACTAAGAAATTGAATCTACACAATGCAAAGATAGTTTTGTTCAAGGTTCAACAGCTCCAACGGTGTTCCCGAATACTAAGTTTAGCTCCTGTGTAGCTGCATCAGTGCTGAATACCCCTGTCAGCGATGCAATTCCGTAACGTACAATATGCTTGGCTACATAGTGTGTACTAGCTTTGACTAAAAAAAAAAGGCGTGTGGCACTCGGAGACTGCCGCGGTAAAGCTATTGCATAGCCTTTTTTTTATCAACTATAACTTGCAATTATAATTATTTATTTATTTTATTTATACAGTAATTTTTCCTTTGTTTTTAAGCTATTGCATAGCTTCTATCGCGGGCCTTGAGCGCGGGGACCGAATCCAGAAATTCCGTAAGGCTTCCTGTATACGACGCCGGAACCGCACCGGTGCCGTACCGCAATTATATGTATACGAATGATAATTGCTCATGGGCCGTGCCGCCGCCGCACCGCGGCCGCGTCGGCGCCGGACCGCCAGAGCGCCGCCATTTTGTAGACATTACACGACGCTCAGTGACAGGTCGCCTGCGCAGATGTCCACACGTGTGTCTTCAGGCATTTTATTAACATGGAGGAGTTTGATTATGAGTTACTGATTAATTTAGTGCAGGAAAGGGAGGTATTATGGGATAAGACAAGTGAATCTTATAAAGATAAAAGAAAAAATATAAAAGCATGGCAAGAGAATTGTGTAATTTTAAATGAGAAATTTGAAACTTTGTCCGATAAAGAAAAAAACGAATATGGTGAGTTGTATTTATTTTATTTAATCATAACAGTGTAGATGCCTACATAGTCCTCATGGAATATATGAATATATACCTACTTATTATGAATATATATTTTGCCATGATACTCGTCCTTGTTCAGACATAAAGTATTCAGCAAATCTGTTACGAACTGCGTTTGCCGTTTCATTCAGATCAGTAGGCCTAGTATGAGTTTTCAATACGAAACTCGATCGTTGATATCGAGCGCGTTTGGCGCTCTCATTGGTTGAGAGTTCTTGCGACCTTGAAGCGGGCCAATCGCAGAGTCAAACGCGCTCGATATCGACGAACGAGTTTCGTAATGAAAACTCATACTAGGCCTACAGTCCGTAGACTATTGGAACTTCGGAAAGTACTCAATTCCGAGTTAGTCGTATTTATTATGTCGTTGATATTCTCGTATTTATGAATAAAATTCTGTAATACGCAGCATGATTTTACTATATCTATGGCCAAATTGAGTGACACATCTAAAGGGCGATTAAAAATTTGCCACTTTTTGGACATTATTCCAAATGCACATTCTACATATCTTCGAGCTCTGGTTAACCGATAATTAAAAACTGATTTAGTTGCATCAAGTTGTTGACCACTAAATGGTCGTAGTAAATTACAATGTAAGACGAATGCTTCATCACTCACAAATATATAGGGTAAATCCAAATTAGTATTGGGCAAAGTCTGAGGTCGTGGTAAATTAAGCGTGTTATTTATTAGACCTCGCCAAAATGCTGTTTCTTTAAAAATCCTTGAATCACAGTCTTTGCCATAAGCTCCGACGTCAATGAATATAAAATTATAATTTGTGTCAACTGCAGCCATAAGGACGATGGAAAAGAAGCGCTTGTAATTTAGAAACATTGATCCACTTTTATGTGGCTTTATGAGTCTGATATGTTTTCCATTTACGGCGCCAAGGCAGTGCGGAAAATTAGCGATATTTTCAAAATCTTGAGCTATTTGAAGCCACTCTTCTTCAGAAGGCATTTTCATGTAGTTTGGTGCGAGCTCTAACCATATATGAATACATACTTCACGTATAATCAAACTTATAGTTTTCTTCCCAATTCTGAACCTATATTCTAAATCAGCCATTGAGTTTCCAGTTGCAAGGTATCTGTAAAGATAAAAATACATTAATAATACCGTTTTTTTTTTCAGGTAAATTATTATTAAATAAATGGCGAAATATGAGAGATTCGTGGATGAAATACGAAAAAAAACTCAACGAATACAAGTCAGGATCAGGTGCTAAGAAACTTCACAAATACGTGTATTACGATAACATGCAATTTTTAAAGAAAATTGTTACTACAAGGGAAACGGGTTCAAACATGTTCCGCCAAATTAATAATAATGATTCTTCAGCCCCAAAGAAACCACGCACTACATCAATAACAAGCGCAGTCGACGAAAGGATGTTGAAGTTTATTGATAAAGTTGAAAATGAAGATGAGAGCCGCTCAATGTCTTTTTTTAAAAGCATTGCAGCAACTGTAGACAATTTCTGTGACGCTGATGTGGTAGAATTTTAGTTTCAAGTAATGTCCATAATACGAAATATACAAAACAAAATAGAATTACAAATGCTCATTATGATTACCAATATAGTACTCCAATTACTAATGCACCTACCACTCATCGTATAGGACAACCAAGTTCCTATGACTACAACGCCGAAATGCAATCCTCTCCTTACGGATATCGTACTGCTGTCGCAAATGAATCGACCTTTACTAGACGACTAGAGACCCAAAATTCAAACTATAGTGGAACCAATTCTTTGACAGATAATGCAATGAGCCCCGATGGATCTACTTTTGATTTGAATTTTGCAGAATTAAACTGAATTTACGTGTTATATTTTTAAGTTTATTTAAATTCATAATAATTAGATACGTACATCTGGCATCTTCTTGAATAAATATTATGTTCTAATTAAATGTATTTTACTTACCTTACGGTGACCACCAGTCTTTCTGCAGGAGAAATGCTAGGCCGCATATTGGTATCTTGATGTTGAATTTTGCTTCGTAAAATGTTCAACAGTGCATCAAAAGTTCTTACACTCATTCTGAGATATTCATAAAATTTTTCTTCATAATTTCTTAACTCTTCAAAAAGTACATGAAATTCACCCTTATCCTCCCTAAAGGATAAAACAGGGTGTACCCAAAATCTTCTTCTGCGTTTAGTAATTTGCTCTTGCCGTTGCTTGAAGATCAAATAAGTGAGTAACACTTTCTTTTTTTTACTTAATGTTAACATTATATAGATAAGAATAACAGTGAAGTCTGTACAGTTACACCGACAATGTTATACAGTAGGCCTAGTATGAGTTTTCAATACGAAACTCGTTCGATCGTATCGAGCGCGTTTGACTCAGCGATTGGTCCGCTTCAAGGTCGTAAGAACTCTCAACCAATGAGAGCGCCAAACGCGCTCGATACGATCGAACGATTTTCGTATTGAAAACTCATACTAGGCCTACTGAACTGTGATCGCTGCTTTATTAATAAACGCGGATACAATACGGTTTTTACGCGGCGACGGTGCGGCTACGGCATGGTGGTGATGCGAATACGCAGTATTGCGGTCCGGCGCCGGTGCGGTTCCGGCGTCGTATACAGGAAGCCTAACGAAAAAACCTCACGCTCCCCATCGTCTAACGTCGTTTCAGTTCGGCAGTCTTCGGCACGGTATGTTTGTGTGCGTGCGACTACATCTTTTGAAAACAATTTATAGATTTTCAAAAAGAGCATGCATATTGCAGGGCGCGAACTCAGTTCTACACACTTGCCATGTTACTGATAGTCGCGATGTGCTAAAGTTGCGATTAATTTTCTCTCTGAAATATGTCTTCTATAGAGATATGTCATAGACGTCATCGACGTTGTCATGGCTACCTTAAAAACTTTTCATATAATTAATTATTAAGTACTTTTATTCAAATTAATTTAGTAGTGTTTTTATAAAATAGCTTTTTTTTAACGGAAAAGCTAAGATGAATGTCACGCTAATTTTTCATTGGACTTTTAAATTATTTATAGTGTTGTTTACTAAATAAAAGCGCGTGATTTTATAGAGTAAAAAGTGCTCACGCGGCCGTTTTTTTCAATTGTTGCAAGAATTCAAAAGACTGTCTTTAAATAGTGTTCAGACGATTGCTCAAAGTGTATTAGATTTAATTAGTAATAGAAATGGCATTTCAATAATGACTTTCAACTGCCAAAGTCTAAATAGTCATAAATACGATTTACAAGATTCAGTTAAGAGACAAACAAATGTGTTACTTCTTACCAAAACTTGCATGACGCATGATAATCCAATTGAAATACCTAATTTTAATTGTATTGTTCAGTTCGAACGAGATACTGTTTCAAAAGGTGTGGTAGCTATTTACCAAAATAAAAATGATATTACTAATATTATGACTCCGAATATTGAAATAAATATTGCACACGTTAGCGATGTTAATGTTAGGCGCTCAGTTGTTGGAGATATTTGTGCGTGCTTATGCAAACTTAGAAATGGCCTACAAATAGTTATGGTAGCAATTTACATTTCTCCGAATCCAAAATTGGACGAGGTAGAGCATTTTATTCATCGCACTTTACTGGAGTACACTGAAGAAGGCTCGAAAATACTTGGTACAAATGGTAATAAATTTCCATTTATCTTGGCTGGCGATTTCAACATTAACTTCGCTGATAAAAAATCAGAGCGGTTGATAACTTTTCTATCAAAAACATTGAATTTGAAAATGAATAATGATCCACAAGAGTCCACAACAAAATATGGGACCACCATTGACGCGGTATTTTCTAGGTATTTATTTAGAGGATATTAAGTCGCAAACTTATGTTTCTTATTTCAGTTATCATAAACCTATAGTTTCAATGATAAATATTCCTGAATAACCAACAGCTACTGTAAGGTAATAAAACCCACATGTATTGTAAAATAATAAAAATATTTTAAATAATATTAACTTTTTTATATTTAATAAAAGAAAAATTTATTTTCTTATCGGTCACCACACTCAAAAAGTGTAACTTGAATTAATATCAAAGAAAAAGAAATACTGCATAAATAAAATAAATAAATAATTATAATTGCATAAATTGATACAAAATGCTATGCAATAGCTTTACCGCGGCAGTCCCCGAGTGCCACACGTCTTTTTTTTCTTTGATATCAATTCAAGTTTTCTTTCTGTTTTGTAATTTATTAATTTTTTACCAGCAAAGTCATCAAAAGAGTGCGAAAAATGGTGTCGATTAAGCGACTAAACTATATTCAATGTTTTCTGTTCGACTTTGATAAAGAGATAGAAAGAAGCTAAGCAATAGCTTAAAAATGACGTCATGTTCGTTATCACACCCATGTCAGAATGTCATGAAATATGATGTCGGCCATCTTGGATTTCAAAAATGAAATCATTTTCGTGATCAGCACCCTGTGTTTTGGCGGGAAAGTCAAGCTGAGTGTCACGCTCGTTTTTCATTGGACTTTTAAAATTATTTATAGTGTTGTATACTAAATAAAAGTGCGTGATTTATGTAGTAAAAAGTGCATTTAGTAAATAGTTCATAAAGAACAGTGAAATATCGCTGCATAGTGGCCACATCATGACTTTGTCCCAAACCTCACTCGTAAGACGGGTCACGCGGCCGTCTTTTTCGACATGAATAATTCATAATTACGTGGCATTGGCTAAATGCACAAACCGTGCGAAGCCAAAAAATAAAGAAATAAAGAAAAAACCCATGAAATCTATTATATTATCACTCGAGTCAGTAAGCATGTAAAATGAGAAAACTAACATAGAACGATCCGTGTGAGAACTAAACGATCACTATTACACAACAACACTGATACCTTTGAGAAAGCGGACTTCCTCTACAATAGGGCAATGCTATTACTTATAATCTCTGTCATTGTGTGCTGTTTCGGTGCAATCGCAAGACCGGCCGGGCACTGAGGGGCAGGCAAGACAGCTACAGTATCCTTATGACTCCACCAACTGGTATTTCGTTGACTCGGAAACGGCGCACAGGGAGCACCACGAAATATACTCAAAGACTCCGAGGTTCTTTTTCAATATACCCCACTGTTTTGTCGTGGTGGCCTAGTGGTTAAAACACCAGCCTCTCAAGTATGAGTGCGCGGGTTCGATTCCAGGTCAGGCAAGTACCAATGAAACTTTTCTAAAGTTATATGTACTTTCTAAGTATATCTTGGACACCAATGACTGAAGGCGAAGGAAAACATCTTGAGGAAACCTGGGCTTTATAAGTCTGAAATCGCCAACCCGCATTGAGCAAGCGTGGTGATTACGCTCAATTCTTCTCTGTATGAGAGGAGATCTGTGCCCAGCAGTGGGACGATAAAAAGGTTGTTGATGATGAACGGCGTCGGTATCGAATTATTTGTTATCAATTTAATATTTTCGAGCTGATCTTTAGTAACATAATCACTTCTGATTGCGTTAACATCTGACCGTAGAATTAATAAATCCTTCATCAACTTCTTTACGTACGTTCTACGTAGTCAAAGCAAACTGGTGGCAATTTGTGAAGGTCATATGCCACAAAAACTGGGATTGTTCGGGACCCGTGATTTTAAACACCGTAATCGTATATTTTAGGTCTTTCTGCTTGTTCTTACGCCTCGATACATGTTTTTGTCTTGTCTTTGTAGAAACAAACAATAACTTTTTTGCCTCATCAATGTCTTCCTCAGAAAAAGCCGACGAGCATATTTTTATTAAACTTTCGTTGTTTCGTTTCGGAGATAACAATATTACAACTCGTACACTTAAATGTACTCGTATTAACATTGTTCACCGACATCTTTCTGTAATATTTTATTTAATAAAAACTTCAACTTCAACTCTTGATCTGGTCCCTGTGGATAGATACCACAATTTTGCCAATAACACGTGTAACAAATTATAGAAATTCTTTAAAAAAATATTTCACTATAATGGCGGATATCGCCAATAACAGTTGAAAAAACGGCCGCATGAGCACTTTTGACTCTATAAAATCACGCGCTTTTATTTAGTAAACAACACTATAAATAATTTAAAAGTCCAATGAAAAATTAGCGTGACATTCATCTTAGCTTTTCCGTTAAAAAAAAGCTATTTTATAAAAACACTACTAAATTAATTTGAATAAAAGTACTTAATAATTAATTATATGAAAAGTTTTTAAGGTAGCCATGACAACGTCGATGACGTCTATGACATATCTCTATAGAAGACCTATTTCACAGAGAAAATTAATCGCAAGTTTAGCACATCGCGACTATCAGTAACATGGCAAGTGTGTAGAACTGAGTTCGCGCCCTGTAATATGCATGCTCTTTTTGAAAATCTATAAATTGTTTTCAAAAGATGTAGTCGCACGCACACAAACATACCGTGCCGAAGACTGCCGAACTGAAACGACGTTAGACGATGTACGGCCTTCAAGCCACACCTCCGTGCCCGTCGGAGTGGGGAGCGTGAGGTTTTTTCGTTACGGAATTTCTGGATTCGGTCCCCGCGCTCAAGGCCCGCGATAGAAGCTATGCAATAGCTTAAAAAACAATTACAAATTAAAACTACAAGAGGAAAAATCAAAGAACAATCAGTGTAAGTATAGAAATCGACGCAGCTCAAGCCCAAGCCTTTTTGTCCCCAATATAATCCTTAACACTATAAAATGCTTTCTGACACAACTTACGTATAATGAATTTATTCAGGCTCAGATCTTGAACCACCTCTGGAAGTCTATTGTAAAAATGTATACATTGGCATCTAAAAGAGCCACCTATTTTCTTGAACCTTGTTGTAGGTACAATAAATGAATATGTTTCTTCAGTCTGTGTCTATATCGCTTTACGTCTACCACGTCACGATGACGCGAACTATACCTACTTGTCCACTCTCGATATCTAGCTAGACTACAGAAGAAAAGTGTAGTTCGCTTTAACGCGAGAATGTGATTGCCTCGTGATAGAAAACAAGAAATAGTAAAGATGTATCACTGACGCATTTATAATTTCTATTTATTTTAATGCTACACACAGCTAGCTTGTTTCCTAATAGCGAGCCAAAGCAGTCGACAATCTAGAATCAAGTGGCCACATATTAATCATTGTCCTATCACCAAATCATTCATCTTCAGCAATAACTAGTTATTGCTTAAACTATATGTCGGCCAAATTCGATAAAGAATAGAGGTAAACAAACCGTTGCTAGGCAACGAGTAGTTTACGCCTAAAAGATAGATGTTAATAACCTTTTCTAGATAGATGATTTTCATAAAAGTAATAATTCTATTTCCTACTAATGTAAACAGGTTATTTGTTTAGATATTTATAATTTGCATAGAACGCTTAACCGATTTGAATGAAATATGACACACGTGTAAGCTAATTTCCTAATATGTAAAATTTTTTGATACATATAATATTATACTTAGTTCATACTTGAAAGTATTATAATGCATGTGTTATGCAGTTGATTTGAAAGTAATTAAAATACGCAAAATTGTATCGACAAATGCCTCAACTTTATTCATTTTTTGAATTCTACAAAATGTGTTTAATACCTGGATTTCATCAATCTTTCTTTTTTTGTAGGGCTATCACGTAAAATTAATGTCGACTTTTTAATGTTTTTTTGAAATACCAAGTTATTATGCATGTTATTTTAGTAATTCTATTGAAATATGCTGCAATATGAATTGTTAATCAACAGTTAGCATGTTAAAGTCGATAATCACGTAAATAATAGGAGATTTGTAAAACCTGAGTTGTGATAACCCTAAATTGGTTTGTATACCTCTATTCTTTATGGGGCTTGGCGAGAATATAGTTATTGTAGGTACATATTCCTTTACCGGCGCGGATTAAAACCAGAAGTGGGGACCGCTTCGGCGGTCACACGTGCGGCGGGTCGGCCACCACTCCAGGTGGCTGACGTGACCCGAACTCTGGGTCACCGTCGGGCAACCCGGTCTCCTCACTGAGAGGAGCTGGGGGCCCCTTTTGCTTCCGGGTAAACGAGTGGGGCTAAGAGGAAGGACACCTCGCTAAAAACCTTTGGCTGCTGCGTCTTCTCACGCCTTTTGGCGGGAATCGCCGGCGGGGGATTGGTAGAAAGGCTCTGCTATTTCCCATGACCCCGCCACTAAGACGATATACTATTAATGACTTTTCCTTTTCGTTTCATACTTTATATTGTAGTTTAAAGTAATTCAATTTAGGTAACGTTGGGCCTGTCATATCCATGGAGACAAATCCTACTAAATATATAAAGATAAAATACACTTACTATTGCAATTTTCAGCTCTTTAAGAGCATCCCAAAAAAGAATCGAATATCATCATCATCATCATCATCAGCCTCTACTCGTCCACTGTTGGACATAGGCCCTAGGCCCGGTTTAAAGTCGCTCAGCGAGCTATGGAGCGGGCTATGTTGGGCGTCTCTCTGAAGGAGCGCATCAGAAATAAGGTGATCCGACAGAGGACCAAAGACACCGACATAGCTGAGAGGATTAGCAAGCTGAAGTAGCAATGGACTGGTCACATATGCCGCCGGGCCGACAACCGTTGGGGTGAACGAGTCCTCGAGTGGAGACCGCGTCTCGGCAAACGTAGCCTAGGACACCCTTGGGCGAGATGGAGCGACGACATCAAAAAGGTGGCTGGTAGCGGCTGGCGGAGAACTGCTCAACATGGAGCTTGTTGGCGTGCCATGAATCGAATATAGGAAAGTATTTAATTAGTATTTAAGTAGGAAAATACGGTTACTGTTAAGTTTCCCGTTCTGAAATGTAGAAAATACGTCAACAAGTTAGATCGTAGCAAAATGCGTTTTTATCATCAAAGACGTAATTCAATAGATACACTACAATTCGTTTTATTCTTATATCAATAAAAGAGAGAGTACAAGATTATATTTCATCTCACTAATCCATGAAAATATTGCCTTGCAATCGTTGAATTGCTGATGTTTTATTAACACTTTCCTTGAGTCAGATTCACGGCTTGCAAAAAATGCGTCTTACCAATATAAGCTCTAATTCCTGAATAAACAAAAGTCAAAATTGCATGGCACTTTATATGTACAAAGAAGCTTGCGTTTAGTCTTCCAAGCATTTTTACATAAGTTGACGATGAATGATTTTAAGACTCAATCTGTCTGTTACCCATTCATATTTTTCATAAACCTTACATAACGTTGCATTTTTTCCTGGCGAAGCAAATACGTTTATCGCTGGCTGAATCTGTTAAATAAGCATCAATAAACGGACAACTTCTTATGATTCAGCGACTTCACCACCTCAAGGTTTGTTACTAAACTGGTCATAAAACTGAACAGAAGAACAAAGAAAAAAAACCTAAATAATAAAAGGATTATTTTTATTTTCTATGAAATTGCGATATCATCCCTCTTTTATATACTACTAGCTTTCCGCCCGCGGATTCGCCAGCGTGGAATTCGGTTATATCGCGCTTTTAGATTAGTCTAAAGATTGTCTGTGTCAAATTTCATCAAAATCGGTCGAGAAGTTTAAGCGGGAAAGCGTAACGGACAGACAGACAGACAGAGTTACTTTCGGATTTATAATATTAGTATGGATAGTGTGAATTTATATCTCACACAAATGTTTGATGCGCAACGGCGGTCAGTACAAAATCGGCAATATCCTTTTTTGATTCCCGAACCATTTTTATAAGTGATGACTTATAATTAGCTGTCAGTCTGACATACATTTTTTATTCTGTTTGTTGTAGCTGTAAGTTGTCCATAGTTATATAATAGTTATACAATAAATAAATAAAGAGTCTGACAGACCCGGCCACCCACCTCAGGGCGGCGAACATCCATGTAGAGTTTCCTGGGCCGGCGGGAGTTATGATGCATAACTCCAGCCGGCCACGTCACCGCTGGCTTCGCTGGCTCGGCTTGCGCGCATTCTGTCACAGTTCTATTCTTATCTAACCCATTTGGTCAGCGTCGTTCGGTTACTGCGACGGGCGGATCAATCGTGTATTTTTTTTCCGGGGGGGAAACTCTACATGGATGTTCGCCGCCCTGAGGTGGGTGGCGGGGTCTGTCAGACTCTTTATTTATTTATTTATTCACTATGGACAACTTACAGCTAAAACAAACAGAATAAAAAAATGTATGTCAGACTGACAGCCAAATATAAGTCATCACTTATAAAAAACATTGTACAGAGATAGTATGGACAACACAACACAGCTACCTAGCTTATAAAAATTAAAAAAAAAACAAACACTACAAAAATAAACAAAAATTAAAAAACAAGCAATATAACATTCCAGCTTAAGTTATACACAATGATAACAATGATATAAAAAAAAAAATCCCAAAATACATTAAAGTCTCAACCAAAAAAGCTACGGCTCATGCAATTTCTGACTGCTCTTGCTAAAAATCATCTCGGTATTCCATCTCACCCCTATACCGGGGCTTGCAAGAACGAATACTGCTTCCGCAACCCGTGATTGGTGCCGGCCCGCCCCCTATGCTCAAGGAGAGGGGGTGGAGTGAGGGGTATGACACCCAGGACTGTTCACTGCCGAACAGAAAAAAGCATTTGTTTCAAGTAACAGTAACCAGAATATGTACCCACAACATACAACTCAACGCATGGAACAAATGTTAACACCGGACACTGCTAGCATCATGTCTGCTACAGCAATGTCACATTCGCAGACAAATCTCCCGGCAATCATCTCCAGAACTGTTTTGGGGCTGCCCCGTACCCTGCGCACCAAGGACGGAGTGCGCGCTTCCGCAAATATGCTCGAGGCACTGCATTATATATATACATGGATTATAGGTATGTATAAGTTAACTTTTCTATCTGATATAACGGTGATGTCAAGTATCTTTAACCCCATCACTGAAGTGACTTCCTAATGATCGCTTTCATAAGCTAAGTCATATCAAGCATACCTGTATACATGTCGCAGCCAACTGGTTAATTTTTGTAATAGTGCTCGCTTCGTTCTCTTGGCTCACACAGGGTTAATCACAGTTGTAACGTAATCCATTTGGACTGGCTTTGTTACTGCAGTCAATTTAGCTCGCACCTGATTGTTTACAGTTCCAACCTACAATTTATTGAACATCAATCAATCCGTTAGTTGAACGACCGCCATTTAGTCCAACTCCAAGGAGCCAAATACAAAGAAAAAATTACCTACTTTGTTTTTCATATGAAAATGAAACATTAAGCGGAAAACGAAGTAGCTAAATAGCGCAGACTAGCGATGCGATACCAAGCTATAGGTCCCCGACCTACAACCGAAGTTTTATGTGGAAGAAATTGCGGGTAGAAGCAGTATGCATAAGTACGCACTTTATTATAAGTATCTCAGAAAGATTTTAATCATAAATAAAATTATTTAATAAGAACATTAATCTCCAAGCCACGTCACTGAGAGATAATTTAAGTAACTATTTAATGAAATGAATTAATAATTACATAATTTGTCTAAACAGAGAAACTAAGTACCTGCAACCATTTAAGTATTACAGAAGGAATTCCATAATGATTTTCACGTAATTATTTGATTTCAATCTACATTACTAAACAATGAAACAGAACTGGTTTTAATAATAGTGGTTAATACTTATCTTATCATAGTAAAATAATTACAAGTAACAGTAATATTTAGGCGTATCTATTCACCGCTAAAAGAAGTCCGTTCACCTTGGCTCCTACTTTTCACCGACCTACTTGGCACCGACCGCCTTCAGCTTTTGGGAGTTCAGACTTCCTCAAACCTAAAGTTTGGGCGGTTCACTGACTCCAAAGCCAAGGTGGCTGCCATCAAACTTGGCGTCAATGCAAAGGTCCTGTGGTACTTAACACCATGATAACTTCTAATGTTATACCTACAAAGCACAGGTCCCTTTGTCTGTGGAGTACTGCAATCACATATGGGCTGGTGCTGCAAAATGCCACCTGGCAACTTTGGATTCTGTGGAGAGGCGTGCGAAGAGGCTAATTGACGACTCAGATTTAGTTAATCTCCTAAAGCACAGAAGAAGAGTAGCCAGCCTGTCAGTGTTTTATAGGAAGCATTTTGGAGAGTGTGTGAGGGAATTACAAGACTTACATAACTCCCCCATCTCCGTTCCATCGTCCGACGAACCTTCCTTCGTACGGCGAGTTTCCATCCTTAGGTTGTGGACACTACTACGATACGGATGAAGCGTTTCGCCTCGTCGTCCAGCAGCGGTGTTTCCGTTGGACTACAATTCAAGTGTCTTCATGGCTAGAGTGATTAGGCTCTTAATAAACTAGCGCTCTTTAATATCAACGATTGCATCACTGCTTACCATCAGGAGGGATTGCGGTCAAGCACTATGTCGTAAGTATAAAAAAAAAATTTAGACTATAGCTATATTATACTGCTGACGACTAAAAATCAATTGGTGACCAACGAGCAACAAGTGCACGAAGAACGACGCAAAGAACGGCTACAACAAAATACTATAGTAGAATCTGCCAAATGTATTTAATGTATTTTTGACTTTATCGCTAAAGCATTAGGTTTAGGTTGAATGGGAAAATTACACAGCTTGATGTCCTGGCGTCGGTAGCAAACGTGAGACTCGCAGCGAGTATTCTGCTCATGAAGCGATCGCATGTTCGATCGAGTGAGCGAATATTCTCTTTAAGGGCCTTAGTCTCATTTAGTAGCGTAAAATGGTCACTTTAGGAAGCTAATTTCTAATTAACGGCTTGGTTTTGAGATTTGAAAAAAATATATCTTGTCTATTGATTCATGTACAACATTTACTAAAGATGATTTTTTCGTAGGATTTTGCCTTTTGGCTTAAAAAAATAGTTACCAAAACGCTATTTTTGGCTAATATTCGTTATTACTTCTAAACGGCATTGATGTGTGGAAATATTTTTACACTGAAAAATTCGCGGTTAGAAGTACTACAAATATGCAAGAGCGTATTTAAATCCATCAACATTTGCCAAGAAAATATCCTTATTTTGAAACATTGGTTTAGAGGTGCTCTGCGCGGGCGCGGGCGGCAGTCGTGCGTTAGCATTCAGACGGGAGGGTTGTGTCGCTTGCTGCTCTGCTCCGGCTATCGCCGACTACGCGTGGTTGTCTGTGTGAGTGCAAATATTTACGAGCGAATCGTGTCAGTGTACGTTCATAGATTAGCTCGCAAATGAGAATTGAAGATGCGTCTGGTGGCGTAAGTATCTATCTACCTATACTCTTGTATTTATACCTACATATTACTGTATTTTTCTTTATAATTACTATTAGCTTTTGTAACCATTTTTCTTTTACAATTGAAGTTAAACAATTACGAATTGTTCCAGGAAATCTAGAAAGAAAATTTATCGTCTTGCATCCATACCCCCGTCTGAAATCGTAGGCACAAATCGCGACCTACACGCGGCTTGTCTGCATCTCTGAATATTCTTTGATTGTCGTTTTAGTTTAGCGCGCCACCGCGCTCATTTTACGAATTCGGGAGTACGGCGTTTAGCTCCGCCCACATGCACAAGGTCATTGAGGCTACTATAACCGTTAATAAGTATTGTCTTTGCAACAAAACAGTACCTTCTCCCTGTGAACAGTCGGCGATCAATTATTTACAGGAGACCTACAGATTAAGATCTAATCTACCTAAGATCTTTTTATAAATATATTTCCACAAAATCGTTGATAGCTACTCACTTCTTCGTCGGTAACAGGTGCAATTGAACTAATAATTAATTATTACCTAAAATTATCATAGTAGTGTAATGTGTTGTATGTGAAACTGCAATCATTTTGAAACATATCGCTGATCTGTTGCTCGAAAAATGTGTTTGATCAAAAACATTATATAGAACGCAAATAATTGATCAACTGTCAAAATAAAACCCATTAGGTACTACTGATAGTATGTTTCGAAATTACCCTGAGGCATATTCGCAACAGAATTATATATCGACTCATTTTATTTTTCTAAAATTAATAATATTTAATGAATGACTTTACGAAACTGTACTTAGATAATCGAAATGAACATTCGAAACTATCTGGAAGTGTCTCGCTGTGTCATCTCCAGTCATCTTTACATAGGTAATAGACACTTTATGTATTGCAGTTATTCATTTTTAGTCTATCTAAACTATTAACTTAAAGCATCAGGATATTCAATGTTATTGTTTGACGTTTGTGTATGTGTAGGGGGAATCCGAAATGAAATGGACGCGTTGTGAAACGGACACTGACTGGTGTGTTTGAATTTTTTTTTTTCACAAAATAAACTAATTTTAAGTTAAGTGCATCTTTTTCTGTCCATTTCATTAAGAAAAGGATAAAAGATAACATTTAAGTTTAAAGCTGTCAAATTAGGACACTCCATTGTCTATGGTTTAGACGCGATTGTAAACATGGCGACTAAAATACGCCACTTTACGTCAAGAGCGCACTATTTTGACATATCTAAACTGACATTTTATCTTCTTTCCTTTTCTTAATGAATAAAAAAGAAAAAGATGCAGTGAACTTAAATTTAATGTAGTTTGTGATCAGGGAATCAGGGCCACTATCATGCTAACGACAAAAAGTACAAGAATAATAGTAGAAACTTACATTTTGACAGAAAGCCAACTACATACCTAAATTTATTTATTGTCCTAAATCTAGAATAGACTCAAAATACAAGTTGAAGTTAAATTGCTTCACTAACATTAATAAATTAAACATACAATATAAAAACATACAATAAATAGACATAAAAACATATTGACGTTCGAATTGAACCACTTTCTTACTTTCGTTGGCACAGGACAATGGTCGCTTGCTCCGATGACCAACAAACGAGACAATTGGTTGCTTAAACTTGGCAATTGAACGTGCTTTTAAGCATAATACGTTCTAAATCAAGTAAATTTATGTCTCGTCATTGTATCTGGCAGTAATAAATATCTTTAAATCTCTACATGACACAGAAATGTCTGGTCGTCCCTCTTAAAGCACATTAAACCGTTGGTCCCGGTTGCCATACGAACATCCAATGCTAGTCGTTACGGGTCGTTTGAGCCACCAATAGTCCAACAATTGTCCTAACTGCAATGCTTCGATATCGCCTTCGGATTGTGGAGGTCAGACGGCAGTCTTCACGGAAAATATCGAAGTTTATCCAAAATCAGCCCGTAAAGCGGACTCCAGACTCCAAAGGAAAAAGCTCCGGATGCGACTGAGATTAACGCTAAGATAATAATGTACTACTACAGAAAATAAATGGCGAAATGTGGGTTTACCACAGAATCACCTCCAGCTGTGCCAAACACAGAATTACTTAAATGCATCAAATTAAATCGTTACCGCGCCAGTTATGCGAATAAAACATATCTAAATTATAATTCTAAATTGATTGATGACTATCGTTACCTACTTATAATGCTAATTTACGATCAGTTAAAACATAGCATATAATTATTAAAACAAATAAAATCAACGTCCAATTTATGATAAAATATCTGAGTTTCAAAACCGTGTTTGTAATAGGCTAGGCTATTCGACCCGCTGTTCATTGTCATTTTTAAGTGATTGGCAACACCTGATATTCAAATCGATATTAAATTACCCATGTAAGAAACTGCCCCTACGAATGAAAGCAAAAAAAAATATAAACGTACGGTTCATTGAATTATGTTGATTATCTACTAATACTGAGATTACATTAGTTGATTGAAGAATTGAGACATTGATTTCCGGAAGACAATTTGTTTTATTATTTAATTTGTTCTTAGTGATAAATGAAATGAAATCTTTATTAAGCAAGTAGGATCATTGATCACTTTTACACGTCATATGTTTTTTTTTTTTTTAACTAGACCGTTTTGAACTTTTTTTAGACTACCTCTGAGAAAAAATAGCCGAAACAAACTCAGGGATCATCGTCTTTTTTTTAAGTTCAGACATTAAAAATGAAACAGTTTACAATAATTTACGTTATAATTACCATATTGCTTAATAACAATGCATAGCGAGTAGCTCAGTCCCAAGCTTTTTTGTCTTCTAAATAATCTGTGATTTTATAATACCCCTTTTTGCAAAGTTTGGCGTTTATATAGTTTTTATATCGTTTAATGGGTAAGTTTCGAATGTCCATGGGAAGCTTGCTGTAAAAGTGAATACATTGATCCATGAACGAGTTGCCTACTCTGTGGAGACGAGTGTGATTTACAGCAAGATTGTGTCACTAAAAACAAACTAATTAATTATAAACATTATAGTGACTTAACTTTCTTAATTCATATTATATGATAAATATATTTTTACATAGTTATTTCATTGGTCATTTTTACTTTTTCCTATTCCCTTACATCACTTCAGGAAATTTCCATTAGTTTGACACCAAAAATTACCATACGTATTTATATATAACTTAGGTTCATGTTGCCTTTATGTAACGTCAACTTAATTCCTTATAATTTTAATGTCATTATATAATTATATTAATGGACAATATAATTATATACCCGGCAATGAGCGTCAATGTTATGTATTCATAATTTCTGCTTAGACGCGTAAAAAGTCTATAAAATTAATATGTATTTAGTTAACATTACAGGTTAGAAGTAAAAGTTTCCTTTTACCACTATTCTTTTGTAGAATTTTCTAACTACTGGAAGACATTTTTACCATCTCGAAAGTAACAATATGGTGTGTTGTGTAAATAGAACAAAAACCATACACGAATATATTAGTAAGTATAATAGGACCGCGCTGCGAATTCATTGATAAATTCCGCGCACAGTATTCAGGGTGCGTGTGATTTGAATTTCGATATTTTCTAATCAATATATTTTTAGGTGTTTATGTGTAGTCGTGGTGGCCTAGTGGTTGAAACACCAGCCTCTTAAGTATGAGTGCGCGGGTTTGATTCCAGTAGGCCTAGTATGAGTTTTCATTACGAAACTCGTTCGTCGATATCGAGCGCGTTTCACTCAGCGATTGGCCCGCTTCAAGGTCGTAAGAACTCTCAACCAATGAGAGCGCCAAACGCGCTCGATATCGACGATCGAGTTCCATATTGAAAACTCATACTAGGCCTACAGGTCAGGCAAGTACCAATGTAACTTTTCTAAAGTTATATGTACTTACTAAGTATATCTTGGACACCAATGACTGAAAGTGAAAGAAAACATCTTGAGGAAACCTGGACTTTAAGTCTGAAATCGCCAACCCGCATTGAGCAAGCGTGGTCATTACGCTCAATCCTTCTCTGTATGAGAGGAGACCTGTACCCAATAGTGGGACGATGAAAAGGTTGATATTGATGATATTTTTATGATTTTCAAAATTTCTGTTTTTATTATTCTAGTTTAAAAAGTTTATTTCAAATTAGTAGATAATTATTTCTTGATTAATTTCTCTTTATGGTAAGTATAGAAAACAACAAGTACTTAAGCTATTAGGTGTACAAATAAGTTTCCGCCGTTTAACAAAAGATGTCAATAAGAGTTTTTAATTTTTTTTTAATAATTTATATCATGACCATGGATACAAGTCCTTTACTCGAATACATAAATGGATTTTAACTTCGTAACTTAACCTAACTAAATTTAACCTAACCTATCTCCTTTCGTTTCCCGCGTGAGCCGACTAGGAGGGTTTGGAGTAAAGTCATGATGTGGCCACTATGCTAAAATATTTAAATGTTCTTTAAAAATTATTCACTGAATGCACTTTTTAGTACATAAATCACACGTTTTTATTTAGTAAACAACACTATAGATAATTTTAAAAGTCTTATTAAAAATGAGCGTGACACTCAGCTTGACTTTCCCGCCAACAACTCTCAATAAGAGGTTTTGTAAGTTCGGACATCTGGTAATAATATACACTTAGAGTATTAGAGACTCTATATCAGTATCACATATTTATTTCTGTGCCAAAATGTCAAGTATTTTGTCGAATAATCGTCATTTGCGGGAACTTTGTTACATCTTTAATTTGAAGAAACCTGCAGCTGAGGCCCATCGATTGCTTATAGAAGCTTATGGTTAAGCTGCTTTAAGAAAGAGAAGTTGTTGTGAGTGGTTTCCAAAGTTTAAAAACTGTGAAGACAAAAAACGTAGTGGAAGACCGAAATCGTACAAAGACACGGAATTGGAAGAATTATTGGAGGAAAATAGAAGGGAGAGAAAAATCGCTCGCATTACTACTCCTGATATGACAAATTTTTTTATTCTTTTAAAGTCTGTGTGAATGCGCTGCTTTTCCTTCATACGTAACAGATTTTTATTTGGTTTTCAATATCATGATGATGATGATGATGAAACACATGACCAAATAAAGTATGAAATTTTACGTAATCATCATAGAAACAATACTAATAAATTTTGAAATAATCTTTTTTTCCCACGAATAATTCCTCGAAATTTGGTAATTTTTAAAAAAGTGACAACACCAGTATTATTATGAGCGAATAACGATGCAACCACGTGCCGCGTGCCCTGCCGCCCGCCGCCCTAGGAAGGGTTTCTTGCCGCACATGTATTAAGTTACCTCTTTTGCGAAATAATATTTATTTTTTTAGGGAGATTTTTTTAAGTTTAGCCCGATTTTATATTCATTAGTAGACTCAGTTATCGATACCTAACAATACCTTTACGGATCAGACAGAATTTTCTTTACATATTGTATAAATGATTCCAAACTATACAGAAATCTCTTTTCAGAACATCTTTATTTTTCATTTCTCTCTTTCTTGCTTTTGTTTATATCATGTCCCATTAATATTAAACTGACATATGTAGGCATCATAAAAAAATGACACATTATCGTCAAAACCGTACGAGACAAAAAAACGTATCTGAAAAATGTACAGTGCATTTCTCTAGGTATATGTCGATCATCAAGGGAGATGCCAAAAAAATAACGAGATATGGAATTTTTCGAGATTTGTTTGTTTTCGATTTATTGAGGTTCGACATAACGATGTTATACTATTTAAGTAAATATGCGTATCTATAAGTCTGCCTAAATAAGAAAAGATATTTTAATAATTGTTGTAACAGTTTCCTCACCGTTGGGAACTTCAGACCACTGTCTGGTGAAGTCTGTGTCGACCTTCTCCCCACCAGATCACGACTCTCGTGGTGAACGGCGAATGTGGCGATACAGGTCAGCAGACTGGGATGAGATGCGCCATTTCTTTGCGTCTTATCCTTGGCAGCAGGTCTGCTTCTCTTCTAGCAATCCGTCGAGCTGTGCGGATGCTATAACCGATGTGGTGCGTCAAGCTATGGAATATTTTATTCCCTATAATGACGTGCCCGTCGGTGGCTCGGCTCGCCCATGGTTCAATGCCGATTGTGCCCAAGCTGAACAGCGTAAGCACACGGCATTTCTCACCTGGGTTGACGCTCGTGACCGCGGAGCTCCGTATCTAAGCTCAAAGAAGAGAGCCTTTAACCGTGCTGCCAAGTCCTACAAAAAGGCGCTAAAGAAGGCTCGCTTTGACCGTATTACCCATATTGGCAACAAGTTATCTGCGCAGCCTTCCGGTAGCAGATCTTTTTGGTCCCTTGCCAAATCGGTCGAGGCGAACTTCTGTCGGCCCTCACTGCCTCCGCTGGTTAGGCCTGATGGAACACTGGCTCATACGGCGAGAGAGAAAGCAGGTGTCTTTGCATCTCTCTTTGCCCATAATTCGCGTCTTGATACTGGCAGTGCTACTCCACCTATTTTACCCCACTGCGGTACTTCAATGCCTGAGGTTCGCATTCGGAACAAGGAGGTTCTGAGAGCACTGTGTCGTCTGGACGTGAATAAGGCTAGTGGTCCGGATGGTATACCAGCGATTGTTCTAAAAGCATGTGCGCCCGAGTTGTCTCCTGTATTGACACGCTTGTATCGCCTCTCATTTGGGACTGGTATAGTGCCCAAGTCCTGGAAGCTTGCCAACGTGCAGCCCGTGCCCAAAAAGGGTAGTCGTGCCGATCCTAACAACTATCGGCCGATTTCGATCACCTCCATACTTTGCAAAATTATGGAGCGTGTATTGAACTCGCGCCTTTTGGCATACCTGGAAGGTAACGATCTCCTCAGTGACCGACAGTACGGGTTTCGCCGCAATCGGTCAACTGGGGACCTACTAGTGTATGCCACTCACTTGTGGGGCGAGGCACTCGAGAGGAATGGGGAAGCAATTGCTGTCTCCCTTGATGTCTCGAAGGCCTTCGACCGGGTATGGCACGCTGGCCTTTTGAGTAAGCTTCCAGCGTACGGCATTTCCCCTAGCCTGACTGGCTGGGTAAAAGACTTCCTGACTGTGCTCATCTGAGCCCATGTCAACTAATGCCGGTGTTCCTCAGGGGTCTGTTCTCTCTGCAACTCTGTTTCTGCTGCATATTAACGATCTGCTGATGCCCGGTATCTATGGGTATGCAGATGACAGCACAGTTGTGGAGAGATAGCTGCCGGATGCTCGGGCTAGTAGGGAATCAATCCGGTCCGAAAGAGAGGTCATGGTAGAGCGAACGAGTGTTGCACTTCAGGCAGTCTCCGAATGGGGCAATGCCAATCTTGTAGCATTCAATGCCGCCAAAACGCAGGCGTGTCTTTTCACCGCCAAAAGGAGCCCGTTCACCTTGGCTCCTACTTTTCGGAATGTATCCTTGGAGTGTACCGACCGCCTTCAGCTTTTGGGTATTGAGATTTCCTCGAACCTAAACTTTGGGCGGTTCATTGAGTCGAAGGCCAAGGTGGCTGCCAGAAAACTTGGTGTAATCGCAAAGGTCCGGCAGTACTTCACACCAGGGCAGCTTCTAATGTTGTACAAAGCACAGGTCCGTTCGTGTGTGGAGTACTGCAGCCACATTTGGGCTGGTGCTGCTGAGTGTCACCTGGCCACTTTGGATTCAGTGGAGAGGCGTGCGAAGAGGCTGATTGGTGACCCTGATTTAACTCGAGTTGGTCTCCAAAGCCTAGAGCACAGGCGTAGAGTAGCCAGCCTTTCGGTGTTCTATAGGATACATTCTGGGGAGTGTGCGAGGGAATTACACGATTTAATTCCCCCATCTTCGTTCCACCATCGGACGACCCGTCGTACGGCGAGTTTCCACCCTTATGTTGTTAACACCTCTACGATCCGGACGAAGCGTTTCGCCTCCTCCTTTATACCGCGTACATCGAGGGACTGGAACAATCTGCCGGCGGCGGTGTTTCCGTCGGACTACAATTTGAGTGTCTTCAAGGCTAGAGTGAATAGGCTCTTAATAAACTAGTGCGCTTTACCATCAACGATTGCGTCACTGCTTACCATCGGGCAGGATTGCGGTCAAGCGCTGGTTTATACTTTAATAAAAAAAAAAAAAAAAAAAAAAAAAACATATGCGTGAAGATACTTTAATGAAATGCAGGGTTACAAAATGCCTAATTTCATATGTATGTATATAGACCAATTTAAACAGCTGCGTAAGTGCTTAGCAACAACCTGACCTTCTACAACATATCTTATTACGTCAGCAATGGACCGTAATACGCCTATTTTATACGCCTTTATCGTATTTATCTGCATATCGCAGTGATCTGGTCGTGCCTCGGAAAGCAGTCCCAGTTGCCATAGGAATATCCAGTGGCAGTCGTTACTGGTTGTTGAAGCCCTCTAAAGTCCAACAATTGGTCTAACTGCAATGCTTCATTATCACCTTCTGGTTGTTGAGATCAGACGGTAGTCGCTTCACGGAAAATATCGAAGTTTAGCCAAAATCAGCAGTAAGACTGGTAAAGCGGACCCCAGACTCCAAAGTTAAAAACTTCGGATGTAACTGGGATTAACGCTGAGATGATGATCATAATGATAACGCACAGTAAAGATGATTTGGGATAAAACAAATCCATCACATCCAAGCAAAACTACCAGCCCCTGATTTTCAACGACAGACTTGATGACGTCAGTTAGTGCAGCAGCATACGATTAGACATAAAAAAAACAACAATCAAAATAAGAAATAAAATAAATATAACATTTCAAAAAGATGGTAACAACGTGAATTATATTAACATAACCCGTAACGTAAAACTAACCTAGACAAATTGCTAATTTGTCAACAAAAATCAAATTGGCAATAAAAATGCATAGGCCTTGACATGAAAATAAAAGAACGATTAATAATCCTCTAGCATCTATTTGTACCAAAAACACTATATCGCGATTCGCATTGATGTAATAAAATAACGCTACACACGTTCAACGTCCCAGCTTTTCACTTTTTCTCAGATGAAGCATCTTATTTGGCGTAGCATGCATGAATTTGGGTGTAATAACCGTCAGCGCGTCGTCTATAAAATATTTATGAGATGCTTGCTGACTCCGATCTCACTTTATTGTCACACAACGTATCTTATGTAATGTTGTTGTTCTATTTTTAAAGAGATTGAGTGCGTATTTATTCATAGTGGCCATGATTTATAATGGGATATTCGCGTGTCACGAATTATGGATGGCGCTTAGCGAGTGAGTGTAATCCATTTGATGGATGTAGGTATTTGAAACGGCGGATGTAGAGAGAATTTTAACAGTACGGTAATATTTATTTAATCTGAGGAAATGATTCTACCTGTTGGGAATTGAAGACATATGACACCGCTTACTTGTGTGTGTGTGTCTTTACGGGTCGTCAGTAGCCCTAAAGTTTGACAACCAGTTTTAGGAAGGAAGCACTATCGTACTATCTGGGTTGTGGTAATCAGATAGACAGTCGCTCCATGCAAAATACTTGTATACAGCTGCAGTGTGCGAAAGAAATATCATGCCCCCCAGGCACAGGCAAGAACACGGGTGGGTTTTAGGCAGTAAAAGTCTGTCACGCCCTCCTGATCCACCAAGAGTGTAAAAAAACCCGTAATAACTCTTAAATCATAGTAGTTTTTACTACATAATTACTGCTCTCACCTTTTCTCGGTTACACAAATATTATTCTGTTCCTTAGAAAAGTAAATATGTGGTAGGGCGATTAACCTGAGAAAAACAACAGGTGGTCTAAGTCAGATGAATATGAATCGCTGTAAACTATGATTGAACAGGCGCAAACTAGCGTTATACAAACATTACAATTTTAATTACTCAGTAAATCTGCAGCCAAATCTAGAGAAATGTATGTACTAATACTAAATTATGTAACCATTACAGTCACTTTTACGACTTTTAACTACCCTTAATGAAGGAAGTGGATGTCAGTAACTGCTTTATTTTAATTACATTAGTCTGTTCTCCGAGTGAGAATCACTGAGTAACTGAGGTGAATTCAATCTGTCACACTCAGTAATCATAGTACTTACTAACAAGGCGAAGCCTCTAAAACCACGAGTAATCTATACTAATATATAAAGCTGCAGAGTTTGTTTCTATGTTTGTTTGTTTGTTTGAATGCGCTAATCTCAGGACTAGTCCGATTTGAAAAATTCATTTTGCGTTGAATAGCTCCTTAATCTAGGAAGGCTTTAGGCTATATAACATCACGCTGCGAGCGATAGGAGCGGAGCATATCGAAACCTACGCGGGTTAAACCGAATGGCGCAGCTAGTAACTTATAAACATTGGACTAAATAAAAAGAAGCCATCGTCTGTCTGCCTTTTTTGCCAGTCTAACCGTATGCAGCTGAATATAAATATTTCGTAAGTATTTTGCATGGAGTGACGGCCTATCTGACCTCTACAACCCAGTTAATAGTTAGTACGATTGCGCTTCCTTGGTAAAACTGGTTCTCAAACTTTTCCGTAACAGACGACCCGTAACGTAAAGCGTAATATAGACATACAAAAAAAGATTTCTTTGTAATATTGCTGCGCCCCGGGGTTTCAAAGTTTCGATTCCATGGGAATATATGAATAAAAACTCCAAAATCCTACATGTTAATCCTGGTTCCAGATTGGTGGGACTCTCCCCTATTACTTAGGTGGATGGATTACAGTCGACATTAGGCTAAGCTTTACTTTTACTAACGTTATAAAGATATTTATATAATTTATCTGAAATAAACCATGTGTGTGCCAAATTTCATCCAAAGTAGTTATTGCGTGAAAAGGTAACAAATATCCATCCATTCATACAAACTTTCACGTTTATTGTATTAGTTTTTAAGCTATTGCATAGCTTCTATCGCGGGCCTTGAGCGCGGGGACCGAATCCGGAAACTCCGTAACGAAAAAACCTCACGCTCCCCACTCCGACGGGCACGGAGGTGTGGCTTGAAGGCCGTACATCGTCTAACGTCGTTTCAGTTCGTCAGTCTTCGGCACGGTATGTTTGTGTGCGTGCGACTACATCTTTTGAAAACAATTTATAGATTTTCAAAAAGAGCATGCATATTGCAGGGCGCGAACTCAGTTCTACACACTTACCATGTTACTGATAGTCGCGATGTGCTAAACTTGTGATTAATTTTCTCTCTGAAATAGGTCTTCTATAGAGATATGTCATAGACGTCATCGACGTTGTCATGGCTACCTTAAAAACTTGTCATATAATTAATTATTAAGTACTTTTATTCAAATTAATTTAGTAGTGTTTTTATAAAATAGTTTTTTTTAACGGAAAAGCTAAGATGAATGTCACGCTAATTTTTCATTGGACTTTTAAATTATTTATAGTCTTTTTTACTAAATAAAAGCGCGTGATTTTATAGAGTAAAAAGTGCTCACGCGGCCGTTTTTTCAACTGATATTGGCGATATCCGCCATTATTGTGAAATATTTTTTTAAAGAATTTCTATAATTTGTTACACGTGTTATTGGCAAAATTGTGGTATCTATCCACAGGGACCAGATCAAGAGTTGAAGTTTTTATTAAATAAAATATTACAGAAAGATGTCGGTGAACAATGTTAATACGAGTACATTTAAGTGTACGAGTTGTAATATTGTTATCTCCGAAACGAAACAACGAAAGTTTAATAAAAATATTAAACTTTCGTTGTTTCGATTATAAGAGACATTGATGAGGCAAAAAAGTTATTGTTTGTTTCTACGAAGACAAGACAAAAACATGTATCGAGGCGTAAGAACAAAAAGCAGAAAGACCTAAAATATACGATTACGGTGTTTAAAATCACGGATCCCGAACAATCCCAGTTTTTGTGGCATATGAGCTTCACAAATTGCCACCAGTTTGCTTTGACTACGTAGAACGTACGTAAAAAAGTTGATGAAGGATTTATTAATTCTACGGTCAGATGTTAACGCAATCAGAAGTGATTATGTTACTAAAGATCAGCTCGAAAATATTAAATTGATAACAAATAATTCGACACCGACGCCGTTCATCATCAACAACCTTTTTATCGTCCCACTGCTGGGCACAGATCTCCTCTCATACAGAGAAGGATTGAGCGTAATCACCACGCTTGCTCAATGCGGGTTGGCGATTTCAGACTTATAACGCCCAGGTTTCTTCAAGATGTTTTCCTTCGCCTTCAGTCATTGGTGTCCAAGATATACTTAGAAAGTACATATAACTTTAGAAAAGTTACATTGGTACTTGTCTGACCTGGAATCGAACCCGCGCACTCATACTTGATAGGCTGGTGTTTTAACCAATAGGCCACCACGACAAAACAGTGGGGTATATTGAAAAAGAACCTCGGAGTCTTTGAGTATATTTCGTGGTGCTCCCTGTGCGCCGTTTCCGAGTCAACGAAATACCAGTTGGTGGAGTCATAAGGATACTATAGCTGTCTTGCCTGCCCCTCAGTGCCCGGCCGGTCTTGCGATTGCACCGAAACAGCACACAATGACAGAGATTATAAGCAATAGACCAGACAGGCCTTACGGAGGAATTGCCCTATTGTAGAGGAAGTCCGCTTTCTCAAAGGTATCAGTGTTGTTGTGTAATAGTGATCGTTTAGTTCTCACACGGATCGTTCTATGTTAGTTTTCTCATTTTACATGCTTACTGACTCGAGTGATAATATAATAGATTTCATGGGTTTTTTTCTTTATTTCTTTATTTTTTGGCTTCGCACGGTTTGTGCATTTAACCAATGTCACGTAATTATGAATTATTCTTGTCGAAAGAGGTGGCCGCGTGACCCGTCTTACGAGCGAGGTTTGGGACAAAGTCATGATGTGGCCACTATGCAGCGATATTTCACTGTTCTTTATGAACTATTTACTAAATGCACTTTTTACTACATAAATCACGCACTTTTATTTAGTAAACAACACTATAAATAATTTTAAAAGTCCAATGAAAAACGAGCGTGACACTCAGCTTGACTTTCCCGCCAAAACTCAGGGTGCTGATCACGAAAATGATTTCATTTTTGAAATCCAAGATGGCCGACATCATATTTCATGACATTCTGACATGGGTGTGATAACGAACATGACGTCATTTTTAAGCTATTGCTTAGCTTCTTTCTATCTCTTTATCAAAGTCGAACAGAAAACATTGAATATAGTTTAGTCGCTTAATCGTCACCATTTTTCGCACTCTTTTGATGACGTTGCTGGTAAAAAATAAATAAATTACAAAAAAGAAAGAAAACTTGAATTGATATCAAAGAAAAAAAAAAAGGAAAAATTACTGTATAAATAAAATAATTGATAAAAAAAGGCTATGCAATAGCTTTTTTTTTTAAGTTTTATAAACTAGAGACTGCAATCCCGTCTAATGGCAAACAGTGATGCAATCGTTGATGGTAAACCGAGCTAGTTTAAGTTTAGTAGTATACGTTTAGGTCGCATCTAGTATTCAGATAAGAAAACCTAGAGTTTCTTTGACCGAGTAACATCTATGTTGCGTAACATTTTTTTTTATATACCTATCAATTGACCCCAAAACATTCGAGGCCTTGTTTGTTTAATAATGAATTAATAATAAACTGGTTTTGATTATTTAATGAATGCTGACAAAAAAATATTGCAAATATAAAATAAGGAGGGATTGTTTTTTTAAATGATTTTGACGTTTTCTGAATTTATGGCAAAATTTATGAAGTGAAATACAAAATTTATGAAGTGGGACCTGGATAAGTGAGAAATCTCCATAACTGAAACTCATGCTGAGGTCCCACTTACACTTTGGCACTGAATTACCTCTGTTAGTGGGACGAGGTAAGCCTCTATATCTGGGATTTGTTCTTTCGATTTATCATCATAGTTACCTCTATAACTGAGACAGCGAGTAAATTTTATATGCATTAACCTCTGTAACTGTGATAACATTGTTTGTTTACTCATTCTTATTCTACCCACAAATTCCACACGTATTCAGTTTCAGTTTCGCTTTACTATCATTCAGATGTTTATTTGAAAAATGCCAAAACGAAAGCTACAATCGTTATAACCATTACGTGAAAAACTGAAGTTAATATCCGTGTATGAAAGTGGGAACAATTAATAGAATTATGGCTATTAATGGAACCCTCTGTAAATGAGACAGATATTTATTTATACCTGTATATCTGAGACACTGGGTAAGTGGAATACCTCTATAAGTGAAACGACATTGCAGGTCCCTAGATGTCTCACTTAACCAGGTATCACTGTAATATAACCAATAAAATTCCTAACCTATGAATACCTACACCTAGAATTCTAGGTTTTACTTCAGGAACGCTGGTATATTCTCGAATTGGTATATTGGGGTAGCGGCGGCCTAGTGGTATCGGCCGCAACTTACAAGTTGTAGATCGTAGGTTCGAGCTCCATCAGGCACTTTATTTTGTGTAAATTATTTCATCACCACTGCTCTCAAAACGGTGAAGAAAAACATGAGGAAACCGGCATGTCTTAGAAGCAAAAACTTTGAGGACATGTGACATTTACCAACCCTCACTGGGCTCGCGTGGTAGATTACGACCCACTCAGTCTCATCGAGAGGAGGCCTGTGTCCCAGAAGTGGCAACATTATATGCATGTATTCTCGCTCCGCTCAAAATATGCAGTGCGATTCTGTAAAAATATGAAGTGCGGTTCTGTAAAAATATGCAGTGCGGTTCTGTAAAAATATGCAGTGCGGTTCTGTAAAAATATTCAGTGCGGTTTTGTAAGAATATGCAGTGCGGTTCTGTAAAAATATGCAGTGCGGTTCTGCAAAAATATGCAGTGCGGTTTTGTAAGAATATGCAGTGCGGTTCTGTTAAAATATGCAGTGCGGTTCTCTAAAAATATGCAGTGCGGTTCTGTAAAAATATGCAGTGCGGTTCTGTAAAAATATGCAGTGCGGTTTTGTAAGAATATGCAGTGCGGTTCTGTAAAAATCTCATCGTGAAAAGTTAGGTGAGCACTAAGTGAGTTGTCATTCTAACTAACACTAGGGATTGACACTATTGACAATTCACTCTAAGCTCAATTTGTCTATTTTTTAGATTCGTACAGACTTGAACGGTTAATCTTCGGACGCTTTTCTAATGGCCTCACTTTACGACTTCCGGGCAAAAGATGATTTGTAGTTCTCGCAAGTTGGAAAATTGAGTAACTCGTTGACATACCTATTTGAGTAATGTCTGTAAGTACAAAATCTGACAAGATGACACTTCAGTATATTGCCTTGTAATTTGACCAAACATAGTTCGTTCATAAAAATGAATAACTAGCTGCGCCGCACGGTTTCACCCGCGTAGTTTTCGATACGTTTTGTTTTATATGATCCGCTCCTATTGGTCGCAGCGTGATGTTATATAGCCTACAGCCTTCCTGGATTAATAGGCTATCCAACGAAAAAATATTTTTTCAAATCGGACTACTAGTTTCTGGGATTAGCGCGTTCAAACAAACTCTTCAGCTTTATATTAGTATAGATGTGTAAATCGTGTTTACTAATTTGCTTACCTAGGTACCCCAGGTAAACAGTTTTCTTTAGTAACAGTATGAATAGGCAGATTTGCCGAAGATGTTGTAATTCAGCATCTAAAGAAAACTAGGGCAATTCCTGTTTGTATAAGAATATACGCAGTTTAATCTAAGTCTCAACCTGCCAAAAATACTTCAAATTTATCCAAGGATCTTAAATATAAAATACAGACTATCTATCAAATTTATTTAGAGGATTTTTAATTTTATCGCTAAAGTAAAATATTGGCAGTTAAGGGTAACTGCCCTCTGACGGAGGTTCTTCGCGATCGCGAGGGCCGTGCGGTCCCTGGCCCTCTATGGGGCACCCGTGTGGGCCGGGTCACTAAGAAAGCGAACGACCCGATACCTGTCCCATAGGGTCGTGGCCGTTGGGCCCGTCCGGAGATACCGTATGGTCCCCGCTGAGGCAACGAGCCTCCTTGCCCGATTGCCGCCATGGGATCTGGAGGCCAAAGCCCTCACCCACATGTGGGAGTGGCGAAAGGAGGCAAAACGCCTTAGCATAACTCCACGAGAAATCGCAGTACGGCGGAGAAAGCTCCGGCGGGACCTCATGGCGACATGGAGAGTGCAATTGTTGCAACCCAGTGCTGAGCACGCTACAACAACAGCGGCAAATCCCCTCTTTGATGAGTGGCTAGAGACGCGCGTGGCGCCCTCATCTTCCACCTGACGCAGGTCCTCACAGGACACGGCTATTTTGATAGGTTCCTCTCCCGGATAGGGCGAGAGGAAACACTAGGGTGGCACCCTATCTCCCTGAAGACACAGTTGAACATACGATGGGGCCGGCTTAGGTAGAGCACTGCCGTGATCTTTCACGTCAGACCCTGGTCCAAACCATGGTCCGGAGCGAGAATGCATGGCGGGACATCAACTCCTTCTGCGAGCGGGAATCCCAGCGCCCTCACGCCTCTAGCCGCCGCAGGTGACGCCCTGGTCGGGACACAACATCGAACACCCGACCACCGTAGGCGCGGGCTTGCGGTCGGCGAGCGATGGCCAGCTCGCCGCCCTGTAAACATAAGGTCTGGGTCGACGGCGCGTTGCGTTTCACGCGCGCCTCATAGAGATATCAACAAATCGTGACGGGATCCACAAGATCCGATGCCTCCTTGGCCAGGGTTGCGGGTTGGTTTAAAACGAAACTGTGGCCCTGACGCACAGGCAAGTCAAGAAATACAGGTGGGTTTTAGTCAGTAAAAGTCTGACACGCCCTACAGCTTCGCTCAGAGCGGCAGAGGTCGTTTGATGATTTCCCATCCCAAATAAAAAACAAGGGTAGTGCATTACCACTTTTGAAGTTTATTGCTCTATCAATAAGTGTCAAAAGTGGTACTCCACTTTTGGACCCTTACTGTACCTTATGTTACCTATATTTTTGTAATTTTTTTGGATAGCATTTGTCGCTGAGGTAAAATTTCGACTACGTTTTGCCTCCTTAAGTTTTTCAAACACTTCGAAAAGACTACTTACATACTTACTTTTATGTTAGGTAATTTAGCAAAAAATGATTGAGGCCTAGAGAAATCTCAATAGGGGTCCCGTTTATAATGATTATGTAAATGGGGCTTAGAATGATGATGTTTTAGTTTTAGTAAACATGCGTACGTAAGTACTTATAAAGAAACCAGGACAAAGATGAGTGCCCTACTAGTAACCGAATTTCTATAACAATTATATAAAACAACAAAAAACCAATGGCGTAACATGAATGGTCCAAAACAATAAAAATGCTTGCGTGATGTTATTTTGCTATGTACAACAATAAAATCGCTCATACTCGTATCTTCTTGATGTTAATCATATACAACGCCCTCAAGCCAAAAGCCGATGAACTGTTTCATATATCCGCAACGTCACAAGAATGAATATTATTAAAGTGCCAGAGATGATTACAGATATGACCAGAATGCTTATATGCGACAATGCCATCTACTGGACACTCGTAACACTGTTCAACGAAGTAGTTTGTGTGTTCAACCACGTCTTTAATCAAGAGAAAGGCAGTGTTCTCAGGCTCTTCGTTCAATTTAGGACAACTACGCCGACTGCACCGTCGAACCTCGCTACATATATTATTAGTTTGATTCTCCTTCAATAGATGGCGCCTTAATTTATTCACGGAATGTTCCTTGTTTTCTGGGAGTTTAGAGATTTATCATATTTTAAGATACTAAAAGTTCATTATAGCCGTGTACTTTCAGTTTTTTGCCCAAATTATGATGCAAACAGTCGTGGTGGCCTAGTGGTTAAAACACCAGCCTCTCAAGTATGAGTATGCAGGTTCGATTCCAGGTCTGGCAAGTACCAATGTAACTTTTCTAAGTATATCTTGGACACCAATGACTGATTATAAAGTGAAGGAAAACATCTTGAGGAAACCTGGACTTAAAGTCTGAAATCGCCAACCCGCATTGAGCAACCGTGGTGATTATGCTTAATCCTTCTCTATATGAGAGGAGGCCTGTACCTAGCAGATCCCACTGCTGGGCACAGGCCTATAAAAAGGTTAATGATGATGATGCACACAACATCTAACACTCACATCTTTGGCATAAAACTATAGAAATCCCGTATTTTGATTATCTATTGGATTATTTTTTCCCTAATAATATAGACTTGACTTTTAACCTGGCTGCTGAAACATCGGAACGGAGTGAACTTAAAACATCTTTACACGACGCAAAAGATATTTTAAGTTCGCCATGTACCTACGTCCATAAAATTACATTACTTACAGCATTCATTAAATTAAAATGAAAAAAATCGAGTGATCTGTAATTTCAGGCAAATGTACAAAAGAAATAAAAATTATAATAACATATTTTTAAATTATATTATACAGTACTAAGTATGACTATAACTCAATTCATGATAACATTTTAAAGATTTCACATCTATAAAATGTTATCATTTGCAAGGCTGGATATAATTCAAGTCAATTTTCTATGTAAAATAAGTTATTAAAAGAACAATGGCTGCAATTTCAAAGATATTATTACAATTTCGATACAAAGTTCACTAGTATAGTGTTTATTTTTTGCATTTTGCCATAAAGCTCAGTATTATAACTGAGTTTTATGGCAAAATACCAATAATGTATAAGTAAATAATTTTCGCAATGGAGCTCGTCTTGTCGTCCTCCGTGGCGCAGCGGTCAACACGCCTGCCTGCGACGTGGAGGCCCCGGGTTCGATCCCCGGCCAGGTCATGATGGAAAACGATCTTTTCCTGATGGATCTTACTTTGGGGCTAGTTCAATCTGTGTGATTTGTCCGTATATATTTATTTATTCTTAGGAACCATAATCAGCCCATAATGCTATTGGGACGTAGGATGAATCAAATAGAAGTAAGGAAATAAAATAGTAGGCTGTCCATCAGGCAGGCCTTGTGCAGGTTATATCTATACGATTTTTGGGTTTTAGGACACGCCCGTTTCCTTTCCTCACGACATTTTCGTCTTTATCTGTTTGAGAGCAGTGATGATGAAGTGATTTACATAAAGTAAAGTGTCTTCGAACCTACTAGATACAACTTGTAAGTACTTGCCATTAACACTTTGTCAACCAACACTAATTATCCGTAACGGGTTACCAATCTCAATCTTTTTGCAGAATATTCCTAAGACCTTGTATTTTCTTTACGGAGACACATATGAAGTGTCTTCGTAAAGAAAATAAATTAAAATTATTTTTCCATTGAGTTATATTTTTTTTACATTTTTTATGATTTTTGTGGATATTACCATTCCATTCCTTGATATGTTTGAAAAAAAAATGCTTCTGCTAAACAACGAAATGCAATATGAAAGTCATTGTTACTGTGCGATATTGTGTTACGTAACAGTAGAAACATTAAAAATTGCGTGTTTTAGTTTTCTTGACCGAGGGGCCGATACCCTGAGGACGTGATGTCGCAGAAGGAAGCTGCGGAACGGGAGAGGGAGATATCAACTCCCTTCCCGGGCCGCAGAAGACGCACCGGGCGCCGAGGAAGGGCGGATAACGCCCTCTTCCGCCCCCCATGAATGGGTCCAGGGGCGAGGGACATGGGGAAGTCCCCGCCCCCCCTATTGATAGACCCCGAGGGCGCTAGTGTCGGGCGCGCCGACACTCGCGCGCGCCTTTGAGGAGATGCACGGAGTAGTTTATCACCCCACTACCCCGTGCAGGAGACAAGGCCCGGACAGACCGGGCCAGCACGAGGGTGGGGCCGTGGAAGAGTTTAGACTCCCGCGGCCCCACGCGCGCTCGTGATAGAAGACACACCGGGATGGTTTTAGTCAGTAAAAGTCTGACATACCCCGTCGCCCACCCCAGGGCGGCGGGCATCCTATGAGGATTTCCACCCCGGGAAAAAAAAAAGGGGGCCGATACCCTTGGTCGGAATCTAAACTAAAAAGTGCAGTGTATCCTTTTCTTTATATTTCATTAAAGACAGAAGAGGCTCCTAATGTCTACACTGTTTTTATGAAGTTTCTTAATTTGACAAAACAAACTAATATTTATCTTGTTTTCTTAATGAAATAAAAAGAAAAAGAGGCACAGAATATAATAAATATATAATATATAAATATATAAATAAAAATATATAATAACATACATAACCATTAAATATATAATACATTTAGTTTAATTTGAGAACACAGGAATCAGCGCCATATAATAATATATCATCATCATCCTTATCAACCTTTTTATCGTCCCACTGCTGGGCACAGGTCTCCTCTCATACAGAGAAGGATTAAAAATATATGTATATTAAAAAAAACCGGCCAAGTGCGTGTCGGACTCACGCACAAAGGGTTCCGTTTCGTGCCATTGATTTATGAAATTAAAGGATTTAAGTTATTTGTATGAAAGATTACGCGGTAATAAGCGGTGTACGATATACGAGGTATAAAATAAAACTACTTACTAGATCTCGTTCAAAACTATTTTCGTTGTAGTTTTTTACAGTAATGTACATCATATGTTTTTTTTTAGATTTTTCATTTTCTTATTTTAGAAGTTAGAGGGCGACCAACTTTTTTCCACTTTGGAAGCGTCTGTCACGCAAACAGAAAAAAAATATTTTAGAAACCTCGATATTATTATTGATTGCAAAAATAAAAAATAAATTATAATAAAAAAAATATTTTGACTTTCAGTTCTAAGCATGGGGGGGGGGGGCAAATATTTATTATTATTTTTTTATCAAAATCTTAATGCGGTTCACAGAATACATCTACCTACCAAGTTTCAACAGTATAGCTCTTATAGTTTCGGAAAAAAAATGGCTGTGACATACGGACGGACAGACGGACAGACAGGCATGACGAATAAGGGTAAGGGTATAAGGGTTCCGTTTTTAGCCATTTGGCTACGGAACCCTAAAAAAAGTCATGCAGTCAAATTTCAAAATGTCTTATAACTTATCAGCTGAATACCTATTGTTTTAAATTACGTTTCTTATACATAACTTCAATACGTTATTCCATTGTGATTATAATTACCGTGGGTGTTTATTTCGAAGTATGGCCACACTTTCGTCTAGACAATATTAGTCATTTTACATGTCATTTTTTATATGTCATCGGGTCCAAACTAGTCTGTAATAAACTGCGTTTTAGCCCAGCTTACACGTCATCATCATAATCAACCTTTTTATCGTCCCACTGCTGGGCATAGGTCTCCTCTTATACAGAGAAGGTTTGAGCGTAATCACAACGCCTTCTCAATGCGGGTTGGCGATTTCAGACTTAAAGTCCAGGTTTCCTCAAGATGTTTTCCTGCACCTTGTAATCAGTCATTGGTGCCCAAGATATACTCAGAAAATACATATAACTTAGAAAAGTTACATTGGTACTTGCCTGACCTGAAATCGAACCCTCACACTCATACTTGACAGGCTGGTGTTTTAACCACTAGGCCACCACGACTTACTAGGCCACCACGAGCCTACATCACAGTACTACAATATTTAATACTTATCTACTAGGTACAGTATTTAATACTTATCTACGAACTCCTATGTCCTAACAGACCTCTGTGGCAGACTGTCACCAACGTAGCAATCTAAAAGATTATCACTTATAATGACAGCTTTGTCAAGAAGCCTCGACATAGATACGTGTTGCAATCGCAACTAATTAGTCTTCTTTGCACCATTGATGGTACAGTATAATGATGCATACGATACAATGAAAATTGTTGTGAAAATTTAATTTGTTCAGTTTTTAATGGAAGCCTTTCCACGTCTGCTATTTTTTTCAAATTTGTTATTCCAATTCTAACATGATTCCATTGTCATTTCATTGTAAATGTGCTTAAAATTTCTTAATCTTCCAAATTCAAAATGATCGACCAATTATCGAAGTTGTCTCGTAATGGAATGGTGATATAATGACATTGCCGTATTGTCATTATTATAAAGCCCGTTAGTAGAAGTTATTTTCTAAAAACTACAATTGAATTTGAGCATTTATTAATATGGAGTGGAAAGTCAGTGATTGATCATTGTAAAGTCATAATAACACCATTTTGTTAGTAGATAACGAAACTTGTCATAATCGACCATTATGAGATCAATGATCGAAATTCTGACACTATTGTAATAGCAGACTAGAGTATACTGTTATACCCCGACCACATAGGTACGGACGACAGCAGGTCGAGCTACCCTAAACTGTCAGATTTTCCCAATCAACTTTGAGCCTTAATGCTTTAGGCCGCTGCCTCGAAACTTGCGGGCAGCGGGGCGGCGGCGGCAGCGGCGCGGGAGCCGGGCGGGCATCGAAGATCCGTTCTCGAAACTAGCGGGCAGATCGCGCGTCACTATAGCCGCGTAGTGTTGTGTTCACGATTGTGTCGACGAGATATTTGTTTTTATTCGCGAAAGAAATGTCTGAACAATGGCGGAAATATCTTTTTGTTTCAAATTTATTCCTAACGCTCGATCACCGCTCGCTGCCCGCAAAATTCGAGCGCGAGAAGTACACCGCTCGTTGCCCGCCACCGCCCCGCTGCCGCGCCGCTGTTTTCGAGAACCGGTCCGTTTGATTTTACGCATAAGATCTTGCCGCTCACTCGCCGCCGCCGCCCCGCTGCGCGCAAGATTCGAGTCAAAGGCCTTAGAGATAACGATGATAATCTAATATGGAAATCTGACAGATTGTAGTAGCTTGATGTGCTGTCATCTGTACTAACTATTGCCGTCAGTTTCGCCAACGTGGCGGTCGGCAATTATCCCACAGAACCATATTTTAGCGGAACATAAACTACATTGACCTCGATTCCCTAGTTCACAAACTAAATTAAATTTAAGTTCGGTACATCTTTTTTTATTTCATTAAGAAAGGGACAGAAGATAAAATGTCAGTTTAGACCTGTCAAATTAATACGCTCCTGACGTCAACCGCGGCGTATTATTAGTCGCCAAGGTCTATGCATGGAGTATCTTAATTTGACAGGATTATACGAAAATATTATCTTCTATCCCTTTCTTAACGAAATGGAAAGAAAAAGATGCACTTAACTTAAAATTAGTTTAGTTTGTGAATAACAGAATCGGCGCCAGTGTGTCAAATCCATGTTCGAGTGCCTTTCATTCAAATATGTTCAACTGTTAAGGTGTAGAAGGACCAACAGACTGACCGACAGTTGGTACATTGGTGTTTGTAATAATACTAGAATTTGAAAAATTAATCCCAGGCTTTTATTATACTACTACAGAGCAGCTTTTCATGAACGGAAGGTATAAGTTTTTATCATCACCCTCAAAGAAAGCGGTGTATCAGACTTATAAGCCTGAAGCTCTTATACAAAAATATATTTTTATAGAAGTTTCTTTAACATTAATTCCTTCACCATGTGTCATGTGTGGTACCGGGCTTAGAATAGTACCAACCCATATCCTCCCGTGGGTGTCGGAGGCGACCAAGGGAACTCTCACCAGGGTAGCAGGCAGTGGAATATCAAATTACTGCGATCCCCAACCCGCCTGCTAAACGTGGGGATTATGGCAACCCCAAATGCATTGAAAACCTTGGAGGAGGCTGTTGTCCAGCAGTGGACCTCTATAGGCTGAAAATGATGTCTTGTTGTTGCATGCAAAAATGTTAGACACAAATGTTGTTGTTCTTTGTGTCCTACAAAGAACAACAACATTTGTGTCTAACATTTTTGTTCTAAGTTCAAAAAGAGGGATATTTAAAAAAAAAAAATTTTATAACTAGCTGCCTCCTGTGGTTTCACCCGCTTAAGTTTCGATACCGTGGGAATAAAAATAAACATAAATATTTTAACTGCGTACTTAATTAAGTCTACATGAGGTGCTAACTACATATTATCTAGACGTTATTGCTTCTGACTGACAGATCATGCCGGTTATGACAGCTCTATTTACTACCTCGCAGATTTCCACGCAAGCTTGATAGAATGAGTAGCTCTGAGTTAATTATCTATTTAATGTGTGCTAATGTGAATCATCATCTGCCGAGCCTTTCCCCTAGTATGTTGGGGTCAGCTTCCAGTCTAACCAGATTCAGCTGAATAGCAGTATTTTACATGGAGCGACTGCCTATCTGACCTCCACAACCCAGTTACTGGGTAATACGATACCCCTTTGTTTTGTCTGGTATGGGAAATCATCATGATAATGATAAGAATAGCTGGTCGCTCTGATTAACCGAAAGAAAATGAAATGAAATCGTTTATTAAGCAAGTAGGATCACCGATCACTTTTACACGTCATATTTTTTTTTAACTAGATGAAGCCGGCATTTCCTAACTGACGACTCTGAGAAGAAATAGCCGAAACAAACTCAGGGATCATCGTCTTTTTTCAAGTCCAGACATTAAAAATGAAAATGTTTACAATAATTTACCTTATAATTACGCATATTGCTTAATAACAATGCTTAACAGAGCGAGCAGCTCAGTCCCAAGCTTTTATGTCTTCTAAATAATCTGTGATTTTATAATACCCCTTTTTGCAAAGTTTGGCCTTTATATAGTTTTTAAATCGTTTAAAAGTTTCGAATGTCCATGGGAAGCTTGTTGTAAAAGTGTAAATATTGACCCATGAACGAGTTGCCTACTCTGTGGAGACGAGTGTGATGTACAGCAAGATTGTGTTTGTTCCTGGTATTTATATTACGAATATCGCTTATTTTCTTAAAATCCGATATATTTTTATGTACATACATAAGATTTTCAAATATATACTGTGAAGCTACAGTCAGAATATCCACCTCTCTGAATTTTTCTCTAAGAGAATCTCTAGGACCAAGGTTGTAAATGGCTCGAACAGCCCTTTTCTGTAAAACAAAGATGGTATTGATGTCCGCACAAGTTCCCCAGAGAAGAATCCCATAAGTCATAAGACTATGAAAATAACTAAAATAAATAATTCTGGCTCAACTCAAGACAATGTTTGTGTTCTTTCTCCGGAATTAACTTACTGACACGTTATATGAGTTCATATAATTTACTTTTTTACAACGCATAAATATGTGAGCTATAACGCCCTTTATACCTGGGGCTTTTATTTAGGTAACGAGTTTTTACTTATTTACATTTCCATTTTAATGATATTTTATGTTTTTTGCTTTGCTTTGCTAGTATTTTGGCGTGGCTAGCTGGCATATGATAAATAAATTCATTGTTGTTGTATTTTCTTGTTTATATAGTATTTTACAAAGTCATGTGTTTTTTTTTTTTTTTAATGAACAGACAGCTGTGCTGCTGGGGAGTTTGTTCCGCAATTTCTTCTTCCCAGCGAAAGCACTAGGAACTGTCGATAGGTGGGCGTTTTGGGGGACAGTCTGATGTAATACTAGCTTTCCGCCCGCGGTTTCGCCCGCGTGGAATTCGGTTATCTTATATCGCGCTTTTTTAGATTTCCCTCGGGAATATCAATTTTTTTTCAATAAAAGGTAGCCTATGTCCTTTCTCAGAGTCTAAAGATTGTCTGTGCCAAATTTCATCAAAATCGGTTGAGAGGTTTAAGCGGGAAAGCGTAACAGACAGACAGACAGACTGAGTTACTTTCGCATTTATAATATTAGTATGGATTGACTTTCAAAAAGTGCTGATTCTCAGCCTAATTTGAATTATGACTTTTGATTTTGATCAAACGACCTTTCCCGCTCTGGGCGAAGCGGAAAGGCGTGTCAGACTTTTACTGACTAAAACCCACCCGTGTTCCTAAACTTGCCTGCAGGCCAGGGCCGCGGTTTCTAATACGACACCCTTTGGTAAGACTGTTCGTCATAATTTCGGGCTTCTGACAACCCGTAATGCCTATCAAAGAACTACTTATGACAGCCGGGCCAACGGCTTGACGTACTATTTTATTTTTTTTAATAATTATAAACTAGTGGCTTGATCGCAATCCCGCCTGATGGTAAGCAATCGTTGATGGTAAAGCGCGCTAGTTTAATAAGCTAATTCACTCAAAAAACCGAGTGAATAGGCAGGAAGATGGCAGCTGAGCGAGGTGATGCAATGTTTAACCCAAAGGGAGATTGATCAGGAGACCCTCCACGACTAAACTCCCGACACAACAACATTTGGCGCATCGTACCCGGCACACATCGCAACACAACTACTCAGACCCGTCCTCCGTACGGCTTCACCAGACATCATGCCGGAACCCGACGAATCGCTTGGCGGCAAGACTTTGTCTGGTGGGTAGTAATTTCTGCCAGCAGCCGATGTTATGACACGAACGGATTTCGATATGTAAAGACAGGCATCCATCTACAGACCAACCGCGGCAAACGGAGCATAACCTGTACATTCGACCTGCAGTGTAATTACGTAACACATTATCAGTTGCAATGGGTTTTATTTTGACAGTTCAACACCATTCATTGCGTTAGTTACGTTGTTGAACAGACACACTAGCGTACATAGGGAGCAATGGAACAACAATAAGCTTCTGAATGATTCAAACTGATAGTAATAGTGTTTAGGTACGCAATTAGGGTGCTGTGCGGCCACCACGAGCCGCCTCCAATCGCGAATATTAATAATTAAGTGTGCAAGGGTGAATATCAACTCGTAATTGATTTCGCTGGTTGCAAATTTAAAAAAAAACACTATGAAATGACATAAGAAACAATTGAGCATAGGACAGACATCTTAGATTGTTGGAGAAGATTACAACATACAAATAAGTCAAAACTACATAATATTCATCCTGTCTTAAAAATTAAAGCAATATGAACTGGTGTTCTAAATGTGTAGTAGGTATAGTGGTTAGATCAAATGTCAAATTCTCTTTTACGCACTGACATCAATCATTCCAAAACGACGTGCCTGTGCCTAACGATGTTACAAAAAAATGATTGCAACAACAATACAGCACGTTTTATCTTACTCTTTCTAGAATGCTTAGTTGACCGGCAAACCTGGACTTAACGCTTTGTCGTCATGCTTTTTTTTATTCATATTTTCAAAGGGAATTTAGAGTGTGTTGTCTGAGTTATTCAAAATGTACCTACTTACTTACAATTCATGTGACATGGCACATTTTAATTGCGATGTTTTGTTTATTGATGCACAGTTTCGAAATTAACTAAAATCACATTTTTACTTTTTCAGACTTTTTCAGATTATTATAAACAGTAATTAGTGCTAGCTTCTGAAGAGTTTCTCCTGAACATTCATGAGAATAAAACAAATTCAGAATAAAACGGAAACATTTTAAATACTTTAAAATGTGTTGCTGTACAGCAAAGTAATTTCATAACACACTAACAGTAGGAATGACTCTAATTTTGACAGTTTAACATCATCCATTGCGTTATTGACGTTGTTGAGCAGACGGGGTTATCAAACATATGAAGCAAGGATTAGCAATATCTATCAAAATGATTGAGATAATGATCGATAGTGGGTTACGCAATTTGAGTACAGGGTCTGTCTACACTTGCATCATATTTTTGGAGCAGTCCATACCTATGTAAGTCAGATGAGATTATAGGCAGATTCAGATAGCTCCTTACTGACGAAAGTTTATGTAGGTCATAAAAGCTATTATTATTTATTTATTTATTTATTCTTTCGCACATAAATTTTACAGAGGCGGACTTAATGCTTTAGGCATTCTCTACCAGTCAACCATAGGTGGTGAAGAGATTAGTAGAAGGTGCTTTAATTGAAAACATTATAATGAAAACATACTCTTAACACTATTTAAATAAATACTTAAACAAGCTATATACACATATATACTATTACCAAAAAAAGTGCAAAAGTGCTCTCATGACTTTCAATCGGACTTGATCATCATCATCAACATTTCAGCCGACAGACATCTACTGCTGGACTTAGACCTCCCCCAAGGATCTCCACGACGATCAGTCCTGCGCACCCGCAACCAGCGGTTTCCCGCAACTTTCACCAGGTCGTCGATCCACCTGGGCCTACCCACGCTGAGTCTTCAGTGCGTGGTCGCCACTCGAGAACCTGTCAGCCCCATCAGGCATCGGTCCTACGAGCAATGTGTCCAGCCTACTGCCACTTTAGTGTTGCAATGCTTGGAGTGGATTTAATACCGTTGTATAATTATTTCTAAAGCCATTGACTGCTACACGACGTACTTCGCGCATCTTTTGACAGGCGTGCCTAAAGATGTAGGTACAACGATTTTGGCAGCCCTGAACAATTAAGGTTCATAATTATTAAAGGCAGTAATTAGTGGAAGTGTAACTGTGTAATGGTAATTATATATAATTATATGAGATGCCGTGATCAAAGCTTTATTGATTTTACTTTTAGTTCTTTTGTTTCATTTACTTATTGAATTATTGCTAAATCATGACTTGCATAACAAATGAAATGATATTATTTAGAAATATATTTATTATAACTATTCCACTACAGGTATAGTGCATTGCCAGCATTTTCTTGACGTCGGTAATAGTGATGTTGGTAATAGCACTAGGGTAACCCAAATTATCTTACCTATGTTTTTTGCAATTTGTCAGGTTTTATGTTGAACAAAATATAGTTCATGACCATAAGAAGAAAGAAAATATTTACACAATTATAAATCTTTATAATTATTAATACCATCCTGCAATATCAATCATATAATCCTTTTGATTGATATTTATGAAATAGTCACTAAGTTATTACAACTATTGTTTTGATCTCTAAAATTGTTGCTCTAGTTGCAAATTGGTTGAATGATTTATCAAAAGCAAATCTCAAGTACCTACATTCAGTTCGCAACCACTTTTCTCGAGATCGCGAAACTGGTCCTATGGATATAGAGGGAAAAGGGGAAATGAAACAAACTTTCATTAACAACTGTTTTAATTTAAATAACAATATATTCGAAACGATAAAATACTGACCTGTCAAATTGGTTCTTTAATAGCAAAATACACTAAACCTTACGAGCTTTTTCCACTTCATCAATATTTTTTTAATAATACTTAATTGCTATTATTACACACGCATTCGTTAGACATTGCTACCATACTATACATTTATATTTTCATTGCCTTTTTTCATTATACATTTATATTACCTTTCGTAGCTAGATTCACGCAATGTTAAATTACAACAACATAAACTTCATATTTTTCTAACGCCATTATTACACGTATGTACATACCTACTTATATTTAGAGTATTAATGTGTGGTATTGTTAATTTTCAGTCATTTGTGTGGAAATCTTTCAACTTTTGAATTTCTTTTGTGGTGTCCGTATGTTACACCACCGGCAGCTGTCGGATACATCTGATTCGGAAGAAAGCCTCGTTCGAGATGTCGCGGGATCGTATGGGGCAGCCGACCACTTGCTAACGCATCGTACAACGTTGAAGGATCCTTCGCCAATCCTCTCTTCAGATATTCTATCTGAACGCTAGAAGGTACGTAAGAGTCAAGCAAGGAGTTAGGACGTCTCTTGAACGGACCATGACCTCCAAACGGTCTTGGAGCCAACGAACTAGAAACTATGTCACCTTCTTGGTACACTGGCTTTGTATAAGGACGATGCATAGGCAATACTCTCGGTACGTGCGCAAGGTGCGCGGGAGGAGCTTTCAAGAGTAAAGGAGTAGGATGAGGTAGATTAGGTACCCCATGATTATTGTACTGTCCTCTTATGGGCGCGCGAGAATTATAATAACGCGGGTAGTCCGGTTCAGTTGACGTGTATTGCGGCATTTCAGTCTGAGAAGTATGTCCATCAATTGTGTTTGTATCTCTATATTCTGGGCTCACGATATAAGACTGCCCCATATTCGTTGGAGCTAAAAGTCTAGGAATAGGGTTATGTAAAACAGGTACTTGGAAGCCTAATACAGGTTGCACCGTTGCTAGAGCTGGGGTGGCGGTAGGCTGAGCTTGGTAAATATACGTTACTGGCTGAGCAGCCTCTACGTAATTATTGGGCGGAGCAGTATTCAGTCGACCATTTGAATTGAACTCTGCAAGGTCGAAAGTTTGTGGTGCTGGTGCTGCTGGTTGACTGTATTGTGGGACTAGATATATTTGCATCGGCATATTCGACAAGTACCCCATCATAGCTTGATGAGGCGCGCGCGGTTCGTATTGTGCTTTGTTTTCTACTGGCGCTAATCTCTCTGGCTGCTCGGTTACTGCGTACTGATGCACGTATCGCTGTTGTTGTTGTTGATGAAGTGGCTGCGTTTGGGCATTCTCAAAAAACTTCAAGAGTCCAGTTTTCATAAAGTCTAAAGAATTGTATCCTAGCCCTGCTTCAGGAACTGAATTTTTTTGACCATCAGATTTGTCGTGGTCCTTTTCTATTTCACTCTTCAGCTCACTCCTCAAGTTATCTTCTTCGATGTCTTGCAACTCGATTTTCTTCTCGGCTACCACGGCGAGGGCCAGGAGAAAAAAGGTAGCAATCTGAAAGTAAAAGCGGAAAAGTGAGTCATTAGCGAGGTGGACGTCCGAGTTGGTAGCCACCGGTAGACATCGCTAGAGATGCCGTGAAGAGGCGTGCCCGCCGCCCACACCCAACATTACGCCAAACAGGTGAATGGCAAAAAATAGACTAGTATCTATTATGAAACCGGTTAACTTTGCCAACGTGCTTAGATACGGGAATGCAAACTTTTACTTGTAAGTAATTTATGTGGTTGAACGATAGCACGTACCTACCATGTTACGTGTTACTAACATTAACTGTGTTTACAGCTATATGTTATAATCTACACATTATAATCGATGGAAACTAACATATCGAGGTGTGCTTAATATACGAGGCAGAATAAATAGTTTTACGTCATACATAACGAGCCCATTTAAATCCAGTTCAAATATAATAATAACGTAGATTGATGTGCGAAATGTATTCAAATAATGAACCAAGTCTTGCGAAATTAATTCTTTTGTTTTCAAATTTCACATCATACGCAATGGTATTGAAAATGGAAACGTGGGTTAAACCATTTCTTCCCCACATACGAATGCGCCAAGTGTGCCTAATCGGTGAATGAATAGAGGATTTGCTACTAAAGCTTCGCAACGGTAATTAATGGTAATTTCTCTGTCGGATTATACACAAGTATGTGTTGATGAGCTGTTAGATAAATTACCAATTTACTCGCTTCGAAAATGGTCCGTTGAATAGGCTTCACCGCACATGTGATTAAAATTGAGAGGGAACTCAGTCAAATCATCATTAAGGTGCGTTTTATAACTTACGTCTATAGTAGGTTGTAGCTTTACAACATTCTACTTTTATTTCTGGTACCAATCATGTACATATTGCATAATTTATTCTAAACTTTTGTGTTAAAATATTCAATTAAATGTTTTGCATTCGCAAAAAATACATAATATTAGGTAACAAACTGCAGTTTGTTATTTAACATGATGTATTTTCACATGATCTTTGCTTTTAATTTAATCTAAATGATTTAATAAGCAAGAAAGATCGTATTATAAAATCTAGAATTAATTTTGACACCAATTTTAAATCCTACGTTATATTAGATTCAGCCAAACTATTATTAGATACTAGAGCGCGATATCTTCGTGGGCGATAATAATTGTTATATAATTATGTTGTGTCAAATTCTAGATGCAGATAAATAATTATTATGCAAAATGAAAGTTGCATGAAAATATTATCGGTGAATGTCTGTCTGTCTATACCTAACATTAGGATAAGAAGTAATTCTTTAATGTCGCAGAATAGATGTAAGAAGTTCGTGCTATAGTTGCAAAACTTCTAAATGTAAAATGTAAACAACTCGTATTGTCTATGTTCGTGAAAATTTCCAAATTGAAAAACATTTTGACGGATTGACATTTTGATGTTTCTTAACTTTCATTACGTTTTAAGTATTGAACTTTCTAAAATCCTTTCTTAGTGTTCACCTTCCCTTAAATAGTCACTCTTGTGAAATATTTCATGCATATAAGTAAATTAACTCAATGTGCAATTTGAAATGAAGTGGAGAAATTGAGATTAAAATTATTGAACATCAAATAATTCTCATTTTTATGCAGAAAATGTAATTACGATTGGTTTTTAAATTTATCCAATTAAGGAGTCCGTTATTTATGAATGACAGGTGGATATGAACCTTGAACGTGCTCGCTAAACTGCATTACCCGCATGCATTTGTATGTAAATGATACACTTTCTTCATTTCACTTTTGCTTATTATTCACATATCGATAGTAAACCGATATTTATTTAAAAAATATTAACTGCAGACTTTCTTAATACTTATCAATCAATTCTAAGACAGATTATAAAATACTTATTATAGATTCACACTATCTCGTAAGCAATCAAAACTTTTGACCGTATTTGTTTTACTATTATTGTATAAAAAAATGTGTATCTGATAGAATACTATGTTATAATTCATACATACTAAGTAAAAGTCGTTGTAATGTAGGAAGGTTACTTTATAACCTGTCCGCTCCATGGAAAATAGATATAAAGTAACTTGTCTTAGTCAAAACGACCAAGTTCTGACACGAACCTTTATGTTATTTGAATACAAATAGACAAATTACATTAGAAACGGACGTACTTCACGGATTTAGGTCTCCAATTCTTTTGATTTTTTTTCTTCGTATTTGTAATAGGTATAATGCCTAAGTATCAAACAGTAAGTAGAATATTTTAATAGGAAATAATAAATATCCAATCCATCATGTTAATATGTAGGTAATTTTCCGAATGTCAGAGTACCTAATATTGATACATCTCTGCCTAACCCGTCTGAGAAACAAAGTGTTACGTTATGTTATTATATATCCATGTGTATTAAACGAATATAAAGTAAATAATTCCAAGCATAATTATAAAGGTCAAGTCATAATTTTACCACGCATGCTACACTTAAATACAAGTGATATTTAAAAAACTTGCCCACTATAATGTTTCATAAACTTACTTTTCACAAGATTACGTAAGATTGTCGTCAAGATAATGCTGGCAAAATTTCTGTATAATGAGTGGAGACCGTAATATTTTGGTTAAAAATATGATATTTTTGACCTTAAAAAATTATAAGATACCACAGTTATACCCACAGCTTATTTACTACAAGAAATAGATATCGCAAATAAAGCGAGATTTAGCCAAGTCTATGTACTTACAAAGTTGGACCAGACTCCTGGAATTCAAAAGTTAGATATTAGACTGGTTTAGTTTGATTGCTTTTGTTTTGTTGAGGAGCATTATTCATATTGAATCAAAATTGACGTCTTATTAAAATAATTACAACGCTAGGTTTATAATGAAGCACACTTATGTCATCAACCGCCATCGACGCAGTTTGTTATCGAAAAGAATCTGCATTAGGGAATTGAGTCCGGTAATTAGAGATTGTATCTACATCAAACTTGAAAGTGTACAAGTGTAAGCCCTCCCAGACTAATCTTTTTTATAATTGACAGAACTACAATATGATTGGATTATGGTTTGTGGGCGAAATAATTGCTGTAAATGTTTTACAGCCAGTAAAATACGTTAATTTAACGTAAATTTTGAAATGAGATAATCACTAATATACTTTTTGGGTTTAAATTCTCACCTTTCCTGTACGATAGTAATTAATGGCAATTAACACGAAATAAAACCGTACAAGATATGGTATAGGTGTAAGTGACATAACCAAGCAATTTCACAAATGACGCGGCCCACATTTTTTTAATAGCTGTAATGTTCATTTATGGTCAAATCTACATCCAAAAGTAGTGTAGGCAGTTCGTAATATAACTATAACTTAACTAAACTGAACTTGTTAAAAATAACTTAACTTGTTAGTCATTACTTATTCATGCCCATTGATCAAGTGGCCGCAAGCGCTGGTGCTAAGCAAAAACTCCTTGGTTCGTGTCCCAGGTAAGTGAAAGTATTATTAGGTTTTTCCTTTAGGAATTGTCGGGGGCAAGAGAATCACCTCCTATTATATGAGACTGTTTGGGTGTAGTAGATTCTTTGCATAACATTTCGGGAATTACAGGCATGATGTTAATGGTGTTGTTGTTAAAAGGACTAAAAGATATCGCGTCGATTCAATATGGGTAAACAATTTTTTTTTTTTTCTTTTAATTAAAATACGTAATTTTCTACTAGGAATTTCTCCTGTATCGTGGGTGCGTTTACAAACATATAAAATCACATATCTACGCAAACAGGCAGACCCGGAATAGCTGCTTTTCTGTTTTCTTTACAACTAATTTTCTGTGTTGTTTTGATGAACTAAACAAGTTTTAGGGTGTAATCATAATTTGGTATAACATCAAGAGATGATACAACAGTACTTAATTATACCTTGACCTAAATAGGGTAGTTGACTAAAAAAAACTAATTAGTTCGTCAGTCAGATTTCCAAAAAATACTAAACACGTATTTTTCTTTTTTATATAAACAAAAAATGAAGACGACACAATGTGTTGAAAACTCATGTGACGTCACTGCACGCTACACTTTTTAGCGAGCAGTGACGTCACCAGCGACGACTCCTTATCTTTGATGCCTTTTATATTTGTAAATTTTTATTGATTTGATAAAACAAAATATACGTATCCAATATTTTTCTATAATCTGAATGACGGACTAAATAGAATAAAAAATTTTTACCCAGGAAATATCCCTATTGTCCTCTAAACCAAAAAGAACATGTTTCTCTAACCTTCATTCACCTCCATATCAAAATCTTCTAGGTACTTCTATAGAGGTAGGTTTTTCAGAAGAATATGAGTCTATGAACTGACCTTTAATACTGTTTATTCAGTTTTATGCAAAATGTAGAAAGATCTATAAAAAAGCTTGAATCCACGGCAAACAACAAAAACTGACAAAATATATTTTTGTCAATATTATTTTTTCTTTGCCTAGAGTTCTACATCATCTCATTTGAACAGCTTTTTTTTAATCAAAACATTGTTTTTAACGTCCATATTCTTAGTTGAAGAAAATGGCCAGACTTCGTAATTATGACAAAACCTCAAAAGTTCGCACATGGAGTCTGCCAACGGGCTATGGAACGAAGTATGTATGTATACAGACCGCACCAAAACACAAATAGCGAACACTGGCCTCACAGTCCAGCAGGTGTAAAGTGAAACTGGGCTAGCCATATCTTTCGCATGTCAGATCAGCAATACAAAAAATCCCGTGGTTCACTCATTGTATCGCCAATAGCAGCTTACGACTTCGTGGCAGGCCCAAAAAAGATGACAGAACAAGCAGGACTCTTTCTTAAATGATAGGCCCATAATCGCAGTAGTAAAAAGTGGACAGTGGACAGAGACTACTGCAATTCCCGCTGGAATGGAGGAATTTACCCTTCAGTGGAACAACACTAGCATATAATGCAAGTAATAAAAAATACTGTTATAAGTAAAGACCTTCAGGCGTCATGCATCACGCGACCACAATGCACAAAAATCTATAGCTTTCCTAAACTGTCTTCTTTAATGCTGTCCACCTAAATCACTACGCTATCCCGCCTCTATTACAAATGACATAAAATTAACCTATTTACAGCTATTCAATTTATAAACCCAACCTATTGCAACTATGATTGTTATGATACAATAAACACTGTATACATATTGTTTCGATTGTGACAGCTGTCAAATTATTTGACACGCGGATGTTTTGAGAGAAAACAATAACAATATGTATGCCTGTGTCTATTGATTTTATTTACAAAACATGACCTATTTATTCTATAGTGATGACTTCAAATCACTACGAACTCTTTTATGTTGCAACATGTTGTACCATAAAGGAAAGTACAGAAGACACGAAATAAAATTACTTCAGTTTTACGTTAGCATAGTTTTAGTACACAATACACTGACTTACCATTGAATTTGTCGAGATATATTCAAAGTTCGAAAATCAAGTATTAAAGTCTCGAGTTCGAAAATCAAATATTATTTATTTTTTATATCTAAGTTGTAACCAAATAGAAAACTTCTTAATAAAGAAAAATGATATGTTATTAAATTAATTAGGTATATAACAAAATGTTTGTCCGCAAAAAGTTAGATAGGAGTCATGAAAATCAACAGTATAATAAAATACTTCGATTTGGTTAGATCAACTTCACATTGTAGTTGATCTAACCAAATCATAGTATTTTCTATCGAAGTATTATAACATTGAACAACTTTCAAAATTATAGCATAACGCAACAACATCACTGACTGAAGTTCGTTTTTGATCCATTTACTAATTTGAAAGGTGTAATAGCAAATTTCTATTAAAAAAAAATGCATACAAAAGACTTAAATGTCAGATTAGTATCTGGGATTAAAAACGAACTCGATTCGTGATGTTACGTTATGTTATATTTTAACTCCGAAAGGTTAAGCAGAATTGTAACACCCACATTTTACCAGTTATGTTAAAATCAGTAAAATAAAATGTGTACATCGTTATTTACCACATAAACTCAAAACCCTACCCAATAGACTAGGTATTATTGTACGTTTTAACTAAAAGTTATGCTCACCTTTAAGAAAAACATGTTGAACTATTTTACACAGCACACAGTTAGTTGAAAGTTAAGTACTACAGTCACAAATCACCAATATTCACGATCACTGAGTTCAGTCACAACACCTTCAACAGTTCACCGCATCTTGCCTTCTTCGATGACAACGTCAACTGTCTGTCCTCATATTCGTCGTTGCAGGCCTCTGTCCACACAAGCGCAGCGATGAAATCCTATAATTTGAACAACCCATCAGTTAAAAAAGAAAAACTGTTCCACCATTGATTGCACTCGATAATTGAACTACTGTGTGCACATGTCATAGCATTAACATGTCACAATTTGCGCGGGAAATTCGAATATCGAATTGGTTTTTTTTATGATGTAATTGGATACGAAAGAAAAAAATTACATTGGTAATTAAAGGTTTTATGTTATGAATTATAAATGAATGAATTAGAAATACGCACTTGTTTTATTAAAAAAACATGAAAGGCAAATGCGTTCGGACGGCTGCCCGCTCGGAAAGTGGTCGCGCGTATCAGCCGTTTGTTGTTAAATACCGCACTACTCTACATATTGGCGTACAGAAAGGCAATCATATCAAGTTTGCTGTTATGATGAGCTCAATTTTATGCAAACGAGATCAAGTCATTGATGGATAACTACTGTATGTTTATAATAAACCGGAATGGCTTCTTCTTATTGTTCAGTATTTCTATGTCTGTAAGCACAGTCAGTGTCATTTAGGCACTAACGACTCTTACGAAAATACTTAAACACAAACCCCCTTATTCATAAACGCTGCTTAAAGTTAACTAGTGATTAGCGATTTTTTAAACACACATTTTAGACGCTTGCACGTCACTTAACTTTAATAATCGATTATGAATAAACCCCTTAAACACTGTGGTGTTTATTCATAAAGGATAATTTAAGTTAAGTGACGTTAAAAGGTCAAAAATTTATAGTTAAAGAATCGCTTATCACTAGTTAACTTTAAGCAGTTTTTATGAATAAGGGGGATTGTGTTTAAGTTAATAATAACGCACGTCTACCGCCAGTGTTACGTCAAACTCCATATAATAATGTTGTGTTTAAAAGGTGTTTAGCCCAAATCTAGACCACCTGTGTTCGTCCACTTGCCTATGCTCCAAAAGCCACGGTATCCCTTTCAAACATCCCGTGGTCCTGGCAGGGCCTAAACAAGTGATAAACATGGTTTTTTGGTTGTAAAGTTAATGTTTAACGTAATGAACCTACTTTTTCTTTAATTTTAAGTTCATATTTCATTGTTCGGTAGGTCAATCGAATTGAACGAAGTTGTAAATCAGTTTAAAAAAAGTATTTGGACATTAATGGTGCTACCAAAACTGTTATACCTAACAAAGATTTTTTAACTGCAACTTATTAAGATTAAGTGCAAACAGCTATGGTAGACAGACAGAAGATGTATAGTAGGTAAGCACATATACATACATCAGAGAAGGTTTCTCAGAAGAATATGAGTATGACCTTTACTGGTGTTGTTTATCGTATTTTATGTAAAACGTAGAAATAAATCTTCAAATTAATTCAACGGAAACAACGAAAACTGATAAAATATATTTTTTTATTATTTTGTAATCATCTAGAGTTCTATGTCATCTCATTTAAATGGTTTTTGAAAATCAAAACTTGGTCTTTAACGTCCACTTGTGCACTGAACATTTTTTTTAAACAAGTGAAATTTTCACCCTTTTCGTTTGGATATGGTATTCTAAAAGCTGAATGAATTTGAAATAAGATCCAAGCATTCATTCAAAGCTTGGGATTGAGCTGCTCGCTCTGCTAAACAATGTCATTAAGCAATATGCGTAATTATGTTACAATTATGACATTTTAATCACTGTTTTTTTTTTTTTTAATCGCGTAAATTGATTGTTATGTACAAAGCAAGCGTATATTGTTATTGTAAACTTTTTATTTTTAATATCTGAACTTGAAAAAAGACGATGATCCCTGAGTTTGTTTCGGCTTTTCTTCTCAAAGGTAGTCAGTTAGGAAATGTTAGCTCCAGCTAATTTAAAAAAATATGACGTGTAAAAGTCATCAGTGATCCTACTTGCATAATAAACGATTTCATTTCATTCAACCTAACTTACCTGCATCGTCTTCACAAATATTTCTGTAATCATATTTATCATTACACAACCTAAGAGATAGGTAATGCTTGTCGTTGACATTAAATTAAGCCCTAACTATACCTGCCTTTAGTCTGCCTTCTGCCTATCTAAACTACAATAAATTTTAAATAGAACAGCAGGGTAATTGCGTAACACACTATCAGTAGTAATGGGTTTCATTTTGACAGTTAAACAACATTCATTGCGTTATTTACGTTTTTGAGCAGACATATTTTCGAACAAATGAAGCAATGGATTGGTAATTTGCTTCGAAATGATTCCAATTAATAGCACAGCTAATAGTAGGTACGTACGCACGCAATTGGGGTGCAGGAACTATTTCTGTTTGAGATTCGGTCAGGTATAAAGTCGTGGTGGCCTAGTGGTGTCGCATTACCTATCTCTTAGGTTGTGTAATGTTGACATTAAATTAAGCCCTAACTATACCTGCCTTTAGTCTGCCTTCTGCCTATCTAAACTACAATAAATTTTAAATAGAACAGCAGGGTAATTGCGTAACACACTATCAGTAATAATGGGTTTCATTTTAATAGTTAAACAACATTCATTGCGTTATTTGCGTTTTTGAGCAGACATATTTTCGAACAAATGAAGCAATGGATTGGTAATTTGCTTCGAAATGATTCCAATTAATAGCACAGCTAATAGTAGGTACGTACGCACGCAATTGGGGTGCAGGAACTATTTCTGTTTGAGATTCGGTCAGGTATAAAGTCGTGGTGGCCTAGTGGTGTCGCATTACCTATCTCTTAGGTTGTGTAATGTTGACATTAAATTAAGCCCTAACTATACCTGCCTTTAGTCTGCCTCCTGCCTATCTAAACTACAATAAATTTTAAATAGAACAGCAGGGTAATTGCGTAACACACTATCAGTAATAATGGGTTTCATTTTAATAGTTAAACAACATTCATTGCGTTATTTGCGTTTTTGAGCAGACATATTTTCGAACAAATGAAGCAATGGATTGGTAATTTGCTTCGAAATGATTCCAATTAATAGCACAGCTAATAGTACGTACGCACGCAATTGGGGTGCAGGAACTATTTCTGTTTGAGATTCGGTCAGGTATTTTCGAGTAACTTTGTATGAACAAAATGTTTGTAAATCGTGTTCATCTACTTACATGTAATAACGTAACAATGTGTGATCGCAATTTCTTTCATTTTGACTATTCATCTACGTCAATACGTAATTTATGCAAATAATAAAGAATTTCCTTTTAAAACCCTCGATTGCAATTGAAAGTATGTTACTCAATAGCATATTTGTAAATTTTTATTGTTTTGATAAAACAAAAAATACGTGTCTATATATTTCTTGGAAATCTTACTGACGGATTAATTAGTTTTTTTTAGTCAAATACCCTATTAAGGTGTAAAGCCTAAATCAGGCCACCGCTACACTTTTCCATAAACAAGTCCACGAGAATCAGAATAACCCTGAATTCAATTTCGAAACAATGACGTCACCGAAATTATGACCTGTACCTATGTATATCGGCTTCAGGGTTGCGTAAAAACTTATTGACTCATCATGATTTCGGTGTTTTAGTCCTTTATACCTCACATGGAATTGCACGATGTGCAGTGGCTAAATTTAAAAGACCAGAATCCTAATTCTTCTTCTTAATCAGCCTATAGATGTCCACTGCTGGATAAAGGCCTCCCCTAAGGCTTTCCACGATGACCAGTCTTGTGCTGCCCGCGTCCATCGGCTTCCCACGACCTTCACCAGGTCATCGGTCCACCTTGTTGGGGGCCTACCTACGCCGCGTCTTCCAGTACGTTGCCGCCACTCCAAAACCTTACTGCCCCATCGGCCATCGGTTCACTTTTTTTAGTAACTTTATATGAACAAAATATGTGTAAATCGTTTTCATCTATATGTAATAACGTAACACCGTGTGATCACAATTTCTTTCATTTTGACTGGTCATCTACGTTCAATGCGTGACTTATGCAAATAATAAAGAATTATCTTTTAAAACCCTCGATTATGATTGAAAGTATGTTACACAATCAAAGTATAAACCCTAAATCAGGTCACTGCTACACTTTTCCATAAAGAAGTCCACGAGAATCAGAATGACCCTGAATTCAATTTCGAAACAATGACGTCACCGAAATTATGACCTGTACCTATATCGGCTTCAGAGTTGCGTAAAAACTTAATGCCTCATCATGATTTTGGTATTTTAGCCCTTTATACCTCACATGGAATTGCACGATGTGCAGTGGCTAAATTTAAGAGACCGGAATCTCAATTGCTAATCCATTACTCTATATGTTCGAAAACTGTTTTTGCTCACGAGGCAAATAACGCAATGAATGTTGTGGAACTGTCAAATTGGACTTCATTACTAATAGTGTGTTATGCAATTTCAACACTAAGGGTACTTTCATCTGTTTATTACCTAAAGACATGACCTACATATCAATCTAACTTACAAACTTCCACCTTGTTGAACTCGACCAAAATTTAAATACCGCTAAAAACAAAGCTCATAATGACAAGTAATTGAATTGAAATCCAATTTATTACTTACAGATCATTTATTATCGTTATTATTCATATCTGATTTAGCTAGCCAGCAATAAATTGACCATTAATCAATCAAAGCGAGATGAAGCTGATAAAACTGCCCGCAGATGTTTAATGATAGTCCTGTTGTAATTGTTTATATTAGTGTAAGACTTTATTCTATAGATGCATAGCATAAAGATAAATAAAGATCTAATACAAAAGGTTATGCAATAAAACATTCCGAAACATATCAATTCTATATGATCTAAACGAATCAATTCTGTATGGTTAACAAGTAATTGTTCCGGGTCTGGCTGCTTGTGTATATAATTGTTTATACTAGTGTAAGACTTTATTCTATAGATGCATAACATAAAGATAAATAAGGATCTACAATCACAAGAACAAAAGGTTATGCAATAAAACATTCCTAAACGTATCAATTATATGTGACCTAAACGAATCAATAGGGATGTTTACTCTATTTAGTCCGTCATTCAGATTATAGATAAATATTGGATACGTATATTTTATTATATCAAATCAATAAAAATTGACAACTATAAAAGGCATCAAAGATCAGGAGTAGTGGCTGGTGACGTCACTGCTCGCTAAAAAGTGTAGCGTGCAGTAACGTCACACGAGTTTTCAACTCACTGTGTCGTCTTCATTTTTTGTTTATATGAAAAAAGAAAAAATACGTGTCTAGTGTTTTTTGGAAATCTGACTGATGGACTAATAATAAATATTATTTGCTTTTAAAATAACATAAATATCTGCGTTACCCTTCGCGTATATAAGAATATAGTGTTTTTGTGTCCCCCCATTGTGTCACCCTTTGTAAAATATTTTTATTTATGTTCTGAAATCTATATGGTGTACATAATAAAGATTATTCTATTCCATTCTATTCTATGAGTAAATTATTTTTACTAGCCACAACGCAGAATTCTTTTGTGAACAATAGAATTATAACATTATGTTGTGTCCTTCTCTGTATGAGAGGAGACCTGTGCCCCGCAGTGGGACGATAAAAATGTTGATAATGATGATGATGATGTTGTGTAATATAGCTGCCCTGAATAACTAAACTACCATAAGTGTTATGTTACCTAAAACCTTACACCATAATTATTAAATACTGGGGGCCGCTCGCGACTTCGTCCGCGTGGACTTAGTTATTTGGACATTTTATTTTAACCCCAAAACATACAGCATACATTTTAAATTTTGTTATGCTCCACTCCAGTCGCAACATGATATTATATAGGCCTTCCTGGATTAATGGGCTATTCAACGCAAAAAGAAGCAGTACCAGTAAGTATCAAGACTGTTAGTTTCTGAGATTACTTCTTCTTCAGCCTATCGATGTCCACTGCTGGACAAACGCCTCCCCCAAGGCTTTCCACGCTGATCGGTCTTGTGCTGCCCGCATCCATCGGCTTCCCGCGACCTTCATCAGGTCATCATTAAACCTTGTTGGGGGCCTCCCTACGCTGCGTCTTCCAGTACATGGCCTCCACTCCAGAACCTTACTGCCCCATCGGCCATCGGTTCTACGAGAAATGTGCCCTGCCCACTACCACTTATGTTTAGCGACTCGCAGAGCTATGTCGGTGACTTTGGTTCTTCTGCGGATCTCCTCATTTCTGATTCGATCACGCAGAGAAACTCCGAGCATAGCTCTTTCCATTGCCCTTTGAGTGCCTTCGTATGAGGCCCATTGTGAGCGACCACGTTTCAGTTCCGTAAGTCATCACTGGCAACACACACTGGTCAAAGACTTTAGTCTTGAGACACTGAGATTATTGCGTTCAAACAAACAAATAAACTCATCAGCTTTATATATTAGTATAGATTAACGATTGTAGAATTCTTATATTATCGTTATGAATCGATATCACCTTAATAGTGGAGTAGCTGCCATTACCCAATGTCTCTTTTATTAGTCACCATGTAAATTCTTTTGTTTCAAATATTCTACATTTTAATAAAGTACGTGCTGACGAGATTTTTATATTTTGTTTCTAGCGGAAGTAATATTTTTGGACCATTATCCATTCAATGGAAAGTTATAATGATATGAATGAAGTTTATTAAGCCATTATGCGGAAATGCATGGATTGTGGTGATGAACATTCATTACATCTAAATTAGTGATAAGCTGTAGAGTTTCACATAGCACGTATAGAACCGATAGCCAATGAGGCAAAAAGTCTTTTGAATGGCGACTACAGACCCGCAAGCATAGCGTCGGTTACCCTCCGACTAGGCGGTCGGATGGCCTAACTTTTTGGAAATCCTTGGGCTCCCCCAAGGATTTCCAAAAAGTCAGGCCTACCTCCACCAATGGACTTCCTGGGGCTGATATGATGATGATGTAGAATTTCCATAGTATATAATTACATGGATGAAGATTTCAAACACTTCAGCTTATTAATTCTGCATCAATCTGACCGTGAAAAGTAAAGTGAAGTGTGGAGGCTCATCCTCCATAGAAAAGGGAAGATCCTCCGACCAGACGGGTGTTATGTCTGGCGGGCACTTGCCCAATGCTTGAAATTGGGAAGTTGTATGTATGCTAATTGCAAGAAGTGGAATTCGTGTGACGTCACTATGACGCGTTATTCCATGTGGCGTTTGTAGGTACCGCTACATGAAGTCAATTTGAAATGAGCTGCACTGCTAATCTTTAATCATCTCACTATGAAAAATTAGGTGAAGTGAGGCTGGAGTGAACTGTTCTTTCAATATTAATGATTGGGATTGACACTATTGACAGCTCACTTTACCTTTTTTTGGTTTGGATGAGAAATCATCAAATGACCTCTTCCCCTCTGGGCGGAGCGGAAGGGCGTGTCAGACTTTTACTGACTAAAACCCACCCGCGTTCCTTCACTTGCCTGTGCGCCAGGGCCACGATTTCTTTTTAACCAACCCGCAAACCTTTTTTTTTTTTTTTTTTTGACGCTGTGCTACGCACCATACCCCGAGGGACGTGTGTGGGACTCGCCCAGCCGTAGCCGGGAATACCCACTAAAACCACAGCGGCTCAACGACATCGCCTGAGTGACGGGGTCTTGGGAAATAACAGAGCCTGCGCTACCAATCCCCCGCCGGCGATTCCCGCCAAAAGGCGGGCCCACAGTGGTTCCATACGGAGGGGCCGGGCTGGGTAGGGGAACCCGGGGCAGCATGGGCCCTTTAAGGACAGGATGTGATATTTTAGGATTTAAGTGAAATATCGGGCTCAATTAGTAATCATTTATTAGACTTTTTAGTAAACTTTAATTATCTTAAACAATAATCAACTCAGACTTATAGTTTACGCATTTGGTGAACTTAAATAAAAAATGAGATTCTGCTCATAATGCCCCGTACCAGGGGCACGTTGGGCACAGCTGGGGCATAATGGGCATAATACTAATTAACTTCTAAAAGCAAGCACAAAATGAGCAAATATGAGTGGATTCGTCATCATTGTCATCTTCCCTGCACACAGGAACAATGAGCCCACCTATTACTGGCTGTATATGATACCCAACCTTCTGTAGATTGAGAGTACCAATCACCACAATAGAGGCACTCGACGTCATCTTCTTCAGACTCAGTTTCTTTATTTTTCTTACTTATTTTATTCGCTGAATGTCCAATAAAGAGCTTATATTAACACCATGTTCAATGCTGCAAAAATAAAAAATAACCTTAGTTCATAATCAGAAACTAGGGCAGTATGGGCATGCCCATATTACCCCGCCCATAATGCCCCGAAGTCTTTATACAAGAAAACAAACTTACTAGAATTAAGTATTTAATTAATTGCAATTTTAGTTATAGTAATGAAAACTATAGTTACTACGCTAATCAAGACCATATGCGTAGTCACACATTTTCCTAAGTCTATATACATTACGGAAATGACAAAAAGTACAAAAATTAGATCAGATTACGCACTTACTTTGTTTTGCATCCGACTCAAAATGGCGCAAGCTCCCGCTGACAATACTACCTGTCCCGCGTGCACGAGGGCACTGAGTGTCGAACCAAGCGTTGCCGCCGTCATTCAACGGATAGGGAAGGGAAGAACTAAGATGCTCATATTACCCCGCATGCCCTTCTTGCCCCGTGTTCCCCTACGTCTTCTTGTGCGAGAAGACGCAGCAGCCAAGGGTTTTTTAGCGAGGTGTCCTTCCTCTTAGCCCCACTCGTTAGCACGGATGCAAACGGAGCCCCCAGTTCCTCTCAATGAGGAGACCGGGTTGCCCGACGGTGACCCGGAGTTAAATAAATAAATAAATAAATAAACCTCAGTCACCTGGAGTGGTGGCCGACCCGCCGCACGTGTGACCGCCGAAGCGGTCCCCACTTCTGGTTTTGGTCCGCGCCGGAAAACCGGTACTCCCTATATCTGGGGGCCGTACCCCTATCCGCCACCTGGGGACGCGTCCGATGGCAGGCCAGAAACTGCAACCCTTTTTTTTTTGATGTCGCTGGGGAAAATGTCAATTACGCATCCCCGCCCGTCGGGGGACGTCGGGGAGGGGTATGTGGGACTCCCCGGGAGAGAACCTCCCGGTATACCCACTAAAAACCCCAGCGGCACTCCGGCATCGCCATAGTGGCGGGGGAGTGGGAAACTAGCGGAGCCTGAGCTACCACTCCTCCGCCGGCGAAACCCGCCTAGTAAGGCGGGCCCTTATTTGCCCCTCCTAGGGAGGGGCCGTGGCTCCCACATGGTGAGCGGGCAAGGCGGGCGCGGCCACCCCCGTGCCTTACGCCCGCCGCTCACCTCAGGGAGGGAGAAAGCGGGCGAAGTCCCGCCTTCTCCTACCCCTACGCCACCTGCGGAGCGCCGGAGCGAGGGGATCCTCCTCTCGCTCCCACTCCGCGGCCTCCTTCTGCGACATCACGACCTCGCAGAAGGAGGCCATCGCCGCCCAGGCCTCCTCGCTCCCCACCATCGCAGCATCCGGTGCAGGTACCTGCCGAAGCAGCCGTGACCGGAGAGTACCTGCACCAGACGGAAGGAGAGGAACCCGTGACGCCTGTCGAGCCGATGGCGTCGAGGGTACGGCGGCCGAACTCCGCGGAGGCGAGGTCCCGCGTCCAGTGCTGGACGATGGCGTCCCTCGCCTCTCGGCGGACGGCCTCCCTCACCTCTGGGGCCGGACGTTCGCCCAGCGCCCTGCGCCCCGCCGTCCACTCGTAGACTCTGGCGAGCACCCACGCCTCGAGCTCCCAAGGCGGGGTGCCCGCCAGAGCGCACGTCACTGCGAAGCCTACCGTACGGTAGGCCCGCGCTGCCCGCTGGGCGATGGCCCTTTGGGGCGCCCGAAGAGCGGTGACGTTCTCACGTTCACGAGGGAGTACGCCCAAATGGGGGCCCCATAAAGGGCCATGCTCTTCAGTATGCCTCCGTTTTGTGCAGCGCCTCGGCGGCCGCCTCGTCAAGCAAGACGATGGGCCGGTAAGCCGAGGGGGAGTCCGCCAGCCGTCCTTCCTTCCGGAGGAGGCACAGTTGACCTTCCCGCCAAGGTTTCGGGAACCTCCCCGACGCGAAGCACGCGCTGAAGAGGTCCCGAAACCTCCCCTCCGTTTCGGTGGCCGCGATGGCCACCACCCGAGCGGGAACGCGGTCCGGGCCGGGAGCAGTCTTTTTGCCGCGGAGACGAAGAGTCGCCGCGCCAAATTCCTCCGCTGAGACCGGAGGAGGAGGAGCTTCCTCCTCCGGTAGAGCCACTCCCCGTGGGGGGTCCATCACTGGAGGGGTAAAGTGCGGGTCCCTGCACGGAAACTGGGACCGCACGAGGTGGTGCGGTCCCTGTTTCAGTTTCTGTGTCCAGGAGCGCTGGGTCGAGGGTCTCGGCAACCGGGGGACCAATGCGTTGAAAAAAATAGAAGAAGAAGGGATTGACACTATTGACAGCTCTCTATGCTCAGTTTACCCAACTAGCAAGACCGCCTATTGGCAGTCATCTTAATGACTGCCATTAGATGGTTGGATAATTGGTAAGGGATTGTTGGAGCCCTCAAAAATCCAACAATTGGTCTAACTGCAATGCGTAGATGTCGCCTTCGGGTTGTGGAGGCAGTCGCTTCAACGAAAATATCGAGTTTAGGCAATAAAGCGGACCCCAGACTCCGAGCTGAAAAATCATCGGATGCGACTGGGATTACCGCTGAGATGATGATGATGATGAATTTTTATGGTGTACATAATAAAGAGTATTAATTAATATTTTATTACATTCTATTGAAGTCAGTGTAAGATTTTTACAAAATCATTCGGTAGTACTGTAGCACTAGTTTAAATATGGATTTTAATGTAAAAGAACCTTGAATCTTTTATATTGTGTAGCAAATATCCTTGGTATAAGTTTGCTGGAAACAGACTTTTTGTTACATTCGATCAGAGTCCTTGTTGAAGAATTTAAAGGCAAATATATGTAGATTAAGTGAAGATTATGTCTTCATTAAATCTACATAATATATTTATGGAAAAATAGTCGCCAAAAATGTATGAATCATTTTTAGCTATTAACACGAATCCAAAGAAAACACTTTTCAAGGCCTTCACACGAAATATCATCTAACTTACACAATACATGTACATTCATACAATCCCACATACTTACTTTGTGACCGTTAAACAAATAAAAGTGTTGTTCACTTTTATTTTTATTATTATTGGTCGCATCCGCCATTAATGACAGGATGATTATGTACTTTGACGGTTACATTATGCAATAACGAGAAGATTTTTTTTTTCACATTATCGAAAGAGGTTCGTGAGATGCTGAGTTTTAGTCACGAGAGATTTTTAAGGTAATTTACTATTATAAAAGATGTCGTGATTTGAAAAGTTGTAAAGTTCACGTTCAAGTCCATTAGCTATTATGTGGTGAATAAAGAGCTGAGAATGTGAAGTGGACTGTAACTAAATCTAGGTTTTTTTTTTGTTGCTGTGTTGTTTGTAAAAGTCTTTAGGTACCAGTTTTCAGTGAATTAGTGATTTCAGCATTTATGATTAATACGCAGTAATTTTAAATGATACTACTCAAGAAACAACGCATAGATCTCCAAAATATTATCTAATATATTGATCGATAACAAAAAAACTCTGGCGCCTTTTTCATATATCCTTTACACTAGCGAATGTCGCCAATACCCATCTCGCGGGATCCCGATCTCACGAGATCCTGTGTAATTTGAATCTGCAATTTGGATTAGGTGGCAATGGTGAGCTATGCTATACAAATACATATCCGCTCGGGATATCAACACATCGTTTGGGACTCGGGATGAGAAAAAGAGTATATATTTGTTTATGAACGGCGAGATTTTTCAGCTAGCTTAGTCACGCTATTTGCCAACCAGTATTGACAATTACATTGCAACGGACTTTAGATGCCGGTTAACAGAGAGCACTAATTATACACTTTGTTTTTTAACGAAGTTACTTATACATATACCTACTTTTGCTTTGATTTTGTTTATGTTAGTAAAACTGTTAATTTTAAAAGTAATATTAAAAGATAAAGGCTTTTGTTTTTTTTTTTTTAAATATTTTGTTTTAAATAACCTCACCATTACAAAGAAGCAGGTTTCATTGTATTTAGTAATGTATTTTTTTGTTAACTAGACGAGATCCCGAAAATTTCGGGATTATACGGGATCGATATTTCTAATGGGGGATCTTGAATTTACGATCACAAGTCTGGTTTGCATTCCCTACGCCGCACCACATCACAACGGTACGCTGACAGGTTAGGTGACAGCGCCTCAAATCTACTACAGAAAAGCAACAAAAAATAACAATCCACATTTTACAATTTTCGTAACAGCAAATCGAGACGACACACAATAAGATATTTTTTTTTTTGATGATTATGATTTACATAACTAGAAACTAATATTTGGTATTCTAAAATTACCAAATAATTTATACCAATATACGAGACATTCACTACTACAAGGCTTTAAAAACCTACATGGAATTTAAATCTTGTGTTATAAAGAGGTAGTTTTCGCAATGAAGTTTTGGTTTTTGGGACCTTGTACGATTATTAGTGTTGAAAACACTAATTTATATTCAGAAATAAACTGGCTACATTTTATACTGACTAATTAAGGTATTCAAAATTAATTTATCATCGAAAGTGCAATCAGAGGGCAATTCTTGTAATTTAAATCGATCAAAATATAGCCGCAATATCATTTTAGTGTTCAAACAAATGTCAAAAACGTGTCAAAAATAGGGAAACTCGACGATTTTGGCTGGTACTGAGACGGAGATCAGACTGCTAACGTTCATGTATTTACGAGAATTGCTACTCTGGTGAGTCAGGTATAGTTGCATAAAACATCTTTTAGATGTAGATTAAACTGTAATACAAAGATGATAAATTAATTAACGAATAAGGCGGCGTAAGTCTTACATAAAAAAGCTAAAATATTTTATCATTTTTAAGCTGCACTTAGAAGTCGAGTCAAATTAATGTAACCGAGGACCAAAAATAGATAAATTAAGGATTTAAAATATATATATATACAGAGCAGCGATTAGTTTATTATCTTAAAAAGTACCTACAACAGTTATTAAGAGTAGTCCTTTAAAAATATGACCCTTTCGGTTCAGTTAGCTAGTTCAGTCATCACCCTTTAAAAATAAAAAAATATGCAATTTAATTTTACTATAAATAGAAACCTGAATTTTTCGCTCAAAATAAATAATACATATTTTTATAATCATGCATAATTATTGTGTATATGTGGGGGACGTCAGGAAGCGAGGCTGAAGTTTCGGATAGTTGAGGTGTCTTCTCATCCTATGAGCATCCATCGTGGGCAGTATTTCGAGAAAACGTTAAGCAGTAACTATAGTGTGATGTTCGATTCTTATTATTTTAAATATACAGACACTTAGATCAATTAAATATTAAGGGATTACAATAAAAATCTCTGATTAAAACAGATAAGAGCCACTGAGTTTGAGCATGACCAACACACTCAATAGAAGCTTGAGCAAAAACTGCTCGCGCTAACGGTCGCTCGCTATGTCAAACGCAACTCCAGTCGGGTGTTGCCTGCTCTCGATAAAAAAAATAATAATTTATCCGAATACCGACCGATTAATCGACTTCATAAAATTAGAGTAATTTACGGACTGATTGCCAAACAAATCACAATATTCAAAATTAACCAGTCACACGCCGTTATGCACAATAATATTGGATGATTTTAAAAATATTATAGAGAAACAGGATTCGATTACGATGTAGAAATACCATCAAGATCTGCATTAAACCATTGTAATAACGTACCTGATTGTTGTCAAAAGTTGTCAAATAATCATTTTATGCTTTAAAAAATATTAAATGCACAACATAATACTTATATATTAATTTTAATAAACAGTCACATAGGATCTTAAACCCTTTTTTATTGTTATAAAGTCTTTATTAAATTACAGCTAGCCCAGTTAAAGAGGAACTGCTTTTTATTTGCTGCACTTTTGTTACCAAATTATAGCTTGCTTTATTAGGCTTTCTCTTGCACCTGTCATGTTTGGTTCTTCATTACATTGTGGTAGGAATTTGAGCATGTTATTTGTGATAGGTAAGTGATTTTTATCAATTATCACAATTGACATATTAAGGTTCTAGGAATTTCTCAGAACATTTTTTATCAAACGTAATGTCCGCATGTGTGGTACCAGGCTCAGAATAGTACCAACCCATATCCTGCCGTGGGTGTCGTAAGAGGTAGTCGCCTCTTACGACACCCTTAACTAGGGAACTTTCACCAGGGAAGCGGGCAGCAGCACTTCTCATGTAGAATATCAAATTCCTGCGATCCCCAACCCGTCTGCCAAGCGTGGGGATTGTGGCAAACGGGGTATTTGCCATAATTCATGTAATGGAATACCTTGGGAGGAGGCCATTGTCCAGCAGTGGACCTGTAAGGCTGAAGAAGAAAAATAATGTCCGCAAGACAGTTTTCAACATTATATTTCCGAGTTTCATTTCACAAAATGCGTGTGTTCAGCAAAAGGAGTACTTATAGCATAACCAGTCTATAAATGTTCACACGGCTGGGACACAAGCCTCGTTTTCGCCAGAGGGTACGCGAGTTCAGTGTGAGATGAAGGATGTCAGATGTTCAAATTTTGTTTCTAGAATAAAGCAAAAATGACTTTAATGCAGAAATAGACAGCCTCCATGGCGTAGCGGTAGCGAACGCGGCCGCTGCGCAAGGAGGCGCGGTTCGTACGGTGCACTGTGCAAATATTTGTATGCATAAATATGAATATTTGCACTGGTCTGGTCGTGCCTCGGAAAGCACGTTGGTCCCGGTTGCCATACGAACATCTAATGACAGTCGTTACGGGTTGTTGGACCCCTCAAAAGTCCAACAATTGGTCTTACTGCAATGCTTCGATATCGCCTTCGCGTTGTGGAGGTCAGACGGCAGTCGCTTTACGGAAAATATTGAAGTTTAGCCAAAATCAGCAGTTAGGCCCGTATTCCAGAAGCTCAGTCAAAACTCAAGCATTACTTTTAAACTCGTTTCAAGCCATTTGATTGGTTGAAACTAGTTTTATGTAATGCTTGAGTCTTGAGTACCGTTCTGTAATACGGACCTTAGACTGGTAAAGCGGACCCCAGACTCCAAAGCTGAAAAAGCTTCGGATGCGACTGGGATGATGCTGAGATGATGATGATAAGAATAAAGCAAAAATGTAGGTTAATGTTGTTTTTTAAAAGTTAATGATTTACGACATATCTCTATATGACAGAACTACGTTTTGCTTAATTTCACATAAATCGTTAGGTATCTTTTGTATTTTTCATTGAATTTCAATATATTTTGTTAACTATGTTTTATTATAATATTACAATACCCAGATGTTCTTTTATCAAATGTTACTTGGTGCCTTTTAACAAAATTAGGTATGTACAGACAACAGCATATCAAGTTACTGCAATCTATCAGATTTCTTTATTAGATTTTCAACTTTATCGCTATAGCATTAAGGCTCAAGGTTGATTGGGAATATTTGACAGTTTCGGGTAGCTTGACCTGCTGTTGTCCGTACATAATTGGGCAAAGAATATTCTTATCTTCATAGCTAAACACACAAGTGTCTTGCATTTAAGATATGTTGTGCCGTCGGATTCACGATTTCCTTTTTTAACTGATTATCTTTACAACAGATCTTATCCATTAATCAAAAGTTTTATTTCTAAAAGTAAAGCTTAAATTAATGTTTCGCAAAAGCTAGATTATAGTCGGGCCGTCGAGAGATTGCATTCCTGACACCTGTCAGTGCGACCATTCTAGTGCCTAATAAATAAAGGTCAAATTCGCAAAACACGTGTTCATTATGTGTAAACTGACGGGTGTGAAGAACGCATTTCCTCGACGGCCGAACTGTAATACGTTCTACTTTATAGGAGTACTTCTGATCAAACTTCTGTACCTACAACACTTCAGTTTGGTAGTTTAGGGTACAGTATCTATGCATCGATAATGCGCTGAAATATTTAAAACAAATGTGCTTACTTTACCACTTATTCAGCAGGAAAACGTGTAAGTAAGCCTGACTCCTTATCATAAAGTTTAAGTCAACCGAATAATTAATGCGTGCCCAGTCGTGCCTTTCCAAAAAAAAAAAAACAAAAGTTCTAAATTGTCACGTTCGAAGGTACTTACTTCTTATATAACAAAATTATGTTGCGTATATACTTGAAATGGTACATCATATTCGCAATTTAGTCATGATTAAGCCTATTTAATATATCAGCATACTTTGTGGTCAAAACTGTCGACAGCCAGTTAACACGCTTCGTGATATACTTGTATCATTAACATAGGTAATCATCGTGTCAGAGCAAATAGGTCGTATGTCCACTAGTAAAAGTGGTAAAAGGAGGTCTTCTTTCAATTTGTCTGTCAATCTTTACATTCATGACTAGTCGTGATAGTTCGTAATCAACGGTCGAACTGAACAAAGATTTATCGTTCCCACGAAAAGTCGCGATAAGTTCACATAATAATATCCACTGGCAAATTTGCAAAACATAAAACCGTTGACTGTTGTCCTGACACGATAATTGGTTCAATTGGGTTCGTTTTGACATTTCAACAACATTCATTGCCTTGTTTACGTTGTTCAACTGACACATTTTTTGTAATACATGGAGCAATGGATTAGCAAAATGATTATTATTCCCATTGCTTTATATTCTGAACCAGGTTATACGCCAGGAGGTAGTGTTGTGATGTTCCTTTTTATCTTTTCTACAAAACAAAGGGCATTGATGTACCAAAGGTTGTCCAGCTTTGAAACTCTGGTTTATTTGCAGTGCGTAGACACGGTCGTGTCTTGCACGGTAGTGTTTTTATGGATCATTATATTTATTAAAGAAGCTTGTTGACAGATACGTTTTTCTACGGCTTTACTTTACGGGTTTATACGTGTGTACACTACATAAAAATAAACCATTTATATTAACCACCGTACTTTCGATGAAGATATTAAACAAGTCACATAGATCATCATTTACATATGTCAACCGTTTCTACATCTTTTTATACAGTTGTGAGCTACCTAAGTGAAAATTAAAATTTTTAATTAACAAAAATAGTATTTAGCGCCAATTATGCTGGTCCCCCGCTGAATCCGATTCATTCGCTACTTTCGCCTATCAGTAGGTACTTGCTACTGTAATGCTTGCTACTGGTTTTCAAATACGCTATGTAACATGAATCATTTTTTTTTAATATTCTAGAAACAGTTGAATCATATTACATTATTTTATACGACAGCCATCTAACCTGCACAACCCCGTCGTTGGTCCATCGTCAATACAATACTCCTTTGTAGACGTTGTCAGATTTTCTGGCTTCTGAAAGATCGACAACCTGGACCAACTACCTACTTAATATGATTTCCTTTTTGGGCTTTTTAATTGCATCTACTAAATATAGCCTGGTCAAGTTATCAGCAAATTCTACAGTCTACCATACGATACAGCTATTAACCGCATATAAAAGTGTTTGGATGACGTCCACTGGATCGGTTTCACTCGATACTTTCTAAGCAAGTGGAGCAACTCAGGCGCACCCGATGTCTCTTTAGGCACACCTTTTCGTAATCCACACCTTTAGTGAATGAATGAATATTCTTCAAGCTCATTTTTACTTACTTTATTAGATTTTATTAACCACTAGCGACCCGCCCCGGCTTCGCATGGGTGCAATCCTTATACTAAATACACTACAGGAAACTGTTAATCTTGTTAAAAAAAAAAAAAGCGGCCCAGCGCCCCGCTACCCCGCTACCCCGGACGAAACGCGACGCCTCGAAATTTTGAAAATATTCATTTAAATCATATGCTGTAAAGGGCGAGAGAGATCTATATTAAATCAACAATTTATGTAAGGTGTTAAATTGGATAAGGATTATTGCTGTATTGGTCAAAATCGCTTCGAACATTAACCAGATTTTGTCGTAAAAAGTAAATTACAAAAAATGTTTTTGTGGGATATCCATAAGAGATAGACATAAAATACCACCATGGACTTTTCTGTAGACCTTTTTAATGTGTACAATATTTAGTACATTATTTTGATAAATATTGTAAGGAACGCGGAAAAAATTTAATTATTTACGACATCACATTAGAAACCTCAAAAATAATAGTATTTCTCTACAATTTAATGGATATTATTATACATATAAAACTTCCTTTTGAGTCAATCTATCTATTAAAAAAAACTCTATCAAAATCCGTTGCGTAGTTTTAAAGATTTAATCATTCAAGGGGACATAGGGAAAAAGAAAGTGACTTTGTTTTATAATATGTATTGAAGTTGTAATGTAAACAATGTTTAAAGGTGTTGTCGTTTAAAGTTCATTATGCCAGCAAACCAATCCGAAACTGGCGTGGATTCTCTTGTTCACAAACTAAACTAATTATAAGTTAAGTGCACTTTTTTCTTTCTATTTCATTAAGAAAATGATAGAAGATAACATTTTAATTTGATCCTGTCAAATTAAGATGTCCCATACACATTTTTTTTTTTGTTTTCTTCTTTCCGTTCAGAGGAAAAGGCAAAGGCATAGTACGCCATACAGCCTAGTCTCAGTTACGCACCATACCCGTCGCTAGCTAGGCGACGAGCGTGTGTGGGACTCGCCCGGCCGAAGCCGGGAATACCCACTAAAACCACCCGGTTACCGTCGGGCCCTGTGTTGAGAGTGTCACGGGGCCGACCCGAAATCCTAATTTATCCTACCTTATCCTTTTTTTTTTTTTTTTTTTTTTTTTTTTTTTTTTTTTTTTTTTTTTCTCGCTGGGGAAAATGACAATTACGCATCCCCACCCGTCGGACGGGTGGGGTATGTGGGACTCCCCGGGAGAGAGCCTCTCGCTAAAAACCCCAGCGCAACTCCGGCATCGCCATAGTGGCGGGGGAGTGGGAAACTAGCACAGCCTCAGCTACCTCTCCCCCGCCGGCGAAACCCGCCTAAGGCGGGCCCTCATTTGCCCCTCTTAAAGAGGGGCCGTGCCTCCCGCGTGGTGAGCGGTGCAAGGCGGGCGCGGGCACCCCCGTGCCTCACGCCCGCCGCTCACCTCAGGGCGGGAGAAAGCGGGCGAAATCCCGCCTTCTCCTGCCCCTACGCCGCCTACGGAGCGCCGGAGCGAGGGGATCCTCCTCTCGCTCCCGCTCCGCGGCCTCCTTCTGCGACATCACGACCTCGCAGAAGGAGGCCATCGCCGCCCAGGCCCCCTCGCTCCCCACCATCGCTCTGACGATGGCGGGCAGCGAGAGGTCTCCTCCTACCGCCGTGACAAGATCGCGGCGCGGCACGGCCCACGACGGGCATACCGCGAGGGTGTGGTCCGCCGCGTCCTCCGCCGCGCCGCAACCGTGGCACGACGGCGTCTCCTCTCGTCCTATCCGGTGCAGGTACCTGCCGAAGCAGCCGTGACCGGAGAGTACCTGCACCAGACGGAAGGAGAGGAACCCGTGACGCCTGTCGAGCCAGTCCTTCAGGACCGGCCCGATGGCGTCGAGGGTGCGACGGCCGAACACCGCGGAGGCCAGGTCGCGCGTCCAATGTTGGACGATGGCGTCCCTCGCCTCCCGGCGGACGGCCTCCCTCAGCTCCGGGGCCGGACGCTCGCCCAGCGCCCTGCGCCCCGCCGTCCACTCATATACTCTGGCGAGCACCCAGGCCTCGAGCTCCCAAGGCGGGGTGCTCGCCAGAGCGCATACCGAAGCGAAGCCTACCGTGCGGTAGGCCCGCGCTACCCGCTGGGCGATGGCCCTTTGGGGCGCCCGAAGAGCAGTGACGTTCTCCCTCCTATGGAGGGAGTCCGCCCAAATGGGGGCCCCATATAGGGCCATGCTCCGCAGTATGCCGGCGTATAACCGCCGGCAACGACTGCTCGGCCCTCCCATGTTCGGCATGAGCCATGAGAGGGCGTTCGCAGCCTTCAGCAGGCGCGTCGACAGCCCGCTGAAATGCGGGCCGAAGCGCAGCCTGCTGTCCACAATGAGGCCCAGATACTTCATCTGGGCCTCAACCCCGACCCTCACTCCCTCCACAAATATGTGGGCGTCGGGTGGGGGGCGCTGCCGGGGGCCGTGAAAGAACACGGCCTCCGTTTTGTGCAGCGCCACCCTCAAGCCCAGGCGGCGGATCCTCCCCGCCACTAAGGATCCGCCCGCCGAAGCCAAACTGGCCGCCTCCCGGAAGGTGCTCCCGCGGGAAGTGAGGAGAGTGTCATCCGCGTAGCAGATGACACTCGTGCCTCGTAGGAGGGTTCCCCGCAGGAGCCAGTCATAACCGACGTTCCACAGAAGAGGCCCTAGAACGGACCCCTGTGGAACGCCAGTTTCCACGCCATACCGCCGGACCTGGCCAGCCCCGTCCACGAGGAGGCCGGCACGGTCCTCCAAGTAGCTGGCCAGGAGGCCCCGCAAGTACAGGGGCACACCGTGGAACCGGAGCGCCTCCAGGATGGTGGAGTGGGGGATGGAGTTGAAGGCGTTGGCAATGTCGAATGACACAGCCAACACTCCATCCCCCACTCCTACCGCCTCTGTCACCTGGCCCTTTAGACGGGCCAGGGCGTCCACTGTCGAACGCCCAGCTCGAAAACCGAACTGGGCGTCCGACAGGTCCGGTCCCACGTCCCGCAGATGGCGCTTCAGGCGGGCGGCGATAATCCCCTCGAACATCTTACCGGCGTCGTCAAGCAAGACGATGGGCCGGTAAGCCGAGGGGGAGTCCGCCGGCCGCCCTTCCTTCCGGAGGAGGCACAGTTGGCCTTCCCGCCAAGGTTTCGGGAACCTCCTCGACGCGAAGCACGCGTCGAAGAGGTCCCGAAACCTTCCCTCCATCTCCGTGGCCGCGATGGCCACCACCCGAGCGGGAACGCCGTCCAGGCCGGGAGCCGTCTTTTTGGCGCGGAGACGAATAGTCGCCGCGCCAAATTCCTCCTCTGAAACCGGAGGAGGAGCTTCCTCCTCCGGTAGAGCCGCTGCTCTTGGCGGGCCCATCGCTGGTGGGGTGAAGTGTGGATCCCTGCGCGGAAACAGGGACCGCACCACCCCATCCAGGAGTGCTGGTTCGAGGTGTATGATTGTCCCGTTGGTAAATATTAAAGACTTTAGATAATTAGACTGGTTTATTACACTTGTAGAATTATTACATTGGAATCGACATCTTCTAGGTCAGATCCTAAGTTACAATGACAAGACTATAGACCAACGGTCAGCAACAGGCGGACCGCGGTCCGTTTGCGGACCGCGAAAGGTTGAACCTCGGACCGCCAAATATTATAATGTTAATTGTAGGTATGTCAAGTATAAACAAATACGTAATATTTTTGAACCAATCTAACTGAGTACATACCTAATCTAATTAATCTGTCTTACAATATCGACATCGATCAAAAACATCGCGCCGCCGAGTCGCCGCGCGCGCTCTTTTCATACGTACTTATAGCTCCGACGACCACTTGTAACTGAGCGTGAGGGGCGCTGCCTAGCGAGCGGGTTTTGTTAACACGCGAGCGAGAGCGAGACGGCATGCACTAGCAACAGCGTGCGCGAATTAGTTATTGTATGTAAATGTGATTTAGCCATTCGCTACGAAACATCAGCAGATTGAGTGTATAATTTTTAAGGTAATATGAGGGAAAGCATTTCATATTTCGCGTACTTAGCGAACTGTGGCGCGCTTGCGACTTTGTTTTGTAACAAACGCGAGCAAGTATCGAAATCGGGGGTCCGGACGCGAGGGCGGGGGAAAGCAGACTTTCAGTCGCTCGTCAGTCGCGCCGCAAATCGTGGAGCAACAGTTCATTTGTTTTGTGATTTCTTGCGTTTTAGTTGGTTTAATAAAAAATATTTTTTTACCTAGGCGTGATATGGATCCTAAAAAGCGAAAAGTGGACAGCGAAAATAGGAGGTTTTTAGAAGAATGGACTGAACAATATTGTTTTACGCTGCCTGATAGACCTCAAGCAGTTCCAGTGTGCCTTATATGCAATAAAACTGTTGCTATTGTTAAAAGTGGAAATTTGAAGCGACACTATGAAACAACACATCAGCAATTCCACAAAAACTTCCCTCCTGGCAGTGAGGCTCGTAAAGAAAAACTTCAGGCACATCTCAGTTCTTACAATAAAAGCACAAAATTACTAGTTCGTTGCATGAGCGACCAAGAAAAATCCACAGAAGCAGCGTTACGTGTGTGCTGGACGCTTAATAAACATCAAAAACCATTTTCGGATTCGGAGATAGTGAAGGAATGTATGTTGGCAGTAGTCACAACATTTTTTGAAGAAAAAAAAGATGTTATCACTGGAATTCAAAGTATTCCATTATCAGCAAGAAGCAATACACGAAGGACTGAAATTTTAGCTGCTGATATTAAGATGACTCTTCTCAAACTTCTGCAAAAGGCACCTTGCTACGCCATAGCACTTGATGAGTCATGTGACATTACTGATGATGAACAAATGTCAATTTTTGTCAGATTTCTTGACATTGAGTCTAAAACTTTTAGGGAAGAGTTGCTAACAATATTGCCGTTAAAAGGTAACACTCGAGGAGAAGATTTATTCAAGGTAATTGATGAATTTATTACTAAATCTAACATCAGTTACGACAAAATTGTGTCTCTTTCTACTGACGGGGCCCCAGCAATGATTGGCAAAGAAAAAGGTGTCATCAAGAGAATCAGGGATAAAAGTTCAGGCTTAATATCATATCAGTGCATAATCCACCAGACAGCCCTTTGTGGAAAACTTAGCGATACACTGAAAGAAGTGATGGACAGCTTGGTGAAGTTAATAAATTTTATAAGATCTCATTCCGCTCTTCAGCACCGAAATTTCAAGGAGTTTCTTTTTGAATGTGATTCAGCGTATTCTGACTTACTGCAACACAACAATGTTCGTTGGCTAAGTAAGGGTCAAGTTATTGAACGTTTTTGGCAATAAAAGAACAAGTAGCCTCCTTCTTGCAAAACTTAGATACGCAAGCAGCTAAGAAGCACCTTAAGTTCGTAACAAATAAGCACAATATGTTGATTGTGGCTTTTCTAAAAGATATTTTGAAATATCTAAATGCGCTCAACACAGAGTTACAAGGAAATAAAAAATTAATATGTGATCTGATACAAAGCGTGTCTGCTTTTCGTCGTAAGCTGGATATCTTTGAAAAAGATATTGCAAGACAAGAATTTGTTCATTTTCCGACAATTCTGGAATATAATAAGGAGAACTCTGAAGAAGACGTTGCAGTGTTTACAAAATTTTTGGCCGATCTTAGCAACGAATTTGCCACAAGATTCCAAGACTTTGCAGAGATGGGCAAGCTATGTCTGTTTCTTAAGTCACCCTTTGAAGTTGATGCAGCAGCCGAATGGACAGATGTGGCTGCCAAGTTATTTAATCTGCCAAAGCCATCACTTCAAATGGAAATAATCGATCTGCAAGAAGATGTGTCTTTGCAAATATATAAAAAGGTGTCAACTGAAGAATTTTGGGTCAAACAAGTCCCAGAAAAATATCAAAATTGCAAAAAACTTGCTATCAATTTGGCCACTATGTTTGGCTCGACATACATATGCGAAACATCTTTTTCAAAAATGAATTTTTTGAAAAACAAATATCGTTCGAGATTAACAGACGCTCACTTAAAAGACACTCTTCGAATTAGCTGTTCTTCACGAGAACCAAACTTTAAAAACCTGGCTCAAGACCGCCGATGCAATTTTTCACACTAATTTTAGGTAATAAATAGCTATACTTAATCAATATCAGTTGTTTTTTTTTTCTGGACCTTTTAAAAATTTTCGAGCAATATCCGGACCCTACTTAAAACTACTTGCCGACCCCTGCTATAGACTATATTCATAGACACTAATACATAGAGATGGTATTAGTTACTCGACTACAGAGTAGTGATGTATTATACAACATCCCCCCTGTTTAAGTTTAAATTAACCCTTGACAAACAATATTATAGAAACCTGACTTAGTTACAATTTAGACAATGACTTAAGACTATAGTTGTCATCGCGATACGGACCGTGCGGGCATACCGCACGGTCAGTCATGGGGCGGCCTGCGTGCTCGCGGGCACGCCCCCGTGGGAGGTCGATGCCCTGGTTCTGTCCCAGGTGCATCGACACCGTGTCGCGGCCCGGGAACGGGGGGAACGACCCGCCTTCGAGGAAGTAAGGCGGGTCCGATTAGCGGCTCAGGGGGAGGCCCTGAGCCGGTGGAGGGAGGCGCTCCGCTCCCCAGCTGCCGGCCACCGGACGATTGGAGCGATTCGTCCGGTGTTGGAGGGATGGGTTGGTCGCCGGCATGGCAGCCTTACCTTCCGCCTAGTGCAGGTACTGACCGGACATGGCTGCTTCGGTCACTACCTGCACCGGGTCGCCCGTCGGGAGGAGTCACCGCGGTGTCATCACTGCGACTCCCCCGACGACACGGCCGAGCACACCCTGGTGGAGTGCCCGGCCTGGCGAAACGAGCGCCGCGACCTCATTGCGGCGCTCGGAGGCGGACGCCTCTCCCTGGCAACCATGGTGCGAGCCATGGTTGAAAGGGAGAGTGCATGGGAGGCTGCCGCCTCCTTCTGCGAGACCGTCCTCTTGCAGAAGGAGGCTGCGGAGAGGGAGCGGGAAGAGGACGTACTTGCCGCTCCCCTCCGGCGTAGACGGGTGGGGCGAAGAAGGCGGGGGACGAATCCCCGTCTCCTTTAGCCCCAGGGTGTGACCAGCGCGTGCGGGCAGCTCCCGCACGTGCATTGCACAACGGTCACCACGTCTGGGGATTATTCCGTTACCGGGTAATCCCCCTTTGGCGCGGAAACCGGCCCTACAGGGGAGGGCCGGCAAGCCCTGAGAGTGGCACGGAGTACTTGGCCTTCGGGTCGGCCCCGTGACACTCTCAACACAGGGCCCGACGGTAACCGGGTGGTTTTAGTGGGTATTCCCGACTTCGGCCGGGCGAGTCCCACACACGCTCGTCGCCTAGCTAGCGACGGGTATGGTGCGTAAAGGCATTTCCACTCGTTAAAAAAAAAAAAAAAAAAAAAAAAGACTATAGTTAGGTCTTAATCTAGTATACAATGTTCTACTTAATCTATTTCATCAATTAGCCTTCTGGTTGGCTTTACAACTCTTCCAGAACGAGTTACATGTTGACTGACTGAGGATTGAGATGAGAGCTCTTGAGGTCTAGACTCCTGCCTGTTACCTTCCTCTCTCCCCTGCGACGAATTGGATAGCATAGGAGAATATTTGTGTCTTAAATGAACCCTATTCCTCCTATACCTAACTCCATTGACATCCTCAACGACATATGACCTATTATTAGCCAACCTTAGCTTGACAATGGCTTGTTCCCAATTGCTATCAGGCTTTCTTTTAAAGTATACATGATCATCGGGATACAATAATGACAATGACTTTGTATTTCTATTATAATATTTAGACTTATTTTTATTATTTTGCTTGACACATTCTTTATAATTTTTTGAATGTAACCACTTTAGGTTTTAATTTCTTATAAGACATAGGAATGTTATTTCTTAAATTCCTGGACATTAACAATTGAGCTGGAGATGGTAAATTATTCTTAGGTGTGTTTCTATACTGTAATAAAGCTATGTATGGATCAGATGAGTTTCTTTTACACTTTTTTAACATATTTTTGATAATTTTGACTGAACTCTCTGCTTGACCATTTGACTGTGGATGATATGGGCTAGTTACAATGTGTTCTATGTCCCATTCATGCATAAAATTCTTAAATTCTAATGACTGAAAAGGAGGACCGCCATCAGACACTAAAGATAAAGGTATTCCATGACGAGCAAAAATGGACTTTAAATGTGTTATTACATTCTTTGCTGTACTGTTTTTATTTAACAAAGCTATTTCTATAAATTTAGAATAATAATCTGTGACAATTAAATAAGTAAGGTTATCAAAATACATTAAATCAACACCTACTTGTTGCCATGGATATTTATTAATTTCAAAATTTTTTAGTGGTTCCTTTGGATTATTAGGTTTAAATTGTGCACATACATAACATTGTTCTACCAAGTTTTTAATATCAGCTGACATGCTTGGCCAGTACAAAGACTCTCTAGCCAGTTTTAAGCATTTATTTATACCTTGGTGACCTTCATGAATTTTACCTAACATTTCCTTATACATTGACTGTGGTACTATTAATTTTGACCCTTTGAACAACAAATCTTTGACTACATGAATTTCAGCTTGTATATTCCAAAATGGTTTTATTGACAGACTGACATTATTTTTATTTTTTGGCCAACCTTCATAATAATACTTTTTTAACAATTGCAAAGTATCATCTTTCTTAGTGTGCTGTAACAATTTTGTACAGTACTCCTTTGTGACTGCTAGACTTGAATGCATTAAATTGACATGACAAGATATTTCTGACTCATTCTCAGGTATATAATGTTCTTTCAATGCTGCTCTAGACAGAGTGTCAGATATAAACATTTCTTTACCTGGAACATGTATAACTTCCAAATCATATTTTTGTAAAGTTAACATCATACGTTGCAATCTTGCTGGTACATCATGTAATGGCTTTTTAAAAAGATAGACTAAAGGTTTATGATCAGTATGAACAGTTACTTTATGACCGTACACATACTGGTGAAATTTTTCACAACCAAACTGAATGGCTAACAATTCTTTCTCAATTTGAGCATACCTTGACTGAGTTTGAGTTAATGTTTTTGAACTATAAGCAATAGGTTTATTATTCTGCATAATGACTGCTCCTAATGCTGACTTTGACGAATCGACTGACAAGACTAATGGTACATTGGGATTATAATGAGCTAAAACTGGTGACTTTGTAATTTCATCGATTAAACTCTTAAGACATTGATTATGATTTTCATCCCAAGTCCAGACTGAATCTTTCTTCAAAAGATTTCTTAAAATTTGAGTTTTTTGAGACAAATTGCTAATAAAGGGACCTAAATAATTGATCATACCTAATATTCTTTGCAATTCTTTGACATTTTTTGGTGTGGGCATATTGACAATTGCTTTTACTTTCTCTTCATCAACCCTAGCACCATCTTTACTAAAAACATACCCTAAAAAACAGACTTCTGAAACTAAAAATTTACATTTAGACTTATTGAACTTTAAATTGACTTCACGTGCTCGTTGCATGACTTTATGTACTCTCTCATTATGTACTGACTCGTTTGGTCCATATACCAAAATATCATCGATGAATATTAGAACTCCTTCTAAATCACCGAACAAATTCATCATGACTCTTTGAAAAATTTCAGACGATGCATTAATACCAATACCTTAAATATTTATATCTACCGAAAGGTGTTTGAAATGTACATAAATCAGAACTATATTCATCTAGTTTAAGCATCCAAAATCCTGAAAATGCATCTAAATGAGAAAAACAAACAGCTCCTGCTAGTTGAGATCTGATCTCATCTATTGACTTAAGTGGATAAATTTCCCTTATAATATTCTTATTCAAATTTCTAGGATCTAAACAAATTCGTAACTGACCCGTGCTTTTGACTGTTATCACTATACTGTTCACCCATTCTGTAGGTTTAGAAACCTTTTCAATGACCTGCATTTTCTCCATGCGATCCAATTCATCGCGCAGTTTGTTCAGTAAAGCGAAGGGTACTCTTCTCGGAGCATCCACGCATGGCACTGCTTCCGGTTTGAGTTTCAGGCGACAGACTTGAGGTAGACATCCAAGACCCTGAAATACATCATTGTATTGTGTAAGAATTTGTTCACTAAAATTTTGCTGAGACACAGAGAAAACTCTTTGAATTATACCTAATTTTTCACAAGTTGGTAGACCTAAAACATTCGGACAAACTAAATCTGCGACTATAAACACTATATTTACACTAATAGTGCTATTATTTAAAGATAAACTACATTTTACATTAACTTTACCTATAATGGGTATTGATATACCACCAAACCCACTAACGTTTATTTGACATTTCTCAAGTGACATTTGACTTTGACATTTCAAAGATTGAAAAGTTTTCTTTGACATAATATTAATATCAGCTCCTGAATCAATAATGCAATTAATTTGTGTATGACCAACTAAAATGTTTATGTTCCATGACTCTTTAGAATAGTATTTGTTTTCTTTTGACTCGACTGTATTGACCTGTTTACTATGTGTTGACTTTGCTGTAATAATTCTACAAGTGTTTGTTGTGTGAGATTCCTCAGACTTGTGTCTGTACTCATCATTAAGATATGAATCTCGACTAAGACTTTTTGACTTTTTTGACTTGACTCTGAATCTCTCAGACTGTTCCGTGTTTTCATCACTGAGATATGACATATGACAAGAGTCTTCATTGGATCTCTCAGACTTATCAGTCACCAGTCTTTTTTCATCACTGAGGCATTTTTTATTAGACCTCTCAGATATGACATTATCACCACTTTCATCACAGAAATATGACACAGGATATTTTTTATGACAAGATGAGTCTACATGAGATCTCTTAGACATTGACTGCGACTGGCCTATGTGCGACTTGACCGTTGATTGTAACTTATATAGTATAGCAGGGTTTCTTAAAGTGTGGTCCACGGACCCCTTAGGGGTCCGTAGCAGGTGTATCAGGGGTCCGTAGGAGGTGAGTTTGCAAAAATATTTTTCAAAAAATTGTGTGGTGTGGGGCGCGGGCCCGGACTACAAGCTAGCGCGATGAGTCTTTGGCTTTGACCGTTATTGCGCAGAAGTCAAAAATTGGGTATCGAATGCTATGATTGGCGGTACCCATGCGCAGTATCCCCTCCACTCTGCGGTCAAAGCCAAAGACTCATCGCGCGAGCTGTATGTACGCGTGAGTCATCGATATGTGCTCGATGGCGTGAGTTCTCGCCGCCGCCGCCTCGCCCCACCACCGCCCGCGCCACCCGCTCGCTCACTCAGTCGCTGCGCACCGCACGGCACATCGTACCCGCCACTTGCATTGTTTTTAATTAATTAGTGAAACGTACAGGTACGTAAAAAGAGGATTAATAATAATAAGTATTTTTTAATTATACAAACTTACATATTCAATTGTGTAACGTACCTAATTGTATATTACATTGTTTTAGTTTGTTCAAGAAAATGTCAAAGAAACGAAAGTATGACGAGTCTTATGTTAACTTTGGGTTTACTTTCGTGACTGAACGTGATGGAACTCAAAAACCGCAGTGCTTTTTATGCGGAAAAGTGCTTGCTAATGGAAGTATGAAACCAGCAAAGTTGTCAGAACATCTTAAAACTGTCCACCCTGGAAATGTATGCGACAGCATTGATGACTTTCGTACTAAGAAGGCTCGGTTTGAAAAAGCCGGCACTTTACCTAAATTAGGATTCACCCCGACACAAAAACCATGTCTTGAGGCATCGTACAAGGTTGCTTACCGTATTGCTCAGCAAAAGAAGCCACATACTATCGCGGAAACATTAGTGAAGCCTTGCGCACTGGATATTGTGGAACTTGTGTGTGGTAAGAATGAAAGAAAGAAGGTTGAAGCTGTTCCCTTATCAAACGATGTTATTCATTCTAGAATTGTTGAAATGTCGTCAAATGTTTTAAAGCAGGTTATTGAAGAATTGAATGCTTCACCGTTTCCGTTCAGTATGCAATTGGATGAAAGCACCGATGTATCACAATGCAGCCAACTCTTGGTGTTTGTCCGTTATGTAAAACATGATACGCGTAGTATCAAAGAGGAGTTTCTTTTTTGCGACTCACTTTTAGAAACTACAAAGGCTTCAGATGTCTTTGAAATGATAAAAAAATTTTTCATCGCACAAAATGTAGACTGGAAGACTAAACTTGGTAGTATATGTACCGATGGAGCTCCCGCGATGCTTGGTAATACATCTGCGTTTGCGGCTTTGATCAAGAAAGAGTGCCCTCATGTTATAATCACTCATTGTGTCTTGCATCGACATGCCTTGGCTTCACGAACTATGCCTACTTTTTTGAAGGAAGTTATGTCTACATGTGTCAAAATAATTAACTTCATCAGAGCAAGAGCCTTAAACCACCACCTGTTTAAAAAGCTTTGTCAAGAAATGGGTTCAGAACATGAAGTACTTCTTTACTACACAGAAGTTCGTTGGCTGTCAAGGGGACAAGTATTGAAGCGCTTGTTTGAGTTGCGAGAAGAAGTGTTACTTTTTCTGAAAAACAAAGAAAATTCATTGTATGAATATCTTGAAAGAGAAGATTTTGTGGAAGGGCTAGCGTACTTAGCTGATATATTTACTCATTTGAACGAGATTAACCTGTCTCTTCAGGGTCTTGCAGTCACCATTGTGGATGCGTCTGAACGGCTGAAAGGTTTTTTAGGTAAACTGCCACTTTGGAAAAGGAGAGTGGAATCAGGTAATTTTGCAAATTTTCCGATGTTGGAAGAGTTGATAATGCAAAAAACACAAAGTGACGGCCACACGACATCAAAGAAGGTACAGAAAGAGGTGTCTAAGCATCTGGAAACATTGCAGACGTCTTTTGAAGGTTATTTCAGCCCAGAGTCGCTTGAAAAAGAAACATGGGTGCGGAGCCCATTTTTAATCGATATTGACAGCATTAGTGATGAAGATCTTATTAAAGATGATCTAATTGACATGAGATCAAAAGAAGTTTTGAAAGCTGAATTTCAGGCAAAAGATCTTGGCGACTTTTGGGGTTCCTTAAGTCAAGCTTACCCTCTTCTAGTCAAGCGAGCTATGTCCATTTTGATACCGTTTGCTACTACGTATCTTTGCGAGGCAGGGTTCTCGATTCTGATGTCAATAAAGACAAAAAGTCGCAATCGGTTGAACGTCGCAGATGACATGCGACTTGCCTTGTCGAAGACAGTCCCACAAATTAACGTTCTCATTGAGGCCAAACAACAGCACCCTTCTCATTAACTTATTTCTTAATAATTGTAATGATTAAAGTTCAAATAAATAAAAGTATTTTATATACTATATAAGTACGGCTTTTTTTTATAACAATTTTTTTTTGACAGTGGTCCGTAGAGTTGTTTAAATTTCGAAAGGGGTCCGTGACTGGAAAAAGTTTAAGAAACCCTGTAGTATAGGATCTGACTGTGTGTATGACAACCTGCTATGTCTGTAATGATTTTGATTGTGATGACTTTGTGACTCTAAATGACAATTATATTGACTAGACTTATGACTATGACTGAAGTTATGACAATTTAAAATTCCAACAAAATTATCTTGACTACCAGTTGAACTAAACGACTCTAAATGACTGACTTTTTTATTATTGGAGTAACAAAATTTTTCAAAATGACCATAAGAGTTACATGACCTGCATTTAGCTCCCTGCGCTGGACATTTGTAGCGGTGGTGTTGTCCACAGCGGCTACACGTCTTCGAGCGCTTCTCAGGACTGGGACTTGACTTTGACCTCCCTGCGCTGGATCGCTGCTGACTGACTGGTGAAGCTCGCCGTCGCTGACGCTCCGCTCGACCACGGCTCCTCCGACGCAGATGCATGACTTTTTCAGACTCTTCACTAGTGGACCTCTTGACAATTTGGTCTGCATCCTGCTGTGCGACGATGAGTGTCCTAGCTAGCTCTCGCATCCTCTGATATGTCAGATCAGGTTCCTGCAGCAGTCTCTGACGTACATGTGCTAAGTCCAAACTCAAGTTGGCGATAAAAATATCTCTGATAAGAGATTCTCTGAGCGTTCCAAATTCGCAATCTTGGCTCTTATTTTCGAGATCGGTTAAGAAATCCTCGATGCTTTCCGATTTCTGTTGACGTGTGGTAAAAAACATGTAACGATACATGGTAATATTTTTTCTAGGTTGAAAAAATTCGTCGAATTTGGCCTTGACGTCATGTAATGTGCTTTCTCCAATATTTATGTTGAATGTGTTGAAAATGTTTAAGCATTTTTCACCAATGTGATGTAGTAAAATGGCGATCTTACGTTTCTCACCGGACTTGTCCAAACCCGTTGCCAACAAGTATAATTCGAACTGTTGCCACCAGCGCTTCCAGGTTTCGTAATTGTTGTTTGTTGCATCTGACGATATTTTAAGCGCCTTCAAGCCATTGTTCATTGCAGTTCCGGTGTCATGGTTGCCACCGACGCCATCCGACTTTTGCATTTTTTGAATTTTCTTTCTTCGTATTGGGTTTTTTCACTCTTCTGACACCATGTATGATTGTCCCGTTGGTAAATATTAAAGACTTTAGATAATTAGACTGGTTTATTACACTTGTAGAATTATTACATTGGAATCGACATCTTCTAGGTCAGATCCTAAGTTACAATGACAAGACTATAGACTATATTCATAGACACTAATACATAGAGATGGTATTAGTTACTCGACTACAGAGTAGTGATGTATTATACAACACGAGGGTCTCGGCAACCGGGGGACCAATGCGACGCAGTTTGTTCCGCGCCGCCTTATATGGCCTCCCGAATGGGTCGTTGTCGAGACCCTCCAGCAGCTCAGCCCTCGCCGCGTCCTTGGCGGCGCCGATGGCCGACTTGAAGGCCGCCCTCGCCTCCACGTATCTGGCGTAGAGGCGGTCCTCGTCAGCCAGATCCCGTCGACGCCGCCGACGCGAGCGGGTGTAGGCCCGCCGTGCCGCCACGCAGGAGGCCCGCAGCTCCGCCAACTCCTCCGACCACCAGTACACGGCACGTCGGGGAGGTGGACGTCTCGACCGAGGCATGCTGGCGTTGCACACCTCGGTCAATGACCCCCTCAGTCGGGCCGCCGCCGCGTCCACGTCCAGGACGTCCACGCCGGGACCTGGCCAAAGCCAGTCCTGGACGAACGCGGCCTCCCGTGCCGCCTCCCGATCCAGGTGGGTCAGACCCCACCTTGGAAACGGGGAACGGCCCGACGATGAGGGGGTGCTGCGGCGCCCCCGTGGATTCTGGGGGGAGATCTCGAATCGCACGTAGCGGTGATCCGAGATCGTCTCCCCCAGTTCCACCCTCCAATTTCGAATGCGGGCGGCCAGTGCGGGCGTGGCAAAGGTGAGGTCCACAATGGACCCGCCCTGCCGCCGCACGCACGTCTGGACGCTCCCCCTATTCAAGAGGGAGAGACCAGACGTGGCCGCCCACAATTCGACTGCTCGTCCGCGAGCGTCGGTGGCCGGGTTTCCCCAGACCACCGACTTGGCATTCAGGTCTCCTAGCACGGAGACCTGTCGTGGCGCCGTCCTCCCGATGACCGCCGTCAGGACCCCGAGGAAATCCTCGAAGTCCTGGAGAGGGCGGTTTGGGGAGAAGTAGACCCCCACAAGGGCCAACCCTCCCCATGCGGCGGCCACGTATCCCGGTCCCCTCTCTAAGAGCGAGAGGGGAGGGGAGTCCGAGGAAGACCGCGCCACGATTGCCACCGAGCCGTCACTGTCTCCCAGCCAATTGCTGGGAGTATAGTACGGCTCGGCCACCACTGCCACATCCACCAACCACTCGGCCATTGACTGCACCAGCAGGTCCTGAGCAGCCCGGCAGTGGTTGGTGTTTGCCTGCAGGATGCGATGGTCGGCACCCATTACTCGACCATCGCATCACCCTCAACGGCCACCGCCGCTGGGACCACAGCGGGGGTGGTGGCAGCAGCGGCAGGACGGCTTATAGCCGCCTGCGCCTTGCCCTTCTTTTTGGGAGGTCGGCATGCGCTCCCCCCCATTACGTGGTCCGCAGGGCGGCCACTTTCAGCGCATGCCGCGCAATGCGGCTTGGCGGCCTCGCACAAGGCCACCTTATGCCCCTGTTGCCCGCAGCGGAAGCAAGTGTCCGCCCTATCTACTGTGGACGGACACATGGCTCGAGTGTGGCCGATCCCGAGGCACTTAAAGCAGCGCATCGGCGCGGCCTCAAGCACCCGGATCACGGCCCGGCTGAATCCCACCAGTAGCCGCCCCTGGCATTTAGTCTGGGCGGCCAACACTGCGGCGACTGGGCACACCAGCCGAATAGTGCCCATTCCACCGCGGCCGGGTCTAATATCCCGAGCCTGCACCGCTGCGGGTTTGCACCCTCCTGCCGAGGCGATAGCCGCCACCACCTCCTCCTTGGTGACCGAGTCGTCGAGACCGGTCACCTCAATGGTGGTGGTCTTGGTCGGCCTGGCGACCTTTGCCACATCGGCAAGGACCTCCCGCACCTTGCTGGCAAACAAATCGGCATTTTTGCCGCCGTCCTTCCCCGGAAACTCGAAGAGTCGAGCTCCGGTCTGGGTCCGGCGGCAAGCACCAATCCCCAATTCGGCGGGGTCGGCGACGGCACGAGCCCGTGTCAGGACGGACTCGTACGTGATGCCCCTCTCGGCGGCCTCGGGGACGATGGTCACCGTGACCGCCGCGGTCTTAGGAGGGACCAGCTTCGGGAGTTTTTTGGCTGCCGAGGCAGCCGCCGGGGTAGTTGCCGGGACAGACGGGGCCTGTTTCCCCTTCTTCCTGCCCTTTTTCACCACCTCTGACCACGGCTGGTTGGACGGGGTGGTGGAGGGAAGGAGGGCATCGATCTCCTGAATCTGCCCCGGTTCGGCGCCCACACTCGTGCCGGGGGGAGGCAGAGCCCCCGGCGACGTCTTCCCTTTGCCTTTGCCCTTGCCCTTTGAGGGCTTCGGGGCCTGGGGAGCCGCTGTAGGCGCCTTGTCCGCCGCTAATGGCGGACGGAGACGCTTTTCCGGCAGCAGACGGTCCTCGATGCCTGCAAAGCAGGCCCGGGTAAACGCCCTCTCCTCCATGACCACCTTGCGGATTATTTCCTCAAGGTTAGAGGAGGAGGGGGAGGGAACCGCTGCCGTCGGCACCTCCGGGGGCGGGGCTGTAGCCTCAGCCAGCTTCTTGTGAAGCTGGCTGACCTCTGCTTGCAGGCGGTCCACCCTCGCCTGCAGCTGCTTCGTCTCTTCTGACGCAGTGCGCTGCGTCAGTTCTGACACAATGCCGTGTAAGCTGGTTGCACGGCATTTCAGGGCCTTCTGAAAGGTACCCTTCAGATTCGAGGACTTGGAGGCGACCTCGACGATCTCCTCCATGTCCTCCTTAGCCAGTCGAGCCAGCTCCTCCACAGATAAGCCGCCGAAGGAGACGAGGGCCGAACCGTATCCAGCCCTCGACTTCGCCGCGCGCGCCTGTCTCTCCTTCGCGGCAACCCTCTCCTCCAGATCCAGCTCGAGCTCGGCCCGTTTGGCCAAGCCGAGCTGGCGCTGGGCGTCCGCCAGACCCAGATCGTGGGTGCCGGCCTGAGAAGAAGTCGAAGGCGAAGCAGTCTTCGCCTTCGGCTTCTTCTTGGGCTTACTCTTGCCCGAGTCCGAGGAACCCTCGGACCCGAGCGCCAAATAGGCCCTCTTCAGGCTGCTCTCTCCAGCCACCTCACACACGGACGAGTCCAAGACTACGGACCCGATATCCGAGTCCGAGAACTCGTCCGCAACACTCGTACAGAGGCTCGCCACAGACGGTGCGCGGCTGACCTCTGACGCCGACATCTCGGAGTGGTCCTGAAAAGGGCCTTTGGGTTGGCCCTGAGAAGGGCCTTTTGGTTGGCCCTGAGAAGGGCCTTTTGGGGCGAAACGCCCGGAGGCGTTTCTCTTATGTTTCGGCATAGCGTCAACCACAAGATCCACAGTAAAAAATAAAACAACAATAGAACGAAACCCACAATAAAATAAAACCTACGATAGAATCCACAATGTACGCAATCGCCCTCAGATTACAATAGTAAGATCGCGTAGGTCACAGCGCTCGTTAGCCACCGGTCTGCCACTCCGTTACGGTGGTCAGACACGGCGTTGCCCGGGGAACACTACGTGGAAGTCAGCGCTGTGGGGGGGTCCCCTATCCTTTTTTTTTTTTTTTTTTTTTTTTTTTTTTTTTTTTTTTTTTTTTTTTTTTTTTTTTTTTTTTTTTTGACGCTGTGGAAATGACATTTACGCACCATACCCCGAAGGGCGTGTGTGGGACTCGCCCAGCCGAAGCCGGGAATACCCACTAAAACCGAACAGCGGCACACCGACATCGCCTTAGTGGCGGGGTCATGGGAAATAGCATGCCTGCCTACCAATCCCCCGCCAGCGATTCCCGCCCGAAGGCAGGCCCACAGTGGGACCTCCATAGGGAGGAGCCCGGCTGGGTACGTCTTCGTGTGCGAGAAGACGCAGCAGCCAAGGGTTTTTTAGCGAGGTGTCCTTCCTCTTAGCCCCACTCGTTTGCCCGAAGGCAAACGGGGCCCCCAGCTCCTCTCAATGAGGAGACCGGGTTGCCCGACGGTGACCCGGAGTTCGGGTCACGTCAGCCACCTGGAGTGGTGGCCGACCCGCCGCGCGTGACCGCCGAAGCGGTCCCCACTTCTGGTTTTGGTCCGCGCCGGTAAACCGGTAACCCCCATATCTGGGGGCCGTTCCCCTATCCGCCACCTGGGGACGCGTCCGATGGCAGGCCAGAAACTGCACACGGAGGGGTCCCCCATCCTACCTTATCCTTTTTTTTTTTTTTTTTTTTTTTTTTTGTTTTTTTTTTTTTGTTCTCGCTGGGGAAAATGTCAATTACGCATCCCTACCCGTCGGGGGACGGGCAGGGTATGTGGGACTCCCCGGGAGAGAGCCTCCCGGTATACCCACTAAAAACCCCAGCGCAACTCCGGCATCGCCATAGTGGCGGGGGAGTGGGAAACTAGCACAGCCTCAGCTACCTCTCCCCCGCCGGCGAAACCCGCCTAAGAAGGCGGGCCCTCATTTGCCCCTCTTAAAGAGGGGCCGTGGCTCCCGCGTGGTGAGCGGTGCAGGGCGGGCGCGGGCACCCCCGTGCCTCACGCCCGCCGCTCACCTCAGGGCGGGAGAAAGCGGGCGAAATTCCGCCTTCTCCTGCCCCTACGCCGCCTACGGAGCGCCGAAGCGAGGGGATCCTCCTCTCGCTCCCGCTCCGCGGCCTCCTTCTGCGACATCACGACCTCGCAGAAGGAGGCCATCGCCGCCCAGGCCCCCTCGCTCCCCACCATCGCTCTGACGACGGCGGGCAGCGAGAGGTCCCCTCCTACCGCCGCGACAAGATCGCGGCGCGGCACGGCCCACGACGGGCACACCGCGAGGGTGTGGTCCGCCGCGTCCTCCGGCGCGCCGCAACCGTGGCACGACGGCGTTTCCTCTCGTCCTATCCGGTGCAGGTACCTGCCGAAGCAGCCGTGACCGGAGAGTACCTGCACCAGACGGAAGGAGAGGAACCCGTGACGCCTGTCGAGCCAGTCCTTGAGGACCGGCCCGATGGCGTCGAGGGTGCGACGGCCGAACACCGCGGAGGCGAGGTCGCGCGTCCAATGTTGGACGATGGCATCCCTCGCCTCCCGGCGGACGGCCTCCCTCAGCTCCGGGGCCGGACGCTCGCCCAGCGCCCTGCGCCCCGCCGTCCACTCGTACACTCTGGCGAGCACCCAGGCCTCGAGCTCCCAAGGCGGGGTGCTCGCCAGAGCGCATGCCGAAGCGAAGCCTACCGTGCGGTAGGCCCGCGCTACCCGCTGGGCGATGGCCCTTTGGGGCGCCCGAAGAGCGGTGACGTTCTCCCTCCTATGAAGGGAGTCCGCCCAAATGGGGGCCATAAAGGGCCATGCTCCGCAGTATGCCGGCGTATAACCGCCGGCAACGACTGCTCGGCCCTCCCATGTTCGGCATGAGCCATGAGAGGGCGTTCGCAGCCTTCAGCAGGCGCGTCGACAGCCCGCTGAAATGCGGGCCGAAGCGCAGCCTGCTGTCCACAATGAGGCCCAGATACTTCATCTGGGCCTCAACCCCGACCCTCACTCCCTCCACAAATATGTGGGCGTCGGGTGGGGGGCGCTGCCGGGGGCCGTGAAAGAACACGGCCTCCGTTTTGTGCAGCGCCACCCTCAAGCCCAGGCGGCGGATCCTCCCCGCCACTAAGGATCCGCCCGCCGATGCCAAACTGGCCGCCTCCCGGAAGGTGCTCCCGCGGGAAGTGAGGAGAGTGTCATCCGCGTAGCAGATGACACTCGTGCCTCGTAGGAGGGTTCCCCGCAGGAGCCAGTCATAACCGACGTTCCACAGAAGAGGCCCTAGAACGGACCCCTGTGGAACGCCGGTTTCCACGCCATACCGCCGGACCTGGCCAGCCCCGTCCACGAGGAGGACGGCACGGTCCGCCAAGTAGCTGGCCAGGAGGCCCCGCAAGTACAGGGGCACACCGTGGAACCGGAGCGCCTCCAGGATGGTGGAGTGGGGGATGGAGTTGAAGGCGTTGGCAATGTCGAATGACACAGCCAACACTCCATCCCCCACTCCTACCGCCTCTGTCACCTGGCCCTTTAGACGGGCCAGGGCGTCCACTGTCGAACGCCCAGCTCGAAAACCGAACTGGGCGTCCGACAGGTCCGGTCCCACGTCCTGCAGATGGCGCTTCAGGCGGGCGGCGATAATCCCCTCGAACATCTTACCGGCCTCGTCAAGCAAGACGATGGGCCGGTAAGCCGAGGGGGAGTCCGCCGGCCGCCCTTCCTTCCGGAGGAGGCACAGTTGGCCTTCCCGCCAAGGTTTCGGGAACCTCCTCGACGCGAAGCACGCGTCGTAGAGGTCCCGAAACCTTCCCTCCATCTCCGTGGCCGCGATGGCCACCACCCGAGCGGGAACGCCGTCCAGGCCGGGAGCCGTCTTTTTGGCGCGGAGACGAATAGTCGCCGCGCCAAATTCCTCCTCTGAAACCGGAGGAGGAGGAGGAGCTTCCTCCTCCGGTAGAACCGCTGCTCTTGGCGGGCCCATCGCTGGTGGGGTGAAGTGTGGATCCCTGCGCGGAAACAGGGACCGCACCACCCCATCCAGGAGCGCTGGTTCGAGGGTCTCGGCAACCGGGGGACCAATGCGACGCAGTTTGTTCCGCGCCGCCTTATATGGCCTCCCGAATGGGTCGTTGTCGAGACCCTCCAGCAGCTCAGCCCTCGCCGCGTCCTTGGCGGCGCCGATGGCCGACTTGAAGGCCGCCCTCGCCTCCACGTATCTGGCGTAGAGGCGGTCCTCGTCAGCCAGAACCCGTCGACGTCGCCGACGCGAGCGGGTGTAGGCCCGCCGTGCCGCCACGCAGGAGGCCCGCAGCTCCGCCAACTCCTCCGACCACCAGTACACGGCACGTCGGGGAGGTGGACGTCTCGACCGAGGCATGCTGGCGTTGCACACCTCGGTCAATGACCCCCTCAGTCGGGCCGCCGCCGCGTCCACGTCCAGGACGTCCACGCCGGGACCTGGCCAAAGCCAGTCCTGGACGAACGCGGCCTCCCGTGCCGCCTCCCGATCCAGGTGGGTCAGAGCCCACCTTGGAAACGGGGAACGGCCCGACGATGAGGGGGTGCTGCGGCGCCCCCGTGGATTCTGGGGGGAGATCTCGAATCGCACGTAGCGGTGATCCGAGATCGTCTCCCCCAGTTCCACCCTCCAGTTACGAATGCGGGCGGCCAGTGCCGGTGTGGCGAAGGTGAGGTCCACTATGGACCCGCCTGCCGCCGCACGCACGTCTGGACGCTCCCCCTATTCAAGAGGGAGAGACCAGACGTGGCCGCCCACAATTCGACCGCCCGTCCGCGATTGTCGGTGGCCGGGTTTCCCCAGACCACCGATTTGGCATTCAGATCTCCCAAAACGGAGACCTGACGCGTTGTCGCCCTACCTATGACCGCCGTCAGGACTCCGAGGAAGTCCTCGAAGTCCTGAAGTGGGCGGTTTGGGGAGAAATAGACCCCCACAAGGGCCATCCCTCCCCACGCGGCGGCCACGTATCCCGGTCCCCTCTCTAAGAGCGAGAGGGGAGGGGAGTCCGTGGAGGACCGCACCGCGATTGCCACCAAGCCGTCACTATCTCCCAGCCAATTGCTGGGAGTATAGTACGGCTCGGCCACCACTGCCACATCCACCAACCACTCGGCCATTGACTGCACCAGTAAGTCCTGGGCAGCCCGGCAGTGGTTGATGTTTGCCTGCAGGATGCGACGGTCGGTACCCATTATTCGACCATCGCATCACCCTCGGCCACCGCCGCTGATGGGATATCAGCGGGGGTAGTGGCAGCAGCGGCAGGACGGCTTATAACCGCTTGCGGCTTGCCCTTCTTAGACGGGGGTCGGCATGACCTCCCCCCCATCACGTGGTCCGCGGGGCGGCCACTAGAGGCACACGCGGCGCAGTGCGACTTGGCGGCCTCACACGTGGCCGCCATATGCCCCTGTTTCCCGCAGCGGAAGCATGTGTCCGCCCTATCCACGGTGGATGGACACATGGCTCGGGTGTGGCCGATGCCGAAGCACTTGAAGCAGCGCATTGGCGCTGCCTCAAGCACCCGGATCACAGCCCGGCTGAAGCCTACCAGAAGCCGTCCCTGGCATTTAGCCTGGACGGCCAACATTGCGGCGACTGGGCACATCAGCCGGATAGTGCCCAGTCCACCGCGGCCGGGCCTGATATCCCGAGCCTGCACCGCTGTGGGTTCGCAGCCACCGGCTTTCGCGACCGCCTCCACCACTTCCTCCTTGGTGACCGAGTCATCTAGACCGGTCACCTCAATGGCTGTGGTTTTGGTCGGCCTGGCGACCTTCGCCACGTCGGCAAGTGCCTCCCTCAACTTGCCGGCGAATAAGTCAGCGTTCCTGCCGCCGTCCTTCCCCGGAAACTCGAAGAGTCGAGCTCCGGTTTGGGTACGTCGGCAGTTACCGAGCCCCAACTCGGCGGGGTCTGCGACGGCTCGAGCCCGTCTCAGGACGGACTCGTAGGTTACCCCCCTCTCCGCGGCCTCGGGCACGATGGTCACCGTGACCGCCGCGGATTTGGGGGCAACCAGCCTCGGAGACTTTTTAGCTGCCGAGGCAGCCGCTGGTGCAGCCGCTGGGGTTGCCGGGGCTTGGGTCGCCTTCTTCCTTCTGCCCCTCTTCACCACCTCTGACCACGGCTGGTTGGACGGGGTGGTGGAGGGGAGGAGGGCGTCTCCCTCCTGAACCTGGGGGGCAGGTGTCGCGATGGCAACCGGCCCCAGTTCGGCACCCGCACTCGTACCGGGGGGAGGCAGAGCCCCCGGCGTCTTCTTCCCCTTGCCCTTGCCCTTTGAGGGCTTTGGGACAGGGGGAGCCACTGTCGGCGTCTTGTCCGCCGCTAGTGGTGGACGGAGACGCGGTTCGGGCAAGAGGCGGTCTTCTATGCCTGCAAAACAGGCACGGATGAACGCCCTCTCCTCCATGACAACCTTGCGGAACAGTTCCTCGAGATTGGAGGAGGAGGGGGCGGGAACCACTGCCGGCGGGGCCGCTGCTGACGGGGGCGGGGCCGTAGCTTCAGCCAGCTTCTTGTGAAGCTGGCTGACTTCTGCTTGCAGGCGATCCACCCTCGCCTGCAGCTGCCGCGTCTCCTCTGACGCAGTACGCTGCGTCAGTTCAGACACAATGCCGAGCAGGCTAGTTGCTCGGCATTTCAGGGCCTTTTGAATCGTGCCCTTCAGGTTGGAGGACTTGGAGGCGACCTCGACGATCTCCTCCTTGTCCTCTTCTGCCAGTCGGGCCAGCTCCGCCACGGATAATCCCTCGAAACTGACGAGGGCTGAACCATATCCGGCCCTCGACTTGGCTGCACGCGCCTGCCTCTCTTTCGCGGCAACCTTCTCCTCCAAGTCCAGCTCGAGGTCGGCCCGTCTGGCCAAGTCAAGCTGACGCTGGGCGTCCGCTAGACCCTTTTTTTTTTTTTTTTTTTTTTTTTTTTTTTTTTTTTTTTTTTTTTTTTTTTTTTTTTTTTTTTTTTTTTTTTTTTTTTTCTCGAGTGGAAATGCCTTTACGCACCATACCCGTCGCTAGCTAGGCGACGAGCGTGTGTGGGACTCGCCCGGCCGTAGCCGGGAATACCCACTAAAACCACCCGGTTACCGTCGGGCCCTGTGTTGAGAGTGTCACGGGGCCGACCCGAAGGCCAAGTACTCCGTGACACCCTCAGGGCTTGCCGGCCCTCCCCTGTAGGGCCGGTTTCCGCGCCAAAGGGGGATTACCCGGTAACGGAATAATCCCCAGACGTGGTGACCGTTGTGCAATGCACGTGCGGGAGCTACCCGCACGCGCTGGTCACACCCTGGGGCTAAAGGAGACGGGGGTTCGTCCCCCGCCTTCTTCGCCCCACCCGTCTACGCCGGAGGGGAGCGGCAAGTACGTCCTCTTCCCGCTCCCTCTCCGCAGCCTCCTTCTGCAAGAGGACGGTCTCGCAGAAGGAGGCGGCAGCCTCCCATGCCGTCTCACTTTCAACCATGGCTCGTACCATGGTTGCCAGTGAGAGGCGTCCGCCTCCGAGCGCCGCAACGAGATCGCGGCGCTCGTTCCGCCAGGCCGGGCACTCCACTAGGGTGTGCTCGGCCGTGTCGTCGGGGGAGTCGCAGTGATGACACCGCGGTGACTCCTCCCGACGGGCGACTCGGTGCAGGTAGTGACCGAAGCACCCATGTCCGGTCAGTACCTGCACTAGGCGGAAGGTAAGGCTGCCATGCCGGCGCCCAACCCATCCCTCCAACACCGGACGAATCGCTCCAATCGTCCGGTGGCCGGCAGCTGGGGAGCGGAGCGCCTCCCTCCACCGGCTCAGGGCCTCCCCCTGAGCCGCTAATCTGACCCGCCTTACTTCCTCGAAGGCGGGTCGTTCCCCCCGTTCCCGGGCCGCGACACGGTGTCGATGCACCTGGGACAGAACCAGGGCATCGACCTCCCACGGGGGCGTGCCCGCGAGCACGCAGGCCGCCCCATGACTTACCGTGCGGTATGCCCGCACGGTCCGTGTCGCGATGACCCTCTGCGGCCTCCGCAGCAGGGCCACTGTTGCCCGGGAAAGGCGCTCCGCCCACACCGGGGCTCCGTAGAGCGCCATCGACCGTACCACTCCCTGGTACAGCCGACGGCACGCCGAATTCGGCCCCCCAAGATTGGGGAGGAGCCGTCCGAGTGCGGCTGCGAATGAGCACAGCCGCGGAGCGAGGAGCCTAAAGTGCTCCTCGAAACTCCAGCGGGGATCCAGGATCAGGCCGAGGTACTTTATATGCACCTCGACGGGAACCCGGACCCCCTCCACTCGGATACGGAGACCCGGTGGGGTTCTGCGTCGTGGGGCGTGGAAGGTCATGGCCCTCGTCTTCTCGAGAGCCACTTCCAGCCCCAGGAGGCGGATGCGCCGGACGACCAATGAGGTGCCGACCGACGCAAGGTGAACCGCCTCCTCCCAGTCACGCGCCCTGGCCGCGACTAGGGTGTCGTCCGCAAAGCAGACGACGTCCATACGCGGCAAGAGCGCGCCACGCAGAACCCAGTTGTACCCCAGGTTCCAGAGCAGGGGACCAAGCACCGATCCCTGGGGTACTCCTACTGATACGGCCCACGACTGGACGCGACCCTCTGCGTCCTCGTACAGCACCCTCCTCTCACGGAGGTAGTCCCGCACGAGGGCGCAGAGGTAGAGGGGCACTTCATGGTACTTCAGTGCCGCCTCTATGCATTCGTGGGGGAGGGTGTTGAACGCGTTCGCGATGTCTAACGACACCGCGACTACACCCTCACCCCTCGCTGTGGCCGCCTCAGTCCACCCCTTGAGGCGAGCCACCGCGTCCATCGTGGACCGGCCGGTCCGAAAGCCGTACTGGCAGTCCGCCAACTGCGGCCCACGGCTTTCCAGGTGCTCCTGGATGCGAGAGGCGATGATTCTCTCAAAGCATTTTCCGCTCTCATCCAGGAGCACGACCGGCCTATAACCCGACGGTGAGTCGGCAGGACGTCCGTCCTTGCGAAGGAGGCAGAGCCTGCCCACCCTCCACCTCCTGGGGAAGCGGCCCGTCGCGATGCATGTGTCCATAACCGCGCGGAACCGGTCCCCCAGGGGCTCTATGGCAATTGCCATCACCTTCGCAGGGACGCCGTCCGGGCCCGGAGCCTTGTTTTTGGCTCGGAGCCTCTCCCTGACGGAGTCCAACTCACCGTCGGATACGGGAGGCCCATCGGTCCACACCTCCAGAGTGGATGAACTGGAGGCGGGCATCCTGGGGGGCGTGAAGGGTCCCGGGTTCGGAAACAGAGTTTCCAGGACCCTTCTCAATAGGCCCGGCTCCATACAGGATGTGGGGGGTGCCGCTCCCTGCAGCTTCCCCCTCACCACCCTGTAGGGCCTTCCCCAGGGGTCGCTGTCGAGGAGTGCGAGGAACTCCTCAGCGGCAGCGACCTTTGCCCTGCATATGGCGGTACGCAGGGCTCGATGAGCCTCCCTGTATGCCCGGCGAAGACCGTCCTCTTCGCCGGGCGCCCTTACGGCGCGCCTCCAGCACCTCTGGTAGGCGCGCCGTGCAGCCATACTGGCGGCACGCAGGTGAGCGAGTTCCTGCGTCCACCAGTATGTCTGCTTTTTTCGGCGGGGTCCCTGGGCCCTCGGCATGGCGGCGCTGCAGACCACTTCCAGGTCCTCAGCGAGTAGGTCCGCCATGCCGTCCGCGTCTCCAATGAGGTGGGCCGGTGGTTCGGCCCACGCTCGGAACGTCGCCACCTCCTCGGCAACGTCCCTCCGGAGATGTGCAAGCGCCCACCTCGGGAACGAGGAGGCGCCTGCCGCTGGGCCCAGGTGGAGCGGGGCCGCAGGCCCCGCAGTGGAGATCTCGAAGCGGACGTACCTATGGTCCGAGATCTCCACCGCCGTCTCTACCCGCCAGTTCCGAACTCGGTCGGCTAGGGTCGAGGTGGCCAGGGTGACATCCACTATTGATTCACCCTGCCACCTCACACACGTCGGGGTGTTGCCCCGGTTGAGGACCTGGAGACCCAAGCAGTGGGCCCACTCCACCAGGTCCTCACCGAAGACGTTCGTGACGGGAGACCCCCACGCGCCATGCTTGGCGTTGAAGTCTCCCGCCACCAACACGGGGCGTGGAGCCGCCCTCCTGACCGTCCCCTCGACGGCCGCCAGGAGGCGCTCGAATTCGGCCCGGCTGCGATTGGGGGAGAAGTAGGTCGAAATGACCACCACTCCCCCCCACTGAACCGCGACGAACCCCGGACCCCTCTCCCTAAGAACGAGAGGGGGGCCGGTGCTCGCGGCGGGTCGCGTGATCGCAGCCAGGCCGTCCGACGACCCTAACCAATTGACCGAGTTCGGAACAAAGTATGGCTCTGCCACCACCGCCAGGTCTGCTCCCCACTCCGCCATGTCCTGACACAAGAGGTCCTGTGACGTGGCGGAGTGGTTGACATTAACCTGTAGAATGGCACCGTTGGACCTACTGGGCATTAGCAGTGTCCATCGGTGTCCCTTCCGTTGCGGTGGTCGCAGAGCCGGCCGCTGGTGGTCCCGCTGGCGGTCCCACTACAGGGCGGCCTCGGACCGGAGGGGCTCCGCATGCGGCGCCGGCCATTCTGTGGCCGCTGGGCAGGCCCCTGTCTGCGCATAGCGCGCATTTAACAGGGGCCTTACAGGCCGCAGCCATGTGGCCCTCCTTGCCGCACCGGAAGCAAAGCCGGCTCCGGTCCTTGGCAGAGGGGGGGCAGAGCGCCGCAGTGTGCCCCCTCGCTAGGCACCTGCGGCAGCGCATGGGGCGCTGCTCCAAAAGGTGGATGGTGGCCACACTCCAGCCCACCACCACCTTGCCCCGCTCCGCCAGCCCCTTCGCGGCCTCTATGGGGCACGAGACCCGGACCGAGCCCGTGCCCCGCGCCCCCAGGGCTATGGTGCCCACCCGAAGTTTGTCGGGCGGGCACTTGACCGCCTCCGCCAGGGCCCCCCTCACCTCCTCCTGAGTGAGGGACTCATCGAGGCCCGCCACGCGGATCTCGGCAATTTTCGTGGGCCGGGTAATGTCGGCCACCTCCCCGACCACCTCAGCCAATTTCTTGGCCAAGGCGTCGGCCTGGGAGGGGGAGGTCTCTTTTGGGAGCTCGATAAGCCAAGCTCCCGTCATGGACCTCCTCGCCTTACCCGGCCCAACCCCGATCTCCGCGAGGCTGATGGCCGCCCGCGCCTTCCGGAGGACGTCCACGTACGTGGCGCCCTCCTTCACGGCCGCGGGCTTGAGGGCCATCAGTACGGCGGGCCTCTTCGGCGCCCTAGGTGCCCTCTTGGCTGCCTTTTTCGGGGCCGCCGATTTGGGCCCCTTAGGCTTCTGCGCCGGAGCGGGAGCCGTGGCAGTAGTGGCCTTCTTCTTCTTACGGACCACTGTCGCCCACGTCTCCCGCCCATCCAGCACCAGAGGCTGCACCTGAGCGGAGCCTCCGGCGATCTGCTCCTGGGCCCGTTTCTGCTCAGGGGCAGGGGCTTCTGCCCCTCCGCGCCCGCTCGGACCCTTCGGCTTCTTTTTTGCCGCCGGCCTAGCCTTTTTAGGCATGTTGGCGGGCGGCATCAAAGTCGCCGGCTCAGTCTCCCGCCGCTCCCTCTCTTGGGGCTGGCTCGCTCGCCTCTCGGCCGCCAGCGCGGGGCGATGGGACTTGGCCGGCAGGAGCCGACCATCCTTATCGAGGCCCTCCAGCCGCGCTGTGATGACGCTACCAGCGTAGTTCATCAGCTCGCGCTGGAGGACCTCCATGCCCCGGGCAAAATCGTCCCGCGTTATGCCCCCTACAGGGAGGGGCTGCGGGACCGGCGCCGGGACCGGCTCCTTGGGCCGTTTCGTTTTGCTGCGCGGGCTTCCCCCTTCGGAGAAAGCCCTGCGCAGCGCCGCCACCTCTTTCTGCAAGGCTGCGAGCTGCCCTTGCAGGCGTTTGTTGTCCGCCCGCAGCCTTGCTACTACCTCGTCCTCCTTCCGGGAGGCCAGGGAGTTGACCGCTTCGAGCATTTTGCTCGATGCCTCCCTGATCTCCCGGATGCAGGTCCCCTTCAGGTTCCGGGACTTTTTAAGAACCCCCTCAATGGCCGCTGCCCCCTCCTCAGCCTTCGCCCGAAGGTCTTGAGGTGCAGCCACCGAGGAGGCAGTCCCTTTGCCCTTTCCTTTATTTTTGCGGGATACCGTCTCGGAGTCTGTCAAGGTGGACTCCGAGTCCGACGGACCATCCCGCAAAAACCTCCTGGCCTGGGAGAGCCCCACCGAATGGTGGGACCCGCCCCTGCCAGCTCCCGTCTTCAGGGTCTTGGAGGCCGGTCTCTCCGGGGTTCCGGATCCAGCCTCCTCACCTTCCGACCCGCTCTCTGTCCAGTGTTCCCGTGAGGCCTTCCTACTTCCCCTCACGGAACCACCTTCGGCAGAGTGCGTGTCGCGAGCCCCCTCGCTTGATTCCACCGCTACCACCGACAGTCGTCCGGTGGCACCGGCGGAATCAAGCGCCATCATTAGCCTACCAGCGTCGCCAGGGTCCTCGGTAGTGACCCCCATGTCACTTTCCGCTTCGCTGGCCGCCGGAGCACGCATGAACCTCCCCTTGGCGTCCCTCCGCTGCCGCGAAGCAGTAACTCCCCTGGGGTTTTGCCGACCTCTCCTCGCGGTCGGCACCTTCGGGGCCGGCAGGCCCTCCTCCCCAGAGGTCAGCTCCGCCGACCCACTTCCCTTCTGAGCATGGCCGCGTGGTCGCTTCCTTACGGAAGCCGGTCTACGCGGCCGTTCGTCCACATCTCTTCTCTCATCGTCGCTGCCAGTAATATTAACGACAGCAGGGGCCTGGTCGCCTACCCCTGCGCGTTCTTCGGAAACCAATTTAACATTCGCAGGCCCGGACACCTGCGAACGCCGGGCGTCAGCCGGATCGCAAGACAAAACAACATTCATATTCGACATTTCCATTTACGAATTGGGTGATACGCACATCGCTTCCCCAAGGCGATGCGGCCGCTCTTTTTGGGAGGGTATTAATCCTCCCGAGGCCCGCGGATGCCTCCGGTGCAGGATATACCGCCCGCTATTCGGTATCTAAACCTAAGTAACTAAAACTATTTTTTTTTTTTTTTTTTTTTTTTTTTTTTTCCCCCTTTAATAAAATAAAAGAAGTAAACCTAAACCTAACTCTAAACCTAAAACTAACCTAAACCTAACCTAACCTACCCACCACCCGGCACCGTGGCCGTAAACCTCCAATGGCCACTGATGCCCGTAGACCGCAGGTTGAGGAGAAACCCACGGTCTTCTCCAACTCGGTCACGCGACGTGACCCCTAGACCGTGGACTGTCAAGACGGCCCGCGGTCCACACCACCTCACTCCCTATTCGTGCGCTCCGCTACAGAGATGCAGAGCGCAGATAGGGAGCCCTCGGGAGCGCCTCCTCCGCTCCGGCAGAAATTCGCCGTGGACAATAATCTCCTCCTGCACAGTACTCACGAAGAGATTGCTGCCCACGCCCAGGGTGCACCGACCCAGCGTCTGCTCGTCCTCGGGTCTCAAAACCAGAGGACCAGCAGGCACTGAGCACTCGGGGAGGTTTTCTGCCACGCACCCCGGGCGTCCGCTAGACCCACATCATGGGTGCCAGTCTGAGAAGAAGTCGAGAGCGAAGAAGTCTTCGCCCTCGGCTTCTTCTGTTTGGGCTTACCCTTGGCCGAGTCCGAAGAACACTCGGACCCGGGCCTCAGGTAGGCCCTCTTCAAGCTGCGGTCCGCAGCCACTCCACACACGGACGACGAGTCCCCGACAACGGACCCCATGTCCGAGTCGGAGTACTCGTCCTCCCCGCAAGAGCCCGCCGCCGATGGTGCGCGACTGGCTTCCGACGCCGACAAGTCGTCGGGTTGGCCCTGAGAAGGGCCTTTTGGTTGGCCCTGAGAAGGGCCTTTTGGTTGGCCCTGAGAAGGGCCGGTTGGTTGGCCCTGAGAAGGGCCTTTTGAGACGAAACGCCCGGAGGCATTCCGCAATGATTTCGGCTTCGGCATAGCGTCAACCAAAAACCACAATAAAAATAAAACCCACAGTTAGAACAAAAACCACAATTTAAATATCCACAATTACGCAATCGCCCTCAGAGTAAAAGAAAGTAGGATCGCGTAGGTCACAGTGCTTGTTAGCCACCGGTCTGCCACTCCGTTACGGTGGTCAGACACGGCGTTGCCCGGGGTACACTGCGAGGAAGTCAGCACTGTGGGGCGTACCCCATCCTACCTTATCCTTTTTTTTTTTTTTTTTTTTTTTTTTTTTTTTTTTTTTTTTTTTTTTTTTTTTTTGACGCTGTGGGAATGCATTTACGCACCATACCCCGAAGGGCGTGTGTGGGACTCGCCCAGCTCTGTAGCCAGGAATACCCACTAAACCCAACAGCGGCACACCGACATCGCCTTAGTGGCGGGGTCATGGGATGTAGCAAGCCTGCCGTCCACAACCCCGCCGGCGATTCCTGCCCGAAGGCAGGCCCACAGTGGGCCCTCCATAGGGAGGGGCCCGGCTGGTCACGTCTCCGTGTGCGAGAAGACGCAGCAGCCACGGGTTTTTTAGCGAGGTGTCCTTCCTCTTAGCCCCTCTCGTTTGCCCGAAGGCAAACGGGGCCCCCAGCTCCTCTCAATGAGGAGACCGGGTTGCCCGACGGTGACCCGGAGTTCGGGTCACGTCAGCCACCTGGAGTGGTGGCCGACCCGCCGCGCGTGACCGCCGAAGCGGTCCCCACTTCTGGTTTTGGTCCGCGCCGGTAAACCGGTAACCCCCATATCTGGGGGCCGTTCCCCTATCCGCCACCTGGGGACGCGTCCGATGGCAGGTCCAGAAACTGCGCACGGAATCCTACCTTATCCTAGCTTAACTTAACTTAACCTATCTCCTTTCGTTTCCCACGTGAGACCGACCAAGAGGGGTTTGGGGTAAAGACATGATGTGACCACTATGCTACAATATTTCACTGTTCTTTATGAATTATTCACTGAATGCACTTTTTACTACATAAATCACGCGTTTTTATTTAGTAAACGACACTATAAATAATTTAAAAGTCCAATGAAAAATGAGCGTGGCACTCATTTTGGCTTTCCCGCCAAACTCCTCCCATAGACAGTTTAGACGCGATTATAAACATGGCGACCAAAAATACATCAATTTACGTCAGGCGCGAACTAATTTGACAGGTCTAAAGTAACATAACATTATGTTCTGTACTTTTCTTAATCAAATAAAAAGAAAAAGGTGCATTGAGCTTAAAATTAGTTTAGTTTGTGAAGAAGGGAATCGATCAAATGTACCACTATATTTTTTTTTAATCAACATGTAATGTCTTACATTTATTTGCATTAATTCCTACAGATCAGAACATTCCATTGCAGTTAGGTTAGCTGTTATGATTTAATTTCACAACACCAGGCCACGTTAGATATTCATCCAAAATCAGTATGTGCTCTTGTATGATATTTATTAATTAGATGTATAAGTTTATTTAAACTAGTATGATGCACTTAACGTATATATTTATTGTATAATCTATGTAAATAGTACACTGTAGACTACCTACACTATTTCTGTATCCTACCTCTTAGAATTCCATCCAAAGGTTGTCTGTAAAAGATCGCTCTTAGCGATAAGACCGCCCATTGTGTCACCCTTTGTAAAATATTTTTATTCATGTTCTGTAATCTATATGGTGTACATAATAAAGAGTATTCTATTCTATTCTATTCTATTCTATAACACAAGCTAATGATGTCTTAGTAAGATCAGAGGGCTGGGAACTTTATTTGTAAATATCGACTATATTGATTTCTCCTTTCTTTTTTTAATTTATTATTCAAGGCTTTTTCCTGTTTATTAGTGAAATTAAGACTAAGATCAAAGAGACAATTGTCGTTGGCGACCCGGGGCTGGCCTTCACAGGGCGGCGAGCTACAATAATTGCCCCTTTGATGTGGTTGCTGAAAATGCTACGGAGGCAGACAAGTAGGGTGACTCTTTCTTAGTAATCTTTGCTTTGATCACTTAAATAGATGGTAAAACTTTCCAATAATCCTTACATCGCTATTCTATAATACAGCGCAAGCTGATCATCAACATTTTTATAACAAGACTTTTACATACTAACGTCAATCACAATTTCACACATGAATGAACACATCAATCATCGTACACACATATTCGCAAATATTAAAGATTTAATACCTATTTACATTTAAGAAATTTAATTTGACCCCGTCAGATTTACTTCTGACAACTCGATGGCGCTACTTATAATTACGTAACGTGTCTATCAAAAATAAACTGTGAAGAAAGTCAATAAGGATTTTTTCTGTACTGTATTGACTGGATTTCTCCGTAGACTCACATATCTTTACCACTTACCTATGTGTAATAGGGGGCGAGGTTATTACCACTAACCAGGAGTAAATCCAAACTTTAGACTGAAAAATATTTATTCTTTAGAATAGATATTTATGCTAACTTGTACTCAGGTACTTGGTACCTACTGTACGGAGAAATGTATAAAAATATCAGCATTTGCCTAATATCCTTTTCCTAACTACATAAATAATATGTAACATGAAGCCGATCACGGCTTCAAGTATAACCGGATGATATGATACGATATTCTCACGGTTACTTCGCAATTTATCTTAACCAACATCTTATATTTTAGGCAAAATATTCACATGTACACCAATAAAAACTTTTTTACAAAAAAAACTACCGACTTCGGTGTCTTTGGTTTTTGTATATTAGTTTTGACACCGACTTCCGAAATTAGTTATTTTTCACTTTGTAGTGTTTTTTGGAAGTCGGTAGTTTTTATTTTTTTTTTTTTGTAAAATAAGTTTTTTTTTACACTTTTTAGTTGTGAAAATTACTGTTCAGCTGCTACTGACGCTAAAAAACTTAATGAAAAACTTACATGAATGTCTTCTTTCCAACAGAAAAGAATTATCAAAATCGATTCATAAACGACGAAGTTATCCACGAACAAACGTAAAAAAACCATATATACAGTCGAATTGAGTAACCTCCTCCTTTTTGAAGTCGGTTAAAAACAGTAAGATTCACCAGAAATAAGGACAAACTACAAGTCCCTTTTGAAAAGGTTCCACCGACTTTCTTTATTTCTTTATTTTTTGGCTTCGCACGGTCTGTGCATTTAGCCAATGTCAAGTAATTATGAATTATTCATGTAGAAAAAGACTGCAGCGTGCCCAGTCTTACGTGTGAGGTTTGGGACTAAGTCATGATGTGGCCACTATGCTGCGATATTTCACTGTTCTTTATAAACTATTTACTAAATGCACTTTTTACTACATAAATCACGCACTTTTATTTAGTAAACAACACTATAAATAATTTTAAAAGTCCAATGAAAAACGAGCGTGACACTCAGCTTGACTTTCCCGCCAAAACTCCCACCGACTTAAAAAGGTTCATAACTCTTTTGTTTTTTGGCGGGTGTTTTGGGATGACTGTCTTACCTATGTAATTTTGACGTTCAAAAAGTGCTGATTCTCAGCCTAATTTGAATAAATGTCTTTTGATTTTGATACTGTTGATGGATAATGCGATACGCCTTGGTATGAATGATTGCTAGACTTTCGGACTTCTGTCGACCCGCCACGACTGGTATAAACAGATAGACCACGACGCCATTTTGCGCGGTTCTGTACTTTCGCATCCAGCTGATTCCTGCGACCTTTTACATCTACAATATCGTAATATCTCTACGATAATCATATATCACTGACCTAGTAATATATCGGCACATGTTCAATATTTACTGAAACAAGGATCAAAGGTTTTATAAAAGTTTGAAATTAATTTACGAGTTTATTTTCGTTTTTTCACAGATTCATATCTAATACTTACTAATACAGTGTTCAATGGGTTCAAGGTACTAGTATAGACACACACAGTTACACATTTTTTTGGATTTTAGTACCAATTACTAGGCAATTAAATATATTTAATATAATTTTAAATATATAACTAGGTGAGCGATATATGGCGGCAGACCTATACCCTTTCAACTATTCAAACCGTCGATGTTCAATCGTTTTCCTTCTTTTGGTTTCTCCTCGCCCAGTTGAGATTGTTTTCGAACTTTCAACTTCTCAGCTCATGCACATACCTACCTAATAACAATGAGTTCATCTAATTTAGTACTAACTATAAATCGATTTTGGCACAAAGACGGACTAAGTCTGTTTATATTACTATAATTATACCGAAGCGCCTCTAGAATTTCTTACTAGTATAAATTATATTTAGATAATGAGTAGGTGCTTCATATAAGCTCTCGTTTCGTATAATTAGATATTATGCATACAGTGAGATATTGTGCGCGTTTTCTAGGTCAGAAACAGACATTAAACTATTTGAGTGCTGCTAATTACTTATTATTTCTAACACATAAATCATATACTAAACTGAAAATTCCATGAAAACGTCGGTTTCGGAAACCTTATTTCATAAATATAAAGAAAATTTGATATTACGCGCGCGAATGTATGACTGCGCTTTATATGCTTATATGAAATAATACTAAACGTTGTGGCCATGAATCACGATCAGAATCATTAAAATTTAAGAATATTGTTAATCCACTGCTTAATAATAATTAAGAATGTTCGAAAACATTATCACGCTATCACTAATAATTAACGCTATGAATGTTGTGAAACTGCCAAAATAGAAAGTTTTTGTATTGTAATTTAAATTAATCCTGATTTATAGTCTGTATTGTCCCACTGAAGGGAATAAGCCATTTTATAGGAAATAACAATACTCGGTATATCAGTACTCGGTGGTAGGCCATAACATCGGCTGCCGGCAGAAGTTACCACCCACCAGACAAATTCTTGCCGCCAAGCGATTCGTCATGTTCTGGCACGATGTCAGGTGAAGCCGTAGCCGCCGGAGACGGGTCTGAGCAGTTGTGTTGTGATGTTGCCGGGTACGGTGCGCCAAATACTGTTGTGTCGGAAGTTTGGTCGTGGAGGGTTTCCAGATCAATCTCACTCTGGGTTAAACATTTCATCACCGCGCTCAACTGCCGTCTTCCTTCCTATTCACTCAGCTTATAAAACTCACGCGCTTTACCATCAACGATTGCATCACAGCTTACCATCAGGCGGGATTGCGATCAAGCACTAGTTTGATTATTAAAAAAAAAACATCCAATGACCTCTTCTGCTGTGGGCGGAGCAAAAGGGCGGGTCAGACTTTTGCTGACTAAAACTCGCTCATGATCCTTTATTTATTTGTGTGCAGGGACCACGATACCTCTGTCAAACAATCCGCGGCAAGAGGAGCCCTTCAATGGGACAAACCTACCTTTCCCTTTTCCCCACAAATCTGTTTTTTGCGAGGCCAATCCTTACGGTACGAGATAAGCTCTTCCTGCTGCCTTCACCTTGGACTACTATTAATGTGTTTCACCAATCCACCCCTAGAAATCTAAAATTGGGAGCAATGTATCGACAATGTAGAAGATATCTAAGTTGATGCAAATGTATTATTATAAGTGTAGCCTGTTGATAACATTAGAATACAATGGATTAAGTTGATTGATCAATCCAACTATGGTACTTGTTGTGCTGTTATGATTGATCTGTACAAACTTTTATGTACCCACGTTCATTACTCTTCCACACAAAAACTACTCCATTATGTATGAAATTTGGCACACAAATAGTTTATATTAAAGATTAAGAGAAAATACTTATACTCTTTGTCCCAATGTCACCACGGGAGTGCGCCACTGGCACTGTCATAAACCCAGAAATCCCTTTAGTAGTTTATTACTCCTCCCTTTTACTGTAAAAATAAAGTATACAAGAAGAACAACTAGACTTTAAGAAATGTTGTCCTCGCGGATAGACAGATTAGGAACTTTTATCACACCTGCCTTTCAATATTGCTTATCTATAACTACTTACACATATTATATATTCAACTTGCTTTTCGCGTCTGTGTATGTAACCGTCACAGAAATCTTATTTAGATTTCAAACTGTGTGTCTAACCGTGTTATTGTATTTATATAATTTAGTGTATAATTATTATGATACATTGATATTAAACTCAGCTATAATACAACAATCCGTTTGAGAATTTTTATATTTCCTAAGTTGTAACATTTCAGTTAAGATGAATGATTTATCTTTTAATGTGGAATTAAATAACAGCTGCTGGAGTGCTGGCCTAATTAATAACACGTCGTGATAAAAGTAAAACGAGTTTTCTTTAACATCTCATGTTTCTAAAAATATTCATGACGATCTCAAAATTTTATATTATATGGAATCCGTCATGCTTTGTTTTTAAAATTCATTTCTTTTGCAGTCAAACAGCTTTTCGGGCGGCCTATTCTGTAAAAATATTACCGTGAAAACGTAAATGATGTGAGCTTGAAGTGTCTTTCCATCTGACACTAATCTCTAGTATAGATCACTGACAGCCTCCTTGGCGTTGCGGTAGCAAACTGGGCAGCTGCGCAAGGAAACGCGGGTTCGATTTCCGCGCAGTGTAAATATTTGTATGCATGAATATGAATCTCACATCTTCCAACTTTTATAAGAGCAAATTTCTAAATAGTAATTTGAACCTAGATTGGCAATTGGGCAAGCCCATTATTATAAACATAAAGCATTGCTTCACATGTTCGAATAATTTGTTAGCTGAACAACGTAAATAACGCAATGAATGTTGTTGAACTATCAAAATCGAAGTCATTCCAACTATTCGTGTATTATGTACGTAACTACGCGGGTGGAGATTTACTTATGACTCGGCCTAAAATGTTAATATAATGCAGCTGTTCTACAAACGATATAACACTTGTCATACTAACCCTACCCATCTACAGATAATGGCCCCAATTCCCTTTTTAACAAACTAAATTAAATTTAAGTTCAGTACATCTTTTTCTTACTATTTCATTAAGAAAAGGACAGAAGATAAAACGTCAGATTAGACCTGTCAAATTAGTGCGCTCCTGACGTAAACTGGCGTATTTTTAGTCGCCATGTTTATAATCACGTCTACACTGTCTATGGAGTATCTTGATTTGACAGGGTTAAACTAAAATGTTATCTTCTATCCTTTTCTTAACGAAATGGACTTAACTTAAAATTATTTTAGTATGTGAATAAAAGAATCGGCGCCACTATTTCCTGCATGTTACAGGAACCGATGGACCTTGGACGCTACCGAAGACGCCAAACCGTCGTCAAATTCTGGGCCAGCCACATGATACCAAGAAGATGTCACAAATTACATTTCCTTGTTATCTAATATAACATGTAATAACACTTCATATCCTCAATAAATTATGACTAAGTAAGTATGCTATAGTATTTTATAGCCTCTAACAAAATACGCTATAAAATTATCCTCGTCATGTGTAAAAGTTGTTTCGTATAAAGATGATTTTATAACTAGTCTGGTAACTAAGTTAATTTTCAATAAAAATTAGTTTAACATTACACGCTAGTCATTAAAAAGAAGTACTTAATCATCGACGCCTCAAGTTATTACGATGTATAAATCAGCCATAAAATGAATAGTAATATTTTGCACATTATACATACATTCATCAAAAATAACGAAATTAATGTATATTTTCTATTAATGAGGATACTTACTTATACTTTCACTGCGGTAAGAGCGGAGTAGCAGAAGAGTAGGTATGTTTACGTATAACTCTGAATCTTTTGATAGCTTTTGATAGCCCATTCCTTTAAGCAGACTACAGGCTATGATCCTTAGGAGATGAGCAAAAATATAAAGTCTGCACGTGATTGTGTAATTCATAGATTTTTTTCTTTTTTTTTTTTTGTTTGCTAAGAGTTTTTTTTTTTTCAAATTTATTGTTTGCTGCTGTCTACTACTCTTAGGGTAATACGAATTGTCGTTTTATTTATTTGCCTACCCTACTCTCTTCATTTCAATCAGAAAAAAAAATACGTAGATCTACGTATTTTCTCTGTGGAAATTTTACAATTTCTACGTACTTTTCTAGTCTAATCTACGCCTTTTTCAAAATCCGAGTTGGCAACACTGGTCTACACGAAGGCTAAGCGAAGACAAAGTAATAAACGCGGACAGTCGAACGATTCTGTAACAATCTTAAGAAAAGTTAGTTGTTAAGCCTTAAAATGAGCTGTCCATAATGTCTATCTCTAGCATCAATTGGAGTGACAGCCCACACTACGCTCTCTTAACTAAATTGTCGGTTACAACAGAATCACACTGCAGGTGATGCTACGCCATGGAGATCAAGAAATTGCACGCGCACGAATGACGGACAGTAGCTAGTTTAAATGTTTTTTTTTTTAATGCGATACCCCACACGAATTCTTCTGTATCGTGGGTGAGTTTACAGATATGAAAACTTACATCCATAAATATCTAAAATTGATAGTGAACTATGATGTAACTATAATTTTTTATTTTTGTAATGGAGGTATATATTTAAAAAAAAATATAAGTTATAGGTATACATACAAACCAATAAAGGATAAATAATAAATCACCAGGATGTACTTAGAAAACCATAAAAAAGTTGATTGCTGACTAAAGAGCTACAAATGATCACCAACATCGATTTCTCCAAACAGGCAACATAATTTTTAGTTGCAATATTTGGCAGGATGTACTAAGCATAATTATTAATTATCTGGCAGAATTAATTCAATGTTAGGCCATTAAATCAATGTTGCAAGATGTTTAAATACACATTTTGAAAGCTATTACCAAATACTCTAAATCAGTAAAGATAATCTATGTGAAGATTTTACCCAACCATCGCAAAAAAAAACCGCAGATTAAATCCATGCTCTGGGTCTTTCATCACGTAAACTTTCAAAACATGTATTTAAGTAACCTATATGAACAAAACAAGTAAACTAAAAGTAAAAACTTCACAAAGAATTTGCACATTACAAAACCACAAGGAAATACCTACTGCAACCGATAGTCCAAACGATTCTGATACAATTCCGTCAGTAAGTCACGGCTGTGGTCAAAAACAATCAAAAACATAAATTATTCAAATGACTTGCATAGTATCTACTTCCCTGTAAAAGATTTGCGACATATACGAATTAAAAACTACGTAACATGCTAAACAACAGCATCATGGAATAGCATTAGTGTTGAAATAAGATCGTATTCGATAACATAACAGACTCCTGCATAGATTCAAATAACCATTATAAATCTGGTAGTTATAATACCAAAAGGTCTCGTGGCTATATTCACAGACACACCTGTGCCTTTGAATGGTCCCGACTTTCTTTCAAATCTTTGCTGGTAGTCAGAAACCCAAAAAGAGTGGCAACTACCAAACCAGACCCAAGCCCAATTACGGGTTACAAGATACCCGTCTAATTCAGTAATTGGGTTTTGGAAGTCAATTTTTTTAAAGCTGCATCCAGTTAGTCTGGAAGTCAACAACATAATTGGGAAAAGCAAAAGCTAAAGCAAAAATAAATTGTTCTCCGGTGAACCTCAACTGCATTAATTCATCCAAACCCGCGCAGTAGAATTTGGATGGACACGATTTTAAGCTTACTAGAGTGAATGATAAAACTATGTAATGGGAGGAGTGTGAATATATAAATAACACCATGTTTTATGAGGATATTATACTTGCATATGGTATGGTGCAGGTTACTTCATAATGCTTTCCAAGAAACACATTAACCATAATCTAAGCACACCAAAATTGTTATGGCCTCGTTACTTTTAAACTAAGAAAAAACGTTGGTCGGTAGCATTCGAGCAAGAAGTGTTAACCAAAAAGGACATTTAATCAATTATTCAGCACGCACTGGAAGCAAAAACTAGCAAATCACAACTAATCTGGAACATGTGCGAATATCGTTAGTATGTGCAAATCCAACATGTGCCTAAGTGCTAAGGAATGTTTATCTATAAGAAACTCACATTTTACGAACATAGAGATCAATTTATTGGTGTCAAAATGTTTGCTGATCACTTCAATCAATTCACTTAGCTTATCACGATCTAGGCACTTAGACCTCTCCCAAGTTGCACCACGCCCGCCGAACAGTTACAAATTGTAAAATAATCTATTAATCTCCTTACTAACAGTAAGTTACACATAACATCAGGTAGCCCCCATTTCGCAAGTTATGTTTCAATCCCAATATATTTTAGGGTGAGCCTCGCAAAGAGGAAGCCTATACAGTATGTTAAGAAAACCCTGTCCGACCCATAAGGATAATAAAGGTTAGGTAAACACATGACCAAATATGATATAAAATTTTACGTAATCATCATAGTACCAATACAAATGAATTTTGAAATAATCTTTTTTCCCGCGAATTTATTCAACTTCCCCGAAATTTGGTAATTTTTAAAAAAGTGACAACACCAGTATTATTATGAGCGAATAGCGATGCGACCACGTGACGCGTGCCCTGCCGCCCGCCGCCCGCGGAAGGTGTTTTAACGCACATTTATTAAGTTACCTCTTTTTGCGAAATAATATTTATTTTTTTAGGGGGTATATTTTTTTTAGGTTTAGCCAGGTTTTATATCCATTAGTAGAATCAGTTATCGATACCTAACAACACCTTCACGGGTCGGACAGGGTTTTCTTAACATACTGTATTTCAGCTGTGGAAACAATTATATAGGCTGATTATGATAAAGTTACTAACGCGCACAAAAGCAGACTTCAGACTGGCATTGAGAAATTCCAATGGTAAAACCCAATAACACTTTGAACCCCTGACCTCGAAAACAAACCCATAAAATCTATTCAAATAATCTAAAAATATCCAAATGCATATGAAAAGAACTGGTTTTTCTGCATTCGAAACCCCAAATAAAACATCATTTTTGATAAATGAAGCTGAATCATGTGCAAACCATGTCACAATGCACCTCTTTCTCTTGAAAACAAAGCTATGTAAAACAGTGGCTTCCGTAACTTGCTTTATTGCTTACGTAACTATTGTATCATGATTCAGGGTTCACGCATGCTAAGTTTTGGCAAGGCATCAACGCACCAGGTGGCGTGAATCGGGTAGCGTTGTTACGCTTCAAGAGTTATGTGAGCCTTTTCTTTTTGACGTGTAGTTTTTGTCGCTTCAACGCTTTTGGGTAAAGTCACAGAGCCCGAAAACCGCCAGCAGGTTTTAGAGACAGTAGTTACAAAGTGCGAAAGAAACTTGAAACTAAATTAAGCGCATAATTTTCATCACGGACCGCCTTCAACGCCCTCTGTTTCTATACGTGATTGGTGTCGTAGTGCAGGTAAACCATAAATTTGGTACAAGTATACTACGATTTAACGGTAACTGACGGACACGCTTGGTTTGTATTGAGAGTGCAGTTTATAGTCATAGAGTTTCTTGCCCTTTCATTACGAAACTACCTTTTGTAAAAAGCGACTAGAATCAAAGGTGCCTTTTTTTAAATAAATGCCTTTTACTGTTAACTATGCCGCAACCGAAACATCTACACATCACCATGCTCTGTGGATAAACAGAAGCTTTAGATGTTCATATATTTTTAAACAGATGCAACGGCTCTAAGTTGTTGCCTTCTTAGTTTATTTATCTGTGTCAATAGGTGCAAAATTTTGAATAGGGTCACTTGCTACACTTCACAGTCATGTCAAGTAAAGAAACATACGTTGTAACGGACGAACTTTACTATCTATTATAACGTGAGAAAATGGGCGTAAAGTAGTGACCAATATAAACATGTACAGAAATAGGTATGTAACTATCTACAAATACGAAGTCTCAAGGTTTTTGGAGAGGAAACGTATGAGACTTCAAACACTATTATATAACTTCAAACATGTACGTTTAATTGCATTATTGCACACTATAACAGTACAGTTTGTTATTGACTACAATAATATGTTGTTACAATGGATACTTGGACATCCTATTCAACTTATGGAGAACCTATAACGACTAAGTAGTACTAGAAATTGATTTCGATACTCACTCATCTCAACTCCAGATTATTTGTAATTTTTTTTTAATATAAATTATAAACTATCGCTTGACCGCAATCCCGCATGATGGTAAGCAGTGACGCAATCGTTGATGGTAAAGCACACTAGTTTATTAAGAGCCTATTCTCTCTAGCCTTGAAGACACTCAAATTGTAGTCCGACGGAAACGCCGCCGCTAGCAAATTGTTCCGGTCCCTCGATGTACGCGGTATGAAGGAGGAGGCGAACCGCTTCGACCGGATCGTAGTGATGTTAACAATGTAAGGGTGGAAACTCGCTGTACGACGCGTCGGCCGATGGTGGAACGGACTTGGGGGAATTAAATCATACAATTTCCTCGCACAGTCCCCAAAATGCAAAAAATGTTAGTTTATGAGCTACTTCTACATAGTTTGAAATTCAATTACCTATTGAAGTTATTAAACTCCATCATCGGAGATCAACAATAAATGAATGAATTACATAATACTTATACAATAAATGTGGCCCTTCAGGTCATAAAATATGCTTTGTTTTGTTCCCTAAAGAGGAAGTCAAAGAAGGCATTAGACATTAACGTATTATACGTTAATGTTGTTTTAACTGACAGGATGTCTGGGAATTAAAGTTTACGTTATATAAGTAAATCAACGATGTGCAATATGTACTTTCATCTTGGCAAGGACGCTGACAGCCCACTTTATTGAAAGTGGTCGTTCCTCCGGACACCTGCAGTGGTAAAGATATTGCCGACACAAAGCAGATATTACCAATTGAATTAAGTATCCGCACTATGATATAAACTGAACTTTATTTTGTATGCTCTGTTCCCACGGAAAAACCGTAATAACAATTTTACGCGGCACAGACCTAAGTCTACATATCCTGTATATGTATGTTTTATAACTAAAATCCTTACTAATATTATGAATGGGAAAGGGAGTTTGTTTGTTTGTTCCGCTTTCACGCCGTAACTACTGAACCGATTGCTTTGAAATTTTGCAGATTTCAAGTTAGAAGTCCACACTAAATAATACTTTTTATCTCGAAAAATTTGATATTCCCGAGGGAAATCTAAAAAACGCGATATAACCGAACTTCACGCGGGCGTAGCCGCGGGCGGAAAAATAGTAATATATAAAAATAATAAATATATAGACAACATTGAAAATCATCTCATGTGAAAATATATACAGTATGTTAAGAAAACCCTGTCCGACCCATAAGGATAATAAAGGTTAGGTAAACACATGACCAAATATAATATAAAATTTTACGTATCATCATAGTACCAATACAAATGAATTTCGAAATAATCTTTTTTTCCCGCGAATTAATTCCAACTTCCCCGAAATTTGGTAATTTTAAAAAAAGTGACAACACCGGTATTATTATGAGCGATTTCGTTAAGCACCCTTCAGCCCGCGGAAGGGTGCTTAACGCACATTTATTAAGTTACCTCTTTTTGCAAAATAATATTTACTTTTTTAGGGGGATTTTTTTTTTGTTTAGCCCGGTTTTGTATCTATTAGTAGAATCAGTTATTGATACCTAACAATACCTTTACGGATCGGACAGGGCTTTCTTTACATATTGTATATATAAAAACAGTACTAGTAAATAACTACTTCATTAGTCTAACGTACCTACTGAGACTGGACTGGACTAGAATCCTAGATCGGTTGCAGAGGTCGGCGGAGCGGAACGACGTGTCAGATTTTTACTGACTAAAACCCACCCGTGTTCCTTCACTTGCCTGTGCGCCAGAGCCACTCTTTCTTTTTTAACCAACTAGCAACCCTGATCCAAAAATATTGAAAATATTTATAAAAAGCATCATGATTGAGCGTCATTCCAACTAATGTTAGAAATTGACAGTATTGACATCTCACTTTAAACTCACTTCAGCTAACTTTTCACAGTGAGATTACTATAAAATCGATCAACTAGTTAAATATAGCTATAGTTTTAGTAGGCCCTTTGCCGTGTGGGAAATAGTTTTCCTCCACTCCTGTAAAGATTTCACATTTATGTAACTCTAATAAAATGCGTCTTATTTTACACAGCAATTATTATGCAACGAGATACTATTTCCCTTTTCCCTTACATAGGCGGACGGAAGCGTAGGCCGCGGCAGAACCTGTGTTGTCTAGATCACTTTCACATAAAGAGATCAGTGTCCACCGCCGATAACTATAGAGTTACCTAAGTGCGTTCTCGGTAACTTAAGTATTTACGGAATTACGGAGTGCATCATTGCTTAATGCGTCTTAATTTTAATAAAATATTGTTTATTTTTTCTTGAATATATTTTTTCCCAAACTACTACCGCATTAAAAGGCGCCGATTTTATTATATGGTTTTTCTTATATTTTTTTTTATATCAATTATAAACTAGCGCTTGACCGCAATCAACATTCATTGCGTTATTTACGTTGTTGAACAGACATACATTCTGAACAATTGGAGCAACGGATTAGCAATTGGCTTCAAAATTATTCCAATTGGTAGTAATAGTAGTAGCTGATTTGATGTAGCAGATGATAATAATTCAATGGTCAACAATTAATCAGCTTTTGTAAGCACATAAAATGTTTTTATTTTTACATAAATTATAAAACGGGGCTTGACCGCAATCATTAAAAAAATCATGTCTTAGTTTAGTAGGTTTTTTGTGGACATCAATAAAAGATTTACCTTACAGTTAATAAATCAATCAGATTAATGAATTTAAATAATCTTAAAAGTACAATAGTTGAGATACTTTTTCTTTTATAAATCCGCTAGCATTCTTCAAGCATTTATCATGTACTTACTAGTTACATGCAATGATGGCGAGCGGTGCGTTTACACTCAGTACATGCTCCAACTATCATATCTCATTAAGTCGATCTAAGCCAGCTATGACACGTATATGGTTGATAACTACTTACCGAGTACTTTCTGATATTATAACTCACTAGTGGCCGCCAGCGACTTCGTTCGCGTGGAGTGAGTTATGCTCAGCTTCTATTGGTCGTAGCGTGATGTTATATAACCTAAAGCCTTCCTGGATGAATGGGCTATCCAGTGCAAAAAGAATTTTTCAAATCGGACCATTAGTTCCTGAGATTAGCACGTTCAAAGAAACAAACAATCTCTTCAGCTTTAGTTCTTCAATATAGTTATAACTCACTAGCAGCACCGCGCGGTTTCACCCGCGTAGATTTCGAATTTATATTTTGTATGCTCCGCTCCTATTGATCACAGCGTGATGCTATATAGCCTAAAAGCTTCCTGTATTTCTTGGCTAGCCACTCAAAAAGAATTTTTCAAATCGGAGCAGTAGCTGCTGAGATTAGCGCGTTCAAACAAACAAACAAACTCTTCAGCTTTGTAAATTAGTATAATGTTTTACATCACTAGCTGCGCCACGCGGTTTCATCGGTTTTTTTTATATGCTTCGCTCCTATTGGTCGCAAAGTGATGTTATATAGCCTAAAGCCTTCCTGGATTAATGGGCTAGCTAATTTTTCAAATCGGAGCAGTAGCTCCTGAGATTAGCGCGTTCAAACAAACAAACAAACTCTTCTGTTGACAAGTGTAATCAAATAAACCAATATATAATGCTAGCTGGGTTATAGGTATTTGAATATTCGGGTACATTTGTCACGACAGTTGATAGGCACTCACTTTCATTAGCGTGCCTTCATAAACTAAGTACCAAATAGCATTTAGTATCACAAAATTACACGACATTTTAATGATATGCAAATCTTCTCACATACCCACTAAGTATACATGTTTTTCGACCTTAATCGAGTTTATCAGTAATAAATTCCACTAGTTTGTTTCACACGTAATTCGACACTTTGGCGATTAAAGATAAATGTCGAAAGCGTAGATTTTAATGCAAACTGGTCTTACTTCAAATTATGTCTAATATAAATGGCATCAGGCTTATGTTATTACAAATTTATTTGCTTTTAATTACGAAATAGTTATGCTCAATTTGCGGAAATAAAAATTGGAAGATTATATAAATTTTACTAATTTATAATTATATTTTAGTATACCTAATTGATGAATGATTTTATGTTTGTAAGTACAAACATTCTTGATTTATCAATCAAACCTAAGTAGGTTTGTACACTTTTACACGTCAATCTATCTGACTAGACTCAGAAGAAAGGCCGAAATAAATTCAGTGGTTACAGTCTCTTTCAAAGCCCATACATGTTTTTAAATATAATTATTAACTAGTGCTTGACCGCAATCCCGCCTCATGGTAAGCAGTAAAGCAATAGTTGATGGTAAAGCGCGCTTGTTTATTAAGAGCCTATTCACTCAAAAAAAAACTGAGTGAATAGGAAAAAAGACGGCAGTTGAGCGAGGTGGTACAATGTTACACCCAACAACACAATCAACGATGCTGCGCCGGAAAGAGAGTGATCTTTACATCCTCCTCGACGGAACGATGTTATGGCCTACCACCATTAATAGGTAATCTTGGTCATATGAAGGCCATAAGAATCGATGTCTAAGAAGGTCTTTTGAAGAAAGAACCACATAGACTGAGAGAACCTGACAGAAATCCTACAGCACAATTTAAAACTTAAAACCAAAAAACAGCTAGACAAAACACAAAACAAAACTAGCTAAGTAAACTCAGGCGTTTATCAAAATCCAAACGTTAATCAAAAATATGTAACCGACAGTCTAAGTATTAAATAAGTCATTTGAAATGTGAGTTTAAAAAATGTGTTTTATTTTTGTAAACTACCCATGGTGTTCATTATTTTTTTACTATATACAATAAAAAAAGAAAACAAATTTTTGCAACTCAAGCAAACGGAATACTCGTACAAGCGGTTGTTGATCCCCAAAAAATATCAAGTCTTTTTTATTGTATCATCTATAAATATCAGTATTCAATTTCATCTGCAAAGTTCGGCTAGCGAATTGAATTAGACCCTGGATTGGTATGGTGTTAAACCATACCAAATAAAATATCGCCAACCAATTAATTCTCAAATAAAATGACACGGAAATCGTAATTAATAATTTATCTAAGTGAAGCTTTAGTTGTTCACGAAAGTTGTTCAAACCAGAAATAATGTGAAATGGAACTCCTCTAACGCAATTTCATATAATTAATGACTATTACGTGTATTAGAGATGCGTTACAGATGTGTAAACCGGTCTTATTAGAGATTAAACAACTTGTACTTGAAAATAGGATGTGACAATTATTAATGATGTCATAATACGATGTTGTTTATTTTATTTGGTTTATAATTTTATTTCTTTTTAACTCGTGAGAACTGTTTTCTTTTCTTATTTTCCAGATGGTTGCAGAGGTGCAATCTTGTCCATGAAGACCGATGCGTGAAAAAACATGTATGGGTCAGTCGATGTCAGTAAAAGTCTGACACGCCCTTCCGCTCCACCCAGAGTGGAAGAGGTAATTTGATGTTTTCCCATTCGCAAGAAAAAGGTACCACCCTGCGAAAGCACCGTTTTTATTACTCAGACACTGCCATGTCACAAAAACAAAAGCAAAGTATGATAGACTGATAACTGAATCCAGTATAATAATATTTTAACATATCCTAAATAGGACGGATCTAAGCAGTTGTGTTGCATGTGTCCCGGGTACGATGCGCCAAATGTTGTTGTGTTAGGAGTTTGGTCTTGGAGGGTCTTCAGATCAATCTCCCTTTGGCGCAGCATCGTTGGGCGTGTTGTTGGGTTTAACATTGCATCACCTCGCACAACTGCCGTTTTCCTTCCTATTCGCTCAGTTTTTCTGAGTGAATAGGCTCTTAATAAACTAGCGCGCTTTACCATCAACGATCGCATCACTGCTTAGCATCAGGCGGGACTGCGGTCAAGCGCTAGTTTATAATTATTAAAAATATATATACAGTATGTTAAGAAAACCCTGTCCGACTCATAAGGATAATAAAGGTTAGGTAAACACATGGCCAAATATAATATAAAATTTTACGTAATCATCATAGTACCAATACAAATGAATTTTGAAATAATGTTTTTTTCCCGCGAATTAATGCCAACTTCCCCGAAATTTGGTAATTTTTAAAAAAGTGACAACACCGGTATTATTATGAGCGAATAGCGATGCGACCACATGCCGCGTGCCTTGCCACCCGCCACCCGCGGAAGGGTGCTTATCGCACATTTATTAAGTTACCTCTTTTTACGAAATAATATTTATTTTTTAGGGGGATCTTTTTTTAAGTTTAGCCCGGTTTTGTATCCATTAGTAGAATCAGTTATCGATACCTAACAACACCTTCACGGGTCGAACAGGGTTTTCTTAACATACTGTATATATATTCACACTTTATTAAATAATCAATCCATAAAATTTTGTAATAACCATTCTAAAATGACAAAAGTTAGCAGTAAATTGCTCAAGATTATGTATCTGTTTAATTTAATTAAGTTTTAAAATTAAATGCATTCGATTGCAACGACAAAGGTCAGTAACACAAATATATGAATAAAATGCTAATTTTAAAAACGGATGAGATCATTAATTCATATATAATTAGCACTTCTTTACATAAATGTTATTCTAATTTGAATAGTAGACATTAGTTACTACACAGACTTTTGGATTAGCCATTTTGGAGATTAGCAGTAACAAACTGGCATAAGATACTAAAAAATGATTTTTGTAATGAATACCGAGCCTATATGTGACAATTTAAATGCATCTAAAAAAACTAAAAAACTATGGTATTGCAAACAGACACGTCAATAATATTTATTTTCATAGATACGCAGATAGAAAACAATTTAATTTAATTCGAGCATCATATTGCAGTTCTACTAAAAGCTCTACTGCAGTGCAATTTTGTAACCACCTCAAAAATTTAAAACAAAAGTGAAATGAGCGTGGAGTAACCTATTATTCCAACACTAATAGGTATACTATTCAATAATGATACTTCGTATTGATAATAGTGACAGTCTACCTTAAGTTCACTTCACCTACTTCCTTCCCAAGTGTAACATCTTTTACTCAATCTACCCATACATTAATCGATCACCACTCACACTTCAATCACGCTCATAAAACTCAAACAGAAGACAAATTTTATGTAGTTTTTATCGCGTTTCTCTCGTAACTTTTTGTCTTATCTTTTTTTTTTCATAACTTTCTTATTGGTTATTAACTATTTCTAGTGTATTGTAACTTGACGATAAGATTTTTACAGAATCGATCGGCTGTTAGTGGTCGCCACCACTACCTCTGAGTATGATGCCCTGGGTTCTAGTTCCAGAGCGGACAAAGTGTATCGGGTTTATCGATCTGGATTTTCTCGGTAGCAACTTTATTTCTGCCTCCTTGATGGCAATAGGACTCACTGACTGTTACGACTATGTGTGGATGTATTATATTTAGGTCCAACTCCGCCTAACCACTTTGTTCCATACAAACGATACATTATGTCATTATGATTAGCTATCTACTGGCATTTGTTAAAATTTAGTTCAAAACGGTCTCTAAAGTCTGGAGCACAGGCGGTGAGTAGCCAGCCTGTCGGCAAGGCGAGAGTGAATGGGCTCTTAATAAACTAGCAAGCTTTATCTTCAACCAATACATCACTGCTTACTATCAGGCGGGATCAAGAACGAGTTGTCGTGGTGGCCTAGTGGTTAACATACCAGCCTCTCAAGTATGAGTGCGCGGGTTCGATTCCAGGTCAGGCAAGTACCAATGTAACTTTTCTAAAGTCATATGTACTTTCTAAGTATATCTTGGACTGAAGGTGAAGGAAAACATCTTGAGGAAACCTGGACTTTAAGTCTGAAATCGCCAACCCGCATTGAGCAAGCGTGGTGATTACGCTCAATCCTTCTCTGTATGAGAGGAGACCTCTGCCCAGCAGTGGGACGTTAAAAGGTTGATTATGAAGCACGAGTTTATAAAGAAAAAAAAAATGTAAGCATAAGTCTCCCTAGATAGAGGTTTTATTCCTATCATTAGTACGAAAATAGAATACCGGCAGCGCTAATTAGATTGTTATATTCTTTGGATAACACGGTTGTCAACTGCTGCCATGGCTGAGTCTATATTGTTATACTCTTTGGCTAAGACAATATGTGTGTATCTATTTAATTCCGATATTTATATTAATATTGTCTATTACTTTATTAGTATACTCCTGCTGTGTTTATGTTTGTAAATATTATCTCGTGATTACACATCTCGATATAATATTTGATTACACCCATAGATTTAGGATTTCATTGCTATGCAAAAGATACACAAAACGTGTGAACGAGAGATCCCAATCCAGTTCATTTCAGACGAGAGAGAAAGAGACAGTGAATAAATGACGGTTAGGACATTGTTTTTGCAAGTAAGGGCCCATAGCGTCCCGGTCTGTTTTGCGACGTGGTGTATTTTGAGCATTTTTAATAGTCCCTAAATTAAAGTTCAAAAAAATTTTAAGCTCAGCTATGGTGTCCTGTTCTGTGTTTGAATGTGATGTGACAAAAAAAAAAATCCAAATCCACTTTTCACAGATAAATATGATTTTGTCATCATAATTTTCCGAACCATATTTTGTTAAATTTCTGCGATTAAATAGATGAGAAAAAAGTAATTTCAATGTATTACTTATTCCCATTGTTTTATGTAAGTATATTTTGTGATTATAAATAGGATTTATGAAAATATTGTGTAAAAAATAAAATTGTTTGTTTACGCTAGTGCTTGACAAAGCGGTTACGTTACGAGTATCGATAAAATATTACTTAGTTTTAGAGACATCGTAACTGGATTACCATAGAGATAAAGATAAAAGATAAATTTATTTGCAATTTATGTGTGTACATACAAGAATATAAATGCATGCATGATAACATAATAAAATAAATAAGATCAGACATGTTTGTCACTGAATATGGCGTGCAAATATTATGAATAATAAGGATTTAAATTATAAATTTCATGTCAAAAAAATATAAATATAATGGTATTACAAAACAAAAATTAATGTCAGCACGAGGAAAAATAAAAACAATGCATCAAAATCTACTTATGTTAATATAACTGCTTCTGTCAGAAATTCATTAATATTTATAGTATGCTTTGTCAAATAAATATGACTTCAGTCGACATTTCAAGTGTACATTATTTAGCTCCCTCCAACTTTTAGGTAACTACATATTTAACCAAATTTTATCTAGAAAGTACTAAAGGAAGAAAGTACTGGAACTCACTAGCGCTCGGCTTTTCATTTCTTTTTACTAAATAATAGGTAATAAGATTTTGTTTAGTTTTTATTCTTTCAATAGATATATAACTAATCGTCGGTCGCAGTTATTTCTCGTAAATTTTTCTTTAGTTCTGCAAAGTGGCCACTTACTTACATCATTCATTTCGTACCTAAAAATGAAAGTGCCGACCAGAATAAAAATATAGTAGATTCTTATCGCAAATAATGTCCTAAAGATTTTTTACTATTACAAGGAATGTCTACGATTAACTTCCACTACTCCCAGTCTGCTATTTGGGTTTAAAGTGAAATTCCGTTAATAAAAAATCTATATTGGAATGTTACCGGAAATACCGTCTAAAGGATTTTTTTATGACCCTACGATTACGCCCTGCTACACCGAGGTAGAATAATAGACTTGCGCGTTAGGTCATACGAACTTATTTACGTTTCCATTTTAATGATATTTTATGTTCTTTGCTTTGCTTTGCTAGTATTGTGATGTGGCTTGCTGGCATATGGTAAATAATTTCACTGTTGTTGTATTTTCTTGTATAGGTACATAGTATTGTATTAAGTCATGTTTTTTTTTTTAAATAAACAGTTAGCTGTGCTACTGGGGAGTTTGTTCCGTCATTTCTTCCCAGCGAAAGCACCAGGAAGTGGCGAAAGGCGGGCGTTTTGGGGGACTGTCTCATGTAATATTGACGTTTAAAAAGTGCTAATTCTCAGCCTAATTTGAATAAAAGACTTTTGATTAATTCATTTTCGAATAAATATTTAGTTAAAAATAAAGTGTTTTTATTCCTGTATTACAATTACAATCAATCTTTCGCCTGAAATAACTTGTACATATCTGAAACTAGCGGAAAATTGTTTTCTTTATATAAATAATCGATAATGTAATATTTATCGTAAGCCATCGTGGACAACACTAGTTTTCACTCAAACATTGTCATTTACGGAAACATATGTACTTATATATATTTTTTGACAGCCTCCGTAGCGTAGCGGTAGCGAACACGGCCGCTGCGCAAGGAGGCGCGGGTTCGATCCCCGCGCAGTGCAAATATTTGTATGTATGAATATGAATATTTGCACTGGTCTGGTCGTGCCTCGGAAAGCACGTTAAGCCGTTGGTCCCGGTTGCCGTACGAACATCTAATGGCAGTCGTTATGGATTGTTAGAGCCATCAAAAGTCCAACAATTGGTCTAACTTCAATGCTTCGATATCGCCTTCGGGTTGTGGAGGTCAGACGGCAGTCGCTTCATGTAAAATATCGAAGTTTAGCCAAAATGAGCAGTTGGACTGGTAAAGCGGACCCTAGACTCCAAAGCTAAAAAGTTTCGGATACGACTAGGATTAGCGCTGAGATGAAGAAGAAGATGTATATATTTTTTTGATACGTCACCGATTCGTTTATGTGTATCTTTTACTTCCTATATCTATGCAATCACCATTCTCCCGCACATAACCTCAACTGTTTATTCTTGTCATTTTTGATACTTATTTAATTTATAAGTATCACAGGTGAAAAGAATAAACAACATACATATGATATCTAGGCCACTCTTCATCTACGCCTTTATGAGAAGATGCTCTTCTTATAACATACTCGTAATAATATAATGTATTACACAACAGAACACTCCCTATAAGATAGGTGCGCCAGATTGCGCATCATAGAAATGATATAAATAAAACGCGAGGCTATTAAGTAGCTGTTTCCTTTCACTGCCAGTATGAGGTATCCAAATTGTAATGATAACTAGAGGTGGGCCAAAGTTCCGTATTTGTTCGGCTTCGATCGAATATTCGGCCGTTCGGAAAGCTCCGGATAAAAAATATATGAAGCATGTGATGGATTTTTTTCGGATGGATGAATACTTATTTTTGGGTATCTTGTGCATAAGTGGTAGCAGAAAATTTGGCGAAAGATAAAAATATTAGAAGAAACGCACTTTAAATCTAGGCAACGCCCGCTTCCCGCTCTGGGCGGAGCGAAAGGGCTTGTCAGACTAGTACTGACTAAAACCCACCGGTGTTCCTGCACTTGCCTGTGTGCCAGGGGCACGGTTTCTTTTTTAACCTACCCGCAACCCTGACCCAGGAGGCATCGATCTTCGTGAATCCCGTCACGATGTGCTGAAATCTTTTTGAGGCGTGCGTGAAACACAACGCGCCGTCGACCCGGGCCAACGGTGGCCGGGGGTTCGATGTTGTCTCCCAACCAGGGTGTCTCCTGCGGTGGCTAGAGGCGTGAGGGCGCTGGAATTCCCACCCCCTCACTCGCTCCATCTCCTCCTTTGCCAGCATTACTGCTTCACAGAGGGAGGTGACGGCCTGTCATACACTCTAGCTCCGGAGAGATCACCAATCTAGGCTTACTAAAATGAAACTAAAACATGCAGACTGTAATTCAACGTAGAACATTCGCTCAAGTCGGCGTCTTAGCCAAGCTTCTTCGGCCTTACCGAATTTACAGATGTTTTCGGCCTATTCCATGACCTTGTGTCAACCTCTACTGGCAGCTGTTACACCACCATGGTCATTACGTTAAATCTCACGTCCATCATACGGATAATTTCGCCCAATTTATTAACGGGGCAGCGCCGCGCGCCGCCGCATCCTTTGATTAGATGATTTTTATAAGAACGTGTTTTGACTAGTCGTGTTGTAAATTATCGTTTAAAGACTTTTATTACTGTTAGGATTTAATTTCATAAGATTTGGATGTGCTAATGTTGTTTAATTTGCATAGGTTTTTTTTTAATTTTATTTTGGGAATCTAGAATGATGACAGAATACGAAAATCAGTAACAATGTAAGAGGAAAATGTAGTGGGCTGCAATATTTTTACATTCCTATCTTTCCTCGGTTCCAACTCATATTGTAGCTGTTTATTATACCTGAATAAATAAAATAAATACACTTCAAGAGGCCTTTTTTGTAATATCTAATGTTATAGTGGTTAAAACACCAGCCTCTCAAGTATGAGTGTGCGGGTTCGATTCCAGGTCAAGCAAGTACCAATGTAACTTTTCTATGTTATGTATACTTTCTAAGTATATCTTGGACACCAATGATTGATTACAAGGTGAAGGAAAACATCTTGAGGAAACCTGGACTCTAAGTCTGAAATCGCCAGTCCACATTGAGTGAATAGTCAATCCTTCTCTGTATGAGGTAGACCTGTGCCCAGCAGTGGGATGATAAAAAAATTGATGAAAAAGTAACTTCAGGATCATGTGTATAATGTCGAGTGTCTCTTTCTATAAATAGTTATGGCCATTACAAAGATAAGCTGTGGAGTTGTGTTACCTTAGTGTGTGTGTGGTGTACCTTTGTTATATCTGGAGACATTTCAGACATTTTCACTATAGAGACATATAACCACTACTACATTTTATTTACCTACAAATGAATGAATAGAATACAATACTCTTTATTATGGACACCATATAGAGTACAAATCATAAATATGTATAAAGATTTTACAAATGGTGGCACAATGGGCGGTCTTATAGCTAAGACCGATCTTTTACAGACAACCTAAGATCTTACATCCTAATCTAATCTAATTAGGTTAAACTGACCACCTGCAGGCCAAAGGCTATCAAATCCTCTCAATTTTCCACACAACTCTGCCTTTACTAGAGCCGGCCAGTCTTTACTGTAGGAGTCAAGCCATCCCCGCCATCTTCGTTTCTAGCTCCCGCGTTAACGTCTTCGGCATCCTACATCCACTAAAATAATATTGAACAATCATCAGTGTACGCTTCGTCCAAAAATCAATTAACTACCTACATCCACTTCTGAACATCCGCTTCGTTTTCACTTGCCTATATTACAATCATTAGAAAACCATTATTAACAAGTGCGCAAGATAAATGGAAGGCGTGAAAGAAATCAATCTGAAAGAACAAAAGCACCCGTATTATACAAATAACTATAACTTTATGCCTGCACACAAAGCTATTGATAGAAAGTAATATCTAGCTGCATTGTGTTGCCAGCGAATACCACTAATACTGTAAGGAGAATTAATATTACCTCAGGGTTCTGCCTACGATTCTACGGTCTAATGGTTTCAATAGCTAAAACAATTTAGGGCAGCCCAGTCTACTGTTCTCGAAGTACGGAGTAAATTATAGAGTGCAAGCGTTGCGTACAAACAAGTTATATCATCTTTGTGAAATTGGTTTGTTTTTGATCTACATACATATCTATCTGTACTAATTTGTAAAGAATAGAATAGAATACTCTTTATTATGTACACCATATAGATTACAGAACATAAATAAAAATATTTTACAAACTGTGACACAATGGGCGGTCTTATCGCTAAGAGCGATCTTTTACAGACAACCTTTAGATGGAAGCTGAGCCCATTAATTCAGGAAGGTTTCAGGCTATATACCATCACGCTGCGACCAATAGGAGCGGAGCATATAAAATAACAACTACTCTTTTGGGCAAATAAAATGTTCAAATAACTAACTCCACGCGCTAGTCATTAATACTTTGCATTATTATTACCATGGTTTTTTGTTAAGAATACCGATGTCTCAAAGAATTGCGTTTATTTGGGTCAGAGCCCATTCGCCCCCTAAGATTCGCACCCTGTGACCACTTTTATTATTTAACAGTTTGTTAAATAATAAAAGTGGGTTAAAAGCAAAAGTTCTTAGTTATTATGCATAAGTCTTACCAATTTGATTGAGTATACATACCTTGGTCATTAGCGAAAAATAAAGACTTTAAACAAGAATGAAACAAATACCCAGCACGTAAGCATCATTTATAGATATGGAGGAATAAAAAACTTGATAAAACCATGTAACTTTTATTTCCAAACAAAAACTGATAACAATGACACTGACGACTAAATTAAATTAAGATACTGTACATACAGAACTAATAACTAAAACTATACAATCTCCTATTGGAATAAATATCTGTGGTTAACATAATGGCAACTATATCTCCGACAGTAACTATGTCCATATTGATATACATAGTTAAACTAATGTTCTACTTAGGCGCTTACATCTCGATATGACTATAGTTTACCGTAATTATTCCGACTAGCCGTATAGGCATTCTTGTAACTTGAGCTGGACTCAGACGGCGGTCCAGTATACTCACTAGCGTGAATAATATCATTTTCCTCCTTTGGAACAGTCTGGGATATAGGACCTTGCAACTTTTCATACTCCGTCGTCGATCCTTGTGGAGCGTATTGAACGTTGTATTTGCTTTGGGAGTTCGTAGGATAGTAATTATAGAAGCTCTGGACAGGATTCTGATACAGAAGATTGTTATAAGGAGAAGTATTTGGCTGGGCAAACAGCAGCATTGTCGATGGCTGACCCAAATAAGAACCGCCAAGAGTCAAAGGCTGATAACTAGGCATGTTATAATGCCCCTGAGGCAACTGATTAATCAAAGGATGAGGATTTATCTGACTTGTAGGATTAGGTGAAAACAATTGAGGAGCGTAAGGAACAATAGGCTGAGTTGGATAACTAGTCGGCTGCTGCAGGAAAGCCAACTGAATATTCCCAGTTGCCTTGGATGGCACCATTTGGTATTTGGACTGGTAACCAGGATTTGGTACAAAGTTCAGTGGTACGAACTGGGAAGTGGTCGGTGGTGGTAACAGGTTTATCTGAGGTTGCTGTTGTTGCGAGCCGTAAGAGGATGATGATGGTTCACTTTGCGTACTTGACGAGGAGTAGTACTGGCTGCTCCCCTGGCTTGGATAAAACGAATTTGGCACTTGTGATTGGTAAGACGATGGGCTGGTGGAACCGCTTTGAGAACTAGGATTCTGTGTGTAAATACTGTAGGTGTAATCCTGTTTCTGTGCTCCGGTTGGGATAGCATTTATACTCGTCCCCTTTCCAGCGTTCCTTTTCTTTTGCTCAACATCCTCGACATCGGTAGAACAAACAAGTCCAGCGAAAGTGACGAAAATCTGAAATAACAACACAATCAATCAGTCTTTTTACTACATCGTAGAAGGCTATCAATCAGCAACCTCGTTATCGTAATACATATTTATTTCGTATCCTAAAATATACTCAGAGCATTTATTTTTGCTTCAATGCGTCTTAATAAATAACTTCAGAATAATGCCCGAACATTTTTCTACTTACAATTGAACGCTTGTTAGTATCATTACATTACATAAGGCAGTAAACTCACCAAAAGCTCCCATTTCGCCATTTTGTATAACGTATGCAGCAACGCGTGTCTTTATGAATATAATTACATTACATACTTGAGTGGAAAACGCGTATTGCAAAAGGAAAAGTGTTCTATTCACCGGGGCTGACGGAAAAGTGCAAGACGGTATCAAGTTCATGCATTTATATGAGCGGCCGTGGACAACTTTCCTTAGCTCCAGATCACAGCGAGGGAAGTGACCGCTCGATAGGTCTTTGTCCTGTGTTGGAACGTATCCAGTTTACTCAGATAGCGCCAGTTTCCTACTTCAGCAAGCGGAAACGCGTTACGTTCATACCTTCATATTTCTCTCTTAGGAAGTCTAAAGCATTCGTGTTTGGTTTCTTACGTATAGTTTAGAACACATCTCGCATTGCTTTGCCAACTAAGCATTGAAACGTGATTTCTCAAAAATATCTCGATAACGTTATAAGGGTTCAGTTGCTCACAAAAATTCCCTTTCACGTTTCACTTTCAAAATTCCTTTAGCTTTTGTCTTTTTGGTTAGTTTCATAACTCGATAAAACTAACCAAAAAGACAAAAAAGCTTAAGGAATTTGTATCAGATTATAATCTTAAAAAAGCTCAAGCGCATTACGTAACTTTATCTCATCTCAACAAAACTGTTTACAATCAGCAACGACGCGGAACTGCCAATAAGATTATATCGATAGAAAATCGAGTACCTACCGGACCATGTCCTTTCTTTGGTATTGTTCATAGTGTCGATATGCTGCTTAATTTATGAATCAAGAAATAGGCAAGCTACAAGATTTCTGACGAATGCATCACAGGTCGAAAAAGTTCGAAGGAAGTTCATTATCGCGAACCACGTGCAAGTAAAAGGGTTTTCGAAGTATCTCACAAGCTTTCTAATGCGCCTGCGCAAATTAACTCTAATTGTGGCTAGCAGGTGGCTACTAATGAAAATTGCAGAACACCGCTCCTTTCAACGCAATTGAGGGTTATGTAATATGTGTTATATATAGTTTTGTGGGAACGGAGGCAAAAAGCTGTTTGAGGTGTTTCCTGTGTCCTTGTGTGTGTGTGTGTGTACGGTGGAACCCAACTAGTGATCGCAATTTCGTTTACGTTAAAACTTAGTTTCCCAGTCTTGGCTCTTCGTTTTTCGATCTGTACCAAACTCGAAAGGATTTTATCTTCAGTGGCGTTAAAAGAGTTTTGTATAAGTATATACAATAATAACTTGCTAGAAAAGCTGTTACATATATTAGTCGATGTATTTATTGCTCGTAATTAAATTCTAGAACTACTGATCCTTAATGTGTGCTCAACACATACATATGTTGGTATTTGTCTTTCCATTCATTTGATCTTCACTTATCTAAGTGTCTTCACTTATCAGTTAGCTTTGCAACACTGCCTATTTCGTAATATATAGAGAGCATGCTAGAATGACGGCCGGCCTCATGATTTATTGAAGATGTCTCCAATCAATAAAATTATTGTCGATGCTATAAGTATACCTTACGCAACTTCTGACAGGATGTTAACATAATCATAGAATTTATAAGCCCTGAACATCGCAATTGATATAAAATATCTATAGGTGTGTAGAACGGAAGCTCCCACGTAAGTAAGTGGTTATTTCCACCATCTTCAATCAATAAATGATGTAAAAAATTATATAAATGATAAACTGAGTCGTATTTGCTGTACCATTTCTGATTTCCTTCACTCGAGAGAAGATTTCAGGAAATCCAATCTTGCAATAAATGCAAATCTATATTCTAGCCTCTGGGCATCTTCTATAGGAAAGCATTGTTGAGGTGTCTGGCATAACAAACTTCAGCTAAAAAAACTTTCTTAGTATGCAAGTATCTACTATTAAATTGCAAGACCTCGAAAGCAGTTTTTTATAACCTCAACTCTAGGAATTACTCCTGTATGATGGGTACGCTTACACATATACTCACATACACAAACAAAGGCCCAGAATGCCCGTGCGGGAATAGAACCCGCAACACGCAGCGCAGCAGCCGGTCGCTCAACCAATGCACCAACCGTGTCGTCAGAATCTAAAAAGTATATATGTAGGTCGGTTAGGGGCTACAGGTGTGTAAACGACATGTAAATAAGACATTGCTTGTCTGATTTTAAAGACATTATGATTTTTCCTGAGGACGGGAGGGATTAATACAATTCACGACTAGCAAGTAACGGTCTATTCAAGACTGAAAACCAGTAGGTATATAAAATAAAAACAATGTAGGTACACTAATGTGTACCTACACTAATAAAAACATTCAAGCCAGATAATAAATTATAATTGGAAATATGTCAAAATATACCAGTCACCCAATACTAATCAAAATGTGTAAAATAGTTATGACACTGGAAATTACGACAATGACTATGATTATTTTAAGATCACTCTTAGCGATAAGTAGGTATGTTATGTTATGTAACCCTTTGTAAAACATCATTTTTATGTTCTGTAATTTATATGGTGTACTTAATAAAGAGTATTCTATGTATGTATCTAGTTATTACTGCATTTTCAAGCTATCGGACTCCCATACTATAGGATCTCCAAGAATTGATGCTTTCTTGAAAATACCATAGCTAATTCTTTCCATCCCAAAAATACGACGAAAAGCACGACCTTATCGGATAGAAAACCTAGAAATTGACAATAAATACACACCAGACGTGCATTCATGGCCTTTCAAACCTAGGACCTAATGTAATATTTTCTCCTAATGGCTTTAATAACGAAAAATTATCATAAATCAAACATTAATGGCACTATGATCAAATTAATTAGATACAGAAAAATAAAGTTATTAAATTGTTACGGAAGGCGTGTAACAAGCATGAATACAATTATCTACTGTTTTAATAGCATAATTTTTGTTAAAAAAAAATTCTTTTCTTCGCTGTTGTTAAGATTTTAACGATTATAGCTCGTTGTTAGTAAAATGTACGGACCCGAATTTTTTTTAAGAATCATCGCTTGAGGAAGTTGTTCAAAGGGAGGTTTTAAAGAAAGGGTGGGCATTTTAGGGGACTGTCATATTCAAAACGTGCTGATTATCAGCCTACTTTGAATAAATGACCTCTAATTTTGTTCATGGTTGAACTATTTATCAACTGACAATCGCAGCGTGCCCAGTGAGTTATGGGCCAAAATAACCTCGTAGTCGATGGAATAGCGAGCTGTGAGAAACAAACGACCAGCAGAGGTTTAACCCTGGATCGAAGGAGCTGGAAGTTAAGTGGAAAGGCCTTTGTCCGGCAGTAAGAAAAAGCAAGCTAACGGTGACGCGACCTGATGCTACCGGCAGTAGTGAGGAGAATGGTCGGTAGCCCAGAGTCGTGGCAAGCAATGGTGTCCTTCTGCGAGGACGTGATGTCGCAGAAGGAAGCTGCGGAAGCGGAGAGGGAGTTCTCAACTCCCTTCCCGGGCCGCAGAAGCTGCACCGGGTGTAGGGAAAGGGCGGACAACGCCGTTTTCCGGCCCCCATGAATGGGTGCAGAGGCGAGGGACATGGAGAAGTCCCCCCCCCCCTATTATATGGACCCGAGGCGGAGGAACGCGCGAGTGAAGGCGCCGCACGACACCTGGACAGACCGGGCCAGCACGAGAGTGTGGGGCCACGGCAGAAGTCAGTAGGAGTCTGATAGACCCCGTCGCCTACCCCAAGGCAGCGGACATCCATGAGGACTTTCCACCCCGGAACAAAAAAAAATGGCTAACGGTAACAGTAGGTTAGTTCGACACCCATGAGTGAAGTAATTATGACAGTATTAATGTGATCACAAAACAATCGAATGCAATATTTTTAAAAAGAACTAAATGTTTTATTAAAAGACTTCAAGATAGTTCACTTATTCATCAATTTCATTACTAAAAAGTCTTGTGAGCTTCTATCACACCAACTCTCCAATTGTCTACCTCTTTAGACAACTGCGTGTCCTTTAATGGTCCTAATGGTTCAGTTTTTATAAACACTTTATATAAGCGCCATCTGCCGTGATCTAGCAGAATGTTGTATCGATCGAGCGATCCTTTCACCTGCAGTGAATGGTTCTTTAAAACACCAGTTTGTATAGAAAATGGAAGCTGTATGCTGCTTCTTGTAAAGGATAAGTTCGATGTTGAATAGATGGTGTTGTTTGTGATTAGCAAAAACAAATAGTTTACGGGCTACAAAATACGTACAAAATCATGTAATACATAATCAGTTCATGACTCCATACGAGAAACGATGTAGACTGAATAATGAAGTATTAAAAACTTTATTACATTTCGGCTGTTCAGATAATGCATTCTTGACACCTGCCAGTAATTAATAACTAATAACTATAGCAGCCAATGAAAAAACACCCAAAAAAGCATCATCATTATCAACGTTTTTATCGTCCCGCTGCTGGGCACAGGTCTCCTCTCATACAGAGAATGATTGAGCGTAATCACCACGCTTGCTCAATGTGGGTTGACGATTTCAGACTTAAAGTCTAAACCTCCTCAAGACGCTTTCCTTCACCATCAGTCATTGGTGTCCAAGATATACTTAGAAAGTACATATAACTTTATAAAAGTTACATTGGTACTCGCCTGACCTAGAATCGAACCCGCGCACTCACACTTGAGAGGCTGGTGTTTTAACCACTAGGCTAAAAGCGTAGAAGTGTTTATTTATTTAAAGTTAGAGATGTTTCAACGTATAAACTGTATTGTTTAACCATACCATTTAATCATCTCATCATTAATCCCAATCGCATCCAAAGCTTTGGAGTCTGGGGTCCGCTTTACCAGTCTAACTGCTGATTTTGGCTAAACTTCGATATTTTCCGTGAAGCGACTGACGTCTGACCTCCACAACCCGAAGGCGATATCGAAGCATTGCAGTTAGATCAATTGTTGGACTTTTGAGGGCTCCAACAACCCGTAACCACTGCCATTAGATGTTCGTATGGCAACCGGGACCAAAGGCTTCAAGTGCTTTCCGAGGCACGACCAGACCAGATATTCATACTCATCCATGCAAATATTTGCACTGCACGGAGATCGAGCCTGCGCCTCCTTGCGCAACGGCCGCGTTCGCTACCGATACGCTACGGAGGGCGTCCATACCATTAAATCCATACCATACCATTTAATGTCCGTCGCTATTAATTATGTACAAACATATACAAACAAAAAGGTTATTTATTAATTCGTTTCAATAAAAGTGACAGATGTCAGAAACGGATTCTCTTGACAGCCGGACTATAGGTATACAGGTATGAGCCAAGGAGTTTTGGCGGGAAAGTCATGTTGAGTGTCACGCTCATTTTTCATTAGACTTCTAAAATTATTTATAGTGTTGTTTACTAAATAAAAGTGCGTGATTTATGTAGTAAAAAGTGCATTCAGTAAATAATTCATAAAGAACAGTGAAATATCGCAGCATAGTGGCTAGTCATGACTTTGTCTCAAACCTCCATCGTAAGACGGCTCACGCGGCCGTCTTTTTCGAAATGAACAATTCATTACGTGACATTGGCTAAATGCACAAACCGTGCGAAGCCATAAAAGAAAGAAAGAAAGAAAGGTATAAGTCTATCTAAACGCCGCCGCTGGCTGTCACCAATACTGCCACTACGTATCTGTTTGTCTTTCTGTTGTATGTACATAGGTACCACCTCCATCCATCCATCCATCAACATTATTTACGCGGATTCCCTTATTATCTCAAAACAACATTTAGAACAACATTTATATCTTTGTATAGAAATTAAATAAGCTCTAAATAAACTTAGAGAGGAACATATTCTCAGACTTTACTGACAAGACAATCTACCTTTCATTGAACTGTCGTGTATTTCCTTAGGACTAGCATTTAGTGTCAATTAGTTCACAGGCCAGATAACGATATTTCTAGTTTCTTCGTAAGTTCTGGTCTAGTTGGACCTAAACGTTACATTTGAAGGGATTCTTAGATTTATTAAAGTACCAGATCCTGGTTTAGTTTAAGACATACTATTTCTTAAGCTAACTATTCTATAGATACTAGCCGTATTAGGCAGAAAGAAGAAAAAGAAATACATTTATGATTTATTTATATATAGTTTTAGTTAAATGGTACAGCACAGACTACCTCTTTTTTGGTAAAAAAACACTCCTTCCCCTTTTTAATCCACCCAAAGTTGTCTCTAAAAGATTACTTTTAGCGATAAGACTGTCCTATGTACAATTTCTATATTAATATCAGTATTTATTAGTTGTATATTATATAGACTATTTTATAGATACCCATAACTAAGCAACTTTCACAGTTTATTTCATTTGCTTTTGCTTTTTTGACCATTGACCCCACTGAGAGACAAAAACATCGAAATAATAGTAAATCAACTAAATTAATGGTGAACGGCCGTCAACACACAGTCAGCATCAGCAAACATGTTAATAATCATTAGTTAACAAGTTTACTTCTCGTCCTGAGAAGAGGTCGTACCATTTACTGGGCAGATAACACTCCCAAATAGGTTACCTATCTTTTTAACTGTAGGCAAATTAAATGATTTTACATTCTAGTAGCAGATAATAAATAAATCATGTGTAAATACATTGGTAATATATGGATCGGATCAATCATCACTGGCTTAGATGTAACCGCCCGTTAAGTTATTGCTTATTATTCATCACAACGTTCAGGATTCCATACATACAATAAGGAAATATCAATAACAGTTTGGTAAACTTTAACAAAAATACAAAATGTAACGGGAAAAAGAAGTCTATTTAAAGTAATGCCTAATTTTGTTAATTTATGCTCAAAAGCTAAATGTTCGCTGCACTGATGGCACATGGGGCCGCCGAAAGGTTCTGGATGGACCACGTACCATAAGATGTAGCATTGGAAAGCCTCGCATAAGGTGGACTGATGACCTTGTTAAGGCTGCAGGAACCAGTTGGGTGCGAGAAGCATAGAACCGGTCAAAGTGCCTTGACTTCGACATACTACTTACTCCACTTGGACATGGCCTGCTCCAAGCACCTGTAATCATGATGACAACTAAATAGTCCCATCACCGAAGAGGAAGCGACTCGCTCAAGAAATGTACGAAAAATTGTAGATCTTCTGTACAGAAACATAGTAATGTAACAGTTCCTACCAATGGATAGTGTTTGTCCGACCGATGCAGAGCCAAGCGAAGCACAGTTAGGTATCTCTGTACTAGCTGTCCTTCGCTTGGCGACGCTCGCATGAAGGGCAGAATATTCGCTTAGAAACTCAGGCTTGATACATACATATAACAGCGAGCAATCCGCTCATCGCCGTCGCGCCAACTCCTTTTTTGTTGCCAGCTCTCACCGCGGAACAGGTGTCTAAGATACCTACGTTTGCATTATTTTAACTCCAAATTTCTACTTTCATCTTTATATGGTAACATTTATACGTTTTTAGTATTCAAACGAACAAGATCTTGATGTTATCTCAAAATATAGCAGTGCCTACTGTTGTAAAATTAACTTTTCATAGAACAACTTGCATTTCCAGCGACCTTCACTAGGTCGTCGGTCCACCTTGTCGGGAGTCACGCTGCGTCTTCCTGTGCGTGGTCGCCACTCGAGAACTCGTCGGCCCCATCGGGCATCGACAGTCAAACGCAAGCAATCAAATATGATTTATAATATTAAAAAAAATAAAGATTTTAAACGTCAACCGTATTTTAACGATATTATTTGCTTGGCAGCATCAATAATTCTTCTTCCTGTTCATTATGGCATTCCAACGAGAAATTCAGAAAGTTTAGTCTTATTATAAACTAGCCCGTGTGAAAATGTGTACATAGACGCTAATTACATTGAAACACTTAACAAAGATTAACTTCAAAAATTAATAGATGCCTTCAATAGCAACTATAATAGAAACTGTTTCGATACGCAATATGCACTAATACTTAATCATATTTTTACAGGTTACCTACATCCATTAATAATATAGATACATATAAATATATTTTCTAAACTCTCGACTGTAAACTTTTTAATCTCTTTTAGCAAAACTTACCAATACTGTATGTACTTGCCTAACTTTACCACCATATCACCTACACATGTTTTTACAAATAAAATTATCTTATCTGATCTATCTTATTTATAAAAATATGCCCTTCCGATTCTCGTTTCAAGGAGCGTTTACGTTTCTAACCAATGTTTTGGAGGAATAAATGTCTTAAACCATATATCAAGGTAGCCTTTGTGTTAGTCTTGTACCCTAATTCACACTGTTACTATAAGTTGGAATCATTTCGAAGCATATTGCTAATCCATAGCTCCATATGTTCTGAAATTTGTCTGCTCAACAATGTAAATAACGCAATGAAACTTGTTGAACTGTCAAAATGAAGCCCATTGCTACTGATAGTGTGAACGCAATTACCCGACTGGCTATGTTCCAAATTCCATCTAAATTCGGCAGTAGCTGTTGTGTGAACAAACAGACAAACATGTAAACTTTCACGTTTTTAATATTATCTTCATATTAAGTAGGATTACTACAGTGAAATTGTTAGTTAAAGAATTACTCAGCCGTAGGCGTACCCAGGGGGGTAGGGGAACATATATGAACTTCCTAATTACTAAACAAAGTATAAACGAGGACTTATCTCTAACTTTGAAATAAACAATCACTAAAAATATTTGACTTGCCCCCAATGGGGCCTGACTTGCCTCCCCCCCCCCCCCTCCCCTAGACTTGACCTGCCACCCCCTAGGCCTGACTTGCACCCCGTAGGCTTGACTTGCCCTCCTAGGCCTGACTTGCCCCCTTAGGCCAGAAACGGGCTACGCCCATGTACTCAGCACAAGTTTGCCTGTTTGATTTAGATATTTATATTAATAAAATCAATTTCATGTAGCTGATTAAAAATTAAGACAACCCTCATAGATAAATTCAAACTCCGATGGTCAAACGAGGAAATACCGAGAAATTTCCATAAAAAAACGTGGATAAACTTCTCATAAAAGAAAAAGTATGTCCACGCGAACACTACATATTTCATCGTGTCTGTTTTACTTACATTACCACATAACGATTAAATAACATATCGTAATCTTAATTACGTAGGTACTGGGAATACAATAATAAATCGTATTACGGAAACAACGTAAGCGGCATTCATTTTATTAACTGTTACTTTTATGTTGTATTTTTTCCACAGTGGCTTTTACTTCGCTACCCCCACATGAGTATATAAAGGTACACAGCAACAATGAACAAATAAAAAATATACAGACTGCAGAAAAATGTACACAGATTTTTGTAAAAATAAAAGTACCTAGGATTTCATAGAAATTGTTTACGTTTTGGAATTGGTTTCTCCATTGAATGAACTGGCTTCAACTTTTTGACTTTGACCATTCAAAAGTACCTGTAAATGATTTCATTGAAATTTGGTGACAATACGACAATATATTAAACATCGTGTACCACAACACATTCTCAGTCTACCCATAAAAAAACATATAAATAGGGGAAACAGTAGGTAAAGTTATTGGCTAGATGAGCGACTTTAAAATTTAAAATCTTTATTAAAATTGAATTCCCTGTTAGAAATAAATAAATGTTATGCCATATGGTTATATATAAATTTATTTATCAAATATGTCACTACACCTACACTGTAATTAAACATTTTAGGAATAAAATTAGCATAAAAACAAATAAAATTTAAAATTATAGTTATTGGCCATGACATTGCGGTTATTGGCCATGAGATCGTACAGTAATTAGCCACATCATATATTAAAACTTTAGACATGTTTTAATTATAAAAACAATGGCTTTAGCAATTAAAACATGTCTTCTTCGTTATCTTCATCCTTAAAAGATTCAGAGTCATTATTATTTAATAAAAAACATTTATGGTATACAAAATCAGGAAGCTCATCATCATTTGGCAACAGTAAGCAGCTCGCCACCCGGTAAGGACTATACCGGGCGGCGAGCTGCCCACTGCTCACCGCCCGCAGGCCCACGCCTACGGTGTCCGGGAGTTCGATGTTGTCTCCCGACCAGTTGTCTCCTGCGGCGGTTTCACCAATGAGTATCATATTACCGAGTAACTGGACTGTAATGGTGAGGTGTGTTTAGGCTATCACTCCATGTAAAATACTGGGTCCGGTTGCATCCAGTTACACTGAAAATCGACCAGACAGATGATGATGACCTAGGTTTTGAAAGAAGACAATGTAAGCAAGCTGCATTGAACTTCAACACATATCAAACACTAGCTGCGCCGCGCGGTTTCACCCGCGTAGGTTTCGATATATTTTTTTTATATGCTCCGCTCCTATTAGTTGTACCGTAATGATATATAGCCATCAAATCGGACCAGTAGTTCCTGAGATTAGTGTGTTCAAACAAACAAAGTCTTCAGCGTTTAGAAGTATAGATTACTAGGCTAAATTGGTTTTGGCCGTCTAACATAAGTACTATAAAAACAGACTATTTAGCTGTTCCGTGCTATCAAACAGTAAAATTTAACGTGATTTATTAATAGTGTGTTACGCAATTACCCTACACCAAGCATATTCTGTAGAAATCTTACAGTGAAAATTTTGTCGAAGTGAACTTGGCGTGTGCTCTAATTCATCATCATCATCATCATCATCTCAGCGGTAATCTTAGTCTCATCCGAAGCTTTTTCAGCTTTGGAGTCTGGGGTCCGCTTTACCAGTCTAACTGCTGATTTTGGTCGTCTGACCTCCACGACCCGAAGGCAATATCAAAGAATTACAATTAGACCAATTGTAGGAGTTTTGAGGGCTCCAACAACCCGTAACGACTGCTATTAGATGTTCGTATGGCAACCGGCGTGTGCTCTAATTCTATGTATGGATTGACATTATAGACACTCACTTAACCTGTTTGCACGGTTGCAGTTCTATTGACAACACGGTTGGCGTAGTGGCTAAGTGATGGCATGGTTCGATTCTCACACGGAAAGAATATTTTTAATATTGCCTTGTTGCAGTGCGAAGCATTAAAGTTACGCGAATCTATTAAAACGCACAAAAAAAGAAAATTAATAGACAATTATGGTAAAGGATATTTTCTTTCACCATAATTTTCTATTATCTTTTATTTATTTTTTGCAACTTAATAGATTCGCGTAACTTTATTGCTTCGCACTGCAACTAGACAATTTTGTAGATGGGACTTTGTTCTTGGGACCCGTCGATTTGTATGGCCTACAGGTAGTTAGTTATTCTGGGTCTGACTGTTTGTCTATGTGAATTAAAATGTTGGTAAAGGCACTCACGATACAGGAGTAATTCCTAGTGTGGGAGAAAGTTTAAAAAAAATCTATTGACATGTGTGAACATTACAAATCGATAAAAGTAACGTGGGACTTACACCGACTATATAGTCAAAATTTTCCCATGATGTCATTTCCCGCTCCGAGTTTCGGTTTACTATTATAGTAACGTAACCATGGAGTAAACAAAACAAAGAGTCGCATTCACTCGGAACAATTCAACCGCGACATAATTAAGTGACTCGGTCAATGAAGCCGGTTTTGTTTATTTCCAAAGCAGATCAAGCAGAACTACTGATCGATCTGATTATGAGCTAACCACAGTCGAATTTCAACCTTATTAATGGATCATGGTTGATCAGACATTAACTAATCGTTTTACCCGACCCGAGAGGAGCGGTAGCCTAGTGGTATCGGCCGCGACTTACAATTAGGTCGTAGGTTGGAACCCCATCAGGCGCTTTATTTTTTGGAAATTATTTCATCATCACTGCTCTCGGAACGGTGAAGGAAAACATCGTGAGGAAATCAGCATGTCCTAGAACCAAAAACTTCGAGGACAAGTGACATCTACCATCCCGTCGTGAGCCAGCGTGGTAGATTGCGGCCCACTCCCTCTCGCCGAGAGGAGGCCTGTGGACATAATCTTTTGCCCGATTGTTTCACTGCAAAGATAAGGTTATGATCTGTAGGATCTTTTATTTTGATATACAGTATGTTAAGAAAACCCTGTCCGACCCGTGAAGGTGTTGTTACGTATCGATAACTGATTCTACTAATGTATACAAAACCGGGCTAAACTTAAAAACAAAATCCCCCTAAAAAAATAAATATTATTTCGCAAAAAGAGGTAACTTAATACATATGCGTTAAGCACCCACAAACACTTCCGCGGGTGGCGGGGGGCAGGGCACGCGGGACGTGGTCGCATCGCTATTCGCTCATAATAATACCGGTGTTGTCACTTTTTAAATATTACCCAATTTCGGGGAGGTTGGAATTAATTCGCGGGGAAAAAAGATTATTTCAAAATTCATTTGTATTGGTACTATGATGATTACGTAAAATGTTATATTATATTTTTTCATGTGTTTACCTAACCTTTTTTTTTTTTTTTTTTTTTTCATTTTAATTAATCTTGTTTACCTTTAAAACCTTTATTATCCTTGTGGGTCGGACAGGGTTTTCTTAACATACTATACATACATATACATAGTATTGATATCTAGGGGTATCATATTACCCAGTATCTGGGTTGTTGTCAGATAGGCAGTCACCCCATTTCCATAATTTGGCCACATACGGTGAGATTGAAAGTAGACTCCGACGAAGTGGGGAAAAAATGAAGATAATCGATGAAATTTCTAAAAACTATCTTCTACTAACTAGCATCTTTTGAAAGCCAATATACTCCAAAATCTACCTTAGTCTAAAAGAAAACCTTCCTCCAAGGTCCTTATGACAATATTAAGTGTAGCTGTATCCACTAGTTTAACATTCCACTTGTATTCCACAGTTACGTGAAAATGTAAAATAGGAAACTTCACTTGTCGGAACATCGACCGTAGCCTATCACACGTAAATTACTTGGATATCAATCTACTTTATACAACGAAATGCGATAAACAATACGCGTTATATTGTATATAAACAATGAACATGAATTTCTATAACAACATTGATTAAACTGTAATATTATTTACATGTGTGTTGTCTCATAGTTATAAACATTATGTAATCGGTACATGAGTACCTAAATACATATGTCAATAGTTGCGAACAGATTGAAAGCACAATCATTAATGACTAATATTGAAATTATTAAAGGTAACTAACTACTCTACATACAAAATTGTGTAACGAACACATCAAAATCCAAACATTTACAAAACGTCTTCATTTTAAAACGAAGGCTCGTGAGAATGCTAATATTATGACCAACAACATCAATCTCAGGTACACAATAGAAATCCAGATTACAACAACGGTACCCTGAATGCATAATACCTGGGTGGCGGTTAAAACGTGGGCTGTTGCGTAAGGAACGTTTAAGAATTCGGAAGTGAATGCAGTCCGCTTCCATTCTGACTTTTGACTGTACATGTTCCCTCGACCGTGAAGTATTAAGTAACTATTTACACAAACCGAACAATAATAACTATCATCTTCTGCGGTGACTGTCATACAACATGTAAGAGCCGCTGATTTGATTCTGATTAATCTATTCAACAACGTCTATCATTCGCTAGGTCATTTACAAAATTTCTGTTTTGGTTAAAAACGAACTGTCTTAATGTGTGATCTGCTCTACTTTCATAAGGACAATCCCATTGTTTCGTATCCGTTATATAATAACATTATGTGTTGCGAGCGGAACTAAATTTGTCTCATTAATGTTCAGGTTAATCACCTACTTGTACCTGCTGTTACCACTTAATTAGATACGAACGTTCTACTTTCACGACAGATCCGACGGACACTCGAATTAAGATCCGGTCTCAAGTTAATTGATATGAAATCTATTGCTCAATCAGCTGGTTGACAAGACGAGTTGCTCTCAACATGGTGTTAGTTGTCCGGCCGAGTACATTACGTGGAAGCAAGCGGCGACAACGGCAGCGTATTAGGCTTATTTCAATTTCCTATAGTACTTTCATATGAGTGAAACTGGCGATGCGCGCCAAGTGCCGATTACCCAAGCAGTATCATGTTTCCTGTGGAAGTTACGCTCTCTGACTGATGTTTCCATTCAATAGTATCTTAACAAATGTGGACCCAGGGAAATGAAAGTCAAATATTTTATTGGTATTTTATTATAACAATAACAACCATAATAACTACATTTATAAAATAATAAATAGACAACCTTAACTATTTACTATATTTACAGAAATTCACGTCGTTACACACAACAGCTTCAAGCGGTGGTTGTTTAGATTAGATGCGCATGATTCAATATTGTTATTGCTAACAAAACAAGTTTCTAACCTGTCTGCGATGAAAGATATCAAGCTACTTGCTTATACAAATTATACACATGTTACCGAAAAGAAAGCACACCGACGAGATAACCAAAACACGACACGTACGCGCTGACGCTCACGGCGGGTATCAAAGTGTTCGCCCGCACAGGTAATTAGCGGAACGTACACAAATAAATAACACCAAGAGCAATACTTTCGCTCACATACACAATGCGATCATTCGTGCCACGCCTACACACCCCTCACACAATACTGTCAAATACTATTTACACAAAACTATTCGCGAAATCTTATTTTAATGAGCTCGTGGCTTCAATTCTTCGCTGTACTTGATAGTATTGTACGTAGTCTCGCTGGCAGCGCCGTACACGTCTTTTGGCGAGTATTGGGAACTAGAACTTCCAAAGCTGTGTTTAGGGCCAGAGGACCTGTATGATAAACTACCTTCTCCGAAACTACTAGGGGAAGAGTGGTGAAGATGTTTTGTGCTGACATAATAGGGCTTATTGGAAGAAGCTGCGTGAACATTGTTTGAGGAAAAAGAACTTGAAGGGAAGCCGTAGGTAGTGCCAGGAGGTGCAACATGTCCTGAAGAGAAAGCGCTAGCGCTTTCTAATCCTTCACCCTTAGCAGACTGGTAAACAGGAGCTATGAATTTAGATGAGCCACCACCGAAACCTCCTTGAGATGGGCCGAAGCTGGCGCTGTGACCACCAGTGTTAAGGGACAGAGCACCGTGACTAGCGCTGCGGTAACTACCAAAAGATGGACCACCGAAAGACCCAGATGAACCCGTCAACCCATGGCCGGAAAGACCTTGACCAGACAAACCATGGTTAGAAAAACCCTGGCTAGACTGACCGTGTCCGGAATCTCCTTGGATAGATGAGCCTAGGTAAGCAGATGGTTTGAAAGAACCTTTACCGGGACCAGCATAGCTATTTAATTGTTTGTAAGTGCCACCCAAGGAATGCCCCGCTCCACCGAAAGAATGTCCAGCTCCACCAAGTGTAAGTCCAGATCCCAAACCAAGTCCACCTAATGAGTGACTGCCTCCGCCGAGAGACAGTGATCCTACATCGAACGATTGCTGTCCAGCGCTAGGAGATCCATACGACTGAGCGGGGGCGTTAGATTGGCTCTCAGAAGGAGAGAACAGAACTGGACCAGTGGAGTAAGAACCCAATCCCTTGGTGCCTGAGGAGTATGCAGGTGCACTAGAAAGCTGCTGTTGTAACTGCTCGGATAAGACGAATTGTTGCTGCTGCTGCTTAGGGGCTGCGTATGAAAACTGAGGGAACGAGTATTCTTGACCGCCTTGAGCTAATTGAGCACCCTCAGCTCCCTGTCCCTGGTGGAACTCTGCAACAGTAGTAGAAGGCTGCAGCGAGACCCCTGCGCCACCCAGGCTGTGGGACAGCTGGCTCATGAGTTGAGAGAGATCGCTAGTGGCGAAGGCACCACCGTGACTGGGTTGTAACGTGATAGGAGCCAGCTGGATGCTGCCGTGACTGTTAGGAGATAACTGTGATAAGCCTTCAGCTGAGTATTGTAATGCTCCGCCTGATCCTAGCCCGCCGAAATTGTAACTGGGTTTGGCACCACCGATGCTGTAACCGGCACCGACGCTGATGGCGCTGGCGTCACCCTGGCCGAGTGATGATGGTGACTGATAGCTGAGCGCAGAGAGACCAGGCGCGCCGTAGCTCACAGGCGCCTCGCGCTTATCTTTATCTTCCACCTTCTTCGCCAGCACGGCCCATGACGTCGATACACACATGAGTGTGGTGAAAACGATCTGCAACAGATAAAATATAATTACATACTTTCTTCCAGATAGTAATCGAGAAACCAGAGAGAATCAAGTCGAACGGTAACAATAAACATAAAATCATGTATTTTAGTAATTCAGAAACTGGTTTCCAAATACTGCGGTCGTACAAGTGCAAGTTTAACGACGACCCGCATGGCAATGTTAATATTTACGCCCACATTATAAAAATTTCACTTTTCCACTTTTACTTAAAACATAATAAATATTGTATATTTTCTTGTAATAAATATTGCGATCGAAGCTCATCAATCACTATTGAAATTGCATGTTTTAATAATTCTGATCAGTTAATCATATAATGCTTAAATTGCCTATATTGAATGATATTACAAGGCTAACAACAGTAACATCGTTCAAAGTTATAAGTTGAATAATGTTTTTATACTCTTGCTTTTCTTTTCATTTCCATACGAAAATAAATATTTAAAAAATAAATATTAGTAGAAAAACTCTTCAGAGATTTTTATTTTCACTAGGGTCCTTAAAATCCAAAAGAAGCTGCTCGTTTCCTCAACTCCTCAACATCACAAACACTTAATTCTAATTGCACTTTTCCACCACAAAACGCGAACTCACCGTGAATTTCATTTTAGATGCTTATTTAGTATACTCGTCGCGTAGATGAAACTAAATCACTTCACTACGTTTGGAACACAACACAAACAAATATCTCCGTGTATGTATCGGTCGGCTTGCCGGTACAGCCGCCGAATTCGTAATGTGATGTCGCTGTGTTTTCACCGAATTTATAAGAGATCGTTCGGTGGCGCGCACCCGACTGACGGAAGGGTAAAAGTGTATCGGAGGACCCTTTCACTACATTGGCTGAAAGAATGGGAGCGAGCCAGTGAGCTTCCGAACCCAACAATTGGGTAATAGAAACCGGAAGCGTTGCGTCATACCTGATCACGGTTTGATGCACTTATCGACACAGATGTCATACGAACCTGCGACCTGGTTTCTGCTACAATTGATGGTCTTTTTTTTTAATTTTATTAAACATTTGGTTGACTAACTTGTACATCTTTTTTTTTCCGGAAGAAAACTAACGGTAATTCGTTCTGGTCGTATCTAATCTGATCAAGTTTTCTTGTCGCTAATCTTCGCGGAATTTTTACCCTAAATTAACAAGTTTAAAGCTATTGTTTTAGTCTGTTAACGTTTGTTGCATTAACATATTACTAATTAGGTTCTAGGGTCCTTTTTAACTGATATTTTGCATATGGTGTGCTAAAATCTTTTGTATATCGTGTGTAAGTACAATGACCCTTTTCTCTGCATGCCAGTTACAGCAAATAAAATTGCATATATAGTTTCACTTTCATTTTATAATATTACACCTTAATTAAATATTATGATTTGATAAATAATAATTGAATGCTTTATTATTTTATACTACATATATTATTTGTTTCATACTATAACTGTTCATATATATATGCAAGATATCGATGTAAACATCTGGTAATCAATGTGAAGATCGTCTACTGGATAAAATCAAAGGATTTTTTTATTTATCTAAACATTAAAGGCACTTTTGGACTTCGAAATTTAAAATGGAATAGAAATTATTCTAGTCGCCCCTTTTAAATGGTAGTTTCGTTTCAATATTGATCGCCATCAAATTATTGAATGTCAGAATAAACACCAACTTTCAGATTCTAGCAACAATACGTGTTACATGATATTCAAAACCTTGTTTATAATCTCTCACGACTTAGGTATTCAATCACCCTTTGTAAACCCATTAAGTTTACGTTCAAGTTTATGGCACTTACACTACAGTTATAGACTACAGAGTTAGGGAGAACGATTGCACTTTCATTCATTGATGTCATTTGTACGCGAGATGAACAACAAGTAAGTAAAGTAACTGAATGTTTCACATAACCGCAGTTCTATGCAAGCGCTAACGCTTGCCCAAAACCGCGTCTAATACCAATAGCGCTTTTGTGAGAAAGTTTGATATAATTTATCAGTTAGTATATCATAATCATGAGCATCATGTCATGTTTTGTCTTCTTCTGGAAATATCTTTCTTGTAGCAATAGTGGACGGTTATACTCGATTAAATCACAGTTATGAGTTAACCAGCATACCCAAAACTACCACTAGCAGATCAAGATCCTATATGCATATACTTGTAATGCAGGTTCTATATCTTGGAAATAGTTTCCAACCATATCAGATGCACAAAAAAAATATATATATACAGTATGTTAAGATAACCCTGTCCGACCCATAAGGATAATAGAGGTTAGGTAAACACATGACCAAATATAATATAAAATTTTACGTAATCATTATAAGTAGTAGATACCAATACAAATGAATTTTGAAATAATCTTTTTTTCCCGCGAATTAATTCCAACTTCGCCGAAATTTGGTAATTTAAAAAAAGTGACAACACCGGTATTATTATATGAGCGAATAGCGATGCGACCACGTGCCGCGTGCCCTGCCGCCCGCCGCCCGCGGAATGGTGCTTATCGCACATTTACTAAGTTGCCTCTTTTTGCGAAATAATATTTATTTTTTTAGAGGGATTTTTTTTAAGTTTAGCCCGGTTTTGTAACTATTAGTAGAATCAGTTATCGATACCTAACAACACCTTCACGGGTCGGACAGGGTATTCTTAACATACTGTATATATATACCGAACATAGACTGGGCTGTAATCCACAATGCGGAACCAGTGCTGGTTGGTAGAAGTCCACGAATATTTAGTTCTAGGATATTCAACATTGTTCACGATGTTTTCATTATTTTGTGAGGTGAGGTGAAATAAATGACTTAAATAAAAGTGTCGTGTTTGAACCCACGACCTAAGTAAGTCGGGGCCCTCACCATTGAGCTTCCACGGCTCTATCCGAGCATCTGTTACAAAGTCTAAAATTCCGTCAATTTTCCACACATTCCATATTTAAATTCACAATTCCCCACACGGCTGTGTTTACGCGACCTGTGAGTCTGTCGCTTTTCACATTGATCTTCGTCGTCAGAGAGTTGAAGAATCTTTATCATTTCCTTCAATTCATTCTGCACTTTCTCAACGTGCTATTTTGTAATACGTACATAAGGCTATAGCACGGTTGATACTAATAAATAATAATTTAATGATTCATTGGCATAGTAATATTGATTCATACACATAATAAAAGATGCCGTAGCCGCGTAGATATAAAGGGTGTATCTGACATCGACGCACAAACGAGTAAAATGGATCCAGTACATGATTCTGAACCCCCCAGTGGTGGAATTTTTCGTCGGCTTTATCATGATTTAAAAAAAAATGTATGTAGTTTTTTCACTTTAGACCGTTCATAATTGCTATACTTTTATAACCCAATAAGATTTTAAAGTAAAAATTAATTATGTAAAGAAAAGCGCAATGAAAACAATACTCGAAAAACTATCTTATTAGCTGATTTAATACAGTTCACGTCAGGGATCAACGTCAGACCTACAAACAAGCACGGCGGCACGCTTGCAACGTTCAAAGGCCGAGCCGACACTTTTTTTTAAACATTGTTATTTCTGTAACCGTTCATTAACGACAGAAATGACTATCATAATTTTATTAGTGGCATGCGGTCTAGCCTTTTCGCGAAGTTTGCGTTGCGATGTCAGATACAGCCTGTATACTTCATTGTGGTACCGGGTGCCCCGTGTGGTACCGGGCTTAGAATAGTACCAACCCATATCCTCCCGTGGGTGTCGTAAGAGGCGACTAAGGGAACTCTCACCAGGGAAGCGGGCAGCAGCGCTTCTTCTGTGGAATATCAAATCCTGCGATCCCCAACCCGCTTGCCAAGCGTGGGGATTATGGCAAACCCCCCCCCCCATAATGTTGCACACGACTAAGCCAAGGCCCCTAGTCCCCGGCAGCTCCGCTATTCCTGGTCATTGTGGTAGCGGCCAAGGTAACGGCGGGGCAAGGTTTTTGGATGCGGGAGGCGCAGGACCGGTCGTCGTGGAGAACCTTGGGGGAGGCCTATGTCCAGCAGTGGACGTCTTTCGGCTGAAATGATGATGATGATGAATGACTTCATTGTGATCATCTAAAATCGAAGCGGTTCGATCGAATTTGAAAGTGACTACATAGATAATTACGATTATTTTTATAGTGTTATATATTCTGTGTTATTTTGACAACGGCCACTAATAGCACTATTGTTGGGTACTTTCATATGTTTCTTACAGCCAGAGCGCCCACCATGGCAGACTAAATAATTACTATTACATAAAACTATTGTACTTATGATCTGACATTGATCGCTTTTTCCACGTATTGTGTCGGGATGACGAAAGAAATTGTGAAATGGTTTAATTCGAAAACAAAAAATTACATAATACTGTATAGTGTGATAGTTTTTTAGGTTTCGGAAACCTTTTTTTTTTGTTAGTGGGGAAATCCTCATGGATACCCCCGCGACTAACGGAAGGTTATGTCGGACTCCTACCGACTAAAACCCCACAATTCCTTCGAGTACCATGAGACAGGGGCCCGGGATATACTACTAAATTCGCCGCACCCCCGTCTGGTATCAGCTTTCGGCAGGTTTCGGAACCCTAAAAAAACTATTCATGAAACTTCGCTGTCCGTCTGTCCGTCGGTCCGTCTCTCCGTCTGACCGTCTGTCCGACCGTCTGTCACCAGGCTGTATCTCATTAACCGTAATAGCTAGACAGTTTAAATTTTCAGAGATTATGTATTTCTGTTGCCGCTATAACAACAAATACTAAAAATAAAAAATATTTAGGGCCCTCCTTAAATTTCTTTTTTCCCATACAACAAACGTGATTTTTTTTGCCGTTTTTGCTTCATATTAATAATGGAAATAGACGCTTGAAATGTTCACAGAATATTTGTTTGTATATTAAAAATAAAAATGAATAATTATATTAAAATAAAATAAATATTGAATTAAGGAGAAAAAATCAGGTTTGTTGTATGGGGGCCCCATACAACAAACGTGGTTTATTTGCCATTTTTAAAAATAATAACCACGTACGGACGTAGGTACGGAACCCTTCGTGCGCGAGTCCAGCTCGCACTTGGCCGGTTTTTTTATTTATTCTATTCTATTTTTTTTCAGTGAATGAAACCGCCTTGCAGCTCTGATCTTCATTATCATCATCGTCATGATGTCAGCCACAAGAAGTTCACTTCTAGACCTAGGTCTCCCCTAAGGATTTACAAAAAGACCGGTTGGACGCGGCCTACATCCAGCGCTTCCCTGCGCTTTGGTCAGGTCATCCGACCACCTAGTCGGTGTCCGACGCTGCGCTTGCCGGAATGTGCCAAATTATCTAACTTTATTAAGTAATTGTATTGTGCTGTCAATAGGGTATTTGACTAAAAAAAAAACTAATCAATCCGTCAGTCAGATTTTCAAAAAATACTAGACACGTATTTTTTCTTTTTTCATATAAACAAAAAATGAAGACGACACAGTGCGTTGAAAACTCGTGTGACGGCAGTGCACGCTACACCTTTTAGCGAGCAGTGACGTCACCAGCCCCCACTCCTGATCTTTGATGCCTTATGTATTTGTATTTTTTTTTTGTTTTGATAAAACAAAAAATACGTGTCTGTATTTTTTTGAAATCTGACTGACGGACTAATTAGTTTTTTTAGTCAAATGCCCTATTAATGATGTTTATGGTATTATTAGTATGTAAGCTTTTTGTAAAAATAAAAGAAATAAATAAATACATAATACAACTTGTCAGGTTTCTGTAGTCATTACATTTAATTCCAATTCAGCCAGTCCCTTGCTTTCTGGTTCTAGTTCCCTCTCCCAACGATGCCCTAAGCCAAGGTCCACAAGGGGTGCCCTTAGCGAGTAGTCTCTTAATTTTGTAAGCCATGCCTGGACTTAATTTATTGAAGCTGACCATCCTGGCTTAGCAGACGACAACCTCATAGGTTGATACCCAAAAAAGATTGCCCTTACATTTAGGAAGTTAGTAAAAGACTGCTCCTGTACTTCTATAGAATGTTCATAAAATTATTACGCGCAGATTCACAAATAGCCTTAAGCCTTTTGTCCACTGTCACGTCAACGAGACGTCAAAGAGACCGACTTTATTTATTATGGTAGGGTGTCCACCGGACAACCGTCGCCGGTAACGCGGCTGCATCTGAAATGTCATGTTCTGTTTAAATAATCTCGTTTCTCGTCGACATTCTGTTGTGCGGTGGACAGTGTTAGCCCGTGACCTTATACGAACCGCTAGGTTCTTCATAGGATTTTTTTACTGTCGTTTACAATGTCCATTGTTATAACAGGAAGGAAGTCTGTAAATCTCTTGACATAATGTTAATTAATACATTACGCAGTCATTACGCTAGCCACAAATCAAACGAAACACAATAGTGGTTTATTACCAATCTGTGTTTGAAAACCAGTGCTTAACACGAACGTAGGTCTTGTGTGTTATGAACATAGGTCGGTAGAGTAATTTTTGGTACTTGTATCATAAATGTAATTCCAGATCCAAGTAAATATTTTTAATGTTGGTAGTGACATTATTACTACTCAATTCATTTAAAGTCAGGTAATAAAACTAAACTAATTTATTATTTACTTGTTGAAAAATAAAAACAATCAAATTTCGATCGAAGCATTAATACATTTCAATATTTTATTTTTAGCCTCTAATGAAGGGTATGGCCAAATCAAACGTTTTACGACTTAATATAATTTATACATTTTTTTTTTTTAATAATCTACCGATTCCGTAAATCCGGAGGAATGTTCATATATAATTTTCCGTGCCCCCTGAATGACCCCAATTAACTCTACCTATGGACTTATGAGTAAACGTAACATTATTGTGACGTTTTAACTTCTAGGGCAGTGGTTCTTAACCGGTGGTCCGCGGACCACAGGTGGTCCCTGGAGGCATTCCAAGTGGTCCGCGAAGCCATCCTAATAATATGTGACGTGACGTCATGAGTCGAGTCGAAACAACGCGAGCCGCGCGCGGCACGAGTCCGAAGGCGAAACGCGGTGCACGAGAGCGGGGGTGGCGGTTTCGTTCCATTCGTTCTTTGTTTTAGCGGCGCGGGTTGCCGATCGTCACTTGTAGCGTCGACGTTGTAATGAGCGGTAGTGATTTATTATAGGTAAGTAAAATAAATATTATTTGTTTGGTTTATGTCACACAACTAGCTATTGCCGATTACTAATTTTACTTTATTTTCGTCACGTTGTAAATCTGCTAGGTTTCTTATTAGGTAGGTAAGAAGTTTTTAATATTTTATATAAAACGGAAAATAATGCACAATTCAGTATTTTTGTAGGCTAGGTTAGGTTTTAATAAGCAATTAAAAAATCGGTTTTATTTAAAGTCGGTTTACATAAGATAGTTTTACGTGACAACGTAATATTAAAACATAGATGAAATAAATGCACAATTTTATAATCGTGCCTCTCTTTCTCTTGTTTCGCGCTCTCACTCGCAGAACGCTACAAACGTTATGATGAGTCACCCTTTTTCGTGCATGCAGCCGGTCTCCATCGTTTTATAAGACGTTGTCACGTCAAAACGAGCCTTATTTGACTTGCATTGTTTGTGTGTAGGTTGGTACGTTTGTTTGTTCGGGTCTAAACCTTACAACTAAATATTTCAAAGCAGTTATTCTCAACCAATTGAGGCAAAGTTGGGAATACATAATATTATATCATTTCGGTGACAATGCAATTGCTTGGTATAATTGAGCAGATTATGATGTATATGTAAATATAGGTACCTACTTAATAATACCGTCGTATTTGGGCTCATTTGATACGTCTTGAGCAGTAGATACTTTAACCGTCATTCCAACAGCTGGCCATAGACCTCACAAATAAAAGCTTATCAAAACAACACATTTTTATTATCAGATCTTATACCTGTCCATATTATCGCTAAAACTTCGTTTTCAGAAAAATGCCACCAAAAAGAAAATATGACGACGACTATATTAAGCTGGGCTTTACTTCAATAGAAATTAATGGAGAAACTAGACCACAATGCGTTTTATGTGCAACTGTTCTTTCTAACGACGCTTTAAAACCGGCAAAGTTGGAACGTCATTTGAAGACCGTGCATCCGAAGTTTTGTAACCGTTCGCGAGAATTCTTTGAAGGCAAACTAACAAGTCTTAAAAAAATGAAACTTGGACCCAGTGGAACAAGTTATGAAACCTCTGAAAAAACATTATCTGCATCATTTGAAGTTTCAAAATTGATTGCCAAATCGAAAAAAGCACACACAATCGGCGAATCTTGAATAAAGCCCTGTATGCTCAAAGTTGCAGAAGAGCTTTTAGGTGCGGAAGCTCAAAAGAAAATTCGTGAAATACCGCTTTCTAATGACACAATTAAGTCGCGTATTCAAAAAATGTCAACTGATATTGAAGACCAAGTTATTGACAAGATTAAAAACAGCCCTTATTTTGCATTACAATGTGATGAGTCTACCGATGTTTCGCAATGCTGTCAATTACTTGTATTTATTCGATTTTTGGAGGACAACAAAATGTTTAAAGAAGAGTTATTATTTTCTCAAGAACTTAAAACTACGTCGCAAGGTGCAGATGTTATGAATGCAATAAGCCAATATATGGAGGAACATGGACTTATGTGGGAAAGGCTTGCCGGGTTTTGTACTGACGGTGCTCCTGCTATGCTTGGTTCTCGCTCTGGTCTTGCAGCATTGGTAAAAACCAAAAATCCTTCCGCAATTACGATGCACTGCGTTATTCACCGTCAAGCATTGGCTGCCAAAACGCTCCCGGAATGTTTTACTATAGCTCTGAAAACAGCTATAAAAGTAGTTAACTTCATTAAAAAGAGCGCACTCAATACTCGTCTATTCAAACAGTTGTGTTCTGACATGAACTCTGAACACGAAACTCTGCTTTTCCACACAGAAGTTCGTTGGCTTTCAAAAGGAAACATGCTGTCGAGGTTGTACGAACTAAGAGAGGAAGTACAAGTATTCTTAACTAACAAGGAAAACAAAGAGTTGCTAGATCAGTTCTGTGAGCCCGAATATAAAGTACGTTTTGCTTATTTGGTCGACTTTTTTGCGCAAATAAATAAATTGAACCTTCAAATGCAAGGGTCCGGAAATTTGAAGTTGCAAGGCATGAGCAACATATTTGCATATGAAGATAAAATCAGGGCGTTTATTGCTAAAATCGAGCTATGGATCAATAAGATCGAAAGAAAAAACTTTTCTGCATTTGATACGCTCAACCAAATTATTGACGGACAAGGTGCAGATATTAAAGAAGAAATTCAGAAGAACGTGATGCTCCATTTGACTAATTTAAAAAGTGAATTCAATCGCTATTTTCCTGACTGCGAGGACAAAAGTATTCAGAAATTGATCCGGAATCCTTTCATTGTCAACGTTTCTGAAGTTTCTGATGAAATTCAAGAAGAAGTGATTGAAATGCAACACGACACGAACTTAAAAGATACATTCGAATCAGGAATAAATCTTGAAGATTATTGGAGCCAAAAAGCTCTTCTGCAACTTTGAGCATACAGGGCTTTATTCAAGATTCGCCGATTGTGTGTGCTTTTTTCGATTTGGCAATCAATTTTGAAACTTCAAATGATGCAGATAATGTTTTTTCAGAGGTTTCATAACTTGTTCCACTGGGTCCAAGTTTCATTTTTTTAAGACTTGTTAGTTTACAAGTCTTAAAAAAATGAAACTTGGACCCAGTGGAACAAGTTATGAAACCTCTGAAAAAACATTATCTGCATCATTTGAAGTTTCAAAATTGATTGCCAAATCGAAAAAAGCACACACAATCGGCGAATCTTGAATAAAGCCCTGTATGCTCAAAGTTGCAGAAGAGCTTTTAGGTGCGGAAGCTCAAAAGAAAATTCGTGAAATACCGCTTTCTAATGACACAATTAAGTCGCGTATTCAAAAAATGTCAACTGATATTGAAGACCAAGTTATTGACAAGATTAAAAACAGCCCTTATTTTGCATTACAATGTGATGAGTCTACCGATGTTTCGCAATGCTGTCAATTACTTGTATTTATTCGATTTTTGGAGGACAACAAAATGTTTAAAGAAGAGTTATTATTTTCTCAAGAACTTAAAACTACGTCGCAAGGTGCAGATGTTATGAATGCAATAAGCCAATATATGGAGGAACATGGACTTATGTGGGAAAGGCTTGCCGGGTTTTGTACTGACGGTGCTCCTGCTATGCTTGGTTCTCGCTCTGGTCTTGCAGCATTGGTAAAAACCAAAAATCCTTCCGCAATTACGATGCACTGCGTTATTCACCGTCAAGCATTGGCTGCCAAAACGCTCCCGGAATGTTTTACTATAGCTCTGAAAACAGCTATAAAAGTAGTTAACTTCATTAAAAAGAGCGCACTCAATACTCGTCTATTCAAACAGTTGTGTTCTGACATGAACTCTGAACACGAAACTCTGCTTTTCCACACAGAAGTTCGTTGGCTTTCAAAAGGAAACATGCTGTCGAGGTTGTACGAACTAAGAGAGGAAGTACAAGTATTCTTAACTAACAAGGAAAACAAAGAGTTGCTAGATCAGTTCTGTGAGCCCGAATATAAAGTACGTTTTGCTTATTTGGTCGACTTTTTTGCGCAAATAAATAAATTGAACCTTCAAATGCAAGGGTCCGGAAATTTGAAGTTGCAAGGCATGAGCAACATATTTGCATATGAAGATAAAATCAGGGCGTTTATTGCTAAAATCGAGCTATGGATCAATAAGATCGAAAGAAAAAACTTTTCTGCATTTGATACGCTCAACCAAATTATTGACGGACAAGGTGCAGATATTAAAGAAGAAATTCAGAAGAACGTGATGCTCCATTTGACTAATTTAAAAAGTGAATTCAATCGCTATTTTCCTGACTGCGAGGACAAAAGTATTCAGAAATTGATCCGGAATCCTTTCATTGTCAACGTTTCTGAAGTTTCTGATGAAATTCAAGAAGAAGTGATTGAAATGCAACACGACACGAACTTAAAAGATACATTCGAATCAGGAATAAATCTTGAAGATTATTGGAGCCAAAAAGCAATTTCTTTTCCAAAGCTTCGAGACATTGCTATACGTTACCTAACATTATTTTCATCGACGTATCTATGCGAGCAGGGGTTTTCGACGCTTCTGATTATTAAAAACAAGCATCGAAATCGGTGGGATGCCACTGCCGATATGCGTTTAGCTTTGAGTAGTACTGAACCGAGAATTCCGAAGTTAGTAAAGAGTATGCAGGCACAAAAATCACATTAAATTAAAATCTGTAACTTTTATATTTTTGCCAAATAATAAATAAATGAGTGCTAATTATAAAATTGTGCTTGTTTTCTTTATCAAACAACCCTTAATTTAGGTCATTTTAGTTAGGTAAACCAACTGGGTGGTCCCCGGCCATAGAAACATTTGGTAAAATGGTCCCTCATGACTAAAAGGTTAAGAACCACTGTTCTAGGGCCATCCTATATATGTATTTTTCAACGTATGGAATTCACACACAAGACTCTGCTATATTTTCATTTGATAAACATTTTTTCTTTCATTGCTATGGAATGTTGACATGACAATAAAATATTGTTGACTAAAGCCCATACAAATTAATGTTATTTGAAGTTAAACAAATATGTACTTTATTTTAATTGTGATTGAGTTGATTTCGGAGTATCTAATACTAATGAAAAAGTTATAGACATGGTTGAAATTGTAACGCAAACTTGTAACTTAATTGTGCATTAATAAAAGTTATTTTCCATAAACCCATAATTGTTTGCATTTTTGAAGTTTATAGATTAGGTACTCATCTTCTTAGCGTGTCGACAATAATTTATACACGATCAAATTAAATTAGCTGTCAAAACTCCGCGGACGTAATGGGTAAATCGCAAAAGCAACAGTTGGAAGTAAAACAAAAATCAAATTAAATTTTGTTGATTTTTGTGTGCAATCTTCACAGACGTGTTGGATGTCGATACGATAAAATAGATTTAAATACGATAAAATACAAAATAAATACTGTTTTTCTAAACTCGAAACTTGAAGTAACCACACTCCCAGCGGTCGTTGACCCCCCAACCCCAAAGTGAAAAAAAAACACATTTACTTAAACTATAATTTTTAATTCGAGTCAGAGAAATGACAATTCCAGTGTTGCAGGTTTTTTTGTCCCAAATAAATAGTGATGTGGTAAATCCGTAAATCGAGATTTTACAATTAAAATTTAGTCGAGATTGCATTTTTTTTTCAATCTCAAATTGTGTGTTTGTATATAAATAAAAATACAGGATGTACCAAAAGTCCGTTTATATTTGAAATAATGATAAAAAAAATAATTACAGTAGGTAGATTAAAACTGTTTATTGTTTTCGATAGAATACAAAAGGAGAATTTGTTTCTTAAAATCATATCATCCATATGCAATCAATTTAAATCTAATCATCAATTCATTATTCTGGTGTTACTGCAATCTAGAGTGGAAATTTTCGATGAAAGCTTTACATGTTTTTGTTGTGTTGTTTTGGATTTCTGTGCGAATACGACCCTTTAATTTGTCAGCTGGGTTTAACCCAGCCTTAAGATATCCCCAAAGAAAAAAAACCCATTAGGGATATCATCTTTTTCGTTCCTTGTCATGTTGTCATTTTTCTGACTCGAATTAAAAATCCCACTATACACTTCGGGCGGCGCGGCGGCGCAGAGTTATCTATTACTCTCCACTTGAAAAGATCTATTTAGAGCATAGGTTCGGAGTCTATTTCAATACTTCCAGCTAAGCCATATTATGTATTTGCTTTATTGAAACAGTTGCAAAAACCAGATATATTCTTAAGTACCTACCCGAAACAAAGAAGACTTGCATCTAATCTACAGAAATGTAGTCTACTCTTATATCACAACGTTTACTTTACAAACATTCTAATATTTATATGAAAATAATGTATATTATGGCTAAGACGCAGTTGCGACTACAAGCTTCGTTACCTCTGACATTCTGTACGAGATAATAAAATCATTATGTTGTGCAAACCTGCCTGAATTGTATGAGTTGTATGAACACATGGCAATAAGTACCTGTTACATACAGGTACTTATTGTCATGTATAGACTACACATACACTAGACTTTTCACCATTATATTAATAATAATAATAATAAAAAAAAACTGGCAACACCAACGACAATGTCAACATCTCTTTTTATAGCTTTTCATATTTGAATTTAATTATAAAATTATTACAAGCATTTTACATATTTATATACAAGTGGCATTCAAAACCAAATTTTTAAAATACCTTATTTATAAATCAAAGACGTTAAAATGAAAAGAAAGCATGCATCAACAAATAGAAAATCAGTGACATCTGTCATGTCACCTGCAAAATCCTATATTATACAATAAAGATGTGAAAAGTATGAAGATGTTGACACGAGCAGCCACACGAAGAGCACGCCCACCACCTCCGGACTCGTCGCTCAGCTCCGCCTCGCCGCCGCCGGTCTCCAGCCCCATTGTGAATGCTGTGATGACACCGGCCGCGGTAGTTGCGTCGAGCTCGAGCGACGAGTATTTCTCTCCGCCGACGTCGCCAACACCTGTACGTCGGCAGGGGAGAGGCCGGCCGCCGACGAGCTTGGGACTTAGGGGCCATCCGGCCCCGAGCCGGGTCCCCGCTGCCGGTGGTTGTGTGCAGCGCATGAGATGGTCTCAAACAATGAATGAGAACGTCATGCGCGCATATTACGGGGCTACAGAGGGGGGAACTAACCTCACTGCGTACCGTGAAAGGATGCTGTCTTTGTTTCAGGCACTGGAACCAGCTGTCAACGTCTCGGCCCAACGACTGTCGGATCAGGTGCGGGTCATCCAACGCAATCACAGGTTGGACGACATCGCACTTGATAGGCTGCGCTCAGAGGTACTGAGCAACCAAATCGCCCCGACTCTGACACAGACCGCGGCACAAGCGTCAATTATTGATGCTGTTCCGCCGCGGTCCAATCGTGTCGAAGAAGAGGATGATAGGGTTGAAACAGTAAGTAGCCAGTATAACGACCGACTGAGGAGCGCACTGGAGGATGCGTTCCGCGACTATAGATCCACCCCGACCAACCTTAGACCCCGGTTACCACGGCTACCTATGCACAAAAAAAATAGGGCGCTGGTGTGTGCTTTGGACTCGCAGCTCAAGAATTTCTTCGAGAGCAGCAAGGATCTCATTGATACACACTCGATCCTGTATTGCGCGGCTGTAGCGGCATGTCGATTAGCCAAAGTCAAGTTCCCAAATTGTGACGAAGCTAGTCGACCAAAACCAGCCGTACCAGCCTGGCAACGCAGAATCGAGCGTCGTATCGATGGGACCAGGGTACTCATCGGCAAACTATACTGCTTCAGGGAGGGCAATACTAGACCACGAGTGATGCGCTTTGTGAGACAGGCATTCTCGGGGACTGGTATCAGCCCTCGAGAATACATAAATAATGTCACAGAGCGCATCGACTTCCTGAAGCAGAAAGTTTGTGCATGGGCGAGCCGTATTCGGCGGTATAAGCGGCGAGTGGATCGATATACGCAGAATCGCATGTTCCAGAGCGATGAGAGGTGGGTATACAGAGCTTGGGAGCGGCCAGAACAAAACGAGGCTGACGTGTACCGCCCGGATGGTGCCACCACAAGTGCATTCTGGCGCGGTATATGGTCGGTATCCGTTTGTCACACTGAGGGTGACTGGATGCAGGATGTTGAACAAGGGTGTGAAAACTTACCAGAAATGGATACTATTTTGATAACACCATCAGACGTAGCCACAGCAGTCCGTTCGTTACCGAACTGGAAATCACCGGGACCGGACGGGCTGCATAACTTTTGGTTAAAATGGTTAAGTAGTTCACACACTTGTTTGGCATCTCAATTCCAGTCATCCTTAGAGTCTGGTTCGCTACCCCAGTTCTTAACAACTGGAATTACCCACCTGCTCCATAAATCAGGTAGTATTGCGGAACCCAAAAATTATAGGCCGATCACTTGTTTACCAACGGTCTATAAAGTTCTTACATCCATTTTGAAAACTAAAATAAACAATCATCTTGACAGTAACTCCATCATGTCTGTCTCTCAAAATGGATGTAGGAGCGGGTCCCGTGGTACTAAGGAGCTACTCCTCGTAGACATGGCCATCAGCCAACAGGTTCGTCGATCCCGCAAGGATCTCTCCACCTGCTGGATAGATTATAAGAAGGCCTACGATTCGGTGCCACATACATGGCTTATGAAGGTGCTGGAGTTGTACAAGATAAATGCAACTCTACGCACTTTCCTTAAGTCGTGTATGGGGCAATGGAAGACAGTCCTTCGCTATCCAGGGAGTCGACAGATCCAGAGGAATGATGAACCTGTATGGATTAAGCGGGGAATATTCCAGGGCGACAGTCTGAGTCCACTATGGTTCTGCTTAGCTCTGAATCCTCTAAGCACACTGCTGGAGGATTCAGGTCTAGGTTATCGATTGAGGAGAGGCGGTCAGGTCATATCTCACCTTCTCTACATGGATGATTTGAAACTCTTTGCCCCCAATAAATTGCATCTGATGAAGCTACTGAATGTAACAGAAACTTTTAGTAGCGGCATCAAAATGGAATTTGGCGTGGATAAATGTGCAGTCATGCATGTAAAGCGAGGGCAGATTATGGAATCCGAGGGAATTACACTCCCGGATTCCATACACCTTAGATCCCTCTCCTCATTCGAGAGCTATAAATATTTAGGTATGTCGGAAGCGTTAGGTATATATATTTATTAGGTATATATAATTTTGACTTTAATAAAACGTGGTCTAGACAATTTTCGAGTCTGGTGGGCAAGAAATGAGTAGGTATAAGGCCATGTGAAGCGTTTACAATCAGATATTCCAAGCTATGTGGGTTACTATTTCCTGGCTTTATATCGATGTTCAGATCTCCAATTAGTGCTATGTTTGGATTTGAAGAGAGGCCCTCTATAATATTATTGAGGCTTGATAGAAAATTCACTAAATGTGTAGAAGTATTATAGGATGGAGAGCGGTACACAGCAACAAATGCAAACCTAGAATCTATTTGGCACACTAGAGCGTTTGAGTTAACTAAGCAGGGTTCCCAAACAGAGGCGTTAAGGCTAGCTTTTGTGTAAATAATTATGCCTTCATTTTGGTTTGAATTTAGTTTCGTCGCGTGTGACAAGTAACCAGTAAGTACAGGCGGCCTGTTTATTTTACTAAGCCAGCACTCTGTTAAAACAATTACATCAATATTAATTTTAGTTATGCATATTAGTGTCACTAACTGATCAAAATTTTTCCCAACACTGCGGATATTCATATGTAGTATTTTAATATTACTCTCAGAAGTGTCCAGATAACTTGCACACTCCCGCGGATCGCAAGAAAAAGAATTGTTGAGCCCAAGAGTGTCCAAGTCATCGTTAATATTCTTTATTGAATCCATTTATAATTTAATTGATCACATAAAGATGGCACATAACATTTAGGTATTAAATAGATTAAAATATGAGCGATACATCTCACTATAATATAAGTCAGTATGGCTTGTTGAGTATTTATCATAAGTTCTGTGTATAGTTCTGTGAATGAGTGTATGTTTTTGTATGCTGTTTTTAGAGTGTTGTGTATATGATGTAAATTATTAAAAAAATTATTAAAAAAACGAAGTAAAGTAAACATAATTAAACAAGAGCATTTTTTTGCTAGTCAGATTGAATTTTGGCTGTCGAGATCAAGAAGACATTTTTCTGAATGAATTAAAACTTGCTTGTCACCTTCTATTTTACGTAAAAAGATGTTACTGTTTGAAATCCAACAGAATTTATATTTATTATTTTTAGCAAATTCACGGGCCTGATAGAACAACTTTTTGATAGTGGCGGGCAACTGCTCCGAGATGTAAATCGGCGTAGGGTCACCGGGTAAACCTATGGCGGCAGTATTTAATTTCTGATTCCTTCCCTTTCCCTTATTGTAGTCCCTTACTGCCATCATTAGAGACTGTTTAGTGTGTACTGATGAAAACTCTGCAATTATAGGCCGTGTAGTCGAACTGGATGCCTTTCCTGGTAGCCGGTATACATCTCGTAAGCTAGATTCTTGCACCGAGACACCCACAGTACCGCAGATTCTGGAAACTGTTTTAATAAGGCTTGAACTAGTTTCACTGTTTTCCAGCGGGATATTGCGAATCTCTATTCCAGACGATCGTGACTTGTGCTGTAAATCGAGTATTTTTTTTTCCAAGTTTTCTATATGCTGTTTTTGCTGTAGGCGTTCCTTTCTTAAGTCCTCAACTTCCTTTTTCATATCTTCAAATTGCTTGTTTAAAAACGACATTGATTCCACCATCCTTTCATTTGACTTTCGAATTTCAACGTTGGACGCTTTTATTTCAGAATTTTGGGACTTAATTTCCCCAATATCAGCCAAAAGTTTGTTCATTAGCGCAGTCTGTTCTGTTAAATATTTTGCAACATTTTGATCTTGCTCATAGTCAAGTGAAACCAAGGCAGACCCACTACCCGGCGAATCTCCTTTACGTAAACGCTTATTTCTTTTTTTATTTACGTAGTCGCCCATCATTACTGCGTTGTTGATATCTGGTTCTGATTGAGTGAGGTTTATACTTGATGAATTAGAATCAGTTTTCTTTGGAGGCGTGCGCTTTAAGGGTGACATTTCAGATGGTAATAGAAGACACTCAGATAAATATTAAAATAGTTGTGATTTTTTTTTGTCAAATACCAATAATGAAATGTCTTTGTGAGAGAATCATTATACGTATAGATCACGACGACAAAAGTTTTATAGGAACTTTCAAAAATATACTTGTTCCCGGTGTAAAGAAAGGCGATCGTAAAATAGACATACGTATGCATATGAGTCTTATTTATATCCACGTAGGTACTTACGAGTAAGTATATTAAATCAACTTACTAAGCTGAAAATGGAATTTATTAGAAAACATAGATCACAATGAATGTATAAAAAGTCTCAGTTTGTATAGAAATAAAAAATCTTAATAATAACAATCGTCAAAGCTAACTTACTGTAGACTAATACATAATATAAATCTATAAAGTTACTATCTAAAACTAATGTTGGGACCACGCGAACTAGGTTCATTTAAACCTGTGTTTAGGCTATCATCGAGAAGGATATTTGATATCTATAATATAATAATAAACTTATGACATAAGTATTAAAGACTAAGCAAGGGCAAACTGTTCTAAAAACTTAAATAATACACTACCACTTCTTATCTTTTAAGTATATAGCTTACTACGCTAATCATTTTATTTTAATACCAGCATTTTAGCTGATATTATTAAAGGAGCAGTGTCATTTCCTGATCATAGTCAGAATCTATCATATCTGCTCCCATTCACAAAGTGCAGTCCCACGCAGGAGGCATATGTGACTGCACTTTGTGAGTCCTTCAAACTCCAACAATAGGACGATCATGCTATATGTCAAATAATATTGTTATCCCAAAGTTATCCCTCTACGCTGCAAAGCCTAATTTATCGATCAGCTCACTCCCTCTCATAGAGGGAAGGCCCTATAGTGTCCCAGGAGTGGGACATTATAGGCTAATTATGATCTATCAATAGGTAAGCCTATTGTAATCAACTAATTGTTGCAATATTACTAAAAGGCACGGAACATCATCATTCATTATAATTGTCCTGCACTTACTATTCACTAATTTATTTGGTCGGCAAAATATATCTTCATATCATAATTTATTTGAGAGCCAGCGCCATATGCCTGTTTCTTCTTTACTTCTTTAAGAATAGTCATCGTCTTGCTCACCATAAATCACTATATCACCATTCACACCGTCCTTTCAGTCTTCCTTACTCCTATAGCCACCGACATTGGGATAGCCACGGTACAAAATTTCAGGACCTAGGTCAATATAAACTAGTTTCAGGCGGTAAATCCAACGCGCTATCATTTAGCTTCCGGCTAATCCGGCTCTATTAGAAACCACGTATTCAAGCGAAGGCAAGTGTCATAAGTTCCATGTAGTATGTATATGCCGTTGGCATATACATACTACATGTGGCATTTGTGTTTATATTAAATGTAAGTTAGTAATGGGTGATGTTATATGTTTAAGCATTACAATGCCAGCAATGTAAAAAAATATGTCAAAGTATATTTTTATACCAAAAGTTAATGTGATAGATTTTTAGATTAACATTGTAATTTTGGTTTATTGTAGGTTACAAATCAGCACCAGTTTTTATCTTTAATACTCGAGTACTTAACTAAATATTTGTACGCATGAATATGAATAATTGCACTGGTCTGGTCGTGCCTCGGTTGCCATACGAATATCTAATGGCAGTCGTTACGGGTTGTTGGAACCCTCAAAACTCCAACAATTAGTCTTGCAATGCTTCGATATCGCCATCAGGTTGTGGAGGTTTAGACGGCAGTCGCTTCACGGAAAATATCGAAGTTTACCCAAAATCAGCAGTTAAACTGGTATAGCGGACCCCAGACTCCAAAGCTGAAAAAGCTTCGGATGCAACTGGGGTTAATTCTGAAATGATGATGACCGTATTACCCAAATACTAGGCTATTGAGGACAGACAGTCACTCTATTACCGATCCCAACATAGTTGCAAAAAGCTAGTCAGATGATAAATGTTAGGTACTTATAAGGTTAAGAGTAGGAGGAGCAGTCAGTAGAAAGTTGCTGCTTCATAGGTCATTACAGAGCCTCTCCCTTATAAATTTAATAACAACAGTAAACCGTGGTGTTATATGATCACTAATCAACCATTCGCCATGAGTGCCCGTCACACACCGACCCCCTATCCGTCAATTGTACAGTCACCAACAAAAGTCGATTAACACTTCATTTTTCTAAATTCTTATTATTGAGCCAAATATTTTATTAATAACGAAGCCGAAACGACGTTTTAACTTTGTATTTTCTTAAACTAACTTCTATAATATAAAGTCAATAAGTACATTATCGAATAATTTCGTGTCAATCGAATTTTGTTAGTGACCGTGCCGGCTATTTATATCTGCTGATTATTCAACAGTGTTCACTTGGTGTATTATATATTACAATAACATGGAACTGTAAGTCAGTTAAAATAAACAGCATTATTCACTTAAAAAACTTAGTGAATAGGAAGGAAGACGGCAGTTGAGCGAAGTGATGCAATGTTAAACCCAACAACACGATCAACGATGCTGCGCCAGAAAAGATTGATCAGGAGACCAAACTCCCGAAACAACATCATTTGTCGCATCGTACCAGGCACACTTCGCAACAAAACTGCTCAGACCCGTCCTCCGTACGGCTTCATTAGACCGTAACAACTATTACTATCAGATGGAATCAATTATTAGCATATTGCTAATCCATTGCTTCATGTGTTCGAAAATATGTCTGCTCAACAACGTAAATAACGCAATGGATGTTGTTGAACTGTCAAAATGAATCTCATTGCTACTGACAGTGTGTTATGCAATTAGACTTCTGATCAAGGACAATGCATTAGTCTGAAAGCCGACAATTTAAGTTTTCCTAGTCGCTAATGGCTAAAATGACAAACTAACTTCTATCCGTCACTTCGTGTTTAATATCGGCCCCCCGACCTACCACGTTTCATCCGCTCGTTCATCCGCGATATTGGTGTTATTTGTGACTAATTGTCTTTTTGTTTGGCTATTGTAAGTCTATAAGAAATAAGTTCCTCAAGAAAAGAGCTATAAAATAAAAAAAAAATTTTTCGAAGCCGACTGAGAGTTCCTTAGATTACCCAATAAAAATACAAATTCGCAAAGAAATAAAACCTCTTTATAATATTCACTAGATAAAGGCTATAAAATAGAGGGCACAAAATAATCAACATGCAACTATTGATGTCGAGAGTTGCATTCGTTAAAGCGAAGGTAGATTTTATCGCCCTTAAGCTGTCAGTTTGAATTTTAATTGAACACTCGAGGCGCGAATTATGCACGATGCGCGAAACAGGCGTGGGACTCGCTTCTTTGAATACTATAAATATGTCGCGATTTAATACTAAAATCTCTTTTGTACCACATATTTATGGTCTTTTACAGGATAGTTCTCATACTTACTCTGTACTATAGTTAGGACATTCTTTAAAGGACAGTGATTTCTGTCATTCAGTCAGGGAGCGGCGAAATATCTCCCGAGCCCTCGATTTATGGTTATAGAACGAACAACTGAAGTTTAATCGGTAGGAATCTAACATAACCATCCTATTTCCTTCCATCTAAAAAGATTTTACCAAGGAAATAAATAAGTCATACACTGACAAAAAATAAGCTATGTAGTTGGGGATTCTTTTGAAGAAAGAAAAAATTCATCTAAGTAGGCAGTATTACAGTGCCTACTTAGATCTCCTAGTTTTTTTTTTTTTAAATAAAGCAATGGGTTTAATAGTCATGACCCGGATTAGATTTCTACCTATTTATATAACCGAATTTTTTATTCATCCACAAAATTAGACAACTAACGACCTACGCTTAGTCGCAAAAATTCAAACTCTTAATTACGACTGTAATCAAGTCACCAATTATATAAGATCTTATTTTTAGTTCTAAAACACCGTAGTTACAATACATTTTATTTTTATTGCTATAAACTTTCCACAACATTTTTGAATGAATGAGTATCTAGTACTTGAGTAGAAGTAGAACAACAGCCACAAATGTTTCCATTTCTTACATAATACCAAATCTATAACTGTTATAACTAGTCACCATGTAGATGAAACTTTTCACTTTTATTCTGTTCTCACAGTGAACGCACCTAAAGAAAGTCGAAATGTCGCAACATGCGTAAACCAAAGTAATATATTCAGAACGAAACCAATGCATGCATCGATCTCTGAGGAAAGTGCTACTGCAATAAGATCTAAGACGAATGAAATAAAACTCAAAAATCCTCACAACACACATAGCCTTGCCGCCAAGCGATTTGTCGTGTTCCGGCATGATATCTGGTGAAGCCGCACGGAGGACGGGTCTGAACAGTTGTGTTGCCATGTGTGCCGGGTACGATACACCTAATGTTGTTGTGTTGGGAATTTGGACGTGGAGGGTCTTCAGATCAATCTCCCTTTGGCGCAGCATCGTTGGTCGTGTTGTTGGGTTTAACATTGCATCACCTCGCTCAACTGCGGTCTTCCTTCCTGTTAGCTCAGTTTTTCTGAGTGAATAGACTCTTAATAAACTAGCACGCTCTTTTTTTACTGCTTACCATCAGGCGGGATTGCGGTCAAGCGCTAGTTTATAATAATTAAAAAAAAACTCCGAAATCGCGGTCAAATTTTTCATTCAAATCAATCTGATGACGTATAATCGGCTCGAGGAATTTGAAAAGAGAATTGTGCAAGAAGAATAAAAAAAGAATCAAATTCCATAGACCCATTATGTCTGCGTCTTTTGATAGCAACACTGATGGTGTAACGTTACATCACTGGCTGTCTGACATCATCTCCTATTTCTGTTCCTTGGTTACTTAGAAAGCTGTTACTGGAATACCAGTTAGTCATGCACCGATTCTTAATATAAACTATTTTGTATATTCAATTATTCATTAAGTTTTGCCCGACAGGTCTCGACCGACATTTCGTAGATGACTGGTTTATTAGTAGCAAGTAAGATAGCGAAAAAATTTACACTTCTAGTAACTTTCGCCCTCATTTTTTATCGTGATGAGTTTTTAATTATCAATTAATGGCATCCGCTGAACTCGGTCGTTTGTGTTTTTTTGGTTGGTAGATCCTGTCTACTGTCTGGCACAACACAGTCATAAATTCATTCAAACTACTATTTTGTTGGACATTTAATAGGTAGGTGCAAGGTACGGTGAAAGTATAGTATCTCCCGGGACCCCAACTCATGATATTGGAAGTTTTCATCATCATCATCACCATCATTTCAGCTGAAAGACGTCCACTGCATACGCCTTTCAGGACATAGGCCTTCCCCAAGGATTGCCACGCTGTCGTAATCGGTAGGAAACCGACGTAACCCTCAGTTCCTCCCAGACGGAGGGTTCCCATGTGAAATTCCTCACAAAAAATGATAACTTAACACTGTTGCAGAATCAGGAAGTATCTATTATGTGCCATTTCACAGGAACATGAAATTTTTTTAAGTGATATCCACAATGACTAATTAAATTAAATAAATCTCACTACATTACGAAACAGTTCACACTGTAGGAGGTATCTAATTCACATAATACTGCGTTATGTCCCTATGCTAAGTCATCATTAGTCAGCATGTTACCGTAATGCCCGGTTTTATAGTTTTGTTTTTTCTATAGAAATCTGTAGAAATAATCGTAAACCTATTTTTGAGGCAAATATGACCAACCAATATTGCTTTATTTTACCTCTAATTTCCTTACTATCTTCAGAAGGGTAATTGCGTAACACACTATCCGTAGCAATGAGTTTTATTTTAACAGTTCAACAACGTTCATTGCGTTATTTACGTTATTGAGAAGGTGCCTTTTACGAACATATGGAACAATGGTTTAACAATAGGCTTCAAAATCATTCCAATTGATAATAATAGTGTGTTACGCAATTAGGGTGCATGTATTTTTTTTTTAATAATTTATTTCATGATCATGGATACAAGTCCTTCAGTCGAGAACATAAATGGAATATAACTTCGTACCTTTTTTTTTACGCTGGGAATGTGTTTACGCACCATACCCCGAAGGGCGTGTGTGGGACTCGCCCAGCCGAAGCCGGGAATACCCACTAAACCCGAACAGCGGCACACCGACGTCGCCTTAGTGGCGGGGTCATGGGAAATAGCAGAGCCTGCCTACCAATCCCCCGCCGGCGATTCCCGCCAGAAGGCGGGCCCACAGTGGGCCCTCCATAGGGAGGGGCCCGGCTGGGTACGTCTTCTTGTGCGGGAAGACGCAGCAGCCAAGGGTTTTTTAGCGAGGTGTCGTTCCTCTTAGCCCCACTCGTTTGCCCGGAAGCAAACGGGGCCCCCAGCTCCTCTCAATGAGGAGACCGGGTTGCCCGACGGTGACCCGGAGTTCGGGTCACGTCAGCCACTTGGAGTGGTGGCCGACCCGCCGCACGTGTGACCGCCGAAGCGGTCCCCACTTCTGGTTTTGGTCCGCGCCGGTAAACCGGTAACCCCCATATCTGGGGGCCGTTCCCCTATCCGCCACCTGGGGACGCGTCCGATGGCAGGCCAGAAACTGCACACGGAATAACTTCGTAACTTATCCTAACTTAATTTAACCTAACATATCTCCTTTCGTTTCCCGCGTGAGCCGACTAGGAGGAGTTTGGGGTAAAGTCATGAAGTGGCCACTATGCTAAAATATTTCAATGTTCTTTATAAATTATTCACTGAATGCACTTTTTACTACATAAATCACGCGCTTTTATTTAGTAAACAACACTATAAATAATTTCAAAAGTCCAATGAAAAATGAGCGTGACACTCGGCTTGACTTTCCCGCCAAAAAAACCAGGGTGCTGGTCGGCTTTCAGTGTTACCAGATCCAACTGAGTACCGTTATTTTAAATGGTCGAGTATATTTCTGACCTCTAGATAGGTAAGTACTGGCTGAACACATTACTTTGATACGACTGGTTGTCCAACATTTGACCTTCTGATTACCTGCAACGACTCTCGAAGATCTATGTCTGTTAGCCGGGACCAGCGGCTTAAGATACCTAGGCACGGAAGGGTCTCAATATGTAGTAGATGATCAGCCATGCACGAATCTAATGCGGCATGCGTAACTTAAACTTCAATTTACCCGTACGGCTCCTGTCGGTTCATCAATCTTAGTTTTAAACAAATGTTTTGTAGCATCCAATGCATGGGGTCAGTTTCCGTTGCACTCAACGGAAACTGCAAATGTTTTTGTGTCGGGAGTTGGGTCGTGGAGGGTCTCCAGATCGATTCCTCTCTCTGGCGCAGCATCGTTGGCTAAATATTTTTTCTTCTTGCTCAGGTTCCTGCACTTAGCTTTCTATTTAATATAATATTATCACCATGTGCAGGATATACTTGCATATACGTTATTTTTACTTTAAACGAAGTCTGAATATGGTTTGTTCAGAATGTGCAACTGAATCGATTCCAATAATTTTTACACTTATTTAGGATCTCCAACAAAGGATATACACAAATCATGAAAAAAATAAAAATGGACGACAATATTATCAGAAAGGTGTACTCTTTCACTTATAGGAGACCACAGCATGCCTAAAAGAAATTACAACTAAGCAAACAAAATTGAAAGTTTAAAATCATAATAATAAAATATATTCGGTAACCTATGTAAAACTCTGTTATATATTATCCCATATAGATTTAGAAATTGTAATAGTGCGGTTACCGAGCGCACAATACTGCTGACGGTGGAGGATAGTGAGACAGGGCACCCCCGCGTCACACCGCTTCAGGCGGGCGAGCGAGCGGTGCGTTGACCATATTTTTTTTGTTGGGACAATCAAATGAGATAACAAGCTCATAACTTTGTGATTTTTCATGATAACTTTTTGAAATTTTGTACATTGATACTTTACTTAAAAACACATGTTTCGGGTCATGATTGTATAAACAACAAATAACGTTATATAGGGGTAAAAATATTATCTGTAAATATGTCAGCGTGAAAATTTAGGAGAAGTGCCCTTAGAGTGAGCTGTCAATAGTCTCAATTCTAGCATTAATTAGAATGGCAGCACTCTCCATTCTCATTTCACTTTCGTTTTCATAGTGAATTGGTCACAGAATTGGGTTGTATGCTAAAAAATAATTTAATGTCCATCAGATAGATTTATAAAAAATATTGAACACGTATTTTTTATTTTTTTCTTTCATTCAAATACTTAGGAAGATATATTGATTTGAAATGTCGCATGGCGTCACGCCGTGGCACAAAATCCGCCACGGCGTAACGTAATTAGCCCCCACTCCGTACCTTTAATACGCTATATCTCAGTAGTTTTTGGTAATTTCGACAAAATAAAAAATACGGGTCTTAATTTATTTTATTGTCTATAAGACGGACTTATTATTTTTTTGATTTTCGTGCCTTAGATACATCCCTATTGCACTGCTGAATTTGCTGCAATTCGACGACGGTTCAGTATAGGTTAACAAAAAAAAGAACAGTATGGATTGAGTAGCATAAGCATTTCGATTTCTGGGTGCAGGACGTGGTGTTCCGTCGCTTTCACGAACAAATACCACAGAATAGCACAAGAACATTCTAGTAGTGTTTTATGATATAATAGTACTGCACTATTTTTTTGTCTATATCTAAATATACTAATATATAAATCTCTTTGCATCGGATAGCCCATTAGTCCAGGAAGGCTTTAACTATAACATCAAGCTGCGACCAATAGGACTGGAGCATATAAAAGAACGCGAACGAAATTTCTGGCTGCCGCTAGTAAATTATAAACTTATGCTTGACCGCAATCCCGCCTGGTGATAAGCAGTGATGCAATCATTGATGGTAAAGCACGACATAGCTCTGCGAGTCGCTAAACTTAAGTGGCAGTGGGCAGGGCACATTGCTCGTAGAACCGATGGCCGATGGGGCAGTAAGGTTCTGGAGTGGCGGCCGCGTACTGGAAGACAAGTCCCCAACAAGGTGGACCGATGACCTAGTGAAGGTCGCGGGAAGCCGATGGATGCGGGCAGCACAAGACCGGTCGGCGTGGAAAGCCTTGGGGGAGGCCTTTGTCCAGCAGTGGACATCCATAGGCTGAAGAAGAAAGCACGCTGGTACACTAAGAACCTATTCACTCTAGCCTTGAAGACACTTAAATTGTAGTCCGGTTGAAACACCGCCACTGGCAAATTGTTCCAGACTATCGATGTACGCGGTATAAAAGACTAGGCGAAACGCTTCGTTCGGAGCGTTGTGGTGTCAACCTCCTCTCTTCGAGAGGGAGTTGGCTAATCTATCACAGGGACTCAGTGCACAGTGCGATTGGTAGATGTCACGTCTTGGAATCTTATATTCTAAAACATGGCGGTTTCCCCACGATGTTCTCCTACACCGTTTTGAAATTATTTACTCAATGTAATGAGCCTGTTTCAGTTCGTTGCCGTAAGTAATTTTATTTCCGGAAACAAGCTTTATAACTCCACTGGACTACTTTATTATGTACACCATAAAAACCAACTAACCATAGAAGCGGAACTGTTATCAACAAACAGCCAAGTTGAGCCAACACAATCTACAGCAAGAACCCTTAAGACGAATTAATTCGCACTCTCTTCGTGTTTGCATAAAAGAATGCTGTCTAATATAAGCTGTTTGATTAGTTTTTGCCAAAACACGTAATTATGTTGATTTTTGTTGCAAAACATGTTTTTGAACTATTATTATACACTATGGTGACCCGCTTTCTATGTAAACTGCAGTGCAAAATTGTCTGTCTGTTTCCGACAGTGATTAATAGATTAATGTTATTGTGTCGCATTATCATAGAGGTAATTATAAATGTTCGAACTATTCTCTCGCCTCATTAGTCGATTCCACCCAGGCGAAACAGGGCTGGCAGATACGATGATAGGTACTTACCGCATTTCTTCCCAGTGACCTTGTATCTCATGGCTGGCAACACTTTGGTTTAGGCGCGAAAAAATGCCGATATTTCAGATTTTTTATTTGGGGGTTTGGCGGGAAAGTCAAGCTGAGTGTCACGCTCATTTTTCATTGGACTTTTTAAATTATTTTTAGTGTTGTTTACTAAATAAAAGTGTGTGATTTATGTAGTAAAAAGTGCATTTAAATAATTCATAAAGAACAGTGAAATATCGCAGCATAGTGGCCACATCATGACTTTGTCTCAAACCTCCATCGTAAAACGGGTCACGCGGCCGTCTTTTTCGACATTAAACAATTCATTACGTGACAAGCCATAAAAGAAAGTAAGAAAGAAAGATTTTTTATTTCCTAGGCCAAAATGACAGCTGTCATATTAGTCGAGCAAATTAAAAATCAGAGTGTACTTAGTTACGGCAGTTATCGATAGGTACTTCTGGTTTTAAAATTAGCGAAGCCAGACGTAATATCTATTATGATTTACTTTAGCTATTATATCCATTTGAAAATCTTTTATAAAATAATTTATGGTAAAGTAAACACGTAAACACAAAGGCTGCAAAGAAAGCAGCGTGCAGAAAAAATGAGGGCACCGTTTTTTACTTAAACGCCAATTGTGAGAATCTGTTAAGTTTTTTTCTTTACGGTTTTGAGGGTCTATAAATCAGTCATGGAAGAAAAATTCTTTGTATTTACCAAAGACCACGAAAGAGTTTTTTCCGGTAGTATTTATTTAAGTATATTTATATATTCTTTATTGTACACCAATCAAGCATCGAACAAAATACATTCAACACAAAACATACAATGGGCGGCCGTATCGCTAATGCGATTTCTTCCAGGCAACCAAAGACTGGACAGATTCTCCCGAACCACAAATGACTGTAGTTGGTGCAAACATCATTATTACAATATACTAAGGTACACAAATACAAACATATACATACATAAATACATAGATACTGAACATAACAGTTAAGCAAGTAAATTAGCCAAAAAGTGATTGTTGAACAAGATCATAACGACAAGTAGTGTTCCCTCACAAGTCTCTTGAATTCCTGCAACGATTGTGTGCGTTTAATTTCAATTGGCAATGCATTCCACAAACGAGGGGCCTGGACAGTGAAAGATTTATCAAGGAACGCTGTGGAATGCATAGGCATTTTGAGCTTTAAGTTATCTGATGACCTTAATGATTTAGTATGTGAGTTGCACAGAAATTGAAAGCGATTCTTGAGATAAAGAGGGGTGAAAGGAGAATAAAGCACATTATATAGAAGGGAAAGAATATGAGCATTCCGACGAAGGCGAATTGGTAACCACTTGAGCTTCACACGAAATTCGGATACATGGTCATATTTGCGCAGACCGAATATGAACCTTATACAAACATTTTGAAGTCGCTCAAGCTTATCTAGTTGGTCCTGAGTAAGATCAAGATAGCTGACATCAGCATAGTCAACACAATCTACACAAATAAATAACCTACATACATAAATAAACTCACGACTTTTTACCATGGGTAGAAATTATAAAACGGCAGTGACTATAGTTATACTTATATAATTATATAATCATCAACCTTTTTAACGTCCCACTGCTGGGCAAAGTCTCCTCTCATGCAGAGAAGGATTGAGCGTAATCACCACGCTTGCTCAATGCGGGTTAGCGATTTCAGACTTAAAGTCCAGGTTTCCTCAAGATGTTTTCCTTCATCTTGTAATCAGTCATTGGTGTCCAAGATATACTTAAAAAGTACATATAACTTAGAAAAGTTACATTTAACCACTAGGCCACCACGACTTCATATAACTTTAATTATATAACATTTTATAATAATACATTTCTAAGTTATTCAGGTTATCAACTTTCTTTAATGAGAACATTGACTTGTTTCACAAGCTCTGCCAGAGACTTTAAGTGGTATGCATCTTAGAATGTGTCATGCAAAAACCTATAAAGTTATATAAAACCTCCCAAACAACTTACTTAAACATTGGCATATCACTACCTTGACTAATATAATTATGAATGTTATATTATAACATAAATTCAGAAGTATCTCGGTCTGTATGCTGCCTTTTTACGCCTAAACTAATAAGCACACTTCGACAAAATGTGGTAAGTAAAGTAGATAGATGAAATGCTAGTGTCACGTTCCTGTAGGATAACTTCCGACAATCACGTGGCTAAAGCTTCAGACAAAGCTAGTTTTATATAAGAAGTTACATGGCAGCACGCCTTTCGAAAACCTTTCTAAGCTGATCCTCTCATTATGATGTAACTGGATACGTGGGACTAAGGAATTGTAGATAACGTGCATTACTGTACCTATTACTTGGGTACTACATTCTCTTTGTTCTTTCCTGAATAGGTCGCACAGTATTACCAATTACTTTGAACGTTTGTGGTCGTCTTTCTATAATTGCTTGTTCGTGAAACAAAAATATTGAAGGAATGTTTTCAGTCTTACATATATCTCATACACGGATTAGATAAGTGGACAGCCTCCGTGGGGTAGCGGTAGCGAATGCGGCCGCTGCGCAAGGTGGCACGGGTTCGATCCCCGCGCAATGCACATATTTGTATGCATAATATGAATATTTGCACTGGTCTGGTCGTGCCTCTGATAGCACGTTAAGCCGTTGGTCCCGGTTGTCATACGAACATCTAATGGCAGTCGTTACGAGTTGTTGGAGCCCTCAAAAGTCCAACAATTGGTCAAACTGCAATGCATCGATATCGCGTTCGGGTTGTGGAGGTCAGACGGCAGCAAAATCAGCAGTTAGACTAGTAAAGCGCTAACCCTATACTCCAAAGCTGAAAAAGCTGCGGATGCGACTGGGATTAACGCTGAGATGATGATGATGATGATGATGATGATGATGATGACGGAATAGATAAGTTATCTGTTCTGTGATCTCGTACATGGTATGAATAAATAAGTGATATAAATTTTGGTTACTTGGTAGGCTCTTCATGTTTCTCCTGCCTTATTCTAATTTATCTGGAGTCGGCACAATGTCTTTCTCTTCCGATGTTATCTCCGTAGTCGAACCCTCTTTTTCGTATAGGAAATCATGAAATGACCTCTCCTACTCCGGACTAAGCGAAGGAACGTATCAGACTTTTACTGACTGAATTCCACCAGAGTTCCTTCACTTAACAAACCCGCGGCCCTGGCAAGTGTCAGCCTTCGTAGACTCCGTCACAATGTGCTGAAATCTTCTAGAGGCGCGCGTGGAACACAACGCGTTGTCGACCCTGACCAAGTCCATACCCGCAAGCCTGCGCTTTCGGGGGCCGGAAGTTTAATGTTGTCTCCCGACCAGGGCGCCTCCTACGGCGGCTAGTAGCGTGAGGGCTCTGGGACTCCCGCTGCCTCCTCCTTTGCTAGCATCACTGCTTCGCAGAAGCCATGCACTCTCGCTCCGGACCACAGCTTGAACCAGGGTCGACGCGAGAGATCGCCGTCGATCGGCACCACGAGGACACGGCGGTGGGTATGCTCCACCGTGTCCTCAGGGCGATCCACACAATGGTGACACAGAAACAGGTGCCTCTCGAAACAACTGTGTCCGGTGATTACCTATTGTTCTCATGCCCTCCTAGTTACTCCCTTCGTAACTGTATCATGATCCAGATATTCCATCCGTCGTTTCTTTGGTCCTCCCCAACTCTTATAACCGTTGACATACAAGGAAGCAGCAGTTTTGAGTACGTTAGGAGTATTAGGACACGGCCTTTTACGAATGTAGCAAGCCGTGTTCTAACTGAAAGCGATTGTCGCGTGAGTACTTACGCGATCATCGGACTCGTTTTTATGAACACGACGTCCACGCGCGATTAATCATGTCGCGATGTCATAATCAGAGATCTGAATACTACCAATTTAGATCTCTGATTACTAACTTTAGTTCCTATACTTGAGTAAGGAAAGAACATTAGTTCCTTACTCAAGTATAGTTTATACTTTTCTAGTATAGGTAAATAATAGGGTATTTGTCTAAAAAAAAACTAATTAGTCCGTCATTCAGATTATAGAAAAATATTGGATACGTATATTTTGTTTTATCAAATCAATAAAGATTGACAAATATAAAAGGCATCAAAGATCAGGTGTGGTGGCTGGTGACGTCACTGCTAGCTAAAAAGTGTAGCGTCCAGTGACATCACACGAGTTTTCAACGCACTGTGTCGTCTTCATTTTTTGTTTATATGAAATAAGAAAAAATACGTGTCTAGTATTTTTTGGAAATCTGACTGATAGACTAATTAGTTTTTTTTAGTGAAATACCCTATTAGAGAATCTATATTCACCCTATGTAGATTGGATATAGATCCTCTAAAGGCCCAGAATGACGATAGTGACGTTTTAATTCCGGGATTTAAAATTCACGAGCTATTTAAGCTATAGAGGACTTTATTTTAATATAGTTACTAAGATTTGAATTGAAGGATTATAATACTTTTTTGGGGTTTATGACCATTATGAACATCGGATCACCTATTTCGATCCTGCAGGGTAATTGCGTAACACTCTATCAATAGCAATAGGTATCATTTTGACAGTTCAACAACATTCATTGCGTTGTTCATGATGTTGAGCAGACACATTTTTCGAACGCATGGAGCAATCTCTTGACAATATGATTTGAAATGTTTTCAATTCATAGTAATTATGTGTTACGCAATTATAGTTTCCTAATAGCTGAATAGCATACCCGCAAGACAATTTTTCAGTTAGGACGCGGTTCAACATTATTTTGACTGCCACATTCGTCTCAAAATTAAATATTTAATTTTGGAACAGTAAGCATAAAATTTCTTTTGAATATTGAATACGAAATTCAAAATTGTGCGAACGAATTAAAAAAAAAAAAGAATTTTTGTCTGCATTAATTATGACGTGTAGACATCATAGTTAATGCAGACATAAAAATTCTTAAATCTTATTAATTAGCGAATTTAATCATTAGTGGTCTTAGTGTAATTATTACCCGGTCCCCAATGTGCTTTAAAATGAGAGCGGTATGTTATGTCGGCCGCGGCAAGTCAACTTATGTATAGTTGTCTTTTTTTCAAGTCTGACTACTTTTACTATCTCTCTCTAAGACGGTTACGACCAGTAAGAATTTACATCATTTTTATACCAAATTACATTATATTATATAACACGTAGGTATACTAAAGAGTACCTTTATTACGTGAATGGTAAAAAGTCGCTTATTAAAATGTTTTTTTACCCTTTCGTTTAGCGGCAGTTGCCTCTTGGTTTTATTTTAGTTTTGTGCCAGTACCTACCTCTATTTGTATATTTAAATTGATTTTTTATACGTTATAACACCACGGAGAGCGTGCCAATAAGGCTTATGTATTTTGCAATCTGCAAACGCGTATGTGTGTTTATTTTTCTTTATTTCATGAAAGTATTAATAATGAAATACTAATCATCCTATAATGTTCCCACTGTTGGGACACAGGCCTGCTCTCAGTGAAAGGGCGTGGGCCATAATCTACCAGGCTGGCCCAGTGCTCTAGGGCATGTACTCTACTACACTGTACACTGGCTCTACACAGTGAGGAATCTCCTGACAATGCGAGCCGCGTCGAGAAGTACTGCTTTCTGAATCTAGCCTTTGATCCAACAAGGAAACTTGGCGTTATCGCAAAGGTCTTCATACCAAGGCAGCTTCTAATGTTGTACAAATCACAGGTCCGTTCGTGTGTGGAGTAACCGCAGCCACATTTGGGCTGGTGCTGCAAAATGTCACTTGGTTACTTTGGATTTAAAGGAGAGGCGTGCGAAGAGGCTGTTTGGTGACCCAGATTTAACTCAAAACGGTCTCCAAAGCCGGGAGCACAGGCGTAGAGTAGCCAGCCTTTCGGTGTTCTATAGGATGCATTTTGGTGAGTGTGCGAGGGAATTGCATGATTAATTCCCCCATCTCTGTTCCACCATCGGACGACCCGTCGTAAAATAGAATAGAATACTCTTTATTATGTACACCATATAGATTACAGAACATAAATAAAAAGATTTTACAATGAGCGTTCTTATCGCTAAGCGCGATCTTTTACAGACAACCTTTTGATGGAATACAAAGGGGAAGCAGAGTGAAATAATGTAGGTAGTCTACAGTGTACTATTTACATAGATTATGCAATAAATATATACGTTTAGTGTGTCATACTAGTTTATATCTTTCAGTCACACTGTTACAATAGGAACATAATTATCAATTTCTCTTTGTTTAAGCAATTTTTGACAACTAAAATATCACAGAAAATAGAAGAAAAAGAAAATAGGTATTAAGGGTTTCCAGGAATGAGGTGGTCACTAACGCCAACCACCATGACTATTGTTATAAATAAAACTATGATAATTGTGAATGTTATTTATTAGATGAATCATCATTACAAAAGTACAAAACTAACAAAAAATTATTATTCTTTACGAAAATCTGCAAAACATATTTTACCATTGCGTAAACAAAGAGGCACTTTACATGTACTACACTGCCATACAGTACGCACTGGAGATATCTTCGTGCTGCAATTGCAGCATCTTCTGGATGTGCTTCTTTCAAGTTGATGGCGACTGGATTCTGACGAATTTTCTGAGAGACTGTAGGTTTGTGGCGTTTTATAAATACAGGTCCTGGAGAAGAGGCCGCAGAACTACAGCTGCTATTCGCTGAATCCAGCCTGTGTTTGTCTCTGACATATGCTGGTGCCAGTAGGCCCCGATATACTTCTCGCCTGAATTCTTTCAGTATCAGCCTTCTAGGGCTGGGCATGAAGAGGACTGCAGTTCTTTATAAATCAAAAAAGCATTGAATCAAGAAAGTGGAAAAAAATCCTATGCCACAACTTATGGGATTTTCTGTCAATAGCGTAGCTTCCTTTGAACTATAGCTTGCATAAAAGTTCTTGTAAATGCTCTGTCCAAAAAGGCCAAATAGTAAAAGAGGTGTCGCATTCTCCATGCTTAGAATTTGATCTGACAAACCCACTCTTTCAGGAAACTCATCAGGCATATCCATTCTATAATTCTTCTTCCATTTTGAAGGAATCATAACCGGCATCTTTGAACTTACATTATTTAGACTCTGTTGAATCAGGATTCCATTGTAACTAGCTGGACAAAGGGAGGTCATCATCAGAATCATAAATGTCGTCATAAGCACTTTGAACTCCAATCAATTCCCTAACACCATCGAATTGGGTGATTTTCTGCCTGTGCTTCGTCATCTTCATAACTACAAATGCTCTCGTTACTTGAAGGGATGTCTTCAAACAAGTATATTTCAATACATAGCCGCTACATCTTTATCTCCTAAGCGGCGCGTTCAGCGCGACATACTGTAAAGAATGTAAGAAAAACAAATGAAGTGACATCCATAAGCTAACCACCCACCGTCATGGTGGCTAACCACCAAATTCTCTTTGTAAATACTCATTGAAAACACAAAAGTAACAGTACTTTCATGCAAAAACACATAAAATAGGTATATGAGAATACGTTCAATAAAAAGCATTGGAGAAAAAATTTTACTTACCAGTTTTATAGATTTTGTTATCTTATCAGACACTCGAGAAAAAGTACGTTAGCGCTATATGTAATTCAACTGGTATGAACTGTCATTGATTCAATTTACCGGGAATCTGTCATTTGTTATGAAGAACAGTCCAAACTTTCATAATAATTCAACCGTTTATCGCTAAATGGCGTGGATTACAATTAACGTAATCGAAAAGTGGTGGTTAGTAACAGTAACCACCGAGACTGAAAGAGTTGAATAAATTTATACATCTAATTAATTAATATCATACAAAAGCGAATAAAATATAATAATATGTTAAAAGAGAGAAGAAGTGTTTCTTTATCATAGTTTTAAAAGTGGACAGTGTTTGAGGACGCCTTATGGACATGGGCAAGTAGCCAAGCCTTACGTCATTAACACCACTACCATCCAGACGAAGCGTTTTGCCTCCTCTTTCATATCGAGTACATCGAGAGACTGGAACAATTTGCCAGCGGCGGTGTTTCCGTCGAACTACAATTTGTGTGTCTTCAAGGCTAGATTGAATAGGCTAATAATAAACTAGCGCGCTTTACCTTCAACGATTGCATCACTGCTTACTATCAGGCGGGATTGCGGTCAAGTTCTAGTTTATCACTACATATTATAAAACAAAGGCACTTTCTCTTTCCCTATGTCCCTTTATATGATTAAATCTTTAAAACTACTCAACACATTTTGATGCGGTTTTTTTTAAATAGATAGAGTGATTAAAGAGAATTTATATGTATAACTAGCTGCGCCTTGCGGTTTCACCCGCGTAAGTTTCGATATGTTTTTTTTATATGCTCAGCTCCTATTGATCAGAGCGTGATTTTATATAGCCTCAAGCCTAACTGGATCAGTGGGCTATCCAACGCAAAAAGATTTTTTCTAATCGGCTTTAGCGATAAAGTTGAAAATCTATTAAAGAAATCTGACAGATTGTAGTAGCTTGATGTGCGACGACTGTCCCTACCTATCTGCGTTGACGTGATGCCAATAATTTGAATTCATTACTTTTTTTTATTAAAAGTGCACTAACTCATTTTTTTATAGATTTAAATGAATATTTTCGAAGATATTAGAAATTACGGGCAGGACCGGCCAGTCGGGGCTGTAGAAACGGCGTCGAGCCGTTATGTTTTTTAGACGTTCACAGTTTTTCTGTAGTGTATTTATAGCATCAGCGTTGCACCCGTGCGAAGCCGGGACGGGTTGCTATAAACTACAAAAAAAATCAGAGGGAGCCTCCTGATTTGTTGGTCGAGGCTCATGGCTGTTTTTTGGCAAATTTGACGGGATCAAACTAATATTTTATCATTTGTCGTTAATGAAATAGAAAGAAAACATATACTGAACTTAAATTAATTTAGTTTGTGAACAATGGAATTGGAACAAGGTCATATTTAAAAGTTCTACACTTTTGAATACATAGGAAACGTACTACAATAGTAATATTGCTTGCCCAACAACAATATTATTAAAGCAAATGCCAATGAACTTCCAAACTACATAAAATGACATTATTTACGTAACTGAATTCGAAAAATCGAAATTCTTTGAATACACAATGTGAGTCTTAACTATGTTAATTTTATTCGTCCCCGACGTCGTGGCATGTGACAATTTCTACCATAAAATATAACTTTCACGTAATTTGCCTATAAATAATATTGATTGTCGTTAGGAGTTTACTTACTTTTGTCCACGCATCGCCAATCGCAATAACGGTAATAAAAGGCAAAATAATATTTATGATGACACTCAACACACACGGGAGTCTGATATTTCTTGCAAATGCATCAGACTGCCTGTAAGTACTATCATGAAATGTGGTCTCTGACATATGCAGGTTCATATTTTTCTTCTCCTTTTGGTCGTCCCGACGTAGAACCTACATTTTCTAAGTGTTTTTGAAGGACTGTCTTCTGGAATATTGACATTCTAAAAGCTGCTTACTGTTAGCCTATTTTATGTAAACAAACAGAATTTACTTTTAATTTTACTGATCTATCCAAAAAAAAACCCACCAGGTTGCCAGGAACTGATACCAGATAGTTGCCAGGAAGGAAGTTGAAGTGACTTTCGGTAAGATTTATACATAATAGATATTCTGGCACCAAACTGGCTGCTCTGATACTTCGGAACTTATAGCTTATAAAAATAAACCATTTAACCAGATTATCATCGCGAGAGCAACTTATTATACAATAACTTGTCCGTGCCGACGTAGCTTAGATTAAAAGCCATCTTTGGCGTCTACAGTGAATATAGATTCAAATCTGGAACTGATTTAATAACACTGTTGGCAAATTAATGATCACCGTTTAGATAACAGAAAACGGGGCATTCAGATATCATAATTAACTTTACATTCATATAACATAATAAGCTTTTTGAATATTTTATGTGAACCTACAGTAGTTCCCATAAAATATTCAAAAAGCTTATTTTCAAATTCAAGAAATTCCAAACGCTAATTACGTCATTATGCTACGTATAGTCGGCCGCAGAGTGTGAGCTGATGCGCTAACAGGGCATTAGCTCGTAATTGCGTAGTGTTGTTATTTCGGTGTGACCAAAAAAATTATCGTGTAAGTATCGAAAAACAGTAAACGACGGACGTTCGCAGTCGGTGGCTAACAATACGTTTGGACAATTTCGAAAATGTACCGACTACATGACTATAGTGCAAGCAGATACTTCTCACTGTCGAAGACATCGCTGTAAAATTTTTAAAATGAACTTATAAGATAATTCGCATCTGCGTAATTGTCTGACTCCCATTGAAGGGAATCCTCGTAAAAAATAACACAACGAAATAGAAACGACACCATAACATTTAAGTACAATGTACACATATTTAATACAATAATCCCAAATCAGTTTTTGCAATATGATACAGAATGAAAACCAATGGACAAAATGCGAGTAACATCAGCTGTAGAGAGCAACGGCGGAGACATATTTGATTATATTATAGCTGGACCGACGTAGCCAGGTGCGATGTAGCGAGCACCAATTCCGTTCACCACGGTAGGACCAGCGACCAGAGTCTGCAAGGAAAACTGAGAATATCAGACACTAGTTCAATAAAGTGTAGAACCTATCGAAAATCGTTATTATAAAAGGCAGTCTCTCAGACTGACTTTCGGTTGGTTCACTAATGACACAAGAGGCGCCACAATGAGTTACTTTTTTAAATAAAATTTCCGTTATTTGGATAGATTTCAGTGCCTATGTATTTCATTAGGTCAGTTCGTATAAGGAATGAGCAGTGTAAAAGTGAGACAAGGCAAGATAAACTTTAGGCATTTTTAAAAGCGAAAAATTCGAATCGGATCAAGTTTTTTTTTTGAGTTATAGCCTCTCGTGTATCTATGCATTTTTTAGCAGTCGATTGGGATAAATGGTTAGGAGTTTTAGATATTATTATGTATATTTTGAGGGAGATACCAGAGGTACAGGTTTATACGTAATTCAGGTAGAATCCAATGATAAGTTACTTTATTTCAAGACTCGACATCAATTATTTCAATAAACGATTCTAATTAAAGGATTAGTCAAACACATGGGTGTACCCAGATTCTGGCCTAGGGGCGGGGGCAAGTCAGGCCTAGGGGTGGCAAGTCAGGCCTAGGAGGGGGCAAGTCAGGCCTAGGAGGGGGCAAGTCAGGCCTAGGGGGGTCAAGTCCAATTTTTAGAGTGATTACACGCGGATTTTTGTCAATTGCACCGCACATTTTGTCAGTGTCTACTGCGTGGTTTATTTAAAAGCTTGAGATAAGTCCTCGTTTATACTTTGTTTAGTAATTAGGAGAGTTCACATATATTCTTCGAGACGTTCAGGGGGGGAGGGGGCAGCCCACTGGATAAGCCCATGGTCAAACACAGTTTTACAGAAAACCATGTCATCATCATCGTCATCATTTCAGCCGAAAGACGTCCACTGCTGGACATAGGCCTCCCCCAAGGTTCTCCACGACGACCGGTCCTGCGCCTCCCGCATCCAGCGGTTTCCCGCGACCTTTACCAGGTCGTCGGTCCACCTTGTCGGGGGCCTACCCACGCTACGTCTTCCGGTGCGTGGTCGCCACTCGAGAACCCGTCGGCCCCATCGGGCATCGGTCCTACGGGCAATGTGTCCAGCCCATTGCCACTTCAGTGTTGCAATGCTTCGGGCTATGTCGGTTACTCTCGTTCTTCTGCGGATCTCCTCATTCCTGATTCGATCGCGCAGTGAAACCCCAAGCATAGCCCTCTCCATTGCCCTTTGAGCGACTTTGAGCCTTCTTATAAGGCCCATTGTTAGCGACCAGAAAACCATGTGCGTTGTTTTATACAACAACGAACGCGAAGAAATAGAAGAACTAAATTTAGGCACATTTTTCTGTATTTGTATAGCTAATAAGGTTGATTTCTTACATATAATTTTCGAATGATGGTTTTGAAATGCGATAAACGTCTCTGACGAGCTCGCAAAACATTTTTTATGGAAATAGAAATAATTAAAAATTAGTATTTATTAAATTGTTATCTTATTCTGCCTAAACCAGGTAAAGATTTTGACTTACGCTAACTGCAGGAGCAACTCCGGTGTAGCCTGGCAAGACCAAAAGCTGAGGTGCAGCGGCGGCCAAGGCCACGCAAACGACGAGGAAAACCAGCTAAAATTGTGAAAATACCTAATTATAATACATGCCGTTGGATATTTATATGTGGGTGTCAAATATAAAAGTTTTTTTTATAAACTGCCTAATATTTTTCCTTAATATTTTGGAGTCGCCTTTCTGTAATCGGATGCAGAAGCATACCAATATTTAACCAGAAGCGACTGTCATTCTGTAGGGTAATTGCACGACACACTATCAGTAGCAATGGGTTTCATTTTGAAATTGCGTTATTTACGTTTTTAAGAAAACAAATTTTCGAACACATTGCCAGCAACAACAAGCAAATTGCCAGTCCATTGCTTCGGACTGGCAATTTGCTTCGAAATGATTCCAACTAATAATAATGGCGCGTTACGCAATAGGGTATTGGACTAAAAAAACTAATTAGTCCGTCAGTCAGATTTCCAAAAAATACTAGACACGTATTTTTTGTTTTATCAAAACAATAAAAATTGACAAATATAAAAGGCATCATCAGTCAAATGCCCTATTAGGGTGTTGATTTCCACAACAAATTAACTGGGTAACGCTATACCCCTTATTGATAACTTTCAGGCCCTATACACTGAAAAATATATTTTCAATGGTGAATTGATAGAATAGGGTAGTTGACTAAAAAAAACTAATTAGTCCGTCGGTCAGATTTCCAAAAAATACTAGACACGTATTTTTTCTTTTTTCATATAAACAAAAAACAAGAGACAACACAGGGCATCGAAAACTCGTGTGACGTCACTGCACTCTACACTTTTTAGCGAGCAGTGACGTCACCAGCCACCACTCCTGATCTTTGATGCATTTTATATTTGTCAATTTTTATTGATTTGATAAAACAAAATATACGTATCCAATATTTTTCTATAATCTGAATGACGGACTAAATAGAATCATTTTTTTTTTACACAGGAAACATCCCTATTTTAAAATTAATATTATTTTAAGATTTAAAAAAAATAAGAAGTCTTTTAAAAAAGTTTCATGTACAGATAATACTTACGAAGAATTTCATTATGATGGAGGTTTATGTAGATCTCACTAGAACTGCTGTGAAGCCTTCTTAGTGCAAACTATACCGTCTCACGGAAGACAGCCGCATATATAGGGCCCTTGAAGGTCGCCAGCAATAGTTACAGACGGCCTAACCGAGCCTAGACCCTGCTAAGGTCATAACTGCCTATCTGAATATGTAATGAAAATACCAGTTGTCAGGAAAAATGGTATACAAGTTAATTATTCGCCCCGCTACCAGATATGGAGTGCATAATAATTTATTAGGACTACTTTGTCATCGTGCAGTGTTGATAGAAGTAAATATTTGAACATTTTATTAATAACTAGCGGCCGCCAGCGACTTCGTTCGCGTTGTTTTGTTATCATCATCATCATCAGCCTCTGCTCGTACACTGCTGGACATAGGCCCTCCTTTGTCCTCCATGGCACGTCAACAAGCTCGATCCTGAGCAGTTCTCCGCCAGCCCCTACCAACCACCTTTTTGATGTCGTCGCTCCATCTCGCCCGAGGGCGTCCTACGCTACGTTTACCGAGACGCGGTCTCTACTCGAGTAGCTACTCGTTTACCCCAACGGTTGTCGGTCCTGCGATATATGTGACCAACCCATTGCCACTTCAGCTTGCTAATCCTCTCAGCTATGTCAGCGACTCTGGTCCTCTGTCGGATCCCCTCATTTCTGATGCGGTCCTTCAGAAAGACGCCCAACATGGCCCGCTCCATAGCTGGCTGAGCGGCTTTAAACTTATGGACTAGTCTGACCCTTAGACCTCTGCCTCGAATCTTGCGGGCAGCGGGGCGGCGGCGGCGGCGAGTGAGCGGCAGGATCTTATGCGTAAAAGCAAACGGACCGGTTCTCGAAAGCAGCAGCGCGGCAGCGGGGCGCGGCAGCGGTGTACTTCACGCGCTCGAATCTTGCGGGCAGCGGGCGGGCAACGAGCGGTGATCGAACGTTAGGAATAAATTTGAATCAAAAAGATGTTGCCGCCATTGTTCAGACATTTCTTTCGCGAATAAAAACAAATATCTCGTCGACACAATCATGAACACAACACTACGCGGCTATAGTGACGCTATTTCGAGAACGGGTCTTCGATGCCCGCCTGGCTGCCGCGTTGCTGCCACTGCCGCCCCGCTGCCCGCAAGATTCGAGGCAACGGCCTTAGTGTCCACGTCTCTGCCTCGTAAGTTATGACGGGTAGGACACACTGGTTGGTTGGTTTAGTTATGCTCCGCTTCTATTAGTCGCAGCGTAATGTTATATAGCCTAAAGCCTTCCTGGATTAATGGGCTAACCGACGCAAAAATAATTTTTCAAATCAGACCAGTAGTTCCTGAGATTAGCGCGTTCAAACAAACAAACAAACTCTTCAGCTTTATATATTAGTATAGATGCATATTTTTTGAGAACGTTATATAAAACAAGCGGTAGATAGACTTTCTGATCTGTATCTATCGAGATGACGACAGATAGAGAAAAAGGCATGTCGCGCCGCATTATCCCAAATAAATTGCAACAGGACAGGAAAATGACGATGACAATTCAAAGTAGTGATGAATAATTATAATCGAATGTTTTCTTAATCTCTTGTAATAACCGTATCTTTCGTCTAAACGTTACAAACTTGATGGATGTCGATATACACGATAAACATAGTTTTTCTCGCCTCATACTCAAAGTCACAACAATAAAAGACGACGTTTCCAAAAAAAACTCAAATGTTTTTGTCGAAAAAACAGCTAATTACAAATAGTATAATCATACAATGTATTACACTAAATGCATGTACTTTTTTAAACTATTCAACTCAATTCGTTTTTAAAAGATGAGACCAGCCTGTTTTCAATACTTTTTAATAAAAACCTTCTTTCTCGCTGCTCCTTGTGCAGTGTACCTTGACTAAGTCACTGTGCTTTAATTTTGTTTTTAATGCTGCATTGCCTAAAAAAATAAATAAATAAATCGAAGATAAAGAAAAACAAAAACCCAGGCGTTATCGGTAGCTACTCACGTAGCCTGCATTGCAGCGAAAAGTTGATTTTTTGCGTATCCAGCATTCGATTTGGTTTAGGTTCATTTTTTCAACGTAATAACTTAGTGCTTCTCAGCCTCTATGGCGTAGCAGTAGCGAACGCGACCGCTGCGCATGGAGGCGCAGGTTCGATCCCCGCGCAGTGGTAATATTTGTATGAATGAATATGAATATTTGCACTGGTCTGGTCGTGCCTTGGAAAGCACGTTAAGCCGTTGGACCCAGTTGCCATACGAACATCTAATGGCAGTCGTTATGGTTTGTTGGAGGTCCCAAAAGTCCAACAATTGGTCTAACTGCAATGCTTCAAAAATCAATATCGCCTTCGGGTTATGGAGATCAGACGGCAGTCGCTTCACGGAAAATATCGAAGTTTAGCCAAATGGGCAGTTAGACTGGCAAAGTGGACCACAGACTCCAAAGTTGAAAAAGCTTCGAATGCGACTGGGGCTAGCGCTGAGATGATGATGATAAACTAGTGCTGGACCGCATTCAATTTAATACCTAAATAAAAAACACATATTAGTATTTCCCGCAACCCGAATGATGCAAAGAGTGGTCATGGAACTGGAACAGCACCATAATTACGTAACGCGTTATTACTTACAATTTGAATTATTTTGAAGTATATTGATAAATCTATTGCTTGCCTATATCTTCTCTGCTCTTCTCTCCTCTCCTCCTGTTGTGTTCTGTTATGCTATTTCACACATATGCACCATAATAGCGCAATACACTATGTGAATTCCATTGTCCGATTATCAAATTGTTAGAAATTCCAACTACTAATTACCTTAGTGCATTATATGAACGAGTTATCAAGTTGAATAAAAAAGTCACATTAGAACATTTTGATATAAATGCGGTAAGTTGAAAATTACAGCCGAGGCGAGTCCGAGCCGCAGGCGAGGGTTACAACTTACAAGAAAGCAGAGGCTGTAAATATCAAACCGCACATACGTCATGCGACTTTTTATAACATGTTGGCGAATATATTCTTTTGATTGGTTTATCCCAAGCCACGACACAACACGACAGAGTAATGTGGCTGTGGCTTAATTTATACTCGGTTACAAGTTAGCATCAGCGCTTTATTTTAGGCAAATTCACAGAAAACAGCCACTACTACTAATAAAGTAAATTAATTTTTTTTATATACTTAAGTAGTTATAATTTATTGTCAAAATAGTCCCAGAATTAATTTTATTCACAAAAAATGGTCAATATTTTATGATTAATATTTCCACCTTTTCGCAACTTTTCTGACATAATCATCTTAAGCTCACACATCTTCGCTAAAAAATTTTTTAAATACCGTTCGTTTTTAGACGGACCATCTTGATAAACCGTGCCTTTTACTTATAAACATGATTTTTAGACTACACCTAACCTGCCGTCGTAATAAGAAAAGGCACAACTACATTTTACAAATGTGGAGGAAATCGAGATTGAAATATTTTTAGAATTTTGTTAAAAAAAAAAAAACAGGTTTAAAATGTATTTTTCGAAATTGTGTACCACGGGCAAAACGGATAATTAGAATGTTAAAGTTTTTTGTTATTTTTGTATTATGTTTGTAACCCACCAATGTTGACAACAATTTATTTCAAATTACAGGAATGTACAATACCATTCAAGTGCTCAGCTTTACCTGATGTAATGATAAAAACTAAAACTGACACATGTTCCTCTGTGTCAGAAAAAAAAACGCAGCTACTTTGAGAAGGACATGCCCATCACATACAGTGAAAATATTGTACGTACATACTTATAACTTAGCGTTGGACATTACAATATTAACTTTCATGTTTAATGACTATAGCTCTTGAAGACTATAACACAACAAAATTTGCAATTTGCAATCAAACTTGGTATTAGCGGTTTTAGAAAAATTCCAGCAATTACTGCAGGAACTACACACATCAAAAGTGTCTAGGGATCAACATATATTTTTGCAATAACTTTTCTCCTGATTGATATTAATTAAAATTTTCTTTAAGGATTCATCAAATAAAGTGTTTTCGTTTGTCACAGTAACCATAAACCAAGTCACCTTTGCATTAATAAAGAAATTTGCCATTTTCCTAATAAAGGGATATTTAACATTTGAACCACTAACACAAAAGTTCGAAAAAAAGACTGAAATAACAGTTCTCTCTAAAATTTTATTGGGTAACTTAAACAATTAATAATCCGTGTTTCTACCGCGAACACTAACAACACAAGAACATCGGTTTGGCATACTCAAAATGAGTTCATCCAAATCACGCTGTAGAATGGCCGCCCATGTTCGTTGCAACAACAAAAAAAGGTCTTCTTGCGACTGGATACCCTCCATATTCCGCAGAGCTCTTCTCTGTAGCATATCCCATGCATGCTCAATCGGGTTCAAGTCTGGCGACTGAGCAGGCCAGGGCAGGACATTGATGTTAGCTGCGGCGAGAGTCTGTCTTACAACTCTTGCGGTGTGCGGTCGTGCATTATCATGCATTAACTGAAATAAGGGACCGATTTGCACTTGTAGAGGAACGATGACGTCTGATACAATCGTCTCAGCATAAATTTGAGCGTTGAGGTTGCCTCTGATCCAAATCAACTCAGTTCTTCCGCCGATCCAAATACCCGCCCATACCATGATGGTTCCACCACTATAAGGATGGACTTCCTGGCAGGATTTTAATCGCTGTTGGCGTCCAGGGGTTCTCCAGTGTCGTATACGTCTTTTATCCGGTCTCATACCAAAACGAGACTCATCAGAAAAGCACACGAAACGCCCAATTTCTGTGTTCAAGAGCCCATTGATATCGAATCCTACGATTGTGCATTGCTATAGGTGGTACCCGTAGCGGTCTTCGGGAATGAAGGTTCACTTCATGCAAGCGGTTTCTGACTGTTTGGTCGCTAATTAAGTTCCCTGAAGAGTGATGAAGCCTCACGGCTAACATCATGGCGGTTATTGTTGGAGCTCTTCGAGTTAAGATTTGAATGTATCGGTCTTGTCTCCGTGTGGTGCAGCGATACCGTCCTCCATGGCGCTCAGCCACGGTACCAGTGCTTCGGTAACGTGTCCAAAGTCGACTGATAACACTCTGACTTGTATTCAGAGCTAAAGCCACAGTACGTTGCCGGGAACCAGCTTCTATCATTCCCACGGCTCTGAGCATTTCTTCCCTGCTTAAATGACGTCGCCGCTCCATAATAACGTTGGTTTTAATCAGTAGTAGGGAAACAGTAGCACTAATAATGTCTTCAATGCGTTGTATGTTTTTATAGGGAAAATATTGACAGCTGATTTTCATTTTTTACTCGAATTTGATTCACAGTTCCTGATTCAAATTATGAAATGCACCAAAAAGGATCCATATAAATTTATAAAATCATAAATTTATTACAAAGCCACATCTCAATCTCAAGAAATCCGCATAAAAATGCTTGATCCCTAGACACTTTTGATGTGTGTATTTGTTCTGAAACAATCAATCAATCAATGAAATTTGCTTGGATTTACATGAAACTGAAATAATAAAATTTATTTCAAATATGTTCTTCAAAATAAGAATTCATTGTTATCTTAAAAATCGTACCCAAAAGCTTTTGGTGACATGCGCACCAGTAGGCCTAGTATGAGTTTTCAATACGAAACTCGCTCGACGATATCGAGCGCGTTTGGCGCTCTCATTGGTTGAGAGTTCTTACGACCTTGAAGCGGGCCAATCGCCGAGTCAAACGTGCTCGATATTGACGATCGAGTTTCGTATTGAAAACTCATACTAGGCCTACTTAGGGCAGAAATTACACAAATGAGTTTTATTTTTACATGTGTGATAAAAAAAATATTTGTTATTAATAAAAGTTGCTTAAATGAAAATGTTCTTTTTTAACATATCCTGCCAGCTTGAAATATGTAAATCAAACCACTGTCTGGGTAAGTGCTGCACAAGTTTACTTAAACAATTAAACACGTTGGACAAACCTCGAAATCGCGAGAAAAAAAAGCAGTCAAATATACGGAGCAGCAGTTTTTTATGTAATTTACCTACAGTATGTAGTAAGAAGTATTGTAAATCTACATATCTGGAAATATATAGTTTTCAAAGAATCTATGTTAAGATAGAAACTAAATTTAAATAACCTTTGTGTATCTTTTATACGACTTTCTTAAAATAAAAACACATACATAATATGATTTTTTGACCTTTAGTTAACTACAGTACAATTTACGAAAAAATAAATACCAATAATAGTTGATGCAATAATAATAGCTAACGCTGTTTATTTTTTTACACCTATTGATTTATTTTCGTAGAACCGATGGCCGATGGGGCAGTAAGGTTCTGGGGTGGCGGCCACGTACTGGAAGACGCAGCATAGGGAGGCCCAGAACAAGGTGGACCGATGACCTGGTGAAGGTCGCGGGAAGCCGATGAATGCGGGCAGCACAAGACCGGTCAGCGTGGAAAGCCTTGGAGGAGGCCTTAGTCCAGCAGTGGACATCTATAGGCTGAAGAAGAAGAAGAAGCTGTAGGTACCCCGCGGATTCACCCGCATCTTTGTGTACTGGTCCGCTCCTATTAGTCGTAGCCTGATGTTATAACTTTCCTCAATAAATGGGCTATCTAACAATGAAAGATGTTTTCATATCGTACCAGTAGATCCTGAGAATAGCGCGATTAACCAAACAAACTTCAGTTTTAGAATATTTATAATATTTATAATATTACTAAAGATTTCACAAAATGTCCTAGAACGAGTAAAAATATTGTCACCCTGGTGAAAGAGACGTAAAACATAAGTGAATTGTTTCAAAGTCATTTTTTTAGGCTTCACTTATTTATTCTTGGCGCAACATCCAATGTTTTTAATATTCTTGGTTGTACCCTTTTTCGTTAACACGGTTGCTTAAAGTGGGCTGTCAACAATGTCAATCTGCGTCAGGAGGAATGACAGCCCTCTTCAATCAATTCCGTCTCATGAACAAAGCCTCGTAGATGCGGCATATGTCGTGTGACGTAATCATAAATCACAACCTTGGTAAAATTGGTTGTCAGTGTCAGACTTTCTGGCATCTAACGATTGTTAAAGATACCGCGCCAAGTAAATATGGTCCACAAACCATCCGACGTTCGCCGGCCGTTGCCTAATCTAATCAATCGACCCGTGCAGCTGTTGTAACCGCCAGCCCCTACCTAATGTTCCGTGTGTGTGTTGTATGTTCCGGGTCTGGATGTTTGTGTATGTGAATTTATATGTTTGTAAACGCACGATACAGGAGAAATTCCTAGAGTCGTCAACGCGAAACTGGTACGAAAAAGGGTGACCCGTTACATTAATGATGTTCGGCAATCACTTAGACATTAGTCATGCATTATTTTATTAGGTAACTATCAAAGCGGTTTTTTATATAAATTATAAACTAGCGCTTGACCGCAATCCCACCTGATGGTAAGCAGTAATGTGATCGTTGATGGTAAAGCGCGCTAGTTTATTAAGAGCCTATTCACTCTAGCCTTGAAGACACTCAAATTGTCTTGTGACGGAAACACCGCCGCCAGCAAATTGTTCCAGTCCCTCGATGTACGCGGTATAAAAGAAGAAGCGAAATGCTTCGTCCGAATCGTCGTTTTTTATTGTAATACATACCGTATGATTTTAGAAATATGGACCTTACCAGCATATGAAACTCACATACATAACAAGAGCTGGGGAAAAAATGTTTAAAGAGATTCAGAGGAATTAAGTAAAACAATACAAATCATTTTATACGTTTTCGAACTCGACTCGAATCGGAATCAATTATATTTATAATTAATGAATCCAGATTTTGATTTGATTGACACATTCATTCATGATGTGGTCGAGTTGACACATTTCATCTTCAGCTTTTATGGCATGATTGATGCGCTTTCTCCATTTGCCGGTTTCACTTCCTTCAGGCCTTCTTCAAATAATATTTTACGTCTTTTATTTTAAAAGTTTTGTTGTTCCTGGCGACGTACCCCTTTGCTTGAGCCCAAACTAAACTCTATTGGGTTGAACTCACAGTGATTAGGCAGACGCAGGATTGTGACACCGTATTCAGCGGCCAATTCTTCCACAGCATAGCGTTCGTAATTAGTTTTTTGTAACTTTACTGTGTAGTTCCATTAATTGAGCCTTAATCATTGCAGTTTGATAATAAAGGACAATGCCAAGTCTCCATAGTAACTTTGGCTCAATATGAATTTGTTGTATGCAGTGAATATTCTTATATTTTTTTGTGTGGTTTAATGTCAAAAGTATGTTTGTGATTTCCATTTTTAAATTGAACTTGTAAGAAAGAAGTTATTCAGACATTTCAAATTGGAGGTTATGCATTTCTACGCAAAGAAAATTAAAGAACAAATAAACTGATGAATAGTTTTATTCTTTTTTACCATAATCATTCATTATCATCATCATCAATTTCATTATTAAATTCGATTAACAATTCATCAAGAAACTGTGCAGGGGGTTCAATATTGTTTTGGTGTCGAGCCCACCCTAAGTACCATAAAATGGTCATAATGTGGGAACAGCATCCCACAGTTCGTTTGCCTACCTTACAATTGCAATAATATTGACTTATTGCCTCTCTCCCATTTAAATTATTCTCAATCAAAACGTACACAAAATATTTTTTTCTTCTTATATGGCGACTTTGAATTTTCGCTCTTAAAAGCCAAGAGCTTTGAGAGAGAGACAATTGTTCTCTTAGATTATTGATTGATAACTCCCTGCACACTTCTATCTTAATCGGCAATTAAAACGAATGTGCTCACCATAATAAGATCGAGCCTGACGGAGTTGGTAGGTACCACAAGCTATCAAATTCAAATCGTGAAAATCTAGCTGGTGAAACTCAGTGACATTGCTGTTATTAACATTTATATTTGAGAACTGTGCCCTTCTATTATAATTATTTTGTATAATAAACTCACTTAAAGTATTATTTTGGAACATTTTTTGTTGGATGATTTCTAATATTTGAGCAGCATCAAACCTGTCTGTGAGCGGTGGTCGAAATCTATTAATTAGGGCAACAGCTATAGAAAAGTCAATCATGACATGGAATGAAGCTCTGTTGTTGAACTTGAATATTTTAAACTGTTGCTTAAAAATCCCATTCACAACTTCAATCACCCATCTGCAGATATTAACAGCCCTAGTGTAGTGTGCTGGCATTGATACAACAGAGGCTGTAGAAGTTTGATAAATACTTGGTGATATGGGGTGTTTAAGTTCCGTTGAACAGAACGGTAACTTCTTTGCCAACCAGGCGCGTGCGCTCCCTAGATGCAAATAAGCAGTGCATACCCTTATAATTTTCTAATTCGGAACACCTGAATCGTATTAAAATATAATTTCTGTACTACAGTACAATTTTATTAAAACACTAGACTAAAACAGTAACACTGCCATCTTTTGGGGCTAGCGCGAACTAGCTAATACATTACAATTCAGCATGTAAGCGGAACGTGACTTCGTCACTCTAGCGCCACGGAGCGTAAAGCGACGTAAGCACGAACTAAAATGCCTCTGATTTTAGCCTGTGTGGGTCGAATTTTGAATGAAATTGTTTGTGTGTGTGCCTGAGCTTCTTACGTGCGACAGTCCAATTTCATTGACATAAAAGGCAGTGCCTATTATACGCCGGCCAATTTAGAAAGTTGTTACAAATAGTACAATTGTTTTTTCGTTAAGATACATTTTTATTTTACCAAACTCACAATAATAAATTACTCCAATTTTTTGTGGCCATATTGAATATTGATGTTTGGTGTCGTTTTGAGTGCAACTGAACTGAATTCGTTTATTTACTGTAGATAAGTATTTCTTTCTAAAATATGGAAAATTATTCTTGTGAGCTCTGTTCTGGTGATATGGTGGTGGTATGTTTAGAAAAATTTAAAACTGTGTCTTTTTCAACGTTAAGTTTTGAGCAAAAATATAAAATAGTTGTTAAAGGGCATTGTGTTTGCGATTTGGATGTAACTCAAAACAAAGGTAATAAACACACGTTGTTTTAAGAAAAGTATTATGATAATTATAACTGGTTAGCAGGCTGTGTATGCACAATAAATTATTTTGTTTCCCGTGTATATTATTTTCAAAAGATGATAGTAAAATTGTTTGGAGTTATGGATATTCAGATTTAAATAATTTTCATAAAGCCCCCTCTAAATACGATTCGTCGGAAAAACATTTAGATTCTTATTTAAAGTACCAAATTTTTGTAAAAGGTAGAATAGATGACGTGGTTACGACGAATCGCTTAATAAACGAAAAATCAGAAAAAACTCAGCCGAAGCCACGCGGCGCGTTGACCTCCGTCAGCTGTTGCCACGCAACAATGCAACAATGGCTAAATGTATTTGTGAAAAAATATAACATACATAGTGTAAAAAGGTTAGAATCGATTCAGTTGCTTATTCTGAACAAACTATATTTAGGTTTACGAAAAAGGTATGTATGTATACAAGTGTATGTATGTATACAAGTGTATGTATGTATACACTTTTCTAAAGTTATATGTACTTTCTAAGTATATCTTGGACACCAATGACTGAAGGTGAAGGAAAACATCTTGGGGAAACCTGGACTTTAAGTCTGAGATCGTCAACCCGCATTGAGCAAGCGTGGTGATTACGCTCAATCCTTCTCTGTATGAGAGGAGACCTGTGCCCAGCAGTGGGACGATAAAAAGGTTGATAATGATGACGATGATGATCTATGCATACCCTCAACAAAATATCTGTGCACGCCCCTGTTGCCAACATGGGTGACAGATCTTATCTGTTGATCTAAGCTGTAACAAAAATAAAAATATCTTATTGCAATCAGAATTAAACATCAACCAGCAGCAACACATAAAATCATTGAAGGATATTGCTTACCTGTAGTGATGCGATCTGTTGCTATATCACGCATCTGATAGCGTATTCTCTTTCTGAACGAGACCACACAATGAATATTGTCACAAAATGTGTGGTGGTATGAATATAACACAATAAATCTGTAACTTAACGCAAACACAGAAAAACAAACAACCGAACAGATGTGTCAATGTCAGTTTAGACACGCGTACAGGGTTGCTATTACAAGACGATTATGTTATCGATCGCAGATGGAAAATCGATTTTTTTATAATAATCTATGAAACTATTAACTGTTAAATAGGTCGAACGTATCAATTAAGAAAATATAAATAAGAAAAAAGAATATTGAGGCGGTAAATATAAGTAAAGAGTATATTTTTTTATTTAAAACTATCTAAACAATAAAAAAATATTTTTACAATACAATTATCGATTACAGTAGCAGGATTTTATTTATTTAGAGTTATCGATTACAGTAACAAGATTGGCAACATTTTTGGTATTCAAATCTTGAATTCAAGAACTTAAATTAATTACTTATTAAAATGATTTTTTATTGGACACGTTTCCGTAAAGTACTAAATATGTTTTTTTAAGTTTGTAGTTTATATTTAAATTGTTGGGAGTAAGAACTTAGTGAAAACGTGAGTTTAATTTTAAAAGTTGTGTAGGCCGAAAGTTGACATTCTCCTTTGTTTGTCATCCAACCACTGAATAATATCAGCCTCCCACCAGTTTGAAGTGGGGATACGCTCGACTTTTCTAGAATGGTACGGTGCTTTATCTAATATCAGCACGGCATTTGGCTTTAAATTTGCCAAAATGCTTTTAAGCCATTCTTCAAAAAACTCCGAATTCATTTCTTCGTGATAGTCCATACTATTTTTATTGTATTCAAAAATAAGTTTAAATTAATGGGAGTTGACTGTATATAAGTATACATGTAATGAATTGTCAAGGGCAGCTTAAGACTTTTTTAGCCCGAAAGTGATATCGAAAAGAGGGGACATTAACTAGCCGCCTCGTAGCTCGGATCTATCCCCAATGGGTTTTATTTAAGGCTAAAGTTTACGACACCAACCCAGTTGACGAATAAAGGATCGTATTCGCACAAAAATCCAAAACAACACAACAAAAACATGTAAAGCTTTTATCGAAAATTTCCGCTCTAGATTGCAGTAATGCCAGAATCATGAATTGATGATAAGATTGAATTTGATTGCATATGGATGATATGATTTTTAAGAAATAAATTCCCCCTTTGTATTCTATCGAAAACAATAAACAGTTTTAATCTATCTCCTGTATTTTTTTTATCATTATTTCAAATATAAACGGACTTTTGGTCAACAATATATTTTTATTTATATACGCTATTTCAATTTGAATAAAAAAAAATGCAATCTCGACTAACTTTTAATTGTAAAATCTCGATTTACCACATCACTATTTATTTGGGAAAAAAAACCTGCAACACTGGAATTGCAGTATCATGGGAATACTTAAACATTTCAATTCACATTCATAAACAGCAGGCCCCAGAACGACTTCCTGTAATAGCAATACATATATTAATTATTCCGTGCGGGGTCAAACCTGCGACACGCAGGGCAGCAGTCAATCGCTCAGCCACTACGCCAACCGTGTCGACACAGAGTACCTACATTTAGAGTCGACCAGTATGTTATATGTATGTCGCTCAAAATTCTGCATGTTTCAAGCCGCTTTTTTTTAATATTGCAATAGTTCCTCACCAGACTACCCTTTAGGACATTGTCTGCAAAACGTTTCTATACATTTCTTTCCATTGTGGAACCTGACCAGAAGTCTCTCTACTTAAGAGGATAGCAACACCATTGCTAGGAAGTAGTGACGAGCGGGGAGACTGTCTTTTGTAATTTTGACGATCGAACAGTACTGATTCTAAGTCTACTTCAATTAAATTTTCTTTTCTTTTCTACTAGATAGAAATTAAAACAAAAAAGTATTGAAAATACTTTTAATTTTATTTATATAGTTACAAAAGTTACAGATCAATATGTACAAGATACGAGTATGCTCTGATAGAACCGATAGACAAAGTGCAAGTTGCTAAAGCTTTGTATGGCGAAGGGAGTCATGATGGTTTAGTAGATCTAGTAAATCACAGGCAATCCAGCTGCGATGATACGGGGGGCGGCAGCGTTCACCACGGTAGGGCCTGCAACCACGGTCTGCGGACAAAATAGAAAAGGAATTAGGATATTGACACATGAACGCAAACCCAAACGATAGCAAATGATCAAACAAGTAACTAAATGATGCATTTCATGTATCAGCATTCATTTCCAATAAAACCTATATCGGTAACCATGCCGACTGTGCCGTTTCCAGAAGAGCTCATCTTCATTGCTGACAATGGTAAAGGCAACGGTGTTTCGGGTATTGTTGGCTCACATTTTATTAATATTTTGTACTGTTTGGATGAAGAATCTAATACATACCCCAGTAGCAGGAACGATGCCGGCATATCCTGGATAGGCGGCAATCAACTGGGGAGAGGCGGCGGCCAGAGCCACGCAGACGATGAGGAAAACCAGCTGGAAATACAAATTAAGGTAACATACCCGTATCATTGCGAAAACAAAAGCACTTACAAGTAGTGATGGTGGGTGTCTTTTTGTAATTTTGACGTAAAAAAGTGCTAATTTGAAAAAATTACTTTTGATTTTGATTAGATAATCTCGCAGCCATAGATCAAGCAAACATCAATGGAACGCCGTTACCTACTTGTCTAATTGGATACAAAATATATAGGTTTGTAGGTAATTATTAGTAGGGCAACCCAAATCTATACAAAGTTTAAACGTTTTTCTTCCACGTCAAAAGCGTTTCACTCATTGACCAAGTCAAATTTATTTTTGTTTTTTTAATAATTATAAACTAGCGCTTGACTGCAATCCCGCCTGATGGTAAGCAGTGATGCAATCATTGATGGTAAAGCGCGCTAGTTTATTAAACTCATTCTCTTAAAAAACTTAGTGAATAGGAAGAAAGACGACAATTGAGCGAGGTAATGCAAATTTATAAACCCAACAACACGGCCAATGATGCTACGCCATAGGGAAATTGATCTGGATGGACCATGATCAAACTCCCGACACAACATCATTTGCCGCATCGTACCCGGCAAGCTTCACAACACAACTGCTCAGACCCGTCCTCCGTACGGCTTCAGACAAACATCACGCCGGAACACGACGAATCGCTTGGCGGCAAGACTTTGTCTGGTGGGTGGTAACTTCTGCCGGCAGCCGATCTTATGGCCTACCACCGAGTAGGCCATAAGATCGGAACGGTAATTATTTTTTGATTATTTTTTTTTATCTAATCTTTGTTGGATCTACCAATCTTCAGTACTGTTAGGGGACATAACCGACTACTTTTTATTATCTGACTAAAAATTAAAAAAAAATGGGGCCTTACGAAGTATTTCATGTTGTTGGATTGGGTAGAACTGCTGCTGAGACCTCTCAATACGAACTATAACGTCCTACGGAAGGCAGACGCATTAAATAGGGCCCATGAAGGCCACAAAGCACAGCAGCTCTGTCGCCAAGCTTTGTAAATACTTAGATAAAAGTGGCTACTGCATATTAATCAAAGAATGTATAATGTGTATTTGATAATTTGCTACACCCAGTTGATACTGATGACAATGTTTGCGGTTGCTACGTGCACAATTCTGACAAACTGCGGTATCTAGGGAGGCTCCTAGGCTTTATTGTATGGATAAAGAGCATAAGCTGCTACAACAGTGACAGTTTTGAATTTTGGGATGTACAGAGGAAAAAAAAAGACAAAAAAGCGGCTGTAAACTATATCGATTTTTTTTCACTCTTTACTTCTTTTGGGACCCGAAAACCTAATTCTTAAATGTGGATATCTCAAGCTGAAGGATTGTAGGTACTCTAATCATTTGCAAACTTCTAAAATCTACTACAACCCAATTTTTTTCCTCATTAACAGTGCCGTTATATGTAGATATTATTACTACTATTGGACCGTATAAGTCGTCATAATACTCGTAACACGACTTCTTATGTGACCACATGCAATTAACATACAATTTGAATAACGGTAATTGTTTCTTTGTTTTCCAGTATGCAAAGTATATAAAACAGTAAATTAAAAGTATAAATGTTGGTGTAAATACCGGTATATGAGGTTACGTATATAATTATACATAACTGGATCACACTGTAGGCGTTTTTATAAGTTAGTCATTCACTGAGCTCACATTAAATGCTTGTTATGAAGGTATGGACGGGTTTCAATAAGCAGTCGTTTATTGATTTATGTTATTGGAACAATACTTTATTAATCATTCACGAGAAGCTTGTAAAGTTTCCTATTATGTTTATATGATCATAGCATTGAAAAGTTTCTGCGAATTCATGGAGTTATTTGTTCCACCACTTTACAGCAGTGGTGGAATAAATAAATCCATGAATTCTGCTGCAGTAAGTAAACTCCAGTTCTCGCCAATTTCAGTTAGTGAACTTATGTATAGATATAAAGATATCGTTATTTCAAATATCAGTCGTGGTAGGCTACTGTTACAAGTGGTACAGAACTAAAGAGGCAATACCTACCTACGCTTTCTGAATGTGGAGCGACTTCTGAAAAACCCTACTGAAATATTTTTTTTTTAAAGTATATATAAACTAGCTCTAGACCGCAATCCCGCCTGATGGTAAGCAGTGATGCGATCGTTGATGGTAAAGCGCGCTAGTTTATTAAGAGCCTATTCACTCAAAACTGAGCGAATAGGAAGGAAGACGGCAGTTGACCAACGATGCTGCGCCAAAGGGAGATTGATCTGAAGACCCTCCACGACCAAACTCCCAACACCGCAACATTAGGCGCATCGTACCCGGCACACATCGCAACACAACTGCTCAGACCCGTCCTCAGTACGGCTTCACCAGACATCATGCCGGAACACGACAAATCGCTTGGCGGCAAGGCTTTGTCTGGTGGGTGGTACCGACTACCGAGATCACTTATACACGTTATATTATTAAAATAATTAGATGAGGATTGCTATACGACTATTCTGAGAAATCAGGTCAGTCTCTTTTGAAGTCCAGACATTTTGCATATGAACACCTCCTGGTAGACAGATGTCTGAAGTGGTCTATTGAGGCAAGTCCCACACAGATTGGGTTAGACATATCCAGTCAATACAAGCATTTGCCAGTAATCGTATAGTTCAATTCAAAACTTGAGGAGCTCAAAGATTCGATGAATGAATATCATTCATCTAGCGCTGATCTGTTTATTTTTTTATAAAAACTAGTGACCCGCCGCGCTTCGCACTGCAACTGCACTGCTTACTACAGAAAACCGTTAACGTTGTATAAAAAAAAGGGCCTGCCGCTCCCGCTACCCCGGACGGAACGCGACGCCCCGCAATTTTTTAATCTGTAATATCTTCGAAAATATTCATTTAAATCATATGCTGTAAAGGGGATATAGATCTGAAATTATTAAAAATAAAAATCGAGATGGTAAAATAGGGGTTGATTGTAAAGAGTTGAAAATTCATGGTTAAATATGTATTTACTAATGCTGTATCATAAAAAAAAATTTAAAAACATTATCTTAAATTGAAAAAAAACATTTAGGTGTGGATTACCGTTAACATTTAGGGGGATAAAAATAGATGTTGTCCGATTCTCAGACCTACCCAATATGCACACAAAATTTCATGAGAATCGGGAAAGCCGTTTTGGAGGAGTTTAACCACAAACACCGCGACACGAGAATTTTATATATTAGATTTTAAAATGTGTATTTAAATATTAGAATATATAAATGCATTAGTTACTAGTGTCTGTTTTCTCGCCGGGCAATCACTAGTATATTGTATGATACTATATTATCAAGGGAGAAAAAAAACGTAAGTAGGTACATCTGTACGTTAGTAACGAAATAATAAATATAATAAATATATACGGACAAATCACACAGATTGAGCTAGCCCCAAAGTAAGTTCGAGACTTGTGTTATGGGATACTAACTCAACGATACTATATTTTATAATAGATACATATATAGATAAACATCCAAGACCCAGGCCAATCAGGAAAAGATCGTTTTCTATCATGACCCGACCGGGGATCGAACCCGGGGCCTCCACGTCGCAGGCAGGCGTGTTGACCGCTGCGCCACGGAGACCGACAAAAAATAAATTACAAAGATCATAATTATGACCGCGTTTCTTCTTAAGATTTTGATTACATACATACATAGATTGATTGAGCGGCGTTAAGCCTAGTGCAGCTTATCTAAATAGTCTTAGGTAATACAGCTATTGAAATGTAAAATTATTGCATCATCTCATTAAAGCGATCTATGCAGTATTGTAGCATCATAAAATTCTATTATATCATCATATTTCTATTTTAGAATGTTGTATTAGTTAAATCTAACTAGCTCTAGACATTGCGAACATTAATTTAATTAATAAATCACTGCTTCTGTGCTCATGATAATTTAATAATTTATTACTTCCGATATGTTTTAGGATTAGCATTTTAATTTTATTACAATTTAAATGGCAAATTGTAAGACAGTTTTATTCATTTAAACTTTTCGGACAAGGGTACAAAGAATTGCCTTATTTTTCTCACTTGATATTGGTTTTCTTTATTTTTGTGTAACCGTACCACGTGTCTAATTGATTGTTCCAATGGGTCCATATGGGTCTGGGTCTACTAGGGAGTGGCATCTGTTTCTCCTTAACACATATCACTTGGTGATCTAGCTAGGAGATCAGCGCCTCGCCCAAGTATTTGTATGTACTACATGTTCTTTGTTATTTTCTGTTTCTAGAATGTATTAGCCCTTAATGTACTGCAAATAACCATGTGTCATTATTACTATCAATAAATAAATTATTAAGCTATTGCATAGCTTCTATCGCGGGCCTTGAGCGCGGGGACCGAATCCAGAAATTCCGTAACGAAAAAACCTCACGCTCCCCATCGTCTAACGTCGTTTCAGTTCGGCAGTCTTCGGCACGGTATGTTTGTGTGCGTGCGACATCGAGCACATATGTGCTCGATGGCGTGCGACTACATCTTTTGAAAACAATTTATAGATTTTCAAAAAGAGCATGCATATTGCTGGGCGCGAACTCAGTTCTACACACTTGCCATGTTACTGATAGTCGCGATGTGCTAAACTTGCGATTAATTTTCTCTCTGAAATAGGTATTCTATAGAGATATGTCATAGACGTCATCGACGTTGTCATGGCTACCTTAAAAACTTTTCATATAATTAATTATTAAGTACTTTTATTCAAATTAATTTAGTAGTGTTTTTATAAAAAAGCTTTTTTGGAAAGAAAAACGGAACGAACGGAAAAGCTAAGATGAATGTCACGCTAATTTTTCATAGGACTTTTAAATTATTTATAGTGTTGTTTACTAAATAAAAGCGCGTGATTTTATAGAGTAAAAAGTGCTCACGCGGCCGTTTTTTCAATTGTTGCAAGAATTCAAAAGACTGTCTTTAAATAGTGTTCAGACGATTGCTCAAAGTGTATTAGATTTCATTAGTAATAGAAATAGCATTTCAATAATGACTTTCAACTGCCAAAGTCTAAATAGTCGTAAATACGATTTACAAGATTCAGTTACGAGACAAACAAATGTGTTACTTCTTACCGAAACTTGCATGACGCATGATAATCCAATTGAAATACCTAATTTTAATTGTATTGTTCAGTTCAAACGAGATACTGTTTCAAAAGGTGGGGTAGCTATTTACCAAAATAAAAATGATATTACTAATATTATGACTCCGAATATTGAAATAAATATTGCACACGTTAGCGATGTTAATGTTAGGCGCTCAGTTGTTGGAGATATTTGTGCGTGCTTATGCAAACTTAGAAATGGCCTACAAATAGTTATGGTAGCAATTTACATTTCTCAGAATCCAAAATTGGATGAGGTAGAGCATTTTATTCATCGCACTTTACTGGAGTACACTGAAGAAGGCTCGAAAATACTTGGTACAAATGGTAATAAATTTCCACTTATCTTGGCTGGCGATTTCAACATTAACTTCGCTGATAAAAAATCAGAGCGGTTGACAACTTTTCTATCAAAAACATTGAATTTGAAAATGAATAATGATCCACAAGAGTCCACAACAAAATATGGGACCACCATTGACGCGGTATTTTCTAGGTATTTAGAGGATATTAAGTCGCAAACTTATGTTTCTTATTTCAGTTATCATAAACCTATAGTTTCAATGATAAATATTCCTGAATAACCAACAGCTACTGTAAGGTAATAAAACCCACATGTATCGTAAAATAATAAAAATATTTTAAATAATATTAACTTTTTATTTATTTAATAAAAGAAAAATTTGTTTTCTTATCGGTCACCACGCTCAAAAAGTGTAACTTGAATTAATATTAAAGAAAAAGAAATACTGCATAAATAAAATAAATAAATAATTATAATTGCATAAATTGATACAAAATGCTATGCAATAGCTTTACCGCGGCAGTCCCCGAGTGCCACACGTCTTTTTATTATTATAAAAAACTCTCTACTCGTCAGTCAGTCAATCTTGGATCTCGCTCAAATAGACACTTTAGCCTCCATTTAATAAGTAGATAGATAGACCTTATACTTATATATTGCTAGCTTTCCGCCCGCGGCTTCGCCCACGTGTAGTTCGGTTATATCGCGCTTTTTAGATTTTTCCGGGAAAAAAGTACCATATTATTTAATCCGGACTTCTAACTTTACGGTTGCAAAATTTCAATCGGTTCAGTAGTTACGGCATGAAAGCGGAACAAACAAACAAACTCACTTTCCCTTTTATAATATTAGTAAGGACTTGAACTTCGTGTTTTAAAACTGGGTTAGTTTATTCTTTGCATGCGGAGTTTGCCGATCTAAATATACCTCTACCTATACAGACGTAAAACGTATCACATAAGCTATAAGTGACCTGGTCGACGGCGCATTGTGCTTCACGTGCACCTCAAAGAGATGTCAGCACCTCGTGACGGGGTTCACGAGGACCGATGCCTCCTGGGCCAGGGTTGCAGGTTGGTTATAAAAGAAACCGTGGCCCTAGAGCACAGGCAAGTGAAGAAACACCGGTGGGTTTTAGTCAGTAAAAGTCTGTCACCCTTCCGCTCCACACAGAGTGGGAGAGGTCATTTGATGATTTCCTATTCAAAACAAATGTACCTTTTGTTTAAAACCATGATATAAAGTAATAACATTCAACTCACCCACTCGCCACAATGTGAATCTTATATTATCAGCAAATGAGCGGTTTTTCGGCGTCAAGTCGTATATGTTCGTCAGGTTCCTTAGACATTCCGAGAGGCTCACTAGCATCAGCTCGGTAGACCGCGTTCTCGATCCAGACCGCAATGCGGTCGGAAATAGCAACCATGAACCGAGCGAGACGACCAGGGTTCGTTCGGGTTGGCTTTGGTTCACCTAGCATTTAAAAATAATGGAAATAATTAAAAACATTTCAACATATTGTATTTAGAATATCAATATTCTTTCTACATTAGTTCCTGGGTTTGATTTCCAAATCAGGAGGGTTATTAGATTTTTATATCTGGAATTTCTCTGTAGCAACGCGGAAGACTCACCATATACAGTTCTCATCAGAAAAATCGAAATACTTCCCTTTTTATTATTACTATCCTAATTTTACACAAAACAGTATTTATTTGATGAAAAAAAAAACATCATGTATAGCCATTAAAAAGGTAAGCGGAAATTTTAAATTCAAAATTAGAATTTCTGAGAAATTTTGTTTATCTACAAACGAAATGTATCACTGTTTTGAAACAAGTGTTTGTTTAGAATTAGTCATTTCACCTTTGTAAACCAAAATTTTGCCTTTATCTTGAAAGTTTTTGTTCTTTTTTGGTTTTTTGCTGCTTCGGCACGTCTGAAAAAGTTTTTTTTGTAAAACATGGACACGTCACCGGCAGTGACCGCCCAAGTGATGGCATTACTGAATTCTGGGCTTAGTCAGCGTGTTGTCGCTGAATGATTGCATCTAAACCTGTCATCTGTTCATAGAGTCTACAAACGCTATCGGGAGACTGATTTGTTCACGCGCCGTTCAGGATCTGGCAGGAATCGCGTTACTTCGGAGCGAGATGATAGATTTATTGTAACAACTTCTTTACGCAATCGATGCCTTAACACTTTTCAACTACAGCAGCAGCTTCATGTTGTACGTAGTGTGGCTGTAAGTGACTCTACAATTAGAAGAAGGTTGAAGGAACGTGGATTGGTACCGCACAAACCAGCAAACGGGCCGAAATTAACTGCAGACCATCAAAGAACACGCTTTGCACGTGAGCACCTAAATTGGTCATACATCCAATGGAGCAAAGTCCTCTTTTCTGATTAGAGTAAAATTATGCTATATGGTAACGACGGAAGGAACAAGGTCTATAGAAGAGATGGAGAACGCTTGCACAATGCTGTATTGAAGAAAAGGTCAGCTACGGTGGCGGTTCGTGGACCATTTTGGGGAAGAATCAGCGCCGTTTTTCTCGGTGGTAGGCCATAACATCGGCCGCCGGCAGAAGTTACCACCCACCAGACAAAGCATTGCCGCCAAGCGATTTATCGTGTTCCGGCATGATGTCTGGTGAAGCCGTTCGGAGGACGGGTCTGAGCAGTTGTGTTGCGATGTGTGCCGGGTACGATGCGCCTAATGTTGTTGTGTTGGGAGTTTGGTCGTGGAGGGTCTTCAGATCAATCTCCCTTTGGCGCAGCATCGTTGGTCGTGTTGTTGGGTTTAACATTGCATCACCTCGCTCAACTGCCGTCTTCCTTCCTATTCGCTCAGTTTTTCTGAGTGAATAGGCTCTTAATAAACTAGCGCGCTTTACCATCAACGATCGCATCACTGCTTAACATCAGGCGGGAATGCGGTCAAGTGCTAGTCTATAACTATAAAAAAAAAAAAGTAAGACGCGCTAGTGTTCGTGTCTGGACCACGTCTGCTTGCACTAAACTATCATTGGTACGTCGATCAGTGTCTTGAGCCTCACGTGATGCCCTATGCACATTTTATTGACAACGGCTTCATATTCATGCACGACAATGCTAGGGCGCACAGCGAGGGCCTCGTATGAGATTATCTTGCTAGAAGTCTGGATCCCCATTATGGAATGGAGAGCAAAAAGCCCGGACATGAATCCCATCGAACATTTATGGAATGAGTTAAAGAGACGTGTTCTTGCTAGAAATCCAGCCTCGGAATCACTCAGGCAGCTACAGCATGATATCCAAGAAAAATGGAATGTAATGCCCCAACATTTGATTGTCACTCTCATCCGACCCATGAAAAACCGCATGAAAGCAGTCAGAAGAGCTCGGGGAGGGAATACCAGTTACTAAATAAACTATTCCTAGCTTTTTTTGCATTTACATGTATTGTTTAATTCATATCCTTCATACTCCATACAGAGCAAAAATTACCTACTCGTTACTAAATACGAATCCTATGAAAATTTTATTTGAATTTAGAACATTAACATTAGGATTTTAAAACCTCTTTTTATTCACCATTAAACGACATATGACATATATTTCTATAATATGTATATCTTTCTGATAATCCTTACACAACATAAACTCGTAAGCCGTTTCCATTTTTTTTATGAGAAGTGTATTTACATGTGTTACACATAACTGGCAAAATGTGGGTGAACTAATTAGGCCACTGTAAAATCAGGTACTTTTAAATAGTCACAGGTAAAATACGTCCTCTATAGAAAATGTAAAAACAATTAAGACATCAAAATAAGCCGTGGCAGTTAAAAAATTATCAGTCCTCAGTGTCAGCACCCATTCGCGAAAATGACGTAGGTGTAAATCAGGACCATTCAGCTCAATCGTTTTGAAGGGAACTAAGAGCCATCACGCACTCTGTACTGGTCGTCGGGTACTTGGTCGACGGCCGCCCGGGTGACTTTGCCTATGTTTTGGTTGCTGAGAAACTGAGTCACCGTCGACAAATCGACAGTGCGTAATGGCACAAAATGCTCCACAAACACGTCTCCGCCAACGAGACATTAGAGTGAACATGACATACTCTCAGCCGCCGGAGAATATTCAAGTCAATGAAAGACTGCCCAAACCTTCGGCGGAAATACGCCATGGTGTTATCTTGTATGTAAAATACTTAGAACGACATCAGAAACATTTTGTTTTGTGCACAAATGCTCGTTGCTGCTATGTTGCATATTTCATTTACCTGTCCAGAAAAATGGCACATCTCCAAGTCGTATATCTACTATGACACCTTCAAGGCAAGTAAGACTGGTAGTCAATCACAACACTCGTAGACTGTACGAGGGTTGCGACTGGCTTCCACTTAGAGCCGTATGAAACTAACCCAGAATTTCAGCAACTCTCTCCAGGACAACATCGGCGATACTTCTCAGACGATTCGAAACCAACATCTCCTTCTGTCCTTTAGCTATGTAATCGCATAAATGATAGGCCACCTGAAAAGAACAATAATCATTAATCAATGAAGTCGATTCGACAAAGGTTGAAACGTTTAAGCCAAGTCTCATTATACTCCATCACTTTTGGTAATTAACTAAACGTAAACAAATTATTAAATTAACACGATTACACGTAATACCAGTCATTTCAGTTACTGTTGTCATTACCTATATGTCACAGTTGTACTTTCTCTTCAATTTAATTTAGTACTAACTGCATACGTTTCGATCCAGCAGGATTTCATTTTGACAGTTCAACAATATTCATTGCATTATTTACGTTTGAGCAGAAATATTTTCGAAAATATGGAGCAATGGAATTGCAATAAGCTTTAAAATGATTTCAATTCATAGCAAATTGTGTGTTACGCAATTAGGGCGCCGTGGCAATATCGGGATAAAAAGCATACCATGTGTTTGTTATTCCTAATTGTAAACCATCTGTGTGTCACGTTTTATTCAAATCCGTTCAGTAAGTTTTATGCGTGAAAGAGAAATAAATATCTGTACATTCATAGAAACTTCTCGGTGGTAGGCCATAACATCGGCTGGCGGCAGAAGTTACCACCTTCCAGACAAGGTCTTGCCGCCTAGCGATTCCTCGTGAAACCGTACGGAGGAGGAATCTGAGCAGTTGTGTTGCGATGTGTGCCGGGTACGTGAAGGGTCTCCAGATCAATCTCCCTCTGGCGCAGCATCGTTGGTCGTGTTGTTCTTGGGTTTAACATTGCAACACCTCGCTCAACTACCATCATCCTTCCTATTCCTAAGTTTTTTTAAGTGAATAAGCTTAATTAACTAGCGCGCTTTACCATCAACGATTGCATCACTGCCTGCCATCGGCGGGATTGCGGTCAAGCACTAGTTTATAATTATTAAAAAAAAAACTTTCACGTTTTAATACCAGTTTTAGTAAGAAGTAGGATCATGACAGTATTTTTCGCTTCATTGATGTAACTGCTCTATGGCTTTCCAATGAAAGAATGATCAAAAAATATTGTCATGTTACACATATTTACATTTTTAATGTTGCTACATTGAAAAGTATAACTATACCTTGCATGACAATTGTCAGTTGAATGGAGTATAGAGACATTTCTGCCTGCATTCGGGGAATGTGAGTCTGTATAATGTTTTGTTTCGTATTCATCTGATCAAACCTGAGCACTAAAGTTGACGAGCCACGTCTGCCGTAATCGCAACTCCTTGCTCTTGTCAGCATGTTCCTTGCGGTTCATCATACCGCCGGGTCCGGACCACGGCCCCCCAGATTCATTCAAGGCTAAGAAGTACTGCTCAGTTTGCCTGCGAAAATAGACTACAAATAAAGCAGAGAAATACTATTCCTACGGCTTAATGTATGAACGTAAATAAAGCAAAGGAGCAGCTATGTAAGTATCGCAGCAGATGGCGTGTCCGATGCTTCCTGCCTTACATCATCATCATCATCATCTCAGCGTTAATCCCAGTCGCATCCGAAGCTAGGGTCCGCTATACCAGTCTAACCGCTGATTTTGGCTAAACTTCGATACTTTCCGTGAAGCGACTGCCGTCAGACCTCCACAACCCGAAAGCGATATAACAGCATTGCAGTTAGATCAATTGTTGGACTTTTGAGGGCTCCAACAACCCGTAACGACTGCCATTAGATGTTCGTATGGCAACCGGGACCAACGACTTAACGTGCTTTCCGAGGCACGACCAGACCAGTGCAAATATTCATATTTATGCATACAAATATTTGCTCGGCGCGGGGATCGAACCCGCGCCCCTTTGTGCAGCGGCCGCGTTCGCTACCGCTACGCCACGGAGGCTGTTGATGCTTGCTGCCTACCTCCACACGAAAAGGCAGGATTTTATGTTTTTTAAGAATTATGCAATATTTCATTACTTAAAGCATATTGTTTGTGTAGGCGCGAGGCAGGCCACGCCTAAGATGAACCGTCGTGAGGTCTGGAAAGGTAGCAAACTGTGCGACGATTACTCATGCCATATATACATATAATAATCTTTTTTTTATATATAAATTATAAACTAGCGCTTGACCGCAATCCCGCCTGATGGTAAGCAGTGACGTTGTCATTGATGGTAAAGCGCACTAGTTTATTAAGAGCCTATTCACTTAGCCTTGAAGACACTCAAATTGTAATCCGACGTAAACACCGCCGCTGGCAAATTGTTCCACACCTTTGATGTACACGGTATAAAGGAGGAGGCGAAACGCCTCAACAACGGTGTCAACAACGTAAGGGTGGAAACTCGCCGTACGACGGGTCGTCCGATGGTGGAACGGAGATGGGGCAATTAAATCATGCAATTCTCTCGCACACTCCCCAAAATGCATCCTATAGAACACCGAAAGGCTGGCTACTCTACGCCTGTGCTCTAGGCTTTGGAGACCGTCTCGAGTTAAATCAGGGTCACCAATCAGCCTCTTCGCACGCCTCTCCACTGAATCCAAAGTGGCCAGGTGACACTTAGCAGCACCAGCCCAAATGTGGCTGCAGTAGGTACTCCACACACAAACGGACCTGTGCTTTCTACAACACTAGAATCTGCCCTGGCGTGAAGTACCGCCGGACGACGGACCTTTGCAATAACGCCAAGTTTCCTGGCAGACACCGTGGCCTTGGACTCAATAAACCCAAAGTTTAGGTTCGAGGAAATATCAACTCCCAAAAGCTGAAGGCGGTCGGTAGGTACACTCCAAGGATACATTTCGAAAAGTAGGAGCCAAAGTGAACGGGCTCCTTTTGGCGGTGAAAAGACACGCCTGGGTTTTGGCGGCATTGAATGCTACAAGATTGGCATTGCCCCATTGCCCCCATCACTTATAACCATATGTCGGAATAGGTAAAGTGATTTCTGGTACTTGTATCATAAATGTTCACAGAAAGAATAACGTGGATAAGAAATTTTCCCGGAATGTAATTCCGGATCCAAGTAAATATTGTTAATGTTGGTAGTGACATTATTTCTATTCAATTCATTTAAAGGAAGGTAACAAAACTAAACTAATTTATTATTTACTAATTGAAAAATGAAAACAATCAAATTCCGATCGAAGCATTAATACCTACATTTCAGTATTTTATTTTTAGCCTCTAATGACGGGTGTGGCCAAATCAAACGGTTTTACGATTTAATATTATTTATACATATTTTTTTTAATAACCAACCAATTCCGTAAAGCCGATTCCGATCAATGACCCCAATTCACTCTACTTATTCCGACCTATGCTTATAACATATCTAAGCAATCATACAACAATTATAACATGTATATGCAACTGTGGAAAAGAAGAATCACGTGTAATGTGCTTAGCGTTGAGCCAGCATCCTGAGTATTGTCTTTTTTTTTTTTTTTTGCCGGGGTGGAAATCCTCATAGGATGCCCGCCGCCCTGGGGTGGGCGACGGGGTATGTCAGACTTTTACTGACTAAAACCATCCCGGTGTGTCTTCTATCACGAGCGCGCGTGGGGCCGCGGGAGTCTAAATTCTTCCGCGGGCCCACCCTCGTGCTGGCCCGGTCTGTCCGGGCCTCGTCTCCTACACGGGGTAGTGGGGTGTTAAACCACCCCGTGCATCGCCTCAAAGGCGCGCGCCGACACTCGCGCGCGCCTCTGCCTCGGGGTCCATCAATGGGGGGCGGGGACTTCCCCATGTCCCTCGCCCCTGGACCCATTCATGGGGGGCGGAAGAGGGCGTTATCCGCCCTTCCTCGGCGCCCGGTGCGTCTTCTGCGGCCCGGGAAGGGAGTTGATATCTCCCTCTCCCGTTCCGCAGCTTCCTTCTGCGACATCACGTCCTCGCAGAAGGACACCGCCGCGTCCCACGACTCTGAGCTGCCGACCATCCTCCGCACTACTGCCGGCAGCGTCAGGTCGCCTCCTACTTCATTTGTGAGGACACGGCGCTGCTCCTCCCAAGCTACACACTCGGAGAGCGTGTGCTGCGCCGTGTCCTCCCCGCATTGGACGCAGTGGTGGCACCGAGCGTCCGGCTCCCTGCCTAAACGACGCAGGTACTTGCCGAAGCAACCGTGCCCCGACAGTACCTGCGTCACCCTGAACGACAGGGAGCCGTGCCTCCTCCCGAGCCAGTCGTCGAGTACTGGCCGGATCGCCTCGACGGTAGCGAGGCCGGCGGTAGGGCGCATAAGCCTCTGCCGCCAGTCCGCCACCAGGACCTGACGGAGCTCCTCTCGGCGCAGCTCGATCTGCCGCTGCACCGAACTGGAGCCCCGTGTCCGCTCTTCCTCGCGCCATCGGTACAATGACGCGAGTACTTTCGCCTCTAGGTCCCAGGGCGGGGATCCGGCCAGGACGCAAGCCGCCTCGTAGGATATCGTGCGATACCCGCGGACGACCCTGACGGCCATCGCCCTCTGCGGCTTGCGCAGAATGGCGAGTGTTCCGGCCGTCAGGTCCATCGCCCACACAGGGGCCCCATACAGGGCCATGGACCGCACGATTCCCACGCACAACCGCCTACAGGCGGCGCTCGGGCCCCCCATGTAGGGAAGCAACGTTGATAGTGCGTCCGCTGCACCCATCAGCTTGGGCGCCAGCCGCCGGAAGTGGGGTCCGAAATCCCACCAGCTGTCGAGCACGAATCCCAGGTACTTCATGGTGAACTCGACAGCTATCCGGGCCTCACTGACCACGATATGTGATCCCGGCGCCGGCGCACGCCGGGGGCCATGGAAAACCATGGCCTCCGACTTGTCAAGGGCCACCTCCAGGCCCAGGCGCCGGATGCGGTTCACCACCTGTGACACCGCAGCCGTGGCTATCAACGTCGCTTCCCTGTACGAGCTCCCCCGGGCAGTGACAAGCGTGTCGTCCGCATAACACGTCAAGTCGGCGCCCGACGGGAGCTCGCCTCTCAGCACCCAGTCGTAGCCGATGTTCCACAGGAGCGGTCCCAAGACCGATCCCTGCGGAACACCGCACGACATTTGGTGCCGACCGGCACCGTCACGTCCCCGATAGATGACGCTGAGTATTGTCTCCGTCAACTTCAGAATGAACATTGAATTGCGCGTGTCATCACAAGCTTCGCATGAATGGAGGTTCACAACGAGCATTGCCTACTATACCGTAACGGACATACAGCTTGGCAAAAAAGAGTCTGACGCGGTGACAGTTGGAACTAAAAATGGATAATTGAGGCAACATTGCTCCCTTGTCAATTGCTAGTATATTCTGTGTCAACAGTGCGTTTACCATAACAATCTTTTTATAATTTCCAAAAACTATAAATTATTATTGCATAATTGTCCATTTAAAATAAATAGAACTATTCATAGAAGTGGCAGAACAGTGATTTACCACGTCTATACGCGGTGTTTATCCGAATCTCAAGCGGGATAAGTTTTATCGATAATCGAGAATGTTTATCAAAGAACTGCGGATATGACAGGTATTTATGTACTTTAAATAAGTAATTATACATTAAATAAGTTTTTGTAAATGTATTCAATGCATAGTTTTGTGGTTATCCAGATTTATGTAACTTTTAGTCTTGTTTATAGAAATTGAAAATTGAGGTTATGTTTTGTAGTTTAACAAGTCTCGTATACGCTATCCTCCAATATAGATACTTGAAGATTATGAAAATAGAATTAATAACAGTGTTGTTATTATGTTTTTTTGTTTTAGGTAAATCTGTCAATACTATAAGAAAAATTGTTCAGGAAGGTGAAAACAATAATGGCATTTTTTCACCACCAGGAAAACATCGCAAAGGAATCGAAAAAATCGAAATTATCTAAATCTTTCTTCGGACGAAGAAAGATTTAGATAATTTCGATTTATGTGCAATACGTTTAGCAAGCCGAGGCTTTTGTGCAAGACAAAAGGTTCATTTCTTTTACACTGTGAAAAAGCAGGTATGGTTTATTCTTACACTATTCCAGATTTCATGATTTTAAAAAAAGGAGATTTAATAAAAAATACAATGTTTCAGGTACCTACACTGAGAAATTTAGTGCCGGTAGTTAGAGAAGACTTGGGTTATGATGGAAGCCGTAAACATCTCAGAAAGATATTACACTCTGGGTTTATAGATATAAGAATATTTTGACAGAGGTGCGATTATATATGAACTGGTGGAACAACTTATAATAAATTTAAGAGATGACAGTAGCAGTGATTTTTCACAATCAGAATATTCCAGTGATTCTGAAGATGCAGGAAGCTTAAGCCAAAATGTGAGCTTTTCTTGAATTTAATATTTAAATGAAAGTGTTTTCGATTTGTCTGATTAAATTGTTATGTATTAAAATAAAACTTCAATCAAAACGTGTTCATTCATTATCCTGTAATATTTGTCAATTCCTAACAATCCCACTGTTAGATTGCCCTTGGGGGCATGATTATCTGTATGTGGGTACTTATTACACAGCCTTCTTACAGGGCTTCGGGGCTTCCCCTATGAATATTGTCTATACTGGACATTGATTTGTCTGAGGGATTGAACCACCCACTTGGATTGGGATCATATCTCCAAAAATAACAAGTATCAAAACTTGTTGACCCTAAGTATTCTGGGTTGCCACAGGTGCGATACTAGTGACCTCAATTATTCCACACTCTTGTAATCCACCTCACGGTTGCGAAGAGAATAAATTAAAGTCTTGTATAAGTTGGGTTTTATAAGTTATTTTAATAACAATATCACTTTCACTTAGTTAACACTTATAACAAGTACACCTGTGCAGCCTGCGACTGCTCGAGCTCGAATGCCGTGTTCCCAAATGAGACCACCCACGTTGACAGCTACCTACTTGCTGTCAACCGACAAAAGTCATTTGAACAACTATTGAAATAGTCTCTCTTGGGAACACTGTTACAATTTGAAATTAAATAAAACATTATATTGATTTAGTTAATTATATAGCTACTAAATTTAAAAGGCTAACAGTCGGCCTTTCCTGACATTTCACGTCTCGTGAAAAAAATTAATAATATAAAAGATTGTATAAAATAAAATAGTAAATATCTGTTTCAATCTCTAACAACAAATAGCACAAACTCAATCAACATCTCATTTCCGATTTCATCTCTAAATTAGAATTACATTCGATACATAACTACATCAAATATTTCACATTGATAATTCAACGAGAACGAAAGCCCTTCATGTTTTCGCCTCAAAATACTATATCTGATTGTAGCCTCTACATATCTACATCAAATATCTAATGATCATCCGAGGGCAAAACCCCTTCATGTTTTTGCCTTAAGATGTCACACTACAGTACTGAAGCCCCTTCATGTCTTCAGCACTGTCTAGTCATTCCACTGAAACCTCTACATTTCAGTGGTCTGACAACTATAAATTGCCATACTACAGTACTGAAGCCCCTTCATGTCTTCAGCACTGTCTAATCATTCCACTGAAACCTCTACATTTCAGTGGCCTGACAACTATAAAATGTCATACTACAGTACTGAAGCCCCTTCATGTCTTCAGCACTGCCTAGTCATTCCACTGAAACCTCTACATTTCAGTGGTCTGACAACTATAAAATGTCATACTACAGTACTGAAGCCCCTTCATGTCTTCAGCACTGTCTAGTCATTCCACTGAAACCTCTACATTCCAGTGGTTTGACAACTTGAAATAGAAAGATTAATTATATTATGATTTCTCTGAAACAAACGGTTAAGATACACATAGCATGCAGAAATAGAAAATTAATTTGCAGAAAATCAAACGGTTATAAGCGGACACTAGGTTTCGTCATCATGAACAGATTTTTGATCATCGTTAGAATCATTATCAGATTCAATATTGGTTCTATCAAATACTAACCATGGGTGAATCTTGTTTACGGAAAAAGTGCCAGTAAAACGTCGGTTACCTTTACGAGATAAAGGAGTATCTTCAATAATATATCTACCATGATCCAATACAGTTATTATGCGATAGGGACCACGAAGTTTTGGAACAAGCTTTCGACTCTGACCACAAGAAGGAACATCTCTTTCTACCCTGACTAAATCACCCACAGCGAATGTGACCTTTTTTCTATTTTTATCAAAATTTTCCTTCTGTTTAACCTGATTATTGGCGATGTGTTCAGATACTTGTTTTCGAATATTCTCTATTCTCTCTTCATGAGTTTCTTCGGTGTTAGTTGTAAGAGACAGAGGAGAGTCATTAGTTCCGATTAATTTTAACCCAAACAATGCCTGAGTTGGTGTTTTTCCTGTTCCTTTATTGAGAGTATTGTTAAGTCCCCACTGTACTTCGGAAACCCCTTCATCCCACAGTCTTTCGTCTTTATTAAAGTTTGTAGCACAGAGCAGCGAGGACAGTCCTATTGTACCTCTCTACTTGCCCATTTGCTCGCGGCGTTGCGACAGCATTTAAAACATGTTTAACTCCTAATGAATTTAGAAATTTCTTAAATTTTATGGAAGTGAACGAGGTTCCTCTGTCAGAGATTATTCTCTGCGGTACACCGAAAGTATGAAAATAATGTTTTAATGCTGTAATACTATTTGTACTTTTCGTGTTTTTAACTGGGTCAAGAATTATATATTTAGTAAAGGCATCTATAATTAAAAGAAGATATGAATTCTTTTTCTTACTACGTACGAACGGGCCTAAATGATCTATATGAAGTGTGTGGAATGGGCGATCCACCTTTGGCATAGGGTGTAATTCCCCGGACCTTTTGCCAGTGGGAACTTTAGTGTGAGCACATTCAAGACAGGAATCTACATATTTTTGTATGAATCTTCTCATTTTGGCAAACCAATATTGACTTTTTATTTTGTCATATGTTTTCTCAAAACCAAAATGTCCCAAAATATCATGATTTGATCTAAGTAAGTGCCACCTTATTCCTTTTGGTACAACCCATCGTTCGCCCTCAGGCGTCTTCCTGTAAAGCATCCCTCGTTTAAGCACAAAATTGTTTTTAATTTCAAGAATATTTTCAGTTTCTTTGTCGTTAAGTATAGTTATTATTCTTTGTAATTCGGAATCATTTTGTTGGGCGGTAGCTATCCAATTAGTATCTATTATTCTAACTTCTGTATACTCATTTGTTGACTTTAAAGGATTACGACTGAGGGCGTCGACATGACACATACTTGACCCTGATTTGTATTTAATATTGAAATCAAATTCCTGTAAAGAATTCCACCACCTTGCAACCCGTGGTAGCATGTCTTTCTTTTCAAATGTAGCTCGAACTGAGTTGCAATCAGTGACTATTGTGAATTTCAGCCCTAACAAATACACTCTAAATTGTTTTACGGACATTACTACAGCCAAAGTCTCTAAATCATAGGAAGTGAAACGGGCCTCTTCGGGGGAAGTCTGCCTACTGTAATAAGCAACAGCACTAAACGGGGAATCCCTCGTTGGTCTCTGCATTAATATTCCAGCAATCCCTAATTTAGAGGCATCAGTATTAACTTCCGTTTCATAGGTCGGATTATAAAAAGCAAGAACAGGGCGTTTTATCAATTCCGCTTTTAACATTTGGAAAGCCTTTTCTTCAGAACTTCCCCAATGCCAAGTACAATTTTTCCTAAGGAGTTGAGTTAATGGTCTAGCGATTGTAGAAAAGCCCCTTATAAAGCGCCGAAAGAAACTGGACAAACCAATAAACTGACGGACTTTCGCTTGACAGCTTCTATTTTATGCTGCCCAGGCCGTATTCCATTTTCATTTACTTCAAATCCTAAGTAATTAATAGACCGCATAAAGAAGTTACATTTTGATAATTTTAATGTTATTCCAGAGGTCCTAAATAAATTTAAAGTATTACTTAATTTCTCGAAACCCTCTTGTAAAGTTTTAGATGGAATGATAACATCATCCATATAAGCAAATGCATCTTTGAAACGCGCGTTACCAAGGATATTATTAATAGCTCGTTGAAAATTAGATGGGGCATTAGCCAAACCAAAAGGCATCCGGTTAAATTCAAAGTGGCCATCAGGTGTTACAAAAGCTGTTAAATGTTTGGAAGTTTCTGACATACTAATCTGGTAATATCCGGACGCAAGATCTAAGGTTGTATAATACTTGAAACCTGATAAATTGTCCAGCTGATCATCAATCCTTGGTAATGGATAATGTTCTTTAATTGTCTTCTTATTCAAGGATCTATAATCTACACAAAGCCTATAGTCTCCAGTTTTATTTTTGACTAACAAAATCGGAGATGCGTAGTCGGACATGGATGAACGAACTATTCCCGATTCCTCTAATTCTTTAACAATGCTTCTAACAACTTGGCGTTCCGAATGAGCCAATCTATAAGGCCGGTAAACAACGGGACTATTGTCACTTAAATTAATATTCATCTCAACCCCTTTTATACCTCCTAATTCCTTGGTGGAAAAAGCAAAGCAATCCCTATAGTCGTTTAATAAACGAAACAGCGACTGACGTTCCTCTTTTGTTAATTCGTCATCTACATTGACTAACGAGTAGTCTATATCGGGATCGGGCAGATTCACGTCATTCCCTATAATTCTATTAACACGGTATGACTGGATTTCTGCAAACGGAACTGCACGAACTATCAGAAAGCCTTGTTTGAGAGTAAAACCTAACGAGTTTAGTCCTTTTACCACAATTTGACCTTGGCCATTTGTTAGTTTCACTAAAGCCTGTATCACTTCGTATTCCTTATTAGGTTCGCAACTTAAACTGGATTCTATTAAAACATCACCATTATATTTATTTTCAGTATACACATCTACACCAGTATAACCCTGTACATTAATATCGTCTAAAACATGTAAAGCAATCTTGAATTTTGAACTAAGCTTATCCTTAATTAGAAGAGTATCGTTGGTTTTAATAACAATAATGTGCTCCTGTTCGGTAAAAGTTTGTCCCAATAACAAGGGAACTTGCAACAAATAATCAGAGACTACTAGTATTGGTACTACTGCCACCACACCATCAACTTCAATTGTTAAATCGAATCTTCCTAAACAATTAACGACAGAATCTCCAAATCCTTTAAGGATCGGCAAATCAGTCACTGACCACGAGTTAATTAAACTTCTGGCGATAGATTCTCTCAGCATTGAGCATTGGCTTCCAAAATCAATATAACAGTCAAGAATTTCACCTTTGACAGAGGCTGTTTTAAAGTACTTTAAGTCTGTATCAAGCTCTGCACAAACACGCAACACCGTTTTTGAAGTAGACTCCTTTTTCTCGCTACAGTCATTAACTAAATGTCCTACTTTATTACAAGCAGTACACCGTTTGATTGGCTGCTTACACTTATAATACGGGTGACCTTCATCGCCACAGTTATAACATTTAGACGAAAATTCTGTTCTGCTAGATTTAGAACCTTTAATTTTATTGCGTTTATTATCAATTACGCTTGCCTGCTGTGTATTTTTTTCCATTCGTTTATTAATTTTAACTCCCTTTAAGTAGATAAGTAACTTATCAAGATCAAAGTACTGTGCCGCTTCTGCACTAGTCCTTATTGATCGATCTTCGATCCCAAACAGTACACAATCAATGGCATTCTTACCAGTAATATTGCATCTGTTCAATAACACCATCTTGTTATAAAAATATTCCTCTAGAGATTCCCCAAAATGAGCTTTACAGGCAAGCATATCCGATAACAATTGAGCATAATTTTCGTCACTTGGAAAAGCTGACCGTAGTTTCCCTTGCCACTCAGACCAGGAAAACATTACGCTAGGTAACCCTTGATACCACTTCAGCGCAAAACCTACAAGTTTAGGTAGTGCGTAATGGATCGTTTGTCTTTCTGACCAATTATAAATTTGAGCACATTCATTTACTTTATTTATCCACGTTTCTATGGATTGGTTTCTTTTAGATGGATCGAATTCGGGAATAACATTATAGACAGGAAAACGTTCATTGTTCCCATCAGCTTTCATGGTTTGAACACTTTGAACAACATCTTTCAACATTTGCGCTAGCAATACTTTCTCACTAACCTGCTCGGCAATGTTACTATCACCTTGGAAATACCTTTTATTATGGTGACTACTCCGTCTGGTGCTGCCACGGCTGCACCGCACGCTGCTACGGCTACGTTGCACGCCGCTCCGGCTGCGCCGCACGCCGCTCCGGCTACGCCGCACGCCGCTCCGGCTACGCCGCACGTCGTTACGGCTGCGCCGCTCGCCGCTCCGGCTGCGCCGCGCGCCGCTCCTGCTGCTCCGCATGCCGCTCTGGTTGCGCCGCACGCTGCTCCGGCTGCACCGCACACCGCTCCGGCTGCACCGCACGCCGCTCCGGCTGCACCGCACGCCGCTCTGGCTGCGCCGAACGCTGGTGCGGCTGCACCGCACGGCACTCCGGCTGCGCCGCAAGCTGCTCCGGCTGAGTCTCGCACACTCAAGGCGTTGCGCACAGGACGGCAGTTCTGGATCCGGAGTTTGCAAGCGTCTGCTTCGACTATTCGATTGATCTTCCATTTGATTAGCTGAAATAGCATTTTACACACGAGAGAAAAAAAAATTTTTTTTTTTTTTTTAGGGTACATAAAGAATAACGAAAAATGGTTGATGTGCGTTTCATTTTATACTACATCATTGTTTGTTTTAAACACACTAAAACATTATTAGTCAATCGCATAAATCTACTAATTAAAATAATTTCATCAAATATGAAAAATAATAAAAAGAAATATACAAAACTAAAACAATACCTTAACTTATTGCGTTGTGCTGGGCGCTTTGGTTACACTGAGAATACAATATTCTTAGTGCTATCCCAATTCTGAACTGTAATCCACCTCACGGTTGCGAAGAGAATAAATTAAAGTCTTGTATAAGTTGGGTTTTATAAGTTATTTTGATAACAATATCACTTTCACTTAGTTAACACTTATAACAAGTACACCTGTGCAGCCTGCGACTGCTCGAGCTCGAATGCCGTGTTCCCAAATGAGACCACCCACGTTGACAGCTACCTACTTGCTGTCAACCGACAAAAGTCATTTGAACAACTTTTGAAATAGTCTCTCTTGGGAACACGGTTACAATTTGAAATTAAATAAAACATTATATTGATTTAGTTAATTATATAGCTACTAAATTTAAAAGGCTAACACTCTTTTTTGCCAAGCTGTAGGTAATAAGTTAGTATAACACATTTTGGACAATTTCGACGGTTTACGTAAAATGGCTTTGTAACCATTTCGATTGTATCTGATGAGTACTTATGAAAAATTGCGATGCGACGGAAATTAGTTTTATGAAATAACATATAGATACCTGCCTATCTGTACCTACAGGGATAAATAACGCTGCCATGATTTTTCAATGCATTTCACAATATAATTGCACACCTTAATGTTTACCAACTGTCAGTTGTCAAAATATGCTTAAAGTTACAGGTATAATAAATCATTACTAACTCAGGACTAAGAAAGTAATCCTCCTCTAGTGCACTCTTGATCTTGTCTCTCCGCTCACGCGGTAAAATAGCGCACTTCTCGTCCCAGAGCGAGCGAAGTCGCCGAGAGTTGGGCCGAGCTAACATCTCTACTCGCTCCATGTTCCGGCGGAGACGAGCAGACATCTTGCTAGGACGAGCCTCTAAAATTGTAAAATAGGTTTGAATAGAAAATATTTAATTAAGAAAAGGACAGAAGACAAATACCTATTAGTTTAGTCCTGTCCTATCTTGTAGAATGAAAAAATCCACTGAACTTACTTAAATTTAATTTAGTCTAAAAATTTAAATTTAAGTCAAATTTATTTTCTTTATCTCAAAAAGTGAACGAGGAACCCGGTAAAGGTTGCAACTGCATGCAAAAAACGCGATGCCAACATTGCTTTTCATTCATATCATTATTTTATTTAAGTTTCACAGTTTAAAAATGCGACAATCCCGTTTAGGATTCCGGCCCTGAGGGTTAAGAAAATAATTCTAAACGGATTTCATTTGTTATTTATTTTGACGAACGAAACTCTAAAATAAATGATTCGGAGATAGCCTCACGAAACTACGCCTCGTTGTTTGTGTCAGCAGGCCTGTCTGGTGATGACAAACAAGACTGCACGATCGAAGCTTCCAGGAAGAGCTCCTGACTCAACTGCGGCCACCGCTGACCACACGGGGCCCAAGACATGAAGCCAAGACATGAACCTAAGCCCTCAGGCCAAGACACGAGGCCAAGGACACAGGTTAAATCACGTGGACAAGGCCACAAGCCAAGAAATGAAGACAAGGCCACAGCCCATAAAATGAGGCCACATGCTAAGACATGAGGCCAATTCACAGACCTAGACATAAAGCCAAGACATGATGCTAAGACATCATGCTATGACATGATACTTAGACATGATGCCAAGAGATGAGGCCAAGGCCACAGACCAAGACACGAGATCAAGGCCACAGGCAAAGACACGAAGCCAAGGCCTCAGGCCAAGACACGTGGCCAAAGTCACAGGCCAAAACACAAGACCACGGCCACAGGCCAAGACACGAGGCCAAGGCCATCGGTATCGGCTGATGGGGCTGCAGGAGGCGGGTGGAGTCGGCCGTCTTGCCGCAGAGACTGGGGCCCTCGCAACTAGAGCCTGCTAGAGCGCACTCTTCGGCGTTGTCTACCGTTCTCACGATTGTGGTTATAGCAGCCGCGGCGAAGCGAACGCTACCGTTTTCCGTTGGCCTAAGGCTAGCCGGCTCGCCGCTAAGGTCACAATGGACTCCAACCGGCCGAGAACCGACTCTGAAAGGCAGCCAGCTCTTTTCGTACCAAGGCCAGAACCGGAAGTGCTGCCGGTACACACCCACTCCGCCCATGTTGCACCTCCTCCTGTGACACCTTCCGATGGCTGACAGCTCGCAGCCCATCTAGGTCCGCTCGGAGCTCCGAGTTCACCTTTCGGAGAAGGTCCATGGCGGCTGTCAAGCAGTGAACCTCCGGCCGCATTTCGGCCATGCCATCCGGTGGGGGCCCAAAGTGAGTGACGTTTGTTGCCGCAATGATTGGGCCCGCAATCGGAGGAGGACCCTTGGCCATCCCCCGGTTTGGGGCGCTGCTTTAGGAAGAACTTCTACCCGACAACCGCCTCCACCACGCGCTCCGAGCTCTTGAACGAGACCTTCATGCCACATGCAGCGTCATACTCCGACGCCGCATCACTAACCATTCATCAACATCCTCCTCATTATGATTTTTATTTCAATTTTATACCGTTCCCACGAGTACGAACTTTGGATACTTGCTCAAAAATACGTGGTTTGCAATAGCAACTAATTACATAGCTATTAATCAAGCTTTCAACCTCCCTCTCGGTGCGCCGCTGTTTGGAGGTTTTGGGGTCATTTTTTATAGCGGTTTTCTACCTCGCGGCCCGGGCAGTTAAGCCAAGACCTTCGACGCCCGTCAAAAGTCAGAGACATGCGTTTGAAAATCTTCGGGACTACGAGACAGAAGAAGCGGACTTCTTCTTGCCTGGCGGCAGTGTTAGTGCACACCGAGCCCGCTCTTACTCTGCCGCCGTGCTTGTCTGCTAAATCAGCACAAGCACATATTGGAACGTATCTCCTCCGACAGGGTATTGGCATACGGGCAATAGCACTTGTGCCCAAGGGGAGTCATTGCCCTGTACCCTAGTGTACACCGTCCCGAAGACTGGCCGTCCCCCCGGACGTATCCATAAAGGAATTCCAGTCCACTTGGAAATAAGCCTTCTATACGACAAATGGTTTTTTGAAATCTACTCTCCGTGCACTGCATCCATAGGAACAACGTATAAAAAATTCGGGTAGATTAACCTGTATCCTTTCTGTTGATCTTGACATTCTGTACAGATAAGGATTCCTCGACACCCTTCTTAGGTGGCATGATGGTTTAAGAAAATAAAGTACTATAAATTTAACGAAGATATTCTCAAAATATCACTTTACATGTTTCGTATGACACGAGAAAATAATTTTTGACTTTGACTTTAGATAAACGCGCTTCCAGCCATTACTAAAGGTAGGTAGGTAGGAAAAGTAAGAGAATATACCTTTTTGGTCAGAGCCTATTTTATCATTTCCACATAAAATTACAGTGCAGACCAAGGAACTTATACCTAAACTGGAATGTGCACTATCGATCAAAACATGTCCAAGGGAGATAGCTACACAGTAACCCTCTGTCCTTGTTGTGTAGGGTGACCATTATAATGGAATTTAAAAGGAATGTACGTATTTTTTTTATTAATATTACCTGAGTTTTTGATTTTTATATAATATTTTTAATTTTATTACTCTAAAAATTAATGATGTACGGACGACAGCTGGTCAATCTACCCGAAACTGTCAAATATTCCTAATCAATCTAGAACCTTAATAATTTTTTTTTTCCTTCTTTGGCAACTGAGCCGGTTTCGACTATTCTGCCAGTGTCACGTGGTGACGGCAGCAAGGAAAGGCAGGCCGTCGAACTTTTCCCTTCGTGGTAGGTGTTAGTATAGCTGCATGGACAAACACATGGGTTAGTAAGACAAAAAATCTAATTTACAGGGACACATGAGACAACAATTAGACTAGTTTATACTATATACAGACTATTTACACATAAACTACGCACCAATTAAAATTTTAACTCATTCTCATTTAAGAATCTGGCCAAAAGATTTATTAATTTAGGGGGGAAGTGGGAAAGTAGGGTGTGAAAATTAGTTGGAAGAGCCTTAATAATTTAGAAATAAAGTTGAAAATCTAATAAGGCAATCTGTCAGATTGCAGTAGCATGATATGCTGTCGTAGGTACCTATAAATAAATAAAATATCTACAAGTAAACAGAAATTAATGTCATTGTAAATACCTAATAAAAGCCACTTACTCATTATGTACACAAGGACTAAGTGCACATTTATTAATTATTCCCAAAATTTATGATCACCCTATATACAAACAAAATAACTTGTGTATGATTACCGCAAAAACTTACTTAAAGAATGATATTCCGCATCCAGGGTATGACTCACCCATCTATTAATGGCTCTTTTTCTAATCGAAAGTGTTGGTTTCAAACAAAATTGCAAAAAATAAAACTCTAACTCTGTCCACTTTTAAAACTATGGTAAAAAAAGCACTTCCTCTCTCTTTAAACATGTCATTATTATTTTTTTGCTCTTGTATGATGTTTATTAATAAGATGTTTATATTTAGTCAAACTAGTATGATATATTTAATAAGTAAATAGTACACTGGAGACTACCTACACTATCTCTCTCTCCTTCCCCTTAGTAGTCCATCCAAAGGTTCTCTGTAAAAGATCGCTCTTAGCGATAAGACCGCCCATTGTGTCACCCTTTGTAAAATCTTTATATTAATGTTCTGTAATTTATATGGTGTACATAATAAAGAGTATTCTGTTCTATTCTATTCTATTCTACGGGTAACACTTAGAAAGAGACAGAAGGCTACAGGGACGCTTTCTCCCTAGGACCGTGTTCTCTTCAAATAAGGTGTTATTTCTAATCGACCTTATTGCTCTTGCGATAGAGTCTTCTTTTAAATAAGAGACTTATGTAAGTTTATATTCCAGTTTAGGTATACTTTCCTTGGTGCAGACAGTTTCACAAGGATTTTTAATGATCAAACGACGTAGACATGGCTGCTGGTAAAAATTAGAGAAATCCTAGATGGGGGCGTTAGTTCCGATCTTGGCCACTCGAAAAAAGATCCTAGCGTGACATATTATTATTGTGTATTTTTATATCATAGATCATATTTTAAGTAGTTACGGTTATATTTTGTAAGAGGTTACAAAAAACAAAATATAGTATTACTATCAAAAATAGAATTTATTTTTCATTTATATCTTAAACACATCCAGTTGTAAAGATCTGGTGTCCCATCATTTATTTTTTGCGTTGATGCCACAGTCTCTCTCTTGAATGGAAGGTGCCAGGTGTTATTCTTCTTTTGAGCACAGGGGGTGAACTTTAAGGGTGCCTGTAAACAAAAAAATCTTCAGTGTTGCTTAGAATAAATGTCTTTAGACATATTTTTTATTTATATTTTTTTTTTATGCGTCTTATCCTTGGCAGCAGATCTGCTTCTTTTCTGGCAATCCATCGAGCTGTGTTGACGCTATAGCCGACGTGGTGCGTCAAGCTATGGAGTATTTCCCTTCAGTGACGTGCCCGTCGGTGGCTCGGCTCGCCCATGGTTTAACGCAGACTGTGTTCAAGCTGAACAGCGTAAGCACACGGCATTCCTCACCTGGGTTGATGGTCGTGACCGCCGAGCTCTGGAACTAAGCTCAAAGAACCTACTAGTGTATGCCACTCACTTGTGGGGCGAGGCCCTCGAGAAAAATGGGGAAACGATTGCCGTCTCCCTTGATGTCTCGAAGGCCTTCGACCGAGTATGGCACGCTGGCCTTTTGAGTAAGCGTCCAGCGTACGGCATTTCCGCTGGCCTGACTTGCTGGGTAAAAGACTTCCTGACTGGACGGTCCCTCTGAGTTGTTGTCGACGGATGCTCATCTGAGCCCATGTCGACCAATGCCAGTGTTCCTCAGGGGTCTGTTCTCTCTGCAACTCTATTCCTGCTACATATTAACGATCTGCTGATGCCCGGTATCTATGGGTATGCAGATGACAGCGCAGTTGTAGAGAGATACCTGCCGGAAGCTCGGACTAGTAAGGAAACAATCCGGTCCGAAAGAGAGGCCATGGTAGAGCGTACGAGTGCTGCACTACAGGCAGTCTCCGAATGGGGCAATGCCAATCTTGTAGCATTCAATGCCGCCAAAACACAGGCGTGTCTTTTCACCGCCAAAAGGAGCCCGTTCACCTTGGCTCCTACTTTTCAGAATGTATCCTTGGAGTGCACCGACCGCCTTCAGCTTTTGGGAGTTGAGATTTCCTCGAACCTTAACTTTGGGCGGTTCATTGAGTCCAAGGTCAGGGTGGCTGCCAGAAAACTAGGCATCATCGCGAAGGTCCGGCGGTACTTCACACCAAGGCAGCTTTTTTTGTACAAAGCACAGGTCCGCTCGTGTGTGGAGTACTGCAGCCACATTTGGGCTGGTGCTGCGAAATGTCACCTTGCCACTTTGGATTCAGTGGAGAGGCGTGCGAAGAGGCTGATTGGCGACCCAGACTTAACTCGAAACGGTCTCCAAACCCTGGAGCACAGGCGTAGAGTAGCCAGCCTTTCGGTCTTCTATAGGATGCATTCTGGTGAGTGTGCAGGGGAATTGCATGATTTAATTCCCCCATCTCCGTTCCATCATCGGACGACCCGTCGTACGGCGAGTTTCCACCCTTACGTTGTTGATACCACTGCGATCCGGACGAAGCGTTTTGCTTCTTCCTTTATACCGCGTACATCGAGGGACTGGAACAATTTGCTAGCGTCGGTGTTTCCATCACACTACAATTTAAGTGTCTTCAAGGCTAGAGTGAATAGGCTCTTAATAAACTAGCGCGTTTTACCATCAACGATCGCATCTCTGTAGGCCTAGTATGAGTTTTCATTACGAAACTCGAGCGCGTTTGACTCAGTGATTGGCCCGCTTCAAGGTCGTAAGAACTCTCAACCAATGAGACCGCTAAACGCGCTCGATACCGACGATCGAGTTTCGTATTGAAAACTCATACTAGGCCTACTGCTTACCATCAGGCGGGATTGCGGTCAAGCACTGGTTTATAATTTATAAAAAAAAATAAAAATAAGTTAAATCCACAGATACGAGACACGTTATTCTCCTAAATTTCACAATGATTTTGATGTGATTTAAGCTTAGAGAATTTATTCCGTAAAGGTCTTACTCCTCTAATGCACCGTCATTTAAAAACATTTAAACTAACATACACAAACAGCAAGACTTAGAACACCTACCTATAGGCCATACAAATATTTGTTCCGTGCGGGAATCGAACCCGCGATACGCAACGCAGCAGTCAATCACACAGCCACTGCATCAACCGTGTTGTCCTTCATGAGACATTTTTGTTTTATTTTGTAATACACTTCTTGTTTACAATAAAGCATTCTTGTATTATACCTGTAAAAGTCTTTGATTATTTCTTGGTAACACCATCCACTGGTGCTGCCACTGCCACCTTTTGAACACAAGTCTTAAATTTTCATCCTCCAATAGGAACTTGTGACCTCTCAACAAGTCCTTAGACACAATGTCAGTTTGTGGGCCACTGAGTATTGCTGCTGTGATGAAGTATGGATCATCTTGAGATCTGTGTAGGAAATATAGAGCTGTTTACATAAGTCAAAAATTCTAACATAGCTTAAAGCTCTGGCCACACTGAGGTGAAGCCAAGCAGAATGCAATTGCGCATGTCATATTCTCCTCAATTTCTTTAGAGCTAAAGTTTGGTTTTGTGTCATAGTGTCTGGAAAGGTACTATTACTTCAGGATAAACTGAAACTTAGATGAAAGTCTGTATAACATTATGCTTTAGATGATTTTATGGGAATAAAATTGTAATTTGTTGGTAAGCACCTAGCTATTGAATATAAATGATTTTATCCATTTTGGCCATGGACAAGAAACATTGTTTGTATCTTTTGCTTATTGAGGAATTCATATGCCAACTATGTGCATTGTCACTGGAGTTACGGACACCAGCCCACTTTCCTATTAGCTTATTGATGAATTACCAGAAACATAACAGCAGCAGAAATACATAAGATATAGGTATACATCTCTAAATCTAAGTAGGTACAATAAGTCTACTTACAAATTATCAGTAAAGAAAAAATTTGTTTTATCCATGATTTGCTTCATAATTCTCTTATTCCATGTCAACATGTGCTGCCTGCCCAAAAGCAAAGTCTTTTTCTTTTGTCTCACAAAATGATCAACAACATCATTCAACAATTTCACTTTTTCCATATTATTACCTATACCAACAGTGTAGGCTATGTTAAGCCCATCTAAAACAATGTCATAAGGTGCAGATTTTTCTACAAAATCTGAGAACCTCTTTAGTTCTTCAGGAGATGTTTTTAAAAACAAATCTGAACCTACAATTAATTTAGCCTTTACATTTTGCTGTAGTGAAGTGAATTCTTCATCTGTTAATGATAAGCAATCTAATGTGTTTCTACAGCATGAGCACTGACCACTAAAAAAAGTAAAAACCATTAGGAATACACCACAGACATTAAGAATATTTTCTTCAGGTTTATTGTTACAGATAGTGCAGTTCATGAAGACGCGCCCCACCAACTTTTGGTTGAGGGTTCACTATGAAGATCTCTCCTGATTAGTCTATTTATGCATGTAGTATGTGTGTGCACTCATAGGCAATTAATGATTACTCATAACACTCAAACATTGACAAAAGCTTGCACACATTTATTATCAGCAGGTAGAAGAAATAGTGGGGTGCGTCTTTGTGGACTGCACTATCTATATAAGATGCCACTTACTCCACTTTCCTTATTTTAGCAAACTGTGCATCCCAATCCATAGAGCTATACAACTCTTTTAATTTATTGGCAGTATTCAAAGGGATAATAGCACAATTTTTAGCTAAAAATGAAAATACTTCATCCAAATGTTTTGCTATAACCTTTTTGTCTTTATATTTCCTTAGAATATAATTCAACCAAGCTTCATAAGCATTTTCGAGAAGAGGTCTTTTATACTTAAGGCTTTCTTCAATAAGTTCTAATGCCTTCTTCTTTTTATTTAAGTTGAATAGAGTAGCTACTATAGTACTATAGGCTGAATGTGAAGGAACATTGCTTAAATGTATCTCATTTAAAACTTGCAGTGCTTTTTCCCATTCATTTATAACACAAAGTGCATGCAATAGTCGTTCACATGTACTGTACTCCAGAAATTTGTATTTGTCATGTAAACTTTTATGAGAATCTACAATAAATTTAGTTTGCTCTTTTGATAATTTATCTGTTTTTCCGATTTCATAATAAAGATTTAGCAAGGCATTAATAGTGCCTAAAGAAAGTTCTTCACTGGAACTTTTTACATGCTCTGCAAATGACAAAGCGATATTATAATTCTTGAAGTCTGTCATAAACTTTAACATGATAGCATCAATGTTTTTTTGGTTCATATTGCCCTGTTTGGATAGAACATCATTCTTGACAACAGTCCAGTCTTGAGCATTGTTTTCTATTATTGACTTTATGTAGTCCATTTGCTCGTCAGGGCGCTTTTCTCTTGCGAATGAAGCATTTTGACTAAAAATTCGTGTAGTAATTCTTGCAACTGTAAATTGAGAATGTGACGTTTTATAATTGCTAACTTTCTATCAAATTACTTTTTATATTCATGCCAGTTTCGGTGGTATAGTATTATTGCAAAATCCAAATGGTTACACTAGAGAATACTTACTTGACCTAGGTGGAGAAATAATACGATTTAATGAATAAAACATTGTGCAAATTGTGGATACTTATGAAGCCAATATTGCTATAATATATTCTATTAAAAGTTTTACGAAGTTTATTAGAAGAAATAACGTACGTAACGAAGAAATAGTAACAGGAACCTAACATGGTTCACAAGTAGGGTTACCAACTATTTTCACAAAAAAACGTATAAAGTGGTTTGGATAGGAAAAAAAATAAAGTATTAGGTAGAAAAAAGTATTTTTAAAATTTTATGTTTTTATTACATTAAAAACGTATTTTTGTGTGCTTTTAGCACATGCCAACAATTTTTTGTCATCTTTAAAGGTTACAAAGCTTGCTTGACAATTAACATTTAAAGGAGAACGGCCACGACCCACAAGATACATAAAAAGATACATAAAATAATTAGAATATTATATTACACAACAACTCTCGCTTGCATTGTCTAGCGACACTATCTTGCTAACTCACTCACATCCACTTATCTAATCACTTGCTTATTTTATTGTTATGGCCTGACTTACCTAATACAATAATCATAATAAATAATGTGAATTGGGTATTGATAAGTTTACTAAAAAAACATTGTTTGCCTCAAGCGCCAGCTAAGCAACTACTATAGGCAAATAAAATATGTTAGCCACTGAATTTAGCTATGATCACTAAATCAGACGCTAATCAGAAGCTTTGTTTACTAAATCAGATCTAAAATCTGAAATATAAAACTTTTGTGCCGAGCCTGGGTTTTTTGGCCATTCTCCTTTAAATAAATAACCAACTCGTTTTGGATTAAATTTATTGATACTCTATTTTTTCTCTTCTCGCCACTTTAGATTTATTAAAAAAAACTCTTTGCTAAAATCGTAGGAACACAGAGAGTAGGTAAGAAAAAATTTGTTCATTTCAAATTATTTCCATTATCCGTTTTAAACATTTCGTTCAGCAATTACAAATCGTTAAGTACCCATAATGAGTACTTTGTTTTACGCATCACAGTAAAGGTTAAAAATAAAGTATTTTCGCATACTTTATTTGTAAAAAAGTAGAATTACCAAAAATAAAGTAGAATGTATGGTTATGTGGTTGGCAACCTTATTCAAATATTCACAAGATGGCCACTTTTTCATTTTAATTGTCTTAGCACTCTTAGCGTAAAAAAATTTGATTCTACAAGACCCGATGCCCATTAACAAGTTATTTTGTTTAATTTTCTTATTGTAATGTTTTGCAAATGTTATTGTAATGTAATGCAAAGCATAACAACAAGAAAATTAAACATAATAACTTGTTATTGGGAATGGAACTATGCTAATTATATACTTACTATACTCTTTGACTATGCTTATGAATACTTATATAGCTAAGTATACGTATGTATAGCATACATATAACTCGGTCAAGAACTCTAGATGACGCTTCAAAATTGCTTGCATAAAAACGTCTCGAGAGGGCTCTCTTTTTCCCTAGTATTATTATACTCTTTGCCGCTAGGAGTAATTGTGTTCTGTGAGTTTGACATTCAATCAAGTAACATGAGCATGACAGGACCAAAGAATTTACATAAATACCTAGAACGCTAACGAACCGGCAAAGGCGTTCCTAGAAAGAGAAATGTACGAATGACCCCTGTGTCCCTTTCTAGTAGGGTGTACACAGTTCATAAGAAAATTGGGACATTTAATAAACTTCAAAATTGTTTTGAGTAAAATACTAATAGCAGTAAGAGGTAGCTACAAAACAAAACATGAACTATATTTGTATTGTATACTAGCGACCCGACCCGCCTTCGCTCGAATAAATGTATTATGTTAGGTATATATGTATAACTTTATCTTGAATCACTCTATCTACTAAAGAAAAGCGCATCCCGTTACTAAGTTTTAAAGATCTAAACATACATAGGGACAGTTACAGGCTCGCGTTGTCCCTGTGCGCCATAGCCTCAATGTCTCTGTAATATCTTCGAAAATATTTATTAAATTACATGCTGTAAAAGGCAATATTGATATATATAAAATGCAAAATGAATTTAGTGAATAACGTTTTCAGTACGTTGACTTAATAGAAACCCTTGGAACGCAAGTCATACCCACGCCCACGCGCCTCAATTCCTTTCGGTACTCTAGCTAGCAGTCTAGCTAGTAGTCACGCACGCACCGCTGGATAAGTGGACGACGCAGCGCGCTACGCTGCTTAATATAATTAAAAAATAACAAAAAGCCATGTTCAAGAAATCAACACATTTATTTATACAAAGTGTTACAGACGTTACAAATACAATACACTTGAAAGACAAAAAATTGTCTACCATCATACAGCAAATGTATAAAACCTTGTTTTAGTTTGGAATAACTTCAGCCCATTATTCTCGAATTCCATCATCACTTGGAAAACTGCAAGAAAATTATGTTCACCAACAATCAATCAATATCGATCCGGACGAAGCGTTTCGCTTCGTCCTTTATACCGCGTACATCGAGGGATTGGAACAATTTGCCAGCGTCGGTGTTTCCGTCACACTACAATTTGAGTGTCTTCAAGGCTAGAGTGAATAGGCTCTTAATAAACTAGCGCATTTTACCATCAACGGTTGCATCACTGCTTACCATCAGGCGGGATTGCGGTGAAGCGCTAGTTTATATTTTATAAAAAAAAAATACATATAATATATATTAATAATAAAATGGTTAGGTTAGTTATTCAAGTAGGTTAAACTTTTTGTAAAAGTGTAAGGTAAGTATAGCTAATACGGATAGTTGACATACACTGATGCGCTGTTTGTTACATTTTCTTCAGTAGATATTAGGTATAAAAATTTTCAAGAAAATATACAATTTGTTTCTAGTAAGTCTATACTTTTTAAACATACTTAAAAAAGGAAGAGGTTCTATGTTCAGCTGTCTCGTCTTTTTTACAGAATATTATACTCAACCTACACCATATATTTTGTAAACAAACTGGTACAGACATACCTAAACATTGAACGATCACAACCGGTGCAATAATAACTATTACATCCTCGCACACAACAAATTCTTGTCATTTTAAATTAGATTTTTACCTCAACCTTCGAAAAAATAGCGTGATACCTTAAAAATACGACAAAGAAAAATTTGCATCGACCATATTGATTATTTAACCCAATATGTCGTCGGTGTTGCCATTCTATAGTTTATACTATCTGCTAATATTGTTTTATTTATATTTATTGTTTTATCACAATAAATGCATTGATTAAATGTTGAGCTAAACAGTTAGTTATTTTAATGCTTAATCAATCACGAGTCACTGATATAATATTATATATCAGCGTAAATAACAAAACGAGTAGATGAAGTTTATGTATCAAATTTACCATATGGTAGTTTTATTTCGCACTGGCAGTCTGCGGGAAAGGGACACAGGGGTCATTCGATGCCTCACATTCGGAACTTTAGGTATTTATGCGTAAGCTTTGTGGCAATGTAAGCTTTATGGGGTAGGATTTAGGTTTATTTTTGAATGTTGTTATTTAGATGTTTTATTACTCGTAATAATTCTATATATTTAAATTTCTTTGGACAGGACAGCAGTGTCTAGTGTCAGTCATACTGTCAGTGTTAAAGGTTAACTGTGTACAGTCCTACCAACTTATCTGTGAACTGAGTGGTAGCGACACCGTCGCTTTAGTGTTGCAAATTAATAAAATTTACCCATGATTGGGTATATCAGATAAGAAACTAGGTAAACATATAAACATAATTTTATTATTTTAAACAATATCTAACATTGTTTTATAATAATAAAATACTAATATAAGTACTAAATAGTCTTCAAAAATAAGAAAATTAATGTAGGTAGATACATACATTAGCTTTTTCTCTGGCATTCAATTGGGTTGTATCCTAAAAAATTATTTAATGTCCATCAGATAGATTTGTAAAAAATATTAAACACGTATTTTTTTTTTTTTGTTTCATTCAAATACTTAGGAAGATATATTGATTTGAAATGTCGCATGACGTCACGCCGTGGTACAAAATATAGCACGGCGTGACGTAATTAGCCCCCACTCCGTAACTTTAATACGCTATATCTCAGTAGTTTTTGGTAATTACGACAAAACAAAAAATACGGGTCTTAATTTTTTTTATTATCTATAAGACGGACTAATTATTGTTTTGATTTTCATACCTTGGATACATCCCTATTGATATAATGTAGGTACCCCACTTACAAACTTTTGCATAAGTACCTACTTAGATGGATTCAGCAGTTACAAGCTTGATAAGTTGATACAAAAAACCCATAGTTTAGTACTAGCTACTAGCATCTCTATTTAAACAAAACTCAAATATCTAGACACTCAAGATGTGTCCTGTATTACATGACCTAGTTAATAGATAGAATAAAACAAAAGTTTCATCATCATCATCATCAACACATATACCTACGTCCCTACTGCTGGGGCACGGGCCTCCCTTAACGATGTGAGGGGTTAAAAAAAAAAAACAAAAGTTTGCTTAACAATAATTTATTAGAATCCCGGTTTACAATAATTATGATCTTTTGATGAACTTGCACGCCCAACTTCATCCTGGCTGTGAGGCCATACGCCGCTTATGTCCATGTCATCATTATCACTGTCACTTTCAGCTTCCGAATCACTTACCACTTCTATAATGAACAGTTTATCCAAGTACACATCATGCTTCAAATATTCTGCTTGTAACTTGAGAACATGATTACAATGCTGAACCCACTCACTAACCGTTATACTTTTAAAAGCTTCTTGAACTAGGCGGGGAATCTCAGAATTTTTGTGGTCAATATTTACATTAGCAACTATTCTTTTCATCGAGCTCCATATTAATTCTATGGGATTGAGATCACAATGATAGGGAGGTAAGTACAAGCATTTGTGTCCATTTTCTTCTAATATTTTTTCAATTTCATACACAGGTTCTGGTTTATTTCTCTTAATTATTTCTAACAGCTGAGGTTTCGTCAACTCCTTTCCGTAGTGAATTTTATTTTGTGTCATCCATAATTGCATATCTTTCTTTATAGAATTAGTATTTGGTATTTTATTTACACAAATACGGTGATAAGGTGCATTATCCATTACTATTATTGATGGCTCGTGTAAATTAGGCACAAGTTTTTCAATAATCTACACCCTCACCTTGCCAGCATTTTGATGTATGCGATGAATGTATATAGGTTTCATCTAAATAAATTAGTGGCCGAGGCTGTGGAGATTTATAATTTTTTTCTACAGCATGCAAGTATTTTGCTCTCCAAGCTGATACTTCATTGCGCTCCATGAGCATTTTACGATTAGACTGCGACTTTTTAAAACGAAAACCTATTTTGTGGAGCAGCTTTCGTAGACTTTCTCTTTGTTCCGTGTAATTTATTTCTGTTTTTAAGACCTCTAAGAGCTTCTTAACAGTCGGTAACTCGTTTTTATTAGAGTAAAATTCATGTACTTACCTCCGGATAACTCCCATGTCAAAATCATCAACATGAATAAACCCACTTTGACGATTCCTCTCCTTGCCTGGGGTCCGAATTTTTGTACCAGCTTCTTCTGCAGCATGCCCTTCTTTAACTATTTTTGAAATTAGCCCTTGACTCACACCTGAAATATAGACAAAATTAATTAAGTATTTACATACTGTAGTTAAAATATTAAATGTAAGTATGAGTAATTATTTTTTTTGCGGCTTGCGTACAAATCGCGTCACGTAAGAAGAACGCTGGAAGGCGTGGAGTGGAGAGAATTTAGGCTAAGCCAAACGTAGGTACCTATGCGGGAGAGCCCCTCAGATTATTCCAGCGTTCTTTTTACGTGACGAGAACTATAGGTAGTTGAATCACTCAGCTTTTATATTTTTTAAGTTACAGTTACGTTAAAAAGTAATCAATGAAAAAAAATATCGGGTAATTTACAAAAAGAAAGTAGTCAACACTAACCTGTAGCTGCCGTAATTCGTTTGTATACTTGATTAAATGGAATAATCGGAGACTCCGCCCGAGCTTCTTTTTCAAAAAAGGCTTTAAACCTTAAGAATGATGTTTCGCGCATCACTTTTAATCGTTTTCGGCATATTAAACGCTGATAATCTAGAAATATCGCAACAGAAAACACAGAACACCCGAATGTAGTAGACACTGACAATCGAATGACATTTCAACATGGCGGCCGTAGTTCCTATTTTCCCCATTTCACAGATAAGTTGGTAGGACTATACATAGTCTTTCTATAAAATCGTGAAAATAAATGAGGGCGCTGCAGTCGTGCATATATGCTGTTTGTGTGACTGAAATCATTTTGATACTAGCACATTGTTTTGTAGTAGAAGCAAAACTAGTTATAATGAAAACACTAATCAATGGTCTCTGGCGTTTAAATAAAATGAGTAAAACAAAAATAAAACATACATATGTATTATTATATGTTTTAACGTGTATTAAATAGTAGTTATTAGTAGTAAATATTCTTCGTTAAAAAGTATTTTCACTGTCAGCTGCGTCACTAACAACGTCTTATATTGCAAATATAAGTAGACCATATTGTAGTGAGACTAATAATTTTGTTACTTTGGGTAATTAAATTTACTGCTGATTATAACATGAATTATAAAATGTTGGGTATTAAAATTAGTGCTATCCATCTTCTGATAGAAATTACATATTATTATTTTTAATCTTTCAGGAAAATGTGAGAGTAAACCCTTTACCAAGATACATACAATATGTAAAGGAAACCCTCTCCGATCCGTCAAGGTGTTGTTAGGTATCGATAACTGATTCTACTAATCACAAAGAAATTTAAATAGATAGAATTATTACGAGTAATAATAACATCTAAACAACAACATTCAAAAACAAACCTAAATCCTACCACATAAAGCTTATATTGCCACAAAGCTTACGTATAAACACCTAAAGTTCCGAATGAGAGGCATCGAATGACCCCTGTGTCCCTTTCCCGCAGACTGCCAGTGCGAAATAATACTACCATATGGTAAATTTGATACATAAACTTCATCCACTCGTTTTGTTATTTACGCTGATATACAATATTATATCAGTGACTCGTGATTGATTAAGCATTAAAATAACTAACTGCTTAGCTCAACATTTAATCAATGCATTTATTGTGATTAAACAATAAATAAAAATAAAACAATATTAGCAGATAGTATAATCTATAGAATGGCAACACCGACGACATATTGGGTTAAATAATCAATATGGTCGATGCAAATTTTTATTTGTCGTATTTTTAAGGTATCACGCTATTTTTTCGAAGGTTGAGGTAAAAATCGAATTTAAAATGACAAGAATTTGTTGTGTGCGAGGATGTAATATTTATTATTACCCCGGTTGTGATCATTCAATGTTTAGGTAAGTGTTTACCAGTTTGTTTACAAAATATATTGTGTAGGATGAGTATAATGTTCTGTAAAAACAAGACAGCTGAACATAGAACCTTCTCCTTTTTTAAGTTTGTTTAAAAAGTATAGACTTTCTAGAAACAAATTGTATATGTTCTTAAATATTTTTTATGCCTAATATGTACTAAAGAAAATTAACAAACAGCATATCAGTGTATGTCAACTATCTGTATTAGCTATACTTACCTTACACTTTTACAAAAAGTATAACCCTACTTGAATTATTAACCATTTTATTATTAATATTAATTGAATGTTGATGAACATAATTTTCTTGCAGTTTTCCAAGTGATGATGGAATTCGAAAAAAAAATGGGCTGAAGTTATTCCATTTAAACCCATAACAGCTAAAAACAAGGCTTTATACATTTGCAGTATACATTTCAAAACCAATGATATAAGCACTTTTATAAAAAGACGCCAATTAAAACCTGAGGCGGTTCCGTCTATTTTCCCCAATGTAAGTTGCATTATCATTTTAGTCTTCTTCTAATCCTGTCACTGGTTAAATCAAGTTTTTTTTATTTTTTTTTTTTTATAATTTATAAACCAGCGCTTGACCGCAATCCCGCCTGATGGTAAGCAGTGATGCGATTGTTGATGGTAAAGCGCGCTAGTTTATTAAGAGCCTATTCACTCTAGCCTTGAAGACACTCAAATTGTAATGTGACGGAAACACCGACGCCGGCAAATTGTTCCAGTCCCTCGCTGTACGCGGTATAAAGGAGGAAGCAAAACGCTTCGTCCGGATCGCAGTGGTGTCAACAACGTAAGGGTGGAAACTCGCCGTACGACGGGTCGTCAGATGATGGAACGGAGATGGGGGAATTAAATCATGCAATTCCCTTGCACACTCACCAGAATGCATCCTATAGAAGACCGAAAGGCTAGCTACTCTACGCCTGTGCTCCAGGCTTTGGAGACCGTTTCGAGTTAAGTCTGGGTCGCCAATCAGCCTCTTCGCACGCCTCTCCACCGAGTCCAAAGTGGCAAGGTGACATTTCGCAGCACCAGCCCAAATGTGACTGCAGTACTCCACACACGAACGGACCTGTGCTTTGTATAAAATTAGAAGCTGCCCAGGTGTGAAGTACCGCCGGACTTTCGCGATGACGCCTAGTTTTCTGGCAGCCACCCTGGCCTTGGACTCAATGAACCGCCCAAAGTTGAGGCCCGAGGAAATCTCAACTCCCAAAAGCTGAAGGCGGTCGGTACACTCCAAGGATACATTCTGAAAAGTAGGAGCCAAGGTAAACGGGCTCCTTTTGGCGGTGAAAAGACACGCCTGTGTTTTGGCGGCTTGAATGCTAAAACTATTTATGTATTCACAAGAAGAATATCGGCTAATTAATTCTACAAAGCAATCAGAAATAGCAAAGCCCAGGCCATCAAAAAGTCTCTGCAGATAGAACATAAAATAAATCCTTGGGTATCTTAAAGCTACTGTAAAACATACTTATTAAGAAATCCCAAATAATACTGTAAGAGAAATTTTCATACATCTGAGTTTTCCTCATAGTTGTCAAAATATACAATTGTATTTCAAGTAGATACCTATGTATCTACTAAATACATAAACTGACAGAAATTAAAATGAGTTTTAAATCAAAGGACATGTAGGTAAAGATAATTTACAAATATTTATAAATCTTTTTTCAGGAATTTGTTCCGGAGAAACGGATCAATGTTCTTAATACAATAATTTTAAAACCAACAGAAGAAAATATTCAACCTGGCTCAAGTACATCACCCAAAGACAGGGTAAGTCCTAAAGTATTATTTATTACTAGCAACCTGCCTTGGCTTCCCACAACTTCATGTATTATCAGTAATCTATTTATTTATTTCATAACAGACTCATAACTTTATAGTGATATATTTGCTTCAAATGTAAGTAATCCTATGTAAGTAATCATATATAAACAGTTTTGTACATGCATGTAGTAAAAATTCCCACTGTTTTTAATACTGAATCTTATATCTTCATTTATTGAAATTTGTGAAATTGTTGATGGTGTGTCTAATAAATAAATAAATTACCGACTTCAAAAGGAGAAGATACTATGTTCGGCTGTGTGTACATTTTTATATATGTTTCATTCATGTAGGTACATACTGAAATTTCACATCTATTGCCACGCTCAAGTTTGTTATGTCAGACTCTAGTGCCCCAGCAGATAAGATGCAGTTCCCATTGCGAAGTACAATTGGTAATAAATACAGAGTTAAGTATAATTTTTATATTATTTCAGAAACCGTTATCGAGTGTCATAATTGAAGAAAAAGAAACTTTGTGTACTGTAATTGCAAGTACATCGATGGAACCACCTCTGAAAAAAGCTCGTAAGGATGAAGTCAATGCTTTGCGCGACGACAAAAAGAAACTCCAATATAAAATGAAACTTTTAAAACAACGAGTTAAAAGGCGGGAAAAAGTGATTGAAAATCTGAAATCGACTTTAGGTCTAATTAAAAAAAGATGTGATAACTACGACGACGTTGAAAACGTACTTGTTCATAATTTTATGAATATTCACAAACATTTTAACAATAAGAAATCAGATAAAACTATTAGGTATAGCGATGAATTGAAATCCTTTTCGTTAACTTTATATTTCTATTCAGCTAAAGCATACGTGTTTTTAAGAAATTATGTGTGTTTACCGTATCCATCCACTTTGAGGCGACTTTTATCTACCCGTGATTGCGGGACAGGGTTTATGTCTGAAGTTTTAGAATCATTAAAAATATTGTCCCAACAAAAAGATTATTTAAAAAATTTCAGTCTTGTATTTGATGCCATGTCCATCAGATCGGCCTTAACAAACGAGAAAAAAACTGACAAATACTGGGGCTATGTTGATTTTGGGGGAATCATAAATGATGATTCAGAATCTTTAGCCACAGAAGCACTAGTATTTATGATTGTATCATATAAAGATAAATTCAAATGTCCAATTGCATATTTTTCGTTAATAAAATATCTGCCAGTATTCAGGCTCAATTAATTCTGACAGCAATCAGACTTTTAGAAAACAATAATATAACTGTTCGTTCCATAACTTGTGACGGTACGATGACAAATATAAAAACATACGAGATTTTAGGCTGTAATTTCGCAAACAATGATTTGAAAACCTTTTTTAAACATCCTACAAAGGACTGTAATATATACTGCTTGCTCGATCCACCACATATGATAAAACTAGCACGCAATATTTTTGCAGAGTGTAACATTACCTCGGAAAAGGGTAAAATTGATTTTAAGTATGTAAAAAATTTGCATAATTTACAGAACAAGGAGGGTTTCAAATTAAAAAACAAAATTTCCTCTGTCCATGTAAATTTTTACGGAAAAAAAATTAACGTAAAACTAGCCGTCCAAGTTCTGAGTAACTCTGTTGCTGAAGCAATCGATTTTTTAGCAAGAAGTGGACAACAAGATTTTTTCGGGAGTGAGGCAACGATAGAATATATAAGGATTATGGACCGTATTTTTGACATATTAAATGCTAAAAATCCTTTTGGAGTAGGCTATAAATCCCCTTTAAGATTAGCAAACAAAAAATTCTGGCTAAATAGCATAAATGAAACAAAGATATATTTGAAAACATTAAAAGTTGATAGTGAGAATATATTAACCCATAGACGTAAAACTTTCGCTCTTGGGTTGATTGTTGATTGCATCAGTATTACGGATTTGGTTAATGATCTGTTGAGTGATCATGAAAATAACATGCATTATTTCTTACCATATAAGTGCTCTCAAGACCACTTAGAAATGTTTTTTTCATGCATCAGAGCGTGCGGTGGTTTAAATGATAACCCGAGTGCACTTCAGTTCAGGTTTATAATGAGAAAATTACTTTTTAGAAATAGCGTTGCTCCGAGCCAAAATGCGAACATAATTACTGATGATACAGTTTTACAATCTACTCCAGTATTTAATTTGAAAAAAGAAAATAAATCGCAATATCGTTATACTGAAGAGGAAAATGATGATCACAATATAGATGATTTAGTACAACAAATTGATAGTACGATTACTTCGGATTTCAAGAATAATATTTTATATTATATTGCTGGATATATAGCAAATAAATTAATAAAAAAAATTAAGTGTAAACACTGTATATATGTATTATTTAGCGACAAATAGAATCAGATCATACATATTTCATTGATATTTGTCAATTCTCGTCATTTACAGCATTTGTTGATAGAGGTAAATTAAAATATGTTAGTAAATTTACATTTGATGTAATAAAATATTCCGAAAAAATATTTTTAATTGAAACGCAACTAAATAAATAAAAAAAGATTAATTCTTTTAGTGCTACAATTTTTTTTTTGTTCCTGGGTATAACTCTTTGATTATCCATTTTAATCACCCTACTCAATCAATTAGTTGCGAAGATTCACATGATGTTGTATTGTTAAAAAGCATCGCATCGGCATTTTTTGATTTAAGGCTATTTAGCCATGCCAAACAAAAAAAATTAGAAATAATAGGGCAGCGCTCCACGTTGCGTCAGCGACTGCATAAAACTATTTTGTTTAACAATGTTTAATTATTATACAAAATAACTAATGATGTTTAAATGGTCCCTTATCAAGAGTCCGTTCACAAAAGAGTATTGGACAACGTTGTATGGACCTGTGGTATCCATATGATGTCCAGATATATAATAGAAAGTCCAGATGTACGGACAACAGCAGGTCAAGCTACCCGAAACTGTCAGATATTCCCAATCAACCTTGAGCCTTAATACTTACAGATAAAGTTGAAAATCTAATAAGGAAATTTTACAGATTGTAGTACCTTGATGTGTTGTCGTACATATAATAAGAACACTGACATGACATCTTAAATTAATAGGGTTGACAATTTTTTGTCTTTCAATAGTTATTTATCCCACTGTCAAGCAATGATAGCTATTGTAATACGAATGATAGTTTGTGCCACAAAGCGAAGCTGAGTGGCACAATAGATCAGCATGAGTATTACAATAGCTGTTTGCGATAGTGGCTTACAAAAGTTTTTCTACGATCTTGAAATAAATAAATACAAAAAACCGTCAATGTTGAATTTTATTAGGAATTATAGTAATTTACATTTCCTTGATTAATGTGGTAGCAATTCTTTTGTGGTCTTCATAGCTATTTCTCCCATTTCAGGAGGCGTTAAAATATTGTCCATTTCGCTATTATCACTTATATCACTCATTTTCAAAACAATTTTATTTATAAATGCAGATAAAAGTTAACAATAGCGCGCAATGTTGTTACTTGTTTTGTTGTTATAATACCACAAATGAAAGGCAAAGGCTATTCTATACAGCCTAATAACATGCGATGATAAGTCGTGATGCAAATACGCCCGCATTTTGGCATAATCATATGTTGATTTTTTGATGCCATAGCCATAAAAAAAAATATTAAAAAGTTTCATTGTAGTACGGTTTACCCGTGTGGAAATGGTCATTGTAACACGACTTAGCAGGAATGAGTACTATTGAGATATGACTTATGGTTATGTATTAAGCAAATTACCAAATGGTCGTAGAAAAAGTGTATTGTAATTTTTACGTCTGTAACGCTTAGTATAAATAAATGTGTTGATTTCTTGAACTTGGCTTTTTGTTAGTTTTTAATTATATTACGCAGCGTACCGAGAGGGCACCCGAATTGAGGCGCATGGTTATGACTTGCGTTCTAAGCGTTTCTATTAAGTCAACGTACTGAAGACCTTATTCACTAAATTCATTTTGCATTTTATATATATCAATATTGCCTTTTACAGCATGTAATTTAATAAATATTTTCGAAGATATTACAGAGACACAGAGGCTGCGGCGCACAGGGGCAACGCGAGCCTGTAAGTGTGCCTACGTATGTTTATATCTTTAAAACTAAGTAAATGGATGCGCTTTTCTTTAATAGATAGTGATTCAAGAAAAAGTTATATATACCTATATAATACATTTATTCGAGCGAATCCGGGTCGGGTCGCTAGTATACTATACTATAAAATATAGTTCATGTTTTATTTTGTAGCTACCTCTTACTGTTATTAGTATTTTACTCAAAACAATTTTGAAGTTTATTAAATGTCCCAATTTTCTTATGAACTGTGTACACCCTACTAGAAAGGGACACAGGGGTCAAATCAAATCAAATCATTTTATTTGTTAACACAGGTAAATATTTAAAGATCTTACATAGAAATAACGCGCTGTGTTATGCCAGTGGGCGTACAAAAATATACTTTCAGAAATCATGCACAATTACCATTTCCAATTAAAATGACAGACCCAGATGAGGAACAATTTCTTCTTAATTTATGTCAACAATTCTAAGTCAAAATAATCAATATAAAATCATGCATAATTACTGTTTAACTTAAAATGTCAGACCCAAATGAGGAACTATTTCTTATTACATAAATGTCAAAAAAAAAAAAAATCTTAAGTCATAATAATTAAAATGTCGAAAAAGCGCGGGAAACTTCGAACTTGGCGGACGCGTTTTTTTATGAACCGAAGTTGGAAAATTTTAAAATTGTGTAATATAGGATCAGTCACAGTAGTTTTTTAGTTTTATATTCTTTTATTTATAGTTTTTACTTAGTTTTAGTGATTATTTCTCCGGTAGTGGTAAGCTTATATAATTTTATATTAGTTTCTAAGTATGAACGACCCGCCCGACCCGGGGGAACTAGTTCCCCCGGCAGGCGTTTTCATCACAGTTCAATCAAATGAATCGGGTATGGATACAGATGTTTCTTCCTCGGCTCGAAACTTAAAAAGGTCACGTTTACATCTCTGCAAGCATTGCAATAAACGTCGCCGCACCCGCAAAAATCATGGTTCGGACTCCACGGGTTGTAACTGCAATGATTCTAAAGTTGTTGAATTAGTTCCAGTACCTAATACCAAAACTATGCCTACTCAGCCTATAGCAATTACTGACATCCCCGCTCCTTCTATGGTACCTGCCCCTCAGATTGGCAGAACAAGCTACGAACAATCTGATAGCGCGCCATTTTTGATTCATGTTCAAAAGAACTTTACAGCACCTAATGACGGTACGACACTGCACCCCATCACATTTGGTAAGTTCTTAAAACATAACGCCTTCAAAAACATAATTAATGGGAGCGTTAAAAGAATTGGTCGTAATAAAATTGCACTTTCTTTTTCCAATCATCTAGACGCAAATTCTTTTATTGTCCATGAAAGCCTAAAAACACACAATTATAAAGCCTTTATCCCTACCTTTAATATAACACGAATGGGATTAGTACGTGGTGTTCCTGCAGAATGGTCTCCTGAGGAAGTAATCGATAACATATCAGTACCAATAGGTTGTGGACCAATATTAAAAATCAGACGTTTAAATTTCAAAAGCAATGTTGACGGAACAGCTGTCTGGAAACCATCCCAGTCCATAGTAGTTACCTTTGATGGACAGGTTTTGCCCAAGAGAATATTTATGTGTTATAATGCGTTACCTGTGGAGTTATATATATTCCCTACAATTCAATGCTTTAACTGTTGTAGGTTTGGTCACACTAAAATTCAGTGCAGGTCCACACCTCGCTGTTATAAATGTGGTCATGAACACTCTGGGGACAGTTGTGATAAAGATCTAGAAACTGCATCTTGTTGTCTGTGCTCTGGATTTCACTTTGCGATTGATAAATCTTGCCCAGAATTCTCTAGACAAAAATCAATCAAAACATACATGGCCAAAAATTCAGTTTCCTATGCCGAAGCAGCTAAACTACATCCCTCAGTTAGTAAATCTTATGCAGATGTACTTTTATCCTCTCCATCGCGAACATCTTCAGATACGTTACAGACATCCCCTAATGCTAATCTTTCTCATAGTTACAAAAAGACTGTTTTCCTAAAACCACGAATGCCTCCAAAACATGAACATGGGTATAATAAAAATGCACATAATTCTATTATTAGAGATTTTACCATACCTCAGCCTTTAAATGGCTGTGCTTTGACTAACAATAATAACAATGAAATAAAAGACACAAATTTTTCAATTAATGATCTTCTTTCAGCTTTACATAATCTTCTCTCCCAGTTCAACATAACACCGTCCAACGCTGCCCAATCATACAATGTATCTCAATCTAGTCATAATGGACCAATCCAATATAATCCAGTGGAACTGTCGCAGTCTAATAAACAAAAAAAGTGATGTCATTCATTTATTAAACAAATATGATCCATTTGTCTTTGCTTTAGCAGAGACATGGCTCAAACCATTTCATATTTTTAAAATTAATGGTTATTTAACCATTAGAAAGGATAGATCTGATGGGTATGGTGGAGTAGCTATACTTATCAAGAATTCTATCCCTTTTACTTCTATTACATTACCACCTCACAGTGAGGAAATTTCGATGTTAGCTATTCAATTGTATCATATTTGTATTGTTTCTATCTACATTCCTCACCCCTCTTCTTCTATTCTTCAAGAGGTGAATAATCTATTTTCTTTGCTACCAAAACCATTTTTGGTTTTAGGGGACTTTAACTGCCATCACCCATCATGGGGTTGTTCAACATCTAACAGTTATGGGGATGAATTACTAGATATTATAGACTTACACAACTTATGTATCTTAAATTCAGGAGAAGCCACACGTCGGTGTGCACCCAATCAAAACCAAAGCGCAATTGACCTTTCCATTTGTTCTCCTAGTTTAGCCTCTTTATTAACTTGGCACACTCTTACCTCTACTTATGGTAGTGACCATTTTCCAATAGTTATTAAATACCCTCTTTCCAAGTCAAAACCACAACAACGGAAATCAAATTTAAAACATAAATTACCAAATGGAAATAGTAATGACTGGGATAAATTTAGAGCCACTGTTGACAGTAAGGTTTGCTCCTTGCCTCTCCTTACTGATAGTAATGAAAATACCTGTGCAGAAGCTTTAGCGCACATATTAATTGAAGCAGCAGATGAAGTTTTCCCTGTTAAAAACAAAAATATTAGTACAATCCCTTCACCTCCGTGGTGGGACTCAGAGTGCACAGAATTGTTAAAGAAACGGAAAGAGGCTGAACACAATTATAACTTGGATATGTCTGATAATAATTTTGTATTTGTTACTAATATTATTAATGAAACTAGTAAAATTTTCAAGAAGAAAAAGTTTGAATCATGGCGTAACTTTTGCACATCAATTTCACCGAATACTCATTCTACGATCGTCTGGCGTAATATTCGTAGATTTAGGTCTATTTATAAAGACCCTGCTCCTATTCCCGATTCTTTAGCCAGTGATTTCCTAAATATATTGGCCCCTCCTTGGGTGCCTGAGGTTATTGAACCTAACCTGCCTCTTGCACCTAACATCCATAATACTTCTGCAACGCTCGGTTTGCCATTTACGCTCAATGAATTAAGGGGTGTTATTTGTAAAACTAAGGACTCCGCGCCGGGCATTGACGGCATCCCATATTCCTTTTTTGCTCATCTAAATGACGACGTCCTCAATTATTATTTAAATATTGTAAATTCTGTTTTGTACACTGGACATATCCCTGATGAATGGAAACGTCAAATGGTGTTGCCATTCCTTAAACCAAATAAAATTCCATCTGATGCTTCTTCATATCGTCCTATAGTTTTATCTTCTATTTTAATGAAATTAGCAGAACATTTAATAAAAAATCGCCTAGAATGGTATGTTGAAAGTAAGGGCCTTTTAGCAGAATCCCAATATGGATTTAGAAAGGGCAGAAGCACCACTGACTGCTTAAGCATTTTAACATCGGACATTCGGTCATCCTTTTCTAGTAACCATTCCACAGTAGCAGTTTTTCTAGATATAAATGCAGCTTATGATAATGTAGTATTATCAATTTTACAAAATAAACTAAACGCCTTACAGGTTCCATCAACTTTGTCGAATTTTATTATTAAAATTCTGACTGCACGCTCTGTCAACATTCTAATAGAAGATCATGAGGTATCTCGCCTTATATGGAGAGGTTTCCCACAGGGTTCAGTGCTCAGTCCCCTTCTATATAACATTTATACTTTTGATATGGACTCGTCCTTAAACGATCATGTAAATGTTCTTCAATACGCCGACGATTTGTTATTATATTCATCAAGTCACTCTGTTGATCAAGCTTGCTCTTATATAAATTCTGCTTTATCTATTCTTGAGTCTTGGTTGCACTTAAATGGCTTGGATATATCCACGTCTAAAAGTGCAGTAGTTTTATTCACTCGAAAAAAAAATATTCCTTTTGTAAATTTGTTGTATAAAGGAATACCTATTCCGGTAAAAGATAAATTCAGATATCTAGGTGTAATATTAGACTGTAAATTAAGCAGTGTTCCACATTGCGATTACATTGTTAACAAGTGTGAAAAGCACTTAAACATGCTTCGTTGCCTCTCTGGTGTGTGGTGGGGTGCTCATCCCTTTTCATTAAAACTAATCTACAATGCTATTATCAGAAGTACTCTGGATTATGGATTATTTGTTCTGGAACCTGGTAGTATAATGGCTTTTAAAAAATTGGATCGTATCCAGTCAAAAGCTTTACGTATTATTACAGGTGCTATGAAGTCGAGTCCCATTAATGCACTCCAAGTTGAATGCGGGGAAGCACCCCTATATCTAAGAAGACAATTCTTATCAGACAAATACGTATTCCGTATTCTTCAGCTCTCAATTCATCCTCTCATTCCCAAACTGGACTCGCTAATGTTGCAGATGGAATATTCTGATTACTGGTCTCATAAACGTGCTCCATGTTTACTAGTTAGCTATAAAAAGTTCCTATCACTTTCTTCACCTGTTCATCGTTCCAATAAACTCCCCATATTCTGCAGTAGTTATGAAAGTTTTCAGTTCAGTCCCATCATAACTTACGATTGTATAAATAAATCGGATCCCAATTACTGTTCAAAATTTAATTATTTTTTGTCTGAACACTCAGAATACCACCACATTTTTACTGATGCTGCCAAACGTGCTCCAACAGGTTGTGTTGGGGTAGGTGTTTACCATTCCCAATTTAAGATCACACAAAAAATAAAACTACCTCCGGAGACTTCCGTTTTTACAGGGGAATGTTTCGGAATTTTAAAAGCCTTAGAATACATTTGTGTTTTAAAACTAAAAAAAGCAATTATTTTTACTGACTCTCGAAGCGCTCTTCTAGCCATTAATAAATCCCCTTACGAAGACAAGTCGCAGACCTCTATTATTTTGTCTATAAGAGAATTTGCGTTTAGAATGACCACTGGGGGCATCTCGCTACAGTTTGCATGGATTCCGGCCCATGCTGGAATCCAAGGCAATGAAGTGGCCGATGCTCTAGCTGGTGATGCGGTGCATTGTGGGGACTTAGTCCCATATAAAATTTTTAATCATGACCTTTTAACTCTGCCTAAGGGTTTTCTCCGGGACACCTGGAAGGTAGCCTGGGATACCAGTAGCAGATTGAAAGGACATTACTTTTCTCTTGTCCAACCCGAGATTCCGGAAAAACCATGGTTTGGCAGGGCAAAATTTGGCAAAATGGAGACCTCTATTCTAATACGAATGAGACTGGGCCATGTTTGTTCCCCATCCCATCTTTCCAAATTTCACATTATTGACGATCCCATTTGCTCTTGTGGCACAGATGTAGGCGACCTTAACCATATCTTTTTCTCCTGTCCCTTGTATGATCGTTCTTCCTTCTTCTGTAACCTGTTATCCCTTGATATTCCTTTTCCTACTTCAATACTATCTTTACTTTGTACAAATAGTTTTCCTGTATATAAATGTATAGTCTCATTCATCACCTTAAATAATATAAAGTTGTAAATATTTGCCATTGTAAACTTCACATCATTCTTACATAAAAAAAACTGATCCTATATCTTCGTCCTATCCAAAATTCCGTAAAACTTTAAATCCGTTTCCCTACCTTTAGTACCTAACAATCCCAACACACTTGACATTGGCTGAATGCACAAACCGTGCGAAGCCAAAGCAGAAAAAAAAAAAAAAAAAATTAAAATGTCAATATATATATGTCGGAGACAGCGACGGCAGAGCGGTAGGGTCGACAGCATCTTGGTTTGGTGGTACAGGTTCCATTTCGTAGGTGAGTTTTGAATTGAAGCACGACGTGTAGATATACCCTCCAATCTTCATAATAACAATTTGAATAGGCAAACCGACAGTTTCGGTTCGGAGATGTGCCTTGGTCCGCGTCTCGATGTAAAGTCCCCGTTCGACGAACCCCACTTTCCAAAGCGACTCTGTCCATGTGACGTCATCACAAAATAACGTCACAAGCGTTCGCCCCTCTACTACGTAAATCAAATCAGCAACTTCTATTAAAATTAATCGACGATCTCCGACACGGCCAGCCTGACGAGTTGCACGTCCTCGTGCATCTTCATCATCATCATCCCAGCGCCAATCCCAGTCGCATCCGAAGCTCCCTCAGCCTCGGAGTCCGGGATCCAGTCCACCAGGCCAACCGCCGATTCCAGCCAAACCTCGACACTTCCGGTTGCACGTCTTAGTGCACGTCTGTAACAAATTAAAAAAAAACACACAGAACACATACTTTGAAGCATTTTTGAGAACTCGGCCAACCTGACCGTCACACGTCACGTTTAATTACAATGACTATTAGAAAACCAAACTTAATTATTTTAACAACTTAAACACAAAAGCTTCCTTCAAGCCTCATAATTATCAAATTTCAAAAAGAAAACACAAAAGGTTCCTCCAAGCCTCATAATTATCAAATCAAAATCATAATCATAATTGTCAAAAAGAAAACACACCATGGTTCGCTACCACAGTAGCTAGTGACAACTCCTAGTTGACACCCATATCGTCATCACCTCTTGTGATACGACCAACTCTTAGAGTCCACGACTCTCAGGTCAACACATGACCGTACAACTAATAGTCTCCTCCGAGACCCTGGTCCCCACCACACCACCACCTGCCCATCGTGCCCTGACCAACTCCTCACTGAGTTTCAGTCACGACAGCAGACTAGTGCATGCAGTGCGACCATATCTAACTAGTGTCCCCGCCACACCACTAGCTGCCCATCGCGCCCTGAACAACTCCTCACTGAGTTGCAGTTACGACTACAGACTAGTGCGAGCAGCGCGACCACACCTACTAGTGTCCCCGCCACACCACTAGCTGCCCATCGCGCCCTGAACAACCCCTCACTGGGTTGCAGTTACGACTACAGACTAGTGCGAGCAGCGCGACCACATAGCCATGATACGTGTTCTATTTGCTGGCGGAGGCACCCTCCTCGCCATCTTCTACATTATGAAAATCTAACTCAGCAGACATTACTTGGAAAAATCTTTCGTACTTATGCGATCGTGGGGTCCTTATAAGTTCTGTTTCCAATCAACGATTTCAATAGGTAACGATCGCCATTATCACCATCAAACAACTCACCATTATTAAATTTCATTACTTTAGCACACTTCTATCAAATTTAGATTTTTCGTAAATAGCACTCATTTCTATGTTCGTTACCGCTTGTTCTCTTGAGAAGATTTAATAGTCTAGCCACACATACTATAATAAGCTCAAGTGAGCTCGTAACTATAGGCCACATTGAACTTTAGTTTCGAAATAAAGACAAACCAGACATAATTTTAAAACCCTCATTTAAAATTTCTCAGCCCATTATAATAAACAATAATCGGGTAGTACAAGAAATAAAATTTGCAAAAATAACTCTTATTATCATGTCGCAAAGAAATGGTTCAGTACACAACGCTGGTACAACCTTGTACACTGTATATAATTATACTGGCGCGTGTGTACATACACCAATGAAATTACAGATTGCTTGACAAGAGAACATTCAGCACCGAAATCAAAATAAAAATAGTACGACTCACCGGATTATGGCAATTTTTCACAAACCCCTGCCACTTGGCAGTTGTCAACCGTTGCACACCAGACATCTCAGAGCTCTTATAAAATCCCATTACGTTACTACAAACGTTTTGGGTATTTTGAAATCTTCTCATCGCCCGCAGAGTAGATGCTGTCCTGATATCTTCTCATCGCCTGCAGAGTAGAGGCTAAAGTCTTGAAACCTTGGGCGTTCCGCAAAGCGCAAGCAGCTGTGACTCCGCGCCACACGCCATTGATGTGATTCACTAAGCAGCTAGAAGCGTGCTCCGCAAGCGCACCTTGCGCGCTCCGCAAGCGCACCTTGCGCGCTCCGCAAGCGCACCTTGCGCGCTCCGCAAGCGCACCTTTCGCGCTCCGCAAGCGCACTTGCATCAGCCAGCACTGTTGCGCGCCAAGCAACAGCTAGCACTATCGCGCGCCAAGCAACAGCCAGCACTGTTGCGCACCAAGCATCAGCCAGCACTGTCGGGATAGCACCGCGTCCAGCCGCACTTGCTCGCCTGCAGCGGACTCCTGCAGCGGACTCCTGCAGCGCACTCCTGCAGCGCACTCCTGCAGCGCACTATCACGCAGAGCGATCTGTTCTGCGTCAGCAATTGAGCGCACCTCGTAACGTGACGTTCACTTCCAGCCTCACTGCCAGTACTACCACACAAGTACTATAAAAATATTGGCAGCAAGTGACTGTTATTCTGTTTCTTGATTTATAACGAGATTGTGAGCAGTGTAGTTCTTTATCCAACTTCTGATGTCGGAGACAGCGACGGCAGAGCGGTAGGGTCGACAGCATCTTGGTTTGGTGGTACAGGTTCCATTTCGTAGGTGAGTTTTGAATTGAAGCACGACGTGTAGATATACCCTCCAATCTTCATAATAACAATTTGAATAGGCAAACCGACAGTTTCGGTTCGGAGATGTGCCTTGGTCCGCGTCTCGATGTAAAGTCCCCGTTCGACGAACCCCACTTTCCAAAGCGACTCTGTCCATGTGACGTCATCACAAAATAACGTCACAAGCGTTCGCCCCTCTACTACGTAAATCAAATCAGCAACTTCTATTAAAATTAATCGACGATCTCCGACATATATATATATATATATATATATATATATATATATATATATATATATATATATATAGATATCCCTTTGGGCACTTTGTGGCTCAGACGTGCCGTATAGGTAGTAATTTGTTGATCCATTTTCACTTGTTGATCCGGGGGCCTTTTGTTGATCCGATGCCATTTGTCCATAAATATGTGGCTCCGTTCGGAGCCACATGTGTCACGTTCAATAATAATAAGTAATAACAATAATTAAGGGCTGTTTTATACAAATCCACCTTTTTGGCGTCTGGGCAGTTGTTGATCCAATTCAAATGGGCCAATCAGGGCGCAGCATTTGCCAAGGGCGCGAAGCGATTGGTTAAGCAGCCGTGTTGTTTTTTATGTATGTTCACTTTATTAATCTTAGATATTAATCTCAGACACCTGGACTGATTTGCTAAATTCTTTTTTTTGTTTGAAAAGGTAAACTTTCTAAATGGTCCCTTAGTCAAGATCTGATGATGAAAGACTAGAGAAATCAAGAGGAAGTTCCAAAAATCGTAGGGGCGACTAGTGCATTTCTAAGTATCTTCATTAAGTATTTCAAAGAACTATAATTTGATAAAGGTCTGATGTAGCTGATGATGGAGCCGGGAGACAGTCGAAGGAAGTCCTCAACGATTGATAGCAGTTACCTTGAGTTTGTGCTTGATTAATTTGTATTAATTAGTCCTTTACACCAAGATGAGTTGTGACTGTCATTAAGGCTCTGAAGATGAAAACAAAGGCCAGTTCCAGAAACTCCTCAAGGTTTACAGTAGCTACTTTGTTTTTGGACTTAATTCCAATACCCATATAGCACATACAATCCGAGATTCCAGTGTCCTGTCCCCTCCCACTCTCCCCTCATGTTGTGACCCCAGGTGGACAGGATCCTCCCAACACTTAGACAACACCCCCCCTCACCTACCGCTCCCCCCTCCCCCTAGACTCAACCTAGCCTCCCACCCCTCTCCTCTACACTCACTTACCCCCCCCCCCCACTTGCTCCTCAGGCCACCTCACCCCCCCGCGGTCTATCTCGGGATCCGGAGGTCCTAGACTAGCCGAGTTTGGGCTCTTCGGAATCGGGAGGAAGAGCCCAACATTCTGGCCCCGGGGGATTCCGCATCCCGTACTATATTTACCCACCTCGAAGTCCTTCCCCATATCCTTACCTAAAATCCCGGATATCTCGGAAATGGCTGGGAATTTCAAAATTCTGACAAAATCCCCCCCCCCCCCCCTTACTAGCCCCCCCCTGCAGCCGGAACCTCCCCCATTTTGACCCCATAGTACCCGACCCCCCAATACCCATATAGCACATACATTCCGAGATTCCAGTGTCCTGTCCCCTCCCACTCTCCCCTCATGTTGTGACCCCAGGTGGATAGGATCCTCCCAACACTTAGACAACCCCCCCCTCACCTACCTCTCCCCCCTCCCCCTAGACTCAACCTAGCCTCCCCACCCCTCTCCTCTACACTCCCTTACCCCCCTTCCCACTTGCTCTCCAGGCCACCTCACCCCCCCGCGGCCTATCTCGGGATCCGGAGGTCCTAGACTAGCCGAGTTTGGGCTCTTCGGAATCGGGAGGAAGAGCCCAACATTCTGACCCCGGGGGATTCCGCATCGCGCATCCCGCATTTCGCATTCCACACTGACTCACCTGGTGCTGGCGCGTGCAATTGTTGGGACATACAGGCTGTATCTTTAGGTTAGTTTAGTTTTAAATTTGGTGTTGTATTTAGTCGTGGACCGTCCCCCTATTGGGGACGCTAAGTTTTAATCTTTATTAATGTTATTTTATTGAAATAAAACTTCTTCGCCATCTTTTTCTAAGAAATTTCACTTCTTACGTGTGTACACTAGCACACGCACACATTTTTTTTTTTGTTTCTAAAAACGAATATACTAATACCAAAGACATACCCGACTTCGGAAATTAGTTATTTTTTACGTTGTAGTGTTTTCTGGAAGACGGTTGTTTTATTTACACTTTTGTGTTATGAAAAGTACTGTGCAGCTGCATCCGGTCAGAATGAACGCTGATGCTAATATAGTTGGGAAAAGGCCTGTAAACAAACGACGTAATTTTGAATAATGTTATTTTTACCCGTAATTTTGGTTTAAAAACGAAACCACTGAACCGATTTCTATAAAATTCCTACGAGGTCAAAATGAATGTATGAACAATGCTAGACATGACGCGATTACGCAACTTAAATTCAGTTTCTTGATTATAATTGATTGTTTCTTAAGCATGACATGCAGGTACTGGTTCTTCAGTGATAAACTTCAATGCTGTAAGTTTTTTAGGAGTTTCCTCGACTCCTGTTGGTCTTCATCATCAGATTTACGGACACGACCGACAGACCTTAATTTTAACCCACATAGGTGCAAAGTTCTAATCAATACAAATTAATCAAGCACAAACGCAAGGTGGCTGCAGGGGATCGTTGAGAAGTTCCCTCGTCTGTCTATGTTCTTCATCATCAAATCTACTGCAGATTTTCATAGTAATCCATATGGGTGAAAATCGCTCATCAATATACATTAATTAAATTCAAACACAAGGGAACTACTGTAAACCGTTGAGGAGTTCCCTGAAGTGGCCTTTGTATTTATCATCAGAGCCCTAATGACAATTAAAACCGATCTAAGTGTAAAGTTCTTATTAATACAAATTAATCAAGCTCAAATACAAGGTAGCTGCTATGAATTCCCGAGGAGTTCCCTCAACTGTCTCCCGGCTTCATATCTACTCCAACATCAGATCTACTCCACATCATTAGTAAATTGTAGTGCTTTAAAATACTTAATGAAAATATTTAAAAATGTACCTAGAAATGTAAAAGTTGCCTCTAAAAATTTTGAAAATTTCCTTGCTTTCTCTAGTCTTTCATCATCAGAGCCTGGTGACTATGGGACCACCCTTTTAAATAAAAAAGAATTTTGCAAACGGATCCAGGCTTCTTACAGTAATCGGTGAACATACATAAAAAAAGGTTGCGACTAATTGAGAACCTCCTACTTTTTTGAAGTCGGTTAAAAACTTAAATTGCCAAAAGAAAATAATTTTTCTGTTGACAATTTAAATTTTATAGGATTTTGATTACTAACTTTTTCCAATATAAGTTCATTCCCGGTATTAGAAAAAATGCCTGGGGTCGAATCCTCTCGTCTCAATGCCCGCGCTGCTGCCGATGATAATAGTATCATACTAAGCAATATACGGTCAAATCACGCAGGCTCTTACTTACTACTTTTCTCAAACAATCCGAGGAAATAAAAAACATAATTTTATTTTTTAAGTTCAATGACGAATGACGATGAACAATAATTATTTTTCCCACGCTATGGCGCTATTATGATGTTCCTTTGCTTTTTTTTTCAATAAAGCGTCCACTATTTATCATTTCAATATTGTGTCTATTTGCAAGACAGTCCGAAATTTAAATAAAACCTTTTATTAGTTACCTCCTTGGTGTTCCATGTTTCGAATTTAGTTTTTTTTTTCGAAAGAAATTCAAACTAGGACGCTGGAACGAAACGCAAACTACCTAATTCGAAATTACGGCCGCTTAAATTTACATTCCATGTGTCTAATGCGTTCCTGTACCTTTTATTTATTTATTTTATTTTTTATTAAAATTATAAACTAGCGCTTGACCGCAATCCCGCCTGATGGTAAGCAGTGACGCAGTCGTTGATGGTAAAGCGCACTAGTTTATTAAGAGCTTATTCACTCAAGCCTTGAAGACACTAAAATTGTAGTCCGACGGAAACACCGCCACTGGCAAACTGTTCCAGTCCCTCGATGTACGCGGTATAAAGGAGGAAGCGAAACGCTTCGTCCGTATCGTAATGGTGTTCGCTAAAATATAACGCGACTAAGTGAAATAATTTTTATAATACACGTAGGAATGTAACTATGAGTAGATTGAGAAAACATCTACCAGAATGTCAAACGCACTTCGGCGGATATATGTACTCGTACTTAGATCTTTATTACTATGTAGTAAATATGATTTTATGTCCACTAACGTGCGGTTGAGTTTATCTTTCTTAATTTACAAAAATATTATTAATGAGGTACACATGTTTAATTTACACACTACGCTGCGATATCTCAATGTTCTTTATGAATTATTTACTGAATGCACTTTTTACGACATAAATCAGGCACTTTTAATTAGTAAACAACACTATGCATAATTTAAAACTCCAATGAAAAATTAACGTGACACTCGGCTTAACTTTCCCGCCAAAACTCCAGACACGGGTTATGACATCAAGATAACATTGTTTTATTTTGAGTACTAGGCTTTTTAGTAAATTATATTTCTTTGCCTTTTTTTTTCTTTTTCTTCATTATGTGTTTATTATTGTTTTAGTGTATTATTATTATAATGTGCGTTCTGTTTGGGCGGAATAAAGAATTTTTCTTTCTAGATCAGGACTCATTCAGGATCGGTTTTTTTAGGAATTAATCAGATGATTAATTCCTAAAAAAACAGCTACGGAAACTTCAACCCTTAAAAATTAACATTAAAATTTAATAATAATATGTATTCGCATACAAATACCAAAGGAGTCTATACAAGCAGTCAATTGCATTGAATGTTACAGAGGCCGTCCACACAATATTTTCGGCACAAAACATACAGCGGCGATATTATGTTTAGACCCATTAGATTAGTTTCGATGAATAGAGTTTAAAAACTTAAAATTAATGGTAAATTAGAAATAAAGTATAAAAACCCTAGACATAAAATTCAACCTCTTTAAATATTAATAACAATTCAAACTAAAAATAATTACCTATTCAGATCAAAATAAGTATTACGAAGTATGAGTAGCTAAATGGATCAACAAAGTATATGATTTTTGGAATATATTTCGAGCCAAAAAGTCGTCGAGCATTTAAAAATAATTGACGTTATGGATTCACTAATGCATGAAATGTTAACAAATATATATAGATCTTACAATGTATGGAGCATTGCGAATATAAAATTTCTAGATTAGGTTTAATAAATTCATAATTGATCAACCGTTACGGTATAGGTATTGGATCAAAAGAAGTATTACTGGAAGTGCGAGTATATAAATGGATCAACACAAGTTATTGATTTTTGAAATATATTCAGAGCTAAAAAGTCCTGGTGGGTTCAAAAAATATAGCCGTTAGGATCCACTAATGCATGAAATTGCTGAAAAATTTTTGTCGAGTATATGTCCTAATTGACGAATATATTTGGCCACATCCCTAAATAGAATACGACGTTGCCACTCCCCCCAAGAAATTTGCAACTGGAGTAAAGTTATTCCGTGCTAAAGGTGGAGTCTATAATGAACGGCATCGTGGCTGGATCAACAAAGTGCCCAAAGAGGTGTTTATATATATATATATATATATATATATATATATATATATAAACACCTCTTTGGGCACTTAGTTGATCCAGCCACGATGCCGTTCATTATAGACTCCACCTTTAGCACGGAATAACTTTACTCCAGTTGCATATTTCTTGGGGGGAGTGGCAATGTCGTATTCTATTTAGGGATGTGGCCAAATATATTCGTCAATTAGGACATATACTCGACAAAAAATTTTCAGCAATTTCATGCATTAGTGGATCCGTAACGGCTAAATTTTTTGAACCCACCGGAACTTTTTAGCTCTGAATATATTTCAAAAATCAATAACGTGTGTTGATCCATTTATATACTCGCACTTCCAGTAATACTTCTTTTGATCCGATACCTATACCGTAACGGTTGATCAATTATGAATTTATTAAACCTAATCTAGAAATTTTATATTCGCAATGCTCCATACATTGTAAGATCTATATATATTTGTTAACATTTCATGCATTAGTGGATCCATAACGTCATTTTTTTTTAAATGCTCGAAGACTTTTTGGCTCGAAATATATTCCAAAAATTATATACTTTGTTGATCCATTTAGCTACTCATACTTCGTTATACTTATTTTGATCTGAATAGGTAATTATTTTTAGTATGAATTGTTATTAATATTTAAAGAGGTTGAATTTTATGTCAAGGGTTTTTATACTTTATTTCTAATTTACCATTCATTTTAAGTTTTTAAACTCTATTCATCGAAACCAATCTAATGGGTCTAAACATGATATCGCCGCTGTATGTTTTGTGCCGAAAATATTGTGTGGACGGCCTCTGTAACATTCAATGCAATTGACACTGCTTGTATAGACTCCCTTGATATTTGTATGCGAATACATATTATTATTAAATTTTAATGTTAATTTTTAAGGGTTGAAGTTTCCGTAGCTGTTTTTTTAGGAATTAATCATCTGATTAATTCCTAAAAAAACCGATCCTGAATGATTCCTGATCTAGAAAGAAAAAAATCTTTATTCCGCCCAAACAGAACGCACATTATAATAATAATACACTAAAACAATAATAAACACATAATGAAGAAAAAGAAAAAAAAGGCAAAGAAATATAATTTACTAAAAAGCCTAGTACTCAAAATAAAACAATGTTATCTTGATGTCATAACCCGTGTCTGGAGTTTTGGCGGGAAAGTTAAGCCGAGTGTCACGTTAATTTTTCATTGGAGTTTTAAATTATGCATAGTGTTGTTTACTAAATAAAAGTGCCTGATTTATGTCGTAAAAAGTGCATTCAGTTAATAATTCATAAAGAACATTGAGATATCGCAGCGTAGTGTGTAAATTAAAAATGTGTACCTCATTAATAATATTTTTGTAAATTAAGAAAGATAAACTCAACCGCACGTTAGTGGTCATAAAATCATATTTACTACTTAGTAATAAAGGTAATAAAGATCTAAGTACGAGTACATATATCCGCCGAAGTGCGTTTGACATTCTGGTAGATGTTTTCTCAATCTACACATAGTTACATTCCTACGTGTATTATAAAAATTATTTCACTTAGTCGCGTTATATTTTAGCGAACACCATTACGATACGGACGAAGCGTTTCGCTTCCTCCTTTATACCGCGTACATCGAGGGACTGGAACAGTTTGCCAGCGGCGGTGTTTCCGTCGGACTACAATTTTAGTGTCTTTAAGGCTTGGGTGAATAAGCTCTTAATAAACTAGTGCGCTTTACCATCAACGACTGCGTCACTGCTTACCATCAGGCGGGATTGCGGTCAAGCGCTAGTTTATAATTTTAATAAAAAATAAAATAAATAAATAAAAGGTACAGGAACGCATTAGACACATGGAATGTAAATTTAAGCGGCCGTAATTTCGAATTAGGTAGTTTGCGTTTCGTTCCAGCGTCCTAGTTTGAATTTCTTTCGAAAAAAAAAAACTAAATTCGAATCATGGAACACCAAGGAGGTAACTAATAATAGGTTTTATTTAAATTTCGGACTGTCTTGCAAATAGACACAATATTGAAATGATAAATAGTGGACGCTTTATTGAAAAAAAAAACCAAAGGAACATCATAATAGCGCCATAGCGTGGGAAAAATAATTATTGTTCATTATTCGTCATTGAACTTAAAAAATAAAATTATGTTTTTTATTTCCTCGGATTGTTTGAGAAAAGTAGTAAGTAAGAGCCTGCGTGATTTGACCGTATATTGCTTAGTATGATACTATTATCATCGGCAGCAGCGCGAGCATTGAGACGAGAGGATTCGACCCCAGGCATTTTTTCTAATACCGGGAATGAACTTATATTGGAAAAAGTTGGTAATCAATGTCAAAATCCTATAAAATTTAAATTGTCAACAGAAAAATTATTTTCTTTTGGCAATTTAAGTTTTTAACCGACTTCAAAAAAAGTAGGAGGTTCTCAATTAGTCGCAACCTTTTTTTTATGTATGTTTTCCGATTACTGTAAGAAGCCTGGATCCGTTTGCAAAATTCTTTTTTATTTAAAAGGGTGGTCCCATAGTCACCAGGCTCTGATGATGAAAGACTAGAGAAAGCAAGGAAACTTTCAAAATTTTTAGAGGCAACTTGTACATTTCTAGGTACATTTTTAAATATTTTCATTAAGTATTTTAGAGCACTACAATTTACTAATGATCTGGAGTAGATCTGATGTTGGAGTAGATATGAAGCCAGAAGACAGTTGAGGGAACTCCTCGGGAATTCATAGCAGCTACCTTGTATTTGAGCTTGATTAATTTGTATTAATAAGAACTTTACACTTAGATCGGTTTTAATTGTCATTAGGGCTCTGATGATAAATACAAAGGCCACTTCAGGGAACTCCTCAACGGCTTACAGTAGTTCCCTTGTGTTTGAATTTAATTAATGTATATTGATGAGCGATTTTCACCCATATGGATTACTATGAAAATCTGCAGTAGATTTGATGATGAAGAACATAGACAGACGAGGGAACTCCTCAACGATCCCCTGCAGCCACCTTGCGTTTGTGCTTGATTAATTTGTATTGATTAGAACTTTGCACCTATGTGGGTTAAAATGAAGGTCTGTCGGTCGTGTCCGTAAATCTGATGATGAAGACCAACAGGAGTCGAGGAAACTCCTAAAAAACTTACAGCATTGAAGTTTATCACTGAAGAACCAGTACCTGCATGTCATGCTTAAGCAACAATCAATTATAATCAAGAAACTGAATTTAAGTTGCGTAATCGCGTCATGTCTAGCATTGTTCATACATTCATTTTGACCTCGTAGGAATTTTATAGAAATCGGTTCAGTGGTTTCGTTTCTAAACCAAAATTACGGGTAAAAATAACATTATTCAAAATTACGTCGTTTGTTTACAGGCCTTTTCCCAACTATATTAGTATCAGCGTTCATTCTGACCGGATGCAGCTGCACAGTACTTTTCATAACACAAAAGTGTAAAAAAAACAACCGTCTTCCAGAAAACACTATAACGTAAAAAATAACTAATTTCCGAAGTCGGGTATGTCTTTGGTATTAGTATATTCGTTTTTAGAAACAAAAAAAAAATGTGTGCGTGTACTAGTGTACACACGTAAGAAGTGAAATTTCTTAGAAAAAGATGGCGAAGAAGTTTTACTTCAATATAATAACATTAATAAAGGTTAAAACTTAGCGCCCCCAATAGGGGGACGGTCCACGACTAAATACAACACCAAATTTAAAACTAAACTAACCTAAAGATACAGCCTGTATGTCCCAACAATTGCACGCGCCAGCACCAGGTGAGTCAGTGTGGAATGCGAAATGCGGGATGCGGGATGCGGAATCCCCCGGGGTCAGAATGTTGGGCACTTCCTCCCGATTCCGAAGAGCCCAAACTCGGCTAGTCTAGGACCTCCGGATCCCGAGATAGGCCGCGGGGGGGTGAGGTGGCCTGGAGAGCAAGTGGGGAGGGGAGGTAAGGGAGTGTAGAGGAGAGGGGTGGGGAGGCTAGGTTGAGTCTAGGGGGAGGGGGGAGAGGTAGGTGAGGGGGGGGTTGTCTAAGTGTTGGGAGGATCCTGTCCACCTGGGGTCACAACATGAGGGGAGAGTGGGAGGGGACAGGACACTGGAATCTCGGAATGTATGTGCTATATGGGTATTGGGGGGTCAGGTACTATGGGGTCAAAATGGGGGAGGATCCGGCTTGGGGGCTGGTAAGGGGGGGGGGGATTTTGTCAGAATTTTGAACTTCCCAGCCGTTTCCGAGATATCCGGGATTTTAGGTAGGGATATGGGGAAGGACTTCGAGGTGGGTAAATATAGTACGGGATGCGGAATCCCCCGGGGCCAGAATGTTGGGCTCTTCCTCCCGATTCCGAAGAGCCCAAACTCGGCTAGTCTAGGACCTCCAGATCCCGAGATAGGCCGCGGGGGGGTGAGGTGGCCTGAGGAGCAAGTGGGGGGGGGTAAGTGAGTGTAGAGGAGAGGGGTGGGAGGCTAGGTTGAGTCTAGGGGGAGGGGGGAGGGGTAGGTGAGGGGGGGTGTTGTCTAAGTGTTGGGAGGATCCTGTCCACCTGGGGTCACAACATGAGGGGAGAGTGGGAGGGGACAGGACACTGGAATCTCGGATTGTATGTGCTATATGGGTATTGGAATTAAGTCCAAAAACAGAGTAGCTACTGTAAACCTTGAGGAGTTTCTGGAACTGGCCTTTGTTTTCATCATCAGAGTCTTAATGACAGTCACAACTCATCTTGGTGTAAAGTACTAATTAATACAAATTAATCAAGCACAAACTCAAGGTAACTGCTATCAATCGTTGAGGACTTCCTTCGACTGTCTCCCGGCTCCATCATCAGCTACATCAGACCTTTATCAAATTATAGTTCTTTGAAATACTTAATGAAGATACTTAGAAATGCACTAGTCGCCCCTACGATTTTTGGAAGTTCCTCTTGATTTCTCTAGTCTTTCATCATCAGATCTTGACTAAGGGACCATTTAGAAAGTTTACCTTTTCAAACAAAAAAAGAATTTAGCAAATCAGTCCAGGTGTCTGAGATTAATATCTAAGATTAATAAAGTGAACATACATAAAAAACAAAACGGCTGCTTAACCAATCGCTTCGCGCCCTTGGCAAATGCTGCGCCTTGGTTGGCCCATTTGAATTGGATCAACAACTGCCCAGACGCCAAAAAGGTGGATTTGTATAAAACAGCCCTTAATTATTGTTATTACTTATTATTATTGAACGTGACACATGTGGCTCCGAACGGAGCCACATATTTATGGTCAGATGGCATCGGATCAACAAAAGGCCCCCGGATCAACAAGTGAAAATGGATCAACAAATTACTACCTATACGGCACGTCTGAGCCACAAAGTGCCCAAAGGGATATCTATATATATATATATATATATTTATCCTTTGGGCATATATATATATATATATATATATATATATAGATATCCCTTTGGGCACTTTGTGGCTCAGACGTGCCGTATAGGTAGTAATTTGTTGATCCATTTTCACTTGTTGATCCGGGGGCCTTTTGTTGATCCGATGCCATTTGTCCATAAATATGTGGCTCCGTTTGGAGCCACATGTGTCACGTTCAATAATAATAAGTAATAACAATAATTAAGGGCTGTTTTATACAAATCCACCTTTTTGGCGTCTGGACAGTTGTTGATCCAATTTAAATGGGCCAATCAGGGCGCAGCATTTGCCAAGGGCGCGAAGCGATTGGTTAAGCAGCCGTTTTGTTTTTTATGTATGTTCACTTTATTAATCTTAGATATTAATCTGAGACACCTGGACTGATTTGCTAAATTCTTTTTTTGTTTGAAAAGGTAAACTTTCTAAATGGTCCCTTAGTCAAGATCTGATGATGAAAGACTAGAGAAATCAAGAGGAACTTCCAAAAATCGTAGGGGCGACTAGTGCATTTCTAAGTATCTTCATTAAGTATTTCAAAGAACTATAATTTGATAAAGGTCTGATATAGCTGATGATGGAGCCGGGAGACAGACGAAGGAAGTCCTCAACGATTGATAGCAGTTACCTTGAGTTTGTGCTTGATTAATTTGTATTAATTAGTACTTTACACCAAGATGAGTTGTGACTGTGATTAAGGCTCTGATGATGAAAACAAAGGCCAGTTCCACAAACTCCTCAAGGTTTACAGTAGCTACTTTGTTTTTGGACTTAATTCCAATACCCATATAGCACATACAATCCGAGATTCCAGTGTCCTGTCCCCTCCCACTCTCCCCTCATGTTGTGACCCCAGGTGGACAGGATCCTCCCAACACTTAGACAACACCCCCCCTCACCTACCGCTCCCCCCTCCCCCTAAACTCAACCTAGCCTCCCACCCCTCTCCTCTACACTCACTTACCCCCCCCCCCACTTGCTCCTCAGGCCACCTCACCCCCCCGCGGCCTATCTCGGGATCCGGAGGTCCTAGACTAGCCGAGTTTGGGCTCTTCGGAATCGGGAGGAAGAGCCCAACATTCTGGCCCCGGGGGATTCCGCATCCCGTACTATATTTACCCACCTCGAAGTCCTTCCCCATATCCCTACCTAAAATCCCGGATATCTCGGAAACGGCTGGGAATTTCAAAATTCTGACAAAATTCCCCCCCCCTTACTAGCCCCCCCCTCCCCCCGCAGCCAGACCCTCCCCCATTTTGACCCCATAGTACCTGACCCCCCAATACCCATATAGCACATACATTCCGAGATTCCAGTGTCCTATCCCCTCCCACTCTCCTCTCATGTTGTGACCCCAGGTGGACAGGATCCTCCCAACACTTAGACACCCTCCCTCACCTACCTCTCCCCCCTCCCCCTAGACTCAACCTAGCCTCCCCACCCCTCTCCTCTACACTCCCTTACCCCCCCTCCCCACTTGCTCTCCAGGCCACCTCACCCCCCGCGGCCTATCTCGGGATCCGGAGGTCCTAGACTAGCCGAGTTTGGGCTCTTCGGAATCGGGAGGAAGAGCCCAACATTCTGACCCCGGGGGATTCCGCATCCCGCATTTCGCATTCCACACTGACTCACCTGGTGCTGGCGCGTGCAATTGTTGGGACATACAGGCTGTATCTTTAGGTTAGTTTAGTTTTAAATTTGGTGTTGTATTTAGTCGTGGACCGTCCCCCTATTGGGGACGCTAAGTTTTAATCTTTATTAATGTCATTATATTGAAGTAAAACTTCTTCGCCATCTTTTTCTAAGAAATTTCACTTCTTACGTGTGTACACTAGTACACGCACACATTTTTTTTTGTTTCTAAAAACGAATATACTAATACCAAAGACATACCCGACTTCGGAAATTAGTTATTTTTTACGTTGTAGTGTTTTCTGGAAGACGGTTGTTTTTTTTACACTTTTGTGTTATGAAAAGTTCTGTGCAGCTGCATCCGGTCATAATGAACGCTGATGCTAATATGGTTGGGAAAAGGCCTGTAAACAAACGACGTAATTTTGAATAATGTTATTTTTACCCGTAATTTTGGTTTAAAAACGAAACCACTGAACCGATTTCTATAAAATTCCTACGAGGTCAAAATGAATGTATGAACAATGCTAGACATGACGCGATTACGCAACTTAAAATCAGTTTCTTAATTATAATTGATTGTTGCTTAAGCATGACATGCAGGTACTGGTTCTTCAGTGATAAACTTCAATGCTGTAAGTTTTTTAGGAGTTTCCTCGACTCCTGTTGGTCTTCATCATCAGATTTACGGACACGACCGACAGACCTTCATTTTAACCCACATAGGTGCAAAGTTCTAATCAATACAAATTAATCAAGCACAAAGGCAAGGTGGCTGCAGGGGATCGTTGAGGAGTTCCCTCGTCTGTCTATGTTCTTCATCATCAAATCTACTGCAGATTTTCATAGTAATCCATATGGGTGAAAATCGCTCATCAATATACATTAATTAAATTCAAACACAAGGGAACTACTGTAAACCGTTGAGGAGTTCCCTGAAGTGACCTTTGTATTTATCATCAGAGCCCTAATGACAATTAAAACCGATCTAAGTGTAAAGTTCTTATTAATACAAATTAATCAAGCTCAAATACAAGGTAGCTGCTATGAATTCTCGAGGAGTTCCCTCAACTGTCTCCCGGCTTCATATCTACTCCAACATCAGATCTACTCCAGATCATTAGTAAATTGTAGTGCTTTAAAATACTTAATGAAAATATTAAAAAATGTACCTAGAAATGTACAAGTTGCCTCTAAAAATTTTGAAAGTTTCCTTGCTTTCTCTAGTCTTTCATCATCAGAGCCTGGTGACTATGGGACCACCCTTTTAAATAAAAAAGAATTTTGCAAACGGATCCAGGCTTCTTACAGTAATCGGTGAACATACATAAAAAAAAGGTTGCGACTAATTGAGAACCTCCTACTATTTTTGAAATCGGTTAAAAACTTAAATTGCCAAAAGAAAATAATTTTTCTGTTGACAATTTAAATTTTATAGGATTTTGACATTGATTACTAACTTTTTCCAATATAAGTTCATTCCCGGTATTAGAAAAAATGCCTGGGGTCGAATCCTCTCGTCTCAATGCCCGCGCTGCTGCCGATGATAATAGTATCATACTAAGCAATATACGGTCAAATCACGCAGGCTCTTACTTACTACTTTTCTCAAACAATCCGAGGAAATAAAAAACATAATTTTATTTTTTAAGTTCAATGACGAATAATGAACAATAATTATTTTTCCCACGCTATGGCGCTATTATGATGTTCCATTGTTTTTTTTTTTTTTTCAATAAAGCGTCCACTATTTATCATTTCAATATTGTGTCTATTTGCAAGACAGTCCGAAATTTAAATAAAACCTTTTACTAGTTACCTCCTTGGTGTTCCATGTTTCGAATTTAGTTTTTTTTTTTTCGAAAGAAATTCAAACTAGGACGCTGGCACGAAACGCAAACTACCTAATTCGAAATTACGGCCTCTTAAATTTACATTCCATGTGTCTAACGAGTTCCTGTACCTTTTATTTATTTATTTTATTTTTATTAAAATTATAAACTAGCGCTTGACCGCAATCCCGCCTGATGGTAAGCAGTGACGCAGTCGTTGATGGTAAAGCGCACTAGTTTATTAAGAGCTTATTCACTCAAGCCTTGAAGACACTAAAATTGTAGTCCGACGGAAACACCGCCGCTGGCAAACTGTTCCAGTCCCTCGATGTACGCGGTATAAAGGAGGAAGCGAAACGCTTCGTCCGTATCGTAATGGTGTTCGCTAAAATATAACGCGACTAAGTGAAATAATTTTTATAATACACGTAGGAATGTAACTATGAGTAGATTGAGAAAACATCTACCAGAATGTCAAATGCACTTCGGCGGATATATGTACTCGTACTTAGATCTTTATTACCTTTATTACTAAGTACCTTGCGCTTTACCATCAACGATTGCGTCACTGCTTACCATCAGCTGGGATTGCGGTCAAGCGCTGGTTTATACTTTAATAAAAAAAAAAAAAGTAGTAAATATGATTTTATGTCCACTAACGTGCGGTTGAGTTTATCTTTCTTAGTTTACAAAAATATTATTAATGAGGTACACATGTTTAATTTACACACTACGCTGCGATATCTCAATGTTCTTTATGAATTATTTACTGAATGCACTTTTTACGACATAAATCAGGCACTTTTATTTAGTAAACAACACTATGCATAATTTAAAACTCCAATGAAAAATTAACGTGACACTCGGCTTAACTTTCCCGCCAAAACTCCAGACACGGGTTATGACATCAAGATAACATTGTTTTATTTTGAGTACTAGGCTTTTTAGTAAATTATATTTCTTTGCCTTTTTTTTTCTTTTTCTTCATTATGTGTTTATTTTTGTTTTAGTGTATTATTATTATAATGTGCGTTCTGTTTGGGCGGAATAAAGAATTTTTCTTTCTAGATCAGGAATCATTCAGGATCGGTTTTTAGGAATTAATCATCTGATTAATTCCTAAAAAAACAGCTACGGAAACTTCAACCCTTAAAAATTAACATTAAAATTTAATAATAATATGTATTCGCATACAAATACCAAAGGAGTCTATACAAGCAGTGTCAATTGCATTGAATGTTAGAGAGGCCGTCCACACAATATTTTCGGCACAAAACATACCGCGGCGATATCATGCTTAGACCCATTAGATTGGTTTCGATGAATAGAGTTTAAAAACTTAAAATTAATGGTAAATTAGAAATAAAGTATAAAAACCCTAGACATAAAATTCAACCTCTTTAACTATTAATAACAATTCATACTAAAAATAATTATATATTCATATCAAAATAAGTATTACGAAGTATGAGTTTTCTAAATGGATCAACAAAGTACATGATTTCTGGAATATATTTCCAGCCAAAAAGTCTTCGAGCATTTAAAAAAAATTGACGTTATGGATCCACTAATGCATGAAATGTTAACAAATATATATAGATCTTACAATGTATGGAGCATTGCGAATATAAAATTTCTAGATTAGGTTTATTAAATTCATAATTGATCAACCGTTACGGTATAGGTATCGGATCAAAAGAAGTATTACTGGAAGTGCGAGTATATAAATGGATCAACACAAGTTATTGATTTTTGAAATATATTCAGAGCTAAAAAGTCCTGGTGGGTTCAAAAAATATAGCCGTTAGGATCCACTAATGCATGAAATTGCTGAAAAATTTTTGTCGAGTATATGTCCTAATTGACGAATATATTTGGCCACATCCCTAAATAGAATACGACGTTGCCACTCCCCCCAAGAAATATGCAACTGGAGTAAAGTTATTCCGTGCTAAAGGTGGAGTCTATAATGAACGGCATCGTGGCTGGATCAACTAAGTGCCCAAAGAGGTGTTTATATATATATATATATATATATATATATATGGATATTTGTATATCATCAATATTAATTCTAAATCATAATTTTATTATACAATATTACTTTCTTTACATTGAGCCATCATTCAAGAATTCGTCTAACGTGTAGTAACATTTTTCAATAAGTAATTTATTAAGAGCGCTTCTAAATTGTATCAGTGGCATATTTTTAATGTCATTTGGTATTTTGTTATAAATTTTTGGAGCGTTGCCAAGAAAACTTTTACGCACTAGAGCTGTCTTACATTTAACATTGCATAGTTTATGAAAATATTGGGTACGTAATGGATTTTTTCTGACTTTAGATAAGCTGACGAATAAATGCAGGTTCTTCTTTACAAATAATGCCGTTTCCATTATGTACATTGCTGGCAGTGTCAATATTTTTAGTTTTTTAAAGTGTGGAATACAGCTATCTGTAGTTTTTAAACCACACATAGATCTCAGACAGCGTTTCTGCATCCTAAATACAACCTCCCTGTTAGCTGACTGCCCCCAGAACATGATTCCGTACCGTATAACAGAAGCTATCTGTCCGTGGTAGGCTGTTAGCAATGTCTCAATGTTAACCTTTTTTGATAATTGAAATAGTGCACACGCCGACCTACTCAATCGTTTACATACACTGTCGGTATGAGAATTCCATGTTAATTTATTATCAATAATGATTCCCAAAAACTTAGCATTGTCAACTTCCTGTATTTTATAATCTTTATAATGGATATTAAGTTTATTATTTTTACAACGTTGATGATATTGCATGATGCTAGTTTTAGTCAGATTAATTTTCAAATTATTGTCATCAAGCCAGTTTATTATTTTACTTAGAGATTCATTAATGTCATTTTCATAATTATTTATGTCATTGCATTCTATTATTGCGGTGCTGTCATCTGCAAAGAGAACCATTTTATGCTTAATTATTTTTGGGAGATCATTAATATATATCAAAAAAAGCAGTGGTGCCAACACGCCACCTTGGGGCACGCCATATTTTATAAATCTTTGTTTTGAAACATATACTTTTTCTAATTTAGTTTTAGTACACAATCGCGAGACTTCGGTCCATTGAACTCTATCAGTTAAATATGATTTTATTAATTTTAGAATATTTCCCCGTACACCGTAGCCATATAACTTTTTTAACAATATCTTATGATCAACATAGTCGAAAGCCTTCGTCATATCAGTAAGTATAGCACAAATTGGATTCTTTTTGTCAACTGATGTCATAATATTATTGATTAAGTCAAATATTGCCGAGTTAATATTTATGTTTCTACGAAAACCTTTCTGCTCATTGCAAAACAAGTTATATTTTTCAAAATATGCATATAAGGAGTTGTATATAACTTTCTCAAAAATTTTAGAAAATACTGTAATCTTTGCAATGGGTCTGTAGTTTTTCATATCCGTTTTTTCTCCTTTTTTAAATAAAGGTTTAATAATAACTTTTTTTAAGCTATTAGGAAATATACCATCAGCAATACAGAGATTGATAATGTGAGCCAACGGCATTGCTATATCTTCTTTAACATATTTTAGGACCCTCGTACTAACGCCATCATAACCAACGGTATTCGTGTTTTTAAGGTCAGTAATAATTTTTATAATGTCATTATGTGAGACTGGTGACATGAATAAAGATTGAGGCGAAAGATTATCAAAAAATTTACCATCAGCCTTATTAGAATTTATATTATTTTCAATTATGTCAATATAGTAATTATTAAATTCATTAGCAATGTCAATGGGTCGTGTAAAAGTCAAGTTATCTCTCCTTATAGTCATAATTTGTTCCTGTGGTAAGCACGTTTTAGATTTATTAATCAGTATTCATTCAGTAATCAGGTCATTCGTACGTTTCTCTTTCAGGAACGCCTTTGCCGGTTCGTCAGCGTTCTGGGTATTTATACAAATTCTTTGACTAATCATTAGTTTTTTTTTTTTGTTTAACCAGGTTTTGTATGCATTAGTTACTAATGCATTAGTCACCTGTCTAAAGCGAAAAATTACCCCCAAAAAATAAAAATATTATTTCGCAAAAACAGGTAGCTTATATGCAGGGGCGTGCACAAAGATTTTATTGGGGGTATGCATAAATATACCTACTATCCAAATCTCTGTGCTTATATATGGTAAAACTTAAAAAACGTAACTTAGACGTAGTTTCAATTTAACATAGTCGCGTACTTTTTCGCATGTCAACATTGAATTGATGTTTGTGCGTGGCTACCATGAACATCTAAGTATGTGATTGATGATAAGAACAAGTCAAATAAATGATATACGTGGGGTATTAGGTATTTTTTATTTGCCCAAATGAATACAATGAAATCATCATCATCTCAGGGTTAATACCAGTCGCATCCAAAGCTTTGGAATCTGGGGTCCGCTTTTCCAGTCTAATTGCTGATTTTGGCGAAATTTCGACAATTTCCGTGAAGCGACTGCCGTCTGACCTCCACAACGCGAAGGCAATATCGAAGCATTGAAGTTAGACCAATTGTTGGACTTTTGTGGGCTCCAACAACCCGTAACGACTGCCACTAGATGTTCGCATGGCAACCGAAACCAACGGCTTAACGTGCTTTCCGAGATACGACCAGACCAGTGCAAATATTCATATTCATGCATACAAATACTCTGCGCGAGGATCGAACCCGCGCCTCCTTACGCAGCGGCCGCGTTCGCTACCGCTACGCCATGTAGGCTGTCAAAATACAATGAAATGGTATTACTAACTCAACTGTAAATAAGTAATAATTTATTTCTCAAAAAACTAAAAAAAAATATTTCACTATCTATAAATTAAATCAACGCGCCTATCTATTTTTAAATAACTCTGTAAAAATCAAATATATATAAGATCGTTTTGAAATCGCTAAAAGTTCTTTTAAAATGGACAGATAGACAAATCTATGAGTCTGCTTTGGCTTTTCATAAATATGCGTAATGCACTACTCATTGGAATCATAACTATTAAATTTTGCTAATTTGTAAACTTCAGGAAAATTATTACAACATAAAGTATAGTATTGAAATTCAAAAGCAAGTAGGTTGAAAAACTTAAGGTCTTTTAAGTTTTTATAACGTCGAACTGTCAAAGCCGTGTTTTAAAATAATATACCTATACGAGAAACAAAACAATTTATTTGTACACACTACACAACCTGCTAACCACATATAATTATCATAATACTTTTTATAAAGACAACCTTTCTTTTGTGTTAAACAAAAAACTCTAAAATAAATGAATATTCAATTCCGCTTAAAACAATCAATACTATTTAACCCATACACCAATAATGAAACAACATAAGCTGCTAAAATAAAAAGGTATTTGAACGAACAACAATCATGCTATATTTCTGAACTTCTTAAATTCGTCGCATTATTAGAAGCTGTGCTTATCATGGGCTTTAAACCCAAAGAAATTTCACGCACACGTACACAACAGTTTAGGCACACAAGCAAATAATTTTATACACAGACAGATACGGAAGAGGCACATTTTGTTTATGCTTACGCCGTAAGAGGCGCGGGTGTCGCGCCTAAGGCAACTAATGTGTCTCGTTAGCACTAGGCCCAATAGATGGCAGTGTTATCAATAACTGATTAACAAAGTCTTTTAGTTTTAACTTTGTAGTATATAAATTATTTTACAGTATATTATAATTTTAGAAGACTATTAGGGTATGCAGAGCTTTTCTGCTTGTAAGGAGCGCACGCGCCTGCTTATATGACAACACTGGGTGGCGTGGACGACGAGACTGGTCACGGGGTCACGCGCTTATCCATAGCGGTGTCGAAAGGTCATGAACTCACTTGACCTCATACATGACCTTACACACTTCCATACGATTAGTGCCTAGCTCTCGTGTCACAGTGGGGTCCTCGTTGAATAATTCGAGCACGTTTATTTTCAATATCCGGATCGTGGATACGTGGTCTCCCTACACCAGCGCGATGAGCTTCATTATAGTGCGTTTCATCTAATAGTTCCTCTGCCGTCGTGTTGGCATTTATTTTTTGTCACTATCGTAAACAAGGTACACGCACTCTGCTTCTCTCTCTCTCTCTCTCCCACTAAGTTGCATTAGTGCCAACATGACGGCAAAGGAACTATTAGATGAAACGCACTATAACACTACGCGTTACGTAGTCGCGATTGTACAGACTTTGTAACGCAGAATCACACAGGACCGGGGTACAAAACGGATTTCATAGTCTCTATGACTTTTACTCACATCCAGACACAACGAAGAATATTTGGAATCAGGGGCCTTACCATGAGCTCTTATAGCAGGGCAGAAACAGTCCTAAATTAGTTTTCTGTACCATGACGTCTTATTAGCAGGCCTGCAACAGTCCTGTTGCGTTGACGTTTACAAAAACTGTTCACCTTTTTTTATGTATAGAATTTCGTACCATGACCTGCTATTTGACAGCAACAAAACTAATATTGAACGGTTGTAATGTCATCTTGAATAAGTTACTATTATAGAAGCTTAATCAACATTGTTTTGATCATTTTTTGATAATATACAGTATCCATAGAAAACTTATTTTTATGTTTATGTGTAATAAAACTCAAAATTATAAATTACTCATGCTGCACATCAATGTGCAAGGATTATATGAAATAAAAACCTTATTCGTTCGTTTTAAACCACATATAATCGTAGTTAACGAGTGCCGGGAGGATTTTTCAAGAATGTCAAGAAATACCCGCGTTATTGCAAACAATAAAGATATCAGACAACAATTCCTACAAATCCTATCTAGGATAATATCACGCACTTACCAAAGGAAATCACAACAGAAGCAGAATACGAGAAATGCCTATACAAACCTAGAAAAAGCCATGCCAGAAATCTTGGATGTGTATGCGGAACTGCATCATGAAAACAACAGTACCTGAAGTATATAAATGAATTAAACCTTAGTACTCTGGGATATCCTCGATTGGGATACATAACGCAAGACATAATGAAGACTTGCTGTTGCTGCACCTCCATAATTTTACAACCACTGAAAAGAATGAAAATGAACCTGGGAAATAAAACATATATTCTGTTATACCTATAAGAAAGTAAATAAGCCTCTTGAAATGAATATTTTTCTTATTTTAACCTTAATATTTACACATACTCATGTTAAATAAGTACCTTATTTCTATAGCAATCTAACAATCAAACAAGGATTCAATGGGAAATGTTTTAGTAATCAAACCCATAAGTTGCTTCTAGCCTATGTAATGCATTGCTCTGGGAATTTATAATTGCAGAAAACCTATACTTTAAGAACATTGTAGTTTAAGGAAAAAATACTTCCTTTGGGTGCACCCACTGACTTAACAGCTTTGTCAGCAGAATTTAAGAGGTTTTTTTGCATAGAGCTCTCTCACAATCCTCCAAAAATTGTGATACCTATCATATTGTTATACTCTTTGTATAACATCTATCTATTAATTAAATGCATGTTTAATTGTTCCAAGTCAAAATTGTGGTATATTTAACCTATGTCTAACAGGAATATTGAGAAATATGACAATAAGGAACCTAAAAAATCATGAGCAGTGTGTAGTTTGGACCCCTTTTAGAATTTAGTACAATAGTTCACCGTTCAGATACAAATAGTAGAAATAAGGGCTGTTTCTAACGGTTCAAGAAATGAAAAATCAGATTTTAGCAAAATATTTTATTACTCTGAGTACTACTTCAATTTTGGTGTCAGATAAAAACATAAATAACGCATGCTCAATATTAGGTACAGTACATGAGCACAACAGCTAACAATGTCTTCGCACATTGTTTTGAACTCTTACAAAACAATTAACACAGCATCCTTCTGGAGTAAATGCTGAAAAGAATGAATATGAACCTGGGAAATAAAACATCTATTCTCCTATACCTATAAGAAAGTAAATAAGCCTCTTGAAATGAATATTTTTCTTATTTTAACCTTAATATAATCACACATACTCATGTTAAATAAGTACCTTATTTCTATAGCCATCTAATATACTCAAACAGGGATTCAATGGGAAATATTTTAGAAATCAAACCCATAAGTTGCTTCTAGCCTTTTATGTACCTAATGCATTGCACTGGGAATTTATAATTGCAGAATAACTATACTATAAGAACATTGTAGTGTAAGGTAAAAAATACTTCCTTTGGGTGCACCCACTGACTTAACAGCTTTGCCAGCAGAATTTGAGAGGTTTTTTTTGTATGGTGCTCTCTCACAATCCTCCAAAAATTGTAATACCTATCATATTGTTATACTCTTTGTATAACATCTATCTATTAATTAAAAGCATGTTTAATTGTTCCATGTCTAGATTGTGGTATATTTAACCTGCGTCTAACAGGAATATTGAGAAATATGATAATAAGGAACCTAAAAAATCCTGAGCAGTGTGTAGTTTGGACCCCCTTTTAGAATTTAGTACAATAGTTCACTGTTCAGAAACAAATAGTAGAAATAAGGTCTGTTTATAACGGTTCAAGAAATTAAAAATCAGATTTTAAGAAAACATTTTATTACTATGAGTACTACTTCAATTTTGGTGTCGGATCAAAACATAAATAACACATACTCAATATTAGGTACAGTACATGAGCACAACTGCTAACAATGTCTTTCCACATTGCATTGGACTCTTACAAAAACAATTAACACATCATCATTCTGGTGTAAATGCTGTACCATCTTGAAAATACCATATTCAGAATAACCAAAATATCAATCCTATGCATTAAAAAAAAAATGAGAATTTATTTATTTATCTACTGAAACTATCTTTACAGGCATTACCTTAATGTGACAGTTCAAACATTTTAACATATTGTATACCTTAATACTATTTAACGAAATATAAACATACACAAACACTTATATTATAATCTTACTAAATCTATAATATATATAATTAGTAACAAAAACTTTTATTATGTATAAAACATAGAATAAACAGCAGTGCTTTGGTCAGTTAACTCCTGCCACATGTATCTCATTGATGGTGTGCGCAGCTCTGGTTAGGGGTGGCTTTGCTAGCAGATTAGTTCTGGCTATAGGCACCAGTTGCAGCGGCGGACGAAGTCTCCTCCACACGTAGTGGTGCGGCACAAACAGACTCATGCGCTGCAATAGTTTGTCTCCATTCCAAGAACCACCTTCACCAAGTAGACAACCAGAGTAAATTCGCGTCTGATGACTTATGATTGATTATAATCAACTATGCCCAGAACAAACAGAGTAGGGTAGATCAATGAGTAAAACGGATATACTCCGTAAAACTTCAAGTACAAATACTAAGAGTAAAATAAAAATGTATACAAATGAAAATATTATAAGAAAATAGGTTATAGTTTTGTTGTCATTTCACACTTGCATGTTGACATTGACAATGTCAGATAGTGTTGATGCTTATAACTCGTTATCGTTAATCTAATTAAGTTTCGATTCGATATCCAATTGATGTGCCTGATGGTTTAAATTAGTATCACCAATACACACTACATAACTGTCGTATTAATTCTATAATTAAATGCGATGGTAGATTATAAACCAGAGAATAGATATTATATATTTATTAAGATACACTACACGAAGTTTCGATGTATATGTTTTCTGGTTTTATACAGTTATTTCACTTAAATGCTACGCGATGTTGATATTAACCGTCATAATACTGTAATGAAAATTATACAGTTCCGTGAGTTAGTTCTGTCTATTCTACACGTAGTCAACTGATGAACTGACAGAACTAAAATTTTCATTAAAATCGTTATCCTAACGTCATTGATTATCAGATGGACAGTGGAATGTCAGTAGGAGAATAAGATCTTTACAAAGACGAATAAATTGAATGTCACTGAGTATGGATCTTGCTATAAAACTTTATTTTAAGTTATTTTATTAATAATTGAGATAATCGATTGCCGGTAGAGTCTAAGTAACAACACTAATGTCGAAACTAACGAGAAAACAAAAACTGTAATCCGTTTCACGCTGATTTTTACCTACCCATTTCACACGAGAGTAAATCAACTAAAAATGGGTTTAAACACACTACACTGTCAGCGATAAATTATTTAATTTTTAAAAGTAGATTTAAGTACCACCTTTAACTGTAATTAGGTAAAGAATTAGTTTTTTTTAAATACGAAATCGTTTATAACGTTTCAATACAATTATTTATTACATTGACAATACGACGACGACGATAATTATCAACACACTTCACACTTCTTTTTATTCTGAATCTTGATCATGATTAGACTTTACGTAAAAAGAAACGACCAATAAGTACACCTTATAATACAAGCGGCCCAAAAATACTATATTTTCTCTGCAACCCTTTTCTACATATATAAAATTTCCTATATAAAATTGATAAACTGCAATTATTGGGTTATACTAACACAAAGACTTGTACAGACGACAGCACAGTCAGATTTCTTTATCCGATTTTCAACTTTATCTATAAAGCCTTAAGGCTCAAGGTTGATTGGGGATATCTGACAGTTCCGGGTAGCTTGACCTGCTGTCGTCCGTACATGTATCAAAAATAAATTCAGCACATGAATCATAATTACTCTCCTCAGCGACATTCCAACTAAAATTCTTAGCAAACAAACTTAAGACATTGTACAGAGTTTATATTGAATAAAGAATACAAATATTGGCGCGCTACAATACGTTTTTTATTGTTGCATGACATGTGTAAACTCACGTTCAAAATCACGTTGAATCTTTCAAAGTTATAAAGTTGTTTTTAAAGGTAAATTAACCTTTGTAGTGCTTTTAGATAATGAATCTATGAAAATAGTCCCACATAATCATAGTTAAAATATGTATATACCCAAGAATCTAATGTTTTTATTATTTAAAAAAAACCGGTAAAGTGAAAATATAAGTTTTTGAACGATGTGTATTAAAGAGCCAGTGGCATTACAGCAGGCCACAGACAAGCATGACGATTCAACATTGGTGAACTTCGTTCAATAATCGTTCAATTTTAATACTCTCATGGTACGGTTTACTAGCAGCGCTAAATTAGGCCTAAATCAAAACTGACTGGAAACTGAACGTTTTGTTAAAAGGTCATGGTAAGCCCCCAGATGATGAAAACAAATATTATGTTTTGGAATACTTTTCATTGGTAAAGAAACGTTAAAACATATAATAATAAATATCTATTGTTTTTTTTTTTTTTTGTTTACTCATTTTATTTAACCGCCAGGATAAAGGACAATAGATTTGTGTTTTTATTAAAACCAGGTTTACTTCTAGTACAAAATAATCAGCTAGTATCAAAATGAAACCGCAGCGCCCTCATTTATTTTCACGATTTTATAGACAGATTGTACTATTACGACATATTGTACTACTACGGTAGCATAAACGCCAGCACATCAAGCTACTACAACCTCTCATGGCGACATCGAAGATGCGACTGTCGTAACTCAAGCTGGGCAATTTTGAAGAGTGGCCGCCACGATGGCCTCACCTTCCGCCTAACTCCCGGGTTTTTCGAAAAAGATACCGTGGCCCCTGGCATAGAGAAATGAAGAAACACGGGTGGGTTTTAGTAAGTCTAAGTCTGACACGTCCTTCCGCTAACGCCAGTTTTTTTAAATATAGCATCTCGTAGTTGACCTTGGAGGTCTTGACTACTTAACCGGACTATCCTGTGGCTGCCTTAAATGAATTTAAAGCTTCCAGCCAGGGCAACTAAAAACTAAGCGACTACACGCTAAGGGCACTTGTGGGGTGCGAAACTCGGCTTAGGGGGTCGCTGGAGAGAACAGCAAGGGACGGCTGGATCGAAGTTTTATTTTAATTCGGTTTGAAGACTGCGGCGTTTCGTAGTACTAGCTCTGAGAAGAAACGTCCGAAACAAACTCAGAGGTCATGTTGGAAATTTATATTTACTGGCTCAGCTGCGGCGCGGGCTGGCCTTCGTCGGACAAGGGACGGGAGCGACTACTACGTTGAATACGCGATGGACCTCGGCGGCGAGGTCGGTAGATCGGTCTTTTATGTATTATGCTAATGGCCCTATTGGCCTCTTGGAGGAGGGTTATGGTGTCATCAGGATCTGTGAGGGCATGCCGTGGACGGCGAACCTTGGAGATGGTGGAGGGGGTATAGTTAGCAGCCGCCGCTGTCCTGACATCACCGCATTCCCCTGGGATTGCGGTGCCAAAGAAGCGTTTGGAAAGACGCTTCATGAACTGCTGGGTGGTAGGGATTTTGAGATCAAGGTCAAGATCTCATTTCGGACGAACCATGGGGCATTTGTGGCTTTTGCAGAGGAGTCGGTTTTGGACTACTTGCATCCTATGGATATGACGCGGCTTGACATGTGCGAAAACTGGACAAGCATATGTCATAATCGGGCATATGTATGCTGTGTAAAGCTCAATTTGCACTTGATCGACGGGGTGGGTCGACCGAGAGCGAAGGCGGCGCGTGAGCGGACCGTCTTAATGTGCTCTGAGAATTTGAGGTTGGGGTCGAGAATCACACCTAGGTATTTGGCTTGCTTCTCCCAAGGGATCGGCTTACCGGACATGGTGATGGGTCGTGGAGGGGAGACATTGCGTCGTGCTCTCGAGTGGAGAACCGCTTGGATTTTTTGAGGGTTGACTTCGATCAGGCTGTATGGCGTACCCTTCCTTTGCCTTTTCGTCTATGCTATTAAATTGACAGTATTGACACACGACTCTTAATTATTGTTTCGTCTCGTATTTACAAAATTACTAATTTGGTTAGATCATTTCAGAAACTTAACTACCAAAAACCATGGACGGTAAAACTACGAAAATGCCCAAAGTGGCAAAGGTAAATAAACGTTTCAATTTCTAAGCCAGGAAATGTTACAATGCATAGCTAAGCTTAAACCTATAAAAGTGTTACTTACAAACTTTCAGGTTAAAAATAAAGCGCCAGCAGAGATACAAATTACTGCTGAGCAACTTCTCAGAGAAGCTAAAGAGAGAGACTTGGAGATTCTACCGCCACCACCGAAACAAAAAATTTCCGATCCGGAAGAACTAAGGGACTATCAGCATCGCAAGAGGAAGGCATTTGAAGACAATATTCGAAAGAACAGACTTGTAAGTAACTGATACTTCAAACTATAAAGCAATATATTTTATTTTGGAATACCCAACCTTTAAACATTTAATATTTCGTGGCTTAAATAATAATAATAATACAAACCATTCAAGACTATGATTTTATATCGCAAGGTTTTAAAGTGCAAACCAATTAAGTGTTAAAAGTTTTAAAATTATATATTAATTATCTACTGTTGTGCCTTTGATGCAACAAAGATTTTGTTAAATAATACAAGTGTAAATGAGCTGAAAGCCTTGGTTCACCACAGATGTAATAATAATAACCAATGTTAGAAACCTCTTTCTGTTTTAAGGTAATTGGAAACTGGCTTAAATATGCTCAGTGGGAAGAGTCACAGAAGCAAGTCTCGAGGGCAAGATCTATTTATGAGCGAGCTCTGGATGTGGACCACAGGAATGTTACCCTCTGGTAAGTTATTATATCAATTCTTTCTCACTTGCAATTGCTTCTTAAGAGTACATTTAAACCTGTTATAACACATTTTTGAACCAGTAATTATATTGTTCCACAACTGTCTATTTTCTAGGTTGAAGTATACTGAAATGGAGATGAGGAACAGGCAAGTGAATCATTCCCGAAATTTGTGGGATCGAGCTGTGACTATATTGCCAAGGGTATCACAGTTTTGGTACAAATACACCTACATGGAGGAGATGTTGGAGAATGTTGCTGGTGCCAGACAGGTATCTAGATTACCATAATTATCATAAAAGTTTTGACAGTATAGAATTGTGTAGTGATTTCATTTATTTTCCCAGGTGTTTGAACGCTGGATGGAATGGCAACCAGATGAACAAGCATGGCAAACATACATTAACTTCGAATTGAGGTATAAAGAACTGGATAGGGCTCGTCAGATTTACGAAAGATTTGTCATGGTTCATCCTGATGTAAAGAACTGGATAAAATATGCAAAGTTTGAAGAAAATCATGGATTTATAAATGGTTCAAGAAAAGTGTTTGAAAGAGCTGTTGAATTCTTTGGTGACGAAGAATTGGATGAGAGGTTGTTCATTGCTTTTGCCAAGTTTGAAGAAAACCAAAAAGAACATGACAGAGCAAGAGTTATTTACAAATATGCTTTGGATCACATCCCAAAAGACAGGAACAAGGAATTATACAAAGCATACACTATACATGAGAAGAAGTATGGTGATAGATCTGGTATTGAAGATGTTATTGTTAACAAGAGAAAATACATGTATGAGCAGGAAGTTATTGAGAATCCTACCAACTATGATGCATGGTTTGACTACATCAGACTTGTTGAAAATGAAGGTAATGTTGATGACATCAGGGACACATACGAAAGAGCCATAGCAAATGTTCCTCCTTCTAAAGACAAACAGTTTTGGCGACGATATATCTATTTATGGATTAATTATGCATTATATGAAGAGTTAGAAGCTGAGGATGCTGAAAGAACAAGACAAGTTTACAGAACATGTTTAGAATTAATTCCACACAAAATATTTACATTCTCTAAAATATGGTTGATGTATGCCCAATTTGAAGTAAGATGTAAAGATCTAAAGCAAGCAAGAAAAACACTGGGCATGGCTCTTGGTATATGTCCTAGAGACAAATTGTACAGAGGTTATATTGATTTGGAAATACAATTGAGAGAATTTGATAGATGTAGAATATTATACCAAAAATTTTTGGAATATGGCCCAGAAAACTGCATAACCTGGATAAAGTTTGCTGAACTGGAGACATTATTAGGTGATATTGACAGAGCTAGAGCAATTTATGAAATAGCAGTAGGACAGCCAAGACTTGATATGCCAGAATTGTTATGGAAAAGTTATATAGATTTTGAAGTTCAACAGGGTGAAACTGAGAAAGCTAGACAACTTTATGAACGATTGTTAGAGAGAACAGTCCATGTGAAGGTATGGCTGTCTTATGCCAAGTTTGAACTGAATGCTGAAAATGCTGATAATATAAATGTAGAACTAGCTAGGCGTGTGTATGAGCGTGCTAATGATAGCCTTCGTAGTGCTGGGGAAAAAGAGGCAAGAGTACTTCTATTAGAAGCATGGAAAGATTTTGAAACAGAAATTGGTGAAGAAGAAAAACTTGAAAAGGTTATGGCTAAAATGCCAAGAAGGGTCAAAAAGAGGCAAAAGATCATTAGTGAAAGTGGTGTTGAAGAAGGTTGGGAGGAAGTATTTGATTACATATTCCCAGAGGATGAAATGGTCAGACCTAATCTTAAATTGCTTGCTGCTGCTAAAAATTGGCGCAAACAGAAGGAAGTCATACTACCTTCAGAAACTGAATCCAATCAAAAAGATCAAGAGGAAGAAGGAACACCCCCACAGAGAACTAATGAAGCTGAAGATGATGATTAGAATAAGTTTTCAAAATAAAATTAAATATTTTTTATGCAAGTGATTTATTGATAGATATTAATTGTTAATCTACATCTTCTGGTCGCACAGGATGTGTCAATGGAATAACTGACTTTTTATTTACATCTCTTGAACAAGCCTTTCTCATATCTGGAAAGAGAAATAATATAATTAGACAAATATTCACTAACTTTAATTTAACCCATACTAAAATTAATATCAAAGTAACATACCATAAGCATCTTCGTCTGGGTCTCCAGAATAATATTCTAATACAGTTCTATAAACTATGTAACCCAAATTCTTGTACATATTAATTGCCACCTTATTGCTGACTCTTACAAAAAGATCCACAAAATAAGCCTTTTTCCTAGAAAAAAAAAAATGTCATGAAATAAAATCTAGTAACGAAGTTAACAAATCAATGACAGTTTTGTAGGGATACTTACTTCTCAGATACATCTTCTAAAATGTTCATAAGTGTTGCAGCAAGGCCTAGTCTTCTGTATTCAGGCCCTACAGTTAAAGCTGTTACATGACCATGCCAGTTTTCACCATGGCCCTCAGCTTTTCCCATTACTGAAAGAATAAAATAATCTATACTAATATATTAAGCAGAAGAGATTGAGTGCACTAATTTCAGGAACTCCAGGTCTGATTTGAAAAATGACCTATTAATTCAGGAAGGCTTTAGGCTGTATAACATCATGCTGCGACCAGTAGGAGCAGTGCATAACAAAATTTTAAAATGTATGCTGTATAATTTGGGGTTAAAATAAAATGTTCAAATAACTAACTCCACGCAAATGAAGTTGCGGGTGGCCGCTAGTCGCCCTATAAAGTTCCTTTTGCTGAGATGCAGGCCTCCTCTCAATGAGGAAGTAAACCGCAATCCTGTATTATAATATGTGATGCAGTTCTGAGTTTTTTGGTACAGCAACATGCCCATTTCCTCATGATGATTCCCTCGCCATTTTGAAAGCAGTGGTGATGAAATAAAGAACACATGTCTGAGCTTATTTATAAAAGAATGAACAAAATATTTTACTAAAAGTACTTAATTGGGCACTTGTGTGGAACATGAATACTTAAATAAAACAAGTTCTTCTTAAACAAATAAGTTACAACTCTAGTGTGTAATTTCACTTACTATATCCCATTATCTCTCCACTTGGTGCCTCCGCAACTTGGAAATATTCAGGCCAATGTGCTAAATACTGAGTGTAGAATGATAACCCATAAGTCTCTGTTAAGGGATCCAAGTTCCTATTAATGAAAGATTTAACAATAATTGGTTATTAATGTAAGGTGAAAGTAACAGGTGTCATTTTATTAAAAACTATACAGTAAAATCACTTTTGAAATCTATTCAAAACAGACTTACACTTTGTTAAATTTTAACATGTCATCGCACGTAAATGGTCTAATTGTAGTCATTTTGGTTAAAAAAATAAAAAGAATTAAAAGTGATAAAAGTATAAACTAGCGTTGCGAACAATAAATTCAATTAAATCACACACTAATCACTATAGCTATACTCAGTCAGACTTTATTACTATCATGCACTATTCTGGCCCTATGCGGGATTGTTATTATTAGAGGTGGGCGTTGTATGAACGAACCGTTTACCTAAACTGTTTTTTGTACGTGAACGATAGAACTAGTTTATAGTTCACAGATAAACTAGTTTATTCGTCGACTGGTTGACAAAACCGTTGTCGTGTCGCGAGCGTCTGGCCAATGCCGATAGGTACTAATTACTCGCGGTCGCTACGGAACGGACCGAGTGAACCCGAACATTGCCGACGCGAGCGAGGAGTCGCGACACCAACTGAATAGACCGCTTTCTTTACGCTCGCTTGTTTTACTAATTGACTATCTCTTTCTTTTTCGGCACGTGCTCAACCTGTGACGTTTTGGTGGGAGCGCTACACGAGAAACGTCTCTATCGTAAAAGTTGCGAATTTTGTTTGTTTTAGTAGTAGTCTATAGTTTAATAAATTAGTTGTTGTTGGAATTTGAAATGTTGCGTCGTCGCGCGGTGGACGAAATTTATGCAATAAAAATACAAAAAAATTAAAAACCCAAAAAAAAAGAAAGAAATTCGTAAAATATAAAAATTTAAAAACCAAAAAAAAAACATTGAAAATATCTACTTGTAAATATTAAACTCTTAATTTGATTAATGTACATAGTTGATTATTATGAATGAAAATGTACATATAATGAAATTAACTTTTAAATACGCCAAGTTTATTACATACTAATTTAAATATAAGTATGCATAATAAGCTTGCCAGTCCTAAGCCTGGAAAAAGTACGAAGGGAAGTTCATTTCAACAATATGTCATTTCATTCTCAATAATCTCGTTTACCAAACGACGACGTATGTACATACCTATTCACATCGTCAAATTGGTAAACGAGACTTTCGTTCGTTCACGTTCACTAATCGTTTATGTGATGAAGTAGTCTTTTCGACGACGACGTAAACTAGTCGAAAATTAGACTGTTTTTTAAACTAGTTTATCGTCGACGGTAAACGGTCTCGTTGCGTCGACTGTAAAATCGTCAACGACCCACCACTAGTTATTATACTGATCATTCTCTTTGGTCCAGGGGGGCACACTTTTTTTTTTTTTTTTCTTCTTTGGCTTCGCACGGTTAGTGCATTCAGCCAATGTCAAGTATGATGGGATTGTTAGGTACTAAAGGTAGGGAAACGGATTTCAAATTTTACGGAATTTTGGATAGGAAGGAGATATAGGATCAGTTTTTTTTTTTTTTTTTTGTAAGAATGATGTGAAGTTTACAATGGCAAATATTTACAACTTTATATTATTTAAGGTGATGAATGAGACTATACATTTATATACAGGAAAACTATTTGTACAAAGTAAAGATAGTATTGAAGTAGGAAAAGGAATATCAAGGGATAACAGGTTACAGAAGAAGGAAGAACGGTCATACAAGGGACAGGAGAAAAAGATATGGTTAAGGTCGCCTACATCTGTGCCACAAGAGCAAATGGGATCGTCAATAATGTGAAATTTGGAAAGATGGGATGGGGAACAAACATGGCCCAGTCTCATTCGTATTAGAATAGAGGTCTCCATTTTGCCAAATTTTGCCCTGCCAAACCATGGTTTTTCCGGAATCTCGGGTTGGATAAGAGAAAAGTAATGTCCTTTCAATCCGCTACTGGTATCCCAGGCTACCTTCCAGGTGTCCCGGAGAAAACCCTTAGGCAGAGTTAAAAGTCCCCACAATGCACCGCATCACCAGCTAGAGCATCGGCCACTTCATTGCCTTGGATTCCAGCATGGGCCGGAATCCATGCAAACTGTAGCGAGATGCCCTCAGTGGTCATTCTGAACGCAAATTCTCTTATAGACAAAATAATAGAGGTCTGCGACTTGTCTTCGTAAGGGGATTTATTAATGGCTAGAAGAGCGCTTCGAGAGTCAGTAAAAATAATTGCTTTTTTTAGTTTTAAAACACGAATGTAATCTAAGGCTTTTAAAATTCCAAAACATTCCCCTGTAAAAACGGAAGTCTCCGGAGGTAGTTTTATTTTTTGTGTGATCTTAAATTGGGAATGGTAAACACCTACCCCAACACAACCTGTTGGAGCACGTTTGGCAGCATCAGTAAAAATGTGGTGGTAATCTGAGTGTTCAGACAGAAAATAATTAAATTTTGAACAGTAATTGAGATCCGATTTATTTATACAATCGTAAGTTATGATGGGACTGAACTGAAAACTTTCATAACTACTGCAGAATATGGGGAGTTTATTGGAACGATGAACAGGTGAAGAAAGTGATAGGAACGTTTTATAGCTAACTAGTAAACATGGAGCACGTTTATGAGACCAGTAATCAGAATATTCCATCTGCAACATTAGCGAGTCCAGATTGGGAATGAGAGGATGAATTGAGAGCTGAAGAATACGGAATAAGTATTTGTCTGATAAGAATTGTCTTCTTAGATATAGGGGTGCTTCCCCGCATTCAACTTGGAGTGCATTAATGGGACTCGACATCATAGCACCTGTAATAATACGTAAAGCTTTTGACTGGATACGATCCAATTTTTTAAAAGCCATTATACTACCAGGTTCCAGAACAAATAATCCATAATCCAGAGTACTTCTGATAATAGCATTGTAGATTAGTTTTAATGAAAAGGGATGAGCACCCCACCACACACCAGAGAGGCAACGAAGCATGTTTAAGTGCTTTTCACACTTGTTAACAATGTAATCGCAATGTGGAACACTGCTTAATTTACAGTCTAATATTACACCTAGATATCTGAATTTATCTTTTACCGGAATAGGTATTCCTTTATACAACAAATTTACAAAGGGAATATTTTTTTTTCGAGTGAATAAAACTACTGCACTTTTAGACGTGGATATATCCAAGCCATTTAAGTGCAACCAAGACTCAAGAATAGATAAAGCAGAATTTATATAAGAGCAAGCTTGATCAACAGAGTGACTTGATGAATATAATAAAAAATCGTCGGCGTATTGAAGAACATTTACATGATTGTTTAAGGACGAGTCCATATCAAAAGTATAAATGTTATATAGAAGGGGACTGAGCACTGAACCCTGTGGGAGACCTCTCCATATAAGGCGAGATACCTCATGATCTTCTATTAGAATGTTGACAGAGCGTGCAGTCAGAATTTTAATAATAAAATTCGACAAAGTTGATGGAACCTGTAAAGCGTTTAGTTTATTTTGTAAAATTGATAATACTACATTATCATAAGCCGCATTTATATCCAGAAAAACTGCTACTGTGGAATGGTTACTAGAAAAGGATAACCGAATGTCCGATGTTAAAATGCTTAAGCAGTCAGTTGTGCTTCTGCCCTTTCTAAATCCATATTGGGATTCTGCTAAAAGGCCCTTACTTTCAACATACCATTCTAGGCGATTTTTTATTAAATGTTCTGCTAATTTCATTAAAATAGAAGATAAAACTATAGGACGATATGAAGAAGCATCAGATGGAATTTTATTTGGTTTAAGGAATGGCAACACCATTTGACGTTTCCATTCATCAGGGATATGTCCACTGTACAAAATAGAATTAACAATATTTAAATAATAATTGAGGACGTCGTCATTTAGATGAGCAAAAAAGGAATATGGGATGCCGTCAATGCCCGGCGCGGAGTCCTTAGTTTTACAAATAACACCCCTTAATTCATTGAGCGTAAATGGCAAACCGAGCGTTGCAGAAGTATTATGGATGTTAGGTGCAAGAGGCAGGTTAGGTTCAATAACCTCAGGCACCCAAGGAGGGGCCAATATATTTAGGAAATCACTGGCTAAAGAATCGGGAATAGGCGCAGGGTCTTTATAAATAGACCTAAACCTACGAATATTACGCCAGACGATCGTAGGATGAGTATTCGGTGAAATTGATGTGCAAAAGTTACGCCATGATTCAAACTTTTTCTTCTTGAAAAGTTTACTAGTTTCATTAATAATATTAGTAACAATTACAAAATTATTATCAGACATATCCAAGTTATAATTGTGTTCAGCCTCTTTCCGTTTCTTTAACAATTCTGTGCACTCTGAGTCCCACCACGGAGGTGAAGGGATTGTACTAATACTTTTGTTTTTAACAGGGAAAACTTCATCTGCTGCTTCAATTAATAGGTGCGCTAAAGCTTCTGCACAGGTATTTTCATTACTATCAGTAAGGAGAGGCAAGGAGCAAACCTTACTGTCAACAGTGGCTCTAAATTTATCCCAGTCATTACTATTTCCATTTGGTAATTTATGTTTTAAATTTGATTTCCGTTGTTGTGGTTTTGACTTGGAAAGAGGGTATTTAATAACTATTGGAAAATGGTCACTACCATAAGTAGAGGTAAGAGTGTGCCAAGTTAATAAAGAGGCTAAACTAGGAGAACAAATGGAAAGGTCAATTGCGCTTTGGTTTTGATTGGGTGCACACCGACGTGTGGCTTCTCCTGAATTTAAGATACATAAGTTGTGTAAGTCTATAATATCTAGTAATTCATCCCCATAACTGTTAGATGTTGAACAACCCCATGATGGGTGATGGCAGTTAAAGTCCCTTAAAACCAAAAATGGTTTTTTTTTTGTTTATTAGACTGCGGCAGTTCCACTGGATTATATTGGATTGGTCCATTATGACTGGATTGAGATACATTGTATGATTGGGCAGCGTTGGACGGTGTTATGTTGAACTGGGAGAGAAGATTATGTAAAGCTGAAAGAAGATCATTAATGGAAAAATTTGTGTCTTTTATTTCATTGTTATTATTGTTAGTCAAAGCACAGCCATTTAAAGGCTGAGGTATGGCAAAATCTCTAATAATAGTATTATGTGCATTTTTATTATACCCATGTTCATGTTTTGGAGGCATTCGTGGTTTTAGGAAGACAGTCTTTTTGTAACTATGAGAAAGATTAGCATCAGGGGATGTCTGTAACGTATCTGAAGATGTTCGCAATGGAGAGGATAAAAGTACATCTGCATAAGATTTACTAACTGAGGGATGTAGTTTAGCTGCTTCAGCATAGGAAACTGAATTTTTGGCCATGTATGTTTTGATTGATTTTTGTCTAGAGAATTCTGGGCAAGATTTATCAATCGCAAAGTGAAATCCAGAGCACAGACAACAAGATGCAGTTTCTAGATCTTTATCACAACTGTCCCCAGAGTGTTCATGACCACATTTATAACAGCGAGGTGTGGATCTGCACTGAATTTTAGTGTGACCAAACCTACAACAGTTAAAGCATTGAATTGTAGGGAATATATATAACTCCACAGGTAACGCATTATAACACATAAATATTCTCTTGGGCAAAACCTGTCCATCAAAGGTAACTACTATGGACTGGGATGGTTTCCAGACAGCTGTTCCGTCAACATTGCTTTTGAAATTTAAACGTCTGATTTTTAATATTGGTCCACATCCTATTGGTACTGATATGTTATCGATTACTTCCTCAGGAGACCATTCTGCAGGAACACCACGTACTAATCCCATTCGTGTTATATTAAAGGTAGGGATAAAGGCTTTATAATTGTGTGTTTTTAGGCTTTCATGTACAATAAAAGAGTTTGCGTCTATATGATTGGAAAAAGAAAGTGCAATTTTATTACGACCAATTCTTTTAACGCTCCCATTAATTATGTTTTTGAAGGCGTTGTGTTTTAAAAACTTACCAAATGTGATGGGGTGCAGTGTCGTACCGTCATTAGGTGTTGTAAAATTCTTTTGGACATGAATCAAAAATGGCGCGCTATCCGATTGTTCGTAGCTTGTTCTGCCAATCTGAGGGGCAGGTATCATAGAAGGAGCGGGGATGTCAGTAATTGCTATAGGCTGAGTAGGCATAGTTTTGGTATTAGGTACTGGAACTAATTCAACAACTTTAGAATCATTGCAGTTACAACCCGTGGAGTCCGACCCATGATTTTTGCGGGTGCGGCGACGTTTATTACAATGCTTGCAGAGATGTAAACGTGACCTTTTTAAGTTTCGAGCCGAGGAAGAAACATCTGTATCCATACCCGATTCATTAGATTGAACCGTGATGAAAACGCCTGCCGGGGGAACTAGTTCCCCCGGGTCGGGCGGGTCGTTCATACTTATAAACTAATATAAAATTATATAAGCTTACCACTACCGGAGAACTAAACACTAAAACTAAGTAAAAACTATAAATAAAAGAATATAAAACTATAATACTACTGTGACTGATCCTATATTACACAATTTTAAAATTTCCAACTTCGGTTCATAAAAAAACGCGTCCGCCAAGTTCGATGTTTCCCGCGCTTTTTTCGGGGGCACACTTAGTACTTTATGAATTTCTACAGTCGACAGCGACATCTAAACTCTAGTGTGTGAACAACTGGGCAGCCATCTTATTGACCTAAAGGTCTTCGTAGGTCATAAAATTTCAAAAAAAAAGCAGCCATCTTATCCCAAGGGTCAAATAAAGGTCAAGTCCAAGTGTCATATTTTTTAATTTCAATTTTCAAGCTTAATGGAAGCAAGATGGCGGATAGAGAATCAAACAATTTTATTTTATTTATACTCGTGTTGAATGAATATAAGAAATATTGATATGATGTACGCACGTGTTATTGGCAAAATTGTGGTGTCTCTTCCACAAAGGCCATTGATCAAGACTTGAAGTTGAAGTTCAATTTTCATGATTTGTTGTCATGTTTCAACTCCCAAGAAAATATTGTATTTTTGACTGTGATGCTTTAGGTAAGTGTTTATTACTGTACCCTACCGTATTATCTATACAGGGTGTAAGGAGAACGCTTCCGAAGCCAGAACGTAGATTATATACAACCTAAATGCAAACGGATACCAATAACCTTTCGCTTTAAATTGATTATTTTCAAAACTTCATATTTCGTAAACAAGCATTGGATAGCGTACGAAACGTGAGGTCACTGACACGCAAGGCGACGTCGCACTACCGCGCCCGCGCTTAAAAGAGCCGCCGCCGAAAAGAGCCGATTTATACGCAATTTGCAAACATCACTTTCAAAATCGCAATTGTAGTCCATTGTAAAAAGCTGACAGAGGCATTTTACGTACCTGTCTAAATCCTTTGCGACCTTATGAGGTTTGGCTCGAACTGAGTTCAATTCATTTCAATACAAAGCCGGGCCCGTCGCTGTGTCGATCCGTGAACACATTCTTCACGTAGTTTATTAAAAACACTCACTATTCTGCCCCGCATTTCATCAGCACTGTCACATTCCGATCAAACACTCTTTCTTTCACATACCCCCATAAAAAGAAGTCCAATGGCGTTAAGTCGGGTGAACCCCAGCCTTCCGATCAGCGTTGCCAACTCTACGTCAACGTAGATCTACGTATTTTAGGTCTTTCCTGAAAACCTACGACTTTCGGTCCCAGAATCTACGTACTTTTAGTCAATTTGTAAAAGTATGCAAAGTAACTAAACTGATGGATTCGGTTCTATTTTTTGTGTCAATATATTTTTGATAACGAAGAGCGCTTCTTGGCACAGATATTTTAATTAGGTACTTATATAAAAAAAGGATTAAGGATAAGGATAGGATTGTCAGTGCCTGTAATGATTTCAGTCGATCAATGTAATGAAAAATGACATCAGAAACAGACTTACTACTAACACGCTAACAGACTTACTTTTCTGTCCAAAAGTGACCTGAAAAGAAACATTGAGCCTACTCAAGAACACATAGAATATTTTAACAAAAATGTGTATAAGGTGTCGTAACCATGCTCGAAGAAATTCAGCCACAGACACATTGTCTAGCATATCATTTAAATGTCCATTTATAAAATTAAGATATGCTGATCCATTGAGGCGCGGCGGTAGAAACACTGGTCCTAGAATTCGTCCATTAAAAATACCAGCCCATACGTTGACGGACCATATTCACGAGCACTGTACACGTATGCCTCAGGCATCGTTTAAAACAACAAAAAGTTATAACTAAAAAGAATAAAACAGCACTAAAAACGTAACAATACCTAATAACTAAACACAAATATAAAACTAACAAAACAATAATTAAATAATTTGTTAAAAACGTAACGCACAAGCTCACGAACCGAGTCGCAAGGAACACTCCCCCTTATTCATAAAAGCTGCTTAAAGTTAACTAGTGATTAGCGATTCTTTAACCATACATTTTTAACCTTTTAACGTCACTTAACTTAAATCATTCTTTATGAATAATCACCACAGTGTTTAAGGGGTTTATTCATATGTGACGTGCAAGCGTCTAAAATGTATGTTTAAAAAATCGCTAATCACTAGTTAACTTTAAGCAGCGTTTATGAATAAGGGGGACTATTATTAACTAAAGAGGTACTATGAAGATCAAACGCTTTGGGGGAGTCCCCGCGGCAAAAGCGGTGTGTTTACAGAGACGAAAATGCTAAAAGAATAATTACGAGATCAGAAATCAATTCATTTTAATTGTTAGGAAATTGTACTTATGCTTTATTACAAACTGTTTTCATTTTCTAACTTTTAAATAAGATTTAACTGGTTTCTTAGATTCAATTAATTTAATTATTCACTTTAAATTGATTAGGTTTACTTACTAAATGAAGGATCCAGTTCTTGCAATAAACGAGCACGCATCGTGTGACTTTAATTACATTGTTATAAAGTTCAAATTCAAAAACTGTACATGCGATGAAAATTTTTTAGTCAATTACAGCTGATGTCAGCGATCTTTTACTTTATTTCATTTACTATCGATTATCGACATAATACAAAACTGTTATTAAATTCACGACAGTGCATCAATTTAAAACTATTGTCTTTTTATCTAAGTACCTTCGATATGGACCTCAAGGTTAAGCGCGTCAAGGTCAAGGTAAACCGTAGCGTGTCGCGATGTCGGTGACCGCACGCGGTCTTTGAACCCGAGATTATGCGCGCGGGTCAGCTGATAAGTATTTACGAATACAAGTTGTAAAGAAAAAAAAATGTTTAATCGCAAATAATGGTTTCATTTAACTCATTTAACTGTTCCCACAGCATAGTGTACGAAAAATGCTTAAGTAAAATTGTTAAAAAAAATCCTCATTTTTTGATGGTATCGTATCGAGAATCACTAGCCTTATCACCTGTCTTCGTTTTCGGAAGCGTTTCCCTTACTCCCTGTATAAGTAAAAAGGTTTTTATGTTCTATAATATGTTTTTTTTTTGCCCAAATTCTGATAAGTAATTATTCACAAATTTCATTCCAATTTCAGTTGCACACGGTGTACCCATTCTCCGACTCCCAAACCCTGAAAAGGACCCTGATTTGTTCGCTACTTTGATAGCCGCTGTTGGCAGCCAAGTTAGAGAAAGTGATCATATGAAGATTTATGAGAATATGTTCAAAAGAATATGTGATCACCATTTTGATCAATCAAGACAGCTGGAGGTCGTCTTATTTGTTCAGCAGCACCAACAGTTAATAAGAATCGTAAGTAGAATTAAGTTAGCTCAATATTTGTGTGAACACAACATTTATTACCATACCAAATTGTTCCAATTCATATTTACAATCATCTGTGGGGTGACTTTTCAAAAGGACTTATTTCTGTGTGAACTCTAAAGAGAAATAGCCCCTTATGACTTTGTGAAAGGGCTTATTTCTGTATGAATTCTGCAAAAGAAATGCAGTCCTTTCGAAGAGTCTCTCCTCAATTGGATTTTGCTAATCAGTAACTTAAAAGTACCTACTCTGAAAATTGTGGAAGAAGCAGAAGTGTGTGTCTGACTTTTACTGACTAAAACCCACCCATGTTCCTTAACTTGCCTGTGTGACGGCCAGGGCCACGGTTTCTTTTTTAAACAACCCGCAACGCTGACCCAGTAGGCATTGGTCTTCGGGGACCCCGTCACAATGTGAACTGGTAATAACCTTGCATTGTATGTTACAGGTATTCAACAAATAATCAGTACCTTTGTGGAGACAGACCATAAATACTAATTTCCAAACTGTTAATATCTGACACTTTCGGCTAAATTGTAATATTATTTTATTTCTGTGTACTTCATAATTAACGTAATGTTTTATATAACGATTTTATGTTTACATACTATCAGCTGTGAAGTTTTCACTCATAAAATAAATAAATTACTGAATACTTTGTTTTAATCATCTGAAAACCCAGACCTATAATATACATTACATAGCTACGTACGCATAGATACGTAGCTATAACATACATAGCTACGTATGCATAGGTACGTAGCTATAATATACATATCTACATACGTATAGCTATGTACCTGTATCATACAGCTACATACGAATAGCTACGCACCTACATTCACTAGTAGTTGTTCACCTACTAAACAGAAGAGGGCAGCACTTTCCATACATGCATATTTTACCGCAGAGTTGGCACTCTTTAATTATATACTTACTATACTCTTTGCATTGGTCAGTCGTGAAAATATTATTGTTAATCCTAAAGTCAGTCGAACATGACAACTTGGTAATATTGTATTGGCAACACTAATATACTAATAACAGAATATGAGTTTTCAGCACAAACAGTAAAACCTACTATGTAGTGATTACTTGCTCAGTGACAAACAGTATTACAAAATATTGACTAGATCGACGTTTATTGATAGTCTAATTTAATCATAGTTGCATTAATGCTGCATGTCCGGGGATACTCAAATACAGCGTATCCCTCATTCAGCTGATGGCATCATATTTAAATATCGTTTCGACTATAACTGTACTCTCCCATTTTACATGCAAACCAAATAAATACGTGCTCAGACCTATAATAATGAAATAGGTTAGTTAGTGAAGATCGAATTTGAACTAGCAACTCGTGACGGGTCTTTGAATCAAAAATTTACTATTTTGAGCAACTTTGATTGTAAACACCTGGTGATAAGTAGTGACGTTGTTTCGACTGAATTTTGGCATCCATTTTAGCATATGAGCTTAAATTATAGTATATACTAATACCGTGGCATAAATATCAAAGTTCAACAATCATATATCTTATGAATCGACTAAAAAGGTAGCTTATACTTTTTTAAATGATTTGCCATTGAAGTTGTATAAAATACACAGATGTTTTATACCAACGCAGTTAGTCAATGTACATTATCATATAATTAATCGATTTTGTTTAAGAATTGACGCGTTCATAAATTATAAACAACAATAAAGTATCTCATCACAACATGACGCGCATAACGCGTTGCTCAACATTCAATGGAAAATAAAAAGATGTATGGCATTGTTGCCACCATAAATAATTCTCCTGGAACTAGAGAAAATTATTGTCTGACTCGTTTTAACACATGTCGAAAGACATATTTATTACTCTTTTACAAGCTAAAAGCTCAAGTGGAGCTATCTATGGGCTTCTTGCAGTTTACCAACACGACAATGGCCGAATTGTCCGTATAGGATATTTTTTATTGGCCCGTACGTCCCAACCTGCCATGTCTTTGGTTTTAAAAATGGCGTATACAAGCTTTTTGTTTGCCGGTTTACGCTGTTGAATACTTTCCAAGACCTCGCGCGTACTCGGATAACGTCTAAACGTCGTGAATATGAAATTGAAGTACATGTGTAGGTATATAATCAACGCTGTGGACCCCGTGAACGAAATTTTTTAGCGTTATGGTGAATTAGAATGGTGCCTGTGGCTTGTCAATCTTGCACGTCGTCAGGTTATCCGTTCGTAACGTAAATATCACCCAGCGAGCGTTTTATATTTCAGATATGACAGCGTCGCAAAACAGTAGATAATGGAGAGTTCAGAAGATGATGCGGGCACAGCGACGAACGCTTCCCGCCGTGCATCGGCGCGGGAAAAGGACGTCGGACTGGCCGAGGAAGTCAATGCAACTAGTAGTTTCCAGCAGGAACCATCCGAAGCGCGGCCGTCGTGCGAAACTCCCGCGATGTCTGAGGATAACTTCGACGGCGATAGCGTTCCGTCGCCGTCGGCGCAGGACGTCAACACAAGCACCGAGGCGATTTTGGATATGATAGATGAAATCGTCGATGGCCCGGGCGCACCGAAGCGGTTACCGCTAGCATCAGAAGTGATATTTGACGAACTCGAAATCACCAGCGAACAGTCGAATATCCTACAAGAATCAACTAAAAGTCAGGACAACAATTCTGTTCCCATCGTGGCATCGCTTGCCGACAGTTTTAAAAGTGAACTATTGCCTCGAACTGGCAATGATACACCAACCGAGCCATCATCTCTTAGTGATAGACATGGCATTTTAAATACAAATAGTGTTGATTCATTACCAGAAAACTCACCTGTGCCTAAAAGTGATGAGCCCATAGTGTCTACACAAACAAAAAATAGTACTGTGTCAAATGAGATCTCTTTGGGAAGATCATTACCAGAAAGTTCATCAATGCCTCAGATTGAAGAGCCTGCAGTGTCTACACAAGAAAGTGCAGTTTCAATTAAGGTACCTGAGGCATCCACTATTTGTGACAGATTAATACCAGAAAGTTCCTTTTTACCTGAAAGGGAAGAGCCTACAGTGTCCACAATACTGGAAAAGAGTGATATATCAAATATGGAACCAGCTACTTGTGTATCAACATTACCATCAAGTTCATCTTTACCTAGAAGTGATGAGCCTACTGTGTCTATTGTGGTTTCTGAGGCAACAGCATTACCAGAAAGTTCAGTGACGCCTGAAAGTGATGAGCCTGCAGTGTCAATGCGACCTGAAGATAGTCCTGTGTCAAATGTGGTATCTGTGGCACCTGATGCACCAGTGAGTGTTGATTCATTACCAGAACATTCATCTTTACCTGAAACTTATGGGCATGCAGTGTCTACACAGTCAGAAAACAGTATAAACTCAAATGTGGCACCTGTTAGTGGTATATCATCATTACCAGAAAGTTCATCTTTGCTTAAGAGTGAAGGATTTACAGAGTCTACACATCCTGAAAATATTTTTGTGTCAAATGTGGTTTCTGAGGTAACATTACCAGAAAGTTCATCTGTGCCTGAATCTAATAAATCTACAATCTCCACTATACCTGAAAACAGTAATGTGTCAAATGTGGCACATGCCAGTTGTATACCATCATTACCAGAGAGTTCATCTATCCTTGAGAGTGATGAGCAAGCAGTGTCTATACAACTTATAAACAGTGTACCTTTAAATACGGTTTCTGAGGGAACATCATTTCCAGAAAGTTCATCTATGACTGAATCTGGTGAAGCTGCTGAGTTAACACAACCAGAAGATGTGTCTGTGTCAAATGTGGTATCTGAGGTGCCTGATACACCACCTAGTTGTGTTGATTTACTACCTCAAAGTTCATCTTTGCCTGATAGTGATGAGCCAGCAGTGTCTACCCAATCTCAAAACAGTGTTGTGTTAAATGAGGTTTCTGAGGGAACATTATTACCAGAAAGTTCATCTATGCCTGAACCTAATGAACCTGCAGTGTCTTCACAGCCAGAAGAAAGTGCTATGTCAAATGTGGTACCTGAGGCACCTGCTAGTTGCCCTGCACCTAATATTCCTTCCAGCAGTGAAGAAAAGACTCTAACTGTGCAAAACATTTCAGACAATAGTGAGTGTGAATCACAGGAGCGAACAGTAAAGTGTGTGTCATCCAGTGATAGCAGAGACAATGTGTCTGTAGAAAGTGCAGAATCAACTTCTAGTGATAGTAGTGTTAGTGAAGGTAGAGCAGGGCTCGTAGAACCACAGGTGCGGTCACCACTCAGGCGGCGGCTTGTACGGCCAGCACCAAGTGACCGACGGCCTGATTCTACAGTGTCCTCGACTGTTGATTCTCAAATAATTCATTCACCTGCCACTGAACAAAAAAGTAGTGAAAATATCACCAAGGATGTGACAAGTTCATCTGATGCTGTGCCCACAATACATGGTAATGTAAAACCAGAAGAGATTAGAATTTTAAGTGAAATTAATTTCTGCAAAGCAGAAACATCTGTGAGTCCTCCTAAAAAAATTAAGCTTATTAGACAAAAAGTTAGTTCTGCCACTAGTAGTAGAGAGGCTTCTATACAACAGTTGGCTATTCAATCAGATAAGGATCAGTGTCAGTCAACTTCATGTGATAACCATTCATTACCTTTGTCTGAAGAATCTTCAAATACTGTTAGTATCTCACAATCTCAAAACAATGAAACAATATCTGTCAGTAACTGTGTTGCTGAGAAGCCAGTCAATACTCCTGAACACATAGTATGCTCTGAAGAACATTCCCAAGCCAGAATAGAACAGCATCATCCACCAAAACAAGAGGGGGGAAAACAGGATGATAGTCACCAAGTTCTATCTGTACAGCCCAGTTTATCTGTACCAAATTCATTAGAATCAGAGGCTGATGCCAATGCTAGTAAAACACAGATAATTAGTAGTATACCTTCACCAAGTTCAGTCAAATCTGAAGCTGACATCAAAGAAAATTATTTAGAACAGGGTATTGTCAGTAATATTGAAAAAGATAAACACAAAGACACAAAAGATCCTGAATCTGTTCAAATTCAAGTCTTACCTTTACAAGAAGGCATACTCCCAAATGCATCAATTGTCTCAACCCCTGAGAACAGTGAACCAGAAAAGATGTGTAAAGAAGACCTAGAAGATCAAAAGAAGGTTCCTCCTATTAAACTTAACTTATCCATGTCCAATTTGCCTGAGTCTAAATTAGAGACGGAACACAGCAGTATTAGTAAAAACAGTGTTATTCATGAAGAAGCCGAGGTAACCAAACAGGTCCCAAAATTAACAATCAAACTAAAACAACCAGATGAAGTTAAGTCACCCGTACCAAAAGTAACAATAAAACCCATTAAACCACCTGCTGAACATGATTCTGATGATAAAACTGATAAAAATCAGCACATACCCAGCGTGACTAAAATACACATAAAACCCATTCTTAAACCACCAGAAAATATTAATGTAAAATCACTAAGATCACAACACGCAGTTGATGGGGATACTAGAACAAATCCTGCTGAACAGATACCTTGTATCACAAAATTAAATATAAAACCTATCCCTAAGCCACCAGAGAAAATAAATGACATTCACAGAAAATCCAGCAGTAGTGAAATATCAGAATCTGAATATTCTGAAAATGATGAAACCAGTACTTCAGACCAAGCATCTACTTCTGATCATGGGTCTTCTGATGTTGTTCCAAAGGTTACTATAAAACTAGGAAAGCCTGGTACTGATTGTGAAGGCAAATTTTATACTGAAAAAATTGTTCCAAAGGTTACAATAAAAGGTTTTCAACAGGATGAAAAAGAACAAGAAGAACCTAAATTGAAAATGGTAATTAGCCAATCTGAATTGCCTTCAGACACTCAACCTGAGAAAATTCCAAAACTTACACTTAAAACAGTAGCAAAATCAGAAAGCCAGCCCCTGAGTCCAAAGTTGACTATTAAACCAATTAAACCCCCAGAAGTGGCCAATAAAGAAGGTGAAATTCCTAAGATTAAAACTTCTACAGAATCATTTTCTTCATCAGCTGAAGTCAAAGAAAGTCAACATGTGCCTAAAATTACAATTAAACCTGTAACAAGGTCTTCAGCAATGTGTGACAGCCCTGAACATATCCCTGTAGTAACAAAGTTGAACATCAAGCCTATTTTGAAACCTACAGACAGTGGAGAGTCCTCTGAGGACTTTGATAATAAAGTTCCTGTAGTTTCAAAATTGAATATAAAACCTGTAATAAAGCCTAAAGATAATGATGTAGATTCTAGTGTAGATGATGTACCTAAAATAACTAAATTAAATATTAAACCAATAAAAAATCCCGAGGAGAATTCTTCAAAGGAAAAAGACTGTGATGAAATGAATGCTGACATTGATGAAAATAGTATACCAGTTATTACTAAAATTAATATTAAGCCTATAATTAAGCCCCAAGATGAAGAAACATTAAAAGATTCAGAAAACCAATCATCAGAGACGGGAAACTCAAGTGATGATAATGGAGATCACATACCTGTTGTTACAAAACTAAATATTAAACCAATCATAAAACCTGATAGTTTAGATGAATCCTCTAAGGCAGTTACATCAAGTGAACAAAGCATTCCGGTTATAACTAAACTAAACATTAAACCATTAGTAAAACCAGGAGACAGTATTTCACCCTCGTCACCTAAAAAGGAACATTCAAAAATTGAAAGCCACAGTTCTGCAGTACCAGTTGTGACTAAATTGAACATTAAACCGGTACTGAGGCCCGAAGAAGCTGAGCTATCAAAACCCAAGGATGACTCTGGGGAAAAAACAATAACTAAGAATCCTCCATTGGTTATGAAAATTAATATGAAAACCATGACAGAGAATTATAATAACGAACATGCTTGTAACAATATAAGTGATGAAAGACTACCTTTGTCGCCAAAAAAGAAGATCGCTAATGCATTAGAAACGAAAACAGAAACATGCCTGGATAAGACCCTTAAGAAAAGTTGTGGGCCAGTCAACGATGTACCACCTTCAGTAAAAGAATATTGTTCTGAAGAGAAGGCCAAACAGAACTGTATACCTGACTCAATTGAAATGAGTAAAGAACACTTCGAAAAAACATCTGTAATTACCTCTTCTAAAACTGAAAAACAAAAACATACACAATCAGATACACCCCCTCAAAGTGAATCCTTATTTCCTGAAACAAATACAAACAAGGAGCCTAATGAAGTAAAAGCAATTCCCACTAGCCAAGAACACAATAATATGAATTATGGAAATACTGATTCAATAACAGAATCAAGTATGATGCAAGCAATTGGTAGACAGAAGTATTCATCAGTGCAAAATTGTACCTTGTTGAAAAAACTTTTAGAAAATACTAAATGTAGTTTAGATAGGAGTCTTGAAGTGTCTCCAATAGTTAATTATGCTTTACCAGCTGAGAAAAAGGATAATAGTATTGTAAATAGTGATTATTTGGTTGAGTCGGGAAATACAAGTTCAGATAAAACAAATATTGGAAAACTGGAAAAGAATGAGAAAAGAAGTACCACTCCTGATAAGATGAATGATTTAAATAAATCACTGGATTCGAGTTTACATTCAATACAAGATCATAGTTCTAAAGTCGACGAGAGCATAACTAAACCATTAGAAATCACCATATCTGATAAAATTACAAATCAAAGCTCTGGTCAAGATTCTCCAAGAATAATATTAAAGATAAATAAGACTGACCATGGCTCATCAGCTAAAATAATTACTGAAGACGTAAAGAGGCCTGATGCTCAACAAAACTATTCTGAAAATACTCAAGATGTTATTACTGATAAGCAAAGTCCGAAAAAATATGTAAATAGCAGAAGAAAGCAGACAGCCGATACATCGTTAAATTTATCAACAGGGAAACGATTAAGAAGCTCTAGGATAGTAGAAAATACGGAGAAGACTCCTATTGCTCGGCGAAATATGGGTAAGAGACCCTCAACCACAGAAACTAGCCCTCCTCAAAATAAAGAATCTGACCTTTCTCTCTTACAAACTAAGAGATTAAAATTAGGGCAACTTCTGTCCAATAAATCCTTAACTATCACTCCTGTTTCAAAAGCTTCCCCACCATCACCTACAAAAAGTAGTATAGATATGAAACAAGGCATTAGAAATGTTAATCATTCACTTTTAAATAATGAAAATTGTTCAAAGAATGGAAACTCTAAATTACATAATATTTTGTCTAATTTACAAGCAAAACAAATGCAAACTTTGCATAAGAATGCAATTTGTACAGAAAAAACTCAAACTGTTGCTACAGATATTGAATTAAATGCCTCTGTGAGTAATTCAGAGGCAATTGAAAGTACCCCCGTAGAAAACTCTCATCCCGACGTACAGGAGATGATAATCAACGAACACTCAGAATTCCGTGATTTTGGTACTGCTGCTGAGGAGGTTTCACAGGATCCTCTAGATGTAAAGCCTTCGGAGGATTCTCCAGAGGTCATCGATACCCCTAAACCAGCGGAATTAGCAACACCGCAACCTAAGAAACGTGGACGCCCACGGAAGTTGCCGGTGTCGGAAGGTGCAAAACCCGCAGTTACATTGCCTGTTCCCGCCCTTGAGGAGCGGCCGCAGCGTTCGCTTCGTTTAATGAGGTGGGATATGATATTTCTAATTAAACAATTTTATTACTTTGCTCTTTGTTTATAATCAAATAAAATTACAACGTTATTTACAGGGATAGGCCGACGATACTGCAAAAACCGCGAGGACGAGGCAGGGGCCGCGGGGGCAAGCGCACAGAAGTCACGCCGCCCGCTGAGCTTGAGACTATCGTGGTGATCGAACCGGCAGACGAGCCCAACGAGCGGCCGTCGGCTGCCGTCGACATCGACCCCACCAGCTCGAGAATCAAGCTTCCGCGGATGACTGAAGCCCTCGACAAAATGCCGTCCGTCTGCGTAACACCATTAACAAGTAGGCGACGAAATTCGTCTGGGAATTTTTCTACTGGTGAAACTCCGGAAGTGAAGCTTGAAACTTCTAAATTGGAGGAGTTTGGCAAAACTCCTGATGCGGCCGGATCAGCAAGGGGGCGTGGTGGGCGGGGCAGCCGTGGAGGGCGAGGACGAACACCGCGCGGTCGTGGTCGGGGACGGGGTGGGGGACGCGGTGCTATGTATATGAAGGTAACCTATCAGAAAAAAAATTTATATAAATATAGAATAACAAAAGCTTAATTGCTTTGCCCCATTTGACTGTATAGTGTGCAATGGTGTGCTTATAGCAGTTCCAGCTAACACAAGAAATATTCTAAAAATGGTGCTAGCAAGTTATATCTATAGCAACATGTCATATTTCAGGAAACAATGGGCATATATGGGCGAGTGTGCGGACCCGCTACTACGACAGTGCAGCTCTTTGAAGAAGAAACGTGCATGATGGATGATAACGCCACGCCTGCCAAGTGAGTACCATTTATAACATCCCCCTGATAAAAAAATCTCTGTTACTTCTCTTTTAAAAACCAGTGACCTTGAAAATAATGAGCTGATTAAAAAATTTCAATCATTTTATTTCTCTGAGGTTGGATTAGTTACCAGACTATTTTAGGCTTGCAATTGGTGAATGAGCTAGAACAAAGTCGACAGTGGTTACAATGTGAAGTATTGTTTTTAATAAAAACTTTTTATATTTCTAGACCTTCGCACTTACTCGACGAGGATTCTCAAAGTTCTGTTAAGAGTTCGACAAATGAGAGCAATAAACTGAAGAAATCTAAATTCGCAGATTTGTTTGACAGGTATGTAGAGAACGCATTATAATACTTTCTTTTATAATTTATTGTTTACAAATAAGATAATACTGTACCTATATGTATAACTGTATATGTATTGCTATTTGCAGTAATAAGGTGTGGACGGCAGCTGATGTAAAGGAATACACGTGGCCGCCTCCTGATAAGGCTGATGTTGAACATAAGGTCGGTATATTTTTAGAACCCCTTGAGACATTCTTAAAAATATCTTAAAAAAACAGAATGAAACTTATGTTTCATATCTAAGTTAAATAAAAAAGTATATAATTAAACCTAATTGAATGAATCATCTAAATATCTCATCAAATTCGGTTATGTAGTTTAAAAAACATGAGGCCACGAAAAGCTACTCTTTTTGTTACACTATTTAGCAAAGCCTGTGTTTTCCCACTGCTTTCCACAATTAATCTTAGTAATAAAATAAAATTAGTGTCTAGTGATTAAGATCAATGTTTATTGAAGAACTACATCTCATAAGATATGTCATCATAGTTATGTGCAGTTATATCTATATTGTATTAATGTTACAGGTGATGATGATACAAGAGCAAGTGGCCATGTTCTTAGGAGTAAAGAACTTCAAGCGCACCTATGCGGAACTAAAGAGGCGAACAATCGTCGGTGACGAACGGGACTACGTCCTCAGCAAAGGTCTCGTGACTGAAGCATTGTGCGACCTTGGTAAGTTACCCTTTTTACTTGAGGCAGTCTTCAATTTAATACTACGGCTACACGGCCGTCTCCAGAAAACAATCGCTTTCTATTCAGCAGTGGCAAAGGTCGACTTACGAGTCGTAAGTCGTGGGTCGTCGAATCAAGGCAGCCACTGTTCTTCGTGTAAATAATTTCATCCCCACTACTCTCAAAACGGTGAAGGAAAACATTATCATATCTATTAAAAATATGATTTTCTTCATTATTTGTTTGGCATATTCTGGAACCAAAATTCAATGACATGACATCTACCAGACCGCACTGAATGCAGAGAGCCTATGGCCCAACAAAAGGAACATTATACATACTAACTTTTACAGCCATTATAAACTTTACCCCTTCGTATTACGTATAGTTTACGTTATCTACAGTAAATTGATAAGTTCTATTAGTAAGCCTCGATATACTACGCCTTTTAACCTAAATAAAGTTCATTACATACAGTACATTCTTCGCCGATGATGACGTGTCTGTGGACTCTGAGGTCCACACCGTCATCAGAGGTCGGGCGGATCTGGTCAGCACGCGCCTACCGGGAGAGACCGACGACCCCCCGATTACCAGGGGGGAGTTGGTCCGGACTCTGCGCAGCTTCAACCCTAAAAAGGCACCGGGTCCGGATGGTTTTACGAGCGATATATGCTGCCGGGTAATTAACCAGGATATCCAGCTATTCCTGGCCATCCTGAACCGGTGTCTTGACCTGGCGTGCTTCCCAGCGCCGTGGAAGGAGGCATCTGTCGTGGTGCTAAGGAAGCCGGCGCGTCCAGACTATGCCCGCGCAAAGTCGTATCGCCCCATTGGACTACTTTCCATCCTGGGCAAGATTTTGGAGAAAATCCTGTGCCGGCGAATCCGCTGGCACTTCTTGCCCAAGTCCAATGCGCGGCAATACGGCTTCGTTCCGCAGCGGAGCACGGAGGACGCGCTGTACGACCTGATGCAACACGTCAGAGACATCCTCCACAAGAAGGAGATCGCCCTGATAGTCTCTCTTGACATCGAGGGGGCGTTTGACAATGCATGGTGGCCTGCTATAAAGTGCAGAATGATAGAGAAAGGTATTCCCGTTAATCTTAGGCGTCTTGTCGAGGATTACTTCAGGGACCGGAGCGTAGTCGTGCGCTACGCGGGGAAGACGATGCGGAAGCCCCAGACCAAGGGCTGTGTCCAAGGCTCCATCGGTGGGCCTCTCTTCTGGAACATGCTGCTGGACCCTCTACTGGACAACCTGGATTCGCTGGGCGCGTACGTGCAGGCGTTCGCGGATGATATCGTGTTGGTGTTCTCTGGGCACACGGCGCTCGGGATCCAGCGGGATGCCAATGCCGCTTTAGCCTGTGTGCACGAGTGGGGTGTCATGAATAAGCTCCGCTTCTCCGCCGAGAAGACTCTGGCGATGGTCGTCACGCGGAAGCTTAAATATGACACTCCGGTCGTGCACATGGGTGGCGTTGACATCTCGATGGTGACCGAGCTCAAGATCCTCGGAGTCATCGTCGACAGTAAGTTGACCTTCAACAAGCATATTTCATATGCTTGTTGCAAGGCAACTAACCTTTATAGGAAGCTGTCGGCGATGGCTCGGGTGGATTGGGGCTTGTGTCCGGAGATCATCAGGACGATATACACCGCGGTGGTCGAACCCACCATCCTGTACGGCGCGAGCTCCTGGGCGAAAGCCGCCGAGAAGATCTCTGTGCAAAGAACCTTTGCTACCGTCCAAAGGGGCTTTGCACAGAAGATCGCCAAGTCACATCGTACGGTGTCGCTCAATGCAGCACTCACGCTGTCGGGTCTCCTCCCGCTCGATCTTCGAGTGTTGGAGGTCGCCCGGCTGTTTGAGTGCAAACGGGGACGTCCGATTGCTGAGCTGGAATCCCGCGAACTGGAGGAGCGTAGGGCCTTTACGGAGGCCCCTCACCCCGCCAGTGAGCCAGATGTTGATTATCAGTGTCTGGAGAATATGCTCCCCGAAACTGTGGCTCAGCTACAGCTCCCCGCTCATCTGATTTACACAGACGGTAGTAAATCGGATGAGGGGGTCGGGGCGGCATATTCATACTGGCGGGATGGGTCCGAGATTCGGACCAAGCGAATGAGGTTGGAGCCGATGTGTACCGTCTTTCAGGCGGAGCTGCTCGCGATAGCCAGGGCTACGGACCTGGTTGTCCTGAGAGGCTTCGACTGCGCGGCGGTGCTCAGCGACTCTCGATCCTCGCTCGACTTGATCCGAAACCCGGAAACGCACCATCCCCTTGCTACCCATACTCGTAAGAATATCAGGGAGCAAGAGGGGAGTGGTAAAGTCCTCCGGTTCTTTTGGGTGAAAGCTCATGTCGGGATCCCCGGCAATGAGCGCGCCGACGAATTGGTTAGGCAGGCGGCGGCCCAGTCCAGGGTCGCCCCAGCGTATGACAGGTGTCCAGTCTCATACGTCAAGCGACGTTTGAGGGAGGGCACAGTAGCTGTCTGGAACGGGAGGTACACCGGCGGGGCCACGGCTGGGGTCACGCGGATGTTCTTCCCTGATGTGGTGCGCGCGCGCAAGGTCCTGAAGTGCCTCGACAGGACGTCTATCTGGGCGCAGATCCTGACGGGTCACGGCGGCTTCGCCGCGTACCTGCACAAATTTAAATTGAAAAATAGTCCGGCCTGTGTGTGTGACACACAGGCAAGCGAAACAGTACAGCATATATTATTAGAATGTCCGAGGCACGACCGCGACAGGTACGACCTGGAAGTAAGCACTGGCAAAAAATTGACCGAGTCATCTATAGCCGACCTTATGGCGGACAAACACTCCAGGCCGTACCTGGAGCGGTTTTGCCTCAAGGTCGCAAAACAAGCTGTAGAAAGAAATAGGACGAGGGCAGCACAGCCAACCGCTGTGCCGTCAACAAGAATGTGAATTGCCAATAGTAGTGTAATAATGTAATAATATATAACAATAGATAAGTTAGAATATAAGAATTATTGTAAAAATTGATTTAAAAGACGAAAAGAAATGACAATAGCAAATAGCAAAAAAAAAAAAAATTGACATGGGAAAAGAAAAACCCAGAAAGACAAGGCAAAGCCGCAAAAAAAGTATAGCGGTAAAAGAAAAAGACAAAAGAAATATAAAGGCAAAAAAGAATTCTTGCCATGCAAGAAGTGACAGACGGCAAACTAATAAAAAAAAAAATAAAAAACCTAAATAAAGTGACTTATATTTCAGACTAGGCCTCCAACCTATTTCCATGTTATCTACACTACACAAAGTTCTATCAAACTGATTTACTGTCTACAACAATGACTCCTCACCGTGTCATATACTTATAGGCTTATCTTGGAATTTCTTTTAACAGGTATCACTGCGGTAGACGCTAGTGACGTACTGGACATCATGTTGTCAGACTATCCCCACAAATACGAAGAATTTCGGTCATACCAGCGGCAAAGACAACTGGCTGAATCTGCCGAGGACGCGTCAGAAGATACCAAAACTGAAGACAGGGTGGTAAAGATTGAGATGAAGGCAGAGAAGCCAGTAGAACATAAACCTGAACTACCGAAAATTGACCCGGAGAAGACTAGACAGGTAGGTTTAAGTTGCAGAGCTGTTTACGACGATCATACGAACGGTTTACGTAACTATCAGAGGTATGATTAGGTTAAGCGTCAGTCATTCTTTTCAGGATATTCTTTATGTAACTTCCAAAATCAATATGAACTTATAACTGCAATACACATTTGCATTAAGTTTATATTCATTTTGGAAAGTGTTTCATAACTCATGAGCCCATCATGAAATGACCTCTTGAGATTGTGCACAAAGTAAAAATTTTTGTATTTACTGTTTGTAAGACAAGGAAAAAGAACTTTTTTTTAATATTATAAACTAGTGCTTGACTGCAATCCTGCTTGATGGTAAAGCGCGCTAGTTTATTAAGCCTATTCACTTAAAAAACTTAGGTGAATAGGAAGGAAGATGGCAGTTGAGCAAGGTGATGCAATGTTAAATCCAATAATACGACCAACGATGCTACGCCAGAGGAAGATTGATCTGGAGATCCTACACGACCAAACTCACGACACACAACACACGAACATTTGGCGCATCGTACCCGGCACACATCGCAACGAAATTGTTCAGACCCGTTCTCCTTACGGTTTCATCAGACATCATGCCGGAACACGGCGAATCGCTTGGCGGCAAGACTTCGTCTGGTGGGTGGTAACTTCTGCCGGCAGCCGATATTATGGCCTACCACTACAACTAAAATAAAACAGTTTGTGATTTCAAAAGTACCGATTTTATTCTTACATCTGGCTTGAAAATTCACGTTTAAGAGAATAACCAACAATAAACTACTTTTGATTGTCAACAATAAAAGATATCGTTAATTTTCAAAGTTTTTTCTTTTATTTGATGTTATTGAAGATAATTGTAGATAATCGTAAGACAATCTGTTACCACAGGACATGGCAGCAGCAGCGATAGCATCAGCTAGCGAGTGGAACGCGCGCATGAACGCGTTACGTCGCGGCGCGTGCGCAGACCTCCAGTCGCTCACCGTGCAGCGCGCGCGTGTGCCGCTCGCCGCCCCCGAGCACGCGCACCTCCGCCCGCCCGCCGGCTTCTACCCGCACGCGCTGCTGCCGGGACAGTACCAGCACTCCTATCGGATCTACACGCCCGAACAGCTAAGGTACTTTATTTTCAATTATATGCCATCTATGTATATTTGGGCCAAATTCGATAAAGAATACAGGTAAACAAACCGCTGCTAGGCAACGACTTGTTTACACCTAAAAGGAAGATGTTAACGACATTTTTTAGATAGATACTTCTCATATATGTAATAATCCTACTTTCTAAATGTAAACAGTGCATTTTTGTGCATACGATACTGATACAGTCACAAATACTCTAAATGTATGTTTTTACCAGATGTCCGAACTTACGATATCACATTTTACATCTGACAATTTTAACGTAACCTCTTAGTGAGGACATAATTTGTTAAACGGTGCAAACTTATATGTACACTTAATATTTAGCAAATTGTCTGTCAACTATCAGTCAAAGTTAAAAATGCACATATGAACATTCTTTCCTGTCTAAAACAACGCGTTATTTTTTATAATGCTCATAGTAAGCATAGGTCACAATGAACAAAAATCTAATGTATACATCGCAAAAAGGTTGTGGAGGTCAAATGGATGGCTGAATGAATGAATGGTCAAACAGAGGTCGCCCGACGTAAAGTACTGTAGGGTAATTGCGTAATACACTATTAGTAGCACCATTGCTACTAATAGTGGAAAACCCATGTTTTGACAGTTCAACAACATACATTGCATTAAGCTTCGAAATGATTCCAATTGATAGTAATAGTGTTTTACGCGATTAGGGTACTGATATTCATATGCATCTGATTTAGACAGGAAACTGACCCGAACACAGTATCTAGATGATCTTATTTGCAGAACAATATAGGCCTCATAATTAAAAATCAGGCTAGAGTGAATAGGCTCTTAATAAACTAGTGCGCTTTACCATCAACGATTGCGTCACTGCTTACCATCAGGCGGGAATGCGGTCAAGCGCTAGTTTATAATATATAAAAAAAAACTCTGTATATCTAAATCATTATTGTCTACATACACTTGTCCCATCTTTCTAGTTGTCAGCACAACACTTCTTTTTCTTCCGTTCTAGCTGGCCAACCACTGTCTAACAACAGCAGATACATAACTAACTAATATACATGACTATTCGTCAGGTACTTCCCGCTGAACACCGTGCTGGCGGCGCCGCCCGCGCCCGCCTCTGAGGAGTGGAGCTCGGAGTCGGAGCCGGACTGGGGCGAGCGGCTGTCTTCCTCGGACGACTCCGATGTACCCACTCATCAATCTGCTAAGGTATGCATACAAATTAACTATGAGGCATAATAGTAATAAGTAGTCAGTTTGTTTCATCGACCATAGACGCTAATCGCGACCAAAAATTTGTGAAGTGAAAGAGTACCAAACCATCTATGGTTTATTACTTTTTCACATATAAAGTACTAAACGGATTGGGATAAAATTAGAAACAAAATAGTTTATAAACATGTTTAACAATAAGGATAGTTTTTATTTGTCGAAACTTACGCGGACGAATCGCGGGGCGCAGCTAGTATTAGATAAAGTATACTACTCGCTCGAGTTAACTGTGCACCTCGCTGGAATACGACCCTTCTCCCTCTTCGCGCGGCGCTCCGCATTCGCCGCAAGAGCGGAGTAGCGATAGCATCTTTGTTTAAATCCCCTGTTGTTATTACTGTTTTCGTGGAATTTTTGCTTTTTTTTATTATTAAGTTTGTTTTGGTTTTTTATATTTTCGACGCGTTAGTGAAGCCTGTTGGTTGCACCAACATTATACAATTTCAGTCCAAATGTATCAATTTATGTAATTGCAAAACGTCATGTGTAAAACGATCTATACCAACGCCAAGCTTCATAAAGAATAGAGGTAAACAAACCAATTTAGGGTTATTACAACTCACGTTTTATAAATCTGTTATTTACATTATTATCGACTTTCACATGCTTACTATTTATTAACAAATCCTATTGCAGCATATTTCAATAGAATCACTAAAATAACATCCATAATAACTTGGTACATATTTCGAAAATCCAATAAAAATTCGACATTTATGTGATAGCCCTACAAAAAAAGAAAGATGGATGAAATCCAGCCCCCTAATCGGCGAACATATTTTAGTCAAATGATTGCGACTATCTGGGATCGTTTGGCCCGAACGGACCAATGGGCGGTCCAAATGATCCCAACTAGTCGCAATTATTTGACAAAAATGTGTTCGCCGATTAGGGGCAGGTATTATACACATTTTGTGGAATTCGACCAATGAATAAAGTTGCAAGTGTTTGTCAATACAATTTTGCGTATTTTAATTACATTCAAATCAACTGTATAACACATGCATTGTAATACTTTCAAGCATGGACTGTATAATCTATACTAATACTAGCTGACCCGGCAAACGTTGTTTTGCCATATAAATAATTAAAAAAAATTAGGGGTGGACTACCCCTAACATTTAGGGGGATGAAAAATAGATGTTGGCCGATTCTCATAGATACCAGATAAGCACATAAAATTTCATCAAAATCGGTCGAGCCGTTTCGGAGGAGTTTAAGTTCGAACACCGTGACACGAGAATTTTATATATTAGAGATAAAGCAGCCCCCTAATCGGTGAACACATTTTTGTCAATTGATATCGACTAGATGGGATCGTTTGGACCGACCGGACCAATGGGCGGTCCAAACGATCCCATCTAGTCGATATCAATTGACAAAAATGTGTTCACCGATTAGGGGGCTGGAGAGTTCGTTTGTTTGTTTGAATGTGCTAATCTCATAAACTACTGGTCCGATTTGATAAAATTCTTTTTGTATTGGTTAGCATATTAATCCAGGAAGGCTTTAGGCTATATAACATCACGTTGAGACCAATAGGAGCGGACTAACTCCACACGAACGAAGTCTCGGCGGCCGCTAGTAATATATATTTATCAAAAAATTTAACCTATTAGGAAATTAGCTTACATGTGTGTCATGTTTCATTCAAAGCGGTTAAACGTTCTATGCAAATCATAAAAATCTAAACATAAATAAACTGTTTACATTAGTAGGAAGTAGAATTATTACTTTTATGAAAATCATCTATGTAGAAAAGGTTATTCATTATTACATCTGTCTTTTAAGCGTAAAGTACTTGTTGCCTAGCAACGGTTTGTGTACCTCTATTCTTTATTGAATTTGGCTGAAATATAGTATTATCACGCTTTATCATCAAAACAACCTTTTATTAACATAAAAAAATTGTAATTTATATTTTTTTTTAACATAATTTTCATTTTTTACAAACTGTACCGTCGGAATGACGTCACAGAGCGAGGTGCACGGTTAACTCGTGCGAGTTGTAAACAAACGTTCCTATGTTATTAAATAGTTACAAAATATATAGTAGGTTTTTCTAGTTTTTGTTATAAAATATTGTACCTGAATGCAGGGAAATTGTCTGTTCTCATATATGTATATTTATGTTGAGAGAAGGTGCTGTAGCGGTACCTACAAACGCCACATGGAACAACGCGTCATAGTGACGTCACACGAATTCTACATCTCGCAATCAGAGTTTACCGTGCAACTAGTATATACAGTATGTTACGAAAACCCTGTCCGACCCATAAGGATAATAAAGGTTAGGTAAACACATGACCAAATATAATATAAAATTTTACGTATTCATAATAGTACCAATACAAATGAATTTTGAAATAATCTTTTTTTCCAACGGATTAATTCCAATTTCCCCGAAATTTGGTAATTTTTAAAAAGTGACAACACCGGTATTATTATGAGCGAATAGCGATGCGACCACGTGCCGCGTGTCCTGCCGCCCGCCCCCCGCGGTCGGCAGGCGAAGGGTGGTCAACGCACATTTAATAAGTTACCTCCTTTTGCGAAATAATATTTATTTTTTTTAGGGGGATTTTTTTTTTAAGTAAAGCCCGGTTTTGTATGCATTAGTAGAATCAGTTATCGATACCTAACAACACCTTCACGGGTCGGACAGGGTTTTCGTAACATACTGTATACAACTTCCCAATTTCAACCGTCGGGCAAGTGCCCGCCAGACATAACACCCGTCTGGTCGGAGGATCCTCCCTTTTCTATGGAAGATGAGTGAACTTTATTTCCTGTTCCTCATGCCTCCACAGTGCTTTTGGTCAATACTTCATTTCATTTTTGGCTATTTTAGAACCATTGTTGATGTACAATGTATTCTGGTACAGTCTGCGAGAGCTATTGTAGCCGCCAAACGAACTCTTCAAGAACTTGATCCTTCAATTCCGATATCGATGTATTGATTTCAGGACGACAAAGTGACGTCAGATCACTGTTCTTTTTCATTTACTTATCTTGTATTTTAAAAATACTGATTTATTAATCATTTTAATTATAGCGCAAAAAGCTAACAAAAACAAAGCGTAGCAGTCACACGGAGGTAGCCAGCAGTAGCAAGGAAGAGCCGCGCGTTACTGAAGAGGTGGAACTGTGTCGCGTGTGCAAGTTGCGTCTCGAAGCCAACAGGAAGTACACGCACGAGCGGTTCCTTGTCTGTGCACATTGCAACGCCAAGCGTGAGTACTTACGCAATGTTACACTGAACTGTAAATTATCTTAGAATATAATAGAATGCTCTTTATTATGTACACCATATAGATTACAAAAACATAAATATAAAGATTTTACAAAGGGTGGCACAATGGGCGGCCTTATCGCTAAGAGCGATCTTTTACAGACAACTTTGGATGGAATATTAAGGAGAAGGAGAGACAAATAATGTAGGTAGTCTACAGTGTACTATTTACATAGATTGTACAATAAATAGGTACATTGAGTGTATTATACTAGTCTAAATAAATGTTGTCTTTACTAATATACACTTCTGGACACATCTATTGGCCCACCTTAGAGTTTAGGTTTCGATGGCACCTACCGAAATATGTTTGCTAGATTGAACAAAAACTATTGATGCAGTTTTAAACCGATACATTTTACCATCTTTTTCGATCGTATTGTTTTAAATTTGAATTCAGAATACCACACGACATGGAACTACGCCTAACAAGTCGGATATGCCCCTTGTTAAAGGCAATTGATTTTTTTAATAAAAAAAACATGTTTTGTCAAATAAAGGTTTAATTTAATAACGCGTGTTGCCTCCATGGGCATCTACTATAGCTCTCATACGATTAGGCGTAGAGTTTATCAATCACTGTATGAAATTTTGAGGGATCATCTCCCATTCCTCTTCTTGGCAGTTTTCAACTCCTGCATCGTCTGAGCAACTGGCTGACGAGCCCTAACACGCCTTTTTAGCTCGTCCCACATGTGCTCAATGGGGTTCATGTCTGGGCTTCTGGCTGGCCAGTCCATAACTGTGATGTTCACACCCCGAAGACATTCCCTGACGATGCCGGCCGTATAGGCTCTTGCATTATCATGCATAAAAAGGAAATTTGGGCCCACATAGTCACGTGCGGTTCTAAGCACTCACGCATGTGAGCATTGATTCATTGTGAGCTTTCAGCATTTAATGTTGGCAGTCGTGATCTTGTAACAACCTCAAGTTGAGTTTTGCCGCTCGCGGATATACCGCCCCAGACAGTCCATGAGTCACCGCGATAAGCAACCTGACTAATTTCTTGTTATTCATGTTCTCAGTACACCCATCTTGTCTGGAACTAAGCGCGGACACGATACGCAAGTGCCGCGAGTACGCGTGGCAGTGCGCCGAGTGCAAGACTTGCTGCTCCTGTCGCCAGCCGGCTGACGACGACAAGATGTTGTTCTGTGACCTTTGCGACCGAGGCTTCCACATCTACTGCGTCGGACTGGACAATGTGCCTAGCGGTATGTACTAAAATAATTATTTCAGTCAAGGAACTCTCTCAACCTGCAGATGTTATATTGTGCAATTATATGAGCTCTCCCACTATTCGTGGTCTGGCAAACCTTCTCGCTTCATTAGCTGACATGGCAAATAATTTATTTTAATGTTCTGTTTCTTCTAATTGATGATGTTCTGTTTCTTTAGACGGCTAGGATTGTATACTATGACATATTTTTTAATTGAACAGACAACTGTGCTGCTAGGGAGTTTGTTGCGCCATTTCTTCCCGCCGAAAGCACTAGGAAATGGTGAAGAGTGGGCGTTTTGGGAGATTGCCTTTTGTAGTTCTGACGTTCGAAAAAAGCTGGTTTAAATAAATGACTTGATTTGTCTCTTGAATGTCTATGTTACAATAATATGTACGCAAATGCACCAACTAAAAACAATGAATGAAATACTTATCATTATTTTCGGAGGTGTGATAAGAGTTATCTACGTGATTGTATCGTGTGTTTGGGTAGCGTAATTGTTTTGTTTACTAACAACGTCGAAGCGTAATGGTATAGGTCGGAATTAAATGCAACATTGGGAAATAGACTTCCGGTTTGTTGATATTGGCTTGGATTCTCTAGTTCACAAACTAAAAATACAAATTAAAAGACAGAAGAAAGATATCAGTTCTGACTCTTTAGACGCGATTAAAAAAAATGTATACTGTAATGCTTCGATATTGCGTCGGGTTGGAAAATGTCGAAGTTTAGCCATAATCAGCAGTTAGACTGGTAAACCCGACCCCAAAGCTGAAAAAGCTTCAGATGCGACTGGGATTAAACGCTGAGATGATGATGAAGTCAGGCGCTGACTAAATTACAGGACTAAACTAATACTTATATTCTATACTGTTCCTAATAAGATGTAAAGAAAGATGCGCTTACTTGAAATTAGTTTAGTTTGTCAACAAGGGAATCTGTTCCACTGTAATTGTAGTCTCGGGTCGGGTTTAACTAAACATAAATACTAGTTTTTTTACATGGAGTAAGCCGGGACTTAACAGAGTTTCCGAAGCACGGAGACATTTCGATTTATATATTGTATCAAGACCATGTTTCGATATTTTATGTCGTACTTTCTAGGTCGATGGCATTGCGTGGAGTGCGCGGTGTGTAAATCGTGCGGGGCGCGATCTCCTGACGGGGCCGGTGGGTCGGGCGGGGCCGCGGGGCCCGGCGGAACCGCGGGTCCCGGCGGGGCCGTGGGGCCCGGCGGGGCCGTGGGGCCCGGCGGGCCGAGCGAATGGCACCACCAGACGCGACGCGGGCCCGGCGGGCACAAGGTTTACTCGCACTCGCTGTGCACGCCCTGCGCCAGGTCAGTACTCACATACATCTAAATAATATAACATGATTCTTGATGAAATCAAAACACACGTGGCGCCTTATAAACCGACGCTACTACTAAATAAATGTCGGACGAGGATGCTAACTTGATGTTCTCCTTTGGTGTGTACTGTTTTGAGGTTACAGCCGTACTGATCCTGTGTTTGTTTACCAATTAGACAAATATATACTTTGACGTATGTGTCGTAAAAGGTGACGAAACACTAGTAAAATTTCAGAAACAGATTTTTTTCTGAAATTACATGAAAGATATTTTGTCTTAGAATGTAATAATTGGACCAGAATTGTCAATATCAACTCCAAATAAATATAATCAAATACATACATATGGTTTTATGAAACACTTTGTGTCGACCAATTTATCTGTATGGTCAAAGTTTTAATCCAATTAATGGTAGCTATCATGAGTGTGACTATCATTTCGTTGTTGTCCCTTTAAAATTGGCAAATACCCAAATAAGTGATAGATCTATAGGAAATATATCCATATTTTATGCATTACATTATTATTATAGAATTTTTAATGTGTACATTAAATTCCTATCCTCTGAATTTTATATAATGCTTTTCCAATACCATGGACACCTATCATAGAGGTTTGATAAGTCTTCAAACCTTTTCAACCCTGATAAATTAGTTAATATCATAATTATTTATTTATCACCCAAAATACCTATTCTACAGTAGACATACCATAAAGTAGTTCGTCATTAATCTTTAGATACCTTAAAATCGGTGCGATTTTAGTCGTTGGTTGTGTTGGCTTACCGAAAAATGACATCTTATAAAATGGATGACCGCAGTTCAAATTGAATTAGACTATAGAAAGTATTAAGGAGAATCGATTACCTTAATACCCTACGAACTTCATCAGTAGATAATTATTTTAATTAGGTTTATTTGTTCATAAAGCAAACAAGATTTTAAAATTATTTCATATTATTTTTCAAGTAATGCCAAGAGGGGCCACAACAAAACCTGAACTTTCTCAAAAGAAGAGTATATATCGAGGGATGCAGATAAAAAGTACAGAGTTTCATACAAACTTCATTAAATGAGTTTATGTGTATATGTTTACGTATTAATTGGTCTTGGTAGTTGATGTGTTCACACGTCATTTCATGCGTGTTTATGTGGATTAACACGTGCTGGTCATAGTGTCGTCTCGTCGTTCGCCTTCACTCTGTCGACATCCGCTTTGTCTCTGGTATCGTAGCATTTTGGCCCCTGCAGAATGTTTACTTTTGCCCCAACGCAGCGTTCTTACTCAGCACATCCCAGTATCATATAAGTTGCATGCCATTCCCATAGATGTAAGTTTATTATTTATGCATATTTGAAGAATGTTTGTTGATTGTTATAATCTATTAATAATTTCTTTAACTTTGTATATTTATTGTATTAAAAGTCTAATCATTTGCGAGCAAACAGTCTTCACAGAAAGAACAGCAAAGTGGACCATTTATGCGAAGCACCGCCAATTGGTATGAGGGAACCACTTCCTTTAGCACTGTCTATAAACAAAATTGCTTTATTTGCAAACACTAGACTGACAGTTGGACAAAATTCTGGGGCTTATGTTGAGAAACTGCCAACTTTACTGTTCCTCCTATTTTTTGATTATTTTAATACTCTCATTGTTCCATAATTGATGCAATACACATTAGGTAGCTAATATTTTTTTGTATTTCTGTATTTTGTTGTTTTAATGGTTGTACTGCGTCAATTAGCCTATCATCAATGACAATGGGTGTCGACATCTCATCAGTCATCCTACAGACGGCTGCGACTAACTCACATCCATACTGTTAACTAACAAGGGCGTAGTACCATCAGTCTCCCCGGCGTTCACTAACTCGACTTTATGCTTGTTGCTCGTCTTCGGACTCTATAAATTCAGCACTTCATTCAATTGTAGCTAGTTATTTTAAATGCTGTAATTTTTTGTTTCCAGAGTATTTTTTTGGGTAATATTTGCGCATTCAATCTGTTTTTAAATGGCATTGCTGCGTAAATTTCGTATTTGAAATTGTATGTAAAAATATGACAAGTTCTGAGACGTCGTGTTGCTATTTAACTTTTGTATTATCGTCTTAAAACATTGCGGCGTAAGCGTAAATTAGTGCAAATTAAACCAAGTCTTACGAGGACAAGCAACAATCGTACGAATGAAGCGAGACCGTCCACTCGGCGCGGGGTTTCGGTGTTTAATACTAATGGCGTGTTTCTGTGTTCCGGTGCTTGTGCGCGTACGGTCCGTATGTGTGTGTGCGTGCGTAGGGCGTATCGCATCGGTCGCTACTGCCCGCTCTGCGAGCGCTCCTTCATCGGCCCGAAGGGGACCATGCAGCTCGTCATATGTAAGCTCTGCGATAGGCAACTGCATCAAGGTACGTCATAACCACCGAACGTGTAGACGCATACGCTTGCTCGCCCCGCTACTTCGGTTAGACATGATCTTATACACTGCATGATATGTTACTCAGGGCCAGTTCCTCGAACGAAAATGACCTCAAAATCAATGTACCTAACAGATTATCAAGTACGTGTAAACTGTTATGATTGGTTAAATTAAACAGCCAGTCACAGCATTGATTTTGTGATAATTTTCGCAATACTCATACACTGCTACAAGGATCTTTTGGCGCTTGAATGAAAATGAGGATGTTGTTGGTAAGGATTTTTAGAACTATTTTTTCCGAATGTGTTGAAAAGCAACAACGATTTTTGGTCATGCGCCAAAGTAACCTTTTAGCGCCATAAGTAAGCCTAATCTCATTCTTTGGGCCTGTTCTGATTTAGAACCGACGAAACGAAGTTCAATCGTAGATTCGTGTATTTATAATTCCAAAACGGTTTACCATCAAGAGCTTTCGCCGAAGTAGACGGAAGTCTTGTTTTTTATAGGAGTTACAGTTAAGCTTCGTTAAGATGGTCGAAAGGTTAAACAGCCCTACGGGTTTTTGTTGAGAATATTTATTCTCTGATTTTTGTTACGATTGGATTAATGTTCCCTGATATTTACCAAAAATATACGGTCATGTCTACCCGTCCTGGTTTTCGAAAAATGGGGTTACATTTTCATGCTCATTGTTCGAAAACCGATTTCAAACTAGCGCATGTTACTACTGTCTGTGAATGCGCTGTGCATGGTCTGAGATGTAGCTATGTAAACAATGTTATTCTCACAAAGCTTCACTCAATCCTTCATTACTGTCATGATACATAGTTTCGTTTCCATAGACATTATGTAGCCTTATAGTATGTATATCTATCTATGCTTATTTTTCCATCTATATCGCTATATCCTATAACAGTCCAGTATATGTGCTACCTGTTATGATTGCCTACAGAACAACTTTTACAATATATCCTGATATATACGTAACAAAACGGTTCGCCGTCCAATCATAAACTTACGAAATATATACCGTTAGGGGAGCTTTTGTTTTTGTTAGATGTGTTTAGATGACAACGTATAGGTGAAAGCATGATGTATAATACACAGTAAGCAATGGTCTGCCTAAATTAGAACATAGCTAAAAATATAATGGGTCGTGAAACACGAAAGGTTACCGAATATTGCCGGATTGTGTGTGCCATGCATTGTCGTGTACTAGGTGTAGGTAAATGGCTCAACTACGAGCCACCGGCATGGGGATGAAAGGGAGAAATAATTATGGCTTAGGTATGTATTAAAAGTACTAAAGTACTCGTTAACAAATATATTTATTATCGCCCTGTTATGCTGACCGCCCACGATTTTATTGATCATCTCATTAAGTATGTGAAAGGTTGGTCGTACCACCCCAAACTTTTTATTTTTTTTTTGTTAAAAGTTGTAAAACAAATTTCATTTTGTTTTTTTTTTTTGCGACGAATCCTTTTTGTATGTGGTGTTATCACCATAAGCAATACAACGTGGGCGGCCAGGCAGTCCCGGAGGTCCCGTGCTGTCATAAACCGACGTGCTCTTCTCTAGTTAGAGTTAGTCTGCTAGTCTTGGTGCCATCCATCTTTTTACCAACTGTAGTACCATACCTACATTTAATTTGTCCTTACATCTTTATTTGAAAGTAATTGAGATATAGTCATGTATATTGACAATAAATTATTTGCTGTTGCTTGCCAATATTCAGCAATAAATCTGATTAATCGATAATTGATGGCACTGGAGCTCCGGTATGACGGCGAAGTCGCGCCTTATTTCTGACATGAATCCTACTTCCCACACAGACTGCGTTAGACAAACGGTGTCGAGTCTGAACGTGCTGGACTACACGTGCGCGGAGTGCCGGCGCGGCGGCATCACGTCGCGCGCCGCCGCCGTGCGCCTGGCGCCGCGCACCATCGCCACGCTGTTCATGGCCAAGCGGCGCTTCAACAAGTACGCGCACCGCCAGTACCTGGCCAGTCGCAAGCGCGAACAGGAGGCGCGCGACGAGCCCGACGAGCCCAGCCAGCCCGGCGAGCCCGACCGGCCCGGCGAGCTGGACGAGCCGGACCAGGCCGCGCACATGACGCACGACGACGCCAGCGACGCGTCCGACGCCGGCGCCGACTGCGGCGACACTAGCGACCCACTCGACCCCACGCCCGACGCCTGAACTTTTGTGTAGTCGCGTGAGTGAAGCGGTGAGTGAGTGAACTATAAAAACGGACCCTGTAATATATATGTAGCTGTTCTTAGTACATATGTAACTCTTATTCGCTTCGGTACTACGGTTGTAAGGTAAACTGTTACATAAATCTGATTAATATAACGATTAACCGGTAGATCTAAGTTGTCGGATAGTGAGGAGATACTAGGTGTATGGTCTCTTTGTGTTATCGCTGCGTTTTTTTTTTCTGTACGCTGAATGTTTGCGATTACGATCCCGGAAGAGCCGGCGCTGTCAAAATATTATGTATATTATTATATCCCTAGAGGGAGTTAGGAGGTTTGATTTAACAGAAGATAAAGGTCATAAAAGTGGTTAGATAGATAGCTGTAGATCGCAGGACTCTTAACATGTAAACTGTACAGTAATTTAATACTAACTTCACTATATGGGTAGCTGGGCAATCATACTATTTTTAATATCATAGATTTGATTAAAGTATCCTGCAAGACAAATCATGTATTGTATTGTGTATTCGTCCACAATTGGTTATGTTGAAAGTGATTAGATTACGTGAGATTGTGTAGTTGTGCTGTTGTTATACTTTACGAGAGGAAGATGATTCGTGTCAATCATGTTCGTTACTGTGTGTGACTCTATATTAGAACTGTAAACGGACATGATATCTTTTGTCATTTACGAATTAATTAGTTACAAAATAATAATAAATGCATACAATAGAAATCTGCCTTTCAATGCATTTTTTATTTTTGTTTCTAAATTGTTATTATTTTTTCTTGTCACTGCTGTTTATGAATCGATCCACACGCTATTGAAGACAGTGCGCATTTCGTTTATTTTTGATATAGTATAATTTTTAGATTATCGTTAATTTTGCTTAATAAGGTATTTATTTTAGTTGTACTTTTACATGGATACAGCTGTATACAATCTTATGCCCCAGATAATATCCGAGGAGGTTTGTTACATGAACATAGGGAGTTATTAAATTCATCAGGATTGGATAGTTATGAAAGATTCTGGTGCCTGATATGAATTTTATTTATGAATCCATTGGGTATGATTTAAGAAATGTTTCCCCCTAAAACGCACTTTATGAAAGTTGTTGATTAATTACACTATTTAGATTATTTTATAAGATTTTTATCGTTTCTGTAGTTTAATTATGTACGAATGAAATTCAGCAGCTCTTCTTTCAAGTGAAAATTGTTTTCCTTACTTAATTTCAAAGTACAAAACACATAGCTACCTTTATGTACTATTTACTTTATGCACTCGTTCTGGAACGCAATATGAACCCAATTAATAAATATAGTTTTATAGAAAGATCAAATAAATTATTTAACTCGAGAGTATAGCATGTTTATTTTTCATTATGAGAAAATTATTTATTTATGACAGTGGTGTTACAAAGATAGTATTAAATATAGCTGAATTGGGTGGTATTTATTTCCAGGGCGAATTTGGAAATGTTGGTTGGACATTGATCTGTTCGCAGCCACAGGTATACGTAACATTCGATTCAACAAGTGTATGCATTTGCTGTACTTACGATATAATCTCTGCGCGCTATCGTCTTTTAACCACTGCTGTGTGCAATTATCCCCATAATGTTGTGTATTATATCTTGTATTAGAATTATATTGTGTAAGTGCAGGTGATCACCTTAGTAACTTCATTGAATACTGACACTAATGTATCAATGTTTTAGTTTATAATTATGCTTTGGTTAATATTAATCATAATTTACTTATTAGTGATGACTTTTAAGGTAAAATTTGTCCTCGAAATCATGATATAAACCTTTTATACAATATACACAACTGATCCTGGTGTGGTTGACACCGTAATTCGCATTGCTTTATCGAAACAGGTGAATTTGTAAGACTTACTTGTAAGAGAATAATGATAACTTTATGTCTACTTAATGCAAGTGTAAACGTTCTAGAAATCTCGCACTGTTCGGTCAATTTTGTAAAAAAAGATAAAAATAAATTTTAATTTGAATTTCTGTTTTTTTAATTGCAATGTATGAATAACAAAAGGAAAATAAAAGACGAATGTGCAATAAAAAATAATGTATATATAATTTGACTTACAGTATGGTAAACTCGGTAGCATAATTAACAAAATTTTATAAACACTGAAAATATTCAGCAAATATATTTTATAAACTGGCAATAAGCATCTGTATCCTTATATTTTGGTGAAACCTGTGGACAAACAAAACGTAAAACATTAATTTTACTATTAAGAAACACAATTATGTTAATTTTATGTTCGGGTTTGATGCAGAACATGTTAAAGCACGAATTTATTTATGTTGTGAACCTCCCTAAGAAGACTTTCTTTTTTGTGCAACATGTTATATATTTGGTAGTGAAATTTGCATACAGAATATGTGTGAAACTTATTTCCAGCTATCCAAAACTGTTTTATTTCTGGTAACTAAGTGTACAAACATGCTTTGAATGTGTGCGTAAGCGTGGAAGTTATAACACCCTGTCTTTTTGCGTAGGAGGTTAAAGGCAGTGTACTAAGAATGGATTTATAATAGGGAATATGAAAGTAATCTAAAACGGTTTTACAGGCTTTTGAATGTAATTATTATTTAACAATTCAAACAAAACCACGTCGATAATGACGATAATCAGTTATTTTGACGTGACAACGTCTTATAATTCGATGGAGCCGACTGCACGCACGAAAAACATGACTGATGCGGCGTTACTCCGTTCCATTTAAGGCTTGAAGTGTAACGAGCGATAAAGAAGCACAATCGGCTTCCGCGTTCGACATCTTCTTTCCTACTTAAGTGAGCGATACGTCCGCGTGGACAGCTGCTATACAATAATATATTTACATTCAAGTATGAAGTGCAGTGAAAAGTGAATGTGTCAATTGTTTATAGCAACGATGATAATTGCGGCGATAAAGGTTTAAAAAATGCAACCATTCCATCATTATTTTCTTATGACGTTGTCAAGTTCAACTATCGTCAGTGAACCGACTATACAGACAACCGATTTTTTTTTTTTTTTTGTAAACTGCTTGAAATCTGACTAAGGTACTTAAGTATATGCTTGAACAAAGTATAAAAAATAATAAAAGTATCATTGTTTTTTGAGCCACAAAAAAAAATAATTTTATTCATCATCATCATCATCATCTCAGCGTATTATCCCGGTCGCATCCGCGGCTTTCGCGTTGGAGCCCGGGGTCCGCTTTCCTGCTATTACGCCTCCATTTCGCACGATCTCTGGCATCCTGTGGTGTGAGATTGTTGGCACGCATGTCATCACTTACAACGTCAAGCCAGCACTTCTTTGGCCTGCCTCGCTTGTTCCGGCCCGGCGGAGGCGCCATGGCAAGACATTTGTTACCCACGTAACATGCCGGTTTACGTAAGACGTGGCCGTACCAGCGCAGGCGACTCTCTTGCAGTTTGTCTGCTATGTCACGGACATGGAGACTGCCACGGATGCGGGAGTTCCTGATGCGGTCTTTCCGCGTAACTCCACACATCCACCGCAGCATACTCATCTCCGTGACACGCAGCTCCTCCTTGTGTCGCGCAAGCACAGGCCACGCCTCACTGCCATACAGAAGGACAGGTCTAATGATGGTCTTATAGACCTGTCCCTTAAGCTTAACCGGCATTTTGGGGTCACAAATGACACCTGTCATCTCACGCCATTTTGCCCAAGCAGCGGAAATGCGTGCCTTGACGTCGCAATCAATGTCGCCGGACGCGTGGAACACAGACCCCAAGTATTTAAATTGATCTGTGCACTCGACCCTGTCTCCGCCTATGCACACAGGCATAGGGTCTGTGGTGTTGCTGGCCATGTACACCGTCTTCGCCACATTGAGTTTAAGACCTCCGCTCTCAAGCGAGTTCTTCCACGCATTTACCCGCCGCACCAACCGTTCCCTGTCCGCGTCTGCCAGCGCGATATCATCAGCATACATGAGCAACCAGGGAGGTTGCTCATGTGAATTCTTGATGCTGTCTGACAAGACATCTAATATCACGCTGAACAGGAACGGACTAAGGACGGATCCCTGGTGTACACCGACGGTGATGGGGAAGGGTTTAGTGTCGCCAACAGCGGTCCTAACAACGGAATCGGAATTGAGGTACATGTCTCGAATTATGTCAACATAGGCTTCTGGTACTCCTTTAGACCTCAGTGCCCACCAGATCACCCCCCGAGGGACACAGTCGAAGGCCTTCTGCATGTCTAAAAAGAGCATGTGCAGAGGCGTGTTCTTCGATCTGTATCTCTCCATGGTGATCCTTAGGGCGAAGATAGGGTCCGTGGTTCCGTACCCTGGACGGAACCCATATTGACACGTCGAGACAGAACACTCCTGCCGGATCCGGGAGTCTAAAATCCTCTCAAAGATCTTCATGGTGTGGGACATGACCTTTATACCGCGGTAGTTACCACACTCCTGTACAGAGCCCTGCGGCGATAAAGGTTTAAAAAATGCAACCATTCCATCATTATTTTCTTATGACGTTGTCAAGTTCAACTATCGTCAGTGAACCGACTATACAGACAACCGATTTTTTTTTTTTTTTTGTAAACTGCTTGAAATCTGACTAAGGTACTTAAGTATATGCTTGAACAAAGTATAAAAAATAATAAAAGTATCATTGTTTTTTGAGCCACAAAAAAAAATAATTTTATTAATAGGTATAATATCATGCATAAATCCCTATTGGATTACAAACTATCATCAAAATCTGGCAAGAAAACATCAATAATTTAGTGATGGCAACATTGACCTGTGTGTTTTATTGACACGTCACTCGTCGAGTCTGAGACCGCTGATGGAAAGGAAGGTGAATGCGTTGTGCAGCGCCAGCACCGGCACCGCAGTCACGGCGGCGCTCACACCGGTACGTTGTCGTACTGCCGACACGGCCTCCGCTATGACTGACATCGCTGGGGCACTCCATACCTGGAAGAGTGTTTGTTGAGGACAGTAAGTGAACTGTACAGAGCAACAGGTTACATAAAAAGGTTATCAGCTAGGTTAAAAAAAACAGTAAATGGAATAGAGCTGTCCCTAATTTATTATGTCCAAGTGCTACTTGAATCCAATGTCTATACTGGATGGACTATAGTAATATAAATTAGCCTGTAGGTGCTGTCCTGGTGGAAAGCTATTATATATATATATATATATATAATAGCTTTCCACTTTGCCTATATATATATATATAGGCAGTTTTTACTTCGTACAGGATAATGCTACTTCCATACTTTTTTTCCTACACCCTTGGTAAGAGTGTTCTAAATTTCGAGCGTGATACTACTTACGTAATGTATAGAACATTACGTAAGTAGCATCACGCTCGAAATGTAAAAGCCCTTGATCAAAAATTCTACATAATATACAAAAAAGGCTGGTCACTTTATCTTTTTTTTTTCATTCTATAGCGAAAAGTTCGAAAAGTATGGGAACTGAAAAGTAGGATTATTTATTAAAAGGAAAAAAGTGTTACACGCTACACAATACACAGACATACTTAAATAGAGATTTGACAAACGTGTAACCCACACCAAATGCCCTGACAATTCCGGACGCTGATAACCTTAGTCTGAATTCGGTCGTGATACCTGGTAGAGTATCCTCATCTTGACGGCGTGCCTAACGTCCATGTCCCGCTCCTGTGTGAGCTTGCGCAGCGCGTACTCCAGCACGTCCTCGATCTGCTGCTGCGTCATGCCGGCCGCGAGCACGCGGTGCGTCGTACATACCTCCTCGCTCGGGAACGACAGCTGGCAACTTGAGGGAGATGAACCTGGCGAAACAACATGGTACAGCTGTCGCGTCAGTCGTGTAGTGTATTAAAGTAGCGCTAGGACCCACTAGGTGGCCTTGTATCGTGGGATTTCATTATTTCGGCGTTATCATCATCGGCCGAGGCTTTTCCCTAATATGTTGGGGTTGGCTTCCAGTCTAATCGAATTCAGCTGAATATCAGTACATATTTTACATGGAGCGACTGCCTACCTGACTTCCACCACCCATTTACTGGATCCCCCTTGGTAAGATTGGTAGTCAGGCTATCGGACTTATGTAGGCCTAGTATGAGTTTTCAATACGAAACTCGTTCGATCGTATCGAGCGCGTTTGGCGCTCTCATTGGTTGAGAGTTCTTACGACCTTGAAGCGGGCCAATCGATGAGTCAAACGCGCTCGATATCGGCGAACGAGTTTCGTAATGAAAACTCATACTAGGCCTACTGAACAACCCGTAACGACGTCGATCGATACGGCGTTACAAGCCCCTCTTAATTATTTCGGCGTTAATGACACATAATAAGTGCACTAGTAGTTATTTCAGTGATCGATTGGTTATATCTACTTAGTCGAAACAATATTTACACTTAACTAAAGGAAATATGCAAATTACAATGGGATAGTGTCAACAGCATAGATGACTAAATGATGCTTCGTTCAGACTTCTTTGGCTGTGAACTGCGACAAGCTTCGAAGAACCAACATTTCAAAAAAATTAGGTATATTTTTTGAAATGTCGTCTTCGAAGCTTGAAGTTGGTAAAAGTCTGACGCGCTTTTCCGTTTCGCACAGAGCGGGACAGGTCTTTTGATGATTACCCAGTCATATGACCTGCAACGCTCTGGGCGAAGCGGAAGGGCGTGTCAGACTTTTACTGACGTCAACCCACCCGTGTTCCATCACTTGCCTGTGCGCCAACCAGCAACCCTGGCCCAGGAGGCATCGGTCCTCGTGGGCCCCGTCACGGTATGCTGAAATCTCTTCGAGGAGTACATGAAACACAACGCGCCGTCGACCCGGGCCTGGTCCTTACCGGCCACCGCAAGCCCGCGCTTACGTGGGCCGAGAGTTCGATTTTGTCTCCTGCGGCGGCTACAGGCATCAGGACGCTGGGATTCCCGCTCCCTCACACGTCTCCGTATTCTCAGGGCGATTCACACAGTGGTGACATCATGGAGTTTCCTCCCGCCTTATACGGAACAGGAACCTCCCGAAACATGTGTGTGCGGTGAGAACCTGCAGCGCCGTGGCGCCTCTCTGGCCACTCCTCAAAGAGGCGACTTACCGCCTTTATTGTGGCTTGCCCAAAACAAACAAGCCTTGGCGCAGCTTAAATTTGTTGCTGCTTTTGATGGGTTAAGCAATAGGAAGTCATGATTATAAATAATTTCAGCCCAAAGAAGTCCTTGTACAATGCTGTTCGATGAAACGATGCTTGAGAGAAGCAAAGTCCTACGCCAATCCAGTGGATTCATGATCCACCTTGTGGATGCCGACCAACACTCAAAATAAAATAATTGAAAAATCGTACCTGTAGCAACATAACATACAAAAGCGGCAACAGTATTTTCGTAGTTCCACCTCCTTGTGATCGCCACTTTGTAGTCACCCACGTTGCATCCAGTCTCCTCGTCTGAAAAGGACAATTTATAATGCACTTTGTTCAAAGTTTAATCCCTTAAGCTATTGGAATGAACTTGAACATGTCTGGAGTCGTTGAGTGTTTGGCAGCGTTGAAATGTTTTATTCAGAATCCAATTCTACAGTGGATTCTGACTACCGATGCCCATCGCATCGGTAACAAACTATAGCTAACGCAAATTTCGAGGCCCTACAATGAAGACGCGACGTAAACCGAACGTTTATAAAATTATATTTGGTTAATATCGAATAAATTTACGACTATTAAAAGACCTTTTATTTTGTTTTATGGAAATTTGCCCTGTTATCAGCCAAATTTTAAATTTTTTCACACATAATAAGTTCTTATTTGTTTTATTTCAATAGAAACAAAACGCCAGAAAATATTTTAATTCCCCCAGCGCCAATTACTTGATATCAAGTAAGCCAGTGATGAGACACGATGAAAACCTCGCTATATTTCATCTCGTCGAAATGATCATAAATAAAAATAATATTTTATAACTATTGTACACTATAAAATAGGTTTTTTAGTGTAGTGCGATGTTTACATCTTGAGTTGGCGCACGCGTTCTTGCAAAAAAAAAAAAAAAAAATGTGACGGTGATTATGACGAATTATTGCGAGTTGTTCAAGTCTGAATCAGAATTTTGAAATAGTTCGTCATCTTGACATTCCGATAAATCGTCAACTTCCGTTTCAGGAATTTTCTTCCGTTTTCTATTAGTTTCTACAAACCAGAAAAATAATTGCGAGTATTTTGCGATACCATTTAAAAAAGGTCTGTAACATCTGTGTAAAACAGTCACTTACCCTCCATTAAAGACCACGTATTTAGCTTCTTTTAATTGTATTTGTTGTAAGTAAACGAAAAATCTAGACATCCTTATATCAGAAAGGATTTTGACGTGCCTCGAGCGCCAACTACTTGATACGAAGTAGAAGGATTACATTTGGAGTCAAATAAGAATGTGCCTTCTAGAACACACGTCTAATATATTTACAATTCTTTTCTTTATTATGGGAAATATATCCAAGTTTTCATGTTGATTTTTTTATGGAATAAAATAAAATATGAAAATACGGTTACAGTTTTTATTTAGCTTCGTAAATTTTTGAATAAACATTAATTTAAATGTATAATATTATTTGTCGATAGGACATTAATTCCATCCCTACGTTTTACTATAGATACGTTATACATTTGTAGCATGGCGCAGGAGGACACATCGCGTATTATGTAGATGGGCGTTCAAAATGTTAAACTTTTTCGTGTTAGGAGGAGAATGGAGTTGAATTTGTTGTTCTAAATTTGATTAATATTGCAGATTCTGTGTTGAAGTTCAGAATCTGCATCAGTAGAATCAATGCTCATGCCTTCAAAAGAGGCCGTTGCCCTACAGTTGGAGAATAATCTATACTAATATATAAAGCTGAAGAGTTTGTTTGTTTGTTTCAACGCGGTAATCTCAGGAACTGCTGGTTCGATTTGAAAAATTCCTTTTGCGTTGGATAGCCAGGAAGGCTTTAGGCTTATACAATATGTAAAGAAAACCCTGTCCGACCCGTAAGGATAATAAAGGTTAGGTAAACACTTGAGCAAATATAATATAAAATTTTATGTAATCATCATAGAAACAATACTAATGAATTTTGACATAATCTTTTTTTCCTGCGAATTAATTCCAACCTCCCCGAAATTTGGCAATTTAAAAAAAAGTGACAACACCGGTATTATTATGAGCGAATAGCGATGCGACCACGTGCCGCGTGTTCTATCTCCCGTCGCCCGCGTAAGGGTTGTTTACCGCAAATGTATTAAGTTACCTCTTTTTGCGAAATAATATTTATTTATTAGGGGGATTTTTTTTAAGTTTGGCCTGGTTTTATAAGCATTAGTAGAATCAGTTATCGATACCTAACAATACCTTGACGGATCGGACAGGGTTTTCTTTACATATTGTATATTATTATATATTTTCAGCTTTATTGTATACTATCACGCTGCGACCAATAGGAGCGGAGCATATAAAGAAACGCGTACGAAGTCGCGGGCGGTCGCTAATACGCTGATATTATTAAACAGTGTCGTGTCGACTCACACTCGAAGCGGTTGTTGTCGGTGTGTGCCCAGGCGTGCCACTCCACGAGTGCGGCGCGCGGCAGTGCCTGCACCACGGCGTACTGCACGATGGCGCCGGCCGTGCGTCTCTCCAACTGTCGCCGGGCCTCACTCACTGCGCTGCCGTGCGTTACGTAGCAGACACTCTGACAGACAACATTTCGAACTTATTACAACAAAATAATATGAAGCATGATCTGTTTTTTTTTAAACTTTGCCCGATACTAGTTCTCCTGTGTCGTGGATGCGTTTATAAACATATAAAGTTCACATACACAAACTTCTAGACCCGGAACAACTACTTACATACAAATATTTGTTCCGTGCGAGAATCGATCCCGTGACACGCAGTGCAGCAGTCAATAGCTTCACCAGTGTGCTAACCGTGCAACCCAAAGCCCGTTAAAATCTTAGCAGTGTAAGCAGGATAACTAAAGACTGTGTCTATATGTTCAAGTCTACAGTTCCCGGCACGTAACTTGGCAAGAGTCGTAGTCTTGGTAGATGCGTAGAAATCGTTTTTTAGATCTGTTTGGTGGTCAAGCGGGACGCTTTGAGGGTTATGAGGTAGCGCCAATCGGCGCTACCTGTCAGTCGACCGTCGTCTCCTGCACCGCGTCTACGTACTATTCACTCAAGTGCACCATGCGCGAATTTACCCCCATTACGTCAAAATCTTGCCAGCATACGTGCCGTTCTTTGGTGGTCAACAAGTAGATGTTATGTCTAACATAAATAAATATTAATACATACCTGTACAACGCTGCGTATATGCGCCCTAGGGTGCAGTGCCCGAAGTACGCGGGTGAGATGCCGGAGCGACAGAGCGCTCTGTGCGCGAGGCCCGCCGCCCGCCAGGCGCATCGTGCCCGGTACTAGCGCGATCTGACCGCATGTACCCATTACTTCACCCACCTGTGTGCAAACACCAACATCATTCTGCTATATTAGCACGCTTTTATTATTATGTCAATTTTTGAATTCGTATGTACGGATGACAGCAGGTGAAGCTACCCAGAAGTGACAAATATTCCCAATCAACTTTGAGCATTAATGCTTTAGAGACAACATTGAAAATCTATGAAAGAAATCTGGCAGATTTTACTAGCTGTCGTCTGTACTTTATTATTGTTTCCTTCGCGGATATTGTGTCCCAAGATAAAGTCATTAAGTATCTTGGGATATTATATCCGTGAAGGAAAAACATCCTGAGAAAACCTGGACATCACCGAAATATAAATCTGCAGGGTAATAGGGTAGTTGAAAAAAAAAAACTAATTAGTCCGTCAATCAGATTTCCAAAAATACTAGACACGTTTTTTTTCTTTTTTCATGTAAAGAAAAAATGAAGACGACACAGTGCGTTGAGAACTCCTGGGACGTCACTGCATGCTACACTTTTTAGCGAGCAGTGACGTCACCAGCCACCACTCCTGATCTGTGATGCCTTTTTTATTTGTTAATTTTTATTGATTGGATAAAACAAAATATACGTATCCAATATTTTTCTATAATCTGAATGACGGACTAAATCCCTATTGGGTAACACTATATGAAGTAACGGATTTTATTTTGACAGTTCAAAAACATTCATTGCGTTGTTTACATTGTGCAAACACATTTTTCGAACATAAGGAGTGGATTAGCAAAATGCTTCAAAATGATTGAAGTTAATATAGCTTGTCACGCAATGCAGGAATCGCCAAGAAGTGCTCGTGTCCACATGCTCATGTCTTCTCTATATGAGAATTCCATGTTCATCTTTCAATTGCTACGCTACTAAAACCATAACAAGTACTTGTCCAAGACTATAACCATGGACGTACCCAGGTTGGGGGGGGGGGGGGGTGTTCCCTCCTGGAAATCTTGCAGAATATGTATGAACTCCTCTGATTACTAAATAAAGTACAAATGAGGACTTATCTCTAACTTTTAAATAACCACGCAGTAGACACTGGCTAAATGTACGGTGTAATAGCCAAAAAATCGTGTCCGACTATATATACAAAGATTACTCAGTCTAAAAATTTGACTCCGGGCCGGACTTGCCCACCCCTAGGCCTGACTTGTCCCAAGGGCCAGAAGCTGGGTATGCCCATGATTATAACCATTAATATAGTGACTGAAATAGTGGACTTTCTGTTGTGGAAATAATAACATAACCAGTAAGGTTGACCTAGACTGGTAAAATGACCATGCCCAAGTATGGTGAGTAAGCCCATATCATGGTAAGCCAGCATACCATGGTATAGGCTTCATGTTTAACACAATTTGAATGATACTGATACCTATAATTGATGGTTAACACCAGCTCACACTTTGATAGAAATATAATACTGAATTTTGGAGAGTGTGGGAATTGCATGACTTAATTCCGCCATCTCTGCTCTATTATCGGACGACCCGTCCCCTTACGTTTATTCACACCATATGATTCAGACGAAGCGTTTAGCTACGTCTTTTACACCGCGTACACTGAAGGACTGGAACAATTTGCCTGCGGCGGTCTTTCCGTCTGACTACAAATTTGGTGTCTTCAAGGCTAGAGTGGTGGGATAAGTTATAGGGTCTTAATAAACTAGCGCGCTTTACCATCAACGATTGCATCACTGTTTACCATCAAGATATATTACTCGTAGATTAAAAAGTTTAAAAAAAAAACTGTATAACATTACCTTCACAGCTTGACTATAGGGTCCAATATTAGCTGGTGCCCAGTGTGATATGCCTTGCACGTGCATAGTGATCCGCTCCTTCGTGACAGCACCGTCGCAGTCGTGCGTGTTGTTAAACGTAGACTTGTGAGCCACCTGGGAAGAGACGGACAGCTGTAGTCTTAGACTTGACAAAGGCGGGGTAAGTAATAGAATGTGATGCGCCGTTTTTTGAACGAAGAAATAATAATAATTATATCAAAATTGTCAGTAAAATAAAAACTAAAACATATTTTGGACGAGGTGTCACTATGAATACTCTAACGAATTAGCTAGTTATTGATTTCCGACGTCAGGTGAAATGCAAAAACAAAGAAAATTTTTAGAACTAATTGTCATTTACGCAGGGCAAACCACATCAACCTTTTTATCGTCCCACTGCTGGGAACAGGTCTCCTCTTATACAGAGAAGGATTGAGCGTAATCACCACGCTTGCTCAATGCGGGTTGGCGATTTCAGACTTAAAGTCCAGGTTTCCTCAAGATGTTTCCCTTCACTTTCAGTCATTGGTGTCCAAGATATACTTAGAAAGTACATATAACTTTAGAAAAGTTACATTGGTACTTGCCTGACCTGGAATCGAACCCGCGCACTCATACTTGAGAGGCTGGTGTTCTAACCACTAGGCCACCACGGCAGGGCAAACATGTGGTCATAATAATTATCATCACGTTCATACTTCGTAAGTAAATAATTTGACTTTTATACACAATTCTTCAGTGCTCAATGTATTGCCTGTAGGGTAATTGCGTAATATACTATCAGTAGTAGCAATGAGTTTCTTTTTGACAGTTCAACAACATTCATTGCGTTATTTACGTTGTTGAGCAGATACGTTTTCGAACACATGGAGCAATGGGTTAGTAATATGCTTCGAAATGATTCCAATTGATAATAGTGAGTTACGCATTTAGGGTGCTGGTTTGTTCATATTATTATTATACAATTGGCTATATTCTGGCGGATGTAAATTCGCTTGAACTTGAACCCCAACGAACCCTTCATATCAACTTAATACGAAATCGCAATCTTTTTTTTATCTCTTCGATTATATGTCATTGTATTAGTATTCATGTTTTTTAATGCAGCATTTTTTTTATCAAAGCTCTAGATTATACAAGGCAGTTGAATAATGTGCGAATTTTTTTATCATATTGTGTGTTTTGGTAGGCACATTTAATATAACAATTGCAGGTATTTCACATACGTAGAATCAGCCATCAAAAGGATGGACAAGGAACCATTTTATTGGCAAAAAATTTTGGTCCATAGCATCGTATACAACATGTACAAAATATAGTATATAAATTATTATAACAAACAAAATCGGTATTGCACGCACACGTGGGTCAGATATCGTATCGCTGTTTAATTATACACACTATGTAGTATAAGTATAAGGCTGAATTTCATTCACAGCAACAAATCACTCAGTTGGCATCATCGTAGTTCAGGTTATAACTTTACACGTTATATTGTACAAAATAAGGCTCAGTTTTACTTACAGCATCGAATATAAGTCCAACATCGCTAGGCAGCGGGCATTGCACGCACACACGCGTTGGCGGATTAGGAAAGTTAAACGTATTGGCGTAAACTTCATTTAAAGCGGCGTATTCTTGCATGTCCCTCATATAAATGTTGACTGAGCATACGTCATTTAGACGTAGCGATTCGGAATCCAACAAGCCTGAAATGTAGGAAGAGTATAAATTATAAGGATTCTTTTTATAAAATCAACAAGAAACATAGAAAAACAAAAAAAAAAAAACTTCATAGTAATATAAAATGCGTAACAGAAACCCTATTTATTGCATTAAGATAACAGGTATTGGATATTGGTTGCCTGGAAGAGATTGCATTAGCGATAAGGCCGCCCATTTGTATATTTTGTTGTGTTGAATGTATTTTTAATCAATGTATGTATGTTATTGGTGTACAATAAAGTATATATAAATAAATAAATAACAGCTGGTATAGACTCACAATAAAATACTCTAAGAGTTGATACCAAATTTTCAGATTCGTATGCTTCTTAATTCAAATCATAACAGACGTCTGAACAATCACGATAAAGTGACGTGTTTATTTTAATTTGAAAATTCGGTTAACATATACAATATAATTTTTTGTTTATGCGAAACCCGAAACGCATATCCAGTATTTTTAAGTAAAGAATCTACGTTCAAAATTTCAAAAAGATGTCATGAAAAACCACAAAGTTATTGTTATCCTACTTGGCTGTCCCAACAAAAATATGGTACACGCTCCGGGCGGGCGAGCGAGGCGTTGACCTCTGCCGTTAGCTGTAGCGCGGGCGCGCAGTACTATGTACTATCGTAAGCTGCTTGGCGGGCTCGGTAACCACAGTGCAAATTTTCTTAATTTATTTGACAGAAAAATATAATATGGTGTATAAGTGATTGGAGTCAATTCAGTTGCTTATTCTGAACAAACTATATTCAGGTTTTGCATAAACAAAAAATAACGTTGTAGAGATAGGATAAATCATCAAAGAATCCGTGCTCTTGGCATTATACACTTTCTGTTAAACATTGTATAAAGGAAATTCCTAATTTTTCTTGATATTGGATTTAAATAGTTTTATAATTTCGTCAACTATATCCAAAGCATAATTTATTAGCGTATAATATTCCCACTGCGAGGCAAAAGTTTCTTTTATCTGTAAGAGGTATTGGGTCATAATACATCACGCGAGCCCTGAGTGGGTTGGTAGATAATAGATTTCAGTTCCTAAAACATATCGGTGTCCCCATGAGATTTTTCTTCAACGTTTTAAGAGCAGTGCCGATGACATAATTCAAATGCACTAAAGAGACTCTTGGTTCGATCTCACGACCCACAACTCGTAAATAATGGTGCCCTTACCACTGGCCCACTACCGTTTGGTAAGCCATACTGTTACCAAACACAATTCATAGGAAGTCATATTAATATTTCTCTTTTAAAGGAGTTTTTAGAGGGGAGTTTACTCTGTAATAGTAAGTACATATGCTGACATAAAAATTCTACAATAAAAATACAAAGTACGTAAAATAAAGCTCGTGCACAAGTTTACCTACTAATGAGTTTTTTCATAGCGTCCTCCGTAGCTAGCCTCGTATCGACGCCCTCGCCGACTATGCCACCAATGAAGTACCATCCATGTTTGTTCCCGTATATACTTCTATGGTCAAAGATTGGCTGCACCTCATGCTTACTATGAGCCTGCTCGTAAGTATAGCCAGGCGGCACTTCTATACTATCTTCATCGTTCTGATATTCGACCTCTACACTAGAAACTTTATCACCAGAATATGTGAGCAAAGGGTTCAGTTCATTCTGTTTCTTCTTCTCCTCCTTTTCTAACTTCTCTATAGACTCTAGCTCCGTCTCGCTCAGTTCAATATCGCTTATATCACTAAACACCGAATCGCTTAAATCGCTTACAAAATCTAACGGTTTTTTTACAGTAGGAGGTAGATTGATTACTTCTTCGAAGTTGTCCTTTGGCGCTAGATGTAGTTTTAAGTTTAGATAGCCGACCGGAGCGACGGGGTCATCTGAATGTAACACCAGTACTTTGTCATCTCTGTGGGATAAAAAAAAACATATTTGTTTGTATAGCTGGTTCAATAAATTGATTAACACGTGTGTGTTCTTTGTTACCCAGTGGTATGCAAACTTATTGAACAATACATAAGAAAAATATAAATGTTAATAAAAAACTGACTTTATTATAACCATTCAATCCTAATAGTACAGACGACAGCACATCGTGTGACTACAATTTGTCAGATTTTTTGAGACAAATATTTAAATGGCCTATAGGTAGTTGTTCCGGGTCGGGGTGTTTGTGTATGTGTTTGTAAGTTTATATGTTTGTAAACGCATCCACGATCCAGGAGAAATTCCTACTGTGGGGCAATGTTAAAAAAAAACTTTATCTCTAAAGCATTAAGGCTCAAGGCTGATTGACTGAATCGGGCAGCTTGAATAACATCATAATTTATAATCTTGGGCAAGGATTTTTCTCAAAAGTGGGACAATTGCTTGCAAAGTAGGAGTGGACCAGTATATTTTGGATATCGTTCTATCATAGACTTCATCCATTGCTTTCATCAGGCGTGGCCGCCTCCAGAGCAGCCAAATTCAATTAAAAAAGAATCAAGACAGTATGTAAAGACTTAAAGAACAATGACAATATGGAACAAGAAAGCCATAATGCAGATATATTTTATGCTCATAAATTAATCTCGACCATACATTTTGTTTGAGTACAGAGATAATCCTGTAATCTAAGGTCAGTGCCCACTATTATAGTATCATAGTGGCAATAGCCTAATTTGTATAATATAGAACATTCTTCACACGCGTGTGACATGATTGATAAAGCATATCTATTTATTGATTACTTAAGCTAATCAAATATGGTCCACAGATAACATTTATTATGACAAATCTGTATTTATGAGAGAGATAGACTTTTATGATGATAAGACATTTATTTTCTCTGTGTAATTTGACTGGCTTACTATTTTTATGGATGTAGGGACAGGATTGGAATCTTTGATCGTGAAGTTCCTGGCATGTGATGTTCAGACCGCTAAGAAACGCTTATAGAATACCAAAACTTACCCGGGATTTTGTGAGAAACGCGTATAGAATACCAAAACATACCCAAGATTTTGTAAGCTTTCCAAACAGTTAATTTAGTAGTGACTACATCATCCACAGGGTACTTCGTTGTTACGAAGTACCTACTGATGATAGTGTGTTCACTATCAGTAGCAAAAGGATTCATTTTGACAGATCAACAACATCCATTGCGTTATTTACGCTGTTGAGCAAACACATGACGCAACAGATTAACAATGTGCTTCAAACTGATTCGTATTGATAGTAATAAGTAGTGTGTTCGCAATTAGGGTGCTGGTTTTTGATTTGTGAATTTAATTTAATTTGTCATGGGCAAAATTTCACAAGTAATGCTAAATTTGAGTTTGACAAGTTCTCTAATTAAATTCATAAATCAGAAACCAGCACCCTAATTGCGTAACACACTTTATGCCCCGTCTACACGCTCCGTCTTACCTGCGAGCGTACCTGTGCAAACCAGTTTGCGCAGGTAAGCGCGTGTATGTGGACGGCAAGACGGTAACGCGCGCAGTCCCGAAAGCAAGGCTTGTGCAATCGTTGACATGCTGAAGATTTGTACTGCGCAAACTTGGCCTGCACGGTATTACTTGCACGTGTGGCCGGTCATTCAAGCCGCGCATCAGTCCTACGAATTATTTGACGACAAAGAACGTCACAAATCCAAAAATGATCGATGTTAGGAGTTATTATAAGGAATTTTTAACACGATTCATAGAATTGTACAAATCGTTGCCAGCGTTGTGGAAAATAAAAAGCGAGGAATATTCAGATAGAAACAAAAAAATAAAGCATATCATTTAATTATTGAAAAGTTAAAAGAGGTACCTATGTATTAGGTATTTACATGTTTTCAAGTTCTGCTTGGCTTCTCAAAAATGTGTTGGGTAGGTGTAGGTATGTCAACTAGGATTGCACAGTCCAGTTTGCACGAGCTTACTTGCACGTGTGGCCACACTACGGTGTTCCGTCTTTTTGTACAGTTATGACTGCACAGGCCTGGACTGCGCAGGCAAGACGGAGCGTGTAGACGGGCCGTTAAACACTATTGATATGAATCAGTTCGAAGCACATTGCAAAGTTTCGAATTTCGCGGACATTGAAGGATTCTTGAGTACTAATAATAACATAAATAAGAATTGACAAGTTCTCAATCTCAATTTTACAATTGAGTAACCGTAATTACCCTACAAAAAGTTAAAGGTGCATAGAGCTGAGGGCATGCTTTCCATTCATTATTAGATTTAAAACATCAATAAGTACTCACATAACTAATTTCTTCTTAAACAACGGGCAGTCGAGCGTGAAGGTCTCGTACTCACCGCCCTCACCGCAGATGTTGAGCCCGTACTTGTCCTGCATGACTAGAAGGTGCGGCTGGATTTCGCGGAGAGACAGGCCTAGGTGTATCCGCGGGTCTAAACCTAGTGCTGCCACCTGTTGTACAAATATTTGAATTTTTATTAAAGCGAAATTGTACGAGTATATCTACACTATTAAATGTTTAGAAAACCACTTGTATTGCGAAAAAAAAAACAGATTCTGGTATACGTTTGGTAACATAACAACCGTCTACTCTTGTCGGTATAAGAGTAGACGGTCATCACCAAACTTAGCTCGTGCCTTCACACGAGCTAATAGTTATGTCGTGACTCAGGCAAAGATATCGTCCAGTCAGCTTGGTTGTCAAAGACCAATCCTGATATGGTGTAAACTAGCCGCGTCCCGCGAAAGTTTTGATCCCTTGTAAAAATTGGAATAGCAAGTAGGTATGTGTTATTCCAAGCTATAAACTATCAGTGTGCCAAATTTCATACAAATCAGTTTAATAGTTTTCCGTGGAAGAGTAACAAACATCCATCCCAACATTCTCATTTCTAATATTAGTAGGATAAATAGAGAATTCTAATCTATTTTAATGGTCAGCTGGTCTAGCTACCGGGATAGGTACTAAGGTATTGTCTCCCCTGTTTGCCCCTTTAAAGCACAAGTTCTCAACCTTACTTAGCTCTATGCGATTTTTTTTCTAGAGCCCGCTATTTTTTATTTCCATCTGTAAGGAATCAATAACAGCTATTGCCACGATTATATTTAAACGTGTAATATAATACAAATAGTACAGCAGGCCTAGTATGAGTTTTCATTACGAAACTCGATCGTCGATATCGAACGCGTTGTAAGAACCCTCAACCAATGAGAGCGCCAAACGTGCTCGATATCGACGATCGAGTCTCGTAATGAAAACTCACACTAGGCATACTGAATAGTGATGACGAAACTAGACGAAAAGTCTTGTAGGTAATAATAGTACCTAACAAGCTATAATAAATAATAATTCCATTTAGACAAGCGGGTACTTGATGATGAAAAGGAATCGTGTGTTCAACTTGTTAAAAAAATGACACACTGATTGATCAACGTCAAATACGTTGAATAAAACTATCATTGACGCGTGACAGGCGGCCTCATGTGTGAGAAAGTTATTTTTGACCAATGATTATTGTAAACACTACTGTGGATTCTAATATTAGTATTCGTAAGACTAAATAAAGAACACAGTGTTTATGTCGCCGAATGCCGATACAAATAGTTCAAATATTATGCTAGTAACTTTCACACTTCATCTGCGAAATCTCTACTACAACTTAAGATGATCAGAATTGAGATATCTAATATATAAAATTCTCGTGTCACGGTGTTCGGCTTTAAACTCCTCCGAAACGGCTCGACCGATTTTGATGAAATTTTTTGTGCTTAACCGGTATCTATGAGAATCGGCCAACATCTATTTTTCATCCCCCTAAATGTTAGGGGTAGTCCACCCCTATTTTTTTTTTTTATTTTTTAGACAAAATTTTTAATTTCTATTTTTTTATGATACAACATACAAAAATACATACAATCCCCAATTTTCACCCTTCTACGATCAACCCTTATTTTTTAATAGCCATTTTAGTAATTTAATCTATTATTTATATGGCAAAACAACGTTTGCCGGTCAGCTAGTTAATTATATATAATACGTTCTCCTTCTTCAGCCTATAGAGGTATACTGCTGGACAAAAGCCTCCCTCAAGGCTTTCCACAATGACCAATCTTATGTGGCCCGCATCCATTGGCTTCCCCCGACCTTCAGCGAGTCTACGGTACACACATCTGAGGGCCTCCCCTATGCTGCGTCTTCCGGTACGTGGCCGCCAGAACCTTACTGTCCCATCGGCAAAATCATATTTCCTTATTACCGATATCGCAAAGAGTGTTGACATTGTAACTATCTCGTTTGCATGAATGGGTTTTAAATAAAAGTACTGTAAAGAACGGTCTGTCTTGAATTTTTGAAAGTGTAGGTAATCTACTGATTCGTACTTAGTCATTGTTAATCACTTTGAACACACAATACGTACCACTTTTCTAACTACATAATTCCAAATACAGACCTACCGTGTACTTAGACCGTGTTATAGTCACCCCCATCTATCTACTATCGCCAATATCTAACCATTTTGAAAACAAAATCGCGTACACTTGATGACTATAACTGCGTTCGTAAGTATAACAAAAGTGGATCCTTTTTACGTCGCCTTAATATGCGCTCCAAGCAGGAACAGACCTTACGGCGATGATTAGATATACAATATGTAAAGAAAACCTTGTTCGACCCATAAGGGTGATAAAGGTTAGGTAAACACATGACCAAATATAATATGAAATTTTACGTAATTATCATAGTAGGTAACAATACTAAAGAATTTTGAAATAATCTTTTTTTCCCGCGAATTAATTCCAACTTCCTGGAAATTTGGTAATTTTTAAAAAAGTGACAACACCGGTATTATGAGCGAATAGCGATGCCACCACGTGCCTCGTGCCCTGCCCCCCGCCGCCCGCGGAAGTGTTGCTTACCGCACATGTATTAAGTCACCTCTTTTTGCGAAATAATATTTATTTTAAATAATATTTATGTTTTTCTTAAGTTTAGCCCGTCTTTGTATCCATTAGTAGAATCGGATATCGATACCTAACAATACCTTCACGGATCGGACAGGGTTTTCTTTACATATTGTAGATATATTTAAAGGTGATGTATTTCCACCAACCAATTACAATAGCTTTTTACAATATTTACCGATCAGAGTCCAAAAGGCTCTAGGAAAGCCAAGACAAGTTCAGTTAATGTAGTGTAAGCGTGTGATAACGAAAATAAATCCTGGGAGGATTTGGCAGCAGTGGGGCAAAATCCGTGTGATTGGTTAACGAAAAGACAAAACCCAATATATGTAGACAATGTATACAGTATAGACAGTGCTAGTCATGCGTTTCGAACGGTAGATCACGAAAGTGACTCAAAAAAGCTCTAGGAAAGCCAAGACAAGTTCAGTTAATGTAGTGTAAGCGTGTGATAACGAAAATAAATCCTGGGAGGATTTGGCAGCAGTGGGGCAAAATCCGTGTGATTGGTTAACGAAAAGACAAAACCCAATATATGTAGACAATGTATACAGTATAGACAGTGCTAGTCATGCGTTTCGAACGGTAGATCACGAAAGTGACTCAAAAAAGCTCTAGGAAAGCCAAGACAAGTTCAGTTAATATAGTGTAAGCGTGTGATAACGAAAAGAAATCCTGGGAGGATTTGGCAGCAGTGGGACAAAATCCGTGTGATTGGTTAACGAAAAGACAAAACCCAATATATGTAGACAATGTATACAGTATAGACAGTGCTAGTCATGCGTTTCGAACGGTAGATCACGAAAGTGACTCAAGCCTTTTATAGAAGCATCTTAAAATATTTGATTGGACATGCAGTGCGGACGCCACCCCTTTAGACAATATTAGGTTATTGAATGTTGACTGACCTTAATAATGATAGCTTCGACACCGCTTGCTATCATCTCCTGCAATAGTTCCTTTTGGTTCCGCCTCCATAAATACGCAAGGGAGACTAGACCTAACCGGTGACATCTAGAAAAAAGACGAATGATTATAGCAATGCATCACTACATTTGAGATTTATCATTAAAAATACAAAATCCGTTTTCCGGCTGCTGGATTATCGACTTTCGGCATTAAGCTGAATGTTTAAAATCGAACAATACACTTTTATTACTGCATCCAATTAGGTCGTCTAGTGTTAGTGAAAACAGGCATAAGTGTTTGCGTCGACGATTTACTAAACAATGTCAAAGGCGCTTTAATTATAAGCACAAAATAGTTTTTCATCATGATGCCTTTGATATTTAGTTGTGGAAATGAACCGCCATTACCCTGTTTTGCCAAATAATCGCTAATTATTAATTGACATTATACAATAAACGCTTAATATTCTAAAATATTTTTGCAGTAGATACAACCAGAAAACTTGTGCTTATATGCTCTGTATGCTTGGAACCACTCGTATGAACATGGGTTTTATTTCGGAACATTCAAGAGAAGTTGCCGGTAGTATGACCTAAACCAAGAGTGATATCTATCAAATAACACACTTAAAAACCACCAAAAAATACATATTTTTTTTTTTAAGTGTATAAGTTTTTAAATGTGTGTACAAGATTATTTTTTTGTTTATGCGAAACCCGAAACAAGTGTCCAGTATTTGTAAGTAAAGAATCTACATATGTACAAAATTTCAAAAAGATATAATGAATAGATAGTAATAATACTACATAGCTATGAGCTTGCTATTCTACTTGGTTGTTCCAACAAAAATATGGTCAAAGCTCCGCACAGGCGGGTGAGCGCAGTGCATTGACCTCTGGCATCAGCTGTGGCGCGCGGCGCAAGTACTATCATCTATCATTACCGCTCGGTAACCACTCTACAACAATTGCTAAATGTATTTGGGAAAAAAATATAACATGGTGTAAAAATGATTGGAATCGATTCAGTTGCTTATTCTGAACAAACTATATTCAGGTATCGCATAAATAAAAAATAACTTTGTATATTACGTGCTTACGCAGTTCCCGGTAGTCGCTCATTTGTTTTAGTGCCGAAACAAAACTATTTAAAGCTAGGTCAAATGTTACACACAAAGCCAATTGGACGTAGTTATGCAAAATGGACCTAACCCACAAAAACCGTTTTTTGACTTACCGTAATGTTTAAAATCTACACATCAAGTTTAGTATGTGCAAAAATATCAAAGTCGCAAAAAGTACAGGAAAACACTCATTATTTAAAAGGAAACTTAAATCTACTGTCATGTCATTTTAATATACAGTATGTTAAGAAAACCCTGTCCGACCCATAAGGATAATAAAGGTTAGGTAAACACATGACCAAATATAGTATAAAATTTTACGTAATCATCATAGTATCAATACAAATGAATTTTGAAATAATCTTTTTTTCCCGCGAATTAATTCCAACTTCCCCGAAATTTGGTAATTTTAAAAAAGTGACAACACCGGTATTATTATGAGCGAATAGCGATGCGACCACGTGCCGCGTGCCCTGCCGCCCGCCGCCTCCGCCGCCGCGCGCGTAAGTGAGCATAAGGCACATTTATTAAGTTACCTCTTTTTGCGAAATAATATTTATTTTTTTAGGGGGATTTTTTTTTAAGTTAAGCCCGGTTTTGTATCCATTAGTAGAATCAGTTATCGATACCTAACAACACCTTCACGGGTCGGACAGAGTTTTCTTAACATACTGTATAAATTTTACTTCAAATTCTATTATCTCAAAAGGAAGTTTTCTGGCTGGATCCTTTTTGCATAACTATATACGTCCAATTATAAAATGAAGTGGCTAAAATAGCTGTTTACAAGCACGTATTGTGTATGAAACAAAATTTACAAAGTTACAATCGCAAAAACTATCTCACACCGGATAAATGTAGTTGAGCAAAAGTAAAATAAACACATTCCAATAAGCATTAAGTAATAAATGATTCGCTTTTTTATATAATTGACGTGTTTGATCTTAAACATTTATAGACGTGGGGGTAAATCCAAGTCGTATGTCGTGACGGCAAACGGCACAACGCTCTCTTATGACTCTCCAGTGTTTTACTGGATTACTTCTTCGATGTTTCATTGTTTATCTGACGGGCGGCCCATTTTTTTTTAAATTGCATGCCGCAGGTCTACCAAGGAGGTTCTCGTCTGCTTAACCGGACTTGATTTGTTTAAATAAATAAAGGGCTCCAGCCTTAAAATAAAAGGCTGAGCGTCCCGTGAGGTCAACGCTTCTGATTAAGATCCCACAAAATAATTAACAGATATGTATGTACTTAATTAAATATATCCACCGGGCCGGAACAAGCGAGGTAGACCAAAGAAGTGCTGGCTTGACGTCGTAAGAGATGACATGCGTGTCAACAATCTCCACGGGATCCAATCTCAACAAAAACCACGGGATGCCAGAGATCGTGCGAAATGGAGGAGTAGGTAAGTGTAGGAAAGCGGACCCTGGGCTCCAACGCGAAAGCCGCGGGTGCAACCGGGATTATACGCTGAGATGATGATGATGGTACTTATTTAAATAATTATCACAATGGCAATAAAATAATGTTGCAAACATCTAATCTCAACATCGTTGTTATGTATTTTTATGGTTTAAAATAAATTATGTTTACATAAATAAATAAACAATGATTTTATTAGATTCTCTACACATGTGTTGTTTTATTTTTGCACTTCCAAATAATTAATTGATCCATCATTTCCTTGACAGAATATTTACAATTTTCTTTCAAATGACGAAATTCACTCCTTACATTTGGCAGTGGACAGACATGTGTGACAAAAGGAAAGGGAGGCCAGGGAATATATCCTGTTCAGGCGCAGTCTCATATACGGCTCCGCCTTAAAAGAGAGCAAAAATCCCACAAACGATGGGACTTTAAAAACCTGCTGCGTGTCCTGTTAGCTGGACGTTGCAGAAACTGATGGCCGCTTCTGATGGCGCCAAACAAGTGATCGAGTCATTTAGACTGCTGACGACACGCTAAGAAGAAGTGGGAGGCCCCTGCCCAGTAGTGGGACATTTTGGGCTGAATACATAGATAGAAAGAATTCATTCATGATGTGATTGAATAATAAATTAAGTTGATTGCCTCGAATCTTGCGGGCAGCGGGGCGGCGGTGGCGGCGGCGAGTGAGCGGCAGGATCTTTGCGTAAAATCAAATGGATCGGTTCTCGAAAACAACGGCGCGGCAGCGGGGCGGTGGCGGGCAGCGAGCGGTTCATTTCCCGCGCTCGATTCTTACGGCCAGCGAGCGGTGTACTTTAAGTCAAGCGGTGATCGAGCGTTAGGAATAAATTTGAATCAAAAAGATGTTGCCGCCATTGTTCAGACATTTCTTTCGCGAATAAAAACAAATATCTCGTCGACACAATCGTGAACACAACACAACACTACGCGGCTATAGTGACGGGCGATCTGCCCGCTAGTTTCGAGAACCGGTCTTCGATGCCCGCCCCACTGCACGCAAGATTCGAGGCAGAGGCCTTAGAGGTATGAGGAACGGCGTAGTTTACTCATCCTCCATGGAAAAGGAGGGTTCTCCGACCAGACGGGTGTTGTGTCTGGCGGGCATTTTCCCAGCGATTGATAAATTATATGTATCTATGCTAATTGCACGGCAAACTCTTTGCGAGATTCAGTATTTGCGTGACGTCAGTATGACTCATTGTACGCATTTGGCGTTATAGATACCGCTACAAAAATTTACGTCATTAAAGTTAAAATAAATATTAAATAGGTACTTACACGTATGCTAGTTGCACGGTAAACTCTGTAATATGCTGGATTTGCGTGACGTCAATATGACGCGTTGTTCGCATGTGGCGTCCTAGATACCGTTACAAAAGTTTATGTCATTAAAGTAAATATTAAATACTTACACATTTTCAACCCTAATTCTTTGGTAATCTGATAATATGGCACCAACGGCGACCGCTTCTATGTCTAAATCATTCTGAAACAATAATTGACATAAACATATGTACTTTCAAGTAACAGACAACAATTTATCACTGGAGAATTTATTTACATTGAGATTATTCTGTGGACATTACCATCTGGAGTACATAAATATTATTAACACATATTTACAATGTCAATGGAATAAGGATTCAAAGTCACATATTTTCTTGAGAATTATTGTAATGATGTTTCATCAATCGCACTAGGGGATTTGTAATTCTTTCTTTACTATAAAGCGCTAGGAATTGTGACATTCAAAAAGTGCTGTTTCTCAGCTTAATTTGGACAAATGACTTTTGATTTTTTTGCATAAATTATTAGTGGACCCAATACATTCATGGTACAGACGACAACAAATCAATCTTGAGCCTTAATGCTTTAGAGATAAAGTTAAAAATTAAATAAAGAAATCTGACAGATTGTAGTAGCTTCACGAGCTATTGTCTGTACCTTTAAATAATTATACTTTTGTGTCTCTTTATAAGGTTCCATACCCAAAGGGTAACCCTATTGCTAAAACTCCATTGTCTGACTATCTGTCTGTCACCAAGCTGTATCTCATGAACTTGTGATAGCTAAACAGCTAAAATGTTCACAAATGATGTATTTCTGCTGGTACTATAACAACAAATATTGAAAAAAAAAAAAAAAAAAATATTGACAATAGAACCTTTCGTACGGGAGTCAGACCCGCCGGTTTTTTTTTTTTACCTGTTACTATTTGTTATGTTCTATGTTCCGGGGTTGGCCACTGCGTGGGCTTGTTACTATTTATTATTATTAAAAAATTTTATGATGTGACAAATATTAATTTGTTTTACATTCCAAGACACTTCCTAGTACTTACAAAACAAAATCATGTTATTAGTTATGATTCATTTAAATGTCAAAAAATTATAACCCTAACTGATAAATGTTTCGTTACGTTTTCACACTAAGAGCTTCATAGATATGGATGAAATTTGGAACATGGACAGACAATGACCTGCAGTAGGATACTCCCGTCGCAAGCAACACCTAGTAACAAATATTTTTTTGCAATATATTGCCAGTGATAGTGGCTTTTACTCACAAACTTAGTGATTGATAAACAGCTTCATACATTATGAAAGTAGTATTATCTATTCATTACACCACCTATTTGAACTGTTGTTGATAAGTGATGTATATGAATGCTCCAAAGACACTATCTGTGTTACTGGAGCAGTTAAAGCTTCTCTATTCTCCGGATTCGATCCCCGGCCAGGTCATGATGGGAAACGATCTTTTCCTGATTGGCCTGGGTCTTGGATGTTTATCTATATATATATATCTATTATAAAATATAGTATCGTTGAGTTAGTATCCCATAACACAAGTCTCGAACTTACTTTGGGGCTAGCTCAATCTGTGTGATTTGTCTGTATATATTTATTTTATTTATTTATTATGTATTCCATGATCACAATTATTCATCACTAGATGCTGCTAGGTACTATAAAAAATAATCCTGCCCATATGCTAAATCTTCTCCAAATCTATTCAACTGTTTTATTGTTAAAGCTTAACAAGCTAACACACAAAATATTAAATCTATTCTCTTTGTAATGTCAGTTTTCATAAATCGTGGGTAACACTGTTGAGTAAATAATTAAGTTTGCCATACACAAAGTAGTTATTTAGAACATAGTTTGTCTTCCGGGTTTCAAAATAATAAAATTGAACATACTAAGGCATAAGTCACATAGTCACAAACCTTTTTGAAGTCAGTTTAAACATAATACTTTATTACGAAAAGCAGTTTACCTAATACATTATTCACAATTGATTATAACAATCAAACCCCTTGTTCATAAACATTGCTTATAGTTAACTAGTGATTCGTGACTGTTTAACTATACATTTTTGAAGTTTTAACATCACTTTACTTTAATCATTGTTTGTGAATAAACCCCTTCTATGTTACTGGTTTGGTTTCCGCACTCAGTCCCTTCAGTGGACCATTGTGCGTGGAATAAACCCCTTAAACACGTGTTTATTTATAAGTAATGTTTAAAGTTAAGTGACATGCAAACATCAAAAATGTATGTTTAAACAGTCACTAATCACTAGTTAAGTTTAAGCAATGTTTACGAATAAGGGGGAATATGTTCAGCATTCACTTAAGTGGTAATTTAGAGCCTGTTGCAATTCTGTTGCTAATATTACTATATTTGTATTGATTATTGGTTCATACTTGAATGACCTTCTTTCAATATACAGTATGTTAAGAAAACCCTGTCCGACCCATAAGGATAATAAAGGTTAGGTAAACACATGACCAAATATATTATAAAATTTTATGTAATCATCATAGTACTAATACAAATGAATTTTGAAATAATCTTTTTTTCCTGCGAATTAATGGTAATTTTTAAAAAAGTGACAACACTGGTATTATTATGAGCGAATAGCGATGCGACCACGTGCCGCGTGCCCTGCCGCCCGCCGCCCGCGGAAGGGTGAACGGGTGGGATTTTTTTTTAAGTTTAACCCGGTTTTGTATCCATTAGTAGAATCAGTTATCGATACCTAACAACACCTTCACGGGTCGGACAGGGTTTTCTTAACATACTGTATGATCAAAAGGAAATGAGTAACCAGTTAATATGGTTGACATTAAGCAAGAAACGGATTAGTGTTTTCAGACAAAATATTATTTAATGAATGGAAAACAGACAGTTAATTTATTGGTTTCTAACTAACCTTCATATATTATCTGACAATCCTGGTTAGACAAAAGGAAATACATTTATTTAGCAGAGTTACTAACTTCATTGGAAACTGTGTATCCCACCAAGTTTATTATAATTCATATTCTTCCCGTGGGGATAGGCATTATTGAAGATTAGAAGCATTCAGCATTTACTGTTACTTTTAACATGCATCATCCCACTGCAGCCCATCCTCCTCATTACTTTTACCTATCCAGGGCTAAAGTAGACCACTGGTTATAATTATGTTGCTTCTACCATCTTCCATTGAGTTCAGAAACCACATCATTTATAAATCCTTATTTTCTTAACTTAAAATGAGATTAAGCACACATTACCTTAATTGTAGAAAGGAGTCTGTACAAGTCCTCCACCTCATCATTTTCTGTGGGGTGATAATTCCTTCCCTGGTTTATTGCATTACCAGTTATTGCTTCCCTGTATAATGGCAGACCCATAGCCTCTGCATACAGGTCTATACCTTGGTGTCCTACGGTTTGATACATGTAGCTGTCCATCTCATCTGAAATATAATTACTAGGTTGATTAAATTATCCGGAGCCATAAAAAATCGACACTTGTAATAATGTTGTGTAAAGTTTAAACTTTGAAGCATTTAATAATTAAAACTGTACTACATAAATTTGATAGCCATGCACAGGTAAACTGATAACAAAAACAATTGATGCCAAATCACAGGTAGGCTTAAAATAACTACAGATGTTTTTATTTTAAGACATGTGGTATTTTTCATTCATTCAATTTTCATTTCATATCCTATCAGCCTAAAAACAGACTAATAGAATAAAATAGGTAACATTCATTAAGCGGTCAGTATAGTAAATATACGCAACTAAAACGAATATTGGGACGAAATTAACCTTTATGTATAGGTTGGAGGTTGGCCAGCGCGACGATCGTGTGCCCGGCGCCGACACACTGCATCATGTTGTAGCAGCTGTCCTTACCCCCGCTGATCAACGCCACCGTCCTCATCTTCCACACAATATTATAAGTACTCAGGATAACACTACAATACACATTACATAACGTTCACAATAATAATAGTGCGCCCTTTTTGGCAAAATAAAGAACAAAATGCGGTCCTGATCACGACAGTGGCATTTCTCTCGACGCCTCGTTAGAGTGTACTTCTTCCTACTATCTCTGACGCGACTTTACCACCTGTTCGTGAAGAAATTACAACGCAACATAATCGTTATCTATTTTGATAACATTCTTGAAACGTAAAGCAAAACTAAAATGTTCCCAAAAACCTCGGCAACTGCATCTGTCAAACTGCGTTTCGTTTTGAAGTCTGTCAATATCATTATGTTTGACATAATATTTCAATATTATCCCTTTTTTATATACTTGTCTCTTTTCTTCTCACTTGTTGTTCCACTTCGTTGATTACTTTTACTCAGTGTTGCCAACCTCAAAAAGCTAATAACAGCAACTAGCCTTTAAAAAAACAGTAGATAAAGAACAATAAGGCAGATTTCATCATTTTGCTCATATAATTAAATAATAATAATATCTACTGATTTTCTTTAACCAGCCTTTGAACCTTTCATCTTTTAAACACAAATCTATGAATTTTTGTTCATATTTCACATTTTTCTTCTTAGAAGGACTATTTTCAGTACTCATTTTATTGAAAAGGTTGTAATTATTTATTTTTTTTAATAGATGTCGCAGTTCAAAAAAACTGTTCATGGTTTTGTGACTATAAAACAATACCCAATACAGCAGGCGTGTAGCTGTCATTCATAAATTAGGCTTTCCCCATGCATAAAAATATGATCTTCAAATACATAATTATAATGTGACCACATTCGATCGAGTCGGGATTCGAGGGAATTTCCAAGAATTCCCTCGTAATCCCACTAAAGAAGATACTGCCATCTAATGTCATTTCGTTTTATTAGGTAGTGATTTGTCATTGCGTTATATTACGTAATGGATATCAAAAAATGTTTGCATAGTAGTGTAATAGGTTGCGCTGAGCGGCAGTTGAAAAACAGTAGAAAATAAGAATGAAACAGAAAACATGGACATCAATGAGAAAACAGCAAATCTACTGTTAAACAGTAGGGCTGGTAACACTGCTTTTACTATAATTTACAATACACTCTTTGCAGTTCAGAAATTGTACGTCGACTATTCTATCATAAAAACGTTTGCTTACTACGAAAGCTAAAACGTAAAACTGCAGCGATTTAGATTGAAGAATAATAAAATAGATAACTATTTGATATTCAACTATTTCTTTCATGAAATTGCGAACTTTATTAATAAGTATTTAATTTAAATCTAACAAGCCTGTATTACACCACCCACACACCCACTGCAGAGCAAAGGCCTCCCTCACCCTTTTTAACACAATTTTGTCTGCCAGAGCACACATTTGAAAATAAAATAATCGAGAGCGGTATTCAACAAGTAGTTGGAATTGCCTTTAATGCGACGATACAACCGACGCAAGGCATTATCACTCTGCGCATGATCGTAAAGAAATCAAAATCATTAGTATACTGCCGTCCATAGAACAAAATAAGCACTGCAGCATATTTTTAATTATGCAGAGCACCGGGAAATCCCTACTTCTAATTGTAAAGATATTTTTCATGACATCATAGAGTACTTTTTTTATAAAAGAAAGATTATATTTTTCTTCTCTTTTGTGTTTATTCCACTTCCGCTTAGCGCTTTTTTGAGCAACATCTGTAACATATGTTTGTTTTGAACCGCAGTATGGTGTTGCGAATACGGATCTGTCCACTCCACTGTCAATTCGGCGCTTACATTACCGCACTCCATAGTAAGAGATGAGGTCAAATGCGCATATAATTGTGACTACAAGTTAAGATTACTTATCATGAGTTCTTTCATATACCAGTAGCTCTTATGGCTCAATAACTTGACGGCTACTACACTACACTTTCTACTGTTGTTTGTATGAGACTGTTTTCATTAATGCTAAGCTGTGTAAGATATGAATATCCTACGCAGATGAACGGTCGCAAAGTAGGTAACTGTACGAGGAAGACGCGCAGCCCGAACAATGCGATATATCAGCAGTAGGGAAGGCACTAGGAACATGTTTACTTTGAACGGATACTTACTTTAGGTACTGTTATGCTCTGCTTCGATAGCACGCATCTTTTCCTTTAAAAAACATAACTTAGTTGAATTCATTTTCATCAGTGCTATGCTATGTGGACTAATGTATACGTTTTTTTTTTTTTTTTTTTGATATGGCATCTCGTAGTTGACCTTGAGAGGCCGTGACTATTTAACCGGACTTTCCTGTGGATGCCTTAAATGAATTTAAGCCTCCAGCCAGGGCTACTAAAACTAAAAACTAAGCGACTACACGCTAAGGGCACCCCCTTTGGGGTTCGAACCTCGGCTTAGGGCGTCGCTGGTGAGAACAGTAAGGGAAGGCTGGATCGAATATTTGTTTACATTCGGTTTGATGACCGCGGCGTTTCCTAGTACTAGTTCTGAGAAGAAACGTCCGAAACAAACTCAGAGGTCATGTTTGGGAAGTTATGTTTACTGACACAGCTGCGGCGCGGGCTGGCGGGCTGGCCTTCATCGGACGAGGGACCGGGGAGGGGGCTACTACGTTGAACGCGTCGCGATGGACCTCGGCGGCGAGGTCGGTAAGTCGGTCTGTTTTTGTTTAATGTACTGGTGGCCCTATTGGCCTCTTGGAGGAGGGTTATGGGGTCATCTGGGTCTGTGAGGGCATGCCTTGGGCGGCGAAGCTTGGAGATGGTGGAGGGGGTGTAATTAGCAGCCGCTACTATCAGGGAATTGCGGTGCTTGGCGTCAGTGTCAAAGAAGCGTTTGGAAAGACGCTTCATGAACTGCTGGATGGTGGGGATTTTGAGATCAAGGTGAAGGATCTCATTACGGACGAACCAAGGGACGTTTGTGGCTTTACGGAGAAAACGGTTTTGGACTACTTGCATCCTATGGATATGACGCGGCTTGGCATGTGCGAAGACTGGACAAGCGTATGTCATAATCGGGTAATGTTTAGGTAGGTACATGATTGGTGGATTTCAAATGCATCCATAGCAACTCTTTGATAGCAACGTAGCATACTATATACATTTGTGGTAGCTTTACCGGCGTAACCCTGTAAAGGCACCAAAAATCTGGTTTGTTTATTTTTTAATGTAGGACTTTCACCTTTCACCGGCTTCAAGTATGCTCCTCGACTAAGGATCAAGGATGCTGAATAGCGCCATCTGTTGTTTTAAAAACATAAACAGTACATATCTAACTACAACTACATTAGAGGCGTTTTACTTGAAGAATTTATAATTTTGATGATAAAAGTTGATGATTTAGATTTTCTAGTAATTGATCATTGAAAAATGAAACTACATCAATCATATGGACGTGAATAATAGCTCATAAAACTAATTAATTTAAGAAAGGTAGTTTGTTTCATTTGCAAAAGTCTGTATAAAAAAGTTACTAGAGTAAAATAAAAAGAAACGGTCTTGATGGAAATATTATTCGGTTTTATTGAATAAATGAGTTGTTTTTAATTCCAACCAAAAATAGGTAATAAATCAGAAAAGTTTGCAAATTGAAAAGGGCACGGTTAATATTTCATGTGAATAAAATAAAGTGAATGCTCAGCGAACTACAGACGCCATTAAATGACTCACTACGTTCCGTGGCTGGTTTGTCAAATTATTGATGCGGTGGTTTGAATCACGTTTGAATTTAAGTGCGAAGCTCTTTTATTCTTTTATTTTCTTAAGTTGAAGCACAATATCCTTTAAATGATTTTTCAAATTTTGTGTTAACTAAGTGAAATCTGTGATCAAAGTTTGCAATCATGGTTTTGGCCGAAAGAAGTAATGATGTTCGAAACGGGAAGCGGTCAAGAGGGCCAAGCCCCAATGGCCATGGAAGTCCAGATTCCAGTTCGGAAGATGAGAATGGTATGGGATATTTCAAATTACATATTGCTTAATATTGCTTTGGGTTACTCTATTATGGGAAATTGGGGAGCTTTTAGCATGTTGATTGGTAACTTACCTTTTGTACAATACGTTCATATATTGAGTACTTACTTGATTGTAATCTTGATGTGAATATTGTTCCTTATTCCATAATGTGTAACTGTTTCTGCAATACATTCATGCGGTGCAGACATTAATCATCATCATCTGAAATTCGTGCTTTATTTTTTATGCTTACCATCATCGCCTTCCTGCTGCGTTCATCTCATCCACAATAATTGTAACACGCCACCAAGCAGTAATACCGTTTGCAGCTGAAAAAATAAGAGTGGGCAGAGATTATCAAGCTGTGTGCCCTGAACTGGAACCAGTAGATCAACGCAGACCTGAACTTATTTCTGACAGAGCTTTGTTAGTTTGGTCACCCACTTGTGACATTTCTGATATGAAATGTAAGTGAAAACTGGTTTTTTAAATTATTCAAGTTTTACATTTTCTATATGTGTATTTCATTACCTTTGTATATTTTTAGTGGATGAATACATTACCACAGCAAAGGAGAAATATGGTTACAATGGGGAACAAGCACTGGGAATGTTATTCTGGCACAAACATGACCTTAACAGGGCTTCAATGGATCTTGCCAACTTCACTCCTTTCCCGGATGAATGGACCGTTGAAGATAAGGTGCTCTTTGAACAGGCTTTTCAGTTTCATGGCAAAAGCTTCCACAGAATACGACAAATGGTATTGATTTTTGGAACATAATTTATTCAATTCTGATATTTAACTAGTAAACTATTCTATAAAATTAACTTTTGTCTTTTGTAGTTGCCCGACAAATCAATTGCATCTTTAGTAAAGTATTATTACTCATGGAAAAAAACAAGAGCTCGAACTTCACTGATGGATGTTGTTAGCGAAGGACGCAATCCTACCAGCTCAGGGACTGGAAAGCGAGAATCGGGTGCTGGCTCGGAACCTGGAGGCTCAGACAAAGACTCGGATAATGATGAGAAGGTATGTACTGCTTGTGTGCTAGGTTTCATGGCTTGTTGTAAAGTTGAATCAAGTATAATTTGCTCCTTTTTTATTGTGTGCAATGTCATTGTATTACCAATGTAACTATTTACAGAAACAAAGTCAACTGTATCATATTCTTCACAATTTTACCTACCTTAATGTGATAGTGTATCTGGATTGTCCAAATTTTTAATTGTGTACATCCCTAAATGGCATATTATTAGTAAATAAAATAGCAGAGTGGCAGAAATTAACTTTCACAAAGCTATAAATGAACATGGGTTTGTTTTGTGGCTGCGATGAATTACTTCCTTGATTCCATAAATTATACTTACAGAGTGGATAATTTGGGTCATTGTAAATTATTGACTCTGTATGTGGATATTTCATGATGGGTATAATGCTGTTCAAAAGAAGTGAATCACCATTATTATAAATAAATTATACATAGTATAGCAACATGTTGGGAGTTTAAAGGGTGAATATTATTCTGAGTTATGGACTTGTGTTCAATGTGACAGAAGTGGACTTTCCACCGTGGTATTGTCCGAGGAGGGAAGTCCCTCGCGGCAGGCGGGGCTCCACAACGCGCCGCCGGCCAGCAGGGCGCCCAGGTGGGTGCTATGCTTCCCCACAATGAGTATAACTTTGCTGTCACCATGGAAACTTGATGTTCAGTGTCTTCCATCCTTTCACATATATGTCAATCGGTGTTTGTCATCCATTACTTGATGTTGATATCTTCTACTTAGAAATATTGGTCCCTGTTTCAAAATCCAATTCCATAAACTGTCTGTTTTGTCACGCCATGTCATAGCATTGCACTTCATAAACATTACTTTGTTATCATGCAAGTTTTGATTGTGGCAACATGAGCTTATGTACTAGTCTATGTATTATACAGGAGTTATTTAAATAGTTAGTCAATCTATGAGTGTTTATAAATGGTTGCTTCAGATAACTTTTAAATATAAAATATTGTATTCAACTGTCATTATTCTAATTATCATTATTTTAAATTTAGTCCAAATGCTTTGTGTTCTGATAATGCTTGTTCATTTTAATTTTGACTGCTCTGCATTTTTATTTACAATTGCTACCACTCTCATATTCCACATTCATTTATTATATTCTCTATATATTCATGATACATCAAAATACTACATAGTATATACACAATTATTATATTATTACACAATCTTTATCAATATACTTCTAACTATTGAGCTGTAGCACATTTCAATCCTATTCACATGTATGCAAATTGATTAAGTTTCTTTATCTTTCTTTTAATTTTTTTTTGCAATATTATTTTGGTACGGAATACGATAAAACGCATTACTGATAAAAGGAGAATTTATTTTCAAATAATTGTCTGTTGTGGAATGTTGCATCAAATAATAATTATTGTGTTGTGACTTGTCAATCTTAATGGACCTTAAAGACTATAATCCATTAATATTAGTGCTATAACTATGTACCCACTGTGTTTCCATATTTTACTAATTTCTTATATGTAGCCTGCCTCCTCCCTTCCTTCCAATTTCCTATGATATTCCCGCATGCTTCCTTTAATAGCCCCGATCAATGAAGGACTACTTGTTTAATATATCTAATGTGTGCAGAATATCATTTAATATTCTAATGGGTTTTAAAAGAAGTGTGTGAGAAGTCATTGTGTACGTCTTTTTCTGTCCTTACACGAGAGCTCATAAATTCCGTGTAGTTGGTGGTAGTCGTAATGTGACAGGAATGTAAAATGTTAATTGGGGTTTAGGGCGAGGGCGGCGGCGAGAGCGCGGGCAAGTGGTGCACTGTGTGCGGCATTCTGTGCAACCAGATCACGGCGCTCAATTCACAGAAGTTGTGTCAGGCATGCCTCGTGCACGCCAGGTCGGTAACGATACTATTCATACTACAGTTTTATTAGATTATCCGCTCGTTACAATCACTTGCATGTTACACAACGCAGCTCAATTATTTTCCGAGTGTCGTTTAATTAAATGTATATAGGGATGGTTGTTTGAATATTGGCGGTGATGTAACAGACGCACGGGGACCATGAGACCTCTCTGCGGACCGTCCGGGAGACGCGGGCCAGGTTCCAAACAGCAGCGGTACAAGCACCGGTTGCCGCGTGGCATTTACATCAATCACGACGATCTCGTTGCCATGGCTACCGGGCCACAGCCAGGCGACCCCCCGCAGCCCGGACTTATCAATCATGGCGATGCCATGCTCAAAGCTATGGACAGAGAAATTATATCTCTAAAGAGACAAGTAAGATGCAACCAGCTACGATGTCGCTATGTAGTGTCGTTGCGCGACACATTCTCACCCTTACGTCGACACTGTACTCCTCTAAATACGTTTGTATTAGTTAAATCCAGATAAGAGCATGGATTTGACTAAGCGTTTGTGTGATGTAATGTGAGAATGTGATAATTTAACTAATTTTATTAATTCAATAGTCAATAATTTTGTAGTATTTCATGCTAATTATACTACAATACTGTATTAGGTAGTATTGTGGGAAAATGTATTCTGCACACATAGATTAGTTGATCAACATTTTTTTCAAGTTTTATTCATTTGAAACCATTAAACCCCTAATGAAACAGCACTTTAAATGTTGCTGGGCGCCCAAATCCTAAGTCCTACTATGTAGTTTCTTGGATAATCCAGATATGCACTTTATATCCTATATTCGGAATTGATTAGTTATAAATTGTGTTTTTCTTAAGCGAAAGTGTGGATAACTATGACGGTTTGAGTATAGTGAGTATAATTATTGAAACAGGTGCAACAGAACAAACAGCAGTTGAGTGCAATGAAACGCAAGGTGGGTGACGCAGGCGTGGAGGAGCTGAGGCCTGGTGAGCCGCCCGCTAAGATAAACTCACGCTGGACCAATGACGAACTTCTCATGGCGGTGACCGCGGTTAGGAAATATGGTAAGGGATTCCCACCAACTCAATTACGTCAAAATGTGAGAAGGAAAATAAAAATGATGACGTAATGAAGTAGTGATTTATTGTTATTATTCTGACGGATGCGCATTGATTTTACTTTTTCTTATCTTGAAAATAAATTGTGCTAAATGAGGATAGGACGGGATAAATAATATTGCCCCTTGATACACAGGCAGGGATTTCCAAGCGATCGCCGAGACACTGGGCACGAAAACGGAGGCGCACGTACGTTCATTCTTCATTTCCTACCGACGGCGATACAATTTGGATGCCATGGTGCGCGAACATGAAGCTGAACGCGGAAACGCCCATCATATACAAGCTGGTGCGTATCATTACTTCTCATGTGTGCCAATAGCTTAATGAATGGAACAAGTAGAAAAAATAAAACATTCATGTAATTGTAATGTGTGTAATTTGATGATAATAATCAAGTTCAAATTACAGGTACCACAAGTACAGAATCTGCTGAAACAGGCGACAATGTTAACAATGGAACAGACTCTCCTCAGTCTTTAAACAAAGATGAAAAAGTGAGTATAAACGAGAAACGTATTTGAAAATTGTGATAAAATTGTTTTAGTGTTTCTATCCATATCATCTTTCACTAAGTTCGTTTATGGTTTCTTTGGTCTTTCCCTACTCTTATAGCCATTCACATCCACAGCGCATGTATTGATTGATATACAGGTGAAATTAAAAACTTGCGACAAATCGATAAAAGAGGTATATAATTGCTACAATTGTCAAGTCTGATATAGTGCAAACTGCCTTCAAGCTGACACGAATTAGCGTCGTACAATATTTTCTTTTAACACCAAGTCAGACAAGAAAGTTTTCGCGCTATCATGTTTTGCGAGCGCTTAATAAATACATAATCTAATCGAAGCAGAGTTCACGTCATGAAGCAAGTTTGCAACGAGTGAAACTAGCGGTATTTACCTAGTCATGACACACGAAGATGCGATGACGTTGCCAAATCTCTTGTCTTGTCTATGCGCACGTATAGGCATCTCTTTTACTTAATGACCTACTTTAAATTTTCTTTGTAACACGTTATATTAAAATGTGTTAATTTGTCGGACCTTTTTCAATTTCATTCTGTATAAAAGTATTATTGAAGTTTCTGCTAGGTACTAATGTTTGTTTTTTTTTTCATCGAAGACGGAGGTAGACAGCGAAGGTGTAGCTATAGGCGCGTCGGCGGAGGCAGGCGGGCCTCCTACGACGCCGCCGAAGCACAAACCCGCCAAGTGATGCTCGAAGCAGCGAATCTAGTGACAGTGCTACTTATGACCCCACCAGACATTCGGGTATTACACCCCATTCCAAATGATATGATAACAGCGTGACCGGACTTAACTTACTGCTGCTTATTATCCTATTATTATATAAAGTCAGGAGCAGCAGCAGCAGAACTCGCTGGTACCTTAAGTGGCGAGAATAAAATGGTATTTTTCACAAGCTGTACATTAAAATGCTGTTTTCAGTATTTAGTCTTGTATCGCCAATCGGCTTAATATCGTATTCGGAACTATCTATCTAATATATTTTTAATGGTGCGGATTCTTATTATCAATTAGACGTACTAATCACAATGTCTGGTTGATTATAAATCCTTAAAATTTTGTGGAATAGGGACAGAAATGTATGTATACGCTTTAGGAAAGCAGCGGAATGTGTAAATAATTTTATAACATATGGTAATAGGTTAGTTTCCAGTTTAGGAAGCTCGTGTAAAAATATAATCATAAGTATGATCTTGTCTATGATTTCTTAATGACTGACGCCCAAGAGCTGTGCTCTGTTCATGATTTGTCGTGCTTGTCCAATATTTCTTCAGATGTCTTGAGTGTGATAGGTTTATTATAGAAATTACATATTAATAAATAATCACTTGCCTTATGTAATAAGTTCTCTCATGTACTCGCATGATTATAATATGACTTACCACAGGAGATAGATTCAGATCTAGCAACAGACTACTGTGTTGTAATAGTTTTTATGTAAATGATTCTAAGAGATAATAGTAGCTAGATATTTTCATGTAAGACTTATTATGTTATTGATAAGGATACTATCAATCTTGAATTATGATGTCCAGCTGTAGTTTTATAGGTAAAAAATGTTCACAGATTTCTATTATGGATACTCATATAATAGGGTAAAATAGGTGGCATTTATAGTTGCGAAAGTTCCATTATAACGCCATATGCTTGGTTCAATAAAAGCAATATTATATCGAATAATACAAGATTTCTTATGCACACGTAGAATAGCTATATATACAATTTAATTAATGAAACTTTTCCATACATTTAAATAGAGCGATAGAGGATATTGACGATATTTTTGTACTAGTAAAAGACCTCCCGAAGATTAGAATGTTTTTGTGTGATTAATTGATGTTTTTTAATAATGGTATTAACTTTAATTCTTTATTTTATATTGTAGGTATTATTTAGTGTTTTGGACTACCGCGTCGTTTATAGCATAATTTACTATAGTTTTAAAATAATATTTACCTACATCACAAAATGAGATGAGCTATTCGCGCCGGTTGCTACTAAGCCGAAGATGAATCGTTACCGAAATATCAGTTTTTTTTATTCAGTGTGACTAAACTTTGATGTACATAAATATGTAGAAATAATTACTTAGATACTTCAGACCGAGCACTCGGCAATGAAATTATGTTACAACTGAAAGAGATTTGGTTTCACATTTAATTTTCTTTTTTATAAATTTCACGTCCGCCTACCTTTGACGTAAGCAATATGTTTTTGCAAATTGAATTATTTCTAGTTGCTGATTATATTTAATCACCAGGATACTTACAGATAATTCTGTAATAATTTTATATTTTGGGAAATGGGTTTTATTTAATGCCTGTAAATATAAGTTCCTTGATATAAATATACCCCCTTATTCATAAAAGCTGCTTAAAGTTAACTACTGTCATTAACATTAATCATTTAAATTTAATCATCGCTTATGGATAAACCCCTTAAACACTGTGGTGTTTATTCATAAAGGATGATTTAAGTTAAGTGACGTTAAAAGGTCAAAAATGTGGTTAAAGAATCGCTAATCACTAGTTAACTTTAAGCAGCGTTTATGAATAAGGCGGTAATTTGTAACTAATTTGTGGTCAGATATGAAACGTTTTACTATAGATTTAGTTTCAAACTGTTAGGATATTTACAAACGGCTTAAAACCTTAATCACTCCAAAGAGACCCACAAAATAAAGTCATCTTATTTATTGATGCTAATTAGGGCTAGTAAGATTGTTACTGAATTTAAATTATTTTTATTAGAATTATTGTTTTCTGTATATTAAGAACTTAAATCAATTGACATTGTGTTTTTATTAATTAAGTCATGCTCAAACTTCTTTTATTGTTTTGTCCCATCACTTGACAGTGGTCTCCACAAATTATTTAGTAGCTATTACCGAAGTTAAGGGAGTTTTCATTTTAAGAATAATAAATAATTTTAAGTATGTATAAGTGGCTTTTATTTTCATTTTCATATCAGGTAAGCGCATAAACTTTGTTATAAACACAGGTCCCTTGACATCCGTGCTCTTAGTGGAACCTAAAAATAAAATTAACTCTAGCATGATACTCATTGGTTGACACTAAGGAGAGATTAAAATTGTGTGCATAAGATGACTGCCTTCTCTTCCTTCAAGCATAGTCGCGCACATTTTATCAAAAACAATCGGAGCTTCTTAATAATAAAACCTATAGAATCTTGACTGTTAAGAATTCATACGACTCATATTCTTTAGATACTGCGATGGATCACTACTTTATTATTTTATATAAATTATATATATACTTGTGCGTCACCGCAATCCCGCCTGATGGTAAGCAGTGATGCATTCGTTGGTGGTAAAGCGCGGTAGTCTGAGACTATTCACTCTAGCCTTAAAGACACTCAAATTGTAGTCGGACTGAAACACCGCCGCTGGCAAATTGTTCCAGTCCCTCGATGTACGCGGTATAAAAGAGGAAGCGAAACACTTCGTCCGGATCGTAGTAGTTTTAACAACGTAAGGATGGAAACTCGCCATAGGACGAGTCGTCCGATGGTGGAACGGAGATGGGAGAATTAAATCATGTAATTCCCTCGTACACTCCCCAAAGTGCATTTTTTTGCGTTCCACCCACGGAGATGGGGGAATTAAATCATGCCATGGGCGTACCACGGGGCGCTGCCCCCCTTGGAACCTCGCAGAACACGTATGAACTTCCCTGATTATTAAACAAAGTATAAATGAGGACTAATCTCTGATTTTTAAATAAACCACGCAGTAGACACTTACAAAATGCACGGTGTAATTGCCAAAAAACCGTGTGCAGCTATAACGCACAAAGATTACTTTAAAAATTTGACTTGCCCTCCCTTAGGCCAGAAGCGGGATACGCCCATGAATCATCCAATTCCCTTGCATACCCACCAAACCATTTCTTCATGTCCAGTGATTTTTCTCAATTTTCAACACTCATTCTGAGTAGTCCTCAAATCGAGTCTTCCAGGGCACCGGCCCTAATATGACTTGTTAAAACCATCATTAAACCGGTGTACAAAAGGGATAGCGCTATTCATCCTGTATAGCTCCATATTTTTCTGACACTGAACGGATGATGGTTTTAAGAATTTTGGGCCTCATACAAAGTCGTATATGGGGGTACTATGACAGTAACCCCATTTACGACTTTGTATGAGGACCAAAATTCTTCATGAAATGAAGAATAATAGACTAAAGACCGAAAAAATATACATTTGTAAAAAAAAAAAATAACAGTTCTCTTCTTGAATTGTCATCTGTCTGAAGTTGAAATTATTCAAATTCAATACTTTTCGTGAGCATTTTAATTAGTAACAAAGAATATTTTTGGAGTTTAAGAAAAATGCAGAGGTCAGTAAGGATGCGTCTAGGCGCTGTGCGATTTGCTAATGCTGCAGATGCACCCAAAATACTGGAGTTGCTGAACGAATCAATATCTCTGAACTTCAGGGTCAACTGCACTTACGATATCACTATGCTCATGTAAGATGATTGTTGTTTTTTTCTGAAATAATGTCCTGAACAGCGGAATAAGTGCGTAATTCACTATCAGTAGCAATGTCTTTTAATTTGACAGTTCCATGATATTCATTGCGACATTATACATTGGTAGAGGAGCCTGTTTTCGAACACTTGAAGCAATAGTTTACTAGATTAGTAGTATCCATCAAAATGATTCAGATTAAGATTGATAGTGTGAACGCAATAAGGGCAGCACCCTTATTGTGTCTCTGTGATTTCGAGAAGCCTTTGTACAGCAGTGGACCTTTTTTAGTATGATGATTCATCAAGACTTAACCCATTCATTGCCACTCTTTAATTTTAATAACTTCGCCTGGGTGCCACTTAATATTTTTAATGATTACAATGGAAAATACTTAATTAAATGTGTTTTTTAATATTATAAAAGTCCTAAATAAGAAAAACCCATTCAAAAATGGTAAACGCAACATATGCGTTGGTGGCAGTGGTAAAAGAATTTAAATCGTAAGTGCCATTCAACGCACCGTTTTCGTTGACGTTTGGACTGTATTATGTAACATGTTCTTCAACAGTTTACTCGTATTATATTCTCTCGGTATTCGTCATTCTCGGTACTCGGTACTCGTATATTCTCTCGGTGGTAGGCCTCACCATCGGCCGCCGACGTAGTTACCACCCACCAGACAAAGTCATGCCGCCAAGCGATTCGTCGTGTTCCGGCATGATGTCTGGTGAAGCCGTTTGGAGGGCGGGTCTGAGCAGTTGTGTTGCGATGTATGCCGGGTACGATGCGCCAATTGTTGTCGTGTCGGGAGTTTGGTCGTGGAGGGTAGCGGGATCCGAAGCACGGTGCTCCGCTGGCCGACCGCAGGTAGTTGGGGGCCCAAGTAGTATGCCAGCCACATACGAAAGGCTGCCCCGCCAACTGCGAAAAATCCCAGGGTGGCCCCATCGTGCCGGTTGGCGACCGGACGAGAGGACCCGATGGCGATCCCTGGGGGGGTTCGGGCGTCCCCGCAGTCTCCAGATCAATCTCCCTCTGGCCCGGCATCGTTGGTCGCATTGTTGGGATTAACATTGCATCACCTCACTCAACTGCCGTCTTCCTTCCTATTCACTCATTTTTTTTTTAAATGAAAAGGTCTAAAAAGAAAAGTAGGTGTGTACAGCGGGCGCACGTCCTCTCTTTCAAAGTGCACCTCTCTAATATTCGAGGTCTGCACTCCAATCTCATTGCAGTACATCACCACCTTGAGACTGAAAAGCCCCATCTACTTTTCTTGACGGAGACCCAGATCAGATGTCCGTCTGATGCGGCATACCTCAGCTACCCGGGATACGCATTGGAGCACCATTTCCTGCAGCATGCTGGGGTCTGTGTGTATGTCCGCAATGACATTTGTTGCCGGCGCCTCCGTCACCTCGAAGACCCTCATTTCTCGTCCCTATGGCTGTTGGTTGACACTGGTGTGGACAAAATTGTTTACACTTGTGTCTACCGATCGCACAGCGGTGATCAGGAGACAACTCGTTTATTTGACCACCTCAGTGAGGCTGCTGACAATGCACTGCAGCGGCACCCTGATGCACACTTCGTCGCTCGGGGGGATTTCAATGCCTGCCATCAGGACTGGCTTTTCCCGTACCTGAAGACCGACCACGCTGGGAGAGAAGCGCGAAACTTCGCGCTTTCAATGAGCCTTTCCCAGCTAGTAAAGCAAGCGACTAGGGTGTCTGATGTAGTTGGTCATACTGCCAATTGTCTGGACCTTCTGCTGACCACTGATCCGGACAGGTGTGTTGTAACAGTTTCCTCACCGTTGGGAACTTCAGACCACTGTCTGGTGAAGTCTGTGTCGACCTTCTCCCCACCAGATCACGACTCTCGTGGTGAACGGCGAATGTGGCGATACAGGTCAGCAGACTGGGATGGGATGCGCCATTTCTTTGCGTCTTATCCTTGGCAGCAGGTCTGCTTCTCTTCTAGCAATCCGTCGAGCTGTGCGGATGCTATAACCGATGTGGTGCGTCAAGCTATGGAATATTTTATTCCCTATAATGACGTGCCCGTCGGTGGCTCGGCTCGCCCATGGTTCAATGCCGATTGTGCCCAAGCTGAACAGCGTAAGCACACGGCATTTCTCACCTGGGTTGACGCTCGTGACCGCGGAGCTCCGGATCTAAGCTCAAAGAAGAGAGCCTTTAACCGTGCTGCCAAGTCCTACAAAAAGGCGCTAAAGAAGGCTCGCTTTGACCGTATTACCCATATTGGCAACAAGTTATCTGCGCAGCCTTCCGGTAGCAGATCTTTTTGGTCCCTTGCCAAATCGGTCGAGGCGAACTTCTGTCGGCCCTCACTGCCTCCGCTGGTTAGGCCTGATGGAACACTGGCTTATACGGCGAGAGAGAAAGCAGGTCTCTTTGCATCTCTCTTTGCCCACAATTCGCGTCTTGATACTGGCAGTGCTACTCCACCTATTTTACCCCACTGCGGTACTTCAATGCCTGAGGTTCGCAATCGGAACAAGGAGGTTCTGAGAGCACTGTGTCGTCTGGACGTGAATAAGGCTAGTGGTCCGGATGGTATACCAGCGATTGTTCTAAAATCATGTGCACCCGAGTTGTCTCCTGTATTGACACGCTTGTATCGCCTCTCATTTGGGACTGGTATAGTGCCCAAGTCCTGGAAGCTTGCCAACGTGCAGCCCGTGCCCAAAAAGGGTAGTCGTGCCGATCCTAACAACTATCGGCCGATTTCGATCACCTCCATACTTTGCAAAATTATGGAGCGTGTATTGAACTCGCGCCTTTTGGCATACCTGGAAGGTAACGATCTCCTCAGTGACCGACAGTACGGGTTTCGCCGCAATCGGTCAACTGGGGACCTACTAGTGTATGCCACTCACTTGTGGGGCGAGGCACTCGAGAGGAATGGGGAAGCATTTGCTGTCTCCCTTGATGTCTCGAAGGCCTTCGACCGGGTATGGCACGCTGGCCTTTTGAGTAAGCTTCCAGCGTACGGCATTTCCCCTAGCCTGACTGGCTGGGTAAAAGACTTCCTGACTGAACGGTCCCTCCGAGTTGTTGTCGACGGATGCTCATCTGAGCCCATGTCGACTAATGCCGGTGTTCCTCAGGGGTCTGTTCTCTCTGCAACTCTGTGTCTGCTGCATATTAACGATCTACTGATGCCCGATATCTATGGGTATGCAGATGACAGCACAGTTGTGGAGAGATACCTGCCGGATGCTCGGGCTAGTAGGGAATCAATCCGGTCCGAAAGAGAGGCCATGGTAGAGCGAACGAGTGTTGCACTTCAGGCAGTCTCCGAATGGGGCAATGCCAATCTTGTAGCATTCAATGCCGCCAAAACGCAGGCGTGTCTTTTCACCGCCAAAAGGAGCCCGTTCACCTTGGCTCCTACTTTTCGGAATGTATCCTTGGAGTGTACCGACCGCCTTCAGCTTTTGGGTATGGAGATTTCCTCGAACCTAAACTTTGGGCGGTTCATTGAGTCCAAGGCCAAGCCACCTTGGCCTTGGACTCAATGAACCGCCCAAAGTTGCCAGAAAACTTGGTGTAATCGCAAAGGTCCGGCAGTACTTCACACCAGGGCAGCTTCTAATGTTGTACAAAGCACAGGTCCGTTCGTGTGTGGAGTACTGCAGCCCAGGCGCGTGCGCTCCATACAAGCAGATAAGCTGTGCATACCCTAATAGTCTTCTAAAAAAATATATAATAATTTATAATATACTACAGTAAAATAATTTATATACTACAAACTTAAAACTGAAAGACTTTGTTAATCAGTTATTGATAACACTGCCATCTATTGGGCCTAGTGCTAACGAGACACATCAGTTGCCTTAGGCGCGACACCCGCGCCACTTCTCGTAGCGGCGTAAGCATTAACAAAATGTGCCTCTTCTGTATCTGTCTGTGTATAAAATTATTTGCTTGTGTGCCTAAACTGTTGTGTACGTGTGCGTGAAATTTCTTTGGGTTTAAAGCCCATGATAAGCAAGCTTCTAATAATGCGACGAATTTAAGAAGTTGAGAAATATAGCATGATTGTTGTTCGTTCAAATACCTTTTTATTTTAGCAGCTTATGTTGTTTCATTATTGGTGTATTTGGTTAAATATGTACCTATAATGATTGTTTTAAGCGGAATTGAATATTCATTTATTTTAGAGTTTTTGGTTTAACACAAAAGAAAGGTTGTCTTTATAAAAAAGTATTATGATAATTATATGTGGTTAGCAGGTTGTGTAGTGTGTACACACAAATAAATTGTTTTGTTTCTCGTGTAGGTATATTATTTTAAAACACGGTATTGACAGTTCGTCGTTATAAAAACTTAAAAGACCTTAAGTTTTTCAACCTACTTGCTTTTGAATATCAATACTATACTTTATATTGTAATAATTTTCCTGAAGTTTACAAATTAGCAAAATTTAATAGTTATGATTCCAATGAGTAGTGCATTACGCATATTTATGAAACACACAGGGCCAAAGCAGACTCATAGATTTGTCTATATTTCCATTTTAAAAGAACTTTTAGCGATTTCAAAACGATCTTATATATATTTAATTTTTACAGACTTATTTAAAAATAGATAGGCGCGTTGATTTAATTTATAGATAGTAAAATATATTTTTTTTTAGTTTTTTGAGAAATAAATTATTACTTATTTACAGTTGAGTTAGTAATACCATTTCATTGTATTTTGACAGCCTCCATGGCGTAGCGGTAGCGAACGCGGCCGCTGCGTAAGGAGGCGCGGGTTCGATCCTCGCGCAGTGTAAGTATTTGTATGCATGAATATGAATATTTGCACTGGTCTGGTCGTGCCTCGGAAAGCACGTTAAGCCGTTGGTTTCGGTTGCCATACGAACATCTAGTGGCAGTCGTTACGGGTTGTTGGAGCCCACAAAAGTCCAACAATTTGTCTAACTTCAATGCTTCGATATTGCCTTCGCGTTGTGGAGGTCAGACGGCAGTCGCTTCACGGAAAATGTCGAAATTTCGCCAAAATCAGCAATTAGACTGGAAAAGCGGACCCCAGATTCCAAAGCTTTGGATGCGACTGGTATTAACCCTGAGATGATGATGATGATTTCATTGTATTCATTTGGGCAAAAAAAAAACCTAATACCCCACGTATATCATTTATTTGACTTGTTCTTATCATCAATCACATACTTAGATGTTCATTGTAGCCACGCACAAACATCAATTCAATGTTGACATGCGAAAAAGTAGGCGACTATGTTAAATTGAAACTACGTCTAAGTTACGTTTTTTAAGTTTTACCATATATAAGCACAGAGATTTGGGTAGTAGGTATATGTATGCCTACCCTCAACAAAATCTTTGTGCACGCTCCTGCTGCAGCCACATTTGGGCTGGTGCTGCTAAGTGTCACCTGGCCACTTTGGATTCAGTGGAGAGGCGTGCGAAGAGGCTGATTGGTGACCCTGATTTAACTCGAGTTGGTCTCCAAAGCCTAGAGCACAGGCGTAGAGTAGCCAGCCTTTCGGTGTTCTATAGGATGCATTTTGGGGAGTGTGCGAGGGAATTGCATGATTTAATTCCCCCATCTCCGTTCCACCATCGGACGACCCGTCGTACGGCGAGTTTCCATCCTTACGTTATTAACACCACTACGATCCGGACGAAGCGTTTCGCCTCTTCCTTTATACCGCGTACATCGAGGGACTGTAACAATTTGCCAGCGGCGGCGTTTCCGTCGGACTACAATTTGAGTGTCTTCAAGGCTAGAGTGAATAGGCTCTTAATAAACTAGTGCGCTTTACCATCAACGATTGCGTCACTGCTTACCATCAGGCGGGATTGTAGTCAAGTGCTAGTTTATAATTTATAAAAAAAAAAAAACAAAAGAGGTTCCTCCAAGCCTCATAATTATCAAATCAAAATCACAATTATAAAAAGAAAACACACCATCGCCAGGCTATCACAGTAGCTAGTGACAACTCATTACTGACCTGACCATATCGTCATCACCTCATGTGATACGACCAACTCTAGAGTCCGCGACTCCCAGTTTAATACATGACAGTAAACTAATAGTCTCCTCTGAGATCCTGGCCCCACCACACCACTATCTGCCCATCGTGCCGTGCGTGAACAACTCCTCACTGAGTTTCAGCCACGACTACGACTAGTGCATGCAGTGCGACCATATCTACCTAGGTCCCCGCCACACCACTAGCTGCCCATCGCGCTCTACACAACCCCTTACCGGGTTGCAGTCACGAATACAAACTAGTGCTTCAGTGCGACCAAATAGCCATGCTATGTGTGTTCCATTTGCTGGCGGAGCCACCCTCGTCACCATCTACTACATTATGAAAATCTAACTCAGCAAGTACCTTACTTGGAGAAATCTTTCGTAAGCCATCGTGGGGATCGTGTTACCAGTCAAAGATTTTAATAAATAACAATCGCCATCAAATATTAAACATTTTTAAATAGACCCTTGTATTTCAGGTTTAATTTTGTCAGATTTCTCTGTTTATTCTCATTTAACACTAAATCACCAACTTCATTAAATTAGCTTTATTTCTATCAAATCTAGATTTTTCGTAAATAGCTCTCTTTTCTATGTTCGTTACCGCTTGTTCTCTTGAGAAGATTTAATAGTCTAGCTACACATCCTATCAGAAGCTCAAGTGAGCTCGTGACTACAGGCCACATTAAACTTTAGTTTTGAAACATTCAGAGTCAAATCAAACAACATAATTGTAAAACCCCGTTTTGAAATTTCATAGTATCGGTTTAGTTTCATAGTATGTTGTTCGGAGCGTGGGGCGGGTTGGCCGATGGCACGACACGCGACGCGATGTCAACAAACATCAACTTTATATATATATATGTTTTTTTTTTATCAAATTTTTATAACTTTGTGATGTGATATCTCAATATTTTTGTATTGAGTGATGCTAAAATAAAAAACACGTATTCAATGATTTTCGCCAAAGATTAATATATCGAAATTTGGACGGTTCTTAAAAATTCATCCTGTATTCCTATTCAAATATGAATTAATGAAGATATAACTTTAATTCCAACACAAAGTCCAGTTTACAGTACAACTTCAAACATTTCTATGACTTTTTCAATAGTTCTAATCATTCTGAAATAAACCAAAATAAAAATAAAGTTGATATTTGTTTAACTTGAAATAGCACTGGGTGTGCAGCCTCCGTGACGTAGCGGTAGCGAACGCGGCCGCTGCACAAGGAGGCGCGGGTTCGATCCCCGCGCAGTGCAAATATTTGTATGCATGAATATGAATATTTCCATTGGTCTGGTCGTGCCTCGGAAAGCACGTAATGCCGTTGGTCCCAGTTGCCATACGAACATCTAATAGCAGTCGTTACAGGTTATTGGAGCCCTCAAAAGTCCTACAATTGGTCTAAATGTAGGTAATGCTTCGATATCGCCTTCGGCTTGTGGGGGTCAGACGGTAGTTGCTTCACGGAAAATATCGAAGTTTAGCCAAAATCAGCAGTTAGACTGGTAAAGGGGACCCCAGACTCCAAAGCTGAAAAAGTTTCGGATGCGACTGGGATTAACGCTGAGATGATGATGATGAGCACGAGGGTGTGCAGCACCAGATCTCCTTCACTCGATTGTACAGACGACTGCACATCAAGCTACTACAATGTGTCAGATTTCTTTATTAGATTTTCATCTTTATCTCTAAAGCATTATAATGCCCAAGGTTGATTGGAAATATTTGACAGTTTCAGGTAGTTTGACCTGCTGTCGTCCGTACCTTGAGAATGCCATTTGTTTATTTTATTTGAATTTGTTTTTTTCAGAGAGAATTGTTCATTAAGTATATGCCAACTGGATGAACAAAAAGCCGTTGTTGGGTTCTTGGCGGCTCGGGATGATCCGTTGCTACCATCAGTGGCTCCATGTGCATGGGAAGACTATATATGGGCCAAATACAAGTGTGTAATAAAAATTCACTTACTTAGTAACTTACTAAAAGTTGTTGCCGCCAGTCTTGTGTTAAAGGGACTAATAATAGGGAATCATAATAAATTATTTCCAAATGCTTAGTATACATGACAGGTCGATTTCATGAATTTCGATTAAAATACAAGAGTTTAGCGTCTGTAGCCGAACTAGGCATACCTAGCCTGTATTCTGGCTATCAGCACCATTACCCGCGTGAACTACACCAAGAATGTGCCAATCAAAAGGCATATATAATTACATTCGTGCTATATAAAATACAGAGTAATAAAAAGAATAATAATGTTAGTCTTGCATTTCTGACAGCCTGTTTTCCAAGCGTATGTTGTAGATTCGTATATCCTCAAAGACTGCTTACAGATGGATGGATTTTAAAAAATATGGTGTAGTCATGCGAAGTTTTATGCTACGTTTTTTTGTTTTATTGTTTTAAATTTAATATGGCAGATTACGGACGTCAACAGACAGTCTCGAAAATTTAATTGTCATTCACTTTTCGATACTTGAGAATGCGATCTTAATTGATTTTGCTTTGATCTTAATTTGTTTTGAAAATTTGATTTTTGTACGGTATTTCTAATACTATCTATGTAATAGATCCGTTACAACACTAATTGAAACCATAATTGATGAAAAAAATTTAAGTCATCTCGAAAATGTTGTACATATCTGCTTCTATAAACCTTATTTTTTATCTAAAGCTAACAGGAATGGAGTATATTTATTTGTGCATGCGATCCAATTACAACATCTCAAATCAATGGTGTCCAAAGAATCTATATCGATTGACGTCAATAGCCGCGGCGCAGCGTTTAAAAGGTGCTTGAGTGACCTATAAATTTTTTCAGGACAAAAGAGATGAACTCCCGTAACACCCTATTTTTACACTTGTTGTGCTGGTGCCCGAGATATGGCCGTGAGCTTGTCGATAACATGCTTAGGACTGTATTCATGCACGATGCCTACATTACACACATCGCTATGATTAAATCCCTGCCCGATTATCCAAGTTAGTACCTATTTGGCTATATGTGATTCACATAGAAAGAGAGGCAGATGCTTTATTCTGTCCATTCCTCGTTACGCCTACAGCAGCAATTAGGAATGAGGTGTAAACTTCACTCCATAAAAAGGAAAGATCCTCCGATCAGAGCGGGTTTGTGTTCGCCCGAGGATTGATGTCGAGATGTTGTACCTATACAATATACAAGCCAGTTACGCGAAGCAGGACTTTGTGTCAAGCCAGTGTGATACGTAGTTCTAATAGGTAATTTAGATGGCACCACACGCCCATACTCCTAGGTAATAGCCGAAAATATCTTTTGTAGACTTAGTGCCGGGCCAGACTCGGTCGGAGGGATCCTTCAGACGTGTGACGACGGTGGACCGCGGTATCTGTGCAGACAAGCTGCCTGCGCTGTGCATTGCCGACCGCTCGGAGGTCTGCCCACGACTCAAGGTTAGAAGAGCGGTGTAAGTCGACAGCCTCATCTGTAAAGTAGGACATTAACAAACCATTAATATGGACACAGGTAACACTTTCGCAGCTCGTATGACAATGAATCTGGTGCTCTGAACTTGTTCAAAATTGTACGATACTTTATAATAGGTAAAAGCCGTGTGCACGATTGGATCAATTCATTGGCAAAAATGGCACAATAAAGTTTCCCTGATTTAAGGAACTCCTTATAGAGAAATCCTCCTACATGATGAATGCGGGCTGTATATTTAATGAAGTCTGCCAGGATGTTAACAAAGATCTTTTTAATACCTGCACCCTAATTACGTAACATTCTATTACTATCAATTGGAATCATTTTAAAGCATAATGTTAGTCCATTGCTTCATAAGTTCGAAAATTTTGTTTTTTCAACAACGTAAATAGCGCAATGAATGTTGTTGAACTGTCAAAATGAAACTTCTTGTTATCCTGATAGTTTGTTACGCAATTACCCTGCTGCTGTAAAAGTGTGCCCAAATTAAAGAAGGCTCTTTGCAATCACTTCTTCGGCACAATAACATAGCCCTTGCATTATACACAAATATACAGTCCTTATGCGAAACAGTGTTTCTTTCAGGAAAAATGCTCCAGGGTTCGGTTAAGAGATTGGGTGGCGGGATAAATAAAGGAAACAAAGTCAAACTCGAAATTACGTCAAGTAGGTAATAGTGAAAACCTTTTTCGTGGGTTTTCTCCTGCGTTACAAATCCACAATCTTTTTTTAGAAAATTTCCTTTGGAGTCTCTGGTGCCTCTGATCTGTTTCTGGCCTTCTTTTGTGTTCTGTGTATCGTACCTACGGGACTAAAGAGAAGATTTCACAGTTTTTGTACTTCACAGTATCCTATATCTGCTTCTAAGATTTTTGCTTTGCTGATACATTCCGCTTTCTAACATTGACTTAATGTAAACTTTAAATGATTTAAAGTCTGCCATAATATTTTCCGCATTAGGCAAGAAAGAGTTGGAAATCTGTTACAAAACTTTCATATTTGTGTGTCTTGCAAAGGTATTATAAATTAATAATATAATTTAATAATAATTTATAATTTTTATAATTTCTTTGGTGTCATTGAATCTGTCTTCCATTTCATTAATTATGCTTTTACAATAATTATATGTTCCTTTAAATATGTCAGTTGCATTGTCATCAGCAACCAGGTGCACTTGAACCAGATGCACAGACTTTAAAATTCTGTATTTCGACCTGAACTATTGTTTTCAAAGGGCTAACAGATGATATTAGAGATTAGGTAAGTGCCACGTCACATCAGTAAAGGGTTTCCAGTTTTTCAGTTTTTAAGGTTCAAATAATTTACCAAATTGTTTAGATATCTATTGTGAATAGACGTAATCGGCTGTAGACGCGTAGAAGGGACCGAGTGACAACCTATTGCTATTGATTAAGTTGCAAACGCCCGCCCCCTGTAGTAAAGCTGCTCCGGGGGAGCAGAGCCCATCCGCATTAGTACCTGAAAGAAACACTGATGCGTAACAATGCGAAAAAAAAAAACACTGATGCGTAACATACCACTGTCTGTTACACCTAGTACTTAGTCATTTATAATGGTATAAGTGAAACCTTGTAAATGGCCATTACAATTACTATTGTGTCGGATTAGCTCTAAGTTTTCCAAAACTAATAAAATAAATTAGACTCATTTATATACCTACAAAAGTTCATGCTTCTAGAACTAGAATTTTAAGTAGTTATGCCTCAGTGAATATAAAATCTTTATTAAGTAGATTTTTTTGCTTTGACGTCACGCAGCGAAGAAGACAATGACGATTTAGTGCCAATCCTGGAGCAGCACTCCGAGAGATTGCGACAGCTTTACGGAGACTACTATATCAGTGAGCTGATAGCTAGGCACCCGGAATCAGAAAGCATGCTTCTCGTATGTGAGGTAATTTAATACACTAACTACTTTAACGTTCGAAAAATGTGTTATTGTGTAATGTATATTGTGTAGGATTCCAATTACTAAGTCACCATCGTCGTGTATGTCCAGTTGTCCATGTTTGCCACTAAAGTGTATCGTTAAAGTTTACATCCATTAGGGCGAAATCACAAAACTGCGTTGCCGCGTCTTATCGAAAAAATTACGATACTCAGCAATAAGCTTTTGGGTCTGTATCCTTGTGCGGCGTCAAGGATTTTTACGATGCGACGCTGCGACGCAGTCTTGTGGCCCCTTCCTAGCTGGCTAACTAGTCTTCAAAATAATATGTAATTGTATGGTATTTAGCCAATAAAACGGATTTTGTTTATATGATCACATTTCTTTAGCATCAGATTAGACTCGTTAAGTAACTTGTAAAGACAGCACATCAAGCAGATACTACAATCTGTCAGATTTCTTTAGTAGATTTTCAACTTCATATATAAACTATTAAGGCTCAATGCTGACTGGGATAACTTCTTGGTAGTAAAAAAATACTCCACAATAAGTAGAAATTGTTGAATTATCTCAAAAATTGCGAATTTACTACTACTACTACACCTGATCGCAAAATACTGGAACACCATAGTTAAACATCGTGTCACTAAGTAGGTACACTATCGTGTCCAAGGATAGAATAATATCCTCATAACGAAGCCAGGGCGAACTGCGGACTCTCCATCCGCTTACCGGTCCATTGTGCTGCTCAACGAGGTAGGCAAGCTCTTCGAAAGAGTTATTGCAGACCGCTTCGACGGGCAACTCAGGCAAGCGGGCCCGGATTTGGCGGAAAGCCAGTTTGGCTTCCGCAGGAGGCGTTCTACGGTGGACGCTATCATGCGCGTGCGAGCCTTCATGACAGGGGATGCTGTGGCCCGGGGTGGGGTTGTCTTGGAGTTGCTTCAGGGAGGCATTCCGTTATCACCGGATGGCGACCTATCTCTGTCGAGTGGTCGAGGCCTATCTGACAGACAGGGCCGTAATCTACCCCGGTCACCAAGGAGTGTGAAATCGGCGAGAGATGTCGTGCGGTGCTCCAAAGGGATCGGTCCTGGGACCGCATCTGTGGAACATCGGGTACGACTGGGTGCTGCGCGCCGACCTCCCTATCGGCGTCAGCGTAGTTAGTTCCTGCACAAGGGAGGTCGCACCAGGCGGCGGCTGACGCAGCGATGGTTGCGACAATCGTCAACAGACTTGAGGTGGCCCTGCAGAAGTCCGAGGCCATGTATTTTCATGGTCCTCGGAATGCGCTACCGTCGGGTTCCCACATAACGGTAGGAGGGGGTCACTTCGGCGTCGGATCGACGATGAAGTACCTGGGACTCGTCCTCGACAGCCGGTGGAACTTCGAGGAGCACTTCGACGTTTGACACCCAGACTGGAACGGGCCGGGGCTGCCTTGAGGCGGCTCCTCCCCAATCTAGGGGAATCAAACGCCTCCTACCGGAGGCTTTACGCGGGGACCGTGCGGTCCATGGCCCTCTACGGGGCCGTTCGGCTCATCCGGGGATACCGCCCGGTCTCCGCTAAGGCGGCGAGCCTCCTTACCGGATTGCCGCCATGGGATCTGGAGGCCAAAGCCCTCGCCCATATGTGGGAGTGGCGAGAGGAAGCAAAACGCCGGGGCATAACTCCGCTGCCGCGAGAAATCGCGGTACGGCGGACAGAGCTTCGACGGGATCTCATGGTGGCATGGAGAGTACGACTGTCGCAACCCAGTGCTGGGCCTGCAGGCGGTGAGCAGTGGGCAGCTCGCCGCCCGGTAAGGACCAGGTCCGAGACGACGGCGCGTCGTGTTTCACGCGCGCCTCAAAGAGGTGTCAGCACATCGTGGCGGGGTCCACGAAGACCGATGCCTCCTGGGTCAGGGTAGCGGGTTGGTTAAACAAGAAACCGTGACCCTGGTAAAAGTCTGACACGCCCTTCCGCTCAGCCCAGAGCTGGAGAAGTCATTTGATGGTTTCCCATCCCAAGGATATAATAATAATTCCAAGTCCGTGTAACTTCTCCATTTCCCTACCGTTTGTTTTTTAAAGTCATCTATGTATTTGTATAATATATCTGTTTATATAATTTATATCTTTAAAATTAGTTATTTAAACATTAATATTCTTGATAGAACCCTTCTCTGTATGAGAGGAGACCCAGCAGTGGGACGATAAAAAAAAAAGGTTGATGATGATTCTTGATAGTAGCCAAATACCCAACAGATTCAATTAGATTGCCCTCGAACCGCTAAGAAAAAGAAGAATAGATACTGTTATCATAATTAATCGAAACAATTTGTTAAAAAAAAAAATTCAGTTTGACAGGGTAGACTAACCCAGCAGAGGGCTGAAATGCTGATGATAAGTCGTTTTCAGCACAGTGAATTAGCAGTTGGAGTAATGTGTCTTAGTACAGTGATCAATTACGAATCTTTGGAGGAGGCGTTTGTGCTTTTACCCTTTGGAGGTCTTAAGCACGTGGATAAAGCCCCAGTGACCATTCCTAAGACGGATGATTCGAATTCTAGGTAAATGTCAAAGCAAATCCTTTTTTGTTGTTACAGTATTCCTACAGTTTCATTTTGACCGTCCTATAATACTTAATAATTTGAAGATGGTTTTTTAATTCCTCAGAAAGCTTATTTTAGTCATTGGATTTTTTATAAATATTATAAACTAGTGCTTGAGCGCAATCCCGCCTTATGGTAAGAAGTGATGCAATCGTTGATGGTAAAGCGCGCTAGTTTATTAAGAGCCTATTCACTCTAGCTTTGAAGACCCCTAAGTTGTAGTCAGACGGAAAGACCGCCGCTGGCAAATTGTTGCAGTCCCTCGATGCACGCGGTATAAAAGACGACGCGATCGCGAACGCTTTGTCAATATCGTATTGGTGTCAACAACGTAAGGGTGGATACTCGCGCAATCCTCCAAAATGCGCCCTATAGAATGCCTAGGCTGGCTACTCTACGCCTGTGCTCCAAGATTTAGAGACTTTTTCTTGTCTTATACCTACATTCGAATGGAACAATGCAGTTACTTACGTACCTACTTAAGTACTGAACATTTATTATATTAAAATAAAACTGATTATTTTTTAGTGTACTTAATGTGGAGCCTCCTCCTATGCCGAACCAAGAAAGTAAAGAAAGTAAGGAATTTAGGGTTCCGAGGGAACGTTCCAAATCCAGGGTAAGCAATATATTGTGCGCCACGTTCATTTTAAGAACAGATATATATGTATATCACGTGTAAATGAAATAATCTCTTAGGCGTATCTCAAACTACTAGGCAACACTCTTCGGTGCACGTGACATGCGCTTGATTTCTCACATAGAAATTCTGTTAAAATGCGTTTCCACGTTTCGTGGGACTTTTGAATCTTTTCTCCCATCTCGTCTGGTGGTTCGTTAATCGTTGTTATGTGCCATCCACCTAAGGTTTAAAATTGTAAGATTGGGTAGAAAAAAATCGTAGAAAAAATCTATTTATTATTTTATGCGAATTGAAGTAAATGTAGTCTGCAGATTTTTTCGTTTTCGGAGTCACAACTGTACAGGAGTAACTTAAATAGAATTTTTTGTTGCCAGAACACAGCTGCAAAACTTTGTGAAACGTTAACCTTTAATCTATCTATTAACTACCTTTGTTTTGATAACACAGGTTACATGGGTATTTGAAAATGAAAATGCTGATAATTTCAAAAGCGTTGGACTAATGCCGATTTTAATAGATGAGGTGAGTTTCTTCTGTTCGTACTCTAAAACGTGAAATTACGAAATTTGCGAGGTAAATCAACAGAAATGTTTGCTGCCATGTGACTAATATTGACGCAACTGACTCACAACAACAGTCTTAGGCCTGTATCACAGAACCTCACTCAAAATTCAAGCTTTACTTAAATCTCGTTTGAAGCTATTTAATTGGTTGAAAATAGTTTTATGTAATGCTTAAATCTTGAGTAAGGTTCTGTTATACGGTCCTTAGTGCCCCACCAGATCGTATGGCTACGTAGTTTCTTTACAAAAGCTGGGTTATGGGAATTAGTCTGATGGAACGCGATGACAGTGTACGGTGGAAAGCACGTGCCGAGAAGTCTACAAACGTAACTGTCCAAGGACACGACAACGTTGTGCTGTTGTTCAGATTATTTACTAAGTACTTAGTAAGACTGGTTGTCAGACTTTCGGGTTTCTAACTACCCGTACCGACTGTTTACAATGTGACAGCCAGGACCAACGGCTTAACTTACTTGCATTCCGAATCACAGAAATCTTATTTTTATTTTAGACAGAAAAAGCCGCAGATCAGAAAAAGCAGAAATATAACTTCTCATGGGTAAGTGATTTATGATATTATAGTCTTTTACATATATTCAAATACTCTCGTACTATCGCCGCCGTGTCATGAGATGTGAGCTGGTAATAGTTTGAAAGGTATACAAGATGGCAGGGACATTCATAAGTAAACTGTAACCATGAATTTAGCACATGATCCTATAGATCGCGAAAATGTTCTCCATGCTCCCTTTTCGCCCTAACACCGTAAGCCACTATCAATTTGAATGTTTTGTTGATGCCTTTGCTCCATAAGTTCGAAAAATGTGTCTGCTCAACAATGTTATTGCAACCACAATGCAAAGATAGAAAACGTGAAAGCGGAAGCTTGGGGAGACCTGTGTGACAAAGGCTTTGTCCAGCAGTGGACATCCATAGGCTGAAGAAGAAAAAAATCTAGTCACAGTCTCGTTTCGGCGACAATTTTTTTTTTATAAATTATAAACTAGTGCTTGACCGCAATCCCGGCTGATGGTAAGCATTGGTTTGCACCAACGATTGCTCGTTCATGGTAAAGAGCGCTACTTTATAAAGAGCCTTTTCACTCTAGCCTTGAAGACAGTTAAATTGTAGTCCGACGGGAACACCGCCGCTGGCAAATTGTTCGAGTCCCTCGATGTTTGCGGTATAATAGAAGAGGCGAAACGCTTCGTCCGGATCGTAGTGGTGTCAACAACGTAAGGGTAGAAACTCTCTGTACGACGGGTCGTCCGAGGATAGAACGGAGACTGGGGAATTAAAATATGCAATTCAAACAAATGTTTGAAAAATTATTTGTCAGATTGAGACTGGGTTCAGACTGTGAATGTCCTTAAAATTAGTACAATTACCTCCCAGAACATGGTTCTAGAAAGCTACACATTTTTGTTGCTTATTAAAAACAGAACTGCCTATTCATTGAAAATAATTATGATAACATCAGCTTTGAGAACTTTCTTTTTTCTTCAAAGTTGGTTAATAGGTTAGTAGTAATAGGTTATTGCACCTTTTGAAATCGATAATTTCACTTCAGCTGATACTGGATGAAGATTTACTTCAGAACCAAACCGATATCCTGGACCTTTTTCAAGATGAAGAAGAGGAATTCGAGTTTGATATAATAAATATTGATACTGACTTGTTGAGGGTCCCCGAGATGGTAATATACGATGATCTTGGTTCCGGGTAAGATATTCCTTTCCCTACTAGTTATTTGTCAAAATCGATTTATAAATACAGTGTAAACGGGAAACTCGACGTATTCCTTGCAAGCCGTTATTTTAAAGACCTTTAACAACAAGAGTACAGTTAACTGGGTTTGAAAACCTGATGATTACCGAGATGTGTAAGTTATTCTTTTTTTTATTTTCTGACTTCTTTTCAAAAACAATGAATATGAGAAAAAACTACGTACTATAAAGATTCATTTGATACTTTTCTGAAAGTTCAAAACACATCAGATCATTTAGAAAAATGCTTAAAAAACTTAGATTATCTCAGAAATAAAAGGTCTTTAATAGCCATTTTGTTATTTTTTTGTTCCATCCAGTTTTGACTAACAACTGTAGGTGGAAGACTGGATGATTAAAAAGTAAAATTGTCACTTATGATTTACATATTTGTGAATTCTTCTTTCAAGTCGAGTTTCCCTGTTAACGTGTAAAGAAGATATCAATATGTATTAATAATAATATTGAAGAGTTTCATTGTCTGAACGCGCTTATCTCTGAAACTACTCGATGGATTAAAAAAAGACTATAGGCAAGAAAAAGGAAAAACGTCAATAGCGAAGACGAACTACTAGGTTGGGGTGGCGATATTTTGCTATGCAGTGGGTCTGGAAAGCGAATCGTGTGACGGCGATGAAGTCACAGGGGAAGGACGTTATAATTAAGTAGATACACCTCAAAACATATAGATTCTCTTTCCATCAGTTTAAACAAATGACGACATGATTGATGCAGTGGCTGACGACTGCTGCGCTGCGTATCGTGGGTTCGATTCCCAGCACGAAAAAAATAATTTGTATGGCCTACAATTAGTTGTTCTGGCTCTGGTTCGGGGTCTGGCTGTTTGTGTATGTGACATTATATGTTAGCAAACGCACCCACAATACAGGAGAAATTCCTAGTCTGCGGTAACTTAAAAAAAGAACATACTAAATCGACGATAGTATCTATTTATGGAAAAAAACTCCGTAGTTTAATAATCAACTTTCCTTCTGCTTGTCACCAGTCCTGCTGACAGTGTCCTGAAAATCATAGACGGAAGTGGACGCAGTGAAACATCAATTACAATGCCGGAAAGAAAACCCGAAAAATCGAAAAAGTCTGGTATGTTTATTATGCTCTTTAAGGGAAGAAGCTTACTGGTTAAGGAGGCTAAGAAGGGTACAGGTAACTGCAACCTCATTGTCTAATTCACTATTACTATCAATTGGAATCATTTCGAAGCAGATTGCTAATTCATTGCTCCATTGAAAAATGTGTGTGCTCAACAACGTAGATAACGGAATGAATGATGATAAACTGTCAAAATTAAACCCATTGCTACTGATAGTGTGATACGCAATTACACTGCTGGTTTGAGTTTCGTATTGTTAAAATTAAAGATGACCATGGCGCGTCGCACGATGAGCTACGCCGTAGCTTCTGCGCGTAGCGGCGGGGTTACTTGTGTAAAAAATGTACTTGATCGAAGTGTTGAGCAGACAAATAATATTGTTACGATTGCACCTTATGTCGATGGCATAAGGTTCAATATCGCGTACCATGCAGTGCGTAACTTTTAAGCCCTATAAGTCGAAACCTAGACATTGTATAGGTGCAATATAAAAACGCATTGCTAGACCTAGGGTGGCCTATCGAATGGTACAGGTTTCATCAATTTTGTCAACTAAGAGACGACATCGAAATTTCTAGAAATCCGTTTCCGGGAATTACCGTAGGTACCTACTGAATATACTCGAAGTTATTAGCTATTATTATTACGTCTAGACGAATCTGGAATGTTCGATCAGCTGACCTATATATAGCGCCGTGACGCCAGCGCACAGTAAATATTCGATCCAGCCTTCCCTTGCTGTTCTCTCCAGCGACGCCCTAAGCCGAGGTTCGTACCCCACAGGGGGTGCCCTTAGCGCGTAGTCGCTTAGTTTTTTTTTAGTTTTGAAGTGAAACTTCTTTAGGCACGCTTGACTTGGGGAGTAAACTCGCGAAAGCGTTACGAAAAATATTACAAAAATGATCGGGCAAGGCGAACGGAAAGCAAAGTATAGTCCTATTTCGTCTGTAATACAACGAAGCAGTTGGCACATGTAAATATTGCATGACATGCCGTGTATAAAGTTGTGGGTTCGCATCTCGCCGAAGATAATGTATATTTTTTGGATCTTTTTAAGATTTGTTAACAATTGAGTCGAGTATGAAGTTGTGAGTTCGCATCTCGCCGAAGGCAATATATATTTTTTGGATCTTTTTAAGATTTGTTAACAATTGATTACCTAAGAGCACAAATAATTTATAAATTTCGTTCTGTTCTGGCCTTTATATTGTTTTATATATTTTTGCTGAACATTTCTGATATAATTGAAAGTATAGAAGTTTGAAGATATCGTCACAATACGATAATTGGACACAAAGTACAAATTGCTTTCGAGCAGGCGCGTGCGCTCCTTAGAAGCAGATAAGCATTGCATACCCTAATAATTTTCTAAAAAAATATATAATAATTACATTAAAATAATTTATATACTACAAACTTAAAACTGAAAGACTGTTGATAACACTGCCATCTATTGGGGCTAATGCAAACTACTAACACACATTACAATGCTGTCCGCGCAACTCAACTTCGTCACGACGCTCGCGCCAGTTCGCGTAGCGACATAAGCAGTTACTAATGTGCCTCTTCCATACGCGTCTGTGAATAAAATTATTTGCTTGTGTGCATAATCTTTGCGTACGTGGGCGTGTAATTTCATTCAAATTTTTAGGCCGAACAAGCACAGCTTCTAATAATGCGGCGAATTTAAGAAGTTCACAAATATAGCATGATTGTTGATGAAATATAATATAAAATTTTACGTAATCATCATAGTAACAATATTAATGTATTTTGAAATAATCTTTTTTTCCCGCGAATTAATTCCAACTTTCCCGAAATTCGGTAATTTGTAAAAAGTGACAACACTATTTTGACGGTATTATTATAAGCGATGCGCCAACATGCCGCGTGCCCTGCCTCCCGCCGCCCGCGTCAGGGTTGCATACCGCACATGTATTACGTTAACTCTTTATGCGAAATAATATTAATTTTTTTAGGGGTATTTTTTTTAAGTTTAGCCCGGATTTGTATCCATTAGTAGAATCAGTTATCGATACCTAACAATACGTTCACGGATCGGACAGGGTTTTCTTTACATATTGTATAAGCACAGATATTAGGGTAGTGTATGTATGCCTACCCTCAACAAAATCTCTGTGCACGCCCCTGTATATATATACATACAGATGGTGCGAAAGAAGTTTCACTTCAGTCGTGTGGTCATAAGCACACTCGTTTTTTTTAGTAGCCCTGGCTGGAGGCTTTAAATTCATTTACGGCATTCACAGGAAAGTCCAGTTAAGTAGTCACGGCCTCTCAAGGTCAACTACGAGATGAAAATAAAAAAAAAAAGCGCACAGTCAGTCTGCATTCGACTAGTGATACGAAAACGGCGACAGATAAGAAGCGATCTTTGAGAATACCTACTGCGACAACTGTAACGAGAACTTACGAGTACTACATGAAGTAACATCTGTAGTGTTATTGTGTGATTACGACACGCACTTCGTGGACGTAAGGGAAGACTTCGGTGCAACGTCAGCTACATTCTACTTGTCGACTGTACCTTCGTTGCCAATAAACTTAGCAACCCGTTTCGCGTTTTAGTACCCCTAGCCCGTAACAATATATTTCGAACATACTAAGCAATAGTTTAGCTTGTTCTTCAAAACGATTAAGATTGATATTTATCTACATGATTACATGGCCTGATCAAGATTGTCTGGACTTTAAAGAGATTTCACTGAGTAGTCGGGTAGGATAATAACAAAAAAATAAATAAAATAAAAATAATAATATTAGTAAATAATATAATTTACTAGCTGCGCCACGCGGTTTCACACGCGTAGGTTTCAATATGCTCCGCTCCTCTTAGTCGCAGCGTAACGTTATATAGCCTGAAGCCTTCCTGGATTAAGGGGCTATCCAACGCAAAAAGATTTTTTCCAATTGGACCAGTACTTCCTGAGATTAGCACATTCAAACAAACAAACAAACTCTGCAGCTTTATGTATTAGTATAGATATAAAAAAAGGAAACATTAAATCTAGTTGAAATGAAAACTTTTTTAGCGATTTTGAGCACTTTTGTTGGATGGGGGAAAAGCATTGATTTCGCGCTAGCGTGACCGACCCGACACTTTAGTTTTATTACTTTTTGCGTATTCTGTGCTTTTTAATGATTTAAGTTTTATTGACTTCTGTCTGTCGGTCCCACGACTGTTATTTTTTTTTAAACTTACATTAGTTTTTTGGTGTAAAAGTGGTCTTCTGTCTAAGGACGTTACTAATCGTGTTTGTTACATACATTGAAACCAATATGCAATAAGGAAGTTTCTGAATTCATAAAATCGAGTACCTATAATCGAATACATTTAAAAATTAGTGCGTTCGTGGCAGGCCTACCGTAGGCCTAGTATGTGTTTTCATTACGAAACACGTTCGCCGATATCGAGCGCGTTTGACTCAGCGATTGGCCCGCTTCAAGGTCGTAACAACTCTCAACCAATGAGAGCGCCAAACGCGCTCGATACGATCGAACGAGTTTCGTATTGAAAACTCATACTAGGCCTACAGGTCTATGTAAACTGTAACTGAACACTTTGGGCTATAGATAGCCGATGATGAAGCGTCATGAAGAAACGCACTCGTTTTTTCATGACGCTTTAGCCATCGTGGCGAGTTCAGTTTTCATAAAATGTACAAATTATTCAAATTGCAGCCAACTCTGCTACAGTTTTTGAAATGCCGGAGACTGTACGATATTCAGGAACACCGAATGCCTTTATTCTTGAGTTGTTCGCTATTCATCCCAATTACGATGAAAGGTAAGAGCTTATCTGTCTATTCATGAATTATAACATTTTCACAGGATAGCATAAGCCAATGCTATAATATTAAAGACTTCTTTTCTTTCTAGACAACATTTTTTAATAGACAACACTATCTATTATGTATTCCTGTAAACATTTAAGAGTTTAATAAGAAAGATCATAACTCGATTAAATCAATATTGTTTTAGTCGACTCGATTCGAGTAATATAAAAATATGACCGGGTAACTCCGTTTGGAGGTACACTCCTAAATAAAATTCGTGGATAAGGGAAAAACAGTTTAATCACTATCACATTTATAGGCGTAACATAACGCTAGTTAATAATGGTAGGATGGACACTGAGAATACTGAGATGAGTTATGAGGGTTAAAGTTCACTCTTTTATAACCGACCGCTTGTCGTAAGGTTTGTGTACGTACTGCCGGCAGTGCAAGCCGCAAGCGGAGTTCTGTGTATTTAATGTCGGAAACAATATAGTTTAGGGTTGTAACATTAACTAGTGTTGTGACACTATTGTGACACCAACACAATACACACCCGAATAGAGTAGTAGGCGTGATTTGAAGGGGTGGCGACTGTCATATCATTGACAGCTGCCGACGGAGAAGCACGCGCTCTAACCTATTGGCTCTTATCTGTTTTAATCTGAGATTATCATTGTAATCCCTTAATATTAAAGTGATCTGAGTGTCTGTACAGTTAAAATAATAAGAATTGAACATCACACTATAGTTATTTTTCAACGTTTTATCGAAATACCGCTCACAATGGATGGGAATCATGGGATGAGAAGACAACTCAACTATCCGAAACTTTTGTGGGCCTTATTGTCGTTTTCCCCTACATATATATATTATACAAGTAAGTTTTGTTAGATTATACTCATATACACAAAAAGTCATTATTTTCTAGTAAAACTTACTTATATAATAAATACAAAAAATAAGAACAGCCCGGGCAATGCAATGCGATATTATTTAGGTCGAAGATCAAGACATTTCATGCGGAAGAATATGCAGACAGAAGCTAGGTGTCTATATAAGAGACATAAATAGTTTTCAAACAAAGTAATCGTTGGAACGAGTCTGATACCAAAAAGATAATACGCATTTTTTTTCTTTTCTGTTTGTCCGAATATACAGTATGTTAACAAAACCCTGTCCGACCCATAAGGATAATAAAGGTTAGGTAAACACATGACCAAATATAATATAAAATTTTACGTAATCATCATAGTACCAATACAAATGAATTTTGAAATAATCTTTTTTTCCCCGCGAATTAATTCCAACTTTCCCGAAATTTGGTAATTTTAAAAAAAGTGACAACACCGGTATTATTATGAGCGAATAGCGATGCGACCACGTGCCGCGTGCCCTGCCGCCCGCCGCCCGCGGAAGGGTGCTTACGCACATTTATTAAAGTTACCTCTTTTTGCGAAGTAATATTTATTTTTTTAGGGGGATTTTTTTTTAAGTTTAGCCCGGTTTTGTATCCATTGTAGAATCACTTATCGATACCTAACAACACCTTCACGGGTCGGACAGGGTTTTCTTAACATACTGTATGTGTCGGATTGACTCAAAAACGGTTGAGAATTGGATGAAATTTAGTATATAGATTTATAACCTGAAATACCACTTACGTAGCCCTGGCGCACAGGCAAGTGAAGAAACACGGGTGGGTTTTAGTCAGTAAAAGTCTGATACGCCCTTCCGCTCCGGTCAAAGCGGTAGGGAGAGGTCATTTGATGATTTCTCATCCCAAACAAAAAAAAAGTGTGTACATCTATATACTACGTTCCCATGGGATATTATCTGACTTTCACGCGGCAACAGCCTCAGATACGAAAGCTAGTTCTTGACTAGCGTATACTTATTTTTATGATGATCTTTCTTCAGGTATGGCTTTGATATGCTGGAAGTGGCATTCGAGTTGTTCCCAGATAGAGACTATTGTGTCGTGTGTCTTCCTACAAACCAGCCTGCTTTTCCGTTGTTAGAGCATTTTACGGTTGGTACTACATGGAATTTCTATTAAAATTTTTATTTACAATTGATGTCATAAAATTATAAAAAAAAAATCAACTTTTTGGTAGTATATTGATTTTGGAATTACTAGTATTATTGTAGAAGTCTGAAGTTATAAGGCAAACTAAGCATTATGACTTTAAAGTGTTTTTTCAATAACATATGTTTCTCTACAAGTTTGGAAAGTAATTCGCAAAAGAAATTTAGTGTTTTGGAGTCACTAAAATTAAGTGTCAGGGCGCGGGGCCCATTGCTCGTAGTACCGATGGCTGATGGGACAGTTAGGTTCTGGAGTGGCGGCCACGTACTGGAAGACGCAGCGTAGGGAGGCCAAGGAGCCAAGGTGGACCGATGACCTGGTGAAGGTCGCGGGAAGCAGATGGATGCGGGCAGCACAAGACCGGTCATCGTAGAAAGCTTAGCAAGGCCTTCCCGGCCTTTGTCCAGCAGTGGGCAGTGGCTCTATAGGCTGAAGAAGAAGGAGTATTGCCCTCTTACTTCATTAACGTTTAAATGACAAGGATTGGTTGTTGATTTGGTAAGGGTACTCCTGATTGTGTGGAACAGTAGTAATGGATGGGACGACGGAGTTAAACTCGTAGGTGGTTGGTAAGACCCCACACTAGCGTTCTACGTTTTATTACTAATTAATTCACTCCTCATAAAAGGTAAAGGGAAACCGGCATGTCATTAAACCAAAATTATCGAAGACATGTGATATCCAAGAACCCGCAATGGGCATCTGTTGTGGATTGCAGCGGTTCACGTCATCTAACTGAGAAGACGTCCTGTCCCTGTATTACAAGCTAATGATTATGAAATTTAAATATTTCAGTTGGTGACTCCATATGGTTGCAAAAAGAGGTATATAAACGAGTCGTTATATGTGGCGCACGTAAATTCAATTCGAGGGTAAATATTACAACATAATCAAGTTTTTGAAGATTTAATATTGTCTTTGGGTAACACTTGAATCTGAAAGGCTGGCGCATATTTGGGCCGCCATATCCTCCTTAGTAACTTTTGTACATTTTTTTTACACTTAATACTAGAGGCGGGTCGTATCTGGCTTTAAAGGCTTTCGTAGCCAAATGAAAAAAACCAGACCCTTATACTTTTATCATGTTCGTCAGTCCATCTGTTCGTCCGTTTTTCGGTCTGTCCCACCACATGGATGTTGCTAGACAGTGTGGTAGTAAAATTATGTACAAAACAATAAGGGATTGTTTTCTCCATAAATTTCGTGTAACAGAGAAATTTAAAAAAAATAATCTATGCTCATACATAAGAGTAAGTTATAGTACCTACAACCCTTTATTAACAGTTTATTAACAGAATACGTGGTGGGATTTTTTTAAACTTAAATCTGTAATTTTAGATATTATAGTACCTACATTTCTTTAGTTCATTCAACAAATACAAACTTTATTCTTGCGGCCTGTAAAATCAATACTGTGGCTATTGATTTTACCTATATCAATACTGTGCCTATTGATTTTATATTATTATTTATTTAATTATATATTCTTTATTGTACACCAATCAAGCATCGAACAAAATGAATTCAACACAAAACATTAGCGGCCTTATCACTAATGCGATTTCTTCCAGGCAACCAAAGAATGGACAGATTCTCCTGAACCACAAATGGGACTGTAGTTGGTGCAAACATCTTTAGTACAATATGCTAAAGTAGATACACAAATACAAACATATACATACATAAATACATAGATACTGAACATAACAGATAAGCAAGTAAATTAGCCAAAAAGTGATTGTTGAACAAGATCATAACGACAAGTAGTGTTCCCTCACAAGTCACATACTATCAATACTGTATGTACCTATTGATTTTATATCAAACTGTGTGTATTGATATTACGGGCCGTAATTATTCATACCAATTACGTATGCGTTCACTGTGCGTTACTGACGCACTTTTTTAGCATTATTTTCAAGAACTTACCTACCCCACGAGGACTCTATTTTCAGCCGAATGTCAGTTCGTCCTGGTGAAGCCTATGACTTGAGACATCTGAAGGATGTGTTGGAGAACGCCCCACGCATAGAGAGGTTACTGGAACTGTTTCAAACCACACTGAAGACAAAAGTTCTGCAGTCCTTCACTCTGCTCAGTGAGAACCAGCCTATTGGCGTCGTTATTTTAGGGTGAGTGTTTGCACGATACTCCACCATCTTGGAAATTTACTGTTAATGTTTTTATGTGGCAAACAAGCTTCAATTTCTATTTTTATTTATGGCAAGCGAAGCCGTTGTCGACTATTCTGCCAATGTCAAAAGTGGATTGGAGAAGCAGGAGTGAACATAAACAATAATAATAATGAAAACAAAAAAATACGATGCTACATTGGAACTTTTTATATCTTGTGAGGTTATTAGAGGAATGAAACAAACAAAAAGATAAATATACATAACATATTATAATTGTCAGAACAGCTAATATACAAACATATACTAGGTATATCCAAAAGTAAAATATTTGAGAAAGCAAATTCTAATTTTATATTGTTGTGGCCGTTAAATATCATCCTGTGCCACAAGTAATTCTGGAGAGGGGTATGTTAGAAGGGATGGGAAGACAGGCAAACAAGCTTACTGCCTACCTAATGGAGAGTGCTACCACATAACTACTGTTAGTTACGACATATATGGATGTAGCTTGACGTGAAAACTAGCTTTGAATAGTTGTTTTGTTCTTGTGATGTAAGATCCAAAACATATCTTTACATTATGTATTCTCTGAACGACCAGACAAATTGTTCACCTACCTTTTGTAAGTAATTTTGTTAGTTCGATGCCCAATGTTAACCACTAACATATGTTACCACACCGTTTAATAAAAATGATGTTCCAGGCCATTAGACAACGGGACATCTATACGAACACATTACGACTTGGAACCAGAGCCACGTAAGCCAGGCACTGACGCAGCGGTAAGTGAGGGTATTATGAAAATTTATTTTATTTAATATTTAAATATCAAGGTGTTTAATCAATCGTCACTTAACTTTAATCACCGTTTGTATCACAAACGGTGATTAAAGTTAAGTGATTGAGACATTGACGGGGATTGAGATGTAGGACTCCCCCCGTGACCGTTTCATTCCTATATCAATTTTTGTTTTCTATTATAGATATTAGCTGGTGTACTCTCTCCTGCATTTGAGCCTCATGCTCGATGGTTTTTAAGGGAGCTATTACGACTAACGCAATACGAAACTCTGTTCTGGATTTGTAAGCTGTTCGCTAAGGGTGAAGCGGTACGTTTGACATGCTTATATTGTGTGGGGAGTCAGGAAGTAGCCGAATTTTAGGGGTCAATATACTATCATCAAGGATAGACTTTTTGAAAAGGGCTGGTTCTCAGTCCCTCCCTCTCTTGGGACAGGCTTCCTCTTGGTGAGAGGGGGTGGGCCGTAATCTACCACGCGGGCCCAGTGTGGATTGGTATATGTCATATGTCTTCTAAGTTTTGCCTCTACGACATATCGCGTTTTGAAAGCAGTGGTGAAGAAATATTTATAAAAAGTAAAACGCCTAACGGGGTTCGAACCTACGAAGCTACAACTTGTAAGTCGTGGCCGATGCCACTAAGCCAGTCTATGTAATTTGAATTAATAGAGACTAAAGAGCACAGTCTTTTTCTTTAATTTTTTTTTGGTTCCTCTTATAGAGTCCATCTCGTAATTTGATGTCACTGGCCAGTCACATGGATCCAGTTCATCCGCGGGTTACTTTACCCAATATTAGTGGAGACAAAGAGCTGGAAAGAGTATATCAAAGTTTGTAAGTTAGCTTTTTGTTTTGTTTTTATTTATATACGAATTTTAATGTACAGAATATAAACAGGAATAAATTGGAGCTTTTTTAATTAGGATTTTTTTTATTGAGGAATGCCGGACGTTCTTTGGTCTTACGTTTTTAAAAGCCTCAAACGATCACTTAGACAGGCAACTTTTAGTAACATAGATTTAATTTTGACGTTGTTGTAACCTACTAATATTATAAATGTGAAAGTTTATGAGTATAGATGGATGGATGTTTATCACTCTTTCACGCAAAAACTTCTCAACGGATTTATTTGGATTATATTTCGGATCGAAACTTGTGCGGTTGAAACATACCTACTTTATTTATTGGTACCTACAATATGAAAAAAAAACCCAGTCCTATCCGTGAAGGTATTGGTAGTTATCGAGAACTGATTCTACTAATGCCTACAAAGCCGGGCTAAACTTAAAAAAAATCGCCCTAAAAATAAATATTAATTCCCAAAAAGAGGTAACTTAATACATATGCGGTAGGCAATACATGCGCGGGTGAAGGGGGGCAGGGCACGCGGCACGCGATCGCTTCGCTATTCGCTCATATTACTGTCAAAACTGGTGTTGTCACTTTTTAAAAAAAATACTAAATTTTGGGGAAGTTGGAATTAATAATCAGAAAAAAAAAAATATTTCAAAATTCATTAATATTGTTACTATGGTGATTGTGTAAAATTTCATATTTTATTTGGTCGGACTGGGTTTTCTTTACATATTGTATAATAGTGCTAATAATGAATGTATTATTGTGAAGTGTTGATTTTGAGCTAACCTCGCATAGTAGTTACGGAGTTTCAATAGAATACGAGATCAGCTTATACTGAAATTACAAATCATCCATTGTTTTTTACAAATTTTGACGACCCTGATTTCGTAACACTTTTGACTGATGACTCTACCCCTGATGCGTAGTTTACTCTCTTGATTAGCTTCCAATGCTTATGTATTTAATAACTTACTAGCTTACCAAAATTCATATTACAGAGGCTGCCCATTTGCGTTGTGGGTATGCGAGCGTCCCTTGACCAGTATGCCCAAAGTAAACGTTAATACCAGCATCGTTGTTGTGGGCGCTAGTCGCACGGGACTTGCGTTTCTTGAGACTTTACTCTTGGGGTAAGTGTAAACTTTTATCACAGATTAATTAATACCAACGACTTATAACGTGTTATAAATTCGATCTTGACAGGAATTAATTTGAAAACTGACAAAGATGTAAAATACAATAAAATGTGCCACGACTAAATCAGCCTTTCTCTTCAAAGGCATACAAACAATTCCATCAATGACTGCTTAAACTTTTAAAGGAAGTTGGGTGCAGTGATTCCTTCAAGAGTTCTTGTCATGTTCTTTCTCCAGAATTATCTTAATACCTACATCTTATAATCTGTATGAGCTACAATTTATTTTGTCTACCTCTATAAGTTTTTTTTTATTTATGATTGACATATTCATTACAATGTTTTCTTTTATTGTGTGTAATATTTTTATGTGTGGTTAGCTAGCGGCCTCAACAATTAATCATATTGTTCTTGTCTGAGTAACCGGTAGCAAGTTTGTCACGCTTTTTTTAGTGTGGACTGGAATTCATCAAATGATCTCTCCCGCTCTGGGCGATGCGAGAAGGGCGTGTCAGACTTTTACTGACTAAATCCACCACAGTTCCTTTACTTGCCTGTGCGCCAGGGCCACGGTTTCTCTTTTGATCAACCCGTAACTCTGACCCAGGCATCGGTCTTCGTGGATCCTGTCACGATGTGCTGATATCTCTTTGCGGCGTCTGTGAAACATAATGCGCCTTCGACCTGGGCCTAGGCCTTACTGGGCGAGCTACGCACTGCTCGCCGCCAGAGCCGGACGCGAGAGATCACCGCCGATCGCCGCCACGAGGATACGGCGGTGCTCCGCCTAAGCCAGGCAGACCTTCACCGTATGCTCCACCGTGTCCCTCAGAGTGAATCCCACACTGGTGACACTCTGGTGTTTCCTTCTGCCTTATCTGGAATAAAAACCATCTGAAACAGCCGTGTCCGGTGAGGAACTGCGTCAAGCGCGAGCGCAACTCCACAAAGAGGGGACGTACCGCCGGTATTGCGGCATTCCCATCAGGTGGCCTTCTTAGAGGGTAATTGATGATCTTTGCGGTATGCCCATTACAATTTATATACAACACTCGCTTTCTAATCCTTTCATAATTCTACAGGCCATCGTCCCAGTACTTAACGTTCACCAACGTGACCCTTGTCTCGGAACATGGCGTGCCGGACGTGGGTGACTGTCTGAGGGCAGCGGATACATGCGTGCCGAAAGATGGTCGTTATACCGACCGCTACCTCAAGAGTATGCCGTTCTACTATTATTTGGATATCATTACAGCTGTTATGGTTAACATAGACAGGTGATTTATATCCACTTAAAATCCTAGAGATTTTTTTAGTTGATTGATAATCTACATTTTGCCCTTTAAAAACGCCTGCACATTAGATTGTTTATTGAAATGAACGGAGAAAAACCTTCGAGTGGCGAAAAAGATGTTACTCGTTTATCTAATATATAAAATTCTCGTGTCACGGTGTTCGGATTTAAACTCCTCCGAAACGGCTCGACCGATTTTGATGAAATTTTTTGTGCTTATCCGGTATCTATGAGAATCGGCCAACATCTATTTTTCATCGCCCTAAATATTAGGGGTAGTCCACCCCTAAATTTTATTTTTTATTTTTTAGACAAAATTTTTAATTTCTATTTTTTTATGATACAACATACAAAAATACATACAATCCCCAATTTTCACCCTTCTACGATCAACCCTTATTTTTTAATAGCCATTTTAGTAATTTAATCTATTATTTATATGGCAAAACAACGTTTGCCGGTCAGCTAGTAATACTATAAAATTATATTTATTGTACAGACGACAGCACATCAAGCTTCTAGAATCTGTCACATTTCTTTATTAGATTTTCAACGTTATCTCTAAACCATTAGGGCTCAAGGTTGATTGGGAATATTTGACAGTTTCGGGTAGCTTGACCTGCTGTCGTCCAGACCTACTGAATATATATTATATAGTAGTATATTTAAACTGTCGAAGTCGTGGTGGCCTAGTAGTTAAAAATACCAGCCTCTCAAGTATGAGTGCGCGGGTTCGATTCCAGGTCAGGCAAGTACCAATGTAACTTTTCTAAAAGTTATATGTACTTTCTAAGTATATCTTGGACACCAATGACTGAAGGTGAAGGAAAACATCTTGAGGAAACCTGGACTTTAAGTCTCAAATCGCCAACCCGCATTAAGCAAGCGTGGTGATTACGCTCAATCCTTCTCTGTATGAGAAGAGACCTCTGCCCAGCAGTGGGACGATAAAAAAGTTGATGATGATGATTCAAACTGTTGCTTAATCTACCATTCCTACCTGCATGTGCGGCATGTAGAAATACACTAAAGTATAAATAATATCTAGTTCAGTTGCAGTTGCTCCTTTTTTGTAGTTCTGGTATATATTATTTAGCTTATTATGTTTTATGTTGTTTTGTACTATATTTTTGTCACCAAAAATATTATTAAATAAAAATATTAAAATAACTTCATTGCAGAAAGAGAAAATGTATTCATTTAAAAGGAGGCGGTTATAAGTTTTACGATGAACTGGTGTTGACCTGCGGCAAACAATTCCAACATCCGGATTATTTGAAGGAATCCCTGGCAATTGTTAAAGAAGTTGCGTATGTGACGATTTATTAAAAAATCAAATAAATAGTAGGATAGTACAACTATGGAAAAATTCTGAACTCTTTTTTAATACATAACATAATCAGCAGTTAGACTGGTAAAGCAGCCCCCAGTCTCAAAAGCTGAAAAAGCTTCGGATGCGACTGGTATTAACGCTGAAATGTGTATGATTCTTGCGTTGGTAAATATTAAAGACTTTAGATAATTAGACTGGTTTATTTCACTTGTATAATTATTACATAATAATCGACATCTTCCAGGTCAGATCCTAAGTTACAATGACAAGACTATAGACTATATTCATAGACACTAATACATAGAGATGGTATTAGTTACTCGACTACAGAGTAGTGATGTATGATACAACATCCCCCCTGTTTAAGTTTAAATTAACCCTTGACAAACAATATTATAGAGACCTGACCCAGTTACAATTTAGACAATGACTTAAGCCTATGGTTAGGTCTTAATCTAGGATACAATGTCCTACTTAATCTATTTCATCAATTAGCCTTCTGGTTGGCTTTACAACTCTTCCAGAACGAGTTACATGTTGACTGACTGAGGATTGAGATGAGAGCTCTTGAGGTCTAGACTCCTGCCTGTTACCTTCCTCTCTCCCCTGCGACGAATTGGATAGCATAGGAGAATATTTGTGTCTTAAATGAACCCTATTCCTCCTATACCTAACTCCATTGACATCCTCAACGACATATGACCTATTATTAGCCAACCTTAGCTTGACAATGGCTTGTTCCCAATTGCTATCAGGCTTTCTTTTAAAGTATACATGATCATTGGGATACAGTAATGACAATGACTTTGTATTTCTATTATAATATTTAGACTTATTTTTATTATTTTGCTTGACACATTCTTCATAATTTTTGAATGTAACCACTTTAGGTTTTAATTTCTTATAAGACATAGGAATGTTATTTCTTAAATTCCTGGACATTAACAATTGAGCTGGAGATGGTAAATTATTCTTAGGTGTGTTTCTATACTGTAATAAAGCTATGTATGGATCAGATGAGTTTCTTTTACATTTTTTTAACATATTTTTGATAATTTTGACTGAACTCTCTGCTTGACCATTTGACTGTGGATGATATGGGCTAGTTACAATGTGTTCTATGTCCCATTCATGCATAAAATTCTTAAATTCTAATGACTGAAAAGGAGGACCACCATCAGACACTAAAGATAAAGGTATTCCATGACGAGCAAAAATGGACTTTAAATGTGTTATTACATTCTTTGCTGTACTGTTTTTATTTAACAAAGCTATTTCTATAAATTTAGAATAATAATCTGTGACAATTAAATAAGTAAGGTTATCAAAATACATCAAATCAACACCTACTTGTTGCCATGGATATTTATTTATTTCAAAATTTTTTAGTGGTTCCTTTGGATTATTAGGTTTAAATTGTGCACATACATAACATTGTTCTACCAAGTTTTTAATATCAGCTGACATGCTTGGCCAGTACAAAGACTCTCTAGCCAGTTTTAAGCATTTATTTATACCTTGGTGACCTTCATGAATTTTACCTAACATCTCCTTATACATTGACTGTGGTACTATTAATTTTGACCCTTTGAACAACAAATCTTTGACTACATGAATTTCAGCTTGTATATTCCAAAATGGTTTTATTGACTGACTGACATTATTTTTATTTTTTGGCCAACCTTCATAATAATACTTTTTTAACAATTGCAAAGTATCATCTTTCTTAGTGTGCTGTAACAATTTTGTACAGTACTCCTTTGTGACTGCTAGACTTGAATGCATTAAATTGACATGACAAGATATTTCTGACTCATTCTCAGGTATATAATGTTCTTTTAATGCTGCTCTAGACAGAGTGTCAGATATAAACATTTCTTTACCTGGAACATGTATAACTTCCAAATCATATTTTTGTAAAGTTAACATCATACGTTGCAGTCTTGCTGGTACATCATGTAATGGCTTTTTAAAAAGATAGACTAAAGGTTTATGATCAGTATGAACAGTTACTTTATGACCGTACACATACTGGTGAAATTTTTCACAACCAAACTGAATGGCTAACAATTCTTTCTCAATTTGAGCATACCTTGACTGAGTTTGAGTTAATGTTTTTGAACTATAAGCAATAGGTTTATTATTCTGCATAATGACTGCTCCTAATGCTGACTTTGACGAATCGACTGACAAGACTAATGGTACATTGGGATTATAATGAGCTAAAACTGGTGAATTTGTAATTTCATCGATTAAACTCTTAAGACATTGACTATGATTTTCATCCCAAGTCCAGACTGAATCTTTCTTCAAAAGATTTCTTAAAATTTGAGTTTTTTGAGACAAATTGCTAATAAAGGGACCTAAATAATTGATCATACCTAATATTCTTTGCAATTCTTTGACATTTTTTGGTGTGGGCATATTGACAATTGCTTTTACTTTCTCTTCATCAACCCTGGCACCATCTTTACTAAAAACATACCCTAAAAAACAGACTTCTGAAACTAGAAATTTACATTTAGACTTATTGAACTTTAAATTGACTTCACGTGCTCGTTGCATGACTTTATGTACTCTCTCATTATGTACTGACTCGTTTGGTCCATATACCAAAATATCATCGATGAATATTAGAACTCCTTCTAAATCACCGAACAAATTCATCATGACTCTTTGAAAAATTTCAGACGATGCATTTATACCAAAAGGTAACCTTAAATATTTATATCTACCGAAAGGTGTTTGAAATGTACATAAATCAGAACTATATTCATCTAGTTTTAGCATCCAAAATCCTGAAAATGCATCTAAATGAGAAAAACAAACAGCTCCTGCTAGTTGAGATCTGATCTCATCTATTGACTTTAGTGGATAAATTTCCCTTATAATATTCTTATTCAAATTTCTAGGATCTAAACAAATTCGTAACTGACCCGTGCTTTTGACTGTTATGACTATACTGTTCACCCATTCTGTAGGTTTAATAACCTTTTCAATGACCTGCATTTTCTCCATGCGATCCAATTCATCGCGCAGTTTGTTCAGTAAAGCGAAGGGTACTCTTCTCGGAGCATCCACGCATGGCACTGCTTCAGGTTTGAGTTTCAGGCGACAGACTTGAGGTAGACATCCAAGACCCTGAAATACATCATTGTATTGTGTAAGAATTTGTTCACTAAAATTTTGTTGAGACACAGAGAAAACTCTTTGAATTATACCTAATTTTTCACAAGTTGGTAGACCTAAAACATTCGGACAAACTAAATCTGCGACTATAAACACTATATTTACACTAATAGTGCTATTATTTAAAGATAAACTACATTTTATATTGACTTTGCCCATAATGGGTATTGATATACCACCAAACCCACTAACGTTTATTTGACATTTCTCAAGTGACATTTGACTTTGACATTTCAAAAATTGAAAAGTTCTCTTTGACATAATATTGATATCAGCTCCCGAGTCAATAATGCAATTAATTTGTGTATGACCAACTAAAATGTTTATGTTCCATGACTGTTTAGTGTTTTCATCATTGAGATATGACATATGACAAGATGAGTCTTCATGAGATCTCTCGGACTTATCAGTCACCAGACTTTTTTCATCACTGAGGCATTTTTTATTAGACCTCTCAGATATGACATTATCACCACTTTCATCACAGAAATATGACACAGGATATTTTTTATGACAAGATGAGTCTTCATGAGATCTCTTAGACTTTGACTGCGACTGGCCTATGTGCGACCTGACCGTTGATTGTAACTTGGGATGTGACTGTGACTGTGTGTATGACAACCTGCTATGTCTGTAATGATTTTGATTGTGATGACTTTGTGACTCTAAATGACAATTATATTGACTAGACTTATAACTATGACTGAAGTTATGACAATTTAAAATTCCAACAAAATTATCTTGACTACCAGTTGAACTAAAAGACTCTAAATGACTGACTTTTTTATTATTTGAGTAACAAAATTTTGCAAAATGACCATAAGAGTTACATGACCTGCATTTAGCTCCCTGCGCTGGACATTTGTAGCGGTGGTGTTGTCCACAGCGGCTACACGTCTTCGAGCGCTTCTCAGGACTGGGACTTGACTTTGACCTCCCTGCGCTGGATCCCTGCTGACTGACTGGTGAAGCTCGCCGTCGCTGACGCTCCACTCGACCACGGCTCCTCCGACGCAGATGCATGACTTTTTCAGACTCTTGACTAGTGGACCTCTTGACAATTTGGTCTGCATCCTGCTGTGCGACGATGAGTGTCCTAGCTAGCTCTCGCATCTTCTGATATGTCAGATCAGGTTCCTGCAGCAGTCTCTGACGTACATGTGCTAAGTCTAAACTCAAGTTGGCGATAAAAATATCTCTGATAAGAGATTCTCTGAGCGTTCCAAATTCGCAATCTTGGCTCTTATTTTCGAGATCGGTTAAGAAATCCTCGATGCTTTCCGATTTCTGTTGACGTGTGGTAAAAAACATGTAACGATACATGGTAATATTTTTTCTGGGTTGAAAAAATTCGTCGAATTTGGCTTTGACGTCATGTAATGTGCTTTCTCCAATATTTATGTTGAATGTGTTGAAAATATTTAAGCATTTTTCACCAATGTGATGTAATAAAATGGCGATCTTGCGTTTCTCACCGGACTTGTCTAAACCCGTTGCCAACAAGTATAATTCGAACTGTTGCCACCAGCGCTTCCAGGTTTCGTAATTGTTGTTTGTTGCATCTGACGATATTTTAAGCGCCTTCAAGCCACTGTTCATTACAGCTGCGGTGTCATGGCCGCCACCGACGCCATCCGACTTTTGCATTTTATGAATTTTCTTTCTTCGTATTGGGTTTTTTCACTCTTCTGACACCATGTATGTGTTTTTCCACTTCTGACACCATGTATGATTCTTGCGTTGGTAAATATTAAAGACTTTAGATAATTAGACTGGTTTATTTCACTTGTATAATTATTACATAATAATCGACATCTTCCAGGTCAGATCCTAAGTTACAATGACAAGACTATAGACTATATTCATAGACACTAATACATAGAGATGGTATTAGTTACTCGACTACAGAGTAGTGATGTATGATACAACAAAATGATTATGAAAATAATTAGCTTATAAGGTTTCTATTGGCCTCCTCTTGATGAGAAGACGTGGGCCGTATTGTCGTGGTGTATCGACGACTCAGTGCGGCTTGATAGATCTCTTATTTTTTAATACGATTTCACAAATACTTATCTACGACCACCATGCCTGTTCTTGATCTGCAACCTTCGTTATCAATGTTATTCAAGCACCATAAGATTCTTGTATCATTGTGTAGTATTTTTACCTCACGAAGCTACTTGCGTTTTACTTGTGGTTGCTCTTGGTACTGTCCGAGACATGTGTGTGTGTGTGTTTTATGTGCCAACGCTGCTCGTCTTCGCTGGCGGTTGTCGCTTCGTGAGTTCTGTGGTATAGGATAAGTATAGAAGCCAATCGAAGCTGTGCTTATGTACTACCGTATAATCGTGTTGTTCAATATTAAAAACAGGGAACTGCCCGCTATTTTCTATTCAATAGTTGCATGAAAGAAATTGCTTAAAATGATTACAACGCTAAGATTTTTCAAAAACACGATATGCGAACTATCAAATCAAAATATTTATTTGCTAGAATTCGGTACGGTCCGCAATAAAAGTTGATTGGCTTGAAAAGATTCGATAATGTACTTTATAGTATTGCAGCTAAGAGTTAAAGAAGAGTGACTGAATCAGTGTAGTTCTTTATTTAAATATCACTTCGGTTTCGATTTTAAAACAATATTTGAAAAAATAAGTGTTAAACCGTTGCTGACTGTACATAAGGATTGATTTTGGCTTTGAAAAACATTGTTTTTGTACGATGGTACAATGGTTTTCAATTCTCTTTATTTTGTTTAGAAAAGGCAAGCGGTGTGAAAGAGTACTGTTGGATGACCCTACGCATATACCGGATACTGTCCCAATGCCGCCCGAGATGCCTGAAAATGTCTTTCTGATCAGTTCTCTGTACGATGCTAATCTTTGTTTGAGGAAACTTATGCACATGATCAGTGAAGCTAGTTAGTAGATTTTTTTAAAGAAAATATATTTCTATGTTCACCCTTTTTAAGCTTCTTTGGAAGTTTTTGAGCACTGCATTAATTTTTCGTCTGTGTTCCTGTGATGATCAACTAGCATTGCTATGTTTTCAACCTTAACGTGCCCACCGCCCACGAAGATTTTCCCAATCCAGAGATCCCCAATTACTTTTACTTATCATCTGTCAGGAATCTGAAAAACTGTTGCCACGATTGTGTTTGGATGTTTAATATTTATAAAGTCTTAAAATATATCATTTTATTTGGGTCTTCTACCCAGCAAGTGTAAACTTCAGGTTTAATAGAGTTAGGCGAGCTCATTGCATCAACCAGGTACGAATTATGTAGCTGAGAAATTCTAAAAGAAAAATTTTATAATACTTTGCCGTCTCGAGACTCGCCTTCAGGACCTCATATTCAGCTGTACGCTTGCGGACCACTCGACCACAAAGGCAGGACATGACACTTGACTGTTTTTTTATTGCAGAAGATTCATTAGCCTTAAGCAAAGATAATCAAGTTATTGTATACGGCGACTATATTGAAGCGTACTGCTGTATAGCGGCATTGTTGGAACTGGGTCTGGCGCCTGAGATGATTGCCTTCGTTGAGCCGTTCCCATCGATAGAGGATCCTGCTCCTTTGAGGGTCAATTGCTTCAATGATGAAACGGTATGTATCGCAAAGATTTGTATTCACTGGGGTGCATAATGGATTTGTAACATCCGTACTAGCCACAGATATAAGACTAATAGTTTTTTTTTTTATAAATTATAAACTAGCGCTTGACCGCAATTCCGTCTGATGGTAAGCAGTGATGCGATCGTTAATGGCAAAGTGCGCTAGTTTATTAAGAGCCACTCTAACCTTGAAGACACTCAAATTGTAGTTTGAAGGAAACACCGTCGCTGGCAAGTTGTTCCAGTCCCCCGATGTACGCGGTATAAAAGAGGAAGCGAAACGCTTCGTCCTGATCGCAGTGGTTTCAACAACGTGAGGGTAGGAACTCGCCGTACCACGGGTCGTCCGATGGAATGCGGTCATTGGCCCCGATTCCGATTCCCTTGTTGACAATCTGAATTATAATTAAGTTCAGTGCGTCTTTTCCATCTATTTCATTAAGAAAAGGACAGAAGTTAAAATATTAATTTAGACCTGTCAAATTAGTCCGCTTCTGACGTAAATTAAGGTATTTTTGTTCGCCATGTTTATAATCGCGACTGAACTGTCTATGGTTTATCTTAATTTGACAGGTCGAAACTAACCTATTACGTTCTGCCCTTTTGTTAATGAAATACAAAGGAAAATATGCATTATTTCATTATACGTTTGGTTTGTGAATAAGAGATCGGCGCCAATGCCTTTTGGCGTGGAATGTATTCCGTAAACATACACCATGAATATGTATGTAGTGTACATATCGCATAATTGGAAAAACGTACATTTTACCAGCCTAGGATGAATTTGAGCAGTACTGACCAAGTGATAACAGATGCGACTTATCAGTATAAAGGGTGTCTCTGACATCGACGCACAAACGAGTACCATGGATCCAGTACATGATTCTGAACACCCCACAGGTGGAATTTTTCGCCGGTTTTTTCTTGATTAAAAAAAAATAATATGCAGTTTTTTTCACTTTAAACCGTTCATAATTGCTATACTTGTATAACCCAATAAGATTTTCAAGTAAAACATAATTAATTCGCTAATTACACAATAAAGCGCAATGTAAACAAAACTCGAAAAACTATCCTATCAGCTGATTTAATAGAGTTCACATCAGGGGTAAACGTCATACCCACAAAAACGCGCGGTGGCACGCTTGCAGCGTTCAAAGGCCGAGCCGACACATTTTTTAATCACTGTTATTTCTGTAACCGCTCATTAACGATATAAATGACTATCATAATTTTGTCAGTGGCATGCGGTGTAGCCTTCTCGCGAAGTTTGCGCTACGATGTCAGATACACCCTGTATTTGTTGTATTCTAGCAGAATATTTTAGGCTGATTATGTTCGGGAAATTTGGTAATAGAAGGTACAGTATAGACATGCGTGCCCAGCTTCTGGCATTGGGGAGGCAAGTTAAGACTTTGGCACAAGTCAGATTTTTAGGGTCGAATCCTCCCCGGCTATTTTCTCTTACAAACTAAACAAGTCCATCTATATGAAACATTAGGTATTTGTGCTGTAGTGTGTATGGCAAATAGACGCAAATGATCCCCCTTTATACTTTGATTAGTAATTAGGGGAGTTCATACATGTTCTGCGAGGTTTCCAGGGGGAGGGCAGCTGCCTCCACCTGCCCCCCCCTGGGTACGCCCATGTACACATATATTACTACACTTTAATGATTCTAAAATTTTAATTGTAGATAGACGAAAAAGTTCAAGCCACCGTGGAAGAGCTTGGCATCCGTGTGTTACGTCAATCCCATTTGGCAGCATGGCATCAAATAGACAATCGGGTGGAATCTATCGATTTCATGGCGCCCCTTACTTCGATCTCCCTTAGAAGTTTCGCACTTTTCTATTATGGGTTACGCGCTATCAACTTGCACGCATTTAAAGGTATTTGCATTTTATATTTCTAGATTTAAGATTTTGAAGATACCGTTTAACATCCTCTTTGCCCACTGACGGGGTCTCTCTTATTGCACACCATCAACTCGATTTAAACGCATCACTTAACATCGCTTTGTCAAAGTAAAAATCTTTGGCGACGTCTAGCATAAACTATTTTGACAGACAGAAACCAAATACTGTGTAATACAATATCCCTTGCTAAGACTATCTGACAGTTTCGGTCTTCTAACCATAACTAATGACAATCTTAAGATCCTCGGAAGGCGACCGAGATCAACGGTTTAACGAGCTTTCCGAAGTACCGACACCAGCATATTAAGCTACTACAATCTATCGCTGTAGTTTTAAGGTTTGGGTAATATTTACAATCTCGGGTAACTTAACCTTATATCGTCTATAAATATAACAGGATATCGTACATGTTAGGCCAACATACCATTAATTTTAGATATTAATAATATACGACACAGTTGGCGAAGTTTCTCAGCGTTCGAATGCTGAACTGCCTACAGCAGTACGACTCTGTAACTATCTTAATAAATGTGGCTACCATGAGTTATCATTACGAGACTCGATCATATGAATCGGACGCGTTTGGCGCTCTCATTGATTGAGAGTTCTTACAACCTTGAAGCGGGCCAATCACTGTAAAACGCGATGATCGAGTCTTCGTAATAAAACCGCATGGTAGCCTAATACTAAAAGGATTGTCACTATTGACAACTCAGTCTAAACTCACTTCATCCAATTTCCAGGGTGAGATTTTTACAGAAACGATCGGCTGGTCCGTTCCGGGTCTGGCTGTTTGTGTATGTGAGTTTAAATATTTATAAAGGCATCCACGATATAGATATACGCATGTTATTTATAGTGTGGAAGACATCGATGTAAAGAAAATATAAGTTTGTTTTATCCTGAACAGCTATAAACCAGTGTGGTTTAGTGTACGACGGTGGGCTAGTGGTAGGTCCCACATTCGAGACCAACGACCCGCGCATATCCGGAGCGGGAACCTGCGTGCGGTATTCACGACGCTTATATGCTAGCCGTAGCATGCATCGGTATCATTGTTCGGAAGACATTGGGGAAGCGGTAACGTTATTATATTAATTAATATCTATAATCATCGATAAGGTACAAAAATACACTGGACCAGACGAGTTGTTTTTTTTTTAACATTTTAAACTAGTGCTTGACTGCGACCCCGCCTGATGGTAAGGAGTGGAGCAATCTCTGATGGTAAAGCGCGCTAGTTTATTAAGAAACTATCAACTCTAGCCTTGAAGTCACTTAAATTGTACTCAGACGGAAAGACCGCCGCAGCCAAATTGTTCCAGTTCTTCGATGTACGCTGTATAAAAAACTTTTTTGCAAAAAAAAAAAAACAACCGACTACTTCCAAAAAACACTAAAAAGTGAAAAATAACTAATTGAATGAACTATTGTGAAAAGTACTGTTCAGCTGCATCCGGTTAGACTGGATGCTGACGCTAAAATACTTAATGAAAAAACTTACAAACGCACTGGTTGTCCCTACGATTTTTGAAAGTTCCCCTTGATTTCTCTGGTCTTCCACCACCAAACCCTGATGTCCTTATGATGGGCCCACTTTGGGAATGTCTTCTTTCCAACAGAATTATCAAAATCGGTTCATAAACGACGAAGTTATCCGCGAACAAACATAAAAAAAAAATCATATGTACCGGTCGAATTGAGTAACCTCCTGCTTTTTGAAGTCTGTTAAAAAGAAGAGGCGAAACGTTTCGCGGACGAAGCGTTTCGCTGATAAGGATATAATAGTGGTGTCAACAATATCACCGTACATATATTTACGAAAAGTTCCGGTTTTCCTATGTATGAAATTTCATATTCTTCATGGACAAACGTTGGGATGCGACATGGGTGGTCACGACATCCTTGTCGCATCCCATCGCTTGCCCGCACTGTTATTTTGCCGTCAGGATGCCTCCAGAAGATTACACTTCATGAGGTATTGTTATCGAAATAACCGGAGCGGTTCCTCTGAAGTTGTGTATATTGCTTTTTCTATTTATTTTTAGCTGGGGAGACTATTCTTGCACAAGTTGGATCCATTCATGATGGGTGATCCAGAATTAAGTAGCGCGCCGGACGATCTCTTACCCAGATACAGTTCCACGACTTTGGGGTAAAGTAAATTGTTCTTTGTACATCTCTATACAGCAAACCAGTTCAAGGTCTAATTTGAACAAAATTTTAATTGGAAAGTATCCTAAAACTTTTTTATTTAAATTTATGTTTTATTTACATGTTTTTCAATAAAGTTACTAGAAAATCGCGAAGTTTTTCTTTTGCCTTAAGAATGCTTTTGAATGGAGCTAATTTGGGATTTTCCAGGTTCAGTCAGACCGGCAGTACGGGAAGTTTTTCTCGGCTTGCAGGAGCCGCTTTTCACCAGAGACGGTTAGTGTTGTATGTTATTGTAATAAATGCAAGTTCTTTGAAGGACGTGAAGTTCACTTAAAGGTCGATTGTCGTCGATGTATTTACCACATGCACACCCTACCCTCTCATCCGCATACATAAGTCTCTGTCTTGTGCGAATATCTGAAGAAAAGTAAGATAACATATTGTATTATATTATGTTACTATCCAGGGGTCTAATATTACGTGTTTACCATCATTGTTCCTTTATGAAAAAGGGATATCGCCATTCATTGTGTACAACTCCATCTTTGTCGGACACTGGAACCATGATATTTTTAATTAACATGTACCTAATCCCTTAGTTAATAAATTATCTCTAGAAAAAATATCATGTCGGACCGTTTCTCAGTTGTGTAAAAGAAGAACGAACCAAGAAACACTACGCTGGGTCTTACTAAATTAGTTAGCAAATCTCAAGACGTGATTACAAGGTTTTTTTTATACAAAACCTGAATATAGTTTGTTCAGAATAGGCAACTGAATTGATTCCAATAATTTTTACAGCATGTTATATTTTTTCCCAAATATAAGTGAAAACTGTTACCGAACGCACAACACAGTTCACGGCATTTACTAGGAGGTTAGGAGTTATCTAGAACAAGTTCTATTATTTAGAATCCTCATGAGGCTAAGTATAGCCTCATGTTGGAAAAGATTCAAAATAAATTCCTAAGATTCTTATATCTCAAACATTATAAGTAGATCTTTAATGTATCAAAATACCTTGTTATCGCATTGGGTCTAAATAACCTGTAATGTTAACAGAGAGAGGATAAATAAATAACCATAATACATATTGGTACCAAATTTCAGCTCTCTAGTGGTAACGGTCATTGAGATTATCCGCGGAGACAGACAGACAGATATATTTGGCGAAACTATAAAGGTTCCTAGTTAACCACGGAACCCTAAAAAGGTACAGAAAAATACTAGGTATAACCATAATTATTTGTATTAAAAAACAAAGTACTTATTGGTTGACAGATGGCAACCTGTCATGAAGTTTGAGTCGCCGTTGTCCAAGTTTGCGATATTACCGGGACCCCTGTACTACTTGAAGCTTAGAAAGCCTGGAAAAGAGATACCTATGGCTGTCCAACAGTCCTTGCCGCGACAGGTATACCTACGTTTAATATAATATTATTTTGTTTGTGTGATAATGATCAGTTTACTGGTCACTGACCCCAAATCCTTTGTCCGCAAACTAAACTTAATTTAAATTCGGTGCATCTTTTTATTTCCATTTCATTAAGAAAACGGCAGAAGACAAATATTAGTTTAGACCTATAAAATTAGTCTGCGCCTGAAATAAATTGACGTATATTTTTTTGGTATATTTTTAATCGCGTTTAAACTGTCTACGGAGTATTTATTTTAATTTGACAGAACTAACCTAATATGTTATCTTCTAGATGTACTGTAGGTATTTAGTATTAGTTATGTTGGAGAATAAGGGAATTAAGGCTGTTGTGAATCTTTAACATTGTAGCCTACATAAACATAGACCATAGAAGTACTTTCCAATTTTTATGGCTACTACCGTAATCATATGCAGGGAATTTGCAGTATATACTGGCAGGTCAATATGACCGTTAACCTGCACACTTCAGTTGCCCATTTTTAAAGAGTATATGCCAGGGTAACCCGAAATAGTTTCCCCCTTAAAGCGCAGCTTCATTTCTCTTTAGTCAGGGAAATTCTTCTTCTTTTTAGCGTGTCGTTAGCAATCTAAATGGACTCCGTATATTCAAATCTTAAAAGAGTACCGAGCTAAGTCTGTGTGCGCATTGGCATACCCAGCTTCAGGCCGGGGGGGGGGGGGGGGGGCAGTCAGGCCTAGGGGGGTCAGTCAGGCCTAGGGTTGGGCAAGTCCGGCCTAGGGGGCGGCAAGTCAAATATTTTGAGTGAGTAATCTTTGTGCGCTATAGTCGGATACGGTTTGTCAGTGTCTACTGCGCGTTTTTTTTTTAAGTTAGAGATAAGTCCTCATTTATACTTTGTTTAGTAATCAGGGGAGTTCATACGTATTCTGCGAGATTTCCAGGGGGGAGGGGGGGGGGGGGAGGAAGGAGCCTCATCGGTACGCACACGGAGACATCTCTGCGAGTACCTGTAACCACATTGTACATTATTATATGGCGAATTACTTTTGAAAACTTGGAACATAAGCACACTCTTTTACGTCGAATAGACGGCGAACGATTATTTAAATTGCGCACAAACTTAGTTGCGCGGACTCTGTCACTCTTTGTCAATTGTATAAAGTGGGTAGAATACGGCAAATCGCCGCCAGCTGCCAATCTGCTAAAAAAAAAAATATAAGTATTTAACCTATTAGATATTAGAATCTATGACTAATATATCCTTATGCCATTTTGACACGTTCAGGGTCATAATTTGGTAACAAATATGAAAGGCAACTACTTCCGTGTCCATCTGAACGTACTCCACGTAGTCGATGAGGTTACGTGCCTCTCCCATAAGCGTTTCGTTCCGGAAATATATCAGCAGCTATATGGAAAACATGAGGCCTTCTTCAATAAACTGTATTATAAATATCAGGTAAGAGCTCCGAGGCTTTATACCCTAAACTTTTCATGACTATTTATAGTGAAGTATAGTGCTACAGTCATTGGTGTCCAAGATATACTTAGAAAGTACATATAACTTTTAGAAAAGTTACATTGGTACTTGCCTGACGTGGAATCGAACCTGCGCACTTATACTTGAGAGGCTGGTGTTTTAACCACTAGGCCAGAGAAGACTTTGAAGGTGAAGGAAAACATCTTGAGGAAACCTGGACTTTAAGTCAGTCTGAACCCGCATTGAGCAAGCGTGGTGATTCCGCTCAATCCTTCTCTGCATGAGAGGAGACCTGTGCCCAGCAGTGGGACGATAAAAAGGTTGATAATGATGATGATGATAGTGTTACAATGTTCTTTTAGCGCGTAGCCAATATCGGAACTTAGGCATTCAACACATTTCGGGAGGTTCCTGTTCCGGATAAGGCGGGAGGAAACACCAGGGTATAACCACTGTGGGGATCGCCCTGAGGACACGGTGGAGGTCTGCCCGGCTTGGGTAAAGCACACCCATATCCTCGTGGCGGATATCGGCGGTGATCTCTCGCGTCCGGCTCTGGTCTTGGCCATGGTCCGGAGCGAGAGTGCATGGCAGGCGGTCACCTCGTTTTGCGAAGCAGTGTTGCTGGCAAAGGAGGAGGCGGAGCGCGTGAGGGAGTGAGAATCCCTGCGCCCTCAGCGCCCTAAAGCCTATAGCCGCCGCAGGAGACGCCCTGGTCGGGAGACAACATCGACCTCCCGCCACCGTAGGTGCGGGCCTGCGGGCGGTGAGCAGTGGGCAGCTAGCCGCCCGGTAAGGACCAGGTCCGAGTCAACGGCGCGTTGTGTTTCACGCGCGCCTCAAAGAGATGTCAGCATATCGTAACGGGGTCCATGAAGACCGATGTGTTTTGGGTCAGGGTTGCGGGTTGGTTAAAAAAGAAATCGTGGACCTGGCGTATAGACAAGTCAGTAAAATTCTGACCCGCCCTTCCGCTCCGCCCAGACCGGGAGAGGCCATTTGATGATTTCCCATTCCTAAAAAAAAGCTCTTTGTGTTATATTTACGTCTTTATACGGTATCACTAACATAAACTGATTAATGTATTTGCAGAACAATCAAATAGATGATTTCTATGAGTTCTTCACGCAACCTTGGATGTCGTCACTGTACCAGGAGACGTTTAGAGATCTCGTAAATGACATTAACAATCAAGACATTGGCATGGTACGTCTTATTAATACCTACTACATGCATTAGGTTCATTTACAAATAGTTCTACACTTTTTTGTCTGTTTTCTTAATAACTGAAGTATGTGTAACAACAAGATGTACCTCTATCTGTGACTAACTGCATAATATTTTCCATGAACATTGTTGCGAAAATGGATGGTGCTATTAGTTTTCTATAGCCGTATCTCTCGAACTGAAAGTATAATTATGTTGCTAACTCTTAAAACTACGACCCATGGTTACATAGTTCACATTATCGTTCATTCGTACAGATTGTGATGCTATAGCGCGACTGACTTAAAAGTTGTAGCATTTCAACCATCAACGCCATCTTTTGTCGTCAGCCGTGTACTAAAGTTCACCCTAACTACGATTACACTAAACTGTTTGCAAGCAGGGTGAGTTTGGAAGCTTTGGAAGAGTTGTCTGAATGACTGGTTAGGCTGGCTAGATGGCGTTAGGTACGCGTAAAACTTGTTCAAATATTATGTATGTTTGAGCTAATTTTTAGTGTTTTTTTTTCTTATATTGCGTATGTTAAGTAAACATTTATAGGTTGTATATCACTACAGTACCCACCATACCTGGTATAGTTCAGTCCTATCCCCAGGGGTATTGTGGGTCGCAGTGGTTCTTTGTGGAGACCGTGATCAGTGGTAGCACTAGCAGCTCCATGTTAGGTGCCGAGAACTGAGTTGAATGGAGGTGGATGGTGCAATCCGGGAGGCTTAACTCCAGCAGTAGACTACTGTAGGAAGTGTATGATGATATAGGTAACTTCATTTCTACATATTAAGTGATATTATGGTTAGTATCAGACAAAGCAGCGTTATTTTCTATTGGCTTAAAATGGTAAACACTGTGCTTAGCTAAGTCCAGTTCTCATTTGCCAAGTGAGATGATCATACCAATCCTTCAATGCTTTTCTCGACTAGGTTTACTTATCATTTTACAAAATTTCAGGTAAAAGATTTAGTTAGATCAAAGTTTGCCATGTTTGACTCTGAGATATCTCAGATGAAATCAACATTGATGGATGCGGAGCGCTCCTATGGATCCATTTCGTCTATTAGCAGTTACCTTTATGTTCGTATTACTCGTTTCTTCTTGCTTTTTAATAGTAGGATATGTTTACACATAGATGTAGATTTAGGAATTGTTGCACGAAAGAAGATATTTTATTTGCGGCAAACATAATGCAGAGAAAAACACAAAAAGAAGTTGGGGGAATATACTTCAAATCCATGCATAACGGTCACCGCTCAGAAAAATGTACGACTCTATACGGGGCCCCAGCGCTGGTTGATGATGTGTGGGGCGACAACCTGCTACATACTGGTTAAAAACATTAATACAATTCTTAAGTTATGGGTGATTTACACAGTGTTAAGGCCATTAACACTTTAAATCACAGGGAAATTTTCTAGACCGTTTTATACAATAAAATAGAAGCAAACAATATGGATCTCCAAATGACTCAAACACTATTTGAGGTATGGAACTGGTATTGCTCTCTCAGCTTATTGTATTAAGAAGAAAATTCTGTGTAAATCGGCTGTAGTTTATTGGTGCCTATTTCCAAAACCTTGTACTGGAAATGGTTGTCCAACGATGTGTTCTCAGAGACCAATAAGGTTCAAAATTTCAACTGTATAGAGCCACAGCGAGATACAGCCTGGTGACAGACGGACGGACAGACTGACAGAGAAGTCTCATGAATAGGGTTCCGTTGTTACCCTAAAAACTAACCGGTCATTTAACACTGTATCAGCATAAATCACCTTGGAGTTTCAAGTCGTATATTAAAATAATTATGCAAAATGGAGACGACAATACGGCAATACTGGCAATACATTTTGAAACTAATAAAATCTTATATGAAAAGAAAAAAAAAAGAAACAGTAATGATATGGTGACTAAACTATTGGATAGATGTATTTGATTGAATTTTTGTAATCAGACTTGGAACGATGCTTAAAAATTATTGTCGTTTCGTCGACCCCACATTGTGTAAATAAGGTAGTCTTCCGAGGTTTGTTGCCTTTACTTCTCCGAAGAAGAATATCTAATACACCAGGGTAATTACTAATAACATACCAAAGATGCCTACGACGCATTCTTACTGCCATCCATGTAAAAATAGCGACGATGGACATCGAAAGAAAGTGACTACGATTGCGAGCAACTTCAACACGTACCCTTAATACCACTCAAAGCACAGAAACATTTATGTAGATCTCAATATTTCTGTATTTCTCTGTTATAGGATGCTAGTCGGCAGGGCACGTTCCGTTCTGTGATTGATAAATTTGTTGCGAAGACAGCGTTTGTAAGTGTTATCTTATATTTGCTAATAATCTACTAAGTATGTCCATGTATTAAAGTCCGATATAAAGATCGTCTACTGCTTGTAAATAATTCTTTAGAATGAATTTTGGACATATCGGCTAATCTCAGCGGAAGCCAGCCATCGACGCCGTAGATATTATATCTAGTATCTCTCTTCACATTGTCTGATGAGATGCCAATCCAACGCGAACAGAGTTAAAACAGGCGTAGAAATAACGGTGACCACTTCCAATTTAAAAAAACTTCGGGTGACTGAGAAATTGGTTAAGGGTAAACTCAAAAACCCTTTGTCCGACCTGAAAGTTGACCTACGAGACCATCGGGATAGTCTGCTAACTGCTATTAAACTGATTGTTATGTAGGAGGTGCAAGAGTTCATTTGTTTGCCAGCATTAATGTTGTGCGTAGAATGACCGTTATTTGTAGTGGGCGTTGCCGCGGTTATTTTTAAAGTGTTAATTACGGACGACAGTAGGTTAAGCTACCCGAAACTGTGAAATATTCTTAATCAACTTTGAGCTTTAATGCTTAAGCAATAAAGTCAAAAATCTAATAAAGAAATCTGACAGATTGTAGTAGCTTGATGTACGGTCATCTGTACTTTCACGTGCATTGTTTAGTAATCGGCCGTTGTGGAGCACCTGAACTCGAGGAAAGATCCCTAAGCACAACTTCAGGTGTTCTCAAATAGCTTATGACTCTATTAAAGAATATAAATAAAAAGAACACTAAAATCTGAAATGATACTAAAATCTCTTATTTGTATACTTATACAATATGTAAAGAAAACCCTGTCTGATTCGTGAAGGTATTGTTAGGTATCGATAACTGATTCTACTAATGCGTACAAAGCCTGGCTAAACTTAAAAATATACAATATGTAAAGAAAACCCTGTCCGTCCCGTAAGGATAATAAATGTTAGGTAAACACTTGACCAAATATAATATAAAATTTTACGTAATCATCATAGAAACAATACTTATGAATTTTGACATAATCTTCTTTTCCTGCGAATTAATTCCAATTTCCCCGAAATTTGGTAATTTTTAAAAAAGTGACAACACCGGTATTATTATGAGCGAATACGACCACGTGACGCGTGCCCTGTCCCCCGCCGCCCGCGGAAGGGTTGTTTACCGCAAATGTATTAAGTTACGTCTTTTTGCGAAATAATATTTATTTTTTTAAGGGGATTTTTTTTAAGCGTAGCCCGGCTTTGTATCCATTATTAGAATCAGTTATCGATACCTAACAATACCTTGATGGATCGGACAGGGTTTTCTTTAGATATTGTATACCCCCTAAAAAAATAAATATTATTTTGCGAAAGGAGGTAACTTAATACATGTGCGTTAGGCAATACATGCGCGGGCTAAGGGGGGCAAGGCACGCGGCCGTATCGCACATAATTATACCCTCAAAAATGGTGTTGTCACTTTTAAAAAATAATACCAACTTATGGGAAAGTTGGAATTAATCCGCGGAAAAAAAAATATTTCAAAATTCATTAGTATTGTTACTATGATGATTATGTAAAATTTCATATTTTATTTTGGTCATGTGTTTACCTAACCATTATTATCCTTATGGGTGGGACGGGGTTTTCCTTACATATTGTGTAAATCTTATTATTTTCTTCGTAACAGCTTGGAATCTGCAGTTTGTTGATGGCTCGCCCTCTATGTTTTTGTCGTACTGTAGCTAAGACTTGACTGATCACATACGACGCTGCTCCATGTTATGCAGTCTTCTGCAGTGTGAACTGCTCGTTCTATGTTGAAGAAACTGGTTAAACATGGCTATAATATCGGGACATTAGTTCATTAAGTCTATTATGTTACTATGATTTTTGAGGGCATAATGTTCAGTTTTTTCAAGTCATACAAAAGCTATCAAACGTCAATATTTTTCTCGTTTAAAAGTTGTCAGGTGATGGAAAAATTATGCCATGTGAAAGCTACTGTATGGGAAGCTCGGATGTCCACTGATATTAAAATTAGGTGAATAATGATGACTGTTTTTAATAATAATAAATTTTTATTTACAGACTAAGACACTTCTTGCGCACACCAATATACCATCGGTAAGAAGTGTTTACTTTTAGAAAAAGAAAAGATTTCTTATTGTACACTCACTATAAGAGATAGTTGTAACCACCTTAGGGCCTAATCGCCACACTTGGTGTGACGTGTAGTTGAAATTTATTAAGTTACCGATGGATTTTTTCGAATTTAATTTGATAAATTCTTAACTGCACTTTAATTGACGACCCTGGATCTTTTTAATATTTGGTATCCGTCGTTAGAATTGTTGATACATGTACAAGCCGTCGTTTTGCATTCTCGTCAAATTTAAGGAGGCAACTATGTTCCTGGTTCCCGTTTCTATGATAAAATAAGTTGTTTTTTGTTTTCGTTTTTACAAATAAATCAGAATGTATGAGTCCCCCATATCGTTAACACGCGCGCACACAAGGACATAGCTGTGCGACACTGCTTACCGTATACACAACAGGGCAATTACAGAATCGCCAAAGAACAGTCTTTGATTCATAAATACTGTGAAACTTCAATAACTAAAAAACAACAGGAACACGGTTTGCAGTTTAAATAAGATTATAATTACGAACAAGTTACGACACAAACGCGAATCACTCACTGCATGTACACAACTCTAAAGATACATAACACGAGACAGTTCCTAGCACATATTTTTCGTCGATGTTCAATATTTCAATTTCCCTGAAAGCTCTGCTCAAACCGCTTTGAAGGTTGCTACCGTCCACCGTCACGAACTCAGTCTAGTATTTGCCAAGCGCCACGAAAGGACTTCGTCATTCAGCGATTTGGCGTCAGTCAAAAATTATTCCGAAATCATCATCATCATCTCAGCCATATGAAGTCCATTGCTGGACATAGGCCTCCCCTAAGGATTTACAAAAAGAACTGTTGGACGCGGCTACATTCAGCGCTTTCCTGCGATTTTGGTCAAGTCATCCGACCACCTAGTCGGTGGGTGTACGACGCTACGCTTGCTGGTACGTGGTCGCCATTCAAGAGCCTTTTTGCCCCATCGGCCATCAGCTTTACGTGCCATGTGTGTTACCGCTGATGACATATCAAACAGTGGTCCCTCACTATGGGTCTCGTAAGAAAGCTCAAGGTCGCACAGAGAACTATTTAGAGAGCTATGCTAGGTGTTTCTCTACGTGATCGAATCAGGAATGAGGCGAATCGTAGAAGAACGAAAGTCGCCGACATAGCCCAGCGGATTAGCTTTTTGAAATGGCAATGGGACTACGGTTTCGTGTTCTGACTGTCAGATCATTGTTTTATGTTATACAATTTGGTATGATTTGTCGGTGAAAGTTACAAACCTTTAAAAACTTTGGGGTACAATCTATCATCTTCCCGCCATTACGGCTATCCGTATTCACAGTCCAAACTATTCCCACGGATGATGATGATGATGATACCTATCTAATTATGAGTGTTTACAAATCCTATTATTAAAATTAAACGATTTGTAAAAGGCATTGGGGTTTAAGATAGTTTATACTATAGTCGACCTCATATAGATAGTTCAATCCACGAAGACGCGCCCCACTATTTCTCCTAACCGTTTATAGTATATGTGTGCAAGCTTCCGTCAATGTTTGAGTGTTATCCGTACACAATAATTATCTATGAGTGCACACCCACACTACAATAAATTGACTAATCAGGAGAGAGCGTCATGGTCAAAGTGAAAGATGCTCTACTTCAATTTTATACTCTTTACCCGACTGCAAGGAAAATTGAGGTGTGGATATTTTATGTGATTATTAGTTAATATACGATTATAATACCATTTTTATATAATAATAGGAGGTAATTAGAGACATAAATGAAATACGTGAAAAAGTTTTATGGAACTTTTTTTATTGAAATAAAAATCGTCAATCACTAGTTTCAGAAATGTCTGATTCAGATTCTGAAGTATCACTGACATTTATAATAAAATTGAAATCAAGATCACAGTGTCTCATGTATTCGTCTTCTATTTTTTCCACGTGCTGACAAGTATTGAACCAGACATCTTTATTTACTCGATCAAATGCTTCATTTAAAATGGGCATAATCGAAGTGTAGTTTTGATTGATATTGCGGCTAGCAACGTCGTTTTTTACAATACCCCAAATGTTTTCGATTGGATTTAACTCTGGGTGATAAGGAGGCAGCCGAAGCACTGTGAATCCATATTCCTTTAATAATTCGTCAACTCTGTACTTGCGGAAGTTTTCTTTGTTTTTTAATATAAGGTCATAAAGTTCAGGCTTTTTGTAGGTTGGTACAAAGTGGATATTTTTTGCATTCAGCCAAGTCTGCATGTCTAATTTGTTGGAGTTGGATGTGATGTGGGTATTTTTTCCGAACTAGTATTGTGATAGGCTGCATTATCCAAGACTACCACGGCATCATTTGGAAGATTTGGTATTAGTTTCTCCTTAAGCCACTTTAAGTAATTATCCGAGTTCATATTATCGTGGTAGTCTCCGGATTTGATCTCTGCTCTGTACGTTAACAACGCATTTGGTACGAAACCCTCAGCACTTCCGGCATGTACTATAATTATGCGCACACCCTTTGTTAAATTTTGTTTCATTGCTGTTTTAGAGCCTTTGTCGGCCCAAGATTTTTTTTGCACGTGGTTGGTATGAATATATGATTCATCTGTGTACACTATAGGTCTACCTGCATTACGAAAAGATTTTACCTGTTTTAAATATTTCAATCTTAACATTTGAATATCATGTTTTTCGGTTAGGACCTTCCTATTATTCTCAGTTTTTCTCCATTTATAACCAAGCTTATGTAACAATGTTCTTAGGGTGGTTCTACATCCATTAAATTGTATACGGTCTTTCAAAATAGTATTAAGTCGTGATAATGTTGGAAATTGATGATGTTCTTTATGGCAGTTTTGGATAGTTCTTCGGACTACACCAATATCAAATTTGTCTAAATTAATTTTTCGTGGTCTTACCCTTCTCTTCTTCATAGGTGATGTAAAAATAGAAGCACTTCTGCCTGCTAAATTCGAATGCGACGTACTCGCTTCATTTTTAGAATCAATATCCATTTCCGTAGTCGGCTCTGTTGTACGCTCTTCACTTTGGACTACAGAAACTATCGCATCCTTCTCCATAGTTATATTAGACTCCATAGTAGATACTGTAGTTTGCTTTATTGTCTCAGTATAAGCCTTTCTTTCGCGTAGAATTCTAGTCACTGTGCTTTCAGATATTCCAACAGCCTGTGCGGTTCTCCATCGAGCATCAGTGAGTTTTTCTGCAAAATTTTGACTTGCTTCTTTTTTCATGAAATCGTAAACTTTAGAAATAATTTCTCTTGCCTACAATTAAAAAAAAAAATAAAAAGAAATAACATTAGTCTTACTTTTAAATATGAAATGAAGTCTAGTTAGTAAAATTTAATTTTGAATTAAACTACTTTTCTTTTAATATTTTATGTGTTTCGTAACAATAATTTACATACCTGGCTTTTAAGTACAACACGCTGAGATTTTTTCGACATTTTAAAAAAATATAAAGTAGAGCAACTTTCGTGTCGAGTCTGGATTTTTGAAATACAGGTTGTACTACTTGTGTGCATCGAACCACTGACGGTCCGTGACTGACGCTCGGAGAAAACTCCCCGCGCCCCGCGATCCCCTCAACCTAAAATTGGTGGGGCGCGTCTTCGTGGATTGAACTATCTATAACCTGCTATGCGTAAGGTTGAATGTAGTTTGGACGTCATAAAACGATAAAGTTCTATTTACCTATGTGCCTTTTAGTTTCCATTTTAGGGTAGTTTCAATTTTATAGGAATGGTTGCTAAACGTGCTATCATCGCCCGTGGTTTCAACTTTTTCTTGTACACGATATAGAGTGTATATTTTTATTAAGACCAATAAATTCGATTCGTTTTTGTTTTCTACAGGAATGTGGCCAAAGCAAGCAAGTCCGCGAGAAGGCGGCCAGCTTCTGGAAAAAAGCTGGTGGTGAACGTATAGTTTTGGCCCATGTGTCTCGATATATTGAAAAGAACTCTGTGTCTAACCCCCACTTCGCCGCTCCGAAATCTGATAATTAGATATTTGGGTGAAATATTGTATTTGGAAAGAAGGTACAAGTATAGTCATTTTAATATGGAAAGAGCTATGTCCATTCATATAATTTTATTTAATTTCAATAATGTAAAGGAAAGAATTTAAAATGATCAACATGCTAATATGGAAGTTATAAACTACGAATACGACAATTATTTTTGATATGGGATAAAGAATAATTGTAATACGAATGTTATAATATCATTATTATTATGTAACTATATGAATTAGAGGTTTTTGTACAAACAAAGTTGGGATTACATATAATAAAAGTCATTCAAAATTTTTGTCAACACATATATCTGATCATGTAATATGGATTTTTATTTAAAGATAATTTGATATTCTTTAGATTTCTGTGTGTGTGTGTGTGTATATTGTTAAAAATTAAACGAGTCTTTTACATTTTAGACAATTTATTTCATTTTACACATGTTCATTATTAGACAAGTTTTCTTACATATTATATTTACATTAAAATGCACAGTATGGCCACTGACTGTGAATGGAAATCGCCGAAACAGTCTTAATTGATATGATTTTGTTCTTGTACAAAAGCCGAAACAATTATAATTATTTTCATTTTATTTTATTACTAAAATTACTTTACTATGAGATCAAAGGGTGTTGATAAATGTGTATAAGTTTGACTAGCAATCTTTGGGTTTAGAGTTTTTCCATACTAGCGATATAAGTGCGATGCGACGGCGAATCACAACCGCGGCTGGGATAGAGAGTACTATTATAAGTATCAGAGTTGCCAAACCGCGCGTGTCGCCGCTACCTCGTGATCGTATGAAAATGCTCTAATAGTCTGTTAAAAATGTAATGAAAATGGCCTCTTATCATAAATTTTACTAAAAAATATCTAGTTAACATACAATATCATTGAGCTGTTAACACCTTAGAAATGATCATGCAAACCGATTTATATTTACACAGGCTGTATTGCAGTGTTAATTAACACTTTATTCTATGACAGCTCTATGTCAGATAATAGGTAATAATGTAATCAGCCCTAAAGTTTTCTCAAGATTTTGAAAATACCCACGTAGCTATGGGTTCACTCGTGAGAAAAACATAAAATTAGAAAGTTTCTAGATACCATCAACAAAAATAAAGCTTAATTCATTAGCAAGAAAATTAATAAACAGCTAAGGCTGAAGAAAAGGAAAAAGATTATCGGTAAAAAAAACGACTTTAAAAAAGAACATGGAAACTAAAATTTAAAGTGAATATACAGAGAAATCTTAGGTCTTTTATATAGCAAGGAGATATTTACTGTATTTTATTTAAAAAAACATGAAGTATTCCTGAAAATGTAATTTAATTTTAAATCTAAAACTGTATTTGCTACTTAAAAATAGAGCCATCAAAGATATAAAGGTCGTGTATTTATCTCAATTAATACAACAATCAAGAAAATACATTACATACTTATCTTATTCGATTTAAAATGTCTGTACAATAATGACTAGCATACACAATTTACGCATATCGTGAAACAAATGTCTCTAGACCCGTATTAATAAATTATTTATTGAATCTCGCCATATTGCTCCAATGACTGAAGGTGAAGGAAAACATCTCGAGGAAACCTGGGCTTTAAGTCTGAAATCGCCAACCCGCATTGAGCAAGCGTGGTGATTACGCTCAATCCTTCTCTGTATGAGATGAGACCTGTCCCCAGCAGTGGGACGATAAAAGGTCGATGATGATATTGCCCTCAAACTTGATGACTAAAATTTTTCATAATGGTTGCCGATTCTCTTGTTCCCAAACTAATTTTAAGTTCAGTGCATCTTTTTCTTTCCACTTGAATAAGAAAAGGATAGAAGATATCAAATTTGTTTAGTCCTGTCAAATTAAGATACTCCATAGACAGTTTAGACGCGATTAAAAACATGGCGCCAAAAAATACGTCCATTGACGTCAGGCGCGGACTAATTTGACAGGACTATACTAATATTTATCTTCTGTCCTTTTCTTATTCTATATTTTTCTTTCGCTTAAATTAAGTTTATTTTGCGAACAAGGGAATTTGGACCAATTTCTCAATAAATTAGTTCGTAGATAATACACGCGGCATATGAAACGTATTGTGGTATTTACTAATAGATACCCTCGAAACTCAAACCCCACAGTCAGATGTTCCTATAAGTCTTTCCGTGGTTCAAATATTACTCTTAGCGGCTAAGACAATACGGGACTTGGAATTACGTTAGTAATCGTTAATTTTCTATATTTTATTCACTCTACAGGGACACAGAAAAAACGTGTTTTAGAAGATTGTTCTGATTCACAATTCAGAAGATAATGCGTCGGTGATTGAATGGCATTACATTTTGAATCGTACCATTTTCACCGATACAGCAATTCTTATTTCAATTATTTAGTAGTCCATAACTTAAATGTTGAAATATGTTGATAGGAATATTTCTATGACCTATAAGTAGTTGTCCCGTGTCTGGTTGTTTGTGTATGTCAGTTTGTTTGTAAACGCACCCAGGATACAGGATAATTTTTCCTCGGTGGTAGGCCACATCGGCTGCCGGCAGAAGGTAACTTCTGCCGGCAGCCGATGTGCCACCAGACACTCTTGCCACCAAGCGATTCGTCGTGTTTCGGCATGATGTCTGGTGAAGTCATACGGAGGACGGGCCTGAGCAGTTGTGTTGCAATGTGTGCCGGGTACGATGCGCCAAGTGTTGTTATGTCGGGGGTTTCGTAGTGGAGGGTCTCCACATCAATCTCCCTCTGGCGCAGCATCGTTGGTCGTGTTGTTGGGTTTAACATTGCACCACCTCGCTCAACTGCCGTCTTCCTTCCTATTCACTAAGTTTTTTAAGTGAATGGGTCTAATAAACTAGCACGCTTTACCATCAACGATTGTATCACTGCTTACCATCAGGTGGGATTGCAGTCAAGCGCTATAGTTTATAATTATTAAAAAAAAATCTTAGTGTGGGACAACGTTTAAAAACTAAATATGTTTATTTATTTATTAATACGGGCCTCAATAAATTAAAACACTATTTGTACCTATGTATAGACTAAACACGTATTCCCGTGTGAAAGTAATTCGATAGAACATTTAGTTAGTGCCTCAACTTGTGACATTTCCAAATCATATTAGAAATTTATCTTTTTCTTAGTTCGTGGAAACAGACACATCACATTAGTTTTTATTCACATTTTTTTTTAATATTTTGTAACTATAAAGGCTTATCTACACAAGTTCGGGTCAGGGATGTACGGGTTTTGTCATCTCAGAGTCCTAATTCCTAGAGCATGGAATTTATTTGATTATCAGCAAGGTAATTGCGTAACATACTATCAGTAGCAATGGATTTCATTTTGATAATTCAACAACATTCATTGCGTTGTTTACGTAGTTCAGCAGACACTTTTTTCGAATATATGAAGCAATGGGTTAGCAATATAGTTCAAAATGAAAGTAATAGTATGTAACGCAATTAGGACGCTGGTCGGGCAAAGTATTTTTGGGATTTTCTATCAGGAATTTCTGAGTACCGACCTTACATTGGTACCGAGTTGATGAAAAAGGGGCCCCTACGACTTGGAGCTTTAACAAAACTGGCGCAAAAGTCTATCTCTACGTATACGTAACCATTTGAAGATAACAGACGTGGTATTATGTGAAATTCAATGCAATGTTATCTTCATCCCGACGCAGACCTGACAGGATTTTGAACAGAATTTATTTAAGTATTACGGTTAAATCTTTGAATATGTTTTAAAATTTCACAACACGTATAAATAGAATAACGTTTCGGGCTTTCCCTAAATCGGTTCAGTTTGATTAATATTATTTATTTTACTGGAAATGACAATCGCGGATGAATCATCATAAAATGTAAAACTGTTGAACTATTACAAATATATTAATTAACAATGGGTTCATGAATTAGTTTAAAATCTCATTGCAATAATTTTTCAGGATCGCTTCTCTTCAATACATCTAAATATGAGATGACGAGAATTATCGACATTTGGTGTGTAACCAAATGCGAAAATTCATAAATTCGTACATACTCGCTAGTACGAATGACCGCCACCATTTTAAACAATAAATAGTTTACCGATCCTGAGAGAACATGTAAAAGAGATGGAGATATACAGGATATATAACGCTATCTCTCTTACACTATACAATCTGTCCCAGAAAGCATTACACAAACGGTAGGTGAATGTACACTTGAAAAATTGTAACCACGAAAAGTTATGCGACGTTTCCACATGTCACACTGTTTCGCAATCCATTGCGCACTGACTACGGGGGTGCATAGTCATGCGCCGGCGCCGGCGAGTAATCGGCGCCGTGCAGCAGCGATTAGGTTTGGTATTGCAGCATTGGCGCAGCCGCGAGGTTTGCGTGATGGCCGCTGTTCATCCGGAGTGCGGATAGCGACTTGTTGTACCATTCGTCCTCTGCGCTCATGCCTGTAGATAAAAATATCATTAGAAGTTTTAAAAACAAAAATTAAATACACTTCTAAAACAACAAAAGATCGCCCCTTCATCGCACGGTTTTTGTTTATTAGTCATTAATGTTCCATTGTTTGGCAAGGGTCTCCCAACTCTTTTTTCACTTCTTTCAGTCCAGAGCTGCCAAGGACCAATCTTTATTTATTTGCAAGATTTTTATGACCCAAAGGAACTGAATCAAAGAGGTATAGTTAGTTTATATGTAAGTTTGATATCAATGTATTATTATACACAAAAATTGTCTAAATAATGATGAAACTTGCATCATAACCCGTTGCGTAGTTTAGGAAACAACGTGGTTACTACGCAAACAAACACGCGACTTTCATTTTTTGCCAATTTAGTTAGGCAGTCAACGTCAGGATCTTGAAAAATGTAGCTTCTGAGTTGTGACTGACTTATTTGCCAATTTTGTGTATAATAATAATAAGCTATTTATTCCGAATTTAGACAGAGTTTAAGTATAGGTAATTAATATTACCAATAAAACCAATTGGATTGTGATTCGGTTGTAAAGGGTTTTTCAATAGGGACTCTCGAACGTTGACAGCGCATAGCGGCCATCTTGGTAATGCGATAGCTATGATCTTGTGTGTGTCTTGGTGATGCGATTATTTTCTGTGGGGCTACGTGAAAACTCTAGTGTATGCAGATAAACCACAGGCAAAAGCTGCCCTAAAGGTCAACATAACTCGCGTTCTTCGTGAAATTGAGCCACATTTATGCGAAGACTTCTTTCAAAATTGGTCCACCAGAATACACCATCTATAGCGGAGTCGCAGTGGCCATTTGGCTGATATTATTTTCCACACATAATGTCATTGAATATTCTTTAAAATTTAATAAAAATTGTGGTAATATCACATAAACAATTTGTTTTATTTCATTTCAATGTTCGAGCGCTCTTAATGAAAAACTCTGTATATAGGTAACTTTCACCGGGCTTTTAGGAGTTTCGTTTTAATTATGACCATTCCAATATTAGGAAATAAATTTGAGCTTTTCAGTTGAATTTCTAAAACGCGCTTTTTACTAAATTATTCGTTGCGCTTAAACTGAAAAGTCAAATGAAAATCACTCCCAATAAATCTATATTTATATAAAAATCAATGCCACTTTCTTCGTAATTTCATAACTCAAGAACGGGCTCATCCATCCAAACCAAATATTCAGGCTTCGTTTTGACTAATTAGTAGATGGTTTATGTGAAGTTTGAACAGAATCGGTCCTGCGGTTCTTCATTTATCACATTTTTTTGTAACAAATGAATTCAATGAATGATGGATCATCATCTCATCTATGTATGTATATAAAAATCAATGCCACTTTCTTTGTAATTTTATAACTCATGAATGGACTCACCTAACCAAACTAAATGTTCAGGCTTTGTTTGACTAATTAGTAGATGGTTAGGGTGAAGTTTGAACAGAATCGGTCGAGCGGTTCTTGATTTATCACATTTCTTGTAACAAATGAATTCAATGAACGGTGGACATTCATCTCATCTATATATATAAAAATCAATACCACTTTCATTGTTATTTTATAATCCACCAAAACTGTGTAATTGCACCAGATTCGCAGTGTAAAACTTATTGCCAAATTTAATTGATGCTACGATCTTAACTGGTAAATCAAAAGGAGAAGTTGTGTTTGATACCGCGTATCCCTATGGTCCCAACTGATATGCCATTTGAGTTCAAATGATTACAATATCCTCTGCGTTTATCATTTGCTATGCCCATCAACAAAACCCAAGGGCAATCATTTCGCGTATGTGGTCTGAATTTGGAGAATTCATGTTTTTCAAATGGCCAACTTTATGTTGCCTGTTCTAGAGTCGGTACCCCCAGTCTTTTGTTTAATAATATAAAAGTTTTGGATTAAGTTATACAATTGCTAGCAATTAAAAAAATATTTTATGTTTCAATAAATAAGATGATCCTATAAATTTGTTATTATTATTTTACTTTATACGTAGCGAAGCACGTATCGGGCCGCTAGTACAATATAAAACATCGACTTCGGTCACTAGTTCCAATAATATTTAACTTCGTTCAATAAGACATTAGACATTGTTAGTACGAAGAACATATTAGCAGTCTACGAGAGTTCGTAGCAAGTTCGTAGCACGTTCGGCCCGTAGCTCGTAGCGCCGAGTCCCGCTACGTAGCTATATATACGATGTACGTAGAGGAGGGCAGGGAAGCGAATAGTGAGGTACCGAATCGACCCTCGCGTTTTCTCAAGATGCAATCTCGCCGCAGGAAATAAGATATTTGCCAAGACGCCGCGAGGACGCCCGCCAAAGTAAATGTAGTGGAAATTTTCTTATTAGAATATCTACGCTACGATGCCTCGCCTCCATTACTTGCTCGTTTTTTCTTACGCAGGAATCTTTGCGCCCGCGGCCGCTTCGTATTTCACGGTTTATCGCTTCGAGCTTTTTTCGTTTCTATTTTTGAAATAGAGTGCAGTAAATGGATTCTCGATACGGAAACCTATTAAGGATGTAATATTGAAATTCACTAGTCTGTTTGACGTGACAGGAGAACTAGAAAACCACAAGAAATGAAATTTTATTATTTGGTGAAATAAAAAATATGAGTTTAGTTTTTGCAAATGCATTATAAAAGAAAAATACCCAGATTATATATTTATCTCTTCTATAAATGTGTGGAATAGTGAATGTAGTGTGTGGTTGAGAGCAGTGTTAGGAATATTTATTATTTCTTTGCCAATACTAATATGGTCGAGTTTGTCCAGTTATTAGTTCCATGTATTAGGAGATTAGGTCACAGAGCGTCTTGACTTGAGTATAGCAAATGATTAATCTCCGGCCGCATGCTCAAGAAGCGATCAATTATACCACGCATAGGTTGGACGCCTACATCGTTAGATAACTGTTTAGGTTCATATATAACATTGCAATCGATATCTAGGACGCCGAGTGACAACGGTCGCGGGTATGAAGACAAGTTAATACGTTTTGTGTGTTCAATGGAACAACAATAGCGATGTTTCCAGGGTAAAAAAAATTGATTCTATTTAGTCCGTCATTCAGATTATAGAAAAATATTGGATAGGTATATTTTGTTTTATCAAATCAATAAAAATTGACAAATATAAAAGGCATCAAAGATCAGGAGTGGCGGCTGGTGACGTCACTGCTCGCTAAAAAGTGTAGCGTGCAGTGACGTAACAACGCACTGTGTCGTCATCATTTTATGTTTATATGAAAAAAGAAAAAATACGTGTCTAGTATTTTTTGGAAATCGGACTGACGGACTAATTAGATTTTTCTAGTCAACTACCCTATTTCGTTTGTCAAAACGTCACTGTATGATGAGATACTTATGCCATTTTGAAGAATGATGTATCTTGTTCAAGGTAGCCATCAAAACACATGAGTAATTACGTAACGCGTGCCATCAGAAGCAATGGGTATCATTTTGACAGATCAACAACATTTATTGCGCTATTTACATTTTTGAGCACTCATTTTTTGAAAATATGGAACAATGGATTAGTAAGCAATGCTTCAAAATGATCCCAATTAATAGTAATACTGTGTTACGTAATTGGGGTACTGGGTCGTCGATATGGTTGAAGCTTAGTAAGAAACTGATACATGATTTTGAAATCAATTTGATTGCATTAATTAACAGTTAGTATTCTGTTAAACGAGAACAAATCTGTGGTAACAGTACCTCTAATAACCGTCATATGTAAAATAAAGCTGATTTTTCCGACGCCAGATAATTTTATCCGCGGACTAATTTTTTAATCATATAAAATCGTTTAGTCCTAAGTTTAATTCCACGGGAAAGAAACCTGTCGTATGGGAAATACAAGTATGTGTTGAAACGGGGTATGATGCAAGTTTCATCATCATTTAGACAATTTTTGTGCATAATAATACATTAATTTCATATCCCTTTACAACCGAATCACAATCCAAATGGTATTATTGGTAATATTAATTACCTATACCTAAACTCTGTCTAAATTCGGAATAAAAAGCTTATTATTATTATACACAAAATTGGCAAAGAAGTCAGTCACAACTCAGAAGCTAGATTTTTCAAGATCCTGACATTGACTGCCTAACTAAATTGGCAAAAATGTAAATTAAATTCGCGTGTTTGTTTGCGTAGTAACCACGTTGTTTCCTAAACTACGCAACGAGTTTAGATGCAAGTTTCATCATCATTTAGACAATTTTTGTGTATAATAATACATTGATATGAAACTTAAATATAAACTAACTATACTTCTTTGATTCAGTTCCTTTGGGTCATAAAAATCTTGCGAATAAATAAAGATTGGTCCTTGGCAGCTCTGGACTGAAAGAAGCGAAAAGAGAGTTGGGAGACCTTTGCCAAACAATGGAACATTAATGACTAATAAACAAAACCGTCGTCTATACCTCGTCCTGTCATTATGACATTTAACATTTTTGATTTTTATTTGAAATGTTTTCTAAAAACGTCCGTACGTGAAATGAGGTACAAAAAGTTATGGTCACGATAACACTAATATCGATGATGTCGTGTGATATGTATTTTTATCTCTTTGTTTGTTTCATTCCTGCAATAACCTCATAAGATAAAAAAGGTCAAATGTAGCATCGTAATTTTTTGTTTTTATTATTATTATTATTGTTTATGATCACTCTTGCTTCTCCAATCCACTTTTGATGTAGACATCGGCTTCACTTGCCATAAATAAAAATAGAATAGAATAGATGATGTTGTGAACTCGTGATTATATATCAATGTCGTGTCACTAAACTCGTGTCGTAATTACACGAGTAAGTAGCAAAAGACATTTATCATTGGTTTTAACATTTTTCAATATCACTGTGAAAAGATTAAAGTTGTAAGTAAAATAAATTACAAAGCCCGACGAAGAATGATAAAAAAGCAGAACGGGTGATATTAATAAATTGTAATCAAGTTCTTTTCTTCGCGATCATCTGTCGGAACTGGTGGCCGTGTGGCGAAGACCAAGTTTTCCCATTATTACAAGGGATATTTGTATAAAAACGAGGCATCATCTTCGCTCCAGCCAACTTTATAATTGCCTTGACGGCTCTAATAGAAACTTGATGAAAGCTGCCGCTCTCCGCCGTCTACCGCTTTTTGTTTTACGCTACAAACTTGTATTTTAGTTGGTATTGCTCTTAGTGTAATTTGTTGTATGAAAATATTTTAAATTTTAGGGTAGTTAGCAACTTATTGTATTAGTAATTTTGGTGGATTACTTTTTATTTAGATATTGAGATATCTGTCGTCGATACAAATCAACGTAGATGAGCAATTTCCGAGGGTAACTAAAAATGACTAAGAACATATTATATATAAAGCGATTTCTTTATCTAGTTTATATAAAAACAAGTAAGACCAATATGAAACTATTGTAATTTTATTGTAGGATTAAAATCGTTCTAGTACGTACTACAATTTTCTTGCGTGTTTTTTCGCATGTAAAATAGTCGATTCAAATCAAACCTTATTTTCTCTCCACCTCCTCCAATCTATCAACTTTTAAAATCGTTCTCAACTCACCCATGGTATCCTGCCTCATGCCTACGGCGCTCATATTGGCGCCGTGTCCCATGGAGAAGCCCTGCGGCATGGGGTAGGAGCCGCCACCCATCTGTGATAAGGAGAATATGTCCTTCTGCAACTCTTCGTAACTGCCGTGGTGCTGTGTAACAAAATTTTAAGCTTAGCGTATGTTTATAAGAACGACAATTCTGGGTAATGTTAATTTTGGCTATTATTAAACAATTCTAAAATCAACACCAAAGAGATCTTTCTAAAGTAAGCCTTTAGATTTAAATTCAAAATCGTTTAAATAGAGTAATTAAAATCGATGGTTTGTGTGTGTGTTATAAAAATTGTAATGTTATAATATTTGGTCTTATATTCTAGTTACTCGTGGTATGGCATGTGAACATCAGTTTGCTTTAATGTATAAAAGGACTGGAATTTGAATATTATTGATGAATTTTGTCACAATATCTCTGGAATGTGGCATGCATGTTAGTATTATAGTATCTGGTTCAATACAGACCAACCTCGGCAAGCGTAGGTTAAGCCAATCGATTGACTAGCAGGGTAATTGCGTAACTCACTATCAGTAGTAATGGGTTTCATTTTGACAGTTCAACAACATACATTGCATTGTTTATGTTTTTGAGCGGACACATTTTCGAACATATGAAGCAATAGATTGGCAATTTTCTTCGAAATTATTCCAAATAGCAATAAAGTACGTATTAGTAATAGCACATGACGCAATTAGGTATTGTCCAGCTTTTCAGGTTGGTATTAAATAATAACTTAGATATTAAAGCCTTTAATATATCTAATTTATTATTTAATACCAACTTGGGAAGCACCCAGGACCGCACTACGAGACCAACTTAACAATCTAGATTGTTGGGTTGGTTTAGTTTGCAACTATGTTTTAAACTAAACCAATAACAACATCAGCACCCTAATTGCCTCAGTTGGAATAATTTTGGAGCTTATTGCTGTTCTTTTACTCCCTAAGTTCAAAGACGTGTATGCTTAACAACGTAAATAAAGTAATGATTATTGTTGAACTGCCAAACCCATGCTACAATTACCCTGCTGATTCAAATATAGAATGTGATAAAAAACCTACAAAAAGTTTTCCTTCTAAAGAGTATTCTATTCTTTTCTAGCTAAGTACGAACGCTCGAAAACCTCATTTCTTTAAATACTTTAATACTGAACATTAGCATACTAAAATCAAGCTACTATTATAATGAGCCGTAGTATTCGCAATCTCGTCATCGCATTACTGCCACGCAGCTTCGTGCGGCTGCGAGCACAAAAATTTTCCCGCCCCGTTTTATGTTAATCGCGTAAATTAATCCGCGGCTTTATGTTTTATACCGATTAACACTTGTGTTAATAGGATAGCGGTGTGGAATTACGTTAGGTCGCCGACGACGTGGCGGCGGTGGTTAGGCCTGCTTTTATTTTCACTTATTTTAATACTTATATTGTTTTTTATACGCAATACACATACTTGTATTTCCCATACGACAGGTTTGTTTCCCGTTGAATTAAATTGAGGACTGAACGATTTTATATGATTAAAAAATTATTCCACGGATAAAATTATCTGGCGTTGGAAAAATCAGCAGTCTTTTTGTAAATTCAAATTAATAGCTTTTTTAATAAATTCATACAAAAACAAATAAATAGAATAGAAGTGTCTCTTTGTTATTTCCAATAGCAGCTTAATATTACTAAATACGTTTGAAAGTAGGTATATAAGCGATTTAAAACAAAATTTTGGCTTCGTTTACTTAACTCATCTGAGCTAATTCACCTAGAGAAACTATACACACTTTTAGTAATCTTTAAATACCTGGGTGCATTAAAATTACTTCAAAAAAAAAAACTTTATTCATCTGGGTGCATTGACCAGTGCAATATTAATATTTGCACTGGTCTGGTCGTGCCTCGGAAAGAACGTTAAGCCGTTGGTCCCGGTTGCCATACGAACATCTAATGACAGTCGTTACAGGCTGTTAGAGCCCTAAAAATCCATCAATTGGTCTAACTGCAATATTTCGATATCAGGTTGTGGAGGTCAGTCGGCAGTTGCTTCACGGAAAATATCGAAGTTTAGCCAAAATCAGCAGTTAGACTGGTAAAGCGGACCCCAGACTCCAAAAGCTGAAAAGCTACGGATGCGACTGGGATTAACGCTGAGATGACGTGACGTAATATGATGATGACTTAAACATAAATTTAATGCACCCAGGTATGTAAGGTGAATAAAGTTTTTCTAAAGTAATTTTAATGCACCCAGGTGAAAAAAGTTTTTGTAAAGCACTTTTAATGCACCCAGGTGTTTAAAGTTTACTACAAGTGTGTTTAGTTCACCTAGGACCCAGATGAATTAAGTAAACGAAGCCAAAATTTTGGTCAATCTGTCTGCTCGTCCTCGTCCCGGTTCACCAACTAACTAAAGCAGATAGGTGATATTTTTAGGAGTTATTTAAATAAAGTTTTTGTCACTTCAAAAAAACAATAAATGTTTCACGAAGAACTTAAAACACATGTATCGATCGACGTACCTACGATAAAAAGTGTTAGCAAATAACGTGGCGTTAGCATATCGTACGTGTATAGTAAAAACTAGCTGCGCCACACGGTTTCACCCGCGTTTTTTTTTATATGCCCCGCTCCTAATGGTCACAGCGTGGTTGTTATCTTCTATCCTTTTCTTAACGATATGAAAAGAAAAAGATGCAATTAACTTAAAATTAGGTTAGTTTCGGCGCCATTGTATTAAATTAGGTTTGATATGGTAAGATGAGTGTTTGTCGCCAAAATATTAATTTGTTGTGAAAACAATGTCAACTGTCAAATTGTTTTTTTCTTTTATTTTATATGTGGAAGATATATTATGGGTCTGAGAGATAGCTAGTAAAATATGAGTCGAAATCCATTACTACTACTATATACCTACCGTCGGGTAAATAGGCTTTATGTTATGTATGTATTTAGAAGTGGTAAAGATAACAAGATCATTCGAATTGTTTACGACTAGAATGGCTTCGGCATTCCAGATTAACATCTAACTGAGAGGCTAACCCAAATCCGTTTCGCACAATCAACGATTCAACCTACAAACTCCGGGATCTGTTGAAATCCCTCAGAATCTACACGGCGATACGTTTATTCATACAGTTTCAGAATTATTGAAATGTGCCCAGTGTTTGCGTTATTTTCGTTGGTCAGTCGAGCCGAGCGTCCAATCTCATTATGCCGTAATCACGGAGATTGATTAGCGCCGCATAGTAATGGCGTCCAAATTGTGGCGAAAACGAACACAGCCTGTATGTATGTATGTGTTTTAAGTTCGTCAACATTTATGTGACCGAAATGCGGTTTCTGAATGCTTGAGCAGCAGTGTTATTCTGTTAAGAATTTTATAAAGCTTTTCCTGAATTTTTCCCATGCTTTAATAGTACGGACGACAGCAGGTCAAGCTAGACCAAACTGTCAGATATTTTCAACCAACCTTGAGCCTTTTTTATACTTTAGAGATAGAAAAGTAGAAAATCTAATAAAGAAATCGGACAGATTGTAGTAGTTTGATGTGCTGTCGCCTGTACAATACGAGATAGGTATTACGATAATGATACATTGCGGTCAGCTGAAAATTACAGCCGAGGTGATATTGTTACTCTGAGATCCGAGTCGCAGATGAGCGCTACAAGAAAGCTGATTCTATGATATTGAAAGATAAAAATAAATAAAGACTCTGAATTTCTTAAATTTTTACTTGTTCACAAATTATACACCAGCCTTTTTTTAAGCAATGGAACAGAAACAGCCAGTATCACAAAAAATAAATAAAAAATAAAGCAAATTAATATTTTTGTGCCTTTTTTTGTTCCGTAACAAAAACACAAACATTAATTTGCTTTTATTAATTTTGACAATAAATTACAACTACATATTTATCTGTATAAATAGTTGTAATTTATTGAATTAAATGTTTATTTATATATTTTATCTTCCAAATTCATTTTACGTATTTATTCATAAAATATTGACCAGTTTTCTAACATAAAAACTCTTAGCCAAGATAAAAAGTACCGTTGATTTTTAGACCAACCATCTTGATGCACTCTGCGATTTACATTACAATGCGTAATGAGATAAACACGATATTGAAATTGGCGAAATACAAAAACCTTTACGAGCTAATGTTACTTTACTAAAATAGCTATTGTAATGTTCAGGGCGAAGATAAATCCAGCAAATCAAAGATCACATATCGGTCCAGCTCAACTAGAGCTAAAATGGACCCGACTTTGTGTTATTTAAAGAAAGATAGAAAAATACATTTAGATATAGATGTTACCTGCGGGTATCTGTTGATGGTGTTTGGGTGTGGGTACGGCTGGTATCCTCTGTAGCCCTGGATGTTCCTCATCATGCCGTTACAGCCAGGCAGCACTGCTGGTGCCAACGCCTTCTGCAATTGCTTCTCTTGCTTGCGGTACTTCGCACGGCGGTTTTGAAACCACACCTGTTAAAAGAATATGATTTTATGTTGTATTTGCTCCAGAATATACAATATGTAAAGAAAACCCTGACCAATCCGTGAACGTATTGCTAGGTATAGATAACTAATTCTCCTAATGCCTACAAAGCAGGGCTAAAGTTAAAAATAATCCCCCTAAAAAATAAATATTATTTCGAAAAAGCGAGATAATTTAAGCGGTAGGCAACACGGTAGGCATGCATGCGCGAATCGGGGCAGGTCACGCATTTAAAATAATGTTGTCACTTTTTTAAAAAATACCAAATTTTGGGGAAATCGGAATTAATTCGCGAAGAAAAAAGATTATTTCTAAAATTCATTAGTATTGTTACTATGATGAATATAAAATATTCATATTTTATTTGGTCATGTGTTTACCTAACCTAAGTGTTTACATAATGTTTACTACTTATTGTATAAGTAGATAGATATACGTGAAATATATGTGTATATAAATGGACCATCACAGAATCACGAACATCACAGAATCTTTAGTATTGTAGTTACTCCCTTTAATCCATGCAAATAGGTTGTAATTAAAAATTCACTTTATTACCACTTAAAGGGAAATTTTAATTAGTTATTAAATCTGTCATTTATAGTGTACATAAAAAGCATGTCTTCTGTCTATGGTGTTAAAAAGGAAGAAAGTAAGGATTAATCAAGAGAAAGATTTAAGACTTCTAGTGGACAATGATCCACTAGAAAGATAATGTCGGAAAACCCACCCCCAAAATAGAGCATAGACGTATGACATGCAGTATGCAGAACTTTCCACATAATGGAGAGTTTTGTTGTAACAAAAATTAAAAATATTAATTAAAAAGTGTCGCTAAAATTAATATTTTAGGTCGTTTTGAATGTATTATTATTAATAACAATAACCAGTTACATGTAAGAGCTACCCGGCGCACAAATTTTTGTGCGACATTATAATACATCTTTGTGCACGTACTACCAAATAGCATCTTATATCGACGAAAGTATATAACCAGATTAACAGTCTGGTTATATATTTTTGTCTTAGGTGCATAAATCTTCCTTGTTTCAGCGTTAGATCTATAAGTTTATAGATTTATATAGCTAAAACAATGGCCAAAACACACGAGCCCCTAATCTGTGTGTTGTCAACGGGAATGGAAGCGTGCGTCGTTTGATATGGTGATTACAGCTGATTAGAGGGAGAGGGTGGAGTGGCCCCTTTCCCTCCCATCTCGCAAGCCCGCGAGGGCGGAGCGCCCTCCGTACGCACTCTCCATATAAATAAACCGATATACCCTATACCTAACAGTTAGTGAAGCCACCCTATCCAAAATATACATTATGTAGGTATTTTGGACGGCGCTTCTCAACATTGTCTTCAGTGATTTGTTTTTATTTTTATAAAACAAACTTTGTGTTTTATTTTTCCGTTTTCATTTAAACATACATATTATATTCTAACTGGAACTGTAAAAGCATTGGAATGCATGCTCATTAAGTTTCTTGCATGTCACCACACAAGTTTCCGCGGTTACCTTGCTGTTCTGTGACCGAGTTCTCGTAATGTGAAGTTAGGTGGATGGAGCTTAAAGTGAACTATAAAAGAGTCAATCCCTAGCATTAGTTGTACTGACAACTCGCGCCATGCTCACTTTACTTGTTGGCATTACAGAAATATTATTCCCTAGGGTGAAATGTGGGGCAAGGTACTATGGGTACCTAAGCCTTTAGGAATGACTTATTTTACCTAGGTATGTTTGATTCGTATTTCTTTTTATTTTATGATTGGTGGAATTAGCCAGAAGTAGAAGCTCAGAAGATTCTGAGCTTGCTCAAATCCAAATCGTGAGTGAATATGCATCTGCCTGTGCCTCGTTTTGGATCAAATAATTAAAAACAAAGTCTATGAATTGTGTAGGAAACCAGTTTTTATCAAGGAAAAAAACACGCGTCTCTCCATATTTATGATAGAAAGGATAATCCCCACAGATTGGGAACCGCTCCCTTCTTATAGGTATGGATGGAGGGAGGAAACATAAATGGGATATTAGTTTTTTCGCAGAGCTACCCGACATCCGCCCGCATTGCGCGTTGTAATGAAAAACGAGGCGATTTCATTACGGTTTAAATAAACGTAGCTTTGTATAAATGGATTCGATTAGGTCAGTAATATCCAAACTCTTTTTGTAGTGGTACACCGGTTTATTCAAACTTTTTGGAATGATCGAAAGTAGAAAGAATTCTTACAATATAAATCTGTGTAAAATGTGTGTATAAAGTTTTTTACTTAAATTTTATGTTTTCTGTGCGTTTTGGTGTATACTGTAAGTACGGCAAGCAATTATGATATAAATTTATACTAATATATAAAGCTGAAGAGTTTGTTTGTTTGTTTGAACGCGCTAATCACAGGAACTACTGATTCGATTTGTTTTATTTTTGCATTAGATAGCCCAATAATCCAGGAAGGCTTTAGGCTATATAACATCACGCTGCGACCAATAGAAGCGGAGCATACGCGGGTGAACCGCGCGGCTATGCTAGTAAATAATAAAAAAATACTGGATCACTATTTGGATTTGATTTAAAAAAAATCAGTATAACGCTGTTATTTATTTTTTATAATTATAAACAAGTGCTTGACTGCAATCCCGCCTGATGGTAAGCAGTGATGTAATCGTTGATGGTAATGCGCGTTAGTTTATTAAGAGCCTATTCACTCAAAAAACTGAGAGAAAAGGGCAGAAGACAGCAGTTGAGCGAGGTGATGCAATGTTAAAGCGAACAACACTACCAACGATGCTGCGCCAGAGGGAGATTGATCTGGAGACCCTCCACGACCAAACTCCCGACATAAAAAACTTTTGGCGCATCGTACCCGGCACTCATCGCAACACAACTGCTCAGACACGTCTACCGTACGCTTAAAACTGAGTAGTTCCGTACGTTAAAAATGAGTAACTTTTTGTAAAAATGAGTTTGACGTTAGTTGTTGTAGTAATATCGGGCGGAGTACACCGAGCTCTTATAGCAGATCAGACGTTGAACTGTACTGCTTTTTAGTACCTACTCACAGAACAACAAGGCACTTTATCTACTGCCCAGTTATAAGAGCTAAGTAAGTGATGGTGGTAAGCTTTTTGTACCGAGTTTGACTCACTTTGATTTTGCAGCTACACAAATACGTTAAATGATAAATATCTACGAAATATACATGTGTATCTGACATCGTAACGCAAACTTCGTGAAAAGGCTACACTGCATGCCACTAACAAAATTATGATAGTCATTTATGTCGTTAATGAGCGGTTACAGAAATAACAGTGTTTAAAAAAAGTGTCGGCTCGACCTTAGAACGTTGCAAGCGTGCCGCCGTGCGTGTTTGTAGGTATGACGTTGACCCCTAATGCAAACTCTATTAAATCAGCTGATAGGATAGTTTTTCTAGTATTGTTCACACTGCGCTTTTTTGTGTAATTAACGAAATAATTAATGTTTACTTTAAAATCTTATTGGGTTATAAAAGTATAGCAATTATGAACGCTCTAAAGTGAAAAAACGACATATTATTATTTTTTTAAATTGGGTAAAAGCCGACGCAAAATTCCACCACTGGGTGTTCAGAATCATGTACTGGATCCATGGTACTCGATTGTGCGTCAATGTCAGATACACTCTTTATATATATATATATATAATACGAATTTCTAACTAATCGAGTAAATTGAGTTCCTATATTGATAGATAGTGTTCTCAAAGAAAAACAATACACGGTACTTACACAATATCAGTCCACAATACATATTATTATGAGGTTCGGGCCTCGGGTTACCGTATATGCCTTGTTTCTGTAATATCTAAAATAAACCAAGTCAAGGAAAAGAATGTACCTAGCTTATCAAATCTTTCGTTTTGTTTGTGCATTGTTAAGTGTTAAAAATACTGTTTTAATTGATAACGGCACCGATCCAACCAACACTAATAACTAGAATATCATCATGATAACTAAAACATCAAATATTTTTAAACAGAACACGCCCAATCAACAAGAAACAATTTACAGATAGAGTTAACTTAGTAAAGATCCTTATCTGAGACACTTTGTTCGTCAGAACATGGTATAGATAGCTATCTAATGTCGTGGCAGAGTACCGAGTTATCCGAAGAAAACGGTCGCCTTTAAACTGAAAAAGCACGGGATCCAACAAAACATTTTCTTATTTCCAATTGTAGAATTCATTTGAGGGCAGAGACAATGTCGGGAGGCGCGCGGGGAGGATGAGCGGCTAACTTCGTTACGGATCCATTTGATGGGATTGCAATGCCTCAGGGGCCACCCGCTCCGCCCCGCCACCCGCGACCCTCGCACACCCGACGACGTTGTATTTTTATATCGAAATTCTCCTCTAGAAGGAGGGAACTCGACGACGTCGTCTTTAACGTTTACATTCTTATGTAGCGTCGCCTAAACGTTAATAGCCTCCTACGGAGCGCGCGTGCACGGGCATACAGTGCTAGACATACATATATCATGTACCGGCTCGTATGTATACATACATACACACTTGCTATTACTCACCGGTAGGTACTCACGAGTGTGGCACGCTCGCCCACGCGCATATCACGTGCTTTTAGCGACGCTACCGAAGTAAAAGTATGAAATAATGTCGTTTCGTTTATAACCTTTCATATCTAAGAAAAGCTTCGACATTCGTGCTTGAAAGAAAAGCGTAATTGTCGTCTTGATGGAGCGACACTGAATAAAATATCACTTGAAAGATATTCCATATGTATGAGAGTTAATACGTGATGATTAGATTAGGTACTTTTGGAAACAAGAAATTCTTTGTAAGGTTTGCGTTCGCAAAAGTAAAAGGTAAAGAGCAAGTCTACGAAATATTCATAGACATACAGACAGACGCGACGAATAAAGGATGTTAAAAATCATGTTCTGCATAAAACATCTAAAGCGACAAATTAGGTGCTCCGGGGACAAATCAACATCGAGGGTCCTGGGGGATTGAGCAATTTTAAAACTGAGATAAAGATCTCTCGCGTTTACTGTAAGCATTTCGTATTCATACGGCCGAGCCCGACAGATGCCACTTTAATTCAATCCGCCTCCGGCCTACGCTCCAAATTGTATTATCCGAGTATTCGCGCATCATTGATATTTCGACAATTCCATCCTAGAACGACTGGCGTGATACCATTGTGCTGGCTGCAATATTTTGTACGTTTTTATTCGCACCGCGGGTGGTCCATTTTTGCCGACATTCCTGTGTACGTTAATTGAATCGTGAATGTGATGAATATTTAACATAATGCATCCGAATATAAATGGACGTTGATGTTTTCTTTGGAAAATTGTTACGTAAGTATAGGTAGGTATATTTCAGACTGACGAATGACGTATCTAGGCCAATAAGTTCGGCCTTGCTTTTCTTTTTTTGTATTTTGTAAAATTGAAACAAACAAAATCAAATCGTTTTACCACAAACCAATCAATACAAATAAGCTACATAAATGGTGTCCCCAGCCAGTGTTATGCTTACTTAAAGGCGTGGCCATACTCAATAAATAAAGAAGAGAAAGAAAATTAATCAAAATGAAAAAAGAGTTTCCGTGGAATAGGTACATTGCTTGTTCCTCCCCATGGGTACGGTATGTACCAAGAACAAAGTGAATTGCTCATTACGTTCCCATTAGGTACATTTGCCATGGGCAAATAGTTTTATCTTTCTGACTGGCTGACCCTTTGGCAGATCAAAAGAGACTGGTTTTTTTTTTTAAATAAATGTTTTGAATTTGCAATTAAATAATAAATGTTTTGTTTTGCAGTTGGTGGGATCAAACCTGAGATTAAATTAACATATCTGCCGCCTTAGCAGGCTGTTAGAAAAACAGTTTTTAGTTGTTTTTGCAGTCGTATTTTTAGATACCTTGTTTAATTGCCTGTAAGAAGATTTTATGGAAAAGCAGGGATAAATTAACTATCTCGTGTGTTGAAATTTAAAACCAGAGAAATAAATTCAAACATTATCTTGGTTCAACATAGTTAAGGTGCAAGGAACGGTACCTACATAATAAATTATAATGCAGAATCTATAACTCACCTGTATCCTTGCCTCGTTGAGTTTCGTCGTCCGCGCCAGTTCCTCTCTGCAGTAAATGTCGGGATAATGAGATTTGGCGAAAGCCGCTTCTAATTCTGCTAATTGTTCCTGTCGCAATAAAAACAACAAGAATTTAGTCATAGTAATTAACCTGTTAAGAATCTGGGACAATGAGGATGACTCAGATATTGTTTTAAGTAGGTTTGAGAGAAGTCTGGAGAGAACACTTCAATACAACTTCTCGTGATTATTAATAATTCTCCAACACTTGCACGGGCTTGTCCCGCAGAAGATTTGGGGAGAAAAATTGGACAACACAAGCTATGTTTGCTTATTCAACACATGGGCAGTGGTAAATAAAGCGATGAAGAATATCTGTTTGTACTTAAAGATGTTTGCAACGCTTCTCTATGCCAAAACTGGAACGGGTTTATGGTAAAGAAGTTTTAGGGAGAATAAATTAAAGGCAATACCAGGTCCGACTTTAGATGCCTTTTCCCGAACACAAGAGCAGTGTTGAAGCAAAGAACGTAATACATTCAGGTTGTAGGGTCATCAGCAGCGTGCATGATATTTTTTTTAAATAGAATCTCGAATGATTGCTCGAAAGTAGTTTTTGAATCAAACCTAGTTAAAATATCTATACTTTTTGTCATTTGGGACAGTTTGATTTTGCAGCTTGACATTTTAAATGAACTCTCCTCTACGGACGACAACAAGTCTAGTTAGGCATTTACTAGGAATTAAATCATCATCATTATTTCAGCCGAAAGATGTCTTCTGCTGATCATAGGCTTCCCCCAAGGATTTTCACGACGACCGGTCCTGCGCCACCCGCCTCCAGCGGTTTCCCGCGACCGTCAGTCCAGTCGGTTCACCTTGTCGGGGGCCTACCCATGCTGCGTCTTCCGATGCGTGGTCGCCACTATAGAAACCGTCGGCTACGGGCAATGTGCTCGGCCCATTGCTACTTAAGTATTGCAATAGGGTAGTTGACTAAAAAAAAACTAATTAGTCCGTCAGTCAGATTTCCAAAAAATACTAGACACGTATTTTATATTTTTTCATATAAACAAAAAATGAAGACGACACAGTGCGTTGAAAACTCGTGTGACGTCACTGCACGCTACACTTTTTAGCGAGCAGTTACGTCACCAGCCACCACTGCTGATCTTTGATGCTTTTTATATTTGTAAATTTTTATTGATTTGATAAAACAAAATATACGTATCCAATATTTTTCTATAATCTGAATGACGGACTAAATAGAATCTTTTTTTTTTAACCAGGAAACATCACTATTCTTCGGGTTATGTCGGTTATTCCCGTTCTTCTGCGGATCTCCTCATTTCTGATTTTAAAAGTATCTGATGAAAATGTGAACAAACCTTATGGAAACATTTGCCAAAATTAATTAGTAACAGTTAAATTTGTATTTAGGAAGTTTAAATATTATATCTCATCACTAATCCAACAAATTTGATATGACAACACGATTGGTGCAGTCGCTGAGCGACTGACGGCACAAATATTTGTACGGCCTACAGACGTACTCCTGTAGCGTGAATGCGTTTACAAACATTTAGGCTGATTTCACAGATATCCGGCAGGTCCGTACGGGCTCGCCCGGGGACACGCATAAGGAGCTTAGAACATCATTTCCCAACGACGCGGATTGGTGCACATGCGAACTACTCCGGGGGGAGCCCGTACTTCTCCCCTTCTCTAGCAACCATATCGTACTGAATGAACCTTACGTTTCAGAGCGCTGCTGTCGTGATCCGTACGGGGCCTTCCGCGTACGGACTGCCCGTACGGATCTGCCGGATAGCTGTAAAAATGTTTGTAAACGCATCACGCTACAAGGCTACAAGAGTAATGTAAGTCCGCCATTGTACAATGTTTTTCTTTGTGCATAAAGTTTATAGTTAGTTTAAGTTATAAATCTTCCAAAAATCGGTGACTGAAATTGAGGTTATGAAATCAGTTGTTTAATCAATTTCTCAATAATTCGGATGACGGTTTATGATCCATTTGTTTACATTTTAAACAGATACCTTTGAAGCATATCTAGTTTCCAGCCTGCTGTTCTTATCAAATCAATGGATGAATATGGATTACCACACGTGTTCTACAGTCGCAGTAATACCTGTGTGAAGGTGGTCCTATGCCGACGACGTGCAGGTGTAGGACAGGACGCTGTAGTAGGTGTATGCCCTGCGTGTTGAGGACCTAACGCTGGGGACAGGGCTGAAGCGCCACCGGATACTCCGCCGCTGCCCCCACCTGGTTCTGGCTTTAATTTTTTGAAGGCGCCTTCCGCTGTTGTAGAGAAACAAAGAGAATGTTAATTTAAATATTGTAAGTGTAGCACGTAAATAATAATAATAATCATCATCATCATTTTTGCCGAAAGACGTCCAATGCTGGACATAGGCCTCCCCCAAGGAGGCTCCATGGTCGTGGAGATCCACGACGACCGATCCTGCGCTTCCCGCATGCACTAAATAATATATTATATAAAAAACAATAATCTGTGAATATTTCATCATAATCGATTCAGCCGTAAACAAAAAAAATCTATGATGGGAAAGGGATATACCATCGCTGTCAATGGGATAAGGGTCCATAAGGCCGGGAGCATTACCACTGGTGTATTATATCTTTTCGTCTGTATTGAATAACTGCATTTTCTTTCCTATCTTTGGGGAGGTCAGCAGAACATGTCTTTTTTTTAGTCGTCATCTCAGTAATAGGGATGTTTTCTGGGTAAAAAAATTGGTTCTATTTAGTGCGTCATTCAGATTATAGAAAAATATTGGACACGTATATTTTGTTTTATCAAATCAATAAAACGGCATCAAAGATCAGGAGTGGTGGCTGGTGACGTCACTGGGTGCTAAAAAGTGTAGCAAGCAGTGACGTCACACGAGTTTTCAACTCACTGTATCGTCTTCATTTTTTGTTTATATGTAAAAAGAAAAAATACGTGTCTAGTTTTTTATGGACATCTGACTGACGGACTAATTAGTCTTTTTTTAGTCAACTACCCTATTGCCCCCTTTCTAGCTGTCTAATCTGGGGTCGAATAATCACAAAGTATTAATTCCAACACTATTCCGGTGTGAAATCAGGATGATGCTATCGATCATGTATATGTTAGCTCTATCTCTTCTCATACACTGGAAGTATGTTGATGGTCATAACTCGGCACCTGATTTCACACTAATAGGTACCTCAAATGAATTAGATACTATTTGATTAATATAAAACTAGAGACACTAGACCTTTTCTCTCAGAATACTAGATTCTCAAAATGTTTATATATTACTAGCTGACCGGCAAACGTTGTTTTGCCATATAAATAATAGATTAAATTACTAAAATGGCTATTAAAAAATAAGGGTTGATCGTAGAAGGGTGAAAATTGGGGATTGTATGTATTTTTGTATGTTGTATCATAAAAAAATAGAAATTAAAAATTTTGTCTAAAAAATAAAAAATAATAATTTAGGGGTGGACTACCCCTAACATTTAGGGGGATGAAAAATAGATGTTGGCCGATTCTCATAGATACCGGATAAGCACAAAAAATTTCATCAAAATCGGTCGAGCCGTTTCGGAGGAGTTTAAATCCGAACACCGTGACACGAGAATTTTATATATTAGATTGGAGCGGTATCTACCACGTCACATGTGAACAACGCTTTATACTGACGTCATGGAAATTCTGTATCTCACAAGCAGAGTTTACCGTGCAACTAGCATACCTACATAAAATTTCCCGACATCAACCGTAGGGCAAGTGCCCGCCTGATACAATACCCGTCTGGTCGGAGGATCTTCCCTTTATTATGGAGGATGAATAAACTTTATAATAAATAATAATAATTAATTTCGGACAGTTTCCATATTTGGTTAGTACATACTACAAAAATCTTTTAAACCTATGTTAGTAGAAATAAGTCTTCTTCTTCTTCTTCAGCCTATGGATGTCCACTGCTGGACAAAGGTCACCCCCAAGGCTTTCCACGCTGACCGGTCTTGTGCTGCCCGCATCCATCGGATTCCCGTGACCTTCACTAGGTCATCGGTCCACCTTGTCGGGGGCCTCCCTACGCTGCGTCTTCCAGCACGTGGCCGCCACTCCAGAATTTTACTGCCCTATTGCCATTGGTTCTACTAGCAATGTGCCCTGCCCACTGCCACTTAAGTTTAGCGACTCGCAGAGCTATGTCGGTGACTTTGGTTCTTCTGCGGATCTCCTCATTTCTGATTCGATCACGCAGAGAAACTCCGAGCATAGCTCTTTCCATTGCCCTTTGTGTGATTCTGAGCCTTCGTATGAGGCCCATTGTGAGCGACCACGTTTCAGTTCCGTTAATCATCACTGGCAACACACACTGGTCAAAGACTTTAGTCTTGAGACACTGTGGTATCTTGGACTTGGATGGGATTAAGGCCAGGCAGAAGAAGAAGATTTTAGAGTAGAACTGTTCAGTGACTACCTTCAAGATGCTGTTAGTGCTGCCCCGCACTCTGCGTAGCAAGGAGGCGGTTCTCTTGCGTATAATGGTATAAAAGCTTTCAACACGTGCCTCCGCAAACTTGCTAGATGTACTATAGAAACGGGGCAGCCCCAGCAACATCCTGAAACCGTTGTTATATTGGACTCGCAAGGCACAGAGCGATCTCTGTGTATAACAAAACCACAGACTGTTCGTGTAAAAAGTTTTTCAATACGCTTTAAAAAGTGAGATTTTTTTAATAATTCCAAACTAGTGCTAGACCACAATCCCGCCTGATGATAAGCAGTGATTTTAACATGCTCGTTGCAATGAGTAAACCTGCGTGCCAGTATGTTATTCATAATCGCCAGTGCCTTGCGCACCTTTTCAATCTATTTGATCATTAAGATCTTCGGTAACCTAGTCTCCCAGACATTTAAAATGACTACCCGCTTGACTTCATTATTATTGAGTTTCAATTTAAGCACACTAGATGTGCACCTTTTTGTTCTCTCTCACATACATTTATAATTGTCTCATCGCACCGATAGCTGGACTCAGCAAAACCATGTCGTCAGCATAACATTATTAACCGGGCAGCGAATACGCGTGCTGCTGAGCTCAACCAAGAACTCGTTTATACATATACAGGTTAAAGAGCTTGGGAGAAGTCAATCCACCTTGTCTCGTCCCATACTCCAACCTGTACATTTTAGACAGGCTAACCTCTATCTAACATTATTTGCTGATTAGCATAGTAGCGAAAGAGACGTTGCACCTGCGTATGCACTTTCATTTTTTAAACTTTTTCCATAATATAAAACACCAGGTCAAAAGCTTTTGACAGGTCGAGGAAACACACATAAACAGGTGTACACCCCTTTGTGTATAGTAGTTTGAAAAATTATGAAAAAAAAAACCTTAATGCGAATGAATGTTTATTGCGTTTATTTCAATTGTTGTCTATACAATAATTGAAATAAACGCATTAAACATTCGATAATTGAGTTCTATCGGGGAAATGTCTTAGCTGTTTTAGATATACATATAATATTTTCTTTCTTCACTATTTGTTTCGAAATTAACTGCGATTTCTGCTTAAATGTCGTCCTGATATTAAGAAGAAGTATACCAAATGAAATCAATGGCGCCGATTCTGTTGTTTACAAACTAAACTAATTTTAAGTTATGTGCATCTTTTTCTTTCCATTTCGTTTAGAAAAGGACAGCAGATAAAATGTCAGTTTAGACCTGTCAAATTAGTGCTCTCCTGACATAAACTGACGTATTTTTAGTCGCCATGTTTATAATCGCGTCTAAACTGTCTATGAAGTATCTTAATTTGACAGGATTAAATTTAAATGTTATCTTCTATCCTTTTCTTAACGAAATGGAAGGAAAAAGATGCACATGACTTAAAATTAGTTTAGTTTGTGAAAAACAGAATCGGCACCATTATGAAAGGCAGAATAAACAAAGTCAGATGTATAGATCGTTAAATGATCGCTGATTCATAGTGTGTGAAGAACATAGATATTAGAAGTAAGACACGAGATAAGAAGAAGGAGTGGGAGAGTTGAGAAGTGAATAAGAGTCCAAGCGCACAAACTTCTACGGTGAATGGACATCTTTTGGAGATTTGAGGTCGGACCTATTGCTCGACCATGGTCACATTTCTTGAGGTTGAATATGAACCGGACACCATTATTGAGCAGTTTGTCAAGCTTATCCAGGAACACCGCATTCACGCCATACTACTATAAATACATCACATCATAGGAGATTAAAGGAAAAATCAAAATCTGCACAAGTATTGTTATTGTTTTATATAGGTATTCGGTACAAAAAACAGAAATGTTAAGAAAAATCCACCTACCTGTACTGTAATATAAGTAAGGTGGACTTCATACCATCGCGTAAAACATTTTGGAGCTGGTAGCAACGTGAGCGTCCGTAGAACGAATATTTTTAATGGTGGTTTTTACTAGATGTGTATAATGTCACGATGAAAATGTTAAAGATACCTTGAAGTATACAAAAAGTCTTATTCTACGATTTGGACCTAAATCACCAGACACGTGTTCTAAAACAAAACGACGGGCATTTGCGGCAATGTCTTTTAATTTAGTTTCTGAGACACTCGAGCATGGCGCTTTGAATTGGCACAAAGCAACTGTCATTATACGAGTATTATTATCAGCCTACTTGTGTAATATAGGTCGCCCCGAAGGCTCCAAGTTACTTCCTCCTTCATCCCAAATCTCGTCAGCGCCACTACTAAAGAAACGTGCTTATTTGCATACCGGCGTTGCGCATCGACCCCTTGCCGTAGGTCAAGATCGCGCGGCCCGCGTAATTGTAATTGCGTTGGTTTAACTAACGCTGTTAAGAGGCTAATGATTCCCGTCCAGAGTCGAAGCGCAAACGTTTGAGCTTTGTCCACAACCCAGTTTTACTCCAGTAGGCCACTGGAGTAAAACTGGGTTGTGGACATTTTTGTTGCTTTGAAAACAATAAACCTAATACAATGAACTTTTGGATGTACGCCTATAAGGTTTCAAGATAAAAGTTATGGTCCATTTATATGCATTTTAATAATAGACATAAAACTATAAAAAAGAAAACATGAGAATTATCGTATGGTTCCTTTTTGACAAATAAGTAATTGACATTTTTTAATTGCTGGTGTGGAATTCCACACCAGCAATTAAAAAATGTCAATTAAAATTAAAAAGTATGTACTACTAAGCTCCTCAACGTAGATAGGCGCTTTATTATAGGTAAATTATTTCATCATTACGGCTCTCAATGCGGAAAACATTACGTGGAAACCGGTATGTCCTAGAACTAAAAGTTCGAAAACATGTGACATCACCAAACTGCACTTGGCTCACGTGATAGATAAGAGCCCCATTTTTTTCAATAAATACATAATTTTTTCAATAAGTGGATCCCTGAGTTTGAGATAGCGGTGGCTTAGTGGTATCGGCCGCGACTTGTAGTAAGTTGTAGGTCGCAGGTTCGAACCCTGTCAGGCGCTTTACTTTGTGTTAATTATTTCTTCACCACTGCTCTCAAAACGGTGAAGGAAAACAACGTTAGGAAACCGGCTTATTTTAGAAGCTAAAACTTCAAAGACATGTCACATTTACCAACCCGCACTGGTCCCGCGTGGTAGATTACGGCCCACTCACTCTCATCCAGAGGAAGTCTGTGTCTCTGGAGTGGGAACATTTTGGGCTGATTATGGACCCCTGAGTTTAAGTAATGTGTTTATTATATGGTGATTGTATATGTATGTCATGCACTAAGCTCCTTGAATGTTGAACCTTAAACATTGTGTACTTATATTTTGTTAGGAGAATATTATTGCATGTACGAGTACAGGGTGTATCTGACATCGTAACGCAAATTTCGCGAAAAGGCTAGACCGCATGCCACTAATAGAATTATGATAGTCATTTATGTCGTTAATGAATGGTTACAGAATTCATAGGGTTTAAAAAAAAGTGTCGGCTCGCCTTTTGAACGTTGCAAGCGTGCCGCCGTGCCGGTTTGCAGGTATGGTGTTGATCCCTGATGTGAACTCTATTAAATCAGCTGATAAGATAGTTTTTAGAGTTTTGTTTTCATTGCGCTTTTTTGTGTAATTATCGAATTAATTAATTTTAAATCTTATTGGGTTATAAAAGTATTGCAATTATGAACGGTCTAAATTGAGAGAAAATACATATATTTTTTTTTAAATCATGAAAATACCGACGAAAAATTCCACCACTGGGTGGTTCAGAATCATGTACTGGATCCATGGTACTCGTTTGTGCGTCGATGTCAGATACACCCTTTATGTATGTCATGCACTAAGCTCCTTGAATGTTGAACCTTAAACATTGTGTACTTATATTTTGTTAGTAGAATATTATTGCATATATAGGTACATGAATAGATCTGTATGTATGAATATCTGCTGAAAATTAATCCATCGTCTCAAAAATGATTAGGGAAAAATATAAACCATTCGCAAGAGAAAAGTAAATTCGGATTTTAAAGTAGTTAAAACTCATAACGAATTCCATGTAGCGATCCTTAGCTCGTTTTAATTGTATTCCCACATGGCCGTCCTACACTGGAATGCCTCAAACGTTCATTTTTCTGAAAAAATCGCATATTGGCGACATAATCACTTTACCTTTGGTTTCTCTGAGCTTCTGAATTAAGTGGGGGAGATTTTAAAAGCACCGTCGGAGGTCGGTTTGGAAGTATTCATGCATTCCCTTTGACGCTGTTCCTAGCTACTTACTAATTAACATGGAGCTAAGTGTTTGCGTCCGCGGTAAACGGGGCCTTTTAACGTTTAAAAGGTTGTATTTTTTTAGTCGCTTCCATGTTTTTAGGGGCTTTGATGGCGAATATATTGGTTTCGCTTTTTACCTGTCATTTTTCCGTGATGCGATTAAGCCATTAGCGTTAGAAATTAAAAATGGACATTTTAGACTTTTCTGGTAAAACGTTCTGTTTTTTGCGGTTTGTGATTAAGAGACATGATTTCATTGTCTTACTTACTTAATCAACTAGTTACCAATCTATAGATTTAAATGTATTTCGAATTGAATTGATCAACATGAAAGGTCACATCGATGTTGATCAAACAGCTTCAAAAGCATTTCTGTTTCCAATTCCAACAAACAATTTTATCTCGGCGAAATCACTAGGGGTAGTATCAATTAGAGTCAAAAAATTGCGCCCGACTCGCAACAAGTCAGCGAACAGTATTTATTTGTTGAACATTTGTTCGGGGGCGTAAGAGAGATTCAATGTAACATGTCATTAGGGGGCTGTAATCCCCTAATTATGACGATTGACATGAAAGCGCCATCTGTGGCCGTCGAGAGTGTCGGGTGACTGCGCGAAGTGTCGCAAATAATAGATTTTGTGTAAATTGAGGCGTCATGTCTTGGGGATTATGTTAGTGGAACCTTGTTTATGTGGATGAATGTAGAACAAAGGACAATACTGAAAACATGTGGTCATTTTTATATATGGTTATGTTTGTTTTGTGTAAATAAAATATTAACCGGGACTGCATTTAATGCTACTACACACTTTGTTCTACACACTTTGTTGTACTACACTTTGTTCAACACGGTATTAGGTACTCCTAATACCGTGTTGAACAAAGTGATATTTATAATTAAAGAGCTGAAGGTATTATTAATAAGTGTATATGGCATTTTTTCGAACAAAAAAGGCCCATTAAGTTGAGATTAGTATTGTCATACTATGAGGCTCATATCCAGCGATGTGTGCTTTCTAGTGTGACGCGGAATCGATAATATTAGACTTGTTTTACTTTTAGGCCAGTTAGTGCATAAAGAAAATTAATAGACCAACCAGTCAGTTGAAGGATGAAAGTAAGAGAGTTTAGGAATTTAATTTACTGGCGATGTGGTGGTCGCATACATCTATTAGAGCTGTTGAAGTCGTTTATTTTAGAAATATTAAAATAATAAATAAATAATAAATATTTAAATATAAATTATATTTATTTTATTTTATTTTATTTTTTTTATTTGTTTATTTTTTATTTTTTTTTATTTATTTTTTTTTTTTTATTTTTTTTTAATTTTTTTTTTTTTTTTTTTTTATTTTATTTCGTTATTTATTTTTGATATTTATTAACCGACTTCAATAAATATGACTGAGAACCTCCTCGTTCTTAATTCGAGATTTTGTTATTTGAGAGCTGATGTTTCTCTTCTGGTCCCCTTTCTTTAGTCTAGTTCTGACAATCGCATGCATAACAAAACAGTATAAGTCTTTTTGCATTAAGTGTGTGTTCGAGAAACGAATGAATAACTTAGGTAATATCACGCCAACCGATTAGACGATTCTTTGGAAAAAAAATAGTAGACATGCAAAAAAACAATATACAGTGAAAAAAAAAAACTAATTTCGAAAATAGGTGGCATTGTGTTTACAAGTTCCAAATGTCAAACTGAAATGACATTAGTCGTCATTCAAATGTCACTGTCAGATGTCATGTTCGTGTCGTTCGGAAAGGAAAAAGCATTGTACTTACCTCAGTTTTGTTTCATATGTTGTTAAATTAACGTTCCTTTTCACGAAATAAGAAACAAAATATTTTTAAGGAATTGTACTTACGTTCCGTTTCATAAGTTGATAAACTCAAGTTTAGAGTTTTGTGTCATGTAATTAATAATTATTGTCAAAAGGGAAGATGTTACGTACATGTCTCAACACTATTGTCGATGCGCAACACTAACCTATGAATTGTCACTTCCGCTCTCGTCCTTGAATACACACGTCGTAACACAGAGCTCCTGGTTTTATTACAAGACTATCCTGATGCCACCTGTCCTGCAGTACCTAGCAACAACAGCCTTTACATGGTGGTGGTGGTAGATAAAATTGAAAATACAAAAACCAAAGACACTGACATATACTTATATTTTTCATTTTGTAGTTTTTTTTTGGAAGGCTGTTGCATTTTTTTAAATAGGTGTTTATTAGCTTCGAGTAATTAATGTGCTATTGTCGTCAGGTTCAGATACCATAGATAATACATAACCATAATATCACTCGGAAAAGTTGGTAGCTCTGAATCAAAGCACATGGTAGGTAGGCTAATCACTTCACCACGCTTGCTTAGTTGACTGATAGAGAATGCCTAAATGCCTTTGTAGCTTTTTATATGCGAGAAGCCTCTCTCCATAGGCATAAGAAAATTATATATCTTCCACTGCAGGACACTAACAGGCCCATAGGATTATTATATTCCCTTAACATCTACTGGACTGCTTTGTATAAACCATGTAAACATAGACAAAGTGACCTTTAATATTGATCTATCTAACATCTTCTGAATACAACAAATTGAAGCATTTCATTGATACAAGAATGTTAAAAAAGAAAATCCAATTGATTAAAAGTCAATTTCTGCTTCAAAATTGTATATTTCGTGAAGGGTGCCCCAGTGGAGACCACCTCAGGCGAGCCGCGGGGTACTCGCAGATCGTCCATATGTTCGGCACAATAATGCACTTGTGATCGACACAAATGCCGCAAATCCTACAGATTGCTGTTTAATTGTCGGTTTAGAAAGAGGGTTTAAAATAGCGGTAGGTAGGTAAATCGCTTTTGGTTTCAGTGAAAAAATTACAATCAGAGATTGCTGTTTAACTGTATTACATAGAAGCAAGTTCTTCTAATAGATGTCTTGCTGACGCGTGATGAGCCACTTCTTCTACTTATGTAAAGACTAGGAATTAGAAGGACTCCTGTGGGACACTGTCTTATGTAAATTTTAACGCCCATAATGTTCAGGACATTATGGCCGTTAGTCAGTCGACATTCTATAGGATGAATTTCGGAGACTGTGTGCGGGAATTACACGACTTAGTTCCATGATCGGTTCCATCTCACGGCGAGTATCCACCCTTACGTTGTTGACACCGTCACGATCTGGATGAACCGTTTCGCCACGTCTTTAATACCGCCTATGTATATCTAAGGACTGAAATAATTTGTTTGCAGCAGTCTTCCCGTCAGATTACAACTAAAGTGACGTTAAGGCTAGCGTGAATATGCAGATAGTAAAAAACTGCACCTCCTTGAATAACGTAATTATGAGAATTAAAATAACAAGACAGCAATATAGTAAGCCAATATAGATTTTGCCATAGCAACCCAGTGATATATAATTCACTATTACACTGATATAGTAAAAAAAATACGAATATATGTAAGACCAAGTTTTATGGCGTACCTAAAGTTACGCCATGCCTGCGGCAATAAACAAGCATTTAAAGAAGAAAACACCAATATCAGAATCAATTTACGGCGAAAACGCCTCAAATTTGTAATCCGTCAAATACCAGTCAAAACAATCGGATACACATTTCTAACCCGTTAAATAACATTTTTTCGAGTGCCAGCTGATTCCAAGGGTCGATGTGTAAATCACAATAGGTTTAGCGGATTTGTACGGAGGGTGCGCGTGCGCTTACAATCGACACTCCATTATGTCGAGAGGCTCTTACAACGAGATTATTATGCGCATATTGGTTAGCTGTTTAGGGGAATTACTGGTAGATACTTTTATTTACAGTTTAGTTTTTTTTACTCTCGTTCGTGGTCAATATGCCATATGAATGGTGGCTTGTGGTATTTTTTATAGTGTGTTAAAAGGTGGTCTAATTGAGCGGTGTAAAAAAAATGCTTAACCCGAGGCCCTGGCAGGAATGGGTCCTAGTAAATCTGACATCTCTTTGGACCCGCGTAGAACACAACGCGCCATCGACCCGGTCTGGTCCTTATCGCAAGCCCGAGCCTACGGTAACGGGGAGACTCAACAACCAGTGCATTTCCTGCGGCGACTAGGGGCGTGAGGGTACAGAGATTGCTTCTGATTCACGCGCTCCGCCTCCTCCTTTGAGTGCATTACTGGTTAGCAAAAGGAGGTGATGGCCTACCATGCAGTCTCGCATCGGACTATGGCCGGATCCTCATCATAACCCCGCTTATCCCGATAATCGCAACCCCGCTGCATTGGCAGCCGCCTGGTGCGACTTCTTCTGCGCCAAGACCAGCATGTCGTCAGCGTAACAACCTACGCTGAAGCCGCTAGGAAAATTGGTGCGTAGCACAGATGTGGCCCCAGAATCGAACCCTGTGGGATCTTACATTTACCTTACGTACCTTATTTCATGCAAATGATAATTTGATATTGTGTTCCTCTCTACAAAAATATTATACTTATACCAAACTTTATTTAAATCTTGTCGCCTCGCTCAACAATACATTACAACATCTGCATTCGTCCAAATCTTTGACCACTTCCGTCCAAAGTCGTAAAATGGGATAAAGATACGCTCGTAGACAGGTGTGAAATGCACACGACCGCCACGCGACCCGGATTAACGGTTAATACGGTATTTTGCTAAATTATAATAAATGTATACGGTGGAGTGATGCTACTGGGATACTTTTACTGAGCTATGTTTATGATCAACTTTCAGTGAATCCGGATGCAAATAAATATAATACCAGTATATACAATAAATGTCGTGGTGGCCTAGTGGTTAAAACATTAGCCTCTCAAGTATGAGTGCGCGGGTTCGATTCCAGGTCAGGCAAGTACCAATGTAACTTTTCTAAAGTTATATGTACTTTCTAAGAATATCTTGGACACCAATGACTGAAGATGAAGGAAAACATCTTGAGGAAACCTGGACTTTAAGTCTGAAATCGTCAATCCGCATTGAGCTAGCGTGGTGATTACGCTCAATCCTTCTCTGCATGAGAGGAGACCTGTGCCCAGTAGTGGGACGATAAACAGGTTGATGTTGATGATATAACATGGGACGATTTTATATCTGACTACCACAACCTTGTCAATGGGTAACACAGTTCCCTTGGCAAGACTGATTAACAGACATTAATGCTTTACTGTACCATGCTATGTCGTGGCGTCTAGTAAGCACTGGCAAGCCTTTAGATTTAACAAATAACATAACACCCGCTATGTTTAAGGAGTTGAGCAGAGGTGAACAGTCAGTTTGAGTGAGCTTAAACAGTGAGCGAGCACAAACCGGGCACGATTTCACAGCTACTGTGTAATTTCAAATGGAACACCCAATAATACTTTTGCTCAGCAGCATGCGATCACTAGAGTGGTCTAGTGGTTTCTCGTGACCAAAAGGGTAGCCCTTTGGTTATGAAATGTCAAGCAGACGGAGAAAGGAGAAAAAAGGAGACGCGCACGGGTATTATGACAAATATATGTACATTGTATGTAGGTAACCTCTTGAAAATTATTGATGGCCTCTTTATGAAATCTTTTCTGTCACATTGACTAAATCATGTCTTGTGTCATGAATAAAGACTAGTTTTCTATAGAATTTGTGAATAACTAAAATATCAGTTTAATAGAAATATTATCGATTTTTCTGTATCAATAATTTAACTCTAGTGGAACAGAATTCATTTTACATATATGCAGAACATTTCGTCCAGTTTTTGTATATTCTTTACATAATAATACAACACGTAATTACGTTCAAGAGAAGCTACTTGATAATAATATTGCTTTGCTATTAACTGATATGTTAATTGGAACAACGAAGTAAGGCATTATTGGATCAGTTGTGCATCAGTGCGAAATAAAACATGCTTCATATAGCTATGGAATTAGCCAATCTGTTGTTCGTTGTATTTGTGATTATCGGTAAGTGATTAATATCTATTAATTTCATAATTTTCGAAGTATATCATGTATTGTGTGTTTTATATGTCATTTACCATTACAAAAAAATATATTTTAAATGTAGTAATAGAAATGCCTGTACTGATATAATGTATACTATTAGATTCGTGGAGTTTTAAGGATTACATAAAGGCGCGTATAGATATCCTCGATTTTTGACGAACGAGATGTGCTTTCTTTATTTAAATTTCTCTCTTTTTTGGGCTTATAATCACTGTACAGATTAGATAGATACTGCCTGTTCATTGCGTATTTATGAGGACTTGAAAGTATACGTCTTTTAATTTGCTTTGTACGAAAAGTTACTGGTGATATTATAGCGATCGGTGCAATCCTTTTTTCCTGGGTGCAATATCCTCATGGATGCTCGTCATTGTCGGGCAAGTGGCGAGGTCTGTCACACTCTTTCTGACTAAAAACCAGCCCGATGTTTCATTACAAACTTACTACGGGGGTAGTGGAATTTACGAATTTTCCGCAACCCCCGACTGATGCCGAACGCCACTGAGGGACTCCTCGGGTCAGGGGAATTGAGGTGATTGACTCCGAGTCTGTTGCCCCTGGACCCATTCAAGCTGGAAGAGGGCGCTGCTCGCCCTCGGCGATGCCCGTTTTTTCTCCTGTATCGTGGGTGCGTTTACAAACATTGGAACTCACATAAACAAACAGTACCTACCTATACAGCACAAAATTAATGAAATATTAGAGCAATAATAATAGCAATGCTCCAATTTGTCAACAAAATGATTTCTGTGACCGTATAGTAAATTAAATCATCAAAACACACATTAAGCAAGCTTTAGGGTTGCACCGTAAATGATAACGGCTTAAACTGACAAAAATATGTTTTACAATGTTGATAGTGTAATAATCATCATCATCAAACTTTTTTTTATCGTCTCATGCGGGGCACAGGTCTCCTCTCACACAGAGAAGGACTGAGTGTAATCACCACGCTTGCCCAATGCGTGTTGGCGATTTCAAAGTCCAGTTTTCCTCTAGATGTTTTCTTTCACCATTTTATCAGACTTTGGTGTCCAAGATATACTTAGAACGACAGTGTAATGTATGTATGTATTTCAGGTCACACAGCTCCGATAGCTAAAGCCGGAATGTTAGATCCAATCAGAAGTATGTTCAGTCCAGTCCGGAGTCGTCCTAAGAGTAGAGAGGATCTAGGTAAATGGTTTTCCCGAATTCGTGCCAACGGTGCAACTTTAGACTCCATTGATACCGCCGACTTTGATCGTAACTTTGCAACAATAACTGCTGATCATGGCCATGACCAAATAGAATTTGATTCTTATCAAAATCAAGGGCACAAACCCGATGATAAAATATTAATGTTTAATAAAAATACTGACATTCAAATTAAATCAACTCCTGATAGGCCAAAACTACATATGAAGTGTAAACTGAAGGAAAATAAATCTAAACGGCCGAAAAAACCTCTTAAATGTAAAAAAGTAAATCCTGCTAACGTTCTAAGTAATGAAGAATTACAATCCCACAGTCTTCATAATTTAAAATTACCCTCTGACCCTCTAAGTAATTCAAGATTACCTTTTGATCGTCCTTATAATTTAAAATTACCTTCTGATGGTCCATTGGGTTTATTTAACGGTCCTAATAATTAATGACTACCTTCAGAAGATCCATCAGGACTACTTTCAGATGGTCTATCAGGGGTACCATCAGAAGGTCCATATAACTCTGAATTATCATCATACTACTCTGACCCGCAAACGGTCCATATAACTGGAATTTATCTTCTGACGGTCGATATAATTCGAATTTTTAAAAACAAATTATTTTTAAACGAGGTTTCAACCATAACACTTTCCCTCAACGAAAGTTTCCATTTCATCCCCATCCATAATACTTTCCCTCTTTGAATCGTATTATGCTAGTCCTATGAGGCTTCTTAACTGCACAAGTCTTGGTCTTGACATAGCTTTAGTCAGCATATTTGCCAACTGAGAAGTTGTACTAGTCCGTTCCACAATTATATCTCCTTCGAGAACTTTTTCTGTAACAAAGAAATGTCTTATATGCTTAGTCCTCTTGTGGAATTCAGGATTGTACGCTAAGCGAATTGCAGCTTCATTGTCAACCAGAAGTTTTGGAACTTCTTTGATATTTGTCATATGTGTGAATATCCTCTGAAGCCAAACAAGCTCTTTTGTCGCTTCACTGGGTGCAATAATCTCTGCCTCTGTTGTTGAAATGGCCACTGTAGCTTGTCTTTGGCTCAGCCATGACACTGCACCTCCTGAATATAGGCATATGACATCTGTAGTTGAGCATCCAGTTTGCTGATCTCCCCCGTGATCAGCGTCGTAATAGCCAATTATGAAGTCTTTGTTTGACTGGTCTGATCGATATTTTATACCAAAGTGGTTCGTTCCTTTTAAGTATCTTAATATTTTCTTAACCATAGACCAATCTGATTCGTCAGGATTTTCAAGCTTTCTAGATGCTACGCCAACTGTGTAATCTATCTCTGGACGAGTTCCAACCATAAGATACGATAGGGCACCTACTGCTTCACGATATGGAAACTCCTTCCTTGGATTCATCACTTTCCCTGTCTCAGTATTCAATTTTACTGACTGTTTTTGAATAGGAGTCGAAAGTGGATTGCAGTCGGCCATATTAAATCTCTCTAGAATTTTCTTTGTATAACACTTTTGTTTGATTATTATAGATCCATCTCTATCTTGCTCTATTTCTAAACGTAGGTAATATGACGCAGGCTTTGTAGTAATTTTCAGCTTCTTCATCAATTCTTTCGGAAATGTATTTGTTACTTCTGCATCTGTAGCAGCTACAAGGCCGTCATCTACATATAGGGTTATGAGCAGTTTCATTCCATTGACATGTTTAACAAACAAGCAACTGTCAGCATCACTTTGTTTGAAGTTTAAATCTAACAGAATTTCAACAAAAACAAGAGTTCCAGCAACGTGGTGATTGCTTTAATCCATATAAGCTCCGTTTTAATTTCCAGAATTTATTGGATCCATCATTAAAGCCATCTGGCTGTTGCATATAAATCTCTTCTTTTAATTTGCCGTAAAGAAACACTGTCGATACATCAAACTGAGTTAAGACCAATCTTTCCATTGCTGCAATACTAATGAGCGCTCTTATAGTTCCCATTCTGGCAACTGGACTGAATGTTAGGTCCTAGTCTATGCCTTTTTGCTTTTTGAATCCTTTTACCACAAGGCGAGCTTTGTATTTCTCTATCGAGCCATCAGGATTCCTCTTAATCCGAAAAACCCACTTCGAGGAAAGTGCCTTCTATTGGGTGGTAGGTCGCTTTGAATCCACACATCATTTTCTTTTAATGATACTAACTCTTTTTTCATAGCCTATACCTATTCTTCTTTCTGGAGCCCGAAATGGCCTCTTTAAAAGTCTTTGGCTCTGAAAAACTGCCGACATTACATACATAATCGTCAAATTTAATTACAGCTCGAAGTGTCGATCTTGGCCTAAGACTATATTGATGTGACACGCTATCATAAAATGTATCTGACTCCTCATGTGCCTCTAGTGCTTCTGGTGCCTCTTCGTCGGCTGCACTGATAGAATTTTCTTGTGTCTCTTCTTCGGCAACGCTGATCGAATCTTCGACTATACCTTACCCCCAAATTCGAACGGTTCTGTATCTGTTACCTCAATAGAGTGTTCATTTGGTACAGGTTGGCTAAAATTAAGTGACGGATGACTCTCTGGTGATAATAGTTTTATCTCCAGTGCTTTTGGTTCCGTATCCTCTTTTACATGGGGTGTTTCAGTGTCAGCATTTCTGTAAAGTGGTTTTTCATCAAATACTACATCTCGAGATCGAATCAATTTATAGTTATTGCCTTCGACTGCTGCCCATATACGATAGCCATCTATTATTCTTAAACGAGGTTTCAACCATAACAGGAAGAGCCACACAAAATTAATGAAAACGATCACAACAATGTAGATAATAACAAAAATTTGTTAACAAAAATCATAATCTTTGAAACGATGGAAACTCTAAAGCAACATCTTAAACACCCATAGTTATATAATTAAAAAACTTAACAATTTGACCATAAATACGCTGTTGCAGCCTAAAGGCTTTTATATGAGAATCACAAGTAGTCCAAGCATTGACGATGTAAAGCGATGTCGATAGACCTGTTATATAAAAAATATCAGTTCAATACTAACCTGGGAAAGGTTTTAAACCTGAAAATGAAATAAGTAGTAGCAACGGGACTATCTGTGATACTGACATAAAAGTTTTAGCTAAATTTAATTTAGTAATTAGTTATATATGCGTTTAGATGAACATTGTTATGTTTTTGAATAAACGGCTATGAAAATAGAAATACAGTTTGTTTTGATTGTATCGACTACTTATTAGATGGCAATCATGAGTCTCTGTTTAATAAACCTACATTAATTTCATAATTATTTACGGTACATTATGTAGTTCACTTTTTATTACGTTTTCGTGGAGATTAGATTATACTGTGGTATCAAAATTAATAGCATCATCAATATCGTTAGTGCTTTTTGTAATTTTTATGTTTGCACTTATTTTTATGTATGATATTATAGTAAATACAGTATATTATTTCAATTAATTGTTTTTGGTATAAATGAATTAGCAGAAACAGACACCAACATAACAATGTCGGTGACAGAATATCAATACGCCTACAGTACGGTAATGGTTATATTGATATTCAGTCACCTGTTTTTTGGTACTTTAATTATCATTTCTATTCGAATCTCTATATTAAAGTGATATCTCCTTTAACTGTTTGCTGCGAGGCAATTGTGTAACAAACTGTCAGCAGCAGTGGTTTTAATTTTGACAGTTCAACAACTTTAATTTCGTGGCAAACTATTTTGAACGTTTTCATTTTTATGTTCGAAATACATATTTGTAATAAGTTATCGCAATATCCTTCAAAATTAATCAGATTGTGATTAATAGTGTGTTACGAAATAAGGATTCTGGTTACCTTATCTTTTGTATATCTGTTTATCGGGCTGGTGTTCCGCAACTAGACGCCGAAGCGCGTATTTAGATGTTTTTAGTCAATATTATTTATTTATAGATGATAAACAAGCTGTGTACTCAATGGGGTTTCCCTTCGGCAAGAATGACGATTCCATACTAAATTTCATCCTCAAATATAACTCGTTTAGGAAGTGAATTTTCAAAAAACTGTCTATAATGCTCACTTAGGAAGCAGCTTTGGTCGTAGCTTCGAACTTCATCAGGCGCTTTGCTTTGTGTAAATTATTTTACCACCAGTAAATCGGCATGTCGTAGAGCTAACGAAGACGTCTCACTTCTACCAACCCACAGTGGACCTGTGTGGTAGATTACGGCCTACTTCCTATCACCGAGAGGAGGCCTGCTCAAGAATGGAAACTTTTTTTTTTTTTTTTTCTGCAAATATTCGTGCTTCTAGAACCCAATTTAAGCTAACCCTTTTCGGACAGTGAATTAATGAAAGAATGAAATGATTCGTTAAGGAGAATGATAGCAAGTATGTCTATTGGTAGTGCCTAGCAGTAGGACCAATCTGCTAAGGAAAGGCCCTATAAAGCGTGCCATACATGTACTAAATGACGTAGCAGACAGACAGAATAGATTTTTTTCCTTGTTTTCTGAGCGAGTTCACTAAAATCTCACTGTATATAATATGTTATGGTAAATAATAAAATTGTGATTATGGCACACTATTGAATTAAGAAATATCGGCAAGGATAACGAGTTAAGAAATAAATAAAGTAGTTTTTGATACACTGTTGTAGTGACTATTCCAAATGGATGCCGAATGTTGGACCCCCGTATTCGCAGCCGAGCAATGGGGCACGTTTCAGCTATGACCATTGTTAGTACTTGCCTACGTGACCAGCTGGCGTAGTCCGTAGATGTTTCCTTTGTGAGGTGCGTGTTGATCACCGTCGATGTATACATATATGCATGTACTACCAATCCAAGCACCAGTTGGGCTTGGAATTAGAGGATGTATCAAATATTTTGTCTAACAATTTCAGGATTTTAGCCTAACCGTGCAAATTCAATTGGACCTAGTCCAAAAGTCAGGACGTTGTTGGTTCTAATCTCACTCTAATGGCGACTTAAGTGCGCCTATCCGCCGCAAAAAATATCCTAAAAGTGGATCCTCTTCAATATTGAGACAAACTATTTATTCAAATGTAGGTAAAATGACTTAATTTAGCTGAAATCTATTAAACTAAACAAAGTTTGAGTAATCATTTCCTATACAACGTTACCACCGCACATTTTCGTCAATGTTACAATTATTATTCAGCGTACATTAAACGTGCAGAGCGTATATTCAACTCGGCAACCCGAGTCGCTTGAATCCGCTCGCGGCGGGGGTGTGACAGGAGGGGGGGGCGTGCGCGGGGGCAGGGGACGGTCGTTAGTGACATTTCGTATTCATGACGTCACCCGTGGGCCGATTGTTTGCAATATTATTCTAATTGGAATTGTAATTATACGCACACATCCCGCGTAAAGGCTATCTACGTGCTCGCTTCTAGCTTCAGCGAATATCGCTACTCTGAATGTATTTGGCAGCTACAACAAACATTGGCATATCCCTACAGTAGGTCAAATAATCGACACTATACTAAGCACAGTACTGTTAATTTGGTTCATCAAGTTTCAGAAGATGCAAGGAGCAGTTAGACAAGATACGGCGAAGAAAACTGGTTCCGTCATTATAGTTTTGGGTATTTTCTACTGCTAACTGTAACAATAGAAACATCAGATCACACTATAACAGAGACCCGTCAGACGTCTTTCCTGTCTTTTCTGGCCGGATTGGCTGGAGATTAGCAAGAGCAAACTTGCTCGGCAGAGCACTCAAAACTTACGTATTATTTAACTATTTCTTGTTTGAAGCCATTTGTTTTAAGTAATACTTTGTCTTCAGTTAGATATATCTGAATCATTTTGAAAGATTGAACATCATCCATCACGTACAAAATTTAACATTTATAATAAAGGATGTCTGAGCAAGAGTGTCAGTTTTTCATTTTGAAATAATAATTAGTTAAAGTTATTTGTGACAGAGTTGTGATATTTTTATTGCATTGTAAAGAAGACATGTGCCGATTTAGTATGGAATAAAATATCCGGCAAATGACTCCCACGGCTCCGAAGACAAACCATTGCTCTTTTCATAACATTTTCCATGACTTTTGCAGATAGATGTGGCTGTATCTCACCGATGACGATTGGATTTCCGACTTGAGCTCAGGAATTGTTTCGGGTTTATTCGCATAAACCCGAGATTTCACAAGACCCCAAAGAAAATAATCGGTGTTAAATCGCACGATCTTGGTGGCATCAGAATTTCGTGACATAATGTGTTCTGGAAATCGTTGCTGCAATAAGTGGATTATTTCAGGCGCACTGTGGCAGGTTGCGCCGTCTGCTGCTACCACATACTGTCCAGATTCATGCCGTCCAGTAGGGGTCAAAAGAAGTCCGCGTATTAGCGGTTGCAGCGTAACTTTCCCCATGTTTGTAATGAGTTTCATAATTATAGCGTGTTGTTTTTCAAAAAGCGCTCCATTTTTAATAATCGCAATAAACAGAGGTGACAGTTGTCAAATTACAGAGTTGCCATTGCATAAAAAAAATATTTACATGCTGGTAGCTTAACCTTGACCGTACTTTCAGGATTGTTCTTATAGCAACGGAATGCGTGTCCACTCCTCAAGCACCCAGGACATGTTGCCTCCTTGTACCTACGACACTAAGTGCAATAACAGTTTTAGGCACCCATTATTGAGTGTGGAAGTCAGCCCTAGCCATTCTATCTTGTATTTATATTGTATTTTTTTTTCATAAAACATTGGTCAGACAGAGGCTGAATTGACCGATGTTTGAGGGGATTATCTAGAACTGTGGAACGACTATCTTTCCATATATAATTAAATTAAATGTAGTACCTATTGTTTCTTTCTTTTATTTTATATTATTGTACGGGTAGTACATACAGTGGCTGAGCGATCTACTGCTGCGCCGCGAATCGCGGGTTCGATTCCCGCATGGAACAAATAATTGTATGGCCTACAGATTGTTGTTTTGAGTCTGGTTGATTGTGAATGTGAGTTTTAAATTTTTGTAAAACGCCTACCCACGATACAGGAATCATTCCTAGTGTGGCGCAAGGTTTTTTTTAATAAGTAGGCAACAAGAAGGATTTATCTAGGATTTTGTAATAATATCTTGATTTAAAAAAGTGTTTTTGGAGTTTCTTATTCTCTAGAGATCTACGTTTCGGAATGGGCAACTAACTTTAACTTTCTATCTGACTATTCAATTTCTATTTTGACAATTCAAAAGTGCTTGTAAGTGGTTTAATCGCAATCAATGGTTTGAGATTGAACTAGTTGACTTCAACCACAACATCTTTGTTTCTATGGGGTTTATTCATAAACGATTATTAAGGTTAAGTGACGTGCAAACGTCAAAAATATATGGCTCAACAGTCGTTAATCACTAGTTATCTTAAGCAACGTTTATGAATAAAGGGGTATATCCCGCAATAGTTTTACTCAAACCGGGGGATGTCCTCAGGTGCATAGTACAAACAGGTTTTAAAAAGATTTAACCGATCTCTGCGAGTTGACTTCAGCCCTTGGTGTGCTTTCCAAAGGTCCGTAATCCGGACCCAGTTAAATGTGCTGAGGCCCTAATATGACGTGTTGAGACCATCATTAAATCATTGTTAAAAAGGGATATACATCCCGTAAGGTAATTGCGTAACATACTATAAGTAGCAATGGATTTCATTTTGACAATTCAACAAGATTCATTGCGTTATTTACATTGTTGAGCAGATACATTTTCGAACATATGAAGCAATAGATTGGCAATTTTCTTCGAAGTTATTCCAAATAGCAATAAAGTACTTATTAGTAATAGCACATGACGCAATTAGGGTACTGTCCAGTTTGTTAAAAATTATTGGAAAAAACTGGATGACAATAGCCAAAGATAGGGACAAATGGAAAAGTCTGGAGGAGGCCTTCACCCTCATTTAAAGAGGGGTTCTTGCATGCCTGCATGTTCAATTAAAATAAAAATTAATTAATTAAATTACTAAATTTAAATTGAAATTTAATTCGCAAATGACATTTTTATATCTAAATAACAAATCTTTTATAAACATGTAAATTGTAATCTAATATTTTTATGCAAGAAATAATAGGCTTTTTATTTTTATTTTATTTATTTACGTTGTTGAGCAGATACATTTTCGAACATATGGAGCAATAGATTAGCAATATGCTTCAAAATGATTCCAATTTATAGTACACGTACTACTATTGGTTGCTGTATAGCTCCATCTTTGTCTGAGACTAGAACACGATGGTTTTAATACGTCATAGTAACCGCGTGTTCGCGTTCAGTTTAATTGAAATTCGTCATAAGTTGACACGATCAATAGATATCGTGACGCATCTTCTTCACATAGAATCGTCTTTTTCGCGCTATTTTGAATTCAATTTTAAATGAGAATTAAATTGAAAATCAACTCAATGTTAATGATCAATTAAACAGTTAAATTCTACTCGAGCATTTTACTGCTCTGCCAGCGCTGGCTTTAAGATAACTTTTTGTAAGCCTGCTCCATTCTTTCATTTGTAGAGCAACAGTAAAATCTTAATTTAGCTATTATGGCTGGTTAATAAAAAGAGAGGTATAAGCCATAGGCTATATAGGGTAAGTCTGTCTGTGGATGATGGAGATCACTACTGAAATAGTAACCGAAACAAAATGATATGAAACTAGTCAAGTGCATAAAGAAAATATAAAAGCTAAGGTGATAATGATAATTACATCGAGTTAAATATAACTTGTATATCTGAGAATAAAAAATGATTAAAATCAAAATCAAAGCATTTATTTCAAATAAACCCGTTACAGGCACTTTTGAATTGTCAGAAGGTCGGTCAGTCAGTAAGGTGAAGCTAGTCGCCCATTCCAAAGAGTAGGTATCTATGGAGAAGAAGGGACAAGAAACTCCATGGACACTCTTTTAAATTATCAAGCTATTGATACAAATATTTGATTACATCATTCATTTTTTACATCTTCATTAGCATTTGTTACATTTTTTCGATTCGATTCTGTAGATACTTGTAAGTAAGTAAAGGCCGATGATTTACAATCAATAGATTAGTTTTATTTGAGAAATATATATTGTGGTTTGACAGTTCTTGTATAAAAAATATGTCAAACAATCATAATTTACTTGACATAATAGTTATCTGGTCCATTGAACTATAATATGTTAGTTTAGGCCTGTCTTGAATGTGCCAAATATGAATGAAAACAATGGAAATGTTTATTAAAAATGCATTTTTGTTATTATTACTCTTACGAAAAACTGTATATTTCGACCAGTTTTTGTCAAAATGTAGGGTTTCCGAAAATAAAAGAACAGTCTTTTTGAACCTGACCATTTGTGAAATTAAAAAAAACACACATAAACTTTGTTTTGTTTGACATGTCATAAATGAATTATTACGACCAACAATAATATTATATGATAATTATTGAAATAATGTTTAAATGTAGAACAATCTTATACCTTTAAACGAGCAATTCTTGTATATATGTATATATATAATTGGAATCTCGGAAACGGCTCCTACGATTTTCATGAAATTTTGTGTGCAGGGGGCTTCGGGGACGATAAGTCGATCTAGCTAGGTTTAATTTTCAGAAAATGTCTTTTTTCCGTGTTTTGAGGCACTGAACAATTGCTAAACTTCTTATAAGAAGCTAAATTTCGTCGCTGTCCTTAATGTTACGAATAGCCGAGGGGCTTCGGCCTCTGATTCGGAGCTCGTATACTTCGGGTTCAAATCCCTGACGATATAGTGTTTTTCCTTTTTTTTTTTGAAGTTTTAAAAAAAAGAATTATGGCGTTGTCTAATGCTTTTTTTTATTTAATAAAAATTTGATTTAATTTATTAAATTTAATTTTATTATTTTTTTCTTTTTTTTATATAATTGGAAACTGCGTCAACGAATTTTCTTTTTCGTTTATTTTATCAATGGAAGAAATTTTGTTTTGCCTAATTTGTGGAGATGCAAGGTACCAGGGTCGCACAAAAGTGTAGGAGAAGTCGAAACAATGAAGCTCATTCATTTTAAAGATCAGCCTGAAGGAGCAGTCGAATTTACAACAGAATTTCTCAACAGTGTCAACATTTCAGACTTGCCACAACACGAACTAAAATATTATTATTATTCCCTTTATTCCTTTATACATACATATTATTCTACATTTTTAAATATTTATATAAAAACATACAAAAACATTTAAAAATATAAAAAATAGTGTTCCACCGATGGCGGGAGCGGAGTCCAAGCTTCCGGTGGTTAGGGCTCCAGAGACAGGAACCTCCTCACGATGCGGGCCGTATCGAGCCGTATCAGGCCTTTGATCCAACTGCCTAACGAGAGCCTCAATAGATGTTGGTCGAGGCTCTTGGCTATCAAACCATTGGCCGATACGACAATCGGTACAATGACAGCCGAGTTCACATTCCACATGTCAACAACCTCGTGCGCCAAGTCGGGATATTTAATTTGTTTATCTTTCTCAGCTTTCACGAGATTCCCGTCATGTGGAATGGTAACATCGACAATCATTGCGAGGCGCGCTAATCGATCTATCACTACTATATCAGGCTTGTTTGCAACAATAGTCCTGTCAGTAATGATAGACCGATCCCAGTATAACGTGACATGGCCATTTTCAAGAACTGGGTTGGGCACATACTTATAATACGGTACCTCAGAATCCACAAGTTTATATTTCAAAGCAAGTTGCTGGTGGATAATCCTAGCTACTTGGTTATGCCTGTGCAATATTCGCCATTAGCCAAACGAGAGCAACCAGAGATAATATGTCTGATGGACTCACCCGGATGGTGACATGCCCGACACACGTCAATCGTCCCGTCCTTCATAATATATCTTTATTATTATTATTATTATTGCTAACATTATGATACCTTGCACCTCCTCAAAGTAGGCAATATAAAATTCATCCATATAATATGATTTAATAATGATGAAGTACCTGGGCGACCGAGCTTTGCTCGGATTTGCTTTTTTTTTTAATAATTATAAACTAGCGCTTGACCGCAATCCCGCGTGATGGTAAGCAGTGATGCGATCGTTGATGGTAAAGCGCGCTAGGTTATTAAGAGCCTTCCGTGTGCAGTTTCTGGCCTGCCATCGGACGCGTCCCCAGGTGGCGGACAGGGGAACGGCCCCCAGATATGGGGGTTACCGGTTTACCGGCGCGGACCAAAACCAGAAGTGGGGACCGCTTCGGCGGTCACGTGCGGCGGGTCGGCCACCACTCCAGATGGCTGGCATGACCCGAACTCCGGGTCACCGTCGGGCAACCCGGTCTCCTCACTGAGAGGAGCTGGGGGCCCCGTTTGCTTCCGGGCAAACGAGTGGGGCTAAGAGGAAGGACACCTCGCTAAAAAACCTTTGGCTGCTGCGTCTTCTCGCACAAGAAGACGTACCCAGCCGGGCCCCTCCCCATGGAGGGCCCACTGTGGGCCTGCCTTCGGGCGGGAATCGCCGGCGGGGGATTGGTCGGCAGGCTTGCTATTTCCCATGACCCCGCCACTAAGGCGATGTCGGTGTGCCGCTGTTCGGGTTTAGTGGGTATTCCCGGCTTCGGTTGGGCGAGTCCCACACGCGCCCTTCGGGGTATGGTGCGTAAACAAAGCATTCCCACAGGGTACAAAAAAAAAAAGGTTATTAAGAGCCTATTCACTCCGGAAAACTGAGCGAATAGGAAGGAAGACGTCTGTTGAGATAGGTGATACAATGTTAAACCCAACAGCACGACCAACAATGCTGCCCCAAAGGGAGATTGATCTGGAGAACCTCCACGACAAAACTCCCAACACAACAACATTTGGCGCATCATACCCGGCATGATATAGTATGGAAGGAAGTATTAGGTTAAGACCTTAAACTACGAGTATGTATTGATGATAATATATAACTGATGTAACTGATTGTTAAACTATAAGTACTTATTTATAATAAAATGTTAAACTAAATTGCACTCGTAATTTTATATTTAAATAACAATTAATAATATTTTTTATTATTATGTCGGTATGATCGAAAAACATTAGTCAAAAAATATTATTTAAAAAATTCGCTGGTTTTTAATTTTTGGTTTTGAAAATATAGAGACACACGATGTACCTAACAAAAAAAAGTTGCCGAGCAAAGCTCGGTCGCCCGGTACTTTTTATTTAAATGAATAAAAATTGTTCTGTATTTTATTCTTGTTATTTTTGATTAATGTAGAATCGGCAACTTGGTTATTTTTGATTTAGTTGTGAAAAATACTGTTCACCTGCATCCGGTCAGACTGCACGCTGACGCTAATATACTTATTTGGAAAAAGGCCTGTAAGCAAACGACGTAATTTTGTTTACTTTAATTTTTACCCGTAATTTTGGTTTAAAAACAAAACCACTCAACCGATTTCTATAAAATTCCTTTGAGACCAAAATGAAAGTATGAGCAATGCTATCATTATGCATGACGCGATTACGGAATTTAATTTCAGTCTCTTGGTTCTAATGGATTTTTGCATAAGCGTAACGTGTAGGTAGTGGTTGTCCAATGTTAAACTTCAATATTGTAAATTTTTGAGGAATTCCCTCGACTGTCTATGGTCTTCATCATCAGATTTACTGCAGACCATAATTTTAACCCATGTAAGTGCAAAGTTCTCATCTATATAAATGAATTAAGTCCAAACACAAAGTAGCTACTGTAAACCGTTGAGGAGTTCCCTTATCTGTCCTTCGTCTTCATCTTAAGACCCCTAACGACAATCACAATACATCTAGGTGTAAAGCTCTTATCAATACAAATTAATCAAGCATGGACACAAGGTAGCTGCTATGAATAGTTGAGGAGTTCCCTCGACTGTTTCTTGGCTCCATCATCGAATCTATTGCAGACCTTCATTATAATCCATATCAGTGCAAAGTTCTCATGAATTTAAATTAATGAAGTCCAAACACAAGGTAAAAAATTGAGGATCTCTTCCTTTTTTTAATCGACTTCAAAAAAAGGAGTAGGTTCTTTTTTTATGTATGTTAACCTATTATTGTAAGACCCCTGAACCGATTTGCAAATTTCCACCAGAAAAAGCCTTGCCGCCAAGTGATTTGTCGTGTGTCTGGTGAAGCCGTACGGAGGACGGGTCTGAGCAGTTGTGTTGCGATGTGTGCCGGGTACGATGCGCCTAATGTTGTTGTGTTGGGCGTTTGGTCGTGGAGGATCTTCAGATCCAGCTCAGTTTTTCTGAGTGAATAGGCTCTTAATAAACTAGCGCACTTTACCATCAACGATCGCATCACTGCTTACCATCAGGCGGGATTGCGGTCAAGCGCTAGTTAATAATTATTAAAAAAAAAATACTTTTCAGGTGGTCCCATAGTCACCAGGTCTGGATCTGATGATGGAAGACCAGAGAAATCAGGAGGAACTTTCAAAAATTATAGGGGTAACAACGAATATACAAAAACCAAAGACACCGACTTCCGAAATTAGTTATTTTTCACTTTGTAGAGTTTTCTGGAAGTTGATTAGCTTGTAGTGTGAAAAATTTTTTTTTTTTGACTGACCTTTTTCAGTTCTTTGGACATGTATACAAAAATTTACAGTAAACATTAATATATATGCAATATGCGCATTCACCTACAAAATGATCCACCAGCTACCCACGAGTATTCAAAACAATTGTTAGAAATTGGTGATGGCAATATACAAATCGACAGTACCAATGGATTGCGCGCTGTAGGTAGGTACCGCAGAAATTTTGTACCATGCCGCAATGGATAGATAAATTGATTTAATATGTTTTTGCAAATATCCTTCAGAACCACAGGAATCATGTTTGGTCGAGAGAAAGCGCTATTTTAGCACTTATATAACTTCATGTTGCCTGTTCGAGAGTTGGACCCCCAGCCTTTTGTTTATTCATGCTTAAAAAAGAAAAATAAAAAAATATTGTTTATCCATTTTAGCTAGCAATTAATAAAATTTTTTTTTGTTTGACTAAATGAATTTCATGTTCAATTTTTTTTTATTATTTCACTTTATACCTACGTAGCGAAGCACGTACCGGGCCGCTAGTATACTATAGTTACGAATTAAGATAATAATTAGATTATAATATATGTGCTAAGATAGATGGAAGATGTCATGATGGCCTAGTGGTTAAAACACCAGCCTCTCAAGTTTGAGTGCTCGGGTTCGATTCCAGGTCAGGCAAGTACCAATGTAGTTTTTCTAAAGTTATAAGTATTTTCTAAGTGTATCTTGGACACCAATGACTGAAGGTGAAGGAAAACATCTTGAGGAAACCTGGACTTTAAGTCTGAAATCGCCAACTCGCATTGAGCAAGCGTGGTGATTACGCTCAATCCTTCTCTGTATGAGAGGAGACTTGTGCCCAGCAGTGGGACGGTAAAAAGGTTGATGATGATATGTGCTAAGTGGAATATTAATATTGTTTAGAGCATACATTTTCTAAATGATAGCGATCAAACCTTGCTAAGCTTAGAAATACAACACACAGACAGTCACGGCAAGGTACGAACGACAGCAGGCCAAGCTACCCCAAACTGTCGGATGTTCTGTGAGGACTGTGAGGTAAAGTTCAAAATCTAATAAGGAAATCTGACAGATTATAGTAGCTTGATGTGCTGTCGTCTGTAATTAAAGTATCACTTTAAGTGATGCATATGAAGAGATTTCATTTTTATTATTTCATTATGTAATGCCGAAGATACATCCAGCATGCGTTGAAAACTCGTGTGGTCACTGCACGCTACACTTTTTAGCGCGCAGTGACGTCACCAGCCACTACTCCTGATCTTTGATGCCTTTTATATTAGTCAATTTTTATTGATTTGATAAAATAAAATATACGTATCCAATATTTTTCTATAATCTGAATGATGGACTATTACTATTAAACTGGTGAACGTGTTAACGGAGTAACACATAGTTAATACCTGAAGTTGAGAACTACGACGTATTTTTTTAAATAAAAGAAACATTGCTTCATACAAGGAAAGCAGCAATGGGTGTATTTTAGATAGATCGTCAACAATCATTGCGTTATTTATGTTGTTGGCAGATTCATTTTTCAATCACATGATGCAATGGGCTAGCAATATACTTACTTAAAAATAAATTAAATCGAGACTGATAGTGTGCCACTTTTAGACTTCCTCTTATGTTCTCATTTCATTCCATTCATGTAACATATGTGTACCTCTTAGAATTCTCATCTCAGCTGCTTTAAGCCACCCATCAAGTAAACGAGTTTTAATTTGATTTTGTTGTTTATTATTTAAATTTCAAAATTATTTAATTCTCTAAATATTGCCTAGTTTTGGTAAATTGCTCAATAATATCGAATTATGATATAGTTTTCAAAATTTCATGCGTGAATTTTATATTACAATTATCTCACACGTCCAATTATGCCGTCTGTGATTTTGATGCACGGGAAACTTTAATGATTTTGTGATTCCAGTAATATGAATGTAATTCTGAATGAATCAATAATTTAAAAAAAAAAACCCGCAACGGCGTTAGTGTGATCCCAATAGCCCCAATTCAATTGTTCACAAACTAAATTAAATTTATGTTAATTGCATCTTTTCATTTCATTAAGAAAAGGACAGAAGATAAAATGTTAGTTTAGACCTGTCAGATTAAGCCGCACGTGACGTAAATTAAGGTTTTTTTGGTCGCCATGTTTATAACCGCGTCTAAACTGTCTATGGAATATCTTAATGTGACAGGATAAGACTGACATGTTATCTTCTACCCTTTTCTTAATTAAATAGAAAGAAAAAGATGCACTTAACTTAAAATTAGTATAGTTTGTGAACAAGAAAATCGACGCCATTATAAGTAGACAATTTATCTTTAAAAGAAAGTTAGTATCAAACAAAAATAAGAAAACGAGCAAATGACTGAAATAGAAAACTTATTGTTGATCTAATTCAGTTTTGTAATCAAACTAAGAATCAACAATGACGAAATATGTTTTTTTTTTCATAATTATAAACTAGCGCTTGACCGCAATCCCGCCTGATGGTAAGCAGTGATGCGATCGTTGATGGTAAAGCGCGCTAGTTTATTAAGAATCTATTCACTCAGAAAAACTGAACGAATAGGAAGGAAGACGGTAGTTGAGCAATGTTAAACCCAACAACACGACCAACGATGCTGCGCCAAAGGGAGATTGATCTGAAGACCCTCCACGACCAAACTCCCAACACAACAACATTTGGCGCATCATACCCGGCAGACCCGTCCTCCGTACGGCTTCACCAGACATCATGCTGGAACACAACAAACCGCTTGGCGGCAAGACTTTGTCTTGTCGGTAAGTAAGTAAGTTGGTATGTAAGTTAAAATGCATTTGCATGCTTGTTTTTACTCAATAATATTGGATTTCACAGCCAAAAGGAGCCCCTTCACCTTGGCTCCTACTTTTCAGAATGTATCCTTGGAGTGCACCGACCGCCTTCAGATTTTGGGAGTTGAGGTTTCCTCGAACCTTAACTTTGTCTTTGTTTTAACCACGGTGGCTGCAAGAAAACTTGGCGCCATCGCAAAGGTCCGGCGGTACTACACACCAAGGCAGCTTCTAATGTTGTACCAAGCACAGGTCCGCTCGTCTGTGGAGTACTGCAGCCATGTTTGGGCTGGTGCTGCGAAATGTCACCTGGCTACTTTGGATTCAGTGGAGAGGCGTGCGAAGAGGCTGATTGGTGACCCAGACTTAACTCGAAACGGTCTCCAAAGCCTGGAGCACAGGTGTAGAGTAGCCAGCCTTTCGGTCTTCTATAGGATGCATTCTGGTGAGTGTGCAAGGGAATTGCATGATTTAATTCCCCATCTCCGTTCCACCATCGGACGACCCATCGTACGGCGAGTTTCCACCCTTACGTTGTTGACACCACTGCGATCCGAACGAACCGTTTCGCTTCCTCTTTTATACCGCGTACAACGAGGGACTGGAAGAATTTGCCAGCGACGGTGTTTCCGTCAAACTACAATTTGAGTGTCTTCAAGGTTAGAGTGAATAGACTCTTAATAAACTAGCGTGCTTTACCATCAACGATCGCATTACTGCTTACCATCAGGCGGGATTGCGGTCAAGCGCAAGTTTATAATTTATATAAAAAAAAAAGATAGACCTCACTGTGACCTCAGACTCTGTAGAAGTATAGAATTATTGAATATTGATACTTCTCAATATTTTAAGCAAACTTAATACATCTTTTCAAGCCTTTTGGTGCCACCACCAAAAGGCTTGTAAAGATGATTCAGCTGCCTCAACGGTCAGTTTCCAGTCTTACCGGAGGCAGCTGAATCCCAGTACTTTACATAGAGCGACTGCCTATCTAACCTCTACAGTCCTCTACAGTAAGACTGGTTGTCAGAATTTAGGCCTCTGACGACCCGTAACGATTTTAAATATCTACCAATGAAGGCTAATATTACCTAAAGCAAATTAAATATTGCTTACGAGTTCAACTGATAAATTACACCTTGAACACTTAGCTACTGACCTAAATATAGGTAAATAAGTTAATACGTGTATCAAAACAGTTTAGGAAAACGTCATGAGGCCACCGGCATGTTCTAGCACCAAAACATCTAAAACATTATGGCATCTGTCGACCCGCTGTAGACTCGCGTGATAGTTTATAGTCGTGTATCGAGAGTCTGTGTCCCAATGGGAAAATTATAGGCAAATAATGCTATAAGTAGTTAGTTAGCTATTTAACTTAGTATCCAATTACAGTAATAGCTAAAATAGTTAGCTGTGTAGTAACTGTATCTAGGTATATGTATAAGCATTTTAATGTTATTCCGGCACATCTTGCAACTCTTGTCTTCTTTAAGCTTTTTGTGCTTATTATGATTAAAGGTCCGCCCGTTGTGTCCCTTAGTAAAAACTTCATAAGTATTTATGTTCTATAATTTATATGGTGTAAGTACATAATAAAGAGTATTATTCTATTACTATTTAGACATTCAAGTTTTCTATGAAAATAATCTAATTAACAGCATTTCCGGAGTGAGCGTAATAACATACTTAAGTACCTACTTCCATGCTGTTTGAAATACGTTTTTGTTAATTGCTATATGACGTAACGTCTAAGGACAATTATACAAAGTTATCTTTACAACAATTAGAATGAATTTTCTTGTCAGTTGATCCTGATAGGAAACGACCAATTGGATCCGTTCAACCAGCTTCTGACGATTCATAAGTAAGTGTAGGTTAAGGTGCAATAAAATATTGTGATATTGAGGAGTGTATATATACCTGTGTTGTCTTGTAAGGAGCGGCTGAGCGGCGGCGCAGGCGGCGTGGCAGCGTGCTCGCCGCCATACAGCCCACCGAACTCCTCCGCAGACGATGATGACGCGTTGCTGCACTTGCGGCCCTTATCCGGCGTATACTTGCTCTCACCGCCTGCAGGATTGAACTTGGCATCCTGCTGATGCTCGTCCAGAAGCCCTGGCACACCCAGGAGCCCCCCAACCAGATTCGGTCGCAATTCCTCCATTATCTTTGAACCTTGGCCGCATCCGCCACCGCCGCTGAAGTTGAGCTGGCGGCTGAAGAAGGCCGGGAAGATGTTGAACTGCTGCGGATCCGGCAGCGCGCTGAGCGGCGCGGGCTCGCCGGCGCCCGCGCACGCCGCGCTCTTGAACTCCACCGTGCTGTGGCCGGCGCGTTGGCTGAGCGACCAGCGCGGCTCTCCCGCGCTTCGATGTTCGTGCTCCGTGCCGTCGCCGTCGCCGTCGGCTCGGCCCCGACGCTCACTGACTAACCACATTATAGTGACGTCGCACGTCGCGCCGCACCGACCACGCCGCCCCGCGCGTTAATTGTTCGCGACTGCGCGAGAGGAACTCACGTCGCCGCCCACGGGCGAGACAGAAACGGCCTGTTCCCATACCCCCATAATCGATGTAAAATCTTTATAGGGATGCTGCGTCTCATTCATCCGCGGTGGAGAGCACGGGTCGGTTGGGGCGGGCCGAAGGGGCGGCCGAGTTCGTTCGCTGATTGGTCGCCGGCCGCTGCGTCCACCCCTCGCCCCGCACCGCTCCAGGCCAGATACGCTTTTCTTTGTTTTATTGTCCCCACGGCTCCTCGTCGATCTTGCGTTTAAAGTTTATGCATTGCACTATGTTTTGTTTCACAAAACGCAAAATCATGTGTATGGAAGTTCTTGAGGTAAAACGTGAAACAGAGAAGGGTGGATGCTTTTAATGTAGCGAGTGCTTTGTGTCGGTGAATGTGTCTGTATGTACTGCACGGGGAGTAACGGGCGTCCTGACTGTAGTATGCGATGACAAATCTTTGTTAAATGTTAAACCCAATTATGTACGTAGGTTCGCGGCTACGCCTGTACATATGTACCATGTACCTATTAGCTGCGAGCATATAACTTGTGAACTTTGTCGGGCTCCTTGTTACAGCATATTTTTATATTGAATAATAAAAAAAAAATCTTTTCGAATGTATTTGCATAACTTGGGGATAAAATCAATTAATAATTTGCATCCATATTTTTATGCCTTATACCTATAATATTTAAGCCTTATTTTTTTTTAATAATCGCAGTCCCGCCTGATGGTAAGCAGTGATGCGATCGTTGACGGTAAAGCGCGCTAGTTTATTAAGAGCCTATTCACTCAGAAAAACCGAGCGAATAGGAAGGAAGACGGCAGTTGAGCGAGGTGATGCAATGTTAAACCCAACAACACGACCAACGATGCTGCGCCAAAGGGAGATTGATCTGAAGACCCTCCACGACTAAACTCCCAACACAACAATATTAGGTGCATCGTACCCGGCACACATCGCAACACAATTGCTCAGACTCGTCCTCCGTACATCTTCACCAGACATCATGCCGGAACACGACAAATCGCTTGGCGGCAAGGCTTTGTCTGGTGGGTGGTAACTTCTGACCTAAACAATATAGGCGTAATGTCTGATTATCTGATTTAATAAAGAAACAATTTAATGTGTTTTATTGATACTATATACCAATTTTTTAAATAAACTAAACACACACACGCTTTCTTAAAAAATCCAATTTTATTAAGTAGGGAAATTTTTAATAAAGGGAAAAACAGGAAGGATAACGCTTAAACATCTGTTGGGCACGCCCGTTCCAAAGACCTAATCCATAGCTTTCCATTAGTCACAACTGGGCCAACTAAGCAATAAAAAATAAAGTAAGTAGGTAAATCTTCTAAATAAAGTACTGAATCAAACATAACGGTCACAAATAATGTTATCACAATAAAATCTTCCGTTGAACAAGTGTTCAAAAAACAACCCTTTTGCATACGACCCTACACTGGTTATGAATAGCATTACCAGTATCAAGTTTGAGAGATTCATTACCAGATGAAAGATATCTATCTAATTGATATTCAATTTCAGTTCAGATCACTTTGAGGGCCTCACCGCTAAATGATTGATGATATTCCATTAATTATTCTGTGGATTCTAACATAAAATTACTTGGAATGCAAAGGGCTTTTTCTGCGGTTGGAGTAAATGCTTCTTGGTTTGATGCATTATGCAAATAATACTTAGATGTTTGTTTTCGTAGCCTAAAATTACTAACATGTACCACGCCCAGTGCTGAGTAAAGGACTTTTTTTCCTTTCAAACCTCTCTTACTTATGCTATCTCCGACCATATTGGCGAACGTTATTACATCGTGACACCACCTTCTTCTTCTTCTTCCAGTGCCCCTTCAGTCCTGAAGGTGGGCCGTCAGCTTCTTGTACCCGATCTTATCATCCGCAAGTCGGAACAGTTTTTCGACGGAAGTAATGCCGGTACACTCACACACACTTCATAATCAATTGAAGTGTCTAGCGCATATCTATCGTGTCGGAGCACGTTGCCGATATATTCTATTTTGCGTTTTTTTTTTATGGTGGGCAACAATTTTCGAGTTCACCTGCACACCACCTTCGCTGTGGTCTACTGCGACGGCGATGAACTCCCTAAGGCATCCAGTGACTGACGATCTTAGCCCATTTCTTGGAGTGCATTCGCGAGACGTGTCCAGCACAATCCCACTTCAGCCTGGTTGGTTTTGGAGTTTCTGGAGTTTTGGATACACAGCGTGGTGTTTCTAATACGATCTATACGCTAAATACCTATTATACTCTCCATAGCTCGTTACCAAATGTCGAGTTTTGGCTCAGTAAGAGACCAACTTTGTGCACCATAGATCCGAATGGGCAGGGTGCACATGTCGATGAGTTTTCGTTTTAGTGACTAAATTAGTTTTTATATTTTTAATGGTCCAGTATGTCTTCCAAGCATTTTGGACTCGTCTTTTGTCTTTCGATCTTGTCTGTTGCAGAAAGACACTATCTAGCCCATGTATGTATACCCATCGACATAATATTGCAACCCATGTCTGTCTACTACGTTTGCCCCACCCTACGTTATGTGCCATCAAGACTTACCGTCCTCTGATCTTGAAGCATTTCTGCAAGTTCTGAAGATGATGTGGAGAATAATATAATATAGTCTACAAAGCGGAGGTTTGTAAGCTAGTGGGCGCTAACATTTATGGCTCGTGACTGCCACGAATTAAGCAATTTCTTAAAAACTCCCTGCAATACGCTTGTCAGCAGCTTAGGTAAAACTAGGTAGGGTAGTTTGACACCTTTTTGAATGTTAAAATTTAGACCAGAAATATGCAGCTTGATGTTCGCGAGATACCTCGAAAGATGGTGTCTATGAGGTCAATATGGGTGTGTGTAACATTTTGGGACTCCAAGTCATAATTGACTGATGCGTGGTCACTAAAGATCAAGTAATAAGGTTTGTTGATTTCATTACACCTGGGGCTTTTATTTAAGTAATAAGTTTTTACTTATTTACATTTTAATGATATTTTTAACCGACTTCAAAAAGGAGGAGGTTACTCAATTCGACCGTATATATTACATACTTTTTTTTTATATTTCTTCGCGGATAACTTCGTCTTTTATGAACCGATTTTGACAATTCTTTTTTGTTAGAAAGAAGCCATTTTCAAGTTGGTCCCATGATTAGGACATCAGGGTTTGATGGTGGAAGACCGGAGAAAACAAGAGGAACTTTCAAAAATTGTAGGGACGTGGATGTGTTAAATGAGACTGTAGCGGTACCTACAAACGCCACACGGAACAACGCGTCGTACTGACGTCACACGAATTCTACATCTCGCAATCAGAGTTTACCCAATTTCAAGCATTGGGCAAGTGCCCGCCAGACATAACACTCGTCTGGTCGGAGGATCCTACCTTTTCTTTGGAGGATGAGTGAACTTTACTCCCTGTTCCTCATGACTCCACACTGGTGACACCGAGCATGAACGTCATGGCAGCCTTCGTTCAGCAAACTTCAGCGTGAGTACATCATCATCACCATTCTTGCAAGCTTTAGCGGCGATGTCACCCAGCCAGCCAACACCCACAGCTACAAGGGGTATCCTGACCACAAGCATGCAGTGACCGCGCATACCTGGTCATCACCCTCAGCCTCATCAGCAACCTCGGCACAGCACGCTGCACTTTCGGTCGGTCAACAAGCACCCTCTCTCCTGGTCGACGCAGTTTCAGATGTAGCGGTACCTACAAACGCCACAGGACTGTCGTTGTAATATTATAAATACAATACACTAAAATAGATACACAGATACATGCATATCCAAAATTTAAATAAAGTAGTAAGTAGGTATATTGAAACAGTAGGTACTACAGCTCGTGAAATGTTTCACCAACTAGGTACTGTAGTAAGTTCTAATTTTATACAAAGCACAGGTCCGCTCGTGTGTGGAGTACTGCAGCCACATTTGGGCTGGTGCTGCGAAATGTCACCTTGCCACTTTGGATTCGGTGGAGAGGCGTGCGAAGAGGCTGATTGGCGACCCAGACTTAACTCGAAACGGTCTCCAAAGCCTGGAGCACAGGCGTAGAGTAGCCAGCCTTTCGGTCTTCTATAGGATGCATTCTGGTGAGTGTGCAAGGGAATTGCATGATTTAATTCCCCCATCTCCGTTCCATCATCGGACGACCCGTCGTACGGCGAGTTTCCACCCTTACGTTGTTGACACCACTGCGATCCGGACGAAGCGTTTTGCTTCCTCCTTTATACCGCGTACATCGAGGGACTGGAACAATTTGCCGGCGTCGGTGTTTCCGTCACATTACAATTTGAGTGTCTTCAAGGCTAGAGTGAATAGGCTCTTAATAAACTAGCGCGCTTTACCATCAACGATCGCATCACTGCTTACCATCAGGCGGGATTGCGGTCAAGCGCTGGTTTATAATTAATAAAAAAAAAAAAAGTATTAATACTGCGCATTACTGAGAATTCTCAGTAATTAGTAGTAATTCGTAGTATTCATACTACAGTAGTATTACTATTACAACCCTGCTTAAATAGCACGGTTGATAGTCAATAAACATTGATGATTGCAATAGGGTAGTTGACTAAAAAAAACTAATTAGTACGACAGTGAGATTTCCAAAAAATACTAGACACGTATTTTTTCTTTTTTCATATAAACAAAAAATGAAGACGACACAGTGCGTTGAAAACACGTGTGACGTGTCACTGCACGCTACACTTTTTAGCGAGGAGTAACGTCACCAGCCACCACTCCTGATCTTTGACGCCTTTTATATTTGTCAATTTTTATTGATTTGATAAAACAAAGTATAGGTATCCAATATTTTTCTATAATCTAAATGGCGGACTAAATAGAATCATTTTTTTACCCAGGAAACTAATCTCTATTTATTGATATTGTTTCTAAATACTAAAGTAATAATTTATCTTTTGGGGCCCAGTCTGCTATTTTCTTTTAATTTACCATTCCATCACGATTCCATTATCATTGTGCTAAAAGTTCGTAATCTTCTAAATTCATAATTATTGATCAATTCGGTCAGTCGTCTCGTACTGGAATGGTGATAGGATTATAAAACCCGTTAGTAGAAATGATTTTTTCTAAAAACTATTATCATCTTAAACATTTATTAATACGGAGTGGAGTGTCAGAGATTGACCACTGGAAAGTCATAATGACGCCATTTTGTTAGTAGATTACAAAAGTTTTCAAATCGATCGATTTCTTTTTTCTTTTGTTGGGATGGGAAATTCAGGGCCACGGTTTCTTGTTTAAGCAACCCGCAACCCTGACCCAGGAGGCATCGGTCTTCGTGGACCCCGTTACGATGTGCTGACATCTCTTTGGTCTGCTGTTCTTTCCTTAATGAAATAGAAAGAAAATGCTGCACTAAACGTTAGTTTGGGAACATGAAAACCTGTGCCAGTGCCTACAGTTTACGGATTAATGTCGTTACCGAAATATTGTTTGTATTATAGATATTTATTCACTAAGTAACAACAATTTGCACAAAACAACATTGATTTAAAAGACATCGTAATAAGTTACGATGTCCTTAAGAACCCAAAAAGTCCTGTTTTATGGGCATTTACGGGTATAGCGCTCGTCTGGAACCCCCTTTTTGCAATCAAAATCACCATATGACCTCTTCTGCTCTGGGAGGAGTAGCAGGGCGTGTCAGATTTTTACTGCCTAAAATCCATTCGTGTTTCTTCATTTGCCGTACGCCATGATATCTCTGTCGCCAACCCGCGGCCCAGACAGACGTCAGCAATCCCTTCGCTACTCTCTTCATCTCAGCCTTAATCCCAGTTGTATCCGAAGCTTTTCAGCTTTGGAGTCTAGGGTTCGCTTTACCAGTGTAACTGCTCATTTTGGCTAAACTTCGATATTTTCCATGAAGCGACTGCCGTCTGACCTCCGCAACCCGAAGGCGATATCGAAGCATTGCAGTTAGACCAATTGTAGGACTTTTGAGGCCTCCAACAATCCTTAACGACTGCCATTAGATGTTCGTATGGCAACCAGGACCAACGGCTTAACGTACTTTCCGAGGCACGACCAGACCAGTGCAAATATTCATATTCATGCATATAAATATTTGCACTGCGCGGGGATCGAACCCGCGCCTCCTCGCGCAGCGGCCGCGTTCGCTACCGCTACGCCACGGAGGCTGTCAACAATCCCTTCCCTACTATATAAGATTAAACATGACAAAAACATATTTTTATACCAAGCGTAAAAAACACAACTCTTTGTCACCGTAAACTCAAACTCCATCTGCCATCATTTTCACCATGTATCGCTAGCCCGCGTTGTAACTTCGTTATCTCTTAGCGTATGGCTCCTAAAGGTCGATATTAAATAGCCTATAGCTTTCTTAATAAAATTGACTTTCAAATGCACAGTTTTTTTTAAATCCAACTGGTTTCAGCCATTATAATATTAGTAAGTAAAAAAATATCGTACCAGTGTGGTACCCGTGTTTTCTTCAACAGCCCGAATTGTCTACAACAGCCGCTGGGACTTTGGGCTGCACATACAGCGGCTGTTCCCCAGGTGGCAACTGCTACGCAATTTCGTTAATGTCTTTTGCCGAAGACTGTATGTAATTCCTATATACAATTTGCGGTTCCAGGTTCTACATGGCGGCGAAATTGGAGCCGTTTCGTCACTCGAGTACTCAGGCTCAAAAAGTCAGTCTGTGCGACTTAATCGAAGGACGTGCAGTCGTGGGCCGATGGTGATGAAGGTGATGGGCGCGAAGAATGTACAACTGTCTCTCTGACTCATGGTACTGGAAGGAATGTTGGGATTTTATTTGGTAAGAGTTCGACATAACCCTGCGTTCCTCAAGATAAAAAAGGGAAACTTTGTTTTCTGATTTCATCTGTCGAATGTTATTGTGTCAAGCTATGAGTGATAAGCGAGCATGATAACCCGTAACTTCATTTACGCTTATTGTATATCATTTTGTTACTGCATTATCAACGCTAGTCTTCGTATGGAATTACGGTGGTAATTGATTGATACATTTATACGTAACAGTTAAATGTAAAACGTGTTGGATTTAAATGTACAGGACACATAGTACTAATAATATAAATGAATATAAAATTACCATTAAAATATTGCGTCTCGTTTTTTTCTATATAATTGTAAATTAGTGCTTTACCGCAATCTCGCCTGATGGTAAGCAGTGATGCAATCGTTGACGGTAAAGCGCGCTAGTATATTAAGAGCCCATTCATTAAAAAAAAAACTCAGTGAATAGGTAGGAAGACGGCAGTTGAGCGAGGTGATATAATGATAAACCCAACAACAAGACCAACGATGCTACGCCAGAGGGAGATTGATCTGGACACCCTCCACGACCAAACTCCCGACACAACAACATCTGGCGCATCGTACCCGGCACACATCGCAAAACAACTGCTCAGAGACCCGTCCTCCGTACGGCTTCACAAGACATCATCGAACACAACGAGTCGCCTTTTGTCTGGTGGGTGGTAACATATGCTGGCAGCCGATGTTATAGCTTACCACCGAGATTATTATAATTAACTGTAGCTGTTTTATTTGTGGATAAAAACATATTATCCGCGTTCCTCCTTCGCGATATCCTTCTGTGTAGGCACCAGAATACATTGTTTTAAAGAATTCAATACAATGAAAGTATTAAGACTGCCAAGTGCCTGTTATTTTTGTATTTGTGTTCTTTTTTAAGTGTAATATTTGCCGCAAATAATTGTATTTTCTTTTTAGGATTCCATAGTAAACTAGGAACCCTAATAGTTTCGCCAAGTCTGGCTGTCTGTATGAATTTTGGTATCAATATGTACTTAGATCAATCAGGCCGACAAAGTGCTGATATAAAAAGTGTTTTTAACCCTAACGTGTGATATATGAATCAATATATCACAATTCACAAGATTACACATCTGATTTTAGTAAACCCTATTCGCTTATACAATGCATAGGTATTATAGGGGTTTACAAAAATCACTTTTTGATAATGTTAATATTCTCGGAAATAATCACTCCTAAAGTAAAAAGAAAACCGTGCCCCCGCCATAAGTTTAAAAAAATATGAAAAACAGAATTTCAAACGTAGAACTTTATAAAGACTTTCGAAGAAAATTATTTTGAACTTGATAGGTTGAATCATTTTTGAAAAATTTTACAAAATAATTTATGAACTAAGTTTATAATTTAACTTTAACACAAAAACTTTTTTTTTTATCTTAGTTCATTTTTTTTGCTGAACATATTTTTGTTCATCAAAAATAAATAAATATTAAAATCAGTTTATGCAATCCAAAATTACCTACCATCAAAAATCCAACATGCATAATCTGTCTAAATAGTTTGTATAAATTAGGAACCTAATTTTTATAAGCGATATACCTAGTTTAGGTTAATTCGCGCTGTTAATTTTTTTTTTGATTTGGCGGGGTAGTGAAGGAAATCGTTGCTAATGTACTCTTTTAATGAACAAGCATAACCCAGATGAGGACAGAAACTCTCTGGGCCTCCAATATTATAGAGATGTTCTTAACAGACTATGTGATGCAATCAACTTCTGAGGGACGCTGGTTGAAATAACCACCGATGCTTGTCAAGGTCCCGTACAATAGTCTATCTGAAAGACTAGTATTGCGGAAAGAAAACTCTCTAACTTCTAAGAATATAGTTAAAACATACCTTTATTCCACGAACAAAAGCACACGCCTAGCCCAGCCTACACTTCGTTGTATTATGATCTAAAAAATCCAAGTTTCCGAACAAAAGATATTTATTCGCATCCAATTCGCGCTCCTAATTAGGGACTGGCGGAAGGCAACGCAAAATAGAATTCATCTTACACTAAAGATAACTTTTGGGGGAGTAAGTAGAGGGAGAACTGAAACGTCTTAGAAGTTTATTAGTAGTTTTAATTGATTCCCCGCTCCTTGAAGTAAGACTTGGCGCTTTGGCTAAGTTTCATCGTGTATGTATGGGTAAGATTGGCGTCTCGAGGAAAAGTAAGGTCGTGTCGGCAGGTACTTTTAATTAGGTTTTTGTGTGGCTGCGTAATGTAAGTTGGTAATCTGTGACGTAATTTGACGGTGTGCTCTTTTAAATGTAGGTGTATAATTATCTTAATAAAGTTTGTTAAAAATAATCTTGAATGTTTTAATGACGCAGTATAGCATTTACCAGAAGTGATCATCGTACTGAAACACACGCGATGGGAAAATCGGCCCTAGTCGACTTTTATCCGATGAATAAGTTAGTTATATTTAAAGTTTTTGCATGGAAAATCTGCTGAAACGTTACATCTCAGGTAAAAGTTATTGGTTCAGTAGTTTTATCATCAGGATTTAGAACTAATACAGCAGTTCGTCGTGGACGTGACATGACAATGGCTCTCACAAATTGTATACTAGTAGCGGTACTTACAAAACCCCACCAACAAACAACGCGTCATAGTGACGTCACACGAATTCTACATCTCGCAATCAGAGTTTACCGTGCAATTAGCATACATACAACTTTCCAACATCAATCGCTGGGCAAGTGCCCGCCAGACATAACACCCGTCTGGTCGGAGTATCCTGCCTTTTCTATGAAAGATGAGTGAGCTTTACTTCCTGTTCCTCATGTCTCCACCCCGGTTTCAGTTTTCTACTCTAAACTGGTGGGTGTTATGTCTGGCGGGCACTTGCCTAACGGTTTATGTTGGGAAGTTGTGTATAAAACAACAACAAAACCAATAAAATGGGTGTTCCTCACATCATCTCTTTCATCAGAAAACAGCCGCCACGCAATCATCGATGCGATGCTCCACTAGAGTGACTGTCACGAGCCAATGACATTCTTATCCCATCTTTTCGGTGATTTCAATATCTCCGCAACGAAAGTGGCGCCACTTGATGCGTTTTCATATACCTATGATAAATGAGAAGCTGATTTTTTATGTTATTAAATACTGCGGTATGGATTTAACTAGGTTTATAGAGGTCTATGTTCAATCAAATATAAAGGTATTAATTACATTTATGTATTGTTATAAATCAAACATAAGAAATAATAACTTTAATTAATTAATACTACAAAATAATATTCATATTGAAATCTAATTGGTGATATTCTTATAAATATTGTTAGAAATAAAATATAAAAAATAATAACTTTAATTAATTATTATTACAAAAATAATGTAATTAATAATATTGATCTTGTTAATTTAAATGATATATTATTTAGATGATAGCAATCTTGAAAATGAAAAACAAACAATAACATTTATGAAATTTAAATTAATTTATATATTGTTAAACTTATTTTATGCATGAAATAAAAGGCTTTTTATTTTATGTATTTATTTTTTATAGAGATAATGAAAGAGAATCTGAATGAGAATAGGCCTCATATACATAGTGTATCTAACATCGTAACGCAAACTGCGCGAGAAATCGCCGCATACCACTGATAATGTTTGATAAATTCATTCACAGTGTTTTAAAAAATGTGTCGGCTCGTCCTTTGAACGTTGCAAGCATGCCGCCGTGCGGGTTTGTAAGTATGACGTTGATCCCTGATGTGGACCCTATTACATCAGCTGATAAGATAGTTTTTCGAGTTTTGTTTTCATTGCGCAAATCATTTTTACTTTAAAATCTTATTGGGTTATAAAATTATAGCAATTATGAATGGTCTGAACTGAAAAAACTACATATACATATATTTTATTAAATCACGAAACAGCCGACCAAAAATTCCACAGCCGGGGGGATCAGAATCATGTACTGGATCCATGGTAATCGTTTGTGCGTCGATGTCAGATACACCCTTTATGCAATAATAATATGGGGTAATAATAATATGCTTTTATTATTATATCTATTTTAATACAGAGATTGTCATAGATATTTTATGTGTGTATTTTTACCCCTGCTAAACTCTTCTGTCGTGGTAAAACAGGGGTCTCGTTATGTAATATTTTAAAATAATTGAAGATTACTAATTAACAGAAGATTTAAAAAATAAAAAAGTAGTTTGCGACCCTGCCAGGATTCGAACCTGGAATCTTCTGATCCGTAGTCAGACGCGTTATCCATTGCGCCACAGGGCCAGATGATAAGTACTACAAAAGCTCCGTTATAAACGTACGTTCGTTATCTAATAGGTACGACAGTCCAACAACATTTATTATACTCATTCATTTAATATAATAAGTTTATTTGATAATAATATATTATCATACTCATTAACCACCCGTAAAGGAAAATGATGGTAAATTGCATTAAAACCTGTTGCATTTAGACAAACTATTTTTATTTTGTTAACTATAGGCTGATAAATATAAACAATCAAAATCTACATACATCGCAACGAACATCAAGGTCAATATGTAGATAATACACAGATATTGAGATGACAGCACCTCAAACATGTTTTGCATTTGACAATGGGGTAGTTGACAAAAACGACTTGGGACTGAGCTGCTCGCTCTGTTAAGCATTGTTATTAAGCAATATGCGTAATTATAACGTAAATTATTGTAAACTATTGAAAAAAGACGATGATCCCTGAGTTTGTTTCGGCTATTTCTTCTCAGAGGTAGTCAGTTAGGAAATGGCGGCTTCATCTAGTTAAAAAAAAAACATGACGTGTAAAACTGATCGGTGATCCTACTTGCTTAACAAACGATTTCATTTCATTTCAAAAAAAAAAAAACTAATTAGTCCGTCAGTCAGATTTCCAAAAAATACTAGACACGTAATTTTTCTTTTGTCATATAAACAAAAAATGAAGACGACACAGTGCGTTGAAAACTCGTGTGACGTCACTGCACGTTACACTTTTTAGCGAGCAGTGACGTCACCAGCCACCACTCCTGATCTTTGATGCCTTTTATATTTGTCAATTTTATTGATTTGATAAAACAAAATATACGTATCCAATATTTTTCTATAATCTGAATGACGGACTAATTAGTTTTTTTTGTCACATACCCTATTCGTCTAACGTCAATATAATGCATTGTCTGGATGTGGCGGTAGTAGATACCGCTACAATCCTCTATAGAGATTACCAGGGACATCAAGGTACCATATGTTGAATTCATGGTCACAATTTGTCGACTTCCTGCCAACCTGTACCTATCTGTCGATTCATTCTGTAAAAATATCACCGAGAAAAGTTGGGTTAAGTGAGCTCAGAATCTCAGAAGGAAGTTGCGGAACGGGAGAGGGAGATCTCAACTCCCTTCCCGGGTCGCAGAAGACGCACCGGGCGCCGAGGAAGGGCGGATAACGCTCTCTTCCGGCTCCCATGAATGGGTCCAGGGGCGAGGGACATGGGGAAGTCCCCGCCCCTATTAGTTGGACCCCGAGGCGGAGGCGCGCGCGTGCAGGTGACGAGGCTCGGGCAGACCGGGCCAGCATGAGGGTGTGGGGCCGTGGAAGAATTTAGACACCCACGGCCCCACACGCGCTTGTGATAGAAGAGAGACCGGGGTGGTTTTAGTCAGTAAAAGTCTGACAGACCCCGTCGCCCACCCCAGGGCGGCGGACATCCTATAAGGATTTCCACCCCGCAAAAAAAAGTGTCAATTGCATTAGTGGACATTTGTCAATCATGGGCGTACCCAGGTGGGAATCTGCTCCTCCCTGGAAATCTCGTAAACAATTTATTAACTCTCCTAATTACTAATGAAAGCGTAAACGAGTACTTATACAAGATCATTTGTGCCTCTATTTGCCCTCCATACTAAACTACAAATACTACTATTTTAAACTAAGTACATAAGCACATCTACGTGTGCTTACGTACTTAGTTTATAAGATAAAATAGCCGGGGATGATTCGATCCTAAAAATCTGACCTGCCCTCCCTAGCCCTGACTTGCCCCCCAGCCCTGACCCCCCCACCTCCTAGCCCTGACATGCCTCCCTTAGGCAGCTCACTCATACATACTTCACCTAAGTTTTTACAGTAAGTAGGCTACAGAATTCCTTGTTTGTGAACTTGGTTTGCAATAAACGTTTCGACTTTGGCGTTGTTACAAATACAGAAATACATTAAATTTCATATTAACAAAAAAAAAAATATACAAAAAAAGCAACCGACTTCCAAAAAACACTACAAAGTGAACAATAACTAATTTCGGAAGTCGGTGTCAAAAACTAATATACAAAAACCAAAGACACCGACTGATGTTTTTTTTTTTAAGTTTTTATTTTACACCTTTTAGTTGTGAAAAGTACTGTTCAGCTGCATCTGGTTAGACTGGAAGCTGACGCTAAAATACTTAATAAAAAAAACTTAGAAACGCACTGGTTGCCCCTACGATTTTTGAAAGTTTTCCTTGATTTCTCTGGTCTTCCACCATCAAACCCTGATGTCCTTATCATGGGACCACCTTGGGAATGTCTTCTTTCCAACAGAAAATGAATTATTAAAATCGGTTCATAAACGACGAAGTTATCCGCGAACAAACATAAATGAAGCATATATACGGTCGAATTGCGGTTCTTGTTCCAGTGCAAGCTCCCTGCATTCAGAGATACATGATAAAAGAAAATTAAGATAGTTAAAATTAAGTATGACATTTGTTGTGACCATGTGTCGGGTCCGCCCATACCCGCCCTCGCTCTTACGATAATACTATGTCATAGAGGCTACAAATAGAAATACGGCATTGTGTAGGCAAGGGGCTGAGCAGCAAATTGCATAGCTTTCATGTCCACTTAATGCTGGCACGTGCCATGTGTATTCTTAGCTTTATTTATGCAATATTATGAATTGATTTATTTGTGGATTAATGGTCCTGTATCTTGTAGTTTTCTGTTCCAAAATACTGATATGATACTTACTTATAAATGAAAAAGAGGTATTAAAAACTATGCTAACCTATGTCTTTTTTTTAAAAAAAAAAGATTGTCATTTCATGTCAACTGTTATAAAGTACTAGCTTTCCGCCCGTGGCTTCGCCCACGTGTAATTCGGTTATAGCGCGCTTTTTAGATTTCCTTCGGGAATATCAAATTTTTCAATAAAAGGTAGCCTATGTCCTCTCTCAGGGTCTAAAGATTGTCTGTGCCAAATTTCATCAAAATCGGTTGAGAGGTTTAAGCGGGAAAGCGTAACAGACAGACAGACAGATTTACTTTCGAATTTATAATATTAGTATGGATTAGAAGGATTGATAGTCTAAGGTTTAATAAAAAAAAAAAAGAATTTGTTGTTCTCTACAGAAACAACTTATTTATAGGTAGGCACACAATAGGTATATCAATTAAAACGTTATTAATATGAGAATAAGAAACAGATTAACTTACTGATCAACCATATGATAAATTTTCTATCACCCAGCCCGCTACCAAAACTCTGGAAGCAATCCTCCTTGAATTTTCTTGTTTGTGTTTTGTTTTCCTTAATGATAAAAATGTCTAAAAATACATTTTTAAGACGACAAAACCCACTCAAATCAATTTCTTCCGTTAATTTAACGCTAATAATCCTCGGCCACCATCATTTAATATAGAAATAGTGAAAATATAGTGAAATAAATTTCGGTTCGTTGCCGGCGACGTGTCTGGTTCCGGTGGATACTTAGCCGCGGCTTCCGCCGTCGTGTCCGACGGGAGACCGGCTGTGTGTACGCAGCTTTATATAGACACTGATAGACTACTACCGGTAGCAATCGGTTTCATTTCGACAGTTCAACAACATTCATTGTGTTATTTACGTTGTTGAGCAGACACACTTTCCGAACAAATGGAGCAATGGTTTAGCAATTGGCTTCAGAATGATTCCAATTGATAGTAATAGTGTTACACAATCAGGGTGCTGGTCAATCAACTGTTCGTGAGATAGGTCGATAACATTTGTTTAAGTTGGTTGGAACTACACTTCTGGACACATCTATTGGCCCACCTTAGAGTTTAGGTTTCGATGGCCTCTACCGAAATATTCACGTCACTTAAATTTAATTATCGTTTATGAATAAGCCCCTTAAACACTGTGGTGTTTATTCATAAAGAATGATTTAAGTTATGTGACGTTAAAAGGTCATAAACTTATGTTTAAAGAATCGCTAGTCACTAGTTAACTTTAAGCAGCGTTTATGAATAAGGGGGTTTATTGCTAGATTGAAAAAAAATATTGATGCAGTTTTAAACCTGATACATTTTACCATCTTTTTCGATCCTATTGTTTTAAATTTGAATTCAGAATACCATACGACATGGAGCTACGCCTAACAAGTCGGATATGGGCCTTGTTAAAGGCAATTGATTTTTAAATAAAAAACATGTTTTATCAAATAAAGGTTTAATTTAATAACGCGTGTTGCCTCCATGGGCATCTACAACAGCTCTCATACGATTAGGTATAGAGTTTATCAACCGCTCTATGAAATTTTGAGGGATTATCTCCCATTCCTCTTCTATGGCAGTTTTCAATTCCTGCATCGTCTGGGCAACTGGCTGACGAGCCCTAACACGCCTTTTTAGCTCGTCCCACATGTGCTCATTGGGGTTCATGTCTGGGCTTCTGGCTGGCCAGTCCATAACTGTGATGTTCACATCCCGAAGATGTGACGATGCCGGCCCTATGGGCTCTTGCAGTATCATGCATAAAAAGGAAATTTGGGCCCACATAGTCCGTGATACCATACGTATCACGTGAGGTTCTAAGCACTCACGCATGTACCTTTCAGCACTTAATGTTGGCAGCCCTAGTCCTGTAACAACCTCAAGTTGAGTTTTGCCGCTCGCGGATATTCCGCCCCAGACAGTCCGTGAGCCACCGCCATAAGCAACCCTCTCTTCAAAGCAGCATTATGCGAAACGCTCTCCCTTACGTAGGTAGACCTTCTTCCTTCCATCATTGCCATGTAACACAATTTTAGACTCATCAGAAAAGAGTACACGGCTCCAATCTTGCTGTGTCCAATTTAAATGAGTGCGTGCGAATGAAGGCGCGCTGTTCGGTGGGCTCGCGTTAGTTTGGGCCCATTAGCTGGCTTGTGTGGTACCATATCGTGTTCTTTTAACCTTCTCCGAACAGTTCGAGCGCTCACAGATACTCCGTGGAAGTCGCGAAGTTGGTTTTGTATCTCAATGGAGATAAGGTGACAATTTCTCAAGCTGGTCGTCACGATGAATCGATCCTGCCTTTCAGTTGTGACCCGAGATCGTGGCCTTCCTTGGCAAAGAACAAAGCCGCCAGTCGACGTACCTCCGATAAACATTTCGGACTGCAGATCGACTTAAATTAAGCTAAGTACTCACATTTCTTTGGATATGTCCGGCCTGAATAAGTGCCACAGCTTGGGCGGCGACTTCAGATGAAGTATCCGTAGATTATTGATAGAACTTCACCTTAATGTTAAGAATAAGTAATGTTTGTTGCAAAACCGAAGATATCAATCTCTTTTTCAAGAATTAAATCCAAGTAAACCAATAAAGTCAAGTTTTCTTAGTATTCGATTGTTTGATATCAACAAACAGGCTCCAAATTGTCTTTTGTTTGTTTAAATTTTGTGTTCGAAATTCAAAAAAGACTATTGAATGAAATTGTGAATGTGCCAGGTTCAGAACTGCATAAAAACTTTTTGCTCGACCTGTTATAAAATTTTAGCTAGGACCAAACGAAATTGAAAATGCAAGGTGGGCCAATAGATGTGTCCAGAAGTATATTAATCACATTCGACGCTGAAGTGATTAGGTACTGATTGATATGACTGAATTATAATTTAAACCGATAAATAGATGCTTGGTTAGCGAATTTGGTTAGGTTGCCTATACGAACATCTAATGGCAGTCGTTACGGGTTGTTGGAGCCCTCAAAAGTCCAACAATTGGTCTAACTGCAATGCTTCGATATCATCTTCGTGTTGTGGTGGTTAGACGGCAGTCGCTTCACGGAAAATATCGAAGTTTAGCCAAAATCAGCTGACTGGTAAAGCGGACCCTAGACTCCAAGGCTGAAAAAACTTCCGATGCGACTGGGATGACGCTGAGATGATGATGATGATGAAATAAACGCTTGGTTAGCGAATTTGTAAGTATTTTCTGAGACCCTTCTTCTTGTCTATGATTCATTTATACCTAAACTAACGAATGCATTTTAATGCCTAATTTGGTTTTTTTTTTTTAATAGTTATAAACTAGCGCTTGACCGCAAACCCGCCTGGTGGTAAGTAGTGATGCGATCGTAGATGGTAAAGCGCGCTAGTTTATTAAGAGCCTATTCACTCAGAAAAACTGAGCGAATAGGAAGGAAGACGGCAGTTGAGCGAGGTGATGCAATGTTAAACCCAACAACACGACCAACGATGCTGCGCCAAAAGGGAGATTGATCTAAGACCCCCCACGACCAAACTCCCAACATAACAACATTAGGCGCATCGTACCCGGCACACATCGCAACACAACTGCTCAGACCCGTCCTGCGAACGGCTTCACCAGACATCATGCCGGAACACTACAAATCGCTTGGCGGCAAGGCTTTGTCTGGTGGGTGCACCTACTAATATTTCATCACATTCGATCGTGCTATTTTCGAGTTTTTGCGAGATTTATACACGGCAATTGATTTTATTATATAATATAGAACTACGGACGATAGCGTGTCAAGCTACCCGAAACTGTCAAATATTTCCAATCAATCTTGAGCCTTACACAGTAGTGACCTAATGTGCTCTCGTCTGTACATTTATCTATCATTCGTGTATCTTTGACAGTTAAGTACCTACTACAGGTCGTCAGAAGCCCGAAAGTCTGACAACTAGTTTTGCCAAGGGATATCGAATTATTCAATAACTGATTTGTGGAGGTTAAATCATCATCATCATCAACCTTTTTGTCTGACGAACGCGGCCGTTGCGCAGGGAGGCGCGGGTTCGATCCTCGCACAGTGCATGCATATGAATATTTGCACTGGTCTGGTCGTGCCTCGGAAAGCACGTTAAGCCGTTGGTCCCGGTTGCCATACGAACATTTAGTGGCAGTCGTTACGGGTTGTTGGAGCCCTCAAAAGTCCTAACAATTGTTCTAACTGCAATGCTTAGATATCGCCTTCGGGTTATGGAGGTCAGACGGCAGTCGCTTCACGGAAAGTATCGAAGTTTAGCCAAATTCAGCAGTTAGACTGGTAAAGCGGACCCCAGACTCCAAAGCCGAAAAGCTACGGATGCGACTGGGATTAACGCTGAGATGATGATGATCATCAACCTTTTTGTCGTCCCACTGCTGGGCACAGATCTCCTCTCATACAGAGAAGGATTGAGCATAATCACCACGCTTGCTCAATGCGGTTTGGCAATTTCAGACTTAAAGTCCAGGTTACCTCAAGATGTTTTCCTTCACTTTGATATCTGTCATTGGTGTCCAATATATACTTAGAAAGTACACATAACTTAGAAAAGTTACATTGGTACTTGCCTGACCTAGAATTGGTGCGGGTTCAATTTCGGGTAAAAAAAAAAAAAAACTCATACTTGAGAGCCTGATGTTTTAACCACTAGGCCACCACGACTATGAGGTTGTACTGAGGTTAAATAGGCGGTCGCTTTATGTAAAATACTGGTATTCAACTACTTACACCCGATTAAACTGGACTGCTAGCCCACTTATTACAAAACATGGATTTTGATTAGGTTAGGTTTACTACCTTGCAGGAGACGAGGCCCGGACAGACCGGGCCAGCACGAGGGTGTGGGGCCGTGGAAGAATTTAGACTCCCGCGGCCCCACGCGCGCTTTGATAGAAGAGACACCGGGGTGGTTTTAGTCAGTAAAAGTCTGACAGACCCCGTCGCCAACCCCAGGGCGGCGGACATCCTATGAGGATTTCCAACCAAAAAAAAAAAAAAAAGTTTAAACTACCTAAAAGATTACTGAATTATGCACCTAATCATTATAGAAATGCAGTTCTTTATATAAAAATGACAGTTCGGTACTGAGTTGTCACTTTTGTATTAAGAACTTTGACGTAACCTCAATAAAGTTCCAAATACAAATACTGACTCAAATTTGAAGTCTGGAACTAAAGTTAGATTTCGTTTTGAAATAAGGAGTATAATAACGAAAAATAATTCTATGCTACTAATGAGTTTGAACTCTGCGTGAGGTCTGTCTAATATTATTGAGTAAAAACCAGCATGCAAATGCATTTTAATTGATACATTTCTTCATTGTTGATTTTTTGTACGTATGCAAAACTAAACTAGACTAACATTAAGCTTTTTGCTTCCAGAATTCAACCATTTGCACATCCTTAGCATAGAAAGCTAGCCGTAGTACTATACAAAAGCAGGAAATCTTATGCCAATAAAGCTCTAAAGTCATCACATGTTCACAATAAACGAATTCTTTATTCATTTTACCAATAAGATCACGCGCGTAAAATACGTCCTCATTTTTACTTAGTGCTAACACTAGCTGGGCGACAGGTGGGGGTCTACTCAACTTGGGAGGGAGGAGTAATTGCTCGAGATGATGTTTAATAAGTTTTTAATGGCTGTGACGGTGCGGACCCCGCCGTTTAACCATACCCGAATATATAAATTTTTAGAACCAACTATTCTAGACACCCCTACCCCCTCTCCACTTGCCGTTCCAAAGGCGACGATACGGAGAAAAGGGGAGCTCTAGAGGCCAGTTTAAAGCAGACACACGATTTATCTGTCGTTTCAAGAAACGTTTCAATTTTACTTTATAATGTACCCCTTACCCTTTAACTTTTCGATTTGTCTTCACCAAATTATTGATGCTCGCGCTATCTAAGGAAGATTGCTTTCAATGTTAATTATTTTTTCTTTAGAAAAGAAGTGTCTCACTCGGCAAATTCTTTTCTAATTCTTCCCTGCTATTCTGAAAATGTTTTAGTAAAATAATGTTTTAATATCGACACAAAATGTTGGTACACATTTACAGGGGACCCTTTTATTGCGAAGGGACTGAATTTACCGACGACTGAGTGTAGGCGACCCTTGAAAGGGGTGTCTTCACCTGCCCTGCAACCTGGGGTGCTAAAAGAGACAGAAATATCGTGTGTAAAGCTTTTGATAGCATACCCTTTTCGGCCGCCACGAAACGTTTGAGAGGTAATTTCATAATTTATCCTTTTTGGACCATTTTCACTGATTAATAATTTATTTAACGATCCAGATTTGTTAAGCAGGTCACTTAGCGTAATGAATTATTTCCATCGCATTTATTTTTAACGTTAACGTCTCTTTGAAAGAAAAAGGCGGAACATTGTAGCGTATTGTGTTATAACAATAAAAAGTAACAACTAACTATTATGCTAATTGTGGTTTTGTTTTGTTATTTGAAAAGTGGGCGTTAAAAATCTTATTGAATACGAACAACTCAATTGTTTGCAAAAATATTTTGACAGGAAAATTCTAAGTTACCCCGCTGTCAAAATTGCCGCCTAATTTAGCGCGCGCGTCGCTTACGCCCACTGTTAATTTGAAATTAGAACTCTTAACTTTTTTATTGCAGCCACGTGGCTTGGGCCGATGCCATTGTGTTTTGGTCATATTTTGTTTGATACATTTTTTTGATGTATTTTCTAGTCGCGTGAACTTGTGTGCTACGAAATTGTACACGGTTGTATAATTGTATTTCACGTCTGACTGCGACGTGGAGGCCCCGGGTTCGATCCCCGGCCAGGTCATGATAGAAAACGATCTTTTCCTGATTGGCCTGGGTCTTGGATGTTTATCTATATATGTATCTATTATAAAATATAGTATCGTTGAGTTAGTATCCCATAACACAAGTCTCGAACTTACTTTGGGGCTAGCTCAATCTGTGTGAATTGTCCGTATATATTTATTTATTTATTATTTATTATTGTACCTACTGCAGAGGAATTGAACATGCCTGCCTGCGACGTGGAGGCCCCGGGTTCGATCCCCGGCCAGGTCATGATAGAAAAACGATCTTTTCCTGATTGGCCTGGGTCTTGGATGTTTATCTATATGTGTATGTATTATAAAATATAGTACCGTTGAGTTAGTATCCCATAACACAAGTCTCGAACTTACTTTGGGGCTAGCTCAATCTGTGTGTTTTTTATTTATTATTGTACCTACTGCAGAGGAATTGCGAAACACGCTTCAGTAGCATTGGGCAATGGGTTTCATTTTGACAGTTTAACAACATTCATTGCGTAATTTATGTTGTTGAGCAGATATATTTATCTAACCTATGGGGCATGGGATTAGCGTTATACTTAAAAATATTTAAATCTATAGTAATAGTAGATATCTTATGCAATTACAATAATAATAATAATCTTTATTTCAAAAACCAAATACAATTTTTTCCATCTCAATCAGACATAAAAAAAAGAAATAAAACAATTAAGTACAACGCTATGCATTTTGAGACAGAGTGACCGTCTGTGTCCGTGCTAGTGTAAACTGTGTTACAGACACAAAAGGGGTAATTAGGGTCCTTAGAGTCTTATTTATTTGGTGGTATAACGAGAACCCAACGTTCCTAATGACGTTAATTCGTATTCGACGAAATGTTTACGCTGATGTTCGATTTTTTTGTGGTTTATACTTACAATCACATAGAAAAGCCTTATTTTGTAAGCTTTTACAAATACATATTAGATACATGATAATGCAAACTATCTTGAGAATGTTCCACTCTAATGGAATCCTTGTGTCCCATCCTTAATGTTATCCGATGTACTTAGTAGGTATAAAAATATTAAGTACCTAATAATTTAAAATATATAATAATACAGTGTATTCTGTTTTGGTGTTTGTTTATGTTATCAAACAAAACTAATACGGCCAAAAACCCTCCTCGAAAAATTCTACCTCAATTTTCAGTAAAGAGTTTTTATGCAGACTCAAACCTGGCTGACAAGAATTTTTTTGTTTGTAGTTATTTTTTCGCGGCAAAACGGCTCCATATTCGTTTTAGTCGTTGGCAGTACATGGACGACGTCAAACGAACGCGCGGCAGTCTTAAAAGCTCACCAATTACGGACTAAAAGCACCTTCGGGCTCAGCTTGCTTCGCGGCTCGCGTGGTTACGTTCTCTCATCAATTTTGTACGTAGCTCTCTCGTAACTTAAAAAACTTTACATTCTGGGTAGAAAAAAATCACATAAGTGATCTGAATTGCCTTTTTTTTGCTCTTAAAACGTAGATTTGTGGTCGGCTGGCCTTAAATTTTAATGTGTTGAAAGTTTGTAAGGCAGCTATTAGATTAACTGAAAACACTTAGAATTGCTTTTGCTTTAATTTATCTGGATTAAGTTTAGTCTTCCATCGCCTGGCCGCCCTATTTATTAGTTTTTCTTCTGCTTCTAAGGAATGATAAATAGTTTATATTTTTTCTGCAATAATTGGACTATCAAATGGAAAAAAATATCTTGTTAAATCTAACTATTGCCTACTTCTAGAAATTAGCGCAGTCAAACAAACTCTTCAGCGTTATAATTAGGTAGTTTTAGATATATATATATATATTATATAGATTTATATAGAAATGTGTAATAATGCAATGTTTATTTATGGATAATTATGACTTTAATATAACTATGTTCATTCTTTTAAATATTCATTGTTTATTGATATTTGCCTAGAGTTTTATAGAACCGTTTAAAAGTGGATTATCGTCTTCACATGCAGGTAAGTGGCGAGGTAAGTGTCCCGACATTTTCCAACATTAAATGAGCGTGGAAATGTTTCATGTTTTTTTGAAGCATGTCGAGCACTTTACAGGAACACATTATAGCTATAGGTATTTCACTCTAGATTTATTTTTCCTGTTTTCGAATATAGCTTACATACATAAAGGAGCAGCGGTGGCCTAGTGGCATCAGCCGCGTCTTACAAGTTGTGGATCGTAGGTTCGAACCCCATCAGGCGTTTTACTTTATGTAAATTATTTCATCACCACTGCTCTCAAAACGGTGAAGGAAAACGTCGTGAGGAAACGTCATAGAGTAACAAAAAAAAACGAGTGTGCTTATGACCACACGACTGAAGTGAAACTTCTTTCGCTCCATCTGTATGTATATATATATATATATATATATGTGTGTACAATATATACATGTATACACATATACATATATTAATTTTCTATAAATATTTAAATTTATTTCATGGTTTCATTGGTAAATTAATATTTTTGCATAGATCTTCTATTTTTATTGAAAAAGAAAAAAAAACACTCGTTGTAGACCTTGTAGTACCAAGCTCGCGCCACGGGCGCCTCTGTGCTTATATCCCCCACTTAACTTCCGTTCGCCTTGCCCGATCACTTTTCGTAACGCTTACGTCACGCGTTCGCCAGCTTACTCCCCAAGTCAAGCGTGCGTAAAGAAGTTTCACTTCAAAAATATATATATCTAAGACATGTGACATCTACCACCCCGCACTAGGCTAGCATGGTAGATTATGATCCACTTCCTCTCATAGAGAGTTGGCCTGTGTTCCAACAGTGGGAATATTATAGGCTGATTGTGATAGTTATATTTAGTTTTTGTTATTTTTGACAGCTTCCGTGGCGTAGTGGTAGCGAACGCGGCCGCTGCGCAAGGAGGCGCGCGCGCAAATATTTGTATGCATGATTATGTATATTTGCACTGGTCTGGTCGTGCCTCGGATAGCACGTTAAGCCGTTGGTCCCGGTTGCCATACGAACATCTAATGGCAGTCGTTACGGGTTGTTGGAGCCCAGAAAAGAGCAACAATTGGTCTGCTGCTATATCGCCTTCGGGTTGTGGAAGTCAGACGGTAGTCGCTACAGGGAAATTATCGAAGTTTAGCCAAAATCAGCACTTAGACGGTAAAAGCGGACCCCAGACTCCAAAGCTGAAAAGTCTCGGATGCGACTGGGATTAACGCTTATATGATATTTAGTTTTTGTAACAAATAATTAACCATAATATTATGAGCCGCTGGTCCTGGCTGCAGCTGCCAGACTGCAGTTTTGCTGTTGAAATTAGGTGAAGCTTTCTCCTTCAATGTACCTACTGAGCTAATTTTATAAATAAATATTGTAAATGTCTTTGCCAGTCATTACGGGCGAACCTCAAAGGTTTGACAACCAGTCTTAGCAAGTCTTGTCGAATTGCCTAATAATTTGGGTTGTAGATAACAGATACTTAGGCAGTCGCTACAAATAAAAACCTGGTATTTTGCCGCAACTAGCTAAACTGAAAAGCCGAAACCAACCTAGTTGGAAAAAGGCTGGTCAGATTGATATTATATCACTTATTACGTCTACATAATTATATATATGATGGAGAAGACCGTCAGGAAGGCGAGGCCAAAGGTTCCGGATAGTTGTCTTCTCATCCGCATGAGCATCCATCGTGGGCGGTATTTCGAGAAAATTTGAACAATAACTATATTGTGATGTTCGATTCTTATTATTTTAATTGTACAGACAGATCACTTCAATATTACTTTAAAAGATAAGAGCCACTGGGTTTGGGCATGACCAACACACACTCGATCGAAGCTTGAGCAAAAAATAATGCCCGCGCAAACGGTCGCTCGCTATGCCAAAGGCAACTCCACTCGGTGTTACCATTCGCTCCATGGTGTTACCCGCTCTTAATAAAAATTAATCGACTTCAAAAAAATAGTAGAGTCATTTACGGTCAATTGATACTAATACGATAAAACAAATCACAATATTTAAAATTAACCAGTCACGCGCCGTTATATATAATAATTTTTGTTGTTTAAGAGAATAGCAAATGTTATTTTTTAAAACGTCATAAACTAGTGCATGATGAAATCGTTGAAGGTAAAACGCACTAATTTATTAAGACCCTCATTCTAGGCTTAAAGACATTTAAATTGTTATTTATTTAAGTACCGTATACCGCCATAACTTGGCGTTTGGTTCTTCAATTTTTATAGTTTTGAATAAATATTTGATTTTACTTTTGACTAAGACGTGTCAACTTTGCCAATTATGTGCCTGATTGAAATAATCGACTTCGCTTGAAATAGATTATTTCAAACAGGCACATAAAAACACCTTTGAACGTAAAATTTTACAATAAATATAATTCATTCTAGTCGCCTGTTCCAAAAGGTACCTAAATAGTTTTATATGGCGAAGAATGGCAGGATACTCCACCGTTACCTACTTTTTTAAATGTTTTTTTTTTTTAATTTGTTACCTAAATAAATTAATAATTAAATATATACGGAGAAATCACACAGATTGAGCTAGCCCCAAAGTAAGTTCGAGACTTGTGTTATGGAATAATAACTCACCGATACTATATTAATAATAGATACATATATAGACCAGCCAACCCGCATTGAGCAAGCGTGGTGATTACGCTCAATCCTTCTCTGTATGAGAGGAGACCTGTGCCCAGCAGTGGGACAATAAAAAGGTTTATGATGACATATATACATAAACATCCAAGACCCAGGCCAATCAGGAAAAGATCGTTTTCCATCGTGACTTGCCGGGGATCGAACCCGGATCCTCCACGTCGCAGACAGGCGTGTTGACCGCTGCGCCACGGAGGATAAATCTAGAATCAAATTACAGTATATGAAAAGGTAAAAATAATTAAAGATAAAGCTTATGTTTGTATTCTACTTCAATTAGGTATAATAATCCCTTTCGTTTTTATATTGAAATTATGCGAAGCTTTCTCCTTGCAAGTACCTGCTCACCTAATTTTATAAATAAATAATATGACATTTTCAAATCAAATCATCTCTCTCAATGCTAGTAGAAAATGTTTCTTTTTCGCTTCTCTAATTGGTTTAGACGTCGCTTGGCATCCTGTGTTAAATTTATATATCTACATGTAGATACATTTTACGAGTCAAAGAATTTCCTTATATCTGCTTAAACAAATTAGGTTGTAGGTACTAATACTAAGTATTTTTCTCAAGATCATTTTAGAGGCACGTGTATTCATGATGTTTTTCTCCGAAAGAGGCTTAAAACAAAAAGATGGCGAATCCGAGAGCCCACAAGCAAACCTTAAAAACTTTCCGACATGAAAGTTTAAAAGTGATCCTGGTAGGGAGTTCGGGTGGTAGGGCGGTCGGTTGCCTAGCAACGCCGCCCACACCCGCCCTACGCCGCAAATCTCCGTTTGATACAGAAAACCGAAAATTTATTGTTCCTAACATAGAGATTTATGGTTGATTTTGCTATGTGTTTTACTTACAAACCTAATATTATGGAGACTTTTAATTTATTTAAGGTATTATCTCTTTACGACTAAAGTTACAGATCTTAGTAATTATGTGTGGCTATCAACTATTGAATACTGTTTGAGATTATCACATTTAGATAGATTTACATATGTGGCGAACTGACTTATAGGTACTAGGTACTATAGTGGAAATGTCGGGATAAAAACTAGGTAGCCTATGTGTTCATCGTGGCTATAAAATATACGTGTGTAACAAATTTCATCTAAAACTGTTCAGTTGTGACACACATCCATCCATTCAACCCAAACTTCCGCTGTTAAAATATTAGCAGAATCTGATGTAAATCGAGATATTTAAAACAAAATAATTACAAACATTATGAACATTTTGATTGATGCGAATATTACCAATCATGCTTTAGGTATCTTTTGAAAAAGAGAGTTTACAATTTAGTAACTTCATCCTAAAGCGACGGTATCATTTGAATTCAGTGTCGATGAACTCCCCTGAGCGATATCGCCCTTGAAAAATGAATCGATTTGATAGGTGTTTATGAGAATTACGGTTCATTGATATGAATAGGCATCATGGATTTATTGTATTCAAGAAACTACTTTACTTTAAAAAATCTTTTTTTATTTTCATCAAAAGTTAGGCAAATGTTCTCAATTTATATCCGTATGCATTAGTTTGCTTAGAAATAAAAGATCCCAACGCAATTAGATTTTAAATTCTATTTTTTTTTAATCCTCACTATTTGCCGTCCCACTAAACTGCTCATCTACTATCCAACAAGCGCTAATTCATCTCAATTTGCGTCACACACGCTACGATAAAAGGAAGGCAGAGAGAGAGAAGTCAATTAGCATGCAAATGTAAGAAAACGACCATTAGGGAGCCTTCGGGACCGAGGACACGCAGCCTGTTCGTGTATTGATCACACAATCCTTCACACGCTTACATACGCCCGTCTCTTTTTAACTTCCCACAACAGATCGCTATAAACATAAACATTATCATAACAAAAAGTTTTATATTCCACTACTTCTCACACAAAAATCAACCCTGTTCATAGTACATTTAAGATTTAATTTCAATCTGTGTGTCGGATGTGAACATAAGACTTTGTACTTGTGACAAAACGCCTTGTTGTGCCAGCAAATTCTGTTCCTATCCTTAAAGGAATAAAGATCTATTTCAGAGTGAAGTTAAGAGAAAATGAATCGTATATAGAAATTTCAAAGGTTATTATCGACAACGGAGAGATTGAGATGGGTTTTCAGTTGTTGACAAGTGTGTTGCTACGGTGTATATATGTATGTATGTATATGGGTTGTTGGCTAAAATAGGGGGTTGTAAACACTGTGATGAGTTGCGGATTTTGCATGTATCTACTTAGATTACGTTAGTTGGTTTTCATACAGGGAGATGCTATATCATATATTGCTATACATAGAGTTAGTGCAACTGTTAAAATTAGTTAATTCACATGGCGTAGTGTTATTCTTTTTATGTTTAGTAATAGGAGCTCTGATTTAAAAAACTAGGTGTTTAATCTGAGAGAGGATAAGAGATTTGACAGGCTCGTTAATGTGCGTCCTAACCAGAACAATTGGAAAGTTATAATTATTTTAGTTGTAGTATAATTATAGTGACTTTTGGAAAAATTTTGAGCTAGAACATGAAATTAGTCAAAACGCTTACCAAAATACCAAAGTGACATCCATTTTCTAAAATATATGTATATTTTTATTTATCGTAAAATAATTTTTACAGACTTATTTTAGTCAAGTATAGAACATTTGTCATTTATTTTCAGAATTGCTTTTATTATCTTTACTTTGAAGAGGAAGAGATTGGAATATTATCCTTACCCTCGCGTCCTAACGAAAGCGCCCGGTCGCGTTAAAACGCGTCCGTGGCGTTTTAAGCCTGCGTCTTTATCAAAAGCGATTGCGTTGCGCGAATACACGTTTCCGCGATCGTTTATATGAATAATGACGTGCGTACCCATAGACTTGATTGATCGCGCAATTTATATGTTATCATCTTCGTCGAAGAAAATGACAAGACGGCCCTGTAGGTACCTATGTATGTTATCTAACCGTCGCGCTAGCGACTGTCAGTTTGATTTTAAAGTTATAAATGTGTGTAATTAAAAAAATAAATTTGTTAAAATAAAGAGTTTCCTAAACAGTAAATTTTATTTACTTATTTAATTAAGGTGTTCCAGATAGTATATACATTACAAATACTTACACTTACAAATTATTGTGGCTTAAATCTAACCGCACAACCAATTACACGCAAACACCACATGCATGTCGAAATAAGTAATGAGTCTTCTGAAATTAACGTACAATCGATTTTCAACAAACACACATTTCTACAAACTAGAAGTTTTTTTGTTAATTGCAAAATTAACAGAAGTCCAAAGTGAGAATTCACCTCAAGTCATGGTGATGAAATTCCTATATCTCCCTTACTGACCCAATCCCCCAAAATCAATTAAATTCTGTGATTTGCAATTTACGGCTATTCCGACGAGTGAAAATAAAAGCATGTTACAATTTCGTCCCTTCTTGGACTCTTAGTGACATCTAGCGGAGGGTGCTGGAAAAAACGACACCCTCAAAGAGATGAAACTTGACATGCGCTAACTGATCTTCAACTGAACGTGAAACAAGCGATAATATTCTTTAGCAGAGTACAAATAAAGTAACGGTTCGCTTGTATAGTTTGCGCGTGCGCTGTTAAATTGATTTCTAATGTCAGCCCTTGACAGATGCCTCAAAATGTGTTAGTGGAAAACTGTGATATTATTTTGTTTTTAAAGGAAAATCAAGTGAGAATCTGAGTGATGTAACAGAGATGAAACTAGAAGGTAAGAATTTGACTCTGTTCTATTAATTTTATAGGTTTTGGGCGAAGGAATTTTGAGTTAATTTCACTTTCTTCGTGAGGAGGTCACAGAGGTAACCTAAAAAGTCTTACAATCACTTATTAATAAATGATTTTAATTTTCTTAGAGATTTTTTAAACTGCATAGTATCCTTTAAGTTCAGGTTTAGCAAAACCCTAAATATCTGATGAAGAATTTTCTTTTTATGGAAAGTGGTAACCCATTAAATAATTTTTAACAGATAACAGTCAATTTGATTAATTTTCGACATCTGAACATCGCCATTAAATCTTTTAATGAGCTTACTCAACTATTTTTAGATCCCTATCTACAAACCCACTTTATTAGTAAATTATTTGGCACTATAGTCCAAAAACCAAAATGTGACCAAGGTTCAGTGCAAAATAAAGGAGGCTGTGACCCGTGGCGACGGATCTATTGTAATCGCATGGGATTAGGGTGTTATCTGCGATAATATGGCGGGATAAGAGGCTGCGAGACCCCAGTGCATTCATACTTGTGACGTACAGGGGGCCCCCATGGCGAATATTTGAGTTAAAAGAATTTGTATTATTGTCATTAGCTCTTATTCCAATTCAATAGAAGTTGTCGCAATATTCCTTATTTTTCTTCCATACCTATTTATTATTAGCATCTTGGTCTATCATCCTCATTCTAAATTGAGTTATTTATATATTAAGGATTAAAACTAGCCTAGTAACTTAGTCTAGTTTTATAAACCTTTATCAGTCGAAGATGTTTGTTTTAGTGGCCATCGAGGTTTCGTTGACCACTAAAACAAACAGTAGTATAAAAAGTGATAAAAAACTAGCGACCCGCCCCGGCTTCGCACGTGGACAAATGATATAGGTAACTTAGCCTTCCTCAAGAAACGGTGGCCCTTCAATAAAAATAATGTCTACTGTGCCGTCCATCAGCCAATATTTGACTCTGCAAGATACATCGACCTTATTGTCCATGGATAGCCAGTTCCACCACCTTCAAACAGAATGAAAGCCTACCGGGGTAGCAAGTTTGTTCGAAATAATGGTTCCCTGCTCCGGCCCATTCACTCCGCGGTTTAGGCAGAGAAAAAGTAGCAGGCGGCCGGCAGGAGCGCGAGCGGCAGGTGGTTTTTGCTGGTGTTTAGTTTTGAATAAATCGTGATATCTCCTGAATGAAACAACCAATTCGAATAATTCAAAAAGAGATCTGCTGCTACTAAAATTACCTTTCATATGACGTAATTTATTTGGATATGGATTAATAATAAGGAACAAATAGTGGGCTCTGATTTCGACTGGCATTTTAATTAACTTTTCAAACATAAAAATGTCGTCATAATGAAGAAACTATAGTAGGTAGACATATGCTGTCGCAGACTTTTTGTAAGCATTTTTAAGGTCTACAATACTGTAGTACATTATTTTGATCTATCTCATAGGGTTCAGCCAGCGTTTGCAATGTAAGCTCAAAAAATGTGTTTATTTTGCGACATGTGTTAGAAACCTCAAAAATTATCAGTGTTTCTCTTATATAGATATAGATATATGCATGTTATATACATAAAAACCATCCCCTTGAATCACTCTATCTATTGAAAACCCTATCAAAATCCGTTGCGTAGTTTTAAAGATTGAATCATACTAGCGACATAGGGAAAGTAAAAGTTACTTTGATTTATATTATGTAGTGATATCGAAAGCTTCCAGAGCTGCAGCATTACGTATTGTCTCAAAATTTCTTTTTTTTTCCGTTTTTTTTTAAACATTTACCGCTTCGTTTCCATTCATCAACTGTGCTCAATTGTTTCAAAAAGATTTTCGTTATTCGCCATTCTACAGTTCTGTATGCCCCCAAAGAATCGCTTGCTACGGACACCCCGACATATGGACAGCGCACTTGTCACAGCGAGTGCATAATTCGTCCCCCATTACGGCTTTATACTGCTCTATAATAAAGTGGGGTCCGATTAAAGACCAGTCTCGTCTTTCTGCCAACTGTTCAGAATCGAGGAACAAAAATAAATTATGCATTCGATACATTGGAAGTTTTTTGTAATAGATTTTTTTTTTATCTAAAGGGTGACAGGCACCTGTGTCTTTTTGTTTAAATGGAAGTTTATAAGAGGATAAAGTTATCATGTTCGGGTTAAGCGGGAAATTAGGTCATTTTTGTTTAGTATTTGGCTGTGATTTAAATAGTCCACGTGTAGTGTAGTCCTCAGAAGCTCTAGAAGTCTGATAACTATTTTTATCAAGGTGCCTATTGTGTTACGTAGTAACTGGATTATGGAAGTCAGATAGGTAGTCGCTCCAAGTAAAGTACCTACTGATTTTCAGCAGCATCTAGTTAGAATTGAAGGGGAATCCAACATCAAGTCTGGGCAGAATGAAGGACTTAAAGATGAACTAGTACTAACTATAGGCAGATAATGGCCCCGTTTCGCTTGTAATAGCGTCTAAACTGTCTATGGAGTATCTTAATTTGACAGGGTTAAACTAAAATGTAATCTTCTATCCTTTTCTTAACGAAATGGAAAGAAAAAGAGGCACTTAACTTAAAATTAGTTTAGTTTGTGAACAGCTGAATTGTGTTTTCTAGTTTTAAGATCTTGTTTAAAAGCAAATATAATTTTAATGTCTTTGTTTAAAAGCGACTACATCGATTTCACTATTTCTTAAAGAACCACCGGTGAAAAATATTAAGATATAAGTAATCGCAAAATTTAAAAATTTCTCACTTTTGTTTCTCCAAACATATCGAATACTTACTCTGTAACGCCATTTGAATTTAAATAAACATTCAAATTACAATACAGCTAATTTAAAACCGAAATCGCAGCAAATATTCAATTTGACGTGCTTTTGACTAGGCGATGACAAATGTAATGGGCAGAACTCTTGTGAAATGAGGTGTGAATATTGGGTCCCGGCGGGATGTCCGTGGACCGCATGGGGTATGAGGGGAGCCCAGCTGCTACCCTTTATGTTGCGAAGTACAATGCAGTGAGAATTAAGGACAGGTATATTATTGTTAGTTCTGTGATTGTTGTAATATTTGTCACAGTTACTTGTCGGCTGATGCGACGAATTTGTGGCGCGTGCCTATTGTTAGTATATGGGTTACTGGATTTTGACACACGTACTAAGTAAGTTGTTTGTTGGTTTTCTGCATCGTTATCACGTGCATAATTTTTAACATGAATGAAGTAACCAATACTTTGTAACCATATTATTTTGGTTTAAAAGAGTGTCCATGGAGTTTCTTAGCCGTTCTTCTCCATATGTACTATGCTTTGGTATGGGCAATTAGCTTCATCTATCTGACTGAATAACTGTTGAAAATTCAAAAGTACTTTTAATAATTGGTTTATATGGAATAATTGCTTTGAGTTTCAGTATGTACTCAAACTCAAAACATTTGTGTAGAATGTACGAAGTGTGTAACATCGATAGCCTATATCAGGTTGTTTCGTAAGAAACCATTTTAGGACTTAGGGTAAATACCAACACCGCCGTGTTCTCGTGGCTGCGATTGGCGGCTGCGATCTTTGGTATCCGGCACTGCCCAGCACCCTGATTGCGTACACTCTATTACTATCAATTGGAATCATTCTGAATCCAATTGCTAAACCATTGCTCCACATGTTAAGAAAGTGTGTCTGCTCAACAACGTCAGTAACGCAATGAAAGCCGTTGAACTGTCAAAATGAAACCCATTGCTACTGATAATGTGTTACACAATTACCCTGCAGGCCATGGTCCAGCGCGAGAATGCATGGAAAATGTGAACTAGGCAGTATATAATGTAAAAACAATATTTATTGATATGAAAAAGCATACGTTAGTATACACAGATTAACTAAATGCTAATTATGTTACACAAATCTATATGAAAATATGGAAAGCCCTACCTCTTAAACTAGGAAAACCTATAGGTATCTTAAGAGACAGTATTCAGCAATAAGGTTACTTACAATAGGAATTATACAACTTCGGACTGCGCCACTTGTCGTTCGTGTTAACATTCAGTCATTCAGTTTACAAAATTAATAAATAGGAAATGGAGGAGAAAGAATAGTTTAAAACAACAATTATGAATGGGTGAAAAGTATGTGAGGAAGTGCATATGATGTATTTAGCGGTTTTATGTTGTGAACCTGGAGGAATATTGGTTCGTTTATTGGGATTTAACGGTAAGACACGGAGCTGTTAGAAAATATAGTAAAAACATAGTTTACTATAAGATAGTTGAATGATAATATAACTTATACGTTAACTCCGATTAAAAACCTACCAATCCCTCTCTCCTTTCAGTATGTCTAGTACTAATGCTGAACGGGCTGACGTTGTGCATGCGTCGGGGGCCGCATCACCCACACGGACAGATCCCGGTTGAACAGAAACACCACCACTACAAGCCACGAGGCTCAGAGTCACTCACGGGAGATGTGCAATTATTGCACGACACCAAGTAAGTTATTTATCAGGTTGTTAGTCCGGAATTGTCATTCTAAGTAATAATAAAGACGAAGGCTTTGCTTGAACGCGTTAATCTCTGGAATACCAACGGGATTTAAAAGAAAATGCATTTAATAGCTTGTCATGTGAAAGGCTCCCAATCTGATTAACATCACGTTGATATCTTAAGAACAAAATTCAGAAAGAACATAACGATGTCATAGCCCGGGCAGATGATGCGACGCTACGGGTTAGGTTAGGCTAGTTAGATCACTCATGGCATGGTGCGTGTGGAGCTGAATCAGGGACATAAAGTATGGCCCAACAAAGATATACAGACAGGCGGAAATTATGAAACAAAAAGGGTTTCCTAAATTCGGAATTAATCATTTTTACACCATATCCATTGTTGAATCTCAGCTGAGTATCAGCTCAAGGCTAACTGTCTTATCTCGGATGATTCTTACTAGAAAGACACAACTATTGCATGGCATTAAGTTATTACAATAGTGACGACGTTCTGGTCTGCGGCGTGGAACGTAAGATTGTTAGCAAATATATAATAAACGTTATATTCAATGTTTATTCTTGTTACAGACATATAGAGGAAGACACGCATGTTTTTACAGCAGAAGCGCTGTCAAAGATGACGCCGGAAGAATTGGAGTTCCATTACTTTTCAGCTCACGACTTTGATAAAAATTCGATGTTGGATGGACTGGAGTTGCTAAAGGTGAGTAGAATAATCAAGTAGCCTTTAACCTTGGAGCTTGTTTTTGAATCAATGAGAAAATAAGTTTTCTTTTGGTGATCCTTCCGGTAACTATTTGAAAGTTTCTCCGTCGCTGCTCTGTAAATTACGGGCATTACAAAACCTCTAGCGTAGAAATAAGGGACGTATGTACGCAGTCCATTTGTAAAAAAAAAACTGCGGCTTCATAGAAAAATAGGCACCTATGACGTTGAATGTATGGCAGAGCTATTTTTTTAACCGGTTAAAAACTTAGGGCTCACAGAATCATGAACTGAATCCATGAGAACATGATATGAGTGTGCCTGTATTTGCCTATTTTAAAGAGATATTACAGAGATATTATATTTTAGAGAGATAGAATGGGCTACAAAACTTGGATTAGTTTTTAAGATGATAATAATAATACTCGTTATACATAATTTTAAACCAATATGTTTCAGGCTGTATACCATACGATTGAGCATGAAGCTCCAGACCCAGATGCTGATTCATCTATAGAGCCTGAAGCAAATGATTTGGATGCTTATATAGGTAAGTTACATTTCTTGGCAAACCGTGCAAGCTGTCACAATTTCGTCATTTGAGACAAACTTTTATCTTCAATATGTCGAAAGGTAAATTCACCTCCTAACTTTTATTGGATAATTTCTATTTAATTCCTAAAAAGTCCTCTGCAATATGTGTGGTTTTCCTCAAAAGACCATTTAGACGTCGATTCTACTTGATTTTCATATGATTTGACCAAGTCTATGTCTGGATTATGACTTGACAGAGTGGCAAGGACATCGACAGATAAACCAATATCGTTGAAGATTTTCGCCGGTTATAAAAAAAAAGCTGCTAGGTACCTATTTGAAAGAGAAGTGCGCGGTCAAAATGTATGGTACCAGCTTGTTTTCATTTAATAAACGAAATTTCAACCTAGGGTAGTTCAGAATCATGTATTCAGAATCTGTGTGCACGGTGAACAGAGAACCATTTTCTATACTTGATGTTTATCATTCAAAAGCACTGCATTCCTGCATTTTGTCCCCATGTCCAAATTATTTCTAATTTTGATACATTAAATACGTTGTACAATTTCAGCTCTGGTGGATCGTACCCTGGAATCGGACGACAAAGATGGAGATGGTTACGTTTCCTACGCAGAATACCGAGCAGCTCGAGCTAACAACCCTTCGGAACGAACTCCCAGAGTATTGGCTGCGAATACTCCGTAGTTCTTCTAAAAGTTCTTGTGATATATGGGACGTTGATAGGGCTAATAAAATTTAGTGTTTTGGAGACAGTTTTCAATCTCTACATAAGCATTACTTAAACAAATTCTTTTAATGTATGTAGAGATAAAAAAAAGTTGCCCAAAAACATAAAACATTTTAATTTTGCATACTGCCACCTTCAGTGATGTTAAAGTAGCGCTTGACAAGTTAGCGTAAAATACGGACCGATATTAAACTAGTACTATGCCATAATATCAATGACAAAACGAAGATATTTGATTTTCGCCGTTTTGGCGTTGATGGTAACGTGAGCGTCAATGGAACAAATACTATGATTGCAATTGTTTCAAATTGTGCATATTCACATACCTAATAAAAATGTTCTAAATATCTTATGGTAGATAGTATTTATGTGTATTTCCGTCATTGTTGCTTTCAGTCTAAATCGTCCACGATTTAGACTGAAAGCAACAAAGAAACAATGACGAAATCAAAGATTTACCCATGTTAGACACCATTTCCACCAATATATAAATTTTATTTCCTGAGGTACTTGAACGTACTATATTTAGTGCAGCGTAATTGCCTAATAGAGGTCAGTGGCGTAAAGCTTCTGTTTACTGAGAATGCTACCAGCTTTAATTTTGCAACCTCTATTGAAATAGAGGCTGCGAAAATACAGCGAATTTTTGGGACCTTAATATCGAATACTGGGGCAAAAGATAGAATTTTTTGAAGGTATATGATTGATCCACCTTCCTAGGAAACCATCATTTTAGACGGAATACGATGTTTTGGTTTTTAAGCAAATGATACGTGATTATCTGCCAAAAGGATGACGTAAAAATCCGTGTGCACAAGCGACCTTGGACGCAAGCATTATGTAAGGAATCTAGTTAGGAAATAATGGACCTATATCTTGGAAGAGTACACGTGACTGATTTGGGCTAATTTTGTAGTGTGTGACAAACGATAAGAATAAAGGAACCAGTTTTGTAATACCAAGAGAATTTTTAAACGAACTTAACAATGTACATTAGTACTTCCGCTTATCTGTACAAAATAAGTTTATTATTATGAAATACGAGTTCATAATAAACTACATTTTCTCAGAATAAAATCTTAATTTCATTTAGTTTAAATTATTTATAATCATGACTACATCTTATTTTAATAAACTAACTGACTAACTTAGTAACATTATGTACGTACTAGAAACAGTATTCCTGTGTCAACTCTATACATTTATACTTTTCACTATGCGAGTTTCACAAATCATTTTCGTCTTTAACGTTTACATAACTTTTGACACATTAATATGTACCATTAAAAAAAAAAAATACCAAAAACATATCATAACCAATTCATTAAATCTAACTTCTTCGTACTATTTATTTATTTATTTTCCACATTTGTATCTGGTCTCGCACTTCATCCCTCCTTCTCCCCATTCAGCCGCTTGCTTGATTCCCATCGATATCTCAGCATATGGTTCTAAATCTACACTCTCCCTGCAATTTAAGGAAAATAAAAATCAGTTAAAATAATATTATGTATTGAATATTTATGACATCTACCTCATCTATCTATAAAATAACAGAGGCAGCTAGCTAATCTATACTAACATACAAAGCTGAAGATTTTGGTTTGTTTGAACGCGCAAATCTCGGGAACTACGGGCCCGATTTTAAAAATTATTTTTGTGTTGGATAGTTCATTAATCTAGAAAGGTTTGTGCTCTATAACATCACGCTGCGATCAATAAGAGTGGAGCATATAAGAAAACGCGGACGAAGTCGCGCGCGACCGCTAGTCATTTATAATTTACGAAAGTCAGTTTATTATTTAATCAAAGATAAAAAACGCTAACTAGTGTTGCCAAATCTATATTATAGAGTATTCTATTCTATATAGAGTCTATGAAGGTTTTATAAAAGATGACACAATGGCGATCTTTCACAGATAACCTTTATGGATGGAACATCGATGTAGATACTATTAAATACCATAAGTATTCTTGCTACGAGATAAGTATACACAGGTAGGTTACATAGTAACTGGATTGTGGGGGCTAGATAGGCTTTCGTACCAGGAGTACACTGGTCAGTTTGGAACCTGACTCTAACTTAGTTGGGAAATTGCAAGGAAGAGAATGATAAGCTACCATAGGTAATATCATACATACCCTTGCAACATCTTTACTCCTTGGAGCAACAGTTCAGCTCCCGAGGAATACAATGAAGCCTGTTGAGGCCTCTGACATGACAGTAGGTACAGGCAACCGTAGTCTTTCTTCTGTTGGCCAGCGAGGTAGCTCAGGTACAGCAGGATCTCGTCCTCGCTTATGTAGGACGCGTTTTTGTTATCTATATAAGCCGTGCAGAAGAAATTTATTATTTTTTCTACTATAACACTATGCTTTATTCTAGACAGTGTCAAACACAGGGAGCGAGATGACCAAGTAGATAAGCGCAATGGCGTCGTATAACTTTCTGCTGTTTTGAAATTGAGCTGTGTTTATATGTTAGAGGATCATACATTAGAAAAGTAGTGCTATTCTGTAAACATCTCATAATCAAAAATTAGATCAAACGAGCTTCTAAGCTTTAAAGCCTAATTAGTCGTATCAATGGCGTCAAGCCCTTAGCAAGACGTTCCTGACTTCGCCTAAGTTTTCACTGAAATAATTGAAAGACGAAAAGTGTAACGTTGCCATGAATCTTGATCGACTTCTGACTGAGTCGTGTATTGATTTATCATGTGTTCATAGAAATGATTGAAAATAGTGAGTTACAAGGCGTTGTAGAGAGTCCATGAATGCACAGAAGTAAATCAATAACCTTCACGCTTATAACAACTTATAAAATTGGCTTTCCCCGTGACGAGAGAACACACTTATCTACCAGGTTTAGTAGTAACAGTATTTAGAACCGAAACTTTCAACTTACATTGTCCATTTGCTGGTCATTTGGCGGGTGAGAGATAATCCCGTAGCAATGGGATTACGTGTCGGACACGGCAAACCCATTCTCCAGTTTTATTGGATTATAGACATGGTCAGTTTGTTTGTCTCACTCTCATAAAAGGTGGGAGGCAGATGGTTAGTAGATTGAGTCATGATTACTTGATACGTGTCCGGTAAAGGATTTTGAACATAATATCAGCTAGAATTTATGGCGAATCGGTATCCTGGATTATTCAAATACGTCTTTTGCAATTTGCAAATTAATCTCAGGTTATATGTTGTTCTAAATATAATTAGCGGCCATAACAAATTCATTGATATATTATAATGATATACAGTGACTGCGTTTTTTAAAATCAAGAACATACTGCTAAATATTGTATTTCCATATCCTACGATTGGAATCATCGACACGATGAAGACGAAGATTAATTCCTGTTCCGAGAAGTGAACAGAATAATATTTAGTTATTTGGTTACGAAATATCTAAAGATCTAGATAAAACTGGAACGATATATGTTTCAATTCAATTTTATATACCACAGTTTACAGTGAGAGTTATTTATTCGTATTTAAAATGAAAGTGTCACTTACCCTCAAGACTTCTTCCGTAGTAATGTCCGCCTTTCCATGCGCCTGCGCCGAAGAAGCCCGCAGCTAAGATCAACGCTTTTAGCACGATCAGAATCACTAGGTGAGTCAAATTTAAGCTTAGAACCTGCAAGAGTAATGAGCAAAACCATTAGATACTATTAGAGGTTATTATTTTAACACTTTACGGGCTCCTAAAATCCTCTACGTAACAACTATAAAATTTCTATTGTGTCTTATTCAGTGCCCTTTAATTGATTAAAAATGATGATCTGATTTTATAGTTATGCCTGGAGTCACTCTCACGAAGAATTTGGTGTAGATTATATTGAGAAGCTCTTTGAAAACTATTTTTCGAAAGTTACTCCAGTAAAAAACTTGAATTTCTCAAGTTTAACATAGAGGTTACCAATTATTACTGTTGATGGCTTATCATCACTAGATATTGAGCTATTGTTCCTTCTTAGATAACAAATAAAAATACAACCAAACATAAGAAAGAGGGTCTCAGTTAATGACGTCATCTCCTACCCTTTGTTATGACTCACACTACAATGATTCAAGTTCGAGATTCCAGATGAAAAGCAGATTACTCATGCGAGAAGCGCGTGCAACTTTATGAAGAAGTGCAATAAGTACGAACCTGGGACGCGCAGTCCAAACCAACCTGACTGCTGCCTGTAGACCTGGCTATGAAGTCCCTTGCAATACTGGTCACCATTTGTCCCCCCGTACCACTGAGGAAGCTGCCTGCGGCATCCAGGAATGACGGTCTGCCGTACTGAGCCGTGTCATTACCGTCATCAAATCTTGCAATCGATTCTGGTTCGTCCTCTTTGAAAATGATCGGTGGTTTCTCACGAGGGAGCAATGCATTTGTGTCGTAACTTTTTTTCGGATACATCTTTTTCGCGTACTGCGGTGATGAATAAGCACCCGTATGCTCTGCGGATATCACCGCAGTGGTTAAAGTAAGTATGAAGAAGATCGCGACCATTTTGCTCGGTGGTTTAGAAGCGACTGGGACCAGGTAGTGTCCACAATGGTTACTGATAGTTTGAAGTGGTTTGTCCGTGTTCCGTTGTTTTATCTCTTCCCGGCTTCTTTTGTTTGCACGCCCGATGACATCTCCTAATGGTTCTATTGTTGTTGAGTTTTAGTGGCGAAATGCCATTTTTTTTTACGAATAAACCGAATGAATGGGTATGTGGTGTATATGCACTTATATAATAAGATTTAGAGTAAGTATTGGTTTTTATTGACATGGTAAGAAATTTGGACGTCATTGTCGATATTTTATTTGGGTTAGACTACGATTTTTTCCTTTGTAAACACATCAATTTTGGTAATGTCTTATAATAAATAATTGTTATAGGTAGTATGTAATGTTCTGGTGAGTATGCAAGGGAATTGCATGATTTAATTCATCCATCTCCGTTCCATCATTGGACGACCCGCCGTACCGCGACTTTCCACCATTACTTCAAGGCTAGAGTGAATAGGCTCTTAATAAACTAGCGCACTTTACTGTCAACGATAGCATCACTGCTTACCATCAGGTGGGACTGCGGTCAAGCGCTAGTTTATTATTTAAATATTTAAAAAAAATGTAATAATTGTTAAAGTCGTGGTGGCCTAGTGGTTAAAATACCAGCCTCTTAAATATGAGTTCCCATTCGGTGCGGGTTCGATTCCAGATCAGGCAAGTACCAATGTAACTTTTTAAGTTATATGTATTTTCTAAGTATATATTAGTGATGAAAAATATCTTAAGGAAACCTGGACTTTAAGTCTGAAATCGCCAAGCCGCATTTGCCGCTCAATCTTCGATATAAAGGTAGATGACGATGACAGGTAGTTTACTGTTGTTCCAAGTGATTATTGTTATTTCATTCAGGCACGGTCTGAGTTCCCCAACCATCATCATTTCGACTAGTTCTTTTCGCATCCAAGAAATACATCTTGCGGCTTTCACAAGATCGTCGGTCGGCAGACCGATTATGGGACGCTTTCCAACACTATGTATGGGTTTCGGTAGGCAGTCACCACTCTAGAACCTTTTTGCCCCCCTCCGACATCTGATCTTCATTTTTAATTATTTAGGCTAGGAATCTGTCATCTTATTACATCTTAGTTCACTTGTGATTTTTTCCATTGCCGATTTGATCAAGAAGAGAAACTTCAAGTATTACACTCTCAATAGCTCTTTGGGTAACTTTCTGCCTTTCAATGCCAATACGAGTAACCACGTTTCAGCGCTACAGGTCATCAGTAGCAACATGTACCTATCGTTTTTAGATACTGCCGTACATGAGACGAGAAAATATTGCGTAGTTTTCTGACATTGGCCAGTCGTACCGAATTTAACGAGATCCAACTGTCTAGTATGGCGGATCCAACTTCGAGAAAAATGTCTATCGTTGAATTCGAGTGGGATAAAATTGTCACTTTTAAGTATCTAAACCATTGGTCCTTGGATCTTAACAAGGACAAATGTTGATCGATGATCTTTTCACACGAGTGAGCAGTGGGGCTACATCCATAGGTATATCTTGCTTTGCTAAATACTTTATTTATCGCAGATTCAATTCACTCTAGTCGCCATGTCTGTAAAGAAGACCATATAAGAAAACAAAATCGACAATAGTGTCAAAAGTAGGCGACGATGTTCAACTGAGTGGGACATTGTTTACCACTGACTGTCTGTTCCGTAAGGCACACATTTGGGACGGCTGCTGTAATTGTGACATAACAATATGTCACGACGATGTTATGATGCTATTGACATCATTCATGAGGGTAATAATAGAGTTCAGTCACCATGAGAAAGACAAATGGTTTTAAATGTTATATGTGGATGATTTTTGAGGAACATACTTCAATTTATTCTATGATATCCCTTTATTTTTGTACTTATTATTAATTTCTTTGAGATGTTTTTCATACGTTTATGCATTGCCCCGTGTGCTATCGGGCTTAGAATATTACCATGCCATATCCTTCCGTGGATGTCGTAAGAGGAAATTCTCACCAGGGTAGCGAGCAGCAGCGCTTCTTCTGTGGAATATTAAATTACTGCGATCCCCAACCCGCGTGCCAACGTGGGCGTGATTATGGCAAACCCCACCAAGCAAACAAATCCTTGGGGGAGGCCTTTCTCCAGCAGTGGCTTTAGGCTGAGAAGAAGAAGAAAAAGATATACGATATGAATGTACTTAGTACTAATGGTATTTAGTTGTACCCGGTTAGACTGAAAGCAGACCCTAACACAGTCGGTAAAGGCTGACATATGATGATATTTATTTAGATTATTATAATAAACTTTTTATTATATTAGTATTGATTGTATTACGTAAATGGTACATCACCATAGATTACCTACAGTATTCGCGTTCCTCTTTTTAGGGTTCCGTAGTATACTAGGAACCCTTATAATTTCGCCAAGTCTGCCTGTCCGTCCGCGGCTAATCTCAGTGACCGTTGAGCACTAGAAGGCTTAAATTTGGTGCCAAAGTGTAAATCAATCATGCCGACTAAGGCTTAAAATAGTGTAAAAAAGGTTTTATTTGGGGGTCCCATACACGTAAAGTGAGGAGAGTTTTTTTTATGTACCCTAACGTGTGATGTTGTTGGATAGGTGCATAAAAATTAATATTGGTGGAGAAAATATTTTATTCATAATGTTAATATTTTTGGAAATAATCCCTGGAAATGTAAACATAAGGTTAAAAATATGAAGAAATTTCAAAGTTTATAAAAAAATTCTAGGAAAATTATTTTGATGTTGATAGGACGCATAGTTTTTGAAAAATTGTACAAATAAATTTTTTGAACTAAGTTTGAACTTTAACCGTAGATATACGCAAGCGTTTCTTTATAGGTTTACATATTTTATTAATCCTGTCAAAGGTTGTCTTTGAAAGATAAATCGTATCGATAAGACCGCCCATTGTATTTACCCTTTGTAAAATTTCTACAATATATTTATTTATGCCTGTAGGTAATTAAGGTGTAGGTATATTAAAAAGAATAAATTATTCTATACCAGGCTATAGGCCATAACAAACTAATAATAATAAGGCTGAAATTTTTGATATAGATGCAATGGGTGACTTAAAAACCTTTGAAATTCACGTACCCATTGGCTATGGGTGGATCCTTCTGATTATATACAATCAACAATAGAAACAATAAACAAGAAGATAAAGGTAATGCCATTGCTGATACAATACACGTTTAAGTAAGTATAGACAAGGAAAGTAAAATTTTATGCCTGGTTAACTGTGCTGATGGCACATTTTCATTGAAATAGTAAGTGAAATGAGCATCATATTGCATGAGAGCATTCTCTTCAGTTGGGACTCTAAGTGATTTGAGATTAAGCATGTGTAGAACTCATGTCCAATATTCTGCCAGGTATGGGATCATATTTTGGAGAAACTCTACTGAAAAAGAAACTGCCTTGAAGCCGCAAAAAGATGCATTCGAGCGATGTTTAAAATGAAACCCAACGATAGTTGTACACCATACTTTAAAAAATATAAGATATTGACATTTTCTTGTCTTTATATACTAGAAGTAGCTGTGTTTGTGAAGACAAATCGGAGTGGTTTCAGACGTATAGCTGACCTTTTTCCACGCAATAGACGTGACAATACCTTTCTATGTCAGTAGCCAGCTAAATCAGCACTTATGCGCAAAAGTGTCTACTGCAGGGCTGCAGTTATTTATAGAGTTTTTGACGGGAAAGCTAAGATGAATGTCACGCTCATTTTTCATTGGACTTTTAAATTATTTATAGTGTCGTTTACTAAATAAAAGCGCGTGAATTGTGTAGTAAAAAGTGCATTCAGTGAATAATTCATAAAGAACATCGAAATATCGCAGAATAGTGGGCACATCATGACTTTGCTTCAAGTCTCCTCGTACTCGAATCACGCGGCCGTTTTTTCAAATGTTATCGCCGATATCCGCCATTATTGTGAAATAAGTTTTTTAAAGAATTCCTATGATTTGTTACACGTGTTATTGGCAAAATTGTGGTATCTAACCACTTTTTAGTCGTGAAGATGTACTATAATATAAGTGAATACCTTACTGAAAAAGATTTTTCTTTTAAGTTAGAATAGGTTTGAACTATTTTCCTAAACTGTATTTTCTGGTTTTAAGTTGAGTGTTTAAAAAAATTATTTTGCACGCCTAAATGGTAAAACATGGCTGAAACTGTCATTATATACAATATGTAAAGAAAACCCTGTCCGATCCGTGAAGGTACTGTTAGGTATCGATAACTGATTCTGATAATGGATACAAAGCCGGACTAAACTTAAAAAAAAAAAAATCCCCGTAAAAAATAAATATTATTTCGCAAAAAGAGGTAACTTAATACATTTGCGGTAAGCATCCCTTCCGAGGGCGGTGTGGGGCAGGGCACGCGGCACGTGGTCGCATCGCTATTCGCTCATACTAATACCGGTGTTGTCACTTTTTTAAAAATTACCAAATTTCGGGGAAGTTGGAATTAATTCGCGGGAAAAAAAGATTATTTCAAAATTCATTACTATTGTTTCTATGATGATTACGTAAAATTTTATATTATATTTGGTCAAGTGATTACCTAACCTTTATTATCCTTATGGGTCGGACAGGGTTTTCTTTACATATTGTATACGTTTATTTTTTGTTAACGTTACTTACTCATGTTTGCAAAATAAAATTATCTTTATCGTTATATTATTTACTTCCTGAAGAACAAATATAGGTACGATGGATAGACAGTGTCAATGATGATATACTTAGTTAGAAAGGAGTACGTGAGCGTACCCAGCTTCTGGCCTTGGGGTAGTTTACCTAGGACATCACTGATTTCGGTGAAGGAAATACATACAGACTGCACGGTTAGCGCAGTGGTAGCTGATGACTGCTGCGCTGAGGGTCGGGGGTTCGAATCCTGTACGGAACAAAATATATTCGTATGACCTACAAGTAGTCGTTCCGGGTCTGGCTGTTTGTGAATGTTTGTAGACGCACCCATGGTACAAGAGAAATTCCTAGTATAAACCCTAAAAAAAAAACCGAGTCAGTATTAGAATACTCATTTCTTTGCCGTAGGGCAAAGGAAAAGATTAGGCAGACGGTGCAAGATGTTTGCTGCAGCTGAGTAGGTGTCAATCAACATTAAGCCTTAGTGCGTTAGAGATAAAGTTGAAAATCTAATAAAGAAATCCAACAGATTCTAGTAGTTTGATGTGCTGTCCTCTGTACCATTGTATCTTTTCTATGCAAAATGTAAATAGACTTTCGGACTTCTGACACCCCGGAACCGCTGATATAGCTCGAGTGACATCCGGGAGCGGGAGAAAATGATGGTATGTGTATATTATTATTAATTGTAACTTAACCGGAGATGTTGACACATGCAATAGGGATGTTTTCTGGGTAAAAAAAAATTGATTCTATTTAGTCCGTCATTCAGATTATAGAAAAATATTGGATACGTATATTTTGTTTTATCTAATCAATAAAAAATTACAAATATAAGGCATCAAAGATCAGGAGTGGTGGCTGGTGACGTCACAGCTCGCTGAAAAGTGTAGCGTGCAGTGACGTCATACGAGTTTTCAACGCACTGTGTCGTCTTCATTTTTTGTTTATATGAAAAAAGAAAAAATACGTGTCTTGTATTTTTTGGAAATCTGACTGATGGATTAATTAGTTCTTTTTTAGTCAAATACCCTATTGTAACTAAACCGGAGATGTTGACACATGCAATTACTACTTAGCTACTCCCAAAACATTTGAATGATTGAAGTTACTTCACATGGTGATTGTCTCTTTATAAAAGTTTACTTTTAAAATCATTTTAAGAACTGCGAGTCTATAATATAATAATCATATTACGAAAGACATGAGATGGAGCCTAAAAAAATACTTAAATAATAAAGTTACCGACATCTGATGAAATTTCTTGGAATCATTTCGCAAAGCACTTTCCTAAAAGTTTCGAGCTACAGTTTTAGATGGCGCTGTACATGACAGGTTCAGAGAATTACTTCTTATATTCATTTCAGTGTGTGCCAATAGATGGCGTTAGTTAAGTTTCGAAAATGGAACCCACTTTTGAAATAGTATGGTCAACATTAATTACCTGCAAAACAAAGAAACGACAATCTAGTGCGTCTTACCATCAATGATTGCATCACTGGTTACCATCAGGCAGGATCGCTATCAAGCACTGGCTTATTTTAAAAAAAAATTGTAATCAGTTGAATGTCACAGCCTACCTACAACATTGATTGCACGGTTAGTGCAGTGGTTAAGCTATTGACTGCTGCGCTGCGTGTCGCGGGTTCGATTCCCGCACGGAACAAATATTTGTATGACCTACAAGAAGTTGTGTTAATGTATTGTTAAAAATGGTAAAATTATGAGGTTAAGATTATTGAGCTCTAATGCTCCAATCAATGCTCTGAGAAAAGTCGTGGTGGCCTAGTAAAAATCGTGGTGGCCTAATTAAAAGTCGTGGTGGCCTAGTGGTTAAAACACCAGCCTCTCAAGTATGAGTGCGCGGGTTCGATTCCTGGTCAGGCAAGTACCAATGTAACTTTTCTAAAGTTATATATACTTTCTAAGTATATCTTGGACACCAATGACTGCAGGTTTTTACTAACAGCTTGAGGAAACCTGGACTTTAAGTCTGAAATCGGCAACCCGCATTGAGCAAGCGTGGTGATTACGCTCAATCCTTCTCTGTATGAGAGGATACATGTGCCCAGCAGTGGGACGATAAAAAGGTTGATAATGATGAATGATGATGAATGCTCTGATCCACACACTCATTATGTCTAATTAATTTAGTAAGCAGATAATTGTTCGGCATTAGGGGACAGTTTCATTTCCAATTCTATGTAGTAATAGACGAAAATTATACTGAGAAAGTCGGACTTTCTTGTCAGCCAAATTCAGAAAAATATTAAAAAAAAACCAATAAATGCTAATTAAAAAGATAAACGAAGGGACCGTGATGTTCCCAAGGGACTTAGCGCGACCTAACTTAATCTCAAATAGAAATAAGTACTTTTACTTATCTTTGCAAGGTCAGACAGACGCCTAGTGGGACTACTTCAATCAATGCAGTAAGTTAGACCTCATTATGTTTACTTCTTCTTTGGATACAAACTATTTAGGAATAGTTCATATCGGTAGAGCAAAAAGGAAAGAAAATAGGTACTGTCGGGGTACGTAGCGAGGTGTCGGTGTTTTCGAGGAGAAACAAATGTTTATGTTGAACACTATTTATTGACCAACTCACAAACTGTTCTTATAGTAAAAATGTTAGGAAAATGTTCGGAAAATGTTCGGAAAATGTTCGAATGCACCCGGCTACCGCGGAGACCAAAAGTGCACCCGTCTACCGCGGAGACCAAAAGTGCACCCGTCTACCGCGGAGACCAAAAGTGCACTGAATAATTATAATATCTACTACTTACATTAATTCATTTAATTCATAATTGTAGGTCAACGTGTCACGCCGATTTTGCTAGCTAAGGTGTTCGGTGAAAACACTGAACAGGTACTGTATTCATGGGCGTATCTAGGGGGGTAGGCGGGGGCAGCTGTCCCTTTCTGGAAAACCCGCAGGGCATGTATGGACTCCCCTAACTATTAATCAAAGTATAAACGAGGACTTATCTCTAACTTTTAAAATTAAATAAACCACGTAGTGGACACTGGCAAAATGTACGGTGTAATTGCCAAAAAACCACATGTGACTACAGCGCAAAAAGATTACCGAATCTAGCCGAGCGTTTTAATGCTTGCGTTCGACTGTAATCGGCAATCTTCGGTAGGGAGTTGCTAACTGAGGTAGCGAGCGATTAGCATTTTTTGATTGTCACTTTATTTATTTGAGGATTCGACCCTAAAAATCTGACTTGCTTTCGGCTTTTCTTCACAGAGTAGTTAGACGGGAAACACCGAACCCATATAGTTTTTTTTTTTAAATTTCATAGTGCTTGACCGCAATCCCGCCTGATGGTAAACAGTGATGCAATCGTTGATGATAAAGCGGTAGTTTGACACAAACATACACCAACCTACCACGAAGACACCGTGAGTGAACTTGAACTTAACAATGATTAAAAGTTTGGAATCCACAATGAATGTGCCTTGACCGAGCGCAATGATAAATAAATGTTCATGCATTTTCTGTATGAAAATAGACCTTTCATGTAAGCATTATATAACATTTTTTTTTTAATGATTATAAACCAGCACTTGACCGCAATCCCGCCTGATGGTAAGCAGTGATGCGATCGTTGATGGTAAAGCGCGCTAGTTTATTCAGAGCCTATTCACTCTGAAAAACTGAGCGAATAGGAAGAAGACAGCAGTTGAGCGAGGTGATGCAATGTTAAATCCAACAACACGACCAACGATGCTGCGCCAAAGGGAGATTGATCTGAAGACCCTCCACGACCAAACCCCCAACACAACAACATTAGGCGCATCGTACCCGGCACACATCGCAACACAACTGCTCAGACCCGTCCTCCGTAATATAATGATTATATACAGGCCTTCTCTCAGTAAAGCAGATATTTTTTAATCATAAAGTAGTCCTTGACCGCAATCCCGCCGGATGATAAGCAGTGCTGCAATCGTTGATGGTCTATTCACTCTAGCCTTGAAGACACTGAACTAATTTACATGAAGCAATGCGTATAAATAGGTTCGAACATACGACGTACAACTCTGCATGTCGAGGCCGTTAGCACTGGGTCGCCACTGCTGCTTTCTCTGCAATGGGAGTCCCACAGTAGGACTCTTCTTCAGCCTATGGATGTCCACTGCTGGACAAAGGCCTCCCCCAAGGTTTCCACGCTGACCGGTCTTGTGCTGCCCGCATCCATCGGCTTCCCGCGATCTTCACCAGGTCATCGGTCCACCTTGTTGGGGGCCTCCCTATGCTGCGTCTTCCTTACTGCCACATCGGCCATCGGTTCTACGAGTAATGTGCACTGCCCACTGCCACTTAAGTTTAGCGACTCGCAGAGCTATGTCGGTGACTTTGGTTCTTCTGCGGATCTCCTCATTTCTGATTCGATCACGCAGAGAAACTCGGAGCATATCTCTTTCCATTGCCCTTTGTGTGACTCTGAGCCTTCGTATGAGGCCCATTGTGAGCGACCACGTTTCAGTTCCGTAAGTCATCACTGGCAACACACACTGGTTAAAGACACTGTGGTATCTTGGACGACGTACACAGTAGGACTATAATGTACTAATATCATAAACTTGAAAGTTTGTTTGGATTTATGTTTGATATACTTAGAAGCAAAAACTGTTTAACGTATTTGAATGAAATTTGGCACATAATAATTGGTTTTTAACCGGAATTAACATATAGTTTTTATCCGGATATGGCCATGGTATAGAAATTTATGCGGTTAAAACCGGGGGGCACAGCGAGTAATTTAATATTGCTATTACAATAGAGACGGTGAAGTAGAAGGCAATGTAGATGAAGATAATGTATCATAACCTTTGATAAACTTACCCAAGCTGGGATCAAAGAAAGGCCACTTACTTACCCCATATCAAAGAGAGAGCCTCAAGCTAAATCTAAGTACTGAAAGACAAACCCTTTAGAGGTTCAAGGAAAGTTAATTTCATGGTCGATGCAGTTGTCATGGCTCCATAATGCGTTTAATATTATTTTAAATCACTTCGCAGGCGTCGTGAGAGCGGACGGTGAAAAGTATCAGAAAGTGAAACCGCAGCGAGCCTTGACCGTCACGCCGCGAACGAACGAGAAGTTCAAGTTAAGGTGTACTTAAAGTCTTAAAGTTACACGATTGTTATCTAACGAATTATAAAGTAAAAGTGTCATCGATGTTGTTCTTTTTCGGTTATGCTTTTTGAATACTTAATGGTTTTTGAGAGGTGAACTTAAAATAAGTTTGGTATTGAGCTCGAAGATAAAATGAATGCTGCATAAGGCACCCATCGAAGTTTGGAGTTGTATCGTAATTATAATAACATGACAAGACACAAAGGAACCACAAATATTTATTTTTATTTGACTATACAGAATTCGATTTTATTTCTTTATGTTTATTTTAATTTAAAATCTGTAGGAATTTTATTATATTGTAACAACTTTTTTAATTATGTAATTTCATACCAAGTTTCTACGATTGTTTATTTTGAAACATTTGCAAAATTGAAATAGTCTTCGACTCCACAGACGGCTCTAATCCATTCATCCATTAAAAACTATTTTGGTTCACGAATTCGTGGAAAGTGCTTTGTTTCTTGCTTCTATAACATTTGGTGGCAATTACGCTTTCGACCGTGATGCAATTGTACTCGGAGTAACGAGTGATACGTAATAAGAAATAGCGGTTCGCTTGTGCTGCGGACACAATGGTTTGTTTACCATTTTTTTATACATTTGGTGGTTAGGAGAGAAGTTTCATAGAAGAAAGTATGCTCTTCTATAACTGAACGGTCACTTCATTAGATATAGAGAGACGTAGCATGTTATAACTATCTTGGTGACAAAAATTTTAAAGTGTCTTCAGATTTTATTTCGATTACTACTCACACGATATTATCGTCATATCAGAATTTATAGAAGCGCACATTAGACTAATCCTGAGAGAAATGTCAGTAGTAGAACGAATAGTTCATATAACATTAAAAGAATAAATGAATTAAGATGAAATAAAAGAGATACAAATCAAAATCGTGTTAAATATTAATAAAAATCATTTATTCCAACATGGTTTAGATATTTCAAAATTAACTTTATGAGACAGTTTACCGTTTCCTAGTGGTATACGAAGAAGTGGTTTAAAATACTTTACACGAAGTAATAAAGCAAGAGATAAAATAATTAAGAAATACCTGTTCACAAAGGGCACACATATGTACATACACGATAAAGTCAGTCGACCTTTCCGTTCCCACAGTGATACAGTTATTTCAGTTATCGGCAGAATCTCTATAGGGTGGTATGTGGAGTTCTCCTTAAAACTAAAGACTCAGTTCAAGGGCTGGACCTGAAAACTTTCACTTTGATCTACATTTTGGAATGGGCAACTAACTTAAACTTTCTGAATAACTGGCTGACTAATTCAAAAAATGCTTTGTGCTTGAGTTTAAACATTTACAAAAAATAATCCAACAGAAGCTTGAGTTCCAGAAGAAAATGCTATTTAATATTGCACTTTGTTTTTTCCGGACAATTCAATGAAAATATTTAGATTTAATAGCCACCAGACACTATTATTCCGCTTACATTTGCATTTATTTTTTAGCAGACAAAAATTCCGGAAGTCCGCTGTTGTGTCCCTGCATTTCGCCAACGAAAGTGAATACAACAATGGCCGCTGTAGAACGTAAACAGTTCACTTCAATGGCGCTTTCTTTCTTTTATTTATATGTATAACTATAAAATATGTATCAGGATGTAGAGGTCATTTTGTAGAACTGGAACTAGATATGTATAGTTTAGTGTTCGCGATTCAGCTATCGTACGTGGCGCGCACATTACATAGATCAGCGCTTTTCCGTCGCCTTTCACAAATTAGGTATACTGTAAGGCGACAGTACACGATCAGTGTTCATAGACTGTACTCACACATCATTCATACAGTATGTTAAGAAAACCCTGTCCGACCCATAAGGATAATAAAGGTTAGGTAAATACATGACCAAATATAATATAAAATTTTACGTAATCATCATAGTACCAATACAAATGAATTTTGAAATAATCTTTTTTCCCGCGAATTAATTCCAACTTCCCCGAAATTTGGTAATTTTTAAAAAAGTGACAACACCGGTATTATTATGAGCGAATAGAGATGCGACCACGTGCCGCGTGCCCTGCCGCCCGCCGCCCGCGGAGGGGTGCTTACGCACATTTATTAAGTTACCTCTTTTTGCAAAATAATATTTATTTTTTTAGGGTGATTTTTTTTTAAGTTTAGCCCGGAATTTGTATCCATTAGTAGAATCAGTTATCGATACCTAACAACACCTTCACGGGTCGGACAGGGTTTTCTTAACATACTGTATATTGTTAGTTACGAGTTAGTTAAATATATTCAATAAAGCATCATCTTTGGCTATCCGTGGCTATCATCCAAGCTAACAACCAAGATGTGTGCGAATTATTCAGCAGCGCATACAAGTGCCATGGATGGCATATCAAAAGAATAAACAAAAAAGTTTATTGCAGAAATTTGTACAACTTCTATTGTAAATCTTACATGCAGACCTCTTTTTAAGTAAATGAGTTACTTACACGTGCTAGGAGGCACAGAAGACAGCACATAATGCGACTACAATCTGACAGATTTCTTTATTAGATTTTCAACTTTTTCTATAAGCGATTAAGGCTCAAAGTTGATTGGGAATATTTGACAGTTTCCTGTAGCTGGACTTCGGCGATCTGCAACTGTCGTCCGTACATAAAATATCCTGACTTACGCGCTGCAGGTCATGTATTCGAAGCTAGACTTCCTATAGGCACTTAATATTTCATCACCCCTGCTTTTGAAAGTGAACGAAAATATCGAGAGGAAGTCGGCATGTCCCAGAATCAAAATCTCTGCTTTGGTAGCATCGTGCTAAAAATTGTTTCGGGACAACTTTATTTAGGAAAGTTGCTATGATTGGAGTATGCGAACTTTTTCTCTATCGTTCATAGAAAAAACTGCAAATGAATATTAAACTGTTTTGAAGCAGATTCTGATATTGAAGTCTTTGTAAATGATTGATGTTAGAAATTTATATATAGGGGAAAGTTTTGTTGTTGACGAGTTCTCGATAGTTAATGAAACTTGTGTCTGACTCTGCTAAGGTCGTGATAGGAATGGGTCAAGAAATGAAGGCCAATGTAATTAATTAATTTCTTGTCTTTGAAAGAGGTAAAGGACGGTTCGCCTTTAAATAATTTGTTGCTTTTGTTCGATAGTGGAGTAAGTATTTAGTAAGTACTGTTGGTTGTTATTGTGTTTAAAAGAGGAAAAGTGACTATTTTATGGATTCTCAAATTTAAATCATATTCCGTATTGTTTCAATGAGCAATTCGCTCAAAAAAAGCATGCCAAACATCTTTCGAACATGACTCCATAAATGGTTACGATGTTGATAGCATATGGTGTTAATTTAGTGCTTTTCACGGTTACAGATCTTCAAAATGAATAATTTCCTCCTCAACTGCCAAATGTATGGCACGGCTGATTTTTTTCTGATGGCATTATTGGTCCCAAGGAGAAAGTTGGTCAGTTTGATGATTTGTACTCACTTCATCTTTGTGATACTCCCTATATACATTTTTATTAAAAGCAAACGTAACAGGGTAACCACGCGCTGGTGACAACTCGGTATCTAGTCACGGTTGTGGCGACACTTCTCCTATTCTCATTTAACGCCAGCCAATTCCTTTATGCTTTCTACAGCTCACAAATGGAAATCTGTTTGATTTCTATATCCTCCAGTAAACTATAAATATTCTCTTACCGATCGAAGAACTTAATTGACTAAACATTTTCTTTATAAGAATTTGTAATGTATTTACTGTCTATTTATTAGAATTTATTTCCCAAGAAGGAGCGGGTAATATTGACATAATTATTGTACATTGACCCATTAGGGGTAATTACGTCCGCGCTCGCGTGAACGTATCTTCGTTCGAACGTAATGCATGACATATACGGAGAAATTTCTATTAACCGGTGTCCTATTATGTTATTTTTCATACTTACCTCCTTTCTCTGCATAATGGCATTAGCTTTGTGGTTACGTAAGTTTTAGCCTAAAAATCTCATGAGAGATAATTTGCGAATATAGTCTTATACATCAAAGTCATAATGATTATCAAAATTTTGATGATGATGAGTTAATAGTTCGAGCAATTTCCTGTTATACGTATTGAATTTTTTTTCTTAAGGCCGCATATGTCTGTTCACTACATGTTATTTGAGGCGAAGGTAACTAAAATTGAAAAAAACATGCTTCTATTATTCCGTTATTAGTCATTAGAGACAACAGCAAAACTGTCCTCGATAAATGTAATAAAATAGAAACAGAAAGTCCGATATTGTTCTTAATTTGTTCTAAATTGCCCCTACATCGCTTACAATAAGAACAATATCTCATAGAGAGAAAATAAATGACGAACAATGTTTTCATATCGCTCCACGTGAACGTTACCAAGGAGTACGACCGGCTGGTAAAAGTGCAGCGTACAATTAGAGCGAAGTTGATCAGCATCTAGATACGGATAATAAGCGGGCTTGCTATTGTGGAGAGAGCAAACACGAGATGAAGGAAATAGACTAAGAGAGTTAGACGTTTTAGGTCGTCCTCTGCTTAGTTTTGAAAGCCTCCACCCGATTATGTCACAAAAAATGAGGTTTGGATCAACCGATTCCGTCGCTCTGTTATCGATACCTGACATTGAATATGATGTGTTTGTTCCGGCACCTATCTCTGCGATTGCATAAGCAAATGTTTTCAAATCGTTGACTTTTCTTTTACCTTCTGTATTCTTATTGTTGCGTCATGAGCTTATTAAGTTCTTTATTGTTGCTTTGTTGTTGTGATTTGTGGTAGAAAGTCTGTAAAAGTTATATGTCATAATGATAAGTTATAGTTATATGTGAACATTTAATTATACCCGTAATAATTTGAATCATGCATAATTAAGTGAATGAAAGCCTGACCGTTTATAAATGTTTGAAAATAATTACTGTAATTGTGCGATATGCACGAACGATTATACTGATCAAGTACTAACTAAGAGATCACAAAGATTGCACTTAGAAACTTAGGCCTGCATGTCTTTGAAGTCGATTTGCGTAGAGATTTGAATCATAATTTCACCGAGTCGTATGTGAACCGCGAAACTTTCCTATTATCCGTGGAGAAAATATCCCATAAAATGAAAAACGGTTTCACCCGCGCTGGGGTCACGGCCCTGAGAGTCGCGATAGTCAATTAAGATAGTTGCCGGCAAACGACAATCGCCACATAATTATCTCGCTCATTCGTCGTGACCGAACTGAATCAGCATTGCATTAGAACTGGGAGGGTTACTGTGCATCCACAATCAAAACTATATCAGTGGGCTGCGGCGGCCGCCGGCGCTCAGTACTAGCGCGCCTTGCCTGTGCGCCAACACGCGAACGAACGAAAGTGAAAATAAACACAATGAAAATAACAGTGCAACTATTTGTTTTTTGCGTTCTCTTCCTTGCACTTGGGAATACCGATGATCCAACTCAAATAGAAAAATATGATAAAAAAATTCAAACGTACCAACTGGAAGTGCCTGGAAAAAACCCAATCACGATTATAGAAAATGCACGCGATGGCACAAATCCTGAGGATAAATGGAGAGATATAACTTCTGAACATAAGAATAAGGATGATGCAGAAATTAAGAATCTTATGACTCACATTGTCCATGACTTTGATGGGAACCGCCCAAGATGCTACGGCCCATCTTGTCAAAATGGTTATAACAGTGAAGAGGAGGAAGCGATGGACGACTACATTCTAACTGCAGATAAGCTAAAAGACTACGGTGACCTTCCACAGGATCGTTTGCAAGCTATATCTGCTCTAGCTGCAAAACTTAAAAAGGATAAACTAAAAGCTGATCGATTCACTTCATTGAATAGTGACGCTAACGAGGAAGACAGCAATGGTAAGGTGTACACTACATGGAATCGTCTGAAAGTAAAACAACACAAACATCCATATGATGATAAAGATGGGTGGGTAACATTAGAGCCTGTCGCATGGTCTACAAGCAAAATTTCAAAATGGAAACCCAACGTTAAAAAACAGAAGCCAAATCACTGGAACGAAGACGATAATCGATTCCCTAATAATGACAGGTTTCCTAGTGGCGATAGATTTCCCAGTGACGACAGATTTCCTGATGATGATAGGATCTATAACGATGATAAGTTTCATAATGACGATAGATTCCATAATGATGACAGATTCACTTCATCACAAGATTCTGGGAATAATTACAACTACAAGCCCCAGAAAAGGCCACTATCCAGTCGACCCGGTTATATCAATAATAAACTACACCTACCTTCGGAATATGAATCGGAAGTCCCATTAAAACCATCTTGGACTAAGCCGCAACAAGCAAATTATCCATCATCATGGGCTCCGGACGAAGGTAGACGTCCACATAAGCCAAACTGTGATCATCAAGATCATTATTCCGATGACGATGCAATGTACTACGGCATGTCTGACTCTGTAGTGACCGACCATCGGCCCGCTAATTTCCCTTATGAGTATGAAGCTCTTCATCAATCTTCAGGGTCATCACAGAAACGTCCTTTTAGAAGACCTACTCAAGTAGTATATGCTGGAAGTCCAGATTATGAAAACGATCGTGTCTCAAGACCACCTAATGGTGACGGCCAATGGGTTTTGTTATCAACTACTAAAGGATACAGGAACAAAAAGCGCCAACGTTCTTTAAATCCTGCAGCTGCTGCTGACAATCGTGTAGATGTATCAACTGTAACGTCACATCAAGCTGTTGCGTTAACAGTGCTACCTGTAGATAATGCTCACAGCAACATGACGACTTCGCACGGTGGTTTGCTGGAAGTTGAAAAGAGTTTCAAAACTGTTGAAGAAGCTAAAAGGGACATGGATAAAAAGAGCGATTTAGATATTGCAATGACTCAGTATAGGCCTGTGCTAAATAAAAATAGGCTTGTGAAAAGGAGAATCATTTCAAACGTGTCACCAGATAGTTCAACGCTATTAGCTGCCGTGGGTGCCGGCATGGTGCCTGCTACCATGGCCATGGTGGTTCCCATGATGCTAGGGAAACGTAGGAGAAGAGAAATAAATAGAACACAAGCATATACACAATTAAAAAATTTATTATTATATAAATATCGATAGACTTCTAGTTACGTAAGATATTATTTATTGCTATTTGTTAACTAATAATTTATTTCGAATGATTGATTGGTTTGGAATGTTTGGGCGTTAGTATGATTGTTATTCATAAATCTGTTTTACATGTGAATTATCTCAGTTAGATTATATAAGACCGTTGTGATTTCTAGAGTTGTTATTTTTAATAAATAAAATGTGTCTTGGACTAACAAATCGTTTACATTTTTTTTATTTATGCTTCTATAACTTGATAATCTTCTGTGTTTGAAATTTTAGAACAATGCCTTCAGATTTTTATTTTTAAAGTTGAGTTGGCATAGAAAATCAAATGATTCAGCGTAGTTGTCACATTATTTTAACAAATATTTTGATGACTGCTCATTCATTGAAAAATCCAAAGACATTGTATTTTGAGAACATAATATTTTGCTCACATACAATTAACAGTAATTCGGAGTAAATATTATAACAAACTTGATATCCTCTTATTGTAATCTACATAGATTGTAACGACGCAAGATGACACAGTTTGATAAGAGTGTAGCTTCCCGGTACAGCATCAATCGAGACGCTTTACTTTCGAGATACTAACGGTAACAGTATACAGTTAGTTTGACTAATGAAATAAGTATTAAAACATATTTGGGCACATCGCTTATAAATCTTGACTATAATTTGAGCTAATATACGGTACATTTTGGCTGGGTATATTCTTAGAAAGTTAAAAATTACAAAAATATTGCTATACTTATTAATATAAAGAATGTGAATGCATATCTAATATGTATAACAGCTTAATATTCAAGCTTAATTTTTGTTTACATAAACCACAGAAGAGGTCATTGTACTCATCATTTTAAACAACTTTTACTGTTATCGTGAAAAAAAAACAGCTGTTCCTCGTTTTAGATGAATACTGGTTTTATTTAGTGGATTTAGGTTTGTCCTGAGTACAATGAGAGATGAGTACATTCACCCCTTTTATTAGGTCTTTGAGCCATAGGATGAAGAATATTTTTTTAGATCCAATCTTTTACTTAGACATCGAAGTAAAAGCGTGCTTTGTGACTCGAACAAAGGGGACTCAGAATATTGTTTAACAATAAATTATTAATATTTATAGTAAACTTCTCCGGGACGACTGTAGATGTTCCCTGTCCGGATTGCTTCCATCAGATATTTGACGCTGAACAGACAAACTATCAGGAGCACTGAAAAAAAAAATATTATTAAAGTTGAACCTGCAGTCTCAGTGGTACAAGCTTTACAGTGGAGGTCTACCCGGCTTGGGTAGAACACCACCATGTCCTCGTGACGGCGATCGGCGGCGATCTCTCACGTCCGGTCCTGGTCCAGGCCATGGTCCGGAGCGAGAGTGTATGGTAGGCCGTCACCTCCTTCTGCGAAGCAATGATGCTGGGAGCGGGAATCCCAGCGGCCTTACGCCTCTATCGTCCCGCAGGAGACGCCCCGGTCGGGAGACAACATCGAACTCCCGGCCCCCGTAGGCGCGGGCATACAGGCGGCGAGCAGTGCGCAGCTCGCGCCCGGTAAGTATCAGGCCCTTATCGACGGCGCGTTCTATATCACATACGCCTCAAAGAGATGTCAGGGTTGCGGGTTGGTTAAAAATTAAACCGTGGTTCTGGCGAACAGGCAAGCAGGCCCTGGCGCAGCAGGTTTTAGTCAGTAAAAGTCTGACAAGCCCTTCCGATCCACCCAGAGTGGGAGAGGTGATTTGATGATCTCCCATCCTGACCAAAAAAAAAAAAGTTTAAAAAGCCTTGCTTCGCACGCACGGTTTTACGGGTTCAAATTCGGGCAATTGCCAATGTGACTGTTTAAATGCATATGTAGTAGGTTTTAGGTTACTTTCTAGGTTTATTATGGACATTTCTGACATCAGTGAATGAAAATCGTAGTGTGGTATATAAAATATTTTACAAACTATGAGAGAGAGAAAAAAAAAAAAAAATACAGTGATGTCCATAGTATAAATACTAGAAACAAGCGCAAATTTATTGTACCTACAACAAGGCTCAAGAAAATAGGTGGCTCTTTTAGATGCCAATGTATACATTTTTACAATAGACTTCCAGAGGTGGTTCAAGATCTGAGCCTGAATAAATTCAAATGCTTCATTAAACGTAAGTTGTGTCAGAAAGCATTTTATAGTGTTAAAGATTATATTGACGACAAAAAGGCTTGGGCTTGAGCTGCGTCCGATTTCTATGCTTACACTGATTGTTCTTTGATTTTTCCTCTCGTAGTTTAAATTTGCAATTGTTTGTTTTTTCTTAACTCAAAGCCAGTATACACTATGTAGCAGTGGCGAAGGGTGAAATTTTGACAAAGGGAAGCCGGTCCAAAAAAATAAACACTTTAACACTTACCTACTGCAGGATATCTTGGAGGAGGTCTTCAGATAAGAATAATATCAAAAGCCCCACCTTCACCATACAAAAAAGGACTGATGATTTGATAACAGTGTCTTTCAAGTATGATAAAAGCGGCTTTGAGAAAAGCCTTTTTCGACGTGCATCTCCATACCACACATGCATGCTTGTTAGTAAGTACTAAGTTAAGTACCTATTGTTAGGGAATAAGAGTCAAGAAAAAATAAAATAAAAAATTACAAAAATAATAAAGTGTTAAAAACCGAACCACACAAACACCGATCCAAAACCAACAAAAATATTAAGCAAAAGTAGTGGCGTGGTTTCTTTGTCTCTTTCTAATAGAGGAGAGAACTGCAAGCCGCTTGGCATTAGCCTATATTTATCAAGTTTTACCGACGGTTAGCGAGCATTAGAAAGAGATGGTCTGACACGCTCTGTCTCTTTTCACCTCAGTAAAACGTTGACCGAGGTAAGCTGTAATTCGTCGAGTTGCCTTCAATGTAATGTACGAAAAATTGAAGCGCTAATTAATTTACGACTATAAAATGAAATGTGATACTTAGGGTATTGCTAAGAATTACTATTTGATTAATAATACTTTGTTAATGAAATAGAATGTAAATACTTTTGTATGAATATGGAACTGATTTTTGAAAGGTAACCCGGTGGGAATCGGCTTGTATGGACTCTTCGCCACTGCTATGTAGCCAGGCATATTGTACGTTACGGAATTGCATCGCTGACAGGGGTATTCGGCACTGGTGCAGCTGCACAGGAGCTAAACTTAGCATTCGGGAACACCGTTGGAGCTGCTGAACCTTGGACAAAACTGTCTTTGCATTGTGTAGATTCAATTTCTTAGTATTGTATAATTGCATGGAACACGTGTGAGCACGATCTATTTGCTGTATAGCATCTATTTGTTGGGTTAGTCGTTTATTGACTTGATAGTGCTATGGCTGTTGAGAGTATGTCATGCTCACTCAAATGTCTCGCTGATGGTGGCGTGTGTGTTGGGTCATTAGGTTCCCTTCAATATGGTTGAGCTGAATGATGCTGATCCATACGTCATGTTCGTGAACGGACGCCGTCAGAGGGGACTGGTCATCTCTTAGCTGCTACGGCGTATTTTAATTTCTGAATTGTTGTTTTTTTTTCCATAATGGACGCTCTCAGCGTACAATATATTTCTGCATCGTTCTCACACGATTGATTTCAAAATGAATGATGTAATCAAATATTTGTATCAATAGCTTGATATTTTAAAAGAGTGTCCATGGAGTTTCTTGCCCGTTCTTCTCCATAGGTACCTACTTTTTGGAATGGGCGACTAGCTTCACCTTACTGACTGACCGAACTTCTGACAATTCAAAAGTGCCTGTAACTGGTTTATTTGAAATAAATGCTTTGATTTGATTTGATTTGATTTGATTACATTTTTTTTTATTATAAACTACATATAAACAAGTGCTTAACCAAAATCCCGCCTGATGGTAAGCAGTGGTAAAGCGTGCGATATAGTGTCAACTATTGACAGCTCATTTCAGCTGAGAGAAATTTTCACGATGAGCTTTCACAGAATCGATCAGCTATTGTTAGTAAATCTCATAAATTTGATTCCTATCTTCACCTCAGATCCAGCCACTGTGTATATTCAGCAGTGTACATAACCATTTTAATATGATGAAAAGAAAACATTCCATTTAATTTTTCACGTTCACTGTTTTAGAGATTCACATCTAAGTACTAAACACATAACATCAAGCCTGTGCACATAAAACACTCAGTTTATGTCAGGCACGTTTAAGTCCTATATAATAGGGAGTAAGCTATCCTCCAAATGAAAATGTCCCGATGGAAAATCCCAATAACTCTCAACCCAAGAATCGAACCCATTTTTTCCCCACACTCAGCAGTATTGCTTCCAAATCATCTTTTCATGTCCAAGTGATCGTGTAGGGCCTTATTCCCTGATACTAATATGATATTTTATTCTTTTGTGTTTGCGATTTACAGTATACATATAAATTTGAGATTACAACTGTCAAATTAGTAGCTGGTTTTAAAAAACGAATTTTGTTTCATCATGACTACTTAACTATTCCTTATCGAAATCTCATCAATTCCTTGTCTGATTCCGCTAATCTTGTGTTCATTATGCGGGGTTTCGTTCATTCCCTGTCCCGTTCTGCTAAATTTCGCAATGGATCAATCACAGAAACTAATACGGAAGGTATAATAAATAAAGGGTGCCTCTGACATCGACGCACAAACGAGTACCATGGATCCAGTACATGATTCTAAACCCCCCACAGGTGGAATTTTTCGTCGGTTTTTTCCTGATTAATAAAAAATAATATGCAGTTTTTTTCACTTTAAACCGTTCATAATTGCTATGCTTTTATAACCCAATAAGATTTTAAAGTAAACAATAATTAATTCGCTAATTACACAAAAAAGCGCAATGTGAACAAAACTCGAGAAACTATCCTATCAGCTGATTTAATAGAGTTCACATCAGGAGTTAACATCATACCCACAAACACGCGCGGCGGCACGCTTGTAACGTTCAAAGGCCGAGCCGACACATTTTTTTAAACACTGTTATTTCAGTAACCGCTCATTAACGATATAAATGAATATCATAATTTTATTAGTGGCATGCGGTGTAGCCTTCTCGCGAAGTTGGCGTTACGATGTCAGATACACCCTGTATTTATTTATACATGTATTTTAAAGTCTATAAAAACCGTGCACTTTTACAAGTTAAATTGTATTGGTAGATAATGGCCTCGACTCCCTTGTTTATAAACTAAACTAATTTTAACTTCATTGCATCTTTTTCCTTCTCTTTCATTAAGAAAAGGACAGAACATAAAATGTTACTTTAGATCTGTCAAATTAGTCTGCAGCTGACGTAAACTGACGTATTTTTGGTCGCCATGTTTATAATCGCGTCTAAACTGTCTATGGTGTGTTTTAATTTGACAATGGCCCCGATTCCTTTGTTCACAAACTAAATTAAATTTAAGTTGAGTGCATCATTTTCTTTCTATTTCATTAAGAAAAGGACAGAAGATAAAATGACAAGTTAGACCTGTCAAATTAGTGCGCCCCTGACGTAAACTGGCATATTTTTAGTCGCCATGTTTATGATCGCGTCCATTATTAAACTAAAATGTTATCTTCCTTTTCTTAATGAAATGGAAAGAAGAAGATGCACTTAATTTAAATTTAATTTAGTTTGTGAATAAGAGTAATTGACGCCAGTAGCGTGAGTAGTTAAAACAGCTGATCTAAACACTTCGGTGAAAACTTAAGAAAACATCAGAGAGGAATTCCCACAATAAAAAAAACGTTTCTAAATCTAGTCGTAATCTTATCTCAGAGACGATCAATGTCAACATTTGTTAAAGATAATTAAGAGCCTATTCACTCTAGCCTTGAAGACACTTTATAGGGAAGTTAGCGGTATTTCTGATATCGGACTGTGAATGTTCTTAAAATTATAGAATCGCCCCTTATAAGAAGAAACAGCCGATTGATTATGTAAAAAATCGTCTTAAAAAGCTAAGCGAAGTGAGTTTACAGCGAACTGTTAATATTGTCAATCCTTTAGGCATTGACACTATGTGACGGGTCCATGAAGACCGATGCCTCCTGGATCAGAGTTGCGGGTTGGTTAAAAAAGAAACCGTGGCCTTGGCGTACAGGCAAGTGAAGAAACACGGGAGGATTTTAGTCAGTAAAAGTCTGACACGCCCTTCCGCTAACCCCAGAGCGGTAGAGGTCATTTGATGATTTCCTATCCCAAAGAAAAAGACATTGACACTATTAACAGCTCGATTAGTGGGAATAATAACTAACTCCCTTCTCACTTCAGCTAAGTAACTTTTCACAGTGAGATGATGACAGAATTGAACTATCGCTTAATGATCACTTAACTTTATTTCCACACATTTACCTATACATAATAGACGCACATTTGAAGCGTATAAAGGAATATCCTGCATACATAGCTCCATTGTGATATAAGACACTAGCTACAAACACAGTAATTAAGTTATCCAAGCGGTAGTTTCGGCCTAAGGAAGTAGATTAAGTTAACAATCCATTGACGTTACTGCCATAGGAGTTTACGTAAGAAATTCCTGTCTTCACTTTTTCGCCTTTTTGTCAGAATGCTGTCTTATATGTTACCATTTTGTCAGTACAGACTCCAGTTTCCACAACATCAATGTATATTTTATATATCCTATTATGTATTGAACTTATGTTTCTTTATTTGCTAGAAAAAATAAACGTTTTTTTTATTATTATTTTAACATTTCTTATTTTTTCATATTTCTTATATACAGGAAGTATTAATAAGATTTGGACGGAAATTATGTTGATTAGTCAGAGTTCGTATTATATTATTAGTTATAGCTGACCTCGCTTTTTGTAGGCTTTTCATGGAATGAGATGCCAGCTTGTACTGGTAATGTATAGCTTAATCGTGCGTATCTCTGGACTACCTAATCTTATCTAACTAGACTGCTTTGTTCCACTGCAGGAAAAAGGTCTCTTTGTCCCTTTTCCACAAAATTGTGACATTCACGAGCCTGTTCAGTTAAGTTCTACTCTTATTTTATTATACGTAGACAAAGACATTAAAATTATCTTAAATCTCTTTGTACGTAGATAAAATTGATCTTATCTGAGGGCTATAGTTCCAGTTCTGTCTCGATATCGACATTTCTGTCTCGATATGTCAAAGCAATATGTTGACGCATATTTCCCGAAACTTAACTTTTTATGTGTTTGTGTTATATCTTTGCTTATTTTTTCCACCAGACAAAGCCTTGTCGCCAAGCGTTTTGTCGTGTTTCGGCATGATGTCCGGTGAAGCTGTACGGAGGACGGGTCTGAGCAATTGTGTTGCGATGTGTGCCGGGTACGATGCGCCTAATGTTGTTGTGTTGGGAGTTTGGTCGTGGAGGGTCTTCAGATCAATCTCCCTTTGGCGCAGCATCGTTGGTCGTGTTGTTGGGTTTAACATTGCATCACCTCGCTCAACTGCCGTTTTCCTTCCTATTCGCTCAGTTTTTCTGAGTGAATAGGCTCTTAATAAACTAGCGCGCTTTAACATCAACGATCGCATCACTGCTTACCATCAGGCAGGATTGCGGTTAAGCGCTAGTTTATAATTATAAAAAAAATACTTTAAATGAAAACGTATTTTATTTCTTTCTTCTTTCCTTATATGCCTTCTTATTCAAAATATTCAACGCAAGGGTTTTAGAATAACTAGATTTTTTATTTTTTAGTTCACTGTGATCAAATATCATATAATAAACAAGACGAAGAGGAAAAATATAAGACGAAGGCATAATATCCATTCATTTCAAGCCATTGGAAGTTTGAAATCGGATCAGAAATGAATTTTTATTGGATTTGGGAGCTGCATCTAAAAGGAGAATCTCATTTCAATCCGAAAAGCACTTAAAGTGAAGTGATTTAGAATGATGACTTTATAATATTTTGTGCCCATTTTATAACGAACATAGAAAAGAGGAGGTTATTAATTACTATTTTTTTATGGTAAGTAATGTTGTAATCGTTGACGGTAAAGCGCACTACTTTATTAAGAGCCTATTCACTCAAAAACACTGAGTGAATAGGAAGGAAGACGGCAGTTGAGCCAGGTGAAGCAATGTTAAACCCAACAACACGACCAACGATGTTGCGCCAGATGGAGATTGATCTGGAGAACCTCCACGACCAAACTCCCGACACAACAACATTTGACGCCTCGTACCCGGCACACATCGCAACAAAACTGCTCCGACCTGTCCTGCGTACGGCTTCAAAAGACATCATGCCGGAACACGACGAATCGCTTGGCGGCAAGACTTTGTCTGCTGGGTGGTGACTTCTGCCGGTAGCCGATGTTCCACTGTATTGTCACGGTTATACCTCAGAACTTTCGACTGGTGGAACGGATTTTGATAATTCTTTTCTATTTGGAAGCCATGTCATTACTGGATGGCAAAAGCTCTAAATTTTGACAACTATTCTGACCAAGGGCAATCAATCAGCACAGTAACTAGGTCATAAAATGGACAATTATTTGCCTTGACTCTGATGGCTCTGGGTTTAAATAGCCAGCCGATTTAATCTATGTAGGTGGTAATACACCTACTAGGTTTACGAGATAATCTAATCGTATATATTGTATGATTGTATCTTATTGTTGATTTAATGATTAGCGATTGTGTAACCATATACATATGCCTGATGTTTAAACGTCTTTTAATTTTCAACAATGTTTTTTTAAATAAAGGAGTACGTCCTAAGATTAATTAGAATTAGAAAGTGGAAAGATAAGTGTGTCAAATCTTTAACTACCTACTTAGAGTTTATCTGAGGTCTGTGCCAAGTGCAAGTATTGGTCGACAAAAACAAAGAAAAAATCAGTTGTAATGAATTCTAGCTTCTACTAGCTACCTTATTTGCGTGAATTTCAAAATACCTACTTAATAAAAATCATAAATTTTATAACACTCATCTGCACTATCGATGCAGTTTATATCAGTAAGATATTCATTGTAGAGAGATTGAGGATAAGCAATCGATTATCCTCGAATCATACTCTGAGTTCACCGATTGTTAGGCATACGTTTTTTATTGCATGAGCTTCCAGAGGTGAGATACATATTGTGCAATACAATACAAGTAATTTTAGATTTTATAGACTTACGATCAGACAGGGCGATCAATCCAAGCTGTATCCAACCGTCAGACAGCGCTTCCCAGACAATCAATATTATTGAGAAGAAGAGGTGGAAGAAACTGTACACTAAGAACGTCGTCACAAGACAGTGGTTTGCCTGAAATTGAAAACAAAAGAGAAATCAGTAACATAATATTATAATAGAAACTAGTACAGTGTATGTGTAGCATTTATGGTGACAGATAGTAAAGAGTTTTTAGTGACCTTAGAGACGTGCGAAGAGGTTAATTGCGGACCAGATTTGTTCAAAACGGTCTCCAAAGCCTGGAGCACAGGCGAAAAGTAGCCAGCCTGTTGTTGCATTTTGGAGAGTGTGTGTATTGCATGACTTAATTCCGCCATCTCCGTTCCATCATCCAATGACCCTTCTTACAGCGAGTATGCACCCTTACGTTATTGACACTACTACGATCCGGACGAAGCGTTTCCAGGCGAGAGTGAATAGGCTCTTAATAAACTAGCGCTCTGTACCATCAACGATTGCGTAACTGCTTACCTTCAGGCGGGATTTCAGAGGTCGTGTGCCTTTTGAAGGTTTCCTTTACGAAAACAAAAAAAAGGTATTGGAGGGAACCTGAGAATAAATAAACAGGGTTACGCTCGCCACGGAACAGACAATATTCCGTGCTCTCGTTCCCTCATACACACATATTTGGGTGACGGCTGAGTCACGGCACAGGCCAGGCGGCAAAACGATTGTACATTTTCCAGTCCGGCTCTGCGGACCACGGAATAGACAATTTGTTCTATGATGCCGACACATACCGAACTGAACAGAGTGCAGTAAGCGCTTGTCCCACTAGAGACAAGAAAGCTATGTTCTATCAGCGATTTTCAAAGACATGTAAGTTACATCTACAGGACGTTGATAGAATGCTTCCCTGATACCTGTCAAAGAGACAATTTTAATGGCTCATAAAGATCGAAATCGAAAAACAAGTATTCTTTTCTATGAAATTGACAGGTGTCAACGCATTCTCTCCATTTGCATACTGTAGATACCTACATCAATTGGAATAAGTAGCAACTTATGATAACAAAATGTATAAGTTTTAATAAATATAAAAATTCCGCCATAATTATTGTAGTTAATCTGCAATCGTGACATAATTGCAAAAAACGTAAACAAATGTAGCTAAAAAACTACGGAAAAATAACTTTAAAGTCCTATATAATAAAATTCAGTATACGCTGCATATCAACATTTCAATGACGTTTATAAGAGTGCTAGTCACTCTAAAATGATCTTAATTACATTGACATAAACTTGATATTTGTTTCACTTGAAATAACATAAATTTGGCTTAACCTTAAAATAGGTGTTTGACCGTAACATCGTTTTACTGATTTCTCTTCCATCTTTCTATTTGGATTACAAAAGTAACTATAATACCTAATTGATCCAACGATTAGGTTTGTTTCGTAACGCCAATCTCCAATGAAAGTTGATATTACCAGCTTTAATAAAAGAAATTTTATGTAAAAACTAATTTTCGTATCTTTTCATTCATTTATTTCGTTGTTATTTAATTTGTTGACGTTTACTGAGGCCTCTATAGTTCCGCAATCGAGTTACGTAAGCTATTGGCTTTGTGCGTGTATCGATTGACGTTTTTGGTTGAATGATGGCGTGGCTTTGCTTCGAATCGGAGCAAGTCACGATTCACGTCATGGAATAAAAAGAAGTTGAATGGACGAACGTCAGAAACTTAATATATACAACTAACTAGGTTGTAAATGACGACAGAAATAGTTTTCAGTTCATAAAGGCGACTGTTTGAATACAGAGCTTTCAAATGATTTCAAATTTTGTAAGGATATCAAATATTAATTATTTATCAGTCTTGCGCATTCCCCTGTTCACAAATTAAACTAAATTTAATACTTCAGTCCATCTTTTCTTTTTTTTCATGAAAAGGACAGAAGATAAATAGATAATAATTTAGTCCTGTCAATTTGAATTTAATCTTGTTCTGTAATATTATGATGATTCATAGAAAGTTTAGATGTGAGAGTTTTGGCGGGAAAGTCAAGCCGAGTGTCACGCTCATTTTTCATTCGACTTTTAAAATTATTTATAGTGTTTTTTACTAAAAAAAAGTGCATGATTTATGTAGTAAAAACTGCATTCAGTAAATAATTCATAAAGAACAGTGAAATATCGCAGCATAGTGGCCACATCATGACTTTGTGTCAAACCTCCCTCGTAAGACGGTTCACGCGGTCGACTTTTTCGACATGAATACGTGACATTGGATAAATGCACAAACCGTGCGAAGCCAAAAAAGAAAGAAAGAAGAAGTTTTGAAGATGTTTGTTTTACTTGAAATTGGCACAAAGTCATAACTAATGCCATACTACAGAAAAAAAAAACAAACATTTTGATGTGATTATACACATAATTGACTACTAAAAATATTTAATCTTCTATCCTTTCCTAATGAAGTAGGTAGTAAAAGTTTTTTTTTATGATGCAATGAACTTAGTTTCATTTGTGAACGTGATCGCCGCCAGTATGAATATTTTAAAAATTAAGATTCTGCACCCTAATTAAATAATTACTCTCAATTTGAATCATTTTCAAGCATGTTGCTAATTCATTGCTCCACATGTTCGAAAAATATGTTTAGTGAACAACATAAATAACACAATGCATGTTGTTGAACTGTCAAAATGATACCCATAGCTACTGATGGTGTATTACATAATTGCTCTGTTGTTTTAGGGATGTTTTACACCATTTTGATATTAAAACATTGCCAAACTAATACCAATTTAATAATTAGGTATAGAAAAGAATAGAATATCTATTCATTATTATCTGCACCATTTAAATTACACAACTTTTACTATACAATATGTAAAGAAAACCCCGTCCGACCCAAAACGATAAAAAATGTTAAGTATACACAAAACCAAATAAAAAATGAAATTTTGCGTAATCATCATAGTGACAATATTAATGAATTTTGAAATAATCTTTTTTTTCCGCGAATTAATTCCAACTACCCCAAAATTGTGTATTTATTTAAAAAGTGACAATACCATTTGTGACGGAGCGAATAGCGATGCGACCACGTGCCGCATGCTATGCCCCCCTACACCTGCGGATGTACGCCTAACGTGTTGCCTACCGCACTAAGTTACCTCGCTTTTTCGAAATAATATATATTTTTTTAGGGGGATTTTTTTTTAGTTTAGCCCTGCTTTGTTGACATTATTAGAATCAGTTAACGATACCTAACAATACCTTCACGGATCGGACAGGGTTTTCTTTACATATTGTATATGAAGATTTTACATTGGGTGACCCAATGGGCGGTAATTAAGTGACTGGATAAAATTTACTGCACAGATGAGATATTTAAGGTAACCTTTTTATGCTATCCATATTTCCTGCGTATGTCCCATATTAATATACTTTTTGTTTCTGTATCAGTTATGTACTTGGGAACATAATACACCCCAAATAGTTCACGAGCAATCGAGTACCCACACTCGACGTTTTGCCGAACCGATACAATAATATCGAATAATCTTGAATAAACTATTGATATCAAAGCTGCATTGGGAGGTGTGAATGCTTCGATTGTTTGTTGTTTCCCCTTTAAGGTAGGAAATTGTATCACAGTGAGCATCGTAGTATCTTGCTATGTCGATCATAAGTAGAACAATGCATAATCTGTGGCCACATGATGACTTTGTCTCAAACCTCCCTCATAAGACGGTTCACGCGGCCGTCTATTTCGACATGAATAACTCATTACGTGACTGGCTAAATGCATAAACCGTGCGAGCCAAAAAAAGAACGAAAAAAAAACACAAGTGCTTGATTTCGATCCTGTCTGATGTTAAGCAGTGATGCATTCGTTGATGGTAAACTACACTAGTTTATTAAGAGCCTAATCACTCTAGAGCCGTGAAGACATTTAAATTGTAGCCAGACGGGAAAACCGCTGTAGACAAATTGTTCCAGTCCTTTCATGTAGGTACGCGGTATAAAAGAAGAAGCGAAAAACTTCTTTCGTTCGTAGCGGTATCAACAACGTAAGGGCGAATATTCGCTGTACGTCGGGTCGATGGTCAACGAGACATAAAATGAAATGGTTTCTGTTTCATTTTTGTAAAGCAGAATGTCGCTGGTATTTAGCCGAATAATTATATATTTATAATTCTGAGGCACCTGTACCTACTAGGATGGAGAATGGTTGACCAATACATTACCTAAAAGTTGGCAGTTTATGATTGACATCTGACAAACATACATCAACAACAACATATGAACTCCCATACACAAGCAGCCAGACCCGGAACAAGTAATTTTAAGCCATACAAATACTTGTTTCATGCTGGGATCGAACCCGCGACATGCGGCGCAGCAGTCGATCGCTCAGTCACTACACCAATCGTGTCGTCGAACAATATGAAGGTCACTCGTAATTCTGCCCACTCCCATGTGAAGAAGACGTAAAAAAAAAATTCAGAAGAATATTTATATATATTTATATGCTCACGTAAGAGCATATAAATATACAGTACGTTAAGAAAACCCTGTCCGACCCGTGAAGGTGTTGTTAGGTATCGATAACTGATTCTACTAATGGATACAAAACCGGGCTAAACTTAAAAAAAAAATCCCCCTAAAAAAATAAATATTATTTCGCAAAAAGAGGTAACTTAATAAATGTGCGCTAAGTACCCTTCCGCGGGCGGCGGGCGGCAGGGCACGCGGCACGTGGTCGCTTCGCTATTCGGTCAGAATAATACCGGTGTTGTCACTTTTTTAAAAATTACCAAATTTCGGGGAAGTTGGAATTAATTCGCGGGATAAAAAGATTATTTCAAAATTCATTTGTATTGGTACTATGATGATTACGTAAAATTTTATATTACATTTGGTCATGCGTTTACCTAACCTTTATTATCCTTATGGGTCGGACAGGGTTTTCTTAACATACTGTATATAAATATTCTTCTGAAAATTTCAGTGTCTCTTACCTTATAAGCCCCACACGTGAACATAATACCAAAGAGAAATAGCATCATTGCTATAGTAATATACGTTAGGTAATACGTCAGCACTATTATCCTCTCCAGCGAATCCTTCGTTGACCCAAATAGGCTCTCCAAGTTCCCAAAGTTTCTGAACTTCTCATCTTTTTCGAAGTAGTTGTTGGTTACGTTCAGACCGAGCTGGTATAAGTGGAACGCTACGGTTGCTATTGATATCAGCTGTAACGAAGAGAAGTTGTGATTTAGAACATGATAAATAATAAAATTAAAGTGTATTACTTAAAATAAATGAGTTTATTTAAAGACATTTGGATATCACCTTTTAAGCATGGAATTTTTGTACCTTGAGGAGGCAATATAACTTTCACGTGATTTTTCAACCACAAATAAACTATTAAGACAATAATAGATTCGTATAAAGTGAAAACAGATTCTAACGGAGAGAGTTTGTTACTATTACGAAGGGAAAATTTCGAAACTCATGTTTAATCTTATTAAAATCATTATACCTTTGACAAAACATCGGTTTTCGACTTGATTAATTTCAATTTATTGAAACTAACTATTCCTTCTTAGTATTTGCTAATGCAAAGCAGATACATACGGCTATAACAGAATTAGACGCCATTTAATTGGACGTACAAGTGCAAGCATAGCAGTCGACTAAACGCCTGGTAGAATAATCAAGGCAATATCTCAAAATAAACGCAAATCTAATAGTGTGCAGAATACGACCTGCGCTAGGCGCTCTCAAAGCTCATGTCTGTACATACTTACTAAGCAATGGTCAACCGAGGAATTGGTGCCAAACGGATTTCTAGTTTTATGAATATTTGAATTAGGGCCTTAGCAAATGCTACATTTAACTTTTATCACAATAAACCTTCGTTTATAATAAACTATACATAATTTTTCGAAATTCGCTGAACCAGAAATGTTTTGTTCAATTCATGTTAAATTATGAATAAAAAGTGTCATACCTTTTTATGCCATCAAGGTAAATTTCAGTTATTTTTCTATCATACGACGCATATAGAATTTTAATTTGATCTACTTACAATGTTATGTTTAACGGAAAGGGTACGGCTTCTGTGGATGATATGATATCATATGATATTGGAAGTGATTTTTAATGTTATCTCTATATATTCGGAAAATATTTGAATTCCAATACATGATGTTACCACAAATTGAAATTTTCAAATTGAAATAATCATACAATTTCGTATTGTCATTGACAAGTAACATGGAAAGTTATTAAGATCACAAAGTGCGGTGACACGTCTGTTATGATTTAAATTAACATTATGAAACTGAAAATACCAATTCTAAGAGTATTTTGTGTAGTGGGTTTCTGGTATACAATTAATGTATATAAGGAGTCATGTGCATTCATTACGTATATATGGTTTTAACGAATAGTCTTAACATGGCTAAATGCCGGAGTTTGCTTTCAAATGGAGGGAGCTAAATAATGTACACTTGAAATGTCGACTAAAGTCATATTTATTTGACAAAGCTTACTATAATATTAATGAATTTCTGACAGAAGCAGTTATATTGACATAGATTTTGATGCATTGTTATTTATTTTTTCTCGTGCTGACATTTATTTTTGTTTTCTAATTCCATTATGTTTATATTTTGTTCACTTGAAATTTATAATTTATATTCTTATTATTCATAATATTTGCACGCCATACTAGGTGGCAAACATGTCTGATCTTATTTATTTTTTTTATATTATCCTGCATGCATTTATAGTCTTATATGTACACACATGTTTATGCAAATAAATTTATCTTTATCTTTAATGGTTTTTGAAATGTTCTTTTCATTTTATCTTTCATTTACCAGTGGCTGTTCCTTCAGAACTCGCATTATTTAGTCAAACAAGCTATTCAACTCAACTGTCCATCACGCAGCGTTCAAGTTTTCCTATCAAAACTTGGTATGTAATTTTAAAAGACTGCTTGCATCTTAGATCATCAGTTTTACGTTATTTTCTGTAAATCTCGACTGAAGACAGGCCGGAAACTTTTTGGCCTTTTCACCAACTGGAGTGTACGTTTCCTGTACAGGAAACTACCGGCTTCTTGATTAGAAAGATCCAGAGACTAGATAGGGAGAAGTCTGATGGTCGTGTTAAGATGTATTATACCTAATTTCTTTGCTTTTTGTAGTTGTAATAAATGAATCCTAATATATTAAATATTTTATCATCTACCCTTTTTTTAATCTCAGTCTTCCAGTACGTAGCGGCCACTCCAGAACCTTACTGCCCCATCGGCCATCGGTTCTACGAGCAATGTGCCCTACCCACTGCCACTTAAGTTTAGCGACTCGCAGAGCTATGTCGGTGACTTTGGTTCTTCTGCGGATCTCCTCATTTCTGATTCGATCACGCAAAGAAACTCCGAGCATAGCTCTTTCCATTGCCCTTTGTGTGACTCTGAGCCTTCGTATGAGGCCAATTGTGAGCGACCACATTTCAGTTCCGTAAGTCATCACTGGCAACACACACTGGTCAAAGACTTTAGTCTTGAGACACTGTGGTATCTTGGACGACGAGAAGATGTATCGTAGCTTCCCGAACGCTGCCCAGTCGAGCTGGATTCGACGAGACACCTCTTTCTAGAAGTTGGACCTACCTAGTTGAACTGTTTGTCCCAGGTATATATACTCGTCAACAAACTTCGAGTGCTGAGCAAACAACTAGAATTGGAGTGGGTGCGACATGAGAGTTCAACATGATCTTCGTCTTATCCATGTTCATCTTTAGACCCACTTGTTGGGAAGCTCTGCTGAGGTCATTGAGCATTTTGCCCAAGTCTTCGAGGGTCTCAGCCATGACCACGATATCATCTGCGAAACGGTGATAAGTGATGTACTCGCCGTTGATCTTGATGCCAAGTCCTTTCCAGTCCAGGAGCTTGAAGACATCTTCCAACGCAGCAGTGAATAATTATTTATTTATTATTAACGATCAATTACTTATATTTATTTGGTCTTCTAGAATAACCCTTTATGATATAAAAGGTAGCTTATGACATCATTTTCAAAACCCTTGCGTAATATGCTCATGTGGCTCAAAAAGGAAGGTAATAAAATAAAATACACTTTCATATAAATGTGAATATTGCCAAGTAATACTTACTACAACAATGTATCCGAATATAATATTCCCCACCCTTAAGGGGAAACAGAATAGAAACTTTCTCGTCATCTTCACATCGATATTCCTGAAAAGGATAAAAGTAAATATGAAAATAGGTAAGTATGAAGGTGGATCCTACAGGAATAATGAATATTTGGTAACTGCGTAACAGAAATCTTTATCATCTCCTTGTACTTGTGGTGGGCATAACACGATTAATTCTTCATTTTTTTTTTGTTTTAAAAAACGTTGTCCCCACACACGGAATTTCTCCTGTATCGTGGGACCGTATACAAACATATAACTCACAACCATTACTTGTAGGTCATACAGATATTAGTTCCGTGCGAAGCAGCAGACAATAGCTTAACTACTGCATTAACCGAACATTCAAAATCAATTCCATTCTCAATTTCTAACAGTCACTCTCCTTCCTCACACATGAAAAAAGTATTATTGTGAAAAAAGTGTGGGACGCTTTTCAAGAGCTGATATTTAGTGCACCCCACGCACTAAATATCTGCCCTTAAAAAGCGCCGCACACTTTTTTCACCACAATACAGTTTATTAATTTCATTCTATAGTAACAATATTTTTTTTCTTTTTAGTTTAAATCTATACTAATATACATATAAAGCTGAAAAGTTTGTTTGTTTGAACGCGCTAATCACAGGAACTACTGGTCCGATTTAAAAAAAAGAATCTTTTTGCGTTGGATAGCCCATTAATCCAGGAAGGCTTAAAGCTATACAGTATGTTAAGAAAACCCTGTCCGACCCATAAGGATAATAAAGGTTAGGTAAACACATGACCAAATATAATATAAAATTTTACGTAATCATCATAGTACCAATACAAATGAATTTTGAAATAATCTTTTTTTCCCGCGAATTAATTCCAATTTCCACGAATATGTGTTAAGAAATGTGCGTTTAGCACCCTTCCACGTCCGAGGAAGGGTGCTTAACGCACATTTATTTAGTTGAGGTAACTGAGGTTTTTGCGAAATAATATTTATTTTTTTAGGGGGATTTTTTTTTAAAGTTTAGCCCGGTTTTGTATCCATTAGTAAAATCAGTTATCGATATAGGTATCGATAACTGATTTTACTAAACACCTACGGACATACTGTATAACATCACACTGCGACCAATAGGAGCGGAGCATAACTAACTCCACCTGAATGAAGTCGCTGGCGGCCGTTAGTTATCAATAAAGCTAGTTAACTTTTTAGTAGGTATTTTAAACTATATTTTTCTTATGAAATTAGCTTTCACATGCGTTTCATACTGCAGCAAGGATCTTTTGCCGCTCGAAAGATGACGTTTTGTGAAATTTATTGAAAAAACAAGATGGCGATTTGAACCACGGGACGAAATCTCTCTTGTACAGAAAGGCATATTTTGTTATTTTCAATTAAATCTATACCTTTATTGCGTAACGCACTATTACTATTAACTGGAATCATTTTCAAGAATACTGCTGATCCATTGCCGCTTACGTTCGTAAAATGTGTCGGCTCAGCAACTTTAATAAAGCAATGAATGTTGTTGTTCTGTCAAAATGTAGCCCATTGCTACTGATAGTGTGTTACGTAATTAGCCGAAATAGCTTATATAAATAATAGCTGTAAAGATAGGTCGACTGAAATAAAAATTGACAATCAATTCACTTGACACGAGATTGGACAAAAGAAGAGACAAGTTCTTTTTTCAAATCACCACTTATACGTATTTACTAGAACTAGCTTACACTAACCTAGCTACATTGTTGGTTATCCACTGCTCCTTCACCCAGCCACTCACAGAACAAACCAACACAAAACGGTCTATGCACAACACACAACCGAAACGTTCGCTATCATAACACGTTGTGCTATTTCAGGTAGGTATCTAGGTAGCACGCCTAATCATAGCACTAAACGACCATGCTCATTAGGTCTTTAGCGACGTTACTTTTGAACACATTGACGGTTTAATTAAAAATGGTCGTTGAGGAAGCGACTCTACGGTTCGCTGAACGCTGTAAAGGTTTCTGTAGGGAGAGGGTCCGGGTGATCGGGCCAAGGTCGGGACTTTATAAAAAGGTAAGTAAGTAGCTAGGTATATGATGGCCTTCCTCTACTTTATATTTATATACGATAAAAATTCTGCAGGGAATTTGGACACCTGGCCTTGTAGTAGCTGGTTCTCAAATGGTTGTGTACACGTGCGTCTTGTTTCAATGGACAATGTGTGCACTGTGCGTGTTCCAATGAATGTATTTTATTTATTTATTTATCGTATTGTGATTTATAAGCATTGAATACTATAACCATATTATAATTCAAATACATAGCTGGTATGGCTTTTGTCTCTGGACCGTCGCTGGACACAAATGAGAAGATGTAAGTACAATATGGCAAAATAAGGCTACCTCGAGGAAGCTATGACGTGACCTATGTCACAAACCATACAGTTTCCTGCTCTCTGTGTCCTAAGACACAACCCCGTGAAGGTGTCTTAGTTTTGGGAAATTAAGAATTGGCTTAGATTCAATATACTTACGATTTTGTTACTAAGTCCTCTCTTTAATAATTATTATAAACTAGTACTTGACCGCAATCCCGCCTGATGGTAAGCAGTGATGCAATCGTTGATGGCAAAGATCGCTATTTTATTAAGAGCCTATTCACTACCCAACTACACGACCAACGATGCTGCGCCAGAGGGAGATTGATTTGGAGGCCCTTCACGTCCAAACTCCCGACACAACAACATTTGGCGCATCGTACAACTGCTCAGATCCTTCCTCCGTAAGGCTGCAACAGACATCATGCCGGAACACGACGACCCGCTTGGCGGCAGGAATTTGTCTGGTGGGTGGTAACTTCTGGCGTCACAAAAATGCAGTAAGTCAATCACTAGGCAAACCGCTATATCTTTGTTAGCTCTTAAACTTCGGAAGCAGTCAATCGAAATATTTACAGGATACCAATTTAGGATCTGCATTATGTTGATCCTTAAATTCAAGGTCACTTAGCGAGCTGTGCAACGGGCCATGCTTGGAGTCTTCTAAGGATTTGAATTTAAAATTACATTATTCGAAATTCATAGTTGTTTGATATCAGGTACCATAAACGGTAAGGAAAAATATATTTTTATAGCAAGATGGAGATCGAGTTTAGAGTACTAGCTGTCAGGGCCAACATGTTGATACACAGGTAAGATAGTTGTAGTATTGGGGTAAAGGTTACGCTGTAAGGCGTATTGTCAAGGGTTCTACATGAGTGGCCTTTGGGTAAGGCATACTAAATGATCGACCTGCATATAGCTTCATTCGTGCGTACAGCTGCTTCCTCATGTACAATCACATACTGTTGACACTTATGACATAATTCTCAAAAGAACAAACTCGATGTTCAAGATCAAGAACGAGGTCTAGTTCTAACAGCATTCCAAGTAAGTAATTAAAAAATAAGTGTTTTTTTTTTACAATGCATAAATATGTGAGGTGTCACGCCCTTTATATCTGGGGCTTTTATTTAGCTAACAAGTTTTTACTTATTTACATTCCTATTTTAGAGACTTATTATGCTTTGCTGGTATTTGGCGTGGCTAGCTGGCATATGGTACACACACAGACAGCTGTGCTGCTGAGGAGTTTGTTCCGCCACTTCTCCCAGCGAAAGCAATAGGAAGTGGCGAATGGCGGGCGTTTTGTGGGGATTGTCTTATGTAATATTGACGCTCAAAAAGTGCTGATTCTCAGCCTAATTTGAATAAATGACTTTTGTTTTTGATTTTTGTACGACGCCCTCTGGTTCTCTCAGCGTGAAAGTCATGGTGAGAACTTCCCACAACCAATTTTACAATTATAAGTTTTTTTTTGTTTTGCCTCTCTATCGGTTTGCTAGTAATATATTTAAAGAACAATGTTACTAACAAATTGGGCCTATAGTTGACATAAATATACAAATATTGATTGATTGATTGAATAGCCTATGGCTAAGCAGACGTCTCGCCTGCAGGTTTGACGACTTCCAGCCGCCCGAACAAGCCGGTTTCCGAAAAGGCTACAGCACAGTAGACCACATACATACGCTGCGGCAGGTTATACAGAAGGCCGAGGAGTATAACCTACCCCTTTGCTTGGCGTTTGTGGACTACGAAAAAGCCTTTGATTCGATCGAGACCTGGGCTGTACTGCAGTCTCTCCAGCGGTGCCAAGTAGACTATTGATATATTGAAGCGCTGAAGGGTTTGTACGAAAACGCCACCATGTCAGTCCGAATACAGGACCAGACCTCGAAACCAATACCTCTGCAGCGTGGTGTCAGACAGGGAGATGTTATCTCTCCGAAACTGTTCACCGCTGCATTGGAGGATGTCTTCAAGGTTCTGGACTGGAAAGGACTGGGCATCAACATCAATGGCGAGTACATGACACACCTTCGGTTTGCTGATGATATCGTAGTCATGGCTGAGACCGCGGAGGACCTGAGTACAATGCTCGAAGACCTCAGTAGGGCCTCCAAGCGAGTCGGTCTTAAAATGAACATGGGCAAGACGAAAGTCATGTCTAATGCCCATGTTGTACCGACTCCTATAAAGATTGGAGACTCTGTTCTCGAAGTTGTTGACAGCTACGTGTACCTGGGACAAACTATCCAGTTAGGAAGGTCCAACTTCGAGAAAGAGGTCAATCGTCGAATCCAACTCGGCTGGGCTGCTTTCGGGAAGCTACGTCGAATCTTCTCGTCCGAAATACCGCAGTGTCTCAAGACAAAAGTCTTCGACCAGTGTGTGTTGCCAGTGATGACTTATGGAATTGAGACGTGGTCGCTAACAATGGGCCTTATAAGAAGGCTCAAAGTCGCTTAAAGGGCAATGGAGAGGGCTATGCTTGGGGTTTCACTGCGCGATCGAATCAGGAATGAGGAGATCCGCAGAAGAACGAGAGTAACCGACATAGCCCGAAGAATTGCAACACTGAAGTGGCAATGGGCTGGACACATTGCCCGTAGGACCGATGCCCGATGGGGCCGACGGGTTCTCGAGTGGCGACCACGCACCGGAAGACGTAGCGTGGGTAGGCCCCCGACAAGGTGGACCGACGACCTGGTGAAAGTCGCGGGAAACCGCTGGAATATACTTTTTATTTATTTTTAATTTTTTTTTTAATAATTAATAATTATAAACTAGTTTGATAGTAGCTTGACTGCAATCCCACCTGATGGTAAGCAGTGATGCAATCGTTGATGGTAAAATGCGCTAGTTTATTAAGCCTATTCACTAATAAAACATAGTGAATAGGAAGGAAGACGGCAATTGAGCGAGGTGATGCAATCTTAAACCCAAAAACATGACCAATGAGGCTGCCCTAGAGGGAGATTGATCTGGAGACTCTCCACGACCAAACTCCCGACACAACAACATTTGGTGCATCGTACCCGGCACACATCGCAACACAACTGCTCAGACACGTCCACCGTGCGGCTTCATCAGACATCATGCCGCAACACGACGAATCGCTTGGCGGTATGACTTTATCTGAAGGGTGGTAACTTCTACCGGCAGCCGATATTATGGTCTATCACCGATTTCCATGAGGCATTTTTGTTTCCACGAGATCGACGACGCTTAAGCGGGTAAAAGCATGGGGCGCAGTTTGTAATCTATAGTATATGTATTATACTGACACACCTTCGCCCAGCCTAAACTGCTTAGAGAAGAAATTTAAAGTGGGTTCCTTATGTGACGAAGGCATCTACTAAGAAAGGAATTTCCGAAATTCTGTTCCTTGGACTTTGACAAGGGGACCATTGGATTGGAAACTTTTTTATCTTAGGAAATAATAAAGATTGTTTTTTTATATATAGAAAGAATAAGACATTTAAAAAAGAAACTACGTTTAAAATGGGGCGTTGAACATTCAAAGGAAAGTCAGGAATCGCGGGTGTAGAGGTAGTTTGAAATAATGTCCTTGAAACATTACAGTCTTACGAGTTCTCAAATATATCTTCTCCCCCTGCGTCCTTCACAAGGTCATCGGACCATTATGTGAGAGAGTTTCCCAGGGGTTGCCGAATGCAGCAGATGCCTACGTCCAACAGTGGATGTATTTCGGCTAAAATGACAATAATGGTGATCCTATTCCTCTTTAATTAAAACCTGGGATTTTAATTAAACATTTTAAACTCAATGTTACAGCGTCAAAAAGTCCCTCTTACTAACTAGCCCTTTGATCTCGTGTTTCTGTAAAAGCTGAAGTTTATTTCTGTTGTTGTTCAAAGACCAACTTTGACAGTAAACTTTGGCAAAGGCAGTTAGAGAATTAAACGAACTTTAGGCACCTGTCCGACCACCGAAGAGGCAGCTACTGAATATGAATGGTTTTCTTGTTACAGAATAGAATAAAATAGAATACTCTTTGTTATGTTCACCATATACTTAAATTAGAGGAACATAAATATAAAGATTTTACAATGGGCGATCTTACCATTCAGAGCGATCTTTTACAGACAACCTTTAAACGATTGAAAGACTGTAGATCCCGTGTAAATTAGATAAAGAGACATATAAATATATTAATAGTTGATAGGTGATTATTCACATCACTGGCAAGTACTCGTCGCAGTCGCGAAAAGAGTAGTTATCAACGATACTACTCGCTCAGTCTACACTCAAGAAAGATCATACGCTGAGACACACGCTTGGAACACCACGGCGACAGATCAAGTAATACGAGGTTAGATAAAACTGGACGTTTTCCAGTTCTAGCTGACCTCGTATACAAAGCGTTTTTCATACAACGAGAAGTCAGCTTGTCCTGGGAATGTATACCTTGATGCGTATATCATATGCACCAAATTCTTTTCAGCTTCTCGTTTGATTCCGATACAACCTGTCACTTGCTCCCTTGTTCCAGCGATGCCTTAACAGTTTAAGGCATCGCTGGAACAAGGGAGCAAGTCTACACGCCAAGGGCATCGCTGTGAGGTATGGAACTCAGTAGTTCCATACCTCACAGCGATGCCCTTGGCGTGTAGACGCTTGAATTTTAAATATTTTTAAGCCCTGGCTGGAGGCTTTAATTTATTTAGGCATCCATAGGTAAGTCTAGTAGCTAATCAGACGATTACTCTGTAGGTTGAACTGCGAAATGACATACAATGTTATTTTGTTTACATAATAATGACCAAAGCCTGCAAATGTGATGGAAAATGTTATCACTAGTTAATTACGATAAAAACAGAAATTATTATCAATTAATGCAAGACGACGTCGCGCCGCTGCAGGCGCGGGCGGTCGAGCTACGCGTTGTGCATATTTTATAGGAACAACCAGCAGCCTAATCGGCGAACACATTTTTTTGTCAAATGATTGCGAGTAGTTGGGATCGTTTGGACTGTAGTTGATATAATTTCAATAATATAATATATAGGTAACATAACCATTATAAACTATAACTTATAACTCTGTGGTTTTTCATGATACCTTTTCGAAATTTGGTACATAATTTTATATATAAAAATACTGGACACGTGTTTCGGATATCACATTTATCTACGAAGAATAACGCTGTATACACTTTTCGTTGATCTCTGACAGTGAGACAGGTGTATTAAGCATTTTGAACATTCGAATCTTTTGCGAAGGACACCGAAAGCAATTATTGTTGTTTATTCCTGTGTGGTTATTTTGGTTAGTTTTGTAATCTTGATTTTCAAAGTCAAATAATGATTTTCTTCTGGTTCAACCTATCATTTTAAGAAGTCTTTTAACAGCCAATATTTAACTAACTTACTTGACTTTACTTAACTTTGCCTATTAACATGTGTTGGTAAAATTTTAACAAGCTTACAACTACGTCCTCTTATTCTACTAAGTTGATGTTTTACTAATGAAGAGGCATGTTGATTTTTTTTCAGATAAGTTTAGTCTCTAGTAAGTTAAAATGTTTCTTTTTTTTTGTATTTACTAGTAGTCTTCCCAGATAATATTTTAATTCCAGTTTAGCTAATTTCTCTAAAGTATGTATGTTACTATTCCTTCAAATTAATAAACGCTGCTTACAGTTAACTAGTGATTAGTTAGTTTTAACCACACATTTTTGACGTTTTAACGTCACTTAACTTAAATCATCCTTTATGAATAAATACCACAGTATTTAAGGGGTTTATTCATAAACGATGATTAAAATTAAAAGGTAGAAAATATATGGTTAAAGAATCGCTAATCACTAGTTAACTTTAAGCAACGTTTATGAATAAGGGTGATTATGTCTATGTGTCGTCTATAGTTCGTACTCTAATAGACAAAACTATTCTCAAGTTTAATAAAAACCTCAACGCATTAATTTCGACCAATTTTTATCAATTTAGTTCACGCGTACACTTCTTATAAGCAGTTTGCGCCATAAAACTAATCCGCGTTGGAGAGATGACGCCATTTTAATAATTACTTAAATTACTGAAGCCCTATTTAGTGAACTTACGAATATGTAGGTACGGTTTTGGATAAGAGGTTTTTATGATATGTTAGGTAATAAGTACTTAGATAAGTAATGCTAATCTTTTAAACGGAGCTCGACCGTAAGATACGATAAAGACACGAGGTACTAGTAAAATTACACACTAATAGGTAAAGTGTTTAGCGCTAGGCACTTGTACTACCATCACCCACCAGTAAACCTAGCTGGGAACTAAACGAGTTGGGATCGAAAAGGACCAAGCAATATTCTAGTTTAACAGAAAAAGTTGACAGAGGGTAATTGACGGGTATTTTGTCGAAGAACATCAAAGCTACCTTTCCACACCGTTCCTCGGCTAGGCTACGCGGGTATACCGAAATACAGATGCGAACAAGTTAGCTTTGCTTTGTGAGAAAATATAGGTGGGATCGTCCAACGCGACCCATGGTCACATTACGTACGTTACAAAAGCTGCCAAACAAATTGTGACCAACCTCGTCAAATTAGGCACTTTATAAACATACGTTTTCGTTGCCATGAAAAATGCCTCTGTGTCAGTAGTATATGGATCATTATGGAAGTGTATACACAGACACTTGTTTTCTATGTCGCTGTTTATACGTGGTTCCGTCATGAATGCGTATGTGGAACGGTGCCTTTAGGAACAGGGGCCTTAAGGCACCGTTATGCAGTGATACACTTTTGTATATAAACGATAGTGGCATCGTTCACTGCGAAACGCGATTGAACGGCTGGCAAAAAATTAATCACAGCTAACGCGGCAAACCTTACTGTCCACATTCTACGTAGCAGTAGACAGCTACTATTCAATGCTTTTTTTTTAAATTTACAGCTAGGATTCAGATAGTTCACAGTTAGTGAAAGAAGGTCAATTAAAAGTTATCACTGATAATATTAGGGTTAAAATTAACAATAGTTCATCTGTGCGATCCCGTAACTATATCATCGTGAAAATTTAAGTTAAGTGAGCGTGGAGTGAGGTGTCATTTCAACTAAGTAATGCTTGGAATTGATATTATTGACAGCCCACTCTGCAGGGTAATTGCTTAACACACTATCAGTAGCAATGGCTTTCGTTTTGATAGTTCCACAACATTCATTGCGTTATTTACGTTGTTGAGCAGTAGGCCTAGTATGAGTTTTCATTACGAATCTCGTTCGACGATATCGAGCGCGTTTGACTCAGCGATTGGCCCGCTTCAAGGTCGTAAGAACTCTCAACCAATGAGAGCGCCAAACGCGCTCGATACCAACGATCGAGTTTCGTATTGAAAACTCATACTAGACCTAATGATACATTTTCGAACACAAGGAGGAATTGAATAGCAATAAGCATCAAAACGATTCCAACTGATGGTAATTTTTTGTTATGCCATTTGGGTGCTGATTTCACTTTATCTAACTTCTCCCGTGAGATTTTTACAGAATCGATCGGCAGGATAGGTAAGCGCTGAGAGCGGCGGTACGTGGGCTGAATGCCAAAAATACCGCCCCAGGAACCGACGGCTTACCTGGAAAAGTCTGGGTTCTGGCCTTAGGTGCTCCCGGGCCTCAACTACGGGGGCTACTAAAGGCATGCCTGGAACCCTTTCCAGGCATGCCTTTAGTAGCCCCCGTAGTTGAGGCCCGAAACTGCCCGGAACCCGATGGGAACTGGCCCCTGCCAGTTCCCACTTTGCTGGAAGACCGAGAAACTGGTCCTCATAATAAAGCCAGGCCGCCCTGCGAACTCTGAGTCCGCTTACCGGCCCATTGTGCTACTCGACGAGGTGGGCAAGCTCTTCGAAAGAGTCATTTACCAGTTTACCAGTCATTTTATCAGTCACGTATATGGCGGAGAGCCAGATTGGCTTCTGCAGGGGGCGCTCTACGGTGGATGCCACCCTACCCTGGAGTTGCCTCTGGGGGCATTCCGGTATTACCGTATGCCGACCTATCTCTGTCGAGTGGTCAAGGCCTATCTGACGGACAGGTCCATAATCTACCCCGATCACCAAGGAGTATGGAACCGACGAGAGATGTCGTGCGGTGTTCAACAGGGATCGGTCCTGTCCGAAACATCGGGTACGACTGGGTGCTGAGCGCTGACCTCTCTATCAGCGTAGTTTGTTACGCTGACGAATTGTTAGTTCTGGCACAAGGGAGGCGGCTGACGCAGCGGATCTCGGGATGGTGACAACCGTCAACAGGATCCCGCAATTGGGACTCGAGGTGGTTCTGCAGAAGTTCGAGGCAATGTGCTTTCATGGTCCTCGGAATACGCCACCGTTGGGTTCCCACTTAATGGTAGAAGGGGTACACATCGGCGTCGAGTCGACGATGAAGTACCTGGGACTCGTCCTCGACAGCCGATGGAACTTCGAGGAGCACTTCCGACGTTTGGCACCCAGACTGGACGGGGCTGTCCTGAGGCGGCTCCTCCACAATCTAGGGGGACCAAACGCCTCATGCCGGAGGCTTTACGCGGGAGCCGTGCGGTCCATGGCCCTTTACGGGGCACCGATGTGGCGCGGCGGCTAAGGAAGCGACCAGCCCAATGCCTGACCGGGTCCCAGAGGGTCATGGCCGTTCGGCTGGTCGTGAGATACCGCACGGTCTCTGTTGAGGCGGCGAGCCTCCTTGCCGGATTGCCGCCATAGCATCTGGAGGCCAAAGCCCTCGCCCATATGTGGAGTGGCGAGAGGAGGCAAAACGGGCATTACTAAGCTGCCGCGAGAGAGCTCCGGCGGGATCTCATGGCGACATGGAGAGTGCGATTGTCGCAACCCAGTGCTGGGCACGTTTGAGGAGTGGCTAGAGAAGCGCCACGGTGCCCTCACCTTCCGCCTGACGCAGGTCCTCACCGGACACGGTTGTTTCGGGAGTTTCTTGTTCCGTATAAGGCGGAAGGAAACGCCAGGGTGTCACCATTGTGTGGATCGCCCTGAGGAAACGGTGGAGCCAACGGTGGAGCCTACGGTGGAGGTCTGCTCGGATTGGGTAGAACACCGCCGGGTTCTCGTAGTGACGATCGGTGGCGATCTCTCGCATCTGACCCTAGTCCAGGCCATGGTCCGGAGCAAGAGAGCATGGTAGGCCGTCACCTCCTTCTGCGAAGCAGTGATGCTGGCAAAGGAGGAGGCAGAGCGCGTGAGGCAGCGGGAATCCAAGCGCCCTCACGCCGCTAGCCGCCGCAGGAGACGCCCTGGTCGGGAGACGACACCGAACTTCCAGCCACAGTAGGCGCGGGCCTGCTCGGTAAGGACCAGGTCCGAATCGACGGCGCGTTGTTTCACGCGCGCCTCAAAGAGATATCAGCACATCGTGACAGGGTCCACGAAGGCCGATGCCTCCTGGGTCAGGGTTGCGGGTTGGTTAAACAAGAAACCGTGGTCCCGGCCATCGCAAAGTTAAGGGATGAAGCACGGATGGGTTTTAGTCAGTAAAAGTCTGACACGCCCCCCCCCGCTTCGCCCAGAGCAGGAGAAGTCATTTGATGATTTCCCATCCCAAAAAAAAGGATAGGTAAGCGAAACCAACAATAAGTAAGCACTTTGAGAGAATCAAGTAAAGACTGAGGTGAAGGTTTTAGTGATTTTCAAAGAATTTGGTATAGGAACCCTGGTAGAAAACGAATCACTTTATTATCAAATAAGAGTTTTGTTGATACGAGTATATGCATTCCACGGAGGGAATATACAGAGGTTAAAGACTCCTCAAAAATCAAAATCAAAATCAAAAGTCATTTATTCAAATTAGGCTGAGAATCAGTACTTTTTGAACGTCAATATTACACAAGACAGTCCCCCAAAACGCCCACCCATCGACACTTCCTAGTGCTTTCGCTGGGAAGAAGAAGTGGCGGAAGAAACTCCCCAGCAGCACAGCTGTCTGTTCATTTAAAAAACACATGACTTCATACAATACTATGTATAGTGATGAACACATAACAACAATGAAATTATTGAAAATATGCCAGCTACCACGCCAGAATACCAGCAAAGCAAAACAATATATATACGAGTATATTTATATGTAAATGTAAATAACTAAAAACTTATTACTTCAATAAAAGCCCCAGGCATAAAGGGCGCGACAGCTTACATATTTATGTATTGAAAAAAAAAAGTGAATTATCTGAACTCATATAACGTGTCAGTAAGCTAATTCCGGAGAAAGAACACAAACATTGTCCCGAGTTAATCAGAGCGACCAGCTATTCTTATCATTTAAATAATCACTTACAAACAAAAGGAAATCCTTAAAGTGATGGATGGGACACGCAATTTGATCTAATTTTGCTCATAAATTTATTTATTTATTAACTATGGACAACTTACAGCTAAAACAAACAGAATTAAAAAAAATGTATGTCTGACTGCTAGCCAATTATATGTAAGTCATCATTTCCTAGGTTGTACATACAAGAATAACGTGTCGGTAATTTATTCTTCTTGCAATGTCTGTAATAATTAGGCAAACATTGTAACAATTTGCCAGCGGCGGTGTTTCCGTCTGACTACAATTTAAGTGTCTTGAAGGCTAGAGTGAATAGGCTTTTAATAAACTAGCGCGCTTTACCATCAACGATTGCATCACTGCTTACCATCAGGCGGGATTGCGGTCAAGACTAGTTTATTATTATAATATAATATGTTATAATAATAAACAGGTTTTTATTATAATATAATATATTATAATAATAAACTAGTCTAAGTAGTTATAATATAAATACATTTTGGATCTACGAGAATTTATACCAAAAACATTTTTTCTACCATAAAAAAGAGACTTGATATGTATGTATATAGATATCAGTGGCGAAGAGTCCATACAAGCCGATTCCCACCGGGTTACCTTTCAAAAATCAGTTCCATATTCATACAAAAGTATTTACATTCTATTTCATTAACAAAGTATTATTAATCAAATGCCTGCGCGATTTACAATAGCAATAGTAATTCTTAGCAATACCCTAAGTATCACATTTCATTTTATAGTGGTAAATTAATCAGCGCTTCAATTTTTCGTACATGAAGGCAACTCGACGAATGTCGGCTTACCTCGGTCAACGTTTTACTATGAGGCGAAAAGAGACAGAGTGTGTCAGACCATCTCTTTCTAATGCTCACTAACTGTCGGTAAAACTTGATAAATATAGGCTAATGTCAAACGGCTTGCAGTTCTCTCCTCTCCTCTATTAGAAAGAGACAAAGAAACCACGCCACTACTTTTGCTTAATATTTTTGTTGGTTTTGGATCGGTGTTTGTGTGGTTCGGTTTTTAACACTTTATTATTTTTGTAAATTTTTATTTTATTTTTTCTTGACTCTTATTCCCTAAGAAAATATCCTGCAGTAGGTAAGTGTTTAAGTGTTTTTTTTTTTTTGGACCGGCTTCCCTTTGTCAAAATTTCACCCTCGCCACTGATAGATATTATTACACTAATTAGAAACTTACAGGAAAACAAGCAACAATGGACATTGTTGCTTGTTGAGTTTTTGCGTACATATTAATGGCATAACTAGTAACTATTCACAATCGTACCGCTGGGACAATGATGCCCGCAGAATGCATAATACATTCTCTATGTAACAGCAATTGGTAGGTAGGTACTTTAAGTGACGGTCGATGCATAGTGCAGCTGCTAGCACCATTTGCATCACAATATGCAGCTGACGGCTTGACGCAGAAAGTCAGACATTTTAAGTTCAAGAACAACTTGTACGCGGTATGTCTGAAGGTTTTGTATAATTTTAAGGCGCTACCAAACGTCAATTTTAACGTTATTTTTGTCGCATAGTTTTATTAATACCTACTCATCACCCCATATTACAAGCCAGATATTTTTTATTGTCAAATATGTTCAAAGAAAAGATGTTTCAAAAAATTACAGAAAACATAATATACCTTCAAGTTATCTGTTAAATCGTAAAACAATATTTTTGGCGCGTGAATTCCTAAAATGTTAAGCGTAAACTGTAATTATTGTATGTAAATAAATAGTAAAAAAAAGAATTTTAGCACCTAAAAAAATATTTAGAAAATATTGCACTAAGTAGAAATAATTTATTATATAGTCAATACTGCATAATGACTTTTATCTACTCTCATATCAAAAATTATAAATATAAAACTAAAAAGGAGTTTGACGTACTTTACCCATAGTATATCGAAAGGAAATTAAAAAATTAAATTATAACATTATTTCTCTAACAAAATAATGTTATAATTAATTTTTTTTTCATTACCGTACAGATTACAAACCATAGATAGCACTATTTAATTTTTTTATCTGTGGCTGCGCGCGCTTTGGCGCGTGCGCTTTGATGCAGGGTGCAGAATTTTGGCGACAAATACGTTTCTTTGCATTGCGAGTCGTTGTTGTGTTTCGCTGGACACATAATTGATTATTATTGTTTCTTAAAATGTATGAGATTAGATAAAGTAGTGTATGAAACTGTATATAATTAGTTATTACACACTCGTGTAATACTATTAAAAAACTGGCTTCGCTCGTTTTTTAAACTCGCATTCTTGCATAATATCCCTCATTATGTAACAGTTTCATAAACTACTATTATTTTCCAGATCAATCTCTCTCTGGCGTAGCATCGTTGGTTGTGTTGTTGAGTTTACCATTGAATCACCTCGCTCAACTGCCGTCTTCCTTTCTACTCACTCAGTTTCATTTCTTAGTGAATAGGCTCCTAATAAACAAGCGCGCTTTACCATCAATGATTGCATCACCGCTTACCATCAGGTGGGATTGCGGTCAAGCACTAGTTTTATATTTATATAAAAAAATCTATCAATGTGAGCTGAGATCAATAGTTTAGCGCGCTTTCCGAGGTACGGGGCTCTTGTTATATAAAAATGGTCACCCATCTATGGGCCAACCGCGGCAAGCTACAGTTGCCGCGATTGGCCCATAGATTAGCCGTACCTGATCCATCGACCTATGCGGCTCTTATTACATAACTGCAGGCCCCTCAAGTCTTTACACAATAGTGTTGCCAGTAATTATTTTATATCAGTAAAGTTTAGTGCTTCGTGTGTTCTCGGCGTACCGATATGTATAGAAATTATAAGTTACTTAGTCTCGCGTGTCCACCGCAATGGCTTATTATGTACTAAATAAGCAGCAATAACTTTGTGTGTATTATGGAGTAGATAGGTAGTGTAGGTGGGTTTATTGGAGTGTTTTGGCGGGAAAGTCAAGCTGAGTGTCACGCTCGTTTTTCATTGGACTTTTAAAATTATTTATAGTGTTGTTTACTAAATAAAAGTGCGTGACTTATGTAGTAAAAAGTGCATTCAGTAAATAGTTCAAAAAGAACAGTGAAATATCATGACTTTGCCCTAAACCTCACTCGTAAGACGGCTCACGCGGCCGTCTTTTTCGACATGAATAATTCATAATTACGTGACATCGGGCGGGATTGCGGTCAAGCGCTAGTTTTATTATAAAAAAAAGTCACTATGAAATTTGTTAAGTGAAGTGAGTTCAAAGCGGGCTGTTAATAGTGTCAATCTCTAGCATTACTTGGTATGACAGCCAGCTCACTCCACACTCATTTCATCTAAGTTTTCAAGGTTAATTTGTTACAGAATAGTACTGCAGATGACTAGATTTCCGCGTGGGACCGGTCTGAGAATAGTACCAACCCATATCCTCCCGTGGATGTCGTAAGAGACGACTAAGGGAATTCTCACCAGGGACGCGGGCAGCAGCGCTTCTCTTGTGGAATATCAAATTACTTCGATCCCCAACCCGCCTGCAAGCTTGAGGTTTATGGTAAATCCCCCCAATGGAATGAAAGCAATGGGGGAGGGGTTTGTCCAGCTGTGGACCTCTATAGGGTTGGTAGAAGATGAATGCAGATGATGATTAGGTCTACAGGCTGCTTAATTGAGGTAGCATAGAAATATGTTTTTTTATTTAACATTTTGTTTTTTATTATATTCAGTCATTTTATGTAAATTAATAGTAATATTAATTCGGCTGCATATTGGGACTAAGGCTAGACAGTTATGATTTTTTTTATAACCATAAACTAGTGCTTGACTGCAATTCCGCCTGATGGTAAGCAGTGATGCAATATGAATCTATGTTTTATTGTTGTATTTTATACTCATTTTATTTTACTGCATCGGCACCCTGACGCACAGTTCGTCGCTCTGGGGGACTTTAATGCCTGCCACCAAGACTGGCTTTTCCCATACCAGAGGACCGACCACGCTGGGAGAGAAGCGCGAAACTTTGCGCTATCAATGGGCCTTTCCCAGCTGGTGGAAGAAGCGACTAGGGTGCCTGATGTGGCTGGTCATACCGTTAATTGTCTGGACCTTCTGCTGACCACTGATCCGGACAGATGTGTTGTTACAGTTTCCTCACCGTTAGGAACTTCAGACCACTGTCTGGTGAAGTCTGTGACGTCCTTCTTCCCACCTGATTGCGACTCGCGTGGTGAGCGGCGAATATGGCGTTACAAGTCAGCAGATTGGGATGAGATGCGCCACTTCTTTGCGTCTTATCCTTGGCAGCGGATCTGCTTCTCTTCTAGCAATCCATCGAGTTGTGCGGACGCTATAACCGACGTGGTGCGTCAAGCTATGGAGTATTTTATCCCCTTCAGTGACGTGCCCGTCGGTGGCTCGGCTCGCCCATGGTTTAACGCCGACTGTGTTCAAGCTGAACAGCGTAAGCACTTGGCATTCCTCACCTGGGTTGACGCTCGTGACCGCAGAGCTCTGGATCTAAGCTCAACGAAGAGAGCCTTTAACCGTGCTGCCAAGTCCTACAAAAAGGCGCTTAAGAAGGCTCGCTTCGACCGCATTACTAACATTGGTAACAAGCTCTCTGCGCACCCTTCCGGTAGCAGATCTTTCTGGTCCCTAGCAAAATCGGTCGAGGCGAACTTCTGTCGGCCCACACTGCCTCCGCTGGTTAAGCCTGATGGAGCACTGGCTCATACGGCGAGAGAGAAAGCAGGTCTCTTTGCCCATAGTTCGCGTCTTGACACTGGCAATGCTACTCCACCTAATTTACCTCATTGCGGAACTTCAATGCCGGAGGTTCGCATTAGAAACAAGGAGGTTCTGAGAGTATTGTGTCGTCTGGACGTGAATAAGGCTAGTGGTCCAGATGGTATACCAGCGATTGTTCTTAAGGCTTGTGCGCCCGAGTTGTCTCCTGTATTGACGCGCCTGTATCGCCTCTCATTTAGGACTGGTATAGTGCCCAAGTCCTGGAAGCTTGCCAACGTGCAGCCCGTACCCAAAAAGGTAGTCGTGCCGATCCTAGCAACTATCGGCCGATTTCAATAACCTCCATACTCTGCAAGATTATGGAGCGTGTATTGATTTCGCGCCTCTTGGCATACCTGGAAGGTAACGATCTCCTCAGTGACCGACAGTACGGTTTTCGACGCAATCGGTCAACTGGGGACCTACTAGTGTATGCCACTCACGTGTGGGGCGAGGCCCTCGAGAAAAATGGGGAAGCGATTGCCGTCTCCCTTGATATCTCGAAGGCCTTCGACCGGGTATGGCACGCTGGCCTTTTGAGTAAGCTTCCAGCGTACGGCATTTCCGCTGGCCTGACTGGCTGGGTAAAAGACTTCCTGACTGAACGGTCCCTCCGATTTGTTGTCGACGGTTGCTCATCTAAGCCCATGTCGACCAATGCCGGTGTTCCTCAGGGGTCTGTTCTCTCTGCAACTCTGTTCCTGCTGCATATTAACGATCTGCTGATGCCCGGTATCTATGGGTATGCAGATGACAGCACAGTTGTGGAGAGATACCTGCCGGAAGCTCGGGCTAGTAAGGAAACAATCCGGTCCGAAAGAGAGGCCATGGTAGAGCGTGTGAGTGCTGCACTGCAGGCAGTCTCCGAATGGGGCAATGCCAATCTTGTAGCATTCAATGCCGCCAAAACACAGGCGTGTCTTTTCACCGCCAAAAGGAGCCCGTTCGCCTTGGCTCCTACTTTTCAGAATGTATCCTTGGAGTGTACCGACCGCCTTCAGCTTTTGGGTGTTGAGATTTCCTTGAGCCTTAACTTTGGGCGGTTCATTGAGTCCAAGGCCAGGGTGGCTGCCAGAAAACTAGGCGTCATCGCGAAAGTCCGGCGGTACTTCACACCAGGGCAGCTTCTAATTTTATACAAAGCACAGGTCCGTTCGTGTGTGGAGTACTGCAGCCACATTTGGGCTGGTGCTGCGAAATGTCACCTTGCCACTTTGGATTCGGTGGAGAGGCGTGCGAAGAGGCTGATTGGCGACACAGACTTAACTCGAAACGGTCTCCAAAGCCTGGAGCACAGGCGTGGAGTAGCCAGCCTTTCGGTCTTCTATAGGATGCATTCTGGTGAGTGTGCAAGGGAATTGCATGATTTAATTCCCCCATCTCCGTTCCATCATCGGACGACCCGTCGTACGGCGAGTTTCCACCCTTACGTTGTTGACACCACTGCGATCCGGACGAAGCGTTTTGCTTCCTCCTTTATACCACGTACATCGAGGGACTGGAACAATTTGCCGACGTCGGTGTTTCCGTCACATTACAATTTGAGTGTCTTCAAGGCTAGAGTGAATAGGCTCTTAATAAACTAGCGCGCTTTACCATCAACGATCGCATCACTGCTTACCATCAGGCGGGATTGCAGTCAAGCGCTGGTTTATAATTTATAAAAAAAAAAAAAAAATTGTGCTACCAAGCAAAGCATGAAAGATTAAGAATATATCCCATTCCTAATGTAAAGGAACTACATAATGTATCACCTGCAATGTTTTGCAACTTTATCACCCCTAGGATGACTGGTACAAAATACCCCTGATATTAAGTCCGCATATAGAGAAATATGGTATAAACAGACGTGTTGCGCCGACCTCAAATAAACTGAGGGAAAGACAGGAAAATAATGGTGATTTGCCCGCCGTCCCTTTGTACAATATAATTTTACTAGTGCAGAGCGAAAATTTAACAAAAAAATATTCCATGGAACTAACTGGAATTTCAGAACATTGTTAGCGATTTTCAGAAGGAGCTATATTATCAGCACATTAGAGGAGCATTTGTTTTTTAATATTATGACTTGCATCGAAACTACTCCAGTGTTGGCGTAATAAAGTGGCTAAAAAATATCCTAGAACAATTTTATACAGAAAATAAAATTGAATTTTATTAGTAAAGTTATGCTATTTTCGTTATTCAGGATACTGTTATGCGTTCATATTATATTTTCATTAAATATCGTTAAATATCTCATACATGTTATCATTCTGAATATCTCACTAACGTCAATCGTTAACTAAGCTATAAAAAAATGTGAATTCATAAATATAAATAGATTTGATTTATTACTTATATTTAAGTACGGACGACAGCAGGTCAAACTACCCGAATCTGTTAAATATTCCCGGCTACTTTGGGCCTTAAAGCTCTAGTGATAAAGTTTAGAATCTAATAAAGAAAATTGATATATTGTAGTAGCTTGATTTGCTGTTGTGTGTACATAATACATCAAATACGTGTTTAGTAAAACATGTTATTCTGCCTACTCGTGAATAGAGGGGATAAATAATAATAAAACCAAAACAGCCTAAAGTAATACACGATGTATCTGACATCGTAACTCAAACTTCGCGAAAAGGCTAGACCGCATACCAATAATAAAATTATGATAGTCTTATATGTCGTTAGTGAACGATTAGAAATTCTGAGTGTTTAAAAAAAAGTGTCGGCTCGGCCTTTGAACGTTGCAAGCGTGCCGCCGTGCGGGTTTGTAGGTATGAAGTTGATCCCTGATGTGAACCCTATTAAATCAGCTGATAGGATAGTTTTTTCGAGGTTTGTTTTCATTGCGATTTTTTGTGTAATTAGCGAAATAATTAATTTTCACTTTAAAATCTTATTGGGCTATAAAAGTATAGCAATTATGAACGGTCTAAAGTGAACAAAACTACATATATATTTTTATAAATCATGAAAAATCTGACGAAAAATTCCACTACTGGGGGGTTCAGAATCATGTACTAGGGCACTATGATACGCTGTGAACTATGTCGTGTGCTCTGTAACCACACTGCATCATTTTGTAAACATATTTGGGAAAAAATATATCACGGTGCAAAAATTATTGGAATTGACTCAGTTGCCCAGTCGTATCCGAAACTGTTCAGCTTTGGAGTCTAGGGTAGTCTAGCTTTACCAGTCTAACTGCTCATTTTTGGCTAAACTTCGATATTTCGATTCGATTAAGCGGCTGCATTCGCAACCGCTACGCCACGGAGGCTATCAGTTGCTTATCCTTACTAATATTATAAATAAGAAAGTGAGTTTGTTTGTTCCGCCTTCACGCCGTAACTACTGAACCGATTGCTTTGAAATTTTGCAGACGTAAAGTTAGAAGTACGGATTAAATAATAGGGTACTTTTTATCCCGTAAAAAATTATATTCCCGAGGAAAATCTAAAAATTGCGAACTCCACGCGGGCGGAAAGCTAAATTAACTGTATTCAGGTTTCGTAAAAAGAAAAATATCGTTGTATACTCGTATTTATGGATCTATAAGGCGAGAATATTGTACTGGTTTTCTAATGGTCTCTGGAATTTGATATTGTGACACATCCTCGAATAAGGTAAACAAGGACTTAGTACAGTGTGATCATCTTTTCTGCAAAATCACGTCCAATACTGAACATAGTTATCCCCCAAGCACTGACACTTTTTTATAATTATAAACTAGTGCTTGCAGTAAGCAGTGATACAATTGTTGATGGTCAAGTGCGCTAGTTTATTAAGAGCGTATTCACTCTAGCCTTGAAGACACTTAAATTGTAGTCAGATGGAAACACCGCCACTGGTGAATTGTTACAGTTCTTCGATGTTTCGGTATAAAAGACAAGGTGAAACGCTTCGTCCTAATCGTAGTGGCGTTAACAACGAAAAAGTGAATGGATAATTCGACCGGTTTTGTAGTTCTCGCATGTAGTAGAACCCTATGGCTCTTAGCAGCTCATTAGTCCACTTTGTGGGAGGCCTTCCAATATTACATTAATCTAGTAAAAATGGCATTTTTTCTCTCAAGCTTTTACTCATCAAACACAGTGCATAGAGAGAGGAGTTCTACTAACCTGGCATTGGAAAAAAAACTTATTCCATAAATATCTAAAAATGTACGACATTCCATTTACATCACCAATTTGAAGATCACCCAAGCGAATATCACCAACAGTACAACGGCCATCGTGGGTGCTCAATGTGTTCCACTTATAAAAAAGTAATAGTTAGAGGAGACATTTTGAGTCATATCTATGTTTCTCAGTAGTCAATCTACTGAGAAACATAGATGTCTAAAATGTTTTAAGACACTAAAGTATTGACCGCTTTGGTCAGCTTTTTCCGCTATAAAAGCTATAAAAATAATTATTCTTTAAAGGTTAATATATTAGAAGTGATATCATCTCTTTAAATGTATGTAGAAAACTGATGCAGATGAAATGCTTCAAAAATGAGCAAGTAATTAGAATGTTAATTGTGTTTCATTCAATAAGAAGATAAAGCAGTGTCTTATTTCAAGGGCGTTCTTTTGTGTCTCGGGCGTATAAGGAAGGATTCTTGTGCCTTTTCTCCTTCGCAGCGAGCCACGCTCTCGCAAGACCAAGACACCTTTATCCCCGAGGAAGTTACTCTACTTAAGAAACCTTTTGAAACAATAAAAATAGGTATTATATTTTGGGATGTTTTTTTTTTTGCAAAAGTTGGCATTGGAATTTTTGTTTAGGTTCTAAATTCAAATAAAAATTCATACAACGATTACCCGACCACAACTTAGGCTATAATGATGTCCTTTATGTGTTGTTATTTTTAGTTTGTTTTAGTAGGGAGACACTTTGACATTACTGAGCAGATGGTGTGAAAAGAAATATATTTACGCCACGAGCTGTTCACCTGTCGGATTTTATTATTTCAAAGCCGAATATAAAATGGCGCCAATGTAACGATCATAAAATTTTATCATTTGATAACCGTTTGTCTCGTCAACAGTCAAAACACGGGGGCAACGAACTGTTTTTTTTTCTTTAATTAATTCAGTATATTCTAGATGTGTCCATAAGTATCTTCAAACAGGATCTATATATGTATAACGTTTGTAAAAAATATGGACAAAGTGGGCTAAATTGATGTTGCTACACAAATGCGGGTATCACATTTAAAATTTACCTACCTGATTTTTTAATTAATCTGCAATGATTAAATACGAAAATATCCTCACCTAAAAGTATTGCAGCTTAAGATATTTAATTACTAATTAGACACGTATTGGTTAACTAACTGTTTACTAATGACAATGCTTCAAGGTTTTAATCGGATTCTAAGTAAGTTTTTACAAACCAATCCACACAAGTGGTGACTATATCTATCTATAAAAAATCAGAGGTTCTATATGTCTTACAAATGCCAAAGAAAAACAAGTTACTTACTTCTTCCTAATTTTGACTAGGTATTTCTCAAAAAATCAATCACAATTCGTGCAAGTACTTCACTTGTATTCCGAATAAATTATCTCATCATCACTACACAATAACAATTGCACCGAATACCACGACCTCTTAGAATCACTGGCAGTTAACATTAATGGCATCTATTAAATTTACTATCGATTTGTTTCGCGTGTTTAAAGAAATTCGATTTTCGAACGAGATGCGCTGCGCTCGCGCGGTCGCCGGCTCGAAGACTCGAAGGCATACAGGTTGGTTACGTCATGGCGGCAAGGCCGGTTCAGCGACGCAACCTACTGACTGTCCCGATCGGGGAATTAATCGTCATCGTACAAGGTCAAGTCGAAAATGGTACCATTTTAGTTTTTATTGATAAAGTTCCGCCATGTTGTCGAATAATTGCTTATGCCATGGTGTTTATCAAGAGCGAGAAAGACAGTGTTATAGCGTACTATTATGAAATACACTATAATAAAACATGGTGGAACATGGTTGGAACCTTTGGTATATTCAAGATATAGGTGATCAGTTATCAAGTAACAAGCTGGGCCAAATGATGAATCTGAGTTAGAGAGGCCTAAACCTGGCCTTGAGCAGTTTTTGAGACCCAACAAACATAGGTTGGGAAAAGTTGATAATGTGACATGTGCCGATGACTGGCAATATAGAGGTCCAGATACGAATAAACATTAAAGTGTCATGGTTAGGGGTCACTGCGTACACGTACCTGTGCTATGCAGCAGTGGCGAAGGGTGAAATTTTGACAAAGGGAAGCCGGTCCAAAAAATAAACACTTATACACTTACCTACTGCAGGATATCATGGAGGAGGTCTTCAGATAAGAATAATATCAAAAGCCACCATACAAAAAAGGAGTGATGATTTGATAACAGTGTCTTTCAAGTATGATAAAAGCGGCTTTGAGAAAAGCCTTTTTCGACGTGCATCTCCATACCACACATGCATGCTTGTTAGTAAGTACTAAGTTAAGTACCTATTGTTAGGGAATAAGAGTCAAGAAAAAATAAAATAAAAAATTACAAAAATAATAAAGTGTTAAAAACCGAACCACACAAACACCGATCCAAAACCAACAAAAATATTAAGCAAAAATAAAGCAAATCATACACAATCACAACGTTATTTATATTCTAATGCAATGCGACTTGTTTTGAAATTTTGTCGTGTTTCCTTTCTTGTAGTGGCGTGGTTTCTTTGTCTCTTTCTAATAGAGGAGAGGAGAGAACTACAAGCCGCTTGGCATTAGCCTATATTTATCAAGTTTTACCGACGGTTAGCGAGCATTAGAAAGAGATGGTCTGACACGCTCTGTCTCTTTTCGCCTCATAGTAAAACGTTGACGGAGGTAAGCTGAAATTCGTCGGGTTCCTTGTACGAAAAAATTGAAGCGCTGATTAATTTACGACTATAAAATGAAATGTGATACTTAGGGTATTGCTAAAAATTACGATTGCTATTGTAAATCGCGCCGGCATTTGATTAATAATACTTTGTTAATGAAATAGAATGTAAATAGTTTTGTATGAATATGGAACTGATTTTTGAAAGGTAACCCGGTGGGAATCGGCTTGTATGGACCCTTCGCCACTGCTATGCAGTGACCCCTGACCGTGACACATAATGACTCCGTCTACCTAGATAGGAGCTATTAAAACGGGCGGTGACAATGCGCACTGCTGACGATGCAATTTATATTTCCATTGTATAAAAAGGGGGAGCGGGCGTTGTTAGTTGTAGGTACCTGATGGAGTAAAATTAAATAATAAGCTCTTACCATCCTATAATTTCATAATGAACGTTTAGTTCAATGCGTAACTTTGAGCCCTTACTGAGAGAAGGCCTGTGTCCCAGAAGTGAAGTTATCTCATTCAAACGTTGCGATCCGACAAAGGTCCATGTCTTAACAATGATTATTTGTCTTGAACTTGATAAGTACAGGTACAAATGTCCAACTTTTCTATCTGTCACGGATAGGAAGAGAGAAAACCGAGTAGATTGAGCGATGGCACGAAAACAATAGGTTCGCCCCCGTCTCTCACGGTTATACCAAGCTATTGTTGTATTGTTACTTCGTTACGCTTCATAATTGCTTGTTACGATGTTCCATGTTATATGACCCCACTCATTACGTATTAATTTGAGGACAATCTGTTCTATGTATGACTAAGCCCATCGTTGATAGGCAGTTATCTATAACGTCTAGCATATTTTCTTAATCTGTTCTGGCGGTATATGTCCACGATTCAATAGAAAAGTTGGTTATGGTGTATATACAATCATTTAAAAAATAGTCTTAAGTCTCAAACTAACACAATTACACTAATTACAACCAAAAATGAACTAGAGAAAAGAAAAGATCTATGCGAGGTTCGCAAACTTTAAAAAAATAAATATCGTAGGTACCACTGGTATTTTGTAAGGACTCGATCCTTAGACCTTCACTTCTATTTTTTAATCAATATTTTAAAACTAGACGCCGCCAACATTTCCTAGCTGACTGATCCCGTAAAACTGTACTGATCAAATTCGAAGGTCATCATTATAAATTAATAACATTTGAGTCTAACAATGTAGGGCCTGACGGGAAAAATAGTCTATCAACAATTTCTTTACTTTAAGTAAAAACTTTTTTACAAAAAAAAAAAAAAAAAAAAAACTAATTTCGGAAGTCGGTGTCTTTGTTTTTTGTATTTTTTGTAGTTATTTTTCACTTTGTAGTGTTTTTTGGAAGTCGGTTGTTCTTTTTTGTAAAAAAAAGTTTTTATTTTACACTTTTTATTTGTGAAAAGTACTGTTCAGCTGCATCCGGTTAGACTGGATGCTGACGCTAAAATACTTAATGAAAAAACTTAGAAACGCACTGGTTGCCACTACGATTTTTGGAACTTTTCCTTGATTTCTCTGGTCTTCCACCATAAAACCCTGATGTCCTTATCATGGGACCACCTTGGGAATGTCTTCTTTCCAACAGAAAAAGAATTCTCAAAATCGGTTCATAAAGTTATCCGCGAACAAACATATAAAAAAAACATTTATACCGGTCGAATTGAGTAACCTCCTCCTTTTTGAAGTCGGTTAAAAATAAATGTGTCTCGTTTTAGAGAAGTTATGGAGTGCCCGCCTAACTCTCTTGTCCACAAAAAGCAGTTCTACATTTGTTTTAAAATCATATAACTTTCACAGCCACCCACAATACTTCATAATACTACATAGAGCGTGGCGACGATATTAAAAATATATACCCATAAATATTCCCTAGATAAAAGCTGTCAAAAAGCCATATTATTGTTTAGTTAAAAATATCTGAGTATTGAATAATGAGCCCCTAGATAATTCTAATAAAAGAATCTTCATGTCAAAAAAACCTTGAGAGGCAGGGAAAGCTCGCTAGTTAATTATAAATATACATCAGGTACTTGTGCGAGTGCTTATGTTATGGTTAAGTAAGAGTAGGCGTCGGGAAACGGGTTAAACTGGTCACCGTGCCTACTTGTCGGGATAGCGGCCAACTTTCAATATGTGAACACTATTGCGACCATTTACGTACATAGCTAGTGACCGACCGATTGTAACTTGCTTGATACTTCCTGCTCTAAAGTAGGTAAGCGTTGATAAAGTGTAGGTACGATAAATTCCTAGTTTACTAAGCCAGATGTGTGTAGAATTTTGATGTGTTTCTGCAATTTGTCTCTGTAGTCACATTTTCTTAGAGCGCTATATTACGTTTTCTAGATAGATAGACGGGTTAATAGCCGAAGGGCTCGTTCGATGATTAAGCTGTGCTTATCGCAGTCGGTTCCGAGATCCCTATGTGATGATCCCTATGTGACTCTGTAAGCAGCACGTTAAACTGTTGGTTATTTATTTGCCTCGTTTTTTACGCCGTGTACAACGATGGACTGGAACAATTTGGAGCCTGTCGGTGTTCTATAGAATGCATTTTGACGAGTGTGCGAGGGAATTGCATGATTTAATTCGTCCATCTCCGTTCCACCATCGGACGATCCATCGTACTTCGAGTTTGCACCCTTACGTTGTTAACACCACCAGATCCGAATGAAGCGTTTCGTCTCATATATTATACCGCGTACATCGAGGAACTGGAACAATTTTTCAACAGCGGCAGTCTTTCCGTCTGACTACAATTTAAGTGTCTTCAAGGCTGCAGTTTTTGCAGCTATACAAAAGCTGTCAAAAAGCCACATTATTGTTTATTTAAAAATATCTGAGTATTGAATAATGAGCCCCTAGACAATTCTAATAAAAGAATCTTCATGTTCTGTCAAGTCAAAAAAACCTTGAGAGGCAGGGAAAGCTCGCTAGTTAATTATAAATATACATCAGGCTCTTAATAAACTATGGCGCTTTACCATTAACGATTGCATCACTGCTTACCATCAGGCGGGATCGCGGGCAAGCACTAGTTTATAATGTTAAAAAAAAAACCAAAGAAGCCTGAGAGCCTGTGCTACCAAGGAGTATCGTGCTGGGTAACAAGATACCCTGCTAAAACCACAACTGTGTTGTGTAAACCTGACAAGTGGTTCCTTTTCTTTTTCAACCTATAGAGGTGCACTGCTAGAGAAAGGCCTCCCCCTTTCCACGATGTTCAGTTTTGTGCTGTCCACACCCATCAGCTTCTCGTGATCTTTACCAGGTCAACGATCCACCTTGTTGGGGGCCTCCCTACGCTGCGTCTTCCGGTACGTAGCCATCACGCCAGAACCTTACTGCCCCATCGGCCATATTTCTGATAAGCGCTTCATGAAAAATATTAATATTGAGTTGTATTTGGTTGGACTGGAAGTCGACCCAATATATTTGGGAAAAGGTTAGACAGAATGATGGATGGGTGAGCAGATTCATACCTGCACCCCAATTGCATAATGCGCGCATTTTTAAGCACAGGTATTCCTAGTCTATTGCTCCATAAGTTCGAAAAATGTGTCTGCTCAACGACATTAATACCGCAATGAATGTTGTTTAATGTCAAAATGAAACCCGTTGCTACTGATAGTGTGTTTTATAATAACCCTGCTAAACTAACCCTATACCAGTCACATTTAATTCTGAAAGGCTGTTGAATACACCTAACTAAATTACGGTTTAATCTAACAAACTCAGTTTCCCGAAAACTGACGGCTTGAGAGAGAGGTGGCTATTATTATAATTGTATCTACGTCTCAAATATGGTCTTTCATACGCTAAAGTACCTGCAATTACTATTTAGTATTATTCCCATAAGAGTCTTGAGGTCCCTTAAACAGCGAGGAAGGTAATAATAGCTTTATTATTACGGTAAATTATCATAATAACGGACCTACTCGAATATTTTCTTTAAGTACTGGTAAATGCCTGTAAGTGCCTACTACTACTTGCCTCGCCTTTGGAAGCTCATAAACGCGATGGGGGAGTCGTTTTAGTGTTATCATAAACAGCCATATAACATCTTTTCGATGATACATCATAAAATATCTAAATAGGTTTTCCTGCGTATGCTGTGCATAGGCCCGCGGCATTTTAGTTACGTTTATTTATTTCTATGATACCGTGGGTCTACGTTTCCACTTGAGTAGGTACACTGTACCACGAATATGACCCACGACTTATTATAGCGTGGTACAGTGCACGGAGAGGTTACGCACGTCTTTTTTTATTTTTAATAATTATAAACTAGCGCTTGACCGCAATCCCGCCTGATGGTAAGCAGTGATGCGATTTTTGATGATAAAGCGCGCTAGTTTATTAAGAGCCTATTCACTCAGAAAAACTGAGCGAATAGGAAGGAAGACGGCAGTTGAGCGAGGTGATGCAATGTTAAATCCAACAACATGACCAACGATGCTGAGCTAAAGGGAGATTGATCTGAAGACCCTCCATGACCAAACTCCCAACACAACAACACTAGGCGCATCGTACCCGGCACACATCGCAACACAACTGCTCAGACCCGTACTCCGTACGGCTTCACCAGCCATCTTGCCGGAACACGACAAATCGCTTGGCGGCAAGGCTTTGCCTGGTGGGTGGTAATTTCTGCCGGCGGCCGATGTTATGGCCTATGTTATGGTCGCTTGTTCCACCTCCCACAGTGAAGCCGGTGTCCGTGGATTACAGTGGCACGAGCGTGGCCTTTCCGTGCCGCGTGCCACACTGTAAATAAATAGTCGTGGGTCATAATCATGTGCTCTAGTGGGACATAGTATCACGTGGACAGTGTCGAGCTACATATCTAAACGCTTATTGCCGCCATTGTGGCCTACCCAGCACTGGGTTGCGTTACTCGCCGCAGCGGAGTTATGCCCTGGCGTTTAACATCTTCTCGCCACTCCCAGCTAGGGTCAGGCCTTTAGCCTCCAGATCCCATGGTGACAATCCGATAAAGAGGTTCGACGCCTCCGCAAAGACGGTGCGCTATCCACGGACTAGCCTGACGGCCATGACCGGATGATCGTCTGGGATGCGATCAGCCTTCGGGCTGGTCGCCGCCTTAAGGACCACACCCACATCGGTACCTCGTACAGGGCCAACAGCTGTCTGGTTCTGTTGTTCTGGCACTCAAATTTTATTAATCATCTTTTGTATCAATATACAAGATTTGAAGTGAACGTTTTAAGCCAACCCCAGGTAATAGGGCGCGAGGGCAGGAAGAAGATAATGATGATTAGATGGCATTACAGCACAGTTCACGAGGAGAGAAATAGGTATTTATTAATAGGTAGATGCTATTATTGTATTCTTGAAAATTTTTCTAAGATAATAGTTAAGAGTAACAAATATTCATCCATCCATCCATCCGTTGTCCTTCAATACAAACTTAGTGTGTTCATAATATCAGTTGAGTTAATATACACTTTTTCTTCTTAGCCTATAGAGATCGCCTCCCCCAAGGCTTTATCAACCCATATCATCAGGCATAATCTCCACGCTTGACAGGCGGGTTGAGGTTTGCAGTAATTTGTTATTCCACACTAAATGCGCTGCTGCCTGCTTATATGGTGAGAATTCCCTTAGTCGCTTCTTACGACACCCACGGGATGATATGGGTTGGTACTATTCTGAATATACACGATTGTTACTTATAATTCCTCTATAATATCTCTATTGAATTGTCAATGTCAATATACTAGATATAGAAGATATACTACAGTATAGTACATCTTATCTTACATGGAATTTGACATTCACAATCCAGTTACTGGGTAAAACGCTACCGTCTGGTAACGCTTTAGCATTCAAACTCTTAATTACTGAGAAAAATATTTTATTAAAATCCAAAGTGAAATTTAATTAAAGAACAACACTCAGATTGTCTCTCTCTTAAACGGCGCTATTATTAAATGCTAAAAACACATTGTCAATTCGTTTCGTGTTAATCGAATTTTGTTATAGGACCGATGACCTGGTGAAGGTAGCGGGAAGCCGATGGATGCGGACAGCACAAGACTTGTCATCGTGGAAAGCCTTGGGGAAGGTCTTGGACCGCTATAGACTGAAGAAGACAAAGAAGAATTTTGCCTTTGATACATAACGACTGTTATCATCATCATTATCATTTCAGACGAAAGACGTCCACTGCTGGACAAATACCCTCCCAAGGATCTATCTATCTATCAAGGACCGGTCTAGCGCCCTCCGCATCCAACCGTTTTCCGCGACCTTCACCAGATCGTCGGTCCACCTTGTCGGGGGCCTACCCACGTTGCGTCTTTCGGTGCGTGGTCGCCACTCAAGAACCCGTCGGCCTGTCAAGAAGCTATAAATTGCAGCCGGGACTTGCACTCTAATAACGTAACACACATTTGCTTAATTTTTTGTCACTTTTAAACCATTTTCAGGCATATTGCTAATCCATTGTTCTATATATTCGAAAAATTTGTCTACTCAATAACGTAATTAACGCAATGAATGTTGTTGAACTGTCATAACGAAACCAATTTCTACTGATAGTGTGTTACGCAATTACCCTGCTGCTGCTTCAAACGTGCTTTTATAGGAGGTACAGATGTTATCAGGTTGGTCTACCCGAAACTGTTAAATTTTTCCTATCAACCTTGAACCTTAATGCTTTCGCGATATAGTTGAAGATTTACTAAAGATCGCATTGTAGTAGCCTGATGCGCTGGCGCCTGGTCCCGGCTGCCATTTATATCTCTTTCTGATCTGATGAATAGTCACTCAGTTACTGATCGACCTAGCCAAAAGTAGCTCAACTTTCGATTGATCCGTACTGTAGGGGTCAAGTCAAGGGACCCCCCTTTGACGGTAATGAGCACATGGGGTGTATATAATATTTTCTCAAAATGCCCAGTTAATTGCTATAAAACAAGAAAGCATTTACGTAGGTAGTTAACCGGCTGAATGCGAGTCGTTACACGAACGAAGTGTTCCGTAAAGGCCACTATAACTCCAGAACTAACAATGTTATCTAAACAGCTATGGTTTTCCTCCGAATTTCATCACATCTTGACTCATTAATTTATTCAGATTACACTATTTTATTTTAACTTTAAGGTTGAATATCTCGTAAAAGAATACTTAATGAAAGAATCGTCTTGGCAATTTATAATGTAATAGCTTTCCGCCCGCGGCTTCGTCCGCGTTAACTTCGGTTATATCGCGCTTTTTAGATTTCTCTCGGGAATATCAAATTTTTTTTTTGGGATAAAAAGTACCCTATTATTTAATCCGGACTTCTAACTTTACGTCTGCAAAATTTCAAAGGAATCGGTTCAGGAGTTACAGCGTGAAGGTGGTACAAACAAACTCACTTTCCGATGTATAATATTAGTAAGGATATATTTGCTGTACACATACAAATATTCCAGTAATCTTGGGAACTTGATGTTTTTTTAGGACCAAAAGTAGCCTATGTTACTCTCCATCTTTTCAACTAACTGTATGCCAAAAATCAGGTCGATTGATTGCTTAGCTACGGTGTGAAGGAAGGACAAACAAATAAACAAACACACTTTCACATTTATAATTGTTATAATGTATTTAAAATACCTGTTTAATGATTCCTCATTCATACCCACTCTATAGGGCAGACGCGAGAAAAACATATCATCCAGACATTGATTGCATGTAGTGAAGGTACCCAAAAATCTTTATTCGTGATTTTATTTTAGTATTTCGTGGCCGTGGTTATATCCATGCAAAAGTTCCATATTTCTAGTACTAATCGTTTATAAGGCAAGCCAATGATCCGTACATGACGAAATTATACGGGTTCCGAGACGTGTATGATGGAATCCTAAACATGGTTTAATAATACATAAATGATGTTTGTTATGCGGTTTGTATAAAATTATTTTTACCTTACTTGTAATGATAGCATGACCAAAAAACTTCATGGATATGGGATTTCAACTTTATCTCTAAAGCATTAAGTTTGACTGAGTAAATTTTACAGTTTCGTGCTGTATCGTATACATGCTATGCTATGCTATGCTTGCTAACTTCTTATGCAAGACGCATAATATGAATGCTATGCAATATCATTCTTGCTATGCTATCCAAAAGAAACAGTTGTTAATCCTACCTAGACATTAAATGTTACTCAACTTTACTCATGTAGTGACGTCATAGCGATAAAAAAGACAGTGACGTCGAATCTCATGTTCACAAACTAAACTAGTTTTAAGTTAAGTTCATCTTTTTCGTTCTATTTCATTAAGAAAAGATTTTTTCCGCTAATTGATTCCAACTTCCCAAAAATTTGGTAGATTTTTAAAAGTTGATAACACCATTCTCGATGGTATTATTATGAGCAATGGACAACGTGCTGACTTTCCTGTCCCTCTTCACCTGCGCATGTATTGCCTACCGCACATGTATTTAGTTACCTCCATTTCGAAATAATATTTATTATTTTTTGGGGATTTTTTTTTTTAAGTTTAGCCCATGGTATTGTAGTCATTAGTAGAATCAGTTATTGATACCTAACAATACCTTCACGGATCGAACAGGGTTTTCTTTACATATTATACAAAAAAAAAAACTTAATGAATTACATAGTTGTGTGCCTTACAGCTGCGCCAAACAGCAGGGTAGGTAATTACTATCGGCAGAGGATTTCATTTTAACAGAGAGCAATATAACGTTGTTTTAGTTATTGGGTACATTTTTCGAACATATGGAGCAATCGATTAGAAATAATTATGCTTCAAGTTGAGAGTTAAGCAATTAGGGTGCCGGTGGAGGTCTGCCCGGCTTGGGTAGAGCACCGCCGTGTCCTCGTAGCGGCGATCGGCGGCGATCTCTCGCGTCCGATCCTGGTCCAGGCCATGGTCCGGAGCGAGAATGCATGGCAGGCCGTCACCTCCTTCTGCGAAGCAGTGATGCTGGCAAAGGAGGAGGCGGAGCGCGTCTGGCAACGGGAATCCCAGCGCCCTCACGCCACTAGCCGCCGCAGTAGACGCCCTGGTCGGGAGACGACACCTAACTCCCAGCCACCGTAGGCGCGGGCCTGCGGGCGGTGAGCAGTGGGCAACTCGCCGCCCGGTAAGGACCAGGCCCGAGTCGACGGCGCGTCGTGTTTCTTCGCGCCTCAAAGAGATGTCAGCACATCGTGACGGGGTCCACGAAGACCGATGCCTCCTGGGTCAGGGTTGCGCGTTGGTTAAACAAGAAACCGCGGCCCTGGCCGTCGCACAGGCAAGTGAAGAAACACGGGTGGGTTTTATTCAGTAAAAGTCTGACACACCCTTCCGCTCCGCCCAGAGCGGGAGAAGTCATTTGATGATTTCCCATCACAACAAAAAAAAAAAAGGGTGCTGATTTAGTTACGCATACCTAAATGACATACGACTAGTGAGTGATGCTGGTTTTCAACGGGCTATACTAAAAGTGTATATTAAATTAGTTCACTTCATGAAACTAATTGCATTCAAAACTTCATCAGGCGTTTCCATCAACAACATACATAGGTTGCGGCTCGAGTAAAACGTTGTTGTGTGTTTACAACACGTTGTTGATGTTTGCCATAGATTTCACAATGGCTGGCGTTAGCTCGTATCGGAGGCTGCTATTGCCTCTGCCTAAGATTACTTGCTTCAGCAACTATACAATTTGTGGTTTTATGGTCCTTGGACTACTCCAAGGACCATAAAACCACAAATTATACCATATATACCTACCCATATATAACTACGTATATATGGGTTTTACAGTTCTATCGAATTTTATTTGAACTTAAAATCAAAGCAATTATTTCAATTAAACCACTTACAGGCACTTTAGAATTATCAAAATTAAATAGTCGGTAGGTTATTCAAAAAGTTGAAGCTAGTTAGCTATTCCATTCCGTTAATCCTTGTAAAATGCGTAGTTTTATAACAGAATCCGTGTTTTCCGACAAAGTGGCGATGTCGTGCCAGGAATCACTGTTGTTTGGCTGAGGCGACAGGAACGGCAATACACACTCGAGAGGTGTGCTCGTGCTCGTGCTGGACTGTGAAAAAATTTGTCAGTTTCTAGTAGCTTGACCTGCAGCTAATATCTACACATTGCCTTCTTCCCTGTTCTCTACTTATTCTCCAAGTTAGCTTATTATATGGATATATACATAGATTTTGAGTGTAAAAAATGTTATATGTGACTTCTGGGTGACATTGTATAATAAAACTAAGCACATTGTTATTTACATTTTTGAATAAGCCTGTACCTTAGCCTGTATCGTCGCCTGGATTTAAAAAGTTGGTCAATACCCAGTAGTTTTCATTTATACATTTTAACGTGAAGGTTACTAAGGACGTTGGACTGAAAAGTTTTTAGACCAACTGCTTTCCTCCAAAAGGAAATGTAGAAAAACTTTACTATTTAACAAGATCAACATTCACGACGGCGTTTTTTGTAGGCAGGCCGACTCATGAATAAGTGAACAGTTGATGGCAAGTATTGAGAAAAAAACAAATGCTGCGAAGAGCTAAAGTATCGAATGCCTATGTCTTTTTTTTTTAATTGGGACAAAACCCGCCACACTTTTCCCACCACCACCACTGAAAGCCAGAATCAACAGTGGAGGCCGCCAGAAAAACGCCGAGCAATGAAGCTCGACGAATCCCGGAGAAACGATTTGACTGTCTTGGGCTCCGCAACGAAATTAATCAGAAAAAAAGTAGCGGAGGAGTAAGAAAAAATATATTTTTTCCACTTCCCTCCATAACAAGCAGGAGACAGAACAGAACTAGGCCAATCGGCACAAAGGAACATTATTGCAACTGGGAGAAGCCCAGATTGCTAAGCACCACTGAATAAAATTTGATTAAGTTAATGGGTCCTAAGTAGGTATTTGCTGTTACAATTGATTCCAATAATAGGTATGAAATTGGTTCTAGTTTCTACAAGGTCCGTATAATATACGACTCCGGATGTAACTTGTACACTATCCAACATAATATTGCATTCATTCTGCCAAAGAACACACTCCCACAAGATGTGATGTGCGGACTGTTCAAATTCACAGTTCGATGTAGAACACTGACACAAAGGCGAAGGAACAAGTTTAAAAGAATACAGTTTACTTTTAAAGTTGCCATGACCTGTGAGAAATTGGGCAACGCAGTGGTCAACCTCCAGCCATGTCTTAGCCAGCCGATCGCCAACGGATGGAAAGAATAGATGGAGGTGCCAGCCCTTGATGGAATTATCCCACCTACTTTGCCATTCGGATAAGAGGTCCTCCCAGACTTCAGTCTGAGGTTTAAATAATCTAGAAATTTTGTTAAAGTCGCGTTGTGTAACAAAATTAGTGTCTGGACTGGAAGTACACCTGCCAGTACCGGTAAGGCTTCAGTACTGACTGTTCTATACGCCTTGCATAAAAATATCAATGCCAAACGTTGGCTTTGAAGCAGTTTACGTCGTGCCGCCCCTATGCTGGCCCTATCGGCCCAAACAGGTGCACCGTAGCACATACATCCTAAGTAGGTAGCTCCATATATAGCTTTTAAAGTTAGGAATGATAGACCCCAAGTTGCTTTGGATATTCTAGTTACGGCATAAAAGTTCCTTTTAGCTTTTGTTATGTTGTAATGCCTATGTCTATTAAGACTTTAACTTCCTTTCACGTGGCCGCTACACCATATGGCGATAATCTTGAGAATTTATTACATTATTTGGGTGATTAATACTAAATATTTTATTACATTATAAATAAAAACATATATTAATGTTATTGCGTTAAATTGAGGTTGGTTTCTTGTTTGAGGTTGTCACAAAAAGAACTCCCTCAGCGATATGATCGTCCAGTATGTCACCCTTTGTATTTTCTTCGTATCTATGTTCTGTATTATAATAAAGAGCATTATATTCATGTTCTTTTATTGTCGTATCATCTCGTCTCATGTCATCCTGTCCGGTCCTGTCATATCGTGTCATGTTATCCTGTCCATTCAAATGATTAAGGACCCAACATATTTCGGAAATAAAATAAATTATTTACATCTGTCTATTTGTATTGAAAACGGTGAGGTATTTGCGTAACATACTATCAGTAGCAAAGGGTTTAGTTTTGACAGTTCAATAATATTCACTGCGTTTTCTAACATAAAGGGTGTATCTGACATCGACGCACAAACGACTACCATGGATCCAGTACATGATTCTGAACACCCCAGTGTAGGAATTTTTCGTCGGCTTTTTCATGATTAAAAAAAATATATATGTAGTTTTTTTCACTTTAGACCGTTCATAATTGCTATACCTTTCTAACCCAATAAGATTGTAAAGTAAAAATTAATTAATTCGCTAATTACACAAAAAAGCGCAATGAATACAAAACTCGAAAAACTATCTTATCAGCTGATTTAATAGAGTTCACATCAGGGATCAACGTCATACCTACAAACCCACACGGCGGCACGCTTGCAACGTTCAACGTTCTTACTTAGCCGACACTTTTTTTTAAACATTGTTATTTCTGTAACCGTTAATTAACGACATAAATGAATATCATAATTTTATTAGTGGCATGCGGTCTAGCCTTTTCGCGAAGTTTGCGTTACGATGTCAGATACACCCTGTATGTAGCAATGGATTAGCAACATGCTTCAAATTGATTCCAACTGATAGTAATAGAGTAATTAAGGTGCAGGAAAATGGTCGATATACATGCTGTCGTTTTAAATCCGTAACGAGGATTTTGGTTATTAGACAAGGAGTATGTATTATAAGAATATTGAGGATGATGATGCAAAACTGTACCTTATATAATTTCCGGATGACATTCTTTTTGCCCTTTCGAAAATAATGTGTTGTGTTAGTGAGACAAAACGTAGGCGAAAAAATTTAAAAAAGTATCGTATAAGGACCGTGCAACGAATTCATTGATAACTTCCGCGCACAGTACCTACCTACATATGTAGGGTGCGTATGATATAGGTACAGTTTGATATTTTTTAATAATTTTTTTTTTCAAAATCTATATATTTTTGTGTGAAAAGCTTACATTAAATGTGTGATTTTTATATAATTTAAATTAATATAATATTTTCTATGACGAAAGCTTCTACTTCGTTCTCCTATTATTATACCCCTATTTTCAAGAAGGTAAAAATGTCACCCTATATACTTAATAAGAAAATTAACTATCTATGAAGTTCAATAATACACCACGAAAAAACAAAACAGAAACCACGTGATACTTACATACCAAATCTAATAGCGTTTCACAAAACCACAAATTAACCACTTTATCCCTACGTTTACACAAAGGGTCGCCGCATACTAGCCTGAAATCTCGCTGAAAGCGAAGTGGCTTTGAGTAACAAGAACGTTGAAACACGGACGAGTGTGTTAGTAGATGAGTGCACTTGTTCCCTTGCCTCCCAACATATAATGACTGAAGTGTATCTTCAGTGCTGAAGTTGTTCAACTGTTGCTGTTTTTTTTCAGTGTTTTGGAGTGAATCTGGCTATATTTTACGTGTAGGCAGTAAAAACTGTGTAGCACTGTAAAGGGCGTATTTATTTAAAGCTTAATTTATTTAATGGAACTTCTAAGTTTGACAGCCTAACGCTGATTGGAAATCATTTTTAAGTGGCGTCTTAATAATTACCATATTTATTAAATATTTTTTTCAATTGCTAGCAATTTTATAACTTAATCCAAAACATTAAGATTATTAAATAAAGGACTGGGGGTATCGACTCTCGAACAGGCAACATATAGTAGGCCATTTGAAAAACATGATTCCTCCAAATTCAGACCACAAACGTGAAATAATTGCCCTTGGGCTTTGTTGATGGACATAGCGAATGATAAACGCACAGGATATTGTAATCGTTTGAACTCAAACGGCATATTAGTTGGGATCATAGGGATACGCGGTATCAAACAAACTTCTCCTTTTGATTTACCAGTTAAGATTGTAACTTCAATTAAATTTGGCAATAAGTTTTACACTGCCAAGCTGGTGCAATTACACAGTTTTGGTGGATTATAAAATTACAAAGTAAGTGGCATTAATTTTTATATATATAGATGAGATTCAATAAACGGTGGACATTCGTCCACCGTTTATTGAATTCAGTTGTTACAAAAAATGTGATAAAGAAACGCTGGACCGATTCTGCTCAAACTTCACATAAACCATCTACTAAATAGTCAAAACAAAGCCTGAATATTTGGTTTGGATAGGTGAGTCCGTTCTTGAGTTATAAAATTACAAAGAAAGTGGCATTGATTTTTATATATATAGATGAGATGATGATCCACCGTTCATTGAATTCATTTGTTACAAAAAATGTGATAAACCACTGGACCGATTCTGTTCAAACTTCACATAAACCATCTACTAAATAGTCAAAACAAAGCCTGAATATTTGGTTTAGATAGGTGAGTCCGTTCTTGAGTTATAAAATTACAAAGAAAGTGGCATTGGTTTTTATATATATAGATGAGATGATGATCCACCGTTCATTGAATTCATTTGTTACAAAAAATGTGATAAATGAAGAACCACTGGACCGATTCTGTTCAAACTTCACATAAACCATCTAATAAATAGTCAAAACAAAGCCTGAATATTTGGTTTGGATAGGTGAGTCCGTTCTTGAGTTATAAAATTACAAAGAAAGTGACATTGATTTCTGACCCGACGAACTTTATTCCGCCTTAATGGCAATATCACATGATCTTATTTTTTGCTTTTTAAATTAGGATAATTATGGTAGCACAAAAGTGTAGGAAGCTCATCATCATCATCATCAACCTTTTTTATTGTTTCCCTGCTGGGCATAGCTCTCTTCTCATAAGGAGAAGGATTGAGCGTAATCACCACGCTTGCTCAATGCGGGTGGACGATTTTAGATTGAAAGTCCAGGTTTCCTTCACATTGTTATCGGCTTCTAACATTTTATCATTAAATCACAATAATACATAGAAGAAATTTCAAAATTTCATTTTCTCTACTTTGTGTAGGTTAAAAAATGTGGAAATGTGAGAGAAGTCGAATCAATGAAGCTCATTCACATTCACCTTTGATTAAAATTGCAAGAACTTATATTGTTCTTGAACAATATGCGTTCTCAAAGAAAAACAGCACCCCAATAGCAAAAAAATATTAATTAGTCTGTCAGTCAGATTTCCAAAAAATACTAGACACATATTTTATCTTTTTTCATTTAAACAAAAAATTAAGACGACACAGTGCGCTGAAAACTCGTGTGACGGCACTGCACGCTACACTTTTAGCGAGGAGTGACGTCACCAGCCACCACTCCTGATCTTTGATGACTTTTATATTTGTGAATTTTTATTGATGTGATAAAACAAAATATACTTATCCCATATTTTTCTAAAATCTGAATGACGGACTAAATGGAATCAATTTTTTTTACCCAGGAAACATCCCTAACTCTTCAATTTGAATCATTTTAAAGCATATTGCAAATCCATTGCTCCATACGTTCGAAAATGTGTCTGCCCAACAACGTAATTAACGCAATGAATGCTGTTGTACTGTCAAAATGAAAGCCATTGCGACTGATCGTTTGTTACGCAATTACTCTGCTGGTAATCTAATCGCTTTCTCAGGGTAAGGATTTTTTTTATAATAAGTTTTCCCCGCAGGAAAATTGGCAGAAGTTTAATAACAGAGGGTAAGCTAAGACACCGCGTGACATTGATTGATCTTCTTTCTGAAAGTATTAGTCGTTTACATAATTGATTGTAACTAGCTATTGAGCGTCATTAGTAAAGCTTCTTTTTCGTATTATCTTCGTCGTTTTGAGCTTCCGTTGGTGATTTTTTTAAGATGTGTTCCTTTTTTCAATTTCAGGCAAACTAATTAGCCCGCACCTTAATTCCGTAACACACTGTTACCATCATTTTTAATCATTTGGAAGCATATTAATTACCAATCCGTTTTCCACTCCATATGTTTGAAAAATATGTTTGCTCCAAAACGTAAACAACGTAATGAATATTGTTGAACTGTCAAAATTAAACCTATAGCTATTGGTAGTATGATACACAATGACTCTGCAACTCTGACCTGCTTTGTAGCCTCATAATCATCATCATCATCAGCCTCTACTCGTCCACTGCTGAACATAGGCCTCCTCCATGGCACGCCAACAAGCTCGATCCTGGGCAGTTCTCCGCCAGCCACTACCAGCCACCTTTTTGATGTCGTCGCTCCATCTCGCATCTTGCTTTGTAGCCTAGATTAACCTAGATGGGATTTTAAAAAACACATAAAGCGATTTCAATCCAAAATTAATTCATGCTAAAATTTAAATAATAAAATGAATAAAACTGTTAAAATAAAATCTAAATTAGTTCAGTTCTGTCAAATTATAGAATCCACCCCAAACTGTTCCCGGCGTAAAATTGCCCGCAACGCTTGCCGCATTGCCACGTTGGATGGCGATGGCTAGCCTTTATATGCCATCTTTATAGTCAAAATAAAAAACGTTGCAAGCGAAAAGTAGCAGCTAATTTGTTCAATCTGAAACAAAACTGGATTATGTGTGAGGGCCACATCGTAAATTGAATATTCAGCACTCATAGCACGATTCAAACTTTATGACAGCTCTGACGGCCATTCTCGTAATTTAAAATCTAGCGGCAGTCTCATAAGCCATAACAAATGTCAAAAACTTGGCAAAATGTGTCTCTAAATTTCGACAAGTTGAGGATTTTTTGGCACATTGTGAGATCAGACTGTTAACACTCATAATTCTCTGTTAACTTCATTCTCGTAATTGAATGAAGCGCGCTATTCATTGCGCAGTACTTCTCCCCTCATCACCACTTTTTTATGATTGGAAAGAAATAATCAAAAGTCTTCTCCCCTCTTATAAGAACGAAAGGGCCGTGTCAGACTTTTACCGAATAAAACCCATTTATAACTGCGCTGCGTCATAAAGTTTGAATCAGAATGTGCTTAACTACATACAATTATTATTAGGTCCTTACATATGAAATTGGCGTTTTGTCGTACTGGCCACTTTGATCTCAAATATTGTTTGGTTTAGAATTCCAAATTCAAATTTATACAGCTATTTACTCATTAATTTGTGTCTCGAAAACCGTATTTCTTTTGTTTTTTTCCTTTTGGTTTTTTCTCCGCGTCAATGAGTTTACAACACGGTAAATTTAAAATTTCGCGTTATTTACGAATATGAGTTCAGCCGTAACACCAGTGCTGCAGAGCCGGCTTGAAAATGCAAGCACATTGCATTTTCGTTCTGGGAATTTCAACCTACAGAACAATCGCCGTGGGCGGCCAGAGATCAAAGTCTATAATGAATAATTGAAGGCTATTGTGGAAGCGGATCCATCGCAAACTACGTTACGTAACGTAACTACAACGTACGTACGTACGTACGTAAAAAACTGTTTTTTAATCCACTTGAAACAAATTGGGAAGATAAGAAAGCTCGAAAGGTGGGTACCTCATGAATTGAGTGAAGCAAATCGAAAAACGCGCGTCGACTGGTGATGCTGATTCAGTAATGTAACGCATTACTGAATCGGCACAATAATGAAGGAATTTTAAAGCGAATCATTACCTGTGTGAAAGTGATGAAAAGTGGATACTCTACAACAATAGGAAGCGCACATTGCAATGGCTGAACCCCGGTGAACCATCCAAATTCTGCCCCATGAGAAAATTGACTAGAAAAAGTTATTGGTCAACGTTTAGTGGACTAGTGCCGGTGTGGTGCACTACAGCTTCCTTAAATCTGGCCAGACGAATACTGCAAATCTCTACTGTGAGCAGCTTCACATAACGCTGGATAAACTAGCCGCTAAACAACCCAGACTGGTCAATCGCACAAGGCCACTGCTGCTTCAGGACAACGCGAGACCAAACACTGCACAACAGACTGCTACCAAATTAGAGGAGCTTCAATTGGAATGTTTAAGACATCCACCGTACTCCCTGGACCTTGCTCCAACAGTCTACCATTATTTTTTTTGAAATTTGGATAACTTTTTGCAGGAGAAAAAATTAAAATATAAATATATATATGGACAAATCACACAGATTGAGCTAGCCCCAAAGTAAGTTCGAGACCTGTGTTATGGGATACTAACGATACTATATTTACCCAGGCCAATCAAGTAAAGATCGTTTTCCATCATGACCTGGCCGGGGATCGAACCCGGGGCCTCCACGTCGCAGGCAGGCGTGTTGACCGCTGCGCCACGGAGGACGTCACTTCAATTCAATGAGGAATTGAATTGAATTGAATGAATTGAACTCCGATGAGGGAGTCCAAACCACCGTCAAAGATTTTATTGATTCCCGTCCTAATGTTTATTTTAGAAAAGGCATAAACGAACTACCTATGAGATGGCAGAAGTGCATAGATAGCAATGGATCATACTTTGATTAAATAAATATATTATATTATTAAAAAAATAAACGACTTTTATTCCTCCCACACAAAACGTCAATTTCATATGTAAGGACCTAATATAATGTTGCAAAACTCAGGGCTCTATGTGCATAGGCACGCCACAATAGCGGTGATAAGTCCCCTCTTTGAGGAGTAGCTAGAGAGGTACAACGGTGCCCTCACCTTCCGCCTGACGCAGGTCCTCACCGGACACGGTTGTTTCGGGAGGTTCCTGTTCCGTAAGTAGGCGCAGGCCTGCGGGCAGTCAGCAGTGGACAGCTCGCCGCCTGGTAAGGACCAGGCCCGAGTCGACGGCGTGTCGTTTTTCACGCGCGCCTCAAGGAGATGTCAGCACATCGTGACGGGGTCCACGAAGACCGATGCTTCCTGGGTCAGAGTTGCGGGTTGGTTAAACAAGAAACCGTGGCCCTGGCCGTCGTACAGGCAAGTGTAGAAACAAGGGTGGGTTTTAGTGAGTAAAAGTCTGAATCGCCCTTCCGCTCCGCCCAGAGCGGGAGAAGTCATTTGATGATTTCCCATAACAACAAAAAAAAGAGGGCGCTATGTGCAGAAAACCACACGTCAGTACATTGGTTACCTAGAAAGCGCTACTGATGTATGCATGTGGCTTTTGAATCTATTTTACGAACCGAGGACCAAGTAGAGAAATAGTTTATTCCACACAAATAATAACGGATGTTAATTTCAATTTAAGAAAATATAAATTACAACATATTCAAAAGCCTTGTATTCAAACTTGAAATTTTATTTAAAAATAAATTACAGAACCTTACTCAAGACTCAAGCATTTCTTAAAACTAGTTTCAAGCAATAAACTTGCTTCAAACGAGATTTAAGCGAAGCTTGAATTTTGTGTGAGCTTCTGTACGGACCTAATACTATAAATTGGAATCATTCTGAAGCCAATTGCTAAACCATTGCTTCACATGATCGGAAAGTGTGTCTGCTTAACAACGTAAAGAACGCAATGAATGTTATTAAACTGTCAAAATGAAACTCATTGCTACCGATAGTCTGTTATGCGATTACCCTGCTGTAGAGATTATAACAAGTCTTAGTTCACGAATAATTTGAAAAGTAGACGGTAGAAATAGGAACCAAACTTCCAACTATAATTATAACTAATATTATAAAGTTTGTAGGGATCGATGTTTTACGCAGAACGTAAATCCGTAAAACAACTATTGAATGGATATGGATGAAATTTGGCACATACATTGTTTATAACTAGGATAAAAACATAAATTTTAATCCGATGTTCCTATTTGGTTGACGCGGGTGCGATGCGGGTGTAAGCACGAGGCGCAGCTAAAGGAATTATTAAAAGATTAAGAGAAAAACAATAGCCGTAACATTTTATTTTAAAAACCAAGAGCCTATAAAAAATAACCGAAGGTAGAACTATCTTCCAGTAATAGTTATTAAAGTAATAAGACAAACTGGAGTTTCATTTTCTCGTCCTCGTACAGTGAGCTCGTAAAATTCTCACAGTACCTACTGTAACATTTTGCTTTAACTTAGCAGACAATTTCATGAACATACAGGCTCTAAAAAGACCCATCACATAGCTATTTTGTAGGTACATCAAACTAAGTTACATTGAGCAAATATTGTTGGTGGGTTATAACTTTTATTTTTTGGTGTAAAAAGTCGTAGTTTCAAAAAAATGTGCATATATGTGCAGGTAACCTACCGTTGACCCGTATGGTACCGAGCTTATAATAGTACTAACCCATATCCTACTGTGTATGTCGTAAAAGGCGACTAAGGGAACTCTAACCAGGGAAGCGGGCAGTAGCGCTTTTCCTGTTGAATATCAAATTAATGCGATGTCCAACCCGCCTGCCAAGCGTGGGGGTTATTGCAAACCCCCAATGCAATGAAAGCCTTTGGGGAGGCCTTTGTCCAGCAGTGGGTCTCTATAGAAGAAGAAGTGCAGGCAACGGTACAGCAGCTTGTGGGGTATTGAGTTAAGTTAGGTATAAGTAACTTGCGACCTGACGCTGTCGGCAGTATTGCGGAGGATGGTCGGCAGCTCAGAGTCGTGGGACGCGGTGGTGTCCTTCTGCGAGGACGTGATGTCGCAGAAGGAAGCTGCGGAACGGGAGAGGGAGATATCAACTCCCTTCCCGGGCCGCAGAAGACGCACCGAGCGCCGAGGAAGGGCGGATAACGCCCTCTTCCGCCCCCCATGAATGGGTTTAGGGGCGAGGGACATGGGGAAGTCCCCGCCCCCCTATTGATGGACCCCGAGGCGGAGGCGCGCGCGAGTGTCGGCGCGCGCCTTTGAGGCGATGCACGGGGTAGTTTAACACCCCACTACTCCGTGCAGGAGACGAGGCCCGGACAGACCGGGCCAGCACGAGGGTGTGGGGCCGTGGAAGAATTTAGACTCCCGCGGCTCCACGCGCGCTCGTGATAGAAGACACACCGGGGTGGTTTTAGTCAGTAAAAGTCTGACATAACCCGTCGCCCACCCCAGGGCGGCGGGCATCCTATGAGGATTTCCACCCCGGCAAAAAAAAAAAAAAAAAAAAAGGTATCTAACTTGTTTAATGAAAAAAAAGTAAAAGTATGTTTCAACTTTGATCTTCAATATCTCCGTAACCAGATCAGAGAAGGTATAGTATAATGTATCTGTATATATCTGTGGTAAAAGTTGTTTTTTGATTATAGTTTAAACAGCCTAATAAATTTGTGTAGCTGCATTCGTACTTGAAGCAGTTTTGCTCGTTCAGATTGCGCAGGCGCTTCGAAGCGCAAACTGTCGTATTGGTTGGAAACTTGTAAAATCTTCTGTATTTGTGTCGTGAGTCACATAAGGTTATAAAAATAAAAGAGGAAATGGAACATCATAAAGTTGAGATTATAACATAAAAAGTTAACAACGCTTATATACAGTCTTTTCACAGTAGGTAATTCTGACAAGCCGTTAAAATCTTCACGTATTCTTCCGCTAACAAATGATATGATGCATTAGAATTAAAAAAAAAGATCTGTAAATGAATCTCTATTAAAGGTGTACAGCTAATCCTGCTATCTTCGAAAAAAAAAAGCTGTATTTAAGCGTAATGCTAATGTAATGTAAGCATAAAGCATAATATGTATGTAACTTGCCTATTTCACTACTGAATGGATGTAGTAGGTACCTTACGGATTTTTAAGAAGATAACTTTCAACCGCTGTCTCACTTATGGAGACCACTTATCTACCCTTGCCTTTGCCTTTCAGACGCTTGAGATTTGTTTTGCGAAATTTTCGTAATCCTAATGTCGTTAAGCTGTTGTACAACTCTCTTATTCAAAGCAATCTTGAGTCTAATACCTGTATCTGGCATCTCTATAACGAGACCCAAACACTAATGCTGGAAAAGGTACAGAAAACTTTCCTTAGATGCCTCTTCCAGAGGTTCCAGAGGGTCCATTTTTATCCCTATATGTACCTACTCTACCAACTATCTCTTAGAGATGTTGGGTGAAAAGAGCCCTTGATCAACTCTCCGTTGCTTGTGAGACATTGCAGGGACGTATAGACTGTCTAGAGCTTCATGGTATTCTCTGCCGACTATTTGTGCTTGACAAATAGGTACATCGGTCACCGTCAAAGCCGAAGGCACAATCTGTTTGCGCAACTCCCAGCAAAAACTGTAGCCAGAACTGCATCCCCGGTCTGTCGTAGTTTAAAAGCGCTGAATGCTCTTCTGATGGCTAAACCTGAATGTGACGTGTTCAAGGATGAGTGAAATAAGCTTATGCGTGTAAGAGTCCACTGTTCCATGTTAGTTTTTATTAGTTTTAGTAGTAGTTTTTAATTTATATGTTTATTCCTATGTTAATTGATGTAATTGGTGTTGTACCGTTTTAATTCACTATAAATAAATAAATGTATTTTCTAAATGTTGACACACTTTTTCACATACAGATGAGAAAAACCAACCAATTCTCAATTTTCTTCATCTGATTGTTATGTGATTGTATAGCTACGTTTTCAGTTCCGAAAGGAAATTACTAACTCCGCGGTTGATAAGTGAAAACGTTCTATCGCCAATAAGTTAGTACTTGCCAGCAGAGTTTTCTCTGAAATGAAATATTTACTTAGTTCAAAACAAGGTGTTGAATACCTTACAGCGTCTGCTTTCACTGGTTTCTAGATGAGTGGTTTTATTTTACAGTCCATTAGATCTGTTCACTCAGTTGAGTCCTTCTGGTTGGTTGTAAATGAGGTAAATAAATTGTTCGCTTTCATGCTTATCATAAGCAAGGAAGAGACCAACTTATCTACTTAAAATGCGCCTGCCTTCGATTCTGTAAAAATCTCACCGTCAAAAGTTAGATGAAGTGAGCTTAGTTAGAATAAGCTGTCAATAGTGTCAATCCTTTAGCATTCGTTTGATTTCACTTAATCCGTGTGGTGCCGGACTAAGAATAGTACCAACCCATATCCTTCCGTGGGTGTCAAATGAGGCGACTACGCGAACTATCATCAAGGAAGCGGTCAGCAGCGCTTCTCCTGTGGAATTTTTTTTTTTTTTTTTAATGGGACAAAACCCGCCACACTTTTCCCAACCACTGCAACTCCTGAAAGCCAGAATCAACAGTGGCGACCGCCAGAAAAACGCCGAGCAATGAATCTCGACGAGTCCCGGAGAAACGATTCAACTGTCTTGGGTCCCGCAACGAAATTAATCAGAAAAGAATAGCGGAGGAGTAAGAAAAAAGATAATTTTTTCCACCTTCCTTCTCCTGTGGAATATCAAATTACTGCGATCCCCAACCCATTTGTCAAGCATGGGGATTATGGCAAACCCTCCAATATATTGAAAAACCTTGAGGGTGACCTGGACCTCTATAGACTGAAGAAGAAGAAGAAGCTTAATTCACGCTCACTTCCGTAACCACAGTGAGGTGGTTAGGTAATTACCTGCAGGTCTCGGTGGTAGGCCATAACATCAGAAGTTACCGCCCACCAGAAAAAGCCTTACCACCAATCGATTTGTCGTGTTCCGGCATGATGTCTGGTGAAGCCGTACGGAGGACGGGTCTGAGTAGTTGTGTTGCGATGTGTGCCGGGTACGATGCGCCCAATGTTGTTGTGTTGGGAGTTTGGTCGTGGAGGGTCTTCAGATCAATCTCCCTTTGGCGCAGCATCGTTGGTCGTGTTGTTGGGTTTAACATTGCATCACCTCGCTCAACTGCCGTCTTCCTTCCTATTCGCTCAGTTTTTCGGTGTGAATAGGCTCTTAATAAACTAGCGCGCTTTACCGTCAACGATCGCATTACTGCTTACCATCAGGCGGGATTGCGGTCAAGCGCTAGTTTATAATTATAAAAAAAAAAGGTTTTCTTGAGTGATTCCTTCTCTGTGTGTGGTTATAACTTATAACAGATCGTTCCGTTTTGTTCATCCATGCATCCATTATGTGTATCTTTGGCGGTCACTTACATTGTTAATATCAGTGGCTTTATAGTTTTCCTATTAGCCTAAGCTATTGTGCAGTTCTCTGCACAATAGCTTCAATCCCTTTCATAGGATTTTATACACATTTGTATGTGGTTATCATACGATAGGAGGTCAGTGAACCAATATTGTAAAGGATGTTCTATTTCGTTTGCCATTTTATGCGATTTAGTTTGTTCGAAATTTTTATTTTTTATTCTAGATTTTTTCTATGGTTCAGGATTATTCCTATGAACCAGCATTGTTCGTGTTTTCATTTATTGTCGTATTATCAGCACCACTATGTATATGTATAACTAAATATACTACCTGACACATAAATTGGAGTTGCATTAATCAATGCAACTCCAATTCATGTTAATAACACGTAGAAGAAGCAAATCACGCAGAAGTGACAAATGGTTTAGATTAACATATAATTATAGGCTTAGTCCATACTTGAAAGTAATATAATGCATGTGTTAAGTTGATAATCAAGTAAATTATAGGAGATTTGTAAATCGTGAGTTGAGATAACCTTAAATTGACGTCCTCCGTAGCGCAGCGGTCAACACGCCTGCCTGCGACGTGGAAGCCCCGGGTTCGATACCCGGCCATGTCATGATGGAAAGCGATCTTTTCCTGATTGGTCTGGGTCTTGGATGTTTATCTAATATATCTATCTATTATAAATATAGTATCGTTGAGTTAGTATCCCATAACACAAATCTCGAACTTACTTTGGGGCTAGCTCAATTAAAAAAAAAAAAAAGATTTGTTTACCTGTATTCATCATCGAGCTTGGCACAAGTAGGTATAGATATATTAAAGAAAATACAGACGACATCACAGCAATCTACAACAATCTGTCAAATTTATTTCTTAGATTTTAACTTTATTGGTAAAGGATTAAGGCTCAATGTTGATTGGAGAATATTTGATAGTTTCGGGTAGCTTGACCTGCTGTCGTCCGTACATACTCCGAGTAATTTGCATTCATTCCTGCAGCTCAGAACAAGGATTCCATTATAGTTGAAAGCTGTGTCTGTGAGCTGAAAAATGTAATGCACACACTTATACTTATTTGCATTCGTTCCTGTAGGTTAGAATAAGCATTCCATTAATTTAGGTATTCCAATAAAAATCCCAAAAAAAATAAATTATATGTTTCTTACTGGGCCGAAACCCAGTAATGCATAGAGTAGCAAAAGTCTAAAGTAGGTTCCCATTATCAGTTGGGCGATCAATCTTCTGGCACTGAACCTGCAGCCATTAGCCACCGTCGTTTGAACATATTGAACAAATTGGTTAGATCGGCAATTCGCACGTAGAGTATGCCTATTCCGAAGGAGCGATCAATCAGATAGTCATAGGTACTAAGCCTTTATCGAGTGTTTCTTTCAAAGATATTTCGTTTGCTGAAACTAGGTTCTTTTTCACAGCAGTGGTAGCCTAAAGGTTTAGACTCCGACTTACGAGTTTGTAGGTTCTAAAACAAAACGGGATCTAAAACAAGGAGGCACTTTACTTTGTGCAGGATATCACCTCAACTGCATTCGAAACTTTGAAGAAAACATTGTGGGAAATTCGTTCTAGAAGCAATAAGTCGAATACATGTTCGTGACAACTACCGAACCGCACTGAGCCACCAGTGGCAGTGAGAACATTATACACAATGTAACAAAAACCCTGTTGTTCCTTTCAGGGACATATAATTTTACCTACAAGCACATCATTAATGAAGTCATAATTAGAAAACAGTAATCATTGTCTAGTCAAGAAGTCACAATCAAATACCTATTAAAACCGACAAATTCGATTTTTTTAGAATATCTGTTTTTATAAGTTAAAAAAATTGGCGGGAACGTTCTACTTATGTCTAGTTTCTTCATGCAGAATTGCAGACCTAAGAAATCAGTTACAGATTATTAATATTAATAATTAAACATTTATTTTTGTTGAACAATTTTTGTAAATTACTTGCTTTATTACGTCCGTATGCCGATTCTTAAAACGTAGGTTGAAGGAACAACAGGGTTTTTGTTACATATTGTAGAATTATCTATGTAAATATAAATCCTGCTTTATACTTCCCACTAACGTACTAACATTATAGATGTGAAAGTTTGTCAGGATGTATGTATGGGTGGATCGATGTTTGTTACTTTTTCACGCAAACACATCTTAACGGATTTGGATAAAATTTGGCACACGTATAGTTTACAAACAGGAATGACATATTTATATGATACTTACATACATAGGATTATTGTCCCAATATTCCCACGGAATAGAATTTTACGCGGGTGGACCGTAGGGTCCCATATGGTACCGGGCTTAGAATAATACCAATCCATATCCTCCCATGGGTTTCATACGAGGTGACTAAGGGAATTCTCATCAGGGAAGCCGGTAGCAGCGCTTCTCCTGTGGAATATCAAATTACTGCGATCCTCAACCCGCCTGCCAAGAGTGGGCATTATAGCAACTTCCCCCCCCCCCATTTGTCCAGCTGTCCTCTATAGGCTGAGAAGTAGAAGAAGAACAAAACGAGGGGCGCAGCTAGTATACTTACATTATTTTTACAGAAAATTAATGAAAATGGTGCAACCGGCACCTATTTATCTACTTATTGTTGCGGTTGTATGAAAAACGGAATGGAGGCACGGTTTTCAAAGGAAAAAGAACTAAAACGAAGTTAACATTGACATTGGCACGCTATTCTGTTTTCAGCAATAAAATGGCGTCGAGTCTGCATAGCGTATGGGGTGACCTTGGATGTTTGGCAAGCCGCACTAGTCGATACCGGGCTGAGTCATACTTGTTATGGTATGTTACATGATTGACTGTATCAGATTTTCTAGAAACTTTTTCTCTCTTTTTCTCACATAGCTTTCATATATGGATTATTTCATATATTATTAATGTAAGAACGTTTTTTGCCTAGTAGACTGAAGGTTTGTAGAACATTTTCTATTTTATTTTGGGCTACCCATACCTAACGTTGTAATAATAGAGAAATTGTGGAATTTCTTATCGGCTTTTCTACATAGGAAAGCTTCCGACGCTTGAGACTTTAAGCGTTCTTGTAGGTTTATATGAAATAAAATACATATATTGAATTGATTTGATTGAATCAGAAATGAGGAGATCCGCAGAAGAACCAAAGTCACCGATATAGCTCATCGAGTCGCTAAAAATCAAGTGGCAATGGGCGGGGCACATTGCTCGCAGAACCGTTGGCCGATGGGGCAGTAAGGTTCTGGAGTGGCGGGCACGTACCGGAAGATGCCGCGCAGGCAGCGCTCCCAGCAAGGTGGACCGATGACCTGGTGAAGGTCGCGAGAAGCCGATGAATGCGGGCATCACAAGATTGGTCATCCTGGAAAGCCTTTGCCCAGTAATGGACTTCTATAGACTGAGAATGAGTAGAAGTATTGATTTGAGACAAAATACTTATTACTGGAAACCGACTAGGCAAAGGAAAAGCAAATATTAGACAAAAGAGGATGAGCAGATACAGGCACATCTAATAAGATATACATAAAATGCCCTAATGTGTACTGGTGGCACCTAAATAATTTAGGGCAACAAGGACGGTGGACCCTGTAGGGCACACCAAAAGGGTGGAAAAGGAGAAGTCTTGTTTTATGAGATGATTAAGTTGCTTTTGAGAAAAAGAATTTCCATTAAAAAAATACGTAAAGTAGAAGTAAATCAAAACTTACTGTTATAAAAAAAATTGTGATTGCAAATAAGATACTAATAAAAAACTCAATTGTTTCAATAGGAGAAAAACAAATTATATGTTAATATGTTTATTATTCAGCGGAATCATAAGTACAGTTTAATTCGGCCCAGGTAGGGCATATACCTACTGGTTTGATAAAAAAATAGTAGATAGTCAATCCTCACAAAAAGAAGAATATGTGTCATATATAAGTAAATAGAACCATTTATATCAGAATGGTAGCTAATAGAAATAAATAAAGATAAAATATTTTGTCCCGATAGTTTTCAAAAGAAAACGTCTAATAATCTTGACGGCGCCGGAGGGACGCGTCTTCTTGGCGCCAACCCTCTCTCCACACTGTATTATTACGTTTATCCCTAACAAAAGAGACTGATTTTATTAAGGACTCACGACGCATCCCATCCCATCCCGTCCCTGCTACGTGTGCTATCTACTAATGTCTCGATAATCCACACATCAAAATATCATAACTTTTGTGTTATTAGTAAATTGTAATTATAACACATAGATTCATAAACCCTCCGGAATCGATCAATTCAGTTTATTACAGTCTGTTGCTGGACCTTGGCCTCTCCCAGCTTGCGGCACAACCTGTTCTTCGCTGTCCACCTAGCTGGGCGACATCCCACAATACGCTTGCCCATATGCGATCTCCACTCTACGACTTATGTTATGGACAAATTCACAAAACACATAAATAGGTTGCAAATAAAGCCTGGAACAGTAGAGAGCCTGTCGGTGTTCTATAGAATGCATTTTGGTGAGTGAGCGAGGGAATTGCATGATTTAATTCGCCCATCTCTGTTCCACCATCGGTAGACCCGTCGTACGGTGAGTTTCCACCCTTACGTTGTTAACAGCACCAGATCCGAACGAAGCGTTTCGCTCATCTTTTATACCGCGTATATCGAGGAACTGGATCAATTTTTGAACAGTGGCATACACAAGACGCGTTCATTTTTGAAATTTTATTTTAACATAATAAGATTTCAAAAATGAACGCGTTCTTGTCTCTTAGTTTGCATGCGTCAGACAACCCCTCGGTCTTTTATTATCGTCATTTTAAGTTGACCGTATTATGGCTAGCTCATAATTCCGACCATTACGACGGAGTCGTCAGTTGTCAGCACGCAAATGAAAATGGCGGCTTGTAAATTCCACGAGGCATGAAGACTTGTTCATTTCTTACTAATGAATTAACTTAGTAACTTTGTTTTTGTAGGTATAAGAAAAGAGGGAAACATTTCATGCGGAAACATTGCATCAACATTAACCGGAATCGAGTAATAGGAATTTGAAGTACCGTCGGTATAGATCACTGGAATCGGATTATTTGTATTTCATAATTATGATTTTAATACTCCAATTCAAAGCATTTACACATATATCAATCACACACAGGCAGTTTTGAATTGTCAAATAGTTGGTTAGTCAGAAACATGATGCTATTTTCCCATTCCAAAGCGTAATATGTAGTGGCTTTTGTGGACAAGATATTGATACAGGTTCATGTGTAATTTACTGTCAGTAGCAACGGGTTTAATTTTGATAGTTCCACAACATTCATTGCGTCATTACGTCGTAGAGCAGACAAACTTTTTGAAAATATGGAGCATTGGATTAGCAATTGGCTTCATAATGATTCGAATTTAATAATAGTGTCTAACGTAATTAATGGCTAGACTTGTGCACTACACTCTTATTGCCCAACACACTATTTCTAACAGTTGCAATCATTTTAAAGCGGATTGCATGCACATCCATTGTTCCGTATGTTCGAAAAAATGTCTGTTCGACAAGGTAAATAACTCAATTAATGTTTTTAAACTGTCAAAATGAAGTTCACTGTTACTGATATTGTATTACGCAATTACCCGGCAACCTATACTATCGTTTCACGCCTGTTAACATTGTAATAGCCAATTATATTTACAAGAGTAACCGTAGAGTTTCTTACTGGCTCCTTGGTATAGAAAATGATTAATTGGAACGGTGCTGGGTGCATGGTTCGGTTATTAAGGGAGAAAACTTTCTTATAAAGTAAGCTAAGTAAACAAGTTTGTAGTCTAACACCACACTGTCTCAAAACTAAAGTCTTTGACCAGTGTGTGTTGCCAGTGATGACGTACGGAACGGAACCGTGGTCGTTTTTTTATAATTATAAACTAGAGCTTGACCTCAATCCCGCCTGATGGTAAGCAGTGATGCGATCGTTGATGGTAAAGCGCGCTAGTTTATTAAGAGCCTATTCACTTAGAAAAACTGAGCGAATAGGAAGGAAGACGGCAGTTGAGCGAGGTGATGCAATGTTAAACCCAACAACACGAACAACGATGCTGCGCCAAAGGGAGATTGATCTGAAGACCCTCCACGACCAAACTCCCAACACAACAACATTAGGCGCATTGTACCCAGCACACATCGCAACACAACTGCTCAGACTCGTCCTCCGTACGGCTTCACCAGACATTATGCCGGAGCACGACAAATCGCTTGGCGGCAAGGCTTTTTTCTGGTAGGTGGTAACTTCTGCCCGCGGCCGATGTTATACCGTTCATTATGGGCCTCATAAGAAGGCTCAAAGTTACATAAAGGGCAATGGAAAGGGCTATACTCGGAGTTTCTCTGCGAGATCGAATCAGAAATGAGGAGATTCGCAGAAGAACCAAAGTCACCGACATAGCTCTTCGAGTTGCTAAAATTAAGTAGTAGTAGGCGGGACACATTGCTCGTCGAACCGGTGGCCGATGGGACAGTAAGGTTCTAGGTGGCAGCCACGTATCGGAAGATGCAGCGTAGGGAGGCCCTCAACAATGTGGATCGATGACCTGGCGAAGGTCTCGGAAAGCCGATGGGTGCGGGCACCACAAGACCAGTCCTGGTGGAAAGCCTTGGGGGAGGTCTTCGTCCAGCAGTGGATCTCTATAGGCTGAAGAAGATGAAGAATTAGAATCAAGTTTGAACGTCCAAGAGTGCTAAGATCCGTGCCATGTGAGAGGACGCCGCGAATCGCCATTAGTACCGGCCGTCACGTCGACCAGACCGTTTTCATTTGAATTCATTATCTGTTGTTTAATGGCTACTTTGTACTCAGTGGAGAGGCGTGCGAGAAGGCTGATTGGCGACCCAAAGCCTAGTGCACAGGCATAGAGTAGCCAGCCTCTTGGTGTTCTGTTCAGAATTATTACAGGTGTGGGGTTGATATAAGGCTTAAGTTCCGTAATTTATTTCATTACCAATCCTCTGAAACGGGTGGTAGGCCATAACATCGGCCGCCGGCAGAAGTTATCACCCACCAGACAAAGTCTTACCGCCAAGCGATTCGTCGTGTTCCGGCATGATGTCCGGTGAAGCCGTACGGAGGACGGGTCTGAGCAGTTGTGTTGCGATGTGTGCCGGGTTCGATTCGCCAAATATTGTTGTGTTGGGAGTTTGGTCGTGGAGGGTCTTCAGATCAATCTCCCTCTTTCGCAGCATCGTTAGGTCGTGTTGTTGGGTTTAACATTGCATCACCTCGCTCAACTGCCGTCTTCCTTCCTATTCGCTCAATCTGAGTGAATATGTTCTTAATAAACTAGCGCGCTTTACCATCAACGATCGCATCACTGCTTACCATCAGGCGGGATTGCGGTCAAGCGCTAGTTTATAATTACAAAAAAAAACTTAATTTTTTTTTATAGGCCTGTTCTGCATGTCTTAGAATCAAACATTCGAAGACATGTGACATCTATCATGCCATGTGTTGCATTTCGGCCCATTCCCTCTCACAGAGATGATGCCTATGTCCCAGCAGTAGAATATTATAAGGAAAGAATTCGGTATATCGGTTTTTTAGATTCCTCATTTTCGTGGATCAATTATCGTATCATTTAGCGTCTAAGTTTACATGTGCATATTTGTTTGCAATATATTACCTTTTGTTAAACGACACACAGCGCCATTTATCACCAAACTGGTATGTAACTAACAATATTTTTGTTTCACCTCGGGAATGTTAAATTTTTCCGCGATAAAAAGTACCCTTTTATTTAATCCGGCCTTCTAACATTAGTTCAGTAGTTAAGGAGTGAAAGCGGAACAAACAAGCAAACAAACAAACTCACTTTTCGATTAGTAAGGATGTAGGAAATAATATGAAAATAAATGTCAAGACCCAAGTGTGTGTGTTGTGTTATTAATGTTCATAAGGATGTAGGTTAGGAAGCCAATTATCACTAACACGTGTAGATATTCGAGTTACGTTCATGAATAGTTGTTTAATTAATTATAGGAACACAAGCTATTAAACGTAAAGGTATGTCATATTGATTAGGTATCACGTTTCTTGGATGAGGTTGACACAGGAACGGGGATAGGCACATGAAAGGAGATATTGGGGATCAGCAGTGGGCGAAGTCGGTTCGTGGATAAAGATGATCGTGATTCCGTTGTGCTAGCCAGACCCTGTAAAACATTTCCAAAAAATATAAAACTGAAGATTTTTTTACAATATTTAATTAGCACATAATAAATACACACTTGTATTGCCCAAAGAATTGGTCAGAAGTGTACACTGTCAAGTAAAAACCTATCAAATTTTGCCAGTAATGTTTAAGCCTCATCTATAAACAGGCGAAACTACTGCAATAAACTGGATACTAATCCAGACTTCAGGCTATCTACTGTTAGAAACATTCTAATATCAAAACTTCTGCATGTGCGCTAAAACTATTAAATAAATAAACACTAACAGTAGCAATGAATTTCATTTTAACAGTTCACAATTGCGTTATTTACGTTGTTGAATTGACACAAATTTCGAACTTCTGAAGCAATGGGTCTTAGAAGATTGAACATGATCAACCCAAATATATTTTATACCTCTATAATACGAAAAATGACTAAATGACAATATTAAAGTCACAATGCGCAGATAAATAATAATGCCAATTAACACCACAAGTGAGACCTGCAAATTTGGAGCTGCACTCACATCTCATCTGTTATTGAGAGCTGTGTAGTGTTAATTAACTCCATGGATCCATGAAACTAATGAGTCGGTATTGTTTATCTTGCAGGAGAGTTTTTTTTTAAATTATTTCATTTGCTGCTTTCTTAGACATCTTTATCACCTGCCAAGACTTTTTCCAACTATGTCGAAGTTCATATGAGTATTCTGCATCCGATTTTACAAAGAACAATCTGATGTAGCTGAATACCCATTGCTTAAATGGAGCGACTGTCACTCTGACCTTCACAGCTCATCATCATTTGCGCTAAAAGACATCCAGTGCTGAACAATGGCCTCCCAAAAAGATCCCCACGATAGCCAGTATTGCCTCCCGCATCCAGCGACCTTCACCAGGTCGTCGGTCCACCTTGTCGAGGGCCTACGTACGTTGCATCTTCCGTTGGCTCTTCAGGCCATGTCGGTTACTCTCGATCTTCTAATTTGATCACGCAGTCAAACTCTAAGCATAGCCCTCTCCATTGCCGTTTGAGTGACCTTGAGCTTTCTTATAAGGCCCATTGGTAGCGACCAAGTCTCAGTTCCATAAGTCATCACTGGCAGCACACACACATCAAAAGTCATCACAGCTCAATTACTGAGTAATACGAAACCACGTGATTATAAAGGTTGTTAGGTTTTCGAACGCAGCGCAGCGCTGGGGCTCTGTCTCGTATAGAGTTGTAGCATTATCGTGCTGAGAGATGTCTGTATCGTACGGATGGGTCACATATTTAGCAGAAGTTACCACTCACGAGACAAAGTCTTGCCGCCAAGCGATTCGTCGTGTTCCGGCATGATGTCTGGTGAAGCCGTACGGAGGACGGGTCTGAGCAGTTGTGTTGCAATGTGTGCCGGGCACGATGCGCCAAGTGTTGTTGTGTCGGGAGTTTGCTCGTGGAGGGACTCCACATCAATCTCCCTCTGGCGCAGCATCGTTGGTCGTGTTGTTGTTTTTAACATTGAATAGGAAGGAAGACGGCAGTTGAGCGAGGTGGTCGCTCAACTGCCGTCTTCCTTCCTATTCACTAAGTTTTTTAAGTGAATGGGTTTAATAAACTAGCGCGCTTTACCATCAAAGATTGCATCACTGCTTACCATCAGGCGGGATTGCGGTCAAGCGCTAGTTTATAATTATAAAAGAAAAACTTGTTCCTTTTTGTATTCGTGTTCACACACGAGCGGCACTTACATTTAAAGTACGTGTCGCTCATATACATATATCCATTTATTTTAATACTAGCTTTCCGCCTGCGGCTTCGCCCGAGAGGATTGCTTATATCGCGCTTTTTAGATTTCAACCGGAAATATCAATTTTTTCCGGGATAAAAAGTACCTATTATTTAATCTGGACTTCTAACTTTAGGTTTACAAAATTTTAAAGCAATCGGTTTAGTAGTTATGACGTGAAAACGGAACAAACAAACAAACTCACTTTCTGATTTATAATATTAGTAAGGATTTTATATTTAGAATAAAACCGAAAACTACACGTCTACAGCTGCCATCGACGGAAGTCGTAGACGTATAATGACGACGGGCCAAAAGTTCCAGGCATTCACATTTCTATTTACTTAAAAGGATCATTCAGTTTTCTGTAAGGTGCTTAATCCACCGGCCTTGGTCAAAAAACTTTATATAACTTAAACATAACTAACTCTGTACTGTTATTAAGTCTTTCGGCTTGGTTTTTCCTTTGACTTCCGGCCGTTTCAGTATGATTAATGGCCGCCTGTCATCACTCCTCATTGCCATTTTCTTTCAGGTTTGAGAACGAAGGTCAACGAAATGGAATTACTTAAGTCTAATACACCTGTCTCTCTGCCAACGATTTAGCCACATACTATCAACAATTTTCTCGCCCAAGAAATGTAGAAAAATTGTGGTATTTTTCTTACAGGGTGTAAGAAAAATAAACGCACGACAATTAATAACGATTAGTTATTATTTGACGAACGCCAAGGCCATAATTTTGTAATTGTAACTAGAAACAAAGCTTAACTATTTTAAACGACATTAAGTGCCATTTGTGGCGTAAGGTCAAGGTTCTAGGGGGGGCCAACACCTCCTGCCGGAGCCTCTACGCGGGGACCATGCGATCCATGGCCCTTTAGGCGGCACCGGTGTGGGGACAGTCGCTAAGGAAGCGACCAGCCCGATGCCTGACCGCGTCCCAGAGCGTCATGGCCGTTCGGCTGGTCCGAGGATACCGCACGATCTCCGGTGAGGCTGCGAGCCTCCTTGCCGGATTGCCGCCATGGGATCTGGAAGCCAAAGCCTTCGCCCACATGTGGGAGTGGCGAGTGGAGGCAAAACGCCGGGGCATACAGAGCTCCGTCGGGATCTCATGATTCGCGCGATTGTCGTAACCCAATGCTGGGCACGCCACAATAGCGGCGGTAAGTCTCCTCTTTGAGGAGTGGCTAGAGAGGCGCCACGGCACCCTCACCTTCCGCCTGACGCAGACGATGTTTCGGGAGGTTCCTGTTCCGTATAAGGCGGGAGGAAACGTCAGGGTATCACCATTGTGTGATACGATGGTGCATAGGTGGAGGTCTGCCCGGCTTGGGTAGAGTACCGCCGTGTCCTCGCAGCGGCGATCGGCGGCGATCTCTCGCGTCCGACCCTGGTCTAGGCCATGGTCCGGGGCGAGAGTGCATGACAGGCCGTCACCTCGTTCTGGGCAGCAGTGATGCTGGCAAAAAAGGAGGCAGAGTGGTTGAGGTAGCGGAGACACCCTGGATGGGAGATGACCTCGAACTCCCACCCACCATAGCCGCGGGCCTACGCGGACCAGCCAGTAAAGACCAGGCCCAAGTCGACGGCGCGTCGTGTTTCACGCGCGCCTCAAAGAGATGTCAGCACATTGTGACGGGGTCCACGAAGACCGATGTCTCCTGGGTTAGGGTTGCGGGTTTTTTTTAATGGGACAAAACCCGCCACACTTTTCCCACCCACTGCAACTCCTGAAAACCAGAATCAACAGTGGAGACCGCCGGAAAAACGCCGAGCAATGACGCTCGACGAGTCCCGGAGAAACGATTCAACTGTCTTGGGTCCCGCAACGAAATTAATCAGAAAAGAATAGCGGCGGAGCGGGTTGGTTAAACAAGAAATCGTGGCGCTGGCCGTCGCACAGGCAAGTGAAGGAACAAGGGTGGGTTTTATTCAGTAAAAATCTGACATGCCCTTCCGCTCCGCCCAGAGCGGGAGAAGTCAATTGATGATTTCAAATCCCAACAAAAAAATGGTCAAGGTAATATGAGCTCGTGTCCGCAACTTCACGACATTGCACGTAATTTGCATTTGGGTGGTAACATCAGTAATTCAATCCACCCCAGCTCCTTTAGAAAGGACAACAACTCCTGTTGTTACTAATCGTCTCACGTAGGGTACCTGGATTTACGAAATTATCTGTATGTGCCAACCGTATGTAACTGTATGTATGGCAGTTTAGCAGCACATGCGCCGCTGTCATCCTCCTATAGGCCCAGCACCATGGACTGTCTGTAACTCCTACGACAAGGAGGTTTTCATTAAATTAGTCCATGGCCAGTTAAGCTGCAGTAACTTTACGCTGCTTTAGTTTATTTAGGCTGAGAACTTCTTTCGTGAGCCATCAATTGGAGGAAGTACTTCTTTAGCTGCCTGCATTCGCATAGTTCCGTCTAATGTTTGTTGTGCTGCTCTCTGTTACGTTTCCTTACCAGAGCGCTTAAGTACCCGTTGGGAGCGGCGCGAAGAATTCAGGTCTCACTGGCACAATGCTCGGCCTCTTATCTGGCGAGTTCGTCGGCTGTATCGTTATGCACCGAACCGCTGTGTCCTTTAATCCATTGAATGGTTACATTATTGAGGCTATACCATTTGAGGCGCTGGTGGCACTCGTATATCAGTTCATAATCAACCACGCTTGCAGAAGAGCCAGGCTGTCTGAGAGGATGCTGACTGAGTAGTCCATAACTTCTCTAGACAAGCGGCAAGAAAATTGAAATCATTTAGATGTACGCATGGGTCTAGTGTACGTGAAATGATCGGTCTCAACAGTTTATTGGTGACTGAAGGCGAGAACCCGCTAAACGACACTCGCTTGGTGATCAATAGACAACACTCGCCAGGAGACTCATACGTGGTACATACATACCAGTAAGTAATCGCTTGTCCTCGTCGGATACTCATTGCTTGGCAACTAGTTATTGATTGCTCTAATCGCTTCTCGCTAATCACAGGGTGAGCAGCTGCCTATCTCTTGCTAACTCCTTAGGGCTATATTTTACCGGGACACCATGTTCGCACCATGTGGCGCAACCAGTCGCCGTTACAAACAAAATGTATACAGCTCTATAGAGAGTTACTCACCTGGTGTCCGTTTGGTTGCGCAACTCTGTATGCATTGCGATTGGTTGCGCCTTCATGGCGTTCCGGTAAAATATAGACGTTAGTAAAGAGATGGCCAGTACTTTTTTCTTGAAACGAGCGACTTACGATAGTAATTACGCGTAGCTGCCAAATTAACTTTCTTGGACGTGACAAAAGTTGTAAGTGATACTTTCTAGAGTGCGGCCAACGATAGAATGCCTTCTTGACGCCTTGACGAGTTTCACACAAACCAGTAAATGTTTTGCGAATTTGATCTTAATTTTTTTTTTCTTATTCATATTGATCTACTAACAATTGTGTCCACTGGTGTTGCGCTTAAGGTACCCTGTGAGGTATTCGACAGGGGAATTTAGCTTAGAACTAAAACTTGTTTTAGGTAAGTTATATTTAAACTTAGGTTATATAAAAATTTAAGTCAAAGGAAAACATACGTTAAATATACATGCATTTTACTGACGTACTAAGTTTTATGCTACGAATCTGTAAACACCAATCAAACATCGAACAAAATACATGGAACATAAAACATACAATGGGCGGCCTTATCGCTAATGCGATTTCTTCCAGGCAACCAAAGAATGGACACATTCTCCTGAACCACAAATGGGACTGTCGTTGGTGCAAATATCATTGTTACAATTTACTAAAGTAGATACACAAATACATACATAAATACATAGATACTTTAATAGTATAAATAGCCATAAAGTGTTTATTTAACAAGATCATAACGACAACTAGTGTTCCCCCACAAGTCTCTTGAATTCCTGTAACGATTGTGCGCGTTTAATTTCAATAGGACACAGGTTTCTTCTCTGTGAGAGGGAATGGAACGTAATTTACGACGCGGGTCCAGTGCTCGTTGATAGATATTACATGGGTAAATATTTTTGGGCTAAGGCAATTTTTTTACACAAATTGCGGTGCCTGCTTGTTGTTAAAATCTATACGACCTAAATTCTCTTTCTGCAGTATTTAATTATATTGAAAAACCTAGTTCCTATTACAAATTACCAAAACATTTAAAAAAATCCTGTCACGAGCCTCTATATTTTATTAGGATAGTTGCATGCGAACTACCACTTTAAATAAAAGCGCATTAGGTAAATATTTCAATAACATTTAAACCCGAACATGGCTATTTCCTTTTTCGTTGTTCAATGTAAGTATTTGTGAGTATGATCAGTCCGTATTGGTTGCACAATAGTGATGCTGAGTGCCTTCAAACCGTAATAGAGCATGCTTTAGGTGCTTTATTGATTTATAGGCAGTAACTGTAGGTATAAAATTATACTACAGTTCAACGAGCAAAGCCAAGGCGAGGGACAGAAGTAGTTGATTTTTTCATTCGATTGCTCTGGTAACGAAAATATTTAAAGAGAAAGCTATGATTTCCTTATTTTAACCATGTTTAGGTATACCTAAAGTAAATGAATTTCTTATAAGAAATCCATTTACTTTATTGTGAAGGTTAATTAAAAGCTTTCAATCTCAGAATAAATAAAACACTAAAATAACTAATTAACGCCAAATCGTTCTATAAAACCTGGAAATCTTGATATTATCAGGCACACTGTAGATATCCATATAAAATAACTTTAATTCACTTTCCTCGTGGGTTTGTCTACAATGCATATCGCGCCGCTGCGGTGACGTGAAAGCCTTGTCGTCACCATGGTTACGAGACGCTGCAGTGCTTTCTCTGCCCGCCCTCCACCGCAGTAAGCGTCCAACCCTCATACAGAGAGGGTGTGCTGGCCGCTCTCGTGTAAGTGTCGATGTTTCACTTGTTTTGCGAACATAATTGAACACCGGAGTTATAATTTTGAAAAGAGAAACTTTTTTTTTTTAAAATAAGTGTAAAGTTTAAACATGTATTACCAAGGAGGTTTGTTGATGAAGATTTGGATGCAGTTGCAGTGTTTAACAGTGATGCATCTGGTGTTGTGTGTGTGAACCATGGATGAATATTTTATTGTATATTGTAAGACGGCGACATGACGGCTCAGGAGCGTAGCAACATTTTCACCGATGATGACGAAGACTTGGTGAGTATCCGGTATGGTTATATAACAGGATATCCTTGAGTTTTGGATCCGTTCCAAGAATTGCTGCGACTGCTGTTACATAAAGTTTGGAGTGCCTGCAGTGTGAGATGAGATGCTGAAATAAACTGAAAGTACTTTGTATTGAATTTACAATGCAGTTATTTGGTAAAAAAATGAGTATTAGGTACATAGATTTATTTATTATGCAAAAATGTCACTTGATTTGTAATGTTTAATCATTTTTCTATACAAAAGTTTCACCCATTACAGGGAGAAGAAATTTATTCATGTATAGGTCATCTAAAACAGTGAAACTGGTTTTATGTGTAAGGAATTGCAGTTATTGGGTTTTAAGAAAATCACAAAAAATATTGTCTTCAGTTATGCGATTGTAATTTTAAATAGATGTGTTAGGTTTGCAATCAATAATATTAGGCTTAACGATTTACACAGTATAATGTATGAAAAAGCCTAGCCTCTTCCAGGATGCGTTACGATTAAAAAAAATAGAATTAAAAAGAATCTGTTTTGCCTAAAATAAATGGATTAAATTTACGTACATTTTCATACAAATTAAAATATGTGTTCAAATAATCATTAACGCCATTATTATCTGAACAATACATTTTTAAGCAACACTAAGTTCACGTAATCCTTTCTTAACTTGGTTGGGATTCATTTTTTTCAATACACATACATAATGTAATGAAATCGATGGAACAGGGTTATCTAAACAATGCAATCGCATTTCGCGACGCTATCTTCATTTATTCATAGCATGATAGCCGCCGCCGTTATTGAGTGTCATTACCACAGTTTATCGAACCAAAATGCCCGTGTCAAACTCACTCAGCTTCAATTTGTTCTATTCAAAGTATTTTTTTACAGAGGCCTTTCATATCTAGATTGAAGTAATAAAAAGGAAAAGTTTTTGCTCATTTTCCATCATAAGCCTCGGTCGGTTAATTCTCTCATTATTTTCACGAATACAGGCCAAACAGCTGGATTATGAAATCCTAAAAATATCTTTACCTCAACAAAGTTACGACTTAATAACACATTGAATTTAATTAAATGGATCTACGTTCCATTAAGTTGGCATAATAGCAAGTTTAACAGTCGCAACTCACAAAAGCCAGTGAAACAGTGGAACACATTTAAACTTAGTTAAATGTAGCTCCAAATTCAAAGTTGAGACACATTACGTCGGTAGTAGGAAGTGCACATTACGTGTGAGTGGGGATATAAATCTCGGCCCCACAATGATACGGGGTTACGTGGCCTCGTATTGTTGGCCCTACCTTCCCAATCCTAGCAATATTCACCTATTCATAATTCCGACTAGGACGCTTTTGTGATGGAAGGAACACACACAACTACTGTTTATCCCCTTTAGGATCTTTAGAAAATATCTGACACTTTTCAAGGCACTGCTGTGATTAAATTAAACGCCATATATTTTAAGCTTTTAGTAACCCGTATTGATTGTCAAAATATGCGCCGGATGTAAATGTAATCAATTTTTCATACTTTTCGGGTTGTATTTTGGTTGACTATTTATTTTAGTATTCATTGTCTAAAACTCAGTCATTTATTTCAATTAAACCATTTACTTAGTCGTTCAGTCAGAAATATCTTGTTGCCCATACAAGTACCTATACCATGAAGTGCTAATCATTGGTTAAGAAATTTCTTCCATCAGACTTTTAAAAGGAGTAGTAAAATGAAGATGAAAATATGTGTGGAGGTATTTTATTGTAAATTGTAGGCAGAAACCACCGAACCTAGTTTAGCCAGTTGTATTAGTCTGGTTGAACTAAAAGGTATTTCTAGTACTATAATGATTTCCTTGGCCTCTTTACTAAAAAGACGTGGATTTTGTAAAGGTACACTTATGTTTTGTTTAAGTAGGGTACCTTATAACTCTCCAGGCAATGTCAAATTTGAACCTGGCACTGAATACTTAAAAGGGCCTGGAATTCATACAGACATTTTTCCTGGTCCATCAAGGTATGTAAATAATAAAAAAATGTGGATAAGTACAACCCAAGAAAGACTGGATCGATTATGATGACATTTGATTTATTAGATATCTCGAAACCGAATAGTAGAACAACCATTAACATATTAAAAATATCCATAAAACTAACACACGAAAATACACATTAATTTTTATTGATTCTGAGGTGGTAAGAAATTCGATGGGTCAGTAATATAATAAGTTAACAGAGGTGTCTCGTCGAATCCAACTCGGCTGGGCAGCGTTCGGGAAGCTACGATACATCTTCTCGTCGTTCAAGATACCACAGTGTCTCAAGACTAAAGTCTTTGACCAGTGTGTGTTGCCAGTGATGACTTACGGAACTGAAACGTGGTCGCTCACAATGAGCCTCATACAAAAGCTCAGAGTCACGCAAAGGGCAATGGAAAGAGCTACGCTCGAAGTTTCTTTGCGTGATTGAATCAGAAATGAGGAGATCCGCAGAAGAACCAAAGTCACCGACATAGCTCTGCGAGTCGCTAAACTTAAGTGGCAGTGGGCAGGGCACATTGCTCGTAGAACCGATGGCCGATGGAGCAGTAAGGTTCTGGAGTGGCGGCCACGTCCTGGAAGACGCAGCGTAGGGAGGCCCAATAAGGAGGGAAATAGTGAGGTCCGTAAGGTGGACCGATGACCAATTGAAGGTCGTGGAAAGCCGATGGATGCGGGCAGCACAAGACCGGTCAACGTGGAAAGCCTGGGAGGCCTTTGTCCAGCAGTGGACATCCATAGGCTGAGGAAGAAGAAGATGAAGATTGAATTATAAAGTGCTTTAAATGCAATTCACGAAAACGAGGTATCCTGTTCTAAGAATATGACGGTAACTTGGGCGAACAAATGATCAATCTAAGTTTGGTTCTGTATCCTCAAGTTAAATGAAAGTAAGAGACAACTTTTCTACCTTTCGAAATTGCTTCCTTAGAGCTTCACAAAAAAAAACGCGTTTAGAATAAATAAGGTCTGTTTTCTTTGTTGCCATTCTAAACATTTACTTTATTCATATTACTAGATTTGTTTGTTGAAACCATAATTCTGTGATGTTGTTTACAGTCGTTAGGGCGCGTTTAGATTAGGAACAGCAACTACCCAGGTACGAAAATATAAATGTTAGCTTTTTACTTCGAAACTAACAGTCCTTACGGTAGTAGGCTAGATATTATCTATCGGTCTACCTCCTATGAACGAATTCCATAGTTTTAACTGCAGCTACAGGAGTTTCCTACTTCATATCATTAGGTTACATCATTATTATAATAAACTTGTGTTGGGCCACTGTGGAGTAAAGTCCGCCTCTATCTTTTTCCACATTTTGGGATCTACCACGAGAGTAGGCCAATCCTCGCTCATTCCGTAGTCTCGTTCTGAGCATAAGATTATTTATCTATTTACTAGTTGCATCCTGCTATCACTCGCGTAAGTTTTGATCCCGCGGGAATAGAAGTGATGAAAATTATCCTATAAGTTATTCCTGGTATAAACTATCTCTGTGCCAAATTTCTTCTTCATCCGTGTAGAAGTTTTCACTTCATCAGTCACTTTCGATACAGCCCGTAGTTTGGTCCCTTTCTTGACAGACTTAGAGAATAGAGATTTCAATTTATGATGGAATAATATTCCTCGCAATACTTCATGTACTATAACCACTGTAAACGCGTCTTACAGGGTGATTTGGTTGTAGATATAGCTCTTGGGTATACTAAAGCGGTTTCCACGACAACGAGTGTTCAGTCGCTAAACATCACTGAATATTTGTTCAAGGCTGAGTAAATGCCGTTAAGATAAACAGACAAATGTCTCCGTTTCCACTTGGGAGTATAACGTGATAAGAATAAACCTGCCTCAAGAATAAGGACAAACGAACTGTCAACATTGGTTGTAAAGTTCTGGCAAATTGGACTTGATTAAAATCGGCTTCCCGGAAAACTTTGGAGAAGTGGTATCCTTGATTTCGTTAAAGGATGTTTTACGAATCATTGCGATACCCGGCTGGTCAATGTTCATTTTGAATCATTCATTAATAATTATTTCAATTCAGTTGTTCAAAAAAATATTACTAAAAATTACTGATTTTATCCAATATTTCAAACCATTACGGTACTGCTGGAATCTGCTATATTGTCAGAGCCAAATTTATTATGATTGTGATTACGTGCCAATTATCGTTATCAGATGTTATTAAACATATGGTAACAGTGGCATATAGAATTCTAGAGTAAGTGTGGAAGTTACCTAACAGTTTACGCTGCAGTTTTCTTTCGCTGTCAGTTCCAGTTTGCAATATTCAGTGGTCGCATAAAACAAACAGGTAAGATGGTCTCTAAAGCGAATATCAGGTATCTTTTATAACAATAATATTTAAAGTATGACAAACGAAGTCTTTCCGTAATCGAGTAATGCCTTTTTAACTTTCAACTTTATATACAGTCAATTGTACTTTTGTATATCCCTCATAGTCTAAAAATGTGATCACAATAATGCTTCAATAATCTGTACAAAAATAGTCAGTATCAGTGTCATCAACCAGAAAGCACGTGTACGAAATATATTTAAAGCATAGACTCGTTGCCATCTCGTAGCACTTTTCGTAGCAGCGTAGCACCATAAAAATTTCGCTACAATTAAATACACATTTATGTAAGCATGTTTAAAGAATGTTGAAAAATATTATTTTACAATTCAAATGTATTTTGAAACATGTTTGCACTATAAACTATTAATATCACCTTTTTTAAGTATTTCCCTATGATCGATGTTTTTAACTGATATATTTTACAATTCACAGTGGCACCTGACCAGAATGCGTAATCTGAACCGCGAAACTAGTTTTAATCGAAAATCGAGTGAAGTATTTCAAACAGAAGCAAAGAAAGTTAATCTATTCAAATACGAAATTTGAATTTCAATTTGTTGAAATAAACAAGAATAATTTGGAAGCTGGACTTTTTTTGTACATACTCGTACAGTACGTAAAGATGACGTATGAAATTGTTTTAAATTTATTTAGTGTTTTTTTATGGTTTTTCATCTTTTAAGACTTAATTTTTGACAATCAATCTAAACTTAAGCTACGGCGAGTCCCCGCCGTGTCCCGGGAGGCACGTTCAGCCAAAATCAAACCAAAACCAATGCTCTAAAATTAATGAAATTTTTAGCCACATCGCACAGTGGCGTTGCGTGAAATTGCGACAACCACACTTGCGCCCGATATACCTTTGCTCAGCGTAATAATTTATACAATATTGTTCATTGCATGAAAATTGTATTATTAATTTAGCTCTTATGATCCTATATTTAGAATCTTATATAAAGATTATTTTCAAAGGTCGAGCAGAAATAACTACTTATTAGTGGTTTATTATTAATTTTTTCAGACGCATATTATACTAATCTAGAAGTATTGTAAGAATTGTTTTCTATATTATGATGTATGGATGTGTACCTGTAGTATATCGATCTCGTTCTTTCTGTGCCTACTTTCTTTACTTACAGGTATAAGGTAAAATTTTTAAGGGATTTTAACTTGAGAGTTCCACAAAACTCGCTGCATTATTTACGTTATTGAGCAAGCTTTATTTTTCGAATATATGGAGCAATGAATTAGCAATATCCTTAAAAATTATTTAGATTGTGATTTTAATTAGTCTGTTACGCAATTAGGGTAATTAGAAATTATTAATAAAGATAGGGCCCACATCGGACGACCCGCCGTCGTACGACGAGTTTCCACCCTTACGTTGTTAACAGTACCTACTACGATCCAGACGAAGCGTTTCACTTCTTCTATTATACCACGTACATCGAGGGACTGGAAGAATTTGCCGGTGGCGGTGTTTCCGTCACATTAAAAAATTGAGTGTCTTCAAGGCTAGAGGGAATAGGCTCTTAATAAACTAGCGCGCTCATGCGAGCTGAATGATGCTGATCCATACATGTTCGTCAACGGACGCCGTCGGAGGGATATTTTTTTTATGTGTTTTCCATAATGGACGCTCTTAGCGTACATTATATTTCTGCATCGTTCTCACATGGTTGATTTCAACATGAATGATGTAATCAAATATTTGTATCAATAGCTTGATAATTGAAAAGAGTGTCCATGGAGTTTCTTGCCTGTTCTTCTGCATAGGTACCTACTCTTTGGAATGGGCGACTAGCTTCACCTCACTGACTGACCGACCTTCTGACAATTCAAAAGTGCCTGTAACTGATTTATTTGAAATAAATGCTTTGATTTGATTTTACCTTCAGAAGGGATCACCAGAACATCAGAATTAATTAAAAAACTGAATTTACCCACGAACTTACATTTTTTTAATACTGCAAACAGATAAAACTTCTGTGGTCTCCGTTACAAAAACGATGTTTTCTTCAGCAACTCTAATATGTACCGAATATATTTTTCTTTCCTCTATACAAATCATGAATTCAGCATAAGATTACATCCTAGCGTAGAATTTTTTTATTGTTTCAAACATTATAACCGCGTTGGTTTGTATGCTGTATTCTTTTTTTTTTACAACTCGTGAATCATGGTTTCAGTTTGCATAATGGTAATTGTTTTTGCCTGTATAAATACTTCGTTTGTAAGTACATCACTACATGATGACAGAAATCGGCTTAGTATTTTTTTTTTAAATGTTCATGATAGTTGATATGAAGTCATTATATGAAGAAAATTTGGGAATGTTTCCCGAAAGATTTGTAAATTAGGCAAAACTGAGAGTAGTTCTTTATATTTTTGAACGGACACGAATACGGACAAAACAATATTTATCGTGTCAGCTATTGAGTAAGTTAAGGTCATTTTTCTACAGCTTTTTTGAAAGCGGGTAGTATCCATACTAGGTTATTTTCTAAGCCATTCATCCAACGCCTGATCTTACACTAGTCGTGTCGGATTAGTATCGCATTTGAATATGGGGTGAGAAAGAGTGCACCTGTGTCTCTTCCCACTCTTGTGCATTTTAATAGTACATAAAGTACTTTAATAGATCCCTGATATAATAAGTTGTTGCTATAATAAGTTTATCCTTTTGAAATCAAATATATCATAAACCAAGCATAAATAATACAACAATTTCTTAATAAAATGTAACCCTGAAAGAGTCGGTTAACACCTACGGAAGGTAGCATTGGTCAGCTGACACCACGAAGGTTTCCCTTGAAGAATAAATTAAGTTCACGTCTAGAAGGTAAGTGTGACCTTCATGTATTATAAATTACCCGCAACCCCGCCCTACTCCTGACGCCTTGTTACCAAGTTTCTTTAAATTTTAATTGTAATACCATAGCTATATACCCATAGCTACTACGACAAAATACATACATTGTCGTGGAGTTGCGGACACCAGACCGTATTATCTATTACCTAGATACTGCGGCCAGTTCAGATAGAGGTGCCGGATTATTACGGTTTAATGCCAGCATGATTCCTCTTGAGAGAGACGGACAGATAGCGCCATTCCTTTTCATACCTTTTTACATCGCCTTACCATCAATAGTTCGTTATTCCCTATATACCTTGCCTGAATGGCTCAGTAGACTTCCAACTGTCCAAGATTAACTTCTGAAAGGACAGAAAGTAACCTACATATAATATAATTGTGTCATCCTGTGTCTTAGCTATGTTTATTATGTATATCATGTGTGGAGTACTGTAGCCACATTTGGGCTGGTGCTGCAAAATTCCACCTGGCTACTTTGGATTCATCGGAGAAACGTACGAAGAAGCTAATTGGGGACCCAGATTTAGTTCAAAACGGTCTCCAAAGCCTGAAGCACAGGGGAAGAGTAGCCAGCCTATCGGTGTTGTATAGGATGCATTTTGGAGAATGTTCCGAGCGCACACCCTCCAAAATGCATCGCATCTCTTCAATTGCATGATTTAATTCTCCCATCTCCGTTCCATCATCGGACGACCCGTCGTGCGGCGAGTATCTACCCTTACGTTGTTGACACCACAACGATTCGGACGAAGCGTTTCGCCTCGTCTTTTATACCGCGTAATTTGAAGAACTGGCGGTGGTTCCGTATGACTACAATTTAAGTGTCCTCAAGGCTACGGTTAGTAGGTTCTTAATAAGCTAGCGCGGCAAGATTGCGGTCCAGCACTAGTTTATAATTTATAAAAATAAAAAATAATTACAAAATGTATCTCGCGGTTCGTCCGCGTGGTCGTTAGAAAATATCAAAACTGCAGTGGCACGCTAAGTACTACATTACTATGAACTGCGCCAGTGTATGAACAAAAATGCTGGTTTGTATTGTTTACTCGTATTCATAAAATTTACACACTTTTACAATAATTGTGACGTCACAACACTTCGTATGTCTATGCGTCCGTGTGCGAAGTGAAGTGTGAATTGTGGAATCAAGTATATATTTGCGCATGGATCTTACAGAAGGGCTTCGAAACCCACCAACATCAAACCCATAGATTTTCACAGTGGTCGCCCGGTGAATAGCACAAAAGCGTTCTGAACAAATGCTATTAGTATCAACTCATAAGCTGCATAAATTTTAGCAGTAGGAAGCATGGCATACCAATACTTGTAGAGCTGTTGGCGCGTGGAGGAATAAAAGTCCAAGTAAGGAAATAAAAGTAAGGAATAAAAGATTCCAGGTCAGACTGTATCAATGTAACTTTACTAAGTTATATGTATATCTTGGACACCAATGGCTGATTAATAGGTGAAGGAAAATATTTTGAGGAAACCTGTACTTTAAGTCTGAAATCGCCAACCCGCATTGAGTAAGCGTGGTGATTACGCTCAATCCTACTCTGTATAAGTGGGAAGATAAAAAAGTTGATGATGATGGTGGAGTGTTATCTATGCGGCATAAATGAAACGTACCCTTTTGAGAAGATTCGTATGATTTTTCAGCGGAAAATTTGGTAGTATTGCGTAATAATTAATTCCGCGAGAAACGTAATAGTTGTTTACATCTTTCTGTCAAGAAAGAGTTTTTAGCTAGTCTTATGCTCAAAGGGCACGGCGCGGTTTGCAATGAAGTGTCAAAGTAAAGCGTCAGATAAAACAATATGTAAATAGTTAAATACACATAATAAACATTGTATTTTGTAAACATAAGCAAAATGGAATGTATTGGAAATAAACTCTATTTCATAAATATATTGACTAATTTATTCATAACACAAAAATATATAACAAGGCTTTTTTACTAACGGCTAGACTAGAAATCAATTAAAAACCACTTGAACATAAAGCTGGTAATTTCAATGAAGTGCTTCTAGCAATAACTTCGTAACTTTAAACTGCAAAATTAATTTACTGCCGCTATATTAATTAATTGATTCCAACGTGATTACTTTAGCAGCGTTTGCGAGTTTTCTTCATTAAACAAACTTCGAAGCCGGGCTTCATCGATACTTACATTTTAAAAGAAGCGAAAAGTATATCCAGTATTGAGTTAATCTATGGACTCAATGAATTTCTAGTTTTGAGAACCCCACCACTTAGGTGTGTAATTACCTGTCTTAGCCGCCTTTTATTCCCCCTCTCAGTATAACCAAAGTCTACATCATACAATCATTTCAATTTATGTCACTACATCTTCCTTTAACCGGCATCGTTATCTTACCACATCCTTCCCAGGTACAGTTTAGCATTTATTTATTTATTATTTAATCTTTCGCACATGAAATGTACAGAGGAGGACTTAATGCCTTAGGCATTCTCTACCAGTCAACCAGAGGAAGTGAAGAGACAAGATGGTAGGTGCTTTAGTTGAAAAAAAAATTGTAAAAGATATAAATGCTCTTAACACTATTAAAAATTACTTAAATAAGCATACATACTACTAAAATTTGGAAGAGAAGTGAAGCAATCATTTAAGCCTGAAATCGCCAACCCGCATTGAGCAAGTGTTGTGATTACCCTCAATCCTTCTCTGTATAAGAGGATACCTGTGCCCAGCAGTGGGACGATAAAAAGTTGATAATGATGATGATGATGATGTGTAGCAATAACTCTACCCTAATTATTGCGAAAATAACTCTGCAATTTCCGCTTGAATGCAAACCGACTTGGGGCCATCCTGATATCAAGAGGAAGCGTATTCCACAGAAGAATGGATTGAATATGAAATGAAAAATTAACAAAGTCAGTCGTATGTGAAGGACAGAGTAAGAGGAGATTGTTAGAAGAACGCAGTTTCTTAGTGTGTGAAGAACATAAATATTGGAAGTGCACAGCAGCTTGATCAGCGTGTTATGAAATTAAGCGAAATACACACAATATCAACGAAAATTTGACTACATAGGTATTTATGTAGGTACATACTATATTTGTTTGTTTACTGTACTTTCATTTAAATTTATTTTATGAGTTTTCGAAATTCGTCAACGCAATGAATTTGTAAAATAAAAGTAAGACGTGAAGTAGTTGTCAACACTTGGCACGGCGTTGGTCCTTAACTGCTAAGAACACACAACTTTCCTCTCGGAAGCCGGGGGATGTCGTATTTGCTAACTCCACACTCTGATTTTTGTTGGAACAAGACTTTAAATTTAATCTGAAGATTCTATGGAATAATTTACGACTTTAGAAGTTGTGATAACACTAACAATGATCGGAACTCACTAACTCAGAGTTTGATTACTTTCTTTTAAATTATGATTTAAGGTCATCTAGGGTCCACTAAGACCGATGCCTGTTAGGGCCGAGGATTGTACAAATAAGATACCGTGGCTCTGGCACAGGCAATCGAAGGAACACGGGTGGGTTTTGATCAGTAAATGTCTGACACGTCCTTTCGCTCCACCCAGAGCGGTAGAAGTCATTTGATGCTTTCCCAACCAAAAAAAATTATTTCTCTAGAATCTAGATGATATAATTACTTTGTTAATTAATTATTTTGCATATCATAATCAGCTTATAACGTTCCCACAGATGGGGCACAGACCTCTCTGTGAGATGGTCATAATCCACCACCACATAAAACTTTATATAACATAAAACAGATTATACTACAATAAATACACGTTTGTTCTCTCTGTACAAGATAAAACCCCGCCAGGATTTTAAAACTAAATATTTCGCAGTTCAAATAAATCTGTCTCGTTGGCATGGGCAACCGGATTTAATTTCCAAATAAAAAGATCTATAAAAGGTTTTACGTAACCGTTGGAATATTTTTTCTAAGATAAAGTTCAAAAGAGGAGGAGGAAATTTATAGGCAATTTACGCACCTTCTACACACTCTCAAACTTCGTCCTTTTGTTGTGGGTGCCCACTCCACCATTTTCCTGGTTATTGTATCATTTTGTACGGTTTGTAACCTTCTTCGAAATAATTGCTTTAAGGCTGACCTCGCTTTTCGGATTTCCTTAAAAGTTTCTCTTTGTAAAAGCTTTCTTTAGTCTTCCGTCAGTCAGGGGATTAAGGAAGTGTATTTTTTACGTACGTACATACTCAAGGGCACTTTATGTTTGCCTCATTAAACCTGTATTGTTGGAATGTTTGTTATATAGAGAGGCAATTAGGTTATCACATTAAGTAGCACTTTATTGCCAGTTCTTATCAGTCTGTTAAAATATAATAAAGGCACGAAATATATCATCCTTGTTATTAAGACACGTATTTAACATAAACCTTATGGTATTGTTACTTAATAATAAAACTAAACTAAATTAAGTTTAATCTTTTTAATTATTACAGCGTTACGAGGTCTTGCGGCTAGAATGTTGATGTTTTTCAATTATTGTTTATGTTTAAAATTTTCATATGATAAACACACATATACACAGACGCACATTACCACGCCACTGTTTAAAGCTCTCTAGAGATATTAATGCGTGGTCTTACAGTCGTACTTACAAAACTAGTTAACTCATTCGAGTGAGGATTAAACCGCTCTCATTATGTAAGTTTCTAGACCAATTCAAAACAAAGTTCAGCGAAGAATACGATGGAGGGCATACAGCGGCCGCCTCGCGAACCGCACTCAGCCACCTTCAAAGCTGAACTTTCCTCAAAGCCAACTAGACATGTTTATTCCAATTCAGTTATTCTATTAATGTTTGAAGAGAAAGCAAATGAGCACTTGTAAGTGAAGTATTCAATTTGCTCACACGCAAGCAGGCTGACTTACCGTACCTCCTTTGAGTTTAATGTTCGTTAGTAATTGGATTTTTGCCTAACTAAGTGATACAAATAGAGTTATCAGACATGCCTGCCAATCGATTCTGGGCAAAATTCACCGTGAGAAGTTGAGTGAGAAAGTGAGCTGTCAATAGTGTCATTCCCTTAGCATTAGATGAAATCACAGGTCATTCCACGCTCACTTTACTTAAGCATTAACGATAAGATGGTTATAGTACCGGTATGATGATGTTCGATCGATGAATGAAAGTCGGAAGGTCTGTTTAAATTGTGTTATTTAATAAACATACAAGTATGGTCTAAAATTTAAAGTGATTTTGAATTTCGCTGTAGCAAGCCGCAGCCCAGAACCTTGGGGGAGGCCTATGTCCAGCAGTGGACGTCTTTCGGCTGAAATGATGATGATGATGATGAAGCCGCAGCCTGGATATGTGCCCATCATCATCATCATCATTTCAGCCGAAAGACGTCCATTGCTGGACATAGGTCTCCCCCAAAGGTCTCCACGACGACCGGTCCTGCGCCTCCCGCATCCAGCGGTTTCCCGTGACCTTCACCAGGTCGTCGGTCCACCTTGTCAGGGGCCTACCCATGCTACGTCGTCCAGTGCGTGGTCGCCACTCGAGAATCCGTTGGCCTCATCGGGCATCGGTCCTACGGGCAATGTGTCCAGCCCACTGCCACTTTAGTGTTGCAATTCTTCGGGCTATGTCGGCTACTCTCGTTCTTTTGCGGATCTCCTCATTCCTTATTCGATCGCGCAGTGAAACCCCAAGTATAGCCCTCTCCATTGCCTTTTGAGTGACTTTGAACCTTCTTATAAGGCCCATTGTTAGCGACCACGTCTTAATTCCATAAGTCATCACTGGCAACACACACTGGTCGAAGACTTTTATATTGAGCCACTGCGGTATTTCGGACGAGAAGATTTTACGTAGCTTCCCGAAAACAGCCCGGTTGAACGCAATAGCTGTTTCCGCACTTAGTCCTTCCAGTAAACAATTGTGCGCATAGGTAGCTACTTACACGTACGTATACATAAGTTGCGAAATGTTGGTGTACATATGTGCACCTCTGTCTAATCCTTCGGGGATTAAAGCATGTTGTTATGTTGTGTGATGATAAACAAAACTGAGAAAATACGACTGTTATATACGTATATTTGTTATTTGTCTGAAGAATTAGAATTTATGCTTTCTGTTTCGCGACTATTACGACTTTATATAGGAAAATTAATGCAATTCAGTTCTGATTAGAAATAAGAATGGCCCTAATTCTTACACTGAGTGAAGTGAAAGCGAAAAACTTCCATATAACAATGAAGATCAAAAATAAACATTCCGAAGTTTGTTCGAAATTTATCGGTCAATCGAATTCAAAGGGACGATCCCTTTTATATTTAGAGTCACCTTCAAACTTTGGTATCTAATTAATGACATTCAAAATCGTATTAAGTAGAAATCTGTATTTAACAAAGCTTCGTTGTTTGTTAAACGTGGCTGAAAATTTGTTTGACGCCAGTTGGAACTATCTAATGTTAGCCTCGTGACATTGTATCCAACTAAACTATGTAGATGGTATTAAAGTAAATAAGCTAGATGGCACTTACGAGAGTAGGTAATAATGAAGTTGAACAAATTGTTCTCTTTTTTCTTGTCTATTTATTTATAAGACCGAACGACCGATACCGACCACTATTTATATGATATTTGTATGATATAGTTATTTCGGGTCTGGCTGTTGGTACATGTGAGTTTGCAAACGCAACCATGATACAAGAGAAATTTCTAGTGTGGCAAAAAAAAAATTGTGGTGTGGTAAAATAAATAAATACATACGGAGAGGTCACTCACACAAACGTAGCGTAGGAACACCCTTGGGCGAGCTGGAGCGACGACATCCAAAGGTAGTGGCTGGCGGAGAACTGCTGCCATAAAAGAGGCCTATGTCCGGAAGTGGACGAGTAGAGGCTGATGATGATGATCAGAGGTCACTTACATTTCTCAGATCCTAACCTAATGTGACAAGACACAAGCATCGAGAAAACTGATACTAGAACCCGTATCTGGGAAAGTATGATTATGAACATCATAAATAAAAATACACTCCGTTTTTCAGCTGATTGTTTAGCTTGATGGAAGTCTAATACATACCTACTTAAGAAAAACAAAAGGCTTCACTCACGTATTACGTGTCAAAGTTGTTTTGTCTTGTTTTATGTATTACTTTCGTGAGACGCATAAAGAAGTTTATTGTTATTTATGGTTTTACTCACATGCTTGTTTTGGGATTTCCCCTAACTTCGCCGGTCAGGATTTATAAAAAGTAAGGTTTTTTTTTGTAATTCATTACCCAACACTAGGAATTTCTCCTGTACCGTGGGTTACATACATATAAACTCACATAAATAAACAGCCAGACCCGGAACAATTATTTGTAGGTCATATCTGTTCCGTGCGGGAATCGAACCTGCGATACGCAACGCCACTGCGCTAACCGTGCAGTTTTGATCATAAAGTCGAAAATAAATTCAAGTCTAAAAGTTCATATTTTTTTTTTTATCAATTTATAAACCAGCGCTTGACCGCAATCCCGCCTGATGTAAGCAGTGACGCAATCGTTGATGGTAAAGCGCACTAGCGCGCGTTTATTAAGAGCCTATTCACTCTAGCCTTGAAGACACTCAAATTGTAGTCCGACGGAAACACCGCCGCCGGCAGATTGTTCCAGTTCCTCGAGGTACGCGGTATAAAGGAGGAGGCGAAACGCTTCGTCCGGATCGTAGAGGTGTTAACAACATAAGGGTCGAAACTCGTCGTACGACGGGTCGTCCGATGGTGGAACGGAGATGGGGGAATTAAATCGTGCAATTCTTTCGCACACTCCCCAAAATGTATCCTATAGAACACCGAAAGGCTGGCTACTCTACGCCTGTGCTCTAGGCTTTGGAGACCAACTCGAGTTAAATCAGGGTCACCAATCAGCCTCTTCGCACGCCTCTCCACTGAATCAAAAGTGGCCAGATGACACTTAGCAGCACCAGCCCAAATGTGGCTGCAGTACTCCACACACGAACGGACCTGTGCTTATAAATATTTATACCTGGTTCATTTAAATATTTCTTCATTTCAAATAGCCATCAGAAAATTGAGAATTACTTAGGTATGTCTGCCGTATCCAAGGTAGTGACTGAATAACCGACGAATTAAATGGACGTTCATGGTGAACAACACATCATCTCGTGAAGTTTCTCTAAGAAGAGTATTGGCCAAAGGGTGTTGTTTACCGCCGATTTCGTGGCCAGCTAAGTGACACCAGTCAACGAAACACGACGCCGACACTTCTTGTACATTAGGTGTAGTTAAATATGTTATATGTATTTATCGTATTTTAAGTTATTATGTAAACATATACCTACAATACTATATTCTATTATACTATAACTGTATATACTATAGTATTGTATATGTTTATATGGACATTAATGCCTGAAATAAATGCATAAATAAAAAAATGACTTGGCAAGTGCCCTTTTTATTCAGCTAACAAAAGACATTGAATTGAAATGTGTAACACACAGTAATACCTCTTTTTTTTTTTTTGCCGGGGTGGAAATCCTCATAGGATGCCCGCCGCCCTGGGGTGGGCGACGAGGTATGTCAGACTTTTACTGACTAAAACCACCCCGGTGTGTCTTTTATCACGAGCGCGCGTGGGGCCGCGGGAGTCTAAATTCTTCCACGGCCCCACACCCTCGTGCTGGCCCGGTCTGTCCGGGCCTCGTCTCCTGCACGGGGTAGTGGGGTGTTAAGCTACCCCGTGCATCGCCTACACAGTAATACCTACGGCAACATCACAATTACGGCGATTGAAGATTTAAGTCTATACTTAATCTTCTAAAAAAAATGAAAAAAAGAAAATGGCCCTCATTTTGAAGGAAGGTATTTTATATGTAAAAACAAAAGAAGCAAGTTAAAAGTTATGCTTAAATTGATGGTTTATTCAAATCTGAGTTCTCGAGCTTTTGGCCTTTTGAAAGGGGTAAGGCATCGGTCTCAAATTCAATATCAGTTTACCTTCATAGGGATCAGGAGTCACAGTACAGATAAGATAAAGATGAAACAGAATTTATTTTAACCGTCCCATAAAATTACTGTTTTGTTAATAGACAAAATATTTGGGTAAGGACCTATTTTATCTAAGCCAGATAAGTTTAGTGGAGAAATAATTTTCAATTTTAATTATTATTCCGTACACACATGTTCACACATATACAATACACTTGATTGTGTGTAAACATGTTGTATGTATGTTAGTGTACTTATTCTCATAATGTTTGTTTTGTTTTTGAGGTTCGTTTTGATTTTGTGGATTATTTTTATGTCCTTTACTTATTCACACGTTGTCTACTTCTCTGTATCTGTGTGTCCTACTGCAGGTATGCTGAAAGATTTTTTTTATGAAATAAGCGTCATCTCTGTACCTCTTTTCTGTTCTGTTTGTTTTTGTCTGTTTATATTTGTGTAAATAAATCAGTCAGAAGTTATATTAAATTTCATTTAGTTCATGAAGTTTAATTTCGTTGTTTCAGTAACCGTCAGGTTGTATGATGGATACGATCGATTGGCCATAAGGAAACTTGATAAATCATGGGGAAGACCTTGGCCCGGCCGTGGTTGAACGGATATATTATGTAAAATAAAGTAAATGAATGTTACTTGAGCGCCTAATAGTCAGTTATACTAACATATTCTTTTGTTGTGCCAAAATTGGAACTATCAACAATCCGCCATCTTGCTTATATCAATACCAATACATTTCACCACATCCATACAAATATTTACCACTAAGGGGATTTGTCGATGCAATTCGAACGCCAAATTATCCTTATGGCCGTCTATAGATTGATATAGACTCAGTAATGTTTCAATTTGATGAAAGTTTTTGTCCTAAGTGGTATAGCAGTTATGAGTGGTATCACAGCGATCTTTATTATCATTCCAATAGAGTTTCTATTAGCTACTACCATTGGGATGTGTGCCAAAACCAATATGATCCTTCGCCGTATCACATTAAGGATGCTGTTACGTTGGAACTGTTAGACGTAAAATAACTGTGATAAGACTGGAAGTAAGTCTCCAACAAAGTTGTTTTTATTTTAGTTTACTTTGCGTTGCATAAGCCAAAAGCATGAAAGAAGACATATTAATATTGATCAAAATGTTTATTTTGATTCCAAATTGATCGCTTTTATATTTTTCTCTTTTTTATCAGGCTTTTTAGAATATTATTTTATAGTTCATCCAAAACAAACGATGACTCAAAAATGTTTTGTAAATACACGTCTTGAAATATACAAATCCCTCGGGAGCAAACACAATAAAATTGTAACAAAATATCATAACAAATAAATTGTGAGAGGAAATTCAATTCACCGCCTTTCAGAGGGAGGAACACAAGGTTACAAACAAATAAACATAGGTAAAGTTATTTATTCAGTAGATATCGATCGTGGCAGGTCAGGGGAGACGTGACCTGTGTGAACAACCCCAACTTTCCCCCTAAATTGGCCTCGTTAATAACGGCAATGCTGCTAATAAGTCGTTTCCATCTACGAATGTTTATCTTTGACCAGCTCAAAGTAAAGTAACTCTACCCCTCATTGTTATAGAACTGAGTTCTCTTTTGCTTTGTTCTCGAAGTTTTAAACTATTTGAGTGATGGCGTCGAAAGTTCAGTTTAATATTGCGTTTTCTAATCCAAAACAAAAGAAAGTTTCCCATAATTTACTCTGCGTTTAAGAAAACAAAAGAGGGGTCCAATTTCTTCTTGGCTCCAATTTTGTTTTGCAATATCTTTAAAGTGTACGACATTCAAATCTTTAGGGTGTTCAATCAAGTAAAGTTGTCGAATGTTATTTTATCAACTAAATCCACAACTCCTAACTTCTAACTCCGCATATCAAACGAAAATCAGTCTAGTTCTCTCCAACCAGATTTATTAACGTGGGGTGTATTTCTTAATCAACTATAAAAGACGGGTGATGTTGTTGTGTCTGGCGCGCAATTGCCCAACGGTTGTTGGTGGGAAGTTGTTTATATACAGGATGTATCTGACATCGTAACGCAAACTTCGCGAAAAGGATAGACCGCATGCCACTAATAAAATTATGATAGTCATTTATGTCGTTAATGAACGGTCACAGAATTCACAGTGTTTAAAAAAATGTGTCGGCTCGACCTTTGAACGTTGCAAGCGTGCCTCCGTGCGGGTTTGTAGGTATGACGTTGATCCCTGATGTGAACTCTATTAAATCAGCTAATAATATAGTTTTTCGAGTTTTGTTTTCATTGCGATTTTTAGTGTAATTAGCGAATTAATTAATTTTTACTTTAAAATCTTATTGGGTTTTAAAAGTATAGAAATTATGAACGGTCTAAAGTGAAAAAAGCTACATATATTTTTTTGAAATCATGAAAAAGCCGACGAAAAATTCTACCACTGGGGGGTTCAGAATCATGTACTGGATCCATGGTGCTCGTTTGTGCGTCGATGTCAGATACACCCTTTATATATTTGTTGCACGGTAAACTCTACTTTTGAGATGTAGAATCTGTATGACGCATTTTTTTTTTTAATAATTATAAACTAGCTCTTGACCGCAATCCCGCCTGATGATAAGCAGTGATGCGATCGTTGATGGTAAAGCGCGCTAGTTTATTAACAGCCTATTCACTCAGAAAAACTGAGCGAATAGGAAGGAAGACGGCAGCATTGTTCGCATGTGGTGTTTGTAGACACGCAACACTCTGATTTGAAAAGAAAAAGCTTCCAAACAAACAGAAACAGAAGGTATCAGCTATCTAAACATAATTTCCAACGATGAGACACTACATTGTATTGGAGAATCTTCTCCTGAAAATTCCATGAAAATTAGTTTAAAGGTTAAGTGAGGTGGCGATCGATCCGGCCGGCACTGGCGGACTGGTTCGGGAGAAGGCACGGCTCCCTGACGTTTCGGATGACACAGGTACTTTCGAGGCATTTTTGTTTCGGAAAGAAGCTGTGGAGGAGGATACTGACGATTACCAGGAGGACACGGCGCGGCATACGCTGGCAGAGTGTGCCGCTTGGGAGGAGCTGTACCGTGCCCTCGTCTCTGAAGTAGGCAGTGACCAGTCGCTACCGGCCATAATCGAGTCGATGGTCGGCAGCGAAGAGTCCTGGGATACGGTGGTTTCTTGAATGGTGGATGGTGGTGGTTTGCGAAACAGTCTTCTCGCAAAAGGAGGTCCTGTGGGTGTCATATACCCAGAATCAGTATAGCGCTCTCCGTGTACAGTATAATAATGCGTTCAGGGTGTTGTTGGGGCTGCCCCGGTATTGCAGCGCCTCGGGTATGTTTGCCGATGCCCGTGTCGACTGTTTTTACACGACAATGCGAAAGCGGTGCGCGTCTCTGGGGCACAGGCTCCAGATCACCTCCAACAATCCTGAGCGTATTTGCGAATAGGTTTGATTGTCAATATATTAACCATTGTTATATGATTAATGTACTAACAAACAAACAAATTACTCAGAGGCAGGCGTACTATTTAATATTTATTTTCTCTTTTATTTCTTTATTTTTGATGTTTAAAATTTTGCATTATATATTCGTACATTGTAGTGTATTTGTATTTCTGGATTTTATTTGAATAATGTATTGTTTGTGTTTGTATGGGCTTTGATGCTAGAAATAGATGAATAAATAAATAAATGGATCCAGGGGCGACAGAATCGGGGACATTTCTCGCGCCCCAAACATCAGGATCCGAAGAGGTGGCGTGAAATGTTCCACGTGCGGCTCTCTTAAATGTCACGGGGGAGTCATACACTCCACTCCCCCCCCCCCCTGATCCGTGGAGGCCCACAGTGGCGGGCAGGTTGAGGAAGAGGTGTCAGCTCATCGTGAAGGGATCCCCAACGACCGGTGCCTCCTGGATCAGGGTTGCGAGTTGGTTAAAAAGGAAACCGTGGTCCTGGCGCACAGGCAAGTAAAGAAACACGAGTAGGCTTTAGTCAGTAAAAGTCTGACATACCCTTTCGCTTCGCCCAGATCGGGAGAGGTCATTTGATGATTTCCCATCTCAAATAAAAAAAAGGTTGAGTAAGGTCTTTGTTTTTAATTTTGAACATTAGGGCATATTGAGTAATGGACGTTTTAATAGCATACTTATAAGTGAAATTATTTTTATTTACCACAAAATAGATAAACAAAATGTCCACCCTTTCGAAGCCGGGACGGACCGCAGATATACCTTTTCCTTTATTTAATACCTACATCATATTTTTTCCCGAGATAAGCTTTTGTGTTAATTTATTGTGGAGGATTATAAGGATTTGTATTCTGCTCTCATTAATGTGGGCCACACGTGATCTTATTATCAATTTTACCTTTGACGACGAGTTGTGAATTATATTACGAGTTAAATAAACATAATTATATAAAGGTAAATTAATTGGCTACAACAAGAAACATGATAATATATTTACCTAAATATATTATCGACATTTCAAAGTTCGGCTGTGTAATGTTCTATTTGCTTCTAGCTTTTATTAGCTCGTGGCAAAAACTGTGGAACAAACTCCGCCATCTCGTTATCCCTCCCTGTACATGAGTTACCTAACATGGTAACCTCTCCGGACCCAGTTTGGCCGAAGTAAGGAAAACCTTCAGAATAGAATACTCTTTATTATGTACACTATATAGATTATAGAACACAAATATACCTAAAGATTTTACAAATGGTGACACAATGGGCGGTCTTATCGCTAAGAGCAATCTTTTACAGACAACCTTTGGATGGAATATTAAGCGGAAGAAGAGAGAAATAATGTAGGTAGTCAGTGTACCATTTACACAGATTATACAATAAATTTGTACGTTAAGTGTATCATACTAGTTTAAATAAATATATACATCTAATTAATAAATATCATACAAGAGCCAATAAAATATAATGATATGATATGACATGTTCAGGTAGAGCTTAATAGACAACTCCGTTTTGTAGGGAAAATGTGGTGTTGTTTCACTAACGATGAGACAGTTAATATCGTGTCCTGCGTGATAGGCTACACGTTACAGAAACTGATGTCAGTGATGGCGCTAAATAAGTAATCGAATTCTGGGCCGAGTCCATTTAGTTTATTATCGACACTTTAGAAGACTACTCACCGCTAAAACATCCTTGCGGCACTATAAAGCTCTATAAGTCACGCACTATAGGTATGTTTAACAAATATGAATTGGTGAAAATTACACTGTTTCTTGAACGAGGAATACCTCCCAAACGCTACTGGTGAACCTGTGAGGTTCTCAGTTTCATTGCAGGGTAGGGAAAAGAATATTCCGTATTTCCAAGTTTAGCAGGGTTTTCGCATTAACAATCCGGAGTCTGGATTTGTACCCGGTCAATGTAACTTTAATATTTGTGTACTGTGGGTACATTTCAGCCTAACCCTACGGTCTCAGGCTATGTTATATTTGATAGCGACACATTCATAAGATGGGAAGACGATATCAACAGAACAGCTGATCTAAACTGGAAAAAGTCGCATAACATAGAGACAAATGTGGTTGGTATATTTCTTGTACACGTGTTTTAATAATCTCTATCTAATAATAGAAATTAATAAAACTAACAAACAGTCTAAGATATTATAACCAAGAAGTATGCCTATTAAAAATAATTTTATTTCTATAAAGACCAGCGGTAGCTTAGTGATATAGGCCGCAACTTTTAAGCTGTAGATTGTAGGTTCGACCCAAATCAGGTACTATGTGTAATTTCATCACCACTGCTCACAAAACGGTGAGAAAACATGTCATGTGTCAGTGGCATGTCCTACAGCAAAATCTTCGAAGACATGAAATAATAAAAATAATAAATATATACGGAAAAATCACACAGCTAGCGCCAAAGTAAGTTCGAGACTTGTGTTATGGGATATTAACTCGACGATACTATATTTATAATAGATACATATATAGATAAACATCCAAGACCCAGGCCAATCAGGAAAAGATCGTTTTCCATCATGACCTGGCCGGGGATCGATCCCGGGGCCTTCATGTCGCAGGCAGGCGTGTTGACTGCTGCGCCACGGAGGACGACCGAAATCTTCTAATCCGCACTGGGTCCGCGTGGTAAATTACGGCTCTCTCATCGAGAGGAGACTGACTGATGACGATCATGTGTCCCAGAAGTGGGATTATTACTCGTATAGCCTAATAATAATAATATAATACTTTCATGTCATGCATTTTATAGTAATTACGTAATATGAAACATGCAAGGGTTTTTTGTGTTATTTATTTATGTTTGAAAGTAATCATAAACTCAAACCTAAAGAAAACGCAGCAACCTAGAGGCTAAGGACTCACGAAGCGGTTTTCACCCGCGCCCGCCGCGGTTACGGGCCCGCAGCTTCTGTAGAATGCAGATATATATGTAAAAAATTAAACCACATTTCACGACGCGTTTTACGCCCGCGGTGTGCGCGGTTGTTTCCGGGTCCCGCTGCACCGGCGGTTATTTTGTACCGGCGGGCGCGGCTCGAGGTCCCGCAGCCGCGGTGGTTTACAACCGCCCATCTTGGAACTGCCCGTTTTGCGATAATCAACCGCCAAGTTTGCGGGTGATAATCGTTACCGCGACGGCTGCGTAACCGCACAAAACTCCGGTCTCGTGAGTTTTGAAAATAAAACTACATTCCGCCACCGCGGCGGGCGCGGGTGAAAAACGCTTCTTGAGTTCTTAGACTTATTTTCAAGCGCCGGTGCAGCGGGGCGCGCAAACAACCGAGCACGCCGCGGGCGTAAAACGCGTCGTGAATTGTGCTGTAATTTTTTACATATATATTTGCATTCTACAGAAGCTGCGGGCCCGCAACTGCGGCGGATGCGGGTGAAAACCGCTCCGGAGTTCTCAGCCTAAATGTTAATGAATGTAGCAAACTCACTTCTCGCCACAATTTCGTCATTAAAGCAAATTCTCCCACAATCTGGGAACACTTGCGCTTAACTATCGCATTCAACGTGTGACATATATTTACTAAGTATACAAGTTATTAATGCTACGTTTGAAGACTGTGAGAATAATATGTATTAGTTGTACGTGTTTCAGCATGAGGCATGAAGGAGTTCATTAATGAATGTTACAAGAAATAAGGTGCTTCATTCAGAAGATACATGAGAGGTCTATTACGAACCTCAATATGGTGGTTAAGATAAAATATGGAGATGGTCGGGATTTATTTGATTTGATTTTATTACTTAATAAATCAAACCAATCGCTGCGCCCTCCATTACATAGGGCTTAAATATAATTGGCAAAATGCGGGTGTCGGTTTACTGTAACACTGCGGGCTTCGTGGTACCGGAAAGAAGAAAACCAAACGACTGTTTATGTATCTTATTCAATAATTATTAAAGAAAACCCTGTCAGATCCGTGAAGGTATTGTTAGGTATAGATAACTGATTCCACTAATGCCTACAAAGCCCGGGCTAAACTTAAAAAAACCCCTAAAAATAAATATTATTTCTTAAAAAGAGGTAACTTAATACATGTGCGGTAGGCAATACATGCGCGGAAAAAAAGATTATTACAAAATTCATTAGTATTGTTACTGTGATGATTATGTAAATTTTCTTATTTTATTTGGTCATGTGTTTACCTAACCTTTATTATCCCTATGGGTCGGACGGGGTTTTCTTTACATATATACCTATGTATATTTTTCTTTTTTTTTGTCTACAAATTACCTCTACCGCTCTCGGGGGGCGAAAGGGGGTGTCAGACTTTTACTGATTAAAACTTACCCATATTCTTTCACATGTCAGTGAGCCAGGAGCCACGGTATCTCTTTCGAACATCCTGTGGCCTATACGTATTTTACATCATTTTCCTTGTAAGCCTAATGACCCCTGATCTCTTCTAATCTGAAATCTTTGTATTAGTCGCATATTTTATATCAACACTTTTAAGAAACTCGCGGAGTTTGCACGTGAGTTGAAATAGGCTATTATCTCAACAATGCCTACCGTACGCGTATCTCTGCATAATCCTTTTAAAAAAAACGGCTTGATGATAAGTCATCATCAGCCTTTTTATCGTCCCACTGCTGGGCACAGGTCTCTCATACAGAGCAGATTTGAGCGTTATCACAAGCGTGCTAGTTTATTAAGCCTATTCTCTTAAAAAAAACTTAGTGAATAGGAAGGAAGAGTTGCAGTTGAGCGAGGTGATGCAATGTTACACCCGACAGCACGACCAAAGATGCTGCGTCAGAGGGAGATTGATCTGGAGACCCTCCATGACCAAACTCCCGACACAATAAAATTTGGTACATCGTACCCGGCACATATCGCAACACAATCGCTCAGACCCGTCCTCCGTACGGCTTCACCAGACATCATGCCGGAACACGACGAATCGCTTGGCGGCAAGACTTTGTCTGATGGGTGGTAACTTGTGCCGGCGGCCGATATTATGGCCTACTACCTCAGTTTTAGTGTTTAAGCCCTGATTGGTGGCACCCATAAAGACCTTCTAGGTGGATCTGCAAGATACCGTTTAGAAGAGTATTGTCTTCTAAACGGTATCTTGCAGATCCACTATCGTAATTGTTCTGGTTAACTAATGTAGCAACTTGTTTTAACCACGCTGATAAACCGATCACGTAGTATCGTGGCTATTAGTCAAAAGCCAATAAAGGCACATTTTCTTCAAATTACAACACTCACTCACCAAAGTCACTTAAGGCTCGTTGCCGAAGCTACCCGACTAATTACGATAATGTCCGAAGTCCTTATTCATGAGCTCTTCAAGCGAGTTACAAATTGTGGTATTACTAATGCTAAATGCTAATGAGGAGACAAGGCCATGTCAGAGGGATGGAAAAGATGAACCTTGACCTAAGAAACTAATTACAGGAAAGGGTGGTTAGAAATACTTTCATTGTCTATGTAGGTCGTTGAAACTGAGAAGGGGGTTTCCTCTATGACCGCGCTCTAGAATTGCCTACTTACTGAAAGTTTAACAAGTTTCTGATTGGTAATTTCATGTTAGTAGTTGTAATTTCGAATCCAATCATACCAGCTATCATGAGAGTTGACGATAAACTAATTAAAGTTGGCTGTTAGAAACTTTATTATACCATATTACGCATCAAGGATATATAAGTAGGATATATAAACATACACACATCAAAAGTGTCTAGGGATCAAGCATTTTTATGCGGATTTCTTGAGATTGAGATGTGGCTTTGTAATAAATTTATGATTTTATAAATTTATATGGATCCTTTTTGGTGCATTTCATAATTTGAATCAGGAACTGTGAATCAAATTCGAGTAAAAGATGAAAATCAGCTGTCAATATTTTCCCTATAACAACATACAACGCATTGAAGACATTATTAGTGCTACTGTTTCCCTACTACTGATTAAAACCAACGTTATTATGGAGCGGCGACGTCATTTAAGCAGGGAAGAAATGCTCAGAGCCGTGGGAATGATAGAAGCTGGTTCCCGGCAACGTACTGTGGCTTTAGCTCTGAATACAAGTCAGAGTGTTATCAGTCGACTTTGGACACGTTACCGAAGCACTGGTACCGTGGCTGAGCGCCATGGAGGACGGTATCGCTGCACCACACGGAGACAAGACCGATACATTCAAATCTTAACTCGAAGAGCTTCAACAATAACCGCCATGATGTTAGCCGTGAGGCTTCATCACTCTTCAGGGAACTTAATTAGCGACCAAACAGTCAGAAACCGCTTGCATGAAGTGAACCTTCATTCCCGAAGACCGCTACGGGTACCACCTATAGCAATGCACAATCGTAGGATTCGATATCAATGGGCTCTTGAACACAGAAATTGGGCAGAAGAACAATGGCGTTTCGTGTGCTTTTCTGATGAGTCTCGTTTTGGTATGAGACCGGATACAAGACGTATACGACACTGGAGAACCCCTGGACGCCAACAGCGATTAAAATCCTGCCAGGAAGTCCATCCTTATAGTGGTGGAACCATCATGGTATGGGCGGGTATTTGGATCGGCGGAAGAACTGAGTTGATTAGGATCAGAGGCAACCTCAACGCTCAAATTTATGCTGAGACGATTGTATCAGACGTCATCGTTCCTCTACAAGTGCAAATCGGTCCCTTATTTCAGTTAATGCATGATAATGCACGACCGCACACCGCAAGAGTTGTAAGACAGACTCTCGCCGCAGCTAACATCAGTGTCCTGCCCTGGCCTGCTCAGTCGCCAGACTTGAACCCGATTGAGCATGCATGGGATATGCTACAGAGAAGAGCTCTGCCGAATATGGAGGGTATCCAGTCGCAAGAAGACCTTTTTTTGTTGTTGCAACGAACATGGGCGGCCATTCCACAGCGTGATTTGGATGAACTCATTTTGAGTATGCCAAACCGATGTTCTTGTGTTGTTAGTGTTCGCGGTAGAAACATGGATTATTAATTGTTTAAGTTACCCAATAAAATTTTAGAGAAAACTGTTATTTCAGTCTTTTTTTCGAACTTTTGTGTTAGTGGTTCAAATGTCAAATATCCCTTTATTAGGAAAATGGCAAATTTCTTTATTAATGCAAAGGTGACTTGGTTTATCGTTACTGTGACAAACGAAAACACTTTATTTGATGAATCCTTAAAGAAAATTTTAATTAATATCAATCAGGAGAAAAGTTATTGCAAAAATATATGTTGATCCCTAGACACTTTTGATGTGTGTATAATTAGCAAAAAAAAAACTTGAAATACTATAAATACATATAACACAATTAACTATAGCTAATTTGTGTGTATTTAATTAGTTTAGTAGGTAATGTAATTGGTATAAAAAAATACATATTAAAATCAATGAATTCAGAAAAAAAAACATCTACAAAGTATGTCCAAGAAAAATGAAATCATTAATTCAATTACATTAAATTGCACAATTCAAATGTGAAAAGTCAATTGCAGGATAATAAAATTTTTCAGTCAATAATATCGTCAGTCTCTTTAAAATTTTTAGTTCGTGTCATTTTTAATGATGTGAGACGTTGGTAAAACCATATTAGCAAAAAGTTAAAGCCGTTAGTTAGTCTCCTCAGGCCGGCACAGTTTAGAGCGATGTGGCTTGTGACTCGATTTGCGTCAAGCGATACGCGCGAGTTTTAATAGTTTCCGTCCTTCCACAAGTCATGTTGCGGCTGTCTGTTGATGTCTCATAAATGCTATGACCACGGCCATCTGCCGTTGTGACAGCTATCCTGAAAATGATGACTGCGATAAAGATTGAAAATCTTTAGGTTCCAAAGCCTGTAGCAATTTATACGTATTCTATAGTAAGCATTTTGGAGAGTGTGCTCGGAAATTACATTTTCGTCATCACCGTTTCATCATTGAGCGGCAAGTATCCATCCTTACGTTGTTGACTCCGCTACGATCGGTACATAAAAATATATCTAATTTTAAGAAAATAAGCGATATTCATAATATAAATACCAGGAACAAACACAATCTTGCTGTACATCACACTCGTCTCCACAGAGTAGGCAACTCGTTCATGGGTCAATGTATACACTTTTACAACAAGCTTCCCATGGCCATTCGAGACTTACCCATTTAACGATATAAAACCTATATAAAGGCCAAACTTTGCAAAAAGGGGTATTATAAAATCTCAGATTATTTAGAGGATAGAGAGGCTTGGGACTGAGCTGCTCGCTCTGTTAAGCATTGTTATTAAGCAATATGCGTAATTATAACGTAAATTATTGTAAACATTTTCATTTTTAATGTCTGGACTTTAAAAAAGACGATGATCCCTGAGTTTGTTTCGGCTATTTCTTCTCAGAGGTAGTCAGTTAGGAAATGCCGGCTTCATCTAGTTAAAAAAAAAAAATAAAAATAAAAAAAAAACATGTGACGTGTAAAAGTGATCGGTGATCCTGCTTGCTTAATAAACGATTTCATTTCATTTCATTTCAGAATGAAGCGTTTTGCCTCGTCTTTTTTAACGTATATCGAAGGACTGGAACAATTTTCTTGAGACGGTCTTCCCGTCTGGTTACAATTAAAGTGTCTTCTAGGATGAATAGGCGCTTTACCTTCAACGATTGCATCATTGCTTACCATAAGGCGGGATCGTGGTTAAGCAATAGTTTATAATACTTAAAAAAAATCCCCCACTGCGTCAAAACATAGTCGCGTTTCTGTTGAGTTTTGACACCGATAACACGCAATGACGCAGTGACTTGACTTGATTGTCATAGATACGCTATTCATAATGTGTGAGCTCAGTCTTAGCAGTACGGACGTTCGGGTGACTAAGTACCAACGCTGAGAGCCAATTTGGCGAATAAAATGTTTGGGAAGCGGAGTTTAGCTTAATGTCAAATACTGGTTACTTAATTGTGAAAATTTCAGAAACTTTCTTTGCTTCTTCTGAATGCTTTGGGAAACCAAAGCAATCAGAAGATTCTTATTAAGCCAAACCTTTAATCAACAGTATCTTTAATTTTTTACCACGTAGTCGCCCTCGCAAGTCGCGCGTCGCTTAAGCGTGTAGGTCGTGGCAACGAGGTTACTGTCAAAACTTTTGGGTTGCGTTTAATACTGAGTAATGTCAGTTTGGAGTCACGAAGGATTGAGAACAGGTTTCTGTGTTCTGAGGTCATACTTTTAGCACTTTGTAGGTATCTTTTACCTTTGGCAGAATTTATCATTGAATTTTATTATACAAATAAAACAAATATTCATACATATGAAGTACATACATACTTATTAAAATAAAATATATGTAATAATTTTACAATTAAAAAAGATAAAAAATAAGACTTCACATACGGAATACTTTAAGAAATAAACAGTAAGTACTTAAGAAACGTACATTCGACTATCTATGTATATAACTTAAACATAGTCTCGTGTTACATCTATCTTGGGGAAGTGTGTAGCCAGCCTTTCGGTGTTCTGTAGGATGCATTTTGGCGAGTGTGCAAGGGAATTGCATGATTTAATTCCCCTATTTCCGTTCCACCATCGAACGAACCGTCACGCGTCGTACGGCGAGTTTCCAACCTTACGTTGTTAACATCACTACGATCCGGACGAAGCGTATCGCCTCCTCTTTTACACCTCGTACATCGAGACTGGAACAATTTTCCAGTGGCGGTGTTTCCGTCGGACTACAATTTGAGTGTCTTCAAGGCTAGAGTGAATATAAGGCTCTTAATAAACTAGTGCGCTTTACCATCAACGATTGCGTCACTGCTTGCCATCGGGCGGGATTGCGATCAAGCGCTAGTTTATAATTTATAAAAAAAAGATACCTTGCACCACTACTTAATAGGAGGTTCTCGGAATAAACTTAAAACTTCCTTTACGTTAGTACAGAAAAGCATGGAACATGTTAGGTGGGGATCTCACTGCATACTATACCGGTAGACTTCATCACATCAACACCGACTATTGCTGAAATCCACCACTGGGACTCTGTCTTCTCTTTCTGTTTCTCCTTGTGTTTTTGTTTGGGTTTTTTAGTATTATGCTAATTAGAAGTCGTTTTGTGTGGATATGACGCATATTTTCACCCACCTTGTTCTTTTTTGGTATGTTTGTGTTCTTTTTGGGCGTCATTTTTTTATCGCGAATAAGTCTTTCTGTCTTCGTATTATTTTTATCACTTTTGTACTACCAGAGAATTGGAGGCGAACTAACGGATTGTATATCAATGTTAATACTAAGAAACAAAGATGTCATTAATATTTACTGTTGAATGTGTTTTAGAGGTAGTGACTGTGACTTTGCCATTGGTGAAATTCACCCTTGAAGAGATGCTTTGATAATTGTGATTAGAAAACCATATACCTAACAGTATATGGTTATCTAACCTATATCCTTCTCCGTATGAGAGGAAACCCTTGCCCCTACTTACTTAAATCCTGAGTAACTTCCCATATTTTTTAGTTTTTTTTAAATATGTGTAATTTCTAAAATATCACTTTTTATGATTACATCTATTCCAAATGTTTGATGAATTCGCCTTCTAAATCGAAATCGGAATTTTATGCCATTTATGTAAAATTAAATCATAAAAGTTCATGGCAATACTGAAGTAACAACATATTAATATTTAAAACATCCTTAAACTTGTTTTAGTATGTTGCCAGCTGAAATTGAAGCCCGCTCTCTCAGGGTTTCCTAACTTTATTACACGAAAGGTTCGCATATTGATAAACTAACCTAACAAGCTAAATACAACGTAATTTGCAAAAGACAACGTATAGTGGCAAACACATTGTTCAATTAAGACAAGGCTTTATACGAAGGAAATTCATCTTCTTCGTAAAACCATTAGTAAGTCATTGGAATGTTAATCTTATTACGGTAAGGCGAGATATACATTAGAATGGTTGTTGAGATGTTTTCATTCGAATGATTTCTAGTTCCTACTTTATTATAAAATGAGAGTTACGCAATGCCTGACTAATTTTTACCGAATCTGTTGGGTAATTCGTACGTCCAGTTCAATGGATTTAATCTTGCGGTGAATGATGCTTTGAGTGTGCGATGCCAGCGTTCTACCAACCCATTCGATTGGGGGTGCTACACCGTAGTTCGTACATGCTGGATTCCCATACGATGCATCAACTTCTTAAATAGTTCCGATTCGAACTGTTTGTCTTGATCTGTTGTTATGGTCGCAGGGCAACTGAATCTAGCGATCCATGATTCATACAACGCATTTGCAACTTTTTCAGGCGTTATTATATCCTTGGTCGTCTGAGGTTCTGGCGACTTAGTTGCTCTGTCCATTATCGTAAGTACATATGTAACGACAGTTGTTTGATATTGGCAGAGGGCCGACGAAGTCGATGTGCAGATGGCTTAAGCGGTCGACTGGCATGAAGCTGGATACTGGTGCCTTCATATGGCGATGAACCTTCGCTCGCTGGCATTGCTTGATAAGCTTGTTTTCTGAATGCCTCGGGTAAAAACGGACGAGCGAAACCTGTCGACATCTCACAGTTGATCAGCTTTATTGTTCCATGAACCTTTGTGCACATGAATAAGTAACTTTTGCTAACTCGTCGTAGTGATTGACTCCACTCTCGATAATGCGTCGGCAACTATGTTATCTTTGCCGGCTATGTGTTTTATACAATTGACAAATTGGCTAATGCTTCAAAATATAATCATGACGTTTGGTTCTTACAGAGTACCCGCCTAGTTCACCTGGTGGACTATGGAAAAATTTCCCTTAGCCCACGTAGGCTATGGGATTTTTTTCAATAGTCCGAACGAATGGATTGTGTTAGTAAGATTTAGATAGATAATTATGATTGGAATACGTGCACCAAATTGTGAAATGTTTGAAACCTAGGTATAACATAAATATGTCAAATGGATGTTCTATTTATTTTAGTTTAGGTATTTAGTAAGGATTAAAACCAACTAATCCTAACTGTATTATAATTGTATGGCAATCCAAGACACGTTCTCTAACTTAACGTTACTTTCACCAGTTTATTAATTTTCGTATTATAGAGTAAAATTTTCGTATAAATCAATTATAATCCTTTCGTATGATAAGATGCTTAAAGTAAAATCGATATCTTGGACACCAACGACTGAAGGTGAAGGAAAACATCTTGAGGAAACCTGGACTCGAAGTCTGAAATCGCCAACCCGCATTGAGCAAGCGTGGTGATTACGTTCAATCCTTCTCTGTATGAGAGGAGACCTGTGCCCAGCAGTGGGACGATAAAAAGGTTGATAATGATGATGAAATCTACATGAGCACTTACGAAATGTTGGAAAACATTATTTCAATTTGTTATGAAGGGCTGGCAAGAAACTCTGACGGCTATTGCCTTTTAGAATGGTTTAAAATGATAATGGTAATAGTTATGGGAGTACAAAGCAGTTTTGTCAACAAGTTCATGTGGTAAATTCAACATACGAACTTCGAACATTTGGAACAATTTCCCTCTTCTCGCAGCGGACTTCCCGGTCGATTATAATCTAAGTGTCTTCAAGGCTAATGGAAACTACTCGTATAATGAATAGGCTCATAATAAACTTCTCGGTGGTAGGCCATAACATCGGACGCCGGCAGAAGTTACCACCCACCAGACAAAGTCTTGCCGCCAAGCGATTCGTCGTGTTCCAGTATGATGTCTGGTGAAGCCGATAAATCTCCCTCTGGTGCAGCATCGTTGGTCGTGTTGTTGGTTTAACATTGCATGACCTCGCTCAACTGCCGTCTCCCTATTATTATTCCTATTTACTTAGTTTTTAGGGCTTAATAAATTATCGCGCTTTAGCATCAACGATTGCATCACTGCTTACCATCAGGCGGGATTGCAGTCAAGCACTAGTTTATAATTATTAATTAGCTTGTTTTGCCATCAACAATTGCATTACTGATTATCCTCAGGCGGGATCGCAGTAAAGTTAAATATTATGACATTTCAAAATAAAAAAGTCTGTAATACATATATCAAATCAAAGTTCAGTTAAAAAATTACTCACTGATATTTCAGGAAAGGAAATTGTTATGTAGAATGTATGAAATTATATCACGCGATACAAAGCCACACACAGTAAAATAAAATACATGAAAACATATTTAATCGTACATATTTTGTATTCTGTGCAAATGTATTTCAAACGTATTTTCACTGAAATTTCATAGGCACATCCAGTTAAAGATTTCAATATTAAATTGGAAGCTACAGTACAAAAATTTTTCAGTAAAAGACCTTTACAAATGAATTTCAATATTTGTAGGTACTTTTACGAATATTATTTTTTACGTGAAAGGAAAGCTACCGAGAATCATTATTTTAAATGAGACCTATAAAGGGCTGAAAGGTCGATTCCATCAATCATAAAATATTAATTATTTCATCACAGACATAATAAATTACATTTTGCTTTTAACCCAGTAAACTAAATTTAGACCGTCCGTGTAGCGGTTGCGTAATATATTACTAGTAAAAAACTTTTACTTTAGGTACTAATTGATCACGGAATTGTTGTAGTGAAGTAGTTGAATAAGGCGAAGTTGATGAATGCAATAATGTTATCAACATTTCCGTGTGCAATGGCGATTTAGTCGCGATATCACAAACTACACTTTGTACATGTCAGACAAAAAGATCGCGCGACCGCGACGTGTACAATATTGCTGTAGCATTAGTTGCTGCATTTTTTTGGCTTTATTGCGGCAAGTTGTCAAAAAGTTGTATGGAAATCGTTTGTCATGGTATGGACTTGTGTTACGGAGAAATGAGGAAAATATTGTGAGGAGAGCTTTCAGTGTGAACGTCGATGGGTATAAGAGAAGATCAAAGAAACGATGGATGGAATGTGTGAATGTTGATGAGGTTATAACGTGGATGACTGCCGAGATGACGCCTAATAGAGACGTATGGAAGGAAACGACATGTTGCTCCGACCCCAAATAAATTGGGATAAGGAGAATGATGATAAATGATGCGTGCGGTTGGCTACATTTAACGCGTTCGCCTTCACGTACCAATGTGGCCGCAGCTTATCATTTTGATGTAGGTGTCTACATTATCATACATAAAAGTAGTGATACAATTAATTTAATTGCTTCACGGAATTCATCAGATCTCTCAGTTAAAGACAATATTCTTAAAACTTTATACTAAACCCACCTAATGGCAAATATTTCCAAGAATTTTACGAAAATAGAAAGCTCTTTGTGTGATCAGATCACTCAAGATACTGAAATTTGACTTTCTTGACGCGCGTTGTCTGCGCGACTGCTGCAAAAATAAACGACGTGAAATGACAAGGAATACATGCTTATAAAAATACTTATAAAAGTAAGTACCTTGGTAGGTATATTTTTTTATTTATGTATAAATTCAAGCTTGGAATAACAAGATATATTTTATTTAGTGGCAGGCATGACGTACTTATTTATTTTATGGAAAAAGTAAATGATTTCTTTCATGACTTGACATGATGTAGATATGTTAGTAGGTATTTTGAAATGCCTTGATATGGACATCTTATGCGGAATGCGGAAAATGTCATGAGGAAAGTTTTGAGAATGTATGCGGTTGACTGTAAAAGAAGTTGGAAGTCTCGAAGACTCACGATACATGGACTATGTGAGAGAAGAGGATATGGACATCTTATGCGGAATGAGAAAAATGTCATGAGGAAAGTTTTGATAATGAATGCGGTTGACTGTAAAAGTAGTTGAAGTCTCGAAGACTATAGAAACGATACATGGACTATGTGAGAGAAGAGTAAGAGGAGCTGGCTAATCTGAAATATCGAAATAAACTCAGAGGTTACAATCTCTTTTAAGCACCCATGATATGCCTGTAATAATTCCACTGTTAGGTCACCGGCCTGCTCACGATGAGAGAGAGTTAGCCGTTATCCACCAGACGGGCCCATATTGGATTGGTAGATGTTCACATGTCTTCGATTTTTTGGTCTCAGGAAATGCCAAACGGTGATGGGTAATGAGAAACCTACGATCTACAACTCGCAAGTCGCGGCCATTACCACTGGGCCATTTTTTTTTATAATTATATAGTAGTGCTTGTCCGCAATCCCGCCTCATGGTAAGCTACGATACAATCGTTGATGGTAAAGCGCGCTAGTTTATTACGAGCCTGTTCACTCAAAAAACTGAGTGTATAGGAGGAAGACGGCAGTTAAGCGAGGTGACAACACGACCAACGATGCTGCACTAGAGGGAGATTGATCTGGAGACCCTCTACGCCCAAACTCCCGACACAACAACATTTGGCGCATCGTACCCGGCAAACATCGCAACACAACTGCTCAGACCCGTCTTCCGAACGGCTTCACCAGACATCATGCCGGAACACGACGAATCGCTGAGTGACAAGACTTTGTCTGGTAGGTGGTAAGTTCTGCCCGCAGCCAATGTTTTAGCCTATCACCGTGAAAATTAATACTAGTTAGTTAGTTAGCACTAGTTTATATATATCATTTTTAGCTTCTATCAACAAATTGTACGAATTAATTGAATATAGCTGCATCTGTATGAGTCATAAAATAAGCAAACTGAAGTGGCAATGGGGCAGCCATGTTAACCGTAGAACCAATGACTGTTGAAGTAGACGTGTTCTTGAGTGGAGGCCGCGAATTGGTGAACGTAAGGTGTCCCGCCTATCAGGTTAAGTGGATCGACGATTTTCGCAGGATGGCTGGATGGTAGTTGCCGGAAATCGAGTCAAATGGCTTGCAATAGGTAAGCCATATGTTCAGCGCAGACTCCTGTAGCCTGACGATGATGATGATGATGTATGAGTCATAAAGACAGGGACATGCCAGACGACACGTGATTGTCAGTAATTAAAATTTTCAATGAAAAAAGTATTTTTCGAGATTATCAAAGGCATAACTTTGCCCTTTCGAAAGGTTTAGTATGTCAATATTTATGCCCAATGGCAACATAACCCATTCCTACAAATTAAGCCTTATTTATCCACCATTTGGGTTAAATAAACATCATTCATCTAAACAACACTTACGTATGTGACCGTTCCTCAAGGTAGGTACTATGAGCTATGCTAAATACGCTAGCTATATTTGCCTTGCAAATTATGAAAACAGATGTCTTAGAAGGACAGCTAATTAAAGTTAGTAAAAGCGTCGGTCGCTCGGAGATTGCTCGCTAATCCGCCGAGCGGACACGTTTGGCCAGAAATTGCCAAGATTTAACAAAGATTGCCAAGTGTTTGAACTAGAAGATTTTATGTACTTGGTACATTGATCATTTTAATTAGTTAATTCCTATCTGATCTTGGATAGTCAATTGTTTATATAAATATAAATTATAAATCTAATACGGACACATCACATAGATTGAGCTAGCCCCAAAGTAAGTTCGAGACTTGTGTTATGGGATACTAACTCAACGATGCTATATTTTATAATAGATATATATATATATATATATATATAGATAATACCCAAGACCCAGGCTAATCAGGAAAAGATCGTTTTCTATCATGACCTGGCCGGGAATCGAACCCGGGGCCTCCACGTCGCAGGCAGGCGTATTGACCGCTCCGCCACGGAGACCGACAAATATGATATGAGACTAGTTCCGTCCCGCGGCTTCATAAGTAGGTATCAATACCATGAGAATATCGAGATAAAAAAAATCATGTATATTATTCCTGGTGATAAAAAATCTGTGAGCCAAATTTCATCCAAAAACTGCCGAAAACACGAGGGTGTCGCTAAGTACCGTAAGACTGGGAAGACCCGGTATCCCGGAAAGGCAGATGACGAACGCTTAGGTGGTTTTTTAGAGGTAAGAGTCCAGCACACTCCTCCACGTCCCCGAGCGGAGGATAGTCCATGAGGATTTTTTAAACCTACAGAAGAAAATTGTCAACTTCTAAACTCCGGGGTGTTGCTGAAGTATTCCTAATACTTAACACCAGAGAATCGAGGCCAGGCTTAGCAGTTTCAGTGATGACCCCGCGACCAATGGGGCAAGTAAACATTTATGATTAGAAGCGTTGCGAAAGTACAATTCAGTAAACTAACGTTTAACGGAGTTTTAAATCCCCTCTCTAGTAGTATTAAATTGGCGTAATTATCACGTATTCTTGGCGTTGAAAGCCAGGTAAAATAATAACATTTAAATTGAATCACAGGTCGATTTTCATGTTAAAATTAATGTTTTTGATTCTGTTCAAACTCATTAATGGATTCTCTTTATTTGTATTGTAATAATTGGAATTAATTTGTTCCCAGTTTTGCTTCAGAATAAATTGAAAATGATGCGTACATTTTGTATTATTTGTGTAAAAATTATAGAGTGAAGAGCATTGTGAAAACATTCTGTTTCATCCTAGTTAGTACTGTGTTTAGTGCTTGCGAGGGACTGGAACAATTTGCCAGCGGCGGTGTTTTCGTTGGACTAAAATTTAAGTGTCTTCAAGGCTAAAATGAATAGGCTCTTAATAAACTAGCGGGCTTTACCATCAACGATTACGTCACTGCTTACCATCAGGCGGGATATGCACTAGTTTATAATTTATATAAAAAAAATGTGGCTTTACTATTCAGTCACGGCGTGTTTCGTGTAATATATTTTACTATTTTTTTAATCAATATAGATTTATTCTTTTGATAAAATTTAGATATAATATAGAATTTTATACGAAATTTTACATTTACACAAATATCCGAACAATTTTTTTTATTAAATTATTATACGCCGTATTATTTACAATTTACATAAATTTTAGCAAATGCTTCTATAGCTTTTACTAATGAAATCTAATAGGTAGTCCTTAAAATTCTTCGTTAAAAAGATATTTTATTTTCATTAAATTTAATTGACAAAAGCTAGTTAGCACAGTGGTTTAGCTATTGACTGCGCTGCGTGTCGCGGGTTCGATTCCCGCACGGAAAAAATATTTGCATGATATACAAGTAGTTGTTCCGGGTCTGGATGTTTGTGTAAGTGACCAGTAAACGCACCACGCGTTTCATAAACGGAAAAACAAGAAAAAAAAATGGCCTATGTTACCAACTAGTACCTACAACAAAATGATAAATCGGCAGATATTTATTACGCAAGGTATGACATATTACTGCATTCTAAAAGAGACCACCATACAAAACTTATTACTTTTATTATTACTTTGAAAAGATATTGTTCCTTCGATATCACATATTTGTGCTGCCGCTTTTATATGCTTTCCACAATTCAACGAAATCTTAAAAATTGATGTGTATGGATGAATCAGGAGATCACATATTATTGTCGACTTTTTCATAGTTTTTTTCATTTCTTAGAAATGTAGATAAATTGTACAGTCACATATCGTCTAAATTTGTTAGAAATGGTCAAAGCATCGTTCGCTAAAAAATTCTGACTTCACGCTCACATGAATATTCCTCAAAGCATTCTCGATACCCTTTTCAACATTAATTCAAGTAAGAGTGTTTCTGTAGAAGCATGTCCAGCAAACACGCTAGCTAGAAGGCGTGTAATGCAATTACGTAACAAGCTTGAGCCCGTGGCGACTGCTACGTTAATTAAAGGTTCTCGGAAGTTCTATAATGGCTGGTTAGATTAGAGATTTTAATTAGCGTGTCACGACATTTTATGTGAGGCTTTTTAAATACTGACAAGGATTTCATTTTTTTTTTTTTAAATTGAATATATTATATGTTGGTGATTGTGAGTACAATTACATTCCACCATTGTTGGAAAAAGGCTAGGCAGATTGGCTTAGATAGTCGAAAATATGAAAAAAAAAAAGAGGCAAAAGGAGTTTGCAAGGATCTTAACAGGTACTGTAGGTCCTTAATATTCTCGTTGGAAGAAGGCGTGAGATAATGTATTATATTTTTTTTAATAATTATAAACTAGTGCTTATTCGCAATCCCACCTGATGGAAAGCAGTGATGCAATCGTTGATGGTAAAGCGCGCTAGTTTAATAAGCTCATTCACTCAAAAAACTGAGTGAATAGGAAGCAAGACGGCAGTTGAGCTAGGTGATGTAATGTTTTGGCTCCTGCGGGGAACCCTCCTACGAGGCACGAGTGTCATCTGCTACGCGGATGACACTCTCCTCACTTCCCGCGGGAGCACCTTCCGGGAGGCGGCCAGTTTGACATCGGCGGGCGGATCCTTAGTGGCGGGGAGGATCCGCCGCCTGGGCTTGAGGGTGGCGCTGCACAAAACGGAGGCCGTGTTCTTTCACGGCCCCCGGCAGCGCCCCCCACCCGACGCCCACATATTTGTGGAGGGAGTGAGGGTCGGGATTGAGGCCCAGATGAAGTATCTGGGCCTCATTGTGGACAGCAGGCTGCGCTTCGGCCCGCATTTCAGCGGGCTGTCGACGCGCCTGCTGAAGGCTGCGAACGCCCTCTCATGGCTCATGCCGAACATGGGAGGGCCCAGCACGCGGTACCGGCGTTTATACGCCGGCATACTGCGGAGCATGGCCCTTTACGGGGCTCCAATTTGGGCGGACTCCCTCCACAGGAGGGAGAACCTCACCGCCCTTCGGGCTCCCCAAAGGGCCACCGCCCAGCGGGCAGCGCGGGCCTACCGTACGGTAGGCTTCGCTTCGGCATGCGCTCTGGCGAGCACCCCGCCTTGGGAGCTCGAGGCCTGGGTGCTCGCCAGAGTGTACGAGTGGACGGCGGGGCGCAGGGCGCTGGGCGAACGTCCGGCCCCGGAGTTGAGGGAGGCCGTCCGCCGGGAGGCGAGGCACGCCATCGTCCAACATTGGACGCGCGACCTCGCCTCCGTGGTGTTCGGCCGTCGCACCCTCGACGCCATCGGGCCGGTCCTGAAGGACTGGCTCGACAGGCGTCACGGGTTCCTCTCCTTCCGTCTGGTGCAGGTACTCTCCGGTCACGGCTGCTTCGGCAGGTACCTGCACCGGATAGGACGAGAGGAAACGCCGTCGTGCCACGGTTGCGGCGCGGCGGAGGACACGGCTGACCACACCCTCGCGGTGTGCCCGTCGTGGGCCGTGCCGCGCCGCGATCTTGTCGCGGCGGTAGGAGGGGACCTCTCGCTGCCCGCCGTCGTCAGAGCGATGGTGGGGAGCGAGGGGGCCTGGGCGGCGATGGCCTCCTTCTGCGAGGTCGTGATGTCGCAGAAGGAGGCCGCGGAGCGCGAGCGGGAGGAGGATCCCCTCGCTCCGGCGCTCCGCAGGCGGCGTAGGGGCAGGAGAAGCCGGGATTTCGCCCGCTTTCTCCCGCCCTGAGGTGAGCGGCGGGCGTGAGGCACGGGGGTGCCCGCGCCCGCCTTGCACCGCTCACCACGCGGGAGCTGCGGCCCCTCTTTAAGAGGGGCAAATGAGGGCCCGCCTCAATTGGCGGGGTTCGCCGGCGGGGGAGAGGTAGCTCAGGCTCTGCTAGTTCCCACTCCCCCGCCACTATGGCGATGCCGGAGTTGCGCTGGGGTTTTTAGTGGGTATACCGGGAGGCTCTCTCCCGGGGAGTCCCACATACCCCACCCGTCCCCCGACGGGTGGGGATGCGTAATTGTCATTTTCCTCAGCGAGAACAAAAAAAAAAAAGGTGATGTAATGTTTAACCCAGAGGGAGATTGATCTGGAGACCCTCCACGATCAAACTCCCGAAAAACAACATTTGGCGCATCGTACCCGGCACACATCGGAACACAACTGCTCAGACCCGTCCTCTGTACGGCTTCACACATAATATTATTGATTCGACATCATAATCCCCACAGGCATCATAAAAAACAGCACATGACTTAATGGTTTGTGGCTAAATTTGCATCTCGTATTTTCGCCATCTACTAATTTGTTTGAAACTGTTTCACTCAGTTTGTTCTGCAAACACGCTAGCTAGAATACGTACTACGCTTTGAGCGTGACAGTTTGAAGCGTGGGGCGACTGTAGTTGGGGGTTGGATTTAATTAGTAGAATAGTATGGTAATTTTCGAAACCTGAACCTGAATTATTGCTCAAATTGTAATAAATTATTGCTCAGGTTATAATAAATTGTGATAGAAAATCGTTACTGTAACATTGAGTATGTAAATTAAGGCTAAACTGTCTGACTGTCAAGTCGTACGGGTCGATCGATCAGGGTTAGCTACGCTTATTCCGGATCGATCAGGTTTAACTACGCTTATTCTCGTTGATTCGTAGACCCGTCCGGGATAAGACTCTCTGGCTTTCGGGCTTCTGACTTCTGGTAACGATTGACAAAAATCCACTAACGACAGCCGACACAGAGGCACGAAGGGTGTTGGTATATGAACGGTCACCATCCAAGGATCAACACAATGGCCAAAAGCCTCTCATATGTATATTACACACTTTAAGTGCCGAAACCTCCTTGTAACCGCAATATTATGATTTACTGGTGGCCGCCAGCCACTTCGTACGCGTGGAGTTAGTTATGCTCTACTCCTACTAAGCGCAGCCTGATGCGCCTAAAGCTTTCCTGGATTAATGGGTTATCCAAAGCAAAGGAATTTTTCAAATCGGACAAGTAGTTCCTGAGATTAGCGCGTTCGAACAAAAAAACTCTTCAGCTTTATATATTAGTATAGATTAAAACAGTCGGATTCCTATCACAGTCCAGATAATACCGAAAATTTTCCGTTCTTAGAAAGCAAATCATTTGCACCCCATTCCCTATTAACTTCAAACCGGTAATGACGACCCGAACACAAAACAAACTGGTATATAATTTCCTTAAGCCTTTCGCTTTAAGCAAATCACTTGTCAAAGGCAGTTGGTCTTTCAAAGTTTTATTGAATAATTATAAAATAGGATTGTTTTGCTTTACCATCGAATGTTGTTGTTATTCAGTTATGATTATATACTTGGAAATGTTTTGCAAGAGCTTTAAAGGATTGTATGTTAGAGATAAAGATAAAATAAATTAAACTTTCTTGAATTAAATTAGCAGTAACTTACAACGAGTTATATTCGCTTAACAGTCGTGGTTTACTTAAGAGGGGACTCTAGTGGCGTTTTCTCCATACAATACGTTTGTATTGTATTATTTTCGCTGTTTTCTTCGTGGATAATGCTTTTAGAGCAATAATGTTATCTACAATGTCACACCTGGATTATACGCGCCCCTATTATTTGATTTTTTCGAAAACTTAACAAATAAAAGAAATATGATGTTTCAAAATCCCGAAAAATAACCCTTTTTTACCGCGATGTTCAGACGACTATTACACAAATGTGATAAGTTTTTGACAAAAAAGGAAATTATAGAGGCATAGGTATACTCATCCTCTAAATAATTGAGATTTGTCGTGTTTTTTAAAAGAAAACAGCGGAATAGGAAACATCTTTTGGTCAACGTTTTTGTAGGTAAAATCAGCCCGAGTTGCAACTGTCCCTTTCGCATTATTTCTCAAATTCCTCGGCACTAGAGTTTACTCTTAATAATTGAAGTTCAAAAAGTGCTGATTCTCAGCCTAATTTGACAACACGATTGGCGTGACTGAGCGATCGAATGGTGCGCTGCGTGTCACGGGTTTGACTCCCGCACGGAACAAATATTTGTATGCCCTACAAGTAGTTGTTCCGGGTCTAGGTGTTTATGTATGTAAGTTTAAATGTTTTTAAACGCACCCACAATACAGGAGAAATTCTTAGCGTGAGTTGCCTCACACGTTAAAAAAAAGGAAAAAAAAAATACTTTTGATTTTGAATTGTTATTTGTGACATCTATAAAGTACTATTAGAGCTATGAGGAACAGGGTGTAAATTTCACTCATCCTACGTAGAAAAGGAAGGATACTTCAACCAGATGACGGGTGATGTGTCTAGCGGGCAATCATCCGATGATTCATCTCGGGCTGTTGTTCAAGTTGCACGGTAAACTCTGGTTGCGAGAAGCACAAATTTGAGTGACGTCAGCATGACGCGTAGTTTGCATCTAGCGTTATAGATACCGCTACAGTAGTAGTAGCAAAAATAGTCTGTAGGAATGTTAACAGAGACATTCTGGGCTTCCTGTCTAAGTAAGCCTAATGTCATTTCACTATTGGGACACTGGCCGTCTTCCGGCCTTCCTCGAGTGCGCCGTAATCTAATGATGTCTGGCGAAGCCGTACGGAGGACGGGTTTGAGCAGTTGTGTTGCGATGTGCGCGAAATGTTGTTGTCTCGGGAATTTGGTCGGGGAGGCTGTCTAGATCAATCTCCCTCTGGCGCAGCATCGTTGGTCGTGTTGCTGGGTTTAACATTACATCACCACGCTGAACTGCAGTCTTCCTTCCTATTCACACAGTTTATTTTTAGTGAATAGGCTTTTAATAAACTAGTGCGCTTTACCATTAACGATTACATCACTGCTTACAATCAGGCGAGATTGCGGTCAAGCACTAAGTAGTTTAAAAATATAAAAAAAAAATCTGCGTAGTAGCGTTTACTGTAATCAAAATAAGGTAGGTATACTAAGCAAATGTAAGACAGCTTGGACCTTCAATCTTAAAATTTCATATAACAACCCTTAGCATTCTCTACTCACACAGAATAATAGGAGTCTATTCATCATTTCGGAAACTGTATTATACGGGGCTTGAAAATACAGTAACAAACATTACTCTGCAAGTGATGTTATCGTTATCATTTGGCAAATGGGTTTCACGATAACAGTAAGATTTTATCACTTCCCAGGTAGATGCTTTTGCCCATTCGATTATAATAAATTCCAGTTACCTTCACACAAACTGTTGTACTGTCGACCATAACGACATCGTTTACATTATCAGGGTTTTCAGCTGATATAGGTAAGTCGTATTTAGTTTGCGGAAGCGTTTTAGGTGTAGAATGATAACGTTTAAACAGGAAAGATTTTGTGGTTAATCACGATTCTAATAAAATATTTCCTAGAAATAATGTATCTATATGGAAAAACAAGGTTTTTTAGGTGAGCTAATGTTATATAGTGTGGATGATTAGTTAAACACAAAATCAATAAAAGGCAGAAGCTCTTGAATGGCGACCACGTACCGGCAAGTGTCGAACACCCGGCGACTCTGTGAACCTATCCTCTATCGAACCTCAGGGAAGCGCTGGATGCAGGCCGTGTCCAACCGTTCTTTTTGGAAATCCTTGAGGGAGGCCTATGTCTAGCAGTAGACTTTATGTGACTAAAATGATGATGATGATCATGAACACAGACATATCATCCCATTTCTCCCACTTTCTTAATCTTAAGCCGTAAATAATGGTATTGTAACGTACAATACCATCCAAAATTCACAAACCATCGCTCCACTTTTAATTTTCCTTCATTACCGGAGTGTTATCTAGTCCATTGTGAGAATAATTAACGCCTTTCCAGTTTAGTCTTGAAAACAATGAACAACACAAACTCGTTCTCTAATTAAATATGAATACGCTTTATCTACTTTTAAAAGCTTAGTTTTAAATTTTCTCTCACTAAAATAATGCTAGTATGTCTGCCAGGAGTGTATGTATGCTCACAACGCGTCCATTGGTTTGTTCTTTGATTATGTTTTAGTACATAACATATACAGAGTGTTACTGATAATACGACAATAAATAAAAACACGGACAATGCTGGTTCATAGGATTAATCCTAAACCATAGAAGAAAACCTAGCATCAAAAATAAAAAAAATTAAAAATTTTACAAACTAATTCGCATAAAATTGGAAACGAAACAGAACATCCTTTAAAATATTGCTTCACTGACCTCCGATCGGCGACAACGTGGTCCTATATCGACTTGCTTTTTTGACGCCATTATTATTAAAGTTTAATACCGCTAGATGCGGCGTTACCCTGTAAGCGCTTAATTATTAACATATAAATCATGTAGAAAATGTGAAAAAATAAAAATAATTTTCTGTGACTAAACCAATGGATATATTTATATGATTTTTATGGGTAGACTGAGAATGTGTTGAGGTACACTATGTTTAATTTTTTTAAATTTATTTTTTTAATTCTTGTAAACTACCGCTTGACCGCAATCCCGCCTGATGGTAAGCAGTGATGCGATCGTTGATGGTAAAGCGCGCTAGTTTATTAAGAGCCTATTCACTCCGAAAAACTGAGCGAATAGGAAGGAAGACGGCAGTTGACCGAGGTGATGCAATGTTAAACCCAACAACACGACCAAGGATGCTGCGCCAAAGGGAGATTAATCTGAAGACCCTCCACGACCAAACTGCCAACACAACAACATTTGGCGCATCGTACCCGGCACACATCGCAACACAACTGCTCAGACCCGTCCTCCGTACGGCTTCACCAGACATCATGCCGGAACATGACAAATCGCTTGGCAGCAAGGCTTTGTCTGGTGGGTGGTAAGTTCTGCCGGCGGCCGATGTTATGGCCTACCATCGAGATCTGTATTGTCAGCACCACTTTGTACAATTGGCCTATAATGTTCCCACTACTGCAACACAGGCCTCCTCTCGGTGAATGGGAGTGGGCCATAATCTGCCACGCGCGCCCAGTCATCATTAACCTTTATTATCGTCCCACTGTTGGGCACAGGTCTCCTCTCATACAGGAAAGGATTGAGCGTAATCAGCACGCTTGCGCAATGCGGGTTGGCGATTTCAGACTTATAAAGTCCAGGTTTCCTCAAGATATTTTCCTTCACCTTCAGTCAATGGTGTCCAAGATATACTTAGAAAGTTATGTACTTTCTAAGTATATCTTGGACACCATTGACTCTTAACTTTATTAACTTTAGAAAAGTTACATTGGTACTTGCCTGACCTGGAATCGAACCAACGCACTCATACTTGAGAGGCTGGTGTTATAACCACTAGGCCCAGTGCGTGTTGGTAAATGTCACATGTCTTTGAAGTGTTAACTCTAGAGCGTGGCGGTTTCCTCACCATGATTAATTTCGCCTTTTTGAAAGCAGTGGTGACGAAATAATTTACACAAAGTAAAGTGCCTGATGGGGTCAAATTGTAAGTGGTGGCCTATTGAGTAGCGGAGGCCTAGTGGTATTCCACTAGGTCCCCACTACTCACTAGGCCACCGCTACCCATATGTTTTAGTACGTGTTCTTTTTCTTAATTAGCCTGTTTTGTTCCACTACTGGAACTCTACAACAACCTTTCACTCTTCTACGGCCAATCTCCCATAAAGGCCAAAGTTTTCATTACCTACATAATCGCGCCAGACACCCGACACATCATATTGTACATGCCCCAACCAATCTAACTTAGGCCGAGCAGATTTGTTGCTCAACACCAGCGATTCCTCTTCTAGAGCTTTTTTAGGTTTCATTGGAGGTTTACTTATAGAAATTAATAAGATATTCGTGGAGTATAGTGGATCAACGTGGAGTTGCGTAAACCAGCCCACATTATCTATTTTTACTTAAATTACAGGTAAAAGGAAACAATACTAAGATGTTACTCGTGTAACAAGTTACCATGAGAGCTTTTCCATAGAGGACTGGCACAGCTACACATCAAATAGTAGCTTAAAGTTCCTTATAAACTAATTACGTAAACATGCCAATCTCACTAATGGATGAGTTTGGAGAGCTTCATTTATAAGCACTGTCACACCTCAAATACACAGTAGGTTATAATGGTGAGTAGATAATTGTAAAGGTAGTTGTTTTTTTAAACATTATCAACTAGCGCTTGACCTCGATCCCGCCTGAAGGTAAACAGTGATACAATCGTTGATGGCAAAGCGCGCCAGTTTATTATGAGCTTATTAAGTCTAGCCTTGAAGACACCTTTTTTTTTTTTTGCCGGTGTGGAAATCCTCATAGGATGCCCGCCGCCCTGGGGTGGGCGACGGGGTATGTCAGACTTTTACTGACTAAAACCACCCCGGTGTGTCTTCTATCACGAGCGCGCGTGGGGCCGCGGGAGTCTAAATTCTTCCACGGCCCCACACCCTCGTGCTAGCCCGGTCTGTCCGGGCCTCGTCTCCTGCACGGAGTAGTGGGGTGTTAAACTACCCCGTGCATCGCCTCAAAGGCGCGCGCCGACACTCGCGCGCGCCTCCGCCTTGGGGTCCATCAATAGGGGGGCGGGGACTTCCCCATGTCCCTCGCCCCTGGACCCATTCATAGGGGGCGGAAGAGGGCGTTATCCGCCCTTCCTCGGCGCCCGGTGCGTCTTCTGCGGCCCGGGAAGGGAGTTGTAGCCTTGAACACATCTAAGTTGTAGTCAGACGGAAAGATCGCCGCAGGCAAATTGTTCCAGTTCCTCGATGTATGCGATATAAAATACGAAGCGAAACGCTTTTTTCGGATCTTAGCGGTGTCAACAAGGTAAGGGTGGATACTCGCCGTACGATAAGTCGATGGTGAATGGGAGATGGCAGAAGTAAGTCATGCAATCTCCAAAATGCATCCAGGCTGGCTAGTGGCTACTCTACACCTGTGCTCTAGGCTTTGGAGACCGTTTTTAACCAAACCCGGGTCGCAATCAGCCTCTTCGAAGACCTCTCCAACGAATCCAAAGTTGCCAGGTGCCATTATGTAGCACCAGCTCCAATGTGGCTGTAGTACTCCACACACGAACGGAGCTGTGCCTTGTATAACATTAGCTACTGTACAGTTTGATGTGATTTATTGGTTTTCGCTAAACTTAAGTGGCAGTGGGCAGGGCACATTGCTCGTAGAACCGATGGCCGATGGGGCAGTAAGCTTCTGGAGTGGCGACCACGCACTGGAAGATGCAGCGTAGGGAGGCCCCCCAACAAGGTGGACCGATGAACTAGTGAAGGTCGCGGGAAGCCGATGGATGCGGGCAGCACCGGTCAGCGTGGAGGGCCTTGGGGGAGGCCTTTGTCCAGCAGTGGACATCCATAGGCTGAAGAAGAAGAAGATTGGTTTTAATCAACGAATTGTACAACCCAATCCAAACATTATGGTGGCTTGAAACACGAGGAGAGCTACTTCGCTTGAACATTTTTATCCGTCAGCGGGGTGAGAGGCGAGATACTACACAGCGATCAGCGCACTTCAGAGTCAGCGTAATGTTTGCATTGTGCTGTAAGCTATATAGATGGTAAATGGTTATCCATTTGTGAATCTACCGTTGGCAACGCGAAACGAGATATTTCGGATCGAGCGGAACCCTCGATTCTAAAAATTCTAATGGCGGCGTGTGGTAAACACGCAGTAGACAAATTATGTATATACATAATTATATGATACTACTTGATAACACTTATAATTATACAGGGTGTATCTGACATGGTAATGCAAACTTCGTGAAAAGGCTAGACCGCATGTCACTAATAAAATTATGATAGTCATTTATGTCGTTAATGAACGGTTACAGAAATAACAGTGTTTAAAAAAACTGTCGGCTCGGCCCTTGAACATTGCAAGCGTGCCGCCGTGCGGGTTTGTAGGTATGACGTTGATTCCTGATGTGAACTCTATTTAATCAGCTGATAAGATAGTTTTTCGAGTTTTGTTTTCATTGTGCTTTTTTGTGTAGTTAGCGAATTAATTAATTTTTACTTTAAATCTTATTGTGTTATAAAAGTATAGCAATTATGAAGGGTCTAAAGTGAAAAAACTACATATATTATTTTAAATCATGAAAAAGCCGAAGCAAAATTCCTCCACTGGGGTGTTCAGAATCATGTACTGGATCCGTGGTACTCGTTTGTGCGTCGATGTCAGATACACCCTTTATATACTTGCACTTATACATGTATCACTACTTGAACATCGTCATTTCCTTGTCTTTGATGTACCGTTAATGTGGCGATGGACACTGTATATTTGGAAATGAGTTATCGTATGAGTAAGAGTGGAGCGAGGCGAGTTGGGAACCACAATCAGTATGACTTCGGGAGTGACGGTAGGTACTGATAAGGTGACAAACAACCGTAGGTACAATAGGGTAGTTGAATAAAAAACAAATATTAGTCCGTCAGATTTCCAAAAAATACTAGACACGTATTTTTTTTCTTTTTTCATATAATCAAAAAATGAAGACGACACAGTGCGTTGAAAACTTGTGTGACGTCACTGCACGCTACATTTTTTAGCGAACAGTGACGTCACCAGCCACCACTCCTGACCTTTGATGCCTTTTATATTTGTCATTTTTTATTGATTTCATAAAACAAAATATACATATCCAATATTTTTCTATAATCTGAATGACGGACTAAATAGAATATTTTTTTTTTACCCAGGAATCATCCCTATTGTACAGTAACCACTCACATGCGTGAATCCATTGAAACAAATCGCGTAGCAAGTCGTGTCGCCTGATACCGCGAACTGGGCCTATATTTATATATAATTTACTAGCTTTACGCGCGCGGCTTCGGCCGCGTTGTATTCGGTATTTTTGTTTTCCCTTGGGAATATCAAATTTATTCGGTGTAATAAGTATCCTATTATTTAATCCGGACTTCTAAGTACATCTGCAAAATATCAAAGCAATCGGTTATCGCTCCGCCATCGCTGACGTCTTCATATACCTACATATGTATAATGGTGATAAGTAAAACATTTGATTAGATACAGTTGTTAATAAAATCACAGTCTGAAGGTCTACGTCGATCCCCACAACAATGTGGACTAAAATACTTGTCTACAAAAAAATATGTTATACCTGGGTATCCAATATAAACTACAGTTTATATAACACTAGCTGCACCTCGTGGTCTCATTAGCTTTTCGATCCCGTGGGAAAATTGGGTCAAAAATATCCTATATCCTATATTCCTGGTTATAATCTATATGTGTGCCAAATATCATCCTAGTAGGTTCAGTAGTTTTTGCATGAAAGAGTAACAAGCACGCATACGAATTTTCACGATTATTTACTCTTTGACGTTTACTAATATTACTGATTAAGAATGATTTAAATATTTAAAAAAGGATGATAGGAAGTAGGATTACAATCTTTAGATTGCGAATCTTAGCCAAGTATACTCATTTTCTTTCGAGTCCTTGTAGATTTACGAAGTAACCAAACAATGATGCGATTCCTTTAAATTTATATTGACCGAACCTCTTTTTATATTTCCGACAAAAATAACCCTCACTTTTCTAAAAAAAATAAATATGTATAAGCAAACTATTTCACACTTTGTTCCAAATAGGCTTGAATTTATTTTCAATTACACAAAGAAAATTATAGCCGACCTGCAGTGCCATTATGTAATCATTTCACAATGAAAACTTAGGTGAAGTAAGCGTGGAATGAGCTGCCATTACAACCAATGCCAGAGATTGACATAATTGACAGCTAGAAAGCGATTACACGCCAATATAGAACCTATTCTTTTAAGAAAAAGGTGTTCAACCAAGTTTGCATGAAAAACATATTTTTCATGCAAACTTTGGTTGAACACCCACTCCGATTGTTTGAAGCCGCAGACTGTCAAGATACACAACCCGTCTTCTTTGATGAATACCCTTTTCACTTTAGGGCATAGTACTCCTTGTTTATCTAAAGGTTTAGGTTCGTACCCGAGCTCACCTTTTCGACGCAAAGACGTTGAAGTAAACCTTTGAACCTGTCTTGGTAAACTTGATAAGTGTGGAAGGCAGGAACTATTGCCGCATTTAGTTTTTGTGAGATAGATAACGTGAGGGTAATTTATACCTTTTTTTCTCATGTAACCTGTATAATATTCTACGTGTCAATCACCGTACAGTAGGTTTATCTGGGTCATCATTATTGCGCCACCCACTCAGTATATCTCCACCATTTAAATTATTTCACTTACACTGCAATAATTTAGTACATAATCCGGCTCGAAGGACGGATATAATATATATTATATATTCTTATATAATCTTTTTCCTGTGTTACATACATTTGTACCCTAATTGCGTAACAGACCATTACTGTCAATTTGAATAATTTTGAAGCATATTGCTAATCCATTGCTCCATATATAAGAAAAATGTGTCTGCTTGAAAGAAAAACGTTTATTTGCAATAAAACGTTTTTCTTTCAATAGATAGATAACGTGAGGGTAATTTATACCTTTTCTTCTCATGTAACCTGTATAATATTCTACGTGTCAATCACCGTACAGTAGGTTTATCTGGGTCATCATTATTGCGCCACCCACTCAGTATATCTCCACCATTTAAATTATTTCACTTACACTGCAATAATTTAGTACATAATCCGGCTCGAAGGACGGATATAATATATATTATATATTCTTATATAATCTTTTTCCTGTGTTACATACATTTGTACCCTAATTGCGTAACAGACCATTACTGTCAATTTGAATAATTTTTAAGCATATTGCTAATCCATTGCTCCATATATAAGAAAAATGTGTCTGTTTGCTCAATAACATAAATAATGCAATGAATGTTGATGAACTCTCTAAATGAAACCAATTAGAAATTTATACAATAAATTCGTAGACCCTAATACACACTAGTACCTACTGTGTGTAATCACAGTGTTGGTCAGTGCACGGTGTTCATTTGTGTTTGTATTTCAAACATTTTTGAAGGAACTGCGTTTCAAAACATTCAGCCCTTATCAAGGTCTCACACTTATAGCCTTTTTTCCATTTATATCGTGATACCAACTTGCGTGCGTGCACTGAAATATACTAAATTATGCGTGCCCTGGGTTGCGACACAGAAATAGACGGAAAAATAACCCAATTTGATTTATACCGAACACGTGCCGTTTCCGAGCTTGCTCCAAATCTGGAATTATAAACGGTTTTTTTTAAAATATACAATATGTGAAGAAAATCCCGTCCGACCCATAAGGATAATAAAGGTTAGATAAACACATGACCAAATAAAATATGATTTACATCATCATAGTAACAATACTAATGAATTTTGAAATAATCTTTTTTTCCGCTAATTAATTCCAACTTCCCCAAAACTTAGTAATTTTTTTAAAAAGTGAGAACAGCATTTTCGACGATATTATTATGAGCGATGCGACCACGTGCCGCGTGCCCACTTTCGCCAGCGCATTTATTGTCTACCGCACAAGTATTAAGTGACCTCCTTTTGCGAAATAATACTATTTTTAGGGGATTTTTTTTAAATTTAGCGCGACTTTGTAGGCATTAGTAGAATCAGTTACCGATACCTAACGATACCTTCACGGATCGGATAGGGTTTTCTTTACAGATTGTGTAAACGTCTTTTCCGGACCGTGGCTAAATATTAACAGCCGCACAGATAGATCCATCGGGTTAAGAGCCGCACAGATTAATCCATCGGATTAAGAACTGCACAGATCGATCCATCGGGTTAAGAGTCGCATAGATCGTTCCATCGGGTTAAGAGCCGCACAGATCGATCCATCGGGTTAAGCCAGCGCTATGGATGGGTGACCACCTTTATCATCGTCATTCGTTGATCTTTGACAGTTGTTGGATCGTCTTAAGCTCGAAATTCTGACAACCAGTCTTACTACTACTAAAGTCTTTGACCGGTGTGTGTTGCCAGTGATGACTTACGGAACTCAAACGTGGTCGCTTACAATGAGCTACATACGAAGGTTCAGAGTCACACAAAAATGCGATGGAAAGAGCTATGCTCGGAGTTGCTCTGCGTGATCGAATCAGAAATGAGAAGATCCGCAGAAGAACCAAAGCCACCGACATAAGTCTTCGAGTCGCTAAACTTAAGTGGCTGTGGGCAGGGCACATGCTCGTAGAACCGATGGCCGATGGGGTAGTAAGGTTCTGGAGTGGCAGCGTACCGGAAGACCCAGTCTAGGGAAGCCCCCAACAAGGTGGACCGATGACCTGGTGAGTGAAAGTCACGGGAAGCCGATGGTGCGGGCAGCACAAGACCAATCATCGTGGAAAGCCTTGGGAGAGCCTTTGTCCAACAGTGGACCTCTATAAGTTGTATTATCCAATTATTTGGGTTGTGGAGGTCAAATAAACAGTCCCTCCCTGTAAAATTCAACTAGATTGGGAAAAGGCTAGGCAAATTGACTATTGGGTAAAATCAAGAGCAATTGAACAATAAAAATTATCCTTGCTGCTTCAAGACGTTATTTACATTGCATAGGTCACAGTAATATAACTCCTATTACACATATCTGGCCAAAAAGTCTGACAATCAGTCATAAGGGGTATACATACCGAATTTCCCTGTAACTGGGAGAAAAATGTCACTCAGACAGACACGACCGGCGATTTTAATTCTATTTAATGTTATATAAGTGAAAGTTAGCATGGATGTATCTTTGTCACTATTTCACGCAAAAACTACTTAATAGATTAGGATGAAATTCGGGACACAAATGGTTTATAGCCAGGATGCCGCCGGGGAGAGGCAATTTGTAATAAAAAATTAGAAGAGTTCAGACTACGTAAGCAAATTCGAGTAGTTGATAGTTATTTCTCAATAAAAACAAATGCATATTGGTTTTAGGAAAAAAAAAAATTAAATTACTATAAAGTTATGAACAGATTTTTGTATCGAGCTTCCGAAATAAACGGATGGAAGGATGAAGTTTTTTTTTTATATGTAAATTATAAACTAGTGCTTGACCGCAATTCCGCCTAATGGTAAGCAGTGATGCAATCGTTGATGGTACAGCGCGCTAGTTTATTAAGAGCCTATTCACTCTAGCCTTGAAGACACTTAAATTGTAGTCCGACGGAAACACCGCCGCTGGAAAGTTGTTCCATTGCCTCGATGTACGCGGTATAAAAGAAGTGGCGAAACACTTGGCTCGGATCGTGGTGGTCTCAACAACTTACCTAAAGGTGGCAACTCGCCGTAGGACGGGTCGTCCGGACCAACGGAAATGGGGGAATTAAATCATGCAATTCTCTCGCACACTCTCCAAAATGCATCCTATAGAACACCGACAGGCTGGCTACTCTACGCCTGTGCTCCAATCTTTGGAGACCGTTTAGAGCTAAATCTGGGTCGCAAATTAGCCTCTTCGCACGCCTCTCCACTGAATCCAAAGTAGCCAGGTGACATTTTGCAGCACCAATCCAAAGTAGCCAGGTGGTTTTGTTATCTTATTTGTAGAAAATAATCAAGAGTTTCCATCGCATGACCAGCTGTACCATAAAACTTTATTGACGGAAACATCGCCGCTAGCAAATTGTTCCAGTGCCAGGATGTAGGCGGCATAAAAGACGAGGCGAAACGCTTTGTCCGGATCGTTGTGGTGTCAACAACGTAAGGGTGTTTTTTTTTAGTATGATCATACTTATTGATAAAATGGAACATAGGTCAAATTACAACAGAGTGTGACGGGTTACGGATGAGAAAATCCTTTGCCTAGAGGATGGTGTATTGGTTGAGTGATCAACTACTGATAGCGAGGACCGGCTTCCCACCCCAAGCTTGCTATAAAAGGCGCGGTCTACCCGCGCCTGGCTCTCTTCGTCCATGAGATCCTCCACCTTGATCTCAAAATCCCCACCATCCAGCAGTTCACGAAGCGTCTTTCCAAACGCTTCTTTGACACTGCCGCCAAGCACCGTAATCCCCTGATAGCAGCGGCTGCTAACTATACCCCCTCCACCATCTCCAAGCTTCGCCGCCCAAGGCATGCCCTCACAGACCCCGATGACCCCATAACCCTCCTCCAAGAGGCCAATAGGGCCACCAGTACAACAAACAAAAAAAGACCGACCTACCGACCTCGCCGCCGAGGCCAACCCGCGCCGCAGCTGAGCCAGTAAATATAAATTCCCAATTATGACCTCTGAGTTTGTTTCGGACGTTTCTTCTCAGAGCTATGTATGATTGTTCGGTTGGTAAATATTAAAGACTTTAGATAATTAGACTGGTTTATTACACTTGTAGAATTATATTATTGGAAACGACCTCTTCTAGGTCAGATCCTAAGTTACAATGACAAGACAATAGACTATATTCATAGACACTAATACATAGAGATGGTATTAGTTACTCGACTACAGAGTAGTGATGTATGATACAACATCCCCCCTGTTTAAGTTTAAATTAACCCTTGACAAACAATGTTATAGAAACCTGACTTAGTTACAATTTAGACAATGACTTAAGACTATGGTTAGGTCTTAATCTAGGATACAATGTTCTACTTAATCTATTTCATCAATTAGCCTTCTGGTTGGCTTTACAACTCTTCCAGAACGAGTTAGATGTTGACTGACTGAGGATTGAGATGAGAGCTCTTGAGGTCTAGACTCCTGCCTGTTACCTTCCTCTCTCCCCTGCGACGAATTGGATAGCATAGGAGAATATTTGTGTCTTAAATGAACCCTATTCCTCCTATACCTAACTCCATTGACATCCTCAACGACATATGACCTATTATTAGCCAACCTTAGCTTGACAATGGCTTGTTCCCAATTGCTATCAGGCTTTCTTTTAAAGTATACATGATCATTGGGATACAGTAATGACAATGACTTTGTATTTCTATTATAATATTTAGACTTATTTTTATTATTTTGCTTGACACATTCTTCATAATTTTTGAATGTAACCACTTTAGGTTTTAATTTCTTATAAGACATAGGAATGTTATTTCTTAAATTCCTGGACATTAACAATTGAGCTGGAGATGGTAAATTATTCTTAGGTGTGTTTCTATACTGTAATAAAGCTATGTATGGATCAGATGAGTTTCTTTTACATTTTTTTAACATATTTTTGATAATTTTGACTGAACTCTCTGCTTGACCATTTGACTGTGGATGATATGGGCTAGTTACAATGTGTTCTATGTCCCATTCATGCATAAAATTCTTAAATTCTAATGACTGAAAAGGAGGACCACCATCAGACACTAAAGATAAAGGTATTCCATGACGAGCAAAAATGGACTTTAAATGTGTTATTACATTCTTTGCTGTACTGTTTTTATTTAACAAAGCTATTTCTATAAATTTAGAATAATAATCTGTGACAATTAAATAAGTAAGGTTATCAAAATACATCAAATCAACACCTACTTGTTGCCATGGATATTTATTTATTTCAAAATTTTTTAGTGGTTCCTTTGGATTATTAGGTTTAAATTGTGCACATACATAACATTGTTCTACCAAGTTTTTAATATCAGCTGACATGCTTGGCCAGTACAAAGACTCTCTAGCCAGTTTTAAGCATTTATTTATACCTTGGTGACCTTCATGAATTTTACCTAACATTTCCTTATACATTGACTGTGGTACTATTAATTTTGACCCTTTGAACAACAAATCTTTGACTACATGAATTTCAGCTTGTATGTTCCAAAATGGTTTTATTGACAGACTGACATTATTTTTATTTTTTGGCCAACCTTCATAATAATACTTTTTTAACAATTGCAAAGTATCATCTTTCTTAGTGTTCTGTAACAATTTTGTACAGTACTCCTTTGTGACTGCTAGACTTGAATGCATTAAATTGACATGACAAGATATTTATGACTCATTCTCAGGTATATAATGTTCTTTCAATGCTGCTCTAGACAGAGTGTCAGATATAAACATTTCTTTACCTGGAACATGTATAACTTCCAAATCATATTTTTGTAAAGTTAACATCATACGTTGCAATCTTGCTGGTACATCATGTAATGGCTTTTTAAAAAGATAGACTAAAGGTTTATGATCAGTATGAACAGTTACTTTATGACCGTACACATACTGGTGAAATTTTTCACAACCAAACTGAATGGCTAACAATTCTTTCTCAATTTGAGCATACCTTGACTGAGTTTGAGTTAATGTTTTTGAACTATAAGCAATAGGTTTATTATTCTGCGTAATGACTGCTCCTAATGCTGACTTTGACGAATCGACTGACAAGACTAATGGTACATTGGGATTATAATGAGCTAAAACTGGTGACTTTGTAATTTCATCGATTAAACTCTTAAGACATTGACTATGATTTTCATCCCAAGTCCAGACTGAATCTTTCTTCAAAAGATTTCTTAAAATTTGAGTTTTTTGAGACAAATTGCTAATAAAGGGACCTAAATAATTGATCATACCTAATATTCTTTGCAATTCTTTGACATTTTTTGGTGTGGGCATATTGACAATTGCTTTTACTTTCTCTTCATCAACCCTGGCACCATCTTTACTAAAAACATACCCTAAAAAACAGACTTCTGATACTAAAAATTTACATTTAGACTTATTGAACTTTAAATTGACTTCACGTGCTCGTTGCATGACTTTATGTACTCTCTCATTATGTACTGACTCGTTTGGTCCATATACCAAAATATCATCGATGAATATTAGAACTCCTTCTAAATCACCGAACAAATTCATCATGACTCTTTGAAAAATTTCAGACGATGCATTAATACCAAAAGGTAACCTTAAATATTTATATCTACCGAAAGGTGTTTGAAATGTACATAAATCAGAACTATATTCATCTAGTTTAAGCATCCAAAATCCTGAAAATGCATCTAAATGAGAAAAACAAACAGCTCCTGCTAGTTGAGATCTGATCTCATCTATTGACTTTAGTGGATAAATTTCCCTTATAATATTCTTATTCAAATTTCTAGGATCTAAACAAATTCGTAACTGACCCGTGCTTTTGACTGTTATCACTATACTGTTCACCCATTCTGTAGGTTTAAAAACCTTTTCAATGACCTGCATTTTCTCCATGCGATCCAATTCATCGCGCAGTTTGTTCAGTAAAGCGAGGGGTACTCTTCTCGGAGCATCCACGCATGGCACTGCTTCAGGTTTGAGTTTCAGGCGACAGACTTGAGGTAGACATCCAAGACCCTGAAATACATCATTGTATTGTGTAAGAATTTGTTCACTAAAATTTTGTTGAGACACAGAGAAAACTCTTTGAATTATACCTAATTTTTCACAAGTTGGTAGACCTAAAACATTCGGACAAACTAAATCTGCGACTATAAACACTATATTTACACTAATAGTGCTATTATTTAAAGATAAACTACATTTTACATTGACTTTGCCCATAATGGGTATTGATATACCACCAAACCCACTAACGTTTATTTGACATTTCTCAAGTGACATTTGACTTTGACATTTCAAAAATTGAAAAGTTCTCTTTGACATAATATTGATATCAGCTCCTGAGTCAACAATGCAATTAATTTGTGTATGACCAACTAAAATGTTTATGTTCCATGACTGTTTAGAATAGTATTTGTTTTCTTTTGACTCGACTGTATTGACCTGTTTACTATGTGTTGACTTTGCTGTAATAATTCTACAAGTGTTTGTTGTGTGAGATTCCTCAGACTTGTGTCTGTACTCATCATTAAGATATGAATCTCGGCTAAGACTTTTTGACTTTTTTGACTTGACTGTAAATCTCTCAGACTGTTTAGTGTTTTCATCATTGAGATATGACATATGACAAGATGAGTCTTCATGAGATCTCTTAGACTTATCAGTCACCAGCCTTTTTTCATCACTGAGGCATTTTTTATTAGACCTCTCAGATATGGCATTATCACCACTTTCATCACAGAAATAAGACACAGGATATTTTTTATGACAAGATGAGTCTTCATGAGATCTCTTAGACATTGACTGCGACTGGCCTATGTGCGACCTGACCGTTGATTGTAACTTAGAATCTGACTGGGTGTATGACAACCTGCTATGTCTGTAATGATTTTGATTGTGATGACTTTGTGACTCTAAATGACAATTATATTGACTATACTTATGACTATGACTGAAGTTATGACAATTTAAAATTCCAACAAAATTATCTTGACTACCAGTTGAACTAAAAGACTCTAAATGACTGACTTTTTTATTATTGGAGTAACAAAATTTTGCAAAATGACCATAAGAGTTACATGACCTGCATTTAGCTCCCTGCGCTGGACATTTGTAGCGGTGGTGTTGTCCACAGCGGCTACACGTCTTCGAGCGCTTCTCAGGACTGGGACTTGACTTTGACCTCCCTGCGCTGGATCCCTGCTGACTGACTGGTGAAGCTCGCCGTCGCTGACGCTCCGCTCGACCACGGCTCCTCCGACGCAGATGCATGACTTTTTCAGACTCTTGACTAGTGGACCTCTTGACAATTTGGTCTGCATCCTGCTGTGCGACGATGAGTGTCCTAGCTAGCTCTCGCATCCTCTGATATGTCAGATCAGGTTCCTGCAGCAGTCTCCGACGCACATGTGCTAAGTCCAAACTCAAGTTGGCGATAAAAATATCTCTGATAAGAGATTCTCTGAGCGTTCCAAATTCGCAATCCCGGCTCTTATTTTCGAGATCGGTTAAGAAATCCTCGATGCTTTCCGATTTCTGTTGACGTGTGGTAAAAAACATGTAACGATACATGGTAATATTTTTTCTGGGTTGAAAAAATTCGTCGAATTTGGCTTTGACGTCATGTAATGTGCTTTCTCCAATATTTATGTTGAATGTGTTGAAAATATTTAAGCATTTTTCACCAATGTGATGTAATAAAATGGCGATCTTGCGTTTCTCACCGGACTTGTCCAAACCTGTTGCCAACAAGTATAATTCGAACTGTTGCCACCAGCGCTTCCAGGTTTCGTAATTGTTGTTTGTTGCATCTGACGATATTTTAAGCGCCTTCAAGCCACTGTTCATTGCAGCTCCGGTGTCATGGCCGCCACCGACGCCATCCGACTTTTGCATTTTATGAATTTTCTTTCTTCGTATTGGGTTTTTTCACTCTTCTGACACCATGTATGATTGTTCGGTTGGTAAATATTAAAGACTTTAGATAATTAGACTGGTTTATTACACTTGTAGAATTATATTATTGGAAACGACCTCTTCTAGGTCAGATCCTAAGTTACAATGACAAGACAATAGACTATATTCATAGACACTAATACATAGAGATGGTATTAGTTACTCGACTACAGAGTAGTGATGTATGATACAACAAGCTAGTACTAGGAAACACCGCGGTCATCAAACCGAATTAAAACAAAAATTCGATCCAGCCGTCCCTTGCTGTTCTCTCCAGCGACGCCCTAAGCCGAGGCTCGTACCCCACAGGGGGTGCCCTTAGCGTGTAGCCGCTTACTTTTTAGTTGCCCTGGCTGGAGACTTTAAATTCATTTAAGGCAGCCACATGATAGTCCGGTTAAGTAGTCACGACCTCTCAAGGTCAACTACGAGATGCCATAACAAAAAAAAAAGTGTCTGGCTCTCTTTCGAGAACGGACGCTCAGACTGGTAACATCGTGCAAACTCTGTGATACCTATATTTTCCACATTAATTAAGAGCTGCTGGCTAATACCACTTCTGATCGCTAACACTACTGTACTGCGTGTTGCGGGTTCCATCTCCGCACGGAAGTTAGTTGTTCTGGGTCTGACCGCAGGAGTAGTAATTAATAATGTGGGACACCGTTTTTTTTTTTTAATGGATAAATTAATCAACATAAATGACTACTTGGATTATAAACTTTATACTTTGACATCTAAAGACCCAAAATTCCTCAAACAACATCACATAAACCACACGAATTCCTGTGGTAACTCTCTTGTGTACTGCTAAATGTCGGTGCCGTCAGCTGGCACACAATCTCTGCCTTAGGGTAATTATATGGTGAAGATGCTCGCAATCGCGGTTGTTGCCTTGATACGACAATGTTGAAATTCGCTATTTCTATAAAACATGTCTTCCGTTCAGTCGCAGTTGAGAGTTCAATTGCTAATTGGAGTATTTATGCTGTGCTTTACCATCTCCAGAACTCACATCACCTAAATAATTATCACACTGAGTTGGTTACATAATCATAACTGTTTAGAACAATATTTCTGTACAGTCCTACCCGTAGAGAAATATCGCCGTTGTCTGTGCAAGGGCGGATCCAAGGGGAGGAGATTATTTTTCTTTAAAATTTTGCCCCACTCTAGTAATTTCTCCTATAGTGGGTGCCTTTAGGTACAAACATTTAAACAGCCAGACCCGGAACAACTACCTACAGGCCATAGAAAACTTTGTTCCGTGCGGGAATCGAACCCATTGTCTATAAGATACTGATATGTATAGAAGAATACGTATTTATGCCATTTTTGAACAACATAACTACAAGATCAGCCTTAGGACCGTATTCCAGAACCATACAAAGCAGCAGATTTAAGCATAATACTTAAAACTGGTTTCAACCAATCAAATAGCTTGAAACGAGACTTAAGTAAAGCTTGAGTTTTGAGTTCTGTAATACGGACCTTAATGTTTCCACTCCTGGGACACAGATCTCCTCTCGGCGAGAAGGAATGGGCCGTATTCCACCACGCTGGCCCGGTGCGGGTGAATAGATGTCACATATCATTGAAGTTTTAATTCTAGGACATGCGGTTTCCTCACAACGTTTTCCTTCGCCGTTTTAAGAGCAGTGGTAATGAAATAATGTTCACAAAGTAAATTAGCGTCTGATGGGGTTCGAACCTACGACTTACAACTTGAAAGACGCGGCTGATACCACTAGGACACCGCTGCTCTCATCACCTGCTGGATTACATCTTCGTGGATGCGGAGGAAAAATTGGCCGACGGGTAACACAATTCTCGTCGTAAAGTACAGTGAACTAGGCCTAAGTGGCATACAGTGACAAATGTATTGTATTTTCCCGGGAATTAAACCAACGACCTCCTGTGTTGACGACTCGTTGTTTATATTTACGTAAGAATTATATGGCGTGTGTAACAGATTTTACTAGAGAGAGTAAACTTTAAAATGCTTGGTAAACGTTTTCACCAAAGACAGGCAGGAAAGTTTTGGTTATTATAGTTTATACCGCTGAGGTTTCATACTTAGCAGGTTTCGATGTTGTAGGTACCAATGTCTTGAACTAGAATTTCTACTATGTATAAGTAATGAATTTGCGTAGTTATTAGCGGTGCAATGATAATTATATGAATTAATTATCACAGCGACTGGCAAATCCTAGATGAGACACGAAAATAGTATCTAAAACGCCACACGCGAACAACGCGTCATACTGACGTCACATAATTTCTACATCTCGCAAACAGAGTTTACCATGCAACATACAATTTCCCGACATCCACCGTCGGCTATGTGCCCGCCAGACACAACAAGATGATTCTCCAGTTTCTATGGAGGATGAGTGGATTTTGTGCCAAGATTTTAGTTATACAATCGGCATTCGCTACGTCTAAAATACTGGTATCAAGCTGAGTCCGGTTAGACGGAAGCTGATGTCTACATATATATAGCTAGCAAAGATTAGGTAGGTGATAATAGTCCTTCAGCCTAAATACAATAGCTACATATTTCCATTTAAACCAAGTATTAGTAGGTAGTAGAAGGTAGGTAAAGTACTCAGTTACACACGACTACCCAGACCTTTAAACTTTCAAGTGAAAGGTCGTACCGACTTGTCCACGAAAGGTGTAGGTACCCAACAATGAAGACGTTTTGGCAACTTTTAACTCACGACATTACATAACCTGGAAGTTTCTTTTGGAAGCCAAAGTCGTAAGATTAGTGTGAGTCTTCCCAACCCTCTTTTTACCTATTCTACTTAAAATGCTATGGATTGTTTTCTATACATATAGTAAAATTATAGCGACTGCATGCACACAGAAACAAAATGTTTTACAAGCGTAATATTGCACTTATATAGCATTTAATATTACTTAGTTCGGTGAGTTGCATGGGTTCGCTGGTGGTGGCGATCATTAAGTACCCCTCAAAATGATTGAGCCAAATGGAGCTGATCCATACGTCATATTCGTGAACGGGCGTCAGGGGAGACTGCTGATATATTTCTGACTGACATACAGAAATGCCTGTAATTGGTTAATTCGAAATAAATGTAGAAGGAAATTCAAATTTGGAGGGTATTTTTACACCTTATATTTAGGTAAATATTAACACACACACAACTAGAGATGGGCAACCAACGGGGTTTAAACCCATTTACTGGGTTACCACTTCCACCTTCGTCTCGTCCGCCACTCACATGCCCAGTTTTGCGTTAAAGTCCTCCATGACAACAGTGTAGTGGGTCTCAGAGGTATGTATGACTCTAACGAAATACTTGTACAGATAATACAGATGTGATGTTAAATGCATCGCTATCATGCAGTGATATTTACACTCCAAAAAACACTAAAAGTAGGTACTTGAGTCGTGTTAGGTCCACGATCGAAGATATTAGTCAAAGTACTTCATTTAAACCAGTTTTTGGGTTTTTATTCAGGTTTAAACTCGTTTAAACCCAAAAAAAAAAACAGTTTTAACCCGTTTCCTCCCATTGGGTTTAAACCCTCTGCACATCTCTATTTACAACCGCATTGTTAAAAAAGAAAACGTGTAAATATAGGTATTTACTGCTGCAGTGACCAATAGGCGCTTTACTATTATTAATAATTTTAACAATACATATCGATTGATAGTTTATTTATTTATAGAATAGAATACTCTTTATACAGTATGTAAAGAAAACCCTGTCCGACCCGTGAAGGTGTTGTTAGGTATCGATAACTGATTCTACTAGTGGATACAAAACCGGGCTAAACTTAAAAAAAAATCCCCCTAAAAAAATAAATATTGTTTCGCAAAAACCTCAGTTACCTCAACTAAATAAATGTGCGTTAAGCACCCTTCCTCGGGCGTGGAAGGGTGCTAAACGCACATTTCTTAACACATATTCGTGGAAATTGGAATTAATTCGCGGGAAAAAAAGATTATTTCAAAATTCATTTGTATTGGTACTATGATGATTACGTAAAGTTTTATATTATATTTGGTCATGTGTTTACCTAACCTTTATTATCCTTATGGGTCGGACAGGGTTTTCTTAACATATTGTATATTCTTTATTGTACACCAATCAAACATCGAACAAAAACATTCAACGCCTTATCGTTAATGCGATCTCGTCTAAGCAACCAAAGAATTGACAGATTCTCCCTATAGATATTGATAGATATTGTGATTTGTGTTATGACTTGTATTCAATGATCTCTAGGCAGAATCCCGCCATTAATTCGTTGTTTAGACAAATCCTGTACGGGACAACGTATCGTAGTCAAGCACAGATTGTATCCACAATGATTCCCGTAACAAGCCATCTCTCATCATGTTTCAGTAACATGGTATTACAATTCTATTTCATTCAGTAACATGGTATTACAATTCTATTTATAATGATTACATATATTTATGTAGGTACGCAGTTTTGTAGAATGTTTTTTACTTTTATACTTAGAAGAAACTCAAAGGGCACGGTTTCTTTTCATGTCTAGACATAATTTTGGTCATAAAATATGGAGAAAAAAAAAGGCGTGTGGCACTCGGAGACTGCCGCGGTAAAGCTATTGCATAGCCTTTTTTTATCAACTATAACTTGCAATTATAATTATTTATTTATTTTATTTATACAGTAATTTTTCCTTTGTTTTTTTTTTTCTTTGATATCAATTCAAGTTTTCTTTCTGTTTTGTAATTTATTTATTTTTTACCAGCAACGTCATCAAAAGAGTGCGAAAAATGGTGACGCTTAAGCGACTAAACTATATTCAATGTTTTCTGTTCGACTTTGATAAAGAGATAGAAAGAAGCTAAGCAATAGCTTAAAAATGACGTCATGTTCGTTATCACACCCATGTCAGAATGTCATGAAATATGATGTCGGCCATCTTGGATTTCAAAAATGAAATCATTTTCATGATCAGCACCCTGAGTTTTGGCGGGAAAGTCAAGCTGAGTGTCACGCTCGTTTTTCATTGGACTTTTAAAATTATTTATAGTGTTGTTTACTAAATAAAAGTGTGTGATTTATGTAGTAAAAAGTGCATTTAGTAAATAGTTCATAAAGAACAGTGAAATATCGCTGCATAGTGGCCACATCATGACTTTGTCCCAAGCCTCACTCGTAAGACGCGTCACGCGGCCGTCTTTTTCGACATGAATAATTCATAATTACGTGGCATTGGCTAAATGCACAAACCGTGCGAAGCCAAAAAATAAAGAAATAAAGAAAAAACCCATGAAATCTATTATATTATCACTCGAGTCAGTAAGCATGTAAAATGAGAAAACTAACATAGAACGATCCGTGTGAGAACTAAACGATCACTATTACACAACAACACTGATACCTTTGAGAAAGCGGACTTCCTCTACAATAGGGCAATTCCTCCGTAAGGTCTGTCTATGCTATTACTAATAATCTCTGTCATTGTGTGCTGTTTCGGTGCAATCGCAAGACCGGCCGGGCACTGAGGGGCAGGCAAGACAGCTATAGTATCCTTATGACTCCACCAACTGGTATTTCGTTGACTCGGAAACGGCGCACAGGGAGCACCACGAAATATACTCAAAGACTCCGAGGTTCTTTTTCAATATACCCCACTGTTTTGTCGTGGTGGCCTAGTGGTTAAAACACCAGCCTCTCAAGTATGAGTGCGCGGGTTCGATTCCAGGTCAGGCAAGTACCAATGTAACTTTTCTAAAGTTATATGTACTTTCTAAGTATATCTTGGACACCAATGACTGAAGGCGAAGGAAAACATCTTGAGGAAACCTGGGCTTTATAAGTCTGAAATCGCCAACCCGCATTGAGCAAGCGTGGTGATTACGCTCAATCCTTCTCTGTATGAGAGGAGATCTGTGCCCAGCAGTGGGACGATAAAAAGGTTGTTGATGATGAACGGCGTCGGTGTCGAATTATTTGTTATCAATTTAATATTTTCGAGCTGATCTTTAGTAACATAATCACTTCTGATTGCGTTAACATCTGACCGTAGAATTAATAAATCCTTCATCAACTTCTTTACGTACGTTCTACGTAGTCAAAGCAAACTGGTGGCAATTTGTGAAGGTCATATGCCACAAAAACTGGGATTGTTCGGGATCCGTGATTTTAAACACCGTAATCGTATATTTTAGGTCTTTCTGCTTTTTCTTCTTACGCCTCGATACATGTTTTTGTCTTGTCTTCGTAGAAACAAACAATAACTTTTTTGCCTCATCAATGTCTTCCTCAGAAAAAGCCGACGAGCGTATTTTTATTAAACTTTCGTTGTTTCGTTTCGGAGATAACAATATTACAACTCGTACACTTAAATGTACTCGTATTAACATTGTTCACCGACATCTTTCTGTAATATTTTATTTAATAAAAACTTCTACTTCAACTCTTGATCTGGTCCCTGTGGATAGATACCTCAATTTTGGCAATAACACGTGTAACAAATTATAGAAATTCTTTAAAAAAATATTTCACAATAATGGCGGATATCGCCAATAACAGTTGAAAAAACGGCCGCTTGAGCACTTTTTACTCTATAAAATCACGCGCTTTTATTTAGTAAACAACACTATAAATAATTTAAAAGTCCAATGAAAAATTAGCGTGACATTCATCTTAGCTTTTCCGTTAAAAAAAAAGCTATTTTATAAAAACACTACTAAATTAATTTGAATAAAAGTACTTAATAATTAATTATATGAAAAGTTTTTAAGGTAGCCATGACAACGTCAATGACGTCTATGACATATCTCTATAGAAGACCTATTTCAGAGAGAAAATTAATCGCAAGTTTAGCACATCGCGACTATCAGTAACATGGCAAGTGTGTAGAACTGAGTTCGCGCCCTGCAATATGCATGCTCTTTTTGAAAATCTATAAATTGTTTTCAAAAGATGTAGTCGCACGCACACAAACATACCGTGCCGAAGACTGCCGAACTGAAACGACGTTAGACGATGTACGGCCTTCAAGCCACACCTCCGTGCCCGTCGGAGTGGGGAGCGTGAGGTTTTTTCGTTACGGAATTTCTGGATTCGGTCCCCGCGCTCAAGGCCCGCGATAGAAGCTATGCAATAGCTTAAAAATCTGTTAAAATTTATTTGGACGGGAAATTCAATTTTAATAAATACCGCTAATATGTGCAAACAAGTATGTATAAAAAACTTATTTCTTGAGTTTATAAACATGAAACGTACGTATACATAAATATAAGACTTAATGAACATTATTAAATACTTTTTGCTCACGCGGCCGTTTTTTCAACTGTGATTGGCGATATCCGCCATTATTGTTAAATATTTTTTTAAAGAATTTCTATAATTTGTTACACGTGTTATTGGCAAAATTGTGGTATCTATCTACAGGGACCAGATCAAGAGTTGAAGTTGAAGTTTTTATTAAATAAAATATTACAGAAAGATGTAGGTGAACAATGTTAATACGAGTACATTTAAGTGTACGAGTTGTAATATTGTTATCTCCGAAACGAAACAACGAAAGTTTAATAAAAATATGCTCGTCGGCTTTTTCTGAGGAAGACATTGATGAGGCAAAAAAGTTATTGTTTGTTTCTACGAAGACAAGACAAAAACATGTATCGAGGCGTAAGAACAAAAAGCAGAAAGACCTAAAATATACGATTACGGTGTTTAAAATCACAGATCCCAAACAATTCCAGTTTTTGTGGCTATGACCTTCACAAATTGCCACCAGTTTGCTTTGACTACGTAGAACGTACGTAAAGAAGTTGATGAAGGATTTATTAATTCTACGGTCAGATGTTAACGCAATCAGAAGTGATTATGTTACTAAAGATCAGCTCGAAAATATTAAATTGATAACAAGTAATTCGACACCGACGCCGTTCATCATCAACAACCTTTTTATCGTCCCACTGCTGGGCACAGATCTCCTCTCATACAGAGAAGGATTGAGCGTAATCACCACGCTTGCTCAATGCGGGTTGGCGATTTCAGACTTATAAAGCCCAGGTTTCCTCAAGATAAAAAATCAGAGCGGTTGACAACTTTTCTATCAAAAACATTGAATTTGAAAATGAATAATGATCCACAAGAGTCCACAACAAAATATGGGACCACCATTGACGCGGTATTTTCTAGGTATTTAGAGGATATTAAGTCGCAAACTTATGTTTCTTATTTCAGTTATCATAAACCTATAGTTTCAATGATAAATATTCCTGAATAACCAACAGCTACTGTAAGGTAATAAAACCCACATGTATTGTAAAATAATAAAAATATTTTAAATATTATTAACTTTTTATTTATTTAATAAAAGAAAAATTTGTTTTCTTATCGGTCACCACGCTCAAAAAGTGTAACTTGAATTAATATCAAAGAAAAAGAAATACTGCATAAATAAAATAAATAAATAATTATAATTGCATAAATTGATACAAAATGCTATGCAATAGCTTTACCGCGGCAGTCCCCGAGTGCCACACGTCTTTTTTTTAACTTTTTTAAAATTCTAAAACTTATCATTTTAAACAATTTTTTTAAACTGAAATTTTTAATTTTAAACTATTTGTTTTTCTAAACTCAATCAAAATCAAAAGTCATTTTTCAAATTCAGTTAGGTAGGAACGTAAAAATTACAAAAGACAGTCTCCCAAAACGCCCGCCCTTCGCCACTTCATAATGCTTATAAAACACTAACATCCATATCCATCTGTTAAAAATTGTATGACGGTCATCAATTTTTTCGAGGGAAACCCTATTGTCTTCTTTATAAATTGCACGAATATTTTTTTGTCAATTATTCAGAACAAAACAAAACGTAAAGCTGGACACTTCATAAAAAGCATTGAAAACAATACATTTTGGAAGCGTCAAAAATGTGAAAAGCTCCGAGCCAGCTGTGTGTAGTGATGTCATCCATTTGTATAGCTTCACTTGTTTTTGACATTGCACGTGGAGGCTTCACAAACAATAGATAGATAAATGGTATTTCAACCTTTACCGAGCTATGTGTGCATACACACGAGCAACATACGTCAACAGCAGAGGCAACTGCGGTCATCGACGGCTGTTGACGGCAGCCGTCGACACACATTATTATTATTTTTATTATTTATTTATTTATCCATGTGGTCATTAACGCGAGCTGTTTACTCGCAGGTGCAAGTGTATTTGTTATCAAATACACGTTCTCACTTACTGCTGGTCCATAGTTGATCAGCCGGTAATCTTTGGAATCTCTCAGAGGGATCTAATCGCAACGAGGTGATGCGATAGAGAACCAAATTTATTGACATAAAGCTCACAGCATAAGCAACTGAAGTGGTAACGGGCGAGCCATATCTGTATCTGTACTAATATATAAAGCTGAAGAGTTTGTTTGTTTGTTTGAACGCGCTAATTTCAGGAACTACTTTTCTTTTTTTTTAATAATTATAAACTAGCGTTTAACCGCAATCACGCCTGATGGTAAGCAGTGATGCGATCGTTGATGGTGTTTTACCATGGGATTGCGGTCAAGCGCTAGTTTATAATTATAAAAAAAAAGGTTTCCTTGAGTGATTCCTTCTCTGTGTGTGGTTATAACTTATAACAGATCGTTCCGTTTTGTTCATCCATGCATCCGTTATGTGTATCTTTGGCGGTCACCTACATTGTTAATATCAGTGACTTTATAGTTTTCCTATTAGCCTAAGCTATTGTGCAGAGAAGGTTTAATCCCTTTCATAGGATTTTATACACATTTGTATGTGGTTATCATACGATCGGAGGTCAGTGAACCAATATTGTAAGGGATGTTCTATTTCGTTTGCCATTTTATGCGATTTAGTTTGTTCGAAATTTTTATTTTTTAGCAGTGATGCGATCGTTGATGGTAAAACGCACTAGTTTTTAAAAGTAAGTTGAGTACTGGTCCGATTTAAATAATTCTTTTTGCGATAGATAGCCCATTAATCCAGGAAGGCTTTAGGCTATATAATATCACGCTGCGACCAATAGGAGCAGAGCATAACTAACTCCACGCGAACGAAGTCGCTGGCGGCCGCTAGTTAGCTATAAAACCGGTGAACGTTGGGGTAGGTGTCTTCTTGTGTCGAGACTGCGAATCAGTAAACGTAAGAAGGAACGCCAACAAGCTTGGTAGAGGGACGATCTTCGTAAGATGGCTGGTAGCAGCTGGACTAGAGGTGCCAAACATCGAGTTAAATGGCCTGCAATAGGAGATGCCTATGTCCAACAGTGAACTGCTATAACCCTGATGATGATGAAGATGACAACAGCGAGGCGTGTCACTCGTGTGTATAAGCACGAAGGTTGATTTTGATTGGAACATTCACTACGGATTAATCTATACCAATCTATACTAATACAGGGTGTATGTGACATCGTAACGCAAACTTCGCGAAAAGGCTAGACCACATGCCACTAATAAAATTATGATAGTCATTTATGTCGTTAATGAACGGTTACAGAAATAACAATGTTTAAAAAAAAGTGTCGGCTCGGCCTTTGAACGTTGCAAGCATGTCGCCGTGCGAGTTTGTAGGTATGACGTTGATCCCTGATGTGAACTCTATTAAATCAGCTGATAAGACGGTTTTTCGAGTTTTGTTTTCATTGCGCTTTTTTGTGTAATTATTGAATTAATTAATGTTTACTCTAAAATCTTATTAGGTTATAAAATTATAGCAATTATGAACGGTCAAAAGTGAAAAAACTACATATACGTCTACATCTACGTTTTTTTAAATCATGAAAAAGCCGACGAAAAATTCCACCACTGGGGGGTTCAGAATCATGTACTGGATCCATGGTGCTCGTTTGTGCGTCGCTGTCAGATACACCCTTTATATTGTTTTGCCTAGCTGGTATTTTGGCGTGGTAGCTGGCATATTTTCAATAATTTCATTGTTGTTGTATTTTGTTGTGTTCATCACTATACATAGTATTGTATAAAGTCATGTGTTTTTTTTTTAATGAACAGACAGCACTAGGATGTGTGAATATTCTCAGCCCAATTTGAATAAATAACTTTTGATTTTGAATTTTTTTATTATGGATTACAAAAAATGGAATCAACTGAAGTTTAAGTAACATTAAAGTCAGAAATGGCAAAAACTTTTTCCATAAGTCTCGTAAGAAGTGAGATTCCAACGTTCTTTTTTATGAAAGATAGGCCATATTGAAAACCTGCCTTCTATAATTCGTTAAGGAGATTTTAATTTTACCTACATTAGATGTAACAAACAGTGTTAAATTTCCGAAATGTCTCCGTTATCTAAAATCCGAATATATGAACATTCCGGATTATTCGACTATGTGAATGGTCACGTTTGTACCCTGAGAGTAACCACAGAAGCCTTTGACGTAGTCCGGAAATACGCTAGATGGAAATTAATTTCTGTCTAAATATTGTTTCAGTGGTATCTATCGCAGACTCTGGTAATGTTTGGTTTGTATTAGTCACTGGATTAGTTTTGGGTAAACATAGTTAAAGATTTATGAATTAACTAACTACCAACCCTGGCTTCACCCGTGTGTTATGTCGATAAAAACTTGCTAACGCCAGCCCGTGTCCAAAATATGTCCATACCACATTTCATCAATCGTTTAGCCTTTTCGGAGATAAGCCGAGTCAGACAGAAGATACACTTTTTTTATTTTGTTATAAATAGCGCACTTTCATATGCATTATTCGTTTCGCCTGTCTTTTACAGCGCGTAAATCGAGGGACTGGAACAATTCGCCAGCGGCGGTGTTTCCGTCTGACTAAAATTTAAGTGTATTCAAGGCTAGAGTGAATAGGTTCTTAATAAACTAGCGCGCTTTACCATTAACGATTGCATCACTGTTTACCATCAGGCGGGATTGCGCTCAAGCTCTAGGTTATAATATGTAAAAAAAGACTTAATTGCAAACTTTGATTTTATGTGTCTCTAATTATAATCAAAATCATTTATCAACATGTCAATTTAAACAAAAGATTTTTCTATTATTATTGATTTATAAAAAAAATCATTGTATTCAAAAATCCGCTTTGAACCAGAACCATTTTTATATCCTTTCAACAAAAATATAGCATCTATCAGTTTCAGTTTCACATTACAATTTTCAATTCACTACACGTTGCTTGTAGCATTTTGCTGAGCCTCAAAATATTAACTGAATTCAACCTTAAGTGATCCGTCGAAAAATATGAAAGCACTATACAATGCCTCAATAAAAGAATATAAATAATAAAATTTAAAATAATAAAAATTATAATCAATTATTATAAAAAAAAAGTATCTTAGTGTGTTTTGTGAAGTGTGACGAAGTTCTCCTATTTAAGTGAAGTGTGGAATTAAAGTGGTATTGTTGTAAATATGTTTGTGTTTCTTGCTTCGTTTTCAATCCATAATAAGTATTTAATGTTGCCACTACTGATACACAGGGAGTGGGCTATAATTTAACACGCGGGAGTTAAATGTCTTCAAATTTTTGGTTCTAGGACATTTAAGTTTTCACTGTATTTTGAGGACAGTGTGTACTTATTTACACAAAATAAAGCCTAGCCTGCTTAGCTTTTTATACCTATAACTTACAATACGAGTCTATTCTTCATTATTTATTTATTTTATAATCAATTCTTCTCATGTTTTTTTTTTTTGAGTTTGTCGAAAATCAATATCTATATGTAAATGTTACTGTTAATAGCCGAATTGCGGCTACATCTAGTTTTAGCCGGATACTACTAGATGCAGCCAGCCACATAAGGTTAAAGTTAGATGTATTCTAATTATTTTCTTACTGGATATAGCTGAAAACGTAATTCTAAGTTCTAGCCGATGATAAATAGCATCATCAATAGTTTAATCGCCGTTGTGCAACTGCACCTAGTTCTAGCCGCTATGATGAAGGTTAAACCTAGTAAAATAGGTAAATAGGATACATCGAAGTTTAATTGTATATGGCCGGCTACACCTAATAGGGATGTATCCAAGGTATAAAAAAAAAAAAAAAATAGTCAGTCTTATAGATAATAAAAAAAATTCAGACCCATATTTTATATTTTGTCGAAATTACCAAAAACTACTGAGATATAGCGTATTAAAGTTACGGAGTGGGGGCTAATTACGTCACGCCGTGGTATATTTTGTACCACGGTGTGACGCCATGCGACATTTCAAATCAATATATTATCTTCCTAAGTATTTGAATAAAAGAAAAAATAAAAAATACGTGTTCAATATTTTTTATAAATCTATCTTATGGACATTCAATTATTTTTTAGGATACAACCCAATTGTAGCTGGCTAATACTAGATGTAGATGCACTTCGCTATTAGGTGCAACATCTTCTTCAGCCTATAGAAGTCCACTGCTGGACAAAAGCCTCTCCCAAGGCTTTCATTAAATTTTGGGGTTTGCCATAACCCCCACGCTTGGCAGTTGGGTTGAGGATCGCAGTAGTTTGATACTCCGCAGGAGAAGCGCTGCTGCTTCCCTGTTAAGAGTTCCCTTAGTCGCATATAAGTCGTTCAAGAGCATTATTTACGTTTACAACAATAGTTTATTTATCAAGTGAAACATATAAAAGTTATCTTTCACCTAAATATCTGATTATGGACTTAACATAAGGGGAGCGAAAATAATTACGTAATTGCCCAATTCAAACACGACCATATTAAAACCTACTTAGTCCCTATATATAGTAACAACTCCTTTGTGACGTAGATTGAATCATACATAGAGATCACAACGCCACCGTCATTTAAAAACGAGCCTTTTAAAAAGGTTACAAGGAAAATATAATTTTTAACTCATCCCAACTTTTACCCCAATTAAAATGATGTCGTTTTTCAATCGAGAAATAACGAAGTGGAATGGCCGATTCATCTGAAGAGCAGAAACTGTAGGTTGACTTAACGAGACGCTTTTTGAACTTAGAGTAGATCCTTACCCTCTGCATTAAGTATGAAAATTTTGAAACTCACAATTTAAATAAATTTATTTCACGGTAGTGATCTTAATTGCGTAACATATTGTCAAGTACAATCTTAATCATTTCAAAATTACTGATCCATTACCTCTTAAGCTCCAAAACCTTGTTTGCTCAACAAAAAACGAGTGTGCTTATGACCACACGACTGAAGTGAAACTTCTTTCGCACCATCTGTATGTATATATATATATATAAATATATGTGTGTACAATATATACATGTATACACATATACATATATTAATTTTCTATAAATATTTCAATTTATTTCATGCTTTCATTTATAAATTAATATTTTTGCATAGACCTCCAATTGAAAAAAAAAAAGTGGATTCCCTCGGGGCCAAAAGGTCGGGCTCTTCCTCCTGAATCAGGGGACCCCAAACTCGGGTAGTCCACGACCTCTGGTTCCCGAGATAATCCACGGGGGGGTGAGGTAATCAATGAGGGGGGTCGGGGGGTGGTCGCAGCGTCATGTTCTCGAAGAAATTCATAGTTCTTAATCAATCAAGGTACTTAGCTTAATAATTGAGCTTATGAGGCTCGAAAGCAATTTGTACCTACTTTGTGTCCAATTATCGTATTGTGACGATATCTTCAAACTTCTATACTTTCAATTATATCAGAAATGTTCAGCAAAAATATATAAAACAATATAAAGGCCAGAACAGAACGAAATTTATAAATTATTTGTGCTCTTAGGTAATCATCATCATCATCATCATTTCAGCCGAAAGACGTCCACTGCTGGACATAGGCCTCCCCCAAGGTTCTCCACGACGACCGGTCCTGCGCCTCCCGCATCCAGCGGTTTCCCGCGACCTTCACCAGGTCGTCGGTCCACCTTGTCGGGGGCCTACCCACGCTACGTCTTCCGGTGCGTGGTCGCCACTCGAGAACCCGTCGGCCCCATCGGGCATCGGTCCTACGGGCAATGTGTCCAGCCCATTGCCACTTCAGTGTTGCAATTCTTCGGGCTATGTCGGTTACTCTTGTTCTTCTGCGGATCTCCTCATTCCTGATTCGATCGCGCAGTGAAACCCCAAGCATAGCCCTCTCCATTGCCCTTTGAGCGACTTTGAGCCTTCTTATAAGGCCCATTGTTAGCGACCACGTCTCAGTTCCATAAGTCATCACTGGCAACACACACTGGTCGAAGACTTTTGTCTTGAGACACTGCGGTATTTCGGACGAGAAGATTCTACGTAGCTTCCCGAAAGCAGCCCAGCCGAGTTGGATTCGACGATTGACCTCTTTCTCGAAGTTGGACCTTCCTAACTGGATAGTTTGTCCCAGGTACACGTAGCTGTCAACAACTTCGAGAACAGAGTCTCCAATCTTTATAGGAGTCGGTACAACATGGGCATTAGACATGACTTTCGTCTTGCCCATGTTCATTTTAAGACCGACTCGCTTGGAGGCCCTACTGAGGTCTTCGAGCATTGTACTCAGGTCCTCCGCGGTCTCAGCCATGACTACGATATCATCAGCAAACCGAAGGTGTGTCATGTACTCGCCATTGATGTTGATGCCCAGTCCTTTCCAGTCCAGAACCTTGAAGACATCCTCCAATGCAGCGGTGAACAGTTTCCGAGAGATAACATCTCCCTGTCTGACACCACGCTGCAGAGGTATTGGTTTCGAGGTCTGGTCCTGTATTCGGACTGACATGGTGGCGTTTTCGTACAAACCCTTCAGCGCTTCAATATATCGATAGTCTACTTGGCACCGCTGGAGAGACTGCAGTACAGCCCAGGTCTCGATCGAATCAAAGGCTTTTTCGTAGTCCACAAACGCCAAGCAAAGGGGTAGGTTATACTCCTCGGCCTTCTGTATAACCTGCCGCAGCGTATGTATGTGGTCTACTGTGCTGTAGCCTTTTCGGAAACCGGCTTGTTCGGGCGGCTGAAAGTCGTCAAACCTGCAGGCGAGACGATTTGTGAGGACTCTTGAAAACAACTTATAGACATGACTCAGAAGTGAGATGGGTCTGTAGTTTTTCAAAAGGGTGTTGTCACCCTTTTTGAAAAAGAGTACCACCACACTTCTGTGCCATGCCTGTGGCGTTTTTCCCTTATCTATGACGGAATTAAATAACTTCTGAAGGGCCCTAAGGATCGGTTCACCACCCGCCTTCAGTAGCTCTGCCGTTATTTCGTCATCGCCTGGCGCCTTGTTGTTTTTAAGCTGTTTCAGAGCCAATCGAATCTCCTGCAGGCTGACGTCCGGGATATCTTCAGTGTAGTGTCGGGTTAATCTTGCTCTAGGGTCTTCAGCAAGATTTAATGCGGGTCTTGTCGTTGAAGTGTAGAGCTGTCCATAGAAATTCTCGACTTCCCTCAAAAGCTCGGGCCCGGACGTTAAGATCTTGCCGTCGTCAGTCTTCAGCTTGCTTAACCGGCTATGCCCAATAGTCAGATCTCTAGCGAAAACTTTAGAGCCTCTGTTTCGCTCTATAGCCTCCGTTATACGCTCGGTATTATACCGACGTAGGTCGCGCTTCAGAGACTTTGAGATCTGCTTATTGAGCTGCCGGTATCTGCAAGCATCACTTGACGAACGCAAAATCATCTCACGTCTGTCCTCCATGAGCTCGAGAGTGTAGTCCGAGAGCTTTTTAGTTCCATTTGTACGGCGGGTCCTAAAATACTTAGTCCCGACCGTACGGACAGCTTCTACAAACCCGTCATTATATTCGTCCACGTCGCCATTTAGGCATTCGAAGCGATTTTGGAGCTCGAGCTGGAAACCCTCGGAGTTGTGGATCTGAATGGGTGCTGGCCGGAGCGTGGACTTCATCAGGCGAGATCTTTCGGACACTATGTTCAGATTCAATGTGCCTCTGACCATACGGTGATCGCTGCCGCATTTGAGCGAGTTGATCACTGAGACATCATTGAATATGTGCCTTTTTGTCGTCAAAATGAAGTGTATCTCATTCTTAGTGACCCCGTCGAGACTGATCCAAGTCCACTTTCGCTGTTCACGCTTTTTGAAGAAGGAGTTCATCATAAAGAGTCCCTCCTTCTCCATGAAGCCAGCTAACATGTGGCCTCGGTGGTTCCGACGCCCAAATCCAAAATTTCCCAGTCCGAGCTCTTCACCACTCCGTTTACCAAGTTTAGCGTTGAAGTCCCCCATGATAACGCTGTAGTGAGTTTTAGAGCTATGTATGGCTTTAGAGATGTCCTCATACATAGTCTCTACTTCATCGTCGGAGTGTGTCGAGGTCGGGGCGTATACCTGAATGACCTTCAGCGAATACCGTTTGGTTATTCTGAGTATCAGGAACGCCACCCTGGTCGACACACTCTCGATCTTCACTACATTGTCGACAAGGGACCTGTGGACGAGGAACCCGACACCACCTTGGGACTGATGGTCGCCCTCCCGGAAATAGAGCAAGTTACCGGATTTAAGGATTATCGAGTCCTCACCCTCTCTTCGGACTTCAGATAATCCCAGGACACCCCATCGCAACTTGCTCAATTCTTCCTCCAGTTCAATAACCCTCTCGTCGGTCCGCAGTGTGCGCATGTTTAGTGTTGCCAGGTCGATCCATCGTTGCTTGTGGTAGCCGGATCTCTTCCGGAGATTCTTCGCACCCCTTGCCCCGCCGTTACCTTGGCCGCTACCACAATGACCAGGAATAGCGGAGCTGCCGGGGACTAGGGGCCTTGGCTTAGTCGTGTGCAACATTTGGGGGGGGGGGTTTGCCATAATCCCCACGCTTGGCAGGCGGGTTGGGGATCGCAGGATTTCATATTCCACAGAAGAAGCGCTGCTGCCCGTTCCCTGGTGAGAGTTCCCTTAGTCGCCTCTTACGACACCCACGGGAGGATATGGGGTGGTACTATTCTAAGCCCGGTACCACACGGGGCGGGTCTTAGGTAATCAATTGTTAACAAATCTTAAAAAGATCCAAAAAATATATATTGCCTTCGGCGAGATGCGAACTCACAACTTCATACTCGACTCAATTGTTAACAAATCTTAAAAAGATCCAAAAAATATATATTGCCTTCGGCGAGATGCGAACTCACAACTTCATACACGACATGTCACGCAATATTTACATGAGCCAACTCCTTGTTTGTAGTACAGACGAAATAGGACTATACTCTGCTTCCGTTCGCCTTGCCCGATTTTTTTTGCTTCATTTTTCGTAACGCTTTCGCGAGTTTACTCCCCAAGTCAAGCGTGCCTAAAGAAGTTTCACTTCAAAAAATAACGCAATGAATGTTGTTAAATTGTCAAAATGAAAGCCGTAATTCCTGCTGTTAGTGTGATAAGTATAATAACTCCTCTGCTTCGCACGGTTTTTATAACTTGACAAAATATTGAGATTTCTATGTTGTATGTAAATTTTATAGTAAAGTACCTACTAAAAAGTTTACCGAACCGGAATTAGTTTTCTAAGACCAGGTGACCCAGATTTGTTTCAAAACAGTCTCCAAAGCCTTCAGCACGGGTATAGTAATAAGTGTCTTCAAGAGTAGAGTGAATAGGCTCTTAAAAGACGATTGCGCTCTCCATTAACAATTGCATCACTGCTTATCATTAGGCGGGATTGCATATGATATTTAAAAAAAAATGCTATTCTATTTTTCTCTATGGCATTCGCAATGGCTGGCAATGCAAAGAGTAAAGTAAGTATAGCAATAATTCTGCTAATGTCTTGATTTGAAAAAAGTGCGAAAAGAAAAACTAGAATTCTAAATAAAAAATTATTTGATAACGCTAAAATTAGTGTGAAACTGATTTCCATCACTAGATAACTTCAGGATTTTGTATGAAATAACTGTCAAAATATCAAAATTATTCCTCAAATTAAGCTGTCAGATGATTGAAAAATGTGATATTGAAAACCGCATCGAAATCAATAGAATAGCGCACACGAATAGCGACTTTTCTTTAAAATGATATAACTATGCATAGATAAATGTACATGGGCACTTTAGAAACCTCAGAATACATAATAACTGTCTTATTTATAAAGATGGAAGAGAATTTATGCAAAAATGTGACATTCCGACTTTCTTACATATTCATAGCTACTGTATTGAATTTCTTTTCTTCTCTGACGGTTTTACATTATTACACCAGTATAGGCTGTCCAGTAAAATAGTCGCTAACATAATTATGTATATTTTAAATGCTAAATCTGCCAGTGACTTCATTCGTGTAAAATTTCTTGTTTTAACATAAAATATTACCAAAAGCTTTGGTAAAGAATTTTTGAAATCGGATCAGTGCTTCCGAAGATCACTTCCTAACCACAACGATAAAATTTACGTTTTAAAAAAAATATTAACGTCTGATTTCGCTATCTTTCATTCGTGGAACAATATCGACAGTAGCGGTATGCAAAATCAAAATATATTCTCAGGATAGTCTTTCCTGGGAATAAATTTTGAATGTTTGACCAAGTTTTATATGTAGAGTATAAGTCTTTATTCTAATTATAGAAGATTGATAGAATTCGCTCTAAAACATAATTATGATAGTACTAGCGACTCGCCCCGGCTTCGCACGGGTGCAATGCTGAAACTAAATACACTACAGAAAAACTTTGAACGTCCTATAAAAAACATAGCGGCCCGTTGCTAAAAAACATAGCGTCGGTAAACGCGACGCCCCGTAATTTTTAATTGTGTAATATCTTCAAAAATATTCATTTAAACCATATGCTGTAAAGGACGATATAGATCTATATTAAACCAACAATGTATTTAAGGTATTAATATCATAAAAATTTATCTTAATACAGATTCCTTATAAATTTAAAAAGTAAAAAAAAATATGTACAAGTATATAAAGGAATGGAAATAACTAGAGGGTATCAAAAAATTCATCCGCATCGCTGTCAACAGGAAACGTGCCCAAAAGGCTGGCAGCATTGCCACGTTGTATGGCGATGCTGATTCTTTGGCCAAAAAATAGCCCAGCCCTCTGGTCACGTGAAGAGTCGATTAGACGTTTGGCGATATCCCGGAATAACAGATGTGCACTCGGACCCCATGACCCTACTGTTTCAACCCCAAACAAGTCACGTCAAGTCACCTCTTTCTGCGAAGCAGTGATACTGGCAAAGGAGGAGGCAGAACGCATGAGGGAGCGGGAACCATCAATGCTGTATTGGTTAAAAAAATATTATTGTGGGATATCCATAAGAGATAGACATGTACCACCCTGGATTTTTTTGTAAAACTTTTCAATGTGTACAATATTTAGTACATTATTTTGATATATCTCGTAGGGTTTCAGGTTGCGTTTCACTGCAAACGCGTAAAAAATTTAATTATTTACGACATCGCATTAGAAACCTCAAAAATAATAGTGTATCTCCACAATTTAATGAATGTTATTATACATATAAACCTTCCTCTTTAATTATTCTATCCTTTAAAAAAACTGCATCAAAATGATGTATGATGTCTGGTGAAGCCGAACGGAGCCTAATCGGCAAACACATTTTGTCAAGTGTAAAATAATATCAAATGCGTTCAAACGATCCCAACTGGTCGCAATCATTTGACAAAAATGTGTAGGTTGCGATGTGTGTTGTGTTGGAAGTTTGGTCTCCAGATCAATCTCTCTCTGACGCAGCATCGTCGTGTTGTTGGGTTTAACATTGCATCACCTTGCTCAACTGCCGTCTTTCTTCCTGTTCACTCAGTTTTTTTTTTTTGAGTGAATAGGCTCTTAATTAACCAGCGCGCTTTACCATCAACGATTGCATCATTGCTTACCATCAGGCGGGATAGTGGTCAAGCACTAGTTTAAAAAAAATCAACACTGCCATCCAACGTAATTCTATCATAAGTAATGCTGCCAGCCTTTTGGACACTTCCCATTGACAGCAATGCGGACGAATTTTTTATGCCCATTGTTGAGCCTTTTCTTTAATTTTTTATTGCATATTTGGGTAAAATTTACATGTAGGTAATTTAGCATTAACTTGTTTATTTCATAATACTGCACTGCAAAACGATTAAATTTGTTATAATTATTTAAAGAATATGAATAAAAAGAATCTAAATAAACCAAAAACAACATAATCCTAATACACATTTAACTAATGTGGCTGCAAAAGCAAAGGTTCATACGTATTTTTCTGTTACCGAAAACCAATTCACTTTCGGTTTCAAATCATGATAGAAAGTGCTTTGATTCTGACCAAGCCACAAAGGGTTACTCAGAGTGGGTTCGAAGCTATTGATATATCAATCTACATAAAGGTGCTTTCATCTAGTTAGGATCGTATATGGCTTCTAGTACGTAACATGTTTTTGGCTTAGTCTTGGATAATTTGACGATGCATGAACTTGATGAAGGTTCAGTAAGGTTCAGGATTTTAGATCAGCCCCCTAATCGGCGAACACATTTTTGTCAAATGATTGCGACTAATTGGGATTGTTTGGACCGAACGGGCCAATGGGCGGTCCATACGATCCCTACTAGTCTCCATCATTAGGGTGCAGGTTAGTGTAGATAAGTACATATGAAGGTTAAGGTTAAGGGAAGGTTTGAGCAGAGATTGATTCTTCAGACCTTGTTTTGGTAGTAGTTGTACCGTTATTGCGTAAGAGTAGAAAACGTCTATCCATCCATACATTCATTAATTTTTTTGTGTGGATGTAATATCATCAAATGACTTCTCTCTCCGGCCGGCCGACCGGCCGGGGCTGGCCTGATGCGGCTCCTCCCCAAGTCTCCGCTGAGGCGGCGCGACCCTCCTTGCCGGTTTGCCGCCATGGGATCTGGAGGCCAAAGCCCTCGCCTACATGTGGGAGTAGCACGAGGAGGCAAAACTCCGCTGTCGTGAGAAATTGCGGTACAGCGGACATAGCTCCGGCGGGATTGGACATGGAGAGTGCAATTGTCGCAACCCAATGCTGGGCACGCCGCAATAGCGGCGGTAAATCCCCTCTTTGAGGAGCGGTTAGAGAGGCGCCACGGCGCTCGCACCTTCCACCTGACGCAGGTCCCCACCGCACACGGTTGTTTCGGGAGGTTCCTGTTCCGGATAAGGCCGGAGGAAACGCCAGTGTGTCACCATTGTGTGGATCGCTCTGAGGACACGGTGGACCATACGGTGGAGGTCTGCCCGGCTTGGGTAGAGCATCGCCTTGTCCTCGTGGGGGCGATCGGCGGTGATCTCTTGCGTCCGACCCTGGTCCAGGCTATGGTCCGGAGCGAGAGTGCTTGGCAGGCGGTCACCTCTTTCTGCGAAGCAGTGATGCTAGCAAAGGAGGAGGCAGAGCCCGTGAGGGAGCGGGAATCCTAGCGTCCTTACGCCACTAGCTGCCGCAGGAGACGCCCTAGTCGGGAGAAAACATCAAGCTCTCGGCCACCGTAGGCGCGGGCCTGCGGGCGGTGAGCAGTGGGCAGCTCGTCGCCCGGTAAGGACCAGGCCCGAGTTGACGGCGCGTTGTGTTTTACGCGCGCCTCAAAGAGATGTCAGCACATCGTGACGGAATCCACGAAGACCGATGCCTCCTGGGTTAGGGTTGTGAGTTGGCTAAAGAAGAAAACGTGCTCCTGGCCGTCGCGCAGGCAAGTGAAGAAACACGGGTGGGTTTAAGTCAGTAAAAGTCTGACACGCCCTTACGCTCCATCCAGAGCGGGAGAAGTCGTTTGATAATTTTCCATCCCAACAAAAAAGAGGTATAAACGGCGTGACAGCTCACGTATTTATGCATTGTAAAAAGCAAATTATATGAATTTATATAATGTGTCAGTAAGCTAATTCTGGAGTAGGAACACAAACATTGTCTTGAGTTACTCAGGGTGACCAGCTATTCTTATCATTTAAATAGTCATTTACAGAATAATATGCCTTTGAACAAAGCTTGTATTTGATTTGCGCTTTAAATGCATTGTAAGGCAAGTCTTGCAAAGCAGAGGGTATCTTCTTTTAAAAAGTTATACCAAGCCCAACAAAAGAGTTATGAACCTTTTGAAGTCGGTAAAAAGGGGCTCGTAGTAGAAGTAATTATTGAAAGTACGTAACTATGAGTAGTACGTAAGTAGTAAAACTTGAACAGTGGTGGCGCCACCGGTCCTAACTTAAGAGTGATGGTTCTATTATACGAGACTTAGGAATCTTGTTTTTTTAAAAAAAACTATTATTTAAGCTAAAATAGGATTTAATTAATAAGTAGGATTTAGAATACAGAAATAGTAGAAATAGTAAGAGTTAGGACCTCCGACCCGTACCGAGATTTAGAACCAACTGCCCCGCTGGGCTCATGAATGACGTACTGTAACCCATAATGCTGACGTGGCACATCTGAGCGTTGCTAAGCCATTCCACTAACATTGTAAGGGTATAACAGCCCCCCCCATAAGACTGAAATTCGGGGATAAAAGCCGAAATTCAGGAATTTAAACTATATCACGTAATCTAGGTAATGGAATTGAAGAGTTTTCAGGTTCAGTACTAATATTATGATTACTGACATCGTCATCGGTATGAGTCATTGGTTTTACACAAGAAATATAGAACTTAGATCTATGTTTACAAATAATTTTGCATAACTTGAATGCTATAAATGAAATTAGTATAACTAGAATACATATGGTCAGAATAGAATAGTGTGTCCCGTATTTTACTAGAATAGGTTCTTCATCAATAAGTTTATTTAAATCTGAATATAACTTGTTGTTTTGTTTCTTTAAAGTTAAATCATCTAAGTCAATATTTTGTAGTAAAATAGGGGATATGATATTATTTAAACTACTAGTAGACTTAGTATCTAATTTACAACATGAATCATTTATAATGCTAAAGTCTAATCTAGGAATAGGAATTTCTACATTGATTGAGTCTTTTGACGATATAAGTCTTGCACTTTTTGTGTAGACCGTACACTGATTTGGAATCCGTAGTATACCAGTTCCGGTTATTATGATTTCACGTAATTCGGAGTTATTACAGTCCATTGAAACTTTGCTTGAACGAGACTGCACGAAAATCCATTGATTGTTTATAAGCGATTTCCAAATGTTCAATTCGCCAACAATTGTTTTGGTTTCACACTGAGTAGGAATAGCACTAATTGTTTTAGTTAATAGTTCACTTTCACATGTAGGACTGACGTTTGTCAATAATACCGTAGGTATCTCACATAGAAAGAACTCAGAGTACATTGTTTTACATTTATCTAGGGTATCTAGATTACAGAAGTTTAGCTTATCTTTAGAAATAGCAATATACGAACTAGAAGGTAAAATTAAACTAAAAGTATTAGGATTATTTGACCCATGAGGGGTCGGTAATGCTAAGTTATGGTACAAAATAAATTCATCATTAGTAACTAAAGGAATTTGTAAAACGAATACAAGTTTATTCTTATAATAATAACAAGCGACTTCAGATATGCTTAATATTATATGGATATTATCTAGACTTAGCGTTACAGGAATTCCAGTGTCTCTAGGTAGGTGCCTGTCGTTATCAACGAGTTCGTAGTATAATTGCGTAGGACTTATTATGTTTGGATGCAGGATGTTTTGACTACACAACAGGATAGCGTTTGTTATGTCTTCAAGCTGAAACGACAATGCTAGTAGAGAACTTTCGAGATTAGCAAGTATGGAATGGAATTTAGTTTCTGATATCAGGATTTTAGAAGTTTCTGTGATATTATTTAATTGTAGTATGAGTTGGCTTAGAGTATTTTTAAGAGAAACTTCGTTATATTTTAATTTATTAATCGTTTCTTTGTAAGATTCTAGAGAAGTAGTAGTAATTAAGATATTTTCTTTCATTAGTTCCGCGAGCTTTTTCTCGTGGTTTTGAAATGATTCAATAGCGGAATCGTATTTTGATGCGTCATCTTCATCTAGAGTGCCGAAAACATGTTTGAAAACGGTGCCTATTCCGGCGAACCATGCTGAACGTTTATTACGTTTTGACATTAGATGTGAGATAGAGTCAAACTCGCGTTTAATTTCGTTGTACCGAAATGTGAGTGGAGATAGTATATCATCGCATTGAAGGTTGCTTGATTTTTGACATGTTTTCTTAAGTATGCTCATTATATCATCGAGGTTAGAAAGGTGAGGATTTATAAGAGAAATGTTTACATGACTAATTATATTTAATTTTCCCTTAATCGTTTTAAGTTTTCCTAGGTTATCGAAGTATATACCGGAACTAGAAGGAAGAGGCTTGATAAGGTCTTGATGCGCATTGACCGAGGCGCTGAAATAGAATTAATGCAATCAGTTAGACTACGTTAAGGACCTATTCTAATTATTAGCTAATACTTACATTTAAATAATTAATGATTAATTATCTTAATCGATCTCTAACAGTAATACGGAATCGTTAATTACCGCAGGTTTCATTTGATCGAAATGATGAGTCACATGACGTCTGTTTATAAGAAGCGTAGCTGTGTTGTTATTGTGAACTTTAATGATTTTATAAGGTCCTTTCCAGATAGGCGAGAGTGCCTTTTTGAGCCTCAGATGGGCCTTAAGGTAGACGTAGTCACCAGCTTTGTAGTGTGGTGGTGATTTAGAATGAGAGTCGTAATAGGATTTAGAAGATTCCTTGGATTTTAATATATTTTCCAAGGCTTTTTCTCTAGTGTGTTTAAATTTATGTTGTAACATTCTAATGTAGTCTGAATAGGTTGTGTTAGGTTCAGTTTCATAGATGGAGTTAGGAATAAAGGGTTTATGACCAAATATTAGCTCGTAAGGAGTAAATTTTGTCGTTGAATGTTCCGTTGTGTTATAAGTCAGCATAGCTGTATAGACATAAGTCGGCCAGTTGTCTTGGTCCGTATTTACGAAGGATTTTAAATATTCTTTGAGAGTCGAATGACTGCGTTCTAAAGCGCCTTGCGTCTGAGGGTGGTAAGGCGATGACCATAATTGTTTAATTTTAAGGAATTTGCAAGTAGTTTTAAAAAGGTCGGACGTAAAGTTAGTACCTTGATCAGTTAAGATAGATTTAGGAATTCCGAATAAGGATATAAAATGAATAAGACAATCGCTAGATTCTTCGGCGGTTGTACTACGTATCGGGTAAGCGATTGAATATTTAGTTAGATCATCTTGTAAGGTGAGTATATACTTAAGTTTAGCAGGACCGGACTCGGGTAAAGGTCCTACTATGTCCAGTGCTATTCTCTGAAACGGTGCTGTGGATGTAGTAGTGATTTCCATTGGGGCCTTATTTAATTTTCTCAGTGCTTTATTTTCCTGACATAGTTTACATTTCTTGACATAGTCTTCTATGTCGCTTCGCATGCCTTTCCAATAGAATTGTTCTCGTATTCTGTTGTACATTCGTGTCGAGCCTAAGTGTCCGGCTGTAGGAATATCGTGGTTTTCACGCATGATTTTGGGTCTTTCACTCAGGGTAGGGTATATTGTTTTATTTAGGTAAACGTGGATTCGAATGTTTGTGTTGTGAAAAATATGAGTTAGGATATTGTAGATTTTGACATAGGAGTGATTATCAAATGGATTTTTGAAATCGGAGATAGCAACGTCTGTTATTTGTTCGAATTTCAGGATTTCCCTTCTAATTCGTTTCAGGGTATCATAAATAGCATGATAAGGTAACTCGTCAAAGTGGTGAACTTTTGTAAAGATGAAGTAAACAGTTTTGCCGTCGTATTCAGTTTTTAGAAAGTGGTATAATTCTTTTTCTGAATTAAGGATTTCGTCTTCGTTGCCAGAATTTAGGAGAATTTCGGGGATGTAGGGATTTGATTCGTCTAAGTATATTGATGTAGGAATTAATATTACCTTGCATGTTTTTTTAAGGAGGCTTTCGTTATGTTCTTTTAGAATTGTGTTGCAAGTATTATTTTTATTTGACTTTAGGAATTGGGAATAATTCTCCTCATTTAGATTTGATTGCTCATTTGGTGAGGGAATTTGTAGCGAGTCGAAGTCAAGGTTAAGATCAGCACTGTTAGGGCTAGTCTCAAGGTAAGGTAAGTTTGGTCCTAGATCTATGAGATCTGGAGATAGTATTGGTTCATTTTGTGGTATAGGATTTTGCAGGATATTAGAGTCGGGATTTATTTCGTGATTTAGTAGGTCGCTATCTTCGAAAGAGAACGGAATGGGAGTTGGAAAAATTATAAAAGGATCCTCTAAGGGATCATCGAATTCAGTGTCAAGGTCTAGTAATTGAGGATCAGAGGTTGTCGAAGGTTTACCTTGGATAGGGTTAACTGGAAATCGAGACAAAGCATCAGCGTTAGTATTCATTTTCCCTTTCTTGTATACAATATCATAGTCAAACTCTTCTAATTTGAGTCGCCAGCGTACTAGCCTAGAGCCGGGATCCTTGCAGTTAAATAACCACTGTAGTGGTTTGTGATCAGTGACTATGGTAAATCGATTTCCGTACAGATAGGGTCGGAAGGCTTTAGTTCCAAAGATAATAGCTAAGCATTCTTTTTCAGTAACGCTATAATTACACTCAGCCTTATTGAGTGTTCGAGACGCGTAAGCGATTGGACGGTCCTTTCCGATTGGACCTTGGGATAATATAGCTGAAACAGCGAAGTTGGAAGCGTCACAGGTTAGGATAAAGGGTTTGGTAAAATCGGGATATGCTAACACCGGTGACGTAACTAATTTAGTTTTTAAGTTTTCGAAAGCGAGCTGTTGTTCATTGTTCCAATTGAACGGTGTGTCCTTTTTTAGGAGAGATGTTAATGGTTTTGCTAGTTTGGAAAAGTCAGGTATGAAACGTCTATAGTAAGATACGAGTCCAAGAAAAGATTTTATATCTTTTGGGCATTTTGGTTTTGGAAATTCAGTGATACATTTGACTTTTCTAGGATTTGGTTGAACACCGTCTTTGTTGATGAGGTGACCAAGATAAGCCACTTCTTTGCATAGGAACTCGCATTTATCTGGTTGGAGTTTCAGGTTATAGTTCCTGAGCCTATCGAAAACAGCGGACAGATTTTGAATGTGACTTGGTAAGTCAGGTGAGTACACTACAATGTCGTCTAAATAAACAAAGCATCGTGAGCCTTGAAGTCCACACAAGCATGTGTTCATTACTTTTTGAAAAGTAGAAGGGGCATTTTTTAACCCGAATGGCATTCTTGAAAATTGGAAATGACCTTGTGGTATAGAAAAGGCGGTTTTGGGAGCGTCTTGCTCGGACATAGGAATCTGATGGAAGCCTGAGGCTAAATCTAAAGTTGTGAAGTATTGACTTTTCCCCAATTGATCTAAAATTTCAGTTATTTGTGGAATAGGATATGTTTCTCCAATAGTAACGTCGTTGAGTTTTCTATAGTCGATAACGATTCTCCATTTTTGTTGTCCCGAAGCATCCAGCTTTTTGGGCACAACCCAAATGGGTGAGGACCATGGTGAATTAGAAGGTGTTATGATGTTTTCTTCAAGCATTTTGTTAATTTGATTTTCGACTTCCTTTTTATGACATTCAGGAAATCTATAAGATTTAGTTTGAATAGGGATATCTGTATTTGTTCTGATATTGTGTTCGGCGATTGTAGTGTGTGTGAGCTTATCGCCAGGAAGATGGAAGATATCGGAAAAGTCTGTACAGACTTGTAATAGGGCATTATATTCCTCTTCATTGAGGTGAGACATCCTAAGATGCTGGAGAACCTTTTTAGTTCTTGTAGAAACGTGCATAGGAGACAATGATTCTTGAGGTTTCGAACAAGCTTGAGTGCCTAAAGGTTCTAGTGTTAGATTAAGGTTAGATTGGAGTATAACGGACTCTTCGGAGATATTGACAACTGTAATGTTAATACGGTTGTTTTCTTTCACGCTCACTACGCAGTTGGCTACTAATAATGAATCAGAGATGTATTGGTCTATGAGCAGACCTTCCTTTATATGTGGATTACTTACTGTGCATTCAATTACAGTTTCAGTACGAGGTGGAATGTTATATAATGGTTCAGCGAATTTCAAGTCGATATAATATTCATCTATTTGTAAAGTTCCTTGAAGATAGTCGATTTGGCAACCTAAGTTTTTCAGGAGGTCGTTACCTATGATGCCGTCGAAACTTAGGCTAATATCTTTGACAACGTGAAAATTATGGATATAAGGTTTGCCATCTTTTTTGAATGTTTGCATTTCAAAACTGCCTAGGGTTGAAGTTGTTTCGTCTCCAGGATCAATTCCTTTGAGGATTATTATATCATCACTTAACTTTGGGACTTTGGACATAGAATCTAATTTCAGCAGACTTATGCAGGAACCTGTGTCAATTAAGAAGGATAAAGGGCTATCGGCAACCGGAGTATCGATTATTACGTGAGGTAAATATCTTTTCTCTGTGTTTTGATGTATTTTATAGATTTTCGCGTTTGTTTTCTGTTTCAGATGTGGTGAATTATCGGAGGATGTGTTACGATTTGGCATGGAAGTAGAGTCAGTCGATTTCATGTTTGGATTTCGCACTTTACAGGATTTGGTAGGAATAGCGGATTCAGTGTGTTCAGTGAGTAATTCAGTAGATTTAGTAGTGGATTTTTTCTTAGATTCAGTGGATTTAGTAAGCGATTCAGAGGATTTAGTAGGAATAGCGGATTCAGTGAGTTCAGTGAGTAATTCAGTAGATTTAGTAGTGGATTTTTTCTTTGATTCAGTGGATTTAGTAAGGGATTCAGAGGATTTGGTAAATGGTTTTTCCATAGATACAGTGGATTTAGTAAACGGATTTTTCATAGATACAGTGGATTTAGTGTGTGATTCAGCAGATTTGGTAAGCGATTCAGAGGATTTAGTAAATGGTTTTTCCATGGATACAGTGGATTTAGTAAACGGATTTTTCATAGATACAGTGGGTTTAGTGTGCGATTCAGTGGATTTTGTAATTTGTTTTTTCAAAGATTCAGTGGGTTTGGTAAGTGATTCAGTGGGTTTGGTAAGTGATTCAGTGGGTTTAGTAAGTGATTCAGTGGGTTTAGTAATCGATTTTTTTATAGATTCAGTGGATTTAGTATTCATTTTGTTCATTGATTCAGTGGATTTAGGATTTGTTGTTTTCACAGATACAGTGGATTTAGTACGCGATTCAGCGGATTTAGTAATTGATTCAGGGGATACAGTGAAGAAAGAGGCATCGGCTTTAGTATGGTAAGACGAATTTCCTGCGCGATACCGTTCAGGAAATTTTACTCGTTTAAATCATTTTGATTGATTTCATCTAGATTATCTTCCTCGTTTCGCTTTAAGACGAAAACTTTACGTGTTGGCCTAGAATTTGAAGTTTGTGTAGAATTAGGTTGACGGCCATCGGAAGTAGAAGCAGTAGATTGATTTCTACTGTTGTTGTATTGTCTTTTGCGACAATTTTCAATAGTATGACCTATGTTTTTGCAGTAACGACATATCATATCGTTGGTATTTACTTTTGAATGATCAGATTGGTGATTCCGCGGATTTGGAAAACGCGACGGTTGGGAATCACGGCGATAATTAATGTTTTTTAATCTGTCATTGTTGGAGTGAGTACTGGATGCGGATCTTTTATAGATGCTAGATATAATTTTCTCTTCTTCGACTGCGAAACTTATAGCGGAATTTAGCGAGTCGGGGTTGCGACATCTAACGACTTGTGATATCCGTGGTAAGAGACCTATTATGAAGGTGTGAAGTGCAAGATCTTGCATTGCAGCTACACGACCTGCTAACTCTGTTTTACGTTTCGTTGGAATAGAAATGTTTATTTCCGTAAGTAATTTCGCTAAGCATGTTTCTATTTTTAATGCAAACTGATTAACTGTTTCAGAAGAGTTTTGTTTACAATCCTGAAGTTCAGTGAGTAAATGAGCATAGTGTTTTCTTTCACCAAATTGGTGTTTTAGGAACTCGATGAATTGATCAAAGGACTCGAACTCTTTGACACTACATGTAGTTTCAGCTTTATCTGTTAATTGACTTAGAATATATTTGAATAGGATAGATTTTTGAGTTTTAGTAGCTATCTCAAATGCGCTCTGGCAATTAGTGATAAAGGGATTTAACTTTTCCCTGGAACCATCGAATGATTTGATGAATTTAAATAGAATAGCGAGTTCTATTTTTTCTTCAATTTCGGCCCTTGTATTCCTAGGACCACTGGAATTTTCTTCTTTTGTTTCATGTTTAGAAGCCATGATTTGATTTTACACAATAAAATACAACTTATCTTAATAACAAGAAATAGCCTCTAGCTTATGCTACTTTGTATAAGTGACTCAGTGTTATAGACGCGTAATCGAAACGCGTAGTCTAAACAAAATAATCAGTAACGGTACAATAAGGTTTTATCGGTTACAATGTATTAGCAGTGTACAATAAAATTATGGTATTAAAATAGTTAGATAGGAATAGTATGGACTCTGAGTTAATTCTAGTATTCGTGATAGGATGTAATAACGCCCAAGGTAGATGTAGATATAGTTGGCTTTTAGATCACTCACAGGAACGCCATCAATGTGAGGATATTCAGGAACATCGTGACCGCTTCTCCAGCGGTAAACAGCTGAACAGCAGTTGTAGTAGACCTCTGGACCAGCAGAGGGTGAAAGCCGGTCTCGGTTGCGGGATGCAACACTCAAGACAGGATGTCGGTTGAGCACTTCGATTTCTTGCACTGACACGACACTTATTTTATTATACTGGTTTTGGAACTTGCTTTAACTTTTAGCACTTTCGAAATAGATTTAGAATATTTATGAACACTTGATTTCACTGGCACTTTAGTTTTCTTCGAAGACGTATTCGGGTAGGGGATTTTCGTATCCCACCGCTGCCACCAAATATTATACGAGACTTAGGAATCTTGTTTTTTAAAAAAAAAACTATTATTTAAGCTAAAATAGGATTTAATTAATAAGTAGGATTTAGAATACAGAAATAGTAGAAATAGTAAGAGTTAGGACCTCCGACCCGTACCGAGATTTAGAACCAACTGCCCCGCTGGGCTCATGAATGACGTACTGTAACCCATAATGCTGACGTGGCACATCTGAGCGTTGCTAAGCCATTCCACTAACATTGTAAGGGTATAACAGTTCGAACACAGACAAAAAAAATTATTTCCCTATCGCTGCTGCCAAAATGGTGAAGGAAAGCATAGTGACGAAACCGGCATATCCTACAACATTCAAAAACATGTGACATCTACCAATAAAGTTCATATTGATAATTCAATTTCAATATAAATAATAACCCTTTATAGGTATCTGCCCTCACTCAACAATTTCGGGGTCAACATCAGAATTTCTTGTGGCCGTCTGGAATCTAACCACCAGAACCCAATTACTCGGGAACACTTATATCAATTATGGGTTAGTTGTCAGATTTGCGGATCCTGTTGCGGTCTGTTATGTAACGTATTACTTATCAAACAAGGTACATTAATAATTTATTAGAAACCAGCTGAACCTTACCCACTTGGTTGGACGGTAAACATTTTTAATTGTGACGAAATTCGACAACCACCAAAAAGTCTTCATTTTTCATGATTTGAATTACATCATAAAAGTTGCAACCTATATTTATTTTATGAATTAATCTGTGGTACCTATTCTCAATTCTTAAGTAATTAAAGATTAAGAATTGTATTTTATTTCCACAGCAGCAAGTCCCAAGACTTTCTAATTAGCTGTGATTAAAACGTAGAACTTGATTGGATTTTATTGTCTGCTAGATTAGATTCTTGGTTCAGGAAAAGTCGACCGATTAATTACAGCGGAGTGAACGACTAATTAATGAAGATGTTCTGATAAGCCAAATCAGGAATGTAGTGACTGCGAGTTTGTGTGGTGAATTTGAGGGGAGATTAATAAATAATGAATAAATACGGACAAATCACACAGATTGAGCTAGGCCCCAAAATAAGTTCGAGACTTGTGTTATGGGATACTAACTCAACGATACTATATTTATATGATAACGATATACAGAGTGGTGCTGACAATACGACAATAAATGAAAACACGAATAATGCTGGTTCATAGGAATAATCCTAAACCATAGAAAAAAAACCTAGCATCAAAAAAAAAAAAAAATCGAACAAACTAAATCGCTTAAAATTGCAAACGGAATAGAACATAATTTAAAAATATTGGTTCACTGACCTCCGATCAGCGACAGCGCGAACCTGTAACGATTTGATTTTTCGCGCCATTATTATTAAAGTTTGGTACCGCAGGATGCGGCGGTCATTAACCTGTAAGCGCTTCCTCATCAACATGTATATCATGTAGAAAATGTGAAAAATGAAAAATAATCTCCTGGGACTAAACTAATGGACATATTTATATGATTTATGGGTAGAATGGAAATGTGTTGAGGTACATGATGTTTAATTTATTGTCGTATTATCAGCACCTCTCTGTATATATACAATGCAGTAATATGGTCACCGCATGAGTATAAGTATAAGTTATTGCTGGAGCGTATCCAAAACAAATTTCTAAGATTCATGAACCTTACGCAATATGGGGTATCTATATCCGGGATACCCACTTCTCCATCCTACATCATTTGTGTTGGGTATGGTGGGCTATGAAAGTTTGGAGGCTAGAAGAGAAGTGAACTTGGCCCTATATGTATTTAACATCCTTCGAGTAATGGTTTATGATCAGGCCGTTTTGACACTGGTAAAGTTTAAGTTGTGTGTCCCGGACGAATACATAGGGCGACGGAGACGGCCGCCACTCCTGATGGTGTCGCATGTGCGCACAAACTTGTTGCAACTTGCGCCACTGACGCGTGCACTGCGTGTGCTCAACACGGTGTCCACTCGGGTCGATTTATTTTCATGCTCAGATAGTGTATTCACAAAGGCCATGTATTCTGTTGTGTTAGAATTACTTATGTTGTAGGTGCTAATGTATTTTTTATTTTTGGCAGGCGTGTTGACCGCTGCGCCACGAAGGACGTCAAACAATAAATAATATTTAATTAACAGTTATTATCATAGGTCGGAATAAATAGAGTGATTTTTGGTACTTCAATCATAAATGTTCACAGAAAGAATAACGTAGTTAAGCCATTTTCCCGGAATGTAATTCCAGATCCAAGTAAATATTGTTAATGTTGGTAGTGACATTATTACTACTCAATTCATTTAAAGGAAGGTAACAAAACTAAACTAATTTATTATTTACTTGTTAAAAAATAAAAAAAAAAAACGCTCCAGTCTTCAAAGGCAAGGGCTCGGTACAGGAGTGTGGCAACTATCGCGGTATAAAGATCCCACACCATGAATATATTTGAGAGGAGTATAGACTCCTGGATCCAGCAGGAGTGTGCTGTTTCGGAGTGTCAATAAGGGTTTCATCCAGAGTACGGAACCGTGGATCCTATCTTCGCACTAAGGATCGCCATGGAGAGATACAGATTGAAGAACACGCCTCTGCATATGCTCTTTCTTGATATGCAGAAGGCCTTGGACTGTGTCCCTCGGGTGGTAATCTGGTAGGCACTGAGCTCCAAAGGGGTACCAGAAACCTATGTTGACATAATTCGAGACATGTACCCTAATTCTGATTCCGTTGTTAAGACCGCTGTTTGTGACACTAAACAACACGACAGACCTCATGTCTGTGCACATAGGCGATGACATGGTCGGGTGCACAGACCAGTTTAAATAATTGGGGTCTGTACTCCACGTATCCGGAGACATTGATTGCGACTTTAGGGCACGTATTTCCGCAGCTTGGGCAAAATGGCGTGAGGTGACAGGTGTCATTTGTGACTCCAAAATGCCGGTTAAGCTTAGCTTAGCGGGCAGGTCTATAAGACCATTATTAGACCTGTTCTCCTGTATGGCAGTGAGGCGTGGCCTGTGCTTGAGCGACACAAGCAGGAGCTGCGTGTCACGGAGATGAATATGCTGCGGTGGATGTGTGGAGTTACGCAGAAGGACCGCATCAGGAACTCCCGTATCCGTGGCAGTCTTCATGTCCATAGCGACATAGAGGACAAACTGCAGGAGGGTCGCCTACGTTGGTACGGTCACGACTTACGAAAACAGGCATGTTACGTGGGTCACAAATGTCTTGCCATGCCGTCTCCGCCGGGCTGGAACAAGCGGGGTAGACCAAAGAAGTGCTGGTTTGACGTTGTAAGAGATGATATGCGTGCCAACAATCTCACACCATAGGATGCTAAAGATCGCGCGAAATGGAGGAAATTGAGCAATGTGAAATCCGTGGTTGCAATCGGGATAAACGCTAAGATGATGATGTTAAAAAATAAAAACAATAAAATTCCGATCGAAGCATTAATACATTTCAATATTTTATTTTTAGCCTCTAATGAAGGGTAAGGCCAAATCAAACGGTTTTACGACTTAATATTTTTAATAATAATAATAATATTTTTTTTAATAATCAACCAATTATTCCGTAAATCCGGAGGAATGTTCATATTAATATAAACGTTTCCGATCAATGACCCCAATTCACTCTACCTATTCCGACTTATGGTTATTATGTATGCCAACGTATAATTCTGAACATCGTTATTTTGCGGTAGTGAATCTTGCGAGATTATAATCTATCGATAAATTGTAAGCTGTAGCAAATTATTTACAATGTAACAACCCATTCGATCAATGTCTGTCGTCAAGGTGACGGTAAATACAGGTTGACAAGGATTTCGACTCATAATGTTAATTCTTCAAACTAATAATGAACATAAACGGTGGTGAGATTGAATATAATAAAGATGAAATCTTTTAAATACAAATGAATATGTTGGTGATTAGCATTATACGTCATCACCACCTTTTGTCTATTTAACTTGTTACTATGCCCATGTGCCCACAAAGAATAAGTGGTCTCATTTGATTGCTTAAATTCCTACGCAATCAAATTGCGTATCACATTATTAGTATCTGTTGAAATCATTTTGAAGCTTATTGCTAGTCCATTGGTCCAAATGTTCGAAAAATGTATCTGCGCACTGTCTAGTCGGCAATGTAAATAACGCAATGAATGTTGTTCAACTGTCAAAATGAAACCCATTGCTACTGATAGTGTGTTAAGCTATTACCCTACTGGGCACGATTTGTTTACACTTTCATCAGACAGATTTGCAACGAAACATACTTGCATATAAAATAAAAAATACACGCTAATAACGTAAGCTATCCGCATTCACAACCCGTTTAAATTGTATAAATACACTCAAATACCCAATCAACCTTACAAAATTATTTTCCCGTCAGAACCTGTAATTAACCGAAAGAAAAAAAAAACGAAACAGAATGTTTTTTTAGTACGAAAAACAATTAACCCGACCTTTTTTTAATATCCAACGCATACATTCGAAAAATAAAACCAGCAATTTATTACCATACGGAAAAAATGCAAAATGAAATACTTGGCAATACAAACGTTTAGCCGAACAATCTCATTCGCGAAAACAATTGCTGATGGGACATCGCGCGGGAATGTTGGCTCCGCGGCCAAGTTGGTTGTCATCGAGGCATGAGCAAGCAATAAAGTTGTTTAGCAGCCATTCTAGTGATCCCATCAATGCGAGGGATACACAGTCTAACCAAACAATTGGCGCTGATTGACGACATTGTGGGATGGCTTATTGTTAAGCTGCGCTTTCAAGTCGGACGCTCCACGGATGTAATTAATGATTCTACCTGTAATTGTATGTATTTCGTAGTTGTGTTTAATTGCTCGAGTTAATTAACGATCGTTTGAAGCCATGTGGGGATAAGTGAGTTATTAATGAAGCTTTTAGTGATTTGCTTTAGTTCCGAACGTTAAAAAATGTGTTGTAACGATTTTCTTTTTAGAATAGAAATGTAAACTTTTATTTGAAACAGGACCCATCTGGTTAGTGACAATTTTATTTAATATCTAGTGTTCATAGGTTAAATATAAAGATACACATTTAAAATTCGGCGTAGAGGTGTTTTCACCCCCGTAACATCGGAAAATCAACAAGGTTAGAGTGCATATGGTCTTAATAAACTAGCGCACTTTACCATCAACGATTGCATCACCGTTTACCATTAGGCAGGATTGCGGCTAAGCACTAGTTTAGTATTATAAAAAAACACGCGTCATCAAAGATACAGTTATGCCTAATAATGATGGTTGGACATTCTTGAAGCAGTAGTCTCAGGGAATGTGAAACCTATATTTATACCAGTTATAATTAATTTGCTGACAATTTTGACATTTCTCTCCGCAGCACTTGAAGGTAAAACTGTTTTATGTAGAAAAATTCGTTGCAAAAAAGAAAAAAAAAAATTGAACGCGACCCTTTGGGATTCGGAGTTATTAGGTCAATGTAAATAAAGGGTGATTCTTCGCAATTGGGTTTCTAGGGTTCTCCCAACATATTCATCGGATTGTGCAAACATTCCTCAGCCTTCGTACGGTTATGTCTTATCAATATACAGCTGAAATCTCTACAGTAAAAATATTTATTATGTCCTTTTTGAAGGCCTCTTAGAAGCCTGATTTATTAAGTGATTTCAATTGATATGTAAGGCTTTTGAGGACAACATTTTCAAAAAGGCACGCTGAATAGAATTTTGTTCTGGTTAAATCAATGATTGTTATTGAATAGGACAAATATTAGAGGTTAAACTATGAAATTGCCGTTTTATTGCAATAAGTTCTTTGAAGTGACATAAACATAATCTTCATGGTTTGAGGCATTCGAACGTAACTTTTTTGACATGGTTTCTAAGATGTTCTTCTTTTAAAAAATGTGAAATATTTTATTTACGATTTTGGTTTAAACGCTTTCGTGATGGAAACTTTGACTTGAAGATCAAGCCACCAGAAAGACCACAGGCAAGACACACAGGTGAATAACGATAAATTAAGAGAGATGGTGGAAGCCGATCAGAAGGTACAAGATATTTTCACACAGTTTGTACTATCAAGACCAAAAGTCGAGTTACAATATCATAAAACTATGGCCAAGCAATACTAGTTGTAGTTGCGACCTTCTTCTATAATAAAGTTTGGTACACACTCATACACTTTGACAACTTGCTGCCCGCTTATGATTGTTAGGTGTTACTAATTTCAACATTCGCCATAAGTGTCTCGGTAGCCAAGTGTTTTACCACCGTGGTAGGCATTCAAGAGAGTTCGAGTTCAAATCTAATGACTTACAAAACTTTTTTTAAATGTTTATGGAGAGTTATGAATGCTGACAAAAAAAGAAAAAAATGTAAAAATACCGATCCGCAACTTAACGATGATACTTTCTTTTAAGTTTTTTTCTATATTAGTGATGAGGGTAGATTTTAAATAAATTGAATCAATAGTTCACATAAAATATTCCACTACCTCCTACATTAGCTACAATAACTCAAATAATATTACTTACCTGTTGTTGGTTGGTGAACATATAGTTACGAGTTTGTGTTATTAGTTTTACTTTTTTAATCAACATGCAGGCTAACACATTACAAATTTACTCAATATGTTTCAAGTATCATAATATGAAACCGGCTTTTGTGTAAGTTGTTTTTATTATTATTTGGATAAGGTGCAAACCAATCGCTTGTTGCAAGTGTGTAATAAAATTGTTATTGTTTTAGAGAAATACTGTAAGCCGTTGGGTCAAGAGGTTGGAGGACAAAGGTAGCTTAAAGTGTCGAGAGAAGTGGAACATAACAACAATATTTACCGTTGAATAAACCTTTAAATCGTGCGAAGAAGGGAGGTTGCATTTGTGGTTTAAAAATAAACTGGCGAAACTGGTGGAGACTTATCGAGCTAAACAAAAAAAAAAAAAACAGTTTATAACAATCCCAGTGCAGAAGTATCCTACAGAGTGTTTTAAATATATATGTCGGAGATCGTCGATATAATCTTAATAGAAGTTGCTGATTTGATTTACGTAGTAGAGGGGAAACGCTTGTGACGTTATTTTGTGATGGCGGCACATGGACCGAGTCGCTTTGGAAAGTGGGGTTCGTCGAACGGGCACTTTGCATCGAGACGCGGACCAAGGCACTTCTCCGAACCGAAACTGTCGGTTTGCCTATTCAAATTGTTATTATGAAGATTGGAGGGTATATCTACACGTCGTGCTTCAATTCAAAACTCACCTGCGAAATGGAACCTGTGCCACCAAACCAAGATGCTGTCGACCCTACCGCTCTGCCGTCGCTGTCTCCGACATATAAGTGTAAAGTGATTGCGAGTTCAAACCCAGTAACAACAAATTTCTTTTGGTAAATTATGTATGTAAAAAGTACTGTTTTGTGTTCTATAGATTATTTTATGATTGTAATAATATTGAGGTTAGGCTTCAATCCTCTTTTCTTTAAGAAAATGAATAATTAAGCTTTATAGCTTAATTATTCATTTTCTTAAAGAAATCTTTCTCTTTTCTTTTAATCTTATATGTTATCACTAAAGTGGTTATCCACTTTAGTGATAACATATAATGTATAATTATCACATCTAAAAACCAAGAATGATTTTTATAATTTTTACCATAACAATATCATAAGTTTGTCAGGGATTACTTTTATATAAAATATTACAATGCTGCCTTATCAAGGTTTGTTTTATTTATTAGTATAAGTAAATCTACACCTAATAATATGTAACTTTATAATATATTGCATTATAATATGTTTATTGTTTGTTATTATATTACATCTATAGTAAACTAAAACATATAATAAAAACCTTTTTTCGTATAAATATTCAATACATTTTCTTATTCGTTTAAATATTATTTGCAAACATTTTTACTTTAAAATGTCCACAAATCAATTTCATTATTTTAAATTATATGAAATAACAAAAAGATTTGCCATTATTAAGGATCGAATCCACATCTTTGATAGCACCATTGTTAAGTGCGGCCGCTAACTTCAACGGGAGTAACAAAATTTTGCATTACTTTAAAGAAAGACAAAAACTGCGATAAAAAAAAAAACAGTTTGCTAATATTATTTTCCTTTTCTAGGATAGACTACATCTTTAATTCTTCGTAGAGATACTACACAGCATGCGGTTGATTGGTTGGAATATGACACACACGGATATAAAATAATGTGTTAGTATGCGTGACTGGTTTAGCGTAGGCGACAGTAGTCTTTAAGGTGGAAAGGGACTTCTACAGCTGATAATACAGTCTACTTAGATCCCCAGAGTTCTATCGCAAATGCATAAATAACCTTCCTCTTAGATGGCAGCAATGTATAGATAATGATGGTAACTATTTTAATTAATTAAATTGGTTAAAAATAAAAAATAAACAATTTAGATTTTCAGTACAAATTGGCAATTTCATACTTTAACTTTTATAAATTTTAAAAATATTTGGAGGCTCATCTAATGGATGACAATGTTAAAATATAATGAAGACAATTTAGACTTGAGAGCTGTGAATTTTACATAATAAAAACAGTCGACAAAGAAGATCAATTTATGAATTCTTGGAGTATTCTAAAATCGCTGTCATTGTAATTGTGGAGGCATGAGGAAAAGGGAGTAAAGTTCACTCATCCTCCATAGAAAAGGGAGGATCCTCCGACCAATCCGATGTTATGTCTGGCGGGCACTTTCCAAACGGTTGAAGTTGGGGAGTTGTATGTATGCGAATTGCACGTAAACTCTGCTTGCGAGATGTAGAATTCGTGTGACATCAGTATAACGCGTTGTTTATTTGTGACATTTGTACGTACCGCTGCATAACAAATATACAAAAATGCTTAATTAATAAAACATCATCTGTCAGATACTCTTAAGTGATAAAGATAATTCTTGAGTTTTTGACAGGAAAGCCAAGATGAGTGTCACGCACATTTTTCATTGGACTTTTAAAATTATTTATAGTGTCGTTAACTAAATAAAAACGCGTGATTTATGTAGCAAAAAGTGCATTCAGTGATTAATTCATGAAGAACATTGAAATATCGCTGCATAGTGGCCACATCATGGCTTTGCATCAAATCTCCTAGTAGGCGGCTCACGCGGCCGTTTTTTCAACTGTCATTGGCATATCCGCCATTATTGTGAAATAAAATGTTTAAAGAACTTATTTTGTTACACGTGTTATTGGCAAAATTGTGGTATCTAACCACAGAGGCCATTGAAGAGTTGAAGTAGTATTCACTCTAAAGAAAAGAAAGAAAGATAATTCTCAATTTATAAATGTTACACATATGTTACTCTTAGAATTAAGTACTGTTATTATGTTAAACCGTAAACGGCATAAACGCGGGTCTCTTTCATCACACAGCAGGCATTCAATCAATAATAATATTCAACAAAGCAGGAGGTAGATTAGTTCTCATTGTAAGGAACAGCAAGATATTACATTCCATAGTGACATTCTATAATGCTACGGTTACATTGAAGATAAATATTAATTTGATCCTGTCAAATTTAAATACTCCGTAGATAGTTTGGACGCGATTAGAAACATGGCGAAATTTTATGTCTGGCGCTGACAAATTTAACAGGAATAAACCAATATTAATGTTCTGTCCTTTTCTTAATGAGAATAAGATGCACATCACTTATTTGTGAACAAGGAAATCGGGATCGTAATCGCAATAATGCGACTGTTGTTTAGCTAAACAACGAGCGGTGTGCGAGAGAGCGCGCGAATTGTATTCACTTTGTAGCGATGAAATTTGGACGGCAAGGAAACATTAACGCAAATTTTGTAGCGGGCCAGAAATGCTTAAAAATGATGCCTCATTTGCATATGTATATTGATAAAGTATGAAGGAAGCTATGAAGTACCGACAAAAGAAAGCCCTTCACAAATAATATTATATGATTTGACATAGCACTTCGAGTCGCTAAAATTAAGTAGCAGTGAGCGGGGCACCTTGCTCGTAGGCCGATAACCTGGTGAAGGTCGCGGGAAGCCAATGGATGCGGGCAGCAAGAGACCGGCCATTATGGAAAGCCTTGGGGGAGGCCTTTGTGCAGCAGTGGACCTCTGACCTCTGCTGAAGAAGAAGAAGAGGATAAAGAAACTAATTGAGGGCACTCCGAGCAAATGCAGGTTAGTTTAGAACTGTGGACAACGTAGCGCGAGCTGAGAAAGCGAAGTGAGCAATGATGCCGCTGCAGCAGCCGGCAAGCGTAATATCCAATTTGGTAACAGTTACTTGACTGTTTTTGAGACAGCGAGGTGGGAATTATTTAAGGATCCCAATAAGAGGTACAAAAATAATTATGAACACTAATATAATGTCATTCATCATCATCAACCTTTTTTTATTATCCCACTGCTGGGCACAGGTCTCCTCTCATACAGAGAAGGATAGAGCGTAATCACCACGCTTGCTCAATGCGGGTTGGCGATTTCAGACTTAAAGTCCAGGTTTCCTCAAGATGTTTTCCTTCACCTTCAGTCATTGGTGTCCAAGATATACTTAGAAAGTACATATAACTTTAGAAAAGTTACATTGGTACTTGCCTGACCTGGAATCGAACCCGCGCACTCATACTTGAGAGGCTGGTATTTTAACCACTAGGCCACCACAACATTCACTAGGCCACCACGACATGAGTATCCATAAATATTTTTTATGAAAATAGGAAATGTCGTTGGGATGAAATGATGATAATAGGAAGTCAGCCCTGTTACCGCTTCACTTCAAGCCTATCAAGTTCCCGCTTTTGGCACACACTCTTTTACCACTTGTTGCCTAGCAAATATTTGTACCACGACATTTTTTTTGCTTATGGTATATATATATCATCAACATACCTCCCGCGTTCTGGGCGAGGCGGAAGGGCATTTCAAACTTTTACTTAAACCCAGCCGTGTTTCTTCACTTGCCTGTGCATCAGGGGCCACGGTATCTGTTTCGAACAACTAATGGCGTACCACAGCAAGAGCTATTATTTGTTTAATTAAAATTTGTGGTTTGATTTAATACACTATGTCTTTACCTACTCTGTACCATATTGTTTTAAATTCACACAGGTTATTAATTTCAAAATGTTGTCCACAGCGGCCGCGGCAGCAGAGCCTTGGCGGTGTCCTCAGGAGAGAGGGCAACTGGAAATGCTTCATGTTGACGCTGATGATCGCCGGCTGCCTCGGCTCCGTAGCGTGGTGCAACACCGCAGAAATTGATAGGGATCTTATCGATTTTAGCAAGTGAGTATTACTGGTACTGCTCCGTTGTAACTGTTTTAAACTTCTTCATACTTTAGACAAATATTTCCATCCGAAAATATTTACCTGACCAGGGTACCCCAATTTTCAAAAGGTATAAAATGCCATATTCATTCTATAAATAAAATATTATCACTAAAGAAAAAGTAGGTAGCATAAAAAAACTTTTTAAATGTTTTCATTTGAAGCTATAAACAAAGACCTTTGATAAACAAACATCCCTGAGTATGGCATTGTGTAAGTAGTCAAGCTTTAGTTAACATCAAGCAGTGAAATAAAATTTCAATTAAACATTTATTTATATATATAGACGTTTTAATTTTCGAAAGTGCTTTATTTGTCTCTTATCAAACAGACAGGATTGTTGCCGTTGGAAATATTTTATGGCAAATATTGTTGTATTCAATTTATATGGTTTGGCATTCGGAATACTAATTTTAATTTTTAAGGGACGGATGTTGTTCAACTATTTAATCATGTGAGTAAATTTAAACAGGAAGTATGTAGATAAATGACATTTTAATTGTTGGAGCAATGAATACAGTACCTTACTTACTATTGTATTAATCAAGCTTTTAACGCAACGTTATGTTAACCTTAATATAAATTCATGAAGGATAGTCATTAGTGAGTCTACATATACATTTTGTATAACATTTATTTTTATGGCTCCCCGCCCCGCACTTTGATTTCGCTGATAGCGGCAAGGACGTGGCCAGGTTGTTAAAGCAGCGAAAACATGTATATACTATTATTATAGAGTTCACATTTAGGCATGGAAAATAAAAGTTATTCTACGCCAAGCCAATATATAACTTTCATTACTTACATAAAGATTACTTTTGACTGTGTTAAGTTTGTTATCTTTCTGTACGAGTAAAAAATATTTTTGAAATGATGACTTCTTAAGTGGGTGATAGACGTACGAACTTAAAGTACGCGTTTTTTAAGATGGTGAACTACTCGGTTCGACTTCGGTGACACACATGAAACTTGCTCATTATCGCGATGTTGTGGAGATAAGAAGCTTTGTAATATTTGGGAATTATATCATACTACATTTTAAAAATTAGTAAAAACAGTCAAAATCGATAAGTGTGGATAAAACACTACATTATCAAAAGAGAGCGTTTATCGCATACGAATTTAGTATGAGAGTTACGTGAAGAGAAGGAAGATTTCCATAATTATTTCAGAATGCCTGAACCGCTGTATGAAGAACTTTTGCGGTTCCCGGCTCGTAGCACTGACACACGTACGAGCCGAGACGAGCTACGAGTAAGATTTCAAACAGGTTGGGTCACCTGCGAACTTGCGCGGCAATTCTAAAGTACGCGTTTTTAAGGTGACACACAGACGAAAAAGGTCGTCAAGTCACAAGTCCGCGTACTATTTTACTCGCACGTCTATCACCCACTTTACAGCGACAGTAAAAAGAGACAGACACATTAATTCATTTACATTTAACGCGGTAGAAAGTGAGATAGGAAGCATTACATAGACTTTCTTATCCACTATAATTTCACTTCTACTAAGTATGAATTGCACACATGCTTTTAAGCTGTTTTTTTTTAGATTTAGATTATTTTTTAAGTTCTTTTAAAATAATAAAATGTAAGAATATGCCTCGGATTCCCATGTTCACAAACTAAATTAAATTTAAATGCAGTACATCTTTTTCTTTATATTTCGTTAAGAAAATTATAAAATATAAAACGTGAGTTTTGACGTATTTTTTATCGCCATGTTCTTCTTTCTTTCTTTTTTGGCTTCGCACGGTTTGTGTATTTAGCCAATGTTATGTAATGAATTATTCATTTCGAAAAAGACGGCCACGTGAACCGTCTACAAGGGAGGTTTGAGGCAAAGTCATGATGAGGCCACTATGCTGCGATATTTCACTGTTCTCTATGAATTATTTCCTGAATGCACTTTTTACTACATAAATCACGCACTTTTATTTAGTAAACAACACTATAAATAATTTTAAAAGTCCAATGAAAAATGAGCGTGACACTCATCTTAGCTTTCCCGCCAAAACTCCTATCGCCATGTTTATAATCGCGTCTAAATTATCGATGCGGTATCTTAATTTGACAGAATTAACCTAAAATGTTATCTTCTAACCTTTTCGTAAATAGAAAATAAAAGATGCACGCCACATAAAATTAGTTTAGTTTGTCAACAAGAGAATCGGAATATTTGTGTGTTTCATGTTATCTATGGAAGAAAATATTTAAATTCCACAGCGGAACTAACCACTAAATCAGTTTCGTCTCCGTCAGGCACCCAATCAAGCGGACAGTACGCGAATCGCCCTGCGACGTGGGGTACGCGTATATCCCCATTGCGTTCGTGCTGCTGTTATACTTGGTGTACCTGGTAGAATGCTACCACAGCACGGCCAGGATTCAGCTGGCGAGGAGAGTGGACGTGGCCGCAGTCAGCGCAAGGGTACATGCCATGAGGAATGCTTTGCCACGAGTTTGGTAAGAGTTTTCTTTATTTATATGCCATGGGCCCAATGGTATTTCCCATCGATAAGAGCGACACACTTCCTTACAATAATTCCCCATTTAACACATTTACGGAATGATTTTTTTTAAATAAATTCAAGATAAGAACAGACTTAAAAAAAATAGTTCTTTCCTACAATAACACCTTCGCGGTCAAAATGTACCTAATTGTTCTTTTTCAATAAGCAACGAAAACATTTGAAGATAAAATGAGAAAGTATAAAATGCTAGCAAAAATGGCGAGAACAAAAATAAATATGTAAGAACCGTCTCATTTAAAATGAGACACAAGTTTACGTTCAAGCGTCTTCTGCAATCCGCCGTAAAACTAAATGCATCGTAGTTTTGGCGCAAATCACTGAGGCTACGCTCGTTTAGCTTCAGCCTTTGGGCCTGTACAGACCACGTTTTTAAAACGCACCCTTGACGCACGTCCACGGCACCCTTTTCTGCTATCCTACAGAGCAGTTTGTTGTCGTTTGTATCTATACATACGCGACTACAACGCGTTTAAAAAACGTGATATGCACAGATTCTTTTATACAGGACTACAAAGGTCTACAGGCTGCGTCTGACTCACGTACTTATCTAGTCTGTATCGCTAACAAACGGTAGTCGAAGGCGAATTTAAAAAACGTGCTGTGCATAGGCCCTTAGACATTTTAGTAAGACAAAAACTAGCAGGTGGCAACACTGTCAAAATATGGAGACTTTTACATTGTAAAAAAAAGTAGTCACTGGCGCCGATTCTGTTGTTCAGAAACTAAACTAATTTTAAGTTATGTGCATCTTTTTCCTTCCATTTCGTTAAGAAAAGGATAGAAGATAACATTTTAATTTAAACCTGTCAAATTCAGATATTCCATAGACAGTTTAGACGCTATTATTAACATGGCGACTAAAAATACGCCAGTTTACGTCAGAAGCGCACTAATTTGACAGGTCTAAACTGACATTTTATCTTCTGTTCTTTTCATAACTAAATGGAAAGAAAAAGAAGCACATAACTTAAAATTAGTTTAGTTTGTGAACAACAGAATCAGCGCCACTGACTGTTATGGATTATCCTCCTGGATCAATCCATAACAATGGCAACTTGTTTATATCGTATCATTAACTTAGTACTTTATTGCAAGAATTTCTCTAAAAGTTTTTATCACTTTTCTTGAATTACTAATAAATTACAAAATACGTACATAAAACATGAACATAACTTAAATAGCAGGTTCACTTTCCTAAATTAATTTCGCTTTACTGAATAAACTTTTGAATAACCTACCTTTGTCAGTACGGCTTTTATAATAATGAGTTATGTAGATATTCACATGATTTACCAACGCCCCATATTCCGAGAAATGGGAAAATGAAATCATAAAAAAGGAACTACGAAAATGTATAACATTTCAATTTACCACCTGGCTCACCGGGGCAACCTAATATAAAATGCCTCGTAGATTTCAGCCAGGTTGTTTTATTCCTTGTGTGTTTCTAGAGCCAAAATTTATTTCAAACTTGAAATGCAGTTGATACAAAATATTCGATTGTTGTCTGTATACTGGGGCATTTCCGTATCCATTCACTATTCGAAATTGTATAAAATCCCGTCTACACGCTCCGTCTTGCCTGCGAAGTTCAGGCCTGTGCAGTTATGACTGTACAAAAAGACGGAACATTCGGGACTGCGCGCGTTACCGTCTTACCGTCCACATACACGCACTTACCTTTTTTTTTTATTCCGGGGTGGAAAATCCTCAATGGGTGTCCGCCGCCCTGGGGTGGGCGATGGGGTATGTCAGACTCCTACTGTCTAAAAACCATCCCGGTGTCTCTCCGGTCCCGTGCGCACAGAGCCGCGGGAGTCCTTGATTCTGCCGCGGCCCCACACTCTCGTGCCGGCCCCATCTGTCCGGGCCGCGACTCCTACATTGGGTAGTGAGGTGTTAAACTACCCCGTGCATCGCCTCTGAGGCGTGCGCAGACACTCGCGCGCGCCTCCGCCTCAGGGTCCAACGAATAGGGGGCGGGGACTCTCATGTGACATCTCAAACACTTGTGGGACGGCTGGAAATTTTCTGGACCATTTTCTGTCAAAAAGCAATACCAAAGCAATTTACGACTTTATTGCAATAGTACGGTATTGTTACACATTCTCATAGCAATGTTATTGTTATAGATTATCGAAATAATAGCATGTGTACTATTAGGTTTATTAGGTGCGACATGGCAATGCTTATGTTTACTCTGTGGTAAAATGAAAAGTCAGTCTTGTCTTGTCACTACTATGTGTTGTACTTACTTGTACAACTATCGTGTTTTAATAGTTATATGGACTATTATTATTTATACATTCTTGCTTCTCCAATCCACTTTTGACATTGGCAGAATAGTCGACATCGGCAACACTTGCCATAAATAAAAATATAATAGAATAGTTATATAGTACTTGTGAATTCCTATATATCAATTATTAATACACATAAATTATAGTTTTAAATAGTAGATTATATTATTACATATTGTATTATTTCGATAGAAGTTTAACAATACCTTGAAACCCAAACACAATTATTGTGTTTACTCAGAAACACAACTAATCACTAGTTAACTTTAACTTAATCTTCAAGCCTAAATCAAACTATTGACAATCTAAAATATGGCGTTGAAAATTCCTCCGCACCGTTACGGATAGGTAATGTACCCAAGAAACTGGCGGCATTGCCGCGTTCTATGGCAATAGGTACTTAGCCATGGTAAAAGCCACGAGAAGTGACAACCAGTCGTTTGGAGATATCGTGTTACGGGAAATGACATCCAGCCGCTTGGTGATTTCATTAAATAAGCAAAGCCTTTTTCATAGCTTGTGTTTTCAATAATGCAATATAATCATGCATTTCACGATGATTAATCAGTAACGACAGTTCTCTAATCATAGCAGTCACAAGAAGCTTCATTTTTGCACCTTTACTTTATAACTACTTTTATAATATCTATGAACTAATTAAATTGCCAGGTATAAATATAGTCCCAATTTTTTTTTTTTCAAGAAAAAAGTTGATCAGTCTCGGTGAAGAAGCAGAAGCAGTATTTTACAGAATAAAACAGTATTTTAATTTTTGTAACTTTAAAAACATATTTTTAGAACTTCTTGCACAAGTTCTAATAAAATGTAATTCGGAAATATAGTTTGTGTACGGACGGGTATACTTTATAATATAAAGATTAAGATTTTAGCCTGGAACCCTATGAACAAATGTCATCTACCACATTTGCAGTCACATATGCATAGATGTGGTAGTGCGCTTCATATCGAGTTTTATACGTTTTTCATATTTTACAAAGTAATTATTGCGAAAGCCAATGAATCCAGTAAGCTCCTTAGCAAGCCTACTGAATCTGTGTACGTTGATAACTATACTAATTAAACCAAATTGTACCAGATTTACAAATTACTGAATTGTTAACAGTGTTCACGTTACGCGTCAATTATTTGACGTGTTTTGATTCAAAGTGTCACGTTTATCAAATTGGCACGTGCTACAGAGCAATTTATTTCTTTAATTAGAAAATTTATACATCGGTTAGCGGCGTATACATTCAACTTTTTATATTTTATGGGTTGTTGTTGCGTTTGTTTACAATCATTAGCTTGGAAAGCAATATGTAGGTATTTTTTACAAATAATTACCTATTCTTCGGTTCATTTATTGTAAAATTTTAAATATGGTCTGATTTTGTGAAATAAACCATTTTTCTTTCTTTTCTTTCTATTTTTTTAAATATTTAGTAAAATGAGATTATTTAGATGGCATGTACCTATTTAATCAAACCTCAAATAATTCCGTGCCACTTGCAAAAACTAGGTACCACACCTTTCTGAAGAATAGCACGAATAAGATCATATATATCTTCTTAGGGTGTCTCTTCCCGACGTTTCTACTTTCATCTGCCTTTAAAATAACTTTTGTTATATAACTTTCCTTCATCCTATAATTACTAGAGACATGTGAATAATTTGTCTCCTGTCTTAAACAATTCCGTCTTATTTCCAATCCCCAGTTGTTAAGTTATAAAATACAGCATCACCTTTACAAGAGTTCATGAAAGACTAAGTAGCTAGTAGCACTACAGTAGGTACCTATTTGAGATGTTATATGGCTTAGTGTACGCCTCCGATCGGGATATATATAATCTGTTTTGGCTAGTAATTGAGACGCGTTACTCTGGACTGGACTCTACCCTATGAGACGGTCTATGTTTGTATAAGACTCTATACACTTGTATAAGAATCTACATGGGCTTTGTTGCCTGAAATAAATGCATAAATAAATAAATAGACCGTCTACCAGCAAGATGTGGTAGAGATCATGAAAAAGAACAAGTTTCTTAATAGAATCGACATCGTAAATGAGCAAAAATGGTCAGCCATAGATTTACGTACGCCGTATTCGAGTTACATGTTACAATATGTAAAGAAAACCCTGTCCGATGAGTAAAGGTATTGTTAGGTATCGATAGCTGATTCTACTAATGCCTACAAAGCCTGCCATTTTATATAACAGTAATCCCTGATAAACTTATGATATTGTTATGGTAAAAAATATAAAAAATATTTTTGATTTTTAGATATGAAAATGATAATACTATATGTTATCATTAAAGAGGTTATAGCTTAATTATTCATTTTCTTAAAGAAAAGAGGAATGAAGCTTAACCTGAATATTATTACAGTCATAAAATAATTTATAGAACACAAAACAGTACTTTTTACATTTACTATTTTTTTTTGCGTTACTAGCATGTTACTAGAGTCGCCATCTTGCAGTGACTTTTTTCAGAGTTTGATTGCATGAGATTATAATGTTCAAGCACTTTCTTGGTTAACGAACTTATTTCTTTACGAATCACACAAAACAACACGCATTGGCTTTCAGATTAATGCGTGTTATTTTTAAACCATAAATGCCTCCATTCTTCGCACGATATAAAGGGTTATTCAACGGTAAATATTGTCGTTTCGTTCCACTTCTCTTGACACTTCAAGCTACCTTCGTCCTCGAACCTCTTGACCCAACGGCTTACAGTATATCTCTAAAACAATAACAATTTTATTACTTGCAGCAAGCGATTGGCTTGCACCTTACCCAAATAATAATACAAACAACGTACACAAAAGCCACAATATTTGCCTTAGCTTCGATACTAATATTAGCCTCCATATTAATTAAAAAAGTAAAACTAATAACACAAATTCGTAACTATATGTTTACCAACCAACAACAGCTAAGTAATAATATTTGAGTTATTGCAGCTAATAGGTAGTGGAATATTTTATGTGAACTAGTGATTCACTTTGTTTCAAATCTACCCTCATCTTTTTATAATGACTATATTTATAGAAAAAATCTTAAAAGAAAGTATCATCGTTAAGTTGCGGATAGATATTTTTACATATTTTTGTTGTAAGTTAGTAGATTTCAACTTGAACTACCTTAAACGCTGATTACGACGTAAACTATTTACCCATAGAGACACTTACTGTGAGCGTTGAAATTAGTAGTACCTAACAATCATAAGCGGACAGCAAGTTGTCAAAGTGTATGAGTGTGTATCAAACTTCATTATAGAAGAAGGTCGTAACTACAACTAGTATTGCTTGGCCATAGTTTTGTGACATTGTAACTCGACTTTTGGTCGTGATAGTACAACCAAGTAAAGGAACACGGCTGGGTTTTAGTCAGTAAAAGTCTGACACTCCCTTCCGCTCCACCCAGAGCGGGAGAAGTCATTTGATGATCTCCCATCACGAAACAAAAAAAGGGCACTACTGTGTTTTTTAGACAGGTAGTTTATCCAACAGGCGTCAGACATGTCCTGACGAGTCCCATTTAGGCTGGGCAGACTTTTGAGCCATGTCTTTTATTCCGGTAGTATGTTCCCGCAGGATAATTTCCGACCTTTACATGAGCAAAGACGCCAGCAAAAGCGTGCAATAAAGGTAAGCCGAATAATGAACACACCTGACCAATTTGTCTCTTGCCTTCAGTAATTCGGTCTTACTATTAATCACAAGCTGTTAAGTTATAAAACACTGCATCACCTTTACGACCGCTCATCAAAGACCACTTCAGCAACGGTTTGTACCAAATAATCGTTACCCTTTTAATGAGTTTTACGACCTACGTCTGCTCCCCTACCTGGGCTAAAAATAATACTTTTCATAAATATACTCTTAATATGGACTGTTTCATTGTGTAAGTAATCTGTTTAATCTAGTAATTGGGACGTGTTAAATCTCAGAGTAATCCATTATCGTATACTTACTTTAAGTGTAGCTACACTTTCGTTAATTGTAACCGATGTAGTTGTATATAGTATATTTTAATGTTATGGCTCGGTTGCTAGACCTTTAAGCAAAGTCATTATTTTTTGAGTTCACTCTTATTTACAATAGAACAGTTCAATTCACAAACTATAGAGGTTTACTTCCCTAAATGTGTATTTTGTCTATTGTGATTGGTTGCCTGAAATAATGTGATTATTATTTTTATTGGTCGATCGAAATTATTTGTATTTTTAAACGATTCTGTAAAATTTTGTATTTATTGCTTTGATAATTATTGTAATCTTTTTTCCTTTAATGTGCCACAAAGGCCATTAAGGAAGAGTTGAATCCTTTAATGTGTTGATGATGATTTAAGATGTTGCTTGTAACATTCTAAAATATGTATTAACTATTAAGTCTGAACTTAAAGTTCAGACTTAATAGTTGAATATAACTAGATAATGAAACCAAATTGGTATTTAGCATTTTTCTACTTTTCGTTTATTATAATAGTCGGTTATTAATCATGAAGGAATTTTGCTATAGATGTTTCTTAAATCTCGGCTTGTATAAATCCTCAATTATTAATTTGTAGCATTCAATGCCGCTAAAATACAAGCGTGTCTATTCACCGCCAAAAGAAGTCTGTTCAACTTGGCTCCTACGCGAAGCCTTCGTTCAGCTTTTGGGAGTTGAGATTTCCTCGAACCTAAACTTTGGTTCATTGAATCCGAAGACAAGATGACTGTCAGGAAACTTGGCATTATCGCAAAGGTACTTCACATCAGGATAACTTCTAATATTATACAAGGCACAGGTCCGTTTGTGTGTGGAGTACTGCAGCCACATTTGGGCGAATGCTGCAAAATGCCACCTGGCAACTTTGGATTTGATGAAGAGGCAAGCGAAGAGGCTAATTGGCAACCCAGATTTAGCTGAAAACGGTCTCCAAAGCCGAAGCACAGGCGAAGAGTAGCCAGCCTGTTGGTGTTCTATAGGAAGCATTTTGGAGAGTGGGCGAGGGAATTGCATAACTTAATTCCCCCATCTCAGTTCCATCATCTGTTGACACCGATACGTTCCGGACGAAGCGTTTCGCATCATCTTTTATACTGCGCACATCAAGGGACTAAAAAATAAAAATATATAATAAAAATAGGCTAATGTTTTTTTTTTTCAAAATGATTAATCAAACAATTCCAAAGAGTCAACCTACAACGAAACGGTCCCGTTGCTCAATCAACCGTTGTGTCTTCGACTGATTCTGTAGACGTTCCTTCGATAAATGTTCGTCGTATATCAATCTAAGAATGTCACAGTTCAGGAAGCCGTTTTATTGGCTGAGCAGAATTTCTTGTGAGCGCTTTGTACCTAAATGACTTTTATTTATTTATTTTTAGGGTCTCTTCTTAAATGCCTCTAACTAATCTTGATTAATTATAGCAGTATTTTCAACAGTTTCGACAAGCGACCCGCTGAAATGTACCAAGTTTCCCTGATTAGGTACTGAAGTTATTGGTAAAAAATTGGTATTTTGGTAAAAAAATGTTATAATAAATATTACCTACATTGGTACTTTTTCGGACTATCGCTATCATCAAGAGAACTACTACTTATTTTATCTATCTCTGCACCGCGCTTCCGAGTACCTACCTATAGTAAGAGTGGGACACCCCCAGCTAGACGGACCGAAATCATTGAGACAGATTGGGTACAGAAAGCGGAGTACAGGGAGTTGTGGTCTTTGTCCAGCAGTGGACCGCGAAAGGCTGATTTGATTAAGTGATCTATTTCTTCTGTATTTAATATTTATATATTTCATAAATATTTAATACGGAATAATTTAATATTTATATATTTCATACTATCCTAATTCCCTACTAATATGTACATATTATAAATGTAAAAGTGTGTGAGGATGAATGTATGTATGTATGGAAGGATGTTTGTTGCTCTTTCACGCAAAAACTGCTGAACAGATTTGGTTCAAATTTTTAACAAACACAGGACATTTTTAATCCCGATATTCTCACGGGCTCACAACTATGCGGTTGAAGTCGCGGGGCGCTGCTAGTTTAATATAACAAACAAGTATCATCGCGCCTTTTTATCCAAAGGGTTGCGCAGAGGTGGTACACATAATTATACACATACTCACTCATATTCTGCTGGTTCTTTTTAAGTCCCATGTATTAAAGCCCCGGCCCGAGAATCAAACCCAGGTCGGTATTTATGTTTCTACTCTTCATCACTATTTTCATACGACATGTTATGAGGCATTTTGACAGAATATCATAGTCCTAAAATCCTTTGAAGATTTTTTTTTTTTAATAATTATAAACTAGCGCTTGACCGCAATCCCGCCTGATGGTAAGCAGTGATGCGATCGTTGATGGTAAAGCGCACTAGTTTATTAAGAATCTATTCACTCAGATTGAGCGAATAGGAAGGAAGATGGCAGTTGAGCGAGGTGATGCAATGTTAAACCCAACAACACGACCAACGTTGCTGCGTCAAAGGGAGATTGATCTGAAGACCCTCCACGACCAAACTCCCAACACAACAACATTTAGCGCATCGTACCCGGCACACATCGCAAAACAACTGCTCAGACCCGTCATTCGTACGGCTTCACCAGACATCGTGCCGGAACACGACAAATCGCTTGGCGGCAAGGCTTTGTCTGGTGGGTGGTAACTTCTGCCGGCGGTCGGTGTTATGGCTTACCACCGAGAAAAAGGGTGTAGATGTAGGTTCTAAATTATTAATATCAGTAATGTCCAAATATATCACAAGTGAAATGTTAAGGCTCGAAGGTAAGGGTGGGTAATATTATACTTACCCTTTTCGATCAATTTACTTGAGTAACAACTTGCCTAATCCATCAGAAATTTGAGAGCATGATAAACAGGCCTTCTGGTTTAACGTATGTAAAGAAACATTTACAGAATATTTCATAATTAATTTTGTGTGAAGACAGATTAGAATAGAAACTTATTCATGGTAAAAATATTCAAGTATTTAAATAACCCGAGCTATAAAAGTGTTTTTCGTTTTTTATGTGTATAACGGGGAACGTCAGGAGGCGGGGCCGAAGTTGCGGATAGTTGAGGTGTCTTCTCATCCCATGAGCATCCATCGTGGGGGGTATTTGGAGAAAACATTGAACAATAACTATAGTGTGATGATCGATTCTTATTATTTTAACTGTACAGACACTTAGATCAATTTAATATTAAGGGATTACAATGATAATCTCAGATTAAAACAGATAAGAGCCACTGGGTTTGAGTATGACCAACACACTCGATCGAAGCTTGAGCAAAGAATGCCCGCACTAACGGTCGCTCGCTATGGCAAACGGTATAACACACTAGAGTGTTAACCGCTCTTAAAAAAAAAAACATAATTTATCCAAATACCGCTCGATTAATCGACCTCAAAATATAGTAGAGTAACTTACGGATTACTACACTGACTGGATACTGATACAAAACAGATCACAATATTAAAAATTAACCAGTCACGCGCCGTTATTTAAATAGCCAAATCTATAAAAGTGTTTTTCATTTTTAATATATATTTTGAATCTTCTGGTCTAGAAACTTATTCATGGTGAAAATATTCAAAAATACCATCTTGAATATTTTAAAATGCCTACCTTTTTTGTATTTGAATAACCCGAGCTATGAAAGTGTTTTTCGCTTTTTATATGTGGATCTACTGATGTAGAATCGTATTAATGGTAAAAATGTTCTAGAATACAATTTGGATATTTTAAAATACTATCTTAGTATTTGAATAACCCAACCTATAAAAATGTTTTTCTTTTTTTATCTACTGGTCAGAAATATAAAAAGAAATAAATAGAATTTATTTGCTCAGCAGTAAGATAGGTTTTGTAGCCTAAGAACGTACCAACTACTGGGCTCTCTCTCTGTAAGCGGGATAATCTACTACACAGACCCAGTGCGGTCTGATGAATGTAACAAGTAATCGATTTTTTTAATTCTAGAACATACCGATTTCCTAACGACATATATATATATATATTTTTTTTTTAATAATTATAAACTAGTGCTTGACTGCAATCCCGCCTGATAGTAAGTAGTGATGCAATCGTTGATGGTAAAGCGCGTTAGTTTCTTAAGCCTATTTACTTAAAAAAATTTAATGAATAGGAAGGAAGACGGCAGTTGAGCGAGGTGATGCAATTTTAAACCCAAAAGCACGACCAACGATGCTGCGCCAGAGGGAGATTGATCTGAAGACCCTCCACGACCAAACTCCCAACACAACAACATTCGGTGCATCTTACCCGGCACACATCGCAACACAACTGCTCAGACCCGTCCTCCGTACGGCTTTATGCCTTGTCGACGAATTGTTTGGCGGCAAGACTTTATCTGAAGGGTGGTAACTTCTGCCGGCAGCCAATATTATGGTCTACCACCGAGAAAAAGTTTTCTTGTTAAAATAAATAGCACAAAATAAGCTCACTGCTTAAATCCAAATCTACCCACTCGTAATTGGAGCCATTACTTCTGGGCCACGATTGATCTCGCTAGTTTTTTTTTACTTACTAAGTGTTTTCACATCAGCCGACCTAGTCTTTAAAAATCTCATCGTGAACGTCTAAAGAAGGCTGTCTTTCGACCTCGTGATATGGATTGACCATATTGACAGCTCAGGTCTTCACTGCTTGGCTGCTCTGCTCTTCTTTCTTTTCTTTCCAACGCCAAACACATTAACCTAAGTGTTCAAGGTGTAGATGCTGACATAAAGTTTTATAAAGAATACTTTGAAAGGTCACACAATAACGGCTGTCCAAATATACTAAATTTTTAGACACTTCAATGTCAAACACCAGTGAAAATTTGTAAATTTTTACTTGGTTAAATGTATGTTTTCTTAAGAAAGTTCCTAAGAAAACATACATTTAAACCAAAAACAAATAAAAAAAAATAAAAATTTATGTACACACGCCGATGCTTTCAAAATTATAGATTGTGTGACCGTTCTATGACTAAGTAATATATTCAAAATATGAAATGTGATCGTCTTTGCAGGTGGAAGGCAATATGCTACCATTACGTGAGGCGTAAGCGGCAAGTCACGCGATATAGGAACGGAGATGCTTATACTACAACGCAGGTAAGTATATAAATCACTACCTATACAATCACAAAACAACGTCCCTCGGGCGTGAGCGTATGAGCGAGATAACTCAAAAACTAGCAAACAGATTTTTCATAGGATTTTCTACCACCAATGGGCGAAAGATTAGGACATGTATAATTTGAATACGGTTTTGAGGAAATAGGCTAAAATATGTCCATGTTTAATACATACTATTGTAATGTAGTAATTATATTCAGGTCTTATATAAAAATTAGTTTAATCTAAAAATACTTTTAAATATCTACGAACGGTGCGTTGCTATTGACTTTATAAACTGTGGCGCCCTGCCTGATCTAGGTTAATAAAAATCTGTGCTTCTGGTTCAGATTCAGCCTTAGTCAGTTTGTCGAAGATATCGGAAAAAATAATTCCGACTACAAGCTTCACTGGCGTGGGCCGTAAAACCAATAAAGTTATATGAAAATATTGAGGATATCTCCCCACATATGCTCGGGTAGTAGCTAGTATAATGATTGTGTATATTTATAGATAAGTTTATCAAAATAGATGTATTCTCGAGTATCATACAATCATTTACGAAAATTATAGAGTTAAAATTCAGTCTCCTTTACGAAAGGACACGAACTTTATGAAAGGACATAATATGTGTATGGTTACCAACATTTTGTTCAAAAAGTAAAGTATACTTTGTTCATAGTAGGAAAATAAACATTATATTGTAACAATAAGATGAATTAACTAAAAAGACAAAATAAAAGAGCAGTTTATCCTGAATTCATTGTTAAATTTTTACAATTCTTACCATAAAAACTGATTACGAACATTTTAAAATGTCAAATCAGTCCAGCAGAAGTCAAATGATAAATGTACAGCGTTTTATTTCTATTAATTTATATTTCGTCCTGCTAAAAGTTATTGACAATGCGCAGTTCAATAGAAAAATAATAGCTTTTTTTCTCCATAAGAACCTTCCTCATTCCTTAACGAAAACAAAAATAAGCCGAATTGGTGGAGCACTCCTCGAGTTTTGCACTTACCCGCATATACAAAGTGAAGCGGAGTAGCCAAACAGTCAAAGATCTTGTCATCTAAGCACATAACTCAATTTACGATGTTCGATCGCTTTTCCTATAAGTACCTCTCAATATTTCAATTTACGACCGAACAAATTGCCTATAAAACCAATAATTGATAAAACTCAATCGTCCACGAAACACATTTCAGCAAAACTTTTGCAACTCTATAGAGGTGTCCAAACACAACATTATTTGACCCAGCTGAATATCGCGTTGTTCAGTTGTTTTATGTAACGGAGGTCTCTTGTAAAGCAGCGGATTCAAGTGTAAAAAGATATACATATAGCCATCAAGATCGTAGTCTGTAAATCAAAATAAGTAACATTGCATAAAAATAATGATAGCTGGGAAACTACTTCTATTTTTGTGTGAAAATTTTCTGTTTGTGATAGTGTGCAATATAACACACACAAAACACTTAGGTATATATGCATGTGTTATACCGCGTACATCTCGAGGGACTGGAACAATTTTGCTGCTGTGGTCTTCCCGTATGATTACAATTTAAGTTTCTTCCGGGCTAGAGTGAATAGGCACTTAATAAACTAGCGCGCTTAACCATCAACGATTGCATCACTGCTTACGATCAAGCGCTAGTTTATAAAGTTAAAAAAATGGTAAGGGTTTCGGGAGTCCAACGTTTGTGTGTGTAATGTTTCATTTGTACTCTGAGTAACAAGCGTTACTCAGAGTACAAATGAAGCATGCTCCCATTGGTTCTGAAAGAAGAAATGCCCGTACAATACATAGGATTGGAGAAACAATATAAATGGCAGCGGTGAAACAACACCCCTAAAACGTTGCTTAAAGTTAAGTAGTTATTAGAGTCCGTTTATACATTTTTACGTCTGAACATCTATAAACCCCTAAAAACGAGAAGAAATAACAGAATTTGAACAAAATTAATTCGTATTGGAACAGCTTCACCTTTCTTTGTGTGGAAAGTTCCAACAACATTACAAGTGCTCTTAATCTTGTCTGATTTGTGCCCAAGTGGTTGCCCCGAGCCCTGTATTTAATAAATCTTTCACTTAATAAAGCCACTTTCGTTATCTTCTAACATGTAAAAAACGCTCAAGCATCAAGCGCTTTTGCCGTTAAACGGGGTTAGACACACAGTAATTATTTGGTTAGGCAAACCTTTAAACGTGAATCGAAAACAGCAGGTTGCATATTAATATACAGCGGACATGCAATTTGTGAATTATGACGTGTATTTGTCATTATGGGTCTACCTGCCTATGCATTTGATATTCCTATGCCATTTTTGTTTTTTCCCTCGGGCCTCCTCACGCCACTGGTACAGGGGCGCGAGGAACTTCTCTTCCAGGTCCTAGGGCGGGTATCCAGCCAGTAGGTAGGCCGCCTCATAGCAGACTTTGGCCATAGCTCTCTGCGGTTTCCGCAGTACAGCAATGATGCCGGCCGTCAGGTCAGAGGCGCAAACCGGGCCTCTATACAGGGCCATCGATTGCACAATTTCCATGTAGAGCCGCCAGTAAGCGGCGCTCGGCCCCCAGATTGGGAAACCCAGCTGCATGCAAACTTCTTGGTGGACTCGACAGCGATCCGAGCCCCTTTGACCTCGATGTGTGAGCCGGGCGGTGGCGTTCGCCGGGGGCCATGAAACACCATGGCCTCCGACTTGTTAATGGCCACCTCCAGGCCTAGGCCTAGACATATGTGGCCCATCACCTGCGAGATCGCAGCCGTCACCAGCAATCCTGCTTTCCTGTGAGAGCCCTCCGGGCGGTGACCAGCATGCCGTCCACATAACACGTCAGGTCTGCCCCCGGTCTGAGCTCGCCTCTCAGCATCCGATGTTCCACAGGAGCGGGACAAGGACCGAGTCCTGTGGAACACCGCGACATGCGGCGCTGGTGTCCGCCATTACAATATGCCTATGCCTAACCTAATCTTACACGGTACTCAAAGTATTATCAAAATCAGTCCAGCTCTTATGGCAACGTAAAAAAATTTAATATTTTTCATGAGTACTGAAAAAATGAGTTTATACGTCAAAGGTATCATTAAATACATACCATGGAAATAAACGTTCTCGTAATTATTATCATTTTCCACGAACCTTTTAAATAACCTACTGAAAGTTTTTAACTTATTAATCTCTTTGTGGAATTGTATGCATACACTTCTTAAAATATTTTTTATCACTAACCGAGTGAACGAAGGGGTACCTAAAACTCCTAATTTTAAGAACATTCATAGTCTGCACCCTAATTGTGTAACACTCAATAGGGATGTTTCCTGTGTAAAAAAAAATTGATTCAATTTAGTCCGTCATTCAGATTATAGAAAAATATTGGATACGTACTATATTTTGTTTTATCAAATCAATAAAAATTGATAAATATAAAAGGCATCAAAGATCAGGAGTGGTGGCTGGTGACGTCACTGGTCGCTAAAAGTGTAGCGTGCAGTGACGTCACACGGTCGCATTCTCTATGTCGCCATGAGATCGCGCCGAAGCTCTATTCACCGTACTGTGATTTCTCGCCGCAGTTGAGTTATGCCCAGGCGTTTTGCCTCCTCTCGCCACTCCCACATGTGGGCGAGGGCTTTGGTCTTCAGATCCCATGGCGGCAATCCGGCAAGGAGGCTCGCCGCCTCAGCGGAGACCGTGCGGTATCCCTAGACCAGCCGAACGACATGGCCCTCTGGGACGCGGTCAGGCATCGGGCTGGTCCCTTTCTTAGGGACCGCACTACATTCGATCCTTACACTGTTTTTATCGCTTGAATAAAACTGTAATAGAATGGTAGCCCAGGTTTGACAGGCTCCGTGGCGTAGCGGTAGCGAATGCGACCAATGCGCAAGGAGGCGCGGGTTCGATCCCCGCACAGTGCAAATATTTGTATGCATGAATATGCACTGATCTGGTCGTGCCTCGGAAAGCACGTTAAGCCTTTGGTCCCGGTTGCCATACGAACATCTAGTGGCAGTCGATAAGGATTGTTGGAGCCCTCAAAAATCTAACAAGTGGTCTAACTGCAATGCTTAGATGTCGCGTTCGGGTTGTGGAGGTCAGACGGCAGTCGCTTCACGGAAAATATCGAAGTTTAGCCAAAATCAGGGGTTTGACTGGTAAAGCGGACCCTAGACTCCAAAGCTGAAAAGCTACGGATACGACTGGGATTAACGCTGAGATGATGATGATGAGAATAGTAGCCCAGGTTAAGCTACAGTAACCTGCAGGTTAATTGCGTAACAGACTATCAGTAGCATTGGGTTTCATTTTGACAGTTCAACAACATTCATTGCGTTATTTACGTTGTTTAGCAGACACATTTTTCGAACATAAGGAGCAATGGATTAGCTACATGCTATGAATTGGGTTGATATTATCATCAAATGGGCAAGAGACACCTGTATGAGAAGCATCGCAAAATCTTGAAATATGGCAATAGAAAGGCTTTCTACTTGCTAAAATGATAATGATGATGACTTTTGTTTTTCACCAGGTTTACTACGAGAGAGTGAATACTCATAGCGCCAGTACTTCCTTTGCACACGCATGCTGTGGACAGCGAGATGCATCCAGAAACTTGGTGCTGGACTCCAAGACTCCCATCACAAAAGTCCGCTTCAGCAAGGGATTCGCGTTTGCCAACATTGAAGCTGCTAGTGGTAAGGCGTCAAACAAAGTCTAAATCAATGAGTTTCACTTTACTTTTATAATATTAGTTCATTTCAATTTAAACTTTTTGAAGGACAAAATTAATAACACAAGTCGAGAAAGCCAAGAAAATTGACGAAGTAGAACTTTTTTTACTTGTGTAATAAAAATATAAATTGGCTTTTGATTGAATTTTTGTTATTTATTACGCCTTACTGGCTCATTTTTATAAGATATTCTCGATATTCACAAATGATATGAAAAATCTTTGAAATATGAAATAGAACTAAATTTTAACTAATGTAAGCTGTAGAATGGAGACAGATTTTTAAATCATACATTTATTCACAGAATTCGAAGACCAAAGATCAAGATTCTTTGCTGAACACGAAAGGTTTGATGACTTTATGGAAATGCGCGAAGGTTTGGATCTTATCGGAGTCAGTTCGTTCAAAGAATATATGGTAGCTTATAGGTAAATCTCAAAAGGTTTTCTCTGAATAACTTTTATATTGAATAATGTTGAAGTATGTGAGGATTTAAGTCACTTAAATTACAGGGACGCTGATCGCTGTCCATGGTACTCGTCTCAGCTTTTATTCTGGACTCTCTCGTGTCTTCTCCTTTCTTGGCCTCTTCGAATACTTATAGAGTGTAACACGGCTTATGTACATTATACGGTGAGTCGTTTTATGGATTTAAATTGGAGGAAATTATATTATATTAAGAAATATTGCAATATCTGCAACATTTGGGATTTTATTTCGAGTTACATGTATGTATATCAAACACATTTTTATATTCCCCAAGATTTTGTACAGATTCTATACTACCTTATTTCTTTCAACGCTTATCACATAAACAATAATTCCATTAGGAGAACACAATAAGCTTTGATCTTATTATTTGATACAACCGGATTGTAATACAATCATGTACAAACATGTTAACTAAAATTGCCTCGAGCCTTGGGTTCAACCCAAATGTTTATTTGAATTTCCCTTATTCTGTTACAGATTACGAAAATATTTGGCACAAACTACGAGTTAGACTCCAGTAGACAATTAGATATTGATACTCACTTATCAGATACTTTCCCACCAGTGACTGCCAACAACTACGCGTGGGCACTTGCTGATGAGCAAAGTGCTGTGCTATGTTCAGCTCCCCGTCCACCTCGTACCTTACCCCTCTCACATGCTTCCACTGTCGACAGTCTCGAACTGTTTGCTGCAATACGTGGAAACTGTGCCTTAGTACCTTCCTACTCTGAAGCTATGCGAATTGACGCAGCTCTTAGAGAAGAGCCTGCAGCAGATAGCACTACTGACAATGCAGCGGCTGGAGTCGTTATAGATATGGAGCCCGAAGCCAGGTCATCTCCACTTCGAACAGCTAAGGCGGCGTCGTTTGATGAACCTCCGCGAAGGCCAAAAGTTACTATCGCCACCACACACTCCACTCATAATATTTCTGCAAGTGCTAGATCTAATGAGGTGAAGCAAAATAGGCGTTCTTGGGCAGGTGTCCTTACAACTGCTAGGAGTGCTAGACAGATATTAGAAGAATTTAGGGCAACCAACTCTCCGACGAGCTACGAACAGATGCGAGAACCTCAAGCAAATGAGAACGGAGAAGCCACATTATATTTCTCCAGAGAATTATCACCAACTTGTTCGAGAGATCCGTTCGGTGGTCGTGCTCAAACTACGCCTACTGACGAGCCACCTTCGTATGAAGAGGCACTAAAAATGCCTGCACTAAGAAAATTGACGAGGTCTATTACGGGGACTAATTTGGCCGGTTCCAGGCGAGCATTCTTGCGAGATGTGCTCACAAATAGGAGGTCGTGTCTGGAGGGTGTCGGCGTATTAGCGGGAACTAAGGTAGTTAGGTTGCCGTATAGCGAATCCGGTGATGAGACGCCTCTATAGCGCTTCTATAAAGCCTGTGCAATTACTGACTTTATATGGTGCAATAAAATGTTATCGGGTACTTGAATTGAGAGACTACCGTATAGTGCGCAAAAGATATAGCTGTTAATAGTGATAGTGTTTTTACTAATGATATGCTTTGGAATTGTAGAAATATATGATGAATGAGCTTGCGCAGTTATAGTTAAGGATTTAATTATAAAACGGAATTGACGGTAGAATTTCAAGTTCATGTACCAAAATAAATAATATACTGAAGGTTTCTTGTTAACCTAATTTGTGTCAATAAAGAACACCATTTTGATAAATATTAAGTACGTAATCTGTATACTACAATAACATAGGTTAAATAAAACTCGTATATTACGAAACATATATATGACTGGTCTCTCTCGCTTCTCAAATACTGTGCTTTATTTTATAAAATCCCATTAAACCAATGATTAGATAGGTAAGTAAATTAATTGGAACCGTATCCATTTTGTCTGGTTATAGCTTATTCAATTGAAACGTGTTGAAACAAATGTTTTGAATTCAAAATTCCTGTTTCATCATTCGAGTCACACAGAGCGAACCCTGAAACATTTGTCGGCGTCGAGTTGATTTTCAAATGAAGCGTGTTTTGAATATTAAATGAATTACATATATTTCAACCGAAATCTCAGGGCTTCATGACGTCACTGCTTCAACAGTTCTTAACTTCTTAGAAAAATAATGCAACTTCATATTTAAAATAACACGAAATCCGAAGTTACTACGATTTTAGTCAGAAATGTCAAGTTAATTGTAAAGCATTATATATGATAAGTACAATGTAGGTATAAGGCAGTGCCTTATATCATTGTTATATGTAGTTTAATGCGAATATAATATTTATAACGGAAATTAAGTATAACAATTATTGTATCTATATATTATAAAAAGTAGATATTAAACGCAAGGCGTCAGCTTAACGCACCATTTACGTAGAAAATATTATACACAAGCAATATCCTTTTGTATCAGAATGTAGGTGCACCAATTAGCGCCTAAAATACTGAAAATCTTTGGTCACAGAAATGTGTGAAACTAATTACAATACCGCCGGTCTAAACTTTGCTTTGTTAAACATGTCACATAAACCTAAAAAAAATGTTGGTCAGCGTTATGTTGCAAATTATTTTATTATTGTTTTCTGGGTGCTCTTAAAGTGTACGTTTTTAAATTTTTTGCACATATATTTATAAACCTACGCTTTCAAGGAGGCCTTCATATTTTTGACTAATTTACTCCTTATTCAAAAGTGCTTCTAATTGGTTTATTTGAAATAAAAATCCTTGAGTTTGAATGAGACTGAGAGACCGTGTGCTAAGTTAGAAAAACCTATATTTCGACGGCTATGCTTGAACGGCCCTATTATTCAAAAGATAACTAAATACTAAGCAGGTATTTAGTTCTCTTGAATAACAAAGTGGATATTTTTAATGACAGGAACCATTGACTTAAAACTTTCGAGACCAAACATTTTCAGTGCGCCTTTAGGCTTTAAGATGTTTTCGTTGAAAATACAGACAAAGAATAATTACTTAAATTTGTTGTTGAGTGTCAAATTGCTTGAGACGCTTTTGATCTTTCTCCTCTTCAAGCATTCCTTCAGAAAAGATAAGTTTAATTTTTGCACTCCATTTCAAGTTTGTTTCATCGCTCTTTTAATAAAAATGATGTAACATAATACATTTTCATTAGTGTTTTCTTTGAATGTGATAATAAAATCTATGTTTTTTTTTTGTTTTGTACATGTTTACAACTCGTCCTTACCCCGTTCTTACCTCAATAGGAAATCAATGTTAAATTTAAAAAGAAAATGAATAGTTATGTGTTTGTCTGTTCTGATGGTTTTTATATTAACCCTAACGAGTTTTATTATTGTATAAATAATCTATAAATGGTAGGCAATCGCCAAAGTGATATTAAAATAAGTAGCTTTACTAGGGCACTCGATTCAATTAATATGGCTTATCCATGGAACCAATTTAAGGTACTTGGTATTGAATATTTTAATATTTTTTATTCATATTTATAAAGTCATTTTATTCGTGTATATATGTGAAATATGTAAGGCATTATTTCAAAATTGTCTATTTACAGTAGGGCACTGACACGAAAATTACTCAATACTTAAAATTATTTTTGTCGGTGGTAGGCCATAACAACGACTGCCGGCAGAAGTTACCACCCACCAGACAGTCTTACCACCACGCGATTCGTCAAGTTCCGGAATGACGTCTGGTGAAGCCGTACGGAGGACGGGTCTGAGCAGTTGTGTGGCGATGTGTGCCGGGTACGATGCGCCAAATGTTGTTGTGTCGGGAGTTTAGTCGTGGAGGGTCTCCAGATCAATTCCCCCTTTGGGCAGTATCATTGGTCGTGTTATCGTGTCGTGGGATCAACATTACATCACCTCGCTCAATTGCCATCTTCCTTCCTATTCACACGGGTTTTTTTTTTGAGTGAATAGGTTCTTAATAAACTAGCGCGCTTTACCATCAACGATTGCATTACTGCTTACCATCAGGCGGGATTGCCGTCAAGCACTAGTTTTCAAATATAAAATATATATAATGATATTAATATATATTATTATTATATGTATTTGTTGATTAATTTGATCATTATAGATTAGTTTCGACTCTACACTTTCAACTAGTATTTAATGGCCAACTATTACAATTTAGTCAATAACTATTATTTATGATTATTAATTTTATACAAATTATTATGACTGTGTTCCGTCACTTATTTTGAGAATTAATATCGTATCGTATAAGGGGAGATTGATCTGGAGACCCTCCACGACTAAACTCCCGACACAACAACATTTGGCGCATCGTACCCGGCACACATCGCAACACAACTGCTCAGACCCGTCCTCCGTACGGCTTCACCAAACGTCATTACGGAACACGACGAATCGCGTGGCGGTAAGACTGTCTGGTGGGTGGTAACTTCTGCCGGCAGTCGTTGTTATGGCCTACTGCCGACGAAAATAATTTTAAGTATTGAGTAAATATTTGCACGCCATGAGAAATGGCAGACATGTCGTGAGTCACTCTTTCTCAAGATCGTACATGCATTAGCTTTTTTATTCTGTATGTATACACATGTTTGGGCAAATAAAATTTGTTATTCTTATCTAAAAGGTTTAACTTAGCCTTTTTCAATTTGGCAAAAAATTTAAACCAAGTCATGATCTTACAATTAAAAAAAACATAAATTTAGTCATTATTTACCTCTGTGCTTATATAATATTATGGCCTCGTTATGAATAAATATTACATTCTCTTTCTTTTCCTTATTTCACTCACATCTCTTAACTTACTTTGTTAAAACGAAAAAGCGCGGCTGTATTTTCTCATTCAGCTGTCATCAAATTGAATGGAGTGGTTTGTTCATTTAATATAAGAGCTTGTTCGTTTAAACAAAATATGTCCTTTGCTATATAAATGTTATTCTCATGTGTACCCGTCCAAAAATATTCTCGAATGTATAATTGATAACAATATATTATATGTAAATGCATAAATTAAATAATCTTTCGATGGATCTGAGAAATTGTCAGTAATATTTTATAGTTATTCCTACAATTACACAAACACTTAAAAATATTTGCTGATTTGAACATGCTTGTAAATAAAATAGAATATAAGATTACGAATAGAATGATAAAATTATATAAAGTGCCAACAAAGTCGTGTTAGTTCTAGAATCCCAGAGTTTAATTTAAACATGATGTATGGGTCGATTCGATGGACCAACTTGGAGGAATACTGAGGGAGCACGTTCCACGGAATTGGATTTTGTATAGGTTTCCTGCGGTTCCCCTAAGATCGCCAAGTTGAAAACTTCGTAGAAATAGTGCTATATATGGAAATCGTATCAAACTCACTTTCGGATCCGGGTTTTCGTAGACACCGATATCGGCATTCCATATTACCATTCGCATAAAATATTATGTATAATATACCAAACTATGTAGATATAGGTAATTAAGTGAAACATAGATTAAATACAATGCTTTTATTGTTGAGCAAAACAACTTATTAATGTAAAATTGGATACAATTTAGTTAATAACGCTAAAAATGTAATATTTTTGACTATAAATTAATGGGCAAACCAAAAAAGTTTATTATTTTCAATAAACTGTGTTACAAACACTTTCGTTTTTTATTAATATATCCGAAAATAGACATCTAGATCAATATTTGCCGGTGGCGGTGTTTCCGTCACACTACAATTTGAGTGTCTTCAGCTATTAATAAACTAGCGTGCTTTACCATCAACGATCGCATCACTCCTTACCATCAGGTGGGACTGCGGTCAAGCGCTAGTTTATAATTCATAAAAAAACCATTACAGAGACAAATAAAAACACAAGAAAAACAAACAAAGTTATTATTTTCCTAAACGACCTGTATTTTTCAAGGTCAATGTCATAATAATAATACAATTGAACAGCCTGAGATGCCCCTGGGCGCTGCTTTTTACTTCACCAAATTGGAAATACGAGAAGAATAATGGAACACAATACTTCCTTATCGAATATTATATTAGAAAGGAAAAAATATCAATCTAGTCTTACGTGCTGGAATCCGCTGATTACTTACCTTATAATAAACTAGCTGCGCCATGTGGTTTCACCAGCATAAGCTTTAATCCCATGGGAATGTCAAAGTTAAGGTCAATGTCAAAGTAGAGCCTTTTTTCTGGGACAAAACTCGCCACACTTTTTCCCACCCACTGCAACTCCTGAAAGCCAGAATCAACAGTGGAGTCCGCCAGAAAAACGCCGAGCAATAAAGCTCGACGAGTCCCGGAGAAACGATTCAACTGTCTGGGTCCCGCAACGAAATTAATTAGAAAAGAATAGCGGAGGAGTAGGAAAAAAGATATTTTTTCCACTTTCCTCCATAACAAGCAGGAGACAGAACAGAACTAGGCCAATCGGCACAAAGGAACATTATTGCAACTGGGAGAAGCCCAGATTGCCAAGCACCACGGAATAAAATTTGATTAAGTTAATGGGTCCTAAGTAGGTATGTGCTGTTACAATTGATTACAATAATAGGTATGGCAAATGCGCCTGAACGCACGGAAATTGGTTCTAGTTTCTACAAGGTCCATATAATAAACGATTTCGGATGTAACTTGTACACTATCCAACATAATATTGCGTTCATTCTGCCAAAGAATACACTCCCACAGGATGTGATGTGCGGACTGTTCAAATTCACATTTCGATGTAGAACATTGACACAAAGGCGAAGGAACAAGTTTAAAAGAATACATTCGATAATTTTCATTTATCGAACATATAAAAATAGTTGGCGATAAAGCTAAAAGGAATTTTTATGCCCTTACTAGAATATCCAAAGCAACTTGGGGTCTATCATTCCTAACTTTAAAAACTATATATGGAGCTACCTACTTAGGATGTATGTGCTACGGTGCACCTGTTTGGGCCGATAGGGCCAGCATAGGGGCACGACGTAAACTGCTTCAAAGCCAACGTTTGGCATTGATATTTTTATGCGAGGCGTATTGAACAGTCAGTACTGAAGCCTTACCGGTACTGGCAGGTGTACTTCCAGTCGATCTTGAAGTACAGCGACATGCTGTACTTCAGGGAGGCCATGGATACTAATTTTGTTACACAACGCGACCTTAATAGAATTTCTAGATTTTTTAAACCTCAGACTGAAGTCTGGAAGGACCTCTTATCCGAATGACAAAGTAGGTGGGATAATTCCCTCAAGCCGACACCTCCATCTATTCTTTCCATCCGTTGGCGATCGGCTGGCTAAGACATGACTGGAGGTTGACCACTGCGTTGCCCAATTTCTCACAGGTCATGGCAACTTTAAAAGTAAACTGTATTCTTTCAAAGTAGAGCTGTTAATGTTAATGTGTTAAGTGTTTGGTGTACACGTGAATATTTTGCCTAACATATAAGATGTTGGCTAAGATGAACTGTGAAGCAACCGTGAGAATACCAAATATGTCTTTAAACAAATTTCTCAGAGAAAATCTGACACCGAGCTGGTAAATTGCTCGGACAGCTCGTTTTTGAAGTACAAATATATTTTGTATGTCAGCGGCTTTGCCCCACAGTAGAATACCGTAGGACATAATAAAAAAATAAAAAATAAATAAAAGACATAACGCTGTGGAAATAACTAAAGTAAACTAAACGAGCTGTATCAACGTCAGTATATTGTCTTACTTTCCTGACGGCGTAGGCGGCCGAACAGAGCCTTCCTACTAGGGTTGATATGTGTGGTCCCCACTGAAGTTTGGCATCTCCTGTTATTTCCAGAAAAACTGCCGAGCCCACAGCTTCAAGCACCTCTTTATCTAAAACGATGTTAGATCCTAGATTTCTAACGTTAGGCAAGGCGAACTTTACACATTTTGTTTTTTTGGGGTTAAGAGCTAGGTTATTTGACGTAAACCAATCCGTAACTGTTGAGACTGGACCGTTTATTTCATCAAAATTATGTCTATTCCTGTCTACTTTAAAAATTAGAGAGGTATCATCTGCAAACAACACAACGTCACAGATGCCCTTTAAATAGAATGGTAAATCATTAATGTATACTAAAACAAGAATGGACCCAGTATTGAGCCTTGCGGTACACCTAACTGAACTGGTAGCCCGGAAGATTTCACACCGTTAATATCTACACACTGTAATCTATTATGTAAATAAGAACCTATCACATTGAGAGCCTCATTTTCGACACCGTAATGGCGGAGTTTACGCAAAAGTATGTCATGGTGCACGCAATCAAAGGCTTTGGAGAGATCACAAAAAATTCCAATAGCATTTTGCGACCTCTCCCATGCGTTAAATATGTGTTTCAGTAGAGCAACACCCGCATATGGATGCGGGTGTTGCTAACAATATGGTTTCACAAAGGATCGTTCGACTATGTAGTCGAACGACCCTTTGTGAAACCATATTGTTCACTATTTAGGAGATTATTCGAATTAAAATGTTTTAGCAACTGCTTAAGTATTAATTTTTCAAATATTTTGCTGAATGCAGGTAAGATAGAAATGGGTCTGAAGTTACCAACATCTGTTTTATTACCGGATTTAAATAATGGTATAACTTTACACCAGAAATAAGGACAAACTGCGAGCCCCTTTTCACCGACTTCAAAAGGTTCATAACTCTTTTGTTGGCCTTGGTATAGCTTTTTATAACAAGATACCCTCTGCTTTGCTAGACTTGCCCTACAATGCATTTAAAGCACAAATTAAATCCAAGCTTTGTTCGAAGGCATATTATTCCGTGAATGATTATTTAAATGATAAGAATACCTGGTCGCTCTGATTAACTCAGGACAATGTTTATGTTCTTTCTCAGGAATTAGCTTATTGATACGTTATATGAGTTCATATAATTTACTTTTTTACATTACATAAATATGTAAGCTGTCACGCCCTTTATGCCTGGGGCTTCTTAGTTAAGTAACAAGTTTTAGTTAATTACATTTTCATTTAAATATAAATATATTGTTTTGCTTTGCTGGTATTTTGGCGTGGTAGCTGGCATATGGTAATTAATTTCATTGTTGTTGTATTTTATCGTGTTCATCACTATACTTAGTATTGTATAAAGACATGTGTTTTTTTTTAAATGAACAGACAGCTGTGCTGCTGAGGAGTTTGTTCCGCCACTTCTTCTTCCCAGCGAAAGCACTAGGAAGTGTCGATGGGTGGGCGTTTTGGGGGACTGTCTTATGTAATATTGACGTTCAAAAAGTGCTGATTCTCAGCCTAATTTGAATAAATGACTTTTGATTTTGATTTTGAATGTTACAGTTAATGTTAAAGTTAAACTTTGACTTTAACGTCAACAATGGAAAACATAATGCAGTGTATTCCGATCAGCAATTTTACTTTAAATTAGCGGAACTGAGTATTGTAAAGCAGTATCTACTGACGTGAACAGTGTGAAGAAGCCTTGTATAGATCATGCAAATGCGCCAACAGCTTCGCACCGGGTTTTATAAATATGTAACTAGCTGCGTCACACAGTTTCACCCGCATAAGATTAAATCCCGTGGGAATGTCAAAACTATCCTATATGTTAATCTTCGACGCCTCCGGGGAATAAACCGGTAATCGCAAGAATCAAATTTTACAGGAAAAGTATTTAGTGATTTTCGGGTATAACTTTTCAACCAAGGGTAATTATGACAACTTTGTTATATGACGTGAAAGCTAATTTTTATCCAAACAGTTTATGGTATTGAAAGTTACTTTTAAATGCACACAGAGTTAGTTATTCATCAAAATACATATTACCGAAAATGATTTCATTTAATTTTTAGGGTAAAGATAACTTACGATCCTGACTTATAATATTATTCCAGTAATGTTTAATTACCGAATTATTCCTGTGAGTTTCTTAAAAATCGTAGACATAATATTGCTTTACTTGATTATTAAACATGATTTTTCATTACTGAGAGAGATTGTAATGTTCAGTTATCGACTTACTGCGGTGAAATTTTAAATAATCAAAAAAAGGTAAAATTATATAACCCTTATTTTATTGGGAAATTTTGTTAGGCATATTTATTGTAATCATTGAAAACCATAATGTGTAGTAATTTTTGCTATCGGTTTCTTCGAGCAAATAACTAAAGAAAATTCACAAAATAAATTGTAATTTTATAATGTTTATTGGAAGTTTTCAGAATAGATCACAAATAACAGTCGGTGAAACTAAAATAAAAATAAAAAAGTAAGTAAAGTTGTTAAAGTACCAAAGTAAAAATAAAGAAAAAAAAAAAACATTGAAACTAATCAGTATTATCATTGGTATCATGATTATGTTCTTGTTCTATAATTACGATCGTCACTATTCTCTATAGAAATTAAAGATTCATATAATGCGTGGTAATAACGTGGAATCGCTCTACTATTGCACAAAGGCAGTAAATCTGTATGCAACGCCTAAAATCTGTATATAGCCCAGTCATATTAGGTAAAAAAAGGGGTCAACCTCGGAATGAAAGATAATAAGCTGCAAATTGGTATGAACCTTTGTTTTGTCATTCTAAATGTTGTCTCAAAAGTCACAATCGTTATCGTGTCCGCGTCTCAAGATATTTATTTATTTATTAAAACTTTATGCACAAGGAAATTGTACAATGGCGGACTTAATGCCTTAGGCATTTTCTACCAGTCTACCTTAAGGTGATGCAGACAAAATATGGTAGGTGCAAACAAATTAAAGTTAAAAGAGAGAAGAAAAAAAAAATAAAATTATAATAAATACATAAATACATACATACAAAATATAAACAGAAGAGAGAGTTAAAAAAAAAAAATCATAGATAGAGAAAAGAAAAAAATTATATATGTGATGAATCTGCCAATTTCTTGCGTAGGTATTCCCGAGCTTTCACTTTAAATGTGTACCGACTTGTCAACGTCCTGATAGTCTGAGGAAGATCATTCCAAAGGAAAACCGCCTGAACCAGAAATGAAGACTTAAGAAAACCAGTGCGGTGAGAAGGACATCGTAAAAGACAATTATTGGAAGAGCGCAGGTTCTTATTATGCGCAGAGAATAAATATTGGAAATGTGAAGTAAGGTAAGAAGGGGAACAGGGTTTGTGTAGGAGTGAAAACAAGGTCGTCAAGGCTCTTAGAGCTCTGCGCTGCCTGATGGGTAGCCATTTCAAGATGGACCGGTAAGAAGATACATGATCGTACTTACGAAGATTAAATACGAATCGAATGCAGTTATTTAGAAGTCGGTCAAGTTTATTGAGTAGATCTGCATTCAGGTCGTAATAACACACATCACCATAATCAATAATGGGGAAGATAAGGGTTTGGACAAGCATTGCCTTTATGTGTGACGGGAGAACGTTTTTGAGCCTATAAAGCGACCGCAACGTCCCGGTGACTTTTTGGCTCACACTTGCAACCTGCTTACGCCAGTCCAGGCAAGTGTCGACATGCAGACCCAGATCCTTGACGTCGGTGCTAAACGGAATGACTTTGTTATCATAGAAAACCGGTGGCACCACTAGGCCACTCAGCCTACGCTGATTAAACGTACTCCCTATAATGATGGCTTGGCATTTTGTAGGGTTAACCGCTACCCCGAAACGATTAGACCAGTCCCTCACCACTCCCAAATTCCGGTTTAGCTCGTCAATCGCATACGATAAGTTGTCAACACTTGCCTGAGTATAGAGCTGTAAGTCATCAGCGTAAAGATGATACGCACACTGAAGTTCAGTAGTAATAAGATCAATAAAGATTGAGAACAAAAGTGGAGATAATATACCGCCTTGAGGGACGCCAGAAACAAGTTCACACCAGTTAGAAGACGAATCTCTCGCGAGAACTGCCTGCTGACGCCCCCGAAGATACGAGGAGAACCAATCCAGAACCTCGGAAGAGACCATAAGATGGGAAAGGATGGATAAAAGGACTTCGTGACTGACGGTATTAAAAGCGTTCGAAAAATCGATCAGAACTAAAACGGAGACTTTAGTGTCTTCCATTCCCCGCCTTATATCGTCAGTCACTTTAAGCAAAGCAGAAGTAGTGCTGTGGCCTGGCCTGAACCCGGATTGGAAAGGACTAATGAGGGAGTTTAGCTGAATGAAGTGGGAGAATTGCTTATGGACACAGGCCTCAAGTACTTTAGACAAAAAGGGGAGGATAGAGATGGGACGGAAGTGGCTAAAAAGGGTAGGATTTGGAACTTTAGGTAGAGGACAAACATGAGCTTTCCTCCATAGTGAAGGGAAGTCACCAGTAAATAGAGAGAAGTTAATGATATGGGAAATTGCAGGAAGGAGCGGGTCGAGAGCCGTCACTATCATGTAGCGACTGATGTTGTCACACCCTACGGCTTTAGATTTAATAGATAGGATAATCTTCTTAATCTCTTCCGGATCAACTGGGGTGAAGACAAAGGGGGTAATATTGGGGCGCGTCAGACCAGTAAGGTAGTGAATAGTTTGACATTTAGTGTGGCTATCAAGAGTTGGGACAGTGGCAAAATGACGGTTTAGATCGTCCAAACTAAATGTATTAGGAAGGTCTGAATGCCGCGTTCTGCCAATACCTAGAGTTCCAAGGAATTTCCAAATATCGGCAGGAGAAGAGGAAGTGATATTATCAAGAATGTGGCGGCGTTTAGCGTTGCGTATCATCTGGTTACAACGGTTGCGAGCAGTTTTGAAGAGAGTCCAGTTATCGTCCGACCTATCCCTTTTAAATTTCCGGAACGCGCGGTCCCTACGCCGCATCGCCATCCGAACACCTTGATTCATCCATGGAGCAGGCGGCCGCTTCAACTTTACTTTCCTAAGGGGAGCGTGAGTATCGTACAGTTTGACAACAGCTAAGTTAAAAAGATTTACCTTGTTATCAACAGTAGTAGCTTCCTCCAAGGGCGTCCAGTCAATATTTGCAGCATCATTTATTAGTTGTTCAGTGTTCATCCGCGCAAAGGCACGCCTGTGCTGGAATTTAGGTTTTGGTTTTGGGGGTTTAAGGACATAGGACAGGAAAATAAGGTCGTGATGAGAAAAGCCAGCAGCGGTATGTTGACCATGTGAGGAAACTAGAGAAGGATTAGAAATGAGGATCAGGTCGAGCCAGGTATCATCACCGACAGTGTTGTGATGCGTTGCTTCCAGAGGCAACACGTGCATACTAGCTGACTCAACCAGTTGTAGGAGTTTGCAGGACCGAGTGGAGTTATGGGCGAGGAGGTTGGTGTTGAAATCTCCCATTATTATGTGATGTGCGTACCCCGAACCCAAAGATTCTAGGACCGATTCGAATTCAGTGAAGTAATCAAGGGAAGGGGGACAATATACAACTCCAACGATGGTTTTAGTTCCTTTAACACAAACCTCGAGAAAAAGAAACTCAGCAGAACTATTTGAGGGAGAAGTGGCAAGAATTTTAAAAGGAAGATCAGCTCGAAGATAAATTGCTACACCACCCCCTCTCCTACCGATTCTATCATTCCGTAGAAGAATGAATCCTGGAAGAGAGTAAGTGGAGGAAAGAAGTTCTGGTTTTAACCAGGTCTCAGATATCAGGACGGCATGTACGTAGTTGTTCGCAAACGTGTCGTATAGCTCATTATAATGGCTCGGAATACTCTGGGCATTGATGTGACAGATGTTAAGTCGACGGTCAAAGTTTTGATTAAAACGCTGACGCAAAAAAACATCAAGAGTGTCTGTGACAGAGCAAAAACTATCACCATCGGAAGTGGCAACAGATTCATTGGCAGAGAAAAAAGACTCATTTTCAAAAGGTGCTGACATAAAAAAAAAATATATATATAATAAAATTAAAAAAAATAAAAATTAACAAAACAGAATAAAATATAAATACCACAAAAAAAAAACAAGTACAGCGTTTGCATTAAGTGCACCACCCGCCAGCTAACAAACATAATACGATATAAAAAATTACGGTGTTCGGAACGTACCCTTCATTAAACAATAATATTGACATCGTGAAAGTATCCGAACACAAAAACATTTGTCATGACATAACATAATTATGCATTGTAAAAAGAAGGTTATGTTATGATTTATCATTTATCGAACTAAGAAAAAGGAGACTTAATGAGGGTAAACAGACTACTCAGTCTAAAAATTGTAAAATGTAAACAAGGGACAAGAAATTAAGGGATAACAAGGATTGGAGGATTGAAGGAAGAAGAAGAAGAAGGAAGGAAGATATTCAAGGTCAAAGGTCACAAAAATCGGTTTTTCGTGAATATCTGGCTTCCTATCGGTTAAATGAGATTTGCATTTATTATAAAAGTTGTAGGCTATAAAATTCCCTACAACTTTTGTTTAAACTTTTTTTTCATACGACCAACCGTTTTGAAGGTAGAGCGCGAAGAGTGCACATCGTACAGTCATATACGGCCTAATGCAAGGTCAAGCGTGAGTTATGGTTATCAGTATGTTATAAAGTCAATTATTTACTTGAAAATTATAATTATTAAACAATGGCATTATTTATGTACTAACTATTAATTATTTATATTTAATTAAAGTAAGTAACTTGATTATTTATATATAATTATTCATATTTAACTATTTAAGTATAAAATATTATTAATTCTGGATTATGTATTTTAGTTTGTAGGCTACTTACCTAACCTACATACCTACCATAACCTACATACATATGATCCCGATATTCTGGAAGGTTTGGAGATGAACATGACAGATAATGAGGATGATGACAATGAATCGAACATTTTTGAGCGACAAGAAGAAGAAGACGACGAAGAAGAAGAAGATAATTAGCTTCCATTTCCAATTTCATTACAATTAAAATCACCAAAGACACTTTTGATATTTGAACTCACATTTTGATAAATGTAGGTATATTATGCTGTATTTAATAATAAATAAAAATATGTGTAAAATATATACTCTTACTATCATTTTAACTTAAAATAAAACTAAAATATATAATCCAGAATTAATAATATTTTATACTTAAATAGTTAAATATGAATAATTATATATAAATAATCAAGTTACTTACTTTAATTAAATATAAATAATTAATAGTTAGTACATAAATAATGGGCATTGTTTAATAATTATAATTTCCAAGTAAATAATTGACTTTATAACGTACTGATAACCACAACTCACGCTTGACCTTGCATTAGGCCGTATATGACTGTACGATGTGCACTCTTCGCGCTCTACCTTCAAAACGGTTGGTCGTATGAAAAAAAAGTTTAAACAAAAGTTGTAGGGAATTTTATAGCCTACAACTTTTATAATAAATGCAAATCTCATTTAACCGATAGGAAGCCGGATATTCGCGAAAAACCGATTTTTGTGACCTTTGACCTTGAATATCTTGAGACGCGGACACGATAACGATTGTGACTTTTGAGACAACATTTAGAATGACAAAACAAAGGTTCATACCAATTTGCAGCTTATTATCTTTCATTCCGAGGTGAAAGCCCTAATATGACTGGGCTAATAGTATTTTCAATCAAAGAATATGTCTTAGGTTTTCGCCCACGTCCTTTAGTTTGAAATGAATTTAAAATATTTAATTTGGAATATGTCTCATCAACATTATATTGAAAGACAACCTTGTCCGGTTGGGATGATGATACCTATATGAATTTCCATTACATCAGTCCAGCGTATCTTATTTTCATCTATATCGCAACGTCAATTCAGAGGTTTTATTACTAAATTTTTATGCCTAAAATATCCGTTTGTTCTAATTCTTTCATAGTGCATTCTTCTCACGAGACTTTGGAGTTTAGAATTATATTATATATTTGCTCCGGTGTATAAATAAACTTATTTCGCATATTCTCCCTCGTTCTGTCTCTAAAAATGTGCGTAAGTGCGTTATAGACAAATTTAAAGATTTTGCTGCATACATAATATAGGTACAAGGCAAAAATATACCTGTTCTTATTTTGGCCACAACAACCATCCGACTAACGGTTAAAATGTTCATCAAAATATAATGGATACTTATATATCAAAAAAATAATACCGCCACTTATACAAACGAATGTATTTATATTTATTGTAAATGAATGTATTTACATTGTTAATTTAATTACGAAGGGCAGGCGTTTTGGGAACTGTCTTATGTAATATTGATGTTCAAAAAGTGCTGATTCTCGGCCTAATTTGAATAAATGTCTTTTTATTTTGAATTATATTTCGATAGTCACTTGTTGCAATATGATCTTCAGTCTCGTTAACTATCAACAACATTCTACTGATACCTACTAGTAGTAGAGAGCGTTACATGTAAAAACCTTGACTCGTCGAATTTTAGCAAGTTAACGCCAATACGTATTTTAAGGTATCTATTATGTCCCGGATGATAACTGTAATAGTGCATTACCGAAAATGACTTTATCAAAATTCACCATAATAAACCTGTAATCGCGTAAACCAGAAATTTTACCAAAATATTTTACGGTAATATTACTTTACCTAGATGTAAATAATAATTTCCAAAGAACAAAAGTGTTATAAGGAAAATCGTTGGAAATTACCGTAGAAAAAATCTGATAAAAATTGCATAGGTGTATCCCGACCCATAGATACCGAAAATGTTATAACAGTATAAGTCAGTAATTGTACAATACGGGTTTATTCCTTGGGGGCGTCGTCTTGTATATAAAGCCCAGGGTCCAAGTCGAAGGTCCAAGTCCAGGGCTTGGTGGCTGGCGTTAAAGGTCATATTAGCGGACCTTGCGTCTAAGCCGCGTGGCATATTACCTCGTAGAAATAAGCGCGGACACGCGGTGTCGAGGCGGCGGCGGTGGGCGGCCAGTAAGCAACTCTCCTCGCCCGCCGGCCAGCGCTCTGGTAGCGTCTTGCGTATCATGCGCACGTGTCGATTTTGTTGTGAAATTATTTTTAAAATTGTAGTATCTTATAAAATGTTAATCGAAATTAAGTGATGTCAAGGACAATTTTGTTAAGACGGGAGGAAACGCCAGGGTGTCACCATTGAGGACACGGTGGAAGTCTGTCCGGCTTGGGTAGAGTACCGCCGTGTCCTCGTGGCGGCGATCTCTCGCGTCCGGGCTTGCATCACTGCTTAATATCAGGGGTGAATGCGGTCAAGCACTAATTTATAATTATTAAACCAAACACGACTTTCCACAACTATGACAACTAGACAATAAAAATGAAAATGCAGCCTCAACACAACTTTGTACATAAATTCAGAGTAACCAATTGTCAAACTTGAATGTTTGATGCACTTTTAATAACATAAAAAAATACAAATAACAATTAATAATTTAAGTATAGGTTGAGTGTATTATTTTTTGGTCAAACATTTTTTGTTTGTCCCGCTCCTGTAACGTAGGTGCGTTTACAATGACTTAAACTCAAATAACACCCTGACCCGGAATAACTCCCTGTAGGCCATACAAATATTTGCAGCAGTCGATCGCTCAGACACTGCTCCAACTGTATCGTGTTATTGATGTCTTGTGACGATTATTTAAATTGTTCGGAAGTTCAGAATTTAACAACTGCTATTCTTTAACAGCTATACTGAAGGGCTATAAATCATCATATTGTCGTAGGGTATTGTATAATATGGATATGTACATATGGTATGGTATTATATATATGGAAAATATGGTAGTTTAGCCAAAACAGCAGTTAGACTGGTAAAGCAGACTCCAGACTCCAAAGCTGAAAAAAGATTCGGATGCGACTGGAATTAACGCTGAGATGATGATGTCATAGAGTATTGTATGCAATAGAAAAGTTATAAAAAACCCGATATCATTTTAGTTATCTCAGAATAATGATATCACACAAAATATTCTTCTCAGCGGATTCCAGGGATATGTTGATGCAGCAAGTTAAAAAACACGTCGAGCCCATTTTAGTGACACTGCGCGTCTGCTGGATAATGGAAGATTTTTTTCGAGTTTTTCATTTTCACGTGTTTCGCACAGGATTTCTGAGTCCTTTGTTTCCCTTCTATTGTGTATTATATGGTAAAAACGCAGTTCCGATAAAAAAGCATGGACCACAGTACTCTTTGTTATATAGTAAATTAATTTTACATTTAAAAGTGTGAGACGGAAATGGAAAGAGAGTACCGTAATTCTTCTTACTTACTACTGCTCTGCAATGGGATATGTTGAACTTTAATAATAATAAGAACTATAAAGGGTTTCACTCCACTCTCCTTGGCTACAGAGAACTGGCGCAAGTTTTGTACTTGACACTAATGATTGCATGGAGGTATGGCAGAGTAAGGAGCTACACGGACGCTTTGTCCGGACCCTCCACGGGCCCGATGTAGGCTTATCACCGTCCGTAGCCTGGCTGCGTTTCGGTGACTTATTTGGAGAAACTAAAGGTATTGTCTGTGCAATTATGGACGAAGTTATGATGATGAACAATTACCGGAGCTTTATTGTGAAAGATGGCACAGTTACCGTAAGTAAGTACCGTAAGTGTTACCGGCCGGGGTGATCAATCAAGCACATTATTTCTGGGTGTTCTCGTCTAGCTAACGGAGAGTACATGCATAGAAACAACCTTGTAGTCAGGATAATTCACCAACAACTTACTCTTAAAAAGAACCTTATAGAATCAGAGGTGCCGTACTACAGGTATTCGAACCAGTTCTCAAAAATAGCAATATCACACTGTACTGGGATCGATCCATTATTACTGGCAGGACTATTGTTGCCAATAAGGCTGATATAGTGACGATGGATCAATCAGAGCGGCGTGCAATGATTGTTGACGTAACCATCTCACATGTCGAGAACCTCGTGAAAGCCGAGAAAGATAATCAAATCAAGTATCGTGACTTGACTCGCGAGATCGTCGACATGTGGGATGTGGATTAAGCAATCATTGTACCGACAGTCTCCAAAAGCCTCGACCAACATCTCAGGAGGCTCTCGTTAGGCAGCTAGATCAAAAGTTTGATTCAGAAAGCTGTACTTCTGAACACGGTTCCCACAATCAAGAAGTTCCTCTCTCTGAAGCCCTGACCGGTAGCTTGGACCCTATTCTTGATACCGGTGGGCTGCTATTTTTAAGTGTTTTTATATTACATTTTTAAATATAAATGTAATATAAAAACATATATTATGTCGGAGATCGTCGATATAATTTTAATAAAAGTTGCTGATTTGATTTACGTAGTAGGGGGGCGAACGCTTGTGACGTCATTTTGTGATGGCGGCACATGGACAGAGTCGCTTTGGAAAGTGAGGTTCGTCGAACGGTTACTTTGCATCGAGACGCGGACCAAGGTACTTCTCCTAACTGAAACTGTCGGTTTGCCTATTCAAATTGTGATTATGAAGATTGGAGGGTATATCTACACGTCGTGCTTCAATTCAAAACTCACCTACGAAATGGAACCTGTACCACCAAACCAAGATGCTGTCGACCCTATCGCTCTGCCGTCGCTGTCTCCGACATATACATATAGTATAATAATATATATGTTAATATGTAACACAAAATTATATGTTAATATTTAAAAATGTAATTTTTATATAAAATAAAATTAAGAAAAAATATACTGTAAAAGGCGCGACCGACACGTTCCACACGTTTGTTTAACATACTACACGTTTTCTTTAAAATTTTTGTTAGTAAATATACTTATTAAAAAATTTAATCTATACAGCTATCTATATAGCTGAAGATTTTGTTGGTTTGTTTGTTTGAACGCATTAATCTCAGGAACTACTGGTAGGATTTAAAAAAAGATTATTGTGTTAGATAGCCCATTAATCCAGGAAGGCTTTAGGCTATATAACATGAGCATATAAAAAACATATCAAAACCTACGCGGGTGAAACCGCATGGCGTAGCTAGTAAATAATATTGCATGGAATTTGGAAGCAATTAATGTCAGTCGTCATAGTGTAATTTTCAATTTGACTTTTTTATTTTTATATTTAAATCAAATAAAGGAAATATTAAATAAAAGTTCCGTGTATATGTACCAATATGTATAGTATAATACTCTTGGCGGCAGGTCACGGGAACGATCTCCGACTCCCACATTCCCCTTAAACTAAAGATAAGATATATAAAACCACGATCAGACCAGAGATGTCTGGTATGGATCAGAATGTTGGGCCACAAAAGAGTTGTATGAAAAGCAATTGTATGTGACCGAGATGAGAATGCTAAGAGGAATGTGTAGTGTTACACGAATAGATAGAATAAGAAAAGAGGAAGTCTGAAAGTGGCACCGATAATTGAAAAGTTGGAAATGGAAATCGGTTGTCATGGTCTGGGCATGTGTCACGGAGAAATGAGGAAAATATTGTGAGGAAAGTTTTCAGTATGAACGTCGATGGTTATAAGAGTAGGGGAAGACTAAAGAAAAGATGGATGAAATGTGTAAATGATGATATGATTAAAAAGGGGGTGACTAATGAGATTACGTCTGTTAGAGAAGTATTTATTTCATTTATTTATAATTATAGCTTAAATTTCCCTCTACAACTTTTCTAGATCGAACCGTGCGGCTGTAATCATTTAGCCAAAAAAATCTGTTAATAAATCTAAAGTTTATTTTTGAACTGCGTTTTCACGCCATTGAACAATTTTCCTTTTCGGGGTTTGCGTTATGGTGCCACAGTTTATTGCGGGCTCCAATGTCTTAGAGAAAATAGTGAAAGAAAAGAACTTATCTAATCTGAAGTTGCTTACGTTTTTCTTAATAAAAATGCTACAAAAGTAGGTTTGTCTTTACTTTTGCTGCATAGTTTTGTCCGCTAATCAACAACACATGCGACATATTGTCATGAAAGGCAAAGTTGTCTCAGGCTGGGTAAAGCGACGATGCAATATGGATTGTGCAAATGGATGACTTTTACCGTAAATCAAGTTGAATGGCGTACAATAGGAGAGGCCTTTGGGGTGGAAAATCCTCACGGATGTCTGTCGCCCACCCCAGGGTGGCGGACATTCGTGAGTGTCCGCCGCTCTGTGTTGGGCGACAGGGTATGTCAGACTCCTACTGACTAAAAACCACCCCGGTGTCTCTTCTGCCACGTGCGCGCGGGGCCGCAGGAGTCTATATACTTCCACGGCCCCACACTCTCGTGCTGACCCGGCGTTGTCCGCCTTTCCGCTGGGACCGGTGCATCTTCTACGCCCGGGAAGGGAGTCGAGATCTCCCTCTCCCGTTCCGCAGCTTCCTTCTGCGAAATTACCATCAGCTCACTTCACCTAACTTTTCACGGTGAGACTTTTACAGAACCCAGAAAACAATGCGACGAAGAGCACTACTATTATATCTAATTGAGGTATATGAATTAATCTTCCTCCTTCTCAAGTCGTTCTCCTCATTACTGAAGGTCAGGATGTCCCTGTGGAAAGTCTTCTCCTTTACGATAGTTCGCCATCTGTTACGATTCCTGGCCGCGAGTATAGCACCATGCAGGCCGGTGTCTAGAGATGAACAAATTTGATCAGTCCACCTTATTGGACTGCGACCTCTAAAACGTCGTCTATCTACCTTCCCAGTAACCATCTGATGTTGGGAGAGGTTGTCTAAATTATAATTGGTTGGCTAAAATATTCTAAAATTCTTCGAAGGCAGACAGAGGAGAGTTTCATTGTGACACCTAGTTCTCGAAAGATTGACTGATTTTTGCGGAATGCTGTCTAAGAAATTTGAAGCATCTTTGTCGGTTTTCTTGATTGACCACGTCTCCGAACCATAGCTGAAAATTAAGGAGATGAGAGATCTGATAAGTTTCATCTTAGTCCTCCATGAGATGTTGCGGTCAAGCCATAATTAATCAATTATCCATAAACAAGATTTTCGTACACAATCAATTAAAGGTTGCATATTAAATAAAGCGCATACTTCTTTCATGAACAAATAACAGACAGGCTAAGGCCACCTTGCACATAGCCATAACACAAACACAAATAGGGGGTGGGGTGTAACACTTAAGTGGCAGTGGTCCGGGCACATTACGGCCTGGCGAAGGTTGCATAAAACCGCTGTGGAGATCCTTTGGGGAGGCCTATGTCCAGCAGTGGACGTCTTTCGGCTGAAATGATGATGATAAATGATTTTTTTTATTAGAGCATCTCGTAGTTGGGAGGGTCGTAGGGGAGGCATGATGACAACTTCTTTGGATTTTAATTTCCTTTCTTCAAAGGAAATTAAAAGGGTCCCAGAAGGCTAGATGGGTCGGCTCTAATTCGTCCAGCATCTTGTCCCAGCTAACTTCACGCCACTTCGATATGCGGCTTTTTACAGTTTTCTGTAAATAGCGCATATGTGCTTTGTTGGCTTGGCTTCGCAGGGGAAGTGGCTGTAGGCAAGGACAGCCGCATTCTTCTCGGTCAGCAGTTAACGCAAGTCAGCCGGGACTTTCCAGTGACAGTCTTCTGCCACTGTGGCCTCCTTTGAACAGCCGTTTAGGACTGACTGTACGTGATCCGTGAACGAGTCGATCGCGGCTGTCGTAGAGTCGAGGCGTGCAGGTATGGGGTCCAAGTGGGGGGATGTGGTGGATTTCAGCTGATCGCTTACTTTCCTCTAGTCCATTACCATTTTCGTCTGGGGTGCTTGACCTGGGTCAGAGAGGCCAGTACGGGGAGCCAGACGGATGATGACTGGATGATGATCGGACGATAGCTCTGGTAGTGCTTCTATAGAGTCTAACCTTAGGTTGAAGTTCTTTAGAAGCGCTACGTCGAGGACGTCTGGGGTGTGTGGTCGGGGTCATAGGGGAAATGGGTGTAGGTCATGGGGCCCACAGCATCGAAGTTTAATTGGATGGAGAGGTTGAACAGGAGTCTGCCTCTGGTATTGATCCTGGTGCTATTCCAGGCAGTGTGTTTGGCGTTGAGGTCGCCCGCTATTATAACGGAGTCACTCAACTCAGTATGGCTATGTCATCTGCTAAAAGTTGGTGATTCTCTGCAGAGGAGCCGGGTGGGACGTAGGCCGACACTATGGCAATAGGTTGGTGGCCTGACATGCTGAGACGGCACATTGAAACTTCGAGTCGTGTGAGGGGTGGGGGGTCCATTGGGTTGCAATATAGAGCCCTTTTGAAATAAACAAGGGTACCGCCTTTGTGACACCGCAAACTGTCGTTGCGGACTACGCAGTAGGGGTGTGCGATGGCTAGGCTTGAGAAAGGTTTGCAAAAAAGATGTACAAACGTTAACAGAAGCTCCGAAGTTAATTGAAATGTATACCTACACAGACAGAACAAAACGTATTTCCTGTATTTTGAAGTATAATTGAGCTGAGATTAACCGAGATTATCTATTTACTTTATTTATTTATTTATTTTTATAATTATAAACTAGTGCTTGATCGCAACCCCGCCTGATGGTAAGCAGTGATGCAATCGTTGATGGTAAAGCGCGCTAGTTTAATAAGCCCATTCACTCAAAAAACTGAGTGAATAGGAAGGAAGGCGGCAGTTGTTCGAGGTGATGCAATGTTTACCTAGAGGGATATTGATCTGGAGACCCTCCATGACCAAACTCCCGACACAACAACATTTGGCGCATCGTACCCGGCACACATCGCAACACAACTGCTCTACCTGTCCTCCGTACGGCTTCACAAGACATCATGCCGGAACACAACGAATCGCTTGGCGGCAAGACTTTGTCTGGTGGGTGGTAACTTCTGCCGGCAGCCGATCTTATGGCCTACCGCCGATGATATCATTTATTTGTAAACTCGTTATTTCTATTGATTGATCACTACAGAATATATTTGCTTTTTCATTAAAAAACAATATTCAAAACATTAAAAGTCTCAACCCTAACACTTCAATGGAGCGTAATGTTCATTAATATAATAAAAAGTTTCATATAAATTGAGTGCCATTTTGGATTCTCTTTTGGATATTCTGCCTATTTCTTCATCGTTAATTTGGAAATAGAGTTGTTATTTATTTATAATATTCTTAAAGTAATTCCACACGATCTCCTTTAAAATTCTAAATATACCGATGTATTTTTCGATTAAATCTAATTAATTATAACGGTACAAGGCATTCATCAGAAGAAATTAGCGGTACAAAACCATCATCTGGGGGAGCTCCATCTTTATCTAACGAAGGATCCATTCCAGCTCCAAGCAACAAGATCATCCAGCACAGCTGTCTGTTCATTTAAAAAAACACATGACTTTATAAAATATTATGTATAGTCATGAACACAAGTAAATACAACAACAATGAAATTATTTACCCTATGCCAGGTACCACGCCAAAATACCAGCAAATCAAAACAATATATGTATATATATTTAAATGAAAAGGCAGGCAAGGTATAAAGGGCGCGACAGCTCACATATTTATGCATTGTAAAAAGTAAATTATATGAACTCACATAACGTGTCAGTAAGCTAATTCCGGAGAAAGAACACAAACATTGTCTTGGGTTAATTAGAGCGACCAGCTATTCGTATCATTTAAATATCATTTACTGAATTAATTAAATGCATTGTAAGGCAAGTCTAGCAAAGTAGAGGGTATCTTGTTATAAAAAGTTATACCAAGCCCAACAAAAGAGTCATGAACCTTTTGAAGTCGGTGAAAAGGAGCTCGCAGTATGTCCTTTTTTGTACTGTTAACTTTATGAATGTCACTGTTTTTGGTGTATAGTGGAATATTTTGCCTAACATATAAAATTTTGGCTAAGATAAATTGCGAAACAACCGTGAGAATACCAATAACTTTAAAGCAATTTCTCTGAGAAAATCTGACACCAAGCTGGTAAATAGCTTGGACGTCACGTTTTTGGAGTACAAATATATTATGTATATCAGCGGCTTTGCGCCACAGCAGAATACCGTAGGACATAACGCTGTGGAAATAACTAAAATAAACTAAACGAGCTGTATCAACGTCAGTATATCGTCTTACTTTCCCGACAGCGTAGGCGGCCGAACTGAGCCTTTCTGTTAGGTTGATATGTGTGGTCCCCACTGAAGTTTAGCATCTACTGTTATTCCCAGAAAAACTGCCGAGCCCACAGTTTCAAGCACCTCTTTTTCTAAAACGATGTTGGGTCCTAGATTTCGAACGCTAGGCAAAATATTTCATTTCTTATTTTAAGTTGTTTTTCCATGTGTAAATAGGTCGAACGACCTTTTTGGATAACGTTTGTAGAATTTCACAAACTTATTTAATTCGACCATGTATTTAACCTGTCATTCATTCATTCGTCGTAAATCACGTTTGGTAATTTCGTCGTCCAAGGCTGAGATAAATAGACGTTTATACTCAATTGACTACACAATGAAGACGCGGGCACACTGGAGCCACCAAAGCACTGCCCATTAAACGTAAGAGTTTGATTTTCCTAGGTTCTGGAGGAATATGGTTTCTGTAGGCAAACTTGATGTGTGCGGTCCATGGCCCTGTATGGGGCCCCTGTGTGGGCGATGGACCTGACGGCCGAAACTCTCGCCATACTGCGTAAACCGCAAAGGGCGATGGCCGTCAGGGTCGTCCGCGGGTATCGCACGATATCCTACGAGGCGGCTTGCGTCCTGGCCGGATCCCCGCCCTGGGACCTAGAGGCGAAAGTACTCGCGTCATTGTCCCGATGGCGCGAGGAAGAGCGGACACGGGGCTCCAGTCCGGTGCAGCAGCAGATCGAGCAGCGCCGAGAGAAGCTCCGTCAGGTCCTGGTGGCGGACTGGCGGCAGAAGCTTATGCACCCTACTGCCGGCCTCGCTACCGTCGAGGCGATCCGGCCAGTATTCAACGACTGGCTCAGGAGGAGGCACGGCTCCTTGTCGTTCAGGGTGACGCAAGTGCTGTCGGGGCACGGCTGCTTCGGCAAGTATCTGCGACGTATAGACAGGGAGACGGACGCTCGGTGCCACCACTGCGCCCAATGCGAGGAGGACACGGCGCTCCACACGCTCTCCGAGTGTGTGGCTGGGGAGGAGCAGCGCCGTGTCCTCACAAACGAAGTAGGAGGAGACCTGACGCTGCCGGCAGTAGTGCGGAGGATGGTCGGTAGCGCAGAGTCGTGGGACGCGGTGGTGTCCTTCTGCGAGGACGTGATGTCGCAGAAGGAAGCTGCGGAACGGGAGAGAGAGATCTCAACTCCCTTCCCGGGCCGCAGAAGACGCACCGGGCGCCGAGGAAGGGCGGATAACGCCCTCTTCCGGCCCCCATGAATGGGTCCAGGGGCAAGGGACATGGGGAAGTCCCCGCCCCCTATTAGTTGGACCCCGAGGCGGAGGCGCACGCGAATGTCGGCGTACGCCTCAGAGGCGATGCACGGGGTAGTTTAACACCTCACTACCCCATGCAGGAGGCGAGGCCCGGGCAGACCGGGCCGGCACGAGAGTGCTCCCGCGGCTCCGTGCGCACGTGACCGCAGAGACACCGGGGTGGTTTTTAGTCAGTAGGAGTCTGACAGACCCCGTCGCCCACCCCAGGGCGGCGAACATCCATTGGGATTTTCCACCCCGGAAAAAAAAAGGCACACTCGATGTACTCAATTTTTTCGTCTTAATTATGACGAAAGTATGAAGTAGGAAATAAAATTGAGGTACTACACAAAAGTGTAGAAGCTCACATTTTATTTTGGATAGAATCAACCCTTTATACTGTGTGTTTAGGAAAATTCCAACGTGCGCAAAACCATGGGTGACAAAAAAACCACAACACGATATCAACAGAATGCGCAATTCTTATATGACTAGAAAAAAATATCAAAGGAACGTCGAGTTTTAATTGGGAAAGGGTGGGACGGATTACGTGGCGGATCTACATGTATGTTTCCAAGACCAAGCAAATAATACGAAGGTAAAGTCAATGAGCCTCGCTCTCCTGTGGCGGAACCCCGCAATGTCTGCTAGGTCCTAGAAAGGTTTTCGGGTTACTAGAAATCGTTGTACCTATTTTCTTTTTTGTTTGGGATGGGATGTCAGTAAATATCCTGTACCGCTCTGGGAGGTGCGGAAGGGCGTGTCAGACTTTTAATGACTAAAACCTACCCGCATTTTTTCACATGCCAGTGGCCACGGTTTTTTCTTTAACCAACCCTCAACCTGACCGAGGAGGTATCTATCGGTCTTCCTGGACGATGTGCTGATATCTCGTTGAGGCGCGCGTGGAATACATTACGCCGTCGACTCGTTCCTGGAGGGCTTACCGGGTGGCGAGCTGCCCACTACTGCCCTACAAGCGCCTGCGGTGGCGGGAAGTTCGATGTTGTCTCCCGACCAGGGCGTCTCCCTCAGCGGCTAGTAGCGTGAGGGCGCTGAAACTCCCGCTCCCTCAAGCACTCCGCCTCCTCCAGCCAGCATCACTGCTTCGCAGTAGAAGGGGGCGGCCTGTCATGCACTCTCGCTCCGGACCATGGCCTGGATCAGGGTTGGACGCGAGAGATGGCCGCCGATCGCCTCCACTAGGACACGGCGGTGCTCCACCCATGACGGTAGACCTCCATCGTATGCTCCACCATGTCCTCAGGGCTATCCATACAATGGTGACACCCTGGCGGTTCCTCCCGCCTTATCCGGAACAAGAACCTACCGAAACAACCGTCTCCGGTGAAGACCTGCGTCAGGCGGGAGGTGAGGGCGCCGTGGCGTCTCTCTAGCTACTCCTCAAAGAGGGGGCTTACCGCGGCTATTGTGGCGTGCCCAGGAATCGTTGTACCTTACAAAAGACAATGAAAAAGTAAATAAATAATAATAAAATATTATCATTTTTTGCCAATCCTGATGTAGGACAGACCGGGATGTATGATTGTCCCGTTGGTAAATATTAAAGACTTTAGATAATTAGACTGGTTTATTACACTTGTAGAATTATTACATTGGAATCGACATCTTCTAGGTCAGATCCTAAGTTACAATGACAAGACTATAGACTATATTCATAGACACTAATACATAGAGATGGTATTAGTTACTCGACTACAGAGTAGTGATGTATGATACAACATCCCCCCTGTTTAAGTTTAAATTAACCCTCGACAAACAATATTATAGAAACCTGACTTAGTTACAATTTAGACAATGACTTAAGACTATAGTTAGGTCTTAATCTAGTATACAATGTTCTACTTAATCTATTTCATCAATTAGCCTTCTGGTTGGCTTTACAACTCTTCCAGAACGAGTTACATGTTGACTGACTGAGGATTGAGATGAGAGCTCTTGAGGTCTAGACTCCTGTCTGTTACCTTCCTCTCTCCCCTGCGACGAATTGGATAGCATAGGAGAATATTTGTGTCTTAAATGAACCCTATTCTTCCTATACCTAACTCCATTGACATCCTCAACGACATATGACCTATTATTAGCCAACCTTAGCTTGACAATGGCTTGTTCCCAATTGCTATCAGGCTTTCTTTTAAAGTATACATGATCATTGGGATACAATAATGACAATGACTTTGTATTTCTATTATAATATTTAGACTTATTTTTATTATTTTGCTTGACACATTCTTTATAATTTTTGAATGTAACCACTTTAGGTTTTAATTTCTTATAAGACATAGGAATGTTATTTCTTAAATTCCTGGACATTAACAATTGAGCTGGAGATGGTAAATTATTCTTAGGTGTGTTTCTATACTGTAATAAAGCTATGTATGGATCAGATGAGTTTCTTTTACATTTTTTTAACATATTTTTGATAATTTTGACTGAACTCTCTGCTTGACCATTTGACTGTGGATGATATGGGCTAGTTACAATGTGTTCTATGTCCCATTCATGCATAAAATTCTTAAATTCTAATGACTGAAAAGGAGGACCACCATCAGACACTAAAGATAAAGGTATTCCATGACGAGCAAAAATGGACTTTAAATGTGTTATTACATTCTTTGCTGTACTGTTTTTATTTAACAAAGCTATTTCTATAAATTTAGAATAATGATCTGTGACAATTAAATAAGTAAGGTTATCAAAATACATTAAATCAACACCTACTTGTTGCCATGGATATTTATTAATTTCAAAATTTTTTAGTGGTTCCTTTGGATTATTAGGTTTAAATTGTGCACATACATAACATTGTTCTACCAAGTTTTTAATATCAGCTGACATGCTTGGCCAGTACAAAGACTCTCTAGCCAGTTTTAAGCATTTATTTATACCTTGGTGACCTTCATGAATTTTACCTAACATTTCCTTATACATTGACTGTGGTACTATTAATTTTGACCCTTTGAACAACAAATCTTTGACTACATGAATTTCAGCTTGTATATTCCAAAATGGTTTTATTGACAGACTGACATTATTTTTATTTTTTGGCCAACCTTCATAATAATACTTTTTTAACAATTGCAAAGTATCATCTTTCTTAGTGTGCTGTAACAATTTTGTACAGTACTCCTTTGTGACTGCTAGACTTGAATGCATTAAATTGACATGACAAGATATTTCTGACTCATTCTCAGGTATATAATGTTCTTTCAATGCTGCTCTAGACAGAGTGTCAGATATAAACATTTCTTTACCTGGAACATGTATAACTTCCAAATCATATTTTTGTAAAGTTAACATCATACGTTGCAATCTTGCTGGTACATCATGTAATGGCTTTTTAAAAAGATAGACTAAAGGTTTATGATCAGTATGAACAGTTACTTTATGACCGTACACATACTGGTGAAATTTTTCACAACCAAACTGAATGGCTAACAATTCTTTCTCAATTTGAGCATACCTTGACTGAGTTTGAGTTAATGTTTTTGAACTATAAGCAATAGGTTTATTATTCTGCGTAATGACTGCTCCTAATGCTGACTTTGACGAATCGACTGACAAGACTAATGGTACATTGGGATTATAATGAGCTAAAACTGGTGACTTTGTAATTTCATCGATTAAACTCTTAAGACATTGACTATGATTTTCATCCCAAGTCCAGACTGAATCTTTCTTCAAAAGATTTCTTAAAATTTGAGTTTTTTGAGACAAATTGCTAATAAAGGGACCTAAATAATTGATCATACCTAATATTCTTTGCAATTCTTTGACATTTTTTGGTGTGGGCATATTGACAATTGCTTTTACTTTCTCTTCATCAACCCTAGCACCATCTTTACTAAAAACATACCCTAAAAAACAGACTTCTGATACTAAAAATTTACATTTTGACTTATTGAACTTTAAATTGACTTCACGTGCTCGTTGCATGACTTTATGTACTCTCTCATTATGTACTGACTCGTTTGGTCCATATACCAAGATATCATCGATGAATATTAGAACTCCTTCTAAATCACCGAACAAATTCATCATGACTCTTTGAAAAATTTCAGACGATGCATTAATACCAAAAGGTAACCTTAAATATTTATATCTACCGAAAGGTGTTTGAAATGTACATAAATCAGAACTATATTCATCTAGTTTAAGCATCCAAAATCCTGAAAATGCATCTAAATGAGAAAAACAAACAGCTCCTGCTAGTTGAGATCTGATCTCATCTATTGACTTAAGTGGATAAATTTCCCTTATAATATTCTTAGGGCTGATTTTTCAATCCTCAGATAAAAGGTTCAATAACTATCTAACGAATAAAGTTATTTGGCTGTTTATCAGATGAATAAATGCTCACCGGTTTTTCAACTGTTATTTATTCCATTGATAACTATCTGACATAATAATTCAAGTCTGGCAACTGCAACTTGAAAGAAGCGAGACAAATATATTGCTTAGACAAGCATTAGAGCAAGACAGATGTTTTTCTAAATCACACGCGTCTGTTATTTTTAGGTTATGTTGCTTGGTTTATGTGGTTTTTAATTTAATTGAAAGTGTAAGTAAATTTAAGTGGTATATAATGGAATTTAAAAAAAGAGAGCGTTCGGCAAACTTTAATGGCGCAGAGGTTCAGTTACTTATAAGTTTAGTCACCAAGTATAAACAAATAATTGAAAATAAAAAGACCGATGCAGTTACTAATAAAGATAAAGAGGCTGCATGGAAGAAAATTGAGGATTCTTTCAACTCTTGTGGTATTTCAACAAGTGTTCGCTCGTGGAAAACCTTAAAGCTGAAGTATGAGGGCTTAAAAAAAAACACCAAGAAAAAATCATCACTGCAAAGACAAGAAATGTACAGAACCGGAGGGGGCCCTTCCAATGCTCCTGAGTTTAATGAAATTGAGGAAAAGGTGCTTAGCATATGTTCCAACATGACTGGACTTGAAGCACGTCACGATAGTGATAATATTTCAGGTAGGTGCTTATGTATCTTAAGACTTAATTTTTTTGGATGAATCCCCAAGTATGTGCCTGTCCCGATACAGGACCTCACACTTTTAAAATATTTTTCAGAACCTATTCCTATCGGAGAAATTGTGGACCACTTTAATGCTGATGTTCCAATACCAGACATACAAGAAAATGTATATCAAACCAGTCCAATGGATGAGTCAGCCATGCAAGAAATCATTGATGATGATAACTGTCATAAAGGTATATAAAGTATTTTACACATCAAAATATCTTTCATCCTGTTATTCCTGCAATCAATCTTTTGTCTATAAACAGATATGATGTAGGAAAAATTATATGATACCTAGCTACTTCTTTTTATTTCTCAGTTGAAATCCATTAATTATTTGATATAAATAACACCAATTAACGTTATACCTCAATCCTTTTATTAGTCTGTTCTGGGTTTGGTCACACACAGATAGTGCATGAAAATCCTGTCCATTATGCAATAACTTGTAATTAAAATGCCATTGTTGTGATTAATTTTTTTTTTTTCATTTTAGATAATAAAGATAATTCAATAATTCTAGAAATTGTTGAGGAAAATGACTCTCAAAAAGGTAATTATATTATTCTTCACCATTATAATATCTACCTCAAGATCTTGACATTACTGAAGGACACCAAAGTGGTGTTGTTTAGAATTTTATTTTGATAACAGATAATGTTTAGCATTGATAATATTTATAATGTTTTCAGAACATAATTGGGACAGATGGCACCCAAAGGCATTGAAAAGAAGGGTGTCAAATGTTTTAAAATCAAACACAGTGACAAAAGCAAGTGTCACCTCCAAGCTAGACAAATTAAGCGAAGCTCGGTTGGAACTCGTACAGTTGCAAATGAAGACTGCCAGAAGTGAGCAACAATTTATGGAAGAAGAACATAAGATAAAAATGTTACATTTGGCCAATGATGAGAGAAGGAAAGAAGAATTACATGCATTGTTAATTAAAAGAATTAGTTGCAAGTGTGGACCTGCTCCAAGCGATTTGATTTAGATGTGTGTGTAACCTTCTGATAGTTTTCATTAGTTGTCAATTGTATGATTTTTGTAATGAGCGTAAAATGATAATAAAAACAGTTTGCTTCTGATCTCAACTTGGTTGTATCTTTTATTTACCATAAAACATATTTGTATAAAAATAACTGTCTGGGTGGATAATTCTGCCTCTGAATGTATTAAAGTACCTAGTTCAAATAATGAAATTCCACTATTAAAGCAAGGAATTAAAGTAATTTAACATTAAGTTCCTAGTATGGTGCCTTTCTCCACTGGTGGAATCTGCTATGGAGGTGGGAAATATTGGCTGCGGTGGAATTAGTACTTCTGGGTCCACTGGAGGTTCCCCTTCATTTCTTGTTCTGGCTAAATTGTGTAATATAGCACAGGCTACAATTATATCTTGTGCAAGTGGTAACTTACACCTTAATCCTATGCTCAAAACTGGAAAGCGTCTTTTCCATACTCCAAAGCATCTCTCGATGACATTCCTCGTTCGTATTTGTGATTCATTATACAAAGTCTGAGCTGGTGTATCTGGGTTTTGAAAAGGAGTTAGTAGGTAATTTGTTTCTTCATAACCACCATCTCCAAGTATAATTCCATTACCAAATTCATGATTCTCACAGCAGAATTTTACATGTGAATTGGCGAATATCATACAGTCGTGGGTGGAGCCGGGCCAACGTGCAACTACATCTTGGAATAGCAATTCTGCTGAACACATTGCTTGTACGTTAAATGAAAAAAATCCTTTTCTGTTCCTGAATTCCTCTGCTGTGTTACCACCAGGTGACTGAATCCTAATGTGGGTGCCATCTATAGCTGAGATTACTCTAGGGAATCTGGCTATTTTATAAAATTCTTCCTGAGATCTTTTGATATCTTCATCACTCCTTGGTAACTTTATGAACATTGGTCGTAAAGATGCTATAGCTTCTGTAACTTTTTTTATAACACGGCACATAGTGGAGTTATGAATGCCACCAAAATCACCAACAGTTATGTAGAAACTTCCAGTGGCATAGAATCGCAATGTCATTAATAACTGCAACATAGGTGGAATACACTGGTTTCTGAAACAAATAATCGCCATTATTTTAATTAAAAGTAAGCACTGTAATAGTTCGGTTAGGTTAGGTTATATTAGTAGGTTAGGTATATATTATATAAGTTTATCACCAATTGTGTGATCAAAAACTCACCTTTGTGTTTGGTGTTTTATTCTATCTTCAATCAGGGAAAGCAAATATTGCACAGACTCTTTTAAAAGTCTGAATCTTCGATGAAATTGTTTTGAATCCCAATTTGAAAAGTGATCAGGCCTTGGTCTAACGATTCTTTCTTTTCTTCCAGATGGATTTAAATATTCATTTATTATGATCTCTTCTTCGATAGCCAGGTCATCAATACTATCGAAAATATCCATTATAATAGTAGTTACTTTGTTCAAATCCAAGAAACAACCTCAAATTAATTCTAAGCGTTCTAAAAACGAACGTCAAATGTCAAACTATCAATCGAATAGAGCTGTATCTGGCGAATGAAGCGGCAGATAAATTTATTCCTCGGGTAAACGAGTTATTCGTCAGATAAGTCTTATCCGAGTATTGAAAAACTTAACATCTTGCTATCTGTCGAATAAACCTTATCTATTTGTTTATCTGGCGATTGAAAAACCGGCCCTTATTCAAATTTCTAGGATCTAAACAAATTCGTAACTGACCCGTGCTTTTGACTGTTATCACTATACTGTTCACCCATTCTGTAGGTTTAAAAACCTTTTCAATGACCTGCATTTTCTCCATGCGATCCAATTCGTCGTGCAGTTTGTTCAGTAAAGCGAAGGGTACTCTTCTCGGAGCATCCACGCATGGCACTGCTTCAGGTTTGAGTTTCAGGCGACAGACTTGAGGTAGACATCCAAGACCCTGAAATACATCATTGTATTTTGTAAGAATTTGTTCACTAAAATTTTGTTGAGACACAGAGAAAACTCTTTGAATTATACCTAATTTTTCACAAGTTGGTAGACCTAAAACATTCGGACAAACTAAATCTGCGACTATAAACACTATATTTACACTAATAGTGCTATTATTTAAAGATAAACTACATTTTACATTAACTTTACCCATAATGGGTATTGATATACCACCAAACCCACTAACGTTTATTTGACATTTCTCAAGTGACATTTGACTTTGACATTTCAAAGATTGAAAAGTTTTCTTTGACATAATATTAATATCAGCTCCTGAATCAATAATGCAATTAATTTGTGTATGACCAACTAAAATGTTTATGTTCCATGACTGTTTAGAATAGTATTTGTTTTCTTTTGACTCGACTGTATTGACCTGTTTACTATGTGTTGACTTTGCTGTAATAATTCTACAAGTGTTTGTTGTGTGAGATTCCTCAGACTTGTGTCTGTACTCATCATTAAGATATGAATCTCGACTAAGACTTTTTGACTTTTTTGACTTGACTCTGAATCTCTCAGACTGTTCAGTGTTTTCATCACTGAAATATGACATATGACAAGAGTCTTCATTGGATCTCTCAGACTTATCAGTCACCAGTCTTTTTTCATCACTGAGGCATTTTTTATTAGACCTCTCAGATATGACATTATCACCACTTTCATCACAGAAATATGACACAGGATATTTTTTATGACAAGATGAGTCTACATGAGATCTCTTAAACATTGACTGCGACTGGCCTATGTGCGACCTGACCGTTGATTGTAACTTAGGATCTGACTGTGTGTATGACAACCTGCTATGTCTGTAATGATTTTGATTGTGATGACTTTGTGACTCTAAATGACAATTATATTGACTAGACTTATGACTATGACTGCAGTTATGACAATTTAAAATTCCAACAAAATTATCTTGACTACCAGTTGAACTAAAAGACTCTAAATGACTGACTTTTTTATTATTGGAGTAACAAAATTTTGCAAAATGACCATAAGAGTTACATGACCTGCATTTTGCAAAATGACCATAAGAGTTACATGACCTGCATTTAGCTCCCTGCGCTGGACATTTGTAGCGGTGGTGTTGTCCACAGCGGCTACACGTCTTCGAGCGCTTCTCAGGACTGGGACTTGACTTTGACCTCCCTGCGCTGGATCGCTGCTGACTGACTGGTGAAGCTCGCCGTCGCTGACGCTCCGCTCGACCACGGCTCCTCCGACGCAGATGCATGACTTTTTCAGACTCTTCACTAGTGGACCTCTTGACTATTTGGTCTGCATCCTGCTGTGCGACGATGAGTGTCCTAGCTAGCTCTCGCATCCTCTGATATGTCAGATCAGGTTCCTGCAGCAGTCTCTGACGTACATGTGCTAAGTCCAAACTCAAGTTGGCGATAAAAATATCTCTGATAAGAGATTCTCTGAGCGTTCCAAATTCGCAATCTTGGCTCTTATTTTCGAGATCGGTTAAGAAATCCTCGATGCTTTCCGATTTCTGTTGACGTGTGGTAAAAAACATGTAACGATACATGGTAATATTTTTTCTAGGTTGAAAAAATTCGTCGAATTTGGCCTTGACGTCATGTAATGTGCTTTCTCCAATATTTATGTTGAATGTGTTGAAAATATTTAAGCATTTTTCACCAATGTGATGTAGTAAAATGGCGATCTTGCGTTTCTCACCAGACTTGTCCAAACCCGTTGCCAACAAGTATAATTCGAACTGTTGCCACCAGCGCTTCCAGGTTTCGTAATTGTTGTTTGTTGCATCTGACGATATTTTAAGCGCCTTCAAGCCATTGTTCATTGCAGTTCCGGTGTCATGGTTGCCACCGACGCCATCCGACTTTTGCATTTTTTGAATTTTCTTTCTTCGTATTGGGTTTTTTCACTCTTCTGACACCATGTATGATTGTCCCGTTGGTAAATATTAAAGACTTTAGATAATTAGACTGGTTTATTACACTTGTAGAATTATTACATTGGAATCGACATCTTCTAGGTCAGATCCTAAGTTACAATGACAAGACTATAGACTATATTCATAGACACTAATACATAGAGATGGTATTAGTTACTCGACTACAGAGTAGTGATGTATGATACAACACGGGAATGCTCGATTTTCGTACCTGTGTTCATAATTGAGTAGAAAAAGCAACCATTATTTAAAACGCGTAGGTATGTAAATTCCGTCTCGCTCTTCGTTGAACACGTACTAAAACTTTTTTAATCAGTACAGGAGAAATCTCATAAAATGTACTCCTCGAAAATATTCCAACCTTAACGACGTTGGAATATTTTCGACGTTGGAATTACTGTTTGGGGTTGAAACACGAGTCATTGGATCCAAGTGCTCATTTCGTTTATGGAGATATTGTCAAGAGGGTGGTTAATTCTTCTAAAATGAATAAATTAATATATATTTCATGGGCATTTGCTTATAATAAAAGTGCGTAGAATATTATAAATATAATTACCTATTCTCGTGATATTGGATTGAATTCTCAAAAAGCTCTTACGAAATATCATGAGATCAAAAAGATCGTGTTTCTATTAAGATATTCTAGAAACTCCTACGTGCCTTTGATATTTTTTTCTAGTCATATAAGAATTGCGCAATCTGTTGATACCTAGACATTTTTATTTAGGAAACTAATAAATTAAATCCGCAACGGCCGATCGATCAAAGTTAAAGTGATGCTTACCGCAGCCATCGCCGTAACCATCTTCACAAGGCAAGATCCCTCCATGTCTCCGAAATCACGATAAGCTGTTGGTCAAGGCTGTGAATCAACTCGTGGATCATTGAAAATAGAGACAGTTTATCTGTAGCCCGAAAGTCTCACAATCTATTTTACCATGAAGTATCCTAGAGCTCCATGGTCTTTTCTGCCTATACTTAATTTGTACCTGCCAAATACATCGGTCACCGTCAGAGCCGCGTAACTCCAAGAAAAAACTGTAGCCAGAGCCGAATCCCCGGTCTGTCGTAATCTTAAGGTACTGAATATCTTTCTGACAACTAAACCCTAAATGTTTGAATGAACAGGTTTGCGGATGAATGGAATAAGATTATGCGTGTATGTCTGGTCATCTCTGAAAGAAAGTATTCGAGGGATTCCACTATTAAACATACACTCACACACCCACACATACAGACACACCCACTTATTCACCCACATTATACACCCCCACACGTACATCTACATCGCACACACCCAGTCCTTGCTTATCCATACTAATATTATAAATGCGAAAGTATCTCTGTCTGTCTGTCTGTCTGTCCGGCTTTCACTTCAAAACTACTGAACCGATTGTAATTAAATTTTGTACACAGATAGTCTAGAGCCAGAGAAAGGACATAGGCTATAAAACATCTCGCTATGACCAATAGGAACAGAGCAGTAATAAAAAGTGTTGCGACAACGGGAGCAAATGCGGACGGGTATATTGCTCCCATTATTTTAACAGGCGCTTATTTTATATCAACACGCCGATGGAGTAGCGGGCAACAGCTAGTATTTTTAATAAGTGATAAGGTTAAACTAAGTCTTATACCTACCAAAACTCCTTCCAAGTGCAGCAAATTGTGAATGAATAGTAATTGTAATGAGGGAGTCGCCCGTGTCTGTAACACAGTTTATACTAGCACGGACACAGACGGTCACTCTGTCTCAAAATGCATAGCGTTATGCTTAATGTTTTATTTTTTTTAATGTCTGATTGAGATGAAAAAAATGTATTTGGTTTTTGAAATAAAGATTAATACTATTATTCCATGTTACTTTTTAAGTTATATATCTACTTCTATGTTAATTAATGTATTGGTGTTGTAGAGTTTTAATTAAATATAAATTATTAAAATCAAAAATAAATATCGTATTATCCAGTGACTGGTATGTCAGATAGTCGATCAAAAAGGCTAGATATATGATGGAGCTTTATATTTGACTCGTAATGATTATTGAAAGACAAGTTCCCTATTGCTATGAAACATACCGCTGTACGGTCTATGCAAGAAAGAAGTCAAGAAACATTCCCATTATATTACTTAAATATGAGGTTGAGATATTTTATAAAAACATCATATCACCTGTACCAAGGGCACGGGTTCTTTGGGTGACAAAAAACTATGTTGGAAAGTTTTCAATTCAAAATAAAATACTCTAAGAGTTGATACCAAATAAAAAGTTTCTTAAATTTAAATGATAAATAACATATCGCCGCCCTATTAACGTCAATAATTACACGTTACACGTCACGTTACGTTCCAATATCACGATAAATCTCTTCCGTATTTCTGCGCGCCTAGTATCTTAGCAGCCTGCCGTAATCGATGTTATTTCTCATAACTTCCGAAAATATGGAGGATTTAAAAAAAACCTTTCCAATATCGTTTGATATCATCCATAGACACTGTTCTTGGTACATACATACATATATTCCTTTCGTTACACTTTGTATAGTTAAGTATGCAGTAACTGAATACTGAATAATTCCTAATTAATAATTCTCAGGATTTTTTAATTACACATATAGGTCCGTAAATTACACATAGGTATTTTATACGTAATAAATAATAAACTGTTCAGAAGATCTGTATTTAAAAGCATAATTACAGAACTTGCTTAAGTTCCAAAAAAAAACGGAATATGAGGAGGACGTAGTAAGTCCATAAGCTGTATTTTATGTATAAATTCATATATTATATCCATATTTTTTTTTCAAAATTTGATAACATACTCCGTTATATAATAGCTATAAAAGCAAAAAAAAAAAACCTTACAAAGCTATTTCAAAGCTACCTTTAAAGTTAATACACACTACTTACAGTGTTCAGAATTCCAGTTTATGTCAAACCCTTTTTGCGACTACCCGCAGTGTGCCCACGAGAACACAGAAGAAGAAGGCCATTTGAGCTGGCCCGTAGCGCTCCATAAAATCTCGGATACACAAGGGGATATTTTCCTCGCAACATTATATGCAACACTCAATCTAGTTGTCACTGCAACGTTGCTAAGTGTCATGGGACATGTTGTTAACTCCCGTTCTGAGAGCGAGCACACGCGTCTCGCGTCAATATCGCACCATTTGTAGGCATGAAAAATGTTCCACGACATTCAGTCGGGACACTCACGTAGTTGTCGAGCGCCATGTGTATGTAATGTATTAGTATTAATGTAATAATATTCGAGGCTTAAGAGGCGCAAAATACAAAATCTATAATTACGTGCACAGAAAAAAAATAGGAGAGCAGTAAGATGCACGTCGTAACTGTGACAAGGTGAAGGTACATACTTTTTTTGAGGATTGAAATCATCAATGAGCTCTCCCGCTTTGAGCGGAAGGGCGTGTAAAACTTTTAACGATTAAAACCCGCCCGTGTACCTTTACTGGCCTGTGCGCCAGGACCACGGTATCCATTTCACAAAACACCAGCCATAGCAGGACTGTGACAAGATCGAGGCTTCAATTCAGTAAGATGAAATGCTCCCGAAACACGTGTCCAGTATTTTAAGTAAAGAATCTATGTACAAAAGGTCAAAAAAATATCATGAGAAATCATAAAGTTATAAGCTTGTTATCTTATCTGGTTGTCTCAACAAAAATATGCTCAACGCATTGTTCGCCCGCCCGCGCCTGCAGCGGGGCGCGAGGATCCCTGTCTCACTGTGTTGTATCTTTCTCACTATGATCTACCGCCAGCTGTGTTCTGCGCTCGGTAACCACACTGCTACAATTTCTAAATGTACTTGGGAAAAATATAACATTGAGTAAAAATTCAGTTGCTTATTGGACACACTATATTCAGATTTCGTATAAAAAAGTAACGTTGTGTATAAATAAATAAGTATATCTACCTGTAGAGGGTAAGGTGAATACGAATCGTGACGGGGTCCGGGGTTGCGGGTTGGTTAAACAAGAAACCGTGGCCCTGGCCGTCGCACAGGCAAGTGCGCCACGCCCTTCCGCTCCGCCCAGAGCGGGAGAAGTCATTTGATGATTTCCCATAACAACAAAAAAAAAAAAGAAAAAAAGTGAAAACGAATCCCGCACCCTCAAAGGTAGGCAGAGGTGAAACACCGCGGTGATTTTAGCCGGTAAAAGTTTGACATATCCTTTTGTCATCTCCACAATGTAGAAAGACTATGAGCATTTTCTTCTTTTTTTTTTTTTTGTATGGCGTCTCTTAGACATGAGATGTTGTGACTACGTAACTGGACAATAATATAGTTGCCTTGACAGAAATCTAAGCCTTCAGCCAGGGTCGGAACTTATAAAACAAAGCGACTACACGCTAAGGGCACCCCCAGTGGGGTATGACCTCGGCGTCGCTGGAGAAAACAGTGAGGGACGGCAAGATCAAAATGTATATTTATTTTTCTTTTTATTTTTCAATTCATCAAAATGAACGGCGTTTCCTAGTTACTATCTCTGAAAAGAACCGCCGAAATAAACAAAGAGGTCACAGTCGGCAGTTAAGTATGAAAAGGTAGGATTACAAAGATAGAGTAACTTTCAAAATATAGATCTAAAAATCAAAGGAGAGATATAAACAAAGAGACAGATAGATAAGTATCAAAGGAGGCGTATGATATGGTTACGTAAGAAACGCCAAACTCATCTAGTTTTAAAAATATTTGATTGAATTTTAAAAGCATTTATATAAACGTACTTACAGAAATCAATCATTTATCAGAGGAGATAGAAAAGAGGACGAGAGTTTATAAGCACGGTGTTCCAATCAATGAATGACGTAACAAGCTTCGTATTTTAAAATTCAATCAGCCATTTCCTTACTTCATTCAGTTGAGAGGCGTCGCCGACGGTTTCTCCCCTCCTTAAATTAAGCCTTCATATTTTGATTGCGTATACGCTTTCCATGTCTTTATATGAAAATGTGCGGGTAAGAAATGGATGAAAAATTACCGTTTATTTACAAATTACGGTCGTGACCGTCCGCTGAGCTTGAAGAATGTTTCTTTTATGAGAGTTTATAAAGTTACAACAAACCAAGTTGGGCTTGTATGAACTTGACAGGCTTAGTTTATGTTAGCACAATATTATTGCCATTGCTCAAATGAATTTCTCGTGATCTGTCTATCGTTATTTTTTATTAATCTCAAACTGCTAACCATTAATCCTGCTTAGCCTTTTTTCAACTATGCTCTGGTGAGCTTCTAGTAAAAACAAACATAGCGTGACACTAATCAGACGGCAGTCGCTTCACGGAAAATATCGAAGTCTAGCCAAAATCAGCAGTTAGACTGGTAAAGCGGAATCCTGACTCCAACGCTGAAAAAGCTTTGGATGCGACTGGTATTATCGCTGAGATGATGATAATGACTAGTATTTTACATGAAGTGACTGACTGGGTAACACGAAAACTGCTTGGTAAGGCAGGTTATTACACTTTTCGGCTTCTGATTACCTGTAAAGACTACTAAAGAATGCCAGCCGGGACTAACGGATTCACGTGCCTTGTGAGACACGGAAAAATTTCGAAGAATTTAGCACTCTTCAAACTACAAGCAACAAAAAAAATAAAACATTACAGAAATAACTAAATTAAAGACGTGTGTTTCCGTGGGCTGTGATATTTTTAATCAGAAGAAATGTACAAATAGTGTGTAGCGCAGTGGATAAGCTATTGACTGCTGCGCTGCGTGTCGCGGGTTCGATTCCCGCACGGAACAAATATTTGTATGACCTACTAGTAGTTGTTCCGGGTCTGGATGTTTGTGTATGTGAATTTATATGTTTGGAGGACCCACGACACAGGAGAAACTCCTAATGTGGTGCAAAGTTTAAAAAAAAAAATAAAATAATAATAAATGCAATACATTATGATTGGCTTGTCAGCGTGTTTGTACAAACCTGCTTACAGAAAATAAATCATTACCATTCTGATGCCCTTTTGGTTTCGACGTAGAAATCGTCGTGCACCTCCTCCATGATCTGACAAACTTTTATCATCTAAATCCACTTGTCTTCTTGGACGATGTGCTATCTCGTTGAGGCGCGCGTGAAATACAACGCGCCGTCGACTCGTTCCTGTCGGGATTACCGAGTGGCGAGCTGCCCATTATTGCCCAACAAGCGCCTGCGGTGGCGGGAAGTTCGATGTTGTCTCCCGACCAGGGCGTCTCCCTCAGCGGCTAGTAGCGTGAGGGCGCTGAAATTCCCGCTCCCTCAAGCACTCCGCCTCCTCCTTTTCTATCATCCGAAGGTGACGGCCTGCCATGCACTCTCGCTCCGGACCATGGCCTGGATCAGGGTTGGACGCGAGAGATGGCCGCCGATTGCCTCCACTAGGACACGGCGGTGCTCCACCCATGACGGTAGACCTCCACCGTATGCTCAACCATGTCCTCAGGGCTATCCATACAATGGTGACACCCTGGCGTTTCCTTCCGCCTTATCCGGAACAGGAACCTACCGAAACAACCGTCTCCGGTGAAGACCTGCGTCAGGCGGGAGGTGAGGGCGCCGTGGCGTCTCTCTAGCTACTCCTCAAAGAGGGGGCTTACCGCGGCTATTGTGGCGTGCCCAGGAATCGTTGTACCTTACAAAAGACAATGAAAAAGTAAAAAAATAATAATAAAATATTATCATTTTTTGCCAATCCTGATGTAGGACAGACCGGGAATGCTCGATTTTCGTACCTGTGTTCATAATTGAGTAGAAAAAGCAACCATTATTTAAAACGCGTAGGTATGTAAATTCCGTCTCGTTCGTCGTTGAACACGTACTAAAACTTTTTTAATCAGTACAGGAGAAATCCCATAAAATATACTCCTCGAAAATATTCCAACCTTAACGACGTTGGAATATTTTCGACGTTGGAATTACTGTTTGGGGGTGAAACACGAGTCATTGGATCCAAGTGCTCATTTCGTTTATGGAGATATTGTCAAGAGGGTGGTTAATTCTTCTAAAATGAATAAATTAATATATATTTCATGGGCATTTGCTTATAATAAAAGTGCATAGAATATTATAAATATAATTACCTATTCTCGTGATATTGGATTGAATTCTCAAAAAGCTCTTACGAAATATCATGAGATCAAAAAGATCGTGTTTATATTAAGATATTCTAGAAACTCCTACGTGCCTTTGATATTTTTTTCTAGTCATATAAGAATTGCGCAATCTGTTGATACCTAGACATTTTTATTTAGGAAACTAATAAATTAAATCCGCAACGGCCGATCGATCAAAGTAAGTGATGCTTACCGCAGCTATCGCCGTAACCATCTTCACAAGGCAAGATCCCTCCATATCTCCGAAATCACGATAAGCTGTTGGTCAAGGCTGTGAATCAACTCGTGGATCATTGAAAATAGAGACAGTTTATCTGTAGCCCGAAAGTCTCACAATCTATTTTACCATGAAGTATCCTAGAGCTCCATGGTCTTTTCTGCCTATACTTAATTTGTACCTGCCAAATACATCGGTCACCGTCAGAGCCGCGTAACTCCAAGAAAAAACTGTAGCCAGAGCCGAATCCCCGGTCTATCGTAATCTTAAGGTACTGAATATCTTTCTGACAACTAAACCCTAAATGTTTGAATGAACAGGTTTGCGGATGAATGGAATAAGATTATGCGTGTATGTCTGGTCATCTCTGAAAGAAAGTATTCGAGGGATTCCACTATTAAACATACACTCACACACCCACACATACAGACACACCCACTTATTCACCCACATTATACACCCCCACACGTACATCTACATCGCACACACCCAGTCCTTGCTTATCCATACTAATATTATAAATGCGAAAGTATCTCTGTCTGTCTGTCCGGCTTTCACTTCAAAACTACTGAACCGATTGTAATTAAATTTGGTACACAGATAGTATAGAGCCTGAGAAAGGACATAGGCTATATAACATCCCGCTATGACCAATGCGGACGGGTATATTGCTCCCATTATTTTAACAGGCGCTCATTTTATATCAACACGCTGACGGAGTCGCGGGCAACAGCTAGTATTTTTAATAAGTGGTAATGTTAAACTAAGTCTTATCCCTACCAAAACTCCTTCCAAGTGCAGCAAATTGTGAATGAATAATAATTGTAATGAGGGAGTCGCCCGTGTCTGTAATACAGTTTATAATAGCACGAACACAGACGGTCACTCTGTCTCAAAATGCATAGCGTTGTACTTAATTGTTTTATTTTTTTAAATATCTGATTGAGATGAAAAAAATGTATTTGGTTTTTGAAATAGATTATTATTATTATTCCATGTTACTTTTTAATATATTAATGTTGTAGAGTTCGAATTAAATATAAATGATTAAAATTAAAAATAAATATCATATTATCCAGTGACTGGTATGTCAGATAGTCGATCTAAAAGGCTAGATAGATGATGGAGCTTTTTATTTGACTAGTAATGTTTATTGAAAGAAAAGTTTCCTATTGCTATGAAAACATACCGATGTACGGTCTATGCAAGAAAGAAGTCAAACATTCCCATTATATTATTTAAATGTGAGGTTGTTGAGATATTTTACGAAAAACCTCATATCATAGGTGATATGATGTTTTTCGTAAAATATAAGGGCAAGGGTTCTTTGGGTGACAAAAAACTATGTTGAAAAGTTTACAATACAAAATAAAATACTCTAAGAGTTGATACCAAATAAAAAGTTTCTTAAATCATAAATAACATATCGTCGCCCTATTTACGTCAATAATTATACGTTACACGTCACGTTACGTTCCAATATCACGATAAATCTCTTCCGTATTTCTGTGCGCCTAGTATCTTAGTAGCCTGCCGCAAGCGATGTTATTTCTCATAACTTCCGAAAATATGGAGGATTTAAAAAAAAACCTTCCAATATCCTTTGATATCATCCATAGACACCCGTGTTCTTGGTACATACATACATATATTCCTTTCGTTACACTTTGTATAGTTAAGTATGCAGTAACTGAATACTGAATAATTCCTAATTAATAATTCTCAGGATTTTTTAATTACACATATAGGTCCGTAAATTACATATAGGTATTTTATATGTAATAAATAAGAAACTGTATAGAAGATCTGTATTTCAAAGCATAATTACAGAACACATTGAAATCGCTGCTAAAGTTCCACAAAAACGGAATATGAGGAGGACGTAGTAAGTTCATAAGCTGTATTTTATGTATAAAGTCATATATTATATTCATAATTTTCTTTGATAACATACTCCGTAGTTATAAACGCAAAAAAAATAACCTTATAAAACTATTTCAAAGCTACCTTTAAAGTTAATATACATAAACTTACAGTGTTCAAAATTCCAGTTTATGTCAAACCCTTTTTGCGACTACCCGCAGTGTGCCCACGAACATGCACAGAAGAAGAAGGCCATTTGAGCTGGCCCGTAGCGCTCCATAAAGCCTCGGATACACAAGGGGATATTTTCCTCGCAACATTATATGCAACACTCAATCTAGTTCTCACTGCAACGTTGCTAAGTGTCATGGGACATGTTGTTAACTCCCGTTCTGAGAGCGAGCACACGCGTCTCGCGTCAATATCGCACCATTTGTAGGCATGAAAAATGTTCCGCGACATTCATTCGGGACACTCACGTAGTTGTCGAGCGCCATGTGTATGTAATGTATTAGTAGTAGTAGAGTATTAATGTAATAATATTCGAGGCTTAAGAGGCGCAAAATACAAAATCTATAATTACGTGCACAGAAAAAAAATAGGAGAGCAGTAAGATGCACGTCGTAACTGTGACAAGGTACATACTTTTTTTGGGGATTGAAATTATCAATGAGCTCTCCCGCTTTGAGCGGAAGGGCGTGTAAAACTTTTAACGATTAAAACCCGCCCGTGTACCTTTACTGGCCTATGCGCCAGGACCACGGTATCCATTTCACAAAACACCAGCCCTGGCAGGACTGTGACAAGATCGAGGCTTCAAATCAGTAAGATGAAGTGCTCCCGAAACACGAACACGTGTCCAGTATTTTTAAGTAAAGAATCTACGTTGAAAAGTTCAAAAAAATATAATGAAATATCATAAAGTTATAAGCTTGTTATCTGGTTGTCTCAACAAAAATATGGTCAACACATTGTTCGCCCGCCCGCGGCCGCACCGGGGCGCGAGGGTCCCTTTCTCACTGTGTTGTATCTCTCTCACTATGATCTACCGCCAGCTGTGTTCTGCGCTCGGTAACCACACTGCTACAATTTCTAAATGTATTTGGGAAAAATATAACATTGAGTAAAAATTCAGTTGCTTATTGGACACACTATATTCAGATTTCGTATAAAAAAGTAACGTTGTGTATAAATAAATAAGTATATCCACCTGTAGAGGGTAAGGTGAATACGAATCGTGACGGGGTCCGGGGTTGCGGGTTGGTTAAGCAAGAAACCGTGGCCCTGGCCGTCGCACAGGCAAGTGCGCCACGCCCTTCCGCTCCGCCCAGAGCGGGAGAAGTCATTTGATGATTTCCCATCCCAAAAAAAAAAAAAGAAAAAAAGTGAAAACGAATCCCGCACCCTCAAAGGTAGGCAGAGGTGAAACACCGCGGTGATTTTAGCCGGTAAAAGTTTGGCATACCCTTTTGTCATCTCCACAATGGAGAAAGACTATGAGCATTTTCTTCTTTTTTTTTGTATGGTGTCTCTTAGACATGAGATGTTGTGACTACGTAACTGGACAATAATATAGTTGCCTTGACAGAAATCTAAGCCTTCAGCCAGGGTCGGAACTTATAAAACAAAGCGACTACACGTTAAGGGCACCCCCAGTGGGGTATGACCTCGGCGTCGCTGGAGAAAACAGTGAGGGACGGCAAGATCAAAATGTATATTTATTTTTCTTTTTATTTTTCAATTCATCAAAATGAATGGCGTTTCCTAGTTACTATCTCTGAAAAGAACCGCCGAAATAAACAAAGAGGTCACAGTCGGCAGTTAAGTATGAAAAGGTAGGATTACAAAGATAGAGTAACTTTCAAAATATAGATCTAAAAATCAAAGGAGATATATAAACAAAGAGACAGAGAGATAAGTATCAAAGGAGGCGTATGATATGGTTACGTAGGAAACGCCAAACTCATCTAATTTTAAAAATATTTGATTGAATTTTAAAAGCATTTATATAAACGCATTTACAGAAATCAATCATTTATCAGAGGAGATAGAAAAGAGGACGTTTATAAGCACGGTGTTCCAATCAATTAATGACGTAACAAGCTTCGTATTTTAAAATTCAATCAGCCATTTCCTTACTTCATTCAGTTGAGAGGCGTCGCCGACGGTTTCTCCCCTCCTTAAATTAAGCCTTCATATTTTGATTGCGTATACGCTTTCCATGTCTTTTTATGAAAATGTGCGGGTAAGAAATGGATGAAAAATTACCGTTTATTTACAAATTACGGTCGTGACCGTCGGCTGAGGTTGAAGAATGTTTCTTTTATGAGAGTTTATAAAGTTGCAACAAACCAAGTTGGGCTTGTATGAACTTGACAGGCTTAGTTTATGTTAGCATAATATTATTGCCATTGCTCAAATGAATTTCTCGTGATCTGTCTATCGTTATTTTTTATTAATCTCAAACTGCTAACCATTAATCCTGCTTAGCCTTTTTTCAACTATGCTCTGGTGAGCTTCTAGTCAAAACAAACATAGCTTGACACTAGTATTTTCTCCGTGGCGTAGCGGTACGTACGCGGTCGTTGCGCAAGGAGGCGCGGTTTAGTGCAAATATTTGTATGCATGAATATGAATATTTACACTGACCTGTCTGATCGTGCCTCGGAAAGCACGTTAGCCGTTGGTCCCGGTTGTCCTACGAACATCTAATGGCAGTCATTATGGGTTGTTGGAGACCTCTAAAGTCTAGCAATTGGTCTAACTGCAATGCTTCGATATCGCCTGCGGGCTGTGAACGTCAGACGGCAGTCGCTTCACGGAAAATATCGAAGTCTAGCCAAAATCAGCAGTTAGACTGGTAAAGCGGAATCCAGACTCCAAAGCTGAAAAAGCTTTGGATGCGACTGGTATTGAGATGATGATAATGACTAGTATTTTACATGAAGTGACTGACTGGGTAACACGAAAACTGCTTGGTAAGACAGGTTATTACACTTTTCGGCTTCTGATTACCTGTAAAGACTACTAAAGAACGCCAGCCGGGACTAACGGATTCACGTGCCTTGTGAGGCACGGACAAATTTCGGAGAATTTGGCACTCTTCAAACTACAAGCAACAAAAAAAATAAAACATTACAGAAATAACTAAATTAAAGACGTGTGTTTCCGTGGGCTGTGATATTTTTAATCAGAAGATATGTACAAATAGTGTGTAGCGCAGTGGATAAGCTATTGACTCCTGCGCTGCGTGTCGTGGGTTCGATTCCTGCACGGAACAAATATTTGTATGACCTACAAGTAGTTGTTCCGGGTCTGGATGTTAGTGTATGTGAATTTATATGTTTGTAAACGCACCCACGACACAGGAAAAACTCCTAATGTGGTGCAAAGTTTAAAAAAAAAATAAAAATAATAATAAATGCAATACATTATGATTGACTTGTCAGCGTGTTTGTACAAACCTGCTTACAGAAAATAAATCATTACCATTCTGATGCCCTTTTGGTTTCGACGTAGAAATCGTCGTGCACCTCCTCCATGGTCTGACAAACTTTTATCATCTAAATCCACCGTGGTGTTTCATCTATGGCCTGGTGGTGTTTCATCTATGGCCTGGTGGCGTGGGATTTGAATAAGTACCTACTCACCGTAACGCAAAAATTTTTCGTCGATGATAAACAATAAATCTGTCGTTACTGTACATTTTCTACAAACATACTATTAAGTAAAACCGATTACAGAATCAGAAACTCAATTATAACCTATGACACTGACAGACTGCGCTCTACAACTTACGTTAACAACAGGGGACTAAAAATTTGCATGACAATTAATGGTCGATTCATTTTCCCTTTAATCTCGGTCAACATGAAGTAAATTTGAATTCCGTATTTTATGAAATTCCCTCCGGCACTCTGGCTCGAATGTTTAACGTTTATTGTATCGAAAGATTTACTATATTGTATGTAATGTTTATTTTCATAGTGTAATGCTATACTAGTACGTTTGATGACTTAATACGAACTTTAGTTCAAAAAACGCTTGTTCTACCTGTAGTGCACCTATATGCTTGTATCATTGCCCGTACAAGTTATTTCATTACTTAGTAATGGTGCTGGTTGCAATGCCTCCCTGTTTTGTTTGACAGCGCCGCAGGACACGCCTTGGTCGGGAGAAAACATCGAACTCCCGGCTACCGCAAGCGCGGGCTTGCGGGCGGCGAGTGATAGGCAGCGCGCCGCCCGGTAAGGACCAAGCCCGGATCGCCTCAAAGAGATGTCAGCACACTGTGACGGGATCCACGAGGACCGATGCCTCCTGGACCAGGGTTGCGGGTTGGTTAAAAAAAGAAACTGTGGCCCTGGCGCACAGGCAAGTGAAGGAACACGTATGGGTTTTAGTCAGTAAAAGTCTGACACGCCCTTCCGCTCCACCCAGAGTGGAAGAGGTTACCTATTTCATGATTTCCCATCCCAAACAAAAAAAAGTATACCTATAGGCACAAATTATAATGCCATGCTTTTGTTCAGATCTACTTAGTATGTATACTAGGTATGACCGATGTACTTATATGATATAAGTTTCTTGGCAATGGTATACCATACAATTTTGCTAGTTTTATTATTGCAAGTAACAGTACGATTATATTGCACATTGTACAGTGAAAAGAAAGAAAAGAATATGGTGGTCCTATCACTTAAATATAAAATTAAACAGACAACAGCAATTCAATTTATTATATTGTAAGACTTTCATTTGAGGACACCTGCAACTAAAAATCGGTATTAAGGCTACAATAAGACACCTGTCCAGAAGGCGTAGATAGAATGATATCACGGAATAGTAAACATGTATTAAAGTTACACAAGGTACTGAACAGTTTGGGGGAGACCCTGAGTCGGTGGAGGGAGGCACTCCGGTCCCCAGCTGCCGGCCACCGGACGATTGGAGCGATTCGTCCGGTGTTGGAGGGATGGGTTGGGCGCCGGCATGGTAGCCTCACCTACCGCTTGGTGCAGGTACTGACCAGACATGGGTGCTTTGGTCACTACCTGCACCGGGTTGCCCGTCGGGAGGAGTCGACGCGGTGTCACCACTGCGACTCTCTCGACGACACGGCCGAGCACACCCTGGTGGAGTGCCCGGCCCGGCGAAACGAGCGCCGCGACCTCGTTGCAGCGCTCGGAGGCGGACGCCTCTCCCTGGCAACCATGGTGCGAGCCATGGTTGTAAGCGAGAGTGCATGGGAGGCTGCCGCTTCCTTTTGCGAGACCGTCCTCTTGCAGAAGGAGGCAGCGTAGAGGGAGCGGGAAGAGGATGCTCTTGCCGCTCCCCTCCGGCGCAGACGGGCGGGGCGAAGAAGGCAGGGGACGAACCCCCGTCTCCTTTAGCCCCCGAGTGTGACCAGCGTGTGTGGGTAGCTCCCCCTACCCGGGTAATCCTCCCTTGGCGTGGAAACCGGCCTAAATAAGGCCGGTAAGGCTTGAGAGTGACACGGAGTTAGGCCTCCGAGCCGATCCCGTGTCGCTCTCAACGCCGAGCTCGAGGGGAACCGAGTGGTTTTAGTGGGTATTCCCGGCTCTGGCTGGGAGAGCCCAACACACGTCCGTCGCCTAGCTAGCAGCGGGTACGGTGCGTAATACATTTCCATTCGTTAAAAAAAGGTACTAAACAGTTCATCTCAACACTGTTGAAATTATAGACACCAATACATTACATTTGCAATTGATGATTATGACTAGTAAACGAGCTCTTTATGAACGCCAACATACACTACAAAACATAGTCCTCTAAATCACTTACCTAGTGCTTTAGCTGGGAAGAAGAAGTGACGCAACGTTACATAATCAATTAGTTGTAAAATATACGATTAAGATTTTTGTTTTTGGTGATTACTTTATGTGGTTTGTTTTGAGTGAGTGGGTTGGAACCGTTTTATAATTTTACACCGTATTTTTGTACCTGCATTCATTGCAAAATAAATGATTTCATATATCAAAACGAACTCTCAACATCTGTTTTTATGTTAAAAGAACTTGGCTCAAGTCTCACTTCCACTCTAACAATCGTGATCAATAAGTTTCTTGCAAGAATGAAAAGCCAATCCAATATTAAAGTAGCAAATGCAGCCGTCCAATAAAGTCCTAACAATACGATTAATTAATCGAAACGTGTCAGTATCCGATCAACATTTAATTCTGTATTATATAAGCTTTGTGAAAATTTAATTAATTTAACTTCACTCTGGCGCAATAATTGGCATTATGGTCATCCATTAATCCCTTAGTAATTACTTTAGGTATATATCTACCTACTGTAGTCTTATGTTTGTGTGCAATTATTGACTCCACAAAGTAAATTGCAGACTACAAAGCTTTTAATTAAGTATGTATTTCTGTAAATTAACATTTGTTAGGACTGGTTTTTTTAATACGTTGCCCCACACTAAGAAATTCTCTACAAACATATAAACTCACATACCTACACAAATAGCCAGACCCGGAATAACTAGTTGTAGGTCATGCAAATATTTGTTTCGTACGGGAATCAAAACCGCGACACATGGCGCAGTCAATAGCTCAACCACTTCGCCAAGATTTTTTTAATTTTTTTAATAGTTATAAACTAGCACTTGACTGCAATCCCACCTAATGTTAAGCAGTGATGCAATCAATGAAGGTAAAGCGCGCTAGTTTATTAAACCCATTCACTTAAAAAACTTAGTGAATAGGAAGGAAGACGGCAGTTGAGCGAAGTGATGCAATGTTAAACCCAACAACACGACCAACTATGCTGCGCCAAAGGGAGATTAATCTGAAGACCCTCCACGACCAAACTCCCAACACAACAACATTAGGCGCATCGTACCCGGCACACATCGCAACACAACTGCTCAGACCCGTCCTCTGTACAGCTTCACCAGACATCATGCCGGAACACGACAAATCGCTTGACGGCAAGGCTTTGTCTGGTGGATGGTAACTTCTGCCGGCGGCCGATGTTATGGCCTACCACCGAGAAAATATGAACGTAAATATATAATATGCCGCCTCTATACAGGTTGATATGTCCGCGTACGATTAGTGGTTGCCTAATAATATAATAACGAACACAAGTGGGTTTTACTTTGTGTTAATAAATTCACCACCACTGCTCTCAAGACGGTAAAGGAAAACATCTTGACGAATCCGGCACTTCCCAGAACCGAAAAATCGTTTATTTTTTTTATAAACTATAAACCAGCGCTTGACCGCAATCCCGCTTGATGGTAAGCAGTTATGCGATCGTTGTTGGTAAAGCGCGCTAGTGTATTAAGAGCCTATTCACTCTAGCCTTGAAGACACTCAAATTGTAGTGTGACGGAAACACCGTCGCTGGCAAATTGTTCCAGTCCATCGATGTACGCGGTATAAAAGAGGAAGCAAAACGCTTCGTCCGGATCGCAGTGGTATCAACAACGTAAGGGTGGAAACTCGCCGTACGACGGGTCGTCCGATGATGGAACGGAGATGGGGGAATTAAATCATGCAATTCCCTTGCACATTCACCAGAATACATCCTATAGAAGTCCGGAAGACGGTCTCCAAAGCCTGGAGCGCAGGCGTAGAGTAGCCAACTCTACGCCTGCGCTCCAGGCTTTGGAGACCGTTTCGAGTTAAGTCTGGGTCGCCAATCAGCCTCTTCGCACGCCTCTCCACTGAATCCAAAGTAGCAAGGTGACATTATTTTATTATTTCCAGGTATTGATATCTGCCAATCCACGTGCTCCTGCGTGATAGAATATAGCCAACTCCTCGTTGCATAGAGAAGGCCTATGTATCTCTCATTAGTACAAACATTTAAACTCACATACATAAATAGCTACAGCATTACAGGCTATTTAAACTATTATGTACATCTTCAATATTACGGAAGTAACTGTAGATTGATTACATAAGTCTAAAAAAATTTTAATTGATCATGAAAATTGAACGTTCAATAAAGTTTCCATTTTATTAACACAATATCATTAATTAGTTTGAACCTACTCTATAATGCCATTCGAAGGTATCAAATTGTTATCAAAAGTAAAAGTCTATAAAACAACGGGTTCAGAAAATTCTTATTAAACCAATTAGAACAAGTCAATTAATTACCGTGACTTTATCTTTTGCAGTAAAGAGAGTTCACTAAACTCTTCGACACTTTGTCAAAAAGAAACTTAAAACGCCCTACGTCGGAAAGCTGCGGCATATTTCAAGCCTGTAAACGATTTTGACCAAAAAAGTGTTTGTGTTTTTTAGTTTCAGGCTATGCTTTCGTTAAAAACATAACGTGAGTAACATTCTGATTTTGTATGCTTCGGTGAACAATCTATGAATATCGTAGTTTTGATCTGTCAATTTCTTGTACAAACCAGAATTCCTTCATCATCATCATCATTATCAACCTTTTATCGTCCCACTGCTGGGCACAGGTTTCCTCTCACACAGAGAAGGATTCAGCGGAATCACCACGCTTGCTTAATGCGGGTTGGCGACATGGCGAAGATATTTTCCTTCACCTTCAGAATTCCTTATTAAATATAAATTCTGAGTGATGAATTTGAATTTATTATCATTGAGTCACTTATTTTAAGTCGATCACACTATTTTTAGTCATGTTGCCGACTAGTTGCCGTTTACAAATAGGGCCGACCAAGACGCCTTAAGCCGAGGTCCATTCTCCACAGTGAGTGCCCATATCGTGGAGTCGCTTCGTTTTTTAACACCTGGCTGGCCATAAATTACTGAGTACATAGTTACGTAACACACCATCAGTAGCAATGGGTTTCATTCTCACAGTTCAACAACCTTCATTGCGTTGTTGAGTCAGATATATTTTTTGCTGTTAATTTGGGTGCCGGTTTAGCACTATAAACTACTTATATTGGGGCCTTCCATTCTTACTACATGCAGATGAATAACTCTAAATCACCAAGATCCAGTAACTTGATTAAAAAATCAGGTTGTCAGACTTCCGGACTTCTGACGACTCGTTATGATTGTCAAAGATCCACTAATGACGTGCTTTCCAAGGCACGAAAAGGTTTGAACTTGATATATGAGCAGCGGTAAGCGGAGGTTAACCAGACCAATCGTCCCGTTCCGCTTTTATTAATTAATAACAAGCACTTCAATCATCATCTCAGCCACATGAAGTCCACTGCTGGACATAGGCCTCCCCCAAGGATTTCCAAAAAGGACGGTTGAACGCGGCCTGCATCATCTGACCGCCTAGTCGGTGGGCGTCCGATGCTGTGCTTGCTGGTACGTGGTCGCCATTCAAGAGCCTTTCTCCCCCATCGGCCATCGACTTTACGAGCTATTTGCCCTGCCCACTCCCACTTTAGAGAGCTAATCCGCTGGGCTATGTCGGCGACTGTAGATCTTCTACGAATCTCCTCATTCCTGATACGATCACGCAAAGAAACACCTAGCAAAGTCCTCTCCATAGCTTTCTGTGCGACCTTGAGCTTTCTTATAAGAATAAGCTACAAATAGACATTCGACATGACCTTTGTTTTGTTCATGTTCATTTTTAGGCGCACCTGTTGAGAAACCCCATTGAGTTCGTTGAGCATGATACCATAACATCGGCCGCCAGCAGAAGTTACCGCCGATTTGACGTGTTCCGGCATGATGTCTGGTGAAGCCGTTCGGAGGACGGGTCTGAGCAGTTGTGTTGCGATGTGTGCCGCGTACGATGCTCCTAATGTTGTTGTGTGAGTTTGGTCGTGGAGGGTCTTCAGATCAATCTCCCTTTGGCGCAGCAACGTTGGTCGTTTTGTTGGGTTTAACATTGCGTCACCTCGCTCAACTGCCGTCTTCCTTCCTATTCGCTCAGTTTTTCTGAGTGAATAGGCTCTTAATAAACTAGTGCGCTTTACCATCAACGATCGCATCACTGCTTACCATCAGGCGGGAATGCGGTCAAGTGCTAGTTTATAATTAATAAAAAAAAAATACTCAAGTCCTCCAGCAACTTCGCCATAATTACAACATTGTCGGCAAATCGTAGGTGAGTTTTCACTTTACCACCACTCTCCACTTCACTTGAAGCGAGTGAGTGTATTACAGATGACGCCATAAAGGCTATCAGAAACTGAGAGAAATGTTATCAAACTAACGAATGATTAATGTCAATGCTCTATGAATATTTTATTGCCATAGATGGGTAAAAGAATTGGGTAATGATGACTAAGTGCACAGCTACGCGTTCGGTTTAAATCAGTTTGATTTACATATTTCGACCCAGCAGAATTGAAGCGTGGTTGAGCCTGGCTATCAATTATTTTGCTTACTATAAACTCAAGTTGACAAACCAACAGGAAAAGTATACCTGAAAAAACTACGGGGTCGCAGGTACAATACCAGCTTATATATCACCGAGTATTTTTTATATCCATATTTGCAAAATAATTATCTCGATCTTAGTAGCATTAGCTCCTATGTATAGCTCCGACGACTTGTACATACCACCTTAATGCTCATATATACTCGTATATAGGTCCGAATCTCGAAATACATCTTAGCTTATCATTAAAATAAAAACATTTTATTATGTTGTGAAAATTTTTTTCTCGAAACAATCTCATTTGAGTTCTGCTATAATTCAAAGACGGTCCAAAAACCCAGCAGTGGGTAAATTATGGGTTGATTATGCCTATGCTTATGAGTACAATGATGTATGAACATGCTTATATTTGGGCACCTCGACAATAATATCTAATTTCATGGCTCATCCATTAGTGTCGTTCTTCAAGATGAAGGCAAATATTTGTAATATTTACCGTAGATACAAGTAGCAATTGGTTGACTCGTCACATTACTAGAGGCTGGCCTATTTTTTGTTGAAATGCATGGCATCGTGGAATTTTATCTTGTGTTTTTTGTGAAATCAAATGTCTATATTTTTAATAAACTGCTCGAAAATAAGAACAGGCCAATCGGCCGACAGTATAAAAATGCGCTCCGATATCGCCCTATTAAAGAAAAGTATTATATATACAGGCCCGATGATTTTTAACAAACGACCCGATGTAAAAATGGGACATTTATACTTATCAAAAAAAAAAAACTATTCTATTAATTAACTGTATCATGCGCTTATTAGGTTTTAACTGTTATTTTTATTAAGTTTTGATATTATGATTTTTTTGATATTTTGCCATTATGATGCGAGACGATTATGATTTTGCATTTTAGACATTTTGACTTGTATTGTAGACTTAACTGTTATTATGCATACACATTCTATGAATTAATAACAGATAGACAAAAACACACTTTTTGATACAAAGACATTATATTCGGAAACCTAAACATACTCAAAGCGCAACAGTGTACAAGTAAGAAGTATTCGAAATCTCCGAGAGCACGATAGGACACACGAAATCTTCACCTCCTGTGGTGCTTTATTTAAATATAAATATAAATATATCTATTGAAAAATTATATTACCCCATTGACGAATTTCAATTTCAGTAATATTGATAAACGTAAATCTTTGTGTGTGTAAATATTTGTATTACTGACTTGTAGACTAACTTGTATTGATTTTATTTTGTATCGAATGAGACTTTATTAATTTCACAAATAATTAAACAAGACCAGACAAGACAAGCACCTTCTTGTCTTGTCTTGTCTGGTCTTGTCTTGTCTAGTCTTGTCTTACCTTGATACCTAATAATGTTTTTATAAATGGCAATATTTTTCGCCTGATTGCGATACCAGCCATTACTTTTAGCTGTCTTTTGTTTTATTGTATCATCAATCAGCTCACTTGCCGAACGGAATAATTCATGAGAGTAATTTATGGAATGTCACGTATCGGTACGTTCTTTGGTTTGTTTTCTACCTTTTTAACCGTCCCATAAAGGGTAATGTATAATGGGCTAAAGTTATGGCCCTTTGTATGGAAACCCATTTCTTGCCGAGAAAAACTACGGGTTATTTGCTGTGAATAGATACGGTCGTTAGCGTTTTTTGAATAAATATGGAAGCTTGTTCACCGACCTGTTTTTTCTACGGCGATGTATAAATGTGCGTACAGAACCGTATACAAAGGGCCTAAAGAATCACTATTTTGCTGTCGAGGTGTTGTTAATATACAGCATATTAAATCACTAAAATCATCTAAATCTAAGCATTTTCGGCGTATGAAAGTGACTTTTGAAACCAATAATAAATCGTTCATTAACACGCGTATAAAAAGTAGATGAGAGATGAGTGATTTGGCAGCATAAAGAATTTTGTTATATATTGATTTAAAACACTGTCCATAGAGTTTATTGCCCCTTTTCCCAATAGAATTTTTACTTTTCCGATCAGGCAGCTAGTTTCAACTTTCTATGGACTAAGTGACCGACTCTTACAATTCAAAAAAATAATTGAATAAAATGCTTTGATTTTGAGCTTATACCTAGTTAACCGTTAACTACCATATGAATATTGACCATCAGAAAGGTTTTTAATATATTGCAGCCATTCTGTTCTGCAAAAAATCTCACAAAGAAAAGTTAAGTGAAGCGAACTCAGGGCTTAGAGTGAGTGAGTCAATAGTGTTAATGTTAATCCCATAGCATTATTGAATGACAGCACATTCAACACTCTCTTAACCGAACTTTTCACCGGGTGTTGTGGCGATTTTTCATTCCACCTCTATTTATTTCTTTTCCATTCACACAAGATTTTAATCAACGATTAAACCAGAATGCTCAACGGATAACATACGATGTCTGAATCTTACCTGCTCGCCTCAGCAGTAACCACAAAGTTTTATGTTGGACCTAATTACTTTTCTATCCGGTCCGGGTTAGGGACCGCATTTCCGCAGTCCCGGGATCCCAGGATTTCAGTCCCGCCTCAATTGTCACACTTACAAGTGATATACGAGTAGCAAATGATCCTTTTACCTTTTCGCTGAGTATCCGGTCGTTTCTTGCTGAAAATAGAACTGTGAAGTTGGAAAAGGATTTCGTACTTCTTTTGTTTTTGTAGTGGAAGGCCGAGGTGCCAATATACATACTTTATGAAACTATACTCCCGGACTCCAAAATAAAGTCAAACTACCTTTTTTGTGTACATATATGACTTCATTTCATTTTTAATGGTCCAGAATTCAAGTAACCGACGGTGTCACTAACGTGGTGGCTTTTCTTGTGTATTTTTTTAATCTGGTTAATAATTACTATTCTTTTTTGTAGCTTCATATTGTCATAATTTAAATGTTGCATGTCCCATCTTGGACATAATGTATGGTTCAACTTTAATTTCTGACAACCATATTTGTATAACTGCATTCTGGCAAATAAATAATTTGATTTGTCACAGTAATAACATGGGCCAGCAATGTTGCTTCACACAGTTATACACAGCATAAAGACTTTTAATTAACCTATCGTTATTTTGCTGTTTTAGCAAAATAACGTGTACGCCATAATAGCGGCGGTAAGTCCCCTCTTTGAGGAGTGGCTAGAGAGGCACCACGGCGCCCTCGCCTTCCGCCTGACGCAAGTCCACACCGGACACGGTTGTTTCGGGAGGTTCGACGAAAAACACGAAAATGGACGTACAACTGGACTACTCAAGTCCGGTTATATATTCAAGTGATCGATTATCCATAACGATAGTCGGATCCTTGAAAATATAAATTGGTCTATGGGTATGAATGAATGAATGAATGGTATCTCTTCCAAACCTACAAAATTGTCTGTCTTTGGAGCAGGACTGGCATTTAGCCAAGCATTTTTATCAAGGAAAACCTTAAATCTTCCCGTTTATAATATGCTTGTTTGCACAGCGTGCGTTTAATGCATGTTTTAAATTTAGACTCATTAAGTTGTTGAATCGCTAGCGATACTTTATTATAAAATTGTACACAGTACCCCATAAAAGAACTATTTACTTTAGCCAGTCTGAACCGAGGTTGATCTAAGTTGTTTCTATTCCTAGTATTAAAATTGTGCCTGTAAAGCCAACTGTAATGTCCTTGTAAAACGTAACACGCTATTATGATTAAATTAAGAGAAATACATATACATAGTCAAGTCATACAAGAATCGAAAGTCTTAACGGTCCGCCAACTATTTATTCTAAATACAGTTTTAAAGCAGCATTCCTTGTTAACGTATTGTCCTTCGTTAACTCTTCAAAAACGACGCTATAACCCTGTAGGACATCGTCCCCGCTTATTGAAAATGTTTTCCAAGCATTTCTTTTGTCATCTTGGTGGTTTCTTGTATAACAGGGTCAACAGCTCTCATGAAATATATAATTTGACCAAATCTGCTTGCAAGAAGAAATTATCGATCTGGCTACAAGACCTTAATTATGACGACACGGAAAAACTACTCATCAGCACAGTATGACACATAGCTTACGCACTCGTATATATCAATACGCACGCACTTCTACCCAATCACATTCACACACACACATGCACACACACACGCACACACACACACGCGCACACACACACACACTCACTCACTCACCCACTCACTCACTCACTCACTCACTCACTCACTCACTCACTCACTCACCCACTCACTCACTCACACATGCACCTACGTGCTGCTCACTTACCTTTATTGCATTTATTTTTTGTTATCTATTTTGTCCATTTTATTTTTGTAATACCACAATAATTTTGAATTACTTTTCTGATTGTTAATATCTATCTATGGCTCATTATATGTAATTAGGGGTGGAGACCTGGTGTCCTGAAATACAAGCATATAGCTTAGCTTAGGCACCAGTCTCCCACAATACGAAAATTGTATACCTTAAATTTATAATTGGTAGCTCTAAACATGTATTGTGGTGAGAAAATAAATAAATTATTATTATTAATTATTATAGTTACTTAATGTTCATTTTAATCGCTTATACAAATAGCAATAATGTACACATGAATTCCTCAAAAGATTCGAGTTAAATATTAAAATGTCTAACAAGATAATTTGACCTCTTAATTAGTTAACAAGACAGCTTCATCCTCAAAGGGCAACAAAAATAAATTCTATTACAATTTAACATTTTCATTACATTAATACTTGAGTACATCTACTCAGAAGCGTCAAAAAGCTTTTATGATATTAAAATGTAAAAAGAGTAATATTCTACAAAAAAATCTTTTACAAAGAGCTACTTGATTTATGAATTGAAGATACGGTCGGATAAAGGCGTAATCAACAAGAAAATATTTTACCTTCCCGTAGCCTCGTAGCGCGCCGCTACGGTACGGGTGCTACGGCGTAGCAATGCGATTGTGTCTACGGAGGTTAAAAAGATTTTGCGTTTAGGATTTATTTTTACACAAGCGAATTGCGTTTTGAAATAAATGGTTAATGTCAGTAGATGTTAGCACAGGAGTTCCTGGAAGAAATAGAGGAAGGCTTTTACCTAAAAATTTGAGAGAAATCAAAATTAAAACTTTTCCGAACAATCCTTACTTATATTATAAATGGAAAAGTGAGTTTGTTTGTTTGTTTGTTCCGCTTTCACGACGTAACTACTGAACCGATTGATTTTGCAGACGTAAAGTTAGAAGTACGGTTTCAGCAATAGGGTACTTTTTATCCCGGAAAAATTTTATATTTCCGAGGGAAATCTAAAAAACGTGACATAACCGAATACCACGCGGGCAAACCGTGGGCAGAAAGCTAGTTGATTATATATTGAAACAATATTTTAAAAAAATAATAAAGTATGTCTGTGGATTTTTTTTTTTTCCGGTTCTTCTCTATAGGAAATGACCACTTGAAACCGTGCACCAAGCTTCTGACGTTTAATAAGTGGCCATGTTGGTTAATGTGAAATATATGTCGGAGATCGTCGGAATAATTTTAATAGAAGTTGCTGATTTGATTTACGTAGTAGAGGGGCGAACGCTTGTGACGTTATTTTGTGATGGCGTCACATGGACAGAGTCGCTTTGGAAAGTGGGGTTCGTCGAACGGTCACTTTGCATCGAGACGCGGACCAAGGCACATCTCCGAACCGAAACTGTCGTTTTGCCTATTCAAATTGTTATTATGAAGATTGGAGGGTATATCTACACGTCGTGCTTCAATTCAAAACTCACCTACGAAATGGAACCTGTACCACCATACCAAGATGCTGTCGACCCTACCGCTCTGCCGTCGCTGTCTCCGACATATATATTTTTTTTTATTTCATTTAGTTGAGGAACCGGCTCATTATCCCTGCAGCAGAAAGACGTCCACAGCTGAACATAGGCCTCTCCATAGGCGTCATCCGATGCGTGGTCGCCACTCGAGAACCCCTCGGCCCCATCGGCCATCGGTCCTACGGGCAATGTGCCCCCCCCCCCCTCTGCCACTTTAGTGTTGCAATTCTTCTGGCTATGTCGGTTACTGAGGAATTGGCTATTAATTTAAACTTATTAATGATAAATGCAGATTAAATGCAAACGCTGTACTTAATTTAATGCTTTCATGAAGAGTGATTAATAACGTTAGTGACTTTGACAGTAATAACAGAAGGAAAATGAAACTAAATATTGTGTTTCCAACTTGATCTGAAAATAATCGTAACTACGCTTCTCATCTTTGCCCATTGAATTTAATTTGGATCTTGGCCATTCAAAGAACGTCCTGGGGGATCACTATGACGTGTCAATACCATTATGCCATTACCTTGACTACGCAGATGTCAGTTATCCGACTTCAAAACTTTTGCATAAGATTTATATTTGGCCTGCGCAAATATGATCACATATCTGAATTTCATACAAAGGTTAAGTGGCTTCCCATACGTCTTCGCCGGAATTCTCATATACTATTTCAGTTCTACAGCATTTTGTTTAATCCTAAAACCCCCTCTTATCTTATAGAACGTTTCAAGTTCCTTCACGATACATTTAATAGATATCTGAGGTCATCGGAAAACCTGGTATTAGAGATGGCAATGCATTCCACTAGTTTCTACGATAAATTCTTTACTGTACAAGCAGTTCGGCTATGGAATGACTTGCCCGTGTCCATAAGGCGTTCTCAAACACTGTCCACTTTTAAAACTATGATAAGAAAGCACATCCTCTCTCTTTAAACATGTCATTATATTTTATCCGCTCTTGTATGATGTTTATTAATTAGATGTATATATTTAATTAAACTAGTATGATACATTTAACGTACATATTTATTGTATACTCTATTGCCACAGCGATAAGACCGCCCATTGTGTCACCCTTTGTAAAATACTTATATTTATGTTCTGTAATCTATATGGTGTACATAATAAAGAGTATTCTATTCTATTATGGTTGCAGTGACAAACAAAGATGGAGCTATACAGGTTGTATAGCGCTATCCCCTTTTCATAACTGTTTTATAATGGTTTTGAAAGGATTATAAAGAAATATAAACTTGAAACCATTGACTTGGATAATTCTTCCACAGATGGATAGATTTATTTTCTCTTCAGTGAATAATTTGTATTTGTTTATTTTTTAAGAGAATATTGTGTAATACGACATGGTTGGCGCAGTGGCTGAGCAATCGACTGCTTTGCTGGGTGTCGCGAGTTCGATCCCCGCACGGAACAAATATTTTTATTGACTACAGATTGTTGTCCCGGGTCTGGTTGTTTGTGTATGTTTTAATATTTGTAAGCCCGCCCACGATATAGAAGTAATTGCTAGTGTAGGGAAACATAAAAAACATAGATATTTGATCTACCTACTCGCAGCCTAAAAAATAACTACTAATTTTCCTTTATTTCATTCTTATATATATATATATATATATATATACCGACAAATCACACAGATTGAGCTAGAACCAAAGTAAGTTCGAGACTTATGTTATGGGATACTAACTCAATGATACTATATTTGTATTAGATACATGTATATAGATAATCATCCAAGACCCAGGCCAATTCGGAAAATATCGTTTTCCATCATGTCCTGGCCGGGGAAAGAACCCGGGGCCTCCACGTCGTATACAGGTGTATTGACCGCTGCGCAACGGAGGACGTACATCATCTTTGAATACAAAATTATTATTTACTTGTTCTTATATTATTTATATATAAGTAGATATTAATTGCATAAATAAATTTCAATATATTTAGTTCTGAGGGCCCCGTGACCAACTAATAACAGCCGCATTAGTTGATCGATCAGGTTAAGCTATCCTTCCGGCGATTGGTCCATAGATGGGTGGTTACATATCACGACCCCACCAAACCCTGATAAGTACAGTAAGGGTCAAAAGTGGAGCACTACTTTTGACACTTATTGTTAGTGCAATAAATTTCAAAAGTGGTAATGCACTTTAATCCTTAATGTAGTTTAAAGCGATGGTCCCGGCTGTCATTCGAGATATGTGATAGTTTAATAACTATCAAAATCAAAATCAAAAGTCATTTATTCAAATTAGGCTGAGAATCGGCACTTTTTGAACGTCAATATTACATAAGACAGTCCCCCAAAACGCCCACCCATCGACACTTCCTAGTGCTTTCGCTGGGAAGAAGAAGTGGCGGAAGAAACTCCCCAGCAGCACAGCTGTCTGTTCATTTAAAAAACACATGACTTTATACAATACTATGTATAGTGATGAACACAAGAAAATATAACAACAATGAAATTATTGAAAATATGCCAGCTACCACGCCAGAATACCAGCAAAGCAAAACAATATATATACGAGTATATTTAAATGTAAATGTAAATAACTAAAAACTTATTACTTCAATAAAAGCCCCAGGCATAAAGGGCGCAACAGCCTACATATTTATGTATTGAAAAAAAAAAAGTGTATTATCTGAACTCGTATAACGTGTCAGTAAGCTAATTCCGGAGAAAGAACACAAACATTGTCCTGAGTTAATCAGAGCGACCAGCTATTCTTATCATTTAAATAATCACTTACAGAATAATATGCCTTTGAACAAAACTTAGATTTGATTTGTGTTTTAAATGCATTGTAAGGCAAGTCTAGCAAAGCAGAGGGTATCTTGTTATAAAAAGTTATACCAAGCCCAACAAAAGAGTTATGAACCTTTTGAAGTCGGAGAAAAGGGGCTCGCAGTTTGTCCTTGTTTCAGGTGTTAATATTATGTAAATCACAGTTTTTAGTGTACAGATGAATATTTTGCCTAACATATAAGATATTGGCTAAGATAAATTGTGAAGCAACCATGAGAATACCAATATCTTTAAAGAACTCTCTCAGAGAAAATCTGACACCGAGCTGGTAAATTGCTCGGACAGCTCCTTTTTGGAGTACAAATATATTTTGTATGTCAGCGGCTTTGCCCCACAGTAGAATACCGTAGGACATAACGCTGTGGAAATAACTAAAATAAACAAAACGAGCTGTATCAACGTCTGTATACTGTCTTACTTTCCTGACGGCGTAGGCGGCCGAACTGAGCCTTCCTGCTAGGGTTGATATGTGTGGTCCCCACTGAAGTTTGGCATCTACTGTTATTCCCAGAAAAACTGCCGAGCCCACAGTTTCAAACACCTCTTTGTCTAAAACAATGTTGGGTCCTAGATTTCTAGCGTTAGGCAAGGCGAACTTTACACATTTCGTTTCCTTGGTATTAAGAACTAGGTTATTTGACGTAAACCAATCCGTAACTGCTGAGAGTGCACTGCTTACTTCGTCAAAATCACATGACCTATGGTTATTACGTATTGATCTGACAACCAGTGTTACCAAGTGTTATCGTACTATCCAGAACTGGGTTATGGACTTCAGTTAGGCAGTGGCTTCATGTAAAATACTGGTATTCAGTTGAATCCGGTAAGAATGGAAGCTGACCCCAATATAGTCGAACATCTAAGGACTAGAACAATTTGCCAGCGGCGGTGTTTCCGTCTAACTACAATTTAAGTGTCTTCAAGGCTAGAGTGGTGGGATAAGTTATAGGCTCTCAATAAACGAGCGCGCTTTACCATCAACGATTGCATCACTGCTGACCACAAGCGATTGCGGTTTGGCACTAGTTTATAATCGGGATGTTTCCTGGGTAAAAAAATATGATTCTATTTAGTCCGTCATTCAGATTATAGAGAAATATTGGATACGTATATTTTGATTTATCTTCTTCTTCTTCTTCAGCCTATGGATGTCCACTGCTGGACAAAGGCCTCCCCCAAGGCTTTCCACGCTGACCGGTCTTGTGCTGCCCGCATCCATCGGCTTCCCGCGACCTTCACCAGGTCATCGGTCCACCTTGTTGGGGGCCTCCTTACGCTGCGTCTTCCAGTACGTGGCCGCCACTCCAGAACCTTACTGCCCCATCGGCCATCGGTTCTACGAGCAATGTGCCCTGCTCACTGCCACTTCAGTTTAGCGACTTGCAGAGCTATGTCGGTGACTTTGGTTCTTCTTTTTGATTTATCAATTCAATAAAAATTGACAACAATAAAAGGCATCAAAGATCAGGAGTGGTGGCTGGTGACGTCACTGCTCGCTAAAAAGTGTAGCGTGCAGTGACTGTTGGAAATATTATTACTGGTTTGTAAACACAACCTAAACCTTGAAGGAATAATATGTCACTGTTCAAAAATAGAAACGTCAACGCCTCTTTTCGGTTGTTTATGTCTCGTATGTGATCGCGGTTGGTCTATAATAAATCTGCTGAAATATCCGTCGTATTATTCATTTACCACGATAATTTCCAACAGTGACGTCACACGAGTTTTCAACGCACCGTGTCGTCTTCAGTTTTTGTTTATATAAAAAAAGAAAAAATACGTGTCTAGTATTTTTTGGAAATCTGACTGACGTACTAATTTATTTTTTTAGTCAACTACCCTATTATAAAAAAAATGAGGAAAGGCTAGACCAATGATAATGTTTTTTATTTCTCAATTTTCATAATTACACATACCACAGTTTGTTTGTTATGCACCATGCAAAAATTTACTCGTAGCAACTGCTTATATGTATTTCCTAAGATACAGTAATACCTACTTTAGAAGACAGGGTGACATGATTTTCATAGATTTGTGTAGATATTTCATATTATATTGTACATCTGCTCTTATGTATGAATCGTGTGTTTGGTATAATAAAGATAATTATTATTATACCAGCGGCCCAATACGTGCTTCGCTACGTATAAAGTGAAATAATAAAAACAAATTTATTGGATCATCAAAATTATTTATTCAAACATAAAATATTATTTTAATTACTAGCAATTTTATAACTTAATCCAAAACATTTAGATTATTAACAAACGGTACCGACTCTCGAACAGGCAACATAAAGTTGGCCATTTAAAAAACATGATTCCTCCAAATTCAGACCACAAACGTGAAATAATTTACAAAGAAAGTGGCATTGATTTATATATATATAGATGAGATGAATGTCCACCGTTCATTGATTTGTTACAAAAAATGTGATAAATGAAAAACCGCTCGACCGATTCTGTTCAACTTCACCCAGACCATCTACTAATTAGTCAAAACAAAGCCTAAACATTTGGTTTGGATAGATGAGTACCTTTCCTGAGTTATAAAATTACAAAGAAAGTGGCATTGATTTTTATATACAGAGAGATGAAATGATGATCCACCGTTCATTTAATTCATTTGTTACAAAAAATGTGATAAATGAAGAACCGCTGGACCGATTCTGTTCAAACTTCACATAAACCATCTATTAAGTAGTCAAAACAAAGCCTGAATATTTGTTTTGGATAGGTGAGTCCGTTCTTGAGTTATAAAATTATAAAGAAAGTGGCATTGATTTTTACATATATAGATGAGATGATGATCCACAGTTCATTGAATTCATTTGATAAAAAAGAATGTGATAAATGAAGAACCGCTGGACCGATTATTTTCAAACTTCACATAAACCATCTACTAAATAGTCAAAACAAAGCCTAAATATTTGGTTTAGATAGTTGAGTCCATTCATGAGTTATAAAATTACAAAGAAAGTGGCATTGATTTTTATATATATGGATTATTTATACGCCAGAAGACGCAGCGTGGGAAGGCCCCTGACAAGGTGGATCGACGACCTGGTGAAGGTTGCGGGAAACCGCAGGATGCGGGAGGCGCAGGACTGGTCGTCGTGGAGATCCTAGGGGGATGCCTATGTCCAGCAGTGGAGGTCTATCGGCTGAAATGATGATGATGATGATTTATACGCCTATACATATAATTTACCTCTGGACGGCAGCAGGTCTCCGTAACTGTATTTTTTTCCAATGAACTTTGAACCTTAAAGCATTAAGAGTAAACTTGAAAATATATTAAAGGAAGACAGATTGTAGTAGCTTAATGCCTGTACATTTGTGTGCTTATAGAATTTAATCCTATTCTATCTTACTTGCTACTAATATTATGAATGCGAAAGTTTTTGAGGATGTATGTATAAATATTTATTACTCTTTTACACAAAAACTATTGAACGGATTTAGATAAAACTTGGCCCAGAGATGCTTTATAACTAAGATTAAGATATAGAAGTTTATTAGTATAATATAGTTTTATCTGGCGACCCACTGTATAAAATCTAATGCAAGTGAAACCGCGAGGCCCAGCATCAATAAATATTGAAATAGGTATCATAAGTTTTATTGAACTTGATGATTTTGAAATTAGCATTTACTGGCAAGATAAAAGAAGAGAGGAACAGAAAGTTTATACAACATAAATTCAGCTTGAATTATATAGTTTTGAACTAAAGTTTAGATTACAATAGCGTTCAGGTCCATTGAGAATTAAATGGCAATCCAATCTCATTTCGGTCGCAAGGGAAGCGGTCTGATCTGTATCTATTATAATGTTTTAATTGAGGACTTTCAGATAACCAAGTTATCATGGTTGGATTTTCTATTAAGGAGGAGGAGGGGAAACTCCACAATCTGGAATTAAAGTTACAATAAAATAATTAGTCATTCATATTTCAACACCTCTCTCCCAAATCTTAGTTTTGTGTGTACATAGTTTAAGTATGTATTTTGGTAATATTATAGAGGTATGTAAGTGTATATAGTTTATTTAAGTATTTATTTAAATAGTGTTAAGAGTTTTTTTTTTCTTTATTATTTTTTCAATTAAAGCACCTGCCACCTATTCTCTTCACCACCTGTGGTTGACTGGTAGAGAATACCTAAGGTATTAAGTCCGTGGGCACGCCACAATAGCGGCGGTAAGTCCCTTCTTTGAGGAGAGGCTAGAGAGGCGCCACGGCGCCCTCCCGCCTGACGCAGGTCCTCACCGGACACGGTTGTTTCGGGAGGTTCCTGTTCCATATAAGGCGGAAGGAAACGCCAGGGTGTCACCATTGTGTGGATCGCCCTGGGGACACGGTGGAGCATACGGTGGAGGTCTGCCCGGCTTGGGTAGAGCACCGCCGTGTCCTCGTAGTGGCGATCGGCGGCGATCTCTCGCGTCCGACCCTGGTCCAGGCCACGGTCCGGAGCGAGAGTGCATGGCAGGCCGTCACATCCTTCTGCGAAGCAGTGATGTTGGCAAAGGAGGAGGCGGAGCGCGTGAGGCAACGGGAATCCCAGCGCCCTCACGCCACTAGCCACCGCAAGAGACGCCCTGGTCGGGAGACGACACCTAACTCCCAGCGACCGTAGGCACGGGCCTACGGGCGGTGTGCAGTGGGCAGTTCGCCGCCCGGTAGGACCAGGCCCGAGTCGACAGCGCGTCGTGTTTCACGCGCGCCTCAAAGAGATGTCAGCACATCGTGACGGGGTCCACGAAGACCGATGCCTCCTGGGTCAGGGTTGCGGGTTAGTTAAACAAGAAACTGTGGCCCTGACCGTCACACGGGCAAGAGAAGAAACACGGGTAGGTTTTAGTCAGTAAAAGTCTGACACGCCGTTCCGCCCCGCCTAGAGCGGGAGAAGTCGTTTGATAATTTCCCATCCTAATAAAAAAAAAGATATTAAGTCCGCCTCTGTGCAATCCATAATGCGAAAGAATAAATAAATAAATACTTACTTAACATAAAAAAAATAGTTGTACAATTTGTGCGTAAGTTTTGATCCCGTAGGAATATCGGAATAAAAAAAGCATCCTGTGTTATAAGCTATATGTGTGCCAAATTTTATGTAAATCCGTTTAGCAAGACTTTCGCATTTACAATATAATATTAAGTAGGAAGTAGGATAACTAGTTTAAATTAGTTTAGATAAATAGTTTTATACCGCATACATCGAGGAACTGGAACAATTTGCCAGCGGCGGTATCTACACTACAATTTTAGTGTCTTCAAGGCTAGAGTGACTAGGCTCTTAATAAACTAGTGTGCTTTACCATCAACGATCGCACCACTGCTTACCAGTAGGCGGGATTGCGGTCAAGCACTAGTTTATAATTTAAATTTAAAAAAATAAGATATAATAAAAAATAAATCCTTTTAAAACTTATAACAATACATCGAAATAAGTTTAAAACACAAAAAGGCAATATCTGCCCACCGCACCTGTCTCTTTATCTGAATCTAATAAACAAAAAACACCTGAATGGATTTTCATTCCTGTTCCACAAATGGTGGGAGCGATTCATGAGAAAGGTATAAAAGGGTTAAATTTATTAAAGGTAAGGTATTAGTGTCAACTGACCGAAATATGACGATGATTGTTGAAAATGTCGCCAAAAACACACAGACCCAACTGGAACCTTCATAGGCGTGCACCTCGTCAGCCAATAGAGTTATATAAAAATCACCAATCGTTTCTGTAAAAAATTATATAATATCAATCAATAGTATCAATCTCTAACATTGGTTAGAATGGCAGCCCACACCTCGGTCATTTCACCCACAGAACAGTTCACCTTAGTTTTTAAGGTGTTATTTGAACAGAATCACTGCTATTGTGTGTGTTCCCTGGCGATATTCTTGCCATCTACACCGACGAAACTCCAAGCAAAATCTAGCACTAGCATAAATTTATAGAACGATTCAAGTATAAAAACATAGAATGAAATTACTTTTTATTGATATAGTATATTGCATTTTACATGTAGGTATTACATTTAATTGTTAAAAAATAAACATAATAAATAACTTTAGTACATAAAGTATCTGTTAAAGATCATGTACCTAATATCCATAATCCTTGTTTATTTCACGAGAATCTTGTAAAGTCAAAAGATTATGCTAACAGAAGAAGAGCTATTCGTTTATTCTCCTTTATTTTTCAAACAAACAGACTATAATTAACACGAGACCCAGATTTAGAATACATGAAATGTCATGTCCGCTCTAAAATGTATGGAAATACGTGCACGTTATAGCGTTATAGTTAACGCGTGATCATAAATTTCCATACAATTTTACGTCCATTCTAATACCGGCGATCCTCCACGATAACAGCGTCATGTCAGATATTTGAAAAGCGAAAATTAGGTAAGGTTATACACTACTTAAGATTGATGTGGGCAATAGATAAGACGGGCTGGTGTCTGCAACTCAACGTCAACGCGCTTGTTTGCGTACGTGTATCCTCGATTGTAAAATACATAATTACAGAGTGACTACTGCAGCACTATTCTATTACCATACATTCCGAGTAACAGGCAATGTTTAAAAAAAAACTAATTAGGTACATTTTTGTAAACTGAGGTTCAATCGATCACCTAGTAGGTTTTTAGTAGGTTAATTATAGAATGCTGTAATATCCGTTAATTGTTTAGTTCTTTATTTTCTGTTTCTTTCTGTAATTCCCTGTCTATTGTAAAGGAATGTTATGAAATCATACTAAATAGTGGAAGTGTGCGAAGGAATTGCATGATTTAATTCCCCCATCTCCGTTCCACCATCGGACGACCCGTCGTACGGCAAGTTTCCACCCTTACGTTGTTAGCACCATTACGATCCGGATGAAGCGTTTCGCCTCCTCCTTTATACCGCGTACATCGAGGGACTGGAACAGTTTGCCAGCGGCGATGTTCCCGTCGGACTACAATGTGAGTGTCTTCAAGGCGTGTGAATAGGCTCTTAATAAACTAGTGCGCTTTACCATCAACGACTGCGTCACTGCTTACCATCAGGCGGGATTGCGGTCAAGCGCTAGTTTATAATTTAAATTAAAAAAAAATTGAAGGAGAACATAACCTACCAACCTTGTGATTTTACTAAGGACCTAATTACTTTTCAGACAAACCAATTTCGCTAACTTTTCTGTTATTGCCGCTAGAAAATTTTGATAATACCTATGTACATGTTAAACAGCCACCTGAGCTTAATATTAGGTACAATAAAATTCCAAAGTAGGAAAGTTAGCTCATAAAAACCTACATCTCAAACTGTTACAAAAATAACCCTCTTTGTAAGTCTACTCATGAAATTTTAATAAGCCGGAATTCTGGCTCAAACTTTGTTACAATTTCAAGTATTCCAAGTTATAAAAAAATCGTTAAAGGTTGCAACTACCATAGAATAAGAACTTAAAGCAGTGAAGTCTCCTGCTCTAAATGGTTATAGGTGAGGCAGTAAGTTCGTAATAAATTCAACCAAATCCAGATTTTTACTTGTTATGCGGCATTCGCACCCGTACATAGTTGTGTGGCACCTGTACCTGTTAGTTATGTTAGGTAGCTCGACCACTAACGCGTATTTAAAAAATTCTTCTACATATCAACATAAGTGAGTATGGAAAGTTTCTTTTTTCTTTTTTTTTTTTGTATATAATAATAAACTAGTGCTTAAGCGCAATCCCGCCAATGGTAGGCAGTCACGCAATCGTTGATGGTGAACCGCACTAGTTTATTAAGAGCCTATTAACTCTAGTCTTGAAGACACTCAAATTGTAGTCCGACGGAAATATCTACGCATCTACATCTACTCGATGTACGTGGTATAAAAGAGGAGGCGAAACGCTTCGATCGGATCATAGTGGTGTTAACAACGTGGAAGGGTGGAAACATGCCGTGCGACGGGTCGTAAGATGATGGAACGGAGAAGGGGGAATTAAATCATGCAGTTCAACAAAAAAGTTATGGCCAGATACATTTTAAATACAAGATATTCTATAGATTTCTGCACCTATGTTGAAGCAATTCGCTGAAATGATAAGTCGCTGCTGTTAGTATCAACAAAATGACTTATTAACCAGTGTTTGTAATAAGAGACATAAATATCAACATGACTTAATTCCGCCATCTCCGTTCCATCATCGGACGACCCGTTGAATGGTGAGAATACAACCTCATATTGTTGACACCACTATGATCCGGATGAAGCGTTTTGTCTCGTCTTTTATACCGCGTACTTCGAAGGACTGGAATAGTTTATCTGCGGCGATTTTCTCTCTCGTCTCGTCTTGTTTGTCTAGTGTGAATAGGCTCTTAATAAACTAAAGCGTTTTATCATCAAAGATTGCATCACTGCTTAGACAACATGAGACGGAATCGCGATCCAGCACTAGTTTATAATGTTAAAAAAAAAAGTTTTTAACTTGTATGGATTCTTATCCAGTGGCGTATCTCAGGGTTGGTGTGATGTTGATGGTGGCGCGTAAGGTATTGCCAACAACGGTTTTATTTTGGGAACGCGTAGATATTAGCGATGGTAATGAGTTGTGCAAAGCAAATGAACAAACAAAGGAGCTTTGGAGGAGGAGTAGAGACTTTTTCTAGAAGATTTTATTCTTCTAGAAAAAGTATGCATCTTCAGAAAAGCGAACGCGCGATGATGATTAATGAATAAATTATTAAATGATTTCATTTTCTGGAAGTAGTGTTGTACAAACATTTTTATAAGGGCCCTAGTCAGCTATTTTTATAAATTTAACATTCCAATACAATTCTATTGTTATGCCATTCTCATTGTGTTAAAAAAGTCATAATATACTAAATTCATAAGCATTGATCAATGCGGCCAGTCGTTTCGTAATAGAATGTTGATAGAATTACATTGACGTATTACCAATATATCTTGGACACCAATACCTGATTAAAATGTGAAGGAAAACATCTTGAGGAAACCTGGACTGTAAGTCTGAAATCGCCAACCCGCATTAAGCCAGCGTGGTGATTACGCTCAATCCTTCTCTGTATGAGAGGAGACCTGTGTCCAGCAATGGGATGATTAAAAAGGTTTAAATGTTCATTCTGACACTATTGTAATAGCAGATTAGGGCCTCTGGTCAATTTTTTTTTTTTTTGAGATGTTATAAGTACCCATCAAAATAATTGCCTTTTTGTATTACTCTGATTATTCCATTTATTTTTCTATACCTAGTATACATATTAACTTACATTTTAAGGATGTATATAAAAATACACATAAAATCATTTTTTCAAGCTACTGGTGGTTAGGGCTCCAGTTATAGTTATAGTTCCTCACGATGCGGTCCGTATGAAAGGGTACTGCCTTTTGAATCAAGCCCATAATTCAATCGCCTAACAAGAACCTCGATAGATGTTGGTCGAGGCTCTTGGCTATCAGATCATTTGCCGATATGAAAATCGGTACAATGGCAGCCGAGTTCACATTCCACATGTCAACAACCTCTTCTGCCAAAACGAGATATTTAATTTGTTCCTCTTTCTCAGCTATCACGAGATTCCCGTTATTTGGAACGGTAACATCGACAATCATTGCGAGGCGCGCTAATCGATCTATCACTATTACATCAGGTTTATTTGCAACAATACTCCTGTCAGTAATGAATTAATGATAGACCGATTCTAGTATAACGTGACATGGTCATTTTCATGAACTGATTCGGGCACATACTTCTAATACGGTACCTCAGAATCCACAAATTTATATTTCAAAGCAAGTTGCTGGTGCTACTTGGTTATTCCATAGAAATATGAATTAATTTGCTTAGGCTGAATCGGCAGTCAGTGTGGTGATTTATTAAATGACCTGCGTAAATTCTATTTGACCAAGTATAGGGTTCTACACAGAGACCCAAACTGTAGAAGTTGTTGGGTCAACAAATTTCATTAGTAATTAATCTTGTTAAATGTTTGTGTGGCTTGACTGACCGATGTGCGTGCCGTTTGTATTCCCATAAGGCTCAATTCGCACTGTCGCTCTGATATATACGATTATGGGTTAACGGTCCGATAAATTTTGTTCTGAATTTATAAGAGAGCGTCGACAGTGGTACTATTGATATTATCGAAACTAATGGTATAGTGAACACATTGAAAGTATTACTTAGGTATAAAAGACTCATACACATATTTTGTTTTATATATTCTTTATTGTACACCACAAACATAGATTAGGTACTTAAAAATACATTCAAGCCTACAAAATATACAATGGGCGACCTTATCGACAATCTTTTCCAAGCACCCTTAGCATGGACGGATATTTTCCTAGACATTAAATGGGACTGTCACTGGTGCAAATATTAAATAAATAATAACACACTAGGAGAGAGCTATGCTAATTTTTCTCTACGTAATCGAATCAAGAATAAAGAGATTCGTAGAAGAACGAAAGTCGCCGACATAGCGCAGCGGATTAGCTCTTTGCAGTGGCAGTGGCCGGGGCACATAGAACATGGAGCTAGAGCTTCTTGAATGGCGATCACGTGCCGGCAAGCGCAGCGTCGGACACCCACCGATAAAGTGGTCGGATGACATGACCAAAATCCCAGGGAAGCGCTGGATGCAGGCCACGCCCAACCGTTCTTTTTGGAAATTCCAGCAATGGACAGCATGTGGCTGATATGATGATGATGACATATAATACACTAAAATATGATATACAACAGACACATACTACCAAATACCTAAGTCTCTGTGCTACTAATAAAACATCAATGAAAGTTAGTAGTTTATGAAACTGTTACATAATGAGGGATATTATGCACGAGTGTGAGTTTAAAAAACGAGCGAAGCGAGTTTTTTAATAGTACCTATCACACGAGTGTGTAATACCTAATTATATACAGTTTCATACACTACTTTATCTAATCTCATACATTGTATTGAATATATGAAATAAAAGATAGAGATTGATACAGTTTTTTTTTTATTGTTGCAATGCAAAGAAACGTATTTGGGCCCAAAATTCTGCACCCTGCATCACCGCGCACGCGCCAAAGCGCGCGTAGTATATGCGCTCTATGTAATGATATATTTTTTTATTTTTAATTTGGTATTATTTGTTTAACCCTATATAACAGTTATTCAAGTTTTATCGTTTTTATTTTTTCCTGAAAAGTTGTCGTTTTTGACTTACACGTTTATTCTGTGGGGCCATCGATATGTAGATAGTCATGTTGTATGTTGTGTGTCAACATATCACGTTGTGAATCGCAGTGGTGAGATTCTTCAGCGAGGGATGACCACCCTAGTACTTATGTAATCAATTGTCTTACTCTGGACGCTAGTTCTATTTCAAAGCAAGATATTTTTGGGACGTTGTACAATAACAATATTGTTTTTATTTGATTTCGAATCAATTATTTCAAGAAACAAAGACCCATACATTTAGTTCGTTTTAAAAAACGACGCCTAATTGAAATGATTTTATAATTAATCGCAGAATTTGTACAGGAGCGTTAGCTTAGTCATTGTTATTACTAAGTCGGTTTATTCTTCTACGATATCGCTCGTAAATTGTATAGGAATATATGAAACTCATACCGCCGTAAACAGAGAAGGTTGACAATGAAGCTGACTGCATATTCATCGAATTTACATACTTTATAAGCTCGCCTGTTATGAGCACTGCCTTAGAATGAGATGTAATTTCATTCCTTGTCGTATTTACAAGGAATTGGTCACGTTATAGACCTGCAAAAGCCACGAACCTGAACTGAAAAGGTAACTAGAAGGGAACCGGAATAATACTTTTTTTTGTTTTGGAAGCTACCTACATGAATCACTAAAAAACTTTTTTTACAAAAAAACAACCGACTTCCAAAAAACACTACAAAGTGAAAAATAACTAATTTCGGAAGTCGGTGTCTTTGGTTTTTGTATATTAGTTTTTCACTTTGTAGTGTTTTTTGGAAGTCGGTTGTTTTTTTTTTTTGTAAAAAAAGTTTTTATTTTACACTTTTTAGTTGTGAAAAGTACTGTTCAGCTGCATCCGGTTAGACTGGATGCTGACGCTAAAATACTTAAAGAAAAAACTTACAAACGCCCTGGTTGCCCCTACGATTTTTGAAAGTACCCCTTGATTTATCTGGTCTTCCACCATCAAACCCTGATGTGCTTATCATGGGGCTACCTTAGGAATGTCTTCTTTCCAACAGAAAAATAATTATCAAAATCAGTTTATAAACGACGAAGTTATCCGCGAACAAACATAAAAAAGCATATATACGGTCGAATTGAGTAACCTCCTACTTTTTTGAAGTCGGTTAAAAATAATTAGATATAAATTTTAGTGAAGGATAAATATAATCTTCTATCTATATATCACCTAAGGAATAAGTTGTTACGACACCTAATTTCAATCGGAACAAAGTTGTGTATTCCAAATAGTTTCTCTTTCCCTATGTCCCTTTATATGATTTTGATGCGGTTTTTTTAATAGACAGAGGGATTAAAGATGAAGGTTTATATGTATAATAACATCCATTAAATTGTGGAGAAATTGTATTATTTTTGTGGTTTCTAATGTGATGTCGTAAATAATTACATTTTTTCCGCGTTTGCAGTGAATCGCAGGCTGAACCCTACGAGATTTATCAAAATAATGTACTAAATATTGTACACATTGAAAAGGTCTACAAAAAATTCCGCGATGGTATATGTCTTGTCTATCTCATATGATATTTCACAATAAAAAATTTTTTTTTCATCATTTACTTTTTACGACAAGTACCGGAGTAATTTTCGAAGCGATTTTAACATCTACAGCATTAATCCTTATCCATTTTAATACCTTAAATAAATTGTTAATTTAATATAGATACATTACAGCACATGATTTAAATGAATATTTTCGAAGATATTATGGATTTAAAAATTGCGGGCAGTTTCCCTGCAGTGTATTTATATTGCGATTTTTAATTCGAGTCATAAAAATGACATTTCCAGTGTTGCAGGTTTTTGTCCCTAATAAATAGTGATGTGGTAAATCGAGATTTTACAATGAAAAGTTAGTCGAAATTTCATTTTTTTTATTCAAGTTCAAATTGCGTATATGTATATAAATAAAAACACAGGGTGGACTAGAAGTCCATTTATATTTAAAATAACGAAAGAAAAAATAATTACAATAGGTAGATTAAAATTGTTTTTTTTTTTATTAAAATATAAACCAGCGCTTGACCGCAATCCCGCCTGATGGTAAGCAGTGACGCAATCGTTGATGGTAAAGCGCACTAGTTTATTAGGAGCCTATTCACTCTAGCCTTGAAGACACTCAAATTGTAGTCCGACGGAAACACCGCCGCCGGCAGATTGTTCCAGTCCCTCGATGTACGCGGTATAAAGGACGAGGCGAAACGCTTCGTCCGGATCGTTGAGGTGTTAACAACATAAGGGTGGAAACTCGCCGTACGACGGGTCGTCCGATGGTGGAACGGAGATGGGGGAATTAAATCGTGCAATTCCCTCGCACACTCCCCAGAATGTATCCTATAGAACACCGAAAGGCTGGCTACTCTACGCCTGTGCTCTAGGCTTTGGAGACCAACTCGAGTTAAATCAGGGTCACCAATCAGCCTCTTCGCACGCCTCTCCACTGAATCCAAAGTGGCCAGGTGACACTTAGCAGCACCAGCCCAAATGTGGCTGCAGTACTCCACAAACGAACGGACCTGTGCTTTGTACAACATTAGAAGCTGCCCTGGTGTGAAGTACTGCCGGACCTTTGCGATTACACCAAGTTTTCTGGCAGCCACCTTGGCCTTGGACTCAATGAACCGCCCAAAGTTTAGGTTCGAGGAAATCTCAACACCCAAAAGCTGAAGGCGGTCGGTACACTCCAAGGATACATTCCGAAAAGTAGGAGCCAAGGTGAACGGGCTCCTTTTGGCGGTGAAGAGACACGCCTGCGTTTTGGCGGCATTGAATGCTACAAGATTGGCATTGCCCCATTCGGAGACTGCCTGAAGTGCAACACTCGTTCGCTCTTTCATGGCCTCTCTTTCGGACCGGATTGATTCCCTACTAGCCCGAGCATCCGGCAGGTATCTCTCCACAACTGTGCTGTCATCTGCATACCCATAGATACCGGGCATCAGCAGATCGTTAATATGCAGCAGAAACAGAGTTGCAGAGAGAACAGACCCCTGAGGAACACCGGCATTAGTCGACATGGGCTCAGATGAGCATCCGTCGACAACAACTCGGAGTGACCGTTCAGTCAGGAAGTCTTTTACCCAGCCAGTCAGGCTAGGGGAAATGCCGTACGCTGGAAGCTTACTCAAAAGGCCAGCGTGCCATACCCGGTCGAAGGCCTTCGAGACATCAAGGGAGACAGCAATCGCTTCCCCATTTCTCTCGAGGGCCTCGCCCCACAAGTGAGTGGCATACACTAGTAGGTCCCCAGTTGACCGATTGCGGCGAAACCCGTACTGTCGGTCACTGAGGAGATCGTTACCTTCCAGGTATGCCAAGAGGCGCGAGTTCAATACACGCTCCATAATTTTACAAAGTATGGAGGTGATCGAAATCGGCCGATAGTTGGTAGGATCGGCACGACTACCCTTTTTGGGCACGGGCTGCACGTTGGCAAGCTTCCAGGACTTGGGCACTATACCAGTCCCAAATGAGAGGCGGTACAAGCGTGTCAATACAGGAGACAACTCGGGCGCACATGCTTTTAGAACAATCGCTGGTATACCATCCGGACCACTAGCCTTATTCACGTCCAGACGACACAGTGCTCTCAGAACCTCCTTGTTCCGAATGCGAACCTCAGGCATTGAAGTACCGCAATGGGGTAAAATAGGTGGAGTAGCACTGCCAGTATCAAGACGCGAATTATGGGCAAAGAGAGATGCAAAGAGACCTGCTTTCTCTCTCGCCGTATGAGCCAGTGTTCCATCAGGCCTAACCAGCGGAGGCAGTGAGGGCCGACAGAAGTTCGCCTCGACCGATTTGGCAAGGGACCAAAAAGATCTGCTACCGGAAGGCTGCGCAGATAACTTGTTGCCAATATGGGTAATACGGTCGAAGCGAGCCTTCTTTAGTGCCTTTTTGTAGGACTTGGCAGCACGGTTAAAGGCTCTCTTCTTTGAGCTTAGATCCGGAGCTCCGCGGTCACGAGCGTCAACTCAGGTGAGAAATGCCGTGTGCTTACGCTGTTCGGCTTGGGCACAATCGGCATTGAACCATGGGCGAGCCGAGCCACCGACGGGCACGTCATTATAGGGAATAAAATATTCCATGGCTTGACGCACCACATCGGTTATAGCATCCGCACAGCTCGACGGATTGCTAGAAGAGAAGCAGACCTGCTGCCAAGGATAAGACGCAAAGAAATGGCGCATCTCATCCCAGTCTGCTGACCTGTATCGCCACATTCGCCGTTCACCACGAGAGTCGTGATCTGGTGGGGAGAAGGTCGACACAGACTTCACCAGACAGTGGTCTGAAGTTCCCAACGGTGAGGAAACTGTTACAACACACCTGTCCGGATCAGTGGTCAGCAGAAGGTCCAGACAATTGGCAGTATGACCAACTACATCAGGCACCCTAGTCGCTTGCTTTACCAGCTGGGAAAGGCCCATTGAAAGCGCGAAGTTTCGCGCTTCTCTCCCAGCGTGGTCGGTCCTCTGGTACGGGAAAAGCCAGTCCTGATGGCAGGCATTGAAGTCCCCCAGAGCGACGAAGTGTGCGTCAGGGTGCCGCTGCAGTGCATTGTCAGCAGCCTCACTGAGGTGGTCAAATAAACGAGTTGTCTCCTGATCACCGCTGTGCGATCGGTAGACACAAGTGTAAACAATTTTGTCCACACCAGTGTCAACCAACAGCCATAGGGACGAGAAATGAGGGTCTTCGAGGTGACGGAGGCGCCGGCAACAAATGTCATTGCGGACATACACACAGACCCCGGCACGCTGCAGGAAATGGTGCTCCAATGCGTATCCCGGGTAGTTGAGGTATGCCGCATCAGACGGACATCTGATCTGGGTCTCCGTCAAGAAAAGTAGATGGGGCTTCTCAGTCTCAAGGTGGTGATGTACTGCAATGAGATTGGAGTGCAGACCTCGAATATTAGAGAGGTGCACTTTGAAAGAGAGGACGTGCGCCCGCTGTACACACCTACTTTTCTTATTTGACTTTTTCATTTGGAAAAAAAAAAATGAGTGAATAGGAAGGAAGACGGCAGTTGAGTGAGGTGATGCAATGTTAATCCCAACAATGCGACCAACGATGCCGGGCCAGAGGGAGATTGATCTGGAGACTGCGGGGACGCCCGAACCCCCCCAGGGATCGCCATCGGGTCCTCTCGTCCGGTCGCCAACCGGCACGATGGGGCCACCCTGGGATTTTTCGCAGTTGGCGGGGCAGCCTTTCATGTGTGGCTGGCACACTACTTGGGCCCCCAACTACCTGCGGTCGGCCAGCGGAAAACCGTGCTTCGGATCCGTGTTTATTATTTATTTATATAAATAGAACGGCAGAAGCCAATTACACTATTTAAACACAAACTACACGAAACATAAATAAAGAGAAGAGAAACATATAACAAACAATACAAAAAAATTATTAAACACTTTAAACATACACTTATTTAATTCAACCATGCATTCTTCTCACAAAACTTCAAACACTCTTACAGTATCGTCTTCCATTCATCCACGTAAATATCGAGATCAGTCCGAGGAATAGGCGACTTGGAGTGAGCAATAGTTCGGCTGGTCGGAACAGCCAGTAGCCGATGTTTTCTGCCACGACAGTAATTGCCTGGGACGAACACACTGCAGATCTCATTGTGCAGATCAGGATCATCAGTAATCACTCTAAGTATTTTAACGTCATACTTCAAGGGAGTTGAAATTTATTTCTTAAAAATCACATCATCCTTATGCAATCCTTCATTATTCTGGCATAACTGCAATCTAGAGCCAAAATAGGGTAGTTGACTAAAAATACTTATTAGTCCATCAGTCAGATTTCCAAAAATAGTAGACACGTATTTTTTCTTTTTCCATATAAACAAAAAATAAAGACGTGGAAAACTCGTGTGACGTCACTGCACGCTACATTTTTTAGCGAGCAGTGACGTCACCAACCACCACTCCTGATCTTTGATGCCTTTTATATTTGTCAATTTTTATTGATTAGATAAAACAAAATATACGTATCCAATATTTTTCTATAATCTGAATGACGGACTAAATAGAATCAATTTTTTTTTTACCCAGGAAACATCCCTATTACATATTTACAATAAAAAACCGCTTTGATACCTAATAAAATAATGCATGACTAAATCTATTGATTTCTATTGAGGTCTAAGTCTATTGATTGCCGAACATCACTATTGTAGTGGGTCACCCTTTTTCGTATCAGTGACAGTCGCACTTTTCGTATCAGTGAATTAAAAATCTGGCTATAGTATCAGAATTGCACCCGTGCTAAACCGGGGCGGGTCGCTAGTGATAAATAAACACCCTTCCTATTTAAATGCCTGGAAAAGGGGCAACAAAAATTTTCTTTTTTGACAGGCAAAAGTCGACACTGTTTTTAAACAAAAAAAAATATATATCAAGATCGCTGAAACGCAAGAACGGATTCTAACTTATTCAAGTAAAAAAAATACGAAGCAAAACAATAAAAGCTATCTCACTAAAAAATCAAGAAACCGAAACCATGAGAAAAGATTGAATATTTCTTTATAGAGGCCAAAGGAAAAATGAGCATTTTGACACTTAATAAATTTACAACGGCTTGTCCTTGTACCGTGCGTCCCTGGCTGGTAATGAGCCTTCCATAATAACGGACATTAGAGCCAACACCGCAACATTTGCCGGGCAATCACTTTTTTTTTTGCTCCAGATTTTTAATATCATTCTTATGTATTTTGTATTCACGTTAAATTAGGTTTTATATCATGTTTGCGAATGAATACTTCTATTGTATGAAATTTCAAAGGTAATGGATTTTTATTTGCTTAACTAGAAAAAGCTTGATAAATAATTAATTTAGCACAGTGGTCGCCCAATGGTAACGACTGCAAGTTGTGATTATGTAGGTCTTAGGTTCGAATTGTACTTTGTAAAATGAATTTGTTACCACAGTTCTCAAAATGATGAGGGGAAATCGTGAAAAACCTGTCGTGTATGGCCTGATAAAAAAAATATGAAGACATACATCGTCCTCCGTGGCGCAGCGGTCAACACGCCTGCCTGCGACGTGGAAGCCCTGGATTCGATCCCCGACCAGGTCATGATGGAAAACGATCTTTTCCTGATTGGCCTAGGTCTTGGATGTTTATCTATATATGTATCTATTATAAATATAGTATCGTCGAGTTAATATCCCATAACACAAGTCTCGAACTTACTTTGGGGCTAGCTCAATCTGTGTGATTTGTCCTTATATATTTATTTATTTATACATAATGACATCTATGGGAACATTGTAGGCACATATAAGATTTTTTATGTACTCAACTAATGTATCTACTAAACCTTTAATTTCAACAAAAGTTATACCATTGCTTGTCTAACCTCTTATAGATCAAAATTTGTTTCAATATAATCTCAACAAGGCTTCAGTTTCGGAAGCAAGGAGGCGATTAGTTAATACGGGTCTCGGTAAATTGGGACTTTGCGCAAAGGGTCAAATGAGACGAGCGAGGATTTTGCTAATAAAATTGTTAAAGGGCTAAAGCAAACTCAATTCCGCGCGTAAAGAGTATTTACAAGGAGTTTTTTATTACCTTTAATATATTTTTTTTTTAAATAAGATTGGCTTATAAAACTTTTTGTACAAACCTATTTAGTGGAAATATATCATATATTGACGCTGATTCACATGTTTGCAAACTAAAGTAATTTTAAATTAAGTGCATCTTTTTCTTTGATTAAGAAAGGATGGAAGATAACATTTTAGTTTAGCTAGTCGGCCTCCGTGGTGCAGCGGTCAACACGCCTGCCTGCGACGCGGAGGCCCCGGGTCGATCCCCGGCCAGGTCATGATAGAAAACGATCTTTTCCTGATTGGCCTGGGTCCTGGATGTTTATTTATATATGTATCTATTATAAATATAGTATCGTTGAGTTAGTATCCCATAACACAAGTCTCGAACTTACTTTGGGGCTAGCTCAATCTGTGTGATTTGTCAAAAAAAAAAAAGCTTGGGATTGAGCTACTCGCTCTGCTAAGCAATGTCATTAAGCAATATGACATTTTAATTACTGTTTTTTTTTTTAAATTACGTAAATTGATTGTTATGTACAAAGCAAACACATTATTGTTACTGTAAAAATTTTCATTTTTACTGTCTGGACTTGAGAAAAGACTATGATCTCTGAGTTTGTTTCGGCTTTTCTTCGCATAGGTAGTCAGTTAGGAAATGCTGGCTCCAGCTAGTTTAAAAAAAACCGGCCAAGAGCGTGTCGGACTCACGCACAAAGGATTCCGTACCATTGATTTATGAAATTATAGGATTTAAGTTATACTAGATCTCGTTCAAAACAATTCTCGTTGGTAGTTTTTATAGTAATGTATCTATCATATGTTCTTTTTTTAGATTTTTGTTTTCTTATTATAGAAGTTAGAGGGGGGACCAACTTTTTTCCACTTTGGAAGCGTCTGTCACGCAAACTATTCGGTTTAGAAAAAAAATATTCAGGTAACCTCGATATCATTTTTGAAAACCTATCCATACATACCCCACACGTATGTATTTGATGAAAAAAAATTAGAATTTCAGTTCTAAGTATGGGGAGCCCCCAATATTTACTATTATTTGTTTATTTTTGCTTTTAAATCTTAATGCCGTTCACAGAATACATCTACCTACCAAGTTTCAACAGTATAGCTCTTATAGTTTCGGAAAAAAATGGCTGTGACCGACGGACAGACAGACATGACGAATCTATAAGGATGCCGTTTTTTGCTATTTGGCTACGGAACCCTAAAAATATGACGTATAAAAGTGACCAGTGATCCTACTTGTATAATGAACGATTTTATTTCATTTCAATCCTGTCAAATTTAGATATCCCATTGACAGTTTAGACGCAGTATAAACATGGCGCCCAAAATACATCAACTTACGTCAGGCGCGGCATAATTTGACAGGTCTAAACTACTACCTAAAAACATGTCATCTTCTGTCCTTTTCTTAATGAAATATAAAGATAAAGATGAAGTGAATTCAAATTTAGTTTATTGAGTGAATAAGAGAATAGGGGCCATTATTACTTTTTATACAAAATCTCAAATGCTCGCGGCTTAATAAAAATAGCCGTAGATGCGGATCAACCAGGTTAAGCTACGCTTGGATAGATGGCCATTGTCACATACCGAGACCCCTTCGTGTGTCGGAAAGCATATTAAGATAGGTGACCATCGTCACATACTGAGACCCCTTCGTGTGTCGGAAAGCATATTAAGATAGGTCGCCATCGTCACATACCGAGACCCCTTCGTGTGTCGGAAAGCATATTAAGATAGGTCGCCATCGTCACATACCGAGACCCCTTCGTGTGTCGGAAAGCATATTAAGATAGGTGGCCATTGTCACATACCGAGACCCCTTCGTGTGTCGGAAAGCATATTAAGATAGGTGGCCATCGTCACATACCGAAACCCCTTCGTGTGTCGGAAAGCATATTAAGATAGGTGGCCATTGTCACATACCGAGACCCCTTCGTGTGTCGGAAAGCATATTAAGATAGGTGGCCATCGTCACATACCGAGACCCCTTCGTGTGTCGGAAAGCATATTGAGATAGGTAGCCATCGTCACATACCGAGGCCCCTTCGTGTGTCGGAAAGCATATTAAGATAGGTAGCCATCGTCACATACCGAGACCCCTTCGTGTCTCGGAAAGCATATTAAGATAGGTGGTCATTGTCACATACCGAGACCCCTTCGTGTGTCGGAAAGCATATTAAGATAGGTGACCATCGTCACATACCGAGACCCCTTTCGTGTGTCGGAAAGTATATTAAGATAGGTAGAAATAGTCACATACCAAGACCCCTTCGTGTGTCGGAAAGCATATTAAGATAGGTGACCATCGTCGCATACCGAGACCCCTTCGTGTGTCGGAAAGCATATTAAGATAAGTGGCCATCGTCACACACCGAGACCCCTTCGTGTGTCGGAAATCATATTAAGATAGGTGACCATCTTCACATACCAAGACCCCTTCGTGTGTCGGAAAGCTTATTAAGATAGGTGACCATCGTCACATACCAAGACCCCTTCGTGTGTTGGAAAGCATATTAAGCCGTTGGCCCCAGCTGTGATTTGTAGATCTTTGACAGTCGTTACGAATCAGAATCCCGAAAGTCTGACGACCGTCGACCAGTCTTACCAAATGGTATAGTATTTTTACGGTCTAGGGGTTTTAAAATGCCGGTTACGAAGTTTATTGACAACTATGGTATAGTCGATAGAAGACAATGATAAGTAGAAAGTAACTGATGTTGCGCCGAAGTCTTCCCACATGTCCACGAAGTCCATGTCGTACACAAACAATACAACAGAAGTTACGTAGTACTTGAAGTGCTCGTTGCAGTTGTCGCTGTAGATCTTCTCGGTTATCGCTTTATCGCTTCGAAAGTCAAACGCAGACTGACTCACGCGCTGAGTCAAGCCGCTTTATACAACACTAGCTGTCGCCAGCGACTTCGTTTGAGTGATTTAGTTATGCTCCGCTCCTATTGGTTGCAGCATGATGTTATACATATAGTAGTTCAAATCGAACCAGTAGTTCCTGAGATTATCACGTTCAAACAAACAAACAAACTCTTCAGCTTTATTAGTACATATATATAATAGATATAGATTATTTTTTGTTTATGTGAAACCCGAAACACGTCTCCTTAATTTTTAAATAAAGAATCTATGTACAAAATTTCAAAGGATATCATGAAAAAACACAAACTTATGAGCTTTTTATCCCACTTGGTTGCCCCAACAAAAATATCATACGCACCGCTCGGTGCGCATCGCTCGCCCGAGCGGAGCTTTGACCTGTGGCGTCAGCTGTTGCGCCGGCGTGCACTCGGTAACCACACTGCAGAAATTTCTAAATATATTTGGGAAAAATATAACATGATGTAAAAACGATTCGAATCGATTCAGTTGCTTATTCTTAACAAACTATATTCAGGTTTGGTATAAAGAAAAAATATTAAATATTATTATATTATATCCTTTATTTCACTGTATATACATATAAATTACATTTTTAAATATTTCTATATAAACAATACATAAAAAACATTTAAAAATATAAAAAAATAGTAGCCCACCGGCATCGGGAACAGGGTCCAAGCTACCGGCGGTCAGGGCTCCAGAGAGAGGAACTTCCTGACAATGCGAGCCGTGTCTAGAAGTACAGCTTTCTGAATCAAGCCTTTGATCCAGCTGCCTAACGAGAGCCTCTTGAGGTGTTGGTCGAGGCTCTTGGCTATTAAGCCATTGGCTGTCACGACTATCGGTACAATGATTGCTGAATCCACCTCCCACATGTCGACAACCTCGTGAGCCAAGTCAAGATACTTGATTTGTTTATCTTTCTCGGCTTTCACGAGGTTCTCATCATGCGGGATGGTTATGTCAACAATCATTGCACGCCGCTCTGATCGATCCACCATCACTATATCAGGCTTATTGGCAACAATAGTCCTGTCAGTGATGATGGATCGATCCCAGTACAATGTGATATGGCCATTTTCGAGAACTGGGTCGGGCATATACCTGTAGTACGGCACCTCCGATTCCACAAGGTTGTATTTGAGAGCAAGTTGCTGATGAATTATCCTGGCCACAAGGTTGTGTCTATGCAAGTACTCTCCGTTAGCTAGACGAGAACACCCGGAGATAATATGCCTTATTGATTCCCCCGGCCGGTGACATGCCCGACAGATGTCAACTGTGCCGTCTTTCACAATAAATCTCCGGTAATTGTTCGTCATCATAACTTCGTCCATAATTGCACATACAAAACCTTCGGTTTCCCCAAAGAGGTCACCGAATCGTAGCCAGGCCACGGACGCTTGTAAATCTACATCAGGCCCGTGTAGGGCTCTGAAAAAGCGTCCGTGAAGCTCCTTGTTCTTCCATACCTCCATGCGATCATTGGTGTCAAGCACTGCTGGTTTACGCCAGTTCTCTTTAGCCAAGGAGAGCGGAGTGAGGCCCTTGTCAACCGCGACCACATCTCGATGCATCCCCACGTCGGTTTCTAGAAAATATTCCCTGAGACTGCATACCTCGCGATTGTGGAGGGTCTTAGCGTTTAAAAAGCCACGACCTCCACATTTTCGCGGGATATACAGCCTCATAACCGAAGATCGTGGGTGATGCAATCGATTTGCAGTCAGCAGCGTACGGACCCTCTGATCCAGGGCGTCAAGTTCGGTTTGAGTCCATTTGAGTATGCCGAAAGAGTACATCAATACCGGCATGACCCAACCGTTGAAAGCGCGCACCTTGTTTCCGCCTGATAGAAGACTATTAAGTACTTTTTTCAGGCGGCCAAAGAAGCGTTCCTTCAACGATTGCTTCATGTCAGTAACATTGATGCCCAACGCTTCCGACATACCCAAATACTTATAGGTTTCGGATGCGGAGAGGGCTCTAAGGTTTATGGAACTCGTGAGTTGGGTTCCCACGGATTCCATAATCTCTCCTCGCTTTACATGCATGACCGCACATTTGTCCACACCAAATTCCATCCTAATGGAGCTACTGAAAGTTTCAGTAATTTTCAGTAGCTCCTTCAGTTGTGAATTGTTGGGAGCAAAAAGTTTCAGATCATCCATGTAAAGGAGGTGCGATATAACCTGACCACCTCTCCTCAACCGATAGCCTAGACCTGAATCCTCCAATAGTGTGCTTAGAGGATTCAATGCTAAGCAAAACCAAAGCGGACTCAAACTGTCGCCCTGAAATATACCTCGCTCGATCCTTATCGGTTCGCTATTCCTCTGAATATTTCGACATCCTGGATAGCGAAGGACTGTCCTCCATTGCCCCATACACGTCATCAGGAAGGTGCGTAGAGTTGTATCCACTTTATACAACTCCAGCACCCGCATGAGCCATGTATGTGGCACTGAGTCATAGGCCTTCTTATAGTCTATCCAACATGTCGAAAGATCCTTTCGGGAACGACGAACTTGTTGGCTGATGGTCATATCAATGAGGAGTAGCTCCTTAGTACCGCGGGACCCGCTCCTACATCCATTTTGAGAGGCAGACATGATAGCGTTGCTGTCAATATGTTTGTTAATTTTAGTTTTCAAAATGGATGTAAGAACTTTATAGACCGTCGGTAAACATGTGATCGGTCTATAATTTTTGGGTTCCGCGGTGCTACCTGATTTATGGAGCAGGTGGGTTATTCCAGTAGTTAGGAACTGAGGTAACGAACCAGACACTAAGGCAGTCTGGAATTGAGATGCCAAGCGAGCGTGCGACCTTGGAAGCCATTTTATCCAAAAGTTATGCAGCCCGTCCGGTCCCGGAGATTTCCAGTTAGGTAACGGGCGGACTGCACGAGCTACATCTTGGGGGCAGATGGTGATAGCCCCCATTTCAGGTATTGGATCGCAGGCTCGCTCGACATCCCGAGCCCAGTCACCTTCAGTGTGACTGACAGGTACCGACCAGATACTGCGCCAGAATGAACACATGGCATCATCATCTGGTAGGCACGTGTCAGCCACACCTTGTTCTGGTTGCTCCCAGTCCCTATAAACCCACCTTTGATTGCTCTGGAAGGTGCGATTCTGGGTGTACCGTTCTACTCGTCGTTTATATCGACGAATGCGGTTCGCCCATGCATACACTTTCTGCTTCAGGAAGTCGATGCGCTCCGTGACACGGGCCATATAATTCTCAGGGCTGGTATTTGTACCTGAGAATGCCCGCCTCACAAAGCGCATTACTCTAGGACGAGTATTACCCTCCCTGAAGCAGATTAGTTTACCGATGAGTGCTCTGGCCTCACCAATACGACGTTCAATCCTGCGCTGCCAAGCTGGTACTACTGGTTTCGGTCGTGTAGCTCTGGAGTCATTGTGAAATTTGACATGAGCTACACGACAAGCTGCTACAGCTGCGCAGTACAGGATTGAATGAGTATCAGTGAGGTCCTCGCAGGTATCAAAATAATTTGATAACTGCGCATCCAGAGCAGCCATCAGTGCCCTATTTCTGTTATGCATGGGCAAACGTGGCAGGCGTGGTCTAATTTCAGCCGACATGTAACGGTATTCCCGAATCGCAGCCTCCAAAGCATTCCTTAATTCCTCATTGCACTGGGTACTTACATTTGTAGCCCTATCATTACTCCCCTCGTCAGCATAGTTTGTTGACTGCGGTGGTATCTCCGCAGTTTGCGATTGGTGAGCAATGACACGGCTACTCTGCATTTCATTTCGCAGGCGATCAAGCTCAGTATCATCCAACATATGATTACGCTGGATAACCCGTACCTGATCCGACAGTCGTTGAGCCGAAACGTTGACAGCTGGTTCAAGCACCTGAAACAGAGAGAGCATTCGAACACGGTACGCGGTCAGGTTGTTTCCTCCCTCTGTAGCCCCATAGTATGAGCGCATGACATTTTCGTTGATGGATTGTGTCCATCTCATGCGCTGCACACTTCCGCCGGGAGCTGGGACCCTGTCAGAAGCCGATGGGCCTCGAGGTCCTAAGCGGTCCGGCGGCCGGCGTCCTCCCCGTCGGCGAACAGGTGGTGGCGTCGTCGGCGGAGAGAAGTACTCGTCGCTCGAGCTCGACGCAACTGCCGCGGCCGGGGTCGTCACAGCACTTACAGTGGCGCTGGAGACCGGCGGCGGCGAGGCGGAGCTGAGCAACGAGTCCGGAGATGGTGGGCGTGCACGTTGTCTCGCGGCAGATCTTGTCAACATTATTTGTTATTTTATTTTCATTATTGCAGTTTTTGTGGTGCGGTGACACCTGTCATGTCACTTGCGGTTCGGCTGATTTTCTTCATTAAATTTATATTGTTTATATTTGTTAAAAAAGTATGAGTATTCTGTTAGTTCCTTTGGTTTTTATAAATATCCTTTGATTTGTGTATAATAAGCACTGTAAAATATAATGAAATCCAAAAAAATATTAGCAGAATATGTTGACGTACGTGTTGCCTTGTTTTTTTTTTTTTTTTTTTATTATATTATTATTATGATATTATTATTATTTATTAAATATGATATATATATCAAATATTATTATATACACAATTTGCCAACGGCCGTGTTTCCGTCGGGCTACAATTTGAGTGTCTTCAAGGCTAGAGTGAATAGGCTCTTAATAAACTAGTGCGCTTTACCATCAACGATTGCGTCACTACTTACCGTCAGGTGGGTTTGCAATCAAGCGCTTGTTTATAATTTATAAAAAAATAAAAAATAACGTTGTGTCTGCAAGCTTTACGAAAGTTTGAGATCTATCTAGAACTAATAATAGTAACGCTCGTTTTCCAGTATATTCTGTTTACAACCAGCACGTAGTTATAGATAGTTCACAGGAGACGAAGTTTCTAGTAATTTCAATGTCGACTTTTCGTTCTTAATATTGACGAAACTGCTACCGTTCGGTAGGTTATCTTAGGTCTAGGAATGCATTTTTAGATCGTATCTCTACAATTTCTGGTTACAAAACAAGGGCTTAAAAGTGACATAAGGCAATATTGAACCTTATGCCATTGACATAAGGTGCCTTCGTAACAATATTGCCCAATTATTAGATTGTAGTCGATCCATGTAAAATATTGGAATTTAGCTGAATCCCGCTAGACTGGAAACCGACGCCAGCGAAGTTGGAAAAGGCTAATCGGATGATTCGTACAAAATCTGACGGATGTCAATTTTATTATACGAAGAAAAATTATTTGTCAATTCAAAAATCAGAACTAATTAAAACAATTGCATATTTTGCTTTTGTTTAAATGTGTTGTTGTTTTTATCCAAACAAACAAAGACATCGTTTGTTATTCGCACTCAACTGAGCTCTAAACACTAGTAGTGCCGTTAACGCGAAGTAGCGTACTTGGGTACTATTGATGGCGCTTGTTTACATTGTAATTTAAAAGAAAATAGGCTATGTAACAGAGGAAATATTTAGCGCTACATTCAGCGATAAATATTGCTAACTTTCACAGGATTAAATGTCTCTTTCTGTTTAAGTACCTGAAATCCATTGACGTATTTCACAAGAAAATAAATACTCAACATATATCATTACGCCATTAGTCCTGGAAAGGTTAGGCAGAAATGTATCATTCAGTGTAAGGACGACTGCAGGTGAAGCTACCCGAAACTGTCAAATATTCCCAATCAATCTCGAGCCTTAGTGCTTTAGAGATAGAGTTGAAAATCAAATAAACAAATCTAACAGATTGTAGTAGTTTGATGTGCTGTCGTCTGTACAAATAATTGGTCAGTCGTGATTGAGTCCCATGAATTTAAAATTTATACAAAGGGTAACAAAAATCCTATTGCACTAAATATAACAAAAATATAGAATAACTCAATAATACAGTTTCAACTAAAAATTAAATACTCTAACAGTTGATACCAAATTTTTCCACTAAGTTCTTTAAGTGCATAGGTTTAATACACTAGCGCGCTTTACCATCAACGATTGCATCACTGTTTAACATCAGGCGGGATTGCAGTCAAGCACTAGTTAGTTTTTATTAAATAAATTTTACACATAAATACAACCGCAACATTGAAATTACTGTGTCACTTTTTTTAGAGAATATTTTTTTTGTTTTTTAGAGAATATTTTTTTTGTTTTTTAGAGAATATTTTTTTGTTTCTTCTTCTTCTTCAGCCTATCATATCATATCATAGAGGTCCACTGCTGGACAAAGGCCTCCCCCAATATTTTCCACGATGACCGGCCTTGTCTACCCACATCCATCAGCTTCCCACGGCCTTCACCAGGTCATCGGTCCACCTTGTTGGGGACCTTCTTTTGTCAATATAACAAAAATTTCGAATTTTAAAACCTACCTTACGACATTAACATGGCCAATTATATTAAGTGCCAACACCCTAAACACATCTGTAATTGTAACCAAAATATTATATTAACCTTTCAAAACAAGCGACTTACAGTTTACCTTACATAACTAACGTCGTCGTATACGTCTTTCATAATAACGCTTCAATAATGTGTAGGTACACACTATTATATGGTCTCGTCTATGAATAGAACACCTGGATTATTTCCCCTGGGGGGCGTACCGGGATTATATCAGTAGCACGAGCAATAGTGTCAAGCTATGTAATATTAACTTCACAGGTAACTTCACCGCAGCGTAGGTAGGGCAAAATAGGCATGACTTTTAAGAAGAAATTACTAAATATCGATACCCTATACGTACAAAAAACGAAGAAGAAAAACAAGAAAGAGTAACCACTTCTACATCATGTCTACGAACAATAGACAATATTATAGAGACAGAAATATATACGGCCTCATGGTAGTACTGTACTTTTATAAACAAAAAAATAAAAAAAATGGAGCCGTCACGGGACGCCTGGTAGATGTGAAACATCGACGTTATTTCGTAAAATTAGTATGCAGAAAAGAACAGATTGTGGTAGGAACTAAAAATGTCAATAAAATAAAATAAAAAAAAATATAACGATTTTTTTTCTAGATAACGATGATTTTTTATTAAATAAACATTCATTTTCATTAAATACAAAAATTTACATATTTATTTTAAATCGAAACTACTCAATTAGTTTAATCAGTGACTTCGGTAATAGTTACATTCGATGTTGCCTCTGAGAACGGTATTACTGTGACAATTGGTCGATGGTAACTGAAGTACGATACGAAAGTATTGGACATAACATTATTAAGATATCTAATAAATACAGCATCTATTGTTGTTCCGTATCTGGTGGTAGGTTCTCTTGGATTGTTATTAATTTCCAATTGAAATTCTTCTTGAAGAAACGTAATTAATGGCGTTGATGAAATGGCTTCAATATATTAGTGAACTCAAGAATCTTAGCTAGTTATTTCAATATACTACTAAAGATCGTAAATTATAAATATAAATAATGAATGTTTCACTATAAACTCCATTATGATTAGAAAAATAAATATGCAGAAAAAAATTTTAAATGGCTTCAATATATTAGTGAACTCAAGAATCTTAGCTAGTTATTTCAATATACTACTAAAGATCGTAAATTATAAATATAAATAATGAATGTTTCACTATAAACTCCATTATGATTAAAAAAATTAATTAATTTTTTAAAGTTTAAATTAATAACAAATAAGAAAAAGATTCGTGCGCTGCACGCCATCAGCTGATTTTAAAATAAAGTTCTGTCAGTCTTAATAAATTTATTCTCTAAGCAATTGTTTTAATGCATTAATTTCAATAAGAATGAAATTAATAATTAATTTAAAAACATGATATGCAATGAAATTTATGTGAATTTTAATCTACCTAGAGAGTAGATTTTACATTTACTGGCGCTCAATACACACCAAATATACGCGTGCTAAATGCACAGATAAATGCATACTTTAATTATAAAAATAAAATTAACTTACTGATGACTTGATAACTCTCTAAATTATCACGGTCAGACATTTTATTATCAGAACAGAAAAATGATTTATTTACCAGAAAAACACAGGTTATGAGTACTGTAATAAACAGAGTATACACTATAGGTATCCGAGCTCAGTGGAGCGAAAGAGATGGCTTAACGCCGGATCGAGTGAGAGAGAAACGCACAGTCGATTCCGAGCTCAGTGGAGCGAAAGAGATGGCTTAACGCCGGATCGAGTGAGAGAGAAACGCACAGTCGATTGCGCGTGGCGACGCGTCGCCACGCCAGAAATCGGTCTCACGTGCGCCTATAGATGTTTCACATCAAAAATAAAATAACTATAAAAATAACACACAGTACTATGCATTAACAACTAAGATAAATAAGCGCTTTCCACTTTACGTATTTTAGTACTGTTACTTACTAACTAAATATAGGTATGTACCTACTACTTAATGCATCTCACTGACACGTGTACATCTATATCTATACCTATAGTATAATTAAATATGTTCTACTGAGTTGCAGATAAGTTCAATTAGTATATATTCTATACTAACTAAATCTACCAACTTTCACGATAAAACAGTGTACGGAGTTTAACTATTACAACACCTACATACACTAACAGCAACCTTGGGACGTGAGCCAAGATTATGACAAACAGATGACACATATTACTAGAATGAGAATAAAGATCACTGTGATTTTGACAGAGATGCAAGACCAAAGGTGTATAGCACGAACTTAACAAGACAGGACCGAAACTATTTAATATGATTTGTGAACAACAGAAAAGGGATCATTGTCGCAAAACTGTCAAACTATAAGTGCAAGCTATCCAAGGGAATACTTCTTTTATGTATTTTTTACAACATGCTGCAGTAATCTTTCAACAATCTGCTATTGTGTCTATGGTTTCCTCTACTAGTCATGTTATTATTATTATTATTTTTTAATAATTATAAACTAGCGCTTGACCGCAATCCCGCCTGATGGTAAGCAGTGATGCGATCGTTGATGGTAAAGCGCGCTAGTTTATTAAGAGCCTATTCACTCAGAAAAACTGAGCGAATAGGAAGAAAGACGGCAGTTGAGCGAGGTGATGCAATGTTAAACCCAACAACACGACCAACGATGCTGCGCCAAAGGGAGATTGATCTGAAGACCCTCCACGACCAAACTCCCAACACAACAACATTGGGCACATCGTACCCGGCACACATCGCAACACAACTGCTCAGACCCATCCTCCGTACGGCTTCACCAGACATCATGCCGGAACACGACAAATCGCTTGGCGGCAAGGCTTTGTCTGGTGGGTGGTAACTTCTGCCGGCGGCCGATGTTATGGCCTACCACCGAAAAAGCTTTCTGTGGATGTGAAGCTTTCTGTGGATTTCAATAGTTATAATAGCTATATCATAGTTTTACGTGTCTGAGATTTCACCTTTAGCATTACAATTAATAAAATCACCGGCTCAAACTTTATTTTAATTTGATTATATCAATGAAAGATCACTCAGCTGTTCAGAGGTACGTCCACATTTTACAAACAAATCGATAGGTCACCTGTACCAGTGACCGGGTAGGTACGAGCACACAATATCGGGGGCGGTGAGTCGAAGCGAGATCAAAGCGGGCGCACCTTTGATGTGCCGGCGAGCGCGCCCGCCGACCACGTGCCCTGCCAAACGTTGCCTGATAAGAATCTCTTTATTAAAATTATTTCAATATGTTGTTGAGATTGAATGCTGAAATGTTTTTTTTTTTTTTTTTTGTAATATGTACCGTACCGCCTACTCAAAGCTACTCAAAACTTGTAGAACAGCAGTAGGAACGAAAACGATATATATATTTAAAAAAATTAAAGCATACCTTAATATCCACATAATTAAAAAGTTTTGAAGTAATGTACAAGTACTAACGTTAATATATTTTAATTTGAAAGAAAAAGAAATACTTTTTGGAGACTTGTAGGAAAAATCTTTAAAACGTTATAACATTACAATCGAATAGTTGCTCATTTACTGTTCAGAATATTTAATATACTTAAATACAAATATGGAGAGACCAATAAAGCTGTCCCAGTAAAATTATAGCTCTAGCATAGCTGAATCCTTGGTTTTCACGATTTCAATAAATGAATCGACTTCAATATTTACCCTATTATTTTATCAACCAATAATCATGCGCCTCATCTGTCTCCAACTTTGTTAGATCGATATCCCATCATACTGTGAGAGTGACTGAAGACTGAATTATCTTATTAGATATCTCCCACGTAAATCGCTAGTCTCAGATGTTATTTGCCACCATGGTCGAAATTTAGTCTAGATGACTATTTTTACTAAGTATATAATAGACTATTTGACTAAAAAAAAACTAATTAGTCCGTCAGTCAGATTTCCAAAAAATACTAGACATGTATTTTTTTATATAAACAAAAAATGAAGACGATACAGTGCGTTGAAAACTCGTGTGACGTCACTGCACGTTACACTTTTTAACGCGCAGTGACCACTCCTGATCTTTGATGCCTTTTATATTTGTCAATTTCTATTAATTTGATAAAACAAAATATACGTATCCAATATTTTTCTATAGTCTGAATGACGAACTAAATAGAATCATTTTTTTTACCTAGGAAACATCCCTATTATGTAAAACAACAACACGAGCCTGAAAAAATTTCAACTGCCAACGTAACCGCGAGCAGTGACAATGAACAATCTCTGAACGCCACAAAAACCAAGAATTCATAAATAAACAACCACTACACGACTTCTCTTGCAAAATAGTAATAAAGGAGTCCGCTCACAGTCATACATAAATCCCATAAACGTCCCCGTTTGAACAAGAGCCACGTTCAAAGCTACACGTAATTTAGTACCTACTTGAATTCTCATGTGCAATCTTCCCGATGTTTATTCCAGTAAAGTTGTCAGACCTAACTCTCACCGTCAATTTACTTCGAAGGAATTGAAACAAAGCGTACTTCTTGAAAGAAACGACTTTCAAAAACGTGACTAATCTCCAATCTGTAATGAAATGACGTCGAAAATTATTTGGAAACAATTTTGGGAAATTATTGAAATTCTGTTCAATTGTTTTTGTTTGTCTTATGTTTATTGGGACTTATAATACTGACAAAAGCGTTCCTTATTATAACACCCTGGAGGGTTGCCAGATATTTCATCAGCCTATACGGTACAAATACTTAATTGGGCAAATAAATTCGTGATTTCAGTGTTTTTACCGGGACTAATAAGACACAAAATTTGATTGGTGTTATTTTTTTTTCTCTTCGCGAGAATTGAGTTAATTTTAAAATATTTTTATTCGTTTTAACATATTTGTAGAATCAGAATAAAATATATAATCGTTATTAAATACAGTCATCAACATGTATTTCTTACATCAGTCCACTTTACTACAGTTTCAGCTAAGAATACGAAAAATACAGGATAGAGGAGAAAATTCGAAAAATGTTAGGGATTTCGGTATTATACAACCCTTCGATGACTTTCTACCACTTTTCAATTGGACCCATAAACTTGTCATCAAAATTATTTTAGAATATGTACGTTCCAAGACTTCTGTCAAAAAAACGGTTAACCTAACTGTAGCGGTACCTATAAACGCCACAAAAAGAACAACGCGTCATACTGACGTCACACGAATTCTACATCTTGCAATCAGAGTTTACCGTGCAAATAGCATACATACAACTTCCCAATTTCAAGCATTGGGCAAGTGCCCGCCAGACATAACACCCGTCTGGTTGGAGGATCCTCCCTTTTCTATGGAGGATGAGTGAACTTTACTCCCTGTTCCTCATGCCTGCACACTAACATTCTACTACAAATTCATTTATTTACTGTTCTGATACTACCCTTATTACAGCAGATACTGGCTCTGTTCAGAAGGGAGTTTTCCTATAAAAATGTACAGAGAAATTTAAACATTTATAAGGGATTCTCTGGTTTAACTAGCACCTCGGTAAATAGATAGTTGCAAGCTTTTGTTGCAAGATCTGACTATTGGGCATAGCCGGCTAAGCAAGCTGAAGACTGACGACGGCAAGATCTTAACGTCCGGGCCCGAGCTTTTGAGGGAAGTCGAGAATTTCTATGGACAGCTCTACACTTCAACGACAAGACCCGCATTAAATCTTGCTGAAGACCCTAGAGCAAGATTAACCCGACACTACACTGAAGATATCCCGGACGTCAGCCTGCAGGAGATTCGATTGGCTCTGAAACAGCTTAAAAACAACAAGGCGCCAGGCGATGACGGAATAACGGCAGAGCTACTGAAGGCGGGTGGTGAACCGATCCTTAGGGCCCTTCAGAAGTTATTTAATTCCGTCATAGATAAGGGAAAAACGCCACAGGCATGGCACAGAAGTGTGGTGGTACTCTTTTTCAAAAAGGGTGACAACACCCTTTTGAAAAACTATAGACCCATCTCACTTCTGAGTCATGTCTATAAGTTGTTTTCAAGAGTCCTCACAAATCGTCTCGCCTGCAGGTTTGACGACTTCCAGCCGCCCGAACAAGCCGGTTTCCGAAAAGGCTTCAGCACAGTAGACCACATACATACGCTGCGGCAGGTTATACAGAAGGCCGAGGAGTATAACCTACCCCTTTGCTTGGCGTTTGTGGACTACGAAAAAGCCTTTGATTCGATCGAGACCTGGGCTGTACTGCAGTCTCTCCAGCGGTGCCAAGTAGACTATCGATATATTGAAGCGCTGAAGGGTTTGTACGAAAACGCCACCATGTCAGTCCGAATACAGGACCAGACCTCGAAACCAATACCTCTGCAGCGTGGTGTCAGACAGGGAGATGTTATCTCTCCGAAACTGTTCACCGCTGCACTGGAGGATGTCTTCAAGGTTCTGGACTGGAAAGGACTGGGCATCAACATCAATGGCGAGTACATGACACACCTTCGGTTTGCTGATGATATCGTAGTCATGGCTGAGACCGCGGAGGACCTGAGTACAATGCTCGAAGACCTCAGTAGGGCCTCCAAGCGAGTCGGTCTTAAAATGAACATGGGCAAGACGAAAGTCATGTCTAATGCCCATGTTGTACCGACTCCTATAAAGATTGGAGACTCTGTTCTCGAAGTTGTTGACAGCTACGTGTACCTGGGACAAACTATCCAGTTAGGAAAGTCCAACTTCGAGAAAGAGGTCAATCGTCGAATCCAACTCGGCTGGGCTGCTTTCGGGAAGCTACGTAGAATCTTCTCGTCCGAAATACCGCAGTGTCTCAAGACAAAAGTCTTTGACCAGTGTGTGTTGCCAGTGATGACTTATGGAGTTGAGACGTGGTCGCTAACAATGGGCCTTATAAGAAGGCTCAAAGTCGCTCAAAGGGCAATGGAGAGGGCTATGCTTGGGATTTCACTGCGCGATCGAATCAGGAATGAGGAGATCCGCAGAAGAACGAGAGTAACCGACATAGCCCGAAGAATTGCAACACTGAAGTGGCAATGGGCTGGACACATTGCCCGTAGGACCGATGCCCGATGGGGCCGACGGGTTCTCGAGTGGCGACCACGCACCGGAAGACGTAGCGTGGGTAGGCCCCCGACAAGGTGGACCGACGACCTGGTGAAGGTCGCGGGAAACCGCTGGATGCGGGAGGCGCAGGACCGGTCGTCGTGGAGAACCTTGGGGGAGGCCTATGTCCAGCAGTGGACGTCTTTCGGCTGAAATGATGATGATGATGAAGCTTTTGATATAGATACGAGGGTTAAACTGAAAGTTCTTAGAAAATCAAAAACTGATAACATTAGCCAGTTATTAGTTTTATTACATCTTTTCAAAATATTGTCCATTCACGTCAATACACCGTTGCATGCGATGGAACCACTGGGAAAAGCACTTTGCCCACTCGTACTTAGGGGTCTCTTCAATGGCATCGCGATACGCAGCCACCGCTTCTTCAGCATTCATAAACCGCTTTCCTTTAAGTTTTTCTTTAATTTTTGGAAATAAATAAAAATCACAAGGCGCGAGGTCGGGACTATACGGCGGGTGACCCAGTAATTCAACGTTTGATGTCGCCAAATAATCGATCGTTCGCTTGGCGGTGTGCGACGTGGCGTTGTCGTGGTGAAGGAGGATCCTACTGCGAGGTCGTTTCTCTCGAACTTTTTCCAAGACAAGTGGCAAACAATTGGTAGTGTACCATTCTGCAGAAACTGTTTTTTGATCCTCTAACACAATTGTTGCGAAATGACCTATCCTTCCAAAGAACGAGGCCACCATTTTTTTTCCCACACTTCGATCTCTCTTCACTTTAGTTGGCAACTCCTCGAAAGGAAACACCCACTGAGCAGATTGTCTTTTGGTTTCAGGATCATAACAGTAAATCCAGCTTTCGTCACCTGTTAGTATGTTGAACACAGCATTTGTGTCACCTCCGTTAAATCTTTCAATCATTTTACGGCACCAATCCACACGATGGAGTTTTTGAGCCTCAGTCAAATTATGAGGTATCCACCGGGCGCAAAGCTTCCTGACTGCTAAATGTTCGTGGAGGATTTTGTGCACTTGAATCATACCGATGCCTAAGCTTGTCCGAATCTGCTGATAGGTCACTGTTTTATCAGTCTCTATGATACGCCGCACAACACAGATGTTATCTTCAGTCGTCGCCGTAGAAGGCCGTCCCTCACGTAAATCATCAGTGAAATTAGTGCGACCACGTTTAAACTCATTAAACCAGTTGTAAACAGTCGCACGAGATGGGGCTTCATGGGGCCAATCGTAGTCCATCATAACTTTCTTGTTGACTTAAATGACATCGAAAGTCATAAAAAATCATTGCACGAAAATTTTCTCGTGTTAAATTCATGTTGACGTGACACAGACAATTTTCAATTTGGCGCCAAACCGTATAACTAATGACAAATGAATGAAATATATACTCAGTAATATTGCCAAAGAGTTCTATTTTCAAATTTTAGAATTATTTTTTTATTATATTGTTTATAAGTGGCCAGTTCTAAGAACTTTCAGTTTGACCCTCGTAATTATCTTTGCTTCATAAGGACCGTAGCTTAAATAATATATAAGGAAATTTAGTTAGTTACTTATTCGACTCATTTTTATCATGAATGCTGTAGGAGAACATAAATGATCTTATTGATACATGGAAAGCAGCACAAGAAGGGATGTTTGTGCTCCATTGGTGTAATTACTATATGTCGTTGCAATGTGACAACGAATAAATAAATTACAAATTTGTCACACTATGAACAGTTAAAAATATAGTTAAATATTAAAGAAAACCAATGTTGTGGAGAGAGAAATAAATAAATAATAACAAATTACTAAGTTTAACTATTAAAATATAAAAACAATAACAGACTTGTACTATTAAGGGAAGTCGTGGTGGCCTAGTGGTTAAAACACCAGCCTCTCAAGTATGAGTGCACGGGTTCGATTCCAGGTCAGGCAAGTACCAATGTAACTTTTCTAAAGTTATATGTACTTTCTAAGTATATCTTGGACACCAATGACTGAAGGTGAAGGAAAACATCTTGAAGAAACCTGGACTTTAAGTCTGAAATCGCCAACCCGCATTGAGCAAGCGTGGTGATTACGCTCAATCCTTCTCTGTATGAGAGGAGACCTCTGCCCAGCAGTGGGACGATGAATGGTTGATAATGATGATTATTAAGGGGTATTAATAGTTATTAATGTCACTCAATAATACCAATCTATTATTGACTCTATGACCGTTGGGACTTTTTCTATAGTGGAGATCGCGATTCGGTAAACACTGTTGGAGGAGGGGCTGGCTGCCCTGGCCCGTCTAAAGGGCCAGGTGACAGAGGCGGTAGGAGTGGGGGATGGAGTGTTGGCTGTGTCATTCGACATTGCCAACGCCTTCAACTCCGTCCCCCACTCCACCATCCAGGAGGCGCTCCGGTTCCACGGTGTGCCCCTGTACTTGCGGGGCCTCCTGGCCAGCTACTTGGAGGATCGTGCCGTCCTCCTCGTGGACGGGGCTGGCCAGGTCCGGCGGTATGGCGTGGAAACCGGCGTTCCTCAGGGGTCCGTTCTAGGGCCTCTTCTGTGGAACGTCGGTTATGACTGGCTCCTGCGGGGAACCCTCCTACGAGGCACGAGTGTCATCTGCTACGCGGATGACACTCTCCTCACTTCCCGCGGGAGCACCTTCCGGGAGGCGGCCAGTTTGGCGTCGGCGGGCGGATCCTTAGTGGCGGGAAGGATCCGCCGCCTGGGCTTAAGGGTGGCGCTGCACAAAACGGAGGCCGTGTTCTTTCACGGCCCCCGGCAGCAACCCCCACCTGACGCCCACATTTATGTGGAGGGGTTGAGGATCGGGGTTGAGGCCCAGATGAAGTATCTGGGCCTCATGCTGGACAGCAGGTGGCGCTTCGGCCCGCACTTTAGCGGGCTGTCGACGCGCCTGCTGAAGGCTGCGGACGCCCTCTCATGGCTCATGCCGAACATGGGAGGGCCGAGCACTCGGTGCCGGCGGTTATACGCTGGCATACTGAGAAGTATGGCCCTTTATGGGGCTCCAATTTGGGAGGACTCCCTCCACAGGAGGGAGAACTTCACCGCCCTTCGGGCGCCCCAAAGGGCCATCGCCCAGCGGGTAGTGCGGGCCTACCGCACGGTAGGCTTCGCAGCGGCGTGCGCTCTGGCGGGCACCCCGCCTTGGGAGCTCGAGGCGTGGGTGCTCGCCAGAGTGTATGAGTGGACGGCGGGGCGCAGGGCGCTGGGCGGGCGTATGGCCCCAGAAGAGAGGGAGGCCGTCCGGCAGGAGGCGAGGGACGCCATCGTCCAACATTGGACACGGGACCTCGCTTCCGCCGTGTTTGGCCGTCGCACCCTCGACGCCATCGGGCCGGTCCTGAAGGACTGGCTCGACAGGCGTCACGGGTTCCTCTCCTTCCGTCTGGTGCAGGTATTCTCCGGTCACGGCTGCTTCGGCAGGTACCTGCACCGGATAGGACGGGAGGAGACACCGTCGTGCCATGGTTGCGGCGCGGCGGAGGACACGGCGGAACACACCCTGGCGGTGTGCCCGTCGTGGGCCGTGCCGCGCCGCGATCTTGTCGCGGCGGCGATGGTGGGGAGCGAGGAGGCCTGGGCGGCGATGACATCACGTCCTCGCAGAAGGAGGCCGCGGAGCGGGAGCGAGAGGAGGATCCCCTCGCTCCGGTGCTCCGCAGGGGGCGTAGGGGTAGGAGAAGGCGGGACTTCGCCCGCTTTCTCCCTCCCTGAGGTGAGCGGCGGGCGTGAGGCACGGGGGTTCCCGCGCCCGCCTTGCCCGCTCACCATGTGGGAGCCACGGCCCCTCCCTAGGAAGGGCAAATGAGGGCCCGCCTCGCTAGGCGGGTTCCGCCGGCGGAGGAGTGGTAGCTCAGGCTCCGCTAGTTTCCCACTCCCCCGCCACTATGGCAATGCCGGAGTGCCGCTGGGGTTTTTAGTGGGTATACCGGGAGGCTCTCTCCCGGGGAGTCCCACATACCCCTCCCGTCCCCCGACGGGCGGGGATGCGTAATTGACATTTTCCCCAGCGACATCAAAAAAAAAAAAAAAAAAAAAAAAAGGGCTGGCTGGAGCGACGATCTTCGTAGGATGGCTAGTTACGGATGAGAGTTGTTGAAAATAGACTTTAATGACGTAATAATATCAATAATTTGCCATGCCCAGCTGTCGTTCAGATGGTGGTGACGGTAAGTATCCCTCTGCAAAACAAAGGCCCTTTATATATCTACATGTGAAGCTCATATGAACGTCTCTCTGATAGGAGCATGTGTGCTGGATAATGATCTAACTTAATATGATGATGCGACATAATGAAGTTGCGTTCAAAATGGTTGAGCTGACTGGTGCTGATCCATGCAGTTATCTCTTAGCTGCCACGACTTAATATCTGAATTGCTTTGTTTTCTGTAACGGATACTTTTAACGTACACATCATTTTCAAAAGGATAAATTCAACATAAATGAATCAGGAGTGAGGAGATTCGAAGAAGAACTAAAGTCGCTAACATAGCCCAGGGACACATAGCACAGCACTTTGAAGTGGCAGTGGGCGGGGCACATAGCTCGTAGAGCCGATAGCCGATGAGGTAGAAAGGCTCTCGAGTGACGCCCACGTACCGGCAAGCGCAGCGTCGAACACCCACCAACTAGGTAGTCGGATGACCTGACCAAAATCGCAGGGAAGCGCTGGATCCCGCGTCCAGCCGTTCTTTTTAGAAATCCTAGGAGGAGGCTTATGTCCATCAGTGGACTTCATTTGACTGAGATTATGATGAATATGATGATAGAATCAAATAATTTGCAACAACTTTATGATTTAAAAAACTGTCCGTGGAGTTTAATTCCCATTCTTCTCCAGAGAGTTGCCGACTATCTTCATTTACTGACAGACCGACTCTTTGACATTTCAAAAGTACCCGTAATTGTTTTATTTGAAATAAATGCTTCGAGTCGCTTCAAAAGTCTAAAAATAATCTCTAGAGTTTCATTATAAAACAAATGAATTCGTGTTCGAAATCGCGCGCACTTGAATGAAGTCTGAATAGAACCACCCATGTACGTTAAATGGCACTATAGTTCGTAAACCAGCACGGGCGGTACAGTACTGAAATACGGGTTGAGTTAAAACTTGAATTTACATTTATATTGTTAGTAGTTCTAGTTAACTGGGCTAGTCCGAAGCGATCACATTGCACTGGAAATGGTATCTTCTTTAATGTATAAATTTTCTTATATTTATAACAATTTCAATAGGATATGATGTATTTTCATGTATTTCCTAGTAAATGTTTCATAGCAGCGTTCTGTCTTGTCTAGTAAAATTTATTGTTTTTTAAAAATTTAAAACATTAATCAGGATAGATCAGTCTCACTCAATCAGCTCAGTTTTGGGACACGGGCCTCCTCTCGGTCAAATGAATAGCCCCCGTGGTGGATTAACGTCTATTTAATCTTGATTACTTGATTGGTAGATGTCACATGTACCAATCAAGTAATCCACCGGTATGTTCTAAAATCAAAAGTTCGAAGCCAGCTTCGGTTTTATCACGCGTTTTCCTTCACCTTTTTGAGGCCAGTGGTGATAAAAGGATTACCAAAATAAAAACCTACAACTTCAAGTCATCGCGATAATTAAGGCGAATGTTTTCTTACGCATGCGAAATGTAGTCATTCTTTGTAGCTGTCAGTTTGAATGTCCATGTTCATCAATGGTATGTTAAAAGAGTTATAAGGATACTCTGTAAAGTCTGACGGAGTAGCTACTCAACTAAACCAGTTACTCCACCAATAAGTATAACTACGACCTTATAGAATGACGGATAGAAATCTATATGTGAGAAGACGTTGGCGTCTGTGTGTCGCGAAGTGCAGGCGTTGGTCGGCCTCTAGTCTGTGATCGTACAGACGACATCACATCAAGCTACAACAATCTGTCAGATTTCTTTATTACATTTTCAACTTTATGTATAAAACATTAAGGCACCAAATTGATTGGAATTTTCTGACATTTTCGGGTATGTTGACCTGCTGTCACCGATTCAACCCACCAGCAGCCTAATCGGCGAACACATTTTTGTCCAAACGATCCCAACTAGTCGCAATCATTTGACAAAAATGTGTTCGCCGATTAGGCTGCGGTTCTGAATACGTTACTACATAAAAATTTTAGTACTTTTGATCAATTGACATTTATCGTAGACTAGCGACACGCCCCGGCTTCGCACGAGTGCATTTTTTTATACATATACCTTCCTCTTGAATCACTTATCTATTTAAAAAAATCGCATCAAAATTTGTTGCGTAGTTTTAAATATTTAAGCATACATAGAGATATAGGGACAGAGAAAGCGACTTTGTTTTATACTACATATACGCATTGTTTATTTTTATTTATTTTATTGCGTTCAAAAACAATTGATTACACAAAAACAACCAAATAATACATTCCCAAACAGAACATACTTAATATTAAATCCTATCACTATCCTATTTCACTCGGTGGTGGTAGGCAATAACATCGGCCGCCAGCAGAAGTTACCACCCACCACACAAAGCCTTGCCGCCAAGCGATTTGTCATGTCATGATGTCTGGTGAAGCCGTACGGAGGACGGGCCTGAGCAGTTGTGTTGCGATGTGTGCCTAATGTTCTAAGTGGTCAGACAAGACGAACCCACCAAGAGTCGGAGACCTCGTTTTGTTAAAGGACCCAAACCTGCCACCCCTCCGATGGCGTCGTGGACGCATTGTTGAATTGTATCCGGGGTCGGATGGTGTTCCCAGGTTTGCCGAGGTCCTGGTGGGGGACTCTGTCTTGAAGCGCGCGATCGCCACACTCTCTCGCCTGCCCTTAGATTGAATAGTCGGACCGTTTGTTACTGTCCGGGGCGGGGGGATGTTTGCGCTCGTTCGTCGGTCGATTCCGATTGTTAGTTAGTCGAGTTTGATAGATGCGCGACCGGTACGGGCTAGCGTAATTAGTATAATCTATGGTGACGCGCGGCCATTGACACAACGTTTTGAGACCGTGTCGAGAACGGTCCGTTGCTAGAAATCTTGACGAAAACATCGCGCGCGTGGCGCGTCTTGAACGATTGATTTTCGGGAAATAAATACCACCGGCCGCGGTTTTTGACAGGTTCGCGTATGTTGCCCGTGTTTTGAAGTATTTACTTGAATTATAAACAGTAACAGTGCCGTCTGTAAATTGAGTTGAATTTGAATCCGAAACGTGGTTTCGTTGTTGATTGCTTGTCGGGCGTGAATTGACGCTGCTAAATAACGGTTTCCTACGATGGTGAGCTTTGGTGTCCTCCTGGAGGAACTTTAATGTGTCGACTGGTATTGGACAATCAGTGTATTTGAAGACATCGGACGTCATTGTAAGTCGACGCGCGCGTCGACTCTCCGGGACTTCATTCCACGACGGAACACACTGGGTCCTAAGGTAAGTGCCTTAGTTTTGTTGTGGAGTGGTAAGAGATTGATTTACTTGTGGTATAAGCCGACTTATTTGTTGTATAAGCCGTGACGAATGCGCTGTAGATGTACGTGCTGTACTGGGGCGCCTTCATCTTTTTACCTAATGTTGTTGTGTTGGGAGTTTGGTCGTGGAGGGTCGTCAGATCAATCACCCTTTGACGCAGCATCGTTGGTCGTGTTGTTGGGTTTAACATTGCATCACCTCGCTCAACTGCCGTCTTCCTTCCTATTCGCTCAGTTTTTCTGAGTCCTATCTTAATAAATTAGCGCGCTTTACCATCAACGATCGCATCACTGCTTATCATCAGGCGGGATTGCGGTCAAGCGCTAGTTTATAATTATATTAAAAAAAACCATGCTAGTGTAGGCCAGCCTACACTTGCAAAAGTATTTTTTTATTAGAAATAAAAAGTATACAATCAAATTTAAAAAAAAAAATACAAATAAATTTAAAACAAAAAATATGATTTTATAAAAATATTTGTCTATTTGAAAGCTTTGAGAAAGATATTTTATATAACGCTACAACAATGTAAATGTCAAGAAAAATCATATTTCTAATTTAAATTGGAGTTGACATCCAATTTAAATTAGAAATATGATTTTTCCCTCAATATTTCGGGGCAATGGTAAATAAACGTTATATAAAACAACATTTTATTAAATTATTATTATTAAATTATTAATCCCTTGTGAATACTTAATGATATTATTGAAAATCAGTTTATGTAATTTCATGGTTATGGCAATTGAAGTGATATTTCCAATGAAATTATGGCAAATACAAGTATTGTACCTATTACATTTCAAATTATGGTATATCGGTTTGAACCTGACATAGTCATTGCACGCTTCGTCCCTATGGAGCAAAAGACGCTACTATAGCCAGAATTGTCCACATTTTTTATGCAAATCAAGCGGCCACCATGTCTTTGGCGTTGACATCCTATTGACGTGACAGTGGAGAAATGCATAGAGCTACATATTATAAAACAAAGTCACTTTCTCTTTCCCTATGTGCCTTTGTATAATTAAATCTTTAAAACTACGCAACGGACTTTGAAGCAGTTTTTTAATAGATAGAGTGATTAAAGAGAACGGTTTATATGTATAATGATATCCATTAAGTTGTGGAGAAATACTATTAATTTTGAGGTTTTTAATGTGATATCGTAAAAAATTTCTATTTTTCCACGTTTGCAGTGAAACGCAGGCTGAACCCTACGAGATTTAACAAAATAATGTACTAAATATTGGACACATTGAAAATGTCTACAAAAAAGTCCGCGATGATATAATTATGTCTATGGTGTATCTCTTATGGATTTCCCACAATATTTATTTTTTGTCATTTACTTTTTACGACAAATACCGGTTAATTTTCGAAACTATGTTAACCAATACAGCATTAATACTTCTCCAGTTTAATACCTTAAATACATTGTTGATTTAAAATAGATGTATATCGCCCTGTACATCATTTGATTTAAATGATTATTTTCGAAGATATTACAGATTTAAAAATTGCAGGGTGTCGCGTTTACCGCATGAAAATCCGCCGCGAACGCCGCGCCGTGTGGCGGTACACGGCGCGGTGTTCGCGGCGGTTCACAGTTTTTCTGTAATATATTTAGTATCAGCGTTGCGCCCGCGCGAAGCCGAGGCGGATCGCTAGTCACAAATAAACTAATCGCACTTTCGGTGCCACGAATTTTCTTTGTACTCTGTAATTCTGTAATCTCTGATCATTTCTAATCACTTACTTACATAAACTCCACTCGCTATCTTCCCATGGGCTAGACACAACCTACAAAACGCAACCTGCAACGATCCTAACATACGAGTACCTACTCCTTTTGCTTTCTTTTCAATCATACCTCTGCAGGGTAACTGCGTAACATACTATCAGTAGCAATGGGTTTCAATTTGACATTTGAACAACATTCATTGCGTTGTTTACGTTTTTTTTTTAATAATTATAAATTAGCGCTTGACCGCAATCCCGCCTGATGGTAAGCAGTGATGCGATCGTTGATGGTAAAGCGCGCTAGTTTATTAAGAGCCTATTCACTCAGAAAATCTGAGCGAATAGGAAGGAAGACGGCAGTTGAGCGAGGTGATGCAACGTTAAACCCAACAACACGACCAACGATTAGCGCCACAGGGAGATTGATCTGAAAACCCTCCACGACCAAACTCCCAACACAACAACATTAGGCGCATCGTACCTGGCACACATCGCAACACAACTGCTGAGACCCGTCCTCCGGCTAGCTACGGTACGGCTTCATCAGACATCATGCAAGTCTGGTAACTTCTGCCGGCGGCCGATGTTATGGCCTACCACCGAGAAAAGAGACGTTGTTGAACAAACACATTTTTTCGAATATATGAAGCAATCAATTAGAAATATAATAATAATGTGTTGCGTAACTAAGGCGAGGTTCACACACAGATTCCGCCAGTTGCAAGTACTGCGCATCTAGCCTTTCTCATAATTACCAATGAGGTCCAATATACATATATTTCTCTGGCGTTCTAACCAGGAGTTTGCACTCACACCTGCCCTTTTAATGCCTTTTGTTAGTCGCCTTTCATCCAGCCCCTCAACAAGACGGAATAATCAGGTACTTTCCGAATAAAAAGCATCTTTCCTCATATGGTATTCGAAAAAATTTCCGATTCGTTACCATAAGCTGTATCGATTAAAATGCCTTACTTGGTATTCAAATCTCGTCGTCGTATACCTGTGGATACGATCTGAGGAAATCGACATACACGTGCCGTTAATCTGTGATTGGACACGTGTAGAATTATGCCATGGAGTCTGGAGTAAGAATTATGTTTGGGTTTGAGATCTTTGTCAACAGAGTCTTACTGTGTGTCATCTTTGGAAAAGGAATGGTCGATTTAAAAAAAGGTAAATACTAAATAGCAAAAGAATATCAATACGATACATTTATTTGCTTATATGTTACATATTGATTTTGAGTTTGTACCGACTATGAATGTCTTTTTTTATTCATTTAAAAAAAAGTAAACAGTCAATCTGTTTGGACTACCATGAATTCATTGCTTTCACATGACTCTAAATCCCTATGCGAATACATTTTTGGTGAGTAATTCTATTTTAATCATTGTTGACTATGCGTATTTAACTATGCGTAGGTACCTATATACGCATAGTTAATATAGTTAACATATCTGCTGTTTTATAATTTCTTTAGGGCCTAGCTCATGTGGAACGCGTATTAATTTCCCTTCAAACGGCCGTATTTCGATCACTGTCACTATGAAAATGCCATTATAAAACGCTCCATCAAATATTTAGGCAAATCGTTCCAGACGTTCAAATAAGTACTCATATTCGATAGTGGGTAATTCAGATATTTGTGGTGGCCTAGTGGTTAGTAGTTAAAACACCAGCCTCGCAATATCTCGTATGAGTGTGCGGATTCGATTCCGGGTCAGGCAAGTACCAATAAAACTTTTCTAAGTTATATGTTCTTGCTAAGTATATCTTGGACACCAATGACTGATTACGAGATGAAGGAAAACATCATGAGGAAACTTGGACTTTAAATCTAAAATCGCCATCCCGCATTGAGTAAGCGTGGTAATTACGCTCAATCCTTCTCCGTGTGAGAGGAGACCTTGTACCCTGCAGTGAAACAATAAAAAAGGGGTTGATGATGTTCAAGTCAGAGTAAGTCCTAGTCCAAGTAAGGTGGAGGCTTTAAGGGAGGCAACGATCTCGAAAACGGTCAAACAAGTTAGACAATTTAACGGATTTACTGAATATTTTAGGCGCTTCATTACTAATTTCTTGTGTGTGATGGTTCCACTTTAGGAACTGATTGAAAACAATATGTTGTGGGAATGGAATGAAAGGCATGATGTAGCTTGAAACCATATCATAAAATACCTATTTACTGCCCCTACCCTTATGCTATTTCAGAAAGACGCATTAAACGATCCCGACCACCGCCAGCAGCATCATCTACGGGGAGATGCTCATGCAGACCGTCGGCGACCGCCACTATACAGTCGCGTACATGACTCAGCGCACCACCGACGCCGAGAGTCGCTACAACTCGCATGAGCTTCAGGTCTTGGACTGACCGGTAATTGATCGATCATCTTGAATTTAGCATATAACGAAATTATAGCACGATGACAATCGAATGACAAAGGAATCGTGCTGTAGGTAACGATACAAGTTACGTTTATTACTGAGTTGCTAGATAACAATATACAGTATGTTAAGAAAACCCTGTCCGACCCATAAGGATAATAAAGGTTAGGCAAACACATGACCAAATATAATATAAAATTTTACGTAATCATCATAGTACCAACACAAATGAATTTTGAAATAATCTTTTTTTCCCGCGAATTAATTCCAACTTCCCTGAAATTTGGTAATTTTTTAAAAAAACTGACAACACCGGTATTATTATGAGCGAATAGCGATGCGACCACGTACCGCGTGCCCTGCCGCCCGCCGCCCGCAGAAGGGAGCTTGAAGCACATTTATTAAGTTACCTCTTTTTGCGAAATAATATTTATTTTTTAGGGGTTTTTTTTTAAGTTTAGCCCGGTTTTGTATCCATTAGAAGAATCAGTTATCGATACCTAACAACACCTTCACGGGTCGGACAGGGTTTTCTTTACATACCGTATAAAGAAAACCCCGTCCGACCCATAAAGATAATAAAGGTTAGGTAAACACATGACCAAATAAAATATGAATTTTTACATAATCATCATAGTAAAACTAATGAATTTTGAAATAACCTTTTTTTCTGCGAATTAATTCAAACTCCCCCAAAATTTAGTATTTTTTAAAAAACTGACAACGCCAATTTCGACAGTATTATAATGAGCGGCGCGACCGCGTGCCGCGTGCCCTGCCCCCCGTCCCCCGCGTATGTATTGCCTACCAGACATGTATTAAGTTACCTTCTTTTGCGAAATAATATTTATTTATCGGAGATCGTCGGTATAATTTTAATGGAGATTGATGATTTGATTTACCTAGTAGTTGGGCAAACGCTTGTGTATTTATTTTGTGATGACAGCACATGCACAGAGTCGTTTTGGAAAGTGGGGACTGTCGAAAGGTCACTTTGCATCGAGACGCGGACCAGGCCACATCTCCGAGGTATGGTGTATATAATAAAGTGTATTTTATTCTATTCTATTCTGTGGACCCTACCCCTCTACCGTCGCTGACTCCGACATATTATTAGGGGGATTTTTTTTTAAGTTTAGTCCGGCTTTGTAGGCATTAGTAGAATCAGTTATCGATACCTAACAATACCTTCACGGACCAGACAGGGTTTTCTTTACATATTGTATATCTATAGATTTAAAAATAAGTATAAAATTCTATTTTTTTTTTTAGGTAGCTTATTATGCGGAAGTATAAACGTCAACCAAAAACACACTAAGTCCTGAAATAATATGCTCCGCGACACCAAAATGTTGATGTGTAAGTAAACCCATATTAAAACAGCATTCAATTTACCCATGAATTTCACAATCGTTAGAAATAAATTTCCTTCCAAAATACAGATACTTAAAATCCCAACAGGATATTGTACTAGAAATGCAGAAATTCTAGAAATCACCCGAGGGAGTCGCCTGAAGCGAAGCTAAACTGGGACATCATTTGATCGAATAATCGTACCGATTTGCTCAGCCATAGTCGATAGGAATCTTGTCGTTTATCGAGATGGCAGTTACGTCAAAGTTGTCGAGAACTTCAGTATAAATTGTGAGATATTGAGATAAATATTCTAAATTTTTCAGGAATATAACGTCTATTTTGCATTAGAAGTGTTTGTATTATGTTCATTTTTTTAAATAACTTAAAGCCATTAGGTGCTTTTTTACATACTATACTATAATAAGTACCTACTTCTTTTTGAAACAACATTATTTTTATTTCATATTAATATGCCACTGTTGGACGGCCCTTCTGTGGCTATAGTCCTTCCAAATCTCTCTCTGTCCACAACTGCTAAAGACCAATCTTTACCAAAGGAGTTCAACTCACTTTGCCATCACCGTCTGGACCTGCCACGGACTCGTTTACCTTTAAGTGGGACCCACTAAACCGTAACATAAACATTAGACGCTATTAATTTAACATCTTACACCCCACATGAAAGTTTCAATACTAAGTTTAATTAAATGTAAACATCTTATTCTCCACGATTAACCAATATTTTCAAGAACAAATGAATACATGGAGGAATTTAGCAGAACATCGACGAGCTTGAAAACAAAAGGATAGTTTAATAATACAGTTAGCAAGCATTGTATTCGAGACAAAGCGTTCGTGTATACTTCCATGAGTTCGGTTTGTTGGGCTTATTACACTTTAGAGTTTACTTTTAAAACTTGGTACAGAAGCGTGACTAATTCGAAACTCGATGTAACAAGATTTTCTTCCTTGGATATACTTATAATATATTATAATGAACTTTGAAACAATTTTCATGAATATGGAACGCACGGATGTTATTTCAATGATTCATAATAATTGTTAAAATGTTTACAGCAAAGCCAAAATATGTAAAAACATTCATAAACTTCAAATATGTTTTTTTTTAATCTAAATTTTACATATTAATCGAAAATAATAATTTATTATTAATATATTTTTGGCGAGACGTGGTCGCTCAGAATGGGCCTCATAGGAAGGCTCAAAGTCACACAAAGGGCGATAGAAAGATCTATGCTCAGGGTTTCTCTGTGCGATCGAATCAAAAATGAAGAGATCCGCAGCAGAACCAAACAGTTGGCAAGTGCCAGTGGGCGGGGCACATTGCTCGTAGAACCGATGGCCGATGGAGCAGTAAGGTTCTGGAGTGGCAGTCACGTATCGGAAGACCCAGCGTAGGTAGGCGAGAAGCCGTGGTTGCGAGCAGCACAAGATCGGTCATCGTGGAAAGCCTTGAGGGAGGCCTTGTCCAGCAGTGAACCTCTATGGGCTGACGATGAAAATGGCGAATGACGAAAAAACTTTTCTATTAAGCCTGTTGATCTATAAGGCAGCTTGTGTAGCGTGATAAGTATGAAATCGAGTTTTATTTTTTACTTTGACCACATTTAATCATCATCTTCTCAAGCCCGATGTTACTTGGGATCTCGAAACGGTCTCCAAAGCCTGGAGCACAGGCGTAGAGTAGCCAGCCTTTCGGTCTTCTATAGGATGCATTCTGGTGAGTGTGCAAGGGAATTGCATGATTTAATTCCCCCATCTCCGTTCCATCTTCTGACGACCCGTCGTACGGCGAGTTTCCACCCTTACGTTGTTGACACCACTGCGATCCGGACGAAGCGTTTTGCTTCCTCCTTTATACCGCGTACATCGAGGGACTGGAACAATTTGCCGGCGTCGGTGTTTCCGTCACATTACAATTTGAGTGTCTTCAAGGCTAGAGTGAATAGGCTCTTAATAAACTAGCGCGCTTTACCATCAACGATCGCATCACTGCTTACCATCAGGCGGGATTGCGGTCAAGCGCTGGTTTATAAATTATAAAAAAAAAAAAAAAAAAAAAAGGGATTGGCGCAACACGTTTTCTTAATCCATACTGTGAACAGTCACGCTACCATTCACTACTTTTTCTTTCATATTCTGATATTTACTTAGCGACATATAATCATAAGCATCGTAATAAAAAGACCTATATGATACATTATTAGATTTTTTAGGGTTCCGTAGCCATGGCAAAAAACAGAGCCCATATAGATTCGTCATGTGTGTCTGTCCGTTTGTCCGTCCGTATGTCACAGCCATTTTTTTCCGTAACTATAATAGCTATACTGTTGAAATTTGGTAGGTAGATGTATTCTATTAACCGCATTAAGATTTTCATGCAAAAATATAATAATAAATATTGGGGGGCTCCCCATACTTAGAACTGATACTCAAAAATTTTATTTCATCAAACACATACGTGTGGGGTATCTATGGATAGGTCTTCAAAAATGATATTGAGGTTTCTAAAATATTTTTTTTTCTAAACCTAATAGTTTGCGTGAGAGACGCTTCCAAAGTGGAAAAAGTTGGTCCCCCCCCCCTCTCTAACTTCTAAAATAAGAAAATGAAAAATGTAAAAAAAAGACATGTGATGTACATTACTATAAAAACTACCAACGAAAATTGTTTTGAACGAGATCTAGCACGTAGTTTTTTTTAATACCTCGTAAATCGTAAACCGCTTATTACCGCGTAATATTTCATACAAATAACTTAATAAATCCTTTAATTTCATAAATAAATGGTACGGAACCCTTTGTGCGTGAGTTTGATTCGCACTTGGCCGGTTTTTCTTTCATATTCTGATATTTACTTATCGACATATAATCATAAGCATCGTAATAAAAAACCTATATGATACATTATCATATTTTTTTTTTATTATAAGACCAGACAAAACTTAAGACCAGTTTCAAACCTTGGCTCCTAAAACACAGGCTTTTGGCCAAATTTGGAAGGCATCAGTCCCCCCTTTTATGTGACTCCATTTGCAGGTCCTTACATATAAAATTGGCGTTTTGTCGTACTGGCCACTTTGATCTCAAATATCTCCTCTTTGGTTTAGAATTCCAAATTCAAATTTATACAGCTATTTACTCATCAATTTGTGTCTCGAAAACCGTATTTAGCAATACATACCTACTCATTGTTCAACAAATGATCTTGCTTATAATTATGTTTTATTATTAAATAGGTATATTATATTATTATTAGCGGAGTCGCAATCTAATACACAGTAAACATACATATATATCTCATTGTAGCGATCACGGTGTCGAGTCGGTCACATTCAAGCAAATTCAATGCTTTTTCCCAATCCAACAAAAGCGCTCACCAAAAAAAAAAACTTCTAATATACATTGACAGACTCATAAACTGCATTAAAGTAATAGACGACTGAAATAAATATTTTAACCAAATATGCCAACTTTCTATACAGATTTAATTTGAAACCTCTAGATTGGTTCGTGAACTTTAAAACAGCATAGAGTCAAATCCTTAAGTTTAAATTTTTTTTGAAGAAAACAGCACAAATTTGAGGAAAATTGGTTTAATAAAAAAATTAGTTTTAACATTATACACAAACTTTATGGAAGGGTTTATTTATGTTTTAAGAGGGGACTCTAGTGCCGAGGAATTTTGAAAATAGATATTTAAAGAAACTGTTGCCGTCGCGCTGCTTTCAACCTCTCCCGTTAAAGTGCGAAAAGGACAGTTGCAGCTCAGGCTGATTTTACCTACAAAAACGTTGACCAAAAGACGTTTCGTATTTCGCTGTTTTTTTTTTCGCACGACAGATCTCAATTATTTTTATATCAAAAAGAGGAAAAGTATATCTATGCTTTTATTATTTTGTTTTTTGTCATAAACTTTTCACGTTTGTGTAATAGTCGTTTCAACATCGCTGTAAAAATGGATTATTTTTCGCGATTTTGAAAATATCGTATTTCTTTCATTAACTAAGTTTCAGAAAAAATCAAATGATAGGGGCACGTACAATCACGGTGTAAAATTGAAAAAAAAAAAATATTACTCTAAAAGCATCCACGAAGAAAACAGTGGAATACGTTTGTATAGAGAAAGCACCACTAGAGTTCCCTCTTAATAACGTGTATTACCTCCACGTGCCCTTATTACGGATTCTAATCGGTTCCGCGTAGATTTTATTAGATATTGTTCATAATAAACGCGCATACGCCCACACACACCAATCCATACAATAGAAAACTGTACAACACCACACACATCCCCTTAAATAATCAGACACGTACATTACCAACTTCCACAAATAAGAGGGCCTGCATTCAAACACTACACATTTCCACAAATAAAATAATATAATCAGCCAATATTGCTCCCACTGCTGGGATACAAGCCTCCTGAGATGAGAGGAAGTGGGCCGTAATCTACTACGCTGGCCCAGTGCGGGTTGGTAGATGTCACATGTCTTCGAATGTTTTGGCTCTAGGACATACTGGTTTCCTCACGATGTTTTCCTTCACCGTTTTAAGAGCAGCGGTGATGAAATAATTTACAGTAAAGCACCTGATGGGGTTGGAAGTTGCCACACCACTTGGTCACCGCTGCCATAGTATAAAGAGAAGCAGAGTTGGTTATCTTCATACAAACGCACCGCGTGCGGCTTGTATGTGTGCGCCATAGTATCTATGCGTTGCCGCACGCACACCTAAACAAAATATTAGAGTGCTATCAGTGCGCTAGTTGCGGCTAGCATCGGACGAAGTTCGCGCGTCATCGAAGAATTGCGAACAACAGTAAGTTTGCAATTTAAGTGTAGAATCTAAGTACCTTCACTACAAAAATTATTCTATAAAACAAATTTTATTTGTCGTTCCACCTGACGACTTTGTAGAAAATATTAAAATAATGGAGCAGATGTTCCAAAAAGTAATTAAAAATGATCACATAAACTGCAAAGTTGGTATGTCTATTTATGAACAAATAAAAGATTTACATTTTCACCGCCCTGCCCATGCTTTCCGAAATTATATTTGCAAAAGTGATTTATAAGGATGCGGATATATTACACATTAAAGTTTAATAACAAGGCGTTTCGTAATAGTCTAAGCCGAATAAAGTATTTTTCTGTAGTTAATTTGAAATAAATGTGTGACTCAATAGATATGTTTGTATCAATTATATTTGTAGCAATTAAAAATAAAAATAAATATGGTCCTTTATGTGTACAAAACTACTATCAAATTACTAAATAAAAAAATACATAAAACAAAAAACCAGTGTGCTTATGACCACACGACTGAAGTGAAACTTCTTTTGCACCATCTGTATGTATATATATATATATATATATATATATATATATATATATATATATATATGTGTGTACAATATATACATGTATACACATATACATATATTAATTTTCTATAAATATTTAAATTTATTTCATGCTTTCATTTATAAATTAATATTTTTGCATAGACCTCCAATTTAAAAAAAAAAAAAAAAAAGTGGATTCCCTCGGGGCCAAAAGGTCGGGCTCTTCCTCCTGAATCAGGGGACCCCAAACTCGGGTAGTCCACGACCTCTGGTTCTCGAGATAATCCACGGGGGGTGAGGTAACTAAAGGGGGGGGGGTAGATTTCGTGGGGTTGCGGGGGGTAGGGGGGAGGGGGAGAGGGGGGAGTGGATTCCCTCGGGGCCAAAAGGTCGGGCTCCTCCTCCTGATTCAGGGGACCCCAAACTCGGGTAGTCCACGACCTCTGGTTCCCGAGATAATCCACGGGGGGGGGTGAGGTAATCAATGAGGGGGGTCGGGGGGTGTTCGCAGCGTCATGTTCTCGAAGAAATTCATAGTTCTTAATCAATCAAGGTACTTAGCTTAATAATTGAGCTTATGAGGCTCGAAAGCAATTTGTACTTTGTGTCCAATTATCGTATTGTGACGATATCTTAAAGCTTCTATACTTTCAATTATATCAGAAATGTTCAGCAAAAATATATAAAACAATATAAAGGCCAGAACAGAACGAAATTTATAAATTTATTTGTGCACTTAGGTAATCAATTGTTAACAAATCTTAAAAAGATCCAAAAAATATATATTGCCTTCGGCGAGATGCGAACTCACAACTTCATACACGACTCAATTGTTAACAAATCTTAAAAAGATCCAAAAAATGTATATTGCCTTCGGCGAGATGCGAACTCACAACTTCATACTCGACAGGTCATGCAATATTTACGTGAGCCAACTCCTTGTTTGTATTACAGACGAAATAGGACTATACTCTGCTTCCGTTCGCCTTCATCATTTTTTTTTCCTATCATTTTTCGTAACGCTTTCGCTAGTTTTCTCCCCAAGTCAAGCGTGCCTAAAGAAGTTTCACTTCAAAAATAATTTAAACATAAGCTCTTATTCTATAAATATTTATTAGCGGTTTGGCCGACAACCGAATCCGACGAAGCGCGGCCAGTCATCAACTTTCCGACCTTTGCCAAATTATAGACACAGAATTAAAATTTAGCTAAACGTGACAACCCTAAGACAGTAGGCAATTATATCGCGGATTGGGTCGGAGATAACCTACTTCCCTCTTTATACTATGCCGCTGCTCTCCAAATAGATTGGCGAAAGCCAATTAATATCTTTTTTATCTAACACTGTCATGCACTCTTCTCACAAAAATTTAAACATTCTTACAGTATAATCATCCATTCATTCGCAAACATAACAAGATCTGTGTTTGAGTTCAGGATAGCGGTTAATGTCCAAGAAATAGGGGTAGAGTAGCCAATAAGCGATGTTTTCTGCCATAACAGTAATCGTCTGGCACAATTAGATTGCAGATTTAAATATAAAGAACCGGGTTGTCAATAATCTTCTAAAAAGTTTTAAATACAGATCCTACCTTCTATAGAATTGAAACTCGAGCAGACCAACAGGAACACATAAGGAATGCTTTTGAACATTTTCTAAAACTAACGCATACTAATTTTCATAGGGATTATTATATGTATACACACTCAAAGACGAAGACTCAAATTTTGAACGGACCAATGCGCCAAACACGAGTTGGGTAATGTATAGATGTATCCAGGCCGGACAAGGTGTTTTTGGATTTACCATTATGGATTTCTTATTCAGGAGTTCGGAAATCGGCGGCTAAACACCCCGAACTTCAGCAAGCACGTATAAGCGTTGGTACTGCGTCAGATCTCACCCCGGTCATGTCCGATCGCAGTCCCATTGGACTATGAGAGTAAAGGACAGAGAGTGTACCTGTATTTACACTTGTGCACCATAATATCTCCTGCATACCGTTACGGTCCAGACGAAGCATTTCGCCTCCTCTTTTATACCGCGTACATCAAGGGACTGGAAGAGTTTTCCTACAGCGGTCTTCTCGTCTGATTAAAATTTCAGTGTCTTCAAGGCTAAAATGAATGAACTAATGAATGAACTAAATGAATAAACTAATGCACTTTACCATCAACGATTGCATCACTGCTTACCATCAGGCGGAAACGCGTTCGAGCACTAATTTGTTACGTATAAAAAAGAAATAACCATCTGTAATCTCCGCTGAGGTAGCTACCGCTACCAAAATCAGTCGGTAAGTTCATTATCAACCTTTTATCGTCCCACTGCTGGGCAGAGGTCTCCTCTCATATAGAGAAGGATTGAGCGTAATCACCACGCTTGCTCAATGCGGGTTGGCGATTTCAGACTTAAAGTCCAGGTTTCCTCAAGATGTTTTCTTTCACCTTCAGTCATTGGTGTCCAAGATATACTTAGAAAGTACATATAACTTTAGAAAAGTTACATTGGTACTTGCCTGACCTGGAATCGAACCCGCGCACTTATACTTGAGGGGCTGGTGTTTTAACCATTAGGCCACCACGACTTCGTCGGGAAGTTATCTATTAATTATTTCTGTATAAAAAATGAAAAATTAAACTACTATCACAGTATACATACACTTCTCGCACTGATCTTGATCTACAAGGTTATATATACTTAAAAATAAAATCATAAAATCCGTATTTTTTGAGAAAGAAACTGTGCCTCTCCAACTGCGAAATGTTTAGCAGATTATATTTCACGTTGAATATTTAAATTTAATTTTCGCAACATTCGAAGCCCTTTACTACGTTCGTGATCACGGTAAATGGATAAAATAACTGCCTCACGGACTCAGTAATTTGAATGAAAAGCCTCTGAATAAATATTATTGTCGGACCTGTGAATAAAAATGAGTTGAAGTATTTGTTACAAGGAATAAAATACTGCTTGATCCGTTTCGTGCAGTGTTGCATGATTTCACTAATTACGAGTCAGTAATGCTCTCTAATAATAAGACTTTATATCGCTTGACAATCGTTAATTTACAGCACACCAAGCTACTACAATCTATCAGATTTCTTTATTACATGTTTAACTTTATTATAAAGCATTAATTTTTGATATTTTCAGGTAGATTGACCTGCTGTCGTCTGTACATATGCTAATTGCATGGTAAACTCAGCTTGCGAGATGTACAATCTGTGTGACGTCAATGTGACGCATTGTTCGCGTGTGGCATTTGTAGATATAGCTACAATTTTTTAAAATAAGAACTTTAACTTGGGACACTAATACAGTAGAAACTCGATTAACCGGACTAATTGTTGTCGTTAGGCATCCGGATAATCGAAAATCCGGATAATCGAATGTATGAAGAAAAGCGGGCTTTATGTATACATATGTAGTACATATGTACAATAGTGTTATTCAAAAACAACAAATACATATTAACCTTGTATTTCCAATTCACGAATTCCATGACGAGATTTAAATCTGTACAACCATCCGTTACTTGCCACAAACGATTCATTGCCACCTATTTTTTTATTTAACTGTAATGCTTTTTCACACAGTAAAAGCCCAGATATCGGTTGCCCAGTTGATCGTTTTTGTAAAAACCAACAATATAAAGCGTCTTCTAACAGTTCATTTTCGGTTTCTCATCATTTTTCTATGTTTACTCCCGTCTTTACTATCTAATTTGCAGGTGTACAACAAAATTGAATCAGTATTCTTCTTAATGACACTTATCATGGATGTACCTACACCATACTTATCAGCTAACTTACGACCAGTTTCTCCTTTTTTTAATGAATCAATAATATTTATTTTGTCTTTAAGCGATAGAACCACTCGCTTACGCTTTGACATTTTTGACACGTGACACGCGTGTCCGAGCCCAGTAACAATTGCGAACTAAAACAATAAGTAACTAAACGCGTGGGGAGCGCACTCTGCGGGGCGCGGGGTGCGCGGGTGGGATTAATGCCAGTTCTGACACGTTCATGCTTGCATAAATTCGACTTGGAGGTATTTCGTATATTGGTCGTGGTTGGTAGTCCGGATAATCGCGAATCCGCATAACTGAGGGCCGGATAATCGAGTTTCTACTGTACGTATATTGACTATTATACTAAACACATCTTCATAATCAGCCCAGCCTTTTCGCAACTATTTATTGTTGCCTTCCAGTCTAAATTGATGCGGTAGAATTCCAGTATTTTACAAGGAGCGACTGCCTATCTGAGTTCTACAACTTAGTTATTGGTAACAATAACTCCTTTGCCTGATTGCCGTCTTGTCGAACTTCTGACTATAGGCGTAACGACAGTCAGAGATCTGACAGCTGGAACCAACGACTTAACGTAGTTTTCGACGCTTGGAGAAGTTTAGGGGTTTCCTATTTTACTACTTAGTAAATGTATTCGTAAATTGTACAACGTAGTTCTTTATCTACTTCCATGGGAACGTAATTTTATTCTATTTTTATATTTTATGAAAAGTGAAGCCGATGTCGACTATTCTTCGAATGTCAAACGTGGATTGAAGAAGCAAGAGTGTACATAAAAAATAATAATAACTAAAAACAAAAAATACGATGCTACATTGGACCTTTTTGTATCTTGTGAGATTAGTAGAGGAAGGAAACCGCTAGCAGTATGCGTCCATTTACTTGTTATAGCAATGTCACTGAGTATCACAGACTATAAAAAATATTTATACTGGGTAACACTCATAGACAAAAAATTCGTCTCGCCTGAAGTAAAAATTAATAATTTATTATATTTAGCAATATTTTACGTATTTATACCTATATATTTTTGTATTGCTCTGATTTTCCGTGACTTCACACCAGGCCCTAGAATACAGCGCTGCGAAATTTAATTGTTAAATGTCTAATCATTTTGCTGGGATGAGATGAGAAAATACCCAAAAGCATGGAAATAGGGTTGAAAGTTATTAAAAAATAAAACCGGCCAAATGTGAGTCGGATTCGCGCACGAAGGGTTTCGTAGTATTATCTTTAAAAACCGAAAAAAAAAAATCACGTTTGTTGTATGGTAGCACCTCTTCAATATTTATTTTATTTTAATTTAATTCTTTATTTTTAATTTTATTATATAACCTAATATTCTGTGAACATTTCAAGCGGCTATCTATTTCCATTATTAATATGGAGCATAAAACGTTTGTTGTATGAGAGCCCCCCTTAAATATTTTATTTCTAGTATTTGTTATTATGGCGGCAACAGAAATGCATAACTTTGATAATTTCAATTGTCTAGATATTATGGTTCATCAGATACAGCCTGGTGATAGACGGACGGACAGACGGACAGCAAATTCTCATGAATAGGGTTCCATTTTACCTTTTAGGTACGGAACCCTAAAAAGGTTTTTGTGTAATAACTTTCTCGAGTGAGGCTCTAGCACTTCACTCATCTATGTGCCTTCTCAACCACTCAGATATATTTTACGTAAGTATATATTATCCAATATGGTTATCGCCTAAATCCCTTGTTAATAAACTGTCACGCCATGTAGACCCCTATACAAACCATGAGATTAATCCCTGGCGCAGTTTAACCAGGTTTGTAGGCGACACGTCGAAAGCCATGTAGTTAGTTGTGCACACAGGTCAACAAGTTTAATTAAATGTTAACGCGGCAATGTGTCCCTTGTACAGATAGCCAAATATATAACGTTATTTTTCCTTGTTTTAGCGAATCCTGAATACAGTTTGTACAGAATAAGCAACTGAATCGATTCCAATCATTTTTACATCATGATATATTTTTTCCCAAATACATTGCTGCTTGGATACGGAGCGAGCGCATGCAGCTTTACGATAGATCATAGTACTCGTGCGCACAACAGCTGACGCCAGAGGTCAAAGCTCCGCGCTCGCCCGCACAAGCGGACCTTTGACCATATTTTTGTTGGGATAACCGAGTAGACTAGCAAGCTAATAACTTTGTGGTTTTTCATTGTAACTTTTTGAAATTTTGTACATAAGTTGTTTACTTAAAAATAATGTTGTATACGTGCACGCAACTGGGCTCATATACTTTTAATCGTTTTTAAAAAAGTAACCAAACTTACTTCAGAAAGATTGTATGGGTTCATTTGAAGGTTTAATTAATTAGAAAGAATGTAAAACGTGCCGAAATGCAATGTAAATTGTCACAGCAGTCCTGATTACAATAACAACATAACAGAACGCCCATTGTAATGAAATGTACATGCTGAGATAAATAGAAGGTGAAGTAGTCTTGGCAATGTTAGATAGCAGCCGACAGGTAGGCCGGCACAGAAGGGGCCCATTCGGCAGTGTCCGGGCAGCAGACAGCTCGGAAAGTTGGCAGCAAACCCCTGGATGGGTAGTATTACTAGGAGACTCAGAATTTTTTGTGGTTTAACACGTTGCATGTCCGTGCATTATATATAAGTCAATTTTGGCTGCTGCTGGGACGTCCGCGCTTTATCAGTAATGCACGAGCCTTTTCTTTTTGAATGGGGTTTTGTAAACTGGGCGTGAGAGCTACTTCTTTAATATTTTGCAGACGTATAAGCAGTGAATTGGAAATAATAAAACATCAATTTCCCGTGATTTTTTTTTATTAGTTGATAACATGAACTGGGTTATTGAAAAGCATTATTATTTGAATAAAGTTCACTTACAATTACTGAGATTCTTTATAACATGGTAAGCAAAATGGTTTATTACATGGAATGCACTTGATGAGTGGCTGTATTTTATATAATCAGTCGCCTTCATTACGTGGTGCATTATTTGTAATGCACGGTATTCTGGCTGTCACGTCCAGGCATTAAAAATAATGTAATGCTGAAATTCAGTATATTCAAAAGTTTTATTGAAAATCATTTGTATATGAAATGAAACAGTTTTTCCGAAAAAAAAAATTGGACGTCACGACCACCAAAGTCAGAGTACTTTGGTGGTCGTGACGTCCAATTTTTCAACAGGAAGACAGGCAACGTGTTGAGGTTCCTTTTAGAAAAAGGTAACGTATCGTATATGTACATTACGTTTACATACATTAAAGTGTAAGTATAAAATTAGTATAAAAAACAAATATTAAAAAAAGTGTAAGTATGTATTCACACTTATTATTCCAAATTATTTTGTATTCAATCCTGCAGATCAGAATAAGCATTACATTACATTGTTTCACATTAAAGCTTATTTTCCACTTACCAATTTTGCTGACTGTACGTCAAGGACGCATTAATTTATAATGAACTTGGTCCTTTATACTTGACTTTGGACAAGAAAGATTGTTCATTACTTAGGACGAGTTCAGGTAACTTTTGCCTTTTAACGTTTACTTATGTTCAAGTTAGCGTTCATAAAGGAGAAAGTTGAAGATTTGAATCGTTTTAACGACTGTTATTTTTCTTTTCAAAACAGGTTTAAATTAAATACTAAATATTTACCTGACCTAGTCATCTACTGATTTGCAAATGTTCTGCCGTGGAAATTGCCAAAGAGCAATGAGTATGAAAAGACGCCAGAATTCAGAACAACACACTGCGTTCCAAAACGGGCATACTGGATATTGGTAAGAAGGTTCCCAGGCTCAAATAAGATTGGGCGAGCTATATCAGCCGCATGCATAATGACCACTCGGCAAAAGCCTCTACACAATTAGTGTCTAACAATTGTGGGGCACCGCCGAATCCAGAAAAACATCACGTGGTCACGCACCACGAGAACTGGTACAAGGTAGTGCCAGAGAAGAGTTTCTGGAAGGATTTGGGAAAAGCCTTTGCCCAGCAGTGGAACAGCATAACACAAAAAATGGAGCCGTCACGGGACGCCTGGTAGATGTGAAACATCGACGTTATTTCGTAAAAGTAGTATGCAGAAAAGAACAGATTGTGGTAGGAACTAAAAATGTCAATAAAATAAAATAAAAAAAAATATAACGATTTTTTTTCTAGATAACGATGATTTTTTATTAAATAAACATTCATTTTCATTAAATACAAAAATTTACATATTTATTTTAAATCGAAACTACTCAATTAGTTTAATCAGTGACTTCGGTAATAGTTACATTCGATGTTGCCTCTGAGAACAGTATTACTGTGACAATTGGTCGATGGTAACTGAAGTACGATACGAAAGTATTGGACATAACATTATTAAGATATCTAATAAATACAGCATCTATTGTTGTTCCGTATCTGGTGGTAGGTTCTCTTGGATTGTTATTAATTTCCAATTGAAATTCTTCTTGAAGAAACGTAATTAATGGCGTTGATGAAATGGCTTCAATATATTAGTGAACTCAAGAATCTTAGCTAGTTATTTCAATATACTACTAAAGATCGTAAATTATAAATATAAATAATGAATGTTTCACTATAAACTCCATTATGATTAGAAAAATAAATATGCAGAAAAAAATTTTAAATGGCTTCAATATATTAGTGAACTCAAGAATCTTAGCTAGTTATTTCAATATACTACTAAAGATCGTAAATTATAAATATAAATAATGAATGTTTCACTATAAACTCCATTATGATTAGAAAAATTAATTAATTTTTTAAAGTTTAAATTAATAACAAATAAGAAAAAGATTCGTGCGCTGCACGCCATCAGCTGATTTTAAAATAAAGTTCTGTCAGTCTTAATAAATTTATTCTCTAAGCAATTGTTTTAATGCATTAATTTCAATAAGAATGAAATTAAAATTAATAATTAATTTAAAAACATGATATGCAATGAAATTTATGTGAATTTTAATCTACCTAGAGAGTAGATTTTACATTTACTGGCGCTCAATACACACCAAATATACGCGTGCTAAATGCACAGATAAATGCATACTTTAATTATAAAAATAAAATTAACTTACTGATGACTTGATAACTCTCTAAATTATCACGGTTAGACATTTTATTATCAGAACAGAAAAATGATTGATAGTCATCAGTAAGTTAATTTTATAAAAATAAAATTAACTTACTGATGACTTGATAACTCTCTAAATTATCACGGTCAGACATTTTATTATCAGAACAGAAAAATGATTTATTTACCAGAAAAACACAGGTTATGAGTACTGTAATAAACAGAGTATACACTATAGGTATCCGAGCTCAGTGGAGTGAAAGAGATGGCTTAACGCCGGATCGAGTGAGAGAGAAACGCACAGTCGATTCCGAGCTCAGTGGAGCGAAAGAGATGGCTTAACGCCGGATCGAGTGAGAGAGAAACGCACAGTCGATTGCGCGTGGCGACGCGTCGCCACGCCAGAAATCGGTCTCACGTGCGCCTATAGATGTTTCACATCAAAAATTTATTTATTTACTAGGTGTTCTTTCCTCGAAAATCACAGCTCCTATATGGTCGAGCCAATGCAAAAATCTTCTTCACTTTCGTCAGTTTTGTATGAACTATAACAGCAGGCGGACCGCATCGCGCCTTATGTAATGAAATGCGATACTCTGCGGTCTAGCCTTTTCTTTTAAATTAATTTCTGGAATCCAATACAAATGCAAACAGATAATTCACTTTAATCCGATCGAACAGAAATGGCATTCAACTATACGTTAGCAGAAGAGAGGCCGGCCACCGAATAGATAGATATCATGGGCGTAAGCATATGGATGCAGCTCTCGGCAAATCACTAAACCTTTGAAATATTCAACATATAACTTTTCTCAGACCTAGATCACATTCCTAAAGTTCCTCTACAGTGAAGCTTTATCTTCAGACTCTCTCAAAGAAGCTTTGACGCCTTAGTTATAAAGTTCCAACCACACGTGCGGGTCACTTACCTACTTACGCGTAGTTCTAAAGAGCTGGAAGGCGGAAGGAACCTCTTGACATACTTTTAGATTTTCGCCGGTAATTTAATCAAGTGCTTTTATTTCTTCTACATATGTACTTTAAATAGGTAGGTACATACTTACAATCCTTTCGACGTTATTTTACCCCTGTTTTGCATCACTGCCAAAATTAAACCGATCTTTATGCTCATTACAATATAGTTGCTACTCTCATAATATACAGTAACATACTGTATGTATGTAAAACAACTGTGAACTGCGAAGCCAGATTTGAAAAATGTTGTAAAAGGAATAATTACAGTTAAGACATTTTTTCCTCAGCAACTTCTTTATACGGTCTACATGCAAACAATCGTTATAATAATACTGCTATTCAGTTACATCCGATTGGAGTGGATGCCGATCCCAACAAAGATGTGTGAAACGGCTAGGTGGATGCTGATAACATTGGAACCTTGCTTAATGCTGACTATTGCCAGGAGGTTTGAATGTCCGTATATCGGACATGCTGCTAGCTGTGTTCGGTAATTTTTACTTCATGTGCGTTACCTAAAAAAAATGCCTTTTTTATTTTTTATTTAATTACTACAACATTCTTGTTAAAATCTGACACGAATACAATAATTTACATATGTGACGATTATGCCCGCACCTTTTTCACAAAACTCTGTAAATAACTCCATCAGCTAAGGTAGCTTTATTTAGAAAAATTCAAATACAAATTTCGTTCGTTTCCTTTCGTTTATTTATTTGTATTGAGCTGAATAAACTATGTATTTGTCCTTTGTTTGTTCAACGATCACATGATATGTCATGTTGGATACAACCTCCTTGGTGATTATTATTAGTCGACCGGTTTGAAAGGGATCACACGAAATCCCTTCCCAATTTGTTTTGTTATTCTACTTCCGACCCTTACCAACGACATAGTTTTCCTTTCTGTTCGTTTTTCGATATTAACAGTAATTCGTGATTGTTGTTACGTAGTTGACCTTTGACCTTTGAAACAGGGTTTTATTCACTTATGAACAAAACCCTTGTTCCTTCAACTGTCTAGCTAGGAAAGTGAAAAATACAGGTGTAATGTTGTTTAGTAAAACCAACCAACTATATGTACACGTCATCATAAACAAACGAATGTTTATAGCGTGAAATAAATGCAAGTTAACACAAAAAATGCCTCAACTGCCGAGCATAACAATGCAAAAAAAAAAGAAAAAAAAAGAGTTCACCGCTTGGGACCTCTGCGCGGTAGCAAATATAGAATTAATTTCACATTTTCTTCGCGAACAATAGAACGAGTTCCTTTGTACAATTGTTTTGTAGTGTTTTAATCTTGATTTAATGTATTTTCTTTGAAATATGGATTGTAAATGTATTTCGTAGGTATTTATATACCGCCTTGTTTAGTTTCTTAAAGATTAAGCTCAGCAAAGAAGATTAAAGTGATGAGTTCTCTGAAAGGTTAGATTGAATTAAATGCAGGATTATAATAGACTAGCTGTACCCCGAGGTTTTACCCGCATAGATTTTGATCCAGTAGGAACATCGGGATCAAAAATATCCTATATCTATCTATCCTATGTGTTTATAGTTTACATACTCCTCCTTATCATCATCGTCAACCTTTTTTATCGTCCCACTGCTGGGTACAAGGTCTCCTGATTATAAACTATCTGTATGCCAAATTTCAGCCAAATCCGTTGAGAAGTTTTTGCGTGAAAGAAAAACAAATATCCATCCATATTCACAAACTTTTGTATTGTAGTATAATATTAGTAGGATTTGATATTTCGTTTTAATTAAGTTGTGAATTAAAGATTACAATGAACTTAAACACTACTATCATAATATGAAAATGGTTTCTTTTTATTACTAATTTTATTTTTCTATCTTTATCAACCTATTTACATCCCCACTGCAAGGGCACTGGCCTCCATTAATAACATGAGGGGTATACTCACCACGCTTTGCAGATGGGTTGGCGAGGGTTTTGGTATAAATTGCAGACTCTTCCTTCTCTGTATGCTGGTGACTTTGTACGGAATCTACCTTAGTCGCCTTCTACGACATCTTGGTAAGAGTCAGTGTGGCCTATTCTACTCTGCCGGGGAACACACGGCTGCACGGTTATTTTTCTATGATGATTAGTAATTTGGTTCTAAATGATATTTTTTTCCACTCGATATTTCGCAGTACTTTCTCATCGCCGTTGTAACTACCAAAGTCAAATATAATTACATAAAGAAGTATGAAAATTACAACCAGTATTAACAAGGATTATCGTATTACGTAGCAACTTAGCTGTGGAAGTCAAATAAGCAGCCGATTCATGTATGATACGTGAGCGTATCATTAGTATTGAGCTACACCCACTTAGATTGAAAGCCTATCCCAACATGATTGCATGGTCATGACAACATAGTGAAAAATAAATTGGCATCAAAACCAAATCAGAAATGAGGAGATCCGTAGAAGAAACAAAGTCACCGACATAGTTCTTCGAGTCGTTAAAATTAAGTGGTAGTGGGCAGGGCACATTGTTCACCAATAAGGCAATAAGGTTCTAGAGTGGTGGCCACGTAACGGAAGATGCAGCGTAGGGAGGCCCCCAACAAGGTGGATCGATGACCTAATAAAGGTCATGATTTGGACAGCACAAGACCAGTCTTTGTGGAAAGCCTTGGGGGAAGCCTTTGTCCATCAGTGGACCTCCATAGGCTGAAGAAGAAGGACGAGAATGAGGACGGTAATGACTCGAATATGTTAACAGTAGTACTTATTATTATGAATTATTACCGCCATATTCATCAAATTCCTTTGACGTTCAGCAAAATCATGAACAATGTGTACCTGTACATAACATGAATTTATAATTCCTCGGGTTTAGCAAGACTACACCGTTTCAAAGCTGCGCAAACACCATGTCACACCCATGAATATTACATTAAATGTAGCAGCCCTTGCACAGTCATATCACTTTGAAGCACACTTGTGTTATGACCTGGGTTTGTAGCCAACATGTTTGTTCAAGATATTGCAGACGTCAATTATTTGGCTGTGAAAGAATTACACACAGTCAATTCATGACAATTTCAATTACCTACGCATTTAATAAAAAATGACATTAATGCCCGTCCTAGAAGTTAAGTGCATTGGATAGATGTCTCATATTAACTACCATAATATCTGTGGCGATCTTTTTATACCTATACACCGTTTTCTACGCGTCATTCATAAGCTTTGGCCAATGCTCCTGTATCTTTTATTAATAAAATCTAAGATAACGGAATGAAATGAAGTAGTACCTACCTGAAAAGGCTTCGCTACAAAGATATTTGTAATTTCATTGAATGAAATTTAGTTGAGCTATGCAGTAAGAAAAGGTCTTACGAGTAATTCAGCATATATGTATATAGCGTTAGAAGGCTAATAACCGTTAATAATTGCAATAACCGTTGGCGCTTAAGGAAGCGCCAACGGTTATTGCAATTATTATGAATTTCTCCTCTATCGTGGATGCGTTTACAAACATTTATACTAAAATACACAAGCGACCAGGCCCGGAAAATTTATCTTTAGACAATACAAATATTTGTTCCGTGCGGGAATCGAACCCGCTACACGCAACGCAGTGTTGATCACTAATCTTAAATATCATCAACATCATCATTTCAGCAGAAAGAAGTCCACTACTGGACATAGGCTTCCATCCTCCAAGGACCGGTCCAGCGCCAAAACAAACAAAGCGCAATGTCAAATATAATACTAATGGCGATTTATATTAATTTTAACTAAAAAAAATAAACAGAATAACCACAATCTAGATTTTAATCAGTTAACAATAATTATAACCTTAAAACAAACTAAATACACAATTTCTAGTACAAATTTAAAATAACGACTTTAGACAATCTTACGAAACGATGTTATCACGACGGCTGCCGAAGACGAAGTAAGGGACGAGTACTGACCGCGCACTGCTTTTATAGGCATGGCGGTAGGGTACTTCGAAACTAATAATTTGATGCTAATACGGCCTCTCCTGACATGTGGATGTCCTCAGCCACACTGTTCAGATGATGATTCTTGTACGTTCTAGTCATGGTCTTCGGCAAGTGGACTCTGGCGGCGCGAAGGGCTCGTGGCAATGGCTGCATCAGGAATTGGTGGACCCTGGTGCGTGTCTGCATTTTCAACACTTGAGTGGTCTTCGCAGCTAGTTGCACTGGTAGTCGGTGCTGCGAGGCCATCTTCTTCGACTAAAATGAGAAAACGGCAGTTATTAGTAATGTTCTTGTTACTGAATCTTAACATGCATGCTGTAATTGAATACAACACACATGGACGGAGAAATTAAAGTATCTCGTCTTGGCAGAGACTTATCTCAATGCCCTAATGGATAAACAGAGACGGAGGCACCATGTTAGCACGTCTCGGGCGAGCCATCGCTCATTGCCCACGCATATAGACAGAGGCACCCAGTTAGCTTGTCTCGGCAGAGCTACCGCTCAATGCCCATACACACGGATAGAGGCACACAGTTCGCATATCCCGGCAGAGCCCACGCTCAATGCCCATACACAGACAGACGCACACAGCTTGTCTCGGCAGAGCCAACGCTCCATGCCCACACAACCACCATGCACGTACCCACACATTACATGACTCGCTCAGTCCATGTAATACATGATCAAATATAACAGTAAGTACAAAAATCTACTTACAATCAAAAAACATGGCACACGACTCGGGGGTCCACTCTCCTCGCCAAGCAACCATATGCTCGGCGGCAGCCTGAGTGAATTTGCCATACGAACCAGTTAATAATTGTAGTTCGTATCGATCGTGGGCAAGGATTTTCACCACACGATATGGCCCCTTGCATCCCCGAGTCCAGCTTGCCTGTAATTTGAGAAGTTTTAATTACAAACACGTTATCATTTAGATTAAATGTACGCTTGACCTTTCGATTTCTATTAACGTATTCATCTTGTTTAAGTCTATTCTGGTCCAGCAGTTCACTAGCGCGCTGCCTTTGCAATTCCCTTAATCCTTCGCGATTCGGTCGTACGTCTTCAACAGCGACATCGCGGACCAGTGATCTTATTACTGGCGTGACTGCTTCAACACCAATCAGCAATTGTATAGGCGAGACCTGAGTAGTCTTGTGTTTAGTGCAGTTGATAACCAGCTGCATTTTCCAAAGGGAATCTGACCATTTACACTCTGATTTAGATGCCTCTATGCGTAACATATTGAGCAGGGTACGACAATATCGCTCGACCTGGCCGTTTTCATTATGCATCTCAGGTGTCACGAAATGAATTTCGCATCCCATTTCAGTAACCCAGCCACGAAAACTCGTACTTTCAAACATTCGTCCTCTATCGCATACAATAAGTTTGGGTGTACCAAATAAGGAAACTGCATTTGAAAACATTTGCTTTAATTCGTCTGAATCTTGCCTTTTAATCGCATAAAACAAACAATACTTAGAGAAGGCATCTACAATAAGCAGTACATATTTTTTATCATTTGAAATAGGGAGGGGACCTAATACGTCCATATGAATTGTATGAAATGGAGTATCCGGCTTATGCCATGATGAAATCGGGTAATGAGGAGCCCTGGGGACTTTCTTGTATGAAAGACAAATCAAGCAATGACTTATATATTTCTTTACAAAAGCATAGAGCCCTGGGAACCAAAAATGACGTAGGATTAAGTCAAGCGTCTTATCTGCACATATATGGTCATGCTGGTCATGAAAAACTCTTAAGAGACTTAATCGGTGTCCTTTAGGAATGAAACATAGTAGCCTTGGCTCCTGGCCGGTAGGGTTGTATTTATAATACAGGAGATCATTGCGAACAACATACCGGGATGAATCTAACTCATTATTATTGACTTTGTCAATCAGCGTACGAGTTTCCTCATCCGCAGATTGAGCAATCTGTGCCCAATTTTTCGGCTTACTTATTTGCAGAACATTAACAGGATTTCGACTTAGATAATCTGCGTGTTGCATCATAATGCCTTTTCTATATTCAATCGTAAAGTTGAAATCCTGCATATATATCCACCAACGTGCGACACGTGGTAAAAGATCTTTCTTACGTTCTGTCAGTTTAAGCGCATTGCAATCAGTTACAATTTTAAACATAATACCCAACAAATAGTGGCGAAAGTGTTGTAAGGCTTTTATTGTAGCGAGCGTTTCGAGCTCATAAGAATGGTATCGTGGTTCGGCCCCTTGCGTAGTTTTACTAAAGTACGCCACTACTCGCCGTTTACCATTCTCATGCACTTGGATAAGAACTGCGCCGTAACCGACAGAACTCGCGTCCGTATGCAACTCGGTTGGTAATAAAGGATCAAAAATAGCAAGCACTGGTTTGCTTGTAAGACAATCAATTATATATTTACGAGAAAATTCCTGTTCTTCACCCCAATGGAATTTAATGTTACCTCGTGTTAAACTGGCAATGGGAACAGTCTTGGACGCATAGTTGGGTATGTAACGACGAAAATACCCTGCCAAACCGAGTAACTGACGAACCTGTTTTACATTTGTGGGCACAGGGGAGTCAATCAAAGCTTTAATCTTTTGTGCGCTCGGTCTAACCTGACCCTTAGAGATAGTTCGACCTAGGTATTCAACCTCTGTAGCCACAAATGTACTTTTCTTAAGGTTTATAGAGAACCCCGCAGAAGTAAGAATTTTTAGTAACTCGCGTACATTTTCAATTGCTTCATCGATAGACGATGCCAACAACAATACGTCATCAATAAAAATAAGGGCTTTACCGGACTCTATTAGCGCTTTAAGCGTATTTGTGATGATTCGTTGATATACTACCGGCGCGTTCGCGAGACCAAACGGCATTTTCAAAAATTCGTAATGGCCCTCTGGGGTCACGAAAGCGGTCTTTGCTACAGACTCGCTATCTAGCCCAATCTGATAGAAGCCTGTCGCCATATCTACACAGGTAAAGAACTTGCTCTTACCAAGTCGATCAATGTGATCTTCTATCAACGGTAACGGATAACGATCTTTCACGGTAATAGAATTCAACGCACGGTAATCAACGCACATTCGATCATTTCCGTCCTTTTTCTTAACGAGAATGATCGGACTTGCGTATGGAGAATTCGACTCACGAATTATCTTTTTGTTTAGCAAATCTTTTATAATATCACGCACTTTCAATTTTTCATCAAATGAAAGCCTGTACGGCCTATAACAGATAGGAGTCTCACTTGTCAACTTAATGTGCATATTCCCCGTCGTAACTGTTGTTAAGGCAGTCCCGACAATAAAGAATTCCTTAAAATCATTTACAACCAACATTAATTTTTCACTGTCACTACCCTCAAGCGGCGTGTTAACCGAAATTTGATCACTTGAGTTGACGAGTAATACATTTTGACTTACCGAACTACGAGTAATACGTTGCTCATTGTTCGCACGAATGTAAGTTACCCCCTCACGGTTCAAAACATCGGTTCCTATTAGTACCGGCACAGTTAGGCATTTTGGAGAAATCACAAAAAGATCTACCTCTAATGAGATTTCTTTAAATTCTATAACTAATGTTACGACACTATGACACTCGATGTTTTGATCACCAATGCCACGTAATATCCGATATGTGGGTAGTTGTGTACACTTAAAATGTTTTAAAACTGATTCTGAGATAAGAGACACGCGCGATCCGCTGTCTATTAACACGTCTATAGGTATTCCTTGCACTACGGCCGTTGTGACGTCACAGTCTGTTGACGCGCCTCTCAACTCTGAACAAAAATTAACATTGCTTTTATTATGCGTTTCAGATCTTTGTTTAGCAAAGCAGACGGAGGCGTCATGGCCTGGCTTTTTACAGAACGAACACGACCTATTCGGCTTTTTATAGATTATTTCTGTTGATTGTTCAGTTTTAGTAGTTTTCGATTGTTTTGGGCATGAGCGTTGCACATGACCCGCACTACCACAAGCGAAACACTTTACTTCATGATTACTGAGTGGACGTTTTCGGTCAAATCGTTTATTTCGGGAGGATTTTACAGAAGTAACAGATGAACCCTGATTCGGTTTGGTATAAATAGAAAGAAATTCCACAAGGTCTTTGATCATTAAATGAGCGTTAATCGCAGCGGCGCGTATTTGAGCATCAGTTATACCACGTATGACAATTGCGACCGTTAGTTCATCGCTTAACCCTTTAACAATATTTAATCTCAAAACAGAGCGCCTAGCGTATTCTGCGTACGTGGAATATTGATCAGAATTACTATTCATGACATCAAACAATATATTAGCAACATCGATTCTTCGTGAGCAGAGCGGTTTAAATTCAACCTTGAAGTTAGACCAGGTGCGATCGTTTGTGACCCAATCGTTTAGCCAACTACGGGCATCTCCCTTCAGGCAGTTAGCAATCCGGGATAAACACTCGTTGTCATCCCATTTATTCATATCACGTGCCCTTTCAACCTCTTCACACCAAGAATCGATATCATGCATGCTGGGATCAAAGTTTGAAATATAATAATGATTGGATCTGACCTTGGTTAACGCACTCAATGCTCCAATGAGGCGATCTGTAGAATCCAGGGATGCTGAAGTACTTGCTAGGGATTCCCCAACAATGCTAGTGTTTGACTCAGGCGCTGCCAGTTGTGGGTCCCGTAGCAGAGGCGCCATGATTTGCCCAGGCGCCACAATGGCACGTGTGTCAGGTGTAGTTGCCACGGTGCTGGTTGCGGGTAGGCTAGCGTGTTCTAGCGCGTTCAGACGCCCTAAAATGGCTCCAAGGGTTTCTTGGAGTTCAGCTGCATTACTATTTTGATCATTCCTATTTCTGCCTCGATTACGAGTGGTAGCTCGTTCGGACATGATTCAAAATCTGTTCGCACAACACTAAAGATAAGATAGGCAATGGAGCCTATCCCACTTCTGATAATGGCGATTTATATTAATTTTAACTAAAAAAAATAAACAGAATAACCACAATCTAGATTTTAATCAGTTAACAATAATTATAACCTTAAAACAAACTAAATACACAATTTCTAGTACAAATTTAAAATAACGACTTTAGACAATCTTACGAAACGATGTTATCACGACGGCTGCCGAAGACGAAGTAAGGGACGAGTACTGACCGCGCACTGCTTTTATAGGCATGGCGGTAGGGTACTTCGAAACTAATAATTTGATGCTAATAATACATATAATATAACCTAAAATTAAATGAGCCTAAAGTAATTTTTTGTGCCGTCAAAAGTCAGGAAGTGAATCAATGATGGATAGAGCAAAATTGCCTACGGACGTCTCGCGTACTTATACACTGTTGGTTTTTCTTTTTTCTTTGGCAAGTAGATACTTTTTCAGTTACAAACTTGAATTACAAAGAATATTTCATTAATTAATAATTAAAATAAGGAAAACTAAAGTTGCTTTTCATAATTTTAATTTGTTCGTGTCGGAAGGATCTTGGGAACGCGGTTTTATCTTAAGAAGGCCTGACGCAGCGAGCTGAATGTTAAATGTTGTAGCGTCTGTTCTCATTTATATTCTACTAGCGTCCCGCCCCGGCTTCGCACGGGTGCTATGCTGATACTAAATATACTACAGAAAAACTGTGAACGTTATGTATAAAAGCTTAGCGTCGCTCTCGCCACCCCGACCGGTCGGTGCCGCCGCAAGCGCGACGCCATCCTATTTTTAATTCTGTAATATTTTCGAAAATATTCATTTAAATCATATACTCTAAAGGGCGATATAGATCTATATTAAATCAACAATATATTTAAGGTATCAAATTGGATAAGGATTAATACATTAATGCTGTATATTGGTTAAAATAGCTTCAAAATTAGCCAATATTTGTCGTAAAAAGTAAATGACAAAAAAAAATTATTATGGCATATCCATAAGAGATAAACATATACCATTGTGGAATTTTCTGTAGACCTTTTCAATGTATACAATACTTGGTACATTATTTTCTCTTTTTTACTACATTATTTTATAAATCTCGTAGGGTTCAGCCTGCGTTTCACTGCAAACGCGTAAAACATGTAATTGTAGCGGCTCAACGCTCAACCGCTACACCAAACGCATCTTCGAGTAACATCGACGCGGCTCGGGGCCGTTCGGTTTCGCAGCGCGCCAACACAACAGTCCATTGTTCGCCGCTGCGCAAGGCACTCACGCGCTTGATTACTCGCTAATATTATAATTTGCTCTGCCGCGATCATAATAGTACTTGTAAATTCTCATTTCACGCTTTAAAATTCTTCCGCCTAATGCTATTCAGTGTTCTATTCTATTCTTCCACTATCCTAAGCTGTCATCTGTTGTGTTACTGTACTTTCTAACCTTTTGTCTTGATTATGAAATCTTAATTTAAAATTATAACTGTTACTGAGAATTTTGATTTTTATTTGTGGACGATACCTACATAATTATTTACGACATCACATTAGAAACCTTAAAAATAATATTATTTCTCCACTAATTAATGGATGTTACGTGACCTTCCCCTTTTATCGAAGAATTAATCATACATAGGGACATAGGGAAAGAGAAAACAACTTTGTTTTATACTATATAGTAATAAGATACCAGGTTCTGGAAAAATATAGATTTAAAGGAAAACTACAAACGATATTGTGCTGACAATGAAAGAAAGAAAGAAAGAAAAATGTATTTATTGACATTACAGCAAGATACATAAATTTAAAACTATAAAACTTGTCTTGTAATGCCAAAAGGGCCTCAGCTCAGCATAATGTCAGATAACAACACGAAGTGTACCATCTGACCAAATGACAGCTGCGTTCGACCTTTTCAAAGCGCGCTAGTTCTTTTTTCTTCTTGGATTTGTCCCTCTTGGACATTAGCCACAACAAAATTAAAAGGTAGGGAAACTAAACTTAATAAAGGAACCGTGAAAGAATTTAAGGAATTTGGAAGGAATAGGATTGTGGGATGGCTAGGATATATAGATTATCAACAGCGCGCTAGTTAATATTATTCTACACTTCTGGACGCATCTATTGGCCCACCTTGCATTTTCAGTTTCGTTTGGTCCTAACTAAAATTTTATAATAGGTCGAGCAAAAAGTTTTAATGCAGTTTTGAACCTGGCACATTCACAATTTCATTCAATAGTCTTTTTTGAATTTCGAACACAGGATTTAAAGAAACAAAACACAATTTAGAGCCTGTTTGTTGATATCAAACAATCGAATACTAAGAAAACTTGATTTTATTGGTTTACTTGGATTTAATTCTTGAAAAAGTGATTGATATCTTTGGTGTTGCAACAAACATTACTTATTCTTAACATTAAGGTGAGGTTCTATCAATAATCTATGGATACTTCACCTGAAGTCGCCACTCAAGCTGTGACACTTATTCAGGCCGGACACAGCCAAAGAAATGTGAGTTCTCAACTAAATTTAAGTCGATCTGCGGTCCAAAATGTTTATCGGAGGTACCTAGAGACTGGCAGCTTTGTTCGTCGCGAAGGAAAGCCACGATCTCGGGTCACAATTGAAAGGCAGGATAAATTCATGGTGACGACCAGCTTGAGAAATCGTCACCTTACCTCCATTGAGATACAAAACCAACTTCGCGACTTCCACGGAGTATCTGTGAGCGCTCGAACTGTTCGGAGAAGGTTAAAAGAACGCGATATGTTACCACACAAGCCAGCTAATGGGCCCAAACTAACGCGAGCCCACCAAACAGCGCGCCTTCATTTCGCACGCACTCATTTAAATTAGACACAGCAAGATTGGAGCCGTGTACTCTTTTCTGATAAGTCTAAAATTGTGTTACATGGCAATGATGGAAGGAAGAAGGTCTACCGACGTAAGGGAGGCTGTTTCGCACAATGCTGCTCTGAAGAGAGGGTTGCTTATGGCGGTGGCTCATGGACTGTCTGGGGCGGTATATCCGCGAGCAGCAAAACTCAACTTGAGGTTGTTACAGGACCACGGCTGCCAACATTAAATGCTAAAAGGTACATTCGTGAGTGCTTAGAACCTCACGTGATACCATACGCGGACTATTTGGGCCCAAATTTCCTTTTTATGCATGATAATGCAAGAGCCCATACGGCCGGCATCGTCAGGGAATATCTTCGGGATGTAAACATCACAGTTATGGACTGGCCAACCAGAAGCCCAAACATGAACCCCATTGAGCACATGTGGGACGAGCTAAAAAGACGTGTTAGGGCTCGTCAGCCAGTTGCCCAGACGATGCAGGAGTTGAAAACTGCCATAGAAGAGACAGGGGAGATGATCCCTCAAAATTTCACAGAGCGGTTGATGAACTCTATGCCTAATCGTATGAGAGCTGTGGTAGATTCCCATGGAGGTAACACGCGTTATTAAATTAAGCCTTTATTTGATAAAACATGTTTTTATTCAAAAATCAATTGCCTTTAACAAGTCGCATATCCGACTTGTTAGGCGTAGCTCCATGTCGTATGGTATTCTGAATTCAAATTTAAAACAATACGATCGAAAAAGATGGTAAAATGTATCATATTCAAAACTGCATCAATAGTTTTTGTTCAATCTACGTGCTATTTGTTTTTACATAAAATATCTCCCCATGACAATAATTCTGCTTTCCATAAATTAAATAATTTTTGGATTTTGATCTCTATATTCGAAGGTGGGAACCTTCGGATACGAGCAAAATCATAAATTTAATCTATTTATAACCCTACTAACATCCTTATTCGTATCCTACCCTACTAATATCATAAACATAAAGTATATTTATAAGCAGGTTTGTTACTTTTTCATATAAAAACTGCTCAACGGATTTCAATGAAATTTGGCACACAGTACACAACCAGGAATAACACATCAACATCATTATCTCAGCCACATGAACTCCACTGCTGAACATAGGTCTTACCAAAGGATTTCCAAAAAGAAATCCTTTGCATTCAGCACTTCCCTGCGATTTTGGTCAGATCATGCGACCACCTTGTCGGTGGGCGTCCGACGTTGCGCTTGCCGGTACGTGATCGCCATTCAAGAGCCTCTCTGCCCCATCGGCCATCGGCTCTACGAGATATGTGCCCCGCCCACTGCCACTTCAGAGAGCTAATCCGTTGGGCTATGTCGACGACTTTAAGAATCTCCTCATTAGCATATCCTCCATACCTAGCATAACCCTCTCCATAGCTCTTTGTACGACCTTGAACTTTCTTATGAGGCCCATAGTGAAGCACGAAAACCCACGAAATTGAAACCTACCCGAGTGAAACGCGGGGCGCAGATATTTATTAGTATAAATATATGTATATTACATCATGTTTCATATCAACTTACTTTTATCTCTACGTCAAATCTCGGAATTCTAAGAATAACTCATTTCTAAGCGAAACTCCGCACATATAAGCATACGGCTGCCTGCAGGCATATGGGATACCCAAGAGATTCGTAAACCGTCACCAACATAGAAACCCTCTTTGCCGTTGAGAACTCCACATCAGGGTAAGACAACCCTTGGGATAGGACCATGGATATTAAAACGAACAGTCTGTTAATACTTACTGCTAGCTCCATGAATTACGATGTTTAGAAGAATACGTAATTTTAGGCCTAGTTGCATGGATATGACTTTTTATTAAAAAATGTTTATTATTTATTTTATTATTTATGTACTCAATAAAATGCATTAGGATATGACAAAATTAAGATCTAAGTACAAAGGTGCTACTTACTTCTCAAGAAACTTCTTCCAGCAGACTTGTGAAAGCAGACGTAAAATAGAAATGTAGACAATAGTGTGTCAGAACTAGGAGAAAAAATATAAATGTAATAAGCATAAAATCGATATCTGTGTTTCAGTTCAGGAGAGAGTTATAAATTTGTTTTCGTATGATAATTTGATAATCTTGGAGTTTGTAATATGGCAATGTACTTGAAGAACTCACATACTAATTATTACTTAAGAGTGGGGCCCGTGATAGCCTCTGTAGCGTAGCGATAGCGTACGCAGCTGCTGCGCAAGGAGGCGCGGTTTCGATCCCCGTACAGTGCAAATATTTGTATGTATGATATGAATATTTGCCCTGGTCTGGTTGTGCCACGGAAAGCACGTTAAGCCGTTGGTCTCGGTTGTCATACGAACATCTAAGGGCAGTCGTTACGGGTTGTTGGAGCACTCAAAAGTTCAACAATTGAGCTAACTGCAATGCTTCGATATCGCCTTCGGGTTGTGGAGGTCAGACGGCAGTCGCTTCTCGGAAAATATCAAAATTTAGCCAAAATCAGCAGCTGGACTGGTAAAACGGATCCCAGACTCCAAAGCTGACCAAGCTTCGGAAGCGACTGGGATTAACGCTGATATGATGATGATGATGATGATGAGTGGGGCCCGTGGCTAAAGAACTGCTCAGGTTAAGCTACACTTGCCACCGTACCTCGGAATGCACGTTAAGCTGTTGGTCTCAGCTTTCATTCGTAGATAAGTAAATAAGAAACCCGAAAAAATTACAACCGGTCATCCAAAGGGGTATCATATTACCAAATTCAAATTCAAATCCATTTATTAATCTTGTGAACACAGGTTACAGTTATACAGATGTTATGTACAAAGAATTTTTGTCCATGCTATGTCCCGCCAAAAGGCATACAAAATATTATAGGAAACGAATGTAGATGTCACAGTTTCATGCAAAATAATGTGTCAATAAATTAAGCCGGCTCATTAACTCAATAGGCAGCAACACACAATAAAGTCTTAGAAACAATAAAATAAAATGTCAACAAATTACAATTTTTAAATATTAAACAAAAAATAAAATATAGTCAACAGAGTCAAGAGTCGTGAAATTTAGATAATATCATACAAATTTATCTTAATTAATAAAGTTTGTCATTAAGATATTCATTGACAGAGTAATATGTCTTTTCAATAAGTAATTTAAAAAGCTGACGCTTAAAAATATTCACGTTTTTAGCTGATACAATTTCATTTGGTAATTTATTGTATATCTTGGGAGCCATTGCATTTATGCTTTTATGTAGAAATTTAGTTTTTGTGAAAAGCAAGTGTAACTTATTCGACCCTGTCAATGGGTCGTGGGGGTCAGATTAAACAGTTGCTCCATGAAAAATACTGGTATCAAAAACCCGCCACACTTTTTCCCACCCACTGCAACTCCTGAAAGCCAGATTCAACAGTGGAGACCGCCAGAAAAACGCCGAGTCCCGCAACGAAATTAATCAGAAAAGAATAGCGGAGGAGTAAGAAAAAAGATATTTTTTCCACTTCCCTCCATAACAAGCAGGAGACAGAACAGAACTAGGCCAATCGGCACAAAGGGACATTATTGCAACTGGGAGAAGCCCAGATTGCCAAGCACCACGGAATAAAATTTGATTAAGTTAATGGGTCCTAAGTAGGTATGTGCTGTTACAATTGATTCCAATAAGAGGTATGGCAAAAGCGCCTGGACGCACGGAAATTGGTTCTAGTTTCTACAAGGTCCGTATAATAAATGACTCCAGATGTCACTTGTACACTATCCAACATAATATTGCGTTCATTTTGCCAAAGAACACACTCCCACAAGATGTGATGTGCGGACTATTCAAATTCACAGTACTGGTATCAGTTGCATTCGGTTAGGCGTTTAACACACGGCACCGCGTACCGCCGCGAAGGGTGGCGGCGGTCGAGCGGATTTCATAGCGGTGCCCCGCGCGGTAAGGCGGTTTACGCGCCTGTACGCGCGGATGGATTTAACGTGGTTTTGATCAGTTTTTTCACAGACACTGACAAGAATCTTCTAATCTTTGACCTGCACCCACGATGACCGCGCGGCTATGCAGCGCTCCGTTTGTGAGGCGCCGATCCACCGCACGCGTCAGCGCAGGTGGGCGGTGGCGGTGAGAGTACCGCTCGACCTCGCGGTCGGTCGGCATAGTATGTGTGTTAGGCATCTACGGATTTATTAGAGGTCAATGCGACATGAAATCCGCTTTACCGCCTACCGCGGCGGTGCGCGGTGCCGTGTGTTAATTGCCTTAGAGTTTTGAGTAGTGGATCAGAACCCATATAGGCGCTTTACTTTGCTTTAATTGTTTCATCACCACTGCTGCAAATGGTAAAGCAAAACATTTTGCGAAAGCAGCATGTCCTAGAACTACACATTTTAACACATGTGACACCTACCAACTCACACTGGCCTAATTGGTGGATTATAGGTACTCCCTCACACAGAGATAGGTCCTCGGTGGTAGGCCATAACATCGGCCGCCGGCAGAAGTTACCACCCACCAGACAAAGCCTTGCCGCCAAGCGATTTGTCGTGTTCCGGCATGATGTCTGGTGAAGCCGTACGGAGGACGGGTCTGAGCAGTTGTGTTGCGATGTGTGCCGGGTACGATGCGCCAAATGTTGTTGTGTTGGGAGTTTGGTCGTGGAAGGTCTTCAGATCAAGTCGTGTTGTTGGGTTTAACATTGCATCACCTCGCTCAAGTGCCGTCTTCCTTCCTATTCGCTCAATCTGAGTGAATAGGTTCTTAATAAACTAGCGCGCTTTACCATCAACGGTCGCATCACTGCTTACCATCAGGCGGGATTGTGGTCAAGCGCTAGTTTATAATTATTAAAAAAAAAAAACAGAGAAGAATTGTATCCCAACAATTCCATTAGCAGTATTTGCTACGTTAGAATTCATTTAAAATTACCTACTCACTCATTTAGATCCATCAAATCACAAATTAGTAACACGCACTCTATTTAACTTTATAAATTATGTTCCACATAAAGTATGTATAATGCTCCGACAAAGTTTAGTAAAGTTGTGTGAAAATATAACTCCTGTAAATTCAATCAATTTATTCCTTCAAACACATTTGTTATTGAACTGCGGGCTTAACTTTTATTTAATCTAGTTTTTTTTTTTGTTGGGATGGAAAATCTCATCAAAAGTCTTCTCCCGCTCTGGGCGGAGCGGAAGGGGTGTCAGACTTTTACTGACTAAAACCCACCCATGTTTCTTAATTTGCCTGTGCGACGGCCAGTGCCATCTATTTAATCTACCCTTACCTACAGTTCTTAAGGCCTTTTTTATGGCTAAATGAATTCAACAATAAATCAATAAAACTAAGTTGTTTACGTCTTTTCAAAACACAAAACATTTCCCGATAACTCTTAGTTTATTACTTTCTATTTTGACACTATTCAGATATTCCTATCCTTATCATACGGCTGAGTCATCCTGCAAACGACATACGGGCGCTGTGTAGGCGCCTCATAGTCTCGACATAGATATGACCAACAAACTTATTATAAACTACAAGGTCCACACTTATTTTATAGAAACAAAGGTGGTTTTGCCTTACGCTAAGCGCAAGCAAAACAACCCCATCGTAGGAACGCAGGATTACGTCACCTTCTATCTTGCCAGGTCATAGTCAACCAAACTAACATGGCCTACCATTTTATACGATTTAAATAAAATTGGCAGCTCCCACAAAATAGTTGATATAACCCTCTTTTTGAGAAAATGAGCCCAAGGTTGTGTTCTAGTTGTATTTAACATTATTGGAGTTTAGTCAAAACAAGACCCAGGGGCTGGAGAAAGCAACCTTGATCTAATATACTGTAGTGAAACAAGAATACTGTACTATGATGACCCTCTTGGCAGAGCCTGCGTAATGTTTTTAAATTTTTATGACAGCACGTTGTGAAATACTTAATAATGTGGCATCATTTCGTTTGGTGACTGATATACGACTGCATAAGTTGCTTCAGTAGTGCCTTTTTGTAACCGTTCACCTTGAAAACATAGGTGAAGAGAGGTTAACACTTTTGACACATGCTCACTTAAGCTCAACTAACTTTTCACCATGAATTTTGTAACAGAATCGATTGGCATTTATGCATAAATTGATAAAGTACCAAGTTTATTTTTTCTGGCCTCGATCATACCTGAGTGACCTGATAGCTAGCCATAGGTAAGGTCTATGAGCGAACGAGCGTACTCCGAATATGCTTGTTCATTCTTCCTTTCAAGATCTCGAAACACTTCGACTCTGTGTAAATAACAAAATGAAACCCATTGTATCGAATAGTGTTGTTTTAAATTTTAATATTATTTTCTATAGTTTTATTTTATTTTTTATTTTATTGTATAAATTTTATTAGATTTGTTTTAGTTAATTTTTATTATATGTGTATGTTAATCGCCAACCCGCATTGAACAAGCGTGGTGATTACGCTCAATCCTTCTCTGTATGAGAGGAGACCTGTGCCCAGCAGTGGAACGATAAAAAGTTGATAATGATATGTGTATGTTTCCAAAATGTATGTCGTGAAATGTATCCTTTCAGCCGCATTAAGTTAAGCATCCTGTAATGGTAGTAATTGTATGATGAAATAAATTAATGTGGAGGAACGCTGAATATCAACTCAACCACTGATCGACCATGAGTGGATGGCGCAGGAGCATAGGCGCCTCTGCTAGTTAATTAATCCATCATACAGGGAAAGCATCGGTTGCCTGGTGGTATTGGACACGACTTACAAGTTGCAAATCGAAGGTTGGAACTCCGACAGGCGTTTTAATTTGGGTAAATTATTTCATCGCCACTGCTATCAAAACGCTGAAGGAAAACATTGTGAGGAAATCGACATGTCCTAGAGACAAAACTTCGAAGAACTGTGACATCTTTTAACCCGCACTGGGCCGACCTGGAAGTAAGTACAGGCAGAATACTGACGGAAATAACAGTCCAGGCCGTGCCTGGAGCGGTTCTGCCTCAAAGTGGCTAAACAGTCGATAGAAAGGCACAGCCAAGCACTGTGCCGTCGGCAAGAATTGTTTAAAAGTATGGAAGAACTGTATAAAAGTAATATACATTATATAAGTAGAAATAAGATTAACATATAAGTAATTGTGTATAGTAGTGATAAAAAAGATACGACCAAGAAAAGAATATATAGACGTGGGAAAAAAGCAACCCAAAAAGAAAATGACAAGGCTAACGCCGCAAAAAAATAAGCGTGAAAAAACTGAGTTGGCATAAAAAATAATAGATAAAAATGATTCTTGCAACGCAAGAAGAAAAGAGACGGCAATTAAAAAAAAACCCGCACTGGGCCCGCGTGGTAGATTACGGCCCAGTCCCTCTCATAGAGACGAGGTCTGTGTCACAGGAGTGGGAACATTATATGATTATGTTTTGTATGAATCCATTAAGCAAGCACACATCAAGCTAATTGACTTGATTAACATACCAGATTGCTATTAGGCGTGATCAATCGGTTACAGAATGGAACTGCTGAAGCGACTTATGCATTCGTAATGAAATGAAATGAAATGAAATGAAATCGTTTTTTCGCAATTAAGCAAGTAGGACCACCGATCACTTTTACAGGTCATGTTTTTTTTTTTTTTTTTTTAACTAGATGAAGCCGGCATTGACTGACTACCTCTGAGAAGAAATAGCTGAAACAAACTCAGGGATCATCGTCTTCTTTGAAATCCAGACATTAAAAATGAAAATGTTTAGAATAATTTAGCTTATAATTACGCATATTACTTAATAACAATGCTTAACAGAGCGAGCAGCTCAGTCCCAAGCTTTTATGTCTTCTAAATAATCTGTGATTTTATAATACCCCTTTTTGCAAAGTTTGGCCTTTATATAGTTTTTAAATCGTTTAATGGGTAAGTTTCGTATATCAATCACCAAACGAAATGACGCCACATTATCCAGTATCACTATACTGGATAATTTGGCGTCATTTCGTTACTCAATTACCAAAATAGCGAAATAGTACTTTAAGATACACACATCAAAAGTGTCTAGGGATCAACATATATTTTTGCAATAACTTTTCTCCTGATTGATATTAATTAAAATTTTCTTTAAGGATTCATCAAATAAAGTGTTTTCGTTTGTCACAGTAACGATAAACCAAGTCACCTTTGCATTAATAAAGAAATTTGCCATTTTCCTAATAAAGGGATATTTGACATTTGAACCACTAACACAAAAGTTCGAAAAAAAGACTGAAATAACAGTTTTCTCTAAAATTTTATTGGGTAACTTAAACAATTAATAATCCGTGTTTCTACCGCGAACACTAACAACACAAGAACATCGGTTTGGCATACTCAAAATGAGTTCATCCAAATCACGCTGTGGAATGGCCGCCCATGTTCGTTGCAACAACAAAAAAAGGTCTTCTTGCGACTGGATACCCTCCATATTCGGCAGAGCTCTTCTCTGTAGCATATCCCATGCATGCTCAATCGGGTTCAAGTCTGGCGACTGAGCAGGCCAGGGCAGGACATTGATGTTAGCTGCGGCGAGAGTCTGTCTTACAACTCTTGCGGTGTGCGGTCGTGCATTATCATGCATTAACTGAAATAAGGGACCGATTTGCACTTGTAGAGGAACGATGACGTCTGATACAATCGTCTCAGCATAAATTTGAGCGTTGAGGTTGCCTCTGATCCAAATCAACTCAGTTCTTCCGCCGATCCAAATACCCGCCCATACCATGATGGTTCCACCACTATAAGGATGGACTTCCTGGCAGGATTTTAATCGCTGTTGGCGTCCAGGGGTTCTCCAGTGTCGTATATGTCTTGTATCCGGTCTCATACCAAAACGAGACTCATCAGAAAAGCACACGAAACGCCATTGTTCTTCTGCCCAATTTCTGTGTTCAAGAGCCTATTGATATCGAATCCTACGATTGTGCATTGCTATAGGTGGTACCCGTAGCGGTCTTTGGGAATGAAGGTTCACTTCATGCAAGCGGTTTCTGACTGTTTGGTCGCTAATTAAGTTCCCTGAAGAGTGATGAAGCCTCACGGCTAACATCATGGCGGTTATTGTTGGAGCTCTTCGAGTTAAGATTTGAATGTATCGGTCTTGTCTCCGTGTGGTGCAGCGATACCGTCCTCCATGGCGCTCAGCCACGGTACCAGTGCTTCGGTAACGTGTCCAAAGTCGACTGATAACACTCTGACTTGTATTCAGAGCTAAAGCCACAGTACTTTGCCGGGAACCAGCTTCTATCATTCCCACGGCTCTGAGCATTTCTTTCCTGCTTAAATGACGTCGCCGCTCCATAATAACGTTGGTTTTAATCAGTAGTAGGGAAACAGTAGCACTAATAATGTCTTCAATGCGTTGTATGTTTTTATAGGGAAAATATTGACAGCTGATTTTCATCTTTTACTCGAATTTGATTCACAGTTCCTGATTCAAATTATGAAATGCACCAAAAAGGATCCATATAAATTTATAAAATCGTAAATTTATTACAAAGCCACATCTCAATCTCAAGAAATCCGCATAAAAATGCTTGATCCCTAGACACTTTTGATGTGTGTATTATAATACTTACGCAACAAAACAAAATATAAAAGCGCAAAAGACGATATGTTGTCTACCTATACAATGTTATTTTTTGTATAATATAGTTTGTTCAGAATAAGCAACTGAATCGATTCCAATCATTTTTACACTATGTTATATTTTTTCCCGCCCGCGCTCAGCTGACGCCACAGGTCAATGCACCTGGCTCTTCCGTACAAATGGAGCGTGGACCATATTTTTGTTGGGACACCAAGTTTTTCATGATATCTCTTTGAAATTTTGTACATAGATTCTTCACTTAAAAATACTGGACACGTGCTTCAGGTTTCGCATGAACAAAAAATAATGTTGTATATTATTATACGATGTTCACTTTCTACCCATCCACAATATTATCGTAGAAAAACTGGTGCAATTTCCTAAAGATAAATGAAACAATCTATTTCAGAAACGTCCTATACAACAAAATAATAACACTTTAATTTGAGTCGGAAGTCTATAGCTCCAGTAACCATTTTTCTTAACTTCTAGTGTTAGTTGGTCACAGACACAAATATGCAATTGAAACTCAGCTTGGGGCTGCATCTACCTCCTCAACATCGGGCAGTCCTACCGATCTGCTATCATACCGAGAATGCTGTTGGTGCTGCCCTGAACACGCATCATTTGACAGCAAAAACATTAACATTATTATCTGCAAACATCCCGGCCGCACTACAACACCGCGGTAGCCAAATGAGTACTATCTGTGCTTTGTTATACTAAACGTGTAGGTCGATGTATGCCCGTTGAGTGAAGTTGAATATAAATATGCTAGTTAATGATAAATATTTTCCGTAAGTAGGTTTATACAAACACTTTTATAAGTTAATATTTTTTTATAAGTTAACATTTCGACTACTGTCTACTATCGACCTATCTGACTACTCTGAGAAGAAAAGCCGAAACAGACCCAGAGGTTACAATGTTGGTCAGATCTTACGAAGGCCATGTAGAATCGAGGTCTGTCTTTTGAGGAAAGAACCACACAGGTAGAGAGAAATTACGGTGTCATGTCAGTGCACGCATTCATTAGAAATCGTACAACAAAGTTCAAAACTTAAAGAGCTCAACGATTCGACGATCAATACCAAATAAAGGTCATATGGGTAGGTAATATCATCATGATCATCTCTCATACAGAGAAAGATTGAGCGTAATAACCACGCTTGCTCAATGCTGGTTGGCGATTTCAGATTTATAGTTCAGTTTTCCACAAGACCTGTTCTTCACCTTCAGTCATTGGTGTCCAAGATATACATAAAAAGTGGTATAGGTAGGTCATATAAATTACACAAACTGCTCATGACTGTATTGAGAAAATAAAAATAATTAAAAGAACCCAATCTTATAAGAACCGCACATCGGTGGAAACAACCACATATATTGACTGTTCTATTATACCAAGCAGCAGTGCGATGCAATGCGATTTTCGTAGTGCTAGTCCCCATGAGCAATTGTAGTGGTTCAAAAGTAGTAAGTTTGACCCCTGACACGCGCTTTTGTAATGGACTTCAAAGAAAGGAGGTCATCAATTCGACCCCTATGTATGTAGGCCAAATTTCAAGTTGTATGTATGTTTTTATGTTAGTGCGCGCATATTTCCGGTACTACAAGTCCGATATAAGTACTCGTAATTCTTTTTTGTTGCACTATGTATTGTTCAACTTAGGGAATACTATAAGTTTCATTAAAATCGGTTAAGTAGTATTTGAGATCGGAATTTTTTCGTATTGATGAGAATTTATTCTAACATGGGTTATGGCTGCTAAAAAGTTTTTATTATTTCATTCTTTTCAGTGTTTTAGTCAAAATTCGAAAATCACTTTTTCTCCTCATAACAATAGTGGCCATAACACATGTTAGAGTTCTGATCAATACGAAAAAAATTCTTAAAATCTTTTTTTTTAAGTCGGTTAAAAAAAGCACCTAAAAGGTAAAATAATTTTAATTTTGTCATGGCTCTAGAAATCGGTGTCCCGAGGTTTCTGTTGTTTCGCCCGCCATCGACTTCTAGAGCCATGAAAAAAGTAAAATTATTTTTTCCTTGTAAGTGTTTTTTGTAAATAACTTCATTACCATTCTCAAAATGATCAAGGAAAACATCGTCAAAAACTGGCATATCACAGAAATAAATTTTCAAAATTACGTAATATCTACAAACTAATACTGGGCGGATTAAGCCTCCACTCAGAGAAGACGAATTTCTGCCAGCTTTCGGATCATTAGAGGTTGATTATGCTAAGGATTCCTTTTGATCCGCGGCTGACTTACTAAAACGCGTTTGAAAGAAAAAGTTTGTATATATTTACAATACAAACTTTTTTCTACACGTTTTTGAGAAGACCCAAACAATTTTAGACAATAAACGCTACAATAATGTACAGGAGCCTGTCTTTCCTACCTATCTGTCTGCTTAAGACGTAGGTACAAAGTAACCCTGATATGCGGTAGACAGGTTATAATCATCCTATTAAACAGGCGTCTTAGTTACTTGTCTTCGGGATTATGTAGGTAAAGTGAAAGGTCAGATCCAGATATTAACGTTTCATAGTTTATACTGTGAGATATGTTATAATAAGTTTGTCTGTGGTTAATATAGCTCCCTTTTACAGCGTACTTTCAAAACGTTTATCTTCTTTATCTACCATTGAATTAGTAAGTACCATGTAACTACATAAATATTAAAATTTTATTTATGTTTCAAGTATACATAATAATATTTACATACAACGACGATTTTTTTCTTTAGACGAAACCTATATTCAGGTTTCATGGCTGTGTGCTATGCCATGTGTCTTCCAACTATTGGAAGGTACAGCGGAATACAAAAGAGAAGTAGTATTTGCGGAATATTTTACTTCCCTCAGGACGGGCTTATGGGGTCATTGTACAACCCTGCAAACTAAGTGACTAGTTGTGGTCAAGGAGGTGGTCATACACGTGACCTTTGACTTTTTAGTTGACATTATGGAGAAACAGGGTAAAATGACGACGCGAGATCTTTTAGTTCCCGCAGAACAGGTTTATGGGGTCATTGTATGTACAAGTAGGCGAAGTGACTAGTTGTGATCAAGGAGGTGGTCATACACATGACCTTTGACTGACTTTATATTTGACATGATAGAGAAACAGGGTAAAATGACGACGCGGGATCTTTTTCTTCCCGCAGGACGGGTTGTTTGGGTCTTTTTTCTAGGCTAAAAAATGAAAATTTCGGGCAGAAGTTCAAGGTAGACTCGTGCCTAAAATAGGCCACTTAGCAGGGGCAAGCCACTTTCACCTGGCCCCCTGAAGTTGATGTTGGTGGAGTAGTAAGGACGGCGCTTGTTGTGCACTTATCCTGCCAATAAGCAAGCAGTACTTTCATCGACTGCACCCGTCGAACTCGTAAACCGGAAAGAGAATCATGGTCATGTTTCATGACTCGGAACGGAACGAGGGTCTTGGCTTTACCGCCCGAACCACGAGGAAGACAACCTCTTCAAAAATTACCTCTAATACCAAGTTTGGTGCGCGGCAAGGGTATGAATGGCTGAGGAGTAGTGACATCTGCAACTGATTTTTGTCTGAAAGCATCAGTTGCAGATGGTGCATCAGTTACTAGCGCACCTCCAGCCAGGGTACCTGTGGACCCCCTGGTTGGGTTATAAATGTACACTTACCTAGGAACAGGGGGTGCCCCTAGGTGTACTTTTTAGATCCCCCATACTCGTGGGAATGAACATGGAAAACTTAAAAACAAAAAATAACCTAAATGAAGAGGTAAGTGTTGCGTCAGAGTCTGACGCCACATCGGTGATGAGCTTTAGAAGCATAGAAAGTTTTGGAGGAAGTGCACAGGGTAAAGGTAAGCTCTGGCGAAAGCGCACACGTGGAGAGGCAAAGTGTTTGGGATCGGATTCGACCTCAGGCGAAGAGGCGGAACCGGCTTCCAAAGTTGGTACTTCGCGAAGAGGAAGGGGACAATCGGTCTTAACAGGGAAGTACGTGGGGCCTAATAAATACGTAAAGAAAAGTACAGAGGAGGAACGAGGCGTAATGCCCGACATATCGGTAGAAGCCTTGAACATCAAGGTCCAAGACGCTGTAGCGACAGTGCAGAGGGTGCGCAAAGCATCTAAAGGCTTAAGTTGGCCGGACCAACGTACTCTCAAAATGGCGCTATCCGTAATTGTGGAGACCGCCGAGGCACTCACAAAGCGGACTTCTTCCGCTGAAACAACTCGGCTTCAGGAGGAGAATGACCACCTTACTTTGCAGGTAGCACAACAACAGAAGGAACTTGAAGACATACGCGCACATCTTGCGAGATTGGACCAGAAGCGGCAGGAAGAACCGCGCATATTAGAGAGGCAGCTTACGCCGACATTGGAACTGGATAAGATTGCCCGCCTGGAAGAAGCAATTGTGGGCATAAATGCCAAATTCTCTGTCTTAGAAGGTAAACTTTGGCGGTCAACTCTGGCCACTGATCGTAGAATCCAGCAAGCACCAGCGGCAACTTACGCAATGAAAAGTAATATGCCATCCCAGGCAGCGCCAGCCAATATACCATTGGCATCGGTGACCGTAAGGGCAAAATCTATGAAGGGAAAGAGGGCAGGTGCATCTAGTAAGGCTGCAACAATTATAAATGCTCCACCGACTCCTGATAACCAGCAGGGTCAATGGCAAACTGCCGGAGCGAAAAACGCTAAGAAAAAGGCTCGCAAGAAAGCTAAAAAGGAGGAGGCCAATAAACAAAAGGAGGCGAAAAAACAGGCGATCAGACTGCGAGCTCCCAGATATACGGCCGTAGTGCTCACGCTAAAGCCCGAAGCTGTAGCAAGAAAGGTGTCCTATGCAGACGTGATAGGCAGAGCCAAGGATGCCATTAATATCGAGGCCCTTGGCATCACTGGCATACGTTCTAAGAATGCAGTGACCGGTGCCCGAATGTTGCTGGTCCCCGGTGCCACCAGTGGCCCAATGGCGGATGCGCTGGCCGAAAAACTCAGAGAATCCTTTGGTGAGGAAATCCAAGTTACCAGGCCAACTAAATGTGTCGATTTACGGATATCGGGCTTGGATGACTCTGTCACGGCTGCTGAAGTTGTGAGTGCAGTTGTCAGAGACAGAGGGTGTGCCCCAGAGCAAATTAAAGCTTCCGAGATTCGCCCTGGCATTGCCGGCTTGAAGTCGATAGTTATTAGTTGTCCGGTAGCAGCAGCCAATAAAATTATCAAAGGCCGCAGAATGCTTGTGGGTTGGGTTTCGGCGCAAGTGAAATTGCTTGCCGCCAGACCTCTGAAGTGCTATAGGTGTCTTGAAGGTGGACACGTTGCAGCGCAATGCACCTCGGCAGTTGATCGCAGCAAGCTATGCTACCGCTGTGGTCAGGCAGGACACATAGCCAAGAGTTGTGAGGCTGCGCCGCACTGCTTTATTTGTGCGTCAGCAGGAAATCCAGCAGAACATCGGGCAGGCAGTGGGACCTGTGCTGCGGCCAAAGGAAATGCAATGGGTCGACCAACACACACACAGTCATCGTCGTCGCAACAGGCAGCTGCAAAAGAGACCACGCACAGGGCCACCGGGGTGGAGAATCATGATACGCACTGTGTATAAGTACATAAATAATGGCACAATATCTTAATATCCTCCAGAGTAATATCAACCACTGTGCCAGGGCTCAGGATTTACTCCTCCAGAGTATGGCACAGTGGTCAATAGATGTTGCTATGGTTGCAGAGCCGTATTTTGTCCTGCCTAGGGATAACTGGGTGAGTGACTCCAGCGGTTTAGTGGCTCTCATATTGCGGGCCTCCATTACATGTCCTTCCCTTGAAAACATCACCCGAGGGCGGGGATTTGTAGCAGCAAGCCTTGGGGAGTTGGTTGTTGTCGGGGTGTACCACTCTCCAAATAGATCTCTCGCAGACTTTCGAAGTCTTATAGCTCAATTGGGTGCTGTTGTCAGACGGTGCCATCCTGTTCCCGTGCTGGTCCTTGGGGACTTTAATGCAAAATCCACAGCTTGGGGTTCCCATAGAACAGATGCACGGGGGCAGGTCCTGGAGCAGTGGGCCATAGAGACCGGCTTGCTCGTCCTCAATCAGGGATCGGTGCTCACATGCGTGCGTCAGCGAGGCGGTTCGATAGTGGACATCTCATTTGCTAGCCCTACTATAGCGCGCCGGGTCCAGGGCTGGCGTGTGATGGAAGAGGTGGAAACGTTATCAGATCACCGGTACATCCATTTTAACATCTCCGCACAGGCTATTAGCAGTCCAGCCCGGCTGATTTCTGAAGAGGAGGGACCGCGTTGGGCATTGAAAAAGCTGAATCGGGAGGCACTACTGGAAGCCTCAATCGTCCAGGCCTGGATGTCTGCACCGGATAGGCCAGGAAACATAAACGAAGAGGTAGAATGGCTCCACAAGGCGCTTGTCATTATTTGTGATGCGGCGATGCCACGGTCGCAGCGAGGACATACCAAACGTCAGGTGTACTGGTGGTCACTAGAAATTGCGCAATTGCGCAAAGCGTGCGTGGCGGCACGGCGTCGATATGCCAGACACCGCAGGAGGCGTATTCGCATCCCGAATGGAGAAGCCATAGAGGCAGACCTGTACGAAGGTTACAGGGCTGCAAAGAAAGCCATGAAGATAGCAATTGGGAAGGCCAAAACTCAAGCCCGCGAGGAGTTGCTGGCGACTCTGGATCAAGATCCTTGGGGGCGACCTTACCTTATGGTTAGGAATAAACTTCGCCAGTGGGCTCCACCAGTTACCCAGAGTCTCCAACCACAACTTCTTGATCGGGTGGTCTGCGCTCTTTTCCCTTCAAGGGCAGAGCACATACCGCCGCAGATGACTCTGCTCCCCGCAGAACTCAGTGAGGATACCCTGGAAACTGATGCTAATGAAGATGACGTTGTACCTGAAGTGACACAAACAGAACTGAAAGCCGGGGTGCTGCGGCTACAAGCCAAAAACACCGCCCCGGGTCCGGATGGCGTACCAGGCCGTGCGCTAGCATTGTCTATGCGTGCTCTTTGTCCTCGATTCGCAAGCCTTTTTAGCGCATGCCTCGAACAGGGTCAGTTTCCGCGGCGGTGGAAAGTTGGCAAACTGGTACTGTTAAGGAAACAGGGGCGCCCTGCAGAATCTCCGTCAGCATACAGGCCCATTGTGCTCTTGGACGAGACGAGCAAACTATTTGAAAGAATAATCGCTGACCGCCTCGTTCGGCATCTGAGTGGTGTAGGACCAGATTTGTCAGATAACCAGTTTGGTTTTCGCCGGGGGCGATCCACCGTAGATGCTATTATGCGTGTAAAGGCTGCAGCAGAAGAAGCAGTTACCCAGGGCGCGGTCGTTTTGGCGGTATCTCTGGATATCGCCAACGCTTTTAACACCTTGCCGTGGAGCTGCATAAGAGAAGCGCTCGTATACCATCGTGTGCCTGTCTACCTTCGTCGCATTATCGGGAGCTACCTGGCGGAGAGAGCCGTGGTCTACCCGGGTCGGGAGGGATGGAACCGACGAGAGATGTCGTGCGGTGTCCCGCAGGGTTCAGTCTTGGGGCCGTTGCTGTGGAACATAGGTTATGACTGGGTGCTGCGCGGTGCACTGCCTCATGGCGTCAGCATCACATGCTACGCCGATGACACTATGGTGACGGCCCGGGGGAAAACGCATCAGCAATCAGTCATGCTTGCCACGGCAGGTGTTGCGCAGATTGTTGGAAGGATCCGGCGTTTGGGTCTCGAGGTGGCTTTGCACAAATCTGAGGCTCTTTGTTTCCATGGGCCTCGGAACAAGCCACCACGGGATTTAAACATAGTGATAGGAGGCGTCCGCATCGGTGTCGAGTCGACGATGAAATACCTTGGACTTGTCCTCGACAGCCGATGGAACTTCGGGCCGCACATACAGCTGCTTGTACCTAGGTTAATGAGCGTTGCAGCTGCCCTTGCTCGACTTCTACCTAATTTAGGAGGACCCAATGCCTCCTGCCGGAGATTGTATATGGGAATTGTGCGGTCCATGGCCCTATATGGTGCGCCAGTATGGGCGGACACCCTGGCGGCCAGTAACGTTGCAATATTGCGAAGGCCACAGAGAGCGATGGCTGTCAGGGTGATAAGAGGATACCGTACGATCTCCTACGAGGCAGCAACTCTCCTAGCCGGATCAACGCCCTGGGATCTAGATGCGAAAATCCTTGCATCCCTATATCGTTGGCGGAAGGCGGAACTCATGAGTGGTCAACCCCCGGTTCCCCGGGCATTCGAAGCACGAAAAACCGAGCTCCGTCAGTTTCTAGTGGCCGAATGGAGGGAGCGACTGGCCCAACCCAGGTGGGGCCTTGCCACAATAGTGGCATTAAGGCCTGTTATGGAGGAATGGCTGGAGAGGCTGCATGGTGCCCTTAGTTTTCGACTGACGCAGGTGCTTACTGGACATGGATGTTTCGGTAAATATCTGCGTCGCATAGGTCGGGAGCGGACGCCCGTATGTCATCACTGCACGAATTGCCACGAGGACACGGCGCAACATACGCTGGAGGAGTGCTCAGCTTGGGCCCAACAGCGCTGTGCCCTCGTCGTGAAACTTGGTGCGGGTGATCTCTCGCTTCCAGTTGTGGTACAGTCCATGGTCGGAAGCAACGAAGCGTGGGATGCTGTGGCCTCTTTTTGCGAGGAGGTGATGCATGCAAAGGAGGCTGCGGAGAGGGAGAGAGAACATGCTTCTCACTCCACTCGCACCAGAAGTTGCTGGGCGTCGAAGGGCGCTTAACGATCACCGGCCACCATAGGAAAGACCATGCGGACGACGAAATTGGGGCCGTGTCGTCGCTCGAGCACTAAGGCTCAAGGAGGGGACATGCAGTATGTGCGTCGTAGTGGTGGTCTGTGCGGTCGTGGTATTGGGTGCACTTGGTGATGGCGCCCGCTAGGGATGGTGGGCTGATACCAGACGGGGGTGCGGCGAATGTAGTAGTATATCCCGGGTCCCCGTCTCATGGTACTCGAAGGAATAGTGGGGTTTTGGTCGGTAGGAGTCCGACATAACCTTCCGTTAGTCGCGGGGGGTATCCATGAGGATTTCCCCACTAACAAAAAAAAAAAAAAAAAAAAAAAAAAAAAAGTTTCATGGCTGTTCAGAATAGGCAACTGAATGGATTCCAATTTTTAACCAAATACATTTAGAAATAGTTGCAGTGTGGTTACCGAGCGATCAACGCAGCTGACGGTAGATCATAGTATTATTATGCGCACAGTAAAACAGTTACCCCACGCCGCGCCGCGCGCCGGTGCAGGCGCGGGCAGGCGAGCAGAATGTTGACCATATTTTTGTTGGGACAACCAGCTAATTAATATAACAAGCTCATCATTTGGTGGTGGTTTTGAAATTTTGTAGCTATATCATTTCTATTAAATACTGGACACATGTTTCAGGCTTCACATAAACAAAAAGTAACGTCGTAGGTATATCTACATTTTATGTGTTGCTCTGATTCCCCGTGACACCACAGCGGCACCTATCAGAATACTAGCGCTGCGACATTTACTTTTTAAATGTCGAAGCATCTCGTGTCGAGGAATGCTGAGATAGGAGCCTTTTGGCCTCGTATTTTTTTAAATATATAATTTTTTTTATACATAATTCTTTATTAATTTTAAATGTGTTTCATATAGTTAAGTTTTATGACCTTAAAAAATTAACAATATATGAAATCATATAACTTGTCAATAAACTAATTTTGCACTCTTATTGGGTAACACACTATCACCAGCATAGGTATGGAACCTTTTTGAAGCATATTGCTAATCCATTGCTCAGTATGTTCTAAAAATGGGTCTGCTCAATAAGACAAATAACGCAATAAAAGCTATTGAACCGTTAAAATAAAACCCATTACTACTAATAGTTTATTACGCAATTACCATGATGGAGAAAAACATTTATCATCATGATCATCATCAACCTTTTTATCGTCCCACTGCTGGGCACCGGTCTCCTCTCATACAGAGAAAGATTGAGCGTTGAAAAAACATTAACTTTCATGAATCAAGACGACCAATTATTCTTATCGTTTAAACAGTCATTGATACAATATTATGCAATTGGACAGGGTATTAGAAAGGTAAAGGTAGGTATTAAAAGTAATGGTTAAATTACTGTGGGGGTGCACTAATAAATGATCATTTAAAATTCTAACCTGATGCGGATATTGCCAATAAACATAACCTTAAAAAAAATTGGTAAGACAAGTATAATAGGGATGTATCCAAGATATGAAAATCAAAAAAAAAAAAATTAGTCCGTCTTATAGATAATAAAAAAAATTAGAGACGTATTTTTATTTTATCGAAATTACCAAAAACTACTGAGATATAGCGTATTAAAGTTACTGAGTGGGGGTTAATTACGTCACGCCGAGGTATATCTTGTACCACGGCGTGACGTCATGCGACATTTCAAATCAATATATCTTCCTAAGTATTTGAATAAAAGAAAAAAAAAACGTGTTCAATACTTTTTATAAATCTATCTGATGGACATTAAATATTTTTTTAGGATACAACCCAATTATATTAATATAATATCAGATTAATTATACTTCAGTTACCAATAAAAATCTTTTAATTATAAAACTCTCTTCAACTTCTCTAACTCACTTTCATATATTTATCCAGTTATTCGCAACGTAAACAGAAAAACATCCGAAACTTAAACAAAAGTAGTCCTTTTCTAAACACAACCAGACAATGGCAAAAGACAAAAAGCTATCCCTTCATAAAAAGCGCAGTGTCGTATCCTACAGTACAGTCGGCAACACACCAAACTATTCGTTACCATTATAAGCAGACCCCCCATTGAACTGAAATCCTATAAAATGCCAGGTCATCTAAAACTGGATTTGTTTTCTTGATGTGTCGTCATAAGAATATTTACAGACGAACAAACTATTAGAAAGACAGGCAAAAGTAAGTAAATTCACAACTTCTTTAACGAAATTAATGAAATTATTAAAGACAACGAAAGGGTTGTCCGAAAATCAAGAAAAACCAAGGACTCTTAGTCCTTAGTTTTTTTGTGATTTGCAGATCAGTATTAAATATAATGTATTAAGTATAATGTAATATAAATAAAAACCGATCATCAGTATAAATTGATTGATGTCAAATTATATTTTAATCAGTACACCTTGATATTGAACCTGCAAATTTCAAAAACAAGCAGCGAAGCAGCTTGGTTAGATACCTTACACATCCCCCTTAAAGGTAGTTACGTTGCAGCCTGTATAGCACTTAGCTTGTTTCACTGTACGCACGGTACGGGAACAATATGCGTGATGAGTTCTCTTGTTTTACACGCCATACAAAAGATAACCTACATCACCGGTGTGGCATATCGAGCCGGTTTAACGAAGTACCGCCGCAAACTAAAGGTGGCTATGATAACATCATGACATAATGGAAGGTAATGTACATACTTCGAAACTTACCCATTAAATGATTTAAAAACTATATAAAGGCCAAACTTTGCAAAAAGGGGTATTATAAAATCACAGATTATTTAGAAGACATAAAAGCTTGGGATTGAGCTGCTCGCTCTGTTAAGCATTGTTATTAAGCAATATGCGTAATTATAAGGTAAATTATTCGAAACATTTTCATTTTTAATGTCTGGACATGAAAAAAGACGATGATCCCTGAGTTTGTTTCCGCTATTTCTTCTCAGAGGTAGTCAGTTAGGAAATGCCGGCTTCATCAAGTTTAAAAAAGAAAAATATGTCGTGTAAAAGTGATCGGTGATCTTACTTGCTTAATAAACGATTTCATTTCATTTTATTTCATTTCATTCTATTTCTTAGTGCTGTTCAAATACCATATTTTAGTCGATAAAAATAGATTTTTCAAAAAGCGTATTAGCTGTTAGGATTATTAATTTTTTTACATACATGCATCCTCCTTATGACTCGCTTACGTTCAAATATCTTTTGGAAAGGTATATAAATAAATATGTGTAACTTAAATCAGAAAACAGGTGGAAAAAAATACAGAAAACACTGCACAATATTGAAATATGAATACATTAGAAATAGTTCGATGCAACAGACATTTGCATCAAACTATTTGTAATGTATTGTTTAACCTCTACGCTTTCCTCTACTCACTGCTACGCCGTAGCACGTTACTACAATTTTCAATAACTGCTACGCGCCTACGAAATGAGCAAAACAGAATACGAAATGCATGTATTGTTAAATTAACTCGATAATAAATTGTGAAAGGACTCTCATATTACGTTTTTTATACTTCCCTAGTCATTGTTCGCGCAATTTGAACTCGGCTATCGAGGGAAATTACTTTTTCTTAATAGCCCCTTGTAAGTTGACGGGGTCTGGAATCCATTTGAACATTTTAACTTTTAGTAGCAACTCTGAAATTTGCTTAAAGATCTATAGTGTACCTGCTGGAGTCTAATTACTAGCTAAGCTAAGAAATGTCTCCGAAAGGAATTTTTATAGTCATTTATATATAACAGAATAATCCGGTCTAAAGACAAATTACCCCATGGTATGCTATTTCTTTTCCTCAGCCTACACCATTATGTGTACCGTTAGGACACAAGCCTCCTGTCTATCAAAAAAAATCAAAATCAAAAATCAAAGCATTTATTTCAAATAAACCAGTTACAGGCACTTTTGAATTGTCAGAAGGTCGGTCAGTCAGTAAGGTGAAGCTAGTCGCCCATTCCAAAGAGTAGGTACCTATGGAGAAGAACGGGCAAGAAACTCCATGGACACTCTTTTAAATTATCAAGCTGTTGATACAAATATTTGATTACATCATTCATTTTGAAATCAATCGTGTGAGAACGATGCAGAAATATATTGTACGCTGAGAGCGTCCATTATGGAAAAAAAAAAAAACAACAATTCAGAAATTAAAATACGCCGTAGCAGCTAAGAGATGACCAGTCCCCTCTGACGGCGTCCGTTCACGAACATGACGTATGGATCAGCATCATTCAGCTCAACCATATTGAAGGGAACCTAATGATCCAACACACACGCCACCACCAGCGAGACATTTGAGTGAGCATGACATACTCTCAACAGCCATAGCACTATCAAGTCAATAAAAGACTAACCCAACAAATAGATGCTTTACAGTAAGTACATCGTGCTCACACGTGTTCCATGCAATTATACAATACTAAGAAATTGAATCTACACAATGCAAAGACAGTTTTGTCCTATGAGAGGAAACGGGCAGTAATCCACCACGCGGGTCGAAGATAGCGAGGTGACGTGTGAATTAAGTCCAAACACAAAGTAGCTACTGTGAACCGTTGAGGAGTACAGTCAAAACCCATCTAGGTATAAAGTTCTTATCAATACAAATTAATCAAGCCCAAACACAAGGTAGCTGCTGTGAATTGTTGAAGAGTTCCTTCGACTGTCTCCCGGCTCCATCATCAGATCTACTCCAGACCTTTATTAAATTGTAGTGCTTTAAAATACTTACTGAAAATACTAAGAAATGCACTAGTAGACCCTACGATTTTTGAAAGTTCCCCTTAATTTCTCTGGTCTTCCATCATCAGATTCTGATGTCCTTATCATGAGACCACCTTGGATATATCTTCTTTCCAATAAAAAAAGAATCATCAAAATTGGTTCATAAACGATGAAATTGTCCGCGAACAACATAAAAAAGCATATATACGGTCGAATTGAGTGACCTCCTCCTTTTTGAAGTCGGTTAAAAATAATATTGATTTAATTGATAATTTTATAATACATTAGTAAATATGTATAACAACTTTTAATATTCTGAGAATGTTTCTTTAAATTGTATAACTCTATTTAATTATTTTGCACTTCATATAGTGACAAACATGTTTGAGCTAAACATTATTTATCACCATGTATGCACTTTTTATGTATGTACACACACATGTTTATGCAAATAAAAATCTTATCTTATCTTAACGTTCAAGTGGATTTCATTTCTCTATTAAAGTGAGTGTAGATACAATTATGTTGTAAGATACAGACTCCGTCTTAAAAAAGCCTTCATGATAGCGGAGTATGACTTTCAACCTCTCTACTGTTTATATTTTGTATTTATGTATTTATTACATTTTTTTTTCTCTTTTAACTTTAATTTATTTGCACCTACCCTGTTTTGTTTCTGCATCACCTTAAGGTAGACTGGTAGAAAATGCCTAAGGCATTAAGTCCGCCATTGTGCAATGTTTGTGCATAAAGTATTAGTAAATAAATAAATAGTATCCTTTTTTTTGTGTTTTTTTGTCTGGGCGGAGCGGTGTCAGACTTTTACTGACTAAAACCCACTCGAGCCACCCGTGGCCCTGGCGCACACGCCAGAGCCACGGTTTCTCTTTCAACCAACCCACAGCCCTGGCAGCCATAAATATTAAAATAATATTAATTGGGTGCTAATTGTGAATAATTTTTGGAAAAAGACATTTGTCATAGCAGTATTAATAGTTACCAGCAATCAGTCGCCATATTATGTAACAATGGAAGTCTCCCGCGTTCCCGGGGATCAGACTTGTGGACGCCAAGTGTCCTTGGCCGGTTGGCGCCGCTTTGGCGCGATTGGCGCTTTGGGGAGGCTGCATTATTATGATACTGAAAGTGAGGGTAGGGATTAAAGATCGGTAAATTTGACAATGAAATGGAGTACGAAATCAAAATTCCTAGGTTTCACCTAGAAACCTTACGTCTGTTTTCTATCATGTTTGTTTATTATTATTTATTAGCTCATTTGTTTCTAGAAGAATTCTTGCGTCACTCTTGTATTGATTTCTGTGGTATTGGACAACTATTTACACAATAGATGCAGTACAGTACAGAAAACATAATCACCATATAATCTGTTCACTTCTGGGACCCACACCTTTTTAGAGCGGGCCCCGTGAAAGTTGGTGGATGTCACATGCCTTCGAATTTTTGGTTCCAGAATATACGGTTTGATCTCGATGTTTCCTTCACCGCTGTTAGACATATAATAACCTGTAATGAAATAATTTGATCTTAGGACCTACAACTTAACGATCACTACGCTTGACATAGCAATCGATTGCTATGCTGCGTGTCGAGGGTTCGATTCCCGCACGGAAAAAATTTTTGGATTACGTACAGGCAGTTATTCCGGGCCTGGCTGTTTGTGTATCTGATTATAATTGTATGTAAACTCACCCACAATACAGGAGTAAATTTCTAGTGGGTAATTTTAAATTTGTAGGCAACGTTTTTAAAATCAATAAATAACACACTACCACTGGTCGTTAACACTGACCCTACCGTATATTAAGCCTTATACGAAGCTACCGCTTGCTAGCTTGAGAATTGATAAACAGATCAGTCCGTCAGCCATAAAAACAGTTTCATTTTTCACTCACTGCTGGCGATCAGACATTAAAAGGTATCAGGCCAACTACGATATACATAAAAAGTTTTAGACCAACAAGACATTTATACTTTTTTAGAGAATTACGTTGCCGGGCCGCATGATTCAAACCGTTATTTAGCAGGAATTTGTGTTTTAGTTTACTAGCTTAAATTAGGCTGAGAATGAGCACTTTTCGAACGTCAAACATTACAAAAGACAGTCCCCCAAACCCCCAGACACAAACGTCACTGCTTAACTCCAGTAGCCATTTTTTCTTTTGTCACAAACAGAGATCAATAACTTATATCTCCTCAACAATTCACAATCATTTTTTACAGCGCTGAGTATACACTAGTCAGCTAAGATTCAGCCCCTGGAGCGTCAGTTGTCGCGCCATGATGGCGCCATGCGGCCAAGGACAAACGGCGCCGGTCAGTCTGCGCCCCTGAAATGAGACGCTATTGGATGCTACGCTGGTATAAGCAAGGCTTAGGGTGGGAGTATTGTTCTTGTGGGTGGACAACCGTTTGGACTAAAATGTTAAGATGTTTACGCTAATTTATCGATCGGGTCCGATTGTTAGTTAGTCGAGTTGTTAGATCCCCGACCGGTACGGGCTAGCGTAATTAGTATTGTCTATGGTGACGCGCGGCCGCCATTCTTGAACAGACAACGTCTTGAGACCCCGTCGCGTACGGGGTCCGTTGCTTGAACTTTAAATTAAAAGACAACGTTTTGCGACCTCGCCGCAAAAAGGGTCCGTTGCTAAAATCTTGACGAAAAGCTCGCGTGCGTGGCACGTTCGGACGAGTGAATTTCGAGAAATAAATACCACCGGCCGCGTTTTGGATAAATTGTCGCGATTGTTGCCCGTGTTTTGAAGTATTTACTTGAACTATAAAACGTAACAGTGACGTCTGTAAATTGAGTTGAATTTGAATCGGAAACGTGGTTTCATTGGCGATCTTTGTCGGGCGTGATTGACACTGCTAAATAACTTCTTACGTTGGTGAGCTTTGGTGCCCTATTAAGGGAACTTGGTGTGTCGACTGGTATGGGACAGTCAGTGAATTGAAGACATCGGATGTCATCGTAATCGACGCGCGCGCGTCGATTCTCCGGACTTCACTTCGCGACGGAGCACACTGGGTCCCAGGTAAGTCCCGTAGATTTACCAGAGTGTGGTCGGAGATTAATTTACTTGTGGTGTAGGCCGACCTTGTTTGTTGAATAAGCCGTGACAAATGCGCGGTAGATGTACGCGCTGTACTGGGGCGCCTACATCGTTTGGTAGCAGAGCGTGGTTTCTAATTACTAATTTGATTAATTAGAGTATCATTCCAGTATTTTGGTAGCCTTCAGAGGCTAATTTGCAAAAATTTGATTTTTTATTTGTTGTTGTCGGTACTCGTAAAATTATATCTCTGACCACCTCCATCATTGTGTGGATCCGATATTTTACAAGGTAAGAAATGTAAAAACAATTGTAGGTAGATTGTTTTTTATTTTTGGTTCATTTCTTTCCGTTCAGAGGAACGGAGTAGGCTAAGGCATGATACGCCATACAGCCAGTTATGTTTACGAGTAATGTTTTGTTATTGTTGACTCGATTATCTTGTGTATTTGTACGAACCAAATAGTTCGTTTTGTTGTTGAGCCACAGTTACCAGTAGGTACATTGTTGAATATTGAGCTACGGTTATCAATAATTACGAGTTATTTTTATGACTAATGTTTTGTTATTGTCGAACTAGTCAACTCGTGTATTTGTACGAACCGGATAGTTCGTGATTGAATGTTTTGATTTAGCTCGTAATTCACAGTCGTAATTTTGTTGATTTAACTCGTAATTCACAGTCGTAATTTTGTTGATTTAGCTCGTGATTCATAGTCGTAATTTTGTTGATTTAGCTCGTAATTCACAGTCGTAATTTTCTTCGGTTTGTTGTTGATTTATTACATAATTCACAGTAATAATTTTATTCTGTTTGTTTGTTGATTTATTGTGTAATTGGTAGTAATAATTTTGTTTTGGTAATAAGTTTGGATCTGTGTCGCAGTTAAGTTAGGCCGTTTGCACACTGATATTTTGTATGTATACTTTGTAATATTTTTTATTTGTACATGTTAGTGTTTTGTTTGTAACGGTTGGCCTTAGCTTTGGTCCCCACACGGTCTCGCGGAATTTATTGAGTTATTTACGCTTGTTTCTGTTGCTTTCCGCGCGTTCTTTAATTGAATTTAATTTGTTGATTTGAATTTGTGGCTTTCATTTGAAATGGCTCCCAATCCGCTTACTAAGACTAAAGCAGAAGTTCAAGCCGCATTGCGTTGGCTCGCGGGTGCGGCTGCCCTGATTGTTCGGCCGGATCGGGTTCAGGCATTGTTGACCAATTACGAAGGGTTGCCTGCGCGCATGCAAGGGTTGGAGCGACACGTTGTCGACTTCCATGCCTACGTTTTGGAACACCCTCCAGCGGATGACGCCATAGTGGAGACCTTTAAAAGGGATGTCGACCAGGCGTACGAACTGGCCAACCAAATTACGGAGTCAGCAGAAGGGCTCCTGGCTGCCCGTAGGGGAAAGCCGACTTGGAGCGGGGAGGTTAAACCGACCCCGCCGGCTTTGTTACGGAGATTGCCTACATTGGAGATTCTCCACTTTGACGGGGACCTCACGGCTTGGATGGGCTTCATCAACCTGTTTGACAGCTTGGTGGACTCCAGGGAAGATTTGTCCCCCAGCCAGAAACTGGCTTATTTGCGCTCCGCCCTCCGCGGAGAAGCCAGTGCAGTGGTCCAGCACCTGATAGTCAGCGATGCTAACTACCAGGTTGCGCGGCAGTTGTTGCTGGACCGCTACTAAAACGTCCGCTTGCTAGCGGACACCCATGTGGCAGCCATTTTGGCCTTACTGAAGGCAACGCGGGTTTCCTCACTAAGGAAGGATTTGGTCAACCCGCTCTTGGCCGCCGTCCACTCGTTGCGCCGGCTGGATTTGCCGGTCGACCAGTGGTCTTTTCTGCTTCTGCACATCGTCCTAACGAAATTGCCCGCAGACGTAAAGGGTCGATTTGAGCAAAGGTACGGGGGCAATAGCGCCTCGTACCTCCCCCCCTTCTCGGATTTGCTTCGTTTTTTGGAGGACGAGTGCAGAGTACTGGACCAGCTGACCGACCCCACACCGGGAACGAGCACAGGTCGTCCGGTGGCGGCGAGGGGACAACCCCGCCGCCCGACCAAACAATACTCGGCTGTCCGAAGGGACTCCCCCCGCACCAGGTAAACGGTGCCGGTATTGCCGGGGGGACGGACATGATGTGCGTGCTTGCGAGAAGTTCGGGGGCCTCCGGACTGCAGGTCGAAGAGCCCTCGCCAAGCAACGCGCCTGGTGCTACATGTGTCTGGGGGACCACCGCCAGTCAGCGTGCCCCCAGGCTAAGGTTTCGTTCTCCTTCTCCCCCCACTCCTCCTCAACGCCGAGAATCGGTACTTCGGCGATTGTTTTTGAAACGGTGTTCGGGCCGCTTCCGCATGTGCGAGCCCCACACGCCGCCGTTGAATTGTCGGCTGGATTGGCTCTGGCTGATCCTCACTTCCACCGACCTGGCCCGATCCATTTGTTGATCGGTGTGAATGTGCTAGGTCGTTTGCTGCGTGGGAGCGAGCGAGTTTTGCAGGCAGCCGGTTTTGTAGCCATATCCACCTCTTTGTTGTTGGGTCATGTAGTAATGGGATCGTTTAGGGACGTCCCAGACCCCCCTTTTGGCAGACAGCGACCTCGCTGTTGGTTCTGCCTTGTCGGACATCCTCCAACGCTTTGGGAGGATCCAGCCGGGTCGACTTTAGGTCGATCTTTGCATGGTCTGACAGCCAAGTCGTCCTTGTTGGCTGAAAAGTTCAGTCCATACCTCGTCCATATTCGTGGCCAACCGGGTGTCTCAAATTCAGACATCGAAAGCTCCGTTGATTTGGCGCCACGTGCCTGGCGAATTGAACCCCGCAGACTGCGCTTCCCGCGGCTGCGAGGCGCCCGAACTTGTGAATCACCAGCTGTGGTGGGGTCCACCATGGTTGTTACAGCTGGAGGGTTCTTGGCCCCATACCCCCGCAGTGGTCAGGGCATCTACGCCAGGGGTGCATGTTCACGCCACCGAGACCGTAGCGGCTCCAGATCCGGAGTTTTTGCTTGAGCGCTACAGCTCTTTGGATAAATTGCTCGGCGTCACCGCCTGGATACGGCGTTTCATCCACAACTGTCGTAGCCCTCGTGACAAATTTGAGTCTCCGGTCCTCTCACCGCAAGAGCGCAATGACGCTCTGTTATATTGGGTGCGGATAGTTCAAGAGAGTGAATTTGCATCGGAGTTGAAAACCCTCCGTCAACGCACATCCAATCTGAAGGGACCCTTAGGGCGCCTGAATCCCTTCTTGGATGATCAGGGTTTGATGCGTGTCGGAGGTCGGCTTAGAAATGCTAAGCTCCCCTATGGGGCTCGTCATCCATTGTTGCTCCCCAAGAACGGCCCCTTGGTGAAGTTGTTGATCGCAGACCGCCATGTGAAAAATGCACATGCCGGATGCAATGCTCTTACTGCGATCCTTCAACGGGAATTTTGGATTTTGTCTGCGCGGAGAGTGATCCGATATGTTATCTTCCGTTGTCTCCCGTGCTACCGCTTGAAAGCGGACATCGTGCAGCCCCAAATGGGGGATTTGCCTGCCGATCGAGTCACCGAATCGATGCCCTTTGCCGGAGTTGGTACGGATTTTGCGGGACCATTTGTAGTAAAAGCTTCGCGTCTCCGTAACGCTAAGACCGAGAAGGCTTACTTGTGCGTTTTTGTGTGTTTAGCTACTAAAGCGGTCCACCTCGAGGTGGTTAGTGCTCTCACGACAGAGGCGTTCGTCGCTGCTCTTGGCAGATTTGTTTCGCGTCGCGGACTGCCGTCCTTAATTCGATCCGACTGTGGGACCAACTTTAAGGATACCGATCGTTATTTGAAGGAAGTTTGTGAATTTTTAGATAAACATAATGTTGTGATCGGATCCACACTCTCCCGCAGAGGGGTACGATGGCAGTACTCACCGCCGTCCTGCCCCCACCGGGGAGGTATATTTGAAACAATTGTAAAGGCCGCGAAAACTCACCTTCGTCGCGTTATTGGAGATAGTATCCTAACTTTTGAGGAGCTCGCGATCGTTTTTTGTAAGGTTGAGGCGGTCCTCAACTCGCGTCCGTTATGTCCTTTGTCATCCGACGCGAATGATTTGGAGGCCCTCACGCCGGGCCATTTCTTGATAGGGAGACCACTTAACGCCCTGCCTGAGTATCCTTATTTGGACATTAACTCCGGACGGCTCTCGCGATTTGAATTGCTTCAACAGCTTACGCAGAGTTTTTGGCGCCGTTGGCATCTGGAGTATTTGCACATTTTACAACAGCGCGTTAAGTGGTCAGACAAGACGAACCCACCAAGAGTCGGAGACCTCGTTTTGTTAAAGGACCCAAACCTGCCACCCCTCCGATGGCGTCGTGGACGCATTGTTAAATTGTATCCGGGGTCGGATGGTGTTCCCAGGTTTGCCGAGGTCCTGGTGGGGGACTCTGTCTTGAAGCGCGCGATCGCCACACTCTCTCGCCTGCCCTTAGATTGAATTGTCGGACCGTTTGTTACTGTCCGGGGCGGGGGGATGTTTACGCTAGTTTATCGATCGGGTCCGATTGTTAGTTAGTCGAGTTGTTAGATCCCCGACCGGTACGGGCTAGCGTAATTAGTATTGTCTATGGCGACGCGCGGCCGCCATTCTTGAACAGACAACGTCTTGAGACCCCGTCGCGTACGGGGTCCGTTGCTTGAACTTTAAATTAAAAGACAACGTTTTGCGACCTCGCCGCAAAAAGGGTCCGTTGCTAAAATCTTGACGAAAAGCTCGCGTGAGTGGCACGTTCGGACGAGTGAATTTCGAGAAATAAATACCACCGGCCGCGTTTTGGATAGTTTGTCGCGATTGTTGCCCGTGTTTTGAAGTATTTACTTGAACTATAAAACGTAACAGTGACGTCTGTAAATTGAATTGAATTTGAATCGGAAACGTGGTTTCATTGGCGATCTTTGTCGGGCGTGATTGACACTGCTAAATAACTTCTTACGTTGGTGAGCTTTGGTGCCCTATTAAGGGAACTTGGTGTGTCGACTGGTATGGGACAGTCAGTGAATTGAAGACATCGGATGTCATCGTAATAGACGCGCGCGCGTCGATTCTCCGGACTTCACTTCGCGACGGAGCACACTGGGTCCCAGGTAAGTCCCGTAGATTTACCAGAGTGTGGTCGGAGATTAATTTACTTGTGGTGTAGGCCGACCTTGTTTGTTGAATAAGCCGTGACAAATGCGCGGTAGATGTACGCGCTGTACTGGGGCGCCTACATAAGAGTTCTTGGCTTATGTGTCAGATTATGACGTTGTTGGCAGGATGAGACTTTATTTTTATTTTTAGGAACACTTTATTCTTTCTAATATTAATGTTATTGTTGATATTAATATAAAAATGTATACGCTGAATAATCTTGTTTACTTAATTAACTTATATACACTACTTATAATAAAAACTAAATTACAATATATAAATTCCATACGTATACAGTGTGTTCTATTATGTGTATCCTAAACAAAATAGAAAAAAGAACTTCATCATAAGTAGGCCCAGGAAACCGCATATTAGTGGTAACACTTTTAGAAATAGTATTTTTATATTACCCACTGTCGTACAATGGTCACAAGTATAAAATGCTACTAACACCAAAATACGGAGTGCGTAAAGTACAGAATACCTGCCTTCAAATGCACAACAGTTTTTCCATAACTAAGGGGTTGTTAAATAAAAATGTTACACGAGAATGTTCTCTGACATGAAACATAATGATAACGGAGCGAGTGTTGTTGTGTTAAAAGCAAGTTATTTTTGTTCGCTTCGTGCCGCCATAAATAATACCGCGGAATACATGAAAGAAAAAAGAATAACGTTTATTTCGACACATATTGTGAAACACAAACAAAATACACAGAGCAAAATATACGTTACAAAAACTGGCAGTAATTTATTATTAACTCAGTGTATTTAGAGCAAATAAACAACGTTTTTACAAAAAAAAAAAAAAAAAAACAAACAAACAATCAACTTCCAAAAACAACGTTCCAGAGTGAAAGATATTTTTATTTACGGAAGTCGATGTCTAAATACGAAAATATGGGAAAATATAGGAACGTAAGACTATAAATACGTATTGTAAATGCAACAGAAATATAAGGTTACTAGCTATTGGCCGCGACACCGTCCACGTGGACTTCAATTTATAAGCGCCTGTTATAGCAATATGTACGACCGCGTTCGCTCCCATTTTCCCAACATTTTTATTACTGCTCTGCTCCTATTGGTCATAGCGGAATGTTATATAGCCTATGCCCTTTCTCATACTCTAGACTATCTGTGAACCAAATTTCATAATAATCGGTTGAGTAGTTTTGGCATGAAAGCTGGACAGACAGACAGACAGAGAGTGATACTTTCGCATTTATAATATTAGTATGGATAGTATGGATTTGGAGTAGTGTGACGACAGTTCGATTAGTGTGTGTTATCTGTGGAATATTGAGACATCACTCATACATGCGCCACTGGCCTTATTAGCATACCACTGGAGTTTTGAGCATTTACTGTAAGTACCTACCTCATACAAATTCATTTAACACTTTTTCTCTGTAAATATCAGTGACAGGAAGTTATTGAAATATGAATATAAACTACGTAAGTGTAAAAAAATCTTATTGCTTAAACTAATTTAATAGAATAACTTAGAGAGATAAATTCGTGATATTTATGATTAATAATTTGATAAATAAATAAATGTTTATCAACATACATAAAAGCTAACTCCAAATTACAAAAAAACGTAAGTAATTTAGAATATTAATATAGAGTGTTACCTTCGTGGTCAGCGCATGCTTAATTCATTCATTTTAATAATTAAATGAAATGATTTTAATACGGCAGACTGTCGTAGGGTGTATCATTATACACCCTACGACAGTCTCAAATAAATGGTCAGTCAGAAATAAATTTTTAAGCACATTTGCTTAACAATTAATTTCCCTGACTGCAAAAGCCCTCCCAACAATACATTTTACCAAAAGATGATTATTGTAACCAATATTTATTACCAGTTTATCCTTAATAGGTATATAAGCAATACGCCCAATAACCCCATTTTCACCCCTTTCACAAAATACGGCCTACCTTTTTAGCACGAAGAGAACGTGTAAAAACGATACTATTATATATGAGGGTGTAAAGTCCCCATTACGAGCCCGATACGTAGGTAATTTCTCTCACACTCCCCGAATGTTAAGCAGGCTATTTACAGTATGTTAGTTTTTTTTGGCGCCAGTTACCTACTGACCGATAATTGGAGGTATTACCATAATTATTTTGATGTTTTGCTATGCATACAAGCAGTCAAGAGTATTTTATTACCAAAATACCCACGATTTATGGAGCAATTACATCGAAAAATACGAATAAATAGTCACACCTAACACAATGGGATGTGAAGAAAAATTTTCTGACAAATTATAGTTTATCGACCCTTTTGATTCAAATCTAAATTTAACGTTATTCTTAAATCAAGAATAATAGGGTATTTGACTAAAAAAAACTAATTAGTCCGTCAGTCAGATTTCCAAAAAATACTAGGCACGTATTTTCTTTTTTCATATAAACAAAAAATGCAGACGACACAGTGCGTTGAAAACTCGAGTGACGTCACAACACTGTACACTTTTTACTGGCCAGTGACGTCACCAGCCACCACTCCTGATCTTTGATGCCTTTTATATTTGTAAATGTTTATTGTTTTGATAAAACAAAAAATACGTGTCTAGTATTTTTTGGAAATCTGACTGACGGACTAATTAGTTTTTTTTTAGTCAAATACCCTATTCTTGATTGTAGTGACATCTACATCCACATGTGAACCTGCCGTCACGGAATCCTTCTCCTTTTTTTCAGCCTATACCTAAAGGTCTACTGCTAGACAAAGACCTCCCCAAGGCTTTCATTCCATTGGGGGGATTTGTCATAATCCCCACGCTTGGCAGGCTGGTTGCGGATCGCAGTAATTTGATGTTTCACAGGAGAAGCGCTGCTGCCCGCTTCCCCGGTGAAAGTTCCCTTAGTCACCGCTTACGACACCCACTCACGGAATCCTGCACCACGCAAACAGATTCCACCGCGGAACTAGTACATAAATCAACCGACAAGCGTCCATCAGATGCTACCGTTTTGTAGGTCGATCCTTATTAACCGACATCAAAAAAAGAGAAGGTTCTCAATTGTCAACCTGATGCGAGGTGCTGAAATCGTGGCAGGAGACGTTAATGTTCGATTTAGTGCCGAGGAAGTTGCCTCCGTAATTTGTAAAATGGTGCGAGGTAGGTCCCCTGGTCACGATGGTCTTAGCATTGAGCATCTGAAGCATGCTGGTTTCCATTTGTCTCGAGTGCTTGCTACATTTTTCAGCTTATGTGTGAGTCATTGTTACCTACCGGATGAACTTATACGGACCGTGGTTGTTCCGGTTATAAAAAACAAAACGGGAGATGTCTCAGACCTGGCTAACTATAGACCAATCTCGCTGGCTACTGTAATAGCAAAAGTGCTGGCCAGTCTGCTTGACAAACACATGGATAGGCACATAAAGATCCATGCTCAGTTTGGTTTTAGACCTGGTCTCTCGACTGAAAGTGCCATTCTGTGCCTCAAGCAGACTGTACAGTATTATACAGACAGGAGTACGCCGGTCTATGCCTGTTACCTGGACTTGTCCAGGGCATTTGATTTGGTGTCATATGACATGTTGTGGCAAAAATTTAAAGATGAAACGGACGTGTCAGGTAATGTTATCGCTATTTTGAGATATTGGTACTCGAGCCAAAGGAATACTGTGCGATGGGCAGGCACACACTCGGACATGTATGGGTTGGAGTGCGGGGTGAGACAAGGGGGGTTAACCTCTCCACGTCTCTTTAACTTGTACATGAATGAGCTGATCGGCGAGCTCAGCAGAGCGGGCATAGGATGCCATATAGATGGACAGTGCGTCAATAATATAAGCTACGCGGATGACATGGTGCTGCTGAGCCCGTCGATTAGTGCCATGCGTAAACTGCTAGAAGTTTGTGAAAGATATGCACGAGCCCTTGGACTCAGATATAATGTAAAGAAGAGTGAAGTGATGGTGTTTAAGGCTGGTAACAAATCATTCGCAAGTGTGCCTCCTCTGTATCTTTGCGGTGCCACCTTAAACAGAGTATCTAGCTTCAAACATCTGTGTCACTGGGTCTCTGAGGATCTGAGTGATGATTGTGATTTGGAGAGGGAACGCAGGGCGCTGTCTGTGCGCTGTAACATGCTGGTCCGCAGGTTTGCACGATGTACCGAGCAAGTCAAAGTGACTTTATTTAAGGCCTTCTGCCAGTCCTTCTACACTTGCAGCCTGTGGACTAAGTACACGCAGCGTACACGCACCGCTCTGCGAGTCCAATATAATAATGCGTTCAGAATACTGTTCGGACTACGGCGCTGCTGCAGCGCTTCAGCAATGTTTGCTGAGAAAAGAGTGGATGGTTTTGGATGGTTTCCATGCCATCATGCGAAAGCGCTGTGCATCTCTCATGAAGCGAATGCGAGCCAGCCCGAACAGCCTTCTGAGTGTTTTCGTGGACCGCTGGGACTCGCCGATGTGGCGCGTCCTGGGGTTGGCATAACTTGGCACTTCTGTGCGATTCCATTTTATTGTGTTGTATTTCTGTTTTGTGTACTAACAATAGATTTATAAGGTTTTATTTGTATTTAAATTTTTGTATGACTAACATTATATGGACTACGTCTGAAATAAATTATTATTATTATTATCCTTTATTTCATTGTATATACATATAAATTACATTTTTAAATATTTCTATATAAACAATACATAAAAAAACATTTAAAAATATAAAAAAAATAGTAGCCCACCGGCATCGGGAACAGGGTCCAAGCTACCGGCGGTCAGGGCTCCAGAGAGAGGAACTTCCTGACAATGCGAGCCGTGTCCAGAAGTACAGCTTTCTGAATCAAGCCTTTGATCCAGCTGCCTAACGAGAGCCTCCTGAGGTGTTGGTCGAGGCTCTTCGCTATTAAGCCATTGGCTGTCACGACTATCGGCACAATGATTGCTGAATCCACCTCTCACATGTCGACATCCTCGTGAGCCAAGTCAAGATACTTAATTTGTTTATCTTTCTCGGCTTTCACGAGGTTCTCATCATGCGGGATGGTTATGTCAACAATCATTGCACGCCGCTCTGATCGATCCACCATCACTATATCAGGCTTATTGGGAACAATAGTCCTGTCAGTGATGGTTATCCTATTATTATTATTAATTGTGGTTATATATGTTCACCGATTACTCAAAGACGCCTGGACCGATTTGTAAAATTATTTTTGGTTTAATAGGGTATAATTCCCAGGTAGTCCGATAGTTAAGCAGGTTGAACTGGCAGACGTGAGGAACTTTGAAAAATATTAAAAAACGAATACTTATACATTAAACAAAGAGACTAGGCCATGTATGTTATTTTTTTTTTATATATCTTTATGAAGAAAAGAAGGCGATTATGACAGCCTTATAGGTTAACAAAATAAATAAAGAATTTAACAACTAGGACCTAAACTTAATTAATTCAACAATCAGATCATATAACTTAATAGCTAATTTGGATGTAGGTCTAGACAAGATCAAATTACACATACCAACATCTCATAACCTAAGTCCCGCTTCTGATTCCAAAGATCTCCGATCTGACTCAACCCGCACACACTCCACTAAAGCGTGGTAGGTGTCCTCCCTTGTGTTACAAATCAAACAATTTGGGGTATCAACCACCTTCATATGATACCCAAACGCGTTCAATGGAATGTGCCCGGATCGCAGACGCATGCTTCTTACCGACAATCCTCTGCTCATCTGTACTTCAGAGAACCAAGGAATCCTTGGTGGTTCAGAATTAAATGTTCTGTACCATATATCCTTCTCTACAGACCGTTTGTCAAAGTACTCTTTCCATGTCTTGTTGCAAATTGTTTTAACATTTCTTAATAGGTCTGTGAAGAATGGTAAATGATTTGCAGATATTCCTTCATAGGATCCTTCTTTTGCCAACTTATCTACTTGTTCGTTTCCTATCAGACCAACATGTGATGGGATCCATTGAAATTTAACTACTTTGCCAGTTTCTCTCAATTTCAAGTATAAGTCTAGTATGGCATAAGCTACGGGCAAACCTCGTATGCCCGAGGTGCACCGAGCTAAATGCTGTAAAGCGCTTTTTGAATCGCAAAGTATCACAAATTTTGCATAATGACATCATGTACGACAGGCATTCCAAAATACGTTTGTTCAATTTGACAGTCATGTAATTTTTTCCTGAAAATAATTATTTATTTTCTCAGTGTTTATTTTTATCCTTTTTATTTTAAACTGTTGTAATAATTATGAATCATCTTTGACATGTTAATTATTTTTTTATTTCTCCTATCTGTTTTCATCATTCATAATTTATTTCCCTATTTTATTTTCCTCTTTATATGTATACTTACAGATAATGGTATTGTAATTACACAATATCATTCCGTAATTATATCACATCAATACATAACATAAACCTTAAATAATAATGTATGTAAATCGCAAACAACTGATTATTCGGATATAGAAGTTAGTATGATAATAGCTTTTTTTTGTTCTCATTGAAACTCTGCAACACAAAATATGTGTAGTTTGTTACATTTTACGGTGTTAAAATTTTACCTTGAATTCACAGGATATTTTGTAATCCGATACGTCAAAATTATTGAACAAACAAAATAATCGTTTGATCAAGTTCAATCTGTTTTGGTCAAACCGACGACAGTACATCAAGGTAACAGAATCTCACAGATTATTAAATTTTCAACTTCATTGCTAAAGCTTTAATGCTCAAGGTGAGATTTCACAGTTTCGGGTAGGTTGACCTGCTGTCGTCCGTACAAACTTGTTGTATTGTGGCGCGCCTAAAAAAATATTGAAGTAAATAATATTTAGAATGTTACGTCATAAACGAAATAATATACGGTAGATAATTGGTTACTTATTTATTTGCAGTAAATGATTTGAAATTCCGAGTGCCAATATTGTCGATATTGCAAAGGTATCAATTTTCTATATAGTGTTTTATTAACAATTTTTTGTTATAAAATCAACACATTTTTTAAAAAGTTGACCTATTAGATACCGCAAACGCGGGGAGATTTTTTCGGAAAAGGCGGCATACGTCCTACCTCGGTGATGCCTCGGCGGGCACTGGCCAGCCGTTGCGAGCTCCTGAATGCTAGATTTTGAATATAATTGTTCCTTAGATAAAGATAAAAGGGAAATTAAGAAATGTATTTTTACAGAACGCTAAAAAATAATATTACCTATATTTTGGTATAATTTTTACATGGTTTAAGCATTTAATTTTTTCAGGGTAAACGTTTTAAATAGCGATTTAGTGTCATCTTTGTGATTTTTTTTTTATCGAACAAATTACTTAAATTCACGTTTCTATCGTCACATAAATCTAGACAATATGTTCAACTTTCCTGAAATATTTTCTTTTTATCCGAAATTTCATTTTTTCTTGGATTTACAGATGTTTAAAAAAGTGAAAAAGTGGTATAACCTCGCCTGTGCCCCATTACTTCGCTTACGCTTAGCAGTATTTTGAATGTTTCATTTAACTCAACTCGTAGTGTTGTGGGTTATATTTAAAGTTAAAATCTTCTTCAATTAATCCAACCGGTACATACGCATAACTTTTTTGTGTTATTATTTGTTTACTATCAAATTGTAAAAACATTTTACCAAATCTGACTGGTGCAGTTATAATACATACAGACTTTATTATATGTATACTCTTATACAGTATGGATTTCATCAGACGAGAATACAAACACGATATCCTTCATTTTCCACCCAATCCAAACTAATAAAATACAAAGTCTTTGTATTCCACGTCTCACAGACACTATGATAAAACTAAGACTTGAGATACACCAGCTGCCATTCTAATAAGGCAGATGGCCCATTTGTATCTCACATCATTTCGTTTAGAGACGAGCGGCTCTCTGTAAGGTAAATTTTGTAGAATGAAAAGAAAACATACAATGTTGCGCTTACTAACGGAACCCCAGTGTGGAATGAAACACGGCAGGGTCTCGAAATAATTTTGGTAAAATAACAGGGTTGACCTTTATGAGTTTTAGTTCTGTTTTTGTTCATAAAATTGTGCTTATTGGTGTGAAAAATGAGAGAAACGCAGAAATTTGTTGGTAATTGTTGGTAGTAAAAAAGTTACTTCAGTTTTTTTTTTCCATCGCGCGGTTTTGTAATGATTGACAGCGCAAATTTGCACCATTGTAGTTCAGAAAATCGCTGGACTACAGATTTGTTAATAGTGTTTGTAGCTGGTTTCTGTTGAGTATTACTTCTTGTTTTCCTATGCTTCGTTAGTCCAGCGGTCTCAAGCGCTAAATTAGCGTTATAAATTGAGATCTCCAAGCCTCTGAAATTTTTATTTTTTGTTTGTTAGTTAAACTTACCCCAATCACATTAGAATAACATAACTGTAGAAGTGTGTGTAACATAAATGTATGATATAATCTTTCATAGAAAGCAAGCATACCTATGTTGTTATTCTTTTGTAACAACTTTTGTTATTTTTAGCCTTCGGTTATTACTATTCGTCCCCTTGTCCGAACTTGTTCTTTTTGTGTTCGTATTCTTTCTTTGTGTATAATAAACCTGCCTTTTTTCTTTCTTTCTTTCTTACACTCCATCTCTAAGTCTGCAAGTTTCGTAACAAAGTTGCTATCGCAAATTCCAGCCAAACATTTGTTCAGTTTTCCGTTCAGATTAATATTCGAGTTTTTCGGTAATCGCGGCACATTTCCTGGCAATTCCCTTTCGATTTGCTCTAGCTCACTTCCGGGCGGGAATGAGACGGAGTGCTGATGTACTTAAATCTTGGTTTCAACGTTACCAACCTCTTTGACATGGTAGGTTTGAGATTCTTGTAGCATTTTCATGTATGCAAGGTTTCATAACCTATCAGTAATCAGTTCTGTATCGGTATCCCAGAGAAGGAAAAAGAACAGAGGAAGACAATTTCAAAGATAGAAGAGAAAAACTCACGTTCGTGAAACGTGAAAATCTTTAAAAAGATGGAGGATGTCTAAACTCTTAATTTAAACATATTGTCAAACTAGTTTGTAAGATAATTGAAAAAAAATAGTTGATTCGGCACTTTAAGAATAAAAAACAATTACCAGAAAAGAACTAGAATAAGACCCGATGAAAGGACCTGTGTGTGGATGATTGAACAAAAATATTGTCATCAGCGGCGGTACTTTTAGCTAAAACGATTTTTGCCAATAAAGTGCCTGTCAATACACCTACACAGGTCCGCTGGGAAATCTCCCCGAAGTAGGTATATACAACCCAGTTACATCGCAACCTATTAAAAAGTTACAACTCTGTGGTTAACAAAACTTTTTAATCACACATAGTCGGCACAAACTAAAAAATGTACGAGTGTAATTTATCGTGTGGTGGCACTAAAAACCGTCGTAGTACTGGTTGTATGTATTATTATATTGTATATATAGAGCTTAACCGCAATCCCGCCTGAGGATAAGCAGAGAAGTGCGCGTTTATTAAGAGTCTATTCACTCTGGCCTTGAAGACACTGAATTTGTAGTGAGACGGAAACACCGCCGCTGGCAAATTGTTCCAATCCCTCGATATACACAGTATAAAAGACGAGGCGAAATGCTATTGGTGTACAATAAAGTATAGATATTTTTTTATAGCATCTCATAGTTGACCATGAGAGGCCAGGACTACTTAACCGGACTATCGTCTGGATGCCTTAAATAATAATAAGCCTCCAGCCAGGGGCTAAGTATATATAAATACTACCTTTTCCTTAGTAAAAACATAACTGTTAATTACAATTTATAATAAGGTTTTTTTTTAACAATTATAAACTAGCGCTTGACCGTAATCCCGCCTGATGATAAGCAGTGATGCGATCGTTGGTGGTAAAGCGCGCTAGTTTATTAAGAGCTTATTCATTCAGAAAAACTGAGCGAATAGGAAGGAAGACGGCTGTTGAACGAGGTGATGCAATGTTAAACCCAACAACACGACCAACGATGCTGCGCCAAAGGGAGATTGATCTGAAGACCCTCCACGACCAAACTCCCAACACAACAACATTAGGCGCATCGTACCCGGCACACATCGCAACACAACAGCTCAGACCCGTCCTCTGTACGGCTTCACCAGACATCATGCCGGAATCATTTAACTACGTTGTTATTTGAAATAATAAGAAATATAGCACTTACAAGTTATATTAGTATGTTAGTACTATGAACATCCATGCTGTTTATACTTTAAAACGTCTTTAAATAATGTACAAGTATACATATATGATGATAACATCCCATGAAATATCCACCAAATCGTAATACTTTTGCCTAACCTAATATATTGAAGCACAGATTTGATTCAGCCACAGCAAAGTAATTCGTTTTAGATATAAGATATACAAAGAATTTCTTCTCACAAAATGGTCGCCGCACCGATTCCCGCCTTTTGTAGGAAATTTTTTTTTTTAATAATAATAATAATAATAAGGTTTTTTTTTAACAATTATAAACTGGCAACACCGCAAACGTCAACATCATATTTTTTTATCAATTTAAGAAATAATATTTTATATCAGTTTTTCATTACGATTCTGTGAAATATTCAACAAAAACCGAAACCCAAACTGAAAGCAGTTTAAAATTTATATAAAAAGTGTTTTTAAACATATCTACAATGATAAAATTACCGAATCTTTGGAGGTGACATCTGTCATGTCACCTCGGAAAATATATAATTATGTACAATACAACAATACAAAACAGTAAAATAAGTATGAAATGTTGACAAGATCTGCCGCTCGACGTGCACGCTCACCACCCCCGGACTCGTCGCCCAGCTCCGCCTCGCCGCCGCCGGTCTCCAGCCTCACTGTGAACGCTGTGACGACACCGGCCGCGGTAGTTGCGTCGAGCTCGAGCGACGAGTATTTCTCTCCGCCGACGTCGCCAACACCTGTGCGTCGGCAGGGGAGAGGCCGGCCACCGAAGAGCTTGGGACTTAGGGGCCATCCAGCCCCGAGCCGGGTCCCCGCTGCCGGTGGTTGTGTGCAGCGCATGAGATGGACTCAGACAATGAATGAGAACGTCATGCGCGCATATTACGGGGCTACAGAGGGGGGAACTAACCTCACTGCGTACCGTGAAAGGATGCTGTCTTTGTTTCAGGCACTGGAACCAACTGTCAACGTCTCGGCCCAACGACTATCGGATCAGGTGCGTGTCATCCAACGCAATCACAGGTTGGACGATATCGCACTTGATAGGCTGCGCTCAGAGGTACTGAGCAACCAAATCGCCCCGACTCTGACCCAGACCGCGGCACAGGCGTCAATTATTGATGCTGTTCCGCCGCGGTCCAATCGTGTCGAAGAAGAGGACGATAGGGTTGAAACAGTAAGTAGCCAGTATAACGATCGACTGAGGAGCGCACTGGAGGATGCGTTCCGCGACTATAGATCCACTCCGACCAACCTTAGACCCCGGTTACCACGGCTACCTATGCACAAAAAAAATAGGGCGTTGGTGTGTGCTTTGGACTCGCAGCTCAAGAATTTCTTCGAGAGCAGCGAGGATCTCATTGATACACACTCGATCCTGTATTGCGCGGCTGTAGCGGCATGTCGATTAGCCAAAGTCAAGTTTCCAAATTATGACGAAGCTACTCGACCAAAACCAGCCGTACCAGCCTGGCAACGCAGAATCGAGCGTCGTATCGATGGGACCAGGGTACTCATCGGCAAACTATACTGCTTCAGGGAGGGCAATACTAGACCACGAGTGATGCGCTTTGTGAGACAGGCATTCTCGGGGACTGGTATCAGCCCTCGAGAATACATAAATAATGTCACAGAGCGCATCGACTTCCTGAAGCAGAAAGTTTGTGCATGGGCGAGCCGTATTCGGCGGTATAAGCGGCGAGTGGATCGATATACGCAGAATCGCATGTTCCAGAGCGATGAGAGGTGGGTATACAGAACTTGGGAGCGACCAGAACAAAACGAGGCTGACGTGTACCGCCCAGATGATGCCATCACAAGTGCATTCTGGCGCGGTATATGGTCGGTATCCGTTTGTCACACTGAGGGTGACTGGATACAGGATGTCAAACAGGGGTGTGAAAACTTACCAGAAATGGATAGTATTTTCATAACATCATCAGACGTAGCCACAGCAGTCCGTTCGTTACCGAACTGGAAATCACCGGGACCGGACGGGCTGCATAACTTTTGGTTAAAATGGCTAAGTAGTTCACACACTTGTTTGGCATCTCAATTCCAGTCATCCTTAGATTCTGGTTCGCTACCCCAGTTCTTAACAACTGGAATCACCCACCTGCTCCATAAATCAGGTAGCACCGCGGAACCCAAAAATTATAGACCGATCACTTGTTTACCAACGGTCTATAAAGTTCTTACATCCATTTTGAAAGCTAAAATAAACAAACATCTTGACAGCAAAACCATCATGTCTGTCTCTCAAAATGGATGTAGGAGCGGGTCCCGTGGTACTAAGGAGCTACTCCTCATAGACATGGCCATCAGCCAACAGGTTCGCCGATCCCGCAAGGATCTCTCAACCTGCTGGATAGATTATAAGAAGGCCTACGATTCGGTGCCACATACATGGCTTTTGAGGGTGCTGGAGTTGTACAAGATAAATGCAACTCTACGCACTTTCCTTAAGTCGTGTATGGGGCAATGGAAGACAGTCCTTCGCTATCCAGGGAGTCGACAGATCCAGGGGAATGATGAACCTGTATGGATTAAGCGGGGAATATTCCAGGGCGACAGTCTGAGTCCACTATGGTTCTGCTTAGCTCTGAATCCTCTAAGCACACTGCTGGAGGATTCAGGTCTGGGTTATCGATTGAAGAGAGGCGGTCAGGTCATATCTCACCTTCTCTACATGGATGATTTGAAACTCTTTGCCCCCAATAAATTGCATCTGTTGAAGCTACTGAATGTAACTGAAACTTTTAGTAGTGGCATCAGAATGGAATTTGGTGTGGACAAATGTGCAGTCATGCATGTAAAGCGGGGGGAGATTATGGAATCCGAGGGAATTACACTCCCAGATTCCATACACCTTAGATCCCTCTCCTCATTCGAGAGCTATAAATATTTGGGTATGTCGGAAGCGTTAGGTATCAACGATGCTGACATGAAGCAATCGTTGAAGGAGCGCTTCTTTGGTCGCCTGAAGAAGGTATTAAAAAGTCTTCTTTCGGGCGGAAATAAGGTGCGCGCCTTCAACGGGTGGGTCATGCCGGTTTTGATGTACTCTTTCGGCATACTTAAATGGACTCAGACCGAACTCGACGCCCTGGATAGAAGGGTCCGTACACTGCTGACAGCAAACAGGATGCATCATCCACGATCATCGGTGATGAGACTGTATATTCCGCGGAAGTGCGGGGGTCGAGGCTTTTTAAATGCGAAGATCCTCCACAACCGAGAAGTATGCAGTCTCAGAGAACATTTTTTAAAAACCGTAGTGGGTATGCATCATGATGTGGTCACGGTGGACAAGGGACTTACCCCGCTATCCATGGCGAAAGAGAACTGGCACAAGCCTATAATACTTACCACTGATGACCGCAAGATGATATGGCAAAGCAAGGAACTTCACGGGCGATTTTATCGGGCTCTTCATGAGCCCGATGTAGACTTCTTAGCCTCCGTATCCTGGCTACGATTCAGTGACCTTTTCGGGGAAACTGAAGGTTTCGTCTGTGCAATTATGGACGAAGTTATCTTAACGAATAACTACCGGAGATATATTATGAAGGACGGGACGATTGACGTGTGTCGGGCATGTCACCATCCGGGTGAGTCCATCAGACATATTATCTCTGGTTGCTCTCGTTTGGCTAATGGCGAGTATTTGCACAGGCATAACCAAGTAGCTAGGATTATCCACCAGCAACTTGCTTTAAAATATAAACTTGTGGATTCTGAGGTACCGTATTATAAGTATGTGCCCGACCCAGTTCTTGAAAATGGCCATGTCACGTTATACTGGGATCGGTCTATCATTACTGACAGGACTATTGTTGCAAATAAGCCTGATATAGTAGTGATAGATCGATTAGCGCGCCTCGCAATGATTGTCGATGTTACCATTCCACATGACGGGAATCTCGTGAAAGCTGAGAAAGAGAAACAAATTAAATATCTCGACTTGGCGCACGAGGTTGTTGACATGTGGAATGTGAACTCGGCTGTCATTGTACCGATTGTCGTATCGGCCAATGGTTTGATAGCCAAGAGCCTCGACCAACATCTATTGAGGCTCTCGTTATGCAGTTGGATCAAGGGCCAGATTCAAAAGGCAGTACTCCTCGATACGGCCCGCATCGTGAGAAGGTTCCTGTCTCTGTAGCTCTAACCACCGGTAGCTTGGACCCCGCTCCCGCCATCGGTGGAACACTATTTTTTATATTTTTAAATGTTTTTATGTTTTTTTTATAAATATTTAAAAATGTAAATTAATATGTATATATATAAAAATAAACGGAATAATAATAATACTTTTATTTGTTAACATAGGTAATAGAGATACAGTTCTTGGTTTTGATAAGCTGAGCGCTATGTTATGCCAGTAGGCGTACAAATATACATGCAAATCTAGATTTTCTATTATTGTTATGTCATAACTAAATGAGGAATTATTAAAATGTAAAAAATATATATATTAGTCAAAAAAAAAAATCGATGTCAAAATAATTATATGTCAAAAAAAAAAATTAGATAAAATATCAAAATTAATGAAAAAACAAAAATTCAATAAAAATAAATTGCAATTCTACATTAATTCGTCATTCAGGTATTCATCAATTGTGTAGTAGCATTTATCAATTAAGAACAATTTCATTTTTTTCTTAAATTGTGTAAAATTTAATTCTTTAATGGCGTCTGGAATTTTATTATAAATACGTGGAGCCATACCTAGGATACTTTTTTTGACTAGTGCAGTGTTGCATTTATAATTACACAAACAATTTTTGTACTGACTACGAAGTGGAACATTTCGTGCCGTTGTCATTTTTTCAAAAAGGTTAGGATTCTGTTTGATAAATATACTCATTTCCAGTATGTATAACGCCGGCACCGTAAGAACTTTTAGCGATTTAAAGTACGGCGCGCAACTGTCTTCTGTTTTCAAACCACACATGGCTCTAATGCACCTTTTTTGTGCCTTGAATATTAATTCTTTATCCGGCGAATTACCCCAGAAAATAATACCGTATCGTATGAGTGAGACCACCAAACCATGATAGGCAACAAGTAACGAGTCTATATTTACTTTTCTGGCCAGTTGAAAAAGTGCGTATGCTGATTTATGAATTTTCCCACAAAGCTGTTCTATATGCGGTTTCCAATTCAAGTTACTGTCAATATAGATACCCAAAAACACACTTACTTTTTCCTCTTCTATTACGTTGCCATTAAATTTGACACACATTTTTGGAGCTTCAATTTTTTGGTAAAAATGCATTAGTTTGGTTTTCTTCAGGTTAATTTTTAAATTATTCATATTAAGCCAATTAATTATGTCAGTAAGAGTATTATTAATGTCAGTTTCATATGTATTTAGATCTCTACATTTTACTATGGCAGTGCTATCGTCTGCAAACAAAACCATTTGTTGTTGCGTCACTTTCGGCAGATCATTTATATATATGAGAAATAAAGGTGGCCCGAGCACGCTACGCTGAGGCACCCCATATTTTATATTCCTGAAATTTGACACATACGTTTACGGAAACTGAATGATAAATATCTTATAGCTAAGGTGAGTCGGGAATAAATCGGGTAAAACTTGTATTCCTGATAGATGATCACGAATTTTTCACGGTCCCTCGTGTAATCTTAAACAGCTTAGATTTACTTCCTTTTTTAATTTCCGAATAGACTTTTGCGTCATAATCTGATTTAATTTTTTCGCTACCCACTTAGATATTTGGGTTTTAAGAGGTTGAATTATGGTTAGGTAACTAAATTTTTTTTTCATTTCAATTTTAAACTAGTGCTTCACCTCAATCCCGCCTGATGGTAGGTAGTGATGCAGTCGTTGATGGTAAAGCGCGATAGTTTATTAAGAGCGTATTCACTCTAGCCTTGAAGACACTCAAATTGTAGTCGGACGGAAACATAGACGCTGGCAAATTGTTCCAGTCCCTCGAAATGAGAGAGATACACATTGAGTATGTGTATCTTCTTCTTCTGCCTAGCGTTTTCGCAACTATATTGGATTCGGCTTAAATATAACTTGCAAAGGCAAAGTCTTGCCGCCAAGCGATTTGTCGTGTTCCGGCATGATGTCTGGTGAAGCCGTACGGAGGACGGGTCTGAGCAGTTGTGTTGCGATGTGTGCCGAGTACGATGCGCCTAATGTTGTTGTGTTGGGAGTGTTCGTATTCGCTCGGTTTTTCTGAGTGAATAGGCTCTTAATAAACTAGCGCGCTTTACCATCAACGATCGCATCACTGCTTACCATCAGGCGGGATTGCGGTCAAGCGCTAGTTTATAATTAATAAAAAAAAAAAAAAAAAAAACTGGAGTCAGGTTCTTCTTCTCAGCCTATGGAGGTCCACTGCTGGACAAAGACCGCCCCAAGGTTTTCAGTTCATTGGGGGGCATTGCCATAATCCCCACGCTTGGCAGGCGGTTTGGGGATCGCAGTAATTAGCTATTCCACAGGAGAAGCGCTGCTGCTCGCTTTCCTGGGTTCAGCTTTTAATATCAATATTTTTTCACAAAAATTCAGCATCCAGTCTAACCAGAATCAGCTGTATACTACGCTGTTACTGGGTGATACGATCATCATCATCTCAACGTTAATCCCAGTTGAATCCAAAGTTTTTTCCGCTTACAAGTCTGGGGTCCGCTTTACCAGTCCAACTGCTGATTTGGCTAAACTTCGATATTTTCTGCGAAGCGACTGTCGTTTGACCTCCACAACCCGAAGTTGATATCGAAGCATTGCAGTTAGACCAATTGTAGGACTTTTGAGGGCTCCAACAACCCGTAACGACTGTCATTAGATGTTCGTATGGCAACCGGGACCAACGGCTTAATGTGCTTTCCGAGACACGACCAGACCAGTACAAATATTCATATTCATGCATATAAATATTTGCACTGTACGGGGATTGAACCAGCGCCTGTCCCAGTGGTCTTGGACAGTTTCGCCCTCGGTACCAACGCACTTGTCGCCGATAATCGACGCGAACTCTTGGGACTTATTTTCATCAAGCAGCTACCACCGGATCTGACGCCGGCAGTGCTCTAATGTCTACGTTGGGCCTTGACGCAGAGGTCCATGACAAGGAGACGGTGTTGTGTAGTGAGGCTCTTACCAGGTATGACTTTGCAGTTGGCTACTTGTCGATGTGGTGTCTTCTAGTTAGTAGGAAGTCGATCTGGGTAGCGCTTCGTCCGCTCCGGTAGGTAACAAGGTGCTCCGATTTCTTTTGAAATAGGTGTTCACGATTGCCAGGTCAGCGGCCGCACACGTTCGGATAATGTTGTCCCCTTTCGCGTTGCGGCTACCGTATCCAAAGCCACCGTGAACACGCTCAAACCCATCACACTTCTCACCCACATGACCGTTCAAATCACCACCCAGAACGATTCCCTGGGACAACAGGATCCCACGAAGCAATCCTTCGAGCTGACTCCAGAACAATGTCCTTTCGGCGTCACCGCACCCGGCTTGCGGAGCATAGGCACTCATCAAGTGGGTTATAACCCCATTGACAAGCACCCGCACCAACATCAGCCGATCACTGATGCGATTAACCTCCAGAACGCTATCCTGGAGCTCGTCAGACAGCACCACGGCGACCCAATTTCTCCCACTAGGTGTACCCATGTAGATCAGCTTGTAGCCATTCCCAATAAGCCGGGATCTGCTACCTTTCCACCGAGGCTCCTGCAGGAACGCCACGGCCACCCTCCGCCTGTGCAGAGTATCGGCCAGTTCTCTCGCACGTCCAGTTAGCGTGCCAACGTTCTACGAAGCGAAACGTTAACTGTCTTGGGACAGTTTCCTGGTTTGGGCTGTTGCGCGGGCGATGATCTACCGTAAGCTGCGTGGCGCACTCGGTAACCACACCGCAACAATTTTCAAATGTATTTGGGGAAAAATATAACATGGTGTAAAAATGATTGGAATCTATTCTGAACAAACTATATTCAGGTTTAGGAAAAAAATAATGTTGTATAATATAACTTATAATATATGTATATGCATATATATCTACACACGTATATATATAGGTATCTATTATAAGTTATATATTATATTGTTAACAGCCTACCGCAAACTCTGTTAAAAACTTTATTCCAGAACTTTCAATAAATTTTGTTACTAAGCGAAGTATAGATAAAAATCTATTTTTATTATTAGCCAAATTGAATTATTTGATAAAACCGCCTTGACATTTACTTCACCGTCAAACCAACGCCCACAGAAATCAGTAACATTCGCCTTTTACGATCCTGAAATCCCTGTCGGCTGGCAACATTAAAATATTTTCCGCGAACGAAGATGGTACTCTGTATAATTTATGTTTTCGCTGTAGAGACATTATTCTGTCTGTAGTCTGACAATTGCATCATATTTCGCTTATAGTATAATGTAAACGAAAAGATTGGTTGTCTTTTTCTACGGTTGGTGTTGCAAGGGATTGAAGAAAGAAGAAAAAAAAAATACAATTGTTATTTATGTATACATTAGCCTATGTACATCATTAGCCTACAGCATCGGCTTATACCGATATTTTTTTATATATTTAAAAACTAGTGCTTAACCGCACTTCCACCTTATGGTATGCAGTGATGCAATCGTTGATGGTAAAGCGCGCTATAGTTTATTAAGAACCTATTCACTCAAAAAACTGAGTGAATAGGAAGAGAGACTGCAGTTGAGCGGGCGATGTAATGTTAGGGTCAATTCACACGTACTACAACGACACCACAGTCACAACCACACCACAACGACGCCACGTGGTCGGGCGTATATTTTGTATTAAAAATGAATATTACAATTTACACGTACCACGTTTTGCCGTTGTTATCGACCACCTGTGTAATACGACCACATCGCAACCACATTGCGACGGCAACGGCACCACCGGCGGCGACACCGTGGCTACATCGCCACGACATGACGTCATCAACAGCGCTCGCCTATTCGTATTTTTAATTAGACGAAGTCAACTGACGTTTACTATGTTGTCAATTTATGAGGAAATAAAAATAGTGTTGTGACAAAGTGAATGTTTAAAAAACCCCCTGAATGAATGAAATTGCCTCGCTTGTCTAATGAATAGTTACTGTGCCAAACTGCCGATATCGGGTACGGGGTTACCACATCGCAACATCAGCGACAACGCAACCACATCGACATGTACCACACCGCAACTACAAAAAGCCGCCGCGACACTATTCACACGTAACCACAGCTTAACCACATTTTGTCGCTGCGACGTGGTGTGGTTGTTGTAAGTGTGAATTGACCCTTAAACCCAACAACACGACCAACAACGCTGCGCCAGAGGGAGATTGATCTAGAGAGCCTCCACGACTAAGCTCCCAATACAACAACATTTGACGCATCGTACCCGGCACACATGGCAACACAGCTGCTCAGACCAGTCCTCCGTACGGCTTCAACAGACAGCATGCCGAAACACGACGAATCGCTGTTGCTGAATGAATGATGCCACTGCTGTGATACAGGTGTTTTTTTTGTGAGACTGAGTGATCCCTAACACACGACGTGTGTCCAGCAGTCTGCACCCTAATTACATAATACTCTATTACCATCAGTTGGAATAATTTCGAAGCATATAGCTAATCAAATGCTTCATATGTTCGAAAACGTGTCTGCTTAACAACGTAAATCATCATCATCATCTCAGCGTTAATCCCAGTCGCATCCGTAGCTTTTCAGCTTTGGAGTCTGGGGTCCGCTTTACCAGTCTAACTGCTGATTTTGGCAAAATTTCGATATTTTCCGTGAAGCGATTTTCGTCTGACCTCCACAACCCGAAGGCATATCTAAGCATTGCAGTTAGACCAATTGTTAGATTTTTGAGGGCTCCAACAACCCGTAACGACTGCCACTAGACGTTCGTATGGCAACCTCTTCAACTTCGCCCGCTCTGGACGGTGCGAAAGAGCGTGTCAGACTTCTACTGCCTAAAACTTACCCTACCTGCGTTGTGTTCCTTCATTCGCCTATGCCTGGGGCCACTTTATCTCTTTCAAACAACCCACATAACTGGCAGCATGGCCTTTAGGAACTGAGCTAAAATAAAATGAAATAATTGCGTGGGCGATATGGTGTGACGTGGTTAGTCGAATGCTAAAATAACCGCGAACCGAAGTTAGTTTTTCGAAAAAAAATAGAACGTTTTGTTAGTTGATCTGACAAATATTTTGCGAAACAGTTAATCATAATGCGATGTTTTATAAGCCTTTACACTAAACTATTCTTACGTACTTAGTCGTGGTGCCCTAGTCTTTAAAACACCAGCCTCTCAAGTATGAGTGTGCGGGTTCGATTTCAGGTCAGGCACGTACCAATGTAAATTTTCTAAGTTATATGTACCACCAGTTATATGCCATCATGTCCACTATAAAATAAATGCCCTCATTCGAACAACCCTGTCTTCCAACAACAATACAACTAGTAACCATTTTCATTTGTCCCAGTGTTCGATTGAATAATGGTTTTCTCTTCGTTTTTAATACTACGTACCTACTAAAAGGTCAGAAGAAACCAATAAAGTAATCCTTGAGCATAATTCTATCTATCAATTTGTTAGTAAAGTTGATATTTGATAAAAGATTAATAAATTCCTGTTTTTTATATTAAGGGAAGGATGTATTTGATTTTTTATATAGACCAAAACAAATATGTTACGTACCTTTGGCTTTAGCTTCCCATGCGAAACTCACATGCTTGGCTATTGTAATAAAGGTTAAAGGTAAAGATATGTAAATTTCTGTGTTATTTTCTTTACATGGAATTTGTCCATTATCTTTTAAACTAAAACACTGTTTGGGCTTTAGACAATAAACTCTACCTGAAAACGCATTTTATGTATCGTTTTCGAACATTAATTCAACGTTCATGAGACAGGCAAAAGAGATTTCAGAGCAGTATAAAACCGATATAAAACTCAAAGCACTTTTATTACATTGTCGTTCGACGTCATTTGAATCGTAACCTGGTAATAGTACCTACTAGGTAATATGTGGGTGGAAAAATACAGTGTTTTTTATATTTAAACCAGATCCAAAGTGTGATTATTTTATGGTAGATAGTGTACTTAAATAGATACAAAAAGCATAGGCAGCATTCCAGTTAGAGAGAGCAGTGTATAACACACTGACACACACTGAGAACAGTACTTCTGGGAAACGCACTGAAACAAAATTTCGTAAGATGCCGTTCGAAGAAGCAATTTATTTATAATTACTATTTTCAGTTCCCGAACAGCAACTACGTAAAATATAGATAATGGGTGGGTGGGTGTAGTACAGACAATCAGACTGAAAAACTTTCTCCAAGGACACACACTCCAAGGAAACATACATAGTAATAGCGAAAAATGATCTGAATGTCTCATGCAAAACTACCCACACCAACCACCTACCTCCCCTACTTGCCTACTCGTCGAAATGAATGGGATGGCTGATAATTGTCTTGCACATATGCCTCGGACAGGATCAGCCCTGCGTCAAAAGTCGTATTAACTGCTACGAGTTCTGACCAGAATCTGATATAGATCCACTCTTGGTTAAACCGAGAGCTGATCGTCATCATATTCATCGTCGCCGAAGTCTCCTAAATACAGATTACTCAGTGAGCTAAACGAGGAGCCCTTCACCTTACAATTTAAAAGAGTAACAGTACGTAGAGTTTCCTGCCATTTTTTTCCATATAGCTTTAGGAAGGGGCGACAAGAATCAATTCCATTTTTTGACATTCATAAGAGCCTTATGTGCATCTTTAAAATAGTTTTTTTTTACTTAACAATTCGTTCACATACAAACAATTAAAAACAGTATTCACAAGTTCAAAAACAATATGTAAATAACATAGGTAGGTTCTCAAACGTTCAACAAAAAACACATAATCTACTTCAATGAAGCAACAAAAACACTTATCCTTATGACGACATTTCCGTTATGTTCAAAAACAGACAAGTTTCGTTCTCGTGCACTTTATTATGTAAATAAAGTTACGCTACATAACTGATGAGGCGGTAAAGTAGCAGCATCCATCTGAACTGCGTTATGCTGCGGTTTACCTGTGCATTATCTAGGTCAGAATAAGGTCAGTCTATGTACAGCAACACAAAGCTTCCGTAGGTATCACGTCATCATTTTTACTTCTACTGGCTTACCAGCATTTTTTCTTCGCTTGTAAGTTCAGTGAAAGATTACGCCAAATCTATCTTTCTGTAAATAATAAGACTACTCTAGTTTTTATCATAAGTGCTTATTTCTACATGATTATTTCTAAACAATCATTCTTCACTAAATGTTACGACATTTCTTAAGAAATAAGCGTAGCCTTTGTGCGTACTGCTGTGTTATTTTATTCGTGTGTTTTATATGAGAGAGAAAAAAGGTAGGTACTAAAAATAATTAAAACAAAAAAACATTGTTTCACACATTGTAAACATCATTTATTAAAAAAGCTTTTCAGTTTATGAAAAAATAGCGTTACAAAGTATAAGAAAAACGTTATTATTGTCGATAAAATTTTAAGGATTTCCGCATTTTCTCAGGGGCACCATCATCAGAACCTGACCTGATGATTATGGGACTACCTGGGAAATATACCCTATCAAACAAAAACGGGATTTTTGAAATCGGTCCAGGCGTCTTTAAGTAATAGGTGAACACACAGTAATAGGTGTACATAAAAAAATATTCCGACGTGTGGAGGCATGAGGAACAGGGAGTAAAGTTCACTCATCCTCCTTTGAAAAGGGAGGATCCTCCGACCAGACGGGTGTTATGTCTGGCTGACACTTGCTCAACGGTTAAAATTGGGAAGTTGTATATATGCTAGTTGCACGGTAAACTCTGATTGCGAGATGTAGAATTCGTGTGACGTCAGTATGACGCGTTGTTCCATGTGGAGTTTGTAGGTACCGCTGTAAGCGCATTGAGAACCTCCTTCTTTTTTGAAGTCAAAATTGTAGATCGGGTAAAAAACGTGATATTAAATCAGTGTGCCCAAGCGTGATAATGAAGACAATTTTGGTTTCGGCAAAACGACGCGTGATTTTTGTTATACAATCAGCGTTTAACAGTCTATATAATAATAAAATAGCATTGTAAAAATTGCACAGCAATAATGCAGAAGAACCAGTGAAAGTCTTGCCGCCAAGCGATACGTCGTGATTCGGCATGATGTCTGGTGAAGCCGTACGGGGGACGGGTCTGATCAGTTGTGTTGCGATGTGTGCCGGGTATGATGCGCCAAATGTTGCTGTGTCGGGACTTTGGTCGTGGAGGGTCTCCAGAGCAATCTCTCTCTGGCGCAACATCGTTAGTCGTGTTGTTGAGTTTAACATTGCATCACGTCGCTCAACTGCCGTCTTCGTTCCTATTCACTAAGTTTTTTTAGTGAATAGGCTTAATAAACTAACGCGCTTTACCATCAACAATTGCATCGCTGCTTACCATCAGGCGGGATTGAGGTCAAGCACTGGTTTATAGTTATTAAAAATAAACCTTACAAAAATACACGTAAAGCAATTTCATTTATTGTCAATAACAAGGAAAAGGGCCACTTACTTATTTAGTAACATTTGAAATTGTGGAGAAATAATACACATGTAGTGAGCAGACGGGACCCTCGTCAGAAGTTCTTAGTGACATTACATTACAGGAATGTCAAGAGAGACGAGCAAAAAATATTATATATCTAGTTACACTTTGTTCTAACCTTATTACATTCATATATTCTTACGTGGGAACTAAAGTCAATACATATGTCAGTACCTATAAGAAGGTTATATATACAATATGTAAAGAAAACCCCATCCGACTCAAAAGGATAATAAATGTTAGGTATACACATGGCCAAATAAAATATGAAATTTTACGTAATCATCATAATGACAATGCTAATGAATTTTGAAATAATCTTTTTTTTTCGCGAATTAATTCCAACTTCCCCAAAATTTTGGTAATTTAAAAAAGTGGTACGGAGCGAATAGCGATGCGACCACGTGCCGCCTGCCCTGCCCCCTTCACCCGCGCTTGTATGCCTAACGTGTTGCCTACCGCACATGCATTAAGTTACCTTGCTTTTTCGAAGTAATATATATATTTTTAGGGGGATTTTTTTTAAGTTTAGCCCGGCTTTGTAGGCATTATTAGAATCAGTTAACGATACCTAACAATACCTTCACGGATCGGACAGGGTTTTCTTTACATATTGTATATAACTACTAGCGACCCGCCCCAACTTCGCACGGTTGCAATGCTAATACTAGATACACTACAAAAAACTGAACGTGGTATTTAAAAATGCGGCCCGCCGCTCCCGCCACCCCGGCCGGTCGGTACCGCCACAAACGCTACGTACCACAATTTATAAATGTGTAATACCTTCCAAAATATTCATTTAAATCACATGCTGTAATGGGCCATATAGATCTATATTAAATCACCAATGTATTTAAAGTATTTAATTGGATAAGGATTAATGCTGTAACTGTGGCTAATTTTCGAAGGGATTATAACCAATATGTGGTTAAAATCCCCTCGAAAATTAGCCATTATTTGTCGTAAAAAGTAAATGCCAGAAAATGTTACTGTCGGATATCCATAAGAGATAGACATATACCATCGCGGAGTTTTCTGTAGACATTTTCAATGTGTAACAGTACTTAAGTACTTACAATATTTTGTTTAGCGTTTGCAATGTATGCGGAAAAAATATAATTATTTACGACATCACATTAGAAACCTCAAAAACAACAGTATTTCTCCACTACTTAATGGATATTATTATACATCAGTGGCGAAGAGTCCATGCAAGCCGATTCCCACCGGGTTACCTTTCAAAAATCAGTTCCATATTCATACAAAAGTATTTACATTCTATTTCATTAACAAAGTATTATTAATCAAATGCCTGCGCGATTTACAATAGCAATAGTAATTCTTAGCAATACCCTAAGTATCACATTTCATTTTATAGTCGTAAATTAATCAGCGCTTCAATTTTTCGTGCATTACATTGAAGGCAACTCGACGAATTACAGCTTACCTCGGTCAACGTTTTACTATGAGTCGTCGTAAAACTTGATAAATATAGGCTAATGCCAAACGGCTTGCAGTTCTCTCCTCTCCTCAATTAGAAAGAGACAAAGAAACCACGCCACTACGAGAAAGGAAACACGACAAAATTAAAAATAATTAGCGTTATAATGAAATCCTTCGCAAGTCATATTCTTTTTATTTTGGCATATTTTCGTGTTCCATTTCGTTTAGTTGAAAATAAATTATTGTTAGTATGTGTTCCTATAACACTGGTGCGTGAGTTTTTCGTTTGTTATATTTTAATATTTGTGTTATTTAAACTGTGACTGATTCTGTAAGGTAATTTAATCGCAGATTTGGTTAAATACTGTGGATTTTGTTTGTTATTATGGCTTTAATTCATATAGAGTGCTGCTCAACAGACCTTCTTACAAAAGAAACTTCATTTTCAAAACTAAGTTATGCATACAAGAAGCATGTTATTCAGTTAGGTCGAGCACTCCCACACATGATTATTGATTGCAAAAGGCGAGATGGATTTTTTAAACATTTTCACGCGTCGTTATATGATAAATATACATGGATGACAGGCAGTTGCAAACTGAACAAAATGTTTTGTTTTCCGTGTTTGTTATTTTCTGATTCGAAATCTGTTTGGAGCAGTACGGGTTTTACGGATATTAATAATAATTTGTCTAACTCAGCCAAAAAACACATTCAGACTGAAAAACACATCCGCAGCTGCTTGTTACTCCACGAATTTGGAAATAATGGCAGAATCGAGTCATTTTTTTCCAACGCTTTTGATGTACATAACAGAAAAGTTGGCCGTAATCGCGAGTTAATGAAACGTTTTATTGACACGGTCATTCTTTTGGGGAAGCAAGAATTACCATTTCGCGGTCACAATGAAAGAGCAGATTCGGACAATCGCGGAAATTACATTGAAACGTTAAATTATTTGTGCAAGTACGATACAGTCCTTGATTCTCATTTGGAGCAATGTTCCTCGACCCAAAATTCTGTATTTTCAGGACTTTCAAGTGACATCCAAAATGACTTAATTCATTGTATCGCGTCTTCTATGTGTGACGAGATAAAGTCGGAATTAAATTCAGCTTCATTTGTATCGGTTATGATCGACGAAACGCCGGACGTCAGTAACAGTCAACTGTTCCCCAGTTGACTGTTATATTGCGGTACTTGTCCAGCAGTGGAATTGAAGAGCGTTTTCTGGGCTTCTATGACGTAAGTGGTGGTCGAAATGCCGACATTTTGACCACCACGTTACTCGGTATTCTCGATGACTTTCGTTGTAAAGATAAATTAATTGGACAGTCTTACGATGGTGCGGCAGTTATGTCTGGAGAGCACGGTGGTGTACAAACTAAAGTTCGTGAAATCTGTCCCATGGCGATGTTTATTCCATGCTATGCTCACATTTTAAACTTAGTCTTAAGTCGGTCTCTTGAATTCGTACCCGAATTAAAAGCTTTTTTTTGGTCTTATTAACAGTATCGTACGCTTTTTTAATAAATCTTCTAAAAGATCGAATCTTCTGAAAGAAGTTGCTCATCGTCGTATGCCGGGGGTAGCAGAAACGCGATGGCATTATCACTCGCGCGTAATTAACGTAATTTTCAACTGCAGAACCGACATGATCGAAACTTTGAATTGTATTTTAGATTCACCGGAATCATGGGACAGCGAATCAATTTCAATGTCCGAGTGCTTGTTACACAAACTGGAAGACATGCAATTTTGCTTCTTATTGCGTGTTTTCTCAGACATTTTCGAAAAGACAGACGTTCTTTTTGCTTTGCTTCAAAGTAAGCAAGTAGACATTGAAGTGGCAAAGCGCGAAATCGATTCTTTTGAACGGTGGATTTCGGAAGAGTTTATTAATTCGTTTGATACCATTTTCCACAGCATTGAACAAATCTGTGAGCCGCCGCGGCGACGGCGCCGAATAAATACTGACACGGATCCCAAAACGGCGTACAAGCGTATTTTTTCCTCGATTATAGATAAAGTCAAAGCTCAAATTACTCAAAGGTACCGATCTTTTTCTCAGCTTGTATTTATTGATTTACTTAATAAATCAAAGTATCTTCAATACAACCAATCATTTCCAACTGAAAAAGTTTCCTCTTTGACAGCGAACTTTCCGGGAATTTTTGATTTTACCGCGTTGAAAAATGAACTTAAAGTCTTATTTACGTCAGCGTCGTTAAATAAATTGGACACCTATGAGCTTTTTTTACAGCTCCAGAATACGTCTTTGAAAGACGCATTTTCTCAAGTTTCGACTCTTTGCAGTTTAATTCTGACCCTCCCCATTTCAGTAGCTTCAGCTGAGCGGTCATTTTCTGCTTTAAAACGCATTCACACGTATGTGCGAAACTGCCAAAAAGAGCAGAGATTGTCCGATTTGGCTATCATGTCAATTGAAAAAAATTTGCTTAATAAAATGAAAAGTAATCCGAATTTTTATAACAACATTTTAGCTCATTTTGTTAAAAAAAAACAGACGCATTGCATTAGAATATAAATAACGTTGTGATTGTGTATAATTTGCTTTATTTTTGCTTAATATTTTTGTTGGTTTTGGATCGGTGTTTGTGTGGTTCGGTTTTTAACACTTTATTATTTTTGTAATTTTTTATTTTATTTTTTCTTGACTCTTATTCCCTAACAATAGGTACTTAACTTAGTACTTACTAACAAGCATGCATGTGTGGTATGGAGATGCACGTCGAAAAAGGCTTTTCTCAAAGCCGCTTTTATCATACTTGAAAGACACTGTTATCAAATCATCAGTCCTTTTTTGTATGGTGAAGGTGGGGCTTTTGATATTATTCTTATCTGAAGACCTCCTCCAAGATATCCTGCAGTAGGTAAGTGTTTAAGTGTTTATTTTTTGGACCGGCTTCCCTTTGTCAAAAATTCACCCTTCGCCACTGTTATACATATAAACTTTCCTCTTCAATCACTCTATCTATTTAAAAAAACCGCATCAAAATCTGTTGCTTGTTGTTTTAAAGATACATAGTGACAGAGAAAGCAACTTTGTTTTACACTACGTAATGATTCACAGTGTACCTTCCTATAGGTGATGATTCTGTGTATGTATGTTTCATTGGCAGTGACTGCACACACTGACAGTGAATTATAAATGCGAAATGGTAATAATAATAATATAATAATAATATGTTTATTTCACAAAAAACTTACATAGACAAAAGAAAAGAAAATATACATATCTGTGGAACTTAAATCAAGATTACCTAAATCTATGCGCAGACAATGTAAACCCTGTCTCTTACACTAGGGAAACCTGTATTATAAGAGACAGTGGTTCGGCCATTATGAATTAGGATTTAAGTGACAAGGGAAGCGAAAAATTGTTATTTGTGAATATGGATGGATGGATGGATTGGATGGATTTTTTTTGTATTTTACTCTTTAGCACAAAAACTACTGAACGAACTTGGATTAAATGTGGCATACAGGTGGATTTGGATATAGGATACTTTATGTCCTGATATTATTACGGGATCAAAACCTTTGCTATTGAAACCGCGGGGTGCAACTAGTTTTAATATAAGTTCACGATACTTGCAATTAGTAACATATTTCAATGTGTGTATGTTAAAAGTTGGGTATAGGAAAACCTGATATTAGATATAGTTTTTACGATAAATCCTTTACTGTACAAGCAGTTCGGCTATGGAATGACTTGCCCATGTGTGTAAGGCGTGCTTAAACTCTGTCCACTTTTAAAACCAAGGTAAAAATGCATTTCCTCTCTCTTTAAACATGTCATTATTATTATTTTATTTTTTTATTTGCTCTTGTATGATGTTTTTTAATTAGATGTATATATTTATTAGACTAGTATGATACACTCAACGTGCATATTTATTATATAAACTATGTAAATAGTACACTGTAGACTACCTACATTATTTCGCTCCCCTTCCCCTTACTATTCCATCCAAAGATTATCTGTAAAAGATCGCTCTTAGCGATAAGACCATTGTGTCACCCTTTCTAAAATATTTATATTTATGTTTTTTTAATCTATTTGGTGTATATAATAAAGAGTTTTCTATTCTATTCTATTCAAAGTACGCTTATAGTAAAATTATTTGCATGATTTAATTCCCAATCTCCTTTCCATCATTCGGACGACGTTGTTGACACCACAACGATCCGAACGAAATGTTTCGTCTCGTCTTTTATACCGCGTATATCGAGGGACTGGATCAATTTGCCAGTGGCGATATTTCCGCCAGACTAAAATTTATTTGTCTTCAAGGCTATATTAGTGTATAGGCTCTTAATAAACTAGCGCGTTTTACCATGAACGATTACATCACTGCTTACCTTCAGGCGGGATTGCAGTCAAGCACTAGTTTATAACTTATAAAAATAAAACAGATTTTACTTGAATGAAGCATAAAGTCTGTACTCATTGTGTTACATTAAATTTTGCAGGATGTGGATATCTAAAAACAAAGTTTCGCTTTACATCAGCGGCTCCTTTGTTTTGGTGATCGGGTGAATATAATTAGCTAAAAAGCTGACACAGCACCTTTGTTCAATTTATTTAAATTTTCTACGAAGGCACAGGGCCTTGTGTGTGAGCTAAGAAAAGTTTAATAGGTACGTAGCTCGGCAATAAGGTTGCTAAATTATTTGCTAACTTATCTACCTACATTCTTTTAATATCAACGAGTGGACTGGAAAAAAATCTCCATAGGGACTAGTCCAAAAGCTTAAACTGATTTGTAATTTAAAAAAAGCGAGTGTGCTTATAATCACATGACTGAACTGAAACTTATTTAACTCAAACCAAAGAATCACCGTTCGAGTAACGCTAGTAAACTCGCAAAGGAACTACTGACTGAGATATATAATATACATATTTAATTTTTTACCTATAAGAGAAAGAGAGAAAGAAAATGTAAGCATGCACTGCTTTCTCTTGCTTCTATCCTCCACTCAAATGCCGTTCGCCTCGCCCGATCACACTTTTTGTAACGCTTACGTCACGCTTAATCCCAAAGTCAAGCTCAAGCGTGCGTAAAAAAGTTTCACTTCAAAAACGAATTGTAGTAATTACCTTTTTTTTTAAATGGGACAAAACCCGCCACACTTTTTCCCACCCACTGTAACTCCTGAACGCCAGAATCAACAGTGGAGACCGCCAGAAAAACGCCGAGCAATTAACGGCTATAGTAGCCTCAATGACCTTGTGCATGTGGGCGGAGCTAAACGCCGTACTCCCGAATTCGTAAAATGCGCGCGGTGGCGCGCTAAACTAAAACGACAATCAAAGAATATCCAGAGATGCAGACAAGCCGCGTGTAGGTCGCGATTTGTGCCTACGATTTCAGACGGGGGTATGGATGCAAGACGATAAATGTATATTTTGCATTGATAAATGGTAATATCGTACTATAATATATTTTTAGTATTCTTGATCAATGTTTAAATAAAATCAAGGAGTGCTCGTTATACAGTTTAATGGCCGATCGCAGACTGACAGACATTTGTAAAACAAGTACCCACACATTATAATATATCATAACATTAACATACAAAATAATGGTAGATGGTAATATCTATCGATTCAACATATTTGAATTTTTTTTTTTCACTACTTTTCAGTATATGAGTATCGTGTCTTTGCAGTGTCCTTGAATTAATTACTAATGCGAATAACATAAACGAGTTCATCGCGTTAACGTAAAACAAACGCGCACTAGGCACTTTGTGATATTTTTATTAAAAAAAAAACGTTGAACCACACTAGAAATTACTTTTATCGTGGGTGCATTTTTAAACATATAAATTCACAGACACAAACAGCCAGACCCGGAACAACTACTTGTAGGACATGTTCTGAACATTTGTTCCGCGCGGGAATCGAACCCGCGATACGCAGCGCAGCAGTCAATAGCTTAACCGCTGCGCTAACCGTGCTTTATATAGATGCCTTGAGATTACAAAGCGCGTAGTTTCGGCCGTTTTCCATAAAGAGATAGTACCCTATTTATACTGTGTCAGTGACGTCGGATTGAATGTACTTCGTCGTAATGAGATTTCAAATAAAACACGAGTTATTTTAAAATCTGTAAATTTTAATTCTTCGATCCAATAAATAACATGCGAGATTATAGGCATATCTAAAGCTGCAGAAATTTCTTGCAGTTGAGAATGGCCACAGTCTATTTCTATAGTTCCTACAACTGCACAGCTGATATTGATTTCTGTAGGATGTGCAAAATGTTTCCATACACATACGGCATTTAAAAATAAATAGGGAATGTAGTCCCACTTGTCGTTCTCCAACAATATCCACAGATCCTAAACCACAGTCTATAATTCTCCGTGCTTGGCAATTTTCTTTAGTTCTGAACAAAAGTAAGCAATATTAATTATGCGTCGCCCTTCGATGAAACAAGCTTGAGATTTGTTGAGGTTTTGGTGATATTTTGAGCTAAAAAAAGATATAACATACATTTTAATTAACCCTGGCAACACTGTTAGAGATTTTTGTCAAGGAATTAAGAATTTATCAAGAAAAATTAATTAAGAATTAACAAAAAAATAATTTTACAGGTATATGATATATTTGTAAACTAAAAATATAGGTTGTAGGACATGCAGGCATAATTTTACCTGAATGATGATGATGGAACTTGCGTCGTTTTTTTGTGCACATAGAGATATATAATATTATCATTTTCTTGACGACATTCTGTATGGATGTCTGACCTAGAATCAACTGCGTTAGTGTTCGACCTAAAAAGCAAATTAAACTTTTAAGTTCTGTCGATTGGTTTCTTTCTCTTCTTTTCTGTAAGTCGAAAAATGTTATTACAATATTATTTGTGAAAAACAGAAAATATATATATATATCCTACAGTATGTTAAGAAAACCCTGTCCGACCCGTGAAGGTGTTGTTAGGTATCGATAACTGATTCTACTAATGCATACAAAACCAGGCTAACTTAAAAAAAAATCCCCCTAAAAAAATAAATATTATTTCGCAAAAAGAGGTAACTTAATAAATATGCGTTAAGCACCCTTCCGCGGGCGGCGGGCGGCAGCGCACGCGGCACGTTGTCGCATCGCTGTCGCTATTCGCTCATAATAATACCGGTGTTGTCACTTTTTTAAAAGTTACCAAATTTCGGGGAAGTTATTTCAAAATTCATTTGTATTGGTACTATGATGATTACGTAAAATTTTATATCATATTTGGTCATGTGTTTACTTAACCTTTATTATCCTTACGGGTCGGACAGGGTTTTCTTAATATACTGTATATGTATATACGGACAAATCACACAGATTGAGCTAGCCCCAAAGTAAGTTCGAGACTTGTGTTATGGGATACTAACTCAACGATACTATATTTATAATAGATACATATATAGATAAACATCCAAGACCCAGGCCAATCAGGAAAAGATCGTTTTCCATCATGACCTGGCCGGGAATCGAACCCGCGGCCTCCACGTCGCAGGCAGGCGTGTTGACCGCTGCGCCACGGAGGACGTCAAAAAAATTTACTGATAACTGTGACATTCCAAGCCCGCCAGCCCGCGTCCATCGGCTTCCGCTACTTTAAACAATTACATATAGAAATAAAATATTTACAGGAAGAATCATTTAAAATAATCCAAGTAAGAGTTTTTATTACACATTTTTGCTAATATCGCAAAAACTAAAAGTCCTATCAACTCAAAACTTTTTGTAAAACTGTTTTTACACCAAAACCTTTAATTGAGTCCTAATTTTTGGTTTATATCACCATAAACAAAAAATCACATTTTCAAGTTACGTAAATTTCTAATAAGATTTTTATTTTTAAATCTCCTTACAAACCTATAAATTATAATCTAAGTGCGAGTGTTTACTTACCTGAATAGAGTCTTCTATATTATCAGCGGATGTAGTTAGTCGGATTCCTTGAGGCCTTTCAAGTCTAAAGATTTCTTTCTAGATTTCCTGGAACAATTCGTAATTGTTTAACTTCAATTGTAAAAGAAAAATGGTTACAAAAGCTAATAGTAATTATAAAGAAAAATACAGTAATATGTAGGTATAAATACAAGAGTATAGGTAGATAGATACTTACGCCACCAGACGCATCTTCAATTCTCATTTGCGAGCTAATCTATGAACGTACACTGACACGATTCGCTCGTAAATATTTGCACTCACACAGACAACCACGCGTAGTCGGCGATAGCCGGAGCAGAGCAGCAAGCGACACAACCCTCCCGTCTGAATGCTAACGCACGACTGCCGCCCGCGCCCGCGCAGAGCACCTCTAAACCTATGTTTCAAAATAAGGATATTTTCTTGGCAAATGTTGATGGATTTAAATACGCTCTTGCATATCTGTAGTACTTCTAACCACGAATTTTTCAGTGTAAAAATATTTCCACACATCAATGCCGTTTAGAAGTAATAACGAATATTAGCCAAAAATAGCGTTTTGGTAAATATTTTTTTAAGGCAACAGGCAAAATCCTACGAAAAAATCATCTTTAGTAAATGTTGTACATGAATCAATAGACAAGATATATTTTTTTCAAATCTCAAAACCAAGCCGTTAATTAGAAATTAGCTTCCTAAAGTGACCATTTTACGCTACTAAATGAGACTAAGGCCCTTAAGCTCGACGAGTCCCGGAGAAACGATTCAACTGTCTTGGGTCCCGCAACGAAATTAATCAGAAAAGAATAGCGGAGGAGTAAGAAAAAAGATTTTTTTTCCACTTCCCTCCATAACAAGCAGGAGACAGAACAGAACTAGGCCAATCGGCACAAAGGGACATTATTGCAACTGGGAGAAGCCCAGATTGCCAAACACCACGGAATAAAATTTGATTAAGTTAATGGGTCCAAAGTAGTTATGCAGTAATTACTTATAAAAGACTAAAATCTTCGTACCTAATATTATATGCGATAGTTTAGTTGGCGATCGACGATCAGTTTAACTTCAATATACAATACAATATACTATCACCTGTCAATATGTCACCTGTCAATTTAACCCATATTCAAGGTTTAACTGTTGAAAGGTTTTCGATTAAGGTAGACAGTGGCTATCTGGGACATAGGATATTTATCTATAATATCTGTGTATATTCCAAATGCTTCAATATAACGTTACTAGCTTTCCGGCCGCGGCTTCGCTCGCGTGGAGTTCGATCATACCGCGCTTTTTAGATTTCCCTCGGGAATATCATTTTTTTCCCTAACAAAAAGTACCCAATTATTTAATCCGGACTTCTAACTTTACATCTGCAAAATTTCAAAGCAATCGGTTCAGTAGTTACGGCGTGAAAGCGGAACAAACAAACAAACAAACTCACTTTCCCATTAATAATATTAGTAAGGATTTTACAAACAAATGTCAACTTTACTGCAATAGTATTTAAATTTGTTTTAGAGTGACTAGCCCTCTTGAAAAAGTTATAGCAAGATTTGAAGTTGTAACGTAAACTGAATTTTATTATATAGGAATTAAAGTAAGTTTTACCTAAATCTATTTTGTTGATATTTTGTCAAATAAATAAATATATACGGACAAATTACAGAGATTGAGCTAGCCCCAAAGTAAGTTCGAGACTTGTGTTATGGGAAACTAACTCAACGATACTATATTTTATAATAGATACATATATAGTTGTCATCAATTGTCAATAAAAAAACATGTCTAAAATTTTGGTGCAAAATTAAAAATCTGTGTAGACATTCGTCTTTATAAAATGTAGATATAGTAACAAAAAAATTGAAAAACTATGGCATGCGAGTTATGTGAGCACTGTCAAAGTCCTATCTACAAAGATGATAAGATCACAATACGAGAGGGCTTCAGTTACCACAAGAAATGCCACAAGTGCTATGTCTGCAGCGAAACCAACCTCCTGAACGCAGAAGTTTTCAAAGGGGTGATATTTTGCTGTAGCTGCGCTCAGAGGATATTTCAAGGATGCTCCACAGCTCGCAGGACCAAAACTATGACCAACGGCAGGGGACGGAGGATCAGGTCCAAGTCGCGCAGGCGCGACAGAGAAAGAACAAAAGGCCATCACGAGATGATTGAAAATAGCAGAGACGGAGTCATAGAACTGGCAAGGCTAGTGGGATCCAACACAGACTCTGATGAGCTACTGGAGAAGAAGCAGAAGAAATCCAGTTACAGCACTACCATACTGCGTAAGCGTCATCCATCGTAAATCCTTCGATGTCCACTGTACGCATGATGGATGGAAAGAAGCACATGAATTGTCTTTGCCCCATTGGTGTAATTGCTGCATGGCGTTCCAGTGTGAGGAAAAATAAATAAATAAATAATATATAGATAAACATCCAAGACCCAGGCCAATCAGGAAAAGATCGTTTTTCCATCATGACCTGGATAGAACCCGGGGCCTTCAGGTCTCAGGCAGGTGTATTGACCGCTGCGATACGGAGGACGACAAAAACGCGACGAAATAAATCGCGATTGCAGATTATATCCTGCTAGCAAGTACGTTCCAATTTCCGTTTAAAACCCAAGCGTAGCCGCAGGTAAAAGCTTTGAAGTCGGGGGTCTTTCGTCTCAAATCATAACAAAAAATATGCTATCGAAAGTCTTAGGTAGTATTATATATATTCACTGTAATTCCTACTACATTTAGTTACAAAATTTACATACCAAAGACGTTAGTTATCGATAGTTCCGGCTTTAAGGACGAGGTGTTTCGACGGATGCGACTCGGCTGAGCAGCGTTCGGGAAGATCTGTAGTTTCTTCACGTCCAAAATACCTCAGTGCCTAAAGACAAAAGTCTTTAACCAATGTGTGTTATCAGTGATGACATATGGATCAGAAACGTGGTCCCGAGTCCCGTACTACGGGCCTCAAAAGAAAGCTCAAGGTCGCACAAAGAGCTATAGAGAGGGCTATGCTAGGTGTGTCTCTAAGTGATCGAATCAGAAATAAGGAGATCCGTAGAAGAACTAAAGTCGCCGACAGCCCAGCGGATTAGCTCTCTGAAGTGGCAGTGGGCGGGGCACATAGCGCGTAGAGCCGATAGCCGATGGGGCAAAAAGGCTCTTGAATGGCGACCACGTACCGGCAAGCGTAGCGTCGGACGCCCACAGACTAGGTGGTCGGATGATCTGACCAAAATCGCAGGGAAGCGCTGGATGCAGGCCGCGTTGAACCGTTCTTTTTTCAAATCCTTGGGGGAGGCCTATGTCCAGCAGTGGACTTCATGTGGCTGAGATGGTGATGATGATGATGATAAAAGACTTTTTAGTACTTTCTTAAGTAAATTCCTTTTGGCAAACCTACCTCCGATAACGTAATAAATCTATACTAATATATAAAGCTGATGAGTTTGTTTGTTTGAACGCGCTAATCTCAGGAAATACTAGTACGATTTAAAAAAATCTTTTTGCGTTGGATAGTCCATTAATCCAGGATGGCTTTAGGCTATACAACATCACGCTGCGACCAATAGGAGCGGAGCATAACTAAACCACGCGAAGGAAGTCGCTGGCGGCCGCTAGTGTTACATACGTAAATATTCATTACAGTAAAATTTCTTTATTCTACTTCTATAAATGGTGATCGTATGGAATGATTCATGAGTTTTTATTTTGTAACAAACAAGTCATGTTTTTTTTTAACTTTTGGATGTTTTGCTCCAAAAAAAAACATCCTTAGCATAAAGAAAATATTAGATAAACTTGTTTGAAATAACCCTACTCAGTCGGCTATAATTTAATTTTCTCAGAAATTTTCTTCCCCATTTTGAGATGAAAGTTTTGATTACATTTTAAAGGAGAAGCTACTTGACCTTTTTCCCATCGAATAATCTATTTTTAACGGTAAGCCTACAGTTTCAAAAAAAAAACTTTACTTAAGTTTTAACGAGCTCGGATTTCTTATCAATACCTACTTATTTAATAACACTTTTGTGTTGGCAGGTGACTTTCGTCAGAAACTTCCCGTCGTCACAAGAGGGACACGTGCGGATATCATAAAGGCATGTCTAAAATCATCGCCCCTATGGAGTATAGTCCAAACTTTGAATTTACGTACGAACATGAGAGTCCACGCTATCGAAAATATGGATAACAATTTTCCACAACAGCTGCTCAAAATTGGAAAAGGGTCTATTTCTTCTCGAACCTTGGGCTCTAACTCTGCGGAAATCGTTATAAATGAGACTCTGGGTCGTATATTTCACAGTCTGCAGCATCTTATAGACACAGTATATCCTGACCTCGAATATTTACTATATAGAGATATTCATTGGCTTTGTTCAAGAGCTATCGTCTCACCAAGGAACGATACAGTCAATGAAATCAATAATCTAATTTTACAAAAAGTTCCCGGCCATGGTAAAATCTACAAGTCAATTGATACAGTGTGTAATATCGAGGATGCAGTCCACTACCCGCAGGAATTTTTAAATTCCTTTAAACCGTCTGGTCTGCCACCTCACGAACTGCTGTTGAAATCCGGAACGCCTACCATGCTTTTAAGAAATTTAAGCCCACCTAACCTGTGCAATGGCACAAGGCTACTAATAAAAGATTTGAAAAACAACCTAATTGTGGCGACCATTCTCATCGGCCCAGGAGCTGGCCAGTTGGCGTACATCCCAAGAATTCCAATGATTCCGACGGACCTACCCATACCGTTTAAACGACGCCAGTTTCCAATAAAAACTTCATTTGCCCTGACTATTAACAAGTCCCAGGGACAAACATTCTCTTTGGTTGGCATGGACCTACGAAAAGAATGTTTTACCCATGGGCAATTATATGTTGGTCTATCAAGAGTGGGATCATCCGAAAAGCAGATTATTCTGTTACCGGAAAATAAAACAAACTTCAAACATTGTATATAGAGAAGGTTTTAATTAAATAGTTACGTAACTTAAATAAATAAAATAAGTAAAAGGTGACTAAGGGTTACGTTACTTTGAGCAGAAAAGAGAACTTCGGTAATCTTTGAAGTTACTGATCTGATTCCAATTATATATTTTACTAATAAAATTTAATACAGTAATATCAATCGAGTGTAATCTTATGTTAAAACACGAAATTTTCCGCGGACGAAGTCGCGGGCAGAAGCTAGTAGCTTGATAATTTAAAAGAGTGTCCATGGAATTACTTGTTGCCTGTTCTTCTCCATAGGTACCTACTCTTTGGAATGGGTGACTAGCTTCACCTTACTGACTGACCGACCTTCTGACAATTCAAAAGTGCCTGTAACTGGTTTATTTGAAATAAATGCTTTGATTTTTTGATTTTATGGATTCAGAGCAAAGCGCATAGCAAAATACTACAAAATCAAAGAATGACAAAAAAAAATCAAGATCACGAAAGACAAGATAAACGCTTGTCTCCAAAAATATTTAAAGCATTTAGAAAAAGCGCCTAATATCAGGATATTGGCCGCTAAGTAACCAACCCCATAAAGGCTGAACAAATAAACTAACCTAAATGCCAAAACACGCACAAATTGAAATAGGGTCATTAACAAAACCCTTATTAGATGTTTCAGCAAAGCACCCTTTTATACATACCCGTGGTAGTGTAACGAAATAATTTCGGAAGGGTCATTAAGCCCAAGTAAGGGTCCACTTTGTACCACAGTAAAGGGTCACTTTGTACATCACTAAGAATATTACTGTACCCCATAGTTCTGTGTTGGAGAAACGTGCTATTGTTTTTGATATTCGGCTTTGAGAGCAAATCTATACGTAGCGACTGCCTATTAATCAAGTTCTAGTTGTCTACCAAGTTAACGGGTAATTGTCAGCTGGCCGCAATTGGATGTCCATTGAGGTGTAAGTAAGTAGTTTAATGGAGTTGTTGTGTACAAAAGGAGCGTTGGCCTTTGAAATGGCATTATAGACGGTCGTTTGGGTATTTATTTAGTACCCAAATGTCTTTCCTTGTTCGAGTGACCCATTACTGTTATTTAACAGTATTTCTAGCAAATTGGGCTAGGTTTGCATGTTCCATCATAATCCGAGTCAAGAGCTGGTGAATTTTATCAAAACAAAAACTAAATATAGCCTCTTTTAATTAGTAGACAACGTCAAACCCCGAAAACGGCTCTTTGAATATCTGAAAGAAGCAAAAAATATTTGGTACAATTAATAAACGAAGGGAATAAGGTTCACATCTAATGATTTTTGACTCATCCGCAGCCTTTTCTTTCAATCGAAACCAATCTACTTCTACCACTGACCGTGTAATTAACAATCTCTGTCAGCCATCTTTACAAGATTTTTCTATACAAAAACACTTAACGACGTAACTTGATTAAGCAGTAGTCGAGCCAGCGAAAATCCACTACAACTCAGTTCTAGCCAAACTCATTTGTGAAACGGCTGTGTCACTGCGGAACCCAAATTCATTTACTGGGATGAATCTGCCAGTCACCGACAGCGGCATACAAAACGTTTTGCCTAATCTTTTGGAAGATAAATCAGGGGAATATTTTATAATAAGTACATATTTTTACGTGCCCATAATTTACGTCGTTAGGGAATTGTCGAAACATTCGCCAAGAAAAGAACCCGAAACCTGTCATCTAAAATCTGGTTACCCTTGACCCGTCGTCGGTAAAAATACTTACGGATCAGGAACGGCTGAAAATATACAGTATGTTAAGAAAACCCTGTCCGACCCGTGAAGGCGTTGTTAGGTATCGATAACTGATTCTATTAATGCATACAAAACCGGGCTAAACTTAAAAAAAAAATCCCCCTAAAAAAATAAATATTATTTCGCAAAAAGAGGTAACTTAATAAATGCGCGATAACCACCCTTCGCCTGCCGTCCGCGGGGGGCGGGCGGCAGGGCATGCGGCACGTGGTCGCATCGCTATTCGCTCATAATAATACCGGTGTTTGCACTTTTTAAAAATTACCAAATTTCGGGGAAATTGGAATTAATTCGCGGTAAAAAAAGATTATTTCAAAATTCATTTGTATTGGTACTATGATGATTACGTAAAATTTTATATTATATTTGGTCATGTGTTTACTTAACCTTTATTATACTTATGGGTCGGACAGGGTTTTCGTAACATACTGTATAATTAACTACTTTATGATTTAAATCGTCATCTTCTTCTTCTTCCTATAGAGGTCCACTGGACAAAGGCCTCCCCAAGGCATTCCACAATGACCGGTCTTACGCTGCCCGCATCCATCGGCTTCCCACGACCTTCACCGGTCATCGGTCCACCTTGTTGAGGGCCTCTCTACGCTGTGTCTTCCGGTACTTGGCGTCCACTCCACAACCTTACGCCCCCATCTGCTATAGGTTCTACAAGCAATGTACCCCGCCCACTGCCACTTAATTTTAGCGATTCGAAGAGCTTGGTCGGTGACTTTGTTTCTTCAGCGGATCTCCGCATTTCTGATTCGATCGCGCAGAGAAACTCCGAGCATAGCTATTCATAAATCCTAAATCATCATCTGGGGGCAGTTTAATTGAATGCAGATGAATGCCAGTCTATTATACGCAACGACTATCTAGCCTACACAACCTAGTTACTTACAGCCTTTCATTACAAACTCCATTCCCTTTTTGTGCGCACTCAAAGCTATGTATTTTACACTGATGCCGTACTAGCATAAGTACCGCACTAGCATGCCGTATCAACCTTATTCAACGAAATATCCAAAAGGTTTTTAGCCATTCAGTTATAACAACAAAGATATTTCCAAGACCCTCTCTTGTTGACTCAAACTTGTCTTGCTCCTTTGTCCTCTCTCTCTCTCTCTCTCCAGCAATCATAACATAAATATTGAGAACACTAAAACTCCTCTGAAAGATCATTTCATTATATCGTTACTAGGGTAGAACAAATGAATGCATGAATTCAATAGCCTTCACAGAATGGCCACGGACATCAATAATAAACATGGACGCTTCCTATTGATGTCCTTCGCCATTCAAATTGAGATCGCTCATGCAACGCTGCCGCTGAACGTCAATAAAAAAGACATTTTATCAAAATCAGCATAAAGTTTAAAGCCGCTTTGTCCTGGTTAGAACTTCTCCTACATAATTAGCGAAAACCCGTAGCTACGATATTGTCAAAGTTAACATGCCATTAAATACCTTAGGGTAGCCTAATGAGCATCCTAGTGATGATACTTAGTAAATGAAGGAAGGTTGATTTACGAGCTGCACCGACGATCGATGAAATAGTTAATGTTTGTCGAATGGTGGCCGTATAATAACCTAATTGAAGTTGGGTGAGAGCATAATAATTGTTGGGTCGACTTCTATGTTACGTAACTCATTTTGACAAGACAACTTTCAGTTAACTTTGATGGGGCCTTTTATGCCACTTTGATGACCGACCGAGTTTTCCAAAGGAAAACCGTCCTTCTACAAACGATTACGTTACTTTGTAGGCTACAAACGCGTTTTTGGATCATTATTTTTCGTTTTATATTCTTGTGCCTAAATACACAAACGTCAAAGGCCCTTTGTGGCTGTGTGCAAGATATTCTATATTACATTCTTCTCATCCAATACAGACGGTATTCATTCCACGTACCACCATATGCTTTTGACGAGATGCATCACAATAATATGTTATAGGATCCACAACGAGAACAAAATACGAATTACTTATACGTACTCACATAGTTATAAGTACCTATCTAAGTATACCTTTTTAATGCTTAGACCAGTGCACCTATTTTAATTAAAAAATGTAGTTTTTAATGTAACGTATATTTACACCTTACCTACATTGAAAACGTAACATATTACGTAAATAACAAGTTACAAATTTAACAACTTTTGAAAAGCTCGGTATGTCGTCGTTGCTTAAGTTTAATTGGAGTCACGTTCGAGTTTCAGTCTTAAAAGTAACGGCAAGACCTGACCAAATAATCTAGTATAATGACTTAATGTTTTGCTTAAACTGATTCCCCTGGGGACAAGATGTTTCAAACATGGTATTAAACTGAAACACAGGGAAAATTGAAAGTTTATTAAGAGCCACTTTAATCCAAATTGCGGGCTTATATTGTATATACCTAATATATACACAAGGATTATTATAAGTAAAAACTTTCAATTCTAATATTCAAGTTAATTTCATCAAATGTCCAGTTTTACTTAGTGATTTAACCTAATTTTAATGATTATACCTATGTATATGATTGTTTTAATTAATAATATGTCAATATTGATAACTTGTATGTATGGTGTAAAGACATTAAATTTATGTGTGCTGCAAACTATTAATATTATATAAGATGCTTATTAATAAACAAAATCCTTGAACATTGTGTTGTATTCACGATAAAATGTAAAAGAAGTTAATAACGTCGGCTCCGGCCCAATATCGCGATCGACAAGTTGGACAGTTCGACATTTCTCGATTACTATGTCTTTTCCATTTGAAAACAAGTTTCCTTTTATCTTGCTTTCTAAATAACGGAGAAGGGTGAATCCCTTTCGCATTTTAAATAAGGATTTTTCTCGGAAAAGGACCGCTGTTTCGGTCAGATCAAACACCTGAATAATATTAGCCATTCGAGGTTATGTTTACCTAGGCTTTACCTAAGATTCTCTATTCCAGAGGATTTTAGAAAGTTATTTGAGAAAATGCGGGGTCTATATCAAACCTGAGGACCTTCTTTTCTTAGCTTTGCGACGGACTATGAATAAACCATCGGATCATTTCGTGGGGGATTATATCTAGAGAATGAACCACGGCTTCCTTTTGTACCTTATCTTATTTCCAGCCATGGATTAAAAGCATACTATAGTCTTGATATTTAAATTTGGAATTACAGATATTACAACTTATCTGTGTATGGTTTTATAGTATGTAGTTTTGTCATCATCGGAATTAAGTTAAAAAATCAATAAAGCCTGGAGCACAAGCGTGGGGTTGCCAGCCTTTCGATATTCTATAGGATGAATTTTGGAGTGTGCGCTGACTATACATAACATAATTCTGCCATCACAGTTCCATCTGCTCTGCTGGTCGCTCTGATTAATTCAAGACAATGTTTGTGTCCTTTCTCCGGAATCAGCTTACTGATAAAATCAAAATCAAAGCATTTATATCAAATAAACCAGTTACAGGCACTTTTGAATTGTCAGAAGGTTGGTCAGTCAGTAAGGTGAAGCTAGTCGCCCATTCCAAAGAGTAGGTACCTATGGAGAAGAACGGGCAAGAAACTCCATGGACACTCTTTTAAATTATCAAGCTATTGATACAAATATTTGATTACATCATTCATTTTGAAATCAATCGTGTGAGAACGATGCAGAAATATATTGTACGCTGAGAGCGTCCATCATGAAAAAAAAAAACAACAATTCAGAATTTAAAATACGCCGTAGCAGCTAAGAGATGACCAGTCCCCTCTGACGGCGTCCGTTCACGAACATGACGTATGGATCAGCATCATTCAGCTCAACCATATTGAAGGGAACCTAATGACCCAACACACACGCCACCACCAGCGAGACATTTGAGTGAGCATGACATAAACTGTGACTGATATACAGTATGTTAAGAAAACCCTGTCCGACACATAAGGATAATAAAGGTTAGGTAAACACATGACCAAATATAATATAAAATTTTACGTAATCATCATAGTACCAATACAAATGAATTTTGAAATAATCTTTTTTTCCCGCGAATTAATTCCAAATTCCCCGAAATTTGGTATTTTTTTAAAAGTGACAATACTGGTTTATTATGAGCGAATAGCGATGCGACCACGTGCCGCGTACCCTGCCGCCCGCCGCCCGCGGAAGGGTGCTTAACGCACATTTATTAAGTTACCTCTTTTTTGCAAAATAATATTTATTTTTTTAGGGGTATTTTTTTTTAAGTTTAGCCCGGTTTTGTATCCATTAGTCGAATCAGTTATCGTTACCTAACAACACCTTCACGGGTCGGACAGGGTCTTCTTAACATACTGTATACAAGTAGCGACCTCTGTTGTCGACTAGAGGCGATAGCATCAATGAACGAATTTGCGCATAATATCAACAACTACTTGCCTTTCGACACTAGGGGCGCTGTTTTATGAATGAACTGTTGGTAATAATTGGGAGTGGGAACCGTAGTATCACTTTTGGACGCAAGAGGCGCTGTAATTGTAGTTGACCTCCTCTCGATACTAGAGGCATCAGGGTAGAAATGTTCGAATGTTCTAGAAACTTCCAGACCCGAAAGTTGATTTATAATATCGAGTTTCTTTCGCCCACATTTTTGTTGTACCGTTCTGTTCGCTTCCAGACGCCGAGAGTGCAGGTGCATTAGTGTTAGTCTCCTAAAATGTAACCGCGTTTAGATTGAAAGATTGTACTGTAGCTATACTTGACCGAATTCAAGAATTGTAATAGTTTCAAACCTGTGAAATACTGACAATAAATCTGGTAGTAGTGTCCGCATGTTTTTCATTACTATTGGAGAACTCCTCAATCAGTATACATAGTATTGTATAAAGTCATACGTTTTTTAAATGAACAGACAGCTATGCTGCTGGGGAGTTTGTTCTGGCACTTCTTTTTCCCAGCGAAAGCTCAAGGAAGTGGCGATGGGTGGGCATTTTGGGGGACTGTCTTATGTAATACTAGCGGCCGCCAGCGACTTCGTTCGCGTGAAGTTGGTTATGCTCCGCTCCTAGTGGTCACAGCGTGGTGTTATATAGCCTAAAGCCTTCCTGGATTAATCGGCTATCAAAAACTAAATTCTACAGCTTTATATTTTATTTTATTTATTAAGGAAAACCAACAATTACACACTACATAGTTAAAAATGGCTTATAAATAGGTATATCAGTGCGTAACCAACTACGTTATACACGTATTACATATTCGAATAGAAGAGCACGAGTACAACATTACTAATTAAACTTAAAAATGGATTTTTTGGGTTTTAAGTTTTATTTAACGTACATAAAATTGTCTTCCATTGAATAATATATATTTATTCACTGGTATAGTTTTGTTTCTATTTTACTATTCATAATCACATTTATATACATATACATACGTCATTGTTTTTATATAACATACATTTTTTTATTAAGTATATTTTATTTTTGTTTTTGTTTTCTTTATCCTTTTTTTTATTGCATACACAAGTCACGTTGCTATGTATAAACTGTTTGACATCCGTCACTTCACACATCAGGTTCAGTTGAAAACCAGCGTCAGGCACTAGTTGCCTGACATTTTTGCTGAACTGGGCCTTTTTGGCGCAGCCGGGAGGCACACATTCCTGCTAGTTTTCTACATTAATTTGTTTTATCACAATTCACTTTATTTTATTATTACTATTTTTTTACTTTTTAATGTTTGTCTTTATCTGATGTATTGTGTAACTTTTAATCTGTGCTAAATAAATGTATTTTCTTTCTTTCTTTCTTTCTAACTCCATTGACCAGTCTTAGGCTCCTTGAACTTTGGACTACTTGGACTCCTTGGACTTCTTGGACTCCTTGGACTCTTTGGACTATTTGGACTTCTTGGACTACTTGGACTACTTGGACTCCTTGGACTCCTTGGACTACTTGGACTACTTGGACTCCTTGGACTCCTTGGACTATTTGGACTCCTTGGACTCCTTGGACTCTTTGGACTCCTTGGACCCCTTGGACTTCTTGGACTACTTGGACTATTTGGACTCCTTGGACTCCTTGAACTCCATTGACCAGTCTTAGGCTCCTTGAACTTTGGACTACTTGGACTCCTTGGACTCCTTGGACTCCTTGGACTTCTTGGGGTCCTTGGACTCCTTGGACTCCTTGGACTCCTTGGACACCTTGGACTCCTTGGACACCTTGGACTCCTTGAACTCCATTGACCTTGGTCTTAGGTTCCTTGAACTTTGGACTACTTGGACTACTTGGACTCCTTGGACTCCTTGGACTCCTTGGACTCCTTGGACACCTTGGACACCTTGGACTCCTTGGACACCTTGGACTCCTTGAACTCCATTGACCTTGGTCTTAGGTTCCTTGAACTTTGGACTACTTGGACTACTTGGACTCCTTGGACTCCATGGACTTGTTGGACTCGTTGGACTCGTTTGACTTGTTGGACTCGTTGGACTCGTTGGAATCGTTGGAATCGTTGAAATCGTTGAAATCGTTGGACTCGTTGGACTCGTTGGACTACTTGGACTACTTGGACTACTTGGACTCCATGGACTCCTTGGACTCCTTGGTGTCCTTGGACTCCTTGGACGCCTTGGACTCCTTGGACTCTTTGAAAGAAAAAAGAAGAAAGGAAATACATTTATTTAGCACAGATTAAAAGACACACAATACATCAGATAAAAACAAACATTAAAAAGTAAAAAAATAGTAATAATAAAATATAGTGAATTGTGATAAAACAAATTAATGTAGAAAACTAGCAGGAATGTATGCCTCCCGGCTGCGCCAAAAAGGCCCAGTTCAGCAAAAATGTCAGACAACTAGTGCCTGACGCTGGTTTTCAACTGAACCTGATGTGTGAAGTGACGGATGTGAAACAGTTTATACATAGCAACGTGACTTGTGTATGCAATAAAAAAAAGGATAAAGAAAATAAAAACAAAAATAAAATATACTTAATAAAATAAATTTATGTTATATAAAAACACTGACGTATGTATATGTACAAAAATGTGATTATGAATAGTAAAATAGAAACAAAACTATACCAGTAAATAAATATATAATTCAATGGCAATAATAAAAAATAAATAATAAATAATGAAAATAAATCTAATTCTGAAAAAAGAGTATTATAATTTTTTGGTAAACGTTGTAAAGGTGCGCGGCAACCCGCGTTGGTGCGACAAGAAGCCACTGCAAATAACGCGCAGCCACGTACCCCACGCCGGACATCAGTTCTAGGTACTATATAGCACAATTTGTTTGTCAGATCTGAGCAATCATATTAAAATCATTATATCCAAAAATATTACGATAAAATACCACGGAGCTGCATCTTTCCAATACTCGGAGACTTTCTTATCTGTCTTCCAAACGATAAAATATACGATAAACATCATTCATCTAAATTAAACATCAATCTACTCTTAGAGACGCTACCATTAGAGGAAAAATATTATAATCTGAGGCCACTAATTACAGCTATCTGTTATAATTACTCTATAAACGTCTCCAACAGGAGTTGACGAGGAGATTGTGAGTGGATCAGGGGCTCAATCAATCCATCAATACTTTTGTAAGTTCGTGGCAGTTGGCAAGTATTGGGCTGATCACGAGCGGTACCGTTATTAACATTTGATTGATTGTCAAATGTAATTCTACTTTCTACGTAAGAAAATTCTTACAATGCGACAAGGAAGTTTTGGCTTTTGAATAACGTTGATGGGAAGCATTTTTGGTAGACTTTTGTTTTTTCTATGAAAACAAGATGGTGGTATTAGGTTCGATTTGGTTATGTACGGACTAAAGCAGGTAAAACTACCCGAAACTGTCAAATTTTCCAACAAACAACAGTCAAATATAATGAACCTTGAGCCTTAATGCTTTAGTGATAAAGTTGAAAATCTAATAAAGAAATTAGACAGATTGTAGTAACTTGATAATCGTCTATTTTGGTGGGTACTTCTAAAACAGGTACGAATATACTCCCTCCTAAATTCAAAACATGCAAACTTCTTCCTCTTCATGTCACTGGCAGGACTGTAGGTATTTCAGGTCTTGTCAAAACATCGTCAGTGGTAACATGCAAACTATTTCTGAACTATCGAAATTTCTTGGATGACTTAGTATAATTAGCGACAAAGTCTGTTCATGATTTATGTTATCAGTTCAGTTTATGCTGTACACTATCTGTCTAGAGTGACGTAAGGTTGATGTGTAAAGAAATTTTATGCCAGATAATTGCTGATGTAACAGCTTTGATCTTCAGCAGCAGCCACTACTTCTTCTGTCTTCTTGATCTTCTTGGTTTTTGACTAATCGCATCGTTTAGTGTTCGTTTCACGTTGTCAGCTTCCATAAACTACTAGAACTATATCCATACATCGATTCCAAATGCATTACTTAAACCCAACAACACGACCAACAACGCTGCGCCAGAGGGAGATTGATCTAGAGAGCCTCCACGACTAAGCTCCCAATACAACAACATTTGACGCATCGTACCCGGCACACATGGCAACACAGCTGCTCAGACCAGTCCTCCGTACGGCTTCAACAGACAGCATGCCGAAACACGACGAATCGCTGTTGCTGAATGAATGATGCCACTGCTGTGATACAGGTGTTTTTTTTGTGAGACTGAGTGATCCCTAACACACGACGTGTGTCCAGCAGTCTGCACCCTAATTACATAATACTCTATTACCATCAGTTGGAATAATTTCGAAGCATATAGCTAATCAAATGCTTCATATGTTCGAAAACGTGTCTGCTTAACAACGTAAATCATCATCATCATCTCAGCGTTAATCCCAGTCGCATCCGTAGCTTTTCAGCTTTGGAGTCTGGGGTCCGCTTTACCAGTCTAACTGCTGATTTTGGCAAAATTTCGATATTTTCCGTGAAGCGATTTTCGTCTGACCTCCACAACCCGAAGGCATATCTAAGCATTGCAGTTAGACCAATTGTTAGATTTTTGAGGGCTCCAACAACCCGTAACGACTGCCACTAGACGTTCGTATGGCAACCTCTTCAACTTCGCCCGCTCTGGACGGTGCGAAAGAGCGTGTCAGACTTCTACTGCCTAAAACTTACCCTACCTGCGTTGTGTTCCTTCATTCGCCTATGCCTGGGGCCACTTTATCTCTTTCAAACAACCCACATAACTGGCAGCATGGCCTTTAGGAACTGAGCTAAAATAAAATGAAATAATTGCGTGGGCGATATGGTGTGACGTGGTTAGTCGAATGCTAAAATAACCGCGAACCGAAGTTCGTTTTTCGAAAAAAAATAGAACGTTTTGTTAGTTGATCTGACAAATATTTTGCGAAACAGTTAATCATAATGCGATGTTTTATAAGCCTTTACACTAAACTATTCTTACGTACTTAGTCGTGGTGCCCTAGTCTTTAAAACACCAGCCTCTCAAGTATGAGTGTGCGGGTTCGATTTCAGGTCAGGCACGTACCAATGTAAATTTTCTAAGTTATATGTACCACCAGTTATATGCCATCATGTCCACTATAAAATAAATGCCCTCATTCGAACAACCCTGTCTTCCAACAACAATACAACTAGTAACCATTTTCATTTGTCCCAGTGTTCGATTGAATAATGGTTTTCTCTTCGTTTTTAATACTACGTACCTACTAAAAGGTCAGAAGAAACCAATAAAGTAATCCTTGAGCATAATTCTATCTATCAATTTGTTAGTAAAGTTGATATTTGATAAAAGATTAATAAATTCCTGTTTTTTATATTAAGGGAAGGATGTATTTGATTTTTTATATAGACCAAAACAAATATGTTACGTACCTTTGGCTTTAGCTTCCCATGCGAAACTCACATGCTTGGCTATTGTAATAAAGGTTAAAGGTAAAGATATGTAAATTTCTGTGTTATTTTCTTTACATGGAATTTGTCCATTATCTTTTAAACTAAAACACTGTTTGGGCTTTAGACAATAAACTCTACCTGAAAACGCATTTTATGTATCGTTTTCGAACATTAATTCAACGTTCATGAGACAGGCAAAAGAGATTTCAGAGCAGTATAAAACCGATATAAAACTCAAAGCACTTTTATTACATTGTCGTTCGACGTCATTTGAATCGTAACCTGGTAATAGTACCTACTAGGTAATATGTGGGTGGAAAAATACAGTGTTTTTTATATTTAAACCAGATCCAAAGTGTGATTATTTTATGGTAGATAGTGTACTTAAATAGATACAAAAAGCATAGGCAGCATTCCAGTTAGAGAGAGCAGTGTATAACACACTGACACACACTGAGAACAGTACTTCTGGGAAACGCACTGAAACAAAATTTCGTAAGATGCCGTTCGAAGAAGCAATTTATTTATAATTACTATTTTCAGTTCCCGAACAGCAACTACGTAAAATATAGATAATGGGTGGGTGGGTGTAGTACAGACAATCAGACTGAAAAACTTTCTCCAAGGACACACACTCCAAGGAAACATACATAGTAATAGCGAAAAATGATCTGAATGTCTCATGCAAAACTACCCACACCAACCACCTACCTCCCCTACTTGCCTACTCGTCGAAATGAATGGGATGGCTGATAATTGTCTTGCACATATGCCTCGGACAGGATCAGCCCTGCGTCAAAAGTCGTATTAACTGCTACGAGTTCTGACCAGAATCTGATATAGATCCACTCTTGGTTAAACCGAGAGCTGATCGTCATCATATTCATCGTCGCCGAAGTCTCCTAAATACAGATTACTCAGTGAGCTAAACGAGGAGCCCTTCACCTTACAATTTAAAAGAGTAACAGTACGTAGAGTTTCCTGCCATTTTTTTCCATATAGCTTTAGGAAGGGGCGACAAGAATCAATTCCATTTTTTGACATTCATAAGAGCCTTATGTGCATCTTTAAAATAGTTTTTTTTTACTTAACAATTCGTTCACATACAAACAATTAAAAACAGTATTCACAAGTTCAAAAACAATATGTAAATAACATAGGTAGGTTCTCAAACGTTCAACAAAAAACACATAATCTACTTCAATGAAGCAACAAAAACACTTATCCTTATGACGACATTTCCGTTATGTTCAAAAACAGACAAGTTTCGTTCTCGTGCACTTTATTATGTAAATAAAGTTACGCTACATAACTGATGAGGCGGTAAAGTAGCAGCATCCATCTGAACTGCGTTATGCTGCGGTTTACCTGTGCATTATCTAGGTCAGAATAAGGTCAGTCTATGTACAGCAACACAAAGCTTCCGTAGGTATCACGTCATCATTTTTACTTCTACTGGCTTACCAGCATTTTTTCTTCGCTTGTAAGTTCAGTGAAAGATTACGCCAAATCTATCTTTCTGTAAATAATAAGACTACTCTAGTTTTTATCATAAGTGCTTATTTCTACATGATTATTTCTAAACAATCATTCTTCACTAAATGTTACGACATTTCTTAAGAAATAAGCGTAGCCTTTGTGCGTACTGCTGTGTTATTTTATTCGTGTGTTTTATATGAGAGAGAAAAAAGGTAGGTACTAAAAATAATTAAAACAAAAAAACATTGTTTCACACATTGTAAACATCATTTATTAAAAAAGCTTTTCAGTTTATGAAAAAATAGCGTTACAAAGTATAAGAAAAACGTTATTATTGTCGATAAAATTTTAAGGATTTCCGCATTTTCTCAGGGGCACCATCATCAGAACCTGACCTGATGATTATGGGACTACCTGGGAAATATACCCTATCAAACAAAAACGGGATTTTTGAAATCGGTCCAGGCGTCTTTAAGTAATAGGTGAACACACAGTAATAGGTGTACATAAAAAAATATTCCGACGTGTGGAGGCATGAGGAACAGGGAGTAAAGTTCACTCATCCTCCTTTGAAAAGGGAGGATCCTCCGACCAGACGGGTGTTATGTCTGGCTGACACTTGCTCAACGGTTAAAATTGGGAAGTTGTATATATGCTAGTTGCACGGTAAACTCTGATTGCGAGATGTAGAATTCGTGTGACGTCAGTATGACGCGTTGTTCCATGTGGAGTTTGTAGGTACCGCTGTAAGCGCATTGAGAACCTCCTTCTTTTTTGAAGTCAAAATTGTAGATCGGGTAAAAAACGTGATATTAAATCAGTGTGCCCAAGCGTGATAATGAAGACAATTTTGGTTTCGGCAAAACGACGCGTGATTTTTGTTATACAATCAGCGTTTAACAGTCTATATAATAATAAAATAGCATTGTAAAAATTGCACAGCAATAATGCAGAAGAACCAGTGAAAGTCTTGCCGCCAAGCGATACGTCGTGATTCGGCATGATGTCTGGTGAAGCCGTACGGGGGACGGGTCTGATCAGTTGTGTTGCGATGTGTGCCGGGTATGATGCGCCAAATGTTGCTGTGTCGGGACTTTGGTCGTGGAGGGTCTCCAGAGCAATCTCTCTCTGGCGCAACATCGTTAGTCGTGTTGTTGAGTTTAACATTGCATCACGTCGCTCAACTGCCGTCTTCGTTCCTATTCACTAAGTTTTTTTAGTGAATAGGCTTAATAAACTAACGCGCTTTACCATCAACAATTGCATCGCTGCTTACCATCAGGCGGGATTGAGGTCAAGCACTGGTTTATAGTTATTAAAAATAAACCTTACAAAAATACACGTAAAGCAATTTCATTTATTGTCAATAACAAGGAAAAGGGCCACTTACTTATTTAGTAACATTTGAAATTGTGGAGAAATAATACACATGTAGTGAGCAGACGGGACCCTCGTCAGAAGTTCTTAGTGACATTACATTACAGGAATGTCAAGAGAGACGAGCAAAAAATATTATATATCTAGTTACACTTTGTTCTAACCTTATTACATTCATATATTCTTACGTGGGAACTAAAGTCAATACATATGTCAGTACCTATAAGAAGGTTATATATACAATATGTAAAGAAAACCCCATCCGACTCAAAAGGATAATAAATGTTAGGTATACACATGGCCAAATAAAATATGAAATTTTACGTAATCATCATAATGACAATGCTAATGAATTTTGAAATAATCTTTTTTTTTCGCGAATTCATTCCAACTTCCCCAAAATTTTGGTAATTTAAAAAAGTGGTACGGAGCGAATAGCGATGCGACCACGTGCCGCCTGCCCTGCCCCCTTCACCCGCGCTTGTATGCCTAACGTGTTGCCTACCGCACATGCATTAAGTTACCTTGCTTTTTCGAAGTAATATATATATTTTTAGGGGGATTTTTTTTTAAGTTTAGCCCGGCTTTGTAGGCATTATTAGAATCAGTTAACGATACCTAACAATACCTTCACGGATCGGACAGGGTTTTCTTTACATATTGTATATAACTACTAGCGACCCGCCCCAACTTCGCACGGTTGCAATGCTAATACTAGATACACTACAAAAAACTGAACGTGGTATTTAAAAATGCGGCCCGCCGCTCCCGCCACCCCGGCCGGTCGGTACCGCCACAAACGCTACGTACCACAATTTATAAATGTGTAATACCTTCCAAAATATTCATTTAAATCACATGCTGTAATGGGCCATATAGATCTATATTAAATCACCAATGTATTTAAAGTATTTAATTGGATAAGGATTAATGCTGTAACTGTGGCTAATTTTCGAAGGGATTATAACCAATATGTGGTTAAAATCCCCTCGAAAATTAGCCATTATTTGTCGTAAAAAGTAAATGCCAGAAAATGTTACTGTCGGATATCCATAAGAGATAGACATATACCATCGCGGAGTTTTCTGTAGACATTTTCAATGTGTAACAGTACTTAAGTACTTACAATATTTTGTTTAGCGTTTGCAATGTATGCGGAAAAAATATAATTATTTACGACATCACATTAGAAACCTCAAAAACAACAGTATTTCTCCACTACTTAATGGATATTATTATACATCAGTGGCGAAGAGTCCATGCAAGCCGATTCCCACCGGGTTACCTTTCAAAAATCAGTTCCATATTCATACAAAAGTATTTACATTCTATTTCATTAACAAAGTATTATTAATCAAATGCCTGCGCGATTTACAATAGCAATAGTAATTCTTAGCAATACCCTAAGTATCACATTTCATTTTATAGTCGTAAATTAATCAGCGCTTCAATTTTTCGTGCATTACATTGAAGGCAACTCGACGAATTACAGCTTACCTCGGTCAACGTTTTACTATGAGTCGTCGTAAAACTTGATAAATATAGGCTAATGCCAAACGGCTTGCAGTTCTCTCCTCTCCTCAATTAGAAAGAGACAAAGAAACCACGCCACTACGAGAAAGGAAACACGACAAAATTAAAAATAATTAGCGTTATAATGAAATCCTTCGCAAGTCATATTCTTTTTATTTTGGCATATTTTCGTGTTCCATTTCGTTTAGTTGAAAATAAATTATTGTTAGTATGTGTTCCTATAACACTGGTGCGTGAGTTTTTCGTTTGTTATATTTTAATATTTGTGTTATTTAAACTGTGACTGATTCTGTAAGGTAATTTAATCGCAGATTTGGTTAAATACTGTGGATTTTGTTTGTTATTATGGCTTTAATTCATATAGAGTGCTGCTCAACAGACCTTCTTACAAAAGAAACTTCATTTTCAAAACTAAGTTATGCATACAAGAAGCATGTTATTCAGTTAGGTCGAGCACTCCCACACATGATTATTGATTGCAAAAGGCGAGATGGATTTTTTAAACATTTTCACGCGTCGTTATATGATAAATATACATGGATGACAGGCAGTTGCAAACTGAACAAAATGTTTTGTTTTCCGTGTTTGTTATTTTCTGATTCGAAATCTGTTTGGAGCAGTACGGGTTTTACGGATATTAATAATAATTTGTCTAACTCAGCCAAAAAACACATTCAGACTGAAAAACACATCCGCAGCTGCTTGTTACTCCACGAATTTGGAAATAATGGCAGAATCGAGTCATTTTTTTCCAACGCTTTTGATGTACATAACAGAAAAGTTGGCCGTAATCGCGAGTTAATGAAACGTTTTATTGACACGGTCATTCTTTTGGGGAAGCAAGAATTACCATTTCGCGGTCACAATGAAAGAGCAGATTCGGACAATCGCGGAAATTACATTGAAACGTTAAATTATATATGTCTAGTATATATATATATCGGTTGAATCCATTTTATATCGATTGCGCGTGGCGACGCGTCGCCACGCCAGAAATCGGTCTCACGTGCGCCTATAGATGTTTCACATCAAAAATTGCATAGATCTTCTATTTTTATTGAAAAATAAAAAAAACTCGTAGACCTTGTAGTACCAAGCTCGCGCCACGGGCGCCTCTGTGCTTATATCCCCCACTTAACTTCCGTTCGCCTTGCCCGATCATTTTTCGTAACGCTTTCGCCAGCTTACTCCCCAAGTCAAGCGTGCCTAAAGAAGTTTCACTTCAAAAATATATATATACAATGAAATAAAGGAATAATAATCATATTTTATGTATTTAGAAAAACTTAGTAATACTATATCTGACATGTATAAAAAGTCAAAACGACCAGCAGCATACCTTTTTTTGTTTTCGGTACCCGACTTCTGGGCAGCGAGGGAGGGGAGTGTGGAATTTTTAGCTCACTAAAACCACACCATCCCTACATAATGGTCGCGGTTCCTCTTAAAAGACCAATTTTGGAACCGCCCCTGCACAACGCCTGTAAGGCACATCCCTGCGACCAGCACTCCTGGAGCTTGAGACTCAACATAGGCATATATCAACAATAAGAAGGTCTCCAAAGAATGCTCTGGATCCACTTCGACCGATTTTATACTCACCACGAATATAGAATCGGTCGAAGTGGTGATGTTAGCAGTGGTCTTTCGGATGAAATAATGATGATGGTAATGATGATATACCTACCTCGAACGCATCTATATCTATAACGCTTTCAGAGTAACTGCCAATTTAACTGCAAGGTTAGCACAGTGGTAAGGTTATTGACTGCTGCACTGAGCGTCGATGACCTACGCAAGTTGCTTCTGCAAATTGTTCCGGGTCTGGATTTTTCTGTATGTCAGTTTATATGTTTGTAAACGCACCCACAATACAGGAGAAATTCCTAGGGCGGGGCAAAGTTAAAAGAAAATGTTTATTCAGATCCTTGATTCCAATTGATGTTATTTCCACTTAAATTAAGTTGATTGTAGAATGCCTAGAAATCATTAAAAATTCACCGATGTATGTGCAGTTTTAGCGCAATACTATACTATATCTTATCTTATACCTTTAAACGAGCAATTCTTGTATATATGTATGTCGGAGATCGTCGATTAATTTTAATAGAAGTTGCTGATTTGATTTACGTAGTAGAGGGGCGAACGCTTGTGACGTTATTTTGTGATGGCGTCACATGGACAGAGTCGCTTTGGAAAGTGGGGTGCGTCGAACGGTGACTTTGCATCGAGACGCGGACCAAGGCACATCTCCGAACCGAAACTATCGGTTTGTCTATTCAAATTGTTATTATGAAGATTGGAGGGTATATCTACACGTCGTGCTTCAATTCAAAACTTACCTACGAAATGGAACCTGTACCACCACACCAAGATGCTGTCGACCCTACCGCTCTGCCGTCGCTGTCTGCGACATCAGAAGTTGGATAAAGAACTACACTGCTCACAATCTCGTTATAAATCAAGGAACAGAATAACAGTCACTTTCTGACAATATTTTTATAGTACTTGTGTGATTACTTGTGTGGTAGTTGTACATTGCCTTTGTATGAGCTTCTGTAAATGCTGGATGTACGGGTAGTGAGGCTGGAAGTGAACGTCACGTTGCGAGGTGATCGCTCCGCGTGATAGTGCGCTGCAGGAGTGCGCTGCAGGAGTGCGCTGCAGGAGTGCGCTGCAGGAATGCACTGCAGGAGTGCTGGCTGTTGCTTGATGCGCGACAGTGCTGGCTGTTTCTTGGCGCGCGACAGTGCTGGCTGTTGCTTGGCACGCGACAGTGCTGGCTGTTGCTTGGCGCGCGACAGTGTTGGCTGTTGCTTCGCGCGACAGTGCTGGCTGTTGCTTCGCGCGACAGTGCTGGCTGTTGCTTGGCGCGCGACAGTGCTGGCTGTTGCTGGCGCGCGACAGTCCTGGCTGTTGCTTGGCGCGCGACAGTGCTGGCTGTTGCTTGGCGCGCGACAGTGCTGGCTGTTGCTTGGCGCGCGACAGTGCTGGCTGTTGCTTGGCGCGCGACAGTGCTGGCTGTTGCTTGGCGAGCGAGGTGCGCTTGCGGAACATGCAAGGTGTGCTTGGAAAGCGCGGTAGGTGCGCTTGCGGAGCACGCAAGGTGCGCTTGCGAAGCGCGCAAGGTGCGCTTGCGGAGCGCGCAAGGTGCAGGTGAATCGCATCAATGGCGTTTGGCGCAGCTGGAGCTGCTTGCGGCGCAGCCGGAGCTGCGTGCACTTTGCGGAACGCCCAAGGTTTCAAGACTTGAGCCTCTACTCTGCAGGCGATGAGAAGAATTCAGGACAGCATCTACTCTGCAGGCGATGAGAAGGATTCAAAATACCCAAAACGTTTGGGGTAACGTAATGGGATTTTATGAGAGCTCCGAGATGTCTGGTTTGCAACGGTTGATAACTGCCAAGTGGCAGGTGTTTGTGGGAAATTGCCATAATCCGGTGAGTCGTACTATTTTTATTTCGATTCCGTGGCCGAATGTTCTCTTGTCAAGCAATCTGTAATTTCATTGGTGTATGTACACACGCGCTAGTATATATACAGTGTACAAGGTTGTACCAGCGTTGTGTACTGAACCATTTCTTTGAGACATGATAATAAAAGTTATTTTTGCAAATTTTATTTCTTGTACTACCCGATTATTGTTTGTTATAATGGGCTGAGAAATTTTAAATCGGGGTTTTAAAATTATGTCTGGTTTGTCTGTATTTCGAAACTAAAGTTCACTGTGGCCTATAGTGACGAGCTCACTTGAGCTTATGATAGTATGTGTGGCTAGACTATTAAATCTTCTCAAGAGAACAAGCGGTAACGAACATAGAAATGAGTGCTATTTACGAAAAATACAAATTTGATAGAAATGAGCTAAAGTAATGAAATTTAATATTGGTGAGTTGTTTGATGGCGATAATGGCGATCGTTACCTATTGAAATCGTTGATTGGAAACAGAACTTATAAGTACCACACGATCGCATAGGTACGAAAGATTTTTCCAAGTAATGTCTGCTGAGTTAGATTTTCAAAATGTAGAAGATGGTGAGGAGGGTGCCTCCGCCAGCAAATGGAACACGTATCATGGCTGAGTGGTCGCGCTGCACGCACTAGTCTGTAGTCGTAACTGCAACCCAGTGAGGGGTTGTTCAGAGCGCGATGGGCAGCTAGTGGTGTGGCGGGGACACTAGTAGGTGTGGTCGCGCTGCACGCACTAGTCTGTAGTCGTAACTGCAACCCAGTGAGGGGTTGTTCAGAGCGCGATGGGCAGCTAGTGGTGTGGCGGGGACACTAGTAGGTATGGTCGCACTGCATGCACTAGTCTGTAGTCGTAACTGCAACTCAGTGAGGAGTTGTTCAGGGGGCGATGGGCAGCTAGTGATGTGGCGGGGACTTTGGTAGATATGGTCGCACTGCATGCACTAGTCTGTAGTCGTAACTGCAACTCGGTGAGGAGTTGTTCAGGGGGCGATGGGCAGCTAGTGATGTGGCGGGGACCTGGGTCTCGGAGGAGACTATTAGTTGTACGGTCATGTGTTGACCTGGGAGTCGTGGACTCTAGAGTTGGTCGTATCACAAGAGGTGATGACGATATGGGTGTCAACTATGAGTTGTCACTAGCTACTGTGGTAGCGAACCATGGTGTGTTTTCTTATTGAAGATTATGATTTTGATTTGATAATTATGAGGCTTGGAGGAACCTTTTGTTTTCTTTTTGAAAGTTGATAATTGAGGCTTGAAGGAAGCTTTTAAGTTGTTAAAACAATTAAGTTTGTTTGGTTTTCTAATAGTCAATGTAACTAAACGTGACGTGTGACGGTCAGGTTGGCCGAGCTCTCAAAATGCTTCAAAGACGGTTTTCTGTGTTTTTTTTTTATTTGTTACAGACGTGCACGAGGACGTGCAACGGGAAATGTCGAGGTTTGGCCGGAATCGGCGGTTGGCCTGGTGAACCGGATCCTGGACTCCGGGGATGAGGGAGCTTCGGATGCGACTGGGATTGGCGATGGGATGATGATGAAGATGATGCACGAGGACATGCAACTCGTCAGGCTGGCCGTGTCGGAGATCGTCGATTAATTTTAATAGAAGTTGCTGATTTGATTTACGTAGTAGAGGGGCGAACGCTTGTGACGTTATTTTGTGATGGCGTCACATGGACAGAGTCGCTTTGGAAAGTGGGGTGCGTCGAACGGTGACTTTGCATCGAGACGCGGACCAAGGCACATCTCCGAACCGAAACTATCGGTTTGTCTATTCAAATTGTTATTATGAAGATTGGAGGGTATATCTACACGTCGTGCTTCAATTCAAAACTTACCTACGAAATGGAACCTGTACCACCACACCAAGATGCTGTCGACCCTACCGCTCTGCCGTCGCTGTCTGCGACATGTATATATATAATTGGAATCTCGGAAACGGCTCCTACGATTTTCATGAAATTTTGTGTGCAGGGGGCTTCGGGGACGATAAGTCGATCTAGCTAGGTTTAATTTTCATAAAATGTCTTTTTTCCGTGTTTTGAGGCACTGAACAATTGCTAAACTTCTTATAAGAAGCTAAATTTCGCCGCTGTCCTTAATGATACGAATAGCTGAGGGGCTTCGGCCTCTGATTCGGAGCTCGTAGACTTCGGGTTCAAATCCCTGGCGATATAGTGTTTTTCTTTTTTTTTTGGAGTTTAAAAAAAATGAATGATGGCGTTGTCTAATGCTTTTTTTTATTTAATAAAAATTTTATTTAATTTTATTTTATTATTTTTTCTTTTTTTTTTATATAATTGGAAACTGCGTCAACGAATTTTCTTTTTCGTTTATTTTATCAATGGAAGAAATTTTGTTTTGCCTAATTTGTGGAGATGCAAGGTACCAGGGTCGCACAAAAGTGTAGGAGAAGTCGAAACAATGAAGCTCATTCATTTTAAAGATCAGCCTGAAGGAGCAGTCGAATTTACAACAGAATTTCTCAACAGTGTCAACATTTCAGACTTGCCACAACACGAACTAAAATATTAGGTATTATTATTCCCTTTATTTCTTTATACATACATATTATTCTACATTTTTAAATATTTATATAAAAACATACAAAAACATTTAAAAATATAAAAAATAGTGTTCCACCGATGGCGGGAGCGGAGTCCAAGCTACCGGTGGTTAGGGCTCCAGAGACAGGAACCTCCTCACGATGCGGGCCGTATCGAGCCGTATCAGGCCTTTGATCCAACTGCCTAACGAGAGCCTCAATAGATGTTGGTCGAGGCTCTTGGCTATCAAACCATTGGCCGATACGACAATCGGTACAATGACAGCCGAGTTCACATTCCACATGTCAACAACCTCGTGCGCCAAGTCGGGATATTTAATTTGTTTATCTTTCTCAGCTTTCACGAGATTCCCGTCATGTGGAATGGTAACATCGACAATCATTGCGAGGCGCGCTAATCGATCTATCACTACTATATCAGGCTTGTTTGCAACAATAGTCCTGTCAGTAATGATAGACCGATCCCAGTATAACGTGACATGGCCATTTTCAAGAACTGGGTTGGGCACATACTTATAATACGGTACCTCAGAATCCACAAGTTTATATTTCAAAGCAAGTTGCTGGTGGATAATCCTAGCTACTTGGTTATGCCTGTGCAATATTCGCCATTAGCCAAACGAGAGCAACCAGAGATAATATATCTGATGGACTCATCCGGATGGTGACATGCCCGACACACGTCAATCGTCATTATCTTCATAATATATCTTTATTATTTAATTCCTTTATTTCACTGTATATACATATAAATTACATTTTTAAATATTTCTATACAAACAATACATAAAAAACATTTAAAAATATAAAAAATAGTAGCCCACCGGCATCGGGAACAGGGTCCAAGCTACCGGCGGTCAGGGCTCCAGAGAGAGGAACTTCCTGACAATGCGAGCCGTGTCTAGAAGTACAGCTTTCTGAATCAAGCCTTTGATCCAGCTGCCTAACGAGAGCCTCTTGAGGTGTTGGTCGAGGCTCTTGGCTATTAAGCCATTGGCTGTCACGACTATCGGTACAATGATTGCTGAATCCACCTCCCACATGTCGACAACCTCGTGAGCCAAGTCAAGATACTTGATTTGTTTATCTTTCTCGGCTTTCACGAGGTTCTCATCATGCGGGATGGTTATGTCAACAATCATTGCACGCCGCTCTGATCGATCCACCATCACTATATCAGGCTTATTAGCAACAATAGTCCTGTCAGTGATGATGGATCGATCCCAGTACAATGTGGTATGGCCATTTTCGAGAACTGGGTCGGGCATATACCTGTAGTACGGCACCTCCGATTCCACAAGGTTGTATTTGAGAGCAAGTTGCTGATGAATTATCCTGGCCACAAGGTTGTGTCTATGCAAGTACTCTCCGTTAGCTAGACGAGAACACCCGGAGATAATATGCCTTATTGATTCCCCCGGCCGGTGACATGCCCGACAGATGTCAACTGTGCCGTCTTTCACAATAAATCTCCGGTAATTGTTCGTCATCATAACTTCGTCCATAATTGCACATACAAAACCTTCGGTTTCCCCAAAGAGGTCACCGAATCGTAGCCAGGCCACGGACGCTTGTAAATCTACATCAGGCCCGTGTAGGGCTCTGAAAAAGCGTCCGTGAAGCTCCTTGTTCTTCCATACCTCCATGCGATCATTGGTGTCAAGCACTGCTGGTTTACGCCAGTTCTCTTTAGCCAAGGAGAGCGGAGTGAGGCCCTTGTCAACCGCGACCACATCTCGATGCATCCCCACGTCGGTTTCTAGAAAATATTCCCTGAGACTGCATACCTCGCGATTGTGGAGGGTCTTAGCGTTTAAAAAGCCACGACCTCCACATTTTCGCGGGATATACAGCCTCATAACCGATGATCGTGGGTGATGCAATCGATTTGCAGTCAGCAGCGTACGGACCCTCTGATCCAGGGCGCCAAGTTCGGTTTGAGTCCATTTGAGTATGCCGAAAGAGTACATCAATACCGGCATGACCCAACCGTTGAAAGCGCGCACCTTGTTTCCGCCTGATAGAAGACTATTAAGTACTTTTTTCAGGCGGCCAAAGAAGCGTTCCTTCAACGATTGCTTCATGTCAGTAACATTGATGCCCAACGCTTCCGACATACCCAAATACTTATAGGTTTCGGATGCGGAGAGGGCTCTAAGGTTTTTGGAACTCGTGAGTTGGGTTCCCACGGATTCCATAATCTCTCCTCGCTTTACATGCATGACCGCACATTTGTCCACACCAAATTCCATCCTAATGGAGCTACTGAAAGTTTCAGTAATTTTCAGTAGCTCCTTCAGTTGTGAATTGTTGGGAGCAAAAAGTTTCAGATCATCCATGTAAAGGAGGTGCGATATAACCTGACCACCTCTCCTCAACCGATAGCCTAGACCTGAATCCTCCAATAGTGTGCTTAGAGGATTCAATGCTAAGCAAAACCAAAGCGGACTCAAACTGTCGCCCTGAAATATACCTCGCTCGATCCTTATCGGTTCGCTATTCCTCTGAATATTTCGACATCCTGGATAGCGAAGGACTGTCCTCCATTGCCCCATACACGTCATCAGGAAGGTGCGAAGAGTTGTATCCACTTTATACAACTCCAGCACCCGCATGAGCCATGTATGTGGCACTGAGTCATAGGCCTTCTTATAGTCTATCCAACATGTCGAAAGATCCTTTCGGGAACGACGAACTTGTTGGCTGATGGTCATATCAATGAGGAGTAGCTCCTTAGTACCGCGGGACCCGCTCCTACATCCATTTTGAGAGGCAGACATGATAGCGTTGCTGTCAATATGTTTGTTAATTTTAGTTTTCAAAATGGATGTAAGAACTTTATAGACCGTCGGTAAACATGTGATCGGTCTATAATTTTTGGGTTCCGCGGTGCTACCTGATTTATGGAGCAGGTGGGTTATTCCAGTAGTTAGGAACTGAGGTAACGAACCAGACACTAAGGCAGTCTGGAATTGAGATGCCAAGCGAGCGTGCGACCTTGGAAGCCATTTTATCCAAAAGTTATGCAGCCCGTCCGGTCCTGGAGATTTCCAGTTAGGTAACGGACGGACTGCACGAGCTTCATCTTGGGGGCAGATGGTGATAGCCCCCATTTCAGGTATTGGATCGCAGGCTCGCTCGACATCCCGAGCCCAGTCACCTTCAGTGTGACTGACAGGTACCGACCAGATACTGCGCCAGAATGAACACATGGCATCATCATCCGGTAGGCACGTGTCAGCCACACCTTGTTCTGGTTGCTCCCAGTCCCTATAAACCCACCTTTGATTGCTCTGGAAGGTGCGATTCTGGGTGTACCGTTCTACTCGTCGTTTATATCGACGAATGCGGTTCGCCCATGCATACACTTTCTGCTTCAGGAAGTCGATGCGCTCCGTGACACGGGCCATATAATTCTCAGGGCTGGTATTTGTACCTGAGAATGCCCGCCTCACAAAGCGCATCACTCTAGGACGAGTATTACCCTCCCTGAAGCAGATTAGTTTACCGATGAGTGCTCTGGCCTCACCAATACGACGTTCAATCCTGCGCTGCCAAGCTGGTACTACTGGTTTCGGTCGTGTAGCTCTGGAGTCACTGTGAAATTTGACATGAGCTACACGACAAGCTGCTACAGCTGCGCAGTACAGGATTGAATGAGTATCAGTGAGGTCCTCGCAGGTATCAAAATAATTTGATAACTGCGCATTCAGAGCAGCCATCAGTGCCCTATTTCTGTTATGCATGGGCAAACGTGGCAGGCGTGGTCTAATTTCTGCCGACATGTAACGGTATTCCCGAATCGCAGCCTCCAAAGCATTCCTTAATTCCTCATTGCACTGGGTACTTACATTTGTAGCCCTATCATTACTCCCCTCGTCAGCATAGTTTGTTGACTGCGGTGGTATCTCCGCAGTTTGCGATTGGTGAGCAATGACACGGCTACTCTGCATTTCATTTCGCAGGCGATCAAGCACAGTATCATCCAACATATGATTACGCTGGATAACCCGTACCTGATCCGACAGTCGTTGAGCCGAAACGTTGACAGCTGGTTCAAGCACCTGAAACAGAGAGAGCATTCGAACACGGTACGCGGTCAGGTTGTTTCCTCCCTCTGTAGCCCCATAGTATGAGCGCATGACATTTTCGTTGATGGATTGTGTCCATCTCATGCGCTGCACACTTCCGCCGGGAGCTGGGACCCTGTCAGAAGCCGATGGACCTCGAGGTCCTAAGCGGTCCGGCGGCCGGCGTCCTCCCCGTCGGCGAACAGGTGGTGGCGTCGTCGGCGGAGAGAAGTACTCGTCGCTCGAGCTCGACGCAACTGCCGCGGCCGGGGTCGTCACAGCACTTACAGTGGCGCTGGAGACCGGCGGCGGCGAGGCGGAGCTGAGCAACGAGTCCGGTGATGGTGGGCGTGCACGTTGTCTCGCGGCAGATCTTGTCAACATTATTTATTTTATTTTCATTATTTCAGTTTTTGTGGTGCGGTGACATCTGTCATGTCATTTGCGGTTCGGCTGATTTTCTTCATTAAATTTATATTGTTTATATTTGTTAAAAAAAAGTATGAATATTCTGTTAGTTCCTTTGGTTTTTATAAATATCCTTTGATTTGTGTATAATAAGTACTGTAAATATAATGATATCCAAAAAAATATTAGCAGAATATGTTGACGTACGTGTTGCCTTGTTTTTTTTTTTTTTCTTTATTATTATTATTATTATTATTATTGCTAACATTATGATACCTTGCACCTCCTCAAAGTAGGCAATATAAAATTCATCCATATAATATGATTTAATAATTATGAAGTACCTGGGCGACCGAGCTTTGCTCGGATTTGCTTTTTTTTTTAATAATTATAAACTAGCGCTTGACCGCAATCCCGCGTGATGGTAAGCAGTGATGCGATCGTTGATGGTAAAGCGCGCTAGGTTATTAAGAGCCTTCCGTGTGCAGTTTCTGGCCTGCCATCGGACGCGTCCCCAGGTGGCGGACAGGGGAACGGCCCCCAGATATGGGGGTTACCGGTTTACCGGCGCGGACCAAAACCAGAAGTGGGGACCGCTTCGGCGGTCACGTGCGGCGGGTCGGCCACCACTCCAGGTGGCTGGCATGACCCGAACTCCGGGTCACCGTCGGGCAACCCGGTCTCCTCACTGAGAGGAGCTGGGGGCCCCGTTTGCTTCCGGGCAAACGAGTGGGGCTAAGAGGAAGGACACCTCGCTAAAAAACCCTTGGCTGCTGCGTCTTCTCGCACAAGAAGACGTACCCAGCCGGGCCCCTCCCCATGGAGGGCCCACTGTGGGCCTGCTTTCGGGCGGGAATCGCCGGCGGGGGATTGGTCGGCAGGCTTGCTATTTCCCATGACCCCGCCACTAAGGCGATGTCGGTGTGCCGCTGTTCGGGTTTAGTGGGTATTCCCGGCTTCGGCTGGGCGAGTCCCACACGCGCCCTTCGGGGTATGGTGCGTAAACAAAGCATTCCCACAGGGTACAAAAAAAAAAAAGGTTATTAAGAGCCTATTCACTCCGGAAAACTGAGCGAATAGGAAGGAAGGCGGCAGTTGAGAAAGGTGATACAATGTTAAACCCAACAGCACGACCAACAATGCTGCCCCAAAGGGAGATTGATCTGGAGAACCTCCACGACAAAACTCCCAACACAACAACATTTGGCGCATCATACCCGGCATGATATAGTATGGAAGGAAGTATTAGGTTAAGACCTTAAACTACGAGTATGTATTGATGATAATATATAACTGATGTAACTGATTGTTAAACTATAAGTACTTATTTATAATAAAATGTTAAACTAAATTGCACTCGTAATTTTATATTTAAATAACAGTTAATAATATTTTTTATTATTATGTCGGTATGATCGAAAAACATTAGTCAAAAAATATTATTTAAAAAATTCGCTGGTTTTTAATTTTTGGTTTTGAAAATATAGAGACAGACGATGTACCTAACAAAAAAAAAGTTGCCGAGCAAAGCTCGGTCGCCCGGTACTTATAATTATAAGGGTAGTAGATAAAGTTGTTGACCTAAATAAAACAAATGTTGACATGTTTGGAAATAACACTCTGAACGTACTTAGTTTAAGTATTATTTCAACTCATTAGCTATTGAAACACTCAGCTAACTAGTAAAAACAATATCACTATTAGATTTAAGTTTTTTTTATTTATTATTTAGTGATGTAATTGTATCACTAATCACATCACCGAGAGCCGCGGTGAGCAACTTACAAGTTGTAGATCATAGGTTCGAACCGCATGAAGCGATAAACATTGTGTAAATTATTACATCACTGTTCTGTTTTCTCGGTGGTAGGCCATAACATCGGCCGCCGGCAGAAGTTACCACCCACCAGACAATGTCTCTCCGCCAAACGATTCGTCGTGTTCCGGCATGATGTCTGGTGAAGCCGTACGGAGGACGGGTCTGAGCAGTTGTGTTGCGATGTGTGCCGGGTACGATTCGCCAAATATTGTTGTGTTGGGAGTTTGGTCTTCAGATCAATCTCCCTCTGGCGCAGCATCGTTGGGTCATGTTGTTGGATTTAACATTGCATCACCTCGCTCAACTGCCGTCTTCCTTCCTATTCGCTCAGTTTTTCCGAGTGAATAGGCTCTTAATAAACTAGCTTTACTAACTTTTGAGGAAGCCTGTGTCTCAGGAGTGGAAACATTATTAATATACCCAGATAGAGATACGCGGTACCCGAGCGAGCTGGCATTGAAGTGCTTTGGTAATAATGAACTTAATTAACATACAGTAATTGCCGATTAGTTTTCACATTAGTGTACGAGGTCATTAGAAAATGGACATTACTGTTTTGAATTTGGTAATTAATTTTAGCCCCGTTGAGGAGGTGGTCCCAAAAGGGGCAGTTGAGCGTGTTCCTTAGATTCGGTAATAAATTGTTATAATTTCTCGATAAAGAAGTTTTTTGGAATATTGGAAAAGTAGTCCATAGGCAAAAATACGTGCTCTGGTCTAGTATTTTTTTTTTTTTACATTATAAACTAGTGACTTTAATTGATCGTGTTCCCGCCAGAAATGCAATAGGTGATGGTAAAGTGCACTATTTAATTAAGAGCCTATCCACTCTACCCTTGAAGACACTTTAATTTTAGTTAGACGGAAAGGCCGTCGCAAGCAAATTGTTCTAGTCCTTCGATTACATAAACGCTTCGTCCGAATCGTAGTAGTATCAACAACGTAAGGGCGTATACCCGTTGTACGGGACGTTGTACGGTTGTCGACGGGTCGTCCGTCTATTCTACTGTCCTTTCACAGTAATTTTATCTCTGACAATTGAAACACAAATGCAATCTTAATACAACAACAATAAAGGTTACTGTGATTTTAAAAGACTGGATAGTTGTGACCACCTTGTTGTCACGAGATTCGTGTTCACTGTAATAATGAAAGCGTTGCAAAATCACTCCATAGTATAAAATAAAGTCCCTTTTGAGTCATTCCATATATATGATTAAATCTTTAAAACTACGCAACGGATTTTGATGCGGTTTTTTTTTTTAATAGATAGAGTGATTAAAGAGGAAGGTTTATATATGTATAAGTAATAAAATCCATTAAATAGTGGAGAAATACTATTATTTTTGAGGTTTCTAATGTGATGTCGTAATTAATTAATTTTTTCCGCATTTGCAGTGAAACGCAGGCTATCAAATTAATGTACTAAATATTGTACACATTGAAAAGGTAAGAAAACTCCGCGATGGTATATGTCTATCTCTTATGGATATCCAACAATAACATTTTTGTCATTTACTTTTTACGACAAATATTGGCTAATTTTCAAAGCGATTTTAACCAACACAGCATCAATCCTTATCCAATTTAATACATAAATACATACTTACCTTAAATACATTTTTGATTTAATATAGATCTATATTGCCCTTGACAGCATATAAAAATATTCATTTAAAATGAATATTTTCGAACCTTTAAAAATTACGGGGTGTCGCGTTTGCGGCGGTCCCGACCGGCTGGAGCGGCGGGAGCGAACGGGCCGCTATGTTTTTTATACAACGTTCAGTTTTTCTGTATTGTATTTAATATCAGCATTGCCTCCGAGCGAAGCCGGGCGGGTCGCTAGTCAAAGATTAAAACGACAACTATGAATAGAGCATACTTACCGTTTGTATTTATCCTTTGTGTCATATTTAGCGCAAACAAATATGTTTTACTTTTCTTTCTTGTTGCTGACATCAAGAGAAAGAGGTTTCATAATAACGCTATGTATTCCATAAAAAAAAACGTCCGCATTATGGAATTCCCACTACTGTAAACAAACAAAGAATATTCAATACAAGGAAAACCATATAAGCCCATAAATGTACCTACAGGATGTTCGCATTTCCCCAATACAAGGGTTGGGGATATTAAATACGAAGGTAAATTCCCCCTAACACCCTTTGTAGCCCTAAGGCTTTGCACGAAGTTGTATATATTACCCCGTCGACCATGGTTATGAGAAAATCATACCAAAAATATATGGGAGTGTCCCTTATGACACACCTGGTATTTTGTGGGTTTATGATAGATATATGTAAGTAGATGCTGTTTTCCCTTACAACATTTCCTTATTATGATGGCTAAGTACTATTACTTAGCCATACCATCGATTGATCCATGCTGGTGTTATCAAACGCGCTGGTGTTATGTTGTAATTTCAAGGTGATATTTAGAGTTGTTAAGAGCTAGAAATGGAAGTACGTCTGTACTTTGTTTACGACGTAAAACAATTTTAAAAGTTAGACGAACATTATAAAAAGAATATTTTGAATACATAGCAAAAAGGTTACCAGCATAGATCAATCGATGGTATAGTAACGCTTGCCTCAGCCGGTCTGTGGATGGTATAACAATTTTCGAGGTTCGAAAAGCATGTTCGATACCAGGCATGTAAGTTTGGCAGACGTTAAGGGACGTCAGTCCGAATGTCTGACATGTGTGCTTATCTGCTATGTTAGTATATAACTCTGGTTTTCTTTACCGTACTAAGCATAAAGCCATCTCCACCGGTGTTTCATCGTCACAGCTGCTTTTGGATGAGGCAGTCTGACAACAGTCATTTTCAGGTTGCAAGTGGCATTTAAGCCAGACGGGCTTCCGCAAACATGCTCGATGCAATACAATGCCGCAACAGCCACAATTGTATCGTAAAGCCGTTGTTATATTGCTCACGACGATGTAAATTCGACTCGTGTTTGACACCCACAGACCGCTCAAGTAAATAAATTGACTTTATACGTATACCATGCATCGACTACCTGCCAGAAAGCTTATTGGCTTTCACTGCCAATGGTCTGCCAAGTGACATCGTATTACTCAATAACTTGAGTTGTGCAGTCAGATAGGTAGGTAGTTGCTTCATGTAAAATAGGGTTATTCAACTGCATCTGGTTAAACTGAAGGCTGACCTGGACATGTTTGAGTAAAAGGTAGGTAGTTACTTTGGCTAATGATTACTTTATTTGACAGCTTCCGTGGCGTAGCGGTAGCGAACGCTGCCGCGCAAGTAGGCGTCGGTTCGATCCCTGCGCAGTGCAAATATTTGTATGTATGAATATGAACATTTGCACTGGTCAACACGCCTGCCTGCGACGTGGAGGTCCCGGGTTCGATCGCCGGCCAGGCCATGATGGAAAACGATCTTTTCCATTTTGGCCTGTGTCCTGGATGTTTATCTATATATGTATCTATTATAAAATATAGTGGTGGTAGGCCACATCGGCTGCCGGCAGAAGTTACCACCCACCAGACAAAGTCTTGCCGCCAAGCGATTCGTCGTGTTCCGGCATGATGTCTGGTGAAGCCGTACGGAGGACGGGTATGAGCAGTTGTGTTGCGATGTGTGCCGGGTACGATGCGCCAAGTGTTGTTGTGTCGGAGGTTTGGTCGTGGAGGGTCTCCACATCAATCTCCCTCTAGCGCAGCATCGTTGGTCGTGTTGTTGGGTTTAACATTGTACCACCTCGCTCAACTGCCGTTTTCCTTCCTATCCACCAAGTTTTTTAAGTGAATGGATTTAATAAACTAGCGCGCTTTACCATCAACGATTGCATTACTGCTTACCATCAGGCGGGATTGCAGTCAAGCGCTAGTTTATAATTATTAAAAAAAAAAATAGTATGGTTGAGATAGTATCCCATAACACAATTGTCGAACTTACTTTGGGGCTAGCTCAATCTGTGTGATTTGTCCGTATATATTTATTTATTGGTCCCGGTTGCCATACAAACATCTAATGGCAGTCGTTACGGGTAGTTGGAGCCCTCAAAAGTTCAATAATTGGTCTAACTGCAAAGCTTCGATATCTCCTTCGAGTTATGGAGATCAGACGGCAGTCGCTTCGGAAAATTTCGAAGTTTAGCGAAAATCAGCAGTTAGACTGGTAAAGCGGACCCCAGTCTCCAAAGCTGGAAAAGCTTCGGATGCGACTGGGCTTAACGCTGAGATGCTGATGAGTTACTTTAGCTAATGATTACAGCGTTTACTAACAGGTTATTAAGGGAATAGGGCTAGAGTGAATAGGCTCTTCATAAACTAGCGCGCTTTACCATCAACGATCGCATCACTGCTTACCATCAGGCGAGATTGCGGTCAAGCTCAGGTTTATAATTTATAATAAAAAAAAAATAAAAAAAACGTAAATAACCCTACATTAAGACGAACCCCTTTATAAAATATAAACTCAAAAGTCTTCATGCATATTGAGTAGGGTACATAAAAGAAGGCTGCATTATGACATTGCATGGTGTCGATAAGCCGTGCCTTTCATCTCTGCTCGTTTCGTTCAACGCTATCTCCCCGACCACCGATCAAACGTATTAAGTGTCGAGCCATCGATAAATCTGTCAACGAACGGGATGTTTTTATCGATATATTGCTCCGGAATATAGCTCAAACTCTAATGATTTTAGACATAGATATGACGTTTACTTTCTATTATAAAGTCGTTTGTACAACGTGTATAAGAAAGATATTATTATTCCTTTATTAGTCTTTTTTCTCATTAAGTTACATTTTTAAATATATTGATTTATAAAATACATACAAATACATTTAAAAATATAAAAAAAATAGTGTTCCACCGATGACGGGAGCAGGGTCCAAGCTACCGGTGGTTAGGGCTCCAGAGACAGGAACCTCCTCACGATGCGGGCCGTATCAAGGAGTACTGCCTTTTGAATCAGGCCTTTGATCCAACTGCCTAACGAGAGCCTCAATAGATGTTGGTCGAGGCTCTTGGCTATCAGACCATTGGCCGATACGACAATCGGTACAATGACAGCCGAGTTCACATTCCACATTTCAACAACCTCGTGCGCCAAGTCGAGATACTTAATTTGTTTCTCTTTCTCAGCTTTCACGAGATTCCCGTCATGTGGAATGGTAACATCGACAATCATTGCGAGGCGCGCTAATCGATCTATCACTACTATATCAGGCTTATTTGCAACAATAGTCCTGTCAGTAATGATAGACCGATCCCAGTATAACGTGGCATGGTCATTTTATAGAACTGGGTCGGGCACATACTTATAATACGGTACCTCAGAATCCACAAGTTTATATTTCAAAGCAAGTTGCTGGTGGATAATCCTAGCTACTTGGTTATGCCTGTGCAAATACTCGCCGTTAGCTAAACGAGAGCAACCAGAGATAATGTGTCTGATGGACTCACCCGGATGATGACATGCCCGACACACATCAATCGTCCCGTCCTTCATAATATATCTCCGGTAGTTATTCGTCAAGATAACTTCGTCCATAATTGCACAGATGAAACCTTCAGTTTCCCCGAAAAGGTCACTGAATCGTAGCCAGGAAACGGAAGCTAAGAAGTCTACATCGGGCTCATGAAGAGCCCGATAAAATCGCCCGTGAAGTTCCTTGCTTTGCCATATCATCTTGCGGTCATCTGTGGTAAGTATTATAGGCTTGTGCCAGTTCTCTTTCGCCATGGATAGCGGAGTAAGCCCCTTGTCTACTGTGACCACATCATGATGCATACCCACTACGGTTTTTAAAAAATGTTCTCTGAGACTGCATATCTCTCGGTTGTGGAGGGTCTTCGCATTTAAAAAGCCTCGACCCCCGCACTTCCGCGGAATATACAGTCTCATCACCGATGATCGTGGGTGATGCATCCTGTTTGCTGTCAGCAGTGTACGGACCCTTCTATCCAGGGCGTCGAGTTCGGTCTGAGTCCATTTAAGTATGCCGAAAGAGTACATCAAAACCGGCATGACCCACCCGTTGAAGGCGCGCACCTTATTTCCGCCCGAAAGAAGACTATTTAATACCTTCCTCAGGCGACCAAAGAAGCGCTCCTTCAACGATTGTTTCATGTCAGTATCGTTGATACCTAACGCTTCCGACATACCCAAATATTTATAGCTCTCGAATGAGGAGAGGGATCTAAGGTGTATGGAATCCGGGAGTGTAATTCCCTCGGATTCCATAATCTGCCCTCGCTTTACATGCATGACTGCACATTTATCCACGCCAAATTCCATTTTGATGCCACTACTAAAAGTTTCTGTTACATTCAGTAGCTTCATCAGATGCAATTTATTGGGGGCAAAGAGTTTCAAATCATCCATGTAGAGGAGGTGAGATATGACCTGACCACCTCTCTTCAATCGATAACCCAGACCTGAATCCTCCAGCAGTGTGCTTAGAGGATTCAGAGCTAAGCAGAACCATAGTGGACTCAGACTGTCGCCCTGGAATATTCCCCGCTTAATCCATACAGGTTCATCATTCCCCTGGATCTGTCGACTCCCTGGATAGCGAAGGACTGTCTTCCATTGCCCCATACACGACTTAAGGAAAGTGCGTAGAGTTGCATTTATCTTGTACAACTCCAGCACCCTCAAAAGCCATGTATGTGGCACCGAATCGTAGGCCTTCTTATAATCTATCCAGCAGGTTGAGAGATCCTTGCGGGATCGACGAACCTGTTGGCTGATGGCCATGTCTATGAGGAGTAGCTCCTTAGTACCACAGGACCCGCTCCTACATCCATTTTGAGAGACAGACATGATGGAGTTGCTGTCAAGATGTTTGTTTATTTTAGCTTTCAAAATGGATGTAAGAACTTTATAGACCGTTGGTAAACAAGTGATCGGTCTATAATTTTTGGGTTCCGCGGTGCTTCCTGATTTGTGGAGCAGGTGGGTAATTCCAGTTGTTAAGAACTGGGGTAGCGAACCAGACTCTAAGGATGACTGGAATTGAGATGCCAAACAAGTGTGTGAACTACTTAGCCATTTTAGCCAAAAGTTATGCAGCCCGTCCGGTCCTGGAGATTTCCAATTCGGTAACGAACGGACTGCTGTGGCTACATCTATTGGTGTTATTAAAATGGTATCCATTTCTGGTAAAATTTCACACACTTGCTCGACATCCTTTATCCAGTCACCCTCAGCGTGACAGACGGGTACTGACCAAATGCTGCGCCAGAATGCACTCGTGGCGGCCTCATCCGGGCGGTACACGTCGGTCACGTTTTGTTCAGAACGCTCCCAAGCTCTGTAAACCCACCTCTCATCACACTGGAACATGCGATTCTGCGTATAACGATCCACTCGCCTCTTATACCGCCGTATTCGGCTCGCCCATGCACAAACTTTTTGCTTCAGGAAGTCGATGCGCTCTGTGACATGTGATATGTATTCTCGAGGATTGATTCCAGTCCCCGAGAATGCCTTTCTCACAAAGCGCATCACTCTTGGTCGTGTATTGCCCTCCCTGAAGCAGTATAGTTTGCCGATGAGTACCCTGGCCTCATCGATACGACGCTCGATCCTGTGCTGCCAGGCTGGTACGGCTGGTTTTGGTCGGTTAGCTTCATCACAGTTTGGGAACTTAATATTGGCTAATCGACATGCCGCCACAGCCGCGCAATACAGGATTGAGTGTGTATCAATGAGATCCTCGCTGCTCTCGAAGAAAATCTTGAGCTGCGAGTCCAAAGCACTCACCAGCGCCCTATTTTTTTTGTGCATAGGTAGCCGTGGTAACCGGGGTCTAAGGTTGGTCGGAGTGGATCTATATTCGCGGAACGCATCCTCCAGTGCGCTCCTCAGTCGATCGTTATACTGGCTACTTACTGGTTCAACCCTATCATCCTCTTCTTCAACACGATTGGACCGCGGCGGAACAGCATCAATAGTTGACGCTTGTGCCGCGGTCTGTGTCAGAGTCGGGGCGATTTGGTTGCTCAGTACCTCTGAGCGCAGCCTATCAAGTGCGATATCGTCCAACCTGTGATTGCGTTGGATGACCCGCACCTGATCCGACAGTCGTTGGGCCGAGACGTTGACAGTTGGTTCCAGTGCCTGAAACAGAGACAGCATCCTTTCACGGTACGCAGTGAGGTTAGTTCCCCCCTCTGTAGCCCCGTAATATGCGCGCATGACGTTCTCATTCATTGTTTGAGACCATCTCATGCGCTGCACACAACCACCGGCAGCGGGGACCCGGCTCGGGGCCGGATGGCCCCTAAGTCCCAAGCTCGTCGGTGGCCGGCCTCTCCCCTGCCGACGTACAGGTGTTGGCGACGTCGGCGGAGAGAAATACTCGTCGCTCGAGCTCGACGCAACTACCGCGGCCGGTGTCATCACAGCATTCACAGTGGGGCTGGAGAACGGCGGCGGCGAGGCGGAGCTGAGCGACGAGTCCGGAGGTGGTGGGCGTGCTCTTCGTGTGGCTGCTCGTGTCAACATCTTCATAGTTTTCTCATCTTTATTGTATATAGGACTGTGCAGGTGACATGACAGATGTCACTGATTTTCTATTTGTTGATGCATGCTTTCTTTTCATTTTATCGTCTTTAAATTATAAATAAGGTATTTTAAAAATTTGGTTTTGAATTCCACTTGGATATAAATATGTAAAATGCTTGTAATAATTTTATAATTAAATTTAAATATGAGAAGCTATCAAAAGAGATGTTGACATTGTCGTTATTATTATTATTATATGGTCATATTTAAAGATTCAGGTCAAACATGGATCCACGAAGACCGATGCTTCTTGGGTCAGGGTTGCGGGTTGGTTAGAAAAGAGACCGTGGCCCTGGCGCACAAGCAAGTGAAGAAATACGGGTTGGTTTAGTCAGTTAAAGTCTGACACGCCCTTCCGCTCCACCCAGAGCAGGAGAGGTCTTTTAATGATTTCCCATCCAGAACAAAAAAAAAGGTCAAACATGGAAATCGAGGTAGAGAAGTTGTTTAATTATTTCTTAACTCAGATGTTGGTCTCAAAAAATTACATAATTTGATGGTTTGCACCACACCCTCACATATTATAACAGAATTCATACACACGCACTATAAATGTACCTAATTTCTTTTATGTATGTATTGTATATGCGTATTTAACATAAAAGGTGTGTCTATTTCAGTGAAAGACATGATAGGTTTTCAACAAAATTTATTTCCTGAAACAAATGGGTGAGCTTGAGTTTATATCCCAAACAAAGCTTCTTGGAAAACATGCAATAGTATGCCGTAGCACAGTGCGAGCTACGCCGTAGCTTGCGTCGCGTAGCAATTCCCTACACTAGCTACACATGGCTATAAACCAATGTGGTTTTTATACCATAAATTCATGAGATTACCGACTTTTTCAGGACTAAGTATTGCAACAGATGATGTTCTGTAATTTGTGTCAACGAAGAGGAAAAGACGTATGTATGTAGGACATATACATACCTACATATGCTTTGAATGTACATATGAATATATATATTTTTCGATTTTAACTTATTTTCATGTTATTGTAATTTTCTGTGGCTATAATGGAGGTGACTGCTAAGCTGACAACGAACAGAGAAATATGGAAGACAGAGACATGTTGCACCGACCTCAAGTGAATTGGGATAAAGGCATGAAAAGGATGATTAATAGTAGGTAATTGATGACTATATAAGATTATGTTTGGATTTACAGTAAACTCAGATTTGTTCACTAGGAAATGGCCGAGATTCTCTTGTTCATAAACTAAATTAAATTTTAGTCCAGTGCATATTTTTATTTCTATTTCATTAAGAAAAGGACAGATGATAAAATGTTAGATTAGACCCATCAAATTAGGCCGCTCCTGACGTAAATTGGCGTATGGTCGTCATTTTTATAACCGCGTCTAAACAATCTATGGAGTATCTTAATTTGACAGGATGTTATCTTCTATCCTTTTCTTAATGACATAGAAAGAAAAAGATGTACTAAACTTAAAATTTGTTTAGTTTATGCACAAGTGAATCAACGCCAATGTTCCGTAAGGTTCTGCAATTAACTAGGAATTCTTATAGTTTCACTAAGTCTATCTGTCTTTTTGGCCGTCCGTCCGCGAATAATCTCAGTGACCTTTAGCCCTAGAAAGCTGAAATTTGATACCATCAATGTATATCAATCACGCCGGCAAAGTGGTAATATAAAGAGTGGAAAAAATATTAATTAAGGTTCGAGGTTACCCTCGTTCTTCTGCGGATCTCCTCGTTCCTGATAAAACCATTCCTTCAAAAACCAAATACACCAACGTATAATGCAACAAACACAAGCGACAACTACACACTACTACACAGTACACTAAAACAAGTCCATCTGATAATGTAGAATATAGGTACTCTACCCAGGCGCTCTAGTCTCAAACTGAATTAACATTTTCACTAGAAGCGCTAAATAGCCCCGTAAAATTGGAATGCTACTGCAGCGAACAATATATTCGTGAATATATAGAGTAAAGTGTATTATAAATGATTGTATGACCTACAAGTAGTTCTTCCGGGTGTTGATATTTTTGTATGCGAGTTTAAATGTTTTTAAACACACCCGCTATGCAGCAGTAATTCCTGGTGCGAGGCAACGTTTTTCAAGCAAAAAAAAAAAAATATAATATTAAGTTTTCAAATTGCTGTTATTTCATGTTAGACAAATATTGACTTTATTCCAATGGCTATCAAGTTGATTCTAGAGTAACAGTTGATTATAGGGCACTCTTAAGAAGACGCGATTGCAGATAACTATTAGCTAGATAACTAGGTATTCTAAATTGACGGTTGTCTGCTAAAGTCAAACTTAATCAGGTTCAAATTAATGTAGCTAGCGAAGCTCTGAACAAGTGATGGCAGTGATATTTTTTTAAAGATTTAATGTGGTTTCTTAAGATCAACGACCGCTGGTAGTGTTATTATTCTAAATTTAAATTGAGCATGGCGCCGAATCTCTTGACAAACTAAACTAACTTTAAGTTATGTACATCTTTTTCTTTGTATGTCATTAAGAAAAGGATAGAAGATAACATTTTAGTTAAACCCTGCCAAACTAACTGAACTGAGACGAGCTCGCTCACAATGGGCCTCATACGAAGGCTCAGAGTCACACAAAGGGCAATGGAAAGAGCTATGCTCGGAGTTTCTCTGCGTGATCGAATCAGAAATGAGGAGATCCGCAGAAGGACCAAAGTCACCGACATAGCTCTGCGAGTCGCTAAACTTAAGTGGCAGTGGGCAGGGCACATTGCTCGTAGAACCGATGGCCAATGGGGCAGTAAGGTTCTGGAGTGGTGGCCACGTACTGGAAGACGCAGCGTAGGGAGGCCCCCAACAAGGTAGACCAATGACCTGGTGAAGGTCGCGGGAAACCGATGGATGCGGGCAGCACAGGACTAGTCAGCGTGGAAAGCCTTGGGGGAGGCCTTTGTCCAGCAGTGGACATCTATAGGCAAAAGAAGAAATTAAGATACTCTATAGACAGATTAGACGATATTATAAACATGGCGATCAAAAAGACGTCAATTTACGTCAGGAGCGGACCAATTTGACAGGTCTAAACAAATATTTTATCTTCTGTCCTTTTCTTAATGAACTAAAAAGATAAAGATGCACTGAACTTAAATATAATTTAGTTTGTGAACTAAGAAATCAGTGCCAATGTTTATTTTTTATTGATTAAATATTGATACTGATGAAATAAGGACAAAGGCAATATAATTTAAACTATTTACTTAAATCTGCTTCTTTTTTCAAGGTGAGATTCAACCTCAACTCTTGATCAATGGCATCTGTGGAATAGATGCCACAATTTTGCCAATAACACCTGTAACAAATTCTTTGAAAATTTTATTTCACAATAATGACGGATCTCGCCAATGACAGTTGAAAAAGACGGCCGCGTGAACCGTCTATGTTGGAAGATTGAGGCAGAGCCATGATGTGGCTACTATGCTTCGATATTCCAATGTTCTTTATGAATTATTTACTGAATGTACTTTTTACTACATAAATCACGCGCTTTTATTTAGTAAACGACACTATAAATAATTTTAAAAATCCAATGAAAAATGCGCGTGACATTCATCTTAGCTTTCCGGTCAAAACTCCAAACTCAAATCTATATTTAAATCAACTACATGACAGTGCACAATATATTCAGACAAGAGAGCTTTGACAAGTAAAGTCTTGGTAGGAAAAAAGGTTTGTTATTTATTTCGCATATTCATCCGTACTCCTAACAGATAGGTACCTACAGTTACGTTTGCACAAAAAAAAAAACAGTTTTTTTTTTTAAACTGCTATTTAATTATATCAGTATACACAGCATTGTATTTAAGCATGGTGTGTCATTTTATTACTTATTACATTCCAGGATTTATATAGCAAATCTGGAAAATAAAAAAATGGATGGAAGTTACCTTTAAAATTGCTTTCTGAGCTCCTTCGAGAGGAATATTTTTTCTGTGCCCCTAAGGAAGATAGACAAACATAATGCAAAATTAACTAGTGTGGTTAATTTTGCAATATACTTAGTATGGATTTGCATACATTTTCTGGACGTGACACACGCACTATAATATCATCACATTACAAATTGTAAAAGCATACCTAGGTATAATGGAGACGCAAGAATGCTACTAAACCCGAATAATAACGTCTTATATAAAATATGAAGAAAACTTGCCTAAAGAAACGAAAAACATCAATCATACTTAACAAAAAGTATAAAGATGGTAGTTTCATAGTCATATATAATAAATAACCCGATCAAATTAGGTTAGGACTTTAGGAGATGTGTCGGTTTTGGTGTTCCAAAGCCCCGAGGGAGTCGCAAAGCTTGTCAAAGACAGCGGAGACTTCAGTTGAACAGGCACCTCTCCAGGCGATTTAGTACAAACGCCACTTTATTGTGGAACAGTCAACCTTTACAGAGCGATGATTTTTCATATTGTATCTACTTTTAAGGTTTATCCAATTTTAGAATTGTACAGTATGTTAAGAAAACCCTGCCGACCCGTGAAGGTGTTGTTAGGTATCGATAACTGATTCTACTAATGGATACAAAACCGGGCTAAACTTAAAAAAAAGTCCTCCTAAAAAAATAAATATTATTTCGCAAAAAGAGGTAATAATACCGGTGTTGTCACTTTTTAAAAATTACCAAATATCGGGGAAGTTGGAATTAATTCGCGGGAAAAAAAAGATTATTTCAAATTTCATTGGTACTATGATGATTATGTAAAATTTTATATTATATTTGGTCATGTGTTTACCTAACCTTTATTATCCTTATGGGTCGGCCAGGGTTTTCTTAACATACTGTATATGTAGTTCCATGGGCGTACCCAGGTGGCGGCAGCTGCTTATTTATTAGTATACGTATATAGTATTAAAAAATCAACATCCATTAAAACTAAAAGTTATACGAATGACTAATTAAAAAACCTACCTACCTAAATAAACCTACTTATTTCTGATGATAACTAATGTAAACTCAATAAATAATCAAAATCCCTAAAAACTAATATCTATAGGAATGACTAATCCTACCTAACAGTATTAGGTACCTGTAAAATAACGGAAATATGAAATAATAATTATTATTACCGTAGTGTGTGATAGTCCCTTGAATTGTATGATGAGTGACATTGTATCTTAAGATAAGATATCATGTATTAGTATCTCAACCGTATGCAGCACCCCTTAATGATAACAACCGCGGGTGATGTAACCTTCGACAAACTAATGAAAATATATATATATATATATATATATATTCATAAACCCTGTCCGACCCATAAGGATAATAAAGGTTAGGTAAACACATGACCAAAAATAATATAAAATTTTACGTAATCATCATAGTACCAATACAAATGAATTTTGAAATAATCTTTTTTTCGCGCGAATTAATTCCAACTTCCCCGAAATTTGACAATTTTTAAAAAAGTGACAACACCGGTATTATTATGAGCAAATAGGGATGCGACCACGTGCCGCGTGCCCTGCCACCCGCCGCCCGCGGAAGGGTGCTTACGCGCATTTATTAAGTTACCTCTTTATGCGAAATAATATTTATTTTTTTAGGGGGATTTTAAGTTTAGCCCGGTTTTGTATCCATTAGTAGAATCAGTTATCGATACCTAAAAACACCTTCACGGGTCCGACAGAGTTTTCATAACATAAATAAATTAATGAAGGTCTACATTAGATTTGATGATGGAGCTGAGAGACAGTCGAAGGAACTCCTCAGCGATTCACAGAAGTTACCTTGTATTTGTGCTTGATTAATTTGTATTGATAAGACCTTTACACCTAGATGTATTCTGATTGTCATTAGGGGTCTTATGATGAAGACAAAGGACAGTTAAGGGAACTCCTCAGCGGTTTTCAATAGCAACATTGTGCTTGGAATTAATTCATTTATATTGATGAGAACTTTGCACCTATAAAATGATGGTTTGCAATAAATCTGATGATGAAGACCATAGGCAGTTGAAGGAATTCCTCAACATTCATTTCCTCATTCCTTTCCATTGGGTCAGGGTTGCGGGTTGGTTAAACAAGAAACCGTGGCCCTGGCCGTCACACAGGCAAGTGAAGAAACATGGGTGAGTTTTAGTCAGTAAAAGTCTGACACGCCCTTCCGCTCCGCCCAGAGCGGGAGAAGTCATTTGATGATTTCCCATCCAAACAAAAAAAAAATGGAATTTCTCATAAATTTACAGCATTGGAGTTTAACATAGGATAACCACTACCCACTCGTCACGCTTATGCAACAATCAATTATAATCAACAGACTGAATTTAAGTTCCCTAAACCCGTCATGTCTAGCATTGTTCATACTTTCATTTTGGTTTCATAGGAATTTTATAGGGATTGGTTCAGTGGCACCATTTTTAAACTAAAATTACGGGTAAAATTAAAATTAACAAAATTACGTTGTTTACTTATATGCCTTTTCCCAACTAAACTGTACTTTTCACAACTAAAAAGTGTAAAATAAAAACATTTTTTTACAAAAAAAAAAAAAACAACCGACTTCCAAAACACAGTACAAAGTGAAAAATAACTAATTTCAGAAGTCGGTGTCAAAACTAATATACAAAAACCAAAGATACCGACTACCGAAATTAGTTATTTTTCACTTTGTAGTGTTTTTTTGGGAGTCGTTTGTTTTTTAGTAAATGGCCAGAAGCTTTTGCAGTATCCAACCAAGAAGGTCATACCGTCGCCAAAAAGCTAGTTCACGAGGTGTTCTGTCGATTCGGCGTTCCCTTCCCTATACACTCTGATTAGGGTAGAAACTTCGAGTCTTCACTAGATGACTCGAAGTTTCTACCCTAATCAGACCTCTTGAAATAGTTTTCAAGAGGTTTGCCAACTACTCGGGATACATAAGACACGTACTGTCGTCGAATGGTCGAAAGATTCAATCAGACTTTGGAGAATCATTTGGCCAAAGTAGTGGAAGAACATCAAAGGTATTGGGACCAATACATTCCACTCTTCTTAATGTCATACCGCTCAGCAACACACGATAGCACAAATTGCACACCGGCGAAAATCAACTTCGGCCGAGAAATTAGACTACCAATAGACGCACTAACCGTAACACCCCCGATACTCCTATCCTAGGCGTCGACTATGTGGCCGACCTAAGGCGTAAACTAGATGGAACACATGAGCTAATGAGAGAGAGCGGTCTTACAACCAGCGAGAAAATGAAGATCCGATACGACCGCAAATCTAACGTACCAGCATTTGATGAATGAACTTTGGTATGGTTACATAATCCCATAAGGAGAAAAGGAAAGAGTCCGAAATTTCAAGCCAAATGGGAAGGTCCGTACACGATAGTAACCAGAATAAATGATGTCACCTACCGGATAAAGAAAGTGCCTGGAGGGAAGCTGAAGATCATACACGTAGACCGCCTAGCTATTATGGAACAAATCATGCTCAGGACGAGCACGACTAAGAAGGGGGCAATGTTACGAATGTACCTTATGTCGATGGCATAAGGTTAAATATTGCGTGACATGCAGTACATAACTTTTAAGTGCTATATCTCGAGACCTAGGTATTAGACAGGTACAATATAAAACGCATTGCTAGACCTAGGGTGGCCTATCGAATGGTACAGGTTTCATAAATATTGTTAGCAAAGTGTCGACATCGAATTTCCAGAACATCTTCTCAGGCAAAGTACCTATAGGTTCCTACCGAATGTACTCGAAATTATGCGCTGTTATTATAGATTCTGGACACATCTGCAAAGTTCGATCAGCTGATCTATATAAAGCGCCATGAAGCTACCGAGGCGAAACAAGAGACCGTTAAGAAGCGATTTTGAGAATACCTACTGCGACATCTGTAACGAGAACTTTGAGGACTGCGTGAAGTAACATCTGTAGTGTTATTGTGTGTACGACACGGACTTCGTGACGTAAGGGAAGACTTCAGTGCGACATCGGCTACGTTCTACTTGTCTTTGCCTACGATCGACTGTACCTTCGTTGCCAATTAACTTCGAAACCCTTAACCGGCATTTTAATACCCCTAGCCTGTAACAATACTTTTCGGATAAAAAGTACCCAGTGCTGCCTACGATATTTAAAAATAATTATATCAAGTTTCATCGTAATCGAACTGGTAGTTTTCGCCTGATGCATGAAATCATGAACAAACAGACGATTTTTTTTTAATCACATATTTGGGTTCGGTGTCGGTCTAATAACACCTTTTTTCATTTTTCTTTTTTATTTTCTATTTACAGAATTTATACTTCTGCACATTCATTGTAAGTATAGTTTATTTTCTTTATTAGTACCTACCCACTATACATTAAGAAACCAGTTCATTTCCTAAAGAGTAGACAAAATCGACCAAAACACAATAGAACCCTAATTATCAGGATCGGATAACGAAAACCAGGGGTATTTCAGATTATCGAAAATTCGGATAATCGATTTCAAATGTAATCAAACAATATTTAATTTTTTAAATTGCTATTATGTAATGGGTATTACATGCGTTGTTTAGAAACAATGGACTATAACTCCATTACGATAATGAATCACGTAAGTAATATAAAATGTTGGTTGGCAATAACTTGTTATCCATCTTTCACGTATCTTTTATCTTCAGCCAAGTCCTTGATGCGTTTTAGTTGTAACAATTGTATGGGATCCGATTCTTTCTGTCTCTCAAACCATTTAAAAGCAACATCTAGAGCTTCAACAGCTTCTGCGTGAGATGGTGCTTGACATACATCCATAGTTTCATCCTCTTCTTCATCTTCCGTCTCGTTGCTATTCAAATCGTCAATGATTTCTTCATCAGTTAATATTTGGAATCCAGGGTCTTCACGATCGCAGGTGAGCCACTCCTTAATATTCTCTTCATCGCACCCTTCACCAATGCTAAGAATTTTCAATATTTCTGTTATTTCTTTAAAATCATCGTGCGGTTCAGTTGAAGAATTAGATAGACTTAATTTTAATAATTTATTCCATGCCTTTTTTAATGTTTGCGATTCCACAGAGTTCCACGCTTCTGCCAGCATGTAACAACAATCTTTTAAATTAATTTCCTTAAAAAACTTTAACGTCATTTCTATTTCACCGTCGTCTGCTGACAAAAGGTGACGCAGTAGCTGCTTTCTGTATAAACGCTTTAAAGTCTCAATGACATTCTGGCCCATAGGTTGCAGTATCGATGTAACTTTAGGTGGCAAAAACTTAACTGTAAACTTCCCATTTTCTCGATTTAGTGTTTCAGCGGAAGGGTGACTTGGCGTATTATCTAAGAACAACAACACATTGCTCTCTTTTCCCACGTCTTTTTGAAATTTCTTCACCTCAGGAATAAATATATTTTCATACCAATAAAGAAAAATATTTGTGTTCATCCACGCTATTTGTTGATGAGCGTAAGTTAAGGGGATTTTAACATTTTCGAAACAGTGCGGATTTTTTGATTTACCAATAAGTAGCAGTGGCAATCGATGTGTTCCTCTTGCGTTCGCGCAAACCATAGCTGTAACTCTATCCTTACTCACTTTGTGCCCCGGTGATTCATTTTTACAACGCGATGCTAATGATCTACTTGGTAAAACTTTCCAATTAAGACCTGTTTCGTCCGCATGGTATACGAAATCTAAATCGTATTCTTTCTCATCTAAAAATTCTTTTAACTCGTCCACAAAAGAGTCAGCTGATGCAACGTTAGCAGACAGTATTTCTCCTTGAATATCCAGTTCTCGAATTCCATGTCTGGATTTGAACCTTGATAGCCATCCACGGCTGGCCTTGAAAGAAGTATCACCACCAAGCTTTTGATTAAAATCCAATGCTTTTTTACATAACAGAGGTCCAGATATGGGCTGACCGCATGCTCTATTTTGTAAGAACCAAGTAAAAACTGCATTCTCCAAAATTTCATTTTGCGAGTTTTTCGTGACTTTACGTTGCGTGCTTCCATCTTCTATCTCAAGCCCGCAAGTGAATTTCATTATGGAATCAGAATTCTTTTTAATGTCTGATATCGTAGAAGCTCCTACACCATATATTTGTGCCAACTTACGGCCAGATTCGCCTTTTATTAAACTCTCAATTATCTTCACTTTGTCTTTAAGAGACAAACTACTCTTTTTCGCTTGGACATTTTAAATTTTCAACACAAAACGTAAACAAAAAAATTGGTTGTCTGTAGAACTCCGTCTACTGCCGATATTTGAACGTGCCAACGTCTATTACATGGTAATAGACCTCGCGCACGAGTGTGACACACGCTCTAGGGGTGGGGGTAAAGTAGGCGTGGACTCCGTGTGGCGTCAGATTCGGCCGTTACGGTGTTTTCGAGAACAGAGGTGTAAAAGTAACGAAAAAAAGTGTACCCGCATGTATTCGTTACTTTAACAATCAGTACTCGTTACTATCGTATCGTTACGTTACTCGTTACTTTTGATACCTTACGCGTACTGTACGCGTACGCAATACGACTGAATTCGTTATATATCATACAACTGTACATCGCAATACATTACTCATCGATTATACTAAAGAAAAAGCAACAAATACTACTAGGAAATTTAAAGTAGTAACGATGTTTTGATACTATAGTATATGATGACCTTTCTGATGCATTATACTAGCGTGAACTGAAACAGTGTAGGTGCTCATACGAAAAGTACGAGTAACGAAATGCATTCGAGTGTAACGTTTCGTTACTTCATACTACATAGAGCACCCGTTACTCAGTAACGAATACATACGGTTTGTCACAGGTCTATTCGAGAATGACTCCACGCCGTACCAATATAATAGACGTTGTCACGTCAAAAATAAGAGACGACCTATCAGTTGAACGCTATCAATGGAAATGAAATAATAGGTATCTCTATCTACATGGGCGTAGGCAGAAATAAACTTGTAACATTTCCCGTAGCGCAGTTACAACATTTTTAATTTGGCAAGTAGAGTTGAGACGAATGGATCCAGATAATCGGATGTTCGGATAATCGACGTTCGGATAGTCGGAACTCTACTCTATAAGATTAATTTATATTGAATAGGGTGTTGAACCTTTGCTCTGGAAATTTTGTAAAGCATAATCCTCCCCTGATTAAAACTAGGTACCTAAGTGTATGATTTGCAATTTTACACTATTTATACTGTATATCTGTGTTGTGTTACAAAATATTTTACATAGCGTTCACTGAGCAATTAATCACTACGTTTTAATTTTATAGCGTTGTGATGTGATCCACAGAGCAAGTAATCCAAAGAGTATAATAATACTAGGGAAAAAGAGAGCCCTCTCGAGACGTTTTTATGCAAGCAATTTTGAAGCGCCATCTAGAGTTCTTAACCGAGTTATAGGTATGCTATACATACGTAGACTTAGCTATATAAGTATTCATAAGCATGGTTCCATTCCCAATAACAAGTTATTATGTTTAAGTTTCTTGTTGTTATGCTTTGACAAACATTTGCAAAACATTACAATAAGAAAATTAAACAAAATAACTTGTTAATGGGCATCGGGTCTTGTAGAATCAAATTTTTTTACGCTAAGGCAATTAAAATGAAAAAGTGGCCACCTTGTGAATAAGGTTGCCAGCCAATTAACCATACATTCTACTTTATATTTGGTAATTCTACTTTTTTACAAATAAAGTATACAAAAATACTTTATTTGTAACCTTTACAGTGATGCGTAAAACAAAATACTCATTATGGGTACTTAATGATTTGTAATTGCTAAACGAAATGTTTAAAACGGATAATGGAAATAATTTGGAATTAACAAAATATTTCTTACCTACTCTCTATTCCTGCGATTTTAGCTTTCACTGAAAAAAAAAATTTTAATAAATCTAAAGTGGCGAGAAGAGAGAAATAGAGTATCAATAAATTTAATCCAAAACGAGTTGGTTATTTATTTAAAGGAGAATGGCCAAAAAAAAACCCCAGGCTCGGCACAAAAGTTTTATATTTCAGATTTTAGATCTGATTTAGTAAACAAAGCTTCTGATTAGCGTCTCATTTAGTGATCGTAGCTAAATTCAGTGGCTAACATATTTTATTTGCCTATAGTAGTTGCTTACCTGGCGCTTGAGGCAAACAATGTTTTTTTAGTAAACTTATCAATGGTGCCGATTCTGTTGTACACCCAACTAAACTAAACTATCACTAAAATTTCTAATTTTTAGTTTAGTGTATCTAAAAAGCTATTCTGCAAACAAGATTCTCTAATTTTAAAAAGCAATTTGACATCTCTAAAATTGAGTTTGACAATCGCTAAGTTGAATAAACCATAGACCAAGATTTCTTGGAAATATAAATAAAAAATGAATGAAAGTGAAGAAATGATCTGAACTGCAAAAAAAAAAACATGACTAAAATCAAATTATCTTGAACTGTTTATCAAAAATTATTTAAATGATTTATAAGGATTATAAACACGCTATAAAACTATATTGTTGTTTATATTTAAGTAAATTAAAATCCAAAACCTATTACTATTTTTATTATCTGTGGCCAATGTAATCCTGCTAGGGTTGTAACCGAAAACGATTTAGAGCTTCGGCGGATCCATTTTTCGATTTTCAATAAGAAAAAAAGCCTTTAAGTTTTTCAAATCAACAAACTGCAGCATTTAAAGAAATGTTTCGGATAACATGATATTTGTATTATTTATTTCAGTGTTATAGAGCTAATATAAGAATTAAATAGTGATTTTCAAAAAGAAAATACCGGTTTTTCGTATACTCGTCGTCGAAGGAAAGCCCTATCCAGGACATCCGATGATCCGAGTCTGTTTGTTTTGTTTTGTCGATCCGCCATTTCATTTAGTATTTTAATTATTAAGTTTTCGTAGATATCATATAAATATTATTCATAAGATGCTGTCGTCATCAAGGAAACGAGCCACAAAAAGGCAGCAGGAACTGCTCGTAGAACGGCTTCATGCAAATCCATTAATGGCCCGAGGTAGGAAATACATACGAACTTGTTATTTTATTGATAAATTCATAGCCATTACATAAACCGCAGAAAATTTGAGTGCATCAAAACTAATTACAGTTTTCATTGATGTTTGTTGTTACATTAATATACCTATTAGATATCAATTTAGGTCTAATACAAGCGTCTTTTTTTAGAAAATCAAGCTGATCCCGAGGTTATGTCTTTTTAGGCTAACCTCAGTAGCGAGCTGAATCAACTGGGCTGCAGCAGGACTGTAGAGCAGTGGCATCATGTAAGTGATTTTTATCTGATAAAACTTTAATTGGATTGCATAATTTTCATTGTGTTCTTAACTAATTTAATTTCAACAGATTTGGAATATATGGGTGGCAAAGGTGAAAACAAAGGCGAGAAAAATAAGAGACTCCATCAGGGCCACAGGTGGAGGACCGGCAGGGCCAGATCTCAGTGATATTGAGAATAAAATTCTTGACATCATTGGGTCTGCTGCTGTTGATGGTTTCGCCTCTTTGGAAATGGTAATTTATTTTAGTACTCATGGTATTTTTATGGATTAAAACATTACTAAGACTGTTATTATTGAGTACCAATAAACAAAACCATTAGTTATCTGTTTTGTTAGAGTAGTCAAGCTCATGACTGAAACTCAATTGCCGTTTTCTTTTTTATTTCAGGGAATACCTATCTCACCCTCACTACCCACGTCGCCTGCCCATCCAAGTATGTCGCCCTCTCTACAGCCGGTACTGGAAGAGCAGCCTGTGGAAACTGGTAGTGGGTCTCCTGCAGTTCCACTGCCACATTCAAGAAGTCGGATTACCCGGCGTCGAAGATTGCAGAGGACTCCCCGCCCCCCAGTGCACCACAATTTGGTACAAGCACTGAATGAGAATAGTAGGTTACTTAGGGAGAGTATTGTACAGGCAGCTGAAATTTTAGCAGCTGCCATTCGCTCTTCTGGCATCCCATTGCTGGTGCAAAATGCCCAAGAAGAAGATAATGGGAATGAAACCTAATGGTTTTCTTTCCATTACTTTGTCTTGGAGCTTACTTCAGCACTAAAACTACTATTCACATTAAGTGCTTGTTCCAAATCCTCAACAGCTCCCTATCGAGATTAGCACTAAAGCATAATTCTTGTATTTTTTATAATTTGTTTATTTTTAAGTTTTCTATATTTGTTGATTGTTATATTTTGTTGATTGTTTATATTTTGTTTAGGTTTAAGGATATTTGTAATTAAAAAAAAATAAAGTATTTTTTTTAAAAAAGGTGTTTAATTAAAGTGATTTATAATTAATGATTGCCGAATTTCCCTTGCTTCGTCAAGAAAATCTGTGCTAACTTCCTCCACAGTCGGACTCTCCTCACTTTCCTCAGTCACATCAATTTCTTCTTCATCTGTAAAAATACACTTACTTTACATTTCTTATTTTTCAAATGTAAATAAAACAAAGAGAGCAAACTAAGTATAGTTACCATCAAATGAATCCAAAAACATGTTGTACAAGGTGCAACATGCTAATATAATTTTAGCTGCCTTTTCTGGCTGGTAGTGCAAACAGCGATGCCTATGCAGACATCTAAATTTATTTTTCAGGCGCCCATTACACATTTCCACCACATTTCTTGCTCTTGTATGGCACTCATTGTAAGCAGCCTCTGCTTCAGTTGCCGGGCCCATAATAGGAGTCATGAGCCATGGCTGTAGCGGGTATCCTTTATCTCCTATAATAAATAAAACTTTATAATGTACTTAGCTGGTAGACATACCCAGTAAGTAAAAAAGTTTACTTGTGGTGACCTACCTAAAAGCCACTGGGATCTTTCCCCACGCACAAAGTCATTTCTCAGGACTCTGTTTATTTTAGATGCCCTCCAAATTGCAGCATCATGGGTGGAGCCAGGGAAATTTGGATTGAGGCCAATAATCTTGCCCCTCGCACTGCATATCTAAAAAGTTTTTTAGTTTTTATTAAGGTTTCAAGAGAGTCTTAACAAAAAATTATTTATACTCACAAGTTGGCAGTTGATGCTATAATAACCCTTTCTATTATAAAATAGGTTGCCAGGCGCAGTAGGGTGACTGAGTGGAGGTTTTGCTATTGCAACATGGGTCCCATCCACTGCACCTAATGTGTTGGGCATATTATATAGGTCATGAAAACTGAAACAAGCAAAGTGTTGCATGAATAAGAGTGGGGCAGTTCTAAGTTTTGATGGCTGTAAAAAGATCCTCAAAATAAATATTTATTACTTATTCTTTTCAGTTTTCTTCAAATTTGACAGAAAAGGGTTTAAATAAGCCGTTTTAACATTAAACTCTGACTCTTAACATTTTTTTTTAAATTCAAAATAATAAATTGAACTTACTCAGTCTTAGCTGCTTCTTTTTCCTCTCGGGTCATGGGAAATCTCAAGTAACGAGGCGATAAAGTTTTTAAAATTTCCCCTGCTGTTAGAGCTAGGCACCTGCTCACTGATGGCTGGCTGACCCCAAGTATGTTGTCTTGCCCAACAGCTGTTTGATAACTTCCTTGGGCAAACAGATTGAGTGCAGCTAGTATCTGAATATGAAATTTCATTATTATACAGATACATACTAAGTAATGACTACAATAGATATATTACAATAAGTAGTAAATATTATAAGTAATTACTACACACCCTACTTGTAGCATGTTACTATTTGATAAGAAAGAATACAAGAGAAAGGAACCTTTAACAAAACAATACTGTTCTAACCTTTATGTGTTTGGGGATAAATCCTTCATCCAACCGAGGATTCCTTAACACATCCACCAAATAAAGTGCTCCAGATCTAGGGAGTCTAAAAATTTTTTTGAATTTTTCTTCAGCCATATGGAATGGGTTAGAATTGTCCCGCAATCTTTCCAACCGAATTCTTTCTTGATGGTTTCTAAAAAAAATAGTTCTTTATTTCATAAAATCTCTAAGTCGATTTATCTACATGATCTTTTCAAAATCATAATGTAGTATATATCCTCTTGAGTGTCACATGAACCCCATAGGTACATGAGAAAAATGGCCAGGATTGTCAACCGTACCTCATAGGTACACAACTACTGTCATGGCTACGGTCCCCATTGGACGATGGTATTTGAGGGTTTACTTGCACTTGCAACGGTCTGACTGTATCATTCGAATAATCGATTCATACTTGACCGATTTTAGTAACATTTTAAAGGAAACACCACGAAACCGAACGAAAATATCTATACAACGAGATTTTTCAATGTATAGATAAATCGTTATAATGGTGTATTTATTATTTCAAAGTGGAATAAAAGTATGTAATCATTGCCTGCACATATTGTGTTATCATAATAAAGTGTTTTTTGATGAATCTGTGAGTTAATTCGATTTCTTTGTGATAAAGTTAAAGTTAAATGAGTGAAAATTATAAAAATGAAAACATATCTCATCACTGTGAGATGAGGTCAGTTTTATTTGCTTATTAAATGATATGACTAGTTAGGTAAACTCATGACGAAGCGAGGAAGGTATGATTTATATCGTGTTAATGGCTGTATAATGACGAATTCTCCGTTTTTCTGATGGCCTACCCAAAAATGAAAAGTGCTTGAGATAACGCTGACATTTCGGGCGTTTTAGATACACAGAGGCTGACACTCGAGGGGATATGTAGTACAGTGTTGCCAACTCTGATTTTGAAAAAGGCGTAGACCTGTTGAGAAAATTACGTAGATTTAGTAAAAATGACTTACTAAAAGTTCGTAGATCTACGTATTTTTTTTTTCAAGGTAAAATGAAGAAGTTTGAGTAGGTGAAATTAAATAAAACGAGTATTTTGATATACCTTCAGCTTGTAATCAGTCATTGGTGATATACTTAGAAAGTACATAAGTAATTAAGAAAAATTACATTGGTACTTGCCTGACCTGGAATCGAACCCGCACACTCATACTTGAGAGGGTGGTGTTTTAACCACTGGGTCACCACGACAATTTATACACATTTTTGTTAAAATATTCTATGTGTTCGTGAGTACGCTCAATGTTTCTTTTCAGGTCACTTTTGGACAGAAAAGTAAGTCTGTTAGCGTGTCAGTAGTAATTCGTTTCTGATGTCATTTTTCATTACATTGATCGACTGAAATCATTACAGGCACTGACGATCCTCGCCTTATCCTTAATCCTTTTTTTATATACCTAATTAAAATATCTGTGCCAAGAAGAAGAGAGAAGAGATAACGAAGAGCGCCTCGCTCTTCGATATCAAAAAGATATAAATAAAATAAAAAAAATGTTATATAAAATATTGTCACAAAAAATAGACCCGAATCCATCAGTTTAGTTACTTTGTATACTTTTACAAATTGACTAAAAGTACGTAGATTCTGGGACTGAAAGTCGTAGGTTTTAAGGAAAGACCTAAAATACGTAGATCTACGTAAAAAGACGTAGAGTTGGCAACGCTGATGTAGTACAAAGCTAATTAGATGTTCAGGGCAATAATCTCTATATGTTTTCACAAATAATTTTTGTATTGTATTGTATAATAACAATAATATTATTATTTACCTTTCTACCGAATCGACAATAGCTACAGCCACATAAGCTTCCATAATGATTCACGGCAACTCTAAGTAGGCCTCCAAACTCAAGAATTAGCAAAGAAATGTGCTTTGTAAATTTTAGTTCATGACAACTAATTTTATTCCACAACTTTTTAAACGCGATTAAAAATAGCTAGATTTAGTTTGACAGCTTTAATTTTAGGTGAAAAACGTCAAATTCAGAATAGCGAAATAGCAAGTTTCGCTAAGTTGAGTAACTAAAATGATTTTAGAGCTGTCAAACTAAAATATAGTTAAGATGTGTCAGTTTAATCTATTTCAGAATAGGAAACGTCGTTTGACAGGAATAAACTAAATTTTAGCGATTTATAGTTTAGTTTAGCGAAATTTGTGACAACAGAATCGGCACCAATACCTAATTCACATTATTTATTATGATTATTGTATTAGGTAAGTCTGGCCATAACAATAAAATAAGCAAGTGATTAGATACGTGGATGTGAGTGAGCTAGCAAGATAGTGACGCTAGACGATGCAAGCGAGAGTTGTTGTGTAGTATAATATTCTAATTAACTTATGTATCTTGTATTACCATTGTAAAACTTTTGTAAATAATGTTCTATTAAACACGATACTACAAAACTTTTGTTATTTTTAATTTGTTTATATATAAGTAGTATTACAAGCATTGTTAACTTTCTAGAGTCCTTTTGTATAGTAATCATATGAAATAATAACAATTTATAAATAATACATTGTTTTCCTTGAGCGGCTATGCTAATTAATAACTTTTAATGGCCAAAAAACATGTTAGCCACTGAATTCAGCAGCGATCATAACTCGGAACAACTATAGTAATTTTAATTTAAAATCTGATATATTAAATTTTCAATGTTAATTGTCAAGCAAGCTTTGTAACCTTTAAAGATGACAAAAAATTGTTGGCATGTGCACACAAAAATACGTTTTTAATGTAATAAAAACATAAAATTTTAGAAATACTTTTTTCTATCTAATACTTTATTTTTATCCTATCCAAACCACTTTATACGTTTTTTTGTGAAAGTAGTTGGTAACCCTACTTGTGAACCATGTTAGGTTCCTATTACCAATTAACAAAATGATCTGATAAAATTGCCAGAATAAGGATTTTTAAAAAGGAAATTTAATTTAAATTGGTAATTTAAATGGTCTCCTTCTAATTATTAAAAATTTATCGTATTTTTTCATAAAAAATCAAAATATTTATTTTTCAAATTGTTTACAGAGACATCTATGATATGGTTATAGGTCAAGAACTCTAGATGGCGCTACTTTCTTTGCTACGCGTTCGTTCAAGGGAACTGTCTCCCCCTAAAGTAATCACTGCGTTTTATTGTGATCCCCAGTCGAAGTTTTAGTTTTTTTTTTAAAGGTGGCTTTTTTTTTTTTTTCTTTTCTTCTTTGGCTTCGCACGGTTTGTGCATTCAGCCAATGTCAAGTGTGTTGGGATTGTTAGGTACTAAAGGTAGGGAAACGGATTTAAAATTTTACGGAATTTTGGATAGGACGGAGATATAGGATCAGTTTTTTTTTTTTTTTTTTTTTTTATAAGAATGATGTGAAGTTTACAATGGCAAATATTTACAACTTTATATTATTTAAGGTGATGAATGAGACTATACATTTATATACAGGAAAACTATTTGTACAAAGTAAAGATAGTATTGAAGTAGGAAAAGGAATATCAAGGGATAACAGGTTACAGAAGAAGGAAGAACGGTCATACAAGGGACAGGAGAAAAAGATATGGTTAAGGTCGCCTACATCTGTGCCACAAGAGCAAATGGGATCGTCAATAATGTGAAATTTGGAAAGATGGGATGGGGAACAAACATGGCCCAGTCTCATTCGTATTAGAATAGAGGTCTCCATTTTGCCAAATTTTGCCCTGCCAAACCATGGTTTTTCCGGAATCTCGGGTTGGACAAGAGAAAAGTAATGTCCTTTCAATCTGCTACTGGTATCCCAGGCTACCTTCCAGGTGTCCCGGAGAAAACCCTTAGGCAGAGTTAAAAGGTCATAATTAAAAATTTTATATGGGACTAAGTCCCCACAATGCACCGCATCACTAGCTAGAGCATCGGCCATTTCATTGCCTTGGATTCCAGCATGGGCCGGAATCCATGCAAACTGTAGCGAGATGCCCCCAGTGGTCATTCTAAACGCAAATTCTCTTATAGATAAAATAATAGAGGTCTGCGACTTGTCTTCGTAAGGGGATTTATTAATGGCTAGAAGAGCGCTTCGAGAGTCAGTAAAAATAATTGCTTTTTTTAGTTTTAAAACACGAATGTATTCTAAGGCTTTCAAAATTCCGAAACATTCCCCTGTAAAAACGGAAGTCTCCGGAGGTAGTTTTATTTTTTGTGTGATCTTAAATTGGGAATGGTAAACACCTACCCCAACACAACCTGTTGGAGCACGTTTGGCAGCATCAGTAAAAATGTGGTGGTATTCTGAGTGTTCAGACAAAAAATAATTAAATTTTGAACAGTAATTGGGATCCGATTTATTTATACAATCGTAAGTTATGATGGGACTGAACTGAAAACTTTCATAACTACTGCAGAATATGGGGAGTTTATTGGAACGATGAACAGGTGAAGAAAGTGATAGGAACTTTTTATAGCTAACTAGTAAACATGGAGCACGTTTATGAGACCAGTAATCAGAATATTCCATCTGCAACATTAGCGAGTCCAGTTTGGGAATGAGAGGATGAATTGAGAGCTGAAGAATACGGAATAAGTATTTGTCTGATAAGAATTGTCTTCTTAGATATAGGGGTGCTTCCCCGCATTCAACTTGGAGTGCATTAATGGGACTCGACTTCATAGCACCTGTAATAATACGTAAAGCTTTTGACTGGATACGATCCAATTTTTTAAAAGCCATTATACTACCAGGTTCCAGAACAAATAATCCATAATCCAGAGTACTTCTGATAATAGCATTGTAGATTAGTTTTAATGAAAAGGGATGAGCACCCCACCACACACCAGAGAGGCAACGAAGCATGTTTAAGTGCTTTTCACACTTGTTAACAATATAATCGCAATGTGGAACACTGCTTAATTTACAGTCTAATATTACACCTAGATATCTGAATTTATCTTTTACCGGAATAGGTATTCCTTTATACAACAAATTTACAAAAGGAATATTTTTTTTTCGAGTGAATAAGACTGCTGCACTTTTAGACGTGGATATATCCAAGCCATTTAAGTGCAACCAAGACTCAAGAATAGATAAAGCAGAATTTATATAAGAGCAAGCTTGATCAACAGAGTGACTTGATGAATATAATAACAAATCGTCGGCGTATTGAAGAACATTTACATGATTGTTTAAGGACGAGTCCATATCAAAAGTATAAATGTTATATAGAAGGGGACTGAGCACTGAACCCTGTGGGAGACCTCTCCATATAAGGCGAGATACCTCATGATCTTCTATTAGAATGTTGACAGAGCGTGCAGTCAGAATTTTAATAATAAAATTCGACAAAATTGATGGAACCTGTAAGGCGTTTAGTTTATTTTGTAAAATTGATAATACTACATTATCATAAGCTGCATTTATATCCAGAAAAACTGCTACTGTGGAATGGTTACTAGAAAAGGATGACCGAATGTCCGATGTTAAAATGCTTAAGCAGTCAGTGGTGCTTCTGCCCTTTCTAAATCCATATTGGGATTCTGCTAAAAGGCCCTTACTTTCAACATACCATTCTAGGCGATTTTTTATTAAATGTTCTGCTAATTTCATTAAAATAGAAGATAAAACTATAGGACGATATGAAGAAGCATCAGATGGAATTTTATTTGGTTTAAGGAATGGCAACACCATTTGACGTTTCCATTCATCAGGGATATGTCCAGTGTACAAAACAGAATTAACAATATTTAAATAATAATTGAGGACGTCGTCATTTAGATGAGCAAAAAAGGAATATGGGATGCCGTCAATGCCCGGCGCGGAGTCCTTAGTTTTACAAATAACACCCCTTAATTCATTGAGCGTAAATGGCAAACCAAGCGTTGCAGAAGTATTATGGATGTTAGGTGCAAGAGGCAGGTTAGGTTCAATAACCTCAGGCACCCAAGGAGGGGCCAATATATTTAGGAAATCACTGGCTAAAGAATCGGGAATAGGAGCAGGGTCTTTATAAATAGACCTAAACCTACGAATATTACGCCAGACGATCGTAGGATGAGTATTCGGTGAAATTGATGTGCAAAAGTTACGCCATGATTCAAACTTTTTCTTCTTGAAAAGTTTACTAGTTTCATTAATAATATTAGTAACAATTACAAAATTATTATCAGACATATCCAAGTTATAATTGTGTTCAGCCTCTTTCCGTTTCTTTAACAATTCTGTGCACTCTGAGTCCCACCATGGAGGTGAAGGGATTGTACTAATATTTTTGTTTTTAACAGGGAAGACTTCATCTGCTGCTTCAATTAATATGTGCGCTAAAGCTTCTGCACAGGTATTTTCATTACTATCAGTAAGGAGAGGCAAGGAGCAAACCTTACTGTCAACAGTGGCTCTAAATTTATCCCAGTCATTACTATTTCGATTTGGTAATTTATGTTTTAAATTTGATTTCCGTTGTTGTGGTTTTGACTTGGAAAGAGGGTATTTAATAACTATTGGAAAATGGTCACTACCATAAGTAGAGGTAAGAGTGTGCCAAGTTAATAAAGAGGCTAAACTAGGAGAACAAATGGAAAGGTCAATTGCGCTTTGGTTTTGATTGGGTGCACACCGACGTGTGGCTTCTCCTGAATTTAAGATACATAAGTTGTGTAAGTCTATAATATCTAGTAATTCATCCCCATAACTGTTAGATGTTGAACAACCCCATGATGGGTGATGGCAGTTAAAGTCCCCTAAAACCAAAAATGGTTTTGGTAGCAAAGAAAATAGATTATTCACCTCTTGAAGAATAGAAGAAGAGGGGTGAGGAATGTAGATAGAAACAATACAAATATGATACAATTGAATAGCTAAAATCGAAATTTCCTCACTGTGAGGTGGTAATGTAATAGAAGTAAAAGGGATAGAATTCTTGATAAGTATAGCTACTCCACCATACCCATCAGATCTATCCTTTCTAATGGTTAAATAACCATTAATTTTAAAAATATGAAATGGTTTGAGCCAAGTCTCTGCTAAAGCAAAGACAAATGGATCATATTTGTTTAATAAATGAATGACATCACTTTTTTTGTTTATTAGACTGCGGCAGTTCCACTGGATTATATTGGATTGGTCCATTATGACTAGATTGAGATACATTGTATGATTGGGCAGCGTTGGACGGTGTTATGTTGAACTGGGAGAGAAGATTATGTAAAGCTGAAAGAAGATCATTAATGGAAAAATTTGTGTCTTTTATTTCATTGTTATTGTTGTTAGTCAAAGCACAGCCATTTAAAGGCTGAGGTATGGCAAAATCTCTAATAATAGTATTATGTGCATTTTTATTATACCCATGTTCATGTTTTGGAGGCATTCGTGGTTTTAGGAAAACAGTCTTTTTGTAACTATGAGAAAGATTAGCATTAGGGGATGTCTGTAACATATCTGAAGATGTTCGCGATGGAGAGGATAAAAGTACATCTGCATAAGATTTACTTACTGAGGGATGTAGTTTAGCTGCTTCAGCATAGGAAACTGAATTTTTGGCCATGTATGTTTTGATTGATTTTTGTCTAGAGAATTCTGGGCAAGATTTATCAATCGCAAAGTGAAATCCAGAGCACAGACAACAAGATGCAGTTTCTAGATCTTTATCACAACTGTCCCCAGAGTGTTCATGACCACATTTATAACAGCGAGGTGTGGACCTGCACTGAATTTTAGTGTGACCAAACCTACAACAGTTAAAGCATTGAATTGTAGGGAATATATATAACTCCACAGGTAACGCATTAAAACACATAAATATTCTCTTGGGCAAAACCTGTCCATCAAAGGTAACTACTATGGACTGGGATGGTTTCCAAACAGCTGTTCCGTCAACATTGCTTTTGAAATTTAAACGTCTGATTTTTAATATTGGTCCACAACCTATTGGTACTGATATGTTATCGATTACTTCCTCAGGAGACCATTCTGCAGGAACACCACGTACTAATCCCATTCGTGTTATATTAAAGGTAGGGATAAAGGCTTTATAATTGTGTGTTTTTAGGCTTTCATGGACAATAAAAGAATTTGCGTCTAGATGATTGGAAAAAGAAAGTGCAATTTTATTACGACCAATTCTTTTAACGCTCCCATTAATTATGTTTTTGAAGGCGTTATTTTTTAAAAACTTACCAAATGTGATGGGGTGCAGTGTCGTACCATCATTAGGTGCTGTAAAGTTCTTTTGAACATGAATCAAAAATGGCGCGCTATCCGATTTTTCGTAGCTTGTTCTGCCAATCTGAGGGGCAGGTACCATAGAAGGAGCGGGGATGTCAGTAATTGCTATAGGCTGAGTAGGCATAGTTTTGGTATTAGGTACTGGAACTAATTCAACAACTTTAGAATCATTGCAGTTACAACCCGTGGAGTCCGATCCATGATTTTTGCGGGTGCGGCGACGTTTATTGCAATGCTTGCAGAGATGTAAACGTGACCTTTTTAAGTTTCGAGCCGAGGAAGAAACATCTGTATCCATACCCGATTCATTAGATTGAACTGTGATGAAAACGCCTGCCGGGGGAACTAGTTCCCCCGGGTCGGGCGGGTCGTTCATACTTAGAAACTAATATAAAATTATATAAGCTTACCACTACCGGAGAAATAATCACTAAAACTAAGTAAAAACTATAAATAAAAGAATATAAAACTAAAATACTACTGTGACTGATCCTATATTACACAATTTTAAAATTTCCAACTTCGGTTCATAAAAAAACGCGTCCGCCAAGTTCGAAGTTTCCCGCGCTTTTTTAAAGGTGGCTTATTTATGATATATCCACATTCAGATTCAGATACAAGTCTTTCGAGACAATTTATGATACTTTTATTTATAAAACGGTATTTAACTTTTAAGTTACTGCAGTATCTTCAAAATATTAAATTTCTATTAAGATGAAAATACAAAAAAATAAAAACAAGTAATAACCATAAACCAAAAAATTATTTTATTTTTTATGCCAAAGTGACTGTTGTAGTGCAACTCTTAAAGTTTACTTTGTTTATGGTCTCATCACATGACCCCAAAGAGTATAGTAAGTATATAATTAAAGAGTGCCAACTCTGCGGTAAAATATGCATGTATGGAAAGTGCTGCCGTCTTCAGTTTAGTAGGTGAACAACTACTAGTGAATGTAGGTGCGTAGCTATACGTATGTAGCTGAATGATACAGGTACATAGCTATACGTATGTAGATATGTATATTATAGCTACGTACCTATGCATACGTAGCTATGTATGTTATAGCTACGTATCTATGCGTACGTAGCTATGTAATGTATATTATAGGTCTGGGTTTTCAGATGATTAAAACAAAGTATTCAGTAATTTATTTATTTTATGAGTGAAAACTTCACAGCTGATAGTATGTAAACATAAAATCGTTATATAAAACATTACGTTAATTATGAAGTACACAGAAATAAAATAATATTACAAATTAGCCGAAAGTGTCAGAAATTAACAGTTTGGAAATTAGTATTTATGGTCTGTCTCCACAAAGGTACTGATTATTTGTTGAATACCTGTAACATACAATGCAAGGTTATTACCAGTTCACATTGTGACGGGGTCCACGAAGATCAATGCCTCCTGGGTCAGCGTTGCGGGTTGTTTAAAAAAGAAACCGTGGCCCTGGCCGTCACACAGGCAAGTTAAGGAACATGGGTGGGTTTTAGTCAGTAAAAGTCAGACACACACTTCTGCTTCTTCCACAATTTTCAGAGTAGGTACTTTTAAGTTACTGATTAGCAAAATCCAATTGAGGAGAGACTCTTCGGAAGGACTGCATTTTTTTTGCAGAATTCATACAGAAATAAGCCCTTTCACAAAGTCATAAGGGGCTATTTCTCTTTAGAGTTCACACAGAAATAAGTCCTTTTGAAAAGTCACCCCACAAATGATTGTAAATATGAATTGGAACAATTTGGTATGGTAATAAATGTTGTGTTCACACAAATATTGAGCTAACTTAATTCTACTTACGATTCTTATTAACTGTTGGTGCTCCTGAACAAATAAGACGACCTCCAGCTGTCTTGATTGATCAAAATGGTGATCACATATTCTTTTGAACATATTCTTATAAATCTTCATATGATCACTTTCTCTAACTTGGCTGCCAACAGCGGCTATCAAAGTAGCGAACTAATCAGGGTCCTTTTCAGGGTTTGGGAGTCGGAGAATGGGTACACCGTGTGCAACTGAAATTGGAATGAAATTTGTGAATAATTACTTATCAGAATTTGGGCAAAAAAAAAACATATTATAGAACATAAAAACCTTTTAACTTATATAGATAATACGGTAGGGTACAGTAATAAACACTTACCTAAAGCACCATAGTCAAAAATACAATATTTTCTTGGGAGTTGAAACATGACAACAAATCATGAAAATTGAACTTCAACTTCAAGTCTTGATCAATGGCCTTTGTGGAAGAGACACCACCATTTTGCCAATAACACGTGCGTACATCATATCAATATTTCATATATTCATTCAACACGAGTATAAATAAAATAAAATTGTTTGATTCTCTATCCGCCATCTTGCTTCCATAGCTTGAAAATTGAAATTAAAAAATATGACTTGGTATAAGATGGCTGCTTTTTTTTTTTTTTTGAAATTTTACGACCTGGTAACCAAGACCTTTATAGGTCAATAAGATGGCTGCCCAGTTGTTCACACACTTTTCTTTAGATGTCGCTGTCGACTGTAGAAATTCATAAAGTACTAAGTGTGCCCCCCCTGCATGACCCTTTTATTTTGTTCCCGTGATCAAATTGTGCAAATTCAAAAATAATTACGCGCAATGGCCAAAGTGGAAATTGACGTTGATGACATGCATGAAAATTCACTTGATAACAGGTAATATACTGATGAATTTGGTGTTATTTGTGTAGTGCATTATATAATGACGATTTAAGGCAGCGAAGGTCATTGCTTTATAGTTTTGCAACTTGGCAATCAACGCAGTTTTCTCGAATTAGATTTTATTTTCAAGTGTTGTATTTTAATTTATTGCATTTGTTTGCAGTGCAGATAGTGAATATTTGGGCATGGTAGATGAGGGATCGTTTGGTATGTAATATCAAAGTATTTTTTTTACCTTTTATTTTCATTTTGTACTCTATCCACCTCTTGTTTACTGTAGCACAGAATTAGCCCTCATTCGCTGTAACAAGTTTCAATTTAATTATCTGTATGCATTAAGTAGTGTCATGAGTATTATTTGATTAACGCTAAATTAAATTATGATTAATTTTCAGGCAGTAACGAAGGAAGATCCATTGTGCCACAACCTTACTTGGATACCAACGAGAATTCTTCATCATATAACTTCAAGGATATCTGTAAGTTGTATTCTATAACTTCATGTTCAAACATGTATGTTTACATAAAGTCGGTCTAATACAATTACTGTGTAGGATGGATGTGTAGGACTCTCAAATTTAGAATGTGCCAAAACATTCCAAACATCTACAGATCTATTTATTTGATTACTGGCTGTGCCCCTCAGCTTCACCCATGTAAGTTTCATTAAGCCTTTTTGGAGGAGTTGGAGGAGAAACACTGCAGCAGGGGAATTTTATATAATAAATTTTTCCAGCAGACCTGTGAAAAGAGATGTAAAACAGAAATGTAGACAATAGTGTCTATATGCTATACATAAACAACTGTCTCAGTTCTTTAAAAATAATTTGGATACAAAACTTTAATGTTTTTTCTGAAATGCTTCAAGTTAAGCATTGGCCATTGCTAAGCTCCAAGTGATCAACAGAAATATGTTCAAAAATGGATGTTTGCAGTTGTGCACTTTAGTATAAGCTATAAAAAGTATCAACAGTAGAAAACAAATGTTTATTTCCTCTCAGCATTACCAATAGCTGTATCTGTTAAAATATTTGCCTTTTTATTATTCTCTTATCACAACAAATGTCAAGGTATATTATTATTTTATAATCACTCTGCACATATGCATTTATAGAGTATGAGATACAAGTCCTCCCCTGCTAGTTGGAACCTGCTGTCATGTTTTATCTGTGGTATAGTGTTAAATTTCAATAAACCCTTTCTGCTCTCAACAAGTTAGGTAGTTTAATATAACTGTCAAACATATTGGTTTATCTAAATATATTTTCATGAATAGACATTTTAATAATATTTAGCATAAATACTGTTTTGGAAAAGACTAGACAGAAATCTATAGAAATAAATAGAACACTAAAAGAATTATACTAAATACAATGTAGACTAAGGACGCAAACAATCAAAAAAATAGCAAGTTAGCGGAAAATATATTATGTTGCATCCACACAAAACGGAAACATCCTTAGGTTTATCCTAACAGGTTTTAGGACTTATACAAATTTAATTACTTTGCTGTGTTTACAGCTGGAGCAGTGAAGTATAAATTAATTACTATGACTGGGGATGAAGCTGGAATAAACATAACACATTCACCATCTCCTGGTAAGTCTCAAATTCTCAATTGGTTAATACCTGTCTTTTAACTTCATCATCATTCATCTCCGGCCCTTAATCCAGTTGGCGCCATGGTTTGATTCTCACATGGAACTACACAGTATTCGTATGGCCTCCAGATAGTTATTACAAGTCTGGATGTTTGTGTATGTGAGATAAAACAGGCACCTACAAAGACAGGCTGCTCACTACTTTTGAATATATTATGATCAGCAATAAGTCACATGATAATGTACTTTTGGAATTTTATATAGATAAGAGTTAAAGAATATAGATGAAGAATGTAGAGTGCTATTCTGTATTAAATGACTCTTGGTTTTTTTTAATAAATAAATAATTAGCTCAGTAATTAAGATTTGCAAATAAGTCTTAATTGACTTTTGTTGCTAGCTGTAATGTATTCTCTCGTCTAGCCAGTGGGTCACGCTTAATGTCAAGCTGAAATGGATGGATAATTTGGACTTCTTTGATAAAGACTGGTCCTTGGACAGAGAGAGATGGAAAGAGACTTAGTTGAACATCAACATCTAATAAAAAAAAAGTTGTTATATACCAATATAACAACTTTTTTTGATCTACCACATTTTTGTTATACATGTTTTATGGATACCAATCCCCAAAGCACACTAGCCATGTCCCAGAGTAGGAAAGATGATTTATTCTTTGATCTTCCCTCTACTTTTATATCCATCCATAATCACACTCAAAACTTCCTTCACAATATTTCTTCAGTCCTTAACTTCATGTCAAACAAATTACAAAAAGCATAGTGATGCAGTATTCTTTTATCAAATTAGAATTAATAGCATTAACATAATTTTATCTACAAGTGGCGTATCTGACCCAATTCCTAACCTAGCTTAGCAGCAATATTGAGTCTGAATTATCTCTGTCTGCATCTTTATGTCCCAGATCTCATCTAATTTTATTCTAATAATTATTTAATCAACATAGTAATGGTAATTGTAAATATTTACAGATGCAGAATATTATGTGATCAGCAATCCCGTGGAAGTGTTTGGTACTACAACTACCCCAAAGAAAAACGCTCGCAGAGATCCTTTGGCAGCTAAAGCAGTCACTGCAAAAAAGGTTTGTTTGTTTTCTTTTTAAAATTACTTCAATGTAAACGTTTTAGTTCTAGTCTTCATAGGAATCTTACTTTTTTTTTAAATATGGTTGTTAGCTTAAAAATTGCTTAACTCTATTATTAAATAAAAGTACAAAAGCTGGTGCGCTTTATCACCAAAAATAGCATAACTGCTTACCATCAGGGGCGAATGCAGGCAAGCACTAGTTTATAATATTTAATAAAAAAAAAAAAACGCGAAACCCTTAGCCCTTTAAAACGGATATTAATTTTTATAGTTTATTTTAATTTTTTTCCACTAGTTTCTATGATAAATCCTTTACTGTACAAGCAGTTCGGCTATGGAATGACTTGCCCGGGTTACTTTTGACTGTTTACTTTTAAAACTATGATAAAAAAGCACTTCCTTTCTCTTTAAACATATTAATATTTTATATACTCTTGTATGATTTTTATTACTTAACGTATATATTTATTGTATAATCTATGTAAATAGTACAGTGTAGACTGCCTACATTATTTCTTTATCCTTCCCTTTAGTAATTCCATCCAAAGGTTGTCTGTAAAATATTATTATTTATGTTCTGTAATCTATATGGTGTACATAATAAAGAGTATTTATTCTATTCTATTTTATTTACTATTTATTGTATTGAAGAATGTCGTCACCAATAGGCTTAACATTAGGAAGTTATGACTTGATAAGCCTTTTGATATTTAAAGTCTCATATCTTATTTCTTTAGAAGAAGCCGTTAACAAGACATACAATTTGTGCAACGATTTTTAGTGATTAAAAAAAATTTTAAAGAAATGAAAAACAATATGACAACAAATGAACCCAGTGGCAATACTATACTTGCTTACAATCCAATTTAAAAAAGAAAATAAAAAAGAACCCATAAAAGAGGCATGCCCATATAACTGCCTAAACTCAATTCGAGTTTCACTTACAACAGTAACATAGGAAGTTGACAAGCCCCACTTAACATTTCTAGGTCAACAGCCACTCAATCTTTGTAATGTATTCTTCCAGCGCGATGACAAAAGGCGAGCAACTCACAATGAGGTAGAAAGACGTCGTCGAGATAAAATCAACAATTGGATCTCCAAGTTGGCTAATCTTGTGCCTAACTCTGGCCTACCAGACTCTGCAAGCAAAGGAGGAATATTAGCTAAAGCTTGCGACCATATTACTGAGCTAACGGAAAAACATAAGAGGTTGGTAAATATCCACAAGGTGATTTCACTGTACAAAACACAAATTCATAATTATAATAACACTAGCTGCAACCCGCACTTCCATCCGTATAAGTTTTGAGCCCGTGTGAGTATCCGGATAAAAACTCATATGTTAATCATATTTGTGAACCATTTGTGTACCAAATTTTATCCAAATCCTTTCAGTAGTTTTCGCGTGTAAGAGTAGCAAAGATTCACATTATTTTTTGTATACGCGAATCCCGGAACACTTGTCGAGTATTTTTATGTAAAGAATCTATGTACAAAATTTCAAAAGATATTATGAAAAACCACAAAGTTATGAGCTTGTTATCTTACCTGGTTGACCTAAAAAAATATGGTTAACGCTCCGCTCGGGCGGGCATGCGGTGCGTTGACCTGAGGGGACAGCTGATGCGCGGGCCTGCGCCCGCGCCAATTACTATGATCTACTGTAAACTATACTTGTGCACTCTGTAACCACACTGCAACTACTAACTTCTAATGTATTTGGGAAAAAATATAACATGGTATAAAAATGATTGGAATTGATTCAGTTGCTTATTCTGCACAAACTATATTCAGATTTCTTCTAAACAAAATATAACATTGTATAATATTACATAGTTGGAAGGTTTAAGGAAATAAATGAGTGAATAATACTGCCTTCTGAAATCCTAGATCCAATCTATAAACAATAAATAAATGAAACATATTCGTGACATTGTTTTAAAAACACTGCTTTTTTTCAGATTAGAAAAACTAGAAGTTGAAAATGAGAAACTTGTGCTAGAAATATTAAGACTCAACCAAGAACTGAGCGAGGTGCGCAAAGAGAACAGTTCTATGCGCAACCAGCTTGCTGACAACTGCATAGTGTTATCCCACAGGCCAAAGGGTCAGAAATCTTAGTTCAATTTTATAGTGAAGTGTGTAGAACTTGATGACTGACTAAACCAAGGTGCTGATAATTGTGTTTGTGAAGTGACAACTGAATGGTTTAAGCTAAGTATACATTGGAAACAATACTGTAATGTTATGAACAGCTGGATGACTTATTTTGTATTTTAGGTTTGTAATATGTAGGCCGCATGAGATTCGATACCTAGGCTATTTTGGACCTAGCATTTTTGCATTCAAGGTATGAAACTGGGAAGACAAAAAAGGCGATAGACAGTATGGTATTCTTATGTGGTTCAGAAACTTGTTTAAAAGTGACTGGACTGTAAAGCTAGAGAAAAACAGTTGGAACTTGAAAAAGTCTTTAGCAGCATCACTAACAAATAATACTGCCTAGATGTACCAAATAATGAATATCCTCCAGTTAGTAGACACAGTATTGTGTCCATGTGAATAATTAATGTTTATTTTGTCTTATTATTTTAATTCATGTGCATTATGAACTTCCCTAGTGATGTGTTGTTATTATTTTCGTTTTATGAATATAATTAGTTCATGTTTTGAATTCTGATGCTTCTGTGAGTTTATTTGATGTCTGTGATGCCAAATTATATCACAATAAGCTTATTTTTTATTTGTGCATAATGCACAAGGGATGGTAAACCCATGAGGCACTTATTGTAATTGTAAGAATGTGGTTGAAAATAAAGACATATTTTCCCTTTAGTAATTTTTTTTCTTTCATGTCATGTTTTCATAAAGGTTTGCTATCTCTACATTTCTCCACTCTCATCTCTCACTGTTAATATTGTAACAATAAATTAAAGAATGTAGTCAGAACACATTATTAGTTATTTAAAAATGTGATCATGGCACTAAACGTTACACGCCTAAAGATTTAGCTGTAAGGAATTACATCCAAAAGAGTATGATTTGAAATTATGTAAGTTAATGTTATGTCTGAGGAGTTAATTAACGGATTGATCCATTACAACTATTAAATAAAGATTGGATTTTTGTCAAATTTTGTGATTGGAGTTTGTGTTGCCACATTACAATTAAGTGTTCGCCAAAAGCCACATACCTAGTTAAATATTATACAGAATTTGTTGATGGTGTTACGAAAACTGACTACAGCCCTTTCACAGTTATTTTACCTCTGATTTTGCATTAATGTTAAAATCAAAGTAATCTTTATTCTCATTTCAGTAAGGTAATTGCCAATGACTACTCTCATTGAATCACATTCATTCATAAGTGTTTGGCTGACAGAGGGTGAAAGGACTGTATACAATTTTCTTGCTCTTGCGTACTGGAATACTAGGTGATTTTGCATGGGATCATTGAATCTGTAGCGTTCCATCTGTACATGCAAAGTCGACGTTTTTGAAGTTAAAAGAATGACGTCACTATGATTTTTCTGGCACTTGTTAAACCTGAACAAATATTCTATTTAGTGCTGGGCCCCATTTGCACTGAATGACGGCAAATTAATAAAAAAAAAAACAGTAAAAATTAATTATTCTCTTCCTTCGTGCTAATGGGTCCAAAATCCTGTATGAATGTTTTAAAAGTATAAAACTATGTATGTTGTTCTAGTTATAACATTTTTATATGATACTAGTTATAGAAAATTACAAATTGTATAAGAGAATAGTTCTAAATTAGCTTTAAGAGTTGATTTATTTATTTAACAATAGGGATGTTTCCTGGGTAAAAAAATTGATTCTATTTAGTCTAACATTCAGATTATAGAAAAATATTGGACACATATATTTTGTTTCATCAAATCTATACAAAAATGACAAATATAAAAGGCATCAAAGATTCTGGTGGCTGGTGATGTCACTGTTAAAAAGTGTACGTACGTACGTATAGTGACGTCACACAAGTTTTCAACGCACTGTGTCGTCTTAATTTTTTGTATTTATGAAAAAAGAAAAAATACGTGTCCAGTATTTTTTGGAAATCTGACTGACGGACTAATTATTTTTTTTTAGTCAAATACCCTATTGGCTTACAAATTACTGCATTTAAATCCTCTTAAAACTGAATTACATACAAAACTTATGCTGGCCATGTTACAGGATAAATCAATTGGTATATTGTTTTTTTTTGTTATGTAGCACAGTCCTAATTGAATACATAATCAGGTGTTGTTGAAAATTTGTGTTTTATTGTTTCTTACGCATTCGAAAAATCTGCGCTTATCCAAAGACATGTGGTGGACATCCGTCCATAATAAATATGTATCAGTACTTCATCGCCGTAATCTTGTTCTCATTGTCTAATGGACGGAGTGGAGGAACAAACTCGGACTGCACCAACGATCCACCTACCAGCGGTGGATGTCGTGCCGCGTGCACTACCGCCACTTTGTTGCAACAGCCACCGGTTTTCGGAAGCCGCCATATTTTATAAACCGCTGTCTACTACGCGGTCTTAGGGTGGACTCCGAGACATAAATGGATGTCCGATATAAATGTAGCAACAACCATTGAGGCATCGTAGGTACGTTATTGTGACCCGTGCGATACATAGAAAGACTTACGATTAACTGCGCACGATTAGCAGTGCGACATTGGCAAATGTAGGCGTCTTGTGTTCCGTAGCGACCACAAGTGGGGAGTCACGGACACTGCTCTAGAGAGTGGCTGCCACCGGCAGCACGGGTGCGGCGCGTCTATACAAAATATATGAAAAAGTGTGTCAAGTCCTTCACGCTGGTCACCAGTGACTGGTTTGGTGGCCCGTTTACGCCGAGCTAACTCTGCAACCGATTCACACTTTCAAAATCGCCAACGTAATCCAAAAGTTGTTATTTTAAATTGACTTTAAGAATATCAACTTTACTGGTATGGACGGCAGCAGGTCAAGCTACCCGAAATTGTTGAATATTCCCAATCAACCTTGAGCCTTGATGCTTTATATAGTGATAAATTTGAAAATAATTAATTTTAATTTTTTGCGTTGCTGTTGACGTGTGTCGTTCGTGCGCACACTAAGTTTAAATCAACATGAATGTTTTAGGTAAATTAAGGCTCTAATAGGGATGTATCCAAGGTATGAAAATCAAAAAAATAATTAGTCCGTCTTATAGATAATAAAAAAAATTAAGACCCGTATTTTTCATTTTGTCAAAATGACCAAAAACTACTGAGATATAACGTATTAAAGTTATAGAGTGGGGGCTAATTACGTCACGCCGTAGTATATTTTGTGGCACGGCGTGACGTCATGCGACATTTCAAATCAATATAGCTTCCTAAGTATTTGAATGAGAGAAAAAATAAAAAATACGTGTTCAATATTTTTTATAAATCTATCTGATGGACATTAAATTATTTTTTAGGATACAACCCAATACTGCAATTCGACCAAAGAATTCTTGCTGAAGATGTGAATAAAAAATGGTTAAAGATTTATATAATTTATTTTTCTTGTATTCTAATTACTTATGTCGGTTTCTAAGAAAGGTAACTGTTGACTGATCGTATTATCACTGCCTTTTGCGGTTAAGACAGTAGCTTCTTCCTCTTGAGGTGGTACCCCTATTGTTTCTTGTTCCTCTGGTATATTTGAGGTTTCTAAGAAAGGTAACTGTTTTCTGATCGTGGCATCGCTACCTTTTGCGTACATGACTACAACTTTTTCATTTTGAACTTTTACTTGTTTCTCTATTTCTGTTTTTTCTTTTTGTTCTTCGGTTACATCAATGTCCATATTTTCTTCCTCGTCTGATTTGTATTTTTTCTTAGGTTTTTCTAACTTCCTTACTTCTTTTACTACTTTTTCTGGTGTATCAATTTCCATAATTTCTTTTTTGCGTTTTTTGTTTCTTTTCTTGGCTTCTTTTACCTTCCTACAAGATTTTTTCTCTATATGCTTTATTAAATCGCTTTTTCTCATACACTTCAAACCACAGTAGTCACATTCGAATAATTTATGACCTGAAATTAAAATGAGTTGCAGTTTAATATTAAAAAAAAAGTGGTCATTACACGTCACAGTTGTACTTTCCAATTTAACAACCTGAAGTGTCCAGAGGTCCTATCGCAGGTAATCGGTCTATTGTCCTATCGCAGTTATGTCGGAAGAGACCTCTCATCAAATATGCATGACCTCTGAACCTATTTTTCTGTCTTTTAATACAGTATGTTAAGAAAACCCTGTCCGACCCGTGAAGATTTTGTTAGGTATCGATAACTGATTCTACTAATGGATACAAAACCGGGCTAAACTTAAAATCCCCCTAAAAAAATATATATTATTTCGCAAAAAGAGGTAACTTAATAAATGTGCGTTGAGCACCCTTCCGCGGGCGGCAGGGCACGCGGCACGTGGTCGCATCGCTATTCGCTCATAATAATACCGGTGTTGTCACTTTTTTAAAAATTACCAAATTTCGGGGAAGTTGGAATTAATTCGCGAGAAAAAAAGATTATTTCAAAATTCATTTGTATTTGTACTATGATGATTACGTAAAATTTTATATTATATTTGGTCATGTGTTTACCTAACCTTTATCATCCTTATGGGTCGGACAGGGTTTTCTTAACATACTGTATAAGTGTGTTCAAGAAATGGTTAGATATACCTACAATATAGAAGGAGGGCCATTGAATAAATACCATTACTTACCAAGATGAGTATGGATGTGCCTTAATAAAACATCTCTACGAGTGAATAACTTCGGGCAAAATGTACATGAAAATGGAGTATCGCCTGTGTGTATCCTGCAAAAACAAACCAATAAAACATTTAGGTATCTTTTCTTGCAGATGAAACAAGAAAGAGACGGAAGTATTTTCTGTCTGTTTTCTTCAGCCTATAGAAGTCCACTGCTGGACAAAAGCGTCCCCCAAAGCTTTCATTGCTTTGGAGGGGTTTGCCATAATCCCTACGCTTGGCAGGCGGGTTGGGAATCGCAGTAATTTGGTATTCCACAGGAGAAGCGCTGCTGCCCGCTTCCTTGGTGAGAGTTCCCTTAGTAGCTTCTTACGACACCCACGGGAGGATATGAGATGGTACTATTCTAAGCCCCATACCACACGGATTTTCTGCCTGGTTCTATTCAAAAGCTGTGTAACTCCGTTGCATTTAAATTCATACACACAATCTAAAAATACGTTTATCTTATAAGATTGAATGGCGATTTAATGTTATAGGCAGATTTTACCGAAGTCAGATATTGTTACATGTTTTATCCGTGGGTTAAAAATTATGTTTGACTTTTCTAGTATGGAAAAGCTGTCAAATAGGTATTCAACATTTATGCTCGGGATAAGACTTATTCTAGGTATAAGTTTGAAAAAATTCGCCCTAAGCGGCAATAAATACTTTGCAATCATTACTGACTAACTAATCTATTACATAAGATATTCCAAAATTGTGGGATTTTGAAATATCTACATATCAAACTAACGGATTTCAGTCCACCTAAATAAGTTGTCGATATGTGTGATGTGGACTCGACGATGCGCTTGGCTAAGCCATTGGCAGTCACGACTGACTGCCAATGGCTTAGCCAAGCGCATCGACCATGCAAAGGCTCTCATGGGGCAGCTGAATCAATGGCTTGATTCAAAAAGCGTTAACAAAAAAAAAAAAAAAAAAAATTAAAGCATTTATTTCAAATAAACCAGTTACAGGCACTTTTGAATTGTCAGAAGGTCGGTCAGTCAGTAAGGTGAAGCTAGTTGCCCATTCCAAAGAGTAGGTACCTATGGAGAAGAACGGGCAAGAAACTCCATGGACACTCTTTTAAATTATCAAGCTATTGATACAAATATTTGATTACATCATTCATTTTGAAATCAATCGTCTGAGAACGATGCAGAAATATATTGTACGCTGAGAGCGTCCATTATGGAAAAAAAAAGGTAGGTACTTCTGTATACGACTTTCTTAGGAGGTTCCCCTCTTTGGAGCTCTGACCTTCGGTAGCTAGAACCATGCTCCAGACCGGTAGTCTACTGTTTTCTTTTTAACCGACTCCAAAAAGGAGGAGGTTACTCAATTCGACCGTATACAAGCTATTTTTATGTTTGTTCGCGGATAACTTCGTCGTGTATGAACCGATTTTAATAATTAATTTTCTGTTGGAAAGAAGACATTCCCAAGGTAGTGCCATGATAAGGACATCAGGGTTTTGTTGTGGACCAGAGAAATCAAGGGGAATTTTGAAAAATTGTTGGGACGGCTAGTGGATTTGTAAGTTTTTCATTAGGTATTTTAAAGCACTAGAATTTCTAAAAATAATAAGGGTCTGGAGTAGATCTGATGATAGAGCCGGGAGACAGGCGAGGGAACTCCTCAACGATTCACAGCAGCAACCTTGTGTTTGTGCTTGAATAATTTTTATTGATAAGAACCTTACACCTAGATGGGTGGTGACTGTCAATAGAGAGCTAATGATGAAGACAAAGGTCAGTTAAGGGAACTCCTTAACGATATACAGTAGTTACCTTGTGTTTGCATCCATATGGGTTATAATGAACGTCTGCAGTAGATCTGATGATGGAGCCGAGAGACAGTGGAGGGAACTCCTCAACGATTCACGGCAGCTACGTTATGTTCGTGCTTGATTAATTTGTAATGATAAGAACCTTACGTCTAGATAGGCTGTGACTGACATTAGGGAGCTGATGATGAAGACAGAGGTCAGTTCAGGGAAATCCTCAAAAATATACAGTACATAATAACCTTGTGTTTGAACTCAATTAATTTATATTGATGAGAAGTTTGCATCCATGTAGGTTATAACGAAAGTCTGCAGTAGATCTGATAATAAAGACCATAGACAGTCGAGGGAAGTCCTCAACAATTTACAGCATTGAAGTGTATCGTAGGACAACTATCGTATGCCATGCTGATGCGACAGTCAAAAAAATCAAGAGACTGAAATTAAATCGCGTAATCGTGTCATCTCTAGCAATGCTCATACATTCAGTCCGGTTTAAATTTTGGTTTAAATACCAATATTAAACCAAAATTACGGGTAAAGATTCAAATAAAAAAAACCGGCCAAGTGCGTGTCGGACTCACGTACAAAGGGTTCCGTACCATTGATTTATGAAATTAAAGGATTTAAGTTATTTGTATGAAAGATTACGCGGTAATAAGCGGTTTACGATTTACGAGGTGTTAAAAAAAAACTACTTACTAGATCTGTTCAAAACAATTTTCGTTGGTAGTTTTTATAGTAATGTACATCATTTGTTTTTTTTAGATTTTTCATTTCTTATTTTAGAAGTTAGAGGGGGGGGGACCAACTTTTTCCACTTTGGAAGCGTCTGTCACGCATACGTTTAGAAAAAAATATTTTAGAAACCTCGATATCATTTTTGAAGACCTATCCATAGATACACATCACGAATGTGTTTGATGAAAAAAAAAATTTTGAGTTTCAGAGCCCCTAATATTTATTATTATTTTTTTTTTTAGTTTTGCATCAAAATCTTAATGCGGTTCAGAGAATACATCTGCCTACCAACTTTCAACAGTATAGCTCTTATAGTTTCGGAAAAAAAATGGCTGTGACATACGGACGGACAGACAGACATGACGAATCTATAAGGGTTCCGTTTTTTGCCATTTGGCTACGGAACCCTAAAAAGGCGTCATTTGCTTGCTAGCCTATTCCCAACTATGTTGACGGCAGCGTCCAGTCTGACCGGATACAGCTGAACAAGTACTTTTTGCAACTATAAATTGTAAAATATTTTTTGACGTGACAACGTCTATTAAATTGGTACGGCGTGGAGTCATTCTCGAAAACACCGTAACGGCCGAATCTGACGCCACACGGAGTCCACGCCTATTTTACCTCCACCCCTAGAGCGTGTGTCACACTCGTGCGCGAGGTCTATTACCATGTAATAGACGTTGTCACGTTCAAATATCGGCAGTAGACGGAGTTCTACAGACAACCAATTTTTTTTTTTCAAAAAAACAACCGACTTCCACAAAAAAAACACTACAAAGTGAAAAATAACTAATTTCGGAAGTCGGTGGCAAAAATGAATACACCATGTTCATGGTCATGGTGTCTTTAGTTTTTGTATATTCATTTCAGTTTTTATTTATGTGTTTATATTGCAATATTTAACAAAAATGTAATTTAGATAAAGAAAAATAACCACTCTTTAGGCAAGCAAGAGTAACTTAATTTTTACCCCACTGCAATGAAGTAAAAAGGAGGTTTATGGTTATACCAATTTGTATGTATGTTGTCTCTCTTAATATGCATATTCTGTTGGTTTGAGAATTAGCTAGTATTTAATTTTCATACCTCTAAGTAATAAGGGGTGTTTGCGTTGCATTTCTCATTAAAAAATACTTACAACCCTAAATTTCCACTCTTCTATCACTAACCCCTATTTTTTAATCTCGATTCTAAAAAAAATTTTCCTAAAAATAATGTATAAAGTCGTGGTGGCCTAGTGGTTCAAACACCAGCCTCTCAAGTATGAGTGCGCCGGTTCGATTCCAGGTCAGGTAAGTACCAATGTAACTTTTCTAAAGCTATATGTACTTTCTAAGTATAACTTGGACACCAATGACTGAAGGTGAAGGAAAACATCTTGAGGAAACCTGGACTTAAGTCTGAAATCACCAACCCGCATTGAGCAAGCGTGGTGATTACGCTCAATACTTCTCTGTATGAGAATAGACTTATGCCCAGCAGTGGGACGATAAAAAGGTTGATAATGAATGAATGATGATGAATGTATAAAGGATAATATTTTTTTTCTACAGATAAATATAATCATTAGAAGGTATAGGAATATGAATACCAACTATCCTTATGTATTCTTATAATCTTTTAGGTATTAAATAGAGTAAAGACAGGACTTGCCTCATATGAGCCCTCAAATCAGATTCCCTGTAGAATCCCTTGTCACAATAACTGCATTTTGTACTGTAGTCTTTGGTATGCCTCCTCATATGCAACGCGTAGTTACTTTGCCCACGTAAAACGAGGCCGCAACTTGTGCATACAAATTCCTGAAATAAACATAAATAACTCTATATTAATCGATAATAGAACTAGAGTTTTTTTTTTTTTTTGGTTGCGCTAAACTCCAGAACTAAAAAATTAATATGGGCCCCGAAACCCTTGTTCACAAACTAAATTAAATTTAAGTTCGGTGCATATTTTACATTCTATTTCTTTATGAAAAGGACCGGAGCTAGAATGTTCTTTCTTCTTTTCTTTAGAGTGAATACTACTTCAACTCTTCAATGGCCTCTGTGGTTAGCAGGGGCGTGCACAGAGATTTTGTTGAAGGTAAGCATACATATACCTACTACCCAAATCTCTGTGCTTATATATGGTAAAACTTAAAAAAAGTAACGTAGACGTAGTTTCAATTTAACATAGTCGCGTAATTTTTCGCATGTCAACATTGAATTGATGTTTGTGCGTGGCTACAATGAACATCTAAGTATGTGATTGATGATAAGAACAAGTCAAATAAATGATATACGTGGAGTGTTAGGTATTTTTTTTTGCCCAAATGAATACAATGAAATCATCATCACCATCTCAGGGTTAATACCAGTCGCATCCAAAGCTTTGGAATCTGGGATCCGCTTTTCCAGTCTAATTGCTGATTTTGGCAAAATTTCGACATTTTCCGTGAAGCGACTGCCGTCTGACTTGTGGGCTCCAACAACCCGTAACGACTGCCACTAGATGTTCGTATGGCAAACGAAACCAACGGCTTAACGGGCTTTCCGAAGCACGACCAGACCAGTGCAAATATTCATATTCATGCATACAAATATTTACACTGCGCGAGGATCGAACCCGCGCCTCCTTACGCAGCGGCCGCGTTCGCTACCGCTACGCCATGGAGGCTGTCAAAATACAATGAAATGGTATTACTAACTGAACAGTAAATAAGTAATAATTTATTTCTCAAAAAACAAAAAAAAAAAAAATTTACTATCTATAAATTAAATCAACGCGCCTAACTATTTTTAAATAACTGTGTAAAAATTAAATACATATATATAAGATCGTTGTGAAATCGCTAAAAGTTCTTTTAAAATGGAAATATAGACAAATCTTTCATAAATATGCGTAATGCACTATTCATTGGAATCATAACTATAAAATTTTGCAAATTTGTAAACTTCAGGAAAATTATTACAATATAAGGTATAGTATTGAAATTCAAAAGCAAGTAGGTTGAAAAACTTAAGGTCTTTTAAGTTTTTATAACGACGAACTGTCAATGCCGTGTTTTAAAATAATATACCTACACGAGAAACAAAACAATTTATTTGTGTGTACACACTACACAGCCTGCTAACCACATATAATTATCATAATACTTTTTATAAAGACAACCTTTCTTTTATGTTAAACCAAAAACTCTAAAATAAATAAATATTCAATTCCGCTTAAAACAACCAATATAGGTACATATTTAACCTAAAAACACCAATAATGAAACAACATAAGCTGCTAAAATAAAAAGGTATTTGAACGAACAACAATCATGCTATATTTCTGAACTTCTTAAATTCGTCGCATTATTAGAAGCTGTGCTTATCACGCCCTTAAAAGCCAATAGAATTTCACGCACACGTACACAACAATTTAGGCACACAAGCAAATAATTTTATTCACAGACAGATATGGAAGAGGCACATTTTGTTACTGCTTATGCCGTTACGAGAAGTGGCGCGGCCGTCGCGACGAAGGCCAGTGATATTTCGTAGTTAGCACTAGGCCCAATAGATGGCAGTGTTCTCACTAACTGATTAACAAAGTCTTTCAGTTTTAAGTTTGTAGTATATAAATTATTATATATTTTTTTAGAAAACTATTAGGGTATGCAAAGCTTTTCTGCTTGTATGGAGCGCACGCGCCTGGTGGTTAGATACCACAATTTTGCCAATAACACGTGTAACAAATTGTAGAAATTCTTTAAAAATTTCATTTCACAATAATGGCGGATATCGTCAATGACAGTTGAAAAAACGGCCGCGTGAGCCGCCTACTAGGAGATTTGATGCAAAGCCATGATGTGGCCACTATGCTGCGATATTTCAATGTTCTTTATGAATTATTCACTGAATGCACTTTTTACTACATAAATCACGAGTTTTTATTTAGTAAACGACACTATAAATAATTTTAAAAGTCCAATGAAAAATGCGCGTGACACTCATCTTTGCTTTCCTGTCATAACCCTCGAGATAGAATGTTAGTTTAGACCTGTCAATTAAGTCCGCTCCTGACGTAAATTGACGCATTTTTGGTCGCCATGTTTATATTCGCGTCTAAACTGTCTATGGAGTATCTTCATTTGATAGATTAAACTAAAATGTTATCTTCTATCCTTTTCTTAATGAAATAGAAAAAAAAAATGCACTTCACTTAAAATTAGTTTAGTTTGTGACCAAGAGAATTGACGCCAATGTTGCATGTTATAGGCCAATTTTTGCGGAAGGCTATACAGTATGTTAAGAAAACCCTGTCCGACCCGTGAAGGTGTTAATAAAAAAAAACCACCTAAAAAAATAAATATTATTTCGCAAAAAGAGGTAACTTAATAAATCTGCGGCAGGGCACGCGGCACGTGGTCGCATCGCTATTCGCTCATAATAATACCGGTGTTGTCACTTTTTAAAAATTACCAAATTTCGGGGAAGTTGGAATTAATTCGCGGGAAAAAAACATTATTTCAAAAGTCATTTGTATTGATACTATGATGATTACGTAAAATTTTATATTACATTTGGCCATGTGTTTACCTAACCTAAACCTATATTATCCTTATGGGTCGGACAGGGTTTTCTTAACATACTGTATACGATGAAACCACCAACTAATAATGCACTAATGCTTATTCGTGCATTTTTAGCTCATTTCGCTAATTAAAATTAGTCGAGCATTCAGTATACGATTAGCGGTCATCGCGTGTGCACCTTTATTACACTATTACCTTTGGTCCGAACTATATACTTAATTTATCATTATAAGCAGCAGTATCATTTAGCCATTTTTGTATTTTCTACAGGCTATCTATGATAACCTAAGCGAAAACAAGTGACGGTGGTTCGGGGATTAAAAATTTCAAGCTTTCCTCTATTAACCGAACAGTGAAAACCAACCTTCCTGGCAGCTTTCTCTATCTTCATATTCGTATGGGAGATCTTATGCTTTTCTAGAAGAGATTTCTTCTCGAATTCTTGAAAACAAAAGTCGCATTTGAAAATAACTCCCCTGAACTGAAAAAAAATGTTACATGTAATACAAAAATTTTAAAACGATAACTTGCATTATACTCCCTTTACTATGTGAAAAATAAATTATTCTTTTGCTTAACATAAAAATCAAAAGAAGCAAAAAGTTATTCCGATACCGGGAATCGAACCCGAGCCTCCAGGGTGAGAGCCAGGTATCCTAGCCACTAGACCATATCGGATGTTGAATTAGTCAACTAAATTGTCCATCATAAACTTTTTATGAAAGTATAACAAATAACCTTACACTATAATTTTTAATTCGGGTCAGAAAAATGTCAATTAGTGTTGCAGGTTTTTTGTCCCAAATAAATAGTGATGAGTCCCAAATAAATAAGTCGCGGTGGCCTAGTGGTTAAAACACCAGCCTCTCAAGTATGAGTGCGCGGGTTCGATTCCAGGTCAGGCAAGTACCAATGTAACTTTTCTAAAGTTATATGTACTTTCTAAGTATATCTTGGACACCAATGACTGAAGGTGAAGGAAAACATCTTGAGGAAACATGGACTTTAAGTCTGAAATCGCCAACCCACATTGAGCAAGCGTGGTGATTACACTCAATCCTTCTCTGTATGAGAGTAGACCTGTGCTCAGCAGTGGGACGATAGAAAGGTTGATGATGATGATGAAATAGTGATGTGGTAAATAGAGATTTTACAATTAAAAGTTAGTCGAGATTGCATTTTTTTTTATTCAAATTCAAATTGCGTATATGTATATACTTAAATAAAAATACAGGATGGACCAAAAGTCCGTTTATATTTGAAATAATGATAAAAAGAAATAATTACAGTAGGTAGATTAAATTTTTTTTATTGTTTTCGATAGAATACAAAAGGGGAATTTATTTCTTAAAAATCATATCATCCATATGCAATCAATTTCAATCTCATCATCAATTCATTGTTCTGGCATTAGTGCAATCTAGAGCGGAAATTTTCGATAAAAGCTTTACATGTTTTTGTTGTGTTGTTTTGGATTTCTGTGCGAATACGATCCTTTAATTCGTCAACTGCTGCTGATATCCCCAAAGACAAAACCCATTGGGATGGATCCGAGCTACGAGGCGGCTAGTTAATATCCCCTCTTTTCGATATCACTTTCGGGCCAAAAAGTCTTAAGCTGCCCTTGACGATTCATTCATGTACTTATACTTATATACAGTCAACTCTCGTTAATTTAAACTTATTTTTGAATAGTATAAAAATAGTATGGACAATCATGAAGAAATGAGTTCGGATTGTTTTGAAGAGTCGCTTAAAAGCATTTTACCAAATTTAAAGCCAAATGCGGTGCTGGTATTAGAAATCGCACCGTACCATTCTAGAAAAATCGAGCGTATCCCCACTTCAAACTGGCGGAAGGCTAATATTATTCAGGGGTTGGATAACAAACTGCAATGATAAAGGCTCAATGAATGGAACGAGTAAAGTTACAAAAAACCAATTACGAACGCTATGCTGTGGAAGAATTGGCCGCTGAATATAGTGTCACAATCCTGCGTCTGCCCCCCTATTACTGTGAGCTGAACCCAATAGAGTTAGTTTGGGCTCAAGCAAAGGGGTACGTCGCTAGGAACAACAAAACTTTTAAAATAAAAGACGTAAAAAAAAATATGTGAAGAAGGCCTGAAGGAACTGACACCGGAAAATTGGGGAAAGTGCATCAATCATGCCATAAAAGTTGAAGACGAAATGTGTCAACTCGACCACATCATGGATGAATGTGTGGATTCATTAATAATAAATGTAACTGATTCAGATTCGAGTCGTAATCAATAAAAAAGTAAAGAAACGTATAAAATTATTTGTATTGTTTTACTTAATTCCTCTGAATCTCTTTAAACATTTCCCGAGCTCTTGTAATAACATTATTAAAATAGAAAAAACCGCTTTGACATCTAATAAAATAATGCATGACTATAAAATGTCTAAGTCTATTGATTGCCGAACATCACCATTGTAGTGGGTCACCCTTTTTCGTATCAGTGACAGTTGCCCTTGCCATTTTTCTGACTCGAATTAAAAATCCCATTATAACTTCAAAGTTGTTGACACAAAACTAAAATAGCGGAATCAACAACACTGACACATAAAAAATAAAATAAGAAATAAAAAAATAAATTAAACAAAAGGAAATAAGGAACAAAAAAAAAATTAAAAACAAACTTGTGTGGTGTCAAGGGGCACCCGGATGTGAACGAAGTTAATTTCGATTAATTAGTGAAGGAATTGCAATATTTTTTTAAGTTATATTAATAATTTTTTTTTATTATTATTAACAAATATAATGTAATAAAAACTTGTTTTGACATATTGCTGTATAGATAACTTAATTGGCAAATAACTATTAGCATATTTAAAGTCAATAAATATTAAATAATAGGTTATATTAATAATATTTACATAATATAAAAGATATAATTAACTAGCTGGCGCGATGGTTCTCGTAAATTAAAAAGAGCTCAGTTATAAAATAAGCCTCTGTTAAAATAATGGAAGTAATATGTACGTCCGGGTTGACTCCCGTTTTCGCAACTTTTTTTGTTACTGCTCTGCTCCTATTTATCATAGCGAGATGTTATATATCCTATATCTTTTCTCAGGCTCTAGGCTATCTGTGTACCAAATTTCATTACAATAGATTCAGTACTTTTGGCGTGAAAGCCGGACAGACAGACAGACAGACAGAGATACTTTCGCATTTATAATATTAGTATGAATTTATCAACGACGATGGGAAGAGACCAGACGGAATGGCCGTAATGCCTTGGAAGGTAGTAGGATGCAACGTGTGTCGACCCCCTTGCGCCATCCCATCTTCCAAATACAGTGAGCTGTGCTGCAGCGGCTGCTACAAGTGCAGTAACCTTGGGTTGAGCCGTTTGGGGTTGGAACACTAGGGCCATGGGGTTCGAGTGCAGACCTTCTATTTCGAGACATCGCTAAGCGTTTAGCTGACTCTTCACGTGACCAGAGGGCTGGGCTATTTTTTTCTAGCCAAAGAATCAGCATCGCCATACAACGTGGCAATGCTGCCAGCCTTTTGGGCACATTTCCTGTGGACAGCGATGCGGATGAATTTTTTGATGCCCTCTAATTCCATAATAAAAATTATATGATTCCATTCCTACTTTATAGACTTGTACATAATATTATTTTTAAACTTTTTAAATTTTGTAAATATTATTAATCCTTACTAATATAAATCGGAAAGTGAGTTTGTTTGTTCCGCTTTCAAGCCGTAACTACTAAACCGATTTCTTTGAAATTTTGCCGACGTAAAGTTAGAAGTTCGGATTAAATAATAGGGTACTTTTATCCCGGAACAAAATTGATATTCCCGAGGGAAAACTAAAAAGCGTGATATAATCGAATTCCACGCGGGTGCAGCCGCGGGCGGAAAGCTAGTACTTATATAAACTTCATCAGTACGCTCAAGTTTAGTAAGACGAAACCAAGATAAGTTGCTTACTTTCTATGAGAGCATAGAAAACAAGCAACTTATTTTGGCAACGTATTTCGCGCACGCCGCACGGCTTATAACTGTAGCAAAAAGTGGCGTTACAACTTTTGGTCTTAATCTTTTCCCCTTTTAGCAGCGGGCGATAAGGAATTTCGTTCCAAAATTTTGCCGTTCATGCGCGTGAGCCCTTACTTGATGATACAATACAATTTTTAACTTACCTGACACTTTTTCAAATGTCTAGCAAAATTTGAAGGGTCCCCACATTTCGTTCCACAATTATTACACAATTTTTCACCTCGATTTTTTCTATCGTATCGCGATTTTGAGATTTTAATATTATGCGTTACCGACAAATGTATGCTTAGCGCTCTACTGCTTTTGTACTTCTTTTTACATAGCTTGCAGTATGATTTTTCCAAATCAAATTTGTCATTAGGAGATGTATCCGAAATTACATTTGCTGTTTCAGGTATATTGTTTTTAGCTCGGCTTTTCCTATGTTTTGGTTTTTCGATTTTTGTATTATGAGTTTTCGAAAAATGAACGCTCAATGCTCTGCCAGAGTCGTACTTTATTTTACACAATTTACAGTATGAATTTTTCATATCAAATCTGTCATCCGGGGGCAACTCTGAAATGTTGACTTGGTCCTTAGATTTTTTGTTATTGGAGTTCCTCGTTTTTGGTTTTACGATTTTAATTTTATGAAATATCGTGAAATGTGCGCTTAATGCTCTACTAGTGTCGTACCTTATTTTACACAATTTACAGTACAAATATTCCATATCAAATTTGTCATTAGGAGTATTATGGGAAATGTATATTAGGTCGTCCTTTTTAAATTCTGTATCTTCAATAGATATATCCTTTTCAATATACCTTAATTCATTTTCTTTATTATCAACTTCTTCCCCATTAACAGCAATAGGTTTTTTCCAATCTTCTGATTTAAGTCCGCCATTTTCTCTTACAATATCTTCTAAGTCAAATTCTTTTGTATCATTTTGGAAGAATTCTTCAAATATTTCGATATCACCTTGGACACTGTGATATGATTCCATTTTGGTATTGATATCAGTAGAACCAAATAAAAGGTTAGTTATAGAAGGTGTGGAAGCTCCTGATTCTGCTGGGAGCACTAATGATTTTTCCATTTTAGAACTGGTATCAGTTGTATCAGATTTTTCACCAAACAATGTGTTTGGCGTGGAAGCTGCAGATTCTGCTGGGTACACTGTGCATTGTTTAATTTTTGTATTGCTATCAGGCGTATCAAGTTTTTCGCCAAACAATATGTTTGTTATAGTAGGCGTGGAAGCTGCAGATTCCGCTGGGAACACTAAAATTAAGAAAATAGTATTATTACCCTTTAATATCGTTATTAATAGTCACTGTATAATTTTGCTGATATTACCTCGGGGAGAAGCAAGTATATCTTCCAAAGAAAATTCTTGGCTATCAGTTTTCTTCAAAGCATCTTCTAAATTAGTATCTATTGTACATGGTTTATCTTTTAACAAAGCTTCAATATTGATACTGCTATTACTGACATTATTATTGGACTGTATGGAACCAATTACACCTTTTGGTATGTCAAAGTCTGGTGTATCTATTTTGTCTCTCTCGGGTAGTGATTGTAAATCTAAATTACTTTCGGATTTGTCGGTTCCATCAATGCCAAAATCACATATTTTTATATTTGAATCAGGTATATATTTCAAGGCTTCGCTTCTCGAGTTTGCCATATCATTAAAATCATTTACATTCAAATCAAGTTCTTTTACGCTGTGATGAGTTTTAAAAGTTTTATTACTCCCTGATCTAGCTGTATCATCAAAGCTATTTAAACTCAATTCATACAATTCTTTTAGACTATCATTCGTCTTGATATTGCTTGCTGGTCTTTCAAAACTTCCAATACTATCTAAACTAAAATCACATAATTCTTTTAGGCTTTTAACATTTTTGTGGGCTTTGCTTCCTGTTTGTCGTTCAGCATTTAAATCATCTAAACTCAAATCACACAATCCTTTAAAATTTTCGTAGCCTTTGATATTATTACCATCTGATTTTCCAATAGCCTCTTTTGCGCCTAATCCAAAATGGCTCATTAATTCTTTCTGATTTTGAGTACTTTTAACGGCTTTTGTCTTCTGTTTTACTTTTCTATCAATTTCAGCATTACTGTCTACATATTCAATTTTATTAACTATGCCGAAATTAGATGATTCTTTTAAATTTTTATTAGTTTCGAGAGCACTATTTTCAGTTTTATTACTACTATTGATTTCTTGTAAACCAAAATCACATAACTCTAAGTTTTGATTACATTCGACAACTTGACTATCACATGTTTCCGTACCACCAATTTCATCTATTTTAAGGTCAAAATCTTTTAGATTATCTTTAGTTTTATGAGCATATATTTCTGATTTTTCTATACCATCAATGGCGTCTATACCAAATGGAGATATTTTTTTTAAATTCTTAAAACTCTCTGTTTTTTCCGTAGCATCTCCAACAAAAATACAAATTTCTTCAATATTTTCATTAGTTTTGAAAGCATTTGTGAAGTCGTTAAGAATTTTGGTTTGTTTCTCTGTGTTTATAGTGTCGAAGGTAATTTGATCCTCTTTCTGCTTAGGCGTATAACAGCCATCATTATTTACAGTGCGCGGCGTCGAAAATGGGCTGAAACTGGCGATTATAATAATAAAGATCAGTATTCCCTTACAAATTTTTCATACAGAAAACCCCGTGTAAAGATAGGCCGCGAAATTCTAATTTCTTGTGTTTTTGCATTCTGCAAGTCAGTGTCAGCTTAAATGTTGATTAAAATATTATTATTCGCGATCTTATCAAATACTGATCCAACATACAACCACAGTCTAAAAATCATACAGTCGTCCAACGAAGACGTCTAGACAGAGCAATCGTGCGGGGTGTGAGGGGCGAGACGCGGGTAAGCGGATCCCGAACTGCGAACAAAACGAAGTTAGTAGTTCAAAACAAATCATCAAGGGCTAACTCGTGTTTATTTATTTATTTATTTTTTTTTATGGTGCATACGATACATTGTAACTATAGATTTAAGTACTTAATTTAGGTTTATATCATGTTACTTTTTGGCGTACTATAAAGGTTTATTATATTCTATTCAATAATGATTAACTGAGTTTTGTGACAACATTTTGTAATTTTTTCACTTTCAAGTATTAAAAATGTAGAGTATGTTCCGTAGTATACATCAGTATACATACAGGCCAGTGATAATGATGTCATGAATCTGACGCCAAATTGCCCATATTGTACTGGTGAGATGAAATATGGCATACTTTATTGACATCACTTACTTACCGTTATCATTTCTGAAATATTTCTTTTTCATTAACTACACTTATCTAAGCAAATTAAAGCAATGATTATTTAAGAGATTTAAAAACAACTGTCACGGGTAGGATTCAAGCGGTGAACTTTTCCGAACGCGTTCATTTAAACTTCACTCAAACAATATTACAGTACATTAACTAGTTAAAGTCTGTATTATTTAAATTTTGAAATCCCTTTGTATACTCCTCATCTGCATTTTGTTACTGTCATACTCAACTCCTTAATACTACATGCAATAAAGAGCGGGTTAAAAAATTGTTTTCATTATTATAATTATTAATATGTAATATTGTTATATTTATGATACAGCTATCGATGTTGATCTGCAATAAATATTTTTTTTTTTAATAATTATAAACTAGCGCTTGACCGCAATCCCGCCTGATGGTAAGCAGTGATGCGATCGTTGATGGTAAAGCGCGCTAGTTTATTAAGAGCCTATTCACTCAGAAAAACTGAGCGAATAGGAAGGAAGACGGCAGTTGAGCGAGGTGATGCAATGTTAAACCCAACAACACGACCAACGATGCTGCGCCAAAGGGAGATTGATCTGAAGACCCTCCACGACCAAACTCCCAACACAACAACATTTGGCGCATCGTACCTGGCACACATAGCAACACAACTGCTCAGACCCGTCCTCCTTACGGCTTCACCAGACATCATGCCGGAACACGACAAATCGCTTGGCGGCAAGGCTTTGTCTGGTGGGTGGTAACTTCAGCCGGCGGCCGATGTTATGGCCTACCACCGAGAGAATTTCATAAATATTGTTTATTGTGACAACCCCGGCCAAGATGTCGGCATGTTACACGAGATCAAAGGCGTCGAACTACTGTATGATTTTTATACTGTTATACTAAATAAGATATGTAGAAAGCAAAAGATGCACTGCAGTTAAATTTTCAATTCTTGTATGTTTTTCATTATATTTGATTGCATTTTTTTTTTTTTTTATAAATTTCTGAATTTTTTACCTAAAATCCAATCTGAAGTCTGTATCAATAGACATATCGTCCTGCAGCCAATGGGAATCAAGCGAGTCATCCAGTAGATCAGCCTCTTCTTCTATAACTTCTTTAATGATGCGTGCTTCTGTGTCGGGCATCTCTTCACCTTGGAGAATGTCCGTCATGAAGTTACGGATACTTGTGCATGTAGATTCTGCAAATATTAAGAACTTGGGTTGTGAAGAAGGTTGTGTAGATCAGATAGGCATTCACTTCATGTAAAAAGGTTTGACTGATAGCCTAAAATAATTCTCAATTTCATCAAATATATTACAGGGGCCAAACCATGGGCACTATTCTAGGCATTTGTTCTATTAAATATATTTCTTGCAATTTAATGAGTATTATTTACATTACCATTGTCATCGTCTCTACATTTTTGGGTTGCTGGTGTACTATTCCCACTTGTCATTGGAAAACTGAAAAATAAACAAAAGATTCATTATTTCACGTAGACAGTAAGTCGTACAGAATGGATTTTTAAGACAGAGGGTGTAGTGTGAGTTTTTCTTACGTTTATGACATTTGGTGCTGTGATTGTGATTACTGCTCCAAGGTAATCGCTTGGAGCGGCCCAATTAAAATGCCAGACTTCATAAATGTCTTGATCACGTGAACACTAGAAAAAGTCACACTAGGCACAAAGAGGCGTAAGAGGTATGCAGATGCACTATCGTCAAAATCTTATATCAATACCTTAGTCAGGCGCGTGCGCTCCATAGAGGCAGATAAGCTGTACATACCCTAATAGTTTTCTAAAAAAATATATAATAATTTATAATATACTACAGTAAAATAATTTATATACTACAAACTTAAAACTGAAAGACTTTGTTAATCAGTTAGTCATAACACTGCCATCTATTGGGGCTAGTGCTAACTACGAAACACATTACTTGCCTACGTCGCGACGCCCGCGCCACTTCGCGTAGCGGCGTAAGCAGTTACAAAATGTGCCTCTTCCATACGTGTCTGTGTATGAAATTATTTGCTTGCGTGCGTAAACTGTTGCGTAGGTGGGCGTGTAATTTCATTGGGTTTAAAGGCCAGGATAAGCACAGCTTCTAATAATGCGACGAATTTAAGAAGTTCAGAAATATAGCATGATTGTTGTTCGTTCAAATACCTTTATAGCCCAGTCAAATTAGGTAAAAAAAGGGGTCAACCTCGGAATGAAAGATAATAAGCTGCAAATTGGTATGAACCTTTGTTTTGTCATTCTAAATGTTGTCTCAAAAGTCACAATCGTTATCGTGTCCGCGTCTCAAGATATTCAAGGTCAAAGGTCACAAAAATCGGTTTTTCGCGAATATCTGGCTTCCTATCGGTTAAATGAGATTTGCATTTATAATAAAAGTTGTAGGCTATAAAATTCCCTACAACTTTTGTCTAAACTTTTTTTTCATACGACCAACCGTTTTGAAGTTAGAGCGCGAAGAGTGCACATCGTACAGTCATATACGGCCTAATGCAAGGTCAAGCGTGAGTTATGGTTATCAGTACGTTATAAAGTCAATTATTTACTTGGAAATTATAATTATTAAACAGTGCCCATTATTTATGTACTAACTATTAATTATTTATATTTAATTAAAGTAAGTAACTTGATTATTTATATATAATTATTCATATTTAACTATTTAAGTATAAAATATTATTAATTCTGGATTATATATTTTAGTTTTATTTTAAGTTAAAATGATAGTAAGAGTATATATTTTACACATATTTTTATTTATTATTAAATACGGCATAATATACATTTATCAAAATGTGAGTTCAAATATCAAAAGTATCTTTGTTGATTTTAATTGTAATGAAATTGGAAATGGAAGCTAATTATATTCTTCTTCTTCGTGGTCTTCTTCTTCTTGTCGCTCAAAAATGTTCGATTCATTGTCATCATCCTCATTATCTGTCATGTTCATCTCCAAACCTTCCAGAATATCGGGATCATATGTATTTTCTTCATCGGGATTACTTGGATACAGTGAAGCGTTGAGACAAGCTTGTCCGTTGCACAGGCCGCAAGCTAAAGAACATTGTAGCCCTGATTTTCTGCATCCACAGCGGGAACCACAACCATTTTTGCAATTGGAAAATATTACGTTTAGTAGTTCGGCTGGTGCTGGAGGTAATAACGTTCGTATGGGCTCCAGGATTTCATTTTCAAGCATCCAGCCCCATTCTTGAGGTTCTAAGTCCTTCCCTAACCCTAAAAAGTAAATAATTGACTTTATAAAGTACTGATAACCATAACTCACGCTTGACCTTGCATTAGGCCGTATATGACTGTACGATGTGCACTCTTCGCGCTCTAACTTCAAAACGGTTGGTCGTATGAAAAAAAAGTTTAGACAAAAGTTGTAGGGAATTTTATAGCCTACAACTTTTATTATAAATGCAAATCTCATTTAACCGATAGGAAGCCAGATATTCGCGAAAAACCGATTTTTGTGACCTTTGACCTTGAATATCTTGAGACGCGGACACGATAACGATTGTGACTTTTGAGACAACATTTAGAATGACAAAACAAAGGTTCATACCAATTTGCAGCTTATTATCTTTCATTCCGAGGTGAAACCCTAATTTGACTGGGCTATTATATTTTAGCAGCTTATGTTGTTTCATTATTGGTGTATTTGGTTAAATATGTAAGTACCTATATTGGTTGTTTTAAGCGGAATTGAATATTCATTTATTTTAAAGTTTTTGGTTTAACACAAAAGAAAGGTTGTCTTTATAAAAAGTATTATGATAATTATAAGTGGTTAGCAGGCTGTGTAGTGTGTACACACAAATAAATTGTTTTGTTTCTCGTGTAGGTATATTATTTTAAAACACGGCATTGACAGTTCGTCGTTATAAAAACTTTAAAGACCTTAAGTTTTTCAACCTACTTGCTTTTGAATTTCAATACTATACTTTATATTGTAATAATTTTCCTGAAGTTACAAATTAGCAAAATTTAATAGTTATGATTCCAATGAGTAGTGCATTACGCATATTTATGAAACACACAGGGCCAAAGCAGACTCATAGATTTGTTTATATTTTTTATTTTAAAAGAACTTTTAGCGATTTCAAAACGATCTTATATATATTTAATTTTTACAGAGTTATTTAAAAATAGATAGGCGCGTTGATTTAATTTATAGATAGTATTTTTTTTTTGTTTTTTGTTTTAAACAACAAAATTATTACTTATTTACAGTTGAGTTAGTAATACCATTTCTTTTTATTTTGACAGCCTCCATGGCGTAGCGGTAGCGAACGCGGCCGCTGCGTAAGGAGGCGCGGGTTCGATCCTTTCGGTTGCCCTACGAACATCTAGTGGCAGTCGTTACGGGTTGTTGGAGCCCGCAAAAGTCCAACAATTGGTCTAACTGCAATGCTTCGATATTGCCTTCGCGTTGTGGAGGTCAGACGGCAGTCGCTTCACGGAAAATGTCGAAATTTCGCCATAATCAGCAATTAGACTGGAAAAGCGGACCGCAGATTCCAAAGCTTTGGATGCGACTGGTATTAACCCTGAGATGATGATGATGATTTCATTGTATTCATTTGGGCAAAAAAAAAATACCTAACACCCCATGTATATCATTTATTTGACTTGTTCTTATCATCAATCACATACTTAGATGTTCATTGTAGCCACGCACAAACATCAATTCAATGTTGACATGCGAAAAAGTACGCGACTATGTTAAATTGGAACTACGTGTACATTTTTAGTACGAGACGACGGTACGAGTAGTAGGTATATGTATGCATACCCTCAACAAAATCTCTGTGCACGCCCCTGACCTTAGTTGGCAAACCTGCTAACTCCATATAAGCAATTTGTACAGGAGATGCTTAAAACTGTATAATTATTTGTTACACAATATTTGGTACATTACCTAAGGAAAAATCTAATCTCTTCTAGCTCACCAAAATATTTATTTCTGTAACATTTTTGTTGCATCTCAGCAAGTACCAAGCCATTTTTTTTTTTTTTAAAACATGTTTATGTCAATCAATTAAGTCATGTTTCTTATAAGGATTAAGAAACTGTATAGGACCAACTTAAGATTGACTGCTAGAAAGTTATTATTTACTAATTTTAATTATTATTTGACACACCTGTTCACAACAAAGATTTTTGTATAAAGTGTACTAGTATATGAAGTGTATTATCCAACTGTGTGTTACCTGTCATACTGATTTTTCTCTAAAATTCACCCATTTGTAAATAATGCAATTGGAGACAAACTATGAATGCCCAGAATCATCTTCATCATCATCTCAGCGTTAATCCCAACCACCAAAGACCAAGTTGGACTTTTGAGGGCTCCAACAACCCGTAACGACTGCCACTAGATGTTCGAATAGCAATCGGGACCAACGGATTAACATGCTTTCCGAGGCACGACCAGACCAGTGCAAATATTCATATTCATGCATACAAATATTAGCACAGGGCGCGGTACGAACCCGCACCTCCTTGTGCAGTGGCCGCGTTCGCTACTGCTACGCTATGCCACGGAGTCTGAATGCCCAGAATTAATGAATAAATAAAGTGTATTTTATTCTATGAATGCCAAATGAAAGCAATTATGAAAACACAATTTTTTTCTGATAATATTGAGGTTTAATTATCAAAAAGTTTCATAACTAAACTATCATAACAGAGTTGATCATAGTTACCGGAATGTTAAAGAATCATCACTATTCTTGAGGAATGTGCAGAAATCCACAGGATCCCCTATATCTTTTAAAGCTAAGTAGTTTCTAAACCGCTTGTCTGAATTGCGACAGTTCTTCTTGAACTTGCAAGCTTGCTTCATGTTCAGAAAGCAATCCTTACATAGCTGGAATGTGAAGGTGTCATTTCTTTTCACCTGAAATAAAAAAGAGTTTATGTCATATGGTATCTTTACAAAATGACTTTGAACTTTAGTTCAAACCCAAACCTTGTTACTTTATTCTGAAACCTATTATGATTAGACTAAAGTTCTTATATATTGACAACTTACATTGACAGATTAATTTGAGATATAAAGACGTTAAAGTAAATCTGACGATGAAAAGAACACTTCGTTTGTTTAAGTGCTATAAGCCAGCTTAGCTTTTCCAGTAGAAGATTTAATTCTTCTGGAAATTTGGGAACAGCAAACTAAAGCAGGGCTAAGATATGGTGAAGTCAAGGCCTTAGTCAATTAATAGAAAGCTCTATTTGATATTAGCTTAAAAAGTTGACCGATATTTTGTTCACTTTTTATGTTAATTGTACAAACACGAAGACACGTCTGACAGAATTACAAATATTTGGTTGGATGTAACCAAAAAATTATCAGTTATTACAAACAATAAAGTTAAAGTTTACCTGTATGCCGGTGGAATATACAAACAATCTCCTGTTTTTCTCGGTATATTGCAGCAGCTCCATTGGTTCGGCATATTTTATGAGACAACCTCTGCAAAACCCTTCCATGGTCTCAAGTCGTTTCAGATATTTCGTATTACTTATTCCTTCTTACTTTAGTTACTATTTCATTAGAAAAGAACATTTTATTTCTATGATAGAAATAAACAGACATCACTGCAACATATTTCTTTCCGATATTTTGACATTTTTGACAGCTGACAGCTGACCGAGGAACTTACAACTAAAGTAGAATGAGTACTTGCATATGTCTCTTGTTTAAAAGAAAACTCTATTGCAAGAACAACAAGGTCGATCGTAAATAAAACCTGATTTGAAGAGAACACGTTCCGAGGGAGAAAGCGTTCCAGAAGCCCTCTGTCTCTTTCTAAGTAATACCCGTATAAAATATAATTCCGGTTCGGAAAAATATTAAATGAGATGTTTCAGAAATGTATGGAGTCTGGGCCAGCACATTGTAATGCTAGGTATAGTTACGCTATAGTTAATTGTTTTTAATGTTTATTTCCTATATATTGGCTTAGTTTTTATACAGAGTCAATTTAACTCGGCCAAGGAGTGCATTACAACTACTAATAAATATAGTGGTCAGCAATAAGCGAAATAAGATTTTGACAGTGACAGTGGTATATTATCTACCATATGACTCTAAATAACTTGGCTAAACTAAAAAAAAAAATACCCCCTTAAAAATAAATAACTTAAATAAAATAAATAGGTAATTTCATGGCAACACAGGCACAGGTCATGACCGCAGTTGACCTTATGCATGTAGGTATAGGTAGTCTATCCACGATTATCGACTCTCGAAAGACACAATGATACTTACTTAGGCAGCTCATGAAAAGAACTTTTTTTAAATAGGAAGGTCGCCTGACTCTCCGAATGTATCATTTCATTCGATGAGCACAATATTGTGTCGCACGAGATTAGCACGGTGTTTTACAAAGTTAGTCCACCCCTACCAATCCACTGCTCGCCGAACTGATAGCGGAGGTAGATAGTTTGGCGTAGCTTGTCCTGCTGTCGTACGTTTAAATTACACATTCAATCGGATGATTATTAGTGTAATAATACCACTTCTGTAGCTTTCTTTAATAGGGCATAATAAAGTAAAGTGGCAACTTTGCAATTGCCCGTCATTGCCAAGCCAGAAACTTATAAAAAAAAATCAGACTACTTCAACTCTTCAATGGCCCCTGTGGTTAGCTACCACAATTCTGGTGTAACGAATTATAGAAATTAAAAAATTATAGAAATTAGAAAATTACACGGGTCATTCCTGTGCCCAAAAGTAAAGCAGGGTCTGACATTAGCGGCTATAGACCGGTGGCAGTACTGTCAACACCGGCTAAGGTGTTTGAATCTGCTATTCAGCGTTGCATGCTGAGGCAGGTCAATGTGCAACTATCGGATGCCCAACACGGATTCAGACCTAGACACAGCACAGCCACAAATTTGCTGAACTTTATGGGGAAAGTTGTGCCAGTGGTAGATGCCGGTATGCAGGTAGATGTTGCATATTTCGACTTTAAAAAAGCATTTGACACTGTAGACAATGACCTGCTTCTATGTAGGCTGGCAGAAATTGGAGGCTCACCACATCTGTTGCAATTCTTTGCTAGCTACATGCGGGACCGGCAGCAGTATGTTAACTTCAAGGGGTGTGAGTCTGACACATATTATACCTGTTCCGGGGTAAGTCAGGGTAGCAATTTGGGGCCTCTCGAGTTCCTAGTTGTTAGGGCAACACTAATGATAGATGATTAATGTCAACATTGATTGATTTCCTGTATCCGGTAATCCATCTTGAATTAAGCCATCACATTGTTAATTACATATTGTTTATTATTTATGATTATTACTGTAACGTTGATTGAAATTACAATTAAAACAAGTACAATAATTTCATCCTTTATTCAGTGTACCTACATACATAACAAATTGGCGACGAGGATCGTGAAAATGTGTTCAGGTGTTGTAAAAATAAGTGAATACCCATGCGTTCCACATAACCTTACATTCCCATGATCCAGGGGCTCCCATTCCTGTGATGATAGCCCGCTTCACAAAGATTCCTTCTTCCTACATATTTATACGCACAAAAAACCCATTATGGAAAAACAACTAGCACAAGTGTTGGCTCAAATGGCCGAAACCATGCGAGGATTACAAACGCAGCAAGCGAATTTACAACAGGCACTAATGATTAACCAAGGTAAACAAAATACTAACATAAGTGGTATCAACTTACAACCATACGATGAAATAAACGAAACGTTTGAAAGTTACATACAGCGTCTGCAAAACTACATAACCTTGAAAAACGTGTCTGACCCTACTGTTAAATTACAATTATTCCTTAATTGCATCGGACCCAAATACTACCAAGTGCTAAAGAATTTGACAGCACCGGAAACTCCGGAAAGCAAAACATATGAAACAGTGATAAGTACATTAAAGGATTACATAGCTCCGGAACCAGGAGAAGTTGCCCAGCAACATAAGTTTTGCCTTAGAACGCAACAAGAACAGGAATCTCTTTCAAATTACGTATCAGCATTAAAAGCGCTGGGTGGAAAATGTAACTTTGTATGCGGAAGCTGCAAGAAATCTACATTTGAAACACACTTACGTGTACAATTTATTAGAGGTCTACGGAACTCAGAGATTAAAGAGAGACTTTTACAAGAAGCTTCGACAACATCATTTGATCAAATTATAAAAACAGCAATGGCTATAGAAACTTCTAAATGTGAAACCAAAGAAATGGAAAGTGAATATCACACAAATATTAATAAAATTTCATTTAAGAGAAAGAATACATACAACAAAAATTCTAATGAAAATACATACAATACTACAAATAAAAATACATACAAGAAAAATACAGATAATAAGAATAAAGTACAATATCAAATAAAATGTTACAGATGTGGAAAAGATAATCATAAAGCTCATCAATGCCGTCTGAAAAATAAACTATTTTACAAGAATTACATATGGCACATACTGGAATGGTAAAAATGAAATCCCTAGCAAGAAGTTATGTGTGGTGGAAAAATATTGATTTTGATATCGAACAAATGGTAAAAAAATGCAAAACATGTTGTCAACTGCAAAGGAACCCAAATAAAGTACAGACACATAGTTGGGAATATCCGAAGGAACCATGGAATAGAATCCACATAGACTATGCAGGACCATTTATGAATAATTACTTCCTAGTTGTTGTTGATGCCTATACTAAATGGCTAGAGGTAATTCCTACTACATCTATTACTTCGGCAGCAACAATCAAGATATTAAAGAATTTATTCACTACATTTGGATTACCAGTCACTATAGTGTCTGACAATGGCAGACAGTTCCGTTCTGAAGAAATGCAGATGTTTTTAAAAGAAAATGGTATACAATCCAAATTTACTGCACCATTCCATCCTTCAACAAATGGACAAGCAGAAAGATATGTACAAACTTTTAAACGAAAACTGAAAGCTATGACGAATGAAAATGGAAGCCTACAAGATAAATTATCGAAATTTCTAATGGCCTACAGAAAGACACCTAATACTACAACTAGAATCAGCCCTGCGGAAATGATGTTCAAGAGATTATACCGGACAAGGTTAGATTTAGTAAAAAGAAATCTATGTACAGAAATCAATAGCAAGAGAGAAGAAATATCAGATAGAAAATATTTTAAAGAGGGAGACAGAGTACAAGTAAGAAGCTACAATGATGACACTAAATGGAAATTTGGAATTATTACTAACAGAACAGGTAAGTTGCACTATGAAGTAGATATTAATGGGAAGAAATGTCACAGGCATGTGGACCAAATGTTGAAGACAACCTGTAATGAAAACTACAATGATAAGATCTCACAAAATAAAGATTACCAATATAGAGAACAAACAGCTCCGCCTACACCAAAGAGAGATGAAGAAGCTACTGAAAAAGATGTCATACAAATAATACCTGAAGAACCTGAAAAAGAAATACCTAAAATTTGTGATGAGCAACACATACAATTGGAAGAAAATAGACAAGGACTACACAGCGAAAATATAGAGCAGTCATCTGGATTGCGACGCAGTACACGCTTAAAGAAAGCACCTACAAGACTGGACCTATGAACAATTCTATATAACGTGGGAGAGTGTTAGGGCAACACTAATGATAGATGATTAATGTCAACATTGATTGATTTCCTGTATCCGGTAATCCATCTTGAATTAAGCCATCACATTGTTAATTACATATTGTTTATTATTTATGATTATTACTGTAACGTTGATTGAAATTACAATTAAAACAAGTACAATAATTTCATCCTTTATTCAGTGTACCTACATACATAACACTAGTAATGATAAACGATTTGCCGAAGGTCGTCAAACATGGTACCTGTTTATTATTTGCTGATGACCTCAAGTTGTTATTAGAAGTGAAGGAAGAGTCGGACTGCGTACGTTTGCAGGATGATATAGATAGGATATTGGAATGGAGCCATATGAACAAGCTGTATTTTAACGTATCGAAGTGCTCGGTGATGAGTTTCACCCGCTCGCGTTCACCGCTATCTTATGCGTACGTGATGGAAGACGTTCTGATACAGCGAGTCACACGGGTGCGTGATTTAGGCGTCTCTCTGACTCCTGACCTATCATTTCGAGAGCATATTACAAAGATCTGTAAAAAGGCCTTCAGAAATTTAGGATTTATAATGAGACAGACTCGGCAGTTCACCAACATCTCAGCAATTAAGGTCCTTTACGATGCGCTTGTTAGGAGTCACTTAGAACACAACGCTGTCATATGGGCTCCACATGAGGCAAAATACGCGGCAATGTTAGAGCGTATTCAAAATAAATTTACACGATATCTATATCTGAAATTATACGGGGTGTATCCATTTTACCCGCTAATGTACCCCACGTTATTCGTGCTGGGCATGGTAGGATATAATGAGTTAAGGGTGAGGCGGGACTTCGCTCTGGTAACGTATTTGGTCAAGTTACTGCGAGGCCTGGAAGATAACCCTGGGGTTTTAGGTCGCATAGGCATATTTGTTCCGGACAAATATATTTGGAGGCGGCGACGCCCACCACTACTAGCCACGCCAACAGCCAGGACCAATTTACTTGCCAGGACGCCTCTCGTTAGAGCGATGGCCACCATAAACCTTCTCCATACGAGGCTTGATATATGGACATGTCACTTTAGTGAGTTCGCAAGAGTTCTTTTAATGACACTGTGCTATCCAGCATCTTAGTGGCGTTTCACTCTGTTGCAGTCAGAATCATTTTGAAAATAGCTGCTAATCTATTCCTCCAAATGTTCAGAAATATGTATACTGAACAAACTTGTATCGAATAGTGTTGTTTTAGATTTAATATTATTTTTTAGTTTTTTATTCTGTTGTTTAAATTTTATTAGTTTTGTTTTAATTTAATTTTATTTATTATATGTGTAAGTTTCCACAATGGATGTTTAATGTATCCTTTCTGCCGCATTAGGTTAAGCAACCTGTAATGGTAGAAAGTGTGTGATTAAATAAATAAATAAATAAATAAATAAATAAATAAATTCTATAAAAAAAAAATTCACAATAATAGCGGATATCGCCAATGACAGTTGAAAAACGGCCGCGTGAGCCGACTACGAGGAGATTTGTGCAAAGCCATGATGTGGCCACTGTGCTGCGATATTTTAATGTTCTTTATGAATTATTCACTGAATGCACTTTTTACTACATAAATCACGCGCTTTTATTTAGTAAACGACACTATAAATCATTTAAAAGTATAATGAAAAATGAGCGTGACATTCATCTAAGCTTTCCCGTCAAAAACCCCTTATTGCATCTCTCATGAACCTTAAAAATATAAATAAAGGAAAAAAAAAATCATATTGAATTTAATTCGTGTTTAAAGATCAGGCTGTATGGCTCTGTACCGTTGCCTTTCCTTATGGGAAAAAAAAGAATACTACCTACTTTCTTTCTTTCTTTATTTTTTGGCTTCGCACGGTTTGTGCATTTAGCCAATGGTGCCGATTCTGTTGTACACCCAACTAAACTAAACTATCACTAAAATTTCTAATTTTTAGTTTAGTGTATCTAAAAAGCTATTCTGCAAACAAGATTCTCTAATTTTAAAAAGCAATTTGACATCTCTAAAATTGAGTTTGACAATCGCTAAGTTGAATAAACCATAGACCAAGATTTCTTGGAAATATAAATAAAAAATGAATGAAAGTGAAGAAATGATCTGAACTGCAAAAAAAAAAACATGACTAAAATCAAATTATCTTGAACTGTTTATCAAAAATTATTTAAATGATTTATAAGGATTATAAACACGCTATAAAACTATATTGTTGTTTATATTTAAGTAAATTAAAATCCAAAACCTATTACTATTTTTATTATCTGTGGCCAATGTAATCCTGCTAGGGTTGTAACCGAAAACGATTTAGAGCTTCGGCGGATCCATTTTTCGATTTTCAATAAGAAAAAAAGCCTTTAAGTTTTTCAAATCAACAAACTGCAGCATTTAAAGAAATGTTTCGGATAACATGATATTTGTATTATTTATTTCAGTGTTATAGAGCTAATATAAGAATTAAATAGTGATTTTCAAAAAGAAAATACCGGTTTTTCGTATACTCGTCGTCGAAGGAAAGCCCTATCCAGGACATCCGATGATCCGAGTCTGTTTGTTTTGTTTTGTCGATCCGCCATTTCATTTAGTATTTTAATTATTAAGTTTTCGTAGATATCATATAAATATTATTCATAAGATGCTGTCGTCATCAAGGAAACGAGCCACAAAAAGGCAGCAGGAACTGCTCGTAGAACGGCTTCATGCAAATCCATTAATGGCCCGAGGTAGGAAATACATACGAACTTGTTATTTTATTGATAAATTCATAGCCATTACATAAACCGCAGAAAATTTGAGTGCATCAAAATTAATTACAGTTTTCATTGATGTTTGTTGTTACATTAATATACCTATTAGATATCAATTTAGGTCTAATACAAGCGTCTTTTTTTAGAAAATCAAGCTGATCCCGAGGTTATGTCTTTTTAGGCTAACCTCAGTAGCGAGCTGAATCAACTGGGCTGCAGCAGGACTGTAGAGCAGTGGCATCATGTAAGTGATTTTTATCTGATAAAACTTTAATTGGATTGCATAATTTTCATTGTGTTCTTAACTAATTTAATTTCAACAGATTTGGAATATATGGGTGGCAAAGGTGAAAACAAAGGCGAGAAAAATAAGAGACTCCATCAGGGCCACAGGTGGAGGACCGGCAGGGCCAGATCTCAGTGATATTGAGAATAAAATTCTTGACATCATTGGGTCTGCTGCTGTTGATGGTTTCGCCTCTTTGGAAATGGTAATTTATTTTAGTACTCATGGTATTTTTATGGATTAAAACATTACTAAGACTGTTATTATTGAGTACCAATAAACAAAACCATTAGTTATCTGTTTTGTTAGAGTAGTCAAGCTCATGACTGAAACTCAATTGCCGTTTTCTTTTTTATTTCAGGGAATACCTATCTCACCCTCACTATCCACGTCGCCTGCCCATCCAAGTATGTCGCCCTCTCTACAGCCGGTACTGGAAGAGCAGCCTGTGGAAACTGGTAGTGGGTCTCCTGCAGTTCCACTGCCGCATTCAAGAAGTCGGATTACCCGGCGTCGAAGATTGCAGAGGACTCCCCGCCCCCCAGTGCACCACAATTTGGTACAAGCACTGAATGAGAATAGTAGGTTACTTAGGGAGAGTATTGTACAGGCAGCTGAAATTTTAGCAGCTGCCATTCGCTCTTCTGGCATCCCATTGCTGGTGCAAAATGCCCAAGAAGAAGATAATGGGAATGAAACCTAATGGTTTTCTTTCCATTACTTTGTCTTGGAGCTTACTTCAGCACTAAAACTACTATTCACATTAAGTGCTTGTTCCAAATCCTCAACAGCTCCCTATCGAGATTAGCACTAAAGCATAATTCTTGTATTTTTTATAATTTGTTTATTTTTAAGTTTTCTATATTTGTTGATTGTTATATTTTGTTGATTGTTTATATTTTGTTTAGGTTTAAGGATATTTGTAATTAAAAAAAAATAAAGTATTTTTTTTAAAAAAGGTGTTTAATTAAAGTGATTTATAATTAATGATTGCCCAATTTCCCTTGCTTCGTCAAGAAAATCTGTGCTAACTTCCTCCACAGTCGGACTCTCCTCACTTTCCTCAGTCACATCAATTTCTTCTTCATCTGTAAAAATACACTTACTTTACATTTCTTATTTTTCAAATGTAAATAAAACAAAGAGAGCAAACTAAGTATAGTTACCATCAAATGAATCCAAAAACATGTTGTACAAGGTGCAACATGCTAATATAATTTTAGCTGCCTTTTCTGGCTGGTAGTGCAAACAGCGATGCCTATGCAGACATCTAAATTTATTTTTCAGGCGCCCATTACACATTTCCACCACATTTCTTGCTCTTGTATGGCACTCATTGTAAGCAGCCTCTGCTTCAGTTGCCGGGCCCATAATAGGAGTCATGAGCCATGGCTGTAGCGGGTATCCTTTATCTCCTATAATAAATAAAACTTTATAATGTACTTAGCTGGTAGACATACCCAGTAAGTAAAAAAGTTTACTTGTGGTGACCTACCTAAAAGCCACTGGGATCTTTCCCCACGCACAAAGTCATTTCTCAGGACTCTGTTTATTTTAGATGCCCTCCAAATTGCAGCATCATGGGTGGAGCCAGGGAAATTTGGATTGAGGCCAATAATCTTGCCCCTCGCACTGCATATCTAAAAAGTTTTTTAGTTTTTATTAAGGTTTCAAGAGAGTCTTAACAAAAAATTATTTATACTCACAAGTTGGCAGTTGATGCTATAATAACCCTTTCTATTATAAAATAGGTTGCCAGGCGCAGTAGGGTGACTGAGTGGAGGTTTTGCTATTGCAACATGGGTCCCATCCACTGCACCTAATGTGTTGGGCATATTATATAGGTCATGAAAACTGAAACAAGCAAAGTGTTGCATGAATAAGAGTGGGGCAGTTCTAAGTTTTGATGGCTGTAAAAAGATCCTCAAAATAAATATTTATTACTTATTCTTTTCAGTTTTCTTCAAATTTGACAGAAAAGGGTTTAAATAAGCCGTTTTAACATTAAACTCTGACTCTTAACATTTTTTTTTAAATTCAAAATAATAAATTGAACTTACTCAGTCTTAGCTGCTTCTTTTTCCTCTCGGGTCATGGGAAATCTCAAGTAACGAGGCGATAAAGTTTTTAAAATTTCCCCTGCTGTTAGAGCTAGGCACCTGCTCACTGATGGCTGGCTGACCCCAAGTATGTTGTCTTGCCCAACAGCTGTTTGATAACTTCCTTGGGCAAACAGATTGAGTGCAGCTAGTATCTGAATATGAAATTTCATTATTATACAGATACATACTAAGTAATGACTACAATAGATATATTACAATAAGTAGTAAATATTATAAGTAATTACTACACACCCTACTTGTAGCATGTTACTATTTGATAAGAAAGAATACAAGAGAAAGGAACCTTTAACAAAACAATACTGTTCTAACCTTTATGTGTTTGGGGATAAATCCTTCATCCAACCGAGGATTCCTTAACACATCCACCAAATAAAGTGCTCCAGATCTAGGGAGTCTAAAAATTTTTTTGAATTTTTCTTCAGCCATATGGAATGGGTTAGAATTGTCCCGCAATCTTTCCAACCGAATTCTTTCTTGATGGTTTCTAAAAAAAATAGTTCTTTATTTCATAAAATCTCTAAGTCGATTTATCTACATGATCTTTTCAAAATCATAATGTAGTATATATGTAGTACAAAGCTAATTAGATGTTCAGGGCAATAATCTCTATATGTTTTCACAAATAATTTTTGTATTGTATTGTATAATAACAATAATATTATTATTTACCTTTCTACCGAATCGACAATAGCTACAGCCACATAAGCTTCCATAATGATTCACGGCAACTCTAAGTAGGCCTCCAAACTCAAGAATTAGCAAAGAAATGTGCTTTGTAAATTTTAGTTCATGACAACTAATTTTATTCCACAACTTTTTAAACGCGATTAAAAATAGCTAGATTTAGTTTGACAGCTTTAATTTTAGGTGAAAAACGTCAAATTCAGAATAGCGAAATAGCAAGTTTCGCTAAGTTGAGTAACTAAAATGATTTTAGAGCTGTCAAACTAAAATATAGTTAAGATGTGTCAGTTTAATCTATTTCAGAATAGGAAACGTCGTTTGACAGGAATAAACTAAATTTTAGCGATTTATAGTTTAGTTTAGCGAAATTTGTGACAACAGAATCGGCACCAATGTCAAGTAATTGTGAATTATTCATGTAGAAAAAGACTGCAGCGTGACCCGTCTTACGTGTGAGCTTTAGGGCAAAGTCATGATGTGGCCACTATGCTGCGATATTTCACTGTTCTTTATAAACTATTTACTAAATGCACTTTTTACTACATAAATCACGCACTTTTATTTAGTAAACAACACTATAAATAATTTTAAAAGTCCAATGAAAAACGAGCGTGACACTCAGCTTGACTTTCCCGCCAAAAACTCCTACTACCTACTTGAATTCGTGATTTGACGACAGACGTCATTTTTATGTCATTTGACATTTGCTAGAAATAAACATCAAACAGTGTTGATTTCGTTGTAAATAAAGATTTATTTATTTAAATATGGAGCATAATACTGAAAGTCAAGTAACTATTAACAAGCCAGGGAGAGTTTTACATTTTTGCGATGGAGTTGACGAAGAAATAGTGGAGCAAGAAGCTACGGAATTGGCTACAGAACCTCAAGAATCGAACAACGTCGATCCGGTGAGTAAGCAATGCATTCTTTATTGTATTACCTTCAGCTAAGGAGAGACCTTGGTGGAATTCGTTTCTATTATTATCCATGACGCTAAGGCTTGTTTATTGCGCTTCAAACATTTTCAGAGGCTTCTATTTTAGTAGTATTAATATGATGTCTATAATCTTAGAAATCTTACGTGTTAATAGTAGGTACATACTTGTTTTACTCCCGTAGTCGTTAGTGTAGGCGGTTTTTGAATAACAGTTTATATTTTTTCGTATTCAATCATTCTTTCATTGAAAAGGTTATTAATGAAAGGAGTCTTTGTGATGATATGCCAATAAATAATATAAACAAAGAGAACAAATTAATCAAAGAAATTAGAAAGTATAATAGGCACTTTTTGTATATCTATGTTAATGTGCATATGAATATTTTGTTTCTGTATATCATCATTATTCCTTTTACTACAAATCTCATGTTCATGTTTTATGTTTTCAGAAAACTCTATCTTGGGGCCCTTGGTTGTCATACTATACTTGGAAATCTGGCAACAAAGTGTTGAATGCAGTTGATTATGCTGGGGAGTCACTCTCTTCTTTCTTTGGCATAACCACACCCAAGTACCAATTAGAAATAGATGAATATGAAAGACTGAAGGAAGAAAAGCGGAAAATTGAGGAGGAATCTGCTGGGTGGGTTCCCAAGAATGGTGATGGAAATATACCCTTAGTTCTAAACGAGCCTATGAAGGATTTAGAGAAACCAGCGGAAGTTTAATGGCGATAATATAAAATAGAATTGATTTCTTAACAATCTCTTTGTGACTAGTCTATTAATTCTGATTGCAACAATTATCATTTTATCTCTACAGTGACCTTATTATTTATCAAAATATACTTTCTAAGTTCACATACTAAGAAGTTGACCATTGTAACACACAGAATTTATACTTAACAATTAACAGAAAAATTCAATTTTTATAACTTAGGTCTGTATTCCAGAAGGAAACTCAAGCATTGATCTCTGTTCAAGCATTACTTAAAACTAGTTTCAACCAATCAAAAGGCTTCAAACGAGACTTAAGTAAAGCTTGAGTTTTGAGTGACGTTCTGTAATACGCACCTAAGTATTGGATACTTTTTGTAATATCTAACACTTATTTAAGCATTTCTAACAGAGTAGTGTTAATGTCTAAATCTATAATGTGCGAATGTAATTTGCATAATAATTTTAATAGTATGACAGTTAAAAGAACTAAACACAAAAGTTTAATTATTTTGTTATAAATGAATGTTTAATTTTAATTAAGTTCATCACATCACATAATAACAAATTACTGCAATCCTGAATCCACCTGCCAAGCGTGGGTATTATGGCAAACCCCCCAACTTGGGGGAGGCCTTTGTACAGCAGTGGGCCTCTATAAGCTGAAAAGAAGTTCATCATAAACATAGTTAAATATACAGTATGTAAAGAAAACCCTGTCCGACCCAAGAGGATAATAAATGTTAGTTTGTTACATGACCAAATAAAATATGAAATTTTACGTAATCATCATAGTGACAATACTAATGAATTTTGAAATATTCTTTTTTCCGCGAATAAATTCCATTTGTGACGGAGCAAATAGCGATGCGACCACGTGCCGCGTACCCTGCCCCCCTTCACCCGCGCACGCATGCCTAACGTGTTCCCAACCACTCATGCATTAAGTTACCTCGCTATTTCGAAATAATATTTTTTTTTAGGGGATTTTTTTTTAAGTTTAGCCCGTGTTTGTAGGCATTATTAGAATCAGTTAACGATACCTAACAATACCTTAACGGATCGGACAAGGTTTTCTTTACATATTGTATATTAATGACTTGTGCTACCCTAACTAATATAATAAATGTGAAAGTAAGTTTATTTGCTATTATGCCTTCACACTAAAATTGGCTTAAAGCCATTTGTGGTTAAATGTCATCAAAATTATCAAATGAATTATGAATGAGACTAAAATATTGGTAAAACTAATGTTTATTTTATTTATGTAGGAATAAATATATATTATTAACTGTAAGTGGGTGTTATTTTTTAAAATGGCTTCTGTAAAAAATAGTTTTTGCTGTTAAAAAGTTCACAAATTCGGAATTTCACTGAAATTGACAACTATACCCCTGATTTATTAGTAGATTAGTAGCCAAGGGCTGTAAGGCATCAATTGCAGGCAGATATTCAGGCGCGCGAGCTCAGCAAGGGCACCTATAGTTCGAGGGTGCAATTGATGCTTACACCCGAGCTAACTAATTACTTTGCTTTACATCTCGATTGTGAGGTAAGTAGAAAATAAACGGCATTACAAGAATAAAATATTTTAAAGTAAAAGTTTGCTATTCCCGCCTTTTTAATTTTTCATTGTTCTTTTTTTTAATTATTATTTTCTTTTTCTTTGGCTTCCCACGGTTTGTGCATTTAGCCAATTTCACGTGTTGGGATTGTTAGGAACTATTTATTTATTTCTTTCTTCTTTGGCTTCGCATGGTTTGTGCATTTAGCCAATGTCACGTATGTACAATGTTCATTCATGTCGAAAAAGACGGCTGCGTGAACCGTCATCGACGGAGGTTTGAGGCAGTCATGATGAGGCCACTATGCTGCGATATCTCAATGTTCTTTTTGAATTATTTACTGAATGCAATTTTTACTACATAAATCATGCACTTTTATTCAATAAACAACACTATAAATATATATATTATATAAAATTCCCCTGTCATGATGTTTGCCATCGAACTCTTTCGAAACGGCTGAACCGATTTTAATGAAATTTCGTATAAACATTCGTTAGGCATGAGAATAGGATTATATTTCTTTTTTATATTACTATTACTTACACGGGTGAAACCACGGGGCGCATTTCTCATAAAAAAGAACTACATGAGAAACAAGGTGGTTCTTGTTCGTTCTTTTTTTGTATGAGAATTTAGACCATTTTTAAATTAGTATTCTTTGATAAAAGAAGAAATTAAAATTTGTCGAGTGGTTTCATTTTGCTTAATATCTTCATGATTATTTGCTCCAACGTGATACTAGATGTCGCTATATGCGTACACCACTTTGTGAACACGACATCTGTTGTGCAGTAGCCATAACTAAATTAACTGCTTTGTCGCCTCATTTGTTAAAGCATTCGGCAGTAGATGTCGGTGTTAGTGCTATGTGATTATTCTGAAATTCAGGATTTCAGGAATAATAGACCTGTAATTTGAAATCAGTACTGTTTATAATATTTAAATATATGTACTGATAAGACCGTTTTACACGTACTCTTGTTTTCTTGAAACTAATGTATGTTTTGATTGTTGTCCATTGAATCTTCAGCTAAGCAAGGTTTTCATATTTTTGGAAATTTTAACCACAATTTTTTAGTTTGTTTCTGACTCAGGTTAATCCTAGATTAACTAAGTTGCTTAGTTACCTTATATTCTGAGGAGCAAGGTCCACTATCGCTTGAGTTCCTCTCACATTATAAATTACACCCCTCTGAAAACCTGAAAGGAAATATGTAACATCAATTTCCGCAACTGATTTTAGACCTTATACCCTAAGAATAGAGTTAGATATCGCACGGCAAGTGACCATATGTTATTGTTTGTCGGTGTTTAGCATGTGATATGTCGAAATGTAAACGGTTCGAGCGTTGTCCGCAGATCAATATGCGTGTTGCGCGGCCCGTGAGGGTGTTCGCCCCGTGCGATTGGCCAGCGTATGGGGGGCGGGGCGACCGTGTGTGAGGCGGCGCGCGTTCTCGCACGCGACGCGCCGTTTTGGCGCCAAATTGGGCAATAGGCATTCCATTTTCAAGTTTCGCGAATGAGTATTAGGCCGTAAGCCACTAAGATAAGCTAAGGCCGTAGACTAGGATAATAGGTACTTTTGAATTTTATCGCCTATGGTACGACCTGTATGACTTGGAATATTAGAGGTTTGGGAGCTATTAGAACTTTATATTTTGCAGGACAGCTCCAAGTTTTTATTTTGTTTAACGTTGTTGTTTTAATATTAAATGTTGATAGCCACTTTACTACCTAATACATAATGAAATGAAAAAAGTAACCATATATTCCTTTCTTAAATAGGTAATTATGGCACAAAACAAAACATTTTCCCTTCATTCAATTACCTAGGCAGGTAAAAGTAAGTAGGTAGGTACCTACCTACCTAAGTACCTACATAAAGTCATTGAAAACCTAAGTAACATAACAGAAGATAAACTTAATTGTTTAAATTCAAATATTTTTATCATGAAGCTACCTAGGCATTTTACTGTAGCGAATACTTAGTTAGGGAGTACCTAGGTACTTACTACCTACGTGCCCAATGGGTAACTTACAGGTCTACATGAATATCACCGTTGTACCTAATAGGAAGGTGTTGGAAGTAGCTACCTAACCCATCAACAATGTTGCGGACACCAACAATACTAAAACATGAATTATGTCTTCCACCCATTTACAGCAAAATTTACGACAGACGCATGTAATTATTAACTAATTCAATAATTCGTTAACAGTGCAGGTCATTCCAGACAATATGGCACGGAACAATAAACACGCACCAAGGTTGCCAGTTTAAAAAATATTGCGAATTAAAAAAGGCGCGTGGACGGCGGTCGAACTGGTTTTAAAAAGTAAATGAACTTGAAATTCTGGTTTTTGGGTCGTGTCTCTTATTGTGATAGAATTTTGCGCAGATTTGCCAAACAATGATTTTCTATGGAGTTTGAACTAGTTTGGTAGTGCATGGTTTTCAAAAGGTGTTAGTTTTGTAAAATGTGTTTCTACGCTTGTCAGGGAATTAGTGTGGGTAGAATGCATTTTGTCAGCTGTTTTTGAATTTGCGAAGCTTACAAAGAATTTATAAAAACGGGTTACTGCGATGACCGCACGTGGACATTGTAGGGAATGTATTCTATCAAATTAAAAACAATATTTATACATGTTGAATACAAGAATACCTAATAGGTATGTCAGCAAATAAGGAATAGAATTTAGAGTTGAATGTGTGTTTTTAATAAATGATATTTTTCGGGTCTATTTTCTACTAAGTAGGTAATAAATACTAATTAAAAATAAATAAGTATTTAGGTAAATAGGCTGGTTTGTAAATCTAAATTTTTTCTTTGTCGCACCAAGGTAGGTAGGTTTTTATCAATTTTTTATAAGTAAGTACAAGTCTTTAACTTAACAGGCAGGTCATTTGGTGTTTCGGTAAGGTTTTCGACCTTCCAGGTACGGTCAGCAACAATATTACTTATTTAAATTAACACGAAATCATTGGATAATGTAGGTACTTACCAACTTTTAGCATTTTATAATAGATAATACTAAGTTGCTTAGAGCCCTCAAAAGTTCAGCAATTGGGCTAACTGCAATGCTTCGATATCGCCTTCGGGTTGTGGAGACGGCAGTCGCTTCACGGAAAATATCGAAGTTTAGTCAAAACAGCAGTTAGACTGGTAAAGTTGACACCAGACTCCAAAGCTGAAAAAGCTTCGGATGCGACTGGGATTAACGCTAAGATGATAACTAAGTTGCTTAGATTTAAAGAAGATAGAGAGAGAATCGAGTGTTGTTCTTTATTTATACCTATGTCACTTCTATATTCTACCCATAGGTACTGAACAGAATCGAAAATGAAGTGACATTTACAATTATGGCGGGAATGTTAAGCTAAGTGTCACGTTCATTTTCAATGGACTTTTTAAATTAATTATTTATAGTGTTGTTTACTAAATAAAAGTGTGTTATTTATGTAGTAAAAAGTGCATTCAGTAAATATTTCATAAAGAACATTGAGATATCGCAGCATAGTGGCCTCATCATGACTTTGCCTCAAACCTCCCTCGTAGATGGTTCACGTGGCAGTCTTTTTCGACACGAATAATTCATTAAGTGACATTGGTTAAATGCACAAACCGTGCGAAGCCAAAAAAGAAAGAAAGAAACTCTTGATTACCTACTTCACAAAAAAATCTTTACGTACCTACCTTTTAGGTAAGTACTTGAAATTGGCACAAAGTCATAACTAGTGTCACATTACAAAAAAGTGACATTTAAATAAAGAACAACACTCGATTAACACGATTACAACAATATATTTTAAAATCTTAATTACTTACTATTATGATTTTAGTTTTCACAACAAATCGATTGCATTTGTTTCCTTAGCAAAATTATTTCATAGGTAGGTAAGTATACAATTGACGTAAGTAAGTAGGTACCTAAAGTCTGGTCTAGTTGAGAGACACATTTAGAGGAATTTTAAGTAGGTAATAATAGTTCAAATTTAATTTTATAATTCAAGTAGCTATTTTAATAACAAATCCGTGATACCTACATTTAATAATATTTATATATTCAATTCACTCAGGTAGAATGCAACGCTAATTCTATCGATATTCAAATTTTTGCGCAAGCGTTCTTTTCAACCCCACACAGCAGATGTTCTACTTTTAACTTTGCATGCATTCGCAGTGTTGTTATTAAAAAAATCCTTTGTGGCCATTTACAAAATAAAGCTTGCAACACAATACCTCATGCAAATTAGGAACGAACCTGACACGGTAGGCCGTATATGCATTTGATTTCTTTGCGAATTTAAACTGTATTGTCGTGAAACAAGCTTTCAAATTAAATTGCATAACATCGTCTTTTTATTCCAATACTCGGAAAAGTGGTAATCAACTTTGGTGTTATAAAAATAAAGTCTAAAATCACTTGGCATACTGGCGATTAGGAAAGAAATTTGCATAAACGACGCACACCTTTCACGTTGATCCTTTTTATGCAATTTGACTGACAGTTTTTATTGAATAGTGGAATAGAAGTTTATGTGTCGGTATTATATATAATACTTCCTATTTGATATGGTTTATTTACCGATGTACCTACCTACTTAGTGTATGTAGTTCAGTTTTTTGGTGTAGGTACCTAGCTAGGTGCCATAGTATTATTTAGTTTATTGCGTACCTATCACACTATTGTGTTGTGATGGTGCTAAAAAACGTAATGAATTTTGTTGAATTGTCAAAATGAAACCAATTGCTACAGATAGTTTGTTAAGCAATTGCCCTGCAGATTGAAGTTTCCTATCGCGATTATTTCTTCATCTAGATATGTACCTACCTACGTATGTTAATTACATAATAAAGTTAAATCTTTATGTTATTAAGTTTCTGCAGGGCAATCGTTTATTTTTTTAACTTAAACGAACAGGACTTTGAGTTTTCTTCACAGAACACTTTTCTCCTTAGGTACTTGGACACTTTGTTAAACTTATTTTCATTAGGTACAAATTCTAAATTCTATTTTTGTAGTTCTAATTTCAAAAAATAAAAGTTTGAGGCTACAATAAAAAGTTTCTTCCTAATTTCCAGCCAGTGCTAACATCTTTAAATATGGAGTGTAGGACCATAGCTTGAGTAAGTTCTTCGGTCGTCCCACAGCTCATCCAAGATGCACATCTGTAGAACCGCTAGTTACACGCGAGGGGAACATTTCCGGTGCATAAATAATAACAATAAATTGTTAACTATTAGAAAGGGGTGTGCTCTGTATGCAAAATAGTTGAAGTTCGTTGTTGCCAGTTTTTGCAACGTGCATGCGCGCTCACCGGTATAGTGCAGTGTGTTAAATTTTCTTTGCTACAACAAACGAATTATAAATAAGTAGTTTGTTGTAAACTTAAACCACAGTTTTTAACTCTTTCAGTCACACTTTTACAATAGAAACATAATTATCAATTTCTGTTAATTTAAGCAATTTTAACAACTAAAATATCACAGAAAATAGAAGAAAAAGAATATAGGTATTTATGCTTTCAAGGAATGAGGTGGTCACTAACGCTTACCACCACGTAGCGGTAGCGAACGCGGCCGCTGCGCAAGGAGGCGCGGGTTCGATCGAATATTTGCATTGGTCTGGTCGTGCCTCTGAAAGTACGTTAAGCCGTTGATCCCGGTTGTCATAGGGACATCTAATGGCAATCGATACGGCTTGTTGGAGCCCTCAAAAGTTTAATAATTGGTCTAATTGCAATGCTTCGATATCGCCTTCGCGTCGTGGAGGTCAGACGGCAGTCGCTTCACGGAAAATATCGAAGTTTAGCCAAAATCAGCAGTTAGACTGGTAAAGCGGACCCTAGACTCCAAAGCTGAAAAAGCTTCGGGTGCGACTGGGATTAAAGCTGAGATGATGATGATCATTACAAAAGTACAAAACTAACAAAAAAAAAAAAAAAAATGAAAATCTGCAAAACATGATTTAGCTTTGCGTAAACAAAGAGGCACGGTTAGTAACAAACACCAAGACTGAAAGAGTTAAACACATGTAAAGCACATAAATTTAACTTTTATTTTCGTAGGAACAGTCAGTCTGAAAAAGATGAATAGGTCTCCTCTACATCATCATCTACCTATTTATTTTTATTGAGACTGACCGTTCTGTTGTAGACCTGACTAGGTAGGACAAGATTTAGGAAAAAAAAGTTGGTATCTATTGGGACTCGTACATAGGTAGATCATAAAACTACAATAGGGATGTATCCAAGGTATGAAAATCAAAAAAATAATTAGTCCATCTTATAGATAATAAAAAAAATTAAGACCCGTATTTTTTATTTTGTCGAAATTACCAAAAACTACTGAGATATAGCGTATTAAAGTTACGGAGTGGGGGCTAATTACGTCACGCCGTGGTATATTTTGCACCACGGCGTGACGTCATGCGACATTTTAAATCAATATATCTTCCTAAGTATTTGAATGAAAGAAAAATTAAAAAATACGTGTTCAATATTTTTTATAAATCTATCTGATGGACATTAAATTATTTTTTAGGATACAACCCAATTCTAACTACTCAACTATATTGGTTTGGTTTCTATTATTTCTGTTCCTGTCTGACTGTATTATCAAACCACATATCTTCAAATAAAAAGCTAGTTACCTATTACCATTGATATAATATTAAACTATATCAATGGTTATTACCTAATGATTTTGGTCCTATAAGTTAAGCTGGATACATATCCCAGAGGGGCAAATCATCATTTGAAGAACGTCCATAGTCTTAATCTGTCAAAACACCTCTAATTTCTTTACCTACTATTTACAAGTTTGTGCTGTTTTTACCTATGTAGCATGTTCGGCAACACAAGAGCGGTCCTAATGGTCAAAAATTGTGAAATAGGTGCTTAGCCAAAGTGCCTTAAAAAACTCTCTTTTATTTGGAGGGACAAAGACGCTTATTATCATTTGATTGTCTACGAGATGAGAATCCGACTAGATTTTTAAATTTTTAAATTATGAGATTGGCTTTATGTTCTTCAAGTTCTCAAACTGATTTTAATTTGTTCAAAGAAATACTGCAATATTTTTGACAACACCTTTTATGAGATTATAAAAAAAGCCGACGAATTATTTGCCGAATATCAAAAATAGATAAAACTGATAAAGTCCAATTCAAAACAAAACCAGTTTTGACCGCTGCACTCGAAAAAAATTTGCAAACCAGTTTCGCAAACCCTAAACTGCGAGGGGACACTTAAAAACTTTTAATATAAACACAATGACCAACGAACGAATAACGGGTGGGCAGTGTCCATACAATGGGCATACTAGCCGATTAATTCGCTACACAATGACCAGAGGCTAGGCCGAGAGGTCATATTTAGGTAGAAGGGTTAAGGGTCAGTAAGGGTTATTGGTAAATAGGAGCGTATGCCAGGGGAGTGACGCCGCGGCCAAGTTTTGGAAAACATGTCGCCGTTGACGGGTTAGAAATTTATGTGTTTTCGTGTTTGGTTTGCACAGCAATTTTTTTTTAAATTTATACGTAGATCTAGTAAGTCATTTTATGCTCCAGTGGCTTGGTTTGGCCTTTGAAATAACAATAACCTTTTAAAAAAATAAGTTGGTTAGTAGTTTTCGTGAACTAAAACGTGACGAATACCTTTAATGATATTAGAAAATTAGGTATTATCCATATTAAATAGAAAATAACATGGCTTTGTTGTTTTGTCTTACCTATACTTCGTGAAGTACTGGCGCAACTGACCAATTAGATTTTGTCGCACCAAGATACTTAGTCAAAATTAAGTACAAATGCATCCAATACAATATATTACACTTTTGCCTTCACTACTTACATTAAAATGAAGTCTTTTTTCCTCCTTATATTAAGTTGGGGAAAAGATTTTAGGCATAGTAGTACCTATCACTAGTATCTATGTAGGTATGAACTTGAAATAAAATCTCTTTGGCTTTAAGTTGGTTGGTCTTTGGTTATAAGTATATACAATTTGTATCTGGCTGGTTTTGGTATCATTGAAAGTTTAAATTTTAAAGAACATAATTCCAAATTCAAATTAGGAAAATGTATGATTTTCATTTGTTTTCGTACCGTCAAGCTAAGTGAATTTTATGAAGAAATGCGATACATTTTAAAATTTTACTACAAAAAGGTACCTAAAAATGCAACGGAAACCCGTGAAAAAAATTTGCAATGTTTATGCATCTAGTGCAGTGTCTGTGAGAGTAGCACAAATTTGGTTTAAGCGTTTTCAATCCGAAAATTTTGATGTCAAAGATGCACGTTGCTCTGGTCGCCCTATTACGGATAAAATGAATGCCATTTTTAAAAAAAAGTGGAGTAAGATCTTCATATAGGTAAGTAGTTACGACGTAAGTAGCTGAAGAATTGGGGATTGGCCACAATATAGTTTTGGCGTAAGTAAACTACATATATTAAAAAATGTTTTCAATGTTCTTAAAAAATGGGAATAAACTTTTCCCCAACCTATTAAAAAGAAGTTTCTAAAGCATTTGACGATTTTTAACCATTATGTACCTAAGTACTTATGTATGATTTGTCCTGTTGAATATGAGATATAAAAACACCAACAACTGGTGGTCGTCTTTGGTCTAAGCAAAATACTCTATAAAGTTCGAGAAAGTACCTATATTTTCGTTTTATATACATATCGACGCTGAAAAGCGATTTTGTCGTATCTGAAAAGAAGGCAATTTTGTTTTATTGCATAATTAAATTCAGAAAAAAGTTTATAAAAAGTTAACGTCGTATCATAAAAAAGAAACATCGTAGGAATACGTTGATCAGACCGTCCGAAGCAGTATTTTTTTTCTGAATTCAATTATGCAATAAAATATCCTTTTAAGATACGACAAAATCGCTTTCCAGTGTCGATACTTATATCTTTTCGGCATTTTACCTATGGTATCATTGTTACCTATCGCTCTATACAGAAAATAAATGTCTATTAATATAACACAACACGAAGAATAATTTTAACTCTCTCTATATTTTATCTTAATTATAAAATCACGTAAAAAGTCAACGAGATCAGGATACTTGAACATAATGACATCAGATTGAATCGGGAGCGATACTTATCGAACTAAATAAAGCAATCTTCTGTCAAATTGAAAATATGTGACGCATGCATGCCAAGTGTGAAATTGTTGATGATATCTTTTAGTGCTTTTTGTCTGGTAGTTTTTGTGTTTGGTACAATAGACCGTATTGTAGATTTTAAAGGGTTAGTAGTTCACTTTCTAATAAAGACGGTTGGAGATTTATTGAGGTTCGATTTTATTATTGTTTCTTATTGCTCCGTGAATTTAATTTAATTCAATGTTTCCAGCATTTTGGAAACTTTTCCTGCAGATGAATAATTTGATGATTGATTCTATTCTCTCTTTTTTATAGACACAGATATTCACACCTATATATTATATTAAATCTGTTATACATTAGATATTTAAATGTTAATATGTTCCGGTTTGACCTCAAAAGGAAATAGTACCTATTTTTAAGTCCTAACTCCATTGTTAAGGAACTAACTCACGTCAAATGATTAATCAATATTTGCTTATACACTTTTGGGCACATCTTTTGGCCCACCTTAGAATTTAGGTTTCGATGGCCCCTACCGAAATATGATGGCTAGATTGAACAAAAACTATTGATGCAGTTTTAAACCTGATACATTTTATCATCTATTTCTATCGTATTGGTTTAAATTTGAATTCAGAATACCATACAACATGGAGCTATGCCTAACAAGTCGGATATGCGCCTTGTTAAAGGCAATTGATTTTTGAATAAAAAATATGTTTTATCAAATAAAGGTTTAATTTAATAACGCGTGTTGCACGGGCATCTACCACAGCTCTCATACGATTAGGCATAGAGTTTATCAACCGCTCTATGAAATTTTGAGGGATCATCTCCCATTCCTCTTCTATGGCAGTTTTCAACTCCTGCATCGTCTGGGCAACTGGCTGACCAGTCCTAACACGTCTTTTTAGCTCGTCCCACATGTGCTCAATGGGGTTCATGTCTGGGTTTCTGGCTGGCCAGTCCATAACTGTGATGTTCACATCCCGAAGATATACCCTCACGATGCCGGCCGTATGGGCTATTGCATTATCATACATAAAAAGGAAATTTGGGCCCACATAGTCCGCGTATGGCATCACGTGAGGTTCTAAGCATTCACGAGTGTACCTTTCAGCATTTAATGTTGCCAGCCGTGGTCCTGTAACAACCTCAAGTAGAGTTTTGCCTCTCGCGGGTATACCGCCCCAGACAGTCCATGCGCCACCGTCATAAGCAACCCTCTCTTCAAAGCAGCATTGTGCGAAATGCTCTCCCTTACGTCGGTAGACCTTCTTCCTTCCATCATTGCCATGTAATACAATTTTAGACTCATCAGAAAAGAGTACACGGCTCCAATCTTGCTGCATCCAATTTAAATGAGTGAGTGATATACCTCCGATAAACATTTCGGACCGCAGATCGACTTAAATTAAGTTGAGCACTCACATTTCTTTGGCTGTGCCCGGCCTGAATCTGTGCCACAGCTTGGGCGGCGACTTCAGGTGAAGTATCCATAGATTATTGATAGAACCTCACCTTAATGTTAAGAATAAGTAATTTTTGTTGCAAAACCAAAGATATCAATCACTTTTTCAAGAATTAAATCCAATTAAACCAATAAGATTTTATTGGTTTAAAAAGTTTTCTTAGTATTCGATTGTTTGATATCAACAATACTCGGTTTTACTCGGTGGTAGGCCATAACATCGACCGCCGGCAGAAATTACCACCCACCAGACAAAGTCTTGCCGCCAAGCGATTTGTCGTGTTCCGGCATGATGTCTGGTGAAGCCGTACGGAGGACGGGTCTGAGCAGTTGTGTTGCGATGTGTGCCGGGTACGATGCGCCAAATGTTGTTGTGTTGGGAGTTTGGTCGTGGAGGATCTTCAGATCTCCCTTTGGCGCAGCATCGTTGGTCGTGTTGTTGGGTTTAACATTGCATCACCTCGCTCAACTACCGTCTTCCTTCCTATTCGGTCAGTTTTTCTGAGTGAATAGGCTCTTAATAAATTAGCGCGATTTACCATCAACGATCGCATCACTGCTTACCATCAGGCGCGATTGCGGTCAAGCGCTAGTTTATAATTTAAAAAAACAAACAGGCTCCAAATTGTCTCTTGTTTCTTTAAATTCTGTGTTCGAAATTCAAAAAAAGACTATTGAATGAAATTGTGAATGTACCAGGTTCAAAACTGCATAAAAACTTTTTGCTCGACCTAATATAAAATTTTAGCTAGGAGGAAACTGAAAATGCAAGGTGGGCCAATAGATGTGTCCAGAAGTGTATTAGTTTTCTGTTTGAATATAGGTAAGTCATTAAAGTATTTACGTTAAACTTCATACAAAAAATATTGATGGGATAAAAACCGACACTTCGCAAACGCAAATTCAACTTTAACACCGATATAACGAACCGTCACGAACCACATACGCAGGGTTAACTCTTTATACGTCACATTTAAAAAAAATATTCAATGCACTACCGACGTGTCTAACCCTTTCGCGGCGCACAAAAAGACCAATTTTATATGCGTACCCGGTGTCTCATTTCAATAATGTGTAATAAAAAAAAAGATAAAATGTTTTTTACCCACGAGTCTTTGGGGTCACATTTTTTATAAGGGTTGAATCCTTAATTTGCAACAAGGTGCATCACAGGCAAAGTAGGGTGCATCGAGAGATTTAAATGAGTTCTATAGTGAAAAAGTCGATAGGGTACAGTTCGATTCTCGGTTATTTTTTCCCATAAGCGACATGACAAAAGATGTTATGGTGTTTGACGTTGATGTGTCGAACGTTAATATTATTGACCTGTGGTGCCGTTCTTCCCATGATCTCTTTAGAAACGGTGTACAGTGAGCGCTGATAGGAATTATGAGATCATTCTGCATATCAGAAGATTATTTGAAGATATTTTTCTATAATGTAATAGTCAAAATCAAAAGCCGTTTATTCAAATTATGCTGAGAAGCAATACATTTCTAATGTCAAAATTACATAAGTCAGTCCTCTAAAAGGGTCGCCCATCTCGACTTTATAGTGCTTTCGTTGGTAAGAACTAACGCAAGAAACTTTTTAGCAACGTGTGTTTTCAAGAGTTTGAACCCCCTCATGGACTGAACTGACTAAACTTAAACCAACGCCATTTTCTATACTGCTGGCTTGTGATATAAAAATAATGCGCCGAATAGGTACCCCTATTGGATACATTGTTTTGAAATGAAATTATTTAAATTTATTTATTTATGGTTAATTAAAATTGTACAATACCAATTACGATCGAATAGTTGTAAAATAGATATAGGGATAGAATTAGTTGATTTGTAAAAGGAAAAAATATATTAAAAATTGTTGTTCTATTTATTGTGTACACCCAAGAATTTAGAAATAAAAATAAGTAACTAAAAGTAGAAAGCACATAGACATCGTAGCTGGGAATGATAGAAAGATTAAGAATGAGGCATGAAAGTACGAGAGGCATAAGTGCGAGAACTGGAATGAAAGTGAAGCTTAGCATAAGCTCCGATTATGTTGGAATAAAACAGTTGGTTAACAGAATTAAAAAAAAATACCAATTACAATAATTAACATGAGCAGAAACAAACAATTGCATTCAAAAAGTAACATGGCATGGTGAACTGTCACGAATACCTACTTACTTTCACGGAAAATCAAACATACTCGCATAAGCTTATTCCATTCATCCGCAAACAAGTCACATTCAGAGTTGGCCATCATGAGGGTATTCAGCACCTTTATACTACGACAGACAGTTTTCACATATCATAAAGCGCCTTCCAGGGTTCGAATCCATGACTCGTAAGTAAGGGCCGTTACTACTGTTTTATAATATATAAAGTGAGTATAGAGTGAGATGTCATTCCAACTAATGTAATACCCATAGGCTAAGAGATCGATGCTGGTATACGAAGTAGCCTATATCCGTGTTTGGACTCACAATAATTATACGCCACATAGTACTCAATCATACATAGGTACAACGTAGGTACATAACGGTACCATTTGCTTTAATTACAATTTACCTACTATGTACCGCGAACCACGTTCGTCGCTCGCACAGGATTACGTATTCATGGTGTATTAAATTATTAACACGTCCATTACCGCTCGCTATCAATCATTACGGCTTTCAATTTTGAGAAGAGACTTTATTTGGATTTATAAAGCACTTCATTTTTCATTTGCCTTTTCTCAAATGCTTTGGACTCTGCTTTGTTAGACTGTACAGCACATGCAGGATGGCAGATTATGTTTGAGGTCAGCTTCCAGTCTTACCGGATTCAGCTGAATACCGATATTTTACATGGAGCGACTGCCTATCTGACCTCCACAACCCAGTAACTGGGCAATACGATATGGTTGTCAGACTTTCTTCTGAGCATCCGTAACGAATGTTAAAATATCCACGAATGACAGCCAGCACCCTAATTACGTAACACTCTATTACTATCAATCGGAATCATTCTGAAGCCAATTGCTAATCCATTGCTCCATATGTTCGAAAGTGAGTCTGCTCAACAACGTAAGGAACGCAATGAATATTGTTGAACTGTCAAAATGAAACCTATTGCTGCTGATAGTGTGGACACGGACGACCCGTTATCAGGGGCCCTAGTCTGCTATTACAATAGTGTCAGAATAGTCGATCAGTGATCTTATATTGATAGATTTTGACAAGTTTCGTAATCTACTAACAAAATGGCGTCATTATGACTTTTCAGTGGCCAATTACTGACACTGCTCTCCATATTTATAAATGTTCAAATTGAGTAAGTACCTATTGGTTTTAAGAAAATCATTTCTATTAACGGGTTTTATAATAATGGCAACATTATTATGGGCCTTTGTTGCCTGAGCCAAATAAAATGAATAAATAAATAAATACGGCCATGTCATTCCATTACGAGACGACCGAGACTGACTGACTTATTGTTCGATCATTATGAATTTAGCAGATTACAAACTTTTAAGCACAACGGCAATGGAATCGTGTTGTAATGTCAAAATTATAAAAATAGCAGACCCCAGTATGTAAAGATGGTCATCCCTCCACAGATCAACCGCGGCGGCAAGTTATCAAATACCGATAGACACGTGTATGGTCTTACAAAATATCTGTGGTTTGGCGGGAAAGCTACGATGAGTGTTACGCTCATTTTTCATTGGACTTTTAATTTATTTATAGTGTCGTTTACTAAATAAAAGTGCGTGATATATGCAGTAAAGAGTGCAATCAGTAAATAATTCATAAAGAACATTGAAATATCGCAGCATAGTGGCCACATCATGATTTTGCCTCAAACCTCCCTCGTAGACGGTTCAAGAGGCCGTCTTTTTCGACTGTCATTAGCGATATCCGCCATTATTGTAAAATGAAATTTTCAAAGAGTTTCTATAATTTGTTACACGTGTTATTAGCAAAATTGTGGTATCTATTCCACTGATCAAGAGTTAAAGTTGCAGTTTCAAAGTACCTATCGTATACAAAATTAATATGAAGTTTGATCGTTGGATACAATTGGTTCATATTCTCTGGTTCTTCCTTTACCTCTCGAAAGGCTGAACAAATCGAAATGAAAAGTAGGTCGATCTACACACCTAAAATGTTACATTAAGCTTTAGTGCAGAATAAGCCGCTCCCTAAAACGTGGGTGTCTTAAAAAGTGCCAGGGATTATGTTAAGAGGTTAGTGCCGTCCTTTCGTATGGTAATGGCGAACCCTATGATTTATTACCTTTTTTTAGCGGCCAGTTCAGACTACGGTCAGCAGTGGATTTTTTTAAGGTAAGAAAAGCAAAAGAATGCATGTTTGACTCTTTACCTACTTGCTTAACACACTATTACTTTGTATTAGGGTTGTAACGTAACTTCGTCTCCGCTTCCGTTACTGCGGAAGTTCCGTAAGAAATCGTATCTTCGCTTCCGCCTCCGCTTCCGCACAATTTTTACGGAGTTATAACGGAGGTTTATTTACGTATTTATAAAATAAATAAAGCGCAAGCTGCAACGCTCGACAACCGCCCGGCCGCGTTTGAGTGCGAAATGGTCAAGAATCAACTAGTGCGAGACGGGAATACGGCAAATACAATTTGATTCTCCTTAATTTTCAATACTAGAAGGTAATATTTTTATACTAAGTATACTACCATTAATGTACGTATTTAAAAAAAAAATTAGCCATTAATAAAAAATTTTTCATAACTACTTTCACCTCCGCCTCCGTTAACCTCCGCATCCGCGGAGGTGAGACACGTCGCCTCCGCATCCGCCTCCGCCTCCGCTAACAAAGCCTCCGTTACAACCCTACTTTGTATCTATCAATTTGAATCATTTTGAAGAAGCCTGCTAATACATACGTTGCTCTTGGTGTGTGAAAAATGTATCTAGGTATGTCCAGCAGTGGACGTTCGGCTGAAATGATGATGATGAGCTATCATTCCAACTAATGCTAGGTAGTGACGGTGACATTTTTACAGACTCGATCAGCTGTATACCTTGCAGCTGTGAACAATAAAGGCGCAGAAGTTTCTCGAAAACTCTCTTGTATCAAATGTTAAGATAAGAAGGAGGTAACACAGCAAAACATCATCTTTAAATAATCCCCTGTCATAATCCTAGATACCTGCCTACTGTAGCAGCGGGCAATTTTAGCGTTCTGTCCTGTACAGGATTTCCCTTTGCGACGTGTGCCTTCATACAGGAAAACGTTACCCCCCACACACCCGTTGAAACACCCACCTCCCTGCTTAGTAGACGAATACAGTGAGGGTCAGGACATCAGCGAAACGCGGAGAATGTAACGGACAATCATATTGTTTTAGCAATTTCTGCTAAAAATAATATGATCCCTTTAATTGTTTCAGAAAAACTGAGTGAATAGGAAGGAAGACTGCAGTTGAGCGAGGTGATGCAATGTTAAACCTAACAACATGACCAACAATGCTGCGCCAAAGGGAGATTGATCTGAAGACCCTCCACGACCAAACTTCCAACACAACAACATTAGGCGCATCGTACCCGGCATACATCGCAACAAACTGCTCAGACCCGTCCTCCGTACGGCTTCACCAGACATCATGCTGGAACACGACAAATCGCTTGGCGGCAAGGCTTTGTCTGGTGGCTGATATGATCATGCTATCAATGTTTGTCATCATTGAGAAAGTTGCTCCTTACTATGAATTTATAATGGTTCCATTCCTGAGACAGAGACCTCCTCTCGGCGAGAGTAAGTGGGCCGTAATCTACCACAGAAGTCCAGTGTGTGTTGGTAGATGTCGCATGTCTTAGAAGTTTTTAGCTCTAGGACATACCGGTTTCCTCACGATACTTTCCTTCACTGTTTTGAGAGCAGTGGCAATTAAATTAATAATTTACGCAAAGCAAAGCGCCGGATGGAGTTCCAACCTAGGACCTAGAAATCCAATACCACTAGGACACCGCTACTCTATGCGTCTACGAACATTTAAATTCACATACTTACACATACAGCCAAACTCGGAACAATAGGGTATTCGACTAAAAAAAAACTAATTAGTCCGTCAGCCAAAAGTCATTTAAACAAAAAATGAAGACGACACAGTGCTTTGAAAACGCGTGTGACGTCACTGCACGCTACACTTTTTAGCGACCAGTTACGTGTCACCAGCCACCACTCCTGCTCTTTAATGCCTTTTGTATTTGTAAATTTTTATTGTTTTAATAAAACAAAAAATACGTGTCTAGTATTTTTTGGAAATCTGACTGACGGACTAATTAGTTTTTTTTAGTCATATACCCTATTTCCTATAGGTCTTGTAAATATTTGTTTCGTGCGGGATCCAGAATGCTTTTGCTATAGTGGTGGATTGCTCAGCCATTGCGTCCGTTGCTTTTTCAATCGCAGCAGAATTCTATCGGCGCCTTCCTCGCGACAGCTACTTCCTTGAACCACCCACCTAAACATGCGTTACAGGGCCACCCTGCTTAGGCGACCAAACAGCGGGGTGGGTATGTACCGCCATCACATGATATATAGTGCCCCTCAAACTTAAACGGATTACCTTTGATATATTACGTGGAGTCGCAATTCAATCTCGGATAGTCGATCTCTCGGTAGATGTGATTGCTTTTTGAAAGACATTTGTTGTAATTACGTGTCGAAGCTCGTGACTCGAATAGAGATGTTTATGGATACTTAATGCAGGCTTCGGTAAAGAATTTTGGAGATCCTATGACACGTTGAGTTTTAAGAAACCTTTTGACAATCATTATTGCCCTTGCAATACCGCCTGACAGTAAGCAGTGATGTAATCGTTAATCGCGCTAGTTTATTAAGACTATTCACTGAAAAAACTTAGTGAATAAGAAGGAAGTCGGCAGTTGAGCGAGGTGATGCAATGTTAAACCCAACAACACGACCAACGATGCTGCGCTAGAGGGAGATTGATATGGAAACCTTACACGACCAAACTCCCGACATATCAACATTTGGTGCATCGTATCCCGTTCACATCGCAACACAACTGCTCAGACCCGTCCAAAATATTTATAGAATAAATGAAATAAATTGTTTTAGGGTTTATTATAAAACCTAGGTATCTTATACTCTTCTAATTTGTGGTATCTTGCTCCATTGGTATTGACAGAATTTTAACAATACTAAACAGGATATCAGAATTAAAAAAATCTATTAACCTAATAATAGTTGTTAAGTAATAGTTCCATTAACCTGCGAACCAATTACCTTAACCTTAATTCCGACATATACTACAATAACCTAGACTAGATTCGACGTCAGTTTCTTGTAAACTTTCACTGAATGAATAGACACCAAAACCTTATTCTAGTTATCATCCTCATTAACTTACATAGTATTGCTTTCTATGTCTAACTACACAGACCCTTGGACACTTCAAACATTCTTCAATATTCTACGTACTTGTAAATTAAAAGTCGTGCCAGGCATTACTTGGTAGGTGAGGGTGCCCACCGTGTGGTTTCTTCCCCCATGTACCTCGATGCCTCAGGTTGGTTGCTGTGAAACAAACCACAATGGAGGGGTACGCATCACACATCCTTTCATCACTTGCTAAGGAGCGAAGGGCATGTGAAAACGGAGCTAAGAACTGATGACTGGTGGATGTGGTATGTTGTATCTGACTGTACGTATTTAATTAAAGAAAGTGCAGATAAAAATCTATAAAATCTTAGCGTGAAAATTTAGGTAAAATGAGTCTTCAATAGTGGCAAAGTCAATCCTTAGCATAGTCATGATGGAAAACGATATTTTCCTGACTGACCTGGGTCTTGGATGTTTATCTATATAAGTATCTATTATAAATATAGTATCATTGGGTTAGTATCCCATAACACAAGTCTCGAACTTACTTTGGGACTAGCTCAATCTGTGTCCGTTCATATATTTATTTTATATATCAGGACAGTTCACTTTTAATCCCACTTTTATCACCCAAGTTTTTACATTGAGAATTGTACAGAATAGTTCGAGGTATTAACTTTGATACTTATCATTTTATTGACCTACAGGTCAATAAAATGATAAGTACACCACACTAACAATGGTTCATGTCGAAAACGTTGCCCAAAAATCCTGGTTGTCGCACTTGCAGGTTAATTGCGAAGTCTCGGTAGCAATGGGTTTTGGAATTTTGACAGTTCAGCAACATTAATTGCGTTCTTTGCGTTGTTGAGCAAACTATTTTTTCGAACTTATGGAGCAATGGACTGGCAATGCGCTTCAAAATGATTCCAATTTATAGTACCAATTATCGCCATAGGTGTGTTTTTGAATACACGTGCGCTAGAATTTTGGTTGTTTTTCGGTTATATTGTGTTTGTTGTGACTTGTGTTTTTTTTTTGTGTTGTTACTAGATGTCAGGTTTGTTGTGTATCTATTTTTAGTTAGTTTCATCATCATCATCATTTCAGCTGAAAGATGTCCACTGCTGGACATAGGCCTCCCCCAAGGTTCTCCACGACGACCGGTCCTGCGCCTCCCGCATCCAGCGGTTTCCCGCGACCTTCACCAGGTTGTTGGTCCACCTTGTCGGGGGCCTACCCACGCTACGTCTTCCGGTGCGTGGTCGCCACTCGAGAACCCGCCGGCCCCATCAGGCATTCTTCCTACGGGCAATGTATCCAGCTCACTGCCACTTTAGTGTTGCAATTCTTCGGGCTATGTCGGTTACTCTCGTTTTTCTGCGGATCTCCTCATTCCTGATTCGATCGCGCAGTGAAACCCCAAGCATAGCCCTCTCCATTGCCCTTTGAGTAACTTTGTGCCTTCTTTAGTTAATTTATCCCTTTTTATTTTATTTTTTTTATTATAACTTCAAACACGTCTAACCAGGAATATGGATAAAATTAAACCTCCGGACCCTCCGGATGGTATACATACCTACAACCCTCCTATCCGGCTTCTCTACTTCTAACTAACCTACTACACTACTTACTAACTTCTAGGAAATGATGAGGATGTTCCTAAACGCCCTACAAAACAATCTAGATCCATATAGACCGAGCTAGATACTCGGTCACTGATAAAGGATCTTTCATTGTCCACGTATCCCGCCTGGAAACGCAAACTAACTCCGGATCTACTTTACATCCGGTAACATTTAGTCGCTTTTTAGCAAATTTAAACTTAAGCAATATTGTTGCCGTTAAGCGTGTTGGCCGAATTTAAATCGCCTCAGGACGCCAACGCCTTCTTGTCTAATAATGTTTTGGGCTCAAATCACTATGCAGCAACTATTCCATCTTTTAACATAACCCGCATGGGCGTTGTCAGCGGTATCCCTACAGGCTTCTCGGAGAGTGAAGTCCTGACGTAATTAAAAGTACCAGCTGGCGGTGGACATATAATTAAAGTTAGGAGGATAAATCGAAGAGTTAATAAATACGGTTTAATAGAACACAGGCCCACAGAAACTTGCCTTTTTTTTTTTTGACGCTGTGGGAATGCGTTTACGCACCATACCCCGAAGGGCGTGTATGGGACTCGCCCAGCCGAAGCCGGGAATACCCACTAAACCCGAACAGCGGCACACCGACATCGCCTTAGTGGCGGGGTCATGGGAAATAGCAGAGCCTGCCTACCAATCCCCCGCCGGCGATTCCCGCCAGAAGGCGGGCCCACAGTGGGCCCTCCATAGCGAGGGGCCCGGCTGGGTACGTCTTCTTGCCAAGGGTTTTTTAGCGAGGTGTCCTTCCTCTTAGCCCCACTCGTTTGCCCGGAAGCAAACGAGGCCCCCAGCTCCTCTCAATGAGGAAACCGGGTTGCCCGACGGTGGCCGACCCGCCGCACGTGTGACCGCCGAAGCGGTCCCCACTTCTGGTTTTGGTCCGCGCCGGTAAACCGGTAACCCCCATATCTCGGGGCCGTTCCCCTATCCGCCACCTGGGGACGCGTCCGATGGCAGGCCAGAAACTGCACACGGACCACAGAAACTTGTCTAACCTAACCTAATCTAACAGCATTTTCTGCTTCTACACATCCCTTACCGTAGAGCAATATATATACCCTACTTTCCAATGCCGCAAGTGCTGCCGATTTGGGCATGTAAAATCCCTGTGTCGCTCCAAACCCCGCTGCAGCAAGTGCGGCAATGATCACCCTGGTGTTGGTTGCAGCATTGCTGAGACTGAAGCCTTCTGGGTGTTATGCTCTGGGTGTCACTTTGCTAATAGCAAGGCCTGTCCGGAGTACAGTAAGCAGAGGACTATTAAAACCATTATGGCTGAGAAAGTGATATCGTATGCTGAAGCAAAAACAGTCCCTAATTCTACTCATGGCTATGCTGTTATTACGAAGTCACAAACCCAGTCATACCGCAAAACTGTGTTTCTTAAGCCAAAGACCCATGCTTCTCTTTCCTCCTCCTATATTAAATCTGTACATCAGCGGCTTACTAGTACTCCTTTGTCTGTCCTCTCAATACTCAACCTACACAATCTCCTGAAAACTTCTCCTCATTAATTGTACTTCTCAGTAAACTTCTTTTAACTTCAATGTCATTGTCAATGTCCAAAGTTGCCTCATCACTCATCAACTTTCTTCAATCTTACAACAATGCCTCAACTAGTGTTTTTCAATGGAACGTGAGGAGCGTGCTGCATAAGAAGCACGAGCTCACATTCCTTTTAAACAAATTTAAACCCTTAGCTTGTTCTCTCGTTGAGACTTGGCTTGTTCCGAGTCTTACTTTCCTTCTCAGATGCATGAACAATCGTGTTCCACTTGTGGCTGTATCATTGCCTTTTGTAGGGGATGATATTAGCATTGTAGCCGGCAGGGTGGAGGCTATAACCCTCCTTTCAGTCTATATTGCTCATCCTCACCAAAGTTTACTCCCAGTCCTGAAGTCCCTGGAATACATAGCAGGCCCTGTACTTGTTATGGGGGACTTCAACTGCCATCACTTCAGGCGGGGTTCTGAACTTTGCGACTCTTTTGGGGAAGGTTTAGTGGAAACCTTAGATGACCTTAATGATGTCTCTTCCCGGGCAGCATACCAGTTGTGTTGACCTTACATTTTCTTCACTGGATATCGCAGGATCGTGTCACTGGGAGTGTACCAATTTGTCACATGGAAGTGACCATTACCCAATATTAATATCTGTGGCTGATAAAACATATTTAGGAAAATCGAGCCCTCCACTCTTGAGGTATAATCTGTCTAACCCTGTTTGGACGGAGTACCTATTCCTCACTATTGGAGGACCAAATTAACTCTCTTCCAAATTTAGTTTCACAGGATAAGTCTCTTAGTTCCTTACAAGTGTCAAACTGTTATAAAAACCTAATTTATGCTATAACAGCCAGTGCTGACTCATGTTTTCTCCATTTCCACGAGCAGAATTGCTCGTGGAAAAATTCGTTCTCCTTCATGGTGGGACCAGGAATGTACAAAAGCCATAAAGGCAAGGAACGATGCTGAAAGGGCCTACAATGGGGCGATGACTAGCGATAACCTAATATACAAAAAGACCCTCGCTAGATCTAAAATATTGCTGCGAGGGAAGAAACACGCCGGTTGGATTAACTTTTGTGGTTCTTTATTCCCATCCACCTCTTTATCGGTTGTATGGAAGAGGATCAACCGGTTTAGATCCGGGTGTCCTCCTACAATTTCCTCTCCCATCCCTCGTGAAACTGCTGAGCGGTTCTTTGACAACTGGCTCCTCTTTATGTAGCAACGGAAAATGAATTCAACCAGCCGTCTCTCATTCCTTCTGATGATCCTCTAGATGTGCCATTTTCTAAGCTGGAGCTTAACTTAGTTTTAAACCATGTCCACGACTCTGCCCCCTGTATAGACGGGATTGTCTATTCCTTTTTAACACATGTGGGTCACGGAACAAAAACCCTCTTTTTAAATATTTTAAATTTTTGTTACATTAATGGCTGGGTGCCGAATCAGTGGAAAACTCAAATAATTATTCCTATCTTGAAACCAGGCAAACCCGCTGATGACCCAAATAGCTACAGACCAATCGCTCTGTCATCAGTCCTTACGAAAATTTTTGAACACTTGCTAAGAAACCGATTAGAATTTTTAGTAGAATCAAAAGACTTACTTCGTGGGTGTCAATTTGGCTTTAGAAAGGGACTCGGTACGATGTATAGAGTTGGTGTTTTGGTATCAGATATTCGCACATCGTTTTCCAAAAATGAATCTGTAGTCGCCATCCATCTGTGGTCGTCTTCGGCATGCGGTATCTGGATACCGCATGCCGAAGACGACCACAGAAGACGAAATTAGGTTGGTTACTGGTCGTGCTATAGCTCACAGTACGTATAGCGGTCTACGAGAAAGTAATCGTTAGCTATAGTTGATGTCTTTTATCAAAGTTCCCTTCAGTGAAAGATAAATATGTAAAGTTGTAGTTACATAGACGGGATAAGCAACTTTCTTTCCATATTTATCTTCATTGTAAGTTCTATGTAGATGGTTTTTCTGTACTTTTAGGTACATCGTAGAACGAAGCAACACAAAAATAATCCTACAAAATACATATATTTATAAGGTCGTCTCCTCCAAAGTGGAACATATCGGCGACTTCGTCGTTCCCGATAGGGCGTGTACACACGGGAGAAGAGCGGGGCGCGCGTGGACAGGCATTCGAAATGAAGAGTGCTACACAACTACGTCTGTCTGCCCTCTGATGTTGAGTTGTGTGGAGAGTGATTTTGTAATACTGTACTTTGAACTCGGTTTTTTTTTTACCTTTGAATGATTTATTTGCATATTGTGATCTATCGTGGCGTTATACGTCGCATTTTATTAGACATAGTTTCCAAAGATTAGGGTCTGTATAACAGAAACTCACTTAAAACTTGAGCTGTACTTAAACCTCGTTTGACTGGTTGAAACTAGTTTTAAGTAATGCTTAAATTTTGAGTCCTAGAAGTCCTACGTGTAATACCCTCAAATCAATAAGTTATTTACATATAGAGAAATAAAAATGCTTTTCTGAAATAATGTAAAAAATTTAGTCGTAATCTTTTTTTAGCGACAAACAGTGCCAAAACAAGTAGGCAGAGTTGAGGTATTTTTATTTTACAGATTGCCACAAACTCGAATGTGAAAGTTCTAAAAATTTGAGTACCTGTCTGCTGCTTGCTGAAGTGATTTCCAACATTTTAGTATACTCGAAAAATACCACTTCTTAAAATATAGAAGGATTAATTAAGGAATCATAATCACGATATTGGTATATTCTCGGTGTGGTACCGGGCTTAGTATAGCACCAACCCATATCCTCCCGCGGGTGTCGCAAGAGGGAACTCTCACCAAAGAAGCGGGTAGCAGCGCTTCTCTTGTGGAATACCGAATTACTGCGATCCCCAATTTGCCTGCTCAGCGTGGGGATTATGGTAAAGCCAAGGTGACGAAAGCCTTGTGGGAGGCCGTTGTCCAGCAGTGGACCTCTACAGGCTGAAGAAGATGAAGAAGAAGAAGAAGAATCGCGATATTATTTAAGTGCTATATAAATATTGTTTGTTTTACAGCACTTGATATTGTTTTTAGAATTATTATTTTTTTAAGTTTTGTTTCCTTCAAGATTGAATAAACAAAGTCTCTCTCCATACTCTCCAACACTGACAAGGGTAGTTCACCACTCATATCTCCTAACTTCACTTATTTTGTTTGTGCCCGACAGGGTCCACGTGAACTAATTTTAAGTATTACCATCTAAGAATACATGTGGAAAACAATAAAAGTATTGAGTATTGAGTATTGAGTATCTTGGGCCGCAACTTCAGCCTGCTAATAGCGACCAACATTTATATTGAAATACTCCATCGAATTGCTGTGTAGCGCCGCCGAAGAATCCTGAGATGAGGTCGATGCTCTCCTTGTTCTCTTTAATAGGAAGAAAAGTCTTATGACGGAATTGTGACAAGGAAGTGCATTCCTTTGAGTGGGTTTTATGATGCGGAGAAAAGGAATTAGCAAGATTGATGGGGCATTTTGTATGGGGTGGGGGAGAGCCTGCACATGTGTTACGGGCCTTTAATAGTGCCCAAGGGTTAACAAAGGAACTCGGTGGTGGAGGGCAGTTAGGTAGTCATTTCATAGAAAACTGATTTTCAGCTGCATAATGGTAAAAAGTATTGTATTTTTGCCATTAGGTACTCATATCTGTCTACTAGTCAATAAAGGGCAATATCCCAGGATCAGTAGGCTCTTTTCTTATACTTATTATTCAGTTTATATTGCCATAGGCAATTTAATTGCTTACAGCATACAATAAAATTGATGCAACAAATGACTTGCATCGTCTAAATGGTATTTAGGCAATGCATTTTTTATTGTTGTTTTAACTTAATTGAAGCCATAGGCAATTAAATCGCACCGTATAAACCAGTCCTCATACTCATTAAAAAGTTACGATGTAGTCTGACCAAAAATGAAACCATACCCGGAAATAAAACCTACTAGAAAAAAGTTTATGAAAATTATTCAATGGCACAGCGTCCAACTAATCTCCACGAATGGCTGCGTCCGCCGTCCGTCCATGTTTTTATTTTTATTATAACTGTCAATCTCGTCCACAATATTCTCATAAGCAATACTGAACAACAAACCGTGAAGCTACCTATTTACATTTCAGGTAGCGAACAGACAATTCGCGACCGGTTGTCATGGTTACCCCAAGATGGCCGCCGTCTGCTGCGGTTTCAAACTTTGCCTCTAGTTCCAAATTGTTCCAGGAGTATTTTAGAGCACCGTACGTATGTACGAACGTGCATAATTACATTATGTACGCCCAGCTATATACCACGGTCCCACTAATTACTGGGACGGTTAGCAAATTAGTTTGGATCGTACACAGATTAAGGCAGAATTTGTAACAGAGATTTTGGAAGATGATAGGGGAAGAAGATATTAGGACCATAGTTGTCTAAACTGTTCTAGATTATAATCCGATTTAGTACATATTCAAAAGACGAAGTCTTTGGTAATGTACCTAAATTGTAAGAACTGATAACACTGTAATTGTAGGACTGATTGTGACAAGGGGCTAAAATATTTTCTTGCAATGAATGTAAAATTATAGATATTCAGTTTAAAACTTAAGTATCTACACGTGCATCATCTTAACCTAAAACTAAACAAATACAAATGACAAAAGGGATTCCTTATTAATCATAAATTAAGGAACATTAAACATCCGAACCTAATTTCCGTTTTCTCCCCAACTTTTCTGCAGCCAGTACTCCTGAAGGATTAGTTAAGGAGGATTTAATAAGAGTTCCTTAGATAAGTGTAGCAAGCGCTCTCCTATCTAACGCTCATCAACTTAAACACCTTTCGAAGAAGAGGCTACGCAGGTCACCCGAACGAAGAGATTTTAGTCATATGACGTCATACTATGTTCCAAGGAGTAAGGTAATCTAGGGTGGCTAGAATGTTTTTTTTTATAAGTGTTTGTTAGCAAGGTAGCTTTTTACATGGTTTTGATAGTGGACATTGTAGGCTGCCAGTACAGAGTTATTTTTTTTTTTACAATAAGCAGGCAATTGTCAGGTTGTACTTATAATGTTCTAAATATGATTTGCGGCGGTAACATAATTTTGTCTCGTTCAGTTATGAATTTGATGAATTAAGTTAGTTTATGTATGTTTTCATAGCGACTAAAGAATCATCTCTCTGTGTGTTTTGTGAACATAATAATTCAGAAATTTAAGCATCAGCTGGGATTTTGGAACGTTGCCAGTGCTATGTACCTAGTTACATAGGTGGAGCACCTAGATTGATGTGGTATAAATTTCAGTCACTGTTTTCTTTGGTTCGAAAGAAAGGTTTTATCCATCCAAGTCCATCAGGTAGTAGTGGTGACCCAGACAGCGTTTTATTTTTCTGTAAAATTAATTCCACTGCTCTAAAAACGGTAAAAGAAAACTTCGTGGTATGTTCTAGAACGGAACATTCATGTATGTATATGTACTAACCCTGACCAGCACCGTAATAGGGTAGTTGACTAAAAAAAAACTAATTAGTCCGTCAGTCAGATTTCCAAAAAATACTAGACACGTATTTTTTCTTTTGTCATGTAAACAAAAAATTAAGACCACACAGTGCGTTGAAAACCCGTGTGACGTCACTGCACGCTACACTTTTTAGCGAGCAGTGACATCACCAGCCACCACTCCTGATCTTTGATGCCTTTTATATTTTTCAATTTTTATTGATTTGATTAAACAAAATATACGTATCCAATATTTTTCTATAATCTGAATGACGGACTAAACAGAATCATTTTTGTTTTACCCAGGAAGCATCCTTATTGGTATTATTTTGAAGCATATTGCTAATCCATTGCTCTACATGTTCGAAAAATGTGTCTGCTCAATAACCTAAATAACGCAATGAATGTTGTTGAACTATTTGTTGGACATTCGAAACTTGCCCATTAAACGATTTAAAAACTATATAAAGGCCAAACTTTGCAAAAAGGGGTATTATAAAATCACAGATTATTTAGAAGACAAAAAAGCTTGGGACTGAGCTGCTCGCTCTGTTAAGCATTGTTATTAAGCAATATACGTAATTATAAGGTAAATTATTGTAAACATTCTCATTTTTAATGTCTGGACTTGAAAAAAGACGATGGTCCCTGAGTTTGTTTCGGCTATTTCTTCTCAGAGGTAGTCAGTTAGGAAATGCCGGCTTCATCTATAAAAAAAAAATACATGACGTGTAGAAGTGATCGGTGATCCTACTTGCTTAATAAACGATTTCATTTCATTTCTATGAAAATTAAACTCATTGCTACTGATAATATGTTACGTAATTACTCTCCGGGTCTGCGTGGTGGGTTACGGACCACACCCTCGACAACATTACCTAGGTCAATTATGGATTTGTAATCAACAACATTGGAAAGTTTCCAATATCTTCCATCTCACACAGAGAAAGCCTAGAATATTTAACCACCTTTCAATATTTTAAAGAACATTCATCACGATATAAAAACAGTGATAAAACCTGCATGGTTTCTTGATGTCTCTCGTAAATCATACGCTGTCGTCGGCATCGTAAACCGGTTTATGACCCATATAGGGCGGGGTTCAGAACGGACACGGGCGAAAATATGAAAATGTTTTATCTGGAGCACGGTAAGCGCATATGTAGCTGTGATAAATTGTAGTTCTTTGTAATTGTTTTTTGATACATTGTAGTTGTTAGAAGAAACTGAGGCCCTGGCGCACTGGCAAGTGAAGAAAGACGGGTGGGTTTTAGTCAGTAAAAGTCTGACACGCCCTTCCGCTCCGCCCAGAGCGGGAGAAGTTTTTTGATGAATTCCCATCCCAAAAACAAAAAAATCCTAGATAGATATAAGCCAATTCGGTACCAAAGGTACCGACACATAAAAAATGGTTATTTTAATTCAATTTACCTTCGGACTATAAAATAGATTGTAACTGAAAAATGTCACAGAAAATATGAACAAATGCACACTGTTTTAAACACAAAAACAATGATTTATTACTGTAACTATTCAATATCGATCCTCGATAAAAATCATAACTGTGGTACCAAAAGTACCGAATTGGCCTATATCTATCTAGGTATCTAAGTGATTGTGTATGATTTTAAAAATAATTAAGGTTAAGATAGCCAGAATAACGTTTTTCTTTTATATCTTCAAAAAAGACGTTGCCCCCGACTCTAGGAATTTCGTCTGTATCGTGGGTGTGTTTTATAACATATAAACTCACATACACAAACAGCCAGCAACAATTGTTTGTAGGTGATATAATTTCCGTGGGGGAATCGAACCCACGACACGCAGTGCAGCAGTCAATCGCTTTACAACTATGCTAACCATGCTGTCAATTAAAGTTGTCATACTTTTTTTTTATTTACATGTCAGTATTAGGTTATATGTCAAATACAAAATCACTCAGTTACTATTTCATGCAATTATACTCATGACGTTTGGGGTAGGGTTACCATCTGACCAGATAAATCCGGTCTAGACCGGAGTTTTACGCTTTAGACCGGACTCCGCCTGGATTTTACGTCAGACGGGATTTTTGTCATACTTGCATCTCCTCCCGCGGTTTGGGGCCATTGACATGGTTATAATACTTTGAATATAATATACTTATTGCTAATCCATTGCTCCCTATGTTCGAAACAAAAATGTGTCTGCTCAACAACGTAAATAACGCAATGAATGCTGTTGAACTGTCAAAATGAAACTCATTGCTACTGATAATGTGTTACGCAATTACCCTGCAGTCCTATTGAAAGAAGCTTTAAAAATGTTTGAAGTTGTAGCGTAAACAAAACTTTATTGTGTAACTTTCATTCCATTTTCCAAGTTATTTTTCCATTCATTCATATTTGTGTAAATTTACGGCGAATATGTCTCAATTTTTTGTAGATAAAGTTCCCATAGATTTTTCTGCCGAATTTTATTTTCTAATTATCCTAACAAAGGCAATTATTTTTCTATGAAATACAACTGACTGATTGCTATCCCTAAAATACTCGAGAGCCTTTTCATATTTAATTTTTTTCAATGGGGACAGCCCTGAAGGCGATAGAAATGGGCTGTATACATTGGTGAACTGAAATAAAAATGAAGCATAGCTCAGCTCTGTATTAGAAAGTCTTTAGTGGGAAACAACATACATAAAAATACGAAAACAAACCCTTGACAGAAGAAGAAACGCAATAAAAATAATAGAACAAAAAACTATACAATTTTTCTAAAAGGAGTTTGCACAACCAAGGAGTTTGCAATAGCACTATAATTACGTAACACACTATTGCTATCAGTTGGAATCAATTCGAAGCATATTGCTAATCCATTGCTCCATATGTTCGAAAACGTTTTTATCACCAAATCAAATTATCAAACTATTGTATCACCAAAAAGTACACTAATAAATACTTTGACTTTGAACGTGTCAGCTCAAGAACGTAAATAACGCAATGAGTGTTGTTGAACTCCCAAAATGAAACTAATAGTGTGTTCCGAAATAGGTGTTTGACTAAAAAAAACTAATTAATCCGTCAGTCAGATTTCCAAAAAATACTAGACACGTATTTTTTCTTTTTGCATATAAACAAAAAATCAAGACGACACAGTGCGTTGAAAACTCGTGTGACGTCACTGCACGCTACACTTTTTAGTAGTCGTACTTAGTAGTGACGTCATCAGCCACCACTCCTGATCTTTGATGCCTTTTACATTTGTCAATTTTTATTGATTTGATAAAACAAAATATACGTATCCAATATTTTTCTATAATCTGAATGACGGGCTAAATAGAAACAATTTTTTTTTACCCAGGAAACATCCCTATTACCCTGCTGGAAATATTCCAGTGCGTTTGTGTGTAGTCTATGTTCAAAATCAATACGATTAACTACTTAGTTATTATGACATAATGATACACACAATGGTCCATTGAAGGGACCATTGTGAGGACCAAGGGAAGGAGTGCGGAAACCAAACCTGTAACAGTAACAATATGATTAATGCTGCACGCTGTTGCTGTTCTTGCTGCTGTGTAAATTACCTAGAACCTGGCTGCTACCGTTACGCTAGATTCACTGAATCACTAATACCTACAGCTAACAGGTTGTGTTCTTGGTACTGAGAGTTCTGAGAGGCTTCTATGATCCTTGTCTAGATCAAGACAAAGGTTTATATTCATTGAAATGTTCTTAGTTTGAAATGATTAGTTCTCATTGGTGCTTATGTTTTGTGTGCCAGGCAAAAGACATAGGTTCCTACCTACCTTTTGTGTTATTTATTTTTATTTTATTTTTTATCATAAACGCTGTTTAAGTGATTAGCGATTATTTAAACATATATTAAGTTTATTCAATTTGATTCAATTAGGTACTTTTATTTTCGTATAAGATTGCAAATTTAGTGTTAATAAATACCTGAATATGAAGCATAAACTTTGTTTAGTAATTGATTATAATTTAAAAAGCATTTGTATCCTCTGCTTCCGTAGACAAATTTCTATTTTTCCCGCAATAACCCTTACCTACTTAACCTGTTGGTAACCCTGCGTATCAGCGATGCCGCTCGCTTGCCTATTATGCTGAATCCCAAATAGATGCCTTATGGCATGGAAGACACCCACTTGTGTATCTGCACACATAGCTAAGACATTGCAATGGCTAGACAGTCCTACCAGTAACCTGAAGAAGAATTATTGTATTCAAAACGTCAACTTTTAACTTCAAACGTTGTGACGTTTACGACTAAACAGAACCCTAATTGTGTCACGTACTATTACAACCAATTGGAATAATTTTGAAGCATATTGCTAATTCATTGCTCCATATGTTTGAAAAATGTATTTGCTCAATAACGTAATTAACGCAATGAATGTTGTTGAAACCCATTACCTACTACTGATAGTACAGTCAGTATTAGTGCAGTAATTGCATAACCCTAGTAGTTATGCAATTACACCGCAGTTTAGGGTCGAAGCCAACTCGTAGAGGCCCCGAGGAGTTAGGGACATTTTTGTGAAATGCTGCCCCAACCAACTATATCTATTACGACTATAGCACTATGCAAGTGCACCCAAGACCCTGCACCCTAATTATGTAACACACTATTGGTTGGAATCAATTCAAAGCATATTGCTAATCCATTGCTCCATGGGTTCGCAAAGGTGGCTGCTTAACCACGTTAATAACGCAATGAATGTTGTTGAACTGTCAAAATGAAACCCATTGCTACTGATAGCGTTTTACGCAATTAAGGGTAATTGGGTTGTATCCTAAAAAATAATTTAATGTCCATCAGATAGATTTATAAAAAATATTGAACACGTATTTTTTATTTTTTCTTTCATTCAAATACTTAGGAAGATAGATTGATTTGAAATGTCGCATGACGTCACGCCGTGGTTACAAAATATAGCACGGCGTAACGTAATTAGCCCCCACTCCGTAAATTTAATACGCTATATAGTAGTAGTAGTTTTTGGTAATTTCGACAAAATAAAAAATACGGGTCTTAATGTTTTTAATTATCTATACGACGGACTAATTATTTTTTTGATTTTCATACCTTGGATACATCCCTATTGTGGTAAAGCAGGGGTTTGTTAGTGCAGTATGTTGCAATAACAACAATATAAGCTTGCTAAAAAAGGGTGGAAAAGATCTCTCGGTAGAAAAATCCAACTTTCAAAGGAAGTGAAATATAGTGCTGGTTTTTCTTTGTTTTAGTGTCTCGTCTTCAATCTTTTATTATGAATAGCCGAGTCGTAAAAGTGACTTAGAGCTTAGGTCATGAATTCTGCGCAGGATTTTTATGTTTTATTACATACATGCTCTGCTGTAGGTGTCTGGTGTATAGATGACAAATACTCGGATGTTACTTTACTTTTCTTTATACAGCTAGCAACAGAATTCGGTTAACATATTAGGTATATAGCTGTTATTCGATAATATACATTTTGGTATTTTGTAATAAAAGCTAAGAGAGTCAAAGAGAGCAGTCCTTTACTTATACGTGAAATGATTTTTTTAAAATCCAAACCGTATCTAATGATATTTAAGATTTTAATAAAATATTTTGTGCAGTAATGAATAGTGTTCGGCCGAATGTTCGGTTTCGTTTTCGGTTTAGTTTCGTTTTCAGCGACAATCTTGCTGTAACTACGACCGAAACCGAACGTGCATTCGGTAGTTTTTGCTGTGATCGGTCATATTCGGCGTGTTGAATGAATGAATGAATCCCATCGGAGCCAATGTCGCTAATAATACGCTAGTTTGTCTGCTGTTCATTTTTTTGTTGTAGTGGAGAGTTTTCCAGTGATTGAAAGCCTATCCACTGAAATATATAATACGTATTGTGAGTATTTTTGAGGAGCAATTAATATTTTTTTAAATAAAGGTTTGTATGTTTATTATTATTATTTCAACGACTGATTATAATGTATATAATGTTTTCTTTATTTTTTCCTCAAAATATGATCCTTGTAAGGAAGTTTCCGTTTCGATTTCGGTTACGACCAAAACAGATCGTTGTCGAAATTCGTTTTCGGTTTCGTTTTCTTTAGTAAAACTAGTTTCGGTCGGACACTAGTAATGAAAATTTCGAAAACAAAAGCGTTGGTCGACTTTTGTTGCTGATTGTAAAGTTTCTATGCGTAAGAAATGTTTCTGTTTGTTTGTCTCTACTCTCTACCGACTAACAGCTGTCTTCAGCCGAACGGTTTCGATTCGGTAAAAAACTCATCGTCAACACTTTGACGTGAGTTTGAAGTGTGTAGCTGACACTACTTTTACAGAATATATCAGTCCAAATAGTTTGTCTTTTTGTTTGTGGTCTTAGGTGGCCTATTTTTAAACCTAGCGCTATCAGTGGAGTTACTACCAAGTTCAGAGTAAATACTGACCAACTTTTCCAAGAACAGATATGAGAAGCTTTATAATTGTAATATATTTAGGTTTCAAGTTGTTTCTAGGAAGACTGTAATTCAGTAACTAGAGGAAAAGTACCCGCCCTTATATTGTGAACAAAACATAAAACTTCATCTACACTACAGCATCATATACCTAATTTACCTAAGTTTCTCGTCTTGTGCTCGACATAGAAGAAGCAGTTTTTTTTTCTCTAAATATCTGATTTTTGTTGAGTGTAAAGTTCAGTGAAATGAGCTTATAACAGGGAGCTGTCAATAGTTAGCATTAGTTAAAATGACATTTCTCACCACGATTACTTTAAGTAGGTACTTAAGTTTTGACGGTGAGGACGGGTTACAGTACTGCAGCATTTCAACTATACTGTAACGCGAAGTAACGTAGGTATATAAAACAAAATATTTCAGAAATCCCGGCCGAAAGATATATCTTTTAGATAAATAATTCTGTAGATTGTAGAAGTATAAATTCTACTTATTGAAAATATAAAATTTTTGTCTGTCTGTTTATTTAGGCATCACGCATAAAGTATTGGTTCGATTACGATGAAACTTGGTATAACTGATATCCTGGGCTACACTGGGTACTTTTTATCCTGGAAAAATATATACAATAAAATACAAACTTAATTTTGCGGTTCGATCCCTAGGCCTGATTACTATACCAACCGAAAATAATAAGTTTGTCGTAGGTTACATCACCCGCGGTGGAGTTCACAAAGGGGTGCTGCACACGGCTACGAAACTATAATCTTTTATCTCCCTCAAAATAAAATGGACTATCACACACTACGGTAATAATAATTATTATGTCATATTTTCGGTATTTTATAGATAGGTACTTACCTAATATTGTTAGGTAGGATTAGTCACTCTTATAGATATTAGTTTTTAGAGATTTTGCTTATTTATTAGTATATATTATATATATAAATATACCTACATTTATGTGTATAAACTAATAAATAAGCAACACCTTCTATAAAGATATTCTTAAAGTTTTTTAATTGAACACAGGGTTCACGCCGGGACTGAAATATCTGTTAATACCGAAATGCTCGACATTCTACACAAATAGCACTTTACACAAAAAACTCATTGATAAGTTTCGTCGTCCATGCGAACGAAGTCGCGGGCACAGCTAGTTCGAAATATAATTATACAGGTTGTATCTGACATCGTAACGTTCTATACAGGCTGTATCTGACATCGTAACGCAAACTTCGTGAAAAGGCTAGACCGTTTGCCACTAATAAAATTATGATAGTCATTTATGTCGTTAATGAACAGTTACAGAAATAACAGAGTTTAAAAAAGGTGTCGGCTCGGCCCTTGAACGTTGCAAGTGTGCCGCCGTGCAAGTTTGTAGGTATGACGTTGATTCCTGGTGTGAACTCTATTAAATCAGCTGATAAGATAGTTTTCCAGTTTTGTTTTCATTGTGTTTTTTTGTGTAGTTAGCGAATTAATTAATTTTTACTTTAAAATCTTATTGGGTTATAAAAGTATAGCAATTATGAATGATCCAAAGTGAAAAAAACGACATATATTTTTTTTTATCATGAATTGAATGATAAAAAAAAATATATGTTAAAATGAGCCAACGCAAAATTCCACCACTGGGGCGTTCAGAATCGTGTGCTGGATCCATGGTACTCGTTTGTGCGTCGATGTCAGATACACCCTTTATGATTCGAAACTTTGACTTGGGTTTGAAAAATTGATTTATCATCTAATTATAATACGGGGGCCGGCTGAAAAGTTTTAAGCCTATGTATTAAAAATGCTGATAGAATTGTACAATAAAATTATTTTTCAAAATAGTCTCCTTCTACTTCAATACATTTCTTACATTTATTAAAAAGGGCTTTTAACCATGTGAAAAAATATTAACGGTTTGAATTCATTTATTTCTAAAGATTACAAATCACTTTACAGAAATAAATACTTAATTTGACTAAATTAGGTACATTTTTGTAGTCCAGGAATAGCAAGAACATCTTTGCCTTCAAAATAATCGTCGACAGCCGCCTTCATTTCCTCGTCACGGAAAATCTCTGTCCTCTGAGGTCCTTTTCCAAATTTGAAAAAAGGAAATAATCGCTAGGGGCCAGGTCTGGACTCTAGGGTGGGTGTTTGATTTCATCAAATCCTTTCTCGACGAGGGCGCGCCTTGCAAGTCGCGCCGTGTGGTCCGGCGCATTGTCCTGCAAAACAGGACTCCTTTTGCCAGTTTGCCTCTTCTTTTCTCCAAAACCACTTGACGCCCTTTGGTCAACAAGACCGCGTAATAGTCTCTGTTTAATATAGTATTTTTGGGAAGGTAATCAATGAATAAAATTCCTTCACAATTCCAAAAAATAGTGGCCATGAGCGTGGACGCTGATCTTTCCACTTTGAACTTCCGTGGCGGCTTTACTCCCTTTTCTATCCATTGCATTGACTCTTGTTTTGACTCCAGATAGTACGATCTGCCGAATCAATGTTTCATCAACAGTGACAAGGCGAGAAAAACATCGTCAGCATTATCGCCACAGATGTCCAGGAACTCTTGTGAAGCTGTGACTCGATGCTGCTTGTCCAGCGGCGTGAGCATTTTCAGCACTCATCACGCACACACCTTTTTCATTTGCAAACAGTTTTTTCTTTTTATAATTTACTAGCTTTCCGCACGCGGCTTCGCCCGTGTGGTATTCGGTTATATAGCCCTTTTTAGATTTCCCTCGGGAATATAATTTTTTTTCAATAAAAGGTAGCCTATGTTCTTTCTCAGGGTCTAAAGATTGTCTGTGCCAAATTTCATCAAATCGGTCCAGAGGTTTAAGCGGGAAAGCCTAACAGACAGACAGAGTTACTTTCGCATTTATAATATTAGTATGGATAAATGGCGCTTGACCGCAATCCCGCCTGGTGGACCTTGATTCGCCGATTTTCGAGAACAAATTTTTTCACTTTTTCAATGTTTTTTTGGGTAATGGCGGTATTTGGGCGTCCCGGCCGGGGGTCATCTTCGAGCTATTCCCTGCCGTACTTGAAGTCTCTTCTCCAACGTTTTACGGTAGCAAATGAAGGTGCAGACTCTCCATAAACTGCATGTTTTCAATATGTCCGTCAGCGTTTTGTTCTTCTTTGTGAGGTATTTTATAACAGCTCTGTACTCCAGTTTTGTGCAGCGCGGATGACTCAGACATGGTGATGCTTATGGTTCAATTATTAAAAATGTAATGATTCTAATGATGAAATTAGTTATGTGCAGCCCAAGTTATTAGTAATGCATTAAGGTACTTAGACTCAAAACTTTTCAGCCGCCCTAGTATACGACTTCAAGAATGTGACCAGTACTTACCTTGTCGCAGCTTCTCAACATACCTATAGACGAGTTTCTACAGAAAAGGTTCCACATAAAAGATGCCTACTACCTACATAATATTGAACAAAATCCTTCACATACACGTTATGTAAGCAGTAGGCAGAAGCAATATCCGTTCAGTATTGTCGACTGTCAGTTTATTTATCTGAAAACATGTGGAGTTGGAGCGAACAGCTACGATGAGTATCACTGTGTAGTTTACTATGTGATGGGAACGGCTGAATGGAAATATTACTTACTTATATACCCCCGCACACACACACGTTACACCGTACATATATTCATTCGCTTTAACTGTTTTTGTGTTTACCTATTCTATGTAGTCTCCCTCTTTTTAAATATTTTTTGTTTAGTTATCAAATATATAACACTAGTTTTAAATTACATATTTTTGTTTATAATTATGAACTTGTTAAGAAATAATCACGCCATGGAACGGATTCACTGCAATCCGTTCCATGAAGCTACCACCATAGCTGCCTTGTTTCGCAAGACCTTCCGAACACCGAGCGCTACCGAGAAATATCATACTGTGGGGTCCAACCTGTGATTCACAGATTGCGTTATACCGTTCGATTTAATTTAGTTATAATCTAGACTTAAGAACTTCACTTTTTGTTCTAACATCGAACAGATTGTCGCGTCTTAGGAATAATGAATTGTAACGTTAATTACTTAATTAAACGCATAAGTAAATTCGTTTCGGTTTCATTCTGCATCCTCAACGGCAGCCCTACGTTATTAACTAGTGCTTGACCGCAATCCCGCTTGATGGTAAGTAGTGAAGCAATCGTTGATGTTAAAGCGCGCTTGTATGTTAAGAGCCTATTCACTCAACAAAACGAAGGAAGGCGGCTGTTGAGCGAGGTCACGCAATATCAAACCCACGATCCAACACGACCAACGATGCTGCGTCGTAGGAAGATTGATTTGTAGACCCTCCACGACCACACTCCCGACACAACAACATTTGGTGCATTGTACCAAGCACACATTACAACATTACAACACAACTGCTCAGACCCGTCCTCCGTACGGTTTCACCAGACATCATGCCGGAACACGACGAATTGCTTGGCGGTAAGACTTTGTCTGGTGGGTGGTAACTTTTGCAGGCAGCTGATGTTATGGCCTACCGCCATTTAATAAATATATAGAGTAGATCACCTGGAATCACCGAAAAGGTCGGAGAGGATTGTCAGCGTCGCATCGATGTGTGCGTGGCAGCTATTTTCCGATGGCAGAGATGATCTAAGGTGAGCTTCTATATCACGTCCAGGACAAAGAGCTATGTATATATATATATGTTGTATATATAGTTACACTGTTGCTTATATTCTTATATATTATATGTTGTACTATGACATATATTAGAAAACTACCACAAAGTGCAAAGTTCGACGGCTCGCTGTGCGATTGTCTCCACATGACATTGGCAGAATAGTCGTTATCTACTCTGTTTCCAAAGGAAAAAAGTGCTATATTTTAGCACAAACCTATTGATATTTTTACACTGATGCAATACAATATGATGTCCAGCCGATAGATTCAATAAAAAATGTCACCTTGGAAAGTATGGTGACATAACCTTAGAGTGAGTTATCAATAGTGTGTATACCTAGCATTACTTGGAATGACAGCAAAGTCCACGCTTCATCATCGTCATAATTTTAGCCGAAAGACGTCCACTATTGGACTTAGGCCTCCGCCAAGGATCTCCACAGCGACCGGTCCTGCCCCTCCCGCATCCAGCAGTTTCCCGCGACCTTTACCAGTTCGTCGGTCCACCTTGTCGAGGGCCTACCCACGCCGCATCTCGAGAACTCGTCGGCCCCATCGGGCATCAGTCCTGCGGGCAGTATGCTCGACACACTGCCACTTAAGTGTTGCAATTCTTGGGACTATGTCGGTTACTTTTTCCAACATAAAAGAAATCGTTTGATGAAGGTTTTTCGTTCGATATTTAGGCAAACACCTAACGTCCATACACATGAATATTTGCTGATCAATTAATGAAGCTTTCAGTTAAATGTCTACCTATATACTTCCAATAATCCAACACATAACCCCAGCACATAAACCACCATACTCCAAACTAATTTGTTACATCTAATTCGATCCTTAACAAGACGATACCGTAAACTTACCATATATACCTGCACGCACACACAAACACCCTATATATTCATTTAAGCCTTCCTAAAGTAGCTCCCACACTGTAGGAGAGACGCACACATACATGCCAAAGCCGCAAGGCACGTAACATAAGGAGCTTGGAAATTAATTTAGCTCGGAACTAGCTGGCAAATGGATAGACGTGTGAGCCTGGGGGGGAAGGTGCCTCCCCGTGGGGGTGAAAGGGGGGTGTGTCGGGAAAATTCGGCGTTTAGGTGAGCCTTTGTGGTGAGACCGGTTGCGCTTAGCAGTAATTGTGTTCCCTTGTATATTGGTAGAGTTTGATTATAATTGATATTGTTATGTGAACTCGCCGGTTATGTATTGTCGACGTTTGTTATGGTTTAATGCGAAGGTCAATTTTAGTAATTATTTCTAAGACTAGCCGCAGTCTCATCTCAGGTACAATAGTATTAAGAACTTGTCATAAAAATAGGCAAATATGTAGATTGAGATTAGACTCTCTCTTGTATATACAGGGTGTAGTATCTGACATCGTAACGCAAATTCGCAAAAAGGCTACACCCCATGCCACTTATAAAATTATGATAGTCATTTATGACGTTAATGAGCGGTTACAGAAATAACGGTGTTTAAAAAAACGTGTCGGCTCGGCCTTTGAACGTTGCAAGCGTGCCGCCGTGCGGGTTTGTAGATATGACGGTGATCCCTGATGTGAACTCTATTAAATCAGCTGACAAGATAGTTTTTCGAGTTTTGTTTTCATTGTGCTTTTTTGTGTAATTAGCGAATTAATTAATGTTTACTTTAAAATCTTATTGGGTTATAAAAGTATAGCATTTATGAACGGTCTAAACTGAAAAAAACTACATATATTTTTTTGATAGTCATGAAAAAGCCGACGAAAAATTCCACCACTGGGGGGTCAGAATTATGTACTGGATCCATGGTACTCGTTTGTGCGTCGATGTCAGATACACCCTTTATATTCTGAAGACCTGTAAATGACCTTACATGTATTCAGAATATATACACAAGTGTGTAGTGCTTCAGAGATCATGGGATATAGACGAAACAAAAGTTGTTATGATATTTTCAATCATCTGTTATATATGTAATCATATGTTGTTGTGTTATGTTTCTTAGCTCTAACTATTCTATAGGAATATGCTACGAAGCTGATAATTCTTATTACTTCTGTATCAGATTGGTAAAGTCAGCAATAAAAATCGATTAATAACTTAGTTTTCGAAATCTTAATTACTGGCTTAATTAATCTTATTACTTATTTTTGACATTTAAATAAACAACATAGCTCTGATTCCTTTTGTTACCTTTAACTTTTAGATTTTGTTGCTAAAAAGTGCATTGTCGAATAATTTCATCTTAATCTACTTTTGTTGCCGAACTCACATACGGCTACTCTTCCAGTTTTAGCTGACTTCGCATTGTATAGATTTCTGGTGCATTCAGAGGTCAACTTATACTGGTTATATATACAGTATATTAAGAAATAACTTTTACCACAACTATTTGGTAGTTGAACAAAGAGAAAAAGTCAATTATGTTAAAGTTAAATTGAAGGCAGCATCTCATTTTATTTAATAAAAAAAAAAACGTTGCCTCACACTCCTGTTTCGTTGAATGTACCTGCAGCATGTTTAGAGATTTATTATTAACGGAATCTTGTTATATCTATGTAGAATAACCTATAAAAAATACTAAAATCTTTTAAGATATAAACCCTACGGTAGTGCTTCAGTTAAGATCGAAAAGTTTGTGTCCAAACACAATGGTATTATTGTTTCCTTAAAAGAAAACCCTGTCCGACCCGTGAAGGTGTTGTTAGGTATCGATAACTGATTCTACTAATAAACTAAAACTTAAAAAAAAACCGCTAAAAAAATAAATATTATTTCGCAAAAAGAGGTAACTTAATAAATGTGCGTAAGCACCCTTCCGCGGGTGGCGGGCGGCAGGGCACGCGGCACGTGGTCGCATCGCTATTCGCTCAGAATAATACCGGTGTTGTCACTTTTTTAAAACTTACCAAATTTCGGGGAAGTTAGAATTAATTCGCGGGAAAAAAAGATTATTTCAAAATTCATTTGTATTGGTACTATGAGGATTACGTAAAATTTTATATTATATTTGGTCATGTGTTTACCTAACCTTCTGTCCGACCCATAAGGATAATTCCTTATGGGTCGGACAGGGTTTTCTTAACATACTGTATATGTAGAATGTAGATTGATGTATAGCCCTTAGTGTAACGTCTAGATTCGGTCATTTCGGTCGGAAGTTAAGTGGGGATATAAGCACAGAGGCGCCCGTGGCGCGAGCTTGGTACTACAAGGTCTACAACGAGTTTTTTTTTTTTTTCAATAAAAATAGAAGATCTATGCAAAAATATTGATTTACCAATGAAACCATGAAATAAATTTAAATAGATGAAATGAAATACATGAAAGAAGTTTCACTTCAGTCGTGTGGTCATAAGCACACTCGTATTTTTTTTTCAATGCAATCGTTGATGGTAAAGCGCGCTAGTTTATTAAGCCTATTCACTTAAAAAACTTAATGAATAGGAAGGAAGATGGCAGTTGAGCGAGGTGCAACAATATTTAAACCCAACAACACGACCAACGATGCTGCCTGGCGCAGCATGTAGGGAGATTGATCTGGAGACCCTCCATGACCAAACTCCCGACACAACTACATTTGGTGCATCGTACCCGGACGCATCGCAACATAACTGCTCCGACCAGTCAGTCCTCCGTACGGCTTCACCAGACATCATGCCGGAAGACGAAAAATCGCATGGCGGCAAGACTTTGTCTGGTGGGTGGTAACTTCTGCCGGCAGCCGATATTATGGCCTACCACCGAGAATGCTAGTGCTAGGGATTCACACAATGATAGTTCACTCCACCTAACTTTTCACCGTAACATTTCTACAGAATGAAATGAAGATAGATCTTTGTATAACCTTACTATAGGTAGGTAGGTACACGTGTGCTATACTGTGATGGTAGCTAAACTCGATGTTTAAGGCCAACTTTACCTAAATCCAGAACTTATTTTGAATCCATGACTGTATCTCATCATTCACCAACATCAAACATCTAACTGTATCTAATGAAATACACGTCAATATTCTCGCGTCAAAGGCCGCACAATATCCGTGCGTGTCACACAAACACACAGACACACACGCGTATACTAGCGTGTACGTGTACAATGTTAACATACATGCACGTAAAGTACCACCGTCACTCCGGGCGATTGCCGGATAACCAGCTTATTAATATCCGGGCCGTCTCCTGTGTATATCTTTGATTTATATTTTATATACCTATGTAGTTATTGTGGAATGTTGAGTAGGGATTTTAGAGAGTTGTGTAAGTAGGTACTTAAATTGTAGAGAATTTTGTAGGTACTACGACTGATCAGAAAGATATACATAGTTATTTGGCTGTGTGGCGACATGCCGAAGAACACAGCCAAAAAAATAAAAAATAAACTTGTAAAATTACTACATTTTAATATTATTTAATAGGAATAACTAGGTATAATGGCAGGACCTTTAGATTACAATACCTTAATTCACCAAAGGATAATTAAAATAAAAATAATGATGACGTCACAAAACGGTCGACAGTTGACCTACACTCAATACGCATTCAAATAAAGAACAACAAAAAATGTTCCATTTACATATCCGTCACGCCATGGTTAGCTGACAACTACGGCCCTTTCAAATATCACGATCAAAGAAATAAACTGAGATTAATTCGCGCCCTGTGAAAACAATGAAGGTTCTCGCCCTAACAAAGGGTTAGGACAAAGGGCACGAATGGAGTTTAGTCTATAACTCTGCATGTGACTTCTAAACTTATTGTTTTAACGTTTGACAGACGAAAACAATGCTAGAGAAATTAATTCGGTGCTTGCTGTGTGTTTTTTTTTTATTTTTGGTTTTGCAACGCGGGTATAGTACAAAACACTTTTGTAATCTGTGTTGAATTTTTCAATCTTTTGTTCTTATTTCGAATTCCGACCGATGTTAGCATAAATTATAAGCACTGAAAGGTCATAATAATTAAAAAATATTAAAACACGGAATCACCGTGAAAGATTGAATACAATATTCAGTTTTCCAACACTTCCTAAGTTTTAAAAAGTAAATAGGAAAGGGCAAATCGTACTAAGTATTTATTCAGTGCACACAATCTTAACAAATTACACGAAACTATTAAAAGTAGGTGCCAATATAGAAAAATATTGAATGAAAACATACCGTAAGAAATTAAATGCCAATTGGTACCTACTAACGATAATATGGTATGTAGTATTTATTAGTATGGTTTAAAACAGGTTTTAAATTAACATAACGAATACGAACGGTAGTAACTAATGTTCATAAAAATAATGCCATTGTAAACAAGACAGAGAAAACAATCATTTCACAAAAGTAACCGTCTCCAATCAATCAAAATTTCAATAAAGAACTGTACATGAGTAAAAAATAAATACTAAGTAGACATGATTTAAAAAATGGCGGCAATTTTTTTCTTTTTTTTTCTGCCACTGAATTGCAGACTACGGCATGGCTTCAAAAAGTCTATCAGAGCGGAATATTCAGTTCGTCAAATGGTAATCAGAGGGAGGCATTATACGTTATGGTTCAAATATCACAAGCGAAATCTGTACAAGATTTTACTTTTACGAGAAAATAAAAACATAGATAACTTTGATTGAAGATAATACCTACTTTAATATTTTTATCTGTTGAAAAAAATGCGTATACTTGATGGAAAAAGAAAGTGTATTACATGTCATGAAAAACACATTTTCTCATCAAGGGAAAAAAAACTTTCAGTTCCCAGGCACGTAAGCCTACTCGAAATTATTTTATTTGCGTGCACGCTGTTTGCTTCCTTACGTGGTTGGACTAAGGTTGGAATTGGTTTGTGTGTAGTCGACAAAGAGTTAAAGGTTTAATACACGTGACTGTGAGAACGCTAGTTGTTACGGTCGTAACAAGGCGAGCGCATCAAAGGACGTTTTTCAAAGAGAACGTGATTCTCGACCGATGCTTTAACAAGTCCGCCCCCGGGTGACTCGGGGGAAACTCGACAATATATTTTTAAGAATTACAATTTTATTTGAAGGATTTTATGGCAATGTGTTTGATGTAATGAATGCTTATTGTTCTGTTTTATTTAGAATGCTAATTTAAGAATGTGCGTTGGTTTTGTGGATGATACAGGAGTTGGTAGAAGTGCTCTGGGCTGAATATAGAGCATTTTGCGCTGAATTTATTTTGTTTTATAACTTGTTTTATAGTGTTTCATTTCAAATAAAGTATAGAATACATTTTGATTGCTTCGGGATTCAATTGTTCAGCTGTAGATATACAAAAGCTGGTATAAAGTATTTATTTAGTAGAGATGTACTATCTGAAAAATCGTGGATAAAAAATAAAAAACTTGTGTCTATCGCACCATATTGTACACTACTTATGCTTGTATGTTGCTTTTATTACTGTTAAGTTATATTGTAACAATTGTAAATAGTCGAAAATAGTACGTCTCTTATGTAAGTAAAAATCTCAGATTTTTCTTGCATCTGCTGGCACATTAAAAATATGAATATTCTCAAAAATCTAACCTATTCATTAAAACAAATCACTTTAATAACCACTTTCAAATTCAAAACATCAAGTCGCTCCCATACATTCACCCCCCCCCTAACTCCCCCTTAGCAATCCCAATAGTTTCGATAGTTCCCCGGTTGGGATTAAACCGGGGAACGGATAACATGGGGCATGTGTCTTCGACGTCACCTCGGCGGTACTTCACCCCGCTACAAAGGTAGGGACTGATTGGAAATCCGAGCTGTATATATGCGGTGCCTACTGTATTAGGGTTAATGCTTCGAATTGTAGGTGTGCTATGGTACTTTTTTCTTTATAAGTTGTGAATTTGGGGTACCCTAGAGACTTGTTTTTATATAAGTATAAGTAAAGTATAAGTACTGATGAGCATTAACCATACATTTGTGATGTATAAACGTCTACGTTTTTTTTTTTAAATTATAAAATAGTGCTTGACCGCAATCCCGCTTGATGATAAGCAGTGACGCATCGATGATGGTAAAGCTCACTAGTTTATTTAAAATTAATTGTTTGTATGTATGTATAACTTTAAGCGATGTTTATAAATAAACCCATCGAAATACAGATGAGTGCAATTAAGTCGGGTAGAGATTGAATATTCTAAGACGCCTCACAGGAATAAATGCGTGTAACGCTTAACATATGTATTTAAATATCATTGTGTCTTTGTCATCTTCAAACGATTGACAGTAACAGAACGATTTTTGAAATACGTTTAATGTTGAACGTTTTCATGCTACAGTTGCTTTTAAAGTTAATGCTAGAAAGATACATATATTACTTATTATTAGAACCAGGTAGATTAGAGGTACTTATTAAGCCTGAAGTTTAGTCGTGTTTAGAAAAAAAGTTCCTGCTTTAGCTCGTACGCGACAAAACTTTTTTTTTTTTTTTTTTTTTTTTTTTTTTTTTTTTTAAATAATTATAAACTAGCGCTTGACCGCAATCCCGCCTGATGGTAAGCAGTGATGCGATCGTTGATGGTAAAGCGTGCTAGTTTATTAAGAGCCTATTCACTCAGAAAAACCGAGCGAATACGAAGGAAGACGGCAGTTGAGCGAGGTGATGCAATGTTAAACCCAACAACACGACCAACGATGCTGCGCCAAAGGGAGATTGATCTGAAGACCCTCCACGACCAAACTCCCAACACAACAACATTAGGCGCATCGTACTCGGCACACATCGCAACACAACTGCTCAGACCCGTCCTCCGTACGGCTTCACCAGACATCATGCCGGAACACGACAAATCGCTTGGCGGCAAGACTGTCTGGTGGGTGGTAACTTCTTCCGGCGGCTGATGTTATGTGTATTATAAAAAAAAAAAACTTAGAATAAAAAAATAATGTGGTTATTTATTCGTTGAAAATAATGAATACTCGAATCATCAATTTATTGGTATTAAAGTAACACTGTTATCTCTCATATTAAAAGTTTTCTGCGATATTATCAGATTACATTTATTACTCTACTTAATTAAAATTTGCTAAGACATAAACGAACGTACTTTTACAGACAAAATCATATAAGTACTTACCCTACCTTTATATAGGTATCTATTACATTTGTGGCGAAGGTAAGATCGCTAGAATTTGTCTCTCTCTCTTTGTGACAGTGATTTATAGTGGTCGTGTTCAGTCGATCTCCCCCGACATCGTCTCGGCACCGATCATACATGAAGGCGATTATAATTTAAATAAGTTTTTGGAACTTTCTTGCTACAAAGGAAGAAATAAAACCAATATTTTTTCAAAACAAATATTTAATAAAGAAATTTCTTAAAAATACATTTCATAGCACAAATACAATTGGCAAATACAACAAATATTAGTTAAACAAATAGCTACATTATTTCAAACATAAACAAACTAGTGAAGGCTTAACTTAATTTTACGCAACATAAAATAAGGAGTGATACGAACCGTAGACATACGATTCGTAACTAATAAATGAACCGACCGATGTTATGGGGACCGAAGGACCAAATATATGGGAGGAGGGAAACTGTATTAGATTTATATTGTATTTTGTTTGCTTTGTTTTCGGGTAAATGGTAGTTAATTTTCTGCTGTAGTTGATGTGGTGCATTGGTTTATATTGGAAGGAATGTTTCGATTACAGTGCACAAGTAATTGAAACTTTTGTGAATAGTCTTGATACTTTTATGTTTTCAATGCGACGGTTGTATCTTTTTTTAAGGTGCTACGGGCCACTTTAAGAAAAAATCATTTCATATTCTTATTCAAAAATCATGTCGTTTCTTGTTCTTTTAAATTGTTAAAGGTCTCAACAAGTTTTTACTCAGTCAAAATCATTTGAAATGAACCAATTACAGGTAATTTTGTATTGTGAAAGGGTCGGCCAGTCAATACGGTGAAACTAGATGCTGCATTTATATAAATTAAACATTTAGAAGTGTAAAGGTGTAGAGCAATAGAGTATCATCGACTTGAAATCCATCTCTTTGTCTGTTACGCAAACTTATTAATGTGGTAAAAATAGAAAAAAAGTAATTATAATGAAAATAATCTTTATTATGATACACACAAGATTGATGATGAGACCAGTAGGTACTTAGTACATTTGAAAACCCTTTGCAATTCATTGCAAAGGGTTTCATTTTGACAGTTCAACAACATTCATTGCGTTATTTACGTTGTCGGGTAGACAGTGAGCAGACACATTTTTCGAGCATATCGAGCAATGGACTAGCAATATGCTTCGAAATGATTCCAACTGATAGTTTAAGTGTGTTACACGATTAGGGTGCTGGTGTACAAAAATACATGGAATATTTTAAATCTACACAGATCATGTAAGCATGTTTTCTAAACTTGACAATTCAGTCTCTTAGAAGACATGTGTTTCATTAGTATCAGTTGAGTTTATACAGTCATTTCGTTAATGAGTTTCCTTATTATTGCATCATTCCCTTGTTGCGATTGTTACCTAAATAATCCATCGTCCATTTTTATCTTTCGCATCAGACATTTCTTAAAAAGAAAGGCTTCTAATAAAATTACACACACAACTTCGTACAACCTACTTACTCTATAAATATTATTGAGTATAAATTCGAAACACGTGTAATGAAAGTAGAACGTTCCACAGGGCGAACCTGAATCCACTAAACACTTGAGCTCAACTAAACCTTATAAGTATTCGTTCGCAGTTAATCTAAAACATTTTGTATTAAAAACTTATTATACCTAGGTACGTTATAATAAAGTGTTCTCTTTTGACAAAAACGCGCTCGTATAGCATTTTATTTAAAGAGACCCAATTTAAAGGCTTTGAAGCGTAGGGAGGCCTCTATATCACATATAGGGTAAAACGCCCACTCAAACACACACGTATTATTATACGAATGTATATAGTCAGCATATAGCCTGGGGGCCCGTCAAACGCCCTGAAAGTCACGTATGCCTGGTGGCCTCGCAATGTTATTATCCAACACTTACGCACGAACATACACTCACGCATCTATACATATCTGTGTGCGCTATAGATGTGCGTAGGTAGGCGAGCCCGGGCATCGCGGCCCACACGACCCCGACCGAAGGGACAAAGCGAAACGGGTTTGTCCCAAGGGAAATTCAATATTCGGGACTAAACCTTAACTCCCCCTTAAGACACCCCGTCTACCACCCCCGGAATGCTTATATGGCCACGACGTGTATCGATTTTCTTGCCAAATGGAAGATTGGTGTCGAACCGTTCTCGGCGGACGAATGAATGATGTATTGGAGTGGCGAGTGAATACTTCAAGTGTGTGTGCGCCACCTTCGGGGTTTTGTGTTTAGCCACCGTATCGGCTCTGATGGAAATCTCTTTCGGAAATTGACGTGAATTTTTTATTTCGGTAATGCATTGCGGGGTGAGGGGGGCGTTCGGTAACCGCGTATTTCTTTGAGCTCAACGCCAATTATCTCTGAAATGCTCTTTGAGGTGACTGATTGGATCGCAACCGTTGCTTTTAGGACTCTGCTGCTCACTGTTATGAATATTGAGATTTCTGTGTGGAATATCGTTACAGCGTTGATCACGGAAGTTAGCATATTATCTTAATGGATCGACTGACATTAGCTATATACTTAATTTTTTATCTACTCATTTAAAATGAGTAGCATAAAAGTAACTACATTTCTAAGAGTGGTTTGTTATTTACTTTCCTTATGGATGGATAGAACACATATTTACAATATAAACTGGAGCAGTCCCTGCATGACGTACTAACTTATTCACAAGCGAATCCTTTAAGGGGAAATCTCGACTTTTATGTACGTAACATGCCATAAACCGTTGCCATAAACTTTCCTCGTAAAATACGTTACAACCAAATTATAAATATTTACTCTATTTGTTTATTACTTGTGACAAGATCAAATAGTTATAAAATTATTGTTAACACGGAACAATGGAATTCATTAAGTAATTGAAGCGTATCTAAATCAATCTTCTTATTATAGTCAATAAAGTTAAATTAATTTGTTTGGGCTAAGGCAGGAAGAAACGCCAGGGTGTCATCACGGTGGAGCTTACGGTGGAGGTTTTCCTGGTATGGATGGAGCACTGCCGTGTCTTCATGCCGGAGATCACTGGCGTCCGGAGCTGGTCTTGGTCCCGGCTATAGTATGAGCGTAAGTGCATGGCAGGCCGTCACCTTTTACGAAACAGTTATGCTCGCAAAGGAGGAGGCAGAGGGAAAGGCAATCTTTGCGGCCTCACGCCCCTTATTGCTGTAGGAGATGCCCTGGACGTCGCGGTCGGGTGTCAGCACCCGACTCTACGCCACCGTATGGGCGGGCTTACGTTGTGTGAGCATTGGATTGCTCAGCGCCCGTAAGGACCAGGTCTGGGTTGAAGACGCGTTATGTTTGACAAGCGCCTCAAAGAGATGTCGGCAAATCGTGAAGGGATCCACTAGGAACGCCGTTTGCTAGAGCCGCAGTTTTTTAGAAAAAGATACCATAGCCCAAGGCATATGCAAGTGAAGGAACACGGATGGCTTTTAGTCCGTAAAAGTCTGACACGTCCTTCTGATTCGCCTAGAGCGGGAGAAAAATAATTTCTCCCGCTCATGACGTCCCAGTCAAAAAAAAGAGGTCTTAGTATCCGTTTTAGTAGATACTTTTTGCACATTAAAATAAAAAAACAATTAGGTCTTTTAGTATTCACACTCTACGGTCTCATTATCTATTGTCCTATCACAGGTATGCTAGAAGAGATTTCTTTAGAAATAACCATCACCTTTGTATCTATCTATTTTTCTGTTCTTTTTACTGTTTTTGTTTGTCTGTCACCAGGTTGTATCTCAAGAACCGTTATAGTGGGACAGTTGGAATTTTCACAGATAATGAAGTTATGAAGCAGCAATAACGCCGCAATATAAATACATAATTGCTGCTGAACAAATGTAAAAAAGAAAAAAAAAAATTGTAGGGGAAACTCGACACACTCAGGCGGCTTTTATGTTTCCTTATTAATAACATTCATATCCACGCCAGACATGCCAGTCTATAATAAAGTTCCGTATCAATAGAAAAGGTTTTAGGGCCCAAACTACCTCAGAACAGAATAAAAATCTCAATCAACCTTAACTTAAAGCTTCAGCGATAAAGTTGACAATCTATTAAGGACATAGTATTTAATCAAGTAAATAGCAAATTATCCTACTTACTCCTCTTTAACCTTTAAATAAGGTCGAAAATCATCTTAACGTCTATAAAAATAATCTTCATATAATTTTGTAGATTAAAAAAGATGTCACAGTAACAAAGAAGCCTTTCAATCTTAATAAAGAACTAAATCAGATTACTTTTTATAAATAAACGTTAAGTTAAAGATAGAATTTGACTTACAAAGTTCAGACAGTTTTATTTTTATCCGGCTCGACTTTGTTCTTGTCCTTCAGTTAATTTGTATATAAATTTTTGTCTTCTTAACTTATTTCTTCTTTCAGAAGGCCAGTTTCCGTAATTAAGAACGTTCTAATAATCTAATGTCAAACCTGTCAGAGTTTTGGCGGGAAAGCTAAGATGAGTTGCCACGCTCATTTTTCATAGGTCTTTTAAATTGTTTATAGTGTCGTTTACTAAATAAAAACGAGTGATTTATGTAGTAAAAAGTGCATTCAGTGAATAATTCATAAAGAACATTAAAGTATTGTAGCATAGTGGCCACATCATGACTTTGTCCCAAACCTTCCTCCTAGACGGATCACGCGGGAAACGAAAGGAGATAGGTTATGAAAGAATTTCCCACATTTTCGTGGAGGGCGTCAGGATTGGGGTTGAGGCCCAGATGAAGTACCTATCTGGGTGTTTTTGACACCGACTTCCGAAATTAGTTATTTTTTAATTTGAAGTGTTTTTAGGAAGTCGGTTGTTTTTATTTGTAAAAAAGTTTTTATTTTACACTTTTTAGTTGTGAAAAGTACTGTAAGCAAACGACGTCATTTTGTTTACTTTACTTAATTTTTACCCGTAATTTTTCATAAACGAAAGCACTGAACCGATTTCTATAAAATTCCTATGAGACCAAACTGAAAGTTTGAGCAATGCTAGACATATGCGATAACGCAATTTAATTCTCTTGTTTTTAAGTGATTGTTAAATAAGCGTGACGAGTAGGTAGTGGTTGTCCTATATTAAACTCCAATGCTGTACCTTTTTGAGGAATTCCCTTGACTGCGTATGGTCTTCATCATCTGATTTACTGCAGACCATCATTTTAACACATAAGGGTGCAAAATTCTCATCAATATAAATGATTGCAGTCCAAACACAAAGTAGCTACTGTAAACCGTTGAAGAGTTCCCTGAACAGGCCTTTGTTTTCATCATCAGAGCTCTAATGTCAGTCACAACCCGGATGGGTTGCATAAGAACGTATTGATAAGAACCTTACACTGTAAAGTTCTTATCAATACGAATTAATCAAGCACAAACACAAGGTAGCTGCTGTGAATCGTTGAGGAGTTCCCTCGCGTCTCTCCCGGCTCCATCATCAGATCTGCTCCAGACCCTTATTTAATTGTAGTGCTATAAAATAACTAATGAAAAAAACTTACAAATGCACTAGCCATCCCTAGAGTTTTTGAAAGTTCCCCTAGATTTCTCTGGTCTTCCACCATCAAACCCTGATGTCCTTGTCATGAGACCACCCTGGAAAAGCTTTCTTTACAAAAAAAAAAAAATATATCAAAATCGGTTCATAAACGACGTAGTTATGCGCGAACAACATTAAAAAAAAACATACGTTCGAATGGAGTAACCTCCTCCTTTTTGAAGTCGGTTAAAAAAGGTTACGAAAGAATCCGTGTTCAGTTTCTGGCCTGCCATCGGACGCGTCCCCAGATGGTGGATAGGGGAACGGCCCCCAGATATGGGGGTTACCGGTTTTCCGGCGCGGACCAAAGCCAGACGCGGGGACCGCTTCTGCGGTCACACATGCGACGGGTTAGCCGCCACTCCAGGTGGCTGACGTGACCTGAACTCCGGGTCACCGTCGGACAACCCGGGCGCCTCACTGAGAGGAGCTGGGGACCCGCTTGCATGCGTGCAAGCGAGTGGGGCTAAGAGGAAGGACACCTCTCTAAAAAAACTCTTGGCTGCTGCGTCTTCTCGCACAAGAAGACGTAAAATAGAGGGACCACTGTGGGTCCACCTTTTAGGCGGTCATCGCCGGCGGGGGATTGGTAGTTGAAGGCTCTGCCGGATTCCCATGACCCCACCACTAAGGCGACGTCGGTGTGCCGCTGTGGTTTTTAGTGGCTATACCGGGAGGCCCACATACCCCTCGGGGATGCGTAATTGTCATTTTCCACAGTGACATAAAAAAAAGGTTACGAAAGAAAACAATATTACAACGAAGAAATGGCTTAAAGGTCTTAGCAACCAAGCCAAAATCTCAAAAAAAAAGTCAAACTTGTCAAATGTGTACGGAAATTAGAAGTATTGTTTGACAGATTGTCACTGAGGACAGACTTGATGCTTTTTTTTTTTTAATTATGAGAGTTAACTAAACGAGGCATAAGAAGTACCTAAGTATGTAGATAAGTATCGTAGCAGATGACGTTCAGAAGTTTCAGCCTACTCTCGTGGGAAGAAGGCGCAAGTTTATTAATATTTTTTAGTAGGTAGTTCCTATTATTTCTGTGGCATATTGTGTTGTTAAAAATGTGTTTTCAAGTACAGACGCCACTAGCACATCAACTTACAAAAAGTTTTATTAATAGATTTCTATTATGAGATCATCTTTATCGCCAAAGCATTAAAGTTCAAATTTAATACGGAAAATTTAACAGTTTCAGGTAGTTTGACCTGCTGCTTATAACAAATTGTGATTACTTAGGTATATAGGATTATTTTAAGGGAATTCACTGTTAAACGATGTTTATAAACGTAACATAACACCATACATACCTATCTACTAATACTTTCACCCAATCCATAGTTTTATAAAACTGTAATAGGTATAGAATATACTGTTATTTTTTTATTGATGGTTATTAAGTTATAAAATGTAAAGGAAAAAAATATCATAATACATCTAACAAGCATGATATCAATCACTAATAAAACAATCATCACGAAATTCCATCCACTTATTACAAACAGGCTCACCAAACAAAAAAAAAAAAAACAAACGAAAAACAAATTGAGCACAAACAATTTAAAGCACACAACCTGTGTGCTCTACATTAAGCACACACACACGCTCATACGTAGAGGACATTAGTATTAGTGGGTTTCGGCCTTTGAAAGGCCCCTTAGATCGAGGGGGCATGTTTGGGGTAAGATTGAGCGTGGGTGAGATGCGGGGGAGGGGGCGAATTCCAAGATGGCTGCGGACCGTGCCGGCCATAAGGGTAAAATAGGAGCCTTTATATATGTAGTTTATACTTGTATTGGTCAGACGGCCGCCTGGATTTGTTATCGATTTCTGCTTACTTGCGGCGGTTGTGGCGTGAATTGCATTTAACGCTGTTTTTCGAGTTTCATTATTATTGTGATGTTGCTTTCGGTAGATTATTGGTTTTTAGTTATTTATTTATTTGATTAGACGTGACTGAAGCTGTAAGGATCTATTACTTGTACTGTTACTATTGTATGACCCTTTTTATGATCTCGCCTTATGATAGTTACTTTAAAATTAATTTAATTATTGTCAATCAAATTAATATTATTACAAGGGACAATAAACTGAATTATAATTAATCTACAATTTGTTAGAGTATTGTCTATGGATTAGGTACTAAGTATTGGAGCCGATTCCCTCGTCACAAACTAAATTAGTGGATCTTTTTCTTTTTATTTCATTAAGAAAAGGACAAAACTGTCAAACTAACAAATTAAACTGTTAAATTAGCATTGACAAAAATTTACATATTTTGGAAAAAATTGTCTTTGGATTAAGTATCTTTTTTGACAGGACTAAACTAAAATTTATCTTCTATCCTTTTCTTAACTAAATAAATAGAAAAAGATGGACAGATACTTAATTTAAGTAGTTTAGTTTGGGATCAAGGGAATCGGCTTCTTTACCTAACTATGTCGTCTATATAGTTAAAAACCCATTCCAAATAAAATATTTTCTTTTGTTTTAATATCGGAATTAACGGAGAAAATATCGTAAAACTTTTTTCTTATAATTCTATACTATTGCTTGACCGCAATCCCGCCTGATGGTAAGCAGTGATGAAATCGTTGATGGTAAAGCGCGCTAATTTATTAAGAGGCTATTCATTCAAAAAACTGAGTGAAAAGTATGCCTAGTATGAGTTTTCATTACGAGATTCGATCGTCGATATCGAGCGCGTTTGGCACTCTTATTGGTTGCGAGTTCTTACAACCTTGAAACGGGCCAATCGCTGAGTCAAACGGGCTCGATATCGACGAACGAGTTTCGTAATGAAAACTCATACTAGGACTACAGGGAGGAAGATGAGAGTTGAGGGTGGTGATGCAATGATAAAAACAGGGAGATTGATCTAGACAAAACTACCGACACAAAAACATTTGGCGCATCGTACCCGGCACACATCTCAACACAACTGTTTAAACCCGTCCTCCGTACGGCTTCAGCAGGCATCATGCCGGAACACGACGAATCGCTTGGCGGCATGATTTGGCTGGTGGATGAAAACTTCTGCCGGCAGCCGAAGTTGTGGCCTATCACCGAGAACGTTTTTCTAAACGTTTTCTAAAGGACCAACTAATAAATAACTTATTAAGCCAATAGAATAAGGAAACAAAATGAACAATATTAAAGAATCGGATCTGTGGTTAGCCATTTCAGAGGAAATAAAATACCTATAAAAAGTTGAAGATCTCAGTACCAAGTGACGTAAAGTTTTTTCCTTTAGGTACGCACGCCAAGTTACGAGGAACTTGGTGAATATTTATTTCGTGAACTTTTGAGATAACACTTCATGTATTTATTGAGTGATGTAAGTTTTTGTGTATACCTTTAAAGGGTTGGGGGTTATTCTATTAAGAATTAAAAAAAATGAATGCTGATGCCTGATTGAATTTGAAATTTTTTGTTAAATATTGAAATACCTACTTAGATACTACTACCCATAACTATCGGTCGGTTCGAAACTTACCCATTAAACGATTTAAAAACTATATAAAGGCCAAAATTTGCAAAATGGGGTATTATAAAATCACAGATTATTTAGAAGACAAAAAAAGCTTGGGACTGAGCTGCTCGCTCTGTTAAGCATGGTTATAAAGCAAAATGCGTAATTATAAGGTAAATTATTGTAAACAGTCTCATTTTTAATGTCTGGACTTGAAAAAAGTCGATGATCCCTGAGTTTGTTTCGGCTATTTCTTCTCAGAGATAGTCAGTTAGGAAATGCCGGCTTCATCTAGTTAAAAAAAAAAAACATGACGCGTAGAAGTGATCGGTGATCCTACTTGCTTAATAAACGATTTCATTTCATTTCTATGCTCTTCTTTTCTGTGTTAAAAGATCTGCTTTATTATTTATTTTTCTGTATTATTTGATTTAATTATCCTGTTATCTTTTATTTTCAATGACTACTTACGAAGTACTTGCAATATTCGATAAAACAGTTGTTCGTATTAAAATAAGTAATTTATTATTTATATAGTTATTAGATACATTGGCGTACTGTAGGTACCCAAACTTCTTTGAATTGCTTTCATCATCATCATCATCATCAACCGTTTTATCGTACTATCGTCGTATCGTACGTTTATATTTTACCACATCATTTAAATTGCTCAGGCATCTTTCACAAAATGAGAACCAAACAAAAACTTTCCTAATCCATAAACAAGCTAGAAGCATGACATCCACTTCAAACTCTCAATGTCGATTACGGGCGTTATACATAATTCAATAACCTCTCCATCCACCTACATACAACAAAAGTACCTAACTTCAGCCGGGTCCATCCGAAGAAGGGTTCCACTAGGTGTCATAAATTACAGCCCTGTTTATCGGGCCGGAGGGGAGGGGGGACCCTCCCGTGGTTTTACAGTTTATCGTCCCTCTGTATGGTCCCTCCGTAAAGCGAAGGGTAGTGAATTACAGAACTGTTACTCAGCGGAATGTACCCCCAGAAAGTTTGAGAAAAAAGGGACCCTTAAGACTGTCCATTGCGTGGGGTGGTTTTGTGCTTAGAACATGTATACATTCTGCAAGAGACTTTGAGTTTTTAGATCATCGTATGTTTTTTTTCTTCGAAATTTCGTATACCATAGTATTTTTCTTATCCTTGTGACTGCCACAGTGTAGAAAAAATGCATGAATAATGTCAAACAAATACTAATTACGAATAAACCTACTTAAACTTAATTTGGTAACTCCTTTACCACGGTCTTTTGAAATAAACAACTAGAACATATTTTCCACTAACATTTAACAGAACAGATACATTTATATTTATACCAATACAAAACAATATTTAAATAATTTATCGGCGAAGTTGCTAAAGTATCAAGTTAGTTCGGTCGGAGTTTCGCTGCCTTCCATACGCGCGGTCAAGCGGATTTCGAGTCACAGAATCACAATTAGAATAGAAGCGACAAAAAAGAAAAATAATTTTCTTCCATTTTATGTGAGGTTATGAAAATTAAATACAGTTTTTAGTTTATGTAAGTATAGTGTACACAGTGGGTAGAAAATATTTTGATACAGCATGCTATGCGCTATTATTATGTATCACTAGTACTTATTATATACAGTCCAAGATAGTAAAAAGTTTCGAACAAGTTAGCCTGTATTGTACTAGTGCAGGTCAATGGTATTTCCACCTAATTCTGTCTTTTGCGAGGGTATCCAGTCCAATGTTAGCAGTCAGGCTTATCCCGCCATCTTCGTCTTTGACAGTCGCGATAGTGTCGTGCGTATAATGGCACCCAATCGGTGGTTCTTTGCGTGAAATTGTCATGTGAGATGCGGCATGTGTATTGTATGCCCGGCACAAACGCACTTTATTTTAACGACTTTTAATGACACAAAAACTTTTTTTACAAAATAAAAAAAAAAACAACCGACTTCCAAAAAACACTACAAAGTGAAAAATAACTAATTTCGGAAGTTGGTGTCTTTGCTTTTTGTATATTAGAGTTTATGACACGGACTTCCGAAATTAGTTAATTTTCATTTTGTAGTGTTTTTTGGAAGTTGGTTGTCTTTTTTGTAAAAAAAGTTTTTATTTTACACTTTTTAGTTGTGAAAAATACTGTTCAGCTGTATCCGGTTAGACTGGATGCTGATGCTAAAATACTTAATGAAAAAACTTACAATCGCACTGGTTGCCCCTACGATTTTTGAAAGTTCCCCTTGATTTCTCTGGTCTTCCACCATCAAACCCTGATATCCTTATTATAGGACCACCTTGGGAATGGCTTCTTTTCAACAGAAAAAGAATTATCAAAATTGGTTTATAAACGACGAAGTTATCCGCGAACAAACATAAAAAAGCATATATACCTACCGGTCGAATTGAGTAACCTCCTCCTTTTTGAAGTCGGTTAAAAAAAGGAAAATAAAAGTAGATCTTGAAGAATCTTCATTCTTCAAGATCTACTTTTATAATGATATACTTATAGATATACTTTTCTATTTTTAAGGATATGTGACTTAATTGCCATTATGTTGCTAAGTCATAATTCAAATGTATAGTTATAATGGTGATCTTATGATTGCGTCAGTGAGTGCCGCAAAGATGTTTGAACTTTTTGCTAAGATGTATATTATCTGATTATTCATTCCTTTAATTTAAATCAGTTAAATAGTTTCTATGGGACAAACTACTACCAACATACATGTTTACTAATTTCTACTAACAATAAGCAACTAAGCAGTTTTAGTAATAATGCACACACATCAAGGTATTGCATCTCCAGTTTGGGCTGACTTCGCATTGTATAGGTTTTTCGTACAATTAGAAGTCAGCTTATACTGGTTTATGTAGGTGTACAATTTTTGTTTTATAATAATTAAAAATATGGACGTTTATGAATATTATAATAGGTAGGTACCCTTATCTGATTTGTCATGGTACTACATATTTAGAACGAAACGAAAGCATTCCTATTCCACAATATAATCCATTAAAAATGTGATTTCATTTTTTTTTTAGTTTCATCGTAGTCCAGCGTGTGAAAGGGGATCTAATCAGTTTCTGTTCAAAAGAAATTACTAAGTATATTTGTGAGATTTACAATATCAAGATCTACAAGAAATATTTCGACATCAACAAAATTTTTATCTTAGTAGGATTAATTTTAGATAAACAACAAAAATATATTCCGAGTTTTGTGAGATGGGGCCTTTGCTAAAAGGAACTGACCATTATTCCTACTGCAAATTCTGTGCAGTAACTAAGATACAGCAAGCACAAAAAGGGCGAGAATTACCCAAAACAGTACATAAACAAGAATAAAGTTTAGATGTTAAACATTGGAAGCACGCCATGTTAACACAAACGACTCACGCAAAGCAATATGCATAAGTAATACGAGAAGACGATACAAGACAAACATATTGTGGCAAAAAGCACATAATACCAGTGCCATAACAATTTTGGGAGGTCTAAATTACTCTGTGGCAGTTGACAATGTAGGAGGCGTGCGGTCTGAAGGCGCGGGGAGGGGGCCAGGCGGGGGGTAGTGACACAGGCTACCGGTCACCACCGCTCGTATTGATTTGTTGTATCGCTCGTCCTGCAACACCCATCCCTTTCTTGCACACCTACATCAGAATAGTTCTCTCTCTATCTTACACGTGTCCCTCCCGCACACACGTGGGCACATACGCCGCGTATGTGAACGTACTTGTGTGTGCGAGGATTACTATGTGTTTCGCGTTTGTGTGCGTTGGGGTCCGAATATTATGTACATACGCATTTTCGACAGAGTTTTCCTTATACTGTGTTACGGACACCGTGTTTTTCATTTTGTGTGAACATATTCTTTTGGACGTATGCCTTCAATAAAAAGTTTGGTAAAATACCTAAATTTGCATTACATGTGTATAGGTATTGTAGATACACATAATATATCATTTGTTTTTTTTTCACTTTTGACACAATCATAACTTTATTTCATTGGTTTTTCAATTATTTAGGTTAATGACATTCATAATCATCATCGAGTTAGGTTGTGATTTCTTTTAGGATATCCGTGCCTGGATAGATAATTCTTTATGGAACACCATAAGAAGGTACGATTGGCGTAATTTATGTTTAAACACTATTACTTGAGTGTCTCGTTAAATTTAAACTACGCCACCAGAAAACGGGGTTTGTGAACTTATTTTGTATAAGTATGGAAATTTTAATAAATCACAATAAAACAATATGGGAAAGAAACAAAAAAATTAACATGTTTGCACGTTGGCAACATCGATTTTGTCGGACAAAAAATAAAGAAACCAGAAAGTTCCGAATTTAAATTCCATAAAGACGCACACACGAGTTTAACGAAAGGGCGTGACGACGTGACTTTGTACTGAGGTCCACACATGTATGCTTCAGAGTTCCAGAGGTCAGGTCACACTTATGTACTTCATTACAAGTAAGAGCAGAAAAAGGGCAAAAATGTGAAAGCGAGTTCGTGTAGAACCTTGTGATGTACGAGCATTCTTATATTCAAGAGAAGAGTTTAACTTCGTCTAAAAGTTCGTAGACTATTTACCTATATTTTTTTCGCAATGGAAGCTTTACTTCTTTGTATATAGGTACTGTGCCTTTTTGACTACTTTTTATATAATTACAGGTAGGTACGTATTATCATTTTAAGTCTATTAGCTTATACATATTATATTATGTAAATTATATTTATTTGGTTGTACCTACCCATAGGAGTAATTCATAATGTTTTGTTGATCTCAATCTAGCATAACATCAATGAATGATGACTCAATACAGGTAAAATTATATCTTTAAGGTAAATAATAAGAACTTCGGTACCAAAGGTGCCTTTTTATGTAAGTATATCTAGGTTATTGGTACCGCATCTGGCATTGTTTAATGGCTACACTTCTGGGTAATAAATAAATAGTGCTTGATTTACTCTCCGTAAGTCATAAATAGAAACAGAATTTAACTTTTACGCAATGTGCTTTATCATTATTATTTTAAGCGTAATTGACTGGAAAAGAGAACAAAATCGGGTTATCTACAACTTGCCTTCGTTGATAGCAATAATATGATGAATCAACTATACCTAATTTCGTTTCTCTACCAGTGGGTATTTTGTTACATGATATTTTTCTAGTAAAACAATTTCCTTTTCGTTTAAACAGCGTCATAATTGCGTAAATCACCTCAATTACAATCTGTATGATTTTGAAGGATGTTGTTAATCCATTGCTTTGTATGTTCGACAATTTTGTCTGCGTAATGCATGCTGTTAAACTGTCAAAATAAAAGCCATTATTGTCAGCGTGTGGCTCTTCTTCTTCTTCTTCTTTTTGGTTTTAATGGCTCTGCGCGATTAGCGATTGAGCCAAAGACAAGTCATATTGTATTTTTTTAAAGATTATTATTTATAAAACGGGGAAACTTGTATTTACAAAAGGGAAAATAAAATTTTGAAACGGAATTTAGGATTGGATCAGGAAAGGACAGAATAATAGGATATATATAAGTATGAAATAAAATAAAAAAAATACATATATTGAATAATATTTACAATTTAATGTTATTAATTAATATAAATGAAGAAAATACTTTATACACAGACGGTTCACCATAGGATAAAAGGATGTTTACTGAAGTAGGAAGTGGGATGGGAATTTCAAGGAGGCTTTCATAAAATGAGACTCGATTATATCTAGGGCAGCACAAAAAGATATGGTTTAGGTCACCCACCTCACCGCATTCGCACAAATCACTGTCCAGTATACCAAATCTAGCGAGTTGAGCAGGAGTGCAAACATGACCCAACCGCATACGAGTCAAAATACAAGTTACTCTCCTGCTCAACTTCAATTTAGAGAACCAGGGCTTTGACGGAATTGAATTTTGAATTTTAGCGTAAGCCCTTCCCTTCGATTGGCTTGAAGCAGACCAAGCAATTCTCCATGTTTCATCAAGAGTAGATTTAGGCAAAGCACACAAATCATGAACACAATTGAAATAGTCCGACCAGTCACCACAAGAAACAGCCTCTTTAGCAAGATAATCTGCGCGCTCGTTGCCTGAAATACCAGAATGAGCTGGCACCCAGGAAAACACAACTGTGTAACCCATCTGATAACATGACATCAGAAGGTTACGAATTTTAATAATGATAGGGTTAACAATACCTGACTTGAACGGATATTTAGATAAGGCTTGTAGGGCACTCATACTGTCTGAAAATATAACGGATTTTTTAAGTTTTGCAATAAGAATATATTCAACAGATTTTAGCAGTCCTAGACATTCTCCAGAAAATATGGATGATTCAGGTGGGAGTCTTATTTTTTGGACTATATTGTATTGGGAATGGACAACTCCAATCCCAACTATACCATTGGGTGATTGTTTAGAAGCATCACTATAAATAGAATGAAAATTTGAGAATTCGTTATTTAATAGATTATCCACAAAGTGTACAGATTCAAGCTGATTTCTAGGGATATTTACATTAATTCTAACATCTGGAGAAGTAACTAATGCGCCATACATAGAATCAAAAGTAGGATAACAGTATGAAATAAATGTCGGGGCTTGTATGGCACTGAATCTTTGATAACTCTTAACAAGACAGGGTAGAGATTTATGAGTCCAGTACTGACTATTTTTTGTGTATTCTACAAGTAAATGAAGCTTAAATCGTAAAGGATGATTAGAAAATTGCATTAATTTGAAAATGAATTTATCGGACAGATATTGTCGTCTTAAATAGAGAGGTGGCTCTACACACTCTATTTGCATAGCATTAATAGGGCTGGACTTCATAGCTCCAAGAATAATTCTTAATGCCCTTGCCTGTATACTATCAAATTTCTTCATAGCAACAGAGTTACATGGTTCTAGAACAAAAGTGGCATAATCAAGAAGGCTACGAATAAGGGCGTTATATATAAGACGTAAAAAGAAGGAATGGGATCCCCACCAGACACCGGTTAAACACCTTATCATATTCAAATTTCTTTCACATTTAGCTACAATGTAATCACAATGTGGTACTCCGGTTAATTTCGAATCCAAAATAACTCCTAAAAATTTTGCTTCTGATTTCACAGGGATAGGATTACCTTCGTAGGAAACAATAGGATTGGCAGTTATCCTTCCTCTTGCAAACAAGACTATTGTACTTTTTGATACCGATAAATTTAGTCCATTATTATCTAACCAATCATGTAAATGACTAAGAGAGGTAGTTAAGCAGTTACTAGCAATATTAATAGATTTGTCAGCAACGTAAAAAAGAAGATCATCAGCATACTGTAAGACGTTTGCTACTGAGTTCGAGTTTTTTTCTAGATCGTAAGTGTAAACATTGTACAATAATGGACTAAGAACCGAGCCCTGGGGGAGTCCTCTCCATACAAACCTAGAAAGTTGAGATCCATCATGGAGGTCTAATTTCAAACATCTTTCAGACAACATGTTTATAATAAATGATATTAAAAGTTGAGGGATACGTAGGTCATGAAGTTTCTCATGAAGCACAGGAATAAGAACATTATCATATGCCGAATCGATGTCCAGAAATGCTGCTAAAACTGACTCATTTTTTGAAAATGCTATTCGAATATCCGAAACAAAAATGCTAATATTATCTATGGTGCTCCGACCTTTCCTGAAACCCAGCTGATTAACTGTCATAATGTTGTTGTTTTCAATAAAAAATTCTAACCTATTTTTAACAAGGTGTTCAGTTATTTTAGCAAGAACAGATGAAAGGGCTATGGGACGGAAAGATGAGACATCTGAAGAAGGTTTATTTGGTTTTAATATAGGGATTATAGATTGAGTTCTCCATGATGGAGGAATATTACCTGAAAACATAACTGCATTGATAGTTTTCAAAAAATATTCTAATGAGTTATCAGTACAGTTTATCAAAAAAGAGTATGTTATACCATCCTCGCCGGGTGATGAATCTTTAACATAAGAGAGAACTCCTTTTAATTCTGACAAAGAAAAAGGAGCATTGAGATCAGAATGATTGCTTGTATTATTATATAAAGTGCAACAATGAATATTATTTAATTCAGGAACAGACAAAGGAGCTAGTTTATCCATAAATTTATCAGCTAGCTCAATGGAAAGGACACCAAATGAAGAAGAAGAGAATGCCGATCTAAATCTACGAATATTCCTCCACACAACAGAAGAGCATACATCAGGATTTATGGACTCACAAAATCTTCTCCAACCTTCAAATTTTTTCTGTTTTAGGAACTTGCGTGTGGATCGAGCTATGAGAAAGTAACTTTCATAATTTTCTGAAGTCATTAAGGATCTGTATTTTTTCTCAGCCTGTTTTCTTTTCTTAATGGCCATAGTACATTCATGGTCCCACCATGGTGGAAAGGGAATTTTGCCCTGTCTAGAACCTTTTAATGGAAATAGAGTATTAGCAGCCTCAATAAGAAGTTTTGAGAACTCTTCTGTACATAGTAATCCATTAGAATCATTAATAGCAGGTAAGGATGAAATTTTACTATCAACATACTGTTTAAATATTACCCAATCATCTTTCAATTCTGGCAGTTTATGTTTTAATTTAGAACTGTAACTTAAGTTGGAAGGGGAGCAAGATATGTGTAAGGAGAGTATAATAGGAAAATGATCACTGCCAAGAGAGTCATCAAGGATATTCCAAGATAACAAAGAGGCTAAATTTGGAGAACAGAGTGAAAGATCAGGAGCACTTAAACATTCATTAGGGCCAGTAAGTCGAGTTGGAGAGCTATTGTTCATTATACATATGTTTAAAGAATCTAGGATATCAATCATCAAATTGCCATAGTAATTGGTAACAGAGCTGCCCCATGCCTGGTTTTGGCAATTAAAATCACCTAAAACCAAAAATGGGGAAGGTAAGACAGATAGTAATTGTTTAAACTCATTATATATAGAATAAGAGGGATGTGGAATATATACAGAAATAATACAGATATTATTTACAATAACAGCAATGGCATTAATACCATTACTGAGAAGGGGAAGTGGGAATACTTTATAGGAGAAAGTTTTACTAATGAGAATGGCCACTCCACCATACCCATCAGGTCTATCATTTCTCACTGTAACAAAACCAGAAATCCTAAATGGAAACTCTGGTTTCAACCATGTCTCAGAGAGACACAAAGCCATAGGCTTATATTTATTTAGTAAATAAATAATGTCAGATTTTTTGCTTATGGCACTTCTACAATTCCATTGTAAGATTTTGTGATCCATTATTGAATTGTTTATTAAGAGCTGTGAGTAATATATTGGCAACGTTGGACGGTGAAGAATTAGAAGTAGAAAATTGTTGACTAGAATTTGTAAGTAATGTAATAAGTTCCAAAATAATTTCAGCAATAGATTTATGAGGTATTGTATTTAATGATTGTTGCGGTACTTGACTATGGGACATTTGGGTAGACAAATTATTATATTCATTGGCAATAGAATTATGCATGACACGATCATATCCTCCACTTGGTTTAGGAAGAATCCGGCGCTGACTAAAAGTAGTTTTTTTATAAGAAGTACTGGGTAACTGAGAAACAAAGTTTGGAGAGGGAAGATGATGATTACTTGGTTGAGAAGGAGGAGATGCTGTAACATCAGCATAAGATTTGGAAACTGAAGGGTGAATCTTGGCTGCTTCAGCATATGAGATGCAATTTTGGGCCATAGAAATTTTAATATTTTGTTGCCGTGTGAACTCAGGACAAGTCCTGCTATTAGCAAAATGTCTACCAGAGCAATGGAAGCACTTACCATTTTCCACTATCACTGAACAACTTTCTGGAGTGTGTTCATCTCCACACTTAAAACATCTGGGCCTAGATCGACATTGTGATTTAGTATGCCCAAATTTGCAACAGTTATAACACTGGATTGTGGGAAATATGTATAATTCTACTGGCAGAGCTGTGTAGCACATGTAAACACGTTTAGGAAGTACTTGCCCATCAAAAGTTAAAACTACAAGATTTGTATTAATAAATGAAGAAATACCATCATTCATAGTCTTGCGTTTTATTCTCCGTAGCTTAACTATTTGCCCACAACCAATAGGAACAGTAATGTTTTCCTGAATTTCCTGCTCAGACCAGTCCTGAGGCACGCCCCTAACTATACCCACTCTTGTTACATTGAAACTTGGTATAAATATTTTATATGAAAGATTCAATAACTCTGCATTTTCCGTGAATTTATTAGCAGCTTCAAAATTCGTAAAGGCCATTGAAATTCTGTTTCTTCCTATACGTTTAACACTACCATTAACAATGTTATTAATTTTTAAATTTTTCAAAACTTTTCCAAATTGAATTGGGTGTAAAGATACCGAATCATTTTCAATGGTCGTTACTCTTTGTACATGGACAGTAAAAGGACCCGAGTCCAAGCTAACATATTTTCTGGCAAAATAGGTTTGTTGCGGCTGTGAGAGACCCAAACCAGTCTCACTGTGTTGTGAAATTGACAGGTTTTCATTGGCAGGTTTACTCAGGTGGCTGGGTGGTTGCATTTCAACTTCAGATTTAAGAGCTCTAGAAATGTCAGAATTAGCTGAATCAGAATCTTCACATTGACATGCCTGAACAAAAAATCGTCCATCCTTACTTTTCCGTTTTTTCATATTACATAGACGGCATCGCGGTTTGCGTGGTCTGATTCTTTTTCTATCAGAAAATTTCCCTATAAGGCCATCCTCAGTATCCATAGATGAGTCGTCGATGACCACATTGAACGCAACAGGTGGACCAGGTCCTGGCCCGCCGCCAGGATCGTCTGGGGGATCAGCCCCCATATTAGAAAAAAAAAGAACTTACCAAATAATTAGCAGTAAAATATCTGCACACTATATACACAAATAAGTAACTAACTACTAATAATATAACTATATACTAAATAACTTAACTGATCCACAATAATTAATTAAATTAAAGGAAAACCAGAAAAACACGACCGCCAGATTCTAAGTTTCCCGCGCTTTTTCAGCGTGTGGCTCAATCACGCCGCGAAGTACCAAATTAAATAATGTTGCCATACCTATCTTCATTCTACCTATACACTAAACGTCACCGCTTCATGGGGCGTATGTGCTAATTACAAGAACACAGGACCCGCATACTAACTAGCGAGCGAATGTTTTACGAATACTTAGCGAGTAGCATACTTAATTGCTGACAACTATGTACTGGAGACATGTAGACAGCTGCTACATATATCCATATCTAGAGAAAAGTTTGAATGTGTTGAATAAATATGGTTTTAGTTTTGAGAAAACCTGTGCAGATTTTTTAGACAACTAAATAGTGCACTTAAGAATATTTTTCTTTTATGAAAGAGACAATACGACATACCTTTTTAAAAGTTGTTTTAAGTGCGTTAAGCAAACATTGGTTTTAATTTAACATTTCATACGGATATCTAATATCTATCACGAAATATAATTTTGACACTAATGTACGGAATTGTAACTAAATTATTCATTTATTACCTATATACTTCCTAAAACATAAAACTATTTAGGTAATCTCCATACTAACTCTATATTTACTATTTATTACATCTAAGTAAATAGACAGGATTTTCCAAAGCCCACATCGTAACGATAAAACATCAAAATAATCACGACATTAGGGTTCCTTCGCGTCACGCCTGAGAAATTGTTTCGAACCCCACATTTTTACATAACTAGTGCAAAAGTAAACAAAGTAACGCAGAGAGGGAAAGTTTCCTCGTTTTTCATCCCCCAGGACCCTCACGGAGGGACGTAGCTCAAATTTCCGTCAAAATAATAGCGTTTGAATTTAATTTCAATCCTACTTTCCATCGTGTGGGTTGAAAAATAACCACTTACATTCATACATAGTGTAAAAGTAGTTTTCTCGATATTTTTTTTACAAAAATCATTCATATTTCAATAGATATAAAGACTAAACTCGTATTTTCATTATACCTACGTTCATCTGCATTAAATTTACTCAACGATCTTGAAGAAACGCCGTCGTTTGAACTTGTAACCTCTTCACCTTTGAAAAGACACACGTGCGTTCAAAATGATAAATTAAACGTAAAATTTTCAATAAACGTTACCCTCAGTAGAGAAAACCGGTCTGAGAGACCCAAGCTGCGAAAATATTAAAAGTTTTGTATATAATGTAGCGAACACGAGGGTCATTCGGCCAATCAGCCCCCTTTTGAATGACCGACGGCGACCCGAACGCGCGTCGGTCAACTCTGAATAATGAAATTCTAAAAAAGGAACAGGCCCGCCAATAAACAAACCGTATATCATTCGTTATTCAAATATATTTTGGTGAATGGTTGACCCGAGCCCACGCGACCATTTGATGGTTAAATATTTTCAGTGGGCAACACTGACCGCCGGATATAATTTATTACTTGTGAATTTGAAATAAATATTATCATGTAACCTTTTTAGAACTGATTTATTTTATTTCTCTAAAATAGGTACGGATTGAAAATTTATTACGTTGATAACACTAATAAAAATTGACACAAACGGTTTATTAATATTAAAAAATGCAACAATGTGCAAATTAAATGGAATCGCCCTAATTGTAACGATCTACTTTATTAATAAAATGACTTGTAATTAGGCGGGGGAGAAAAAGGCGGTAAAATTGTATTACTTTGCCAGTTGCTTTTTAACACGACTAAAGCAGTGTTTTTGCTCCCCCACATTTATAATTGTATTAATTGTAGAGTCTGATGCCTTTTTAATTTATTTCCTCTCCGTCTTAAGATATTATCTTCATGTTTTAGAGATTAAATGTGCTAGATGATTGCGCAATTTTCGTTTTGAATATTTCATTAGGAGTAAGTTTTGGTAATGGTTAGAAGTCATTAATTGTAGATAAATATTATAAAATTGTTTATGCAAAAACACAGGATTTTTTTTACCTATATCTATGCAAGTTGTAAGCTTGAATACAACACACAGTATGCAATGAACACAAGCAATGCGCTAACGGCACTAGCTTAAACATTTCCTGTAGATATAAAGCGTTGACTAATTTTACAGAACATAACTAATATTTAATAACTTCTTTCTTTTTCTTAACGAAATAGAAAGGAAAAGATGGGCTGAACTTAAATTTAGTCTAGTTTGTGATTAACGGAGTCAGGACCATTATTTTATAGGTATCTTAGAATCATGTTTTAGACAGATTTACAAGATAAGTTAGTAGTTTAGTTTAGTTTTTAGTTCCCGCAAGATTTCATTGAAAATAGTGACCAGACGTGGCTTCGTTAGTCTGAAATTTTCCTGCATATAGGTGCATAATCATCATCAACATCTCAGCGTTAATCCCAGTCGCATCCGTAGCTTTTCAGCTTTGGGGTCTGGGGTCCGCTTTACCAGTTTAACTGCTGATTTTGGCTAAACTTCCGTAATGACTGCCATTAGATGTTCGTATGGCAACCGGGACCAACGGCTTAACGTGCTCTCCGAGGTACCTAATAATGAATGTACCTAACGTGATTTATTTTTCATAATACCTGTATATATTTAGGGACTTAGGTGTCTTAAGTTATAAAGTTATTCAACTTAACTAGAAATAATGATTGATTTCTTTGAACGGTTTGTGAGAATTATGACGCGGTACGTCAAGTGAATGCCTTCATTTTTATTTACTTAATGATAAATGATATCTATTATTATTATTATTTTTTTTTTGTTTAAAGAATTGTTGTCCCACATTAGGAATTCTCGTGTGTCGTGGATGCGTTTACAAACAATATAAGTTCACTTACATAAACATCCAACCCCGAGACGATTTTAATTCTAAACGTATGTAACATCTAACCTAGGTTTGTATTGTAACTTTTATACGTCATCATATTTTGAATACTAGTTGAGATCAGCGTTACTTTACTAACTACTTTTCGACGGTCAGAATAAAATGGAAGGCAACGAACAGTCTCTTTTAAGACTTGACATAAAGGAGATGTTTCAGAAATGTATGGAGCCTTTGCCAGCACTATGTATACTTAATGTAAATATTAATATACATTACATTTAACTGTTTTTATGTTAATTTTATATACTTACTTTGGCTTAGTTCTTATACAAATTCAATTTAACTCGACCAAGGAGTGCAACACAACTACTGATAAACATGCTGGTCAGGAATAAGCGAAATAAGATTTTGACAGTGACATTTGATTAACGTGTCATGTATAAGGCTATCGTATCTATATTATCTACTAGATGACTGCAAAACAAACACAAAACATTAATTCCGAACATATGGCACACAAAACAAAAACAATCACTAAAAGCTTCGATACACAATCAACTGAAATCAACACTCGCCGCGAACACAACGGGAAAATAGAACTGTCAAAGTCGTCAATCAAACGTCATAACCACTGCCATCGCTACCTTAATAAAGGGCTATCTCACTAAAAAACGTTTCAAATAATTAATTATACGTACTGGTATTTCTATCCAAATTAATTTAGTAGTATTTTTTATGAGAATCTATTATTTTTTTCTATGTATTTATATACCGTACATAGTGGTTGCCTAAAATGAAACATCTCCTTTTGTCAGATCATGTGTCAAGACCAGAGAATGGTAAATAGTACCTAAATGGTATTTTGAAGAAAGGACCAAGTAATTGTAATTGGATATGCAAGTGCACATTTAAAAAAAAAAACATTGTACCTATTTTATAAGTTATATATCAAAAATCCTGAACATAAATTAAAAACAAGTCAGTCTCTGATTCAAAAGCACAAATATTCAAAACATTTTTTATATATCTGTAATGAAAACAATAAATAATAAGGTATGCCCTTCATGTTTCGCAAACCATTGGTCCTAGCAATAAAATTATATACGCCTACAAAATAAAGCGACCCCTAGCAACGACATTCTGCATGCAAAATTTAATTTTACAATCCAAGCCGTTTCAATATAGGTAATATTAGAAATTTATGTCCCGTGTTTGACTGTCCCTTCGTCGTAAATTTGTTCTATTTTGGTAGTTATATAGTTGTTTTATGTAAAAAATATAAAAATAATTCATTCAAGCATCGTCTGTCGGTGATTTTACTTCGTCTTGTCAAATGTTTGTTGAGAAATAAAATAGAATGTTCATACCTAAAACAAAAAAGTAGCCGAGTAGGGTCGAAAGAATCAATTCCCGAGGTATTTAAATGGCTATAGGTAGATAGTCCGAGTAGAATTAATTGTTTCTTTTACTCGTGTTAAACACTCTACTTTTAATTTCAAATATGAGGAAAATAAAACTAGTTGTTTATTTAAACTGTGGTTTAAAATTTCGTCACAGATACATAACAGATTAGTATCCCGGCAATTTATATAGAAATTTTAAATATGGAACTCACGGCGTAGGCAATTGTTGCGGCTTATCCACCCAAAGAAGTTTTCCTGTGTTAAGAAACTGGCTGTTAAGAAACTTACATGGCCGCAGCATTTATTAATTACCTAGATTTTTTTTACATAAAACTCTTTACAGCTGACAGCAGTTCTCTTTTTTAGGCGGGAAAGTCAAGCCGAGTGACACGCTCATTTTAATCGTACTTTTAAAATTATTTATAGTGTTGTTTACTAAATAAAAGTGCGTGATTTATGTAAAAAGTGCATTCAGAAAATAATTCATAAAGAACAGTGAAATATCGCAGCATAGTGGCCACACATAGTGGCATAGTGGTCATGACTTTGTCTCAAACCTCCATCGTAAGACGTATCACGCCGACTTTTTCGACATGAACAATTCATTACGTGACATTGGCTAAATGCACAAACCGTGCGAAACCATAAAAGAAAGAAAGAAAGACAGCAGTTCTCTTTTTAAAGTTTATTCCGGCCCTTAGAGGGGATGTAGTTAGTATGAATTTTTCCAGGGAGGGAAGCAGCATTTTTCACCCAATAATCAGATCAAAACAATACTAAGTCCTTACTTTAATTGATTAATTAAATTAATCATCATCTCATTTCATTTTCATTTCAATCATCTAATTTAACTAAACTAGTAACTAAAAAAAATTTTTTAGAATTAGAGAAGCTTTTTTTTAATTTATTTAATTAGGGACATTAAATAATTTAAAAAAAAGCTTTTCTAATTCTAAAGATTTTTTTTACAATGATTTATTAATTTGCAAAGAAGCTGGCGCGGTAAACAAAGGGTAACCTTAGCTTAAAAGTGGCAATCATACAATAAAATACGATTCAAATAAAGTGGTTTATGAAAACTGTAAAAAAAGAAGTTTCACACCTATGTTGTTTAATTCAGTACAGTAAAACAAATGAAGGGATTCGTCTTCTGTCCTAAGCGCTCACAATAAATTTACAGACATCTTCACAAAGAAAAGAAAATCGAGAATAAACATCACATCGTGCACTCTAAAAATAATAACATATTATGTCCCTTCGAAGTGCTCGTCTTGAAGCTAACCTCCTTGTCCTCCCTCCCTCTTTAGCCGTACAATAACTTCACCCTCACATGGTCATAACGAGGCCCGATAAGGGTTTCGTAGACCCGAAGTAAATCACCCTGACTCTGGGGTGACACCCCGCCTCTGGCTATGTACCGCCTGCTATGTACGTTGGACATTAGGTTTAGAAATGGTTGAATATTTTTGGTGAGTTAAAGTCTGTTACTGCTCGGTTGTTTTTGCTTACTGTTGGGGTTTTTTGCTAGATAAGAAGCATATCACTTTATTGTTATCGGAATAAAAAAAAATTCTAATTCTTAAATGTATATGGTATTCTAGGATTCGTAGATTTAGGCTGTATTCATGTATCAATATATGCAGTCGAAACCGAGGCCCTGGCGCAGAGGCAAGTGAAGAAACACGGGTGAGTTTTAGTTTTAGTCAGGAAAAGTCTGAACCACCCTTCCGCTCCGCCCAGGACGGGAGAGGTCATTTGATGATTTCTCATTCAGAACAAAAACAAAGTTCCTGTTCAATAATGAATATAATCACTATGTGGTGATCATGCAACGTAGGTAATTTTTTTTTTTTTGGGTCAAAACCCGCCACACTTTTCCCAACCACTGCAACTCCTGAAAGCCAGAATCAACAGTGGAGACCGCCAGAAAAACGCCGAGCAATGAAGCTCGACGAGTCCCGGAGAAACGATTCAACTGTCTCGGGTCCCGCAACGAAATTAATCAGAAAAGAATAGCGGAGGAGTAAGAAAAAAGATATTTTTTCCACTTCCCTCCATAACAAGCAGGAGACAGAACAGAACTAGGCCAATCGGCCCAAAGGGACATTATTGCAACTGGGAGAAGCCCAGATTGCCAAACACCACGGAATAAAATTTGATTAAGTTAATGGGTCCTAAGTAGGTATTAGCTGTTACAATTGATTCCAATAATAGGTATGGCAAAAGCGCCTGAACGCACGGAAATTGGTTCTAGTTTCTACAAGGTCCGTATAATAAACGACTCCGGATGTAACTTGTACACCATCCAACATAATATTGCCTTCATTCTGCCAAAGAACACACTCCCACAAGATGTGATGTGCGGACTGTTCAAATTCACAGTTCGATGTAGAACACTGACACAAAGGCGAAGGAACAAGTTTAAAAGAATACAGTTTACTTTTATGCAACATAGGTCATACTGATTACCAGTATATTACATGGAGAGACTGCCTAACTGTCCTTCACAAGGAAGCTGAAGGTCTCGTAATGTGAAAATGGTCACCCATTCACGGGCCAACCGCGGCAAGTAGCTTAATCTATAATGTAGGTATCGTAGGTAAAGCTGGCTTTTAAGCTCCACATTTTTAGAATGTTATTCATTCGTAACTTTAGGCTGTATTCAGGTGGGTAACCCTTTACCATAAATTGAATCACCTACCAGATAAAGTCTTGCCGCCAAGCGATTCGTCGTGTTTCGGAATGATGTCTGGTGAAATATGAACTCTATTATCCTTTTCAGAAAATAATGCAGTTGTCTAGAACCATCCTTTTCTCGGTGGTAGGCCATAACATCGGCCGCCGGTAGAAGTTACCACCCACCAGACAAAGCCTTGCCGCCAAGCGATTAGTCGTGTTCCGGCATAATGTCTGGTGAAGCCGTACGGAGGACGGGTCTTAGCAGTTGTGTTGTGATGTGTGCCGGTTATGATGCGCCAAATGTTGTTGTGTTGGGAGTTTGGTCGCGGAGGATCTCCAGATTAATCTCCCTGTGGCGCAGTATCGTTGGTCGTGTAGTTGAGTTTAACATTGCATCGCCTCGCTCAACTGCCGTCTCCCTTCCTATTCACAAAGTTTTTTGTAGTGAATAGGCTAAATAAACTAGCGCGCTTTACCATCAACGACTGCATCACTGCTTACCATCAGGCGGGATTGCGGCCATCACTAGTTTAAAATTATTTAAAAAAAAACTGATTTAAGGTATGGTAATGAAGCAACCATAGTGGCATTGGTTCCTAGTTCTGAGTCCTAGTTCTCTCGCCATTTTTCTGCAACCAGTTTTTATGTCAATAAAGAAAACGTATTATTATTATAGGGATTAGCTTTTCTGATACTAAGATACAGTGTTAAAGTATCAACAGCAACAATCGTAATACGTACATATATATACATCTATATACCTACACACATGTTCTGAGCCATCTCAACACAAAAAACAAAGACATCGCTTCCAACAAATAGAATCCAACTCATATAATATCCATAAAAAACACACAACGCACACATTAAAGATTAATGTCTAAACAAAAATCAGGTCTGACGGCCCCCTTCAGGAAAATAAAAATATCTTAGAGGAAGGCTTTCCCTCGAGGAAACTGGTGAGTCTAATGTTTTCTTTTTATTCCATCACACGGGATGACGGCGTAATCCATCAGGAGTGAGGGGCGCGGGAGGGTGATGATCGATTTTCTATACGAAAGGGACCCCGTAAAACTATGGTTATTGGATATTTCGGCCCAACATCATCTTGGGACGCACTTGTTTGGTTTATGCGCTGGGCCCTGTAGAACAAAGAAGTCGAAGGAGACGCTGATTTTATTAATTTTGAATATTTCGAATACCAGAAAAAAACGTTGACCACATTATATGATACGTATTTACAATACCTAAGCTCCGTATTGAAATTATAGAAATAGAAAAATATAGTCTATTTTTATATTGATATTATGTTTATTTTATTTTTTTTATATTTTTTTCTTTTCTTTATTTTATATTTTTATTTTTATTTGGTAGTTTGTTGAATATTTTTCTTATATGTATTATCTGCACTCAATAGAAAATGTAGTAGGTTTTTCAATACTTTTTCCAAAACAGTTCTAAAGAGTTTATTTAAGCGCACATTTACCTAATCTAATTTTCTTCAGAAAAATCGCATAATCTTTTTTGTTATGCCATGCTGTGTCCCACTGCTGGGCAAAGACGCAAGGGCCTTTTTTCTTGCAAACAACTCTATCTTGTGCTATGCGAAGAAAAACTGAATAGTAACTACAAAAAAATATTCCCAACAGTCATCTTCATACCTTTCTTAAGCATTTACGTTCGCTCCAAAATAGGGGTGGATTTATGTTAACAGGAAGTGCCCCAGCGAAATGGCGTCCTAAGCCTTCAGATACGGTTTATGTACCGTACGGTACAATACGTGCTGTGCTCGTGTACGTTATTAATTTCAGGAGAAATCAGTTTGCGAAGCGTTTCAGTTTGTAGGTTATAAGCTTGGGTTATATTTGCAAGACCTACATTTTCTTGGGTACCAAGTTTTAGTCGTTATAAAACGAAGTCAACTGTAGAGCTACGATTAGTTTCTCTTGGATGATGTTCTAAAACTAGCTCACTGTAGATATAATCACTACTATCATTATTAATCAAATATTGAATGAAGTAAGCACGTTTGTTGCTATAGAATAGAATACTCTGTATTATGTAGGTACGCTATATAAATTACAGAAATATAAATATGGAGATTTTACAAAGAGTATAATGGGCGGTCTCATGGCTAAGAGCGATCTTTAACACAGATTTGACATTTCAGGACTAAAAATGACTCTTAAAAGAAAAAAAGTAGTCCGATAATGGTCTAATCTCCTTTAAAACAAAGGTACCTTCTCAGTTGGCTAAAATCTATTGAACGCTAACACATATACTTCTACATGAGTTTCAATTTAGTAGGTACGTCTTCGCCTAAATTTCTTCAAGTTCTTGCTTCGTTCTTAGTAAACAAGTACCGAGGGAATATTCACTTGTGTGCCTACACCATAAACCCTTGGCACGTGAAGTGTTCTCTTAGGGACAATTATGGACTGACAAACTTTATTTAGACCGAGACAGCCTGCTTCTTCTATGGGCCATTCAAAGTTACTTTGGAATTTGTTTCGATAGTCTTGAAACACCTTAACAGAGGCCGTTTTACAATTAGCCATCATGATTTCAGTGCGAAAAAGGGATGGTATCGGTTATACGTACCCTGGAATCTAGATGGCTTTGAACTACCGTAATTGGAGACCCATAATCTTAGGGCCAGAGACTGTAAAGCCCAATCAGAGAAAGTGATGTCCAACCAAAGGATGTAAAGACCAATAAATTCGTTTTATATATATCAAGTATTTAGCTATGCGCAAATTTTGCAACCATAATTTAATTCATTTTACAATACATTGCTTGTCCATTGCTTCATATATTCGAAAAAATATCTACCCCGCAATATAAATAAGGCAATGAATCTTGTTGATAGCCATTGCGACTGATAGTGTGCATGAGAGCAAAAAAAAAATTGGTTTTTCTATCAAGAATTAATAGCAGCCTAAAATCATGATTTGTGCTCAATCTACAGTAATAAGATCGCTACCTTTCATATGATCCTTTTAAATATACATATATAAGTATCTGGAGCAATGTAAATACCTACAGGAACACATCTGTCAAACCCTTTCGAAAAAGCAGGCGTAATGTTCTGTTATGTTTAGCTATGTATGTCTTAGAACAAAATGTAGGTATAGCTAGCTATCTACCTAACCTTTATCTACATCACGTTTTCTCATAAAACTCAAGCAGGCTCTCTCCTATCCCCACATATACGTCACACATACATGCAAAATATAATGGCGATGTCTGAGTTTTATGACGTCATAGGATCCGTTGAAAGCTCACGGCTATTCGGGGATAAGGCGGTCGTTAGGGAGATGTGCTAAAAACTGATATGCCGACGGCTATAAGGTCTATAAAAGCTACAGACCCCCGTTATGGGGTCGCGAAGGTTCTTTGGCCGATATTTATCGTAAATATCCGTTTTTCGCTGTGTGTGGGAAATTGATTTTGTTGATAGAAAGGAAAATGATTTTCTTGAGTCTTTCTTAAATATTATTTGGCAGGTTTGTTACACTGGGGAATGACTAAAAACTAATAAGTATGATGGTTAAGGCGTCATGAATTAATAAGGCAATTAATGAAATACATATAGATGTACATGTAGAAATTTCTCATATATATAAGTATTAAAACTTGTGACGTTATCATATTTAAACTAAAGCCGGGAACGTATTTACCTAATGGGATATTTCATTGTTGATACAGCAACTACTAATTACTTAATAATAGAAGTCGAAGACATGCTGTACCAGCTTTAGATATACTGAGTGCAGGGCAAGAGAATATAATTCAGCTGAATCCGAAGAGTTATTACGTAAAACATTACATGTATACATACATACAACCCAATGCGTTTCATTTTGACAGTTTGACATCATTCAGTGCGTTATTTACGTTGTTGAGCTGACATGTTTTTGGAATATACGGAGCAATGGATTAGCAATACGCTTCAAAAGGATTTCAACTGATAGTAATAGGTACGCAATTCGGATGCTGGATACTCGTAGATTAGAAACGTACCCTAACATAGTAGGGAAAAGGATAGCCAGATATTGATGGGCGCACGGCAAGAAAATAGTAGTGAGGAAATGTTTTTGAAGTGAAAACTTCTTTTTGGGATGGGTACAAAATGTTAAACTCGCGTGAGGTCATATGACCTGTTCGAAAATTCGTAAGACAGAGCGTTTAGAAGAGGAAGCAATGTAGGGAATAGGTATATCTCTTTCTAACGCGTGGTGAAAATGTATGTCTGTTCCTTCTATTTTGTTTTATGTAATATAAATTGTCATGTTTGTGTACTATAGCGCAATAACTTAGTATTGTTAAATATTGTAATTTAACTCACAAATGATACTGCTTTTATACATTTGTGCGAAATTATTCCCTAACCATTGCAAAATATTTAAAAATGCATACTTAAATTTAATGTTAGTTTTCACCTTAACTGGCAGTCCCGTAGCGCAACCTGTTGTTTTTATTCTTTGCGTTCCGATTTTTTTTTTTTTAATATTTCCCCTCACTGAAAATTACTCGTGATAATTATATACAGTAACAGGCAGACCCGGAAAAATTACCTGTAGGTCATACAAATATTTGTTCCATGCGGGAATCGAACCCGCGACTTCGATTCATTTCTCTGAAATAACATTACACACATACACTATCACGAGAAGCAAACTTTAGGTACACTACAAATGTCAAAATCAGACTTATCCAACATTGAAAGCAAAAGTTAAAAAATACAAGATCTATTGGAATTCTGAATAAATCTAATCCCCTTCACTACACTTGCGCGTACCTAAACATAGAAATTAGATTAGCAGGTACAGGTACCAGCCCACCGGTCACCGGCCGGTGAGCTTCTCGGCAAATCTACAGCGCTAAGTGAAAATTTTGATGACCTCCGTGGCGCAGCGGTCAACACGCTTGCCTGCGACGTGGTTCGATCCCCAGCCAGGTCATGATGGAAAACGATCTTTTCCTGAATGGCCTGGGTCTTGGATGTTTATCTATATATCGACGCTGGAAAGCGATTTTGTCGTACCTATCTGAAAAAAAGGCAATTTTGTTTTATTGCATAATTGAATTCAGAAAAAAGTTTAGAAAAAGTTAACGTCGTATCATAAAAAAGAAACATCGTAGGTACACGTTGGTCAGACCCTCAGACGCAGTATTTTTTACCTGAATTAAATTATGCAATAAAATAAAATTGCCTTTTTTCAAGATACGACAAAATCGCTTTCCAGCGTCGATATGTATCTATTATAAATATAGTATCGTTGAGCTAGTATCCCGTAACACAAGTCCCGAACTTACTTTGGGGCTAGCTCAATCTATGTGATTTGTCCGTACATATATACCTATTTATATTTATCTGGTGCAGGCCTCCAACCACTCCAGCACACCAAGTGCACATCGCCTGAAACCCCCGTAAGTCCAACCTCTTTCTTTTACTAATCTAAACATTTTTTGGTCCGATGGTAGCGCCGGCGCCGATTTTAAATGCAACAGATTTTCAAAGAGAAGGTAATGGATATTTGTTGGACTGACTAAAATAGCTAGAAAATGGTGAATACTAAGATGGTGCCTGAGGGTAAAGTATGAAAGATGAGATGTTGTAGATATTTATTTCATAAAAAAAAAGGGGAGACGGAAAGGATATAGGTTGTGAATCGATACAAAGACGGTGCGGCTGATGCAGTGGTTAAGCGATTGATTGCTTCGCTGCATGTCACCGGTTCCATTCCCGCACGGAACATACATTTGTATGACCTACAAGTAGTTGTTCCGGGTCTGGCTGTTTGTGTATGTGAGTTTATATGTTTGTAAAGTCACCCACGATACAGGAGAAAATCGCAGTGTGGGGAAAAGTTTATTAAAAAAAAAAGGTTATACAGAGTGGTGCTGACAATACGACAATAAATTAAACATCGTGTACCTCAACACATTCTCAGTCTACCCATAAAAAACCATATAAATATGTCCATTAGTTTAGTCACAGGAAATTATTTTTCATTTTTGACATTTTCTACATGATGTACATGTTGATAAGGATGCGCTTACAGGTTAATGACCGCCGCATCCTGTGGTACCAAACTTTAATAATAATGGCGCGAAAAAAGCAAGTCGATACAGGATCGCGCTGTCGCCGATCGGAGGTCAGTGAACCAATATTTTTAAAGGATGTTCTATTCCGTTTGTAATTTTATGCGATTTAGTTTCTTTGAAATTTTCTTTTTTTTTTTGTTTTTGATGCAAGTTTTTTTTCTATGGTTTAGGATTATTCCTATGAACCAGCATTGATCGTGTTTTCATTTATTGTCGTATTGTCAGCACCACTTTGTATTTTGCTTGAATCTCTTCAAATAGTATCTTTGGGATACTGATGTCAAATAAACTCAAATTCGAATGATTATTCATCCCAATGGAACCATTATAACCAGACCACTTATGAATTGTCAAAAAGGAAGGTCTATAAATATAGGTCAGTTAGTCAGATTGTTGAAGCTGCCCATTTCAAAATCATGTAGATCTGTATGGAGAAGGACGGTCTAGCACCAGGTAGACGTCTTGCTGACCAATGCTGATTGCTGGCCAATCATTCATAGAAATAAATTTTAAATGTCTTAACAACTAGGTAATTGTCTTACACTTGACACCTGATAACACATAATTTTACACTTTTATTTTCTTGAAATCACATCACTCACTTCTTCACAACTTTACACATCAAACGTCAAAATCAAACTAATCTTGGTTCAACGCAAAAGTTAATAAATGCAAGCTCTATTGAAACTGTGAATAAATCTAACCCCATCGCTACCTCTGCGCGCACGCATGGAAATTAGATCAGTAGGTAGCGCACATTGGAACACAGATTGTCAAAGTTTTAATATCGAGGAATACAAAATATTTTGGGTAAGACAGAATTTTATAAGTATTAAATAATAATAATTTACTTGAAATCAAAGAGTTACAACCCTTACTAATAATATAAATCGAAAAGTGAGTTTGTTTGTTTGTTCCGCTTTCACGCCGTAACTACTGAACCGATCGTTTTGAAAATTTGCAGATGTGAAGTTAGAAGTATGAATTAAATAATAGGGTACTTTTATCCCGGAAAAATTTGATGTTCCCGAGGGAAAACAAAAATATTGCTAGCTTCATACCAGTTCATTGATAGATGGCGCTGTGTGTCATTTAAAACAAGGTAATATATATTGCAAATGAATATGCACATGTTAACTTAGAAGCTAAATGATACGATAATTAATCCCCGAAAATGAGGAATCTAAAAAGCGCGATATAGCCGAATTCCACGCGAGCGAAGCCGCGGGCGAAAAGCTAGTTAATATATGAAACAAATATGTGTTACTTATAGTAAAAGTATTACCTATTACCAAGGCGATAGAATAAGTCACCTAGCTTTTATTATTTCTAGATTGAAATTAGTTTTTTTTTATTTTAATAACCGTTTGGTTTGTTTCAGTTTGAGGATAAATAAATAAGCATTTCTTGTTTCATCAAAATGAATCTCGAACTTGGAAGAAATTAAACAACTTTAACCGTTTCGTCACCCAGACTACCTGCTCCACTTTGAGAAACATTATAAAAGATCGTATGTCGCGATTGTGTAACATTTTTTGCAGGCGCTCATTAATTTGGAGTTGTATGTACAGACAATAGTAACCCTTCCGGTGCGCGCCGCGGTCTCCCCGGCCATTGTGGCATTATCACTGCATTTGTGTTTCCGGACGCTTCTTTTTATTATGTAGATTAGGGGCTTTATCAGACCCGGATTTAGATAATGCTGCATTTGCGTTTCTAAGCTTTGGATTCGCATACAAAATTCGCGCGTTTAACAGTTACATTTTATTTTAGTTTGCGTTTTTCGGAACAGAAAGCTTCAGTTATGCGGGTGGGTATTTTAATATTTAATATCCTGTATTTCACCCTTGTTGTACAGTCGAATAATAAACACTAACTGCCAATCGACACGACCAATCATGCGTGAAGCGGGATCAATGGAAAAACAGCAGTCAAATAAATCTAACGAGGACTCTTACATCTGCATGTCATTGGAATAAATCAAATCACCATTGAATGCATCCGTAAAATATTTTTGAACTACTTTGAATGTACCATGCATTTGATAGTACTAAAAAAAATCATCCCTCGTAAGTCAACCCGTTCACTGACGTGTATTGAACGGATATAAAAAAGTTACACCCATATTTTGCACTTCCCGATATCGAATAATAGGGTCTATTTATGCATTCTCGATAAATGAAGAGTATTTTTTTACTTCTATTATAAATCAAAATGTATTATTTATCTTTAGAGAATCAGAATCTGCATCCTATTGTTATTCGGGATATGCGGTGTGTCAAGGGTGTAATGTTTTTATGGATTGTAGTAACGTTATTGATTTTTAAATAATAATAGCACGATATAGCAAATCAAGTCTTGCTATAGCCATACATAGAACACATAGAACCACTTCTCAATATAACGCCGTTTCGGGTCTAGCAGATTTTATCACTTGCATAAATTGAAAGGAGAGCCCGGCGCCATTTTGAATATTTGAAGGACCGAGGGTGTATTCGACCGTAGGGCAGTAATTACTTGATTGGAATCAAGAGGTGGCATGCCGAGATACTGCCTGGGCTGCATTGTTGTTGCCGCGCCTTGGAGGGGCTCTAGTACTGCGCTCAAGTGTTTTATAAAATGTACGGCATGTCAGATTCACACCTACAGCGTTTGAGGGTTAACCGTCTATTAGAATTACATGCTTTTAAATACAGGGTTAAATTTAATTACTTGGCGAAGCTCCGCAGACGTGATTGGTATCGATATCTACATAAGCACGATAAGAAGAAGAAGATAATCTTTCATGGTAAGTTGGTTACAGAATCGTACTGCCGGTAGCTACAATTTTTGCTGTAGTTGTCTGGAAAAAAAAAGAATTATTTTTTTTTGTTTTATGATGTTCATACATCGTATATACCCATCACCCATTACCGTCTGCGGAGTTTTGCTAGGTAATTGAATTGACCCTATATGAATGCAAATTATTATTCAGCATTTCTGTAATAGTAGAATATAATTTGCATAACATAAAATCGTTTCAATACAAATGTAACCCTGTCAAATATTTCAATGAATCAGCTTATCAATTAGTAACCTATCGGCAACATACAGCTTGCACTAACGCATGTTATTAAATATAAACGAATTCAAAGAGTAAAAAGTTCAAAAAACATCTGACACTGGCAAGGTGACGGGGACAAAAAAAATGTCACACACAGAAAATCCGGGGCCTGTAATCCGTTCTATTATGCATATAATTATTATTTCCGATACTTTATCAAAGAAAATAACAGTCCTTTTTGCATATGCTTTTTTGGCGGAAGTGTGAATAAAAAAAAGTCACCCTCAGGTAGTGGAAGGGTGACCCAAAGAGTTTTTTGTAAACGTAATAGGAGTAGAAAAGTATTGGAGAGTTTTATAAGATGATTATTATGCACGCATTCTCAGGAAGATTTAGTCGACACGTTGCCCGAGGCATGTGTGAAGCACTTCCTTAGGGCCCGCAGTTGTGGGGTTAGCTTTTGAGGGTTAACGGAAAAATTACACAAAGTGGACCCGGATTTATTATAAAAAATATTGACGCATATTTTATTGGCACTTATCCTTAAAAATTCTATTGAATAAAGGGTGTATCTGACATCGACGCACAAACGAGTACCATGGATCCAGTACACGATTCTGAACCCCCCAGTGGTGGAATTTTTCATCGGCGTTTTCATGATTTAAAAAAATATATATTCAGTTTTTTTTCACTATGGACCGTCCATAATTGCTATACTTTTATAACCCAATAAGATTTTAAAATAAAAATGTATTAATTCGCTAATTACCTACACAAAAAAGCGCAATGAAAAGAAAACTCGAAAAACTGTCTTATCAGCTGATTTAATAGAGTTCACATCAGGGGTCACCGTCATACCTACAAATCCGCACGGCGGCACGCTTGTAACGATCAAAGGCCGAGATGACACATTTTTTTAAACACTGTTATTTCTGTAACCGCTCATTAACGACATACTCGTAAATGACTATCATAATTTTATTAGTGGCTTGGGGTGTAGCCTTTTCGCGAAGTTTGCGTTACGATGTCAGATACACCCAGTATATAAAAATGTATGTTACATTTTAATGCAATTGAATTCTCCCAAAAATCAAGTCGATAAATTATACCAATTTTGCCCATAATGAAGAAGCACTAACAAACTTATTTATAGTTTTAGAATAAATTATATTTTTTTTATTTTAGACAAGAATTCATAAGGTTAGTGTTGTTTTAATATATATATATACACGTTAAGCACGTTAAGCACGTTGAAAGCACGTTAAGCTCGTCCCAGCTGTCATTTGTAGATTTTTATCAGTCATTACGTCATCAGAAGTCCGAATGACTGTACCACTTGTTTTTTTTTTTTTTAATAATTATTAACTAGCGCTTGACCGCAATCCCGCCTGATGGTAAGCAGTGATGCGATCGTTGATGGTAAAGCGCGCTAGTTTATTAAGAGCCTATTCACTCAGAAAAACTGAGCGAATAGGAAGGAAGACGGCAGTTGAGCGTGGTGATGCAATGTTAAACCCAACAACACGACCAACGATGCTGCGCTAAAGAGAGAGATTGATCTGAAGACCCTCCACGACCAAACTCCCAACACAACAACATTAGGCGCATCGTACCCGGCACACATCGCAACACAACTGCTCAGACCCGTCCTCCGTACGGCTTCACCAGACATCATGCCGGAACACGATAAATCACTTGGCGGCAAGGCTTTGTCTGGTGGCTGGTAACTTCTGCCGGCGGCCGATGTTATGGCCTACCACCGAGAAGTAGTAGTAAGTAGTACCGTAAGGTATCATATTACCCATTAACTGGATTGTGGAGGTTAAATAGGCAGTCGTTCTGTGTAAACTACTTATATTTAGCTGAATCCGGTTAGATTGCGATTGCGTCACTGCTTACCATCAGGCAGGATTGCGGTCAAGCGCTGGTTTATACTTTAATAAAAAAAAAAAAAATAAAAAAAAAATTGCAGCTACCGGTTAGACAGCAGCTGAATTCGGTTAGACAGCATCTGAATTCGATGAAAGTCAACATTGTCAAGTCAAGTCATTGGGCAGATCATGTATTTATTTATTTATTTAATGTTTCGCACATGAAATGTACAGAGGCAGACTTAATGCCTTAGGCATTCTCTACCAGTCACAGGTTCAGGTTTAACGATCACACAGAGAGAACAAAAAAAAAAAAAAAATCAAGAGATACGCAAACTAAAATTTCATTGACAATTTTTTTTCAACCCTCAAAGCGTACCCACCTTGTATTCAGGGTAACCCATTGTGCTACTGTTTGTTTGTCATATTTTTTATGGGTTTTAGTCCAGGTAATCCCGTGTCCTCTCACATCGAATGGGTTGTGACGTATAAAAGGATTATTTTTTAATAGATAATTAATGATGTTAGTGTTACGCTTTGGTTGGTAAGAGCTGTTTGTAGTTATTTGCTTTTGCATGAGATTTTATGATGATCGTTGTAGCTAAAGTTCGGATGGTAATTATGTTTTATAAATTATTAAACGTGAAGCCGATTGATATAAAATGTTATTTTTCTTTTCGGTTCATTATTAGATATCTTATTCAAAATTACAATATGTACACAAAATATGTTATTATTTTTTATATAATTACAAACTAGTACTTGAACGCAATCCCACCTGATGGTAAGCAGTGATGCAATGGTTGCTGGTAAAGCGCACAAGTTTATAAAGAGCCTATTCAATCTAGCCTTGAAGACACTTAAATTGTTCCTTGAGCTATCAATAGTATTAATTCTTAGTATTACAGTGAAATCTGGTTAAGTGAGACATCAAGGGACCTGCAATGTCGTTTCACTTATAGAGGTATTCCACTTACCCAGTGTCTCAGATATACAGGTATAAATAAATATCTGTCTCATTTACAGAGGGTTCCATTAATAGCCATAATTCCTTTAATCCTTCCCACTTTCATAACGGATATTAACTTCAGTTTTTCATGTAATGATAACGATTGTAGCTTTCGTTTTAGCATTTTTCAAATAAACATCTGGATGATAGCAAAGCGAAACTAAAGCTGAAGGTAATTGAAGCTCAAAATTTGTACTTACGTCCTTGGAATTACGTGTGGAATTTGTGGGTAGAATAGTAATGAGTAAACAAACAATGTTATTTCAGTTTCAGAGGTTAATGCATATAAAATTTACTCGCTGTCTCATTTATAGAGGTAACTATGATGATAAATCGAAAGAACAAATCCCAGATATCTCTATATCTGGGATTTATCAGTGCTAAAGTGTTGGGACCTCAGCATGAGTTCCAGTTATGGAGGTTTCTCACTTATCCAGGTCCCACATAACCATGTTTCACTGTAGTTGCAATGTTCACTCCACGCGTACCTACCTACTTCTCCTACGTTTTTACGGTATGATGTTTACACAATCACACTGCATTTCACACAGAAGTGATTCAGAAGTAATTCAGAAAAGAACTGAATCATTTATAAGCGTATACAGGTCATCAGTTCAACAGTTCAGCACTCCGAATACTTAGGTACTGAAAAATGCAGAATCAATACCTACTCTGAGCAGGCAGTTGCAATGTAACTGCATTTATCTGAAGCTATGACTGAAGCTGGCTGGTTTGAATTTCGTTTCTTAAGAAAGTGGTTAACGGTCACACAGTAACAGCTATTCATTTATTCAAATACGGAACGTTTTTGACACCTCATTGTCGTATACAGCGGGGAAATTTCGTAACACGCTTTTAGTAGCAATGACTTACTTTGACAGATCAACAACATTCGTTGCTTTATTTACTTTGTTGAGCGAATATCTAATATATAAAATTCTCGTGTCACGGTGTTCGGCTTTAAACTCCTCCGAAACGGCTCGACCGATTTTGATGAAATTTTTTGTGCTTAACCGGTATCTATGAGAATCGGCCAACATCTATTTTTCATCCCCCTAAATGTTAGGGGTAGTCCACCCCTAAATTTTATTTTTTATTTTTTAGACAAAATTTTTAATTTCTATTTTTTTATGATACAACATACAAAAATACATACAATCCCCAATTTTCACCCTTCTACGATTAACCCTTATTTTTTAATAGCCATTTTTGTAATTTAATCTATTATTTATATGGCAAAACAACGTTTGCCGGTCAGCTAGTTTTTATATAACATTTGGCGCATCGTACCCGGCACACATCGCAACACAACTGCTCAGACCCGTCCTCCGAACGGCTTCACCAGACATTATGCAGGAACACGACAAATTGCTTGGTGGCAAGGCTTTGTCTGATGGGTGGTAACTTCTGCCGGCGGCCGATGTTGTGGCCAACCACCGAGGAAAACTACTCTCAACTATTTTGCTCAACTAAATTCTCTATGGTCTGGTGATCAGTTGACCAACAATTTATATTAGATTAGATTAGGGTCTACTCTAATATAAATTGTAACCTCATGATATGACCACGATTATTTCTGGAATTAAAACAAACTCTGACCCTAGACTTTCTTTCATTAAATCTTCTCAGGAGTAAGCCAAATAAGAAATTTTTACCCCATCAAGCTTATTTTTTTATAATTTGACGTATAAATGTATATCCTCATATCCTATTTATGTTTTCAATTGACCCGTGAAGAATTTTTTAAATAGCCATGAGCCCCTTACATACCTATCGTTCTTATAAATCCGTATTCGAAATGAGAAAAAATCTAAACCGCCAAAATTGTGAATGACAAAAACAAAAGACAGCTGTTCGCGAAAGTTCATCGACCTACGGCAACGTGGCCGTAACTTTCATTCTTAAAGCGTACCAAGTTAGTAACCTACTTTTCATTAATAAGGCAAGCTAAAAAATGCAAGAAGAAAGTATCAAAGATTGAGCGAGCGAACTTCGCTAACAGCGCACGTGAGAAACAAGGGGATACGCTGCAGGAGTTCACAAGGACTCGACGCGACGTAAAATATTTTCGAAGCCGACATTTAAAAAAAAAAGTATAATAAATAATAATAACAATAGGTAGTACGTCGATATGTTTTCTGCGTTTGTTTCACATCATCAAGGCTTTAAAGAAATATGCAGTCATAAAGGAAAAGTTCTATTTTTTCACTTCTTTCATTTAAACAAAGGGTAAAAACTTTAATCCCTCTATAGGCCAAAAACAAAATTTGCAATAATATTACCAAATTTAGTGTTGTTATTGTGAATCTTAATAAATATTCAAGTAACTTACGCCATATTAGAAACATTTAATTTTATTGAAAAAGTAACACAAACAAACAATCATTAACCAAGTAATGAAAACAATAATCTTTTGACAGCTATGTGCTATGTTGCCAATAGTCAAAATTTTTGACATTTCCATTTCAGGGTGTTTATAAAAAAATGAGCTTCAAACAAACACAAAAAGTAAAACACCAACCGCCTAAATTACACATACTCCATTACTAAAACGAGTGACAACGCAATGAGATTCAAAAAAATAAAATAATAAAATAGCGTCCACCGTATTGTCATCGTCAATTTTTCTCGGAGTTTCCCGCCAGACGTCGAGACGTTGAAAAAAAAAATAATTAAAACGAGCCGGCGGCGAAAGTGAAAGCACGCCGTCTGCCTCGTAATTAGTACAATGGAGTTTCCTGACTTTGAACTCAACGATATCATTTTTGTTCATCTTTAAATTATCGCCTTTTCAGTAAAATGTTTGCCCTATTTTTTGTTTGTAAGTTGGTAGCGTTTAGAAGATAAATGCTTTTTATTATGTTGGTAGTTGTGATTTGTGTGTAGTACTGTTTGAGCTAGTGGATATTGGTCTTGGATAAGTTAATATAATGATACTAGAAGATATTGTAATTTATACAAACAAAACAAATAGGATTTTTTACACCATCTTTAACTACTACACCAACGACTAAACCGATCCTTACAATATGACATTTGGGATCTTTAAGATTTGTCTTCTGCCCCTAAAAGTAGAATAATTATTGTTAAACACTCACGAAAGTCGATTTCAGAGTACATATTGAAAAAGTTATAAAAATGATTGAAATAGTAGCGCAACTGTACTTTATTGTGCACACACACACACACACACCTCACACACTCACGCATTCATACAATTAATCGGATTTTGTTATGTTTTCTTTCATTTCTCTTTTTGTTGCTGACGTATTTAAAATGTACGAGAAGAACTGAGCCTTCAACTACATTACTTTATTAGGAATTACAATAATTTTTCCATAAACTATATCTATTAATTATTTACACTTATGGCGAATGAATCGCGATGTACCTAGATAAGTATATTCTCATATTAAGATATATCAGATAAGTTTACCTAAATAATTAAAAAAAACTGTCAATCTTGACATAATAATAGTAATTTGTACAAAATTATAAAAAAGGGGAAATCATCAAAGGGCATTTCTTTTAATAGAAAGTAGGTATGTGCCCAAAAGCCTGTGTTCCATATGGTAGTTTTTTTTTTAAATAATGTGACGCAATCGTTGATGGTAAAGCGCACTAGTTTATTAATAGCCTATTCACTCTAGCCTTGAAGACACTCAAATTGTAGTCCGACGGAAACACCGACGCTGGCAAATTGTTAACCCTTAAAACACATTGTCTACATATTTTCTTTTTTCCTGTTTTTCTATCACAGGCATCCTGGAATAGATTTCTTTCTTAATGAGCGTTGTTGTATATGTAAATACTTGCGAGTTTCAATGTTTGTAAACGCACCCACACAAGTAAAATAAATAAAAAAAACAAACCGTCATCGTTGTATGAACGTATTTATTTAGTTCCTTTCTTCTTATCTGTTTATATGTGTACACATAAATGTTTAAATAAATAAGCATGATATGATTGTATCATTATTATGATACATGAAATGAGTAATTTTGCTTTTTTATATTGTAAATTTGTGCATGAAAATTTAGGTGCCGTAAAAAAGCGGTAACACTGGACCCGTAACCATGAGGGCTGGGGCACCAGTTTGCTAGGTATTACAATAGTGTCAGAATGGTCGAACAGTGATCTCATGATGATCGATTTTGACAAGTTTCGTAATCTACTAACAGAACGGCGTCATTATGACTTTCCAGTGGTTAATCACTGACACTCTACTCCATATTAATAAATGTTCAACTGGAGGAGGTAGTAGTTTTTAAAAAATCATTTTACTAACGGGTTTTATAATAATGAAAATACGGCAATGTCATTCTATCATCATTCCATTACGAGGCGACTGAGATAATTGATCGAGCATTATGTATTAAGTAGATTACGAACTTTTAAGCACGATGACAACGGCATCTTGTTGAAATGACAAATTTATAAAAATTGTAGACTACATAGCATGGTTTGAGGCAGTGCAAGAGATTTTTTGGAATACCTTGGGACATTTTTCTTATATGTGGGATAATTGAGATACTGCGGCTGCATGTATTAAGCGTGGTGACATTGCTAGTAGAGTACATTACGAGCAGTGTGTGTGCGTGTGTGTGAGGGAAGCAAGCTGTTTTGAGTAACATTTGCATATCTAATAAAAGAACTTATAATAGGTACTACTTTTGTAAATATTTTTTTCAATTTCTGAATAGGTATTATCAAACCAAAAAATGTATTCAGAAAATGTTAAAAATGGTATTCGGAATATATACCATTATGATTCTGTCATAATGGTTATGATGGAATCAGAATGGTACATATTCCGAATACAATTTTTCCATTAGGTTTGAGCATTACGATTCAATTCAGAACGTTACTTAACCACACGAGAAACATAAAAGCAATTCAATACACAAGATAGGGAGAAAATGGAATAGTCTAGACTAGACCGGTTATTGGTACTCTATACCTAACGTTTGGTTGAGCACCTTTTTGTTTACCTACCCACACTGTAATGTGAAAAAATAAGTTTCACATAGGTATGTAATCTAATAGACACATAAATAAGTTAATATGTACATATCATCATCATCATCAACCTTTTTATCGTCCCATTGCTGGGCACAAGTCTCCTCTCATACAGAGAAGGATTGAGCGTAATCACCACGCTTGCTCAATGCGGTTGGCAATTTCAGACTTTAAGTCCAGGTTTCCTCAAGATGTTTTCCTTCTACGCCTGTGCTCCAGGTTTTGGAGACCGTTTCTAGTTAAATCTGGGTCGCCAATCAGCCTCTTTGCACGCCTCTCCACTGAATCCAAAGTAGCCAGGTGACATTTCACAGCACCAGCCCAAATGTGGCTGCAGTACTCCACACACGAGCGGTCCTGTGCTTTGTACAACATTAAAAGCTGCCTTGGTGTGAAGTACCGCCGGACCTTTGCGATGACGCCAAGTTTTCTGGCAGCCACCTTGGCCAACTTATTATTTTAGTCTTACTTATTTATTTTTCGTGTTCTGAGCAGGCCGCGGAAGTTAAATTTACTTACGGTTTTAGCAATTTGCAGGTTATTGACGCTAATACACTTGTTCATAAATTAAATTAAATTTAAGATCAGTACATTTTCTTTATATGACATTATTTATTTATTTATTGGGATCTTTAACAAAGGATACACAAATACAATAGAAAATTACAATAAATCAGTAAGGCTATTTTACGTGTGCGCCTTCAATTATAGAAGACCACAGCTTGCACATATAACTAGGTCCAAACACAATACTATTAGTGAAAATATATGATGAGTGCAAATCATAAAATTAGAAACTTAAAATAAAATAAAATTAACATAATCAAAATTATACATTCATATTACAAATAATATTATAGACAGGATAAAAAGGATAGAAATAAAATAAAAAAGATAAAAATAACAATAAAAATCGGGAAAAACATTGAGATGTGATGTCAAAATTGAAAATTAAAATTACAATTGTGAAAAAATGATAAGAAATATATTGTAGTACTTGTCATTTTGCAGTGTCCAAATTCTTACTTCTTTCTATGGAAGAGTTATTTAGTTATCCTACAGCCATCTATCAGCTAAATCAATGCTACAACAAACATATTTTGAAGATGAACCTAATTTTAGTTATCTTAGGGACAAATAGATGGCACTTTTTAATTGAGCAAAATTAGAAGTCGGTGTCAAGATTCTCCGACAATAATATATAGGTTAAGAAAATAAGGCTCAATTTAGTACATTTTTATGTATTCATGGGATGGTAGAATAAACATTGGATTTTTTAGTACCCTATGTTTCATTTTAAATATCAGAGCTTGAGACGTAGGGACCCGTAGTGTCATGTGACCCTCACCAAGCCGAGGATTTGCATGATCTACATCATTGGCAGCAGTTCATTCTACCAGCTCGCAAAGTGGACGAGCACCATCCCTAGACCCTCAAGAAGCCCGAGGGTTTAACATGATAGGGTATTTGACTAAAAAAAAACTAATTAGTCCGTCAGTCAGATTTCCAAAAAATATTAGACACGTATTTTTACTTTTTTCATATAAACAAAAAATGAAGACGACACAGTGCGTTGAAAACTCGTGTGCAATATGTCACTAGACGCTACACTTTTTAGCGACCAGTGACGTCACCAGCCACCACTCCTGATCTTTGATGCCTTTTATATTTGTCAATTTTTATTGTTTTGATAAAATAAAAATACGTGTCTAGTATTTTTTGGAAATCTGACTGACGAACTAATTATTTTTTTTAGTCAAATACCCTATTATGTAACATATTTTTTTAATAGATAATAGATAAGTATGAAGTTTAGTTTTCAACACTACTATATATTTTAGAGGATATTATCATCAACACTTTTATCGTCCCACTGCCGGGCACAGGTCTTCTCTCATACAGAGAAAGATTGAGCGTAATCACCACGCTTGCCTAATGCGGGTTGGCGATTTCAGACTTAAAGTCCTCAAGATGTTTTCCTTCAAGATATACTTGAAGAGAGCGATTTTCCTCAACTACTTTTATTTTTTTTTTGTGTTTTTGTAAACTTCTGCGTCATGTTTACCGCAAATAAATGTTTCTCTTTTCTTTCTTTCAGATATACTTAGAGGACATTGAACAATTCTATTTTTTTAGACATACCTACCTACCTATGTTTTTATGCTGTTACTGTATAATATGAAGGTACTTAGGAGTATTTGGAAGGTGTTATTTTACTAATGGTATAAAGGTGAAAGTTTTTATAAAAGGACGGATGTTTGTAACTATGTATTTCATGCTGAAATTACTGAACGGGTTTGGACGAAATTTGGCAAAAAGAAGTATAAGAAAAAATTTTCTTTTATATTAATCCTGCCCCCTAATCGGCGAACACATTTTTGTCAAATGATTGCGACTAGTTGGGATTAGACTGCCCATTGGTCCGTTCGTTCCAAACGATCGCAACTAGTCGCAAACATTTGACAAAAATGTGTTCGCCGATTAGGGGGCTAGTTGCAAAGCATTATATATACAATATGTAAAGAAACCCCTGTCCGACCCAAAAGGATAATAAATTAGGTATACACATGACCAAATAAAATATTAAATTTTAAGTAATCATCATAGTGACAATACTAATGAATTTTGAAATAATCTCTATTTTCCGCGAATTAATTCCAACTTCCCCAAAATTTGGTAATTTTAAAAAAGTGACAACATCATTTGTGACGGAGCGAATAGCGATGCGACCACGTGCCGCCTGCCCTGCCCCCCTTCACCCGCGCATGTATGCCTAGCGTGTTGTCTACCGCACATGCATTAAGTTACCTCGCTTTTTCGAAGTAATATTTATTTTTTTAGGGGATTTTTTTTAAAGTTTAGCCCGGCTTTGTAGGCATTAGTAGAATCAGTTATCGATACCTAACAATACCTTCATGGAGCGGACAGAGTTTTCTTTACATATTGTATATTACCAGGACTGTTATTCAAAATTATTTTTTGTTCATGCGAAACCCGCAATACGTGTCCAGTATTTTTAAGTAAAAAAGCTACAAAATTTCAAAAATATATTATGAAAAACAACAAAGTTGTGAGCTTGTTATACCTTGGTTCTCCCAACAAAAATATGATCAACGCTCCCTTCGGGCAGGCGAGCGGTGCGTTCACCTATGGTGTCAGCTGCTGCGCGGGCGTGCGCAAGTACTGTGATCTACCGTAAGCTGCGTGGCGCGCTCGGTAACCACACTGCAACAATTTCTAAATGTATTTGGGAAAAAATGTAACATGGTGCAAAATGAACAGAATCGATTCAGTTGCTTTTTTTTTTTTTTTGATATTTATAAACTAGCGCTTGACCGCAATCCCGCCTGATGGTAAGCAGTGATGCGATCGTTAATGGTAAAGCGCGCTAGTTTATTAAGAGCTTTTTCACTCAGAAAAACTGAGCGAATAGGAAGGAAGACGGCACTTGAGCGAGGTGATGCAATGTTAAACCCAACTACACGACCAACGATGCTGCGCAAAAGGGAGATTGATCTGAAGACCCTCCACGGCCAAACTCCCAACACAACAACATTAGGCGCATCGTACCCGGCACACATCGCAAGACAACTGCTCAGACCCGTCCTCCGTACGGCTTCACTTATTCTAAATAAACTATAAATATATAATAAAAATACGTTGTATAAGATAGTTTATATTCTGATAGTCTCATGAGATCTCAACTTATGAGAGAGAAACGGGTGCGCAACTAATATTATAAACGCAAAAGTTTGTGAGGACGGATGGATGGAAGTTTGTTAGTCTTTGAAGCTAAACGAATAAATAGATTTTGATGAAACCTTATAGTAATATTGTTTATATGTACATACCAGACGGCAGCTCATCAAGCTTCTACAATAAGGATGTTTTCTGTGTAAAAAAAATTATTCTATTTAGTCCGTCATTCAGTTTATAGATAAATATTGGATACGTATATTTTGCTTTATCAAATCAATAAAAATTGACAAATATAAAAGGCATCAAAGATCAGGAGTGGTGGCTGGTGACGTCACTGCACGCTACACTTTTTAGCGAGCAGTGACGTCACACGAGTTTTCAACGCACTGTCTCGTCTTCTTTTTTGTTTATATGAAAAAAGAAAAAATACGTGTCACAGTACAGTTTTTTTAGTCAACTACCATATTCTGACAAAATTTCTTGATTACATTCTCAACTTTATCGTTAAAATATTAAGGCTCAAGGTTGATTGTGAATATTTGATAGTTTCGGTTAGCCTGACAGGCTGTTACCGGTACATCAGAACACATAGAATTCTTTTCATCTCTATGTATATCCCCTCCGGATCAACTCTTATGCTAGTATAACCATGGGATTCGTCAGATATATTCTATTATTTTTCCTATGGAAATTATTATACCTAAGTATATAAACTTTACTCACTTCTTTAAAATAATACTGAAGATTCTAACCTGTGACGGTTTCATCCGACTGACCCAGCTAAGGATTTCTGCCCAATTCTCTTCAACACAAACTAAAATTGTGATCACGTAAACTGAAAATCAAATTGTAATCAACTGTCAAATTAGCCACGTCAAATCGCCCTACGCACAAAGTCACACAACAAAGCTTCAAACGAGTGAGTCCAAAAGTAATTCGATGCGTATCAAAAGAGACGAAATGATTGTCTGAAGCCTTATCTGCCTTTAATTTGACGACGAAGCCCTAAGAATAACCATATAGGCAAAGTCAATTTTTTACTCTCTATATTGAAAACTTGAAAATTAATTCCTCCATCTAATTTCCTCCACGTGAAATATGAGGCCATGTTATACCTCGACGCACACAAGTGTGCGTGACGCAAATTTCGTTACGTAGCCATAGGGTTGCCGAAACTACCCCCCCGCCGCCCCGTGGCATCAATCTTCACCCCCGCACCACCTACGATCGTATAATACAATAATATATGTCTAACTTTCGGACCGGCCCTGTAGGTAGCTCCATCCCTGTCTCCTTTAAAAGATAAACGGATGGTAGAGAGGGATGGCTATAGGTGTGGGGGCGTCCTAAAGGGTGTAGGGAGTATGTAGGGGGTGCTATTGAAATTGAAGCGGGGTTTAGGCGCGGATGACGCCTGGCTGGAGAATGGATGGAAATTTCCTCAATTTAGCGTTTTCGCCAACAAAGGACGTTGTTTAATTTTTGGTTTTTGTTAGACATTGAGGTGTGGTGATTGTTGTGTGGGCAGGTGGACTGGTAACAATGGAGAAATATAACTTTGTGAGGGAAACGTATTTTTATTTCTTTCTTTTGAGGAGTTTTATTGTTACTAATTTTACTTTTGGTTTGATACAGATAGTGTTTATGTTAATGTTTTTATTGTTTCAACTTACAGTTCTGACGATCATTGCCCCTAATTGGGGTGATTTTCAAATAATAACATTTTAATTATTCAAAGTGCTTTTAGATAATTTTGAGTTTAGATTTGAACTTTGACTAAGAAAAGAAGTTTAATAGCATAATAAACCTATAATATGTCCACAGCTGGAACAAAGGCCTCTCTTCCGGAGTGGGCTATAATCTCCTACTTAGAGTCCGTATGCGTTCTGGGAGACTCGGTTTTGAGAACAGAACTGATGAAATAATCACACTAATATTCCTTACAAAGGCGAAAGTTTGTGAATGAATGTATGCGTGTGTTTGTCTTCACGCTCAAACGGCTCGACCGAATTGAATGAAATTTAGAACATATGTATAATTATATAACTAAGAAAAAATAGGGTACTTTTTATCCAGATATTATCACAGGATCCTAACTTATGTATGCGGGTGAAATCACGGCTTATATAACGCAATGGAACTGTCTGGGTTCAAACCGCCGACCTCTAGTAACTCGGGACCATTCCCACTGGTCCACCACTGCACCAAGTGTTGTATATGAGGTATAAAACATTAACAAGATGAATTTCGGATAGGTATACATTAAAACAAATATTTTTCACCGTAAAAGGTCATAAACTAAAAATCGATAATATTCAGCCGGTTGATTCTGCAAAAAATTGTCCGTGAAAACTTATTTGGGGGTAGGGTTAAGTGACCTTAGGGTAAGATGTGATTAGTATTAACTCCTAGCATTAGTTCGAAGTCGTGGTGGCGTAGTGGTTAAAACATCAGCCTCTCAAATATGAGTGCGCGGTTTCGATTCCAGGTCAGGCAAGTACCAACGTAACTTTTCTAAAGTTATATGTACGAGTACTTTCTAAGTATATCTTGGACACCAATGACTGATGGTGAAGGAAAACATCTTGAGGAAACCTGGACTTTAAGTCTGAAATCGCCAACCCGCATTGAGCAAGCGTGGTGATTACGCTCAATCCTTCTCTGTATGAGAGGATACTTGTGCCCAGCAGTGGGACGATAAAAAGGTTGATGATGATTAGTTCGATCCCCGTCAGGCGCTTTGTTTTGTGTAAATATTTTTCACCACTGCTCTCAAAACGCTGACGAAGAAAAGAAACATGTCCTAGAGGCAAAACTTCGAACACATGTGACATCTACCATCCCGCACTGGGCCCGCGTGGTAGATTACAGCCCACTCCCTGTCATCGAGAGGAGGCCTGGGTCTCAGTAGTAGAAACAAGATAGGCTGATTATGTATGTAGGTATGTATTAGTTGGAATGACAGCTTACCCCACGCTTACGTCACCTAAGTTTTTTTTTTTTTTTTTTTTTTTTTTTTTTTTTTTTTTTTTTTTTTGCACTGATGCGATCGTTGATGGTAAAGCGCGCTAGTTTATTAAGAGCCTATTCACTCAGAAAAAACTGAGCGAATAGGAAGGAAGACGGCAGTTGAGCGAGGTGATGCTATGTTAAACCCAACAACACGACCAACGATGCTGCGCCAAAGGGAGATTGATCTGAAGACCCTCCACGACCAAACTCCCAACACAACAACATTAGGCGCATCGTACCCGGCACACATCGCAACACAACTGCTCAGACCCGTCCTCCGAACGGCTTCACCAGACATCATGCCGGAACACGACAAATCGCTTGGCGGCAAGGCGTGGTAATATGGTTAGAGAATCCCACTGCTGGACTATCAGTATAAAGGGGTACACAAAACAAGGCGTCTGCGTCCCCACGTAATTCGAACGCAATTAATTAAGACGCACAAAGTTTTACAGCGGCCATTTATATTCGTGTCGGGTGCTACCTATTTGTGTGTGCCTTTATCTTTGTTTAGAACTAGCGGGGACCGCAATTATCAGGGCTTGGTTCGTGTGTGCGGAGTTTGATATTGAAGAGCTGTTTCCTGTGTAATTACGCAGTAAATAATAGAAAAAAGAAAATAATGAAATTAATCTCAACCTGTTTTAATAAAAAAAAAGCGTTATCTATGCCGCTACCACGTCGCTGTCAATTTGTGATTTCTCCAAAAAGGTGGCAACACTTATTGAGAAAAATATACAGTATGTTAAGAAAACCCTGTCCGACCCATAAGGATAATAAAGGTTAGGTAAACACATGACAAAATATAATATAAAATTTTACGTAATCGTCATAGTACCAATACAAATGAATTTTGAAATAATCTTTTTTTCCCGCGAATTAATTCCAACTTCCCCGATATTTGGTAATTGTTAAAAAAGTGACAACACCGGTATTATTATGAGCGAATAGCGATGCGACCACGTGCCGCGTGCCCTACCGCCCGCCGCCCGCGGAAGGGTGCTTATCGCACATTTATTAAGTTACCTCTTTTTACGAAATAATATTTATTTTTTTAGGGGGATATTTTTTTTAAGTTTAGCCCGGTTTTGTATCCATTAGTAGAATCAGTTATCGATACCTAACAACACCTTCACGGGTCGGACAGGGTTTTCTTTTAAGGAAAGAATAATATCATTGTGTTTGGACACAAACTTTTCGATCTTAACTGAAGCACTACTGTAGGGTTTATATCTTAAAGATTTTAGTATTTTTTATAGGTTATTCTACATAGGTATAACAAGATTCCGTTAATAATAAATCTCTAAACATGCTGTACATTCAACGAAACAGGAGTGTGAGGCAATGTTTTTTTTTTATTAAATAAAATGAGATGCTGCCTTCAATTTAACTTTAACATAATTGACTTTTTCTCTTTGTTCAACTACCAAATAGTTGTTTTAAAAGTTATTTTTGCACTATTTGTAGATTGTTATTTATGTTATACATTTAGATTTTGCATACTGTTTCTATCCTATCATGTTGGATATATGATAGAATACACTATGCTTGTAATATGGAGTTAACCAGTGTAACAACTGTAGACAGGCCAAAAGATAAGTTTTATGTAAATGTAGGGTAAAGTACTTTTATAAAAGAAACTTTGGGCGGCAGTTGCGACTAGTCCCAAGGTTTTACGTTTCAAACGAAACCAAAAGGTTAACATTTTTTCAAATACCTTACAAGACTACCACTAGGAACCCAATTTTAAAAGTAAAATTTAAAGGGAATTTAATAAATGGTAAAAAAAAAGCTTTATAATACTAGGCTTTAGGATTTGAGCAGTTGTATTGCGATGTGTGCCAGGTACCTACGATGCGCCAAATGTTGTTGTGTTGGGAGTTGGGTCGTGGAGGGTCTTCAGATCAATCTCCCTTTGGCGCAGCATCGTTGGTCGTGTTGTTGGCTTTAACATTGCATCACCTCGCTCAACTGCCGTCTTCCTTCCTATTCGCTCAGTTTTTCTGAGTGAATAGGCTCTTAATAAACTAGCGCGCTTTACCATCAACGATCGCATCACTGCTTACCATCAGGCGGGATTGCGGTCAAGCGCTACTTTATAATTATTAAAAAAAAAAAATATATATTTTTCAATGCCAAACTTACTTATTTAACTTTAAACTTTGACGCAATTGAAATAGATGAACTGGAATTGAAAACAAGCCTTACTGCTATAGGTACGGATGACAGTCAAGCTACCCGAAACTGTCAAATCTTCCCATTCAAACTTAAGCCTTAATGATTAAGAGATAAAGTTGAAAATTTAATAAAGAAAATTGGCAGAATGTAGTAGCTTGATGTGCTGTCGTCTGTACCTAAGTGTCGGTTTTATCGCTGCTTATTTAAAGGTGGAACTTGAAGTAAGTATATAGCCCTCTTTCTGAGGGCACTCGCTTCTTATGGAAAGCCATATAGAAACCTTGATAAGCCTTACATCTGCTACAAGCACGCTTGGTCACCATCGCACATGGTGTACCTACCTACCATGCGAGAACACAGATTTATTCTGGAGTTCAAACAATCTATTTCACTTCAGTTTTGTCCGGGTTATCTAACTCATTATAACTGGATTAATTTCTTGAGAAAATCTCCTTTTCTTATCACGCTCTTTCGAATCGAAAGACCGCTAAGAATTTCCTCCCCAAAAATGTTCCGCCACTTCTACAGTTACACAACATATCCAAAACCACCGTCAAACACATTCAACCCTTATCAGCAGCCATCGCCAGAAGTACCCACACTTACGTCCCATTTAACTGTGCACTACACCTATCAAGTATATATCTTATAAGGTATATAGGGAGCCTTATCTCCCGCGTCAGGCCCATACTTAAGCTCGAGGGGTAACTTGAAATAGGAATAGTCGCATTAGGCCCAAAATTACAGGCGACCGTCACTGCCTAACGTGGTAAAATTGCCCAGCCACCTGGGGGGTTTAACCCTCTAACACCCTCTTAGTTTAGCGTCGACTTGGGACTTTAAGGACAAGATCACTCAATCGAAAACCAACCTAATCCTCCGATATATACAGTCTACTTTCTACTGTGTATAAACTTTAAGATCTTGGACTTTGGAACAGCAAGTAAACGTTAGCGTTTGACCCCACTTCGCATTTGGGTCCACGCGGCCCTCAGAGGGGGAGGGTTGTTTTAGTCATCAATAATGTTTGAGGTAAGCTTTAGTGGATACGTGTGCTATTCGTTATGTGGACGTTGGTACAGGATTTATTTAAAGTAGGTAAAACTGACTCTAGAGAAACTTTTCAAAAAAATGGCGTTAATTATCTTGTTCACAAACCAAACTAATTTTAAATTAAGTGAACCTTTTCTTTCCATTTCGTTAAGAAAAAGATAGAAGATAACATTCTAGTGTAATCTTGTCAAATTAAAATATTTCATAGACAATTAAGACGCGAATATAAACATGGCGACCAAAAATACATCAATTAACGTCAGGCGCGGACTAATTTGACAGGTCTAAACTGACATATTATCTTCTGTCCTTTTCTTAATGAAAAGTAAAGAAAAAGATGCAATGAACTTAAATTTAGTTTAGCTTGTGAACTTTAGAATTGGGGTCAATATCAGTTATAGGACAGTAACTGATTTAAAATTATGGTTTCTATAAGTAAATACATTCTGGATCAAAGGATACTTAAATAAAAATGATCTAAAATCTGTCTGTTATATGAAAATGAGGATACTATAACAATCCTTGTAGAATTAATTCCTTACTAGCTTTCCGCCCGCGGCTTCGCCCGCGTGGAATTCGGTTATATCGCGCTTTTTAGATTTCCCTCGGGAATATCAATTTTTCCAGGATAAAAAATACCCTATTATTTAATACGGACTTCTAACTTTAAGTCTGCAAAATTTCAAAGCAATCGGTTCAGTAGTTACGGCGTGAAAGCGGAATAAACAAACAAACTCACTATCAGATTTATAATATTAAGTTAGGATTGTACGTAGTTACATTTCTATAGTAATATTGTATTCTTACTAACGATAATAAAAGTAAATAATATGAAATGGCTGACCTTAAAATTTTTAACAGGCATATGTGTAATGTTTTAACCCGCGACATTATTGTAATACCGAATCAAATTACAAAAAAACGTTCTACCAGCCAACTTATTTCTCCTCAGAGCTCAAACAATACCTCCCGGCTTATCCTTACTAAGGCGTCACGAGACGACCACGTAACGACGATCTCACGGGGCGCGCCTTATCAATCACCGCTGATGGAAAACCGCTAGACCGTGGGGAGTATACTCCTCAAGGACTTAGATTTAGAGGCACGCATCGAGAGTTTTTGTGATGGAAAGTAGTGTGTGTTGCTGGCTTTATTTTTTGCTGTGTGATGAAGGTAATAAATCTTGTTTTTATGTTGTGTATTTCATTTGTTTATTTCATGAGGATTACAAGGGTTAGATGTAGGTAACGCTTTAGTATGGTCGTAGCTACAGCGATTTGCTACGGCGTAGCAGCGTAGGCGTTTTTGGTCTAAGTTAATGAATTAAATTTAAAAACTAAATTGTAGTATTTTCTGTCATAGTTTTTCACGCAGATGTTTGTGCTAAACACCTTTTAAATACGGCATTAATATAATACTGACACTAGACACACGTTAAAAAAAATATTTTTTGTGTGTTAAGGGTATAGCAGCGCCCTCTATCTTCGCGAACATGAATCGAAAATTCGATTTCCAATAACGTTTCTATTCGACAACAGATGTCACTGTGTTCTTTTAGTAGTCCAACTAGAATACGTAACAAGAATTCTAATTATCTAATCAGAATTCTGGTAGTAATAAATGAAGATCTCATTAAATAAAAATCCTTATTTGAAAATTAAGATACTCCATAGACAGTTTAGGCGTGATTAGAAACATGATGACTAGGAATACGACAGTTTACGTGAGGCGGTAACTAATTTAACAGAATTAAAATAATATTTATCTATTGTTCTTTTCTTAATATAATAGAAAGAAAAAGACGCACTAAACTTAATTTAGTTTAGTTTGTGAATACGGGGATCGGAGCCAGTGCTGATGTAATTGTTTTAGTATACAAGATGTAATTGTTTTAGTACAAAAGATGTAATTTTTGAAGTGAAACTTCTTTACGCACGCTTGACTTGGGGAGTAAGCTGGCGAACGCGTGACGTAAGCGTTACGAAAAGTGATCGGGCAAGGCGAACGGAAGTTAATTGGGGGATATAAGCACAGAGGCGCCCGTGGCGCGAGCTTGGTACTACAAGGTCTACAACGAGTTTTTTTTTTTTTTGACGTGACAACGTCTATTAAATTGGTACGGCGTGGAGTCATTCTCGAAAACACCGTAACGGCCGAATCTGACGCCACACGGAGTCCACGCCTACTTTACCCCCACCCCTAGAGCGTGTGTCACACTCGTGCGCGAGATCTATTACCATGTAGGTAATAGACGTTGTCACGTTCAAATATCGGCAGTAGACGGAGTTCTACAGACAACCAGTTTGTTTTCAATAAAAATAGAAGATCTATGCAAAAATATTAATTTACCAATGAAACCATGAAATAAATTTAAATATTTATAGAAAATTAATATATGTATATGTGTATACATGTATATATTGTACACACATATATATATATATATACATACATACAGACGGAGCGAAAGAAGTTTCACTTCAGTCGTGTGGTCATAAGCACACTCGTTTTTTTTTTGTATACCACATAAATATTAGTAGTCCAACTAGAATCGTGTATTATAATTTTCTAATCAGAATTCTGGCATATTGAATGAAAATCCAGCATCCTTATTTGAAAATTAAGATACCCCAAAGACAGTTTAGGCGTGATTAGAAACATGACGACTAAGAATACGTTAATTAACGTCAGGACTCAGGCGCTAACTAATTTGTCAGCTGTTGTCCTTTTCTTAATGTAATAGAAAGAAAAGGATACACTAATATTAATTTAGTTTAGTAATTGAATAAGGGGATCGGAGCCAGTGCTGATGTAATTGTTTTAGTATACAAAATAAACCGCCTGTCTAGGTTTGAAAAGACAAGATTACTCCCCAAAACTCTAAAATGGTTAACATTACATCCAATCACAGTATACTTTATTACTTGAACAGCTAGGTACTACTCAATTTAAGCTTAAATACACCGTACCGACATTCCGGGAGAATTTACTGTCGGGGCGCTGTTCCCCGGCTTCCCCGCAGGTGAATACCAACTGTCAGCGTTTCAAGATGGACGGGGTTAAAGGGGAGAAGGAGGTGGTATGGGGTAAGAAGTACTATTTGTCTTGTTGGAGACATGTGATCGTTTGCCGCAAATGTTTGTTTATTTGTCTTTGGTATGGCGTAGTGAGTTTCATGTTGTATCGGATGGCTAATGTTGTTTGCAGCTGCGTTTGCGTTGTATGTAAGTACATATACGGTTTAATTAAGAATAAGTTTGATATAGATTTTTTTTAAAACATATACACAATCAGCCTACAGGGGAGAGTCCTACAGTACCGTCACCTTAAGGTTTATCCTCAAAAAAATCTAAATACCTAAGGTTACATGTTCAATACCTCCTAATATATTAAAAAATACTATTGTGCTATGTATTAAAACAAACAAACAACCAAATTCTTTAGAAATAATCAGGTTTATTATTGCAATTCAAAGACTAGGAAAAATCAACTACATGTACATAAATAAATAAATACTTCACACACATCAGACTTCACCAACAAAACAGCTCCATATTAACACTCAACAGCTGGCGCTCCAAAAACTACAGCCATGCATCCAAGCTGTCGCCGTTGTACCCAACTTACGTACTTGCCATGTAACCTGGCATAACTCACTTGCCTTTGCGATAACTGCCCAACTTTTACTGCAGCATAAACCACGAGCCAGTAATTAGGGAGTATGAGTAACAGTTGCTATTCGTAGTTCGAATGTTTCATGTGTTCCACATTCAAATAAGCACAAAAACAAAAAAGAAAAAAAAAACGCGCTACGGTGACTTCTTTGTTTTTATTTTGAATGACGTTTTACCCTGATAAAAAGCGTACAGAAAGAAAGAAAATATCTTTATTTACTCCAAACGTGATGCATATTGTGGCTCGCACGCGGCGTGGTGGATTAGGTACTCTTCGCTTCTTCAAGAGGCCTTTTTCCTAGCATAAAGAATATGACGAAACAAAATAAACTAAATAAAATGAAGTAAATTAGCTGCTGAAGGTCATTACTGAAGGAAGTAAAAGAAAAAGAGAGGCTTAATGTCTATATCTTTTAACTAGGATTTGAACATTAAATTCTATAAGTGTTTTGCTAAACGACAAAATTTTATAGTATTATATTACAAAAACCATAACCAAATAATGCAAAATTTCTATTATTTATCCAAACAAGCAAAAATATAAATTTCAGTACTTTGATATCAAAGATTTTCTATCCGTGTTCAGAAAAGTATTCAAAAAGAAACGACATTCCATTATCTCTGCTTATGGCATTACATTCTACTAGACGAATGGTGCCAAAATGTGATTGATAATACCTAAGCACTTATGGTACACATATTTCATTTCAATGCTCTTAGCCTTAGAATAGATACATAGGAAAGTACTAAGGTAAAAGAATATAAGATATAAGAAGATATTAATAACATATCGAATGATAAATCGTCGATAAACATTGCTGTTGAATATTTCTGTTTCTAAATGGATGTCATGTTTGTCAAATCTGATATTTATAGTAGTTAGTTTAAGACACAAATTTATCCTATCTAATATGTATTAAGTAGGCGTTTGAAACCAATTTTCACCGGCGACTTTAACAACGTCATCTTCCCATCTTGCACTGGGTCTTCCTCTTCTCCTCTTGTCAAGTGGACCTTTCCAGGCTGTAACTATTTTGGTCCATCTCTGGTCTTTCAAGCGTGCTACATGTCCCATTTCCATTTTAGAGTCAACGCTTGTTGTAGTCCATCTTTGGCATTTGTTGTTTCTCTTATTTTTGTGTGATAGCCAAATCTAAAGAAGACTGTTCATCCTTGGAGGAGGCCTTCACCTGCAGAGGGATTCTAGCAGAAGAATAATAAAAAAAGTAAATAAATAAAAGTATAGATTATAATTACTTTTTCATTTAATATTTTGTTGTATTATTAAGTTACTTTAACTTTATTATAATTCATTACTATTAGCTACTTACCTTCTGTTTAGAAATAAAAGGCTTTTTTATTTTTATTTTATTTTTTATTAAGTAGGCGTTTATAATATGTAATAAGTAGGCTCGTTTATATTGACCCCTACTTCGTAATATATTCTATGAAAGTTTGTTTGATTTACGGACGAAAACAGGTCAAGCTTACCGAAACTGTCAAATATTCCCAATGAACCTTGAGGCTTAATGCTTTTGTGATAAAGTTGAAAATCTAATAAGGAAATCTGACAGATTGTAGATTGTTGCTTGCTGTGCTGTCGTCTGTACACATGTATGTATGGATGGATGGATGTTTGTTACTCTTTTTAATAATCTCCATTATCTCTCCATCCGAATATGTTCAGCCGTTTTAGCGTGAAGGCATAACCGGAAAACATACAAAAAATCTGCATATGTACATATATTAGATTATTATTCTTTTTATAAACATCAGTTTAAGAAACAGAACAAACCAATAGAGAGAGAGAGATTAAATCCCAGTTAGTGTTTTCGCTCTTATATGATATTTCTAATTCACCAAACGACGTCTTATAAGAATCCATTTTCCTTCGTAAAACATAAAAATATGACTCAACCAACCCATTCCCCATAATTTAGTTTCTCCTCAGCCAATATTTACAAATTTTAAAATGTAAAAGATCGTAGCCCGGTTCGCCGTCAATGTATGGGCGAACAGACTTACCGGGTATAAGCCGGATCAGCCCGGGTAAATACGCCTGGTACCCGGAACTGGGACGGATATCCCGTGAAGATACGGTTTTAAGCTGGTAAATGATTTTAGGGTTAGATTTTGTAGTTTTTAAGAATCATTTTTGAACTAAATCACAGTGCTTAATGAAAATATGTAGCGATCAATGTTAGAAATTTCGTTCCATGAGAAAAGAGTCAAGGCTAGAGTGAATAGGCTCTTAATAAACTAGCGCGCTTTACCATTATCGATAGCATTACTGCTTACCATAGAGCGGGAAAGTGTAATATTATAAAATAATGCTTCACGCACGCAAAATTGTGGGTAAAGTGCCTGAAATAAAGATGAATAAATATACATAACCAGTCTGTACAGTTTCTACTGCTCGAGCATAGGCCGCTCTATAAGACTGAGAGCGCTATAATTGAATACGCAGGTCTAGTGTGTCTTGGTAGATGTTACATGTCTCCTAATTTTTTTTTAGGACTTGTCGGTGTTTTCTTTTTCGTTCACCTAGGTAAATTGTAAATGACCTAACTTGAATTCTTCCATCATCATCATCTCAGCGTTAATCCCAGTCGTATCCAAAGCTTTTCAGCTTTTTAGTCCAGGGTCCGCTTTACCAGTCTAAATGCTGATTTTTGGCTAAACTTAGATATTTTCCGTGAAGCGACCGCCACTTGACCTCCACAATCTGAAGGCGATATCGAAGCATTGCAGTTAGACCAATTGTTGGATTTTTGAAGGCTCCAACAACCGTAACGACTGCCATTAGATGTTCTTATGGCAACCGGGACCAACAGCTTAACGCGGTTTCCGAAGCACGACCAGACCAGTGCAAATATACATATTTATGCATATAAATATTTGCACTGCGCGGGGATCAAATCCGCGCTCCCTTGCACAGCAGCCGCGTTCACTACCGCTACACCGTTGTTCCAAACCGCAAGTCTCTATGGAAAAGAACGTCCCATAAACATAACAGACAAAATATTTAATTGCATCATTTATCTTGAACATATCCATGTGAGAACGATGCAGAAAGACGTCCTCGTTGAAAGCGTCCGATATAGAAAACATAGATAAACTATAGAAGCTAAGAGATGACCAGTTCCCACTGACGGCACCCGTTCATGAACATGACGTATGGATCAGCATACTATTTAACTCAACCAGTACTCTCCACCCCTTGCACAGCGGCCGCGTTCGCTACCGCCACGCCACGGAGGCTGTCGGCTAAACTTAGATATTTTCGTTAACCTAACTTAATTTCTTAACACTGTAAAATAACATGCCGTAACAAATACATTATTTTAGTTCAAAAACAAGAAAATTTATTTACATTGTCGCTATACTCACGTGTTTGTCAGCATATCATCCGTTTCAGTGACAAATAAAACTATAAAATCGAACTGTCCTTTGTCGTACGTATTGGCATTTTTATCTTTTCAGAAGGTCAATTATCGTAACTTAGAACGTTTAGAATCTAGTCGCAGACGGGACTACTTGGCGATAAACATGTCTGTGCGTCAAAAACACCTACATATAATTTCAATGTGTGGAAATTATACCTAGGACCTAGGTATAATTTGTCCAAAATACCTAGGTCCTAGGTATTTTGGACAAAGAGTGCCCGGAGTCACACAAAGGGCGATAGAAAGAGCTATGCTTTAGTTTCTCTGCGCGATCGAATCAGAAATGAGGAGATCTGCAGAAGAACCAAAGTCACCGACATAACTCTTCGAGTCGCTAAAATTAAGTGATAGTGGGCGGGGCCCATTGCTCGCAGAACCGATGGCCGATGGGGCAGTAAGGTTCTGGAGTGGCGGCCACGTACCGGAAGACGCAACGTAGGGAGGCCCCCAATAAGGTGGACTGATGACCTGGTGAAGTTCGTCCGACCGGTCATCGTGGAAAGCCTTGGGGGAGGCCTTTGTCCAGCAGTGGAAGGCTGAAGAAGAAGAAGAAGGTTTTAGACAGATTAAGACTGAGTAATCTCAGTCGCAATCAATATTACGAGGATTGCCCCTCTGGTCAATACCTAGCTTAATATGCGAGCATGATTTGTATCGTACTTATAAAGTAGTGTCTTCATACCAGCACATTTACGACATTATTCTCCTCCTCTATAAGTCGTGGTGGCCTAGTGGTTAAAACACCAGCCTCTCAAGTATGAGTGCGCGGGTTCGATTCCAGGTCAGGCAAGTACCAATGTAACTTTTCTAAAGTTATATGTACTTTCTAAGTATATCTTGGACACAAATGACTGAAGGTGAAGGAAAACATCTTGAGGAAACCTGGACTTTAAGTCTGAAATCGCCAACCCGCATCGAGCAAGCGTGGTGATTACGCTCAATCCTTCTCTGAATGAGAGGAGACTTGTGCCCAGCAGTGGGACGATAAAAAGGTTGATAATGATGAATGATGATTCTCCTCCTCCTATTTATTTAGTGTTGGGGAAACATGCCTATATCTTCCTTACAATCAGTGGTCTCTGTAGTCACCCCTCCTTTTTTGTGTATGGAAAATCGTCGTTCCGCTCTGGGAGGAGCGAAAGGGCGTGTGAAACTTTTACTGACTAAAATCCACTCGTGTTCCTTTACTTGCCTGTGCGCCAGGGTCACGGTTTCACTTTCAACTAACCTGCAACCCTGGCCCAGGTATCGGTCTTCGTGAGCCCCGTCACGATGTGCTGATATCTCTTCGAGGCGCGCGTGAAACCAGACGCGCCGTCGACTCGGGTCTGGTCCTTACCAGGAGGCGAGCTGCCCACTGCTGGCCGTTCGCAAGTCCACGCCTAACTATTTAATCTTTCTTACAATCTATGCATTGTTTGGTCTTCCCTTACTCTTTGCCATCCTGATCCATACTCAAAAGCCCTCCTACATGTCTATTTATGTATGCAATATACATACGTCTGCACATCAAGCTATTAATAACCAGTATAAGTTGACTTCTGGCTCTACGAAAAATCTTTACACTGCGAGGTCAGCTAAAACTGGCTCTTTGGCTTGTTGTGTTATGCCGTGTGTACATGTACATATGTAGATGATATATGTATACGCATATTGCTACATACCTACGTAAATAATACTCGTAGTTTCCAATTACGCAACCCCGTCTTATCCACTAATCTTTCCCAACAACAAACTTCGATCCTTTATACGTCTTAATTAAATTTCCCTACATCCTACACATCAAAGAGGCAGTTTTTACCCATTCTCCCCTATAATTAGACCGCGGGCGAACCTCAAAGTTCCCTCATCAAGATACGCCTCGCGTTAGTTTAGTCTTAGTTTAATGTATGCACATTATCTAAGCAAGTTCGGAACGCTTCTATTTCACCCCTGCCTCCCCCGTTCGTTACGTGTGCTAAATTTAGTTGGTGCCTCTCATTATTTTGAGTGTGTGTGTTTATGTACTTATGGAACCGTGTATATATATGTAGTGTTGCTGATTGGAAAAATAATCATCGAGTTTTTTTATGTTCGGTGTCAAAAGTCTAGACGTCAATGAGGTAACCTACTTGACTACTTGACCTAGGTAACCTGCTGAAAAGAATAAATAGAAAGAGGAGAGGCGGTTTGATGGTAAGGGTGTTAAGATTTTTTACAGTAAAGCACTGAAGCATCGCTGATGTGACTAGGCCAAGATGATTGTTAATTGTAGGTAATTATTGTTGATGTCATGTATAGCGAACAAGGTATAGTACATGATAGCGAACATAATTCGATGTATCATACCATGTTATAAATATTTTGGTGTTTTCTTTAAAGAATGGTAATCTTCTTGCATTAATTCACCTAAAAATAAAACGAGAGTGGTTCGATGGCATGTTTTTTTGCCTAGCAACACCTAGAAATCAACCAGGTTTTAATAGGGCAACACAGTCAGTGGTCTTGATTCCCCTGTTCACAAACTAATTTAAATTTAAGTCCATTGCATTTTTTTCTTTCTATTTCATTAAGAAAAGGACAGAACATTGTATGCTAGTTTAGACCTGTCAAATTAGGCCGCGCCTGACGTTAATTAATGTATTTTTGGTCGTCATGTTTATAATCACATCTAAACTGTCTATGGAGTAACTTAATTTGACAGGATTCAACTAAAATGTTATCTTCTATCTTTTTCTTCATGAAATAGACGCACTGAACTTAATATTAGTTTAGTTTGTGAACAAGAACAATCGGCTCCATTATCGACGTAGTAGATTTAGAAGATATCGCCAATGCATTGCTTCATATGTTTGTTAAAGGAGATGATTCATTTTGGGCCACCACTATGTACGCTATATAGATAAAAAGGAAAGAAATAATAGATTTTCTTAAAAACACCACTAAATTAATTTGAATAAAGTAAAAGTATATATGATTAATTAATTGAAACGTTTTTTAATAAGATAACCCTTTATTAAGGTAGCCATGACAGTGGTTATGATGTTTAATTGACAACTTTGACAGTTCTATTTTCCCGTCGTGTTCGTGGCGAGTGCTGATTTCAGTTGATTGTGTATCGAAGCTTTTAGTGATTGTTTTTGTTTTGTTTGCCATATGTTCGGAATTAATGTCTTGTTTGTTTTACAGTCATCTGGTAGATAATATAGATACTATAGCCTTAGATACATGACACGTCATTCAAATGTCACTGTCAAAATCTTATTTCACTTATTGCTGACCATCATGTTTATCAGTAGTTGTGTTGCACTCCTTGGCCGAGTTGAAGTTGAATTTGTAGAAGAACTAAGCCAATGTATATAAAATTAACATAAAAACAGTTAACTATACCTAATATATAATTATATTTTACTTTAAGTGTACCTAGTGCTGGCCCAGGCTCCATACATTTCTGAAACGTCTCCTTTGTATGCACAACCACAAAGATAACGCAATGAATGTTGTTGAAAGCAATTGCTACTCTTAGTGCGTTACACAATTACCCCGCTAATACATAACAATGACGTAAAATACTTTAAATTTCAAGCAACACTTTCAATGCATACTCCCTCTGTAGTCTGTAATGTGTTCATTCGTCATTCCTATACGTAACTCGCATGTTGAAGTTCTGAGAGCAATTGAAATTCTCTTTGTGGGCAATAGTTCAACATCAGAAGCGTTATTATTGCAATCGCTTGAGATTTCAACTGTCGTGCTTGTTGGATGTCGAGTGATTGTAGAATAGTGAGTTCGTTTGTGATGAGATTGTGTTTATTAGTAGGTATGTAGTCTTTTATAAGTAATTAATTCATCATCAATATCATCATTACAGCTCAAAGTCGTGCACTGTTCGACTTACGCCACTCTTTAGTACCTTCACTTCGACTGGTTGTATGCTTCTTGCAACCAGATTTTTTTTTCCACTCTAGGAATTACTCCTGTATAGAGGCGATAATAAAGCAGCCTCCGTGGCGTAGCGGTAGCGAATGCGGCCGCTGCGTAAGGAGGCGCGGGTTCGATCCCCGCGCAGTGCAAATATTTGTATGCATGAATATGAATATTTGCACTGGTCTGGTCGTGCCTACGTTAAGCCGTTGGTCCCGGTTGCCATACGAACATCTAGTGGCAGTCGTTACGGGTTGTTGGAGCCCTCAAAATTCCAATAATTGGTCTAGCTGCAATGCTTCGATATCGCCTTCGGGTTGTGGAGGTCAGACGGCAGTCGCTTCACGGAAAATGTCGAAGTTTCGCCAAAATCAGCAGTTAGACTGGTAAAGCGGACCCCAGACTCCAGAGCTAGAAAAAGGCTTCGGATGCGACTGGGATTAACGCTAAGATGATGATGATGATGGAGAGGCGATAATAAAGCGATAATTGTCGTTTAAGACTACTTAAAAAAAAGAAAAGTTTCCAACTCTTTTCATACAAAATTAAGTTGTTGTTTGATCCTACATACAGTCTCATGTTACCTACAGAATTTAGCAATTATTTTGATTAAACAACAACAAGCTAGCAAATACTCATTCGGTTAATTCGAAAGTTAAAGTTGGTTGTCCAAAAAGTAGATAAGGAGAAAAGCGAGTAAATAATTTCAAGGACTTTCTTTTAAATAAAATTATTACAAAATAGGTACTCCACAAATAATACAGTTAGGTTTTTGTCATAAGTCACAATATTCAGTTTCGCTATCAGTACCTACATTAAATTCGACGGAGACTCCAGTATGCCTAGTATGAGTTTTCTTTACATTACATATATCGTCTGCGTTTGGCGCCCTGATTGGTTGAGAGTTCTTACAACCTTGAAGCGGGCCAATCGATGAATCAAATGCGCTCGATATCGACGATCGAGTCTCGTAATGAAAACTCATACCTACTAGGCCTACAGAAGGCCAACTCCCGAAATTTAAAACGGTCAAAAAACACAGTTTCATCTCAATGTCTAACAAATGTCAGAAACTTATCAAAATATAGGGAGATTTGAAGTAATTTTTGACAGATTGAGATTAAGAAAATCACGCCTCAGATCATCGTAAAAGTATTCCAGAACAGCTTGAAAGATTTTCATTTTATAAAGCTTAAAGATTTCCAGCTCCTTTAGATTTACATGTATGGAATGTACATCACACTTAAAGATTTCCAATTCCAGCTTCTTTACAGGTCTCCCAAAGTGGTAATGCGCATAGAAATCTTCGTCACTGTTCGGCAACGGTCGTATTCCCCGAGCGTTCGGAAGAAGATATGTATATAGAGTGATTAAGTGGGGGAATACGACCGTTGCCGAACAGTGACGAAGATTTCTATGCGTTCGGAGGAAGATATGTATATAGAATGGTGCACTTAACCACTTTTTATGCACTTAACCAGTCTATATACATATCTTCTTCCGAACGCTCGGGGAATACGACCGTTGCCGAACAGTGACGAAGATTTCTATGCGCATTATCACTTTGGGAGACCGGTAAAATGGTATGGAATGAAAATCTAAAGGAGCTGGAAATCTTTATATTTATATTTTCTTTTTTACGATTTGAAATGGAATTATAGAATAGAATACTCTTAATTATTCTATTGTATTTTTCCATTTCAAAAAGCTTAATCCCAACCCCTACAAAAATATCGATCAAATTCACAACATACCCCGTGCCTGTCAGATGTCAGAAGCTGCTCTATAACCTTTAAACTATCGACATGACGAGTCTCCTGTAATTTTGATGTTCCTTTGATGTTGGTAGGGGAGAGGAACGCTGTTTGTCGCAAATTAATACGTAAATTATTGTTTGTAAGCGGGGAACAAAGGTTTGGTGATGTGTGGTAGGTACATGCAGTTTGGTTGAAAATCGAGCTAAGATGGACGACATAGTATTTTTAATTTGATGTTGTTGATGAATTCGTTTAGTAACAAATGATTAATTACTGATTGAATAATTATAACTATAGGCCTATAATCTGTTGGAAATAATACAATTTTTAGATTTAACAAATTAAACCTCGATTTATTGCACGATAGAAAAAAGTGACTACAATAACCAATTGACAATGACAAGTTACAGTGGCGCACGCAGAGTGGCCAAAAGCGGTACTACTTTTATTTTTTAGTTGTGGTATCGGCGATGCTTACTTTCTTCCAAAAGTAAGATTACGCAGAAGCGACTGGTGAATCCTTAAATATAAGCCTAAACTAAATAACTTAACAGTTCTATGAGTCTATTTTCTATACATATTTACATAATTTACTAAGTCTTTTTTCTTTTATTTTATTAGATTGTTAGAATGGTCTTATCTTTCAATAAGTGTGAATTTAGTCAGAGAAAAAATGCATTGTTTGTTTTGAGTTATTTGTTGTTGAACAGATATAGACGAAACTGGTTGGTCGAACTCGAAGTACGTATCTGAAAATAGTATGGCACACACTTGCCCAGAAATGAATACTACAGCTGATCAATTCAGTAAAAATCTTACCGCGCTGTCAATAATGTCAATCCCTTAGCATTCAAGGCCACTTGACCTTAGCTTTCATGGTGAGAAGGTTACAGAATCTCCGGTGCTAGGCCATAAAATCGGCTGCCGGCAGAAGTTACCATTCACCAGACGAAGTCTGGCTGCCTAGCGATTTGTCGTGTTCCGACATGATGTCTGGTGAAGCCGTACGGAGGACGGGACTGAGCTGTTGTGTTGCGATATGTGCCGGATACGGTGCGCCAAATGTTGTTGTGTCTGGAGTTTGGTCTTGGACGGTCTCCAGATCAATCTCCCTCGGGCACAGCATCGTTGGTCGTGTTGTTGGGTTCAACATTGCATCACCTCGCTCAACTGCCGTCTTCCTCCCCATTCACTCAGTTTTTTTTTGAGTGAATAGGCTCTTAATAAATTAGCACGCTTTGGCATCAACGATTGCATCACTGCTTACTACAGACGGGCTTGCGGTCAGGCACTAGTTTATGATTATAAATTCTAAACGCTATCTTAAGCATAGATTCAATAGGGATGTATCCAAGGTATGAAAATCAAAAAAATAATTAGTCCGTCTTATAGATAATAAAAAAAATTAAGACCCGTATTTTTTATTTTGTCGAAATTACCAAAAATTACTGAGATATAGCGTATTAAAGTTACGGAGTGGGGGCTAATTACGTCACGCCATGGTATATTTTGTACGACGGCGTGACGTCATGCGATATTTCAAATCAATATATCTTCCTAAGTATTTGAATAAAAGAAAAAATAAAAAATACGTGTTCCATATTTTTTAGAAATCTATCTGATGGACATTAAATTATTTTTTAGGATACAAGCCAATACGGATAGCAGTTAGTGTAGTGGTTAAGCTATTGACTGCTGCGCTGCATGTCGCGGGTTCGACTCCCGCGCAGAACAAAAATTTGTATGACCTACAAGTAGTTGTTCCGGGTCTGACTGTTTGTGTATGTGAGTTTATATGTTCGTAAACGCACCCACGACACAGGAGAAATTCCTAATGTGAGCAACCTTTTTAAAAAAAGAAGAAGAACACACTTGAATAGCGCTGCAGTAAATCCTACTCCAGTGAGGTACCCATATTCATGAAATTACTCTAATATGCTGAATTTAGAGCCATCAATTGCCATTAATTTCACTTAGCAAGCGAAACCTTATGATCTAACATAATTCAAAACACATTACTGAGCTACAAACTAGCTTAATATGCAATACAGTGAGTATATAATACAACAAAGTAATAAATTATTACATAAGCCGATCTCGCACATAGTATATAGGTACAGTATATACGTAGCTATGTACACAGCTTGCAGACAAGTCCACGACTGAATACATTATGTAAGGGTAACAAAGCCTTGTATGTACGTATTGCCCACCAAATTCTAACTCTTGATGTGGCTTAACATATGAGAGGTTGCGGTAACTTAAGTATATTTCAAAGATTCTGTCCTCAGACTTTAAGAAATACAGAGATGTCAAATATACTGTATCTGACATCGTAACGCAAACTTCGCGAAAAGGCTAGACCGCATGCCGCTAATAAAATTATAATAGTCATTTATGTCGTTAATGAACGGTTACAGAATTCACAGTGTTTAAAAAAATGTGTCGGCTCGACCTTTGAACGTTGCAAGCGTGCCGCCGTGCGGGTTTGTAGGTATGACGTTGATCCCTGATGTGAATCCTATTAAATCAGCTGATGATATAGTTTTTCGAGTTTTGTTTTCTTTGCGCTTTTTAGTGTAATTAGCGAATTAATTAATTTTTACTTTAAAATCTTATTGAGTTATAAAAGTATAGCAAATATGAACGGTCTAAAGTGAAAAAAACAACATATATTTTTTTTTTAAATCATCAAAAAGCCGACGAAAAATTCTACCACTGGGGGTTCAGAATCATGTACTGGATCCATGGTACTCGTTTGTGCGTCGATGTCAGAGACACCCTTTATAGGTAAGTACTATTATGCCAATGAACGAATTGTTAAGCAACTTTTCACTTTATGTCAATTGGTAACTATAGACTTTTTTTTATTTTATTTTATTGAGCTTTGGCTACTAGGCCATTAGCTTAAAATGAATTTGACAATAATATTACAAGATAAAAAAAAACAATTTAATATTAAAATAATTACAGGAATTACTTATAAAAGAAACAATAGGTACAACTTAAACAGTTAAACTATAGGAATAACTTATGAAACAAATTCGAAACTAAACAAACTCACATAATATTTACAGAGGACCAAAAGTATGAGACATAGTATAGACGTTTCTAACTGGAACTGTCAAATAATGACAGTTACGATTTGAATGTACGGACGTAGAATGTAGAATAGAATAAAAATATTTATTTGCTTTAAAACGTGGTAGTACACTAAGGTCTCATAAAGTTCTAAATTATATGTATTTCAATAAATTATATTTCAAAAACATGGATTGGCATACAAATACAATGTGATTTGTTAATTAGTTAAAATTAAAATTATAACATATCTAATAACAATTAGGGTTTGTATCTATGTGAACACTTAAGATAATAGATATATAAAGTCTAGTTATATTATTATACTAGTGGCCGCCAGCGATTTCGTTCGCGTGGTTTAGTTATGCTCCGCTCCTATTGGTCGTAGCGTGATGTTGTATAGCCTAAAGCCTTCCTGGATTAATGGGCTATCCAACGCAAGAAGAATTTTTCATATCGGATCAGTAGTTCCTGAGATTAGCGCGTTCAAACAAACAAACTCTTCAGCTTTATATATTAGTATAGATATTAATCTGCAACTATTTTATCTAAAAATCTTTTACTCTGCTGGTGAAATGGGTTTACTTTGATTCACGGGGCGTCTTTGATTAATCTTTACATATTTTTAAAATTCGAATTGCGTGATTTCTGAAGGAAATCGCACGAATCTGGTTTTTGTGTTGGCAGCACTGATTGTCACTCCTTTCATTCATTCATTCATTACCCAAGCGCCATATGTGTATACGGATTGATGTTGAAGATTTTAATAAGAAAGTGTAAGTACTGCATTTTAACTATGTAGGTATTTTAAAAGCCTAAATAACTTTCAAGGTACAAGGTAAACGAAACGTAACACAACATGTTAGTTTCAACAACTAGGTGTAGTTGTTTAACTACACTAACTTGTTGTGTAACATTCAAAATCGAACTCAAAGTATTAAATGACCCAATTATGTACAGGCATTTCCAGTCCAACTGCTAAGTTTGGCTAAACCTTGATATTTTCGGCGGAGCGACTGCCGTCTGACCTCCACAACCCGAAGGCATTGTAGTTAGACCAATTTTTGCACTTTTGAGGGCTCCAACAACCCGTTACGACTGTCATTAGATGTTCGTATGGCAATCGGGTCCAATGGCTTAACGTGCTTTCCGAGGCACTACCAGACCAGTGCAAATATTCATATTCATGCATACAAATATTTGCACTGCGTGGGGATCGAACTCGCGCTTCCTTGCGCAGTTGCCGCGTTCACTACCGCTACGCCGTGGTCGCTGTTCCAAACCGCAAGTCTCTATGGAAAAGAACGTCCCAGAAACATTACAGACTAAATATTCAATTACATCATTCATGTTGAACTTATTCATGTAAGAACGATGCAGAAAGACGTCCTCGTTGAAAGCGTCCGTTATAGAAAACATAGGTAAACTGTAGAAGCTAAGAGATAACCAGTTTCCACTGACGGCGCCCGTTCACGAACATGACGTATGGATCAGCATACTATTTAAATCAACCATTACTCTCCACCAGCCTCTATATAAAATTTCATGCGTCTGAACCAGTTTTCGAAACACTGTTTCCAGTTCGATGTAGACACCGTGCTTACAGCCTGCTCGAACGCTGACAGCTGATCTTTTATTTTTGGGAATAAGATAATGTCACACGGTGCTAGATCAGGGCTGTAAGGAGGGTGACCAAGAAGTTTGACCGGTGTACTATCCAGGAAGTCCCTCGTGTTGATTGCGGTGTGGGCGGGCGCACTGACATGGTGAAGCAGTAAAAACGGAAGCATGCGTGCCGCGGCAGCAGCCGGCGAAGCACCAGAAAAACAATATACATATTTATATTTTGAGAAACTAAATTAAATTTATTTTAATCATTGGACCTTCCCTCAAAACTGTAAATTTTGAGGTAAGGTGCCCCCGTCAGGAGAGGTATCCCGCCCTTCCCCCCTCCCCCTCCAAAAAACCGTAAAATTCAGCGGTCCATAATTGGATTTTTTTAGAAAGAACAAAGATAAGTTTTACTAACATATCAAGTACGAGCAGGATAACTTCTACAATAGATCAACATATCAAAATTAGTTTTTAACCTTTTTAAGAAAAGGAAACCTTCCAAGGATTCACCAAAAGGCTTATTACTACTTAACAATATTACTGAACCGAAAATGAAAGTATACATCCTACTTACTACTATATCCTCGGAACTTCATGAAAAAGTTTATCATCTGTGTTCACCTGACGATCCATTAAACAAATCCTTTGAAGAACTTAACCAAATCCTTGATACATATATACCCAAAACTCAGCATTTGGGCTAGACAACATAAATTTATATCTCGAATTCAAAAAGAAGATGAAACTATCGCAATTTATTCATCAAATCTCAAAAGAGTTGCTGTTAATTGTGAATTTGTCTGTCAGAATTGTAAGAAAAGTACCTACACTGGAAAACTTTTTAACTCTACAATTTATACCTGGATTAAAAGAAGGAGAGATACGCACAAAAATATTGCAAGACCGAAAAACACCATCTTTTACGGAACTTGTGACAATGGCTACAGCCATGGAAATAGGAAAGGCTGACAATTTGAAGATCACGAGTGTCATATGGCACAATCATAATTTAGCAATGAATAGAGTGTCTATACCATCTAGTAGCAATAGCACACCCGCGACAAACTCAAAACCAACCACCAAAGAAATACAAGTCAGCCAATTACTGTAAAAGATTTGAAAGGTTAGTGCTTCCGATGTGGTAAATCCGAGCCAATGACTGTGGAAAAATAAATACAACGTGCAGAAAATGTCAAAAACAGTGTCATTTGGCTCGAGTTTGCCTTCGCAGAACAAATGCAACTAATGTTTTAAACGATTTTACAAGCACAATTACAAAGTAATGAAAGTATCGGACAGATTAATTTGATCAAAAGTCAAATATCCGAAAAGTATATGATAAAAGTAAAAAATTAACATGAACAATTTGATACAGGAGCTACACTAACTACAATTCAAAAGCATGAATATCAATAAGAAAATTTGCAAAACAGACATGAAATTAAGAACATATTCAGGCGAAATAATTAAACCTCATGGAGTTACATATGTCAAATGCCAGTACAGAGGCCAAATATTTTACGGCAAACTTTACATTATAAGCAATGATGTTGATGCTATATTCGGCAGATGCTGGATAAAAGAAATAAATATAGAGATAGGATAAGAGTCAAGATAAGGTCAAAGCTATTGTTAAGACAGAGCCACCAATTAATGTCAATGAATTACGTACATTTCTCGGCATGGCAAATTACTACAATAAAATTATACCAAATTTAGCATCCATTATAAACCTTTTGAACGAATTATTAAAGAACGGACAAAAATACATATGGAAAAAGAAATGCCAGGAAAGTTATAACAAAATAATAGAAGAAATTTTGCAGTACTGACATACTTTGATCAAAGAAAAATTCTTGTTTTGACAGACGCTTCACCAAATGACTTAAGAGCCGTGTGTCTCATAAACTACTAGATGGCACAGAACGTCCGATTGCGTTTGCTTCGAGAACCCTTATTAACAGTGACAAAAAATACAGTCAGATAGACAAGGAAGCTACAGCAATATTTTGGGCACTTAAGAAATTTTTCCATTATTGTTACGGCCGAAAATTTACCCTGATTACAGAGCAAAAGTTACCAATGTTGCAATGCAGACTATCTATCAAGGTTTCCAGTTGAAAGGTTAAAGAAAAGCCAATAGATCAGCATATATCGTTTCAACTCAGACAAATAAATCAATTAGAAGTAACTCCAGAAGTAATAGCACGTGAAACGAAATGAAATGTATGAATGTATCCTTGGAGTGTACCGACCACCTTCAGCTTTTGGGAGTTGAGATTTCCTCGAACTTTAGGCGGTTCATTGATTCCAAGGCCGGGGTGGCTGCCAGAAACGGCGTCATCGCGAAGGTCCGGCGGTACTTCTAGTTTTTTTACCATATAATCTGTGCTCTCGTGTCCTGGAAGAACTCCATTCAGGATATACCTATTGGAATTGTAAACATGAAATTACTTGCGCGTTTATTAGAAAAAACACCGACAAAGACAGAGAATGTAGTCAAATCCTGTAGATCATGTCGATTACAGCAGAATTTACCAGCCAAAGCAACTCTACATCATTGGGAAAATCCTAATGCTCAGTGGCAAAGAATCCACGTAGACTTCGCTGGACCTATTAAGGGCCATTATATATTTATAGCCGTGGACGTGGACTTTTACAAAATGGATTGAAGTCCCCACGGAGTCACTACTACAACCTGGTGTATAAATATATTAGAAAATATTTTTAATATGTATATTTGGAATGCCGCATATATTAGCGTCCGTCAACAGCCGCCAATTTACATCAAATGAGCTTAGCTTTGCGGGCTATGAGTAACCTCCCAGATAAAATTATCACAGTTACGTGTCGCCTGATGATATTTTTTTATTTTTTTTATTTTATTATTTGGTTTTTTAATATTTTTTTTTTGTTGCTACCCGATGTGTGTCTGTGCTAAATGTATTGTATTGTGTGTCGAGTCTGTGCTGAATAAATGTATTTTCTTTCTTTCTTTTCTTTCTTTCTTTCTTTCCTGAGACGTACACCTTTCCCAATCGGGAAATCTCCTTATGAGCTTATCTTCGGCCGACAGATCAGAACGCGCTTGCACGCAATGCTTCAATCACCGTCAGTCCCTAGGAGAAATGTGGTTTCAGTTCAAAGAGAGCCAAGGGAATTCACTATTCGTCTGGTTTCAGATGATATTTGAAAACGTGAAAAATCATAGCGCGAAAATGGTCTTGACGCAAATCCATTTTTTAAAGAGACACGATAATTTTAATTAGCTCGCAAAAAATGTGAAGGGAAGTTTTGAATTTTTGACGTATGTACCTATTATTAGTTATAAATAATCATATTTTTCAAATAAATTATAACTGACCAGTTTCTCATACATAAAACTTTTTGTGGCAATACATTCTGACTGACCTGGTATGATGAAATTTAAGTGATAATTGTACCAATATTGTCGACCATCGCATTGAATGTTGTAGCCCGAAGTGGATTTCTGTAGGTCAAAGATAATTTCCATCCCGAGAGTTCAGCGACCTTAAACCTATGGAAAGACTGGATGTGAAGAAGAAAAGGCGGTGTTTTGTGACGTTGCTTGAGGTCTCTCAAGCTGCGGCACAACATACCGTCCTCTATTCCTAGCGGTGGACTTAGACAGACCACTCTTATCAATATGTTTTGAGAATTTCAGATAGGCAGTCGGTTCATGTATAATACTGGAATTCTGCTGCTTCAGGTTAGGCTGGAAGCCGTGCCCCAATGCATAGTTGGAACAAGGCTAGGTAAAAGATGTCTTCCTCGCCCTTAGCGAGGATTGGTTCAGTATGTTGCTACAGCCCGCTACCGCTCATGCCCTACACTACTTCCGCTTGGGTGGGTAAGCAACAAAGGCGGAATTTCGCCAGAGCCATCCACCCACAAACAAACAGCCAGCCGTTTCGCATTCCGTCCACTGGAGTCTCGTGTGACGTGCCGAATTCAACCCTGGGATGTTGGCTCTCTCGGCGCATGTAATACGTATGTGTGTGTGCTAAGTATAGGCTTAGAGACAGCGTGACATGGATTGGCGTTTGGTGTAGTGGCAGTTTGACGAAAGAGTCTTATTTAGAAAAGTAAACCGTTATTACTGGTGTATTTTTACGATGGTTAACGCTAAATGACGGGCTTCAAAAATATATAATTTTTAATCGCTTATTGCTACTTAATTTTAAATGATGTTTATGAATAAAGAGGATAAACTCGCTTACACTACAAATCATTAAGTACTGCTATACTAGCGGTAAACGACATTAGTACTTCGTTCTGTTTCTGTTAGTTATTTGAAGATGGCAGGAACAGAATGACGTGTTACATGTGTTTAGCGCTACATGTATTGGAAAGTAAGAAAAGTGCAGTACAGCAAAAAAAACAGAAACAAAATTGTCTTTTAAAATCACTTGCAGGCACATAGAGAGCTGATATAAAATCGTATGTTGTACCAAATAGCATCAACATACATAGTAGATGTTGGAGGGTTATTTACCCAACGTATTTGCCCCGGGCGGGGCGCGGACCGACGGGTTACAAACGTTTGCATTACCAACTGGATATCAACTAGTGATGCTGCACTATCGATACAATTTATTGTTTGGTAGAAAAGATGCAAACCGAAGATGTTTTTCTGAAGTAACTTGCAGAGCAAGAAAGCGATAGTTATTATAGATCGACTCTTATTTGCACAAGAATAATGATTAATAAATTGTTCATCAGTGTAAAGAACATTCATTAAATTTATCGATTTTTGTGTTGACTTCAGAAAATGTGACAGTCCCGTAAAATATAGAAAAATTCTAGCAGATACAGACCTGTTTTATCCAGTTTCAATATGATGACAGGATAAGATAAATTTTATGTACATTTCGCAATAATGTTGTCGATATTCGATATACGAGCTACGTCTTCTCTACTGTCAGCATAGCCCGTGGTGCTTACGGGGCGAAACCGAATTTCCGAAACGTCTAATAAGTTGGATGTTAAGCTGACAGCGCCATGTACTATGTACATGACAACACCACTCGGGTAAGAGCTTCCATCCTCCGCTGAACCACATATTTCACTAAGTTAAAAGGGGAAAGTAGGAAGAAATGATAGGTCATGTTAAAATGGTCCGTTTCAGCGTGTGAGTCTCATTTGCCGACGCTAGTTACTACGTAGTTGAAGATTCAAAATTAGGAAATGTTTAGTTAGATGTTGCAAAGGGTGAGGTTTGTACACATTGCATTTTGGGAAATAATTGCTTGCTCGTATTTAAAGCAGTAATTTAAGACACAAATTCTTACTGGAGAATTTTGGGATCCTGAATTTTTGAATTATGAAATATTTTGGATGACAGTGAACAGACGTGTGACGTTTTAGAATTTCATACAGGATGGCAGTTAAAAGTAAGGGATATTGAAGAGCAAACTGTAACCATGTATTCAGCATACGATTCTGATCGTCTATTGTAATCCGATGAGCTTTCTAGCACATGCATTTTTCGATGATTACTGAAAAAAAGAACCAACATTAGAAAGTGTTATAATATGTGTAACAACAGTGTTTTTTCTTTAAAAAAAAATCTGCCATTCATGCCAGTTGTGACTAACGGAGTCTAAAAGTGGACACAAGGTCGCCCAGCGAGCCATGGAACGGCCGCTATGCTTGGAGCTCCACAACGACGTGATCCGCGATTAAGCAAACTGAAATGGCGTTGAGCCTATTAGTCTTAGAACCGATGACCGTTGGAGTATACGTGTTCTTGAGTGGAGACAGCGAATTGGTAAACGTAAGACGGGACGCACTCAGGTTAGATGGAGCAACGGTCTTTGCAAGATGGCTGTTAGCAGATGGATAGTAGCTGCCGTTGAAGGGCGTGCTCTATGAGAGGCCTACGTCTAGCATTATATTACAACATTCATATCCCACAGCTGGACAATATTCTCGCTACGCTTTTTCCATCACTCTCTGACCTTAGCTGTCAAGGATCAATCTTTTTTTTTATAAAATGAATCCCGCCATCTCCGGCAGGGCCTGCTGCGGTGTCGATTGTCTCGTAACTTTGTTCATTGCTTGCCTGACATGCGGTAGATGTGTTCAGCCCATATTCCTACTGGGTGTGGCAGCTTTTCGAGTGACATCAGTTATTTTAGTGAAGAAACGGCAAAGTAATAGCGTATCACAATATGAGTAGCAATGATCCAAAAGGACCCAAGTTTCAACACAGGTGACTTCAGAATCATGTACTGGATCCATGGTAAAAGAGCGCTCGTCGATTTCACTGCCATTCTGTATAAGCAGATACTCACCGAAAACATGGTTATTATGAAAATTTTTTAGAGGAATATGTGCCCTTTTAGAATTAAGTAATTTTGGTAAATGCTGTACTTAATAATATAAAGAGGTTGATGCGTAGGAGGCTCTAATTCCAAAGCAGTCTCTTTGTTAAAATAAGGGACAAACGGAATAAATTATATAATGTGTAATGCATAAATACCAAGGGCAAGGCTTCTTTGGGTACTGTCAAACGGTATTAGAAGGGTTTTTTTAATCTTAAATCTTGAAGTTATAAGAAAGTACATCGCCCGCGGTAGGTAGTAGGCGCTCAGAAATATGGAGGATTTATCGAAATATTGACTTACGTAGTGCGGTGAGACATTTGTTATGACTTAAATTTAGACCGTAATATAAAAAAACCGGCCAAGTGCGTGTCGGACTCATGCACAAAGGGTTCCGTACCATTGATTTATGAAATTAAAGGATTTAAGTTATTTATATGAAAGATTGCGCAGTAATAAGCGGTTTACGAATTACGAGGTATTAAAAAAAACTACTTACTAGATCTTGTTCAAAACAATTTTCGTTGGTAGTTTTTATAGTAATGTAGATCATATGTTTTTGAGTTTCAGTTCTAAGTATGGGGAGCCACCTATATATTTTTTTTATTTTTGCATCAAAATCTTAATGCGATTCACAGAATACATCTACCTACCAAGTTTCAATAGTCTAGCTCTTTTAGTTTCGGAAAAAAAATGGCTGTGACATACGGACGGACAGACAGTCAGACGGACAGACATTCATGACGAATCTATAAGGGTTCCGTTTTTTAATTTGGCTATGGAACCCTAAAAACATGTATCAATAATTCCTAGAGTATTTGATTTTGTGTTAAAACTTTTATAATAATACATGAAATAACGATGTACCTATCTATAAACATTAAGTTAAAGATGTAATACGTTTGACATGGTGACCTGGAGCTATTGACTCTGACGCTTATGACATTTTAAACTTACGTAGCAATGAAATCCTAAATCTATGTTTTAAACACGGTTTTTTTTAAGTCACGTAAATGATTGTAAAAGTTTTGATTTTTAATGTCTTGAAACTTGAAAAAAGACGATGATCCCTGAGTTTGTTTCGGCTATTTCTTCTCAGGGGTAGTCAGTTAGGAAATGCCGGCTCCATCTAGTTAAAAAAATAAATATGACGTGTAAATGTGATCAGTGATCTTGCTTGCTTAATGAACGATTTCATTTCATTTCTGGCTACTTCAATATTATGATGTCCAATCCAGCGGGAAAAATCCATAACATATAAAAAATCCTAGATACCTACACACATCAAAAGTGTCTAGGGATCAACATATATTTTTGCAATAACTTTTCTTCTGATTGATATTAATTAAAATTTTCTTTAAGTATTCATCAAATAAAGTGTTTTCGTTTGTCACAGTAACGATAAACCAAGTCACCTTTGCATTAATAAAGAAATTTGCCATTTTCCTAATAAAGGGATATTTGACATTTGAACCACTAACACAAAAGTTCGAAAAAAAGACTGAAATAACAGTTTTCTCTAAAATTTTATTGGGTAACTTAAACAATTAATAATCCGTGTTTCTACCGCGAACACTAACAACACAAGAACATCGGTTTGGCATACTCAAAATGAGTTCATCCAAATCACGCTGTGGAATGGCCGCCCATGTTCGTTGCAACAACAAAAAAAGGTCTTCTTGCGACTGGATACCCTCCATATTCGGCAGAGCTCTTCTCTGTAGCATATCCCATGCATGCTCAATCGGGTTCAAGTCTGGCGACTGAGCAGGCCAGGGCAGGACATTGATGTTAGCTGCGGCGAGAGTCTGTCTTACAACTCTTGCGGTGTGCGGTCGTGCATTATCATGCATTAACTGAAATAAGGAACCGATTTGCACTTGTAGAGGAACGATGACGTCTGATACAATCGTCTCAGCATAAATTTGAGCGTTGAGGTTGCCTCTGATCCAAATCAACTCAGTTCTTCCGCCGATCCAAATACCCGCCCATACCATGATGGTTCCACCACTATAAGGATGGACTTCCTGGCAGGATTTTAATCGCTGTTGGCGTCCAGGGGTTCTCCAGTGTCGTATACGTCTTGTATCCGGTCTCATACCAAAACGAGACTCATCAGAAAAGCACACGAAACGCCATTGTTCTTCTGCCCAATTTCTGTGTTCAAGAGCCCATTGATATCGAATCCTACGATTGTGCATTGCTATAGGTGGTACCCGTAGCGGTCTTCGGGAATGAAGGTTCACTTCATGCAAGCGGTTTCTGACTGTTTGGTCGCTAATTAAGTTCCCTGAAGAGTGATGAAGCCTCACGGCTAACATCATGGCGGTTATTGTTGGAGCTCTTCGAGTTAAGATTTGAATGTATCGGTCTTGTCTCCGTATGGTGCAGCGATACCGTCCTCCATGGCGCTCAGCCACGGTACCAGTGCTTCGGTAACGTGTCCAAAGTCGACTGATAACACTCTGACTTGTATTCAGAGCAAAAGCCACAGTACGTTGCCGGGAACCAGCTTCTATCATTCCCACGGCTCTGAGCATTTCTTCCCTGCTTAAATGACGTCGCCGCTCCACAATAACGTTGGTTTTAATCAGTAGTAGGGAAACAGTAGCACTAATAATGTCTTCAATGCGTTGTATGTTTTTATGGGGAAAATATTGACAGCTGATTTTCATCTTTTACTCGAATTTGATTCACAGTTCCTGATTCAAATTATGAAATGCACCAAAAAGGATCCATATAAATTTATAAAATCATAAATTTATTACAAAGCCACATCTCAATCTCAAGAAATCCGCATAAAAATGCTTGATCCCTAGACACTTTTGATGTGTGTATAAACATTGATTATCCTATATTGTTAATCCTGGTCACCATTGGAACCATCTATGTGTCCAATTTCATCCAAATCGTTCAGTAAGTAGTATTTGCCTGAAAGAGTAACAAAGATACACACATCAAAAGTGTCTAGGGATCAAGCATTTTTATGCGGATTTCTTGAGATTGAGATGTGGCTTTGTAATAAATTTATGATTTTATAAATTTATATGGATCCTTTTTGGTGCATTTCATAATTTGAATCAGGAACTGTGAATCAAATTCGAGTAAAAGATGAAAATCAGCTGTCAATATTTTCCCTATAAAAACATACAACGCATTGAAGACATTATTAGTGCTACTGTTTCCCTACTACTGATTAAAACCAACGTTATTATGGAGCGGCGACGTCATTTAAGCAGGGAAGAAATGCTCAAAGCCGTGGGAATGATAGAAGCTGGTTCCCGGCAACGTACTGTGGCTTTAGCTCTGAATACAAGTCGGAGTGTTATCAGTCGACTTTGGACACGTTACCGAAGCACTGGTACCGTGGCTGAGCGCCATGGAGGACGGTATCGCTGCACCATACGGAGACAAGACCGATACATTCAAATCTTAACTCGAAGAGCTCCAACAATAACCGCCATGATGTTAGCCGTGAGGCTTCATCACTCTTCAGGAAACTTAATTAGCGACCAAACAGTCAGAAACCGCTTGCATGAAGTGAACCTTCATTCCCGAAGACCGCTACGGGTACCACCTATAGCAATGCACAATCGTAGGATTCGATATCAATGGGCTCTTGAACACAGAAATTGGGCAGAAGAACAATGGCGTTTCGTGTGCTTTTCTGATGAGTCTCGTTTTAGTATGAGACCGGATACAAGACGTATACGACACTGGAGAACCCCTGGACGCCAACAGCGATTAAAATCCTGCCAGGAAGTCCATCCTTATAGTGGTGGAACCATCATGGTATGGGCGGGTATTTGGATTGGCGGAAGAACTGAGTTGATTTGGATCAGAGGCAACCTCAACGCTCAAATTTATGCTGAGACGATTGTATCAGACGTCATCGTTCCTCTACAAGTGCAAATCGGTCCCTTATTTCAGTTAATGCATGATAATGCACGACCGCACACCGCAAGAGTTGTAAGACAGACTCTCGCCGCAGCTAACATCAATGTCCTGCCCTGGCCTGCTCAGTCGCCAGACTTGAACCCGATTGAGCATGCATGGGATATGCTACAGAGAAGAGCTCTGCCGAATATGGAGGGTATCCAGTCGCAAGAAGACCTTTTTTTGTTGTTGCAACGAACATGGGCGGCCATTCCACAGCGTGATTTGGATGAACTCATTTTGAGTATGCCAAACCGATGTTCTTGTGTTGTTAGTGTTCGCGGTAGAAATACGGATTATTAATGGTTTAAGTTACCCAATAAAATTTTAGAGAAAACTGTTATTTCAGTCTTTTTTTCGAACTTTTGTGTTAGTGGTTCAAATGTCAAATATCCCTTTATTAGGAAAATGGCAAATTTCTTTATTAATGCAAAGGTGACTTGGTTTATCGTTACTGTGACAAACGAAAACACTTTATTTGATGAATCCTTAAAGAAAATTTTAATTAATATCAATCAGGAGAAAAGTTATTGCAAAAATATATGTTGATCCCTAGACACTTTTGATGTGTGTATATATTACATCCATACATAAAAGCTTACGTTAGATGCCTCATCATCATCATCATCATCATCAGCTTCTACTCGTCTTCTGCTGGACATAGGCCTCCTCCGTGGCATGACAATAAGCTCGATCCTGAGCAGTTCTCCGCTTTTTTGATGTCGTCGCTCCATCTCACCCAAGGGCGTCCTACGCTACGTTTGCCGAGACGCAGTCTCCACTCGAGGACTCGTTTACCCCAACGGTTGTCGGTCCTGCGGCATATGTGACCAGCCCATTGCCACTTCAGCTTGCTAATCCTCTCAGCTATGTCAGTGATTCTGGTCCTCTGTCGGATCTCCTCATTTCTGATGCGGTCCTTCAGAGAGACGTCCAACATAGGCCACTCCATAGCTCGCTGAGCCGCTTTAAACTTATGGACTAGTCTGACCGGTAGTGTCCACATCTCGACCCTGTAAGTCATGATGGATAGGTCGCACTGGTTGAAGGTTTTAGTCTTCAAACATTGGGGTTAGATGCCTAATAGATAATATTAGTAGGATAATCATTTATTTACAAGCCTCCTCTTCCGAAATGAAAATAATCCCAAACAAGAACTCATTACTTATAATACTGTGGGTAGGTACATAAATGTTTTAGTTACAATACAAATAAAAGCCAATCATTAACCTGTAAAAAAAAGAACTCATTCAAATCTTCCATTCCTTCGATCGTATTTATCATAAAAACGACATTCAACAAGTGTTGCGAACAAGAATCGAGTGTCGAACGATAATGAGCCCCCCTCTCCCCCCCTGCCGCGGATTAACGGACTAATTAAGGGAAAAACGGGAGAAAAACTCGGCCGTTCTCCCAGACGATCTACTTCCATTTGAGGTAGGTCCGGGACGAATTTTTACGTCAGTTTTCAAGTCGTCTTTTGAGAATTGTTTGCTCGGCTTAGATTGGCCGGTGGTGTTGCGGAAGCGTTGTTCGTTCTCGCAATAACTGGCGCAGGTGTGAGATGGAACACCGGTATGGTTTTTTAGCCAGTAAGAGTCTGACAGACCCCGCCGCCTACCCCAGGATGGCGGACATCAATTCAGATTTTCAGCGGATTTTCAATCCAGAGAAAAAAAAGGATTGGCCGGTGATGATTAAACGTTTAGAATGAAAATGAATAATTCTTAGTTATTTGAAAATCAAAAATCAACCAAAATCAAAGCATTTATTTCAAATGAACCAGTTACAGGCACTTTTGAATTGTCAGAAGTTCGGTCAGTCAGTAAGGTGAACCTAGTCGCCCTTTCCAAAGAGTAGGTACCTATGGAGAAGAACGGGCAAGAAACTCCATGGTCAGTCTTTTAAATTATCAAGATATTGATACAAATATTTGATTACATCATTCATTTTGATATCAACCGCGTGAGAACGATGCAATTTGTATTTGTATGTAGGTCGCATGTGTAGATATTCAACACAATGTAAATTGTTTTATGAATAAATAAATGAATGGATGAAATAACTAAATGATTAATTTATTTAAGAGAATTTTCGTTTGTCATTGACAATACTAAACTACAATAAGGTTTTATGCACGCTAAGGAAAATGTAATTACAATTAGTATGAACATATTATCTGCATAGTTTATGACTAAGCTAAATGTTTGAACAATAAAAATTACACTGAATAAATATCACAGACCTAAGTAACCATATGAACCTATTCTATGATAAGTATCATTGAAATTTTAAAGGGTCAACCTACGTCTGATAAGATTGTGTTGGCAATGTGGCATTGCACTAGAATGAAAATCCAAGTAATATTTTTAAAAGAAATACAAATTATGTTATGTAAATTATGTTATATAAATTATGAGAACATATAATAAATACGTATAATATAAAATAGAATTAACCTATTAATTTTACAAAAACAAAATTCTCTTCAACGGCCACGACGCAACAGCACGACTACCCGTGCTCTCGCGAACATTGCCGCGTTGAGCAATCATAATGAATATTTTATTTTATCATAGCGCGCTCCTCGCCCCGCACCCCGCGCCGCCGCCCCGCCCCCCAGCCATGAACTTGACACCGAGCGAAAAATTAGTTCACAAGGCGAAAGTGAACTTTGTACAGAGTTTGCACTTTTTGAGCGAACCTAGACTGAGATAAAAGAAGTTTAAGACTTGCGGAGCTCCGAGACGCTTCCACGTTTCTTCCTTTTTTCTTGCGTCTTCGCGAAACCTGCCCGCATCGCCACCTTTAAAGTGATAGTTTTTAGTGTTTTGTGTTTTGAACATTATAATTCTCTCTCTTTCACGCCAATTAACCACTCAAAGCTTAAAATTATCAAATAAGCCTTATCAACGGAACCCCTTTTTAAACAGTTCAAAAAGCAGCCGAGAGCAGGCTACTTGTAAATTAACATACTTTACTCAAAGCTACCAAACTAACCGCGTATGAGAAAAAAAAAATCTAACGTATTTCACGCATTCACTCAGTGTATGAGGCTAATTAAAAAAGTACAGAGCTTGGTTCCGCGAGTGGTGTAGTTCCGCTACTCTCCGGTAGGTGGAGCTTTTCGCTTTGACGAGTCTTCGCGCTTTTTGTGGGCTTATGGCATGTTTGTGAGGTTTCATTTTTTAATGAGGTCGTGTATTCGGGGCTTGGTGAGCGATGGTGGTTGCCCGGCGCTGCTTTGTGCCGTCGATAAGCTGAGAGAATGTATGCGCCACGCAAAGGGAACACGTGTGTGCGTTTATGAAAGAGTTACATTATAAGGCTTGCTGTTAACTTATTCATGGCACATCGTAGATGGAAAGGTTATTAGAATGGGACGCTTGCTGATAGTAGATTTTTTTTGGAGGAGTATCGAGACAAGAGATAAAATTTAGATACTTACAATTAGTGGGTTTTATTCTTTTTATCTCATTACACACAGGATATACTTAAATACTAGTTTCATCTTCTTCAGCTTATACTCGTAAAGGTCCACTGCTGCACAAATGTCTCCCTGAAAGCTTTCCTTACATCGGATTTGCCATAATCCCCATGCTTGGCAGGCGGATTAGGGATCGCAGTAGTTTGATATTCTACAAGAGAAGTGCTGTCACCGCCTCCCTGGTGACAGTTTCCTTAGGCGCCTCTTACGACATTCACGGGAGGATATGGGATGGTCCTATTCTAAGCCCAGTACCACACAGGGCAATATTAGTTTAGTCATGTTAAATTAGCGTTTGGCGTAAATTAATACATTTTTGGTCGCCATGTTTTTAATCACGTCTAAATTGTCTATGGAATATCTCAATTTGACAGGTGTACTTAAACTATACCTTATGTCATTTTCAGAAAGAAATAGCAAGAAAAAGGTGGGAGTTTTGACGGGAAAGGTAACATGAGTGTCACGCGCATTTTTAATTAGGCTTTTAAAATTATTTGTAATATCATTTACTAAATAAAAGCGCGTGATTTATATAGTAAAAAGTGCATTCAGTAAATAATTCATAGAGAACATTGAAATAGTGGCCACATTATGACTTTGCATAAAAACCTCCCTCATAGATGGTTCTCGCGGCCGTCTTTTTCAACTGACATTGGCGATATCCGTCATTCTTGTCAAATAATTTTTTTAAAGAATTTTTACAATTTGTTATACGTGTTATTGGCAAAATTGTGGTATATAGAGGCCATTGATCAAGAGTTGAGTTGAGAAAAAGATGCACTGATCTTTAGTTTGTGAACGAGGGTATCAGCGCCCATTGAAGCAGCAATCTCTAAGTCGTAGGATATATATTAACACTTTTCACGTTTAAAATTCACACGTTTAAATTATTAAAAAAAAAAAAAAAACTTAATTACTGAGCGAATTATATTGATAAAATTAAAATCAAAGTGACATACTAAAGAACTGCACTCAGTTCTCTCTTTCTCTCTTTGTGTGTGCTTAAATACTTAACTTATATTATAAAACACCAAAAAGTACCTACATTATCGAATAATTTCGTGTCGATCGAATTTCGTTGTTGACAGTGTCAAATAGAAACCAATTGCCATCTGATTTTCACCAATGACGCACCTAATAGATATCACCTATGATTTCATGGTGAAATGGTTACAGAATTGTACTGGTGATTTACTGCTGAAATCGTTAAGCACGGCTAAACCTGAATCCCTGTAAATCAGAAGATTAAAAGGACGTCGATTTTGTGTTCCTTACTTCTATTTCGATTCCTGCAGTCTTCACCAGTAGGCCTAGTATGAGTTTTCATTACAAAATTCGATCGTCGATATCGAGCACCTTTGACTCATCGATTGGCCCGCTTCAAAGTTGTAAGAACTCTCAACCAATGACCAAATCAACGATCGAGTCTCGTAATGAAAACTCATACTAGACATACAGGTCACCGGTCGAAACCACTATGGTAATAAGATAATTAAATTAATTTGGAAATAAACATACAGCCGAAGATTTTCCCACTCCTGGGATTCTTTTTGTCGTCTTTCCTTCTTGCGTGGCAAGAAATCTTTTTTACGTTTTTGTTTTATGCCAATTCGGTTTTTTCCGCTTTGCTTTTTTGCGGCATTGGTCCTTCTTTTTAGGTTGCTCTTTTCCTATATATATTGTCATATCTTTATTATTTCAGTATTTATGTACATGTCATTGTTAATATTATTTTACGCTATTACTATATCTACTTATTTATTACATTTTATATATCTGATTAGACATACATTCGTTCTATTTTTGTTACAACCTACCTATTGGCAATTCTTGCCGACGACGGTTGCTGGGTTGTACCGCCCCTCGTTTTGTTTCTGTCGATACTATTTTTTGCAACTTTGAGGCAAAACCGCTCCAGATACGGCCTGAAGTGTTTGTCTGCCATTAGGTCAGAGATAGTTACTTCAGTCAAAATTCTTCCAGTACTTACTTCCAGGTCGTATCTGTCGCGGTTCACTCCTGGGATTCAGGCCTCCTTTCGGTGAGAGGGCCGTAATCTACGAGGGCCCAATGCGGGTTGGTAGATGTCACATGTCTATAAAGTCTTTGCGATGTTTTCCTTCAACGTTTTTGAAAGCAGTGGTGATAAACTAATTTACGGCTGCCGGCAGAAGTTACCACCCACCAGACAAAGTCTTGCCGCCAAGCGATTCGTCGCATTCCGGCATGATGTCTGGTGAAGCCGTGCGGAGGACGGGTCTGAGCAGTTGTGTTGCGATGTGCCGGGTACGATGCGCCAAGTGTTGTTGTGTCGGGATTTTGGTCGTGGAGGGTCTCCAGATCAATTTCCCTCTGGCGCAGCATCGTTGGTCGTGTTGTTGGGTTTAACATTGCACCACCTTGCTCAACTGCCGTCTTCCTTCCTGTTCACTACGTTTTTTAAGTGAATGGGTTTAATAAACTAGCGCGCTTTACCATCAACGATTGCTTCACTGCTTTCCATCAGGCGGGATTGCAGTCAAGCACTAATGAATAACTATTAAAAAAAGATATTAACTAACTCATAGACCCACGGAGTACAGGCTGTGTGCCTGTATGTGCCTGAAGGTAATTATAAAATTTGAAATTTTTTTGTAAAATTTGTTTTATTGTAAAATTTGGCGGGATTGCAGTCAAGCGCTAGTTTATAATTATTACAAAAAAAAGCGTCTGATGGGTTTCGAATCTACGATCTACAACTTTTAAGTTAAATCATAGTGTACAGACCATTAGACTGAACAATTTTCTCCATGAGACTGGTATCGTTACCTCGGCTAAATATTGAAGCCGTCCCATACATTTAGGTCGAGTAGGTATTGAATTTTTTTATGGGAAAGTTGAAAAAACTACTCACCCGATTTAAAAAAGAAAATTCATTGTTAGAAAGCTACACTATTGCCGAGTGCCGTAGGGTACTTAAGTGTACCTAGTTGGCTTCCACGCGGATGGAGTCGTAGGCAGAAGCCTAGTTATAGAATATTATTTATTATTATAAATGATGACATGTTACAGTGTTGAGAAAGGTTCTCATACGGTGACTGTTATAAACTAATGCTTGACCGCGATCCTGCCTGATAGTAATGAGTGATGCAATCGTGTTTATCTATATATGTATCTATTATAAAATATAGTACCGTTGAGTTAGTATCCCATAACACAAGTCTCGAACTTACTTTGGGGCTAGCTCAATCTGTGTGATTATAAATATAAAAAAAAAAAAAAAAAAAATTGTTCCAGTTCTCGTGCTTCCATGTACGCGGTATAAAAGACGAGGAGAAACGCTTTGTTCGGTATTGAGTAAGTATATGGAGATTCTTGCCGCTTGTTCTCCATAGGAATCTAGGCATGGGCAACTATTTTTTTTTATCAAAATAAAATATAAAGTGTATCTTCTTGTAAAACCGTGAAGACCTGAGGGTCGTTTCTCGTAATATAAATTGTTCAAAATCTAGTCTCAATCTCATTTCGGCGGCAAACAAATGTTAAAAACTTGTCTATCCTATTTTATTTTTATTTATGGCAAGTTGAAGCCGATGTCGACTATTCTACCAATGTCAAAAGTGGATTGAAGAAGCAAGAGTGTACATACAATAATAATAAAACAAAAAATTACGATGCTACATTGGACCTTTTTATATCTTGTGAGATTAGAATAGGTATACTTGTCAAAATGTAGGGAAATTTGAAATATTAATTGAGAGATCGCAACTGATCAGACTGGGAACGTTAATAAAATTATGAGAATTATCCTCAGGAGTTTTGAAATACAGACTTAGAGCTTAATTTAGGCATCACTCACTACTGCGGAAGATTCTGGATTCCCGCGGCCCCTCGCGCACCTGCGTGGAGACACACCTAGGTGGTTTGTAGTCAGTAAGAGTCTGACAGACCCCGTCGCCTGCCCCAGGGTGGCGGACATCTATGAAGGTTTTCCACTGCGGAAACAAAAAAAAAAGGCACCACTCACCCACAATGTTAAAATGATTCCGGACTCTGTATCAAAGCAAATGCTAAACACGATGAGCTAATAACCCGCCAACCCGCTGCCATTCAGTACCTACCATTACGCGATTGGAATGTTTACGTGCCCACAGTATGCACTAGCATTCTCAGCGATGATTGGCTATATAAACCACCTTCGAGCACATGACCGACGAGCTGACTAGGGAGTTAAAGCAGTCACCATGACCAAAATCGGTCGGAACTATCATTCAATTTTGTCTTTGTAATTTTGTGGTGAGAAATAAATTTTATTATTAATCTATGTAACTACATATATGTTATATACACATTATAATTTGAAATATTAGGATATGAAAATTGCAAAACATGTAGGTAACTATTTTCAAGTTGAGCAATTTATATATTATTAACGGTATTAAGTACCTACCATAATAGTACCGCAATCTCGTACCTTAATAGGTACCTGTTTAGTTATATTTATTTATTTAATCTTTATTGTACACCAATCAAACATTGAACAAAATACATGGGACATAAAACATACAATGGGCGGCCTTATCGCTAATGTGATTTCTTCCAGGCAACCAAAGAATGGACAGATTCTCCTGAACTACAAATGGGACTGTCTTTGGTGTTATAGTGTGTTCCAAATCTGTTCCAAAAAAAATCTGTTGGAATTTAAAACAAATCCTTTTTCGATTAAATTAGCGCGCTAGGTTATTAAGCATATTCACATAAAAAGCTTAGTGTATAGGAAGGAAGACAGCGGTTGTACGAGGTGATGCATTGTTAAACCCAACTACACGATCAACGATGCTGCGCCAGAGGCAGATTGATCTGGAGACCCTCCACGACCAAACTCCCGACACAACAACATTTGGTGCATCGTACCTGACACACATCGCGACAAAACTGCTCAGACCCGTCCTCAGTAAATATTGCCAGCCACGCCTATGTTTTTAGTCCGTCTGTTAATATTATAATCAGATAATTTTGGTACCCACCATAATACCTACCTAGTCGTAGTTTTTTCTCCAATAAAATCACAGTTTATTTTTCAGAATTTTCAAACGACCCAAAGCGGATTCTAAGGAAACTGTTGTTGCAAATTGTGATTGCAATTTAGATTTGATAGACTCTGAACTAGACACACGAAATAAATATACTTACAGTGGTGTTATCAAGCGAAGGGCTGACTATTCCAACGGTAGATATTTTTATTGGACGAATAATTTTGAATTTTTGACAGTTCTTAATACAAAAACTGCCACACGCCAATATTTTCTCTCAATAATAATTATATCCCTTTTTAATGCCCTCTTGACTCGGATCGAGGTTGCGCAGGGTACTCATAAAGAAAGTTCTGTTAAACAAAAATAAAACCCATAAAATAAATGAGAAAACCACGAAGAGCTTTGAGAAGTAGATATTATCAGTTCTTGTTAAAATAAGACAATTCAAACAAGATTTATTAGAAGTAATTCATACTTTTTCGTTCAGTTTTTTGATTAGTCTAATAAGAACAAAAAATGGTAACAGCGCCACCTATCCACGAGTAGCTGGTTCCGTCTTTCACCAACAGATGTCTTGGTCGAGTTCGTTTGTAGTCTGCTAGGTATAGCAAACGTTACCGTGAACAGAAAATCTGTGTGTGTTTACTAACGACGATAGAATTTAAAAAAATAGATTAAAGTTATTTTTTTTTTTGTTTTACATACACTTGACATTAATTCAATATGTATACGTTTAATTAGCAGGTATATTGTAGACCTTTTTCTTTAAATAAATACAATATAAAAAAAAAATATTGATTTGAACTGCGGGTGAAGTCAAACTGCTGATTCATCATTATCACCAGTTTGACTTCAACTGCTGATAGTACAGCCCACTCTTATCTTCTTCTGCTCTAGTTTTATTAAGGTTGTGCCCTCTATATAATAGTGAAAATGAAGTTAGTCCACCTTTTTTTTCTGGATGGGAAATCAGCAAATAACCTCTCCCGCTCTGGGTGGAAAGGAAGGGTGTCAGACTTTTTCTGACTAAAACCTACCCGTGTTCATTCACTTGCCTGTGCGCCAGGGCCACGGATTCTTTTTTAACCCTGAACCCCTCAAACCCTGAACGTCAGTCTATCCTACTGCCGGATGACCGACGCTTTGTCTTCCGGTCCTTGGAAGCCAGTTGCTCACAGCCGTCCATTTGTCACCACTGCCTGATGCACCGTCTATGGACGATGATACGTGATTATTATCATTTAACCAATATCCTTCTTGAAAAAGATTTTTACTCTTTCGTATTTTCCTCTGTGTTATTGATTGTCTATGGAATCTTAAAAAGGTTCAAGCAATTCCAAAAACAAACAAAGAAAAAATTCCAAACACGAAAATCTGATGCAATAGGCTGTCAAATACAAAATTTCTGATTACTTAATTCATCTGACATCATTATATATTTTTGGTAACTAAAAAAGGGGAAGATGACAAATTCAGTGTGTAGGTGTGCGTAGTGGATGTAAACTTTAGGCCAGGTGGTGATTTGAGTGGTGAAATGATTCGGTGGAGGTGTTGCCTCGTGCTGGCAATGCTGTTGCTTCTGCCGGCAAAAACCGGCTCAAAATTGGAGGACGATGAAGAAGACGAGTAAGTATCAAACTTAGTACAAATTTTACATAAAATTTGTCAAGAAAGCTCAAACAATATTGGTAGAATGAGGGAGGTACTGCAGCAGATTCATCCATCCCGCTAGGTTGATATGTCAAAATGACATAAACAGTTTCTTACAAAAGGTAACGATCAAGCGGAATGACTAGGGACGAAGATATGAATCCAGACGAAATTTTAAAATGGATTTTGACATTGAAATATTATAATAATAGTTTGTTGCCAGAAAAGACTAATATATTTACTGTTTTTTAATTAAAAATTATTTGTTCTTGTCAGCAAACTACTCTTATATTAGTTTAAAGTACAAATTAATTTTAAAATTTCGTCTCAATTCACCTCTGCATCCTCATCTTCACACCATTTTATAATAAATTGTAAGTTACATAATTTTAGGCATATAATTCCCGAAAACAAGCAGCGACGTACTTTAACGCAACGTGTATGCACGAGAGAAAAAAAAATCTGTAATATTTTAGACTGAAGATAAGTAAGTTCAATTCCCAAATAAATTTATTTGATATAATAATGTTTTCCAAACTATTATAAAAAAATGGTCCATTTTGGAATTTATCAAATAAATTTTGAGGCCTTTGCATTTATCAATAATTGGATGGATATATGTATTTATTTTTATTCCTCGTATGTCCAAATTAAGACAAGTTTTTATAGCAGTCTCATGATTTACGATCCGAAAATATGACGTACCTAATACTTTTTCTTCTGATTCTAATCTTTTCTTTTCTTCCCCATGTAAGCAGTAGCCGTGTCAACCATATCTCGAGTAACAGATTCAACTCTGGTCATTCAAGTAATAGATACAACCTTCAACTTTCAAGTAGAAGGGGTGAAGAAAACGAAGAGGAAGACGATGATGACGGAGAGGAAGAGGAAGAGGAATCTCCAGCTGCTGCAGATAAAGGGGACAGAGTAACGGTGGTGCGGCGACCGCCGCCCATCGTGCAGCCGACGGCGAAAGCAATCACAGTCACACGGACAGTTAAAAAACGACCCCTTGAATGCTATGTGTGCGCTTATAAGTCGGAGACACCGCTAAGAGCGTGCTTAGATCCCACTAAATACAGGTATAGTAGATTTTCTTTCAAAGATTCAATAATTTTTCGAACTGATTTAAACAGTAATTTTGATAAATAAAATTTAGCCAATTCTTCGATTATTACCAACTGAATTGGTGTTTGATTTAACGCCAGCCAAATCTTTGTAGTGGCAGATATGTTCTTGTTTGTGAGTCGATATAATTCTGAAGCTCAACTTGTATTATTAAAAAAGGAAGGAGTTGGATGCCATAATGCTTAGCAACTTATGTCTCGGCCCATTGTTTACATTTCAAACTGTGTTTAGAGAAGTTATACTTTATTTTACAATTTAGTTAGGCAATCTCATTTTCCTAGTTGTGTATTTTTAAATGCTCCAACGAAATTAAAATTTCTCAGAGCTCCCACCAAGGCCCAAGTTACCCATAGACACCCGAGCCATTACATCGCCGCGTTAATAAGGTACAGTACCTGGGCGTTAATATGGCACATCGAATTTTAGAAACAGACACTCCTAAAACGTGTAACTGAATTAATGCACATTACAAAAGTAGTTGGTTTAGAATCTTTTACTGAAACGATTCCTATTAGTCGCAAAAATAATTGATAATAGTTAATAAAAATAATAACTACTCAAATTACTGTCATTATTTAGCTGTACAGTCAGGACTTTAAATAATAGATGCAAGTACCTTTTACGCTAGATCCTTACACTTTACAGCGGTGTGCGTGCATAAATTTGTAATGTGGCCACAATTCTCTCCCACAACCATAGTAATTTAATAAAAATACAATGTTTAATACATAAATGCTTGGTGGTGTGCGTTAATTTCGGGACATGTTATATATGCACCAATGATGGTATTTTTTTTCCTATATTCTTTAATTTTTGTGTTGTTGCTATTGTATTCTTTGTCGATTAAATGCTTTATGCTTCTCTTTCTATTTATACTATATATTTTTTTCATACAGACCTTTTCTTTAAAATTTGATGTGCTATATTAACGATCACGTACTGTGTGTAGTCTGAGATTGCTCCTGCTGGTCTCTTTATCAGTTAATATATCGTTGTTGTTATTTCCAGAGTACACACGATCACATGTCACAGTGCGGAGGACAAATGCTTCACTTCGGTGATATCGAAGGGGAGCTCTTACGAAGCAGTGGTGCGAGGATGTCGCTCCGGCTGTGTTGGTTCACCGGAGACTACGTGTTGCGAGGTTGGGACTTACAACTTACCTATCTCATCATCATCCTCATCATTTCGGTCGAAAGACGTCTACTGCTGGACATAGCATAGGCCTCCCCTAAGAATCTCCACGACGATCAGTCCTGCGCCTCCCGCATCCAGCGGTTTCCCGCGACCCTCACTAGGTCCTACGGGCTATGTGCCTGGCCCACTGCCACTTTAGTGTGCAATTCTTCGGGCTATGCCGGTTACTCTCGTTCTTCTGCGGATCTCCTCATTCGTGATTCGATCATGCAGTGAAACCCCAAGCATAGCCCTTTCCATTGCCCTTTGAGTGATCTTGAGCCTTCTTAGAAGGCCCATTGTTAGCAACCACGTCTCAATTCCATAAGTCATCAGTGGCAATACATACTGGTCGAAGACTTTTGTCTTGAGATACTGCGGTATGTCGAAAGCAGCTTACGTATTTATTTCACTAATATTTTTCGACTTACATTCACTAATTGAATTAGCCTAGTTCTGTTCTAAAGAGGTCATAGGCCAAACTCTGTAACATTAATTAGTTCGTATTTTGATATGTTACTGTCTCTATCATGCAATGGTAGTTTAACAGGTGTTTGAAAATGTCAGAAAGATATTTATAAAGGACGACTATCAAAAATATGGCCGAAAGTGGCAGTTACTGTCCTTCTCGAAGGCTAAGTAATGTTATAAATCTCAGAATGCTGTTCCTAAAAGAGTAGAATTAAGTTATATCTGTTGTCATATATATGATCATAAACCTAGCTGGATAGAAGCGTACACAAGAATTAATTACTTATAAAGTTAATGAAGAGAATTCTAATCATAATAATCAAGAATTACTTGTAAGTCTTGTTAATGGAGACATCAGGGGTGCTATCAAAAATGGGTATATAACAAATTTTACTATATTAGGTGACATTTTGGGTGTATATTATCTAAGGTAATCAAACTTACTTGACTGGATAGTATTTTATTAATTTTCCACATTGATTTGACCTTCTCTTTCCAGTTGAACCGCTGCAACAATCAAGCCTTCGCGATGCCAATGATATCGCCCCGCTCGCTGACATCAACGAACAAGTCGACCAAATCAATACCACCAACGATACTTTTCTTCGTCACCGTATTGTTGGTGCTTCAGACCGTGGTCAAAGTGGCCTTTGTGTAAACTAGGACGCTCTACCATGAGACATCCTAAATACTTGCAGTTCCTCGAATACTAGTCTTAAAATTTTTAATGAAACTATATTTGGAAAATAATTTGGATGTAGTCTTGCGGCCTTTGCCAATTTTCTAATATATTTATGAACTTCGTACGTTCTTGAATAGGTAACTAAAATAAGTTTTAGTTACTTGCAGGGTAATTGTAGCAATGGGTTTCATTTCGATAGTCCAACAAAATTCATTGCGTTGTTTACATTGTTGCAAACAAATTTTTCGAACTTATGAAGCAATGGACTAGCAATACCTATGCATCAAAATGATTCCAATTGATATTAATAGTTGTTACAAAATCTGGGTGCAAATCAAACTGTTTTCATAAATTATTAAAAATAGTTTGATTGGACAAACTATTTTTGAATATTTTAGGCTTTTCAATTCAACTGACCATTATTTGTCATTGTGACTGTTGTATTTCTTATGTGTTTGCTTAAACTTCCCTTTCTGCCTCTAGGATGTCTCATGGTAGGGCACCAATATACTACCAGCTTATTGTGTAAGATTAATTTATCACCACAAAGTCAGAAAATAAAACTAAACCTTGTAAAGGGAAATTATCATAGTACAAGAATTATATTATGTGAGGTACCGGTGATAATTTGTTATAAATTGAATATAATGCTGTGTTTGTGAAGTTAAATATATTTTTTGAAAACTTGTTACACATTTTGTGTTGTTTTTCGTTATGAAAGTCAAATTAAAACATTCTAAGAATTTTGTGTATAATTGCCTTGAATTTTGAAGTTAATTATTACTTCACCAAAGTGGATTAATTAAAATTTTAAATATACACGCTCACTGTTACCTATATGAGGAAATTTTAAGAGCCGCATAATTGTACAAAAGTTCTCCAAATTCCTCAAAGGATGTGCTCAAAGGCCGCCCTCATGAAAGGCCTTATGATTGAAAGGCGCAAGGGAAGGGTCACTCGACCTCTGCGGTCAAGTCGCCTTTCCGCCCAATTGAACCGCTTCCGCCCGCTAGGGAGCGCTGATGTGAGAATGGAATGAGTTATTAACTGCTATATGTTACGCAAAATATTATTTTATTTGAAGAATAACGTTTGGGTGTTAAATTAGCTGGAACTTTTGAATCTTGTTTATGGAAGCAAACGCATCTTCCCTTGTTATTACGCACGAAGTGTTATAATTTGAGGAAAAAAGCAATCAAATATTTCTTGGTCAATTTTTCTATCAATATTTTTTTCACAATATTTCCTGAATGGTAAGGTAGAGTTTTATTTATAAAAGCAACCACGTCTTTAACTTTTTAATTTAGAAGCATACTCTTTATCGTGCCTACTTTTTTCGGTGGTAGGCCTTAACATCGGCCGCCGGCAGAGGTTACCACTCACCAGACAAATCCTTGCTACCAAGCGATTTGGCGGGTTCTGGCATGATGTCTGGTGAAGCCGTACGGAGGACGGGTCTGAGCAGATGTGTTGCGATGTGTGCCGGGTACAATGCGCCAAATGTTGTTGTGTTTGGAGTTTTGTCGTGGAGGGTCTCCAGATTAATCTCCCTTTAGCGCAGCATTGTTGGTCGTGTTGTTGGGTTTAACATTGCATCACCTCGCTCAACTGCCGTCTTCCTTCCTATTCGCTCAGTTTTTCTGAGTGAATAGGCTCTTAATAAACTAGTGCGCTTTACCATCAACGATCGCATCACTGCTTACCATCAGGCGGGATTGCGGTCAAGCGCTAGTTTATAATTATTAAAAAGACGTGTGGCACTCGGGGACTGCCGCGGTAAAGCTATTGCATAGCATTTTGTATCAATTTATGCAATTATAATTATTTATTTATTTTATTTATGCAGTATTTCTTTTTCTTTGATATTAATTCAAGTTACACTTTTTGAGCGTGGTGACCGATAAGAAAACAAATTTTTCTTTTATTAAATAAATAAAAACACTGATACCTTTGAGAAAGCGGACTTCCACTACAATAGGGCAATTCCTCCGTAAGGTCTGTCTATGCTATTACTTATAATCTCTGTCATTGTGTGCTGTTTCGGTGCAATCGCAAGACCGGCCGGGCACTGAGGGGCAGGCAAGACAGCTATAGTATCCTTATGACTCCACCAACTGGTATTTCGTTGACTCGGAAACGGCGCACAGGGAGCACCACGAAATATACTCAAATACTCCGAGGTTCTTTTTCAATATACCCCACTGTTTTGTCGTAGTGGCCTAGTGGTTAAAACACCAGCCTCTCAAGTATGAGTGCGCGGGTTCGATTCCAGGTCAGGCAAGTACCAATGTAACTTTTCTAAAGTTATATGTACTTTCTAAGTATATCTTGGACACCAATGACTGAAGGCGAAGGAAAACATCTTGAGGAAACCTGGGCTTTATAAGTCTGAAATCGCCAACCCGCATTGAGCAAGCGTGGTGATTACGCTCAATCCTTCTCTGTATGAGAGATCTGTGCCCAGCAGTGGGACGATAAAAAGGTTGTTGATGATGAACGGCGTCGGTGTCGAATTATTTGTTATCAATTTAATATTTTCGAGTTGATCTTTAGTAACATAATCACTTCTGATTGCGTTAACATCTGACCGTAGAATTAATAAATCCTTCATCAACTTCTTTACGTACGTTCTACGTAGTCAAAGCAAACTGGTGGCAATTTGTGAAGGTCATATGCCACAAAAACTGGGATTGTTCGGGATCCGTGATTTTAAACACCGTAATCGTATATTTTAGATCTTTCTGCTTTTTGTTCTTACGCCTCGATACATGTTTTTCTTGTCTTGTCTTCGTAGAAACAAACAATAACTTTTTTGCCTCATCAATGTCTTCCTCAGAAAAAGCCGACGAGCATATTTTTAATAAACTTTCGTTGTTTCGTTTCGGAGATAACAATATTACAACTAGTACACTTAAATGTACTCGTATTAACATTGTTCACCGACATCTTTCTGTAATATTTTATTTAATAAAAACTTCAACTTCAACTCTTGATCTGGTCCCTGTGGATAGATACCAAAATTTTGCCAATAACACGTGTAACAAATTATAGAAATTCTTTAAAAAAATATTTCACAATAATGGCGGATATCGCCAATCACAGTTGAAAAAACGGCCGCGTGAGCACTTTTTACTCTATAAAAGCACGCGCTTTTATTTAGTAAACAACACTATAAATAATTTAAAAGTCCAATGAAAAATTAGCGTGACATTCATCTTAGTTTTTCCGTTAAAAAAAAGCTATTTTATAAAAACACTACTAAATTAATTTGAATAAAAGTACTTAATAATTAATTATATGAAAAGTTTTTAAGGTAGCCATGACAACGTCGATGACGTCTATGACATATCTCTATAGAAGACCTATTTCAGAGAGAAAATTAATCGCAAGTTTAGCACATCGCGACTATCAGTAACATGGCAAGTGTGTAGGACTGAGTTCGCGCCCTGCAATATGCATGCTCTTTTTGAAAATCTATAAATCGTTTTCAAAAGATGTAGTCGCACGCACACAAACATACCGTGCCGAAGACTGCCGAACTGAAACGACGTTAGACGATATACGGCCTTCAAGCCACACCTCCGTGCCCGTCGGAGTGGGGAGCGTGAGGTTTTTTCGTTACGGAATTTCTGGATTCGGTCCCCGCGCTCAAGGCCCGCGATAGAAGCTATGCAATAGCTTAAAAAAGAAAACCATACGAATTGCGTAGCTTATTTATGGATTAATAGGCACATTATAATAATTAGAATGAAATGGCATAAAATATTCTGCATCACTTACCGAGGTGTCAGACCCAAACATATTTTGACTATCATAATCTCAACCCCTAAGGCACTCACCACGTGTGAAAAACCCATAGGAAATTCCAATAAACCCGACGATTTCCCCTCGAAATACCCTCAATTTGGGGTGTCCAGCGTGTTAAGAAGGCAGTTCACTTGTTCTCAACATATGGAGCAAATCACTTGAAATCGAGATGAATAAAACCACAAATGATGCAGTTAGTGTGAACTTTATCATCAACGATATAGATATTATTTTTGTTTGTTTTTAGTTTGGAAGAAAAGTTGGTACAAGTTAAATTTTTAGGGTGAGAAAACTCGATATCCGGCCGGACTTGTGGGTGATTTTTATTGGTTATAAACAGGGGAACGCGTGTTAGCCGTGATTTGGATCGGCTGAAGTTCGGTCAAACAATGTGCGAGGGTGTGATGTCGGTCGTGTTTGATTTGAAAGTTAAGAAGCTTGTTCAAGTTACTTTTAGTTTTTGGACATTGTAGCTTTTCTTTTTGGGTGTTTAACATGTAAATGTATAGAGGGGATAGTTGTTTGAATTTGTGTATTTATATTGTGTGTTTTTAGGTGTGTGAGATTACAAATAACGTTATTAAACTAATGAGAGTGTTTTCAACTTGCTGGGTTGTATGCGGTGCTTAGTAGAGCATGTTAGCATAAGTAATTGTACAGTGCTTGTAATATGGAAAGGGTTTCAGTTTATACCGTAATTGCTGGGTAACGATTTATCTTTAGACAAAAGTCTTCGACCAATGCGTGTTGCCAGTGATGACTTATGGATTGAGACGAGGTCGCTAACAATGGGATATTATAAGAAAGCTCAAGGCCAATTGAGAGGGCTATGCTTGGGGTTTCACTGCGTGATCAAATCAGAAATGAGGAGATCCGCAGAAGAACGAGAGTAACCGACATAAACCGAAGAATTGTAACACTTAGTGGCAATGGGCCGGGCATATTGCCCGTAGGACCGATCCCCGCTGGAACCTACGGGTTCTCGAGTGGCGACCACGCACCGGAAGACGCAGCGTGGTCCCCGACAAGGCGGATCGACGATCTGGTAAAGGTCGTGGCAAACCGCTGGAAGCAGGAGGCGCAGGATCGGTCGTCGTGGTGATCGTTGGAGGAGGCCTGCGTCCAGCAGTGGACATCTTCCAGCTAAAATGATGATAATGATGATGGCTTATCATTCATCATCTTCAGTCACGAACTTTAACCAGCAATTTTTTGTTTGCCTTAATGTCAATATATGTGGCGGCTCAGTGGTGATACTGGTCCCGATTTACAGACTTGTACTTTCGAACCCTGACAGGCGCTTTAGTTTTTGTTTGTAAATTTATCACCACTATTTTCAAAATTGTGAAGCACAACATCGTGAGGAAATCGGATAATATTATATCATCATCAACATCAACCTTTTTATCGTCCCACTGTTGGGCACAGGTCTCCTCTCTTACAGAGAAGGATCGAGCGTAATCACCACGCTTGCTCAACGTGGTATATGATGATAAGTGACATCTATTTTTTGACATATAGTTGTTATTTTTTTTGTGTGTGTTTTCCATAATGGACGCTCTTAGCGTACAATATATTTCTGCGTCGTTCTCACACGGTTGACTTCAACATGAATGATGTAATCAAATATTTGTATCAATAGCTTGATAATTTAAAAGAGTGTCCATGGAGTTTCTTCCCCGTTCTTCTCCATAGGTACCTACTCTTTGGAATGGGCGACTAGCTTCACCTTACTGACTGACCGACTTTCTGACAATTCAAAAGTGCCTGTAACTGGTTTATTTGAAATAAATGCTTTGATTTTAATTTTTTTTTTACCAACATGCGCTGGGCCCACGTGGTGGATTCCGGCCCATTTCTTCTCATGGAGTGCAAGGTCCTGGAAATGGGACCATTAAAGACTGATTGGATTATGCAAAGATCATTCAAATCTTACGAATGAATAAGTATTTTGTAGTTTTTAAGAAAAACGTTTTTCCACACTGTTATAACCACTATATAACATATAATACCACAATATATGTTAATTTCATCTCTATCCTGGGTGCGTTTACAAACATACCTACAGTATAAATTACATACCCAAAATCCAGACCTAGAACTACTACTTGTAGGTCATACAATTATTTGTTCCGTGCGGGAATCAAACCCGCAACACGCAGTGCAACAGTCAATAGCTTAACCACTGCCCTAATCGTGTAGTGAATTATAATTATATATCAAACTAATTGTGCATAAAGGGTGTACCTGACATCGACGCACAAACGAGTACCATGAATCCAGTACATGATTCTGAACCCCCCAGTGGTGGAATTTTGCGTCGGCTTTTTTCCGATTAAAAAATATAATAATATGCAGTTTTTTCACTTTAGATCGTTCATAATTGCTATACTTTTATAACCTAATAAGATTCTAAAGTTTTTACTTTAAAATTTTATTAGGAAATTAACGAATTAATTATTTTTATTAATTAATTCGTTAATTTCACCAAAAAACGCAATGTGAACAAAACTAGAAAAACTATCCTATCAGCTGATTTAATAGAGTTCGCATCAGGGGTCAACGTCATACCTACAAACACGCACGGCGGCTCGCTTACAAAGTTCAGAGACCGAGCCGACAAATTTTTTTTCAACACTGTTATATCTGTAACCGCTCATTAATGACATAAATAACTATCATAATTTTGTTAGTGACATGCGGTCTAGCCTTTTCGCGAAGCTTGCGTTATGATGTCAAATACACTCTATATACATATAGTGTTAAGTATCAGCACGAAGCAATTTCTTACAAAGCATGTTTTATCGTTTCTTTTTCTACGATCACGTGCCTTTACAAAAATACGTAACAACCATATCAGTATACATAACATGGATTCGCACCTGGTAGGTACATCACAATGGCGCGGAGGCAATGATCGATCGAGTCATTTGGCACGCACCATCGGTCAACACTGAGATTTGCACAACACTACACTAGTGAGGGGCGTAGGAGAATTTATCGATACCAGTTTTAAGTAAATTTTAAACATAAGCTCGACTTATAAGCGAGGTTGACCCATATAAATTAAGTATCTCTCAAGATATGTCCATGGATTTACGAGGTAGGTAGATAGATTTTTTATAATAATTTAATTCTGCTATGACTTAATTTGGTTTAATTTATTTTTTCATTTTTTCATCGTGTTCCAGCATGATATCTAGTGAAGCCGTTCGGAGGAAGGGTCTGAGCAGTTGTGTTGCGATGTGTGCCCGGTATGATACGCCAAATGTTGTTGTATCGGAAGTTTGCTCGTGGAGGGTCTCCAGATCAATCTTCTTCTGACGCAGCATCGTTGGTTGTGTTGTTGGGTTTAACATTGCATCACCTAGCTCTACTGTCATCTTCCTTCCTATTCATTCAATTTTTTTGAGTGAATAGGCCTTTATAAACTAGTGAGCTTTACCATCAACGATTGCATCACTACTTACAATCAGGCGGGATTGCAGTTAAGCACTAGTTTATAATTATATTAAGAAAAAGAAGTTTACTAAAACGACTTTTATATTACATTTGGATAGGCTGTGAGGACTTTGACAACGAGTTAGTTAAATAAACATTTTTTACACCCGATATAATAAAATAAATAAGACAAAAAGGGTTAAAAGTTTTTCGATAGTTGACAGTTTGAACCAAAATATTATTGTAAAGTTCTTTCTTTGTTGCAGCGGTGGCCTAGTGGTATCCACGACTTACAAGTTGAAGGTCGTAGGTTCGAATTCCATCAGGCGCTTTACTTTGTGTAAATTATTTCATCACCACTGCTTTCAAAACGGTGAAGGAAAACGTCTTGAGGAAACTGGCTTGTTCTAAAGGCAAAAACTTCAAAGACATGTGACATCTGCCAACCCTCACTGGGTCCGCGTGGTATATTACGGCCCACTCGCTTTCACCGAGAGGAGGCCTGTGTCCCAGCAGGAGTAGGATCATTATAGGCTGATTAAGTTTCTTTGTATCGATATCCATAACTCACCAACAAACAAACACACATCACTACCAAATAGTGACAACCTTTAATATACATTATTGACCCAATGATCAATGATCTACGCTGATTTGGATCAATAAAATTATGCAAGATCATCGTTTCATTGATTCCCGTATTGACCGCTTTACTTTGTTGCAGAAAATATTGCGTTTTATGGACGTAATCTTCATGTCCATAACATTTGCGGCTTTGTCATTGGGTAATGCTTAGTCATTGTTGTAACGGTTATCTTTGTGATAAATATTGGCAAAACGGACAAGTTTGATGTTTAGTTGGTCACATGGTTAGTGGACCGAGCCGGAGATAACAAATGGCCAATGGTTCACTTTAGCCTTGAATCGACAAAGCTGGAAGTCTTAGATGGTACATTTGCCCAGCTGTGGGATGTGGGTTTATAGTAACATATTTTGTATAGGTGTGTCTTGGTATATCGGTGTGGGCTCGTATCGTAACATTTTCTTTGTAGATGCAACCGGGATAAACGCAAAGATCATGATGATTTTGTATCGATGTGTCTCTCCACATGTGACTGCGTGTCATTAGCTGAGCGATTTGCTAATATCCGAAATGCGATGCTCCAATCGATACATTTTGTACATAATTTAGTACACATTTTGCTTCCATATTCTAAAAAAAGATACGCGAATAATGCGTATCTTTTTTTAGAATACGGAGGCAAAATGGGGTTTTAAAATGTACAAACTTAAAAGGAAGGAAGGTACATGAAGCATGCCGATAGTAGCTGACATTGATTTAATTATGTCGAAGAATAGTTATTTGTTTACTTACCTAAATCCTTAATTTAGCGTTTCAGACAGAACAAGAACAGATAAAGCGCAATAAGAGGACGGAGCAATAGCAACGCGTTTCGATTTACAGACAGCAACACAAAGAGAATCCTATCGGCTCCCGTGCTCAACACGCGGTAACTGAATTTTATAGCCTACACGTTTTAGCTTCACTTTTAACATAATGCTCCTTTTAGCAATATTTTAATTACCACATCTTCGGACGACCCGTCGTACGGCGAGTTTCCACCCTCACGTTGTTGACACCACAACGATCCGAACGAAGCGTTTCACGTCGTCTTTTATACCGCGTACATTGAGGGTCTGGAACAATTTGTCAGCGGCGGTGTTTTTATCGGACTACAATTTAAGTGTCTTCAAGGGTAGAGTGAACAGGCTCTTAATAAACTAGCGTGCTTTTCCACCAACAATTGCATCACTGCTTACCATCAGGCGGGATTGCGGTCAAACACTTTTTATAATTAATATATTATTAATTATAAATAATTTAGAAATGGGATCTGGGAACCCTCTCATAAATTAATCATCTTTTTATCATCGTTAATAATCTCTTAAAGAGTAAAAGTTGTCCAAACATCATTGACACTCTTAATATTACGATTGAGACGTGAAATTTAATACATAGTAGCTTGAGAGTCTAGCCGAGTGCCATTCGCTTATAATGTGTTTTATAATTCTACAATGACTTTTAACAGAATTGACAGGAGGTTTTCGGTAACGTATGTCTTGCACAATTCAAAAGTACACTTCTGCTCTTTTTATGGGAAGAAACAAGTCTCCTATGCATACTCATGCTTTTTGACGTTTTCATGATTGTTATAGCTGTCAAAATTTCACTTTGTCCGGGTTTACGAAGATCTACTAAAAGAAGCTTAAATGTCATTAAATGGATTTATAATAAATTATAAAACAACATCAGAGGAGATTGCAAAATTATGTATCTAAACGGAAAATATTTCATCTTCTTTTCTACAAAAAACTTAATGCGATATTGGGGTCGACTTGACTTCAACTCCTGGAATGACCCATTGTTGGCCTGACAGACAATCTCCGAATAATTTGAAAGATAATGTAAGGGTATCTTTATTTATTTATTATTTATATATACACAATAAAATACATAAGGATATGAAAAAATTAATATTTGAATACAAAGGTTTTAAATAGAATTGCTAATTGTTTTCACTGTAACAGCCCAATTACTTTCAGATGACATCATTGTAAACCGGGAATCTTATTACAATTGTCTTATTAAAATAACTATGTAATACTGTATTTAAATTAAGGCTGTATGTTTAATTTATGACGTGTAAAGGTAAGTAGTTGCACGTTACCTAATATCAATACCAATAAAAAAAAGACATACCTTAAGAAACCTTGGCTCCTAAAATACAGGCTATTGTTCTAGTTTAGGAGGTTTAGAAGCAAGTAAGTAAAGAACACTCATCCTTTATTTATTTATTTAATTAAGGTTCACCAATAGTTGCTACAGATATTTTACTCAATGAATGAATGAATGACGGACTAAATAGAATCAATTTTTTTTTTTTACCCAGGAAACATCCCTTTTACAAGCAAACACCATATGCTAAGTGCTCTTTGTAGTTTTATCAATGTGTTCTTGTATTCTAACTATATCCTTCATAGAAAGGGGACGGACCTCTGACCAGACAAGTGTTGAAACTGGTCCTTGACCAATGATTGATTGGGAAGTTGTACATATGCTAGTTGCACGGTAAAATCTGTTTGTGAGATGTAGACTCCGTGTGACACGTTGTTTGTATTTGACGTCTTTGTAGATACACGAGGCATCCATTCGTCTTCTACAGCGACTCTATGTACAAACGCCAGTACATTAAGATATTATTATGTATCAATTTTTTTTATTACATTTTCAACCTTATCATCATCATCATCGTCTCAGCGTTAATCCCCAGTCGCATCTGTAGCTTTTCAGCTTTGGAGTCTGGGGTCCGCTTTACGAATCTAACTGCTGATTTTGGCTAAACTTCGATATTTTCCGTGAAGCGACTGCCGTCTGACCTTCACAACCAGAAGGTGATATCTAAGCATTGCAGTTAGACCAATTGTTAGACTTTTGAGGGCTCCAACAATCCGTAACGACTCCCACTATATGTTCGTATGGCAACCGGGACCAACGGCTTAACGTGTTTTCCGAGGCACGACCAGAGCAGTGCAAATACTCATATTCATGCATACAAATATTTGCACTGTGCGGGGATTGAACCCGCGCCTCCTTGCGCAACGGCCTCGTTCTCTCCCGCTACGCTACGGAGGCTGTCAATATAAACTATCCATGTGCCAAATTTCACCTAAATCCGTGCAGTAGTATTTGCGTGAAAGAGTAACATTTTCAACCTTATCATTACAATATTAAGTCTCAAGGTTGATTGGAAATATTTGACATTAACGAGTAGGCTGACCTGTTTCCTGTGTACTTACACAGTTGTACAAATACTTTTTTTATTATTATTCCCTACTATGGCTGGAAATGTTCGATACCTAGTGTTGAAATATAACAGTAGCAATGAGTAATCCGAATACTGTCGGGTTTGTTGGCCGCCGCAATGACCGACGGCCGGTCAGACGGACAAACAGTAGATATTTGCGTACACACCGTTTTTTGTTGGCACCCAGCCAGGTGACCGCGACTGTACTGCAACTATATACAGGATGGGGGTTATAGGAAGTTAATTGATACTGCTTAATTTCGGTTATTTATTGAGAAAACAATAAATAAAATAAAGTCTACAATTTTTCAATAGACAATGATACGGAGAATTCTGTGTTTTTTTTGCAGAGGCTATTAGAGGTTTAGGATGTTTTAACTGACTTCAAAAAGGAGGAGGTAACTCAATTCGACCGTATATATGCTTTTTTTTTGTTTTGTTCGCGGATAACTTCGTCGTTTAAGAACCGATTTTGATCTTTTTTTTTTTGTTCGAAAGAGGACATTCCCAAGGCCAGAGAAAAACTCACCGACTTCAAAAATTGTAGGGACGGCTAGTGCATTTGTAAGTTTTTTCATTAGGTATTTTAAAAACTATTTTACAAAAAAAAAAACACCCGACTTCCCAAAAAAAAAATCAAAGTGAAAAATAACTAATTTCGGAAGTCAGTGACAAAAACGAATATATGACCATGAAGGTCATGGTGTTTTTGGCCTTTGTATTTTCTTTTTGGCCACCGACTTCCGAAATTAGTTATTTTTCACTTTGTAGTGTTTTTTTTTTGGGAAGTCGGTTGTTTTTTTTTTGTAAAAAAGTTTTTCAGGGTTTTTCTTTTTTTTTTTGAGCAGCATGAGCTTTTGAATGGCTCAAAATAATTGCATATGTCGCTGGCGTGGGCATTGAGTCTTCTTGCATGTGCAACTCTTCAGGATTTGGGCTGGTCGCTACAAGCGTATTACGAAAATTAATGACAAAACAAGGTCTTTTCCTTCGATTTTGATCTAAAGAAAAGCCTTTTAAGCCAACACAATTTAATATGCAGCACTCCTAATTTTGACGTTCACATTTGATCTGTCTAAATCTGCAAAAAAATATTTCTAATCTATACTAATATACAATATGTGTCATATGACCAAATAAAATATGAAATTTTACATAGTCATCATAGTAACAATACAAATGAATTTTGAAATTATCTTTTTATCTGCGTATTAATTCCAACTTCCCCAAAATTTGGTATTTTTTTTTTTAAAGTGATAACACTGTTTTCCATGTATTATTGAGCGATACGACCACGTACCGCGTGCCCTGCCCCCTTAGCCGCGCATGTATTGCCTACCGCACATGTATTAATTTACCTCCTTTTGCGAAATAATAGATTAGAGCGAATTCATTTTTAAGTTCAGCCCGACTTTGTAGACATTAGTAGAATCAGTTATCGATACCTAGCAATACTCGTACCTTCACGGAGCGGACAGGGTTTTCTTTACATATTGTAAAAAGCTGAAGAGTTTGTTTGTTTGTTTGAACGCGTTAATCTCAGGAACTACTGGTGCGACATGAAAAATTCTTTTTGCGTATGATAACCCATTAATCTAGGAAGGCTTTAGGCTATATATTACATTACTCTGCGTCCAATAGGAGCGGAGCCAATAAAAAAAACATATCTAAACCTACGCGGCAACAAAAACATATCTAAGCCTACGATTAAATTTTGCATTTTTAATTACGGGGATTTGAACTGCTAGAGTGCGATAGAAATGCTGGAGTGCGATTCTGTAACTACCTTTAATAACTTAAGCGAAGTGAGCGAGGCGAGAACTGTCATTCCAACTAATGCAATGGTAATGACACTATTGACAGCTCACTCTAAATTCACTTCATCAAACACACGGTGGGTTTTTTTACTGTTCATCATCATCATTTCAGCGTTAATCCCAGTCGTATCTGAAGCTTTTTCAGCTTTGGAGGCTGGGGTCCGCTTTGCCAGTGTAACTGCTGATTTTGGCTAAACTTCGATATTTTCTGTGAAGCGACTGCCGTCTGACCTCCACAAACCGAAGGCGATATCGAAGCATAGCAATTAGACCAATTGTTGAACTTTTTAGGGCTCCAACAACCCGTAACGACTGCCATTAGATGTTCGTATGGCAACCGGGGCCAACGGCTTTACGTGCTTTCCGAGGCACGACCAGACCAGCGCAAATATTCATTTTCATGCATAGAAATATTTATTATTTATTATATATTATTTATTGTACACCAGTCAAACATCGAAGAAAATACATTCAACACAAAAAATACAAAGTGCGGCCTTATCGCTAATGCGATTTCTTCCAGGCAACCTAAGAATGGACATATTCTCCTGAACCACAAATGGGACTGTCGTTGGTGCAAACATCATTATTACAATATACTAAAGTAGATACACAAATACATAGATACTGAACATAACAGGTAAGCAAGTAAATTAGCCCGACCCTCGCGGCGGCCGCGTCCGTTACCGTTACGCCACGGAGGCTGTCAGGCGAGTTTTTTTACAGTTATTTATACAAAAATGATACCTTAGTTCGGTACTAATTGACATTTTAGTAGATATTAGTAAATGAGCTAAGGACGAGAAGAACTGTTTTTTAGACAGATAACAATAAAACAATAGGTAAAATAAATAAATAACAAAATATTACGTTTGTCTTCAATTTAAAAAACCAGCCCTAAATCGGAAAAAAGTTAAAATACAAATAGGTACTTGCCCATAGATTTAGGAGGTAGATTTTCTTTTTATACCGAGCTTTCATGTCTACGAATTATTTCACACTTATGTAATTATAGTTATCGATGTCTTTAAATTAATTCAGAAACAAAGTCAACCCACTGTTTGTTGCACAAAGTGCATTAACATCCTCCGAAATATGTATGTATTTTTGTTCGAACGATAAATAGCCGGAATTCGGTTGCGAGTCGTTGCTAAATATTTGCTGATAACTTCTCTGTTGATGCATTTATGATCAACAGTTATTTCTGTAAATGCGAAACGAAATTATACTGTTTAATTTTTTTGGGTATATTTTGTGGTCTTCTACTAACCAATAAGAACAGCTTCTTTACTAATTCGCCGTTCCTACATTTCTGCTTGCTAAAGTACTTAATAAACGGTGCTTCTAATCTCTTCCACATACGGGCAATGTCCAACTAAACTAACAAACCATGACCCGGAGGATGCTGTGTGCGGTGGTAGATAATAAATTCACTTACGAGATACTTCGCTCGCTCACACGACCAAGTTTTTCGACTTAAGATCTTAGTTATCGCTTAGTTTGAACAGGGCTAAGCTAGTATGGAGTCTGCTAGTGGGTATTAATATCCACATAATTTATCATGTTTTTTTTATTTATTTACCTGTGTTGTTCCACTTCAGGGCAAAGGTAATCGTAAAATAGGCACTGATTAATATCAAGCAAAATCCTAAGTTAACCATACCTAATCTTATTTCTTCCAGACCTCACTTATCGGCTCTCTTAGAGAGGACAGTTCTTTCTTTCTTTTTTGGCTTCGTACGGTTTATGCATTTAGCCAATGTCACGTAATGAATTATTCATGTCGAATAAGACGGCCGCGTGAACCGTCTTACGAGGGAGGTTTGAGGTAAAGTCATGATGTGTGAATTATTACCGAATGCACTTTTAACTACATAAATCACGCACTTTTATTTAGTAAACAACACTATAAACAATTTAAAAATTCCAAAGAAAAATGAGCATAACACTTAGCTTGACTTTCCCGTCAAAACTCAGAGGACAGTTTACTATTACATACTTGAAAAGATGTCTCGGTGGTGGGCCATAACCACCACCACCAGACAACGTCTTGCCGCCAAACGATGATAAAACCAAAATCAAATTGGTTTATTTTCTTTTTTGTATGGTTTTATTAAAATAATGAATTAATTATTATTACTACTAATATATCAACATATGTACATACATATTTGGAACTACAGGTTTTTGTACAGGTAAAAGAATTCATATGATTGATAGAAAGAATTTCGTGGCGTTTTGTTTTTACAATACGACGGTTACCTATCTCTTGAAATATTAAATAAATAGTTACCTGAATATGTACATGTTGGTGTCTATAATATTCTATGGATTTGTATTGTATTTAACAACAAACCGGGTAAGAACACGATATTCGTGTTTCTCTGCAAAATTCTACTATTTTTACTTTTTTTTTCCAATTTGCTAATGGTATTATTTTGATATAAACGTGTTTTGCGACTGTCACAAATATCTATTTAATAACTTTACCTAGCATCATAAAACTTCGAAGACATGTGACATCTACTAAACCGTACTGGGCCCGCGTGGTAGATTATGGCCCACTCCCTGTCACCGAGAGGAGGCCTGTCTCCCAACAGTGGAAACCTTATAGGCTGATTATGTATGTTATCATCATCATCATCATCGTCAACCTTTTTATCGTCCCACAGCTGGGCACAGGTCTCCTCTCATACAGAGAAGGATTGAGCGTAATCACCACGCTTGCTCAATGCGGGTTGGCGATTTCATACTTTAAGTCCAGGTTTCCTCAAAATGTTTTCCTTCACTTTATAATCAGTCATAGTCGTGGTGGCCTAGTGGTTAAAATAAATAAAAAAAAAAAAAAAAAATCTATTTATTTCAGGCAACATGCCCATATATTGTTAGTGTACAACTTAAAAACTATGTTAGTATTAAATAATGAATAAAATAAAAATAAAATAAATATAAAATAAAATAAAATAAAAACAGTTAATTAAGGTATTTGCCTCCCTCTGGGGCACCAGGCACACGCACTTGTGCTTGTACCCAGTGCCGCAGAAGGGGGCTGTCCAGCTTGTGGCTGAGCACGTTCAGAATGGTGTTGGCGCTCCCACGCGTGCGGAACATCAGCGATGCGATGCGGCGCCGCAGCACAGTGTGAAAGCCGTCTGTGTGCGCGTACGCAAACATCGCAGACGCACTACAGTAACGTGGGAGCCCCACCAGCACCCTGAACGCATTATTAAACTGTACTCGGAGAGCGTTGATGGCCCGCTGCGTGTAGTTGACCCACAGATTGCAGGTGTAGAGAGACTGGCAGAATGTTTTAAACAAAGTAATTTTTACTTCAAGACTACACCTTGCAAATCTGCGTGCCAACATGTTACAGCGGACCGCCATCGCCCTCCTTTCCCTTTCTATGTCCCCGTCATCTTTTAGTTACTCGTTAACCACATGGCCGAGGTATTTAAATACATTCACTCTTCTAAGCGCGACACCATTAAGCAGCACAGGTGCCACACCCTCCAGTTTTCGACCCCTGGCTTGGAAAACCAGGAGCTCGCTTTTCTGGGCATTGTTAAAACACCAGTCTCTCAAGTATGAGAGTGTGGGCTCGATTTCAGGTCAGGCACGTACCAATGAAACTTTTCTAAGTTATATGTACTTTCTAAGTATATCTTGGACACCAATGACTGATTATGTATAAACAATACTCTCTTAAGTATAACTTCAAAATAGTTTCCTAATAAATAAAACAGGATCTGTTTCCTTTATATCCCTCCGAAGCGGACAGTCGCTAGGCCGCGAACGTCCCTCGGATCCCGTATACGGGTCTGATTGAAAAGTTCTTTAAACCACAAACTTCAAAACTACTCTAGAAATGGTGACTCACAAGTCCACGTACTGCTTCCAAGCTTTGTTTGAAATTCATGGCGTGTGGGAACTTCGTCCCTACTTAGAGTGGAAAGGTTTCCCAGATTCGGATAATAGAGATTAAATGTTTATCGAATTCTAAGTTGGCTATGTTTAGGAGGCTTGATGATACATGGAAAGTTTATTGTTTTAATTTATTTACGATAGCTATTGCTTACGACCCGTTTCGGTCTCGGATAATATCATTCACTTATCTAATTAGTAGTTTCAGCATGAAAGCGTAACCAAACAAACATTTTCTTTTTAATAACTGACTTAACTCGAAACGGTCTCCAAAGCCTGGAGCACAGGCGTAGAGTAGCCAACCTTTCGGTCTTCTATAGGATGCATTCTGGTGAGTGTGCAAGGGAATTGCATGATTTAATTCCCCCATCTCCGTTCCATCATCGGACGACCCGTCGTACGGCGAGTTTCCATCCTTACGTTGTTGACACCACTGCGATCCGGACGAAGCATTTTGCTTCCTCCTTTATACCGCGTACATCGAGGGACTGGAACAATTTGCCGGCGTCGGTGTTTCCGTCACATTACAATTTGAGTGTCTTCAAGGCTAGAGTGAATAGGCTCTTAATAAACTAGCGCGCTTTACCATCAACGATCGCATCACTGCTTACCATCAGGCGGGATTGCGGTCAAGCGCTGGTTTATAATTTATAAAAAAAAAAAAAATATTAGTTTAGATCAAGAATAATAATGAAAAAACAACAATCGAAATGTCACAAAAAATAAACCACATCTAAGTGCTTAAGACTGAAATGTTCAAGTGTGATATCAAACATAATCTAAAAGTTCTATAACCCCTCGAGTGTCAGCCTTTGTGTATCTAAAACGCCCGAAATGTCAGCGTTATCTCAAGTACTTTTTCATTTTTGGGTAGGCCATCAGAAAAACGGAGAATTCGTCATTATACAGCCATTAACACGATATAAATGATACCTTCCTGGCTTCGTCATGAGTTTACCTAACTAGTCATATCATTTAATAAGCAAATAAAACTGACCTCATCTCACAGTGATGAGATATGTTTTAATTTTTATAATTTTCACTCATTTTTCTTTTAACTTTATCACAAAGAAATCGAATTAACTCACAGATTCATCAAAAAACACTTTATTATGATAACACAATATGTGCAGGCAATGATTACATACTTTTATTCCACTTTGAAACAATAAATACACCATTATAACGATTTATCTATACATCGAAAAATCTCGTTGTATAGATATTTTCGTTCGGTTTCGTGGTGTTTCCTTTAAAATGTTACTAAAATCGGTCCAGTATGAATCGATTATTCGAATGATACAGTCAGACCGTTGCAAGTGCAAGTAAACCCTCAAATACCATCGTCCAATGGGGACCGTAGCCATGACAGTAGTTGTGTACCTATGAGGTACGGTTGACAATCCTGGCCATTTTTCTCATGTACCTATGGGGTTCATGTGACACTCAAGAGGATAATGGTAAAATCTATAGGAAACGCTAAGAAAAAGAAAACTGCCATTATCATGATAATTCTCTTGCCTTTCATCATCATCATCATCATCACCCATTTTTTTTCTTATAATCCCAGTGCTGGACACAGGCCTCCTCTCATATAGAGAATTGCTCAATGCGGGTTGGCGATTTTAGAGAAATCCAGGTTTCCTCAAGCTGTTTTCCTTCTCGTTGTAATCAGTCATTGGTATCCAATATATAGGTACTTGGGAAACACATAGGTATGACTTAGAAAAGTTACATTGGTACTGACCTGGAATCGAACCCGCACACTCATATTTGAGAGGCTGGTGTTTTAACCACTAGGCCACCACGACTTTCTCCTGCCCTTATCCCAAGTTATTTGTAGTTGGCAGAACATGTACGCACGGCAGAAGGTCAAGCTACCCGAAACTGTCAGAAATTCCCAATCAACCTTGAGCCTTAATGCTTTAGTGGTAAAGTTGAAAATCGAGTAAAGAAATCTGACAGATTATAGTATCTTTTTTTTTTTAAATTATAAACTAGCGCTTGACCGCAATCCCGCCTGATGGTAAGCAGTGATGCGATCTTTTATGATAAAGCGCGCTAGTTTATTAAGAGCCTATTCACTCAGAAAAACTGAGCGAATAGGAAGGAATACGGCAGTTGAGCGAGGTGATGCAATGTTAAACCCAACAACACGACCAACGATGCTGCGCCAAAGGGAGATTGATCTGAAGACCCTCCACGACCAAACTCCCAACACAACAACACTAGGCGCATCGTACCCGGCACACATCGCAACACAACTGCTCAGACCCGTCCTCCGAACGGCTTCACCAGACATCATGCCGGAACACGACAAATCGCTTGGCGGCAAGGCTTTGTCTGGTGGGTGGTAACTTCTGCCGGCGGTCGATATTATGGCCTGTTGATGTGCTGTCGTCTGTACATACATATTTTTCGTCCATACTTTGCTGTTTGTCGCTATCTTGGTGGTCACTCCTTTCTTCTTTCACAATACTCATGAAAGGAATCATCCACACCGCCTGTACAACGTTTCGTTTCCCTCTACTCCACTATACGCCATCAACGTGCATAGGCACTCAAAACTTTCCTAAAAAAGCTTAGCTAATCATCAACATCATCATCAGCGTTAATCCCAGTCGTATCCGAAGCTTTTTCAGCATTGAAGTTTGGGGTCCGTTTTACCAGTCTGACTGCTGATTTTGGCTAAACTTCGATATTTTCTGTGAAGCGACCGACCTCCACAATTCGAAGGCAATATCGAAGCATTGCAGTTAGACCAATTTTTGAAATTTTGAGGGCTTCTACAACCCGTAACAACTGCCATTAGAGGTTCGTATCGCAACCGGGACCAACGGCTTAACGTGCTTTCCGAGGCACGACCAGACCAATGCAAATATTCATATTCATGCATTTGTATGCATATTTGCACACCGCGGGGATCGAACACTCGCCTCCTTGCGCAGCGGTCGCGTTCGCTACAGCTACGCCACGGAGGCTGTCAAAAAAGCTTGGCTGATATAAAACGTAAATATTGTACGAAACATGACCATAAACTCAAATAATGATAAAGTCCAAACCGTCCAACAAGTGCATATAAATTTAACAAACATTTTAATGTTAATATTACAAAATTAACTTAACAAACTCAGTGGCCGGTGGGTAGACAAGTAAACAATGCAAGATTATTAATGGACTCTGCGACCAATATATTAAACAGTGTAATATTAAACGCGAAGTCAGGACAAAACTATATACTAATTGTTAGTTGTGCAACCCAACACAATGTTGCATGAATGAATTATCATTCTGAATTAAGAGGATTGTCGAGCTTAGAATATGTTAGAGATGTGTAGTGTTGACGTTGTTTTATGGAAATTTGTCGAAGGAGTCAGGGTTAACAAAGATTAATGATAATTAACATAACTTAGATTTGTCAGAATCATATTTCTTTCCTTTTTTTTTATAAATTATTAATTGGTAAGCGGTGATGCAATCGGTGATGATAAAGCGCACTAGTTTATTAAGAGCCTATTCACTCTAGCCTTGAAGACACATAAATTGTAGTCCGATGGAAACACCGTCGCTGGCAAGTTGTTCCAGTCCCTCGATGTACGCGTTATAAAAGACGAGGCGTAAGGGTGGAAATTCGCCGTATGATGGGTCGTCCGATGATGGAGAAGGGGGAACTAAATCATGAAATTCCCTCGAACGTTCTCCAAAATGCATCCTATAGAACCCCGACAGGCTGGCTAATCTTAGCCTGTGCTCTAGGCTAATTTCTAACTAAAGGATATTCAGTTGTGTGTACGAGTTGTATATTCTGCCGTTTGCAGTTATTATAAATGCGTTATTAACTGCTTATTAATGGCTGACTGAATTTGTTCTCAGATACAGTGTTATTATATTTCGGAATAACTCAACTAAAGAAGATTAAATTGGATGTATTTAAAGCACAAAAGAGATGTCTCAGAGACAAGTTTAGGGTTTAATACGTTATAAAATTTTGACATTGGCAACTCGTCATATTCTAAATTTATATTTGTTAGAAGTAATTTTAAGTTATTTTCGCGAACAGCAGATAAGTTTCCAAGAAACAGGCGTGATTAAAGTCAGCTCCGTCTGTATAGGATTGGGATGACACTTATGAGCAAAAATGGTTTTTTGCTTGGATCCTTTTCTATACGTATTAAATTACACAAAACGTTGGAGGGAGCTAGATAAAGTACATTTGAAACGAAAATTGAAATCAACTAAAGTGTACTGAAACCAAATGAACTTTTGGCAGAAGATTTCTATTTATATAATTACTAGCGGCCCGATATGTGCTTCGCTACGTATAAAGTGAAATAATAAAAACAAATTTATTGGATCATTAAAATTATTTATTCAAACAAAAAATATTTTTTTTATTGCTAGCAGCTTTAAAAGTTAATGCAAAACATTTAGATACAACAATAGTCTTTGTTTTTCCATTTCTAGCATGTATAAACAAACGACTGGGGGCATATCAGTTGGGATCATAGGGATACGCGGTATCAAACAAACTTCTCCTTTTGATTTACCAGTTAAGATCGTAGCTTCTCGTAACTTCCTGTTCTTTCAGATTATTTAGAAGATAATAAAGCTTAGGACTGAGCTGCTCGCTCTGCTAAGCACTGCTACTAAGCAATATGCGTAATTATAACGTAAATTTGGCAATAAGTTTTTCACTGCCAATCTGGTGCTATAACACAGTTTTGGTGGATTATAAAATTATAAAGAAAGTGGCATTGATTTATATATATATATAGATGAGAGGATGATCCACCGTTCATTGAATTCATTTGTTACAAAAAATGTGATAAATGATGAACCGCTGGACCAATTCTGTTCAAACTTCACATAAACCATCTACTAATTAGTCAAAAAAAGGCTAAATGTTTGGTTTGGATAGGTGAGTCCGTTCTTGAGTTATAAAATTACTAAGAAAGTAGCATTGATTTTTATATATATATGTCTTTTCTGCCCGATTTTTTTTATTTATTTATTTTTTCTAATATAGACATTTTTACACACAACAGCTACAACACACAACAATAGGTGACAAACATGCCTGATCTTTTTTTAATGTTATCCTGCATGCATTTATATTCTAATATATGTACACAGATTAGTAAATCAGGATAGGTTGGGTAGTAGGCGTAGTAGGCAACCTTTAGATATACTATGGCATTTAGGACAGTGTGCATGGAAATTACATGACATAATACCGCTAGGTCGTGGTGGCCTAGTGGTTGAAACACCAGCCTCTCAAGTATAGTAGGTAAGGCAAGTACCAAAGTAAATTTTTCTAAAGTTATATGTACTTTCTAAGTATATCTTGGACACCAATGACTGAAGGTGAAGGAAAACATCTTGAGGAAACCTGGACTTTTAGTCTGAAATCGCCAACCCGCATTGAGCAAGCGTGGTGATTACGCTCAATCTTTCCTTGTAAGACAGGAGACCTATGCCCAGCAGTGGGACGATTAAAGAAAAGGTTGATGATAAATATATCTTACCTTAGGTAATTGACGTAACTCCAAGTAAGTATTTGACGACAATATAGCATGAAATTTTCCTCTATGCTCGGTCATGGACCTCATCTCTGTTAGAAGTAGTGGGCCATATTCAACACGCGGGCTGATACATGTCACATGTCTTCGAATTCCTTAATTGTATGACATGCCATATTGAAAACTGTATGACACACGCCAAATAACTAGGCAATGAATTTAATTTACGTTTAGTGCAACTTTTCACACTTTTTTTTTTATTAAGAAAGACTGAAGATTAGTTATAGTCTAGTCAAATTAGTCCTTACCTGACTTAAATTGATGTATGTTTATTCGCCATGATTCTAATCGCGTCTAAATTGTCTATAGAGTAACATATTTTGACAGGACTAAACTAATATGTTATCTTCTATCCTTTTCTTCATGAAATAAATAGAAAAAGATGCACTGACATTTAAATGAGTTTAGTTTGTGAACAATAGCGTTGGCGCCAATTTTAAAGCTTGGTCCGTAGCTTTCAAATCATCTCTATTTTGTTTTGTGTAAGTTCATAAAATATCGGAAGGCTTATCCTCCCTATATGATATCAAAGTATTATATGCATCAGCATAATAGGTTAGTTGACAAAAAAAAACTAATTAGCCCGTCAGTCAGATTTCCAAAAAATACTAGACACGTATTTTTTCTTTTTTCATATAAACAAAAAATTAACACGACACAGTGCGTTGAAAACTCGTGTTACCAGCCACCACTCACCACCATATTTGTAAATTTTTATTAATTTGATGAAACAAAATATACATATCCAATATTTTCTATAATCTGAATGACGGCCTAAATAGAATCATTTTTTTTACCCAAGAAACATCCCTATTTTGTTAATTAAACCTGATAAAGCCATGTCCGAAATCTAGAATCTAATACCGTAAAGATCAACAATATCAAAATATCGATATTATCGTTTGTAGCATAAATCTGCCACATTACTATGCTTTCGACACTGTAATCATCATTCGTAATGTATTTAATGCTGGAATTCAGACAATGCCATGAGCCGAGGCCAGCTCAGTTGTAAATTCGTGTGATCAACGTTTATTGTGCCTTATTGGCTTTGAGAAATACAAGGTGGTCAGCGCAAGACCATTTGTATGTAATTTTGGATAATTTGACTACCTGGAAATGTATGTCAATAGCTGTTTAGTGGTAATTGATGTGAAGTTTAGTGGATTGGGTGTTAAGTTGACAAAATTAGTTGGTTGTGTGTGTATGAACAGGTTTGTAGAAACTCTGGGCTCGCATTTATTCTGAAAACTATATTTTATTGTTTTAAAGTCGTTAATGTTATAAATAGCCATTGAGAGGTGAAAATACCTATCTTGATAATAAGAGAATGGTATTATTCAATATGATCATAAAATATTTAGATATTAATGTCAAACAGATTCATATACATATATGAATCTGTTCGTCGTAATCCTTAAGATTTGAGTTGAGTTGGATGTTGTTGTACAAGTCCGAGTTCTGAAAAATGTTAGTACTGATTGGATAGGTCCTCTCAATATGTGTGTTTATTACTTAAAATGATTATCTCGGGCATCGAATTTACATGGTCCATATATGATCTAATCAAGATAAAGAAACTGATCTCTTTATTTGTTTTGGCCTTTCTTTTCAGAGTAGTCAGGTCATTATCAGAAACACCGAAATCTTTTAGTTTTAAAATGTATCATTGACTTGTAAAAGTGTTTGTACAGACGACAGCACTTCAAGCTACTACAATCTGTCAGATTTTATTATTAGATTTTAAACTTTATCAAAAAAGCATTAAGACTCAAGATTCATTGGATATTTGACAGTTTTGGGTACCTTGACCTGCTTTCGTCCGCTCAAACTTACTTACAGAAAATATATTATTTATCATTCTTGATTCTTTATTGCAAATCATACTTAATGAATACATTTGGCAGTAACAAGTTGTGGACCCTGTCGAGAACAGCAAAGATCAAGTAAGAGCGAGAAGGATTTTTTACAAAATCTAGCTTATTATCAGCAGCGCGTAATCAACTAAGGTAACATAACCTCCCAGCAAAGCAGGTCATCCGGACATCACCCCACGCAGCCACCACCTCAGTCAGGCCAAGCGCGCATATTAAAACATTATTCAAGCAATCATTACCATAATAAATGTTAATAAAGTCAGTGTACATGCACATTAGTCGACAGTAAATCATTTGTGAGCTTGCTATTGGTTTTTAGCGGCCTGTATCAATTATGGCGCGGACTATGGCGAGTGTTGCTTGGATGGCAGCGGGCTCTACTTGGGAATTCTACATGCGGAGAATCTACACATTATTGTTTGTATTTTTTTTTTGTAATTACAAACTATTGCTTGACCGCAATGATTGGTATGATTATGATGGTAAGTAGTGATGCAATCGTTGATGGTAAATCACGCTAGGTAGGTGAGAGCCTATTCATTAACACATCATGCCGGAACACGACGAATCGCTTGGCGGCAAAACTTTGTCTGGTGGATGGTAACTTCTGCCGGCAGCCGATGTTATGGCCTACCACTTAACTTACTTTACTTTTGATAATTTGATTAAAATTAGGTAAGACTTTAGCTTTTTGCAGTAAATTTTTTTTTATCATGAGCGCGACTGACCCGACACCGTGATATGTTTTTGTTTTTTATGTATTCTGTGATTTTTAATGATTTCAGATTTTGTTCACTTCTGACGGTCAGTCGCACGACTGCAAATTTTTCTTGTTTACACTTTAAACTATATTTTATTTGATACATTTTACAGTTTTTGGTTCAAGCTGAATGGTTATTCTTCTTATTTCATATCTCAATCCCCTTTCTACCCGATATGCAACATGGTTCTTTTAATACAGTAACATTGATTTCAGCAAACGAATATATCTACCATGCAGCAGAACCATGACTGCTAAAATGATTGGATTTCCTACTGATTTATTAACTACACTGCTGAGAAATCATTTATAACTAGATAAAACAACACTATCTAGTAACTTGTTGTTGTTTTCAATTATGTACCTAACTATAGAATTCACAAGAATAGAATAGAATACTTTTTATTATGTATATTATATAGATTACAGAAAATAAATATGAAGATTTAATAAAGGGTGACACCATGGGTGGTCTTATTGCTAAGACCTATCGCCAGTTTTGGCATACTGGAGGTAGAAAAACCTATCCATCTCTGGTTTTAACATCCAAATAAATTCTTATCGGTAGCGACGTTAGATTATATTAAACTGACAGTTATAATTATACTAGGTACCATCAGTAGCTTTCTGTCAACAGGTTATTAAGTTCAGGCGTAAGTAGAGCATCATCCACTTCAATCCATTGTATTGCGGGCGTACATAATCGCAGGCCTTACGACTCGCGCCCACGAGATCGTCCTGCGGGACGAAATGTTAGCCGAACGTTTAAGGTGGGGAATATACTAACTATTCGACTAACTGTAGGTGTGTAGTCCTTAGCCGAGGTCATGCGCAGACGAGGTATTGGTCAGCTGTCTGTATTTCGAATCAGCATATATCTATGATTGATCAATACCGCTAAGCTAAGCCGTTTACGATTGGATATTCATTGTAATAGACGTATTTTGACTAAGGGAACTCTCACCAGGGAAGCGGACAGCAGCGCTTCTCCTGTGGAATAACAAATTACTGCGATCCCCAACTCCCCTGCCAAGCGTGGGGATTATGGCAATGCACCCCGCATTGCAATAATCCATACAATGGAATGAAAACATCGGGGGAAGCCTTTGTCCAGCAGTGGACCTCATACGCTGAGAAGAAGATGTGTTTTGTAAAACTAGTTAAAAAAAACTAGCTTTCCGCCCGCAGCTTCGTCCGCGTGGAATTTGGTTATATCGCGCTTTTTAGATTTTTCCGTAGGAAATATTTTCCGGCATAAAAACCCTTATCCTATTATTTAATCCAGGCGCGTGAAAGCGGAACAAACAAACAAACTCACTTTCCGATTTATAATATTAATAAGACTAACTTTCCGCCCGCGGCTTGGCCCGCGTAAAATTCGGTTATATCGCGCTTTTTAGATTTCCCTCGGGAATATGAAATTGTCCCGGCATAAAAAGTGCCCTATTATTTAATCCAGACTTCTAACTTTACGTGTGAATAATTTTAAAGCAATCGGTTCAGTAGTTACGGCGTGAAAGCGGAACAAACAAACTCACTTTCCGATTTATAATATTTGTAAGGGAAGGATAATTTTAAACATTTTTAAGGGGTGTGGCTATTGAATCACTGGAAATTAGCCTATTTATTTAAATGGAAACAACTTCATCTTTTTCATAATCTTTGGGAATCGTGGGTTTAGGTATTGGCCATTACTATATAGACAAATAAAGGGCTGGTGTTGCCATTGTGAGATAACTAAGATTCCAGGAATAAAATTGATATTTGACAGTTTTTTTATGAAATACCCGTCAACATGACAAAATTATTCCTCGAATGATTGATTTCTAAAATCTACTCCTAATAAACCAAAGCCGAGTTATCTACTGGTTTGATTTATATTATCTTCAATTTTTTGTATTTAACTTGTACCCAATACAAAAAAACTACATAGGTAAACATCGAAAAGTTCATTTTGTCGGTCTCCGTGGCGCAGCGGTCAACACGCCTGCCTGCGACGTGGAGGCCCCGGGTTCGATCCCCGGCCAGGTCGGGGATATCTTGGATATTTATCTATATAATACTAACTCAACGATACTATATTTTACAATAGATACATATCTATTGTAAAATATAGTATCGTTGAGTTAGTATCCCATAACACAAGCCTTGAACTTACTTTTGGGGCTAGCTCAATCTGTGTGATTTGTCCTTAAATATTTATTTATTTATTTATTATTTATTTATTTATTTTCTGATACATTTTATAAAGCACGGCATTTTTATTATAGGTATCTGTATATTGAGAACGGATTTACTGTGATACGAAGTCTGCTAGCGGTCAGCTAGTTTAATAAAATTATTAGCTGATTTAATTAAGTTATTCATGTTATTTCTACAGTGCCTTCATTTTTTTTATATGAATACACATCTGAAGACAAAAGAAGGCACTTTAGAAATGTCAGCATGATGCACTGTTCTAATTTGTCGTTTCCTAGAATCCGGAATGGCAAAGGATAAGTATCTTTTTCAATTCCTCAATCGAGGGAAGTCTAAATTCTAAGAAAGAGTAGGGACTCTTTTCATTCAACAGCTTCATGAGTAATAGCTCTCGCAATGTGAAATCCTTGCTTTTGAGTCCATGTGTAGTCCAGGACAATTTTTTTTTTCATAAATTATAAACTAGCGCTTGACCGCAATTCCGCCTAATGGTGAGCAGTGACGCGATCGTTGATGGTAAAGCGCGCTAGTTTATTAAGAGCTTATTCACTCTAGCCTTGAAGACACTCAAATTGTAGTTTGACGGAAACACCGTCGCTGGCCAGTTGTTCCAGTCCCTCGATGTACTCGGTATAAAACAGGAAGCGAAACGCTTCGTCCGGATCGCAGTGGTGTCAACAACGTAATTCTCCGTACTACAGATTGTCCGATGGTGGAACGGAGATGGGGGAATTAAATCATGCAATTACCTTGCACACTCACCAGAATGCATCCTATAAAAGACCGAAAGGCTGGCTACTCTACACCTGTGCTCCAGGCTTTGGAGACCGTTTCGAGTTATGTCTGGGTAGACTACCAATCAAATAACATTTGTCTTATTGTAAACGTTATGAATATTCAACAACTGTATATATACGTTTTAAAGGAGTTATGATTTGCTATTGAACGCCTTCGAAATTTGGACTAGCCTTTAAATTAAAGTAGGAATTAGTGTAAATTAGGGGCCTGTTCATGAATCTACTTAATATGTACTTGGTCGGAAATGTGAGAACTGAACTGAAAGTTACAGCTAGAGTAAAAGTGCGTAGTACTGCACATCCCCACCATATTTCAAGTAAACCAAATATTAGTTTTATTTCAATGGCTATTGAGTTGATTCCAGTGTGACTAGTACTATTGAAAAAGTCATAATAGTAGTTTATGAAACTGTTACATAATGAGGGATATTATGCACGAGTGTGAGTTTAAAAAACGAGCGAAGCGAGTTTTTTAATAGTATCACACGAGTGTGTAATACCTAATTATGTACAGTTTCATACACTACTTTATCTAATCTCATACATTTTAAGAAACAATAATAATCATGTATCCAGCGAAACACAACAACGACTCGCAATGCAAAGAAACGTATTTGGCGCCAAAATTCTGCACCCTGCATCAAAGCGCACGCGCCAAAGCGCGCGCAGCCACAGATAAAAAAAATGAAATAGTGCTATCTATGGTTTGTAATCTGTATGGTAATGAAAAAAAAAATATTATAACATTATTTTGTCGGTCTCTGTGGCGCAGCGGTCAACACGCCTGCCTGCGACGTGGAGGCCCCGGGTTCGATCCCCGGCCAGGTCGTGATGGAAAAACGATCTTTTCCTGATTGGCCTGGGTCTTGGTTGTTTATCTATATATGTATCTATTATAAAATATAGTATCGTTGAGTTAGTATCCCATAACACAAGTCTCGAACTTACTTTGGGGCTAGCTCAATCTGTGTGATTTGTCCGTATATATTTATTTATATTTATTTATTTATTTGTTAGAGAAATAATGTTATAATTTAATTTTTTAATTTCCTTTCGATATACTATGGGTAAAGTACGTCAATATAAACTCCTTTTTAGTTTTATATTTTTAATTTTTTGATATGAGAGTAGATAAAACTGTTTATAATTGTAGCTTTAACTGAACTTTATTCTGTAGGAGTTAAGATTATTTTTTCATAAACATATTTTTGGTTAATTAGTCAGGATTGTCGATTACCTGTGCAGCTGATATTGCATTAAAATTATACGAATATGTAGTACCTATTTTATTCCAATATATCATAAAAAAAAAATCTTGGAGTACGACACATATTACTTACTTAGTAATACACACATCAAAAGTGTCTAGGGATCAAGCATTTTTATGCGGATTTCTTGAGATTGAGATGTGGCTTTGTAATAAATTTATGATTTTATAAATTTATATGGATCCTTTTTGGTGCATTTCATAATTTGAATCAGGAACTGTGAATCAAATTCGAGTAAAAGATGAAAATCAGCTGTCAATATTTTCCCTATAAAAACATACAACGCATTGAAGACATTATTAGTGCTACTGTTTCCCTACTACTGATTAAAACCAACGTTATTATGGAGCGGCGACGTCATTTAAGCAGGGAAGAAATGCTCAGAGCCGTGGGAATGATAGAAGCTGGTTCCCGGCAACGTACTGTGGCTTTAGCTCTGAATACAAGTCAGAGTGTTATCAGTCGACTTTGGACACGTTACCGAATCACTGGTACCGTGGCTGAGCGCCATGGAGGACGGTATCGCTGCACCACACGGAGACAAGACCGATACATTCAAATCTTAACTCGAAGAGCTCCAACAATAACCGCCATGATGTTAGCCGTGAGGCTTCATCACTCTTCAGGGAACTTAATTAGCGACCAAACAGTCAGAAACCGCTTGCATGAAGTGAACCTTCATTCCCGAAGACCGCTACGGGTACCACCTATAGCAATGCACAATCGTAGGATTCGATATCAATGGGCTCTTGAACACAGAAATTGGGCAGAAGAACAATGGCGTTTCGTGTGCTTTTCTGATGAGTCTCGTTTTGGTATGAGACCGGATACAAGACGTATACGACACTGGAGAACCCCTGGACGCCAACAGCGATTAAAATTCTGCCAGGAAGTCCATCCTTATAGTGGTGGAACCATCATGGTATGGGCGGGTATTTGGATCGGCGGAAGAACTGAGTTGATTTGGATCAGAGGCAACCTCAACGCTCAAATTTATGCTGAGACGATTGTATCAGACGTCATCGTTCCTCTACAAGTGCAAATCGGTCCCTTATTTCAGTTAATGCATGATAATGCACGACCGCACACCGCAAGAGTTGTAAGACAGACTCTCGCCGCAGCTAACATCAATGTCCTGCCCTGGCCTGCTCAGTCGCCAGACTTGAACCCGATTGAGCATGCATGGGATATGCTACAGAGAAGAGCTCTGCCGAATATGGAGGGTATCCAGTCGCAAGAAGACCTTTTTTTGTTGTTGCAACGAACATGGGCGGCCATTCCACAGCGTGATTTGGATGAACTCATTTTGAGTATGCCAAACCGATGTTCTTGTGTTGTTAGTGTTCGCGGTAGAAACACGGATTATTAATTGTTTAAGTTACCCAATAAAATTTTAGAGAAAACTGTTATTTCAGTCTTTTTTTCGAACTTTTGTGTTAGTGGTTCAAATGTCAAATATCCCTTTATTAGGAAAATGGCAAATTTCTTTATTAATGCAAAGGTGACTTGGTTTATCGTTACTGTGACAAACGAAAACACTTTATTTGATGAATCCTTAAAGAAAATTTTAATTAATATCAATCAGGAGAAAAGTTATTGCAAAAATATATGTTGATCCCTAGACACTTTTGATGTGTGTATGTGTACTCCAAGCTGCACCCTGCGATTTCACCCGCAAAGGTTTCAATATGTTTTTTATGCTCCGCTCCTATTGGTTGCAGGATGTTATACAGTATGTTAAGAAAACCCTGTCCGACCCGTGAAGGTCTTGTTAGGTATCGATAACTGATTCTATTAATGCATACAAAACCGGGCTAAACTTAAAAAAATATCCCCCTAAAAAAATAAATATTATTTCGCAAAAAGAGGTAACTTAATAAACGTGCGTTATGCACACTACCGCGGGGGCCGGGTGGCAGGGCACGCAGCACGTGGTCGCATCGCTATTCGCTCATAATAATAACGGTGTTGTCACTTTTTAAAAATTACCAAATTTCGGGGAAGTTGGAATTAATTCGCGGGAAAAAAGATTATTTCAAAATTCATTTGTATTGGTACTATGATGATTACGTAAAATTTTATATTATATTTGGTCATGTGTTTACCTAACCTTTATTATCCTTATGGGTCGGACAGGGTTTTCTTAACATACTGTATAGCAACGCAAAAAGAATTTTTCTAATCGGGCCAGTAGTACGTGAGATTAGCGCGTTCAAACAAACTTTTCAGCTTTATACAGGCTGTATCTGGCATCGTAACGCAAACTTTGCGAGAAGGCTACACCGCATGCCATTAATAAAATTATGATAGTCATTTATATCGTTAATGAGCGGTTACAGAAATAACAGTGTTTAAAAAAATGTGTCGGCTCGGCCATTGAACGTCGCAAGCGTGCCGCCGCGCGTGTTTGTGGGTATGACGTTGACCCCTGATGTGAACTCTATGAAATCAGCTGATAGGATAGTTTTTCGACTTTTGTTCACATTGCGCTTCTTTGTGTAATTAGCGAATTAATTATTTTTTACTTTAAAACCTTATTGGATCATAAAAGAATAGCAATTATGAACGGTTTAAAGTGAAAAAAACTGCATATTATTTTTTTTAAATCAGGAAAAAACCGACGGAAAATTCCACTTGTGCGGGGTTCAGAATCATGTACTGGTACTCGTTTGTGCGTCGATGTCAGAGACACCCTTTATATTAGTATAGATATAAGTAGATAAAATAAAAAAATAATGCAACTTCACGCAATGTGTTATACAATTTGGGTACTATCAATTGGAAATATTTGGAGGCATATTGCTCATCCATTTATCCACATGTTCGAAACATGTGTCCACTCGACAACGCAAATAACGCAATGAATGTTGAAGAACTGTCAGAATTAAACCCATTGCTACTGATAGTGTACAACGCAATTACCCTGCTGGTCTATCACTCACAATAAACTTTGACTTTACATCACAATAGATCCTAAATATAAATCAAATAAATCATTTCAGACATAAATCAAAACATTAATATTGTATTAGTCTCCGAAGTTGAACCTAACTTACCGTCGGATTTGTACAATTTGACAGTAAGCCAAATTCGTATATTAACTTGCCAAAGCTAACCTTCAAAAGTGATGTCTCCAAAATACAACACTAAAGTCTAACGTTTCGTGTCAAATGATATAGAAAATCTCGGCTTTAGAGAGCGGGTTCCCATAGTAACCCCATGGCATGGTGCAAGCCCAATGATTCGGGCCGCAGAAGGCCGCATTCGTTATCGGTCAACGTGCGACCTTTGAGAAGATGCCTCGCTTGCACAATCACCACCTTTAAGTTCGTAAGGACTTAAGGTTTTAGGAAATCGGGTTTTTTAAATGAAATATTGTTATAGCTATATGGATACAGTGGGTGTATTATTATAATTAAGAACTGGATAATATTAGAAATGATTTTAACTATTAATTATGAGTCAGGCTAGTCTGGGGATACCGCACGAACTTCGCTCAGGCGGCGAGCCTCTGTACCGGATTACTACCATAGGATTTAGAAGCCCTGGACGTCGGGAGTCAGAAGTTGATTCCCGGTCACTGTAGGGACAGGCTTGCGGGAACAACTATTGGGTAGCTCACCGCCCGATAAGAAGCAGCGTCGTGTTAACGGCACGTTGTGTTTAATGTGTTTCTCAAAGAGATGTAAGCACAATGTGACCATTTATGATAATACCGTAGCGCCTGGCATAGAGAAATGAACACAAGGAGGGTTTAATCAGTAGAAGCCTGACATACCTTTCGCTCCGCCCAGAACAGGAGATGTCATTTGATGACCCACCAAAAAAAGGATGGTTTCTTAATAAAAACCATGCTTTGTTGATGGATAAACTGTTTTTGTGTACATAATGGGAACTGAAAAAATTAGGAGAATAATTTACTAACGTTTTTGTTTAATTTAATTTTTTTTAAATTTTCTCGGTGGTAGGCCATAACATCGGCCGCCGGCAGAAGTTACCACCCACCAGACAAAGCCTTGCCGCCAAGTGATTTGTCGTGTTCCGGCATGATGTCTGGTGAAGCCGTACGGAGGACGGGTCTGAGCAGTTGTGTTGCGATGTGTGCCGGGTACGATGCGCCAAATGTTGTTGTGTTGGGAGTTTGGTCGTGGAGGGTCTTCAGATCAATCTCCCTTTGGCGCAGCATCGTTGGTCGTGTTGTTGGGTTTAACATTGCATCACCTCGCTCAACTGCCGTCTTCCTTCCTATTCGCTCAGTTTTTCAGCGGTCAAGCGCTAGTTTATAATTATAACAAAAAAAAAATAAAAAATAATGCGAAGTACCAATAGTTTTTATTGTATTCGTATTCATAACAACATAAGTTTTCAATACTTACAGAGTTCTAAAATCAGTATCGTAGTTTCATTTGGAGACAGTGACATTTGTGGCCACTTGAACACCACTATTGGTTATAATCGGATCAATATCGTTGTAAATAAACTTGGCATTTTGACCTTTACAGGAATGATCCTTAATACCTTTCCTTGGATTAATCTATCCAGAATCGAAATCATAATAAGAATGTTTAATTTGTAAACATGGGCCAAATTAGAAACAGAATGTGAGGTGTTACGAATAAGTAGATCCTTTTGTTTTGCACAAAGTTATAATAAATTTTGTAAATTTTGACCAGCGTGTAACTTTCATAACTTAATTAATATTAATAGGGTCATGCATCACATTACAAACTAAAATTAGAATTGGCACATGCATAACATTGAAAGTATAAAATTAATTTATCTAAATATTCATCCCTCGTGTTCCAAAATCCTACCATCTCGCATAATACCCGCCATCCGGTTGGGACGATGACATTTGTATGTTTGCCGGCAAGTTGACCTATAGACCATCCGAACAATATCGCTGTATCTCTACTACCTGGCTCGTTTAGCACAAGACTACAATCCTAGGATAGGTATACCTGAAAACTTGTGAAGTACGCTCAGAATGCGGTTTCGGTGTCAATGTATTTATTATAGGCACCATTGTGTACTGGTACCTTGACCATATAAATATTGGTTAGGCCAAGATTTAGACTTGGGGATTTCAGTTCTTTATTTGGGCTGTGGGTATGTGACATTTAAGATCTTCAAGTTTAAAGAGTAGTTCTACCTAATTTATGTTATCATTATCATTTAACCAAAATACGACTTAAGCTGGACTCATGTCAACACCAAACATTATAATTGGCCTTCTGATGTTTGTGAGCTATATGTCGTGGATAACGATATCATTTTAATAAAAGTTGCTCATTTGACTTCAAATAAGCAACTTTAGTGGGGCAAACGCTGTGACATTATTTTGTAATGGCGGCACGTGTGATATCTATACTAATATATAAAGCTTAAGAGTTTGTTTGTTTGTTTGAACGCGCTAATCTCAGGGACTGCGGGTCCGATTTGAAAAATTCTTTTTGTGTTGGATAGCCCATTAATCTAGGAAGGCTTTAGGCTATATAAAATCACGCAACGACTAATAGGAGCGGAGCATAACTAACTCTAAGCGAACGAAGTCGCTGGCGGCCGCTAGTATGATATATTTATACTTCATGCTTTAATTCAAAGTGACACCTACGAAATGGAGCCCTTACCACCGCATCAAGATGGTGACAATGACTACCCTTTCGCTCCGCCGTCGCTGACTTCGTCATATAGATTTTGAACGTTTTAGATGACGACAATTAGCCTTCTGATATTTCGAATTGCAGTCTCATCTCAGAGACAAACTGTAAAATTTTTGTCTAATCTTCGACAGATTGGGATTAAGATCAGAAGGGTGATTCTCCTAATTTTAAGAAAGTTCACAGTCTGACCTCTGACCTGTCTGAATCTGTTAAAAATACGTCTAAATATTGTTTTTATTTTCGTAGTTTCTAGACTAGATTTTGAACTTTTTTTTTACAGGAATTGGCTTTCTCTATATCAACGGTTTTAATAATATTACCTTCCCCCCCGGTAATTGCCCTCTGCTTATAGACTATTGCTAAAATTCATGCATATAGCACATTCCCGTGGCCATTAACCAGCTTCACATTATGTGGGTTGTATGATGTAGTCTGGTACTATCCATAATTCTTCTAATTAACCAACTAGAATCCAACACTCTAAGTGCATAACACATTTTGAATGTCAATCTGAATCATTTTGAAAGATAGGTATAGCAAATCCATTGCTACAAGTGTACGAAAAAACAGTCTGCTCAACATAGTAAATAACGCAATGAATGTTACTGAACTATCATATCTATATATCATCACTATACATAGTATTTATTTATTTTATTATTTATTTACACACAATAAAATACATAAAGATAAATAAAGAAATATAGCCCTAAAGTAAGTTCGAGACTTGTGTTATGGGATACTAACTCAACGATACTATATTTATAATCGTGTTACGGGCTAGGGGTACTAAAATACCGGTTAAGGGTTACGAAGTTTATTGGAATCGAAGGTACAGTCGACTGTAGGCAATGACAAGTAGAATGTTGCTGACGTTGCACCGAAGTCTTCACTTACGTCCACGAAGTACGTATTGTAAACACGCAATAACACTACAGATGTTACTTCACGTAGTACTCACAGTTCTCGTTATAGTTGTCGCAGTAGGTATTCTCAAAGATCGCTTCTTAACTGTCGCTGTTTTCGTCTCGGTAGTCGAATGCAGACTGATTCTGCGTTGGCGTCACGGCGCTATATATAGGCCATCTGATCGAACATTCCAGAATCGTCTAGACGTAATAATAATAGCGCATAACTTCGAGTACATTCAGTAGGTTTTCCGGGAATTACCGTAGGTACCTACGGTAATTCCCGGAAACGGGCTTCGAGAAATTTCGATGTCGTCACTTAGTTGACAAAATTGATGAAACCTGTACCATTCGATAGGCCACCTTAAGTCTAGTGCGTTTTTATATTACACCTATACAAAGTCTAGGTCTCGAGTTATAGGGCTTAAAAGTTACGCACTGCAAATCACGCGATATTGAATCTTATGCCCTGGACATAAGGTGCATTCGTAACAATAGATACATATATAGATAAATAACCAAGACTCAGACCAATCAGGAAAAGACCGTTTTCCATCATGACCTGGCCGGGGATCGAACCTGGGGCCTCCACGTCGCAGGCAGGCGTGTTGACCGCCGCGCCACGGAATTTCTTAAGAAATTTCTTCCAGCAGGACCTGCGTAAAACAGAAATGTAGACAGTAGTGTGTAAGAACAAGGAGGAAATAAAATTTGAACATGATAAGTATAAAAGTAATAATATTAAATATACCTAAACATATAAACCAAAAATTATATAAGTATACTTAAATAAATACATAATACTAAAATATATAAATATGTGTGCTGCTGGGGAGTTTGTTCCGCCACTTCTTCTTCCCAGCGAAAGCACTAAGAAGTGTCCATGAAGTTGATAAATGACTTTTGATTTTGATTTATCAAAAAGGAAGCTGGTAGTGTGTTACAGACTTATGTACAACGGGAAATTTATTATAATAAATTTAAACTCACTGCAGAAACTCCACCGATGCCGATATTCCCAACATTTCTAGATCACCATACTTAATTTACCTCGGTTAAATTGTACGAAAGCTTGTTAGCTCGCTATAATGCCAGTGAAGAGTACTCATATATCGAGAGTATTCGTGCTAAGGATGTAACATTCCCAATCATTGGAATTGTGCCCCATACCATATAGAGACGTTACCTGAAGGTAAGCATCGGTAGTTTATGAGAGATTTGATACTAGATTTAGAGTTGGGTTTGAGTAAATGTAAATGTTCTGATGGTCCGTGTCAATTTTTTATATCTGAGTTGAGAAGCTGTTAATTTTTTTGTTAATTTATGAATTTTTAACGTTATGTAAATGAATCCTGTATTAATTTTGAAATTGTGAGTGGCACTAGGGATAACCTTTCCTCCTTTGTCATGGTTACTAACAAATGGGAGTATTGCTTGGGTAGATCGACTTATCATGTCAGCCACAAGAAGTCCGCTGCTGCACATAGAAAAAAAGACCGACCGGTTGGACGCGGCCTGCATCCAGCGCTTTAATGCGCTTTTGGTCAGGGTGTCCGACGCTGCGGTTACCGGTCCACTCAATTTGATTCTTTCTGACGTCTTTACGTTGACGCCGGCTATCGCTGAAAACCAGCGCTGGGCTCTGTTTTTGCATAGAGTCGCAGCATAATGCTGAGCGACAGCAGTTTTGCGTGGATGTGACGTTATGTTTTTGTAAAATCTTGCGTCATGTTTATTGCAAATAAAAATTTTTCTTTCTTTCTTTAAGAAGACCACTTCATTCACCGAAGGTCTTTATTTGACTTAATCAAAATTATGTCTGGACTTTAAAAGAGATTGTGCCCTCTGAGTTTGTTTCGGTCGTCCATCTCAGAGTAATTAGATAGGAAACACCGACTTTATCTAGTTTTAAAAAATACGATGATTTACCTTTAAAAGTGTTAGTACAAACCGACTTACAGAAATAAAATCATTTATCATTTAAGATCAAGTAAAAATGTGTCGAAACTTGTTCTCGTTGATGATTCAGTCGGGAAGGCGTGACCGCAAATGGTGCCCACAATTTATGTATTACCAGAACAAAAAGTCCGTCTACAGCAGTTTGTGAGTGTCCGCTGACATTTAAAACTCACCACAGATTGTTTTGTCATTGTTACCGCGTCTAATAGCAAAATTGTCGATCTGGATCCGATCCGATTCATTTTAAAACTCCTCTCACGAAACTATTGACCTTTACTCGTTCTCATAGTTATGAATAATTTTGTAGTAACAAGAGAATCTTTTAGCAAATACGGCTGTATGGAGGACAATAGATTTAGTGCCATTAAAATTCAATAAGCAGCAGTTTACCAATAAATCTTCATAGAAGGCTATCAGAATAGGAACTATCTGATCCAGAATATAGGCGGTCATGGGCTTGTGGCCATTGTATCGGGCCCAGCCAAAAGCTATTCAAATAGATGCCCATAGAGGGTCGCCGGCAATTTGTGTCCGACGAAGTGTTTTGACACCTTCATACATAAACATTTCACCGTTTAAAAATGGTGAGGCGGTTGTACCATTTGTATGTAGATAAACTGAGATTTACAGAATTATAAATCTGTTCTAGTAAGTTGTGGTGAAGTTCATGACCATTGGTAACGGCCCTGGCTTACAATTAGACACTTTGTGTAAATGATTGTGACACTTTTCTCAAAACGGCGAAGAGAAACATCATGAGGAAATCGGTAGGTTTTAGGGACAAAATCTCGTAAACGTTTGACATCTGTCAACCTCCACAGGGCCCACATGTTTGGCTTTATGGTCCACCACTGGAACACAGAATATCGTTGTACCAGTATTGGGCTGATTATGATGATTTGTAGATGAACATTTTATAATGATTTCGAAAAATTTACGCTAGTCGATACTTAAATCTAATTTCAACTTCTTCACACAAACTATCCAAAAATTGTAATGTTGTTATGGTGACTGATCTCCTTGATTGATTCAATTTTTCTGAAAAAGTTCTTTTTCTTGCCATAAAAACGTAATATGTGTATATGTAGTCAAAATAATCCACACACCCTACTGAGTAATTGCGTACCATGCAACCAGTGGCAATGGCTGTCATTTTTACCGATCAACAATAATCATTGCTATATTTAAGTTGTTGAGCTGACAATTTTTTCGAACATATGAAGTAATGGAGAAGCAAATATCCTTAAAAATGTTTTAAATTTAAATTAATATTGAGTTACACAGTTAGGGGATGGGAGTCTTTTTTTAAAATTAGATGTTAAAACTAATACACGTCTGCTAAATTTACAAGATACACAACTACTGCACTTTAACTTATTTACTTTATACACATTAAACTAGACTATACTACATTGAATTTATAGTTATGAGATTTATTGAAAAAAACTGGCCAAGTACGAATCGGACTAGCGCACGAAGGGTGCCGTACCATTATCTTTAAAAACGGCAAAAAAAAAAACACGTTTGTTGTATGGGAGCTGCCCTTAAATATTTTATGTTTTTGAAGTGAAACTTCTTTAGGCACGCTTGACTTGGGGAGTAAACTGGCGAAAGCGTTACGAAAAATGATCGGGCAAGGCGAACGGAAGCAAAGTATAGTCCTATTTCGTCTGTACTACAACCAAGGAGTTGGCTCATGTAAATATTGCATGACATGTCGAGTATGAAGTTGCGAGTTCGCGTCTCGCCGAAGGCAATATATATTTTTTTGGATCTTTTTAAGATTTGTTAACAATTGATTACCTAAGAGCACAAATAATTTATAAATTTCGTTCTGTTCTGGCTTTTATATTGTTTTATATAGTTTTGCTGAACATTTCTGATATAATTGAAAGTGCAGAAGAAGATATCGTCACAATACGATAATTGGACACAAAGTACAAATTGCTTTCGAGCCTCATAAGCTCAATTATTAAGCTAAGTACCTTGATTGATTAAGAACTATGAATTTCTTCGAGAACATGACGCTGCGAACACCCCCCGACCCCCCTCATTGATTACCTCACCCCCCCGAGGAATATCTCGGGAACCAGAGGTCGTGGACTACCCGAGTTTGGGGTCCCCTGAATCAGGAGGAGGAGCCCGACCTTTTGGCCCCGAGGGAATCCACTCCACCCTCTCCCTTCCCCCCTCTCCCCCTCCCCCTCCAACCCCTCTCCTCCAACGAAATCTACTAATATAATTTGGAGGTCTATGCAAAAATAATAAATTAATAAATGAAAGCATGAAATAAATTTAAATATTTATAGAAAATTAATATATGTATATGTGTATACGTGTATATATTGTACACACATATATATATATATATACATACAGATGGTGCGAAAGAAGTTTCACTTCAGTCGTGTGGTCATAAGCACACTCGTTTTTTTTTATTTTAAGTATATCTTATTATAGCGGCAACAGAAATAGATAATTTCTGAAAATTTCAATTTTCTAGCTAGGTTCATGAGATATAGCCTGGTGATAGATGATTAAAAACACATGATTTATCACACAAACACAATAATTAAATAATTATTCATTCATTACAAGGTTCAGTTGAAAACCAGCGTCAGGCAACTGCTACGTAGTTGTCTGACATTTATGCTGAACTGTACCTATTTGGCGCAACCGTTGGACTCACATTTGTTGATTGTCTTTTTTATCCGTTTCCCTATTTTTTTTTGTTCTGTTTTCTTTCTTTTAAACTATTACTACTACCACTACAGTCACTACATATACTGTATGTATTTATAAGGGTGTGCGCCAAATAAATGGTTTCTTTTCTTTTCTTTTTTGATTAGGGTTCAGTTTTACCTTTTATGTACGGAACCCTGTGTGTTAAAATGATTATCATTGAAAGTGTGTTACACAATTAGGGCGCTGCTTTCTCCGATTAAAAGAATATACTATCCCTACCTTAACCACAGTTAAACCACCGATGCAACTCGCCCCGGAATGACATAATACATTTTCAACCCGCTATTGTGTGCAAGGTGAATGCTTATTATTCTGCTTACTGCGGTCACCAGCCGATTATTATTCCCCTATTATCGTAATATAATAATATTATTGCGAGGCCCAAGATGGGACAGAATAAGGAAACGGATTGAAGAATTGCTTTGTGATTTATTGACATAAGCGGTTTGTATGCGGCTTGTAGTTTTCTGTTCTCTAGGATCTTCCTGGCATGAAGTGTAGTGGAACGTTATTTTTGATTGCATAATTTTCTTATAATAACTTGTCGGTAAATAATTTACTTAATTGAATCTTTAAGAATATGTATTTAGAATACTGTCGCTGTTATTAATATTTGGGTATAGTTTTTCTTTTTGAAGTATATACTGTCTCACAAATAAAACGTTCTGATTCTGATTCACAATGATCCAGTTCTCATATCATATATTACAGAAAATAGTATATTCCTTAATAATATTATAAATGTGAAAGAGAGTTTGTCTATTTGTTCCACTTTCATGCCTAAACCACTGAGCCGATTTGGATGAAATTTTTTTGCTATAATTTTTTTTTTTGTCGCATTATCTTATGTTTTTATTATATCCAATGTTAATGAATTAATCCTTATTATTATTGACTAGATTTAAATCTTATTATTATATTTTTTTTGACAAATTATATTCAATTTATTGTTATTGTATCTGGTTGTTCATTTCGTAATTTAGAATATTAATTTTCATAATGTAAGTGTTATTTTTATGCGAATGTTGTGCACGTCTGTTATTGACACTAGAATAAGACCTTTAAAAAGTTAAATAACCATGTTTGTGTTGTTGCTGTGCCATAAATAAATAAATCATAGCATATAGAATACTTTTATCCCGTTTTTCCCACAGGATCGAAATTTACGCGGGTGAAACCGCGGGGCTGGTATTAAATAATTGCAATTTCAAATTCATGTTTTTGAACTCTATAGAGCTTTTTATTTATTGAAATAAATAATTAACACAATCAAATATTAATAAAGTTTTGCTTGCGACGATGCCAACTTTCAGAAAGCACTGTCAAATGTCAAACATAAGTCTGCTTTATTTGAAGATGCACTCATCATCTCTTCTGTCTCATGATTCCTTTTGGCATTTCTTTTTCTTTTCTCTTGACATATTTTGTCTATAATATAGAAACTTACTATTGTGTTGCTTGTGTTCATAGCACTAAGGTTACGGTGGACTGGATGTCGTAAAATATAAATGTGTTTCCCACTTTCCCTTTGTTAGTTTCGATGCGTTTATAGCGTTGTTGGATTTTCCTATCTTATTTACTAGAACTACACACTAAATATATATTTTTTATATTATAAAATAGTGACCGCAATCCCGCCTGATGGTAAGCAATGATGCAAACATTGATGGTAAAGCGCGCTAGTGTATAAAGAGCCCATTCGCTAAAAAAAAACTGAGTTATTAGGTAGTTGAGCGAGGTGATGCAATGGTGAACTCAATAACACGACCAATGATGCTGCGTCAGAAGGAGATTGATCTGGAGACCCTCCACGACGAAACTCCCGACTCAACAACATTTGGCGCATCGCATCCTGCACATATTGTAACATACTGCTCAGACCCGTCCTCCGTACGGCTTCACCAGACTTCATGCCGAACACGAAGAATCGCTTGGCGGCAAGACTGACTGGTGGGTGGTAACTTCTACCGGCAGCCGATGTTCTGGCCTACCATCGAGAAATGAGTTACATTTTACTTGAAAAGTTAAGCATTCACAGCTTTGTAATCAAATGTCAATGACTGTATATATATTTGTTTAATAATTATAAACTAGTGCTTGACCGCAATCCAGCCTGATGGTAAGCAGTGATGCAATCGTTGATGGTAAAGCGCGCTAGTAGTTTATTTAGTCTATTCACAAAAAAAAAAACTTAGTGAATAGGAAGGGAGCCGGCAGTTGAGCGACGTGATGCAATGTTAAACTCAACAACACGACCAACGATTCTGCGCCACAGGGAGATTGATGGAGATCCTCCACGACCAAACTGCCGACATAACAACATTTGACGCATCATAGCCGGCACACATCGCAACACAACTGCTCAGACCCGTTCTCCGTACGGCTTCACCAGAGATCATGCCGGAACACGACGAAGCGCTTAGCGGCAAGACTTTATGTGGTGGGTGGTAACTTCTGCCGGCAGCCGATGTTATGGCCTACCACCGAGAAAAATATTTTTGTTGCTTCAAAGTAAAAAAGAAGTTGAAGTAATTTAATAAAAACTCTCTGAGATACTAGTTGCCTTGAAGAGTGTTTTACACTATGGCCCTTACAAATTAACACATGTTAAAACATAGGACACAGATAATCCATCGACCCGTCTCACACTGTTCGTCTGGTTGTAATACCAACATTGGAAGATACACAACACGCTGGCCTCCCCTCACCCACAGCTTCTTCCACATAACCTATGATGTCTGGTGAAGCCGTACAGAGGACGGGTCTGAACAGTTGTGTTGCGATATGTGCCGGGTACGATGTGCCAAGTATTGTTGTGTCGGGAGTTTGGTCGAGGAGGGTCTCCACATCAATCTCCCTCTGGCGCAGCGTCGTTGGTCGTGTTGTTGGGTTTAACATTGCACCACCTCGCTCAACTGCCGTCTTCCTTCCTATTCACTAAGTTTTTTAAGTGAATTGGTTTAATAAACTAGCGCACTTTAAAATCAACGATCGCATCATTGCTTACCATCAGGCGGGATCGCAGTCAAGCACTAGTTTATAATTAATAAAAAAAAACCTCGTAAGATACAAAGGCACGGGAGAGATCAAAAATTCAAGCATACACTGGTGTTCGACGTTTCGTGACGTATTGCACGTTTGAGGCTCAAAAGCTAGGTTAAGTCAAGCATAAAATATAATTTTTATTAATAAGTATAGCTTAAAACTATGTTAGTAGGAGTTCACTTCACCAGTTTTTCCCGCGATGAGTTAATAAACGTCCTGTGAAATTGCCACCCCTTCAAACATCCACGCTGATGCTTCTGAACTAACCAACAAACATCTAGAGAATATTCTTGAAAAAAATTGCGGCTTGAAATTTTTCAATGAACACTACCTGGTACACAGGCCTCCGCTCCGTGATAGAGAGTGGGCCTTGGGCCGTGGATCCACGCCGCTACATTCCACAGCTCTTTAAATTTTTCGTTGAAGAACGTACCGGTTTTCTCACGAGGTTTTCGTTCACGGTTTTAATAATTTCTACAATTTGAAGCGTTATTTGGGTTGGATCCTGTAACCTACAGCTTATAAGTCACGACCAATAAAAATTAAAATAAATAAATGTGATCAAAATCATTAGAGTGATGAATAATGTGAATGAATAGCCAATAGAGTCATTTTATACATTCATTGTAATTTATGTTTTTGGTTGGATTTTACTAAATAAACCTTTTTTTGTTGTGTTGGCCCAGGAATCGGTCTTCATGGATATCACGATGTGCTGTTATATCTTGGAGGCGCGCGTAAAACACAATGCGCCGTCGACCCGGGAATGGTCCTTAACAAGCGGCGAGCTGCCCATTGCTCGGTGCACTAAATAAACCTCAATTTGTAATATAAGATCCCAATAATAACAATATTAAAAGTTAACTTAATGTAGACTAATCTATACGCCTATCTATACTAATAAATAAACCTGAAGAGATTGAACGAGCTGATCTCAGGAATTACTGGTCCGATTTGAAAAATTCTTTTTGCGTGATAGCCCATTGCGGGTCATATAAAAACAAGTGAGTGTCGGACTCACGCACAAAGGGTTCCGTACCATTGATTTATGATATTTAAAGATTTAAGTTATTTGTATAATAGATTACGCGGTAATAAGCGGTTTACGATTTACGAGGTATTAAAAAAAACCACTTACTAGATCTCGTTCAAAACAATTTTAGTTGTTAGTTTTTATAGTAATGTACATCATATATTTTTTTTAGATTTTTAATTTTCTCACTTTAGAAGTTAGAGGGGGGGGTGGGGGGACACCAACTTTTTCCACTTTGGAAGCGTCTGTTACGCAAACTATTCGGTTTAGAAAAAAAATATTTTTGAAACCTCGATATCATTTTTAACCAGACGTATGTGTTTGATGAAAATTTCTTTCTTGTATTTCAAGTCCTAAGTATGGAGAGCCCTCAATATTTATTATTTTATTTTTTTTATTTTTGCATCAAAATCTTAATGCGGTTCACAGAATACATCTACGTACTAAGTTTAAACAGTAGCTCTTGTAGTTTCGGAAAAAAAATGGCTGAGACATACGGACGGACCTTATAGATTCGTCATGTCTGTCTATCCAGACAGATATGACGAATCTATAAGGGTTCCGTTTTTTGCCATTTGGCTATGGAACCCTAAAAACGCGGGCGAAACCGCGTGGCGCAGCTAGTACATAATATAATGCGAGGAAAATTACATTCTAAGACTAATGTTGTGGCCATCTGAATTAGGTTCATTTACCTAAACCTGGGTTTGAGGCTATCATTGGGTGCTGCTCTCTATTTACCCAATAACAGTACCCTATCAAATACATAACCGACATCCAGTTCCGCTATACCAAAGGTAATGAACGAGAGACACAACATACGACATAATTATTCCGTGGACTGACGCAAATCTAAGGGCAAAGTTCAAACGAGATCCATAACTCATTCACACAATTCGAAGCACATTATTATCCACCATAGTCTAACAATTTCCTCTACAAAGATTCTGGCAAACCACCAGTAAGTCTGTTCAATTGTATGGGGGACTAATAACGTTCTATAGTCATTTTATTTAAGGTTGCATGAGAACACACGTCCCAATGACTGGATAGGTCACCCGTGTGAGGGTCGGAGGTCAAACCGGGACTTGGGTCAATGTTATGTTACATTGTTATGTAGATTTGTGACAATAGTATGACAAGTATTTTTATCAACAATGTGAGGAAGAAGGCGAGATGTTTAGAAACGGGTTTGTTACGTGTTATTTGAGAAGGTGACTTACTTAGGCAGTATTAATCTAAAACAAAGTATAGGTACTAATCTCGTTGTCTAATGTGTTTTAAAAATTAAAAAAAGAAAATGTCCTTACAATTTTATACTACCTATCGTTCAACTCGGCGTCGAAATCTTATTTGGATTTATCTGTTCTTTACTGCTAACCATTTTTGCAAATTTGTTAATAAATCCTGCATAGTTAATGAGATACATGAATGGAATAAGCACTTATAAATACAAACAGAACTTATTTATGTTGATAAACTTACAAGAATGCTAGCAAATACTGATAGTCCTGACCATCTAATAGGGATGTATCCAAGGTATGAAAAAAAAATAATTAGTCCGTCTTATAGATAATAAAAAAAAAAAAAATAAATAAAAGACCCGTATTTTTTATTTTGTCGAAATTACCAAAAACTACTGAGATATAGCGTATTAAAGTTACGGAGTGGGGGCTGATTACGTCACGCCGTGGTATAATTTGTACAACGCAACGGCGTAGTCATGCGACATTTCAAAACAATATATCTTCCTAAGTATTTGAATGAATGAAAAAATACAAAATACGTGTTCAATATTTTTTATAAATCTATTTGATAGACAAAAAAATATTTTTTAGGATACAACCCAATTAATAGCCTTTATCCAATGATAATGTAAATAATGCACAGTTTTTCAGTAGTTTATAAAATTGCGGTGTTGTATCGTCACGGATTACCTATTTAATAATTATAATTATTATAAAAACGTAAATTGTCTTGATCTAGGAAAAGGAACTAAGCATAACGTAGAATTTTGCTTCAAGACAAGGCTTAAGAGCCAGCGGATTTTTAGCACACCATTATTTAGCAACTCAAAAACGGAAAATGGTCAGACTTGGGTCATAGAATGGTCTAAAAATTTAATTTAAAAATAAGTTTACAATGGTGCCGATTCTGTTGTTCACCAATTAAACTAATTTTAAGTTAAGTGCAACTTTTTCTTTCCATTTCGATAAGAAAAGGATAGAAGATAACATTTTAGTTTAACCCTGTCAAATTAAGATACTCCATAGACAGTTTAGACGCGATTATAAACATGGCGACTAAAAATACGCTAGTTCTTTCTTTCTTTCTTTTATGGCTTCGCACGGTTTGAGCATTTAGACAATGTCACGTAATGAACTGTTCATGTCCAAAAAGGCGGCGTAATCCGTCTTACGATGGAGGTTTGAGACAAAGTCATGATGTGGCCACTATGCTGCGATATTTCACTGTTCTTTATGAATTATTTACTGAATGCACTTTTTACTATATAAATCACGCACTTTTATTTAGGAAAAAACAAATGAAAATGAGCGTGACACTCAACTTGACTTTCCCGCCAAAACCTAATGCGCCAGTTTACGTCAGGAGCGCACTCATTTGACAGGTCTAAACTGACATTTTATTTTCTGTCCTTTTCTTAATGAAATAAAAAGAAAAAAATGCACTGAACTTAAATTTAATTTAGTTTGTGAACAAGAGAATCAGGGCCAATTTTTGTTTTTTTTTTTAACAACTTGGGTAACAGTTTAAAAATACCTCATGCAAACACTCGTCATACTGACGTCACACAGTTCCTGTATCTCGCAAGCAGAGTTTACTGTGCAGTTAGCATTACAGGTATACAACTTCCAAACATCAACACTGGGGCATGTGCCCGCCAGACTCCCTCCCTTTTCTATGAAGGATGAGTGAGCTTTACATCCCTCATGCCTCTAAATGCTACTTGTATGTGAAAATGTATTATCTCGTTTATCTCGAAAAATAACATTGCTATGCTGCAGTGAATTGTATTATGGTGTAAAAATCCCTAACCTAACAATATAACCATTTATATACTTACTATGTACTAACAAATATTTGTCCGAAAATTAAGAAAGTGGTTACTATAGAGACAGTAAGGATAACCAGCAGTACCCGTAACCTCAAGTTATTACATAATATATACTCTATTTTCAAAGACGAAGATACTAAAATTGCAAGTCGCTTATTATTAAGGAACAGCAGCCATATTTATTCTCGATTCTTATGCATTGCGTCGTACAACCGCGGTCTATTGTCACGTTAACCAAGATGTGGGTTGACATCGCGAAAGCTAGTTGTCTGTCATCATCGCGACGTGGTTCCAACAACTTAATGATGTCATCTACTGTAGGACATTGTCATCCTGCCTAGGTCTTTGAAGTGAAACTGTATTGTTTTGTAGATTCTACTTGTCCACTTAGCTGTTGATGTTGATTAGACAATGTTTATGGAAATTATAAAGAGAAAGCAAGGGCATGGGTTTTTTTTTTTTGTTTTGTATAGGAAATCATCAAATAACCTCTCCAGCTCTGGGCGGAGTGGAAACTCTTTCGAACAACTTAACTTTAGGCTATAAAGATTTTTACTATCTACAAATAATCTGGTTCAAAGATTGGGTCTAGCCACCACGAATTATTTGTAAGCTTTTACGACTTAGGGCTGATTTGACCAAAGACAGTTATCGCTACTCCGTGAAATTAAACTAATGTTTGACGGTTCTAGTAGGTATGGAAACAACTACCAAAAAAAAAAATACTTCCAGGATGAGGATTATTCCTAAAAATTTTAAGAAATTTGCCCTGAGCCAGGAAAAAACAAGACCTTTTTTGATACAAATAAAAGGTACACATAGGTAGGTCGACATAGGTAAGTAAGTATTTTTAGTGACATAGGAGCATCACTAAGTCTAAATATTTAAATATTTTTTCGAATTATCCAAATGTCCTATGCGATAGTAAATTGAAACACAAAGAAAAAAATAACCCTTTATATTTGTATCCTACTGAATTTCTCGTCAAAATCCTTAATCAACAAGGATGTATCTATTCGGAAGTGGTGTGTTTACCCGCACGGACAGAGAGCCTGAGAACAGATGCTATCGGCATCTCACTCGCGCACACGTCGCGATCGAGATAACACGTGACATGCGCGAGAGCACGCTCTCGTCAATTTTTACTAGGACTACTTGTATAAGGATAATGCGAGATTTTATTGTTGGAGAAGTATTCATTTGCGGAGTTTTTTGGTAATTGTATCGGCTACCTTATTTAATTAATCTTTCGGCTAGTCTTAACTTATTTTGGAAGCAAAGTTCTTTCTTCATTTTAGTAGGGAGTAGATTTTTAGATTTTTGACTTTACTAGTCTCAAAACCGCACAGAAACCAGACACAATAGAACTATTACGAGTATAAGCTTTAATTTTTGTACATATACGTATTTTCAATACAAACAACTTAAGAAGCCCAGGTATATAGGCCCATATCTGTGAACGCTGTTAGTCCAAAGAAAATCTGTCTTAAAATCTTAAATCCCAAAACCCGCTTTTCAAACCCTTTGCTAAATCTTTATAAAACCTCATTGGCTGCCGAAAGTGGTAAATTAGCGCAATTGCTCTCAAAACCGTCTGTATTCTAATCGTGGAAGTACGTGCGATGTGTTATCTCCTGGTTCCCATGGTCGTGTTTATAAATGACCGTCCTGAGGTCACTGATGCTACAGCTGATGGTCATCGCAGTCTCAAACGGGACAGCGACACTGAGAAATGGCTACGTTTCGGATTTTGATTTCTGAATGTTTCGGAGTTTTGTCAATTTGTGATTTGTTTTATGACCAACAAACAATTGTTTACAAGAAGGTGTTATTTAAATTATAATGTGAATAAAGTCTTCTATAGTAATAAAAAGGCATGTGTGCCACTCATAGGTATAAAAGTGAAACTTTAAAAAAAAATATTTCAAGATACCTAATGAAATGAAAAAAAAACTCAAGCAAAAAAAAAAATTGCTTGATTTTGAAATCTAAAAGTTTAGTCTATTCAATCCTAAAGAAAACTCAATTCTTCAAAAATAGAATTATTCGATTTTCTATGACTATCATTACTGTACGAACATAAAGCTATTAAAAAATAATAACCAGAAACCCGAAACTGGATCAAGACATTATCAAAGATCTTCGACCGGAAAAGTTAGCCCAAAAAGTATGATCATCGGAAAAAGTCTGTATTATGCATGCATGCGTGCGTACATATAGTCAGTACATGTACCTACACATTGATTATGCTGACCATTGTGTGTGAAAACGATGTATTTAAACACTCGTTATTGTTGCTAACTGTACTTCGAATAGTTAGCAGTTTTTAGTGACGCCTTACAAAGGGCATTATGCTGAGCGACAGCCGTTTTACGTTTTTTTTTTACCTATCTATTATAAATTAGTACATGACTGCAATCCCGCCTGATGGTAAGCAGTGATGCAATCGGTGATGGTAAAGCGCGCTAGTTTATTAAGTGTATTTACTTAAAACCGTATTGAATAGAAAGGAAGACGGCAGGTGCGAGTTGATGCCATGATAAACCCAACAACACGACCAATAAGCTGCGCCAGAGGGACATTGATCTGGAGAGCCATCGCAACACAACTGTGCAAATCCGTCCCTCGTACACATCACACGCTTCACCAGACATCATGCCGGAACACGACGAATCGCTTGACGGAAGGACTTTGTCTGGTGGGTGGTAACTTCTTCCGGCAGCTGATATTATGGCTTACCATCGAGGTTGACACTTGTTTTACATCAACTTTTTTGTGTTTGTGATCTTATTTTTCTACTCCATGTTTATCGTAAATTTATTTTTTTCTGTAACCGGCAAGACTTTACATTTTTGTGAAACTGTCCATTTTCTACATTATTATTGTGAATAATGTTATTCTGTAATGTATATTTGTATAAACATTATTAAACTGAGAACTTTTTTAGGGACGTTGAGAACTTTTGTTGGAAGGGAAAAACTATTGAATTCTCGTGAGCGTGATTCGACACCGTAATCGTTTTTTGTTTTTTACTTTTGTGTACTATAGGTTTTTTAATGATTTTAATTTTCACTTCTGTCGGTCAATCCCACAACTTTTTTTTAGTTATTGCAGTAGCGATGGTGCGAAATATTAATAATTTTTTTTGGGAAAAATATAAGATTTCCTTAAGAGGTTTTTAAAATGAACACTTACTGAATTTGAAGATCGTTTTAAGCGGATACTAACGTATGTCATATTTAGTTGGGTCCTTCTAAGTTTGCAATAAAACTACATAATTCTGATTCCAATCTCGAAATAACACTTTGGACCAAATATCAAGACCAATATAGCCCACCTGATACCAATAAAACTGTCGACAGTTAAACTTTATAAGAGTAGGTAACTAAATCAAGTAGTGTGACCACTAATAAATTCATATCTTCCTACTTAACATCCACTTAGTAGGCAATAGTTATTGAATTACACCATAGAGTGATAAATTAAACGATTATATCTAATATTGGCCCTATTTATAAATCGCTGCCATGTCTGCCTACTTACTCCCCTTGAGTCATAGTTTCAAAATTTGCAAATCTACTCAAAATATTCGCAACAGTTCGACAATGTACGTTTTGCTATTCTCAAACTACATGTCATAGGAATAAGAACCATATGTTTAGGAAGATAAGGTTAAGTTTAGGTTTGAGGCATCTCCTAGAGTTGGTAACTATTGGGCCATAGTTATGATTGAACGGAACAATGACTGCGTGGGAGTAGCTTAGTACTATTAGTAAAAATGTCAGATGATAATGAAGTGTTTTTGTTAAAAATTACAGTTTTGTTAAATGTTAGCCTATATTAACCTTTTATTTTAGACGTAATATTGCGTAAAGTCATTAATATGGGAGCTTTTACTTTTTAAAATTTTTAATGCTTCGATTTTCGCAAGCACTCCTCTAGTGCAGAGGTGTTTACTGATTATGGATTATGCCCGTTTCTTTATATAATCGGATAAATGTAAGCATTCGGTGGTTTATCAGCTATTCTAAGAGCAAAACAATATATTTTATGATGCCTTTAAGAGCCTATTCACTCTACCCTTGATGACACTTAAATTGTAGTTAGACGGAAAGACCAATTGTTCCAGTCCGGATCATAGTGATGTAACAACGTAAGGGAGCTAGCTACTCGCCGTACAACATGTTGTCCGATGATGTCAGGTTGTCCGATGATGGATCGGTGATAGCGGAATTAAGTCATGCAACATTCTCTCTAACTACCAAAACTTTATAACGTATACAGCTTATGAAGCATAAGCATCCTATGATAATCTCACTCTTGGGACATAGGCCTACTGTGTCAGGTAGTGGGCTATATCCACCATCTCAACCTTTTGTCGGTTGATGGATGTTATGTCTTCGAATGTAGGGTTCTTGGACAAGCCGGTGCCTTCGCCAATTTGGGAACAACTTTTGAATATCTGATTCAACTGAATACCAGCACTTTACATGAGGTGACTGCTTATCAGACCTCCACAGCCCAGTTACTGGGTAACACGACAATCTATAGTAGGACTTCTTGCAATTGTCAGGCTTTCGGTCTTCTGATGACAGTCGGTGGACAGGCTTTGAGACACGTTGACTAGTCCCATCCTTTTCCTCCATAATCTGACAACATCAATTGCATCCAAACTTACGCACCGCAGCCGCCACGATCGCGCAACAAGAAAAACATCAGTTCGAACAAAAGCGACCGCCGGCGCATCTATAATCTCCGCTCGAGGTGCAAAATTACTATACTTTCTAAATACGACTGTGTGTGACATGGTGTGGTGATCCCTAGGTTCCCAGCATCCCGTGAGTAGCTAACAATTCAATAGTTTTATCTCGTAGAGTGTTTCTAGTTAGACAGCTTAGAGACGCGTCTCCGTTGGGCGCGAAACTCAACCAGCCGGGTCCACCTACTTAACGTGCTTTCCAACACACGTCCTGGAGTCTTGGCATGTAAAGATGGTCAACCATCCACGGAAGGTTCAATCTGTGCTGCTGTTATTACTCAGGCATAAATCTTTTCATTCAATACATTCTTCTTCTTCAATCTGTAGATGTCCACTGCTGGATAAAGGCCTCCCTCTAGGCTTTCCACGATGACCGGTTTTGTGCTGCCGGCATTTATCGGCTTCCCGCGACCTTCACCAGGTCATCAGTCTACCTTGTTGGGGGCCTCCCTAAGCTGCGTCTTCCGGTACGTGGCCGCCACTCCAGAACCTTACTGCCCCATCGGCCATCGGTTTTACGAGCAATGTGCCTCGTCCACTGCCACTTTATTTTAGCGACTCAAAGAGCTATGCCGGTGACTTTGGTTCGTCTGCAGATCTCCTCATTTCTGATTCGATCGCGCAGAGAAACTCCGAGCATAGCTCTTCCATCGCCCTTTGTGTGACTCTGAGCCTTCGTATGAGGCACATGAGGAAGTGACACAACCATTGATACATTGCACTAATATAAACAAATTCCACCTAATATCCCTAACTAGTTAGCCTAAACACTTTCCCTGGTAGATAGATATAATTTGTATGCAGTAAGTTGTGCTAGCCGGTTGGTATAAATTATACTGGGACCAATTTGCGCTAGGTAATTATATGGACAAATGAGCGCTGAGACACACTGTCTGCTAGCTTTTGGTATACTGCACTGTTATAAATTGTAGCGTTTTCGTGTTGTTTTTTGTGAAGGGTAATTTTTAATTTCGATGTTTTAATTTTAATTTTCATGAATGCTGTTCTTACTATCAAGTATGTCGTAAACTGCAACTGTTGAAAGAACTGAGCAGACACAGATTAGTGATCTCAGTTTGGAAATAAAAATAAGGGCGCTGATGCTCTTGTACACAAACTAAACTAAATTTTGAGTTCAGTGCTTTTTTCTTTGTATTTTATTAAGAAAAGGACAAAAGACAAAATATTAGTTCAGTGATGTTAGCGTCATTGACCTTTCTATATATTCTTTAAAAATGGCATTGTTTTTCGTTAATTTGTACCATAAGTTTATTACCTATATTGGATCTATAGGTACTGGATTCAGATGTCGGATATTCAGCCTTGAGTATTATTAGCAGAAGGCCAAAGGCACTATTTTTATAAACCTCTAGGCTTTTCCTGTGATACGAAATTTTAGATATGAGGTTGCATTTTCTTGCCAGTTACCACAAGTCCCTCAACATTAGCACAAGCATTGATCTTTCTAATTACATTTGTGCTCTTTGTAGTAAAAAAAATACAATTAGTAAGTAAAGAAGTGGACAAGAGGGTCAAAAGTCTTCAGTATCAAAAAAAAAACAACCCTTTTCGTCAGTCGAGTATACCAAGCAGTGTATACCGCCATGGACGCAAAGCCCCACAATATAGACCACCACGCATAGTGTTCGCACAAACACTGAGCCCACGCATGCATCCATTAACCAACGATTAACTTGTAGTGTGGGTAACACAATCGCTTTTTGTTTTCAAATAGTCGCGTGCAAATTTTCATAAAGCGGAAGTGATTCATTAATTGTTGAAGCTTGTCCAGTCTGCTTGCACTTGTCTAATATGGCACTCTTGTAATGATAATTTATTAATTTACATAGCAAGTATTGTATACAGTCAAATATTTTCTAACTGAATAGGTAGTTGTGCTGCTGGGGAGTTTATTGCGCCACTGCTTCTTCAAAATGCAGGCACTAGAACATGAGACTAAAAGGGCGGTTTTTGGGGGACTATATTTCGTAATTTTAACGCTCGAAAAGTGCTGATTCTCAGATTAATTTCGTTTTCCTCTGAGGCTTTTGTCAGACTCCATTATTCTTGCTTATAAAATAAAGTCAACCTTAAGATATTGAAAAATAGGCACTAACTTAGAAGCTTCCTTAGTTGAGATTAGGGATGTAACAGAGGTAGTTATATCGGAACCGGAACCGGAGTCTGAGTTTTTAAATTTGATTTATCGGAGTCGGAACCGGAGGCGGAGGCAGAGTCAGAAGTGATGGTAGGAGAGAGATTTTTTATTGAAACACAAAAAAAAAAACATTATATAGTTAATTTCATCATTTAAATTTTTTATTATAAAATTAAGCACAAACAGTGAAAGGAAAATTGGCATGTTTCCAAATGAACAAGAAATTAAATGAAGTTAATTAAAACCCAAAGTAGCATCATTAAATGAACAAAAGCTTTGAAACAAATTAAATCAAATGTGTTGACTTCAAAACTAGCGAAAAATCAAAACAAATATCTTTAACATATGAACGTGTCGTTTGCGTAACAAACTAGGAACAACTTGTGTAAAAATAATTAACGATAGAGTGCACGTAGCAGGAGTCAGGGAATTCCCCGCTTGATATGTTTGAAGATGCACCCCAATCGCGTAACGCATTATTTCTATCAATTGCTAGTCCATTGCTTCATAAGTTCGAAAAATTTGTTTACTCAACAATTTAAACATCGCAATGAATACTGTTGAACTGACAAAATGAAACCCATTGCTACTGATAGTGTGTTACGCGATTACCCTTCTACCAATTAATTTTGATTATAATTATGTACCTACTTATCACCTATTCAGCTACCCCGTGAGTGTTCATATTCTGAACGTGACTCCACACTTGTTGTGGCATCTTGCAAGTCGACAGAGGTTGTTGTCTGTTTAACCGGATTTACATATTTCGACTTGCATGTGAAATCTATTTAATTAAAAGCTTAATAAAGTTAAAATCTAAGGAACTAAAGTATGTTAAGAAAACCCTGTCCGACCCATAAGGATAATAAAGGTTAGGTAAACACATGACCAAATTAATCATCATAAAATCAAAATCAAAATCAAAGCATTTATTTCAAATAAACCAGTTACAGGCACTTTTGAATTGTCAGAAGGTTGGTCAGTCAGTAAGGTGAAGCTAGTCGCCCATTCCAAAGAGTAGGTACCTATGGAGAAGAACGGGCAAGAAACTCCATGGACACTCTTTTAAATTATCAAGCTATTGATACAAATATTTGATTACATCATTCATTTTGAAATCAATCGTGTGAGAACGATGCAGAAATATATTGTACGCTGAGAGCGTCCATTATGAAAAAAAAAACAACAATTCAGAATTTAAAATACGCCGTAGCAGCTAAGAGATGACCAGTCCCCTCTGATGGCGTCCGTTCACGAACATGACGTATTGATCAGCATCATTCAACTCAACCATATTGAAGGAAACCTAATGACCCAACACACACGCCACCACCAGCGAGACATTTGAGTGAGCATGACATACTCTCAACAGCCATAGCACTATTAAGTCAATAAACGACTAACCCAACAAATAGATGCTTTACAGGAAGTAGATCGTGCTCACACGTGTTCCATGCAATTATACAATACTAAGAAATTGAATCTACACAATGCAAAGACAGTGGGTACCTACATTATAGGCTGTTTTTTTTTTTAAATAATTATAAACTAACGCTTGACCGCAATCCCGCCTGATGGTAAGCAGTGATGCGATCGTTAATGGTAAAGCGCGCTAGTTTATTAAGAGCCTATTCACTCAGAAAAACTGAGCGAATAGGAAGGAAGACCGCAGTTGAGCGAGGTGATGCAATGTTAAACCCAACAACACGACCAACGATGGATCTGAAGACCCTACACGACCAAACTCCCAACATAACAACATTAGGCGCATTGTACCCGGCACACATCGCAACACAACTGCTCAGACCCGTACTCCGTACTGCTTCACCAGACATCATGCCGGAACACGACAAATCGCTTGGCGGCAAGGCTTTGTCTGGTGGGTGGTAACTTCTGCCGGCGGCCGATGTTATGGGCTACCACCGAGCGATTATGTATACAACGTGGTTCAGAAAGGTGAAACAATACTTTCAGATATTGAAGTATAGCTTATAAACTTCAACTTGACCTAGTCATAAATTTGAAATACTAAGATTTTTTTTTTTCCTACAAAATAAATAAAAATATTTATTAAACATTTTGTCGACAACCCTAAACTTACGCTACAGCTGACGCTACGCGCCGACTAGCCGTGCCGTCTGCTAAATACCTACCGGCATACATTATACCTACTGGTTCGCGTCAATAAAGACACTTACGTAAATATGTACCTACTCACTTATTTGTCCTTAAAAATCAGTCTTGTTTTTCCTACCAGTCAGGCACGTCGGAGATTCGCATTCAGGTAAAACTCAACAACGTGATCAGCCGATTAAATGAAATACAAACCAATAAGGGAAGAAAAAAAGATTAACAAAAAAAAAAAAAAAAATACAATTAACAGCCAAACTTTTAATATTACATTAAGTACTATGACACACAATAACATAGGTACATACCTACGCTAATAATAAACCACATCACAAATAATCCGATAAATAAATACAGCAATACAATTTTCAATGCAAGTAAATCAATTTTACTTTTACGCAGCATCGTACAGACGACAGCAGGTCAAGCTACCCGAAACTGTCAAATATTTCCAATCAACCTTGAGCCTTAATACTTAAGAGATAAAGTTGAAACTCCAATAAAGAAATCTGACAGATTGCAGTAGCTTGACGTGCTGTCGTCTTTACACAAAATAAAATAAAGTCTAACATTAGGTCTTCGGCAAACAGTGAATGTACCTACTCTGTAAACCTCTGCCAACACCTTCGGCTAGAGTAAGCCTGACGATGATTATGTTATGTGTTAAAATGAAAACAAAGATTGGTAGGTACTCCTAGCGCAACAAGTAACCCTACCTAGTACATTATTACAGGATAATTTGTTAGGTAGTTAACATTTTGAACACTCACTCATTCATTTCTTTGCAAAGAAGTGTTTTATGATTTGATGATATTTATGTAAGCCCTAAGGTACCTTACCGTGTTTTTACATTTTTGAACCAAATTACCGCGCTTGATCATGCATTACACACACTGAAATTGTACATCCGTGTAAGCTAGTAGGTCTATGAAGTCACTGCACTTAAGATAATGTAGGTATTAGGAATTTAATATCACAAAAAGATCTTGGTATGATTTTATCAATCACAGACTTTGGGTCGTCGTCGTTTATAAAAAGGGTTCGAAATGACCACCTCCATTTTTCACACACAAAGATGTTCTACGTAATAAGGACGATCGAGTGTTCCTTAACATGTCCGGGGTTACCGAAGCAAACGCCGTTTCAATTTTAGATTTCATCTCGTCTGATGAACTACACACTTGCGAATAAACACAATTTTTTACGTAAACCCACAAAAAATGTCCATTGGTGTAAGGTCCGGGGAACGAGGAGCCAGGATATGGGTCCTCCTCTGCCAATCCACTCGGTAAATTGTTCATTTAAGTAGTCTCGAACAGGCCGCGCGTAATGAGCTGGTGCACCATCATGTTGAAACACAATTTGACAGTACCTAAGTAGCCACAGGTAAGTTTTCGAGGGTCTCTTCCACAACTCTTGCAAGTACATTCAAGTATTCCTCGGCGTTGACACGTTGTGGCAACCAAATTGGTCCGATAAATTGGTCACCGAGGATACCAGCCCAGACGTTGATACGCCACTGAGCCCACATGTGCTCGTTGTGCGTATTTATTATACCATTTCTAGTAAAGGAAGCCTCGTCCGTCCACAGCACCTTTGTTGGAAACCTTGGGTCGGTTTGCACCCGGTTGTTGTACCAAGTACAAAAGTTGATTCTTGGCGCGTGGTCTGCAGTTGTGAGTTCTTGGGTTCGATGAAAATGCTAGGGATGTAGACCGTCGCCCGTCGCCACACCAGTGTATGGTTCACATTAAATACAGCGGCAGCTCGAAGAGTACTAGTTCTAGGTTCGTTGCTAAAGTGCTCGATAATCTGTGTCTCCAAAACGGTGCCAGAGCGAGAACCAGGGCGTCCCTCACTCGCAGAACGATGGAAGGAACCAGTACTTTGCAGCCGTAGACACATGTTCCTGAAGCACGTATACGACGGCAGGCGTCGCTGATCAGCGGCGGGTTTCCCGTCAACAAACCGTTGCTGGTATAAATTTCATGCTCCATAGATACTATCTCCAGCAGCACCAACACAGAGAATCATAGTATTCACTGTTTGAATATTCTTCACCACGACGAGGTATTTTGAAAACCGTTGACAACACGTAACGCGGAACCGAGCAATTGCAAAGCAGCGACTTCACCTCGGGACGATTAGTATGCAACTAGTCAAGGTCAATTCGGGACTCGTTCGGGACTTGCAAAAAATTAATAAAAAATCAAGAATAGGTAGTTACCTAAACCTACGTACATTTTAGGGTTCCGTTTACCGAAAAACCAATAGTGACTGATATTCTTATCTACAGACACACCTATGCAACTAATTAAGATTTTTAACACTTAAATAAAAACAATAAGTATTCTTAATCAGTTTTGAATCTAAATACGGTAAGTCAAAACTTATTACGTTTGTAATTTTCTAACGAGAGGTTATTATACCCATTCCTTGCATAAGTTAAGGTATCAAGTACAAGCGAAGGCTTATTAAATGGGCATATTTTTACTAAAACAGGGCCCCCACATTGAAATAATTAAATAATATGAAATTAAAACAATATGAAAGAAGTTAGTTATTAAAACTATATTTTATACGGAACCATTTCATAATGATGCTTTTATTAGTGGGCGTGTCAAAGGCACCGCTGGTTACTCGCCGCTTGGCCGGTATTGGTCAATAATTCATTGATAAATACCGACAATCCGACGTTGACTAAAGAGATTAAAAATACGTTGTAAAACAGACACGACATTGAAGTGTTTTCTTGCTTCTGAGAAGCTATCCAAGACTGATCTGAGCATGAAAATTAAAAGATCGTAATTAATTATTGAAAACAACAAAGTTAATAGTACCATTAATAGGGGTAGATGCAAGAAGTTTTCATTGAATTTACTTCACATTATAAAAACTATGTTTTTATTACACTGATTAGTTGAATTAGACGATAGGCATTAAATGTGCCGATACAAATAAGTCGACTCTGTTTTATAATCTTTAAAATTGAATTTTAAAGTTATTTCTAGGGTCATCACTGCGAAGTTTTCGCACTAAACTTCAAAGCAAAATAATTAAAAAACCCATGCACTTAGGTACCTCACACCGGTGCCATAGGTATACAACATACATATATTTTATATACTGAAAGTATTATTTCATATTTCTGAAACAGATTGTATAATATGTAAAGAAAACCCTGTCCGATCCATAAGGATAATAAAGGTTAGGTAAACACATGACCAAATAAAATATTAAATTTTACATAATCATCATACTGACAATACTAATGAATTTTGAATTTTTTTTTTCCGCGAATTAATTCCAACTTCTTCAAAATTTGGTAATATTTAAAAAGTGACAACATTTTCAGCGTTATTATTATGAGCGATGTGACCGCGTGCCACATGTCCTGCCCCCCTTCGCCCGCGCATGTATAGCCTACTGCACACGTATTAAGTTACCTCGTTTTGCGAAATAATATTTATTTTTTTAGGGTTTTTTTTTTTAGTTTAGCTCGTCTTTTTAGGCATTAGTAGTATAAGTTATCGATACCTAACAATACCTTCACGGATCGGACAGGGTTATCGTTACATATTGTATATATGCATATTTTGGGGTACTAAGACACAACCTTTTAAAAACGACATGTGAGTAAAAGTTTACATCTGATGAAACTGCAAAGTAACCGTTAACTTTCTTCGTGTATGAAACATTAACGTTTTTTTAACTGTGTTAAAAGTTTTCTCATAATAAAAACAGATACGTAACCTGAAAACGTGTCACAGAGTACGCTTGCTAAACCGAATTCAGTTTACCAAGTCCCTGTAGAAAGTTCTAGATGCGCAACTAACAAATTGGCAACGCGACGCGAGGGGTGGTAGGTCGCGCATGCGCACGGGCTTGCGCGTGAGTGGACGCACGCTCGAGCCGCGCGCCCATTCGTCTTGTTTAAACCCATTTGACTAATTATTACTGTAAAATTGTTTGCAAAATTGTCTTGTAAACTTAGTTTGGAGTTTTGATGTATTATATTCGTTATATCTTGTATTTTAAGGTCGTAGCTAGATCTCAGCCTTCGTTGTTCTGTTATTCTAATAGCCCTTTTCCGCCTTTTTACACAGCTCGATATTGTAAAATAAAAACTTGTGTTGAGGTTTAAATGAAATGAATTTTCATTATATCTATTTATCTTCTCGTTAGCATATTATTTACCTTATTATTGCAGGATGTAATGATACATTCAAAATTCCAAAAAAAAAAAAAAATCTTATTCTTCCTCAGCCTAAAGAGGTTCACAGCTGGACAAAGGAAGCCCCCCCTAAGTTGAAGGTTCCCCCCTAAGGGGGAAGGGGTCCCCTAAGTTGGGGGGTTTGCCATAATCCTCACGCTTGGCAGGCGGGTTGGATTGCAATAATTTGATATTCCACAAGAGAAACGCTGCTGCCCGCTTCCCTGGTGAGACTTTCCTTAGTGGCGACTAAGGTATCTCTCACCAGGGATTTAGGGACTTACGACATTCACGGGAGAATATGCGTTGGTACTATTCTAAGCCCGGTACCACACGGTTAGGTTACACACCAAAACTTTGCATCAGTATCGTTTTTAAATCACATCATTTAAACAAACCGTATTTGCATTGACCCCGACCAAACAAATCGAACCTTCCTCCAACCTTTGATTGAACGATTACCCGCGTAGGCGCATACGAATATTATCGCACACACACACAAACACGCATATCCTTTCCACTTTCGCCTGACACTGATACCCTTCGATAATCTCAGTTCTAAGCAAAGATGAGTAATTTAATGGAGGCGTGTTTATTGAAAATTATCGTATGTCGGACCGGCGCCGGAGCACGCACCATCCACCATCTTGGCGCAGATAAATCAATAAGGGTTACCTATTATTCAAAGTTTGAGCTATTCATTTTGCAGTTGTGTTGCTTTAGTGTAGATATTGTCGAAGCTTTGAGTTTAACGAAATTGAGTGAGATAATTGCTGACGAAATTATTGTGCATTTAATGTTGATTGATGTTTCTTAATTTTTTACTGAAAGAAAGAAATAAAAAGCATTTTTTAATACAGTTGCTCAAAAAGTGGTGTATTACAGGGACGTATAGCGTTCGGAAAGTGGGCTATTACACACTCGTGCTTTTTCTTTACCTTTTCCGAACTAGTGCGTTCTCTTTCCCAACTGTCAAAATATTGTCTATTAAAAATAAAAAAAAACCAACCATGAAGTTTTTACTTTAAAAAAATCATAGAAGTTTTTATGATTCATGCAAATAATTCTAAAAAGAAGCTACTAATTTGTTTCAATATCAGATTTAATGATTTAATTCAATGAGTTAGGTTAGGTTTTATTTAATTTCATCTCATTTCATTTTCATTTCATATCAATAAAAAAATTCTACTGAAGACTTGGCTGTATGGGCATAGTTCCCTTTGCCTAATCGAATGGGTGAAGAAAAAAAATCTCTGCTTATATTCTTTTACGGTTTGCGCCATTTTTCAAAAATTTTCTTTGCGAGTTTATTGTGTTTTTATTATTTTAATAAATTGCTTAATTTTTTCGCAACTGTATTAAAAATAGTTGTTTAGTACACGTGTGGAACCGTCATTGCAACTTGTTCCGACTGTCAACCCTCACCTTCGGCTGCGCCTCGGCTCGGGTCGACATTTGTCGGAACTCGTTGTAATGACAGGCTTTCCGCACTTGTAATGAAATATACTATATTACCACTTGTGCCTGAAAATCATAAACTTAAACTAAACACAATTAATAATAACAAAAAACAAAATAATATAAAAAAGTACCTATCAATATTTAAAAAAAAAAACAGAAAATTCTATACGAGGCCAAAAGGCTTCTATCTCAGCATGATGCTTCGACATTTAAAAAATGAATGTCGCAACACTGATATTCTGATAGAGCCTTTTGAATAAACATAAACAAAACTGGGCTTTTACCAAGGCAACTTGTATTCTATCTCCTTTCGCTACCATGTCCAAGAATTGATCTAACTGCAATGCTTAGATATCGAATTCGGGTTGTGGAGGTCAGACGGCAGTCGCTTCACGGAAAAACATCATCATCTCAGTCACATGATGTGCACTGCTGGACATATGCCTCCCCTAAGGATTTCCAAAATGAACGGTTGGACGTGGCCTGCATCCAGTGCTTCCCTGCGACTTTGGTCATATCATCCGACCACCTAGTCGGTGGGCGTCCGACGCTGCGCTTGCCGGTACGTGGTCGCCATTCAAGAGCCTTTCTGGCCCATCGGCCATCGGCTCTACGAGCTATGTGCCACGCCCACGGAAAATATCCAAGTTTAACAAGCCAAAAATCAGCAGTTAGACTGGTAAAGCGAACCCCAGACCCCAATGCTGAAAGAGATTCGGATGCGACTGGGATTGACGCTGAGATTTAGATGATGAAGTACGATCGCCAACGTCTTTCAATATATTTCGTCGGTCAAATCATTGACATAGTTATGTTCGCTCCTATAAAAATAAACGAAATGCATTTTTATCTAAAGTAGTATTCCAATACTTACCAAATCTCTGCTTACAAACTTAGCAGGCTTATAAATAAACATTTGAAATAGCATTCCACATTAAAACACATCTAGAGTTACTTAGCCAAAGTCCGGCTCACTATCAGGGTTCCAATGATGGTTCGCACTTAGCCTCCGTCGAGGATCACGACTCCCATACTAGCCATAAATATGTGCGGTACCGGTGATTACGAATCTAATGCGAAATATTAATTTAAATGTACTTATTAGGCTGATTATATGGGAGGCAACTCTGTGAGATAATTTGAGAGCGATTTTTGAAAAATATGTAAGATTCATTGGTGTCATCAAATATGTATTATGAAAAACACGTTCTCGATCATTACTGGCCAGTCCTTTTCGTAGCAGCTGGAGTCATCCTGGCATTTTTTTCTCGGGAATTACTGGTCCGATTTAAAAAATTATTTTTGCGTTGGATATCCAATTCATTCAGGAAGGCTTATGCTATATAGCACCACGCTGCAACTAATAGGAGCGGAGTAAGAAAAAAACAGCGCAGCTGGTATCTAAATATTTCTAGAGACATCTTTTTTTTTTTTTTAAGAAAGCCTATTATAATCTCACCGTGAAAACCTAGATGATGAGAGCTGTCAATTGGGTCAATCCATAGCATCACAGGTTCTATTCTGTAAAAATCTTATCGTAACAAGATCTATGAAGTGACCCTAAAGTGAGGTATCAATCGAATGAATGATGGCTCAATTCACTTACGTTTCTATGGTGAAAATATAACAAAACCTTAGTACATATGTACGACAAGCTACAATATATATTTCCATTTTAAGCTGAACTCCCATTGTACCTATAGGTTTTTAGTACAATCAGAAGTCTGCTTATAATGTGTATAGCTTGTTGAGTAACCGTGCGTTTCTGCATGTAGAAAAAATGTGTTTGGAATCTCGTGTCACATTTTGCTTGTTAGCCTACATTCTCACCCAATGTTAGGCAAAGGATTCCCGTTTTAGTTTAACGGTAAATTCTGCTTGTGAGATATGGTTTGTATGAGATCAGTACACTTTTAAATCTCCTTTTCTCGTGCGTATCTTTGGCTTATTTTGTTTGATTAATTGCAAAAAAAGTATCTGAATTTGAATTACTTATTTTTTGGAATCAGCAGCGTTCTTATTTTTTTAAACTCCTGTGTCCGTATCTTGGTTTAACGTGTGTGGCCTTCCTTAGCCAGTAAGTGGTCATACATTTCAGTAGATCGTGTTTAAATCGCCAGCGCTGCGATCTGGGCATACCGTCGTCCGTCAAAGTCTGCTTCAGATACGTACGAGTTGCAGAGTTTTATTTGAAAATTTTCCATAGTCGGTGGCTACCGTAACTGTATATTACCCAAACAAAGAAATAAACGATGTGATATTATAGGTTAATTGGATGCATGTAACTGTTAAAAAGAGATTTTTCATTTAACCTTTAGGCGTTTATCTATTCTATGGTTGCAGGAGTTCAAGTTTTTTTTTTTTAATTCATCGGTATACGCTCCTATAGATTAACGTGGACATAATTGTAATATTCTATCTAAAGGCGAATGTCTTCAATGATTAGAAGCAGCTCATCTCGTCATCATATGTCAAGCCTCCGGTTAGTTTCCAGTGTAACTAAATGCAGCTGATGACCATTATTTTTTACATGGATCGACTGCCAATCAGGCCTCCACAACCTAGTTTCTGAGCAATACAATACTCCTTGGTAAGTAGAACCAGCTTATCAAATTCGCGTTTAATAGCCGTTTATATCATTTTAGATATGGAATATTAACACTGACAGCTTTTGAACACGGTCAAGATATGTTGAGTGAGTTCAGCTTAATCGGAGAAATTCACTCTAAGAGAACGATCACTATTCCTTACAATGAAACGTCATATTTATGAGATTCGGTTTATTAATATGTATATTAATTAAAATGCAATATTTCTTTCGATTTTTTGAAGTGAAACTTCTTTAGGCACGCTTGACTTAGGGAGTAAACTGGCGAAAGCGTTACGAAAAATGTTACGAAAAATGATCGGGCAAGGCGAACGGAAGCAAAGTATAGTCCTATTTCGTCTGTACTACAACCAAGGAGTTGGCTCATGTAAATATTGCATGACTTGTCGAGTATGAAGTTGTGAGTTCGCATCTCGCCGAAGGCAATATATATTTTTTGGATCTTTTTAAGATTTGTTAACAATTGATTACCTAAGAGCACAAATAATTTATAAATTTCGTTCTGTTCTGGCTTTTATATTGTTTTATATATTTTTGCTGAACATTTCTGATATAATTGAAAGTATAGAAGAAGATATCGTCACAATACGATAATTGGACACAAAGTACAAATTGCTTTCGAGCCTCATAAGCTCAATTATTAAGCTAAGTACCTTGATTGATTAAGAACTATGAATTTCTTCGAGAACATGACGCTGCGAACACCCCCCGACCCCCTCATTGATTACCTCACCCCCCCGAGGATTATCTCGGGAACCAGAGGTCGTGGACTACCCGAGTTTGGGGTCCCCTGAATCAGGAGGAGGAGCCCGACCTTTTGGCCCCGTGGGAATCCACTGCCCCCTCTCCCCCTCCTCCCTACCCCCCGCAACCCCACGAAATCTAACCCCCCCCCGCCCCCTTTAGTTACCTCACACCCCCGTGGATGATCTCGGGAACCAGAGGTCGTGGACTACCCGAGTTTGGCGTCCCCTGAATCAGGAGGAGGAGCCCGACCTTTTGGCCCTGAGGGAATCCACTGCCTCCCCCTCCCCCCTCCCTCCCCCGCGAAACCTATCCCCCCCCGGCCCCCTTTAGTTACCTCACCCCCCCGTGGATTATCTCGGGAACCAGAGGTCGTGGACTACCCGAGTTTGGGGTCCCCTGATTCAGGAGGAAGCCCCCGAGGGAATCCACTTTTTTTTTTTAAATTGGAGGTCTATGCAAAAATATTAATTTATAAATGAAAGCATGAAATAAATTTAAATATTTATAGAAAATTAATATATGTATATGTGTATACATGTATATATTGTACACACACTCGTTTTTTTGTAACCCTTTATTTAGCGATACCCTCACAAATGTTTATGTCAAACGATTAACATTAACAAAGCAAAAAAATTAAATAAACAAAATGATTAATTAAGGCTTCATAGCTTCGATGTTATCTCTCTCTAAGTCCGTGAGAGTACGGGGTGCGAACATGCATAAGGGTACACAGGAAGCGCGGGCGCAGATAATGAGTGTCGGTGTGTTCTCAGTGCGGCGCAATGAATTAATAGTGGCATTGCTATCTTCATTGCGGTCATACTACGTCGAATACACACATTAGCGAGGTTCGGTCACGAATGGAGGTGTATGGAGGAGGATGGTGCTGTGATTTGGAGTTTTTAGTGTGATTCAGTAATGTTTTGGGGATTTCAGCTTGTTCCTAACGTGAACTCTGTGATGTATAGTTAATACTGAACTACTTAGGTACTGAGTGATGTAATGGTCTTGTTTGTTACACTAGAGATTTATAGACAACTAGGGGTCACTCGCGACTTCGTTCGCATGGAGTTAGTTATTTGAACATTTTATTTTAACCCCAAAAGAGTCAGTTACAATAGACAGATTATTGCACTTCTAGATCATAATATATACAACATACATTTTGCATTTTTGTCATGGTTCACTCCTATTGGTCGCAGCTTGATGGTATATAGCCCAAAATTATTCCTGAGATTAGCTCGTTCAAACAAAGTCTTCAGCTTTATTTATATTGACTAGCGGCCGCCAACGACTTCGTTCGCCTGGAGTTAGTTACGCTAGGCTCCTAATGATCGCAGCGTGATGCTATATAGCCTAAAGCCTTCCTGGATTAATGGGCTATCCAACGCAAAAATATTTTTAAATGGGACTAGTAGTTCCTGGGATTAGCGTGTTCAAATAAACAAACAAACTCTTCAGCTTTATATATTAGTAAATATAATAACATACATTAAAATGATAGAACTTTTTAATTAAGTGTAATTTTGGACTAGTAGTGTGATAAAATTTTCAAAATGCTCTGATAAACACAAATTTACTGACCTGGTCAGGTTTGATGCCAAAAACAAGCAGAAGAACGTGATGTAACTCAATTTCGTCACCGATGAATGTGCTTTTAAAGCACCACAAACATTTTAATCCACCTTGATGGTATAATCCTCTCCATACCCGCTAATAATTGCAACAGACCCATCTTTGCTTGGATACAATTCACGATTGCCGATGAAATGCTCAGGAGAGCAATTTTCGCATTATAAATAAATTCGCTCAATTATAGGCGCTAAAGTGGTGAATACTAAGATCATCTTCAATAGTATCCGTGCCGCGTATATCTTTGTTCTCACACGATTATAATTGGATGCTCCATTCAATGTTTTTCGATTTAAAAGGTTGCAATGTTTTTGCAACTTTGTTGTTTTGGATTTGGAAATCTTTGTAGTTGTTCATGTTTTCGTCCAAAGTAATTATTGAATGTCTTGATCGAACATTCTCGTTGATTTTACTTAATTCATGTTTACTATTTTGTGACAATTTCTGAAACATTTTGAAGGCATCTTGAAATATTATACTTAACTGTTTGTTTTGATTGTGTTTATTAAACGTCCGGTTTATTGTAAAGCCCACTTGACTGAAGTGATAGATAAGATTTTGCAAAAAAAAAAACGACCGTTTTAAAAAGGTCCGATTATCCAACCTAAAACTTGAGAAACATTCGTTCAACTGTAAGGCATCGCATCGTCTAAATTAAGTTTAATAACGTAGACTAACAAGCTCATATCCTTCACGCCTTGCAGCCGTAGCGAGCATAAATTCGTACCATCAACCGACAGGACTCGCACCACCGACCTATTTCATAAGCTCACGAAGAAAACTTACTTAGACCTCCCAAACAAGCGATTATAAACTTTACTATTCGGACTTGAGAGTTGGGTGTTCGTTGTGAGTAATGTGACGGAAAGTCGTGTGTTTTCGGTTACCATGGCGACCGAAATGTCGGTGAGGTGCAATGCAATAGTTTAATCTGGCTGCGGGCACGACCACACGAACTCGCCGCCCGCGGAGGCCTTGCGAGATGAGTAGCACTGTGTGAAGTTAAACTTTCGATTTAAAGTAGACGTAAAACAATATCTTATCAAAATGCAGATTAACCGTTTAATTACTGCGGCATTGCAAGCAATGGTATATGTTTGTTGGTGATTTCATGTCAGTCGTCGAATGCTCATTATAGGGCCTAGAAGACGGTACATTTTTGGGAGTATCACAACTTATTTATACTCAAGTAAATTTGACATGATAACCAATATGGACCAATAGTAAACAGGCATCCATTAAAAAACAAGAAGAAATTCATTATCAGAAATATTCGCGCAGAATGTAGTCAAAACTGGATAAGATTCCTGTTTTCATATATCCGGACAAATGATTCACAACACATTAATCCTCTATCTTGAATCATAGATCGATTTTATTTTATTCAAGATCCTTTACATTACAGAGTCTCTCACAGATTTCCATATTCACTAAACTCGGTTTATCCACAGTGTCGTCCAGCGCTAACTCGTCACCAGTGTCGCAAGCGCAACAGACGACTTAATATCAGGCGCATCACTACCCTAATGACTCCTACAAATAGCTTCCACGAATGTACGTAATGTATAGCCGCAGGCGCATAATATTATGTTTTCAGTTTTTACATACATTTCTATGTGAGAAGCGGGTCTTAACTCTGTGTAGCTCTGGGATGTACCAAGTTTGGATACCTCGTGTGTTTCCTGAAAGATAAGATAAATATTATTTATGCGTTATAATTAATTTCAAAATTGCAGACTGACCGACAGTTCATCTCCCAGATATCATCATCATCATTATCAACCCTTTTATCGTCCTACTGCTGGGCACAGGTCTCCTCTCATACAGAGAAGGATTGAGCGTAATCACCACGCTTGCTCAATGCGGGTTGGCGATTTCAGACTTAAAGTCCAGGTTTCCTCAAGATGTTTTCCTTCACCTTCAGTCATTGGTGTCCAAGATATACTTAGAAAGTACATATAACTTTAGAAAAGTTACATTGGTACTTGCCTGACCTGGAATCGAACCCGTGCACTCATACTTGAGAGGCTGGTGTTTTAACCACTAGGCCACCACGACATTAACATTACTCCCAGATATACTATTTAGTATATATACATACTAAAACTATATACTAAAAAATGCGTCTGCAATGCAACTCTGAAACTACCATGTACGTGAAATCTTAGATGAAGTGAGCATCCACCTTTTTAGGGCGAGAGTTTTACAGAATCTATACGCAGTTGTGCTGTGATTCAAGGATATGTAACTTGAACTTAACTTGGACTGCCTTCCAAATGTAGCCTTAATTTAAACCAAAAATTTGTAATTCTGCATGAAGAATTTGTTGGTACGCTTGAAGATAGTACTTATAATTAACTTATTGTATCAAAAAGGTATACCAAAACTGTTCCGACTCGCGATTGATAAGACCGAGTACAAGAAGCTGACGGCCAATCTTCAGGACTGAAGAGGCACTGGAAGAAGAAGAACAATCAAAAGGGTATCCCCTTTATGACAATATGCTAAAAATCAGGAAATTGGCAATTCTGAGTAACTAAACATTATAATTATCTTCACAACAGAACACAACAACACATTCTAAAATCTAATTATATCTTTATAAAACATTGCTATTCGAAAGTAAAAGGGACGCTCTGCAAATATAGGTCACCATTCACACTAATCTATCCAGTTATACGAAAAATCCGCGATAATTGGTTGCGTGCGCGCACGACGTTGGCCGAGAGTTGACGTTAATAAACACGTTTGGAACGTATTGATTTGTTGCCACGGTGTATCGAGATCTAATTTGTAAGGCTTCTGTAGAGGTTAAACGGTTTGTAAATGATTGGCTAGCTAGCTATTTAAATTGATTTTAATGTTCGAATTTATGGAAATACCGCTCATAAGCGACAGGTCACCGCATACTGCAGCACCTATGTTTTGAATACATATAGGTGTAAGCAATTGGTGCATCAACCGTTTTTATAATACCAATGGGTTACAGTTGTGTATGTGAATATTTGTGTGAAGGCTAGATTGTCGTTCTATGATTTCCATAATCAGGCGCCATCTTGGATGCCGTAACATACATTGTTGTGTATAAGTGTTAAGTGTTATTTGAATTGCTATTTCACACAACCCAAAGATCACGAGAATTTTCCAATTGACAGTCGTGATCGACTACATACAACACGAAGGCACCTATCAACACGTATCTACGAGTATGTATAAGAAAATGTCAATCCTTTGCGAGTTCGCACGACGCCGCCACCGTCCGGGGTCGTCCGATTCGGCCGCGTCCGGCTGTTGACATTCACGAATATTATTAGGCATTGTTTCGGTGTCCGGAGCTGAGAAATAAGGTTGATATGACATGGCAGAATAGTGCATACCTTTACTATGTTACTTTCTTCACCTGTACATATGTTTTGTCTATTAATGGCTAACTATACAGAAAAAGAAATTGAGACAGTTTTGTAAATAGATTCATCAATCAATCAATAATTTATTTTGTTAAACATAGGTATGGTTAGAGGTAGGTATGTGCACTATGTTTTGCTAATTTGCATGGCGTACAAAATTAAAATAAACAATATAATAAAGGCGGCATGTCAACATAAGATTACTATGGAGGCATGAGGAACAGAAAGTAAAGTTCACTCATCCTCCGTATAAAAGGGAGGATCCTCCGACCAGACGGGTGTTATGTCTGGCGGGCACTTGCCCAATGCTTGAAATTGGCAAGTTGTATGTACGCTAGTTGCACGATAAACTCTGATTGCGAGATGTAAAATTTGTGTGACGTCAGTATGACGCGTTGTTTCTTTGTGGCGTTTGTAGGTACCGTTACAATTACATTAAAAAATAAACAATTTAAAATTATGTTATGCTGATTCTTCTTCTTCGAACATTCTCACCGTAAAACTTAGATGAAATGACTGTGGAGGAAACTGCCATTCGAACTAACGCTAGGAACACTGTTGATAATGCAGTATAAGTTCACTTCACTCCACTTTTCACAGTTTTTTACGGAATCGATCGGATGTTTCTACTAATTTAAAAATACCGCAGTGGTCTCTTGTTTTATCGTGTCAAAACAAAAACACAGAAGTCGGCCACTGACTACTGAGACGCTTATGCCTTGGTACGGACGACAGCAGGTCAAGCTACCCGAAATCATCAAATATTTCCAATCAATCTTGAGCCTTAATACTTTAGTGATAAATTTGTAAATCTAATTAAGAAAAAAAAAAGAATAATTTTGTGTTATCTCCCACACAATGAAAGGAGATAGCCAACGTTACCCGTTCGTAAACATTACAAAAAGGCACATTTTCTATATTATTTTAGTTAATACAGTATTTACAGCAGTAATCTCGTATTTCACTTATTTTTTAAATCTCAGTTATGGCCCAGCTGGTATTTAATGAATGGCGGATGTGCAAGTAACCTCTATGGGCGATATGTCCGTCTGGTTCTCAAGACATATCACGAACTGGCCATAGGTTACTTTGCCTACTTATAGTAAATACCAACGCATTAGCTAAACATAATTCAAAATTACTAAAGTTACGTCATCAACACTGCAAAACAAATTTGTTTTAATCTTCAGATTTTTTAATAGTGTTCCTTACTCAAAGGATTGCTAAGCCTCCGCTCCCTGTCCGTGTTTTTTGTCTCTTAGTAGGCAGTACCATATGAGCTGTAATAGTTAGATAGTTAAAATTTTCACAGAGTGTGTGTTTTTTTGCATGCAGTAAGGAAATAAAATGTGGTTTTTCGGCATTTCGAATGCGATTACGGCTCACACGTGACCCCTTTTCTTATAATTCTGGTGTCACCCACCAAAGGAAAATATTGTCTGCTGATCTCACCGCTGGATGAGCAATTAATTAATCTCGAAGTCTTTTGACGCCACTACGCCACAGCTTTACTTCACCTGTGTTTTACTATGCCAAACATACATGGGGATTATTCCTCTCACGCCTTTAAACCGGTTCAAAGAATCAAAATTATAATTATCATTCCGTGATTCGTCGCGTTCCGGCATGATGTTTGGTGAAGCCGTACGGAGGATGGGACTGAGCAGTTGTGTTGCGATGTGTGCCGGGTATGATGCGCCAATGTTCTTGTGTCGTGGCTTTGGTCGTGGAGGGTCTCCAGATCAATCTCCCTCTGACGCAGCATCGTTGGTTGTGTTGTTGGGTTTAGCATCACCATGCTCAACTATCGTCTTTCGTCCTATTCACTCAGTTTGTTTGAGTTAAAAGGCTTTTAATAAACTAGCGCGCTTTACCATTAACGATTGCATCACTGCTCACCGTCAGGCGGGATTGCGGTCAAGTTCTACTTTATGATTATAAAAAAATATATCCCAAAAACATTTACCAGTCAGTTATGCGATATTGTAGTCACTTATACATAGTAGTAACCTTTGCTCTTAACGACGACTGAACGTCAAGGATACCAACAAACGGGTCGTGGTTTGACGGATGTAATGGCAAGGTCCCATGTGTGACGTTCATGACAGGCAGACAGACGGAATATAAGTGTGCATTGTTTTTGGCATTGGCTTGCTATGAATTTAGCGATGGAGTCGGATATCGCTTACCTACTAATAAATTGGCACATCGCCAAAAAATGTGGAACTGAGTTTGTTGCATATTATATATCTATTTATTAGCGTCTATATTAGTACCTCAATAGTATAATCAATAGTCATGAATCTGTAAAAAATGTAAAATTAATTTCAAACATTTATAAGATCTTTGATCATTGTGTCTGTAGACTACGAAAAATGTAGACGTGCCGAACTATTACCATATGATATGTGAAACTATATCAGTCAGATTTAATTTAATTAATATTATTGCTAACTTTTTTTAGTCAACTACATAGTTGAATAAATAAAACTCACCATGCACAAAAGGCTTAAAACTAATAACATAAATATATATATATATATATATATATATATATATTAACTATTTCATAACTATATATTTTGAACTAAATATATTAAATCATCATCATCACCTCAGCGTCAATCCCAGTCGCATCCGAAGCTTTTTTCTGTTTTGGATTCTGGGGTCCGCTTATCAGTTTAATTGCTGATTTTGGCTAAACTTCGATATTTTCCGTGAAGCGACTGCCGACTTACCTCCACAACCCGAAGCCGATATCGAAGCATTGCAGTTAGACCAATTGTTGAATTTTTGAGGGCTCCAACAACCCGTAACGACATATTGAAATGTATTCAATGTATATGAAAATTCCCCACATTTAATATTAATTTGGTTATAATTAGTGTTTTACCCCTTTATTCGTAAACGTTGGTTAAAATTAAGTAGTGACTTTCATACATTGTCGGCCTCCGTGGCGCAGCAGCCAACACGCCTGCCTGCGACTTGGAGGCCCCGGGTTCGATCCCCGGCCAGGTCATGATGGAAAACGATCTTTTCCTGATTGGCCTGGGTCTTGGATGTTTATCTATATATGTATCTATTATAAATATAGTGTCGTTGATTTAGTATCCCATAAAACAAGTGTCGAACTTACTTTGGGGCTAGCTCAATCTGTGTGATTTGTCCGTATATATTTATTTATTTTATTTATTTACATTTTTGATGTTTGCCCGCATTTAACCTTAATCGTCGTTTATAAACAACTTCAGCCAAGTATAAGTACACTTTTTAGGGTTTTTTTAAACTTTGATCCGAAAAGTAACTATATAGTTACTTTTCGGATCAAAGTTTATCAAAGTTTATCAAAGTTTAAGTGTATCTACCTCTTTCGAACAACCCTTGGCCTATATAGGCCAAGGGTTGTTCGAAAGAGGTAGATACTGTGGCCCTTGGCGCACAGCCAAGTGAACACGAATGGGTTTTTGTGAGTAAAAATCTGACACGCCCTTCCGATTATTTCTAAACGAAAAACAAAAGTGTAACTAATTATATGAAAAATATACGTATTATTTACTGTACAAAATTTTTTTTTTATAATTATAAATTAGCGCTTGACCGCAATCCCGCCTGATGGTAAACAGTGATGCGAACGTTGATGGCAAAGCGCGCTAGTTTATTAAGAGACTATTCACTCAGAAAAACTGAGCGAATAGGAAGGAAGACGGCAGTTGAGCGAGGTGATGCAATGTTAAACCCAACAATACGACCGACGATGCTGCGCCAAAGGGAGATTGATCTGAAGACCCTGCACGACCAAACTCCCGACACAACAACATTAGGCGCACCGTACCCGGCCCACATCGCATCACAACTGCTCAGACCCGTCTTCCGTACGGCTTCACCAGACATTATGCCGAAACACGACAAACACCATTACACCGCCATTACTCCACCGATAAAAGAGCCATAATAAGGATTTTACACACACTGGCTGTTTCGTCTTCTACTCTTCTATTTCTGTCAACTCATGAACAGAAATCAGGTAAATAAATCTAGTATCTTGCACACGCAGACTAAGTAGATTCTGTTGTTCAAAACAAACTTAATTGGAAATAATAATCAAGGAAAAAACTGTATACACAGTTCAGAGTTCACGTGGAATAACAGGACAAGGGAACGAGGAAGGGCTAAACAAAGGCGTAATATCTAAACAAGTCAATTAAACAACGGAATGAGGAAAGCATCGTGTGATGATCGCCAACAATAACTGTCCACTCGGTAATGAGTGCTTTCTCAGCTTCTTGTGTACGGCATTGTACGCTTTTCCCCGTGAAAAACTATACGGAGCGGCGGTTGTACCATGCGGCTAACTACAGTTTCTTGATCGGGGGTTTATGTTAGATGGATGGTTTAGACAAAACATTGATTTAGTCATTTTGTATCTCATAGATTAATAGATTAATTAATTATTTATGTTTACTTCACCGGCATTAGTGGTGTTTTCGGAGGAAACTATATTGATTTGGTAGGTTTTTAATCCTGTTAAATTCACGTGGAATATCACCAAAATATGGTATATTGTTATTTAGTAAAAGAAAATTGTTTTCTAAATCAAAGTCAAATGTGCATTGTAAACAAATGTTTATAGCTTATGTAAATCAAATTTAAATTACATGATTACCATATACCATTTGTGATTACGTTGAAGTCACGGCATTAAACTCACACTCGGTATTTTGTTCTTTTATGTATCAATAAATCATTCAGTCAGTTTAAAATACTTTACTAAGTGATACGGGCAGGTATTAATGTTACAGGTCAGTTTCAATAATCAAATTAAGGAATTTATGTATTATAATATAGTATTAATAGCTTAACAAAATTAAACTTTCTTATATATTATTATAATAAAATATCAATTCATCAGTTACAGACTTAAATACCAATAAAGCTTAAGACTATAACTGTGTTGTTTACTGGGTAAAAAAAAGTGATTCTATTTACTCCATCATTCAGATTATAGAAACATATTGGATTCGTATATTTTGTTTTATCATATAAATAAAAATTGACAAATATAAAAGGCATCAAAGATTAGGAGTGGTGTCTGGTGCCGTCACTTGTTGCTAAAAAGTGTAGCAAGGAGTGACGTCACACGAGTTTTCAACTCACTGTATCGTCTTCATTTTTTGTTTATATGAAAAAAAAATACCGTCTATTGTTTTTGGAAATCTGACTGACGGACTAATTAGTTTTTTTTAGTCAACTAACCTATTATTATTTCAGTTAAAGGTGTGTATTCATTCCTTGGGCCCCCTACTTACGGTATTAGAGCGGTGGTGTTTGAGTCCCACATGTGTTCTCTCTAAAAGGCGGGTCTCTATAATGATATCCCAAGAAAAAAGGTAACCTGCCATTCTTTGACCTTACTTTCATTTCCTCTGCCTAATTCAATTAGATTCTTCACGCACTTTATTAAATGTCTTAACAAGTGTTATCTCATGATTAACTTTGCAGTGTAAATGGTGCAACCGTTCCTTCCCATATCACCCAGTATATGAGTTATCGCGTAATTGCGTTCGACGAGCGCTCTTTCAACCGAAAAAAACAAGCATCTCTCTCATTGTTCCCGCCAATTTTTCCCACATTTCGCCTTTTACAGTTACACTTTGGCTTCCTGATTTACTCGCAAAAAGTGTATAAATTGAATTCCTCATGCATCAAGCGCGCCGGGATCGTTTCATAATTTTTTCTTGCCCCGGAAAAGATTGTCTTTGTTGTTAGATAATTCTCGGTGTGTGAGCTGCCCTTATTTTTAGCTAGGTGGTGTGGACTTGCATGGTCTGTGGGAATCTTACTCTTTTGTGGATCATGATCATCATCATCAACCTTTTTATCGTACCACTGCTGGGCACAGATCTCCTCTTATAGAGAGAAGGATTGAGAGTAATCACCACTCTTGCTCAATGCGGGTTGGCGATTTCAGACTTAAAGTCCAGGTTTCCTCAAGATGTTGTGCTTCACCTTTTAATTAGTTACTTGTGTCTAAGATATATGTACTTGCCTAACCTGGAATCGAACCCGCACACTAATACTTGAGAGGCTGGTGTTTTAACCACTAGGCCACCACGACTTCAGTTCAGTTCAGTTTTGTGGATAGTGTTACTAAATTCATTGTACTTATACTGATGATTTTTACTGATTTTTTGTGCCAATATTATTTATTTGATTCTTAGTTTTACTTCTTTAGTTACTTATTGTTTGTGTATTAGTTATATTAAGGGTGTGTGAATACTAGTTCTAAATTTGTCTGTTATAATTAAAAATTTACAATAAGATGGATTTCTGAGTATGTCTTATTTTGTAAGTTAAAAAAAAAAGATTAATGATTCGTTAGGACTCCGTAAGATTTCTTATTTATATCTCCGAAATTAAATCAGTTAATAAAGTAGTAAATGAATAGTTAATGTGAAGATTAACTATTACTAGTCTTCTTAGAATTTCAGTTTCTGATCTCAAGAGATCAGATCAATGAGGCATTCTACGAAGTTAATTTAATTTTCTTTGGAAAATAAGAACGAAAGTCTATGAGTTAATGGACAACTATTAGGATAATGTATAAAATGGTACCGTTTATCCATATAGCGTCCAAGTCCGCAAAGTACAACGCTCCGGACTCCGTTTTCCATCGATCAAAGCACCAAACGAATGCATCCAAATACGGCCAAAACAAAACTTTCCCACTAATTCCACTGCGGATCGTGCAAGGAAGATTCACATGCGAAACGACCACTACATACACGTGAAACTATCAGTCAAACTACTAGTTAAACATCTACATAAGTCACGTCTCACGATTCTCTACGAGTAACAGTTTAATAATGTCCGCGAAGTGACCCACCACGACCCCAGTGAAATACGGTTGAACGGACTTGGGGCCATATTTTCCCCCATGCATCGTACTAAAGTCGTGTCTTCCTTGGTGGAAATAAAACGCGAGGTCCATCTCTAGGGGCATCGGTGCCTCAGATGCGCTATTTTAGACTCCAAAGCCAAACAGTTTATGCACCCAAAAGAGACAATCAAAATCCAATCTTATTACGTCCTGATAAGGCTGCTTTTAGGTCGTGTGGTATTAACTTATAAGTGAAATCAAAGTAGGGTGTACGGATAATGTCATGGGAAGAGCTCAATGAACGTGCGGACAGCGCGTGGACTGCAGACCGGAGGAACTTCCCAACTTATTAACCTCATTAGACAAATGAATTTCGGTTTTAATGTTAATGCGATAGAGGTATTATGAAATGCAGATAGAAATTAAGTAAACTTGTAGGCCATACTACCGTGATCTTCTGTCTCAATAAGTGTAAATCTGTTAAAAGTTTGTTTCCATTACTGAGGCCGATATTACGTTTACAGGAAATATTTCTTGGTAATGATTTGTTTTGTTTCACGTTAGGTGCGTTGTGAGTTTATTGAGCAATCATAAATTTTGAAATACCGTTCAATTAGCTATGGTAATCTTCGAGAATATTTCAACTATGGTCTTGTAAGCGTGCGTAAGATGTTTATTGGTCGTAAGTTAAGCGACTGATAAATTATGAGATAATTAAAACATACTTACGATGTAGAATACAGTTTGAGTCTATCATACCCATAAAAAGGGATGCTTGCACTTGCAATGCTTGGAAAGGAGTTAATGAAGTTTATGGAGATAAGTACTTCAATATGTTTACCCCAGGGTGAATTCAAACAAACTTTTAAACTGGTACTAGTTACTGCCTCTAATTACACTGATCCTCCACTTCGGAGCGCATCACCTGCGCCATGACTTAGTTTTCACATACATACTTCCTGACTTTTAAACTTTTTGCCTGCCGCTCATGAGACTAGTCTGATGAAATAGTGATCTTACCTAGATTCAAATACATGATTGACGTGTCAAAGTGTTCGTACAAACCTACTTACAGAAATAACCCTCAGTTTAATAGTAGTTTAATATATTTAATAAACAGAACCACTGTTTACAACATTTAAAATATTCTAATTAAAATAAATCACAGAGTGATATCAACATCTCTATATCAATACCCGTGGGATGACGTCTGCCCTTTCCTGTAGGAAGCGTCGTGACTCACTGACCCATTGCCTCGCCGGCCACGTTCATTTGCTAGCTTTGCATATACAGTGGATATTTGTATGGTTGAGTGTATGTGATGCCAGTGCTTTGGTACTGTATTTACGTAGATTTGAATAGAGAGACAAGTTTTGAAAAATGTTTCGTTTCCTACTTAATATTATATGTAGATGCGAAAGTTTGTGAGTACAAATGGAAGTTTGTTACTCTTTCACGCAAATACTACTACACGGATTTAGGTGAAATTCGGCACATGGATAGTTTATATTGACAGCATCCGTGGCGTTGCGGGAGCGAACGCGGCCGCTAGATTTCAAGGAGGCACGAGTCTGATCCCCGCGCAGTGCATATGTTTGTATGCATGAATATGAATATTTGCACTGATCTGGTCGTGCCTCGGAAAGCACGTTAAGCAGTTGGTCCCGGTTGCAATACGAATATCTAGTGGCAGTCGTTACGGGTTGTTTGAGCCCTCAGAAGTCCAACAATTGGCCTAACGGTAATGCTTCGATATCGCCTTTGGGTTGTGAAGGTCAGACGGAAGTCGCTTCACGAAAAATATCGAGGTTTAGCCAAAATCAGCAGTTAGACTGGTAAAGCGGACCCCAGACTCCAAAGCTGAAAAAAAGCTTCGGATGCGACTGGAATTAACGCTGAGATGATGATGATGATTGGCACATGGATAGTTTATAACCATAAATAAGACAGGATACTTTTATCTCGATATTACCGCGGAATTAAAACTTACACGGGTGAAACCGCGGAGCGCAGCTAGTTGTATTTATATATGTTTGGGACATTGCATGTATGTCTCAAGATAAGTTGAAAATGTTACAGGTTTTATGACATTCATCATCAACCTTTTTTTATCGTCCCACTGCTGGGCACAGGTCTCCTCTCATACAGAGAAGGATTGAACGTAATCAACACGATTGCTCAATGCGGGTTGGCGATTTCAGACTTAAAGCCCAGGCTTCCTCAAGATGTTTTTCTTCACCTTTTAATCAGTACATATAACTTAGAAAAGTTACATTGGTACTTGCCAGATCTGGAATCGAACCCGCACACTCGTACTTGAGAGGCTGGTGTTTTAGCCACTAGGCCTCCACGGCTATATTATCTGTGATAATATAGCCGTGATATTATCGGTGATATTATCTGACCATAATGGTTGACAAACCGAATCCTTTCTACCTTGAAGGATCAAGGTAAATATAATAAGGAATAGCAATGGGCCATATAAGAAGGCTCAAAGTCGCTCAAAGGGCAATGGAGAGGGCTATGCTTGGGGTTTCACTGCGCGATCGAATCAGGAATGAGGAGATCCGCAGAAGAACGAGAGTAACCGACATAGCCCGAAGAATTGCAACAATGAAGTGGCAATGGGCTGGACACATTGCCCGTAGGACCGATGCCCGATGGGGCCGACGGGTTCTCAAGTGGCGACCACGCACCGGAAGACGTAGCGTGGGTAGGCCCCCGACAATGTGGACCGACGACCTGGTGAAGGTCGCAGGAAACCGCTGGATGCGGGAGGCGCAGGACCGGTCGTCGTGGAGAACCTTGGGGGAGGCCTATGTCCAGCAGTGGACGTCTTTCGGCTGAAATGATGATGATGATGATGAATAGCAATAGTAAGGATACTATTCAAAAAGCCTCAATAAAGACTGAGTATCTACACCTACAAGCGTCAAGCTGGATCATGAAGAAGAGAACTAGAAGAAGAGCCATGATCCTTAATATTGACGGAACGTGTTGACATGATGGAATAGAATATTTGCGATTATTTAAAACATCTAATTCAACGTCTTATAAGTATATTTAGACCGTGTTGTTACAAAAAAGGCCGCCCCCTGTGCGCGTAGGCAAACGTCTTCATTGCGAGCCTTTATTTTGCATGGTAACGGTCAAAATTAAAGAAATGCGAAGAATTGATTGTCGGGCAGAAACTGATGGTTTGATTTTATTATTTGTTCTGAAAATTATGATCCCACAAAAAGCCTGGAAGACCATAACTTGTGACCGTTAAAGATACTTGAATTTGTTAATATCATTAAATCTTCATTCAAAGCCCTATCCACTTCTATTAGCAACATTAGCACCTAGTATCCGTGCTTTCTCAATCAATTTAAATAACGCCATTGTTGCATGGAAACGATTGTTCGTAGAGCCAGCCCATCACCAGATTCCTGCATAAATCAATAGGATATGTACAGCTGAACATTTAACATCTAACAATTACAACCTTTGACCTTATTTTGACATTTGGTTTGTGTCGCAAACGGCCATGAATGAGCGGGGATGGGGGCTATCTCTATTTCATCGACCTTACCTGTGAAATGTTGCATAAAAACTTAGTTTACATTCTGAAGTAATTGATTTTTTGAACGATGGAGTTATGTTTTATGAGAGAATAGGGATGTATCCAAGGTATGAAAATCAAAAAAATAATTAGTCCGTCTTATAGATAATAAAAAAAAGGTAAGACCCGAATTTTTTATTTTGTCGAAATTACCAAAAACTACTGAGATACAGGGTATTAAAGTTACGGAGTGGAGGCTAATTACGTCACGCCTTGGTATATTTTGTACCACGGCGTGACGTCATGCGATATTTCAAATCAATATATCTTCCTAAGTATTTGACTGAAAGAAAAATAAAAAATACGTGTTCAATATTTTTCATAAATCTGTTTGATGGGCATTAAATTATTTTTTAGGATTTAACCCAATTCATCTCTGGAACAGAGCAACATTTATCGATACTTAAATCATAAGTACCTAAGTATTAACAATATTGCAGTCACTGATAAAATCTGGATGAGGCTGTTACAGAAGCACGGAGATTAGTACAAAGGAGGCCTAGGCTTAGCAGTGGATGAAGCCGGACTGTTGGTGATGATGACGATGAATTAACATGCACTATTTCATTAAGTGAAACAGTAAGTTATTTTTATATAAAAAAATTTTGGTCTACACTAGGAATTTCTCCTGTGTCGTGGGTGTGCTTACAAATATACATATAAAGTCACGTACACAATACAGCCAGATTCGGAAAAACTAATCCATACTAATACTATAAGTGTGAAAGTGTGTTTGTTTGTTTGTTTGTCCTTCCTTCACGCCGTAGCTAAGCAATCAATCGACCTGATTTTTAGCATACAGTTAGTTGAATAGATGGAGAGTAACATAGGCTACTTTTGGTCCTAAAAAAACATCAAGTTCCCAAGGGAGATTACTGGAATATTTGTATGTGTACCTACACCAAATATATCCTTACTAATATTATACATCGGAAAGTGAGTTTGTTTGTACCACTTTCACGCCGTAACTCCTGAACCGATTGCTTTGAAATTTTGCAGACGAAAAGTTAGAAGTCTGGATTAAATAATAGGGTACTTTTTCTCACGAAAAAATTTGATATTCCTGAGAGAAATCTAAAAAGCGCGATATAACTGAAGTTAACGCGGGCGAAGCCGCGGGCGGAAAGCTAGTTGTATATAAATATTTGTTCCGTGCGGGAATCCAACCCGCGACATATTTGCAGCAATCAATTGCTCAGCCACTGCGAGAATCGTGTCGTCTAAAAGTTTATTTCGAAATCTAGATCTCTAAAAACGTAGAATAATCTTTAAGTACTCATCAAATAAACACGGAGTTTTAAATACCTGACCTAAAACCTTTGGAACTGCAGACTGCAAACTGTAACTTTCAAAGTTATACATAGGATAAACTTTCTAACAAGAGTCTAAGTATAGGTAAGTAGTCCTAGTTTATTTTGAGCAGTTCGAATATAAATGAACTGTACAGGTCACTCTGGTCAGCTACTGTCACAAATCATCTTTTGTAACACCATTAGCCAAGTGATCTTCCGACCAAAGATCAGGTCAATTTGTTCATTCATTGTTAAAACATAAACAAAATCAAAGTTGGCGGCTATATCATCCATTTCGATTTCAATGACGCAAACTTTCTTATCTAACAATGGCATCGTAGTAAGTTTAAGACCTTTGCGCTTGGATTAGATACTTGTGGCGAGAATAAGGCAATAATTTGAGTATATTGTAATTGTTTGTGCTTTATTGTGCCGTGTCTAGCTGTCAGTCAATTCACTTTCGATTTTGTGATCTACATTGGACGCAAACGTTTTATGTGAGAGGTAAATATGAACGAAGAGAATTATTGTTCTTATTTTTATATCTGAATATTCATATAATAAATTGACTTAGAATCTGAGTTTTAATACTCACAATTTCAATGATGAGTTATAGATTTTAATGAAATTTTACAAGGGTTGACATATCGGGAGTACTTATCATTAAAATAAATAAAAGCATTAATTAAGTACCTATGTGTATGAAAGTACAGTGACCCTAACTATTAATTTTGATTACTAATTTTATTTTTAAAGTTAAGTATGGTAAATTATATGTATACTGAAACTATTGAAAATTATGAAGTATTTTTCTTCTTCGTCCCAGTAAAGTGAAGGCAACTTTGGGTAACTTTCGATCAATTTCCAAGTCAGTATTTATTTTTATGTATATTTTCACGTTATGTAGTGTGTGAATTACTCTATTCTTTTAAGTTTCTTTATTTAGTTGCTTTTAATAAAATGACAATAATTCAGTCTTATATACCACCGTCCAGTTTCCTCGCTGTTTGTCAATGTAGGAGGGTGCGCGAAATGCTAAACGTGATCGATGGGATGGACTGTTGCGCAACCGCCGCGACGCGTGCTACGAGCCAAGTGTTAACTGGGGCAACTTTTGAGACACTTAAGTACCTACTTTTAAATGGAACTTCACTTATTTTCTATAAATATTATGTAAATGATTTTACTAAATATATAAATTATACATTCACATCACTTCGGCCGTTAATTGTCCACTGTTAGGCACAGACTTCTTCCAAGTCACATCTTGTCGATCGCGCCCTCAAACAAGTTCCGTGTGTATCATTTATCAGGAAGAAAATGCATGTTGGGATTTTCAATAAGGCTTGATTTTTTTTTTTAAATTGGTGCTTGTAATTTTGTATGAGTCTGGCAAATGGGTTCGTCAGAATGCGGGCATGCAAGAGCACACCTTAACCTCTCCGAGAAACACTAACCGCAAATTTCAAAATTAAAGTAATTAAAATTAAGGAACTGATGACGAATTCAGTTCAATTTAAATATATCATTTCACATAAACATTGGCACCTATGAAACCTCAGAAGCTATGTTCGCGGTTCCAATTGGTCATTTCCTATACACAGATAAGAATCGACAAGAAAATCTATGGTTAAAACCATTGACCTTTACAATGTTTTCAAATTCGGTATAGGGCAGAATAGGCGTATGTGGTATCTAAGTACTGAACACAATAAAACAGGACAATAAATCGAAAATTAAAGATCAAAAAGACATCTCATTCGTAAATATGACCACATAAATAATTTGAAAATATAAACGTACTCCAATCGAAGTCAATCCTCCTCGCAGCATCTTCTCATAATTTAGCATCAGTAACGTATAGTTTGGCAGGACGGGTGGCGACTGGCGGCGTGAGAGCGACCCACTGATGGACGTCACGAATACTGATCGTGTGCACACAGCCTAGCTGTGCCTCACCTACATACGAGACGTGATATAATTATGTGAGACTGGGAAATAGTGGCTGATGATATAGGAAATTTTCAGCTCGTTTAGGTTTCACGATAGAGGAAGACCTTTGAATTCAACAGAAATTATGTACCAAAGAGCAATTGAAGTTATGTGGAAGTTTGAATTTGAGGACGTAACTTTTGTTTGATGTTCTTGATTTTTGGTACTATCATGCTACTACTACTAGTCGCGTAAAATGATTACCAAATTCTTGAAGGCTATTAAAGCTACTTTAAGTTCCCCAAGGACCCTTAAGATACGAGCAAAAATAAAAACAACATACCAAGAACAGATAGAACGCAAAGCATAAATGAAGTTATAGCGCGGAAAGGCAATGTAATGCTAGAGGTTTTTTTTTAATAATTATAAACTAGCGCTTGACCACAATCCCGCCTGATGGTAAGCAGTGATGCGATCGTTGGTGGTAAAGCGCGCTAGTTTATTAAGAGCCTATTCACTCAGAAAAACTGAGCTAATAGGAAGGAAGACGGCAGTTGAGCGAGGTGATGCAATGTTAAACCCAACAACACGACCAACGATGCTGCGCCAAAAGGAAATTGATCTGAAGACCCTCCACGACTAAACTCCCAACACCACAACATTAGGCGCATCGTACCCGGCACACATCGCAGCACAACTGCTCAGACCCGTCCTCCGTACGGCTTCACCAGACATCATGCCTGAACACGACAAATCGCTTGGCGGCAAAGCTTTGTCTGGTGGGTGGTAACTTCTGCCGGCGGCCGATGTTATGGCCTACCGAGAAGGTGTTAGTGATTAAGAAATTACAAGCGATGTTCCGGGCAGATGCTAGTAAGAATATTATCTAAAGTGTTTGAAAAACATAGCATAGGTAGCAGAGGGAAATACTAACATGTTCAAAAAGTTATTATTGCTTCAAAGACAAACCTGAGTGCTATAGCCGCTGGTCGAATTAACTGACGTGTGATATAAGAAGCATATAGACTTCTCTAGCAGTTACAAGAATATGAATCTCAATAGAATCTTAAAACAAACAAAATAATAGAATAATCTCGTCATAAATATACAGGACAACGAAGATGAAAGAGCTTTAGAGCCAACCTTAAAATTAACCCCATTTATTTATTAGCATACTTCAGTTTCATTATCAGGCTCAAGATCTGAAGATAAACTAAATAGGGCCAGTACATTGCGTGAGAACCTTCCCTTCGTCGGGAGCGACCTGCGACCGTACGTAATCTAGCTGCTACCGGTCGGATAATTTATAGCTGCACTATATATCTCAATGTCGCTGATATTAGCATCATTAACTGTATGGATATTGTGACACGAACTATTAATTAATACACGTGATATTTGTGCAGAAATATGTGCATACTCACGGATGATACTCGTAACACTTCTTTTAATAGCCATCGTTGTATAAAACAAATGACAACTGGCGATATTGCTTTAAAGAAACCTAGACTTGAAGTTGGGAACCAGCCAGGCGGATGATCAGCAGAAGAAAACAGTGGTGGCCCGTTGGTAACAAGTGGACTTATGTATTAGTGGACAGACAGGGGTTTTACTTTTAGTAAATAATTTCATCATCATTGCTCTTAAAACTGTAAAGTTAAACATAGTGAGAGAACTGATATGTCACAGAACAAAAAATTTGAAATGGCACCTATTTACCTGCACCAGCCCCCTTCTTCGCGAAAAGAGATGGCTTGGGCTATTTCAATTCTTTTGACTAGCCAGAAGTTAGAGAAAACATATGACAACTAAAATAGTTGTTTTTGCACTTGATAAATTTTTTAAGATATTTTAAAGGGTGCATCTAGGGGCAATATAATTGGGGAAAACATGAAATGATAAAGAAATCTTGTAGGAAATGTAACAATAAGATTGGTGAAATGGCATTTTTGAAGTATATACCTACTTAGATGCTGAAAAAGAACAAACGAATTGATAAGCAAGACTGTATGATCTGTCTTGCTGATCTTCTTTCTTGTGTAATACTCGTTTCAATGATCGCTACTTACCCAACTTTTAATCAATTACGTAAAGCCGTCATCAATGTTAAGTAACCTGTGACCGGTTGAAATCTTGTTGCCGATCGACCAATTTATATGTTTTGCTTTTCAATGTCGCAGTTATTACTGTCATTAAGCAGCTAATATTCACGATTAATATGTGATACGTACATTTACTGCTAAATTTCCGCGATTTCTACTCAAAGGTTATATATATTTTATTTGTGAATGTTCTTGTGATATGTAGCATCAATATTATTGCTAGTCTTGTCTTCTTCCCTTGCCATTTGTTTTGGTTCATTATTTGTTTTTCTACCTAGGTACTTAGACCTGTATTGTATATTTTAGTTAAAAGGTAAAAAGGTATGCGCTTTTAAAATATGCCTATATTTCATATAATTTCTTCATTTGTTCCTTTCCATGCAGCTAGTTATAAATGAAGCAATACGTCGTCGAAATACGCCTTTATCAATCTAAGTATGTAAATACTACCTTAATAAGTAAGGCTACCTTAATTATTGCCTTAGTTTATTGTAAAATGTCGCGATTATTATAATTAAAGGCTAATTGAGGCAAAATGCTTCAGAATTGCAGGGATTTTGTTAATAATGGATTGCCATTCCTAAGACAGAGATTGCTAAGAAACTATACGAGAACAATCTTAATGCTACGGGAATATACTCTCTTTGCATACTAAAGCAAAATTTCATAGTATAAAAATGTTTGCTTTTTCATGGATGCTATTATTCCGTGACCGATGATAAATTTAATTGACCACAGAGTTCGCGTGTCAGCCATCCTCTCTCCAATTTGTTTCTCGAAACCGACTTCGTGAATCCCTGACATGTAACGAAAAATATTCCAAGTGACTGTCAGCGCTTAACTTCGGTGCCATCTTCGAACCGCAGCTATAAATTAAGTAGCATTCACGGATAGGACGGCGTGAGAGCGTCCGACCGTCCAGCACGACTGGCACACACGACCGCTCTGAGTACATCCCGGACACGGAGCTTAGAAATATGGGATATGCTTAGAGAGCACGACGACTGGGTACATGGGTATCAGACAGTAAATGCCCACTTCTAAACATGAGCCCTGCTATAGAACGCCACATTGTTTATTTGAGAGAAAACCGTGCTCTGAAAATAAAGCCATATTTTTCTACAAGCGCTTGGAAAAATTTTGCTGGTCATTCTTCTGACCTTCTGATCTTAAGACACTGGATTTGAGACACGGTATTGTAGAAGAAAAAAAGATTTGGCAAATAATAGTCCAAGCTTTTGCAATAAGTACATTCTAACTATTTACATCATTCTTTGGATTTAACCCCATAATCATACTTTATGGTACCCACATTAGGAAAAGATGACCTGTTTAGCTATAACGTAGAATTTATATAGAATGGGACCGTAGCGTCCGACCGTCTGGCACGAATGAGCTCTGTTCATCCCGGACATAGAGCATAGAAATATGGGATATGCTACGAAGTCATTATATGAAACGATGTTGAATCAGAAGTAAACATCTTATTGTAAAGCTTTAAAGTAAATCATGCACAGCCAAAATATAAGATATTTACAATAACCTCCTGAAGACATAGAAGATGTCTTCTCATCTCACTTGTACTATAGGCATCATGTCTGAAGATAAGCTTCCTTTCAGCCATAAACTACATACATAAGTGTTACCATTTTATTCAAATGGTCACATACGACACTGTCTATGTTCCACAAATCAGCAGTAATTGCGAAACACACAATAATGGACCTCGGGATCCAACGCGAAAGCCGCAGGTGCAACCGGGATAACCGCTAAGACGATGATGATGACTATCTGATGGCTGAATGACAGTTCAACAACATTCATTGCATTATTTATGTTGTTGAGCAAATACATATAGAGCAATGGACTAGCAATGTGCTTCAAAATTATTCCAATTGTTAGTAATAGTGTGTCACTCAATTAGGGTGTTGTACCAATGACGTATCCTTCGTTTCTTCAATCTACGATCTCAGCTTCTTTGTTATGTCATTCTGGCATGGAACGATTTATCGGCGTGCTGTTTACCTCATCGTGGCGTTTGTGGAAATCATTAGCCGTTACCATTCTCTATCTGTCGGGAGTTGGACTACTAATTTGTATGATGTATGTTTCAGATAAATGTTTCCCGCCATTATGAATATCAGTCTTTCCATCGACCAATGGTGGCTATGAATTTGGGGTTGTGAGTCGCGGATTTTAACCCAGTGAAACGATTTAATTTGTCCTATTTTATCACCACTGCTTTCAAAACGATTCAGGAAGACATGGTGAGTAACCCGGTACTTTCTAAAATCCAAGACAAGACCTCTAACCGGCACTGGGCCTGTTCCCTCTTACAGATCGGAGGAATGTGTCACAGCAGGAGGAATATCATAAACTTATTCGCCTTTATTCATAAATGTTGCTTAAAGTTAACTAGTGATTGCGAATGTTTAGCTATACGTTTTTGACTTAACTTTAATCATCGTTTATGAATAAACTCCATTATGTTTCCATTTTTGATTGATACATTAATAATGTTTGGCTGGTCTTCAAAACGTTTGGATACAATCCTATCATAGGTTTGGTGTACAATGTTGAACTTTGAACTTTGTAGGTAAAAAGCGTGTGTTGAGATTTGCAATTAATTAAGAATGGGTAAGATTATTATAAAATATGGACAATATTCCGGTATATTTAATGTCTGATCACAAATATGGATAGACTTTCAACCACGACAGGGGAGTTTATTCCACCACTTCTTCTTCCCAGCGAATGCACTTAGTAGTGATGACGGGCAGGCTATCTCATGTAATATTGACGTTCAAAAAGCGCTGATTCTCAGCCTTATTCAGATATTCTTTTATTTTGATTTTTGACAGAAAATAAGAGTGTAAGCACTGCTCAAGTAGGTAGATATCGTCTCTTCAATAGTTACTCTGTTAATTTTTGTCAACTATGTATTACATTTATGAATAATGACAATGCAAACCACAACCGAAACCATTTCAAAGAACAATACACAAAGAACTGTTGAAACTGTATGAAATACAGGAAACACAATCAAAACCTATCTAATAACCGCGTTATTTACGGAAAGGGTTGTAGGTAAGGTAGGATGCAATCGCGCGACCAAACAACGCGCTATAAACGCGTACGCTACGTTTTACGAGCGTTTTCGCTTTCGCACCATTTGCAATAAATCAGAGACTCCACCGAGTGGGCGATGTTGGTGCGCCCGGCGCGTCAATCCGAATCATGGTCATGTGGTGTTGGAGGAGACGGGCGTTTTTGTTATGGTAATGGCTAAATATTAGTTGTTTGAAATACTGTCAGTGATGGATAAACCTTTGCTGCAATATTAAGAAATCCAAGTAAAAAGCATCGTCATTCTTTTGTCTATTCAATGTCGAATTTTGTGAGGTACCTAATAACTTAGTCAAAATTTTAATTAATTGATTTTTTCACAAAAAGGTGGCCTTTATAAAGACCAGTCATAATATAGGGGGTCGTAGGCATATCATATGTGAGCGATTTTGGGTCCTTTTCTGCCTTTATTATTTTGCGAGATAACTTCAAACATTGTTTGTCTGTTTGTTATAATAATTAAGTAAATATGTATTTATAAATTATGAAATAATTAGTTTCTCATTTTATTATTTCAATTATACAATGCCTACAAAGACGGGCTAAACATAAAAAAAAAATCCCCCTAAAATATATATATATATTTCGCAAAAGGAGGTATATAACTTAATACATGTGCATACACGTATATCCCTCATAATAATACCGTCGAAAATGGTGTTGTGACTTTTTTAAAAAATATAAAATTTTGAAGAAATTGGAATTAATTCGCGGAAAAAACGATTATTTCAAAATTCATTAAGTACTATTATTACTATGATGATTATGTAAAATTTCATATTTTATTTGGTCATGTGTTTATCTAACCTGTACGATCCTTATGGATCGGACGGTTTTTTTTTTTTACATATTGTATATCAATAATTTTATTCAGTAAGAAACACATCTGAAGAACAGTATTAAGTAACGCTGGGCTTGACGATATGTAGCCGTCTGTCAACGCAACCGCAGCGTCCTTCCCACCCGTCTGCAAAGTCCTTGTAACGGGACAAATTTCACTCCGGCGCCGTCGCCGCTCGTACGATTCCCCATTTTACTGTCAATACTTGTAAACGTCTCAATTTAACCCAGCTCAATTGGCGCTAGTCAATATGTTATGGCCTGGGCTCGCAGTTCACATGGCTCTTCATGTAAACTTTATTTTAAAACTACATATAAACTTTGTTGCCTATTTGAGCAGGTGAGGAATTTACTGTTTTCTCGGAGACTATTTTGTTTTCTTACTGATTTGCAGTGTAGTGATGATCTGATCTGATCAGAATTACATTGTAGGTTCTTATTTGGATAAGATTATTGTTGACTCTGAAATCTATAGTTAAGGTTCAATTATAATTTCACGAAATCGTATAAATCGTAGAAATTATTTTTATTTTATTTATTTGGCAACAATTGTTTACACCATAAAATATTAAATACATTCATCATAATACAGTAATTGTGTAACAATCTCTTATAGGTAAGCACAGCATGTATTATGACAAAGTAAAAACACATACAAAAATGACATTGTGAAAATCGAATCAAATTATACCAATTAAATTGAAAATTAAAAATAAGTTATTCTTAATTTTCAATTTAATTACTACAGTAATTGTCGGTCTCCGTGGCGCAGCGGTCAACACGCCTGCCTGCGTCGTGGAGGCCCTGGGTTCGATCCCCGGCCAGGTCATGATGGAAAAACGATCTTTTCCTGATTGGCCTGGGTCTTGGATGTTTATCTATATATGTATCTATTATAAAATATAGTATCGTTGAGTTAGTATCCCATAACACAAGTCTCGAACTTACTTTGGGGCTAGCTCAATCTGTGTGATTTGTCCGTATTTATTTATTTATTTATTTAATTACTACACTAATTACTACAGTACTAAAATTGAAATTAAATTTAATAATAATAAAAAAAGGAGTAAATCAACATATTTTTTAAAACTAATTCTTTTGAGTATGCTAAGTGAGTCAGCGTATAGGTTAACCGATCACTGCACTGCAATTTACACATGCGAGGGATAGGAGAGTTGGCACCAAGCACCGTTCTACGAAGTGGAGGATACAAAAGAGTTATTGAAGCACGTGGTATCCTAGCGGGGACTAGGAGGAGTTTTACCCAGCCCAGTAACTGTAGATAGTCAATTTTGGATCGTAGAATTGTAAATAGAAAAACGGAATCGAGTTTATCCCTTCTATTTTGTAAATATACCATCTTAAAATGGGAAAGCCTGTCATTATACAATCCTATTTATCATCACCCTCATTGCGTCACACAATATAAATTACAATTACAATTACATCATATCGTCGAAATATTTTTCTGCTCAATAACGTGAATACGGCACTGAAATTTTGTTGTCAAAATGATAGTTATTTCTACTGTTCTAGCGTTACGATATTGTTTAATTACAAAATAGGTAGAATATATACACAACTGTGAGAACATTACTTACTGAAATAAATGGATAAATAAACTAAATAAATAAAGATAGCTAACTAGGTATAATAATATATATCTAATTATATATGTATGTAAGTATGTACAACAACGTTTACGTTTATTGATTCCAGCATTTTTTTTTAAAGTTTCAAATAGTTTTATAACTTTTTAAATAATGCTATTTACTCTTAAATCAACTTAATCGTGATTAAAATAAAGTAGATATTTGTGTAATTCGAAATAATGTAAATTACAACAAAAAATAAATTTTATAATTAGTTAGTTGACACTTTTTAAAGGAGCCCTTTGAACTAAATCCATTGAAATAAACCAGTTGTAGTGGGGATGAGTCGAGAACTCATCGATAATTTATCTGTGAATAGAAATAAACACGTGTAAGAACAAAACAATTACTTAACAAGCATTTGCTATATATTCGTAAAAAATGTAAACATATATAAGTTTACACGTTTATACTACAACTTCAAATATTTTTATAACTGTTTCAATATTCGACTTAAATTTAATTGAAATAAAGTTGAAATTTTGTTTAACTTGATATTATGGGAGTCTGCAGCACCAAGCCTCCTTCACGTACCTTAGTTATTTTTAAAGTATATAGACTCGATTCGTTTACTGCGATAAACCACATTATGCCACAACTTTCAACCTCTAGAAAGACAGCGAAAATCTAACAATGCGTACCAAAAGTAACCAAATAAAACGGACAACAGCAGTAAATTAGTGTTCCTCAAGCCAATTTGCAGCGCAAAGGGTTCCGTACACACCATAACAGGTTATCAAAGAGTCGTATGTTTTCATTAGGATGTTATGCGTGCACCTCTAAGGCACTTTCTGCAGGATTCTAACAAGCTTGCAAGGGAATATTGTGGGGTAATTTTAAATTGTTTTGCATTTTGGTAATGTTTGTGACTAAAACTGGCTTTTATATTTATCTAGTTATTCGTGACTGGCGTCGCCGGGTAGAATTCCGGTGGATAAAAAAAAACTTTCTTATAAACTATGTCCTGTCAACTGCTAACAAAAAAAAAATTTTTTTGAAGATAGGATTTAAAAACAGGGTACGGCGATCAGCACCTTAATTATGTAAGACACCATTACTATAAATATAAATAGTTTTGATGTTAGTTTTCATATTGGCGATCCATTGTTCCGTGTGTTCGAAAAAAATGTTTACTCATCAACGTAAATAATGCAATGAATTTAATTGAACTGTTAAAATGAAACCCATTGCTTCTCATAGTGCCATCAACATCAAACTTTTACCGTCCCACTGCTGGGCACAGCTCTCCTCTTATACAGAGAAGGATTGAGAGTAATCACCACGCTTGCTCAATGCGGGTTGGCGATTTCAGACTTAAAGTCCAGGTTTCCTCAAGATATTTTCCTTCACCTTGTAATCAGTCATTGGTATCCAAGATATCCATAGAAAATAACATATAACTTGGAGAAGTTACATTGGTACTTAAGTAGGTACCAGGTTACCTAAGTAGGTACTTACCAGGTTAGGTTACCAGGCAAATGCCTGACCTGGAATCGAACACGCACACTCATACTTGAGAGGCTGGTGTTTTAACCACTAGGCCACCACGAATTCCCTTAGTGTGCTTCCCTCATAGTGTGTTACGGAATTACCCTTCAGGTCAAGTTACTGTAAGGGTCAAAAGTGGAGTTCCACTTTTGACACTTATTGTTAGTGCAATAAAGTTCAAAAGTGGTAGGTAATGCACTTTTGACCCCTTACCGCAGTTGTACCTTATCGCAGTTGTGGATGTTGTGGTGTTTGTGGTGGGTGACCATTTTTAGAAAACACGTTAAGTCTTAGGTTCCGGCTGTCATTTGTGAAACTTTGACAGTCGACAGGTAGTCAGTAGCTCGAAAATCTGACAACCTGTCTCACCAAGCGGTAGCGTATTACAAAGTAACTGGATTGTACCGGTCAGATAGATAGATAGAAATATATAAAAATAGCAGACTTCAGTTAGAATGGAAACTGGTCCCAACTCAGGAAAAGGTTATATATCCTAGGTACTACTTTCCTTAGGTTCTTCGTTCGCTTTAATATTTTTATTCTAAGTTGACATTTTTAAGTGTTCTATCAGGATTTAATCGTCTAATAAAATACCAATAGCATTCCAGTTTCTGGAATTTGTGAGAACACCAGGTCTTGGCATTTTGAAATCATTTTCTGTACCTATAGTTCTAAGTAAAATACTTATACCTATACTTTCTATATAATAATCTACTAACCAGATCTAAGATACTGAAAAAAAGATTTTCTTTTTCACCAAAAATGTTACTCTACAGTCTACATCGATGTTGACTGCTATTAGGATAGAATAGAATACTCTGTACTAGTATTATATTCACCATATAGATTACAGACCATAAATATAAATATTTTACAAAGGGTGACACAATTGGGCGGTCTTATCACTAAGTACGAACTTTCACAGACAACCTTTGGATGAAATACTAAGGGGAAGGAGAGAGAAATAATGTAAGTTGGTAGTCTACAGTGTATCATACTAGTTTAATTAAATATATACGTATAATTAATACTTATACAATATGTAAAAAAGACCCCGTCCGATCCATAAGGATAATAAAGGTTAGTAACAATACCAATGAATTTTGAAATAATCTCTTTTTCCGCGAATTAATTTCAACTTCCCCAAATTTTGGTAATTTTTAAAAAAGTGACAACACCATTTTCGACGGTATTATTATGAGCAATGCGACCGCGTGTCATTTGTGTTGCCCCGCTTCGCCCGCGCATGTATTGCCTTCCGCACATATATTAAGTTACCTCCTTTTGCGAAATAATTTTTATTTTTTAGGGAGATTTTTTTTAAGTTTAGACCGGCTTTGTAGACGTAGAATTTTTTGGCTTCGCACGGTTTGTGCATTTAGCCAATGTCAAGTAATTATAAATTATTCATGTAGAAAAAGACTGCAGCGTGACCAGTCTTACGTGTGAGGTTAGGGGCAAAGTCATGATGTGGCCACTATGCTGCGATATTTCACTGTTCTTTATAAACTATTTACTAAATGCACTTTTTACTACATAAATCACGCACTTTTATTTAGTAAACAACACTATAAATAATTTTAAAAGTCCAATGAAAAACGAGCGTGACACTCAGCTTGACTTTCCCGCCACAACCTATTTACTTTGTTAAGCGAATATTTTTATATATATTTTTTTTAAATATGAAGCAATGGAATAGCAATATCATTCAAAATAATTTGGATTGAGTTGGATATTTTGCTACGTAATTATAATACTGTAGAGTATTAAAGATGTTCATAACACTTTCCTGTATTATATATCTTATCTGTTTCTTTACTATTCACCACCGCCTAGTGTGGGGGGGTCGAGGATATTTGATTCCAAATATCTCCTCTTTGGTATAGAATTCCAATTTCAAATTTATACAGCTATTTACTCATCAATTTGTGTCTCTAAAACCGTATTTCTTTTGTTTTTTTTTCTTTTGGTTATTTCTCTGCGTCTTTGAGTTTACAGAATGTAAAATTTAAAATTTTGCGTTATTTATGAACATGAGTTCGGCCGTAGCACCAGTGCTGCAGAAACGGCTCGAAAAATTTATGATGTGTATGGCAGTGGTGTCGCTAGAGAAAGCACAGTGCGTTTTTGGTTCCAACGTTTTCGTTCTGGAAATTTCAACCTGCAGAACAATCCCCGTGGACGGCCGGAGACCAAAGTCGACTATGAAGAATTGGAGGCTATTGTGGAAGCGAATCCTCCGCTGAATTAAAACAGTGTTATCCTCCGGATAAAACTGTTTTAATCCACTTTAAACAAATTTGAAAGAAAAGAAAGCTCGAAAGGTGGGTACCTCGTGGATTGAGTGAAGCAAACCGACAAACGCGCGTCGACTGCTGCGTTACATTACTGAATCGGCACAATAATGAAGGGCAATGAGGCAGAACAAACCGCGTTCAAAGATTTATTGATTCCCGTCCTAATGTTTTTTTTTTTTAGAAAAGGCATTATCGAGCTACCTATTTGATGGCAGAAGTGCATAGATCGACGGGTCCCAAGAACAAAATCCCATCTAGAAAATTGTCTAGTTGCAGTGCGAAGCTATAAAGTTACGCGAATCTATTAAGTTGCAAAAAAATAATAAAATTAATAGAAAATTATTTTGAAAGAAAATACCCTTTACCATAATTTTCTATTTTTTTTTTTTGCATTTTAATAGATTCGCGTAACTTTATTACTTCGCCCTCCAACAAGACAATGTTGAAGATAGGACTTTGTTCTTGGGACCCGTCGAGATAGCAATAGATCATACTTTGATTAAATAAATAGATTATATAAAACGACTTTCCTTTCTCCCATACAAAACTCTAATTTCATATGTAAGAACCGAATATAAGAGACTGGCGGCATTGCCACATTGGATGGCAATGTTTAGCCTCTAGCCAAGGTTAAAGCCTCCCCTCGGGCCACGGGAAGTGTCAACCAGTCGTTTGGAGATTTCGTTAAACAAACCATGAGAAGGATTATTAATTGAATCGATTATCTCAGTAATTGGAGTGTCGAAACCAATAACCAGCACAAATTATGTTATCGTCCACTCAACACTTTCATTACCAATTTCCAGGTATTGTTGTACTTCCATATAACAGTATCTTTTGATCGTTTATTAATTAAGACGGATGGCCGGACAGAATAGCACCAGATTAATGTGGACTTATCACATGACTGCCCGGAGTTATCAACTATATTGAATTAGTTTTGCAGTAGACCTGTTGGCTTTAGTTAATATGTTGATAAAGCACTTATAACATTTGCATTTGTGCAAAGATGAGAGTAAAAGTTATCTTACCTCACATTGCCCTGTTTCGGCTTTGAGTGGTGATGTTATTAATACAAGATTATGAGTACAGCAGACCTTAAAAAGATTACAATAAATATTGTCATACGAAGATATTCCAATAAAATTTGATCCAAGTTAAGACCGTTTTCACATTAGCAGCCGATAGATTCTGCAACAAACTCAACGTTAAAAGTTAGTTAGCTTTGAGGGAACTGTCAGTAGCATGCAACAGCAACTTAGCATTTGGGTTGACAACTCACTTTAACTAAATTTCCACGGTAACATGGTTACAGAATCGCACTAAAAGAACATCAACTATAACAATACATTACCTATAAGTAAGCACTGACTGAAGGTGAAGGAAAAAATCTTTCATCATCATCATCAAAGGAAACACCTGGACTTTAAGTCTGAAATCGCCAACCCGCATTGAGCAAGCGTGGTGATTACGCTCATTCCTTCTCTGTATGAGAGGAGGTCTGTGCCCAGCAGTGGGACGATAAAAGGTTGATGAAGATGATGATGATTATCCGCTCTATTCATAAACGTTGCTTAACCTTAACTAGTGATTAGTGACTCTTTAATCATAATTTTTTGACGTTTTAACGCCACTTAACTTTAATCATCGTTTATAAACAAACACCGTAGTGTTTAAGGGTTTATTCATAAACGATGATTAAAGTTAAGTGATGTGCAAATGTGCACAGTCGCTAATCACTAGTTAGATCAGTGTTATGCACTTCTTAGGCTTACAATTTCGTAACACAAAACGTAATAAGCCAGTAAAATTAAAATCACTTATTTCGTTCTTTTATGTTTTCTAAGAAGGATTTGAATAGATACGGTATCGAACGCCTTAATAAGGTCTAAGAGTATTCCAAAATAACGTTCGATGACATGTGATCTACTTTAGAACTATATCGATAGAACTGCAAGTAACAGTAGCACTAACATCCCCTATCATGTGGATATACGAGTATTTGTCGTGTTCTGGCATGATGTCTGGTGAAGCCGTCCGGAGGACGGGTCTGAGCAGTTGTGTTGCGATGTGTGCCGGGTACGATGCGCCTAATGTTGTTGTGTTGGGAGTATAGTCGTGGAGGGTCATCAGATCAATCTCCCTTTGGCGCAGCATCGTTGGTCGTGTTGTTGGGTTTAACATTGCATCACCTCGCTCGACTGCCGTCTTCCTTCCTATTCGCTCAATTTTCTGAGTGAATAGGTTCTTAATAAACTAGCGCGGTTTACCATCAACGATCGCACCACTGCTTACCATCAGGCGGGATTGCGGTCAAGCGCTAGTTCATAATAATTAAAAAAGAAAAAATATTTAGATAACGTTTTCGACAGTAGTTTAATCCCATATAATACTTCGAACCATTTGAGATTATTTCTTATAAGAAAAAACAAATTCTAACTAGGATCATTATCTAATACGCCTTCATTTCCATTGAATCACAACACAAATCAACACACATACACAACAACAACATTAAAACAATTGACCACAACATTCACACACGCTCCGCCATCGTTCAATAAATCTATAAAGGAGCCCACCCACTAATAACATGAGTACATGATAAAGAGACTTATACATCAATGTGAAACAATCCGTACCTGATATACGAGGCGTTAACAGTGACTATAACGTCCAAGGGTTCGTAAGCTTGCGTGTAAGGTTTTATGCACGTATGCCATTTTGTATTAGTTGGAGAAATTAACAAAGTAAGTGGTGTACCGTTTATTGGTAGATTTTTGGATCTATTCCTGTCACAGTCATGTTATGTAGCCGTTGAGTATGTCTGTCTATGTTCTCGTCATTGTAGATATAAGTATTTTCCCCCTTATTCAAAAACTTTTTTTTAATAATTATAAACTAGCGCTTGACCACAATCCCGATAGTAAGCAGTGATGCGATCGGTGATGGTAAAGCGCGCTAGTTTATTAAGAGCCTATTCACTCAGAAAAACTGAGCGAATAGGAAGGAATACGGCAGTTGAGCGAGGTGATGCAATGTTAAACCCAACAACACGACCAACGATGCTGCGCCAAAGGGAGATTGATCTGAAGACCCTCCACGCCCAAACTCCTAACACAACAACATTTGGCGCATCGTTTGGCATACATCGCAACACAACTGCTCAGGCCCGTCCTCCGTACGACTTCACCAGACATCATGCCGGAACACGACAAATTGCTTGGCAAGGCTTTGTCTGGTGGGTGGTAACTTCTGCCGGCGGTCCATGTTATGGCCTACCACCGAGAAAAACTAACCATTTTTGACACTTAACTTTAATCATACTATATGAATAAACACGATAGAGTTTCAGGGGTTTATTCATAAACGATGATTAAAGTTAAGTGACGTGCAAAAATGTCTTAAATGTATGTTTAAAACTTTAAACAATGGCTAATCACTGGTTAACTTTAAGCAGCGTTTATGAATAAGGGGGTTTGTGTTTAGTTTTCTTTATTTTGGGAACTAACTATAGACTAATAATAACAAACTAGCGCGCTCTACCATCAACGATTGCATCACTGCTTACCATCATGCCGGATTGCGGGCAAGCACTAGTTTAAAATTCACAAAAAAAAAAAAAATTGCTGTGACAAATAAATCTGTTACATATTTCTTTTCTTCTGTTATGTTGTTAATGTTTGAAAATACCTCTTGTTAATCCTGTTACATAAATAATTATAGCAAAGGAAAAGTCTCTAAGAAAAATTTCTAACGCCTACCTCGATAATATTTATGCACTCACTTACTTTATCTCGGCTGCTAGCAGAAGTTACCACCCACCAGACAAGATCTTGCCGCCAAGCGATTCGTCGTGTTCCGGCATGATGTCTGGTGAAGCCGTACGGAGGATGGGTCTGAGCAGTTGTGTTGCGGTGTGTGCGGGGTACGATGCGCCAAATATTGTTGTGTCGGGAGTTTGGGCGTGGAGGCTCACCAGATCAATCTCCCTCTGGCGCAGCATCGTTGGTCGTGTTGTTGGGTTTAACATTGCATCACCTCGTTTTACTGCCGTTTTCATTCCTATTCACAATGTTTTTTTAAGTGAATAGGCTGAATAAACTAGCGCGCTTACATCAACGTTTGCATCACTGCTTACTATCAGGCAGGTTTGCAGTCAAGCACTAGTTTATAATTATTAAAACAAAAAGTGTTTCTGTAACAATTAAATGTATTATTTTTTTTCCTTCTATTAGGTTTTTCATGTTGAAAATATTTCTTGTTGCTCACTTTACACAATTATAGTAGTGAGGAAGCGTCTAAGAAAAAACGTTTTAGACATACCTCGAGAATGTTTATGCATTCAATGTGTGACAATCTTTTTTTTGTACCGTCTTATTCGATTTTTGATCTACAATATTAATATTGTTAATGCTAAAATGCAATTTTAGGGAGGGAATTTATTGGGTAATAGAACAAACTATTGCTCTATTACCCAATAAATTAAAACTTTTAAATAGAGCTGCGTGGCTGGAAGTTATGATATTGATAGGCAGGACGACGGGCAGTGTCGCACAACAATTGCTGCCAATAGGGTAATTGGCGACCGACCGCGCGCCAATGGTCGCACCATTATGGTCGTACACTGTAAGCCGAGTTTATGGACGGACTCGAAGGTAATAATTGCATATTATATAGCTAGATCCCACATAGGATAATAGTTATATAACTAGATCCCACGACACAGGGTATCCTAATGTGCGCTACTTCATTGCACGATCCAAGCATGAAGTGTGAGGGATTTTACAATTGATGAGCATATAGGATGAATCTGTTTGTCTAGTTGGAATGGTTTTGTTTAGGGAAACCAGTTCGTAATTACTTATTAGAAATTAGATGCAGTCTTTTAGCTTACTTTTTATCTAAAATTGGCATTGGCTTAATTTTCAGTACCATCAAGCACATTTTTATGAATACTAAAAAAAATGAATACAGCTTAATTTAAGTTTGAAACCTGTACTAAGATACAATTAGAAAAGTAACGGATAAACTATTAGGACTATATGAATTAAGGATGATTACACTACCTACTACGTATTACTACTCACTGTATTTTTAAATAAAAACAAAAAGTGAAAAAATGACCTTACACAGTCTATATCTCTGTCCCGCAGTGTAACATGGACGCAGCACGCGGTGTTATCAGGATGTCCCGTCGGCGTATCGAGTGACGACAACCTGTAATCGTGTCATGCGCATCGCACTCATGCGCCGATACCGTACCGTGCTGTGCTGATGTTTGTGGCTTGACATGTACTTGTAACTTTCCTATGAACTTTTCGTAGGATAAGCTAGTATGACGTCACGACTTCTCTAGCTCCTTCATTTAATTTCCATTCTCTTTTGCAGCATACAGATGTTATATCCGACACATACTGAAATGAAAAAAAAGTCTACAGATATTTATGAAAGATGTGGTGATCACGAAAAACGGCGTAGGTATGTTTAAGGACTATTGCGTCAAATGGAGTAACCATTTGGTATATTTAGAGAAAAGGTTGTGAAAATATATATTCGTGCCGCTTTCCCTGTTCAATGCATGTTTTTTTTTGTATTTTATGAAGAAAAGTGTAGAAGATATTAGTCCTGTCAAATTAGTCAGCGCCTGACGATAATTGACGTGTTTTTAGTAGCCATATTTTTAATCGTACCTAATTTGTCTATCACCATCATTCCACTACTGGGCACAGGTCTCCTCTCATACAGAGAAGGTCATTCCTTCTCTAATCATAATCGTAGCGTAATCACCACGCTTGATCAATGCGGGTTGGCGATTTCAGACTTATAGTCCAGGTTTCGTCAAGAAGTTTTTCTTCACCTTGTGTCCAAGATATACTTAACTTCACCAGTCATTGGTGTCCAAGATATACTTAAAAAGTACCTACATATAACTTTAGAAAAGTTACATTCTAAACTTTTTAGTTGAGTTTGTGAATTGGAGATCGGCGTCATTTTCAAGTAATTGTAAGAGTCCATAATAGTTGGAAAGTCAGATGGTGTCTTTCGACATAGAACTCTGTACTAACCTTACCTTCAAAACATTAGATCCATACGATCAGCATGGATATCGGTCAAGGCGTCCATCGATGGATAATGAGTTAATACCATCCCACGCCCCTTATTGTTCTTAGTCCGTTCGTCCGCCGTATGCATCTACATTTTAATATGAATATATCATACCCATTACTATCATATCATTCTAAGAACCATTGCTAAGAGAATTGAAGCCTTATTGCTAGAAAGTTAAGGTTTGCGGGGGTGGCGGTTGATGGTAAAATAAGTTAGTTGAAATGTACAAATGGGCTCATTGTCAGTCGAACGAATTTGCATGAAGTATGAAAGTTAAGGCGTTATAGAGACGTAATGGATGATTTGTAAAATGTATCTAATGAATTAGTCATCTTTTCTTAAAGATTAAATGTAAGCAAATTATGCGTAGCTATCGTGGTGTAATTATTCGGTTGGATTTATAGCTGAGAATACCGAGACCTAGATCTCGGTCGACCCTTACAATTTTATTATTGACCTTTATTAGGATCACACCATAATTAATTATTTTGTGATCCAAATGGACTCAGAAATGAACTAAAAAGTAGCCAACCAATTGTGTTTTAAATATACGAAAAATATATGTAACATTAGGCCGTTTTCTTCGTAGGTTAGGGGCAGGTACGCCAACGCTAGTACATACATATATATAACCGCAAAACAAACATGATTTCTAAAATTCCTCCAAATTATAGTCAATTCTAATAAGACGAAAATTCTCGCTAATATTAATTCAAATCGTTGTTATATAAATTTTAAAGATTACATTAAAATCGAATAAACGCAATAAAGGCTGAATGATGAAATTTCGAAGATATGAGATATCAACCCAAACAGGCTTCGCGTGTTGGATTATAGCCCATTCCTAACTGGTGGAAGCATTTGTCTCAGCAATGGAAAAAATATATAGCTAACTAGCAGCGTTTCGCTGTATCAGCCTCGTAAGTTTCGATCCTGTGGTAGTATCAGGACCGAAAGTATGATATTTATTAACTCTAGTTATAATATACCTGTATAGTGGACCCCGGGCTCCAACGCGAAAGCCGGGGGTGCAACCAGGACTAAACGTGGAGAAGATGATGATGATAAATACCTGTTTACCAAATTTAATCCAAATCCCTTTAGTACGATTTTGGCAAAGGAGTAACAAACAACCATCCACATGAACTTTCCCTTTTATAATGTTAATATGTGTAGGAAGTTGGTTGACCATCTTTACGTACCGAGACCAGTTCGTGTCTCTGAAAGCACGTTAAATTGTTGGTCCCGGCTGTCAAATGTAGACCTTTGACAGTGGTTATGTGTAGAAGTCAGAAAGTCTGACCACCAAAATTACCAAAGGGTATCGGACAATCGCTCCATGTGAAATACTGGTCATCATCATCGTCATCATCTCAGCGTTAATCCCAGTCGCATCCGAAGCTTTTTCAGCTTTGGTTTCTGGGGACCGCTTTATCAATCTAACTGCTGGTTTTGGCTAAATTTCGATATTTTCCGTGAAGAGACTGCCGTCTCACCTCCACAACCCGAAGGCGATATCAAAGCATTGCAGTTAGACCAATTGTTGGATTTTTGAGGGCTCCAATAACCCGTAACGACTGCCACCAGATGTTAATGGCTTAACGTGCTTTCCGAGGCATGAACACACCAGTACAAATATTCATATTCATGCAAATACATATTTACACTGCGCGGGGATCGTACCCATACCCAACCCGTTCCATATGAAATATTGATATTCAGCTGAATGCGGTTAGGCTGGATACCGACGGAAAGGGAAGGAATTAGGACTATACTACATAACTGCAATATTACCATCTTTTAGAAAGCACGCTTCTAAATTAAGAAACAAACGCAAATCTGCTCCCTAATTGCGTAATACACTATTAATTTGAATCATTTTGAAGCATGTTGCTAATCCATTGCTTTGTATGATCAAACAATTTTCTGGTCAATAACATAAATATCGCAATGAATGTAGTTGAACTGTCAAAATAAAACCCATCGCTACTGTAAATGTCTTACGCAATTACACTGCTGGATTCCATGCCAACAAGATCCACAGCCAACAAGACATATTAACAGACCCACCAATAACCTTCCAATTATGTTCGCCTATCTGCAAAAGTCCATTCATTTTAACAAAGAAGCATTGATGTTGCTAATAAATAAATTCTGTCGGTACGTCCGCCCACGACGGGTTTCGCAACGCATCTATTAAATTTTGATAGATCCAAGTATGAGTCACAGATGCGCTTGCACAGACTGATTTGATTATACGAGTACAGTGTTACTTTAAGTATTGTTTGGATTTGCATTTAAATAGGTTTAATTGTTATTCAATCATAGTTAGTAGAATATTTAATGTCTGTATTTGAGTAATAGGTTTGGGATTGAGCTAGCAACAGTAGTCTTGTGGTAGGTATTGGTCGCAACTTATAAGTTGTAGGTCGTAAGTTCGAATCCCATCTGGTGCTTAACTTTATGTAAATTACTTCATCAACATTGCTCTCAAAACGGTAGAGAAAAACATTGTGAGGAAATCAGCATGTCCTAGAGTTAAAAAGACATGTGCCATAACATCGGCCGCCGGCAGAAGTTACCACCCACCAGACAAAGCCTTGCCGCCAAGCGATTTGTCGTGTTCCGGCATGATGTCTGGTGAAGCCGTACGGAGGACGGGTCTGAGCAGTTGTGTTGCGATGTGTGCCGGGTACGATGCGCCAAATGTTGTTGTGTTGGGAGTTTGGTCGTGGAGGGTCTTCAGATCAATCTCCCTTTGGCGCAGCATCGTTGGTAGTGTTGTTGGGTTTAACATTGCATCACCTCGCTCAACTGCCGTCTTCCTTCCTATTCGCTCAGTTTTTCTGAGTGATTAGGCTCTTAATAAACTAGCGCGCTTTACCATCAACGATCGCATCACTGCTTACCATCAGGCGGGATTGCGGTTAAGCGCTAGTTTATAATTATAAAAAAACAAAAATTTGGCTTCTACCAACACGCACTGGGCCCGCGTAATATATTATGGTCCATTCCCTCTCATCAGGAGGAGTCCTATGTCCCAGAGGAGTGGGAACATTACAGACTGATTATGTTTGATTGGTACGACAGTTAATAAATTCATTGATTATAAGACGTTATAAACTAATGTCGGAGGTGTGGTTATGGAAATTGATGAAACTAGATTAATCTTTCTGTCATTACAGACGAAAATCGTAGTTCTTACTAATATTATTCCTACTAATATTAGAAACATGAAAGTATGTGGCTTTTTGACGCAAAAACTTGAACAGATTTTAATGAAATTTAGCACATTTATACCCAGAATTAACACATAGGATACTCTTTATCCCGAAATTCTTTATCAACATTTTTATCGCCCCACTGCTGGGCACAGGTCCCTTCTCATACAGAGAAGGATTGAGCGTAATCACCACGCTTGCTCAATGCGGGTTGGCGATTTCATACTTGAAGTCCAGGTTTCCTCAAAGTGTTTTCCTTCACCTTCAGTCATTGGTGTAAAAGATATACTTAGAAAGAAACCTGAAATTCCTTGATCACAATTTATGCCGGTGAAACCAGGAGGCGCAGCTAATCAGTAATAATTAACATTGTTAATAAACTATCTATGTACATAATTAAGTCAAAAGTTTGTTTCTTTGAAAACGTATTTTAAAAATATACTTTTGCGTTTGATATCCTAATTCTTGAAATAAGTTCAACATCACGCAGGACCTCTAGGAGTCACCAGCAAAGCATTTCCGCAGACGAAGTAGCGCGTAGAAGCTATATACGAGTGGTTTATAAATAAATAAATATATACGGACAAATCACACAGATTGAGCTAGCCCCAAAGTAAGTTCGAGACTTGTGTTATGGGATACTAACTCAACGATACTATATTTATAATAGCTACTATATTTATATAAGAAGATCTATTTGTGGGCTTATACTATGAACCAATGTGTTAAAATTATGATTTACTTGGAATATACACTTCTGTTTCATTATTTATGCTATGTTATTTCAATATACACAAAACTAACAATAAATAATTCCCCGATGTAATTACAATAATGATCATCAATTATACAAACAACTCAACATTTAATACATCTGTCAACAACTTGATAAATCACACAAAAAATCACAAATAACGGTACTCGATCAATTCAATAAAGCACATAAAAAGTGGACAACACATCTGCGTGCACGCATTGCGTTCGATATTCAAAAATTTCTGTTTTTTTTGACAACAATGGTAACTTGACTACCGCGAGATCGCATGACAAAGATTTTTCTATTCAGCCTTACTTGGCTGAATACTACTGCTTCTATAAAAATATAGGTAGGTATTCAAATATTGTATTGTCCGTTGCCGAAATGTAAGGCATATTATAAAAAAAAACTGACTTCATAAAATGCATTCTTTTTTTAAATTAGCCAATTTCATCTTCAAAAATAGTAAAGTAACCAACGTCAAATCACTTTTAATGTGCGTAGGCAGAGCCATTTTTTCAACTGTCAAAACAGTGCCTTTTCGCGTTTTTTTTACATATTTTTAATAATAAATTTGTTTTGTTGAGTGTAGGTACCTACTCACCATCATTGTTATTATAGAATTATATTTGTCTAAGCACAGTACTGGCTCATTTTAATGAACACTTTTTAAAAAACAAAAGAAAACTTAAGTATAACTTTCTCTTTTTTAACATTACATTTTTAAAATTACTAATTACTAACTTCTAAAACTAAATAAACTACGAATAAATACTTTATCTAAGATACCTATTATTGACATCGGTGAGAAATAAAAACAACAAACGTTTCTGTAGTAAATCAATAACGCATAATATACACTGGACCACAAAATTGAATGCAGTAAGTTAGTAAGTATCATCAATCTTGTAGATATAGCTCATCCCAATATAGTATGCATACAATTTGGTTTATCTAATGTTAGGAAAATTAAGATATCTAACTGATGAAGACACGCAATCCCATCGTGTGGGTTTCCACAAGGTAACATGATTAATTTCTTCGGTTACCAACTATAAAAGGTGACTGAAGGATGATTTGGTGAAGGGAGAGTGCATAAGCAATTACATTTGAACTAAAAAGGCTCATATTACTCATTGAATGACCGTAGTATCCCCCAGCCAGATGGACAGAGGACTTTAGAAATTGACTGGACTTAATGCAGAAGGTAAAGAATAGAGAAAACGATTCTGTATTGAGTAAATTATTTTGAAGTCTCCTGCCGAAAAAATAAACTGTTAAAAGAAAAGTGTAATTCTTACGAGGTCTATATGAATAAATGTAATGTAATGTACCTAGATATTCACACTAAAAATCACAAGTAACTCATTCCAGCAGGTCAAAATAAGCATTCCTGACTATTAGGTGCTGTTTTGATTATGAAAATGTAATGTACACACTCAAACTTATTATTACCTATTCATTCCTGCAGGTCAGAATAAGTATTAAAATACTGTAAAGCGCAGTCCAGATTATTTTACACCACACCGGGACTCATTACTCATCCACAATTTAGCTCACAGACAAATGTAATGTACATACTCACACTTATTTATATTCCACAACTATTTTTTTATTTAATAGTTAACTAAAAATTTCTTCTCTAAGAAGTTCGGCATTAGATATTTAATTCCTGGTCACAATTTTCACGTCGATGTTCCAGCCAACTTATAAATGTACAGTAGATAATATTAAAGAAAACCCTGTCCGATTCGTGAAGGTATTGTTAGGTATCGATAAGTGATTCTACTAATGTTAATGTTTATTTGGTCATGCTTTTATCTAACCTTTATTATCCTTATGGGTCGGACGGGGTTTTCTTTACATATTGTATAACCCCCATCCAGTTTATAAAACCGAATTGACCCAGAACAATTTTTCACTAACTTTGAAAATAAAACTTCACTATCAACTTTTATTTTAATACAATCTGTCATAGTTCCTATTAGCAATTTCTTTAGTCATGGCTTCCACGTACGAATGCGGGCTTAACGAGAATTGATCAGCGGTGAGGTAAATCTAAGTGACCTCTGGCTAACCATAAATGTTATCAGGAGGTTGTCCTTACACGGTGTGCATACAAATGTAGGTACTCACCCGCATACAACGTGCGTATATAGAGAGATTCATTATCCGTTTACTACAAAAAATAGTGCGTCATATGCCTATTGAATGAAGCAACATAAAAACGTTATGGACCTAAGCCCTCTTATTACAAAACGCCATCTAACTTTAGTTCCAGCCTTAACCTTTGAGGCCGAAATTATTTTTCGAACTTTATTAAGGTTAAGTCAAAGTTCTTAATACAAAAGTGACAGCTTAGTGCCGAACTTACCGAACTGTGCTGTCATTTTTATACAAAGAAGTGTATTTCTATAACGGTTAGGTACATAATTCTATAAAATGTAGCTGGTGTAAGACTGATCTAAATAAAATCGATGTATGTATTAAGTGGGAAGAAGTTTCAAAATAGTTTTAAAAATTTAAATAATAATTAATTGATCATATGATTGCAAATTAAGCGCCAGGATCATGAACTGGGAATGGCAATTGTTTTACTTCTTTGACAAAGATGGTTAGAAGATCCAATTTGTGTATGTTAGGCTTCAACTCCTCCTCCAATTGAGCCGTGATTATGGTAGCAATGTTTAGCTTTAATCGTAGCTACATCAGTCTTACTGGCAGAAACCTTGTCAATCAAGGTTGTCAGTAAGACTTCACCAGGATGCACTAGGTCCAGGAGTAGACTGATAGATTGAGTCGTTTGAATAGTTGATGCCCAGTGACAGATTTCAATATCGCTTGAGACCTTAAATTAAACCATTTAACCTTTCACGTAATATGTGGTTCTTGATATTTTAAAAAGGGTTGAAGGATTGAACATGCAATAACAAACCTTTTGCAAATGATGGACACAAAAGGAATTTGATCTAATCCTGGAAATTTATTTATTTATTTATTCAGACTAGGTACTTATTAAGGATTAGTGTTATAGACCAACAATACATTCTTAAAATAGTAATAATAAAAAATGCAGATGCAAAACCGTGAGAACTCTGACCAAGAATCAATTTGCGTTACAGTAACTATGCATATTATTTTCTACACTGTCCTCGTCTTAAAAAAATCACACACGTTACTGTGGGGCACAGTTTTTGTACGTCACCCCTCGTTTTTTTTACTTATTCAAATTGCAAGTAACTTTACCCTCAAGTTTTTTAGCACCAAACAATGGTTCTTTTCTTCGGCCGAGTAATTTATTTTTTCTAACGGTCCAAGATGGCCTCGGGTCATAGGTGAGGATTGGGATAGTTCTCAGGGCCGTTTTTTAAAGTTTCTTTTATCTTTTTGCACATCTGCCAAAGCTTTGGTAAAAAGATTGTGAGGTTCGCGTGGGAAATCGATATTTGGCGCATCTGTAGTTTTTTAGTTTGTGTATTAATCATTTATTAATTTGGGTGTGCTTATTTGTATGTTGTCGAGTTTTTTTGCAACGGAATGCTTTATTTGTTTCTAATTTTAATGCTTTGCGAAACGTTACCACAAGTCGAAGTAATAAAGTTATGGCTTGGTTAAGACATTGTACCCAGTGTAGTAAAATTAAATACGAACCGCGAAAAATCCTAACGGTATTAGCAGTTAATCAGTAAGCTCGCGTCCGCAGCCCCCGCTACCCGCGAGCCGACTAAAACAAAAACGCATTGTCCCATGACGTCACGGCGATAACTCATTTACGACTACCCGCATGTCGGCGAAAGAGGACAATATGAGGACAATCGATAATGCTAAACGCGAACACGTGTGCCGCGGACTGTGAGCGATCCTATTGTTTTTGTTTTACAAACGCGGTGAACTTTAGAACGGTGCTTAGCGATTGATGTGTTTTTTTTTTTTGTTTCATAGCGCTGGTAAGGTTTTCATTGCATCGGTACTCCGATGCTGGCATTTGCATTCTATGGTTGTATGTTTTTAAATTCTATGGTGCGTGTGGTTTTATCATCGCTTTGACCATAGTAAATGAAAGATGTAGAGGTATACGAGTACACGAGGACATCAAATTAAATACCTAAGAAGTATAATAATAACCAAACTTTTTGGAAAAAGAATTGTAGGAGTTTCATTTAATAATACTTATTTAAGGACGGACTGCTGACAATATAGCCAGAGGCTAGAACTTTATATTAACAAAAATGTTTGATCGGTTTCAACATAAAAAGTCTCTTCCTCAGCTGACAATGGACCAGGCCAAGCGTTACACATGTCTACAGAATAGCCATGAACTATCCCAAAGGATTAACCATACGTCTTCAGAACAATGACTACTGCAGATTTTTTATCTATTTTTTTGTTGGCAACACCTGGTTGCTGATTTTTTTTGCCCTGTCATGGCCCAAAGATAAAGTCAGCGGATCTCAGATAAAAAATGGACTGAACGAAAGGAGTCGGTTTATAGACGGGGTATTTTCTAAAGGGTGCGATTTTTAAATTGAATTTGATAAGTCTTTGAAAAGGTCCGAATGAAAATGGCTTTGATTTGTGGGGTTAGAGATAAGATAGCTGCATTGTTATTAATTGAAACTGACTGTGGGGTTTGATTTAGGTATTACGGATTGTTATTGAAGTTTATAATATCATAATATAGATGCAAGATTGTTATTGAAGTTTTTAATACATTTCTGGACACATCTAATGGTCTACCTTGCATTTTCAGTTTCGTTTGGTCCTAGCTAAAATTTTATATTAGGTCGAGCAAAAAGTTTTTATGCAGTTTTGAACCTGGCACGTTTACAATTTCATTCAATAGTCTTTTTTTGAATTTCGAACACAGAATTTAAAAAAACAAAAGACAATTTGAAGCCTGTTTGTCGATATCAAACAATCGAATACTAAGAAAACTTGATTTTATTGATTTACTTGGATTTAATTCTTGAAAAAGTGATTGATATCTTTGGTTTTGCAACAAACATTACTTATTCCTAACATTAAGGTGAGGTTCTATCAATTATAATCTATGGATACTTCACCTGAAGTCGCCGCCCAAGCTGTGGCACTTATTCAGGCCGGACACAGCCAAAGAAATGTGAGTGCTCAACTTAATTTAAGTCGATCTGCGATCCGAAATGTTTATCGGAGGTACCTAGAGACTAACGGCTTTGTTCGTTGCCAAGGAAGGCCATGATTTCGGGTCACAACTGAAAGGCAGGATCGATTCATCGTGACGACCAGCTTGAGAAATCGTCACCTTACCTCCATTGAGATACAAAACCAACTTCGCGACTTCCACGGAGTATCTGTGAGTGCTCGAACTGTTCGGAGAAGGTTAAAAGAACGCGATATGGTACCACACAAGCCAGCTAATGGGCCCAAACTAACGCGAGCCCATCGAACAGCGTGCCTTCATTTCGCACACACTCATTTAAATTGGACACAGCAAGATTGGAGCCGTGTAGGTACTCTTTTCTGATGATTCTAAAATGTTACATGGCAATGATGGAAGGAAGAAAGTCTACTGACTTGCTACTGAATGCTGCTTTGTAGAGAGGGTTGCTTATAGCGGTGGCTCATGGACTGCCTAGGGCGATATATCCGCGAGCGGCAAAACTCAACTTGAGGTTGTTACAGGACCACGGCTACCAACATTAAATGCTGAAAGGTACATTCGTGAGTGCTTAGAACCTCGCGTGATACCATACGTGGACTATGTGGGCCCAAATTTCCTTTTTATGCATGATAATGCAAGAGCCCATATGGCCGGCATCGTCAGGGAATATCTTCGGGATATGAACATCACAGTTATGGACTGGCCAGCCAGAAACCCAGACATGAACCCCATTGAGCACATGTGGGACGAGCTAAAAAGATGTGTTAGGGCTCGTCAGCCAATTGCCCAGACGACGCAGGAGTTGAAAACTGCCACAGAAGAGGAATGGGAGATGATCCCTCAAAATTTCATAGAGCGGTTGATAAAATCTATGCCTAATCGTATGAGAGCTGTGGTAGATGTTCATGGTGGCAATACGCGTTATTAAATTAAACCTTTATTTGATAAAACATGTATTTTATTAAAAAATCAATTGCAAGGCGCATATCCGACTTGTTAGGCGTAGCTCCATGTCGTATGGTATTCTGAATTCAAATTTAAAACAATACGATCGTAAAAGATGGTAAAATGTATCATGTTTAAAACTGCATCAATAGTTTTTGTTCCATCTAGCAATCATATTTCGGTAGGGGCCATCGAAACCTAAACTCTAAGGTGGGCCAATAGATGTGACCAGAAGTGTATAAGAATAAAGATGCAATGCGAATTGATCTAGTGTATTCTTTATTTTTTGTTAACTTTTATTAATTTTTTGACATGATCTCTCTATTAATAATTACTGATTCGTAATATTTCATCGCATTGAGTTAATTATATGTAAAAGGTGCAATTCCCATCTATATTTCTGATGGATCTCTTCAGAACTTAGCTATTAGCAAGAACAGTACCATATCATATTATATGGCTAATTTTCAGTAATTAAGAACGCCAGATCTAGTCACAATAGACATCATCTCAGCGACAATCAATCTCAAAAACTAGGCAAAAATGTAGTGTATGTAATTAGAGATATTTTTGACAGGTCGAGATCAGATCACATTCTAAAAGTTTTTACAAATGAATTAGAAAATAAATAGAAATAATGTTGATGTATAATGATTTTCACTTTTTTACACGTAGTTTAACTCCAGACATTTCTAGAACAGTCGAAAACAAAATAGCAACGGAATTCTTTTTGATATTGCACACTACCCAACCCGGAATGACTGTCAGGAAACTTTAATCATCGTGCGAATTCAAGCATTCATTATAACATTTAAATATTCAATGGTTCGTTACATCAATGCCGTTGCCAACACTAGCCAAACAACAAACGGTGACCCCACAGCCTTATGAATAAAAAAATCTCACCCCCAGGGTTTTTTTTCAACCCTTTTATGCATATCCTGTGTCATGCGTGCAGTATTACTAGTCATATTTAAATAATTTATGTCTTGTGTCCGTTGGATTTTGCATCTGCTCTTAGATAAAGTTATGGAAGATTTATTTTACGTGATTGGGATTATACGGGTGGGTTTAAAGGGCTTGATTGTCATTAGCAGTCTTTGTAAACATAAACATAAAGCATTGTTCACAATAAAATATTATTATAAAAACACTTAAAAAAAGAACACTAACTGGTGAACTGATACAACATAAATATGCCAAAAAAAAAAATTAATGAAGAGACACTCAAGACAACTAAATTCTAGTAATGTAAATGTTATAGCCAATTATTTTAAATATAAACATTAAGATATTAATGAAAAAACTAGCAAAGGGAGTGCGGTCGAAGCAAAATGCTACCTAGTATGAATACACAGACTTTGAAGAGAAGCGCGCAAGTTTATTAAGAGCTTATTCACTCAAAAAAACTGACTGAATACGAAGGAAGACGGCAGTTAAGCGAGGTGCTGCAATGTTAAACCCAACAGCATCAACGGATCAATCTCCCTCTGGCGCAGCATTGTTGCTCCGCCAGAGGGAGATTGATCCGGAGACCTTCCACGACCAAACTCCCGACATAACAACATTTGACTCATCGTACCCTGCACACATCGCAGCACAACTGCTCAGACCCGTCCTCCGTACGGCTTCTCCAGACATCATGCCGGAAAACGACGAATCGCTTGGCGGCAAGAATTTGTCCTCTCCTCTTCCTCCCTCCTACTCCTGCCGGCAGCCGATGTTATGGCCTACCACTGAGAAAAGTTATAAAAAAGCTATGCTCTATTATCGATAATTATGGAGTTTTCCCAACCATTTTGGAAAGGGATTCCAGTCTAACCAAAATATGTATTTTTTTAACCAGTATTTTATATGGAGCGGCTGTCTATATGACCTCCGTAACCCAATCACTGGTTAATACGATACCGCTTGGTAAGACTGGGTAGAAGATTTTCGGGCTAATGACGACTCGTGAACTCTGTCAACCATATCCTCCCGTGGGTGTAGTAAGAGGCGACTAAAGGAACTCTCACTAGGGAAGCGGGCAGATGCACTTCTTCTATGGAATAACGAATTACTGCGATTCCCAAACCGTCTGCCAAGCGTGGAGATTATGGCAAACCCCCCAATGTAATGGAAAACCTTGAGGGAGGCCTTTGTCCAGCAGTTTTGACCTTTATAGGCAGAAACACTGTCAAAGATCCACAAACACAACAGCGACAGCTAGGACCAACTTGAGGGAAACTTGGACTTTAAGTCTGAAATCGCCAACCCACCCGCATTGAGCAAGCATGGTGATTATGCTCGATCCTTCTCTATATGAGAGGAGACGTGTGCCCAGCAGAGGAACGATATAAAGGTTGATGATGATTATGATACTCAGTAGTGAGTGGAATACGAGTGACAAAAATGACGATGACGAAAATAAATTAAATCGCCTAGTGATGATGCCCATGACAAAATTTTTCACACCCCAGCGCACAAAAGCTAATACATAATAAAGAACAATGAAAATATATATTAATATCGGCTAGACAAGTCAATTGACACATTGAAAGTGAAAGGGATGCGCTCCATTGTTCGCTAGATTGTCGTTCGACTAAATATCGTGTCATTCTCAGTGCTGTGACGAAATAGAATGATATCGATAAAGTCGAGAACGCCCTGTGTGTTGGTGTGAGCAGATTTATGAGGTTCTGGGTCGTTAAAATGGTTGATTCTAACAGCTGATAGCGAAAGTTTTGTTGATCATGTTTGCAAATCTTTTACAGGAATAAAGCACTTCTTATCACGACACAGTTGGTGCAGTGGCTGAACGATCGACTGTTGCGCTGCGTCTCGCGGATTCCGGCACGGAACAAATACTTGTATGGCCTTGTAGTAATTGTTCCGGGTCTGGCTGTTTCTGTATGTGAGTTTTAATTATTGTAAACGCACCCATGATGTAGGACGAATTCAACGTTTTTAAAAGAAAAAAAAGTATCATATTTGATTTGACAGCAGCGGTGTCCGGTTAGACTGGAATACAACCCCACCTTATAATAGTTGGGAAAAGGCTAGACAAATAATGATAAGTTGGTAGGTAGGTAATTTGACAAAAAAAAAAAAAAACTTATTAGTCCGTCAGTCAGATTTCCAAAAAATACTAGACACGTATTTTTTCATTTTTCATATAAACAAAAAATGAAGACGACACAGTGCGTTGAAAACTCGTGTAACGTTACTGGACGCTACACTTTTTAGCGAGCAGGCAGTGACGTCACCAGCCACCACTCCTGATCTTTGATGCCTTTTATATTTGTCGATATTAATTGATTTGATAAAACAAAGTATACGTATCCAATATTTTTCTATAATCTGAATGACGGACTAATTAGTTTTTTTTAGTCAAATACCCTATTGCCTATCTGTTTGGAAGCAGATTTATTTATTGGTAATATTTATTTATTAATTATTAGTTTGTTACTTAGGTACTTTCAAAAACATTCATGGGACCAATTAATCTTCTTCAGCTTATAGAGGTCCACTGTTGGACAAAGGCCTCCTCTAAGGCTTTTTCATTGCTTTTTGGGGGGCTATTTTCTTTTAGCTACAAAATTGTATGCTATTCTCATGTACAGCAATTCTTTACTTTACGTATTGATTCTAACATATACCTACCTATTTATTATTAATAAGAGAGTCCTGAATAAAAAAATGTCGCAAAGCAACTCCGCCATCGTATTATTAAATGTAATTGCAATGTTAAAGCCATAAATCTGCTTTAAAATAAAATTAACCGCTTGTCCCAAAGCCCAGTTAGCTTACGATAACAGCCCACAGTTTTTTCCTATTGTTTTTACACACCCCTTTTATTTTTTTTTTCTGTAACTCTCAGTAGCTCACCCCAGCATGTTTTCAGAATTTTTTTATTTACATTGGCCTTATTTTTGTCATCTAGTTTATATTAAATTACCGTTTTTGTAACGTAATGAATATGCGGGACGCCATTATTATAATTATGCATTTGTAAACTAACGAAAATGAGCTACCATTATCGCTGAGGTTTTTTTGAAACAGTTGTATCTACGGGCTTTTTAGTAGGTAGGTTTAGAGTATCAAGTTTTTTTAAAACGTTTTTTTTTAAACGATTTCTTGTTTTGCATGATATAGATTGTAACTATAATATTAACTAAGAAAAGAATATTAAGAAATATTGAATTGGCTTTTGTTTAGTCATCGCCTGCCTAGCTTTTAATAAATATATTGCGGTTACCGTTTAATGTAACCTACGGTCAACACGCCTGTCTGCGACGTGGAGGCCCCGGGTTCGATCCCCGGCCAGGTCATGATGGAAAACGATCTTTTCCTGATTGGCCTGGGTCTTGGATGTTTATCTATTATAAAATATAGTATCGTTGAGTTAGTATCCCATAACACAAGTCTCGAACTTACATACTTTGGGGCTAGCTCAATCTATGTGATTTGTCCGTGGTAGGCCATAACATCGCCCGCCGACAGACGTTACCACCCACCAGACAAAGCCTTGCCATCAAGCGATCGGTCGCGTTCCGGCATGATGTCTGGTAAAGCCGTACGGAGGACGGGTCTGAGCAGTTGTGTTGCGATGTGTGCCGGGTATGATGCGCCTAATGTTGCTGTGTTGGGAGTTTGGTCGTGGAGGGTCTTCAGATCAATCTCCCTTTGGCGCAGCATCGTTGGTCGTGTTGTTGGGTTTAACATTGCATCACCTCGCTCAACTGCCGTCTTCCTTCCTATTCGCTCAGTTTTTCTGAGTGAATAGGCTCTTAATAAACTAGCGCGCTTTACCATCAACGATCGCATCACTGCTTACCACCAGGTGGGATTGCGGCGCTAGTTTAAAATTATTAAAAAAAAAAGTATATATATATTTATTTATTTAATAGCAGTAAGACTTACATGAACAGATTGCCTACAATTCAGTTTTACTTTTAAGCAGAATATATTTTACTATATTATTTAAAAAAAAAACAGTGTTTATAAAGCTGCATACACACCATAAAATAATGACAAAGAAATATGAAAGCGATCGCCAACGTGTACTTATTATAATTCCAAATTCAAAATTACCAAATCAATGGCAGTCATACGTGAAATCAACAATGACGATCACGGATGTATCTACCCACAGATCTAATACTTCAAAAAGCTCTGCGTGAGAAAACTTAAAAAACTGGCTCGCACATAAAAAAATGCACTTTACAATGATCAAATACCCTCAAAGATGTCCCTTGCACAATACGCACACCTTGAATCTGCCAAAGACATAGTCTCTTAAAAAATGTGCATATGTTTTTATAAACAACGCACTCTCAGGGTGCACGAGTAAAAAACTGTGGGGTGCATTCAAGTTGGGTAAGAACGTGGTTCCACCAGTGTTGGTCAAAGTTTATGGGCATTTGGATGATGAAAATGTTGCAGCTGTGACATGTGTTCCTCGGGTATGGTTTTAAAATTCAAGAATATAATAATTATTTACTAAAAATCCGTTACATGATAAATTAATACGTTAGTTTTAAATGTAAATCATAATTCTAGGTCTTACATGCCTAAACTAAAAAAAACATTGTGTTTCAGACGAGAGAGGTACAAGTACTGTGTTATAAGTGTAAGAAATGAATTTTGGCCGTCGAATTTCATTAATTCAATTTCATTCTTTCTTTTAGTCTTAAAATTCAAAATCAAAAGTCTTTTATTATAATTCAATTGAGAATCAGCATTTTAGAACGTCATAATTACTAAGGACAGTCCTCCAAAAGCGCCGATCTTTCACTTCTTCTTAGTGCTTTCGTTCGGAAGAAGATGTGGCGGAACAAACTAGCCAGCAGCACAGTTGTCTGTTTATTTAAAGAACATCTGACTATGTACAGTACTATGTAAAGTAACTAAAATTACAAGACAGACCATTAAATTATGTTATTTACCATATGTTTACTAACCACGCCTATGTACCTAAAAAGTAAAAAAAAATATCTAAATTTAGGTTCATCTTACGTGAATGTTGAGCATCATTGTCAGAGTCTTTTTGATTCGATGGTTTTTGATAAAATTTCTCTCGTAGAGATTCGTGTTTTGAGTTTTTGTAGCGGAAGCAAACAGTATCACGCTTCCGGTTGGTTTTTTATTAATTTTAAAGTGGTCCGTTAGCTAAATTAAATTAAAGCTTTTTTTAAAATGGAACCAGATAGAACTAATTTGTAAAAGAAATATTTTTAAATTATAAATGATTGATGGATTTATGAACCGACGCAACAAATGCTTTGATTGGATTTGTGTTTCTATTTTGATATACAAAATAAAAACTGAAATAGTTCTATCGACAAAAATGATGAGTGAATTTAAAAAATTATGAAATCCAATTATACAACATTCAATATCCATTTCATAAAAACATAAAAAAATATTAAATAATATTGTTTTATATGCGTGTAATATCGTGGTGGGTAAAACACCAGCCTCTCAAGTAGGTATGAGTGCGCGGGTTCGCTTCCAGGTCAGGCAAGTACCAACGTAACTTTTGTAAAGTTGACACCAATGACTGAAGGTGAAGGAAAACATCTTGAGGAAACCTGGACTTTGGGTCTGAAATCGCCAACCCGCGTTGAGTAAGCGTGGTGATTACGCTCAATGCTTCTCTGTATGAAAGGAGACCTGTGCCCAGCAGTGGGACGATAAAAAGGTTGATAATGATGATGATGATTGTTTTATATTATAATTTTATACTTATAACGAGTAGGAAGTGGGATTACAGTCAAGCACTAGTTTATAATGATTTAAAAAAAAGATTGATCAGGTCAAGCGACACTTGCCGCGGTTAGCCCATGGATGGGTGACCATCTTTACATTCCAAGACCCCTCCGAACCTCAGAAAGCATGATAAGCCATTAGTCCTGTCAGTAATTCGGGGATTTTTGATAGTAATTACTATCTTCTACTATTAGGTAATCGTTTAATCAAATAACTGGATTGTGGAGGTCAGATCTGCATTCGGGCACACTAGAAGCTGTTCCTAGCATAGGAAAAAGCTAGGCAGATTGTGATTATAATTTTATATGGCTATCATTATTATTTTCATTTGTTATTGAAAATGATTTAGCTGTGAATGTAGTAGGTAGCTAATGTACCCGTAGCAGCATTCTAAAATGTTTTTTTATATAACTATAAACTAGCGCTTGACCGCAATCCCGCCTGATGGTAAGCAGTGATGCGATCGTTGATGGTAAAGCGCGCTAGTTTATTAAGAGCCTATTCACTCAGAAAAACTGAGCAGTAGCAATAGGAAGGAAGACGGCAGTTGAGCGAGGTGATGCAATGTTAAACCCAACAACACGACCAACACCAACGATGCTGCGCCAAAGGGAGATTGATCTTAAGACCCTCCATGACCAAACTCCCAACACAACATTTGGCGCATCGTACCCGGCACACATCGCAATACAACTGCTCAGACCCGTCCTTTGTACGACTTCACCAGACATCATGCCGGAATACGACAAATCGCTTGGCGGCAAGGCTTTGTCTGGTGGGTGGTAACTTCTGCCGGCGGCCGATGTTATGGCCTACCACCGAGTATAGTATCTAGGCAATTCACAGTTTTACTCGGTGGTACGCCATAATGTCGGCTGATGGCAGAAGTTACCACCCTCTAGACAGGATCATTCGGGATTCATCAGGCGGGGTTGCAGTTAAGCACTAGGTTATAATTATTAAAAAAAATCTTTCAATTTTCTCCGAAAAACTTCTATGCACTAAAAGCATACGTACCTACATTCTCTTAATGAGTCCCAACGACCCAATTTTTTATGATAATGTTAATTTCTCTTAGTCCCAGCGTGATAAATCTCTCATATAAATATCCGTCCATAAACTTTCTTATATGTCACCTCACATATTTACACTTACCGTTTCCTGCCCCTTGCTTTTTTAATAACGTTCCCACAACCATCCTTGTGTTTTTTATCGTTTTTTTTTCATGTAGATTAGAATTAACGGTAAAAATTTCTCCCCTAAGGATACTTTAATTTATTTCTTTGGCAACACAAGAGGAGATGCGGTTCTTCTTTGTCTGTGATTGTCATGGTGTCAAAAAAGTGCAAGAGATTTGCACTATTTCCTTTTTACCGTTCCTTCCGGAGATCTACTATTGTTTATTGATTGATACATTTTGGTATTGCCATATAAAATTAGAGATTATTGTAAAATAGGACGATATTTTTCTCTGATGCCTAAGTATGTACGAGTAGATTTAGCTTATCTCAGCAATGTATAAATTGTTGATGACAATATGTATTTATTTCTAATAAAATAAAAACCATTTTGTTAGAAATCATAAACAATTTTCTCAGATTAAAAAATAATAGGTAGGTACAACGTGATGCAATCTGTAATGATAGGACAGAATCATGTACAAAAACTGTGTCATACTGTATAACATAGAAAAAAAACTAGTTGAAATAATTAGAAAAGAAATTTATATGCAACCGAAACGCATAAATAACAATGCAATTATTTTTTGTGACAACCGTATTACGAGACGTTGTTTTTGCAAACAATGAAACAACATAAAAAAGTATGAAAATCAAACCCCAAAGGGTTCTTCAAATTAAAGCATCATTAGAAATTTTCAAGAAAAAAAAAATGCTAACGTGAGAAAATTAAACCTGATTTTTTATTGTAAAAAACTGGCAACACACAATGTCGCGACCGTTGCAAATTATTAGCATACATTTTTTATTGCATTCAAAATTCAAATCTGATTTTTTTTCGTCGGAGAGATTGCAGCAATTAATTATAGTAAAAAAAGGTAGCTACCGCCTATTCTCCGGGTCTTTTATCTGTCGGTCAGGTAAAGTACGTAAGTGTCGAATACAACAATGTGCTCCGGATTTCCTCTCTTTAATACGAGGACCAACCTTCGGCTCACGTGCAGATTTTGAATAAAAGTCCGTCGATTTTCCATGGGCGTGATTGATTTTCGAGATAGTCTTCAGTTTTTTTATCGATAAAAACGATCCACCGGAACTATTGATTGCTATTTGTTCTCTCATTCTTTGAATTCTATGTCCATATTTTTATTATTGTCATGAGACAAGATCGAATAATGGAATCTGTTTGATTGAGTTATACCTACATAAATAAGTTAAGTTTTTGAAATTTCGATTCACATAGTTACTAAGTTCACCAAGCTTAAAACTAAGATAACAAACAATCACACCAAGCTTTACTTACCTATGTATCAAAAATTAATTATGTGATGTAATTAAATAAAAACGACAAAGCGCAATAAAGTCAACAAAACCATTCATAAATTGCGGAGATTATGCAACGGCACGGCTTACCGTCCTCTTCCCGGCTTTGGGGCCATAAATTTCATTTAGCTGCAAGGTGGTCTGACAAATTTGCGGTCGCTGCGACTACTAACTGGTACTTTTACCTTATTAGATGCATAGATGAAAAAAAATTGACCCAACTCTCGAACAAAGCTCACAGTTAGTCAATAGCTTAGAATAGCATTATTGTAGACTGTGGCGTGTTGATTATTATGGTGGGTGTACACGTTAAAGTATTTCTTTAACTAATCTGCCGGCCATGAAAAAAAAAGGACAGCGGGGGACAGTTTTGTGACAAAAAATGTTTGGGACATATTGACGTTTAGTTTGGACATCGATATTTTTTTTTCCGGTCCCCTGGGTCTGTTGTAATTGCTGTGTAATTGTTTTCTAATAATACATAAGTTGTTATGTTTTGACAGGACTGACAATGAAACAGTAGCGGAGGTTTTAACAAGATTTGTGGACTATTGACAGCTTTAACTTTTACTTTTTTTCAGAGTTTTATTATTTTCGTAAACAGATCTTTTCTTTCTTTGGAAAGTGTTTCTGGGAGTTTTTTTTTTTTTTTTTTTTGTTTTGTGCCTGGTAACAGATATTATACCTAGTGGTAATCTTTTTCCTTTGACTCTTGTGTATGTTTTGATTTTATGCCACTCGGTAAATTAGTAATACACTATCAGTAGTAATGGCTTTCATTTTGTAATTTTTTCGAATTTATGAAACAATCGATTAATAATATTCTTCAAAATTAATCAGATTGATTTTGATAGAATTAATTAATTACCTAATTCAATAATACCAAATTTTCGTGGTGGCCTAGTGGTTAAAACACCAGCCTCTCAAGTATGAGTGCGCGGGTTCGATTCCAGGTCAGACAAGAACCAATGTAACTTTTCTAAAGTTATATGTACTTTCTAAGTATATCTTGGACACCAATGACTGAAGGTGAAGGAAAACATCTTGAGGAAACCTGGACTTTAAGTCTGAAATCGCGAACCCGCATTGAGCAAGCGTGGTGATCACGCTCAATCCTTCTCTGTATGAGAGGAGACCTGTGCCCAGCAGCGGGATAATGGAAAGGTTGATGATAATCATGATGATAATACCAAAATATAGTAATAAAGGAATATTAATGAAAAAAAAACCATAAACACTATACAATTCTATAGTAATTTACTTTGGTACTTGCTTACCTGTTCATTTACATTATTTTAAGACAGAGAAATCTTTCGAATGTAGGTTTATAACTACATATTACGGCTCATAGCTATAAAGCTGATCACGGATATTACTCACAGGGAATACCATTGTTTCGTCATCTTAAATACACCTACAAGGATTATTAGTTTTGTTCATAGTTATGTGAAGTGGGTGTGTAAAATGGTGAGTTTCACCACAGGAAAAATATGCAAATTACATACAAATGTTTTAAGATGTATGACGATTTGAAATACATAGTCCCTTTATTCTAGTGGCATCTAACGCTTTTTCAGCTTTGGAGTCTGGGGTCCGCTTTACCAGTCTAACTGCTGATTTGACTAAACGTCGATAATTTTCCATGAAGCGACTGCCGTCTGACCTTCACATCCCGAAGGCGATTTCGAAGCATTGCAGTTAGAGCTAGTTGTATAAAGTCACGTGTTTTTTAAATGAACAGACAGCTGTGCTGCTGGGGAGTTTGTTCCGCCACTTCTTCCCAGTGAAAGTACTAGGAAGTGGCGATGGATGGACGTTTTCGAGGACTGTCTTATGTAACATTGACGTTCCAAAAGGGCTGATTCTCAGCCTAATTTGAATAAATAACTTTTGATTTTGATTTTTTGAGTGAACATTTAAGTAATTGTAATAAAAAATGCAATTAAATTTCCAGAATGCTATTCAATCTATCTAGTCTTTTATGAAAGGCGACACGGGTGACGTGGTGATTAAATGTTTGACTGCTGCGGTGTGTGTTGCGGGTTAGGTACGGAATAAATATTTGTATGAAATACAAGTACCTACCTAGTTGTTCTGGGTCTCGTTGTTTGTGTAGGTATGTAAGTTTTATGTTTGTAAACGCACCCACGATACAGGAGAAATTCCTAGTGTGGGACATCGTTTAAAATTAATGTAGATATTAGGGTTGAGGTCCATAATTTTAGACTGAAACTTTTGCTGATCTTGTCAGTGGCTTATCATACGTGTTGGTCAATCTAACTAAATATGTAATAATAAAAGCGAAAGTTTGTGTTGATGGATATTTGTTAGGTACTCTTTTACACAAAAACTACTTAACGAATTTGAATGAAATTTGGCAAACAGATGGCTTAAAACCAGGAATAATATATAGCATACTTTTTATCCCGATATTTCCAGAGAAACGAAACTTATGCGTGTGAAACGACGGGGCACAGTTAGGATCTTTATTTATATTACAATAGAATAGAATATCTTTATTATGTAATCATCATCATCATCATCATCATCAGCCTCTACTCGTCCACTGCTGGACATAGGCCTCCTCCATGGCACGCCAACAAGCTCGATCACGAGCAGTTCTCCGCCAGCCACTACCAGTCACCTTTTTGATGTCGTTGCTCCATCTCGCCCGAGGGCGTCCTACACTACGTTTGCCGAGACGCGGTCTCCACTTGAGGACTCGTTTACACCAACGGTTGTCGGTCCTGCGGCATATGTGACCAGCCCATTGCCACTTCAGCTTGCTAATCCTCAGAGCTATGTCGGTGACTCTGCTCCTCTGTCGGATCACCTCATTTCTGATGCGGTCCTTCAGAGAGACGCCCAACATAGCCCGATCTATAGCTCGCTGAGCGGCTTTATACTTATGGACTAGTCTGATCGTCTTTATTATGTACACCATATGTACCTATAAGCTTCTTTGTTACTTAGGTATCTCTTTGCTCATCTTTACCACATTTTCGTTTCTTTACCAGTCCTATATTTAGAATAATATTGTAAATTGGTGTCTGGATGTAGAAGGTAAATTCTGCAACTCATTTATAGATTAAAAAAAATAATTCTCTTACAGAAAGTTACACTATTACCGTATGTTATAGGATATACCTTATAGTGTAAGTAATTAGCTTCTACGTGGCCAGAATCGCGGTCATAAGTAATTTAGTTTAGTATAAAATATGCTTCCCGAAAGCAGCCCAGTGGCTGGGCTGGTTTCTGAATCTTCTCGTCCGACATACCACAGTGTCTCAAGACAAAATTCTTCGACCAGTGTATGTTGCCAGTGATGACTTATTGAATTAAGACGTGCTCGCTAACAATGGGCCTTATAAGAAGACTCAAAGTCACTCAAAGGGCAATGGAGAGGGCCATGCTTGGGGTTTCACTGCGCGATCGAATCAGGAATCAGGAGATCCGCAGAAGAACGAGAGTAACCGACATAGCCCGAAGAATAGCAACACTAAAGTGGCAGTGGGCTGGACACTTTACCCGTAGGACCGATGCCCGATGGGGTGACGGGTTCTCGAGTGGCGACCACGCACCGGAAGACGTAGCGTGGGTAGGCCTCCGACAAGGTGGACCGACGACCTGGTGAAGGTCGCGGTCTAAAAAACCGCTGGATGCGGGAGACGCAGGACCGGTCGTCGTGGAAAACCTTGGGGGAGGCCTATGTCCAGCAGTGGAAATCTTTCGACTGAAATGATGATGATGATTGATGATAAAATATGGGAATCACTCAAGGGCCCAAAAGAACTTCTTGTTTGGTAGGTAATTGCAACAGAAAAGAATTTCTATAATAATTGGTTCTTAGAATATCCAGATGGGTCTGTCCATCTTTACGGCATAAACAACAAACGTCCACATCAATTTCATTACAAAAACGTGAATCCAAAATTGACCAAAAGAAATTTCTGTGGTCAACCTCCAATCTACCACTAGTACTTATTAATAAAACAAATACATTTTTCTTCAATACGTTACCGCTACCGGCTTGTGGTCGGTTTCTCTTCGTGAGAACACCATCGTGCTCCATGGTTGATGGTAATTGGTGTCAAACGACGGATGCTGATTGTGTGGTTCGTCCGCTGATGAAGTCCGCGTTGCTGGAGTGTCTGTTTGATTGTTTAGCTGTGTTGAATAGGAGGGCGACCGCTGGAGTTTGTGTTTGATAGCTTTTTGTGTTCAACAATTTTAAGCTGGATAGCTAGCTGCAAGACAGATAATACGTTTATTTATGGCACAAAGAGAGAATGAACGCAAACCCAATAAAGAATAAATTATGGGAAAATATGCGTCGCATCCATTCAAAATGATCATCGCTCAGCATGATGCGAGACAGGGCGCCTTATGTGACGGTATGACATTTTCGTGATTAGTTACTACTTTTCATGGCGCTGTGAAAAGTAAGTTTATCAACCAACTAAACAGGACCAACCACTTCTTGTTCCCAGTTAACAATTTATTTCCGACATTATTATATACCTCCATAAATAAACTGTGAATACTTTTATTACTGTTTTTTCGTTCATCACCATAATTTTAGTCAAAAGTCGTCCAATACTGAATATAGGCCTTCCGCATTCACCACCACTTCGACAATTTCTGTGCTTTTATATTTGAACTATGTAGTAGCTCTAGTTTCAGCCTTACCTATAATTTTCTTCCAAATTCATAAAGTAACATTTGCGAGAAAGAGTAACTATAACCCGCGCATATATAGAACAGATCTGTATGGCGTCCGCTCGGATGCGTTCTCGCTCACTCTCTATCGCTGTCTTTGCTCACACAGGGAAGTAAGCGCTGCAAAAAAAAAAAAAAAATCAATCAATCAGTCAGGAATTCAGGATTCGCTTTCCAAGCTACTTTGACGCATTCCGTGTTATCGTTAATTTCATTTCGGTAAAGTCTCTGTTATTTTGTTGTTTTTGTTGAGTTTGATTGTTATTTACAAGGTAACGTTGACCTTTTGCTATCTTAGCATTTAGTTTGTGATTGAACAATGACATGTTTTGTCAACCGTAGCATAATTAGTATCCGCCTCCATTTTCAGATCTTTTCTTTATCTGCGCGGGTTATAACATCCGTCCATCCATCTTCACAAATTTTCGCTTTTACGATATTACTAGCTGCGCCGCGCAGTTTCACCCGCGTAGGTTAAGATAGGTTTTTTTATATGCACCACTCCTTTTGATTGCAGCATGTTCGCCTAAAGCCTTCCTGGATTAATGGGCTATCCTCCAACGCAAAAAGAATTTTTCAAATCGGACCAGTAGTTCCTGAGATTAGCGCGTTCAAACATACAAACAAACAAAGAAAGAAAGAAAGAAAGAAAATACAGTAATTCAGCACAGACTTAAAGTCATACAATACATCTAGCATAAACATACATCAGGTAGCAACAAAAAGAAAAAAACAAATAAAAAAGTATAATAAAAAACTAAACGATAAGTAAAAATCCCTGTTTAAAAATAGCAGCAAAGTATGCCCCGTGGCTGCACTAAAAAGGTCCAGTTCAGCAAAAATGGCAGACCACTAGTGCCTGACGCTGGTTTTCAACTGAACCTGATGTGAGGTGAGGTGACAGATGTAAATCAGTTAAGATTAGGATTCTTATTGTGACAATTAATAAAAATTTACAAGAAAACATCGAACAATTCCAAGCAAACCTATAGTGAAAGGCTAGCAACTAAAAATATTAGTGGCTTTCATAGTATTAGCTATCCGTTAGAGTTTGTTAGTGTTGATTGTCTGCGCCCGCGCCGTTTTTACCTAGAGATTGGAGTGAGAGTTGAGTACGTACATATCTACTGACTAACATAAATGATAAATGTAAGGCTAAAAGTATGATATGAGAGTAGAGTGTTAATTTTTCCTATTCAGCAGATAGCGTAGACAATGTTGGTAAAATCTGATTTAAACTTAGAACTCATAAAGGCAAATAAGATGGAGGGAGTAGGTACACACATCTACACATCAAGCTATGCATTTCCAGCTTCAGTTGACCTTGCATTGTATATGTAATTCGTACAATCAGAAATCAGTTTATACTGGTTATGTATAACTTGTATTATGTGTAGCCGTGCGTACCTAAGACAAACAGAGATACATAACATTGTGACAGTGCCAAACTTAACCTTGATAGAATTTCGGATAATCACTAATTTATTACAGAAATTGTTAAATCATCAGTCCTCTTCTTTCAGGTATCTTTTTTTTTTTTAGGTTAGAAGAACACAATCATTTATTTGTAAAATATCAACAAATTAATTAATAAAATCGTACATTCCTTAGTCTTTATAATTAATCTAAAAACGTAATATTGAAGAAGAATCTCGCGTTAATTGTGTGTGGTCCAAGGGTGACGTTGTCAGCTAATATTTGTACTGATACTGTTGGAAACTACTACAGGCTGCGCCGCTTCACAAGCGAAGCGATTTATTATCGCTCGATGTGCAAGCGTAGGTTGGCTTATAAAAAAATCTTGTAAATCAGACCTAGAGTTTCAAAACAGCAAAAATGAAAAAAAGATAAATCCTTACTTAATATTATAAATCGGAAAGTGAGTTTGTATGTTTGTTTGTTTGTTCCGCTTTCACACCTCCGTAACTACTGAACCGATTGCTTTGAAATTTTGCAGACGTAAAGTTAGAAGTAATCTAAAAAATGAGTCCTCGAGTGGAGACCGCGTCTCGGCAAACGTAGCGTAGATCACATTAAAAAGGTGGTTGGTAGTGGCTGGTAGAGAACTGCTTAGGATCGAGTTTGTTGGCGTGCCAAGGAGGAGGCCTATGTCCAGCAGTGGATGAGTAGAGGCTGATGATGATGATGATGATGAAACTTAGAAGTCCGGATTAAGTAATAAGGTATTTTTTTATCCCGGAAAAAAATTATATTCCCGAGGGAAAACAAAAATATTGTTAGCTTCATTCCAGTCCGGTGATAGATGGCGTTGTATGTCGTTTAATAATAATAATAATAAGCCTTTATTAAGCCATGAATTTCTCAGTTCATAATAATAATTTAAGTATTTCGCAAAAGAAAAACAAGAAAAAGACGTGTGGCACTCGGGGACTGCCGCGGTAAAGCTATTGCATAGCGTTTTGTATCAATTTATGCAATTATAATTATTTATTTATTTTATTTATGCAGTATTTCTTTTTCTTTGATATTAATTCAAGTTACACTTTTTGAGCGTGGTGACCGATAAGAAAACAAATTTTTCTTTTATTAAATAAATAAATAATAATAAATGCACTTTGTTCATTCATATTCAAAACACTTTATACACAAATTTTACAAGCACAGTTATCACTCGAGTCAGTAAGCATGTAAAATGAGAAAACTAACATAGAACGATCCGTGTGAGAACTAAACGATCACTATTACACAACAACACTGATACCTTTGAGAAAGCGGACTTCCTCTACAATAGGGTAATTCCTCCGTAAGGTCTGTCTATGCTATTACTTATAATCTCTGTCATTGTGTGCTGTTTCGGTACAATCGCAAGACCGGCCGGGCACTGAGGGGCAGGCAAGACAGCTATAGTATCCTTATGACTCCACCAACTGGTATTTCGTTGACTCGGAAACGGCGCACAGGGAGCACGACGAAATATACTCAAATACTCCGAGGTTCTTTTTCAATATACCCCACTGTTTTGTCGTGGTGGCCTAGTGGTTAAAACACGAGCCTCTCAAGTATGAGTGCGCGGGTTCGATTCCAGGTCAGGCAAGTACCAATGTAACTTTTCTAAAGTTATATGTACTTTCTAAGTATATCTTGGACACCAATGACTGAAGGCGAAGGAAAACATCTTGAGGAAACCTGGGCTTTATAAGTCTGAAATCGCCAACCCGCATTGAGCAAGCGTGGTGATTACGCTCAATCCTTCTCTGTATGAGAGGAGATCTGTGCCCAGCAGTGGGACGATAAAAAGGTTGTTGATGATGAACGGCGTCGGTGTCGAATTATTTGTTATCAATTTAATATTTTCGAGCTGATCTTTAGTAACATAATCACTTCTGATTGCGTTAACATCTGACCGTAGAATTAATAAATCCTTCATCAACTTCTTTACGTACGTTCTACGTAGTCAAAGCAAACTGGTGGCAATTTGTGAAGGTCATATGCCACAAAAACTGGGATTGTTCGGGATCCGTGATTTTAAACACCGTAATCGTATATTTTAGGTCTTTCTGCTTTTTGTTCTTACGCCTCGATACATGTTTTTGTCTTGTCTTCGTAGAAACAAACAATAACTTTTTTGCCTCATAATTAAACCTTTTGCCTTTATTAAACTTTCGTTGTTTCGTTTCGGAGATAACAATATTACAACTCGTACACTTAAATGTACTCGTATTAACATTGTTCACCGACATCTTTCTGTAATATTTTATTTAATAAAAACTTCAACTTCAACTCTTGATCTGGTCCCTGTGGATAGATACCACAATTTTGCCAATAACACGTGTAACAAATTATAGAATTTCTTTAAAAAAATATTTCACAATAATGGCGGATATCGCCAATCACAGTTGAAAAAACGGCCGCGTGAGCACTTTTTACTCTATAAAATCACGCGCTTTTATTTAGTAAACAACACTATAAATAATTTAAAAGTCCAATGAAAAATTAGCGTGACATTCATCTTAGCTTTTCCGTTAAAAAAATGCTATTTTATAAAAACACTACTAAATTAATTTCAATAAAAGTACTTAATAATTAATTATATGAAAAGTTTTTAAGGTAGCCATGACAACGTCGATGACGTCTATGACATATCTCTATAGAAGACCTATTTCAGAAAGAAAATTAATCGCAAGTTTAGACGATGTACGGCCTTCAAGCCACACCTCCGTGCCCGTCGGAGTGGGGAGCGTGAGGTTTTTTCGTTACGGAATTTCTGGATTCGGTCCCCGCGCTCAAGGCCCGCGATAGAAGCTATGCAATAGCTTAAAAATAATAGTAAATATATAAATTTAGATTTCATGACGATACACGCGCTAAGTTTAAAATGGAGATGGGCAGGACATCTGGCACGATTGCCCGACAACAGATGGTCAAAAATTGCGACAACATGGCAAGGGCCATGAGGAAAAAGACCCAAAGGCCGCCCTAGAAACCGTTGGAGCGATGACATAGTAAAGACTGCAGGGAGAAATTGGCTAAATCTGGCAAAAGATAGAAATAAATGGAGGCATTTGGAGGAGGCCTATACCGAAAGGGGCCATGAATCGTATGTCGTTTATAACGAGGTAATATATTGCAAACGAATATGCACATGTAAACATATGTAGAAGCTTAACGATACGATAAAATTAATCCCCCCAAAAAAAGGAAATGAGTAATCTAAAAAGCGCGATATAACTGAAATAAACGCGCGCGATGCCGCGGGTGGAAAGCTAGTCCTAAAATAAAAAAAATATATTTTAGAAACCTCGATATCATTTTTGAAGACCTATCCATAGATACCACATAAGTATGCGTTTGATGAAAAATGGGGAGCTCCCAATATTTATTATTATTTTTGACGTGACAACGTCTTAAATTAGGTTGCGGCTGGGAGTCACTTATGAAAAAGTGTAACGCTCGGTAACGTTACGATGAGTCACCGAAAATTTGTGCAATTCTTATTTTCATTCAATTCCTTGTTCCTATTGTGCAATTTAATTATATTCATATCAATAAATATTCTACCGAGAAAAAGACGTTGTCACGTAAAATCTTCGCCCGTAAAACCGACTTTACAGGCAACCATTTTTTTTTTATTTTTTAAAAGCTTAATGCGGTTCACAGAATACATCTACCTACCTAGTTTTAACAGTATAGCTCTTATCGTTTCGGAAAAAAAATGGCTGTGACATACGAACGGACAGACGGACAGACAGACGAATCTATAAGGGTTCCGTTTTTTGCCATTTGGCTACGGAACCCTAACAACTGACAAAATAAAACAACGTTCTTTTAAAAAAGGTTGATTTTGCGGATAATGTCCGTCGTACAGTGAGTATCCATCCTCAGGTTGTTGACACTACTACGTAAAAGACCAGGCGAAACGCTTCGCCTGGATCATCGAAAGATGGCCAACAATACATCAATTTACGTCAGATGCGGAATCTTTTGTCAGGTCAAAACTAACATATTATCTTCTGTCCTTTTCTTAAAGAAATATAAAGAAAAATATACACTAAACTTAAATTTAGCTTAGATTGTCAACAAGGGAATCCAATGACTCACAAACATGATTAATTAGTAAGACTATTACTAATTTTATAAACAAGGAAAATATTTGTAAAAAACTACTTTAGATTCCTGGAAAATAATAACCATCGGTCATCCTTATCGCTAGCCGCAAGATAAGACATGATATTGTTATATCGCTCCGAAAGATTTCAGGTCAGGCAACAATCCACGTGAAGCCGAATATAAAGAAAATTAATATTTAGCCGATGACAAATATTTGACAGCTAGTCATATTTCACTTAAATTTTAGCCTTTTCTTTTTCATTGTAAATGCAACCACAAGGTAGGTATTAGGTTTGTCAAAAGAGAAACTGCGGCCCTGGCGCACATGGGCGCACAGGCAAGTGAAGAAACACGGGTGGCTTTTAGTCAAAAAAAGTGTTACACGCTCTTCTGCTCCGCCCGGAGCGGGAGAGGCCATTTGATGATTTCCTATCCAAATAAAAAATATTAGTAATATCATTTTTATTTTGGTAAATAGCTACCCCACCTTTTGAAACAGTATCTCGTTTGAACTGAACAATACAATTAAAATTAGGTATTTCAATTGGATTATCATGCGTCATGCAAGTTTCGGTAAGAAGTAACACATTTGTTTGTCTCGTAACTGAATCTTGTAAATCGTATTTATGACTATTTAGACTGGCAGTTGAAAGTCATTATTGAAATGCTATTTCTATTACTAATGAAATCTAATACACTTTGAGCAATCGTCTGAACACTATTTAAAGACAGTCTTTTGAATTCTTGCAACAATTGAAAAAACGGTCGCGTGAGCACTTTTTACTCTATAAAATCACGCGCTTTTATTTAGTAAACAACACTATAAATATTTTAAAAGTCTAATGAAAAATTAGCATGACATTCATCTTAGCTTTTCCGTTAAAAAAAAAAGCTATTTTATAAAAACACTACTAAATTAATTTGAATAAAAGTACTTAATAATTAATTATATGAAAAGTTTTTAAGGTAGCCATGACAACGTCGATGACGTCTATGACATATCTCTATAGAAGACCTATTTCAGAGAGAATATTAATCGCAAGTTTAGCACATCGCGACTATCAGTAACATGGCAAGTGTGTAGGACTGAGTTCGCGCCCTGCAATATGCATGCTCTTTTTGAAAATCTATAAATTGTTTTCAAAAGATGTAGTCGCACGCACACAAACATACCGTGCCGAAGACTGCTGAACTGAAACGACGTTAGACGATGGGGAGCGTGAGGTTTTTTCGTTACGGAATTTCTGGATTCGGTCCCCGCGCTCAAGGCCCGCGATAGAAGCTATGCAATAGCTTAAAAAACGTTTGGTATTAGACATAACTGTATATTTCTCTCAAAGCGGTCACAGTACTTGTGAACTAATTTTAAAATATAAAATTTTACCATTGGAACAACCCTGAAATCGAAAAAATCGTGGTTGTTTTGTGGAAACATATAAATCTATAGAATCGCTGTTTTTCATTTTTGATAACGACTGTTTTAGGAGGTATTATTTTCAATACATTTTGGATACCTAGAATCTGTAGGAAAAGAACATTTCTTTGGATTGACGGTTCGGTCATTAAAGAATAAGGTATGTTAGTCTAAATAAGTATTACAAAAACTCGGTGGTAGGCTATAACATATATTATGCGGTAAATATTGTTGTGTCGGAAGTTTGGTCGTGAAGGAACACCAGATCAAACTCCCTGTGGCGCAGCATCGTTGGTCGAGTTGTTGAGTTTAACATTGCATCACCTCGCTCAACTGCCGTCTCTCTTCCTATTCATTAAATTTTTTTTAGTGAATAGCCTAGGCATCAACGATTGCATCACTGCTTACCATCAGGCGGGATTGCGGTCAAGCACTAGTTTATAATTATTAAAAAAATAATAATAAACAAGATTCATGAAATTATTAATAGCTATGTGATCCGTAGAAGAACTAAAGTCGCCGACATAGCCCAGCGGATTAGCTCTCTGAAGTGGTATTGGGCGGGGCACATAGCTCGTAGAGCCGATGGCCGATGGGGCAGAAAGGCTCTTGAATGAAGTTAAAACTTATTTATGAGCATTTTAAATCCCGCTATATATTTCCACTAAATCATAAACCAAATTATCACCTCTTCTGACACGTTTACTGCCCGGATTTCCATCACCGCAGTGCCCTAGCCTTCGTCGCGGTCACAATATCCTTAACTAAATAACAATGATACCGTTTTAATTGCTCAGTCCGATGTCACAGATAACGGCGTTTGCTTTCGAAATCTCACACTGTTTTCATTTTGGGAAGTCATGGTGAGATGTTCGTGGTGTGTGGATTTGATCGCCATTTGTTTTAATACTGCATTGGGCACTTTCATTTTGGGCTGCATTAGGCTGTGGCTATGTCGATAAAAGTCTAAAGTCTACTATTTAGTGATTAGCAGATGCGTCGTCTTCACATATGCCAATATATATAATGTATGCACAATTTTGTAAGATATTTCAAAAAAGTGCAATTGGTTGTTCATTGTTCCTTACGAAATCGTCATTTGGAAGAATAACTAGAACCTAGAACTAAATCTAGTTTAGGTACTGTAAATTTTGTCTATGATTCCAATCTTGGTTTGACACTAGGTGCATACCTCCATTTTACGGATTTTATATGAATAATATAATTCCCTCTGGTATTCTGATGAAGAAAATATCTATCAGCATTTTGTATGTATGATATTATGTTACTAGTATACAACGTGTAACATAAAGGCCATATACATACCAAGGGCATGGCATCTTTACATGATATCAAATGATATCGGAAGGTTTTCAACTCAAAATAAAATACTCAAAAAATTTATACAAAATTTTCGGTTCCGTGTGTTTCTTAAATTCAAACCATAACAAACGTGCACCACACTACATACGTTAATAACTACTCGTTACACGTCACATTACTTGGCAAAATCACGATAAATGTCTTCAAAAATTCTGTGCGCCTAGTATGGTAGTAGCCTATCACAGGCGGTGTTTTTTCTCGTAACTTCCAACATAAAGAGATAGGATTAAAAAACCCTTCCAATATCGATTGATATCATGTAAAGATGCCATGCCCTTGGTATGTATATACCCTTTATGTTACACGTTGTATAGGTAATTATAGTACTAGAACACTCGGAACAGAACATCATTTTAATATGCTTCTGTAGATTTCGGTGTTAGGAGCGCATTTCCTAAAAAAAATATTTTATTTTTTTGTTAGTTAGAAATAGTCCGCACACCATACACACTTCCACCCCCTCCCCCTTTTATGAAGGGGGGGGGGGGTAGAAGAGAGAGAATCACGTCAATTCGTCGCCCCGTTTGGACGTAAAAACGGACAAACCGACACGCACGCTTTTACATTTATAATATTAGTAGGAATAGTATAGTACGGTCGACAGCAGGTCAAGCTATCCAAAACTGTCAGATTTTCTCAATGAAACTTGGGCCTTCATCCATCATCAACCTTTTATCGTCCCACCGCTGGGCACAGGCCTCCTCTCATACAGAGAAGGATTGAGCATAATCACCACGCTTGCTCAATGCGGGTTGGCGATTTCAGACTTATAAAGTCCAGGTATCCTCAAGATGTTTTCCTTCACCTTCAGTCATTGGTGTCCAAAATATACTTAGAAAGTACATATAACTTTAGAAAAGTTACATTGGTACTTGCCTGACCTGGAATCGAACCCGCACACTCATACTTGAAAGACTGGTGTTTTAACCACTAGGCCACCACGATTTCCCATAGTGTGCTTCCCTCATAGTGTGTTACGGAATCCAGCAGGTCAAGGTACACTTATCGCAGTTGTGGATGTTGTGGTGTTTGTGGATGGGTGACCATTTTGACAAACTTGAGCCTTAATAATTTATTATTAAAGTTGAAAATCGAATACAGAAATTTGACAGATTGTAGTAGCATGTTGTGCTGTTTTCTGTACATATAGAATACCACCGATGTAGACCATACAATCTTACTAAAAAGCTTATACTAAAATGTGATTTCAGACAATAATTCGGACATAATCTGTGACCGCAAAACCATTTATGGAAACTCATCAAACGATGTATAGTGAGAGATAATTATGACCTAAAGCCCATTTCGGCCAGTGCAATCTTTGAGACCAAAATGAGTGTAAGATAACTATTAGCCCAGGAGTCGGGCTGTTGTTTCACAAGTGTAGTTTCGCCACAAACCCTCCTTCTTGCTCAGTTTAGTTTTAATTTCAATTTGCTTTGCAGTGTCCAGACACGACCTGGAGAGTAAGGCAGTGTTATATGGACGGAGAGATATTGCAAGAAAAATGTATTTCGGTACCTATATTAATTTGAAGGACTTTTAAAAAAAAAAATGTTACTTAAGAAATTTCTATATTAGGTTTGATAATAAATCAATAATAATGTGGTCGCTGGGGCAGTAAGATTCTGGAGTGGCGACTAAGTACCGGAAGACGCAGCGTAGGGAAGTCCCCAACAAGATGGACCGATGACCTGGTGAAGGTCACGGGAAGCCGATGGATGCGGGCAGCACAAGACCGGTCATCGTGGAAAGCCTTGGAGGAGGCCTTTGTTGAGCAGTGGAAATCTATAGGCTGAAGGAGAAGAAGAATAATGTGGTTAAAAATTAACGTTTTGTCAACATTTGGCGGACTTTCTGTTAGAGATTATTTGACAATACTTTTTTAGTGGCATAACTCTTAGTCTCAGAAAAAAAATTGAATTTCTGTCAGTTTCTCCATACTATAGCGACAATTTTATTTCACAGATAAAATATACATAATTATCTGACTTTGGTCAAATACCTGAGCCTTATTCTTAATGCACCCTGATTTTATCAGACATTCGCTGCACCACGCGGTTTTACGCGCTTTTTTTTCTATAAGGGCCGCTCCAATTGGTCGCAGCGTGATGTTATATAGACTAAAGCCTTCCTCAAACAAACAAACTCTTCAGCTTTATATATTAGTATACAGTATAGATTCCAAAGATTTTAGTAAGTAAATTCCTATCAAAATAAAGGTATTATGAAAATTATTAGGTTAGTTATTGCCTCAGCGAACAGATAGTGTGCCCTCATCCTAACAAGCTAATATTACAAGTTAGGACGGACGCAATTAGCTTGCGGTTAGACTTGCTACACTTGTATTATCCAACAGTCTGCTCTACCCCTTATTCAGTTACGTCATGCCATATAAGTATTTTTATAATTACGTTTTTTTATTTTCGTAATAAATGGTATTCGGGTTGAATTTTATTGAAAATAATTCAAAATTGAAAATAATATTCAATTATTCGGTTGAAAATAATTGAATTAAATTTGACAGTTTAACATCATTAGTTTCTTTAATTATAATATCGAGAAACATCAACGTGTACGATTCTGAACTGAAGGGTGATTGTATAACTCACTATCAGAAGCAACGGGTTTCATTTTGACAGTTCTACAAAAATCATTGCGTTATGAACGTTGTTGGGCAGAAACATTTTCGAACACATGGAGCAATGGTTTAGCAATATGCTTCAAAATTATTCCCCGTCTCTCTCTCTACGTTTACACATTTCATGGTTTGTTTTATTTTCTGTACTATTCCATTTTGATGGCGTAGATATTTAGAATGAGTTTATTTACCTTTGTAAATAGTCCTAAGCAGTCTATTGGATGTATATGCACTCCGGGACTGGCGATTCTTAATACAGGAACCTAGCTAGGTCACCAGATTTAATCGATTGTAACTACTTGTCATGATTTGCTCCTAATTTATAAAATAATATTTTTTAGTAGCTTGTGTCCGCGGCGTCACTTGCTTTAAATTCGGGGTAACACTTTACCCCTTTACTATTCTAGGGGCTGTGAGAAAATATAAAATACTTATGCAAAATTTTTTAGTTAGTCATACATAGTCCGCATATCACACATAGTAGTAATACATAGTCCGCAGACTATTTTATAGCTTTCTATTTAAAAAATTGTGGAATGCGCCATATAAACTTCCAACCCCCATTTTAGAGAAATGGTGGTAAGAAAGAGACAAAATTAGGCTTTAGGGAAGTGGGGGTTAGAAAGAGACAAAAAGTAGCCTATGTCACTCTCCATCTTTACAACTATCGCCACTTATCAATTATTATTTGTCATTCACGTCAATTACTTGCTGCGTTTTGCCGTGACACAGAAACAAACAGACACACGCATACTTTCACATTTATAATATTTTATATGGATTTATACTATTGAAACTTTCAATAAAACAGCTGTTTTGTTTTTATTGATAATCTGCGAAAAATTTTGTCGCTAGGAGGTCTCCATGCTCTGCATTCATGGTTACAGTTAGGCGCTGGACACACAGAAAAGACGTAAGACATTTCGTTTGTCCATGTCTCTGGATATGTCCGCGCCCTGTCTGCGTCTTACCTCTTTTCTGTGTGTCCAGCGCCTTAGCGCGTCGATGTCCCAGCTACATGTTCCCTATATCTAACGTTAACATTATTGGAATTTCAAAACATCAAAATACAAGTCAGCCAAACGAAAAATTATTTTTGTCCTTTTATCGAACATATCAATCGCCCCAGATACATACATTTTCAGCGAATACTAAAAGGACCCAATGTTTATGTGCCAGTAATGTATGTATTTGGTACATGGCGTGCCAGTCAGGTCGGTTTAAACATGTCCATTGTGCTTAGTACTCTAATATCTAGTTAATTCTGACTTTAATTAACGTGTACTCGATTTTGCTAAGGAATTTGCTAGCACAATTTGTTGCTTCGACAAATTGTGTTAAGAGAGATAGTGGACTTTTTGAGTTTCGCTATTACAATGTGCTTTTATGGTCATACAGAGGGGCAGGTTCCCATCACTACGAATTTCGTTTGAAAATTACAAAGTTCTCAAACCTTCCAGCGTGGATATTTACCGTCAGTTGTCAACGAATTCCTGCCGTTTCATAGATCAGTACAAAAGATATGAGTAGGTACATATTCGGTTAAAATATGTGACGGCGCGTCGTTAGCGCGCCTCTTTTGAGAAATACTTCGGAACGAGATTTGACAACTGTCAGTCTGGCGGAGCGTCGTGGCGATGGTCAGCGTGGCCATGTTGACCTGGACTTTTAGATTTGAACGTCAACGGCGAGCGCACCACGTATGCGACGAATCGCTATTGTTCCAAGTAATCTTGTGCCCTATTGTTTTAAAACTGATTAAAGTGATAGACTAAGTGATTTTCTAATTACTGGTGAATGGATTTTAGTGAATTTCTGCAAGGAAGATATTTTGTGAGATTAAATGACTTTTGATTGTGACTTTAGTGATTCTATCTTGATACCTACGACATTATAATTTATGGAAGATATGGCTGATTCTGATGATAAAGGGCATCCGCCCAGATCAGAAGTGGGATCCCATGTGCTACCGACCGAGTAAAAACAACCACCTGACGAAAATAGCGCCTTGAAGTTGTTGAGCAATATGGAAATCTTACTTACTCGTATGTTAGTTACGACGCAACCACCATTGCCAACTGTTAGCGCTTAGTCTAGTACCGTGAAACTCGTAGAGTTTAATCCGGATGATGCTGACGCGGATATAGAAGGTTGGTGTAAGAAAACAGAGCTTATAGTACTGACTAAACATTTAGAGGGTATACATTTACTTGTGGCTCTTACGGGTGCACTGAAAGGGCGCGCAGCCTCTTGCTTGATCAAGTTACATTTAAGTAAGGTGACATGAGAGACCGTAAAACAAAGTTTAATGGTTTTGTCAACCGAAATAATTTCAAGACTTATTTGATGAAATATTAGTTTTTCAAATTGGAATAAAAGAAACTGTACCAGAAGCTGGCCTGTGCTTATGGAATATGATCGAAACTATACCTAAAACTCGAATGCCAGAAGATGTTATAACTGAATTCGTCATATCGGTCTTATGTTAGAAGGATGGTTTGATACGCCGTGAGTGTGGAATCCCCGGACACCGGCAAGCTGACTGAATAAGCGTCTTGGAGAAGATTCTTCTGGATTGACTAAACAGCAACATCCCTCAACTACAACACTTACCCCGAGAAAACTTCTACCGTAACCTGCTACATCTGCGGTCAATCAGGACATATAGCAACAAATTGCAAAGAAAAGGGAAAAAGCAATGGAGCTCTTGCAAGGAAAGAGGTCAATGTCTGCGAACAACGGTTATCGAGGGCAACCTTGAGGACGTCATCCGGTGAGTCAGTTTCTTTTTTTTGTTTGATAACGGATCGTCCTGCTCGTTGATAAAAGAGAGCTATTGTAGTAAGTTCCCAGGTACTCTGCGCAATAATCCTGTGTATATTACGGCACAAATTTCGAGTGAGGTTAATCTTGGAAATTTTATAAAAAAAACATCTTAACATTTCATGTAGTACCAGATAGTTACCTGCGAACCAGTTCTGATGAACTTTAACCCGAACTTACCCGTTGAATTGCATTCCGACGCTAGCTCCGAAGGATATGGGGCGATCTTAATACAGAAAAAGAAAGACCTGCACCATGTTGTAGAATACTTTAGCCAACAAACCTCTGAAGTAGAGTCCCGCTAGCACTCGTACGAGCTGGAAATGCTGGCAGTCGTATGAGTGGTAGAACACTTCCGGCATCATTTATACGGCCGGCGTTTCAAGGTTTTCATGGACCATAACTCATTAAAGGCATCAAAATCTAAAACTGACTTAACACCACGTGTTCAACGCTGGTGGGCGTTTCTACAAGCTTGCCATTTCGACATCGTATATCGAGAAGGTCGTAGCATGGAACACGCGGACTATCTTTCTAGAAATCTTCTGCCAGACCCCAATAGCTTAGTTTCCGTGTCTGAAGAAACTTGCTTCTTCAAAACTTACAACTCAGACAGTTAATTTTGTAGGATTGCATCAGGGTTGGCCTTCTGTAGAACAGAAACGCGATGTAGAGGTCCAAGACTTGATCAACAAGCACAACAATAACGATTTTCCTGAAACGGTTGGTCAGACATATGACGTTAAGGATGTTATTCTTTATAGGAAAGTTGTAAGAAACAAGATTATAGCATGTCTGCCAGTCGTCCCTCGTTCCTGAATATGGACTTTGATCAATCGCGTTCATAACGAATTACAAAATCTGGGTAGTGACAAAACGCTGGACAAACTGTTTGAACAGTACTGGTTCTCTGAGATGTCCAAGTGCTATAGGAAATTTATTGACTCTTACGTCGTCTGCAAGGCATCAAAATGACTTTCAGGTGCTCAGCCTATGCAGCCACACTCTATACTAAAAGCTTCGGTACCTTAGCACACGATTAATATAGACTTCACTGGCAAACTAAGTGGAAAAGTGATCGACCGTAAGGAATACTGTTCAGTAATTACTGACAAAGCTACTGACTCCAGTAGGGCAAACAGACAAGTAAAGCGTGTGATGTGTGATGCGCACTAATCAAGAAAAGTCTGCTAACGACTACTGAAAACGATTCCAATAAATCGTAGCGTGACGAATTAGGGAATGTGTAATCAGCGCTTATTAGTACTAAGTCCACAGTCACCAAAATTCACGCCAACAGAACTCATGTTTGGTATCCGTTCTCGATTTCTAGGTATGCCGAGAGCGAATTGACGTGTTTAAGGGTCCTTGTGTAATAATCGCAGTATTTGATAACTATCGTTACGAGCTGAAAAGCATAACCAGTTCACATAGCACTTTTAAATACGCGCACGAGAACTTGCGTCGAGTCATGACGAGTTAGTTGAAATTTCTACTAGTTTAATGACTGAACAAGAGACCGTGACGGCAGACGGAAGACTTTGAACTTGATAATAGTAACCGCGAGAGAGCTAATAGTTGTGATACATTAACTGCAGACTCCGATACACTTTCCGCGGGATCAGACAGACTTAAAGTTTGTACCCTAAGTAACATCTCAGTACGCGAAATCATTGAGCATGAGTTTCAAATTCAAGCAGAGCAAGACAGTAAGTAACCTATTTATGTGTAATCTGTAAGCATTGTTAACATGAAGTCTAACTATGTTGGCGAGTTGAATGAGAAGAGTCCTCGAGTAATGTGGTGTGTGGAAGGTGCCCGAATGTCGTCCAGGCCATGCAGCTTATAGCGGCTGGTCGAAAGGACACATTCATCAGGTCCAACCTTAAGTGTTCATTGGTCGAAAGGATAATGTCGTCCGGTCCATGGAGCTTATAGCGGCTGGTCGAAGGGACACATTCATCCGGTCCAATCTTGAGTGTGCATTGGTCGAAAGGATAATGTCGTCCGGTCCATGCAGCTTATAGCGGCTGGTCGAAGGGACACATTCATCCGGTCCAATCTTGAGTGTGCATTGGTCGAAGGGACAGTGTCGTCCGGTCCATGCACGTGTGGCTGGTCGAAAGGACACACTCGTCCGGTCCAAATTAATATTGTGTGGAAAATTGATCGCAACACGGAGGTGCCGTGAGGGTTGTCCAGAGAGAATTGTTCGTTAAGTGATTAGAGAAAGGTGTCGTCCGGTCCATGAGTGGTCGAAAGGACACACGCTTTTTCTATTCTGAGTATAGTTATATGACAGTGACGTCATGTCTACTACTCATAGTTTGTCAGGTTGGGCGAGCGGGTAGATTTACTGACACCTGTTCGATTGATTGTGTTACTGTTACAGGACTGGCAGTCTGATGCGCCCGAGGACGGTCGATAGTCAGTCTGGCCGTGACGGCGCGTCGTTAGCGCGCCTCTTTTGAGAAATACTTCGGAACGAGATTTGACAACTGTCAGTCTGGCGGAGCGTCGTGGCGATGGTCAGCGTGGCCATGTTGACCTGGACTTTTAGATTTGAACGTCAACGGCGAGCGCACCACGTATGCGACGAATCGCTATTGTTCCAAGTAATCTTGTGCCCTATTGTTTTAAAACTGATTAAAGTGATAGACTAAGTGATTTTCTAATTACTGGTGAATGGATTTTAGTGAATTTCTGCAAGGAAGATATTTTGTGAGATTAAATGACTTTTGATTGTGACTTTAGTGATTCTATCTTGATACCTACGACATTATAATTTATGGAAGATATGGCTGATTCTGATGATAAAGGGCATCCGCCCAGATATGTATATGGAAAAGCGTAATCTGTCTAGTCTTTTCCCAACTATATTCAGGTCAGCTCTCCGACTAACCTGATGCAGTTAAGTATCAGTAATTTACAATTACACATTTACACTTCATTATCATCATCATCATTTCAGCTGAAACACGTCAATTGCCAGCAGTGAAAAGACAGTGTGCAGAGGCATATTTCCAGACATAGGCCTCTCCACGATGATCGGTCCTGCGCCTTCCGCATCCAGTGGTTTCCCGTGACATTCGTGATGGAAAACGATCTTTTCCTGGTTGGCCTGGGTCTTGGATGTTTATCTATATATGTATCTATTATAAAATATAGTATCGTTGAGTTAGTATCCCATAACACAAGTCTCGAACTTACTTTGGGGCTAGCTCAATCTGTGTGATTTGTCCGTATATATTTATTTATTTATTATTTATTTATTCACCAGGCCGCCGGTTCACCTTGTCGGGGTAGGCCCCCGCTACGTCTTCCGATCCGTGGTCACCACTCGAGAACCCGTCGGCTCCATCGGACATCAGTCCTATGGGCAATGTGCCCGGCCCACTGCCACTTTAGTTACTGGGTAATATTTTATGGAAAAATGGTCACCTATCTACAGGGCAATCGTGGCAAGCGTAGTTTAACCTGACCGATGGAAATGTATAGCTGTTATTATTTAGCCACGAGCCCCTCAGATGTCTAAATATAATAAAATAAAACTAATAAATTAATTTGATGTTTTTTTTTTGAGAGGTAACTTTTTCAGAACAGGCCATAACATGGGCTGCCGGCAGAAGTTACCACCCACCAGATAAAGTCTTGTCGCCAAGCGATTCGTCGTGTTTCGGAATGATGTCTGGTGAAGCCGTACAGAGGACGGGTCTGAGCAGTTGTGTTGCGATGTGTGCCGGTTAAGATGCGTAAAATGTTGTTGTGTCGAGAGTTTGGTTATGGAGGGTCTCCAGATCAATCTCCCTCTGGCGCAGCATCGTTGGTCGTGATGTTGGGTTTAATATTGCATCGCTCAACTGCCGTCTTCCTTCCTATTCACTCAGTTTTTTGAGTACAGGCTCTTAATAAAATAGGGCGCTTTACCATAAAAGATTGCATTACTGCATACCATCAGGCGGGATTGGGGCCAAGCACTAGTTTATATAATTATAAAAAAGAAGAACATAGTATATAGTTTAAATACGCTATATTTTCTCCAATACCTATTTGTTGTTCTAGACTCGTAAAAGCAGAGTAACAGAGACATTATATGTCATAAAATATCAGATTAATATTGTACCAGGAGAAAAGAAGACAGGAAGGCGTCGTCATAACAGATGGAAACTAATCGTTAGTTGGTCGACAATCATTAATACGCATTGGTGTACGTCCGAATGAGTAGTAACATTGGGTACACCCTTCAACCCAAATTCCTCTTGCTTAGCATCCATACTGCATTCAAATATCACTCTTATTTCAAAGAACTCAAGGCGTGTTATTCTGTAATTGATTTCAGGGATAGTTGTGCAAAAATATAGTGGTTAACTGTACTGAGTATTGTTGATGTTGGACTATCATTAGCTGTATTGATATATCGGCTGTGACGTCAGAGGATAAGTTAATTTTTGCGACAAATCCCGTTATTAGTTTTTCTAAATGGTAGAGATTTTTGGGGGAGTTAAATTACTATCAAAATACACAACGTACAGAAGGTCGATTCTCGTAATTTAAAACCGTTCAAAATCTAGTCGCAATAGTCTCATTTCGGTGACAAACAAATGTCAAAAACTTGTCAAAATGTATGGAAATTGTAAGTATACCCGGGTACGATGCGCCTAATGTTGTTGTGTTGGGAGTTTGGTCGTGGAGGGTCTTCAGATCAATCTCCCTTTGGCGCAGCATCGTTGGTCGTGTTGTTGGGTTTAACATTGCATCACCTCGCTCAACTGCCGTCTTCCTTCCTATTCGCTCAGTTTTTCTGAGTGAATAGGCTCTTAATAAACTAGCGCGCTTTATCATCAACGATCGCATCACTGCTTACCATCAGACGGGATTGCGGTCCGATATTACCAATCCATCTTTAACATGACAATTTTATTAAAATGCAAACGTCAATTTCACGCTGATCAAAAAGTGCAATTATTTGAACACACTGTGGTGATCTTTCATAAAGAAAATTGAACGTTACACAATGAGCAATAAAACGTACCCACAATAGTAAAAGGCCAAGTCAAGTGCGAATAAATGACGATTTTAAGAAAAAAATCAACAGTCTTGTACCAACATTACAATTGAAATAAAATCTAAATACCCGAAAACTGCTAAAATTCACGAACGCATCATTACATTCGTACACAAAAGTGTTTTGTGCAAAAAAGATTCAACCATGATGTAGGTGGTCCCGATTTTATAGCGTAAAATAATAAGGGCACCTATGTGTTCCATTCTATATAATAATGGGGGTACTATTTCTGTGGGCAGTATAATAATGGTTGGTCGTTCGCTGGGTGGTCGGATTATAAGGCAAAGCCATGGATTAAGCCACATCGACACGTGTGCTTTTCTATGACTTCGAGTGGCTTTAGGCGTCTGTGCGTGATTGTACCGCTTGATAATTTACCTTGCATGTGTGATTAATGGTCCCAAAAACAATTAAAATCGATGTAAGTTCTGTTTACATAATGAATGTAAATTCTATGGGATATGATGTTTTAGTTAAAAGAAATTGTTTTGTTTGTGCAGCTGAGTTTCTTTATAAATAGACACAGAAGTAGAAAAACTTTTGACCACATACATTTTGGCTAATATTGCGTTCCTTTGTGACCTCTATAAATATTAACATTTTTTACGGAAACTTCGAATATTTTAATCTCAAAAAACTCAAAGCAAGCTCAACCGCCTACAAATAATTTCGGCTACCGTGAACCTCTAACATGATTATTTTTTTAAACTTTACCATCATCTTACTACAGTTGAATTCATTGAACACTAACCTTATTTCTCAAAGTATAAAGTTGATAATTCAATAGTCTTGACTTTTGGAAGTATGGCCTATAATGTTGTATTTCATTGCAAAGTCCTTTTCAAAATGTGAAACGATCCGCGAAGAATTTGGTTGAAGCTAGCACCCGCCATCCGTGTTTGCTTTGCGGACATCGATTAAAAATTCCTCCGTATCTTGGCCAAATAATGGTATTAAATGTCTACCAGAATAATAGTGTTAAATTTCTTAAGATCCATCTCGAAATATGATGGATCTGTCGGCGAACTTTTGTTGCAGCTTTTTTTTCTGATATTGCTACCTTCGTACGTGGACCGCCAAAGAAATTATTTAGCGTAGATACTTACTGTAAAGTCTACTTCAATGGCGGTTTCTATGAGTGATAAATATCGAAAAAATGTGATGATGCCAACAATTTCGGAACGAGCACGGTAGCCGCTTTCTTTGACAGAATGGTTTGATCCAAAAATGTAGTATGTATTTTCAACATTTTGGCATGGCTTCAAATTTTGTAATAAAAACAGCAATTGTAACACTTCAAAACTCGTTTGGATGACCAAGATTCAGGTGGTCGCGATTGCAAGATTTATGTGGAAAATTGTTAAGCGAGCGCTTGAATAAACTGCTGTAATTGGCTGAAAATTGGTTGAATAAAGCATTCAACCAATTTTTACACAAACAAACAAAAAACAATTTTTACAAACTTCACAATTTGTTACATACATTTTGAAATATTTTTGTTTTGAGAAACTGCATCGAAAATATGAAGCAATTTCTTTTGCAGGTATTTTCTTTCATCCATTGCTTCATATTTTCGATAAATAATGTGTCTTCTGATTAACTATATAATATATAGCGCAATGAATGTTGTTGAACTGTCAAAGCTAAAGCCACTCCTACTTTTAGAGTGTGTAACGTAATTACCTTTTGACTGACTCAAAGGACTATAACACTACGAAGCTTGATCATACGTATCCACAAATCTACTAGTAAGCATCTCTGTGCCATACATTAACCAAACAATTTTGCCCACAAAATTCAAACCACCAAAGTTTACCGGTAGGGTCAACCACAATTCCTTGGTAATCATGGTCTGTGGTCATGAACGTGGTCTGGTGTTGTGTTATGACACATTATCGCGCATGCGTTGACAGGCCCGCGCAATTTGCAATTAGCTATGGAAATAACACGCTCTCTGTGATACGGTCAACATAGGGAGGGGATTTGACGATAGTTTTAAATGCTGTAATATTTTAGAGCAAGTTTTGAATTTTGTTATTTTATGTAAGTATAGCTTTAAAAATTTGTTTTAAGTATAGCTTTGAATTTTGAAAATGAGGAGATCCGCAGAAGAACCAAAGTCACCGACATAGCTCTTCGAGTCGCTAAACTTAAGTGGCAGTGGGCAAGGCACATTGCTCGCAGAACCGATGGATGCGGGCAGCACAAGACCGGTCATCGTGGAAAGCCTTAGGGGAAGCCTTTCTCCAGCAGTGGATATCTATAGGCTGGAGAAGAAGAAGAAGATAGCTTTAAGGAGTACTTAATTATAATCTTGCTAAGGAGGTCGGTTGAGGTTGCCTATAAAAGATCGCTATAGCGATAAGACCGCCCATTGTGTCACCCTTTGTAAAATATTTATATTTATGTTCTGTAATCTATATGGTGTGCATAATAAAAAGTATTCTATTCTACTCTAAGGTCGCATAGTAGGAAGGGCATAGGAAATCGCCAACCCGCATTGAGCAAGCGTGATGATTACGCTCAATCTTTCTCTGTATAATAGGAGACCTGTGCCCAGCAGTGGGACGATAAAAAGGTTGATGATGGTAATAAACTATTATCATCAGATAATAGTTTATTTTTGTAAGAAGAAATTGATTTAATTGTCACATTTATTTTGGGCTATACATTATGGGATTAGTTTTATTAGGCTTTATTTCGTATATTTTTCATACTGCGTACGTAATACACGTCAAGAGCTAAAAAATCACAGAAACAAGAAATTTATGTCGACAGGGCCCATCCCTAAACCATTTGGAGGTGAGGTGTCTCGTGTTCACGAAATAGGTGATCATTATGTAATTCTCAGGGCTTGATATCACGGACAGTTCTGAGAAGCGAGGGTCATAGGAAGTAAAGGAACTAGGTCCATATACATACCTACAAGATGTAATAATATACGAATTGGCGCAAATGAATGAACCTGGGAGTTTTATTACAAAATCTGCCTATGTATATGTTTTAGAAGACGTCGAAAGGATTTGTTTCATTATTGTCTGTAAGAGCTAATACTTGAACAATAAATTGTTTCTTTGTAAATTCTTTTTACATGCTTTTTATTAGCTTCACTCGTATGTTTGTTTGTCCGTCTCTAACTCAAAATTTTTTTTCAACCTTACCTTACTTTAATTTGTGCAGGCAAAATATTTTTAGTTTAGATTTAGTTTTACATTTAGATTTAGTTACTTGGGTAATGCATCATTACGAATTTTAGCACTTGCTATTCTGTCTGTTGGAGATTAAGAAAAGTTTGGTAATAACAAATGAGCACCTCTTAAGGGTTCGTATTATCCGTATATTATGTAAAAAAAGAATATCGAACTAAAAAGTTGAAAATAAATATAGTTTAAACTCCTATAAAGATTGGAGACTCTGTTCTCGAAGTTGTTGACAGTTACGTATACCTGGGACAAACTATCCAGTTAGGAAGGTCCAACTTCGAGAAAGAATCTTCTCGTCCGAAATACCGCAGTGTCTCAAGACAAAAGTCTTCGACCAGTGTGTGTTGCCAGTGATGACTTATGGAATTGAGACGTGGTCGCTAACAATGGGCCTTATGAGAAGGCTCAAAGTCACTCAAAGGGCAATGGAGAGGGCTATGCTTGGGGTTTCACTGCGCGATCGAATCAGGAATGAGGAGATCCGCAGAAGAACGAGAGTAACCGACATAGCCCGAAGAATTGCAACACTAAAGTGGCAGTGGGCTGGACACATTGCCCGTAGGACCGATGCCCGATGGGGCCGACGGGTTCTCGAGTGACGACCACGCACCGGAAGACGTAGCGTGGGTAGGCCCCCGACAAGGTGGACCGACGACCTGGTGAAGGTTGCGGGAAACCGCTGGATGCGGGAGGCGCAGAACCGGTCGTCGTGGAGAACCTTGGGGGAGGCCTATGTCCAGCAGTGGACGTCTTTCGGCTGAAATGATGATGATAGTTTAAAAAACTAAAAAAAGAACATGCTTTTAAAGAATAACAAACTAAAAAGATAAAAATTATTTTTAAGCTTTTGGTTTGATATTGTTTAAAAGCATGTTTTTTTAGTTTTTTAAACTATATTTTTATTAATAATTATCAACTAGCTTATGACTGCAACCCTGCCTGATTTATTATCCGCTAGTTTATTAAGCCTTTTTACTTAAAAAACTTAGTGATTAGGAAGGAAGACGGCAGTTGAGAGAGGTGATGCAATGTTAAACCCAACAACACGACCAACGATGCTGTGTCAGAGGGAGATTGATCTGGAGACCCTGCACAACCAAAGTCCCACCATTTGACGCATCGTACCCAGCACACTTCGCAACACAACTGCTCAGATCCGTCCTCCGTATGGCTTCACGAAACATCATGCCGGAACTCGACAGAATTCTGTATGTAAGAAGCCACTGTGTCACACCCACAGAAGTCTTCAAGCGAAATGAAGAAGACAGTATTGTAACATCACTATTTAGTAAGAGGTACTGAAGTCACATCACTATATGCAAGTCGGCTTCATTCTCTTTGTAACCGTGTGGAAGACAACTTGTATTTTTGAGTATCATCATCATCATCATCGAACTTTTTACCGCCCCGCTGCTGGGCACAGGTCTCCTCTCATGCAGAGAAGGATTGAGCGTAATCACCACGCTTGCTCAATGCGGGTTGGCGATTTCAGACTTAAAGTCCAGGTTTTCTCAAGATGTTTCCCTTCACCTTCAGTCATTGGTGTCCAAGATATACTTAGAAAGTATGTACATATAACTTTAGAAAAGTTACATTGGTACTTGCCTGACCTGGAATCGAACCCGCGCACTCATACTTGAGAGGCTGGTGTTTTAACCACTAGGCTACCACGACATTTCGTAAATAGTAAACGATTATACAGAATGTATCTGACATCGTAACGCAAACTTTGCGAAAAGGCTAGACCGCATGCCACTAATATAATTATGATAGTTATTTATGTCGTTAGTGAACGGTTACAGAAATAACAATGTTTAAAAAATAGTGTCGGCTCGGCCTTTGAACGTTGCAAGCGTACCGCCGTGCGGTATTGTAGGTATGACGTTGATTCCTGATGTGAAGTCTATTAAATCAGCTGATAAGATAGTTTTTAGAGTTTTGTTTTCATTGCGCTTTTTTGTGTAATTAGCGAATTAATTAATTTTTACTTTAAAATCTTATTGAGTTATAAAAGTATAGCAATTATGAACGGTCTAAAGTGAAAAAAACTGCATTTTTTTTAAAGTCATGAAAAGGCCGACGAAAAATTCCACCACTGGGCGGGTTCAGAATCATGTACTGGATCCATGGTACTCGTTTGTGCGTCGATGTCAGATACACCCTTTACAAAATGAACACAAGTGTTTAATTAAATCATATAAGAACATAACAGACAGAATACCTATACAGTCTGGGTCTAGAGATGCGCCATAGGTAATAAGGAACATTACGCAAAATCCGGAGCAGAGGGCGCCACAAGCACTCATACTAAATAAACCTCCATATTGTACAATCTAGTATCCCCTTCGGGGTTATTTGAATGGAATAGTGAATACCGTGTATATTCAATATTTTATGAAGATATACATTTTCATGTTTTCCTTTACCGTTTTAACAGGTGTTTTGATGAAATAATTTACTCAAAGCCACGCCTGATAGGGTTCGCTACCTACAACTTGTAAGTCGCTATCGCTGTTATTAATAAATTATTTAACTTGAATTATAGAGAAGTTTATGAATTAGAATCATAACCGCCATACAACGTGGCAATGCCGATAATCACTTGGTAACTGTTGGATGACCTATGAATCTTTTGCTTCTCTTTTCGTATTCACTTACGATGTATAAAATATGTAAAGAAAACCCTGTCCGACCCGTGAAGGTATTGTTAGGTATCGATAATTGATTCTACTAATGCCTACAAAGCCGGGCTAAACTTAAATAAAATCCCCTAAAAAAATAAATATCATTTCGCAAAAGGCGGTTACTTAATACATGTGCGGAAGGCAATACATGCGCGAGCGAAGGGGGGCAGGGCACGCGGCATGCAGTCGTATCGCAATATTACCGTCGAAAATGGAGTTGTCACTTTTTAAAAACCTACCATATTTTAGGAAAGTTGGAATTAATTCATGAAAAAAAAGATTAGGTATTTCAAAATTCATTAGTTTGTTAGTATGACGATTATGTAAAATTTCATATTTTATTTGGTCATGTGTTTACCTAACCTTAATTATCCTTATGGGTCGGACAGGGTTTTCTTTACATATTGTATATCATTATAATTATTTTAAAACTGTTAATTTATATTATGCAAATCTTTCACTCAATTTATGACTGTTATCAATACTTAAACTTGCCACTCAAAAACATGTTGAAATGTTGTTAAGAAAGGATTGCACAAAACAACGTCGTCGGCTATCTTCGACCGGTATTTTATCGTTTGACAAAATTAATTAAGAGTCTAACACCAGTGGTATCGGTATCATTAACACCATATTGGTGTCGTTCTCTGCATTTCAGGTGGCCTTTATCTTATCTAAAGAGGACGTGCGGGCGGTATATAGGCTCCTTCATTGTTGCTAACAGTTCTTTGAGGTGACAATCAATTTTAAACTTTAACTTTGACTGGCAGAGTTGAAATTCACCTGTGTTGATACGATTTTTTCTGTAAATTTTCTCATGTCAATCACAGTTGGATTTTGAATGTTATGTTAAGAGCGTAAGGTTGAGTTTTGAATGTTTTAAATTGGTTATTCCGGTAGTTTTACAACTCGAGCAGTGTCAAACGACAATGGGCAACTTGTTCCTTGATAGGTATGTAAATAAGTATGTAGATGGATGGCTGGTCACCCAACAGTTTGTTTGGCGCAAAGATAAGAAAAAATTGGTAGCGTTTTACTGAAAGGTTACTTTCGGTCATGGCGGTGATAACGGCAAAATAACCTGTTATTTGGCAATTGAGTTTAATTGTGCATCCGTTAAAGGAAAGTTTTTGAATAAGAATAAATGGAAATATTTTCCTGAAACTAAATGTCTTAAAACTATACTAAGAAGACACAATTAAGAATAAACACAAGTTCTACAGTAAAAGTAACAAAAATCGGGAAGTCCCTTACGAGGCCAAAATGCTCCTATCTCAGAATAATGCTTCAATATTTAAAAGTAAATGTGGCAGCGCTCATATTCTGATATGACCTGGTGTGACGCCACGGGCAATCAGCGTATCACAACATATTTATATATATAATATAAGTATATAGGTACGTAAAATATTATAAAATAAAATATATAGTTAATCCAAGCGCTGTCAATCTTCATTGTAGTAGAAATTTAACGCTGACAGCTTCTGAACTCAGTTCTGAGAGCTAATTCTGGCAATTTAAACCGTCCCAAACTTAGTTGCAGTCTTATCTTGACAATAAACAAATGTTAAAAATCTGCCAAAAGGTGGATAATACAGATACTTTTACACGACTGAGACCAGACTGTGAACTTTCTTAAAATTACGTCTCAGACTTTTACTGACTAAAACACACCCGTGTTTCTTTACTTGCCTGTGCGCAAGGGCCACGGTACTTTTTAACCAACCCGCGACTCTAGTCCAGGTGGCATTGGTCTTTGTGGGTCTGGGTCTCTATGAGGCGCGCGAGAAACACAACGCGCCGTCGACCCGGGCCTGGCCCTTACCGGACAGCGCGCTGCCCACCGCTCGCCGCCCGTAAGACCGCGCCTACGGTGGCAGAGAGCTCGATGTTGTCTCCCAACCAGGGCGTCTCCTGCCGTTGCTAGAGGCATGAGGATGCTGGAATTCCTGCTCCCTCTCGCGCTCCGCCTCCTCCCTTGTCAGGATCACTGATTCGCAGGAGGAGGGGACGACCTGCCATGGAGTCTCGCTCCAGATCATGGCCTTCACCAGGGCCGGACGCGAGAGATCGCCGCTGGGCGATCCCCACAGTGGTGATATTCTCGCGTTTCCTCCAGCCTTATACGGAACAGAAACCTCCGAAAACAGCCGTGCGTCAGGCGGAAGGTGAGGGCGCCGTGGCGCCTCTCTAGCCACTACTCAAAGAGGGGACTTACCACCGCGTACGTCTATAACCTGAAAGGCCATTCACATATCTTTTTCATTAATGAAAACGGCTCCAAGTAGTAAGAGAAAAATGTAAATATATATGATCTCCCATGCTTATTAAACAGGCGTCGAGTGAAGTCTCGTTTGCCTAATTTCGAGTCACCAATATAACAAAAAAATACTAGGAGAGTGTACAATAAATGAGTACGACACGAACTTCAAGAATTTAGTCAACAGTAAACTTGACGCAAAGAATTACAAAAACATAAGATAGATAAGAAATGATTGAGGAAATGTGCGTCACATCCACGCAAAACGGCTGTCGCTCAGCATTATGCTGCGACCCTATGTATAACAGATATAGAGATAGAACTATCTCAGCAACACTAAATAACAAAATTACTAGGAGCATTCTGCATTACTAATATTAATATGGGGCAGAATATCCAATACCAGAAATGCATCCCAAAAACCACAAAGATTCGTATCGTTATAACCACGTATATCTAATTACATTGCCAGATTTGTGCAGTTTTAGTCCCAAAATTAATACAATCCAAACAAGACTGTAATACGACTCAATATGATTCAAATCCAACAATATAATATCTAAACATCGAACGCTTCGATTGGGTATCGAATAATATGACACGAATAACATTACATACATTTGAAAAAAAAGCTTTTCAAACCATTGCGTAGTTTCTTTGAGTATTCTGCTCATATTGGCATGCGCATAATGTAGTGGTTGTGTAAGCGGGACTAAGCACGTGAGTTGGGGTTCCAGTCGGTACCATTCGCGACTGACCGTCGTGTGCCCTACGCGACCTTTCACCTTAGGGGACAGAACAGAGAGAAGAATGTAGTAGACGATGAAATAAATCCGTCTAATATTTTTTATTTTTATTAAATTTTTCAAACCGTTTTAGTTTTTTTTTTTTATATTTACAAACTTTACGTTTTATGGCGAGACTTGGTCGTTAAGCAATGTCATAAAGAAACTATGACTCATAGTGAAATTAAAATCTTGGTTGTTTGCTTCTTGTCTTATGTGGCATAAAAGTTTAGGCAGTTGCCTTATCATTGCGGAAAAGTCGCCAAAATAATCTAGAGAAAATAACAATGTTGACTGAACAAATTGACAAGTTGATTTGTCTTTTTTGGGAGTGCTAAAAATACATTTGAATTTTGATTCGAAGTTGTTGACGAGTATATATAGGTACCTGGGACAAACAGTCCAACTAGGTAGGTCCAACTTCGAGAAAGAGGTGTCTCGTCGTCCGGCTCGGTTGGGCAGCGTTCGGGAAGCTACGATACATCCTTTCGTGGTCCAAGATACCACAGTGTCTCAAGACTAAAGTCTTTGACCAGTGTGTGTTGCCAGTGATGACTTACGGAACTAAAACGTGGTTGCTCACAATGGGCCTCATACGAAGGCTCAGAGTCACACATAGGGCAATGGAAAGAGCTATGATCGGAGTTTCTCTGCGTGATCGAATCAGAAATGAGGAGATCCGCAGAAGAACCAAAGTCATCGACATAGCTCTGCGAATCGCTAAATCTAAGTGGCAGTGGGCAGGGCACATTTCTCGTAGAACCGATGGCCGATGGGGCAGTAAGGTTCTGGAGTGGCGGCCACGTACTGGAAGACGCAGCGTAGGGAGGCCCCCAACAAGGTGGACCGATGACCTGGTAAAGGTCGCCGATGGATGCGGGCAGCACAAGACCGGTCAGCGTGGAAAGCCTTGGGGAGGCGTTTGTCCAGCAGTGGACATCCATAGGCTGAAGAAGAAGAAGAAGAAGAAGAAAAATACATTTTCGCTTGTTGAGTTCGATGCGTTAACAGTTTATAATTTTTTACATTACCTTGCTTCTGAATAATAACCAAAGTACCCTACTTTGGTTATTTGATTTGGTTTCAAATATACATAATTATTATTAGATTCATTACTTTCTAGTTGAACCAACCTATGAATATATCCAATATTATGTTCAGATAACAGCACATCAAGCTACTACAATCTGTCAGATTTCTTTATTAGAATTTCAACTATACCTCTAAAGCATTAAGGCTCAAGGTTGATTGGGAATATTTGATACTTTTAAGTAGCTTGACCTGCTATCGTGCGTACCTATTGTGTATCATATAATATATTGTTTACTAGCGACCTGCCCCGGCTTCACACGGATGCAATGCTGATACTAAAATCCGTTGCGTAGTTTTAAAGATTTAATCATAGAAAGTGACATTGTTTTATAATATGTAGTGATTGTCCGAATAAAATATTTGTATTTGTATCTTTACAAATACAAATAATATTATTCCCCCATTGATCAATATTAATTATGATTTAATCATAACTGGTTAAATGTGAAGATATTAAAAGGACCTAACTAAACCTCTGCGGATCTCTTTTGGGAATACAAGCGTGATGTTATGTTATGTGTTTATATCTTTAATATCTGTTTCTAGTGACTTCGTCTGCAATTTAGTATGAAAAATTATCCTGGACATGGTCTACAAATGTGCCAAATTTCATTCAAATTTTTTAGCCGTTTTAGCTTAACACAAAGACACAAAAAATCGAATCTTTCGTCTTTATAATATTATTTGTTTAAATACCATACACGTTTCGAAAAAAATGAACGCAAATCACCACGAAAGCGACTCCACCCCTCTATCTGCCTATAAATAGAGCTCAATATGAATAACTATCACAGATTATACTATTGAAAAATGAATATACGGCACCAGTCAATTGCAGGGCATGGCGAAAAAACCATGAATAATAATTTATATAGTTTTATGGCACAAATCACGGTTCGTTGCTAATGGCTGACCAGAGGGTCCATTTTATTAGATTTTTTCGTCAGACGATTAACGAAACGAGCCTACAGCTTCCGTTGGACAATGTGCCACATAAATTATATTGGACAAACAAGATCGTTCCGCATTTGATATGCATGGAAATATTATTCAATGGACAGTATTGATGGGTATTGATTTTTGGTGCCTCTGTTTACTTTTGTGGCTTATTGGCCGGATCTTCAACCACCATGCCGTTAAGCATAACAAAATCTTTACGTCATTGCTGCGATATGGTCAATGCAAAAGACAAGTTAACCATCATACAGGTTGACTGGTGGAAAATATCTCAAAAATTAAATCTCCCTCTTTACGGTTATTTTTACTTGTGCATAAAGTTTTAATAGGTATACAGATGTTAAGAAAACCCTGTCCGACCCGTGAAGGTGTTGTTAGGTATCGATAACTGATTCTACTAATGGATACAAAACCGGGCTAAACTTAAAAAAAATCCCCCTTAAAAAAATAAATATTATTTCGCAAAAAGAGGTAACTTAATAAATGTGCGTGAGTACACTTCCGCGGGCGGCGGGTGGCAGGGCACGCGGCACGTGGTCGCATCGCTATTCGCTCATAATAATACCGGTGTTGTCACTTTTTAAAAAATTACCAAATTTCGGGGAAGTTTGAATTAATTCGCGGGAAAAAAAGATTATTTCAAAATTCACTTGTATTGGTACTATGATGATTACGTAAAATTTTATATTATATTTGGTCATGTGTTTACCTAACCTTTATTAACCTTATGGGTCGGACAGGGTTTTCTTAACATACTGTATAAATAAAATACAAAATCCTTGCTTTTTTATTTGTGTCGCAGGTAAACTTAAATTTAATTTAGTCTGTGAACAATTTTTAGGCCAACAAGGTTTGTAATACCGACTTTATTGCAAATCTTATTGGCAAAATAATTTCGTAAATAACTACTTAGTTAAAGGATAACTATTGGCGCCGAGTTCCTTTGTTCCTAAACTAAACCAAATTTAAGTTCAATGCATTTTTTTCTTTTTTCTTTTAAAAGGACAGAAGGTAAAAATTATTGTCAAATTAGTCAGAGCATGGCGTAAGTTGACGTATTTTTAGTAGCTATGTTTTAATCCCGTCTAATTTTTGTATGGAGTATCTTATTTAATAGGACTAACTAATATTTACCTTTGACTTTTTCATAATGAAAAAGAAAAGAAGAAATGCGCTGAACTTTAATTTAGTTTGTGAACAAGGAAATTATAACCAGTGTTTGTGTCTCTTAATGCTTTGTAATTTAATTTCCTATAAGGTTACTAGATGTATTACTAACAAAAGATGCATCAACGAGTATAGCTTCAAGCTAAATGAAGCGGTCACGCGTTGTATCTAAATCGCAATAGGCAATGGAAACCGCCTACTTAAGTAGCTTATCCGTTATGTATTGTGTTAAGCAAAGGCCTACAGCAGGTTGAAGCTTCACATTTTATTATGAAACTAAAGGTTGCCTCATAATAACTCTGTGGTTGACTGTTCATTTTCCTGGAATTACAAATAGTCACTGTTTAAACCTGTATAATAAAGAAAACTTTTTCCGATAGGTCGATTGAAGACGGGCATTAAATTACTGATAGAATTAACAAGAGATGTACGCAGTGTCATATGTACAGTATGAAGAGATTTTAGAATAGGCTTTATAGGTAACAATTTTCCTTGGTTGCGTAATTATATTACGATTCTGACATAAGTAGGCTATGTAATAAACGCTTGTTTACGAGCTTCATACTATTATTATAAGGATTCACGCTAAAGGACATCGTGAGGTTATAAAAGACACAAACAATTGTGTAATCACCCGGACGCATACAATACAGGAGATACAGAACGCAAATACTCGTGAAGACAATCAAGAATTAAATTATCATAAAGCATGGCTTTACTGGCCTCTATAAATTACAGTGTTATCAAGACGAGACAAACACGGGAATGACTAAATTAAATAAAACTGTGCGTTATCTGAGAACATGTAATCAAAACGGACACAGGTCCTAACGTGGGCAAATAAAAATTGTTTATAATGTACGTAACAGAGATATGAAACATGAAAAAATGTGAAAAAGATTTTAATTAAAAATTAGAATTAATTAACAAAATTAAAATTGATGAAATTTCGGAATGTTTGAATAGTTGAAGCAATTATCCACACTGATATTTATGAATCTGATAATACTATAGATGACTTAATTTTATGATTTGATCAGAAAAACAAGTCACGCTCTTAATAAGGTAGATATACTACGCTTTAAAGTGCATTCGATTATGATCTCCACCATGAACTTTATAGGACATTTTAATAGTGTTCATTATCGATGGATCGTTTATAAAGTAATAACCGGTACATTAAATACAAATAAACCATTCATAATATCAACCATGCAGCCATTATTAGTGCTTTACATTTGATTGTTACCATCAGTCTTGAAGCTATAATTTACTCATATTATCCAGAACTTTCAGAAGTATTACCAAATAATATTTAAGTCAATTGTCGTTTCAATTTAAATTACTTGCCTCTTGAAAGTCTTAGGATTTCAAATTAGCACCTGTTATATCCAAAATTTGAGTTTCAATATTAACTTGACCACCGTCGTCAAAGTTTTCATATAAATTTTGAGTACCAAATTTAAATTTATTAAAGACGCTACCAAAATGTCATTAAAAATCAATCTCCCCTATACAACTACAAATCACGTTTATTATTCTGACTTACATCATTTTGCTACACAATATGAGACTACTAATTCTTAAGTAAACTCCGCACAGAATATTTACATACCTTTAGGTTGATAACGTTGATGTGAACAATCGTCGCCTGTTCCCCACCAAGATAAAGGGATGATAAAGGCTCAATGTGGTCAAAGGAAATGCCGTTGTGTGCCTTTCTGTGTTTGATTTTACTTTCCTGTCATTAGATTTTATAGCCCACTTATTTTCTGCTATCTATTGTGGCTGTTGGTCTAATCAAATGTGTGTCAGTCAAACTATGCATGTGTGTGCATATGACTTTGCATGCGATATTGTGAGGGAAATGTTTTGTGTTTTCTAGTTCTTGTAGCATGACAAGCTACTTTCGGAATTGTTATTTCTGGAATAATACCCGTCAATTTATGATTGCACAGCAGAGTAATTGTTAGCTAACCAGACAGGTAGATAAAATATACGAGTCTGTACATATAATTGTCTGAGCATCCTTCAAACTACCTTATCCAAAAAGAGCTGTACCAGAAGAATCAGAACGTTTGAACAACTTTGCTGTGAATTTTAAAGAAATTGGCGAAAAGATAGATAGAAATCTTCCTGGTTTTCTCCGACACATCTCTAGGAAATAACAGGAAAGCTTATCTAAACGCGGAAGCGTTGGACATACAGTAAGCAGTTCTGAGCCAGGGAGCACCGGAGCAATGGTCGCTCAGATAATTTGAGGGGCAGCAAAGCGTTAAGATCGTTAACTCACCCCGCACGTGACGTTTGTCATTTGGACGCAACTAATGTGCAGGCAGACGACTCAACCGAATCTGCAGAGCAATTTCTGGTCTCATTTGTGTATGGTGAGATTGGCAAAGTAGGAAATGGTGGATTTTCTATTTGTGTTGGAGTAATTGATAAACCCTATCGACTTAATCTTACTGTTGTAACTGTGTTTATTCTAAAAGACGATAAAGTATAATTTGATTGATATATTTACACCATATCTGTATTAAGAGCACTTGTACATCTCGATTTGTGAATTATCTTAAATACTCCAGTAGGTTTTTCAGTTATGAACACTGCATTGAATACAGGAAATCCATTAAGTGTCTCAGTTTCACTGTCCCTAAATACTGCTATTTTTACAATCGTTAAGCTCATTTTCGTCATAGCCACCGTAATGACTTGTAGTCATGGCCAAGCAACAGACTAAGAGACAATAGGTGAACTGTACCGTGTTACGTTTAGGGCTGTGCTTTTTAAAAGTTTTTAAATAGATGCAAATTAAGCAAAGAATCAGAAATGTGGAGAACCAAAAAAGAACCAAAGTCACCGACATAACCTATGTCGTTCAAGTCGCTAAAACTAAGTGGCAGTGAGGGGGGCACCTTGCTCGTAGAATCGATGGCCGATGGGACAGTAAAGTTCTGGTGTGGCGGCCACGTACCGAAAGACGCAGCGTAGGGCAACCCCAAGATGAGACAGTAAGGTGGAACGATGACCTAGTGAAGGTTGCGGGAAGCAAATGAATGCGGGCAGCACAAGACTGGTCATCGTGAAAAGCCTTGGGGGAAGTGATTGTCCAGCAGTGGACATCTATAGGCTGAATAAGAAGAAGTAGAGTTCAAAACTTGTTTAATAATGATATATACAACACTTTGATTTTCATCCACCCTCTATTAAGGCTATAACTGAACAGTTGCAAATTGTGAGTAGTCACCATAAAACTTGATGTAATCCTTCTACTCCACTTTATGACCAGAGGATTGAGATTAAAATTTATCGTCACGTTTAAGAATTTACAATTAGATTAATGCTTTCTTTCGGTTTATTGGCATAATTTGTATGAATTATCTGATTGCTTTATTTGGGGCTTCTATGTTCGAACCGTTTGGTGTTGAAAAACTAAGTGCCTATTTCGGTTTTCCAGACATCGCGAAGTGGTTGGTGTGCTCTACAGATGACGAGAAAACTGGCCTATTTTTTGGCTACTGAAACTGTGGTACCTTACAACGTGGCAATACGTACATACTTACATAATCAGCCCATAATGTTCCCACTGTTGGGACACAGCCCTCCTTTCGATGAGAGGGAGTGCCGCAATCCACCACGCTGGCCCGGGACGGGATGGTAGATGTCACATGTCTTTGAAGTTTTAGTCGATAGGACATGCCGGTTTCCTCACGACGTTTTCTTTCGCCATTTTGAGAGCAGTAGTTTCTGAGTGAATAGGCTCTTAATAAACTAGCGCGCTTTACCATCAACGATCGCATCACTGCTTACCATCAGGCGGGATTGCGGACAAGCGCTAGTTTATAATTATTAAAAATAATAATAATAATTGTCCATCTCTGTATGAGAGGAGACCTTTGCCCAGCAGAGGGACAATAAAAAGGTTGATAATGATGAAAGGGCCTTCGAACCTTCGACTTGTAAGTCGCAGCCGATATCAATAGGCTACCACTCAGCATCATCATCATCATTTCAGCCAAAAGACGTCCACTGCTGGACATAGGCCTCCCCCAAGGTTCTCCACGACGACCGGTCCTGCGCCTCCCGCATCCAGCGGTTTCCCGCGACCTTCACCAGGTCGTCGGTCCACCTTGTCGGGGGCCTACCCACGCTACGTCTCCCGGTGCGTGATCGCCACTCGAGAACCCGTCGGCCCCATCGGGCATCGGTCCTACGGACAATGTGTCCAGCCCACTGCCACTTTAGTGTTGTAATTCTTCGGGCTATGTCGGCTACTCTCGTTCTACTGCGGATCTCCTCATTCCTGATTCGATCGCGCAGTGAAACCCCAAGCATAGCCCTCTCCATTGCCCTTTGAGTGACTTTGAGCCTTCTTATAAGGCCCATTGTTAGCACCACGTCTACCACTACTTCGTGGCAATACTGCCAGCCTATTGAGCATCTGTCCTGTTGACAGCGATGTAGGCATGTTCTTTCATCCCATTAGATTATTTCCATTCTATTTTACAACGATAAATTGTGTGCTGGAGTGCCAACCCTATCTACACATATGGGAGGACAAACGTAGGAACATGACCGGTGACCACGCGCTCGATCACCACTCGCCGTGACGTTGTTTAAGAAGTAGCGACTCTGCAACTATTTGGACAATGGCTTGGACGGCTAAAATGTCCGCTTAGGAAATTTTTTTTTACCGAATTTTGGAGACATAAAAATAAGGTTTCGCTAGTCAGCTGTGACGATATCAGCTATACCTACATCTGCGTAAGTTTTTGAGATTTTAGAGACCTAAGTAAGCTTCAACACATTACAGCATGGCAAAAATAATATGGTTATGATATATAAATCGATTAACAAAATGAGATTATAATCCCCACAGCATAAACTTCGCCGAAGGGTAAATTTAGGAAATATCATATTCTCTGTCACATTTAAGGTGCAAAGTGCCTAACCCGAACAGCATAGGCGTAGATATGTATGCATAGTATGCATACATACGCCTAGTGTATGTGGACCAAGTGCGTTTTAGTATATGTCATATATATATATATTTTTTTTTTTTTTTTAATTATAAACTAGCGCTTGGCAACAATCCTACCTGATGGTAAGCAATGATGCGATCGTTGATGGTAAAGCGCGCTAGTTTATTAAGAGCTTATTCACTCTAGCCTTGAAGACACTTAAATTGCAGTGTGACGGAAACACCGCCGCCGGAAAATTGTTACAGTCATTAGATGTACGCGGTATAAAAGAATAAGCGAAATATACAGGATGTATCTGACATCGTAACGCAAACTTCGCGAAAAGGCATGCCACTAATAAAATTATGATAGTCATTTATGTCGTTAATGAGCGGTTACAGAAATCACAGTGTTTAAAATAATGTGTCGGCTCGGCCTTTGAACGTTGCAAGCGTGCCGCCGCGCTTATTTGTGGGTATGATGTTGACCCCTGATGTGAACTCTATTAAATCAGCTGATAGGATAGTTTTCAGAGTTTTGTTCACATTGCGCTTTTTTGTGTAGTTATCGAATTAATTGATTTTTCCTTTAAAATCTTATTCGGTTATAAAAGTATAGCTATTATGAACGGTTTAAAGTGAAAAAAATTGCATTTTATTTTTTTTAAATCAGGAAAAAACCGACGGAAAATTCCACCACTGGGGGGTTCAGAATCATGTACTGGATCCATGGTACTCGTTTGTGAGTCGATGTCAGAGACACATCTTCCATTTCTGACTCCTGACGATATAACATAATCAGCCTACTTCCCATTCCTGAAGCACAGGTCTCCTCTTGGTGAGAGAGATTTTGGCCGCAATCTATCACGCGGGCCCAGATGTCAGTCTTTGAAGTTTTGGCTCTAGGATATGCTGGTTTCCTCATGTCGCTTGTTTTCACAGTTTTTGGAGCTGGGCTGATGAAATGATTTACCCATAGCAAGGCGCCTGTCATCTAAAACTTGTAAGGCTCGGCCTTTACCACTGTTCCACAAGTGCCGGTATCCTTGAATGAATATTCATAATTTATCACTATAAATTTACTTCAAAATGCACCATTTTAGGACCTCGTTTTACGGAACGCGACATTAAATTGGAAGATCGTAAACCGTACGGTATCAAAGATTATTTCGCCCAGCGATGTGCAGAGGGCGCAACCGTCCACTCAAGTTCAGCATTCACCTGTCATATATTTGCGTGACAAGATCTAGTTTTGTTAGTATGGATATTTTTAAGTATATGCTCCGTTGGTTAGGAATATATGGCAATTTGAAGTAAATAATAGACGTATTTGGAAAATTGCCAAAGTGGACCTCTGGGTATTAGAACGAGTAGGTACCACTAAGAAAATTGTCTTATCTATACCTAAACTTTCTCCTTTTTGAATAGAAAAACATAGTTTAAAAAACTAAAAAAACATGCTTGTAAAGAATATCAAACTAAAAGTAAAATAAGAAAAAAGCGTGAGACGCCTTGTGCCATAATTTTTGTATATTAAGCGCCTCACGCTTTTTTCTCATTTTACTAGTATTGCTTATACAGTATGTTAAGAAAACCCTGTCCGACCCAGACCCATAAGGATAATAAAGGTTAGATAAACACATGACCAAATATAATATAAAATTTTACGTAATCATCATAGTACCAACACAACTGAATTTTGAAATAATCTTTTTTTCTCGTGAATTAATTCCAACTTCCTCGAAATTTGGTAAGTTTTTAAAAAGTGACAACACCGGTATTATTATGAGCGAATAGCGATGCGACCACGTGCCGCGTGCCCTGCCGCCCGCCGCCCGCGGAAGGGTGCTTAACGCACATTTATTAAGATATCTCTTTTTGCTAAATAATATTTATTTTTTAGGGCGATTTTTTTTTTAAAGTTTAGCCCGGTTTTGTATCCATTAGCAGAATCAGTTATTGTTACCTAACAATACCTTCACGGGTCGGACAGGGTTTTCTTTACATATTGTATACTATTGTCATAAATTAAATTTTAAAATTATTTTTAACTTTTTAGTTTGATATTCTTTAAAAGCGTGTTTTTTTAATTTTTTAAACTATATTTATTTTCAACTTTTTAGTTTGATATTTTTTTTAAATAGGTAATATACGGATAACACGAACGCTTCAGTGGTGGTCATTTGTTTTTACCACACTTTTCTTGATCTCCAACAGACAGAATAGTTACTAAATCTAAATCTAAACTAAAAAATACTTTGCCTGCATAAAATAATGTTTTTTTTTTTATAAATTATAAATTAGCGCTTGACCGCAATCCCGCCTGATAATGAAATAATTTACAAAAATTAAAGCGCCTGGCGGGGTTCGAACCTACGACCTTCATCTTGTAAGTCGCGGCCGATAACATTAGGCCACCACTGCTACATTAAGCTGCTGAGCATTAAGTTAGCTATATATGTATATGTACAATATGTAAAGAAAACCCCGTCCGACCCTTATGGGTCGGGTGGGGATTATAAAAGTTAGGTAAACACATGATCAAATAAAATCTGAAATTTTACATAATCATCATGAAATCTTTTTTCCTTCTTCCCCAAAATTTGGTAAGCTTTTAAAAAATGAAATCACCGTTTTTGACGGTATTATTATGAGCGATGAGATCGCGTGGCGCGTACACTACCCCCCTTCGCCTGCGCATGTATTGCCTACCCTACATGTATTAAGTTACCTCGTTTTGCGTAATAATAATTTTATTATTTTATTGGTGTTTTTTTTTTTTAAGTTTAGTCCGGTTTTGTAGGCATTCGTAGAATCAGTTATCGATACCTAACAATACCTTCACGGATCGGACAGGGTTTTATTTATATATTGTATAGCAATAGTGTCAATCTCTAACATCAGCAGTACAATTCTGTAACCATATTATCATAAAAACCTAGATGAAGTGCGCCGTCATTCCAAATAATGCTAACAGTCACTTCTTTTTCTAATAAATTCCCAATATGAGATTTTTACAGAATCGATTGGCAGAATGAACGACACTTCACTTTCCAGCTCACTTCTACAAAGTTTTCGCAGTGAGATTTTTACACACGCGATTTTCAACTATTCTAGAAGCTGCTGCAGTAGTTACTAATACATTTGCTAAGCAGGATCATCATCATCATCATCGCAGTGTTAATCCTAATCGCAACCGAAGATTCAGCTTTGGAGTCAGAGGTCCGCTTTACCAGTCTAACTGCTGTTTTTTGGCTAAACTTCTATATTTTCCGTGAAGCGACAGCCGTCTGACCTGCACAACCCGAAGGCGATATCGAAGCATTGCAGTTAGACCAATTGTTGAACTTTTGAGGGCTCCAACAACCGTTAACGACTGCCATCAGATGTTCGTATGGCAGTCGTTACGACTAGATCAGTGCAAATATTCATATTCATGCATACATAATATATTTTCACTGCACGGGGATTGAACTCGTGCCTCCTTACGCAGCGCCCGCGTTCGCTACGGAGGCTGTCTTTGCTAAGCAGGATCATTATGGCTAATTTCTCTTCTTATGAATGACAACCAAAAGGGAAATATATCGTCATAATGAGTGTAGTTTCTATTAATATACTACCCACTGTCTAAGGCAGTGGACGACTGCAGACCAAAGTAATAAATGCATCAACCCTTTCATAAAAAAGCCTTTACGTTTTTCTGTTTCTCTAGTATAGACAGGTGGGCACGATTAATAAAAACAATATTAAAAACATCCTTAAAGTGGGTGGCACGTGGTACACTTTTTATTGGTAAAGGCTTAACTTAAACAGGATGTTATGGAAGTAAAAAAAATGTTCTATAAGATAGCTTTATGAATGAGGTACCGTATGTTATGTTATGTTTTCTGGAATCATTTTACAAATTCCTACATAATAATATATATTCTGGTTTGGTTTTTTTGACTGAACTTATTAGGTCTTATGATACTGCCCTGAACTAATAGAGTGGGTCCATTCTTATAAAGAGCAATTTTATTTTAGTCTTTGGCAAAATAATCATTTAAGCATTTACCAGTGGAATTAAATGTTCTTTCAGACAATTCTGCTTGACCGCGATTCCGCCTGATGGTAAGTAGTGACGCAATAGCTGATGGTAAAGCGCACTACTTTATTATTAGCTTTCAGTTTCTTCTAGTAAAAAAAAAAAACTGAATCATCTCGAATAATAATAATTTCTGTCTTAGTAATAATAGCACGGGTATAAGTCCTGTATCTACTATTGAAATGAAATGAAATCGTGAAATGAAATGAAATGAAATGAAATGAAATCGTTTACCAAGCAAATAGGATCACCGATCACTTTTACACGTCATATATATTTTTTTTTAACTAGATGAAGCCGGCATCTACTATTATTTCAAGCCCCACAAAAAGCGGTATCCCGTATAAAGAATCAAGTAGAAAAAAACCTCTAGATTACCATATAACGAGTATATTCTATCTCGGTATCAAAGTTACAAAGAAAAAACTTGAAAGGGTTAATTATTTTGCATATTTTTTGTGACACCTGAATCATCAAGATATGTTTTTCTGACATGATTTTTTTAAACTTTTATTGGGATTTACTTACCGTGTAATTTACAACTTAGTTTTTTAAACAAAAAAAAAAAAAGAGAAACTAGTTTCTTGAATGAAATCTTTTTGATGTAGTATTTGAATGCGTTTTGTTTATAAAAAGTTCGTTAATGTTGTTTTTTTTTTTAACTTTTTGTTTTATTCTTTCTTTTTGTGTTTTTCTGGTATTGAGAGCATGGAAGTGGAAGTTTGTTATGTGTGTGGGAAGCAAATATACTTGCACATTTTAATGCATAATTATAATTAATTAATTACATAATTTAATTTGTCAAACAATTAATTTTAATTTAATATTATTTTTGTATTATTCTAATTCCCTATTTAAATTTAAGTAAGTCGTGGTGGCCTAGTGGTTAAAACACCAGCCTCACAAGTATGAGTGCGCGAGTTCGATTCCAGGTCAGGCAAGTACCAATGCAACTTTTCTAAAGTTATATGTACTTTCTAAGTATATCTTGGACACCAATGACTGAAGGTGAAGAAAAACATCTTGAGAAAGCCCGGACTTTAAGTCTGAAATCGCCAACCCGCATTGAGCAAGCATGGTAATTACGCTCAATCCTTCTCTGTATGAGAGGAGACCTGTGCCCACCAGTGGGACGATAAAAAGGTCGATGATGATTGTAATTCCATTAAATTGTCTATCGTAATTTTATTTGACTGTTTTACTTTCTTCTCAATGTATTTAATGTTAACTTTATTTCATTATCATTATTTGACATAATTAAGAAAACGCTTGTTACTGTTTCTTTTTTTTAACAAATTTTATTATTGTGTCGTGATGGATTTTTTGTTTAATATAATTTTGTTGTCACTGTCTTAAAATTTAGTTTAATATAACATTGTTTTAAAATTTAATTAATATGACATTGCTTTAAAATCTAATTTAATATTACATTGTTTTAAAATTTAATTTGATACAACGTTAAAATTTTTTATTTATGCTGTTATGTTATATTTGCATGCTGTGACTTCTTATAAGTGGAGAAGCACAAGGTCATATCCTGTTATTTATATTTTCTAGCATTAAAGGTGTTTTCTCTGTTAGAAGTCGAAATAAATAAATAAATAATACCTACTTAAGGTTCTTTTTGCCTACTTTATTTGATAAGTTTTATCTGGGCAACCTAACGGTTAATCTTTAATAATAATAATTTAATATTAATAATATCAAATGTTTTTATATGTATTGGAATATTAAAAATAAAATTTAATATGCATTATATAGAAAAAAATATTGAGTAATATGAATATGATAATTATTTATTAATTTTACATTCAAGACACAAATATATCATCATTATCGCAGCGTTAATCCCAGTCGCATCCAAAGCTTTTTGAGCTTTGAAGTCTAGGGTCCGCTTTACCAGTCTAACTGCTGATTTTGGCTAAACTTCGATATTTTCCGTGACGACGTTATGATTCAAGATACAAATATATGTGTAGGTTAAAAGCTTAAAAACTTTTGCCATAGACAACGTTTGAACATAATTAGCCTTTAATGTTCTGACTCCTGGGACACATGCCTCCTCTTGATGAGAGGGAGTGGGCAGTAAGCGTCCACGCGGGATCATTGCGGGTTGGTAGACGTCTTCTTTCTTTCTTTATTTTTTGGCTTCGCACGGGTTGTCCATTTAGCCAATGTCACGTAATTATGAATTATTCATGTCGAAAAAGACGGCCACGTGACCCGTCTTACAAGTGAGGTTTGGGGCAAAGTCATGATGTGGCCCCTATGCTGTGATATTTCACTGTTCTTTATGAACTATTTACTAAATGCACTTTTTACTATATAAATCACGCGCTTTTATTTAGTAAACAACACTATAAATAATTTTAAAAGGCCGATGAAAAAGGAGCGTGACATTCAGCTTGACTTTCCCGCCAAAACTCCTTGGTAGATGTCACATGTCTTCGAAATTTTGGCTTTGGGACATGCCGGTTTACTCACAATATTTTTTTTCACTGTGTCAAGAGCAGTAATAATTTAAACAAAGAAGAGTGGCGGTGGCCTAATAGTATTGGCCATGACTTACAAGTTTCAGATCATAGTGAACCTCATCAGGTGATTTACTTTGAGAACGTTTTAAATTAAAATGCGTTAAAATAATATAAAATTCATCTATGTATACAATATGTCACAAAAACCCTGTTGTTCCTTCAACCTACGTTTTAAGAATCGGCATACGGACGTAATAAAGCAAGTAATTTATAAAAATTGATCAACAAAAATAAATGTTTAATTATTAATATTTATAATCTGTAACTGATTTCTTAGCTCTGCAATTCTGCATGAAGAAACTAGACATAAGTAGAACGTTCCCGCCAATTTATTTAACTTATAAAATCAGATATTCTAAAAAAAAAAATAGAATTTGTCGGTTTTAATAGATTGTGACCCCTCGACTAGACAATGATTACTGTTTTCTAATTATGACTTCATTAATGATGTGCTTGTAGGTAAAATTATATGTCCCTGAAAGGAACAACAGGGTTTTTGTTACATAGTTTATAAAATAAATTTAGACTAAACACAACATAATTTGTTCCTTTGTATTGTATTATTTATCCTACTTTCTATTTTACGTTGATATTTCCTGCACGTCTTTCATTCCACGCTTACGTCAAATCAAAGCATTAACTTCCATAGTTACGTATTTCTTCGATAATTCTGTTCGTGTCAGCCTTGTGCTTTGCTAATGCCTCTGATATGAAGTAGCCCTGACTCACGCTCGTGTCGTGATGGGCGGGCGGGTAGGGCGGGTAGGGCGGGAATAGCCACAGGCCACGCTCGCCGGCGCTATCGCCGCCCCGCCTCACGTGGACACCCCCCTTTATCCCCCCGTGTACAGAGGCAGACGTGGTCTCTGATAGTTTGTATTGGGAGTTGAATTTTCAAAAGAATGTCTTTTGCAGATTTTTGTATTACATTAATGCATCCTGATTCTTACCTGGAGGTCACATTTGATATTTTTATAAATTATTTACAGTTAAATATGCGCATTTGATCTAAAGTAGCATATTACTTATAACACAGACAGAAATGATTATAGTTCTTGTATTTTTATTTTTTTTGCTTTCATGCTAAAATGATTGAACGCGATCGGATGAAATTTGACACATGAGTAGACCATAAACTGGAGAAGGATCTAGATTCCTTGCCATCTTAGACTGCAGATGTAGCTGCGGGCAAGAACTAGTTGATATGTAAGAACTTTATGCCATGTCTGTTTTGACTTATTTAGATAAACTTTAGTACTTATAAGACTGCTGAATATTATTTTGACATTACGTGTTGATATTGCACGAAGTTTGTTGTTCAAGCAATGGAAAATGGTTTTAGAATTCTCATTTTGGAACGTTTTTGTAAGAGTAGCATAGTTTTAAATACACACAACAAACTCACGGTAAAACCATAGATTTAGGATTTCATTGCTACGAGTAAAACAGACATGCCTATTAAAGGACACTTAGAGGTACAGTAAGGGTCAAAAGTGCATTAACACTTTTGAACTTTATTGCTCAAACAATAAGTGTCAAAAGTGGTACTCCACTTTTGGACCCTTACTGTAGACATATTCTCATTTTAAAACAATATTGAACCAGATAAACTCTTAGCCATAGAGCGAGCGACAATCTGCTCAGGATTGCTAGTAGCAGCTGGATGAGATTTGCCGAAAATCGAGTTGAATGACGTTTAATAGGAGAGGCCTATGTGTAGATGTGAATTGATGTAAGACGATGATAATGATAAAACCAGACATCGAATACAGCGCAATCCAAGTTGCCATTTCATTTCTTTACTCAAGTCATAGCAAAACCTTGTTTAGGTAACGCTAGCTCCTGTAATCAAATTACTCTAACATCTTCAGGGATTCAGTTATACGCAACAACAAAATCAGCTTACATGGTTCCTGCTCCTGGATCACAGGTCTTCTCTCTTTGAGAGGAAGTGGAACTTAATCAACTACGCGGGCCCAGCACAGGCTGGTCAATGTCACATGTCAGAGAAGTTTTTTGTCTCTAAGAAACATCGGCTTCTCACGATGGTTTCCTTCGCCATTTTGAGATCAGTGGTGATGAAATAATTTATCAAAATCAAAAGTCATTTATTCAAATTAGGCTGAGAATCAGCACTTTTTAAAAGAAAATACAACAACAATGAAATTATTGTAAATATGCCAGCTCCCACGCCAAAATACCAGCAAAGCAAAACTTATTATTTCAATAAAAGCCCCAGGCATAAAGGGCGTGACAGCTTACATATTTATGTATTGAAAAAAAAAGTGAATTATATGAACTCATATAACGTGTCAGTAAGGTAATTCCGGAGAAAGAACACAAACATTGTCCTGAGTTAATCAGAGCGACCAGCTATTCTTATCATTTATACAAAGTAAAGTGCCTGACGGGGTTCGAATGTATGACCTACAACTTAGAAGTCGCGGCTGATACCACTTGGTCTCCGCTGCCCTTTACACGACAGGACTCAGTACAAAAACATTTTTGCTTTTAATCAATGCCAGAGACTACCGTGTACTAGAGATTGAAAACTTGTATTATAAATGGTGTGTTGGTTCTTAGGGCATCATTATAACTTTGTTTAGGTGTTGCTAAGGCTCATGACCAAATTGCTCTCACCCCATACAAAAATACCACGGTATCGATCAGTGGGGCTACTGGGCTAGGCAAGTAGCCTCTGGGTGGGGCGGCGATGTCCGTGCCACGCGGCGTGACCTCTGGCCTCTGCCCATAGTAGAAGATATTCGGCGAACTATGGTGCACCGGTTGTACATTTTATTAGTAGCGTGAAATATTGCCCAGGCTAGAAGTTTCTTGAGGACATTTGTTTTATGAGGTTTCTTTAATAAAATGTTCACAGGTGTGTTTCTTAGATGAGCCAACATTTATGATTCTGCCTGACAAGAGCTACTTCGTCAGGCGCCATCAAGGACTAAAATACCACCCTGACTTTATTGTGGAGAGGGTAAAACACCTTGTTAAAATAATGGTGTGGTCTATCATAAGCGCTATATTGTTTAAGGAACGATAAAACAAGACCAGTACTTACAGACAAGTTTTACAAACTCGCCCTTTACCGACAGATGGTGAGGAATTCATTTTTATGCATCGATCGGCTCCATGTCGTAAATCCATGAGCGTTACCAAGTTCTTGGCAGTGCACAACATTCCTGTTTTAAATTGACTTGACAATTTATCTAGCTACACCTTACTGACTGACCGACCTTCTGACAATTCAAAAGTGCCTGTAACTGGTTTATTTGAAAGAAATGCTTTGATTTTGATTTTGAATTCTCCTGATATTAACCCCATATAATTTATAGGAGATTATTACGGCTGAAATAGCGAAACACACAGTCCAAAAATAAATGAAAGTCTTATAAATTGCACAGAAAGCACTAATTGAGGCAAAAGGAATTGTCACTTTAAACTAATTATTTCTCAGTACATATTTCTTCACGCTTATTTATTTACCTACAATTTAAAAAAAATAGTAATTAAATAAAGATCTTGCTCAGCTTCTTGACAAATAAACTATCAAAATCAAAAGTTATTTATTAAAATTAGGCTAAGAATCAGCACTTTTTGAACGTCAATATTACATAAGGCAGTCCCCCAAAACGTCCATCCATCGCCACTTCCTAATGCTTTCACTGGGAAGAAGAAGTGACAGAATAAACTATATTATCTTATCCCACAGAACAGATTAAAAGTATTTCCTAGTTTTTTTGTCTTACACGTTATAATTGTACAATACGACACAATAAAGCAGAGCTCCATCTCTCATCGTCAGTCTCCGTGGCGCAGCGGTCAATACGCCTGCCTGCGACGTGGAGGCCTCGGGTTCGATCCCCGGCCAGGTCATGATGGAAAACGATCGTTTCCTGATTGGCCTGGGTCTTGGATGTTTATTTATATATGTATCTATTATAAAATATAGTATCGTTGAGTTAGTATCCCATAACACAAGTCTCAAACTTATTTTGGGGCTAGCTCAATCTGTGTGATTTGTCCGTATTTATTTATTTATCTCTAGTAGTAGTTTGAAGAATAGGTACTAAACACGGTGAATGCATGTTTCAGTCGACATACGATTTAAGTATCACGTTCATGGCACGCCTGCCCCGCCCATAATATCTTTCCAATCTTACTTATCTATTCCGCGTCTTATCTCATAAAAATAATTATGAAATGAAATGTTCTAAGCACATAGGTCCGAAATATCTCAGCCTATTACCACGAATGTATTGTAGCACCGTTTGCGGCGTGTCGCACGGCACGTTCCGATAAATACAAAGGCAAATGGCTCAGTGAGTCACGAAGGTCGTAGGGGATGACATGCAACCACTACCCAAATTCACCATCACTATAACTGGAAAAAGGTGGAGTTGCATAAGGCTTGGGTTATTGTCAAGGAAATTTTAATTGGAATGGTTTATGAACATGAGGTAAGGTTGTGTGCTACGTATCGCTATACACCAGCGCTGGTGTGATGTTCTATCTTGCATAGAGACGTAGCATTATGCTGAGCAATGACACTTTTGCATAGATTATTAAAAAAAAAATTATAAACAGTCTCGCCTGATGGTAAGCAGTAATGATGCTGTAAGCATGATGGTGACCGTTTTGACGACCTAGATCTGGCCGATTAACCTCTTCGCACGCCTCTCCACTGAATCCAAAGTAGCCAGGCGGCATTTTGCAGCACCAGCCCAAATGTAGCTGCAGTACTCCACACACGAACGGACCTGTGCTTTGTATAACATTAGAAGCTGTCTTGGCGTGGAGTATTTTCTGCTGAACCTTTGCAATAACGCCAAGTTCATTTTCCATCGACTTGTTCTTTGCCGTATTTGTGTTGCTAACCTGCGTATATTCTTTCTTTTTCTTTACTTCTTGTGTAGGTTTCCAACTTTTACTACTCGACCTTAGCCATGATGTCTCCTACTCTAGCTATCATAACTTGATGCGCAATATTTCCTTTGACTCTTGCATAGAGAAATTTGACAGCCTCCGTGGCGTAGCGGTAGCGACCGCGGTCGTTGCGCAAGGAGGCGCGGGTTCGATCCCCGCACAGTGCAAATATTTGTATGCATGAATATGAATATTTGCACTAGTCTGGTCGTGCCTCGGAAAGCACGTTAAGCCGTTGGTCCCGGTTGCCATACGAACATCTAGTGGCAGTCGTTACGGGTTGTTAGAGCCCTCAAAAGTCTAACAATTGGTCTAACTGCAATTCTTCGATATCGCCTTCGGGTTGTGGAGGTCAGACCCCAGACTCCAAAGTTAAAAAGCTACGGGTGCGACTGGGATTAACGCTGAGATGATGATGACTCTTGCATAGAGAAATGAGTTGAGGTATTTTTTTATTTTATTTTTTATAATTATAAATTAATGCTTCACCCCGATCCCGCTTGATGATAAGCAGTGATGCAATAGGGTGTTTGACTAAAAAAAAAACTAATTAGTCCGTCAGTCATATTTCCAAAAAATACTAGACACGTATTTCTTCTTTTTTCATATAAATAAAAAATGAAGACGACACAGTGCGTTGAAAACTTGTGTGACATCACTGCACGCTACACTTTTTAGCGAGCAGTGACGTCACCAGCCACCGTTCTTGATCTTTGATACCTTTTATATTTGTAATTTTTTATTGTTTTGATAAAACAAAAAATACGTGTCTAGTATTTTTTGGAAATCTGACTGACGGACTAATTACGGTTTTTTTTAGTCAAATACCCTATTGTTGATGGTAAAGCGCGTTAGTTTATTAAGAGCCTCAAATACCCTATTGTTGATGGTAAAGCGCGTTAGTTTATTAAGAGCCTATTCACTCAAAAAACTTAGTGAATTGGAAGGAAGACGGCAGTGGAGCGAGGTGATGCTATGTTTAACTCAACATGACCAACGAGGCTGAACCAGAAGGAGATTGATCTGGAGACCCTTAACGACCAAACTCCTGACACAACAACATTTGGCGTATCGTACCCGGCACACTTCGTAACGCAACTGCTCAGACCCGTCCTCCGTACAGCTTCACCAGACAGCATGCCGGAACACGACGAATCGAATCGCTTGCCGGCAAGAATTTGTAGGAAAAAATGGTTGCAGGTCCGCAAAGACATGAAATCAACAGGACTTCTTGTAGGTTCATATCTCTGCGGTACTGGAACATGTATTTTTAAATCTCACTGATGGTGATTGTAGAAACCTAGTAATTACAAATTAATTAAAAATTCATCAAAATCTATCTAACCTTTTCCCAACTACCTTGGGGCCAGCTTCAAGTCTAACCGCATTCAGCCGAATACCCGTATTTTACATGGAGCGACTACCTATCTGACCTCTACTCCCAGTTATTGAGTAATACGATACCCCTTGATACTGGTAATATGTGTTTGCATGAATATGAGTACTGGACTGGTCGTGCCTCGGAAAACACGTTAAGCCGTTGGTCCCGGTTGCCATACGAACATCTAATGGCAGTCGTTACGGGTTGTTGGAGCCCTCAAAAGTACAAAAATTGGTGTCACTGCAATGCATCGATATCGCCTTCGATTTGTGGAGGTCAGACGGCAGTCGCTTCACGGAAAATATCTAAGTTTAGCCAAAATCGGCAGTTAGTCTGATTGGTGACCTTGATTTAACTCGAGTTGGTCTCCAAAGCCTAGAGCACAGGCGTAGAGTAGCCAGCCTTTCGGTGTTCTATAGGATACATTTTGGGGAGTGTGCGAGGGAATTGCACGATTTAATTCCCCCATCTTTTTTTTTTTTTTTTTTATAATTTATAAACCAGCGCTTGACCGCAATCCTGCCTGATGGTAAGCAGTGATGCGATCGTTGATGGTAAAGCGCGCTAGTTTATTAAGAGCCTATTCACTCTAGCCTTGATCTCCGTTCCACCATCGGACGACCCGTCGTACGGCGAGTTTCCACCCTTATGTTGTTAACACCTCTACGATCCGGACGAAGCGTTTCGCCTCCTCCTTTATACCGCGTACATCGAGGGACTGGAATAATCTGCCGGCGGCGGTGTTTCCGTCGGACTACAATTTGAGTGTCTTCAAGGCTAGAGTGAATAGGCTCTTAATAAACTAGTGCGCTTTACCATCAACGATTGCGTCGCTGCTTACCATCGGGCGGGATTGCGGTCAAGCGCTGGTTTATATTTTAATAAAAAAAAATAAAGCGGATCCCAGACTCCAAAGCTGAAAAGCTATTGATGCGACTGGGATTAAAGCTGAGATGATGATGATGATGACGATACCCTTTGGTGAGAGTTTTGCTCAGACTTTCAGACTTACCAATCTAATAACTGTCAAAGATCTACAAAGGACAGTTTTTGTAGATTTTTGACATTTAACGGTTAACATGCTTTCCCTTCTATGCCTCGGACATAGAAGGTGTGTAAAACTGGTCACTCATCCTCAGACTAAACCCGGGATCAATCGAAACGTGTGGCTGTTTTATTAAGCCCCTCTACTAATCAAGAATTTATATTGCTACAAAAGAAACGATCATCACTAAGTTAATTGAAAGCTTCCTGAAGTCAACAAAATCGGTATTGCCAAATAAACTGATATTCTACGTAATAAGGAGATGTTATCTCTCATCAAAACATAAATTCCGAGGATGACCGTGTAAGATTGGAAAAGATAAAAAAGGACAAAAGATGAAGGTCGATATAATTTGTTGCTACTAACCGAATGTCCATAATTTATAGGCGAACGGTCTTGGTCCTTTTGGGCAAAACGCAAACGTTTGCGTTAATAAACCAAATAAAGTGGGACTCTGTTTTTATGACTTCGAATAATAAAAAAAATATTAGCTTTACTATAAATTATTTGTAATCAACTTGTATGTTGAACCAGAACGAAAACAATTGAAGAATTTCGGCATTATTAATACATATAGCAACACATAATTAAAACTTGTTCTTACATTCACTACTAGAGTTTCAGCATTTTGTGCCCACAACCAATTTACTTTAATTTTCATCTCATTTCAGTTTAAACTGAGCTATGGTTGTTTTCCATCGTCAGTACATGCTTTTATTTCCTCTTGTTCATTGGTCTGGTAGTTTTATATTCCCACTCTTAGTACTAAGAAATAAATGACAATGATATTGTGCAAGAACAATCTATAACTCGTCCAGAAAAACTGTATAGCGGCACATACCTAAAAAACAACTGACCACCTGTTATTAAATGATGAATCTGCCACATCAAGATATCGTCTGCTCAGTCTATTAATTATAGAGAAATTTATATCATGTAGAGACAAATCGTCATGGTGTTGTTGCGCAGACGAGTAGGGTCAGCAAACAAATTCATCACAATTCTGGTCACTGAATAAAGTTTCGGTATCATAAATTGTGATAGATTTTCTAAAATATATGACGCTTCCTACAAAATTATTCAATTCAACATTTTAGTTTGGAAACATCTGCTATTGAAGCGACGTGGTTTTTCATTCAGACAATAATTTTACATGATTTATTATGCTTAGATAAAGTACGGACAACAGCTGGTCAAACTACCCGAAACAGTCAAACATTCCCAATCAACCATGAGCCTTAATGCTATAGAGATTAAGTTGAGAACCTAATAAAGAAATCTGACAGATTGTAGTAGCTTGATGTGCTATCTTCTGTACATATTTAATCAGTCGGAAAACTAAAATTTTTATTGGAAATCATTCTCCCTTTACTAAGAAACTGATCTTCTTCATTCTTTCGCGATTATATCACTTTTTGTGTCACCTTTGCTGGGCCAATCTGCACCAATATTATCAAACGAAGTAAAATGTTTTTGTATGTAGTAGTTAACAGAAAGCATTGATTCGAAATCTGAAATCGCCAACTCGAATTGAGCAAGCGGTGGTGATTATGCCTAATCCTTCTCTGTGTGAGAGACCTGTGGCCAGCAGTGGGACGGTAAAAAGGTTGATGATGATGATGATGATTGATTCGAATCCAAATATTGTTTTATTATTGTGTACCTTAAATATAAAAAAAATAAATTAAATTAGTACTTATTTCTTAGTATTGGCGATATATTTTATACAGCTTCAGAAATTACACAAGCAGAATAAAATAATAATAAATAATAAAATCGTTTATTAACCAAATAATGTTTTTACATTTCCTTATAAATAAGTACAAGCTATTTCTAAAATTAATGTTTCGGAGAAGAAGCTAGTTCATTATAAGAACAATCAATTACAAGTGATATACTAAGTCACAGGTTTAAACAACTACTAAAACAAATTCTATTGCAATCCTTACTTGCACAAGGTCTGGGCACGAATCGTTTTTTGTCGCTAAACGCCAGGCCATCTGGCAAGGGGTTTTTTTTGACAAAAAACAGTTGCCTGACCCTTTCTTACCTTGACTGGCCCACGTTTTTTATATGTGCACCCCTCACAATATGTTGAATTAGCGTATTAGTAGATTTCTAAAGACTCGATGAAATTTTTGATTGAACCAAACGAATTGTATGAAGGTAACGGTTCCTTGTGGAGTTGCCCCTTTTTTGTCTACAATTATTAGGAATTTAATAACGTTCCTTACACAAATTACTTTTTTGGGATTTTCTTTATAGTAGAAATAAGGGTCACCTGCTACAATAAGTTTACTGTAGAAATATTGCATGTCTAAAATAATTATACGGTCGGTCAGTCAATATCACAATGTAAATACACACATCAAAAGTGTCTAGGGATCAACATATATTTTTGCAATAACTTTTCTCCTGATTGATATTAATTAAAATTTTCTTTAAGGATTCATCAAATAAAGTGTTTTCGTTTTTCACAGTAACGATAAACCAAGTCACCTTTGCATTAATAAAGAAATTTGCCATTTTCCTAATAAAGGGATATTTGACATTTGAACCACTAACACAAAAGTTCGAAAAAAAGACTGAAATAACAGTTTTCTCTAAAATTTTATTGGGTAACTTAAACAATTAATAATCCGTGTTTCTACCGCGAACACTAACAACACAAGAACATCGGTTTGGCATACTCAAAATGAGTTCATCCAAATCACGCTGTGGAATGGCCGCAAATGTTCGTTGCAACAACAAAAAAAGGTCTTCTTGCGACTGGATACCCTCCATATTCGGCAGAGCTCTTCTTTGTAGCATATCCCATGCATGCTCAATCGGGTTCAAGTCTGGCGACTGAGCAGGCCAGGGCAGGACATTGATGTTAGCTGCGGCGAGAGTCTGTCTTACAACTCTTGCGGTGTGCGGTCGTGCATTATCATGCATTAACTGAAATAAGGGACCGATTTGCACTTGTAGAGGAACGATGACGTCTGATACAATCGTCTCAGCATAAATTTGAGCGTTGAGGTTGCCTCTGATCCAAATCAACTCAGTTCTTCCGCCGATCCAAATACCCGCCCATACCATGATGGTTCCACCACTATAAGGATGGACTTCCTGGCAGGATTTTAATCGCTGTTGGCGTCCAGGGGTTCTCCAGTGTCGTATACGTCTTGTATCCGGTCTCATACCAAAACGAGACTCATCAGAAAAGCACACGAAACGCCATTGTTCTTCTGCCCAATTTCTGTGTTCAAGAGCCCATTGATATCGAATCCTACGATTGTGCATTGCTATAGGTGGTACCCGTAGCGGTCTTCGGGAATGAAGGTTCACTTCATGCAAGCGGTTTCTGACTGTTTGGTCGCTAATTAAGTTCCCTGAAGAGTGATGAAGCCTCACGGCTAACATCATGGCGGTTATTGTTGGAGCTCTTCGAGTTAAGATTTGAATGTATCGGTCTTGTCTCCGTGTGGTGCAGCGATACCGTCCTCCATGGCGCTCAGCCACGGTACCAGTGCTTCGGTAACGTGTCCAAAGTCGACTGATAACACTCTGACTTGTATTCAGAGCTAAAGCCACAGTACGTTGCCGGGAACCAGCTTCTATCATTCCCACGGCCCTGAGCATTTCTTCCCTGCTTAAATGACGTCGCCGCTCCATAATAACGTTGGTTTTAATCAGTAGTAGGGAAACAGTAGCACTAATAATGTCTTCAATGCGTTGTATGTTTTTATAGGGAAAATATTGACAGCTGATTTTCATCTTTTACTCGAATTTGATTCACAGTTCCTGATTCAAATTATGAAATGCACCAAAAAGGATCCATATAAATTTATAAAATCATAAATTTATTACAAAGCCACATCTCAATCTCAAGAAATCCGCATAAAAATGCTTGATCCCTAGACACTTTTGATGTGTGTAGTTTGATGACACGGCTAGCGAAGTGCCTGAGCGATCGACTGCTGCGCTGCGTGTCGTGGGTTTGATTTCCGCCCGAAACAAACATTTGTATGCCTTAATGGTAGTTTTTCCAGGTCTGGTTATGTGTATGCGAGTTTAAATGTTTGTAATCCCACCCATGATACAGGACTAAATACTAGTGTGAGCAGACGAATAAAAAAAATATATATATTATAATTTTTCATTTTTGTGAGGATACAGGTAAACCTTCGAAGGCTTGTGACAGTTCCCGACCCGCACTGGGCCTGCGTCGTGAATTACGGCCCACTCACTCTCACCGACTGAATGCTACCTTGTGTCCCAGCATCCTGAAAACTGCAGCCCCATTGAATTGGAATAGCCCCATTCTGGAGCATCGGGTACGCCTACATGCCACTGTGGTGTGGAAACGAATTGTAGTTGGTGCTGTTTTTCTGGTAGATTTCAGTAACTAACACTAGTTTCTAAGTCGTGTGTATACTAAAGAAATGGACTACATGTATGGGTCCGATATAAAAGACTTTGATTTGATTATAAAGTCGTGGTGCCCGAGTGGTTAAAACACCAGCCTCTCAGGTATGGGTGTGGTGTTCCAGGTCAGACAAGTATCAATTTAACTTTTCTGAAGTTGTATGTACTTTCTAAGTATATCTTGGACACCAATGCCTGATTACAAGGTAAGGGAAAACATCTTGAGGAAACCTAGACTTTAAGTCTGAAATCGCCAACCCTCATTGAGCGAGCTTAGTGATTACGCTCAACCCTTCTCTGTATGAGAGGAGACCTGTGCCCAGCAGTGGGACGATAAAAAAAAGATTGATGATGATAATGATGATTTGATTAGATCGTATGTATGTTATATCATTTTAAATCAAATGTTTTTACAGCTAATCGTCTTTCGATACCAGATGGTCTATTATGTAAACATTTAACTGTGGAATCGTGGATAAAGTTAGCTTGAAGTGAATCCATAGGTGAAACGACTGCTCACTTCAAAGTCACTTCACCTTATTTTCACGGTGAGATTATATAGAATACACCTCAGGACTGCCGTACACATTTTTCTTGTTATTAAATGATTTGTGGCTGTATGTACGTAATGATTTATACCCGTGTAGTACCGGGCTAAGAATAGTACTAACCCATATCCTCCCGTGGGTGTCTTAAGAGGCTACTAAGGGAACTCATACCAGGGAAGCAGGCAGCAGCGCTTCTCTTGTGAATCCACAACTATCCCCTACCTATCAAACTACTGCTATCCCCAACCCGCCTGCCACCCCCAATGCAATTAAAGCTTCGGGGGAGGCCTTTGTCTGTCAGTGGACCTCTATAGGCTCATAAAGAAGGAGAAGAAAACATGCTGCCATATCTACAAGTTATAGTTCGTACCATAAGGCCGTTTTCAGACTGTGTAATTCGAATACAATATACACGCGTCAGACATCCACAGCAATAATAAAGATTATTAAAATATTTTGAAAGGCATCGTTCCCAATTTGAGGGTGTACGCAATCTGTCTTTAATCAAAGCGACAGCCTGCAGAAATCGTAATTCTCAAGTTCAAAAGCTCGCCGCCTGAGCCAATCGAAGTGCTTGAGAATTTAAAAAAATCCCCGGCTGGCGACCGAACGTTTGAGCGAATAAGTGAATGAATGTGATATCGGTATGCGGATCTCTTTATTTATTGTATTAAATATTTTTTACAACAGTACATGTGGGCTTTTGTTCTGCATGCGGGGGTTGTAAGGAATTCGCTGATTTTGCATCACCAGTGTCGCGAGGGTTGCGCGTCGATCTGAATTTTAATTTGTTGATAAAATTCTTGGGTTAACAAATTGGCGGTGACAGGTCATAAAGAAAAATGTTTTAATTCATTGCGGTGTAGCTGAATAATATGATTTATAAATCGCCTGATTAATGTATGCTTAAATTACTCAAATTTTTTGTAATAAAGTGTGACTAATTCTATAATTATTTCGCTGCCAGGAGTTGCATTTGTCCTGCATTCATCTTTAACTATGTCAGCATGATAGTTAAATAATATGAATGAATCAAAACTATTATGAGCAGAATTGACTCAATTGGTAAATTTTTATAGTGTCTGGGTCACCAAGATGCAGGCTGTGCCTAACTTGGGTCCTACTGTTATATCAGTCTAACTTTTACTGTTGGTTAAAACTACATGTTAATGCCATAAATATCTTCTGCCAATTATGTTATCTAAACAACCTATATTTCACATAACATCATCAAAGAATATGACTATTTGCACTGGTTTAGTCGTGCCTCTGAAAGCACGTTAAGACGTTGATCCCGGTTGCCATAAGAACATCTAATAGCAGTCGTTACGGGTTGTTGAAGCCCTCAAAAGTCCAACAATTGGTCTAACTGCAGAGTGGAGGTCAGACAGCAGTCATTTCACGAAAAATATCGAAGTTTACCTAAAATAAGCAGTTAGACTGGTGAAAACGGACCCCAGACTCCAAAGCTGAAAAATCTTTGGATGCGGCTGGGATTAACGCTGAAATGATATTGATGATGATGATTTTCTGCCAATTATGTTAATTAAACAACCTGTATTTGACATAACATCATCAAAGACCCAAGAAAAGTGAACACAACCTACTCATATGACAAATCGAAAACTGGGGTCACCTCCATTTTCACAAAAACGTTACGCAATATTTCCTAACTACCAACAATGGCTGAACTAATATACTGGTACAGCGTTAAGCACGATATTTAAATTAAGCAAATTATAAATCATAGTAAAATAGCCTTGTGAATAGCCTTCGTGATACTTTTAATCCTTTTGTATGTGTTATGAGTTCTGTTCTTCAATCAAATGGGACATTAAAAAGAATAATGACTATATATAGTTGTGACAGCATGAATGGTAGATCTGAAGATGTATGGGACTTAACAAAGATTGTTGGTTGGTTAGGAAGTGACAGTATTGACCTGGTTGTGAATAGAAGTAGTGGTTGATCGTTGTTAGTAAAAAAAAATCAAAAAATCAAAGCATTTATTTCAAATAAACCAGTTACAGGCACTTTTGAATTGTCAGAAGGTCGGTCAGTCAGTAAGGTGAAGCTAGTCGCCCATTCCAAAGAGTAGGTACCTATGGAGAAGAACGGGCAAGAAACTCCATGGACACTCTTTTAAATTATCAAGCTGTTGATACAAATATTTGATTACATCATTCATTTTGAAATCAATCGTGTGAGAACGATGCAGAAATATATTGTACGCTGAGAGCGTCCATTATGGAAAAAAAAAACAACAATTCAGAAATTAAAATACGCCGTAGCAGCTAAGAGATGACCAGTCCCCTCTGACGGCGTCCGTTCACGAACATGACGTATGGATCAGCATCATTCAGCTCAACCATATTGAAGGGAACCTAATGATCCAACACACACGCCACCACCAGCGAGACATTTGAGTGAGCATGACATACTCTCAACAGCCATTGCACTATCAAGTCAATAAAAGACTAACCCAACAAATAGATGCTTTACAGCAAGTAGATCGTGCTCACACGTGTTCCATAGTAGAGTAGGTTTCAGAAATTGCCCCGATTTTATTTATATAAACTGCAACGGCGTCCTTTTTCTTCAGCCCATACAGATCCACTGCTGGACAAAAGCCTCCTACAAGGCTTTCATTGCTTTGGGGATTACCATAATCCCCATGCTTGGCAGGCAGATTGGGGATCGCGGGTGGCTATTCTACAGGGTAAGCGCTGCTGCCGGCTTGCCTGGTGAGATTTCCCTTAGTCGCCTTTTACGACACCCACGGGATTATATGGGTTGGTACTATTCTAAGCAGTAGCATTAGAATAGTACCAGACGGCCTTAATGTTAGGTATTTTCATGGTTAAACGCCAGGTGCTTTGATCCTTGCTTTGGAAATCACGTTTTATGCCTTTGGCCTGGATCTTTGATAGTCGTGACAGGTTCTACATGACCAATAACTCACAACCCAGTGTAAATTCACAACCATAGTGGCAAGTTCAGACACCCAGTCTTCCACCCTTCATACTTCCTATCAGTATGTTTCAGGTTCTTAAAACATACTGGTATCCTGCTGCGCCTGGTTGATTTGATGCCGACGTATATAAAGCTGACCGAGAACAGTGACTTTGGTTGTGTGATCTATGAAATCTGTAACCAATAGTGGACAAGATTAGGCAAAAGAAACAGCGGATCATAAAACGTATTGGTGGTTGACGATATTGTCAAAGTCGCGGGAAAAGCACGGAACCGTGAAGTATGGCAGAGGAAAGTGAAAACCAGCAGTGGGTTAATTCAAGCTGAAGAGAAAGAAAATTTATTCACAATAAACCTGACGCAAAGAAAGGAACAAAACACAACAAAAATAATGTTTATGGGAAATATTCGTCATGTTCATTCAAAACAGTTATCACTCAGCATTAGGTATGTTGCGAAATCATTATGAGGATTGATATGGCTAGAAAACATGTTTAATTAATTATATTATTGATCTGAAAGTATTAGGTACTTGTGTGTTTTTTGTAGAAATATTTTTGGAGGCTGTATTTTAGTTTATTATTAGTTTTAGTTCATTTATATTTTATATAGTATTAAAAGTTGGCAAATATAATCTTTACTTACTTATCACTCTATATATACTTTACATACTATAACTATAGCTATATATTATAAATACACTAAGCTAAGTGTAACCTTTCAGAAATATCCTTTAACTACCTATGTTAAAAAAAATCATCTATAATTGTTCAGAAATTTTCATCACACGTTCCCATGGACATTCGAAACTTGCCCATTAAAAGATTTAAAAGCTGTATTAAGACCAAACTTCGTAAAAAGGGATATTATAAAATCTCAGATTATTTAGAAGGCAATAAAGCTTGGGATTGAGCTGCTCGCTATGCTAAGCAATGCTATTAAGCAATTTGCGTAATTATACTACAATTATGACATTTTGATCACTGTTTTTTTTTAAATCACGTATATTGATTGTTATGTACAAAGCAAAAACATATTGTTACTGAAACATTTTCATTTTCAATGTCTGGACTTGAAAAAAGACGATAAACCCTGAGTTTGTTGTGCATGTCCCTGTTAAGGAACAAAAGTAGAAAGTACTTAGGTATCACATGAAAATGCAGATAGCAATAAATCCGCTGCAAAATAAAGTACCTTCCCAAATATGGGCATGGGCGTCGCAAGATCTCTTCGTCACGTTTTTCGCTACCGAAAACAATAATTTCTTCACTGTGTACATTTTTCGTCACTTTCATCTCGCCAGATAAGGTTACGGGTTGAACGCATGCGCGATAACCGCTTGATGAACGACAGCGTTAAACAGTTCTCACGCATCACCTTAGAAGATGTAGACCTGGCATCAAAAAAAAAGCAGCAAAATGCTGAAAAATTAAACTTTGTTAGGGCACTAGCTTGAGACAGCCTCCGTGGCGTAGTGGTAGCGAACGCGGCCGCTGCGCAGTGCAAATTATTGTATGCATAAATATGAATATTTGCACTGGACTGGTTGTGCCTCGGAAAGCACGTTAAGCCGTTGATCCCGGTTGCCATATGAACATCTAATGGCAGTCGTTACGGGTTGTTGAAGCCTTCAAAAGTCCAATAATTGGTCTAACTACAATGCTTCGATATTGCCTTCGGGTTGTGAAAATATCGAAGTTTAGCCCAAATCAGCAGTTAGACAGGTAAACCCCAGACTCCAAAGCTGAAAAAACCTTAGGAAGCGACTGGGATTTATGCTGAGATGATGATGTTGTGGAGAACCAGCTTATGTTTTTGCAGTGTGTTCATTTTCAGTTTATCTATAGATAAAATAATATTGGTAATGGTCAAATCAATAAATATTAGCGCTGAGGATGTTGTTGGGGCTGCCTCGGTTTTGCAGTGCATCAGGCATGTTCGCGGAAGCGCGAATTGATGACTTTTTTGCCATCATACGCAAACGGTGTGCTTCGATGTTGCGGCAATTTCGGGGGGGCCCGAACAGTGTCCTAGCTACACTGGCGGACAAGGTCGACGGACCTTTTATTAGGCTCTGGGCGGACAGACATGTGCGCGCACACATTCATGTCGCCAACTGATTCCTGTTTCTCTTTTTACTAACATAGGACAAGTTTTTTTTTATACTAACAATATATGGGCCTTGCCTGAAATAAAGAGTTTGAATTTGAATAATCACTAATAACCATTAAATACACTAACAGTTGATTAAAAAAACACATAGTCACAAATCGTAACGACTAACTACACAGAAACATAAAATGATACATTACAATTTATATTAATCAGTTGTATTAATTACGGTTAAAAAAATCGGCCCTGAAAAGAGTACAGAACTAGAAATAACATACAATCCATTCGTAGACTCTCTTATAAGTTTAAAATAAAATGGCACTGACCCGAATTATCGTCTAGTAGCCACCCACCCTACTAAAATTAAAAGAAATACATGGAAGATTTTGTTTATTACAAGAAGTGTCGAAGTTTCAATTCGGTTTTCGATACGTCACGTTTTTTTTTTATTTTTAATAATAGTAAATTAGTGCTAGACCACAATCCCAGCCGATGGTAAGCAGTGGTGCAATCGTTGATGGTGAAACGCGTTAGTTTATATCATTAGCCTATTCACTCAAAAAACTTCGTGAAGGAAGACGGCAGTTGAGCGAGGTGATGCAATGTTGAACCCAACAACACGACCAACGATGCTGCGCCAAAGGGAGATTGATCTGAAGACCCTCCACGACCCAACTCCCAACACAACAACATTTGGCGCATCGTAGGTACCTGGCACACATCGCAATACAACTGCTCAAATCCTAAAGCCTAGTATTATAAAGCTTTTTGTTACCATTTATTAAATCTAATAATCTGGAGCCCCTCCATGACCAAACTCCCGACACAACAACATTTGATGCATTGTACCCGCCACAAATCTCAATACAACTTGCTCAGACCCGTCATCCATATGGCTTCACCAGACTTCATTTGAGATCTTTATTCATCGAAATTAACACATCTTGCATTGTGGCAGGCCCAGATGGAGATGGCGGGATCAGCTGGTCTTGTTCAGTAAAAACTGGTGCTCAGAGGCTTTATACAGAGAGAAGTGGAAGGAGGGTAGAGAGGCCTTCGCCCTGCAGTGAGACATCACGGGCCTTTAATAATAATAACCTTGCATTTTGTAATAATGATGAAGCTTGCGTAGGTTGCACTTAAACATCGTCAAAAAACCAGTTTAAGTTGATCTCTTATTTCATTTAAACTCCGCACTGTGCTAGACCAGCTCAGGGTACCGGCAGCAAACAGACTTAGAAGCATTTTTGAGAACTCGGCCAACTTGACCGTAACGTTTAATTACAATAACTATTACACAACCAAACAAACTTAATCATTTTAACAACTTAAACAAAAGGTTCCTCCAAGCCTCACAATTATCAAATCAAAATCATAGTTATCAAAAAGGAAACACGCCATCAAATCAAAATCACAATTATCAAAAAGAAAACACGCCATGACTCCGTTATCTCAATAGCTAATGACAATTCATTATTAACACCCATATCGTCATCACCTCATGTGATACGACCAACTTTAGAGTCCATGTATTGCAATAGACTGCGGTGTACAGTAAAATCTACTGTGTATCAAACTCTCAGGCAATTGGCTTGTATCCTAAAAAATAATTTTATGTCCGTCAGATAGCTTTATAAAAAATATTGAACACGTATTTTTTATTTTTTCTTTTATTCAAATACTTGGGAAGATATATTGATTTGAAATCTCGCATGACGTCACGCCATGGTGCAAAATATAGAACGGCGTGACGTAATTAGCCCCCACTCTGTAACTTTAATACGCTATATCTCAGTAATTTTTGGTAATTACGACAAAATAAAAAATACGGGTCTTATTTTTTTTTATTATCTGTAAGACGGACTAATTATTTTTTTGATTTTCATACCTTGGATACATCCCTATTGTCCTAAAAACAACATAACGCCTTCTCTACCTCATACCATGTACCCAAGACGGATACTAACTGATAATGCGCCGCTCTCTGATGGAGATTGATCGCATCAGCGCCGCGATGTGTAAACACACCTTTATGTACGTGCGGGGGTGAGGCGGCCACTGGACTCGGTTACGTGACATAGAAGCTCATATATAAGGAGGCATTTGAGGATGGTATACATGATAGACGCAAGAGGTACAGGGTGTTAAAATCAAAGGAAGCGTTCTTCGACCAGTATAAGTTTTCATTACGAAACTCGTTCGTCGATATCGAGCGCGTTTGACTCAGTGATTGGTCCGCTTCAAGGTCGTAAGAACTCTCAACTAATGAGAGCGCCAAACGGGCTCGATATCGACCATCGAGTTTCGTATTGAAAACTCATACTAGGCCTACTGACGGGTGTTGTTTCTGGCTAGCAATTTCCCGACGGTTGATGTAGGGAAGTTGTATGTATGCGAGATGGAGAATCTGAGTGACATAAGTATGATGCGTTGTCCGGATATGGCGTTGAAGATACCGCTTCGTACATCAACAACTTCCACTTAGGGTTTTCCTATGTTGAGATCAGCGTCCACCACAACTGGATGTAACCAAATATATATTTTAAAAAATTATGCATATTTATTGTTTTTTATGGAACGACTCTCTGTCTAATCTCCACAACTCAGTTTATTTTTTGTTATAATTATAACAAAAAATAAACTAGTGCTTGACTGCAATCCCGCCCGATGGAAAGCAGTGATAAAATCATGTATGGTAAAAAAATAAATAATAAAATAAAATGATTATTCGGATCAGAGAACCCATAGGGTGTAAAGCGCGCTAGTCGCTCTAGCCTTGAAGACACTTAAATTGTAGTTAGACGGAAACACCACCGCTGGCAAATTGTTCCAGTCCCTCGATTACGTGGTATAAAAGACGAGGCGAAGCTCTTCGTCCGGATCAAAAATACAATAATTGTCACAAGTTTCTCATCAATCCATCGGGTAAAACGCTAAAGATACATATAAGCAACACAACACAATGAAAATAACATCACGATTGTATTCCTTGAAATGTTAGGATAGGTTGTACCCACAGCACAATTAAAGTGGCATGACTCAATAGGTCGAGCCTGCTGCTATCAACAGCACCAATGAGACTCTGGGCTGATAGACATTTCAGATGGACAAGCACGATAACACTTGGCCCGATCCGGGAATCTTTTTTTTTTTTAATAATTATAAACTAGCGCTTGACCGCAATCCCGCCTGATGGTAAGCAGTGATGCGATCGTTGATGGTAAAGCGCGCTAGTTTATTAAGAGCCTATTCACTCAGAAAAACTGAGCGAATAGGAAGGAAGACGGCAGTTGAGCGAGGTGATGCAATGTTAAACCCAACAACACGACCAACGATGCTGCGCCAAATGGAGATTGATCTAAAGACCCTCCACGATCAAACTCCCAACACAACAACATTAGGCGCATCGTACCCGGCACACATCGCAACACAACTGCTCAGACCCATCCTCCGTACGGCGTCACCAGATATCATGCCGGAACACGACAAATCGCTTGGCGGCAAGGCTTTGTCTAGTGGGTGGTAACTTCTGCCGGCGGCCGATGTTATGGCCTACCACCGAGGAACTTACGACCCATTACACCAACGAGACCGTTAATAAGTACCTTACCTAGGTATTACAGGCGCAGGTAAATATGTTTTTGTATCGCGGGCGTATAGAGTTAGGGCTCTGTGCACCCATCAAGTGACCCCAGCGAAGACGGTGGCACAGTGGTCACGTGCTGCCGTGGACCGCTAGGCCTAGGCTCTTTAAATTCCCTACGGATATACATTAAAAGCGTTGTGGAGCAGAGGAATCTTGAATTGGTCTTTTAAGAAGCATAGGGCCCTCTGTGTACAGATGGTAATCACCGGAGTGGTTTTGAGTGATGTAAAATCCCCTCCTTTCCGACCTCGCTCGGCCCCAGAAGCCTCCTTTTGAAGGTTTCCCTACATAAACAAAAATAAAGTATAACTCTGTAGGTATATATACTCGTAGTAGGAATGTTCTTATGTACAAAGATACGAACTTTCCACGATAAGTCAGAAGGTGCGACATCACAAAATTCGGTTAGCGGTGCCTGTGCGATAAATATGTCGCGACGTGACCGGCGCAGGGGCACGTGATCTCCATGTATGATGGATATCGTTGTTTATTTGTTTGTAATGCACATTTTGAAATTAACAACTTATTTCTGGTGGTTTTGGAGTTTTATGGTGTCTTTGGTAAAATTGGGATTTTTCTAAGGAAGAAAGGTTTATAAACATTTAGTTGGGTAATGGTAAAATTAAATTAAATATGGTAAAATTAAATTAAATAATGGGTAAAATTAGGACTGTTTGAAGAGGCCATTTAAACAGTTTCATTACAGTCTCACGGTGAAGGAGTTGGAAGACTTATTCTTTACATCACATTCCAAGATCTTGCAATGTATTTTACATTGATACTATAGAACTTTGTTAACCTCTACAATTATGTGTTGTAGTTCTTTATTACGTTACTTAATAAATGAATAATATTTATTTATATTGTACCTTCTTTATGTGTTTAGTATATAATGAGTTTCTAGTATATTATTCTAGATATTAAGATTTAAAGATGCTTAATGTGAACCATTTAATATAAATTAAAGAAGCAAACAAGACAAGGTGTATTCAAAATACAAAACTATAACAAAGTTCTATTTGACCAAATTATCACATCTCAATAACAAACCAAATATTGACTTCGCCCATTCAACATCACACATTTTTAATAAAATAATGAAACAATCTAACTTAACGACCCGCTAATACAAAACCTAAACTTAATTAATAAACCAAAAGCGACCAAACATCCGTTTGAAACTAAACTTAGGAACCATCCACCAAAAAAAACTTACCGAAATCTTTCCCACATGTGGTTATTTCGACCACATTGCGCTCACACCCGAAAACATATCATTCCACCTCTATTAATAGAGCCTGATAGTTCCAATTCCAGTGTGTTTTGTTTGAAGGGTGGTAAAATTAATTTGGTTTGCGACTAAGTTTTTTTGATGGCCGGATAAATAGGTCGCAGGTTATTTGCCGTTGCAAGGTGCAAGCAGTTCTAACGGAACATACGATGCTAAAATAAACGAAACGACAATAATTGACATAGTGGTGCTAGGGAGATAAAGGAAGTTTTTGTTTTTGTGGACTAAAGCTGTGTTTGGTGGTGGGAAACTTGATAGACCGGAGTTTGAGGATACAGGGTCTCAGGTTATGCTTGTGACACCGTAGAACACCTTTCGAAGCTAGTTGTGAGAATCTCGGGAAACGATTGGATAACGGTATGAAGGAAAATAGAATCGACATTAACTGAAACAAGCATTGGGATAAGGCAGAATTTATTTATATGAAACGAAAACTTCATCAATTTCTTTCATGTATATCATTTTTATCCGACAGAGGACCAAAGTCACCTACGTATAGATGGAGCGACCACATCAAAAAGGTGGCTGGTAGTAGCTGGCGGAGAACTGCTCAGAATCGGGCTTGTTGGTGTGCCATGGAAGAGGCAGGATATTGAGCAGTGGACTAGACTAGAGACTGATGATGATGATTGGTGATGATGATGATGATATCATTTTGAAAGAATACTTATCATACCATATGGAGTGATTGACGTTCGTAGCACCACCGTTGTCTTCAGGAAAATTCATTTCACATCCATTTTTAGGTCATCAACATCATCGACCTTTTTAACGTCCTACTGCTGGGGTCAGGTCTCCTCTCATTCAGAGAAGGGCTGAGCGTAATCACCACGCTTGCTCAATGCGGGTTGGCGATTTCAGACTTAAAATCCAGGTTTCCTCAAGATGTTTTCCTTCACCTTCAGTCATGGGTGTCCAAGATATACTTAGAAAGTACATATAACTTTAGAAAAGTTACTTGCCAGACCTGGAATCGAACCCGTGCTCTCTTAAAAAGCCTAGTGGTTAAAACATCAGCCTCTGAAGTAAGATATTTGAGAGGCTGATGTTTTAACCACTAGGCCACCACAATTTTTAGGTAAATCAAATTAACCCAAAAATCGATGTGAATTTTCCGATTTTTTGCTAATACGCTGCTTAATTGTTAAGCATTTTTATGAATAAATACATCAATAATACATGGTTATATTCTATTATTAATTAACTAGTCAAACTCCAAAATTGGGGATATTAACGTTATTTTTAGCTATATTTCATAACCAAGGACCAAAGTCGACACATAATTATTTCTTCAGCTTGTTAAAACTCTGACCCATCACGTCGCAGTACCATCTTGACGCCGTAGACCAAACAGTGTTTAAAAATAGTATCGAGTGTGGACAAAAAACACGAGCCGCTCATATGGACCGACTTTACGCAATATGGTTTTTGACCCTTATAACGGGCGGATATTTGTTTTATCATAGGCTTATCCTGTGGGATATGGTGTCAAATATTAATGTATTTCTATGAGAAATGACAAGAAATACAGTTATATTGCCATTGCATGAATAATGTTATCTATTCTAAATAGCATACATAATTATTAGTACGTTATTATAGCGTACGGAAGCATTAACAACGCCATAAAAATGTTTAACAAAGGATTAATAAAAGCGACTACACAGTGCGCCCATCAAAAAACTGTTCCTGCAAGCAATGACCCGGTTCCGTGTCATTTCTCCTGTCTGGCCGACATGCGAACGTAATTACAACTATTGCAATATGTAATTTCATTGTAAAACAAAGACGATGCACTCCTACGCTAGAATTTTTTGCTCCTACCGGGTCAGACCGCCGTCTAACGGTGATGGGCAAACGCAACGACTTCCAGATGCGTCGGGTAGCGGTATTTCACCGTGATTTTTTGTCCAGGGACGCTGGCGTTTGGCGTTTGCGCCAATGCAATGTCGGTGAGAAACGTAAATATGGCGGTTGATAGTAAAGTCATTTAATTAGTTTTAGGTATATTCAAGCTTTCCACAGTTAAGCATAAACGGGACTAAAATTGTGTTGATGGCCTGCAATTACGAGAGTAGCGATGGCATAGCGGTATCGGTTGTGACTTAAAAGTTGTATGTAGGTCGTAGGCTCGAACCCTTTCGAACCACTTCGAACATCAGGTCCTTTACTTTGTGTATATTATTTCATTAGCAATGCGGTGAAGGAAATGGGCTTATTATGGCTTACGTCTTACTCCCTCTTACCTAAAGGAGGTCTTGGTCCTAAGAGGCTGTTTGTGTATGAGACGCCTGTATCCAAGTCCAGTAGTGGACAGCTGATGATAGGCACAAAATGTACCATTATCATTAATTCGCACCTCCAAAGAAGACTCATGCATAACAGCCTATAATGTAATATTCGACAAAAAGGCTCCAAAAAGGATCTACCCAATAAACAGTTCTGGTGGACATTGAACAAAACAGTAATTAAACATTTCATTACGTTATCTTTATGTAGGTAATAATAATATTGTAAGTAGCCATCTGAAGTGCCAAATGTGGCATCATACCATACTGTACTACACTGGTACATCTATATGGACTATAAATTAGTTCGCAGTTAGTGACCCATCTGGTCAGAGCCAATAAAAAATAAAATACTGGTCTCAAGTACAGCCATAAACGAAACTTTAACGCAAGATTATTTTTTTAAGAATGACTTTATATCATGATAGTAGAAACGTATTATTAAAATATAGTTAGGGGAGTCGGCAGCCAGTCGAGTTGACAGCCTCCGTGGCGCGGGTTCGATACCCGCGCAGTGCAAATATTTGTATGCATGAATATGAATATTTGCACCGGTCTGGTCGTGCCTCGGAAAGCACGCTAAGCTGTTGGTCCCGGTTGCCATACGAACATCTAATGACAGTCGTTACGGGTTGTTGGAGTCCTCAAAAGTCCAACGATTGGTCTAACTGCAATGCTTCGATATCGCCTTCGGGTTGTGGAGGTCAGACGGCAGTCGCTTCACGGAAAATATCGAAGTTTAGCCAAAATCAGCAGTAAAACTCGTAAAGCGGACCCCAGACTCCAAAGCTGAAAAGCTTCGGATGCGACTGGGATTAGAATAGAATAGAATAGAATACTCTTTATTATGTACACCATATAGATTACAGAACATAAATAAAAATATTTTACAAAGGGTGACACAATGGGCGGTCTTATCGCTAAAAGCGATCTTTTACAGCGATGATAATGAGCCAGGGGAGTTGCAAACTGCCCAATACTTTCTTCAAAGTTTAGGAGCAGTATCAGCGCGGAGACAAACCTGCATCAAAAACATGTCCACCATAATAATAATCAGCTTATAATGTTCCAATTTTTGGGACAGCTCTCAGTAAGAGGGAGTGGGCCGTAATCTACCATGTTGGCCTTATACGGGTTGGTAGATGTCACATGCCTTAGATATTTTGTTTGGCTTTTTTTTTTAATTAAAATATAAACTAGCGCTTGACCGCAATCCCGCCTGATGGTAAGCAGTGACGCAATCGTTGATGGTAAAGCGCACTAGTTTATTAAGAGCCTATTCACTCTAGCCTTGAAGACACTCAAATTGTAGTCCGACGGAAACACCGCCGCCGGCAGATTGTTCCAGTCCCTCGATGTACGCGGTATTAAGGAGGAGGCGAAACGCTTCGTCCGGATCGTAGAGGTGTTAACAATATAAGGGTGGAAACTCGCCGTACGACGGGTCGTCCGATGGTGGAACGGAGATGGGGGAATTAAATCGTGCAATTCCCTCGCACACTCCCCAAAATATATCCTATAGAACACCGAAAGGCTGGCTACTCTACGCCTGTGCTCTAGGCTTTGGAGACCAACTCGAGTTAAATCAAAGTCTTGTCCATAATTTAGAGAAATTAGAGATATTATTGACATGTTGAAACAGTGTTCATTCAAACTATGAATGTTCCTTAAATTACAAGAATTTCCTCTCAGATATCATAATACTTTAATATGAAAACAAATTATATGAATGACGTAATTTTCTTATCGTGCAAAAACTTATTATCATGTTCGTCCATTTTTATTTGAAGAGATGGTAATGTTAACTATGCAAATAATAATTATTATGAAATGTCAACACACAGTAAGACAAATGTGACTTTGAAAAGAAATCTACGTTTGTGACAACAAAAGTAAGTACATATTTATATTTTTTGTAAAATCTATTTTGAAATATGGAAGATATGTGCCTTTATAGGAGTCATGCTGACAACTAGTTTATTCCGTAAGTATACAGGTCTCCCAAAGTGATAATGCGCATAGAAATCTTCGTCACTGTTCGGCAACGGTCGTATTCCCCGAGCGTTCGGAAGAAGATATGTATATAGAGTGGTTAAGTACATAAAAAGTGGTTAAGTGCACCACTCTATATACATATCTTCTTCCGAACGCTATTATATATTATATTTATTTCTATGCGCATTATCACTTTGGAAGATCTGTACATTGGTATATAGGTAAAAAACTACGCTGTTATTATTCAATATTAAACAAATAGCGAATTATGGAGTTCATAATTCACCATTATTCTATCTTCAAAGTCTGTTATTTTCGTGTTTAAAACATGTAACAGCGACTGTCCCAACGGTCACATACATCACGGTACGTAAATTCTCATACATGAAATACGATGTGGACATCAGTCCCACATGTGGTCCTCACGTGTGCCCCAGCGTCCCTCCTGACAGACGCATAGTTACAGTGTAGAAAGCAAAAGAAATGTGACTAGTGGTGACATCGAGTCATCTACCGAATTCGATGCCCAGTAATGAGCTACGACAATGCTTAGGGTGAGTTACGTTGCTGGTTCGTAATGGAGTATTTAGAAGAATAACAAAATAAATTTTACAAAAACGAATTTTTAACATTGTTTCTTAATGAGTGGAAAAATATTTTAAAATCAGTGGTGTAATTTGCGTGAGACAAATAACTTGCAATGGCATTGGTATGATGTCTGGTGAAGCCGAAGCTCAACTGCCGTCTTCCTTCCTATTCACTCTATTTTTTAGGCTATAGTGAATAGATTCTTAATAAACTAGCGCGCTTTACGATCAACGATTGCATCACTGCTTACCATCAGGCGGAATTGCGGTCAAGCAGTAGTTTATAATTATATATAAAAATAAAACATTACGCTATAGAGCAGATGAGTTATATAAATAAATTATTCAAAATTTGAAAAGCGAAAAGCGTTTTTAAAACTACCCGAGCAACGATATATCAAGTCCTGATCCCACAGCAAAATCGTCAGCGTTTAATAAATATACATAATTGTGTCTGCCTTAAAAAAAATTGATAACCGTAAAAAATATAAAATGTGATGTCCATCTCATGACAAAGACTCGAGGCGTGATGCCACGTTCTAAAGGCTACAGCTGAAACGTTTTGTGACAGGTTACATATCATAAATCAGTGAGGGAGGCCTACGTGAGAATCGAAATACAAGAGATGACCCAACTTCTCGCGAACTCAAAACATGAGGTTTCCGAAAAAATTGAAAAAAATATATAATAGAATAATACAGGTTTGAATTTAAATGATAAAGATCGAGATGAAGCTAATGATGAATGGTGATTTCATTTGTCATACCCATTTAATACTATTAACTGCTGTGTCTATAGATAACCGACCTACATTTATGATATCGAACCGGTACCTATGTAGATAATTATGTAAACATCATTGCCTTAATTTCAAGAATTTAATCATTCAAATTTTAGTTTACATCTTAAAAACTAGTATATTGTAAGCTGAGCTGTCTATGGTAGTGTAAATATTGTATGCTTTAAAGTTTAACTAATCAGTTAATGTTATCTACAACACTTATATGAAATAGTTTCCATGAATTTTGACGTTTTCGATCAAACCTTTTTTGCCTTCAAAGTTTGCCTGCCTTCACATTAAAACCAAGGCACTGGTCTTAAATAATAAACTTTTCGCCATCAAACCTTGCTCTATCGGCGTCCAAAATCAAAACAACCCCTCGACACACATCACCAGAGCGTTTCACCCGAATTAGTTTTTTGTCCCCAAAACTTTTTTTGGTGTCACCAACACCAAAAAAAGTTTACCGTTATGGACACCACGAGTTTGGCATAAATCATCTCGAGTGGAAGTTTGTGGTTTAAAATTATTACGCCCTTTTTGCTGATATGCGAAGTGAGATGTTGTAAACGAGTCAAAGTTTAAGCAAAGTCCACTGCAGAGTCAGTTACGCTTAGTGAAGATTTTTTAAAGTTCTTATTCGACTTTGTAGTACTTGTTGTCTTTTAAACTTTTACTTTTACTCTGGGGTGTAGACAATTTGTCTGCTTGCCGTTTTCATTACCTAATATTTTTTTTCTGAATGAAGGATCCCGTTCAGAGATCTGAAACTTTCGTGGCTGTTTATTAGAATTAACTCTTTAAATATCTACATCATTAATATAACTTTAATTAACTATATCCTAGCAAACCGCTTACAAAAAACTGCGTCTATTTAAAAAATTATGAACCTTAAACTTTGCACCAACCTTTTTACAAACCACTCGAACTAAAACATGGTTAGTAGGTAAAAGTTTTTTACAGGATGTCCTTAAAATCATTAGTGTGCACAACATGTGTTGCAGATCCTATCAGGAGCGAGCAGGGGTGATTAAAAATAATGTTTATAGACACAGATCTCCTTGTCGAAACAGCAAAAAAGTTTGGGACAAATTTTGAAGTGACCGCACTTCAAAATTTGTCCCAAGCTTTTTTTGCTTTCTTTTGCATCTTTAGTTTTGGGGATAGTTATGTAAATGACCGGTGCTCTTGATGTTGCAGTTTGATTTGTGAGATCCAGAAGAACCAGTCTGTTATTTGGCACTAAAACTATTGATTTTAAAGGTTTTTTAGCAGAAAGAAAGTATATCTGATTTTAAAGGAGGTAAATAAAGAGTACGGACTTACAAAAAAGAGTATCATTTATTTTTTACTTTTAAAAGGTATTTTTTTGTACTTTTTGCGGCACATAACAATTTTCCATTGTTTTTAAAGGAATTATATGAGTCCAAACATTCCAACTCAAAATTTATATATATCAAGAGCTCATTTTTGATTAAATTCAATGAAGCTCTGTTTCTCTCTTCTCGCTAATTCACATTCATGACCGAAAATACTTTTTCAGTAAATGCTGAAGTAGCGGGAACAGAGAGTATATAGCTAATATTTTTTTTCGAATATGGATTGGGGAATCAGCGATACCAACATATTAACAGTAAATAGTGGAATGTTTTATTCTGATTAAGGATTTTTGCATATTATTACGGACGTGCACTAGTTTTAGTAAACATTTCGTAAAAAAGAGTATTTTAGGGTACTTTATTAGTGTTATAGATTATAGAGTACGCCTACATGATATAGAGGACAATACTCTATTTTAGAGTACGGTTGGCAACCCTACCAACAACCCGTAACGACTGTCACTAGTATACAGGAGCAATATGTATAACATAATATACAAAGTATGACAGAAAACTTAGTAAGTATTTACAATCATTTTAGTAGTGTTACTAGTCCATTTCGTATTTACTTAACAAAATCTGTTATAATGAATGTTTCATCGTGCATGTGACAAGATTTCACCAGAACCTACTGTAAAGCTTTATAGCTTTTTAATGTTCTGGGCTCGAGGTTAAACCAAGCAGGATATACAAACAAAATTAAATGTTTATTTCATTTACAACAATCTTGCTATCCATCAACTCTTTCGTAACTATGACGTTAAAGAAAAAACATGGCCGGACAATGAGGTCCCGGGTCCATCACACTAAGAAGGTCTATCAAAGGGAGATTAGATCGATAACGACCAACAATGCCTGTGGGAGTTAAAATATAGAACCTATAAGAAAAAAAGAAATAAGAAACATGAAACGAGGAATTATTCGCATCGTTTCCCTTGAGATCTTATAAAACCGTTTTTTCGTTGCAAAAAAGCAAAAATGAGGGTGGATTTCGAAAAAAGTGGACAAAGGCCGAAGCACAATAAGGTTTTATATACGGATTTTTTAGTTCCCGTATAGTTTTTCTATTCACATGCCCACATGTAAGCCTACCTGTGAAGTGCTGGCATTTTTATAGTTGTTATGGAAACTTCATCTATCATATTCGTTTGTTTATCACTTTTTTGACTGGTAGGTCGCAAATGTAAGCGCTTGGGGCTATTCATTGGAAACAAAGCTGACGAAGCTAAGTTATCCCTGATTCCTAATATAAGCACATAATTATTAGATACATCACTTCTTTCAGTGTCAGGTCACCAATGTAACTTTTCTAAATTATATGTACTTTCTAAGTAAATAAGTTTGGGCAAATAAAATTTCTTATTCTTATTCTTAAGTATATCTTTGACATCAATGACTAATTTACAAGGTGAAGGACAACATCTTTGGGAAACCTGGACTTTGAGTTTGAAATCGCCAACCCGCATTGGCAAGCGTAGTGATTACTCTCAATCCTTCTCTGTATGAGAGGAGACCTGTGCCCAGCAGTGGGACGATGAAAGTTTGATGATGATGATGTTGAGCCGAGAAACTTACTATTATGTCTTTTCTAGCCACTGAGGTATTACTAAGTTGAATGTTTCTAGCTATAAATGTAAGAAAGTTAATCAAAACAACAAAGGATACGTTCAGATTACGTAACAAACACACAATCATAAAACACGCAGAAAAGAAAGTTGTACACACAACTGCAAGCCAATAAAAAGTACAGGCACATACACAATTGTCACCATTTTCATAAAACTCGTGTCGCAAGCGACCGAGTGTAGAACACAATAATTTGAGTTTGGAACAGGGTGGAGCGGCGACAGATTGCGCACGTCCGTTAATGACAGGCCGCCGATGCGCGTGTGTCCAGCCCGCGCTCATTCAATGCAAATCCACTCGAACAACGCTCTCGAATGGTTAGACACGACAAATACACGAACGGAACGTGTTGTACATTGTGTAACCAAACATAGGCAAATAGGCTCGCACTCGAACAGTGTTTGAATTGATTGAGTCAATTTAATATAATATTTATGGCTTCGATGTGACCTGTCATGTTTTGTTTCGATTCTATTTCGATATTATACTGTAGTTAAATTGAAATTGCTATTCTTTTTTCTGGGTAAGGTGATGTGTTAATATCTATTAGATTTTGCAACGAGGGAATATTTTTGTAATTGTATAATGTGTAATTTAAGGCTTCCGTGTGCAAAAAACTGCACAATTTTATTGTTTGCAACAACCAAGATAGTGGATTTCGTAAGACATTTTACACCGTTGAGCATCTTTAAAGATAAACTTCCTTAAAAGGGCAATAAAGACGCAGCGCATTGCATATACAAGGGTGTGTTTGTTATGAAGACATTATATTCCGACTATCTGGACAGAGAAATCTGAAAACCTAAAGTTTTTAACTTAAAAGCTTCCTCCCACAGTGAAACGCGTCGGTTCTATAATATGTTGCAGTCTTCATTCTCGTACACAATGACCTCTCGCGATGACAGGCCGCCTGCCCACGCGCACGCTTATTCTAATCACACCTATCTCAACGCTTACACAGCTCGTCCATTCATACATATTTGGACTGATTTTTTTTTTCATTTAATTTTTATGCGGTCATGAGTGGGCAGACGTTTTGTTTTGTTTAACAATGTGATGATAGCTGATTAATAAACTATTAAAGTAATCTGTCGGTAATTCGATAATGTTTAATCTGTTAGTAATAATGATGGATTTAAGCTTGACCAATGATGTAATCTATTCAGTTTAAAAAGATAGAGATTAATTTTTGATAACGTGATATGTACTAGTATCTGAGTCTGAATTGCTGATTAAGAATTGGTTTATCTTCAATGTCAATAGATAAAATATTGATAATGGTTATGTTTTGATAATTATTTGTGGGTGTGAGTAATGTCAAGACGCAACCGGGAACCCCCGCAAGGACAAACATTTTATGTTGTTTATGAAGAATAACAATATAATCATTTAGTTGTGATATATGTATGTTCATTGATAATTTGGAGCACAATTTATGAAAAAAAAGGCTTTAGTAAAAACCAAAAATAAATGCGTATGTAATATCCAGAAAAGCAGTTAGGCATGTCTACTAATATAATGAATTAACAAACTGAAAACAACCTTCGTAATATTCTTAAGCAACTGGACCACAGCAATGAGAGAAAGGCTGTTCAAATTTAAATCTCTCGGTACTGGCCAGTATGCTAATAACAACACAACAAAATGTCACTCCAAACTGTTGTCGATGACTGTACATTATTTGTGGGCACACCCTTTCCTTGACGCGGTGGTTACAAAACATTTGGTCATCGTTCATAGGAAATCATTCATGTTTTATGTTCCTTTTTTATTTGTGTTTATTTCATAAACAGTTCTGAATTTGAATGTATTTTTTTTTATTTCATTCATGGTGTAGTAGAAAGATCTATTGAACATAATAATACTATAAAATTGCACTGTGCTGTCTATGATAACAGTCAGAGGTTATTATTTCCAAATCGGTATTTTATACTGCTTATACCTAATAATAAGTTAGCCTAAACGTGAAATAAAAAGAACACCCTTCGCCCCCGTATGGAAACCAGTTCAAGGCCTGGCTGTTTGTATATATGAGTTGAAATGTTTGTAAACACACCCACGATACAGGAGTAATATCATCATCATCATCTCAGCGTTAATCCCAGTAGCATCCAAAGTTTTATCAGCTTTGGAGTCTGGGGTCCGCTCAGCCTGACTGCTGATTTTGTTAAACTTCGATATTTTCCGTGCAGCGACTGCCGTCTGACTTCCACAACCCGAAGGCGATATCGAAGCATTGCAGTTACACCAATTGTTGAACTTTTGAGCGCTCCAACAACCCGTAACGACTGCCATTAGATGTTTGTATGGCAACCGGAACCAACGGCTTAACGTGCTTTCCGAGGCACGGCCAGACCGGTGCAAATATTCATATTCATGCATACATATATTTGCACTGCGCGGGGATCGAACCTGCGCCTCCTTGCGCAGCGGCCGCATTTGCTACCGCTACTCCACGGAGGCTGTCGTACATCATATAAATTACAGAATATAAACATAAAGATTTTACAAAGTTCTGGTATCGGTGATAAGCAGTGGTGCAATCGTTGATGGTAAAGCGCTCTAGTTTATTAAGAACCTATTCACTCTAGCCTTAAAGACATTTAATTGTAGCCAGCAGGGAAGATCGCCGCAGGAAAATTGTTCCAGTCCCTCGATGTACATGCTATAAAAGACTAGGTGAAACGCTTAACGGTGTCAACAACGTAAGGGTACGCCGTACGTTACTGCCGTCAGATGGTGGAATGATGATAGCGGCATTCAACATCATCATTATCAACTTTCTTATACAGAGAAGGATTATAAAATCCAGGTTTCCTCAAGATGCTTTCCTTCACCTTATAATCAGTCATCGGTGTCCAAGATATACTTAGAAAGTACATATAACTAAAAGTTACATTGGACCCTTGCCTGACCTGAAATCGAACCCGCCCACTACTACTTGAGAGGCTGGTGTTTTAACCACTAGGCCACCACGACTTGGCGGCATTATGTCATGTAATTTCCATGCACACGGTCTTAAATGCAATAGGATACCGAAATGCTGCCTACTACGCCTACTACCCAACCTATCCTGATTTACTCATCTGTTACCCAGTTTTCATGACTATAATCAACCTACATACAACAGCACAATAAGACACGCACGCGCAAGAGAAGAAATTTTTTGCTGGACAACCCACGCTACACTTACCGGTGTTAACTGTAATTACGTATTCTTTTATACCTATAACACATTATAAGCACTCATTCAATGAATTATATTATTGATTAATTCGTATTGTAACCATATTTTTCTTCATTCAAAACTCCATTAATTACTTTAGATAAGAAAAATTGCGATGATTCTTATTGCGTTATGACAAGGTTCAGTTTTGTGTGTTTGGTTAGGCTTGATGCCTACGATGTGCAATAGTTAAATCGTGGGTGCTGATGATGGCGGTACTGTCATCTGCAAATTAACCAAGTTGTTAATTACGTATAGGTGGTTTCATAATTTCTGTGAGATGGTTTATAGTTGAACTGCGTTTTGATATTTTTTTTTTACAAAAATTACGTTTGATTTTATTCTGGCTCTCTTCACCGTTTTGAGAACATAAAATAATATAAGTTCATAAAATAATCTACACAAAGTAAAGCGCCTGATGGCGTTCGAACCTACAATCCACAACTTGTAAGTGGCGACCGATATCTTTAGGCTTCCGCTGCTCCGTAGGAAACTGACATATCCTAGAGCAAAAAATATATATACAACGTGTAACATAAAGGGTATATACATACCAAGGGCATGGCATCTTTACATGATATCAATCGATATAGGAAGGGTTTTTTAATCCTATCTCTTTATGTTAGGAAGTTACGAGAAAAAACACCGCTTATGATAGGCTACTATCATACTAGGCGCACAGAATTTTTGAAGACATTTATCGTGATTTTGGCAAAAAATGTGACGTGTAACGAGTACTTATTAAGTATGCAGTGTAGTGCACGTTTGTTATGATTTGAATTTAAGAAACACACGGAACCGAAAAGTTTGTATAATTTTTTTGAGTATTTTATTTTGAGTTGAAAACCTTCCGATATCATTTCATATCATGTAAAGATGCCATGCCCTTCGTATGTATATACCCTTTATGTTACACGTTGTATATATCTAAGGCATGTGACATCTATCAACCCGCACTGGGCCAGCGTGGTAGATTACGACCCACGGCCCACTTCCTCTCACCGAGAGGCCTGTGTCCCGACAGTGGGAACAGGTATAGGTTGATTATGTTTTATTTTTCTTGTAATTAGGCACTTATATTGATCGCGATACTTGGAATACAATAATACACTGACCGACTCATAAACTGCATCAAAGTTCAAGATTACTTTGAAATGAATTTTTTAATAAGTATGCAAACTATTTAGATTTAATTATATAAATATGAAGAGACCGGCTTTTAATCTTAAAAAAAAAACAAAATTTAATAATAGAACCGCAGCAAAACCACACTAATGTATATTGTCGAAAAAAAAAAAATACTCGTAGTATCAGATTTGCGTCTTATTTAAAGTAAAGTTTTAAATTGATTTATTCTTTTGTCAATTGAATATTGCTACCAGCAGAACTGTTGGGTTAGTTTTTTTTAACTCATTGGGAGTTTTTACTCTCTCGGTGGTAGGCCATAACATCGGCCGCCGGCAGAAGTTTACCCACCAGACCAAGCCTTGCCGCCAAGCGATTTGTCGTGTTCCGGCATGATGTCTGGTGAAGCCGTAGGTACTGAGGACGGGTCTGAGCAGTAGTGTTGGGAGTTTGCTCGTGGAGGGTCTTCAGATCAATCTCCCTTTGGCGCAGCATCGTTGGTCGTGTTGTTGGGTTTAACATTGCATCACCTCGCTCAACTGCCGCCTTCCTTCCTATTCGCTCAGTTTTTGAGTGAATAGGCTCTTAATAAACTAGCGTGCTTTACCATCAACGATCGCATCACTGCTTACCATCAGTTAGGATTGCGGTCAATTATCAAAAAAAAAAAAGTTTTTGAGCCATAATATGGATACTTCGTCAGAACAAGCGGCTCAAATTGTAGCACTGGTGTGGGAGGGCTTGGGTCAACGAACGATTGGTAGAAATTTAAATTTAAACCAGTCTACGGTTTCTAGATTATACAGAAGGTTTGTGGAGACAGGTTCTTATAGAAGGAGACGTGGTACATGCGGGACTCGAGCAACCACTGGTCGTGATGACCGATTTCTTGTTACAACTTCCTTGCGAAATCGTTTCTTCACGTCAGTTAACATCACAACAGAGCTTAATGAAGTGCGTGGAGAAAATTTGAGTGCAAGAACAATAAGAAGAAGGTTAAAGGAAGCGCATATCACCCCTTTTAGCAAATGGTCGAAAGTTATCTGTAGCTCACAGACAAGCTCACAGATATACACATGATCACCTAAATTGGACAGAAGAGCCTCCGTATTGTTCACGGACGAGTGTAGGACATGTTTATATGGTGCAAATGGTTGCAGAAGAGTCTGTCGTCGACGTGGGGACTGATATGCTCAAAGTTGCATTGAGGAGCGTGTTCCTTTTGGAAGCGGTTCGTGCATGGTCTGGCGAACAGAATTTGTGTTTATAGACATGGTCCATCAAAACGGTAATAGAGGGGGTTTGCATAGCGCTACATAACAGAGACCTTAGGAGATCACGTGGTTCCTTACATGGAATTCATAGGCGAAAATTTTACTTTAATGCAGAATAATGTCCGGCCGCACTCTACTGCACAAGTTCAACAATATTGCGAAGAGGTTGGGATACGAACAATGAATTGGCCAGCACGCAGCCCGGATCTTAATCCCATTGAGCATGTTTGGGACAATTTAAAAAGAGCTGTATATGCGAAAAATCCACTTTCAGAAGAATGGGACAATATTCCGCAAAATCTTTTAATAACCCTAATAAAATCTATGCTGAAGCGATTAGAATCCGTAATAACAGCACGTGGAGGTAACACACCTTATTAAAACAAAAAATAAACCCTTGCATAAAGTTTGTCTATTGTTAAAAAAAAAAAAAACTGTTTTTTCTTCAAGAAAGTCCTTTGCAGTATAGTATGAATTGAGCTGTCAATAGTGTCCATCCTTTTTTTTTTGTGCATGGGAAACCATCAAATGTCCTCTCCCGCTCTGGGCGGAGCGGAAAGGCGTGTCAGACTTTTACTGACTAAACCCGCCTGTGTTCCTTCACTTGTCTGTGCGCCAGGGCCACGGATTCTCTTTTGACCAACCCGCAACCCTAACCCAGGCCTCCGTCTTCGTGGACTCCGTCACATAATAGGTATCCATCCTTAGCATTAGTTAGACGATACCTCACTTCATCTAGGTTTTCCCAGTGATGGTTGCAGCCTCAATTGAAGACACGGTTGGTGGCATCGACATCATCGTCATTGACTGCTGCACTGCACGTCCCGCGTTTAATTCCCGCACGGAACTAAATATTTGACTCACTAGATTTTCGAAAAACTCACCTGGGGGCGCAGCGCGGGAGCATCTGTTACCTCCTCGCCTCCTGGCGGACGACTGCCTGGGGATAGCACTGCCGGGCGGTGGTGGGGATAGAGCGACGCAGGTGCACATTAGGGTTCTAGGGTTAAGTACCTATATGTAAGCGTACTCTACGTACGGGGGTAAGTCCTAGTACGGGGCAAAGTTTCCAAAAAAAAAACGCTTGCTGTTAAAATCGAGTCACTCACAGAAATCTTCGATAACTCGTGCTATCGGACGGTATAGTTTAGACACTTACAATAAAGCATCGCTGTCCGTACCAGTATTGTTATACCATCTAACTTACTATCCTACGCAACTTAGTGGGCAGAGCACCAACAAAGCTATCCACCGCTCATCACTGGTTGTCATTAATTACTAGCCTTTTACCTCTCGTTATAAATAGACAAAACCAATTATATCTTTCACGAACAGCATTGTACGAACTTATGATTTATTTCGACTTTTTGTTTTGTACCCGTCTGTACTAAATGAGTGTAATTGAAAGTGAACTTTTTAAAAAGATTTTACTTTTGTCTGTGATTGTACCGTAAGTATTATGAATGCGTAAGCGCAGATATAGATCTAAGGTAAAAGGCGTATTACAATACTTATACTCGTAGCATTTTTTAACACTGGCTATTTTGTTAAAAGTTGCGGTCGCGTGGAAATTTCCGGATAAAAATAGTTCCATGGTCTCAAGTAAAGAATTATAAATTTTTATACAATAAAATAATAAAAAGGCTAGAGGATCTAGACAAAGTGACATTATAGGTATTGGCAATAAAGTTCTTGGAAATGTCAAAAATTTATTGGATTCCTGCCAAAAAGCATGCTTCTCTTTCGTGGTTCTTTTTCAATATTTTTTTTTTTGCGTTTCTATGTGCCCTGTCATAATTCATATTTTTCAATTAGATATTTACAAAACAACAAAGTTTTACCTACATTTTGTATTACAATAAAGATTATTTATGTCAAAAAGTCGGTAGTTAGAGTTTTTTTTTTTTTATAATAGCAACACTCACATAAAGCCTGAAATTCCTGTCGAAAATGTCGCAACGTACCTATTATGTGAAATGATCGGTGAAAAAGTAAATATTGATTGACATAGTACGCGAATCTTTTTGAAACTTGTACCTAGAAATGCAAAACGCTATGAAAACGGTTGCCACTTGTACCATCAATATCAACATTTTTATCGTCCCACTGCTGGGCACAAGTCTCCTCTCATTCGGAGAAGGATTGAGGGTAATCACCACGCTTGCTCAATGCGGGTCGGCGATTTCAGACTCGGAGACGCTTAGCGGTGTCAATAACGTAAGGGTACGCCGTACGATACTGTCGTCAGATGGTGGAATGGTGCTGACGGCATTCAACATCATCATTATCAACATTTTATTATCCCACTGCTGCGCACAGGTTTCCTCTCATACAGAGAAGGATTATAAAGTCCAGGTTTCGTCAAGATGTTTTCCTTCACCTTCAGTCATTGGTGTCCAAGATATACTTAGAAAGTACATATAACTTTAGAAAAGTTACATTGGTACTTGGCTGACCAGGAATCGAACCCGCGCACTCATACTTGAGAGGCTGGTGTTTTAACCACAAGGCCACCACGACTTGAATTCTGGAATTCTGAGTGAATATCACTGGATTTCTGAGGGCCTATACAAGTGGTTTTACATAACAAAGTATATACTTTGTTATATAAAATCACGTGTATAGGCCCTCAGAATTCCATCAACCATGACTCAGTATTCCAACTGCAGTTGTTCACCATCTTGAACCAAGTAGGGTAATTACGTAACGCACTATCAGTAGCAATCGGATTCATTTTGACATTTCAACAACATTCATTGCGTTATTTACGTTGTTTAGTAGACACATTTTTCGAACATATGAAGCAATGGATTGTGATTAAGCTTCTAAATGATTCCAACTGATAGTATAGTATTGTTACGGGCTAGGGGTACTAAAATACCGGTTAAGGGTTGCGAAGTTTATTGGCGACGAAGGTACAGTCGATCGTAGGCAATTACAGTAGAATGTAGCTGACGTTGCACCGAAGTCTTCCCTTACGTCCACGAAGTCCGTGTCGTAAACACACAGTAACACTACACATGTTACTTCACGTAGTACTCAAAGTTCTCGTTACGGTTGTCGCAGTAGGTATTCTCAAAAATCGCTTCTTAACTGTCGCTGTTTTCATATCGCTAGTCGAATGCAGACTGACTGCCTACTGGCGTCACGGCGCTATATATAGGTCAGCTGATCGAACAATCCAGATTCGTCTAGACGTAATAATAATAGCGCATAACTTCGAGTACATTCAGTAAGTACCTACGGTAATTCGATGTCTACACTTCGTTGACAAAATTGTTTGAACCTGTACCATTCGATAGGCCACCATAGGTCTAGCAATGCGGTTTTATATTGCACCTATACAATGGCTAGGTCTCGAGTTATAGGGCTTAAATTTTACGCACTGCATGCCACGCGATATTGAACCTTATGAAATCGACATAAGGTGCATTCATAACAGTATGTTACGTAATTAGGGTGCGGATTTGAACCACAGTGATTTGATTGAGTTCTTACAAGTTCTAAATCGTCTAATAAAGCCCATCTGCTATCCAAAACCGCACAACAGGTGAAGACTATAACTTGACCAGGACTAAAATACTTAATCTTCATGCGCAAGAGACCGCAATGCGTGGTTTAGAATTGTTAACGAAAGTTTCTCGGCATATGGCTAATGATTTTATAAGCAACGGGTTTGGAAAGCTTACTCTATACGTACAGCATAACTTGGTGGGTAACTGCTAACATAAGAAATGAAATGAAATCGTTTATTATGCAAGTAGGATCACTCACCACTTTTATGCGTCATATTTTTTAAACTAGCTGGAGCCGGATTGTCTAACTAAGTAACTCTGAGAAGAAAAACCGAAACAAACTCAGGGATCATCGTCTTTTTTCAAGTCCAGACAATAACAATATATGCTTGTTTTGAAAATGCTATGAAAATGTATTGTAGCTTCAAAAAATACAAATTAGACAGTGTAGTATTCTAATACTATTGTGAAGCTGACAGATTAGGCAATAATAACAAATAAAAAAAAACAGATAAAGTAATCATTTATTTGATGTGCTATCCCACATACAGAGGGTCTTGGTATTTAGAAATGGTCACCCATCCACGTACTAACCGCGGCAAGCGTAGTTAAACCTAATCGATCGACCCACAGGGTAATTACGTAACACACTATCAGTAACAATGGGTTTCATTTTGACACTTCAACAACATTCATTGCGTTATTTACGTTGTTGAGCAGACACATTTTCCAACATAGGAAGCAATGGAATAGCAATAAACTTCAAAATGATTCCAACTGATAGTAATGGTTTGTCACTATTACTATCAATTGGAATCATTTTGAAGCATATTGATTGTCCATTGTTTCCTAAGTTTGCACAACAACTTATACAACGTATTATGAATATTGTTGAACTCATTTCTATTAATATTTTGTTGTGCAATTACTCTGCCTATTGCTAGCGGCTGTTATAACACATCCACTAGTCCCTCAAAACTAATATAAAATACTAGCAGCCGCCAGTGACTTCGTTCGCGTGGAGTTAGTTATGCTCCACTCCTACTGCTTGCAGCGTGATGTTATATAGCCTAAAGCCTTCCTGGATTAATGGGCTATCCAACGTAAAAGGAATTTATCAAATCGGACCAGTAGTTCCTGAGATTAGCGCGTTCAAACAAACAAACAAACAAACTCTTCAGCTTTATATATTAGTATGGATGGATGTTAAACTAATTACACGGTTTAATAGTCCCATTCTTTAAGTCATAGATCCTGAGTGTCATTTATAGATCTTTAACAGACGTTACGGGGAGTCAGAAGCCCCAAAGTCTGATAACCAGTCTTACAAAGGGGTGTCTGTATTACCCAGGCTTGTGGAGGTTAGATAGGCAGTCGCACCATGCAAAGTACTGGTTTTTAGGTACATCCAGGTTGACTGTAAACCGGCCCCAACAAAGTTAGGTGTGTGTTCTAGGTTGTACGCCAAAACATCGGCTGCTGGCAGAAGTTACCACCCACCAAACAAAGTCTTGCCGCCAAGCGATTCGTCGTGTTCCGGCATGATGTCTGGTGAACACGGGACGGGTTTGAGCAGCTGTGTTACGATGTGTGCCGGGTACGATGCACCAAATGTTGTCGTGTCGGGAGTTTGGTCGTGGAGGGTCTCCAGATCAATCTCCCTCTGGCGCAGCATCGTTGGTCATGTTGTTGGGTTTAACATTGCATCACCTCGCTCAACTGTCGTCTTCCTTCCTATCCACTCAGTTTTTTTGAGTGAAAAGGCGCTTTACCATCAACGATTGCATTACTGCTTACCATCAGGCGAGATTCTTGTGAAGCAATAGCTTATTATTATAAAAAAAAATGTGTCAATAAAAACTGTCCTGAAAACTATGTCGCACTCTAGCTAAGCCTATCACTGGGAATAACTTATCATCACTAATCTTAAAACTATTTCAACGCAAGCTAAAGAAAAATTTCTTAATTGAAAGTTTACGAACACAGTTGAAAGTATTCGTAAACTTTCAATTAAGAAATTTTTACGTAAGTACATCTTTATGGAGTTCCATTTTCGTTATTAAAATAAATAAAATAAAATAAAATAAGCCTTTATTGCTGTTTAAATTTACAACTTAATCTTATAACTATTTATTATCTTTCTTAATATCTAAATTATAATGTTTTTTTTTTTTTTTTTTTTTTTTTTTTTTTTTTTTTTTTTATATATATATTTTTTATTGATCGGCAACAGCTTGTCCTTCGACAAAGGCCTCCTCTAAGGACTTCCATGTCTCTCTGTCTTTAGCCTTCCTCCTCCATACTGGACCAGCCACTCTCTTAAATTCATCTTCCCAGCGCTTCGTTTGTCGCCCTTTGCTTCTTTTACCATCCCTAGGGTACCATTCTGATATTATCTTGGTCCATTTCTCGTTTTCCTCTCTTAGCATATGCCCTGCCCATTTCCATTTCAATGTTTTATACACTTTTTTCGCTTCCTTAAATTTTGTCTTATTTTTTATTTCTTCTAATCTTATTTTATCTTTTCTTTTCACTCCTATAACACTTCTTTCTATTCCGTTTTGACATACGTTTATTTTATTTATTAATTGTTCTGTTAATGCCCATGTTTGGCAACCATATGTCAAGCATGGCAAAATACATATATTATACACTTTCCGCTTTTCTTTCATTGGCATGTCCTTGCTTTTCATTACTTCGCTAAGAGACCAAAATCTCTTCCAAGTGTTGGCTATTCTTCTGTCAATTTCCTTTGGCATGGTATCATTTACAGCTATTAGCTGCCCTAAGTATATGTATTCTTCCACGTATTCGATTTTTTCTTTGTTTACTTTTATTTCATATGTTTGTGAGGCATTAGTTAGAATTTTAGTCTTACTCGTGTTCATTGAGAGCCCTGCTATTCTACTTTGGTCTGACAGTTGTTGCAGCATTTGTTCTAACATTTTTGGGCACTCGGAAAATAGAATCAGATCGTCTGCAAAACGTAGATGGTTTAAGTTTTCACCGTTTATGTTAAGTCCATTTTTATCCCAATCTAGATTCCTGAATATCATCTCCAGAGCCGCTGAAAACAGCTTGGGTGAAATGGGGTCACCTTGGCGGACACCTCTCTCTATAGAAAACTCTTCTCCCGTGGCTTCTAGCCTGACTTGGGCTGTGCTTTTTGAGTAGATGTTCTTTAGTATTCTAATGTACTTTCCATGTATTCCCTGAGTGTGTAGAGCTTCCCAGATATAGTTGTGTTCCAATGAGTCAAAGGCTTTATTATAGTCAACAAATCCCAAATAGTAAGTCTTGTTGTATTCCTTGTATTTCTGTAGTACTTGTCTTAGTACATGTATGTGATCTATTGTTGAAAATTTGCTACGGAAGCCTGCCTGTTCTTTTGGTTGGTTTTCTTCAAGTATAGATGTCAATCGGAATAAGATTATTTTGGAAAAACTTTATACAAGTTGGACATTAAACTAATTGGTCGATAGTTTTCTATTTCTCCTCGATCTCCTTTCTTATGTAACAATACTATTGTTGATTTTGTCCAGTCTGCAGGTATATTTTCGGTTTCTATAATTTCGTTAAATATTTCTGTTAAAATTGGAGCAATCGCGGTTATAGTAGACTTTAATAATTCATTTGTAATTTGGTCAGTTCCAGGACTCTTATCCGGCTTTTGTGTTTTTATTGCTCTTATGGTTTCCTCAATTAATATTTTTGGTACTGGTTCAGAGTCTGCTATATTTCTATATCTCGGCACTTCCTTTGGGTTTTTACTTTGGTACAGGTTTCGATAGTAATCGGTAGCTATTTTGAGTATTTCCGGTCTTTTATTTGTATAGTTTCCATCTTTAGTCTTCGTGTTTAGCATCCAATCTTTTTTAATGGTTAGTTCCTTGATCGCCTTTTTTATTCCGCCAGTTCTCTCGATATGTTTTTTCAATGTGTTTTGTCTTTTTAGTTTCCTATCTTTTCTAATGTTTTCGTTTATTTTTTTACTAATATCTGATATTTTTTGACGGTTAATTTTCTTTTCTTTGCTCTGTGATAGTTCTTTCCTTTCTTGCAGCAGCTGTTGTGTTTCGCTTGAAATTATCATTTTGCTATCTGTATTTACTTTCTTTGTTTCTGTTTTTAATAAATTTATAAATTTTGCATATTTTGTTTGAATTGATAAAGATTTTAAATGTTCTGTTTCTATTGAAACTTGTAGGTTGGTCGTAAGTTGTTTGCTATCCCCGGTGCATATAATGGCTGAGCTATCAGTTTGAAATCTTCTCTTTTTCTTTATGGGTGCGCCTGTTAATTTGGCACGAACCATTCTGTGGTCTGAATGAAAGTTTAGATTCTGGATAACTGATACATCCTGGATTACTTTATAGTTATTAGACATGATAAAATCAATTTCATTTTTATAGAGTCCGTTTGGGGAAATCCATGTCCACTTCTTCGTTTTCTTTTTCTTGTAGAAACTGTTGAGGATCCTTAGTTTATTTTCTAGAGCAAAGGTTACTAACCTGGCTCCATTTTTGCTTCTTTTACCATGTCCATATTCTCCCACAGTGTATTCTTCTCCATTATTTTTCCTCAATCCTATTTGTCCATTAAAATCGCCCATCACAATAATGTTTTTGTAACAGTTCTGAATATTCATTTGTAGATCGTCGTAGAATTTTTCAATTTTCGTTATGTCTTCACGTTTCTCCGACTCTGTTGGTGAATATGCTTGAATGATAGACCACTTTTCGGCATTTTTTAGGGGTAGCGTAATGTTAAGAACAGTTATTCTTTCGGAAATTCCTTTGATTTCTTCTATACTGTTTGCAAGTTTCTTTTTGATTAAAAATCCCACTCCATACGATCCTGGTGTCTCACCTTTGTATTGTAGAATGTAGTTTCCGTAATCTTCTATCCCTTCCCCATATCTTCTCATTTCGCTGATTCCTATTATATCCCATTTCATTTCGGCTATGGCTAATTCCAGTTCAAGAAGCTTCTCGGTAGTTCGTAATGATCTTGTATTAAAAGTAGCTATGTGTATGTCCAAGGTATGTTTGGTTGTCTTTAGAGGGTGTTGGTCATTTTCCCCCACGAGGACCAGTCGGCTTGGGGGAGGTTGTTTTGTTCCTGTTATTCCATTTTTTTCCTTTTTATTTGTTTGTTGTTTCCGATCTCCGGTATCTAGTTGCTATTGTTTATTTTTAGTTGCAATGTCTGAGAGAGAATTAGATCTACCCCTCATCATATCGAATGCATTTATTCTGTTGCTCCTTGATGATGTTAATGTTTGTTGCTTCCTTGGCTGTAAATCAGATTGCGGGGAGGTAGATGGATTTCTCTTTCTTTTATCATTTACATTTCCACTCGTATTTTCTTTGACAACCAGTTTATCATATTTTATATAAGCATAATTTCCTTTTTTCCTCTCTTCCATCATCTTGGGTTGAAGAGCCTTCCTTCTTTCTAAAATTTCTTTTGAGTAATCTTCCACCAGGTACAGTTCTTTGCATTTCTTTTTGTTTTTCATTATTTCACTCTTTTTCCACCCACTTACTAATGACAGAAGCGTAGGCCTCGGTTTCCCTTCCTTATTTTTGATTCCAATGCGATGGATTTTATTTATTTCATTGTCTGCTATAGAGATACCCAATTCATCTAGAAAATATTTTCTTACATTTTTCAATAGATCCAAAGTAGATCTTTCCTCCTCCTTCAACCCATGAATTATTATGTTATTGCGTTTCTTGTCGTTTTCCAAATATTCTATTGTTTTTTCCAATTTTTCCACCTTTTGTTTCAGTATTTTGTTTTCCTCTAAGACTGGTTTTAACTTTTCCTCCATTTTATACATTATTGTGTTAGTTAATTCTACTGTTTGATTTCGCATTTCAATTTTCATTTTTTCAAATAAAAGTTGAAATTGGTCTTCCATATTTTTTACGTATAAAGGAACGTATTTGTTAGATTTGGAGATTTTTCGTTTCCACTGGCAATACCAATATGACACTGACGTATTGATTTGACGGTTGTGCTGATCTTACTCTGAGTTGCTGAGTGATAGTCTATGGTTAAATTTCTAACCTCAAATTTCGCCGGTTTTATTTTCACTGAATCTCTTCGAGTTTCACTAAAGCACTGTTTTTGTTATCACAAACACTTAATCTTGATTAGTTTTATGTTTGAATGTAACGTGATTATGCTAAATGTGGCTTTTATCAATTTATTTGTGATATTTTCCTGGAGCTGTGACACTGTGATGTTTACGATACGAGAACCGGAACCGGAAAAAAAAAAATTTTCGTTATTATTTCTTTCCAAATAATGAAGTTTATTTTAAAAAACTATACTTAAAATAAAATGATGGTGGAATGGTCGTGTGTGGACCGGCTGTCAAGGATACGGTGTGCGGTAATCACTCTATTGACAATGCAAAACGTATACTTGCCCTGTCCGAGGATAATTTTACCTTGAGCTAAACAGAAGTGATATGGAGCGCTGTTCGGAAATTAATTTTTGTTTACCTACAAGTAATTTCTTTTTCACAATTATTATATCTGTTAACTGTTAGGTAGGAAGTTTCAATAATTATAAAACCTAGTGATCAGTAAAGATATGATGATAAAAAATATTGACATGAATGAAATGAACATTGGAATTGAAACGCACAAGACACGCCGATCGATTCTGTGAAAATCTCACAGTGGAAAGTCAGGTGAAGTGAGTTTAGAGTGACATATATCAAACTCTAGGACTTATAACATTATAAGCTTGTTATGCTTATGCCTACCAAAGTTTTTCAAAAAGATTTAGGTGTACATATTTTTGGAAGTCTCCATGGATTCCGGGACTGCACGACAACATTTGGCTGAGCCGCGAAAGTGGAATTGTTGCCATCATTGTTTGACACACACGAACTTGCGCTCACATGTCATTATTGAATCCATTTATTTCTTTATTTTCACTCAATAACACACTGGGCAAGTAAAGTTATTGTACAAAATAAAGACGTTTAGTCTATTGTAAAATAAAAGGTGGTTTGTGTGTCATTATAAGCGAATATTGTTGAATTGTATTGAAAAGAGTAACAGATAATAAGAATTACTTAAATAAAAATTCCGATTTCCACAGATAATTATAATTATACCTCAGAAAATTCTTTCAATTTAATAAAATGTTTTATAATTGCAGGAAATTGGAATTTTTGTTTAAGTAATTCCCATTATCTGTTACTCGCTTATAATGCCACACAAACCAAACAGATAATTATAATTAGACCTTAGGAAATCCATACTAATATTATAAATGCGAAAGTAACTCTGTCTGTCTGTCTGTCTGTTTCGCTTTCCCGCTTAAGCCACTCGACCGATTTTGATGAAATTTGGCGCAGACAATCTTTAGACCCTGAGAAAGAACATAGGCTACCTTTTATTGAAAAAAAAATGATATTCCCGAGGGAAATCTAAAAAGCCCAATATAACCGAATTCCACGGGGGCGAATCCGCGGTCGGAAAGCTAGTTTTCAATAAATAAATCATTTTTATAATCTTGGTCTTTATTTTTATATAGGTAATATATTATTTTTGTGTTTACAGTTTATATTATCTACATTTTTTTTCTGATACCAACACTTGCAAGTAATACGTTTTTTGTCTCCTAATTTGTAGACATCAACAATAGTCGATACTACAATACAATTTATAAAATAGCAATTACGAAACTCTATGAAAAGGGATTCCAAATTCAAATTTCAAAATTTAAAACGTACATGACCTCCAACCCACATGGCGGCCCACACCAGCCTGTCATTGCGATTCGGCCCGCGTAGCCATTGTTTTACTTTTATTTGTATTAAACTCGACGAATCTTCTTGCAATCCTTTATAATCGCAGAATTCCTTTAATCTTTTCTTTATACCAAAGATTAAAGAATGTCATGATAATTTAACAGTTCACGACAATACAGACGAAGTAATAACAGCTCGAGCAAAGGTCAAGCTAAACTTGCCGCGGTCGACTTGTGGATGGGTAACAAACATACCTAGTGTTGGGTATCAGAGACGCAGTCGTTGCCTATAAGATATCGGTATTCTGATGCACTGGAAGCCGAACACAAGATAATTGGGAAATATGTAAGTATGTCATCAGAATGAGAAACTTATTTTTTGTTGAGAACAGAAGGAGTCAATTGTTTCCAAGTTCTGCTCACGAAAAAGTGACAAACAGACAGACATGCGACATGCACTCATATTATATTACTGCGTGTGGAAACCCCAATTTCGACAGCCCAAAGACTTGGTAACGCCAGTCCTCCGCCAATTTTACTAAGACCCTTTAAGCTTTGAAAACGAATTGATTAACACAAAGGATGACAGGTCAGTTTAAATTGGTGTCCATAATTATGTGGTCACTTGCAATTTTTATGACACTTTCTCTTGTTTGTAAAACTCACTGCAATTGACTCTTTGGCAGCCGATCAAGTGTTTCAAATGAAGATCCAAACGTATTTCAACGTCGTCATTATGTCCGAGCAAAAAAAAAAAAGATTGACACTTCCCACTCACCTTTTTTTTTCAGAAGCCCATTTGTTACTAGTGATGTGGCAATTGTCCTTTAAGTAACTCAATATAGCGCAACGGACTTTTGTCAAAATATTTACTTTACTCGACTGGGGCAACAAAAGGGTCTCTTAGCGCTAATAATGCTGTTCAAGTCATTCAAATCCGAATCGGCATGTAATTGTCATTTTAATTTCGTCTGTTCTGTGTATGGGGGCTTATTTTGTATGATAATAAGATATTCGAGAATCGATTGTTGTATCGATGCAGATCTTGAGATAACATGCTATCGAGTTGCGATTGTGTGTGTGACTTGATAGACAGCTGTGAATAGAAGTGCGAAGATTTAAATGGATATATACGACATACATAGGTATGTAGATAATTGTAATGTCACTATCGTTTTTTTGTGTTCGAGAATCTTGAAGCTTTTTAGAACGAGATTTTATAGAACGTCTTGTCGTGCAGGGTGGAGTGGGGGACAATAGACCACGCGGACGCTCACCTATGAGATGGACTGACTAAATTAATTCCGCTCCCTCGGCTGATCCCTATGAGATGGACTGACTAAATTAATTCCGGTTCCGTCGGCTGATCCCTTGTATGAGAGCACAAAAAATACCAAAAATCGGAGTAGGCGATAGGAAAGTCGAGGCGTGAAGGCGAGGATCGATCTGACAACAAGTCTACGAAGAAGAAAAGGAGGCATCAAAAACGAACGAATCTACTACAGTTTAAAAGTAAGTGTCAATTTAAAAAAAAAAGCTATTGTGGCACCTGAATGTCAATTCCCGTAGGTAATTATATAAAAGCGGCAGATAAAAATGTCAAAAATTTAGAGTGATTTTGTAAGATTGAAACTGATATTAGAATATTAACTAACGTTCTTAGAAATGCGGGAAAAGTTCTTTCGATCTACTTATCGAAATACAGCCTCTATAAATGTTACAGGACTTAACAATTGATCAGAAATTCGTATATGTATTTAGCTGACGATTTCGATTTTAGAAATAATGACTAAATGGGCTTATGTTTCTACCAAAGGAAACTAATAAAAATATAGGAAAAAAATAACATATTACATAACCCACCACAACATTCTGTTTTTAAAAACAATTCTTATGAAGTTAACCATCCTATACAAATCGACATACAATTATAAACTTTAAAGTCTCCATAATAGAGTTCATCAAACATTCGCTTAAAAGTACTCACGCGGACAAAAACAGTGACCCCATTGAACGGCCAGCCATTATTCAAGGCTTTGTATGTAAATTCTAGGTTCTATACGACATTTCCTTGACCCTCGTCATCAAGAATGAATTAGGAACCGAACTTGACCATGGGTCAGAGGTGTAGGTTATGTGTGATTGACATTTACTGACTGGTTTTAACGTCTACTGATGTTTTTTGTTCGACAGTTCGAGGCTTTTGTGAGGTGAGTTAAAGAGTCGGTTATATATTTATTAAATCATTTATGTAAAGACATATAAAAATGGACAAGAAAAAAAAAATAGATACAAAAGTTATGCCCGTTTCTAATGCCTTTTTTTCAGTTATGTTAGTTGTAGGTACCTGTGGTTTTATATGACTGTATAAGTTATTCTTTTTTAATATTAGATACTAAGTATTTTGTGTTGTTTTGCTCGAAGTCCACAACTATTAGGCCTAAAATTATCTAAAAATGTTTAGACTATTTTGTTAAACCGCAGCAAACAATATTTTTTTAACTCTGTAGGAATTTAAAAAAAGCAGCTAGAGTCTATTGCAGTATTTTATTGATACTGGTTGAATTGTCTATCTCTAAAAAAAACCCTACAAAAGGCGGGAGTTCCACATTTGAAATGATTTGAGAGAGTTTTGATGGTAAAGTCAAGCTGAGTGTCACACTCATTTTTCATTGGACTTTTAATATATAAAGCGCGTGATTAAAGTAAAAAGTGCATTCAGTGAATAATTTATAAATAACGTTGATATATTGTAGCATAGTGGCCACATTATGACTTTGCCTACCCCAAACCCCTCCTAGTCGACTCACGCGGGTAAGGAAAGGAGATAGGTTAAGTGAAGTTAGGATAAGTTTAGGATAAGTTACGAAAGAAAACAAGAATAACGAAGAAATGGCTCAAAGGTCTTAGTAACCAAGCCATAAACTCCTATAAAAAAATGAAAAAAATGATGAAGGAAGATGAAGTAACGAGCTAAGAAGTGTATTTTATAAGTAGTTATATTTTATTAAAGGAAATTAAACGTATTTTAAAATAGGTATCATTTCTATCTGCATCCTTACAAATCTCAACCAGTTTTGTGGCTGCTTTTATTAATAGACCCTAACCAAGGCAGTGGAATACATGTATCATAGAGCTATCATTGTGACAATCTCATTACCAAATTCTATTGATTATTCCCAATACACCTGCCCAATCAATGCAAATGTCCGCTCAACCCTGACGACCGTGGACTATTAGCCGGTCAATATACGGTGCCAGTTGGTGCCATACGCCGCAATCTTCAAAATTTTTAGGGTGCTACTAGCCATGAAAATAAGTACCTAAGCATAGATTGGACAACAGCGGGTATGCTTTCGTTGTCAAGGAGATAATTGTATTATACGCCACCAAGACTCATTTGACATGCGTTTGAAATCGTGAACTGCTTTCACTTTTTAAAAAAAGGAAAGAATTTGTATAAATGAAATAGTTTTTTTTTTTTGGAAATAATAAACACTGGATTACTATCCTATTACGGAGGCCTCTTCTCTGTAAGAAGGAGTGGGCTGCAATCCACCACGCGGGACTAGTGGTTCGGTACCTACTTAAATGTCACATAGAGAAATTTTGGTTTTAGGATGTTTTTCTGCACCGGTTTTAAAAGCAGTAATGTTGAAATTACTGACAAAGTAAAACGTCTAGCTTTGATTCGAACCCATGACGCCCGGTTCGTAATTCCGGGTCGTTCCATTGGGTCACTTTTGCTCAACGACATGTACTTCCTTACCTTTTTGACTAAAGTTGAAATTCAATAATCAAACAAAATGCAATCTAAAGAATAAAAAAACGAAGTAGGTACAACAATACCCTATTACTTATACTTTTGACTTTTTGAAATTCAAAAACCACACTATAAAAAACATACGTTCGATTTTTAAACAAAACTTATTAGTATTTCTAAAGGCAGTATTACACTAGCGGTTAAGTGACCCGTCAGAGGGCGGTAGGCAGCGGTCAATACTTCGTGCCTGCCACTACCACCCACCAATGAGGGTACGCTGATTTCGTGATTAGATTAAAAAAAGAATGATTTCAAAATTCGAAATATAAATGTTGTTTGGAGACAATTAACGTTAAGTGTCTATTTTTATAAAGTTGGTGAAATGAAAAGTTATTATTAGTAAATTTATCAAATAGCGTTGTTAGTCACAATAAGAACTAATAATAATTTATAAAGCTCCATTCTCGTGAAGTTTCTTGTTCGGTCACCCTGTCGCATCACATCGCTTGCCCGCGCTGTTGCTGCATTTTCACTTGCGTCCTTTCTTACTTTCTTTTTATTTTGCTCGGCTCCTAAGAGTTCCAGCGTGATTTTAAATAGCCTATAATCTTTTTCACAAATTGGGTTATCAGAAGCAAAGATTTTTTAATCTGAGCCACTGCCATCCTGAGATTAGCGCGATGAAACAAACAAGTTTTATTACGTTTCTTATAGAGAGGTAAGGTAATTTTCTTTGAGCATTCGACCATTTTGTTTAGATATTTTAACAGTGTTTTTATTAATTTTATAAATCAGTTCTTGACCGCGATCCTGTCTCATGGTAAACACAGGTTTATTATGAAAAGTTAGTCTGTGTATTACCTAAAGTAAAATAAAGTCGACAAATTGAGAACCTCCTCCTTTTTTTGAAGTCGGTTAAAAAGTACCAAAGTTATTAACAACAATGGAATATTGTCACCATCATACCGTGATAACTTGGGTACCTACCTAAAGTCATTCTTTTTTCTTTTATAATAAAATTATAAACTAGTTCGTTCTTGACCGCAATCCCAATGCAACTGTAATCGCCTGATGGTAAGCAGTGATGCAATCGTAGATGGTAAAGCGCGCTAGTTTATTAAGAGCCTAATTCACTCTACAGAGTGAGGAAGACAGTAACTGAGCGAGATGATACAATGTTAAACCCAACAACACGACCAAGGATGTTGCGCCAGAGGGAGATTGATCATTAGTCCCTCCACGACCAAACTTCTGACACAACAACATTTGGCACCTGGTATCCGGCACACATCGCAACATAACTGCTCAGACCCTTCCTCCGTAAGCCTTCACCAGACATTATGCCGGAACGCGACGACTCGCTTGGCGGCAAGACTTTGACTGGTGGGTGGTAACTTCACCGGCAGCCGGCCATTCAAAATAAGGCTATGGGATTGACACTATTGACAGTTCACTCTAAGCTCATTTTGAAAGAAAGAAAGAAAGAAAATATATTTATTCAGCACAGACTTAAAGGCACACAATACATCTAGCATAAACATACATCAGATAGCAACAAAATAAAATAAAAAACCAAATAAAAAAAGTAAAATAAAAAACCAAACAAAAAACAAAAAATCCCTATGTAAAAAAATAGCAGCAAAGTGTGCCTCTTGGCTGCACCAAAAAGGTCCAGTTCAGCAAAAATGTCAAACAACTAGTGCCTGACGCTGGTTTTCAACTGAACCTGATGTGAGGTGACAGATGTAAATCAGTTCTAAACAACAGCATAACGCGTGTATGCATACTTAAATAAAAATAAATACGTGTTAGATAAAAAGAAATGATATTGCTAAAAACTAATAATAAATAAACTAAGAAAAGAAATACTGACAAATATAGGTAATGATAGACTTTCGTTTGTGTAGATACATAAATTCATTGAACAACCTAAACCTGCTTAAAACAAGATATGTATACATATAATTACAATCACAGATTAAAAATATATGAAATCCATTCATATAATATCAAGGCAAATAATTGAAATTTCACCTAACCTTTCCAGGTGAGATGTTCACAGAATCGATCGGCTGAAGTAGTTCGAACCTTGGCAACATTTTCTTTGTGACCTTAAAACGATTTATTCCAAGTTATTTTTTATTTACACATAAAAAATTATGAGCGCCATAGGTCTGCCTTAATGGTCTCCGAGTATTGTTCCCCATAATACTGTTTTTCAAGGTGAAGGTTTTTCTAGACAGACTTGGAAGTCTTACCTATTTTTCGTCTTGATTTACACCTTAAACGTTGATCCTAGTTATGTAAATATATTTTATAAACGTAAAAGTTCGGATCTATTTTATTACTCTTTCTCGCCAAAAACTACTGAATCTATTGGAATGGAATTTGGCCCATAAATGATTTATAAACGGTATTAACATAAATAATAGTTTTTATGCGGGTTTTTCTAAGGGATTTAAAGATGAATGCTAGTGAAAATGCTTAGTCGAAGTTGTTGACGAGTATATATACCTGGAACAAACAGTCCAACTAGGCAGGTGCAACTTCGAGAAAAGGTGTCTCGTCGAATCCAGCTCGGCTGGGCAGCGTTCGGGAAGCTACGATACATCTTCTCGTCGTCCAAGATACCTCAGTGTCTCAAGACTAAAGTCTCTGACCAGTGTGTGTTGCTAGTGATGACTTACGGAACTGAAACGTGGTCGCTCACAATGGGCCTCATACGAAGGCTCAGAGTCACACAAAGGGCAATGGAAAGAGCTATGCTCGGAGTTTCTCTGCGTGATCGAATCAAAAATGAGTAGATTTACTTAAAACATTTTTCATCGGTTAATTTCTTAGCAGCATTTTGGTTTGAAGGTAAAAAAAAATTGACCAGAAATAATCAGTCAAAGCCATTCAAAATCTCTTGTAATGTAAATTCACAACTCCACCTCAGAAAACATAAGTAGTTTGTCACAACAGCAATGATCAACAATAAAACCTCTATACTCTGGACTTTGAATTCAAAACACCCTATATTCCAAAGAAAAAAAAAAAACATTAAAAAGTAAAGGGTAGCGATGTTATCGGTCCGAGGCTATCGCCCACACAATGTGGCACGAGCCTACCAATTGTTGACGACCCCTGCTATTGTCTAACTGGGCTTTTGTTTTTACAAGTAGCCTGACTGATAAGCGAAATATATATTGAAAAAATGTTTTTGATACCTGCAAAAGTAGAGTAGTATTTGTGGTTCAAATGTGATTACAGACTGTTTTTAAGATAAGAATGCTTTGGGTCACGCGGAAAATTAATCCAAAACAGCGGGATAATTTTCTCAAAGTACAAGATTTTGAGTTTTATAGTGTTGAGAACTCGATACAAATCACGTTAAGGAAAGCTTAAAAAAAACTGAACATGTAACAAGTCAATAACGGCGCTATTCGGCTTAAAATTCGCTAAAAAAAAACAACCTTTTTGCTTTATCATGTTTTATTATTTTATTTATCCATTTATTTCAAGCATCAAGGCCCATATACACATATACAATACTATATTAACATAAAAACTTAAAATACTATAAATACATATAAAAGTTGCTGGGGATAGTGAAAAAAGAAAAAACTTTTTACATTAAATGGAAACTGATTTAAAAAAAAAACACTTAAAAGGAAATAATAATTCTCCGTAGAGTTTTGCTAGCTAATTTTACTAGACCCTGTATTTCTCAAACCAAAGTCAGGTCAACTCAAAGCTCAGATGGGCCTTTGAATATCAAATTCCTTGATTCAATAGTAAGTCATCAATGCAAGACGTTGGAGGAGCAGACAATACTGATGATATTGGTACTCACACATAATTGTTTAGAGATACAATTATAGGAATTTAAATGTACTAGATTTGTGTTTGGGTTTGCTCGTTGTGAATCGCGAAACTTACTCAATTATCAAATCAAATCCAAAGTCATTTATTCAAATTAGGCTGAGAATCATCATCTTATGAACGTCAATCTATACTAATACTGATTACTATTAATATATAGTATGTTAAGAAAACCCTGTCCGACCCATAAGGGTAATAAAGGTTAGGTAAACACGTGACCAAATATAATATAAAATTTTACGTAATCATCATGGTACCAATACAAATGAAATTTGAAATAATCTTTTTTTCCCGCGAATTTATTCCAACTTCCCACCAGTATTACACCAGTATTATTATGAGCGAATAGCGATGCGACCACGTGCCCTGCCGCCGGCCGCCCGCGGAAGGGTGCTTAACGCACATTTATTAAGTTACCTCTTTTTGCGAAATAATATTTATTTTTTTAGGGGGATTTTTTTTTTAAACTTTAGCCCGGTTTTGTATCCATTAGTAGAATCAGTTATTGGTACCTAACAATACCTTCACGGGTCGGACAGGGTTTTCTTTACATATTGTATAAAGCTGAAGAGTTTGTTTGTTTGAACGCGCTAATCTCAGAAGCTACTGGTCCGATTTGATAAATTCCTTTTGCGTTGGATAGCCCATTAATCCAGGAAGGCTTTAGGCTATACAACATCACGCTGCGACCAATAGGAGCGAAGCATAACTAACTCCACGCGAACGAAGTCGCTGGCGGGCGCTAGTATTATATAAGACAATCGCCCAAAACGCCCGCCCTTCGGCTCTTCTTAATGCTTTCGCTGGGTAAGAAGAAGTGGCGGAACTAACTCCCCAGCAGCACAGCTGTCTATTCATTTTAATGCAAGAAGACACTATGGCTGGCTACATCATCAAAGCCCTGGGGTTGTGAAGAATTGGGTAGCCATAATATTATCCAGTCTTTCAAAGAACTGGGTCATTCTTTGGTCAGACGTTTCAAATGACAGAGAGGCGAACGACAAATTCGATTCCTAAATATAAATAGCTTGCGTGACATTGGCTTCCAAAGTGGAAAAAAGTTGGTCTCTACCCTCTAACTTCTAATATAAGAAAATAAAAAATCTAAAAAAAATCATATGATGTACATCATATGATTTTTTTTAGATTTTTCATCACATTACTATAAAAACTATCAATGAAAATTGTTTTCAACGAGATCTAGTACCTAAGTACTTTTTTTTTAATTCCTCGTAAACCGTAAACCGCTTATTACCGCGTAATCTTTCATACAAATAACAATTTCATACACATACATCAATGGTAAGGAACCCTTTGTGCGTGAGTCCAACACGCACTTGGCCGGTTTTTCGATAATGCTGTCAATAAAAATAAGGGTACTCATAATAATATTTACTTCCATAGGCACTTCTGGTAAACCTTTAAGAAAAATATTAGCTGAATTATTAAAAAAATAATGTTATTATTATTGATGTTCATAGAAAAGCGTGACTCTTGAAAACGGTTATGATTTTGTATCACGAAAGACTTAGGAAGACCTTGAATATTATTATTATATTGGCGTTCCTATAAATAAAGTAAAACACACGGAAGCTATCAACAGAAGTCATAAAACTTTTTTAAAGTCTATTTCTGTAGACATTTTCTTTGTTAACCGAATTAGTATGGCACCTACCTTTTATTAAAAAAAAAAAAAAACACTTTGCCCCACACTAGAAATTACTCCTGTCCGGAGAGTGCGTTTTAAAAAAAATTAAACTAACATACACTAACAGCCTTATGAGGTATAGAGGAGGTCGAGATGAATACTATCGCGGGAAGAACTTTTACTTGATGGTAGGCCATAACATCGGCCGCCGGCAGAAGTTACCACCCACCAGACAAAGAAAATGTCTTGAAAGTCTTGCCGCCAAGCGAATCGTCGTGTTCCGGCATGATGTCTGGTGAAGCCGTACGGAGGAGGGGTCTGAGCAGTTGTGTTGCGATGTGTGCCGGGTACGATGCGCCAAATGTTGTTGTGTTGGGACTTTGGTCGTGGACGGTCTTCAGATCAACCTCCCTCTGGCGCAGCATCGTTGGTCATGTTGTTGGGTTTAGCATCGCCTCACTCAACTGCCGCCTTCCTTCCTATTCGCTCAGGTTTTCCGAGACTAATAGACTAGCGCGCTTTACTATGGTAAAGCGCATCACTGCTTACCGTCAGGTGGGATTGCTGTCAAGCACTAGTCTACAATAATTAAAAAAAAAAAAACCTGCCTGAAGGTGGCTCAGAAGCGTTGGGATTGATACATGAAAATAGATGCCGATGATATCCAGCAGTGGGTGAACTTGGGCTGTGGATGATGATAATAATGTAAATGATAACTTTTGTTTTGAATCTATTACTATCTGGGTGACTAGGAACAAATTTAAAAGAAGGAGAGAATCAAACAAGTAATTGTCGGAAAATACTGTCCATAGTTTTTGATTTCTCTTCATATATCTAAGTTTTTGACGCTTCCCTTTAATAGAGGAACACACGATCTGATGTTTCTTAGGATGTTTTTTAGAATTCCCTTTTCTCGTCTCTCTCGTCGAGAGATCATGGACTGAATTTAAATGAAAGAACTAGCTATTACATTTTGTCATACTCGAAATCTAAATAGTATATAAACGAAAATTTATTGTATAACTAACACATTTAAATTAAAAACAACCAGAAAAAACAGATTGAAATAAGTTTTAGTTAAAACACACAAAAACCAGATTAATGTGTAACAAGTAACAATCACTTAATACAATATGTAGGTAATTAAAAACAACCAGAAAAAACAGATTGAAAAAAGGTTTAAATAAAACACACAAAAAAAAAACAGATTAATGTGTAACAAGTAGGTAACAATCACTTAATACAATATGTAATAAAAACAAGCGACTTCCAAAAACCAAGTCGGTTGTTTTTTTTTTTTTTTGTAAAAAAAAGTTTTTATTTTACACTTTTTAGGTGTGAAAAGTACTGTTCAGCTGCATCCGGTTAGACTGGATGCTGACGCTAAAATACTTAATGAAAAAACTTACAAACGCACTGGTTGCCCCTACGATTTTTGAAAGTTCCCCTTGTTTTTCTGGTCTTACACCATCAAACCCTTGATGTCCTTATCACGGTACTACCTTGGGAATGTCTTCTTTCCAACATAAAAAAATTATCAAAATCGGTTCATAAACGACGAAGTTATCCGCGAACAAACATAAAAAAGCATATATATGGTCGAACCTTCACAACGATAAGGTGGCGACATCAGAGTTAGATAAATTAATTATTGACTACAACTTAGACCTTGTACTCATTCAAGAACAATATCAAAACTCACGTTTACGTCACAGGGTAGTGCAACTGGATTGCAGGGCACGAGCCGGAATTTATGTTGCGCGGTCTTCTAACTTTACGGTAACGTCTTTACGTGACCTCATGACGCCACACTGTGCGGTTGCCGAAGTATCATCAGCTTCTTTTAAAGTATTCGTTGTAAGCTGTTACTTTCAATATTCAGATCCTGTTACTCCTCATATACATAATCTCCGTCATGTCTTGCGGTCACTCGCGGGCTGCAAAGTTATCGTTGGCGCGGATGTCAACGCGTCATCGTCTCTGTGGTATGGCAAGGTTCGGGCCACCGATACCGAACGACGCTGCGCTGTTGAGGATTTCATTGCTGAGATGAACCTATCGATTCATAATACCCCTGATGCACCACCTACTTTCTGCAGCCAAATGGGCGAATCTTGTATTGACGTCACACTTTCAAGTGCGGACGTACGTTTGGATAGGTGGCGTGTCCTACCGGACGCGTCTTGTAGTGATCATCGCCTGATCGTGTACGAATTTGTTCCTGGTTATATTCAGGGTCCGTCTCATATTCCCGGTAATTTCAGATATAGATGTAAAGGCGCGAACTGGGAATTTTTCGGCTCGCTTTTTGCGTGTCACGCCAAAGAATTCACTCGGGACGGGCTGTCAGCCGAAGAAAGTGCTGACATTATGTCAGAAACCTTTACCTACTGTGCTGACATTGCCATTGGTCGCGGATCTATGACCAATATTCGTAGATGTGACTGGTGGAGTGATTACTTAGTTGAACAGCGTAAAAGATATCGCAGAGCGCGTAGACAGTTAAATAAACTCAAGAGCCGAAAGATTACTGGAGATCTTCTTACGTTCGCTTTAAATGCTTTTAGAGTTGCCAAGTCACGCTACAAAGCATCGGTGGAAAAATCTAAAGGTAATTTGTTGCGAAAAATTGTTGATAAACTTGACAGGGAGGGTCCGTGGTCTCCCTTATATCACGAATTTAAAGCTAACAGATCGGTCGACCTTGCATACGTTCAAAACATTAAAGTCAATGATAAGCATACCACAGGCATAGAGGAAACAACAGAAGTGCTAATTAATACACTTATCCCTGATGATTCACCGGCTAACGATAGCGACTACCACCAACAGATTAGAGCGTGGGCTCCTGTGCCACCTGAATCACCAATGTCAGACGTACCATCTAATGACGAATTTATAAATATTGTTAGAAAACTACCGGTCAACAAATCATCAGGTGAAGATAAAATATCTAATAGGATGATTAAAGAAGCGTGTAAAACAGCGGGTGATGCCATCTTAACTGTATATAACCGATGCATTGCTGAAGGCGTTTTTCCTCGTAAATGGCGACGCGGTTTCATATGAATAATACCAAAGTGTGGTGACAAACCACCGGATGATCCGAAGTCATATCGTCCTATCACACTTCTACCATCTTTGGGTAAACTTCTTGAGCGCCTCATCGTTCCACGTTTACTACCGAACGGTCCAAAATTCCATAATAATCAATATGGCTTCACCATAGGTAAATCTACAGTCGACGCGGCGCTTTCTGTCAGAAGAACCGTTAACCAATCTGAAAACAAGTACGTAATTGGGATCTTCCGGGATATTTCTGGGGCTTTTGATAACGCCTGGTGGCCTATGCTGTTGTTAAAATTAAAAACCCGCGGTTGCTATAGAAACATATATAATCTCGTTTACTCTTACTTTATAAACGGTTCCGCGGTACTTAAGCTCGGTCATTTTTCTAGTACTAAAACACTAACCATGGGATGTCCTCAGGGTTCAGTTGTCGGTCCTTATTTATGGAATTTGGGTTTTGATGACTTCCTCGCGATCCCGCTTCCTTGCGGCTGTTCACTTACTGGTTACGCGGACGATGGCCTACTGCTCATTCAGTCAAGTACCCGAGCTGGACTTGAGAACTTGGCCAATACTTGCCTAAATTTAATATCTCAGTGGGGTGATCGTAACCGCCTAGCATTTGCGCCACATAAAACCTATCAACTTCTACTAAAAGGTAATCTTAAATCATTGCCTACTATTAAATTTAACAACGTTCCCATTAAAAAAAAGACGTGTGGCACTCGGGGACTGCCGCGGTAAAGCTATTGCATAGCATTTTGTATCAATTTATGCAATTATAATTATTTATTTATTTTATTTATGCAGTATTTCTTTTTCTTTGATATTAATTCAAGTTACACTTTTTGAGCGTGGTGACAGATAAGAAAACAAATTTTTCTTTTATGAAATAAATAAAAAGTTAATATTAATTAAAATATTTTTATTATTTTACAATACATGTGGGTTTTATTACCTTACAGTAGCTGTTGGTTATTCAGGAATATTTATCATTGAAACTATAGGTTTATGATAACTGAAATAAGAAACATAAGTTTGCGACTTAATATCCTCTAAATACCTAGAAAATACCGCGTCAATGGTGGTCCCATATTTTGTTGTGGACTCTTGTGGATCATTATTCATTTTCAAATTCAATGTTTTTGATAGAAAAGTTGTCAACCGCTCTGATTTTTTATCAGCGAAGTTAATGTTGAAATCGCCAGCCAAGATAAGTGGAAATTTATTACCATTTGTACCAAGTATTTTCGAGCCTTCTTCAGTGTACTCCAGTAAAGTGCGATGAATAAAATGCTCTACCTCGTCCAATTTTGGATTCGGAGAAATGTAAATTGCTACCATAACTATTTGTAGGCCATTTCTAAGTTTGCATAAGCACGCACAAATATTTCCAACAACTGAGCGCCTAACATTAACATCGCTAACGTGTGCAATATTTATTTCAATATTCGGAGTCATAATATTAGTAATATCATTTTTATTTTGGTAAATAGCTACCCCACCGTTTGAAACAGTATCTCGTTTGAACTGAACAATACAATTAAAATTAGGTATTTCAATTGGATTATCATGCGTCATGCAAGTTTCGGTAAGAAGTAACACATTTGTTTGTCTCGTAACTGAATCTTGTAAATCGTATTTATGACTATTTAGACTTTGGCAGTTGAAAGTCATTATTGAAATGCCATTTCTATTACTAATGAAATCTAATACACTTTGAGCAATCGTCTGAACACTATTTAAAGACAGTCTTTTGAATTCTTGCAACAATTGAAAAAACGGCCGCGTGAGCACTTTTTACTCTATAAAATCACGCGCTTTTATTTAGTAAACAACACTATAAATAATTTAAAAGTCCAATGAAAAATTAGCGTGACATTCATCTTAGCTTTTCCGTTAAAAAAAAAGCTATTTTATAAAAACACTACTAAATTAATTTGAATAAAAGTACTTAATTATATGAAAAGTTTTTAAGGTAGCCATGACAACGTCGATGACGTCTATGACATATCTCTATAGAAGACCTATTTCAGAGAGAAAATTAATCGCAAGTTTAGCACATCGCGACTATCAGTAACATGGCAAGCGTGTAGAACTGAGTTCGCGCCTTGCAATATGCATGCTCTTTTTGAAAATCTATAAATTGTTTTCAAAAGATGTAGTCGCACGCACACAAGCATACCGTGCCGAAGACTGCCGAACTGAAACGACGTTAGACGATGGGGAGCGTGAGGTTTTTTCGTTACGGAATTTCTGGATTCGGTCCCCGCGCTCAAGGCCCGCGATAGAAGCTATGCAATAGCTTAAAAACAGCAATCCGTATGCTACCTTGGTATGATCTTAGAAAGGAATTTTTCATTTATCGAACATATAAAAATAGTTGGTGAAAAAGCTAAAAAGAACTTTTATGCCCTAACTAGAATATCCAAAGCAACTTGGGGTCTATCATTCCTAACTTTAAAAACTATATATGGAGCTACCTACTTAGGATGTATGTGCTACGGTGCACCTGTTTGGGCCGATAGGGCCAGCATAGGAGCGGCACGACGTAAACTGCTTCAAAGCCAACGTTTGGCATTGATATTTTTATGCAAGGCGTATAGAACGGTCAGTACTGAAGCCTTACCGGTACTGGCAGGTGTAATTCCAGTCGACCTTGAGGTACAGCGACGTGCTTCAATGTACTACTCCGCGAGGGGGGAGGCCATGGACACTAATTTTGTTACACAACGCGACTTTAATAAAATCTCTAGATTATTTAAACCTCAGACTGAAGTCTGGGAGGACCTCTTATCCGAATGGCAAAGTAGGTGGGATAATTCCATCAAGGGCCGGCACCTCCATCTGTTCTTTCCATCCGTTGGCGATCGGCTGGCTAAGACATGGCTGGTGGTTGACCACTGCGTTGCCCAATTTCTCACAGGTCATGGCAACTTTAAAAGTAAACTGTATTCTTTTAAACTTGTTCCTTCCCCTTTGTGTCAGTGTTCTACATCGAACTGTGAATTTGAACAGTCCGCACATCACATCTTGTGGGAGTGTGTTCTTTGGCAGAATGAACGCAATATTATGTTGGATAGTGTACAAGTTACATCCGGAGTCGTTTATTATACGGACCTTGTAGAAACTAGAACCAATTTCCGTGCGTTCAGGCGCTTTTGCCATACCTATTATTGGAATCAATTTTAACAGCTAATACCTACTTAGGACCCATTAACTTAATCAAATTTTATTCCGTGGTGTTTGGCAATCTGGGCTTCTCCCAGTTGCAATAATGTCCCTTTGTGCCGTTTGGCCTAGTTCTGTTCTGTCTCCTGCTTGTTATGGAGGGAAGTGGAAAAAATATCTTTTTTCTTACTCCTCCGCTATTCTTTTCTGATTAATTTCGTTGCGGGACCCAAGACAGTTGAATCATTTCTCCGGGACTCGTCGAGCTTCATTGCTCGGCGTTTTTCTGGCGGTCGCCACTGTTGATTCTGGCTTTCAGGAGTTGCAGTGGTTGGGAAAAGTGTGGCGGGTTTGTCCCAATTAAAAAAAAAAAAAATACGGTCGAATTGATTAACCTCCTCCTTTTTGAAGTCGGTTAAAAAAGAGGCGTCAAGTTTTTAGCCTTATAAAGAATAAGGCCAAAAACTTCTCGCCTAAGGCCAAAGTCTCCTTACCATTTTTTGGTAAAATGAAGAGACTGGTTTTCTTTTGAACTATGTAAGTATATCATTTTTTCTTCTATGTCACTAGACCGTTTTGTGTACATGCAGAGTTTGTAGGTGATTGTAACTCTTACTTCTGGTATTTTGTTGCTCGTTCGTCAGTCATTTGAAATATAATTGTGGGTGAGCCAAATACCAATGTTACCTTAATTAACAGACAGACAAACAGCTCTTATTAGTAGTGATATTCAGATTTCAACAAAGTCTGTGCATATAGCTGGCTCCTTATTAACAATCTCAAGTTATTGAATGTTGCAACCTACTGATGAGTAACGCTGTGAGAATATTCCTCAGCCTGCGGCGTGGGTGTGAGTACGTTTGCTTTGCATAGCTTACATCATCTTTCGCTGGTTACTTAGAGATTATTAGACTAATGATTGTTTTTTCTTAAAGCCTTGACCTACATTTATTCCTATTTCGTACTTATTATTTACAGAAATTATAAAGTAAAAAAACAAATACATTACGCACACATTTATCGATTTTAGTTATATATTTTTTTTCGTAGTCATGGCTGAGACCGCGGAGGACCTGAGTACAATGCTCGAAGACCTCAGTAGGGCCTCCAAGCGAGTCGGTCTTAAAATGAACATGGGCAAGACGAGAGTCATGTCTAATGCCCATGTTGTACCGACTCCTATAAAGATTGGAGACTCTGTTCTCGAAGTTGTTGACAGCTACGTGTACCTGGGACAAACTAACCAGTTAGGAAGGTCCAACTTCGAGAAAGAGGTCAATCGTCGAATCCAACTCGGCTGGGCTGCTTTCGGGAAGCTACGTAGAATCTTCTCGTCCGAAATACCGCAGTGTCTCAAGACAAAAGTCTTCGGCCAGTGTGTGTTGCCAGTGATGACTTATGGAATTGAGACGTGGTCGCTAATAATGGGCCTTATAAGAAGGCTCAAAGTCACTCGAAGGGCAATGGAGAGGGCTATGCTTGGGGTTTTACTGCGCGATCGAATCAGGAATGAGGAGATCCGCAGAAGAACGAGAGTAACCGACATAGCCCGAAGAATTGCAACACTGAAGTGGCAATGGGCTGGACACATTGCCGGTAGGACCGATGCCCGATGGGGCCGACGGGTTCTCGAGTGGCGACCACGCACCGGAAGACGTAGCGTGGGTATGCCCCCGACAAGGTGGACCGACGACCTGGTGAAGGTCGCGGGAAACCGCTGGATGCGGGAGGCGCAGGACCGGTCGTCGTGGAGAACCTTGGGGGAGGCCTATGATCAGCAGTGGACGTCTTTCGGCTGAAATGATGATGATGATGATGATTTTTTTAAATTTCTCTGTTTGTTGCTTACGTATTTATAATGTACGGGAAAAGCGAAACCTATAACTACAGTTATTCAAATGTAAGAAGTGCAATTTGACGTTTCATACTACACAACTTTGTACATGCGTAACTCAAAAATTTACATTTATTTCGTCCGTAAAACCACCTAATTTTAAATTTAATTTTATTTTATCACAAACTGCACAATTCTTAATCACTTTATTTATATTAAAATTTTTCAAACAAAGCAATATAACCCAATGTAGACAATAAATAGTATTTTTTCTCGACATCGTGTCAGAGTCACGTAGTAAGGTACCATACCATAGTGTTGTGAGTCTTCAAATTCACTTGTATACCAATAAGCGTTAAAAGTGACTGAATAATCGAACTTACTAACAACGATCGTTTTCAATGAAAGCGTCCTTTATAAAGTTCAAGTCTTGACAAAGAAACATTTCTTTTTAATTTGACAACACTGTCAAGTAAGTCGTGGTGGCCTAGTGGTTAAAGGACCAGCCTCTCAAGTATGAGTGTGCGGGTTCGATCCCAGGTCAGGCAAGTACCAATGTAACTTTTCTAAGTTATATGTACTTTCTAAGTATATCTTGGACACCAATGGCTGATTAAAAGGTGAAGAAAAACATCTTGAGGAAACCTGGACTTTAAATCTGAAATTGCCAACCCGCATTGAGCAAGCGTGGTGATTACGCTCAATCCTTCTCTGTGTGAGGAGAGACCTGTGCCCAGCAGTGGGACAATAAAAAGGTTGAAGATGATGATGACTGACAAGTATAATCTACGCAGTCTCTCTCCATCTTGGAAGCTGACCGTGCGCGTACTTTTCTGTTTGTATGTTTTACATTAATTTGTGACTTAGCTATTACTTTTCTTGACTGATTCTTTCGTATACGTTTACCTTGGCAATGTTGGTACCGGACTCGGAACTAAGCAAGTGATTAAAATGACGAAAAGAGGGCTTACTTTAAACACTTACAGGATATGAGAGCCACAGGAATGTGCACAGGTTACTAAAGACGATTGGATCCACGTAAAGGATAAAACCAAAATAATAATGGTGAACGACTTCGACAGAGGTGTCCATTATGACAATTATATTGAAAATCACATAATGATTAATTTAAATGACGACGATGACACTTTGAAAGCGTCTGTCACGCAAACTATGCGGTTTAGAAAAAAAAGACGTGTGGCACTCGGGGACTGCCGCGGTAAAGCTATTGCATAGCATTTTGTATCAATTTATGCAATTATAATTATTTATTTATTTTATTTATGCAGTATTTTTTTTCTTTGATATTAATTCAAGTTACACTTTTTGAGCGTGGTGACCGGTAAGAAAACAAATTTTTCTTTTATTAAATAAATAAAAAGTTAATATTATTTAAAATATTTTTATTATTTTACAATACATGTGGGTTTTATTACCTTACAGTAGCTGTTGGTTATTCAGGAATATTTATCATTGAAACTATAGGTTTATGATAACTGAAATAAGAAACATAAGTTTGCGACTTAATATCCTCTAAATACCTAGAAAATACCGCGTCAATGGTGGTCCCATATTTTGTTGTGGACTTTTGTGGATCATTATTCATTTTCAAATTCAATGTTTTTGATAGAAAAGTTGTCCACCGCTCTGATTTTTTATCAGCGAAGTTAATGTTGAAATCGCCAGCCAAGATAAGTGGAAATTTATTACCATTTGTTTCAAGTATTTTCGAGCCACTCGAGTTACTCCAGTAAAGTGCGATGAATAAAATGCTCTACCTCGTCCAATTTTGGATTCGGAGAAATGTAAATTGCTACCATAACTATTTGTAGGCCATTTCTAAGTTTGCATAAGCACGCACAAATATCTCCAACAACTGAGCGCCTAACATTAACATCGCTAACGTGTGCAATATTTATTTCAATATTCGGAGTCATAATATTAGTAATATCATTTTTATTTTGGTAAATAGCTACCCCACCTTTTGAAACAGTATCTCGCTTGAACTGAACAATACAATTAAAATTAGGTATTTCAATTGGATTATCATGCGTCATGCAAGTTTCGTTAAGAAGTAACACATTTGTTTGTCTCGTAACTGAATCTTGTAAATCGTATTTATGACTATTTAGACTGGCAGTTGAAAGTCATTATTGAAATGCCATTTCTATTACTAATGAAATCTAATACACTTTGAGCAATCGTCTGAAGACTATTTAAAGACAGTCTTTTGAATTCTTGCAACAATTCAAAAAACGGTCGCGTGAGCACTTTTTACTCTATAAAATCACGCGCTTTTATTTAGTAAACAACACTATAAATAATTTAAAAGTCCAATGAAAAATTAGCATGACATTCATCTTAGCTTTTCCGTTAAAAAAAAAGCTATTTTATAAAAACACTACTAAATTAATTTGAATAAAAGTACTTAATAATTAATTATATGAAAAGTTTTTAAGGTAGCCATGACAACGTCGATGACGTCTATGACATATCTCTATAGAAGACCTATTTCAGAGAGAAAATTAATCGCAAGTTTAGCACATTGCGACTATCAGTAACATGGCAAGTGTGTAGGACTGAGTTCGCGCCCTGCAATATGCATGCTCATTTTGAAAATCTATAAATTGTTTTCAAAAGATGTAGTCGCACGCACACAAACATACCGTGCCGAAGACTGCCGAACTGAAACGACGTTAGACGATGGGGAGCGTGAGGTTTTTTCGTTACGGAATTTCTGGATTCGGTCCCCGCGCTCAAGGCCCGCGATAGAAGCTATGCAATAGCTTAAAAAAATTTTTTAGAAACCTCGATATCATTTTTGAAGACCTACCCATAGATACCCCACACGTATGTGTTTGATGGATTTCTTTTTCGTATTTCAGTTCTAAGTAAGTGGGGAGCCCCCAATATTTATTATATTTTTTTTATTATTGTATCAAAATCTTAACGCGGTTCACAGGATACAGCTAACTACCAAGTTTCAACAGTATAGCTCTTATAGTTTTGGAAAAAAAAATGGCTGTGACATACGGACGGACAGACGGACAGACAGACATGACGAATCTGCAAGGGTTCCGTTTTTTGCCATTTGGCTACGGAACCCTAATGATGAAATACTCATCCTAAAAAACGAATAGTGTACGTCCCTCATTATAGGACAGAAATAAAGGAATATAAACCATGTTCATTTGTTTTAGTAGTCATCAATTAAACGCTAATAACGGTATAGTTAACCTCTGCCAAAGAGGTGAGCAATTATCAACCTGTCGCCAGATGTATCGCAAGAGAACCTTGAACTAAATGGGTTTCTATATGTCAAAATGTATATTGTGTGAGAAGTGGGAGATTATACAAAGTTGCTATGGATTATAACTACCTACAGGACGATCTAGCGCTGGTTTATTCTTAAAAAAAAGGGTTGGCTTTCTAAAACATATTACAAAGTTAGCGTTTGGTTGCCTAGTGGTTAAAACACCAGCCTCCCAAGTATGAGTGTGCGAGTTCGAGAAGTTACCACCCACCAGACAAAGTCTTGCCGCCAAGCGGTTTGTCGTGTTCCGGCATGATGTCTAGTGAAGTCGTACGGAGGACGGGTCTGAGCAGTTGTGTTGCGATGTGTGCCGGGTACGATGCGCCAAATGTTGTTGTGTTGGGAGTTTGGTCGTGGTGGGTCTTCAGATCAATCTCCCTTTGGCGCAGCATCGTTGGTCGTGTTGTTGGGTTTAACATTGCATCCTATTCGCTCAGTTTTTCTGAGTGAATAGACTCTTAATAAACTAGCGCGCTTTACCAAAAGGAAAACATCTTTCATCATCAACCCGGATTTAGCAAGCGTGTTGTTTACGATCAATCCTTCTCTGTATAAGAGGAGACCTATGCCCAGCAGTGGGACGATAAAAAGCATGATGACGATGATTACAAAGTTATGTAATCTTTGCAAGCAGAAGCAGATTTTGTTATCCTAGTAGTTAGCCTACGCCAGTATTGTAAATATGGCTCTACTTAGGATTTTTTTTGTTCACCAATCTGAGACTGAATCTTATTTTTTTTGGTTGGCAATTTTATCTGCCTGAGCAGATAAAATTGCGCACAGAACATGCATGGTATGGCCTGTAGGACACCTGGAGCCAGATGTATACACACCTCCTGTAGGTAATTGTTCCAAGTCTGGCTGTTCGTGTATGTAAGTAAGTTTAAAAGATTGTAAACGCATCGACGATACGTTCATGTTTTGTCAGTCAGTCTTGTATGTGCTTGTTATCAGTCAGTACATTCTTAGAATGGAGCTAGGTTTTTTTTAAAAAAGAACAACAATTCGAAATGTTTTATAGAAACACGAAGCGTCAGGGAGGGTATTCGGGCCAGCTCCTCGAACGCTGGCTTACTGCGTAGATGAGAACGTATGTTTAACGTAACTTACGATTAACAAGAGATGGGATGGCTTAGGTCTTTAAAAACATATAATTTCATAAATACCACTATAACTCACCGCTGATTTAATCAAAAAGTTAAAGCTAAAATAATTCAATCTATACCTATTAGCTCTTAAGGCACCTGTGACATTTGATTCTAGATAACCTCTGACTTTCTGAATTGTCAATGTTCTTATTCTATAAATAAGGGAGAGAAGAACTCCTATTTTGGAAATCTTTACTAAAAGTAAAGCTAAAAAATTTATTTATTTGTTAAAATATGTTAATATCAGTAGTCGTGGTGGCCTAGTGATTAAGACACCAGCCTCTCAAGTATGGGTTGGAATCCAGGTCAGGCAATTACCAATGTAACTTATCTAAGGTATAAATACGTTCTAAGTATATCTTAGACACCAATGACTGATTACAAGGTGAAGGAAAACATCTTCAGGAAACCTGGACCTGGTTTAAGTCTGAAATCGCCAACCCGCACTAAGCAAGCGTGGTGATTACGCTCAATCCTTCTCTGTATGAGAAGAGGCCTGTGCAGTGGGATGATAAAAAGGTCGATGATAATGATGATGATGTTAATATCTGCATTCTGTAAGCATATCACCGTGAACATTGAGAAGTGAGTCTGGAGTGAGTTGTCATTCCAACTAATGCTTGACACTATTGGCAGATCACTCTAAGCCCCCTAACCTCCCATCTAACTTTTTACGGAATCGTTTGGCAGGTACAGGTTGGCAGTCCGTGCGCAATTTCTGGCCTGCCATCGGACGCGTCCCCAGGTGGCGGATAGGGGAACGGCCCCCAGATATGGGGGTTACCGGTTTACCGGCGCGGACCAAAACCAGAAGTGGGGACCGCTTCGGCGGTCACGCGCGGCGGGTCGGCCACCACTCTAGGTGGCTGACGTGACCCGAACTCCGGGTCACCGTCGGGCAACCCGGTCTCCTCACTGAGAGGAGCTGGGGGCCCCGTTTGCTTCCGGGCAAACGAGTGGGGCTAAGAGGAAGGACACCTCGCTAAAAAACCCTTGGCTGCTGCGTCTTCTTGCACACGAAGACGTACCCAGCCGGGCCCCTCCCTATGGAGGGCCCACTGTGGGCCTGCCTTCGGGCGGGAATCGCTGGCGGGGGATTGGTAGCATGCTATTTCCCATGACCCCGCCACTAAAGCGATGTCGGTGTGCCGCTGTTCGGTTTTAGTGGGTATTCCCGGCTTCGGCTGGGCGAGTCCCACACACGCCCTTCGGGGTATGGTGCGTAAATGTCATTTCCACAGAGTAAAAAAAAAAAAAAAAAGGTACAGGTTGGCAGGGAAATCGACGAATACTTTTAGACTCCCTAGCGCAGAAGTTGTCAAAATGTACGGAATGTGTTAATCTATATGACACTGTAGCGGTATCTAGAAGCGCATCATAGGATGTTACTCAGATCCTGCATCTCGCAAACAGAGTTAACTGGGCAACTAGTGTATATACAACCACACACCATCAACCATTGGGCAAGTGCCTGCAAGACACAACACCTGTCAGGTCGGACGTTTCTCCCTTTTGTAAAGAAGATGAGTGAACTTTATACCCTGTTCCTTATTCCTCTAAAACACTATTGATAGCTTACTTTAAGTTCACTTCAACAAACTTTTGGCAGTGAGAATTTTACAGAATCGACTGGAATTGCCGGTCAATTTTGAAAAATACTTTTTGCATTTGATAGTCCATTTCTTGAAGAAGGCTATAAGCTATTTAAAATCAAGCTAGAACACTTAACAACAGTGTCTCAAGACTAAAGTCTTTGACCAGTGTGTGTTGCCAGTGATGACTTACGGAACTGAAACGTGGTCGCTCACAATGGGCCACATACGAAGGCTCAGAGTCACGCAAAGGGCAATGACTTTCAAAACAACTATTCAACATATACTTGCAATGATCAGGACGAATAAATTTCCTGCATGATTGGCAAGATATACGCGTTATTTTTTACTTTTTTTTCCGCACAAATAACAGCAACCACGCACGCCTCCACGAGGCGAACTCGTTGATTCTTGTGGTTGTTCTTCTAACGGAATACTCAAAAAATTACAAGTTACACAATCAGTTCTCATTCTTCTACTAGGCAAAGGTTTCATCAAGCCCAACGCAACATCAAAAAGAATCTCTCGAGGACCTAACTGTAGACGTGCGATGGTGTGTTGGCGCATCAAACGTCGAGAATGAACTTGGTCATTCAGCCATCTAGTATTATCAACACCTTGGTAAAAACTTTCAAATTTAAAAAATGGTGCCTCGTGCTTATCCATGAGATCATGTGCAAGGCTAACGGAACCACCAAATGTTCGGTTCAACTCAAATTCACCTAAATCATGGACCATCTTCTTCTGACTCCATATTTTTGACCTAGACTTTTAACAAATTTTCATCATCAGAACATGGAGTTCCCTCTAAAATGTTTTCATCTTCCTCCAAAAACGATACCTCGATTGGCTAATCTTGTTTTCTAGTTCTAAAATAAAAATTATAAACAATTTTAAGCAGTAGAGCTATAAGAAATTAGTGATTTCATTAAATAAATATCATTTAAATGATTTAATAAATATCTTTTATTATAAAATGCGCCATAAATATATCATAACAATTGCATAATCGTTAAAAAAGGTAAGGGATACCAATATGAAATTACCGTTTTTTAAGGAAAATAAAACGCTTATTTTAAAGAAAACAGACAAAAAAAGTTTATTCAAAGTATTTGCCATTGCTAGCTACACATTTTTCCCATCTTTTTATTAAGTTGTGGATGCCCTGCCAAAAAAACTGCTCTTGTTTTGATAAAAACCATTCAGAGACCCAATTTTCCAGTTCTTCAGATGTTTTGAAGTGCTGCTTAGCCAGTGCGTGTCCCATCGATGAAAACAAATGGTAGTCGGAAGGTGCCAAGTCTGGTGAATACGGCGGGTGGGGTAACACTTCCCACTTAAGTGCATTTATCGTTTCTTTAACTTGTTTTGCTGTATGTGATGGAGCATTGTCGTGAAGCAAAATTACCTTTCCGTGTCTTGTGGCCCATTCTGGTCGTTTTTCGGTCAATGCATGGTTCAAATTGATCATTTGTTGTCGGTAGCGATCAGTATTGACAGTTTCACCAGGTTTTAATAGCTCATGATACACCACACCCTTCTGGTCCCACCAAACACAGAGCATTCTCTTCTTTCCGAAGCGATTCCGTTTTGCGGTCGATGTTGATGGTTCATGTTTTTTCTGAAAGAGCATGATCACCATACGCTTCGATAAGCATTCTGTGAGCATCAGCTGCATTTTTCCTTAAAAAAAAAAATGCAATAAAACTTCCCGCATATGATGATTTTCTGGTACAAAATTTTCCATTTTTAACTAAAAAAAAATACAATCTTGGTTCCACTATGACTTGCAGTATACTAAATATATTCCACAGATGTCATACCAACAAAATAAAAAAAAAAGGCTCGTTCACAATAATCATTAGCTACACAGCTAAATCTGTGTTACCGGTAATTTCATATTGGTAGACCTGGTAAAATGGTGGTCACAAAATACTTACGTAAAGACTCTACCTATGAATATGCACCTCCCCTGAAAAAACCGAACTGCTCAAGCGCACAGCAGTTACTGACGTCAAGTAGTGAACTAAAGTAAGTAGTCAACAATACTAAACTGGGCGCCAGCGATATGTTGCCATATAAAAATCAAAATTTCCCGGCCATTTAGTCAGCGTGGATGACTAATGTCATCCGCGCGACCACTGTAGGGTTAAATTGTAGGCAGACGGAAACACCGCCGCTGACAAATTGTTCCAGTCTTTCGATGTGGTATTAAGACGCGGCGAAACGCTTCGTCCGGGTCGTAGTGATGCCAACAACGTAAGGGTGGATACTCATCGCATGACGGGTCGTCCGATGATGGGGACAGAGATGGGGAAATCAAGTCATGCAATTCCTTCGCATACTCTCCAGAATGCATCCCATGTAACACCGACAGGCCGGCTACTCTTCACTTGTGCTCCAGGCTTTGGAGTCCATTTTGAACCAAATTTGGGTCGCAAATTACCTCCCTCCACCGAATCCATTAATATTCTGTAATAATTAATGAATCTTTAATCCTGCGATTCTAGCTCAAAATTTTAAAACATTTTTAAGTAAGATTCAAGATAGCAACCTCATGTACCTATGAACGTTAATAAAAAATGTAAAACTACGATCTTCCGTAATAAGAGTAGCAATCTATGGTTGCTGTCTAATCCTATGGAAAAAGTTCGTGAGATTATGTGTGTATAAGTATTTAAGCTAAACTTTAAAATATCAAATAACATTATTTCTGAACCAAAAAGCTTTAAAATATTTAATAATTGTAATCTCCAGTTAATTATTATAGTATTATACATATTAAGATGTTTGTGTTACGGGACTCCACTTTTCCACAGCGGCATACAATTTCTTTTCAGTGCCTTAGATATAAATATTAAGTGAGCGTGATGGTGTGTGGGTTTGAGTGTGTGTGTGTATGTATCATTTTATGTGGTGCAATAGTTCCTCGGCGTCTGCGTGATTAAACTATAGATATCCTTAGAAAACTGTACAATTTCGTCACATCCCATGACAGTTCACCGACAATCATTTGAGACATGCCAGCTAATTGCAATGGTAAGCACAAAGGTTGCATTGAGGCTGCTCTGTGAATAGATGTGAAGTCTCCTTTAAATTTATTGTCACGTTGGCGGGCCTGCATTTAGTGCTAGCTACTGAGTTTAGATAGTGTACCGACGTTTAGTGATGTGATATAATTTTATCGATAAAGAGTAACTGCGGTAACATATATGGTACACTAGGAACCTAGGTCAACTTTTAGGCATTGTAATACTCTAAATACTAGTATGAAAAATATTTCAAAAGATTGTTTAGTAACGCCAGTGGACAGGAGTTTTCGACAGAAGTTAAACTAACTCTACAATTCTTAGTATGCCTTATGCTTGAAGAAAATAGGTACGAATGTTGACCATTTTATTGATTGAAGAATTGTAACTGTTTTCTTTTAGCTGCTACCTGTTTACTAATAAAGTTTCTTTTGTGTCGCTGGGTTTCTTTATTATTCAATGAAATACACATTTAAAGATAGCATTTTACATGTCCGATTGTAAAGTCTTGTCTAACCTCTGTAACTATTCTGGAATATCTATAATTTCAGGGCCCATCACTACCGCAGAAACCCGTTGACTTATTTGGCGCGGCACTTGATTAGGTGTATCGTAGGCGCGTTCTCACCTCGAGGTACATTACATTCATTCATTCTAATTAGCACCTAACATCGGTCATAAACAACGATGTAACACAGTACTATACCTAAATCACTGATAATTTCCTAGCGTCTTATATTTTGTAAATGTGAAGACGTTATGCGCGGTTTTCGATTTTACTACTTACTTCGCAAAAAAATATATATTATGAAATATTTTTATCAAAAATTTTAATAACTTATGTGTAGAGTGTGGCTGAATAAATAATTTTTAAATGAACAGACAGCTGTGCTGCTGGGGAGTTCGTTCAGTCACTTCTTCTTCCCAGCGAAAGTACTAGGAAATGGCGAAGGGCGGGCGTTTTGGGGGGACTGTCTTTATGTCTTATGTAATATTGACGTTCAAAAAGTGCTTATTTTCAGCCTAATTTCAATAAATGACTTTTGATTTTGACTAAATAACAGTCGCGTGACCTAACGTAGAACTAAGCACTTGTATGTAAGTAATGGGTCCCAATTATCATTTATAGACCTTTAACCGAGGTTACGGGTAGTCAGTAGCTCGAAAGTCAGAATAAACTAGTACTTACCTTTCTTCTCTCCTTATCTTAGTGAAATAGAAAGAAAATAATGCTCAGAACTTAAATTTAATTTAGTTTGTGCACAAGGAAATCAGCGTCTGTATCTATTATTGGATTTTCATTTGAAAATTCATTTAAATTTCAATTTTTAAGGATATTTTTAAAATAATAACTTTAAATACGTAAGTAATCTAATAAGCTAAACTGAATGTTGATCGAAAAGATAATCCCTGCCTTTGGAACAAATTTCCAAGCATGCCTCTGCCTTTCTGCGAGGTTTTTACCCTCATTACTTGAAGAGATCTCCAAGCCCTACAGCGAAATAGACTCTACTCAACGTAAGACTTCACACCTTGGGTAAGATCGTCATAAAACGTGCCATTTAAAAATAAATGTTTGGCCATAAATGCTAAAATTAGAGGTGCGCCCAATAAGTGGGTTGTTGCTTGCCCAGGACAGAAATAGCCCGGTATTATTAGGGTGGGTCGTGGCTTTCAATTTGAGACGGTCATGACTTTGAGACTATGACATGGTAAGCTAAACAAATTAATCATTTTCAATGTATCTCTATGACTGCTTTACACTCATTTGTTACATATAACATTTATATATGTAGGTGTCCTTTTTGGTTGCGTTTTCAATTTACATTATACAGTTTAAATTTAGGAACAATAATTCAAAGTGCGATCTATTAGGAAATAGTTTATGAATCAAAACATGTTCCACCATTTCCAAATTTTGTTTGGGTTCAAATCTCAGCTCATTTTAAATCCTTCTTATGTGACTTAGACTCAACTAGTTACATGTTTTGTTCATCAATACTTGATTGCCTTATAGTCCTTAAGCGATTCTACTTCCAATTTATAATTATTATTTTATAGACCTGCAAAACACTTCCAAAAGCCCACTTTATATTTATTTTGTATTCCGATATTTATACCTGAGTTTTCCAAATTATTATATTAACCTAAACCCAAACTTAGTTTATGACTGTTGTGTAAGAGATTGTATCTCTTATCCTATCTTATCTTATCTTATCTTTGATGCTTGGGTACTTCATAATTATTATTACTAATTAGATTTTGGGTAACTTTGCTGCTTGGAAAGGATATTTGATATTTTCAATAAAAACCCTTTCCAAGCAGCAAAGTTACCCAAAATCTTCAATGAAATGGAGACATTAACTGTCCACCACACGTGTTCCCAAACCATGTCCTTGCGAGGGACTCACCACCAATCTATTTCAGTCCATGGCCCCCAAGGAGGACACGGCTGCAATGAAGTTATAATTTATGACAATCTTAGCATTATTACTTAGTGTATTTTCTCAGGCTGAAGTTATTTAATGGGTATTTCATAAATGATGGGTGAAAATACAAATGGAATAAGTAACTTTGTAAATAATTTTGACTTTAATAACTATTTTTTTTTTAACATTGCTCTGCAATAGAAATTTTTCCTGTATCGTAGGTACATTTACAAACATATCAACTCACATACAGACACATCCAAACTCGAAACAACTACCTGTAGACCATACAAATAATTATCGAATGCCAGGCCACTGCACCATCCGTGTCGTTTGAAGAATCTTAAATTTTCAAAACTTTTACATATGTCTATCCACAGACAGACATATGTAAAAGTTCCACAGATAGAGCTATGGATTATGCTAATACTATAATTGCTTGTCAAATTAGTGGCAAATTCATGTAATGTAACTGTTTGCTGTTATTTTCAATAAAATTAAAAGTCATTTATTCAAATTTGGCTGAGAATCAGCATTTTCGAAAGTCAAAACAACATAAGACAATTTCTAAAGGTCCCGCTTAAACAACGGCCAAGTCTTTGAACAGGAATAGCACAACAAACTCCTCAGATTTTGATATACAAACCTGTTTAATACAATAACAGTAGCATATTGACATCAATCACCAAAGTGTTTACGTTACATTTTAAGTACAACTTTATTCTATTCCGAGACTTACAACTTTTATTTTAAAGTTGGTAGAATTCTAGAGGTATTCTAATTTGGAACTAAAGTTCACTGGGATCAAATATGTTGCATTTTATTTTAGCTCAAGTTTAAACTCAGACAGGAGTTAGAAAATATATATGTCATTTTATTTAAAAAAAAAAACAATTAATAATACTACACGTCGATTTTTAATTTTCTCCTAAAATACGCCAATATTTTTAACCATTTGCATACTTGGTATGAAATTTTTTCCAATCAAAAAAATTTACACTGTCCATAATTTTATTTATTTATATACACACATATGGAAACAGACAAAAAAAGAGAACAGAAAAAGGTACAGAGGTGATACTTATTTCGAAAGAAATCTTTTACCTGACAGTAAATACCTACAGAGGTGTACCTAGACTTTACTTAATTACCACAACACAAGGTGGAGACGACAATACGACAGTAAATTAAACTTCGAGTATCTAATGATATTCCTGTATTCAAATTGAAGCCTACAACTATACCTAAAGACTATAATAGCTACTCAAAGAATAGCAATACCTATGCACTAGTTACTATTTATAGTTTGTTTGATGATTTCGAAGTTAGGGTTTGTATATTTAGGGAACTAACTAAACAAGAAGTCACCTATAAGGAAACCGGCTTTGTTTTGCCAAAACTTGTTGATCAGGTTACCAATCGGTGCAATGCCAAAGTCGCATGGACCATTCTATCTTAGAAAAAAATGTCGTGTCAACGAGAACTCGATACATTGGTATAACGTTACGTGCCTCAAATTGAGCAATTTTCTGTATCCTGTCTCACATCTGTCTCAGAGGAAGATAGAAAAAAAGTATCCGTTGAAACGTTCAATTATAGAATGTACCAGATATGGTGCAAAAAAAATGAGTGCACGGGAACCTGACTGTGTAACCAGGGATTATATTTTTAGCATATTATGACTTATAAGACCTGGATAGTTAATACCAGATTAAGAAGAAAAATCAAATAGTAAAATATAATCCGCAATTCAGCTAATTTAAAATTTTATGTACTCGTATAGAGGGAATACTAAAATAACTCTTGTGCATAGCATAGCGTAATCACCCTATAATAGTCACTGTTGGGAATGACCTCCTCCTCTAATGCTTGACCGCGATCCCGCCTGATGATATAATCAGTGATGCAATCGTTGATGGTAAAGCGATGAGCCTTTTCACTCTAGATACAGACACTTAAATTATATTTATTTATTTATTTTGGTCCACCTTGTTGGCGGCCTCCCTAAGCTGCGTCTTTCGGTACGTGGCCGCCACTCCAGAACTGTCTGTTGTCTTTGATTTACGTGGTATGTATACAAGACGAGACGAAACGCTTCGTCCATATCGTAGCGGTGTCCACAATGTAGTAAGGGCGCATAGTCGCCGTAAGACGTCCGATGATGGAACAGTGATAGTAGAATATAGATTTTTATGTAGATGTAATTTTAATATAGATTTTCTCGGTGGTAGGCCGTAACATCGGCCGCCGGCCGAAGTTAGCACCCACCAGACAAAGCCTTGCCGCCAAGCGATTTGTCGTGTTCCGGCATGATATCTGGTGACGCCGTATGGAGGACGGGTCTGAGCAGTTGTGTTGCGATGTGTGCCGGGTACGATGCGCCTAATGTTGTTGTGTTGGGAGTTTGGTCGTGGAGGGTCTTCAGATCAATCTCCCTTTAGCGCAGCATCGTTGGTCGTGTTGTTGGGTTTAACATTGCATCACCTCGCTGAACTGCCGTCTTCCTTCCTATTCGCTCAATTTTTCTGAGTGAATAGGCTCTTAATAAACTAGCACGCTTTACAATTAACGATCGCATCACTGCTTACTATCAGGCGGGATTGCGGTCAAGCGGTAGTTTATAATTATTTAAAAAAATACAATAGAAATGTAATTCCCGCTCTATATGTAATTCACACTCTATTAAATACATCCTAGAGGTTAAAGACACAACAGTAATAGACAATAAGTATTAGACAATAATAGTCGTGGTGGCCTAGCGGTTAAAACACCAGCCTCTTAAGTATGAATGTTCGGATCCGATTCCAAGTCAGGCTAGTACCAATGTAACTTTTCTAAAGTTATATGTTCTTTCTAAGTATATCTTGGCCACCAATGGCTGATTACAAGGTGAAGGAAAACATCTTGAGGAAACCTGGACTTTAAGTCTGCAATCGCCAAGCCGCATTGAGAAAGCTTGGTGATTACGCTCAATTCTTCTCTGTATGAGAGGAGACATGTGCCCAGCAGTGGGACGATAAAAAGATTGATGATGATGAGAGGGTAAAGAAAGATTGACTACTCAGTGATTGTGTTTGCTTTATGCTGCTTTGTGGAAGGAAGAGAGTTCTCTTATAATTATAGAGAAAGTGAGCCATAGGTCCTCAGTGGGTTAGCAGATTGTTAGTTCTAAAACATTTTTTTTTATAATTATGAACTAGCGCTTGACCGCAATCCCGCCTGATAGTAAGCAGTGATGCGATCGTTGATGGTAAAGCCCGCTAGTTTATTAAACCCATTCACTTAAAACACTAAGTGAATAGGAAGGAAGACGGCAGTTGAGCGAGGTGATGCAGTGTAAAACTCAACAACACGACCAACGATGCTGCGCCACAGGGAGATTGATCTGAAGATCCTCTACGACCAAACTCCCGACAACAACATTTGGCGCATCATACCCGGCACACATTGCAACACAACTGCTCAGATGCATCCTCCATACGGCTTCACCAGACATCATGCCGGAACACGATGAATCACTTGGCGGCAAGACTTTTTCTGGTTGGTGGTTACTTCTGCCGGCAGCCGATGTTATGGCCTACCACCGAGAAATTACTTCCTTTACTATTTAGAGAGCAGTAATGATGACTTAGAAGAAGTAAAAAATGCCTGCTGAAGTTCAAATCCACGATCTCGTGACGACACGTAAGACGGGGTTGTTACTGCACCACTGGTGCTCTCCTTAGTCTTGGTGACTTGAAATTATACATGTTAAATTCTTTTCGGTATCTGATAGCAACTTAATTTTTTTTTTATATACATACAGCAACTTATATCTCTGTGCCTCAAAATTAAAGGTAAAACAAGCTGTTAAGACGGGCTAGTAAGAAAACGAATTTTTAAACGTCCTTCAGTCAAATGTTTTTAAAAGAATAAGCGTAAAGATTCTTTTCGGTACAGTGTACCTAGCTTTTGATCTAACTATATGTAAGTGTTCCTGTAGATTTATTTAAAGATAATATTTTGATTTAACTAAAAATTGGTATTAGGAAGTTTTCATTGCCTTTATTAAATTAATATAATAAATAATAATAATAATAAAAAGTTTATTAATCAGAAAAACATTACAATATTTAAATAGCACTAGCCTCCACACTAGGATTCCCTGTGACGTGGAGACTAGTCTCCTTCGTCTAACAAAATTATTAGATAAGTGACATAAACATATAAACATATATAGGGTGTATCTGACATCGTAACGCAAACTTCGTGAAAAGGTTAGACCGCATGCCACTAATAAAATTATGATAGTCATGTATGTCGTTAATGAACGGTTGCAGAATTTACAGTGTTTAAAAAAAGTGTCGGCTCGGCCTTTGAACGTTGCATGCGTGCCGCCGTGCGCGTTTGTAGGTATGACGTTGATCCTTGACGTGAACTCTATTAAATCAGCTGATAAGATAATTTTTCGAATTTTGTTTTCATTGCGCTTTTTTGTGTAATTAGCGAATTAATTAATTTTTACTTTATTGGCTTATAAAAGTATAGCAATTATGAACGGTCTAAAGTGAAAAAAACTACTTTTTTTTTAATCATGAAAAAGCCGACGTAAAATTCCACCACTGGGGGGTTCAGAATCATGTACTGGATCCATGGTACTCGTTTGTGTGTCGAAGTCAGATACACAATGTATATGAAGAAAATTCTTATCCTAACCACATCATTTTTATAAAGTTATAATTATCTAATATCACTTTGCAACCTTTCTAATCCATCCATTCGCATTGGACTTGACACTGGTTCAGGAATATAAAACCACGTTTTATGAATGACTAAAAACATAGGCTTTTGTTAAGACATGAAAGTCAAGGTTACGAGTGATTGCATTGTTATGTTTGCATTCAATACAAAACTACCTTTGATTTGTTACTTAATAAAAGATTTCTTTGACAAACAGGGTGATAGTAGAATGTAAATACTTACCAAGAATATTCATCAAACTACTTGTGGACTTATTATTTTAACCAAGTAAAGTAATTTTTTGTAATGTCGTGGTGGCCTAGTGGTTAATAAAACACCAGCCTCTCAGTCTGGTCAGGCAAGTACCAATGTAACTTTTCTAAAGTTATATGTACTTTCTAAGTATACCTTGGACACCAGTGACTGAAGGTGAAGGAAAACATCTTGAGGAAACCTGGAGTTTATAAGTCTGAAATCGCCAATCCGCACTGAGCAAGCGTGATGATTACGCTCAATCCTTCTCTGTATGAGAGGAGACCTGTGCCCAGCAGTGGGACGATAAAAAGGTTGTTGATGAAAGTAATTTTTAAATTAAATAAAAAGTTTGTCTTTAATCGAATAATTAAAATCTAACGAATATTACCAATAAGTTTCCCGAAAAATTACTTATTAACAGTAATAAACATGTACCTCTGAAATAATAAAAAAAAAAACACCTCATTTTCATCTTATAAACTAACAGAAAATTATACACGAAACGCGACAAGGTTTTCCACGCCGCCTGGCGTCGAGTAGCGACGTGAAAACTCACCCCACACAACCAAACTACAAACGTATACACCACCATCCCTTTCCACACACCCACACACCCCTACATATGAACGAGATAGACATACATCGGTCATTATATCCAGATTTCCACTCGAGAAAACGTACAACCCTTTAGTTGTCTCTATTATCGCCGTTCATATGTGACAATTAGACAGAGACGGGTATATTGCGAAGGTTTTATGCTGCTGGACATTAGTGACCACGATTTTTAAAAGTTTTGAGTACAGCCTATCACGGTGTGTTTGGTCAAGTGATTGGGGCTCTTAGGCCGAGTTCAGAATGTGGAGTTTCTGGGATTTTGTGTATGAATATTCATACATAAAATCGCAGTATGTCTGTTATCAATTTTTGGTTAGTTCTAAAACATTATATTTTTAACCACTATTTTTACTATAGTTTCTTTATAATTCTAACCCTCTAACCAGTAGTTTCATTCGTTCATATTCGAATACAGAAGAACTATTCAACAAATGCTAACAATCAATTCTACTAAACCTAAAAAACAAGAATAGCCTCTCCAATAAACATCGACCACAAAACAACAAAAATAACGAAATCAATAAACAATCAATCACTTAGAACAATTTTAAATTTCAATAATCGAACAGTCCCGCTAACTTCGCGACTGAGTCGAGAAACAATTATGAAAAAGTTCTTTTTCGACGCCCGTTCTCGCGCCAGTTAAGTCCCGACTGACACTCATAAAACTTATTAAAGTCAAGGACCGACCAAGATAAGTTCGTCGGCGTCTTAAGTAAAATAACGGCGGCGAGGGAAAAAATGTGCCGCGAAAACTTGCCAGCGAGAGTGAAGATCTAGCTTTACGTGTTGCGCTTTCTTGAATTTTTCGGTAATGTAGTTTTATGTTCTTCCCCTTTTATTTGAGTGAATAAAGTTTATAACGAATTGAATGTGGAGTTGTTTGAAAGATTTAAATTGACACTTTTGTTACGATAATTTAACGCGGTTATTTAAAAGGTCTAGTTTTTATCACATTTTTATTCAATACTAAATTGCTACGCAATTTACAGCTTATTTTTATATTGACGCTACGATATTGGCGCGCTACGAGTTGCGTAGCGTACGTAGCGGCCTGCTACGCCGACACGTAGTTTACTCAATGACGGCGACATAAAAAAAGTAGGCCTTATTTTTCATTAATATCAAAGAAAATGCAATTTCCGAATAAATTGATAATTTTTTTTAAGCTAAAACTTCTAGATATCCTAATTACTTTACCTAACAATTTATAATATGTAAAACCAGCCAAGCTCTTTCATTGCGCGAATCATAAAAAATACGTCTACGGAGTAAAACAAAAGAAAACTTTATAAATCCCGTTTCTACGAGTTCTTAATTTTTAAAAACGCCTTGAAAACGTAGACTGACCGCGCTTGGGTCCATTCAATTAAAAATTCCATCTCCTAATCGAGTCATGAAATATGCAAGCAAATATTATCCCTTTTCTTTTGTACGCGCTGCATCTTCGCCCCACCCGCGCACGCACACCGACGCACGGCACTTATGATTTATGCCCGTCTCGCTCCCACCCACGCATCTGTTGATAGAACACGCGTGACACGGTCTCTGTCGATCAGCCGAGGCGGTGGCGACCGCGAGTAACCCCTGGCCACTTCGTGTGGACTCGCACGCGCCGTCGTCGGCCGGCCGAGCGAGACAGCGCGAGTTGTGGACATGCGGAGGCCGCGGAGCCCTCGCGCGAAGGGACACAGGACAGACGCTCTCGGACATCGGGCGAGAGCGGGCGGCCGGCCGCGCACCTGCCTCGCACCGCTTCGCACGCGCGACGTGCTCGATCGCGAGACGCTACTTCGATATATCGTAAACACGAGACAACAGTTAAAATTTAAAAATTATTTTATTTTTGTTTTAATTTTGCCGTTAAATTATTCGAAGAATATAGCTAAATTTTCACCAGAACAATATAAATAAAATTTAATAAATCGGACAGTGACTGAAAATTTTGTTTGTTCGGACTGAAAAGTGAAGAAGTTTAAACAGATGCTATTTAATGAAGTGTGACCAAATGAATCGTTTACCGAATCGCAGGATCGCCACTAGGTGTGGATAGATTAGATAGGGCACTGAGACGCTCATTCAAGTGTTGATAAGGCCCTCTTTATGACCAGTCGAATTTGGCGAGCAAACATTCGATTGACGTGTGAATTGAAACACCACAACATGAAAAGGAAAAAGTAAGATAAGAATTAGTTGGATTTTGATTCGTGAACCATGAAGAAATTAAGAAGATGACTAAAAGTTATATTGATGTTACCCGTCGGACATTCAAGGGGGGATTTGTGATAACACGACCTCCGCTATCAGTAACGTTTTAGAAATAGGACGATAAGCCGCTGGACCGACGGCGGCACGTGTGAAGTGAGCTAAAGAACTGTCGTGAGATAGCTGAGATAAAAAAATTCCGAGGATAAAGAAGTTGTTGAAGATCTAAAAATAGGTGACCAAATCAAGATGAGAATTAAGATGCCAGCTGTACGCATCGCGCAAGGTGAGTTAACAAAACTTGAAGTACTAAATGTTAATACTGGATTTTATTTATTGGCACTGTGAAATATTTACATTTACTAACTAATTTATGGAGAACTCTTAAAAAAGCAAATAGTAAAGAGCTATGCACCCCGCGAAAATCTGAAAATTTTGCATAGTCAAAATTGCAAAACTAGAATTTTTTATGCCGTGTCCATGCAAAACTGCATCTCACGTTCCACAAAAACATCATCTAAATAAACACACAGTCCACATGCACAATGTGGCAGTGCCGGCGAGACGCTATTCATTCGGGCAACGAGCTACTTAATACCGGAGCTTGAGACAATATTGACACTCCGTCCGTGGTCATCACATGTCCGAAAGGGAAACATGAAAAGAGGACTAAGTAGCCCCTTTAAAATATTCATAACAGTCTTCCCCGTGTCACGGGAACTGGACAGTTTGGTACAGAAAATTTAAAAGCTACAAATAGAACTGCAGAAGAATTATGGGATGACAATGTTAATATATATCCTTCTTTGTATGAGAGGAGACCTGTGCCCAGCAGTGGGACGATAAAATAAATTATGATGATGATGAATGTTAATATAAAACATGTAGAGGCATCTATTGAATTTGTTATAATGTCTAAACTATTTTTTGCTAAACTATGTTTTCTTGCAAAAATGAAATCCATGATCAACTTTGTCAAAAAAGAATGTGCTTTAAGGAAAATAAATTTGTAATGTAAATTTTAGCCACTTACATTGCTTCAATTGTATCTAATAATTATATCAACTGTTGTAACCTTAGTCTAAGAACTAATGTCTGAACTGAAACATTATAAAAAGTTCAATTTTTTTATTTATTTAACTGTATAGCAGTCTTTGTACTGACTTCAAGATTATAAATGCAACAAATAATTTTGTGTAGAATATTACTTTTTGCTTCAAAATCATTACTTACTCTAAGATGGGAATATTGATTTTAATAAAATCGTGTTAGAGTAGTTAAAATCATTTTATATGCCAATTAAGAATAGTAACATTAAACATAGAAACTGTTTTCTGAATACACAGCATGCCTTTCCCATTGTTTCTTGTTTGATTCCCACTATCCAACAGTTAGGTGTATTAATTAAAAAATATAAGCAAAAGTGTGAGCAGCTTATATGCTTTCCCATGCTTTACTTAACTCACAATGGGATGACCAGTAAATTTGTAATTTTAGACCGCCAACTTATATTCAGGTGACTGACTTTTTCATTTACATTGCTCGGTTTCTATTATTTAAACTGGAGAATGCCCTTATTTTAAATATATTAACTTACTCTTTAAACAGAAAAATATCTTTAAAATTGTCATACCTACTTAAAATTGTTTTCATCTAAAACTAGTCTCATTTCTTTGTTAGCTGATTTTGGCCTATAAGTACGTCCACCCATAAGCTTTCGTTTAGCAAAGCCAGCCTGTACAAATTGGTTCTTTTGTTATAATATATGAGCCTGCGTCGGCCGTCGACTCTCGCGCACGGATTCCTCTCAAAACTAGCGTTATCGCACACATGGGCAATTAGTCCAAGTTGACCGGAGGCGACGGGCGACTCGGATTGGTCGATGGTAGAGTGACGTCACCATCGTCTGCGGCCGTCGCGCCCGATTGGTCGACACGCGTCATTTCGTCGATGACACGTTTGTTCTTATTTTGAAAGCAAGAAGTTCGAGGTACTCGGGTTTTGTTGTGAGTAACAATGGGACCCCCTTTACACGTACATGAAATTGGATGCCATTATATGGTCGTTCTTGTATGTAAGCTTGTTCAATACTGGAGGTGAAATTTTAACCATATTAACTTCCATAAACGGGCATTACTTTAAATCTGTCACAACAGCCGTCACAAAACAAATTTGTGCTCCCATTGGTACACGGCACGGTACTGATAAATTAAAAATTTAAAAAGTCGTCAAGTTTTAACGCGATCCCAATTATGTCCAGAGGCAGAAAACCTACTGGCTTTTTAAAACCCTCCTCAAAAGTATGAATTAGGGAATCGTAAAATTACTTTATCAGGTGCGAGGCCAGACGGACGGGGGATACCGCGAGCGTAACTTTTCAACAAACTTTTAAAAATCCAAGTTAACTTTCGTGCCGAGCCCGACCGGGCTCTAAATAAAACATTAACAGACGTAACGTTTTGTTTTTACTTCGCGTTTGTCACTAATTGATATGGGTTTTCTGTCCTCTGTAGACTTTTAATTGATATTGTTTTGTTTGAATGAAATCCCTACATTGTCATTAACAAAATTTAGCTATTCAAATATATGCGAAAAAACTTGATATGCTCCAAAATAAAAAAAAGGTTCTTTTTACTTTTATTTGCTGTGACATTTTTTATTGACCGCTTGAGATTTTGTTTAATTGTTTCATTTATTTGCTATTGTGTTTGATACAAAACTGAACGGATGCGGCATAAAAGGGCCGCACGTCAATTTAAACATTGCCTATATCTTGTCCTTTGCCGCTTAGCGATTCAATATGTCTTCATTAAGCGAATATCGAAGGATCGCATTTACAAACGGAACTCTCAATCTTGATCCTTGGTCAGGAATTATTGGACTTCGGTTAATCCTTGTGTCTTCATACAAATATACGGTGGGAATAGCAAATATAGGGCTGGACTATTTCTGGAATTTTAATGTTGATTTTGTTTATAGTATAATTAATAACGGTACTAATTTGAATTAATGTTCAAGTTACCCTTCTTTACGTTAAAGACGGCAACCGCGATGTTTGCAAAGGAATCATGATTAACGAGCAATAAATATCACAAAACACGATAATAGACCTGATCACCTATTTCAAATGCACGCACTCCGCCATAATGCATCTACGCGAACCAATCGTGGGAAAGAATTCCCATCTCCTTGCACTTGATCCAATAAATTGAATTCGTCAAGACAAACATATTTTAGCAATTGACAACCGACGTCCATTAGAGCAGTATAAGAGAAAGCCACATCAGATAATTTATTTCGCAACATATTTAAATTATGGGAATGAAGTTAATTTTCTTATTTAGAATAATGATTGTGCGGACGGCCACCCGTTTTGAATTTCCAACTGGACCGGCTTGTATTTATGCCTTTTTTTTTTGAGCGCTTCGAACGGCGTTTTGTGTTTGTGATTCTGAAGATAAAGACGTATGGATTTACATATGTTATGTCAGCGGAGGTCCTGGTAACATTTAAATTGGATTTATTAGTCCGGTCCCATTAAACAGTGCAGAACAACGTTGGAGGCATTCTGGATATGATGAATTGAACGAAAAAAAGTTTCACAAATGCAGATGTTGGGAGAGAAAAAAGAGAGTCAAATTCAAATGCATTTATTAGGTTAAGTTCAAATAAGAAGAGATTTAAAGATCTCAGAGACTAAAGGGGACTTAGTAGCTATATAATACTAATTTATATAATAAATATAACAGAAAATTGCGCAGTCTACTGAAAGGTTTTTATTGACAAGTAAGGAAGTGTCCAAAAAAAAAACAAAATCCAAAATATAAAATTTGTACATGGTGTTCTTAGTGGCTAGTATTAATCTTTACTACAGAGTTTTAACACCCCCCCGCAATAAGAACACCCTATATACAATATTATGGATAAGGTATATAGACATATCAAAGTTAACTGTACACTTAACACTAATACATACTTACAAAAAATAGACACATTGATATACACCGACCTATCACTATCTTTACACAACTACTATACACCTGCAGAATAATAACAACATACACCTAAACCTAAACTAAGCCTAACAACTGTACACATTTACAGTGCTTCAGTCTCGGCAAAGGTTTGGTCAAAATGTCTGCAATCATTTCTGTCGTGGGTTTGTATTGAAGACGTATGCAGTGTTGTGAAAGCGAGTCTCGTATGAAATGGTGTTTAATGTCTATGTGTTTTGTGCGTGAGTGATATGTATTGTTGTGTGCCAGTTTTAAAGAACTTTGGTTGTCTGTATGTATGGTGATGGGATGAGAGACGGCAAAGACTTCGTGTATGAGAGTTTTCAGGTAAATCGCCTCTTTGCAAGCTTCAGCTAGAGCCATGTACTCGGCCTCTGTGGTTGAAAGCGCGACTGTGCGCTGCTTGCGTGCTTCCCATGAGATTGGTGCACCACACATGAAAAAGGTAAATCCAGTAAATGAACGTCGATCAATAATGTTGTTCCCGTAATCGGCATCAACATATCCGACTGGGTATGACTGACCTTTTGAAGTGTACTGAAGCTTTAGATCTTTGGTAGCCTTCAGGTACCGTAGAACCCTCTTAGCGGCCCTCCAGTGTACCCCCCCGTAATGTGCATTGAATTGGGAAAGATACGACACTGAGTGTGAGATGTCAGGTCTTGTACATATAGCAATGTACATTAGCGAGCCGATAAGTTCCTGATAAGGAGCTTCAGTTTCTTCTTCCTTCGAGGGAAGAGTTAGTTTCAGACCAGGTTCTAAAGGAGTTGATATAGTTATTGCATCATTCATCCCAAACTTTGTAATAAGTTTCTCTATGTACTTGGTCTGATCGAGAGTAGTGCAGCCTTTGCTCTGTATGACACGCATACCGAGACAGTCTCTAAGAGGACCAAAATCTTTAATTTTGAACATTTTTTTAAGTTCTTTTTTAAATGTCTCTCTCATGAGATCATTGCTGCTCAAAACATGGAAATCGTCGACAAACACGGCAACGACTAGTATGTCATTACCATCTCTTTTAATGTAGAGACAGTGTTCGGATGGAACTTGAGTAAGCGACAAAGTGGCAAGTGCTTCGCACACTTTTTTATTCCATTGTCGTGGAGCTTGCTTCAAGCCATATAGTGCTTTTTTTAGTAAACACACTTTCCTTGGATCTTCAGAAAAACCTTCCGGTTGTTCCATATATATTTCCTCATCGAGATCTCCATTTAGAAAAGCAGTTTCTACATCTAGATGATGTACTTGTAGATTGTGATGAACTGCATATGCCAAAAGAAGTCTTACAGAAGAGAGTCTAGCAACTGGTGAAAAAGTTTCTCCGTAGTCTACTCCAGCCACTTGAGTGAAACCTTTTGCTACTAGTCTCGCTTTGTACTTTGTTATTTGTCCACTTGTATCTTTTTTAATTTTATAAACCCATTTGCATTTAGTTGTTTTCCGATCTGACGGTCGGTCGACTAGAACCCATGTTCCGTGATTCATTAAAGAATTGTATTCAGCATTCATTGCTTCTAACCATTTATCCTTTTGTGGATGTTGTGCAACTTCTTTGTAAGTCTCAGGCTCCATATCTGAAGTAAGGTAGATATTACAACCAGCTTCAAATCTATCAGGTTGACGTCTGTCTCGCTGAGGATATCTGCGCTCTGGCGATGGTGATTCTCTAGCTATAGCTTCATTTGGAGGAGGACTGGAAGAAGTTGAGGGTTCATCCAAAGGTACTTCCTCTGATGGTGGTATCGTCACAGGCTGAATGTCTCGCTGTTGCTGAGATACAGATTGTGGAACAGGTCGGTCTTCAATTGGTTCAGGATCAAGGGGTACAAGAACTTCTACTGACCTTGGAGGATCTGTTGATTCTAAATCTGGTTTTCCAGATTTAGTGTTGGCATATATTTTATCCTCTATGAAGACAACATCTCTTGCAATTATAATCGTTCGAGGATTTTCAGGATTTATAAGGCGGTAACCTTTGCTTTCAGTTGTATAGCCAACAAAGATACAACTTTCTGTTTTGGAATCCAGTTTCTTCCGTTTTTCTTTCGGGATAAGGACATGAGCTTCACATCCGAAGACTCGCAGGTTAGAGAGGTTAACTTTCTTCCTGGTCCATAATTCTTCTGGAATTCTGTTATTTAGGGCTTGGGTGGGCATACGGTTTTTAAGGTAAATTGCCGTATTTACCGCTTCTCCCCAATATGCTAAAGGTAAATTCGAGTCTTTGAGCATGCATCTGGCTTTTTCAATTATAGTCCGATTAGCACGTTCACTAACTCCATTTTGCTGCGGTGTGTATGGTACGGTGGTCTGATGAATGATTCCATTCTCCTTTAAAAAGTTAGACAAATCCGTATTTACATACTCGCGACCATTATCTGAACGTAAAACCTTAATTTTTTCGCCAGTTTGGTTTTCAACTAAATATTTAAACTCCACAAACTTACTAAAAACTTCGGCTTTTGATTTCAAAAGATACCCGTAAGTTTTTCGACTGTAGTCGTCGGTAAATGTGAGAAGATATAATGCTCCGCCCCAAGAATGCGTACTCATGGGTCCGCATAAGTCCGAATGGACTAATTCTAGGACTTTACTTGATTTACTTTGAGATTTTGAAAACTTTTTCTTTGACAGTTTGCCCTGTAAACATGGAACACAAGTTTCATTACAGTTCCCGCTAAAATTAACGCCAACTCGTTTATTTTTTAAAATATTCATACTCCTTGCATTGAGGTGACCAAGGCGTCTATGCCACAACATAGCAGTCTCTTTGGTGGTAGAGCAAAGAGCTTGAGAACTCTTTACATCAAGTTTAAACATGCCTCTGTAGTGTGAACCTGAAGCAATGACATTACCTGTCACTTGACAACTGCCACTCAAAGATATGGTAGCCCCTTGTGATGTAAATAAAACATCATACCCCTTATTTACTAATTTACTGACTGATAGTAAATTAGTTGCAAGGTTGGGAACGTATAAAACATCAGAAACTCTATTTACATTGTCAGATATATTAATATTTACAGTACCTCTGCCTTGACTCAGGAGTTGCTCTTTATTAGCAACAGTGATTGGAGTAATATGGGTGGACAAAGTCTCAAACCACTCTTTGTTATTACTCATATGTGTGGTTGCACCAGAGTCTAGGATCCAATCCTCTGAACCTGAAAAAGGGATGTTAGAAAAACAAGATGAAAGTGTAGAGTGGGATGTATAATTTGAATTACACTTTGCCGAAACTGAAATCTTATTTTTCTTTAACTTCCTACACTGTGATACGACATGCCCGGTTTTTTTACAAAATGTACAAAAGAGTTTCTTCTTCTGCTGCTCGTTAGTTTGCAATGCCGTCGTGCTAGGTTCTTTAACTCTGGTAGGTAAAGATTTCCTGGAGTCTTCCTTCAATAGGGCTGCTATAACATTTTCTGACGTTAGTTTGGTGTTCGTGTGTTCTAATGCCATTACTAGCGGTCGAAATTCTTCAGGTAGGCCTGCTAGTATGATAATAGCGAGAAACTCGTCTTCGACTGCCTTGCCAATTGCCTGTAGCTCTTGTTGAATGCTTGTTGCCGCGTTTGTGTAGCTCTGGATGCTACCAGTGTACTTATTGCTTAGCAACCTTTGCATAAGTGATAATCTTCTGGTTAAGCCGCTATCCGCATATGCTTTTCTCAGCCTGTTTAGTACGTCAAAAGCTGATGTGGCCGGTCGTATAACTGGATATACAGACTCGTCGCAAAGTAGGCATATTTTCGCTCGTGCCTTCTCATCTCGCCTTTTTTGTACTGGATCACTGAGGTTGGGCTGACTTGTAGTAATCTCCCAGAGGTCAAGGTCGACTAAATAGCATTGTATAGAAAACATCCAATTAGAAAAGTTACTGCTACCTCTCAGCTTGTTTATGAGCTGCGATTGTGCCGGTAGTTCTGCCGTTGACGTGGTCTTCGACCGATCACCCGATGGTATATTTTCCATAGCACTTGCTCATAAAATACTTGCAGAATACGTATTTCTTACTGTTTTAACTGTATTCGTTATTCTTAATGGCCCATAACCACTAATTTATATAATAAATATAACAGAAAATTGCGCAGTCTACTGAAAGGTTTTTATTGACAAGTAAGGAAGTGTCCAAAAAAAAAACAAAATCCAAAATATAAAATTTGTACATGGTGTTCTTAGTGGCTAGTATTAATCTTTACTACAGAGTTTTAACAATAATACTAATACGCTACTATACCTACTTAACAATCGATAAAAATTTCTGCCGCTTTCATTCAGATGTTTTTGGCAACTATTTTTTGGAAAGTACTATAATATTACTTTAATGGATTACCTAATGATTATTGATTTTCTACCTACCTGATAGACAAAGCAAACACGAGGCACTTATGATTTTTTTTTTTGCCAAACATACGGACAAAACATCATGCAAAAAATCTAACCCAGCTGTTTTTACAAACAATCCTTTCCCAGAGCAAAGGATTTATACACCCAACAATACAAATCTAGTTACAAACAATAACAACAGAAGCCAAAACATTGCCTTTTTTTGTTCAGGACATAATCTATGACATTTAGTTGAATTAGAGAGATAATGCCTTTACAGCACTTCAAGTAAACTTATCTTGTACAAGTAATCTGTATTGTTAGTCTTTTTTTTCATCAACAATGTTTGGCGTATCGATTAAGATCATTACATTGTAATTGTCAAAAGGATTGAATATTAAATTATCAGTTTCTATCAACTCAGTGCCTTATACAATGTTTCCAAAGAAAATATGTACTGAAGGGTTTTCTCAATCGAAGTCTTAATTTCCTTCCAATTTATTCCTAGCAATAATTAACTAACAAGATCACATACATAATTATACGTTTAAAAAAATATTTGTCTTTGATCTGATCCTTTAAACTAAATCTTCTTTGACCAATGTCCGCCCATTAGACTCTATGAGCTTAAAATAAATACAGAGCTTAAACACAATGGAATAAAAAATGTTCATAACAAGAATTAATTTATTGTGAGCAGACCACGATCAATAGCCAGGGAGTGGGTGGACAGTTTCTCAAGAGTCCATCTTTGTCAGGCTTTGATACCAATTTGTTATTGTCGGCCTTTCAACATTAGACGAGTCAAAGTTTAGTAGGTGTTAGCTTGATATAGATTAAATACTTAACAAAGAACCTCTACAAGAATCTCTAAAGGGTATTGATCAAAAACAGAATCATTAACGCATGAAAATATTCAAACGAAACAATAGCCGCTCAGATTTTATCAAATGGACCCCAAAAACAGGTTGACAATGGATCAAAATTCGATAGAGGCACCTGAATCTTTGATATTTTCCCATGGTCAAACTTCGATAAACACCTTGACAAAAAATCTATTCCTACCTTTGACAAACAATTGGTCAAAAGGTTTTTTTGAGCTAAAACAGGCTCAGTCCTCACCCACATGAGTCGGATCGCCGATAATATTAACAATACGGAATAGGGTTGGTATCCGAAGGCAAAATAACTATTGTGCATCATTATGTGACACCCTTTCATCAATTTTAATAGAAAAGGGCTTACAAGTGTCACTTTCTTACATTTTTTTTTCTGGTCTATGCTCTATTTTCTGTTCACAGTAGCATTATTGGTAGAGGTATAAATATGAGCATTTTCAAAGCCACATATTGCTCCTACTATAATTCGTTTATTTCAGTAAACTGCAATTACTTTTGTAAATAAATCTTAGTTGTTTTGAATATATCATATAGGAATTTTCAGTAATCATCAACCAAAATATGTCATAGGTCATCATCTTTATTATCAACATTAATACCTGCTTTTTTATTTTTTATAAATTATAAACTAGCGCTTGACCGCAATCCTGCCTGATGGTAAGCAGTGACGCAATCGATGATGGTAAAGCGCACTAGTTTATTAAGAGCCTATTCACTTCAGGATCTACATCAATACCAACCAGATTCTATTTACCTATGACAATGCAGATACAAAATCTACCAAAACTTGATTGAAGGGAAGATTGCTACGTGTCAGATTCTACCTGATCCACATCAATTCATCCCGAACTGTCGGCGAATGAATGATTTCTTCGTGACCATTGTCCAATATCTTTTGATTCGGCAGTTTAAACTCTCAGATTATTTTTTTCTGCCATATGGCCATACATGTCAGGTTGGACAAACGTGGCCTTAATAGAGCGTAGTTTTGTATTGTTAGAACTCATCCTGATTTGATCCCTTTTTGTGGTTAATTTGGTTTTTTGTGATTTTTATCTTCATGAACGATTTTGCGAGAAACGTTCTGTTTTCTGCATGAGGAAATCAAGGTTGACTTAATATTATATTCAATTTCACGCAAACTGCTATACATTAAAAAAATGTATTATAATCATCACAAACAAAACACTATAAAGGTAATCTTGCTCGGCTAGCTGTATTTTAGTATTCCAAACATTAAAATAACTAACTAACAATACTACTACGCTGAAAGTTCATGCAAAACATTTGCCTTTTTAGCAATACAGAGATAGACTAGATAGATTCCTCTAATACAATCATCAAATACTAAATTACGCTACTCAGTATAACACCACAGACCAATAGAATTATAGACAGGTCTAAACATAGTTCGCGTATCAAAATATGTTGCAATGTCTCAAAAGCTTATTGTTAGAGATTAAGTGGGTGTTAAAAATCATAAGACACACAGCTAGAGGAGTGAAAGATGATAACTCGATGTACGTTTATGATTTATATTGTGTTGTAAGGCTTGTCGGGTATTGTTCTAGTCATCACGTGTGCTGTGTGGGCGTTCTCCCAGATTTATTACAGATAGCCCTTTAACTAAATATTGTTAATGTTTAGCACGATTCGATAAGTAGATATTGTTAACGGAATATTCAATTTCCGACTGTTTTATAGCTGCATAAAAGTGGTCGAAAGTTGCATAAAAGTGGTCGGTAATTATGGCCGTCTAATATAAATCCGCTGATAAATAATCTCTCAGTAATCACTACCGCCATCTGGCGTCGCACGTAGGTGTCGGCACAATACTGCATTTCCGGTTACCCAAGCCGTACCGTCATAAGGTCGTATCTGCATTTGTATGCTGGGAGCTTTCCCATACCGGGCAGTTCGTGACCGCTCGCCTTGTTAACGCGATGACCCGACTTGAGATTATGCACTTACATCCGTTTGAATGATGACTGCTTAATTGAGGCCATGTGAAATGAGCAAGAAGGTTCGTGTATGTGTAAACAAAGAATATTTTTTGCACAAGAATAATGTTGTGGTAGCATTTCTAGATGAGCGAATCGGACTTGTCTATGAAATATTATAGCAATGAGTTTAATTTACTGACAATACTTAGGAAGTAACAATATAGTTGTTAATATTGAAGACGTAGGATGAAGTTGAAAATATTTGTTCATAATGAATGCACAAAATAAAATTAACTTAAGATATGTAAATACAAAAATCAACAAACTTTCTACACGCAACTAGCAAAAACCGCAAGGAAAACTCCCTAACCCTACACCCACCACAGACATAGCAAATAACTGTAAACGCAGAGGCGAACAGAACGATAAATTTGACGGCGTGGCCGCAGATCGGCTTTCTTCCGATCGGTAGATAACCGACGACCGACGACCCGCGTGCGAGCGGGCAACATAACCCATTGTCTGCGCCGGAGAATGTTCAAACGTTAGAATTGCCCTACACGTCTACTTTTTTATGAATACGATGTAAGTTAATGATTTTAATTAATTCAGAAATTGAGTTTATTGAAACATTATTTCTAAGTTTTCTATGGTTTTAATAATAACTAGCTAAGCCCTGCAGTTTCACCCGTGTAGGTTTCGATATGTTTTTTTTTTATATGCTCCGCTCCTATTGGTCGTAGCGTGTTATATAGCCTAAAACCATCCCGGATTAATGGGCTTTCCAAAGCAAAAATATTTTTTAAAATCGCATCAGTAGTTCCTGAGCTTTATATATTAGTATAGTATACTTTATATTTATGTATTTATTTGTTTTTTTTTATTACATAATTAGCATATCGGTTCATTAAAAAGCTAAAGATAAGCTAAAATTCTGCGTCTATCTATAACTATGACAATGATCAAAAAGATAAATGATTTCAATTCTGATATAAAAAAATGGAGTTATCGTCACAAACACCAACATCAACAATCAAACATCCTTTATCATAATACATCAAAAAACAAATAAAGACACGTCTACTACTAAACAACTCTGTGACAAGAACGAAGCGAACCATTAAATTCACGCCACGAATAATTGGTTTCATCAATGTACCTTACTTGTAGAATACACCAATTTAACTTGACACCTCCCCTAGCCCTCTTGACGTACCAACTCGGGTGACAGAAGAGAAAATACACCGTGTAGTGGAGGTCATATTATGTTGGAAGTATACGCGGTAAATTATGAGAATAAGTTCAATGAGTCTAGGCGACCTGAACACTTTTTATGGTGGAAGAAATCTGTGTAACACTTACCGACAGACGCATGCGTGGTATTAAGACATTTATAGTCCTAACTTACAATATATTCTATCCTAACTAATATGTATAATAAAAACACTTGTTTTTATCACGAATGTAAGTTTTCATTGCAAAAATATGACCAATATAGAAAACAGCACAAATACAGACCAAAATTCAGTTTTTGCAAAAAATCAAAACACTGTAACACTTCTTCTCATATTTGCCAAGAATCCCTTTCACGTATCCCACGCTGTCATATTTTTTCAAGACCAAGGTGTCATCCAATCCTTTGGCAGATCCGTCATCAAAACACTTAACAATACTGCCCACATTGTGTGCTTTGACCAGAATCAGAGCATGTTGTGGGAATATTTTTTTCTCGTAAATTGATGGTCATGGTTTCGTAGTTGTACTGTATTTGCAGATTTGTTTAATTGATGTTACGAAGCCAACAGATAATCATCTGGTACATGCGGAGGAGTATTTTTGTATATCGTAGGACAAAGAAAAGGAACAACAGTTCTAGAATCAATGCTGTCTTTAACTCCCATTTGGATTTTTAAACTTTTTGTACCGTAATTAGCTTCAGTATCAATATCTTTTCATCGGATCAATACTTTAAAAAACTCCAACATTCCCTTTGATCATGCAACAATACTTGCATATTCTTAAAGATATTATAAAAGAAACATAAAAATATCACTTATAAAATTCGCAGGTCTGTAATCAGACCAGTATTTCACAATAGCGGACCACAATCGCGATATTCGAAACGAAACCGCGGACGCGTCGACATACACTCCCGCGCATCACGCGCCGTCATTGTCCATTCTATAATTACCAGGTCGGACGGAAGACGGACCGCAGACACCTGTTCCGTTTTCACACGGCCGGTAACAGGTAAGTTCAGCCGAAATTTTCGGATCTCGTCTTGGACAACGGTGGTATAACTGTAGTAGTTTTTGTTCATCCGACACAAGTTTTTGTTTGATATAAAAAAAAAAAAATATTTGGTTTGAATATTTAAGGAAATACAATCAGTTAAGTTAAATTAACCAATGCACTATATTGGGTAACTTAACTTCACTGATTGTATTTTACAGAATTGCTGATTTAGCGGTTTTATTTAAATCTGCAAAAATTTTACCGTTCAGACCTAGAATTTTTCTCTCGGTTTCTCCAATTTTATTCTGTTTTATTAGTAAACAACCACTAATACGATATGTATGTGTGTTTAATCTGCAACTATTGTATAGTTTGCAAAAAGTATTCCATCACGCGCAATTTGTCACAGGAAAATCAAATTATATTATTTATCCCCCCATTATTTGCGTCAGTCTACCAGATGTACACTCCATGTCAATCTTCCATGTTTGTTTACCTAGAAATAGCAAACATTATGTCGTGTTGGGGTCACTACCAAACGTTTGGACGTCTATTCAATTGTCATAATTTTATTACAAGTCTCGCGGAAAATCTCGGAGATAATTTCTTTATTAAATTACTACAAGAAACAGAAGACAGAATAAAGTTGGAAAGGCAAAGAGTCAAGACCGAAGTTCAGCATTACGTCTCTAGACATTAGAGAATCAGCAGAGAGTCAGCAGAATTTAATCGATTCATGGTGGTTATGGAAAGTGTTTTGGACACCAATCCTAAAGCCCTAGTGAGCATCACAAAAACCACGTCAAACCAATAATTCATGCTAAATATAACGCGACACAATAATTATAAGTCATCCATCCATTCTGATCTGTGCAAAATCATATTCATCCACTAATACCATTTTTGCAATGACATGCACTTTTTGCCATTCAAATGGGGGACAGTTGTGTTTTTTCTATATGAACGTTAGAATCTGTCCCCATACTTCGGTACTGCAAACGATTACGCATATTTTTGCTCACACGTTATTAGGGGTGCCGTGTGTGAAAAAAATGTAGTATTATAAATAAAAGGAACCCAACAAAGGGATGGGAGAGCGATCGGGGTCACTAGGAAACGGCGGTTTTGATACGGGAATTTTTTTACCTGGCACTTTGGGGGATCTTTTTTCATTAAAATTTCGGGCCTCGAATTTTATAGAGGTAGCCAGTCAGTCTGTGTTCATCTACGAAGATGATCACATGCTATAAGACTTCAAACATCTTGGTAACGCAGTGGTCAGTGAACATCGGACTTGAACTTGACTCTTCAGTTATATGTTAGTGCTTGTGCTGTTAAGTTGCTCAGAGTGATTTTGTGGTGAAGAACAATGGATTTATCAACGCGGAGTAAGTCAAGATTTTTCGACTCTGGCATCGACTTAAGACGAAAAGGTATTTTCGCTTGAACTGAAAATTTTCCGACTTCGGTCGTATTGTTTATGTGATTGTCGAACTCCAGTTAATAGAGAAGGGGCAGCAATAAACGCGGCAATAACCAATACTGAAGACAAATTGGAAAGTAATAAGGCTGTGAAAATGATATCTGTCCCCGAAAGATATCTGTGTATGAATCTGAACGAATCGGATGCCGTTCACATTAACATATAAATGAGTGCGTAAGTGGACTGAATGTTATAGTGTAATATCTCCCTGCGTATAGATCGGCCCTGAGTTATATGGGCTACATAAATTGATATGATTTAATTTGGGTATTATGCTGAGATTAGATTGATTGCTGGCTAAATATAGATAAGATAGTCTATTATAATATGTAAAGTTAGATCTGTCTGGTTGTGTATCTTAGAATCTTTTTGGCACGACTATTTTTATGTTGCATTTCTGGTAAAATATATTTGTATATGCTATTTATTAAGATTTAGATAAGTTTCTTATGCAAAGTCTACTTCGAAGGAAAACTTCAAGTACTTAGTCTTCAGTATTGAATCCTTTAAACTTCACAAGGAAGTCTTAGAGAAAGGTAAAGCAAACACTCATTTCCTCAAACCCACACTTTATCAACATAAAGCGATATTTAAAAGTATATTTCAAATAAAACTGCATTCGTCTGCCGCATTGACCGCAAATACTCGGCCGCAGAGGCTGTATGTCAAAATAATGACTGTGAGGGTAATAGGCGAGGCTAGGATGTGTTCGTGATCTTTGTTTTATTTCAAATATATGTTGGTTTAATGGTGTTGTATTATGAATGGCCAGGAATTTTTGTTTTAAGACATTATAACAGTAACAAAGACAAAACGAATGTTAAAAAAAGAGTAAGAATAAGAAATTTTATTTGCCCAAACATGTGTATACATACAGAATAAAAAAAACTCATGCATGTAGGATCTTGAGCAAGAGTGGCTCACGACATGTCTGCCATTTCTCATTTCGTGCATATATTTTAGGTACATACATAATTATTATAATAGAATGGATGACTTATATTAAATTTTATATTATATAGGTAGCATGTAGCATCACAATTGTGATTTACAACAAAATTAAAACAATTCAAATTTTAATAAAATTTATAACATTTTAAGTTCCCCGCTACTACAGGACAACAATTACTACAATGTTAGTATACTTTTTTATTTATAATAATTAAAATGCACTTTTATTTAATCTTTATGAATTTTTTGGGGACTTTTATACATTTGTATCAATAGATCGGACCTTATAACTAATAATATTAACAATAAATGACATACTCTATCGGATATATATAATATACCTATAATCTCAGTAAATGTATGATATCTTCCTGTATGCCACACACCTCACAATTGCTCTTCATTTGTCTATCAACTTACGACATAGAGGTAGACATAGTTGATTCTTATTGGAAATAGTATAACTGAATTAATTCTGAATTGCTTTTTGTTTTCACTCTTTATTTCATATCATTAGCTACTTTATTAATTCAACTTAATGATCACTCAATTCCTTTACCATTTATTTCCATTTCAGAATTCATTACGCAAATTCCTTTCCATACTTCTATTTTATCATCGCTTTAAAATTTTAGGTCTCATATAAGTTTATTATGGTTTAAAAAGTCCATTTTCGCTGTAACAGTGCAAGGGTTGTAGCCAATACTGGCACCAGTCCCGACTGGACGAAGCTTTATGACCACATTTTTATGGCTTTAGGAAAAACTATACTTCATATTGTGCATGAATCCCGTTTATTTTTCGTTGTGTGTGCATTTTGATCTGCTAAGTTTTGGGCAGCTTCATACTTTTTGAACGTTCTGGTATTTTTTATATACCTAGGTTCATTACATTAGGAGTATTGTCATTAGTTCATTACATATATTTCAAAACGATAATAAAATTTATAGAACCTTAAGGAAGATTAAAAAAAACCGAAAACGAAAAAAGGAACAAATGAGTTTTTATTAATTTTAGCTTGAATTGTTCGCAGACTTTAGTTAAGGTAGTAGAATAAGGGACATCTACACTTTTTTACTTTCTGTGCAAATGACGACCCGATTGACGCAGTGGCTGAGTGATCGACTGCTGGGGTGCGTGTCGTGGGTTCGAATCCCGCTCGGAACAAACATTTGTAAGGCCTACAATTAGTTGTGCTGGGTCTGGCTGTTTGTGTATGTGACTTTATATGTTTGTAAACGCACCCATGATACAGGAGAAATTCCTAGTGAGGGACAACGTTTGTTAAAAAAAAAAAACTACGAATTACTCTATCTAGGATCTTTCTAGGCCAAATCAGTTATTTGCTATTATCAATTATCATTTCTACTAATAGTGTATTACCCAATTACCCCACTGAATGGAAGTTTTCTAGATTGATTCCAAATCATTTTCTTCTTAGGAAATACTCAACGAAATAGCAAAAATAAACTATACTGATTCTCTATCACATAATCAATCAGTAAATAAACTTAGGTACAATAAAGAAGAAGAGGCACTTGTAGTAATAAATACAGTCAGCCGCAATAATTAGTGGCGGGCAGTTAACGACAGTGCGGTTCTGGAATTAAGATTTTTGCCATAAATGCCCGGCGCCGAGATAAAACTGCCGGAGTAAGGATTAGGGGTTAAGTGTCCGCTTTAACGGGTATTGTTCTAGTGCTGCGAGTTATTGATATCGATAATAGAAACGTCTCAAGCGTGTTAAGCAAAGATAGCGAGGTTGGGTAAGTAATTAGGTTAGGTAAACTGTGGCAGTGTTTTATTTAAAGGTAGGTACATTTTGTTAGTCTTAGTTTTTAGCAGCTTAGGGAATATTTATAATTTTATTGTATCGATACTTTGAAGTAATACATACTTAACATACTTTTTTTTCTATAATATAAACTTGTGCTTGGCTGCAATCCCGCCTGATGGTAAGCAGTGATGCAATCGTTGATGGTAACGCGCGCTAGTTTATTAAGAACCCATTCACTCAAAAAATTTAGTGAATACGAAGGAAGAAGGCACTTGAGCGAGGTAAAGCAATTTTAAACCCAACGACGCGACCAACGATGTTGCGCCAGAGAGAGATTGATCTGGACACCCTCCAGGACGAAACTCCCGACACAACAACCTTTGGCGCATCGTACCCGGCACACATTGCAATAGAACTGCTCAGACCCGTCCTCCGTACGGTTTCACCAGGCGTCATGCCGGAACACAACGAATCGCACGGCGGCAAGACTTTGTCTGGTGGGTGGTAACTTCTGCCAACAGCCGATGATATGGCCTACCACCGAGAACCTACTTTAGGATATCGATATATTGAAAAGTTTTCTCTTGTGAGTCAGTTAAATAATTTCTATATATGCAGGTTATACATTTGATTATGCAGTTTATGTTCTTGACTTCGTTTTTCAGTTCACAAGATAAATCTTTTGAACAACTTCAAAAATTTTATCTATCGTTTCTATCGATATTTTCCGTTCCCATCCCTATGCCATCTCAGTGTAGTAGCAGACAGTCCGGTGTGGCGTTTTTATTGACACTCGTGCCGTGACAAATATCTTCAGGACAACACACCACACTCCTTCCCCTGTTCCACAAGGGTAGGTTAAGTATACGACCCGTATATTTTGATACGAATTATTAAACTTTTTATGATAAACCATAATATTCTTGATGTGAATAAACGAATAGGTTAGGTTTGTTAAGTATAGTTATCGATAGTTGGAATTGAATAGAAGTACAATTAGATGGTCATTTACCTAACAAAGCGAATTTATAAGCAGAATTCATTAGCAAGTTATGTTTATTTGGCACGATATTTTGCTTCTGCTTTATTGGATTTCAAAGCTTATAGAAAAGTAATAAGGCTTATTTTTGAGTGGAGTGGACTTGTAGAGAAAAATTAATCTAAAGTTAAACCGACATTGATACCGTTCAGAAAAATTGACAATATAAATTTTCATTCTCGATTTTTATACCCAACATTTTTCTATTAAGGGTTGTCCATCCGACTCCCCAGGCGCGGAATCATGTTACACACCTAAAGCAAAAAAGAGAAAAAAATTCAAATCCCTCTAACGAAGAGGCCAATACACAGGAGGCCTCTGTTTTTCTCCAGTTATTCCGAATATTCCGCCCAGTATTGGGTATCTGTAACACGATTACTGACCCGACCTTAATTTGATCAACCACCGTCGTGGCCGCTATTTTTTCGTGTTGTCAACCCCGTGGGAGACCTTATTTACCTGTGCTATGTAAAAAGGTAATATTGATAAGCCATCTCCTTTCTTGTTGATGACCCAGGAAAAATTGTAAATCAAAGTGTAAGATGTTGGATCTGATACTTTTTAACCTTACACTAACTCAGAAAATCATATATACTCTTTAATGTAAGGATTTTCACTTTTCTCTATCATTTTAATTCACAAAAAAAAAAAAACGTAAAAGAATCATTTAATTTCAGCCAAACTATACAAAATAAGAATCAAATGAAACAAGGTACTTTAGTAAAAAAAATAACAAATTCAGCATTGGACAGTGATCCCTTTAGCTCCCTTGGGTCGAGAGGAAAAAAACAACAAGATAAAGATAATCAGCCGTTTTTGTCGCTTGGAATTACGTCGGATAATTTGATTAGGTATCGGTGGGCGAGAACCGTCCCCTTAAGAGGTAATCCTATTTTATAGGTAGGCCCTTTAATCTGATAGATGCTAGGTGTTTTATATTGAAAGCTTTTGATTGTATTTTATGTTTATTGGTTATTATAATGACTCAGTAAACGACCGTTGCTACCAACTACCTAATCAACTGTTATTATGTATCTTTTATAATCATATAAACGTATTTTTTCTTTTTGAATATAAGTTGTATATAGGCATTTTGCAATTTACCTTTTTTTTTTAGTTCTTCTCAAGTATTTCTAGGTAGGTAGGTACTTTTAATCGTGTTTTAGTATTGTGTTTAAATTTTAGTTTTTATACTGTTACTTAGTATAAAAACAGAATTTTCGATAAAATAAAATAATATTATCATTGTAGATAACGATATGTATTTATTTTTACCAGAGCTTAAGTTTTGATTGACCGACGAAGGGAAATTTCCGATGCATACTTAATAAAATGTATATACTGATTTAAAGTACATAAAGTATACGCAAAATTCTCCCCTCCATCAGCTAAGTGTAATTATAGGTAAAAAAGCAAGGGTTGCAGAGTGGCCATGTTGAGAAAAGTGACGTCATTAGTACGCTGTTGACACAACCCGCCTTCTGACGTGAATGGCGAGCCTAAACTGGCTCTATGGGCGCGTTTCCAATATATAACTATGTATTTTTGCTGGGTCGTCATAGTAATGTGTGAAGCTATTTTTCATTTTAGAGGAGAAAACATTACTCACCTTATAGCAGGAAGTTCATAGCAGGCAAAATTAAAATGCTTTCAAATCGTGATAGTAACTTTTAAGAGACCCTCAAAGAATATGACAAACAACACTCTAAAGAGGTTTTAAATTTCCAACCCCTAAAGACGGACGTGGCCGAGAAAAGAAAATAAAAATTAAGCATTCCAAATCACACAAGTGTCCAGCAAGTTCTATAAACACAAAAAGCTTCAGATAAATTAAAACAAGCCTTAAATCTCAATTTGCCGACACAGGGCAGGCATTCTATAGGCTTTTGTGGCGTATGTCCATTTCCGACAACTCAGCCTTTGAATAAAGTAGCTGTCAAAGAAGCCGATGTCAAAATTCTTTGGTATTCATAAGTTGGTAAAGAAAACAGAAATGGTTAAAAAAGAAAAATTAAAAGTTTATACTCGCTCAAGCTTTTGCCTGTCAAGCCAAATGTCCTAGATGTCCTTTTAGTAAGATTTTGAGTTCTATGTTTCTGTTGAGATTTTTCAAAGTTTTTGATATATTATACCTTATTTAAAATTAGGTTATTATCGTCTGGACAGCATTATTGAAATGAAATGAAATCGTTTAATAAACAAATAGGATCACTGATCATTTTTACACGTCATTTTTTTATTTAACTAGATGGAGCCGGCATTTCCTAACTGACTACCTCTGAGAAGAAATAGCCGAAACAAAATCAGGGATCATCGTCTTTTTTCAAGTCCAGGCATTAAAAATGAAAATGTTTACGATCATTTAGTGACTTAAAGAAAAAAAAAAACAGTGTTTAAAATGTCATAATTACGTATATTGCTTAATAACAATGCTTAGCAGAGCGAGCAGCTCAGTCCCAAGCTTTACTGTCTTCTTAATAATTAGTGATTTTATAGTACCCCTTTTTGTAAAGTTTAGCCTTTATATAGCTTTTAAATCGTTTAATGGGTAATTTCGCATGTCCACGGGAAGCTTGTTGTAAAAGTGTATACATTGACCCATGAACGAGTTGCCTACTCTGTGGAGACGAGTGTGTTGTACAGCAAGATTGTGTTTGTTTCTTCATTCACTATTATATGATATATTCATTCACTAGCTTATATAAGGAGCCTTATCATTACAGATATCATTTAAACTCTTAAATAAATGAATGAATATATTTATTATACTCTTAAATAATATTCAATTTAACAACCTACCACATTTAACGGAACGAACAAACCAAATTTACTACAACAGAATACAATAAACACCCCCGCAACATTTGATATCCATTCTTATTATTTCTATTTTCGATTTATTGTCGGGAAAAACGTACAATTTCTATACACAATCGTTAGGGTCCCTGATCCCCTGCCAATTAACATTGGACGCGGTGGTCAGAACTATGTCAAAGTTAGACATATTTTTTGCCATTTTTCGTGACACATAGCACAGCAATCAATACACATCAATCTTAAACGTTCTAAAAGTAAACTCAAACTTTCAGCACTCCGTCAAAACCGTTAGGAACGTTTCGCAAATTAACACAGTGATACAATTCGCGGGCGGTCGGGACAAAATATAATTAATAATTAATGCAACGAACGGCCAAGTACAAACTTTGCTAACACAGAAGTTACTTCTGTCGTTGGCGTGACCTTTTCTGTGAAAAAACAAATGCAGAGATATAACTGGCATGTTGCGCCGTGTGTAGTAACGAGCTAATTTAAACTTTTCGGTATCTCAGTCCTTTCGGAGGGTGTCTCCCTTCTCGTCACCTGAGGCAACTGTCCTTGGTTAGGCGGTACTTTTCAATAAAACAGAAATAAAATCCAAGCTCTTCTCATATTGGTTTTCGGTTGAGAATAATTGATTTCACTTTTGGTTTATCAGCTTTTTTAATTGAATTGTCGGTTTAACGTTTTCTATTTAAATGTCGGGATTTCAAAATATATTGTAATGTATATAAATAAACATGTCATGTAATACACATGACATGTTTTGCGAAACAGTTGATTGAGTTTCTGCGTCATAATTTTAGTTCACAATTTACAGTCACACTTCAGAAAACAGATCAATCATGAAAATGATATCAAATCTAACCCCCACATAGCTACAAAATTGATCCATTTAAAGCATTCAAAACCAGGGCACGCTACCCTCGATATAGATAATCATAAATCACTCCAAACGTGAAAATCAAATATTTATGTGGGTGTAAAGTTTTGGTCCATACGGCGCATGTGTGGTGACCACTGTCCACTGGCGTGGCGGTGGGTGTGGCTTAACGTTGGTCCGAGTTGACCCACAGTCCACCTTTTCACGTCAAATTGATAGGGTTCGATTGTGTAAACGTTTATGTACTACTTGTAAGGCTTTTACACTTACACGTTAGATTTAGAAAGGGTTTAGCGGTATGTGCGTTAGTACTAGAGTCGTGAAGCAATAACGTACCTATTATGTAGGCGGATTGTTCGTTGCACAAGTGCTGTGAGATCGAATATCAGTGTATTAGTACTCATATCTAGGATACTAGAAGGGGGCTAATTCTTATATCGCACGAAAAATTTACCAAAATCTTTAACTATTCGTAATTTTCTTCGCTCCAATTACGAATGACAGTGAGTACTGCGTTTTCGTTTATACTTCGACGGTATCACTGAACGTTGTTTGATCAGGCACAGGATACATCCACCTTTACTTCCTCAGGAAGTGTTTCCATTTGCCACGAGCCATCACCTTTACAAATCTGTAAAAAATTAACATCAATAACGCGTGCATTTACATAATATACCCTCTAAACAAACTAGGTACGGCAATTCAAACAATGGCCGTCGAATCACGTAGTTTTTTCACTATATTAATTTAGTTCTCGAGTTACAATGCAATACAACCCCTATAGACATTACAGCGCTGCCTACTTTACAAAGAAATTGAAGGAAAAAATAATAATAACAAGAGTCTGAAAGGAGAATGTAAGGGCGTATACACAGTACTTATGTGAAATTAGCTCGCGAACGAGCTTTGATGTGCCGACCAATTGTTCGTGCGAAAGCGCCTTTATAATCCGAGGCGTCGCCACCGTGTCTTATGTTCAGCTATTTATATTACCTTGATGTCAATTAATATGTAAGGAGTTAATTATATACGTGAGATTTGTTCGGGGTTAGTCTTTGGACAAGCGAAGTAGAGTCGGAGAATATCTTTTTTATTTTTCATCCTGAGTGAATAAAATAACAGAATATTTTGGAGAATTGGTGGCCTGGTGGAAACAGCCGTCATTTAAGAATTGTAGATCGTATTTACAGCAGGCAGTAGGCGTTTGTCTTTCATAGACCATAGAGAGCGTTACGGGTCGCCAGAAACCCGAAAGTCTGACTACCAGTTTTACTAAATGGTCCGTATTACCTAGTAACTGGGTTGCGGAGGTCAGATAAGCAGTCGCTCCTTGTAAACTATTGGTATTATGCTTTATCCGATTAGACTTGAAGCTGACAACAATATAGTTGGGAAATGCTAGAAAGATTTTGTTGAATTTTTAATTAATAGGTTCCTACATGCAACATTAGTGAGATATAAGAATCATGTTCCAGTTCCGCAGAGATATTGAACCTACAAGAGCTCCCGTAGGTTTCATGTTTCGTGTTCCAGCAGTGGGGATATTAGGGACTCATTATAAAACGACATATTTTTATCAGATTATAAAATCAAGATTACGTTTTGGAGAAAAGAAAGCGTTTAAAGTTGGTTACTAAAATAAAATCACCTTTTAAAGAATAGAATTCCTGACATTTCGCTAAGAATATTTAAGTTACATATTAGCTATTAGCGTAGAAGTAGTTTCTATATCGATGTCTGATATTATGCTTACACGAGTCTCCAATAATATGTTCCTACTAAAGTTTCAAATCGCAAGGCTCTTTGAAAGTCCCGATTCTCAGAAATGACTCCTTTATTAGAGCGATAGATGGATTGATCTCGTGTCCTGGCATCTAAACTTTGAACAATAAATGATGCTATTCGATCACTATTAACAGATGTCTTCTGATTCAATGCTATTGTCGTATAGATTACTTCTAGAAATAGAATCACAAGTTTTTTTTTGCGTTTCCTTCCCGAGTGCTACTTCTAACAACTTGAACATAACACTAATATAATTACGGTATCTAATCACAAATACAACCCAGAATCAAAAACCATAATTATAACTTATTAATATATTATTTATATCGCACTCTAACATCTGTTCCAAAAAAATCGATTAACTTTCTTGTCCCAACAAAGAAAATAACCCTTTAAATACGAACCGCAGTCCAAGATGGTTATTACAGGGCTTTTGTGCCCGGCTAAGCGGTCAACCCTACAACTGACACCTCACGGTACCGTGAAGACGACAACATGTAATTATGTGTCATTTAACACTTATAAGATTGAAAGAAAGTGTCATTCATTGCCCATATGTCGTGGACGAATGTTGTGCAACACTTTTTTGTTGTTATAATTGGCATCAACTGGGCTGTCTTTTAAAAAAGTGTGTCGCGTTTAGCAGCGGTTGGTTGTGGCATTTTATATTTTGTGGTTATAATGCGAGTCTTGAACATTGTTGCAAAAAGAAAAAAATACATGAAATACTAAGTAATTAACATTTAAATTCGCATTTATTACGATTTAGGGTATTAAGAATTTCTAATGATAATTTAAATTGGGAAGCTTAGACCTGCGTTTCTTTGAATTCTCGCAGTACAAACTTATATTCAGTATTGGTATGGATTGATTAATTATCGAACTGCAAATAACTTGAATTCATTGAACTGTAAAGTTTGCGAACATAATAAAGCTCACAGCTAAACCATGATACACCACAGGACCGAATATGCAACTAATATCAGTCACTAAATGTCAATAAATCTTTTAATTTTTTTTTTTTTTTTTTTGTTATAAAACATCTAAAGAGTTTTCCTTTGTACTTTTATTTTAACAAAGAATTGTGATGCGATTTCCATCACAATGGATATAATCTTGAAGAAGGTTTAATTGCCTTCAAGATTGCCTAGTTTGGGGTCATCATCTACATATAATCTAGTCTCGTACAAATTGTGATAATAAAAAAATCCTACAAATTTGCGAAGCCGGAGCACCTCTTGTTACAAATCTTACAAACTCTGAATTCAGCACTAAATACTGAAAATTTCTCTCCAAAATTCACAGATATCAAACTATGTGATTACCTTCCAGCGGATGCGGACAGCGCGGCAGAGGGTGGTGGGTCCCCCATACCGGGGGTCCCAGCAGACACCCTGACCTGTGGAGCTTGCCGCAGGGCCTTCGCCCTCGCTGACATCGTACGCTTCATCCAGCATAAGGTGTCCTCCTGTGATAAGGACTTGACGTCTTATCATTGTTATAGTGCTGGTGAGTATCAATTTGTTTTAACGGATAAACACTACTGAAGACCTCGGTGAGTTGCAGGCTTTACAGTTCAGTTTTTCTTTCTGATTTTTTGTATATTATTTTATACTAACTTTCCGCCCGCGGTTTTGCCCGCGTGGAGTTCGATTATATCGCGTTTCCAAGAGAACTATCGTATAATTATTATTCCCAAGATCAACTCTATCTTGTACCAAATTTCAATGAAAATCAGTTCAGTGGTTTAGACGTGAAAGCTTAACAGACAGACAGAGTTACTTTCGCATTTATAATATTAGTAGAGATTATAAGAAACGAGACTAAAAATGAGATGTTATGTATTATTCTTCATTTTGAAAGCGAAGTATGTATTTAAAGCGGATTGAATATCACAAGGTATCCTACGCCTACAGACGTTAACCAAAACTGTGATAATGTTATCATCAATTGTCCAATGGGATTATTGGCTGTATATATGCATTCATATATATGTATTATAACAACCGGCCGGTGTTATGGCCTCGGTGGTAGGCCATAACATCGGCCGCCGGCAGAAGTTACCACCCACCAGACAAAGCCTTGCCGCCAAGCGATTTGTCGTGTTCCGGCATGATGTCTGGTGAAGCCGTACGGAGGACGGGTCTGAACAGTTGTGTTGCGATGTGTGCCGGGTACGATGCGCCTAATGTTGTTGTGTTGGAAGTTTGGTCGTGGAGGGTCTTCAGATCGTTGGTCGTGTTGTTGGGTTTAACATTGCATCACCTCGCTCAACTGCCGTCTTCCTTCCTATTCGCTCAATTTTAGTGACTAGGTTCTTAATAAACTAGCGCGCTTTACCATCAACGATCGCATCACTGCTTACCATCAGGCGGGATTGCGGTCAAGCGCTAGTTTATAATTATTAAAAAAAAAAAAAGTATTATAACAAGTTGGGAAGATTTTTTGAATAACATAAATAATGTTAAATTATTAACCAAAGAATAATTTCTTGGGTTCCTAATAAACATGGAAAATTCTATTCCACTTACTTGACATCGAAAACTGCGTACAAATATTTTAAATTAATTTTACGTTTCCAAACACAGGACCGAATTCCGACCAAGAAGATGGCTCAAGGCCAGGCCAGGTCTCAAGTGGGAGTACCAGCGCTCGTAGGCCGTCTCTCCTCACTGCGAGGAGGCCTCCTAGCAGCAGAGTACATACCCCGCCCCTCGCCAGCCCGTCTATAGCTCATCCTGACCTTTTAGAAGATGGAGGAGCTTCGAGCACTCCTAAGAGGCTGTTGGACGGTAAGTGGTTACTTTTGATACGTTTGGGCCCTAATCCACAATGGTCACCATTCCTTACTTCGAAACCACGTCATTGCTTTAGTTTATCACGACATCTTTGTTATTAATGTAGTATGACACAATGGCGTGGTTTGAATTGTCAAAATCCATACGCTTGACAATCAAATTCCTTGCCTTTCCTTTCCTTGAACAAGATACGATATTGAAGTTTATTGCACATAGTAAGTTTTCACACTCACAGACATTATCCGAGTCTTGAAACCAAATAAATCAATTCTTAAAAGTAAATATCAGTTATAAGTTCAACTATAATCGATACAATTTAAGATCATTTCTATGAATATGCATTATATCATTAATTAATTACTGATGTATTTTGTATGAATCTCAATGTAAAAACTTAAGTATAGTTACTATAAATGATGCCCTTGCATCGGATGAAGAAACAGCTTTCTTCATCAAATTATTCACAGTCCGATTCTGAGGTAGCAAAATAAACAGACTGAACGACAATGCAAGATTCAATTGTTCTGCCAAAGAAAGGATACATTAAATTATTTACACTGGTAACTATTCAAAATACTATCAAACCGTAGCGTGGCTTTTTACACCTGAAATTTCTAACGGGTATTTTTAATCCTATAGGAGACGTAGGAGTATCAACGCCTAAAAGGCGAGCCTCAACGTCACCAATGCCATCAAGTTCCCCTGACGAAGATATTAAGCCGAAGATCAAGCAGGAACGTATGGATACTTCAGCGTCACCCGAAGATCTCAAAAAATCGAGGACCGAAGTTGCTGATGCCGAGTCCAATACTATGCATAGTGGTAAGTGTCTTTTACTTTCAAGTATTATGTTATCAGAAAGAGTGAAACGTTTATAAGTGATTCTTATTCTAATGGTAAAGTGTCTGCATTAGCTGTATATATATTGTGTTGGACCGGGTTGAATAAAATCCTTCATTCAATTTTCAAGTTCTCTAATGATCCTCTTAAACAAACTACTGTAAAAAATCATAATAACAAACTCTCAAATTCTTTGTTGACCATGAGGGCAAAACATTAATTATTCTCTTGTTTAAAATATTAAATGTTCAAAATACAAAATATTGGTAAACGTAGGTATATCATAATTTAGTAACGCATTGGACATGCGTTTTACATCTGCTTATCTTTAAGTTTCAATAAATGTAGTAAAAACATCGATAGCGTCACCGGTGTCTTCATTTCTAAAATCCAGTGAGACTATTCAGAGCAGGATAGTTTTGTCTGTGATTCAACCGACCAAAACATTCCATAACCAGCCAAAAGGCGGAAAGGACACGTGCGAGAGAATGCCATTTTTACACTAGATGTCACGTCATCGGCATGACGGTCCGGTGTTTATTATATTAATGATTCTTTCTTAACTTCAAAGGATTCTTTGGAGACATTTTTATCTTCACGATATGACTTTGTCACGCAAGATGTTGCACAATGACAATGTTGGACAATCATGTGGGTTTTGCTTCGTCATCGTCTGTCCATACATTTTGGATTGGGAGTTAATCCTGTCTTTGGTAACAGGATGTTTCGAATTGTGGGTTGTTATTTGACTTCTCTTCTTCTTCTTGTATGATTTGACTCTGAAATGTTCAGAGAAAATATTAGCATCCATACACGTCCCGACAAACAATAGTATTTATTATTTCTAACTGAAACAAATAATAAGTACTATTGTGTCATATAAATACGAGTATATAAAATTTTAATAATGGTACTAAATCATAAACTTTCTCGTAGTCTAGCGTTTAACGTTAAACTTTTCTGCTGAAATAGATATTTCATAGTCTTAAAAACCATTTAATAATAGATTTACCTTTAGATTCGCTTATACATAAACTCGTTAATCCTTAAAACCGTTTCAATAAAACGTAAAATAAATAAAAATGAAGGTAGTTGAACATCTGTATAAGCGAGCAATCTTGCGGGGGTGGTTCGAGAAATAATCTATCCGAGACTAACCCTTTGTGCCACCAGATGTGCTGTCATTTGACACTTTTGTATTAAACCCGTTGCACAACAAAGCCTTTCCTTAAACCCGAAAATTGTGCACCGTTCAAAATATTCGACCCGCATTCTGTCAACCGCTATGAAATAGTAACTTACAAAGGAGGAGGAAAAAAATATAAATTTGCCGCTAATTTCTGTTCTTTTACTAAATATTAAAAGTTTATTACTAAACCAAAACCATGATCATTATATTTGGAAATGTATAAAGTTTTAATTTTGACCAAATTCTGCGAGAACGTTTTAGGTAAAAGATAACTATATATGTACAAAAATCTATTTATATTGGTCACGTAATGTCACATCTTTATACAAATATCAATCGCCAATGACTCTTCTTACTGATAAATAAAAGCAAAACCTGTTCGCATTGTTTTTAACGTATCGATAAAAATATCAAAATATCCGATTACTAGATATAAAGTTAAGTTTGATAATCCAGTGGATATGAAACGTCATTGTTATATCTGGACACTAAATGTGACGTTATTGCGTTGCTGTATATCAGGGTTGCGCTATCCGAGTGTCAATTGCAGGTTGGCTTCAGCACCGGTTGTTTCGGATTATTGGGTTTATCCTAAACGTTCATATTAACCCTTTCGGCTGAGCTGTCAGACCAACCAGTTTCAATCTACCACGGGGACCCCATCATAATAAAATATAGCAATATATTAAATAGATAACAAGAAACAATAGAGCCAAGTCCATAAATCCACTCGACTTTTAAAACCGCATTCATAACGGAAGCTTATTGTCAAAACAAGAACATAATTCTAATGGTGACAGAAAGTCGCGACCTCGTGCCAACTTAAAAAAGGGATCTTAATTTTAATTGTATTATTCCGTACATATTAATTAACCCCATCGCTGTACTCATAGATAAAGGGGATGATTTAGGAGAAAAAAATTATTTGCATGAGCACACGATTGACGCACGCGTATTGTTGTCATCTGCCTTTTGTGATGACCCTTACATTAACTGTGGCCACGTCAGTGGCTAAAGAGCTCATGTTTTATAAATAATCTATTCAATATTCAACCTTTCTACATCGTTATTACAGTTCAATGTCGAGTTGTATCCATTGGGCGTTAATGGCTGCCTGTGTCCCGATGGCTGCGATATTATAATTGTCAAAGATGCTACCGAGGTCCCATTGTTAGAGACGGTCTTTTATAATTTTTTCAAAGATAAAAAATGTTTGGCGTGTTCCTGACACGTGGTATACGCTTGTACGTTCGCCGTGACCTATGGAACTTCTTTAAGCGTGACACAATGCTTGTGGATATTTTTAGTTTTTGTATTAACGGGAAGGTGGCTAAGTGGCGGCTTTGGAATAAGTGGGTTTTAATTTTAGACATGACGTCTGCGACTTTGTGAAATGTGAGGGGAAGTTTGTCTCGTGACTATCGCGTGTCCTTTGAGTTGGGAACGTATTTAGGAGTTTAACGCATTTAGGAAGTTAAAGTTTGTGCAATTGTCGCCTGTTTTTCTTAGTTCGGGTGACATTTATAGGTAACAATAGCAGTTGGTCGACGCGACATAAGAATTTGTATCTACAAAGTGTCGCCAGAGTTATTACCATCACAAAACAGAGTGAACCAATGGCCGTCAGTTGTTTGTATCAAAACAAATATTGTATCAAGTGTAGATGAGTCCAGTGTTTGGTCTTCTTTGTTTGGTTTACGAATTAATGAAGGATTGTCGGAGCGGATATGTGTTCAGTATTCATGTAATATTGTTGAACTATATTTTTTCTTTTGTGTTCTCCCTTTTGTATGGGTATATATTTTATTTTTGAGGATATTTTTAACTGTTTTATTAATTGTATTCAATGACCCTCTGAACGCATGGACAATGATAGCCGTATTGATTTCTGTAGGAACCCCAGATGAAATTATCGTTTTAACCCGACATGCACGGTCTAGCGCAACTTAAAACGGTCAGCTGCTGCGGCTCAAACAAGCGAACGCTTTTTATTTGCCCACTCGCGCGAAATAAACGTCAACAATGAATTTGAAACGGAGTGCGGGGTGGTTCTATCTTTGAACTAATTACGCATTCATAGACCGTACTTCTGATAAATGATCACCCCCGCAAATGATTCCTCGATTAACTCCCGTCCAAGATATTTCCATATCAAGACATGTTTTCTTAAGGGTCGGCCACAAAAGGGCCATCTCGGCGCCCAATCTTTAATCCTATCTCGGGGACCTTTGCGGGCAAATTTAAATTTCTTTAGAAATATCGTCCTTATTATGTACGTGCGGGTTTCTATTCCTAGCGACGTTCGTGGGCGAGATAACGTAAGTTAAGTCCGAGGAGAGATTGTTGTGAAAAAAACTACCGCTAACTTTGACGAGATCCCATCTGCTGGGTGCTGCCCATTCAAATTTGATCCCTAAGACTGATGCGTAAATCTGCGTTTTGTTCGAGAGCTCTTGGATTAGTAGAACCTTATTTTGTATATGAGGTGATAAGTCTTTATGAGGGGTCAACCTTTTCTATAGTGAACCTCACCCTTTTAGTGAAAAGAGTCCGTTGATAGCTGATTTAGGAATGGTGATAATGCATTCAGTGTGTGTAAATATATCATAGATTTATTTTATGATAGATTGCCTCTCGACTTTCAGCCATTGGATTTTGGTAGATTTTGTTAGATATGTGGCTATAGGTACAGTATGTTAAGAAAACCCTGTCCGACCCATAAGGATAATAAAGGTTAGGTAAACACATGACCAAATATAATATAAAATTTTACGTAATCATCATAGTACCAATACAAATGAATTTTGAAATTATCTTTTTTTCCCGCGAATTAATTCCAACTTCCCCGAAATTTGGTATTTTTTTAAAAAGTGATAACACCGATATTATTATTAGCGAATAGCGATGCGACCACGTGCCGCGTGCCCTACCGCCCGCCGCCCGCGGAAGGGTGCTTAACGCACATTTATCAAGTTACCTCTTTTTGCGAAATAATATTTATTTTTTTAGGGGGATTTTTTTTAAGTTTAGCCCGGTTTTGTATCCATTAGTAGAATCAGTTATCGATACCTAACAACACCTTCACGGGTCGGACAGGGTTTTCTTAACATACTGTATAAAGACCTATATGATAAGTTTGAAATTTTAAAGGATTGTGATGCATTGTGCGGTGCAGTGTGCAGTTGAATAGCTGTCATACTTGCTTTGTGTCTGTCCACGTGGGGGCGATGTGACCGTTTGTGGAATGCCTTAATTAAAATTTGCATTTCGATTGATAGCTGTGCAGATGTGAGGCTAGATGTGACTAATTAGTTAAAGTATGTCCTTTTGGTATAGGTATGTGTTTATATCAAAGAGCTATATTAGATATACCTAAGGCGACAGAGTTGTGGATATAAAAAATATAGTTTAAAAAACTAAAAAAAAACATGCTTTTAAAGAATATCAAACTAAAAAGTTAAAAATAATTAAAAAAAAGTATGAGGCGCTTTGTGCCATATTTTTTGTATATTAAGCGCCTCACGCTTTTTTTAAAATTATTTTTAACGTTAGACATTCTTTAAAAGCATGTTTTTTTTTTAGTTTTTTAAACTATATTTATTTTCAAATTTTTAGTACGATATTCTGTTTTAAAAAATGAAACGAACGAACGAACGTATTGAAAACGGTGGGACATTTTACAATAATGAGCCGCTCACTCGTAGTCCAAAGAGTTAGAAACGGACAGACAAACAAGCAAGCAAACATACAAGTGAAGCTAATAAAAAGCATGTAATAATAGCATTATTGGTAAGATATACAAAACTATAAACCTATTTGTAGTTAAAGATTGAATGGCCATGATAAAGCCAATATTTAAGTAGACCAAATATGTGATATAGAAAGAGTATAGTCTAATGAGATTATAACAGATAATGAAGAAAACTTGATGATCTAAAATCAAAAGTGATATTGAACTAAATGACGTCTGCAACTATTAAAGCTAAGACCATACTTTCCATATTGGCCGCTTGACTTCTAGAAGTTATTTAGCAGGCCCATCATTGAAACCATGTATATGAAACGTGTACAGAAAATGGTAAAATATACATGAACAGCACTGGTTCTTCGGATGATATGAAATTATATTGAAAGGATTTCAACTCATAATACTCTAATGATTGATACCAAATTTTCGGTTTCATAACTTTCATAAATACTAATAACAAATGTATCACAGAACTGCAAAGGTCAATAACTACGCATTGCACGTTATTTTATTTGCCAAAATTAATATAAATCCCTTCTATAATTCTGCACGCCTAGTAGGTATCTTAGTAGCGGTAGGTTGCTACGATAGGCGGTGTACTTCCCCATAACTTCTGAACATGTGAGATAGGATGAAAAATCACTTCCAAAATCTTGTGATATCTTTTAAGTATATACAGGATATCCCAGAAGTCGACATCAAATCCGATTCGGGTTAATCTATATAATTTGTTATAACATAAAAATTAGTAAGTTGTCAGAAAAATATTTAAAAACTCTAAGAAAGGCTATAGGCTATTCAACGTCACGCCAAGAGACATGGAAACCAAGCAGGAAGAATAGAATGCCAAAAAGAACATCAAAAGAAACGGTGTAATAGTGCGAGTGGGCGAAGGGACGAAGTTGCAAGCAGAAACTAGTGCTGTAATATATTCTCCACATAAACAAGCAACACTTAAACGCATCGGTGCGCTGAATCAATTTTAAAGCGTCCACCTACCCTCCCTCAAATTTTTATTGTTTTTCCAACATTTTTTGTAATATGCGATAATGGTCGTCACACATGTGTCGGCAAGTTATTATGAGTTTAAAATAGCCCCACACAACGTGTCAGAGACGAATTTTTGTGAACATTTGTGTCTTGATTTTGGGCTTCAGGACGACGTAATGTGTTAACATGTCTCGAGATGTTAGGGGTTGTTGGATTACTTGTATGTTTAAGTGTTTGCTTGGTGAGTTTAGGGTCTGTTTGCTTCCGTATATTGCATTTGTTTTAATGGCAATTAGACATTTTTCACTATTTCTGCCTATGATAAAAAGAATACTTATGTATAAGAACCTATAAACGATTTTATTTGATTTGATACTTGAATAACCTCCCCAAAAAAATTGAATTGGGCATAGGATTTTTGTTTTTTTTTTTTTCAATCAATACATTGAATAAATATTTATTCGTCCTTTACACGATGTATTTTTTATCAATTAGAGCTTTACTGTTCCGATTCTAATGATAGACTGCATGACGTATTGATTCTACCTCATTCTAAAACAAATATTGATTCACATAAATGGCTACGATAATTTCCCTTAAAATTTTTCAATAATTCTGACCAATAAAGTTCCTCCCTCTAAAACACTGACGCTCTACTTACATAAGGGTGTAACTGCGAGGGTGTCAACGTTGTAACAATTTATGGAGTAATTTGATAGTTTACAAAAATCACTGCTTTACCGCATTTAGGAGCGGCCATAGACATACCGGTGATGGCTTTATTGAATGTTTAGCTAATTAGTGTTTATTATTATCAAATGGTGTATTATGGTATAGAAATATAATATTGGTTTATTCTTAAGACAATTTTAGTGGTAAAAGAAGTTGAACAGATTTTTGGGTTATATCAAAAAGTGAAGTTTGACAATTGACCGTTGCTGCCACATGCATGACAGTGACATTAACTATGAGGGTAGCGTTTAGTATTCTAGTTTATGATAAAAGAAATATTTATTTTATACATATTTAAATACTTATAGTAAGCGAAATAATTAATGCATTTTATAGTAGTAGCTTCTGAATCGATTTTTATCATTTTTAATGTGGATTTTTTTTTCCTATAAACATAAATTACAATCTAATTCCTATCTGAACAAAATGCAAGAAATACCTACCTACTAAGCTAGACCCTTTTACGTAGGCGGTTATGTGAGGGCGTAGATATGTGACCAAAATATTGTCCTGGTATCTTTATAGCTAATTTAATAAATAAGCACTAGCATAAATAAATAATAGTAAAAATCCCGTGCGTGTATTATGATTAAAAATAATACTATTATAAAAATATTTCTCGATGATAGGCCTTAACATCGGCCGCCAGCAGAAGTTACCACCCACCAGACAAAGCCTTGCTGCCAAGCGATTTGTCGTGTTCCGGCATGATGTCTGGTGAAGCCGTACGGAGGACGGGTCTGAGCAGTTGTGTTGCAGTGTGTGCCGGGTATGATGCGCCTAATGTTGTTGTGTTGGGAGTTTGGTCGTGGAGGGTCTTCAGATCAATCTCCCTTTGGCGCAGCATCGTTGATCGTGTTGTTGGGTTTAACATTGCATCACCTCGCCAACTGCCGTTTTTCTTCCTATTCGCTCAGTTTTTCTGAGTGACCTATTCACTCTTAATAAACTAGCGCGCTTTACCATCAACGATCGCATCACTGCTTACCATCAGGTGGGATTGCGGTCAAGCGTTAGTTTATAATGATTAAAAAAATAATAATAATACTAATAAACATAATATATGGGTGGTGTATGTAAATTCTATGATATTTTGTATATAATACTTAAATACCTGTATATATGTCTTACGAAATTAAATGTTAATTTATATAAATAAACACAATACTACTAATATTAATAATTATTTCTTTGATATATTTGTGTTTAAAATTTAACGATAAAAGATCTAATGTCTATAAACCTAATATTACAAACTTTTATAAAGTTGCTAATTGAAAATAATAAATGCATTAAAGATCAGTTCTTTTCCTTCAACTTCCAACTACCCAACAAAACAAAAGTTATGAAACCAAGAAAAAATATCCATTCACAAAGCCATATAAGTACTTAAGCATTTATATCTGTAGTTTTTCTTACTTCAACACTTATTGCGGAATATTAATAGTCATTAAAACTCAGGTCGGGGTCATTTCTTACATAGCTCACCATTATCTTTTGTTATTTCGCAAAACACTTGTGCACTCCGCATTGTCGGTCAAATCGGTCAATTTGTGTACATATTTGAACAGTAAGTCACAAATTCCTTTTTCAGTAGCGTACTTATGACCCAGACGGCATTGAATGACGTCACGTTTTCTTAATGATCTGCAGCTAATATTGTATGAATAATTGTATTTACTTTAGTATTATTACAGATTTATATACATGATTTTACGAATGGATAATATAAATTATCACTGTCAGTGTTGAACAAGATTCATTGCGTGATTTATGTTGTTGAACGGACAAATTTTTCAAACATAAGAAGCGATGAATCTGCAGTATTCTTCAAAATCTTTCAGATTTTGATAGGCTCCTTATCGCCTGCAGACATGGCTTAGGCTGTTGCTATGGAGATTAATATACTCTCACATACACAACATGTAATGTAATTAACGCAGACCCTCAAACACCCCAATTAGATTATTATGTTCTAATCATAATACATACACTGCATTTTTAATTTAACATGTATGTATATGCATTGTTATTTATTAAATTAGTTATACCAATTCTTGGAAAACGAAGACCTTAACGTCCTTGGAATAAGGTTCTATTTCTTTATTTTGTATTGAATTTTAAATTTGTATGAATACAAGTAAAACAGCTATTTTAAAAGTCTGTGCAAACATCAGATAATATGAAAAAGATTTCCGTAGTTTTGATTGGCACGGTCGGTCCTGAGACGGGTGACCATCTTTCACAGAAATCTTAATATTATGATTTCTGTGCCATCTTCACATACGAAGTCCTTTCCATGTCTTGAAAAGCATGTTAAGCTGTTGGCACCAGCTGTCTGTCGAAGGGTTTCGTGGAGGTCAGATAAGCAGCCGTCCAATATAAGTATTGGCATTAAGCTGAACTCAGATAGTTCTGGAGCCGACCACAACATACATAGTTTAAAAAAGGCAGGAAGATTGATTTTTGACTTCACAGTAAAATTTTATGTAAACAAATTGAAACCAGATGCAGTTGAAAGAAAATGATGATACATATGTTTTTTAACTTTAGATCGAAAGAATATATCTCTAAAAACATTCACTGTATTTGGCGCCCAACCAGTTCTGTCCAGGAAATTTGTATTTGGGAAATTTTATTTTTCTCCAGGAACAACAACATGTCTTCCAGTTATGGGTCACAATTTGCACCATTCGGGTTATAACTTCGCACTAGAATAAGGCTAAGTGCTTACTGTAAGCGGGTTGGATTGACCCCAAAATGGCCTTTTTTTGTTAGGATGGGAAATCATCAAATGACTTCTCCCGCTCTGGGCGGAGCGGAAGGGCGTGTCAGACTTTTACTGACTAATTACCTCAAAACTCGTTAACATTAGAAATAGTGTTCTGTTAGGTGATTGAGTAACCCGAAAACAGTAGGAAAGGCTTTCACTTTGACAAATTAACAACATTCAATGCGTTATTTGTATTATTAAGCAGACAATTTTATCGAATTGAAGCAATGGATTAGCAATATGATTCAGATTCTGATTGATAGGGTGGTACTGTGGCAATTAGAGTGTGGGTAGGTTCCGTTAAGTGTCTAATGAATAAGTATTATAAATAAAAATAGTTATGTTAAAATATACATGATATTACATCTCGCCTTGTTTAGCCTTACCTTTATTTACCCTTCGGTAAATCAGAAGTTTACTCATTTTCCCAGCATTTCGTTAGTAATGTTAAAGTTTTATGTAAGGAGCGAGCTTATTGCTACCATCCAGGTATAAATCTAGAGTCTGTTAGAAAATACTTTTACTAATGTGTCTATTGCTGTCTACGCAAAAGGAAAATTTTCTTTCTGTAGATATGACATAGAAAATAACTTGAAGATGTTTCCAATAAAATCCATCATATCATCATCAGCTTGGCAAATCTTTTACCAAACCCACTTTTCCCAACCTTTTAACAGGCTCAAAAGTAAATACCCCTCCATCTTAATCTTTTCATACCCCGCTGATCGCTGGCAGTCTATACAAATCTCAAGGGGGGTAGTGGAGCGCGGGCGGAAGGGGAAGGCGGTCATTCAGCGCAGCGGCGCGACGGACATCCGCCGCATAACAAGTCGATGGCGAGTCTCTACGGAACGCCGTTCTTATTTCAAATTTCGCATAGATTCAAATGAAGAACGCATTTTAAGTTCGACTTCGCTTCGAAAATGGTCGTTAATTTTTCGGCGTTTGAACGATTGGTGGTTTAATTGCAACGGCTTTTTATTTGAATTAGGATGTTCGAATTTTCTTTTCATTTTTCTGCAGTCTGATTGCCAATGATTGGGTTGTTTTATTCATCAGATCTTATAGCAGATATCATTTAGTTAAATGATAAACTGAAAGTTAAATCTTCCGTTTACATACATTTTACACTCACAGCTAAATCAAGCGTAGACATACACCTAGAGCTGTATATCGAAGTAAATAAACAAGGCTGTAGTACACACTCCGGTTGTCTGTAGTTTCTAGTGGTGTCCGCGAGAGGCGCTGGGGTGCGAACAACTGTTGTCGTCGCCGGAAGCAGCGCTGGCGGCTTCCGGCCGAGGAATGTTCTATATGGGCCGTTAGAGCTTCGCGTTTTCAGTTTTAAGTTTTATTTTTTCTGCGAAATGTGTTTGCATTTCTAGATTTTTATAAATTGTAGAGATATGAGAAATTAATTTGTAGTCCTCTATTACTAAGCAAGGGATATTTTTTATTAAGTTTAAAATATAATAATCCATGTTTTAATGACTAAGTACGAGCGAATAAAATTATTTCGATATAGTATTTGTTTTTGAATATAATTTAGAATTGGGACATATCTTTTTTGTTTGCCCAAATTCAAATAAATTAGCCGCTATACCTATGTAAAGCAAAACATTCAAATGGAAGTTTAAGAAAAAAACTTACTTTTGCTAATCATTACTTTGACTCAATCCTCAGAGAAAAACACTATATTACATATATCGCCACCTTATAATTCCCACCCAATAAAAATTACACAAAAACTGCATACATACATAAATTACGGCACTCCACGGCCACGACAACCGGATACGCTTTCCCGAGCTAAACGTCCACCCGGTGGGCGGTGGGGGTCACTTTGGCACCCCCGTAGACCCACAGGGCTCCCCGTGTTTAAAAATTTCACTCCCGGTGGTTCCCAGCCCACACAATGCCCGGTAATCAGCGATTGCCTTTTGAAATCGAAACGCTCATTACACATTTTTTCTCGTGGCCGGATAACCGTTGCGTTTTCCGGATGCTTTTGTAACGTATTGATATTTCTCGTAGCGATAGTTTTTATTTCAAATCGGTAATTAGCGTCTTAGAACTGCCCACATGAAATGGGATTTTTTATATTTATTCTTTACTAGCTTTCCGCCCGCGGCTTCGCCCGCGTAGATTTCGGTTATATAGCGTTTCCAAGAGAACTCTTCAAAAGTCCGGAATCAAAACTATCCTATGTTATTTCTCAAAGTCAACTCTATCATTGTACCAAATTTCAATAAAATCAGTTCAGTGGTTTAGACGTGAAAGCGTAACAGACAGACAGACAGACATAGTTACTTTCGCATTTATAATATTAGTAGGAATAGGATTTTTTTTTAGAGATTCTTGCCCGTTCTTCTCAACAGACACTATCGCCAAAATCTATACCTGACTACTGTAAGGATTATTCCTGCATCAGAGCATTAATCACCAATCTAATAAGGCCTAAAAACCTTTTTAGAACGTCACTTGATTTTGTTTTTAAAATGGTCAGATGTAGGTTTGGTGATAGTACTTACTAGGCTTTGGAATTAGTAATTAGCTTTATCCGAAGACCCTTAACTATTCAAAAGGACCTATAGAATTGTCTCGGTCGTAGATAGACATCATCGAACTCCCGGCCACTAAAGGCGCGCGCTTGCGGGCAGCGGTCAATGGGTAGTCGCCGCACCGTAAGGACCAGGCTCGGGTCGATGGCGCATCGTGACGGGGTCCATTAGAACCTATGCATGCTAGGGCCGCGTGTTGTTCGAAAGAGAATGATGTTTTATTCAGTAAAAGTCTGACACTCCATTCAGGTCCGCCCAAAGCCAGAGTGATCATTTGATAATATGCTAAAACAAAAGATACATATAGATAAAAACGGTCAGGAACCTCCACGGACACTAGCAATTGCAATACCAATTCCAAATAAATTATTATAATTAAATGTAGGTATACAAAGTTCCACTTTTATATGTCTTAAAATAGCAAGCTATCACATACACCGTTTAATCCCATCAGCCGACCACCCAAACGTCAACCCACGCGTCTTTTACCACACTTAATTATCAACCACACATGACCACAGATGGTATCGACCACCGATTGAAAATTACAACCGCTCAGTAATCGCTGTAATCCGGTATCAATCGAATTGGTTCTATTTACCACCGATGGTTATGTTGACCCTACTTATGATGTAGTAGTGACGGTTATCGTATGGTTAGTAAATGTATCGATGATTAGATTGTGTGAGAAAGCGATTGGTCGGTTATCGATAAAATCGAAAGATGAATTAGCTAAACATTACTGATTAATGTTTAGAATGTGTTTGAAAATCACTTTTTAAGGCCAATTCTCCTAACTTAAAACAACGTAACTAGCGTACGTAACCTAATTTAAAATCTAGTCTCAGTCTCATCTCGACGACAAACAAATGTCAGAAACCTGTCAAAATGTAGGGAAATTTGAAGTATTATTTGACAGACTGAGACTGTGAACGTTTTTAAAATTACCAAATTACCCCTCAGATAATCGCGAATAATAAATACGAGGAAAAATTTTGAATTTTTGATAGTTCTTCCAAACAAAATCTTACCTTGACGTCCTAAAAAACAACCCTGTTTTGTTTGGTATGGGAAATTATAAAATGACCTCTTAATACTTGTTAATACGAATTCGAACTTTGATAAAAAAGTACCTATCTTTTGTTTTCCTCCTGATATTTGATCTATTTTACAAACAATATTATACCAAATTGACGTTTTAATTTGCCTAAAAATGGGCGAAGTTGCGATGTTTGTCGGGCTTATGCTTAAATTATAGCGTAAAGAATATAGTTAGATATTTTTACACTTATTTATATTTGTTGAAATTTTTTGCAAACATGTCACAATTTTTCTGTACTATTTTTTACATATGACCTACATTTGCAATTAAGTCACACTTTAATGTGTAAAAATGAACCTTTTAAGTCACTAAAACGCACAAACTTAAATGCAGCCTATACTTAAGTTAACGCAATGCTTTAAAAAGAATTTAACATATGTAGGTATTTAAGTACATATATCATCCTAGTGGTCCAGTAGGTACCGTATGATGACCAAAACTCAACACAATGAACAATGGTCGGTAACTCGGGACAAAAAGGTCACAATATTGATATCGTGATAAATCTCCAAACAGGGTGATGTTAAATTGTTTCGTCTTATTCTTGCACCTATTGACAAATGAGCAAATCGATTGAACAAGATAATGATTGTAGTAAAATATTCGAAAATAAGATGGTCACTAAGTTAAAAAACTTCGCAAAACTTACAGTTATACTTAACCAGTATAAGCTGACTTTTGATTGTACGAAAAATCTTTAGAATGCGAGGTCTAGTTAAACTGGAAATATGAAGCTAGGCGTGTGTACGTAGTAACATTAAGCAATATGTAATTTATTATTTTAATAGTAGATATTTTGTGAAAAGATTGGATAGCAGATATAATAATCTATACTCTATGCTAATATATAAAGCTGAAGAGTTTGTTTGTTTGTTTGAACGCGCTAATCTGAGGAACTACTGGTCCGATTTGAAAAATTCTTTTTGCGTTAGATAGCCCATTAATCTAGGAAGGCTTTAGGCTATATAACACCACGTTTCTACCAATAGGAGAGGAGCATAACTTATTCCACGCGAACGAAATCTACTAGCTGCGCCACACGGTTTCACCCGCGTTTTTGTTTATATGCCTCGCTCCTATTGGTTGCAGCGTGATGTTATATAGCCTAAAGCCTTCCCGGATTAAAGCGCTATCCAAAGCAAACTTATTTTTTCAAATCGAACCAGTACCTAATTCTTGAGATTAGCGCGTTCAAACAAACAAACTCTTTAGCTTTATATATTAGTATAAATTAAAGATAAAGCACTATGACGATAAACGTATCCCAAAATGCATATGTATGTCCGAAAAATCTTTCTTGAACAATGATAATGAAGACTCAGTGAATATTGTTGAATTGCCAAAATGAAACTCATTGGTACTGATAGCGTGTATTATGCAATTACCCTGCTGTTTACTTAATTATAATGATTCAATAACAGATTGTACGTAATAATTAAACTCAGAGTGAACACACTGTACGTGTCATCTTTCCGGTCGGTCACAATCTGACCGTTACATTTCAATAATCGTCTTAACAGTGAAGATCGCTTATCTGCTGCCGCGCCCATCGTCTAGTGATGCGCAAAGTCGATAAATTAATTGTAACTACTTACCTAATATCTTTTTTGTTCTACTAGTCAGGGTCTATGAGATTCGATAATTTTGATATGTTCAGTTATGGCAAATCGATTGCAATAATGCTTACGGATTTAGAATGAAAAGGTGCTAATGACGCGTTTTGATAAATTTCAGGGTTATGGATAAATGCGATTAAATATACAATACTTTGTGTATGTTGCAGTAATTTGTGAAAGAATATTCGGATCAAAATGAAAATTATATTAAAAAAAAAACGAATCGACCAAATCAAAAAAAGAAACACAAAGTTTTAACTGGCATGTACTGCATGTCAGTTAAAGATCGCGTTCGCTACCGCTACGCCAAGGCGGCTGTCATACGTCAAAAGTATAATATAATATTGTAAGCATTAGTTATCATTATCATTAATTATTATAAATTTGACAAATTGAGACCGTTTACAGTTGGAACATTTTTCTTAATATTACGATCATTGTCCCTCAGTTTTACACTAAATATTAGTACCTATTATCGATAGAAATATAACGTGATATCCCGACATCACTACAAGATCACTGAGACGTGATTGTTTTTACAATAAAATGTGTCTCGGGTTAACAATGAACAATCAAATTACTGTCAGAGTAAGATGGGCTGGACGCGCCTTGACCGCTTCTCCTGAACTACAAAGCGGAACCAATGAATTAGGTCATAAAGGCAATGTCTTACCACACGAGTCAATCGATAAGCTATGCTTGCCGCGTTTAGCCTTTGGATGGGTTACCATCTTACCAAGACCTCACCGTGTGTCGGAAAGCACGCTAAGCCTTTGGTCCCGGTTGTAGTACGTGGATTTTTGGTTGTCGTTATCAGTCAATCAGTCTTACCAAGCCTTTTCGCAATACCTAGTAATAGGGTAGTTGACTAAAAAATAACTAATTAGTCCGTCAGTCAGATTTCAGAACAAAAAATGAAGACGATACAGTGAGTTGAAAACTCGTGTGAACTCCTTGCTTAAATTTTTAACAGCGAGTGACGTCACCAGCCACCACTCGTGATCTTTGATGCATTTTATATTTGTAATTTTTTATTGATTTGATAAAACAAAATATACGTATCCAATATTTTTCTATAATCTGAATAACAGACTAAATAGAGTATTTTTTTTTTTTTGTGTTGGTTAAATAGGCAGTCGATCCATGTATAATAATCGTATTCAGCAGTAAGTATCTGGTTAAAATGGAAGCCGAACATAGCATATTCGTGGAGATTTTAGGTAGAGATAGGGTGTCTTAAAAGTTATGGCCATAAAAGACTATAAATGAAACAAAAACTGAGGGGTAATTTCGTAACACACTGTCAGTAGCAATTCACTTCATTTTGACAGTTCAACAACATTTATTGCGTAATTTACGTTGTTGAGCAGACACATTTTCGAACATATAGACGCTGGAAAGCGATTTTGTCGTATCTGGAAAAAAGGCAATTTTGTGTTATTGCATAATTGAATTCAGAAAAAAGTTTGGTTAAAGAAAACGTCGTATCATAAAAAAGAAACATCGTAGGAATATATTGATCAGACCGTCCGACGCAGTATTTTTTTTCTGAATTCAATTATACAATGAAACAAACAGGCTGCCTTTTTTCCAGATACGACAAAATCGCTTTCCAGCATCGATATAGAGCAATGGGTTAGCAATATGCTTCAAAATGTCAGAACCAGTTATAGTGTGTTATGTAATACGCAATTAGGGTGTTGGTGTTGATTTTAGAAAGATCGAGACAAAATTTTAATTATAGGTCACTGCGAGGGCCGCTCGTTCTTTTGCCAAAGGATTAACATTGCCATTCAAAGCTGCCAGTTTTTTGAGCACATTTTCAGATGACAGTGATACGATCGAAACCTTCGAGGCCTAAGCGATCAAAAAACAAAACACTTTTTGTGTTTATTTATGTATAAAGTTAGGTATTCATTGTATTTGTATGTTACATAAGATTTTTCGCAAATATTCACCCCGTCCATGTAGCCATATTCAAATAAAGGCAACTTAGCTACCGTTTAATAAAAAAAGCCTCTATTCATTTTTCCCTTAGCGGACCAGTGTTACATACATATATTTCAATATCAACCGTCTTAACCCGCGCGTGCGTACGTGATCTCAACCCGCGTATATTTCATAAGATTTTAGAGGTGCATGAATCACGCGAGACACGGAGCGGCGATCACTCACCGCTCGCACCAACCCTTGGACCTCTGACTGCTTAGCATGCGTACCACGCACCCACTAGGCCCAACACTACGATATGTGAGAGCTATTACTAGACACTTTGCCCCTGTTAATATTGCTGTAAATCTTACATCGGAAAGCGTTTCCATCTTCGTCGATCAGTCTAATGTTACGTGTTTTTAACCGGTGTTTCTTCTTGCCCACAGAACCCAGCAACTATGTTTGCTCGACGTGCAAAGCGCGTGTTCATTCCGCGTGGAGGCTACTGCAGCACGTGCAACATGTGCACGGTGTTAAGATTTATGTGGAGGCGATGCCTCAACCACAACCAAACAAGCAGAATCACTCGACGTCAAGTACTTCTTCGTCGAGCTCCGGTTGCTCTTCCAGTGGTGCGCCACTGCCACCACCTAGCTTGCGGCACCACCCTTTATTACCACCTCCAGACATGCACTCGCCGTTTGGGGTTGGTGGACTACTCAGAATGCCATTACCAGGCAGCTTACCGCCATTGGCTCATCCTTCAGTTCCTCCAACGCCACTGTTCGCGCGGCCCAACCACCACGACCACCGATTTAGAATGGAGCAACTAGTTTCAGAGCAGTTCCGCCACCATGGTCTCAACTTAGCAGCTGCGGCTGCTGCTGTGGCGGCGAACTCAATGCCTCCACACCAAGCATTCCCATCACCGGCAGACCGGCCTCCGGTCGTACCAACGTCGGTATCGGGCCGAGACAGGGCCCCAGCCGTATCTCAGCCCCTTTCACTTGAACCCCAGCTGGATTTTTACTCGCAGCGCTTGCGGCAACTGGCCGGTACGACCAGTCCAGGGGCGGCCACAGGCAATTCCAGCTCTCCTAGCCCCAGGAAGCATTCGCCTCCGTTCGCTTCCCCGTCGCCCTCCAGAGTCGGACAGACTCCTCCGGTGGGCGCCGGACCCGGAACGGTGGACGCGCCTCGCGACGCCACGAGGCCGCACAGTTCGACTTCACCCGAACGTCGAATTGAACCACTAGCGTTGGCAGCCGACGCACCGCCTACGGAGCGTCCGATATCAACACCACCAGCCAAACGCAACACTGATGAAGGAGTTCATTCCTGTGAATTTTGTGGAAAAAAATTCCGATTCGAAAACAACCTTATCGTACATCGGCGCTCACACACAGGCGAAAAACCTTTTAAATGTACAGAATGTGACGAGGCTTTTGAGAAGGCATCCAAATTAAAACGACACATGAAAGTACATAGAGCTTCTGATGCCAATACAGAAGAGGGCGAATCTGGTGGTGACACCGGTGAAGACGACTCTGACGACGAATTGGAGGATGAAGAGATGGATGGGGAAGAAGAGGAAGATAACGAAGATGGAGATGACGTTGAAGAGGCGGAAGATCTAACTGTCTCAAACAGTAGTGCTCCGTCTGCCCCTACAAGAAAACAAACACCTATTATGCCCAACAATCCACCAAGTGCGTCAGTTGTTGGTGAATTAATGGACAAGTTTGGGTTATCTAATATTGCTCAATATAGTGAAGCTTTTAAACAGGCTTTACAAGAATCAGGGAATTCTCTGAAGTGGCAACTAGCTAAAGATAGAGACAATAATAATGGCCCACCGAGTGATAAACCAAACGGTATGCCACCGACTGCTGCACTGCGTTTGAAAGAGGAATTTGCGAAAATGCCACCTCAGCCGCATCCTCTGTTCAACCCTTTTGAGAACCCTTTTGAAACGTCCAAACGTATCAAATTGGACATGGATAGAGGGGAGGGTTGGTGGTTGCCAACCTTACACGCGCAAAGACCACCCGAGAATATATTCGACGGCCTCAAAAATAGCGGTAATGGTTTACTGCAGAATCCTTTATTGAAATCGAAAGAGGGACGACGGAATGATACCTGCGAGTTCTGCGGGAAAGTCTTCAAGAACTGCTCAAACTTAACGGTTCATCGACGGTCTCACACCGGAGAGAAGCCGTACAAATGTGAACTATGCTCATACGCGTGCGCACAAAGCTCCAAACTCACGAGGCACATGAAGACGCATGGACGACTGGGCAAGGACGTTTACCGCTGCCGGTTTTGCGAGATGCCCTTCTCCGTGCCTTCGACGCTCGAGAAGCATATGCGAAAGTGTGTTGTGAATCAAAGTAATGGTGCTCCCTTAGCTCTATCCGATGACTCTAATGCGTGCCGTGACGAGGCGTCGTGACTCTACCCGTGGGGCGGGCTCCGCCTGCCGCCGCCCGCGCCGCCCAGCCAGATCTTCTAAGATCTACTCCGGTCACGTGTTCCGTTGCGTTGCCCCACGAAGTACGCAAGATACGAACGATCGCGTCGACCGGACTTAGGCCGAGTTATGTTCAATTTCTAGTCTTAAGGATTTGAATATTGGCGAGTTATTGTTTAAACGCACGCAATATGAGCCCAAAAGTTTGTACCGAAGGGCATTAATATTTAGTTACTGTAATCGTAAGTGACATATCTTCGTCGTACTGAACTGTGTTGAGTCCAGTTGTATTGTTGATGTTAGTTTTTTCTGTCACTCTTGTTCTTTCGGAAGCTGTAAGTACGTCTGCGGTATTATGTTATATAATTTCGATCTTGTTTTGACATGTTTTTTTTTATTTATAGAAAAAATGTGGAAACCAATGCCAAAGTTAGCTACGTTGATTTAAATATACTTACTATTTAGTTGTTAAGCTGTATAGTGTCAATTAAATTAGAATTCTTTCCAGTATTTTCTAGGATCTTCATAGTTTGATGTAGTATGTGTTTGAGGAGTAAGTTGTTTCGTAATTTTAGTATATAGTGTACATTAATAAGCGAAATGTTTCCTATCCTAGATAAACAAACTTGTGTACATATTTGATGTAAGTTTATTTGTGTAAATCGAGTACCTACCTATTGCTGTTCATATTTATAGACGATAATATTTCAAGGATTATAACAAAATTTGGTGAGAAAACGGTCAGTTTCCTGTAATCGATAATTTATTTAAGCATTGTAGAAAGCGAAATTGGAATCGATTAATGGTAGGTGTTATTCGTAATGAGGTACTTGTATGTTTAATTAGCGATTAAATTATTAAATTAAAATTATCAATGTGAGATCGATATTCGTTAATGTGCTATTATTTCTTGTGGAAGCTAGTTATTTTATTAAGACTGAAACCAATATTCCAGTTTACGTTTTTAAATAATTTCTTCGTGAAAAATCATTCGTACCTAAATTAGTCCAAGTGTGAAATCTTTCAGTATACGTACTTAATGTAAATTATAGAATTTATATTAGATAATTATAAGCAAATTATAATAGAAACATTTTGTCGTCCTTATCTGTCTCCTCACTAATTAGGTCTTCTTCAGACGGTGTTAGTAGAAGTTGTACAACGCTGTGTGAACAAGACCTAGCTGTTTGTGCATTAGGTACCTGTTTGTGTTTTGAAAATATTTTTTCAAGCAATCATTTTGTATTATTGTAAATAAAATGATTGTTTAGTAAAAATATTTTATGAATCATATTTGGGATGTTTGAAATCGTTTAAATGTTTCACCAACTCTGTCACCCACTTGTATTAAAATTGTACAGTCGAAACAGTTAAATTAATGTTATCATGTTTTAATTTCGTTGTGTGGTTGGTAAAATAGATAAATATGTTAGATTATAAAATGAAAAAAAAAACCTTACAAAAATTCCTGAGATTAATTTTTACATTATTAATATTAACATGTTTTTGTGAATAAATGAAAGACAGGACGACGAATGGAGACAAAATAGAGAAAAAAAAAAACTAAGACAAATTTTATTGTGTAACTAAGTGAAAGATGAACTGTTTTTATTATTTTTCATTTTTATTATTTTTATTTCAATAAATATCCACGATTTGTTAATCAATTGTGTCGTTTGATTTAACCCATAATGTTGAAAATACTTATACAATATGTAAAGAAAACCCTGTCCGACCCAAAAGGATAATAAAGGTTAGGTAAACACTTGACCAAATATAATATAAAATTTTACATAATCATCATAGAAACAATACTAATGAATTTTGAAATAATCTTTTTTCCCACGAATTAATTCCAACTTCCCCGAAATTCGGTAATTTTTAAAAAAGTGACAACACCGGTATTATTATGAGCGTATAGCAATGCGACCACGTGCCGCGTGCCTTACCGCCCGCCGCCCTGGGAAGGGTTACTTACCGCACGTGTATAAGTTACCTCTTTTTGCGAAATAATATTATTTTTACCAACACTGTCCCATTAAACACTGTCACCAAAGATATGACGGATTAGAGTAGCCCATGGATATTCGAATAAAATAGTAAGTATTTAATTTAAAGAAAACAAATAGTAAATTGGCACGATTGGGCAGCTAATGAGCGATTAACTGCCGCGCCACGTACGACGTTCCCGAACGGAACAAATATTTGTATGACTTACAAGTACTTGTTCCTAGTCTGGCTATTTGTTTATGTGAGTTTATGTTTGTAAATGCACCCACGATACAGGAGAAATTCCCAATGTAGGGGCAAGGGTTTCTTTAAAAAAAAATTACCATATCCTTATTCAATTATATCCGATGACCCTGGTTATTTTTTTCTTGTAGTGTATCAATCTAAATTCGTTCTCTAGACAAATGAACGTCAGTACATACGCTTTGGAATGGGCAACTTACTTCATCTTTCTGTCTGACCGAACCCTTGTCTTTTTTTTTTATAACTATAAACTAGTGCTTGACCTCAATTCCGCCTGCCAATGGTAATGCGCGCTAGTTTATTAAGAGCCTTATTTTTCTGCTCCTTCAGCATATAGAGGCACTGCTGGACAAAGGCCTTCTGCAAGGCATTGGGGGGTTCACCATACCCCAACAGCTTTTGCAGTAATTTAATATTCCACAGAAGAAGCGCTGCTGCCCGCTTCCCTGGTGAGAGTTCCCATTAGTCGCCTCTTGCGACACCCACGGGAGGATATGGGTTGGTTGGACAACACGGGCGTATTAAGAGCCTATTCACTCAAAAAAAATGAGTGAATAGGAAGGAAGACGACGGTTGAGCGATTTTATGCAAGGTTAAACCTAACAACACAACCAAAGAGGCTGCACCAGAGGCCGACCACGATCAAAGTCCCGACACAACAACATTTGGCGCATCGTATCCGACACACATCGCAACACAACTGCTCAGGCTTTACCAGACATCATGTCGGAACACGACGAATCGCTTGGCGGCAGGACTTTGTTTGGTGGGTGGTAACTTCTGCCAGCAGCCGATGTTATAGCCTACCACCGAGTAAAATAAATTTATTTGAAAGTATCTGCAATTGTTTCTTTTTTTTTTTTTTAATAAAGTTTGATAACAATTTATAATGAAGGATTGTCATCAAACATGATAATAAAATTAGCAAGCGCACTTACCTACGGGTAGACTACCAACTCGAGTAAACGCGGCTTGAGATACCTTAGAAGTTATTCTTACAAAGTATTATCTGCCTAAGGGCGCATTCTGCCCAACTTTTAAGCTTATAATAAGTATAAAATAATAATATTTCTTATAATCTTTTCCTGTGAATAAATTACAATTATCGGTCGATTGAAAAATAAGTTCTCAGGTACACTTAATGTTTACGAACGTTGAGTTTTTTTCTTTTTCTTTGAAGTACTTAGGTTTCACTAGGTGGCCAATGCGAAATATGCTCGTACCTCGATTTTCTATCATGAATATGAAAAAAAAACCTTTAAAATGATGCCTTATTAATGTATATTGATAAATTATGAAGGAAGTTATGGCTTACCGACAGAAAAAGAAGTCCAGCAGTGGACTTCTTTAGGCCGAAGAAGATTGTGTGACCACTATCAGCATTTAACGCACACACATATTAGTCCAAAAATGGCTCCCTATATCGTCAAACCCAAAAAGCTTCCTTTCAAATTATCCTTATTATTTGTCGTAAGTATGTTAGGTTAACCATCTCTTTGAAACTAGCCTTTAAACCGTAGCAGATTGCATTAAATATAAGTCAAATATCGAGTTAAACGGAGAGTGGAAAGGTGGTCAATTGTCAACACACTAGGAATCAGTAGCAATGGGTTTTATTTTGACAGTTCAACAACATTCATTGCGTTATTTACGTTGTTTAGCAGATACATTATTCGAACATATAGAGCAATGGATTAGCAGAATGCTTCAATATTTTTTTAATTAAATTATAAACTAGCGCTTGACCGCAATCCCGCCTGATGGTAAGCAGAGACGCAATCGTCGATAGTAAAGGGCACTAGTTTATTAAGAGTCTATTCACTCTAGCCTTGAAGACACTCAAATTGTAGTCCAACGGAAACACCGCCGCTGGCAAACTGTTCCAGTCCCTCGATGATAACAATTGACCGTAATAGCGTATTACGTAATTAGGGTGTTGGTATAAAGAAGTAGTATTACGAGGGCGAAGCCATGGGAAAATGTTGGTGTTACTATGAATCGTAATGTCTTCAATTTTATGCACATCTATACTAATATGTAAAGCTCAAGAGTTTGTTTTTTTTTAAACGCATTAATCTCTAGAACTACTGGTCCGATTTGAAAAATTCTTTTTGGTTTGGATAGCCCATTAATCCAGGAAGGCTTTGGGCTATACAACATCATGCTACGACCAATAGGAGCGGGGTGTATAAAAAAACGCGGGTGAAACCGCGAGGCGCAACTAGTCTATTTTACAACATGTAAATTAATCACACTCAAATAAATAAATCGCACTTCCTGAAAATTGTTTGTTCAGAATCAGTTACTGAATCGGTTTATTTCATTTTTAATAGGGGTTATTTATTATCCCAAAAATAATTAAAACTACGCAAATTATTGTCATATTAACCCTGTTTTTTGTACAGACTTAAAATCGCTGTATTACTTGTATTCATTCAAATTTAATCATTCAATACAAAATAAAGAAAAGCTCTTATTCCAAGAACGTTAAGGTCTTCGTTTTCCAAGATTGGTCTAACTATTTTAATAAATAACAATGCCTATATGTATATAGGCATTGTTGTTGTATGTTCAATTAAATAATGTATAATGTTTACGTACCCTTTGTAAAATCATTTTATTTATGTTCTGTAATCTATATGATGTACATAATAAAGAGTATATGGATGAATCCAAGGTATGAAGATCAAAAAAATAATTAGTCCGTCTTATAGATACTAAAAAAAAATTAGGACCCGTATTTTTTATTTTGTCGAAATTACCAAAAACTACTGGCATATAGCGTATTAAAGTTACGGAGTGGGGGCTAATTACGACACGCCGTGGTATATTTTGTACCAGTGCGTGACGTCATACGATATTTCAAATCAATATATCTTCCTAAATATTTGAATGAAAGAAAAAATAAAAAAGACGTGTTCAATATTTTTTATAAATCAATCTGATGGACATTAAATTATTTTTTTAGGATACAATCCTGTTCTATTCTATAACATAATGTTAAAATTGGGGTGTTTTAGGGTGTGCGTTTATTACATTACATGTTGTATATATACTCTATCGAGTAATTTTTTTAATCTGTTGTTACCCATCAGGTGGTATAGGTGGTAGGTTCTCTATGTTAATTTAAAATGAGAACACCATAGCGTAGGTACGTGATTCGATAGATGGCGCTACGCTACGTCTTCTCCATAGGTTTACGAATCTGAATCGAAATTTAATATTTAAAAAGGCAAGTAAAGAGTTCATGATTGAGTTCAGTATGGGTTAGTAGAATATCGATTGAGTTATTGTGGTGTCGTAAACATCACAACGGATTGCAGTTACATATACTAGTATATTTTTTTAATTTTAATTTTTCTTTTTAGAACAATCCTTAGCCTTTTCATGTTTGCTGTGACAAATTGTGCTGCCGCTGTATATTGACATGACTGAGAAATGAAAAAAAAAATTAAACACACGTAGTATTGAGTTTCATTTTGACAGTTCAACAACATTCATTGCGTCATATTTATCATCATCATCTCAGCGTTAATCCCAGTCGCATCCGTAGCTTTTTCAGCTTTGGAGTCTGGGGTCCGCTTTACCAGTCAAATTGCTGATTTTGGCTAAACTTCGATATTTTCCGTGAAGCGACGGCCGTCTGAGCTCCACAACCCGAAGGCGATATCGAAGTATTGCAGTTAGATCAATTGTTAGATTTTTGAGGGCTCCAACAACCCGTAACGACTGCCACTAGATGTTCGTATGGCAACCGGGACCAACGGCTTAACGTGCTTTCCGAGGCACGACCAGACCAGTGCAAATATTCATATTCAAGCATACAAATATGCAATGTGCGGGGATCGAACCCACGCCTCCTAGCGGAACGGCCGCGTTCGCTACCGCTACGCCACGGAGGCTGTAGATCCTCCGCTCCTATTGGTCGCAGCGTGATGTTATATAGCCTAAAGCCTTCCTGGATTAATGGGCTATCCAACGCAAAAAGAATTTTTCAATTCGGACCAGTAGTTCCTGAGATTAGCGCGTTCAAACAAACAAACAAACTCTTCAGCTTTATATGTTAGTATAGATTTTCGAAAATCCACTAAAATGTCAGTAATTTTGTATATTTATTCGGTGCAGGGATCCAGAAAAGAAATAAAAAGGAAAGCAAAAAATGATACCTCATTTATGTACCTATATTATATATATTGATAAAGTATGAAGGAAGTATGACGTACCGACAGAAAAGCTCTTGGGAAATAATATATTCCGTAATTGACTGTAATACTAGTTTATATATTTTAGGATAAAAATCCAAAGAGCTGGATTTTGCGGATAATAAATAAATAAACTTAGAGGTCACAGTCTCTTAACGTCCAGATATAAACTTGGTTAGATCATATAAGGGCCATGTACAAGGTAGACCTTAGTGATAAATGGTCTTTTGTCATTAATCATGTAGCTTAAAAATATATATTACTAGCTTTCCGCCCGCGGCTTCGCCCGCGTTAACTTCGGTTATATCGCGCTTTTTAGATTTCTCTCGGGAATATCAAATTTTTTCGGGATAAAAACCCTACCCTATTATTTTAATCCGGACTTCTAACTTTACGTCTGGAAAATTTCAAAGCAATCGGTTCAGGAGTTACGGCGTGAAAGTGGTACAAACAAACTCACTTTCCGATGTATAATATTAGTAAGGATATATTTGGTGTACACATACAAATATTCCAGTAATCTCCCTTGGGAACTTGATGTTTTTTTAGGACCAAAAGTAGCCTATGTTACTCTCCATCTTTTCAACTAACTGTATGCCAAAAATCAGGTCGATTGATTGCTTAGCTACGGCGTGAAGGAAGGACAAACAAACAAACAAACACACTTTCACATTTATAATATTAGTATGGATTATAGTATATATAATATATATAATAGAAAAATAAGATCTTGGTAACTACCGAAACAGAAAAATAATCATACCATATTTTTTTTCTCTTTTATTAAAGTATTACTACCCCACACTATGTATTTCTCCTGTATCGTGGGTTTGAACTCACATTTAAACATTACATTACAACTCACATCAAACATTTAAACTCACATACACAAGCAATCTGACTCTGAACAACTATTTGAAGGCCATACAAATAGCTGTGTGTCCAAACGGATCTTCTGTTTAAATTTTAGTCCAGATTATAAACAAGATAGTTAACAATTATCTCATTAACAATTTGATAAGACAATGATTTGAAATGGTCCATGTTGGTGTTGGCCCAGTGCAACAAACATTGGTAGCCAAGTAAAACTTATTTCAAATTAGTTTTTTCATGATCGAGACCGATGTTGTTATTCAAGTCACATAATAATTATTGTCACATTATAAACGTATTTAGTTACCCAAGAATAAGGTTACAAATTAATTGTGCCTAATAGGGTATATGATTAAAAAAAAATAATTAGTCCGTCATTCAGATTTCCAAAAAATACTAGACACGTATTTTTTCTTTTTTCATATAAACAAAAAATGAAGACGACACAGTGCGTTGAAAACTCGTGTGACATCACTGCACGCTACACTTTTTAGCGAGGAGTAACGACACCAGCCACCACTGCTGATCTTTAATGCCTTTTATATTTGTCAATTTTTATTGATTTGATAAAACAAAATATACGTATCCAATATTTTTCTATAATCTGAATGACGGACTAAATAGAAACATTTTTTTTACCCAGGGAATATCCCTATTGTAAATTAATAAATATTGACGTAACATTGTTTACTTTTTTCTATTATATCGTAATTACAAATTTTTGGTATGTAAGATATCTACCTGAACTACTCGTGGTAACTTTCTGTCTACACAAAAGGGTATTCTTGCATTAATAAAAAAAAGTAAGTTAGTATCCAGAATCACAGCCGAAAACTTAAAATTCAACTCAGTGCTACGAACTGCTACGAAATTTCATTATTTAGTTACTAGCGCCATCTAGCGTCGAGTAGCGGAAATAAACTTACTAAACCTGTGAAAGGCCAAAAAATTAGGACAATTGAAATAGAAACCGTGGTTAATCTAAGCACTTTTTAATAATGAAATTAACAGATAGTAATAATGAATTTAGATAAAACTTCTGCTGAAACAAAGGTTTGGTTTGTACAATTTTTCTTACTAGGCAGATATATATAGATAAGTAGGTAATTTTCGTTTATAGATCTACCAAATATTTACAAAAAAATGTAGGTTTTTTTTTACTAATGATAATTTAAATTATATACTTTTGACTATGAAAGTAAGAAGCAACTTAAATGTTTATTAGAATATACTTTATTCTGTTAAACATTTATAAACTTCCTATTAGAAAAATAATAGTCTTACTTTTCCAATAGGAATTTTATAAATGTTTTCATTCTAGTTTATTGGATTGCGATGGTATCGTATATCGTTATTTTGTATTGGTTTCGTCAAAAATCCAGTAGATGGCAGCGGCATCGCATTTGTTCTAAAGAGTATACTATAGATGGCAGTACTACGGAATTGATCATATTGAGGTGTTTAAACAGCGCCTGCGCATGCGCATAAAGGGATTTACGGTATTCTTTGAAAATAGAAAGAATCCTTTTACATTAACTGTTCAACAAAATATTATTTAGAAATATAAATAAATCTTTTTGTAGTAATGCGACATAGGTATTCCTAGAATATGCAAGGCAATTATGGAAAAAATATTTCGATTTCTACACAATGAAGTTAAATTCAGTTTAAACTATAAACCTAAAACTACCAGAGGAGAGGATGACCTTAAGAAAATAGCGAATCCTACATGGACTCGAACAGCAAAGGATCATCTTCTTTTTCTTCAGCCTATGGATGTCCACTGCTGGACAAAGGCCTCCCCCAAGGCTTTACACGCTGACCGGTCTTGTGCTGCCCGCATCCATCGGCTTCCCGCGACCTTCACTAGGTCCGCCTTGTTGGCGGCCTCCCTACGCTGCGTCTTCCAGTACGTGGCCGCCACTCCAGAACCTTACTGCCCCATCGACCATCGGTTCTACGAGCAATGTGCCCTGCCACTTAAGTTTAGCGACTCGCAGAGCTATGTCGCCTATTGTCATATCATCATGATCAGCCTATATTGTCATGGGCGTACCCAGATGGGGACAGGGGAGCCCCCCCCCCCCCCCCCCCTCCTGGAAATCTCGCAGAACATGATGAACTCCCCTAATTACTAAACAAAGTACAAACGAGGACTTATCTTCTCTAACTTTTAAATAAACCACGCAGTAGAGACTGACAAAATGTACGGTGTAATTGTCAAAAAACCGCATGCGACTACAGCGCACCAAAATTACCCACTCTAAAAATTTGACTTGCCTGCCCCTAGGCCTGACTTGCCCCCAAGGCCAAAAGCTGGGTACACCCATGTACAATATGTAAAGAAAACCCTGTCCGATCCGTGAAGGTAGTTAGATATCGTTAACTGATTCTAATAATTTCAACAAAGCCGGGCTAAACTCAAAAAAAAATTACCCCTAAAAAAAAAATTATAATTTCGATAAATCGAGGCAACTTAATGCATGTGCGGTAGACAACACGTTAGGCGTACATGCGCGGGTGTAGGGGGGCAGGGCACGCGGCGCGTGGTCACAAATGGTGTTGTCACTTTTTAAAAAAATACCAAATTTTGGGGAAGTTGGAATTAATTCCCGGAAAAAAAAAGATTATTTCAAAATTTATTACTATTTTCACTATGATGATTACGTCAAATTTCATATTTTATTTGGTCTTGTGTATACCTTACATTTATTATCCTTTTGGGTCGGACGGGGTTTTCTTTACATATTGTATATTGTTCGATTTCGTTCACAATCGTTAGTACACAGGCCTCCTCTCAAGGCGAGAAATAAAAATATTAACTTTAGTAAATAATATAAGTCTGTATAATTATTTATTAAATTATAGACACACAAAACACCCTGTAAATTCAAAATAATCAACAATTAAGCAACAATAATTTGAAATAATGTCAATTGAAACGTTATTACAGTTGAGATGACGTTAACTTTCACGCGTTTTGATTTTAGGTTCAGAAATGGATATAAGATTTACTTAATCGATTAGGTATAGTTATACATAAATTAATAAATACCTAACTTATGAGTTAATAGCACAAATTAGTTTGAAACGCACATTTTTGTGCATTTGTTTATTCTTTAAGACTTTAATAGATACTTAATTAAATAAATACTCGTTTATACGGACAAATCACACAGATTGAGCTAGCCCCAAAGTAAGTTCGAGACTTGTGTTATGGGATACTAACTCAACGATACTATATTTATAATAGATACATAGATATAGATAAACATCCAAGACCCAGGCCAATCAGGAAATGATCTTTTTCCATCATGACCTGGCCGGGGATCGAACCCGGGGCCACCACGTCGCAGGCAGGCGTGTTGACCGCTGCGCCACGAAGGACGGCAACTTACTTGTGGTAAATTTGTGTTGTTAGTTAACATTTAAGAACCGTAAGTGCGTCCCATGGGGTTGACCATTGGTATCTTAGTAATAAAACAAAGCTACTAATTTCATGCTACAACTTTCGCAGTTCTGTTGTAGGTATTGCAGTATTTTAAGTACTTACGTAGGTATTTACGTACCTTGGTTGGATGCTCTCTCTGTTTTAGTTTCTTGAGCCAGCTGTCAACGTGTCGGCGCAACGACTGTCGGATCAGGTGCGGGTCATTCAGCATAACTATATTCTGGAAAATGTGGTGATCACCTACGCCTCCAGTCACGTAATAGCCATATTACGCCTGCTTCATCATTGGTCAAGGTACAACTTATCAGTGTTTCATTGCGACCCAAACAAGTTGATGAAGAGGGTGATGATGAGACTATATCCATGAGTTCCCAGTGCAATGAAAAATTGAGGAGTGTAAAAATTAAACAGCGTAAGTTCCCGCAGTTTAGTAGTATTTTTTGGTGAATTATATAACAGTGAGTTTCACAACATTGGGATATTTCGTTTAGTTGAAATAAAACAAAGTTTAAGTAAATAAGTGTCTATCTTTACCTACTGAATACTACATTATTTTAATAGCAGCTTAAATCCTACTAATCTTATCTTACAAATACTAATATACTAACTAATAATCATCATCATCATCAGACTCTACTCTTCTACTGCTGGATATAGGCCTCCTCCATGGCACGCCAACAAGCTCGATCGTGAGCAGTTCTCCGCCAGCCACTACCAGCCACCTTTTTGATGTCGTCGCTCCATCTCGCCCAAAGGCGTCCTACACTACGTTTACCAAGACGCGGTCTCCACTCGAGGACTCATTTACCCCAACGGTTGTCGGTGTAGCGGCATATGTGACCAGCCCATTGCCACTCCAGCTTGCTAATCCTCAGAGCTATGTCGGTGACTCTGGTCCTCTGTCGGATCACCTCATTTCTGATGCGGTCTTTCAGAGAGACGCCCAACATAGCCCGCTCCATAGCTCTCTGAGCGACTTTAAGCTTATGGACTAGTCTTACCGTTAGTATCTACGTATCGGCCCCGTAAGTCCCATTTGATCGGATCTTATAAGGGTGACACCGAGATACAATGTTTGCGGATTTTTTTAATCCTATTAGAATATTAATATATCAATTTGCTTTCCAATAAGCACAAACCATAATGTGTCTTTTGTTAACAGATGCTTTTCTATATTTTTTTTCTCAATCATTTTGGAGAGCAGTGGTGAATCAGTGCCTAGTATCCCCAACTAACGAGCCGTGAGTTCAAATCTAGGCAGGCATTTTAGTTCGTGTATCACGATTACTGTCAAAACGGTGAACGAAACCATCATGAATGAACCGGCCTGTGAATGTCCTAGAAACAATAAATCCAAGACCCGCTATTCGCGTACCCACTGGGCCCACTTGGTGGTACCTATATGGCCCACGTACCCTTACTGAGAGGAGACTTGTTTCTCAGTAGTAGGGTAAGGTATGATGTCTCAAAGAGTGCAGAGCAGCGCTAACTCCGTCTTCATGATGATTGCCGACAGACTGAATCCAGCAATGCTGCAGCAAGATTGCTGCTGTGTGAAATTGTTGTCTGTCTTTGTGTGTATTCGTTTTTGTTACCTTGTATATTTTTACCTTTTATGTATCGTGTCTTTGAGGCTCGGTACTTGACATAAATTACCGTTACTAACTCCAAAGATTGGCTGTAATGCTTCACACATCTCTTAGGTAATCAACTGAGAAGTTTTCTCGAAGCCAAATCGAAAATCTTGACTTTCAAGGACTAGTACTCAATTCTCACAAAAATGCACTGACTCTTTAATATTTAGTTTATTAGTTTTGTATTCATTATTTCTACATCACCAAGACTTTTTTTTTAATCTATACTAATATATAAAGTTGAACATTTTGTTTGTGTGTTTGAACGCGCTAATCTCAGGAACTACTGCTCCGATTTGAAAAATTATTTTTGCGTTGGATAGCCAATTAATCCAGGAAAGTTGTAGGCTATATAACATCACGCTGTGATCAATGGGAGCGGGGCATATAAAAAAACATATCGAAACCTACGTGGGTTGAACCGCGTGGCTCAGCTAGTCAAAAATATTTTATGAAAATACACTAAAACCACGTTTTAGGTGCTTATCTATAACTAACATTATAGTGCACACCATCCTATCAGAATTAAAACCACCCTTCCCCGTTTCGAATATTCCCCAATAAGAATCCGCCCTAACTTTCACTTAACAAAATATTCCAAACAGAAAACCCTCGTCACGCTGACCGGTACTCTCTCGTCACTACTTGTGTGACCGGGGGCTATTTGACCAATGAACGGACAGTGTCACCACGCCCCTTATATGGACATCGGTCAGATTTAGGGAGAGAGATTGTGTTGTAGAAAATATGCCTCGAAGCGTTTGCGATTTTTCTATACCGAATTTTATGTTTTTATTTTGAAGATTGAGTTTTAGAATACTTAGGTACATTGTTCAGATTTTTAATAGACTAGGAATTAGAACAAATAGCATGCCTTATCATAACATCACACCCGGTATCCCCGAAGGTCTAAAGCTGGTCCACCTGAAGTACACCCAAATTTCGGTGGTTATGTTAAAGAGCTGTGTATAAGGGATAAGGATTGTAATGAATATTTTATATATTAGTGACTATCGTAACTTTTTTTTTTTAATTAATTTATAAACCAGCGCGTGACCGCAATCCCGCCTGATGGTAAGCAATGACGCAATCATTGATGGTAAAGCGCACTAGTTTATTAAGAGCCTATTCACTCTAGCCTTGAAGACACTCCAAATTGTAGTCCAACGGAAACACCGCCGCTGGTAAATTGTTCCAGTCCCTCGATGTACGCGGTATAAAGGAGGAGGCGAAACGCTTCGTCCGGATCGTAGTGGTGTTAACAACATAAGGGTGGAAACTCGCCGTACGACGGGTCATCTGATGGTGGTACGGAGATGGGGAAATTAAATCATGCAATTCTCTCGCACACTCCCCAAAATGTATAGAACACCGAAAGGCTGGTTACTCTATGCCTGTGCTCTAGGCTTTGGAGACCAACTCGAGTTAAATCAGGGTCACCAATCAGCCTCTTCGCACGCCTCTCCACTGAATCTAAAGTGGCCAGGTGACACTTAACTTATACCTACTGTATTAAAAAGTATTGTGTTGAGAAGGGAAATTATCTCAATACTTTTTCCTTCTAAACACAACTCTTTCTTCTACTACTTCTAGATCGGGCTTGGGTGCAGTTCCCAACGGTGATAGAAAGAAAGCAAGTAAGTGTGAGTACCTATGTACAATTAGTATCTGCCTTTGTAATGTACATTGTCTATCTTTGTAATGTAATCTATATTACTTTCTCTTTGTAATGTAATGTACATTATAAAAGGCAGACATTAACAAATGAGGGATAATAATTAACATGGACCAATGCAGGTTAATCAATTTTCCATATCTCATTTCAAGACTTGAATTTCTAGAAGATTTTTTTTTATGTCATATGCATATGTGTTATTATTTTTTCTCTTTTTAGCAAGTAGTTATTAGAAACTGACAAATAGGGATATTTCCTGGGTAAAAAAAAAATATTCTATTTAGTCCGACATTCAGATTACAGAAAAATATTGGATACGTATATTTTGTTTCATCAAATCAATAAAAATTTTCAAATATAAAAGGCATAAAAGATCAGGGGTGGTGGCTGGTGACACGAGTTTTCAACGCACTGTGTCGTCTTCATTTTTTGTTTATATGAAAAAATAAAAAATACGTGTCTAGTATTTTTTGGAAATCTGAATGACGGACTAATTAGTTTTTTTTTAGTCAACTACCCTATTATGACATACCTAAGGGTAGTCCTATTGACAATAGGGATGTATCCAAGGTATAAAAATCAAAAAAATAATTAGTCCGTCTTATAGATAATAAAAAAAATTAAGACCCGTATTTTTTTTTTATTTTGTCGAAATTACCAAAAATTACTGAGATATAGCGTATTAAAGTTACGGAGTGGGGGCTAATTATGTCACGCCATGGTATATTTTGTACGACGGCGTGACGTCATGCGATATTTCAAATCAATATACGAGTATCTTCCTAAGTATTTGAATAAAAGAAAAAATAAAAAATACGTGTTCAATATTTTTTAGAAATCTATCTGATGGACATTAAATTATTTTTTAGGATACAAGCCAATTGAGAGAGTTTACCAAAAACATTATAATTATATATTTTCATTCTCTGTTACAATGGTAACAAGTCAAAAAGTGACCGTTACGTCGATTTATTGTTATTAAAAAATTACTATTGTTATTGTATAACTCAAACCATCTGCCATTTTGAACAATGCACTTTTTTGCACACTATTCGCAAGTGTAGTGAGGGTTATATTTCATGTCAAACAGGTTTTAGTTTGCATTCATAAATTCAGTTGATACAGTTATACGTCACTAGCGACCGCCAACGACTTCGTTCGCGTGGAGTTAGTTATGCTCAGCTCCTATTGATCGCAGCGTGATGTTAAATAGCCCAAATCCTTCCTGGGTTAATTGGCTATCCAACACAAAAAGAATTTTTCAAATCGGACCAGTAGTTCCTGGGATTAGCGCATTCAAACAAACAAACGAACAAACTCTTGAGCTTTATATATGTGTATAGATTAATATGATAAGGTTGGCATATGGCAAGAAATGTACATGGTAAGTCTGGAATTAAACTGGACTTTAGATCAAGTTTAGTGGGCATCACCAAATTACTTCTCGCACTCTGGGCGAGGCGGGAGAAGTTCTTCTAACCTATTGGCCAATTGCCGTATCTACCAGGACTAGGCCCCTTAGTAGGTACCACGGGACCCATTCCTATAACCATTTTGAGAGGTATTTCGACTGCGGTATTTACTTGGCGGTGATAGGTACGTGGTCTGTATAAGATTAGAAGTATGTACTGCACAAATACAATTTTGTGAAACGTGCATCTGCCCACACCCGCCGGCCGATGACCAATTGTGGGTATGCCATGCATAGACAGATACCTGTTTTATATATTGAGCACATATTTATTTATGATTTATCACACAAACACTATAATTACACTATTATGCACTCTTTACAAGGTTCAGTTGAAAACCAGCGTCAGGCAACTGCTACGTCTGACATTTATGCTGAACTGGACCTATTTGGCGCAACCGTTGGACTCACATTTGTTAATTGTCTTTTTATCTGTTTCTCTCTCTTTCTTTTTTTTTCTGTTTTGTTTGTTTAAAACTATTATTACTACTACTACTATCACAACACATACTGTATTTATAAGGGTGTGCGCCAAATAAATGGTTTCTTTTCTTTTTCTTTTCTTTTTTTTTTCAGTTACTTTATGTAATTTATTTATTCATTTAAAACAAATCCTCTCAATATGGATGTAAGAAGTCTATAAAACCTTAATAAACACGTGAACTGATCTATCCATTTTTTCTTCAGCCTATAGAGGTCCACAGATCGAAAAAGGCCTCCCCAAGGCTTTTCACGATGACCGGTCTTGTGCTGCCCGCATCCATCGGCTTCCCGCGACCTTCACCAGGTCATCGGTCCACTTTGTTGGGGGCCTCCCTACGCTTCATCTTCCGGTACGTGGCCGCCACTCTAGAACCTTACTGCCGCATCGACATCCATCTATCCGTTTAAATAAACTAAACCTGCCTACTGTTACTGCAGCATTAGGTAACTGAGCACATTTAATAGGAGATCCTCTTTCATCCTCTTTGTCATAGGAGTTAGAGACGGTCTACTGTGCAGGCCCTGGTCACGGAGGATGACGAGACAAAGGCCCATGTCCTACTAAACTGCTGCGTGGCTACGTATAGGGCAAAGTACTTCGGTAACTTAGGTACCCTATGTGGTAAGTACCATCGAGGTGTTGCAAGCCTTCCTTGAGGAAACTGGGCCGGGTTTAATTACACATTTTTCCACCCGGACATAACGTACCTACACGCAATATCGTTGTGGAAATCAACCCGTACTACTAATATAGTCAATTATTTCTGAGTTCGGAGGAGTCCCAAAAGTTATACGGAATAATTACTACGGAACCTAAAAATTCTGAATTATGGAGACATTAAGTATCTGCTTCATAAGTCAGGACGGAAGCCTTATGGAAAAGACAGGTAACGGCTATGTTTGGTAATTGCAGTAGTGATCTGCAATCCAATAATTCGTATAAGTACTGTAATCCAGTAATAGCTGGGAAAGTTCTAGGCATATGACTGCCTTTTCAGACATCGTTTACTATGACTATAAAGGAAAAGATAGGGTAATTAATTCGACAAATACAAAACGATGGCACGCTTTGCGTCAGCACAAATAAAACATATAAGTAACAGAAAATACTAATTTTCAAGCTCCTTCAACCCCCCAAACATCAATACAACAATTCAAAACTAATAACTTATCGTCACAACAACACGATCAATAATAAAAATAATAAGTGACGACATATGTTTCAAAATAACTAATAAAACTATTTTATTATCAGAAAACAACATTTTTACCCCACAAAGAGCACGCGACGAAGGGTTGATTTGAGAGAAAAACAGGGAAATGGGTCGGAGAGGTCATTTTGTACCGAGGGCCGCTGGCAAAGGGTTAAAACGCCCTAATAACTGGCCAGATAGGCCCGGTGTGGGTTTGATGGAACCGGTTCAGAGAAATATTGACCGTTTTATGTATACCTATTATTTTAGGGCCGAAGAAGATTCTATCGATTTTGTTGAATTCTGGATCTGGTGGAATTTCTAAATCCACTATCAAGAACTTAGAAATTAGTTAACGTCGGGAATAATATAATATTGGTTTTAAATTAAATACTGAAAGTGAGTGATTTAAAACCAATATTATATTATTCCTGACAGTACATAATAGGGTTGTCAAGTATCTAAATAGATAGAATACTCTTTTTCTCTCTTCTCTCTTTTTTGAATTTTTCTTTTTTTTTTAATAATTATACACTAGCGCTTGACCGCAATCCCGCCTGATGTTAAGCGGTGATGCGATCGTTGATGGTAAAGCGCGCTAGTTTATTAAGAGCCTATTCATTAAGAAAGACTGAGCGTATAGGAAGGAAGACGGCAGGTGAGTGAGGTGATGCAATGTTAAACCCAACAACACGGCCAACGATGCTGCGCCAAAGGGAGATTGATCTGAAGACCCTCCACGACCAAACTCCCAACACAACAACATTTGGCGCATCGTACCCGGCACACATCGCAACACAACTGCTCAGACTCGTCCTCCGTACGGCTTCACCAGACATCATCAAGAAATTCAACGGAATGCTTTATAGACACAAAGCTGACAAGCTTTCAAAGTAAATGGTACATGATCTCAAAGTCAAAGTCAAAGTATTTATTAGTGTACTTTTTGGTGATGCAATAGGTCTTAAAGTTAGTTATGGTAACTCAAAAAGCTGCCAATTTGACATACACTATGTAACAATATAGGTTTTTTTTTTTAAATTGATATAACATGCATAACCAAAATGTCAATATTTAGATTACAATATCATTAAAAATACAATTATTTCTTTTTTCTTAAACACATAATAGTTTTAAAGCATACATATTATAATTATCACTTCACAAAATTTTGTTAAGTAACAAGTTTTCAAATATTGTAGTAGAAAAATTAATTAAGTTTTCGTAACATCCAGATTTAAATGGTTTATTTTTTATTTAGATTTATAACAAAAAGTCATGGCTTAGATTATAATACACATTCAAATACTATTACTTATTATTACAGACATTAAAGATACAATGAATTAGTCAAGTTATTGCATTTTGTCAAGAAGGAATTCGTCAAATCATCTCAAAACATCATTCATAAGAAGACTTTACCTTTTCTTTGCAATATACACTATGTAACAAAAACCCTGTTGTTCCTTTCAGGGACATATAATTTTACCTACAAGCACATCATTCATCATCGACCTTTTAATCGTCCCACTGCTGGGCACAGGTCTCCTCTCATACAGAGAAGGATTGAGCGTAAACACCACGCTTGCTCAATGCGGGTTGGCGATTTCAGACTTAAAGTCCAGGTTTCCTCAAGATGTTTTCCTTCACCTTCAGTCATTGGTGTCCAAGATATACTTAGAAAGTACATATAACTTCAGAAAAGTTACATTGGTACTTGCCTGGGCTGGAATCGAACCCGCGCACTCATACTTGAGAGGCTGGTCTTTTAACCACTAGGCCACCACGACGTGTGTACATCATTAATGAAGTCATAATTAGAAAACAGTAATCATTGTCTAGTCGAGGGGTCACAATCAAATACCTATTAAAACCGACAAATTCGATTTTTTTTTAGAATATCTGATTTTATCAAAAAAATAATTAGTCCGTTTTATAGATAATAAAAAAAATTAAGACCCGTATTTTTTAATTTGTCGAAATTATCAAAAACTATTGAGATATAGCGTATTAAAGTTACGGAGTGGGGGCTAATTACGTCACGCCGTCGTAGATTTTGTACAACGGCGTGACGTCATGTGACATTTCAAATCAATATATCTTCCGAAGTATTTGCATGAAAGAAAAAATAAAAAATATGTGTTCAATGTTTTTTATAAATCTATCTGGTGGACATTAAATTATTTTTTAGGATACAACCCAATTGGCGGAAACGAACACGGAGTTGAACAACTTTTATAAATTACTTGCTTTATTACATCCGTATGCCGATTCTTAAAACGTAGGTTGAAGGAACAACAGGGTTTTTGTTACATATTGTATAAAAGACTTAGTATAAAAGGTGTTTTGGCCACGCACCATGGTTTGACTCAAAGAGATATCAGCACATCGTGACGGGGTCCACGAAGACCGAAACCTGGGCCACGACTGCGGGTTGGTTGAAAGAGATACCGTCGCCTTGGCACACAAGCAAATGAAGGAACAGGGGTAGGTTTTATTCAGTGAAAGTCTAACACGCCCTTGCATTCCGCCCAGAGCGGGAGAAGTCATTAGACGATTTCCTATACACACAAAAAAAAAAGTTGGATTAAGTGCGGAAACCACAGCGATATAATTATATTGACGTATTGCTTCCAAGACATGACAGTATCACAATTTGCAACAAAAAAAACTGATAAAACCCAGACTACATTTCATGGGATTCGATAAAATTCAATAGGGTATTTGACTAAAAAAAACTAATTAGTCCGTCAGTCAGATTTCAAAAAAATACGTATTTTTTGTTTTATTAAAATAATAAAAATTGACAAATATAAAAGGCATCAAAGATCAAGAGTGGTGGCTGGTGATGTCACTGGTCGCTAAAAAGTGTAGCGTGCAGTGACGTCACACGAGTTTTCAACGCACTGTGTTGTCTTCATTTTTTGTTTATATGAAAAAAGAAAAAATACGTGTCTAGTATTTTTTGGAAATCTGACTGACGGACTAATTAGTTTTTTTTAGTCAAATACCCTATTCTTATCTATTTTTGTAAATTGACAAGATTTCGCTTCTCTGAGCTCTCAAATTAAACGGCTTTTATTGCTACTTTAAAAATCTATTGACGTTTCCTATTAAGATTATACCTAAAACATTAAACAGTTAAAATTTCAAAAATATATCTTATTTATACCCTCAATAAATCTTTATGTAAGAAGAAAGTACATAACTACTTAATTACCCTTTCTTATGTTGAAATGGAGAACGTTTATTTAGGTATCAGAAATTTATATAATTTATATAATTCAGCACAATTTGATAATTTCAAGCTTCTACATATATGAATCGCCAATATTTTAAACACCCTGACACACTTCGTATTTTTATACATCCAAACACGCTTCGTATTTTTTGCACTCACGAACACTTCGTATTTTTTCAGTTTTATTAATATAAACTTGGAAAAACACGAAAATTACGAATACGTATTCGTTGTATGAAGCAAAATATGCACTAGAGGTGAGCTAAGGTGATATTTTGCGTATCTCTTGGGCTAACATGTTTCATTATCTGTCTTGAAAAGTCTAACGCTGCACTGTATGCCGGGATACCATCCTATTTCAGTTACAGTTTGCCTTATTTTACACACTTCCAAGTACATACTCGTATATAAATAGCTGTTATTACTATTTCTACCATTTCATTAAACAAACGCATATAAATTATATATTTAAATATTAAGATGTAGAAAATATAAAAAAAAAGTAGTAGTAGTAGTCAATACCCGCACCCCGTTAGCTTGGACCATGTTTGCCATATCAATATATGGCAAACATGGTCCAAGCTAACGGGGTGCGGCGGTCGGCGAAAGGAAGGAACCTCCCGACAATGCGAGTATTAGGGGTCATCCATAAAGTACGTCACACATAAAGGGGGGAGGAGGGGGTCGACAAAGTGTGACATGGTGTGACAAGGGGTGGGTGGGGTACTAAGTTTCGTGACATCACATTTCAAAATCTAATACTCGTATATCTAGAGGTAGTAATCGCGTTATTTGAAATATTAATAATAAACTAAAAAATATTTCCAACTCTATCTTTGGGACAATACGGTTTAAATTGTTTTCTTTACGAGTCCATACCCGCTCTAGTGACACGCGCCGATCGCCTAAGAGCCCTTTGGGTTTCTGTTTTTTCTTTTTCTTTATATTCAATAGTTTATCGCTTTGTTATTGTTTCAAATATTTGATATAATGTTGATTTCATAAAAAAGTACTTTATTTAAATGGAAATAAAACTAAATTCGGAACTGCTGTTTTAATTTAATAATTTTTCGATGTGAAATTGCAAAACATGTGACGTCACACTATGGGGGGGGGGGGGAGTCTCAGAAATGTGATAACCTGTGACAAGGACGGAGGGGGGGCTCAAAAATCATAAAATTCGTGTGACGTACTTTATGGATGGCCCCTTATAGGTACAGAAGTACCGCTTTCTAAATCAAGCCCTTGATCCAAATGCCCAACGACAGCCTCCTCGGATGTTAGCTGAGCTGTTGTGTGACGATAGTCGTAACAGCCAATGATCGATGAGTCCACTTGCTACAATCGTCAAGCTCGTGAGCCAAGTCAAGATGCTTGATTTGTTCATCTTTCCCGGCTTTCACCATCTTTTGGGACGGTTATGTCATCAATCATTGCGCGCTACTCTCAGCGTAGTCCTGTCAGTGATACCGGATCAATCCCAATACATCGTAATATTTCCATTTTCGAAAACTGGGTTGGACAGCACCTCAGATTCCACAAGGCTGTATTACAGAACAAACTGCTCCTATATCCTGGTTAAAATGTTGTGTCTATGCAAGTTTTCTCTGTTAGCTAGACGAGAACACCCGGATATAATATGCCTGATTGATTTCCCCAGCCGGTGGCTGGTCCGAGAATTTTCAACCGTGCCATCTTTCATAATATTATTATTGTAATAAAGCTAAAGAGTTTGTTTGTATTTTTGTTTGAGCGCGCTAATCTTTGGGATTACCGGTTGGTTGGATTTGAAAAATTGATTCGATAGCCCTTTATGAGCAAATTTATTATAGGCTAATTCACATTACGCTACGTAAGGAAAAAAACAAAAACGATGCGTTGCGACAAGAAGTTATACACGGCTAAGTTTTAAGCTAGTCTTCATCCATCCTAGCCTTTTCCCAACTATATTGAGGTCGGTCCAGTCCAACCGAATTTATCTGAATACTGGTAAGACTGATGGTAAGACATTCGGACCTCTGACTCCCCGTAATGACTGCAAACGATTTACAAATGACGGCCGGAACCAAAGGTTTACCGCGCTTTCGAAGCACGGAGGGGACTGGATCGATCGATCGACTTGTCATGAAGGGGATGGAGACCTTCTCAGACCACTGGTATGTCCGGTTTCACATCTCAGCCCAGACCTCTAGCGTGCCGGTCCGACCAGCCCCGGGTGGTCCGCGGTGGGCGCTGAACAGCTTGACCGGGAGCTCCTCCTGGAAGCTTCGATCGTGCAGGCTTGGGTGTCACCACCGGACAGGCCTGCTAATACTAACGACGAGGCGGAGTGGTTCCGGGAGGCCATGTCCGAGATATGCGACGTGGCAATGCCCCGAATCAAGACTGGACGCGTCCGGTGTCAGGTGTACTGGTGGTCGCCGGAGCTTATGTCTTTGCGCAAGTCGTGCGTAGCTGCGCGACACCGGTACACCAGGCATCGCAGGCTCCGTATTCGTCCACCGAATACAGAGACCATACAAGCGGAGCTTTACGAGGGATACAGAGTGGCGAAGACTGCCCTCCGAGCGGAGACCCAGCGGGCCAAAGGGCTGGCCCGTGAGGAGTTGCTGAGGACTCTGAACAGAGACCCGTGGGGATGCCCCTACAAAATGGTGCGGAATAAACTCCGCCCATGGGCTCCCCTGCTGACGCAGAGTCTCCAGCATCAGCTCGTGGAGGACGTGGTGAGCGCTCTGTTTCCCTCACGAAGGGGACTCATAAGGAAGCCAGGGTGCCCTGCGGAATCTTCGTCCGCTTACCGGCCCATTGCGTTGCTCGACGAGGTGGGCAAGCTCTACCCTGGAGTTGCACCGGGAAGGCATTCCGGTATCACCGGATGCCGACCTACCTCTGTCGAGTGGTCGAGGTCTATCTGACGGACAGGGCCCTAATCTACCCCGATCACTCAGGAGTGTGGAACCGGAGAGAGATGCCGTGCGGTGTTACGGTGTTCCTGGGACGCCCATCGACGAACATCGGGTACGACTGGGTGCTGCGCGCTGACCTCCCTATCGGCGTCAGCGTAGACACTACGCTGACGACACGCTAGTTCTGGCACAAGGTAGGTCGCACCAGACGGCGGCTGACACAACGACCCTCGGGGTTATGACAATTGTCAATAGGATCCGGCAATTGGGACTCGAGTTGGCCCTGCAGGAGTCCGAGGCCATGTGCTTTCATGGTCCTCAGAATACGCCAACGTCGGGTTCCCATATAACGGTAGGAGGGGTTCAAATCGGTGTCGGATCGACGATGAAGTACCTGGGACTCGTCCTCGACAGCCGGTGGAACTTCGATGAGCACTTCCGACGTTTGGCACCTAGACTGGAACGGGCCGGGGCTGCCCTGAGGCGGTTCTTCCCCAATCTGGGGGGAACAAACGCCTCCTACCAGAGGCTCTACGCTAGGTCCGTGCGATCCATGGCCCTTTACGGGGCACCGGTGTGGGCGCAGTCGCTAAGCGATCAGCCCGATTCCTGATCGCTTCCCAGAGGGTCATGGCCGTCCGGCTGGTCCGGGGATACCTCACGGTCTCCGCTGAGGCGGCGAGCTTCCTTGCCGGATTGCCGCCATGGGATCTGGAGGCTAAAGCCTTCGCCCACATGTGCGAGAAATTGCGGTACGGCGGACAGAGCTCCGTCGGGATTTCATGGCGACATGGAGAGTGCGATTGTCACAACCCAGTGCTTGGCACGCCACAATAGCTGCGGTAAACGCGGTGAGGAGTGGCTAGAGAGATGCCACGGCGCCCTCACCTTCTGCCTGACGCAAGTCCTCACCGGACACGGTTGTTCCGTATAAGCCGGGAGAAAGCGCCAGAGTATAACCATTGTGTAGATCGCCCTGAGCACACGGTGGAGCACGGGGTGGATGTCTGCCCGGCTTGGGTAGAGCACCGCCGTGTCCTCGTAGCGGCGATCGGCGGCGACCTCTCGCGTCCAACCCTGGTCCAGGCCATGGTCCGGAGCGAGAGTGCATGGCAGGTCGAAACCTCCTTCTGCGAAACAGTGATGCTGACAAACGAGGAGGCGGAGCGGGTGAGGCAGCAGGAGTCCCAGCGCCCTCTGCCACCAGCTGCCGCATGAGACGCCCTGGTCGGGAAACGACACCGAACTCCCAACCACCGTAGGCGCGGGCCTGCGGGTGGTGAGTGTGGGCAGCCCGCCGCCCGGTAAGGACCAGGCCCGGGTCGACGGCGCGTCAGATGTCAACACATCGTGACGGGGTCCTCGAAGACCGATGCCCCCTGGGTCAGGGTTGCGGGTTGGTTAAACAAGAAACCGTGGACCTGGACGTCACACAGGCAACTGAAGAAACACAGGTGGGTTTTATTCAGTAAAAGTCTGACACGCCCTTCCGCTCCGACCTGAGTTGGAGAAGTCTTTTGATGCTTCCCATCGTAAAAAAAAATCGTTCGTTTACTTAATAAAATACTTAAATTCGGTGGTAGACCATAACATCGGCTGCCGGCAGAAATTACCACCCACCAGACAATGTCTTGCCATCAAGCGATTCGTCGAGTTCCGGCATGGTGTCTAGTGACGCCGCACGGAGGACGAGTCTGAGTAGGAGTGTTGCGATGTGTATCGGGTACGATGCACCAAATATTGTGTCCGGAGTTTGGTCGTGGAGGGTCTCCAGATCAATCTTTCCCTGGCGCAGCATCGATGGTCGTGTTGTTAGGTTTAACACTGCATCACCTCGCTCAACTGCCATCTTCCTTAATAAACTACCGCGCTTTACCATCAACGATAGCATCACTTCTTACCATCAAGCGGGATTACAAAACACACTACACCACATAGAAACCCTTTTCAAACAATAATCATATTTATAGCTCACCCAAAGCCTTAATAGTAGGTACGTGGATAGTAAGGTGATACGAAATGGATCATTATATAGGTACCTACACTTTGGGCTAACGACGACCCATTAGTAAATGAGATGACGGTCGTTAGGGCTAACTGGTACAGGAAGGTACTGCCCATTCTATTTTAGTATTAAAAAGATTTATATACGTCAATCGAGTAATTGAAATCAACATGCAATATTTTTAATTTATCTACTTTCACAGATGATTTTCATCATCATTATCTGTCTTGTTTATGTACTAATGCTATAATGTGTTTGTAATTTAATTTGAATGCGAAATAGTGAAATTAGCCGCCGCACTTCGCTTTGTCGACTCGCACGAGGCTGCTCACAGTTCTAACAAACCTATTTGGTGGGGTGTCTGACATAATATAGAATATTATTTTTTGTTTATGAGAAACCCAAAACACGTGTCCAGTATTTTAAGTAAAGAATCTATGTAAAAAAGTTATCATGAAAAACCACAAAGTTATGAGCTTGTTATCCTACTTGGCTGTCCCAACAAAAATATGGTTCACGCTCCGCTCAGGCGGGCGAGCCAGGCGTTGACCTCTGGCGTCAGCTGTTGCGCGGGCGCGCAGCACTATGATCTATCGTATGCTACGTGGCGGGCTCGATAACCACACTGCAACAATTTCTAAAAATAGTTGGGAAAAATATACAATGGTGTAAAAATGATTGGAGTTGATTCAGTTGCTTCAACATCATCATCATCAACAACCTCGATCCTGAGCAGTTCTCCGCCAGCCGCTACCAGCCACCTTTTTGATGTCGTCGCTCCATCTCGCCCAAGGGCGCTCTACGCGTGCGGTCAGTTGGTTATTCTGAACAAACTTTATTCAGGTTTCGCATAAGCAAAAATAACGTTATATATAACACAATCGTAGCTGCTACTTTGACATTTTGGATAATGACTATGCTTGTTGTAATAAAGAAAACTACATATAGTTTTCTTTATTACAAAAAAAGAAACTAGATATTTATCGTAGCTTATAATATATCCACTCTTACACAGACTTCTCTGTGTTATGAGGGAGTTAGGCGTCAACCAGTGCAGGTTAGTAGATGTCCAATGTCTTTGAAATTTCATTTCTAGGACATGTTGATTTTTTTTTCAGTTTTTAAAGCAGTGGTGAAGAAATAATTTACACAAAATAATGCGACTTACTGGGTCGAACTCACATCCTACAATACTTAGGACAAGTCACACCACTCTCTGCTGTTGTGGGTGTAAATGATTTTAACTACACGTCCGTTCGTGTGTGGAGTACTGCAGCCACATTTGGGCTGGAGCTGCTAAATACCACCTAGCTATTTTGGATGCAATGGAAAGGCGTGCGACGAGGCTGACTGGCGACCCAGATTTATCTCAAAATGGTCTCCAAAGCCTGGAGCACAGCCGTAGAGTAGCCAGGCTTTCGGTGTACTATAGGATGAATTTTGGGGAGTGTGCGAGGGAATTGCATGATTTAATTCCCTTGTCTCCGTCCCGTCGTACGGCGAGTTTCCACCCTTACGTTGTTAACACCACGAAATAAAGATTTGTAAGGATTTTATCTATAAATATATGAACATATTTGTTACGTTGTTTTTTTTTTTTAAGTTGGTTTTGGTTTATTTTTAAATACGTCCGTTTTGCGTGGTTGCGACGTATGTTCCTCCAACCAACCAATTTCTTATTTGTGTGTTCCTATAATTTTGTCAAGTGTACCGCATATAAACGTTTTTTCTTTCTACTGTTTGCTTTTCCTTCCAAAAGAAAATAAATGAAATTAAAATTTACAGCCACGAAATTGTTCGCTCCTTGGACGGATGTAATAATTAATCTTACCATACTTTTGTTCAAGTTAGTCTCCTATATATTCAAATAGCATCGTAACTACTTGCCTTATTAACATAACTCGTAACAAGTTCTCCATCGAGCTAAAACTGAGATTACAAGATCATATTCAGTGGAAACTGTACAAATACACAATAACGGTGCTGCTCAAGTCTCTAAACAACTGAAACAACGCCTCCAACATTCAAAATCTTCATTAAAGACCATTCCGTAGAATGTAATCAAAGCAATAGGCAAAATAGGTGTGCATAGTTAGGAATATTCCAATACAATTTGACCTCCCTCACCCCTCTAGTTTGTTCTCCAATCAGATTAGAAAAGGGCCGACAAATAATAGAAGAGAGCTCTAATTTGGATGGCCGGGTTGAGCGCTACAATCCGAATCAAAATTCAAAACCGCGCTCTCTCTTAATCCCTGTTGAGGATCACAATAAAAGGTAATACATTTTAACTCCTGGTAACGAAGTGGGCTATTTTGAACCTTATTTCGAGAGGAAGAGGGATTGTAGCACCTTGACTGCGGCAAAAATAAGATTATCCAAGCGAAAGTAGAAGGTGAAAGGGAGACATTTTGTTATAAAGTGTAGCGTACAGTGGGCGGCTGAAGGATAATAATTTGAATAGGTAGTCCTTTGTGGTACCGGGCTTAGTACTATCCTATACAGTATGTTAAGAAAACCCTGTCCGACCCATAAGGATAATAAAGGTTAGGTAAACACATGACCAAATATAATATAAAATTTTACGTAATCATCATAGTACCAATACAAATGAATTTTGAAATAATCTTTTTTTCCCGCGAATTAATTCCAACTTCCCCGAAATTTGGTAATTTTTAAAAAAGTGACAACAAAGTTAATATTATGAGCGAATAGCGATGCGATCACGTGCCGCGTGCCCTGCCACCCGCCGCCCGCGGAAGGGTGGTAACGCACATTTTTTAAGTTACCTCTATTTGCGAAATAATATTTATTTTTTTAGGGGGATTTTTTTTTTAAGTTTAGCCCGGTTTTGTATGCATTAGTAGAATCAGTTATCGATACCTAACAACACCTTCACGGGTCGGACAGGGTTTTCTTAACATACTGTATATCCATAAGAGGCGACTAAGGGAACTCTCACCAGGGAAGCGGGCAGCAGCGCTTCTCCTGTGGAATATCAAATTAATGCGATCCCCAAGCCGCCTTCTAATCGTGTGGATTATGGCTAACCCCTTCCTTTGTCCAGCTGTGGATCTCTTTAGGCTGAAGAAGAAGGAGGAGAAATATTTCCAATGCCATTAATTAAGGCCATGTTGTATGGTCATCGAATTCAGGAAATGGGTTGTCAGGGCAAAATAAATGAAATACAAAATACATTTTCACATAATATTTATTTAAATTGTCGTAGACAATTTTTGAAATAGGCAACACTAATCAAAATCAAAATCAAAAGTCATTTATTCAAATTAGGCTGAGAATCAGCACTTTTTGAACGTCAATATTACATAAGACAGTCCCCCAAAAACGCCCACCCATCGACACTTCCTAGTGCTTTCGCTGGGAAGAAGAAGTGGCGGAACAAACTCCCCAGCAGCACAGCTGTCTGTTCATTTTTAAAAAAACATGTCTTTATACAATACTATGTATAGTGATGAACACGATAAAATACAATAATAATGAAATTATTTACCATATGCCAGCTACCACGCCAAAATACCAGCAAAGCAAAACAATATATTTATATTCAAATGAAAATGTAATTAACTAAAACTTGTTACTTAACTAAGAAGCCCCAGGCATAAAGGGCGTGACAGCTTACATATTTATGTAATGTAAAAAAGTAAATTATATGAACTCATATAACGTATCAATAAGCTAATTACTGAGAAAGAACACAAACATTGTCCTGAGTTAATCAGAGCGACCAGCTATTCTTAGTATGTGCGTAGGTAATATTATTAAGTAGACATATTAAAGACATCACTTGCGATGAAGCAAAAATTTAAAAAACAAAAAACTCTAAACAATATCTTTGTCAATTTTACCGATTTAAAAAACGGACCAAGCCGGTCTCAAGCCGACGAGTATATTTTTCCACATATCACTTCTTACAGAGTAGTCTGATTTTGATAATCCTTTTTTATAGGAAAGGTATCTAGCTTCAGTAAAGTTGTTCTAGTATCCGTCGATCCTATCAGCGCAAGTGTCGGCCGGCAGCGGCGCGGTAACTCGCTCGCCGCCACTCATCTGTGCATAGCAATTAACTCGCGCGTTCCGTGATGCGAACACCGATGTTCCTGTTTGTAGGAATACCTACGCTTGTATGTTTATTTTTATTTACACGGTTTTTCAAGAACACATAGGACAAATAAAATGAGACGTTCTTGATTAAATTGTGACACGAACTGGAATGAAGCTGACTGGCTACAAAAATAATTAAACCCTATTAATATATGTATATAGAATTTGGGTGTTTCTTACTCAATTACGTAAGAACGGCTGATCGATTTCACATGTAATTTGGCACACAGATAGATAATCAACTGGTGACCCGCCTAACACATAAAGTACTTGTAATCCCGGTAGGACAGTTTCTGAATTCGAAAATCTAGTATTACATAAAAATAATGTAGGTAAATAAGTCATTATTATTCCGCATATACTTACATACATATATTAATAATAAGAAAAGTCTGTATTGTGCCCCTACAGGGCAAAGCTATACCTACCATAGCTTCGAGCAATTTTAAAAATTGTAAAAATGCTGTTTCGTGTAATTATAAGAATGGAGACACATAATCGGAGCATTGATATACCCCTGGAAACTTATAATTTTTTCAAAAACAATTCTCAGTTCAAAAAAAAAAAAAAACTTAGTATTTTTAGCCAAGTATTTTTTCTAAACCATATAGCTTCAAAATACCTTGACTCTAAAATGTTAAAAGATATTTACAAACCTACTTATACTAAGCCATATCTGTGTCCATTATAACTGTAGCCCCCTACATCAGGTAGCGTACATTCGCCGAGTGAAGTAAATAACAAAGAAATATATAACACAAAAGGCTTCCAGGGGGAATGTGGACAATTTTACACGAGTATTTACAACCTCGCTGTCCAACGGTCTCGAGAACTCTTTTAGTGACGGGACAAATTTTTTCCTATCGATATAATATTTGCTGTATTTTTAGCAACAACATGTCTAATCACTGTTTTCCTCTAAACATTTAGGTATGTATTCTTTGCAGCATTCAGTTTCTTTGCATCCAAAATATGTCTGAAAAAGAAAGAAAGAAAGAAACAAAGAAAAAAAAACATGATGCAATAATTACAAAAACCCAAAAAAAACAAATATGTTGTCTATTTTTGTGTAACAAATGCACCCGTAATATTTGCTTAACATAATCTGTCTAATTCATGATTGTTTTTTTTTTTATTTCTGTATTTATTTGACTCAGACACAGTGTTTCATATTCAAGTTAGTATACTTAAAATATTTTAGTTAGCATATATTAAAATACATTTCACTTTAGTACCAATATAACTAAAACTAATTAATCGGAATAGGTACACATAAAATAAATAATTAGCCGGACAGAACAATCCTTTTAGTTTTTTTAACAGTGGTACTTAGATAATAAACAAAGACATAATTTAGTTAGTTGAAATAATCCCATTTATCTTGTAATGGAAGACCATTAAATGATAAATGGGGACCAATGAAAATGTATTTAGGTTTACTAGTTGGATGAAGACATCCCACTAGCATACCAAAAACATTTTCATTGGAAATAAAGAATATTTTCTAATTTCTTACCATCGATACTTAAATACTTTGCAATTTAGAAACATTTTTTTTTACTTTACATAGATTCTTATTTATGTACTACTAAATAAATAATACTAAAATCAACAAACTATCGATAACCTTTTCCTCTCACTAGGAGAGCCGTCATCAACACCGCATTCGGAAAATCTACACTTAACCAGAAGAGCCAGCCCTCCCATTTATCCTTACACTCGCTGTCCCGTAGAGTGGGGTACAGGGGTACCCCCCTTGGGAGGGGGTCTAATTCGGGGGGCAAAAGGGCATCGGGCGAAGCTAAGCGCTACAAGCGCTGATTACCACTTTAGCTAAACTTTATTCTTTGCTTTTGGTGATTTAAGTTTTGTTTGTAGGTAAAGCGAAAGGTAGGTCACTCTATAATGTTTAGATTTCTTTCTTTATTGTTATTATTCATGTGGAAATTTTTCAAGGTTGCGAATAGATTATATGTTAGGATTAAAGACAAAAATAACTTGTCTGAAACCCTTATTAGAAAAGCAGATTCAATTTATTTTTAGTTTTATTTAGTTTTGTTTGTTATTTTAGAACATTTCAGTTCAGAACAATATGTAGTTGTATGAAATTATTTCACAACTTAAATCTTACTGGTTAGTAAAACTAATTTATGCTAAAAGCGATTAATACTAAACACAAAATCCAGCTTCACTAAACACCAAAAACAACACATAATTAAAACACCATACGTAACAGAGGGGAAAAGTTATCTGTACGTAAGCGCCCCCACACGGAGTGGGAGGTTAGGGGAGGCCGGGCGTTCTGGCCCATCAGTCTGGCCACGGCAATTCAGATGATGAATTAATCCAACAAATGTGACGGTATCACTTAGCCCTAATGCACGGGTATAATGTTACCCCGAAAATTTCTCGAGCAGAATTCGGGCGCTTCACTTTGAAAATCTCTGTCGACTTTAATGTGCGACAGTCCTTTGTTTCTTTATAGGGATTATATTTTTCGACGCGTCTGGAGGTTAATGTGTGTTTTTCTTATTCGTGAGTAGTGGGAGGTTTTAAAATTTTTGTTTTACTATTTTCTGTGGCGTAGATTTTTTTGCCGAATCGCGGGGTGGATTAAGTTGTTTATGCTTAAGACATTTGTGAATAAATGTTGTATGAATGCATTTTTGATAGATCAATTACGTAAATAGATACATCATTATTTTTAAACAATGGTTTTGTAGAGAATCATTATTCTTACATTCTGGCTGAAGAATACTAAGAAAAAAACTATCACTCATTTGGCAATCCAAATGACCTGAATTTGGATATAGAGTTTTTTTATTCTATTATATTATATTTATATTAAATTGTTTTAAATGCTATAACTTACTATATATAACATTTACGACTATCGCTATAACTGCTTAGCATTGTTTTCTCAAACAAAATATTACAACCAATAAAGAATAGTACAGAATTTAATTTTTTGTGTACCTAAACCAAAAATGTTACAGAATATGTTACATGAATATACATATATGTATAAATTTTAAAATGGGCGTAGTTAACACTAAAATGGTTTTTTTAAGTAAACCTTCGAGTGTCAATAGAGATTTTAAAAAATGTAGGCAGTCTATAGTGTATTATTTATATATATACAATATGCCGCTACAATGGCAACATTAATTTGAGAAAAATTATGATTTAAATTAAAATATTACGTTCATAAAATAAAAACGCGAAACCTTATACCTGTGTTAAATTAATGCCACCAGGCTGTATACCATAAAATCATACATAAACAAATCATATACCATATAAACTCATGTCCTAATCCACAAACTAAACCACATAGAGATAAAGTTTGCAAGAAATCCTCGAAAGATGTCGCCACACATCAAACTAAAACTCGTTACAAAATGTGACTTCTCCGAATAAAGGTGTTGTTTTAATTACATTATCAGGCTGGCACACGCGTGGGGGTAGGGAGTACCCTTCTCACGGGTTGAAAGACATTCAAATAATAGTCTTCGAGAAAAGTGGGACGTGGGGTACAATGTACCCCGAGTTGGGAAGTTTTGATTGCGTTGCTAGCTGTCACGGTTGACGGGTTCGATGAATTGTTCTAGAGTTGCTGATGTGTCGTATGTCGGTCGTTTTTTTGTTTACGTGTGACATTTTTTGTAGGTCAGTGGAGTTTTTTGAGAATTTAGAACTTTTAGCACGTACAAAGTTGTTTTTTTCCTTCATCTTTCCGCGTTAGGAAAAAATGTTGTGTTGAAGATTGTAATCTGTAATAATGCCGTGGCTTCTTTAATCGTTATCGGTGTGTTACCAATCATAGCATAAAGCTTATTCTAACGCTTTCTTTTTTCTTTCTCTTACCATATCATTTACCTCTTTCAAGCGCAACTGTATTCTTTTTATTCTTAAACTGAGATTATAGTCCAAGTGGTCGATGAAATGGCCTGACATCAGTAAAGTCATAATCTATTCCAATACGTTAAATGCATTACTTTAAGTGCATTACATACATAAAATTTTCCCAATGTATATTATTAAAGCAAAAAACTTTAACTATGAAAAACAAATGGGCGCAACCCAAAACACATTCAAACACAAACGGTTGACGATACCAAAACGCATCACAAAACTGCACACACACAATTCGTACGACGATGCGAAAACTTCGCGAAACACACACAAACGCACTTTAAAAGTACTCCATGGGGGTACAGTTGACCAATAGCATGCATTTAACCCTTCACAGGGATTAGGGACAAGCATTGTTTCAAAACCCCGAGTTGCGGCCCGCCATTTTGTTCATTTAAAATGGACGGTGTGACAATGGGTCGCTAGACGGACGCCGAGTCTGCACTGCCGACGAATGTAGGCATTGTTTTATCTTTTTTCTAATTTTTACATTTTTATGCATAGCCTGCGTTCTGATTTTAAGCTGGCTATCGTGTTTAATGAAAAGATTTGTTGGTATGTAAGATGGATACAGCCTTTTGTTATGTGGAATGGGTTTCAGTCTGATAGGTCATTGTGCCCATCGATTTACAGGTTGAAACCTTACCGTTTATACAAGAAAACTATCGGATAGTGGTTGTTTTTTTTTTTGCGTTTTGCAGCTCAATAATGAGTATTTGGTATTTCCATCCTTAGAGGAAATTATAAAACAAATTAAGTCCCGCTTTCTATTGATTGCAACTTTAATTCAAACAAAGTAAACTGAATAAAATAATTGAAAGTAAAATTCTATTACGTTATTTAAAATATTAGTTTATTTAAAAGTTTATCACAAGTATCTGTACATTAAATCAAATTACATTAAACCTCATACAATTAAGCTCGTGCTGTATTCAAAAATACATTTATTATAGAATTCGGAATCACTAAAACTGGAATTTCAAGTTTCCATTGTCACGTCGTAAACTTAGGGTCATAACAACTAGATCAATGCATTGTGTGCCTCGGCCGACGGCGCGGTGGGCTTATGAACATAATATGACCCGTTTTGGGTTATATTGTCCAATTTTCGGTAATACAGTTTTGTCAACAGCGGGCGTGTTGGACCGAGTCTATTGTTGTAGGGTTAACTTTGACAAATTATCAAAATGTTGAAAATAATGTGTGTTGATGGGTTTGCGTTGATAGATTATATTTGAATATGTGTGGTGTAACTAAACGTAAAGGAAGAATCTATGATTTATTTGTTTGTGAATCTGAACTTACATGTTTAAAATAAACTCACCAGTTTATTTTAAACATGTAAGATAAAAATAGTATTGTAAACTTATTTAAGTGTTGTATTAAATAAGTTTTCAATACTATTTTTATTTGTTATAAATCGAAATATATAAAAATCTCTTGTCACTATAAACGTACCTACACCATATTGTCCAAAACTACGTAACAGTTTCAATAAAGTTTTTTTATTTATGTGGTGGGCTATTGGTTAAAAGACCAGCCTCTCAAGTATGAGTGTGCGGGTACGATTCCAGGTTAGGCAAGTATCAATGTAACTTTTCTAAAGTTATATGTACTTTCTAAGTATATCTTGGACACCAATGACTGATTAAAAGGTGAAGGAAAACATGTTGAGGAAACCTGGGCTTTAAGTCTGAAATCGCCAACCCGCATTGAGCAAGCGTGGTGATTACGCTCAATCCTTCTCTGTATGAGAGGAGACCTGTGCTCAGCAGTGGGACGATAAAAAGGTTGATGTTGATGATGATAATGTGGTTGATTCCAGCTTAAAAGATATGATAATTTTGTACTTGATCGGAAGCGCTCATTGGTGCCACCCATTATGTTTTACTAGATGCGCCACGCGGTTTCACACGCGTAGGTTTCGATATGCTCCGCTACTATTGGTCGCAGCATTATGAGGCTATCCAACGCAAAAAGAATTTTTCAAATCGGACTAGTAGTTATAAACAAACTCTTCAACTGTATATATTAGCAGAGATTAGACAAAATCTGAACACAGCATGAATTTAACTTCATTAAATAACTATTACGGACCACGTATCAATCAAGACGACTGCATAAAATACCATAGAAATAACAAAAATATAGTAATGTTTTCCAAAAAATGGAACATAAGAGTTACTTACTTCCTACCTATTACATCAGATAAGCGTATTCCTAGTTCCATACGCACACAAACTTAACCCGTCAATCTTTAAATCCCTCAATCCACAAATCTTCAATCCAGTTCGAATCGTCGATTAAGAAGTAATCACTCTAACTATCCAATCATCAAAATTGCATGGTAATGAGATACGTCTGCCCATTTGAATGCTTTGTTCGCTTAGTCATGCTTGGTGAGCACTGGCTGAGCAGAACACCTGAGGCCTGAGGATTTAATTTGATGTAAATGTTTGTTATGTAAATGTTTATTACAATACGTTAAATGGATATTAATGTAGTGTATTTTAAAGAACGGTGATTTTGTTTTAACTGGTGGTGGTGTTCTCGGTGGTAAGTCATAACACCGGCCGCCGGCTGAAGTTACCGCCCACCAGACAAAGCCTTGCCGCCAAGCGATTTGTCGTGTTACGGCATGATGTCTGGTGAAGCCGTACGGAGGACGGGTCTGAGCAGTTGTGTTGCGATGTATGCCGGGTACGATGCGCCTAATGTTGTTGTGTTGGGAGTTTGGTTGTGGTGGGTCTTCACATCAATCTCCCTAAGGAATGTGCTTATTTAAATGTGTATTAACTTCAGATTTCTGTGATTTAAAACGCTACAAACATGCCTACTTTTCATCTTGTATCACACACATAGTAGCGGGCAATAACTTCAATCAAATAACGTTTTCGTTTTGGTCAACGATTTAATTGCGCAGCACTCGTAGACGCCTACGGCTACAGGCTACGTGCTACGACAGCTTCTTCTGTATAAAAGAGTAATAAACTCGGACGGTATTATAATCCATACCATTACAGTTTTAAAAATAATATTAAAACTAGCATTGAAGATAAAATTGTTATAAAATACTATGATCAAGTGTAGTCTCAGAGTCTTCAGATGGGAGACGGCGACCTCATCCGTGATTGACGTGTTGACTTTACACGTCAATTTCATTTATTACTAGTTGAGCCCCACGGTTTTACCCGCGTAAGATGCGATCCCATGGGAGTATCGAGATAAAAAGTCATCATCACCTCCGCGTTAACCCCAGTTGCATTCGAAACCTTTTCAGCTTTGGAGTCTGTGGTCCGCTTTACCAGTCTAGTTGCTGATTTTGGCTAAACTTCGATATTTTCCGTGAAACGACTGCCGTCTGACCTCCACAACCCAAGGGCAATATCGAAGCACTGCAGTTAGACCAATTGTTGGACTTTTGAGGGCTCCAACAACCAGTAACGACTGCCATTTGATGTTGGTATGGCAACCGGGACCAATGGCTTAACGTGCTTTCCGAGGAACGGGATAAAAAGTATGCCATGTATTATTTCTGATTATAACCTAGGTATAAGTAGATTATAAATTTGGTTTTCAGATGGTACCAAATTTTATTCACATTCGTGCAGTAGTCATCATCATCATCATCTCAGCGTTAATTCCAGTCACATCCGAAGCCTTTTCCTAGCTTTGGAGTCTGGGGTCCGTTTTACCAGTCTAACTGCTGGTTTTGGCTAAACATCGATAGTTTCCGTGAAGCATTGCAGTTAGAGCAAACATTTTGTTTAACATTGTCCATAACGCTCTCTTATAATTGTACGCTGTAGCTACCTTAATATGTTGTGCAACAAGCTTAGAACGTTTAAAGAACGTTTTAAGTTTCTTCATGACACACATAATAGATGTCTGAGGTCATCGGAAAACCTGATATTAGAGATGCATCCCACTAGTTTCTACGATAAATCCTTTACTGTACGAGTACAAGTAGTTCGGCTATGGAATGACTTGCCCGTGTCCATAAGGCGTGCTCCATAAGTGGAGTCATCATTTATCACAGTACTACTTAACGTATATTTTCGACAAAATAAGTAGCAGATATTTATTCTTTCAGAATGAAACACCCAGGTCAATAGATAAATAACAAAAAGTGTTTGGTCTAATCTAAGATTATTTAAGCAAATCAATCTGAAATACGGAAAAAACACGAAAGTACGTTAAAGTGGCGGATACATTACCCCTTTAACGGGTGCAGGTGACTAAGTCACCATCCTATACACGCAAACGAAATGTACGCAAAAACTGTCTCCAGTTTGAATACCGGGAAAAATAAACAGTAGTAATAGGTAGGTAAAGTAAAAAAAAATAGAGTCAAACTCGCGCAATAAGCAGCGCCAATAAGGACACTCTGCAAACAGTGTAAATTACCAATTAGTAAGCCTTTCATAGTGATACCGCTAAACAGAATAGTGTATATAACATAGGTTCCGTAGAAATAATTAAATAATTCGTATAATTTTGAAATTCTAATGAGGGAGCGGTACAAATTTTATTGTTATCAACACTTTGACTCTCGTTGTTACTTGTAATAAAGAATCAATTATTACTATAAAATCAATCATATAAGATACTAGCGACCCGTCCCGGCTTCGCACGTGGACAAATGATATAGGTAGTATCTAAGCCTTCCTCAAGAAACGGTGGCCCTTCAATAAAAATAATGGTTACTGTGCCGCCCATCAGCCAATATCTGACTCTGCAAGATACATCGACCTTATTGTCAATGGATAGCCAGTTCCACCACCTTCAAACAGAATGACAGCCTACTGGGGCAGCAAGTTTGTTCGAAATAATAGTCCCCCGCTCCAGCCCACCCGGCTTAGGCAAAGAAACACTCAAGTAGCAGGAGATTTTTTCTGGTGTTTAGTTTTGAATAAATCGTGATATCTCCTGAATGAAACAATCATTTCCAATAATTCAAAGAGATATCTGCTGCTACTGAAATTACCTTTGATATGACGTAATTTATTTTGATAAGGATTAATAATAAGGAACAAATAGTGGGCTCTGATTTCGACTGACATTTTAATTAACTTTTCAGACATAAAAAAGTAGTCATAATGAAGAAACTATAGTAGGTAGACATATGGTGTCGCTGACTTTTTATAGGCATTTTTAAGGTCTACAATACTGTAGTATATTATAATAGTATTTCTCCACTATTTAATGAATGTTATTATACATAAAAACCTTCCTCTTGAATAACTCTATCTATTAAAAAAGACCCTATCAAAATCCGTTGCGTAGTTTTAAAGATTGAATCATACAAAGCGACAAAGGGAAAGTAAAAGTGACTTTGTTTTATAATGTATAGTGATAGTGATATATAGTGACTATTAATTCGCCCGTGTTTGCACGGCTTGCAGTATTACATATATCTAACTCAATTTGGGTTTATGCGTCGTACATACATAAAGGTCCTATCTGGCATGATTTTTTTTATATTGGCATCAACAATCAAAAACAAGTTACAGAAAACCTTGATGAATCATACATTTAAACCTCAGTTCATCCATTAGTGAGAACGGTAGCAAAATCCGTTCAGTAGTTTTTGAGTTCGTTCAGACAGATAGATGCGTCGAATGGAGTTGCATTGTGATAAGTATCTAGTGATGCATGAAAAACTGTATTAGGTAGATAGAATACTTAATCTTAAACTTCCGAACAAGTAAAAAAAAATTATAAACAATTCATTTTAAAAATGGAACCTTAAAAAGACCTAACCAAATCACCTCTTGATCCCTAAAAAAAAAAACTATCGTCACTCCCCGTGCTATATTGCGACACCTTAATTAGTAGCTGGCAACACCAAGTGGTCGGGAATTGCCACTTTTTTCCACTATTGTGCCTCTTTATCGCCACTCTCTCCCCGACTCGTGGGAGTCACGTTGCTTCGATGTGCCAATTAAAGTACGATACCAATTGTTTTTGCAGCCTTTTGATATGCAGTAATTACGTTCACGAGTTTGTGAATAGTTTATTTTGCATTTTTTTTTTGTTTTGTTTTTATTTCATCTTAACTTGTGGTAAAATATTTTTAGTAATAAGATCATAGTTAAAAAAAGAATCATTTATTTGTACAAAACCTAAATATGTAGTTACTTTTATCATATATGTATGTTAGAAAAACATTCTTCACTACTAAACTATTACTTACTATTAAATACATACTAGTAAACATGTACAATACGAACTTAGAAGTTACTTCACACCAGGGCAGCTTCTAATGTTGTACAAAGCACAGGTCCGCTCGTGTGTGGTACTGCAGCCACATTTGGGCTGGTGCTGCGAAATGTCACTTGACTACTTTGGATTCAGTGGAGAGCCGTGCGAAGAGGCTGATTGGTGACGCATATTTAACTCGAAACGGTCTCCAAAGCCTGGAGCACAGGGGTAGAGTAGCCAGCCTTTCTTCTATAGGATGCATTCTGGCGAGTGTGCAAGGGAATTGCATGATTTAATTCCCCCATCTCCGTTCCATCATCGGACGACCCGTCGTACGGCGACTTTCCACCCTTACGTTATTGACACCACTACGATGCGGACGAAGCGTTTCGCTTCTTATTTTATACCGCGTACATTGAGGGACTGGAACAATTTGCCGGCGGCGGTGTTTCCGTCACAATACAATTTGAGTATCTTCAAGGCTAGAGTGAATAGGCTCTTAATAAACTAGCGCGCTTTGCCATCAACGATCGCATTTATGCTTACCATCAGGCGGGATTGCGGTCAAGCGCTAGTTTATAATATATACTCGTATAAAAAGAAACTCAAAAAAATAAATATTTGTAATCAAGATAATTTAGGCACATGGTATGAGGGAGCAACATAATAAAAATATAAATTAATTCTTTATTGGGACGAACTCTAAAAGTAGTTTGTTCCTGGGGGATGAAAAAAGAATAAAGAAAAAGACAGATTTAGTATGACAAAAAGTGCCTAAACGTGTCGTATCCCTACAATATTATTCTTGCCGCCTAAGTATATCGAATCACCGGCGAAGAAATTTCCCTTCAATTTATACCTATCTACCAAACTAGGTACTAAGCTGTATTATTTTATTCACCGACCCATCAACCAAGTCCATACAATCCTAAGTAATACAGAACAAACACAAGTGAAGGCGAGCATACTTAAATATTTGAACTGCATCAACCGTACAGTGGAACAATCGCTCGGAACTCGGAACACGATGTGAACGTTCACCGCTTCGATGTAAACGTTCAGTGCTTCGATAAAACCACCTATGGTTTTAAGAAGCGAACAGCACTTAGGCGGGCCGGCGTTATGTAAGATAGTATAAGTTTTACTAAGGTTTTAAAAAGATTTTACTAAAATTATTTTATCTAATGCAAAAAAAAAACATTGGGTGGTAAGCTTCTGTCAACAGATTCACTCGCGTGAATGTTGGAAATCATCTCAGAAGAATGCGATCCCAAGCATCTCATCTATTTCTTTGCTAGAATTTATTGAAACCATCCAGTGATTTAGAATCGAAAAGGTAACATTCAAATACTTCTTAGTATTAATATAGATGAAACTTATTTAACTTTTTAGCTACAAAAATTAATGAAGATGTATTTCATTATTGTATTTTATTTGTAAGGTCCAAAAACATACCGGGACACACTTCTGCACAACACAGTAGGAACATGAAAATGGATAACTTTTACTTAGAGACCAGCATTATATATATATCTCCAGACACTGCGCCAGTGGCTATAGTACCTATTGAGACGGACCTCTTCTCTATGTAAAGGAGTGGACTGTAATCTACTATGAGAACCCAACGCTAATTGGTAGATGTCACATACTTTTGAATTTTTGATTCTTGTTTCCTCGTGAACTTTGCTTCAGCGTTTTGGGAGCAGTTGTAATGAAAGTATTTACCCAAATAATGGAACGCACAAGTTTGAAGTCATTTTGATACAAATGATGAGATAATTACATACAAAAAATTCTATTAAAGTTTTCTAATCTATTAGAGTCTTAAAAGAAGGATACATATTATATTATTTCCCTCAACATAATATCACGCCTATATTTCCCGTAGTATTAGGTAAAGGTAACACACACAACGACACATCAAGCTATATTTTTCCAGTTTAAGTTGACTTCTAAATGTACAAAAAGCCTGTACAATGTGAGATCAGTTAAGTCTGGAAATATTTAGCCAATTGTGGTTATCTTCCCATTTTTCGTCGTTCCACATCGCAACTTGACTCTCTACTGAATGATGCGGTCGATCGAAGAGGGCTGTCATTAAAAGGCTTTTAATTCTTGATCGCTCTACTCTCCACGTGGCCAATACTTTGATCTGGAACAAAAATAAAAAATTGTGTTACTTTTTCTAGGTACAGACTACAAATTTGTGGTTCGATTTTAGTGGGAAGGATATCTAGGCTTGTTTTTAGAAATAAAATTTTTTCGAGCTTAAATTTCGAGGTTTTGGGTCAAAAAACCAAACAGCATATAATCATTTTTGACATGACTTCAAAAAGGAGGGGGTTACTCAATTCGACCGGTATATATGCTTTTTTATTTGCTCGCGGATAACTTCGTCGTTTATGAACCGATTTTGATAATTATTTTTCTGTTGGAAAGAAGATATTCCCAAGGTAGTTCCACGATAAGGGCATCGGGGTTTGATGATGGAAGACCAGAGAAATCAAGGCGAACTTTCAAAAATCGTAGGGGCGACCAGTGCGATTGTAAGTTTTTTCATTAAGTATTTTAGCATCAGCATCCAGTCTCACCGGATGCAGCTGAACAGTACTTTTCACAACTAAAAAGTGTAAAATAAAAACTAAAAAAAAACAACCGACTTCCAAAAAACACTACAAAGTGAAAAAATTATTAATTTCGGAAGTCGGTGTCAAAAACTAATATACAAAAACCAACGGCACCGACTTCCGAAATTAGAATTATTTAGGTAAGGTGCAAGCCCATCGCTTGCTGCAAGTGTGTAATAAAAGTCTACATATAATAGTACAATATCATGGCAATGAATACATATGTACGTATTTAAGAGATAACTATGATGACTATACTAGTAAAAACTGTGTCACAGTCATCAAAATACCAAGTAAGAAAGATAGATACCATCATCATCATCATTACCATCGCAGCGTATAATCCCGATTGCTTTCGCTTTGGAGCCCAGGGTTCGCTTTCCTAGACTTACTCCTCCATTTCGCACGATCTTTGGCATCCCGTGGTGTGAGATTGATAGATTGATAGATCAAGGTGTGAATAGTGATCGCCATGTAGTAAGAAATGCGACTTACAGGTCTTGGGTTTAAACGCACCCACGTAGGCGCTTTATTTTGTGTACAATATTTGATCACCATAGACTAAGAGACATTTTTAATTCTTGTAGTGATGAATAAACTATTATTATTATCCAGGTATACTAGTATGTAATAAAAATAACTCAATAATGTTGCCACGAGCACTGGAATAGGCCTGCTAGCTGTGAGAGGGACTGAGCCGTTACCCAACTCGGTCAGTACGAGTTGGCATATGTCATAAGATGATGATACAAAAATTGTATAGTAAGTACTTGGTATCAGAAAAACAGATTCAATACAAAGAAATTATCGCATCACGTGCTATAAACAAATTCCAAGCTCTCAATATACACAAATACAACATTCTTACCACCTACTCCCACATTGACGTCACTATATCACATACATACATAGGTACTACCAACATATACGTCACATCATTTTTCCTTTGAAAACCATAATGCCAAGAGGCTTTTGTTGAACTACTACTGACATGCAACGTTCTTTCAATGCACTCGAATCAGCTCATTAAAGTCTTTCCTCCGCGCCATTTCCTTGGTATTTTCAATCCTTGTAAATGTTACGTTGTTACTTGATGTTCAGGTTATTACGTCACAGCATTGCTGCTTATTATTTTGTACTGGATTATGCCTGAGAGAAAAATGGCCTTTCCGTTGTAAGATCATTGTGTAGGCTTTGAGATTATGATGTCTACCCTATTAAAATAACGTAAAATATACATACTGGATAAACTTATTTTACCCACTAATCTCTGATTTTTCCATAATTAAAAGGCGATATTGCCACGTTGTATGGCAATTTTTAGCTTCTTGCTAAAGTAAAAGCCAAGTCTATGAACGCGGGAAACATCAACCAGCAGTTTTAACCTTGCTTTAAAAGATATAGGGTACTCATCACAATTTTTCTGGTGTCATTTTCAAACACCCTTCTTGCTATTCAAAAACTAAGAATAATAAATTGATTTCCTCCTTCTAATAATGAAAAGTATATCTTTAATCGCGATTCATGCAAACTGTATATGGCTAAACTCCCTTAAAAAAAGTCAAAAAGTTAACCACAGACCAAACGACACAAAGACATCAATACATCCTCGTCAAAAGAACAAACTAGCTAACACAACAAGCCTCAGTCTGTCCCAGACTTTTCCGTTTGCTATGACACTTTGAGTCGACTCACTTTTTAATTAGCGTATTTTTCTTTGTGGCGGCTCCGTGTAAATTAGCCTCTGATGTGAAGTGCAGCAAAGCTAGCGCCACAGAGGAACGACGCACTATCATTGCCCTGGTTTTATGGAAGGCTTTTGTGGAGGCATTAGCGTATTAGTTGTGTGTATGGGAGAGTTTTAAGGAAGAATTTAAATTTGCTTTCATGAAATGGAGTTTTATAGATTTGGATCATGGACTACAGCTGAATGTTTAAGCGTTGTGACCGTATAGATGCACAAGAATTTGGTGGCGCGTGGCCGACATTGGAACTAACGCCGCCATCTTAATGTTTGAATACATTTCTCGAAACAATTGCACGAAATGTCTACCTCTCAACTGATTTGAATGCCAAAAGATCCTTGAAGTAGTCTGTATTCGAATATTGCCTTTCGCAATATTTATATTGAAGAGAATAAGTAATGATGTTCAATAACTTTATAATAAAATCAGTTTAATGAAAATCACAATAGTTATGTTTCCTGGGTAAAAAAAAATTATTCTATTTAGTCCGTCAGTCAGATTATAGAAAAATATTGGATACGTAATTTTATTTTATCAAATCAATAAGAATTGACAAATATAAAAGCCATCAAAGATCAGGAGTGGTGGCTGGTGACGTCACTCCTCGCTAAAAAGTGTAGCGTGCAGTGACGTCACATGAGTTTTCAACGCACTGTGTCGCTTCATTTTTTGTTTATATGAATAAAGGAAAAACACGTGTCTAGTATTTTTTGGAAATTTGACTGACGGACTAATTATTTTTTTTTAGTCAACTACACTATTCCAAAGTCAATTAAATGCGTAGATACTTATCATCATAACGTCGTCATAATTTTCAACTATAACAGAACTTTGTTCTCGTAAATTTTCAACAAATAACACAAACACTACCCAAAGGCATTGTAGCACATTAGAATTTTAACTTCAGCCGTTTCAGAGGCAAGAAGATTAACAAATCCCAATCACGGGAGAGATTCGCGTATTCATACCAAAGTTTTCCGCCCAGGAGAGAGACGGAGCATAGTAAACATACCTTGAGTGAACGAGAGCCTGATATTCTAAGTGTGAGGGCCACAGTACATGGGTCTGACATAATGATATATTAATTTCTGTCGCGAGCTTCTATTGTTTTGGTAGGTATTTTACGACGTGACGTATGGTCATTATGTTTTCATAGTTTCATAAAGACTGATTCAAAGGCATGCGTCTGAGTGTGCTTAATGACATAGGTATTATAATGCGTGTGATAAATTGCTCTATTGCAAATTTATGGTGTCTGTTAGTCATTTTGGCTAGATAAATATACAATATGTAAAGAAAACCTTGTCCGATCCGTAAAGGTATTGTTAGGTAGCGAGAACTGATTCTACTAATGGATACAAAGCCGGGCGAAACTTAAAAAAATGCCCCTAAAAAAATTAATATTATTTCGCAAAAAGACGTAACTTATACATGTGCGGTAGGCAACCCTTCCGCGGGCGATGGGGGGCACGGCACGCGGGACGTGGTCGCATCACTATAATAATACCGTGAAAATGGTGTTCCCTTTTTTTAAAACTTCCAAATTTCGGGAAAGTTTGAATTAATTCGCGGGAAAAAAAGATTATTTCAAAATCCATTACTATTGTTACTATAATGATTACGTAAAATTTTATATTATATTTGGTCATGTGTTTACCTAACCTTTATTATCCTTATGGGTCGGGCAGGGTTTTCTTTACATATTGTATACCGTTTCGTTAGCTCTCCTCTCGGTCATAACAGGCCGGTAAGGAATTCTCTCACAGAGGAAACCTGCGTTGTCCTTTTCTTCTTCAGAAAAAGGAGGTCCAATGCTGAACAAAGGCTTCTCCCAAAGCGTTGGGTTGGTTTGCCATAATCACCACGCTTGGCAAGCGGGTTAGGGATCCCAGTAATTTGATAGTCCACAGGAAAAGCGCGGCTGCCCGCTTCCCTGGTGAGAGTTCCCTTAGTCGTCTCTAACGACACTCACCACACGGGTCACATTATCCTCTTAAGTTAACATAATCAACCTATAACATTCGAACTCCTGAGATGTATCTCAGGCCTCCTCTCGGTGAGAGGAAGTAGGCCGTAATCTACCACGCGGGTCTAGTGTGGGTTCTTCTTCAGCCTATGGATGTCCACTGTTGGGCAGAGGCCTCCCCTGTGGCTTTCCACGCTGACCGATCTTGTGCTGCCCGCATCCATCGGCTTCCCGCGAGCTTCACTAGGTCATCAGTCCACCTTGTTGGGGGCCTCCCTACGCTGCGTCTTCCAGTACGTGGCCGCCACTCCAGAACCTTACTGCCCCATCGGCCATCACAAGACACAAAGACGGCTTTTTTTTTCTTACTCCTCCGCTATTCTTTTCTGATTAATTTCGTTGTGGGGCCCAGACAGTTGAATCGTTTCTGAGGGACTCGTCGAGCTTCATTGCTCGGCGTTTTTCTGGCGGTCTCCACTGTTGATTCTGGCTTTCAGGAGTCGCAGTGGGTGGGAAAAGTGTGGCGGGTTTTGACCCATAAAAAAAAGACGGCCACACAAAGGGCAATGGAAAGAGCTATGCTCGGAGTTTCTCTGCGTGATCGAATCAGAAATGAGGAGATCCGCAGAAGAACCAAAGTCACCGATATAGTGCGGGTTGGTAGATGTGAAATGTCTTCGAAGTTTTTACTCTAGGACGTAATTAACTCACCATGTATTTTTCTTTGTTCTGAGAGCAATGGTGATGAAATTAAGCTCCTGATGAGGCTCGAACTTACGATATACAACTTGTTCTTTAATCGCGGCTGATATCACTAGGCTTAAAGTTAAGATTGGTTTAAATGGTTAAATATCCGATGAGCACTTTTAGACTTATGGAATTGAGACGTGGTCGCTAACAATGGGCCTTATAAGAAGGCTCAAAGTCACTCAAAGGGCAATGGAGAGGGGTTTGCTTGGGGTTTCACTGCGCGATCGATTCAGGAATGAGGAGATCCGCAGAAGAACGAGAGTAACCGACATAGCCCGAAGAATTGCAACATTAAAGTGGCAGTGGGCTGGACACATTGCCCGTAGGACCGATGCCCGATGGGGCCGACGGGTTCTCGAGTGGCGACCGGAAGACGTAGCGTGGGTAGGCCCCCGACAAGGTGGACCGACGACCTGGTGAAGGTCGCGGTAAACCGCTGGATGCGGGAGGCGCAGGACCGGTCGTCATGGAGAACCTTGGGGGAGGCCTATGCCCAGCAGTGGACGTCTTTCGGCGTCATCAGCGAATGATGATGAATGATGATGACTTTTAGACTTTAAGTAAAATTTATAAATTTCCAAAAAGCAAAGTCTAGAAGAACTACGCAGCACATTGTAGTTTGAAAACAATTAAGTTTCAAAAAGCATTTATTCCACATAAAGCAATTACAGGTACTTTTAAATTCTCAAAGGGTTGGTCAGTCAAGAACGGGCAAGAAACTCTTTTAAAATCCTTCGTGGTTGACACCACTACTATCCGGACGATGCGCTTCCCCTCGTCTTTTATACCACGTACATCGATGGACTGGAATAGTTTGCCAGCGGCGGTGTTTCCGTCTGACTGCAATTTAAGTGTCTTCAAGGCTAGAATGAATAGGCTCTTAATAAACTAGTGCGCTTTACCACCAACGATTGCATCACTGCTTACCATCATGGACCATCGGGATTGCGAAGCACAAATCAAATCCAAGCTTTGTTCAGAGGCATATTATTCCGTAAATGACTATTTATATGATAAGAATGGCAGGTCACTCTGATTAACTCAAGACAATTTTTGTGCTCTTTCCCCGGAATTAGCTTACAGACACGTTATATGAGTTCGTATAATTTGCTTTTTTACAATGCATAATATGCGAGCTGTCACGCCCTTTATATAATAAGTTTTTACTTATTTACATTTCCATTATACTGATATTTTATTTTTTGCTTTGCTTGTATTTGGGCATCAAGGCCCATATAAACATAATTATACAATACGATATTAACATAAAAACATACAAAATACTATAAATATATAATACAACATAATTAATTACAGCTAAAGCTAACGCAAATCCTTGGGGGAGGCCTATGTCCAGCAGTGGACGTCAAAAGCTAAAGCTAAATAGTGCCCAATCTCTATAGCTATAGCTACCCACATTTACCGCTGGAGATATGCGAGAGGTAATAAATAAATATATAATTAAATATATACGGACAAATCACACAGATTGAGCTAGCCCCAAAGTAAGTTCGAGACTTGTGTTATGGGATACTAACTCAACGATACTATATTTTATAACAGATACATGTATAGATAAACATCCAAGACCCAGGCCAATCAGGAAAAGATAGTTTCCCATCATGACCTGTCCGGGGATCGAACCCGAGGCCTCAACGTCGCAGGCAGGCGTGTTGACGGGCTGGTGTTAGCGGTGCTCAGAGTCACACAAAGGGCAATGGAAAGAGCTATACTCGGAGTTTCTCTGCGTGATCGAATCAGAAATGAGGAGATCCGCAGAAGAACAGAACTCATCGACATAGCTCTTCGAGTCGCTATACTTAAGTGGCAGTGGGCAGGGCACATTGCTCGTAGAAGCGATGGCCCATGGGGCAGTAAAGTTCTGGAGTGGCGGCCACGTACTGGAAGACGCAGCGTAGGGAGGGCCCCAACAAGGTGGACCGATAACTTGGTGAAGGTCGCGGGAACCCGATGGATGCGGGCAGCACAGGACCGGTCGTCGTGGAGAGCCTGAAGTGAGAGGCTGAAGAAGAGGAAGGTGTCAGCAATTGGACATCAATGCTACGTGCCATGCCGATGCCAATGCGCGTAGCATTGATGTCCAGTTGATGATATCTCACTCAGTTGCTCACACGTCAATACTTGTGATGTGATAAACACTAGCCCGCGACGGGATTCCTATTCTACTTCATAAGTATGAGTGCTCGCTTTCTCTGATATGTAATTCGATTGGAGAAGTCATGGGGGAGAGAGATTAGAAGCAAGGCGAAAAGCTTTCGAAGGCATGAAAGTCACTTCGCCAACTTTCAAACAGCAGACACTTACTAAATTCCTGGCGAAAAACAAAAATGAAACTATCTGAACAGTATTCAACAGGGTACGTTGTCATACTTTATTTAAGTTATTGGTAATATTTTATATAACAGTTACATAATATAAAAAGTTTTAAAGTCTTTTATGTACATAGGAGTCTATTTAACAGAATAGGTACGTAGACTTTTATTGAAATATCTATGGATATATGTATTAATATTGGCCATTTGTAGCCATCTAGCCATTTGTATCAATAGCTTGATAATTTAAAAGAGTGTCCATGGGGTTTCTTGCCTATTCTTCTCCATAGGTACCTACTCTTTGGAATGAGCGACTAGCTACATCTTACTGACTGACCGGCCTTCTGACATTTCAAAAGTGCCTGTAACTGGTTTATTTGAAATAAATGCTTTTATATTGATTTTGAATATTAGTAACTAGCAATAAAAAAAAAAGTCTCAAATGGAAAAAAGTACTATACCTACCTGGGTGTGTACACCAGTGTTCACAATAATTATTTTAAATTCATCCTCACGGCGTCTACCTTTATATGTACGTCCCGTCATTAATGATGTATCTTTGATATTGATATCCTTTTAAGTACCTTGAGATTGACTGTCTCTGCTTTGAGCATACAATATTAAAAGGAATACCATCGATAATAATTTATCTATGTGTACCATAGATAAATTATATCGACGGCAGTGCGTGAGCAGTTTTGTACCAAAACTAAACGCGGACCAATTTGACAGGTCTAAACTAATATTGTATCTTCTGTCCTTTTCCTAATGAAACAGAAAGAAAAGGATGCATTCAAATCAAAATTAGTTTTTGAACAAAAGTCTGATAGAAAAAAAAACTCTTTCAGTTATCCCGAATTATCTATTTTTCCAGGCATTTTTCTATTTTTTTAATATATCCTAAAAAGGACTATTATGAACATTTTAAAACTAAAAATAACCAAATCGTTCCAGCGGTTCTCAAGCAAAGCTCTTACGAGCGAAGAACATTTCATTATTACAACTTTACCTATTACACACGTTATAATTTGATTTATAATAATAACTATGTACCTATCTAATTGTTCATTAGTTATTCATCTATACTAATATATAAAGCTGAAGAGTTTGTTTGTTTGAACGCGCTAATCTCAGGAACTAGGTAATAGTCCGATTTGAAAAAATCTTTTTGCATTGGATAGCCCATTAATCCAGAAAGGCTTTATATAACATCACGCTGCAACCAATAGGAGCGCAGCATAACTAACTCCACGCGGACGAAGCCGCTGGTGGCTGCTATCTAATAATAAGTAGTGGCATCGAGTTGTCGAGTCCACCCTCGCCGCTAACCCGCGATGGTTTGTGCGTAGGTATGTTTAAGGGTTTAAAAGTGACTGTCAACTGCAATTTTTTTTATTAATAACATCAAAATATCCAGCGATCTAAAGACAACCTTTAAATTATCTAAAAAATAGTTAAGTAAAACAACTACAATAATTGCGTCTGAAGTATATTGCTAGTTCATCGCTCCAAATGTTCTCATAATGTTTCTGCTCAACAAGGTAAATAACTCAATGAATGTTGTTGTTGTACTGTCAAAATGGAGCACATTACTAAAAATACTGTGTTACTTCAGCACCATACTGATTGTTTCATTTTTTCTTTTGAGTCATATTAGGCATCACAGCTCTTTTTTCGAATGGCGTGTCAGACTTTTACTGACTACAACCCATCTATGTTCCTTCAGTTACCTGCCGACCAGGGCCACGGAAAACCTTTCGAATAACCCGTACCCATGGCAGGCATTGGTCTTCGCATACCCCGTCAAGGCATCACAACTGAAGTGGAATAATGTCAACTAACTTTTGGAAGCCACTGTGTATGGAAAAAAATGTTCCCACATTTGTTTTTATGACGCCTCTTCTTACTGCCTTATAAGGGCAACAAAATCCTTCAATAAACCCTAATTAATCCAGTTTCATATTACTCAGCGTTAGAACTAGCAGGTCATTAGTTGATATGACGTCACATCGCTAGGGGATGATAATTAGCGTCTCCAATCCACCCTCTTAGCATATGGCGTGTCCTGCAAGTCATGGTAAGGGGGATGATCAATGTCAGATTGTTATGAGTAAATGTATTAATAGGTTGGGGATAAGGAGATTTTTTTTCAACTATTGAATACCCCATGTATTCAAATTTCGCATTAACAACAGTACTTGTTTTCTTACAAACAAAATAAATGTGCTACTGCGCTGCTGGGAAGTTTCGTGTATCATTTCTTCCTCCCAAGACAGCACAGGCAGTGGTAAATGACCAACGTTTTGATCGACTCTCCTGTTATTTTGACATTAGAAAATATTCTCAGACAAATTTCAATAAATGACTTTTGATTAGTGTGTGTTTTAGTTGGAATTTGGTGACAACAATCATATACGCACTAATACAATATGTGGTAGTAATGTGGACTACATTGCTACTGGAGTTTTGAGCGTTTACAGTAAATTATTAGTTAGATTTAAACCGGAATTTGTGTTGAAACTTAAGAAATATTTTGGAACGTACCCAGAAACTCGTCTTGATGAGGCGCCAACATTGTACAAAAAGAAAGGAAATTATAATGTATGTGACCACAACGTTCAGAGGAATTATGACAGGTTGAAATTATTGTTTTCACATATTTTAATTAGGATCATCAATTCGCTTTCAAAATAAAGAAAGAAAAGAAAGAAAGAATTATTTTTTTTATTCTGCACAAACAAAACGCATCTTACAACTAAATACCATAAAAACCAAACAAAATACAGGAAAAAAAAATATCATCAAAAATGTATATCCTAACATGCAAAACTATAAACAGAGTTAATTTGATGTCAGAGCCAGAGCCATAGACCATATACGATGGAAGTAATAAGCACTTGCAAGCATAAGCTTAAATAGAATACTCTTTATTATGTACATCATATAGAAACAAAGGGTGACTCAATGGACGGTTTTATCGCTAAGAGCGATATTTTAGCACCTTCATTGAGTAACACTGTTTTCATAACAATAAGAATATTATTTTGAAGGATATTGCTAAACCCAGTGGATTTAGCAATATCCAATCTATACATTCATTGCATTATTTGAATGGGAGAAGCGATCTTCTGCTATTTTAACATTGCAATGAATATTGTTTAAACTGTCAAAAAAAAAAAACTATTGCTACTTTTAGTATGTTACGCAATCACACCAGAAGTTGTTTTGAAATGAAGAATGTTTTGGTAAACAGTGGAAAAATATAGCATTTGCCCACGAGGCAAAAAAATCTAACCATTTTCTATGTAGTTATGTATATCAAATATTATTATCTGAAAGCGATGACCCCCATGGAATGGGTAACGCTAAGCAACCATAAATTTTCATTCTTTCTCTGAATGAAAAGAAGCTTTAGCTCCATTAAAAGCTGACAATATTCATTTATCTTACAACAATCTCCATAATAAATATTCATAAACTCTAAACATACTATAAACGAAAACAGCACTCCAGCCGCCCATCAAAAGACAATAACCACAACTTCACGTATTAATTATTATCAAAATCCCCAAAACAAACACAAGAACTACCTACGATGTTCGAAATATTTCACTGGATATCCGACATTTCTTATCCTACCCACTTAAAACATTCGAAGGGCAATGGCTCCTCCGAGTGTCATTCATCAACAACTCTCTACGAACTTTGCATGTACCCAAAACCTCTTATTATTTCCCACCCTACACTATAAAATTGGACCGAATGTGCTTGACCATACTAGCGAAAACTAAACCTTATAAACTCCACACAAAGTTCCAATTCGTTTGTTAGTGTCGGTTAAAACACAGTCGTTTTAAGGCATTAATTATCACGTCCAACCCCCGTTTTAGGGTAAACCCTTTAGGAAATTTTCGTCCCTTGCTGGTCACCCTCCGAGGTCCAAGCCGAGTCATTAGTATGCGCTATGTAAACGAAGGTATGTTGAAAAGGTTCCATTTAATTTCGTAGATATTTGTCGTTTGATATGCTAAGAACAGTGACATTTGCAAAGGGAACTGAAATGATCATTTGAATATATATGAAGTACAGTAAAAGGGTTGTCTGAACTATTTAACATGTAGTAGTTCTTGTACATGGCACGTTTAATTTAAAGATGACGTCATCATACATGAATGATCCTCAGCAAAGCGGAGCATATAAAACTAAAATACCTATGATGTGAATACTATGGCTAATGAAAGTTCTAACGATTATTATTATATTCCTAATAATTGGACATCATGTTGTGTAAGATTTAGATTTAAATTTCGATTTTTTAGGAAGAAGAACAAAAAAGCCGTGTAAGTATGGTTACTAAAAAAAAGTGATGAAAATGTAAACTTATGTCTAAAAAAAATCGGTTAGTGACTTTAGTTAATGATATCGTAAGCATTTAACCTAAAGAGGGCTTGTTTACACTTAAATGACATACTTGGGACAGGTTATAATTAACTGATTTGTATATTAGGCCATTGGCGCCGATCGCCACCCCTAAAACTAATCTAAGTTCAATGCTATCTTTTTTGTTGTAATTTAATAAGAACAGTAGTTCTAGTATGAGTTTTTATTACAAAACTCGATCTTCGATATCGAGCGCGTTTGGCCCTCTCATTGGTTGAGAGTTCTTACAACCTTGAAGCGGGCCAATCGATCAGTCGAACGCGCTCGATATCGACGATCGAGTCTCGTAATGAAAACTCATACTAGGCCTACTGGACAGAACATAAAAACTTGTTCACCCCTGTCAAATAATTCAGCGCCTGACGTAAACAGACATATCTTTAATAACCATGTTTTAAGCGCAACTAATTCATCTGTGGAGTACCAAAATTTTTCAGGACTATTCCTTCTTGAAATAGAAAGATAAAAAGATGCACTGAACTTAAACTTATTTTAGTTTGTGAACAAGTAAATTGGCGCCAATATAGAGTTTAAATAAATAAAATAATTTGTATTAAATTGGCGCCAATATACAGTTTAAATAAATAAAAAATAATTTGTATTAAATTGGGTTGTAACTTAAAAAGTAATTTAATGTCCATCCATTTATAAAAAAATATTGAACACGTATTATTTATTTTTTCTTTCATTCAAATACTTAGGAAGATATATTGATTTGATATGTCGCATGACGTAATTAGCCCCCACTTCGTTACTTTAATACGCTATATCTCAGTAGTTTTTACAAATTTCGAAAAAAAAAAAAATACGGGTCCTATTTTTTTTATTATTTATAAGACGGCCTAATTATTTTTTTTTATTTTCATACCTTGGATACATACCTATTAGCAGGCATGCAACTTTAATTAAACAATCACTAATTAAAATAACGACCCACACTCAATAATAGCCTAAGAGCCACACTTCACTTCCTAATAATAACATATCAACATCTATCAACGCAACAAACACTGCATACCTGTCATTTTAGTTCGCTCCACTGCACTCCCCAGCTCTTAGTTTATGCAAAATTAGTTTTCCAATACAAAACCCCTCGTGTCTAAGCCGTATTAGCTTATCTTTCCACTTGGCACGCTATAAATTGGTCAAAATCTCGTTGGCTCCTCGACTTTGCCACGTATTGCTAAGTGGTAGGGTGGCCAAGTTTTAAGTAAAGTTTAGGAAGCGTAGCTATTCTAGTAGAATATGTTTCATTATTCTATCATTATGTACAGCGATATGATAATATCAATATGAGAAATTTAATGTTTTATTGTTAAATTGTTATTGTTTATTTATCTTATTTATTCAGTACGTCTACAGGATAACAGGGCTGTTGACACACAGACCTTACGAATTCTGTGTATGATTCTATCGTAGACTTATTTTTTGTAATTATTAAAAATAAACTGCTGTTTTGTAGCAAAGTTCAATTACCCACGTGGATAAAATTTAGCTCTTCCCTACATTTTAACTATGTAAATAATGCATTTGGCATTCTATGTAGGATCATGTATTGAATCCATAGTTTGTATGAATGTTCTGAACATCGAGTTTCCATCTTACAGCATCAAAACATAATAATTATATGCATAGCCAAATCATAGTCATCATAATTATCATCTCAGCGTTAATCCCAGACGCATCCGTAGCTTTTTCAGCTTTGGAGTCTGGGGTCCGCTTTACCACTCTAGTTAGACTGGTAAAGCGGACCCCAGACTCCAAAGTTAAAACGACGGAAAATATCAAAGTTTCAGCAACAGCTGATTTTGGCTAAACATTAAACCGTGAAGCGACTGCCGTCTGACATCCACAACAAACCTCGATAAAAAAAAATCGCTTTAGAAATATATAAAATATGATAACAGGGGGAGGGAGTTTTGGCAACAATATTTTGGTTTTGCCAATCATTCTTACAAGCGTCTTTTAATTACTTTTTATCATAATAATACGGTAATCACCATCATCTCGGCGTTAATCTTAGTAGCATCCGAAGCTTTTTCAGCTTTGGAGTCTGGGGTCCGCTTTACCAAACTAACTGCTGATTTTGGCTAAACTTCGATATTTTCCGTGAAGCGTCTGATCTCCACAACCCTCGCTATATCGAAACATTGCAGCTAGACTAATTGTTGAACTTTTTGAGGGCTCCAACAACCCGTAACGCCTGCCGCTAGATGTTCGTATGGTAACCGGGACCACCGGCTTAACGTGCTTTCCGAGGCACGATCAGACTAGTGCAAATATTTATATTCATGCATACAAATATTTGCACTGCGCGGGGAACCCGCGTTCGCTACCACTACGGCACGGAGTCTGTCGATATAATAATACGGTAATAGCATTTGATTCTGTAACTACCTCACTATAAAAAGGTGAATTGTGCAGTCATTCTAACTAATACTAGGTGTTATCGCTGTTGACAGCTAACTCTTGGTCATTTCACCAAAATTTTCATGTTGACATTTTTACAGAATTGATTGGCTGGATTATCCCAGAAATTCCCTGCCTCATATGCCTCCTAATTCCAAATCTAGTGGCTCCTACGAGTGGTATCACCAGTTAGCTACGTTTAGCGAGCAGAAAGATAATATCTACTACACCAATACATATGTTCTATTATTGCCTCACATAGATTATACACAGTTTTGTTTGTGTATTGTATTGCACATAAATTACTTTTGACGTGAAGGGTAGATGGTAGATTGGTTATTATTAAACAGTGGTAATATCAGCCTATAAAGTTCCCACTGTTGGGACACAAGTCTCTTCTTTTTGAGAGGGAGTGGACTATGATTTACCACAACACAGCGCGGGTTTGTAGATGTCACATGTCAATGTAATAAATAAAGCACACCTAAAGTATTCCACTTAGCACACCCATAGGTGGGCTTCAAATAAAAATTTAAAATAATTAATTTCCTATTCCACGAAGCACACCTACGAATGTCACTCGCATAGTGAGGGACTAAGAAATAAAAATGTCGATAGAAGAAAATATTTATTATTTAAAAGACTTGAAAATTGTAACATCATTAAGTTTTATTATAATAATAATGACACAACATAGGTAATTTTTGTAATGTTACTCTTTAACAGATTGTTTCATAATAAATTATGTTAAAACATTGTAAAACTATATTTATCATGTTTTTAATATTTTTCCAAGTTTTAATTGCATAGTTATGAAACAATCTATGATTTTATTAAGAACACAAAATAGTAAAAAAAAAAAAAATACGATAATTATGAAACCAACTTTAAATAGTAAGATTACAAAAATGACAAATATTGTGTATTAGCAGTGAATACTAACAATATAAATCTCGATTTGAAACTGTTTACAAAAACGTGATCATTATAAGTAAATTCTAAACAACAGGACCACTTGTTTAAACACGACAACGACTCTTCTTCCCAGATCGCGGCAAAAATTTTTAACACAACAAGTTTCATTATCAAACTAACTCAAAACTTAGATAAGGTGCCTCCACAAAGTAATCTTTACACTCCCCCTCCAAAAGCTTCGAAACTTTTGAACAAAGTTGGAATAACTTTGGAAGACCAAGGGCTGTTTAGAAAGGACCCCTAACTTGGCCCGAATCTGAAATATTAATGTAGTTTCACAGAATCCTATATTAGAGGTGTGCTAGGAGTATATATGCTTTCTGGATATTTACTAATGGCTCGAGCAGAGTCCGGTTCATATCGATACGTCTCTATAGAATTTCGAGCCAATGATTCTGTAATATTTAGGGGTAAAGTTTTGTGTTGAATTTCTGAGTATGATTTCTAGCAGGTGTGTAGAACAAGGTTTCGCTATTATTTTTCTTTTTTGTTCACATGGTGTGTTGACATCGTGGTCATGGGTTCGATCCCAAACAAGCCCTTTACTTTATGCAAATTATTGTATCACCATTCATTGTTCTCAAAACATTTTGACGAAACCGGCGTGTAGTAGAATCAAACATTCAAAGGCATATGACATAAATCAACCCACATTGAGCCCGCGTGGTGGATTATGGCCCACTCCCGCTCACAGAAAGTAGGTCTGTGTCTTTGTGATTTTTATTACATTTTACTTCTCTACAAACAAAAATAAACTTTAGTTAGTACCTACATAAAGCAAAAAGTGGTGGCAACGAATGTCTTGTTCTGTCTTTTAATGTAATAATAAAATTCATATTCAAGCAAACTCAAAGTTGCAGCGTGCAGCAAAACTTTTCTTGTCGACTAAAATTGAATCTCAATCTGTAGAGACAGCGCTAACGGTCGGCGGTACGCCATTGCGTGGAATTACAAACACGCATGCACAAATATGAATACGTGGACGACGCAACACATGCAAACAAAATTCGCACACAGACTGAGTTGTCGGGCAAATTTTCAACATGGCACACCAAGTTAGGGGTGGACTACACTCGTGTCCTTCCTTTTGATTGCAATTAATTCGGAAACTAGGGGGGCGACGGGTGGTGTGCGGTGCGAGGAGGGGAGGCAAAGGGTTCGTTCGGCCAATGCGCAGGGCCGAACTTGGGAATGGATTGTTGGAGTTTCGAAAGTTGGTACAAGTGTTCGGTTTGGTTAGCGGTCTTTAGTTCTAGTTTTGTTTCTATTGATTCGCGATCAAGTTTTTGTGGTGGGTTTGGGTATAACGGAACTTGATAACGAGGTACGTAATTTTAGTTAGCCAATTAGAATCAGTGGAAGTAATACTCAGTTATGTATTTTGTGCTTAGAAATACTTGTTGAATTTGTATAACAACGCTTTCTGCGAAAATGTAAAGTAGTTTGGGCGAAAATACTATTTGCTATAACTGTTTTATTTATGTCTAAATATTATATTTTTCTCTACACTTTTTACACTGTGAAGTTTCAAGAGTATTTTCAAAAACTTTTACTGTTATCCCCAGGAATCTCCACGTCAAACTCCCACCCTGCCTGTCAAACGGTCTAGCCCGCCATCACCCGGTGAAAATAACCAGAGATTTCTATCCCGTACTTATAACCTGTTAGGAGGAACTTATTTTCTTTTTGCAATTAGTGACTTGGGCTATAAATTGCCTGCCTCAATATCTGTGATATGTATCGATCACCGTCTAGGGAAGAGGTTGTGGTTTCACATATTGAATATTGTAGTGGTTAGCCGACCTAATCTGCAAAAAAACTCAACGAGAAATCTTCGCTGAAGTGAATTCACGATCATTGTCAAATATGCCACTGTTGATAGCTGATTTACTGAGGCGAGCGTAGGTACTTCAGTATTTAAATTACAGGGCATAGGATTCGTATGTAAATCTTCAAAATTAAATTAAGAGTGTCAATTTGGCTTTACAAGTTATAAATTATATTAAAAGCTTAAAACACCGGGTGGCAGGAAAATTTCAGTGCAAACTGACTGAAACCACAGTACATGATTCTAGACGTAGCGTATACATTTTCAGTTGGTTTTCGAATAGAAAAGAAGTGACAAATAAAAATGCCAGTTTGGATGTGTTTTAGTCAACGCTGCCTAACACTTCCAAATATATAGAGACTTTCAGTCTTACTGGAGGTTAAAAGGTAAATGACCTTAAGTTTGATATTGCCAGAAACAGATCGTAGAGTGTTACCTAAATGAAATAAAATATGGGTGTCATCAACATCAAAACAATATCTCCCCTACCTTGACAAGTTGGCTTGCTACAAAATGAGTACCCTGGAAGCTCGAAGGGAAGTCTTGGATTTGAGATTCGCATATAAACTGCTTAATAACGCCATTGACTGCCCACAATTGGTATGTAGGTTCAACTTCAGGGTACCACGTAGACCACCTCGTAAACCCATAACACCCTTAACTCCAGTTCTTCGCCATACAATGTCTGGTGCTAATTCACCTGCACCTCGCATGTGCAAACTGTTAAACGAACGCAGCGACCTGGTTGATGTCCACGCTGACTCAATATCGACATTTGTCAGACGTCATTAGTGTGTTAGTTCTGTTGAGAATCCAGTCTGGTTAGAATATAAGCAAACACATTAGTAAAATTACAAAGAGCACTTAGCATGTGGTGTTTGCCTGTAATTGGTTGTGCAGTTAGATTTAAGTCAATAATTTGTATGTATTTGTAATGTGTGAAATATCTGTAGCAACTGTTGGCGAACCTTAGTTAAATAAATAAATAAAACAGTAACTGCTTAGAATTCCTAGAAAATGTATAGATGATAGCACATCAAGCTTCTACAACCTGTCAAAATTTAATAGATTTTTAACTATATCGCTAAATCATTAAGGTTCAAGATTGATTGGGAAAATTTGTCAGTTTTCGATTGGACTTGACCTACTAGGATCTTTCAAAATATCATTTAAATAACACACTCTAGGGGTGGTAGGGCTGAAAGCTTACATATTCGGGAAAGTGTTAGGCAGTGATTATAATTAATTACCTGTATGTACCTACTTAAATATCTCTCATCATAATATATTGTACATCTGTTCATTACCTATACATTCATAATAATATGGTTTCAAATATTATGAGATTCACAACCCTTTCAACGCTACCTGTTGTTAATCATATAACCCTTAACTTATTTATTACAAAAAAAAAACACCCCAAATAAACTCACTCATCTCAATTTCACATTCATCCTTACATTGAAACAGATTATACTATTAAAACTTACTCGTCATACAAAAGTAACAAAATAGACTTCACAATAATATTTTATCCCATTTTCACCTTTGACCCTTGACCATCATTGTCACACAGCATCCCCTCATGACACCTGACCTAAAATGACCACACAGTTAAATTGAGATCACAACCTTTGTCAAGATTGAACCGGTTCAGATTCATCTCATGAATTGAATTATTGAGAATTAGCTTAGGTCAAAACTTACCACGGTCATGCAAGAATGGGGGTATTAAGCAGGAAAATAAATGAAACTATTCTGGTGATCGGTACTGTAAGAATCTCACAGTGAAAAGGTAGGTGAAATCAGCTGTCAATATTATCAATACCTAGCATTAATTTGAATGATAATTATAAATTACTGCTTGACCGCAAACCCGCCTGATGGTAAGCAGTGATGCGATCGTTGATGGTAAAGCGCGCTAGTTTATTAAGAGCCTATTCACTCAGAAAAACTGAGCGAATAGGAAGGAAGACTGCAGTTGAGCGAGGTGATGCAATGTTAAACCCAACAACACGACCAACGATGCTGCGCCAAAGGGAGATTGATCTGAAGTCCCTCCACGACCAAACTCCCAACACAACAACATTAGGCGCATCGTACCCGGCACACATCGCAACACAACTGCTCAGACCCGTCCTCCGAAACCGCACACTCATACTTGAAAGGCTGGTGTTTTAACCACTAGGCCACTACGACTTATTAGTTTCTCTCATAGCTACCCCAAAAATGACAAACAAACCAACTCTATAAATCATCCTATATCTTCTTAATCACAATAGTATCCGTACAAATTAATCTGCCGTATCTCAAAGACAGTTTGAAAGTACCGACGCCTGCGGCCATACTGTTCTAGCCAAAACAAACTTGCCTACATTCGTTACAATTATTACTCAAGTTCCATTTAACGCAGGGTAGTTTTGGCTTGGACGTGACTCTTAGACTACTGTTAGTAGCAACGTAGGGTTTAGCTTTAGGGTTTATGAAAGTTCTGGTATTAGGGAAGAGGTAAACAGGAGTTGTTGATTTTTGTTTTTAATAGTCGCGCTGATTCCTTTGTTCTAAACTAAACTAAATTAAAGTTCAGAGGATCTTTTTCTTTCTATTTAGTTCTGTCAAATATAGACATTTTAGATATGAGTTAAAAAAAAACAGTGCGACTAAAAACACGGCAAGGGTTGACAGTGTCAGCTTTGGCGTCTCAAAGGTCTTCCATGGTGATGAATCTATGATGATAACGGTATTCTATAGGATGCATTTTGGAGAGTGTACGCGGGAAATACATACATGACATAATTCCCCCAACTCCGTTCCATCATCGGACGACCCATCGTTCGGCGAGTATCCACGCTTACGTTGTTGCACGGTTCGATTCAGACGAACCGTTTCACCCCGTTTTTTATACCTTGTAGATCGAAGAACTGGAAGATTTTATCTGATACGGTCTTCCCGTCTGCTTACAATTTAAGTATCTTCAAGGCTAGAGTAGATAGGCAGTTGTGCTGCGATGTGTGCCGGGTACGATGCGCCAAATGTTATTGTGTTGGGAGTTTGGTCGTGGAGGGTCTTCAGATCAATCTCCCTTTGGCGCAGCATCGTTGGTAGTGTTGTTGGCTTTAACATTGCATCACCTCGCTCAACTGCCGTCTTCCTTCCTATTCGCTCAGTTTTTCTGAGTGAATAGGCTCTTAATAAACTAGCGCGCTTTACCATCAACGATCGCATCACTGCTTACCATCATGCGGGATTGCGGCCAAGCGCTAGTTTATAATTGGCTTGTATCCTAAAAAATAATTTAATGTCCGTCAGATAGATTTATAAAAAATATTGAACACGTATTTTTTATTTTTTCTTTCATTCAAATACTTAGGAAGATATATTGATTTGAAATGTCGCATGACGTCACGCCGTGGTGCAAAATATAGCACAGCGTGACGTAATTAGCCCCCACTCTGTAACTTTAATACGCTATATCTCAGCAGTTTTTGGTAATTACGACAAAATAAAAAATACGGGTCTTAATTTTTTTTATTATCTATAAGACGGACTAATTATTTTTTTGATTTTCGTACCTTGGATACATCCCTATTATAAAAAAAAGTCATTTTGATAGGTATTAATCATTTTTATAAACTATTGGAGATAAAGTACTATTGACAATGTCGCAATATCTATTATAGTTATTAATAATATTTTCATTACCTTACGGATGATTATGTCAACCACAACAAAACCCACACACAAGCGATTTAAAATACATAAACTTTTTTATCGAATCGTACCCAATTAATCATTTCACTAGACATTTACCCACCACTGAGCATGTATGCATACTGTCCAGTTCAGACAGACACACACACACACACATAAGACCCTAACCACAATGGAGGGACAGAGCATGAATACGCTCTAACCCTTCAGGTCCATGCGGCAATTATTCAAAGAGAATAGTTTAACAGAAAGGATTGTAAGGACTATGTATCGTAACCCTAAAATGCCACAACGTCTCGCATTGCGCAATTAAAATCAAACTTTCTTTCAACGATGGATAAGTCGGAATTCGAATGTGGGTTTTAGGGATGATAACATTATTTTAAGGAGATGAAATTTCAGTATATTTAGAATATTTATACATTTGTCCGTGGCGGGTACGGACGGCAGCGCGGATGAGACCTCGGCAAGTACATAATAGGTACAGTGATTTAGTACGGCGCTGCTGGTGATTTTAATGTAATTAGTCTGGCCGAATGTTACCGCCATTCTGGTTGCTCTCCGACAATGCGGAAACGTAATGCTCTTTGAGAGAATTTCAGAAATTTTGGCGAGTAAGCTAAATTATTTGCAGGAAATAAATAAAGGACTGCCAGTGACTCCTCGCAATCCTTCATTATTTTAATAATTCGGTTTAAGTTATATTTTTTAAGTTATAATTTTTAATCAACTTCAAAATTACCATCTATATCTTTTTCAATTATAATTTTTAAATATTAAATCTTGAATCAAAATAAAAATACTTCAATCATTTTATCAAAACTGAGGACAAAAAGGAGTATTTTACTTACACAACTATATCAGTTAAATAAAAAAAAAGAAAAATGATTAATATAATGCACGTTTGAAAATAAATAATAATTTTAATTAATAAAAAAAAACACACATCGTGTTTTTTTTTATTAATTAAAATTATTATTTTTTTTTTATTAAAATTATATATATTAAAAAGTAGCCATAAAGGCGTATTCTAGTACCTAATACAAGATTTACTATGGCCTGGTTCTTACCGGGCGGTGATCTGCCCAGTAAGAATCAGGCCATAGCCTGGTCTCTAGGTCGACGGCGCACTTCAAAGAGATATCAGCACATCGCGACGGTGTTCACGAAGACTGATGCCTAGGTCAGGGCTGCGGGTTGGTCCAAAGAGAAACCGTGGCCCTGGCACACAGGCAAATGAAGGAACACGGGTGGGTTTTAGTCAGTAAAAGTCTGACACGCCCTTCCTCTCCGCCCAGAGCGGGATAGGTCATTTGATGATTTCCCAATCACAAAACAAAGGTCAGAGTCTAAAGATATACAATATGTAAAGAACACCCTGTCCGACCCATTATGATAATAAAGGTTAGGTAAACACATGACCAAATAAAATATGAAATTTTACATAATCGTCATAGTAACAATACTAATAAATTTTTAAATAATCTTTCTTCGCGAATTAATTCCAACAGTGGGAAAATCATCATCAACTCGGAGTAACCAACTGCTGGGCTTAGGCCTCCCCTTTCAGCTACCACACACTTCTTGGTTCTTTATTTCTCTCTTTCTTCTTATCATCATTCAAAATCATCATCAGTCCGGAGTAACCAAGTGTTGGGTTTTGCCCTCCCCTTTCGTCTGCCACACTTCTTGTTTCTGTGCTTCAATATTCCAGGCGTTTTCCGGGACTGTGTTTTTTTTTTTTTAATTATGTTGCCCCACACTAAGAATTACTCCTGTGGCCTTACCATGAGTTTGAAAAAACGTTCTCGCTATCGAAAACTATAGCTTTGTCTCTTTCACGTGCACCACAATGACAGGGACAAAGCGATAGTTTTCGATAGCGAGAACGTTTTTACAAACTCATGGTAAGGCTACTGTACGTGGCCGGTGCGTTTCCAAACATTTAAACTCACATACATAAACAGCTAGACCTGAAAGACTTGTAGGCCATACAAATATTGTATCCGTGCGGGAATGGAAACCGCGACACGCAGAGCAGCAGTCCATCGCTCAGCCACTGCGCCTACCGTATCGCCAAATGATACTATCGACAGCTAACCTCACTTCACACAACTTTTAACTGACATTCTTACAGAAACGATTGTCTAGTTTCTCAAGAACTGTTTCCTGGTTTAATGAAATACGAAACTACCGGATATAAGAAAAAACCTCTGAGAATGCACTTAGAATTAATACCATTTCACACGTTTCTAGGATACAGGATACAGTGTGTAATTACAAAACACAATTATTCATTTGAGTGTTAAATGCCTCTTAAAACGAGTCGCGTAGAGTATCAAATGTTCCCACATTCTGCGCATATCTTATAGTGTGGAAAGGGACCTTAAAAATATTCTAAAGTAGCTAGTACATAATGTTTTTGTAGGTAACTTAGTTAGGGGGGTAAACAAAAATATTTTTTCCCTTTTATTAATAACCTTTTTACTTAGTGGTAGGCCATAATATGCTCGGTGGTAGGTCATAATGTCGGCTGCCGGCAGAAGTTACCAGTTTACCACCGACCAGACAAATTCTTGACGCCAAGCGATTCGTCGTGTTCCGGCAAGATGCCTAGTGAAGCCGTACGAAAGGCGGATCTAAGCAGTTGTGTTGCGATATGTGCCGGGTATGATGCGCCAAATGTTGTTGTGTCGGGAGTTACTCAACTACCGTCTGCTTTCCTATTCATAAAGTTTTTAAGTGAATAGGCTTAACAAACTAACGTGCTTTAACATGAACGATTGCATCACTGCTTACCATCAGGTGGGATTGCAGAATAGTATCTAATTATAAAAAAAAACCTGCTCAAAATGAAGTCATTAACCACCGTTTTTATGAAACTCTAAAACTCTCGTATTAATGGATTATAATTAAAGTGTCTTCAAGGCTAGAGTGAATAGGCTCTTAATAAACAAGCGCGCTTTACCATCAACGATTGCATTATTGCTTACCATCCGGAGAGATTGTTTCCAAGCACTAGTTTACGATTTATAAAAAAAAAAAAGTTATGTAAGCAGTTATTCCACCTAATGCTAAAGATTGGCACTATTACACAACAGCTCACGCTAATCTTACTTCACCTAACCTTTCAGAGTGCATCTCACACCAGAGGCCTACCCATCTGTCGGCCTCCGTAGCGCAGCGGTCAACACGACTGCCTGCGACGTGGAGGCCCCGGGTTCGATCCCCGGCCAGATCATGATGGAAAACGATCTTTTCCTGATTGGCCTGGGTCTTGGATGTTTATCTATATATGTATCTATTATAAATATAGTATCGTTGAGTTAGTATCCCATAACACAAGTCTCGAACTTACTTTGGGGCTTGCTCCATCTGTGTGATTTGTCCGTATATATTTATTTTATTTATTTATATTTACCTTTTAAGGTAACAACGTCATGCCGTCCAGTCCCTTCCCATTTACATGTGCCGAGCTGTTTGGATCTAATACTTTATATTTATAACATAGGAAATAAAACAAGCCCACTCCACACTAACCAAACCTGAATAGGGGTAGAACTGAAATTGTGAAAATGGCAATGACCATGCGAAATAGTGATCATCAAAATTCCATGAGCGCCGTAGTTACTATCAGCAGGCGAGGGTTGAAACTACTCTACTCGATCTCTTTAAGCCACACTGTTATGGCAACGGCCTGGCTTATTGGTCAGTTCATGGTACTTACTACTTTAAGACTAAACTAAACTAAATTTAAGTTCGATGCATCTCATTAAGAAAAGGAGAGAGGATAAATATTAGTACTGTGAAATTAGTCAGCGCCTTACGTAAATTAATGTATTTCTGGTGTTCTTCTTCTTCTTCTTCAGCCTATAGAAGCCCATGGTTGGACAAACCCTTACCTTAAGGCTTTCATTGCTTTGGGCACAGGAGAACCGCTGCTGTCCGCTCACATGGTGAGAGTTCCCTTAGTCACCTCTTACGGCAAACACGGGAGGATATGGGTTGGTACTATTCTAAGCCCGGTACCACACGGGCGATTTTCTGTTTTCTGGTCGCCATATTTAAACTGTCTATACAATATTTTAATTTGACAGGACTAAACTTATACTAATTATCTGCTAGTTTTTTCATGAAAATAGAAAGAAAAAGATGCACTAAACTTAAATTTAGTTTAAAATATACTAAGAAAATAAGGAGTAATTGAAAAAAAATTAACCGCTACCTATAGAATTACTTATATATCTAACTGAAAAACTACACACATCAAAAGTGTCTAGAGATCAACATATATTTTTGCAATAACTTTTCTCCTGATTGATATTAATCAAAATTTTCTTTAAGGATTCATCAAATAAAGTGTTTTCGTTTGTCACAGTAACGATAAACCAAGTCACCTTTGCATTAATAAAGAAATTTGCCGTTTTCCTAATAAAGGGATATTTGACATTTGAACCACTAACACAAAAGTTCGAAAAAAAGACTGAAATAACAGTTTTCTCTAAAATTTTATTGGGTAACTTAAACAATTAATAATCCGTGTTTCTACTGCGAACACTAACAACACAAGAACATCGGTTTGGCATACTCAAAATGAGTTCATCCAAATCACGCTGTGGAATGGCCGCCCATGTTCGTTGCAACAACAAAAAAAGGTCTTCTTGCGACTGGATACCCTCCATATTCGGCAGAGCTCTTCTCTGTAGCATATCCCATGCATGCTCAATCGGGTTCAAGTCTGGCGACTGAGCAGGCCAGGGCAGGACATTGATGTTAGCTGCGGCGAGAGTCTGTCTTACAACTCTTGTGGTGTGCGGTCGTGCATTATCATGCATTAACTGAAATAAGGGACCGATTTGCACTTGTAGAGGAACGATGACGTCTGATACAATCGTCTCAGCATAAATTTGAGCGTTGAGGTTGCCTCTGATCCAAATCAACTCAGTTCTTCCGCCGATCCAAATACCCGCCCATACCATGATGGTTCCACCACTATAAGGATGGACTTCCTGGCAGGATTTTAATCGCTGTTGGCGTCCAGGGGTTCTCCAGTGTCGTATACGTCTTGTATCCGGTCTCATACCAAAACGAGACTCATCAGAAAAGCACACGAAACGCCATTGTTCTTCTGCCCAATTTCTGTGTTCAAGACTCGGCGGAAGAACTGAGTTGATTTGGATCAGAGGCAACCTCAACGCTCAAATTTATGCTGAGACGATTGTATCAGACGTCATCGTTCCTCTACAAGTGCAAATCGGTCCCTTATTTCAGTTAATGCATGATAATGCACGACCGCACACCACAAGAGTTGTAAGACAGACTCTCGCCGCAGCTAACATCAATGTCCTGCCCTGGCCTGCTCAGTCGCCAGACTTGAACCCGATTGAGCATGCATGGGATATGCTACAGAGAAGAGCTCTGCCGAATATGGAGGGTATCCAGTCGCAAGAAGACCTTTTTTTGTTGTTGCAACGAACATGGGCGGCCATTCCACAGCGTGATTTGGATGAACTCATTTTGAGTATGCCAAACCGATGTTCTTGTGTTGTTAGTGTTCGCAGTAGAAACACGGATTATTAATTGTTTAAGTTACCCAATAAAATTTTAGAGAAAACTGTTATTTCAGTCTTTTTTTCGAACTTTTGTGTTAGTGGTTCAAATGTCAAATATCCCTTTATTAGGAAAATGGCAAATTTCTTTATTAATGCAAAGGTGACTTGGTTTATCGTTACTGTGACAAACGAAAACACTTTATTTGATGAATCCTTAAAGAAAATTTTAATTAATATCAATCAGGAGAAAAGTTATTGCAAAAATATATGTTGATCCCTAGACACTTTTGATGTGTGTATAATGGACATCAATAAACCCGTTTAAAAAAAAACCAATATACTTAAGGGGATACGTTCGGTTTCCCGCGAATTACAAACTTTTTTTAAGTTTTTTTTGGATTTTGCGGATCAGATGGAATTGGGAAACATACTATCAGTAGCAATGAGTTTCATTTTGATAGTTCAACAACATTCATTTCATTAACTACGTTGATTTTTCGAAGTTAGAAGCAATGGATAAGCAATATGCTTTAAAACTATTCAAATTATTATATACCTATTTAAATTAATATAAGGGTATGTTACGTAATTAGGGTGATGATTCACGAGTGTATCTGTATCTACGGAATTATATATATATATTTTTTAACAATTATAAACTATCCGCAATCCCGCCTGATGGTGAGTGATGCCATCGTTGATGGTAAAGCGTGCTAAACTGTGTGTGTGTAAGCGTGCTAAGTTTTTCTGAGTGAATAGGCTCTTAATAAACTATTAAGAGCCTATTCACTCAGAAAAACTGAGCGAATAGGAAGGAAGACGGCAGTTGAACGAGGTGATGCAATGTTAAACCCAACAACACGACCAACAATGCTGCGCCAAAGGGAGATTGATCTGAAGACCCTCCACAACCAAACTCCCAACACAACAACATTAGGCGCATCGTGCCCGGCACACATCGCAACACAACTGCTCAGACCCGTCCTCCGTACGGCTTCACCAGACATCATGCCGGAACAGGACAAATCGCTTGGCGGCAAGGCTTTGTCTGGTGGGTGGTAACTTCTGCCGGCGGTCGATGTTATGGCCTACCACCGTAAATTCAACATGGACTCGAATAGCAAGGGATAAGACAGAATTAACATCTGTAGACGTCTTTGTCACAAGACAACATGAAGAATAACTACCATTTGCCGAAGTAAAAAATACAACAGTTAATAATAATGATACCTATAATAAGCTTAGTTAATAATTTACTTAATAGGCATGTTTCCTGGGTAAAAGAAAATTGATTCTATTTAGTCCGTCATTCAGATTATAGAAAAATATTGGATACGTATATTTTGTTTTATCAAATCAATAAAAATTGACAAATATAAAAATCATCAAAAATCAGGAGCGTTGGCTGGTGACGTCACTGCACGCTACACTTTTTAGCGAGCAGTGATGTCACACGAGTTTTCAACGCACTGTGTCGTCTTCATTTTTTGTTTATATGAAAAAAGAAAAAATACGTGTCTAATATTTTTTGGAAATCTGACTGAGGGAGTAATTAGCTTTTTTTTTTGTCAAATACCCTATTCTATGAACACAAAAACCTTTATAATTTAATTATCAAGAACAAAGGTGTACAGTATTTATTTTAGTTTTAATCATTAAATCCCGGGTAGGGTTAGAACTGAATCTCTGTAAAGTCTCTAAATTCGTAAATCCCATTTATTGATATTTCATGAATAACTCATTAATTTATTATGCGCGAGCTACACTACAGCTTCTCCTCAGTGGTAAAATTGACAATATTCTACACATAATTGTTCTAACTATCCGCCGTTCGCGATTTTTTTGCCAAAAATGTATACAAATAGTTAATACAAAAAAAAAACAGTTTAAGCTACAATTTCAAACATTTTATAACTTTTTCAATAGTGCTAGTCACTGAAATCAACTTAAATACTATTGAAATAAAGTTGAAAATTGTTTAACTTGAAATAGTGTTAGGATGTATACACTGCACACCAAAATACAAGCGTGTCAATCTTCTCTCTCTCGTCTTTTCGGAATGTATCCTTGGAGTGCACCGACCGCCTTCAGCTTTTGAGAGTTAAGATTTCCTCAAACTTAAGCTTCGGGCGGTTCATTGGGCCCAAGGCCAAGGTGACTGCCAGGAAATTTGGCGTTTTCGCAAAGGTCCGGCGGTACTTCACACCAGGACAGCTTCTAATGTTATACAAAGCACAGGTCCGTGCGTTTGAAGAGTACTGAAGCCACATTTCGGCTGGTGCTGCAAAATGGCACCTGACTACTTTGGATTCAGTGGAGAGGCGTGCGAAGAGGCTAATTGACGAACTAGATTTAGCTCTAGAGGGTTTCCAAAGTCTGGGAGTCTAATCTCCAAAGCACAGGGCAGCATATCGGTGTTCTATACGATGCATTTTGGAGAGTGTGCCAGGGTATTACATGATTTAATTCCTCAATCTCCGTTTCATCATCGAAAGACCCGTTGTATGACGAGTTTCCACCCTTACGTTGTTGACACCATAACGATCCGAACGAAGCGTCTCTCCTCTTCTTCTATACCGCGTACATCGAGGGACTGGGACAATTTGCCAGCGGCGGTGTTTCCGTCGGATTACAATTTGAGTGTCTTCAAGGCTAGAGTGAATATGCTCTTATTGAAATACTGCGCTTAACCATCAACGATTGCATCACTGCTTACCATCAGGCGGAATTGCGGTCAAGCACTAATTTATAATTTATAAAAAAAAAAGTTGATAATTGTTTAACTTTAAATAATATTAGGGTGTGGCACACTGCACAATTTTACTATAGATTCGATTCTCTTTCGTGGTAGCAGCTAACGCAGAAGCAGTTTAATGCATTAAATAATGACTTAAGTTCTGATAAGACTACTGTTTTTCCTATTGGTTTAATATTATGGATGAACGTTACCCACTGAAAGAAAATTATTTTAACTAGAAAACCTTCGGTAAGAATATTTTTATACCAACCTGCTATATTTTCAATGTTTATTTACAGTTATTCGTCTCCCAGTCCTCGCGTAATCTTATAAACTTTCATTGTTTCCTTGGAATGATCCTCATGCGTTCCTATTCATCTCTGGGTCTTCGACTTGGTTCTCTTCCTGACGCATTCAGCTTGGATTTGCACCCAATTGGGGAGTGCCTAAAATAAAAGAAATGCAAACACTTAGGCGGTTGAAATTTATTCGGACACATAGTGATGGTAATAGATCCAAAGGGTACAATGCGATCCTATTACCAAGACTTCAGTCTCCATCTGTCTATCTATCTATGTCTCTGTCACAAACAAGCCTGTACCTCAAGAACCGTTATAGCTAGGCAGTTGAAAATTTCACAGATGAAGTAATCCTTAAAAAAAAAAAGATTTTTTTCTACGTCCTAAAAAAAGACTTTTTCTTTTGTATAGAGCGTATACCTACGACTCGCTCTTGACCTGCTTTTTCTTTTCATTTAGGTAGCAATCAGCCGTCGGGCCATAAACGAAATCGTTTCATGACAAATGACGTTTTATTGGAGCAGCAAGTGCCGCATCTCCCACTTATAAAAGGTAGTTCTTCTTCGGCCTTTTTACCACAGATTTCAGATTACTTGTGGAGTCAATTTCGGTCTACTTTCGGGGTTCTTTCGTGGTAAATTTCGGGCTACTTCGCGGCAGATTTCGTGCAACTTTTGAGCTTGAATGGAAGGTTAGTCAGGATGATATGTCCCATGCCTCATATAGTCATTTTTAGTACAGATCCAAGACAACATAGAATGCTCCAGACTATACTGATTAATATAAAAACATACCTACACAGTGGCTACAAAGATTACCTCAAATAACTACAACATACCACTAAACATTCTACATCAAAACAGAATACGCATTAAATACACAATTTCCTTTTACAAATTCGGTTAAAACAGCGCTCAACGCATACCGCAGAGTGAGAAGCTCCAGCAAAAACAATTGTTCCACATACCATGTCATGTGGAGCTAGAAATTATGACTCCAAGAATGACCAGGCGGAATGTTGAAGGCCGAAATTCCTGGGTGGGGGGAGGTCTCCCCGGCACCTAGAGAGGTATGTGAACGAATTAGGGGTGCAATCGTAGTCTGGCTTTCACATTTTCTGTACCTAGTAGTTTAATTTTATAGGGGAGTTGGAAAACCGGTGTTTTTTTTGTGTTTCTTTTTTTGTCGATTTAATTTTTATCGATAGTTTGTTAACAAAAACAGGTTGGTGAACAGGTTTTTATTTTTAGGAGGATATAAAAAGAAATACTAATTGGATTAACTTCTAATACTATATTAATTATTAGAACTAAATAAAATAAAATATTAATAACGATATATTAGCGACAGATTTAAAACTGTATAATCATGAAATGATATCACTAAGACAATGTGTCTGGATTATGTTACGTAAAACTACGGTTTCGTAGAAAGACGGTGGCCGCTACATCCCTCCGTAACGAACAGAATGTTTTCTGATAGCTCAATGTCAATAACTGGTGAAAATTACTGATTTTCATGTCGTCTGTTATAAATATGACGCAAAAATTTGTACTTGCTTTACCTTTTTGTTTTCACAGCTACATTTACCCTACTATGAGAAATCATTATCATCAGCCTTTCTATCGCCGCACTGCTGGGCACAGGTCTCCTCTCATACAGAGAAGGATTGAACGTAATCACCACGCTTGCTCAGTGCGAGTTGGCGATTTCAGACTTAAAGTCCAGGTTTCCTCAAGAAGTTTTGCTTCAGCTTGTAATCAGTCATTGGTATCCAAGATATAATTAGGAAGTATATATAACTTAGAAAAGTTACATTGGTACTTGCCTGACCTGGAATCGAACCCGCAAACTCATACTTGAGAGAGTGGTATTTTAACTACTACTCCTATGAGAAATAAAATATACCAATAAGAATAGAATTACATAACTCGATATATGTACTTAAGTTGTGAGATTTTGTAATCATCCAGCAGTGAAAACTTAAGTACCTATAATGAGCGTAGAATGACCTGTCATTATAACTAATGCTAAAGAATTGACACTATAAGCAACTCACTCTGAACTCACTTCACCCAATTACACGGTGAGATTTTTACAGAATCGATCGGCAAATGACATTCAGTTTCAGAAAAATATTACTTATCACATAAAATATAAGGTATATCTTCCCTTTTTTCCTAACAAAATAGTTACAAAAACTTAATTACGAAGAGACTGAATTAATAGTACTATGTACCACAGTGATTCACTATTTACCACATACACACACCCTTTTCACACTCATTCACACATAATAATATCACACAAATAGAAGACACAAGTACTGTTCAGTGGTTATTCTTAATTTAATTTAAAGTTGATTTATTATTATTATCATTTCTGACAAATAGGGTATTTGACTAAAAAAAACTAATTAGTCCGTCAGTCAGATTTCCAAAAAATACTAGACACGCATTTATTCTTTTTTCATATAAACAAAAAATGAAAACGACACAGTGCGTTGAAAACTCCTGTGACGTCACTGCACGCTACGCTTTGTAGCGCTCAGTGACGCCAGCTCGACGACTCCTGATCTTTGATGCCTTTTATATTTGTAATTTTTTTATTGATTTGATAAAACAAAATTATATACGTATCCAATATTTTTCTATAATTTGAATGACGGACTAAATAGAATCATTTTTTTTAACCCAGGAAACATCCCTATCACAAACATGATATTTTTTATATAGTTGATGTTATTTTATTGCATTCAATTTAATTATTTTAATTCTATTTGAACTTGCAAATTTACAGTGTTGACTCTACTCAGTGGCTACCTATATCTAGTGCCTACTTTTTAAGGATTTGGGCACTGATAACCTAAACACAGGCTTTTGCCTAGTTCTGTTACAGATATTCTATAACATTGTAAACAATTACTAAAATAAACGTTTTTAATTATTATTTTAATAATTATAAACTAGTGCTTGACCGCAATCCCACCTGATGGTAAGCAGTGATGCAATTGTTGATGGTAAAGCGCGCTAATTTATTAAGCATATTCACTTTAAAAACTTAGTGAATAGAAAGGAAGACGGTAGTTGGGCGAGGTGATTCAACGTAAAACCCAACAACACGACAAACGATGCTGCGCCAGAGGGAGATTGATTTGGAGACCCTCCACTACCAAACTCCTGCCACAACAGCATTTGGCGCATCGTACACGGCACACATCGCAACACAACTGCTCAGACCCGTCCTCCATACGGCTTCTCCAGACATCATATCGGAACACTGATATGACTATATGATGAAATGATGTTTAGTATCTATGAAATATATACAGTCAAGACTACACAGTTCGCAACACACAATTATCGGAAGGCATCTTTGTTTGTTAGCATTAAACTTGATGTTTCTGTACAAATATGACCTTTAGGCTGTTCTTGCTTCCGCCATTACGTCATTAGTGTGGTAACCTTTCGTTATAGAATGATCTGGTCTAACAGCAAAATTTACTTCGATCAGTATGGTTACGTTTGATTGCTAGCACTACTGCTAGAAGATTAAGTAACACTGTCATAACTCCAATTTTTTAAGTGAAAAACTTCTTTAGTGACGCTGGAGCATATTGAATTAACGTGCGTGACTGGCCCGACACCGACCCGACTTTTGTTGTTTTTACTTTCAGTATATTCTGTAGGAAATATCTAATTTGAGTATGGTAAACTAGGTAAGTTTAGCTGGCAAAGCTAGCCTTGAAGATACTAAAATTGTAATCAGACAGAAAGATCGCCTGTATCAGTAACGGGAAGGTGGGATATCCGCCGTACGACGGGTCGTCTCATGATGGAACAGTGATGGAGGAATTAAGTCTGGTAATTCCCGCCCACACTCTCCAAATTATGCATTCTATAGAATACCAAAAGGCTGACTTGGACAGCTTCCGTGGCGTAGCGGTAGCGAACACGGCCGCTGCGTAAGGAGGTGTGGAGTGCAAATATTTGTATGCATGTATGGTCGTGCCTCGGAAAGCACGTTAAGCCGTTGGTCCCGGTTGCCATACGAATATCTAACGGCAGTCGTTACGGGTTATTAGAGCTCTCAAAACTCCAACAATTGGTCAAACTGTAATGCTTCGATATCGCCTTCGGGTTGTGGAGCAGTCGCTTCTTGGAAAATATCGAAGTTTAGCCAAAATCAGCTGTTAGACTGGTAAAGCGGACCCCAGGCTCCAAAGCTGAAAAAGCTTCGGATGCTACTGGGATTAACGCTGAGATTACGATGATGACCAAAAGGCTGACTAGCCTACGCATGTGCTCCAGGCATAGGAGATTGTTCTTTGAGAGTGACAGTAAGCTACCCAACAAACTAGTGCTGTATCCTTTCCTCATTTTAATGTAATACAGAGTCAGTGTTACTCTTGCAGAGGAGACTTTGTGGTTACGTCACACCACAAACAAATTAACGACCACAAATCCGCGCACATAACACCACATTTTTCATCCGACACATAAAGGTACGCCCACACCACCACACATACGCGAACAAACGCACAATGCGTAGTTACGTATTAATCATGCGATACGCGGCCGGAACGGTCGGTCGTTAATCATTGAGCGGCCGGAACACCGCCCCCTCCCGCAATCTGAAGGGGGCTTTTTGTTAATTAATCCGCACTTATGTGACGCTTTTATGTATTGTCGGTGATTGTGCTGTTACTCTACTACTTACGTTATGTGGTGATCGTTTGTTGGTTAACGATGTTGTGATCGATCGATTGGTGTGCAAAAACTTGTAACTAGTACGTAATTAAAGCTTTGGTTTGCCAAGAAAGCGGTTCCATCATAGATCTCACCCAAACAATCCGTTTGGTGAACGAAGTCCATGAGAGATTAGATACCTATACTTTCGTGTTCTTTGGGTGAATTCGCAAAAGTTGTATTAAATGTAGTTAGTTATAAGGCAAAAAGGTATAACATTACTTGTTATATAAAGTTAGATAAGTTTTTTTTATGTTGATAAATATACTGTCGCATTAGATTAAGGCCTGTATAAATGATGGTTGTAAGAGTGATTGAAATTGGGTATTATTCACTCTTACAACATCAAAATGACATATATTTAGGTGTCAAAAAAATTTTCTATAATGGAACCTGGACTATAAGTCTGAAATCGCCAACCCGCATTAAGCAAGCGTGTTCATTACGCCCAATCCTTCTCTGTATGAAAGGAGACCTGTGCCCAGCTGTGGGACGATAAAAAGGTTGATGGTAATATTTATGTTTTGTAATTTATATAGTACATAATAAAGAGTATTAGATTCCATTCTATTCAAGTAGTGTTGTAACGTGTCCATAGTTTGTATTGAATGTAATGAATGCTTTTTAAACGATATCTTACACAATGTGCGGACCCACACTTGTAGCCGTACATTGTCTATAGTACATAGGTATATGTGCTTCTTGCAAGAGAAAACTGAGCCGCAAATTTAGCTAAGATAAATTACGTCGGTTTTGATTTGTATGTGTTTTAGTACCCCTAATGCTATGCTCGGAGTTTCTCTGCGTGATCGAATCAGAAATGAGGAGATCCGCAGAAGAACCAAAGTCACCGGAATAGCTCTGCAAGTCGCTAAACTGAAGTGGCAGTGGGCGGGGCACATTGCTCGTAGAACCGATTGCAGTAAGGTTCTTGAGTGGCGGCCACGTACTGGAAGAGCAGCGTAGGGAGGCTCCCAACAAGGTGGACCGATGACCAGGTGAAGGTCGCGGGAAGCCGATGGATACGAGCAGCACAAGGCCGGTCAACGTGGAAAGCCTTGGGGGAGGCCTTTGTCCAGCAGTGGACATCCTTAGGCTGAAGAAGAATGCTGATTGAAAAACAATATTAGGTTAATCTTGCTTTTTTCTAGTATGGTGGAACATTGTGGTGATGGTGGAAACTGACGAGTAGTTGCACAACGAATATATTAAACCCGAAGACGATTCACACACGGCACTGCGTACCGCCGCGGACGACTAACTAAAGAGTAACGCTCGACCGCCCGGTCAGGCAGTGTATGTAAGCACACATACACCGCCTGACCGCACGACCGAGCGTATTCAAGGTTCTATGGATTTAGTAGAGGTCAGTGCGACATTAGATCCACTTCACCGCCCTCCGCGGCGGTGCGGGGTGCCGTGTGTGAATCGCCTCACTGCTCAACAAAAAGCATTGTTAATGTATGTGACGTTAAATGTCTATAAATGCACCCAATATACAGGAGTAGTGTGACGACATTTTACTTTTTTTTTAAATAAAGTCGTATTGTTACTACTGACGTGCAGTAGACTGTAGTGTAGTAACAATACGACATTTTTTTTTTTTAAGAAAAAGGCAAATGTCGTGTCGTTACTACTGATAACTGTGGATACTGACTGTACCTACTACTGACGGAAATTGTCACTCTCCTAAAAATAACAACTCAGCATAGAGGCAAAAATTTATACCAAAGTGGTCGAAAATTATATGTTAGTATATAAAAATAAAACAGCATCGCAACCACATTAATTAAAACAACACATTCATATAGCGTAGTGTTGCCTTCATCACTCAAGTTTTCTTCAACGGGTATAAAATTATGTTCGCCTAACACCTCCATCACGCGCACACCCTACATTAATCATGTCGAGACAAGACTATTTAGAGTATTAGTATACGTAGTGTGGGCACACCTTTATGCAGCTTCCTGCAAATGATTTTATTTGTTAAAGGAAATTGTGTGAGTTGGCGGTAAAGGATGTTGAGTTTGTGCAAGTAGGGTTGTGGTGGATTTTTTTTTTTTTTGCTAGTCGTAGTGATGAAACAGATTTAGTTAGATTAAATTTAGGAATATACATAATTAGCATAGGTCGGAATAGGTAGAGTGATTTTTGTTACTTTTATCATAAATGTTCACAGAAAGAATAACATGGATAAGCCATTTTCCCGGAATGTAATTCCGGATCCAACAATATTTTCTTTTTAGCCTCTAATAAGGGTATGGCCAAACCAAACGGTTTTACTTCTTAATATAATTTATAAATATTTTTTTTTAATAATCAACCAATTCCATAAATCCGAAGGAATGTCCATTTTAATATGTACGTTTCCGATCAATAACCCCAATTCATTCTACCTATTCCGACCTGATGCCAATAAGTTCCCACTCGTCAACTAATCGTATGGTTAATTCCAAAAGCATCCGTGGATAATTATTATTATTATTTTTTTTTTTTACTATATATATAATTATAAAAATATTTAATGCATGTAAGTAACATCATAAGTTGATGTTAATATAAGTTACTTATGCCTCTCATGTCGATAATGTAAAAGCATCTTTATAAATAAAACAAAAACTTTATTAAACAAAACTGATACTGACAATTTAAAAAAAATTGTCATGGGAGTGACCGACAAAAGTAAATACTGAAATTGTTAAAAAACACAGAATACACAAAGACTAAAAAAACGAATACGGTGTCGCGTCGGTCATGCTCGCGCGAAATCAATGCTTTTCCCCCATCCAACAAAAGTACTCACCGTCGCTTAAAAGTTTACACTTAAGAACAGATAAAGGGGTTTATTCATAAACGTGTAAAGTGTGCGGGTTCGACTCCAGGTCAGACAAGTATCAATGTAACTTTTCTAAGTTATATATACTTTCTAAGCATATCTTGGACATCAATGACTGATTACAAGGTGAAGGAAAACATCTTGAGGAAACCTGGACTTTAAGTATGAAATCGCCAACCCGCATTGAGCAAGCGTGGTGATTACGCTCAATCCTTCTCTGTATGAGAGGACACCTGTGCCCAGCAGTGGGACGATAAAAAGCTTGCTGATGATTCATAAACAATGATTAAGGTTAAGTTACGGTTAAACGTCAAAAAAGTTTGGATAAACAGTCACTAATCACTAGTTAAGATTAAGTAACGTTTATAAATAAAGGGTAAAGTCTCTGGCAGAATAAAAAAAACACAGAGCCAGCCATGACAGATTCAAATAATAGGGTAGTTGACTAAAAAAAAACTAAATAGGCCGTCAGTCAGATTTCCAAAAAAATACTAGACACGTATTTTTCCTTTTTTCATATAAACAAAAAATTAAGACGACACAGTGCGTTGAAAACTCGAGTGACGTCACTGCACGCTACACTTTTTAGCGAGCAGTGACGTCACCAGCCACCACTCCTGATTTTATATTTGTCAATTTTTATTGATTGTATAAAAACAAAATATACGTATCCAATATTTTTCTATAATCTGAATGACGGACTAAATAGAATCTTTTTTTTTTTTTTAACCCAAGAAGCATCCCTATTTTATCACAGATAATGAGAAAACTATTCAATTAACAAAAATTCTCCCCTCTGCATACACTTCCCCAATGATCCTGAGATTGCAAGTCCGAACAACAGTTTGCAGACCCTTATATACTACAAAGTATCCCAAAACTATTGCATTACTTTTAACAAAGCCTATGACGCCATTAATGTCCATTATCTTTCATCTCTTTCGCACATCATCCCATCCCTGTCTCCACCCCCGTCTAAAGAACGGAAGGGACCATTGTCTGTATTACAATACAAATGTCGAACTTTGGGTGTAAAACATGCATTTGTATGTAGGTATGTGACGTCATGATGTTACTTCCTATGATAATAAAAGATATTTGCTTCATCGTTGGAGGAAGAGTTCGATTCCTGTTAGAATTAGGGTTATTTTCATGGGGGTAACGTGGAGATTTTCAAAATACAAATATCCCTAAAACTCGGCCGCGTATTGCTGGTTTTTTTGTTTACTTAGACAATTTCTTAACATCTTGATAGTGTTTCTAAGCTTTACAAGTTGGCAACGCATCTGTGTCTTATATTATCGTCAAACCAATTATTTCTCGGTGGTAGGCCATAACATCGGCTGCCGGCAGAAGTTACCACCCACCAGACAAAGTCTTGTCGCCGGGGGTTTCACGGGTCTGAGCAGTTATGTTGCGATGTGTGCCGGTACGATACACCGAATGTTGTTGTGTTGGGAGTTTGGTCGTGGAGGATCTTCAGATCAATCTCCCTGTGGTGCAGATCGTTGGTCGTGTTGTTGGCTTTAACATTGCATCACCTCGCTCAACTGCTATCTTCCTTCCTATTCACTAAATTTTTTTAGTGAATAGGCTAAATGAACTAGCGCGCTTTACCATCAACGATTGCATCACTGCTTACCATCAGGCGGGATTGCGGTCAAGCACTAATTTATAATTATTAAAAAAAAACCAAACGATAACTCAAAATACTTGAATATTTTTAAGTAAAGAATCTATATACCAATTTTTAAAAAGATATAACGAAAAACCATAAAGTTATGAGCTATTCTACATACTTGGTTGTCCCAACAAAAATATGGTCATAGCTCTGGCGTCAGCTGATGGCCGCGCGCATGTACTATCGTAAGCTACGTGCGCGCGCTGGGTATCCACACTGCAACAATGTCTAAATGTATTTCGCAAAAAATATAAGATGGTGTAAAAATGATTAGAATCGATTCAGTTGCTTATTCTGAACAAACTATATTCAGGTTTCGTATAAACAAAAAATGACGTTGGATAAAGGTTGGTAGGGCGTTGACTTGCAAACTGGATGGAAACATGGACTCAGTCAAAATCAAAAGTCATTTATTCAAATTAGGCTGAGAATCAGCACTTTTTGAACGTCAATCTATACTAATACGAGTATATAAAGCTGAAGAGTTTGTTTGTTTGTTTGAACGCGCTAATCTCAGGAACCACTGGTCCGATTTGAAAAATTCTTTTTCCCATTTTTAGCCCATTAATCCAGGAAGGTTTTAGGCTATATAACATTACGCCGCGACCAATAGCAGCCGAGCATAATAACTAACTACAAGTGAAAGAAGTCGCGAAAGGCCGCTAGTACCTAAATTATAAAATTAATTATTCCGCAAATGTTTAAGCAACCACTACCTACATACAGCAACAAAACATTCAAAACACAACTAAAATGTACCAAAAACATTGTAGAAAGATATTTCTCAGCAGAATAGTCAAGTTGAAAGTGTACCGCGAGTCTTACACACGAGAGAGCAGGAATAATGAGATACCAACTACTTACTTGTTACAAAGAAAATTCGTCTGTAGGACGTTATGGACAGACGCACACAGTTTTGTACTCGTTTTACTGTCTCTGTTGTGTGTTTTTAACAATTTTAGTACGTCTTAATTGTAAAAAAAATTGGTTGTCTGTAGAACTCCGTCTACTGCCGATATTTGTTACGGTGTTTTCGAGAATGACTCCACGCCGTACCAATTTAATAGACGTTGTCACGTCAAAAGTTTATCCATGAAAACTTGCTTTAATTCATTATAGTTTTTGAAGTGAAACTTCTTTACGCACGCTTGACTTGGGGAGTAAGCTGGCGAACGCGTGACGTAAGCGTTACGAAAAGTGATCGGGCAAGGCGAACGGAAGTTAAGTGGGGGATATAAGCACAGAGCCGCCCGTGGCGCGAGCTTGGTACTACAAGGTCTACGAGTTATTTTTTTTTTCAATAAAAATAGAAGATCTATGCAAAAATATTAATTTACCAATGAAACCATGAAATAAATTTAAATATTTATAGAAATTTAATATATGTATATGTGTATACATGTATATATTGTATACACATATATATATATATATACATACAGATGGAGCGAAAGAAGTTTCACTTCAGTCGTGTTGTCATAAGCACACTCGTATTTTTTTTTTTATCAAATACCTCAAGAGCAACTACATTATCAACTCATTTTGATTCACAAAAAAAAAATCAAAACAAGAAACAGTACAGTTTTAAATACTTACTGAAAATACTTAGAAATGCACTAGTCGCCCCTACGATTTTTGATAGTTCCTCTTGATTTCTCTGGTCTTCCATCATCAGAACCGGACCTGGTGACTGTGGCATCACCTGGAAAGTAGAACCCTTTGAAACAAAACACGAATTTTCCAGGCGTCTTAGAATAATAGGTGATTTCTTTTATATTTAAAAAAAATAAATTTAAAAAAAATTATGACGAATTGTAAACCTTCTCCTTTATGAATTCGTTTAGAAATTCAAAATAAAATCAATTGATCCCACTAAACAAACTACATCCCTTCGTAAAAGGGCTGCAAACGAGACTGATGACATTTGTAAATATTTTCAATAAAATGGTTGCAAGTACAACCTCCCAATAACCGGACTATGAATTCGGTTAAAATAGGCGTTACCAATTTCCTAACTCACGATTTGTTTGACTTGACGACCATAACAAACGTAGGCTCGTATCAAAACTGCTACGGGCTACGGCGTAGGCTGATGAGCTACGAGATCGAGTTACGGTTTTGCGTAGGTGAATGTAGTTTGTTTTTTACAAGAAAAGTAATTAATAGATACGACTCTTGGGGTCTTAGGAATTTATGTTGAGCGATGGCTGTGACGCATGCTTTCCCCCATCTTGTTATTTTTGACATGAAAACTTTTTAGTGTCATTGTATATGGTGCACTTTATTCGGATTTGTAAAAATCTAAAACTCACGTCAAGACACGTGACCTGATCAATAATTCGTAAGATGGAGGGAGATTTGTCTACCGGCGCGGCGTACGGAGTTATCACGTGAGTCAGTGGAATGTTTTCAGTTTGAAATGTGCGTGTTCGATACCTACATATAACAGTTTGTTATTGGATGTATGATTATACAGCGTGTTCTGCAATTTATCCATCATGGCAAACTGGCCACTTTGGCACACGATTCTTTAGCTTTAACTATCAAAACCTATGTTGAAATGGTACTTACAAAGGATTCGTTATTTATTATATTTATAATTTCCTTGAATGAAATTTAACTGAACTGTGCATTAAGAAAAGTCGTAATTTGGCCTAAGTTGGCGCTTACAATTAAAAAAAAAATTCGTGCATATTGGAAAAATTACGTATATAGTATTCAGTTGGTATGAAAATTAACCTAAAGTAAAAATCAATTAATATCCCCATAATTATGAAAGAGACGAACATCTATTTTATTTTATAAGAAAACTTACAAATGACATCATTTTAAAATTTGCATTGACTAAATGGGAAGAATTGAATAGGACAGAACAGAAGAGAATAGAATACTTTTTATTATGTACATAGATTACAGAACATTAATATAAAGATTTTACAAAGAATGACACAATGGGCGGTCTTTTACAGACAACCTTTTGATGTAATACTAAGGGGAAGGAGAGAGAAATAATGTAGGTAGTCTACAGTGTACTGTTTACATAGATTTTACAATAAATATGTACGTTAAGTATATAATACTGAATACATAGTTGTGTGCGTGCATGCGTGTGAGCATCTATAACTTTCCAGGGGCTTTTTTTTTAAACTAGGCTACGCTTTTGACCTCCTTATACTCCTTCCATCTTTTGCTATTCTCCTTATAATTCTGATGGAACCAATTCAGCTAGTCTCACCATCTCCTTCGAGGTATGCCGCAAACCCAATTTAGCACGTTCTCTTTCACACAAAAACTACTGAATGGATTTACTGAACTATAGGGAGACAAGCCGCTGGGTGCAGCTAGTTTTTAAATAGGTATTGTTATTTTTTGATGATTCCGCGTGTCCTGATAACGCAGGACTCGGACTGCTCTCGCATATAGGATGTTCTAAACTATGTTATAATCCATAATATTGTAATTATATACATAGTTATTCTTTTATTGATCTATACAGTATGTTAAGAAAACCCTGTCCGTCCCGTGAAGGTGTTGTTAGGTATCGATAACTGATTCTACTAATGGATACAAAACCGGGCTAAACTTAAAAAAAGAAATCCCCCTAAAAAAATTAATATTATTTCGCAAAAAGAGGTAACTTAATAAATGTGCGTTAAGCACCCTTCTGCGGGCGGCGGGCGGCAGGGCACGCGGCACGTGGTCGCATCGCTATTCGCTCATAATAATACCGGTGTTGTCACTTTTTTAAAAATTACCAAATTTCGGGGAAGTTGGTATTAATTCGTGGGAAAAAAAGATTATTTCAAAATTCATTAGTATTGTTTCTATAATGATTATGTAAAATTTTATATTATATTTGGTCAATTGTTTACCTAACCTTTATTATCCTTATGGCTCGGACAGGGTTTTCTTACTATACTGTATACTTTAATATATAAAGCTGAAGAGTTTGTTTGTTAGTTTGAACGCGCTAATTTCAGGAACTGCTAGTTCAATTTGAAAATTTGTTTTTGTGTTGGATAGCCCATTATTCCAGGAAGGCTTTAGGCTACATAACATCACGCTGTGACCAATAGGAGCGGAACATATTTAAAAAAACATATCGAAACCTACGCTAAACTAATTATATGACTGAAGGAATTGTGTGACTTCTTCAGGAACATCTTGAGGAAATCTGGACTTTAAGTCTGGGATCGCCAACCTGCATTGAACAAGCGTGGTGATTACGCTCAATCCTTCTCTGTATGAGAGAAGACCTGTGCCCAGCAGTGGGACGATAAAAAGGTTGATAATGATGATGAAACTAATTATATACTATTAAGTAGTCATTGGATAAATAAAGTGGGCTGTCTATGTAAGACGACTAAAAGTGTACGGTGTATATCTTCTATTCTTTTCTTATTAAAATGGAAAGAAAAAGATGCGCTGTATTTATATTTAGTTTAGGTTGTGAGCAAGTTCATAGGTACATAAACCCGCCACACTTTTTCCCACCCACTGCAACTCCTGAAACCCAGAATCAACAGTGGAGACCGCCAGAAAAACGCCGAGTAATGACGAAGCTCGACGAGTCCCGGAGAAACGATTCAACTGTCTTGGGTCCCGCAACGAAATTAATCAGAAAAGAATAGCGGAGGAGTAAGAAAAAATATATTTTTTCCACTTCCTTCCATAACAAGCAGGAGACAGAACAGAACTAGGCCAGTCGGCACAAAGGGACATTATTGCAACTGGAAGAAGCCCAGATTGCCAAGCACCACGGAATAAAATTTGATTAAGTTAATGGGTCCTAAGTAGGTATGTGCTGTTACAATTGATTCCAATAATAGGTATGGCAAAAGCACCTGAACGCACGGAAAATGGTTCCAGTTTCTACAGGGTCCGTATAATAAACGACTCCGGATGTAACTTGTACACTATCCAACATAATATTGCGTTCATTCTGAGAAAAGAATACACTCCCACAAGATGTGATGTGCGGACTGATAGGTACATAAGTAAGTACATACATAAGTAAGGACTAATCTCAATTCGGACATTCGTGCCGCAACTACCGGTGACATCAACACAGCATTCCACGCTACCGTTTCCCTAACACGATAACACGCTCATCGGGCCTCCATTCCTCAATCACGGGAGCGGTTGATCAATCATATCTGAAACTCAATCGCCCGCCGCCGGATATGGACCCCGCAGCGTGCCAGCCACCGCCCATTTTAACTGCACCTAAACGAGTTTTTAGCGGGAAATTGGCAGTCTAGCCTAAAGCGTAGTTATTTAAAAAAATATTGCCATATTTAATACTGTCTGTTTTTTTTAAATCAGAAGTCTATGAAACGGAGAAAATCAAGTCACAGTATTATGTTGGCGACAAACAAATGTCAAAAATGTTGTGAAATTAGAGGTATTTTTGACAGATCGAGACTGATGAGACTCTTTTCTTTCTTTCTTTCAGACCACACTGTGACATCTGATCTGTCAGATCTGATAAAAGATATCGTTCTGATTTGCTTTTCCATGAGAGTAAAATGCCTGGCGTTTTTTTATACTATTCTAAATAAGTCCCTTTAAGCGGCAAATAGTCTGGCTAATAATGTCATACTTTAAAGCGGATAAATGTTAAGGCTGGTTACGTCACATAGATACGTATTATACGTGTTCTAAATTGTTTTCTAAGGGTTGATTTTTCAATCGACATACAATATTTTAAAATTAAAATAAAATTAATGTCTGATCCTTTTTCTATAGAAGAACTGTCAAAAATTCTAAATTAATTCTTAAATAATATTATTATGGCATTTTTGAAAACAAAATGAAAAATTGATTTTGTTTTCAAAAATGAATTGTTCCCATGTATTCTCTTTTTTTTTTAATGATTATAAACTAGTGCTTGACTGCAATCCCGCCTGATGGTAAGCAGTGATGCAATCGTTGATGGTAAAGCGCACTAGTTTATTAAGGAAACAACATTTTCTTTATCCAATAGCAACCTATAACTTGTTAAGATTTCTTATTTCAATTTTATATTTAAAAATAATATAGATATAAGCTTCGCCGGCATAGGGGTCATTTATTTCTCATCAGACAGCTATACATCAACATACAAACTTTTTTTTTATGTACCTATATAATTCTATAGTTGGAATAAGATTCCAGCCTTATTTAGTGTTAATAACTCATTGACTGCAATCGCGACTACCGGTTTACGCCAGAAATAGATTATATTCTGGCAGTCAACACTTATTAGAATTTGGACGTTATTCTAGTTAGCCTTTTGAATTTAAAAAGTCCAACTGCAAAATTCCAACAAGATAGTGTATTAAAATATCGAAATCTATCATCCAATAAGATAAAGTATTAAAATATCGAAATCTATAAGATACGAAAACAGTCTTCCTTAAACTCAAGCACACAGCCCTACAAAACCGCTAAATATCAAACAGCGCTTAATTGCCAAAAACTTCCCGTTAATACAATTCCGCTTAGCAAAAAAGCGGCTGCATCAACTTTGAATCGCTTGAAACAAGGTTTAAAAGCTGTAAAGTCTTCACGGAGTCTTCCACTTTCCTTTTCGTTACAACTTCGCTGCATTTTTCACCCGCCAGCGTCGAGTACTTTCACTACTAACTTTTAAATAAGGTTTCTGATGCTTCACATATTTAGTCCGGGTAAAAATGACGGTGGAAATGGGTGATGGTGTATGTCTTGTAGAAAATAATTAGAGTACAAGGTGAGGTTCTTAGGAGGATTGTACACTGTTGTTTAATTTAGGAACTCATTTGCAGATAATGTTATAACGGAGGACGTATAATTTTTTGAACGCTTTTTTACTGATGTTCTGAAAAAAATGTCAGGGTGTCTAAAAATGCCACTTTGCCATAACCATAACAGAATAACACCATGTATAATATTCTAAATCGTAAAATGGTCACACAATTACAATAGGGTAGTTGACTAAAAAAATCTAATTAGTCCGTCAGTCAGATTTCCAAAAAGTACTAGACACGTATTTTTTCTTTTTTCATATAAACAAAAAATGAAGATGACATCGTGCGTTGAAAACTCGATCTTTGATGCCTTTTATATTTGTCAATTTTTATTGATTTGATAAAACAAAATATACGTATCCAATATTTTTCTATAATCTGAATGACAGACTAAATAGAATCTTTTTTTTTTACCTAGGAAACATCCCAATTCATAATATTATCTGTGTGCAACAAATATATTACGTAAATTAATCTGTTTTTTTTTTTACCTAGAATCATCCCTATTCATAATATTATCTATGTGCAACAAATATATCACGTAATTCATCTGTTTGACAGTTTTACCTATTAACCGATTTTTTTTTTAAATTTTGGATTGAAGGTTTTGAAATTGAAGGTGATTAATTATGTGTCACCATTTTATGAAAATTAGAGTATTATTATCTATTGGAAATTCAACAAATGAACTTTACCGCTTTTAGAGGTATCATTAAGGCCACCAAGTACAGATGACAACACATCAAGGTACTACAATCAGTCAGAATTCCTTATTAGATTTTCAACTTTATCCAAACCAATTAAGGCTCAAGGTTGAATGAGAATATTTTACAGTTTGGGGTAGTTTGACCTGCTGTCGGGCGTATGCAGAACTAGGAACGTAAATGCAATAAAATGCATTGCAAATGCAAATTCATTTTATTTTTTGTGTCCTTTACTCTTTCACACGCTGTCTATATCTCTGTATTTATTTTCCTTTTGCAGGTACGTAGGCATTACCTCTGTACCTTTTTTCCTGTTATGTTTTTTTCTTGTCTGTTGAAGCCATACGGAGGACGGCTCCCTAATTGTGTAACACACTATTAGATACTATCATTTTGAAGATTATTGCTATTCCATTGCTTCCTATGTTCTAAAATGTGTCTGCTGAATAACGAAAATAACGCAATGTACGATGTTGAACTGTCAAAATGAAACTCATTGCTACTGATAATGCGTTACGTAATTGTCCTGATGGTGTGAGCAGTTGTGTTGCAATGTGTGCCTAGTACGATGCGCCAAAGGTTGTTTGTTGTATCTGGAGTTTGGTCGTGGAGGGTCTCCAGATCAAACTCCCTCTGGCGCAGCATTGTTGGTCGTGTTGTTGGGTTTAAGATTGCATCACCTCGCTCAACTGTCGTCTTCTTCCTATTCCATCACTTTTTATTTTGAGTGAATAGGCTCTTAATAAACTAGCGCGCTTTATCATCAACGATTGATTCACTGCTTACCATCAGGCAGGACTGCAGTCAACTACTAGTTTATAATTATTTAAAAAAGGCATAAATGGTAAAATAAAATAAACAAAAATAGGTTGTAGATAAGGATCGTGTCAAGTGGAGTTATGTAGTTTCTACCGACCCTCGTGGCAAGAAGCTGCAAATTTATGTGTGTAGATTGTATTGATATGTATTGGACAAGGCATAATATAGTAATGGAGACTAACCCTTGATTGGACTAATTTTCTAATGCATGCATGACGATAACGTTAGTACCTATATTGACAGTTCTGTCAGAAGACAAATTGGTAAGATTAACTTACTAAATATAGGTACTCGTAACAAATTTATTTACTTGCTTTTATTGGTTTAAGTAGGTACTTGACCAATAAAAGTAAATAAATTTCTTAAAATTTACAAGTGCACTTAAACAAAATTTTAATACTTAAATAAGAACTTATCGTCGAAGAAAAATGGCACAACGATTTTGTTTTGTCCAACTGAAATTACTTGACTTGGCTGCATAAATCACCGAAAGAAGGAAAGCAAAAGTTAATAGTAGTGCATGTTTTTATTTGATCCCAGTCTTTAAGTTAAGTACATGCCATTACATTCGTTTATTAAGTATTTCTCGAAGATCCGTTATATTTTATTTAAATTTTAGTAAGAATTTGCAAGTGCCATTATATTATCACAAACAACATTTCAACATTACAAGTTTTCTCACCTAGAAAGCTAGCGCCCTCTGTAAGGTCGACACATCATTAAAATATAGTTTAGTTGCGTGCTACTCGACAATAGATGGCGCTGTATCTCATTCTAATAAGATTGAAACTGCTGTTATGTGATATGTTTGAACGAATTGGAAACAATTTATATGAGTATTTTGCCTATAATTTTGGTGCCTTTAAATTCACCAGTAAAAGGTGCTTAGTCCATTGGAAAAAATGAAGTTTGACAAAAATCTATCATAATGGAAGCGAGTTCTTTAATTGTACTTCGGTGAGTTTGTTAATTGGTTAGGAAGCTGGGAATTGTGGTGAGTGATTGAAAACCTTGTGCAATATTGCGAATTTGTGATGAAACCGACCGGTAATTAATTGAACTGTATTACAGCAACTTGCCTATAGTGAGAATAACCAAACGTTTGTTTAAACACAGGACTCCCCTATTATCCTATAGCAGCGGGTTACATTTTGACAGATCTACAATATCCATTGCGTTTTTACGTTGTTATGTACCTAAACATGTTTTTCGAACGCAATGGATTAACAATATGCTTCAAAATTGTTCAAATAGGGTATTTAACTAAAAAAAACTAATTAGTCCGTCAGTCAGATTTCCAAAAAATACGTACTTTTTCTTTTTTCATATAAATAATTTTTGTTTTATCAAATCAATAAAAAAAGACAAATATAAAAGGCATCAAAAATCAGGAGTGTTGGCTGGTGACGTCACTGGTCGCTAAAAAGTGTAACGTGCAGTGACGTCACACGAGTTTTCAACGCACTGCGTTTTCTTCATTTTTAGTTTATATGAAAAAAGAAAAAATACGTGTCTAGTATTATTTGGAAATCTGATTGACGGACTCATTAATTTTTTTTAGTCAAATACCCTATTAAGAGCAATAGTGTGTTATGCAGTGAAGACGCTGGTCCATCCATTTCTACGTATGATTGCTATTACTAAAAGTTTCTGATGGAATAGAGAACTAATATACCTACTTCATTCTTTCCACACTTCACCCAAAAAATAACAAACGACCGCCAGAAACGCTAAAACACATTCGCATGCCACAAAAAACGTCTAAAATGGAGCGTCATGTACATAATTCTGGGGGTAACGCCACAAATAAGACGACAGTCGGCGAAATATCTATTTCGGACCGCGCTGGACCCGCGTCACGCTGTCACGGACGCGCCGGAGGCCCGACAGGACCAAGCGTGAGCCATAAGCGATAGCGGTGAGTGATGAAGTATGTAGATTAGTAAGTAATATTTATGACATTTCGAATAAAACTTTCTTTCTGTTTTTCATCCATATTTAAAAGCTTTGTTTCTCTATTTACCTATTTGGGTATAAATAAATAAGTACCAACTCCTCGGTCACTGGCCTATTTTTGGTAAGATGGAGTGGGCCGTAATCTACCACGCGAGCCCAGTGCCGATTGATAGATGTCACATGTCTTCGAAGTTTTGTCTCTAGGACATGCTGGTTTCCTCGCGATGTGATGAAAATATTTACACAAAGTAAAGCGGTGTTAACACCACTACGATCCGGACGAAGCGTTTCGCCTCCTCCTTTATACCGCGTCCATCGAGGGTCTTCAAGGCTAGAGTGAATAGGCTCTTAATAAACTAGTGCGCTTTACCATCAACGATTGCGTCACTGCTTACGATCAGGCGGGATTGCGGTCAAGCGCTAGTTTATCCTTACTAATATTATAAATGGGAAAGTGAGTTTGTTCGTTTGTTCCGCTGTCACGCCGTAACTACCGAACCGATTGATTTGAAATTTTGCAGACGTAAAGATGAAAGTCCGCATTAAATAATAGGGTACTCTTGACGGGGTTCGAACTTACGGCCTACAACTTACGACCTACTCCACGAACACTCTTTTAAAATCATAGAACTGTTACTAATAGTATAGTATATCTACTTTGTTATAAGTAACCATATTAAATGCAACATCTATAAAACATTATTATGTGAACATTTTTGTCCAGCTTTCAACATAGAATGGCAGAAAATACAATCTTGTGTACCAATTATTCCAGTAAACACGTCAACAAAGTACTATTCAACTAGCTGATGCCCTTAAAATTTTCTGCGATACAAGTTAAATAAAAAACCCTACTTTATACCCAGTCTATCTGTTTTCTAAATGTCATCCGAAATCAGCCGTTTTACATAGATGACACAGGAACTCTTCCACATCTTTTCTAATATTAGTTAGAAATACTCTATCAGCATATTAAAAGAAAACTCTCAATGTTTCGACTGAGTTGCAGTAAAAGGTATTTGTTTTTTTTTAATATTTTTTTACAAGCTGTTTTATTAATATAGAAAAAAGTATCAAAATCTAGAAAAATCACTTGTAATCACTTGACAGTTGACATTCCCTACTTTTGATTATCGAATACACAGCATAACACTAACGCAACTTTTAGTCGTCTCTTTCCTTACGGTATATGAATGGAGTAGGAGAGATAAGGAGGGATGTACAGGATACAATGCTATTCATCATAAATATTACCACGTAAAAAAATAAGCAAAGTGGAATGGAATGCATTAAACAGATAACAAAACATTGCGCAAACAAAATCATTTTCTTATAACCTGCGCCAAGTGCGAAAAATGTAGCCAAGTTAACGTGAACACGTGAGGGGGCATTTCTTCAAGCAACTGGCTACGTGTAAACACTGTCACTGTCACTGTTAGAAAAAAGGGTGAAATACAAAGCAATTTCTAGTTTCATGCAAGTGTAATTTAGTGAAATGTGTCGAGACAACTTGGTATAATGTCTGGGCCTTTTTAGTTTTAGTTTATTTTTAAAGGTATAAACAGTTTTTAGTTTTAGTATTTTTTTATAAATGGAGGTTGATAATTAACCGAAGTCAAAATATTATACGGGTTTTTATATGTCATTAAATAAATAAATATAAACGGACAAATCACACAGATTGAGCTAGCCCCAAAGTAAGTTCGAATCAGGAATAGATCGTTTTCCATCATGACCTGGGCGAACCTTGGACCTCTACGTCGTAGGTAGGTATGTTATTTAGCAAAATTGACAGTTTAATTTTACTATTTTTACATAATTTAAGACAAATACAGAAAATTTACAAAATCTATATAAATAAATAAAATTGTACCATCTTTCTGTAATGTAAAATACATCTTTTTACTGAATTATGAAAATACCCACATAGAACAATTATCATTTTCGTTTGTGTACAATATCTTCGGAACGGCTGGATATTTAGATGAAATTCAGGAACCCTGGGAAAGAGCATAAACTGTTTTATTCAACATACCACGGAAAGTATCCTTGGATAAAGCATTTTTTTATATCAGTATAAAAACAGAATAGGTAAAATAAATTACTACACCAGGTGATTTTAAACTGAAAAAAATAACATAAATATTAAACTTTGATAACTATACCAACAAACTCTGCATTGATAAACTACGTAACTTAAATGTTTGCTCCATCAACATAAACTTCAGTGACTCGATACCTTTAAAAACAAACCAGCCTACACTTAATACAAGTACCGAGTTACTCTCATACTTAATTCATAAAGGAGCTACCCAATAACCGAAATTCAGCAAATATTTCCAAGTCAAACATACGAAATAGAAATCAAAACTACACAATCGTTGTAAAGTAGCCATGGGTCGATCTGAGGGCCCCCTGTATCTACTGCCCACAAAACACGGCGCAGCGAAAATTCTACCTTGTTTATATTAGAGTTAGGGTTGGGTTTGGATTGTAGTAGAGAGGTAGTTGTAATGTTTTTTGCTATTCAAGGTTGTTTTGAGGGTGTACTGCCCACAGCTAGGGAGTACTGCCCGCAAGGGCCGGTCGGTGCTGCGTTTGAACAACGGGAGAGTTCTATAGGCAAGTAGCGTTTTTTTTTTTTTTTGGCGTGTATTACTGCTCCAAGTTGTTCGCTTGACTATTACAAGTATGAAACCCAAGCTATCTTTATTTATAACATTAGAAATAATTGATTGACAAATAAAATTAACAAAATGAATTATTTTATTTATAGTTTAGTAAACGTAAAGGTTATACTGTCTGTTTTCTTTTTAAACGTGTATTTTTTTTTATAGATAATGAAGAGTAATCAACGACTAGAATTTGGCTGATACAGTGCAAAAATGCTTTTAAAATGGAAAGTATCTCACGATGTGTTTAATTAGTGTTCTAAATTTACACCGAAAGCACAACGAAAGCACTAGGAAGTTTCGATGGTTGGTGGGCGTTATGGGGGACTGTCTTATGTAATATTGACGTTCAAAAAGTGCTGATTCTCAGCCTAATTTGAATAAATGACTTTTGATTTTGAAAAAAAAAATAAGAAAACAAACACCGCTCACAAAAAAAAAATGTCGTCGCCTGATACCATTTCTTCTCCTGTATCATTGCAATTGACTGACCCACGCATGACTTTCCCAAAAAGAAAATGCTCAAGTAACTATTCAAGTCCACTTGCTTGTCAGTATACGGCTCGAAGGGTTATATCCGCTGTGCATACATTAGGCACAGATATCGCAAAGCTTTTCGGTAGGATTAAATTAGTTAACTTATTCGCCTAGTTGTTTTGTATACCTACTGAAACTGTGACGTAATCATTTGTGGTGATGACGTAATATGAAATTAAGCTTAAAATAAATTTAACCGAAATTATTTGAAGAACTATACTTATGTTGTAGTGTAGTATATCTATTATTACAATTACTTATAAAAAGTTTGGAATAATTAGTCATTTGAAACTTTATTAAAAATAATTTTAATTATAAAATAAATCGACACTTCGTGTATATTAGGTGTAGTTAATTATATTATATATATTTATATTTTAAGTTATTAATATTTTCAGTTTTTATGTTAATATAGTATTGTTTATGTTTGTATGGGCCTTGATTCCTGAAATAAAAGGATAAATAAATAAACTTGTTCTATAAAAAAATAATATGGATGTATCCAAGGTATGAAAATAAAAAAAAAAACAATTAGTGCGTCTTATAGATAATAATAAAAATTAAGAACCGTATTTTTTATTTTGTCGAAATTACCAAAAACTAATGAGATATAGCGTGTTAAAGTTACGGAATGGGGGCTAATTACGTGACGTCATGCGAAATTTCAAATCAATATATCTTCCCAAGTATTTAAATGAAAACAAATACGTGTTCAATATTTTTTATAAATCTATCTGATGGACATTAAATTATTTTTTGGGATACAACTAAATTGTATTTTTTTATTTGTGTGTGTGTTCTTATTTGTACATCATCAACCTTTTTATCGTCCCACTGCTGGGCACAGGTCTCCTCTCATACAGAGAAGGATTGAGCGTAATCACCACGCTTGCTCAATGCGGGTTGGCGATTTCAGACTTATAAAGTCCAGGTTTCCTCAAGATGTTTTCCTTCACCTTCAGTCAATGGTGTCCAAGATATACTTAGAAAATACATATAACCTTAGAAAAGTTACATTCGTACTTGCCTGACCTGGAATCGAACCCGCACACTCATACTTGAGAGGCTGGTGTTTTAACCACTAGGCCACCACGACTTATTTGTACGCTATGTCACAAATAAACATATTTTCTTTCTTTCTTTTTTAATAAATTACATATAATAAACCAAATAACACATTTTCATTACAAGTTCCATGTTCCTTACGGATATGAAAAAGGTCGGATCCCACCACCGGTCGAGCATAGGTCGGGTAAATAGCGGTACTAAGGTACGAGTTTTATTGCTATCTGAAAACATACTGTGTGTTACGGTATTTCAATGATCACATTAGATCATTTTCTGATAGCCTCCGTGGCGTTTGTATGCATGAATATGAATATTTGCACTGGTCTGGTCATGCCTCGGAAAGCATGTTAAACCGTTGGTCCCGGTTGCTATATGAACATCTAGTGGCAGTCGTTACGGGTTGTTGGAGCCCTCAATAGTCCAACAATTGGTCTAACTGCAACGCTTCGATATCGCCTTCGGATTGTGGAGGTCGACAGCAGTCGCTTTATGGAAAAATCGAAGTTTAGCCAAAAAAGCAGTTCGACTGGTAAAGCGGACTCCAAGACTGAAAAAGCTTCAGATGCGACGGGGATTAACGCTGAGATAGGTGGTAGGCCATAACATCGGCCGTCGGCAGAAGTTACCACCCACCAGACAAAGTCTTGCCGCCAAGCGATTTGTCGTGTTCCGGCATGATGTCTGGTGAAGCCGTACGGAGGAATGGTCTGAGCAGTTGCCAAAGCCAAATGTTGTTATGTTGGGAGTTTGGTCGTGGAGGGTCTTCAGATCAATCTCCCTTTGGCGCAGCATCGTTGGTCGTGTTGTTGGGTTTAATATTGCATCACCTCACTCAACTGCCGTCTTCCTTCCTATTTGCTCATTTTTCTGAGTGAATAGGCTCTTAATAGACTAGTGCGCTTTACCATCAACGATCGCATCACTGCTTACCATCAGGCGGGATTGCGGTCAAGCGTTAGTTTATAATTATTAAAAAAAAAGATGATGATTTTTTGTTGGCAAAAGGCGTATGTACAGTCACTAAAAGAGATAAGTAACCTAGGTTGTCGGATATAGTAGTTTAGTAAGAGACTGATGAATGTTTTCAAATTAAACTTAAATTTTTCTATTTACTCGACGATAGCGTTGATGGTGTGCGAAAAACTACAGCGCTGTATGTCATAATTATATGTAGTAATGAAATAATGAACATATTGTATTTGTGTTGTCTACAGATACTTGTTCCAGGTCTGGATTTTTCTGTAGGTATGTGAGGTTAAGTGTTTCTAAACGCACCCGCGTTACAGGGGTAATTCCTAGTGTGGGGAAGTGATTTTAAAGAGATAGGAAAGGCAAAAGAGGAAGTATTTGTTGTATCATAATTTTATTCATAAGTTGCAGCAGTCAAAGCAGTTGCGTCGAGCTCGAGCGACGAGTATTTCTCTTCGCCGACGACGCCACCACCACGTCGCCGACGGGGAGGACGCCGGACTGCTTGGGACCTCGAGGCCCCCCGGCCTCTGATAGGGCCCCCGCTACTGGTGGAAATGTGCAGCGCATGAAATGGACTCAATCAATCAACGATAACGTTATGCGCGCATACATCGGTTTTTCACTAAACTTTTTTTTTAATAATTATAAACTAGCACTTGACCGCAATCCCGCCTGATGGTAAGCAGTGATGCGATCGTTGATGGTAAAGCGCGCTAGTTTATTAAGAGCCTATTCACTCAGAAAAACTGAGCAAATAGGAAGGAAGACAGCAGTTGAGCGAGGTGATGCAATGTTAAACCCAACAACGATGCTGCGCCAAAGGGAGATTGATCTGAAGACCCTCCACGACCAAACTCGCAACTCAACAACATTTGGCGCATAGTACCCAGCACACATCGCAACACAACTGCTCAGACCCGTCCTCCGTACGGCTTCACCAGACATCATGCCGGAACACGACAAATCGCCGGCGGCCGATGTTATGGCCTACCACCGAGAAACATTTTACGACTCTCGTTACGAATCTCCTTTAGTGACTTGTCAAATATTTTGTGTTATCATACACTATGTACTCGTACATACAGACGTCAGCACATCAAGCTTGTAGAGATTTTTTTATTGGAGGTTGATGGGAAATAATTAAAACAAAATCGTTTATTTCTATCTCACTCTACAAAACAAACACTATTCTATCACAGTCTATGTTTTGAAAGTTTATTAAAAGTCTCCATAGCACAGATAAAAATGGAAATTCCCAGCAAAGGGAAGCATGAAAACATCAAGCAGTTCCATAATCAGTCTATAACCTTCCCACAGTTGGGATACAAGAGTATCGTGATGGAATGCAGAGTAAGCTGCAAACCGCCACGCGGGCTTTATGAGAATTGGTAGGTACATGTCACATATCAAATTTTTGGGTCTAGGACTTCCAAATTTCCACACGATTTTCCTTCACCGTTTTAAAAGCAGTGGTAGGTAATGAGATAATTTACAGAAAGTAAAGCATCTCGGCTCTATCCAATGCAAAAAACATGCATCTAACTCAAATACCTAAAACGTCAATTCATAGGAATTTAATAAACTAGCGCAGTCTTCCTGACAATTTAAAAAATAACTCTCCTACTACACTAAAGGAATACGAATCCCTCTAGCAAATAAGAAAGGTCAGCGTCAAGTACAATTTCCCTGAAAAATGCAGGTAATATCTTCAACAAAATTTCATAGAAGCATTTGCAGAATTCCGATGGATATGCTCCGCGATTCAAAATATAACTTCTGTGGAATTTTCAGATCTGTACATGTGAATACTATATGCTTGATCGAGCAGCATCATTTAGACACCTTTTTCAAACATTTCGAGCAATGGATTAGCTATATGCTTCGAAATTATTATTATTATTTTCTAATTATAAACTTCTGCTTGATCGCAATCCCGTCTGATGGTAAACAGTGATGCAATTATTGATGGTAAGGCGCCCTAGTTTATTTGGAGCCTATCCACTATAGCCTAGATTCAAATTGATAGTAATAGACACACAGATAGGGTGAGGGGCCATGTACCTATGTGAGAAAATCCATACTAATATTATAAATGTGAAAGTGTGTTTGTTTGTTTGTTTGTCCTTCCTTCACGCCGTAGCTAAGCAATCAATCGACCTGATTTTTAGCATACAGTTAGTTGAAAAGATGGAGAGTAACATAGACTACTTTTGGTCCCCAAAAACATCAAGTTCCCAAGGGAGACTACTGGAATATTTGTATGTGTACACCAAATATATCCTTATTAATATTATACATCGGAAAGTGAGTTTGTTTGTACCACTTTCACGCCGTAACTCCTGAACCGATTGCTTTGAAATTTTGCAGACGTAAAGTTAGAAGTCCGGATTAAATAATAGGGTACTTTTTATCCCGAAAAAATTGATATTCCCGAGAGAAATCTAAAAAGCGCGATAAAACCGAAGTTAACGCGGGCGAAGCCGCGGGCGGAAAGCTAGTTAGTATATAAGACTAATAATTATCTTTAAAGATTAACTTTGGTTAAAATTTGATACACGAAAACAGGCTGAAGTTCCGAAGAATCAGTAAACAAGTTCGAAACCAAGGTTCGCTGCCCATAGAATATGTTGAATGAAATGACTGCACAGGTAACTTCGCTATCCTAAGAAGTGACAAATGTATCTTTTCCAAACACCTACAAATCAATTCAACATAATCCCATAACCCGAATTACGTCCTCAGTTCATACCTCTCCCAAATCGATAGAAAGCAAACAAGCAGTGCAATATTGGCAACAAACAGTCGGGCACAGTCGGACACCGCAATTTATAAGCGAGCCCGCCAGAAGAAAGGGTCCGTGGCCTGTTATTGTATCGGAAGGTGGCCCGGCCTAACGGGCTTAGCCACAGAGTTAGGGAAAATATCGACAGGCTCTTTCTACGCTTCGAGAAATGCTGTTTCTTTACGATGAGACTCGTCTGATCAATGCATTCACAGTCCCCCAAAACGTCATCTCGTCGTCACTTCTTAGTTCTTTTGTTGGGAAGAAGGGGCGGAACAAACTCTCCAGCAGCAAGCACAACTGTCTGTGCAGTTAAAGAATACTTGATTTTATACATTATAATAAACTACGAGCAACTGTAACGATAGTTGTTGTGGCCTAGTGGTTAAAACACCAGCCTCTCAAGTATGAGTGCGCGGGTTCGATTCCAGGTCAGGCAAGTACCGATGTAACTTTTCTAAAGTTATATGTACTATCTAAATATATCTTGGACACCAATGACTGAAGGTGAAGGAAAACATCTTGAGAAAACCTGGACTGTATGAGAGGAGACCTGTGCCCAGCAGTGGGATGATAAAAAGGTTGTTGATGATGATGATGATGATGATGATGAACTGTAACGACCAGCCAATGCATATATTACTATGTTATGTTATATTATGTATTTTGACATTGGTAGAAATTAAAAAAAAATTGATTGAAAAAAACTTATAGGCTACTACTTCGCAACTTCTTGAAATTATGATTTGAATTTATTACATTAATAAATACAATGTTATTTTTTGGGTATGCGAAACCCGAAACACCTGTCCAGTATTTTAAATAAAGAAATAGATTATTTACTTAAAAATACTGGACAGGTGTAAAATTTTCAAAAAGATATAATGAAAAACCACAAAGTTATGAGCTTGTTATGTCAACGCCCGCCCTACAGCGGGGGGCCTGTCCAGCTATGCGCACGCGCCTAGAACTATGATCTACCGTCAACTGTTGTACGCTTGTTAACGCTGCAACCACACTGCAACAGTTTCTAAATGTATTTGGGAAAAAATATAAACTGGTGTAAAAATGATTGCAATCGATTCAGTTGCTTATTCTGAACAAACTGTAGGTATTCAGGTTTCGTAACAAAATTGAATGTTTGCCAGTTCACGTATATATATTTCTTTAAGAGGAGGTTTATTGTCCAGATTTTTTGAAAATGGAACAACACATTAGGGTAGATGACTAAATATTACTAATTAGTTCATCAGTCAGATTTTTAAAAATACTAGACACATATTTTTTCTTTTTTCATATAAACAAAAAATTAAGACGACAGAGTGCGTTGAAAACTCGTGTGACGTCACTGCACGCTACACTTTTTAGCGAGCAGTGACGTCACCAGCCAACACTCCTGATCTTTGATGCCTTTTATATTTGTAAATTTTTATTGATTTGATAAAACAAAATATACGTATCCATTATTTTTCTATATGCTGAATGACGGACTAAATAGAATCGTTTTTATTTACCCAGGAAACATCCCTATTGTAATCATCGTGGATTTTCTGCCAATGCCTATCTACTAAAATGTTGTCCTTTCCTTACAATCATCAGAATGTGCGCCTTCAATCAACAAGCGAGTTCTTCTGAGATTACGTCACAGCTGTACCCTCGAAGGCTTAAGGTAGAAGTGTACATATACATGTACGATAGATACATTTCTACTGAAGTCTCTAGAACTTACTTACTTTACTTCTCAGTTCTTTTACACAAAGGTTTACACGGGACACCGTGTAAACCTTTGTGTCGTGTCCCTTTGACCAGTGTGTGTTGCCAGTGATGACTTACGGAACTGAAACGTGGTCGCTCACAATGGGCCTCATACGAAGGTTCAGAGTCACACAAAGATTAATAGAAAGAGCTATGCTCGGAGTTTCTCTGCGTGATCGAATCAGAAATGAGGAGATCAGCAGAAGAACCTAAGTCACCGACAGCTCTACGAGTCGCTAAACTTAAGTGGCAGTGGGCAGGGCACATTGCTCGTAGAACCGATGGCCGATGGGGCAGTAAGGTTCTGAAGTGGCGGCCAAGTACTGGAAGACGCAGCGTAGGGAGGCCCCCAACAAGGTGGACCGATGACCTGGTGAAGGTCGCGGGAAGCCGATGGATGCGGGCAGCACAAGACCGGTCAGCGTGGAAAGCCTTGGGGGAGGCTTTTGTCCAGCAGTGGACATCCATAGGCTGCAGAAAAAGAAGAAGAACCCCACGAGGCACGGCACGGATATGTTGATACTCGTAATTATGTGCCCCACCACATGAAGAATATTGGGCACACATCTTTGAACTAATTCAAACTACCTACTTTATATCATTTAATAACGACAGTTTTTCACAGCTTACAAACCCATCAAAAGCATTTTATAATAGCTAGGTATGATAAAATCCAGAAAACCTAGAAAGTTATTAAACAATTCATTTTGAACTTGTCCACGTCTCACAATTTATAGGTCTACAGGGTCACATTTGCAAATACAAGCGGTGCTTCTGTGTGAGTGTGTCCTTACAGTCCGTCCCTTACGCACACAAACATAAAAGGGACAAAGGTCACCGTCCACAGCCTTCTTATATTTGTTTAAGGCGTGTATTGTAACCCAAGGCCCTTATTTTAGCGATACATTTGTACCTACATTGTACTGTATGTAATACCTGCCTTTTATATTATATAACTTTGGGTATTACTTTTTTTTTGGCAAAAGTTTAAGAATCATCATAAACCTTTATAATGTCCCACTGCTGGGCACAGGTCTCCTCTCATACAGAGAAGGATTGAGCGTAATCACCACGCTTGCTCAATGCGGGTTGGCGATTCCAGACTTATAAAGTCCAGGTTTCCTCGAGATGTTTTCCTTCACCTTCAGTCATTAATGTCCAAGATATACATAGATATACAAGATACACTTACAAGTTTAAGAATAAGTAATAAAAATGGAGTATTTGAAAATGACGTTTAAAAATAAAACTAAGCTAAGAGAACCTAGAAAGGAAAAGTCGTATGAAAATATTTTAAAAGCCATTATCATGTAAAAGATAACTATAATTTTTTTTTTCGGATTGTGGCGGTCAGATACAATGTATAAATATGTGAGCTGCCACGCCCTTTATACCTGGGGCTTTTATTTAGGTAGGTAATAACTTTTTTTTTTTAATCACACAGATTGAGCCTAGCCCCTAAGTAAGTTCGAGACTTGTGTTATGGGATACCAACTCAACGATACCTACTATATTTATAATAGATACATATTATATATAGATAAACATCCAAGACCCAGGCCAATCAGGAAAAGATCGTTTTCCATCATGACCTGGCCGGGGATTGAACCCGGGGCCTCCACGTCGCAGGCGTGTTGACCGCTGCGCCAAGGAGGCATTTCCATTTTAATGATATTTTATTTTTTGTGTTTGCTTTGCTGTTTTTTTGGCGTGACTAGCTGGTATATGATAAATAATTTCATTGTTGTTTTCTTGTGTTCATTACTATACATAGTGTGGTATAGAGTCGTGCGTTTTTTTTTTTTTAAATAAACAGACTTCTGTGCTGCTGGGGCGTTTGATCCGCGATTTCTTCTTCCCAGCGAAAGCACTAGGAAGTGGCGATGGGCGGGCGTTTTGAAGGACTGTCTTATGTAATATTGACGTTTAAAAAGTGCTGATTCTCAGTCTAATTTGAATAAATGACTTCTGATTTTGATTTTTGAGATTTGTAGTCGCTTTATGTAAAGCCTTGGTATTCAGCTGAATCCGGTTAGACTGGAATCTGAACCTAAGACTGTTAGGAACAGGTTAGGCGGAGGCTGATGATCTTGGTAAAAATGGTTGTTGTGCTGTTGACTTTTGGGCCTCTGAAGATCCGTAACGACTATCAAATATTTACGAATTAAAGCCAGGACCGAAGGCCTAACGTGCTTTCTGAGGCGCGGAAAGGCCTTGTTATGTTAAGATGGTATACCCATTCATGAACCGACCGCGGCAAGCGTAGCTTCACCTGATCGCTCCATGCGGCTGTAATTGATAAGCCACAAAGTCTCCCCCCCCCCTCCTTCTATTCAATCAAACAAACATAATCAAATAACAACTTGCAAATCAGAGCTTAACTACGTAAAAGTGCCTCTCAATCGGTAACACGTCTGGTACATAGAGGTTGGATCTAATAGGACCTCCTGAGGCTCTCAAACGTTCAATCAAAATGATAGGTAATTCAGTTACAGTACTACTGGACGTATACCTTCCTACCTGGTACAGGCGAACGGTTAAATGCTGAAATTAACTATTTATCTATAGATATACTAAAGATTAAGGCTTAGAAAGGAGGAATTCTTGTATTTTTAAGAATCTTCACAGTCTGAAGGCGAATTTATTTTTTTTCTTCTTCAGCCTATAGAAGTCCACTGCTGGACCTTTGTCCAGCCTTGGCCAGCCTTGGCCTTTGCCTCCCCCAAGGCTTTCCACGATGACCAGTCTTGTGGTGCCCGCAGCCATCGGCTTCCCGCGACCTTCACCAGATCATCGGTCCACCTTGTTGTGGGCCTCCCTACGCTGCGACTTCCGGTACGTGGCCGCCACTCCAAAACCTTACTGCCCCATCGGCCATCAGTTCTAGGCGAATTTAAAATCTCGTGTCAGTGTCATCTCGGAAACAAACACATGTCTTAATTTGCCAAAATGTACGGGAAGTATTTTTTGACAGATTGAGTCTGAGTTTAGACAGTCAACGCTCAATCTGCCAAAATAGTCTCATTTCCCGACATTTTGACAATATCTTGACATTTATTTGTCGCTGATATGAGACGCGTGATCAAATCAGAAGTGAAGCGATCATTTGCAACACTTAAGTAGTAGTAGGCCGGGCACGTTGCCCGTAGAACCGATAGGGCCGAGGGGTTCTCGAGTGGCGACCACGCACCGGAAGATGCAGCGTGGGTAGGCCCCTGACAAGGTAGACCGACGACCTGGTGAAGGTAAACCGCAGGAAGTGTGAGACGCATGACTGGTCATCGTGGACATCCGTGGTGGAGGCCTATGCCCAGCAATGGACGACTTTGGGTTGAAACGATGATGATGAGATGAGACTGCGTATAGATTTTGAACCTTTTTTAATTACCCCGTAGTCCTTCAGATGTAGCTTCATAGACATTAAAAAGAACTCTAGGTACATAGGTATTATTAATAATATAAACCGCTTTTTATATTGTCATTGGATATTTGGCCAGGTTTCTATTCCTGTAAGAAAATAAAAAAATGTTTAATACAATCTTTAACCCATACAAACGTAATTATTTCACAGGTAGGCAAAAGATTACGCGTTTGTTTGGGAAACGACTTCTACAAACTCAAACGCAAGTTAAAAAAGTAAGTAAAAAGTGTTAACTATTGATAATACAACAAAATTGAGAATGAAAATGAATGATGACCATAAATCACCATTTCTAAAAATCGCTAAATAAATACATTGGCGCCAATACCTACCCTTGTTAAACTAGTGTAAATTCAAACTCAGTTCTCTTTCTGTTCCTATTTCATTAAGAAAAAACGGAAGATAAATTTTAGTTTAGCAAATTAAAATATTCCATAGAGAGTTTAGACATGACTAAAAACATGTCGCGAGAAGCCGATGGATGCGGGCAGCACAAGACCGGTCGGCGTGGAAAGCCTTGGGGGAGGCCTTTGTCCAGCAGTGGACAACCATAAGCTGAAGAAGAAGAAGAAGAAGAAGAAGAAGAAAAATAAATAAAATTACGGCAGACGCTGTCGAATTTGACATGAATAAACTAATATTTTTCTTCTATCCTTTTTTTTTACCTTTTTTTAGAAAGAAAAGTTGCACTAAATTTAAACTAATTTTTGAAGCGAAACTTCTTTACGCACGCTTGACTTGGGGAGTAAGCTGGCGAACGCGTGACGTAAGCGTTACGAAAAGTGATCGGGCAAGGCGAACGGAAGTTAAGTGGGGGATATAAGCACAGAGGCGCCCGTGGCGCGAGCTTGGTAGGTACTACAAGGTCTACAACGACTTTTTTTTTTTTTTTCAATAAAAGTAGAAGATCTATGCAAAAATATTAATTTACCAATGAAACCATGAAATAAATTTAAATATTTATAGAAAATTAATATATGTATATGGGTATACATGTATATATATATATATATATATATATATATATGGAGCGAAAGAAGTTTCACTTCAGTCGTATGGTCATAAGCACACTCGTTTTTTTAATCAAGAAATTGGCGTCTTCCTTTTTTGTGACTTTAGAAACTTAAATATGTTTTTTGCCAGTTTGTCCTCGAGTGTACCCTTTGCATCGCCGACCACTACTCGTATCAGGGGGTATACGAGTTACCTAATTAATGGTGTATCCTGCTCGTCTCAGATCATCCCCAGTGGATGACCCACCTTGATTCGATCAACTCTCTTCGATCGGGCTTCTGTGTTTTATCTTGCATGCGAGTACTTACTTACTGCACCTGTATTCGAAATCACCCCTTCCTAGCAGTGGATTTCAATTTGACATTTCAAACAATGTTCAATGTTTTATTTACGTTGTTGAAAAGGTAAATTTTTATATCATATGAAGTATTGAATTAGTACTTTCCTTCAAAGTGAAAAAGATTGAGATGGGTAGCATATTACGTAATGGGTATAAGTTAGTATTGTATCAACTTAAGTTGATCGTAGAATGTTACTATCATTATTTTATTTAAAAAAAAGCTGTGCCCCACGATACATGAGTACTCATGTATCGTGGGCGCGTTTATAAACATGTAAAACTCTCATACACAAACAACCTGCCATTTAACTTTATTAAATATTAATATTTAAAAGTGTAAGTAAATACTAGGTTTTTAGGTTTAAGTAAATAGAACTTAGGTACCTAAGTTCTATTAAAAAAACATATTATTATTATTTCCTTTATTTATCTTTTTTCTCATTTAGTCATATTTTTAAATATATTGATTTATAAAATACATACAAATACATTTAAAAATATAAAAAAATAGTGTTCCACCGATGACGGAAGCAGGGTCCAAGCTACTGGTGGTTAGAACTCCAGAGACAGGAACCTCCTCACGATGCGGGCCGTATCGAGGAGTACTGCCTTTTGAATCAGGCCTTTGATCCATCTGCTTAACGAGAGGTACAATGACAGCAGAGTTCACATTTCACATGTCAAAAAAATGTATTATTATTATCATTATAAATAGAACTTAGGTACTTAAGTACCTAAATAAATACTTGAGTACCTAAATTCTATTTACTTAAACCTAATTAATAAATATAAATAACAAAACTATAAACTAACTCCGATCACACTAAGCTACAGCGTCGCAACATTTATACAGTATGTTAAGAAAACCCTGTCCGACCCGTGAAGGTGTTGTTAGGTATCGATAACTGATTCTACTAATGCATACAAAACCGGACTAAAATTGAAAAAAAATCCCCCTAAAAAATAAATATTATTTCGCAAAAAGTGGTAACTTAATAAATGTGAGTTAACCACCCTTCGCCTGCCGCCCGCGGGGGCCGGGCGGCAGGGCACGCGGCACGTGGTCGCATCGCTATTCGCTCATAATAATACCGGTGTTGTCACTTTTTAAAAATTACCAATTTTCGGGGAAATTGGAATTAATTCGCGGGAAAAAAAGATTATTTCAAAATTCATTTGTATTGGTACCTACTATGATGATTACGTAAAATTTTATATTATATTTGGTCATGTGTTTACCTAACCTTTATTACCCTTCTGGGTCGGACAGGGTTTTCTTAACATACTGTATAGGTACACACACAAACATCAAGCTACTACAAGCAGTCAGATTTCTTAATTAGATTTTCAACTTTATTTATAAAGCATTAAGGCTCAAGCTTAATTATGAATGCTCGACAGTTCTGAGTAGGTTGACCAGCTGTCGTCCGTACCTTAGTTTAATCATATTATGCAATTTAGCTGTTTTATCTTTCAGTGTACGATGAAAAACATTATTAATATATTATAAAAAAAAGTACAGCGTAACGAAATAAATTTACAGTTATTTATCTATACTAATATATAAAGCTGGAGAGTTTGTTTGTTTGTTTGTTTGAACGCGCTAATCTCAGGAACTACTGGTCCGATTTGAAAAATTCTTTTTGTGTTGGATAGTCCATTAACCCAGGAAAGCTTTAGGCTATATAACATCACGTTGCGACCAATATGAGCGGAGCATAATTAAACCACGCGAACGAAGTCGCTGGCGGCCGCTAGTCAATAATAAAAATTATGCTTCAGAAAAAATTAATCCTATAATCTATACTTTTATATACTAATATATAAAGCTGAAGAGTTTGTTTGTTTGTTTGAACGCGCTAATCTCAGGAACTACTGGTCCGATTTGAAAAATTCTTTTTGTGTTGGATAGTCCATTAACCCAGGAAAGCTTTAGGCTATATAACATCACGTTGCGACCAATAGGAGCGGAGCATAATTAAATCACGCGAACGAAGTCGCTGGCGGCCGCTAGTCAATAATAAAAATTATGCTTCAGAAAAAATTAATCCTATAATCTATACTTTTATATATTAATATATAAAGCTGAAGAGTTTGTTTGTTTGTTTGAACGCGCTAATCTCAGGAACTACTGATCCGATTTGTAAAATTCTTTTTATGTTGGATAGTCCATTAACGGACGTCCATTAAAGGAAAGCTTTAGGCTATATAACATCACGCTGGGACCAATAGGAGCGGAGCATAACTAACTCCACGCGAACTAAGTCGCTGGCGGCCTCTAGTAATTTATATCTGCTGAAACATTTATTATCGAAGTTTATTCTTGTTATGAATCCGTATCTGACCACTACCCAATATCAAAATACTACTAACATCATTATTATTTTGTTTATCTACTCTCATATCAAAAAATTAAAAATATAACTAACAAAATAATATTATAATAATTTTTTTTTCATTACCGTACAGATTACAAACCATAGATAGCACTATTTATTTATTTATCTGTGGGTGCGCGCGCTTTGGCGCGTGCGCTTTGATGCAGGGTGCGGAATTTTGGCGCCAAATACGTTTCTTTGCATTGCGAGTCGTTGTTGTGTTTCGCTGGACACATGATTATTATTGTTTCTTAAAATGTATGAAATTAGATAAAGTAGTGTATGAAACTGTACATAATTAGGTATTACACACTCGTGTGATACTATTAAAAAACTCCCTTTGCTCGTTTTTTAAACTCACACTCGTGCATAAAATCCCTCATTATGTAACAGTTTCATAAACTACTATTATTTATACAGTATGTTAAGAAAACCCTGTCCGACCCGTGAAGGTGTTGTTAGGTATCGATAACTGATTCTACTAATGCATACAAAACAGGGCTAATTTAAAAAAAAAAAACACCTAAAAAAATAAATATTATTTCGCAAAAAGAGGTAACTTAATAAATCTGCGTTATCCACACTTTCGCGCGCAGCGGCGGAGGCGGCGGAGGCGGCGGGCGGCAGGGCACGCGGCACGTGGTCGCATCGCTATTCGCTCATAATAATACCGGTGTTGTCACTTTTTAAAAATTACCAAATTTCGGGGAAGTTGGAATTAATTCGCGGGAAAAAAAGATTATTTCAAAATTCATTTGTATTGGTACTATGATGAATACGTAAAATTTTATATTATATTTGATCATGTGTTTACCTAACCTTTATTATCCTTATGGATCGGACAGGGTTTTCTTAACATACTGTATACAATATTTACATATACAGATAGTCAGCCTATAATGTTCTCAGTCCTGAAACACAAGCCTCCTCTCGATGACTGGGTTGTAATCTATCACGCTGGCCCAGTGCAATTGGTAGATGTCACATGTCTTTGAAGTTTTGCCTCTAGGATGCGCCGGTTTCCTCACAATTTTTTTAATAATTTTTATTTTAGTTATTAATAAGTCTTAGAAACATTGTGAGAAAACCGTTCCTCACGATGTTTTCTTTCACCATTTTGAGAGCAATGTTTACATACTTAATAATAATAGGGTATTTGACTAAAAAAAAAAACTAATTAGTCCGTCAGTCAGATTTTCAAAAAATATTAGACACGTATTTTGACAAATTTGACAAATATAAAAGGCATCAAAGATCAGGAGTGGTGGCTGGTGACGTCACTGGTCGCTAAAAAGTGTAGCGTGCAGTGACGTCATACGAGTTTTTAACACAATGTGTCTTTATTTTTTGTTTATATGAAAAAACGAAAATGTTTAGTATTTTTTGGAAATCTGACTGATGGACTAATTAGTTTTTTTTAGTCAAATACCCTATTATTATTAAAAATTCGTCATCTCACTTCTCTTGGTTTAAAGGTGTTAAGAATCAGTTCTTGATAAAAAAAAGTCAAGCACATCATACCATCTCCTTCACCGAGTCGTAAATTTGGCATATTGGTCATGTGACATACAACGTATGTGTCCAGTCCAACAAAATTTTAGCATGGCAGCTTTCCAAGTAATATCAGTTATTTTTATTATGAAGTTGTTATGGTATCATCTTCAAACTTTTTATCGTCCTACTGCTGGGCACAGGTCTCCTCTCATACAGAGAAGGATTGAGCGTAATAACCACGCTTGCTTAATGCGGTTGGCGATTTCAGACTTATAGTCCAGGTTTCCGCGAGATGTTTTCCTTCGGCTTGTAATCAGTCATTGGTGTCCAAGATATACTTATATGGTATCTGAACATAAAATTATAAAAATAAAATCGACGATGAAGCCTTCATCGTCGATTTTATTTTTTGATATGGCGCATATAAACTTCACCCAACTTCACATCCTTAAATGTTATATTAATATGAATAGTTTAAGATCACATAACACAAATCCTCTCATCGGAGCATCATCAGATAATACATAGTTCGTTAAGCAAGGGTCATCCCGAGGGTCAAAGCTTCCAGGATTATCTACCTTCAGTAATTGCTTACATTTAAGTACCTTAGCTATCGTTATACTTACTAAAACTTCGTGAATAATGGATGGAAGGTATATTACTGATTGTTTAATGGGGTTTCTTGATTGTCGAGCTTTAGGAAGATGTTTGTGGTGGAGTGTTTTAAATCCGAGCAAAGAAAAAACATGATATTGCAAAATAATTATACAGAAAACTATAAAATTGATTTGAAAGATTTTATAGGTTTACATATTTTTTCGCAGCCATCGTAAGCTCGGGCTTGCGGATCAAGTAAGTAGGTAGGTAAGGACCAAGCCCGGGTCGACGGCGAGTTGTGTTTCACGCGCGCCTCAAGCAGATGTCAGCACATCGTGACGGGGTCGACGAAGACCGATGCCTCCTAGGTCAGGGTTGCGGGTTGGTTAAAAGAGAAACCGTGGCCCTGGCCGTCGCACAAGCAAATGACCGCTCCCACCCGTGTTCCTTACACGGGTGGGAGCGGTCATTTGATGACTTCCCATCTACACCAAAAAATACTAGTGTAGTCAAAAGCTATACCACAAAATACAAAATGTTCAGGCAGCATTTCGTTGGTCCAAAACTTACATGGCAGAAACCTACCGTGGTACACTGTCTTGGTGGTTCATAGAGAGCTATATATCGTTGTACAGATTACTGAAGGAACACAGAAAGGGATAACCCTTTAATAAAGTTTCGTATTACGATCCTTGAAACCGTTGGAGTGTAAATAATTTTAGCTCATCGTGTGCCTAGAGATATTCGAGATCGATCGGCAAGAGGCTGCGGAATATATTAATTCGGTAATGTATCGTAAACATGGGGAAATTATCTAAATTTTCTGTAATATCATGTTTTTGGGCGGAACGTGTTTTGGCTACAAGTAGGCTATATTGTCCGGAAGAGTAATCATCTGTGATATGTATGAAAGATAGTAGATTTGCTAATGTCGAATGGAAGTAGCAGCCATTAGGACATTAGGAACGCAGCAGTCAAAGTCAACTCTTTGCCTTTACTACTTTGCTGACTATACAGTCAAAAAGGCAAAGAGAATAGTAGATGTTTGGGCTATGTCCAGCAGTGAACATCTTTCAGTTCGACTTAGTTTGATGATGATGATAATAATTTCTGGGCCTCAAGGATAAATGTTTAGGAAGTAGTAATTTTAAATTTAAGTCATCATCATCATTAGCAACCTTATACCTTATATTCTTCTTAACTGTCAGGCGTTACCTTGGTTTACCTACAGCTGTCTGTCTGTTAATGTGACTGACAACAAATTCATAGAGTAAAAGTTTTGTAGATTGTTTGATATAATGACTCATCATCATCATCAACCTTTTCATAGTCCCACTGCTGGGCGCAGGTCTCCTATCATACAGAGAAGGATTGAGCATAATCGCCACGCTTGCTCAATGCGGGTTGGCGATTTCAGACTTAAAGTCCAGGTTTCCTCAAGATGTTTTCCTTCACCTTCAGTCATTGGTGTCCAAGATATACATTTTAGTTACTAATAAGTCTTAACATTAACACTGACACTGCAGTGAATTTATTCTTGGTTCATGCACCATTCAAAGTTAAGTAAATAAAATTGCAATCAGTAGGCACTCATAGAAGCGACATCTTAAGAAGTACCACATCCAAAAAAGATCAAAGGTACATCCATTAAATCATTCCCACGCGTCTAAAAATTTAATTCTCCAACTATCAAGTAAGTACGCAAACTTAACCCTCCAGAGACAACGGGCAAATTTTGCAAAAAGCAACTCGACTCGGTACATCGGGCCCGGCAAAGTTAGCGTGGTGTAATCGATACGGCCTTAGGGTTTTGGGTATAAATTAGAAGTTCCATCGATCACCGACGCCCTTTGCCCATCGGCTCGTACTTTATTGATAGTGAATGTTAACCGATAGTTCACTGAGTTACGCTGAACGGCACATGTATTTTTGGCGGGGTTTATTTGTGCCTCTGAACCTATTTCACGCGCGATTTGGGGCTGATGTCGGTCGTATGGACTACTTTGTCCTTCATCACAGGGATCTTCTTTTTCAGGGTCATCATAAAAAATTGCTATTTGACAGTTAGTTCACTTACTGGGGTCATTATTGAAACTGTAATCATCCATCAATCATTATTGAAACTGTTGGATACGATTTAATCTCAGAATTGCCATTCAATGTGGCAATCCATGCCAGCCTTTCAGGCACTTTTCCTCTTAACAATGATACGGAAAAAATTTTGATGGTTAATTTTATGATTAATTTATCCATTTATCGTGTTATTTACTGATATTTTAAATAATTGGGTTGTATCCTAAAAAATAATTTAATGTCCATCAGATAGATTTATAAAAAATATTGAACACGTATTTTTTATTTTTTCGTTCATGCAAATACTTCGGAAGATATATTGATTTGAAATGTCGCATGACGTCACGCCGTTGCACAAAATCTACGACGGCGTGACGTAATTAGCCCCCACTCCGTAACTTTAATACGCTATATCTCAATAGTTTTTGATAATTTTCACAAAATAAAAAATACGGGTCTTAATTTTTTTTTATTATCTATAAGGCGGACTAATTATTTTTTTGATTTTCATACCTTGGATACATCCCTATTGACCACCAAGACCGAACATGACTATGTTTAGAAATATTTAAAGAGATTAATGTACTGACCGTGCTGTCTCAATATATTTATGAAAATCTTCTGTATGCTCATAAAAATATAAAATTGTATAAAAAATAGGTGATAGGTGATGTCCATAATATAAATACTGGGAACAGGCACAAATTTATTGTACCTACAACAAGGCTCAAAAAAATAGGTGGCCCTTTCAGATGGCAATGTATACATTATTACAATAGACTTCCAGAGGTAGTTCAAGATCTGAGCCTGAATAAATTCAAATCATTCATTAAACGTAAGTAGTGTCAGAAAGCATTTTATAATGTTAAGGATTATATTGAGGACAAAAAGGCTTGGGATTGAGCTGCGTCCGAATCCTATACACTGATTGTTCTTTGATTTTTCCTCTTGTAGTTTTAATTTGTAATTGTTTATGTTTTTTACTCAAAGACAACTCAAAAGTGCCTGTAACTGGTTTATTTTAAATAAATGCTTTGTTTTTTTTTATTTTGGCCTGAGTGCCCTAAAAATGACTGATGCAAAAATATATCATAATAACTCATACGCTCTGTATATAAAGTCATATTTCCACAAATAAAGAGTCTTGATACTTTGATTCTTTCCTATTTTATTTACTGATATATATGACATTTAAATGTTGTATTGTATCTTCTTCATCTCAGCGTTAATCCCAGTCGCATCTGAAGCTTTTTTCAGCTTTGGAATCTGGGGTCCGCTTTACCAGTCTAACTGCTGATTTTGGCTAAACTTCGATATTTCCCGTGAAGCGACTGCCGTCTGACTTCCACAACCCGAAGGTGATATCGAAGTATTGCAGTTAGACCAATTGTTGGACTTTTGAGGGCTCCAACAACCCGTAACGACTGTCATTAGATGTTCGTATGGCAACCGGGACCAACGGCTTCACATGCTTTCCGAGGCACGACCAGACCAATGCAAATTTTCATATTCAGGCATACAAATATTTGAACTGTGTGGAAATCGAAACCGCGCCTCCTTGCGCAGCGGCCGCGTTCGCTACCGCTACGCCACGGAGGCTGTCACAATTAAATATACCTAATTAAATAAATATAAAACACACAGGTGTACAAAAATATGTAAGAAAACCTAAAGAAAACTCAAAGTAACCTTAGCAATATAAAAATCATATTAATGACGTACCATAATACACTTACGACCTCGCGTCATGTCCATACCGACGAAAAATTACGGTACACTATTAAAAATTTTATAATACAATAAAGAAGAGTATTACTTCTAAAAGAGATGCTCGGGTCCGCCAATAAACATACATAGGTAAAAGTAAGCAGCACTTAACGTTTCCTAAAGGATACATTATTGAGGAGAGCCTTAAAAACAACATTTTTACATCCTACGGTCCTGCGGCGCATATTTTATTGCGGGTTGTTGGGATGACCCTCGCATTGGACTATGTAGACCTAAGAAACGTAGACAGGATGAACATTTTTTGTTTGCCCATGTGCCATTTTTGGTATGACTTTTGGCTTTTTCTCTTCCTTTAAGACAATATGTAATTAAACAAACTCTGTAACTAAACTTATGCTTAGAAAAACCTATATTTAAAATTTACCTACCCTTTTGAATTTCCTTCATATTATTGATTTTCGTTATTGATCCTGTACATCATCCAGGCTCTTCATTCGACATCTTCCACCATGATTGCATCTGTAACAAAAGCGTAATTCTTATTATTTTTTTAGTAGATGGATTTACTGTTGAGACCTCTGCGGGGTAATTGCGTAACTCACTAACTGAAGCATTTTAACAATATTCATTGCGTTATTAACGTTGTTGGATAGACAAATTTTTGAACGTATGAAGTAATAGATCAGCAATAAGGTGCGATTCAAAAGTAGACTCAAAGACTCATTGAACAAAGTTTGGGTTGCATTACGTCACATTTTTTACTAAGAATCAAATTAAATAGTTGCTTACATTACAGATTCCTATCTAAATCAATTTACTAACCCCAATTTTCTCAAAACAAATCGATACAAAGTATCCTATCTAATCTTCGTACCACTACGTCGGTTACCTGGCCGTTCCCGTGAGGCCACGGGGGCCTGATGGACGGAGCTCGCCGCGCAAGGGTTAACCTAAGTCAACGTGAATATTTGAGCGACGTATGCACGCTTACTTTTCGTAGGTATCAGTGTTGTTTTAAAACTTGACATTTGTAACCTTTTTGGAGGGTTAAAGTTGGGATTAGTGTAAGAAGGCTTTGAACAACTTGTAGGTCAGTCTTTAAGTTTCGTACTTTTGGGCACTCGTCTTTATGGTGGATACAAGGGTGTTTAGACAAGTGATCCATATAGGAACTATTGTTGTTCATATAAAATAAGCACCAAAAGATGCTTGTAAGAATGTAGGTAAGTTTTACTATGTGTATTTTGGCGAAGGCGTCCACGTGACATATTCCAGTAGGTACCTACACATTAGTTCAAAATATTGCGCAAAAAATTTAACTCCGATAAAGGGCTTAATGTACAAAAATACACCTCTCCAGCAAGCCGTGATTGCGTAACAAACAATCTGAAATTAGAAGAATCCATAATCCAATGCTTCATAATGTTTAGCGGTGAAAATGCATGTCATTGTTCTGTTAATGTCTTACGCACTTACTTTGTGGTTTTTATTGATATTATTGATGTCAATACCTAAGTTGTTCCACGTACTGTAAAGGTGTATCTGACATCGGCGCACAAACGAGTACCATGGATCCAGTACATGATTCTGAATCCCCTAGTGGTAGAATTTTTCGTCGGCTATTTGATGATTTAAAAAAAAATATATATTTAGTTTTTTTCACTTTAGACCGTTCATAATTGCTATACTTTTATAACCCAATAAGATTTTAAAGTAAAAAATAATCAATTTGCTAATTACACTAAAAGCGCAAATAAACAAAACTCGAAAAACTATATTATGAGATGATTTAATAGAGTTCACATCAGGGATCAATGTCATACCTACAAACCCGCACGACGGCACGCTTGTAACGTTCAAAGGTCGAGCCGACACATTTCTTTAAACACTGTGAATTCTGTAACCGTTCATTAACGATATAAATGACTATCATAATTTTATTAGTGGCATGCGGTGTAGCCTTTACGCGAAGTTTGCGTTACGATGTCAGATACACCCTGTATACATATACTTACATCCATCTAATATTATCTAAAATCTTGAAAGTTTTCCAGTACACGCCAATTTCTTTAAAAGGAAGTTTATTGTGCAGAGTTTTTGAAAATGAAACAACATAATTAAAATCATAAATTCTCGTTATCAAAAAAAGTGAATAACATTTAATTATTTGGTTGGTTCACGTAAGTTCTGGGAGAATAATAAACAAGTAACAATTAATAAATAAATACGTGCGTGTTACGGGTGACCGAATAATTTATTTTGCCATAATGTTTCATGGGGGAAAGACTGCATTTTAAGTCGTTTAACAATATCTCCTTTAAAAATAATAGAAAACCAGTAAACACTGTATAAAAAATATTACTATAATGAGACAAAGAGACAAATATACTGTTCGACAAGGACTGACAAATACGAGGGTAGGTAGTATGTGAGAATTGCGAGGAGTTTTATCCCGGGTTCGAGCCCCGAGCCGTCCCTTGCGGCCACCGGCCGAAAACTTTACCTTTGACCCTCATGGAGAAGTATATAGAGATGAGTGGTGGAGAATAGAAAATCAATACCTGTGTTACAATAATTTGTAAAATGCTACCATAGGGCTGGTGCTTAAAATCTAAGTTAGCTAAGTATCGTAAGTAATCTAAGTATCGTTTATACGATTTGACAGTATTTTACAGAAAAAAAAAAAAACACTTAACTAGAAGTCGGTGGCTAAACAACAGAAACCTCGAGACATCGGCTTATAGAGCCATGACAAAAGTAAAATTATTTTTCCTTTTAAATATATTTTTGAAGTCGGTTTCTATTTTTTTGTAAAAAGTTTTTATTTCATGCTTTTCAGTGTCCTAGTCGAAATTCGAAAATTACTTTTTCACCTTATAAAACAGTGGCAGCCATAACCCATGTTAGAATAAGTTCTCATCAATACGAAAAATTCCCTATCTCAAAAACTACTCAACCGATTTTGATGAAACTTGCAATATTCCCTAAGTTGAACAATACCAAGTATAACAAAAATAAAAATTACTTAAATCTGACTTGTAGTTCCGGAAATACATATGTGCCCACAAACATAAAAACATACATACATACACTTTTGAAATTTGGCGCATTTGTTCAGACGCTAATATAGACTAACATATTATACCTACGAAAACTGGGCAGTTCTGGTAATATTACATACATGCGGGTCGAATTGATAACCTCCTTTTTTGAAGTCGGTTAAAAAGTAATTGTGAGGATTGTGTAATGAATTAGGGCCTAATTCCTCAGTTAACATTACCTATGTCATTGTTTTTTGTTTACCTCATAAAACGCTACAAACAATACATTATCGGTCGGGTCGGTCGTTTGTTCGCTGGCCTTAGCGGACGTGCCTTCTATTTTGCTCATGAATTATAATTAATAGGCAGTGAATTGTTATTGAAATTACATATGCAGTGTAAGCATTAATCGAAACGAAAGTGTGTCGCGAGTTGATATAAACACAAATCTACGCATTCATTGCAGTAGCAATGAACAAAATCCTATAGGCTAATTTTACTGTATTGGATATGGCCAGTGCGGGATCTAGCCCGTTTGCCCGTAGCCAATTGCTGCGGCGAAGTCCTCCACCGACACCAACTGAACGAGCCAAGACCACAGCTCCCCCTACTCCAACAGTACCCACGGAACCTGAGATACCCTCTGAAGTGATACCCACGTCAGAAATTCAAAAATGGATGAGCTCAATAGAGTCCATCTTGAGCGAAGTGTGTTGTATAGTAGCGGAGGGAAAAATGAACTCTGAACAGAAGCTCCGTGTGACCAACTTATGCCGCAAGGTGTCTAGTGGGACATCTCAGATGGCTGTGTTGTATCAGTCCTTGCAACATAAAACTATACACGCGTACACCAACATTGAAAACTTACGAGAACAGCAGGGAGTTGCGCAAACACTATGGCAATTCAAAGAGGTTATAGAAACTAAAATGAAACCTGCAGAAAGTACTTCTTTTGCAAATATGGTAAAGAAGGGTTCCGACAGCTACATTCGCCCGGAAAATTTAAGCTCCGTTGCTATTTATCCTAACGACAAATCCAAAACCAGCGACGACACTAAGTCCCTCGTCCAGAAAATCATCTCTCCTGAAGAGCTCAAACTTCATGTTCGTGGTATGAGAAAAGTGAGAAACGGAGGAGTCATCATCAGCACAGAAAAGAAAGCAGACATTGAAAAATTAAGGAAGTCGGAGAAACTGGTTTCCTCAGGCCTTACCGTTGAAGAACCAAAAAAGCGACGTCCTAGAGTTGCAGTTATTGGTGTCCCCGTAGCTCTAACTGAACAGGAGGTATTTGAATGTATTTTTGAACAAAACCTATCTGAGAAGCTGCCGAATACAACCCGTGAGTCCCTCTTAGAGACAATAAAATTAAGCCATAAATCAGGTAAGAAAAATATGAGTACCTGTAATTACATTCTAGAATTGCCAGCTAACATCAGGAGAATCCTGGTTGATCAAGGTCGAATTTATATCAATTGGACATCTTGCCCTGTTAGAGATTTCACGATAGTCACCAGGTGTTTCAATTGTCAACATTTTGGACATGCAGCCAAGTATTGCCGAGAAACTAGCACAACTTGTAACCACTGCGGAGAGACTGGTCATTCCTTTAAGGATTGCAATAATAAAAACGCTCCCCCTAAATGTGCGACATGCAATCGCTTTAAGCGCAAATGTGACCATCAAACTGGTGATGTAAATTGCCCGGCACGAAAGTTCGCAGAGGAGAATTATATAAACTCCATAGATTATGAAGGCGCCTAAGAGCCCTACAGATTTCTTATCTTTTTAAGTGCGCACACAGGAGTTTAAATTGTATTTTTGTCTTTTATTTATATATTTAAATTATAAATAGGATCAAAAACTTGTGCCTTGGATAGTTTTTTCTGTGTCTGAAGCTTAAATCAGTAATGTCGACAAAACCAAATATTTACAATTGTTTGCTAATTAATCATAATGCAATTTAATACAAATATTATTGTCGGGAAAAAACAGCATGTACAGCTATTCTAAAGTTAATATGGCAAAACCTGAATTAAAATTGACATACACAGCACAAATATTGACCTAGTTCACAACTCATGTGATGCAAATGCTGTCATTACAAAAATGCCAAAACATTGTAGTCTGAAGGTGTGCGAATAATTGGGTGAACTTAATTATACAGACACAGAAAAAACCTATAGAAATACTGCAATAACTTAGTATGTTAAATTGGTAATTTTTTTTTTCCTTTAATTTTATAAGTAGTATAGTATTATTTCAATAAGAAATTTACTGTAATCCTCTGTTTGCTTAGTCTGGAGATGGCCTGAAACACAGGTTTTTATTAACCTAGCTCAGGTAGGTCGCCACAAGCTATGATGTCAGTACCAATGCACCATACATGAAGATTTTAAAATTGTGTAAATTAAATTAGTGTTTATTTTGAATATTTAAGACTATCGTTAAAATATGGTACTACTAAGTATTTATAAAGCCGTAAATGTACTACATTGTAAAAGGAACTAAATAAATTATTATTATTATTATTATTATTATTATTGTCGTAACTATCCACTCAACATATATCCTATTGCAGTACCAAGACCGGGGGCATCTCAACCATTCTTATCTACTTACTCCGCATCTATAGCAAAACGAGCCTCCTGAGGCATAGCCCGCCTCTTACGGCCTGTCAATGACTAGTAAAATTTAGAACCGGCCTACCATTGATATAAATGTTTTTTTGCTCCCAAAACGGCCCTTGAAATTGTAATTTAGTGATGTCATCGAATGAGATGTGTTGTAATATCCATACGAGTTGATGATAGTAGTGTTGTGATCGTGTTTTGTTTTTTCAAAGATTGAATATATGCTTAGGTGAGTGTATTTTTGTAGTTTTGTTTCTTGTTTTGTTATTTTATTATTTTAGGTTCCTCCTTTACATCATTTATTTGTATATAATCACATTTACATTTACAAAAAACTTGACACATAGTTAAGGGGTTTACATTTCATCAAGGCGATTCCCGTAATGGTAATAAGGTTTAAAGATAGAAGCTCAATTATTGTAATTTAAAACGTTCCTATTCTAGTCGTAGTCGCTTTCGGGCGACAAAAACTTTTCCAGAACTAGTAAAAATTTAGGTGAATTCGAGCTGTTTTTTGACAGTTTGAAACTAAGATCAGACTGTGATCGTTGGCGGACAGTACTTTCTCATTAGTTACAGCTACGAAGACACTACTTAATTTACAGAAAACTTGACACATAGTTAAGGGGTTTACATTTCATCAAGGCGATTCCCGTAATGGTAATAAGATTTAAAGATAGAAGCACAATTATTGTAATTTAAAACGTTCCAATTCTAGTCGTAGTCGCGTTTGGGCGACAAAAACTTGTCCAAAACTAGTAAAAATTTTGGTAAATTCGAGCTGTTTTTTGACAGTTTGAAACTAAGATCAGACTGTGATCGTTAGCGGACAGTACTTTCTCGTTAGTTACAGGTACTAAGACACTACTTATTTTCATACTTACATTGCCTACAGGCGTAATGTCTCAACGGGTGGACAGAACGAATATAAGCGTAAACGTCGTAAGGTGTTCTGTCACATACAATATTTTTATTGATGATACGGTCGTCGTGTGGCTTATTAATTTTATGCCAGCACTTTTAATTATCTAAACGCCTGTGATCGTTACAGTCCACCAATGTGTTAAAATTAGAGAGAATCTTCCTTTAGATCTCAGTTTCAATCTGTCAAAAATACCGCTAATTCTTCTAAATTTTTGACAAGTTTTTGACATTAAGTGTCGCTGAGTCGAGATTGCGACTTGAAGATTGGGGTTTTGACAGGAAAGCCAAGATGAGTGTCACGCGCATTTTTCATTGGCATTTTAAAACTATTTATAGTGTAGTTTACTAAATAAAAACGCCTTATTTATGTAGTAAAAAGTGCATTCAGTGAATAATTCATAAATAACATTGAAATATCGCAGCATAGTGGCCACATCATGGCTTTGCATCAAATCTCCTAGTAGGCGACTCACGCGGCCGTTTTTTCAACTGTCATTGGCGATATGCGCCATTATTGTGAAATATTTTTTAAAGAAGTTCTATAATTTGTTACACGTATTATTGGCAAAATTGTGGTATCTAACCACAGAGCCATTGAAGAGTTGAAGGAGTATTCACTCTAATGAAAAGAAAGAAAAGAAAGAGATTGCGACTTGAAGTTGAACGTTTTTTATTATGGGAATTGTTTCTCTGGCATTTAGTAGGAGCTCTATTTGACGTATAGGAATACATTATGTTAAAATAGGTATTGTAATTGGACAGATGAGGTTTCTACAAAAAGTTATTTACTTAAGTAAGTTACTTTTGGTGAATTGTCTCTTTGGATTGCTAGAGTGTTATCCTGCATTGATAATAGAATATTGATACATGATGCGCTCTATGATTTTTGTAATTAGTACGTTAATAATGTACAATGGAACTGATTCCCTTATTCACAAGCCATACTAAATCCAAGTTATATCATTAAGAAAAGGGGAGACCATAAGAAGTTAGTTTACACCTGTCAAATTACCTGTCACTGGAGGGACTGAATGCGAAAACCCAACCCGTAACATAGTTCGCGCCTGACGCCTCTTTTTTGTCGCCATGCTTATAATCGCATCTAAACTGACTATGGAATATATTAATTTGACAGGATTAAACTAAAATGTTTTCTTCTATCCTTTTCTGAATGAAATAGAGAGAGAAAGATGCATTTAACTTAAAACTCCACTGAGACACTCCATCGATTAATTTCAAATATTACCACGATGTCCAAGAAAATAGACTGACAATTGAACTTTCACACTAACATTTTTTTTTTTTATAAATTACTAGCTGACCCGGCAAACGTTGTTTGGCCATATAAATAATTGATTCAATTACTAAAATGGCTATTAAAAAATAAGGGTTGATCGTAGAAGAGTGAAAATTGAGGATTGTATGTATTTTTGTATGTTGTATCATAAAAAAATAGAAATTAAAAATTTTGTCTAAAAAATAAAAAAAATGTAGGGGTACCCCTAACATTTAGGGGGATGAAAAATAGATGTTGGCCCATTCTCATAGATACCAGATGAGCACAAAAAATTTCATCAAAATCGATCAAGCCGTTTCGGAGGAGTATGGCAACGAAAACTGTGACACGAGAATTTTATACCTATATTAGATAAACTAACGCTTGACCGCAATCCCGCCTGATGGTAAGCAGTGATGCAATCGTTGATGATAAAGCGCGCTAGTTTATTAAGAGCCTATTCACTCTAGCTCTCTCTAAAATAAATTAAGTCATAATAATTGTATAATAATGTTAAGAATTAATTAATTAATTTACTAGCTTTAATTAATATAATCCTGATTTTACTATTTTGTTAATTCATACTTCTTATTGTACTGTTTAATTTATAGTAGTTTAATATTGAATGTTAACCATTTTTTGTGAATGTTGTGTTAGCCAGTAAGTAGTTATTACACTTACAAATGTATTTTTTCGTAAAATTTTATTTCTTAAATGTATTAGTGTACATAACTGTTGGCTAACCTAATAAATAAATAAATAAATAATAAATAGCCTTGAAGACACTCAAATTGTAGTGTGAGGGATACACCGCCGCCAGCAAATTGTTCTAGTCCCTCGATGTACGCGGTATAGAAGAAAACATGAAGTGACACAATGGTTGTGTGTATGAGTTTAAGCGTTTGAAATCGCACCCATGATACTGGAGAAATTTCTTGCTTGGGGCATTGTTTTTAGCAATATTATTAAAACTATATTGTATCCTTTTTGCAACACTCTATTTGAACCCTTTTAAAGTATTAATGTGTACATGCATAGCCAGTAGGTACGCCCTACGTATACCAGTCGATCGCTCCCTTGCTTCGACGCATGCATATGATGCATATCTGGAACATATTAAATTACACCCAGATTTCTGACGCATTGCAAGCTTGCTTATAGCTCTGATATTATTATGACGCATATAAAATGCTACTCGTAACATTTTTTCAGATAAATTACTTTGAGTTAGTGTGTGGTTTTATTCTATAAAATGAAAGTCATTGAGAATCTTAGGTGCTGATTTGTATTAGCTTCAAAGCTTATCAAAAAAGCGTTGCTATAGCGCATTTTAATTATGGGTACACAATTCAACAATTGTTTTGAATAAATACAAAGCATTCTATTCACAAAACATCCAAATCCAACATCCGAAACAAAATTTTTCGCAAGATCGCACCTGGCGATTTCTTCGGCCAATCACTGACCAGTATTTTCCCCCTTCACATCCCCCTCGCTGACCAATGGCCGACCGGTTGCACCCCTGTCGCGTGCTGTCCAGTTTATCCACTAGGAGACGAGTTATCTGACCGACAACCCTTAGCCACGCGCAACGAATATTCGAATACTCGTTTAACAACGTTTAAACTTCGAATGGACCTCGGATGTCCAAAAGTGTCAGAGATGAAACACCTTTTGTAAATCCGATACAGGTATTTATCCCACAATGGTTTTGACACGAACCATTTATTTGACCACTTATTGGCCACAAGAGGGTAGAAGATTCGTCTCCCTAAACCGTTTGTGGTGATAAAATTTTAGTCGCGTGTTACAGACCTGTTTTTAGATGATAGCGTACAATGGGAGTGTTTGTCAAATAATAGGATGAAACAGATATTCAGAGATTTATATTGTTGGTTTAATGGATAAAGTTAAATATCCTTTGATTTATTTGCTTTTGTGTCTGCACGTATTTTGAGGATTCTGTTTTTAAATGCTTTTTTTTTTTGTTTAGATATGGACCTGTAACAATTTAAACTTTTTAAGTACTTTTAACGGGTTTCGTTTTGTATTACTTACCTATGAAAAAACACAGGCATTCAGAAGTTTTCGAGTTCGGTTTCGTAAAAATAAAATAATTTTGAATTAACAAAAAGTGTGTTTCAGATTCACATATAAACTCACATACACAAACAGCCAGACCTGGTACAATTACTTGTAGGTCATACAAATATTTGTTCAACCAACCGCGATACTCAGCGCCAATCGCAAACCACTACACCAACCGTGCCATCAAAAATTGTTTCATAGTGAAAACAGTATTTCGTACGTAAAAGGTCTAAATAAAAAAATTAAGTAATATCGTACGCTACGAAACGCTGGAACAATTGATTACTAAAAACCTTCTCATTTGCATTGTACTGTAAGACCGTTCGGTCGTCCAGAAACAAGAGCAAGGAGGGCCACATTCCTCATAATCCCGCCCTAATGCCCTGTCCTCTGCAAGGGACATTTCCATTTATTATTGAGCACTTAATTTATGTGTTTTGTTATGGACCGACAACTGGCGCGGCTACCCTAAACAAATGTATAAATACTTTGCAAAATTAAACCAAAACTGAATTCTATTTTGCACTGCTTATGTCCCAAAATGTTATGGCAAATTGGTGCCGTTTAAGGCAATTGAGTCCAACGCTAAGAAACTGCTTCATCGGACGTTTTAAAGTTAGTATAAAGAAGCAATTTCAAACTCTTCTATATACAGCATAGCGCGCAAATTCGAGTAAAAAGCAAAACTTCTTTTAAATCTTTTCGACTTCAAAAATATGAAATTTTAAAAGTAGAATTGTGCCAATGCCTCTCGAAATTCTGCCAGAAGTTTTGGTTCACAAAGTTGAAATTTGCAAAATGAATGGTGTCGTATAAGTCGTTTTAGGTAATAGTTCGATCACTTAGAATTGTTTAAACAATGTACCCAGCAATCCGTTCTCTTCAGAGCCAGGTCTTGTTTAAGAAGGGGTGAAATGACATTCGGGATAACTAAATCCGAGGGACTTTGTGGAGTTTAGAGGTCATTTTTCAAAATAAGTAATCGGGCAATGGAAGTTTACAATAGTCGTAGGATTATTGGCAGAATACAGTTGGAAAGGGAGCTCTTGCGTCATCCTTTTTGTAAACTATTTTAAATGAAGATTCCATTTTTGAAATGGATAACTTTATAAGTACTGGCCATTTGAAATTTCCATAATATTGTTTTAGCTTGTAAAACATACGTACGCGCACAAGACGTATGAGGTTAAATGTGATGAGAGCCAGCGAAATTTAAATTTAGTTACGTTTTTATTTAACAGGGTATTGTATAAATAAGCAATGCAAGCAATATTACTGTGGCAAAGAAACATTGCGTCGTGCTTACTTTTACTCATATGTCCTTAGTACACTATAGGGATAAGTATTTTGATCGTAAGCTCACACCGCATTTTAACGAAATAAAAAAATACAGAAACCAGCAAACAAAATCTACAGAGAGAAAAAAAAACTAAATGACTCAGCTCAAAGTGGTATAATATGATATTCAGAGAAGGAGCGCTTCAAACATGGCGCATATAATGCCTATGAAAGCATAAAAAATCAAGAAAATTCCATGTGAACCAAAACACATGGAGAATAAACATACGAAGTAGATACTTACAAAAATATGAAATTCACCACAACATTTGCTGGGGACGGTGAGTTTAGTACAGCTAGCAGAAAAAGCGGTACAAGTTTCCCAACAATAAAAAAAAATTATATATTGCACGTTAATGTATGTATTAATTTTGTCTCGTGGGTACATTTAAACTTCACATTCATTTGTAATTATTATGAAACCTGCACCATGTTATTACTAAACAATGTTTGTCTTAAGAATCAAACTCGACACTAAACCACCAAACTATTTTTCTCAATATTCTGAACAAGACTGATGACTTAAACTAGGATTTAACGTTAATCTTTGCCATTAGGACTTTAATTTTGTCGGAATAAAGTTCAAAATTTAAAAATTACTCAATGGCTTATCCTGGGTCTCAAGATAATCCCAGTTTTGCAATAAGGAGGCTGACGCTTAAAGAAATGCTGACATGAGTTTTAACTTCATTTACATAATTAGGGTAGAGTCATTGCAACACCTCTCTCTCCCAAATTTTAGTTTTGTTTGTAGATATTATAAGTATATATTTTGGTTATAGTATGAATGTGTATACAGTATGTTACGAAAACCCTGTCCGACCCATAAGGATAATAGAGGTTAGGTAAACACATGACCAAATATAATATAAAATTTTACGTATTCATCATAGTACCAATACAAATGAATTTTGAAATAATCTTTTTTTCCAACGAATTAATTCCAATTTCCCCGAAATTTGGTAATTTTTAAAAAGTGACAACACCGGTATTATTATGAGCGAATAGCGATGCGACCACGTGCTGCGTGCCCTGCCGCCCGCCCCCCCCCCCCCCCCCCCGGTCGGCAGGCGAAGGGTGGTCAACGCACATTTAATAAGTTACCTCCTTTTGCGAAATAATATTTATTTTTTTTAGGGAGATTTTTTTTTAAGTAAAGCCCGGTTTTGTATGCATTAGTAGAATCAGTTATCGATACCTAACAACACCTTCACGGGTCGGACAGGGTTTTCGTAACATACTGTATAGCTTCTTTAAGTATTTTTTTAAAATAGTGTTAAAAGCTTTTAGCACCTGCCACCTAATCTCTTCACCGCCTGTGGTTGATTAGTAGAGAATGCTCAAGGCATTAAGTCCGCCTCTGTACTATTCATGGTCGAAAGAATAAATAAATAAATAATGCAGCAACTGAGACTACCATTAATATTATTGAGGTTATCGTAGACATTTACCTATTTTAAGTGACCAAGAAAACATTGCATTCAAATTATAAATGCGAAATTTTGTGAGGATATTATGTATGGATGGATATTTTTTTACTCTTTCATGCAAAAACTACCGAACGTATTTGGATCATATTTGGCTAACATAAACCCCTCTATTCATAAAAGTTGCTTAAACTTAACTAGTGATTAGTAAATTTTAACCATACATTTTTAACGCATTAACGTTATTTAACTTTAATCATCGTTTAAGGGGTTTTATTCATAAGCGATGTTTAAACTTAACTGACGTGCAAACGTCAAAAATGTATGGTTAAACAGTTACTAATCACTAGTTAACTTTATGCAACGTTGATGAATAAAGGGGAAGTTTGGAACAAGAAATAACACATAGGATATTTTTTATCCGGGTATTCCAACGGGTTCTAAACTTAAACCGCAGGACGCAGCTAGTTATACCTACTATAAAACTAATGACTGCAACAACTTGATACATAGTATTGACAAAATATTTGAGTCTGAGTAACCTTTCAAAACTTTCCACATAACAAATTAACAGAAAAAGTTGAAAATTTTTATGCTGACGCTACCTGTTCAGTCGTCCATAATGCGAGTTGATAGGTAGATGTATTAAAAATAGTATACATTAGACACGAATACGAAATAATATAAACATATGTATATATATTTATATGATATTGTGAATAATTTAATAAAACCCATATAAAGTGTATTAGACGAGGAATACTCCGCGCTTTAGTCCAAATAAAAGATTCCTAAGAACAAGATTAAAGTAATGGCACATTATAATTAACTAGCTGATGCCCGCGACTTCGTCCACGATCCAGGATAATAATTGCTGATATCCTTCTCCAGATCATGGCCATCCCATTTGCCATCAAAATTCGTTCAGTCGTTTTAGCATGAAAGCGCATTCTAAATTTTCCAATTTTCTAATCAACTTTCTTTTTAGGGTTCCGTACCTAAAAGGTAAAACGGAACCCTATTTATGAGACTTCGCTGTCCGTCTATCCGTCCTTCCGTTTACCACCAGGCTGTACCTCATGAACCGTAATAGATAGCTTGAAATTTTCAGAGATTATGTATTTCTGTTGCCGCTGTAACATGCCCATACAACAACGGAACATATAGACGCTTGAAATGTTTACAGAGTATTTGGTTATATATTAAAATTAAAACTAAATAATTAAATTAAAATAAAATAAATCTTGAATTCGAATTATCATTTTTTTTGTTGTTTTTAAAGATAATGATACGGTCCCTTCGTGTGCAAATCTGACTCGCACTTGGACGGTTTTTTCTTACTTTAGGTACTTTAAATGAGAACCTTATCCGAACAAATTGCGCGATTCATCAAGGGGCGGCGAGCAGTGGGCAGCTCGCCGCCCGGCAAGGACCAAGCCCGAGTCGTCGGCGCGTTGTGTTTCACGCGTACCTCAAAGAGATGTCAGCACATCATGACGGGGTCAACTAAGACCGATCCCTGGGTCAGGGTTGCGGGTTTGTCAAAAGAGAAACCGTGGCCCTGGAGCACAGGCAAGTAATGGACACGGCTGGGTTTTAGTCAGTAAAAGTCTTAGACGCCCTTCCGCTCCGAACAGAGCGGGAGAGGTCATTTGAGGATTTCTCATCTACATCAAGAAAACAATGGTCAAGGGGAATAGAGATTCATTTTTATATTAAGTATACAGAGTGGTGCTGATAATACGACAATAAATGAAAACACGAACAATGCTGGTGCATAGGAATAATCCTAAACCATAGAAATAAACCTAGCATCAAAAATTAAAAAAATAAAATTTCAAACAAACTAAGTCGCATAAAATTGTAAATGGAATAGAACATCCTTTAAAAATATTGGTTCACTGACCTCCGATCAGCGACAGGGCTATCCTGTATAGACTTGCTTTTTTCGCGCCATTATTATTAAAGTTTGGTACCGCAGGATACGGCGGTCATTAACCTGTAAGCGTTTCCTTATCAACATGTGCATCATGTAGAAAATGTGAAAAATTAAAAATTATTTCCTGTGACTAAACTAATGAACATATTTATATGATTTTTTTTTGGGTAGACTGAGAATGTGTTGAGGTACACGATGTTTAAATTATTGTCGTATTGTCATACTTTTGTATATACTTTTCATAGCACAAGCACATTCAGCCTTTGAATGTCAGTGACGAATATCATTCTTGGATCTATAACAGTCGTTACAGGTCGTTAGAAACCCGAAACTCTGACAACTTAACTTACCAAGGGGTATTGTCTTACCCAGTAACTGAGTTATGGAAGTCAGACAGACAGTAGGTCCATGTAAAATATTGGTATTCATTGGTTAAAATTTGTGAGTGAATTTGTATATCTATGTGTATGTTTGTTACACCTTCACACTCAAAGGCTCCAACAATTTTGATGATTTTTGGCACAGATGGTTGATTATACCAGGATTAACATATAAGATACTTTTTATATCAATATATACACAGTTTCGAAACTTATGCAGGTAAAATCGCGGGATGCTGCAGCTAATTATACAATACTAGATGTGTCCGTACATGTTTACACCGAAGTTGGAATAACTTCGCGGAAAAAAATATTATTTCAAAATTCATTAGTACCTATTGTTGTTAATTATGTAAAAGGGGGGTTTTGGCGGGAAAGTCAAGCTGAGTGTCATGCTCATTTTTCATCGGACTTTTAAAATTATTTATAGTGTTGTTTACTAAATAAAAGTGCGTGATTTATGTAGTAAAAAGTGCATTCAGTAAATAATTCATAAAGAACAGTGAAATATCGCAGCATAGTGGCCACATCATGACTTTGTCTTAAACCTCCATCGTAAGACGGATCACGTCGTCTTTTTCGATATCAACAATTCATTACGTGACATTGGTTAAATGGACAAACCGTGCGAAGCCATAAAAGAAAGAATGAATTATGTAAAATTTCGTATTTGATTTGATCGTGTGTCACCTAACCTTTATTATTCTTATGGGTATACTATACGGTCAGAAATGGTCATTAGCGACATGGTCTAACATTATACGAGTATTCGCTTCGCTAGCCAACTGTAAGTACAATTTAAGCGGGTCATCAGTGCAGCACCATCACTTACCTATTGACACATAGACAGATCGCTACGTGCCGCTTGTCCAGACCGGCACTACTACGGGTTTCTACTCGATTTTATCTCGAATCGCAAATCATAGCGTGATTGTTAGTTAGATTTTAGTCTGTGATAAATCTAAATTGACATTTTATAGGAGGCCCATACATATGAAAATTGTTTTCAGTTCCTCTGAAACATCTGAATAGACAAATCCTTTAAACGAAATAGTTACAATATTTTACATGTTTTTCTTCTGATAATATCATCAGCATCATCATCATTTCAGCCGAAAGACGTCCACTGCTGGACAAAGGCCTCCCCCAAGGTTCTCCACGACGACCGGTGCTGCGCCTCCCGCATCCAGCGGTTTCCCGCGACCTTCACCAGGTCGTCGGTCCACCTTGTCGGGGGCCTACCCACGCTACGTCTTCCGGTGCGTGGTCGACACTCGAGATTCCGTCGGCCCCATCGGGCATCGGTCCAGCCCACTGCCACTTTAGTGTTGCAATTCTTCGGGCTATGTCGGTTACTCTCGTCCTTCTGCGGATCTCCTCATTCCTGATTCGATCGCGCAGTGAAACCCCAAGCATAACCCTCTCCATTGCCCTTTGAGTGACTTTGAGCCTTCTTATAAGGCCCATTGTTAGCGACCACGACTTCTGATAATATAATATACATAAACTTCCTATAATTTTGCCACTCCTGGAACAAAGGCATCCTCTCAGTGAGTGGCCCTAATCTACGATGCGAGTTGATACATGTCACAAGTCTTCGATATTTTGTCTCTAGGACGTTATATAGCAGCGATGAGATTGTGTAGCAGCGGTGGACTTACAAGCTGTAAGTCGTTCGAACCCCGTCAGGTACATTACTTTGTGTAAATTATTTCATCACCACTGCTCTCAAAGCGGTGAAGGAAAACATCGTGAGGAAACCGGTGTATCCTAGATCCAAAAACTTCTAAGACATGTGACATCTACCACAGACACTTGTAAGTTAGATAAGCAAAAGAGATTATTTTATTTTATTTTTAGTGTTTTTGAAGTGAAACTTCTTTACGCACGCTTGACTTGGGGAGTAAGCTGGCGAAGGCGTGACGTAAGCGTTACGAAAAGTGATCGGGCAAGGCGAACGGTTAAGTTAAGTGGGGGATATAAGCACAGAGGCGCCCGTGGCGCGAGCTTGGTACTACAAGGTCTACCACGAGTTTTTTTTTTTTTTTCTCAATAACAATAGAAAATTATGCAAAAATATTGATTTACCAATGAAACCATGAAATAAATTTAAATATTTATAGAAAAGTAATATTTGTATATGTGTATACATGTATATATTGTACATATATATATATATATATATATATATATATATATATATGTCGGAGATCGTCGATTAATTTTAATAGAAGTTGCTGATTTGATTTACGTAGTAGAGGGGCAAACGCTTGTGACGTTATTTTGTGATGGCGGCACATGGATAGAGTCGCTTAGGATAGTGGGGTTCGTCGAACGGTGACTTTGCATCGAGACGCGGACCAAGGCACATTTCTGAACCGAAACTGTCGGTTTGCCTATTCAAATTGTTATTATGAAGATTGGAGGGTATATCTTCACGTCGTGCTTCAATTCAAAACTCACCTATGAAATGGAACCTGTACCACCATACCAAGATGCTGTCGACCCTACCGCTCTGCCGTCGCTGTCTCCGACATCAGAAGTTGGATAAAGAACTACACTGCTCTCAATCTCGTTATAAATCAAGGCGATGGTGGATGATGGCAATGGCGTGTAGTGCGGAGTCAGAGCTGCGTGCGCTTTGCGGAACGCCCAAGGTTTCAAGACTTGAGCCTCTACTCTGCAGGCGATGAGAAGATGTCAAAATACCCAAAACGTTAGTGGTAACGTAATGGAGTTTTATGAGAGCTCCGAGATGTCTGGTGTGCAACGGTTGACAACTGCCAAGTGGCAGGTGTTTGCGGGAAATTGCCACAATCCGGTGAGTCGTACTATTTTTATTTTGAATTCGGTACTGAATGTTCTCTTGTCAAGCTATCTGTAATTTCATTGGTATACGTACACACGCGATAGTACGTATACAGGGTATGGGTAGTACCAGCGCTCTGTACTGAACCATTTCTTTGCGACATGATAATAAGAGTTATTTTTGCAAATTTTATTTCTTGTACTACCCGATTATTGTTTGTAATAATGGGCTGAGAAATTTTAAATCAGGCTTTTAAAATTATGATGTCTGGTTTGTCTTTAATTCAAAACTAAAGTTCACTGTAGCCTATAGTTACGAGCTTACTTGAGTTTATGATAGTATGTGTGGCTAGACTATTAAATCTTCTCAAGAGAACAAGCGGTAACGAACATAGAAATGAGTGCTATTTACGAAAAATCTAAATTTGATAGAAGTGAGCTAAAGTAATGAAATTTAATATTTGTGAGTTGTTTGATGGCGATAATGGCGATCGTTACCTATTGAAATCGTTGATTGAAAACAGAACTTATAAGTACCCCCAAGATCGTATACGAAAGACTTCTCCAAGTATTGAGTCTGCTGAGTTAGATTTTCATAATGTAGAAGATGGTGAGGAGGGTGCCTCCGCCAGCAAATGGAACACGTATCATGGCTATGTGGTCGCGCTGCACGCACTAGTCTGTAGTCGTAACTGCAACCCAGTGAGGGGTTGTTCAGAGCGCGATGGGCAGCTAGTGGTGTGGCGGGGACACTAGTAGGTATGGTCGCACTGCATGCACTAGTCTGTAGTCGTAACTGCAACTCAGTGAGGAGTTGTTCAGGGGGCGATGGGCAGCTAGTGATGTGGCGGGGACTTTGGTGGATATGGTCGCACTGCATGCACTAGTCTGTAGTCGTAACTGCAACTCAGTGAGGAGTTGTTCAGGGGGCGATGGGCAGCTAGTGATGTGGCGGGGACCTGGGTCTCGGAGGAGACTATTAGTTGTACGGTCATGTGTTGACCTGGGAGTCGTGGACTCTAGAGTTGGTCGTATCACAAGAGGTGATGACGATATGGGTGTCGACTATGAGTTGTCACTAGCTACTGTGGTAGCGAACCATGGTGTGTTTTCTTATTGAAGATTATGATTTTGTTTTGATAATTATGAGGCTTGGAGGAACCTTTTGTTTTCTTTTTGAAAGTTGATAATTATGAGGCTTGAAGGAAGCTTTTAAGTTGTTAAAACAATTAAGTTTGTTTGGTTTTCTAATAGTCAATGTAACTAAACGTGACATGTGACGGTCAGGTTGGCCGAGTTCTCAAAAATTCTTCAAAGTCGGTTTTCTGTGTTTTTTTTTTAATTTGTTACAGACGTGCACACGGACGTGCAACGGAAAATATCGAAGTTTGGCCGGAATCGGAAGTTGGACTGGTGAAGCAGACCCCGGACTCCGGGGCTGAGGGAGCTTCGAATGCGACTGGGAATGCCGCTGGGATGATGAAGATGCACGAGGACGTGCAAATCGTCAGGCTGGCCGTGTCGGAGATCGTCGATTAATTTTAATAGAAGTTGCTGATTTGATTTACGTAGTAGAGGGGCAAACGCTTGTGACGTTATTTTGTGATGGCGGCACATGGACAGAGTCGCTTTGGATAGTGGGGTTCGTCGAACGGTGACTTTGCATCGAGACGCGGACCAAGGCACATCTCTGAACCGAAACTGTCGGTTTGCCTATTCAAATTGTTATTATGAAGATTGGAGGGTATATCTTCACGTCGTGCTTCAATTCAAAACTCACCTATGAAATGGAACCTGTACCACCATACCAAGATACTGTCGACCCTACCGCTCTGCCGTCGCTGTCTCCGACATATATATATATATATATATATATATATATATATAGATATCCCTTTGGGCACTTTGTGGCTCAGACGTGCCGTATAGGTAGTAATTTGTTGATCCATTTTCACTTGTTGATCCGGGGGCCTTTTGTTGATCCGATGCCATCTGACCATAAATATGTGGCTCCGTTCGGAGCCACATGTGTCACGTTGAATAATAATAGCCAATAACAATAATTAAGGGCTGTTTTATACAAATCCACCTTTTTGGCGTCTGGGCAGTTGTTGATCCAATTCAAATGGGCCAATCAGGGCGCAGCATTTGCCAAGGGCGCGAAGCGATTGGTTAAGCAGCCGTTTTGTTTTTTATGTATGTTCACTTTATTAATCTTAGATATTAATCTCAGACACCTGGACTGATTTGCTAAATTCTTTTTTTGTTTGAAAAGGTAAACTTTCTAAATGGTCCCTTAGTAAAGATCTGATGATGAAAGACTAGAGAAATCAAAAATCGTAGGGGCGACTAGTGCATTTCTAAGTATCTTCATTAAGTATTTCAAAGAACTATAATTTGATAAAGGTCTGATGTAGCTGATGATGGAGCCGGAAGACAGTCGAAGGAAGTCCTCAACGATTGATAGCAGTTACCTTGAGTTTGTGCTTGATTAATTTGTATTAATTAGTACTTTACAACTCATCTTGAGTTGTGACTGTCATTAAGGCTCTGATGATGAAAACAAAGGCCAGTTCCAGAAACTCCTCAAGGTTTACAGTAGCTACTTTGTTTTTGGACTTAATTCCAATACCCATATAGCACATACAATCCGAGATTCCAGTGTCCTGTCCCCTCCCACTCTCCCCTCATGTTGTGACCCCAGGTGGACAGGATCCTCCCAACACTTAGACAACACCCCCCCTCACCTACCCCTCCCCCTCCACCTAGACTCAACCTAGCCTCCCACCCCTCTCCTCTACACTCACTTACCCCCCCCCCACTTGCTCCTCAGGCCACCTCACCCCCCCGCGGCCTATCTTGGGATCCGGAGGTCCTAGACTAGCCGAGTTTGGGCTCTTCGGAATCGGGAGGAAGAGCCCAACATTCTGGCCCCGGGGGATTCCGCATCCCGTACTATATTTACCCACCTCGAAGTCCTTCCCCATATCCCTACCTAAAATCCCGGATATCTCGGAAACGGCTGGGAATTTCAAAATTCTGACAAAATCCCCCCCTTACTAGCCCCCCCCCCCCCCCCCCGCAGCCGGAACCTTCGCCATTTTGACCCCATAGTACCTGACCCCTCAATACCCATATAGCACATATATTCCGAGATTCCAGTGTCCTGTCCCCTCCCACTCTCCCCTCATGTTGTGACCCCAGGTGGACAGGATCCTCCCAACACTTAGGCAACCCCCCCTCACCTACCTCTCCCCCCTCCCCCTAGACTCAACCTAGCCTCCCCAGCCCTCTCCTCTACACTCCCTTACCCCCCCTCCCCACTTGCTCTCCAGGCCACCTCACCCCCCCGCGGCCTATCTCGGGATCCGGAGTTCCTAGACTAGCCGAGTTTGGGCTCTTCGGAATCGGGAGGAAGAGCCCAACATTCTGATCCCGGGGGATTCCGTATCCCGCATCCCGCATTTCGCATTTTACACTGACTCACCTGGTGCTGGCGCGTGCAATTGTTGGGACATACAGGCTGTATCTTTAGGATAGTTTAGTTTTAAATTTGGTGTTGTATTTAGTCGTGGACCGTCCCCCTATTGGGGACGCTAAGTTTTAATCTTTATTAATGTTATTATATTGAAGTAAAACTTCTTCGCCATCTTTTTCTAAGAAATTTCACTTCTTACGTGTGTACACTAGTACACGCACACATTTTTTTTTTTGTTTCTAAAAACGAATATACTAATACCAAAGACATACCCGACTTCGGAAATTAGTTATTTTTTACGTTGTAGTGTTTTCTGGAAGACGGTTGTTTTTTTTTACACTTTTGTGTTATGAAAAGTGCTGTGCAGGTCAGAATGAACGCTGATACTAATATAGTTGGGAAAAGGCCTGTAAACAAATGACGTAATTTTGAATAATGTTATTATTACCCGTAATTTTGGTTTAAAAACGAAACTACTGAACCGATTTCTATAAAATTCCTACGAGGTCAAAATGAATGTATGAACAATGCTAGACATGACGCGATTACTCAACTTAAATTCAGTTTCTTGATTATAATTGATTGTTGCTTTAGCATGACATGCAGGTACTGGTTCTTCAGTGAAAAACTTCAATGCTGTAAGTTTTTTAGGAGTTTCCTCGACTTCTGTTGGTCTTCATCACCAGATTTACGGACGCGACCGACATACCTTCATTTTAACCCACATAGGTGCAAAGTTCTAATCAATACAAATAAATCAAGCACAAACGCAAGGTGGCTGCAGGCGATCGTTGAGGAGTTCCCTCGTCTGTCTATGTTCTTCATCATCAAATCTACTGCAGATTTTCATAGTAATCCATATGGGTGAAAATCGCTCATCAATATACATTAATTAAATTCAAACACAAGGGAACTACTGTAATCCGTTGAGGAGTTCCCTGAAGTGGAATTTGTATTTATCATCAGAGCCCTAATGACAATTAAAACCGATCTAAGTGTAAAGTTCTTATTAATACAAATTAATCAAGCTCAAATACAAGGTAGCTGCTATGAATTCCCGAGGAGTTCCCTCAACTGTCTCCCGGCTTCATATCTACTCCAACATCAGATCTACTCCAGATCATTAGTAAATTGTAGTGCTTTAAAATACTTCATGAAAATATTTAAAAAAATGTATCTAGAAATGTACAAGTTGCCTCTAAAAATTTTGAAAGTTTCCTTGCTTTCTCTAGTCTTTCATCATCAGAGCCTGGTGACTATGGGACCACCCTTTTAAATAAAAAAGAATTTTGCAAACGGATCCAGGCTTCTTACAGTAATCGGTGAACATACATAAAAAAAAGGTTGCGACTAATTGAGAACCTCCTACTTTTTTTGAAGTCGGTTAAAAACTTAAATTGCCAAAAGAAAATAATTTTTCTGTTGACAATTTAAACTTTATAGGATTTTGACATTGATTACTAACTTTTTCCAATATAAGTTCATTCCCGGTATTAGAAAAAATGCCTGGGGTCGAATCCTCTCGTCTCAATGCCCGCGCTGCTGCGATGATAATAGTATCATACTAAGCAATATACGGCCAAATCACGCAGGCTCTTAACTTACTACTTTTCTCAAACAATCCGAGGAAATAAAATTTTTTTTTTTTTTTTTTTAAGTTCAATGACGAATAATGAACAATAATTATTTTTCCCACGCTATGGCGCTATTATGATGTTCCTTTGTTTTTTTTTTTTCAATACAGCGTCCACTATTTATCATTTCAATATTGTGTCTATTTGCAAGACAGTCTGAAATTTAAATAAAACCTTTTATTAGTTACCTCCTTGGTGTTCCATGATTCGAATTTAGTTTTTTTTTTGAAAGAAATTCAAACTAGGACGCTGGAACGAAACGCAAACTACCTAATTCGAAATTACGGCCGCTAAAATTTACATTCCATGTGTCCAATGCGTTCCTGTACCTTTTATTTATTTATTTTATTTTTTATTAAAATTATAAACTAGCGCTTGACCGCAATCCCGCCTGATGGTAAGCAGTGACGTCGTTGATGGTAAAGCGCACTAGTTTATTAAGAGCTTATTCACTCAAGCCTTGAAGACACTAAAATTGTAGTCCGACGGAAACACCGCCGCTGGCAAACTGTTCCAGTCCCTCGATGTACGCGGTATAAAGGAGGAAGCGAAACGCTTCGTCCGTATCGTAATGATGTTCGCTAAAATATAACGCGACTAAGTGAAATAATTTTTATAATACACATAGGAATGTAACTATGAGTAGATTGAGAAAACATCTACCAGAATGTCAAACGCACTTCGGCGGATATATGTAGGTACTCGTACTTAGATCTTTATTACCTTTATTACTAAGTAGTACATATGATTTTATGTCCACTAACGTGCGGTTGAGTTTATCTTTCTTAATTTACAAAAATATTATTAATGAGGTACACATGTTTAATTTACACACTACGCTGCGATATCTCAATGTTCTTTATGAATTATTTACTGAATGCACTTTTTACGACATCAATCAGGCACTTTTATTTAGTAAACAACACTATGCATAATTTAAAACTCCAATGAAAAATTAACGTGACACTCGGCTTAACTTTCCCGCCAAAACTCCAGACACGGGTTATGACATCAAGATAACATTGTTTTATTTTGAGTACTAGGCTTTTTAGTAAATTATATTTCTTTGCCTTTTTTTTCTTTTTCTTCATTATGTGTTTATTATTGTTTTAGTGTATTATTATTGTAATGTGCGTTCTGTTTGGGCGGAATAAAGAATTTTTCTTTCTAGATCAGGAATCATTCAGGATCGGTTTTTTTAGGAATTAATCAGATGATTAATTCCTAAAAAAAACAGCTACGGAAACTTCAACCCTTAAAAATTAACATTAAAATTTAATAATAATATGTATTCGCATACAAATACCAAAGGAGTCTATACAAGCAGTGTCAACTGCATTGAATGTTACAGAGGCCATCCACACAATATTTTCGGCACAAAACATACAGCGGCGATATCATGTTTAGACCCATTAGATTGGTTTCGATGAATAGAGTTTAAAAACTTAAAAGTATTGGTAAATTAGAAATAAAGTATAAAAACCCTAGACATAAAATTCAACCTCTTTAAATATTAATAACAATTCATACTAAAAATAATTACCTATTCAGGTCAAAATAAGTATTACGAAGTATGAGTAGCTAAATGGATCAACAAAGTATATGATTTTTGGAATATATTTCGAGCCAAAAAGTCGTCGAGCATTTAAAAAAAATTGACGTTATGGATTCACTAATGCATGAAATGTTAACAAATATATATAGATCTTACAATGTATGGAGCATTGCGAATATAAAATTTCTAGATTAGGTTTAATAAATTCATAATTGATCAACCGTTAAGGTATAGGTATCGGATCAAAAGAAGTATTACTGGGAGTGCGAGTATATAAATTGATCAACACAAGTTATTGATTTTTGAAATATATTCAGAGCTAAAAAGTCCTGGTGGGTTCAAAAAATATAGCCGTTAGGATCCACTAATGCATGAAATTGCTGAAAATTTTTTGTCGAGTATATGTCCTAATTGACGAATATATTTGGCCACATCCCTAAATAGAATACGACGTTGCCACTCCCCCCAAGAAATATGCAACTGGAGTAAAGTTATTCCGTGCTAAAGGTGGAGTCTATAATGAACGGCATCGTGGCTGGATCAACTAAGTGCCCAAAGAGGTGTTTATATATATATATATATATATATATATATAAACACCTCTTTGGGCATCGTGGCTGGATCAACTAAGTGCCCAAAGAGGTGTTTATATATATATATATATATATATATATATAAACACCTCTTTGGGCACTTAGTTGATCCAGCCACGATGCCGTTCATTATAGACTCCACCTTTAGCACGGAATAACTTTACTCCAGTTGCATATTTCTTGGGGGGAGTGGCAACGTCGTATTCTATTTAGGGATGTGGCCAAATATATTCGTCAATTAGGACATATACTCGACAAAAAATTTTCAGCAATTTCATGCATTAGTGGATCCTAACGGCTATATTTTTTGAACCCACCAGGACTTTTTAGCTCTGAATATATTTCAAAAATCAATAACTTGTGTTGATCAATTTATATACTCGCACTCCCAGTAATACTTCTTTTGATCCGATACCTATACCTTAACGGTTGATCAATTATGAATTTATTAAACCTAATCTAGAAATTTTATATTCGCAATGCTCCATACATTGTAAGATCTATATATATTTGTTAACATTTCATGCATTAGTGAATCCATAACGTCAATTTTTTTTAAATGCTCGACGACTTTTTGGCTCGAAATATATTCCAAAAATCATATACTTTGTTGATCCATTTAGCTACTCATACTTCGTAATACTTATTTTGACCTGAATAGGTAATTATTTTTAGTATGAATTGTTATTAATATTTAAAGAGGTTGAATTTTATGTCTAGGGTTTTTATACTTTATTTCTAATTTACCAATACTTTTAAGTTTTTAAACTCTATTCATCGAAACCAATCTAATGGGTCTAAACATGATATCGCCGCTGTATGTTTTGTGCCGAAAATATTGTGTGGATGGCCTCTGTAACATTCAATGCAGTTGACACTGCTTGTATAGACTCCTTTGGTATTTGTATGCGAATACATATTATTATTAAATTTTAATGTTAATTTTTAAGGGTTGAAGTTTCCGTAGCTGTTTTTTTTAGGAATTAATCATCTGATTAATTCCTAAAAAAACCGATCCTGAATGATTCCTGATCTAGAAAGAAAAATTCTTTATTCCGCCCAAACAGAACGCACATTACAATAATAATACACTAAAACAATAATAAACACATAATGAAGAAAAAGAAAAAAAAGGCAAAGAAATATAATTTACTAAAAAGCCTAGTACTCAAAATAAAACAATGTTATCTTGATGTCATAACCCGTGTCTGGAGTTTTGGCGGGAAAGTTAAGCCGAGTGTCACGTTAATTTTTCATTGGAGTTTTAAATTATGCATAGTGTTGTTTACTAAATAAAAGTGCCTGATTGATGTCGTAAAAAGTGCATTCAGTAAATAATTCATAAAGAACATTGAGATATCGCAGCGTAGTGTGTAAATTAAACATGTGTACCTCATTAATAATATTTTTGTAAATTAAGAAAGATAAACTCAACCGCACGTTAGTGGACATAAAATCATATGTACTACTTAGTAATAAAGGTAATAAAGATCTAAGTACGAGTACCTACATATATCCGCCGAAGTGCGTTTGACATTCTGGTAGATGTTTTCTCAATCTACTCATAGTTACATTCCTATGTGTATTATAAAAATTATTTCACTTAGTCGCGTTATATTTTAGCGAACATCATTACGATACGGACGAAGCGTTTCGCTTCCTCCTTTATACCGCGTACATCGAGGGACTGGAACAGTTTGCCAGCGGCGGTGTTTCCGTCGGACTACAATTTTAGTGTCTTCAAGGCTTGAGTGAATAAGCTCTTAATAAACTAGTGCGCTTTACCATCAACGACGTCACTGCTTACCATCAGGCGGGATTGCGGTCAAGCGCTAGTTTATAATTTTAATAAAAAATAAAATAAATAAATAAAAGGTACAGGAACGCATTGGACACATGGAATGTAAATTTTAGCGGCCGTAATTTCGAATTAGGTAGTTTGCGTTTCGTTCCAGCGTCCTAGTTTGAATTTCTTTCAAAAAAAAAACTAAATTCGAATCATGGAACACCAAGGAGGTAACTAATAAAAGGTTTTATTTAAATTTCAGACTGTCTTGCAAATAGACACAATATTGAAATGATAAATAGTGGACGCTGTATTGAAAAAAAAAAAACAAAGGAACATCATAATAGCGCCATAGCGTGGGAAAAATAATTATTGTTCATTATTCGTCATTGAACTTAAAAAAAAAAAAAAAAAAATTTTATTTCCTCGGATTGTTTGAGAAAAGTAGTAAGTTAAGAGCCTGCGTGATTTGGCCGTATATTGCTTAGTATGATACTATTATCATCGCAGCAGCGCGGGCATTGAGACGAGAGGATTCGACCCCAGGCATTTTTTCTAATACCGGGAATGAACTTATATTGGAAAAAGTTAGTAATCAATGTCAAAATCCTATAAAGTTTAAATTGTCAACAGAAAAATTATTTTCTTTTGGCAATTTAAGTTTTTAACCGACTTCAAAAAAAGTAGGAGGTTCTCAATTAGTCGCAACCTTTTTTTTATGTATGTTCACCGATTACTGTAAGAAGCCTGGATCCGTTTGCAAAATTCTTTTTTATTTAAAAGGGTGGTCCCATAGTCACCAGGCTCTGATGATGAAAGACTAGAGAAAGCAAGGAAACTTTCAAAATTTTTAGAGGCAACTTGTACATTTCTAGATACATTTTTTTAAATATTTTCATGAAGTATTTTAAAGCACTACAATTTACTAATGATCTGGAGTAGATCTGATGTTGGAGTAGATATGAAGCCGGGAGACAGTTGAGGGAACTCCTCGGGAATTCATAGCAGCTACCTTGTATTTGAGCTTGATTAATTTGTATTAATAAGAACTTTACACTTAGATCGGTTTTAATTGTCATTAGGGCTCTGATGATAAATACAAATTCCACTTCAGGGAACTCCTCAACGGATTACAGTAGTTCCCTTGTGTTTGAATTTAATTAATGTATATTGATGAGCGATTTTCACCCATATGGATTACTATGAAAATCTGCAGTAGATTTGATGATGAAGAACATAGACAGACGAGGGAACTCCTCAACGATCGCCTGCAGCCACCTTGCGTTTGTGCTTGATTTATTTGTATTGATTAGAACTTTGCACCTATGTGGGTTAAAATGAAGGTATGTCGGTCGCGTCCGTAAATCTGGTGATGAAGACCAACAGAAGTCGAGGAAACTCCTAAAAAACTTACAGCATTGAAGTTTTTCACTGAAGAACCAGTACCTGCATGTCATGCTAAAGCAACAATCAATTATAATCAAGAAACTGAATTTAAGTTGAGTAATCGCGTCATGTCTAGCATTGTTCATACATTCATTTTGACCTCGTAGGAATTTTATAGAAATCGGTTCAGTAGTTTCGTTTTTAAACCAAAATTACGGGTAATAATAACATTATTCAAAATTACGTCATTTGTTTACAGGCCTTTTCCCAACTATATTAGTATCAGCGTTCATTCTGACCTGCACAGCACTTTTCATAACACAAAAGTGTAAAAAAAAACAACCGTCTTCCAGAAAACACTACAACGTAAAAAATAACTAATTTCCGAAGTCGGGTATGTCTTTGGTATTAGTATATTCGTTTTTAGAAACAAAAAAAAAAATGTGTGCGTGTACTAGTGTACACACGTAAGAAGTGAAATTTCTTAGAAAAAGATGGCGAAGAAGTTTTACTTCAATATAATAACATTAATAAAGATTAAAACTTAGCGTCCCCAATAGGGGGACGGTCCACGACTAAATACAACACCAAATTTAAAACTAAACTATCCTAAAGATACAGCCTGTATGTCCCAACAATTGCACGCGCCAGCACCAGGTGAGTCAGTGTAAAATGCGAAATGCGGGATGCGGGATACGGAATCCCCCGGGATCAGAATGTTGGGCTCTTCCTCCCGATTCCGAAGAGCCCAAACTCGGCTAGTCTAGGAACTCCGGATCCCGAGATAGGCCGCGGGGGGGTGAGGTGGCCTGGAGAGCAAGTGGGGAGGGGGGGTAAGGGAGTGTAGAGGAGAGGGCTGGGGAGGCTAGGTTGAGTCTAGGGGGAGGGGGGAGAGGTAGGTGAGGGGGGGTTGCCTAAGTGTTGGGAGGATCCTGTCCACCTGGGGTCACAACATGAGGGGAGAGTGGGAGGGGACAGGACACTGGAATCTCGGAATATATGTGCTATATGGGTATTGAGGGGTCAGGTACTATGGGGTCAAAATGGCGAAGGTTCCGGCTGCGGGGGGGGGGGGGGGGGCTAGTAAGGGGGGGATTTTGTCAGAATTTTGAAATTCCCAGCCGTTTCCGAGATATCCGGGATTTTAGGTAGGGATATGGGGAAGGACTTCGAGGTGGGTAAATATAGTACGGGATGCGGAATCCCCCGGGGCCAGAATGTTGGGCTCTTCCTCCCGATTCCGAAGAGCCCAAACTCGGCTAGTCTAGGACCTCCGGATCCCAAGATAGGCCGCGGGGGGGTGAGGTGGCCTGAGGAGCAAGTGGGGGGGGGGTAAGTGAGTGTAGAGGAGAGGGGTGGGAGGCTAGGTTGAGTCTAGGTGGAGGGGGAGGGGTAGGTGAGGGGGGGTGTTGTCTAAGTGTTGGGAGGATCCTGTCCACCTGGGGTCACAACATGAGGGGAGAGTGGGAGGGGACAGGACACTGGAATCTCGGATTGTATGTGCTATATGGGTATTGGAATTAAGTCCAAAAACAAAGTAGCTACTGTAAACCTTGAGGAGTTTCTGGAACTGGCCTTTGTTTTCATCATCAGAGCCTTAATGACAGTCACAACTCAAGATGAGTTGTAAAGTACTAATTAATACAAATTAATCAAGCACAAACTCAAGGTAACTGCTATCAATCGTTGAGGACTTCCTTCGACTGTCTTCCGGCTCCATCATCAGCTACATCAGACCTTTATCAAATTATAGTTCTTTGAAATACTTAATGAAGATACTTAGAAATGCACTAGTCGCCCCTACGATTTTTGATTTCTCTAGTCTTTCATCATCAGATCTTTACTAAGGGACCATTTAGAAAGTTTACCTTTTCAAACAAAAAAAGAATTTAGCAAATCAGTCCAGGTGTCTGAGATTAATATCTAAGATTAATAAAGTGAACATACATAAAAAACAAAACGGCTGCTTAACCAATCGCTTCGCGCCCTTGGCAAATGCTGCGCCCTGATTGGCCCATTTGAATTGGATCAACAACTGCCCAGACGCCAAAAAGGTGGATTTGTATAAAACAGCCCTTAATTATTGTTATTGGCTATTATTATTCAACGTGACACATGTGGCTCCGAACGGAGCCACATATTTATGGTCAGATGGCATCGGATCAACAAAAGGCCCCCGGATCAACAAGTGAAAATGGATCAACAAATTACTACCTATACGGCACGTCTGAGCCACAAAGTGCCCAAAGGGATATCTATATATATATATATATATATATATATATATATATATACATACAGATGGAGCGAAAGAAGTTTCACTTCAGTCGTGTGGTCATAAGCACACTCACACACTCACAGCGCAGCAGTTGATCGCATAATAGACAGAGAAAGTATCAATTACTTGGTCTGTAGTAAAATCAAAACGAAGCGAACTCAGTGAAAACTCGTAGTAAAGAGACGGACAGTTGCTAAGATTAATGTGGTCTCCAGTTTTAGTGAAACTCTCACTCCAGATATCCGGGGGTCTGTGTTATAAAAAAGTGCACGTGAATCGTATAAACCATTATCTGTGAACCCTGAAATGCAACGTGCGGTCCCAAGTACCCCCGCGAGTTTTAAAGTACGTATAATGGATACTAATAAATAACACTGGGAGGTTTTTACCCTAAACAAACATCACTTCACACCTACAAACCAGTCATTGCCACACCGCCATGATAAAATACCGTCATAAGCTGAAAGCCAAAAAACTGGACCCCTATAACTGACAGTAATTTGTCTCAAGCACTGAAAACGTCTTCAGTTTAACCCAATACACTCGGTCCTAAGTAAACTTTAGGTAAACTTAAACGGCCGAGTCCCTTTCTCGACCACATTCTAAATAAATAACATCTAATGGGGGACATTCATCAGTGTTTCCACGTTTTTAGGTGGGTAGACCTCACTCCCCTAGCTGTCTGCTGTTTTGGAAAAGTCCTTTGCGAACAAATCCAGGAAATTGCAAACACGAAATTCAACTTTACTCCCATATTTTAGAGTGCCATTCAGTTTGGGTAAATTTCGGACAAATTACGTTTATTAAATACACAGATTAGCAGTGGCGAGTGCAGAGATATGAGAGGGGGAAGAATGGTGGGCGGTGGGGTGGCACAGGGGCCCACCCAACACCCTTTTTTGTTATTTTTTGTTGCATTTTTTACGTGAGCGCGTGCAGGGTTTTTGGACTGCATAGGTAAGTAATAGTAGCAGTCATTTGTTGTAATTAAAACGCACATGACTGTTGAGTGTGCCTTTAAATTATACAGCTTCTGTGTAGCTTATGGGTTTTATTTACAAATTAAATATTATCCCAAGATTATGTTTTTTTATACAGTATAATTTTAGAAACGAGCTTTTTAATTTTAACTGGATTCTCATTTGTTTGTCGTTTGCAAATGAAGCGTATTTTTCTTCAAAACAATTATCTTCGTTTCAACATGAAACATATAAAATAAGTCGTCATTTCTTTAAAAAAAAATAGCCTCTTTCCTTCGTCCTCGCCACTATCACCTAAGGGCTAGGTACAACCCGTGTATCCCGATTATGTAACATTGAAAAAGGTCCGTAGATAAGTTGGACAGCCACGATTCTTGAGCGGGGCCGGGTGTCACCGTGGACAGAAGATAGCGCTGATGAGGGTCACTCGTGACTCTCGTACCCCATTTGTACTTGTACAAGCTTTCCTTTTATTTAAATATTGGTTAAAGGTGGTTATTTTTTCGTTTTGTTTTTGTTTGAAGTTTGCTTAGAAGGGAAAGGAAAAACTTAAATACTTTGCAATTTTTATAATTCAATATCTACGTGATTGAATGAAGGAATCATGAATTTAAACTATTATTAAAAATAGACAATTTTAGACATGATATCCATAATACATAATACTTAATTTTGTTTGGTAATCATCACTACATATTATAAAATAAAGTCACTTTTACTTTCCCTATGTCGCTTTGTATGATTCAATCTTTAAAACTACGCAACGGATTTTGATAGGGTTTTTTTAGTAGACAGAGTGATTCAAGAGGAAGGTTTTTATGTTTATAACATGCATAATATATAAGAGGAACACTGATAATTTTTGAGGTTTCTAACACATGTCGCAAAATAAACACATTTTTTTGAGCTTACATTGCAAACGCTGGCTGAACCTTATGAGATAGATCAAAATAATGTACTACAGTATTGTAGACCTTAAAAATGCCTACAAAAAAGTCAGCGACACCATATGTCTACCTACATTATGACTTCTTCATTATGACTACTTTTTTATGTTTGAAAAGTTAATTAAAATGCCAGTCGAAATCAGAGCCCACTATTTGTTCCTTATTATTAATCCTTATAAAAATAAATTCGTCATAAAACGTTATATGAAAGATATTTTTTGTAGCAGCAGATCTCTTTTTGAATTATTGGAATTGGTTGTTTCATTCAGGAGATATCACGATTTATTCAAAACTTCAAAACTAAACACCAGAAAAAATCCGCGTTCCGCTTGCGCCTCTGTCGGCCGCCTGCTACTTGAGTGTTTCTCTGCCTAACCCGCGGAGTCATTCTGTTTGAAGGTGGTGGAACTGGCTATCCATGGACAATAAGGTCGATGTATCTTGCAGAGTCAGATATTGGCTGATCTGCGGCACAGTAGACATTATTTTTATTGAAGGGCCACCGTTTCTTGAGGAAGGCTTAGGTAGCTACATATATCATTTGTCCACGTGCGAAGCCGGGGTGGGTCGCTAATTTTTAATATTCTATCTTCGTTATTTGAAAATTGTTAAAATATTTATTAGTGAGTAATTTATGTTTCATGTAATTGATTGAATAATATTAATGTAAATATTATGTAAGTAGGTATACACACAAATAAATAAATAATATTATTATTAAGTAAGCATTTAGTTTTCAATAAGATTCTGTATTTTTCTTTTTTTTAATTACCAAGTTTACCTGCTCTTGTTTGATGGAAAGCCTTTTTATACTGGAAGGCGATCCACGTATGGTTGGGAAACCATGTGTGGGTTGGTTTCCAATTTGAAAGGATGCAGCACAATACCAGTATTTGATATGGAGCGTCTCACTCAGTTACTAGATAATACAATACCTTGGCACACTCCGTGATGTAGCGGGAGCGAACGCGGCCGCTGCGCAAGGAGGCGCGGTTTCGATCCCCGGCCAGTGCAAATATCTGTATGCATGTATATGAATATATACGCATATTGTACGTTACGTATTTGCATCGCTAACAGGGGTGTTCGGCACTGATACAGGTACACAGGAGCTAAACTTAGTATTCAGGAACACTCTTAGAGCTGCTGAACCTTGGACAAAACTATCTCTGCATTGTGTAGATTCAATTTCTTAGTATTGTGTAATTGCATGGCACACGTGTGAGCACGATGTACTTTCTGTAAAGCATATATTTGTTGAGTTATTTTAAATTATGAATTGTTGTTTTTTTCCTTTCAGCGTACAATATATTTCTGCATCGTTCTCACACGGTTGATTGATGAACATGAATGATGTAATCAAATATTTGTATCAATAGCTTGATAATTTAAAAGAGTGTCCATGGAGTTTCTTGCCTGTTCTTCTCCATAGGTGCCTACTCTTTATGCGACTAGATTCATCTTACTGACTGACCGACCTTCTGACAATTCAAACTGTAACTGGTTTATTTGAAATAAATGTTTTGATTTTTATTTGCACTGGTCTGGTCATGCTTCGGAAAGCACTCTAAGGCGTTGGTCCCGGTTGCCATACGAACATCTAATGGCAGTCGTTACGGATTTTGGGCATTCAAAATTCCATCAATTGGTCTATGCTTCGATATCGCCTTCGGGTTGTGGAGGTCAGACGGCAGTCGCTTCACGGAAAATATCAAAGTTTAACCAAAATCAATAGTCAGACTGGTAAAGGGGACCCCAGACTCCAAAGCTGCTTAATCTTCGAATGCGACTGGAAGTAACGCTGATATGATGATGATGACAATACCTTGGCAAGACCATAGGTTTGTCAATTTTTTTAGGCTTTTTTAAGCAAAGATCCACAAATGGGAGCCTATGAGACTACGTTTATTGCAAGTACATTAAAAAATAATAAAGTTGATTGATAAGTTCTAATCAGAAGGATCATACCTTTGGGGAATAATTACAACGTCAACATTGGTAACGATTCAACTAAATTTAAGTAAAATGCAACTTATTCCTTATTAGTTTAGTACTGTTAAAAAGCCAGCGCCTGACCTAAATTGACGTATATTTATTAGCCAAATTTTAAATCACGTCTACACTGTCTATGAACCACATTAATTTGACAGGACGTCACGTCGTTACGACGTCAGGTCATCACGGGCCACTGCTCGCTGAATAAGCATCTCCATACAATAGGCATAACGGACAGCCCTCTTTGCAGAGCCTGCATAGAGGCTTATGAGACAGTTGCGCATGTACAGGCGTTACCCAAATTAGAAGCAAAACCATAGGGGCACCAAGATCTTACACAGACGTTCTCAATAGGCTAGGAGACTTAATGAGCTTCTGGAGAGAGGTAGGCTGGCTGGAATAACCGCCAAAAGCCGCCATGGCCCACGAACAATGATCCACTGGATGGAGGGACTGGATGAGGAAACCAAACCCGTAACAAAGAACATAGGACAGTACTAGTTTAGTCCTTAGTCCTGTCACACGTATTTGTCTTCTGTTCTTTTCTTAATGAAATAGAAAGAAAATGGTATCTACACTGTCTTAAATATGGTTTAGTTTATGAACAATGGCAATCGGCGCTATTGTAAAACTAAAAAATATGAGTAGCTACTGGTTTTGGTAGAATTTGAAAATTTGTAAAAGCATTGCATGTAGAATGTGCAATATTGCGAATTTGTACCGAAACCGACCAGTAACAAGTTGGACTGTATTTCAGCAACTTGCCGATAGCCAAGATAACCAAACGTTTAGTTAAACGCAGGACAGTTCCTATATCAGTAAATTTCGTTTTGATAGTAAAACAATTTTTATTGCATAATTTAGGTTTTTGATCTGACACATTTTTCGAATATATTTATAATGAAAACATGGATTAGCAAAATTCTTTAAAATGATTCAAATTGAGATTTATAGTACGTTGTGTAATAATATGAGTCCTGTGTAAACCAAAGTGCTGAAACTTTAGTTGGTAAGTTTACATCATGACATGTTCAAATCCCTTTGTTGCCTAATTTTTTTTTTTCTTCGAATAGACCAAGTATACAAACAACCTGTTTTATACGAAAAGTAAAATATTTTCTAAAGTTAATATTTTTCAAAATTGTTATATAAAAACTCATTCACTCAATCATTTTATCATTTCAGTTGTCGCATCGCATGAGTCTCCCGAGATTCCACATGTTTGTAATTCCTAGACTGATTTGATTTATTTCTTTTCAATGCATGTTCTACAGCGAACTTTTAGTAAAAACTGTCTGGCGCAAAAAGGTAACTATTTTTGTATTTTGAACTTTATTCCAACTGCGGTAAAATACTTTATGCAAAATTGAGAACCGTTCTAAAGTAGCCCTTTGCCTCTATTTATAACTTCCCTGTAGTAGGACTGTTTCTTACCATGAATACCACCAAATTCTGTCCGAACCAACACCAAAACTGACGTCACACTACCAAAAGCAGCTGGCAAAGGCTAGAGAGGAAACAGTAACTGAATGGAACTAAATTCCAGTCGCCTCCATTGGTGGTACAGTCGCGACCGTTTCACTAGCCGGACTCGTTGGAATGCTGTTAGCAGTAGGTACTCAGCGCGACTGTTCGCTTATATGTACTGCTGAATTGGTTTGAAATGAATGCTGGAAATTTTGCATTTGGCAATGATGTTTTTTTAATTAGAATTATTTATGTTCTATAGGATAAAACTAATTGTTGACTGTTGGCTTACTAAATTGATATTGTATTTAGTATAAACATATAATGAAAAAAAATATGTGTTTAAAAAATTCATGTCGTGGGGAATTTTTTTTTATGAAAATAAATGCAATATTTATCGTAAAAAAAACTTGCTAACGGCCTCAGTCCTACCCACCCAAACATTTACCAAAAACGGCGCCTAAATATTATTCTTTAACATTCAGAAAACATACCCACATAATATCATAAAATATACTATCAAAATGCGAAAGTAAAAACCCGAAATAAGACACCGCCTTTTGTTTTCATTGTTTGCGTACCTATAACGAGACACGAGCAACGTAACAAAAACAAAAGAAAATGGCTCTATTATGTGAAAACAACCCAGAGACTACCACGGTTATATTCACCCGTGGGCTGAATTTATACGATATACTCTGTATTCAGTTAGACAGCCTTATCTGACACCTCATACGCGCTCAAACACCTCCTCGAGCATCTTTGTTCCCTAGTACCACGAGGGGGGTTAGGTCTCAAACAACGCTGGTTAAGAGAACATATTTCGAATATCCAGAAGTATAAATTTCTCCGGTAAGCTATCGACTTACTTTTTATATTCGACGGAATCGTGGTATCGGGAATGGGCCACTGTTTTGAAGACAAACAGGGTGTGCTGGTTGAGCCGTTTTCTGAAATCCTTGTAACCTATGCGCCATGTATATCTTACGTGTTTTTGTTTATGATTTGTTCGAGTGCCTGCTACCTAATCTTGAACAGAAAAAACAGCTCTTTGGATAACTTTTGTTGTTGGAAAATCAAGCAAAATAAATGAATCTTTGTCTTAAAATAAATTTCGTATGTAATAAAATAGTCAATTTTATATTAAAATTCAACCAAAGTAATGTGAAGAATTTTTTGATGACCAAGGAGCACTTCACTTTTTTCTTTACTTATTGAATGAAGCTTCTATAACTATGAAAATAATTTCTTATCCAAACCAGACTTTTCGACGAAATAGGAGTGATCTATGTAGTAAGTGTAAGTTGTGTTCACATGTTTTACAAAGAAATACAAACAAGACAAAACGTAGTGATTTCCATAACACATAACGTCGATATAAACCGCCCTATGTTCTTCAAACTGTTAAATGCACTAAAAAGCCGTGGTATCTGTATGAAAAACACAAACAGGATAAAAACTGTAAAGAATAAACACTAGACCGACTAAAACAGCAACTCCGTCTGTGAAATTGTTTAAGATTTTGTTTTATTATCAAAAATTTTAGTTTTTGTCTGTTTTTTTTTTTATTATTGTTATGCGTCATTTTTGTCGCAAATAAATGTAGTTTCTTTCTAGTCTTTCTTTCTTTTTTTAAATACAATAAAATGAAAACAAGATTATGTCTACACTTTAATAGCGACTGACCTCCGAGTTGCTTTTCGCTCTACTACTCAAACTTGTCAGATACGAAACACAGACCACATCTAGTTTTAAACACAATCGATTGACGTGTTAATGTGTTTGCCTAACCTTCTTGCACAAACAAAATCATCAATCTAACTTAAAAATAAACATTATTTCCAATCTAACCTAAAATACAATCTAACTAAGAAATAAACATTATTTCCTAATCTTTTTTTTTAATAATTATAAACTAGTGCTTGACTGCAATCCCGCCCGGGTGGTAAGCAATGATGCAATCGTTGATGGTAAAGCGCACTAGTATAAAAACTTAGGAATAGGAAGGATGGCGGCAGTTAGCGAAGTGATACAATGTTAAACCCAAGATCAACACGACCAACGATGCTGCGCCAGACACACAACAACATTTGGCGCATCGTGCCCGGCACACATCGCAACACAACTGCTCAGACCCGTCCCCCGTACGGCTTCACCAGACATCATGCCGGAACACGACGAATCGCTTGGCGGCAAGACCTTGTCTGGTGGGTGGTAACTACTGCCGGCGGCCGATGTTATGGCAGAGGCGAGAGAAGGTCTGGAAGTCTTTAAGGCAACATCTATAATCATTTTCTAATTTCAAATTACAAAAGTCTGCATACAATTTTAAGATAGTTTTAAAATTAGTTAGTTTTTATAACCCTTTGCATGACTAGGGGTCAGACTTTCGGTCTTCTCGACTCGGTCAAAGATGTTGCCGTGACAATTGTCTGAATTGTTCCATATTGATGATGGAACGGAGATAGGGGAATTAAATCATGCAATTCCCTTGCACACTCACCAGAATGCATCCTATAGAAGATCGAAAGACTGGCTACTCTACGCCTGTGCTCCAGGCTTTGGAGACCGTTTCTTGTTAAATCTTGGTCGCAAATCAGCCTCTTCACACGCCTCTCCACTGAATCCAAAGCAGCCAGGTGACATTTCGCAGCACCGGGCCAAATGTGGCTGCAGTACTCCACACACGAGCGGACTTGTGCTTTGTACAACATTAGAAGCTGCCTTGGTGTGAAGTACAGCCGTGCCTTTACGATGACGCCAAGTTTTCTGGCATTCACCTTGGCCTTGGACTCAATAAACCGCCCAAAGTTTAGGTTCGAGGAAGTCTCAACTCCCAAAATCTGAAGGCGGTCGGTGCACTCCAAGGATACATACATTTTGACAGTTCAACAACATTCATTGCGTTATGTATTATGTTGAGCAGACACATTTTTCGAACATACGGAGCAGTGGATTACCAATTTGCTTCATTATGATTCAAGTTGATAGTAATAGTGTGTTACGTAATTAGGGTGCTGATCGATCGACTTGTAGGGCTTCTATTATTTAGCCACGAGCCCCTCTATGTGACTTTTATCTCTTATTCTTCCGAAGGGTGTATTTCTCGATCATCTGATAATTTTATGCCGGGAATAATTTTGAAATATCGACAGTTGTTTCGTATAAAAACTATCAAACGTCAATTTTATATCTCGAAACTGGAGATGTAAGAATCAGCTTTTAGTAGGTTAAAAGCAATATACTTATATGATACGAACAAAAAATACCCAGTCAGATAACAGAAGATGATCCGCTCTTGAACCGTCCCTAAGCAACTAAACTAATCAATCAAAAGACTTCAAATATTCCCTTAGTCCAAAAAAATCAATACTATCAATCGTGGAACAGTTACACCTACAAAAATGACAATATCAGATAATATAGGTAAGTACATAGGCATAGAACAGGCTACCATCTACTATATGTTACAAAGGCCTTAACAAAAGCAGTTTCTAATGCTTACGTTCTCCAACCTTAATCTTTTTGTACCTCTAATTAAATTAGCAAAACCCAGGAGCGCGGAAACTGGACACGCACACTGACACAGACCCTTTTCGTACACACACATACACCGCACACAGTTAGAGGACGCCGTAAAGTGAAAGGACTGTGGAGTTGTGTGAGTGAGATCGCCGTGCGTGTATATGTGTGTGTTTTAGTTAAGGGTCGTCATTTCTCTTGGACCCTCCCCCGTAGTGTCCGCAGAAAGGTGAGTTAAGATGGAATTGTATAAAGCTGTTGATACCACTTTTAAGTTTTTTATTTGATAATTTTTCTGAGTACAAAAATGGAAGTTGTTACTAAATATGATTGGAGCTTTCAGTAACTTAAAACAGCATGGCCATTTCTACCATCAACCTACCAAGAAACAGAACATAATAATGGAATACTTATTGTTAATAATTTGTGACAGATTTCTAAATATTTTTGTAATCAGTCATAATGTCTTTTGTTTCTTTCACTTTTATCCGTTGCAAATGAAGTGCCTTTTGTAAACGTAATTTTATTTTCCATTTATACTGTAAACAATTGCTGCTCAGAAACTTTGTAGTACATACTTACTGAGAGGAAAAAATCTCTACATTCGAAGACGAAGATATATTAAGTTATAGTATCTGTAACACAATTTATAGAAGCATTCATTTTATTTCTTTGATAAATATTTTATATGGATATAGAGAATACTATGAATTATTATTATGTATTTTAAATAATAATATGAATTACGTTGAACGTATTATGTAAGGCCGCGTCCCCATCATGTTCGGCGCGGTGCCGTATCCGTACATCGTCACGACGCCGCGCCGTCGCCGTTCCACGGCACGGTGCCGCCGACAGGTCGCCGTCCATGGCCCATTCAGTCCAGTCGATATTTCGCTGTTGAATGTATTGGTTGAATGGGCAATGGACGGCAACGCCTCCGAGCGAGGTAACACTATATCAGTCGTGTTTTTAGTGTGTGCAGCCGGCTTCAGTGAATTATAAGACGTTGTCGCGTCATAAACAAATGTAACGGTATTAACAACTCTACACATTTCTAACAGACAAACAGACGTCCCCCAGCATCCTCCCTCGGACTTTAATATTGATCAGTGTCCGGTGGCGGTCAGGTAGTGTCGGCCACGAGCCGGCGCATGCGTCATACCTGCCCTTAGAGCAGGCTCTTTGTTGCAACTATGTATGGCTTGTAGGCTGGGCAACTTATTTGTTTGGGGATAAATTGACAGGTTTTTTTGGTCACGTGGTATTGAAAACTGATATAGGCAGCTGACAATTTTTTATATAGATACTCAAAGGATTGATTTTATATACACTTTTCTTACTTTTTTTTGTGCAAATATTCTTGTCAGATAATAGACATTATTATCTTTTGGCAGGTTTTTTACATTCAGTTATGATTTTTGTTACTAATTAGTTTAAAGATTATAACACAGTTATGAATTTGCAATGGAGATCATTATTGTAGGCTCTACTGCTTATTAATATTAATAATAACCTTTATTCACGAATATGAGACAAACAGAGTTTACAATTATTTTGACAATAAAATTAGATATTTGGAGAATGTTAACAAGTAGAATGTAACATTTAGTTTGGTAATTAATTTCAGAATAACAGCGTAATTACGATGTAGGGGCACATAGGTTCTACTGTGGTTCTGTAGTTTTAAAGTGTTAATTAAGAGATATAGCTTTAAATCGGTTACTGATAAATAATATCAGCATGTTTGGATAGTTTTTTTAGAGATTTCGCAATAGACAGGTGTCCTACAACGTACTGTGATCGGTCATCCTAACCGATATTACAAAAAGTTAGTCTATTTGTTGTGCTTTCCCGCTATAATGGCTGAACAGACTTGGATGAAATTTGGCACACATATAGTCCATAGGCTTCTTTGCTTTCTGGGTCGCAGACGAAATCGCGGACAACAGCAATTAGACGCAATTGAACAGAAAATACTCAAACTACATTAAGTTACATCGTGCACGCATTTCCGCAGCTTGGGCAAAATGGCGTGAGATAACAGATGTCATTTGTGACCCCAAAATGCCGATTAAGCTTAAGGGACAGGTCTATAAGACCATCATTAGACCTGTCCTTCTATATGGTAGTGAGGTGTGGCCTGTGCTTGAGGGACACAAGCAGGAGCTGCGTGTCAGGGGGATGAATATGCCGCGGTGGATGTGTGGAGTGACGCGGAAAGATCTCATCAGGAATTCCCGCATTCGTGGCAGTCTCCATGTCCGTGACATAGCAGACAAACTGCAAGAGAGTCGCCTGCGCTGGTACGGTCACGTCTTACGTAAACCGGTATGTTACGTGGGTAACAAATGTCTTGCCATGGCGTCCGCTGGGCCGGAACCAGCGAGGCAGGCCAAAGAAGTGCTGGCTTGACGTTGTAAGAGATAACATGCGTGCCAACAATCTCATACCACGGGATGCCAGAGATCGAGCGAAATGGAGGCGTATTAGTAGGGAAGCGGATCCCGGGCTCCAACGCGAAAGCCACTGATGCGACCGAGATTATACGCTGAGATGATGATAATGATGACATTAAGTTACATCGTTATTTGAGGCCTTTCTATTTAACTACGCATCCAATTGTTAATAATAATTTTGATTTCGTATTCGTCATTTTCCCTCAATCTCAAGATATAAGCTTCTGGATCAGAGACGAAATCGTGGACAACATGCATAATTAGCCTAGAATGTTTCCACTCCTCACAGGCCTTCTCTCGGTGAGAGGAAATGGGCCGTATTCTACCACGCAGGAACAGTGCGGGTTGTGTAGATGTTACTTCGAAGTTTTGCCTCTAGAACATGCCTCACGATGTTTTTCTTCGCCGTTTTGAGAGCCAAGTAAAGCGCCTGACGTTGATCAAACCTACACCTACAACTGAGGCCACCACTGCCCTCTGGATAACGTGGACAACAGCTCGTATTCAATAAAGCAAAAATATGGAGTAACATCTCTCTCATTCTCGGTGGTAGGCCATAACATCGGCCGCCGGTAGAAGTTACCACCCACCAGACAAAGCCTTGCCGCCAAGCGATTTGTCGTGTTCCGGCATGATGTCTGGTGAAGCCGTTCGGAGGACGGGTCTGAGCAGTTGTGTTGCGATGTGTGCCGGGTACGATGCGTCAAATCTTGTTGTGTTGGGAGTTTGGTCGTGGAGGGTCTTCAGATCAATCTCCCTTTGGGGCAGCATCGTTGGTCGTGTCGTTGGGTTTAACATTGCATCACCTCGGTCAACTGCCGTCTTCCTTCCTATTCGCTCAGTTTTGCTGAGTGAATAGGCTCTTAATAAATTAGCGCGCTTTACCACCAACGATCGCATCACTGCTTACCATCAGGCGGGATTGCGGTCAAGCGCTAGTTTATAATTATTAAAAAAAAAAAATCGTACACCATATCTCTGTAACACATGCTAGATTCAAGTCTAGCACGTGTCACATAGCCCAGTTACCGGTCATCAAACGTTTTGTTGCCAATATCCACGTGACGTCTCAACTGTTTATTAGTTCGCCATATAGGCTAATAAAGCATTATCTGAGAAACGGTGGTTTGCTGACTATTCCAAATATATTCTAAAGCCCTAATAGTTAGTCAAATTCCTTTTCCTAGAATTGTCCATCTAGTAGTAAATGATATAATTTAGTCGCCCTCCGTGGCGCAGCGGTCAGCACGCCTGCCTGCGACGTGAAGGTCACGGGTTCGATCCCCGGCCAGGTCATGACGGAAAATGATCTTTTCCTGATTGGCCTGGGTCTTGGATGTTTATCTATATATGTATCTATTATAAATATAGTATCGTTAAGTTAGTATCCCATAACACAAGTCTTGAACTTACTTTGGGGCTAGCTCAATCTGTGTGATTTTAGCCGTATATATTTATTATTATATAAAAGCGTACGTAGTCGTGGTACAGTGAGCCAAGTGGGGTTGTGCAGTTGTCAAATGTCTTCGAGGTTTTTCTTTATTATTTTTTAATAATTATAAATTAGTCCTTGACCGCAATCGCGCCTGATGGAAAGCAGTGATGCAATCGTTGATGGTAAAGCGCACTAGTTTATTTATCCTATTCACTTAAATAAACTTAGTGAATAGGAAGAGAGGCGGCAGTTGAGCGAGGTGATGCAATGTTAAACTCAAAAGTTGAAACTTCGAAGACATTTGAGAACTGCTATGCTGGACCAACGACCAAGGAGGACATGAAGGTTTCCCCGCAATGTTCAGAGAGCCGTGGTGATGAAATAATTTACAAAAAGTAAAACGTCTGTCTCAATTCGAATCTAGGATTTATAACACCTAATCCGCGACCGTTGCCACTTATCCATCATTGCGCCGCGATCATAGTCACAACCCACAGGCGCTTCCAGGCTTCAGTTGAAAATCAGCGTAAGGTGATTACTATTTCTGCCATGTGTGAAAATACGATCTAACGCTTTTCCCATGTTATTTTATTCATAAACGTTGTTTAAAGTTAACTAGTGATTAGCGTTTCTCTAACCATACATTTTTGACCTTTTAACGTCACTTTATGAATAAACACCATAGTGTCTAAGCGGTTTATTCATAAACGAGGGGGTTTATTTATACAGTATGTTAAGAAAACCCTGTCCGACCCGTGAAGGTGTTGTTAGGTATCGATAACTGATTCTACTAATGCATACATAACCGGGCTAAACTTAAAAAAAATATTTCGCAAAAAAGGTAACTTAATAAATGTGCGTTAAGCACCCTTACGCGGGCGGCGGGCGGCGGGCGGCAGGGCACGCGGCACGTGGTCGCATCGCTATTCGCTCATAATAATACCTTTGTTGTAACTTTTTTTAAAATTACCAAATTTCGGGAAGTTGGAATTAATTCGCGGGAAAAAAGATTATTTCAAAATTCATTTGTATTGGTACTATGATGATTACGTAAAATTTTAAATTATATTTGGTCATGTGTTTACCTAACCTTTATTATCCTTATGGGTTGGATAGGGTTTTCTTAACATACTGTATAAATAGTTTCTAGCTATTGCTCCACCTAGCTTGAGGGTGGCCCAACTTACTTTTACCAATGCGCAGTCTCCACTCAAGAACACTTTCACCCCAATGGTCGTTGGTTATATATGGCAGATATGTCCGGCTCATTGCTACGCTACGTTTTTACGACTCATAAAATATTGAGATGTCTTAATTTATGAAACCAACTCGCACCAGGCCAGCGTGGTACTGCCCACTCCCTCTTACTGAGAGAAGGTCTGTGTCCCAATAGTGGGGACATTATAGGTTTATTATATATGTAATAGCTGACCCGGCAAACGTTGTTTTGCCATATAAATAATTGATTAAATTACCAAAATGGCTATTAAAAATAAGGGTTGATCGTAGAAGGGTGAAAATTGAGGATTGTATGTATATTTGTATATTGTATCATAAAAAAATAGAAATTAAAAATTTTGTATAAAAAAAAAATAGGGGTGGACTACCCCTAACATTTAGGGGGATGAAAAATAGATGTTGGCCGATTCTCATAGATACCGGATAAGCACAAAAAAATTCATCAAAATCGGTCAAGCCGTTTCGGAGGAGTTTAAGTTCGAACACCGTGACACGAGAATTTTATATATTAGATATAACAGTCGTGGTGGCCTACTGGTTAAAACACCAGCCTCTCAAGTATGAGTGCGCGGGTTCGATTCCAAGTCAGGCAAGTACTAATGTAACTTTTATAAAGTTATATGTACTTTCTAAGTATATCTTGGACACCAATGACTGAAGGTGAAGGAAAACATCTTGAGGAAACCTGGACTTTAAGTCTGAAATCGCCAGCCCGCATTGAGCAAGCGTGGTGAGTACGCTCAATCCTTCTCTGTATGAGAGGAGACCTGTGCCCAGCAATGGGACGATAAAAAGGTTGATAATGATGATGATGATGATATATGTATGTAATTTAGTAACAAAATTACATATAAATCTTATGCAAAAATCTCTATATGAAGCTAAAAACTGCGTCAGAATTTTCTGTGTAGATTAAAACAACAACGCGCTCCCACAGAGAGATACGAAAAGCGACTTTATTAAATAGTATGCAAAGATTACAATTAAGTTCTGAAGCCTTAAGCACAACAGCCTGGACACTACAAAAAAAAAACTCACAACATACAATAACAACACGAAACCAAATTTTACTTAAACTACCCCACTTTCAAGGCATTCCGACCAGTATCCAACATATTTATGCAAACCAGAATTTTCCACGAAATCATATAATAGTGAGGAACCATGATATTACGTTATCTGAAAACATTATAGTAAAAAGATTTCCCCGGTTTAATATCAAAGCGAAGTCCCTAAATTCCGTATCATGGAAAGAACACTTTCAATATTGGGATTGGTATCCCTCTGGCCGTAACAGGGTTTTATTAGATCCCACTAAAGGGCATCCCCGCACAAAGGTAGCACAAGAAACCCTTTTTCTACCTTACTTCAAATATATTAACTGTCCCACTACCTTTCATGACTAGGATATGTAGAGTGCTGGAAGTGACTAGGGTTATTATAAAAATAGGTTTGATTTATTAGAAATAAAATAAGTTTACTTGTCTTAAAAAAAAAAATATTAAAAATTGGGAGAAAATGTGCGTCATATTCACGCAAAATGATCGTAGCTCGGCATAATGCTAATTAGGGTCATTAGCATTATGTTGTGTTTGTTTTTCGTTAGCTGTCGTCTATGAATATGCAGTTACTCGTGCCTTCCTTAAAAGTTATTTGAGTTTCTTAGAGAAGTATTTTCTAGCATCAGAATATAGTTATACTTATGCTAGAAAATACCTATCTCAAAAAAACAAATCGTTGCAATTGACAATTAATATTTAATAGTTATTTTCCGAAATTGTAAAGGGCAAATTGCAAGAGAGTGAATGTAGGTATGCTATCTATCCTTATAATAATTAAGCTGTGATCTTAGATGTAAAAACTGATTAGTCTTGTTGTCTCTTTCAATGTTCAGTTTAATGAGATAGATCGCGCTAATTCCAAAACAGACAGTCAATTTGTATTTGATAAAAACGTAGCCACTTCCAGAACCACTTGATCACTGTACGGTCTGCTATTTGTATCTGTTGTACTTTTGTCAGGGGAAATCATGCCTTATATCTACAGTTATATAGACTAATAAGGCGTTGCCTGGCTATCGTTGCGATGGTGACCGACGATTACTTCGATATACATATAGTGAATATAATTCTGTGAGGTAGGTATAAGTTTGAGAAGAACTGATTTTTGATACATAATGGGGAGTCTTTTGGAGATTATTTTAGCTATGGAGTGTAGGGGAGAAAGAGATTTTTTAATTAGTAAAAGTTTCTAAAATAACGAATCTAAACTAATATGCAGATATTTGTTTTTGTACGATTGTTTGTTACGTTTTTACGCTAAAACTACAAACGGATTAGATGAAATTTTGCAAATGGGCAGACCATTAGGTACCTGAAGAAAGATACATCTAGTTTTCTATCAGAATTTGATCTTGAATCGCAGGCGTAATCAAGAGTAATAGCTAAAAATAAAAGAATGCCTCAATATAGTATATTCTAATCCATCTAAGAAAATGAACCTATGGAGGCAAAAAAAAAACCGCAAAAAGAGCACAGAACCTTTTTGGCTTATTATATGTATTACTATTGTTTTGCTTTTAGTATCACTGTTTTTTTCGTGATAGTTGTAAAGTCTAAAATAAACTTTCTGACTTGTTTGACTCACCTACATAATATAGTGATTAGCTTTTATGAGAAGATTTCTTACTCAGCCTAGTACATACAATTACAACACAGGCTACCCTCTAATCCGTTCATCACTCATGGTTGACTGACTAACTAGAGAACGCCTAAGGCGTCTGCCTTTGTGCGACAAATCTATTATTTTTCCTTTATTTAAAAAGAACATTGCCCTACCTTATGAATTACACCCATTTAAACTAACATACACAAATAGACCACAAATAAATGTTGAGTCCAATTATCGACCAAATACTCAAAAGTTTGCCCGAAATTCTTCTACCAACAAATATTTAGCAATAAAAATCTCTCTCTGCTCCAAACAAATATATTTACATGTACCCACGTAGTCTGCATCTAAATTCTTACAAACTAGAGCGTACGGACGTAAAGGAGTTCATATTTCATTCGGAACTAACTTTGGGAAATCAGTGGCTCGAACGATCGCGTGGCTCGGCCAATATTGCCCGGGCAGACAGATTTATGTACGAGTTTTGTAGGTATTGTGGAATAAAAGGTGCTTGAGTCATAGGCTTTAGTGCTTCTGATTTACTCATCATCATTTTAGCGTTAATCCCAGTCGCATCCAAAGCCTTTTTCAGCTTTGGAGTCTGGGGTCCGCTTTACCAGTCTAACTGCTGGTTTTGGCTTAACTTCGATGTTTTCCGTGAAAGGCATTGCAGTTAGACCAATTGTTGGACTTTTGAGGGCTCCAACAACTCGTAACGACTTACACTAGATGTTCGTATGGCAACCGGGACCAACGGCTTAGCGTGCTTTCCGAGGCACGACCAGAACAGTGTAAATATCGGGGATCGAACCCGCGCCTCCTTGCGCAGCGGCCGCGTTCGCTACCACTACGCCACGGAGGCTGTCAATGTTCTGATTTACTAATCAGCGTAATTTACGTTGTTGGGAATCTCATCGTGCGGTCAAGCAGTCTCCAGGCATACACCGACAGCTCCCCCGCCCCCCGCTCTTTATTCCAAGTCGCGCGCACTTGCCGCCCGCACGCTTCGTTAGCTTATTGAGAACAACTGCTCGAGCAGTAGTTAAGGTAAAGTTATCAATGGCAAGCTTCAAGGTGTTGAATGCGACTGCAATAGCGGTCGGTGTATATTGATCACTGACTAACTGCTCGTAACACGAAACAACTGCCCACTTCACCTCCACAACCCAGTAACTAGGTAATACGAGAGCCATTGGTCAGACTTTCGTTCTTCTGATGTCCCGAAATGACGGCCACAGATGCAAGGCTGACAGTCGAGACCAAAGGTACATCATATCCTCTTATTCTAACTAAATCGAAATCTATGCTGTTGGAGTGTTATTACGCGACTTTTTCTTCCCGACAAAAGAACTAGAAAATGAAGGGCGGACCTTTTGAGGGACTGTCTTATGTAAATTTGAAGTTCGAAAAGCAATGATTCTCACCCGAGTTTGAATAAATGACTATAAATATGTCACAAGTTGCCATACTTATGTATCCCATGCACAGCCCAAACATATCAGGAAAGACACGGTACCACAAATAAAGTACTTATATGATGCCATCTATTTTAATTCTCCCAATAAAACAGAGTTGCTTGTAATACAATCTTATATGACACGACACAGCCAATAAGAAACGGCCAAAACACGCTGTTAGTAAAAATGGATGCCCAGCAGAACAGAAAACATACTAATGGTATCATAAACTTACATATAAAAACCAGTCTAACTTTACCTATATTACAAAATATTTTGGTACAAAGGAGAGATCAAATAATGCTAGATGCGTAGATCTGAATGTACTATCGCGCCATTTGCGTTTATTGGCCATTTGGCCAGTTCGGAATTTGAAATCTGTGTTCATTCTAATTGATTCCTCCCCTTTCCATATTCTAATAAATTGGGTTCCGGGATTTATTTGCGTTAACCGAGGTTTTTACCCTTTCCGTTCGTTTTGGTGAATTCTTTGTTATTAATTATCATTTTTACTTTTAATTTCCAATCGTTTGTGGACAATTGTACATTGAAAAAGCCAAGTTAACGGTCACAGTAATACAAAAGACAAAATGACAGGATAAACAAACCACGAACCGAAATATACCAACTGCACTCAAATGCTATACAAATAAAAGAAATATTAAAAACCTCAATTTATTACAACTGAAAAATTCATCCAGCTACTATATTTGTGACGTCATAAAATTATATTACATTCGTCCGTAGCGGTCGTAGCTCGTAGCAGTTGTAGCGGCTACACTTTCATGACGTAGCGGGGTGCTACGGAGGGTGGATGGGGGGGTTACTGACCGCGACATTTGTTGCCAGTCCACCCCGGTTATCTCGGATAGCCGACTTAATGTACTTAGCTTGTGTATGTGTGTGGGAGTGAGTGTAAGAGTGAGTGAGTGTGAGTATATTGGGCTTTATTAATCTGTTGTGGGGATTTTACCTGACAATTTATTGAATAGGTTGTGGTTAACATTGTTTGTTTGGCCGCTGTAATGAGTTTATGGAAACAGAAAAGGAAGATTTCGGTAAAGGTAGAAGGAAAATCTCATTAAACATGCGTCCAACCATAACCACACGCGGTTTTTAAAACCAAACCACACTTATTGCCAATTTTTTTAAACAAAACGGACATCATGAAGTTTTTTGTTTAATAAGCTATAAAATAAATATAGAAGTTTTAGCTATAATTGGCTTATTGTTCAAATTATAATAATAAATCGTTTAAAATTACTAAATACGTAATAAAATTACTAAACAATGAATAACTGCTAGATTTAATAAGAAAAACCATGTTCTAAAAATTTACGAATTAATTTGATGAATCCAATTTACTCAAAATGATAATCCAATCGTCGGCTATGTACAGTAAGTTTTTTTTTATTAGCGGCCGCCAGCGAATTTGTTCGCGTGGTTTAGCTATGCTCCGCTCCTATTGATCGCAGCGTGAAGTTATACACTATGTAACAAAAACCCTGTTGTTCCTTTCAGGGACATATAATTTTACCTACAAGCACATCATTGATGATTTCATAATAAGAACACAGTAATCATTGTCTAGTCGAGGGGTCACAATCAAATACCTATTAAAACCGACAAATTGGAATTTTTTTTTAGAATATCTGATTTTATAAGTAATATAAATTGGCGGGAACGTTCTACTTATGTCTAGTTTCTTCATCCAGAATTGCAGAGCTAAGAAATCAGTTACAGATTATAAATATTAATAATTAAACATTTATTTTAATTATTTATGTTCAACATATTTTATAAATTACTTGCTTTATTACGTCCGTATGCCGATTCTTAAAACGTAGGTTGAAGGATCAACAGAGTTTATGTTACATATTGTATAGCCTAAAGCCTTTCTGTCTTTCTTTTCTATTAACTCCAACGCAAAAAGAATTTTTCAAATCGGATCAGTACTTTCTGAGATTAGCGCGTCAAAACAAATAAACAAACTCTTCAGCATTTTATATTAGTATAGATATAGATTATGTTAAACCCGGTAATATTAAGTAAGTATGACTAAAACGTTCAATTACCATCAAATGTGACCAGTACGCAAATTAAATTGTGCACATTCGCACAGCCCTACTCTGCGAACGGGGGTACAGATGACCGACACATCTCCCCCTCGGGGGCGGGTCCGGTGGGGTGAACTGACCGCCACCCTCACCCCCGGCTTATTTACAACGGATTTTATTTGCACACGACATGGCCGAGCTTACCCCTACTTTGTATATTTTGCTTAACTTGTCTGAGCTTGCTTCGTGTATGTTTTGTTTTGGGTAATTAACTTTAAGTACTATTTTCGTTAAAGGAGACTGCTTTTTTTTTTAAACCTGCCACACTTTTCCCACACACTGCAACTCCTGAAAGCCAGAATCAACAGTGGAGACCGCCAGAAAAACGCCGAGCAATGAAGCTCGACGAGTCCCGGAGAAACGAATCAACTGTCTTGGGGCCCGCAACGAAATTAATCAGAAAAGAATTGCGGAGGAGTAAGAAAAAAGACATTTTTCCACTTCCCTCCATAACAAGCAGGAGACAGAACAGAACTAGGCCAATCGGCACAAAGGGACATTATTGCAACTGGGAGAAGCCCAGATTGCCAAGCACCAAGGAATAAAATTTGATTAAGTAAATGAGACTGCTTTCGTAATATTTGATGGTAATCTTTTCGTGAGAGCTGCGGTGGTCTATCGGCTGCGACTTACAAGTTGTAGGTCTCAGGTTCGAACCCCATCGCTTTACTTTGTGTAAATTACTTCATCACCACTGCTCTTAAAACGGTAAAGGATAACATCGTGAGGAAACCGGCATGTCCTAGAGCCAAAAAAAATTTCTAAGACATGTGACATCTACCAACGAGGACTGGGCCAGTGTGATTAAATAAAGGCCCACATCTGTCACCGAGACTAGATCTGTGTCCCAACAGTGAGAACTTTAAAGGCTGTTTTTTTTTTAATGGGACAAAACCCGCCACACTTTTCCCACCCACTGCAACTCCTGAAAGCCAGAATCAACAGTGGAGATCGCCAGAAAAATGCCGAGCAATGAAGCTCGACGAGTTCCGGAGAAACGATTCAACTGTCTTGGGTTCCGCAACGAAATTAATCAGAAGAGAATAGCGGAGGAATAAGAAAAAAGATTAAAGGCTGTTTATGGATTTTCGTTAAATACTATAATATATAATAAATAATAATAAACTTTAGCACGCTTTACCATCAACGATTGCATCACTGCTTACTATCAGGCGGGATTGCAGTCAAGCACTAGTTTATAATAATTAAAAAAAATAATGTAAAATTAAATTATGATTACTTCGTATACATAAGATACTACATAAAATCTTCAACATTTAAGTAGGAACGAAAATGTTTAACGACACGTTACTAATGGGGTAGGGGTTGACTAAAAAAAACTAATTAGTCCGTCAGTCAGCTTTCCAAAAAATACTAGACACATATTTTTTCTTTTTCATATAAACAAAAAATTAAGACGACACAGTGCGTTGAAATCTCGCCACCACTACTGATCTTTGATACCTTTTATATTTGTCAATTGTTATTGATTTGATAAAACAAAATATACTTATCCAATATTTTTCTATAATCTGAATGGCTAAATAGAATCATTTTTTTTTTTACCTATAAAACATCCCTATTATAATTATGATGGTTGTCCGGTGATGGAACGGATTATAGGTCATTTATAGATCTTTGATAGTCATTGATGTATAATTAAATATCTCTACTTAGCACATGAGATTGTTGATATGTGAGGATGTGAGGTAGACTTCATTGTGATAATTATCGTATCAACCTAATCACTATCTATCAAGGCTCCCGTTAACCGGTTGGATCAAGGGCCTGATTCAAAAGGCAGAACTCTTCCTCGCATTTTAAGGAGGTGCCATTCTCTGGAACCCTAACCACCTTTAGTTTGGACCGTGCTCCTGCCAATGATGGTCTTTTATATTTTTAAATGCTTTTTCACCTATTTTTTTATGTTTTAAGAATGATTATTTAACAATGTTATTGTAAATATAGAAAAAGATAAATAAACGAATTAACAATTAAGTTTTAACACCAAAAACCGTACACGATTATTTCTTTAGGCAGTAAAACTACGCCACGACTCAGACACAGCTACTCAATGTTAAGAAAATCCATAAAAGAAAAGACTACATTAACATTAACAATGTCCTTGTATTATCATTCGAACAAGAGAAGTCCTACTTTTTCCGCCACAAATAACAACATTAACAAACTAAAATGGCAAACATATTCATGTCGTGGAATAATTGGACCTATCCGAGCAACTTGGAGAAAAATACCAGCTATCTCCTCAAAAATATGTTACGTCTGTACCAAACCATTGTCCTTTGAAAAAAGAATATCGCATAACGAAGTTGAGTTCCGACTTTATATCAAATATCATGCATGACGCGGCTCCCCCTGCCTCCCCGTAGGGGGACAATAAAAAATAATATATTGGAATATGTTGGAAATAACAGCGTATCATCCTTCGTGGATACCGTATGAGGACATTCGAGCAGACGAGTCCAGCCTCTTTTTATTGTCTCAGGGAACTGCTGACGTTCGTAACGACTTCTTGTTTGTTATATTGCCTTGTATGAATAAAATTATGCCAGCTACTCCCCGTTACAATGGCGGGGTAATAAGGAAAGTCAGCCGGAAAATTTTGATGGTTTATTAAAAATGTGTAGCGTTTCGGAAGCACGAAAATAACATATAATGGCTGTGTCGTATGTATTTCTTATAAATAAGTACATTTTATTTGGGAAAATATTCTTTTAATATCTTATCTAATACATGGAGCAACTGCCAATCTGCGCTCGAGAACATAATTACTAGTTAACACATTACGCCTTGGTAAAACTAGCTGTCAAACTTTCGAACAATCACTTCATATATACACCAAAAATAATACAACACTAACAGTTACTACTTCGTTCGCGTGGAGTTAGTTATTTGAACATTTTATTTTAACCCCTAAAGAGGTGATTTATATATATACAATATTATACTTCTAGATCATAATACCTATACAGCATACATTTTAAATAATTGTTGATATGCTCCGCTCCTATTGGTCACAGCGTGATGTTATATAGCCTAAAGCCTTCCTGGATTAATGGGCTATCCAACGAAAAATAACTTTTCGAATCGGACCAGCAGTTCCTGAGATTAGCGCGTTCAAACAACGAAAACAAACTCTTCAGCTTTATATATTACCTAAGTATAGACTAACAACGTACCTTTATCATTAAAACTAAAACACAACACCACAACACATTTCTGCACCTCAAAACTCGTTAGATCACTCAATCGATTTTAAAATCCGAACTGATCGATTGCGCACACGCATACCGTAGACGCGATCGTTAAGGAATGAATCAGGAAGTAAGGTAGACCCCGCGGGTCAGGTAGCGGGGTTTAAGAATTACCGGCGCGTTAAAGGGTTAAGTCACAAAAGGTGTAATTATTATTGGAGGGTTAAGGGGTATACAAAAGAACGAGACGGTTGCAAGGTTACCTTGAGGTTGCTCGCGTGTTATTCGGAAATGTGTTTCAGTGAGACTAAATTATTTTAGTTTAGTTTGATAAATTATCATTGATTTTGATTCGGTATCCATACAGATTTCTCTCGTTTAGTATTATTAATCAGTTCGTATATTGAACCATAATAATTAAGTTAAGCACTTACTTACCTATTTATTGTGGAAAACGCGTAACTTTCCATCTTAATCCCCCATCGTATCTCACTCAAAAAACACAACCATAGAACATTATGTTGTTCATGAACGGAAAACTAACGGTTAACTATATCAGTCAAACGTCACATAATGTCTAAAAACTGCTCACATTTTTGCAAGTCTACCTGACTACACTTTCACGTGTGAACCCACTGTCATCTTGCTAAAACTAACCCTTCACATGATACTCAATGTACCTGAAACGACCCGACCCAATAATTCATTATCGAACAATACAACATAAACTTATTTTTGTAGTAATAGTAATAACCCTTTTTCGCGCTGTATATGCGACCCCTTGCGAATTTTGACACAAATAAAACACCCGTACCGAACACAAATATTTAAGAAGAAAAAAACGCGTTCGTTTTTCAAATTTTGTCTCTGGCCATAAATCAGTTTTGAAATAACAAACCGTTGCAGTTATACATTTGATGTTTGAACTGAAGCGTATTCGATTGATATTTTAAAATGGTGTCTGCTTTTTATAACTTGACATTGCGTATTATATAATAAAATAATAGTATTACCGTAAAGTATTCGAAATATGAAATAACCTAAATCGTACCTGAATCATACGTACCTTTTAAATTAGATCAGGTTCCTTCTTATAAACTGTAAAAAAAACCTATAACTCTACAATTAGTCCGATTCCATTGTTAGAAATACAACAAAAAGAATCCTATAATTTGTCGAGTACTGCACTCATAGATCTAAGATTAGATTCAAAGGTAATTTCACACTTGACATGTGCCACCGTCTGCGCTGACTCATTCGCCTAATTTGTTTTTATTATGCAGATTTCTGATCTGATAAGTGAAGAGCCACTTCTATTTGCGTGATATATCAGACCGATTGAACTAGATTACTCAAGTGCTTCGTTTAATACTTACTATTGATAGTTGTGATGGATTTTGTGAAGGGGTTTAGTTTTTATTTTTATGTTAAAAAAATCTGTTATTTCTTAAACCCAGATAAGTGTATTATTTGATTAATTATTGAGAAAATCCACAATTTAAACAAGAACTTGACTATTTTGAAAACAGAAAGAAGAAAAGAGAATAAGAATATTTTTAATTTGTTCTAAAAATAAACTCAAATAAATTATTTGTATCATTAAATTCAGAAAACTTAGTTATTTGAGTATACATTTTATAAAATTACAAGCAAAAAAAATAAATAAAAAAAATACTTATATATCATCAATTTATTCTGGCACCCAAAGCGAATTTTAGCCTTCACAACTCAGAACAGCATTATAATCGGCAGGATATACATATACCCATCACCAGTGCATTAAAAACCATAAAAGAGGTCTAAGCCTGCATCTGCTCGGCATTATACTCAACTAGCGAATTAGAATAGGACCCTCTATGCAAAAATTGAATAGCGTACCACCCTATTATCATAGATCAGGTATACGCAAAAATTGCAACATTCATTCAAATTAATAATGAAATAATAAAAGTAGTCCGTGAGCAGTGAAAGGGTTAAGTCTGTATTGTTGAGAGAATAGGGTTCGACTATTGCGTGTCTTCCAACTGTATTCGGTGTCATATTGTGCGAATTATACTTCGTTATGATATGTTTTAGCGTGATTGTGATAGTATCAGGCCTGGTTTATCAATCTACAAGGTAATTACCTAACCTACTATCAGTAGTGATAGGTTAAATTTTGACACTTCGACAATATTCATCATTAAACTTTTTATCATCCCACTGCTGGGCACAGGTCTCCTCTCATACAGAGAAGGATTAAGCGTAATCACCGCGCTTGCTCAATGCGGGTTGGCGATTTCAGACTTCCAGGTTTCCTCAAGATGTTTTCCTTCACCTTCAGTCATTGGTGTCCAAGATATACTTAGAAAGGACATATAACCTTAGAAAAGTTACATTGGTACTTGTCTGACCTAGAATCGCACCCGCACACTCATACTTGAGAGGCTGGTGTTTTAACCACTAGGCAATATTCATTGGATTGTTTATGCTGTTGAGCAAACACATATTTCGAGTATACGCATCAATATATTAGGATAGCCTGCGTGGCGTAGCAGTAGCGAACGCGGCCGCTGCGCAAGGAGGCGCACGTTCGATCCCCGCGCAGTGCAAATATTTGTATGCATCTGGTTTGATCGTGCCTCGGAAAGTAAGTTTAGCCGCTGGTCGCGGTTGTCATACGAACATCTAATGGCAGCCGTTACGGGTTGTTGGAGCCCTCAAAAGTCCAACAATTGGTCTGCAATGCTTCGATATCGCCTTCGGTTTGTGGAGGGCAGACGGCAGTTGCTTCACGGAAAATATCGTTAAGTTTAGCCAAAATCAGCAGTTAGACTGGTAAAGCGGGCCCCAGACTCCAAAGCTGAGAAAACCTCTGATGCGACTGGGATTGAAGCTGAGATGATGATGATGGATCAATATATTAAGAATATGCCTCAAAATTATTCTTATTTGGTGTAACAGTGTCTTGTGCAATTAGTTATTTTTTTTATTGGAGAAGGACAAAAAAACAATTATTGTTCTGGAGTACTAGATACTATCTCAAGGGGTGTATGTTCAACTTAGGGTTTATACACACGAGTGGCTCTAACGGCTAAGCTAAATTGCAGCCGCTCGTGTATTTAAACACATTACTCAAATACACGTCATAACACATAGATGGTCGACGCTTGTCGACAGATGCAGTTGCCTCTGTCGTCGGATCGTTTCGATCACATTATTTTTAAACTTTCACCTTTTTTTTTGACGTGACAACGTCTATTAAATTGGTACGGCGTGGAGTCATTCTCGAAAACACCGTAACGGCCGAATCTGACGCCACACGGAGTCCACGCCTACTTTACCCCCACCCCTAAAGCGCCCGATGTGTAAACATGTAATAGACGTTGTCACGTTCAAATATCGGCAGTAGACGGAGTTCTACAGACAACCAATTTTTTAATAATTATAAACCAGCGCTTGACTGCAATCCCGCCTGATGGTAAGCAGGGATGCAATCGTTGATGGTAAAGCGCGCTAGTTTATTATCTATTTTTACTCTAAAAACTGAGTGAATAAGAAGGAACTTCGCAGATAAGCGAGATGATGTAATATTCTACCACACTACCAACGATGCTGCCCAGAAGGATATTGATCTGGAGACCCTCCACTAACAAACTCCCGACACAACAACATTTGGCGATCAACTGCTCAGACCAGTCTTCCGTACGGCTTCACCAGACATCATACCGGAACATGACGAATCACTTGGCGGCAAGACATTGTCTGGTGGGTGATAACTTCTGCCAACAGCCAATGTTACGGCCTACCACCGAATAAAACCAAACCATTTCAAAACGGAAATCTATTAATCATATATATTCATCCCTCGATTAAAAATTCGCTAATGAATCATTAACGTAATTAGTTTAATTAATGAGATATAATGATTATCGTAAGGTCGTTCAGGGTCACGAAAACACTTAACGATGTACAATTTCACACCAATCGACTCTTGACATTACCAAATATTGAACAATTGTCGAAAAAAAACATAAAAACGAGGGAAACGGGGTTAAAACGACATGTTTTGGGGTAAAAAAAGATTTGTGATATATGATTTTGAACAACGCTAATTATATTTGTATAGGTTTATACATACGGGGTCATTTGAAGTTTTTTTTTTCTTTTTGTAATTGATAGGGTTCAGTATTTTGGCGTTTTTTTTTTTAACTTGGATAATAATGATGGTTAATTTATTGCCGTGTCATAGGCTTATGAGAAAGTTTAACCGAAAGTTGTTTTTTTTCTCTGTTTTTATGTTCAAGTTTACTGTCGTTGTGTATTAATACACTAGCTTGATATTTTAATTACGTAATTAGTGACAAGTCATTTTGTATTAAATATGCACATAATTAATACAGTACCTAATTTAAGTTTTTGATTGTGTAAAGGTCTAATGAAAAAGGTTTAGAAAGAAATCATTGATTATAAACATACGTTGGGAAATTATTATACACAGCTTAAAACTAACAATAATGGCTGTAGCAAAACTTCAACTCTAAATTCGAACACTCTAAATTCCTTTTTCAAATAATTTCGACACAAAAAAAAACATTGTACAATCAATTCTATTTTGTACACTGGCAGCTTACACCGCTACCAACACTTCGAACTATATTTTTTTTTTCTAAAGCTATTGTAACTTTTTGCTAGAGTCAACGAGTGCGTTTTTTTTTAAACTTTTTTTTATACAAAATCCTATTTCTCGGATTTAAAAGGATTTAGACACTGTTGTGGCAACAGTAGCGTTTGTGGAGAACGATATTTGTTTTGATTTAGTGTATTTATTGTTCGGAACTTTCCCACGGATTTGCGATGTTTTATTAATTATGGCTGTGGATGTCACTGAAATATGTTTCTGTTGTTCAGTTGTATCGGTTTATTTTGGTTTCATTTAAATCTTGGAAACTTTATATATCAAAACTGATTGCTTTTTAATCGCGCGAATCTCTGGGACTACCGACCTTAAAACAATATTTTTGCATTTGATAAGCCTAGTCCTAGTCTTAAGGTAAAACGATGCTACGAACTTAGGCTACGAGGCTAGGGGTTAAGCAAAAATAATTATAGTCCAAAAGCACGCTAAGCTAAAATAAAGTAACAGACCACGTCTATACCTACAGAGTGGCGATTAGACAATCAAATTAAATAGTATAGCGGTTATAGCAAGTCTTTATCAGTCCCTTCGTATGAAAAGTACCTATACATTTTCTATTAGGTATACTAAAAATAAAACACTGAATTTTTCGGACTAAGTATATAAATTTGTAGAGAAAAAAAATACCTGACATAAAATTTGAAGGCCTGTAATGATATAAATAAGACCAACAAAGAAGTAACAATAATTCAATTCACTATAAACTTAATGGTATTTCGTAACAATACCATAAAATACAGAAAATAGGTTGCCCGATGGGGCCGACGGGTTCTCGAGTGGCGACTACGCACCGGAAGACGCAGCGTGGGTAGGTCCCGACAAGGTGGACCGACGACCTGGTGAAGGTCGCGGGATACCGCTGGATGCGGGAAGCGCAGCACCGGTCGTCATGAGAACCTTGGGGGAGACCTATGTCCAGCAGTGGACGTCATTCGGCTGAAATGATGATGATTATTAAATACTAAGAAAGGTGCTACGAATAGGCTGTTAATTATTTTAATTATGTATGTTTAAAATACGTAATCTACACTAATATATAAAGCTCAAGAGTTTGTTTGTATGTTTGTTTGTTTGAACGCGCTAATCTCAGGAACTACTGGTCGAATTAGAAAAATTCCTTTTGCGTTGATAGTCCATTAACCCAGGAAAACTTTAGGCTATATAACATCACGCTGCGACCAATAACAGTGGCGCATATTAAAAAAAAATCATATCGAACCCTACGCGGGTGAAACCGCGCGGCGCATCTAGTTTATAATACGTGGTTTCAATATTAATACGGTAATTTAATCCTAACCCCTACAGAATGCATATTTTAACTTAAAACATTCTTATTTTGAAAGGAAAACTTCTGCAACATCACTGTGATTTAAGTGTCGATGAAAGAAAAAGCGTCCGTAAAATTATAGGTACATTTGTCTCGTTATTTTAAAATCAAAATTTTTAAAGGTTTGAATTGTGTATTGTGTGAAAATTTGTGTAAATTGTAAACATGCTCTTTTTTATTATTATAAACTATTCAATATAATATATTCGCAATCCTGCCTGATGGTAAGCAGTGAAGCGATCGTTGATGGTAATACGCGCTAGTTTATTAAGAGCTTATTCACTCTAGCCTTCTAGAGACTTAAATTATAGTCAGACGGAAACACCGCCATTGGCAAATTGTTCTAATCCCTCGATATGAAAGACGAGGCGATACGCTTCGTTCGAATACACTGTAGAATTTGTATTCTATGTTAAACTATTCTTATTTTATTTTACGCGTACGAACTCGTGCGCAGGATAGCTTCTGCTAATCTGTAATATCATATTCCTAACATGTTTTGTTGTTTAATACTTCAAGTTACTGACACATCAATTTCATGTTTCATTGTAGGTCCAAGGCAGGGGATTCCAGCCCTCAAAATTGTATCATTTAAATTCCGCTCAATAATGCAATAGTCAAGATCTACGCCGACACCTACAAATAAAAGAAAATCGAAATACAATATTCATGACCATCAAAAATTCCGACCCTTAGAAGCCAACCAATTTTCGTCCCGAAAAAAATCGCGACAAATCCTAATTCACCCTGCGTCCCCTATTATTGGTATCCAATCTTACGACCCAATACTTGGCTTATCAACATTCGGACACCATAACAGGCATTCGTAGCCTCATACATATTTTAGGGGAAGCTCACCCCGTTTGGTCAACTGTCAGTAATGATTTGCTGCCGTTTCCCTACCAAACGCCCCCAGGAAAATTTTCCAAATTACCTTGAGCCGTCATTTTGTAGGAGTGTTAGAGGTGAAGGGGTCAAGTTATGCGGGATAGTTTCTAGGATCAGGGGCGTTAGAAAAAGTTAGATTATCTACAATTTTTTCGGACGCACGGCTGCCGGGGTGGATATCGGCGGAAAATATGGCTTCCTATTCGTATATATTTGGGTTTTTGTTATGTTTTTTTTATTTGCTCATTTTATGGTGTAGGTAACACTGTAACGGACTTGTTAGCTACCCTATTATGTATCCGAAAATAAATACATTACCAAGGTCACATCGGCTGCCGGCAGAAGTTACCACCCATCAGACAGTCTTGCCGCCAAGCGATTAGTCGTGTTCCGGCATGATGTCTGGTGAAGCCGTACGGAGGACCAGTCTGAGCAAGTATTGTTGTGTCGGGAGTTTGGTTGTGGAGGGTCTTCACATCAATCTCCCTCTGGCGCAGTATCGTTGGTCGTGTTATTGGGTTTAACATTGCACCAACTCGCTCAACTGCCGTCTTCCTTCCTATTCACTAAGTTTTTTAAGTGAATGGGTTTAATAAATTAGCGCGCTTTACCATCAAAGATTGCATCACTGCTTACCATCAGGCGGGATTGCAGTCAAGCGCTAGTTTATAATTATTAAAAAATAATATATATATATATAAGAAAAGCATTGAAATAAACTGGCACCAAACATTAATTAGCTTAGGTACTCCAAACATTTGCCAACTTCAGTCATCATCATCTCAGCGTTAATCCCAGTGGCATACGAAGCTTTTACGGTTTTGGAGTCTAGGGTCCGCTTTACCATACAGTCTAACTGCTGATTTTGGCTAATCTTCGATATTCTCCGTGAAGCGACTGCCGTCTGACCTCCACAACCCGAAGGCGATATCGAAGCATTGCAGCTAGACCAATTGTTGAACTTTTGGGGGCTCCAACAACCCGTAACGATTAAACATCCCTATATCTATATGTAAGTAAGTCCCCTTTACAGCGGCCACTATGTACAGAGCCATTAGCCAACAATAGCAACTTTTCCAACACATTATTAACGTACGCAATCGAAACGTCACCACCAGACGTAGGTTTTCGTTGCACAAACAAACATTTAGGTTTATTTGGTAAATATTGAATAAGTAACAAATGGAGACACATTCTCCGAAGCCTGTGTAGGTATGTTGACAGAACGTTACCTCCCTCAGCAATCATTTGCTGGTACCTCATGAGACCACTTTATTATTTGCACTTATTTTATTGCTATTTTTGTTTTTTACCCTGTTCGATTACATCAATATTGTTTCGTAGTTTTCCTATTAATTTTAAAATTCTTGGAATATATTCATATAAGATAACTCAGCTTGGTTATTAGCACCTATATCTTTATCATAATAAAGGCTAACGCAGATTGGGACAGGCCACCGCAACGCAACGCACCTTGCAGAAATCCTGCTCCGTATTCACTTTCTTACATTATCTATGACACTACGCAGAGTACAATCGGCACCCTAATTGCGTAACAAACAATTACTATCAATTACAATCAATTTGAAGTATATTACTTATCCATTACTCCATATATATTGAACAATGTGCCTGCTCAACAACGTAAATAACGCAAGGAATGTGGTTGAACTGTCAAAATGAAACCCAATGCTACTAATAGTATGTTACGCAATAACCCTGCGGGTCACTACATGATAACGCGTTAAATGCCGTCCGTTATGACAACAATAAACGTTTGGCTTAAGTCTCCAGTTCTTCATTCTCCTTGTAACCAGCGTAGCAACGTGACACCACCAATGGCCGACGGATTCGGCACAGCAAATAGCATTTGTGGGTTGACAAACAAGTTGCTTCGGCTATCCTGTTTCTTACCTAGTTAACGAAATAGGTTGGAAGTTTCTGGCTATGTTGTTCAGTTGACTGGATTTTATCTACCATTCTTTGACTGTTGAATGAAATGGCTATAACACTGTTAATTGAAAATTAATACGTCGTCTCTTTCATTACTAAGTAAGGGAGAAATTGCTGAATATTTATGATTTTATTACTGAGTATACACAATGTTTTTTATACGATACCGGAACGTTTGTTCAGAATAAGCAACTGAATCGATTCCAATAATTTATATACCATGTTGCATGTTATATTTTTTCCCAAATACATTTAGAAATTGTTGCAGTGTGGAGTATCTTCATTTGACAGGAATAAACTAAAATGTTATCTTCTATCCTTTTCTTAATGAAATTGAAAGAAAAATATACACTTAAATGTTCTAAACGTTAGATACGAAATAAAATAGCTATAAGTATAAAAATATATTCCACAGAAGTATCTCTTACTAATGTAAATACGTTTGAAAACATTTATTTATAAGGCAAATGGTTATATCAAAATATTATTTGCTCAAGACTGTTGAACCATCACAAATAAGTTATCATAACTTGTTATAGCGAAGGAAAAAATATGTTCGTGTTTGTTCGCCCTCAAATGTACAGAACTAGCTTATGTAGATTAACACACAGAAGCGGCAGATACGCTGGTAGGTATAAACATGGGTTTGAAAAGTCATACAGTAGCGACGTTAATCTAACATCTAGTTAATCCTGCTAGAACAAATGATCACAAGACTTTTCCAATAGGTGCATGAATTAAAAAGAAAATATAAACGTTTTCGGTGTTATCAAATAAATGGAAATAAATAAATAAATAGATGGACCGACGAAGCGTAGGGAGGCCCCCAACAAGGCGGACCGATGGCCTGGTGAGGGTCGCAGGAAGGCGATGGATGCGGGCAGCACAAGACCGGTCATCGTGGAAAGACTTGGGGAGAAGCCTTTGAAGAAATAGATTGACCTAGGCTTACAAAATACCATAATTTAGTATTCAGTCAGCTCAAAAAAGAACATACGTACCTTCTAATTAATTATTTTCATTGCGATTCTTACGTTTAAATACCTACGAATGATGCTTTGTTAAATGATATTATGTTTGGGTATGTAGCAATATATTTTAAATCATTTATGTACCTAGGCTTTGAACAAGTTAAACCACAAAAATATATCGTCCTTCACTCGCAATCCTCTCTGAGGCGCCACGTGGATAGGTACAATACTCTATCACACAAAATCTCCTTTCAAAGTCCAGACAGTCAATCACATACGCTCGACGCGTCTTCACCTCGCTCCGTCTACCGGAATAAAAGCCTCACATGACCTGAACACTGTCGCGTCTGTAAGTTTTTGTTGTCTATGTCTTAGATAGATGTAGGATATAAATAGTTGGTGGGTGGTGAAAATTGAGTTGAATGACGTGAAATAAAAGAGGCCTATATCCAGCAGTGGACTAACAGCGGCTGGTGATGAAGTGATGAATAAAGGGTGGAGGAAAAATGATGATGTGCTGGGAATGTTTTGCTTCTTCTTCTTTTTTTCACGTAGTGTATTGATTTTAAGTGTTTAGGCTGCTAATAGTGATCGGGCTTGCGGTAAGGCCCGGGCCCTTTTTTATTAAGTACTACATAGTACTTACACGAGTAGTAAGAAGTAGTTTTCCGAACGCCGAAAGTCGAGGGCACAGCAATTCGTTGGTGAATACCAATTTTTTTTTACTATATGACAACATATTTGTGCAAGTACTATGAATGACATCACAATAAACTCATAAAGATCCGTATCTAACCCGTCATTGACTTCCTATTTAACCCTCCAAACGTGCAAAGTAAACAGTTGCATCTCAACCCTTCGATAGTCGCCAAATCCCTATCTCGTGAGAAATACGGAAGACTCAACCCTGCACCTGGTATTCCGTAATAACAGCGAACAGACAAAGGAACCCTTTGATATCCGCTGCGGGTCAAAAGGGCCCTAAGAAAGAAAAGAGTAATCAAGGATTAGACAAACGTCAGGTGACGACAGATGTTTCCTAATTCGCGTGAAATTATTTTTCTTTCAATTTAGCGCCATGTTTTTGATAGAATCTCACGTTGGCTGGTGATGTGTGAAAATTAATAACCCTTTAGGTTTTTATTATTGCCTAATGCAGCGATGGTTAGGCTAACAGTTTTTTTCTGAAAAATACATGACAGTTATTAATATTAAAATGTCTGACTTCGAGTACGTTTTGGATCAAGTTCTGAATCAGAAGGAGAACTGGGTATTTATGCCAATATAGGACGAAAACAACTATTTGTGTTCACTTAATACGCATAAAATCTAAATATATCTTTATTTTATTTTATTTATAGAATTTCACATGATCTAATTCGTCTATCAGAAATGAACAAAATATTTCAATTTTTTTTTTTTAAAAAAGCTTGTTTTAATTTTATTAAAAGAAACATACCCTCCGCTAACAAACACAATACACCTACAATCCACGTCAATCTTCAATACGAAACCACTTCAAATAATTAATACTCATTGAGAACATCGGTCAACCCTCCAAACGTCAAAGACCGGATATAAACTAACCGCCTTTTCTTTGCGCTTCACAATAAAAAAAAAAACTATAAAGGTGCCGCGCAAAAGGGTTGGTAAGAAAAAACGTAAAAAAATCAGCTAAGTATTAGTTGTACTCGCTGACGAAAGGGTTCCGTCCTTGACACCGTCATAACATGTATAATATTTATTACTTACTATGTATATCATCGTCATCAATTTAAATGTGGTCATATTTTATTAGTAAGTACTTTATTTAAAAAATATACGTTTCTTGTATGGGGTACTCCTTTTATTTTTTTAATTTATTGTTTATAACAGAATTATTTTCCAGTGTTGTGTGTGTTTCTCAGTTAAAAAGACACAGCCTTGTAAAAATCCAATGGATGGACGTATGAACGGCGGAGCCTTAACAACAGTGTCCCGTTGGCAATATTTCTGTGCGGAACCCCAAAAACTTAAGAAAAAAAGAACTACCTTGGCAATGTTACGCCAATTTTGCTTTCAAGGGAAATTAGATATCCTCTTACAATGGCGACGGGCTTTAACCCTTTTGTGCGTGTGGGAAAAACTGTAGGATCGTATTAGGTGTCTTGGTAACAGCAATGTGTTATGTCTTTAGCACCTGATGCGGTATGCGAGGGTTAGCAGCACCGTTAGGTTAACTGGATCGACAGTCTGTTGGTTGTCAGTTGCGTAAAGTAACGGTGCTTTTGGGATGGTGCTGTTTGGGACTTCCATATGTCGCAAATCTGAAACGTTACGCATCTTGAAGTGACGGTACAATGAGAAAAAAAATTGTTCAATACGTTTTTATGCAACCAATATTTGGATTTGGCTTGATAATTTTCACAGTATTTTCATTGTGCCAATTCGAATTAGAAACAATATTTATATCTTGTTCTTCTTTTTGTAGTAATTAAACGATTTTTCTAATGAAATAGGCGTTGTGCACTTTCTTAAGATGGGAAAAAATATTCAACTAGTGTCAGGACACGTGACCAGATCGAAAATTCGTAAGACGAAGTAAGAGTAGACCGCTGGTGTGGCGTGGGTGAGGCAGTAATATCCTCCTCTCTTTCTACCACGTGATTAGGCGCTTACACGAGTATGTGAATATTTGTACTATGTCTATGGCTCTTTACACGCATTCACGGATGGCGACTACTGATGGCTTGACCGTGTGTATACTTACTTGTAAAATTTGTGTCTAAAAATAATAAAGTATTTCATGCAAAATGATTCCCTGATCATTTCAAAATATTAGAAATACACAACGTTAATGTTCACATCCTTGTTTTTTCTTTAACTGAATTCCTTGCTCAGATCATACCTACGTAATGTTTCAACTGCTGGACTCACAAGCCTCCTTCATTGAGAGGGAGTGGGCCACACTCCAGTGCGGGTTGGTGGAAGTCATGTCTTCGAATATTTGGTTCTAAGGCATCCCAATTTCTTGACGATAATTATTTTCCCTCAGAGTTTTGAGAGGTGATGAAATTATTTATGTTCAATAAAAATTTACTTGGGTTTCAAACCACGACCGGTTATGAATAAGAAGCGGCCGCTACGACGCTATACTATTCTCTCCAATTTGTACACAATCTTAACCTGAGCGTATTGGTAGCACGGTAAGGGTTAACGGACGTTTCATATGTTAACCCTCATTGGTAGCAACCAATACGCTCACAAAATGTTAGCGTGTAAGCGCAAAATCAACCCGTCAGATCCGCGGCTTGGTCGCGGCGGCCCCCGCACGTAATTTCCCATAGGATACCTCTCAGCAAGGATGACTAATGCCCGCCGGACGGTGCTCAGTTCCTACTAGAAATGGCGTTCAACACTCACGTGGTATTTTTATATCAGCTAATATATACTCGTATTTTCGAGGCTGTAGTGAAAAATTATCAGTTAAGGAAAAATTAATATAAGAAACATTCATATGAAAGTCACGACACCCGACACAAGTCTGGACACCCTAATAATCGCGCATACGCTCATAATAATCACAATATTTTAAACAATTTGATGGTTTTTGATAATCCATCGCTATATATCTTCGAAAATATTACAGCTTAACAACGTAAATAACGCATTGAAATATGTTGAACTGTCAATATTGTCCAATCCATTGTTAGTATTAGTATGCTACGTAATTATTATGCGGCTTCCAATCTTATCGGAGTCAGATGAATATCTACAGGGGTATCTGACATCGTAACGCAAACTTCGCAAAAAGGCTAGACCGCATGCCACTAATAAAATTATGATAGTCATTTATGTCGTTAATGAACGGTTACAAAATTCACAGTGTTTAAAAAAATGTGTCGGCTCGCCCTTTGAACGTTGCAAGCGTGCCGCCGTGCGGGTTTGTAGATATGATGTTGATCCCTGATGTGAACTCTATTAAATCAGCTGATATGATAGTTTTTCGAGTTTTGTTTTCATTGCGTTTTTTTGTGTAATTAGCGATTTTTTTAATTTTTACTTTAAAATCTTATTGGGTTATAAAAGTATAACAATTATAAACGGTCTAAAGTGAAAAAAATTACATATATATGTAGTTTTTTTTTTTTAATCATGAAAAAGCCTACGAGATATTCCACCACTGTGGGGTTCAGAATCATGTACTGGATCCATGGTACTCGTTTGTGCGTCGATGTCAGATACACCCTTTACATGATACGTGAGGCGACTTTCTAAGTCACTACAATTATCACTTTTTATTTGCACAGGTCTGTTCGTGTATGGAGTACCGCAGCCACATTTAAGCTGGCGCTACAAAATGCCACCGGGCTACTTTGGATTCAGCGGAGATACGTGTGAAGAGGCTAATTAACGACCCTGATTTAGCTCAAAACGATCCCCAAAGCCTGGAGGACAGGCGTAGAGTAGCCAGCCTGTCAGTGTTCTATAGGATGCATTTTGGATTGAGGGATTTGCATGATTTAACTCACCCATCTCCATTCCATCATTTCACGACCCGTCGTTTGGCGAGTTTCCACCCTTACGTTGTTGACACCACTACGATCCGGACGAAGCGTTTCGCCTTGTCTTTTATACCGCTTACGTCGAGGAACTGAAACAATTTGCCAGCGGCGGTGTTTCTGTCTTTAAGTTTCTTCAAGGCTAGAGTGAATAGGCTCTTAATAAACTTTGCCATCAACGATTGCATCGCTGTTTGCCACCAGTTAGGATTGTGGTCAAACACTAGTTTATAATTTATAAAAAAAAAAACTATTCAGTCATTGTCTCTTAAAATGATTTCTACATTCCTAGTAGGTATACTAACTACTAACAAATATAATATAATACGGATAAGCGCTCAGAGCGCTGAGAATCGTTCTTGATATTATGATTTTATTAATCCACCTACGTACCGAATATTGGAAAAGTGTTTATAATATTTATGTGTACAATATGTACTGAAAACCCCATCCGACCCAAAAGGATAATAGAGGTTAGATCACATGACCAAATAAAATAAGAAATTTTACATAATGTTGATAGTAACAATACTAATGAATTTTGAAATAATATTTTATTAACCGAATCAATTCCAACTTCCCCAAATTTGGTATTTTCTTTTAAAGTGACAACACCATTTTAGATTGTATTATTATAAGTGACGCGACCATGTGCCTCGTGCACTGCCCTTCTTCACCCGCGCATGTGTGCCTACCGTGTTGCCTACCGCACATGTATTAAGTTAGCTCGCTTTTTCGAAATAATATTTATTTTTAAGGCGACTTTTTTTTAAGTTTAGCCCGGCTTTGTAAGCATTAGTAGAATCAGTTATCGATGCCTAACAATACCTTCACGGTTCGGAGAGGGTTTTCTTAACATACTGTTTATAGATAATAAATATAGATACTTTTTGGAATAACTTTTAATGTTAATAGTTTTTTTTTTTAAATGTACCTAATATAATTTTTCATACGTTCAATGTGGGCGAGGGAAAGGATGTTCGTGTTTCCTATTTTTCCATATAAATAGCGCTCAATCTATTGCAGATAGTAAAAATGTTTGCCAAAATATCTGTAACTATTTATAATACCTATCTGTTACTACTAGTCGACTCACGTCCATAAGATTACCGATACATGCCTACACCAAAACATAATGACACCAGCATTTTTCAGATGATGAACAGCCTCTTAACAATGCTGGCATAATCGAATTACCGATACATAATCGATACATAGGATATCGAATCGGATACTTGGACGTATCCTCTGTAATGCTATATTGATGATTCTAGCACAGACTGATTAATGGTTCCGCAATGTTGGATACAATAAGAACTCCAAGCCTTGAGCATTCTTGGGTTAAAACGAAACGGAAGAATCGAATAAAATGATACAGATCGCTGCTTAGTTTGAGAGATACTTGCTGTAAAGCTAAGTAAAGCGTCAATGTATTTCGTACTGGTCTGGTCTTGACAACCTCCGTTGGTTTTTAGTACAGGGGTTGAATATAGGGTTGTCGCCAGAATGGTGACTTGTAATTTTGCGTCGTATGTATTATGTTGCGTACGAAAAATATACCGCCGAGGTGGACTTAATATTTATTTTTTTTAGTTGTGAGGAGATTTTTATACAGAACTCCTTTACTTAGATATTAGAAGTTTTTATACTAGAAATAGTGGTAGTTTACTTATGAAAATAAAAGTTTCTCAAGCCTAAAAATCTAAATTTGAAGTAATCAGTTGCAAGTTATGACTTATGAGTCATAACTTGCAACATTCAATCATACATTCATAAAAAAACATACAATATTACTACATTCAACAAATCACAAAGTCATACATAATGAAACAATCATTATAATAATCATAATTACATTACCAATTTAGTAACGTCAGCCAACCACATACCGCTTACAACCAAGCCTCAAACCGCTTGCAAGCAAGCCTTACCGCAAGCGCGGCCAGCATGCTGTTTGTGCTCCCTCGCACTCGCAACACCAACGACGCACTTCTCTTGCGCATAGTGGCGTGGAAGCATGTGGATTACATGTGCATCCGCAAAGGGCTAGTAGTAGTAGAGTTTAAAAATACTTGCCTGACCTGGAATCGAACTCGCACATTCATACTTGACAGGCTGGTGTTTTAACCACTAGGCCACCACGACTTCCAATATTCCACAATTAACATCACTCGCTGACTATTTTGACAGTACTGAACTAATATTAGGAAGAAAAAGATTTACACAACTTAAATTTAGTTCAGTTTGTGAAATTGGAATAGACGCCATTTTGCTTTTATTACCACACGTATTGATCAGCTGTGGTCACTGATTGCAACGGCGTCCTTTCTTTGCCCTTACATTTTTAGATTATTACTTTCTCCACAACCCGAAATAAAATTGTTTATGTGTTGCATACATTTAATTGTTAACCCCCTTACCTGTTTTATATTCTCGCCATGGGAGCCCATCACCAACCCGCGGTGTGCCAAAATTACTGCACAGCGGGTAGTAAGCCATGCGCAGACGGACAATGAAAGTAATTTTAAATTATTTAATAATGTACCTATATGTTATTTATTTATGTAAATACTTCATAGTTTATTTTGGCTATTAACGCTTGGTATCTCAAAACGTGGATCCACGCTAGACCTAATGGCTTTTATATTGTATTTGTAATGAAACTGGTTAAATTTTTCAGATTCATAATTTTTGGTAAGGAGAAATTAAATGGGTAAAAAGGTATATTTAATGCCTCTAGATTATCAATTTGTTTTCCCTTTTATATATAAACTAGCGGTCGCGGCGTGATGTTATAGCCTAAAGCCTTCCTGGATTAATGGGCTATCCAACGTAAAAAGAATTTTTCAAATCGGGTCAGTAGGTCCTAAGGTTGGCGCGTTCATACAAACAAACTCTTTAGCTTTATATATTAGTATAGAGTATAGATGTATTTCTCCATAATATTAATATAATTTTAAAACTGTTCAGCTATTAAATTATTATTCTTCTTTAGCCTATAGAGGTCCATTTTTTTTTATAGTTATAAACTAGCACTTGACCGCAATCTCGCCTGAAAGTAAACAGTGATGCGATCGTTGATGGTAAAGCGCGCTAGTTTATTAAGAGCCTATTCACTCAGAAACACTGAGCAAATAGAAAGGAAGAGGGCAGTTGAGCGAGGTGATGCAATGTTAAACCCAACAACACGACCAACGATGCTGCGCCAAAGGGAGATTGATCTGAAGACCCTTCACGACCAAACTCCCAACACAACAACATTTGGCGCATCGTACCCGGCACACATTGCTACACAACTGCTTAGACCCGTCCGCCGTACGGCTTCACCAGACATCATGCCGGAACACGACAAATCGCTTGGCTTCAAAAGACTTTGTCTGGTGGGTGGTAACTTCTGCCGGCGGCCGATGTTATGGCCTACCACCGAGAGGAGGATTACAGGAGAAAAGTCTCACCTCAGGCTTTCCACAATGACTCGCCTTGTGCTATCCGCATGCATCGGGTACTGTGACCTTCACCCGGTCATCGGTCCACCTTGTTGGGGATTCCCTACGCTGCGTCTTCCGGTACGTGGCCACCACTCCAGAATTTTATTGCCCCATCGACCATCGGTTCTACGAGCAATGTACCCCGTCCACTGCCACTTAATTTTAAGATTAAATTATTAAACATCGTAATACGTAATTGTCTACGATGGAATCAGCTTTCTGCTTTACATGGATAAATAATCGTGGGTAATAAATAAACAGTTAGTAACCGTCTACTGCTGAGAATATTATTTTAATCCCCGTGTCTGTGCCCATTTTCGCGTGTCGAATATATTATTTGCTGACTTGGTATTACGTGTCCATTCGGAGTGCCTGCCAAAAAATAGTTAATACGTTAACAAAACTGCTGATTCTGCAAAACAGGCATTGATTAATCTACTAAACATACATACAAAAACACACAGTAATTTTACATAACCACAGTTAGGTTTATACATCGTATTTTTTTGGTGTGAACATTGACCACTATACTAAGCAGGATTCCAAATCTAACGTTTATTGTCTTGCAAGACGGCATGTTTTGTACCTGTCGTCATCTCAGCCACATGAACTCAATTGATAGAAAGAACGGTTGGACGCGGCCTGCATCCAGCGCTTCCCTACGATTTTGGTCAGGTCAGCTGACCACCTGTCGGTGGGTGTCCGACGTACGTGATCGTCATTCACATGTGCCCCGTCCACTGCCACGTCAAAGAGCTAATCCGCTAGGTTATGTAGGCGAATTTACATAGTTCTTCTACGAATCTCCTCATTCCTGATTCGATCACTTAGAGAAACACCTAGCATAGCTCTGTCCATACCTCTCTATGCGACCTTGAGCTTTCTTTTGAGGTCCTGACAGGTTCCTCCTAATCAGTGTATAATGTTCCTGTTGGAACGCAGGTCTCATCTACGTGAGAGGGAGTGGACTATGATCTAGTACAGTGGCCTAACCCGGTTTGTTACATGTAACATGTCAAAGTAATACAAATATATAGTTACTGAGTTCATTGGGCCTGTGCTTGTTGGTAAACGTCACAGGTCTTCGAACTTCTAGGACATCCCTTCCATCATTAGAAGCCCGCGCGTCTTCCTTCCAGTTTTGACGGAACCTATACAGATCGTTCCGCAATCTCAAATGCGACCTCGTCTGTCTATCTTAAGTCACCATTTCTGTGCTATTTGGGCCGATCATTTATCCGGCATCCATAATATATTAATACTAGCTGACCCGGCAAACGTTGTTTTGCCATATAAATAATAAAAAAAAATTAGGGGTGGACTACCCCTAACATTTAGGGGGATGAAAAATAGATGTTGGCCAATTCTCATAGATACCGGATAAGCACAAAAAATTTCATCAAAATCGGTCGAGCCGTTTCGGAGGAGTTTAAGTTCGAACACCGTGACACGAGAATTTTATATATTAGATGGTGTACAGCCTCCGTGGCGTAGCGGTAACAAAAGCGGCCGTTGCGCTAGGAGGTGCGAGTTGGATGCCCGCGGAGTGCAAATATTTGTATGCATAATTATGAATATTTGCACTGGTCTGGTCGTGCCTTGGAAAGCACGTTAAGCCGTTGATCCCGGTTGCCATACGAACATCTAATGGCAGTCGTTACGGGTTGTTGGAGCCCTCAAAAGTCCAAAAATTGGTCTAACTGCAATGCTTCGATATCACCTTCGGGTTGTGGAGGTCAGACGGCAGTCGCTTCACGGAAAATATTGAAGTTTAGCCAAAATCAGCAGTTAGACTTGTCAAGCGGACCCCAGACACCAAACCTCAAAAAAAAAAGCTTCGGATGTGGGATTAAAGCTGGGATGATGATGATGACATTATAAAGAGTATTCTATTCCATTCTATTACTTACCTACACCCAATGCCCTTGAACTATATACGTTATAGTGACGTAGCATTCCGTCCCATTTATTTTAAAATTAACTGACGAGCTCGCAAGCTGTCGATCCTAAAATCAATGGTTTTTTTATCTTTAATGGTTAACCCTTTGTCGCTGGGACCAATCGATTTTCGAACCCCGACACAATACAATGCACATTTTAAAATTTAAAATCCGATATCTGTACAGAGGATTTTTTATGTGACGACGATGCATTTTTAACCCCTTCAGCGTATGTCTATCTAGTGCAGCGTTTGTCAAATAATTTATAAGTAGTTAATTTATTTTTTATTTTTTCTATTGCAGTCATCTTCTCCCCGTCCTAGTCATTTTTCTGTTTTGAAGTATTCTAGAATATATTTTTTCACGTTACACATTTTCTATCATTCTCAGAGATTAAAGCTAAATAATTTGTCTTGATATTTTATTAAAACCACAATCAAGTACTAAGTTCAACAGCAGAGAAATACTTCAACAGAAGAACCAATTAATCCACTCAACATTAAACAAACCAACAAAAAAAAAACAAAAATTTTAAAATAATGGTTCATTATTAAAAGGTTGAGCGCCAACGTTCGCGGATTGTGTAACCGCGCGGTGTCTGTACGTGACAATTTAAACAAATTCTGGGCCATTTGGCTTCTGGGGTGGCATGCTTTTTTTAAGGACTTATTTTGAATAAAAAAAAAGCGCCATTGATCCACATTCACCCGCCGGATGGGATGCGGGATAAGTGTGTGGTCTGTAATGAGCGAGGTTTTAGTAAAAGGTGGGCCTAGGCTTTTTTTTTTTTCGTTTGCATATTGACATGAATAGGGAGAGCTGGTTAAACGTTGAATGTGAATGAGGGCACACACTTTATGATTATACGGTTTCTGCTTTTTATTGCCTAGAAAGAAAGACATAAAAATAAATTTTTCTTTTTTATAATTATAAACCGCAATCCTGCCTGATGATACGAAGTGATGCAATCTTTGGCGGTAAAGCGCGCCAGTTTATTAAGAGCCTATTCACTCAAAACAATTCAGTCAATAGGAAGGAAGACGGCAGTTAAGCGAGGTGATGCAATGTTAACACGACCAACGATGCTGCCCCAGAGGAAGATTGGTCTGGAGACCCTCCACCTCCAAAATTCCGACACAACAACATTTGGCGCATCTTACCCGGCACACGTCGCAACACAACTGCTCAGACCTGTACACGACTTCACCAGACATTCGTCGTGTTCCGACGAACACGACGAATTTGGCTGCAATACTTGCTTTTACAAGCTTGGCGGCAATACTTTGTCTGGTGAGTGGTAACTTCTGCCGACAGCCGATGTTATGGCTTACCACCATTACCAACATAATAACAAGAAAGTATAACAAGTAGTATGGTGATATATATGTAAGTTATTCAAAGCTTCCTCTCAACTAAGATTTTCTAGTGACAGACAAAATTTTTATATTACCACTTAAGTTGTTACGCTTTGTAGTATACAAAAAAGGGTAGTTTAAAGAAGTATTTTATTAAAGTATAGTAAATATGTTTAGCGCGTATTAAAAGGCACATAATATATATTACTATACAGCGCTATACAAACTGAAAAGTGCGATGAAAGAAATGATAGATGCAGGATAGTGTGCTTTTCGGCTGCGCCAAAAAGGCCCAGTTCGGCTAAAAATACCAGACAACTGCTGCCTGATGCTGGTTTTTACCTACATTTGAACTGCAAGCGTTCCATGAACCAAAGTAAAATAATACTCATAAAAAAGCTTATGAAAAGTAGTATCATAAGAAGATAAAATTAATATGGTTAATGGAACGCTTCTTAATATAATAATAATTCGAAAACCCATAACACTCTTTTTGAGCAATAATTTTTTTGATTTACTGTTTTATTTATCATGTCAATCTTATATTATAAGAAAATACATATCTTTAAGTTTACAAATACATTTAAAAATTGCCGGAATCCGAAACTTAATTTTTTTCGAGTGTATGATGGGCGAAAAATGGCTCCGGCAACCGACCTCCTTTCTTTTTCTGTTAAGAAATCTTTTGGAATTCATTTAAAAAATATATGTTTGCCATTCGAAATTTAACACAAAAACAGACAGATACATATATATTTACAGATCCACCCCAAAAATCAAAACTAGCTCTGTAAACATTCACCGTTCTCAGCGAATGGTGAATATTTAATATGTTCGCGCCATATGCGATCTCACTGACAATGGCGACTGGATCCCATACGTAGCCGCGCTTTCTTCCAATAATCCCTTACCCCCGAGATAGACTTAGCCTACCCTAGAGAGAGGATTTAGAAATGCTGAAGGTGTATAAAAACCGTGCGCAGTGATAGGGTTAATATTTTTTGTGAGATATGACGTCAGCGAGTTTGATGAGTACGATATTTTGAAAGTTTTGGATCTGGGTGTAATGCTGAAGTTATGTGAGAAAAGTTACAAGTGTCTTCGATTAAGTAATAAAATGAATATCAAGGCATGAAGTCTGCTATTCTACGTACTAGGTATCATTAGTGCTGATGTAGGTACTCATAAAAATCCTAATATCTTACTTAATATAACAAATGTGACAAAAGGGATGTTTCCTGGGTAAAAAAAAAAATGATTCTATTTAGTCCGTCATTCGGATTATAGAAAAATATTGGATACGTATATTTTGTTTTATCAAATCAATAAAAATTGACCAATATAAAAGGCATCAAAGATCTGGAGTGGTGGCTGGTGACGTCACTCCTCGCTAAAAGGTGTAGCGTGCAGTGATGTCACACGAGTTTTCAACGCACTGTGTCGTCTTCATTTTTTGTTTATATGAAAAAAGAAAAAATACGTGTCTAGTATTTTTTGGAAATATGACTGACGTACTAATTAGTTTTTTTTAGTCAACTACCCTATTTGGATGTTTAACACTCAACCCTTCTAAAACGGCTGAGCGGATTCAAATCAAAATTTAACACACTGATGGTTGTAAAAACTGAATTAATTTAAAACCTTTTTATCTTAGTAACTTTTTACTATGTTCCCGTGGAATAATTTCCAACACTCAAGCAGGCGAAGCCGCTGGCAAAAAGGTTAGTAAATAATAAAAATTGTTACCTATTTTTTTAGCCTTACCTAGTCAGTGTCGAAGATCGCTCTTAGCGATAAGACCACCCATTGTGTCACCCTTGTAAAATATTTTTATTTATGTTCTGTAATCTATATGGTGTAAAAAAAAATATTAAATAAATACAATAAAGAGTATTCTATTCTATTCTATTATTATAAACATCCAATACTCTGGCAACAGCACCAACTTCTTCACGCAGAAATACTCTTACATAGGACAATGCTACTGGCCACCTCTAAGCCAGTCAAAAACAAAACACTGTCGCCTCCTTGGACCGATTTTTAATTTAAAACTTTTCTAATATGAATGCAATAGCCAATCACATTTGTGTCCGAACCATCCATCACGAGTACCTCCCACCCCGTGTCGCTCTCCAGATATCATTTATTAGAGGGCAGACAGAACAATTTATATAGAGAAAAAGGAGGGTCATTCTAATTGAATGTAAAAAATCGCCTGTTGGCGCCCAGCGCGGGGCCACTATGTAATTTTAATATTAAATTATGGATGGCATACGTTGTTTCAATTTTGTATGGTTGTTAATGTTGGGTGGTTTTTAAGTGATAGATGAAGTTTAATTTAGTATTGACAGATATATTTGTAGCTGTTTCTACGATGCCACATGCGAACATCATAATGACGTCACGAAGATGTTGCATCTTACAAGCAGACTTTACCATGCAATTAGCATATATACAACTTCCTGACATCAAACGTTGGGCTGTTGCCCGCCAAACACAACATCCGTCTTGTCGGTGAATTCTCCTTTTTCTATTTAGTTTGAGGACACTACACCCTGATCTACATATTTTTAAGCATTATCTTAAGAGGTCTTCACTTATCAAAAATAATAAGTATTGTGTACTTAATTTACTTCGTGGCGTCATCCCGATAGTATATACCCGTGGGACATTATCCAAGAGCCATGCGAGCGAATCCGAGAGCAAAAATAAGTTCGAAATAATCATTACTCTTAGCATTCCCCGCAATATCAAAAAACACTACTCTTGGATACAAATAAAACCAGCCATTTTATCAAAATTATTTCCTGAATTTACGTTTTCTCTGATAAATAACAAAGATGTGTCACAGTAGATTTCTTTAAAAGTGCACGAACTATCTTCGAGCCACCCCCTCGGACAAGCAAAGTCAGGCCGGTACATATCTCTGAAAAATCCCATATCTCCCTACAAGAATCATACGCTCGCCCGCACACGCCTACATTCATATATTTGTTTCTATTTAAAGATACTGGAAGTGGCATCAAAAAGGTAATACCTTGTACCTAGGTGCCAGACTACCTGTAAGCATTACAAACTTTCGTTCCGTCCGGTAATCGAACCCGCAATCCTCAGCGCAGCAATCGATCTCTCAGCCACTACGCTAACTATGTCGTCGTAATTGAACTATAAATAAATAAATATATACGGACAAATCACCCAGATTGAGCTAGCCCCAAAGTAAGTTCGAGACTTGTGTTATGGGATACTAACTCAACGATACTATATTTTATAATGGATACATATATAGATAAACATCCAAGACCCAGGCCAATCAGGAAAAGATCGTTTTCCATCACGACCTGGCCGGGGTTCGAACCTGAGGCCTCCACATCGCAGGCAGGCGTGTTGACCGCTGCGCCACGGAGACCGACAAAACTGCTAATAATCTGCTTTTAAAAACGGTTTTTTGTCAAAAATAAAAATACCTTGTGATGTGTTAAATATCAGGCTATACGTTATAATAACCTGGGCACGCCACAATAGCGGAGGTATGTCCCCTCTTTGAGAAATGGCTAGAGAGGAACCACGACGCCCGGGCTTACGGACGGCGCAATGGGCAGCTCGCCGCCCGGTAAGAACCAGGCCCTGGTCGAAGGCGCGTTGTGTTTCACGCGCCCCCTAAAGTTATGTCAGCACACCGTGACGAGGTCCACGAGGACCAATGCCTCCTGGACCAGGGTTGCGGGTTGGTTAAAAAAGAAACCGTCTCCCTGGCGCACAGGCAAGTGAAGAAACACGGGTGGGGTTTAGTCAGTAAAAGTCTGACACGCCCTTCCGTTTCTCCCAGAGCGGAAACGGTAATTTATTGATTTCCCATCCAAAACAAAAAAAGAAGTCATAATATCCAGTATAAGTTGACTTCTGATTGTAAAAAAAATAGTATTAGTACTTTTTAGCCTCAACTATGTTGGAGTCAGCTTCCAGTCTAATCGGATACAGCTGAAGACTAGTATTTTACATGGAGCTACTGCCTATGTGACCTCCACAACTCAGTTACTGGGTTATACGATAGCTATTGGCATAGGTGTACCGAGCTACCGAGGTTAACGAGGGGTCGGGATAGCGAGGTGGGGGCTGGGGGAGCAGCTGAAGGAAATCACGCAGAACATGTATGGACTCCCCTGATTACTAAATAAAGTGTAAATGAGGAGTTATCTCTAACTTTTAAATAAACCACGCACTAGACACTGACAAAATGAAAAAACCGTGTCCGACTATACAATATGTTAATAAAACCCTGTCCGACCCATAAGGATAATAAAGGTTAGGTAAACACATGACCAAATATAATATAGAGTTTTACGTAATGATCATAGAAACAATACTAATGAATTTTGAAATAATCTTTTTTTCCCACGAATTAATTCCAACTTCCCGGAAATTTTGTAATTTTAAAAAAGTGGCAACACCGGTATTATTATGAGCGAATAGCGATGCGACCACGTGCCGCGTCCCCTGCCGCCCGCCGCCCGCGGAAGGGTGCTTAACGCACATTTATTAAGTTACCTCTTTTTTGCGAAATAATATTTATTTTTTAGGAGGATTTTTTTTTTTAAGTTTAGCCCGGTTTTGTATCCATTAGTAGAATCAGTTATCGATACCTAACAACACTTTCACGGGTCGGACAGGGTTTTCTTAACATATTGTATAGCGCGCAAAGCTTACTCACTATAAAAATTTGACTTGCCCATCTCTAGGCCAGAAGCTCGGTACGCCCATGCCTCTTGGTAATATTGGTTTTTCAAACTTTCGGGCTTCTGACCCATAACAACTGCCCATCCACGAATAGTGCGAACATCCGTGAGTGTCACATCCAGTAATCAATACATCTGTGCAACCTCTAGTCACAATACAGCTTTTTTATATATTTTCTGATACATTTCTTTTCCAATGCATCTTCGAGGGCGATATTATTTGTGATAGTGTAACTGATGCGTTATGAATACAGAGTGTGTTTTAATAAAGTAGGCGTGATTCCGCATCAGCCTGTATGTGGAGGTGATTTCGTATGTTTTTTGTATATCTGATAAGATTGCGAGATGAAAACTATCCTTTTTGTGAAATATAAGTGCGTATGGGGTAACAATTTTGTTTTTCATTGCGTCATTTAAGTAAAAATTGTCATTATAGTCATATTTTTTTAGTAAAAACTGTGAGGATAGCCGTATTATTTCCGCCGGATAGGTGGCCTAATAGCGTAACACATTATTACAATCAACATGAATCGATTTTAATATATTGCTAATCCATTGCTCTATATGTTAGAAAAACGTGTCTGCTTGACAACGTTAATAACGCAATGAATTCTATTGAGCTGTTAAAATGGAACCTCATTGCTACTGATAGTCTGTTGCGCAATTACACTGCTAGCATAACAAGACTCAATCAAGTACGAATTCATTCAACATTTCTTCACAGCACAATATTTTGGAAAAAAAAAGTTACATGAACCAATCTATTAATTGTTAGTTTATCTAATGTTATCAGACACTCATGGCTAAATAACAATAGCCGCACACCCAATTGATCAAGTTAAGCAACGGTTGCCGCGGTTAGTCTTTGGATGGGTTACCGTCTTGAGATTCTAGACCACTCTGTGTCTCGGAAAGCATGTTAAGCTGTTGGTCTCGGCGAATGGCAATTATTACAACTTTAACTCTCCTTACTGGTCATCAGAAGTCAGAAAGTCTGACTATCAATCTTAGCTCAGATAGTAAGTAGCTACACAAAAAAACAGTGGTAATCAGCTGAACCCGGTAAGACTGAAAGCTGACCCCAACATAGTTGAAAATTAGCTGGACAAATGATGAATTACCTACTATTTTTATCAACTGGTTAAGTTTAAAAACGGTCCTCAGACGCTGGCTTACAATATAACTAGCTACAATAATACCAGAATACAAGACAATTCACACACACACACAACGTAATTTAACCACACAAACAACAGCCACTCAGCCCTTTAACCCTCTCAAATAACACTGAAACGTACAAAACAAATAAGCAAAAGTATCGAAACTGAATCATCGAACGTTTAGCACCAGCTCACGTACAATCTATATAAGTAAAAGGTCATATTCTTTACGACGAGGTACTTACTACTCATGTGTGCGATACGTGACTGTACAGCATATTGAGGGTAGGGAGTATAATCTTGGCAAACGTAACGTGATGGAGTAAACGTGGAAAATACAGGTGCACGGAGAATACTCTTATTTTTTGTTGGGATGAGTAATCATCAAATGACTTCTCCCGCTCTTAGCGTCGGAAGGGCGTGTCAGACTCTTAATGACTAAAACCCACCCATGTTTCTTCACTTGCCTGTGCGACGGCCAGGGCCACGGTTTCTTTTTTAACCAACCCGCAACCTTGACCCAGGTGGCGTCGGTCTTCGTGGACCCTGTCACGATGTGCTGACATTTCTTTAAGGCGCGCGTGAAACACAACGCGTCGTCGACTCGGGTCTGGTACTTACCGGGCGGCGAGCTGCAGATTGCATTTTTGATATTATATATAGGTTACCTAAGTACGAGTGGGCCGAATTTGAGAAAAAATCATTAATTTTTCATAAAAATTAAACATTCAGGAACAGGTTCAATTTTAAAGTAGTCATGAACCTAAACTTGGATTCGAAAATAATAATATGGAATAAAAAATATGTTTTATTTTTTATAAGAAGACGATCTTGGATTACTGAAAATCAAATCTATTTTCTTTATTTTATTATTATAATACGATTAAGTTTCCTAAAATATGTTAAAGGAGTAGGAGAACTTTCCTATCTTAAAATAAAGTTAAATTCTATAGTAATAAAATCACTGCCTCGCAATACTTTAACAGCGCCATTCCCAAAAATACTATAAAACATTTCAGTGCAGCTCATAGAAGTAATACGTCCAAAACTTAACAAATAAAACTACATAACTAGAATTAAATTCTAACAAAAGTTTATGAGTAAAATGGTACCGAAACAAATAAACTAGTGTCCCGGCGAGTATCGGTAGAGATGACGTCATAAAACAAATGTAAGCCACCAAGAGTATGGAGGAACAGCAGCTCGTAAACTCGGTACCAATAATCCAACGTCGACGGAAAAAATAGCCATAGTAAAAACTCCTATCCGTACCTAATACCCCGAGAATATTATCAGAGAGTCGTCGGGTCATAACCCGAAATTGGTTTCGGGGTCCGTAAGTCCCCAGTTTTATATGTCGCATTATGAAGGCCGTCAAACGAATTCACGTAGAAAATCGAATCTATATACGGTGATATCGCCGTCTCTCCGTCCTGCCTTGCTTCAGATAATAAAATAATATACCTCTTTTTACGTAGGTGGGTTCGTTCGGTCTCAGTGACCATGCGTTAGTGACAAATGGGTTGGACTTAATTGACTTATATCGTAACTATAACATCGTTCCTTTCAATTCGTGACCTTTCAGTCGTTATAGGAGATTTCGTATAATGGAACTGATAAAAAATTGAAATAAAATAAGTGTTCCATAGGTATTAAGTTGAAACACAAAAAGTTTTTTCATTTCGCAAGGCCCACACGAGCGCACGTGAAATAACAAAAATTTAAGAACAAAAACGTATAAAGTGCCATAAAGGAGCTTTTGTCTGTGCCGCCGCAAAAATCTCTGGGATGGTAGTAATCGGGCATTTTACATAAGAAAATAATATATTATTCAAAATCCAGTGTGGAGCACACCGCCCCATGTACTTATCGGTAATAATGTGAGTTCTCCAGCGAGGTGGGAAACATAGGGGCATAAGTCCGGAATACGGAATATATGTTTGTGTTTTCATACTAGGTTATATTAAAGAAAATCTAGATAAATGGGTTGATTTTTATGGCTCTTTACAATTAATTAGTTATATGTAAGGATTTACAGAGTTATGGTAAATAAAAATAAAAAGTATAGCAGTAGGTCGTATCTACAGCTCGACCTTAGAAGCAGTGGGTCGTATGTATAGGTTGTCAGAGCTATACATACGACTTACGGCTTCTAAGGTTGAGATTTGTGTTTTTATATTATTGCGCCTCCCCTGTCTAATCACAACATCAACGCAAGGCAGACAGACAACAATACAAAAATATCCAAAGCACTAACTTCGTCTCTGTAATTTTAATTTATTTATACTTGTAAATTCAGTTTTAATACACTTTTTTTTTTCTTTCTTTTATGGATTCGCACGGTTTGTGCATTTAGCCAATGTCACGTAATGAATTATTAATGTCGAAAAAGACGGCCGCGTGAACCGTCTTAGAGGGAGGTTTGAGGCAAAGTCATGATGTGGCCACTATGCTGCGAAATTTCACTGTCCTTTATCAATTATTTACTGAACGCACTTAAATTGCATTTTAAAAGTTCAATGAAAAATGAGCGTGACACTCAGCTTGACTTTCCCGCCAAAACTCCTTAATAAACTTATTAGTTAGAATAATTTTGAAGCGGTACTAATCCATTGCTCGGTATATTCGAAAAATCAAGCTCGACCACGTAAATAACGCAAGGAAAGTTGTTAAACTGTCAAAATAAAACCCATCGCGACTGCTAGTGTGATGCGTAATTGCTCTGTACAATACTCAATTTCTAACGTCCTAAACTTACTCCATTTTGCTTCCCGACTTTTTCCACCTCACAGTACATCTCTGGCAAATAAAAATAGAAGCAAGCCGACTCGGCGAGATCTATGCGAAAGCCTGACTATAATAATAATATCTCTTGATTCAAAGCCCTCTTTCACTAGGACAGGCGACGTACTTTGAAGGCCTTAGCAACCTGCTTGGTTATCTGTTGTAGGTATGTTAGTACATTCGTACTTTTCGATTTAATGTTTTTTTTTTATTAATAATTATAAACTAGCGCTTGACCGCAATCCCGCCTGATGGTAAGCAGTGATGCGATCGTTGATGGTAAAGCGCGCTAGTTTATTAAGGGCCGATTCACTCAGAAAAACTGAGCTAATAGGAAGAAAAACGGCAGTTGAGCGAGGTGATGCAATTTTATACCCAACAACACGACCAACGATGCTGCGCCAAAGGCAGATTGATCTGAAGATCCTCCACGACCAAACTCCCAACACAACAACATTAGGTGCATCGTACCCGGCACACATCGCAACACAACTGCTAAGACCCGTCCTCCGTACGGCTTCACCAGACATCATGCCGGAACACTACAAATCGCTTGGCGGCAAGGCTTTGTTTGGTGGGTGGTAACTTCTGCCGGCGGCCGATGTTATGGGCCTACCACCGAGAAATGAGACATCACTTCTCTAGCCTGACTTCGTAGAAGGCGAAAATTTTTCGAAAATCCTGAAACTGAAATACCCGACTACAATGTGATTTATCTCTACGATGATTAAAATTAAATGATGTTTAAACATCGCGCTGTTGAGCCATATATTTATGACAGCTAAAAACTTTACCCAAAGTTAAATATTCTTAACTTTCGGTTAAGTTTTTTTTCAAACACAGTTAAGTTATTAGATGCACGAATCGACTTCTGTTCCAAATATTATATTTATTTTTCCATGTAATTATTTAACTTGACACAATAGCAGGCTTCGAGATTATGATAACTCTATCGGTAGGTATTCATTTACTTATTACGTTTATTTGTCCGCGCCATATTCTTTTAATGATAGTTCATTTTTGTATAGATGTCACCAGGTCAAGCTACCTGAAACTGTCATATCTTCCAATCAACGTTGAACCTTAATGCCTTAACGATGAAGTTGAAACAGATTTTCAACTATATAGTGAAGAAATTTGACGGATTTTAGCCACTTTATGTGCTAGCGTCTGCACATTTGCAACCAGAAATTTAGTAAAGGGCATGCAATTATAGATTAAATGATATTTACATACGTCATATTCACTTCAATGCAGAATCTTCAAAAAGCATGACCTTTTATTTATGATCAAGTTCTCTGTACGACCATTTACATACACCATTTATTCCTTTATAATAAAAAGCGGCTGTCACATCCACTTCCTCCGAAGGTCTACCAATATCTCATGAGATCATGAATCTTAAAGAAGGACGGCAAATAAAAAGTGTCGCGTATGTCCTTCGAATGAATTATGAAAATATCGATAAATAAGGGAGGCCTGCCCGATATGGGTTATAGACATCACTATTTTTTTTTAAGCAATGTTTGCTCTTGCAAAAAGATGTGTTATCTTTTTCGTTCTATTTCATTAAGAAAAGGTCGAATCCAGCTCGGCTGGGTAGCATTCGGGAAGCTACGATACATCAATGGGCCTCTTACGAAGGCTCAGAGTCACACAAAGGGCAATGGAAAGAGCTATGCTCAGAGTTTCTCTGCGTGATCGAATCAGAAATGAGGAGATCTGCAGAAGAACCAAAGTCACCGACATAGCTCTGCGAGTCGCTAAACTGATGTGGCAGTGGGCAGGGCACATTGATCGTAGAACCGATGGCCGATGGAGCAGTAAGGTTCTAGAGTGGTGGCCACGTACTCGAAGACGCAGTGTAGGGAGGCCCCCAACAAGGTGGACCGATGACCTGGTGAAGGTCGCGGGAAGCCGATGGATGCAGGCAGCACAAGACCGGTCAGCGTGGAAAGCCTTGGGGAGGCTTTTGTCCAACAGTGGACATCCATAGGCTGAAGAAGAAGAAGAAGAAGAAAAGGACAGAAGATAAATATATTAGTTTAGTCCTAGTAAGTTAAATTAAGATACTCTATAGACAAGTTTAGACGTGATGAAAAACATAGCTCCTAAAAATACGTTAATTTACATCAGGCGTAGGCGTAGGCATAGGGTAGTCGTGGTGGCCTAATGGCTAAAATACCAGCCTCTCAAGTATGAGTGTGCGGGTTCGATTCCAGGTCAGGCAAATACCAATGTAACATTCCTAAAGTTATATGTACTTTCTAAGTAAGTATATCTTGGACACCAATGACTGATTACAAGGTGAAGGAAAAAATCTTGAAGAAACCTGGACTTTAAATCTGAAATCGCCAACCCGCATTGAGCAAGCGTGGTGATTACGCTAAATCCTTCTCTGTATGAGAGGAGACCTATGCATCATCAACCTTTTTACTGTCCCACTGCTGGGGTGGGACGATAACAAGGTTGATGATGATGATGATGACGTCAGGCGGTAACGTTGCAACTCTTTTTGAACATAAGAGCGCGAAATTAAACACTATGAACATAATACATTACATTGTCGATGTAGGTAAACGTTAAGAGCGGGGTTGTCGGGTTAGTGAGGGACGAAAATAAACCTCGATCGGCTCACGGCGATTTAACCATTAATTTACGGGCGAGGATCATTTACCTAAAGTTCGAAATTTAAGTTTGGTTTGGAAAGAATTTCTAGAAATAAAGTGAAAGTTCCAATAGAATAAGATGGAATACGTAAACCCTGTTTTATTTTTTATTTAGATATTATAAACTAGTGCTCGACCACGATCCCGCCTGATGGTAAGCAGTGATGCAATCATTGATGGTAAAGCGCGAGAGTTTATTAAGTGTGCTGTAAAAACATTGTATAACATTATAATATCTTCAAAGCTAGGACCCCAGAGAGGAAGTGGTCTGTAATGTACGGACCGGTGAACCACAACAAGTCAAGCTACCCAAAACTGTCAAATATTCCCAATCAATCTTGAGCCTTAACACTTTAAAGATAAAGTTGAAAATTTAATACAAAAATCTGTCAGATTGTAGCTTGGTGTGCGGTCGTCTGTACAACATCAACAGGCCAAAATCAAATCAAAATAATTTATTCAAATTATGCTGTAAATCAACACTTTTCGAACGTCAATATTAAATAAGACAGTCCCCCCAAAACGCCCGCCTTTCGCCACTTCCTAGTGCTTTCGCTGGGAAGAAGAAGTGTCGGAACAAAACCCCAGCAGCACAGAAGTCTGTTCATTTAAAAAAACACATGAATTTTTTTACAGTACTACCCATTAAACGATTTAAAAACTATATAAAGGCCAAACTTTGCAAAAAGGGGTATTATAAAATCACAGATTATTTAGAAGACAAAAAAGCTTGGGACTGAGCTATTAAGGAATATGCGTAATTATAAGGTAAATTATTGTAATCATTCTCATTTTTAATGTCTGGACTTGAAAAAAGACGATGATCCCTGAGTTTGTTTCGGCTATTTCTTCTCGGAGGTAGTCAGTTAGGAAAAACCGGCTTCATCTAGTTAAAAAAAAAGAAACAAGACGTGTAAAAGTGATCGGTGATCCTACTTGCTTAATAAACGATTTCATTTCATTTCATTTCATTTCAGTATGTATAGTAATGAACACAAGAAAAAACATCAACAAAAGGTCAGTTGATAAATGTCACATTATAAATTAATAAAACAAAAAATCTTCGTGTATTTTTGATACTAGGACATGCTAGTGTCATCGCAATGCTTTCCTCGCCGTTTGAAGGGCAATGGTGATGAAATTATTCACACAAAATAATTTGAAAAATCTGGGTATGAATCCACGACTTACGACTAGTAAGTTGAGACCGTTACCTGGGCCACCACTGTTCCCAACAGTGTAAAAACAGCCACAGGCCGCGGTCATTTTTATTGTGCATTAGATTTCCAACGCTCTGCTTAGGGCCGAAAGCTCAAAATCCAAAGGGTGTTTTTTATTGACGACCTGGGATGCTCAACAGAACTTATTGGATTCTCATCGCTAGGCTTAATACCGTGAGTGCAGAATCGAGTATACAATAAAATCCCTACGCAAACCGTCCGTGCGAACTTGGGCTGATAATCGTGAATACATCTCCCGTAAGTTGTACTACTTACTACCTCATCATCACCATCAAACTTTTTACTGTCCCACTGCTGGGCACAGGTCTCTTCTCATACAGAGAACGATTGAGCGTAATCAACACGCTTGCTCAATGCGGGTTGGCGATTTCGGACTTAAAGACCCTTCATCTTTTAATCAGTCATTGGTCTCCAAAATATACTTAGAAAGTACATACATATATTATAACTTAGAAAAGTTACAGTGGTACTTGCCTAACCTGGAATCAAACGCGCACACTCATAATCAAGAGGCTGGTGTTTTAACCACTAGGCCACCACTACTTACTACCAATGCTATGAGAAAAAAATTATACTACACTCTCATCAGGGCCTCATGACGGGCCAAAGTTCGGTGCTTAATTACTTAGGTCAGAGCATTACTTAGAGGACATATCTGGCTCATTAGCGAACACAGAAGCGCCTACATCCGATATCCCGTGATTTGGAAAGTTTCCAGTTTCATTACTGTCGTTTGACCTAAGCTACGCTGATGGTAAATTACATTCATAGTTTGATGGTGCCATATGTATTAAACTATTGTTACGAAATCATCCTAACTTCACTAAATACCAGTCAGTAAAGCATAATGTACAGAATGTAATGACGGCCTCCGTGGCGTAGCGGTAGCGAACCGCTGCGCAAGGAGGCGCGGGTTCGATCTCCGTGCAGTGCAAATATTTGTATGCATGAATATGAATATTTGCATTGGTCTGGTCGTGCTCCGGAAAGCACGTTAAGCCGTTGATCCCGGTTGCCACACGAACAACTAATGGCAGTCGTTACGGGTTGTTGGAACCCTTAAAAGTCCAACAATTGGTCTAACTGCAATGCTTCGATATCGCCTTCGCGTTTAGGAGGTCAGACGGCAGTCGCTTCGCGGAAAATATTGAAGTTTAACCAAAATCAGCAGTCAGACTGGTAAAGCGGACCCCAGCTGACTCCAAAGCTGAAAAAGCTTCGGATGCGAAAGGGATATTAACGCTGAGATGATGATGATGAAGTTAAGCAAAATGTACAGCCGAGTTATTTGGTATACAGGTAATCTGTACATAATTTCTTTTAAAGAATGTTATAGGATTCTTCATTATTACACATGTATACAAAATCATTTATGTAGGTTAATATACATGTACTTATCCCAAATAGCTTGAATTTTTGCACATAGTTTGCTAGTTGCTACGTAATAACTATGTACATACAAACGACAGCAGGTCAAGCAAATATTCCTAATCAAACTTGATCCTTAATGATTTAGGGATAAAGTTTAAAATGTAATAAAGAAATCTGACAGGTTGTAGCAGCTTGGTACATAACTATCTACTAGTAACTTTTGTAAAAAGTTCTTACACAGAATTAATACCTATGGTATATATGGTATGGTTCGTCATGTTCCGGCGTCATGATGTCTGGTGAAGCCGTACGGAGGACTGGTCTGAGCAGTTTTGTTGCGATGTGTGCCGGGTAGGATGCGTCAAATGTTGTTGTGTTGGGAGTTTGGTCGTGGAGGGTCTTCACATCAATCTCCCCCTGGCGCAGAATCGTTGGTAGTGTTGTCATTGGGTTTAATAGTATATAGTGTGTTGGGTATTGCACCACCTTGCTCAACTGCCGTCTTCCTTCCTATTCACTAAGGTTTTTGTTTTAAGCGAATGGGCTTAATAAACTAGTGCGCTTTACCATCAACGATTGCATCACTGCTTACCATCAGGCGGGATTGCAGTCAAGCGCTAGTTTATAATTATATTAGTTTATAAATATATATATACACACTATGTAACAAAAACCCTGTTGTTCCTTTCAGGGACATATACATAATTTTACCTACAAGTACATCATTAATGAAGTCATAATTAGAAAACAGTAATCATTGTCTAGTCGAGGGGTCACAATCAAATACCTATTAAAACCGACAAATTCGATTTTTTTTTAGAATATCTGATTTTATAAATTCTTATGTCTAGATTCTTCATGCAGAATTGCAGAGCTAAGAAATCAGTTACAGCTTATAAATATTAATAATCAAACATTTATTTTAATTATTTTTGTTGAACAATTTTTATAAATTACTTGCGTATGCCGATATTATTACGTCCGTATGCCGGTTCTTAAAACGTAGGTTGAAGGACCAACAGAGTTTTTGTTACATATTGTATATACAAACGATAATAATAGTTAAGTTAAAATGTCAAAAAAGTATAGATAGTAAAGAGTCTGTTATAACTACTTAACTGTAATCAACATTTATAAATGAAGGGGTATCTGATATCACACTGCCCACCTCGGCGAAAACAAAAGCATAGCCCTTTTACCATACAAACAGATATAAATAGGCCATCAGAAACAAATTGCAACAATTTCTGGGCGACTCAACCCCATATGCTAAGGGAAATTACTATACAGGGTGTTGAATGTAGCCGGCCGTATCTGTGTTTACATCTGGCCGTTACAAATGTGTTACATCAAGACAGTGGCGAGGACCACGTTACTTATCTAGCTGTAGGTACTGTGTGCTAGGGCTGGCATCTTCGAGTTTTCTGGTGAAAATAGTGAATTTTCGGAGCATTGCGTGAAAGACTAACAGTTGCAAAGGCTTTCATTTTGACAGCTCATTAAAATTCATTACGTGATTTTCATTGTTGTGAAGACAATTTTTTCGAACATATGAAGCGATATATTTCAATATAATTATCAGTTACAACAGGGTATTTGATTAAAAGAACTAATAAGATTTCCAAAAAATACTAGACACGTATTTTTTGTTTTATCAAAAAACAAAAAATCATTCAAGTACCAATGTAACTTTTCTAAAGTTATATGTACTTTCTAAGTATATCTTGGACACCAATGACTGAAGGTGAGGAAACCTGGACTTTAAGTCTGAAATCGCCAACCCGCATTGGGCAAGCCTGTTGATTACGCTCATCCTTCTCTGTATGAGAGGAGACCTGTGCCCAGCAGTGGGACGATAAAAGGTTAATGATGATGATGATAAAAGCCATCAAAGATCAAGAGTGGTAGCTGGTGACGTCACTGGTCGCTAAAAAGTGTAGCGTGCAGTGACGTTACACGAGTTTTCAACGCACTGTGCCCTCTTCTACTTATATGAAAAAACAAAAAATACCTACGTGTCTAGTATGTTTTGGAAATCTGACTAATGGACTAATTTGTTTTTTTTAGTCAAATACCCTATTGAGACTGACATTATATTTCCAATCAGGGTGCAGGTGTGTTTTGATTTTAGGCTCATCTGAAAACTGACGTCATCATCATCATCATCATCTCAGCGTTAATCCCAGTCGTATCCAAAACTTTTTAGCTTTGGAGTCTGGGGTCCGCTTTACCAGTCTAACTGCGGATTTTGGCTAAACTTCGATATACGAAAATTGTGTGTATAATCTAAATTATTCAAACTTTAACAAAACATAAATATTGTTTTCTATATAGGATAGCGATTAATTTATCACAATAAACTAGTACAGATGTTATTACAAGTGGGTAACAGTCTATAAATAAAAACATATTTCATTTTACTAAAACAATAAAACTGATTATTTCTATCTGATTCTGATTTCTAAACAAATATAAGAAAGAAATAAAAATCATTTATTTGAAGTAAACAATACGCACGATATTAAAAAAGAAATGGAGGAACATGCGTCATAACCACGCAAAACGGCTAAAAATATCGTAAAATTTGAGATATGGGTATTAAGAATAGTCCTTTGATGAACTAGACACCCACGAACCGGTCGTATCAAAAAACAACACAAACATTATGGTATGGTTAGTATTGTACCAAAATATCATCTTAAAATATTACGTTTAAGAATAGATACACCATACATAGTTGATAATAGGGTATTTGACTAAAAAAAAACTAATTAGTCCGTCAGTCAGATTTCCAAAAAATACTAGATACATATTTTTTTTTTCCATATAAACAAAAAAAAAATGAAGACGACACAGTGCCTTGAAAACTCGTGAGACAACGTATCATTGCACGCCACACTTTTTAGCGACCAGTGATGTCACCAGCCACCACTCCTGATCTTTGATGCCTTTTATACTTGTCATTTTTTATTGATTTGAAAAAAAAAAACAAAATATTTTTCTATAATCTGAATGGCGGAATAAATAGAATCATTTTTTTTTTAACCCAGGAAACATTCCTATTGAGTACAGAATGGTACCCTACCTACTTAGATAAATATTCATGTAACTCTCCCTAATATTATTATACCTAACAAAATCCACAAATAAAACACTTAACCAAATCATCAAATTAATATTCATTGATCCATTACCCATTTCAAATCAACCTATTCAAAGAAATTACCCCAAATATACATAAATTGCCCATTTCACCTTTGACCTTACAGCATCCCCTGTTCTCACTTTTATCTCACCTTTGTAACACATGGACATTCAAAACTGGTTTAACTTTAACAGCATCCCCCTTGATACACTTTTGATCTTGTGTTCGGCTTCTTTTGTGATGGACACTTGTTCTGTTATGGTCAATACGTGGGTCAATCAAATTCGGGCAAATATTTGCCTTTTGATGTTGTTCTTTGTGAGCTTGAAATTAGAAAAGAAATACGGTTGTTTGCGATAAAGCGTGAAGCAAAGAAAGAATAGGACACAATTGGGAAAAAAATATGCACCATATCTACGATAAGATGCATATATTTTTTATTGATCCATCGATTAGCATAATGCTGTGACTTTATTTTTTGAGACTGCATAAGGTCATCGCGTTGGTAACAAAACCAGTGCGCTTATTAAGACGCACTAGTTTTGTTACCTTAACAAAACCAGTGTGCTTATTAAGACGCACTAGTTTTGTTACCTTAGGTTAAAAAATGCAGCGCAACATTAGGTTTGAAAAGGCAGCGTGTATTATTTGGATAATATATATATATTGTTGCATGCATAACTGCATAAAGTATCAAAACCAGTGCGTACTGGTTTTGTTACCCTCATTAGGTTCAAAAAGGAAGTGTTTATTTTTGGGATAAAAGTTTTTTGTTTTTTTTTATATGGCACCTCGTAATTGATCATTAGAGGCCGTGACTACTTAAGCGGGCTATCCTGTGGATACCTTAATTAAAATTAAAGCCTGCAGCTAGGGCACTTCAAAACTAAGCTAAAACTAAGGAGCGACTGGGGTACGAACCTCGGCTTAGGGCGTCGCTAGAGGAGAGCAAGGGACGGCTGGATCGAATAGGATTGGATAAGAGTCATGGTTACTTACTTATGACATAAATATAACTATGAACTTTCAGAAAGAATAAAAGTTTATTTAATAGTTACGGAGACCTTTAACCTTACAGCTTCCCCTGCTCTCATTTCCACCTCACCTTTATAACACGTGGACATTCAAAACCGGCTTTTCGTTAACAGCATCCCCCTTGGTTTACTTTTGATCTTATGTTCGGTGTAATGAGAACTTTTGTGATGGACACTTGGTTATTATTTACCTCTTTAATGGTCAACGAGTAGGTCAGGTTAGGTCACCTATTGATATTGATCTCTTATGGAATTTGATTGATTGAAATAGAACCGTTATGTATGTAATCATACGAGATGCTGATTGATATTATTGTGAATTGTATTTTTTTTTTATTACTTTATAGCACTCATGTTAAGAGTCTCTCGAACTTAGACCATACACATTTAGATAGTGTTAAAACAAGGACACAAAATGCTTCTCTAGAAATTTATTTTCTCTTTAATCTGGACCTATCGCAGTTCACTGCTGGACTTCAAAGGAGTGGAACAATTTCTCTGCAGCGGTCTTCCCGTGAGTTTATAATACAAGTGTTTTGAAGGCGCTAATAATAAACTAGTGCACTTTACTATCAACGATTGAATCACTGCTTACCATCAGGCAAGATCGCGGTCCAGCTCTAGTTTGTAACATAAAAAATAGGTCTCTCCCAACTAGCTGCGTTACGACACCCAGTACTTTGGATTCAGTCTGTCCTCAGTCACTATCTATAAGTCGTCGGTCCATCTAGCTGGGGGCGTCCTACACTACGCTTGCCGATACGCAGTCTTCATTCCGGACGATGGGTCCTGTTTCACCGAACATCAATGCTACGACAGTCATGACCAGTCCACTGCTACTTTAGTTTACAGTTTGTTTCTTCCTCCGAGAGTATATACCATCATATATTTGAGGAAGTTGTCGTCATCACCACCATCATCATCCTTTCAGCCGAAAGACGTCCACTGCTGGTCATAGGCCTCCAACAAAGGATGTCCACGACGACTGATCCTGCGCCTCCCGCATCCAGCGGTTTCCCGCTACCTTCACTATACTTCCTACCTTTGTCGTCCTCCGTAGCGCAGCGGTCAACACGCCTGCCTGCGACGTGGTGGCCCCGGGTTCGATCCCCGGCCAGGTCATGATGGAAAACGATCTTTTCCTGATTGGCGTGGGTCTTGGATGTTTATCTATATATGTATCTATTATAAATATAGTATTGTTGAGTTAGTATCCCATAACACAAGTCACGAACTTACTTTGGGGCTAGCTTAATCTGTGTGATTTGTCCGTATATATTTACATTTATTTTATTTTTATTATATTTTTCACTAGGTCGTCGGTCCGCCTTGTCGGGGGTCTACCAACGATGCGTCCTCCGGGGCTTGGTCGCCACTCGAGAACACGTCGGCTCCATCGGGCATCGGTCAAGTTGATGTATCTAATAAAATTTCTACATTTTCACGTGTGCATCAGTTTTCCTTAATTTTATTTAGCAGCACATCCGCGTGTCAACCCTACAGGTACAGTTAAACACGCGATATGTATATCTCAGACAGTGACCAAACACGCGCCGCGGACTCACGGAAATGGATAGCATAGAGGCATGTGTGGAGAATCCTTCATTTTGTAACATGATCTGACGATATATGCCGTGAAAATCTCACTGTAATGACTAAGGTGAAGTATTTGAGTTTGGAAAGAACTATCAGTCCGATTAGCCTGCAGTGGTATATTTTTTTTTTTTTTTATAATTATAAACTAGCGCTTGACCGCAATCCCGCCTGATGGTAAGCAGTGATGTGATCGTTGATGGTAAAGCGCGCTAGTTTATTCGCGCCTATTCACTCAGAAAAACTGAGCGAATAGGAAGAAAGACGGCAGTTAAGCAAGGTGATGCAATGTTAAACCCAACAACACGACCAACGATGTTGCGCCAAAGGGAGATTAATCTGAAGACCCTCCACGACCAAACTCCCAACACAACAACTTTTGGCGCATCATACCCGGCACACATCGCAACACAACTGCTCAGACCCGTCCTCCGTACGGCTTCACCAGACATCATACTGGAACACGACAAATCGCTTGGCGGCAAGGCTTTCAACCATCTGGTAAGAGTGGTGGTCTATACTTGGATTTTATGGTGAGTTCACCATAAAGTAAGCTTCAAGTGTATCACGCTGCCAATAGTGTCAATCCTAGGTGGTGAAAGACCCCTGATCGGAAAAAAACATCGAACACCCGGCCAAGGTAGGCGCGAGCTCGCCGCCCGGTAAGTAGCGTTGAAAGTAAGGACGTTGTGTTTCACGCGCGCCTTAAAAAGATGTCAGCACATCGTGACGGGGTCCACGAAGACCGATGCTTGACCCAGAGATGCATGTTAATTGAAAGAGAAACCGTGGCTCTGGCGCAGAGGCAGGAACACGGGTGGATTTAGTCAGTAAAAGTCTGACACGCCCTTCCGCTTCGCACAGAGGGGGACAGGCCAATTGATGATTTCTCATCCACCCCAAGAAAAGTTTTTAGGTTTAATATTATGTATAAGTAGGTATATTTGATATATAATAATTATAATTTAATAAGACAGACAGAAAGCAATCCCTGTCTATTAGTGCTCTTTCTATTTTTTTTTTCTATATTATACAGTTTGGTTTAAAACTGACTACAGTCGTAAGAAGTGAAGACTGGAAAGACTATTTGAAATTTAGTAGGAAATTGCTAAGATTAATTTAATTTCAATACAACACAGGTAAAAATATTTTGATAACTCACTTCAATGAGATGTCATTTTATGGGAGGATAAAAAATGAGGAAAATACTGCAAAGAAGGAAAGAAAGAAAATGTATTTAGGTATTGGGACTCGTATAGGAACATCACAAAATTAAACTAAACAAAATAAACCAAATCACATAATTTTATTCGTCTACTTTAAGTTCTTTTCTTTTGGTATATTCCAATCAGTCGTATAAACCAGTTTTTCAGTTCCAATTCAGTCAGCAATAAAAGTTTCACAACAATCTCGACTCCACAGCACCTGCTATCGCAATAGACAGTTTCGTCCGCACATTTAACAAGCTGATCGTAAGCACGGAGGTTCAACGTCTCTGACTAAATAAATCTCCACTCGACGTAAACAATTATCCTTCATGAAGAGCATTAATTTTCCTGAAAAATCTCTCTAGACACCTTTAGGATCCAAAAAGCACAACATAAACACCTAATGTTACTTGGAATTGTATTTATATGTATGTCGGAGATTGTCGGTATAATTTTAATAGAGGTTGCTGATTTGATTTACGTAGTAGAGGGGCAAACGCTTGTGACGTTATTTTGTGATGGCGGCACATGGACAGAGTCGCTTCGGAAAGTGGGGTTCGTCGAACGTTCGTCACTTTGCATCGAGACGCGGACCACGGCACTTCTCCGAACCGAAACTGTCGGTTTGCCTATTCAAATCGTTATTATGAAGATTGGAGGGTATATCTACACGTCGTGCTTCAATTCAAAACTCACCTACGAAATGGAACCTGTACTACCACACCAAGATGCTGTCGACCCTACCGCTCCGCCTTCGCTGTCTCCGACATGTATATTGATGGACTTTGAATATAATTTCAATTATTCATTTTCCTTTTGTGCGATACTAGCTGTTACCTGCGACTTCCTTCACCATGTTCTAAACTATGATCTGGGTGAGAGCTTAGCAGTACCGTGCTCTTAGTCAAATCATGGTCTGTCTGTATGTCAAATTTCATCTTAATACGGTTACTAGCGACCCGCCCCGGCTTCGCACGGGTGCGTATGCTGATACTAATTACACTACAAAAAACTGTGAACGTTATAGGTACTTACATATACAGTATGTTAAGAAAACCCTGTCCGACCCATAAGGATAATAAAGGTTAGGTAAACATATGACCAAATATAATATAAAATTTTACGTAATCATCATAGTACCAATACAAATGAATTTTAAAATAATCTTTTTTTCCCGCGAATTAATTCCAACTTCCCCGAAATTTGGTAATTTTTAAAAAAAGTGACAACACCGGTACTATTATGAGCGAATAGCGATGCGACCACGTGCCGCGTGCCCTGCCACCCGCCGCCCGCGGAAGGGTGCTTAACGCAAATTTATTAAGTTACCTCTTTTTGTGAAATAATATATATTTTTTTAGGGGATTTTTTTTTTTTTAAGTTTAGCCCGGTTTTATATCCATTAGTAGAATCCGTTATCGATACCTAACAACACCTTCGGACAGGGTTTTCTTAACATACTGTATAAAAACATAGCGGCCCGCCGTTGCGCCGCTCTCGCCCGGCCGGTCGGTATCGCCTCAAAGCTACGTCCCGCAATTTTTAAATCTGTAATATCTTCGAAAATATTCAGTTAAATCATATACTGTAAAAACTATAGGTATAAATTTATATTAAAACAACAATGTATTTAAATGGATTATTTCATTTAATTGAAGAAAGATTAATGCTGTATTGGTTATAATCGATTCGAAAATTAGCCGATGGCGCTGATTCTATTGTTCACAAACTAAACTAATTTTAAGTGAATTGCATATTTTTCTTTCTATTTCATTAAGAAAAGGATAGAAGATAACATTTTAGTTTAACCCTGTCAAATGAAGATACTCCATAGACAGTTTAGACGCGATTATAAACATGGCGGCCAAAAATACGCTAGTTTCCAATATGTACCTACTTAGTACATTATTTTGATAAATTTAATTATTTACGACATCACATTAGAAACCTCAAAAATAACACTAAGTATTTCTCCACTATTTAATATAGATGTCAGTAGAGTCATAATAATAGTGCTTTACCCTTTGAATACAAAACAATAATAAGAACTGACAAAACGCGTAGATAATGTTTTAAGTGAAAATGGGAACAGTTTTGTCACAGTTGAGAAAGAGTAAGTAGATCAAGGTATCAAGGAAAGCCCTCGCAGCAAAATATGATAATGGTAAGCAAAGATGATATTAAGTAGAACTTATTTTTTTTAAACAATGACAATATTTATTGACTCTTTTATGGTACTTATAGCTAATTTTAGCACTGCGCTTAAACAATATACGAATGAAGATTCCACTGATAAACACTAAGCAAAAAAGACCTCAATAAGGTCGGTGCAAAATACCATTCGCATAAATTGTGACAAAAATGACTAATACAGAACAAATATCACTATTTTTATTTTATAAAAAAATATTTGAAGACACAACGATACAAAATTCTTACCTAAACTCGTAGCAGGCGTAGAGCTTCGTAGCACTTCGTAGCTAAAGTCGTAGCGAACTCAAACGGCTATTGTTTTTTAATAACAGAAAAGTATTTAGATACGAGTGCAGAGATATTTTACTGCCTTCCAGTGACAGCGAAGCCGCATACAAGTAGTAACAAGGAATCCAGATACTTACTAATGCCATATTAGTAGCCCAACCCACACAATGGCGGAATACCCAGCATTACCCAGTTATATTCCTAGTGTAGTGGCTCGAAATCTGTTAGATCACTTTAAAGTACCCTTCCACCCTAAAGTTTTAGGTTAGGGACAGTTCGGGACCTCCGGGATAGGGCCCGCCGCTGATAACGTGGAGTACACATTATACAGCCGTACTCGAGATACGATGTATCATTAGGGTTTTTATTGAGGATAGATGTTTTATCGAGGTTTTGACAATCGTTGGTTTTGGTAAGTGCTAAAGAAACACGGACGTAGCCAGCTAAAGATTTGACAAGTGTGGGGTCGCCAAAATAAAAAAAAAATCAGACCTCTAAATCCAATGAAATCTATCATTTACAAATTAAATATTGCCTGCGACTAATAACACTCAAGTAAAGTCGCGGGAATGTACCTATACTTAATTTTTAACTTATGTTACTCTAAGTGGGTACCTTTATATAAAAACTTATATGTAGGTAAAGAATGCGTTTCAGAATATGAATGGGGGGTTCGAACCCCTATACAATATGTAACAAAAACCCTGTTGTTCCTTCAACCTGCGTTTTAAGAATCGGCATACGGACGTAATAAGGCAAGTAATTTTAAAAATTGTGCAACATTAATAATTAAAATAAATGTTTAAGTATTAATATTTATAATCTGTTACTGATTTTTTAGCTCTGCAATTCTGCATGAAGAAACTAGATATAAGTAGAACGTTCTCGCCAACTTATTTAACTTATATAATCAGATATTCTAAAAAAAAGACCAATTTGTCGGTTTTAAAAGATATTTGATTGTGACCCCTCGACTAGAGAATGAATTATCTTCATTAATGATGTGCTTGTAGGTAAAATTATATGTCCCTGAAAGGAACAACAGGGTTTTTGTTACATAGTGTATCTGATATAGAAATTTAGCCAAAATGAGCAGTTAGATTGGTAAAGCGGACCCTAAACTCCAAAGCTGAAAAGCTTCGGATACCTACGACTGGGATTAACGCTGAGATGAAGAAGTGTATCTGATATCGATGTACAAACGAGTACCAAGGATCCAGTAAATAATTCTGAACCCACCAGTGGTGGAATTTTGCGTCGGCTTTACACGCATTTAAAAAAAAATATGCATAATACAAGAAAAACTATCCTATTAGCTGATGAACGTCATACCTACAAACACGCACGGCGGCACGCTTACAACCTTCAAAGGCCGAACCGACACTTTTTTTTTAAGTAAACACTGTTATTTCTGTAACCGTTCATTAACGACATAAATGACTATCATAATTTTGTTAGTGGCATGCGAGTAGCCTTTTCGCGAAGTTTGCGTTACGATGTCAGATACACCCTGTATGTCCGTCTAAAGAAATAAGTGTTTTTGAGTTGTAGCTCAATGGTTACAGCTGCGACATACGAGTTTGTGGGTCGAAGCTTCAATACCGGACAGGCGCTTTACTTTGGGCAAATTATTTCACTTCCACAAACGTTCACCGTTGTGGAATGTGCAAGCAATGGTGATAAAATGATGAAACACATGTTCTGATCAATGACGGCATGTGGTGCTGAATGATGGACACACGTGTTCTAGAACCAACAATTGGAATGGGCCACAATTACTCCCTCTCATGAAGATCAGTGTCTCGTATGCTTCGATATCGCCTTCGGGTTGTGGAGGTCAGACAGCAGTCGCATCACGGAAAATATCGAAGTTTAGCCAAATGAGCAGTTAGACTGGTAAAGCCAACCCCAGACATGATAATCAAGATCGGTGTCTCAGCAGTTGGACCATTATAAGTTGATTATGAAACACGGTAGTTTTAAAAATCGTCATTTTTTAAACCACTAGAGTAAGTTTGTAAATCCCAGCGCGACCGTCTATTCCAGTGCTACGATCTTCAAGCCGAGCTTAGTTGAAAAGGTTAGCAGGAACAGGTTCAGTAAGCAACTAAAGTTGATTAATACTTTAGTTTTCGACATCTTAATTACTGAACAAAATATTTGATTAAAATGAAAACTAAAGTGGCATTTAAGTAATTAAAGAACAACATACTGAATCTCTCTCTCTCAGTTCTTTAAGTAATTGATTTTTTTGCTGATCGTAAAAGTTATTGTATGCAATTCGCAATCATAAAAATTCTGTGTTGTTCTTCTACTTCCACTATTTTATAAAAAAAAAGTAAAAATTAACTTAGAAATATTTTTGGCAGTCATAGGTACCCCAAATATTTTTTCCTTGAATTTATCCCACCAAAATTCCCTTTGCCCTACCTACAGTATTTTTTCTCTCCGCCCACGACACACATATGAGTGTGTACACGCACTAATGAGCATGTGTGTGTGCATGAACACATTTCACCAGCCAATGGTCAAGCGGTCAGCGATCGAGGGAGATAAAAGATCTTTTGTAATATTGGTGTAAGAGAGATACCTTGATGTTGTAAGAGGGGAGCTCAACCCTTTCATTTTTATTAGGGGAATTTTTTGCACAAACTAGTTTGCCAAAAAATATGGCGAATGGTTTGCAAATGTTTTTAAAATTTGTTTTTTGTTGCCAATCTTGAATGTAGCTAGTATTTGGCTATTTCGCTTACCTACTTCTGATTTTTTTTATTTAATATAAATATATCCTAGAGCTTTTACCAGTTGCTTAGTCTGTGACTTTTCTTTTTCATTTTGCCCAGATCCCAAAGGCCATAGCGTGATGTTGAAGCGTCTTACTCAAGAACTGAACCATCAATTGCGAAAAGAATATATCCAACTGAATTCTTTCCAAACTCTTCGGTTTTATTATGAGATAATAGGTAGGTACTATTAAGACATTATGGACACATTTCGGCTTTTAAAAAGCCGTTAAAACTAACAAATACGACTCCTACGCATGACCAAAAAGTCATGTAATAAATAAAAATCTACTAAGAAACAGTATGGAAGGTCTACACAACTTTGAACTACCTCCAACTTTTCTATTCACTCCATTTGCCAGCACATAGCCGCGACATGAGAACAAAAGTTCTATCCAACAGTAATTTAACTCAATAAACTTTACATAGTCTTGCTATAGGTATGTATATTTTTCAGTGGGCCGAGGGATTACCCACAGAATTACTATTGATTTGGGAGCGCACCCGCTCGGCCGCCTTCCAAATGAGCAGGCCGAAAGTATTACTCTAGAGTTGATAATACCGGTTGATTATTTTCGTCTGTGCGCTTTTGTGTGTATAGTAGAACATACGACTGGTGTTTGGATGAAATATTGACATTAAATCCTTAATGACATTGAAAGTCAGTTTTATAAATTCCTTGTGTGACACTTGGTCAATGCTGCCGTGAAATAACTAAGTAGGTAGGTACCAATGGCAAAAAATATAAGGATGAGGGGCTTACATTAGGAAGTTTGAAGAGCATAGTACTTATTATTACAACGTATTAAGTAGTTAACTAGAAAAGTTACTAAACTTATTTTAATCCGTTAAGTCCTCGTGTTGTTTTTCTACTGTCGATAAAACGGAATAGTTTGAACTTGCAAAATATGAAGGAAATTCATGGTAGTTACAGCAGCTCTATAAACTTCCTTCGCAAAAGTTCGCAAGGCCCAACCTGAATTTATTAAGCTGGACCCTAGAAAGGTTTGCCGTATGCAGATAAGGGATTTATTTAGCGGAAAGGTCCGTCCCTGGGTTAACGCTAAAACGCCTTTTGGGTCGACGATGACCAGGATTGGGACCAAATTTATTGTCGGCTTTCGGCTTTCGCGTTGATTTATTCGGCCCCGGGTGAATGGAATCAACGGACCGGTTGATAATAACGCTTGGTACGACGTTTTTGCGTAGGCATAGAACATGTTTATGTGAAAATCTTTAATGCTGATAAATTGGGACGGTGAGGGATTTTTGTAGGTATTTTGGGCTTTGACTCCTTCTCTGCGTCTAGGATAAGAGGAATGTTGCGATGATATTAACAGCATAATACCTTTTCTAATAAGAATTTGACAGTTTAACAGCAATGAACAGTTAATACCTTACACAACCTTTAATTAAGAGAATCTAATCAAAGTGTCCAGTTGCTGCTGCTTTACGCAGACTGGCATTTGGTATAGGTACAGACGACAGCACATAAAGATACTATAATCTGTCAGATTTCTTTATTTGATTTTCATCTTTATATTTTCGGTAGCTTAACTTGCTGTCGTCTATACCTAATTAGTGCCACCAATAGAAGGATGTACACATTAATTTATTGCTTTTAACATAACCCCTTAGCACATAACCGCCTAGTTCGATGGTCTCAAGCAAATAAGTGTGAATTGAAAATTGTTTATTCTTGCAAACATGTAACACAAACAGAACAAACTGATGTATGTACGTACACATTTATCTAACTCTGAGAAGAAATAAACTAAGGGACAGCCTCAAAATTCAGTGTATCTAACATCTGAAGGGATCCCAGTCTGAATCTATCAAAGAACCCTACATTTTTCACATTTCTTTGTTGCCGAGATGAGATTGTAATTAGATTTTTAACTACTGGCCTTTTGAGGCATGTAGGTAACAGAAACAGTTTGAGTAAGCCTCTAAAAACAGACGAAACTTATCGGAAGGAGTATGGTAAAGAGATATTCTATTATTACTGACCATACGGTAGCTTGATTGTTCTCCAATAACTAAAAAGAACTGTCTCATAAATTGAACACGCCGTACCTAGTTGTAGAAAGTTTCTCACAACATATTGGTTTGCTAGGTTGTAGGGCACGGACGTGCAATGCGAGGCGGCCGCGGGACGGTACCTAAATGGTGCCAATTACACGCCGGCCGGTACGTGATGTGACTCGAGATGGCGTCGCTGTGGTCGTTGGACGTAAGTGGATGTGGCGCCGAAGCAGAGGAAAAGATGTAGGAAATTAGTACCTATCTAGTTATTAGTTGTGTCTAAAACTAAAAAGCATTTCCGAAATAGAAAATATTCATGTATAAACGCAGTCGTGGTGGCCTAGTGGTTAAAACACCAGCCTTTCAAGTATGAGTGTTGAGTGCGATTCCAGGTCAGGCAAGTACCAATGTAACTCATTGAGCTCAACTTCACAAAACTCTTTACACATTTGAATGTGAGCCAATAGCCTAAATAAAAGTTTGTGAACATTGTGACTAATTCAGATGCATAGGATTTTCGATTTCTAATTGGATTATTTTAGTACAGAAGTTAGAATCCTAGGAATTGGATTATTATTAGAAATGTAGTAGCGACATCTATAGTTAGAACTTGAAATATAATCGACTTCTTAGTTTGACTATTCCCTGATAGATGGCACTATCGATAGTATATTAATACTCAAAATAAGGCTGCAGACACACTATCGACGTAATTCTTTTTTAAAAATACGGCGATACTGACTCAGTTCTCTTGTTCACAATCTAAATTAATTTTAAGTTTATTGCATATTTTTCTTTCTATTTCATTAAGAACACAACAAAAGGTAATATATTAGTCTAGTCCTGTCAAATTAAGGTATTCCATAGATAGGTTAGACGTGATTAAAACATGGCATCTAAAAGTACGTCCATTTACGTCAGGCGCTGACTAATTTGACAGGTCTAAGTTTTTTTTTTTTTATACCGAAATAAGTGAATAGAAACGTGTTTTTTTTTTAAGTGAATTTTATATAGAAACAGTGTATAGAAACTAGTGCTTGACCGCAATCCCCCCTGATGGTAAGCAGTGATACCATCGTAGATGGTAAAGCGTGCTGGTTTATTAAGAGCCTATTCACTCTAGCCTTGAAGCTACTCAAATTGTAGTCCGATGGAAACACAGACGCTGGCAAATTGTTCCTGTCCCTCGATACACATAAGTACATTGATTACTATTAAAGTATAAAATATTTTTAAAACTTATTTTTTTTTTTTTAATACAATGATTATCCAAGTAACGTTTTACTAAAAATTCCAAGGCATATCCACTATCACTTCACGCCAAACAACTCGGACGGTCCTAACCCAAAAGTTCGCCCTTTAAAGTACACATGTAACAAACCAAAACACGTGCGTTTTACGACTAGGGACGCTCACTAAACTACTGAAATCGTTCGCGAATGGAACGTCATTTTTTTCCTCCGTGAAATATTAAACCGGCCGTTGTTTGCACGGGACATAGGTACGTACCTACGATGTCGGACAATGTTGGTAAATGATTGATAGTGTCAATATTTTGCGTGTTACCCGACCAATAAGTGATTTGTGGGCGTCGGATGCAGGTTATTCAATCTTTTGTGTGTGAATGTTTGGTGTTTATTATAAAGTCATTTGTGGGTGGCTGGTGATTTTTTTGAACAATATTTTTTTTATTTAGGAATATATTTTTAGCTGTTTTCACCGTCAGGGGTAACAATTGGGTTGTATCATAAAAAATAATTTAATGTCCATCAGATAAATTTATAAAAAATATTGAACACGTATTTTTTTCTTTCGTTCAAATACTTAGGAAGATATATAGATTTGAAATGTCGCATGACGTCACGCCGTGGTACAAAGTATAACACGACGTGACGTAATTAGCCCCCACACCGTAACTTTAATACACTATATGTCAGTAGTTTTTGGTAATTTCGACAAAACAAAAAATATCTACAGGTCTTTTTTTTCTTATTATCTATAAGACGGACTAATTATTTTTTTGATTTTCATACCTTGGATACATCCCTGTCCTCTAAATGTATTTCTTTATCTTCATTGGGATACCTAGCTTACCTACTTTCTTGATCGTTAACAACAATACGGGCCCGTCCAAAAGGACTACAATACGTCGGAATGAATTTTATTCCTGATTAATTAACTTTTACGGTCTGGCATAAAAACAGGCAACCGGACTAAGGAAAGCTTTCATTTCGTGTTGTCATTCATCCGTAGTTCGGACCCCGAAATTATCTCATCTCTAATAGTGATACGGAATGGGAATCGTTCGTAACTTCGGATTTATAATTTATATCAGAATTGCTCTGAGGCTAAATAATAAAATAATTGGTGGTGCTAAATCACCAGCCTCTCAAGTATGAGTGTGCGGGTTTGATGTCAGGTCAAGGCAAGTACAAATGTAACTTTTCTAAGTTATATGTACTTCCTAAGTACCTATATCTTTGACACCAATGACTGATTACAAGGTGAAGGAGTTTTCCTATCTTGAGGAAACCTGGACTTTAAGCCTGAAATCGTCAATTCGCATTGAGCAAGCGTGGTGATTACACTCAATCCTTCTCTGTATGAGAGACCTGTGCCCAGCAGTGGGACGATAAAAAGGTTCATGATGATGATGAAATAATAAAACACAAGTTCCAACAAAAAAATAATGTATTTACAAAAATCTGATGATAAATTACAATTCGTCTACTTATAAGTATAAATAAATGGTTATTGTCAGTGTAATTTTATTTGAATACATTGTGAATTTAAAAAGGTAGGTACACACGACGACATAGATAGCTGTATAGTCCTGTATATACTGTCCAGTACAATCTGACGTAAAATTGTACGAAATGGTTATAATTATATTGAGTGGTTAGATGATGCTGGAAATTTATAAGCCTGATATATCGCCGTGAGTACTTTCATATAAATAGTTAGAGACCTATTAAATGTTCATTTAACTACAGAATGTCTATATTTTCATGGATATTTTGCGAAGTGAGATTTATTTCTATAATAAATTAATACTTATCAAATTTATTACATATACATATATGTATATTTATTTAACTAAGTGGATATCTAATAATATCGTGCCTCTATTGAATAAGATTTTTGACATGACGATATTTCAGGCATTTAGTAATGAGAGATCTTGAATTTTTGTAAGAAAAAAATTAATCAGGTACATTTTAGTGGTAAAAAGGCAAAAAAAAGAAAATAGAACTGGCCGAATGCATAGCCCCCAACTTTTTATGAAGTTGGTTCATAAGGAAAAAATAATTTTTAAATGAAATAATCTCTCAACATTATTTTTTTAATATTGGATGGCAATAATAATACAAATTTAGTGACTAAATATTATGATTTTACCAGTATTGTTTATCAAGAGTAGTAAAGTTATAGCAGGAACGAAAATTTAATTAAGCTTAATAATAAGTACCCTTGTATAAAAGAAGTCAAATATGAAACTTTTCCAATAGGTACACACAAGTCGCTGACAATAGCGCCATCTAGTCAATGGTTACTGAACTAACAACGTTTTAGATACTTGTTTGTTTAATCCATCTAAGATAGATGGCGCTTTTACAAACCTTGTCTATCACTTAACAAAATTGATTCCTTTGTGGGTTACATTATAGTGAATATTTTATGTGATATAATATTAATTGGCTATAAAAACTACACTAAAGATAATTAAGATATTATATAAAAAACCTGTATAATATACTTATTGTTTAACTACAATTTACTAGTGTAATTGAATTTTCTATTGTATTTGTTTCCTTGCATCTTATAGTATATCAAAGCCTACAACATAATATCCCGTAGGCTATAATAATACGATATATTACGGAAACATATCGCTATAAAAGGTGGAGACGATAAACTGACAGTAAATTAAACTTCGTATAATCTGTATAACTTACTACGTTCCCAGTCTACATACAATAAATCAAATAATTTAGTCCCTGTAACTAGACATAGATTGGCATATAACTCATAAATCGCAAACATCATTTCTATTTAATTTACTTAAATAAAAAAAAACTTTTTTTAATGTTATAAACATCGCTTCACCGCGATTCTGCCTATTGGTGCCATTGTTGATGGTAAAGCGCACTCGTTTATTATGAGCATTTTTACTCTAGTCTTAAAGACACTTAAATTGCAATCTAAAGGCCGCTGCAGGTACAGACGATAGCACATCAAGCTACTATAATCTGTCAGATGTCTTTATCCAATTTTCAACTTTATCTCTAAAACATTAAGGCTCAAGGTTGATTGAGAATATCTAACAGTTTCGGGAAGCTTGACTGGCTGTCGCCCGTACATTTTGTTGTTGTATTTATTTCAATGTCAATACTTATTTGGTATAAAAGACTCGTCTTGACTGTCCTAAAATAGTCTCCACATTTGCCTGTAAAAGGGAGATCAGCCATATTGGGCCCAAAATCCAAAAAAGCCAGCCAACAAAATTTTTTAGTTCTAACCTAACTTGGGAAATTCCACTCAAGCATTTTTCGCTAAGACATCAAATCTTTACGACCTGTCATATAGTTGCTGTCAGTATATTTTTATTTTTTCTACACTTCTTGACTGCTTTTTTTCTAGAAATTAAGTGGTCATATTTACTTAAATAAAATATGATTTCGCTGTGATATGGTAACAGAACAGACATCAAAAAGGTGGCTGGTAATGGCTGGCGGAGAAGTGCTCAAGATCGAGTTTGTTGGCGTGCCATGGAGGAGGCCTGTGTCCAGCAGTGGACGAGTAGAGGCTGATGATGATGGTAACAGAAAATCTGGTTTAAAATATTATTGTTATAGGGAAGTCAGATGTGTAGAGGATATTATCATCATCATCTCAGCGTTAATCCCAGTCGGATCCGAAGCTTTGGAGTCTGGGGTCCGCTTTACCAGTTTTAACTGCTGATTTTGGCTAAACTTCGATATTTTCCATGCAGCGATTGCCGTCTGACCTCCACAACCCGAAGGCGACATCGAAGCATTGCAATTAGACTAATTGTTGGACTTTTGAGCACTCCAACAACCCGTAACGACTGCCATTAGATGTTGATGGTGCTGTCGTTTAATAACCACAAATACAGAACAAAATGACATTCAACCCTCTATTTATAAATGTTGCTCAAAGTTAACTAGTGATGAGCGACTGTTTAACCGTAAATATTTGACGTTTGCATGTCACTTAACTTTATTCATTGTTTATGAATATAATAACAGTGTTTAAGGGGTTTATTCATAAACGCTAATCACTAGTTAACTTTAAGCAATATTTATGAATAAAGCTTACTACCACAAAATAATGATTAGCAATTGTTTAGGCTTAACACCTTTTAAACACGACGTTTTTATATGGACTTTGACGCAGCACATGCGTCAAACAATAGGAATGTTTCCTGGGTAAAAAAAAATTGATTCTATTCAGTCCGTCATTCAGATTATAGAAAAATATTGGATACGTATATTTTGTTTTATGAAATCAATAAAAATTGACAAATATAAAAGGCATCAAAGATCAGGAATGGTGTCTGGTGACGTCACTGCTCGCTAAAAAGTGTAGCGTGCAGTGACGTCACACGAGTTTTCAACGCACTGTGTCGTATTCATTTTTTTGTTTATATGAAAAAAGAAAAAATACGTGTCCAGCATTTTTTGGAAATCTGACTGACGGACTAATTAGTTTTTTTAGTGAAATACCCTATTGTTTAAGATTTTGGGGTAAGACCTTTACAGTTTACAGTTTAGCACCTGAATAAATAAAATAAAAATAGTCTGAAAATAGATCCACTATTGTGTCCTATACTTGAATTTAGATTCTTAGACAATTTGACCATTGCCACTCAATTTTAAACTTTAGAGCCATATAATTTAAATAGATTTTTAAATAATAAAACAGTCCAAAAAATGGTTACAGTGAAATTTGAACTTTATTATGTACAACAATGAGTTTGTTTTTCCATGACTTGTTATCTACGATTTTGAATTGTAGTTTAAATTAGTCCTTAGTAACAATTTGAACTATAGTCTTTATTATCCGGTTACCTTTCTCGTAATGTAGGAGGTTCAAACCTGGATCGTTGATTTTCTCTTCTAATAAGTTTATCAGTTCCACTCGTATCGTTTTTAGCATTTCTGCAACCTGGAAATATGAAAATTGTTGCTGAGAATCTAGCCATAAAACACCACTCTGGTCTTTGAGCTACCAGTGTGGCTACCACCGAAGTTGATAAGCAAACGGGAAGATTTTTGGTTCATTTAAAACTTACTATATTTTTTTAATAGACTAAAATAGCCCATTTGGGACAGCACTTATAATGAAACTCAGTTTTTATAGTAAGTATAAAAATCTACCGACAGTTATAAACTAAATAAACTTTGTAAGAAAGAAAGAAAGAAGTTAAGAAAGAAAACTAAACTAAATAGACACAATCAAATAAAAAAAGAACCGGCCAAGTGCGTGTCGGACTCACTCACAAAGTGCTCCGTACCATTGATTTGTGAAAAAAAGGATTCAAGTTATTTGTATGAAAGATTACGCGGTAATAAGCGGTTTACGATTTACGAGGTATTAAAAAGAAACTACTTACTAGATCTCGTTCAAAACAATTTTCGTTAGTAGTTTTTATAGTAATGTACATCATATGTATTTTTTAAATTTTTCATTTTATTATTTTAGAAGTTAGAGGAGGGGGGGGGGGGCAACTTTTTTCCACTTTGGAAGCGTCTGTCACGCAAACTATTAGGTTTAGAAAAAATATTTTACACAAACATTTTTGAAGACCTATCCATAGATACCCCACACGTATGTGTTTATGAAAAAAAAATTTGAGTTTCAGTTCTAAATATGGGGGGCCCCAGTATTTTTTTTTTATTATTATTATTGCATACAAATCTTAAAGCGGTTCACAGAATCCATCCACCTACCAAGTCTCAACAGTATAGTTCTTATAGTTTCGGAAAAAAAAGGCTGTGACATACGGACGGACAGACGGACAGACAGACATGACGAATCTATGAGGCCGGTTCCGTTTCTTGCCATTTGGCTACGGAACCCTAACAAGGTATACATAAAAAAGTAACAATCATTAGAAAGTCCCTGTATCAACTTACTTCGTGTTTTTCCACTTGAAACATTATCCAGCCGTCTTCTAACGAGACTATAAAGGTCCCATTGTGAAGTTCTACTGCCAAACTGCAACCTAAACCACAAACAAAAAAAGTTAGTTAAAAGTTTTAGTAAATCAAATCTAGTATATTATTAATATTTTTGGTTTTTTAGATTGAAGTATAGGAACTTTATAGATCCCATAATTGCGTTTTAATAGTGATAGTGTGATATCAGTATCAATATTAATAATGTTGATGCATATTGCTAAGCCATTGCTCCATAAGTTCCAAAAATGCCTGTGATCAACAACGTAAATAACGCAATGAATTTTGTTAAACTGTCAAATCGTCTATGAGGTTGTAGTAGATAATCTCTGGATCTACAGAAAATTCTTTCACCAATCGAAAACCATGTTATTTGTTAATGTCATAGGCTATATAAAGGCTGTATCTGACATCGACGCACAAACGAGTACCATAGATCCAGTACATGATTCTGAACCCCCCAGTGGTAGAATTTTTCGTCGGCCTTTTCATGATTAATTAATTCGCTAATTACACTAAAAAACGCAAAGAAAACAAAACTCGAAAACCTATATTATCTGCTGATTTAATAGAGTTCACATCAGGGAACAACGTCATACCTACAAACCCGTACGGCGGCACTGCAATGTTCAAAGTCGAGCCGACACATTTTTTTTTAAACACTGTGAATTCTGTAACCGTTCATTAACGACATAAATGACTATAATAATTTAATTAATGGCATGCGGTCTAGCCTTTTTGCGAAATTTGCTTACGATGTCAGATACATTCTATATATGAACCCGAAAAATGAAAATACTTTCGTTGTAGCTGGATTTCATCACAAGTAAAAATGTTTACCGCCCAACAGTGGGCGCTGGTAAGCTTTTGATGCAACAAAAACTGTCTCATACTAACCAGAAAACAACACAAGCGGCAGCTGGGGTACCATAGAACATTCCCTTATAAACACCCTGCTAGTTTTCACCTTCTCTTGGTACACCAAATACGGGCTGGTGAAATAGCCTATTGTGGAGTTGACTGAAGACGGATGTAAAGCCACATAGCCGTCAGTTTTAGTCTTGAACTTGAGTTCGTCTGGAGTCGGCTGCCGCGGGATAGCCCCGCCTGCTTGCATGTGGAAGGATTTTTCTGGAGTTAGGACCTGGAAGTAGAAGGTTGGTATGTAAAGTTGCCGGTTCAAATTTATTAAAATGAGGGCCTAGTTATTTCTGTAACCAAGTGCCCAACTAATATTTTAAACGTGAAAGTAAGATATTAAGTTTGATTGTTTATTTATTAGAATATAATGCTCTTTATTACGTATACCACATAAATTACAGAGCATAAATATGAGGATTTTACAAAGGGTCAAATTTGTTACCTTTTCACACCTAAACCCCTGAACCAGTCATCCTGAAATGTTACATAAAAGGTGTATCTGACATCGACGCACAAACGAGTACCATGGATCTAGTACATGATTCTGAACCCCCCAGTGGTGGAATTTTTCGTCGGCTTTTTCATGATTTAAAAAAAAATTATGTAGTTTTTTTCACTTTAAACCGTTCATAATTGCTATAATTTTATAACCCAATAAGATTTTAAAGTAAAAATTAATTAATTCGCTAATTACACAAAAAGCGAAATGAAAACAAAACTCGAAAACCTATCTTATCAGCTGATTTAACCCAATGCGTGTCTTATGTTCCGACGGTGGAACATAAGAGATTTGCGCCCGACGTGTCTTATGTTCCTACGTCGGAACATAAGCGACATGGCTGACTTCACATCGTTCAAACCTATTCCTACTGTGATTGGTTCACATAAAAATACTTCTATAGACAAGTGTGACACTTCAGCCAACATAATAACTAAAATTTTTATTACTTTTCAAGCGACAACATTTAAAAATTTAATTTTTTCTCGTTCTCGGAACAAATCGTCCGCCATTTTCTAAACCCGGTGTCGTGTGTGGTCTTGTAGTGCTTTTAAAAAATGAATTTTAGAAGGAAACGGTAAGTGATTATATTAAAATTATATATCAGATTACTGGAAATATTGTGTAGATTGTGATTCAAATATTGGTTTTAGTAATTTTATTGTTTATTTTGGTGAAAAAAGTGTGAAAAGTTTATGAGGCGCCATTTGTCGTTATTGATACCCGATGTTTTCTATGATAATAGATGTTTATTTTAGGTAGTATTCTACGAAATTTATATAAGTAGGTAGGAATTTTATCTAGGAAACCATTTGAGCAATGTAAATTCTCGTAATTCTAGTTCATTACACGTAAATTGAAGAATTTTGTTCAAAGTCAACAAATGCTCTGTCTCTTTCTAGCGCAAACTCACACACATGTAGCGTAAAAAGTACAGTCGCGAACTTTTCTCAATGTCCAGTTACATTATTTTTGGTAGTAAAAACTATTTTATCACTTAGACCATATTTATTGAAAGTATTTGATTTCTCATGATATATATTATAGAAGATTTTAAATTTAGTAATACTTTATAGATTTAGATAAATAGTAGTACACTGTTACTTATTGAAATTAATATTTGTTATTATAGTGGAATTTATTTTATTGATACTTAGAATGATGGCATCACGCTCAAGATCGAGATCTCGGTCCGTCACTCCAGGGCCGAGATCCTCTGATCTTGAGCGCCACAGCCGGCGTCAGCTGCTGATGACGATGGCAGCGGACAAGACCAGCGAGCCGACGGTGGAGCCCGAACCGCGCTTGTGGTTGCCCCCTCCACCCCATTGTGTCACTCCGTGAGTATTTTATATAATGGTCGTAACACGATCCTATGTATTCTACTTATAGTATCTACAAATATACTATATAATAATCTTATTCATTTATCTTTTAGAAAACCACTGATGACGGGGCTAAAAGTCAATATGACCCCGGGGGGTACAATCAAAGTATCCGACATTGTCGAGCTAGAAAATACCCCCCGGGGCTCCATCAAAAGAAAAACGGAGCTGGAGGAGTCAGTACAGTAAGTGTTTCTATGACACCTCCGTAGTCAGACTCTTTTATTAGACATGGTTAAGCTCACAATGTTTTTTTTTTTTGCAGTATTGGACACTTGGAACGGGGGGCCGCGTGCGATTTAGACTGGGAGGATGGAGATGCGGTGATAAAGGAACACTACGAGCATGTGAAGCAATGGATCAGTGAGTTGCCACCGCCAGAACCTTCCTCGGGATACTCCCGTATCTGTAGGACGCCAGTTTCAGATGTGTGCTCTGGTAGTGCTGGTGCTGTTATTGTACAGGCTGCTGAAGCTAATCCTTCAGAGCCTGGGCCTAGCGGTAGCCACGGGATACTAGTGCCGGCATCTGAAACAAAAGATGTTGTCCCGTCCGTGTCGGGTTGTACGGCAACATCTATACGGCGGGTTACATATACGGGGAACGATGGTAGCGATTTGGATTCAGATTTTGACGATGAGTTTAATCTGGATGAAATCGCTGCTACCGGTGGTATGTCGAGGACTATTCCGGATGACGAGGAATTGGATGAGCCTACAAATCATATCGTAAATTCGATTGAGAGTGCAATGGACGACGCCATCGATCAAATGGTTGGCACCTCTATTGATTTCGAGTGGCGAGAGGACTTCGATAGTTTCCGGGGTGTAGCCGAAGTATTTTCGGGTCCTACCGTCGGGCCTATTGAAGACTACGATACGCCTTATGATGCCTTTACTGCTATTTGGGGTAAGGACATCGTAGGGCATATAGTCACCGAAACCAATAGATATGCCAAACAGGTGATCGATGCACAAACGGCAGCAGGTACATTGAAAACGTCATCTCGTCTTCATAAGTGGACTGACACTAATGAAGATGAGATGTACGTTTTTTTTTCAATACTCATGTTTATGGGCTTGGACCCACGCACGTCCCAACATGAGTATTGGAAGTCTACTGGCTATCTCGAGATGCCCAAATTCCGAAAATTGATTCGATTTAACCGCTTCATATTGCTGAACAAATTTATTCATTTTGTGAACAATTCTGCAGGGAGCCAGGATTTGTCTCAAACTGAAGGAAATTTGCTTCCATCAAAGTTGCGGAAACTTGCACCAATTATTCGGCATTTAAATAACAAGTTTTCTAGCTTGTACAATTTGCATCCCGATATAGCCATAGACGAATCATTGACACTATTTAAGGGTCGCTTGTCTTGGATACAAGCGATCCGCTCGAAGTCTGCCCGCTTCGGCATGAAATCTTTCGAGCTTTGCGAGTCGAGGACGGGCTACCTGTATAAATTTGAAATTTATACAGGTAAAGACGACAGTCAAAGTCATACTTCTGCTCCCAGTGTAGCTTTGGCTGGAAAGAGCGCTAGTGTCGTGATTGACCTACTGAAAGGCCTAGAGAATCGGGGTCACTGCGTAACGATGGACAATTTTTATAATTCTCCAGCGTTAGCGCGGTACCTAAAATTTCTAGGCTTTGATTGCTTGGGAACGTTGCGTCCAAATCGCAAGCATGTACCAATTGAGGTCAAAAACGTTCCAAGGAATGTGGCCAGGGGTAGCATCATAGCGCGCCACTGCGGTGACGTTTCGTGCATTGCATGGAAAGACACCAAAGTGGTGACTATGATCTCCACTTACCACACTCCAGAAACCTATGTAGGTCGGAAGGCTGGTAGGCCTCTTGTCAAACCTGTTGTCGTTCGTGACTACAACAACACAATGGGAGGGGTTGATCTTAAAGATCAAAAACTTTCAATGTATTTAGTTGAAAGAAAAAGGTGCGTCAAGTGGTATATGAAAATGTTTAAGCGGTTGTTGAATGCAAGTGTTTTGAACGCTTACATTATTTTGTCTGCTTCTTTGAACGTCGAAATATGCCTCCCATGACGCATCGTCAGTTCCGAGAACAGTTGGCCAATTCTCTTGTGGAGAATCATTTCCAATTTCCACAAGAAAATTTGCCATCGTCCGAGGAATTGACGAGGCTTAGGCGAGATTTAATTCACGTTCCAAAGAATCAGCCCAGAAACAACCGCAAACGGTGTATTATTTGCTACCGGAAAGGTACAAGCAAACTGGTGACTACATATTGCGTGACCTGTGATGAGTATATCTGCTTCGAAAGTTGTTGGTTAGATTGGCACTCTCTCCAAAAACTTCCAGGGGCAGATAAACATCGTCGAAACAGGCCACGTCGTGAGTAGTATGCCATTTTGCATACGCCTTAAATATTTTCATGTGCCTCCGGACGCATCTTCCTTCCCGTGTTGTTGTATCATTCACCCTGAACCGAATTTATGTTATGATCCGACAGGTTCAGCCAAAACTTCGTGCAACTCAACAATCCAATGTCTTACAGATCGTATTGTTCCTTTTTCGTTGCATCAATGTCCATTCCACCACCTCCAATCAATCACTGGTATCGTCGGCACCGCTTAACATGGGCTGAGCTTCGCTACGCCTGGAAGATTCTCCTGTAGCGGCACTACAACTACAGTCATCTACCAAACTGAGGAAGAACTAAAATCACAATACAACATTCCGACAAGAACTGTCAGGCAATAGCCCACCGGACACAACACCCGTCCTGTCGGAGGATCCTCCTTTTTCCTTGAACGTCAGCGCAACCTTCGTTCCTGCGAGGTTTGAAGACTTCTTCACTCATACGCATTCCTTGGCGACCCTGCAAGGAACATCACAGCCTTCGAGCAGCGTGACGTCATCAGCATCTTCAGCCTCACCTCTTCCTCAAGCTTTCCAGTAGCGAGTCATACAGCCAGCCGGCCAGCTTCACATGGACATACCTACCTACCACCAGCATGTATAACCTTGTGTCCGTTTGACTCTACAGCTATCTACTCTTTTATTTTTTAAATAGGCAGCTAAATTCAGTAATCTTAATTGTTTATTGTTTGTAATGTTGATTGTTAAAAGTTCCTTTTATTAGCCTTTTCAAAGTTACATGATGCCCACTTCTAAACAAAAATGACAAAAAATATGTATTTACATCTTTATCTCGTCTGTTTTCAATCCTAATTTATATCAATAAAAGTGTTTGTAAAAAACCTACTTATAGATTATTGATTTGTATCAATAGCTTGATAATTTAAAAGTGTGTCCATGGAGTTTCTTGCCCATTCTTCTCCATAGGTACCTGCTCTTTGGAATGGGCGACTAGCTTCACCTTACTGACTGACCGACCTTCTGACAATTCAAAAGTGCCTGTAACTGATTTATTTGAAATAAATGCTTTGATTTTGGTTTTTTGATTTTATAGAATAAACATATTTATTTTTGTAAATAAATTTATTTTTTTAAAGTTACGTGTTTTTATTCCCAAAATCTTTCTTGAACAGACACATATAATTACAGTTGTTTTCACAAACAACAATATCACTAGTAGGTATAAATTACATTCAATACATTCAACAAGCTTTTCATTAAAAATAATTAAACACGACATACCCGTCAAAATAACAAGCCAGTTTTACCTGAGTAAAACTCACCCTGAGGTGATTACTCACAGTGATTCCCAATACAAAGATATACTGTCTATATGAAAATAACGTACTTACATGAATGCTAACATATATAGTTAGGAGTGAGCTGTTATCGTATCTGGGTAATTTAGAAGAGTTAGTAAAACCTACTTCTTTTTGGACAAGCTGTATTATTTATTTATTTATTTATACATGTTGCTAATATGATCGTCGCAAAAAATTACACTTGAATTGGCAGTCACGCTGACTGATACACATAACTATCCTTCTTCCAAGCTATATCACTTGAAATGACGTAAAAAATGCTAGGATATCCAAATCGAGCAAATTACCCATATACTTACACGGATGCTTGTAAAACACAAGCGGCCGCCAGCGACTTCGTTCGCGTTGAGTTAGTTATGCTCTGCTCCTATTGGTCGCAGCGTGATGTTATATAGCCTAAATCCTTTCTGGATTAATGGTCTGTCCAACGCAAAAAGAATTTTTCAAATCAGACCAGTAGTTCCTGAGACTATGCGTGTTCAAACAAACAAACTCTTCAGCTTTATACAGCCTGGAAGGGTAAAAATCTTTGACACTAAAACCATAGTTAGTTTGCTTAGGTATAAAAATGTTTATCCGTTTTTTAAAATAAATAAACGTTTTTTCTTTCAAATATTTTAAAAAGTTTCTGTTCGAGACCGGCCGTAAACTCATAGATACAATGCGCCCGAGGTACGTATCAGTGTAAAGGGCACTGACCTCTTGCACTGGCCGTCCGTTCAACCTACCTACGTAAGTTTGATTAACTAAATTCCAATAAAAACACAATACACATAACCTGTAATGTAACTTTCCCTTCAAACTCTTCCTGGCTTAGGTATTTAAAAGTTAATCACATTTTTATCTACAGTTTCATTAAAAATTATTTGTTAAATTTACATCTATTGAATAATGTACACTTACAATAACCTCAAAAGACGATGAAAAACGATGTTGGTAACTGTTTTGCCGTATTCGATGTTCGTGCCGTATGTGATAGGTTACTGTTAGAGTTACAATAATCAAATTAACGCCCTGTAATATTTCATACTCAGCATAATAAAAAATCACAGATACCTAGGTACGCGTAATGTTTTGGAGATGATTATTTGTATATTTTGCATTTCTTTTTTATTCTTTGTTTGATTTGACTTTGAACCCAAAACTAACAACAATGTATAAATATTGACTTGTATTTTATACCAAAAATATTCCAGTATCCCGTAACTAGCAAAAAGTATAAGTATTGATCTGCTCTTTATATTAAAAAAAAAAAACGATTAAACTCCGTGTAATAAACATTCAATACAGTACTGTTTTCGATTGTACTTCATTCTGCCCACTAGCGCCCTCTTGCGCCCGAAACTCAGTAACCAGTAGTTTACGAACCGTCGGGAACCGGCATAATGTCGGTCGTTTTTTCTTTCGTAAAAAATGATTATTATAAAGTTATTAGCCAGTGTTGTACAAAACAAATGCATGTAATCGTCGCGTAATGTATTAGTGTTATCACTTATGTAGTGAGATTGTGGTTTTTGTGTATAATTGTGAAGTTTTGTGAAAAAAATATTATGGATGACCCATGAAAAAACTTATAAACAGGTAATCATTTTATATTTTCATCATGAAAAAGTAATTTAGGATTCACAATTATATTTCATTATCATGACCCATATTCTCAGCTTTCTTATGGTGTATAATTTATTACATATAAATAAAGAAAATACGAGTATTATCGTGTTTTCTAACCTAAGTCGTAATGAAAAAAACGTTCCATTAATTTCTCGAACATTACGGGGTTCCCCGAGCGCGCCAAGCCGAGCACACTAAAGGTTAATAGAGTTCACATCAGGGATCAACGGCATACCTACAAACCCGCGCGGTGGCACGCTTGCAACGTTCAAAGGCCGAGCCGACACTTATTTTTAAACACTGTAAATTCTGCAACCGTTCATTAACGACATAAATGACTATCATAATTTTGTTAGTGGCATGCGGTCTAACTTTTTTGCGAAGTTTGCGTTACGATGTCAGATACACCCTGTATACATTGTCAGGAGCACAGGTCAGGAATACATAAACGGACATAGGGATACACTGTCCGTGAAAATCTTTCAGCTCTTGAATTCCCTCTTAAAAGCCCTTGGAAATCTCTCAGCCCTTTTTCGAAATGAAAGATATTTCAATCAAGGGCTGTTCCCGAGTAAAACAACAATAACGTTATCATGGGCGTAGCCAGCCTTGGGCTCAGGGTGGGGCAGCAGTCAACCTACCCCAAGGTTTTTATTTTTTTTTTGTTTAATTAGGCACCATATGGATCAGAGCCAGGGTGGGGCAAGCGCCCCAGCTTGCCCCAGTGTGGCTACGCCCATGAACGTTATTGTTATAACAGATGACACCACGTGTCTTTAGAATCATTTTAGAATTTTACGCGGACGGGTAGAAACAGTGAGATTTTGTGTGTGTTACGAGAAACGGATGTCTTTAAACAGTTTCTACGATACAGTGTGGTTACCATGAATTTTCCACGTTTGACTCATCGATTAGCCCGCTTCATGGTTGTAAGAACTCTCAACCAATGAGAGCGCTAAACGCGGTCGATATCGACGATTCTCGTAATGAGAACTCATGGTAGCTACACTGAAGTCTATTACTGATACAATGATGTTAATATAAATGTTAAAGATAAAAAAAATTGAATTACCTTGACTACATTTGGGTACAACGCTGCACACAGAATAGCCGCCAGCAATTTGTCATTATTCCCATTCGTGTTTAACTGAAACAAAACAACCATTTTCAATATTAATTGAATAAAAAAAAGAAAAATAATTAATTCTGCACAAATGAAACGCACACAAAAATAAAAAGACAAAATACCAATACAAAATAGCCAAAAGTCTCATACCCCAGCCTAAACAATATTGACAATTTATTCTCTATTATTATTCCTTATTTGGATTTTTAACAGTTTGTTCTCCAATACAAAATCTGACAAACATCAATTTTATTCCTCGAATAGAAATTAAATTATCTGTCGATTGATAAATCAGCTTTAAAATTAAGACATACGATTGAAAATGAAGCAAAGGAAATAAATAAATACCAATGTTTTATATGTTCCTATTTCAGTCTACGGCACAGATTCCCCTGTTCACAAACCCAACTAATTTTAAGCTAAGGGCATCTTTTTCTTTTTATTTCATTAAAAAAAGGGCAGAAGATATAGATTAAGACACTCCATGTTCCATAGACAGTTTAGACGCGAATAAAATTCCATCCTCGCGATGTTTGACAACAGATTTAGCTGAGTGTGCGAGGGAATTGCATGATTTAATTCCCCCGTCTTCGTTCCACCATTGGACGACCCGTCGTACAGCCAGTTTCCACCCTTACGTTGTTAACACCACTACCTCGTCTTTTATACCGCGTATATCGAGGGACTGGAACAATTTGCCAGCGGCGGTGTTTCCGTCGGACTATAATTTAAGTGTCTTCAAGCCTAGAGTGAATAGGCTCGAAACTAGCGCGCTTTATCATCAACGATTGCATCACTGCTTACCATCAGGCGGATTTGCGGTCAAGCACTAGTTTAGAATTTATAAAAAGAAAAGATTGTATTGGACAAACTAAACTTAACTACTAACTTTTCTTAATGAAATGGAAAGAAAAAAATGCACTCAGCTTAAATTTAGTTAGATTCTGATAAAGGGAATCGGGATCTATATCTAGGAAACTAAGAAAGACAGCTTATTACTGGTTACTTTACCTCGTCTCCAGTCAAACTAGCCACAGAATCTTTCCTCATTTTCTTCCGTAACGCGGGCATATCAGGGACGAACCCTATAGACGCAAGTAGACCCAATAACTGGTGCTTAATATCGGCCAGCATCATCAATGTCTTATGGGAAAGGAAGTTCTCGCTGGCGAAGACTAAGGCGGCGTGGGTACTTGTTTTCATTGCATGTTGCCATTTCTATTAAAAAAAAGTTGAAGGTTTAATATACAAAAATAAGTTATGGCTAGTACATGAGTACATATTAAGTATGGTGTTGAATGAATACTTTAGCGTAGGTACGAGTATGTATAAAAGTTATTGTACCTACCATCATTTTTCAGGCATTGCATCATTGTAAGAGTCAGTCATTACCTTTCTAGGAATTAGAACATAAATTAAACTTTGTACCAATATGCTTCCTATAAAAGACAAGCATACTTGTGTACCCTACTAAATTGTAATATTGTTACGAATGCACCTTATGTCAATGGCATAAGGTTCAATATTGAGTCACATCTCTTACGTAACTTTTAAGCCTTATATCTTGAGAACTCAGCATTATAGAGGTAGGTTCTAAAAATGCAATGCTAGGCCTTAAGTGATCTATCTAACAGTATAGGTTTCATCAAAATTGACAACGAAGGGTCGACATCGAAATTACTAGAAGCTCGTCTCCTGTGAGGTACCTCCTTGTTGTAAACAAGAACGTACTTGAGAATATAGCGTTATTATTATTAGGTCCTTACATATGGAATTGGCGTTTTGTATAGGAGGAATAGAAGTCGTTTATTTTTTAATCAAAGTATCCAGCGGTTACGCTGCGTCTTACGGTGCGTGGTTGCCACTCGAGAACCCGTCGGCCCCACCGGGCAAAGGTCCTATGGGAAATGTGCCCAGCCCACTGCCACTTTAGTGTTGCAATTCTTCGGGCTATGTTGGTTAATTTCGTTCTTCTGCGGATCTCCTCATTCCTGATTCGATCGCGCAGTGAAACCCCAAGCATAGCCCTCTCCATTGCCCTTTGAGTGACTTTGAGCCTTCTTATAAGGCCCACTGTTAGCGACCACGTCTCAATTCCATAAGTCATCACTGGCAACACACACTGGTCGAACACTTTTGTCTTGAGACACTGCGGTATATCGGACGAGAAGATTCTACGTAGCTTCCCGAAAGCAGCCCAGCCGAGTTGGATTCGACGATTGACCTCTTTCTCGAAGTTGGACCTTCCTAACTGGATAGTTTGTCTCAGGTACACGTAACTGTCAACAACTTCGAGAACACAGTCTCCAATCTTTATAGGAGTCGATACAACATGGGCATTAGACATGACTTTCGTCTTGTCCATGTTCATTTTAAGACCGACTCGCTCGGAGGCTCTACTGAGGTCTTCGAGCATTGTACTCAGGTCCTCCGCGGAAACCGCTGGATGCGGAAGGCGCAGGACCGGTCGTCGTGGAGAACCTTGGGGGTGGCCTATGTCCAGCTGTGGACGTCTTTCGGCTGAAATGATGATGATGATGAATCAAAGTATGATCCATTGCTATATATGCACTTCTGCCATCTCATAGGTAGTACGTTTATGCCTTTTCTAAAAAAAAAAACATTAGGACGGGAATCAATAAAATCTTTGAAGGCGGTTTGGACTGCCTCATCGGAGTTGAACATTCCAATTGAAGCTCCTCTAATTTGGTAGCAGTCTGTTGTGCAGTGTGGTATCGCGTTGTCCTGCAGCAGCAGTGGCCTTTCGCGATTGGCAAGTCTCGGTTGTTTAGCGGCTAGTTTATCCATCATTATGTGGAGCTGCTCACAGTAGAGATCTGCAGTAATCGTCTGACCAGATTTAAGGCAGCTGCAGTGCACCACACCGGCACTAGTCCATCAAACGCTGACCACTAACTTTTTTGTAGTCAATTTTCTCTTGGAGCAGAATTTTAATGGTTCACCGGGGTTCAGCCATTGCGATGTGAGCTTCCTATTGTTGTAGAATATCCACTTTTCATCACAGGTAATCATTCGATTTAAAATCCCTTCATCATTGTGCCGATTCAGTAATGTAATGCAGCAGTCGACGCGCATTTGTCGGTTTGCTTCATTCAATTCATGAGGTACCTTTCGAGCTTTCTTGTTTTCCCAATTTGTTTCAAGTGGATTAAAACAGTTTTATCACTAACACCGCAGCCTGCAGCTAACTCGGACGTAGATTGCGATGAATTCGCTTCCACAATAGCCTTCCATTCTTCTTTGTCGACTTTGGTCTCCGGCCGTCCACGGGGATTGTTCTGTAGGTTGAAGTTTCCAGAACGAAAACGTTGGAACCAAAAACGCACTGTGCTGTCTCTAGCGACACCACTGCCATACACATCATAAGTTCTTCGAGCCGTTTCTGCAGCACTGGTGCCACAGCGGAACTTATATTCGCAAATAACGCCAAATTTTAAATTTTCCATTTTGTAAACTCAATTACGCAGTGAAAAAACCAAAAGAAAAAGAAAAAACAAAAGAAATGCGGTTTTTGAAACACAAATTGATAAGTTACACGTTAGAATTTGGAATTCTAAACCAAAGAGGAGATATTTGAGATCAAAGTGGCCAGTACGACAAAACGCCAATTTCATATGTAAGGAGGACCTAATATAACTTCTCGAACGTTCGATGTGCTTGCATATACAGTATGTTAAGAAAACCCTGGCCGACCCGTGAAGGTGCTGTTAGGTATCGATAACTGATTCTATTAATGCATACAAAACCGGGCTAAACTTAAAAAAAAAATCCCCCTAAAAAAATAAATATTATTTCGCAAAAAGAGGTAACTTAATAAACGTGCGTTATGCACACTACCGCGGGGGCCGGGCGGCAGGGCACGCAGCACGTGGTCGCATCGCTATTCGCTCATAATAACGGTGTTGTCACTTTTTAAAAATTACCAAATTTCGGGGAAGTTGGAATTAATTCGCGGGAAAAAAAGATTATTTCAAAATTCATTTGTATTGTTTCTATGATGATTACGTAAAATTTTATATTATATTTGGTCATGTGTTTACCTAACCTTTATTATCCTTAAGGGTCGGACAGGGTTTTCTTAACATACTGTATAAAGCGGCGTAACTCAGCGGGTCGTTCAGTCTGCATTTGACTATATACCTCGCAAATGCCTAGGCCTCAAGATATATGGCTTGAAAGTTACGTAAGACATGTCACGCAATATTGAGCCATATGCCATTGTCATAAGGTGCAATCGTAACAATAGTAATGACTCACCCTATAAGCCCGCAGTGTTGTTAGCTGGTCACTTTGGGAACATGCAAATTCTCTTCGTTTTGCGTCTGCTTCCGTCTAAAAAATATATAACAAGATTGAAAATCAGAAACTCTTTGATTAAAATGACAATGACACAAAACAAACATAAATGTACAGTACGCAATTAATACAGCAGGTGAAGTGCACTGCAAATTTTTCTTTATATTTCAACTAGCTGATGCCCGCGACTCAGTCCGCGTGAACTTCATTTTATAAGTGCCTGTTAAAATAATTGGAGCAATATGTAAGTCCGCGTTCGCTCCCATTTTCGCAACATTTTTTGTAACTGCACTGCTCTTATTTGTCATAGCGGGATGTTATATAGTCTATGTCCTTTCTCAGGCTCTAGACTATCTGTGTACCAAATTTCATTACAATCGGTTCAGTAGTTTTGGCGTGAAATCCGGACAGACAGACAGATAGACAAAGATACTTTCACATTTATAATATTAACTAGCTTTCCGCCCGCGGCTTCGCTCGCGTGGAGATCGGTTATATCGCGCTTTTAGATTTCCCTCGTGAATATAATTTTTTTCCGGGATAAAAAAATACTCTATTATTTAATCCGGACTTCTAACTTTACGTCTGCAAAATTTCAAAACAATCGGCTTAGTAGTTACGGCGTGAAAGCGGAACAAACAAATAAACAAACTCACTTTCCGATTTATAATATTAGGATATTTCGTGTACACATACAAATATTCCAGTAATCTCCCTTGGGAATTTGATGTTTTTTTAGGACCAATAGTAGCCTATGTTACTCTCCATCTTTTCAACTAACTGTATGACAAAAATCAGGTCGATTGATTGCTCAGCTACGGCGTGAAGGAAGGACAAACAAACAAACAAACACACTTTCACATTTATAATATTAGTATGGATATAGATGAGAAATATCAGTTTAGTGTTGTCAAATTAAGATACTCCATAAACATTGAAAACGTGACTTAAAAAAAAATGGCAACTAAAAATACATCCATTTACGTTAGACGTTTTATAAATTACTCTGGAGCTATAAAAAAAGTTCTTACATAATTATAATCATTATAGAAACTCACCTTCTTTCCAAACGGCGCAACAAAAGGACTTTTATGGCTCAAAAATGCAGCCATAGTAAGTGCAGAGTCCACACAGCAGAAAATAGCCCCGAACAGCATAAGCTTGCCTATCCTGACGTCTACGGGCAAAGCGGCCAAATGCTTGCCCAACGCGGTGAGGCTGTACGCTTTATCAAGTGCCCCTATATCTTGGAGGCGGGAGAGAGCGCCATCTATGTTCTGTTTTGTTGGTGGTTCTACTGTTTTGCCTGGAAATATAAATAAATAAATATATACGGACAAATCACAGAGATTGAGGCTAGCCCCAAAGTATGTTCGCAACTTCTGTTATGGGGTACTAACTCAACGATACTATATTTATAATAGATACATATATAGATAAACATCCAAGACCCCGGCCAACCAGGAAAAGATCGTTTTCAATCATGACCTGGCCGGGGATCGAGCCCGGGGCCTCCACGTCGCAGGCAAGTGTGTTGACCGCTGCGGAGGACGGAGGACGACAAGCAAATGAAGTGTTAGAAGCGGATCTTTTGGAAGATATGCTGTTATGCAGAGTACTACACAATCGTTAATATGGTAACCACCTTCTTAATGGAAAAAAATATATATCGGAAGGATTAATACCAATTTGCCTGTGTACTGTAACTAAAAATAATGGGATCTTAGTCATCAGCAACCTTTTTTACTGTCCCACTGCTGAGCACAGGTATCCTCTCATACAGAGAAGGATTGAGCGTAATCACCACGCTTGCTCAATGCGGATTGGCGATTTTAGACTTAAAGTCCAGGTTTCCTCAAGATGTTTTCCTTCACCTTCAGTCATTGGAGTCCAAGACATACTTAGAAAGTACATATAACTTTAGAAAAGTTACATTGGTATGGATCTTAGTCAATGGTTATTAATCTGCAAATTCTGACATTCAAACAAAATAAGAAATCAGCAACAGATTATTAATTTATTGACATTAAACAAATATCAACTTTATTTTAATGGTAATTAAGAAACAAAAATGATTGAAGTTGTAGCGTAAACTGGACGTTATTGTATTGCTATTACAGTTATTTTTGCATAAACTTATGTGGCGAATATGATGCAGTATTATTTTAAGCCGCGAACAGACATCGCGTGGCCTCCGTCGCGAATAGTTCGTTACGCATGGCTCAACCTGAGGCATACGACGGTTCATTTATGCGTGCGTCCCAAAAGACACAAGCTGAAGCTGAGCACGCAAACGACCACGCACAGTGTTCATCAGTACAAAATGGCTCCGATAATTATACAATATGTAAAGAAAACCCTGTCCGATCCGTCAAGGTATTGTTAGGTATCGATAACTGATTCTACTAATGGATACAAAGCCGGGCTAAACTTAAAAAAAAATCCCCCTAAAAAAATAAATATTATTTCGCAAAAAGAGGTAACTTAATACATTTGCGGCATTAAACAACCCTTCCGCGGGCGGCGGGGGACAGGGCACGCGGCACGCAGTAATTCGGTATCGAGCTCCATGACGCATGTGAGCGTAACTCAAACAACACCTGTCCGTCCACACGGATCTCACGGCTCGTACAGAGGCGCGTTCGCAAAGATCGTGTGACGCGAATGCTCACTGTGAGCACACGACAGAGACGAACAATACGCGACACACGCCTCGCGATGTCTGTACGCGGCTTTAGAAAAAGATGCTTGTCATAAAATTCTCACCTAAAACTTCATGTATACTCATATCCTGGAACAGAGGCAGGATCTTAATCTTCAGCAGCAGCTGTTCCAGCGGCACTCTGTGTATCTCGGGCACGGGTTGTTCCAATATGTGGTAGTTGTAGCGGTGAGATGTGAACAAGTGTATGCAGACGCCCGGCATCACTCGCCCCGCACGACCTTTGCGCTGCTTAGCGTTAGCGCGAGATATCCAGACCAGGTCCAGGGACTCCATGTTGCGGTTTGAGTCGAATCTGGTGGATTAAATGGCAAATTTGGCTTAGTTTATGTAACTTGAAGAAGTATGGGCACATTTTGTTTTAGATTTTGAAGAGTAAATCGTGCATATTTACTTGTTAACAAACTAAACTAAATTTATGTTCAATGCATTTTATTCTGTCTATTTCATTAAGAAAAGGACAGTAGACTAAAAATAGTTTAGTCCTGTCAAATTAGTCCGCGCTTGACGTGAATTCTCGTACTTTTGGACGCCTTTTTTTAAATCACATCTAAACTGTGTATGGAGTATCTTAATTTGAACATGCATGGAACAAAATTAATTTAGTGTGTGAACAAGGGGTTTGGGATTGGGGCCCTGTATTTTCAAATGCATATTGAATTTGTATTTCGGTTACATTTATTCCAAATCTTCCAGAAGGTTGAGTACATCCTTAAGCGCAGACCACACCGCCAGCTGATGGACGGAGCGCGCAAAGCGAACGAAGGAAACTGCACGAAATATTGGCGAGCCATAGCCTTAGCTTGTTAGTTGGCGGTTTGAACCCAAGTATGAAAAGAGGTGAAACGATCTCGTCCGCTTCGTCCGCAAGCTGGCGCTTTCATAAAGGGCAGGCCATATGCCTGCCCTTTATGAAAGCGAGATATGGGAAGCATTGAAATCATCAATATTTTTGTATGTCCCCATATCAGTACAAAAGCAAAGCAAGAATGTGTCACTTATATTTTTAAAACAGGTTGATTTTCTTATAAGTTTTCTGAAAATAAATTACAATAGTACCTTTTTTCCTTCATCCGTCCGCAATCCACTACGAAGACGCAGTCATCTATAGTGACGGAGGTCTCAGCAATGTTTGTAGATAACACTATCTTGCGGACGCCCGGTCTCGGCTTCCTGAACACTAGCGCTTGTTCCTCGCTTGATAATGTGGAGTGGAGCGGTACTAAGAGATACTTGCCGAATCTGTGGAATTAAAGGTACATACATTATTGCTGTTGTATTATAGATCCCTTTTTCTGCCCTTATACGTAACCAACCTTGATAAATCAGGTATCAAAGTGTACAGAATTTATCCGATTCTGCCTCGCATAGTTTAAATTCTATGCCTGTCGGTGTCCTATAGGATGTATTTTGAAGAGTGTGCGACGGAATTGCATGATTTAATTTCCCCATCTCCGTTCCATCATCGGAGACCCGTCGTATGGTGAATTTCCACCCTTAGGCTGTTGACACCACAACGATCCGAACAAAGCGTTTCGCTTCGTCTTTTATATCGCGCACATTGAGGGACTGCACCAACAGCCAGCGGCGGTGTTTCCGTCGGACTACAATTTAAGTGTCTTCAAGGCTAGATTGAATAGGCCCATAATAAACTAGAGCACTTTACCATCAACGATTGCATCACTGCTTACCATTAGGCGAGTTTGCGGTCAAGCGCTAGTTATAAAAAAATCATGAATATCAATAATTTATCCCAAAAGTTACTTTACGCCGATAGGAAACGCCCGCTGTACGCTTCACATTTTGCTTATGACTAAATAATAACAGACACACGGTTCGGTCTTTAAGTTCAGCTATACATAAAGCGGCCGGCCCGTTGATGGGTGACCGTCTTTACATACCAAGAGCACTCAGAGCCTCAGAAAGCACGTTAAGCTCCTTGCGTCGACATTTTTAGTAGTTTATTTAAAAACCAATAATAGTACGTTATGGTACTAGTATGTAACATTGGTAATTACCTCCGAAGCGCTATTGAGATCCGAGCCGTAGGCAAAGGTCTTAAGAGAGCCGAGGATGGTAATAAAAATCCTTTTCATTGGAGTTTGGAGTCATTTTTCCTTGGAGTTTTCAGGTAGTAAACTTTGCAATTGCGTAATGGCTTCACATCTTATGTCGGGCGGTGTACAATACAATTTTAATTTATAAATAACTATAATATTAATTTCAACAGTGAAATAGAGTTGAGAAAATGTTTCACTATGGCGGGAAAAATAATTAGTTTTCCTATGCGCGCGCATTGCAATCGGCCACAGACTAAAGGAATGAGGTTTTTTTTTATTTTCTGCGCATAGGTTTTGCGCCTATTCTGCCACGTACAAAATGGCAAATTTAACGTTTTCTCTTATTACAGAGAAAACAAAAGTTATGTATGAGTGAGTTTTATTTATTAAACACATACGAGTTAAAAATTATCTATTTATATAATAAGTTGCATGAAATGAGCAATAGGAACATTATTTTTTTGTTCTATTGAGCAAGTTTTCATTTTTTTTAATATATACTTTTGAACAAAGCTACTCAACCAATTAAATTTAATAAAAGATGGCGGGAAGACGCCATTTTGTGAAGACGTATTTTGCTTTTGCATTGCATTATTAATAAGAAGATATTGATTCAAGATGAGGCTATCCTGGTCTAAGATATCTTTGCCTGCTCAGTGTAATGCAATGCATTGGCAAATTAAACAAACAACCAAGTAAATTAAAAAAAATATTTATAACTTTCTTTTTCTTTATTTCTTTTGTGGCTTCGCACGGTTTGTGCATTTAGACAATGTCACGTAATGAATTGTTCATGTCGAAAAAGACGGCCGCGTGACCCATCTTACGATGGAGGTTTGAGACAAAGTCATGATGTGGCCACTATGCTGTGATATTTCACTGTTATTTATGAATTATTTACTGAATGCACTTTTACTACATAAATCACGCACTTTATTTAGTAAACAACACTATAAATAATTTTAAAAATCCAATAAAAAATGAGCGTGACACTCAGCTTGACTTTAATATATATTTAATAATCTATAACTCACTAGTGAGTTACAGTTTTTATTTTTGTCACAGTTTGATTATGTGCCTAATTGCGGTGACCATAGAGACACTTTATGAGCAAGTGTGTTGAAAAAATTTACTCACCGTGATAAGTTAGGTGAAGTTAGCTTAGAGTGAGCTGTATCAATCCCTTTTTTCTTTTTTATTTTTGTTGTGATGGGAAATCATCAAATGACTTCTCCCGCTCTGGGCGGAGCGGACGGGCGTGTCAGACTTTTACTAACTAAAACCCACCCGTGTTTCTTCACTTGCCTGTGTGACGACCAAGGCCATTGTGTCAATCCCTTAAGAGGGATTCTAGTGGCGCTTTCCCTATACAATCGTATTCCGATGTTTTCTTCGTGGATAACGCTTTTAGAGCAATTTTTTCTTCAAATTTACACCTTGATTATACGTGCCCCTATCATTTGATTTTTTTAAAACTTAATTAATAAAAGAAATATGATATTTCAAAATCCCGAAAAATAACCCATTTTTACCGCGTAGTTCAGACGAACGTTGGATAAATGTGATTAATTTATGACAAAAAAAAAAAAAAAAAAAATATAGAAGCATAGGTACGGTATATGTTTCCTCTAAATTTTGATGTAAAAATAATTGGGATGTGTCGTGTTTTGAAAAAGAAAGCGCCGTAAAACGAAACGTCTTTGTAGGTAAATTCAGCCTGAGCTGCAACTGTCACTTTCGCACGTTACGGGGAGAGGTTGGAAGCGGCGCGACGGCAATAGTGTCTTCACACACCATTAGTTAGAATGATAACTCACTTCAGCTAAGTTTTCACAATAAGATGGTTACAGCATCGCACTACTGAATTCGGGATAACAGGATTGTGTATTGATATTCCTGACACTACCAGCCAAACTATATGTCACAAGTAAAAAAAACTTACTTAGGATTAAAAATAGGACTTTCAGCAAGTTGGTCGTGCAGCGACATAATCTCTGCTATGCCTGGTAGGAACACCAATATGGCGCCCTCTCGCGGCCATTCATGATCGCCTCGTACTATATATGTCAACACGTGCTCCACAAGCTCCATGTTAATCTGAAAAAAGAAAGAAAAATTTGAACTATGCAACATTTAATAGTTAGGTAATACAGGAAATTAAGACTTATTGCATTGTAACACATCTTCTCGGTGGTAGGCCATAACATCGGCCGCCGGCAGAAGTTACTACCCACCAGACAAAGCCTTGCCGCCAAGCGATTTGTCGTGTTCCGGCATGATGTCTGGTGAAGCCGTACGGAGGACGGGTCTGAGCAGTTGTGTTGCGATGTGCGTCGGGTACGATGCGCCTAATGTTGTTGTGTTGGGAGTTTGGTCGTGGAGGGTCTTCAGATCAATCTCCCTTTGGCGCAGCATCGTTGGTCGTGTTGTTGGGTTTAACATTGCATCACCTCGCTCAACTGCCGTCTTCCTTCCTATTCGCTCAGTTTTTGAGTGAATAGGCTCTTAATGAACTAGCGTGCTTTACCATCAACGACCGCGTCACTGCTTACCATCAGGCAGGATTGCGGTCAAGCGCTAGTTTATAATTATCAAAAAAAAAAAATTGTTGGAAGTAAAAAATATTATAGCATGTATCAATTATTTACTACAGAATGTTTCCCTTTAACTTTGATTAGGCATAAATAACGTATAAATAACTATACAGGTGCTGCGAGATTTTTTGGCGCCCAAATTACATTCTTGGTAACTCATACTCAGCCTATAAAGGATCCTGTACATGATTTTGAACCCTAGTGGTGGAATTTTTCGTCAGCTTTTTCATGATTTAAAAAAATATATGTAGTTTTTTTCACTTTAGACCGTTCCTAATTGCTATACTTTTATAACCCAATAAGATTATAAAGTAAAAATTAATTAATTCGCTAATTATACAAAACGGCGCAATGAAAACAAAACTCGAAAAACTATCTTATCAGTTGATTTAATAGAGTTCACATCAGGGATCAACGACATACCTACAAACCCGCACGGCGGCACGCTTGCAACCTTCAAAGGCCGAGCCGACACTTTTTTTAAACATTGTTATTTCTGTAACCGTTCATGAACGACATTTCTTTTTTTTATAAATTATAAACCAGCGCTTGACCGCAATCCCGCCTATTGGTAAGCAGTGATGCGATCGTTGATGGTAAAGCGCGCTAGTTCTAGAGCCTATTCACTCTAGCCTTGAAGACACTCAAAATGTATTGTGACGGAAACACCGACGCTGGCAAATTGTTCCAGTCCCTCGATGTACGCGGTATAAAGGAGGAAGCAAATCGCTTCGTCCGGATCGCAACGGTGTCACGCCATTAAAGAGACCTGCTTTCTCTCTCGCCGTATGAGTCAGTGCTCCATCAGGCCTAACCAGCGGAGGCAGGACATAAATGACTACCATAATTTTATTAGTGGCATGTGGTCTAGCCTTTTCGCGAAGTTTGCGTTACGATGTCAGATACTCCTTGTATAATAATAATAGTTTCATTTCCAAAAGCTTAGTACTACAACTGGTAGTATTAATACATGACATATTATGCCAACAATTTCAATTAAAATATAGAGTTTAGCGTCTGTAGCCGAACTAGGCATAGCCTTTATTTTGGCTATCAGCTCCATTCCCCGCGAATTATACCAAGAAAGTGTCAATCAATCAGGCATATAATTTTTTTTTTTCACACAGATTGAGCTAGCCCCAAAGTAAATTCGAGACTTGTGTTATGGGATACTAACTCAACGATACTATATTTATAATAGATACATATATAGATAAACATCCAAAACAAAGGCCAATCAGGAAAAGATCGTTTTCTATCATGACCTGGCCGGGATCGAACCCGGGGCCTCCACGTCGCAGGCAGGCGTGTTGACCGCTGCGCCACGGAGACCGACAAACAACATTAGTACTATAGAAATAGATTTACCTTTTCAGTATCCATAAGATACATATTCTTGCAGGTAGTCTTGCTGCAGCTGGGGTACCGGGCAACCATCTGTCCGATATTGAGGTTGTCGTCACGTATCGATACTTTAGGCGGTTCGTTAGCGTCGGCTCTGACGTCACAGGTTTCCAGCTCCGTCTCTAGATCTTGTTTCCGATCACCTACAAAAGGGACTTTTGTAAAATATCGTAGTAAGTTATTGATATGCAAATATTAGAAATATTTAGACAAAAATATTAACGTAAGAAAAATTTATGTGTGTCTGTTAATACAGTAAATTTTAAGAGAAACATCCATAGTTTGTTTAGGCACATTGCATGTTATTCACAAATGTTTACATAGCTATAATTTATTTCATAAATCTTGTTTACTTGTAATAACTACTTATTTTATTCGGATCATCTAAATTTCTATTATATGTGTGCAATATGTCTTAATCACACAATATTAATAATGTAATATAAATAGTCTTAAGTTTATACAGTAAAAGAGCATTACGGACACGCATTCGTAATGTTCAGTATAGTTTTTCTTTTTTAAAAGCCAGGGATATAAATAAGTTTTGAACAAAAAAAAAAAGTATATGAGTCAAGTATAGTTTTTTTTTTTTTTTGTTCAAAATTTATTTAAGTATTTCCCTTAGCTTGGCTATGGCCAGTATTTACTGTGGGTCAAACAGTAAATACTGGCTCCGTATTTTTTACATCCATTACACTAGGATTTCCCATTAAAGCGGAGTAAATATTTTAAATATATATTGTCAAAATTTTAAAATCTTATTACATATATTTTTTTTTTTAATTTTTGCTAAAATTCTTGAGGAAGGTTAAAATTACGCCACAACCTACAGAGCAAGCGAGAATACGGTAGAAAGAACTCGATAGCACTGGAGGACGAGTCTAAAGGTCATGAGTTGGGTAAAAGAGAAATTTAGTAATGGAGTTCGCGAACAGAAACAAGTAACTATAATTTCAAGTAATTATAATGTATTTAATTAGTTTACCTTTCTTCATTTTTCTAGCGTAAGGGCCATTTTCTTCTAATACATAGTTAGTTATCTCCATTATATCTTCTAAAAACAGTTGCTCCACTGGGAATGTTCTGCCTGAAATACAAAGAAAAGTTGTTTATGTCTCACGCACTTAAATATTGGTACCGATTCTTCTGTTCACAAAGTAAACTAATTTTAAGTTAAGTGCATCTTTTTCTTTCTATTTCATTAAGAAAAGGATAGAAGATAACATTTTAGTTTAATTCTGTCAAATTAAGATACTTCATAGACAGTTTATTATTATTTATTTATAAACCAGCGTTTGACTGCAATCCCGCCTGATGGTAAGCAGTGACGCAATCGTTGATGGTAAAGCGCACTAGTTTATTAAGAGCCTATTCACTCTAGCCTTGAAGACACTCAAATTGTAGTCCGACGGAAACACCGCCGCCGGCAGATTGTTCCAGTTTAGACGCGATTATAAACATGGCGACCAAAAATACGTGAATTTATGTCAGGAGCGGACTAATTTCGGCAGATCTAAACTAACATTTCATCTTCTGTACTTTTCTTAATAAATGAATTTAGTTTGTGAACAAGGAATTCGGGGCCATTGGCTATCTATTTTGACTGTACACTTGTAAACATCCATACTACGTTTAAAACACCAATTCACGTCAGTTCACCGAAGTTAAGTAACATCGGGCGCCAATACTTGGATGGGTGACAGATTGGGAACACCACGTGACGTCTACTTATTAATTTGTAAAAAAAAATATCTATCTTAAATTGTAGATTAAACGCATTCTTACCTGGAATCTCCAAAACTGGAACTTTATCAAAATAATCCGAAAACAGATCAGCGTTCAAAGTAGCACTCATAAGTATGACGGTCAAGTCTTTCCTGACTTTGACAAGGTCCCTCAGTATCAACAAGAGGAAGTCACTCTCTTCAGACCTTTCGTGGACTTCGTCTACCAATACATGAGTGACGGACTTCAATTGGGGGTCATATTCTAGCCTTCGAAGTAATATACCGGTAGTGCAAAATGTAAGGCGGGTTTTGGACGATACTTTGCTTTCCAGTCTTATCTGAAAAGTTAAGTAGTGTAAGTTAACATAACAAAAATGTTGACTTCTAAAATTCTCATTCGAAATTGATTCTACTGTCAACCGCTGTTTCATTCAATGTCAAACTCTGTTTGTTTCAACTGTCCAACTCTGTTTCATTCAACTGTCAACCTCTGATTGGTTCAACTGTCAAACTCTGTTTGATTCAACTGTCCACCTCTGTTTCATTCAACTGACAACCTCTGATTGGTTCAACTGTCAAACTCTGTTTGATTCAACTGTCAACCAGTACCCTAATTGCGTAACATACTATTACTATCAGTAGGAATCAGTTCCAAGCATATTGCTACTCCGTAGCGTTGACATATTTCAAATAGGCATATAAAAGGCACTTTTAAACGTACTTCGGTAGTTGTAATACAAAACATGTTGTGTATAGTGGACTATATTAATATAGATTCTGTGTATGGAAAAGAAATAACGTTTACAAATGCAACTCGAATTGGGAAGAAAATAAGTATACGCAGAACGTGAAAAGGGGATAGCGCCATTCATCTTATATCTCCTATTCTACAGTATGTTAAGAAAACCCTGTCCGACCCCTGTAGGTGTTGTTAGCTATCGATAACTGATTCTACTAATGTATACAAAACCGGTCTAAACTTAAAAAAAAATCCCCTAAAAAATAAATATTATTTCGCAAAAAGAGGTAACTTAATAAATGTGCATTAACCACCATTTCGCGGGCGGCGGGCGGCAGAGCACGCGGCACGTAGTCGCATCGCTATTCGCTCATAATAATACCGGCGTTGTCACTTTTTTAAAAATTACCAAATTTCGGGTAAGTTGAAATTAATTCGCGGGAAAAAAAGATTATTTCAAAATTCCTTTGTATTGGTACTATGATGTTTACGTAAATTTTTTATATTACATTTGGTCATGTGTTTACCTAACCCTTATTATCCTTATGGGTCGGACAGGGTTTTCTTAACATACTGTATAGCTCCATCTTGGTCTAACACTGGAACAACGATAGTTCCAACACGTCATAGTAAACGAGCTGTAGCGTGGAGGATCACGCAGTGCGGACGTAGTACTCCCACCGGCCCCAGCGCGGCGCGATATTCTCAACATACCTGATAACCAACGACCTGCCCAGTTTTCTCAACCCTTTCTTCAGCAACCCTATCAGCGACACCAATAGCTGATATCCTCCTGGGTTGTGTACACACAATCTCAACGTGTTCAGGGCCTTCTCCATTATTGTAATTCTCCAACCAATTGTCCAGGATGTACTGCGGTACCTGTGTGCTCTTGCCACAGCCAGTTTCGCCGCTTATAACGACGACCTGAGGAAAAAACAGCTATTTTTAATCTAATTATTAAAAAAAATAACTAAACTAAACCGAAAATAAGTTGATAAAATATTGAATTTTTGTAAATTATTTCATCATTATCAAAACATAGATGGAAAACATAGTGAAGAAACCAACATGTCCATGTTGGTACCATCATAAAGGCTAATTTTGCATTGAACTAAAAGTATATATCCTCCTATATCTATAGGCCAAAAAAAAAAAACATACAAATCCGTTCAATAGTTTTTGCATGAAAAAGAGGAATCTTTCCATATTCACAATTTTTCACAGCCTTCAGAGTAAAAGTGAATAGGCATCTTTTAGGCTTACTTGTTCCATGGTAGGCCACATCCATTGCTTTCCACCACGCGACATGAGGTCAAGAATTTAGTTTGAGTTCTTTTTAGCTTTTTAGCCAATTTTGCAATTTAAAAAAATTAAATAAACTACCAGCTGACCTGTGACTTCTTAATTGTATTCAATATTTCATTCCTCTTCTTCCAAGCTGGCAATTTCCTTCTACCGGAAATCATTCTATTATATCTCTCATTATCTCTCTTCTCTGAGAACCGTTTAGCTATCTCCTTGTTCTCTTTATAGATCTCTTCAAAATTAATATTAGCCCTGTTATCTTTATTACCACCCTTTTTATAATGTGATGGTAAATTCTTTTTAATAACAGAATTTTCTATTAGTTGAGGGTATAATGCATCCGTAGGTCCGGGAAAAGTTCTCGTATCAAATTGTATAAAGTTTAATATTTCTTCCTCATTATTCAGAAGTTCGACTAAGGAGTACACACATGGTATACCACCCTGGGCTAGGATTTTAGCTTCATCTAGGAGTCTTAATGTTATTTTTAGAAAGGTAAGCTCTGGTATTATGTTGGTTTTGTTCTCCGTTTTGAAGAATATTAAAGGAGGTTGGTAGGGATAAACGGAGTCGTCAGGAAACCTTATTTCTAATTCATAAGTTATTTTTGTATTTTCTTTAGTTTCTACTGGTTCGGATGCTTTTTCTTCCTTAGATTCGTGTAGGAACTTGCATTTTGCGCCAAATCTACAAGGACCTCTGAGAAACAATTTACAAACTTCTTTCTGTTTCGTTTTAACATTACTTGTATAGTTTGTGTTAACTTTTTTCTTGGGAACATCTACTTCTTTGCTTTCGTACATTTTCGTAAGATAATCGAGATTCAATTTGACAACCCATACATTGTTGTCTTTCGTTTTGAAGCTGTTATCGTAAATCGAATCAAGAACAGCCCTCTCATCATTGACCATTTCAATCAATTCATTTTTGTTGGGTGCACTTTCCGGTTTATCTTGGAAATCAATTTTGAAGTATTTCAGGAAGAGTATTTCTAGTGCTTTCTCTATGTTTTCAGCTGCCACTTCTAGAGCTTCGGCACAGTGGACTTTGTGGAAATTGTACCTGTAACATAAATAATGAATAACTGTTTGTATCCTTGTAAAATTTTATTGTTTTATTGTTATCTCTTTATCAAGTACTAGCGGACGCCAACGACTTCGTTCGCGTGATGTTAATTATACTGCGCTCCTATTGATTGCAGCGTGACGTTATACAGCCTAAAGCCTTCCTGGATTGATGGGCTATCTAACGCAAAAATAATTTTTCAAATCGGACCAGTAGTTTCTGAGATTAGCGCGTTCAAACAAACAAACAAACTCTTAAGCTTTATATATTAGTATGGATGTATTGCATTAAAAAATAAATAAAAGAAAATTATTGATTACATTGCCCTAGAGATTTTAGAATGAGAAAGATAGAAAGAAAAAATATTTATTGTGGCTTGTACAGAAAGATCATTAAACTAAACTAAGCATTAAAAATAAATCTATACTAATATATAAAGCTGAAGAGTTTATTTGTTTGTTTGAACGATTTAAAAAAATCTTTTTACGATAGATAGCAGCTATTAATCCAGGCCCAGGAAGGCTTTAGGTTATATTACATCACGCTGCGACCAATAGGAGCAGAGCATAACTAATTCCACGCGATCGAAGTCGCTGATGGCCGCGAGTTATATATATAAAAAGTAACAAAATCTGAAAGTCTTTTACGAGCCCAAAAGGCTCTTATTTCAGCATAATGCTTCAACATATAAAATAGTAAATGTTGCAGCAATGGTATCCTGATAATGCCTGGCGTGATGTGAAAGGCAATCAGAGCAACACATAAATAAATGAGCTTAATGCCTCCAAAAAAAGTTAATCCACACTATTTTAAGGCAGGGAGGATTGAAAAAGAGAGACAGAGGCGTTTTAGCCCCACCACTGATGCAACACAAAAATAAAATAATTATTTTCTCTTATAAAAATCCAATCTTTAAAGAGTGACAGTAATTAAACTATAAAAATCCAATTTTTAAAGAGTGACATATCAGTTATAAAAAAAAATAAATGAAAAGATGCACATTAAAACACACACATTATTACCATCAATTTGAATCATTTTGAAGCATATTGCTAATTCATTGGTTCATATGTTCGAAAAATGTGTCCTCTCAAAAACGTAAATAATGCAACAAATGCACACCGTATTGAACGTTTTTAACTGTCAAAATGAAAGCCATTGCTACTGACAATATGTTACGCAATTACCCTGACGGTCAAATAATATTCCTTTTATTACAGTTAAAAACAAATGTAGTGTAAATATAAAACAAACCTCTCCAATTTAGCTAGTGCAAATGCCCGGAGCCTTGCCTCAGAGGTCTCAATTTCAGGTTTAACAGTTAATGAGTAGTCACAGCCTCCTCGCACAATCAAATTACCTCTCTCCATCCAATAACGGTTCCCCAAGTTTGAACCTTTATCCTGAAAGAAAAGGAAAAGAACTTAAATCCGCATAGTCTTAGACTTAGTATTTGACTTCACACAGATAACATCAAAGACAACAAAGAACAATTCATCATATTCTAGTTTCTAAAACTTCACTAAACTTTACATCAATGTGGTCTTGTCTCCTGAACTAGGACACCCTGTGAGAGGTTTTTTTTTATTCACATACACAAACAGCCAGACCTGGAACAAGTACTTGTAGATCATGCAAATACTTGTTCCGTGGGGAGATTGAACCCATGACACACAGCGCAGTAATCAATGGCTTAACTAACCTCAACACCAACCGTGCCGTCAAACAAGAGAGAGATCAAGTTTCTCTCAAAATTACTCCTACTAAAAGCAACAAACAGTAAATCAAAGCATATTATCTCATAAGAATAGCTAATATATTAATTTTCAACAATATTCCAACAGAAATAAGTGATCTCTCTGTAAAAGTCATTAAATCAAAACTAAGATTTAATTTTTTGAGTTTATATACCTATTATCTTAAATATTCAAATAGATACAAAATACTAATATTGTTATTAGAAATGTTATACCTAATTAAATTTTAACAAATTAATATGTTCACCGTGTTCTACTTAACTTGTTTAATTAGCCAGTCTAGGGCGATACATGTAACACCATAACTTGATTTATAAGACCTTAACGTATTTTGTTTTTTAACAAATAAACATATGTATTCTAAAAATATATAGAAATAAGAATATTGTATAAGAGCAGTGTCATTTACCCCCTTAATTATAAATGCTGCTTAATGTTAACTAGCGATTAGCAATTCTTTAAAGATACATTTTAGACATTTGCATGTCACTTAACTTTAATCATCGTTTATGAATAAAGCCCTTAAACACTCTGATGTTTATTCATAAAGGATGATATAAGTTAAGTGATAATTATATTTTGAACCAAAAGGAGACTGGACATTATAGACAATAATCATTTTATAATGCATAATATTATGCAATCTAAATTTTACAAAATGAAAATGTCTAATAATTAAACAAAAAAATAACATTGAAATCACCTTAGGCATGAAATGTTACTTCCACATACAATGACTTAAAAGAACTTCTAATTTATTGGATTTTAATATCATGTTGACACTATCTTAATAAAAAAAAGGACAAATGATAATGATGAGGACTGAATGATAGCTCCTTGAAATTAAGACCTATGTAAGTACATACAGAAGTCTATACAAGATTAAATTTAATTTTGTGTTGAATAGAGTTGAAATTGAATTAAAAAATATCCACCTGTATTTATATTTAGTTAATGGTCATTTAAATACGTAAACATTTTACCTTACCTTATAAACACTGGCACTTCCAAGTTTAAAGTCAGGGCCATGAATAAACCTCAGTGTGTCCAAAACAAGCTTCTGTGAATCGGAATTTAATCGGACTGTTTGCATCTCCACTTTCAAGTTAGGATGAGGGTCTTCTTCCTGAGGCTCGACCTTAGCCTTCCTGAAAACAAAATCATTGTTTTACAGACGGAACATTACAAATTGCTGCGAGATATTATAAATATTTTAACATACCGTATCCGAGGGTCCGCCGGTTCCCGGAGGAAGAAATCCTGGGCCAACTGTCTGCTTTCATGGTCCATTGCTGTTAATAAATGAAATAAATATTATAAAACAAAACGTAGACAAAAACTATGACAAAAACCTACAATTTACAGGACGTGTGCAGGCAAGGCAAATCGCTAAGTCTGCTGTCAAATGTGCGTTTAGTTTCGTCCCAAAGGCTACAAAACGTCACACAAGAAGCCATTATTTTTAATCTTTGTAAAGTAAGATAATTAAGCATTTTTAAAATTAATAGTAAAATAGAAGTAGTATTCTATAATTTTATTGTGTAATTTCATTTCATTTAAAAATGGCAATAACCAAAGATAAAATTAGCAAAGGTAAAAATAAAACGAAGTAAAGATTCATTCCATTGTCCGCAGAAATCGTAAGAAGCTTATTTTCTTTTACTTATACACAGGTTTGGTATATGTTTTTACAAGATACATCTGCTTTGCTAGATTTGCCTTATAATTCCTTTAAAGCACAATTAAAATCCAACCTCTATTCAAAAGCACACTATTCTGTCAACGACTATTAAATAATAATAATTATTATTATTTATTTCAGACTCTTCATCCATATAATTTGTTATAACATAAAAATTAGTATTAAGTAGTAAATTAAATAAAATTAAGGTGTTATTGTTTAGACTAGAAGGACTCCCCGATGACGCTATCAGTCGCTATTTAACAACGTGCAGCCGTATTCACCGTGCCAACATCGGAGAATCCCACCGGTCCACCAGTACGGCCAGGGTGGTGTTGGAACTAACGCGCGTGCGGTACAGGATTGAAGTGCATCGTTTGCACATGATTGTCGCAAAGCTATCGGTCTCAGCCGCCGAGAACATGCGGTGGCGCTGCAGTAGCGCGGCAGTCCCATCAGCCCCCGGAACGCAATGTTATACTGGATGCGCAGATCGCTGTATGTCCACTGCGTATAGTTAACCTACAGACTGCACGCGTAGGACTGACAGTGCGAACGAGTGTTGCACTTCAGGCAGTCTCCGAATGGGGCAATGCCAATCTTGTAGCATTCAATGCCGCCAAAACGCAGGCGTGTCTTTTCACCGCCAAAAGGAGCCCGTTCACCTTGGCTCCTAGGTACTTTTGGAATGTATCCTTGGAGTGTACCGACCGCCTTCAGCTTTTGGGTGTTGAGATTTCCTCGAACCTAAACTTTGGGCGGTTCATTGAGTCCAAGGCCAAGGTGGCTGCCAGAAAACTTGGTGTAATCGCAAAGGTCCGGCAGTACTTCACACCAAGGCAGCTTCTAATGTTGTACAAAGCACAGGTCCGTTCGTGTGTGGAGTACTGCAGCCACATTTGGGCTGGTGCTGCTAAGTGTCACCTGGCCGCTTTGGATTCAGTGGAGAGGCGTGCGAAGAGGCTGATTGGTGACCCTGATTTAACTCGAGTTGGTCTCCAAAGCCTAGAGCACAGGCGTAGAGTAGCCAGCCTTTCGGTGTTCTATAGGATACATTCTGGGGAGTGTGCGAGGGAATTGCACGATTTAATTCCCCCATCTCCGTTCCACCATCGGACGACCCGTCGTACGGCGAGTTTCCACCCTTATGTTGTTAACACCTCTACGATCCGGACGAAGCGTTCAACCAAAACAGGATCGAAATTCGAACGTAACCGTTGTCAAATTAAAAAGTTGAAACAAAGCTAACTTTTCTATGCCATGTCAAACTTAAAACTTGTCTAACCTAAACGATGATTTACTTATAATTGATTTAGTTTTAATTATTATATCTGATGAAATGTATCACTCATACCTACATTAATTTTACTTCAACCGAAGTTAAAACTAGCGCGATACGAAATGTGATCGAAACTAAAACATAATTTTAAGTGGATTAGATACGAACAAGAGTTGAACTTCTACTGTTTTATTTAGCGCGATTACCCTCCTGGTACCCCAGGTCATCATCGGTATCCATAGCCCCATATCACCCGCTGCTGAAACTCATAAGGCTCACTCCATGCTTGCGTGAATCCTCATCCAGCGAGTAATTGCGCAACACACTACATATAAGTAGCACTGGCTTTCATTTTGACAGTTGAACTGTTGTATTTTTCAAACATATGAAGCAATGGATTAGCAATTTGCTTAAAAATGATTACAATTGACACTAATATTTTGTTAAGCAATTAGGATGCAAGTTCTCTCTCTCGGCTCAGCCTTGCTTCACACTTCCCTGTGCATTGTCTTCCGGAGTGTTCGGAGTGTAAGTACTCATAGTAAAGTCTTGGAGTGCATACCTACTTATCTATTACATTACATTTTACGAAGAATATTATCGAATCACCTAATTTATTCACAACGGCAATGACGTCAGGGTGCTAATAGACAGCCAGTTACGCACGACTATATACACGCTTTAGAAGGATGTTCAGAGAACAAAAACCTTCCAATCACGACATTTTCGCATCCGTCGCTACTTTCCTAACTATAGATGTTTGATGGTCATGTGAAAGGCACGCAATGGATCTCAATATCTTTCATGTCATATGTCGGTAGATACCAATTTATATTTTATTACTGCTGGCTTAGGTGCTAAACAATTTCTAGTACATAATGAGTGCATTTGACTATTCAGGTATTGTCAGACTTCGTACCTATTTATTTTTTACCTTTGATTTTGATTCATTGCCAAATCACAGTGATTTTCATTCATAGGTGGTTGTTGTTGGGTTAGTGCCATTGAAAAGTTTGACAAAATAACAGTGAACTTTATTTTCGTCTAAATAACGTTTAGGTTGCTGTTGTTAGAGGTAAAATACACAACATAAGTATCCCGGAATTAACACACACTATCAGACACCCCAATTAGGATATTATGTTACAGTCATAAAATAAATTAGTCAGGTAAAATCAGTTTTGGGAGAAAATTACAAATCTAAGTACGTATGCACACAGTCGACTTAATCGTCATCTTAGTGTGAAAAGCTGGGCTACAGTTGACCACAATCTTTGACACTTATCTTACCTCGGACTTTTTATCATTGCCAAAATGTCAATGCTCAGAGAACTAGGCCAATTTTCGTAGTTTAAAACGTTCAAAATCTGTCTCTTCTTCTTCAGCCTATGGATATCCACTGCTGGACAAAGGCCTCCCCCAAGGCTTTCCACGCTGACCGGTCTTGTGCTGCTCGCATCCATCGGCTTCCGGCGACCTTCACTAGGTCATCGGTCCATCTTGTTGGGGGCCTCCCTACGCTGCGTCTTCCAGTACGTGGCCGCCACTCCAGAACTTTATTGCCCCATCGGCCATCGGTTCTACGAGCAATGTGCCCTGCCCACTGCCACTTAAGTTTAGCGATTCGCAGAGCTATGTGGGTGACTTTGGTTCTTCTAATTTGTCTCGGTACCTAATAAATACACTGGCTTGCAGACTCATCCAGATTTGATTGAGGACGGTGGCACTGTCTCGGATAAGCTTAGAGTACAAGCGTAGAGTAGCCAGCCTGTCGGTGTTCTATAGGATGCATTTTGGAGAGTGTGTGAGGGAATTGCATGACTTATTTCCGCCATCTCCGTTCCATCATCGAACGACCCTTCGTACGGCGAGTATCCATCCACCCTTAAGTTGTTAACACCGTTACGACCCGGACGAAGCGTTTCGCCTTGTTTTTAACCGACTTCAAAAAAGGAGGAGGTTCTCAATTCGTCTGTATGTATAAATTTTTTTTTATGTATGTTCACCGATATTTTTGTCAATTATAGACGGATTTCATTTTTTTTTTTTGTTGGATACAGTTCACTTCTGAGGTGGTCCCAATTGCAGTACCGTTACATACGAGTACGTAGGGCTAACGTGATACTTGATATGTCTCGCCGGGCCTTCTCGCGAGAACAAATTTCCTTTCACTTTTCAGTTGAACAGTACTTTTCACAACTAAAAAGTGTACCTAAAATAAAAACTTTTTTACAAAAAAAAAAAGAACCGACTTCCAAAAAACACTACAAAGTGAAAAATTACTAATTTCGGAAGTCGGTGTCAAAAATTAATAAGTATACATATAAGTAATAAAAAACCAAAGACACAAGAAGTTTTTTTTTATGCCGCGTACATCAAAGGACTGGAACAATTTGCCAGCGGCGGTTTCTCCAAATAAAGTGTCAACAATTTAAGTGTCTTCAAGGCTAGATTGAATAGGCTCTTAATAAACTATTGCGCCATCAATGATTCCACCCTGCTTAGCCTCAAGCGGGGTTGCGGTCAAGCACTAGTTTATGATAAGTATGTATAAAAAAAAACCTATGGTAGTCCCGAGTAATAAATAAATAATAACGATTTTGTCTTTAATTGAACAATAGTTTATATTTGCGCATAGGGAAGGAAAATTAAAAGTGCTTCGGGGAATTATACATGTATCAATGACGCCGCGCTGATTCTCTTGATCCCAAACTAAACTAATTTTAAGTGCATCTTTTTCATTAACAAAAGGATAGAAGATAACATTTTGTTCAATCCTGTTAAATTAAGCTACTCCATAGACAGTATTAGACGCGTTTATAAACTTGGCGACCAAACATACATCAATTTACGTTAAGCGCCGACTAATTTGGCAGGTCTAAACTAACATGTTATGTTCTGCCCTTTTCTTAATGAAATATAAATAAATAGATGCATTGAACTTTAATTTAGTTTAATTCGTGAACAGGAGAATCGGAGCCAATATCTACGTAACACCAAGTTAGAACTGGCGCGTGTTAACTGTGCACCTCGCTGGAATGCGACCCCTATCCCGCTTCACCGCGTGGCGCGACGCCCCGCATTCACCGTAAGCGATGAGTAGCGTTAGCATCTTTTTAACAATTGTCTAAATACAGTTTAAATCCCCTGTTGTTATTACTGTTCCTTGGAGTTTTTGCTTCGTTAAGTTTTTTTTTTTATTAAGTTTGTTTTTGTTTTTTACATTTTCGATGCATTAGTGAAGCCTGTTGGTTGCACCAACATTATGTTTCAGTCCATATGTATCAATTTAATTGCAAAACTTCATGAGTAAAATGATCTAGTATTATGACGCTTGTTCATCAAAACGACCTTTTATTAACATAAAAAAATGTAATTTATATTTTTTTAACATAATTCTCATTTTTTACAAACGGTACTGTCCGAATGACGTCACAGAGTAAGGTGTAAGGTTAACTCGCGCGAGTTGTACCAACATAGTAATCATATATTCTAGATAGGAAGCAACCTGCTTGAATGGAATCTATACTTAAAAATAAATGAAATTATGTATGTTAAAAGAACAGCTTTTTAGCTAGATGCATATGAAAGTATAGATACTTTGTACTGATATCAATTTTATTTTTTGTCTTAGATTAGCCGCTTAGGTACTGCAGCTGCGGTTACTTAGATGCCTGCCTGTGTTCCAATTTCAGAGCGGTTGGTTTGGTTACAGCACTATTGAAAAAGTTTAAAAATGTAAGGAAATAAAGCTTTTTTTTTCATAAACTCCTTTTTGGTACATTATAAGCCTCTGTCCTCTTCGAGCGGGAGTGAGCTAATAATCTATTACGGCTCTAGTGTGTGTTGGTAGATGTTACAATAGGGTATTTGACTAATAAAAACGAATTAGTCCGTCAGTCAGATTTCTAAAAAATACTAGACACGTACTTTTTCTTTTTTCATATAAACAAAAAATTAAGACGACACAGTGCGTTGAAGACTCATCTGACATAGCTGCACGCTACACTTTTTAGCGACCAGTGAGATCTCCAGCCACCACTCCTGATCTTTGATGCCTTTTATATTTGTAATTTTTTATTGATTTGACAAAACAAAAAATACGTGTCTAGTATTTTTTGGAAATCTGACTGACGGACTAATTAGGTACTTTTTTAGTCAAATACCCTATTATCTTAGAATTGTTGGTTCTAGAGCTTGCCTGTTTCCTCACAATGTTTTCCTTCGCCGTTTTGAGAGCAATGGTGACAATATAATTAACACAAAGCTCATGTCTGGGTTCGAACCTACTGGACTGCTACTGGGCCACCATTTTTTTTTTATATAGTTTGCCGTCAATTCACTCCTTGCATGGCAAGGATTCTTTTTTTGCTACATTATTTTCTGCCAATTCCTTTTTTTCCGCACTTTCTCTTTTTGCGGCATTGGCCTTGTCATTATTTTTTCGGGTCACACTTTTCCCGCGTCATTTCTTTTCTTTGTCATCTTTTCTTTTTAGTGTTTTGTTACATACTATCCTTATTTATATGCATTATACATTCTTACTTATATACTGGGCCACCATTGGTCTATACAGTGTTGGTGAGAGGTAATCCAAACTAACCCACAAATGACAAGACTGGGCGGATCCAGGATAGACAGTGTTGGTGTAGATTCTTTGTTACCCATGGTACTAAACAACACCAGTATTCCGTGATGTCGCGGTTTTGGTAGCCTGCCAGCTGCCAAATGGCCCTGTTCCACCTCTTAGCATTCACTTCGATCATGTGTTCGTTAAATAGTATACAAATAAATGCAATATTGCACAGAGCAGTGATTAAGGAGATGACTGGAATACTAATTCCGTATCGGAAGACGATCGGAAACGTTAGCATTGATGGCGAATGGTGAGGTCATGGAGAGTCTCGATCTTACGATTCCTTAAGAGTATGTTCTAGAAATGGATGTTTTGAATAATACGAGTACCGAGGTACCGACGGTTTTTACTTTTTAGTTATAATCAAATGATATATTTGATTATATAAGTTAATGGCAAAATTATGTTATTTTCTTATATCAAAACTACAGCGTACGGGTGCTTTTATAGGTAAGTTGTACTTGTTTTTAAAAGTCCTTCTTGCTCTATTATTCTCCGTTTTTATCTTTTGTAAAAAATTTTCAGCTTTGAAGTCTGGGGTCCGCTTTACCAGTTTAACTGCTGATTTTGGCTAAACTTCGATATTCTCGGTTAAGCGACTGCCGTCTGACCTCTACAACCCGAATGCGATATAGAAGCATTGCAGTTAGACCAATTGTTGGACTTTTGAGGGCTCCATCAACCCGTAACGACTGCCATTAGATGTTCGTATGGCAACCGGGACCAACGGCTTCACGTGCTTTCCGAGGCACGATCAGAACAGTGCAAATATTCATTATTATTCATGCATACAAATATTTGCAATGCGCGGGGATCGAACCCGAGCCTTCTTGCCCAGCGGCCGTGTTCGATACCGCTACGCCACGAATACAATTTCATCACAATCCAATTGCAATCGGAATCATCCTATTGAAGGATATCAACTGCTTCAAATTTGTGTATTCCCATCGAACATATTGCTCGATGTGTATTCCGCAACGGAAATAAAACAATTTCCATACTAATATTATAAATGCGAAAATATTTCTGTGATTGTAATGAAATTTGGTACACAGATAGTCTAGAGCCTGAGGAAGGACATAGGCTATACAACATCCCGCTATGACCAATAGGAGCACAGCAATAACAAAAAATGTTGCGTAAACGGGGGCAAATGCAGAAGTAGGTACATATTGCTCCCATTATTTTAACAGGCGCTTATTTGCGATGGAGTCACGGGCAAGAGCTAGTGAATAGTGTAATATTTTGTCAGTTCAACAACTTTCAATATGATATACTTCTTTTTTAAAATAATTATAAACTAGTGCTTGACTGCAATCCCGCCTGATGGTAAGCAGTGATGCAATCGTTGATGCTAAAGCGCGCTAGTTTATTAAGCCTATTCACTCAAAAAAACTAAGTGAATAGGAAGGAAGACGGCAGTTGAGCGAGGTGCAAAGTTAAACCCAACAGCAAGACCAACGATTCTGCGCCAGAGAGAGATTGATCTGGAGACCCTCCACGACCAAACTCCCGACACAATAACATTTGGTGCATCGTACCCGGCACACATCGCAACACAATTGCTTAGACCCGTCCTCCGTACGGCTTCACCAGGTTTGCTTCATGAACACGACGAATCGCTTGGCGGTAAGACTTTGATGGGTGGTAACTTCTGCCGGCAGCCGATATTATGGCCTACCACCGAGAAATATACTTAGACCTCTCCTTACAGTAAGGGTCCAAAAGTGGAGTACCACTTTTGACACTTATTGTTAGAGCAATAAAGTTCAAAAGTGGTAATGCACTTTTGACCCTTACTGTATCTCAGAAGGCACGTTAAGCTGTTGTCCCGGATATCATTCGTAGGTCTTTGATAGTCATTACTGGTCGTCATTAGTCTGAAAGTCTGACCACCAGTTTTACCAAGAGGGCCTCCTCAACTCAGTTTCTGGACAATACTATCGTCGTGACGGGGTCCACGAGGACCGATGCCTCCTAGGCCAGAGTTGCGGGTTGGTTAAAAAAGAAACCGTGGCCTTGGCGCACAGGCAAGTGAAGAAACACGTCGGTTTTCATCAGTTAATGTAAAAGCCTGACACGCCCTTCCCCTCCGCCCAGAGCGGGAGAAGTCATTTGTTGATTTCCCATCCGTAATAAAAAAAGGCTGGCTTTCGGGGAAGTTGGAATTAATTTGCGGGAAAAAAAGATTATTTCAAAATTCATTTGTATTGGTACTATGATGATTACTTAAAATTTTATATTATATTTGGTCATGTGCTTACCTAACCTTTATTATCCTTATGGGTCGGACAGGGTTTTCTTAACATATTGTATAAAGCTGAAGTTTGTTTGTTTGAACGCGCTAATCTCACGAACTACTGGTCCGATATGAAAAATTCTTTTTGCGTTGGATAGTCCATTAATTCGGGAAGGTTTTAGGGTATATAACATCTTTAGGGTATACAAGGCTGCGACCAAAAGGAGCGGACCATATTAAAAAAAACCTTATCGAAAACTACGCGGGTGAAACCGCGCGTCGCAGCTAGTACATCTACATATATAAAGCTGAAGAGTTTGTTTGAATGCGCTTATCTCAGGAACTACTGGTTCGTGGGGCGCAGCCGTTTAAAAAAAAAAAAAAAAAAAACAACATAATCATTGAATAGGTTTTCATACAATCGAGGGAGTATATTTTTCTAATGCAATGCTTCAAACTTAAATCTTTCCACTTAAGTAGAATACAGGCCCATGTCCAAAATGGATGGGTCATATGAACCACCAGGTGACGTATATAGGACGATATAAGAGCATAAAATAATGAGATTCAGCTCTATGCCGGTATGCTCTGGTAAGCTGTCCAACTGAATGCTGGGGAGAATTCAAAAGCGCAGGTAGAATGAGTACCTTTTGGGTCATATATTTTTGTATGGCATTGCGGAATAATGGATTAGAAGCTAAATTGAAACAGAATGAAACTGATGCCGTACAAAATAAAATGAAGAAATTTATCCTGGAAATTGAAAAAAAATATTACACACACACACACCGGCACTGCGCGCTATCTTATTATTTTTCATGGATTTACGGATAGTAAAAATGCCGTACAAAAATATATGACCCAAAAGGTACACACTCTACCTTCGCTTTTGAATTCTCACCAGCACTCAGTTGGACAGCTTATAAGTGACGGCATAGAGCCGAATTTTAGAGTACAAAACATACATTCATAGTTTCATATTCATGAAATTATAATATTGACATCCAGATGATTTATGGGTACCTGTAACCACGGAGCCTGTAACAAAATTAATATTTTAGATCAGCATTTTTATAGTTGTTAAACATTATGGCGTGAAATGATATGGCGGCAATGAAGTGCGCTATTCCCTGAGCAGGACCCCTCACTCTCACCTAACCATAATGTTTTTATTGCGCAGCTGCTCGCCTCTCCCTTGCCCGACGAAGGCCATGATCATCAAAAAATCGTAAACATCCCGACAGTGACCTCTGAGTTTGCTTCGGCATTTCTTCTCAGTGATACTACTAGTAAATGCCGCGGTCATCAAACCACTACAAATCTTTTCGATCCAGCCGCCTCTAGCTGTCCTCTCCAGCGACGCCCTATGACGAGGTTCGTACCCCACAGGGGGTGGCCTTAGTGCGTAGTCGCTCTGTAGTTCTTAAGTGCCACACAAGCAAAGGCAAGTTAAGTTAAGGCATCCATTGGATAGTCCCTTCAAGTAGTCAAGGCCTTTCATGGTCAACTACGAGATGCCATTACGAAAAAAAAACTGCACGCCTCACATTCCGAACCACAAAGACTGCTCCCCACTTTTCGCAACCAGTTAATCTAAGCCACCAATTCAGTTGGCAATCGTCCTGAAGGTTATTTCTCCTAATTTAAAACTCTCAAAATCTAGTCGCAGTCTCATCTCGTCGACAAATCGACAATAGGGCTATATTTGGGCTGGTGCTCCAAAATGCCTCCTGGCAACGTTGAATTCGGTAGAGAGGCGTGCGAATAGGCTAATTGGCGACCCTGATTTATCTCAAAAGGGTATCCAAAGTCTCGCACAGGCGAAGTGTAGCCAGCCTGTCGGTGTTCTATAGGATGCATTTTGATGAGTGTGTGAGGGACTTGCATGACTTAATTCCCCGATCTCCGTTCCATCATCGGACAACCCGTCATACGGCGAGTATCCACCATTACGTTGTTCACACGACAACGATCCGGACGAAGCGTTTCGCCTTGTCTTTTATACCGCGTACATCGTAGGACTGGTTTCGTCTGACTACAATTTAGTGTCTTCAAGGCTAGAGTGAATAGGCTCTTAATAAACTAGCGCGCTTTAGCATCAACGATCGCTTCACTGCTTACTATCAGGCGGGAATGCGGGTCAAGCACTAGATTATAATAATAATAAAAAAAAAATTAAATACTTTTTTGACAGATTGAGAGTGAGATCAAATTGTGAACATTCTTAGAATTATAAGAATTGCTCCTTTGTTTCTGTGATTGCGTAGTTGCACATGACTTTAAATTTAATAGTAATGACAATACACTAATATCTTCCTCTCAGTGACATAATTGGTTCAGACGACGACAGTATAATCAGTGCTAATCACTTGCTCACTACCAATTAGAATAATGCAAGTTTTATGCAGCGGCTTGTTTCTAAATGATGACATTATATCTTTAGCTTTGGTTTCAAGGTACATACGACAGTATATCAAGCTACTAAAATATCTGAGATTTCTTTCTTAGATTTTCAATTTTATCTCTAAAGCATTAAGGCTGAAGGTTGATTGGGAATATTTGACAGTTTCGGGTAGAAATACTGTAATAAAAGGAATGGCGGAAATCTTGTAACTAGAGCCAAGGAGTCGCTTAGTGTAAGTAGTGGTGAATAGTGAGAAATCTTCTTTTATCGCATGAACAATGTTTCCAAATAACTAACCCACAAGTAGCCATATTGTGGAAAAATTAATACCGCTTTAAGTATGGCGGTGAAGAGGAGAAATGTTTTTATTTTTCAGTCTACAAAAGTATAATGTTAAGCATGACGACTAATTTTTCTCCAATTTTTATCTTTTGGAGTCGAACAATTTCTTCTCAATAAGTCAAATGTGGCATTGGACGTAGCCAAGCAAAGCGTTTATATGGAATGATACGTAGCGTCCGATGCTCTTCAAGTTCAGTTCCTTCTATTACTTTGTCTATTCTTCGTAGAATAGAGAGAATTAGTCATGATATGTGAGCAGATCTGACTAGCAGGATTTGTTTTTGTGATTAGAACCAAATTATACAAATAGCTAAATCAAAAACATGTAGAACATGGGTGAAAAAAATCATCTTTTGTATGCAGGTTATTATCACCCCATATTATTCCGGAGAGTTTTAGAAGGTAATATTTGTAGGTTGCTTTACTTTCCTAAACAGCAAAGCAATCATAACAAGATCATAAGTAGGGAAATAAAACATGAACCATTTTCCTCGTTACAGGAACTACACTTATGGTTTCGGCAAAAAGTTGATAGCTTTGAGTTAAATGGTCACGATCATTTAACTGATTAAGAGATTATGATGCTTAAGACGCTGCTATAAAATGATAAAACTTCAAAACACGAAACAATTATTGACCACATTCCTGTAAAATTTACAAACAATGAACTACGTTTACCTCGTTTTGAAGATGACAAGGAAATATTACGGAACAAGGATGAATCAAATATATCAGAACCTTGAATTTATTGCCAACAATACAAGTCTATATGTGACAATGTGTGTCGAGGAAATAGGTGTAAATCTATCACCTAAAGACATGGTGAATTAATAGACTCGTAAATACTATTAATGATATCATTCATCATCATCATCAACCTTTCTTATCGTCCCACTGCTGGGCACAGGTCTCCCCTCTCGTACAGAGATGAATTGAGCGTCATCACCTCGCTTACTCAATGTGGGTTGGCGATTTCAGTCTTAAACTCCAGGTTTCCTCAAGAATTTTTAATTACTGATAATTCGTCGTGCCAAAATACTTGCAAATGGTAGAAAGGTTGATATATTAAAAGCTATAAAAGAGCCTAATTCCCAGTAAGAAGTTACAAATGAAATTAATGAGCGAGAAGTTTACAAGATTATGAAGTGCAAGGTGATTTAAAAAAGATCAAAGATTTTTCTACCAAGAATTTAACAAAATTCCAGACATGGTAACCAATATCAAAACAATCAATCTTATTTACAATACTTGTATATACCTAATAGAGTATTTCTTAAATCGGAAATAGTTGCATAGTCAATTGGAACAGGTCAACTGCTAACTGTAGGTAATGCTTCTTTCTTCCTTTTCAGACATGGCCCTCCATTAGTTTCAAATGAATTTTAAATAATAGTTGAACTTTGTAAGAGATCATTACATCGTCGATCGTTTTAGCATTTCAACAAAGAAATCAATCAGCTTAAAAATGCGTGATTTAGTTTTGAGCTACTTTGTTAAGCTACTTAGTTTTAGCTTTACAGAAATAAACCTTTGTTTCATAAAATTTCAGTTATTTCCACTATTCACTACATTGTCATGACTCTTGTCCCATTATTCAATATTTGGGTATCATTCAAATGACGGTCTATAAACTTTAATGAGCCATTGTTAAACCTTCAGATAGCCATAAGAGTGACACATGAACTAGATCAGGCTTTCTCGTTAATACCTTTAAACCTGAAGAAGGATTAAAGCCAAGATTAGCAAGGCGAGGCAAATATTTGTGACTGATGATAATGAGGAGTTTACTCCTGTGAGTGCCTGTGACCGGTATTGCAAAAGCATTGATCTTTTGTAAACATTGGAAGATTTTCATGATGACGAATCTTTGAATTTGAAATGCTGACCGCAAAAAATTGCCTGATATATTTTGTTTGATTATTAAGCCCATTGCTGAGAGACAGCTACAAGCAAACAGCTCTAAGTAACTAGAATTTTGTAACTTGTAGATGTAGGAATCAAAGCTTATGCAGGAACTTCATTGTTTACATTAGGCTTAGGCCTCTTTTAAATGACGCTGATTATATGCGATACATTACGGTACAAATGGTACAGTATGGTACATCTTTTCAAAGAAATGAGTTTGAGACTGCCATATAATCTAAGTAAATATTGTAATTATCATACTGAGCATCGCCTTATGAACGTGGCCTATAAATATTTATATATTAATTGTAAACCATCTATCTTCTTAATTGAATTCTATTAACCCACCGATATTATAAATACAAAACTTTGTGAGATTGTATGTATGGATTATGGTTTGTTATCCTTTCACGCAAAAACCTTTAGAACTGTCTGGCTTTGTAAAATTCTTCATGAATATGATGGCTCAGTTCTTAAGAAAGTCCATATTTAATATCATGCTATGACTCTTAGGAGTCGGTCAAAAAGGAAAAAGAACTCTAAGAGAAAATAAAGTAATAACGTATGCAGACGATGCGATGCGACTTGACCGGTTGGGTCGGGGTAGAAGAAATCTCACGCGGACGCCGTAGTCGCGAGCAGAAGCCCAAGTTCGGGCCCAAGCCCAGTTTTCCAAACATTTCGTTGGCACGCATGTTAACTAACATAACCAACCTATAATGTTCCCCCTTCCTAGGACACAGACCTTCTCTCGGTAAGGGGGAGTGGGCTGTAATCTACCACGCCACCCCAGTGCGGTTTGGTAGATTTTACATATCTTCCAAGTTTTTTGCCTGGGGCATTCCGGTTTCCTTAAATGTTTTCCTTCACCGTTTTTGAGAGCAGTGGTGATGAAGTAATTTATACAGGGCGAAGCGCCTGACGTTTTGAACCTACAACTTGGATGTCGCGGCAGATACCAGTAGGCCGCCGGACGCTCGTTGCCACCACTGCGTCTAATGCGGGGAGGACACGGCGCAGCACACGCTCTCCGAGTGTGTAACCTGAGAGGTGTAGCGCCGCGCTGCTGGCAGTAGTGCGGAGGATGGTCGGTAGGGCAGAGTCGTGGGACGCGGTGGTGTCCTTCTGCGAGGGCGTGATGTCGCAGAAGGAAGCTGCGGAACGGGAGAGGGAGATCTCAACTCCCTTCTTGGGCCGCAGAAGAAGCACCGGGCGCCGAGAAAGGGCGGACAACGCCCTTTTCGGGCCCCATGAATGGGTCCAGGGGCGTTGGACATGGGGAAGTCGCCGCGATGCACGGGGTAGATTAACACCCCACTACCCCGTGCAGGAGACGAGGCCCGGACAGACCGGGCCAGCACGAGAGTGTGGGGCCGTGGAAGAATTTAGACTCCCACGGCCCCACGCGCGCTAGTGTTAGAAGTGATGATGGATGGTTTTTAGTTTGTAGAAGTCTGACACCCCAGGGCGGCGGACATCCAATGAGTATTTTCCAACCCCGGAACAAAAAAAAAGTTACCACTAGACCACCGTTGCTCTCTATGTTAACTTAATTTCATCTTACTAGAAGGTGATTCATGTTGTTGAACACCATCATCATCGGCCCGCATTTTCCCAACTACGTTGGTATCGGCTTCAAGTCCAACCGGATTCAACTGAATATCAGGGGCCTTAGTCTTCTATTTTCATAAATTGGTCATTCCAAAATGATTCCATTGACATTGTGCTTAAAAGTTCGTAATCTGCCTAATTCATAATGATCGATCAATTATATCAGTCGTCTCTTAATGGAATGGTGATAGAATGACATTGTCGTACTGCCATTATTACAAAACCCGTTAGTAAAAATGATTTTCTGTAAACTACTATTCAATTTGAACATTTATTAATATGTAGTGGAGTATAGTGATTGATCACTGTAAAGTCATAATGACGCCATTTTGTTAGTTGATTACGAAACTTGTCAAAACCGATCATTATGAGATCACTGATTGAACCATTCTGACACTATTGTAATAGCAGCCTAGGGCGCTAGATATGATTCATGTCAAACGTAATAGGGATGTTTCCTGGGTTAAAAAAACTTGATTCTATTTAGTCCGTCATTCAGATTATAGAAAAATATTGGATACCTACGTTACCTATATTTTGTTTTATCAAATCAATAAAAATTGACAAATATAAAAGGCATCAAAGACCAGGAGTGGGAGCTGGTGACGTCACTCGTTGCTAAAAAGTGTAGCAAGGAGTGACGTCACACGAGTTTTCAACGCACCGTATATTCTTCATTTTTTGTTTATATGAAAAAAGAAAAAAAAAACGTGTCTAGTTTTTTTTGGATATCTGACTGACGGACTACTTAATTTTTATAGTCAAATACACTATTGTAAAATTCATTGGTAGAAAGAGAACAACTTGAACTACGACATCGAGTACGTGATTTAACTCTTGTACTGCACTAATTGAAAATGTGACTGTTATTGTGAAATCAATAAGTCCCTAATACGTGATCCTTAGGTACTTACAGAATACCTTTTTCGGTTTTTTTTGTCGTCATTCCACAAGGTGCTTGCGTAACACACTACCAGCAGCAATGGTTTTCATTTTGGCAGTTCAACAACATTCATTGCGTTGTTTACGTTATTGAGCCGATACATTTTTGGAATATAAAGAGCAATGGATTAGAAATATGCTTCAAAAGGATAGTAATAGTATGGTTTAAGAACTTTAATAAGGAAGGGTGGGCGTTTTGGGGGTCTGTCTTATGTAATACTGACGTTAAAAAAGTGCTGATTCTCAGCCTAATTTCAATGAATGACTTTTGATTTTAATTTTGATTAGTTCTCATTAATAATTAACATCAATTCACTTACTGAGAAACTAAATTTACATAAAGTGTACATAAAGTGTTACTATCTTACCAATGGGTGTTACCCACTAATTGAGTTATAGAGGTCAGGTAGGCAGTCGCTTGATGCAAAAGACAGGTATTAAGCTGAATCCGTTTAGACTGGATGCCGACCCCAACAGTTGGGAAAACGCTTGGCAGTTATGGTGAGTTGCTTTTATGACCATGACGTGTATAACCCATCCAACGCATGACGTGTGCAACCCGTTCAACGCATGACGTGTGCAACCCGTCTAACGCATGACGTGTGCAACCTGTCTAACGCATGACGCGTGCAACCCGTCCAACGCGATTCATTTTACTGACCATGACGTGTGCAACCCGTCTAACTCATGACGTGTGCAACCCGTCCAACGCGATTCTATTTACTGACCATGACGTGTGCAACCCGTCTAACGCATGATTTGTGCAACCCGTCCAACGCGATTCTAAAAAGAATCGCGTTGTAATGTTGTGTGATTCTAAAAAGAATCGCGCGTCAGTAAAAACTGACCATGACGTGTGCAACCCGTCCAACGCATGACTTGTGAACCCGTCCAACGCGATTCTTTTTAATGACGATGATGTGTGCAACCCGTCCAACGCCATTCTTTTTAATGACCATGACCTGTGGAACCCATCCAACGCGATTCTTTACCATATCCTGTTACCTTTTCTCTTTAAACTTTCCTTCATGGCTTTTCCTTGTATTTAACCGTCAGTATATCCTTCCTAAAACACGCAGTAAAAATCACACTGTTGTTATTATAAATATGCTACAAATCAATGACGTAGGTACCGGCGTCATTGGTAATAAACTCCTAATCTGTTGCCTACTTATGCGAGTATTGTTTTCCTTGTCTGATTAATCTAGATGACCATCCTGGTTTCTGGTGCGGATGTACTAATGATTTTTTTTTTAATTTATTGGACACCAGGTCAACTTCTAATGTTATACAAGGCACAGGTCCGTTCGTGTGTGGAGTACTGCTGCAACATTTGGGATGGTGCTACAAATACCACCTGCCAGCTTTAGATTCGCTGGAGAAGAGTGTGTGAAATGCTGGACTTTTGAGGACTCCAGCAACCCGTAACTAGTGCAACTAGATGTTCGTATAGCAACCGGGACAAACGGCTTAGCGTGCTTTAGGAAGCACGACCAGACCAGTGTAAATATTCATATTCATGCATACAAATATTTGCACTGCGTGGGGATTGAACCCGCGCCTCCTTGCGCGGCGGCCGCGTTTGCTACCGCTATGCCGCGGAGGCTCGAAGAGTAGCCAGCCTATTTGTATTCTATAGCATGCATTTTGGAGAGTGTGTGAGGGAATTGAAAGACTTATCCCCATCTCCGTTCCATCATCGGACGACCCGTCGTACGGCGAGTACCTTACGTTGTTAACACCACTACCCCGTACATCGAGGGACTGAACCCATTTACCAGCAGCGCGGTGTCCGTCTGACTACGATTTAATTGTCTTCAAGGCTAGAGTGAATAGGCTCTTAATAAACTTGTGCGTTTTATCATTACCATCTTACCATCAGGCGGGAATGCGGTCAAGCAGTAGCTTATAATTATAAAAAAAATGGTAGATTTTTTTTCGAGGAGGCTGAATTTGTGACCGGGTGATAATACTTGTTTCGTTCCATATTACAGACTGAAACTTACCTTGCAAAATGTTTGCTGTAAGTGTACTTCTGCAGTTCATTAAGTTTTACCGCCAAGTTTCGGATAGTAGTAGAAGTACTTTAAGATAGGTAATTTATATCCGAAACTTGACGGTAAAACGGCTTGGCGGTGTTCATTTTGACATTTCGCCAACATTCATTGCGTTCTTTACGTTGATAAGCAGAAACATTTTCGAACATTCGGAGCAACGGATTAGCAATCTGCTTTTATTGCATAAGAGTGTCCTATGCAATTAGGGTGCTGTTGTTTCTTTTAATATTACAAACCTGTCTTATTTATAGAGTCACATTATACAGTGATTACTTATATACCAGGGTACTCGAGTAATTTCACTCACATACCTATTTTTTCATTTAATTTCAGGGAAATTTGTTTGTTAGAAATGCAAAAATATATATGACGTATTTTTTTTAAGATAACCCGTTTATTAGCAATGGTAAAACTACAATAATTAATGTTATCACAAGTTTAATAATATTATCTTTTAAAAAATGTTACCCGTTCTTATTGACATATTGTTAATCTGTGTTTGATCACGCAGTACATATCTACTGATTGTTAAATAATTAAGAAATAGAGGGGAAATACACGTAACAAAACTAGGCAATTTTGATGAGCTGGAGACATATTCGTAAGATCATTGTCCTGATAAGGAGGTGACGCAGCGCGCATGGTGGAAATAATCTGATAGGGGGTGTAAACGTAGATGGGAGTTATACAGTATGTTAAGAAAACCCTGTCCGACCCGTGAAGGTGTTGTTAGGTATCGATAACAGATTCTACTAATGGATACAAAACCGGGCTAAACTTAAAAAAAATCCCTCTAAAAAAATAAATATTATATCGCAAAAAGTGGTAACTTAATAAATGTGCGTTCACCCTTCCGCGGGCGGCGGAAGGCAGGGCACGCGGCACGTGGTCGCATCGCTATTCGCTCATAATAATACCGGTGTTGTCACTTTTTTAAAAATTACCAAATTTCGGGGAAGTTGGAATTAATACCCATAAAAAAAAGATTATTTCAAAATTCATTTGTATTGGTACTATGATGATTACGTAAAATTTTATACTATATTTGGTCATGTGTTTACCTAACCTTTATTATCCTTATGGGTCGGACAGGGTTTTCTTAACATACTGTATAGGAAACAAATACCTTCGCGGTCGCTAGCCAACTGGTACAGTGTCTACCAGATGTCCATAAGGAAAGGATCGACTATGCAGGGAGCAACAGGAAAAGGTTGACAATGTGCCTTGTATTGTCACTTGGACTTTTGGCCGGCACTGTTAATGTATATACCAGTAGGCCTAATGAGTTTTCATTACGAGACTCGAACGTCGATATCGACCGCGTTTGGCGCTTTCATTGGTTGAGTTCTTATAACCTTGAAGCGGGCCAATCGATAAGTCAGTCGCACTCGACATCGACGATCGAGTCTTGTAATGAAAACTCATACTAGGTCTACTGTTATAGTGTCGGCGAAAAGTCAGAGAGCAAGCCAGTTTTTTAAAAGCAAAAAAACTAATGCGGCGATGTGAATGACAATGAAAGAGTTGCCTTATCAGATAAAAAGCTTAATTTTCCTAGAAGTAAATGGCCTAAATAAAATCCTAATGATTGTTTTTCGTGTTGTAATGAAATCTACAATTACATAAGTACCTACTCACATATCTTGATATCTTAAGAATAAAACAGATGTACTGTCGCCAGCTCATCAAGCTATTTCTATTTGTAATCTTTAATAGACTTTCAACTTTATCGCTCAAGCATTAAGGTTTAAGTTTGATTGGGAAATTTTGCACATTCGGGTAGATTGACCTGATGACGTCGATAGCATAGATTTAAGTAAATACGATATTACAAAAGCACGGAAAACGTCCGGGTTCATGCAAAAAGTACTTCCGAAACCAGCAAATGCTTTTAACTTAAACATATTTTTTCTGTTTTTTTTTTTTTTCAACTTTAACATATTTTTTATTCGATTAATTAGAAAAAAATGCTTTTGAAGACTTGTGGATTGATGAGGTGGCTACTGTGAAAGTATGTAGTTAGCATTATTAGTAAAAACATCTATGTAGCCAATAGGTAAGTAGAAAACTACCCAGTACAAACATCACTGATAGATTTGTTACAATAAGCTTATTTAGCGAAGGATTTTTTGGGAACTTATTCCACTACATATTTTTTCCAATGAAAATTTTCATTGGACTAAATATTTATAAAATCATCACCATCAACATCAGCCTATCGACGTCCATTGCTGGACATAGGCCTCCCCTACTGCACACCATTCAACTTGATTTTCGGCGAGAGGTCGCCGAAAATTCACCTGCTTCCTGCCATGCTGATTATATTTAATGTATATTACCAATATCAAAAAGTGGGTGAAGGAAAACATCGTAAGGAATCAACATTTCCCTCTTTGAGGAGTGGCTAGAGAGGCGCCACGGCGCCCTCACCTTCCGCCTGACGCAGGTCCTCACCGGACACGGTTGTTTCGGGAGGTTCCTGTTCCGTATTAGGCGGGAGGAAACGCCAGGGTGCCACCATTATGTGGATCGCCCTGAGGACACGGTGCACGTCTGCTAGTAGCAGCAATCGGCAGCGATCTCTCGCGTCTGACCCTGGTCCAGACCATGGTCCGGAGCGAGAGTGCATGGCAGGCCGTCACCTCCTTCTGCGAAGCAGTGATGCTGGCAAAGGAGGAGGCGGTGCGCGTGAGGCAACGGGAATTCCAGCGCCCTCACGCCACTAGCCGCCGCAGTAGACGCCCTGGTCGGGAGACGACACCTAACTCCCAGCCACCGTAGGCGCGGGCCTGCGGGCGGTGAGCAGTGGGCAGCTCGCCGCCCGGTAAGGACCAGGCCCGAGTCGACGACGCGTCGTGTTTCACGCGCGCCTCAAAGAGATGTCAGCACATCGTGACTGGGTCCACGAAGACCGATGCCGCCTGGGTCAGGGTTGCAGGTTGGTTAAACAAGAGACCGTGGCCCTGGCCGTCGTACAGGCAAGTGAAGAAACAAGGTAGCGTGGGTTTTAGTCAGTAAAAGTCTGACACATCCTTCCGCTCCGCCCAGATCGGCAGTACCAGGAACAAACACAATCTTGCTGTACATCACACTCGTCTCCACAGAGTAGGCCACTCGTTCATGGGTCAATGTATTATACACTTTTACAACAAGCTTCCCATGGACATTCGAAACTTACCCATTAAAAGATTTAAAAGCCGTATTAAGACCAAACTTTGCAAAAAGGGGTATTATAAAAACTCAGATTATTTAGAAAGCTTGGGATTGATCTGCTTGATCTGCTAAGCAATTTCTGGACTTGAAAAAAGACGATGATCCCGGAGTTAAAAAAAATGATGACGTGTAAAAGTGTTCAGTGATCCTACTTGCATAATCAACGATTTCATTTAATTTCATTTCATTTGAACGACTAGAAACGTAGTGATAATTTTGCGTGATTCATTTTACAACTAGACGAACGTCGGTATGCCAAAAACCAGTTAAATCTGACGTTCACTGATTCATATGTAACTATTCAATTTTTGTATAGGGATGTATAAGGAAACCCCCAACCTATAGTTTCCATGTACGTCATCGGCAAACGTTTTGCATCGTCGTGTCTTTCCCCATAATATTTGGGTCAGTTTCCATTTTAACTGGATGCAGCTTAGAAATAGCTGATTGATTCTGTAAAAATGACACCGTATAAAGTGAAGTGTAGTTAGTTGTCAAGTGTCAATGACTGCACGGTTAAGCTATCGACTGCTGCGCTTCGTATCGCGGGTTCGATTCCCGGACGATACAAAAATTTGCATGACCTACAAGTAGCTGTTCCGGGTCTGGCTGTTTATGTATGTGAGTTTATATGTTTGTAAATGCACCTACGATACAGGAGAAATTCCTAGTGTGGGGAAACGATTTAAAAAAAACCCTAGTAGGTATTACCTGGAATGACAGTTTTCATACAGTTATAGAATCCTACTGCGGTATTTTATAAGGAGCAACTGGTTATCTGACCACCACCTAGTTACTGAATAACACTAACGGCCCGACTTTCTGGATCTACAAATAGATACAGAAGTATTATGGTCTGTAATGGATGGTCATCCATCTACTGTAGGCCTAGTATGAGTTTTCAATACGAAACTCGTTCGATCGTATCGAGCGCGTTTGGTGCTCTCATTGGTTGAGAGTTCTTACGATCTTGAAGCGGGCCAATCGCTGAGTCAAACGCGCTCGATACGATCGAACGAGTTTCGTATTGAAAACTCATACTAGGCCTACTACTGGCTACACCATGCTTAAGTTTGAAGAACGGCCGGCTATAATTACTTAGTCACGAGTCCTTGGCACTAACCTTTAATTTAATATATTATTATGATAAAATGATCACCTATAGAGATATGTAACATACATACATACAATTCACATATCGTTAACTTTCCTACAGGGTAATTACATAACTAACAGTTAGTAGAAATGGATTTCATTTTGACATTTCAACAATATTTATTGCGTTATTTACATTGTTGAATAGGCATATATTTCGAACATATGGAGCAATGGATTAGCAGTATCCTAAAAATTAGGTAGTCCAATTGATAGCAATAGTGCTTTTGTGATATCTCAGGTAGGCAACGAGGTACAGACTCCAGTAATAGGGTAGTTGACTAAAAAAAACTAATTAGTCCGTCTGTCAGATTTCTTAAAAATACTAGACACGTATTTTTGTGAAAACTAAAACTCATGTGACGTCACTGCACGCTACACTTTTAGCGAGCAGTGACGTCACCAGCCACCACTCCTGATCTTTGATGCCTTTTATATTTGTAATTTTTTATTGATCTGATAAAACAAAATATGCGTATCCAATATTTTTCTATAATCTGAATGACGGACTAAATAGCATCAATTCTTTTTTATCCAGGAAACATCCCTATTCCAAGTACGCGAAAATGACAATTTCCCAATAAACCTTGAACCTCAATGCTTCACAGATAAAGTTGAAATTCTATTAAAGAAATTTTACTGATTGAAATAGCATGATATGCTCAAACGTGTTTTGTCTGGTCGAGTCCTTCGTTCGATCTTCTTTGTGTTCAATTGTTTTTGGTCTATTACTTTGTCAGTGACTGCACAGAGGTCCCTTTGTTTGAAAGTTCCAGGTGCTAGGTGTTGAGACAATTTGCAATGCATCTACCCAATAGTGGGAATGAAGCATGGAATTCGTCGTTCCGGCCGAAGTAGCGCTTCTTAATCCGTATAACTTCATCATTAGTTCGCTATGATTGAACGAAGGCTCTTGAATGGCGACCACGTACCGGCAAGCGCAGCGTCGGACGCCCACCGACAAGGTGGTCGGATGATCTGACCAAAATCGCAGGGAAGCCCTGGATGCAAGCCGCGTCCAACTGTTCTTTTTGGAAATCCTTGGGGGAGGCCTATGTCCAGCAGTAGACTTCATGTGACCGAGATGATGATGATAATGATGGTGATGATGATTTAACTACAGCACGAAGTTCTAGTAGTCATTATGTATTAAAAAAAATATACAATTAACACTCGAAGATATGCCACCAGCTTGCAGGCAGAATACAAATAACTCTTAGGCTTTAAGATCTTTCCCTGTCGAACAATGTATTTTCTGGCAAACAAATATTTTGAATTTGTATTTTGGAGAAATGCAATAAATACAAATTTCTCGCAACAGCCAAGACGTGATACTGAACTATGTAATTCCCAAAGACTGAACCCCACGTAACGTAGGCCCGACTCAACAGGATAAGAGAGTATCGAAATCCCAAGTTTGTGACGTCAAACCCTAGCATCAATAATATTGCGCAATATGTAAAAGTAACAATAATATGTAGGTAGGTAGGCACTATAGTTTCATACAATGCCCAACCTAACCTTTCTTTTTTTTTTCCGTGGTTCACATCCTCAATGGATGTCTGCCGCCCTGGGGTGGCCGACGGAGTCTGTCAGACTTTTACGAACTAAAACCACCCCGGTGTCTCTACTATCACGAGCGCGCGTGGGGCCGCGGCAGTCTAAATTCTTCCACGGACTAACACTCGTGCTGGTCCGGTCTGTCCGGGCCTCATCTCCTGCACGGGGTAGTGGGGTGTTAAATTACCCCGTGCGCCTCCGCCTCGGGGTACATCGAATAGGGGGCGGTGACTTCTCCTTGTCCCTCGCCCCTGGATCCATTCATGGGGGGCGGAAGAGGGCGTTATCCGCCCTTCTTTGGCGCCAGGTGCGTGAGTTGAGATCTCCCTCTCCCGTTCCGCAGCTTCCTTCTGCGACTTCACGTCCTCGCAGTAGGACACCACTGCGTCCCACGACTCTGCGCTATCGACCATCCTCCGCACTACTGCCGGCAGCGTCAGGTCGCCTCCTACTTCATTTGTGAGGACACGGCGCTGCTCCTCCCAAGCTACACACTCGGAGAGCGTGTGCTTCGCTGTATCCTCCCCGCATTGGACGCAGTGGTGGCACCGAGAGTCCGACTCCCTGCCTAAGCAACGCAGGTGTTTGCCGAAGCAACCAACCGAAGTGGACATAATCATCAAATTAGATCATCATGGAGTGAATGTATCATGCACCATACAGCCTACCTATTGTATATAGTATAGTATTTTGTGTTTTTTTTAAACATTGTCCCACACTGAGAATTTCTCCTATATCGTTGATGCGTTTACCAACATATAAAACTAACATAGACAAACAGCTAGACCCGGAGTAACTTGTAGGTCTTACAAATGTGTGTTCCGTGTGGGAATCGAACCCGCGAAACGCAGCGCAACTTAATATATCAGTCAATAGCTTAACCACGGCGTCAACCGTGCCTTCAAATTATTTACCACCTTAACTTATTTATTATTTAAGAAAATATATCTTCAAAAACAGTAATTGCACAAAAATAATAAGTTGTCTAAGTATATCTTGGACACCAGTGACTGAAGGTGAAGGAAAACACCTTGAGGAAACCTGGACTTTAAGTCTGAAATCGCCCACCCGCAGAGGATACCTGTGCCCAGCAGTGGGACGATATAAAGGTTGATGATGATGATGAATAAGCTGCTAAATTATCTATATTATAATAATAACTACTTGTAGGTAGTAGGACGTGGTTTTAACAATACTAATATTATTATTACTAAGAGTTAAACTTTTTTATATGTATAAACATTACCCTAGGAATTACTCTTGTAGCGTAGGTTTACAAACATTTAAACTCACATACACAAACAGCCAAACCCGTAACAAATACCTGTAGGCCATATATGTAAATATTTGTTCCGTGCGGGAATCGAACCAACGACGGCACGCAGCACAGGAGTCGATCGCTGAGCCACATTGCGCCAACAGTGTCGTCAGTAGGCCGTAGTATGAGTTTTAATACGAAATTCCATCGTTGATATCGAGCGCGTTTGGCGCTCTCATTGGTTGAGAGTTCTTACGAACTTGAAGCGGGCCAATCGCTGAGTCAAACGCGCTCGATATCGACGATCGAGTTTCGCAATGAAACCCATACTAGGCCTACTGTTTGTTAGTTAGAGTAGTTGTAAGGGCCCCCGTAAAACTTCACAAACTCTAGGATTACTGAACCGAAACCGAAACCGTATAGTAAAAACTGTACTGATAAAAACTCTCATTATTTGTGAGTGTCATAGATTATACAACTATACTAACCCGAAAATGATAATACTTTCTCTTTTTCTTCTTCTTCTTCCCAGTCTATAGAGGTCAAAGGACAAAGGAAAAAGACAAACTTGCTGGACAAAGGCCTTCCCCAAGGCTTTCGCCTTGCCATCATCCCCACGCTTGGCAGGCGGGTTGGGGATTGCAGTAATTTGTTATTCCACAGGAGAAACGCTGCTGCCCGCTTCCCTGACAGTTCCCTTAGTCGCCTCTTAAGACACCCACGGGAGGATATGGATGAGTACTATTCTATGCCTGGTACCACACGTTAGTCGGATTTTATTAAAAGTAAAACTTCACCCGACGAAGAGGGCACGGGTCAGATATGATTACAAAAGTGTTGACGAAATGAGTAGACGAAACTGTTCATTGTATCACTGTTCAGTGTTATCACTAAACAGTTTGTTCTAAAGCCTAATTAATCGTGAATATATGGCGTCAACGTCGGGTGTATTTATATTGGAGACTGTAATTATACAAAAGTGATAAGTTGATAACTAATTGTGAATGTAAATCTGTTGACAATGGAAGAAACTGTCATCACTGGGAAGCCTAATTAATCGTGCCCAGGCTACGTCAAAGTTGTGTATCTGAAGAATTCGCTATCAGCCATTTATGTATGTAACTATCTCTTTATCAAACGCAGAATCCTCTTTAATCCCTGGTTATAAACGAAATCTTTCGCCTCGACGTGTTAACATTATCACTGCGTCAGAACTAGTGTTATAACTATGTCGTTAATAACCTTACTTATTATCCTTTACGACGAGTTAATACGTGTCGTTGTCATACTAATATTTAGAGCTTACAGTATAAAAAAAGGACGTAAGAGCAAACGGCGCACGATTCGCAGGCGCGCGCGCAGGGAAAATCATTCTAACGCATCAACCGCTCGAGCCGAACGTCGGTCAATCGGGAAGTGTCATTTCAAGTCGCAAGTATTTAACGCGATGTACATACGAACATTAAATAAATAAAAAATCAATGTGTATGTGTAATTATCTTCAATGAAGACCTTATTATCATGTGGTACAAAAAGAAGAGTGTGTGTCAGCTAGATCTCAGTTTACCCCTGAACCGGCTCATAGAAACATTGGAGATTTTGAGATTTTTATTGCTCCAGTTATTAATCCCTCTCCAAGGGACGATATGGATTATGAAATATTTGTGATTGTATGTAACAATTGTACATAAAAACAATTATTGTGATACAAAGAAGTGTTTATAAGTGTAAAGATTTTTTTCCGAGAAGTTTTCAAAGAAGCTAGTCAAAATGATGTCCAAAAAGCAGTTAACTTGCATGCTTGCGTTGCACATCATGTATTTGTTGGTGGGTGCAAGCATATTTTACCACATCGAGAGTCCACTTGAAGTCAAGCAAAGGGCTGAAGATAAACTAGAAAGGCTTGAAATTCAAAGTAAGTAAACATTTAAAAATGTCAAATATATTCATAATACTTTTGCGTTGAAATTCCATGTTGTGTATATTTTGAAAGCGAGGATAATTGTTTTTGTTTAACTAGGTACCAAAATTGTATTATATTATTACTTTAATACTGGACAGATCTAACAAAGAAGATATTCTCAAACGTCTCGTAATTTAAAATATTGATTCGACTTATTCGACTTGCACCACAAATGAGACATACAGCCGTACAGCGTGATCGGTTATTTATTAAATGTTGGATTATTATTGATTTAGAACCAGTAGAAGTGAAAACTTACCAGTAAATTAATCTGATAAGTAAATAAATTTATTTTTAGCCGACTTCAAAAAGGAGGAGGTTACTCAATTCGACCGTATATATGCTTTTTTATGTTTGTTCGCGAATAACTTCGTCGTTTATGAACCGATTTTGATGATTCTTGTTCTGTTGGAAAGAAGACATTCCCAAGGTGGTCCAATGATAAGGACATCAGGGTTTGTTAGTGGAAGACCAGAGAAATCAAGGGGAACTTTAAAAAATCGTAGGGGCAACGGAAGTCGGGTGTCTTTGGTTTTTGTATATTAGTTTTTGACACCGACTTCCGAAATTAGTTATTTTTCACTTTGTAGTGTTTTTTTTGGAAGTCGGTAGTTTTTATTGTAAAAAAAAAAATATTTTACACTTTTTAGTTGTGAAAGGTACTGTTCAGCTGCATTCGGTTAGACTGGATTCTGACGCTATTCTGAAAGTTCCCCTTGATTTCTCTGGTCTTCCACCATCAAACCCTGATGTCCTTATCATGAAACCACCTTAGGAATGTCTTCTTTCCAACAGAAAAAGAATGATCAAAATCGGTTCATAAACGACGAAGTTATCCGCACACAAACATAAAAAAAAGCATATGTACTGATCGAATTGAGTAACCTCCTCCTTTTTGAAGTCCGTTAACTAAATAAAGCGCCTGACGAGGCTCGAATCTACGATTTACAACTTGTAAGTCGCAGCTGATACCACTAGGCCATTGCTGTTAATATTTATATGTATAGATAGTTATTAATAGGTAAATAAACTACGATTGATTGTCATTGTTCTGCAACGTGAGCGTTTAAGGATATCGATCTTTTTTCCTGTACACATCAGGTGCGATTCATATAATTTAGTATATAGCCTGGGAAGATAAATTCAAATTCAAATTCAAACTCTTTATTTCAGGCAAGGCCCATATATTGATAGTAAAAAAAAAACTTATCCTATGTTAGTAAAAAGAGAAACAGGGATCAGTTAGCGACATGATGATGTGCGCGCACATGTCTGTCCGCCCAGAGCCTAATAAAAGGTCCGTCGACCTTGTCCGCCAGTGTAGCTAGGATACTGTTCGGGCCGCCCCGAAATCACCGCAACATCGAAGCACACCGTTTGCGTATGATGGCATAAAAGTCATCACAATAAACAATAATAAATACTATTATTTATTAAATAATAATTTCTAGCTACGATCTCATCCGCATGAGCCTCTTTCTTAATTTTTTTTTCCGTAGAACCCTTTTACAAAATATTATATTTTACACTTAAAAAGATGGTTGAAATCGATAAGTTCTTATCAAGTTATGGCGTAACCAAGGGAAATGGGGATTCATTTATATAAATAAAAAATATTATATCTATTTTTATAGCAGTGTAACTTTGGAAGATATCGTAAAGGAATCGGCAAGTGATAGAACCAAAAATTCAAAGACATGTGACATAAACTTGGACAGTGAAATTGATGGTATTGCTCCCGTGTGATGAATACTCATGGCTCACTCCCTCTCATAGAGACCTGCGTCCTGGCAGTGGAGAAAATATAGGCTGATGATACTGAAATATAATACGCAGTACAACAATGCTGGCAGTCTAGAAAAAAAGGAAATGCAATGAAAATCCTTTTCTATATAAAATGACAGAATATTTTCCCTTCAATCGATACGATTAAGCCTATTTTCGTAACTCTGAAACCTCTCCACATAATAGTCAATGTGTCATGCCATTGTTATTACCACGCGACCAGATAAAAAACTTGAGACTATTGTCTATGACTATGTGAAACTCTTGACTGCAACGTGCACTTCAACTTCCATATCAATAAAGAAATGCGGTAGGGCCTTTTCCTACCTACCTTTTTTGCGATGAAAAGTACTGCATTATCCAGCAACAGTCCTTTTTTTTTTTTTTTGTTGGGATGGGAAATCATCAAATGACTTCTCCCGCTCTGGGCGGAGCGGAAGGGTGTGTCAGACTTTTACTGACTAAAACCCATCCGTGTTTCTTCACTTGCCTGTTCGACGGCCAGGGCCGCGGTTTCTTGTTAAACCAACCCGCAACCCTGACCCAGGAGGCATCGGTCTTCGTGGACCCCGTCACGATGTGCTGACATCTCTTTGAGGCGCGCGTGAAACCCGACGCGCCGTCGACTCGGGCCTGGTCCTTACCGGGCGGCGAGTTGCCCACTGCACACCGCCCGCAGGCCCGATCCAGCAACAGTCCTTAAATTTAAAAACATCGGTAAAATCAAATCAGTGCAACTAACGCCCAACAATACTCAGATTTAACAATGTTTGCTAAAATCTACCTTTCTGCACCTTGCAGCAGTGTGCATAGCGAATGACTTTTTTTGAAGCTGGCCTTACTGCTACCTCCCAATGCAGAGAAATTAGTATTCATTCACCACTAATTGCCCTTAGTGCAGTATGAGTACTTATTCATTAATTTTATTTGCATTACATTAATTTACTATTGTGGGATTAAAAATATAAAACTTAAACTAATTATATTAAAGTGATACTAACTAAATAAAGCAAATAATTACTCAAAAATATATTAATTTTATCCAGTTTTGTCTATTTATTCGGCCGGATAGACATCCGGCCGAATATTAGCTATCCGGTATTCGGCCGGATAGTATTAGGATGGCCGGATAGGCCGGATACCGGATAGTTACCGGATATCCGTTGCATCTCTAGTTAAAACACCATCCTCTCAAGTATGTATGAGTGCGTGGGTTCGATACCAGGTCAGGCAAGTACCAACGTAAATTCTCTAAAGTTATATGTACTTTCTAAGTATATCTTGGACACCAATGAGTGAAGGTGAAGGAAAACATCTTGAGGAAACCTGGACTTTATAAGTCTGAAATCGCCAACCCGCATTGAGCAAGCGTGGTTATTACGCTCAATCCTTCTCTGTATGAGAGGAGACCTGTGCTCAGCAGTGGGGCGATAAAAAAGTTGATGATGATGATGATGAAGTTTTAGTTTAAGTTAACAATGCCAAGTGTTGTTATAGAAGATAAGTCGAAGATATTGGTCCCGACTTCCTTGGTCACAAACTAAACTAAACTTAATTTCAGTACATTTTTTTCTTTACTTTTCATTAAGAAAAGGATAGTTAGTTTAGAGCTGTCGAATTAGTCCGCGCTTGACGTAAATCGATGTAGGAATTTTTGGTCGCCATGTTTATAATCACGTCTAAAGTATCTATAGAGTATCTTAATTAGACAGGATTAAACTAATATGTTATCTTCTATCTTTTTTTAAAAATAAAATTCGAGAATCAGCGCCACTGTGACTTTGCGTATTTTTAACTTAAAACAAAGTTATCTACACAAGACAGAAAGAACAAATGTTGCTTTAATTATCCGCTTAAACAACATTTTTGTAAGGTTCGAATTGGGTTTCATGTTTTTGAGTAACAGACTCTTTGACAGTCAAAACTTGCTTGTATTTGAAACTAATATACTTATAAAGCTGAAGAGTTTGTTTGTTTGTTTGAACGCGCTAATCTCAGGAACTACTGGCCCGATTTGAAAAATTCTTTTTGCGTTATATAGCCCATTAATCCAGGAAGGCTTTAGGCTATATAACATCACGCTGCGATCAATAGGAGCGGAGCATATAAAAGAAAGCGGACGAAGTCGCGCGCGGTTGCTAGTTTGAAATAAATGCTTTCTTTAACTTTGTCCTACTTCATCGGAACCATATTACAAAACATCTGTTTATGGCATTATGCGAGCATTATGAGTAAAAGAGCCATAAAATCAAATAGATACTTGTAATCTGTTTATGGTAATATAATATGCGTAAATAATAAATATAAGTCACTAATACATATATCATACCATATCTAATAAAACAATCTCAGTGATAAACTACGTATTATGTACCTATATAATTATAATTTTCCATTTCATTGTGTTTCTCCTACGTATACAGTATGTTACAAAAACCCTGTCCGACCCGTGAAGGTGTTGTTAGGTATCGTTAGCTGATTCTACTAATGCGTACATAACCTGGCTAAACTAAAAAAAAATACCCCCTTAAAAATAAATAACTTAAATAAAATAAATAGGTAATTTCATGGCAACACAGGCACAGGTCATGACCTCAGTTGACCTCATGCATGTAGGTATTGGTAGTCTAACCACGTTTATCGACTCTAGAAAGAAACAATGATACCTACTTAGGCAGCTCGTGAAAAGAACTTTTTTTTAAGTAGGAAGGTCGAAGGAAATTTCATTCGATGAGCACAATGGCTGTGGCGGAGATGTTCCATATTTCGTTCACTAAGAAAGATACCGGCCTGGCACCGTCCCACGAGATTAGCACGGTGTTTCACAACGTTAGTCCACTCCTACCAATCCACTGCTCGCCGAACTGATAGTGGAGGTACTCACGTACAGGTCGGCAAAAATATGGTGGGGCACCGTCATGCTGGAACCACATTGACCAAGAAGTAGTCACATCCGAATCGTTCAACACCTGATCACAACACAACACAATTGCAGTTACGTTAGAAAACTATATGATCACACAATAAACGATACGTCTACACGCACGCAATGTCTACGCGAAACTAATAAATTTAAAATAAAAATGATTTTTATTTCATAAAAATAGGTACTCTAACTGCACGGCGGTGCCCTTTGACTAGAGGTGTGAAAGTATTCAAAATATTTCTCGTATCGATTTTTGGTATCAATTTTGTATTTCAGAATTTCACGCATCGATTCAACATCGCATGGTATTCTTTAGATTTTAGAACTTTCACATAACTTAAATCAGGTGAACTTAAATGTTTTACATTGTTTATAATATTCTCCTAAAATCGTATTTCATAAGACCTTTCTAGTTCCTATTTACTAATAATAGGTACTTGTGTTACAATATTGTTATGAATAATTAATCGATAATCAAAAAAAGTACTTTTACCATTAGGTAATCTGCGTTTTTACAACAAATCGACAAAAACAAAACATTATTACGCAAAAACTAGTACAGCTCTAATTATTTTACCTAACCCTTATTATCCTTGTGGGTCGGACAGGGTTTTCGTAACATACTGTATATGCAAAAATAACTTTGATTTTCTGTACGTCAACTTTAATATAGTATAGCTATAATACATATTTCTAATTAAGTTCTACGAAATAAACTTAATATTTATTTAGACAGAACAAAGAGACACCAATAATAAATACCATTAATGATAATCGTAACAAAATTCTAAATAAATACGGTATAAACAACAAAACTACTCGCATATAACAATCTACTTCATGTCTTAAAAGAATCGATTACATTAGGAAATAATTGTTGTAAAAGAATCAAAACTAGACCTAATGGTTATGTAAATAGAGACATAATTACTACCTTCACCCTTGATTTCCGAAAAAACGGGATGCTTATTATTATTGTAATTTTTAATAATCCAAGCTGAAATAAGTGTGGACCGTGATGCGTGATGGCGGGTAGGTCACGATTGATGACCGGCGGAGCAGTAGGCCTAGTATGAGTTTTCATTACGAAACTCGATCGTTGATATCGAGCGCGTTTGACTCAGCGATTGGCCCGCTTCAAGGTCGTAAGAACTCTCAACCAATATCGACGATCGAGTTTCGTATTAAAAACTCATACTAGGCCTACAGATGAGTCGAGAACGGACACCGCGTATAGGCAAGCATAGTGTGGGACGCGTCCCAGTTTGATGAATAGATTGGTGAGGAAGATGGAGGATGTCTTGGCGTATCCTGAGGAAGGCCTGTGTTCAGCAGTGAACTGTAATTGGATGAATTGATATATTGACGATTCTTAAACAACAATTTAGTTTTCAAAACGTCCATAGCGATTGTTTTGAAATTTTTTAAGGTAGTTCAATATGCATCCGTGGCTTTCGCGTTGGAGCCCGAGGTCCGCTTTCTTGCTCGATTTCCTCCATTTTGCGCGATCTTTAGCATTCTGTGGTGTGAGATTGTTGGCACTTCTTTGGTCTACCCCGCTTATTCCCGCCCAGCCGAGGCGCCCGCCATGGCAAGATATTTGTGACCCAAGTAACATTTTCGTAAGACGTGACCGTCCAGCGTAGGCGACCCGGTCTGAAGTTTGTCCGCTATGACACGAACATGGAGACTGCCATCGATGCGGTAGTTCCCAATGCGGTCTTTCCGCGTAACTCCAAACATCCACCACAGCATATTCATCTCAAAGTTCTCAGTTTAATATTATGTCTCTGGTAATATTTCGAATCTACCAGACATATAACATTTAGTTGCGTTAGAAAATTTCAGTCAAAAATGAAGGAAAGTTCTAGTATGTTTGTTTTACCAGGAAGCATTTTTGAAATAAGCGACAAAAAAAAAGTATAATTTTAATATAAGACTTAGAAATATATAAAAAAAAACCTTAGTATAACGAATATGTAGCTCTTGCAACTCACAATTAGATTAACAATGTTGCACATACATATAATAATGACCTATAAAAATAAATGATTATATTAAATTGTTTTCATTTGGTTTCACACTGACAGAAATGAAAATATAGGTCACCCATTTAAAGCTTTACTTGCAGGTATGTAGAACATTGATATAGATACTAATACTATTTGTAGAATAACCTAAATTCTGCTTAATTTAAAAGTACCATAGTATATATGCAGTGGTGACTTGAACCGAATCTTTTAGATGGATTTAACGTTAATATAATATAGTTTGTCGCCCACTTCATTCGCTACGTCGTTCACTTTACCCCTCCTCTTTGACTTCGTTTTGTGGTCCTACCCCACTTTGGCTATCAGCTACTCATCAGGAAATAATAATTTTAATCATCATCATCTCAGCGTTAATCCCAGTCGCATCCGTATCCTTTCAGCCCTGGAGTCTGGGGTCCGTTTTACCAGTCTAATTGCTGATTTTGGCTAAACTTCGATATTTTTCGTGAAGCGACTGCCGTCTGACCTCCACAACCCTAAGGCGATATCTAAGCATTGCAGTTAAACCAATTGTAAGACTTTTGAGGGCTCCAACAACCCGTAACGACTGCCACTAGATGTTCGTATGGCAACCAGGACCAACGGCTTAACGTGCTTTCCGAGGCACGACCAGACTAGTGCAAATATTCATATTCATGCATACAAATATTTTGCACTGTGCGGGGATCGAACCCGCGCGTCCTTGCGCAACGGCCGCGTTCGCTACCGCTACGCTACGGAGACTCTCAATAATAATTTTAATATCTGAAGTTTAATGAAGAAACCTATTTACAGAAATAATATAAGGCTCAAATAGTCGATCAATTAAACGGTATCTATTTCGATAACTCCCGAACGTTGATTGAAAGAATCGAACCAGAAATTAGCCTAGATTATTTAAAAGCAAATGTATTTATGCTATCGGGGAATTATGGAACAAAGACAATTCAGGGTTATTATAGTACACTATCTAAAATTAGAACAAATAAAGATTCTTGTTTTAAGTCTTCTCCGTAATAACGCCTGTGTCTTGGTCAATTGTGAACTGGGCAACATTTGTTGATGGAGTGTGTTAAGAGCAAAAAGGAATCGCTGATAAGAGACTTCAAATTGAACATTTTGGACTTTGGTTAATCTATGCATTTAGAAAGAAAAGAAAGAAAGAAAGAAAAATGCATTTATTGACATTACAGCAAGATACATAAAGAGGTATGGCAGATTTTTAGTTCAAGGTTTTAAGAGCGTCTTAAAAACTCGTAACAACCAAAAAATATAAAATATTTTAATATGATTTTCGATAAGTTTTTCATATTTAGTTAAAGCCGGGTTATAAAGTAATTAATTAAAAATAGATGTTATGTAAATTGCTTTTCCGGAGTGGCCATTTTTTATTATAAAAGGTTGCCAGACTAAATAATTATTTTTTGCAATGTAAAATCTCTAATATGTTTGTAGATTTAAGATTTAAATTGTTTACGATTATGCCTAGTACATTTCATGCTGATTAATGAATCAAGTACTGAGTCAAAAACTCTTTTTAAGAGATAAATTGGATGGGTGCTGGCTAAAAACACTTCCATTCAGAGCTGTAAAAAAAATAATGTGACGTTTCGTTTTGTTTTGAACGGTTTTCAACCAAAAAAAATCATAGTTCACTTGCGCCCGCGCTAATGTGTGTTCTTTGTGTTTTCGCCGTTTTCGCTGCTTTCCTGTTTTCTTTATTGTTTTTGACCCGGATTGCCTAAGGACTTTTGTTTTCGCTTGTAATTATACGACTCGGACTGTTTATGGACTGTGATATTGCCTCTCTGTGACGCAATATCACATGCGAAAACGTCTACCATCACAAAGAATCCCGTAATATACCTACATATATTAGTTTAAATGATATTTGATCACTGATATCTCATAATCTCCACTCAACAGCCTTCTCTATCTATCGTCCTCGTTGGACACATATCCCAGATTGCTTAACCTGTTAAATCATTAATAATCTTAACTACTTGGCGTAATTATCATTCTGCCACCTAGCTATTTCAATTTAAGAATACTAATAAAAGATTGTTTAATGATACAACGGACAAAACATTGACCAATAATAACATAACCTACAAAACTTTTAAGCATAATAACTCAAAAACTCGGCCTCCTAAAATAGTGATTTTTTTTCTTTTGAAACAGTAATACATGCTCTTTCAAACAAGGTATATTTCATACATAGACGCTTACTTTATTTATTAACTAAAATGATGTATGGAAAGCTGCCATACCTCTTTAAAACTATAAAACTTGGCTTGTAATGCCAAAAGGGCCTCAGCTCAACATAATGTCAGATGACAACACGAAGTGTACCATCTGACGCTGATTTTCAGCTGCAACCCACGAGTCCTGTGTCTGCCTTCAATGTAAGGGTGAATAAATTGCCAATGGCGGTATTTCCTTCTGACAACAATTTAAGAGTGAATAGGCTCTTAATAAACTAGCGCGCTTTACCATTAATGATCGCTTCACTGCTTATCATCAGGCAGCATTGCGATCAAGCATTAGTTTATAATTAGAAAAAAAAAACATCATCTTTCATCCATCACGTTCCATCAGGTGTGATCAAGAGGAGCAATCTGCAGCAAAATAAATACCGTAGATTGATTGCTAAGAGGTTGGGTAGCTCCACGCTAACTGCGTAACACACTTATTCTCAATTTGAATAATTTTAAAGCAAATTTTATTTTTTATTTGTTGCTATAATCACCATGCTTGGCAGAGGAGTGAATGTTGTTGAACTGCCATTTTCCATTATAAACTAGCGTTTGACCGCAATCCCGCCTGATGGTAAGCAGTGATGCGATCGTTGATGGTAAAGCGCGCTAGTTTATTAAGAACCTATTCACTCAGAAAAACTGAGGGAATAGGAAGGAACACGGCAGTTGAGCGAGGTGATGAAATGTTAAACCCAACAACACGACCAAAGATGCTGCGCCAAAGGGAGATTGATCTGAAGACACTCCACGACCAAACTCTCAACACAACAACATTTGGCGCATCGTACCCGGCACACATCGCAACACAACTACTCAAACCCGTCCTCCGTACGGCTTCACCAGACATCAAGCCGAAACACGACAAATCGCTTGGCGGCAAGGCTTTGTCTAGTGGGTGGTAACTTCTGCCGGCGGTCGATGTTATGGCCTACCATTGGCCTACCAAATCAAACTCACTGCTACAGATATTGTGTTACATACGCAATTACCGGGCTAGTGCGGATCTTATCAGTGATGCTAATTAATGATTCGATTAAATTAAATAGCATGTAGTCTCAATTAAAGTTTTTTTTTTTTTTGTTAAGATTGTTAAAGCGGTGCCCACCACTGATCTGCATTTTAAACCGACTTCAAAAAGGAGGGGGTTACACAATTCGACCGTATATATGCTTTTTTATGTTTGTTCGCGGATAACTACGTCGTTTATGAACCGATTTTGATAATTCTTTATCTGTTGGAAAGAAGACATTCCCAAATTGGTCCCTTGATAAGGACATCAGGGTTTGATGGTGGAAGACCAGAGAAATCAAGGGGAACTTTCAAAAATCGTAGGAGCGACCAGTGCGTTTGTAAGTTTTTTTTAATAAGTATTTTAGCGTCAGCGTCCAGTCTAACCGGATGCAGCTGAACAGTACTTACCACAACTAAAAAGTGTAAATTATTTTTTTTTTTTTACAAAAAAAACAACCGACTTCCAAAAAAACACTACATAGTGAAAAATAACTCATTTCGGAAGTCGGTGTTAAAAACGAATTTACAAAAAACAAAGACACCGACTTTAAACTAGTGCTTGACTGAACTCCTGCCTGAAGGTAAGCACTGAAGCAATCGGTGATGGTAAAGCGCCCTAGTTTATTAAGAGCCTATTCACTCAAGCCTTGAAGAGATTTAAATTGTAGTCAGATGGAAATACCGCCACTGGCAAATTGTTCCAGTCCTTCGATGTACGCTGTATGAAAGATGAGAACGCTCCATCCGGATTGTAGTGGTGTCAACAACGTTACTGGCCATACGACGGGTCGTCCTAGTTGCTGCTTAGATTTGCTACAAATAAAATTGATTTTGATTTTGATTTTTTTCTTTATACCCAATAATTTATATTATAGGTGAAATCAAATTATGACGTACAAATAAAGTCAGTCGTATGTAAAAGTGTTGGTACAGAAATTCCAAACTGGGACATATGTTTGACTAACTTTTTAATGAACTACGCTAATAATAATATTGCATTTACCTGTTATTCGAGGTAAATATTGACTCAACTTAGTAGCAAATAAACAATTGCAGGATCACCTTTAGTAAGTTAAGTATTGTTTCTTCATATAGATATAGTTAACGTTCTTAGAATCCTATATGATATCTGGTGTAGCCGTACGGAGGACGGGTCTGAGCAGTTGTGTTGCGATGTGTGCCGAGTACGATGCGCCTAATGTTGTTGTGTTGGGAGTTTGTCGTGGAGGGTCTCCAGATCAATCTCCCTCTGGCGCAGCGTCGTTGGTCATGTTGTTGGGTTTAACATTGCATCACCTGGCATCAACTGCCGTCTTCCTTCGTATTCACTCAGTTTTTTGAGTAAATAGGCTCTTAATAAACTGGCGCGCTTTACCATCAACGATTGCATCACTTCTTACCATCAGGTGGGATTGCCGTCAAACACTAGTTTATAATTATAAAAAAAAGAATCGATCGATAGAAACACGTGGCGATGCCATTAAGGATGAGAAGGGAATAACAAAACAGATATTATTTTTAAATAAAAAATCTATGTACCACATTTCAAAAAGATATCATGAAAACCCACAAAGTTATGAGCTTGTTATCTTACCTGGTTGTCCCAACAAAAATGTGGTCAACGCACCGCTAGCCCGCCTGCGTCTGCGGCAGCGCAGCGCGGGGGTCCTATCTCACTGCGCGTCTAGTACTATGATCTATCGTCAGCTGTACTGCACTCTCGGTAACCACACTGAAGCGATTTCTAAATGTATTTGGGAAAAAATATAACATGGTGTAAAAATGATTGGAATTGATTTAGTTGCTTATTCTGAACAAACTGTATTCAGGTTTCGAAAAAAGAAAAAAATTACGTTGTAATCAACACATACACACATGTGTATCTATATTGTACTCACTTTAATACAGATTTATGTAACATCATACCTAGGTATATGATTATTTGCCTATAGGTAATCCTATATAGTATGACATTGGAAAGTGTTACGCCCCTATGTATTAACGCAAGCCTATCAGTCAAAGAATATAGTAACACAACAATAATCTGATAATTCTACAGAAATTTGCAATGATGATTGCATAACTCTTACTTTAGTCACTGGAAAGGAAACAAAAGTAAATAAACGGCAAATGTGTGCAATGATTTCTTATCCGCGTTGCCTTTCCCGATTACATTGCAGTTGTTTTCTCATCTAATGGGATGCAACTGTATACCAGTGTTTTAGATAGAGCGACTTCTTATTTGACCTCCACACTCCAGATACTGGTTATTTCAATATGCCTTGATAAGATTGGTTGTCAAACTGTCGGGCTTTTGACCATCTACTCCAACAATAAATCTTTATATGTATACCTGCCTACCTTTTTAGAGAATGCATCTCGTAGGTCAATTAAGAAGGTCTGCACCAAACTTTCCTGGTTAGACCTTTTTTCGGCTTGAGATGGAGGGGTTTGGCCACTTCTTAAGTGTGTATTTCGTTTTAAGGTGGGTTTTTTTACGAATAAATGTTTTTTTCTTTCTTTTCCTTTAAGTGCCTTTCTGTGACGACCCCGACTTATGGCGTTATTGGGGGAGCAAAGGATATGCTGGATCGGATCAGGCTTTATCTACCGTTGTTGTGGCTGTTTTTGTTAGCACCACAGCGAGCTCTTTAAAACAGAACGGCCACAATACGTTATTGAAGATGGCTAGAACACGTTATAGCCTATTCTTATTCTGAACCAAACCTATATGTGCTATCAGCTCTAGTGCAGCGGTCAATACGCCTGCCAGCGACGTGGAGGCCCCGGGTTCGATACCCGACCAGGTCATGATGGAAGACGATATTTTTCTGATTGGCCTGGGTCTTGAATGTTTATCTATATTTATGTATCTATTGGGACTTACTTGGGACTAAGCTGCTCGCTCTGTTAAGCATTGTTATTAAGCAATATGCGTAATTATAAGGTAACTTATTGTAAACATTCTCATTTTTAATGTCTGGACTTGAAAAATACGATGATCCCTGAGTTTGTTTCGGCTATGTCAGTTAGGAAATGCCGCCTGCATCTAGTTAAAAAAAAAAAAAAAAACATGACGTGTAAAAGTGATCGGTGATCCTACTTGCTTAATAAACGATTTCATTTCATATTATAAATATAGTATCGTTGAGTTAGTATCCCATAACACAAGTCTCGAACTTACTTTGGGGCTAGCTCAATCTGTGTGATTTGTCCGTATATTTATATTTATTTATTTATTGATCTGTTACCCGTGTTGTTTACGTACATTTATAGCTCGGCCATAATTAACGATGAATCCATTGTCAATCATTTACCTCATTGTTCTATCGTATATTTTCATGTCAGCATTTATGTTGCGTTTAAAGTATATACTCGTAGTTAGATCTATTTTCCTTGTAGGACGAAAAAAAGATCAGTTACAATGCTGTTTGTTTAGCTCTGTGTACTGCAGGAGCTTCACGCTCTTATTCTACCGGGACCAATACAATGCGTAAGAAAATCTGCCAACATTACTCCCACATGAAACTCCCACTGAAACACAGGCTAATTTGGTTTTCGTTTCAATCAAAGTCGTTTCTATTAGTCATCTCATCCCGCGGGGTAAGTTTGAGTGGCCTCAGTTAACTGGAGCCTTAGTCTGCTAATTTTATAAATTTGTCATTCCAACACGACTCCGTTGTCATTTTATTATCATTGTGCTTAAAAGTTCGTAATCTGCTAAATTCATTATTCATTAGGATGGATCAATTGTCTCAGTCTTCTCCTAATGGACTGGTGATAGAATGGCGTTGCCGTATTGTCATTATTATAAAATCCGTTAAATAATAAACAAAATAGAAATTATTTTCTAAAACCTACTTATTACTCAATGTAAATATTTATTAATATACACACTCCCAGACATCTGCAGATCGCTATTTATGAAAATATACATATATCTCCCTTTAAAACGATTTTATAACAGCCATAACGATTTAACAAATAAACACATTAATCATCCAGAATAAAAATTAATGATTATTTTTCAATAATCAAATCATTCAGTTACATAATAAATGTGAACCACATTTACATTATTACTTCGAAAGCTTTACTGAGTGAGTTAAGAGTGAGGTTACTGAAATAAATTGCAAAGATAAATACGTAAATAGATATTTACATAAATAATTATATTTACAATATGCATATTACGTACTCTAGAGCGTTAATCGAATTGGGTTATGAAATAATTGATCTGTTCCTGTTTCTCTTTCATTTCTTTCGTTGTTCTAATTAAAATTTATCAAATTAAGTGCACATCAAAGAGTGCCCACTTTTTAGATATGATGGTTTCATTTCTAATCTCTCCAATAAAATATTCTTTGTAGAGCAATGCAGTTCAGTTTGATTTCATAAGTTTTTATTTCTTTTTAATTACCTACTTATAATCTAGTGCTGGACCACGATCCCGACTGATTGTAAGCAGTTATGCAATGTACACGTAAGAGTCTATTCACCCAAAAAAATAAAAACTGAGTGAATAGAAAGGAAGACGGCACTTGAGCGAGGCGATGTAATGTTAAACCCAACAACATGACCAACGATGCTGCGTTAGAGGGAGATTGATCTAGAGAACCTCCACGACTAAACTCCCGACACAAGAACATTTGGCGTATTGTGCCCGGCACACATCGCAACACAACTGCTCAACTCGTCCCCCGTACGGTCACCAGACATCATGCCGGAACACAGCGAATCGCTTGGCGGCTAGACTTTGTCTGGTGGGTGGTAACTTCTAGGACAAAGTTCCTTATACTCCACCCTTGATGAATGAAAGCCACAAAACGTGTGACATTTTGACCGTCATAATAATTTTAATATCTCTCAATAGCGCCGTGATAGTCAAATCTTCGTTGCAAGACGGTGTTTTCCAAGCTCTCCTAACTAATATACTATAGCCGATTTGTATTCTGAAAAAAATCACAGTGAAAGTTAGCTAGCTGTCCTTAGTCTCAAACGCTATCATTAATAATTGCTTCAATAATTTATTATATATCCTCTGTACATAGCCCAAAATATTCCACTAATAAATGAATGACAAAAGGATAAAAATAATTGCTGGCCATATTTGCATTCTTATTATTGCCAGAGTTTTATGACTCAATCAGTAACTAAACATACTATTATTATGCATGTATTGTTACTGTCTGCTAAAATTATATTTTAGTGTTCAAATAGAAAACTTTTTTTTTTTAATTATAAACTAGCGCTTGACCGCCATCCCGCCTGATGGTAAGCAGTGATGCGATCGTTGATGGTAAAGTGCGCTAGTTTATTAAGAGCCTATTCACTCGGAAAAACTGAGCGAATAGGAAGGAAGACGGCAGTTGAGCGAGGTGATGCAATTTTAAACCCAACAACACGACCAACGATGCTGCGCCAAAGGGAGATTGATCTGAAGACCCTCCACGACCAAACTCCCAACACAACAACATAAGGCGCATCGTACCCGGCACACATCGCAACACAACTGCTCAGACCCGTCCTCCGTACGCCTTCACCATACATCATGCCGGAACACGGCAAAAATCATACACAATAATAAATAAATAAATCATACAATATACATCTTTTTTGAATCTCCCTGGTAACATGGAGCAGCATTTACTTATCAGAAAAATGAGGTCTAGACATCCATCACTTATATACTAGATACACAGTCTCGAACAAAACTCTTATCAAAAATGGCGACAAGTATTAAGCAGTCTAAAGTAGTCAAAATAAATATACATCAATTTAAAATGAGCCTTAAGTACAGTTTATAAAGTTCTTATCACAAAGCAGTAAAAAAGCCATTATTTTTTACGACCGAGTCTGACATCAAACCAAATTTAACCTTACACGTTTGCAGTAAAGTCTGAATTATAAAGTAAGTACTAAATGAAAGAAGCACCCAAGTGCTACGTTGTGCGCTTGTTCAGTTCAACCATTTTTTTTACGCTAATTTTGAATCTAGTGTATAAGTGATCGATTTGGCTAGACTATGGAACCGAATTACTTTATAAAATAAAAAAAAATATATAATTAGCCCTCAGGTCGTATTCGACAGTGATAACTAAGTTACCGTGCAGTATTTATTCAAATTACATAAGTTGCAATCGGAAATGGTGACAGATGACGACCGCGTTGCCAACAATATCGTCGTGTTGCTATCTTATAAGTTACCGATAATTAGTTTTGTAGTTCAGGACAAAACCGATGACGTGTGGAACATAACGATCATTTAAAGTAACCGCCACGTTTAAGCAAATTAAACCGGCAATTACAGGTATTTTTAGTCCATTTATCGCATGAAAAAATGTGTTTATAGGATGTATTGACGATGTTTTGTATTCATCTTTATACTTTACGAAAATTTCGTGATGAATGCATAGCCCTAAATGAGAGTTCCTATGATCATTATTTTTGTTTATCAGTGGATACTGGTGATATATTCGAATCGGACTAATATTTTAATAGTAGAATTCTTTGTTACAAGATTTTTTTATTATCCCAACACCCTAATTTGTAATATACTATTAATATCAGTTAGAATCATTTCAAAGCATATTGCTAATCTACCGCTCTATTAGCTCTATACAGGATGTATCTGATATCGTAACGCAAACTTCGCGAAAAGGTTAGACCGCATGCCACTAACAAAATTATGATAATCATTTATGTCGTTAATGAACGGTTATAGAATTCAGTGTTTAAAAAAAATTGTCGGCTCGGCCTTTGAACGTTGCAAGCGTGCCGCCGTACGGCTTGATAGGTATGACGTTGATTTCTGATGTGAACACTATTAAATTAGCTGATAAGATAGTTTTTCGAGTTTTGTTTTTATTGCCCTTTTTTGTGTAATTAGCGAATTAATTAATTTTTACTTTAAAATCTTATTGGGTTATAAAAGTATAGCAATTATTAACTGTCTAAAGTGAAAAAATACTACATATTTTTTTTAATCATGAAGCAGCCCACGTGAAATTCCACCACTGAGGGGTTCAGAATCACGTACTGGATCCATAGTACTCGTTTGTGCGTCGATGTCAGATACACCCTTTATGTTCGAAAACGTGTCTGCTCAATAACGTAATTAACTCAATGAAAGTTGTTAAACTGTCAAAATGAAACCCATTCCTACTGATAGTGTGTTACGCAACTACCCTGCGGTCTGCGAATAATTCTTACGTCAAAACAGAAGTAGACGTATTTATTCCCTTTTGTTCCTATAATGGTTTTGCGTCAATATTGTCTGTCTTGATTACTATTATTTGTACTGCTCTTAAATGTTTTACCATTTAATTTCCGCACTTAGTGCTTTAAGTGGACCGTTATCCTTTAATGTTTCAATAATATAGTATAAACATTTTAGGTTAACTAACATCCCACTCGATGCCGTGACAATTGATTCCTATCGATCTATTCAGTAAAAATGTTACCATAATATTGTCATAAATTTTTAGTATTAGGAGAAATGAAAACCATTAAAATTTTTACGGTGACACCCTTTTTCTGCATGGGAAATCATCAAATGACCTCCCTCGATCCGGACTCTCAACAAGGTAGCGGGCAGTAACTCTTCACCTGTGGAATATCAAATTAATGCGATCCCCACCCCGCCTGCCAAGCGTGAGGATTATGGCAAACCCCTCCAATGTAATGGTAAACCTTGGGGAAGGCCTTTGTCCAGCAGGCTGAAGTAGAAGAAGCCAGATCTTCTTCTACTTCAGCGGAGAGGAAAAGCATCATCATCATCAACCTTTTTATCGTCTCACTGCTGGAGGTACAGGTCACCTCTCACACAGAGAAGGATTGAGCGTAATCAACATGCTTGCTCAATGCAGGTTGGCGATTTCAGACTTAAAGTCCAGGTTTCCTCAAGATGTTTTCCTTCACCTTCAGTCATTGGTGTCCAAGATATACTTAGAAAGTACATATAACTTTAGAAAAGTTGCATTGGTACTTGCCTGACGTGGAATCGAACCTGCGCACTGATACTTGAGAGGCTGGTGTTTTAACCACTAGGCCACCACGACTTGGCAAAAAGCATGTCAGAATCTAACTGACTAAAAGCCACTCGGGTTCCTACACTTGCCTGTGCACCAGGGGACATGGTATCTCTTTTGAACAATCCGAGGCATAAAAAGGCTGGTTATTTTCATCTTGTGTTAATTTTGTTGCCTTGCATTGTTTTTCACATCTAGATATTTGTCTCTATGTATGGAAAAACAAACTAAAGAGGCAGTGGGCTGGCCTTGTCAAAGGATCGATGGCCAGTGGAGCAGAAGAGTCCTGAGAACACGTATAGGCAAGCGTAACAGCGGAGTCTGTCTAACTAGATGAACGGACAACTGGATACGAAAGGCGGAGGACATGATCTTGTGGGGAAGCCTGGAAGAAGCCAATAGCCAGCAGTGGATAGCGTTAGACTCAGTCGATTAATGCAAAAGCACCACGTGACTTAACTAGATGACTGGTAATAGAAAAGTAGGAGGAAAACCGACCACAATTATAATAGGAGAAATCAAGTCGTCCATAGACACAAGTCTTAGTCTGTCGCCAACACGTTAGATCACAATACGTTATTCCTACCTTTATCATTGATAGAAAATAAATCAAACTCGAATGGATGAAGCTAAGACTATTAGTTGATTCTAACTAACACATGATGGGTTTACGACATAATAATAGCGTTTAATTAGAACATTTGTATTATAAAAGTGTTCAGTGAATCATTGCTTACTTCACTCAATCGTTTTAGTGACGTAGATAGTAAAAAATAATATTTTAGTTCAGTAATTAGTCTGGTGCGCTTGTCCAACATTGATCTTTCGATATTTTTTGATTTCCGAACTTCCTCTTACGAATTTTAAGCAGTCTGAGAAATAGTGTGATCTCATTCTAGCCAGTTATTATCTTTTGTAGATTGATGTGTACTTATACTGCTATGTAATCTTATGCATTAAGCTTTAGATCAGGGACCTAATTCAAGATGGCCACTTACCGATTCCTTACTCTTGAGTTTTAATCCCTTTAATTACGCACTCATCTCCTGTGGTTTCTTTAATTGCGGATAGAGTCATCATCATCATCATCATCAACCATTTTATGGTCCCACTGCTGGGCACATGACTCCTCTCATACAGAGATGGCGATTTCAGACTTAAAGTCCAGGTTTCCTCAAGATATTTTCCTTCACCTATTTAATCTGTCGTTAGTGTCCAAGATATACTTGAAAAGTACATATAACTTAGAAAAGTTACATTGGTACTTGCCTGACATGGAATCGAACCCGCACACTCATATTTGAGAGGCTGGTGTTTTAACCACTAGGCCACCACGACTTACGACGTATAAAGAGTAAGGAATGAAGAGATGTAAGAGGAAGGTATATTGGTGAGATTTTTACAGAATATTTTTAAAATAGCATAAGCGAGTAGTGGCATTTCGACACACTCAGGGCAGTCAGCGCATTTCCACCTTACCAGAATAATCAGCTTGTAATGTTTCCAATTCTGGACACAGGCCTCCCCTCGGTGTTAGTACGCGGGAGGAGTGTTGGTGGATGTCTTTAAGTTCTAGGACTTAATGGTTTCCTCACGATACGTTCCTTCACTGTTTTGAGAGCATTGGTAGCATATTCAGACATATGATATGCCTGCTTGGGTGTCAACTTGAAGAACAAGAAGACTTGCAATTAACGTGGAATGACTACTGCTCCTCGTTGCTAACTTGGTAATATTTTAGGACATTTGAAGCGGTTTCAGAACTAAGATTGTTCTGAAAAATAACAGCTTAAGGGAACCATAACCACTTATTCTATTAGCTCTGTTAGATGTAACTGAAAAGGGGCTGACTATGCACACTCAAGAGCTCATTTTGTATTAATTCAGTTTTTGAATTTCTATACAGAGTTATTTATTTATTACCTGCCCAATAGCATCTAGTCTCTTGTGTTACAGTATTGTTGTTCATATTGTCGTCTATTCTTCTATATTCAAGAGGGTCGCTATATTCGCTATTAAACTATAAACTCCGCCGAAGCAGAGTGTTCAAAAATACATAAGACTCATTTGAGTGTCCCCCTCCACGGAAATCTTTAGTAAAAGGCGAAAGATTTATGCGTTTTGAAGGGAAACCAGAGATACTAAACATACTCAGTACGAGAGACCCAACCAAACGTTGGAGAATCTTGACACCGCGAGTTAAAAACGTGACGTAAACGGTCAGCGCCATCTATTGGGGAAATGTGAACTAAACAAGTTTCAAATACAATGCTCTACCAGGGGGAGTTTGAACTGCCCCTTTTAATGGATGTAATGTAAAGTTGTAGCTAGGGTGTCATTGAAATACGAAACCGTTAACGAATGAATATTATTTTGCTAACCGACTTTCGAGGTTTCTTTTTTGTTATGATTGTTACCTCAGAATGTAACAACATATTGCAGATAGAACTCCTTTCCCTCACTAAGTCGGAAAACCCATCCGTAAATTAGAATAAATCATTATCTCTAAGAGACCATACAATCAAAATCATAATATCCATAAGCGTGACCGCGCATTACTAGTCAACACACTATATTAAGTACTTAACTCGCAATAAACACATTAGGGATAAACAAACGTCTTCAAACAAGCTTGATTGCCTTAAATTTACAACTCGGTCATGAGCAACTGAACAGGTCCTAGAATGTTGAACCGCTGGATACGTCTCTTGGCTTTCAATATAGATAATTTGTTTTTTTTTTTTTTATTAAGCGAAAATGTCAAATAGGAATACTGGCCGCGCTGTCTGAACAGTGAACGAAACAGAACCGTCACGCTAGGTGCGCTTACAAATTCGACGCTGATTGGTCTAAACTGGGCTCATATAAGTTGTCCCTGCTATGTGGTCATCAGGACACATTACCCCTCTATTTACTTTTCTCTTTTTCATTTGACCCTTTACTTAATTTTTTTAACATTGCAGTAGTTGTAGTATATTTGGACCAAATATAAATCCTCGGGGGACTCTAGGCTTCTTCCAAACTGCAAGTTTAGTTCTTTGAATCGTTGTAAAATGAGTTAATCAATATAATTCCACTTTATTTTTATTTTTAACCTGTTTGATATAAATAATTCTACTTAAAATATTTTATAATTAATGATGAAAAACCGCGTACCGCTCATATTTTATTATTTTTACCTAAACAAAAGAAACAAGATCCACATATGACATAATATAACATTTGAATCCTTACTAATATAAAGTGAGTTTGTTTGTTCCGCTTTCACGCCGTAACTACTGAACCTATTGCTTTGAAATTTTGCAGACGTAAATGTAGAAGTCCAGATTAAATAATAGGGTACTTTTTATCATGGAAAATTTGATATTCCCGAGGGAAATCTAAAATGCGCGATATAACCGAATTCCACGCGGGCGAAGCTGCGGGCAGAAAGCTAATAACTAATATATTGAAATGAAATGAAACTTTTGTCTTGAATATCGTTAGTTTTATTCGACTTCTTATTAAACATGCTACTAAAGAATTTGCAATTGAATTAAAAAATATATTTTTGCTGCGGTGGAAAATCACCGTCAAGTGGTTGTACCTGGTGTTGTCATCTGCATCACCATACTGTCAAAGTGATTGAGCTGAGGTCCAGCTGAAGCCCGTTTGGTATAAGTTATCATTCCCCTGGCCTTATAATCATATAGGAATAATAATTATAAGGAGAAGGCTTAATTTATTTAGGGCCTGACCCTACGCAGAATGTCTTGTTCTTCTGTACTCCATTATTCATCATAGTTACTCCTTTTCTAATAATATCATTTTTCAAAGAATCTAAATGTCTGTGCTTTATTTTCTTTGATTTTCTCTTTGGCATAAGTGTTTTGTATCAATTACACTTAGATACTTCTTTGAAATTGACTGCTTTATTGACTTTGACACTGACTTTTCTTTAATCGACAATATTCTTGAATTCCCAAAGTGAAACTCAAATTAGGCCAAATCTAATATTTTGTGAAAGTCTCAGTTCGATAAAGTTTGTATATTCTCGTGTTTTACTGGTAACTGCATATTTTTTAAATTCTTCAACTTTTACACAATAAATTTCAGTGTGTTTATACTTCTATGGCGTTATAAAAAAAGCGTCGGGTCGAGTTTTTCTTAGTATTAACTTATAACCTAGCTCTCAAGTTGCCTTGTTTGGCCGAGCAACATTTTATCTGTCCCGTAGTGCTGATTTATTCAAACAACTATTTCAACTGTATATGTAACATGCCTATTTTAATTACAGATCTATTTACTGTATGAATATGTGTGTATATTACGGGCCTTCTTAATAGGGACATTTTTTGAAGCCTCTGGAGTGAAATTTAAATATAAACGTTCCAAGTTGCGTCAGAATGTTTTAAACTTATTTCTATATAATTAGTGAATCATATGAAAGACAAAAAAAAGAAACAAAACTTGCACAAGGAAGATGCCAGAACGAGTCACACCCAGTCAAAAATTCCATCACCCCACACTAGAAGGACATTAACCTTTAAAAACCTGATCTGTTATATATTTAGATTGTATGGAATACTAACCACTCACCGGACTCCACTGACAAATAAATTCCACAATTCTAGTCACCTTAATAAAATCGCACATCCAACCTTCTAGAAAAGAGTTCCTTGCCAGAATTTCCTAAACCAAACCATACATTAGTAACGTATCCCGTTTATGTTGCTACATTAGAATTCTTTCGCCGTCTGAGGAAGGCATGAGGATAATTGTGCGACATGAGGCCGGCCATACAGACATCCTTTGTGTCAAGTCGGCACCAGAATTTTGGATGATAAATGAACGAATGTTTTCCTTAAAATTCTTGGTCTATTACACCATTTAATTGTGTAACGTCTTCTGGAAAGTCATAGGTCAAGTTTGTATGTTTAAATGTATGGACCCGAATCTCTTTAGTGTAATAAATGGTGGAGGAAAATGGTTTAAACGTTCATTACTTTTTATTGTTGTTGCAAGTTTTTTGGTGGATGAAAAGGGTCAAGTAGGCCTTGCCAACTTTACATTCGAAGATTATGGGCTTGTTATTCTATGTCTTGCTTGGCGAAATGAAATGATGTAGGTTTGTAAAGTACTTAACATTCAGTCTTGTTAGCTTTATTGTCACTTCTTGTTTCATCATGTGTCGTCTAAAGATTGAGAAGGTTATCCATATAATTTTGACCCGGAAAGCAGCAATTGGCAAAAAGACAATTCTTTATTTGGAATAGAAAAGACTCCAGCATAGAAGATACGGAAGAATAAAAAGAAAAATGTCGTAAAGAAAGTTTTGAGTAAGAAGAAAAATACTAAAGAAATGAAGTTTGGATCGTGTAAATGGTTAGATATGGTGTACCAAGATGACAAATAAAAGAGAAGTATAAACAAAGACTTGTTGTGCTCACCCCAAATATGTAAATTGGGAAATGGCCTGGAGATTCATGATGAATGATGATTGCACAAAAAATTAGTAACATCTGTCAGCGCCATAAGCAAAATTTAAATCCGGGACCTTTTTATGTTAAGGAAACCAACATGTGAATACTTTACTATTCTGATCATGTATGTTGTAACTGAGATATGATACTATCTGAGAGAGATCTACTATATAAGTAGCGCCACACAAACCATCATGAGGATGATAAATGATTCAGCGGATAACCGCAATGATTTAAACCTAGTATTTTAATCAATACATATTTACGTGACAGAGATCAGACCACTATTACCCATTGGGTTTTTGGGAATCCCTCGTAACAATGTAAGAAGTGCCTAAGAAAAAGTCCTAGACCATTCCTAATCTCATTCCGCTTCGCTTCGCAGCTAGCTACGTTGCTAACACAGACCAGAATACTGATTTTAAGGGGAATTAAGGACTCATGCGGTTTTGTACCTTTTAAGGGTACAGACGTTACCAAGATTTGCTCAGAAATCCTCAGGATATGTGTATCCTGTTGGTCTATTGAGAAAATCCGATTAAGATCTGTGGATCTTAAATAGATTTTCTCAACAGACCAGGAGACTTAATAAGCTTTTGGAGGGAGGTGAGCTGTTTGAAATAATCACCGACGGCAGCTGTGGCCCAAGCGCAATAATTCACTTGAAGAACTAAATGCAGAAACCAAACCCATAACGTAGAAAGGCCTTTGAAAAGCGTCTGGTATTGACTCACTGGACAGGTCCTCTCATCTGTGTGGTTTTTCCATCAAAAGACAATCTCAGACATTTATCTGAATGGGCCTTCTTATAATCCGAGTAAGATTATGTCTGGACTTTAAAACAAACTTTGGCTTCTGAATTTTTTTCGGCTTTCTGACTATTCAAAAAGAATACAACAACTTCATCTAGTTTTTAAAATATGTTTGACGTTTCTAAGCGTTTGTACAAACCTACTTTAAAAAAGGCGTGTTAATCATTTCTCATAATTATATCAAATGTTCATAGGTGGCATTACAATGCACAAATGGGTAGACTGCTTAAATAATAACAGCCGCATAAGTCGATCGATTAGGTTAAACTACGCTTGCCGCTGTTGGTCTGTGGATGGGGTCACCCATCTTCACATACCGAAACCCCTCCGTGCCTCGGAAAGCACGTTAAGCCGCTGGTCCCGGCTGTCATTTATAGAAGTTTGACAGTCTGACAGTCTGACAGACGTTTGACAGTCTGACAGTCGGGGCTTCAGAAATCCGAAAATCTGATGTATAACACTGATATTCAGTCGAACCCTCCAGGGAACTTTAGATTGGACCTGGACTGAGCCGAATTCAACATAGTTGGGAAAAGACATGATGAATTAGATAGACTGCTTACTGATTCCTACCTAATAATGTAAAACAATCAAATAAAAATACAATAGGATCCTTAAAATTGTCTTCATCATTAATATTTCAATAATACATAATCAGCCCGGCTACCATCCACTATTTAAAGAGTGGGCCGTAATTTAATACACGGATCCAGTGCGGGTTGGTAGATGTCACAAGTTTTTGAAGTATTTTTGCTCCAGGACATGCCGGTTTCCTCACGATGTTTTCCTTCACCGTTTTTGAGAGCAGTGGTGATGAATAATTTACATAAAGTAATTCGAGCCGATACCTAAGGCCACCGCTGCACCCCTTTTAAAAATATTTCTTAATACACACATCAAAAGTGTCTAGGGATCAAGCATTTTTATGCGGATTTCTTGAGATTGAGATGTGGCTTTGTAATAAATTTATGATTTTATAAATTTATATGGATCCTTTTTGGTGCATTTCATAATTTGAATCAGGAACTGTGAATCAAATTCGAGTAAAAGATGAAAATCAGCTGCCAATATTTTCCCTATAAAAACATACAACGCATTGAAGACATTATTAGTGCTACTGTTTCCCTACTACTGATTAAAACCAACGTTATTATGGAGCGGCGACGTCATTTAAGCAGGGAAGTAATGCTCAGAGCCGTGGGAATGATAGAAGCTGGTTCCCGGCAACGTACTGTGGCTTTAGCTCTGAATACAAGTCAGAGTGTTATCAGTCGACTTTGGACACGTTACCGAAGCACTGGTACCGTGGCTGAGCGCCATGGAGGACGGTATCGCTGCACCACACGGAGACAAGACCGATACATTCAAATCTTAACTCGAAGAGCTCCAACAATAACCGCCATGATGTTAGCCGTGAGGCTTCATCACTCTTCAGGGAACTTAATTAGCGGCCAAACAGTCAGAAACCGCTTGCATGAAGTGAACCTTCATTCCCGAAGACCGCTACGGGTACCACCTATAGCAATGCACAATCGTAGGATTCGATATCAATGGGCTCTTAAACACAGAAATTGGGCAGAAGAACAATGGCGTTTCGTGTGCTTTTCTGATGAGTCTCGTTTTGGTGTGAGACCGGATACAAGACGTATACGACACTGGAGAACCCCTGGACGCCAACAGCGATTAAAATCCTGCCAGGAAGTCCATCCTTATAGTGGTGGAACCATCATGGTATGGGCGGGTATTTGGATCGGCGGAAGAACTGAGTTGATTTGGATCAGAGGCAACCTCAACGCTCAAATTTATGCTGAGACGATTGTATCAGACGTCATCGTTCCTCTACAAGTGCAAATCGGTCCCTTATTTCAGTTAATGCATGATAATGCACGACCGCACACCGCAAGAGTTGTAAGACAGACTCTCGCCGCAGCTAACATCAATGTCCTGCCCTGGCCTGCTCAGTCGCCAGACTTGAACCCGATTGAGCATGCATGGGATATGCTACAGAGAAGAGCTCTGCCGAATATGGAGGGTATCCAGTCGCAAGAAGACCTTTTTTTGTTGTTGCAACGAACATGGGCGGCCATTCCACAGCGTGATTTGGATGAACTCATTTTGAGTATGCCAAACCGATGTTCTTGTGTTGTTAGTGTTCGCGGTAGGAACACGGATTATTAATTGTTTAAGTTACCCAATAAAATTTTAGAGAAAACTGTTATTTCAGTCTTTTTTTTCGAACTTTTGTGTTTGTGGTTCAAATGTCAAATATCCCTTTATTAGGAAAATGGCAAATTTCTTTATTAATGCAAAGGTGACTTGGTTTATCGTTACTGTGACAAACGAAAACACTTTATTTGATGAATCCTTAAAGAAAATTTTAATTAATATCAATCAGGAGAAAAGTTATTGCAAAAATATATGTTGATCCCTAGACACTTTTGATGTGTGTATTTCAAGAGAATGAAGATCCATTGGGTAGTGATACGTCATTATGGAATTCAATATTGTTACTACTATCTATCAAAAATCATTTGCTATGATCTTCTAATTAATTTCAAGTTGATCAATAAATTAATACCCTGAAACAAGAAATGTCTGTACCTTTCAACCTTTGGTGACCTCCAAGCTGCATTTCCTTAGAAATATGGTAGCCGTCGTCATCACAGAATGAGTCAATTACTTCTAATATGTTCATGTGACATCGGAATCATAAGTAAACATATGAAGGCTTCGGCAAACCAAGTGTCGTGCTCTAAAAATTAGCCTTAAATTAGAATTGTCGTCTGGCATCCTTGCTTCATGAAAATACAACGTCAGTTGAGCAAACAATAGTTTTGTATATTTCCCTTATTGAATTTTGAGATGTCGGAATGTTTTACCGAGTTTCAGATTTGCCGGTAGCTGGTATTTTGACAACCTTTTTGTAGTAGTGTACGACACCAAACTTATTTATTTATTTTATTTATTTATTTATTTATTTATTTATTGTTGTAACTTGTTACGGTTTCCATTTAAAAAAAAATAGAGATATACCCTATGAATAATTGATAGCGATCTATATTTTTTACCGCAGAGCTCGGTGCGTTGAGAGAATATCATTAACGAGTATATTAATGACAAAAATATTTTAAAGGAAAACTTGAGAAAATGAGCCTCCACAATCTACACTCACATGATTATAATCAAGGGTGTGGAGTGGACAAGATAAGTTTAAATATTTCCGCAGTGGTTTAGCCTGTGTTCCAGCAGTGGAACCATTGTGTATCGAAATGTATTTATTTATACACTTTATTGAACATCACACCACATATAATGGCAGTCGTTACGGGTTTTTGGAGCCCTCAAAAGTCCAACAATTGATCTAACTGCAATGCTTCGATATCGCCTTCGGGTTGTGGAGATCAGACGCCAGTCGCTTCATGGAAAATATCGAAGTTTAGACAAAATCAGCAGTTAGACTGGTAAAGCGGACCCCAGACTCCAAAGCTGGAAAAGCTTCGGATGCGACTGGAATTAACCCTGAGATGATGATGATGACTTTATTGGACATCAAAAACTACATGACAAAAAAATACATTTCACTACAAAGTATACAATGGGCTGTTTTATCGATAATGCAGTCTAGAATGGACAGAGACTTCCTGGACATAAAATGGGACTGGTGACCAAATATGGTGCAAATATCTAAGTTGCACGTTTAATGTTTCTTCTTGATGTTTCTTGTCAATCCGGTTCTTCTAAGACCCTTTCCCTACACATCATATTCAAAGGTGTTTCACATACAGTAAATAATTAATTAGTAACTATCACTCAAAGGTTCCTAATTAAGCAGATATTATTGTATACCTATACAAAGCCTTGCCGCCAAGCGATTTGTCGTGTTCCGGCATGATGTCTGGTGAAGCCGTACGGAGAACGGGTCTGAGCAGTTGTGTTGCGATGTGTGCCGGGTACGATGCGCCTAATGTTGTTGTGTTGGGAGTTTGGTCGTGGAGGGTCTTCAGATCAATCTCCCTTTGGCGCAGCATCGTTGGTCGTGTTGTTGGGTTTAACATTGCATCACCTCGCTCAACTGCCGTCTTCCTTCTTATTCGCTCACTTTTTCTGAGTGAATAGGCTCTTAATAAACTAGCGCGCTTTATCATCAACGATCGCATCACTGCTTACCATCAGGCGGGATTGCGGTCAAGCGCTAGTTTATAATTATTAAAAAAAAAAAACATATAGTTATCAGAACTCTTTCTGACCCGTCCAAAACACGGGTACGTTTTCTAAAACTGACTTCATCAATTTGCTCTGTAGGTAATCTAGTTATCAAATACCTACTTATTACTTGCGTCCACAATATCACTTGACATAGATATCCCTTTTGTCCCTTTAAAAACACGTTAATTTTTTTTTTAATATTTTGTTATTCCCCGACAAATTACTGAAGGTTAGAGACCTCTTAAACTCATCAAATAAACTTACAAAGGGGTCTTTCTGAGGCCTTAAATGCCATAATGAAACTCATGAAGAGTTCACGATTTCTCAAGTTCTTCTGTCACTTGCTTAAGTAAATAGTTACGATATTCTTGTCATCGATAAAACGGTTAACATGTTAATTCATGGTTGATGTGATAATTAAACGATTTGCCTGTTACGTGAGGCGCTTGCATATGACGCACCAGTTTGGGCAAAACTCGCGTATATTGAGGAGCTGGTCAACAGACCCGGATTAGTTCTCTATACAATCAAAACATTTTTTTTGATTTTTCAAATTGTGATGTCCAAAACCTGTTGCGTCAATCCCTGTTAATATTTTCAATCAAAACCGGCTCGTAATTGCAAAATAAAGCTTTAAAAAGTGCATTTTCAAACGAAACCGGTTCAGTAAAACCGAAATTATACAGTAAAAACAAAACACGAAGTAGAATATGTCTGTATATTACATTTGCAACTAAAATATGATAAAAATCATTATGGGGTGTTACTTTTTATAATTATTCCATTTGAAGTTTAGTGTTAAAAATGGACGAGAATGACCGTGGGAGTATAAACTGTAGTTATGGCATTTTCAACCAAAACCTGATTGGCACATTTTTATTCCTTGAACAACTTCTAGAATATAAATGTCTAAAAAATAAGAATTACTCATGCAACAATAGATCTAATCCACCACCTATAATAGTGGATTGGTGTGTTATTAATGACCTCCATATATTATGTTAGTTTTTGAGCTAGTGTGAAAAATTTATTTTTGCGGTCTAATCCGATTCTATTACCAGTTGCTCATATATTTTTCGAAGTCAATTTTTGATTCAAATTCTACTTGTAAATAGTTTACCTTCTCCAATATATTACAGGAGAGACCATGAGGCCTGCTACCATACTGTTCTCATTCTTAAATATTTACACACCGCAGCATCATCTTTCCAAACTGAGTTAAACAACTACAAATATTAATGTTATCTAAGCTATCCCCATTGATAGAATATTTTCTTTAGATTATGATATCTAATAGAACTCTTTGATTTCAGTCAAGATTATTGATTCAGAGAATCATTTTAAACAGTGGTTCTTCATGGATGGCTTTAACAGGTGAACTGGGGAGGTGCATCAGAAAAATCAAAACAACTATTTCAAACAATAGTTTACATATGTGATCTTCACATGACTGACCAAGACTTTGGCCAGATTTAAAAAAAAAAACTTTGGTGTCCAAAATTGTGGTCACATTGTTTTTTTTTTTTGTAGTAAATCATGTAGAAGTCATTCCGTTATCCTATTTGCAGAATTTGATTTCAGATGCATCGTATAATTTATTTTATTTTAATACCTAATAGTTAATGGCACAGTGTTAATACGCCCTTTCTTGCATTAAACACATGATTACCATGTACAACTATTTGATTTCTGTGTCAGCTTCATTAACTTGGAATCGATTTTCTTATCTTGTTATCGAATAGGTATGTAGGCATTAATTGTCCTCAATTCTTAGGGTTGGCAGAGTTGTTCCAAGTAGGCAAAATTCTATTAATGACGTAAAAAGGGATAGTGGCAATTAGTGGTGGATGGTTCAAAATCAAATAAAGGAAGAAGGAAAGGGAAAGAAAAGAAACAGAAAGAATAGGTAAGGTTAAAAATAAGAAAACATAGGAAAGAAACAGAAAAGGAAAGGTAAAGATAAAGGAAAGGTTCAATTAATTGGAGAAATAAAAAAAATAAGTATGAAATCTGACGATATGATAAATCTAACACTTTCGTTTCCATTGAGGAATCCTCGTTTTATCCGAAATTTTTGTATGTGAAGATTCGCATAATGTGGGACGTCTACGCGTTGATGTTTAGAACAAGCCTATATAGCGCAAATAAAAAATAAGGAAAAAAAAATTAAAACAAGAAATGATTGAGAGTAACATGTATCATATCCATGAAAAACTATTACCGCTCAGCATTATACTGTGACCCCATACAAGAAAGAGCCCTAGCGCTAGACAGAAAAAGCTGGTTTGCAGCTGTCGCTGCAAACCGGCTTTCACTGTTATATGCCATCATAGGTATGATTATTAACATTCTTGATGCCACTGTCACTTGTTTATTTTATGTATTTTATCGTAGCCTCTTGGTTTTCAGTGTTGCAATTGAAAGTAAACATTCATTTAGCTACTGTATCATAACTACCGATGGCTTTGTTATCATTAAGAGGTTTTGACGTGATAATGGAATCCTACATTCAGTTTTCTGACATGTAATCTGGAATTTATACAAGATATCATCGAGTACTTGAGTATAAAAATTGAAGCTTCACTTTCTACTCCATTTCTCGTGGCTAAATGATAACACCCTTTTTTTTTTTGTTTGCGTTCACAACTCATCAAATGACCTCTCCCGCTCTTGGCGGAGCGGAAGGGCGTGTCAGACTTGTACTGACTCAAACCCATCCGTGTTTCTTCACTTGCTTATGCGCCAGGGCCAACCTGCAACCCTGACCCAAAAGGCATCGGTCTTCATGGACCCCGTCACGATGTGCTGACATCTCTTTGAGGCGCGCGTGAAATACAACGCGCCGTCGATTCGAGCCTGATCCTTACCGGGCGACGAGCTGCCCTTTGCTCACCGCCCGCAGGCACGCGCCTATAGTGCCTGGGACTTCGATGTTGTTTCCCGACCAGGGCGTCTTCTACGCCGGCTAGTAGCGTGAGGGCGCTGGAATTCCCGCTGACTTACGTGCTCCGCCGCCTCCTTTGCCAGCATCACTGCTTCGCAGAAGGAGGTGACGGCCTGCCATGCACTCTCGCTCCGGGCCATGTCCTGGACCAGGGTCGGACGCGTGAGATTGCCGCCGATCGTCGCCACGAGGACACGGTCCACCCAAGCCGGGCAGACCTCCTCCGTATGCTCCAACGTGTTCTCATGATAACACCCTCACAGATCGATCGAAAGTTAAGTTACGCTTGTCAAGGTCAGTTCATGGCTGGGTTTCTGGGAACGCCCATTATTTTGAGTTGCATTTATTTTGACTGGAGGCCGACTCCAACATAATTTGGGAAATTATATATTTTTTTTTTAAATAACATTCATTGAAGTTCATAAATGACCATAGTGTATATTTTTTGTTATGGCAAAACTTTAAATTAAAATTAAAATTTTACAGGTAATAATAAACTACTTACACCAATTTCATTATGGTTATGATTCGGAGCAATACATGTTAGTAACTAACTCGTGCAAAGTATTTTCTAAATTAAATCAGATTTGTACTTAATCCAATATGTCCTAGTACACATATTATGTACACATTGAACCAGCTTTAAGTAAATGATTATTTAAAATTACACATGATATTCCAGCAACTGGGTTGTGGAGGTCAGACGGGCCGTCGCTCCGTGTAAAGGACTAGTATTCAACTACATAACTTAGTTGGGGAAAGACGAAATAGATTATGGTGTTCTGATGCAAATAGCTTTACGCTTTCTTGACCAAAATGTTGGTTAAGGGCTTATTAATATTATTCCCGCGGTTTGACTCGCGTGAATTTCAGTTTAGTGGAATATCAGGGTAAAAAGTATCCTATTTGTTATTCCTGGCTTGGACTTTCAGTGTACCAATTTTCATCCAAATACGTTCAGTAGTTTTTGCGTGGATGATGAATCATCCATCCATCCATACATACATACATTCTCACAAAGTTTCGCATTTATAATATTAGTAGGAAATCACTAATATTTTGAAATAAAAATATGAAAATAAATTTCCTTTGCTTACCTACCTTCGGTAACCTCCTTTACGGAAGTATGTTTTATTAAAAACCAGCTAATCCACTCTGGTTTTCATATTGACCTTTCGACAATTTCGAACGCACCGGTACTGAATCGGTTTTCAAATCAAAACATAATTCAAACTTGATTCATATAACGGTCGTCCACATGCATATTAAAAATCTATTAATCGTCCTTTGCACCGGTCTTGGCTGTGACATCGACCTTCAAACCACAATAGTTCCATTCAATCGTCTTCTGTATCGTAAATCGGTTTTATATTCATTTAATGATAATAATACAACAACAATGAAAACCGCGCCTTCTTTTCAAATACATTGTAAGCTGGAAGAATGGATGCTACTGTGCTTAACCACAAATAGCTTCCGTAGATTTCAGAGCGATTCGGATTAATCAGGTCGTTTGATACAAGTACTGTCTATGGAAATGAACATTTCAAAACTGATTTTAAAATTCAAGCGGGGAAAGAAGAATCAGCATCAGATGAAAAGGAGTTTTTTCATTTGATGTTGAGTTCTTTTCGATTATTCCTAAAGTACTTAGTTAGCTCGCCGCCGGGTAAAACTGATCCAGTTATATTTCACGTGCGCCTTAAAGAGATGTCAGTACATCGTGACAGGGTATTCTAAGACTGATGTCTGCTAGGGTCGTGGGTTGTCGAAATAGATATCAATACCTATCCCCTGACGCACAACAGATATAGAAGGAACACGTCTTTTATACCGGGTACATCGATGGACTGGACAAATTTGCCAGCGGCGGTGTTTCCGGTTGACTACAAATTAAGTGTCTTCAAGACTAGAGTGAATAGACTCAAACTAGCGCGTTTTAACATTAACATTGCATCACTGCTTACCACCAGGCAGGATTGCGGTCAAGCACTGTTCATGATTATAAAAAAAAACACGGGTTGATTTTAGTTAGTAAAAGTGTGACACGAACTTTACTCCGCCCAAAGCAGGAGAGGTCATTTGATAATTTCTGACCCAAAAAAGGCGTCCTCAGAAATAATCGTTAATATATTATGCAATAGTACCCCCAATCCTCTTGGTAACGTTATACTATTGTACTTATAGAAGGCAAACTTTTTTACCAGTCCCATGACAAAATGACAATTTAACAACCATCTCTTCGCGCTCAATCAACAACCCAGTGTGAATTCTACGGTTCAATTACTACGACACGTTTTCTCTCATTCATACGACAATCAATTACACCTTTTTGCCATCCAATAGGGCAGCGCTCTTCTACTTTTTACGACCTCTAATCAATACGTAATCCCATACAATTTGTTATAAAAACAACTAATTTGTGTTGATTCGCGCGTAAAATTGTTATTTGAAAAAACGCAGTTAACTGCTTAATTAGGGCCCTATATTTTGTTACTGTCGTGGCAATTTTGTAAGAAAAGTAACGCTAAATGGTTTTGTTACGGTCCGACATTGTTTAATATTATTGGGTTAACAAGGATGTCACGATGTGTTGTAACTATATGTGTATTTATTGCTTTTTGACATTCTCGTTTGTTATTTATAGCAAGAAATTAAACTAAAACATCACGACTTTTTGTTTAAGAAACTCATATGCTAGTTAATTGAAAAATTGTTTCGAATTCCAACAAAAATGTTAGAACCACAAATTATTTTACACGAAATCTACTAGATATGCATTTATTAATAACCTGTATAGACATAATCATTATTTTAATATTAAAGACATCTACCTCCTGTACATTACCAAAAAGCAAAAAAGCATATTTCTTCATAATTTCACTAATATAGGTACATCATCTGTTAATTCCAGACCTTTTGTACGAGAACTACATTCCTAATGATCCCGAGAAGCAGGACACGATTCTCCGGAAGCTATCTGACTACTGCGGCAAGTCAATGTTCAACTACACTACGGAAGACGCTGAGCCTCCCTTCAAATGGGACTTCTATCATTCTTTCTTCTTCTCTTACACCGTCGTCAGTACCATTGGTAAGTTATTTTTTATCTGTTTTTATGTATTTATTAGTATTCATACATATAGTGTTGAATTTGAATTAAGTAAACCAATAATTTTGATCTTATTCATTAACGTTGGCATTGCTATCATTTTCATCACGCAGGCAATTTTACTGTCTTTTTAATAATCTTGAAGGCACTGTTACGGTTACGCGTTACTATTATATAATTTTCCTCCTCATTCTCAATTTATGAAATATGAGATAAAATAAAAGGTCAAAAGTTATGGTTTTCATGCTTCAGGCAGTTGATGTTGATTCGAATTACTCAATTTAAAAAAAATAACATGTTTTTAAGTAGATGCTGCATTCATCAAATACAATATATACCCTGTAAGTTGTTGTTATATTTTAATCAGTATAATTTGAATGAATAACACAATGGTAATATATATTCTCCTCTTAGTTCTGATTTTAATATTAATTAACATCATCATAATAATAAATCTATAGGTACCTAACTATTCAAGTTGAAGATTGAAACCCATTTAACACATGGATATTTTCCACTATTATCTGATTTGCAATCTTAAGTCTCTTTATTTCCTGTGTCATTAAGAATCTTATTAGTTACTTTGTGTTCAACGTTATAGTTTCTCTTTGTTTCAATTTCTTTTCAATGCCGCTCGTTGTGAAATATTATACTTCTCAACAAAAGGTATAGTTTTGTTTTGGCGGTGGTAGGCCCTAACATCGACCGCTGGCAGAAGTTACCACCCACCAGACAAAGCCTTGCCGCCAAGCGATTTGTCGTGTTCCGGCATGATGTCTGGTGAAGCCGTACGGAGGACGGGTCTGAGCAGTTGTGTTGCGATGTGTGCCGGGTACGATGCGCCTAATGTTGTTGTGTTGGAAGTTTGGTCATGGAGGGTCTTCAGATCAATCTCCCTTTGGCGCAGCATCGTTGGTTGTGTTGTTGAGTTTAACATTGCATCACCTCGCTCAATTGCCGTCTTCCTTATCGCTCATCCTTCACATTCTTTTAATCGACGTTTAAATTTAGAAATAGTGTTTAAATCACGCATGTTAGGCGGGTGTGAGTTCCACAATCTTACAGCATGTACAGAGAAGGAATAGGAATAGTAAATCGTTTTATGAGGATGAGATTTAAGGATGGATCTTACTTATCACCATCATCATTGTCATCATCAAACTTTTTATCGTCCCACTGCTGGGCACAGGTCTCCTCTCATGCAGAGAAGGATTGAGCGTACGCGTCACTATACTTAAAGTCCAGGTTTCCTCAAGATGTTTTCCTTCATCTTTTAATCAGCCATTGGTGTCCAAAATATACTTAGAAAGTACATATAACTTACTTACTTGCAATTTAACTATAAAAGTTAAATTGCTACTTGCCTGAACTGGGATCGAACCCGCGCACTCGTACTTGAGGGGCTTGTGTTTTAAATGGCATCAAAAAACGAAAATCGACTAGATGCAAGATAACGGCATTATACATATAGTAGCTTGTGGACGATAGTGTAAAAGTAGCTTATTTTACATACAGAATGATTTTAGTTCAAACTGAAATTAAAAAAAAAACATAGAATACACAATACACACTTATCGGGTCGGTCACGCTCACACGAATTCAATGCTTTTTCTCCCATCGAACTAAAGTGCAATCTCGTTAGAGAAAATTTCACTTCAATAAAATAATTTGTCTTGAATTGAATTGCCTGGTAGAAATCGCGAAATGTTTGATGTATATTTTTGGGGTAAAATAAAGAATTTTTAAATTTAACCATAGGTATTTTATCATGATTTCAGGTTACGGTAATTTGGCGCCAACGACGCATTTAGGGAGGATCCTTATGATATTCTATGGGTTATTTGGTATCCCCATCAACGGTATCCTGCTTGCGAACCTCGGTGAATACTTCGGCATGCAGGTAATTTGATTTATTATTTTGAACCTGCTTTTTGCATTTATTGAAGTGAAACTTCTTTACGCACGCTTGACTTGGGGAGTAAGCTGGCGAACGCGTGACGTAAGCGTTACGAAAAGTGATCAGGCAAGGCGAACGGAAGTTAAGTGGGGGATATAAGCACAGAGGCGCCTGTGGCGCGAGCTTGGTACTATAAGGTCTACAACGAGTTTTTTTTTTTTCAATAAGTTTGGAAGATCTATGCAAAAATATTAATTTACCAATGAAACCATGAAATAAATTTAAATATTTATAGAAAATTAATATATCTATATGTGTATACATGTATATATTGTACACACATATATATATATATATATGTGTGTACAATATATACATGTATATATATATATACATACAGATGGAGCGAAAGAAGTTTCACTTCAGTCGTGTGATCATAAGCACACTCGTTTTTTATTTGATCACTGTGCTTTTTCCAATAATATAGCAAACTTGCACATATGCAGGAAGGCTGATAGTAGCTGGATGAGTTGCCGAAATCGAGTTTAATGGCGTGAAATAGGAGACTACTTCACGCCATTCGTCCACTGCTGGCCTATGACCAGCAGTGGACTCCTATAAACTCATAATGATGATGAAGATGATGATGCACACTTCGAAGAATCATCATCATCATCGTCTTAGCGTTAATCCCAGTCGCATCCGAAGCTTTCTCAACTTTGGAGTCTGGGGTCCGCTTTACCAGTCTAACTGTCGATTTTGGCTAAACTTCGATATTTTCCGTGAAGCGACTGCTGTCTGACCTCCACAACCCGAAGCCGATATCTAAACATTGCAGTTAAACCAATTGTTAGACTTTGGAGGGCTCCAAGATGTTTGTATGGCAACCGGGACCAACGGTTTATCGTGCTTTTCGAGGCACGACCAGACCAGTGCAAATATTCATATTCATGCATATTTGCAGTGTGCGGAGATCGAACGCGCGCCTATTAATCAATAAATACTTCCCATAAGACACTGTGTGACTTCTAGTTTTACTTTGTTTGCTTGTAAACAGTAAGAAAAGATATATGTTTCTGTTCCAGCTAATATCAGTATACCGCAAATACAAAAGAAGAAATGAAAAAAGAGCCCATAACCTTGGCTACTACTTTACCAACCTTGGCATGTTGGGTCAGATCTTCCTGTACCTTGTGCCTGGTTTCTTGTTCTTCATCTTCTTACCTGCTTGCATCTTCATGGTGTTCGAAGGATGGGATTACGTCGCCTCCATCTATTATGCCTTTGTAACACTTACTACAATCGGTTTTGGTGATTTAGTAGCAGGTAATAACTACCTTATTTTCTATAAACATTATAAATATTGGTTACGTTATTGCTTAAACGAATACAAACTATTGGGAGAGACCACTCCACAATAGTGGGACTCCATGGCAAAAAAAAATGCATTGCTAGCCTCATAAACATTCATTTTTATATTAAATTGTTTATACATTTATTGAAAGTAATATTCATTGTGGTGTCTTCGTATCATCTATTTGTGCTGTGTATAACGAAAACTCCTAAAATTTCAGGTACGGTAAACAACGGCTTCAAATATGGATACTTCTGTACATACCAAATATTCCTTATCGTCTGGATTACCTTCGGCCTCGGCTACATTGTCATGTTACTCGGGTTTATCACCAGCGGCATGAGATCAGAACGAATCCATAGAATAGAACAGAAGTTTGCGTGTCAGTTCAAAACCACACAAAATAGAATTTTGCAAGGCTTTACGAAGGATCTATCAGCACTTAGAAAAATAATTAATGAGGCGAATCTTATAAAAATTAAGGTAATTTTCATAATATTTTTTTCGACTTACACAATAATTATACATTGTATGTAGAATTGTGGTAGAATCTGAATATAAATTAAGTTTTTGTGTAGTACAAATTCCTACAACAAATATTTATAGATACGCAAAAGTGGTACTATTTCTGTTTACTCTGACAGTAGGTTAAAACTACTTGGAACTAATATGTCTTACACTTTATCTTTTCAGCCTGTGTACGTAGAGGCTTTACCACCGCTTTACCGAAGTTCAAGCTGCCCTATTTTCACATATGACGTTGAACCAAGATTCCCCATCTACAAGAGAAAACGAGCAAACTCAGAAAATATTCAACTTTCCACAAATGACATGCTTCGAATTCAATCTGATACTGATTTACTTGGAATCGATAAAGAAAAGACATTTACTGCTTCAGCTATAGTCAAACCTGCAGAATTGCTAGCACGAGTAGTAAATGTACTGGGAGGATTGGAACAAGCACAGAAAGAACGCGTGGATAAGGGAGTTCATCTATTTGATGACGAACATATATTAGCAAATGAGAGGCCAACTAAGTTTAGTATAGGTCGCGACTTTTTACCAAACAATAATAAAAGAACTAGAGCATTAAGTGTGGCTGTACCTAATTATCAAAAGGAATTCATAGCACAGGATGTTCATGAACACACATGGACCAATGGCGATTCAGCTGAGAAGTTTAGAAGGGAAGCCAATATTAGAAGTGGTAAATTGTCACTGCCGTCTAAAGTTATGCCGGATGAAAATGTGCCATCTCAAAATATCATAACAAGATTTTTCTTACGAAAACAAAGTTCGAGTGAAACGCCTACCTCTCAAGCAATTAATGAAAATGTTAAAGATACCTCAAGACTAGGGAATATTTTTCCCTCATATAATGATGAAAGGAGTGAAGCGGAAGCATATAGAGAAAAAACAAAAAAAGGTAGACATAGTATTTTCCCTACTTTTGATTTCAATAATGACGATGAAGATTATCTAGCCAAGTCTTACATCGAGAAGACAAATCGAGGTCGGCATAGTATTTTCCCCACATTTGATTTCTCCGACGATGAAGATTCAGCAACTGCAAAAGCATACCGTCAAAAGAGTAAAAGACACAGCATTTTCCCTACATTTGACTTTAGTGATGATGAAGATGCAAAAGCTTACAAAGACAGAACCAAATCCGGTCGACATAGCATATTCCCTACATTCGACTTCAGCGATCCTGATGATGATGCAGAAAGTTACAGAGAAAACACTAAACGAGGAAGGCGAAGTATTTTCCCAAGCTTCAATTTTGGTGGTATAACAAGTAATGATGAAGATACTGTAGATGAAGAAGACGTAAAGAAATATCAAAACCGTACGAAAAAAGGCCGCCTTAGCTTGTTTCCTACTTTTGGTCGATCCAAGAAAAACGATGACGATGTTATGCCAGAGAGTTCCGATGAATTAGTCGACTACAAAAAGAAGACACGTTCTGGACGTAGTAGTTTATTTCCATCGTTTGGAGCATCTCGCAAAAACAGTTCACCTAATGTAATTTCAGGAGATTTGGAAGCTAGCATAAAACAGTTCAATAGCCAAAAACGACTAGGTCGTAATTTATCTGTTGAAGAAACTGGTGAATTTTCAGGCGATTTAGAGCGTTATAGAAACAAAACGAAACACGGTCGTAAAAGTTTGTTTGACCCTGATGTTAACATAACTAATCTTCCTGAGTCTGAGCAAGTAGAAGTGTTAGAAAATACAAGTGTGGCTGACCTTCTAAGAGCTTTAGCAATTTTGGAAACTGCAGCTGGTTCATCTAATGATCCGCCTGGATTATTGGACTTTATAACCGAACCCAGTGCTGTTACATCCAGAAGACGTGGATCAATCAGACCAGATTTTTCTATACCCACACCTCCAAGTAGGGATAGTCTTGAAGATAACAAATCAAGGCATGCAGATGATTCTGGGCCACGACGGAGAAGAGTGTCTGCGCGAGCTGCAGCTCCACAGTTTACTCCGACGTTAGCAACTGTGGTTGCTGGGGCAGAGTTGCAGATACCAACGGCAACTTCGGCGAGAGAAAGTCGAATGTCGATGTTGCAACAACCTCCCCCTCCTTATTCAGAGACTGCTTCTGAAGAAGAAACATCAAAACCTCGAACGAGGAGATATTCTCCCGCTCCCGCAGATGCTGGACGCTCCAGTACGGGACCCGTACCCAGGCTCTTCTCTCGAATGCGACGAGAAAGTGCTAGTGCAGAAGAAGGAGATTCCAGACGTTGTAGTTTAACCGACGTAGTTGTAGACAATCTTAAAGACAAAGACAATACGTAACCCAAGTGCCTTTTTAGCAAAATATAGGTAATAACTATTTAATTTATAATTTATTGGAAATAAGTTAGGTTTAAGTAAGTGATGAATATAAGCCGTCCAAAACAAATTTGTGGTTTTAATGTTTATTCCCAAAATTATTCAAGTTCATTTAACATTTGAGATGTCGTGGTGGCCTAGTGGTAAAAACACCAGCCTCTCAAGGATGAGTGCGCGGGTTCGATTCCAGGTCAGGCAAGTACAAATGTAACTTTTCTAAAGTTATACGTACTTTCTAAGTATATCTTGGATACCAATGACTGAAGGTGAAGGAAAACATCTTGAGGAAACCTGGACTTTAAGTCTGAAATCGCCAACCCGCATTGAGCAAGCGTGGTGATTGCGCTCGGTCCTTCTCTGTATGAGAGGAGACTTGTGCCCAGCAGTGGGACAGCAAAAAGGTTGATAATGATGATGATGATGATTTTACATTTTGTTTACACTAGCTTTTATCCGCGGATAGTCCATCGTGCTCTAGCTCTGTGCCCGACAAATTGTGAAATTTTTATTTTCGTCATCCATACAAGCGGCACTTACTTATTTTATTAATAATTATGACATTTTGCCGAAATTTATTTACACATTATGTTCTAAAATAACATGAAATGAAACTCAAAGAAGAGAATGAATATATTACGAACAACTAGGTATTGGCGCCGATTCTGTTGTTCATAAACTAAACTAATTTTAAGATAACTGCATCTTTTTCTTTTGATTTCTATAAGAAAAGGACAGAATATAAAATGTCAGTTTAGACCTGTCAAATTAGTGCGCCCCTGACGTAAACTGCCGAATTTTTAGTCGTCATGTTTATAATCGCGTCTAAATTGTCTATGGAGTTCTTAATTTGACAGGATTAAATTAAAATGTAATCTTCTATCCTTTTCTTAACGAAATGAAAAGAAAAAGATGGACATAACTTAAAATTAGTTTAGTTTGTGAACAACAGAATCGGCGCCAATGTCTACGAGTCTAAATGAGTCTAAATGTTTGGAAACAATCTTCGTTGTAAAATTTAAAACTCAAGTCAAGTCATTTATTTGTTGCTACTAGATACTCTCGGAATCGATAAGTTAGGCATCAAACGAACAACATGTACTTAGAAACTGTTCCATGATACGTATCATTGAGTTTTGAACTTGAACTGCACTCTATTTTTCTATTGTGCTGCAACCAACACTCCTCAAGAGAAAAATATTCCTGATGATAATGATAGACAGGCATAGGTACTTTTTCCGAGAAAGAAATCAAGCATTTTTTGTGTAACACTTTCTCTAGCATACACGATAAACAATATTTTATAAAAACATATTCATATTCAGCAGCCTCTCTTCGAGGAGTGGGTTATGATCTGCCGCGCGAGGCCAGTTGTTTGATGTTGCTAGATGTCAAATGTCTCCGATTTTTTTTAAGGACAAGCTGATTTCCCTACGACATTTTCAGTTACCGTTTTGAGAGCAGTAATTATGAAATAGTCACCTAAAAAGTGGTCCTTACCAAAAGACCAAACGGATCTCAAAACAAAAAGACCATAAAGATAGACACAAAATGTAATATTAATGGTATTTAATTCTAGATAATTAAGACGTTATTAATTCGTTAAGTGTACTACCATTTGTCTATTAGAAAGGACTTTAATTAGAAAACTGAAATAAAAAAGTAAGGAATCAATTCAAAGGATATTTACAGAAAAAGGGCAGTATAAATATTACCGGTGGAAGAATAGGTAGAGCGGAAGCGTAGAGATGGTGTTATGACAAAACGGTGATGAAGGTATACTGAAGACAGCTGGACAGAGCGAGGCAGCTATACCTGGATCACAGTGGCGAGCGGTTCCGCTGACCTGCTGACAGGCACGATGTGAATCCGGTACGGTATGCACTCAGGCAGCAGCAATGACTTTGTTGGCCAGCCGACAGGCACTATGTATACGGAGTGTTCTCAAGCAGCTTGACTGACTTGACTAGAGAATCGGCTAATAACTCCCAGCATAACTAACAAATATGCATCGCAACTTTCAAATACGTTTGAATCGTATACTGTAAGACCTATTGCAATTGCAGATTCTCGCTTTTTCTTTACCCGGAAATCAAAGATTCATATATATGTAGTCTTTTTTATGAGATCTACGACTGGAACTTTTCTTTGATTTCCATTATTTCATCGCTGTTTATTATACAAACTGTTAAATTTTACAATATCTTTCATACTTTACTGTCATTCAAATCCAAACTTTTCCGGTGACGTATTTCGGGTATTAACATTCTGTTACACTTCTATATTGTTATTAACAAGTCGAAAGCTATCTTGTTTGTTACTTCGTTTATAAAAAAGTTATAGCAATATGTTACAATTTCTATAACGCCTGTTACAATTTTGAAAGCAATCTGCAGCCATTTGATTGAGACTAGTTGGGATCGTTTGAACCGCAGTTGATATTATTTTATACCAAAATTATATCAACTGATATTATTTTACACTAATTTTTTTTTTAGGCTGCTGGTTGCTACAACTTTGATACAAAACAACGTACGTTTAATAAATTGCTGGTTCACCAGATCAATTGTATTTCAATTTTTACCAGGAAATCGCAGCATAAACGTTCCAACTAAAGTCGTAATAGTTTACTTGTCACTTAAATTATCCAGTCCATAACATTGTTCTGTCCATTTCGTTTTTTCCCTTGTTAAGGCCGCTGGAACCTGTTGCATGCGAAAAGCATAAAACCGATGGAAGTGGAAAGCTTGGTTGAGGCATAGGTCTCCATTTCGATCAGTGCAGCAATCTTTAAGATGATGATGATAACCATTTTAATTATTGCTCCAATCGTTTTTGGTCCAATTATGAATATCTAATGTAACTAAAAATTATAACTTATAATAATTTAAATATATTTCCGACTATGATAAAGACCACAGTAATAATTTTGATATGATCACTATGCTTTGGCAACTTTGGTTTCGGTGGAGAGGCGTGCAAAGAGGCTAATTGGCGACCAAGATTTGTTTCATCGTTGCGAATCGGGCTCTATAATGGCTGAAGCACTGGCGAAGAGTAGCCAGCCTGCCATGCAGGTACTATAGTATGCATTTTGGAGAGTGTGCGCGGGAATTGCATGACTGGTTGACGACGGGTCGTCCGATGATGGAACGGATATGGGGGACCGTTCCATCATCGGACGTCCCGTCCTACGGGGAGTATTTACCTTTACGTTGTTAACACCACTATGGTTCGGATGAAGCGATTTGCCGCTGACTACTTTCTGAGTAAGTATCTTCAAGACTAGAGGGAATAGGCTCTTAATAAAATAGCGCGCTTTACCATCACTGATTGCATCACTGCACATCAAGCGGGATTGCGGTCAAGGACTAGTAAATATAAATATAAAAACAACTACAGATGAACCATTAATATGTAGCTAAACATTTAGGGAATATTTTCGAAAGAAATAGCGTAGAATCAAGTCAAGACTTCAGACCATTAGTTTTAAATAAATATATATAATAAAATGCAAAAACAAACACTTATTGCAAAAAAAACGAGTGTGCTTATGACCACACGACTGAAGTGAAACTTCTTTCGCTCCATCTGTATGTATATATATATATATATATATATATATATGTGTACAATATATACATGTATACTCATATACATATATTAATTTTCTATAAATATTTAAATTTATTTCATGGTTTCATTGGTAAATTAATATTTTTGCATAGATCTTCTATGTTTATTGAAAAAAAAAAAAAAACTCGTTGTAGACCTTGTAGTACCAAGCTCGCGCCACGGGCGCCTCTGTGCTTATATCCCCACTTAACTTCCGTTCGCCTTGCCCGATCACTTTTCGTAACGCTTACGTCACGCGTTCGCCAGCTTACTCCCCAAGTCAAGCGTGCGTAAAGAAGTTTCACTTCAATAAAATAATACTTATGATTATTAGTTACATAGGTACTATTGCTAATAATTGGTCAACTAAAAGCAACCCATGAAGATGAGAGTGAGGAATAATGAAAAACAGACATGACAAGATATTACTTTTATTTAGTACCTTCAGATTGTTTTAAACTTAAAGTATTGACTTTTAACTAGTCATTACACTAATATAGTGTACTTAAAACAAAATAAATATCTATTGTTGTTTCATGGAACATCTAATTAATAAAAACTATACAATATGTAAAGAAAACGCCGTCCGACCGATAAGGATGATAGAGGTTAGGTAATCACATGACCAGATAAAATTTGAAACTTTACATTATCAGCATAATAACAATACTAATGAATTTTGATTTTTTTTTTCTGCGAATTAACTCCAACTTCCCCAATATTTGGTAAATTAAAAAAAAGTGTCAACACCGTTTTCGACGGTATTATTGATAGGAACCTTGTATGAATAAATATACAATACGGGCGGCATTTCGTTTACCCCGTGGCCTGCCACCCGTCGCCCGCGCATGTATTGCTATATAAGCTACCTTTTGTGAAAAAATATTTGTTTTTAGGAGGTATTTTTTAAAATTTAGCCAGGCTTTGATATACCTTATCGATACCTAATAATAACTTCACTGGTCTGACAGGGTTTTCTTTACATATTCTTTAGGTAACTAGGAAAACAAAAAGCAAATCCCTCCAGATAATTACTGTATTTTAGCTCTTTCAGACTAGCAATAATTAATTTGTTCTACAATTTGATCAAAATGTGTTCAGTAGACATTAGGTACTTGAAATAACCGTACGATGTAATTTACAAATATTCATTACTGAAACAAAACATTAACACTATTGGTGGTGCCCAAACCTAATCTAGAATTGAGTATTTTTAACTTAACGGTAATACACATAGATTTATAATACTATGGAATATTTACACGAAATATAAACAAGTATAGGTACATAGTCGTGAAGGGGTGCGATCAAAATGATCGCGATAGTTGACATGTTTTTGCGATACCAAACTTCCGCTTGCCTCTCAATCCAAGCCTTCGTTATAAGAAGTTCCTTCTTCAAGCTGTTACTGCATTCATTCAGAGTTTAGCGTCGCATAAACAAGCCATCTGATTTGTACAGCTCAGTAGAACTACTGAAAATGTATAACAGTACACCATCACTGTGCACAGTCAATTCTCATGAGATTTCTCTCAAGTCATGATACTTCAAGTATCGAAGCTATCTTTTCGGACATTTTTTTCTAAACTAGCGTTTACGTTAGCGTAGCACTTGTCTACGTTACCATTATCATTATTAATGAGAGATTCGAAGATTGAGATGATATTGTTTATTCCGATAAGGTAGCCATCTTCGTGGTTACCAACTTCCCAGACAGAATTGTGGTCTATGTTGATATTGTCTGGAACAGGGACAGTCTTTGCAAAGTCTATCATCCAGATGGATGCCTGCCTTTTGTCGTGAACGAAGAGTAAGGAGCTGCCGATGAGTTCATGAGATCTGAAGAACGGAGATTCTTTCAATGTATCCCTGATGCTCTTCAGTCTTTCTAAGTATTTCGGCTGCAATAGAAAAAGGTAGGTCGTTAAATAATGTTACAAAAATAGCCAAATAAATTAGCATTTAATGAAAAGCTGGTTGTTTGTGTCCAACTTAGTTAAACTTGTGAAAGGATTCATATTATTTAAATATGTTTTTAAAATCCAATAAAATATTCTCTAGTAAAATTGACAATGGAAATTAAAAAAAAAGATTTATTAATAGACAGTGGAACTTACCGCAGCATTTGGAAAATTGGTTGTAAATTCTTTGAAGGATTCAAGAATTTGATCCCTACTCTTGGTAGTCTTAAAGTCTTTGGAGCTGGTACCGTCAGCCTTCTTGACACCATCTATCCTGAAGCCGAGGTTCGCAGTGGAACTGATGGTCTCCCTCCAGATCATGTACCTCGGTTTCGTAACGCCTTTACTCCTGTGCTCTTCTTCTGTTGGCGCTTTGGGATCTATCTGGATCATTTTTTCATACATGTCCTGGAAAAAAGAAATTAATTTTCTTTAGACTATTGAATTTTACCATACAGCGATTGGTAGCTAGATTTATTTGGACCACTGCAATGACAGTGAAGGCTAAAAGCGTTTAAGAATTAATTTTAAGACTTGTAACGTATTCAGTATTGTCAAAGTCTTAAGTAATCCCCACCCACGCCTTGACACAAATCAAATATTTATAAACGAGACACTATTCATCATCACGTACTCATTGACCTTTCGACATTAATTTGTTATAAGTTCAGTTTCAATTCCTATAATCTGTTTATAGGCTATTTATACTACAGTAAAATAACAATCAATAAGTAAAAATATCATTTCAATGAGTATTATGACTCTGAGATTATTTTTATGACTGGTTTGCTTACAACATATTTACAGTCGTAATACTTATGTTCGTTTCCATATCATTGACGTACAACGACGACTTGTAATTAAGACAGCTATATCAATGCGTCCACACATTCTCCTGACATTATCGGATAAGCAATGAACTCTATTAAATGATACTATGGAGGTCGCTAGAATAACGATACTGGCTTAATATTTTCTACCAATTCTTTAATACAGACGTTCATTACATTCGGCATATTTACATTTTATGCAAACATTCCTAAAATCGCAATTGATATTTCACTGACATTGAAAGTGTACGTTTATTATCATTAAATATGCGATTCTGTTCTAGATATTATTCTTTTAATTATCTGATGTGAACGCAATTTTGGCGTTATCCTTAAAATTTTCATTGATGAAAATTACAATATCGATGATTACCACAAAAAGTAAATTGAAAATATCAGTAATAGCATCTGACATAGAAATGGCGAATAAAGCGCACGTCTTAAACAGATCTATGTAATACTGTTAATGTGAACAGTATATTGAAGGTAAATAATAATTATGAAACAGCAATATAATGCTATCAACAAGATGCTGAAACATCTTTTAAATTTCTTGTTGTCAAAGTGTAAGAGCGCTGACTAATCCATCAACTTTGGCCGTTCAATATGGTAGAGTGAAGCTGCTAGAAGAGGGTATACAAATAATAGTATAATTGACGTTTGCTGATAACAACCATAACGAGAAATGAATGAGAAAAACCCCACAACAGGGGAAGATTTCTTAGAACGTAGTTTATTTTATGGTTTTACATTTACAAGATCACAAAATAAATAGTATTTTAAAGTTCCATTGATTCAAAATGTATCTTGAATTAAAATTAATAATTTAGAAAATAAAGTGCAAAAATATGTTTTTTTATTTTGATAAACTGTTGAAACTCACGCATATATAAAATGTATATGTTATTATATTATTTTTTACACTATGTAAATGATCTTTGAATAGCTAAACTACATCAACACAATATTTTATAGTATTTTAACCACTGTCTTCGAGAAAGATCTCGAATATTAGTTATACGTATATATAAGTTTTGTATTAATTCTTCCTCTTTCTCCCCAATGGTCCGAATTCAGACAGCTATAATTTCGTCAATCTTAACCATAACAATGATTGTGTTACACTCACTTTTCGTAACTTGGTCTTCTCTTTAGCCTTCGCGAGTTCTTCCTCAAGGTAAGTCCTGACGCCAATCTTGCAGTCCATGACGCACGGACTATCGAAATCGCTCAGCAAGTCTTGTAGTTGTAAATACACTGTATTGGAATGGATGGTTAAGGAAACATTCGTTATGAAACATTTAGTGAAATATTTGATGGTGTTATATATGTCCATTTAATAAAATAAATGCTCATTTCTTCAGTATGACACCTGATAACTGGATTTCTTAAAATATTTTCTAATCCAAAAATTACATTTCTTTTTTAATAATTATAAACTAGCGCTTGACTGCAATCCCGCCTGATGGTAAGCACTGATGCAATCGTTGACGGTAAAGCGCGCTAGTTTATTAAACCCATTCACTTAAAAAACTTAGAGAATAGCAAGAAAGACGGCAGTTGAGCGAGGTGGTGCAAATTTATAAACCCAACGGTCAATGATTCTATGCCAGAGGGAAATTGATCTGGATGGACCACGATCAAACTCCAGACACAACATCATTTGGCGCATCGTACCCGGCGAGCTTCACAACACAACTGCTCAGATCCGTCCTCCGTACGGCTTCACCAGACATCACGCCGGAATACGACGAATCGCTTGGCGGCAAGACTGTCTGGTGGGTGGTATCTTCTGCCGGCGGCCGATCTTTCAAGTCTACAGTTATTATTTTTATGATCGTAATTAGCCTATATTGTTCCTACTGTTCTGTAATCTACCACGCTGGCCTCGTGCGGGTTGGTAGTGTCACATGTCTTGATGTGACATCTGCCAACATGACATCATGTCGTGATGAATTAGTTCACACAAAATAAAGCGCCTAACGGGGTTCCTACAACTTGTAAGTCGCGGCCGATACCTACCTACCATTGCTCATAGATGAAGACAACATACAATTTTAAGCTCTATGTAGACGCCAAAAGGTTTATTTAACCTTATTATTGTAGATTCGTTAATAGTATTGTTTTGTAGGACATTATTTGAAAAAAGGATACATTCTCCGTCTTCAGAGGTGAGATGTCCTTTGTATTCAGGTACGAATGGCCTTAGAACATCTTTCATCAGCAACTGAAATTAGGAAAAAAAAAACAATTAAAACAAAATTTAATACACGTTACAAAAGAAAATCTAGAATCATTCAAGTCTTAAATGAATCTACATTTTAATTTATGATTGGTTATATGAAATGCTTTTAAAGCAATATATAGAAAGCATGACCTAATTATTGTTTTGTACGTAGAATATTATCTAATCTTAAGACTTAATTCCGTTGAGAGGTCAACAAAGATGTAATCTATTTCATCATTAACTGGCGCCGTTTTAAGCACGTACTGGAATATAAGGCTAAAGATCAGAATTTGCTAAGGCTAAAGTTAATAATGCAAGTATGCGGAGACGAAAAGAGGAAAAGCTCTAGAAAATTTAAGTTTTATAATAAGATACAGACAGATGGATTTTGATAATAATATAATGATACAATGGAGACTATATTAAAAGAAAGCTGAAAAAGAACCAAAGATCCGGATAAAATATTTCACGGTATAATTGTTTTATAAAACCAAATCAAGAGATAGTAACATATCGGTCATAAGCTGTACTACCTACATAACAAATCCAAATGATTTAAGTGACGTGCGATTTACTAACATGCGTTATTTTATGTAACGTTGCACGGTGCCATGTTTTATTCAATCTTTGCTAACATAATACACGTCAAACGCTTGTCTACCAAACTTAAGTCAACTCATTTTACTCTATGACGTGCATAACGTGACAAGCCATCATACATTGTTATTTTCAATGATTTTAAGAATACAAGAAAATTTGAATGTAGAACATTATTCAAATGAAGCGTTCCTTTCTAAGCATCTTCTTTCAAAGTGTGCCTACGAGCATTGTAATACAAAGCAGTTACATAATCGCTTCAGACATCATCTACAAAGAAATTCGCATGTCATGAACTTACAATGACGTCAAAATGTTACCGAAATATTAGGCCTAATGAACAAAGAAACATTAATTCAAAGTTATATATTGTATTATCTACATAAATGATTTAGATTTATAACCTATAGCTATGGCAGACTATCCAATTGAGAAATCAAATATTTTTTATTAATAGTTCTGCGGTTTGGATAAAGGAAAACAATAAATGAACTATCCAGCAAAAACTCTCAGTCAAAACAGGTCATACCTTTTTTGTTTCTTAAATACAATCAGAGGGTCAAGAACCTTATTGTTAAAGATTTAAGGGTAAAATTGGATTGAAGAGGAATACCGATCACTATATGTAACCTGCAGGTGATGAGGAAACCGCAACTTTGTATTGAAACAACAGAGTATCTACAAAAAAGCTTGGTATACAGGCAAAGAATAAATAAGTATATTTACAACACAGAGGCATTACTCATTAGTAGATATATTTTTTGAAAAGTATGGCATAGCTTTTTTGTTGATCCTATTGCTCTGGGCTTTTATATAGAAGGAAGTCAAAATTGATACTCAATATTTAAAAAAATAAAATAGGGACGTCATTTTTGAAGCTTATTATTTCATACCCCTTATTATTTATTAATGATAATTTGTGGTCAGAAAACGTCATACACAAGCACAGGCTTAATTCCTATTTAATGAACTTTTGAAGTATTATTAAAAGCCACTGCCATTGTAACTAATTAGTCGCTTTGGACTCACACAATGCCCAATTAGTCAAAGTTCAAGGGTTCAATTGATTTTCACGCATTTTTTGTTTCCGATTGTTCTGAGGGCAACCATCTTCTTTTTTCCGAATGGTTATTGACTTGATCTAACCGCGACAAGTCGAGAAAAAATCTGCTGATTCACAATTTTTGCAATTCTACGTGGTATTGAATTTTCGAATAAAGTAAGTGAATCATAGTTTTAAGCTTAAAGTGATTTAGTGAATCATTTAGGGAAATAAGAACCGGATGTATTAAAGAAACCATCTCATCAACAGGTTCATTTATGATGAGCATAAATTACAAAACAAAAATAGCGGTATAAGTGATTTTTGTAAAATAATAATTCTAACATGATATGAATTTGTTAACATTCTTTGAACGTGAAAGTATTTACCGTTCTACATAAAGACATTTTTCAACGCATGAATGTCTTCACAGAACCTAACCACGTGGTATAAGCTGTAGTAGATCTAGTTGTAATGACTTATGCTTGATACAAAGCAGTGATACAATAGTTGATAGTAGAACGCATTAGTTCAAACCACCTAGAAAGATTTTGGTTGATGTTGAAAAACTATTGACAAGAGAATATTTAATAGAAGTAAAACCTGTAAAAAGGATAAGTCTCAAGAGCAAGCAATAGCAAGATGAAGCACAGTGTAATGCCCTTAACCCCAATGGAACTTGGAATTTCAGTCATGTTTACATTTGACTTAATCAACCATTTTTTCCTAGTGATCCCATTTAAATTGCGTAAAATATACAATATGCAGATAGAAATGATGAAACAAAAATGTTTTATTGATGTATACCTGAAAACATCTCTCCTCTTGCGAACTAAGTTTCTTCAAAATAGTGCCTTGGTCAGGTCCCGCTTTGAAGTTGCCTTGATGACCAGCAAGCTGGATCCAAGGGTACCTTTGCTTCTTGTAGGTCTGAAAGAATGGTGTCCACTGCACAATGTTCCGAAGCTTACGCCATCTCTCCGATTGCTGAAATGGAGGAAGAATAAATTAAGCAACTTTTGGCATATATTGATAATTGTGATGTTGCAAATAAATTAAAATACATTGTTTAATTACTTTTTATATGCACATATGCTTGAAGGATAATCCCGAATTCGAATTGACAGACGTATTTAATTATCTAACATTTAATCGATAGTTCTTTAGTTATGAAAAGAGATGATGTTATTTACTTCTTGGTCTTGTTTAACGAACTATTATTCAAAATCAATCTTCAACCTTGCCATTTTCTATTGAAACAGTTAAGTACATCAAACCCATCGTATAGAAAAAATACGGCTGAGTTTACACAAGGCACAACAGCCGATGATCGACGCAAAAACTTGGAGAAAAACAAGGATTCGATTAAAACAATGGAACCATTAAAAAAGTAAGAAAGAAAATACTCCTAGGGGCCCCTATTCATAGTATTTTTCCCACATTTCGCGTGTGTTGACTATCTATTTGTTGACATTATTATAGATAATTATGATTAATGTGTCGCTTGTATGTTTCCTACGACCCGCTTTTAAAGAATTAAATAGCTTGCGAATAACGTGCAGTATTTTATGATTCTGTTATATTAAGAAAAATTACGTTTATATCGTCAGGCTGTTTTATTGTTGCTTTATTCGTTTTGTGACAGCAAAACAACTGGATACGTCCTTGAATTTAGTTCTCATGTTTAATTTAATTGGAAATAAGTATTGGAATTTTTCTTCTTCAAAGGCCTCCACCTTCCGACCTTCACCAGGTCATTGGTCCACCTTGTTGGGGGCCTTGGTTAGAGTTGGAATTAAAATATATTTATTTTTGTTACATGGGGCCTAGTATTGTTCCTTGAGCAAAACTTAACAAAATATCCTTACTACAAAATTTTGATTAATACTGAATTAATATTTCGAGGTATTTTTTTTATCATATATTTAAACACATTAGGTATTCCATTGCCCTCATATAAGGAAGTTCAAACAGGTAACTAATTAGTTCCAGTTAATAATGATACAGTCCACAATAACACAGTTAAATATTAAATTAATATTTGTAATGGACAAATAAATTCCCCTATGTTTACAGATTTCAATGACGTATTCTGTGTGCGTGGTATTTTGTTGACAGTTGATAATACTGCTTGTGCGCATATTAATAGTTTTGCCTTTCTAAAGACGGTAATGGAAGCTGGTGGTATGTTTTATTTTAAGCTAGAAAATAATTTAGAACATATAGGTATGTTTGCGTCTAAGGAATGCCATATTTCTATTTAAAAACCTTTTCAACTTCTAGTTGCAACTTCAGAATTACAATACACGAGAGAAAACAACATCGCGCACAATTTCAGGCCTGTGAATTCTTGTGAACATCATAATACACTTCGTTTCAATGTCCCTTCTCTGTCTGTCTTTTATGTGTATATTCAAAAATTTTTCTATGTGAAAAGTTATTTATTAAGTAATTATTTTACGGTTCTTAGCTTTTATTTATTTAAATAAAAAAAAAAACATCTGGTGGCTAAAGGCCCACTTATATGGCCAGCCATAGTTCCACGGCCCCTAACAATGTCACAACCATCAGTGAGTCCAGTGGTTTGGCGTCGCTGGATCTAGTTCAGTGCAGCGAGTGCCTGAAATTTTTTAAGAAGAGAGGCTTACGTATCCACCAGAGCAAGTGTCATAGAGGGCTGCTGGTGAGTAATCATGGAACTGTTACAGACTCGATCTCACTGCCTAACATACAGAGCAATAACGCCGACACCAGTAGCCCTTTATGGCAACTTTTAAATAAATTTAAAAAAAGCCTGCCCATATTGAAAAGGGTACCTCGCGGTGCTAGGCGGTACGTAGCAAGCTCTCTAACCTCCGTTTTAAAAGAAGTTGTGGACAAAAATGATAGCAATAGCTGGGAGAGCTTACTGACATTTACATATAAAACCTTAAATGTCAGTCAGGCCTCACAAGCACCTAGAAGTTCACTTACGCAAAAAGTTAAAAACAACTGCTCCCCAAATTTTAGACTTACTTTGGACAATATTAAAGACATAAGGTATAAATCACAAAAAATTTCAAAAAAAATCGAATCTAAATTTGATGAAGGGGACATAAGGGGAGCAGCCAGGCTTCTATTTTCCAGCGACGTCGTAGCCCCTAGTACTTCAGAAACATATGCCGCACTTTTATCAAAACATCCCCTTCCAGCGGCTACCTCACGTCTGCCGGATTGCCCCGACCCGTCTGAGCCTACACCAGTGGCCACGTCGGAGGATGTTCGAGCGGCGATCATGTCCTTCAGAAGGGGTTCCGCCGGTGGCCTTGACGGCCTGACTCCGCAGCACCTAAAAGACCTGATCTGTGGCGTCACCGGTGACGTCGGTACGGCCCTTCTGGAGGAACTGACGCGGCTCGTTAACCTAATGACATCTGGTAAGGTTTGTGAACATATAGTGGATGTCCTATATGGTGCAAATCTTTGCGCTCTCACGAAGAAGGACGGTGGCATCCGACCAATTGCTGTAGGCAATACAATACGCCGTGTGGTTTCCAAAATCTGCTGCAGACACTATCTTCCAATTTTGGAGCAAGAATTCCAACCCAGGCAACTAGGTTTTGGAACAAGGGGGGGTTCTGAGGCTGCAGTACATGCGGCCCGCACCTTCCTCAAACACAACAAAGGTGAGGTGTTGCTGAAAGTGGATGTCAAAAATGCATTCAACTCAATTGACCGGGGCGCTCTGCTGACACAGGTTAAGAAATTCATGCCAGGGGCGTTCCCATATTTGTGGCAATGTTACAGAAAGCCGACGTGCCTGGTTTATAATGGTCAACTAATAAATTCAGCAGTTGGCTGTCAGCAGGGCGACCCTCTTGGATCGGCCATTTTCAGTCTGGCTATTCATCCATTAATTAAAGATTTGGCATCTAAATTTAACGTGTGGTACCTAGACGACGGGACTTTAGGAGGAGATGCTGAGTCCGTTCTTTCCGATCTGGAAAAAATTATACAATATTTTGATGACATTGGTTTGGAATTAAATTTCGCCAAGTGTGAATTATACTTTTGCCAAAATGTGTCTCAACAGTTAAGAGATAAAATAAATTCTAAATTTCAATTTTTGGCCCCAAACATTAAAATCATTGACGGCCAGTCCCTTCGCCTCCTGGGGGCACCGGTGCTGGAAGAAGCTTTCACGAAGTTTGTGGAAGACCAGATCTTTCTTTTTAATGAATCTTCCAGCCGCCTAGGCGACATCAACCCACATATGGCTTATTCGATTATAAAATTCTGTTTGTTTGTACCCAAGACCACTTATGCGCTCCGGTGTACTCCCCTATGGACCAACAACCAGCTTCTGTCCTTACTTGATGATAACATTAGGGAGACTATTACCAAAATTTTTAATTGTTTCCTCAGTGACAGGAGCTGGGATCAAGCTACATTACCCATACGACACGGTGGCCTTGGCATTAGAAAAATTTCCAGTATAGCATTACCCGCATTTCTGTCCTCGGCCATTGGCACAAGTAACCTCGTTGGAAAAATATTAAGCCCGTCTCTCTGCGACGTAGAGGTTACTGGCCTAACCGAAGCCAGTGATGCTTGGTGTTATGCTGCTGGTCCAAACAGTCACCCACCCCTGAACCTGGCTTCTCAGCGGCAGTGGGATGAGCCGCTCTGCATGCTGGTTCGAAACTATTTATTAGAGTCAGCCGATAATAATGCGGAGCGGTCCCGACTTCTAGCCAGCTGCGAGCCAGGCCGAGCCGAGTCAGGCTATTGGTTGAATGCAATCCCTTGCCCGAGCGTGGGTACTCTTTTGGAGAGAACCACTTTTAGCCTGGCGGTGTGCCTCCGTATAGGGGCCAGGACAAATGAACCCCATCGCTGTCGGTGCGGAGCGGACGTCGATTCCCTGGGCCACCACGGCCTGGCCTGCCGCAGCAGTGCAGGTCGTTTTTCACGACACGCGGCTCTGAATGATGTCATCCGTCGTGCCCTTGCTTCAGCAGGTGTGCCAGCTGTCCTCGAGCCTGCTGGTATTATTCGAGATGATGGCAAGAGGCCCGACGGCATGACACTCATTCCCTGGAAAAACGGGCGGTCGCTTGTATGGGATGCGACATGCGTAGATACCGTAGCTCAGTCCCACTTACCGGCGACCGCCCGCAAAGCCGGCGCTGCTGCAGCAGCTGCGGAGGTCATAAAGAGGCGCAAATATGCAGCGTTATCTGAGCCCTACATATTTGTGCCTTTCGCCGTGGAGACTCTAGGGCCCTGGGGTGCGGAGGCTCGAGAATTTTTTAAAGAAATCTCCGCACGATTAATCGACGTATCAGGTGATCGGAGGGCTGGCGCGCATTTCGGTCAAAGGTTGAGTTTTGCGATTCAACGTGGAAACGCGGCCAGTCTTTTGGGCACCCTGCCCGGTGATCGCAGCGATCTGGGTTCAATTTTTTATATACTTTAAATTTAATTTGTAGTTAGTTTGTATTTTCTTTCTTTTTAGCTTTAACTTATTCATAATTTAGTTTTAATTAATACCTATTAATGTTAATTTTTTATTGAGTGTAATTCATTGTATTTTACCACTGTTATTATAATAAAACAAGAACTTCTAGTTATCTATTGTATATATACAGAATAGCACCTGTTTCAACCCTCGTCAATCTGTTTGCAGGACCTTATAATAGTCAATGTACCGCCACACCCATTTATAGCTGATCTTCAACGTTGTTAATAGGATATCATAGTATAGTGTACATCTCTTTCCTTGACTCTATAGTTTTCTATACCGACTGACACATTATGCCAATCATATCTAAATCTAACATATCACAAAATGAATTCCTACTACAAATATGTTTTACTGGTTTGTTATAGGTATAGAAAAGATAATACATATAATGTTTAACTACTTAAAAACCATATTACATAACCACATAGTTCATTATGTGCCTTATATTCAAAGCTATAGTAAGTTATTTAGTACTTTGAAATAATCAAAATACCAATGGCGACATCATTATGACATTTAATGTCAAGTTGTGGTTAATTTATAAACGTCGATTAAAGTTAAATGACGTCATATATGTATATTTAAACATTTGCTAAGCACTTTTTTATTTTAAGCAACTTTTCCCCTCTATACATAAACGTTGCTTAAAGTTAACTAGTGATTAACGATTGTTTAACCATACATTTTTGACGTTTTGACGTCACTTTACTTTAATCATCGTTTATGAATAAACACCATAGTGTTTAAGTCCATTCATAAACGATGATTAAAGTTCAGTGACGTGCAAACGTCAAATGAAAAAAGGGGTTGAATTATAAATGGATTACGGCAGGTTATTGGCAAGTTACGGTTTATTTATAAACTTTGTTTAAAGCTAAGTGATGTTTGAAAGTCGTGGTGGCCTAGTGGTTAAAACACCAGCCGCTCAAGTATGAGTGCGCGGGTTCGATTCCAGGTCAGGCAAGTATCAATGTAACTTTTCTAAAGTTGTATATACTTTTTAAGTATATCTTGGACACCAATGACTGAAGGTGAAGGAAAACATCTTGAGGAAACCTGGACTTTAAGTCTGAAATCTCCAACCCGCAATGAGCAAGCGTGGTGATTACGCTCAATCCTTCTGTGTATGAGAGGAGACCTGTGCCCAGCAGTGGGACGATAAAAAAGGTTTATGATGAATGTTTGAATGACATAATATGTATATATTTAAAACGTCGTAATCACTACTTAATTTTAGCAGCTTTTATGAACAAAGAGGTAGAATAATAAATACGGCAAGTTATTGCCTCATGCTGGAGAGAAAACACAAAATGTAAATTATGTAAATATAGTTTTTGTAAAATTTTGTCATCATCTAGGCATTGATCCAAGCAATAACAATATGATAATTCTCTCATTTACGCAACTTTACCTGAATACATTAGTTTTATATTATATTGTGTATAAATAATTAAATTATTTCATATTTGTTACTATAACTTGTATCCAAAATTTAGAATTAATTACAATAATATTACTATACAAATTAATGTTATATTTATGAATATTAGGAGTAGAGCTAGTTAAAGCTGGTATATATCTATGAAATGATTGAGGGATATGTCAAACAGATATATTAAAAAAAAAAAACAAGAAAGTGTTCATCATCAATATTTTTTTTTATCGTCCCACAGCTGGGCACATGTCTCCTCTCATACAAAGAAGGATTGAGCGTAATCTCCACGCTTGCTCAATGCGGATTGGGCATTAATTATATTTACAAGAGTATTTTTTAGAACATTCATAATACCCTTGTAAAAAAAATGTATGAAATAGAAATAAACCAACCTTTTTATGGCTGTGCACATAAGCACAGAAGACAACATCCATAAAATCCTCCATAGTCACACAAATATTTGCCGAATACATTGTTAATAATCAACAATACCACAACAACACAAAAACTAAAGTTTGAAACAGGTAAACGCGAAACACGACGTCTACGCAAGGATAACAGTCAAGTAATGCGTTTGGAAAGAGCGCGAATCACACTGAACAGCCATGCCGTTACTTCGCGAATATAAATAAATTTATCAATCCACTGACTCACTAGCGGGCGACGCAGACCACAGAGTCCATTCTGTGACGTCAATGTATGCGTTGGTCACATTAAATCCATCGATTTATGGAAATCCAATTTTTCATTTTGGTATTCTAAAAACTTTACGCTTATTTATCTGAATTCGGGTCAGTTGCTTAATGTATGTGACCCGCGCATAAGTTTTAGCAGGTTAATACACACACACAATAATTGAAATGTATATGTTTTATGTTCGTTGTAACTTGAAAACATTTTATTTTAAGTGTTTACTTAAATAAAAGATAGATAGTGTTTAGGATTTTAGGGAGGGTTAGTCGATCTTTTTAAGAACCTACCTTTGCCCTTTCGTTTTTCTCGGAGCATAAGTGGTCATTTGATTTATTTATTTATAGTTAACTAACTTTTCGCCCGCGTGGAATTCGGTTATATCGCGCTTTTTAGATTTCCCCCGGGAATATTTTTCAATAAAAGGTAGCCTATGTCCTTTCTTGATGTCTAAAGATTGTCTATGCCAAATTGCATCAAAATCGGTTGAGAGGTTTAAGCGGGAAAGCGTAACAGACAGACAGACAGACAGAGCTACTTTCGCATTTATAATATTATTAGTATGCATTAAAACGGTACAAAACCAATTACACCAAATAACATAGAAACAAACATATAGCTTAAAAAATACTAATATCTAACATGGAACAGTGAACTCTCTCGCATGATTTCTTTCACAGAAGATCAATACACGCATAAGTTTATTCAATTCATCCGCAAACACGTCACATTCAGGGTTGGCCATCAGAAGGGCATTTAGCACCCTTAGACTACGACAGACCGGGGATTCAGCTTTGATTACAGTTTTAAACGTAAAAGGAAAAATAGGGCGCAAGTTCTTGTATTTCTAAGAACATTCTCACTGATTTCATCTTCAATCTGTCATAAAAAACTTTAATTGAAATAACTACTTTGCGATGACATTGCGATTAGATATTGAATATTTTTGATTAGGTAAGGAAATTGATTTTCTGAATCAATATTGAATGTTCTATTCGTTGCAAATTACGTCAAACATTACCCTGTACATAAATACGTCATCAAAATCAGTTAACATAGGAAAATTTATTTAAATTATAAATTTATCCTTCATCAATTTTATTCAAATAATTATCTCTAAACTTTTGAAGATATTTTATAAAAATATTTTAAAAATCAGGAGGGAACGTTCCTATGGCTTCATAATAAAAATTCCCTTATAAAAATGAGAATCTGCTCCCTAATTGCGTAATACACTATAACTATCAATTTGAATCATTTTGAAGCAAATTGCTAATCCATAGCTCTTCAAGTTCGACTAACGTGTCTGCTCAACAATGTAAATAACGCAATGAATGTTGCTGAATTGCCTAAATGAAACCCGTTGCTACTGATAGTGGAATACGCAATAACCCTGCAGATTCCAGTTAATAATTGTCAAGCAATTAAATGAATTGTTTCTCTGAAGTGTTGATTTTCTTAAAAGTACCCATCTTGATTGAAGATGGTTCTACTTGGTGGTAATAAAACGGATGGTTCGCAAAATTAAAGCTTACTCAGATTATTAAATATGTGGAATCGTTGTTTATGGACTCAGTTGCTTCTATATTCTAGAGTTTTCTACGACAATTTAGGCCAACGACATTGTTATCCATGTGATTTATATTGACTTTAATCGGATGGTAAATTTCCTGGAAGTTTCTTTCAGTATATATGGCAGAATGGTCTTGTAAGCCAGTTCATGTCATTAACAGCTTAAAACACAACGGATTATTTATAAACACATTTTTAATTGCCATTGATAGTAGCCTAGTGGTAATGGCTGTAACTTATAGGTAGGAACGTAAGTCCAAACCCTGAAAGACGCTTACCGAGAGGAGGTCTAGAAGCCATTATAAGTTGATTATACATATCCCTAACTGGGCTTTTAGATACACGGATATCGATGTTCGGCTGATTTGAAAGGCACAAGAGGTATACCTCTTAGATTAGTGGTCAATAGAGGGCAAGAATTTACTTTCTTTCATTGGTTTCTGCTTCAACAATTACACGGAAAAAATAAAGCAATTGAATAATATGCAATTCCATGACCTAATTTTTTATAATTGAGTCATGTCTGCATTTACGTAGTTAGCTACTCAGTTAACATGTACCAGCGTGATTACAAATAATAATTGTAATCAAAGAAACAGCTAACAATGAAGCAGAATTTGATGCAAAATGTGAAACTTTTTGTGTGGAAACTGTTGTAGCAGTTTTACAACCTACGTCACTACTTTGAAGTTTATGATCAAAATAAAACAAAATCATAGAAACGTTGATTAATTATCTCAAATAAGTCTACAATACAAGTCAAAATGCAAAATCAAACATTACATCAAAATGGCAAAATACATATATAATAGATTATTAATTAATTAGAAATGGAGAAGCAGATGCTGTTGAAAAATTGCAGTGGAATTCGAAGAAAATGAAGTTATGTATTTTGTGGAGAAAGAAAAAATATTCGAAAAGAAACCCAAACGTAAAACAAAAAGGTGTTACATCCGGGCAAAGTTAAATCCAATACGTAGTTACTTTCCTTAAAGGTAAACCATCTATAGCCCATGCCCCTTAAAAGAAGTCCTAATTCAAAAAGTGGGCTTTTCCAAAGAGGAGGACAACATAGTTATAATACTGGTTACGCTTGTTAGTGCGATGTAGCCAACGCATTTGCGTAGTGTCATAGTCCCATTCGCGTTATATGATTCCAGTCATTCGCGACTCATAAGCGGTACTGTAATAATCAGCACGTAAACGAAGGCGACATTGGTCACCACCACTTCTGCGTGTTGGCGAATTCCGGTCAATCGTGTTTCCTTTTGACGTTAACATTTTGTCAGAAGGTTTTACATAACTTAGAAAGTTCTTATTGACGGTAAAAGAACCAAATTAGTCCATAGTTGTTAGTAACCTAATAGTCTAGAAAATAATGAATTGCTAGTGTGTTAATATGTGCTCTCTGTCTGCAATATCGGAAGTAACAAAATTTACTTAAACATTTTGAGTAGGAACAATTTTTTGTCTTTCATTATTTTACATCATGAACTTCATCCATATTAGACCCAACTTCACCCAATTTCACTGAGCATATACTCCTTTTTAACCGACTTCAAAAAGGAGGAGGTTAGGCAATTCGACCGTATATATGCTTTTTTATGTTTGTTCGCGGATAACTTCGTCATTTATTTTTTACCTGTACTACAGGTTTTTCGTAAAACCTACTTCAGGCACCAGCTCTCACAATGTCAATTTATGATTGTACAAAACTGTTAAATACTACAAAACCATTGTGAGAGAAAATAAACGAATTTATTATTTCATTTTAATTTATTAACCAGTGCGTTTGTAAGTTTTTTAGCGTACTGAACAGTACTTTTCACAACTAAAAAGTGTAAAATAAAAACTTTTTTTTACAAAAAAAACTAATTTTGGAACTCGGTGTCAAAAACTAATAAACAAAAACCAAAGACACCGACTTCCAAAATGTTATTTTTCACTTTGTAGTGTTTTTGGAAGTCGGCTGCTTTTTTTTTGTAAAAAGAAGTTTTTGAGTACCGATTCTCACGCTCGTGAGGGACACACATACGTTAATTAAAAGCCTATTTCAATTCAGATTGAACAAATACTGCTAGGCAAGATGCCATTTTTGATTGACAATTATTTTAATCTTGTTTAAAGTTATAAGAAAAGCCACCGAGATATTAGCTCCATATTAAAAAAAGTTATTTATATATAACTGTTTTGTGTTTGTGCGACTTTTCACTGATAACTAGGAGAAGCTTCTTTATTGACGTCATTTAAGATTTTGCCCCTATCAAGCTAAGTTGACATGACAAGTGTTGTTTTTTTGTTATTATAACTGTGATTTTTGCCGCATATATGTGAAATACGTGTACAATAATCATGAAACAATTTACAAATGCTACGAAAAGAATCGGACCAAATGAAACCGTAGGTGTACTCCAGGGTTCCATCTTTGGTCCTTGCATTTTTAGACCTATTGACAGAGGTATTTTGTATTTTAATAATGATTATATTACAATAATTTGGGTCCAATAATAACACGTTATTCCTTAATTCTGAGTTTGAAAACTAATGTAATGCAAATTTAGCATGATATTATATCAATAGCTATTGTTTAAATAATTTATTCTAGATTGAATATATTGTGTCTATTGAACATAATATCCGATACATAGAGATACTATTTTCGTACGCACGATATTTGTTTTCGGTATAAATCGATGTCTTGTTGTACAGAAAGCCATAAATGAAGATTCTTATATAAAAATAAAGGAATAATTAGTTGAATTTGTATATATTCAACTTAATATTATAAACGAAAACGTTTTTGTGAGTTGTGAGTTGTTACTCTTTCAGGATAAAACTATTACACGGATTTGGATGTAATTTGGAACACAGATGGTTTTTAATCAGGATTAAAATACAGGTCGTGTATAGCCGTATGTTACTATGGAATCGAAACTAATGCCGGTGAAAACGCGAGACGCAGCTAGTGTATAATATAATTATACAGAGTGGTAGGCCATAACATCGGCCGCCGGCAGAAGTTACCACCCACCAGACAAAGCCTTGCCGCCAAGCGATTTGTCGTGTTCCGGCATAATATCTGGTGAAGCCGTACGGAGGACGGGTCTGAGCAGTTGTGTTGCGATGTGTGCCGGGTACGATGCGCTTAATGTTGTTGCGTTGGGAGTTTGGTCGTGCGGGGTCTTCAGATCAACCTCCCTTTGGCGCAGCATCGTTGGTCGTGTTGTTGGGTTTAACATTGCATCACCACGCTCAACTGCCGTCTTCCTTCAGCTCAGTTTTTCTGTGTGAATAGGCTCTTAATAAACTAGCGCACTTTACCATCAACGATGGCATTACTGCTTACCATCAGGCGGGATTGCGGTCAAGCGCTAGTTTATTACTATTAAAAAAAAATTGTATGTTTTTTTCAGATTGCCAGACTATTGTCTGTTATACGTGACCATAGTTTTTAAATCAATTTCCTGTTCTGATAAAACGAATAACGAACAAACATATTTATTTATACTTAGAATTAAAATTACCCTATCCGGTAAAATATAACAGAACAATGAGGAAAATCCCGATTACATAGAATTGGAATAACACAATGCTTATGTTGAAGTTACAATGATAAGCTTTTCCTAACTGCGTCTGAGATCTGCAGGGAATAACTCCGCAGGTCCCATAGCGATGAAGACAGCACACGCGTCAGTAGCAATTGATTTTATTTAGACAGTTCAACAACATACATTGTGCTGTGCAACAGAAATTAAAATACGAAAAATTAAAAATTGAAATACGTGTCTACGTATTTCAATTTTTTCGTCGTATAATACAGGGTGTATCCGAGATCGTAACGCAAACTTCGTGAATAGGCTAGATCGCATGCCACTAATAAAATTATGATAGTCATTTATGTCGTTAATGAAGGGTTACAGAATTCACAGTGTTTAAAAAAAAGTGTCGGCTCGGCCTTTGAACGTTGCAAGCGTGCCGCCGTGCGGGTTTGTAGGTATGAAGTTGATCCCTGCTGTGAACTCTATTAAGTCATCTGATAAGATAGTTTTTCGAGTTATGTTTTAATTGCGCTTTTTTGTGTAATTAGCGAATTAATTAATTTTTACTTTAAAATCTTATTGGGTTATAAAAGTATAGCAATTATGAACGGTTTAAAGTGAAAAAAAAAAACAACTTAACTATGTATTTTGAAATCATGAAATAGCCGACAAAAAATTCCATCACTGGGGGGCTCAGAATCATGTACTCGATCCATGGTACTCGTTTGTGCGTCGATGGCAGATACACTTTTTATAAAAAACAAATGTCGACCACTTTGCCACCGTCTAAGGCAAAGTGCGAAGACACGATAAAATAATAAAAAGATTGAGGTAAACTAACTGTTGTTACTTTACACCTTTTTTGTAGAGTTGGGAAAGCATCAAATGACTTCTTCCGCTCTGGGCCGAGCGGAAGGGCGTGTCAGACTTTTACTGACTAAAACCCACCCGTTTCCTCACCTGCCTGTAGACGAGGACCACGGTTTTTTCTTTACACCCTGCGTCAATCTTTGATGTTACACCTATATATTGTTATACTCTTTGCCTATACTTATAAAAGATGTCAAAGAATGACAACTTGAATTCTTCTTTCAACTCATTGAACCTTAATTTCCTAACACACTATTATTATCAATTTGACTAATTTTGAAGCATATTGCTCCATAATTCGAAGTTGTGTCTGTTTAATAACGTCAACAACGCAATAGATGTTGTTGAACTGTCAAAATGAGGCCCATTGCTAATGATAGTGTGTAGTGCGAATACATTTCTGAGACTCGATGGTCGATATCGAGCGCGTTTGACTCATCGATTGGCCCGCTTCAAGGTTATAAGAACTCTCAACCAATGAGAGCGCCAAACGCGCTCGATATCGACGATCGAGTCTCGTAACGTAAACTCTTGGTAGCTACTAGCTACACTGTTCTTTGACAGTCAAAGTTGGTTATCCATTGGCCTAACAACTACACACTTTCTTCAATATTCTTTTTTCGTGAGCAAAAACAACACAATGTAGTTTTGTAAAACTAAAGAGGTCTCTCAAAGCAGTATGTAAACATATCTTAGATATCGTTTCTTTTTTTTCTGTTTTTATGGCTCGCAGTTGCTTTCTGAATTCATCTTAATTTATTTCTAAAACTAGTGGTGGCCCCTAGACGTAGACGTCCATTATTTTTCCGGTTTATTTTTTTATTTATTTTTTTACACTCTTCAATGATAAAGTGGCCGTAAGAATCAATTTTTTAATATTGTCGAGAGTTTCACATGAAACCTGTATAACTTGTTACCATTGTTGGCAGTTGTATGACGTAGGTTTGGAGTAAAGGTTAAGTTTCATAGAAAATAATAAGATATCTTATTTTTCGTATTTAAAAGTTTTCAAGAAGCAAGACTAATAAATATTGCTCGTAATAAATAAAAATAAATACCTCATACATAATGTTGGTTTTCATTTAAATGATATGAGCTGAGCGGGTCGTTCGAACGACCATCCATTAGATATACATACCCCTCCGTATCTCATAGATTAAAAGCCAGCATCTGCCAACCTACATACGTTATAGTATAAAAGCTGAAGTTTATTCTGTCCGTTTTTCACTAACAATTCAGTACAATGTAATGGTAAATAGCTGGTATTTAGCTGTATCCGGTTAAACTGGAAGCTGGCCCCAAAATGGTTAGGAAAAATTGGCTGTTTTTTTTTAAATCGTACAGAATGTTGAACTTTGAAAACATTAAATAACACGAAAAACAGAGTGTCATTAATTATCACTACAGTGCAATATGGACTATAGATGCTAACTTTATGATTATATAATTGTTAGATATTCCAAGCAACACACTCCTTTAGATTTCAATTAGACAACACCTAAAACTCACACTACGCAATTAATACTAACTAATTTCGCATACTTTCTCTGTCCTTCCTGTATTGTTGCAAATCAACAGACAGAGACGGAAGGCGGTTTCACATGTACGGGGAAGTGGCCAGATGCCATTATGTCAAGAACATTTGTGACGCACGCGCAGCCTTTGACAAAACGCATCTGCTAACAAGTTGGTCCTTTTGTATATATTTGTATTTATATTATTTTTGTTTGTTTATTTGAAGTTGAAGCGAGGTGATTTAAATTTTATATAGGAAATAGGAATTCTTCTCCGATAATTTGGGAAGGTTAGACTAAAATACAAGGTTCTTCGTTTATGGTTACGCACGTATTGTAGTGGATCATTTACAGGTTAATGATCATAATCATTAAGAGTATTTAGCTAAGTTCACAGTAACTTATTTATGACATGAGTTTCGATTCTGTGGGAATATTCAGATAAAAACTATCCCATAAGTTTTTTTTTTTTTTTTTATAATTATAAACTAGCGCTTGACCGCAATCCCGCCTGATGGTAAGCAGTGATGCGATCGTTGATGGTAAAGCGCGCTAGTTTATTAAGACCCTATTCACTCAGAAAAACTGAGCGAATAGGAAGGAAGACGGCAGTTGAGCGAGGTGATGCAATGTTAAACCCAACAACACGACCAACGATGCTGCGCCAAAGGGAGATTGATCTGAAGACCCTCCACGACCAAACTTCCAACATAACAACATTAGGCGCATCGTACCCAGCACACATCGCAGCACAACTGCTCAGACCCGTCCTCCGTTCGGCTTCACCAGACATCATGCCGGAACACGACGAATCGCTTGGCAGCAAGACTTTATCTGGTGGGTGGTAACTTCTGCCGGCAGCCGATGTTGCCTACCACCGAGGGAATGGGTATGTATGGTATCGTCGTAAGCTGCGCATAAGCTGGACCCAAAAGGTCAGAAATGACACCGTTCTTCAGCGCGTTCAAATGCCTCGAAAGTTGTTGCCCACCATAAAGAAACGCAAAATAGATTATCTCGGCCACGTGCTCCAACACGGTAGATATGCGCTACTCCAACTCATTATGATGAGAAAGAGGCGCGCTGGATGAAAGAGAAAGTCGTGGCTGCGTAACATCAAGGAGTGGACCGGCATTACTTGCGTCGAAAAACTGTTCCGACTCGCGGTTGACAAGACCGAACACAAGAAGCCGACGGCCAACCTCCAGGATTGAAGAGGCACAGGAAGAAGAAAAGAAGAAGAAGTAACAATCATACATCAGTACAAACGTTCACGTTTATAATATAAGTACGAAGTCTTTTTTTTTTTCTATAGACAAATCACACAGATTGAGCTAGCCCCAAAGTAAGTTCGAGACTTGTGTTATGGGATACTAACTCAACGATACTATATTTATAATAGATACATATATAAAAAAACATCCAAGACCCAGGCCAATCAGGAAAAGATTGTTTTCCATCATGACCTGGCCGGGGATCGAACCCGGGGCCTCCACGTCGCAGGCAGGCGTCTTGACCGCTGCGCCACGGAGGACGAAACTTGATCACGAAGTTTGATGATTATGTCTATTTCTGATTGACATTGTCAAAGTTAATGTGTTCCTGCAGGGTAACTGCGTAACATACTATCAGTAGCAGTGTTTAGTCCGTCAGTCAGATTTCCAAAAAATACTAGACACGTATTTTTTCTTTTTTCATATAAACAAAAAATGAAGACACAGTGCGTTGAAAACTCGTGTGACGTCACTGCACGCTACACTTTTTAGCGAGCAGTGACGTCACCAGCCACCGCTCCTGATCTTTGATGCCTTTTATATTTGCCAATTTTTATTGAATTGATAAAACAAAATATACGTATCCAATATTTTTCTATGATCTGATTCAATTTTTTTTACCTATGAAACATCCCTATTGGCTTCAAAATGATTCCAAATGGTAGTATCTAATAGTGTGTTATGCAATTAGGGTGCGGTATGGTAATTACATAACACTAGTAGCAATGGATTTCATTTTGACACACGTTTGTTTACGTCATTGGGCAGAGACTTTTTTGAACTTTGGAGCTATGGATTCGCAATATGGTTCAAAATGATTACAATTGATAGTAATACCTAGTGTGTGACGCTATAAGGGTGCTAGTACTGATTCTGCTTTTCCATACATTTAATTAGTCTGACTTTTTATAGTTGTTTTTTACTAGGAATAAGTTTACGGGGTGGAATGACATCTAATCTACGCGCTAACTGCAAACATGTCAGACTTTTACTGACTATACCCCACCTATACTCCTTCACTTGCCTGTGCGCTAAGGACCATGGTATCTCTTTCGAATAACCCGTGGCCCTGGCTGGCATCGATCTACGTTTACCCCGTCTCGAATTCACGATGTGCCGACATACACAACGCGCCGTCGACTCGGGCCTGGTCCTTACCGGGCGGCGAGCTGCCCACTGCTCACCACCCGCAGGCCCGCGCCTACGGTGGCCGGGAGGTCGATGCTGTCTCCCGACCAGGGCATCTCCTACGGCGGCTAGAGCCATGAGGGCGCTGGAATTCCCGCCGCCTGAACGCGCTCCGCCTCCTCCTTTGCCAGCATTACAGCTTCGCAGAAGAAGGTTCATTTATTAATTGTTATGTTTATTTATTGTTGTTGCTTTTTTGTCAATTCTTTATGATAACTATTAAAATAATCTAATCAAAAAGAAATCTACATGAATGATATTTATTTGCCACCAAATAGAAGTAAATCATCGCTAATATATATTCAATGAATCTATAATAATTTCCGGTCCTTAAATAGAAACAATAGCGTGCGCCGACGCATGCCATTAAACTCAAATTGATCTATTAAATGAATTTGGTGAGGCCTTGGGGCCAGGCCTCAATTCAATAAATACAAACGGAAACTAAATTACTTATCTAGTTGAAATGTCAAGTATACAAGAATTGAATAAATAAATTGATGACTGAAATATCATATATCTTTATCTATCACTCTACAAATAAAACCAATAAGAAGAATCAAATGGAATATTTTTTTTTATTTGTTGGAGCTTTAGTTTTAGAAAGTTTTTGTTTTTATGTAAGTAGGTGTTAGTTGTTTTCTGTCTGTGTGTTTTCGCGTTGGAGCCCGGGGTCCGCTTTCTTGCTCAATCTCCACCATTTCGCGCTATCTTTAGCATCTTGGGGGGCAATCGCGGTAAAATAATTCAACCAAAAGAGAATTGGATCCCAACCAAACCATAAACTTTTGACAGATGGTTTAACCATAACTGGATCGCAATTGGAACGTAACCGCTGTCAAATAAAAAGTTGAAACAAAGCTAACTTTGTCTATGCCATTTGTCAAACTTACGTCTAACCCGCTATTAGATTTACTCATAATTTATTTAGTTTTAATTATTATATTTGATGTATATAAATGTATCACTCATATAACTCTTACAACGTCAAGCCAGCACTTCTTTGGTCTACCCCGCTTGTTCCGGCCCGGTGGAGGCGCCATGGCAAGACGTTTGTTACCTACGTAACATTCCGTCTGTGTGTGATCACTATTTTAGCTAAATACTAATAATGATACTAAAGAGGTTTTATGCTTATCGAATTTAAAAAAAAAATGCATTTGATAGCCCAATTTTTGACGAAGGCTCTTTGATATCATGATCTTTAGGTGCCGAGCAAATTAAATAAAAATGTCAAAACAAATGTTAAGTTAAAACGATGACCCTACATACCCAAGTACGTAATAACAACGGGAGAACAGAAAATTAACCACGGATAAAATCGTCAGTGTTTTTATAAACCTAAAAATCTACTCTCTGTACTGTAAATAAATGAGAGTCTTTATTTACAGTATAGAGTAATTTACAATTAAACAACATATTTTATCTACCATGCGTAATTAACGAGTAAAGTATAATTTTAAACAAAGTATACAATTTTAAATTAAAGAAAGAGACTGGAGCTCATTGCGCATTAAAAAATTCGTCCACATCGTTGTCAATTTGGTAAGTGTCTTAAGGGCTGGCATATTTTAGGCCCAAAGAATCAGCATTGCCATAACAATTACGTGACACGTGTATTATGGCAATGCTGATTCTTTGGGCTAAAAATACGCCACCCTTCTGGGCACGTAAAGAGTCTACTATAATTAGTTTATTACACCTAAAATATTTAATTATTTTTTCTAAAATATTTATAGTTTACTCGGTATTTCTGTGTGTATTCCTGCGTCAGTTATGCCTAGTAGAAAAGGTCGAATTGACCTTTTGTATCGTATACCGGGACATAGAACCTTATGGTGTTAAATTCCTATAAAAGGCACGTCAATCACGTTCCTAGTACTATATTTAAATATTTTAAATACGTCTCAAATACATGGATATAGGTACATCAAATTTCCTGTTCACATTTTCCTCTCGATGGAATGTTATACGTCACCATTATGAAGATAAAATAGTGTCAAATACTACGTTCTACGAAAGTGTTAACAGGGATTCCCTTGGTACATACTTCGTACGTTAGATTAACGGTATTTTATGTAATCATACATTAGTTAGCTCTAGAAGGACATATCGTGACGCTACTAGTGATGTTCTTAAGAAAGCAACTTGCGTAGTGCTCGAAACCGGAATGAACGTAAGACCTGCCTCCATATTGCGTCAGACACTCAATCAGAATCATTTTGAAGGATATGGATAGTCCATTGCTTCATTTTTTCGGACAAAAATCTGGTTATGAAAGTAAATAACGCAATGAATATTGTGTCTATGGGTTTATGCCTACTTCCATGGAAGAAGGCATGAATAATGAAGGCTGAATATTTATTTATTAAAACTTTATGCACAAAGAAAAACATTGTACAATGGCGGACTTAATGCCTCAGGCATTTTCTACCAGTCTACCTTAAGGTGATGCAGGGACAAAATATGGTAGGTGCAATGATATGAAAGAGAAGTTAAAGGAAATACACAAAAAAGAATATTATAATAAATACATACATACAAAATATAAACAGTAGAGAGAGATAAAAAAATATAGATAGAGAAAAAGAATAAATTATATGTTTGATGAATTTGCCTATTTCTTGCAATATTCAATTTACTGCAAATAGGTATAGATACCTAAGAATAATTCACTTATTAATGTATGTATAACTTACAAGTTAAAAACATGCAAATAAAATAAAGATAAAATCTAAATTGTATCATTCACACGATAAAACTAAAAATATCTTTATATTAAATAACATACCTAATTTGTAACAGTAGATATATTTTTAAACTTCAACTTCGTTTCTTCACTTAGGTTATAACCTAAAAAATATTTATTATCATGTGTTTGCCCAGAATAATAAAACAGTTTTATAAATAACTTTAGGTAGGTACGATAAATATGTAATTTCGGACTATTGTTCAAACAAATATCGCCACAGACCAATATAAGTAATATGTAATGAGTTTATGTTACCTATCTGGTTAATCTAGGTAAAAAAAAATGACAAATTACTACATACATACATACTATATAAGTACAATGCGAAATCCCGTGATTGTATTAAAACCACGTCACGGCTGCACTTGACATATTTGTTAGAGGACGAGACATTGACAATCTGGTTAAAACCAAACCTTTGGCATTGAATTCGTTTCGTGTTTTTATAACTCGGTTGCCAGATATAAAAAAAAACATCGCAAGCACTAATAATAATATAGAACAGTCGACCAAATATTATTACAACTTAATTTTAAGAAATGGTATTCTTTTCTGTGTTGTTAAAAAAAAATATTTATCAATAGACAGTGTTGTTACAATATAAACGACTTTTTGAACGACACTAAGAATTTGACATTTTTATTTTGATTTCTTAAAACTTATATTTATGTATTTTATTACAGTTTATTATTAATTGATTTTACCTACTTACCAATGTCTATTTCTGACTATTATGTATTTAGGTATACCTACCGTATTTAATAATAATAAGTGACTATTGTACATTTGTTTTTACATATTTTGTAAGTAAATTTTATTAGGTACATAAATATAATTTGAAAACGCAATTTAATTTAGCTGGATAAAAAAGTGATTTTATGTTTTATTTTAATATGCTTAGGTACTACCTTCTTCAGCTGTTACTAAATATAGGTTGAAATGCCACTTTTCATGTAAACACTAATCGTGTTGATACCTGCGTAATATACTAATTAGCTATTGTTTCAATTTGACCCTCGAAATTCCTTAGGTCACGGTGGGTGTGTACGAAAACAGTAATTATTATTTGTCCTGTCAAATATTTAACAATAGCCATAAATGGGGAATTTCGGTGGCATTCTAATACTGCAGCTAAATGACGCATTAGGTGCAAGATACTGGGATTTTTGAGTTAGGCATATAGTTAAATACATATATTTTTTTTGGAAATACCATAAGATACATGAGCGGGAATGTATGTGGATGACAGTATTAATAATAATATTACAATGCAATGTCAGCGCTGGGCTCTGTTTTGCATAGAGTCGCAGCATAATGCTGAACGACAGCCGTTTTGCGTGGATGTGACGCATGTTTCCCTCAACTATTTCTTATTTTTTGTGTTTTTGTAAACGTTTGCGTCATGTTTACTGCAAATAAACGTTTTTTCTTTCTTTCTGGCATATCTTTAAGTAGGGAATACTAAAGATACAATGGATGGGTGAACGATGATATGGTTATAAAAGGAGTGACTATCGAGATGACATAAAATAGAAAAGTATGGATGAAAAAGGCGTACTTGCTTTTGCGTTGAACCCAATCAATTATGATAGGAGTGTGATGAATGATGATAGTATCATAATTAAAACCAATGTTTTGAAAGGTCAAATTGAACTCAATTAGCCAGCTGATTGTGCAGCCTATTCGAAAATTGTGAAATAATCCTTGTCTTTTAAGACTGCTAAGACAATTTTTAGTTTTGCTATAATTTAAAAATTACTTAAGTTCATAATTCAAGTCGTTTATCAAAGTCAGACATTCGAACATATCTATTTTTATATATTTGGGTCGAAACGATCTGATAGGATGCCGGTTCCTTTCCCAGGCATGCCAACAGCCTACACTGATGGACAGACAGACAAATGGTGTGTTTTTTGTACAAAACTCGAGACAGATGTTAAGATAGCCGTGTTTAGGGACTTTTGAGTGTAAATACCAGAAAATTGCGATTTCTTAGAGGCTTATGAAAATTTATTTAATAGGAATGTAGGTAAGACATTCAAGTTTTTACTTTGATTGTATACAGTACAGTCACGTATGGCGTACGGTTATGTATGTATGTCTTGTTCAAAAAGTGCTGATTCTCAGCCTAATTTCAATAAATGATTTTTGATATAGATCTTAAAGAAAAATGAAATGATTTTCTTTTAAAGTACAGGTACACACGGGATCAAGTTACATTTGCAGTATGAGTGAATTTCACACTCTTTACCTGTGCCTAGGGGCTTTGATATATGATATAAGTTTTCTCTTACTTACATTTCCGTTTTTAATGGCTATCTAGTTATTAGTAAATAATTTAACCTAATATTCTGCGTTTTGTTATGTTACTTACTTATCATAAATAGTATTATATTCATGTGTTTTCTTAACTGAACAGTCAGCTGTACTGCTGGGGAGTTTCTTCCGCTTCTTTTTCTTCCCAGCAAAAGCACTAGGTAGTGACGAGGGGCGGGCGTTTTGGAGGACTCTCCAAAACGCCCGCCCCTCGTCACTACCTAGTGCTTTCTTTCTTAGTGCTAAGACATCGACGCACAAACGAGTGCCATGGATCCAGTACATGATTCTGAACCCCCCAATGGTGGAATTTTTCGTCGGCTTTTTCATGATTTAAAAAAATATATATGTATGTAGTTTTTTCACTTTAGACCGCTCATAATTGCTATACTTTTATAACCCAATAAGATTTTAAAGTAAAAAATAATTAATTCGCTAATTACACAAAAAAAAACTATCTTATCAGCTGATATAATAGTGTTCACATCAGGGATCGACGTCATACCTACAAACCCGCACAGCGGCATGTTTGCAACGTTCAAAGGCCGAGCCGACACTTTTTTTTTACACATTGTTATTTTTGTAACCGTTCATTAACGACATAAATGACTATCATAATTTTATTAGTGGCATGCCGTGTAGCCTTTTCGCGAAGTTTGCGTTACGATGTCAGATACAGCCTGTATGTACTTATTAATACTTTTCTTTCATCATCATCATCAACCTTTTTATCGTCCCACTGCTGGGCACAGATCTCCTCTCATACAGAGAAGGATTAAGAGTAATCACCACGCTTGCTAAATACGTGGTGGCGATTTCAGACTTAAAGTCCAGGTTTCATCAAGATGTTTTGCTTCACCTTTTAATCAGTAATTGGTGTCCAAGAAGAAGGAAGATATACTTTGAAAGTACATATACCTAGCTTTAAAAAGTTACATTGGTACTTGCCTGACCTGGAATCGAACCCGCAAACTCATTCTTGAGAGGCTGGTGGTGATGGGTTATGTGGCACGATAATTTTACAAGTTATGTGATGACCAAAACAAATGAAAATGAAAATTTCCTTTAGCAATTATACAATTTTTTTATTTGTTTATTATTTCAATAAAGAACAGTGGATAGCAGTTGAATGAGTTGGCGGAAATCGAGTGAGTGAATGTCTAGCAGTAGACTACTAGGTCTGATGACGAAAATATTCTTTAAAAGTTTCAAAAGAATTAAGTTATGACGTAGTCTTTATAAAAAGAGTGAGTAATAAGTATTCTTGTGTCATTCATGTATGTTAAAGGTCTAGCCGTAAAAACTTCGACCTCAACTCTTGATCAATGGCCCCTGTAGAACAGATGCCACAATTTTGACAATAACACGTGTAACAAATTATAGAAATTCTTTGCAAATTTTATTTCAATGACTATCGAAAAAGACGACCGCGTGAACCGTCTACGAGGGAGGTTTGTGGCAAAGTGAATTATTTACTGAATGCACTTTTTACTACATAAATCATGCGCTTTTATTTAGTAAACGACACTATAAATAAAGTTCAATGAAAAATGAGCGTGACGCTCATCTTAGCTTTCCCGCAAAACTTTTTTACTTTACTTCGTTTTTTTAATAATTTTTTTAATAATTTACATCATATACACAACACTCTAAAAACAGCATACAAAAACATACACTCTTTCACAGAACTATACACAGAACTTATGATAAATACTCAACAAGCCATACTGACTTATATTATAGTGAGATGTATCGCTCATATTTTAATCTATTTAATACCTAAATATTATGTGCCATCTTTATGTGTTCAATTAAATTATAAATGGATTCAATAAAGAATATTAACGATGACTTGGACACTCTTGGGCTCGACAATTCTTTTTCTTGCGATCCGCGGGAGTGTGCAAGTTATCTGGACACTTCTGAGAGTAATATTAAAATACTACATATGAATATCCGCAGTGTTGGGAAAAATTTTGATCAGTTAGTGACACTAATATGCATAACTAAAATTAATATTGATGTAATTGTTTTAACAGAGTGCTGGCTTAGTAAAATAAACAGGCCGCCCGTACTTACTGGTTACTTGTCACACGCGACGAAACTAAATTCAAACCAAAATGAAGGCATAATTATTTACACAAAAGCTAGCCTTGACGCCTCTGTTTGGGAACCCTGCTTAGTTAACTCAAACGCTCTAGTGTGCCAAATAGATTCTAGGTTTGCATTTGTTGCTGTGTACCGCTCTCCATCCTATAATACTTCTACACATTTAGTGAATTTTCTATCAAGCCTCAATAATATTATAGAGAGCCTCTCTTCAAATCCAAACATAGCACTAATTGGAGATCTGAACATCGATATAAAGCCAGGAAATAGTAACCCACATAGCTTGGAATATCTGATTGTAAACGCTTCACATGGCCTTATACCTACTCATTTCTTGCCCACCAGACTCGAAAATTGTCTAGACCACGTTTTATTAAAGTCAAAATTACCATCCGTCACATTGGTTCTTGAATCATACATTACAGATCATAAACCTATTATATTAATGCTAACAAATGCCAAAAAACACCAAAATTCAAAATTCTTTAAGTCTCATTGTAATTTAGACGCGATAAAGGCGGAACTGGAAAATATTGACTTCGCGGATATTTATGGCATGGAAGACACAAATGAGTCACTAAACACTTTTATATCGCTAATAAATACCGTAATAGTAAACAACACAAATGAAAGCATAATTCCTCGGAGACAAAGAATCTTAAAACCATGGATTACTCCCGGCTTGTTAAAGTGCATTCAAAATAGGGACAAAATGCATGTCAGATCAAATAAATCACCTAATAATACAACCCTGAAAACAACTTACAAGCGTTATAGAAATTTCTGTAATGACTTGCTTCGAAAGCTCAAATTAAAGTATGAAAAATGTGAACTTCAAAAAGCTCGAAGCAATCCTAGAGAACTATGGAAAACTATACAAGATATAACAAATACGCGTAAGGAGCGCAGCAGTCCCGACAACTTGTTGAGGATCACAGATAGTCCCCAAGCCTCGGTGAATCAGGTATGCTCATTTTTTTGTAACATTGGCAAACATTTAGCGGATGATATAATTAAAACTAGTAGGCAACCTACGACTCCTGGCTACAACGACTCATGGGAATGTTTGAGCCCGATTGAATCCCTTGTTTTGCTAGAAGTGAATGAAACTGAGGTCGATTCAATCATTTTACAATTACGTAGTAACTGTGCAGCGGGTTGGGATGGAATATCATCATCTCTATTGAGAAAATGTCGCCAAGAAATGGTGCCTCCTTTAACCCATATTTTCAACCGCTGCATTCAGACTGGTACTTTTCCTGACGCACTAAAAAAGGCTATCATCCTTCCGATTTACAAATCCGGGAACAGAGACTGTGTCAATAACTACCGACCGATCTCAATCCTACCATCGATTTCTAAAATATTCGAGAAGATCCTCAACAAGCAACTCAAAGGCTTTTTGAATAAACATCGCATCATAGCGGCTAACCAGTATGGTTTTAAAGCTGGGGTATCGTGTGAGGATGCTGTTCTGGACCTTACACAATTTGTAGCAAAGGAACTTGATAATGGGTCTAAATGCTTAGGTATATTTCTAGACCTCTCTAAGGCCTTCGACACAGTTTCTGTTCCCAAACTCATAGCAAGGATGGAGCGTTTAGGTGTGAGAGGCTTCGCACTGCGAATATTTAGTGATTATCTTGAGAATCGCTCTCAGATGGTCAGGATAGGTGATCATCTCAGTGATGAGGAAATTGTGACCTATGGCGTGCCTCAGGGAAGCATATTGGGGCCCACCATGTTCCTGATTTATATCAATGACCTTTGCAAAATGATTCTCCCGAACAGCAAAATATACGCTTATGCTGATGACACTGCAATCGTCATTTATGGACCTACTTGGGACATGGTTAAAGCAATGACTGAAAACGCTCAAAGCAAGGTCATGGGCTGGTTTCAGGATAGCCTACTAACCCTCAACTTAGGCAAAACGTGCTATGTTCCTTTTGCTATCAGACGAAATACTTTGCCTCCTAGGGATTTTACAATAACGGCTCACTCGTGCCGGAAATCATCTGGTGGATGTGAAACATGTAATTGCCCTACACTGGACAGATGCGATAGTGTCAAATATCTAGGTTTGCAAATTGACGAATGCCTTAGATGGGACAAACAGCTCGATATAATAACTTCGAGAATACTGCGACTCATCTACGTCTTCAAATTACTAAGAGAACCTGCTGATATGAGCACGCTGAAGATGGTGTATTTTGCACTGTGCCAGTCTATAATAGGATATTGCATTACTGTGTGGGGTGGTGCATCTAAAACGTACTTGCTGAGAGCTGAGAGAGCTCAAAGAGCCGTACTAAAGGTTATGTGCAAAAAGCCTTACAGATATCCAACCAAGCAACTCTATGAAGACTGTGGGGTCCTAACAGTTAGACAACTGTTCATTCTGCAATCGGCCCTCAGGACTCATAGAAGCATGCCCAAATCAAACCCTAAAAAGCGCACTAATATCCCATCTGGCGTTAAGCATAAAACTTCTTTTGCCCAACAACAATTTTACGTTTTAAGTAAACTTTTATATAAAAAGCTACATAAACAGTTAAATATACTGGACTTAAATAGATATAATTTAAAGAAAGACATAAGTCATTGGCTATTGCATCAGGACTATGTAGCGACGGAGAATCTGTTAACCTACATCTCTTAATATAAGATCATATACATACTCTAAGATCACGTCTCACACTTATATCCAAATATTATAGACTTACTATATTCACAGAATCACTACACACATACGTACAAACATACACACACACGAATAAATACACACACTCACACACATACTTACATACACACACTCACACACACACACTTCCACACACCGCAACACGCACATACACATATAAAATGCATGACTGCTGTCTCTCAGTTTTGCGTTACTTAGGATAATTTTAACTTCAAATTCATTTCTGTTGTTATTCCTTTTTTTTCTTCCTTTCTTTTGTACATCTGTTAGTTCAATTCACTGACACTGTTTTTGTCATGTCCTTATGGAAATTGTTTACAGAATCCATTTGGCTGAACCCTATCTTTTAAGATACAGGCAAGTCCTAGTTTAAAAGATAGAGGCGACTATTGCATAGTAATTATAAACTTTCCTTTTATGTAACAGTGTGAAGTGCTATGTATTTTTTGTGAAATAAATACTTTATTATTATTATTATTAAAACCTTAAACACTAGTTTAAGGCGTGTCAGTGTAACGTCAAATTGCTTATTGCTGTTTCATTGCTCCCTATGTTCGAAATTGTGTCTGTTTAACAACATAACTAACGCAACGAATGTTGTTCAACTGTCAAAATGAAACCCGTTGTAACTGATAATGTGTTAGGTACGCAATTACCCTGCTGGTCGCCGGCTACTCAGTCGCTGGCTACTGTGACTTATTATAGTTTAAATAGGTGCTTACGCACTTGTCCGACGGTCGCCCGAGCGACTTTGCCTATTTATTTATTTATTTATATTTATTAGAGCCACCAGTTATTGTTACAACACTTAAATGTACAGTTGATAATTATAAGTTCTTAGCTAGTTGCACAACATACTAAGGTAGCTACAGCGTACAATAGTGCTTATGCTTTAGTTGCTGAGGTACTTAGTCGCTAGCGAGTAGTCGACAGTACATAATAGCTCTAAACTCTAAAGGAGCAAATTATAGTGTTGTTTTTACACAGCTACTAAGGAATGTATTGGTGATGTTAGTAAATAGGTTTTAATGTGCATTTTAAACATCGTTACTTTCCTAATAAGATTCGTTTAACATGGTAATCTTATGTATTTATTATTGTGTACGTAGTTTAGAAGTGGTAAAGCTAGAGACGGGTTTTGGACTTTATCTAGAGATTTGTATGCATTGACAACCTTTTTTTATTTAACCACGAGGCAGCATTAACATTTGTTAGTTTGATATTCTCCTTTTTTCTCTACGTATATTGAACATGGGCTCTGCCTCGTAGCATTATGCTGAGCGATGGCAAATATGCGTGGATATGACTATTATAATATCAAATGGATTTAAGCCCCATTTATAAAACTATATCCTCCAACAACTTGCTTTTTATTTTTCCCACAAGTTGGTATTTTTAGTGCTTATTCCTTCTTTGCGTCATATTTACCGCAAATGTATATGTTTTTACCTCTTTTTTATTAAAATAAAAATAAGTAACCATAAACACCTCTTACCTACTTGTTCCAAAAATGGCGAATAAAATCACACGGATAATTTCATTACCTGAAAACAAAGAACAAACTATTAATAAAACAGTTCAGTTACTTCAAGAAAAAAACATAATGAGCAGGGTAAAAGCTTAATTCAATTCACTGGTAGCATAACAAAGCCTTCCTTTTTCAAATTGAAAAAAAAAATAAAACAACAAAAAGCTCGTTATTTTCAAATGACGCAAATCGCCACCGGAAATTGGCGTGTTAAACGCGTAGGTATCTATTGAAAGTTGCTCATGCGCATCGAACCGAATCTGGTAGTGTCAATTATCACAATGAGATAGTTGCGACATTTTTCACTCTACCTCCAGTTCAGCTACTGAATGAGTGGGATTATCATCATCCCTAAACCTTTGGATTATGTAGGTACAGCTGTGTGGTACCGAGCTTAGAATAGTACCAATCCATATCGTCCCGTGGGTGTCATAAGAGGCGACTAAGGGAACTCTCACCAGGGAAGCGGGCAGCAGCGCTTCTTCTGTGAAATATCTAATTACTGCGATACCCAACCCGCCTGGCAATTATTGCAAACGGGGATTATGGCAAACCTCCCCAAAGCAACGAAATCCGTAGGGGAGGCCTTTGTCCAGCAGTGGAACTCTGAAGAAGAAGAAGATTTACAGTAGGGTAATTGCGTAACAGAGAGAGAGGGTTCTTGTTCAAAATATTAAATAAGTATTATTATTATGCCTAATTTAACTTTAACTTCAAATTTTCCAAAATTAATTAATCGTATTTATATTGTTTTCTTTTTTAAAATGAAATTTGTAAAATATAATGGATTGGTATAATTATTACTATTATCATTCTAATTGCTAATCACACATTTATTTTAATATCTTTTTTTTTTTGCATGCACACTGATACTGCAATTGTAGGTATTATGTAAAGCAAGAAATAAAAGGCTTTTTATTTTATTTTATTTATTAATTGTGTAACACACCAAGGTTTCATTTTGGCAGTTCAACAACATTCATTGCGTAATTTATCTTGTTGAGCAGACACTTTAACGTTTAAGATATACGCAGAGATTAGCAATGCCTTTACCAACAATTTAATACTTCGATTCTATTTCTAACAATCAATTTCTATGCCAGCCAGGAGGATAATTACGTAACAGTAGCAAATACCTCAATCTGTTGAGCAAATAAATTTTTTGAACATATGAAGCAATGGATATCAATATCTTTCAAAAGGATTCAGATTGTGATTGATATTGTATTACGCAATTAGGATGCAGGTTTAAATGGATTTGGGCACTACTTTCAATAGATTAATAAAACCACAGTGTAATTAATAGTGGAGGTCAGTATCGATAAAACCTTGTTGCATGAATCTCAAAGGCGTTTACTTAGTTTATTTTCTCTATTTTCATCAAAGACCGAATTTCAAGCGACTTCTGCATATTTCCTAAGCCAACCAGGCAAATCAATTAAATAAAAATATAAAAATTATGCAAACACTATCATTATTATTTTTATATAATAATTAGAACGGTTTTTTATCGATACAGCCGAGTCGAAAGCGATTTTAAATCGAAACTGCCCGTTCACGAGTTCGAAATAATTTAAAATAGCAACTTCATAGTAGGCCAAGGTAATTGCAGTCAATGACGGTAATTGATTAAATTATGAAATAATCGTTTTGTTTAATTAAATCGTAAACTTATATATAAAAAAAAAATGAGAATGATGAATTTCTCGGTGGTAGGCCATAACATCGGCCGCCGGCAGAAGTTACCACCCACCAGACAAAGTTTGCCGCCAAGCGATTTTTCGTGTTGCGGCATGATGTCTGGTGAAGCCGTATGGAGGACGGGTCTGAACAGTTGTGTTGCGATGTGTTCCGGGTACGATGCGCCAAATGTTGTTGTGTTGGGAGTTTGGTCGTGGAGGGTCTTCAGATCAATCTCCCTATGGCGCATCATTGTTGGTCGTGTTGTTGGGTTTAACATTGCATCACCTCGCTCAACTACCGTCTTCCATCCTATTCGCTTAGTTTTTCTGAGTGAATAGGCTCTTAATAAACTAGCGCGCTTTACCAACAACGATCACATCACTGCTTACCAACAGGCGGGATTACGGTCAAGCGCTAGTTTATAATTATTAAAAAAAAAAAAAACAAAAAAAAAAACGTGTCAGACTCTCCAAATTCACTCTGACATGTGAGAAATTGTTTTGCTTTTCATTATTTATCTAAAAAGTAAATGGCAAAAAAAAATGTGGGATATCCATAAGAGATAGACATATACTATCGCGGAATTTTCTGTAGATCTTTTCAATGTGTACAAAATTTAGTAAATTATTTTGATTAATATCGTAGGCTTCATATCGTTAGCCTGCGTTTGCGATATAAGAGGAAAAATTTAATTATTTACACATTTCATTAGAAATCTGAAAACTGACAGTATTTCTCCACTATTTTATGGATGTTATTATACATATCAACCTTTCTCTTCAATCACTCTATCTATTTAATAAAACCGCATCAGAATCCGTTGCGCTGTTTAAAGATTTAAGATTTAAGCTTTGTTTTATACTACGTAGTTATAATGGCTATAATTATTTTAAATTATACAGTTGTAATCAGCCAGTAACTGCATTGATATTTAAGATAAAAAAAAAAGAAAGCAACCTGGTGACACAGCTTTATTCCAACTAGATCAAGCGCAGAACACGATATGACCTTTATTAACTCTTTGATTTTTTACCATTTATTTCGAGGTAATCTCAAACATAATCTCCTTTTGATCAATACAAAACAAAAAGTAATGTTGCTTAGATCTTTCCTTTTGATAGTTCTAAGAAACCAGTCTTAGAAATTACGATTAAGACAATGTTGTTGAGAGCATAAAAATAAAAGTCGTGGTCTATTTTATACTATACCTGTGTATAGCATAAAATAGAACACGACTTTGAACTTTTTTTTGCCGTGACAAAGATTTTTATATCCAGCAATTAATTAAGGCAATTTACCAGCACTATAATTATATTAGTTTGAGCAGCGGTGGCTTAGTGGGATCGGCCTCGGCAGGGACTTAGAAGTTGTTAAACGTAGATTCAAACCCCGTCAGGCGCTTTACTACTAAATTTAATACAATGTATATTTAATAAATAATACAAAACTAATACTTTGTCTAAATTATTTCATCACCACTGCTCTTATAGCGGTGAAGGAAAATATTATGAAGAACCGGCATTTCCTAGAAGCAAACCTTCGAGTATGTGACATCGATCAACCTGTACTGGGCACGTGTGGTAGATTACGGATCATTGACAAAAATGCAAACAAATTTTTGTCAAATGATTGCGACTAGTTGGGTTCGTTCGCACCACCCATTGGTCCGTTCGGTCCAAACGATCGCAACTAGTCGCAATCATTAGACAAAAATGTGTTCACCGATTAGGCCAAGTCTATGTCCCATGAATGGGAAAATTATAGACTAATTATGTATGTTATGAAAGTGCGACGGATTAGAAAGGTCAAGGACGGTTTTTTTTAATAAATACGCCTGATGGTAAGCAGTGATGCAATCGTTGATGGTAAAGCGCGCTAGTTTATTGAGCGAGGTGATACAATGTTAAATGTTGGGTTTAACATTGTATCACCTTGCTCAACTGCCGTCTTCCTGCACGACCAACGATGCTCAGCTAGAGAGAGAGATTGATCTGGGGACCCTCTATGACCAAACTCCCGACACAACAACATTTGGTGCATCGTACCCGGCACACATCGCAACACAACTGATCAGAGTATGAGCAGTTGTGTTGCGATGTAAGCCGTACGGAAGACGGGTCTGAGCTTTAGACCCGTCCTCCGTACGGCTTCACCAGACATCATGTTGGAACACGACGAATCGTTTGGCGGCAAGACTTTGTGTGATGGGTGGTAACTTCTGCCGGCAGCCGATATTATGGCCTACCACCGAGAATTTCACCAATGAATCTGAACACGATCAGTACATTTAAGTCGAGATCTAGAGCTGTTAATGTCAATAATTATTCAACAACAATGATGACAGCGACAGCTCTTCAAATCAGTTTAGATATGCCAATGGCGTACAGTTTTACTAGTAAAATTGGTGATAATAAATACGATGACGACAAACCAACAAGCAAAGACGCAAAGACGCAAAGATCAATGTATTTGATGATTGCGACACGAATGTTGTCAATGTAAGTACAGATGTTAATACCCTTAAGCTAACAACTATCAAAACTCCTAATAAACACATCAAACAATATTCGCTAACCTTCAGACCACATAATAATATCAAACAAATCTCCCGCTATTGTCACTGCTAACCACGCTCCGCTAGTTTTGTTTAGACAGACGTCACACTTGTAATTGGGGTAACAATATTATGTATACATAGTCACACAATGTATTATATATATGATGTAGAACTGGGCTAGCGATGACGTCAATACTCATTAACAGTGCAACGCATAAAACTACTGAGCAATGCAAATTTTATGTTGCGAATATTTTTCACCTGCAATAATGCAGGAATGTGTTAAGTGAAGAATACAAAAGAATACTCTCTATTTTAATTCTTTACAGTATATGAGGTTTGAAATATGACACTACTAATATTAAATTAATAGCAGTCCCCTTCAACATTAGAGATTTAAATATTGACAAATCTAAAAGAACGGTAATTTTACCATTAGGTAATTTTAGTAATTACCGTTCAAGTAAGCAATGATTCAATACATACTGTGAATCTTTAATTTAACACTTTCTTTTTTCGCTCTAAAGACATGAGGAGTCATGCCATAAAACAAGCACGTGTGACTCTTAAAAGAAACCTTTAATACGTTCAGACACGGCTGCAAGTGATTATATTTCACACAGCGACCAATGGATTTCAATTCACGAATTGTATATTTAGCACGGAACTGAGAATCTTTGACGACATATTTTGTGCTGAACAAACAAGTCTAACTACAAGTAAAATGTTAAAGTAAGTACATAAAACCAGTCAAATGAAACAGAGGTTGATGTTAACATCGTTACATATTTTGGCATTTACAAACAAGGTCAAATTTTTTGTTCCAATTAAAATTTATATGAGTTTTTTTTTATTGGTTGGAACTGGTTGGAGAGATCCGAACTTCATTAAAAGTTTTAAAACGAAATTAAATTATCTGTCTATAAAAATCTCAGGTTGGCTGTAGAGATTATAAGAGAAAACAAACTGTGACAAACATAATTATAAGAGTGGGCGATGTGAGAATTAAAGTCACTAAAAATAAACTTCAAAATGATTTGACTGATGATACCAATGGTTCAATTGCTTTAATTTAATATGAAAACGACGAACAAAATTCAATAAATCCAGTTCTTGGAACGCGGTCAAGAAAATACGAGACTGTAAATATAATAAGCATAAATCATAAAGATATGAAAATTTAAATGAATTCTTAACAGAATATGATAGATTACTATGAAAATGAATATCCAGAAACCGAAAGGCCGTAGGAACGTATGAGTAACTGGATTATGAAGGTCATGTTAGACTGGAAACCAAAAAAAGAAACAGAAAAAAGGAGGCGGATGACGATATTAAAAAGAATGAAAGATAAAATGAAGAATGAAAAAAAAAATAACAACGCGGTATAGTAAAAGGTAGTTCATTGACCTAATAACTAGAGCAAGGTAAGCAGGTGACAAGGAATTGATGACACAAGTGTTCATTGAGACATAACATTTTATGTGCGTATGTAGTGTGGACTACATTCGTCAAATTCTACGCTTCGATAGTAACCGATGGATAGACGGCCTGTCACTTTCGATTAAGTAATCAGAAATGACATAATTCCGACATAAGAACGAATGAACGCTTTGATTTAACTGAATTACTTGTTTTAGACGCGAAAAACACAGGCATTTAGCGAAAAATAAATACTAAAATGTTAGTTTTTGAAAACCCAAGTGTGACTTTAGTTTTGGTGTCTGAAATTAAGTGATAAGAACAAATTGATAAAAAATTATGGCATTAACAAATTACCTGAACTTTGCGCGATATCTATCTACTTCTGCCTAATAATATTCTGACTAGCTGCGAGTAAGAGGGTCTGTAATAAACAGCAGTACAACATTCTTCATCTGTGACCACAAAAAACTTGCTACTAATACAAATGTTCATCAATGACATATGGAAATTTCTTAATGAAAAACTGAACTAGGCAGGACATATCTGAGCCAAAATAGTACAAATGGTGCTCTGAGACTGTAAGGTGGGATCGCTTCTGACGACGTAGGCGGGTCAAGTTCTATAAGTTCCATCAAAATAGGAAGAAGGACGCTCTGACTTGAAAAGAATGGAAGGATGCTTTTGCGATAAGGGTCAGTTCCCTTAATTTAAAAAACGTTCACATTCTGATCTCAATCTCAATCTGTCAAAAATACGACTAAAATCCTTATATTTTTGGCAAATTTTAGACATTGTCACTAAGATGCGATCCGCCTAGATTATTAACGTTTTTAATTACGGATACCGCCTTCAGAAGTGGGAGAAAATAGGCTTGCAAAATATCTTCAGTGCTGAATATTCTACCATCCTTATATGTATAAGCTAACATAACACAGTCGTCAAAAAAGAAGTAACACAACTCCTCTGTGTACTCTGCAAATTATTTATCCTAATTCAATGACTTATTCATCAAGTTATTTGAAGTAAACAGCGGTTGGTTAGTTGCCCAAGCAGCTGTCTGCATCAGCAAATTGTGTCTGTAATGTGACGCATAATGTTTTACTGCTGGTATGCAGACGGCGTGTACTCTGTATTTACTAGCTAGTAATTATCGGTAAAGCTCTGTCCACAGACGTCGATTTCTCATACATTTGTGTGCAGATAACAAAAAAAAGATCACAAAAAACAATCAGCACTCAAATTGCATAACATACTTTCAATCAGATTCTGAATAATTTTGAAGGAATACTACTCCATTGTTTCATATGTTCGCAAAATTATTCCGCTCAAAAATGTAAATACCACAATGAATTGTTAATGAACTGTCAAAATGAAAGCGTTTGCTGCTGTTAGCGTACACGCAATTACCTTTGTAGTTTCAACTGTTTGAAAGGGCTTTATGAAACGCAAAATATTTCGTACTTTGAATTTTAAAAAAGAAATTAGATTTGTTTCCGATTATATCTGTTGCGATTAACAATTTGTATAGTTAGTCATTTCAGCACTGAAATTTAAAAAAAAAATATCTAGTTACCAGTTTATAAAACACCCTAATATTTGCTGAACGTAGTACACCTCTAGTGTGACATTAACAAAATATATTAACTACTCTAGGACATAGAGACACCCGCCAGTCAAGATTGTCAGAATCGATACAAATCTTAATTGCTTATAAAAATACATAAAATCGTTTTTGTACAATTAAATGAATAATTTAGTAAATAAAATTATAGATACGTACGACAGTAGGTCAAGCTACTCTTAACTGTCAGAAATTCCCAATGAACCGTGTGCCTTAATGCGTTAGCGATAAAATTGAAAATCTAATAACGAAACTTGACAGAACGTAGTAGCTTGAAGTGCTGTCGTCTCTACACTGTTTAGTCACGTTTAGGGAGCAATCTTGTGATCTTATACGCATTGGCACTTGTCTTGTTTCGCTCACTCCATAAATAAAACATTCAAAGGTATTTATTACAGAGTTGGCGTGGGTCCTTTACGATTCATTAAATAGTAGTTATATACTTATATTGTTAGTTAGGTAATTGACAGACTCCGTTGCGTAGTAGTAGCAAAGGAGGCGCGGTTTCAATCCCCCTGAACTACAAAAATTTGTATGCATATGAATATTTGCACTGGTCGAGCCTCGGAAAGAACGTTAAGCCGTTGGTCCCGGTTACCATACGAACATCTAAATGCAGTCGTTTCGGGTTGTTGGAGCCCTCAAAAGTCCAACAATTGCTCTAACTGCAATGCTTCGATATCGCCTTCGGGTTGTGGAGGTCAGACGGCAGTCGCTTCACGGAAAATATCGAAGTTTAGCTAAAATCAGCAGTTGGACTGGTAAAATGGACTCCAGACTCCAAAGCTGAAAAAGCTTCGGATGCGACTGGGATTAACGCTGAGATGATGATGATGGTTGTTATTTAGGGAATTAAAGAGCTCCGCGGAGTATGTACTAAACCGTTTATAAATAAAATGAGCAAAATTTTGGTTACAAACGTTCCTGTGGCGTAATGACGTGAAACTTCTTCTTTTCTTTTCTTTAGACTGAATACTACATCAACTCTTCAATGGCCTCTGTGGTCCGATACCACAATTTTGCCAATAACAAGTGTAACAAATTATAGAAATTCTTTAAAAAAATTATTTCACAATAATGGCGGATATCGCTAATGACAGTTAAAAAAAACGGCGGCGTGAGCCGCCTACTTGGAGATTTTATGCAAAGCCATGATATGGGGCGTGAAACTTCAACAGTGGCTTTCGTTTTGACAGTTCAATCACATTCAATGTTATAATTTGACGTCGTCAAGCAGAAGTATTATCAATATCGCAGGATATCCTAATTATAATTGCAAAAGTTTGTGAATATGAATGGATGGATGTTTGTTACTTTCATTCAAAGACTACTCCACGAATTTGGTTGAAACTTGGCACGCAGATAAAATAAATATATACGCACAAATCACACAGATTGAGCTGGTCCCAAAGTAAGTTCGAGACTTGTGTTATTAAACGATACTATATTGATAATAGATACATATATAGATAAACTTCCAGACCCAGGCCAACCAGGAAAACATCGTTTTCCATCATGCCCTGGCTCCTGCTCCTGCTACACGTCCTCCAGGCAGGCGTGTTGACCGCTGCGCCACGGAGATCGACAAACAAAACAACAGATAGTTTATAACCAGGAATCTTCTTCTTTTTCTTCTTCAGCCTATAGACAAAGGCCATCCCTAAGGCTTTCCACAATGACCGGTCTTATGCTGCCCGCAACCATCGGTTTCCCATGGCCTTCGCCAGATCATCGGTCTACCTTGTTGGGGGCCTCCCTACGCTGCATCTTCCGTCGGCCATCGGTTCTACGAGCAATGTACCTGCCCACTGCCACTTAATTTCAGCGACTCGAAAAGCTATGTCGGTGACTTTTGTGGATCTTCTCATTTCTGGCTCGATCGTGCAGAGAAACTCCGAGAACAGCTCTTTCGAGTTTGAGGAATACATGGAAACTTTTTATCTCGATGTTCCTAAGTTATCGAAACTTAGGTATGTATTGTGGTTACACCGCGGGGTGCAGCCAGTTCACCATTAATCCATTGCTTCTGATGGTTGTTGTGATTGTTAATGATTAAATGATTAGCAATTAAGGTGCAGGTTTTGATCGGGTATATTTCATGGGTATTTCCTTTATTTTATTATTTGACATCCCTCCTCCACGCACACAACTACAGTGAGACAAAGTAGTCCATTAAAAACATGTTATTTTGTTTACAATTCTCGTTTGTCGGTTAGACACGTGTTTTCTTGGATACTAAACAGTCGTAGGTATAACTCAATACCTACATTTGTATAGAAACATTATAAATTGCGTTCTGAAACTCAGCTGGACAGCATTAATGTTATTTATTTTATCATGCTAGACAACCACAATATATTTTATTTACGCTGTCGCATGTTAAACTGGACCTCTAATGTTTTAATCAGCTCCTTAAACAATTTATTTCATCGTTAATCTAGAGGTAGACATTTGTGGGATTCTTAGGGATATTAGAACATCAAGGGTTCTTTTAATAGGCATAACTAAAATGTACAAACAGCAGGTCAACCAACCCGAAACTGTCAAAAGTTCCCAATCAACCCTGAACCTCGATGCTTTAGTGATAAAGTTGAATGTCTGTTAAAGAAATTTAACAGCTTGATGTTCTGGATATAGATACTTATTTAAAATATTTATTCTATAATTTTCATCACTGGTAGAGCAATAGCGCACTAGCGGCTTGGCCGCAGCGGCCAGGTCGCGGCGGCCATCGAGATAGATACCTTAGTATGAAATCGACACAGAGCGCGCGCACCTGGTCGCACGCGACCAGCGGCCACACTCAGCCGCAGCGGCCAGCGAGATCGGAGCGGCGCGTTTGCGGCCAGTGTTCAGTCGCTGGTCGCTGCGGCCACTGAGATCTATAATATTGTAGTAAAATCACCAGTGTGCGCGCACTAGCCGTGGCGGCCGCACGTGTTGTAGAGCTACAGCGTGATTTGTAATTATCGCGATGTCTTTCGACACGGAAAGATTTATAACAGAAATCGAGACGAGGAGGGCGTTGTGGGACATGTCCTGTGAAGACTATGCCAACCGAGATATAAAAAGGATAATGTGTGACGGTTCCGGTGATAGATGGTCTTTACAGTTCTTCAAACGTAGACCTACTCATCCGTAAATATAAAATAATCCTTTTGTTCGCCTTTCACGAAGCAAGGGATGAACCCAATATTTTTTCCTTTTCTTTTTCCGCTTCTTACTTATACAACAGCACTGCTATTTCCTCAACGTCCATTTTGAAGCGCGCTGTACGTGCAACTGACGATCGTGGCCGTGGTTTTGGCCGCGTTGCAAATCGATCCCTGCGGCCTGGCCGCGCGACCTGGCCGCTGCGGCCAGGCCGCTAGTGCGCTACTGGCCTTAGTGTCTGCATCGACCAAAGTTTAACCGATAACGAATGCCAATGGCATCAAGCTCCCCTGTATATGTGAATGTGCTTGAAGTATTAATGAAATAAATATTTTGTACTTATATTGTCTGGATATTGGAGCCAATACTTCCAATCGAAAATCATTTTAAGTGCCTATAACATGACAACAACAATGTCAATCTATCTTTTAAACCGAGAATGCTATCGATTTCGATACATCATTCCATTCGATACCGCAACAAAATTAGTACATGACATCAAATCGTAACACATCAATCAAATCGATTAGACCGTAACGTTAACACCAATCAAAGCCCAAACCAATACGTATCACGTCCAATTATTCTTCTATGAAAACAAAAACTCAACCGAGCCGATTATCTTCCTAAATAAGGCTAGGAACGCGATACAATTAATCACTCGATTTATTAGTTTTAAATGTTACATACCTTACTCCGTAAACGTGCACATTAAACTTTTTTCGGCCGCCATTTTATTTTGTGGTTCGTAAGTGGTCGTAAGTAGTCGGGACTAGTTACGATTTGCCGAAGGTGTGGTTCGACATACGAATATAATGTTGGTCGCTAAATTAATTGAAGGAAACGGGTTGACATGGATCTTAGTGATTAGTAGATTATTATAGAAACGAATGGTCTGTTTCAAATGTGTAAACAAACTCTGTTCAACTAAAATATTTACGCAGTTAAAACTCATTGACGAAGATTGAGGTTATAAAAATAACTTTATTATTATTATATTTATGTTTGTATGGTCAGATGAATGGTACAGTGACGCTTAATGACGTATTATACGAAGTACATAGTTAAAATGTCATTCGACATAAAATTAGATATCAAATGACATTTTGTAAGGAACATGACGATACCAGTAACAAATATAAGTATGTTCAGTTTTTATAACTACTCTGATTATATATCTAATAAATAAAATATAAATATTATAGTATCTAAATGTACAAAATTATGGAAATTATTAATTATATGAATTCTACAAAAAATACCTAATTGCGTAACAAACTATTGAGAGATAGAGTTTCATATTGACAGTTTAACAATATTCATTGCGTTATGAAGGTTGTTGAGCAAACACATTTTTCGAAGAAACAGAGCAATGGATTAGCAATACGCTTGAAAATGATTCCAACTGACAGTAATAATGTATTACGCGATTAGGATGTTGGGAGTCTACTGCGGCGACTAGGTGTGATGGCACTGAGATTTTTGGTCCCTCACGAGCTACGCCCCCTCCTTCGCCAGCATCACTGTTTCTCAGAAGGAGTTGCCAGCCTGCTAAGTCCTCTCGCTCTAGTTCATTGCCTGAACCAGGGCCGGTCCCGAGAGATCGCCGCCGATCACCGCCATACGGACACAGCGGAGCTTCGCCCAAGCCGGGCAGACCTCTACGGTTTGCTCCACCCGTCCATCGTATCCTCAAGGCCATCACCACAGTGGTGAAACCCTGACGTTTCCTTCCTCCCTCCTCCCGAAAAAGCCGTGTCCAGTGCCGTCCTCTCTAACCAGTCCTCAAAGAGGGGTCTTGCCGCCGCTTGCAACCACTTATCATCTTTAGTCTGTTATTAGATAATAAAGTAATCAAACCACCAACGTACGTGGTTCTACCTAAACTTATTTACAGTCTCTTGTTTGTGAGAAAAGTTCATTGCTCCTTAATCTACACAAATAACAAACCCAAAGAATATAAACGCGCTAATCTCTGAAAATTCCAGCCAGATTTGAAAAAATATTTTGCATTTAATATCTTAATTGTTAAGGAATATTTAAGGCTATAGGGATAGTTGTTTCTAAAAGTAGCGTTAATACATTAGGTTCGTGTTTAAGGTATAGTGTAGGAAATATCCTACATACATAGATGTAGGAATATGTAATTTCGTTCCCTATCGAGCCCCTAATTCACATTTCGGTTCTGATTCATTTCCTTCACAATAATGTTGGAAACGAACTCTGAATCCGTTTAGGTAAAGACGTAAAACTCAAAGGTTTCAGTAAATAATTAATTAAAGATAGTATCTACTAGAATAACATAATCATAAAGGTATAATCGGTAACCTTTTAAACCGGTAACTTGGCAATAAATCTCACTTATTACCTCATTAGTTCCTACCTAGCAATTGATAGGTACATCCGTTTATTTATATAATTAATTTGTTAGAATTTCTATATTAATTGATTTAATACAAATAAATGTGCCTTAGGACACAGGTTATCTCTATGTAAACAGATTATCTAAAGAGGAAATGTGGTCACGTTGTGATTTGTGGCGTTATTTCTGTACTAACTTGTACTCCTCTGTTTCCTCCCTAATTGATGATACTAAGATAGATCTTAGTATCATTTATCTATAGATGATATTAAGAGAGGTATTAAGAAATAGAACTCTTTTCGCAAGTTAATTACTTACTAGGTGAATGACATTTCGATCTAGTTTTCCCTTGCTGTTCTCTCGATTTGTGGGTACGCACAGGGGGTGCCCTTAGCGTGTTGTCGCTTGTTTTCAAGTGCCTCTTGGCTTTAAATTCATTTAAGGCAACCACAGGATAGTCCGGTTAAGTAGCCATGACCTCTCAAAGTCAACTACGAGATGCCATAATAAAGTTAATGACACAAAATATATTTAAAAAAAAAAATATTCCTACTGAGCTAGTATTATCGTAAAAGAATTAGTTGACGAATGTTTGCTACGTTTATCTGTAAATTTCGTAAATATACTGTCGCACTTTCAACAGACCTCAGTGAAATAAAAGGTTAATTTTACTAGACTACTGACGTCAATACACTGGTCTGCTGACGTCAAAGAAGGCAAGAGAGGCATAAATACGGGTTTTATAATCTTAATCTTTCTACCAAGCCTTTTCCCAACTATTTTAATATCGTCCACTAATGTAATTGGATGCAGCGGTTTAGCAGTGTTTGGCATAAAGCATGAAGTCTATCTGCCCTCCACAACCCATTTTTTCATAATTATAAACTAATGCTTGACCGCAATCCCGCCTGATGGTAAGCAGTGATGCAATCATTGATGGTAAAGCGTGCTGGTTTATTTAGGGCCTCATCATCATCTCAGCGTATAATCCCGGTTGCTTCCGCGCCTTTCGCGTTGGAGCCCGGGATTCGCTTCAGGCGTCCGGTTTATTAGGAGCCTATTCAGTAAAAAAAAACAGAGTGAATAAGAAGGAAGGCGGCAGTTGAGCGAGATGATCCAATGTGAAATCTAACAACACGACCAACGATGTTGCACCAGAGGGAGATTGATCTGGAGACCCTACACGACCAAACTCCCGACACAACAACATTTGGCGCATCGTACCCGGCACAAATCGCAACACAACTGTAGGCCTAGTATGAGTTTTCAATACGAAACTCGTTCGATCGTATCGAGCGCGTTTGGCGCTCTCATTGGTTGAGAGTTCTTACGACCTTGAAGCGGGCCAATCGCTGAGTCAAACGCGCTCGATATGATCGAACGAGTTTCGTAATGAAAACTCATACTAGGCCTACTGCTCAGACCAGTCGCTTAACCAGACATCATGCCGGAACACGACTAATCGCAAATTATAATAATGGCAAATTTATACTAAAACCTAATCGCCACCGAGACTTGAAGACACCTAGAGACCCAGCTTATACAGCGATAACTATGTTTATTTATTTGTAACAGGAAAATCCGCAAATTATGAATACACTAATAAAATTAGATACAGTTTGAATATTCAACATTTTTTTCAAAACTATAGCCTTAATCGTTATTAAAATTATTACAATATCAAATATGTTGTTGTTGTATTTAAAAATTAATATTAAAGAGTGGACCACTCAGAAATGGAATGAGTTACAACAAACATCGTATCACCTAATAACCACTGACGACACATCACCAATCAACACTAACTGCTCTATGGCACATTTATAATTATTTCCATCATTGTCTCTGACTCTGACGTCAATTAGTTTTGTTATCCTACTCTGACAATTATCTATTTACTGAATGCATTGAACGCGTTTAACGCGTTCCATTGGTAAACTAGATAATGATGGACTTTCTATTTTATTTTGTTGTCTATGACGTTGCCATGATGTATGACTTCATTGAGGTTTGTAACTAGATCTTTGTGTTTAATGACGGATTATCTACCTACCTTGATACCTGTTCTCGATACCTAATGGCATTGCCGAAGTTTCGATTCGTTCACATAATGAATGATGAGCTAATTTTTTAAAGGTCGCAAGTATATATATTATACAAATATTTTTTTATGATCCGTTCAGATTCTCAAAATAAGGTATGATTGTGTCATCTAAATAAAAAACGATTGCTTTCAGAAAAATGATATTTTAAGCACGGTATACAAAACTTAACCAGTAGTTTTTGTTGTAAAGGTTGTTTGTAAAAGATCGCTCTTAGCGATAAGACATAACATGCAGACGTCGTGGTGGCCTAGTGGTTAAAATACCAGCCTCTCAAGTATGAGTGCGCGGGTTCGATTCCAGGTCAGGCAAGTACCAATGTGACTTTTCTAAAGTTATATGTACTTTCTAAGTATATCTTGGACACCAATGACTGAAGGTGAAGGAAAACATCTTGAGGAAACCTGAACTTTAAGTCTGAAATCGCCAACCTGCATTGAGCAAGCGTGGTGATTACGCTCAATCCTTCTCTGTATGAGAGGAGACCTGTGCCCAGCAGTGGGACGATAAAAAGGTTGATAATGATGATGATGATGATGATGATAAGACATAAGACCGTCTATTGTGTCACCCTTTATAAAATCTTCAAATTTATGTTCTGTAATTTATTTGGTGTCCCGAATATAAAGTAAAGATTATTCTATTATTACAAAAAAAGTATAACCTATACGTGCACTTTTGTTTTTTTTTTTTGGCTGGTAACGAGTGACCGAAACGTTTTAAACATGTATCTAGTTGGACAAACATTGACTGTACATGAGAGATGAAAAAAAACATAACTATGTGAAAGTTGTTCATTATGATGAGTCGATCAAGTTAACAAGAGTCATGTGATAGTGTGTGTGAGTGTGTGTCAGTAATTATCGGTCACTAATTGCCACTCACCCTTTACATAAAATACATATTTATTTTAAACTAGCAATAAATAAACACACCTACCAATAAAGCATAATTCCAAATTACGCAACCCGAATCACGTACACTCGCGCACAAAAATGGCGCGGCAAATATCAGGGACCACCGCGTAGCGTGCCTGTAGGTACCTATAGCCAGTATACGTGATATACGTACTAATAAATATAACTAGCACTTACGCGGTTTCATTAATTACTACTTTGTCCCGTGTTTAGATACAATTTTTTGATACTTAGGTCATGACATTGTGATTGTATAAATGGAACATTATTTTGATACTTAATTAATTTATTTGTGACTACCTACGCCCCGCGGTTTCACCTGCGTAAGTTTTGATCGCGATAATATGGAATATCGTGATAAAAACTATCTCTAAAAAGCCAAATTTCATTTAAAACGTGTAGTAGTTTTTGCGTGAAAGAGATACATACCTTTTTAATATTAGTAGGATTAGGCTTTCTAAACCCTGCAAGCACACTTTTGGATGGAATATTAAACATGTTTTCCTTTTTTTTATATATATATCTGCAAAAATACGGTCCATTTTTATAAAAAAATAAGTTAAATTTATATTTCTAAGATCAGTAATCATACAATTCTCAGTGGCTGAACACATTTTAAGTGAACATACAATACAACGGGACTATTACCTGTCTAGCCTTTTCCAACTACATACGTATGTTGTGGACAGCTAAATACGCGTACAATACGACGTACATACGTGACGACTATCTATCTGCCTTCCAACAATATAGTAAGTGGGTACTACAATACTCCTTGGTAAGACATTCAGACTTTTGACAACCCTAACGGCTCTCAAAGATATTCAAATCACAGCCGGGACATGGCTTAACATTTTTTATCAAAGCATGAATATAAAACCATAGAGATCACAAATACTATCTTAACTTGGCAATAATCCATAACAAAGTATGTGGTTTATTAATAATATAGGTACAGAGTGATGCTGACAATACGACAATAAATTAAACACCGTGTACCTAAACACATTCTCAGTCTACCCATAAAACATCATTTAAATATGTCGATTAGTTTAGTCACAGGAAATTATTTTTCATTTTTAACTTTTTCTAGATGCATGATGTACATATTGATAAGGAAGCGCTTACAGGTTAATGACCACCGCATCTTGCGGTACCAAACGTTAATAATAATGCCGCGAATAAAGCAAGTCGGTACAGAATCGTGCCGTCGCCGATTGGAGGTCAGTGAACCAATATTTTTAAAGGATGTTTTATTCCGTTTGCCATTTTATGCGATTTAGTTTGTTTAAAAATGTAATTTTTTTAATTTTTGATGCTAGGTTTTTTCTATGGTTTAGGATTATTTCTATGAACCAGCAGTGTTCGTGTTTTCATTTATTGTCGTATTGCCAGCACCACTCTGTATATTATGGTACTACAATATAATAAGATGTATGTAGAAACGTGACGCAAATTATTTGTTCTGTATGTTAGTACTTACTACATAGTTTTTTTATAGTCACAACGCTGAATCCAATGTTTACCTACTCTTTATGATTTACTTGTGTGCATAGATAAAACACTTATATGTATGTCTACTTTCTGCGTCCTCAACAACCTTTATTGAATTGTAACAAAGCAGTCTACGTAAAGCAGTGCTGGGTCGTGATAACAACAACTTATGTGGTCGTGGATGCGAAAACTTACAGGCATTTAAAGGCGATTAGACTTCTCTTTTTTTGGGACGGGAAATCATCAAATTACCTCTCTCGCCCTGGGCGGAGGGGAAGGGCGTGTCAGACTTTTACTGACTAAAACCCACCCGTGTTTCTTCACTTGCCTGTGCGACGGCCAGGGCCACGATTTCTTTTATAACCAACTCGCAATCCTGACCCAGGAGGCATCGGTCTTCGCGGACCCCGTCACGATGTGCTGACATCTCTTTGAGGCGCGCGAAACTGTCTACTCGACAACGTAAATAACGCAATGAATGTTGTTGGACTGCCAAGATAAGCCCCATTGGTACCATATGCACACCGGGTGGCGAGCTGCCCACTGCTCACCGCCCGGTGACAAGCCCAGGGGATTAAAGACTGCGAAGCATATACTGAAAATGGTAATCCACGGATATTTTTGCCTCAAGTTGAGGCTAACACTAAAATGATTTTAAAAAAAATCGCCGCACGCTGTCTCTGTTTGGATGCACATTTACTTCGTATAAATAATTTCAACATTACTCCTCTCACAACGGTGACGGAATATACCGTGCGGGTTTTATGCTCTAAAATAAAAAATAAAAATCTAAGAAGTGTGACATCTACCTACCTACCGCACTGGGCCAGTGTGGTAAATTATAGCCCAATCCTTGTGACCGATACGAGTACATTATAAGCTGATAATGAAAATTTTTGCACCGAATCATTGGGAAAAGACATTTTTTTTATTTTTTATTTTATATACTCGAACTTAAGACATAATTATACTTATTTCAATGAAATCGTAAGTATACAGGATCTTTTGCATCGTCAAGACCTCGGCGTCGGTCAGTTATCCAGAAATTTCAAGCTTTTTGCCATTTCCAAAACGTAGAACTTTATGGAGAAGAACTAGTAAGAAACTTAAACAGGTATAAAAACCACGTTAGTGTTGCAAAGCTTGCAAAAAACCATAACGTTAATTAAAAAATTTATGAAAGAATTAACAGAATCGATAAACTAGCGAATGTTAAAAAATAACTGAGCAATTAATACTTCAGCGGCAAACACATTGTAATAATTTCAGGGTGACACTATACACTTAATTTCGTGTATTTTTGCGAAGAAAAACACAATTTATTTACATGACATTTTACATAATTAAGGCTTACAGCGGAATTAACAATAAAGTGTTTATTTAAACGAGACAACAGTTAACAGAACAGAAGGTAAATGCCAAGTCATAATATTTACAAACACACTGACCATGTGACCATAAAATTACCTTAATATCTCATCAAAAAACACTGAACGCCATCGAGATAGAACAAAGCTTTAAAATAAGAACATCTTTTTGATTCTTTCGATCTCTTTTTAATATGTATTCGTAAGTCGTAAAACTGATTTAATAAATTCAGTGACGCCAATAAAAAAAAACAAAAATTAAGATTGGAACACCGCATACGTTAAGGAAGACGCATCGTGAAGCTGAACGAGCGCACATATCTAAGTATGCATTCCACATAAAATTGTAGTTTTGGACAAAAGCTAAACATAACTGAAAATTATGTGGTTAGTACCTTATAGAAAAGATATTTGAAAAAAGAATTAGAGTGAGAAACCGAGAGAGTTATATCATTCTTCTCTCTCTTGAAACAAAATGATCCCAAACATGACGCGTCCTTAAAATTTTCGCTCCCACTCTTTATTCAACTATCAATTCGCCGCGAAAGGAGATTTAATTCCAAAACAACATGCGTTGGTAGTAAAATTAACGTTTCATTCTTATTGTTTAAATACGGAAGCAGTCTTAAATCGAGCAAAAGAAAAAAATTATGACGCAAGTGACGACTGCGTATAATGACGACGGATTCTAAATGTTATTACTTGAGGACAATACATGACAGACCGAATGACGTACGACACTTTTAAAGTATAACAAAATGGTTGACGGACTTCACCCCGGTGTGAAAGATAAAGATAAAAAATAATTTTATCTGTCAAACGGCTGTTTACATAAACTAACTAATTAAATATGCAAGCCATTTAGCGTCCATAGCGTTTTGCTATTTGTGGCGTACAATATTATTTTTTTCTTCTTATTATATACATAACTAGCGGCCGCCAGCGACTTGGTTCGCGTGAAGTTGGTTATGCTCCGCTCCTATTGGTCAAAACGTGATGTTACATAGCCTAAAACCTTCCTGGATTAATGGGCTATCCAACGCAAAAAGAATTTTCCAAATCGGACCAGTAGTTCCTGAGATTAACGCGTTCAAACAAACAAACTCTTCAGCTTTATATATTAGTATACATTTAAAATTTCTTTAAATAATATAAAACAAATAAATCATTTTTATTTAATCATTTATTTCATTTTCAAGGTTATAGTATGTATACTTCGCAAATAAATCAATTAAAATAAACAAATAAATAATAATTGATTTGAAGATATTAGTCACAAATTAATTAAATTAAAAAAAAATGTCACTCTTCGCATGAATCCCCAATTTTTTTATTTTTTTTATTTTCTTTTAAACAGCAAAAAGGATAGGTACATTAACTGCAGAGATAATTTAATAATTTGCCGGAGTACACACGGGTGGCACCGTAGGCAAAAGGTACCTAAGAAATATGCTCGAAATTTATTGTTAATATATTTGTAAAAAATGGTACTACTTAAACATAACTGGCACAATGTGAAACGACGACTTGAGGTGTAGGTCTGTACCTCTAGACGTACAGGCGACAGCTTTTCAAACTAAGCTACTACAATCTGTCAGATTTCTTTATTAGATTTTCAATTTTATCTGTAAAGCAGCTCATGGTTTATTGGGAATATTTGACAATTTTGGGTAAGTTGACCTGCTGTCCTCTGTATTCCTCTGTCTAATACTTCGGAATTACAGGTCGTGGTGGCCTAGTCAGGTTCGATTCCAGGTCAGGCAAGTACCAATGCATCTTTTCTAAAGTTATAAGTACTTTCTAAGTATATCTTGGACACCAATGACTGAAGGTGAAGAAAAATATGTTTAGGAAACCTGAGCTTTAAGTCTGAAATCGCCAACCCGCATTGAGCAAGCGTGGTGATTACGCTCAATCCTTCTCTGTATGAGAGGAGACCTGTGTCCAGCAGTGGGACGATAAAAAGGTTGATGATGATGATGACAAGTGTGATGTTATGTTATTCATTAAATAGCAATGGATACAATGAAATAAAAAAGTCTTTATTGTAGATCCTTTATGATATTAAATTATAAAATTTAAAAAAGTCTTTGAATGTAGCAGAACCTAAACTCAGCACCGTTACTATGAATTATTAAATAAATAAGTATGTATATTCATTAATGACCATCTACCGCATAGATACTTATACCTAAATGGATAGTTTTCGAAGCACTTTCGAATGGGGCCGTTGCATACGTCATTGTGATGACATCATTTGGCTGCATAATCTACTGCTCCCGTTAAATGTCTGTTCCGGAATTATTCATAGGTTTCATCATCATTTACTTATTCTTTCGAAACCTTTAAAACACTTTTGCTATTAAAACAGTACTTGTGTTTATAAACATGACTTTATCTAGCACCTTAATTGCGTATAAAAAACACACAGAATTATTTTGAAGGATATTACTTATCCACTGTTCCATGTGTTTGAAAATTCTATTTATTCAACAGCAAAAATAAAGCAATGTACATCTAAAATTGTCAATGAAATGAAATTGACAGCTCTAGTGACATTGCGTACTACTTGTAGTGTTTTATCCAATAATCCTGCCAATATTGATCTAGGATGAGCATTGTTATACCGTGTGGTACCGGGCTTAGAATAGTACCAACCCATATCCTCCCATGGGTGTCGTAAGAGGCGATTAAGGGATTTCCAACCCACCTGCCAAGCGTGGGGACTATAACAAAAGCCATGTAAGCCTTGGGGATGCGCTTGTCCAGCTGTGGATCTCTATAGGCTGAAGGAAATGAGGATTGTATATCAAGACACATTTATTCTGATAAACTTTGCAGTAGTTTCATCAGCGATTAACAGATGAACGTTTAAAAATAAAAATCCATACGAAGACTCCTATTTAGCATAGAAATCGCCTTGCTGATAACAAGCTTCGATAATACCACTTAGGGAGAATTGACCATACTTTAGATAATACTGTTCGCATAACTGTCCTCAGTATAAGCGCAGTTATGCATTAGAATAATAAGTTATGTGAAGAGTGCACTTCAGTATTTTACTCAAGACTTGGTTTGCAAATAATATTCTATGAACAACTTGATAGGCGATGACGTGGCGAGCTGGATAGGTTTCGTCAAAACTGGAAGAAGGACGCGTGGGCTTGCGAAAGATGGGAAGAGTGCACGAAGGTCTTTAACATGGAGATGGACAATGCAGGCCATTTAAAAAAAACAAATTAATCAATCATAACTATAGACAAATCAGGATTCTAAGATCAAATATAAAATACCAGGAGATTCTAGGCCCATTTTCTTGAAACTCGGCATGATGCCTTGTGAAGCCGTACGGAGGACGGGTCTGAGCAGTTGTGTTGCGATGTGTGCCAGGTACGATGCGCCTAATGTTGTTGTGTTGGAAGTTTGGTCATGGAGGGTCTTCAGATCAATCTCCCTTTGGCGCAGCATCGTTGGTCGTGTTGTTGGGTTTAACATTGCATCATCTCGCTCAACTGCTGTCTTCCTTCCTATTCGCTCAGTTTTTCTGAGTGAATAGGCTCTTAATAAACTAGCGCGCTTTACCATCAACGACCGCATCACTGCTTACCATCAGGCGGGATTGCGATCAAGCGCTAGTTTATAATTATATTAAAAAAAAACTATTTTCATGAAAATATATTGTTACTCGCAAAAACAAGAATCTGCACAGTACCGACCTATGGTACCACCTTTTGCATATAGATTAGGTAATGATAAATGCCTTATAAAAGCATTTAACACCTACCCATGTGCTACATACGGCAGTTCAGCTAATACCTAAGCTAATACGCTTGCTTTACATAGGCTTTATATATGTACATTCTATGTAATTAGAACAGCTATACAGCTGTTCCACATTAACTACATAGTCAATGTAGAACATTCCGTGATCATGTTAAATGGAAATAGGTAGGTTATGCGATGTAATTATAAGTATTTTAAATTAGATTTCAGTATTTTAATTTAGATTTCACTCTTTTAAGTTTCGTTTCAGACATTAAATGAATCGAAATACTACACAAACAAGGAAAGATAAAAAGGGGAACAGGAAAAGGCAAATAAATCTACACGGTGTACTAAACATTTTTGAAAAATGTAATTGGCTTGAATCCTAAAAAATAATTTAATGTCCGTCAGATAGCTTTATAAAAAATATTGAACACGTATTTTTTATTTTTTCTTTTATTCAAATACTTAGGAAGATATATTGATTTGAAATATCGCATGCCGTCACACCGTCGTACAAAATATACCATGGCGTGACGTAATTAGCCCCCACTCCGTAACTTTAATACGCTATATCTCGGTAATTTTTGGTAATTACGACAAAATAAAAAGTACGGGTCTTAATTTTTTTTATTATCTGTAAGACGGACTAATTATTTTTTTTGATTTTCATACCTTGGATACATCCCTATTGTTAGAAGGTATGGGAACAAGTCAGATACCGAAAAAATATTTTTTTCCGTTTAGCTGTTCTGTGTTTATTATTAAAATGGCTTAAAGGAGTCGGTTGAAGTTTAGGACACAGATAATTTATACTTAGGGTACTTTCATGGGGGTACCCAGCTTTTGGCCTTCGGGGGTCAAGCCTAGAGGGGTGCAAGTCAGGCTTTCGGCAAGCCAAATTTTTAGAGTGAGTAATCTTTTTGTGCTATAGTCACACACGGTGTTTTGGCAATTACACCGTACATTTTATCAGTGTATACTGCGTGGTTTATTTATAAGTTAAAGATTAGTCCTTATTTATACTTTGTTTAATAATGAAAGAACATGTATGAACTACATGTTCGTGTTAGATTTCCAGGGTGGGGACGACGGCCCCCTGCCCACACCTGGGTACGCCCATGGGTACTTTTAATCCCAGCAATACAGTGGATTCCCCTTTCAAAATGTTAGTCCATAATAAGCTAACAAAAATTGTACAATACCATTTATTCTAAAGCTATTTGAACAACACGTCAGTGACGTCATTTGTGGGTAATGTAGTGGTCAATTCTTCTAGGAAACCGTAGGGGTGCAAACATAAAAAGACAGGTTACCAATACAGAGCGCGGGTCGATACCAATCGATGCTGGTAATATTCTACCGTGTATTCTTACTCATCCAGCGACAAAGAAACAAGTTTATATTTGGTAAACCTGTTTCTTTTTTGAGTCGCCTGCATTGGTAACCTGTTTTTTATGTTAGCACCACATTAGCTACAAATGACGTCACTGACGCGTTCCAGAAGTTATTCGTATTTCCTTAGAGAGCATTTTTGATACCTTATAGCCAAACTACACCTCTGCCATTTTACTTACCTATAGCTGTCATTACGATCGTCTAAAGGCGGCCACAGCTCTTTTAGGAAACCTTAGACTTAGAATAGAATAGAATAAAACACTATTATGTACACTATATAAATTACAGAACATAGATATAAAGATTTTACAAAAGGTTTTGGCGGGAAAGTCAAGCTGAGTGTCACGCTCATTTTTCATTGGACTTTTAAAATTATTTATAGTGTTGTTTACTAAATAAAAGTGCGTGATTTATGTAGTAAAAAGTGCATTCAGTAAATAATTCATAAAGAACAGTGAAATATCGCAGCATAGTGGTCACATCATGACTTTATCTCAAACCTTCATCGTAAGACGGGTCACGCGGCCGTCTTTTTCGACATGAACAATTCATTACATGACATTGGCTAAATGCACAAACCGTGCGAAGCCATAAAGGAAAGAAAAAAAAAATTTACAAAGGGTGTATTTTTGATTCGCGTAACTTTAATGCTTCGCACTGCAACAAGACAATATTGAAGATAGGACTTTGTTCTTGGGACCCGTCGATACATACAAAAAGATTCTGACGAATACCTCCTACTTCAAGTTGGTTAAAAATGAGACCAGAAAAAGCTCTGTTGTCCAAGAAACGAAAAAATTAAATCAAACATCCTGCTTTCCTAATTCATGGATGGAATAACCACTAACCACAATACAAAGAAGAAAAAAAACCTTTTGCCACAACAGAAATATTAATGTATTTTCCATAAAACAGGAAATCAAAAACCTGACGTAAATTAGAAATATTTTCTTTTCTTTTTATCGACAGTTAATTCCAATAAGTTATACGGTTATACCTACTATATGCAGGCACCTTCGTAACTTAATTTAGTCATAGATTTAAACACTTATGCGCAATCCCGCCTGATGGTAAGCAGTGATGTAATCGTTGATGGTAAGCAATAATGCAATCGTTGATGGTAAAGCGCGCTAGTTTATTAAGAGCCTATTCACTCTAGCCTTGAAGACGGACTCAGTCGGAATTGTAGTTAATCAATTGAGGTCAAACGGAAACACTACCACTGGCAAATTATTCCAGCCCCTTGATGTACAATCAAGGAGCTGGAATAATTTGCCAGGATAAAAGAATTATTCTTTAAATCCCCACGGCCACGGTTTCTGTTTTAACCAACCCGCAACCATGACCCAGAAGGCATCAGTCTTCGTAGACCCCGTCACGATGTGCTGATATCTCTTTGAGGCGCGCGTGAAACGCAACGCGCCGTCGATTCGGGCCTGGTCCTTACCGGGCGGCGAGCTGCCCACTGCTCATCGCCCGCAAGCCCGCGCCTACGGTGGCCGGGAGTTCGTTGTCTCCCGACCAAGTTGAGTGTTCACACTCATATCTCATGAGTGTCATTCTCCGTACATTAACATTCATTACTGGTCGTTAGAAACCCGAACGTCTGACAATCAGTACTACCCGGAAAGTAGATTGTGGAAGTCCGAGAGGTAGTTACTCCATGTTTGCAAAATCCTGGAATTCAGCTGCATGTTAGACTAGAGGCCAGCTCCAACATATTTAGTAAAAGGCTAGACTAGATGACGATCTGTAACTTATAGTGTAAATAAAAGTATTCTTTTCTATAAACCGCAGGTATCATCAACCATCATTGACGGAACATCATGATATGTGTATATCATGATGAAGATGATAGTGTTATCATCATCATCCACGGTCTATTGGAGACCACCATCTCTTGAATCTTGCAATTTGCCACAATCTTGCAACCTTCATTTTTGGTAAATACAACGTAATTATTTAACCTAGCTGTAAGTGACAGCGGCCTGTATTCCACAACGAGAACCTAGTGCGGCCTGACCGTAATGTACCACGGGGGCCTTGTACGGTCTGGTTGTAATCTACTACACTCAAACAACTGATTTCGACCCCCGACAATCACAAGAAGAGTACAGCTACTCTATTTTTAGCCAAGAATCATTCCAAAGAGCCTCCAACTCAATTAAAAGTAATAAAGATTGACATCATACTCAAGCGGCGTTCTGATTGTTAGCATGTGTCATTTGATAACCGCAAGAATCCAAGCAGTTGGTTTTTCCCAAGGAACTTACATCTAAACTGGAATGTGAACTATCGATCAAAACGCGGTCCGACCGAGATAGCTTCACAGTAGCCCTCTATGCTTGTTGTGTAGGGTGGTATTATAATGGAATTTATAAGGAATGTACATACGTAAAAAAAAATTTTTCACTTATATTACCCGAGTTTTAATGAATATTCAGGTATGGATGCGAACTATTTAATTTTATTATTTAATTTTAAAAATATATGAATATATTGATGATGTACGGACGACAGCAGGTCAATCTACCCGAAACTGAACCTTTAGATAAATAAAATATCTGCAAGAAAGCAGAATTTAATGTCATTGTAAATATCTAATAAAAGTCACTTACTTATTATGCACACAATGACTAAGTGCACATTTATTTCAAAATTTATGGTCACCCTACATACAAACAATATAACATGTATATGATTACCGCAAAAAACTTACTTATAGAATGATATTCGGCATCCAGAGTATGACTCACTATTGCAGCCATTAATAGCACCCTCTTTCACCATATTTTTTCTAATCGAAATTGTTGGTTACAAACAAAATTACAAAATAAATTCGGGTAACACTTGAAAGAGACAGAGGGCTACTGGGACGCTTTCTCCCTCGGACCGTGTTCTCTTCAAATAAAGTTTTATTTCCGATCGACCTTATTGCTCTTGCGATAGTCTTCTTTTAAATAAGAGACTTATGCAACTTCAACTACAACTTATATTAAATCAACAATATATTTAAGGTATTAAATTGGATAAAGATTAATGTTATAGCAAAAATATATAACAAAAAAATGTTATTGTGGGATATCCATAAGAGATAGACACCATTGCGGACTCTTTTGTAGACCTTTTCATTGTGAACAATATTTAGTACATTATTTTGATAAATCTCGTAGGGTTCAGGCTGCGTTTCACTGTAATCGCGGAAAAAAATGTATTTGTCTACGACATCACATTAAAAACCTCAAAAATAATAGTACTGCTCCACAATTTAATGGATGTTATAAACCTTCCTCAATAAACACTCTACCTAGTAAAACAAACCGTTGCGGAGTTTTAAAGATTTAATCTTAAAAAGGGACACGGGGAAAAAGAAAGTGCAAGTGTGATATTTCAGGAACGTTTATACTAAGATCTCAGTTTTAATCTTTTTACCCTACATTATTATCAACCATTTTTTAACCTTAATTGTCGCTGATGTGATAGCAAAGGTTACATTTTGAACCTTTTTATTTGTAGGAATCTACTTTCCAACCATCAGCAGCATAACATACTATTAGTAAGTTTCATTTTGACAGTTCAACAACATTCATTGCGTTGTTTAAACCCGTTGCGCAGACACATTTCGAACATACGGAGCATTGAAAGAGCAATATGCTTCAAAATGATTGCAATTCAGAGTAATAGTGTGGAACGCAATTAGGTATTACAGTATTTGAGTGCAACCTTATTTCATCGTCATACGTCATATTCATCCTTAGGTTATCTTTGCCCAGCAGAGGTATAATTATAGTTGAAGGGGTAGCGAACGCGCAGATACTCCACGACCACGTCGTGGAATATCTGCGCGTCCAGACTAGACTTTTAGGGTCGAAAGGTTGGAGCCGCATCACAACACTAACTTCAAGTCGTTTGTGGTACGCGTTCCGATACAGCATCTCGAGAAATTCCTCAAAGAAGAGTTCTGGCCGAAAGGTGTTTTGTACCGCCGGTTTCGTGGCGTTACGTGACACTAAAAGTCAGCGAAACACGACGCCGACACTTCGTGCACATATTCTGTAGATAATTATGTTATATGTATTTTATGTATTTATGTTAACACTAGCTTTCCGCTTCGGTTCTATCGCGTTCCAAGAGAACTCTTCAAAACTATCCTATGTTATTTCTCAAGGTCAACTCTATCTTTGTGCCAAATTTCAATAAAATAAGTTCAGTGGTTTAGACGTGAAAGCGTAACAGACAGACAGACAGAGTTACTTTCGCATTTATAATATTGATATAGACACTATTGTATATGTTTATATGAGTAAAAAGTCGTGGTGGCCTAGTGGTTACAACACCAGCCTCTCAAGTATGAGTGCGCGGGTTCGATTCCAGGTCAGGCAAGTACCAATGTAACTTTTCTAACGTTATATGTACTTTCTAAGTATATCTTGGACACCAATAACTGAAGGTGAAGGAAAACATCTTAAGGAAACCTGGACTTTATAAGTCTGAAATCGCCAACCCGCACAGAGCAAGCGTAGTGATTACGCTCAATCCTTCTCGGTATGAGAGGAGACCTGTGCCCAGCAGTGGGACGATAAACAGGTTGATGATGATATGAGTCTTGATGACTGAAAGAAAGGAATAAATAAAATAAATAATTTTAACTAAAAAATAGTATTCCTCTCTCTCGCAGAGAGCGCCCTGAAGCAGTGAAAACATTATGTATAAAACGTTATGTATGTATTATAATACAATATAATGGCTACTCGCCAATTAGAAACAGTCTTCTAATCTTCCCAACAAACAAGTTCTTTGTGTGTATTTTATTAAAGTTTGAATTACGGACGACAGCTGGTCAAACTATCTAAAAGTTTCAAATATTTCCACTCAATCTTGAGCCTTAATGCTTTAAGCATAAAGTTGAAAATCTGATTCAGAATCAATATGATTATAGTAGCTTGATGTGTTGTCGTCTGTACATAGTTTTTGACAGTAATATTACAGGAAAAAATGAAACTAGTCCGCAAAATATAGAGGTGACATTTGGAGCACGTTTTTCTTATTATATCATAGCTAATCACTTTGTTATCACACGAATGGAGCAGTTTTTTGTACCTTTTTTTTTGGTACACTAACAGCTTTTCGCTTGGCCGTTTCTACAGCGAACATCAAAGGATTAGAACGATTCCCCTGCGGCGGTCTTACCGTCAGATTATAATGTAAGTGTCTTTTTTGGGATTGGAAATCATCCAGGGCGGAAGGGCGTGTCAAAATTTTATTGACTAAAACACATTCGTGTTCCTTCATTTGCCTGTAGGCCACAACGCGCGGTCGACTCGAGTCTGGTCCTTACCGGGCGATGAGCTGCCCACTGCTACCGTCTAGAACGATTCCCCTGCGGCGGTCTTCCCGTCAGATTATAATTTAAGCGTCTTCAAGGCTAGAATGGACAGGCTCATTGAAAACTAGTGCTCACCGTCGACGATTAGGGATTGTTTGTTAATTAACTTGTGCTTGACCGCAACAGATATAATATAACATTAGCAAGTAATGCAATAACGACAATGTAAGAGATCAGTAGCAAATATTAAGTAAAAGTTATTGATATTAACTTAATAAAAAAAAAGTAAATGCAGGTGTTTCATAATTGTCGGTCTCCGTGGCGCGGCGGTCAACATGCCTGCCTGCGACGTGGAGGCCCCGGGTTCGATCCCCGGCCAGGTCGTGATGGAAAACGATCTTTTCCTGATTGACCTGGGTCTTGGATGTTTATCTATATATGTATATATTATAAAATATAGTATCGTTGAGTTAGTATCCCATAACACAAGTCTCGAACTTACTTTGGGGCTAGCACAATTTGTGTGACTTGTCCGTATATATTTATTTATTTATGTAGTAAGATTGAGAATCGTATACTGGCTATTTAAAAAATACATTATTAAATAGCCAGTACATCGACAGAAAACTATTTATAAATATAGGAATTGCATGATTTAATTCCCCCAACTCCGTTCCACCATCGGACAACCCGTCGTACGGCGAGTTTCCACTCTTACGTTTTTAACACCTCTACCATCCGAACGAAGCGTTTCGCCTCCTCCTTTATAGCGCGTACATTGAGGGACTGGAACAATTTGCTAGCGGCGGTGTTTCCCTCGGACTAAATTTGAGTGTCTTCAAGGCTAGAGTGAATAGGCTCTTATTAGACTAGAGCGCTTTACCATCAACGATTGCGTCACTGCTTACCATCAGGCGGGATTGCGGTCAACCGCTAGTTTATAATTTATTAAAAAGGCACTTTAAATATATCAGTTTCAGATTCTGAAATTGAAAAGCCGTAAAGCGTAGCCAAAGCTAAAATTCCTTTGTCTTCCGAAAAACGCACGCAGAGATATCGTGGCGTTGTGCATATATGTACATATTGGTTCGGGGTAAATAACAGTTAAGAGGTTATCACAGCAATTAAACTCTCATAATTCTGTTGATATGGTTGGTGAAAGCCAGAGATGCATTCCTCTTCATGATATTCCCTAGAAAGAAGCAAGAAGCTTAGTGCAACTTACTATCGAATCATAGAATCGAGTTCTCAAATTGTTTTCGCAGTCTTCATTTGTTTTTTTTGTCGGTGATGATGCAATTTTCTAATGCAGCAGCCAGCATAAAAAGCATTCGCACACGATGATAATACAGAAAATTAAAAAAAAACCTGTCTAGTTCAATCCTCGAGATGATATCAGCATTCACAGAGGTCACCGTTCCGATGGGAACCCTGATTGCCTTTAACCAGTCGTTTTGATTTGCAAACAATAGATAATTGATTACTAGCTAAAAATGTGCTTAAATCATTTTGCCTGCAGTTTTAATACCCCAATGTAAAAACCTGACCAAAATGACAGATCTTCATGAAGTCCTCGGTCGCTCTTAAAATAAGCCGTAGGTTTAACAATAGTAGAGCAAAATCTCTTTAGTAAAATAGTTCTCGTCTATATATAGACCATGCGCTCAAATGATAATTAGGCTAACATTGGTCAGCCTTGTTAAGCGTTATTATTCAGGTAAAATATGCTAATTTCAGTACCAATATACTGAGCCATGTATTGTTTCATTACAAAACTGTTGAAATGACTAAGTACACACACGAGTAACTGCGCAGAAATTGAAACTGGTCAGGTTTACCTTATTTTTGAAGCTAAAGTTCATTACTATGAGAGGGAAACAATTAGAGCCGTATTCTAGACTTCTGAAGGCTTAATAATGTTTCTTTATGATTCGCGTCTTTATGGAAATGAGTGTTTTGTGATTTACAGTTATGGAGTGACGCTGATTCTTTTACACACAAATTAAAGTGAAACAAGGTTCAGAGTGACTATTTCTTTCTGTTTCGTTAAGAAGAGGACAGAAGATAAATCTTATTTGAGTCCCATCAAATTAGCGCCAGACGTATTTTTATTTGCCATGTTTTTTACTCAACGAAGTAACTTGTATGCTCGAAAAATAAATATCTTCTGAAAGAAAAAGATACACTTAATTTAAATCTAGTTTGTGAACCAAGGAATCATCGCCAATTATTTGTATATGGTTGACAACAAAAACTGTAAATGAGTAAATCAAAGAAATAAAAAACAAGAGTGGCTTATCTATTCTATTCTATTCTATTTTTATTTATGGAAAGTGAAGCCGATGACAACTATTCTGCCAAAGAGTCCAAAGATTAGATATTGAATTTAATGATAATAATTCCTATAGATTCTGATTCTGATTCATAAAAAGATACTGTTAGTCTAGCTTGAAATCAAATTGTGGCTAACTACGCAAAAAAACTTAATCATTAACCGACTATAATACCGTATGTATAATATTGCTACTCTGTCTAAATGTAATAAGAACATTAGCAGTTGTTTATACGTCGTGCCAGGAAAATTTCCAGTTTTTTTTCTACTTATAATCAATTCTTGTATAATAGAAATAACGTCCAATTTCGAATAAACATGTTAAACAGTTGACACCAATATAATGTCAGACAGACCACAAAGGTTATCACGAAGTTAAAGGAGCAGACGACCATTACATAATTCGAGTCTGGCATACAATTGATATACTGTGTTTTCCAATTAAACACTCTGTTTTCAGTGTTTTTTAAATAAAACAAGTACCTAAATGTTGACGGCACTTTGCATTGAGCTGATTTGATAGTAAAATGACCCAAATAATGACCAAGACAATAATACAAATGCAGAAGGAAGTGTATCTAAAGTCCAACCCAATTATAATAAATTTGAAAGAAGTACACTTTGTGACTTGACAGGACCACGGGTTATAATTAGCAATATCTTATTGATAAGTGAAGAATGGACATTCAGAGAAGAAAATCCATTTAATGATAATACTAATGATGAATTTATTATTGATCACGTCTCAGCAGCTAGAGAAAGACAAAATGTTTTAGTACTTTTGATCTCACATAAACCGTTACAGTTTATTAAATAAATTATAGTTTTCCTATGCTATCATGTTTTAAATCTCACTGGAATTATATCAGACCCGGATTTAAACAGTTTAATTATAGATTTACGGTATTTTTTGGTATTCTGATAATAATCATAATTCTTATAATACTGTTACTAACGCTATATTGAGGATGACGTATTTTTTGTCAAATACGTCATCCTCGGGCAAATAAGAATCGCTTTAATTTCAAATTCATTTTTAGTTTGATGCTAATATTTTCTTGTAAAATATTATGAACACGATTCTTTGCAACTCGATGTAAATTGACGTTTATATTAACATTACTAATACGAAATAATATATGCGAAAAATCATAAGCACCTTGTATCATGATGAAGTTATTATTGACATGACTTTATTATTTTTTGAATAATGTTGCAATATTTTCATATATTAATTATTTTTCAGAGAAAATAATTCTTTCATTATGGCTTTTAAGCACGTTTCGTATTGACAGTGATTGGGGTGAATTTTTAATGCACTTAAATATGTTTCCTGCCTTCTTATTTACTTTAGTAGATATGTTTGTTTTTAAACTGTTAGCTTTTAAATTATGGAAATATGATGAAATTAATAAGATCGCTGAATTTGAACAGAACTGATGTAGGTATGGTTCATATAATTCAATCTATACCAAAATAATGGCGACAATGCGAAAGGTTTTTTCAAATTCACGGCCACGTGTTGTAAAAGTACAATCGTTTAGGTTACGATGGGACCGACAATACGCTATGCGTAAAAGCCTCTATAAAACTATAAAAAAAAAGAAATCGAAATATTTTGTCCGTCAATAAGTGGTGCAGTTTCGGTATTATCAGAACGTTTTGGAAATAATATCGAAGAATACCACAGTTAAGTTGTTTCCAACAATATAAAGGGTGTCTCTGACATCGACGCACAAACGAGTACCATGGATGCAGTACATGGTTCTGAACCCCCCAGTGGTGGAATTTTTCGTCGGCTATTTCCTGATTAAAACAAAAAAATTTATGTAGTTTCTTTCACTTTAAACCGTTCATAATTGCTATACTTTTATAACCCAATAAGATTTTAAAGTAAAAAATAATTAATTCGCTAATTACACAAAAAAGCGCAATGTGAACAAAACTCGAAAAACTATCCTATCAGCTGATTTAATAGAGTTCACATCAGGGATCATACCCACAAACACGCGCGGCGGCATGCTTGCAACGTTCAAAGGCCGAGGTGAGACATTTTTTTAAACACTGTTATTTCTGTAACCGCTCATTAACGATATAAATGACTATCATAATTTTATTAGTGGCATGCTGTGTAGCCTTCTCGTGAAGTTTGCGTTACGATGTCAGGTACACCCTGTACATTCTAAATCGGATGTTTCAGTTCGAAATGATGATGACGGATATGATCTAATCTTTCATCGTTTACAAAAATAGAACTTTATGCTAAATTATGTGTCATTTACGTTTTTATACCTAAGTGATTTATAATTTGACTCTATTTCTAGTTCTAAATCATAGCTGCAACTTTAGAAAATTTAAAAGCTACTTATAAATGAGATCGACAATTCTAGAAAAACAAGGTATGCTAATCAGAAATAAAATGGTGAAAGTTGAAATTATATGGATTTTCAAAAATGAAAGTAAGATTACAACTTTTATGCGCCAAAACTTGTCTTTAAGTTCCTTAATAACATCTGTAATAAATGTTATATAAATAACTTTAACCTTTACTTGCTAAGTAAGTTCATAATTATCATAACATTGTTTTTACAGCAATTGAATGCCAAAAATATTAACGCAATGCTATTTTTTTGTAAATTAATTAATTAAATGAAGCAAAAAGTTTAAGACTAAAATAGAATGATGCGTCTTTGATGTTGATCCTAAATTTAATAGCTGTTATTTCACCTATTTGTTTTTTTAACACAGAGCGACTGTATTATGTTGAAACTAAATACATAATAAGTTAATTTCATATAATTTGGCTTACATTGGCTGTCAAAGAGTCTCCATTTAAATACGTGTAGTTGAAGGCTCCCCTCTTCCCGTACTTTTAAATACGTAAGCAGCAAGAAGAGAGAAATTAAAGAAAACAAAATGAGATTAATAGTATGAGTGCGTGAGTGTGTGTGTGTGGTGTGTGTGTGTATCTATGCGCGCGTGTGAGTGAGAGTGTTTGTTGTGTCACTACCTACCTTTTCTCCAAGATATTCCCCGTAAATAGCTATTATTTATTATCTACTTAATAACAGACTCGTTCTTAATGTATTTTGATGTGAACTTTTTGTAGCCAAATGCCAGAAAATGATAATCTTTATATTCAATAATCATTAAAATGGTGTAAATTCAACCAGTTGTGGCCTCTTAATCCAACCGCAAAACTCGTTGGCGACTACAATTATGTATTATAAAAGTAATGGAAAGAATTTGGCTAATAAATCACGAGAAAAGGCAAACCAACGGCATATCCATCAAGATATAACTTTGAGATGCAAATACTATAAAGACAGTGAGATTGCTAATCATGTAGATGATTGAACTCGTACCGATTGTTATGAAGCAATTAAAACTTTTGAAATGGTAAAGGAGCTAAAATCATAAATAAATCATAACTTACAAAAGTTAAGCAAATACTATATCGCATATATAATATGAAAAGAAAACCCTGTCCGACCCATAAGGATGATAAAGGTTAGGTAAACACATAACCAAATATAATATAAAATTTTACGTAATCATCATAGTAACAGTACTAATTAATTCTGAAATAATCTTTTTTTCCCGCGAATTATTTCCAACTTCCTCGAAATTTGGTAATAATATTGCATTGTCTTCTTTCCTATTCACTCAGTTTTTTGAGTGAATAGGTTTATTAAACTAGCGCGCTTTACCATCGACGATTGCATCTCTGCTTACTATCAGGCGGGATTGTGGTCAATCACTAGTTTATATTTAGTTAAAAAAGAAACCTAATTTCAATAAATATTCAAACTTAATGTAATAATAATACACATACACAGAACTGCAGGAGCACAGGAGTGCAGGAGTTGCAGTGGGTGAGAAAATGTATGGCGGGTATTGTCCCAAAAAAAAAAAAAAATACTCAGAACTGCGCAGTTCTCAGTTTTTGTAACTATATTAATTAGATGTACGACGAGTATGTCTGTATGATCCATTGTATTGATGTCACGCGTAGGCAGTTGTTCTACTCCAAAAGGAATAATGGACATTTGAATTTGAATAATTGGTCTGCTACGGTTAGTATTAGTTACTGTTTTTTTTTTTGTAAACGTTTTCATTTTTAATGTCTGGACTTAAAAAAGACGATGATCCCTGAGTTTGTTTCGGCTATTTTTTCTCAGAGGTAGGCATCTAGTTTTAAAAAAAATATGACGTGTAAAAGTGATCAGTGATCCTACTTGCTTAATAAACGATTTCATTTCATTTCACTGTTGTTATGTTTGGCTTTAGGAATACAAAAAAATATATCGCGGCTTGGATAAGATGTGAAGAAATGAAAGTGCCTGTTTCCAAGTTATTGAAAGTCTCTAAACCACTTTTCAGCAAACTTTTCTTTACCCTCATGTGTCCTTTTTTCCTCATTTTGTATTTCCATGACTCTACAGGCTACCCTGCCCATTTCCAAACACAACACAAATTTAGCAACAACTACATAACTAAATATGCACCGTGGAATTTAAGTCGTTTTATATTAATAAAATAAGTAATCGACCTTTTAAATAATTTAATAAATGAAAATAGCATGTATTATTATGAAACATTAGTACTTTGAAACACCCTCTATGCGAACGCAGTCCGAGTCTTATGTTCCAAGGTCACGAAGAAAGAAATAGAGACATTTAACAGAGTTCATTCACCCTAGCTCAAAAACTAATATTATTAAGCTTATAATTTTAGAAAAATCGTTTTTTTTTTTTATTTATTTGTTTTAATAATTTTTAGTAGTCATTGGTCAGTTGAAATGGGCTGACTTTGTTCATGTAAGCAAAGATATTGAATATACGATACAAATAGACATCTAAACTAAAATGCATATATGACTGAGACTCCTCTTAAAACTTCAACGGTTTTAACACAACAATACAAGGACCTGAGACCATTCATCTTTCTTCAACTAAATTAGATGCTGTAACACCCAGGAAGAGAATAATAAGCCATTTTAGTGTTAGGATAATGGATGGTAGACGGAAGTCTAGACCAACCTTTATGGCATAAGTGGCGTGGAAGATGATAAAGATGAGCATACTTTGAAAATTCGGGGTCATATCAATCTGCATTTAACAATTGTTGAAAAATTTAATACGATGCGATTTTTCATTTTAGATTAAGCGAAAGAAATGTTTTTGAAAATAATGTCTAGAACATGCAAAATTAAATTTTACATCCGCTCTAAGACGTTAGTTTATATTATGATAAAAGAGGTTTAATATTTTCCATAATTATGTTGGAAATGCATTGTATTCATAATCCCGTCCTAATTGTAATTAAAAAAAAACATATTTTTTAAAAATGGAAGCAGGTATCAAAAGTTTTGATTATCTGTGGTCGTGGATACGTGCGTTCTGTAGATTTTGTCAAAAGCTGAGTCAGTATCTGTCTACAAGCACTGTATTTTGAGTTTATGTCTTTACACAGAAATGAAAATAACTAACTCACAAGGATAATCAAAATAATGAAAATATTTCTGTAGTCTTTTACAAAAGCAAAGTCGGTAACTAATTTTTAATTTCAATGTCAGTGTTTACATCTGTCTTGGTTACATAGTAAGTATCTCGTGTAAGCCATTAAACATCATAATAAAGAAAAGCACGTTTAATTCACGTGATGTGGTCATACGATAATAGAAATTGACCTTTATAACTTACCTAAGATTATTATTAATGATTCCCACATTTTTATTTTAGCCTTCAGTTCGCCATTTGACTGGGCGGATTATTTCGTCCTTGTTCAAACAATAGTGGGAGGAGTTTCTAGTATAAACAATGTTAGTATACACAAACAGAAGATTATGGTTATATTAGTGCAAAGTCTGAATCTTTCCGGTAGTTAACTTTATCGGTTTCAGCAAAATTGTAACGAGGACACGTTTTTGCCAGTGAAGATAACTTTGTGAGTATAAGTCGAATGTCGAGGTCTTTGAAAGCAATTAAGTTTATTTTATGTGACATTTTTTTTTATGTTGTCTTTTGCACTTTTATCTCTTCATAATACGGATCAGATTTTCATGAATAAAGCTAAAATGCGTTTGGTAAAAATTACCAATAGGATTGTAGAGGTGGGCAGTTGATCCATTTAAAAAACTGATACATTCGGGTTACGAAAACCTACCCAACATAGTTGAAAAATTTTTTGGCAGATAATAGACATTGTTTAAATAACTTCGGAATTAAACACAAGTAAGTTGATTATTAATTAAAAATATTTTTAATAATTGAACCATAAAATGTATCACGGAACGCCTATGCTATTAGTTAATAACAGCAAATAACAATGAACCAGTATTTAATTGCAATGACGTCATGGAAATAATGACGTTCTTTAGCGACGGTATTCACTGGTTGAAATGATCATGTGACACAAACTATATTTGTTAATTTATAGAAATACACACTATAGAGTACATATGTATACATATAGCCAAGTGTGTTACATACTTTGTTAACTGGGTGAAGTTACAATATAACCCTATACCTAACATTCAATTTAGATGAGAAATATACATGAGAATATGATGTACTTGAAACTTAGTAATGAATAATATACAGATATTATTAAAAACGCATAGTCACGAGCATGACGACTGTGATGTATACAATTAAATGTGGCACACAGTTTAATGTAGCATCTCAAGACATTCCCGCTCTATCCCGAGTGGCGACTAGACGTGCCCCTTAAGCTGTGTGTACTTACTGATAATTCGGTGGTTTTACTTCAAACCTCAAAGCCCCTATAAGTGATTATAGTGAACACCACATTGGCGACGAGTAAAAGCGCAGTAAGTAAAACTATTACTGAAATTATCTGCTTACGGAAATTGGTCAGCATGAAAATATATTTGCACAGTGTTTATTTGTGCAGAGAGATTTCATATATAAATATAAATAAAAAAAAAAATAAAAATAAAAACGTAAGTGTAACCATACACTAGTTGTGGTGGTTATAATTTCCATATAAATTCATGTATCTTTAAGCAATTATCTTCTTATCTGTGCTCAATCTACGTTGGCGATCAGCTGAGACGAGAATATGATGCACAGATCGACCACTTAAATTCAACTCATATACCTAATATAAAACCATCTTGGGGCTCGTGGCTAAATATTAACAGCCCCGTACAGGTCGATTGATCAGCACAATAATTGTGTAACGCGCCATTACTATTACTTAGGATAATTTCGAAGCATATTGCTGATCCATTGCTTCATAATATGTTCGAAAAAGTCTGTGTCAACAAAGTAAATAACGCAATGAATGTTGTTGAACTGTCAAAATGTAACCCATTAAGTACTGATAGTGTTTTACACAAGATCAAACAGCACGTTGAACCGTTGGTCCCGGCTGACATTTAGATATATTTGTATATTATAGATCTTTGACAGTCGTTATGGGTAGTCAGTAGCCCGAAAGTTTGACAACCAGTCTTACCAAGGAGAATTATCCAATAACTGGATTGTGGGGGTGATCCGTAGAAAATACCGGTATTCTGCCGAAAACGGTTAGACTGAAATCCGACTCCATTATACAACATTGTTTGGGAAAAGCTAAACGACATCAAATATGAATGGTTGACCAAATCCGTATGTAGATAATACCATCGAAATATTATTCGAAAATCATGAAAAGTTACACATCGAAAGTAACGAAAATACCAATATTGTAAGTACACACAACTCAAGGGAAATAAAAAATACATTCTAACGAAAATATCGTTAATGTATAAGTTTGATCAAAAGTTCCACTTCGGTAAAATCGAAGTAAAGTAAGAAATTATTATCTTACTATAAAAACTAACTTCTGTAATACACAAATTGAGAAATAAAAAACACTCCAATGAAAACATCGTTAATGTATCAATTTTAACTAAAGTTCTACTTCGGTAAAATCGAAGTAAAGAAAAAAAAAATTATTATCTTTAGAACTATTAAAACAGTGTATTACAGAAAATAAATAAGAAAATACGTTCCAACGAAAATATCGTTTAATGTGCCCGTTTTAACAGAAATTCCAATAAAGTACGGAATTATTATCTTACTGTTAAGACTAACTAGTGTCATAATAAAATAACGTAAATGTATCAGTTTTAACAGAAGTCCCACTTCGGTCAAATCGAAGTAAGGTAAAGCATTATTATCTTGCCGGTTAAAACTAACTAGTGTCTATATAAAATCTGTGAAGGTTGAACTTGTTCTAATGATTGGACTAATTTTAGTCAAATCAACGCATTTTGGCTGGCTATTCTAATAAACAACTCCTAGAATTACAGAGTCGTAATCTCCGGTGACCGTTTGAATTGTGACACGCCACTTAGAGTGTGATTAAGGTGTCTCCTTCTGTGAGACTCGCTTACTAAAGCTTATTTATTTAAAAGTTAACACTTAATACTTAGAGCGTTAATAAAGAACCTTTGTGAGGTGAGCCGCTTAAGTACAAAAACCCTTATCCGTTGAGAAAGAACAATTGGTTATAAATAACCCAAGTGTTTGATTATATTTCAACAGGAAATCTACATGTACTTTTGTTGATTATTAAACGATGATGAGAAATAATTCAAATTACATTAAATTATTCAGTAATCTGTAAATTCTCTTACTACAATACGTGCTGTCTATATCTCTGATTTGACACAGCAACATGAAAACTGGATTTGTGACAGCAACAATCGAAAGACATACATTTTTGAGCTTGCTACTCTCTAGAATCTGTAAAACGACGGTGAAAATAGTCCACAATGGTCAGTACAAGTTCAACAAGGCCTAATACCAACAAAATTGACACTAAACAAAAATGACACTGAAAACAAATACATTATATTTAAAAAAAAGAGGTTGTTTGCAAAACCATCACAGAAAGTGATACATAATTGTTCCTCAAGCAAAACCATCAAAAAAGAGGTTGCTTGCAAAACCATCACAAAAGTGATACATAATTGTTCCTCAAGCAAAACCATCAAAAAAGAGGTTGCTTGCAAAACCATCACAAAAGTAATACATAATTGCTCCTCAAGCAAAACCATCAAAAAAGAGGTTGCTTGCAAAACCATCAAAAAAGAGGTTGCTTGCAAAACCATCAAAAAAGAGGTTGCTTGCAAAACCATCACAAAAGTGATACATAAATGTTCCTCAAGCAAAATCATCACAAAAGTGATACATAATTGTTCCTGCCCTGCAATTAACCAGAATTGCATAAAATATGGTTCCGAGGTCATTTCCAGACCCACTGCAGAACCAGGAACAACAAAAGAAAAACTCTTAACTCGAGTCAATTGACAACAATAAAGTTAAGGAGCCCAAAATAAAAACTCATAAAAATAAAAAGTCCAGTCTGTCTACATACTGTGTATATAGACAATGCTCACTGATTGCCATAGTAGATTTAACATAACCTTGAAAGTTAATGAATAGTTTTATTAACTTTTTAAAGTATAGTCTCCAACCAGCAAATGTCTCTAGACAAAACATTCATGGCTATGGTGCTAAACATTTATAAAATATTGGGATTGTTTGATGCGGCAAAACGTTGTCATAAAAAAATTGATCAAGGAATCTTTTGGGCAAAGAATCTGCCATCTTCCTTAATGGACTAAAACTAAGTTTTGATCTCAATTCCATTAGGGTTAAATCATTTCCCTAATTCAAAGATGTTCAGATAGATATAAAAAAAAAATACGCCCGTTTGTCAACTTCACATACGAGTACCAATTCCCTCGATATCAAAAATAAATAAAAAAGACGAACTGGTAAAAATGCGGTTCTAAAGCCCGATGATGATATTTGTAGTTGTGCTACCAAGAAAGCTGTCATTAGAGAATCAATAAACTGGACCTTGTACATTTTAAAGAAATCATGGATAATCTTATTGTCGTGCAATGAAAATTTTATTCACGTCATTGTTGTCGTTGGATGTGATGAAAGAGAACATCTGAAAGACAATAATGATTTACTGAACAAAACTAAATAATTCTTCATTTCAATACTATTTAGATTCTGTGTTATGGATTGGATTTTCGTATGACGGCACGGTTAGCGTAGTGGTTAAATGTTTGACTGCTGCGTTGCGTGTCGCGAGTTTAATTCCCGCACGGAACAAATACATATCAGTTCCACCTACAAATAGTTGTTCTGGGACTAGTTGTTTGTGTATGTGAGTGTTATATGTTTGTAAACGCACCCACGATACAGGAGAAATACATGAAAAAAAAGAAAATTTCATCATCAGGCGTCAACCATGTGACAAATAAATTTGAACTATAGAGTCTTTTGTACCACCAGAAATCAATAAAGAAAAGGGTTTCAATTTTGTTGATCGATCACCGATTTGTCAACTTTAACAGATCCCATTGTCAAATACAAAAAGCAATATGCACAAAATGCCAATATATAGGTACAGTCTGGCATAAGGATCAAACAATAAAACACGTCTGACTGAGATTCTCAGGCTTAGCTACACAAAAGACCCTATTCAGTAATTGCTGATGCAAGTCCTGTTCATCTAGAGGCTTACTGATTCAGTACGTCGCCAAAGAACGCGCATCATTTCCTTCGGAATGATAAACGTTAAAAACGTATTGTCAAACCGACTAAAGAGGGATTTAAAAAAATGAACTTATCACAGACCATAAACCTCTAGAGGTTATAGGATAAAAAAAAAATAAATAAAAGCTGGAAAATCAAATATACTCGTAACAACCTCATTATCATGTCTGTGTACGAGTGCCAGCATATAAAAAAAAGTTTAGAATATGAACATCATATTAACTAGAAGTTCACACAAGCGACCCGTAGCATTAGGTACACCTTAGAACAATTATTATATCATTGAATAGTGACCATGACTGTTAATAAAAATACTTGGGAGGTTTCAATAAATAGCTACAACTTAATAGAACATGAACTTTGGCACATTATGGACTCTTATGAAATATATATATATTAGAAGCAGCCCAAGAAGTTCACCCAGGCATTGTTAACATAAAGTATGGGTCACGTACAAAGGTGCGAAAGTAATCTAGACACGCGGTAGCGTGTTGAGCCAAGTTCAAGTAACAGATGACGAGCAGCACCGTGTTATAAATAACTGCAGGGGCGATACAACCTCTAAAACAGACTGACTAGACTAAAATACTTTAGTCTCAGGCCTAATTCAACCAGTAACCATTAAAAAGTTTGACTGAATACCTACTGATGTTGATTTTTGGATCCGCTGTGTAGTAGAAATTATAATTTTACTATCATCGTATTAAAGGCGATAAAAAGACATTAAAATAATGAAATCTACACAAATTAAACAAAAGAAAATTAAATGAACCAGACTCTCAGACAATTATATAACCAAAAAATTCAAAATCAGATTGTAGGGCGAAGTCGAGACTAGAAAGATGACTTGTTAAAATATTTAATGATATACAACAGTACACCTTATTACTCCACAAGAAAATCTACTTCCGAACTTATCTAACTTACGAGAGATCGGGAAAATAGATACAATAATCCGGAAGACAGATAGAAAAAGGGAGAAATTAAACGAAGATGAAAAAACCTACACACATAGAATTAGAAATTGACGAAAAGTATAGTAAGAATACTATAAATGAAAACAAATAGATTCAACAATTTAATCACACACCGCATAAAATTACACAAATGCTCAAGCAAGCGATATAAATACAAGAAATAATGATTAAACTGGTAAAGAGTACAAGACTGAACATCGTACACCAAAAGGTAGAAGGTCAATGAAAAGTTGTCGATCACGAAGCGATCGATAAAGAAGAATTCACATGTTAACGACTGTGTAAATATTGTAAGCTTCATGCGAAATATTTATGAACTATATTGTACTCAAAGCATAATTATTTTTGAAACTTAATAAACTTATCTAAATGTTTAAAATGATGGTTATTATATCAAATAAAGAAGAACTAACGTAAAAATGTAAAATTGTTATCGTATCAGTTAGGTAAACAAGAACTCATCTAAATGTTCAAAATTGTTATCTTATCAGGTGAAAGAAGAACTTAATCTAAATGGTTATCATATCAGATAAATAATTTTAATTCATACTCTATAGGTACTGTTTAATGATTGTAGCTTAATGTGAAATATTGAACTGTACTTAAAATGTAATTATTTTCTAAATGTTCAAGTAGTTACTTTAAACTTAATGGATTAAAATTAAATGTCAAAAAATTGTTATCTGACTTTGTAAAGTAATTAACGTCTAAATGATAAATGTTGTTAAACATCAATTAATTCATCACTATACATAGTATTGTATAAAGACATGTGTTTTTTTTTTAAAAATGAACAGACAGCTGTGCTGCTGGGGAGTTTGTTCCGCCACTTCTTCTTCCCAGCGAAAGCACTAGGAAGTGTCGATGGATGGGCGTTTTGGGGGACTGTCTTATGTAATATTGACGTTCAAAAAGTGCTGATTATCAGCCTAATTTGAATAAATGACTTTTGATTTTGATTTTGAATTAACATATAAAAAGGAAGAGATGTGATGTATACAATTAAATGTGGCACACAGTTTAATGTAGCATCTCAAGACATTCCCGCTCTATCCCGAGTGGCGACTAGACGTGCCCCTTAAGCTGTGTGTACTTACTGATAATTCGGTGGTTTTACTTCAAACCTCAAAGCCCCTATAAGTGATTATAGTGAACACCACAACGACCAACGCAAATTTTCCATAAGTATACTAAAATTACACCTGTCATTCATTGACAGTTGTATGAAATGGCTATAACAAGACAAATTGGCGAAGTGTGACAGTACACAACTACAAAATGACAATATATAAAATATTTATGATATAAGGTGCAAAGTTATTTATTAATAAGTACGCTTGTAAGTGCAAAATCTGCAGCCATACGTCATTCTATAACACCTTATTTAACGATCTCCATAAAAACCAAAAGAAGTAGGTAATAAAATCAATCCAGGTATGCGAATTGATTTTATTACGTATCTTGGCCTTTATGGTAGGTATTAACGACGTCACATTGAGATTGTCATGGATCAAGGATCAATGACGAGATATTTATTTAAAGACTAATGATAATGGATGGATCATTAATCGTATTAAGATTAAAGCGATTGTCGCACTGCCGCGCACCACATGAATGCGTGTTTTGACGTTGCTTGTAAGTATGTCCGTTTATAAAACGCACACTTCACACGTCAATTTGAACTTAAAAGTATATTTTACCAGTATTGCCCATCCTTATGCACCCCGCCCTACAATGGAGTTATAGTGAGCTATAATCCTCGCAAGTACCAGTGTAACTTTTTTTAAGTTATCTGTATTTTCTAAGTATATCTGGGACATCAATGACTGAAAATGTCTTGAGGAAACCAAGTCTAAATTCGCCATCCCGCGTTGAGCAAGCGTAGTGATTACGCTCAATCCTTATCTGTATGAGAGGACACCTGTGCCCAGCAGTGGGACGATAAAAAGGTTGATGATGATGATGATGATGTATACGCAGGGGTGATTTTAAAACTTTGTGCAAAAAGCAGATTGCTTAAAGACATCGGCGATTACGTTATTTTTGTATAATGACACTCCATCCAATTACTTTTATAAATGCATCAAATGTCAGAAGAGTCAAATAAACAGATGCGGTAACGAACCATTATACATGCGATAACAGTTCTGTGTCGAAGAGGAAATGCGTCTTTCCCCTAGTTAATCGGACTTGGCTGTTATGATAAACGGTTTCATTACGCTCTGGCTAAACTGAACCAGCCATTATTTAAGTTTAAAAAGTAGAGAATTCATCATCATCATGAACCATTTTATCGTACCACTGCTGTACAGTAATAGTACAGGCAATAAAATAACTCTTCAGGAAATAAATAATACCTTTACATTAACGATATGAATACACTCAAGGAGTATTTTGCATAAACCCCATATTGACTGACGTATTACACTACAATACTTACAGAACAATGAGAGAACCGAGAAAGTAGGTTACCGGGACAACAGCGGTTAACGGTGGTTTGTTAACTTCGAGTAGAGAATATCGATAAATAATCGATCATTTAAAAATGATATCGATTGTTTTATCACCCGCATGCAACTCAATGCGGGTAAGATTACTTGTGTTACCGCTTTTGAGAAGGTATTAAATAAAATTCTAAAAGAAATACTATACCCACCAAATATTCATGATAAATTATAAAAGAGTTTTGTTAGCAAAACCAAAATATACCTGAAAATTCATTTAATGGTACATCCGGTTCCAAAATTATGCTTAAAAAATTAATATTTCTTTAATATCAAAGCTTTATTCCCAAACAATTTCTCAACCTACATGAAAAATATATACAAATGACATTGACATACTTCACCCAATATTTACTCCACACGTGATTCGCTGATTCTGAAATAAGTATCAGTCAACCGTCACTACTTGTAACCACGTGGACGAAAGGATGTGAAATTGTTGTTAAAATTACAAGCTCACATTAATAGCCGATGTTTACTAGAATAAAGGGAAATTAAAAAGCGGATACAGTGATGAAAATAACGAAGGACAATCTGTGAATTATAATATTTTGGATCGTTTGTTTAAATATTCCAAATATACTTTAAATTCCTAAGTGATACTTGTTTTATAAATGTCTTGATAATAAGCTTTTTTATGCATATTAGACAGGTTTAAAGAATGTTTTTAACGAGAGTAGAGTATTGGCCAACTTCTACGTCAGTGAGATATGCAAACTAGTATCTCAACTTCATATAACCACAATATAAAACGGAATATCTGTGTCTGCTTATAACTAACATTTTTTATACAATTGGCATTAAACTTGTTTTAGATTTTTTTTTACCAAAAACACCGCTATATTTCGGAAGATATACGTGGTGTGAACTACATTAGACTTGTGTGGTCTCAGAGGAGGCAAATCAGCCCATAGCAGGTCCAAAACCGAAATAAATAGACTGTTTATCAGCTCTCCGGTTATGATAAGTGCGCAAATGTATGCTTTTTATGCTGAAAATAAACATAAAGATCCGGTTTAGTGACGAAATATTAATTTGTTACCAACTTCGTCGCCAGTTTTTATTCAAATTTAGCTCGCGTCAATACATTTTTCTTCTTTACCTTAAAATCTACACAAGTGGTAAAAAATGCCTCCTCAGTAATATTAAAAATTCAAAGTCTTGTAACAAAATCTGCAATTCAGTGTGCAATTTTAGTGACTCTTGAAATGTTTCGCAAATATCCGTTATCACATCAACAGTACGGACTTCATTGACGCTTTCATATCTATTGTTGAGATATTCAGTCATTAGATTTAAGACATATAGGCAACGGAATGCAATATTAATATTATAATTGCTATAAAGACGAATTCAATTGGTGATGGAAATAAAATACAAGAATTTACACAGAAACAACCAGAATTCAATAACTCCTGTCTAGGTTTTAATTCAAATTAGAAAATTCTCAATTCACTTTTCAAAATTTGAAAGATCCACTCCCAATTCATGTATGTGCGAATGAACTCTTGGCCATACGTTTTTCGGTTCAATTAAGTCTTCAATGTCAAGTCATGTAATGCCTGAAAAATCTGTAAAGTTGTTGTATTTAATGATGATGATGAAAGGTGACGGATGATGTCCAAAGCTGATGTTTACCTTAGGAGGTCCTGGCTCAGGAACATCGGACTCCCACTCCGAACTGAGATCGTCACTGGACGCCTCCGTGTAATCTTCGTTCCACGGCACTTCTAAGAGGGACATCTTCATCTGATCGTAACCAGGAGACAAGGACTGCGGTCCGTAGCCCGGTGGCAACGGACTACAGGCCCTACAGTTCTCACAGTTACACGGTTTAGGTCCAAAAGTCTCCTTAGCAGGAGGTTCATCTTTACCAACAGTTTTATTTCTTGAACTTCGTTTACGCGCACTCCTAGGTGATAGTCTGTTGTTGCACTGTGGTGGTATATAATGCTTAGTGGGTTCAGACAACCTCCTGCCACTTCTCGCGCATTCAGGAGTCTCTATCTTCACTGGCGTCAACAACGTTATCTTCTTGTTGCGCTGTTGCCGCTCAGCGTCTGTTGGTCTGTCCTCAGCTTCCATGGTGTAGCGTATAATGGGTATGTTGAACGTGAACTGTTCCGTGCACTCCGGCATTATCGCATAAAATCACTTCGCGTACTGCCTCCAAATGTTTAGACTACATGGTAACGACATTTTCATGCAAGGTCACATTAATTGTTAATTGTAGTGCGCCGGCTATGGTGCAACGGACGCGAGCGTCGTGCGCGCGAGTAGATCGAGCACTGCGCGTGCGTGTGACCCGGTAGGCTTCACACGGCGCGCGCGCGCAACTGAACTCTACCAAATAGTATATCGATGTACAAGATATGCGGGTGATAGCTCGACACTCAACGTTTATTTAGAAATCAGTAGAGCCTTGTGCGTGGCTTAAATTTTAAATTGCTCTAACTTATATGTTGCAATTTGTATCGCTCTGTTTAGACGACAAATGTAGTGTTGATCACAATTAATAACGGCGGTTTCCTTTTAGTCCATGTATGGATAGTAGTTTATTGATGACGTATAGTGGTTCTATTAATTAAAGTTCGTGTGAACACATTCCAAATAAGACTCGCCATTATTTGCTAAAGCATCGTTTATGTGAATGATATTGTAGAATAGTTGAGATCACACGTGTGTTCTAATGAGTGGGTTCTTCAGTTCTTGAACCAAAAGAGTTTTTGTTTTTGCAGTTAAGTTGTTTTTGTCAAAATATTGCTGTACTAGGTTCTAATTTTAACAGTCATGAAACAAATAAACTGTTAAGTGGAGACGATAGTTATGTAGACAAAGTCTGACTGGTTTTAATTGACAAATGGATGTTGATGATGATAACAAGTCTCGTTTCTAAACATGAACCGCGGGGCAAGGCGGTGGACTAGTTGAAGTTCGCATTTATTCTACGAATGTAATGGTCTGTTGTAATTAAATTAATGAACTAATGCTATGAACTCTGTTATCTTCACCAGACCTTCTGCATAATACTAGACGCTGTTAGCGTCAGACATAGCCCTACTTTACAGAAAGAATATAGTAAGGAAATGCTAGTTAATGATAATTGTAAAATTATCATATAGCATGAAAACCATTAGAAACAGACAAGTAGGTTTTCCAATTGGCAGGATAATTGCGTAACACACTATAAGTTGCAATGGGTTTCATTTTGACAGTTCAACCAAATTCATTGCGTTTTTTATGTTGTTGAACAGACACATTTTTCGAACACATGGAGCAATGGACTAGCAATATGCTTCAAAATGAATCCAATTGATAGCAATAGTGTGTTACGCAATAGGATGCAGGTCATACTTAATATATATTGAAAACAAAGGTTAATAATACTGACCTAGCAGCAACAATGGTTGGTTTCAAAAGTTACACACATTTAAAATTCCTTTACGCAGGTACAGTAAGGATCAAAGGTGCATTACCACTTTTGAACTTTATTGCTCTAACAATAAATGTCAAAAATGATACTCCACTTTTGGACCCTTACTGTACCTAGTGGTTGCATAACCGAGTACAAATCGCCTCCTACGCAAAACGGTACAGTAATATATATTTTAAAGATACTCGTAACGACCCAAAGAAATACTGAAGAATTAAGAACGATTTTAATAACAGTCTGTAGTGGTACCTACAAACGCCACAAACAAACAACGCGTCATACTGAAGTCACACGAATTCTACATCTCGCAATCAGAATTTACCGTGCAACTAGCATACATACAACTTCCCAAAATCAACCGTTGGGTACTTGCCCAACGGTTCATTTTCGCCCGCCACATAACACACGTCTGGTTGGAGGATCCACCCTTTTCTATGGAGGATGAGAGCACTTTACTCCCTGTTCTCTATACCTCCACACAGCCTGTGTTCCATAATTCAGGAAACTTCATTTTTATAAATATGTAGATATAATGTGATATAGGATACCAACACATAACTTTTATTGATATTGAAGGCCGTATATATCCGTATATCTTTTCTCATGTAGTGATAAGAAAAGAAACAATATGTGCCTGACAACTACCTGCGTCACAGGCCTTCTCGACGACATCGACTGTTTGCCACATCCTATGCCGCACTGTGTCGCGCGCGCAATCTCCGTGTGTCGCATGCTTGGTGCGCTTTTTTTTTTTTTTTTGGGATGGGAAATCATCAAATGACTTCTCCCGCTCTGGGCGAAGCGGAAGCGTGTGTCAGACTTTTACTGACTTAAACCCACCCGTGTTTCTTCACTTGCCTGTGCGGCGGCCAGGGCCGCGGTTTTTTGTTTAACCAACCCGCAACCCTGACCCAGGAGGCATCGGTCTTCGTGGACCCCGTCACGATGGGTTGAAATCTCTTTGAGGCGCACGTGAAACACGACGCGCCGTCGACTCGGGCCTGGTCCCTTACCGGGCAGCGAGCTGCCCATTGCTCACCGCCCGCAGGCCCGCGCCTACGGTGGCTGGGAGTTAGGTGTCGTCTCCCGCCCAGGGCGTCTACTGCGGCGGCTAGTGGCGTGAGGGCGCTGGGATTCCCGTTGCCTCACGCGCTCCGCCTCCTCCTTTTCCAGCATCACTGCTTCGCAGAAGGAGGTGACGGCCTGCCACGCACTCTCGCACCGGACCATGGCCTGGACCAGGGTCGGACGCGAGAGATCGCCGTCGATCGCCGCTACGAGGACACGACGGTGCTCTACCCAAGCCGAACAGACCTCCACCGTATGCTCCACCGTGTCCTCAGGGCGATCCACACAATGGTGACACCCTGGCGTTTCCTCCCGCCTAATACGGAACAGGAACCTCCCGAAACAACCGTGTCCGGTAAGGACCTGCGTCAGGCGGAAGGTGAGGGCGCAGTGGCGCCTCTCTAGCCACTCCTCAAAGAGGGGACTTACCGCCGCTATTGTGGCGTGCCCATTGGTGCCCTAAACTCCTTAATGGACGCAGTCCCGGAGTGTGATATTTTTAATGACACACTCAGGGCGATCATGTCTGATTGTGTAATGTTCCGCGAAAGATATGTTTGTTTGTAAATAATTTATATGTTGTAATAACTTTTTCTGTTTTATTTTGGGTATTTTATTTTAATATCCTAAGTTAAATATTTTATCTGATCTCTAATTTGTTATTTTTTCTTGAATGATGTTTGCTCATGTAATATGTTTAATTTTATCTTTATTAGTTTTATGTTTATTTTTATGTGTGTATACCTTGATTACTGTCATTGGCGCAAGCCGTTGTAATTAATTATAAGTAAATAAATAAATCAACTAAAATACACCAAAGTCTTCAGACCAGTAACTATTTAAAAAACTGCCTTTGAGTAAAGAAAATTGGAACACCATTGACAATTTTTTGCATCACCTCGTTACAACTTAAAGGCCACTGGTTCCCGCACAATAGGTAATAAATTGACAAAATAATTTATTATACCTGTTAAATAATATAATGCAACCATATAATGTAACAAGTAAGACTTTACGATCTTTTCAATGTAAAAATTTAAACAGGTCATAAGTTGCAGAGAAAAAATACTGGAAAAAACTACGAGACGGGTATTATTTATGAAACCAAATATTTCAATGGAATATTTTTGTTTTTTGTCAAAAATTATAAGATTGAAAAGGTACTCCCTACCTATTCGCCTAATATAAATAGATAAGAACAGAGAGATATAAGAGCAATATCAATAAAAATGCTTTAGGGTTAAGAGGAAGGATAGAGCAAGACTGAAACAGAAGGGAGTGAATGTAACATGGCAGTAGGCATGGGAGAATAAATAAAGAAAAGTTGTGACCAACCTCAAGCAACATGTGATATGTCAGGAAGATAATAATGACAATGAAAGGAGTTAAATTTTTAATATATCCCGCGTTAAATGTTTAATATATCGCTCACCTTAGGGATATAGAACATAAGAATATATATATATTAAACATTTAACCTGTGTACCTTCAAAGAACGAGGAAACAGATCTTCTAGGCAATCTCATTCCATCGTAAAACTCATCCCCCCTTTTTCCATCAAGCGTAATCTAGGTCAAGATCAGAGCCATTCAGAAATTTTAAAAAATAAAATAAATTATAATACTATAACATTTAAATGAACTTAAACGAAGAACTTGTCAAGTAAACCTTCAATGGTAATTTTGTGGCACTTTTTTAGAAGGTAAAGAAATAGTGGCCAAAAGTTTCTAGATAAATCTTAGCAGATATCCATTAGTCAACTTTTCCCTTCTTATGGTGCAATTTCATCAGTCTGTCTATTTTAACAGACTAGAAAATTAATTACGCGGTCGCAAATATAAAAATGCAACTCTGATAATGGAAAAAATTCTCACAGGGTGTCATGCCCATCGGTGTGCGAGTCAGTCTTGCCTTTTTCCTATTTTGAAGTCAAGTTCAAATTTATTTTTGACAAAAAGTCGGCGGAAACCTTAAAATTCTTAACCAATTTACTACAAGCACCGCAAAATTGATTTTCATACCCATCTCATTTTATTTTATTGCACTTGGTCGAGAATTTTATGTGTAAATTGTGCTGTCTGAACCTTAAGGTCTACTTATTTATCACTTCAAGCTATAAATCAATAAATAATTTACTCACAAACATATCTTCCTGTCTTTCATACATAAATTTAAGTTGTATGTTACATTACGTCAGACGCTTTGTTTAAACATTTTAAGAGGCGAAACGCTGCGTCCGGAGCGTAGCGGTGTAAGGGTGGACACTCGTCGTACGACTGGTCGTCCGATGTGGAACGGAGATGGGGGAATCAAATCATGCCATTCCCTCGCAAACTGTACAAAATGCGTCCTATAGAACACCGACAGGCTGGTTACTCTTGGCCCGTGCTCCAGGCTTTTGAACTAAATCTGGGTTGCCATTTAGCCTCCTCGTATGCCTCTCCACCGAATCCAAAGTTGCCTGTAGTACTCCACACACGAACGAACCTGTGCTTTGTATAACATAAAGTGGCCTGGTATGAAGTACTTACGGATTCTTGCAATAATGCCAAGTTTTCTGACACCCACCTTGGGTTTGGACTCAATGAACCGCCCAAAGTTAAGGTTCCAGGAAATTTCATCTCCCAAAAGCTGAAGGAAGTCGGTGCACTCCAAGGATACATTCCGATAAGTAGGAGCCATGGTGAACGGACTTCTTTTGGCGGTGAATAGACAGGCTTGTGTTTTGGCGGCGATATAAACATGAAAGAATTCAGTAGAAAAATATGTATCCAATGTGTAATTCTGTCTCATTGGTATGATTTTTTTTAATTTTAATTAGGGTTACTCATAATTAAATAGCCAATAACTCAGATGGTTAAATCGAAGGAGTTTCTGTCATGTCATGTCATATGATTTTCATAATATCCATAAGTATTCTTAAAGTTTATTTACATTATGTTTTAGGCATAGAATGTGTTGTTGTTTTCGAAATAAACATAAAAACAATTGTTTATTGTTAAGAAATTTTAATCAAGCGTAGTGAGTGAAAAACTATATTAATATTTTCATTTAAAAAAAACATGTCATTGATTTAATAAACAACGTTTTTCAAATGAATCTAAAATTGCAATCAACTAATAAAAAATTTGCATTTAAATACACTAAAATTAAATTAAATTAATCTAAAATTGCAAACGCTAAATAATTTAGGTAAGAAATATTTAATAAATATTATAGACTATTGTTAGCTTATAATGTATTAAATAGATGCGAGGTTTTTTTTATGAACCGAAATTGGAAATTTTAAAATTTTCCTAACAATCCCAACACACTTGACATTGGCTGAATGCACCAACCGTGCGAAGCCAAAGAAGATGAAAAAAAAAAAATAGATGCGAGACAAATATGGTGTTCTGCAATCAACCAGTTCAAACAGGTTCGCTCACTAAATATGTATAGCGATAATTAATGTAATAATTATAATTAAATCACACACCAAGATACAATCAAATATAGCATTGATATGCAATTAGGTCACTCATTGATATTCCAAACTCAAACATATTTAAAAAGAAAAATATTGTAGGTACGGTCAAAAACAAAAATCGATTAAAAAGATAGATTTGATAATGTACTGTTTCTCATTTCATATTAGAAATTGAGACTTATAAAAGAGAGAAAAGGGATCAGAGTAATATTTTTAATTAAATTTCATTTTAGTTTCGAATTCAATAAAATATTTTGCTCAATAAATAAGTTTTCGAAAACAAAAGTGTTAATCGTCTTTGTTGCTTAATGTAGGTACCTAAAAAGTTTCCTTTAAACTTATCTCGACTAACTCTCGACTCGTTCTCGGTGGTAGGCCATAACATCGGTCGCCGGCAGAAGTTACCACCCACCAGACAAAGCCTTGCCACCAAGCGATTTGTCGTGTTCCGGCATGATGTCTGGTGAAGCCGTACCGAGGACGGGTCTGAGCAGTTGTGTTGCGATGTGTGCCGGATACGATGCGCCAAGTGTTGTCGTGTCGGGATTTTGGTCGTGTAGGGTTCTCCACATCAATGTCCCTCTAGCGCAGCATCGTTGGTCGTGTTGTTTGTTGGGTTTAACATTGCATCACCTCGCTCAACTGCCGTCTTCCTTCCTATTCGCTCAGTTTTTCTGATTGAATAGGCTCATAATAAACTAGTGCGCTTTACCATCAACGATCGCATCACTGCTTACCATGAGGCGTGATTGCGGTCAAGCGCTAGTTTATAGTTATTAAAAAAAAAATTGCATATTAGCTTTAGTAGTCTGACTGGTAAATGGGTGCATTCTTTGAAGTTTACGAAATAACCCACGATGACTAAACTACCTGTTGTAAAGCCTTGCGGCTGCTAAACGATATTATTAGCGTATTGACGTGCGCTTTAGGTACAGAAATATAAATAAAGAAATAGAAAATCCTCCCATCATCGGACGTCCCGTCGTATGGCCAGTATCCAACCTTACGTCGTTAACACCACTACGATCCGGACGAAGCGTTTCACCTCGTCTTTACGCCACGTTTTCACCGCGTACATCGAAGGACTGGAACAATTTGCCAAGGGCGGTGTTTCTGTCTGAATACAATATAAGTGTTTTCAACGCCAGAGTGGCTATTTAAGCTAGTTTATTAGAGCCTATGCTCTTAATAAACTAGCACGCTTTATCATCAACGTTTGCATCACTACTTACGATCAGACGATCACAGCAGTGCAGAAGCTGCTTAATTTGATTACGCATCGAGAATATCGTGTTCTGGGTTTTATTTGGACTCGAGAGTCATCGAGTTATTCTGCAAGCAATGGGTCACCAGATTGAGTCCATACTGCGTCTCCTGATATACTTTACCCCAGATATCAGTAGAGAACAACAGAACTCTGTTATTTGTATGCGATATAAATTTATCTCCTGAAAGCTTTACAGACGTCATTTTTAAGTATACAAGGAAGAATGTCGGTCCAAGAATGCTCCCCTGCGAAACTCCGTGAGTGATTGACAAATCACTGCTGATACTGTTCTAAACCTTAACGCACTGAAAAGAATTAGAAAGGTAGTTCTTTAAGAGCTCTAGTTGATATCCTCCTTTCGAGCCATTCTAATATTTTCATCAGCAAAGGCTTTGAGATCGTGTCAAATGCATTAACTAGGTTAACGAAAATTCCTGTTGTTATTCTACTTAAATCGATATTATTTCTCACATAGTCTTGGAGCTCACTCTAAAACCACATCAGCAACAAACTCTACGAGACTGGGATATTCCACTACGGGAGGTTCGGGAGTAGTTCATCATCAACCTTTTTTTTTTATCGTTCCACTGCTGGACACAGGTCTCCTCTCATACAGAGAAGCATTGAGCGTAATCACCATGCATGCTCAATGGACGGACGACCTCCAACCCGAAGCCACGGCCGTTAATACTTCGCCACCACTACTCTTGTACAGTAGCCAATTTACCTCATTTGCTATCAAGATCTACCACGTGCTTATATTAGGCTAATTATACAATAACCACAACTATCTATTACGATATTAATCCTAAGTTTGGTGATGTGACACTGTATCATAGGAATTTACCTACCGTCAATAAATTAATACGAAGCGCTTTTCTCTCATTTTGAGGTCACTGTGGTAACATTATTTATTACATTTCGAGGTTTTGTATTCTAATAGTTCAAAGAATTGAACCCATAAAATAGTTGTAATTCCCCGAGGAAGTATTTAAGAGGTAAACTAGTTTTCAAAAGTTATTTTTATGCAAATCTGACAAGGTATAATTTGCACGACATGTATTCCGGACTGAACTGATCCGTTGATATCATTGTGATCATGCGATGTGGTGATCAGAACTAATTGCGTACTTATTCTCAGACTATTGCCATAGCCATTGTGTGAGGAGCAGATAAGGTAGACTTATCTATGCTTAGCTCTTGTGGTTTTTATCTAAGGATACACACAAATTGTTTGATTCGAGTCTCAGTATGTAGGTATATATCCTACACTTGTTTTCAACGATGTTTGGTTAATTTTTAAGCCGATCCTATCATCCACCTTGCCTTTTTCCAACTATGTATATGAAAGACTGCTTTTAGTTTAGCGGAATGCAGATGAATTTCTCTATTTTACATGTGGCAACTGTTTAATACTTATATGATCTCCACAACGCGAATACTGTTCGAGGAATACGATAACCGATTAAAATAGTAATATGGTACCTGATTCAAATTTGATGGCTTGATTTAAACTTAATGATGGCTCTGAATAACGCTTCATGCTAATTAAAAAAAAACGTGAACACATTGGGAATTTCTTCATTATCGTGGGTTCGTTTACGGATATTTAGAGCACATATACAACAGCCAGACCCGGTACATCTACTTATAGGTCCTAAGAATATTTGTTCTGTGCAGGAATCGAACCCGCGACATGCAGTGAAGTAGTCAATCGTTTAACCACTGCGCGAACTCTTCATCTTCATCTCAATGTTAATCCCAGTCGTATCCGAAGCTCTTCAGCTTTGGGGTCTAGGGTCCGCTTTACCAGTCTAACTGCTCATTGTAGCTAAAGTTCGATATTTTCCATGAAGCGACTGCCGTCTGACCTCCGCCACCCGAAAGCGATATAAGATATAAGCATTGCAGTTAGACCAATTGTAGGACTTTTGAGGGCTCCAACCACCCGTAACGACTACCATTAAATGTTCGTATGGCAACCGGGACCAACGGCTTAACGTGCTTTCCGAGGCACGACCAGACCAGTGCAAATATTCATATTCAAGCATACAAATATTTGCAATGCGCGGGGATCGAACCCGCGCCTCCTTGCGCAGCGGCCGCGTTCGCTCCACGACTAAACTCCCGACACAACAACATTTGGCGCCTCGTACCCTACACACATCGCAACATAACTGCTCAGACCCGTCCTCCGGACGGCTTCACCGGACGTCATGCCGGAATCCTTTGGCGGCAAGACTTTATGTGGTAACTTCTACCGGCAACCGATGTTATGGTCTACCACCGAGTAATCAAGCTACGATTGGCAAAGGTATCAGAGCCTGTAGCCAATGTAACATCGCTTCGTAGCGAAACGAAATCGAATACCAAACCAACCAATAACGAAAAAGATTGATCACGCGACGCGATAAATCACGTGGTCAATCATTCCCGCCATTGGTTGGTTTGGTATTCGATTTCGCTTCGCTACCAAGCGATGTTACATTGGCTACAGGCTCTGGTAACAAAAGTACAGACGAAAGTACGTCAAGCTAATATAATCTGTCATATTTCTTCATTAAATTTTCAACTTTATCGCTACAGCATTAAGGCTTAAGGTTTATTGGTAATATTTGAATGTTTCGGGTAGCTTGACCTGTTGTCGTCCGTACATAGGTAGTTAGGTACTTATTTCCACAATGAAATACCTACGTCACAGTTTTATAGCCATTTCCAAAAGAGTTTTGATAGCATCCCAACTACAATGTGACATGTCCGTGCCATCAAATCAAACCTAACAGTAATGACATTGTGCCCATTTCTGATAGTTTTATATCTATAAATGACAATGACTTACCAATCGTTACTTTTACGGACAACTACTCGTTACGGTTCAGTGGTAATATTCGCCACTTACGAGTTGCAGGTTGCAGGTAGCCTATTTGAACCCAGGCACTTGTTAATGTATTGTGTCCCACAGCTGGGCGAATATATTATTCCTTTCTAAACCTCTCGGTCATGTGCTATCTCTGCCACTGCTATCGTTACTTGATTGTCATATTTTATTTTAAATTGCCTACATTGTTTCGCACTGCTGGGAAAATGCCTCCACCTATTTCCTTCCAAATCTCCCTGTCTTGTACTACCTTTGGTCATGATGGACCGTCAAATGTTGCTAGATCGTCTTCGTCCTAGTCTACCACGACGGTGATGACCTCCCACATGCGTCTAGTGAGTGACAATCTATGTCCATCTCTCGGAGTCCATTCGCGAGACATGTCCAGGCCAATGCCAATTAAATCCGTTCCTGACCTGGCGGTTCCTGGAGTTATGGAGCGCGGTGTGGTGTTTGTAACACGATCTATATTTATTTTTTATTTTTTTTTAATAATTATAAACTAGCGCTTGACCACAATCCCGCCTGGTGGTAAGCAGTGATGCGATCGTTGATGATAAAGCGCGCTAGTTTATTAAGAACCTATTCACTCAGATTGAGCGAATAGGAAGGAAGACGGCAGTTGAGCGAGGTGATGCAATGTTAAACCCAACAACATGATCAACGATGCTGCGCCAAAGGGAGATTGATCTGAAGACCCTCCACGACCAAACTCCTAACACAACAACATTTGGCGCATCGTACCCGGCACACATCGCAACACAACTGCTCAGACCCGTCCTCCGTACGGCTTCACCAGACATTATGCCGGAACACGACAAATCGCTTGGCGGCAAGGCTTTGTCTGGTGGGTGGTAACTTCTGCCGGCGGCCGGTGTTATGGCCTACCACCGAGAGATCTATACATCAACATTGCCTTTAAAATGGTGGACGAAAATCATCAAGATGAAACAGACATGTCCGAATATTCGAAGACATCTATGTGATTTATACGAGTGTTACTCGTATCCCCGCTCTGGCTCCGTATGTTATACTACAACAATCCCTCTCGAAATCAGAAATACAGTCTGAAGTTCCAGCAGGAAGGTTATAGGCTATTATGATAGGTACGTTAATGATTTAACGCAGTGTGTCACATGACTAATCTATTTCTGTTCAGAATATATAACGTCATTTTCTTGTTTATGCGAAACCTGAATATAGTTTGTTCAGAATAAGCAAATGAATCGATTCCAATCATTTTTACACTGTGTTGTATTTTTTCCCAAATACATTTAGAAATTGTTGCAGAGTGGTTACCGAGCGGTTACGATAGATCGTAGTACTTGGGCGCGCGCCACATCTGACGCCAGAGGTAAACACACCGCGCTCGCCCGCGCGAGCGGAGATTTGACCATATTTTTGTTGGGACAACCAAGTAGAATAGCAAGTTCATAACTTTGTGGTTTTTCATTGTATCTTTTTGAAATTTTGTACATACATTCTTTACTTAAAAATACTGGTTTTGCATTAACCAAAAATAATGTTGTATACGTACATATATCCGATAATAGAAATAAAAACTGTTTGATACAAGCTGGTCACACACCGAGAAATAATGGTGTGATGTGATCGTGTCCCGGCGATAAGTGTGAAGCGACAATACGACGGGACGCTGATGAAACAATTTCTATAAAAGACAGTAGGTAGCCATAGTTCATCATCATCATCATTATCAACCTTTTTATCGTCCCACTGCTGGGCATAGGTCTCTTCTTCTATCTTAGGATTGAGCGTAATCACCACGCTTGCTCAATGCGGGTTGGCGATTTCAGACTTAAGTCCAGGTTTCCTCGAGATGTTTTCCTTCACCTTCAGTCATTGGTGTCCAAGGTATACTTAGAAAGTACATATAACTTTAGAAAAGCCAGAACTTTAGATTAGCCAGAGTTATAAAGCAATAATAATAATTATCCCTAATTGAAGTATAGTGGTTATCCAAATAGTATACTTTGCAATGAAAATAACGCAATTAATGTTGTTGAACTGACGACATGAAAGTCATAGCTATTGATAGTTTTTTTTAAGTTGTTACCCCCTGGCGTTACTAACAATCGGTATACCAGGGGGTGAAACCTGGCATCACTAATAAAAGACCAAGTTCAAAGCACTATCAAACATAACAATATTTAACAATGCAAATACAATATTATGTAAGCCGTTGCGTAAATACCGCACGCTATCGTAAAGATTTATTTAAATACATTAAAATATTTTGAAATTCATGCCCACTACACAATGACCAACATATCTTGAAATTTTACTTTGACGCCACTTGCCAAACAAATGATAAAAGCTTCAGAACATTTGGATTTAGTTCTCAAATTCGCCGTGTATCAAGATTAACTGGATATTTAATGGACGATGCATTGGTATGCATGACATGTCACTCAACGACCGTCATTTTCACTAGTTCTTGGGATTTTTGACATAAAAATATTTTAGTTCTATTCACGATACGTTTTTCAATTCTGTGTTTGTTCAATTCTGTTAAAGGAATGACCGTCGAAATCCAAACATACCCAGAAGAAAATGAGACGAACTTGACAACTACTTATACAAAGAGTTGGTCCACTCTAGCACATGACAGAGATGTAAGAAAAACTCCAACAAGTTTGCCCTGCAGTAGGAAAACATAGGCTAGAAAAAAAAAAATACCGCAACGGGATTAAGTTCAACGAAAACCAAGTTGACACTCTCCACCAATTTTCAGAGTTTAAGAGTAAGTTTACCAAAATTACATTAAAATATTATTAGTAGTTGGCTTCATGTACCTACATATTTCTGTGTGTCTGTCTGTCTGTCTGTCTGTCCGGCTTTCACGCCAAAACTACTATACCGATTGTAATGAAATTTGGTGCATAGATAGTCTAGAGCCTGAGAAAGGACATAGGCTATATATCATCCCGCTATGACCAATAGGAGCAGAGCAATAACAGAAAATATTGCGAAAACAGGAGTGAACGCGGGCGTACATATTGCTCCCATTATTTTAACAGGCGCTTATGTTATATCTACTGAGCAACTGAAGTCGACGCGGGCGGAGTCGCGGGCAACAGCTAGTCAGCCTATAATGTTCCCACTGCTGGGCCACAGGCCTCCTCTTGGTGAGAGTCATCATCATCAACCTTTTTATCGTCCCACTGCTGAGCACAGGTTTCCTCTCATACAGAGAAGGATTGAGCGTAATCACCACGCTTGCTCAATGCGTGTTGGCGATTTCAGAATTAAAAGTCCAGGTTTCCTCAAGATGTTTTCCTTCACCTTCAGTCATTGGTGTCCAAGATATACTTAGAAAGTACATAAAACTTTAGAAAAGTTACATTGGTACTTGCCTGACCTGGAATCGAACCCGCGCACTCATACTTGAGAGGCTGGTGTTTTAACCACAAGACCACCACGACTTTTGAGTTAGATTGAGTGGTTTGTATTTGTAATCTACTATGCGGGCCCATGCGGGTTGGTAGATTTCACATATTATCTTCAAAGTTTTTGACTCTAGGACATGCTGGTTTCTTCACAACGTTTTCTTTCTCCGTTTTAAGAGCAGTGATGAAATAATTTATAAAAAGTAAAAAGCCTGACGGGATTCGAAAACCACTAGGCCACTGCTGCTCTCCTATGTCTAATATAATAGAGATGTATCCAAGGTATGAAAATCAAAAAAATAATTAGTCCTTCTTGTAGATAATAAAAAAAAATTAAGACCCGTATTTTTTAATTTGTCATAATTACCAAAAACTACTGAGATATAGCGTATTAAAGTTACGGAGTGGGGGCTAATTACGTCACGCCGTGCTATATTTTGCACTACGGCGTGACGTCATGCGACATTTCAAATCAATATATCTTCCCAAGTATTTCAATGAAAGAAAAAATAAAAAATACGTGTTCAATATTTTTATATAAATCTATCTGATGGACATTAAATTATTTTTTAGGATACAAGCCTATTCATGTTAAAAACAAATCAACCACAAACTGTCAGTTATTCTCAATCAACCTTAAGCCTTAATGCTTCAGAGATAAAGTTGAAAATCTAATAAGGAAATGTGACAGATTGCAGTAGCTTGTTGTGCTGTCGTCTGTACTTACGTACTAAAATTTTTAAAATTTGTGGTCTTTTGTGTTAAAGTGATTCAGAAGCGGAACGAATGAAACTATTCAATCACGCGCGGTCATTGACGATATACGGAGCATTGACTCTGTAAAACTACAATGTAATGCAATACTCACTGCATTTGGTTTTCCTGTAATTTTACAATCTCTAAGAGTCAGAGGAAAACCTAGAATACAAATAAACGAATAAACGAAGTTAATGTCGTCATCAACAGTGAATATAGTCGTACGTAAAATGTGAAAAAAAATGATGGGTTTTAGGATTTGTAGCATTATTTTCTGAATAATTTTTAATAATTAATAACCTGATTACTTAAATAGTTTCAAAAAATCACCAATAAATATCATGATGGGCATAAATTACAATGCTATGTTTTTTTCTTTCCTCTGGAAGATTGTTATTAGCTATTTTTTTAAACATAAATAAATGTATGGAAAATCCCGGGACCAATTTTAAAGATCACTGATTTGTATGTTTCTGATGAGGTACGCAGTTAGCTCTGGCCGTGAAAGTGCGATTGTCGCAACCCAGTGCTGGACACACCACAATAGAGCGATAAGTGCCCTCTTTGAGGAGCGGCTAAAGAGGCACCACGGCGCCCTCGCCTTCCGTCTAATGTAGAGCCTAACATGTCACGGTTGTTTCTACAGGTTCCTGTTCCGGGTAAAGCGAGGGGAAACGCCTGAATGCCACCACTTTTTGATCGCCCTATGGTCACGGTGAAGCATATGGTGGAAGTCAGCATATCATGACCGGATCCACTAGGACCGATGCCTGCGAAAGTCGTGGATTTTTCGAAAGAGGTGTGGGCTCATAGCATACAGGCAAATGAAGGAACATCGGTGGGAGGACATTTGATAAATTCCTACCCCAAACAAGGGGTAAGTACGCGGTTTGCGGGATCAACTAGTGTGTAATAACAACAAAACAAATTTCACATGTGACACGCCAGTAGGTATGGAAGCTGTGGTGGAAGGATAGGAGACGGTACATAGTCTGGTTCCGTCTCCTATCCTTCTGCGTACCAAAAGGCAGCGACCTTTGCGATGCTACTGGAGATATCGGGGCGGTCGTGAATATACTTACTGCCATGCCATCGACACGACAAAAAAAGAATGTCATGATTGGGTTAATACATTCTTTAACATTTCCACGAACAAAAGGATTGTCTTGCAATAGACGGCAACTAAGGCAGAATTATTCAGTCGAGCCCAGTTAATCAATCACATCGTACATTTTTTGCAACAATTCTTTCTTCGAAGAGCAGGAAATCACTTAAAACGGCGTTGCCCCAAAAAACCAACTGTAAACCATTGTATTGTCTTCGTAGATTCGAACCAGATTGCTTCGTTAATGACCTGTGCTATGTCCTTGTTTCGACCTGACATGACCTTCCCTGACCAACGGACAGTTTTAAGTGAACAGTCAGAAGTCATTCTAAGAATCAAGTGTCATACCTGATTGAAATTATATGGGGAATTAAATTGTTTTTGTAAAACTGCAAGTAAAGAAAGAGAAGACCCAGTAGAACTTTTTAGGAAAAGGAGTCAGGTTTGAAATGCTTGTTGGAAATCAACTCGAGCATACATAATTAGGAACATATAACAAAATTTCGCTCGCTGTTTCGAACTGCTCGTTGGTGGCCTTAGTCGCCTTAAACCGTCGTTAGTCGCCTTATTTACCTAACTTAAACAAACAGATAACCGATGTATGCACCAACCACAAAGCCCAGTAAACACGTCTAACAATTTTTTCACTTAACTTCTTTAGCGGTCGAACACTAAATAGAAAACGGAGGCGAAACCATGACGCAGGTGAGTGAAGTCTATTAGCAAAACGTGTGTATAAGGACCTTGGGAAAAAATTAATACGTCTTCACGTTCGTGTGTGCTGATATGAAAATTGCTAAGTGTGTGGTTATTTACGAATGCCATTTTTCTGTGTGATTCGGAAAAACAAAAATCTGAGGAGAAGAGAGATTTTTTTTAAGTTTATGAAGAACTAGCTGCGCCACGCAGTTTCACCTGCGTAGGTTTCGATAGGGTCGGGGTAGGGTCGGTCTCTGTGGCGCAGCGGTCAACACGCCTGCCTGCGACGTGGAGGCCCCGGGTTCGATCCCCGGCCAGGTCATGATCGAAAACGGTCTATTCCTGATTGGCCTGGGTCTTGGGTGTTTATCTATATATGTATCTATTATAAAATATAGTATCGTTGGGTTAGTATCCCATAACACAAGTCTCGAACTTACTTTGGGGCTAGCTCAATCTGTGTGATTTGTCCGTATATACACACATCAAAAAGTGTCTAGGGATATGCTCCACTCCTATTGGTCGCAACGTGATGTTATATAGCCTAAAACCTTCCTGGATTAAGGGGCGTTCCAACGCAAAAAGATTTTTTTCAAATCGAGCCAGTAGTTCCAGAGATAAGCGCGTTCAAACAAACAAACAAACTCTTCAGCTTTATATATTAGTACAGATGAGACGAAGTTTCTAATTATTGTAGTAATACCGTAAAAAGCATAAGGAAAGAACTTTGCTGATGGGGTCTGGGGCTTTTCAAGTCCCCCGATTAAAGCTGACTAAAGCTTTGTAATTTTGGCAGTACATCTCGTAATATCGTAGTCACTATATTGATGGCTATGTTTTACATAGAAATGCATAGATTAATCAGCCCTCTAATATAGTCTCATAGTCCTGTCAAATTAATGCGCCTGAAGTAAATTGGCGTATTTTTTGTCATTACATTTTTAATGACTGCAAAACTGTCTATGGAATATCTTAATTTTAAAAATACGAAATGGAATGGAATGTGCGGGAAAGCGGGCCCCGAGCTCCAACTAAACAACAAACAAAAAACTGGCGGCTCTATCTAACGTTTTTTAAATTATAATTATAAACTAATGCTTGACCGCAATCCCGCGTGATGGTAAGCAATGATACAATCGTTGATGGTAAAGCGCGCTAGTTTATTTAGAGCCTATTCACTCAAAAAACTGAGTGAATAGAAAGGAAGACAGCAGTTGAGCGTGGTGATGCATGTTAAACTCCACAATACGACCAACGATACCGCGTCAGAGGGAGATTGATCTGGAGACCCTCCACGACCAAACTCCCGACACAACAACATTTGGCGCATCGTACCCGATACACATCGCAACACAACAGCCCAGACCCGTCCTCCGTACGGCTTCAAAAGACATCATGCCGGAACACGACAAATCGCTTAGCGGCAAGGCTTTATCTGGTGGGTGGTAACTTCTGCGGACAGCCGATGTTATGGCCTACCAACTCAATCTGAATCAGTTTGAAGGATATTATGTAGTAACCCATCACTTTATATGTTAAGTTAACACATGATACCGCATTTAATATTGTTAAACTGTCAAAAAGAAAGCTATTGGTACTGATAGTATGTTGCATAATTACCACGCTGAAACACGTGGGCTGATAGCGGAGAACCGGGTGTTATAGTGCAAATGTGAAGAAATCTATATCCAATTGACTTGCAAATTACTAGGTTGAATAATCATCACAAAAGTTGGTATAATAAAAAAGTGTATAAAAGTTTCACTTCTAATGAGTGTATACAACTTTTTTTTTTTTGGTTATATAAAAGCTGAATAAGTACAGTTTGTTCAGAATAATCAACTGAATCGATTTCAATCATTGTTACACCATATTATATTTCTTCTCAAATACATTTAGAAATTGTTGCAGTGTGGTTATCGAGCGCGAAACATCGCTTACGGTGGTTCATCGCCCGCGCAACAGCTGACGCCAGAGGTCAATGCACCGCTCGCCCGGCCGACCGGAGCGTGGACCATATTTTTATTGGGACAGCCAAATAGGATAACAAGCTCATAAATTTGTGGTTTTTCATGATATCTTTTTGAAATTTTGTACATAATATTCTTTAGTTAAAAATACTGGACACTTGTTTCGGGTTTCACATAAACAAAAAATAATGTTACTGGATGAATTAATAGTGAAAATTATGTGATATATACTTTCAGGAACTACTATTCCGATTTGAAATATTATTTTTTCATTCTATAGCCCATTAATCCAGGAAGGCTTTTGGCTACATAACATCACGCTGCGACCAATAGGAGCGGAGCATAACCAACACCACGCGAACGAAGTCGCTGGAGGCCGCTAGTAAATTTATATTTATTTAAAGATAAATACGCGTACCTACTAACAATGATAAAATGAGGTTAATTTCGAATAAATAATCTTTTAATTTTATGATTTTCTAGTTTAAGCATTATTTTTACATCACAACTGAATTCCGATAAGAAACCAAGATGGCGCGTAACAGAAAAGTGTGAAGATTTTACTACATTGCAATAAAATGTTTCCCACAAGTTGATAAAGAATCTTCCCTTCAATTACAACTCGTAGGATCCGAGAAAGTGCTCCAACTATCAAGGTGAATACAATTAAAACTTTTAAAAAGAAGACGTATCTTATCAATAAGCCCGGAAAACTTAATGAAAAGAATCCAAGCCACAAGAAAATAATATGTAGTTAAGTACACGCAAGTGCCCTGTTTACAGTTGACAATTAATCTGCCTCGTGAAGTCCAATCATACCGTACTTGTGTACAAATCGGTGCTGTTAAATATAAATAAATATAATTCTTCACACGTCATTCTACATCAATAAGTATGCGTATGTAAGGTACGTATATAATTTGTATAAAATGAATGGTCTTCACTTAATACGAGTACTTCATTCGCGATATAAAATGCTGTTCGGAAATCTTGAGTTATTTGTATTCTGGTTTTTGGATTGGCTACTTTATGAAAAGTATTTCTTTTTTGACAAATAAAAATTTATCTAATTAAGTAGAGCGAGCTTTAAAAAATCTACACATGATTATAACAATATATCATCCTACTGTAGTTTTTTATCAAAATTAAAGGTCAGGTCATATACAGATTACATTTGAACTTGAAAGCCATTATTGCCATTCTTTTGGCCATACTCTATGGCCTTATCTTAGTCATCATCATCATCATCAGCCTCTTCTCGTCCACTGCTGGACATAGGCCTCCTCCATGGCACGCCAACAAGCTCGATCCTGAGCAGTTCTCCGCCAGCCATTACCAGCCACCTTTTTGATGTCGTCGCTCCATCTCGCCCAAGGGCGTCCTACACTACGTTTGCCAAGACGCGGTCTCCACTCGAGGACTCGTTTACCCCAATGGTTGTAATATTATTTATAATTAATACTTATCTTAATACTTATTTATAATTAATATTCAGTTTGTTTCGAATTTACTAGGGTGGAAAATACAAAGATTTGTTTTTATTTCTCAAACAAACGTCTTATTTTTGCCCAAAGCTGACATTATATCAACACCATTTTTTAAATTAAACCTTCTTTAGCGGCGTTGTGCAATAGAATCGAATAGAATACTCTTTATTATGTACACCATATAGAGTACAGAATATAAGATTTTACAAAGGGTTACTCCGAAGCGAAGGGAAGCGATCTTTTACAGACAACCTTTGGATGGAATACTAAGGGAAGGAGAAAGAAATAATGTAGATAGTCTACAGTGTACTTACATTTACATAGAATTTTTGGTATAGGTCAACTGGTCAGGATACGATACTGATCAAAAATTCGTAAGACGGAGGGAGTGAGACCGTCGCTTGCACGAGTAAGTATTCGTATGTGCTTGTTTTTAAATTGACATGTTTGTGTACGAAATCGCTATAAATGAATATTTTATTCAACTACATAAATGATAATACTTTTATATCAATAAATAAAGCTATTCGTGGAAATTATTCCTTAACTATTCCCAAAATATTTAAAATTCATAACGTTAATTTTTTTATTTATAATCTATTTTCGTGACTTCAGTCGCTTGAAATAGCATTTTGATTAGTTCTCCTTCGTCAGTTCACATACATACATTCATTGTCTATTAAATATTGCTATTGTTCTTTGGGTCGCGACTTGTCATGTAAACGTCAAGCAATTGCAAATAGGATGGGTCTACGACAGTGGGGTGACGTCATAGCTTAAGTATTTTTTGTTACAAATCATTTGTTATTGAACTGTTAGAGGTCAAGATTAGTAAACAACGACACAAAAATGGTTTTTAATCCATTTTTTTAAGTACTATTAAAAATACGCACCTAAAAAAAGGACATTACATACCAAGTATCAAATGTTTTGCGTCTTATTTTATTCTATTTTTGTTTTATCAAAGCAAGCTAATTGGTGGCGCAAAGCGAGCCCTCCGGTATTAGGTAAAGGCGTCTAATATCCCCACAATAACAAGAGCACAGCTATTGCAAGAAAATTTTACCAAAACCCTTATTACTTTTAATTCGAAACATTGAGCTACCATCGCGGGAAAACTTTATTGGCATTTCATCACCATTTTTACTTTAATAATGGGCGCCAATCTTTGGTGACTTCACCTTAAGGTCAACGATCTACTTAAAGTTATTGGGTAATTCATCGTTATTATTTTAATTTGTCTTGATTTACTTCCACAGTATTTACTTTTGACGGCTTAAAAGGGCCACCATTATTACTGGTTTCGTATTAAAATATGTGATAATGTTTTATGCAAGGTTCCATACTCAAAATAGTCCATACTAAACCTCCGCTCTCTGAGCTTCCGAACGTCTGTCCACCTGTCCGCTCGTCTATCTCTCTATACATACTTCTTCTTTTTTTCTTGCTCAATGGCCCCTGTGGAATAGATGCCACAATTTTGCCAATAACACGTGTAACAAATTATAGAGATTCTTTGATTAATTTATTTCACAATAATGGCGGATATCGCCAATGACAGTTGAAAAAGACGGCCGCGTGAACCGTCTATGAGGGAGGTTTGAAGCAAAGTCATGATGTGGTCACTATGCTGCGATATTTCAATGTTCTTTATAAATTATTTACTGAACGCACTTTTATCACATAAATCACGCGCTTTTATTTAGTAAACGACACTATAAATCATTTTAAAAGTCTAATGGAAAATGCGTGTGACACTCGTCTTAGCTTTCCCGTCAAAACTCGCCAATTTGAATTGCTCTCTATACATATATTGGCGGCATCTAGGTATCACATAAACGTTACAGATAGACAGTCGACATTTTCCCAGACCGCGTATTTCTAATACCATTTAGAACAAGATGAAATAGAAGAAACATTCGTCAGCCTCTGTCGCGTAGCGGTAGCGAACACGGCCGCTGCGCAAGGAGGCGCGGGTTCACTTCCCGCACAGTGCAAATTTTGTATACATTAATACTAATATTTGCCCTGGTCTGGTCGTGCCCCGGAAAGCTCGTTAAGCCGTTGGTCCCGGTTGCCATACGAACATCTAGTGGCAGTCGTTCGGGTTGTTGAAGCCCTCAAACGTCCAAGAATTGGTCTAACTGCAAAGCTTCGCTATCGCCTTCGGGTTTTGGAGGTCAGACGCCAGTCGCTTCACGGAAAATATCGAATTATTGCCAAAATCAGCAATTAGTCTGGTAAAGCGGCCCCAGACTCCAAAACTGAAAAGCTTCTGATGATGATGTAATACGAGAAACGAGTACAACGTGATCTGTGCGCGTTTGTTTGAGTTCATATGAGAATCCGATACACACTTGGTCTGTTTTTTCTTTTGTTTATATCTTTCAATTTTCCTGAGTCATTGTACTTTTTTAGTTTGAAGCTGGCTGACTTATTTGTCGGGCACTCATACACTAATTAGAGAAAACCCGATTGGCACAGAGGCTTAGCGTAGTCTGGGAATCCGTATATTTTTTTTAATGGCTGATGTAATTAAATGACTTCGCAACATCCAACTTTTTTTTCATATTGGACACTAAAAACTTGGAATAAAAATAAGTACAAAATCCGCCTATAAATCGCCTTCCTTATAAGAATATGAAAACTTGTATTAAAAAGTTGACAACAAAGATAATTTCTAAAAATACAGATGATAACTTGGCAAGACTAGGTTGCAGTACAAAACCAGCTGTTTCTGCAGTAAGTATGTAGGTATGCGGATTTCAACGACACTCGCATTTTCTCATTGACGTCACGAATCGTAACTATTACCATACCAGCACTCCTTCAAAAAGTAGGCATGGCAGCGACTTTCAAATTCTTGACACAACAAACGTCTATTTTGACTTTCACAAAAATTAGCAATTATTTGTTACTTCGACTTTGCGATTTCCATTCAAGTAACTTCATAATAAATGTATCTAAGTTCGTTACCGAATAATAACGCCTGTATTTAACACGGAACCACTGGCAATCTGAGCTCCACAACCCAGCTACTGTTTTATATACTGGCTGTCAGATCAGGCATCTGATGACTACCAAAGATCCACCATTAAAAGTATAATAATTATTGCATAGCCACTCCAAAACCACTCCGTGCCTTGAAAGTTTTGGTTTATTTTTTCTTGTAAGTACACCAAAAACATACATTAATTAAAAATACATTCAACGTAACAAAATATACAATAGGCGGCCTTATCGCTAATGAAATCTCTTCCAGGCAACCAATGAACCATAAATGGGACAGTCGTTGGTGCAAATATTATAAATATAATACACTGAAATAGATACACAGATACATACATATGAAAAATTATCATCATATCATCATCATCATCTCAGCGTTAATCCTTTTTCAGCTTTGGAGTCTGGGGTCCGCTTTACCAGTCTAACTGCTTATTTGGCTAAGCTTCAATATTTTCCGTGAAGCGACTGCCGTCTGACCTCCACAACCCGAAGGCGATATCGAAGTTTTTGCAGTTAGCCCAATTGTTGGACTTTTGAAGGCTCCAACAACCCTTTACGACCGCCATTAGATGTTCGTATATAAAAAAAACGAGTGTGCTTATGACCACACGACTGAAATGAAACTTCTTTTGCACCATCTGTATGTATATATATATATATATATGTGTGTACAATATATACATGTATACACATATACATATATTAATTTTCTATAAATATTATATTTATTTCATGCTTTCATTTATAAATTAATATTTTTGCATAGACCTCCAATTAAAAAAAAAAAAAAAAGTGGATTCCCTCGGGGCCAAAAGGTCGGGCTCTTCCTCCTGAATCAGGGGACCCCATACTCGGGTAGTCCACGACCTCTGGTTCCCGAGATAATCCACGGGGATAATCCAAGGGGGTCGGGGAGGGGGATAGGTTTCGTGGGGTTGCGGGGGGAGGGGGAGGGGGAGAGAAGGGGAGTGGATTCCCTCAGGGCCAAAAGGTCGGGCTCCTCCTCCTGATTCAGGGGACCCCAAACTCGGGTAGTCCACAACCTCTGGTTCCCGAGATAATCCACGGGGGGGTGAGGTAACTAAAGGGGGGGGGGGGTGTAGATTTCGTGGGGTTGCGGGGGGTAGGGGGGAGGGGGAGAGGGGGGAGTGGATTCCCTCGGGGCCAAAAGGTCGGGCTCCTCCTCCTGATTCAGGGGACCCCAAACTCGGGTAGTCCACGACCTCTGGTTCCCGAGATAATCCACGGGGGGGTGAGGTAACTAAAGGGGGGGGGGGGGGGTAGATTTCGTGGGGTTGCGGGGGGTAGGGGGAGGGGGAGAGGGGTGAGTGGATTCCCTCGGGGCCAAAAGGTCGGGCTCCTCCTCCTGATTCAGGGGACCCCAAACTCGGGTAGTCCACAACCTCTGGTTCCCGAGATAATCCACGGGGGGGTGAGGTAACTAAAGGGGGGGGGGGGGGTGTAGATTTCGTGGGGTTGCGGGGGGTAGGGGGGAGGGGGAGAGGGGGGAGTGGATTCCCTCGGGGCCAAAAGGTCGGGCTCCTCCTCCTGATTCAGGGGACCCCAAACTCGGGTAGTCCACGACCTCTGGTTCCCGAGATAATCCACGGGGGGGTGAGGTAACTAAAGGGGGGGGGGGTAGATTTCGTGGGGTTGCGGGGGGTAGGGGGAGGGGGAGAGGGGTGAGTGGATTCCCTCGGGGCCAAAAGGTCGGGCTCCTCCTCCTGATTCAGGGGACCCCAAACTCGGGTAGTCCACGACCTCTGGTTCCCGAGATAATCCACGGGGGGGTGAGGTAATCAATGAGGGGGGTCGGGGGGTGTTCGCAGCGTCATGTTCTCGAAGAAATTCATAGTTCTTAATCAATCAAGGTAGTTAGCTTAATAATTGAGCTTATGAGGCTCGAAAGCAATTTGTACTTTGTGTCCAATTATCGTATTGTGACGATATCTTCAAGCTTCTATACTTTCAATTATATCAGAAATGTTCAGCAAAAATATATAAAACAAGATAAAGGCCAGAACAGAACGAAATTTATAAATTTATTTGTGCTCTTAGGTAATCAATTGTTAACAAATCTTAAAACGATCCAAAAAATATATATTGCCTTCGGCGAGATGCGATCTCACAACTTCATACTCGACTCAATTGTTAACAAATCTTAAAAAGATCCAAAAAATATATATTGCCTTCGGCGAGATGCGAACTCACAACTTCATACTCGACAGGTCATGCAATATTTACATGAGCCAACTCCTTGTTTGTATTACAGACGAAATAGCACTATACTCTGCTTCCGTTCGCCTTCATCATTTTTTTTCCTATCATTTTTCGTAACGCTTTCGCTGGTTTACTCCCCAAGTCAAGCGTGCCTAAAGAAGTTTCACTTCAAAAATATACATACATAAATAAATACATACAAACTGAAGATAATCCACCTTATTCATAAACTCTGCTTAAAGTTAACTAGTGGTTAGCGATTCTTTAACCATACATTTTTGACCTTTTAACGTCACTTAACTTAACCAGCTTTTATGAATAAGGGGGAATAGGTAAGCAAAATAAGTGTTCCTTCACAAGTCTCTTGATATACATACATAAATTTGGTCCCTCACACACGGAACAACCGCAGTAACTGCTACAAGCATTGCTTAACCCCATCGACTCATGCGGCTGACAACTTAACTAGAAGCACCTCCATTTATCAGTTCTAAGCAAACTATGCACGGGTATCTAACAGACAGTTTCTAAAACTAGTATACACAAATTTTTTCCTGATCCTGTTATCTACGTAACACTACGATCAGAAACTTACATTTTTGTTTAATAATTATAAACTAGCGCTTGACCGCAATCCCGCCTGATGGTAAGCAATGATGCGATCTTTGATGGTAAAGCGCGCTACTTTATTAAAAGCCTATTCACTCAGAAAAACTGAGCGAATAGGAAGGAAGACGGCAGTTGAGCGAGGTGATGCAATGTTGACGACCAACGATGCAGCGCCAAAGGGAGATTGATCTGAACACCCTCCACGACCAAACTCCAAACACAACAACATTAAGCGCATCGTACCCGGCACACATCGCAACACAACTGCTCAGACCCGTCCTCCGTACGGCTTCACCAGACATCATGTCGGAACACGACAAATCGCTTGGCGGCAAGGCTTTGTCTGGTGGGTGGTAACTTCTGCCGGCGGCCGATGTTATGGACTACCACCGAGAGAACATAGGATACATCGAGGGGCTAGAACCATTTGCCACCGGCGGTGTTTCTGTCAGTGAATAGTCTCTTAATAAACAAGCGCAATTCACCATCAACGATTGCATCACTGCTTAACATCAGGTGGGATTGCGGTCAAGCAATAGTTTATAATTTATAAAAAAAAAGAAACGTTTGAATTGTATTATGCTTAAAATTATGTCAATAGTTGCATAAAGTCTCAGGACGTCAAACATTTTTTTTTTCTTTTACTTCCTATAGAAACCTCTCAATAATATATAATTTATCTACCGATCACTCACACATTTAAATTCCATCACATTCCATCTTAGCGTCCGTAACGAAACAATGCCATCAACCCTCCACCAACCAGAATATTTTAAAAGTATACATATGCGATTCAGATTGTCTGATGCATCCCAAAAGCGGCGAGGGCTTCGGTAGAAAGCCTTTCAAAGATTCCTATGACGTCACAATGACGCACGAGACGGCCAAGTATTCGGAGCGTGTCGGTTGACGTCACAGAGTAGACGAACATGCATTTTATTACTTATTTAAATGTGTGTGTCAGTTGATAATGTTTTAGAGGATTTATTACAGACTAAAACGGATTTGAGTGAGATAATGGTGAATACAATAAATATGTAAATGCTAATTAATGGAGAGTAGAAGGAGAACTACGAAAAGATGGTTTGATTGTGAGTTTTGATATGAATAAAAAGGCAGTGGATCTTAAAATGATGGTGGACAGGAAAAAAAAGAATAATTGCATGAAAATCTTCACGTTGGGGTCGGCCTCCGGTCTAATCAGAGGGAACTGAATACCTGGGATAAATTTGTCATACTAACACAATTCCATTGCCATTGTGCTTAAAAGTTCGTAATCTGTTAAATTCATAATGATCGATCAATTATCATAATAATTAGAATACGAAACTGGTCAAAATCCATCATTATTTGATCACTGATTGACTATTCTAACACGATTTATATAAAACGATGCGATTGCCTGTCTCACCTCCACAACCAGTATAAAACGCCTTAGTATGACTGGTTGTCAGACGTTTGGGCTTCAAACAATCGGTGATGCAATCATTGATGGTAAAACGCGCTAGTTTATTAAGTGCCTATTCACAAAAAAAAACTGTGCAAATCGGGAGGAAAACGGCAGTTGAGCGATCTGATGCCATGCTAAACCCAATAACACTATCAACGATGTTGCGCCAGAGGGAGATTGATCTGGAGACCCTCCACGACTAAACTCCCGACACAACAACATTTAGCCCATCTTACCCGACATACATCGCAACACAAGATTGATCAAGTAGATCAATCAAACCCGTGCAGTTCAAAATTAATTCATGTAATTCAATAAAGCAATTACAAGTGGTACCGGGTTTAGAATAGTACCAACCCATATCTTCCCGTGAGTGTCATAAGAGGCCACTAAAGGAACTCTCACTAGGGAAGCAAACAGCAGCGCTTCTCCTGTGGAATATCAAACTACTGCGATTCCCAACCCAACCCGCCTACCAAGCATGGGGGTTATGGCCAACCAAATGTGGTAAGCCTTAAGGCCTTTGTACAGCAGTGCACCCTTATAGGCTGAAAAAGAAGAACTACAGGTGTTCACGACTACCAAGGCGTGAACAGAATCCACGCCAGTAGGCCTAGTATGAGTTTTCAATACGAAACTCGTTCGATCGTATCGAGCGCGTTTGACTCAGCGATTGGCCCGCTTCAAGGTCGTAAGAACTCTCAACCAATGAGAGCGCCAAACGCGCTCGATACGATCGAACGAGTTTCGTATTGAAAACTCATACTAGGCCTACTGGGGACGCGCGGAGAGGGCGGTGCGGCGCGGGACGACAGCGGCAAGCGGCGGATGGCGGCCGGCTCTTCACTCTGCTACGGACTTGGTCGACGACGCGCGCGCACACTTGTTAATAATTGTCATAGTTTTCCAACATTTTTACTGTCTTGAACCATTATACATATTAAGTTTTACAGTTCACCTTGACTATTATTAATAACCTTAGTTAGATCCTTAACAACAGGTACATTTGAAAATATTTGATTACAACATCCATATTCAATTTATTCTTGTCAGAATGATACAGAAAGACGTAGACATTAAAAGCGTCGTGAAAAACACAAAAACAATTCCGAAATTAAAATAAGCCGTGACAGCTAATAGATCAGCAGTGCCCCACTGGCGGCGTCCGTTCACGAATATGACACATGGATCAGCACCATTTAGCTCAACCATTTTGAATAAAATTTAATGATCTAACACACACGCCACCATAGATAATTTATATCTCTATACACGCCACCATCAGTGAGACATTGGAGTGAGCATGACATACTCTCAATCCCCAGACTGTTATTATATTACATGATCTGAGAGAGAACTAAATATTATTTTGTTGGAGTGGAGGAAAACAAAGAAATGATGGATAGATTGTTTGAACAATGATTTTATGAAAGAAATAGTAGTGGTGCTAAATGATAGCGGATAATTGGGAAGAAATATCAATTTGCGTGAATCCATTCATGTTCGATTGGAATTCCATACCGGAGTATTTCCTGGTAAGTAGGTATAACCTGAAGGTCGAGAATGAAAAGATTGCTTCTAAACGAGTGTACTCTAAACGCCTACCATAACATGGAAAATCGTTAAACACAAACCAAATTATAAAAAAAAAGAAAGCGTGAGGCTCTTTGTGCCATAATTTTTGTACATTAAGGGCCTCCCGCTTTTTTAAAAATTATTTTTAACTAACTTTTTAGTTTGAGATTCTTTAAAAGCATGTTTTTTTAGTTTTATAAACTATATTTATTTTCAACTTTTTAGTTCGATATTCTTTTTTATAAAATGAAACGAACGAACGAACGTATTGAAAACCGTGGGACATTTTACAGTAACGAGCCGCTCACTCGTAGTCCAAAGAGTTAGAGACGGACAAACAAACAAACAAGCAAGCAAGCAAACATACAAGTGAAGCTAATAAAAAGCATGTAAAAAGAGAATCTAAAGCAACATCGGTAAAGGGTAGTTTACAGTAACTGGTTGACCTAGAATAATCCAGCTTGCAATGTATGCATTGGCCATTACTGGGACAGGCTCATTCTTCGACAGAGAGTTCTCTATCGAAGGTTGTTCCTAGCTGGAACAACCATCCTATCAGTACATCGGTCATACTAACCAAGTGTCGTCAAAGTGACGTACAATATGGCCGAGCATTTGAACCATGTCTGCTGACGTCACAGGACTGGATCGTGAAAGGTGATGGAAAATCATAAATATACGGAATTAAAATATTAAGTATAAATCAATCCTGTTGAAAGACGTCCATCGTCGGCCGGTCGGTGTTATGCGATGGTGAGATATTATCTAATAGCAACGCAAGACCATTTTACATTGATTTTTAATTCATCAGTCCAATGATCTTTCATTAAAGCATCATAATCAGGCTATATTGTCCCCACTCTTGAGAAACAGCCGTAATCTACCACAGTGGCCCAGTGCGGACTGGTTTTAATATTCTTTTAACATTTTATTTAATCTTTTTTGAAAATTACAACGGAGTTTTCTAACAATCTATTTAGTTTTTACAAGCTATTTAGCTGTTGCTCGCAACTTCATTAGGCTACCGTTTATCCTGGATATGATGATGGTTTTAAAAAAAATTACATACACGAAGAACGTTAGCTCAGGCAGTCTGGCTACTGAAGAAGGACATCCTTCTTCAGTAGCCAGACTGCCTATTTGAAAATTTTCGTAAAAATCGTTACAGTGGTTTGGCGTGAAAGGTATAGTCCGTCTATAAAGTCGTAAAAATAAATGAGGGCGCTGCGGTCGTGCATACAGCAACCCTGTTGACTTGTCTAAAATCATTTTGATACTAGCACATTATTTTGTACTAGAAACAAAACTGGTTTTAATGAAAACATAAAGCTATGGTCTCTGGCGTTTAATTAAAATGAGTAAAACAAAAAAGAAATCATACATATTTATTATTATATTTTTAACGTGTTTTTATCAATGAAAAGTATTTCAAAACATAATAATTGCTTTCATCATCTGATTCCAAATATTCTTCGGTAAAAAGTATTTTCATTGTCAGCTACGTCACTAATAACGTCTCCGCTACTGCTGTCATCAGCCTGCTATCTTCACTTAAGCGAATAACAAATGCGCAATGTAAACAATCCTCATTTTAGTCTTAAAATCATTTACTTAGTGAATTTGAAACTTCTAGTAGATAAAAACAAACATTAACATGATTACATATCTGTTCAAGCATAAATATCATCCATATTTGATAAAAATTTGTTCAGCTTGGTGTACTAACAAACATTGATGATAAACTTTAAAAATAATTTCCCGAGCTCCACTCCGGTTTGTTTTTCTCTTATTTAACACATTTCTTCGATGTTTTGTTTAAATAGAATTGAAAATTAATACAAATTTCAATACATAAAAAGTCACAAAACAAATCGATGACTGCCGATGACATCCGATGTCCTTGTACTTAGAAAGATTTAGTGTTGCCCTACTTTTAAAATGTTTAGTTCAAGAAACAGCTATTTGCACGAATTTATAGACGGACTATACCTAACAGACAGACCCAGAGACAGACATAATATTAGCATGGAAGTTTCGAGATACCAACACGATGTTTGAGTATTATTTCACATATCTCAGGTATGCCACTTATGCCCGTCAAATCCTGCATATTTCCTTTCGTTCGTGTCAGTATGTGCGTCAGAATACCGGATTATGTAAATAACTCACGTATTAATTTATTTGGAACCCCTTGATTGAACCAAAACGAACAGGAAATATTAACCTACCATTGTATTAGAGTTCATTGTTTACCGAGGAACGCATTAAATGTCAAAAAAACATCCTTTAAGATATCCTGTGGGGTAATTGCAAATAAAACCCGCTCAACAACATTAATTGCGTTGTTTACGTTTTTAAACACATAAATCAATTTATTAGCAATATCCTTCAGAATGAATCAGTTTCTGTTCGATAGAATTTTACGGGATTCGGGTGCTATTTTTATTAAGTAATATATTTACAAATCTTGAATCTTCTGAAATCATCAGTGGTGTGATTTCGTACCACACTATCGGTAGCAATCGGTTATTTTTTTTATATATATAAAATTATAAACTAGCGCTTGACCGCAATCCCGCCTTATGGTAAGCAGTGACACAATCGTTGATGGAAAGCGCACTAGTTTATGAAGAGCCTATTCACTCTAGCCTTGAAGACACTCAAATTGTAGTCCGACGGAAACACCGCCACTGGTAAATAGTCCCTCAATGTTCGCGGTATAAAGGAGGAGGCGAAACGCTTCGTTCGTTCGTAGTGGTGTTAACAACATAAGGGTAGAAACTCGCCATACGACGGGTCGTCCGATGGTGAAACGGAGATGGGGGAATTAAATCATGCAATACCCTCGCACACTCCCCAAAATGCATCCAATAGAACACCCAGCCCAAATGTGGCTGCAGTACTGCACACACGAACGAACCTATGCTTTGTGCATCATTAGAAGCTGCCTGGTGTGAAGTACTGCCGGCCCTTTGCAATAACGCCAATTTTCCTGGCAGCCGCCTTGGCCTTGGACTCGATTAACCGCCCAAAGTTTAGGTTCGAGGAAATCTCAACTCCCAACAGCTGAAGGCCAACATTCATGGCATTACTTACGTTGTTGAACACATTTTCAAATATATAGAGCAACGGATTATTAGCAGTATGCTTCAATACATTCAAATTGATTAGGTAATCCTAATAATGCGTTACGCACCTAGGATAATCCCTAAGTGCGTAAAGCATTTAAGTCACTATCACGGTTTTTAATACTCATTATATTTATAAAAATATCACAAATGTCAAACAAACAAGTGAGTTATTTTTATAAATAAACTTGAACCAATCATCTCGAGTGTAAGGTTAAAATATATATATAAACAAAAACACATAGCGTTTGTTTTTCTTTGTCTTTTAAGTGTTTAATAATCATGTAGGTAAAGAGCTTGTGTTCTTTTGCATGAACACTTTGTACATTTATCTGTGACTAAAACTAAAATGGTTGTGGTGGCTTAGTGGTTAAAATACCAGCCTCTCAAGTATGAGTGTGCGGGTTCGATTCCAAGTCAGGCAAGTAGCAATGTAATTTTTCTAAATCATATATGTAGTTTCTAAGTATATCTTGGACATCAATGACTGATTAAAAGGCGAAGGATAACACCTTGAGGAAACCTGGACTTTAACTGACTGAGCAAGCGTGGTTTTTACGCTCAATCCTTCTCTGTATGAGAGGAGACAGGCCCAGCAGTGGGACGTTAAAAGGTCGACGTTAGGGTCATTCGTAGGTAATTAAATAACAAATGGTCTTCTTTTTCATATATATTGACCGCATTTGCACTTTTCTATGTTGCCACAGTTTTTGAAGTGAAACTTCTTTAGTGCGTAAAGAAGTTGACTTGACTTGGGTGTAAGCTGGCGAACGCGTGACGTAAGCGTTACGAAAAGTGATCGGGCAAGGCGAACGGAAGTTAAGTGGGGGATATAAGCACAGAGGCGCCCGTGGCGCGAGCTTGGTACTACAAGGTCTACAACGAGTTTTTTTTTTTTCAATAGAAATAGAAGATCTATGCAAAAATATTAATTTACCAATGAAACCATGAAATAAATTTAAATATTTATAGAAAATTAATTTATGTATATGTGTATACATGTATATATTGTACACACATATATATATATATATATATAATTATATATATACATACAGATGGAGCGAAAGAAGTTTCACTTCAGTCGTGGGGTTATAAGTACACTCGTTTTTTTTTTTATAAGCGAAATATTTCTATACTAGAAAGGAGGTCTATAAACACGCAATGAATTCATGGCGGGAGTTCATCGTTTCTATAAAAATCTTAATGTCAAAAGATTGGTGATACGAGCTTTCAATAGTGTCAATCCCTAGCATTACTAGGGATGACAGCTCACTCCACGCTTACTTCACGATTATAGAAATGTATTGCTGACATTCTATAAAACAATTTATGGAGATATCGCCAAACGTGTGTGTCAAGATATTGAATTTGAAACTGTCTGTATATGTAAAACCTATTTTTTTTTTTCAAATCTTCGTGACTAGCGAAAAAAACAGTTATGGTATTGTACTATCACAATCTTATACATTTTGAAGGATGTTACTAATCCATTGCTTTATTTATACCTATAGCAACTTTAATAACGCAATGAACTACCTACTGTTAATGTGAATTGTGATGTGAATTGAAATGTGTCTTATCCTCTTTTTCCAAATTCTGCGAAATTTGGAAAACGAGGTTATGTACACACTACTCACTTAATTGATCTTTAGATATCAATGAAATGAATAAACTAACTTGGTGGATGAAAGAGCGTCTTTGACTATACGATACCTTAGCAGGTTTTCAAGATTCTTGCATAGCTTCATGCTACTACCTACTTACATAATATTGGCAAAGGGCACATAGCATATGCATACGATCTACTTGCTGTAAAGCATCTATTTGTTGAGTTAGTCGTTTATTGACTTGATAGTGCTATGGCTGTTGAGAGTATGTCATGCTCACTCAAATGTCTCGCTGGTGGTGGCGTGTGTGTTGGGTCATTAGGTTCCCTTCAATATGGTCGAGCTGAATGATGCTGATCCATACGTCATGTTCGTGAACGGACGCCGTCAGAGGGGACTGGTCATCTCTTAGCTGCTACGGCGTATTTTAAATTCTGAATTGTTGTTTTTTTTTTTCATAATGGACGCTCTCAGCGTACAATATATTTCTGCATCGTTCTCACACGATTGATTTCAAAATGAATGATGTAATCAAATATTTGTATCAATAGCTTGATAATTTAAAAGAGTGTCCATGGAGTTTCTTGCCCGTTCTTCTCCATAGGTACCTACTCTTTGGAATGGGCGACTAGCTTCACCTTACTGACTGACCGACCTTCTGACAATTCAAAAGTGCCTGTAACTGGTTTATTTGAAATAAATGCTTTGATTTTGATTATAGTACACCCTCAATTTGAAAGTTATGTTTAAGAACAGAGAATGGAGCTACTGCCATCAACCAGGAACAACACTAATGGGTTTTAGTCAGTGAAAGTCTGACACGCCCATCCTCTTCGTCCAGAGCGGGAGAGGGCATTTGATGATTGTCCATCTTGAAAAAAAACCCTTCATGCTCAGGAGTGCCACTCACGAATACTACGTCTCCATTTAGCGACTTAGAGATTTTTTTTTTTAATAATTATAAACTAGTGCTTGACCGCAATCCCGCCTGATGGTAAGCAGTGATGCGATCGTTGATGGTAAAGCGCGCTAGTTTATTAAGAGCCTATTCACTCAGAAAAACTGAACGAATAGCAAGGAAGACGGCAGTTGAGCGAGGTGCAATGCTAAACCCAACAACACGACCAACGATGCTGCGCCAAAGGGAGATTGATCTGAAGACCCTCCACGACCAAACTCCCAACACAACAACATTAGACGCATCGTACCCGGCACACATCGCAACACAACTGCTCAGACTCGTCCTCCGTACGGCTTCACTAGACATCATGCCGGAACATGACAAATTGCTTGGCGGCAAAGCTTTGTCTGGTGGGTGGTAACTTCTGCCGGCGGCCGATGTTATTATTATTTGCAATATTTATGCAGTCTCGTGGTGTCGTACGTACATACCTAAATTATTTTACTTATTTAGGTAAAACCAGTCGTAATGAGAATGAGATGAAGATATCTCAAATCGAAAAAGGATTTAATTTGATGTAAAAAAGCATTCAATTAACTGCTGTTTTTCTTATTCATTTGTGGGTCAACGACCACAGTTTGTGTAGTCACTTGAACATTAGTAGCTATACAGTATGTTAACAAAACCCTGTCCGACCCATAAGGGTAATAAAGGTTAGGTAAACACATGACCAAATATAATATAAAATTTTACGTAATCATCATAGTATCAATACAAATGAATTTTGAAATAATCTTTTTTTCCCGCGAATTAATTCCAATTTCCCCGAAATTTGGTAATTTTTAAAAAGTGATACCACCGGTATTGTTATGAGCGAATAGCGATGCGACCACGTTCCGCGTGCCCTGCCGCCCGGCCCCCGCGGGCGGCAGGCGAAGGGTGGTTAACGCACATTTATTAAGTTACCTCTTTTTGCGAAATAATATTTACTTTATTAGGGGTTTTTTTTTTAAGTTTAGCCCGGTTTTGTATGCATTAGTAGAATCAGTTATCGATACCTAACAACACCTTCACGGTTCGGACAGAGTTTTCTTAACATACTGTATAAAAAATGGTTCCTATATTTTAACGTAATAAAACTCATTCAAAAGTACCTGTAATTGATTGGTCGGTTTAAAATAATATATTCTTTGAGTTAGAGTTCACTCTCAAATAAAATTAGCAGCGGTCGTTGACCCTACTGAAAACCATAAAATCTTTTTAATTCATATTTGTATTTTAAAAACATTTTAAATTATATTTTTCGCAGTTGGTCTGTGGATAGAGGATCTTCTTTACACGTCGCCTTTTTCTTCAGCTTATAGAGGTCCAGTGCTGGACGAAGGCCTCCCCAAGGCTTTCCCCGGTCGTGTGCTGCCCTCATCCATCGGCTTCCCGCGACCTTAACCAGGTCACCGGTCCACCTTGTTGGATTTTCCAGTACGTGGCGTAAGTGTTTATATGTTTATAAACATCACATCGGCTTTTTTATTAGTTAATTTAATTTGCTATGTATCCATCAGCTTATCATGTTGGCAGGTATTCGTACAGACTTTAATAATATATAGTTTTATTATATTTAATAATATAAAATCTAATTTGCGTCAAACACCATATCAGGATGTGTGGATACATCCTGATATGGCGTTTGACGCAAATTCAGCTGCCAGGATGTCTGTCGAATATTTTATCGTTTCTGACACCGAATTACAATTAAGTGTCATTTAAATATTCCTGTGTCGAAGTATTTCTGAGCCTATACTTGATATTTGAGACCCTAGTCACATTCTAAAGTTCCCGTCTACAGTTGAATTTGCGTCAAACACTGTTCCATAGTAGTCTACTAGAAGACGTGCCTCTTTGCTAAATGACTGCTGGATATCAAAGCCTAGGAATATTTAAAGATGCAAATGTTTAATAATCAAATTGAATAGTATCTAGGTACTAGTAATGCATAAGCACGAGGCTTATGCGTTACGTTGTTACCGGGCATAGAATAGAACCAACCTATATCCTCCCTTGTGTGTTGAAAGAGGCGAATAAGGGAACTCTCACCAGCGAAGCTGGCAGCAACTACTTCCTGTGGAAAAATAAATTACTGCGATCCCCAACCCGCCTGCCAAGCGTGGGAATTATGGCAATGTCCTCCAATGGAATGAAAGCCCTGTGGGAGGCCTCTGTCCAGCAGTGGACCTCTAAAGTCTGAGAAGAAGATTTATAAGCCATGTTTAAAGACTTTTGTGACTTTTGCAGTTAGCCAAAGACAGTCCTCTCATCTCCATAGACAACATCATATTCGTATTTAACAACAGGGATCAATTGCCTCCTCGGCCACCCTAAACGACTAACACCCCCTTGTTAGTCGTTTGGGATGGCCGAGAAGGGGGTCCGGGGTTCAACAGAAAACTGCTGAGAGGAGGCATGTGCCCCAGGAAAGGCATTATTGTAGGTTGATTATTATGAGAGGCTGGTGATTAATGTTCTAGACTTTGCTGTTATGTTAATAAGCTTATATTCTTATATATCTTATCTCCTTACAAGGCGATTGACGTAAACACTGACGCAAAACGTAAAAGTCTTGGTGTAGAATATTTTCATTTAAGGTAAGTGCATGAATAAGCAAATGAAAAAGTCAATTACAATAAACGTTTAAATAATAATATACCTAAGCATTTAATTATTAGTCTAATGATTATTTTTCACAATTCTTTAAAAAAAATACAAATATCTAAAACGCTGAAATTCTGTACTTTTAATCAAGTCAACTTCTTTCAACAGTTGGTGAAATACATGAACAACCATTGTAGCTTATTGTAAAACATTATTCATATTTATATTAATATTGTTTGTTGGTTTATATTAGTCGAGCACTCTTCCTAAATATCATCTCTACAATAGTAGAGCGTTGGAAACGAATGCCTCATAGCGCCATCTGCAAAACTAAACATGAACTAAATGCAAAAGATCGAAGACTTCAGCATGCATTCAACTTGAATGTGTATTAAACTCGCAATATGTTCAGTAGATGGCGTTACTAGTTCGGTAAAATGTTTCTTGCTATTCCCACGTGTGACGTTACTACGCCATTGTTTACAAACAAATTAGTAAGATGTGTAGGCCGTAATTAAAAACAAAAACGATTTAAATATCATTAAATACGTTGAATGATCTACAGAACTCACTTCCGTACGAGAAATTAGGACCTAATTAACAATAAAAATAAATCACGTTCTATTTATACTCGAACAAAAACTTCACAAACAAGTTTTTTTCTTGTACGACGGACATATTCAAATACCAACACGTATCTGAATTTGTCAAGATATTAGACTGATTTATCGAACTAAAAATAATTTAAACTAAGCTTCACTCACCTTTCTTAGCGATTTATTTCCGTCAGGACTGGGCATATAGAAATCCACAATGCCTAACAGGCAATCATCACATCGGCACACATCACTGGGGAGCGAGGACATCGACCCAAAACTGCTACAACTGTCCATGGAATCTGTCCGCACTAACTTCCCCGTACTCAACGCCTCCATTTTCGCGACCAAAAGCGACTCCATTAGGGATCTAGGTCTAGCTGGTGACCTTGATCTTCGGGCAAAATCAGGGGATAATGGCCGACAATGTTCTAAAACGTCTGGCGATAGAGGTCGATGTCGCGTGAAACTTAGAGCCGCCAGGTCCGGAGACAACGCACGTCGTGACAGGTCTGGCGATATAGGACAGGCCGCGGCGAGATCCGTCGACGAAGTCCGTGTGAGGGGCGGAGTCGCGCTCCGACAATGCGAAGACGTCATCTTTGTTGCCCGCATTGGTACTTGCTATTGATTACCGCATGATATTGTTATTCTTTCCTTAATGGTACTCGCCGCAAGACGGTGCGGCTTCTTAATGGGAATATACCAGTTGATTTTATCCTCGTTTTTGGTTTTCGTCTCACAGTCAAGGACTTGTCGTAACCTTGAATATAATTATTTGTTTATTTATTATTGCTTACATGCCGCAAGATTTATTCAGTTATAAACTTTGAGTCAACCAGAAGTACCTATCCGTTTTTATTGCTTCGGCTTTGGAACCAGACCTTAAATTGTATCGTATATAGTTTTCCTAGACCTCTAATACAACGTGTATTAGTAGTTATTGCCATAACTACACTAAAATCAGTGTAAATCAATATCAGAAGGTTTTATAGACTTGTTCGTAGTTGTTTATTGATTGTATCGGATATTAATTGTGGCAATAAATTATTTATTTTTGTGCTGTTAAAATTTTATCGTTTTAAGATCGACGCTTAAGTTAGGTATTATACGCTATTTATGTTTAACAGTACTTAAATGTTTACTTTCTCTATCTTGAAGTTAATATTTCTACTTAGGTACTGCTCTTATTAATTTATTTAACGATTTATGGTACCTACATATTGTCAGTGATGACTAATGCTTTTTATGATTTAACATTGTACAGATAAACTGTCATCTGTACAATGTTAAATGATGACAATGTTGAATGATGTACTAACATCGAGCTACTAAGTTCTGTCATTTTATTATTAGAATTTCAACTTTATTACTGGAACTTTAAAGCTCAAGGATTGGTTGGAAATATTTGTCACTTAAGGGTCACAACAACACAAAATAAAGTAAAATGTTGGTGCATGTTGTTCCTCGGTGTTTTAAAATTTAGGTATAAGTATTATAGAAACAAATTACTCTTCACGTAGTTCGTGATGCTGACAGGCAATTCATTAATAATTTCATATTTTGAATCACCAAAAAGAAACTGCCAACAGTGTCAACTTGTCCAAAATTTGTAACAATGCCTAAAAACATGTTTCACCATTTACAATCCTACCCATAATATCCATAGATCATCATGACAAACTACCCAACTAGCTGACAACCACACTACGATTGTTTACATCGCACGGCTCAAAGCAGGAGGCTGTTACTTATTCCGCACACATACAAAATATAACCTTCGCACACCGTCAGGCCACACCTGCGCATGAGTTGAATCATGGAGGTAGAGATGCTGGAAATGTCTCAAGCTTTGATGAAGTAGAACTTTAAGCTCGGTTTAAATATGTCTATTTATATTTCTCACTAGCTGATGCCCGCGACTTCGTCCACAATCCAGGATAATAATTGCTGATATCCTTCTCCAGATCATGGCCATCCCATTTGCCATCAAAATTCAGTCGTTTTAGCATGAAAGCGCATTCATTCCAATTTTCTAATCAACTTTCTTTTTAGGGTTCCGTACCTAAAAGGTAAAACCTAACCCTATATATGAGACTTCGCTGTCCATCTACCCGTCCGTCGGTTTGCCACCAGGCTGTACCTCATGAACCGTAATAGATAGCTTGAAATTTACAGATATTATGTATTTCTGTTGCCGCTGTAACATGCCCATACAACAACGGAACAGATAGACGCTTGAAATGATTACAGAATTCTTTGGTTATATATTAAAATTAAAACTAAATAATTAAATGAAAATAAAATAAATATTGAATTCGAATTATCGATTTTTTTGCCGTTTTTAAAGATACGGTCCCTTCGTGTCCAAGTCTGACTCGCATTTGGACGGTTTTTTCTTACTTTAAATGAGAACCTTCTCCGAACAAATTGTGCGATCCATCAAGGGGCGGCGAGCAGTGGGCAGCTCGCCGCCCGGCAAGGACCAGGCCCGGGTCGTCGGCGCGTTGTTTCACGCGTGCCTTAAAGAGATGTCAGCACATCATGACGGGGTCAACTAAGACCGATCCCTGGGTCAGGGTTGCGGGTTAGTCAAAAGAGAAACCGAGGCCCTGGCGCACAGGCAAGTAATGGACACGGGTGGGTTTTAGTCAGTAAAAGTCTTAGACGCCCTTCCGCTCCGAACAGAGCGGGAGAGGTCATTTGAGGATTTCTCATCCACACCAAGAAAACAATGGTCAAGGGGAATAGAGATTCATTTTTATATTAAGTATACAGAGTGGTGCTGATACTACGACAATAAATGAAAACACGAACAATGCTGGTTCATAGGAATAATCCTAAACCATAAAAAAAACCTAGCATCAAAAATTAAAAAAATAAAATTTCAAATAAACTATATCGCATAAAATTGTAAATGGAATAGAACATCCTTTAAAAATATTGGTTCACTGACCTCCGATCGGCCACAGGGCGATCCTGTATCGACTTGCTTTTTTCGCGCCATTATTATTAAAGTTTGGTACCGCAGGATGCGGCGGTCATTAACCTGTAAGCGTTTCCTTATCAACATGTACATCATGTAGAAAATTTGAAAAATAATTTCCTGTGACCAAACTAATGGACAAATTTATATGGTTTTTTATGGGTAGACTGAGAATGTGTTGAGGTACACGATGTTAAATTTATTGTCGTACTAGCGGCCGCCCGCGGCTTCGCCCGCGTGGTTTTCGTTTTTTCACAGAAAGTGTTTATCGCGCGTTATCCCTCGGGAACTACTGATTTTTTCAGGCTAGTCGCTGTCGCCATCGCCGTCCTCGTCCCCGTTCCCGTCCCCGTCCCCGTCCCCGCCCCCGTCCCCGTCGCCGGAGCTTGAATGAAGTATGTGAAAAACGATTTCCCCACTTTTCTGTTGAATTTTTCCTGAATTTTCTTTGCTATAAACCTCACGGAGCCCGAGACCTTTCCAACGAATGCAAAACCGTGGAAACCGGTTCGTGCGTTCTGGAGTTATAGCGTCAGGGAGGAAAACCGGACTTATTTTTATATAGTAGATATAATCCTTGGCATGGTAGGTAAAGGGAGCAAACTGAATATTTTTTTATTAGTTTATAGAGGAAAGCTTTAAGCTGTATAACATTAGTCTGTAACCCATAGGAGCAGAAATACGGCGAAAAATGTGGAAAAAACCTGGAAAAAACGGGGAAAATTTAAGTCATGCTAGTCACTTTTTGTGACAAACGCAATACCACGCAGGCGAAGCCGCGGGCGACCGGTAGTCATACAACAAAAGTATTGCGTTTTAATCAGTAAAAAGTATTTATAGCTGTTGCCCGCGACTTCGTCCGCGTGGAATTTTGATTGTCCTAAGCTTTCTCTTCTCTTTTGTTGGTTAAAAATTGCTTTATGATATTCTGAATTTAGAACTTTTGGGAAACTACCTAAATTGGCAGGGCTTGAAGTATATTGAGTTTTATATTGAGTAATTATACTTTTGCAACTCTTTTCACCTTTTTCATGGCTGGAAGAGATCTTCATAGAGATAAAACTTACATCTAAAAACCGTTATTAGTTTTCCACTTGTTTATGATATATGCATAAAGTAAAAATGTTTTTCTTTTAGTTTTTTTAATTACTTGTTTGAATTTAGCAAATTAAAAAAAGTTAAATAATGGAGATACTTTAAAGAATTTCTTTATAAACGACATTAACCGTTTTACCGCCTTGTGCTAGAATAAAAAGGTTGTCTGGGCTGCTTACTCGTGAGCAAGCCACATACACTTGACCATGGGAAAAACAATCAGATCTTAAGTCGACACCAGCAGTCCTGAGAGTCTGACCTTGGGATTTGTTTATAGTCATGGCGAAGCAAACGGCTACTGGAAACTGTGTGCGCTTAAATTCAAATGGAAAGTTATTAGGGATGAGTGGGATTCGTGGAATAAATACAGTTTCCCCTGAGCCACATCCAGTAAGAATCTGAGCTTGGATTAAATTTCTTTGTAGAGCAGTTACTTTTAGTCGTGTACCATTGCATAATTTTGGAGGAGTAAGGTTACGCAGCAGCATTATTGGTACACCTATTTTAAGCCATGACATACGTTCACGACTTGCCCTAAGTCGTTCTTGCCTCTCTTCATTAGACTCTTGAGATCTAGTCATTCGCATTCTTTTCGATGCTCTGGTGTAGATAGATAGATTAGACCTTTTTCGGGTCATTTTCTAAGTATTGTATTATTATTTTTAACAAAATAAAAATTTCGAAGAAGAAAGCCAAATAAAAACGTTAAACACAATCCTATTTATATCCTCTAAACCAAGTAATCCAAATCGCAAAGCAATCTCTAAATATCCGTATTCGTAGCAGGTAAGTTGTTATATTTTTTGAGATTTTTTACCTATTAAAAAGCACAAATATAAAATTAATTTTGAAACTATATTTCGATTGATGGATACGAATTAGAAATGATAAAATCGCACAGTGACATCTATTGGATTTTATATGTACTAAAAAACGTGAGCAGCGCACCTAATAGTTGTAGTGTTATGTATTTACCTACAGATACTTACACTTATTTATTTATATTCTTACATTTATATCATTCATTTCTGCAGGTCATAATACGCATTATAGTACAATGAGGCGCTGTTCTGATAACATTTTACTTCACCAAGACTCGTTATCCAGCTTACAGACACGGTGCTCAACTTCATGCCTAAGTTTCAGCGACTTGGTGATATCTTAGCGTAAGAAGCTGTACCTATGCTGTGCTGTATTAATTTTTCTACTCAACACTACGCTATAATTTAATATATTTACATATTACACTAATATTTTCATTGTTATGACAGTTTTTGACAACGCTGTTGATTATGTCTCTATGACAACCTTTTCTTCTAAATGTCTCTATGACAACCTTTTCTTCTAAAGCTATGGTAGTTAAGTGATTTTCCAAATATTGTTACCTAGACTGACTTTTTTGTCTGTTGTCCGATTTTGATGAAACAAAGCCTATACACTGCCCGGGAGTGTGCATTCTTCATTAGTGAAAACCGCATAAAAATCCATTCAGTAGTTACGAAGATGTGCTCGAACAAACAGACAGACAGACAGACAGACAGACAGACAGACAAAAAATTCAAAAAAAAATTTTTTGTGTTTCATTGGTTTTCTTTTATCGCCCTGACTCCATTTTTGTCAATTATCTTCAATGTACAGACACACCGGGTCCTACTGTTTTATTATATGTATAGATATATAGATTTTGTTCGTAAGGTGTGTTTTAGCCTGAAAGAGCTGCAACGTTTGCTCGAAAGATATACCGTGGCCCCCAGACGCACAGTTAAATGAAGGTACACGGATGGGTTTTAGTCAGTACAAGTTTGACACGCCTTTCTACTCCACCAAGAGAGAAGGGGTCGTTTGATAATTTCCCACTCAGAAAAGGTGTGTATTTTACTAATTACTAACTTATTTGATTATATTGTTATTTTTATCACTTTAATTTCCTAGTAAATCAATTAATTAATTAAAACTTTGTTAGTGCTGTGCATTTTAGTATTTTATATAATAAGATTAAGTTCTCTGTCGACATGAATATTAATGATTGTGTGAATTAAGCATTAGAATGCGATAATAAATAAAATAGGATAACCAAACAAACTCCGAAGTTTTAATTTTAACGAAATTATATTAATTTCCCTTCCATATTCTGTATTTCCTTGTCGAACGGCAGCCGTACCACGCCGTTGTATAATCGAATCTATGTTTCCTTTTCTATAGCACGAAATGAGAGTTCATAATACATACACTGTTGGTCGGGGAGCAGCAGTAGCCCACTGGCAGACATTGGACGTGACTTACAAGTTATAGACGCTTTCATCATCATCATCAACGTTTTTATCTTCCCACTACTAAACACAAGCCTCCTCTCATACAGAGAAGGATTGAGCGTAATAACCACGCTTGCTCAATGCGGGTTGGCGATTTCACACTTAAAGTTCAGGTTTCCTCAAGATATTTTCCTTCGCCTTGTAATCAGACAATGGTGTCCAAGATATACTTACACTATAGGCGCTTTACTTTAGGTAAATTATTTCAGCACCACTGCTCTCGAAACCTCTTGAGGAAATCGGCCTGGCCAGGAAAATGTCCTAGAGCCAAAAAAAAATGTCTAAGACATGTGACATCTACCAAACCGTACTGAGCGAGCGTGGTAGATGACGGCCCACTCCTTCTCACTGAGAGAAGACTTGTATCCAAGATACATTATTAATAACTAGCTTTCCGCCTGCGGCTTCGCCCGCGTTAACTTCGGTTATATCGGGCTTTTTAGATTTCTCTCGGGAATATAAATTTTTTTCGGGATAAAAAATACCCAATTATTTAATCTGGACTTCTAACTTTACGTCTGCAAATTTTCAGAGCAATTGGTTCAGGAGTTACGGCGTGAAAGTGGTACAAACAAACTCACTTTCCGATGTATAATATTAGTAAGGATATATTTGGTGTACACATACAAATAATCCAGTAATCTCCCTTGGGAACTTGATGTTTTTTTAGGACCAAAAGTAGCCTATGTTACTCTCCATCTTTTCAACTAACTGTATGTCAAAATTCATGTCGATTGATTGCTTAGCTACGGCGTGAATGAAGGACAAACAAACAAACAAACACACTTTCACATTTATAATATTAGTATGGATTATAATTTACAGCGAGGACATGATTAGCACACAAACGGACGGCTATGAAGTATGAACGTCTGAGAAAGAATTCTCTTTCATAAACCTGATAATTATGCCACGAAAAAAATATGTGAACAGATGGCTGATGGTGCTTGAGAAGTATGGTGGGTTATTAAATATAAGTTTTTATTTAGTGTAGCATCGAATGCCATTTTAATTTAAATCACGTAATTTAAAGACGTAAATTATTATCAAAAATATTAATGAATCTAAAGATGATTGCTAATGAATTTATTTTGCAAATTGAAACTCGAATTAAATAACCGAAATCATGTATTCCGGATATTTAATTTGATAGTTGGTTATAATTGTAGATATTAATATTATATTGCTCATTATTTTAAGTCTTTCATTACTAAAGTTTAATTATACTATCATGAATATGGTTCACTGTGACTCAGCTAAATAAATTACAGTGTGATAGCCAAAGTAATAATTAAAATGCATTACATTCTTTCGCTACAGTCGATTTCACTTGTTTTTTAAAATCGTCAATAGATGTCGTTTGGGTATCATCATAAAATCATCACACCAGTTGTGCAGCAATAAGATATCATTGGACGCTATCAATAAATGTTATCAAGATATACTTTTTTTCTTTTGTGACAAAATACCGTTTTTTCGAATAAGAAAAATTATTTGATAGGCCCTTCGTACATGACACGGTGTATAAACTGCACAAGATTTATGATTACCGTAGATGGCAATTAAACCGTGGATTTCGTGGCAAGAAAAATATGTGTAGGTATAAAGAGTCGGACTAGTAATCAATCAACTTCAGTCCGATCATTTTGTTCAAACTCATCATCATTTATCATCATTTCAGCCGAAAGACGTCCACTACTGGACATAGGCCTTCCCAAAGAATCTTCACGAGGACCAGTCTTACGTCTTCCGCATCCAGCGGTTTCCCGCGACCTTCACCAGGTCGTCGGTCCACCTTGTCGGGGGCCTACCCACGGTGCATCTTCCGGTGCGTGGTCGCCACTTGAGAACTTGTCGGCAACATCGGGCATCGGTCCTACGCGCAATGTGCCCGGTCCACTGCCACTTAAATGTTCAAACTGACACTTTTACCTAACATTCGCCAAAACCAAAATTAAAAAAAAAAACATCAAGAATTCTAGGCTCAATACCAAGACCCAATAATGCCATTCGACAAACAACTCTACCTCAAAACGTTCCACAATTTGTTGTGCAAAACAGTAACAACTCCTAACCTATAGCCCCGAAAGGGCAAAGCATTATTCTAATAGTAAATTTAACTACCCATTTACCGTGTAATACCATAACCATGTAATAATTCATCTATCATGAATTGGTACGTTTTTTAAGCCTGCCATACACTGCACCTGTAATACAATTTTATAGATTACTTTAAGTTTACTGCAGATGGAGATCCGCAGAAGAATGAGAGTAACCGACATAGCCCGAAGAATTGCAACACTAAAATGGCAGTGGGCCGGGCACATTGCCCGTAGTACCGATGCCCGATGGGGCCGACGAGTTCTCGAGTGACGACCACGTACCGGAAGACGCAGTGTGGGTAGGCCTCCGACAAGGTGGACCGACGACCTGGTGAAGGTCGTGGGAAACCGCTGGATGCGGGAGGCGCAGTACCGGTTGTCGGGGACAACCTTGGGGGATGCCTATGTCCAGCAGTGGACGTCTATAGGCTGAAACGATGATGATGATGATGACTGCAGATGGCGTAAATTTGAAAGTGGCCAACTTAATGGTGAGACGCCAAGATGGCTCCCACGATCGTCACTTCCTACTAATAAATATGTCGGAGATCGTCGATATAATTTTAATAGAAGTTGCCGATTTGGTTTACGCAGTAGAGGGGCAAACGCTTGTGACGTTATTTTGTGATGGCGGCACATGGACAGAGTCGCTTTGGAAAGTGGGGTTCGTCGAACGGTCACTTTGCATCGAGACGGACCAAGGCGCTTCTCCGAACCGAATCTGTCGGTTTGCCTATTCAAATTATTACTATTAAGATTGGAGGGTATATCTACACGTCGTGCTTCAATTCAAAATTCACCTACCTACGAAATGCAATCCTGTACCACCACACCAAGATGCTGTCGACCCTACCGCTCTGCTGTCGCTGTCTCCGACAAATATTATAATTGCGAAAATTTGGAAGGATGAAGGTATGGATCTAGTTATAAAAGACGTGCTGGGTCCCGCGATTTCACTCATTTTGATTTCGATTCCGTGAGAATATTGGGAATAAATGGTCCTCCTCCTTGCTACTTCTGGTTATAAATCATCTGCGTGCCGAATTTCATCCAAATCTGTTTAGTAGTTTTTGCGGTTTTTATATTAGTAGGATAATCAAACATAGTTTATACTATAGTTGTACTCTTACTTTTCCATATTTTCCCAAAAAAAAGGACAATACTTTTGATGGTTGCCGCCATATTGAAGAATGGTCAGTAAGCCAAGACCTGTCAAATCCGCTGACTAAGTTTCAATTTCGGGGACTCTAAATCTCATCTTCCTTTTCTTATTGATTGATATTTTTCATAAATTGTCGTTCAAAAGCGAGGCAAAAGGGTTATTAAGTTGTTTTACTTTATTAAAAGTTTATTTAGGCACATGACAACATAATATTATAAGTAAATATTTTTATCATTAAATTAGTTATCAGGAGATCGTATATCGATTTTCTTGGATCCTATGGAACCCATTACAAAAAGATTTTATTTCAATACATTTGCCATAAGAACAGCCTTGACAAGTCCTTCTATAGGATTTGATGGCAAGGTGTATAGAAATATTTCAAGCTATACCTACAAATAATTTTACATTATAACCGAGTATGTGACAACCCTTATGCGCAGGCGCAGCGGGTGGGCCGTACCGCGATGTAGTCTGTCTCAATCTGATCAGTTCATCTATGTTAGGTTAAATTATATGGTTGTTTATGTAAGTTATTTGTGTAAGAATGTTTATGTTTTAAAGAGCATAAACTTTAATATTGCATTTTCTAGTTTTTATTTATGTTGGTATCACCCATTTGGTTTTGAAAAGGCTGTCCAATTTAATCAAACCGAACACTAGCTAATACTAGCTTCTGGCCACGCTAAATTTCTTATATCTACAACTCACTTTGTTGCATCGCATCACCTACTCGCGTTTCTACTTCTTTTCCCTTTAGCGCTATTTTAAACTTCTTTTTGCTTTTGCTTGACTCTTAGGGTGTCATCATCATCTCAGCGTTATTCCCATTCGCTTCCGTAGCTTTTCAGCTTTGGAGTCTGGGGTCCGCTTTACCAGTCTAACTGCTGATTTTGGCTAAACTTCGATATTTTCCGTGAAGCGACTGCCGTCTGACCTTCACAATCCGAAGGCGATATCTAAGCATTCCAGTTAAACCAAATGTTAGACTTTTGAGGGCTCCAATAACCCGTAACGACTGCCACTAGATGTTCGTATGGCAACCGGTACCAACGGCTTTCCGAGGCACGACCAGACCAGTGCAAATATTCATATTCATGCATATAAATATTTGCACTGTGCGGGGATCGAACCCGGGCCTCCTTGCGCAGCGGCCGCGTTCGCTACCGCTACGCCAAGGTGGCTGTCTTAGGGCTTGACTCTTAGGGTGTAATGCATATTAATGATTATGCCTAATATTAAAAGTCCTGAAGTTTTTTCAAATGCTACTGCTAATTTCAGAGATTAGTTTACGAGCACTTGTGTGCTAAACTTGCTTGTAAACTAATCTCTGAAAGCTGCTAAAGAGTTTGTACTCTTCAGCTTTGTTATTAGTTTTAGATATGGTAGATAAGACTGACTAATCGGCTAATAGTTTAAGCTTTTGGAAACAGGGTTTAGGCAGGTAAATAACATAAAATACCATTAGTACTATAGACTGTATTTTCCGTAAAGTTAGGTAGGGGTTTGCCTGTCTAAACTGAGATAGAGTGAGAGTGGGAGAATATATTGTAAATATGACTAACTAAACTGATGTCCACGACTATTAGGCCGCTGCCTCGAATCTTGCGGGCAGCGGGGCGGCGGCGGCAGCGGCGCGGGAGCCGGGCGGGCATCGAAGACTCGTTCTCGAAACTAGCGGGCAGATTGCGCGTCACTATAACCGCGTAGTGTTGTGTTCATGATTGTGTCGACGAGATATTTGTTTTTATTCGCGAAAGAAATGTCTGAACAATGGCGGCAACATCTTTTTGATTCAAATTTATTCCTAACGCTCTATCACCGCTCGCTGCCCGCAAGATTCGAGCGCGCGAAGTACACCGCTCGCTGCCCGCCACCGCCCCGCTGCCGCGGCGCTATTTTCGAGAATCGGTCCGTTTGATTTTACGCATAAGATCCTGCCGCTCACTCGCCGCTGCCGCCGCCGTCCCACTGCCCGCAAAATTCGAGGCAGAGGCCTTACAGTGAACACCTGAAGTGCGCTACTAGCTGCGTAGTACCTCGCCCCTCACCTCCGCCAATATGTAATTTGTGACTGCGCAGCAGAAATGTAACTCGCTTCATGTTCCGGGCCGCCGTATTTGTAACTCCTTATAGTCGATTCCAAACACAGTATCACTCTTAGTGCTGAATACACGAACGGCACGTTGCCACGAGAGTCAACTGCTACCGTCGAGATTCTTCGGCAAGACTTGTGTATGTGACACTTAGCATTTATTGGCTTTCCCAAAAATTATAAATCTAACCACAAACTCTAAATAAGCTATTACATATGGAGGTTAAGTAGTTTAATTATTACATAATTCTAGTTACATTAAGGAAATTGCTCATGTTTTCAATTCAAACAATGAGAACAGCATGACCCAGTGGCAATGGAGAGCTTTGCTGTACTGTACTTTGTGTATTTCAATACCATTGCCCTCAAAACGGTGAATAAAACCATCGGGAGATTTATTTATTTTTTTTTTATTAAAATATAAACCAGCGCTTGACCGCAATCCCGCCTGATGGTAAGCAGTGACGCAGTCGTTGATGGTAAAGCGCACTAGTTTATTAAGAGCCTATAATCGGTAATAATCGGTACTACCAAAAATCCAAGACATGTGATACTTATTAACCCGTATTGGGCCTATATGATGTGTTAAGGCCTACTCTCGAAGATAGAGAGAGATATACAGGTTGTATCTGACATCGTAACGCAAACTTCGAGATAAGGCTAGACCACATGCCACTAATAAAATTATGATAGTCATTTATGTCGTTAATGAACGGTTACAGAATTCACAGTGTTTAAAAAAGTGTCAGCTCGACCTTTGAACGTTGCAAGCGTGCCGCCGTCCGGATTTGTAGCTATGACGTTAATCCCTGATGTGAACTCTATTAAATCAGCTGATAAGATAATTTTTCGAGTTTTGTTTTCATTGTGCTTTTTTGTGTAATTAGTGAATTAAATAATGTTTACTTTAAAATCTTATTGGGTTATAAAAGTATAGCATTTAGGAACGGTATAAAGTGAAAATAACTACATATATTTTTTTGTTAATCATGAAAAAGCCGACGAAAAATTCCACCACTGAGGGGTTCAGAATCATGTACTGGATCCATGGTACTCGTTTGTGCGTCGATGTCACATACACCTTTTATACAATTCAAGCACTGAAACTCGATCCAAAAGACCAAACAACAGCACAGAAGCAATCGGCACCATATTGTCAAGCTATTTTTGTACCAAATATTACTTAAGTCGACGTGAAATAATATTAGAAATGCTTATTCAGTGTCTAAAGTATAACTAAATACAGCCACAATCAAACTAAAGGCCAAGAACTGTTCATTACCTGTCACAGTGGACAAAAATAACAACTTTTTGCACCATATCACATGCTTGTAATGTCCATATGTGTGAGAACGATGCCCTATTCGATTAGCGATCGCAAGACATATCATGTTTCACACGATCGATCATATTTACTGTTTTGCAATAGGTTGTGTTGTTCTGACGTAATAGGTGACGCAACAGGGTATGCGGTATTGAGTTTAGAAGAGAACTATACGTTCCATGATTGAAAACTGATTAGATTACAGTCTCTGCTACTGCAAGATTTTTTTTTTTATTGGGACAAAACCCGCCACACTTTTTCCCACCCCCTGCAACTCCTGAAAGCCAGAATCAACAGTGGAGACCGCCAGAAAAACGCCGAGCAATGAAGCTAGACGAGTCCCGGAGAAACGATTCAACTGTCTTGGGTCCCGCAACGAAATTAATCAGAAAAGAATAGCGGAGGAGTAAGAACTACTGCAAGAATGTCAGACATAAAATTTGGATACAGTGAGCTTAAAGTATACTCTCACAAAGTACTTTTTTGAATGGAAAATCATCAAATTACTTCTCCCGCTCTGTCGAAGCAAAATCGAGTGTCAGAATTGTACTGACTAAGAAAAACCCACCCGTATTCCTTCATTTCGTCTACTTTATCTCTTTCGATCAACCCGCGGCCCTGGCAGACATATCAGTCCTTGTAGACCCCGTCACGATGTGCTGACTCTTGAGGCACGCGTGGAACTCAACGCGCCGTCGAATGGGCATGTCAATACGAAACTCGTTCGTCGATATAGAGCGCGTTTGACTCAGCGATTGGCCCGCTTCAAGGTCGTAAGAACTCTCAACCAATGAGAGCGCCAAACGCGCTCGATATGGACGATCGTGTTTCGTATTGAAAACTCATACTAGGCCTACTGGTCGTTACCGGACGGCAAGCTACCCATTGCTCGCCGCCCGCAAGCCTGCGCTTACAGTGACGTTGGTTCTTGTCTCCCAACGTCCAGGGTGTCTCCTATATTCTTTTCTTCATTTTCTTTTCACTTTACAGCAAAATAAGTAACAGTAGCAGAAATGATCATATAACGCTCATTTCTGAGCGAACACAATTTTTTGGCCTGTGGCTACCATGAGTTTTCATTACCAAACTCGATCGTCGATATCGTTCGCGTTTTGCGCTCTCATTGGTTGAGAGTTCTTACAACCTTGAAGCGGGCCAATCAATAAGTCAAACGCGGTTGTTATCAACGATCGAGTCTCGTAATGAAAACTCATGGCAACCACACTGATACGCTAAGAAGATCAGAAGTGATTAATTATGGTTAGGCTCATCATAACACGTACTTACGCTAGTATAAGCAAACATTCTAATAAACCAATTAACTTATGAAATGATTCCCTTTCATTTTACTGGTTACATCGTTTCAGTGAGCATATAATTAAATGAAATTCTATAACAGCAACAAAATCATTTAATTGATTCTGGGCCAAATTTATAATTTATTTACGCACGAACTGAAATTCGATTAACTGAATACGAAATTAATATATGTATTATTAATTCATCACAGCACATTGACTTGGAAAAAGTTGAATTAATGAACGGACATGACATGTTACAAATTAATATTTACGAAAAAAAAAACACATGTAGGACAGTGTAATGTCTAAATTGCTTATGTTGGTTATTGAGGCAATTATTACTCAACTGTATGTTTATAAATAATAGACAGCCTCCGTGGTGTAGCGGTAGCGAACGCTGCCGCTGCCCAAGGAGGCGCAGGTTCGATCCTGGTGCGGTGCAAATATTTGTATGCATGAATATGAATATTTGCACTGGTCTAGTCGTGCCTCGGAAAGCACGTAAAGCCGTTGGCCCCGTTTGCCATACGAACATCTAATGGCAGTCGTTACGAGTTGTTGGAGCCCTCAAAAGTCCAACAAGTGGTCTAACTGCAATGCTTCGATATCGCAATCAGGATGCGGAGGTCAGACGGCAGTCGGATCACGGAAAATATCGAAGTTTGGTCAAATGCACAGTTAGACTGGTAAAGCGGACCCCAGACTCCAAAGCTGAAAGCAAAACCTCGGATGCGACTTGGATTAACTTTGAGACAATAATAATGATGATGATGATGTTTATAAAAATATTCCGGTAGACTGGATTGTTCATTGAAATAATTGATATTCATAAATATTGACAAAATAGAGCCTAAAACTAGAGGTAAGTAAGAAATGATTGGATTCTACCTGATCTTGGAATAAACTCGTATGTAAGGTTATTCGAAAGAGATACTGTGGCCCCTGGTGGTGGTGGTGTAATGTAATTCAAGTTTTAGTCAGTAAAAGTCTGACACGCCCTTCCGCTCCGACCAGAGCGGGAGAGGTAATTTTATGATGTCCCATCCGGAAAAAAGATACCTCACTCAAGCGTGTATACATATGTAAGTATTATATAAAATACCACTTAATTCACACCAGTCAATCTTCTTAGCGTGCTGACAGCAATATATGTGTGTGCTGAGAGTAAAGTTCACTCATCCTCCATAGAAAAGGGAGGATCCTCGACCAGACGGGTGTTGTGTCTGGTGGGCACTTGCCCGATGGTTGAAATTAGCAATTTGTATGTATGTTAATTGCAAGGTAAACTCTGATTGCAAGATGTAGAATTCTTGTGACGTCAGTATGACGCGTCGTTCATTTTTGTGGCGTTTGTAGGTACTGCTACATGCCTAAAATTCGTCGAATTGATTCGAGCCTATAGTCTATACTCGCCTAGGTACTTGTTTGGCGCCATCACCAGCGTCCATCAGTTCTTGTAACGTGCAGCTGATAGGATGCACAGGATAGACGATAGGACATTATTACGAGCGTTATTAAGTGTCCCATCGCTTGTGGAACAGAAATAGTAAATAATGTACGTTTGTACTGTAAAAACTCATGTATGAAGAAATATTTAAATATATGAATGTAAGTATGTAGGTATTTTGGTTTAAATTTAATAAAATAATCACGAAAAACCTTTGCCAGCCAGCGCAGGATAATCGCTCGTTATTACAATCAGAAAAGACAAAGAAAACGTTTATTTGCGGTAAAAATGACGCAAAAGTTTACAAGAATAAAAAATAGTTGAGGGAAATATGCGTCACATCCACACAAAACGGCTGTCGCTCAGGATTATGCTGCGACAATAAGCAAAGCAGAGCCCAGCTCAATCAATGAAAGCCAAATAAAAAAGTCAACAAATTAATAATCCTAACAGTATAAGTTAAAGTAGCAAGAGGTCCAACCAGTCAAGTTTAACAACAAAAACCTTAATAGCGGGAAGTGCCCTGAATGGACGACATACTTTTAGCCAATTAACTCCTTTACCGAGAAACATCCACATTATTTTGTTGATCATTCATTTTCCATGTATTTATTAGTGGTAAGAATTTTGAGGAAAAAATCTTGACCCAATTTGTTGAATGATTTTAAGTTACTCATAAATCATGTCATCACTGGCAACACACACACTGGTCAAAGACTTGTCTTGAGACTGCGGTATTTTGGACGAGAAGATTCTACGTAGCAGCCCAGCCAAGTTGGATTGGAACTGAGACGTGATGACTAACAATAGGCCTTATAAGAAGACTCAAGGTTACTCAAAGAGCAATGGAGAGGGTTATGCTTGGGGTTTCACTGCGCGATCAAATCGGAAATGAGGAGATCCGCAGAAGAACGTGAATAACCGACATAATCCCGAAGAATTGCAACACTTAAGTGGCAGTGGGCCGACCACATTGCCCATAGGACCGATGTCTGACAGACTCGACGGGTTCTCGAGTGCCGACCACGCACCGGAAGACGCAGCATGGGTAGGCCCCAGACAAGGTGGACCAACGACCTGGTGAAGGAGGCGTGAAACCGCTGGATGCAGGAAGCGTTGGACCAGTCGTATGTCCAGCAGTGGACGTCTTTCGGCTGAAATAATGATGAAAAACAACCCCACACACTCGTCGAAAAGAATTTTCCGGTATTGTAAAGTCAACAATAAAATACTCGAGGAATGCCTACCTACAGCTAGAAGCACCAATGTGTCAACACTTACCAACTTTTAATTGTGTTTAAATTCGTGAAATACCTAATGAATGCAGCTTTGAAATAAGACGCATTCCATAAATGTATGGTTTCCAAAATGTTGTGTTCATAAAAATATAAAAAATTATTAAAAAAATAAAAGAGTACATGGCTCTTCAATAAAGCCATACTTTTCACGTGATAGTACTCCTAATAGTTAGATAAAAATCAGTACATATTATAAAAAAAAAGAAGAGGACGTATATAGACAAATACTTCCAATTGAACGAAGAAGCTTAAAACATTATAAAAAGATACAGTGGCCCCGATACATTTGTTCAAAAATTAAAGTAAATTTAGGTTCAATGCTTCTATTTCATTAAAAAAGTATAGAAAATAAAATTTTAGTTTAGACTGTGGTTTAGAGCTGTCAAATTAGTTCGCGCCTGGCGTAAATCGACGTATTTTTGGTCGCGATGTTTACGAGTATAATTCCGTCTAAGGTCCGTATTACAGAAGGAAACTCAAGCATTGATCTCTGTTTAAGCATTACTTTTTTTCTTTCTTTCTGTTTTGGCTTCGTATGGTTTGTGCATTTAGTCAATTTCACGTAGGTAATGCATTATTCATGTCGAAAAAGACGGCCGCGTGAACCGTCTTACGAGGGAGGTTTGAGAAAAAGTCATGATGTGGCCAATATGCTGCGATATTTCACTGTTCTTTACGAATTATTTACTGAATGCACTTTTGACTACATAAATCACGCACTTTTATTTAGTAAACAACACTATAAATAATTTTTAAAGTCCAATGAAAAACGAGCGTGACACTCAGCTTGACTTTCCCGCCAAAACTCCTAAGCACTACTTAAAACTAGTTTCAACCAATCAAATGGCTTGAAACGAGACTTAAGTACAGCTTGAGTTTTGAGTGACGTTCTGTAATATGGACCTAAGCTGTCTATGAAATGCCTTAATTGGACAGGATTACACTAAAATGTTATCTTCTATCCTTTTCTTATTGAAATATAAAGAAAAAGATGCATTGAATTTAAAATTAATTTAGTTTCTGAACAAAAGAATCGGCGCCATTGTCACATATCTATAAACTTCTAAATATGCTTTATTAAGAAGAGAGAGAAAGTTTATAGAGAAGAGTTTATAAAACTTAATAATTTTATTAATTAATAATAATTTATATTTAATAATTTAATTTAATTTGTTTGTTTGAGGTAAGAATTTAGAGAAGAAGAAGTTTTATATACATTATAAATCTATACTAATATATAAAGCTGAAGAGTTTGTTTGTTTGTTTGAACGCGCTAATCTCAGGAACTACTGGTCCGATTTGAAAAATTCTTTTTGCGTTGGATAGCCCATTAATCCAAGAAGGCTTTAAGCTATACAACATTACGCTGCGACCAATAGGAGCGGAGCATAACTGACTCCACGCGAACGAAGTCGCTGGCGGCCGCCAGTACATTATAAAATAGACAATCCTTGATCATCATCAAAATTTCAGATTTACTTAAATCTAAAATATTTACGGCGGTTTCTCTCTATTTAAATGTATATTTTCGTTATATTTACGAAAATTCTTTTGAATTGGTATCCTTTTTTTCTAAATATCGAAAAATTGGCGGGCTCCAACGTGAGTAATCTCTTGACAATGCGAGCCGTGTCTATAAGTACCGCTTTTAAATCAAGCTAGCTGCCCACCGAATGGCACCTTAGGTGTTTGTCGCGGCTCTTGGCTATTAAGCCGTTGCCTGTGACGACTACAATTAGAGTTACTTTTTTCGGAATGATTATATATTATTAATAGGTTTCACACCTATTAATACTTTATACTTTTTGATAAAACGAAGTTAATAATACAAGTTCTAATCACACTACATAACTTAAAACGGCTACATTGCTAGCACTGCTAATCTTAAACCTTACCAATACGAAAACTAACAGAACTATGTACTTATGTAGGAGCTCGATGTTGTCTCCCATCGGGATGTCTCGTGCGGCGGCTAGGGGCGTAATGGCTCTGAGACTGCCTGTCCCTTACGTACTCCATCTCCTACTTTACCAGCATCAAAGCTTCGCATAAGGAGGTGACGACCTGCCATGTACCATACCATGGATTGGACCAGGGCCGGTCGCAAGAGATCGCAACAGAACTCGGCACAAATGTAATCCTTAATTCGCTCCCCAAACACAATATCATAAATATGAAATACCTAAACATTCATATATTCATTGAGCAGTGACCATATGACCATATATCGACGGCCTATAACTTATATGCTATGAATTACGCTCTAAGCTAAATGTCGCCCGTCATAGCTAAGTTATAGCTTAGCGAGTATGTTGATCAAACTGTTCTGGGTTATTAAATTAATAGGACTGGTAAGTGAATTTGTGTTGCGAAAGTTGGTCGTTTGTTTGTGTGGGAACGTAGATAAACAGATTTCGTGTACGTGAAATTTAGTACTATTGTAAGTCTTAGCGGATAGCAGCAATTGCTTATTTCTTTCATTTTATTTACAGGATAACAGAGATTCGCTGTGTTGGTAATAATAGTCATAACTTATGTATGTTAGTACCTAACCAATACAGACCTTACACCATTAACATACTCCACCCCTGCTTTATAAGGTCATCGGTCTCACAACACACGCCCCCTTATTCATAATCGCTGCTTAAAGTTAACTAGTGATTAGCGATTCTTTAACCATACATTTTCGTTTCGTGTTCACAAAGTCGTGGTGGCCTAGTGGTTAAAACACCAGCCTCTCAAGTATGAGTGCGCGGGTTCGATTCCAGGTCAGGCAAGTACCAATGTAACTTTTCTAAAGTTATATGTACTTTCTAAGTATGTCTTGGACACCAATGGCTGAAGGTGAAGGAAAACATTTTGAGGAAACCTGGACTTTAAGTCTGAAATCGCCAACTCGCATTGAGCAAGCGTGGTGATTACGCTCAGTCCTTCTCTATATGAGAGGAGACCTGTGCCCAGCAGTGGGACTATAAAAAGGTTGATAATGATGATGATGAACCATACATTTTTGACCTAATAAACACCACAGTGTTTAAGAGGTTTATTCATGAACAATGAGTAAAGTTGAGTGACGTTAAAACGTCAAAAATATATGGTTAAAGAATCGCTAATCACTAGTTAATTTTAAGCAGCGTTTATGAATAATGGGGATGGAGTTCAGTGAACCTGCTGAGCTGAACGGTGTCGGTTCTGTCGCCAATCAGCCACCTAATGGTAGCAGATGTGTAAATTATTTCATCATGTAAAGGAAAACATTGGAAGGAAACCTGCATGTCCTAGAGGCAAAAGAAGACATGTGACATCTAACAATCAGCACTGAGCCAGCGTGGTAGGAACGGAGAGGAGGCCTGTGTCTCAAGAGTGGGAACATTATAGTCTTTTTTTTAAATAAATTATAAACTAGCGCTTGACCGCAATCCCGCCTGATGTAAGCAGTGACGTCGACAATCGTTGACGGTAAAGCGCACTAATTTATTTATAGAGCCTATTTACTCTAGCATTGAAGACACTCAAATTGTAGTCCGGCGGAAACACCGCCGCTGGCAAATTGTTCCAGTCCCTCGATGTACGCGGTATAAAGGAGGAGGCGAAATGTTCCGCCCGGATCGTAAAGATGTTAGAAACTCGTCGTATGACGGGTTGTCCGATGGTGGAACGGAGATGGTAAAATTAAATCATGCAAGTCTCATTATGTAAGTCTTAGCAAATGAAGATGTTTTTCTTCGCCGTTTTGGGAGCAGTGATGAAGAAATAATTTACACAAAGAGCTTGACAGGGTTCGAACCTACGAACTACAAATTGTAAGTCGCGCCGATACCAATGGGCCATCGCTGCTCCTGGAACGCTTAGCCAAGGCTAAACCTAGCTCCGACCATCCCAGACAACCGTAGTCCGAAGAATCATGGCGTATGTGTATAAAACTAAGCCGATAGAAAAAGCTGTGTACGCATGTAGGCTACATGCGTCCACACCATAAACAATTACCTCTATACAAGTGTCTTAGAATTCTCATCTCCTGAATACAAATGCGAAATTTTGTAATAAACTATATCAAATGTTTCATATCACGTAACCCGTGGCTTCGGACATAAATTCACGAGTAACATGGCAGGACCACCGGCGATGAACAGTTATATTTATATCTGTATATATAAGGAGGTATAATTTCGACATGATTGTCGTATTTTTAATTATTCTTGGTGTATTGAACTTTTGGGAGAGGCAAAGACGACATGTGTACAAAAACTTAAACACTTGTGCAATTTGTCTCTAGTGTTAGTGTTACTTCAAAGTCTAAAGCCTATGCAGCGTTTTTTTTTTTAACAATTGTAATCTAGCGCTTCACTGCAATCTGCCTGATGGTAAGCAGTGTTGCAATCGTTAATGGTAAAGCGCGCTAGTTTATTAAACCCGTTCACTTAAAAAACTTAGTGAATAGTAAGGAAGACGGTAGTTGAGCGAGGTGATGCAATGTTAAACCCAACAACACGACCAACAATGCTGCGCCAAAGGGAGATTGATCTGAAGACTCTCCACGACCAAACTCCCAACACAACAACATTTGGCGCATCGTACCCGGCACACATCGCAACACAACTGCTCAGATCCGTCCTCCGTACGGCTTCACCAGACATCACTTGGTTAAAATCTTTTCTAGTTCTATATCTACCTCCACAGAATTTTGCTTCACTCAATGATGCGAATAGTCTGTTCAGCTTCATAGCCAGAGTATAATCTGTAGCTGTGTGTTTTGTAGTTTGGTGGCAGTATGGTATTTTATTACGGTTATGAGAGTCTTTAATTGATAATAATTGAAAAAAAAAAACTATATCAAAGCAGACATAATATCATAAATGAAAGTCGTCTTTTTGAAGTTGCGCGATGACGTGTATATTATACTAATATTAAACTATATAATAAGGAAATCTCGATGATTTAAGACGTCGCTTAAACCGTGGGAAGCAAGGGCGGGGCAATACAGTAATAATATAATTTATAAGAAAGGAAGTGGAAGGTGGGTGGGCCTTTAGTATGGGTCGCAACTTGTATCGACACTCTTGGGCCATCCAACCTTGCAGGGCTGGTGTCCTACGCTGATACTGCTGCAGCGGCTGCAGAAAATCTGAACGACGTATATGCAACCTGTTGGCACTTCTCATGATCCACGAGCTTTTACCCTAACCAGAGGCTAAGTATTGCCATAAACGTGGCAATGTCGAGAGTCTATTAAGTACATCAGTAGTCAATAACGATGCTGACGAATATTTTCGATTCTATGTGTAATTTAGATTTTGAAAAGTTAAGATTAAGTAAGGGTTTTGTTATTTTAGTGTTAGCTTGTGAATTGTTACTTCAAACAGAAACTTCATACTTTTGAGCAAACCTAAGTTTAGGGTGCAGAGGCACCCTATACTCCTAAGTGTCTGTTGTTTGCCTACATGACTGACAATTACTTGCCACTTAGCTTAGTCTAATAAAGAACAGTCGTATAAAGAACCTACTGACTGGTTTATCCTTTTAGTAAAGCATTACTTGACAGGCTAAAAAAATTACACGAAAGAACCTTTTAATCCGGATCGCGAATCATTTAAAAGATATCAATAACTTGAAAAACATCTCTTTTGACTCTTTGTACATAAGCCTGTTAAGAATTAAACATGTGCCACTGACGATAAAAATTGTCGTCGCCTACCTTAAAAAAGTGGCACATGTTCAAAATCTAGTTTCATATTCAACGCTTACAAAATACTTAGCAAAATATTAAAAGTCATTGCGCTTATTCGCGCCAATTATATGGTCTTAAACGAGCATAATTTCACACCTTATATCAACCTGTAGCGGAACGGACACACTAATAAAACACTTAATTATATATAATTAGATGTGCCTTCATTCGCAGACTCGGTTACGATTGCAACATGCTTGAGCAGGAGCTGTTTTAGGACGAACGTTCACTGGTAGGCAAATTTAATACCACTTAGCTTTCCCTTAATTAGTTGTAACGTTTAGAGAAACTAAAACCTTTATTGTAGACCTCAGTGGCGCAGCGATCAAACCTGCGACGTGGAGGCCCCGGGTTCGATCCCAGGTCAGGTCATGATGGAAAACGATCTTTTCCTGATTGGCCTGGGTCTTGGATGTTTATCTATATACGTATCTATTATAAATATAGTATCGTTGAGTTAGTATCCCATAACACAGGTCCCGAACTTACTTTGGGGCTAGCTCAATGTTTGTGATTTGTCCGTATATATTTATTTTATTTATTTAATATGTTTAAATTTGCAGCGACCGCTTGTAAGATTAATCAGTACTTAGATAATTTTTTCGGCATAATTTACGATCCCGTTCGGAATATCGAGAGAGAGAGAGAGAACTGTGCTATATTATTATGCTAATCGCGGTTATACGCCATGGCTAATTTCATCCATTCCTAAATTTCATAAATTTCTCGGTGGTAGGCCATAACATCGACTACCGGCAGAAGTTACCACCCACCAGACAAAGTTTTGCGGCCAAGCGATTCGTCGTGTTCATGGTGAAGCCGTACGGAGGACGAATCTGAGCAGTCATGTTGCGATGTGTGCCAGGTACGATCCGCCAAATGTTGTTGTGTCGGGAGTTTGGTCGTGGACGGTCTCCAGATCAATCTCCCTCAGGCGCAGCATCGTTGGTCGTGTTGTTGGGTTTAACATTGCATCACCTCGCTCAAATGCCGTCTTTCTTCCTATTCACTTTGTTTTTTTTTTTTTGAGTGAATAGGCTCTTAATAAATTACCGCGCTTTACCACTGCTTTCCATCAGGCGGGATTGTGGTCAAGCTCTAATAATTATAAAAAAAAACTTTCAATAATTTGGGACAAAAAAAGTATCAAACATCTATTCGGATCTATCCATCGAAACTTTTACGTTTATAATATTATTGGACGGATTATGTTACCTAATTATTACCTACCAAAAAGATTTTGTAAATATAATTTTAATGTCTTTGTTACCTAGTTACCGTCGTTAGTTACCGTCGCCCTACCTATAAAAATGTAACCGAATAAACATTAGCAACACAAAGATTAAACTTTTTTAATTTTACAATTTGTAGTCGACTTAGATAAAGATCAAAATTTTACACCTAATGGCCGTTTATCTCATCATTATCATCTCAGGGGTAATCCCAGTCGCATCCGAAGCTTTTGCAGCTTTAGAGTCTGAGGTCCGCTTTACCAGTCTAACTGCTGATTTTGGCTAAACTTCGATATTTTTCGACTGCCACTAGATGTTCGTATGATAACCGGGATCGACAGCTTAACGTGCTTTCCGAGGCATGCGTATAAATATTTGCACTGCGCGGGGAACGATCCCGCGCCTTCTTGCGCAGCGGCCGCGTTCGCTACCGCTACACCACGGAGGCTGTCTATCTGTCTCTAGGCGGAGACAAGTGTGAAGCTATGTATACCATGGTCTAATATTAGCATACAATTTATGACTTTACTGCCGAACAAGACGCACACTCGCTAACAAAGACAAATTGGGGCCTTTCGGCAAATTGGACCATAGTAGGTATCGTTCTGGAGTCAATACTGGAAAAAAAAAGAGTGTTTTAGGGTATTCAAGACGCTACAGTCAAAGTATTTGTATGCTGCTTAACTGCATATGCGATTTGGAAGTACGATGACCAACTGATCGATTCTTTAAAATTCTCAACATGAAAAGTTAGGTGCTTAAAGTTGAGCTGTCAATAGTGTCAATTAGTGTCCGACCGGACGGTAATGTTCGGTTGAGTTTCGGCAAAAACACGAGTTTTGCTCATAATAAAGTTTTCATTATGTTTCCTTTAAAATAATTAATATGATCCTTGTAATGAAGTTTCGGTTTCGGTTTTGGTCGAAACAGAGACCGTTGCCGAAATTCGTTTTCGGTTTCGGTCGTAAAACTAGTTTCGGTCGGATGCAGTTATCAGTCCATAGCATTGGTTGGAATGACAGCTCACTTCAGGGATAGGGTTACAAAATCGCAATGCTGGACTCGAGACTGACTTACACAGTGCAATTTAATTGCCTCAGGCTTTAAACATATATTTAATAGATATATTATATTCACAAACGTTTCTTAAATCTATGTAGTTATTAGCGATTTTTTCCAACCTTTCATCGAAAGTAGGCTTGTGTCCCAACAGTGAGAAAAATATAAGCTGATTACATAGCGATTTTTAACCATTTTTTACATTTAAATGTAACTCAACTTTCAATAATAGTTACAAAAGTAAAATGTACAGCACAAGTATATAGGTGTGTGTAGAAACTCCTTTATTGCATCAATGACGTCATTTAAAGTCTCAGAACGAAATAGTTCAGGTAGGAATTATTTTGTGAATCGTGAATCAACTTTAATGACATAAGTAGTCCTCTTGTTGTACTATAATTTTGATGTCATAAGCATGGAAATTATGAACGGTGGCGAGGCAATAACTCATTAATCTCCAGATGTTTTAAAGCTCGTATAAAAGTCTGTACAGACATAATTATATGTTATTGAGGAGTGTAATGTTTTAGTTTTAATAAAGTAAATTAAGTTTTTAATAGTGTTGCAAATTTTATGATCACGAATGAATTTTCATATAAATTGACTCATCATCATTTGCATAACCTTGATCCAATTATATATGTTGGGGTCAGCTTCTAACCTGACGGGATTCAACTGAATTAATCATAATAAAATCACAAAATTTTGTGGCATTCTGTACTCTTAATATAATCGGAACCTAAAAGAGCATACCAACTTAAAAAGCATAAACACACTTAGCAACATAACTTACGCAAACTCAGTAAATAAGTAATCCACTTTTTCTTTCTCGTTCAAAAAGGTACCAATTAAAAATAAGAAAGATACACTGCCATTAAATCTTATCCAATTAACAATATCTCGAAATGAATAACTATACAAAAAAGTCAAAACAAGTGATAAATGAATGATGGCCAAGACGAAGCCGCCACCGCGGGCTTAATCGTGTCGACAATCGACTTGCATTCGATTCATTACAGGGGTACTCAATCTACAAATATTTTTCCCGTGTTTATTATATTATCGCTGTTTTTTGTTATAAAGCACGTTATAAACTAGTGCTTGACCGCGATGTCGCTGTCACGATGATGGTAAGATTGTTCACTCCAGCTTTGAAGACACTTAAATTGTAATCATACGGGAAGACGACGCAGGCAAATAGTTCCAGTCCATCGATGCACGGGGTATAAAAAATCATGGCGAAGCGCTGCGTCCGGATCGTAGCGGTGCTAAAAACGTATACTCGCCGTATGACGGGTCGCCCGATCAAGGCAGAATTATCATGTCATTCCCGCGCACTTTTCAATATGCATCCTATAGAACACCGAAAGGCTGGCTACCCTACGCCTATGATTCCAATAGACAGTAATATAGTACGTAATTGGGGTACTGTACTGGATGGCCTATCATCCACGTACACACCACGGTAAACGTAGCTAAACTGATATTCTGTGAGTGTGGAATATCAGGTTTAATATTTTACAAGAAAACTGCTATTAAATAAATAAAAAATCCTCTTCTGTGAGCCATAAGAAACTGTCGCAAAAAAGGTTGAGTACCTCTGAATGGACGAATTACGGATTTTATACGCTTACCATTTAGGATCCAAGATTATTTTTAAACAAAGGTAATTTTCGCATTATTCTTCAAAGAAAGGGTAATTATGCTAATATTTAAAGTTTGAATGTTGTAGTAAACTGATAATTTAGAAATTGTGGTAATAGGCTGTTGCGATTCGGTTTTGTAAAGTTTGTATCTTGCAGACAATAAGAATTTATCTTATTTTTTACCTTTCTTCTATGCTGTGAGAATTTGTTTGCTGTCTCCCATCTCCGTTCCACCATCGGACGACCCGTCGTAGGGCGAGTTTTCACCCTTATGTTGCTAACACCACTACGATCCGGACGAAGCATTTCGCCCTCTCTTATACCGTGTACATAGAGGGACTGGAACAATTTGCCTGTCCTCAAGGCTAGAGTGAATAGGCTCTTAATAATCTAGTGTGCTTTACCATCAACTATTACATCATCATATTCATATTTTATTTCCTCCTTGTTCTTACACGCTATTGTCTACATATCTGTTTTACTTCTCTTTCGCAACTCTACTGGAAGAAATTTCTTAAGAAATAAGCAAATACTTAGTACTCAGATCTTAATTTTGTCTTATCCTTATGTATTTTGTTGTATGTACCTGTGCATAAATAATAAAATACTTTTTTTAATCATTTATTTCATGACCATGGATATAAGTCCTTCAGTCGAATACATACCTAAATGGATTTTAACTTCATAACTTATCCTAACTTAATTTAACCTAACCTATCTCCTTTCGTTTCCCGCGTGAACCGACTGGGAGGGGTTTGGGGTAAAGTCATGATGTGGCCACTATGCTAAAATATTTCAATGTTCTTTATAAATTATTCACTGAATACACTTTTTACTACATAAATCACGCGCTTTTATTTAGTGAACAACAATATAAATAATTTTAAAAGTCCAATGAAAAATGAGCGTGACACTCTGCTTGACTTTCCCGCCAAAACTCCATGATAAAATAAATAGCATCTGTGTTGCCATCTCACAATTAACTCATCTGCTCGTTAAATCATAGACCTCATACATCGCTTTGCAACACGTGTGATAGTGGTCTAACTTCGGTGGTAGGCCATAACATCGGTTGCCGGCAGAAGTTACCACCCACCATACAAAGACTTGCCGTCAAGCGATTCGTCGTGTTCGGCATGATGTCTGGTGAAGCCGTACGTAAGATGGTTCTGAGCAGTTGTGTTGTGATGTGTGCCGGGTACGATGCGCCAAATGCTGTTGTGTCGGAAGGTTGGTCGTGGAGGGTCACGTCGCTGATGCGCCAGATCAATCTGGCGCAGCAGCGTTGGTAGTGTTGTTTGGTTTAACATTGCATCACCTCAACTGCCGTCTTCCTTTCTATTCAGTCAGTTCTTGAGTGAATAGGCTCTTAATACAATAGCGCACTTTACCATGAACGATTGCATCTCTGCTTACCATCAGGAGGGATTGCAGTCAAGCACTAGTTTAAAATTACAACAAAGGGAGGCCCAATTAGCAACAAAACATAAATAAGTATGGATTTTCTAACCATGTCCTGACTTAAAACCCTACCAATCCTATTTACGATTACTGTACCCGTTATATACTTATTTGAGTAACATATTTACAAAAATAACATACCCTTGATTATCGTATTGCAATTTTGTTACATAATTACACAACACAGAGACAAAATTCACGAACAACACTTATGCATTAAAGCCGCCACTCACACAGTCTGAATGCCACGCTGGCAAGCATTAATCACAGCGATTTACATTTGAACCAGTTCTTATTGATTCGGTGTAAATGATGTAATTGGTGACAACATTAAATATTGTGATAGTCATGTAGAATTTATTACTTATATTCGAGGCCAATTTCTAAAACGGCCTAATTAATCCGATTAAATTGGTACTTAATAATTAATCCTTTGATAAATTTTATCGATAAGTTTCTCGTGTCTCATAATTTATAGTAAGTACCTATCTATAGGTATTACATATTACTGAGCTTAGATGAAGTTGTTGTTTGAAATCACGTTTTTATTCAATTGAAGCAAAATTTACACAGATTTTGAAATGAAATAAATGAAATGAAATGAAATCGTTTATTAAGCAAGTAGGATCACTGATCACTTTTACACGGCTTTTTTTTTTAACTATATGAAGCCGGCATTTCCTAACTGACTACCTCTGAGAAGAAACAAACTCCGAGATCGACGTGTTTTTTCAAGTCCAGACATTAAAAATGGAAATGTTTACAATAATTTACGTTATAATTACGCATATTGCTTAGTAACAATGCTTAGCAGAGCGAGCAGCTCAGTCCCAAGCTTTTTTGGCTTCTAAATTTGGAAGGGTTCATAGAAATACTAATTTAAGTTTAGCTAACATATTTTTAATGTCAAACCAAATATGAAGCTATTCAATTGCATGACTTAATTCCCCCATCTCCGTTCCACCATCGGACGACCCGTCGTACGGCGAGTTTTCACCCTTACGTTGTTGACACCACTGCGATCCGGATGAAGCGTTTCGCCTCGTCTTTTATATCGCGTACATCGGGAGACTGGAATAATTTGACAGCGGTGGTGTTTCCGTCTGACTACAAGTTAAGTGTCTTCTAGGTTAGAGTAAATAGGCTCTTAATAAACTAGCGCACTTTACCATCAACGATTACATCACTGCTTACCATCAGGCCGGATTGCGGTAAAACAAAGGAATGTTTTTATATTATCATTTAGTTAGGCATTACTGGAAACTTTCCGGCGAAAACTTAAATTTATTTCTTCGTGTATGTAATTTATACCATAAACCCTGCCAGCTTATTGCCTCTTAAACAAAAACAACCCGCAAACGGAGAAAGTGAACTACACTGGACAACACCGCACTAAAAGATAATATCAATCGTAAAATTAAATGTACAATGCATTGACATTTAAGAACTCATTCCTTTTGGAAAAAAAACGTTAACACACCGGATTAAGGAGACACGTTTATATTTTAATGGACATTCGTTACTTTTAAGACTTCATTGTCGCTTATTGCGGTTAATTTGAGGAGATAAAATGTAGTATTAAAGCACGAATTAAGATAATTTAGTGTCTTTTGGCACCCTGGTATGATTGCTTGTAGGTAGCTGATTACTTGACACCACGTATGCCATAACACACGTGAACAACACGTCATACCGACGTTATGCAAAATCCTGCAACTTGCAAGCTAAGTTTACCGCGCAATTAGCATATATAACAGTCCAACATTATGTATTTGACAGTAGCCCACCAGAAACCTTTTTAATAACCTTAATTTTTTATGACGTTTTATAAAAAATAATGAAACTATTATAAATGTCTACACAGGTACTGTTAAGCTCTCTATGAATTTTAAAATAATTTGGGGATTTATGGAGCGCTCAAATGCAGGATCATGTACTAAATTCATGGTAGCAGCTTGCGCTAATCCTAATGCTTTAATTCCTTAATCTACCTGACCGAGAGCGATTTGACAGCTTATTACTTAGTAGTGAACCCTTCAAAAATTTTGATTTCTAGACAATGAAACGAAAATAAAATTTTACTGACGCTTTTTCGTTTCATCGACATTCAAACAACGATGTTAAAGTTCTCACATCAAAAGTGAAATTGGGTGTGATGTCTCATATGTAATAAATAATATGTATCAAACTAACATTAAAAATCTAGTAAACTCATTAAATGACTTTCAACACTATCATTAACATCAATTACTACCGAATAAACACGTTCGGAGCATTTCCTGCCTCTCCTAAGCCGACGTAAAAATATCGCGGCTTTCGCGCACCAGATTTTAAACGCAACGAGGGTTTAAAATCCAACAGCGTCGTTCTATGCTAGGATGCGCGCTGTTGAATTTTCAATGCTTAGCTCAACACCTAGAACTGAAAATTCAATGCGCGATAAAATCCCACCGCGATCATTTTCGTATGTACATACATAGATTAACGGTTTGTTTAGCCCCAGGCTAAAAAAATAAACATTACCTTATCTGTACGCAAACACATTACTACTAATTAATATTAGGTGGAACGCATTTATCATGGAGGTTTTAAACGTATCACGGTATAGTAGGGGGCAATTGTATTCAGTGGAAATTTATTCATCGTTTTGATTTCTTTATTTCTTGATGTCGTGTTTATGTGGTCAGTTGTTTGTGAAAACATTAGGAAGTAGCGAAGGGAGGGCGTTATGGGAAACTCACTTTACATAAGTGAGTTCCACCTAATATTCGGTCGTACGTCTATAGTTCGGAGAATATTGACGTTCAAAAAGTGCTGATTTTCAGCCTAATTTGAAAAATGACGTGCGAAAAGGAGTAGTGGTGGCCTAGTGGTTTAAACACCAGCCTCTCAAGTACGACCTGGAATCAAACCTGTGCAAGGTTTGGTTCCAGGTCAGGCAAGTACCACTGTAACTTTTCTAAAGTTATATGTACTTTCTAAGTATGTCTTGGACACCAATGACTGAAGGTGAAGGAAAACATCTTGAGGAAACCTGGACTTTAAATCTGAAATCGCCAACTCGCATTGAGCAAGCGTGGTGATAACGCTCAATCCTTCTCTGTATGAGAGGAGGCCTGTGCCCAGCAGTGGGACGATAAAAAGGTTGATGATGATGATGATGATGATTATTGAAAAATGTTGTATAAATTTAAGCAATTTCTGGTCATACTCGATTTTTATAAGGTTCAATAGGCAATTACAGGAAGGATCAAAAGTGGAGTACCACCTTTGACACTTATTGTTAGTGCAATAAAGTTCAAAAGTGGTAATGCCCTTTTGACCTTAATAGTACCTAAATAGGTACTATCGTCGATAATGTCAACAACAGAAAAGTTTCTTTTACTATTCTCATTTGTACAGCTTTCTCATTTTATTAGCCATCATCTGTCTACCATAACCATAACCATAATAAGTTTCCCACTGTTGGGACACAGACCTTTCTTCGAGAATGGACTGAATTTAATCTACCACGCGAGCACAGAGCGGATTTGTAGATGTCACATGTCTTCGATTCTTTTTTTTGTTGTTGTTAAACATGGCGGTTGTCCTCACGACGTTTTCCTTCATCGTTTCAAAAACTGTAACGAAGTTATGTTTTTTTTTCTCGTTATAATGTCAATACACTAAGGTGAAAAATCCAGCATTTAAGCGAAAATCGCGAAGTCTTTATTACATACTAGCCCCGCTCCTCTTGGTTGCAGCGTGATGTTATATAGATTTAGCCTACCTGGATTAATGGGCTATCCAACACAAAAATAATTTTTCAAATCCGACCAGTAGTTCCTGAGATTAGCGCGTTGAAACAAACAAACAAACTCTTCAGCTTTATACAGAGTGGTGCTGACAATACGACAATAAATTAAACATCGTGTACCTCAACACATTCTCAGTCTACCCATAAAAAATCATATAAATATGTCCATTAGTTTAGTCACAGGAAATTATTTTTAATTTTTCACATTTTCTTCATGATGAACATGTTGATAAGGAAGCGCTTACACGTTAGTGACCTCCGCATCCTGCGGTACCAAACTTTAATAATAAGGCGCGAAACAAGCAAGTCGATACAGGATCGCGCTGTCGCCGATCGGAGGTCAGTTAATTTTTTTAATATTTGATGCTAGGTTTTTTTTCTATGGTTTAGGAATATTCCTATGAACCAGCATTGTTCGTGTTTTCATTTATTGTCGCATTGTCAGTACCACTCTGTATATTAGAATAGATTTTGAAACAGAGAGTAGGTTCTACGAACAAAATATATTTTTTAATCAATTTTTGAAGTATTCTTTGATAGGGTTCAACTTTTTTTGGCTATTATATTAAGGAACTCTAAAACCTCGCTATTCAGATGTGTACAAAACACTGTACAGAATGGCATGCGCCTGTAAATTGACACACAAACAAATGCTCTACGCACAGACATTAATATACATTGCTTAGTGCTTGTTAAGATGGCAGATAATTGCTACTGCTATTTATCTTGATATTTTTCTAACGTAACACTATGTAGACATTTGGCTAGAAGGTTCAGTCACACAGCTTGCTTAGGATATAAGAAACAATCGTGTTACAAGTACCAATTATTGAAAACCCACGTGTATAAAACGATCAGCGGTGGATTAGTAGTATCGGCTGCGACTTACAATTCGTAGGTTCGAACCCCATCATGCGCTTTACTTCGTGTAAATTATTTCATCACCACTTTCATACGGTGAAGGAAAACAGTCCTAGAGCCAAAAACTTCGAAGACATGTGGAGTCTACCAACCTGTACTGGGCCTACGTGGTAGATTTTGTCCACACCCTCTCGCCCAAAGGAGGCCTGTGTCCCAGCTGTGGGAACATTATTATTATTATTCCTTTATTTCATTGTATATACATATAAATTACATTTTTAAATATTTTTACATAAACAATATATAAAAAAACATTTAAAAATATAAAAAATAGTAACCCACCGGCATCGGGAACAGGGTCCAAGCTACCGGCGGTCAGGGCTCCAGAAAGAGGAACTTCCTGACAATGCGAGCCGTGTCCAGAAGTACAGCTTTCTGAATCAAGCCTTTGATCCAGCTGCCTAACGAGAGCCTCTTGAGGTGTTGGTCGAGGCTCTTGGCTATTAAGCCATTGGCTGTCACGACTATCGGCACAATGATTGCTGAATCCACCTCCCACATGTCGACAACCTCGTGAGCCAAGTCAAGATACTTGATTTCTTTATCTTTCTCGGCTTTCACTAGGTTCTCATCATGCGGGATGGTTATGTCAACAATCATTGCACGCCGCTCTGATCGATCCACCATCACTATATCAGGCTTATTGGCAACAATAGTCCTGTCAGTGATGATGGATCGATCCAGTACATAGTAATATGGCCATTCTCGAGAACTGGGTCGGGCATATACCTGTAGTACGGCACCTCTGATTCCACAAGGTTGTATTTGAGAGCAAGTTGCTGATGAATTATCCTGGCTACAAGGTTGTGTCTATGCAAGTACTCTCCGTTAGCCAGACGAGAACACCGGAGATAATATGCCTTATTGATTCCCCCGGCCGGTGACATGCCCGACAGATATCAACTGTGCCGTCTTTCACAATAAATCTCCGGTAATTTTTCGTCATCATAACTTCGTCCATAATTGCACATACAAAACCTTCGGTGCCCCAAAAAGGTCACCGAATCGTAGCCAGGCTACGGACGCTTGTAAATCTACATCAGGCCCGTGTAGGGCTCTGAAAAAGCGTCCGTGAAGCTCTTTGCTCTTCCTTACCCCCATGCGGTCCATGGACCATCCATCGGACCCTCTGATCCAGGGCGTCAAGTTCGGTTTGAGTCCATTTGAGTATGCCGAAAGAGTACATCAATACCGGCATGACCCAACCGTTGAAAGCGCGCACCTTGTTTCCGCCTGATAGAAGACTATGAACTACTTTTTCAGGCGGCCAAAGAAGCGTTCCTTCAACGATTGCTTCATGTCAGTAACATTGATACCCAACGCTTCCGACATACCCAAATACTTATAGGTTTCGGATGCGGAGAGGGCTCTATGGTTTATGGAACTCGTGAGTTGGGTTCCCACGGATTCCACAATCTCTCCTCGCTTTACATGCATGACCGCACATTTGTCCACACCAAATTCCATCCTGATGGCGCTACTGAAAGTTTCAGTAATTTTCAGTAGCTCCTTCAGTTGTGAATTGTTGGGAGCAAAAGTTTCAGGTCATCCATGTAAAGGAGGTGCGATATAACCTGACCACCTCTCTTCAACCGATAGCCTAAACCTGAATCCTCCAATAGTGTGCTTAGAGGATTATTATTATTATTGTTATGTGTATAATACGATGGGACGAATGGAACAATTCCAGATCACAATACATGTGTGTGGATTAAACTTATTAGAAGCTTTGATCTGAAACAATGCATTAGAATAAAATATTGTTGTTATTATTATAATAAGTCATGTAGATGTTTTTTGAATGTGCGCAACTGTAGAGAGCTGTATACGAATAGGAACTCGAATAAGCAACAGAAGTAACAATTAAGTATGCCTTCTTTGCAGATCGCTAATACATTGAATACAGGTTTACTCAAAAGCTACTTTACTGATGATCAGATTTTATTTAATTTAGCAATTAAAATGCATGTTATGGCTTGGATTCAAAAGAACCTTCTGGAATTCTCTGACATGTAACCGCACTATCATATTCTCGTTTTAACTATCCATCATTTATGCGATTAAATCGTAAATTTTAATTTATTTAAACTTTATTGCCGATAGTAGATCTTATTTCAATTTGAATGCTCGTTAAAAAATGTGGTTTAAATTAATGTACTACTAGTAAATTCTTGTCAGTGATTGGTAAAATCAATAAAGAATTTGTATCGTAGTTTGGACTAAAATGGTTCAAATTGTGCGATCAAATATGTGATCAGTTAAAAACCAATGTTGTTGGCGCCGATTCTGTTGTTTAGAAACTAAACTAATTTTAAGTTAAGTGCATCTTTTTCTTTCCATTTCGCCATGAAAAGGACGGAAGATAAAATGTCAGTTTAGACCTGTCAAATTAGGGCGCTCCTCTCGTAAACTGGCGTATTTTTAGTCGTCATGTTTATAATCGCGCCTGAAATGTCTATGAAGTATCTTAATTTGACGACAGGATGAAATTAAAATGTTATCTTCTATCCTTTTCTTAACGAAATGAAAAGATAAAGTTGCACATAACTTAATTTTTTTTTAGTTTTTGAAAAACAGAATCGGCGCCATTATCCCTGACTTCTTTGACTAAACTTAATTTAAGTTCAGAGAATCGTTTTCATTAAGAAAAGGACATAAAATACATGTTTCTTTTTATAATTCTAAACTAGTGCTTGACCGCTATCCCGCCTGACGGTAAGAAGTGATTGGTTATTTTAATCTTGTTAAATTAGTCCGCGCCTGAAGTAAATCGATGTATTTTTAGTCGCCATGTTTTTAATTGTCTATGGGGTATCTTAATTTGACAGGTCAACATAAGGTACCCCATTTTAGACACGACTAAATTAAAATGTTATCTTTTAACTTTTTCTTAATGTAGTTTCTTTACAAGAGATTCAGCACCAATGTTATTTAAAGTAAAGTTGGCGACACAATATGCACATAGCAATGAGCATATTGCACATAATTCTTCACTTCAGAAAAATTTATAACCTGCCTAATGCTTTTCATACTATACCCACCATCGAATCAAACACCAAATAAGGAGTCAATAAGAATTTCTTCACACAGTTTTCTTTACAAGAACCTTTAGAAGCTATCAAGCTCAGTGACCATTCAAGGTCCATTCCAATTTGTATAAGTTTTTACTTAACCAAGATTTCATGGTAAAATGCGTCTGAGAATAATTAAATTCTTATCACGCTTGCAAATACCTTGAAAACGACCATTTAAAGGCACCGGCGAGCAATACAATCAAATAAATAAATCTGCAAATTGTCGCGCTAAAAAACTTGGGACATTTCCCCACATATCTAACCTTACCAAAACGGCACGCAGCACCTCGAGATTTAGGGTTAGCGTTTAATGCGTAATGTAAAGAAATACATACATGGTTGGTACATAAAATTGTCTTTTATAATTTTATTTTCTGCATTGAATCAAGAATTTTTTGCATTGCGACTCCCGCTGATTAATTTCTTGATATGCAACTTGACTGTCGAAACTTCTGAGACGATACTAGGACACATGAGGGAGTGGCGAGAGGAGGCGAAACTCCACTGCCGTGAGAAACCGCGGTATAGCGGACAGAGCTCCGGCGAAATCTCATGGAGACTACGATCGGAGCAACCTAGAGCTGGGCACGCCACAATAGCGGCGGTAAGTCTCTTCTTTGAGGAGTGGCTAGAGAGGCCCCACGGCGCCTTCACCTTCCGCCTGATGTAAGTCTAGTACTAGGTATACTAGGGTGCGGGAGGAAACGCTAGGGTGACACCATTGTGGGGATCGCTCTGTGGAACATACGGTAAAGGTCTGCCCGGCTTGGGCAGAGCACAGCCGTGTCCTCGTGGCAGCGATCGGCGGCGATCTCTCGCCTCCGGCCCTGGTCCAGGACATGCTCTGAAGCGAGAGTGCATGGTAGGTCGTCACCTCCTTCTGCAAAGCAATGATGCTGGTAAAAGAGGAGATGCGAGAATCTCAGTGCCCTTACGCCTCAAGCCGCCGCAGGAAACGCCCTGGTCAACATCGAATAGGGATGTTTCCAAGGTATGAAAATCAAAAAAAGAATTAGTCCGTCTCATAGATAATAAAAAAAATTAAGACCCGTATTTTTTATTTTGTCGAAATTACCAAAAATTACTGAGATATAGCGTATTAAAGTTACGGAGTGGGGGCTAATTACGTCACGCCATGGTATATTTTGTACGACGGCGTGACGTCATGCGATATTTCAAATCAATATATCTTCCTAAGTATTTGAATAAAAGAAAAAATAAAAAATACGTGTTCAATATTTTTTAGAAATCTATCTGATGGACATTAAATTATTTTTTAGGATACAAGCCTATTCTCCGCCACCGTAAGCGCGGGCTAATGACTAGGCCCGGGTCGACGGCGCGTTGTATTTCACGTGCCTCAAAGAGATGTCAGCACATCGTAACGGGGGTTGTTTGAAAGAGAAACCGTGGCGCACAGGTAAGTGAAGGAACAGGGTTAGGATTTAGTCAGTAAAAGTCGGACACGCCTTTCCGCTCCGCTCAGAACGGGGGAGGTCATTTGATGATTTCACATCTACACCAAAAAAGTCGACCTTAGAAGATATTTGACTAAACGAAGAATTTGAAAGAATTTTTTACGTCTCCATAATCTTTACTTTTTAACAAAAATGTATTACGTACTGTATCGTGGGTGCATTTACAAACTTTTAAATTCGCATACACAAACACACAAATCTGGAACAACTACCAGTAGGCCATATAAATATGTGTTCCGTGCGTGCGTGTCCAAAAAATACTAGACACGTATTTTTTCTTTTTTCCTATAAACAAAAAATGAAGACAACACAGTGCGTTGAAAACTCGTGGGACGTCACTGCACGCTACACTTTTTAGCGAGCAGTGTCGACACCAGCCAACACTCCTGGTCTTTGATGCCTTTTATATTTGAAATGTTTTATTGATTTGATAAAACAAAATATACGTATCCAATATTTTTCTATAATCTGAATGACGTACTAAATATTATATTTTTTTTTGTTACTCAGGAAACATCCCTACTGTAAGAACATGTATAGAACCTAAGTCGTATATCTCGATCGAGAATCAGAAAGATGGCTCTTAGCCATTAGACACCTTTCATACGATCATGTCAAATCCGTCGCTGCCTAGAATCCATATCCACACTAATATTATAAATGTGAAAGTGTGTTTGTTTGTCCTTCCTTCACGCCGTAGCTAAGCAATCAATCGACCTGATTTTTGGCATAGGTACAGTTAGTTGAAAAGATGGAGAGTAACATAGGCTACTTTCTCCTGGGTCCTAAAAAACATCAAGTTCCCAAGGGAGATTACTGGAATATTTGTATGTGTACACCAAATATCCTAATATTATAAATCGGAAAGTGAGTTTGTTTGTTCCGCTTTCACGCCGTAACTACTAAGCCGATTGTTTTGAAATTTTGCAGACGTAAAGTTAGAAGTCCGGATTAAATAACAGGGTACTTTTTTATCCCGGAAAAAAATTATTCACGAGGGAAATCTAAAAGCGCGATATAACCGATCTCCACGCGAGCGAAGCCGCGGCCGGAAAGCTAGTGCTTTATAAAATTAGTCAGCAACAACGGATATAACATGATTTTATTAAAGTAATCATTATCAAACTCAAAACCCCCGCCAGCCCTAAGGCAGACACAATCACAAAGACACTCCAGCGTAACAAATCACTCGCAACTTGTATAGCCATAAGCGCAGCATGAGAAAAAACAGCACCACACTCGATCAACGTCTGGACGGATACTATACATTCTTAACGAAAACTGTTGGTGTACTGCATATGGCTTGTACTCTGTGTTGCTATACGACGCTTTGGCGATCAGTAATGTCCTGTAGTTTTTTTGCAGACATTCTGTTTTTGAAATGGTGATAAAGTGCGTTTCATCTAAGAGTTCCTTTGCCGTCATGTTGGCACTAATGCAAATTAGTGTAAGAGAGAAAGAGACGCAGAGTGCGTTTACCTTGTTTACGATAGTGACAAAAAATAAATGCCAACATGACGGCGAAGGAACTCTTAGATGAAACGCACTATACTCATTTTTCAAGTTGTATTGCTACGGACACAGTGACTTTACGCGCCGATGATTTCAAAATCTTCTGTCCATACACAGATTTCATTAATGCTAACGACAAATCGGCTGTTAAAGTTTGTTTAGTAACTGAACTCTAAGTGTTAAGTAGACTATAAGACTCAATGTGAATCATTTTGTATCATTATGCTAGTCCATTGATGCATATGTTCCAAAAATGTATTTGCTCGACAAAGCACACAAGGCAATGACTGTTGCTAACCTTTTTTTTTTTTTTATTAATTTATAAACCAGCGCTTGACCGCAATCCCGCCTGATGGTAAGCAGTGACGCAATCGTTGATGGTAAAGCGCACTAGTTTATTAGGAGCCTATTCACTCTAGCCTTGAAGACACTCAAATTGTAGTCCGACGGAAACACCGCCGCCGGCAGATTGTTCCAGTCCCTCGGTGTAAGCGGGATAAAGGAGGAGGCGAAACGCTTCATCCGGATCGTAGAGGTGTTAACAACATAAGGGTGGAAACTCGCCGTATGACGGGTCGTCCGATGGTGGAACGGAGATGGGGGAATTAAATCGTGCAATTCCCTCGCACACTCCCCAAAATGTATCCTATAGAACACCGAAAGGCTGGCCTGTCAAAATAAATGGCATTGCTTTGGGCCTTAAATCACTATGTTCAACTAAATTACATACGTCGAAAAATAATTCCTTTAATAATTATAAGAAATCATTTCTAACTTCAACACCACGTCAGTTCCTTAGCTAATCACGAAATCTGCTAATAACATTTTCTCTATAACATAATGAACGAAATCGCCAGAAATTAAAGCGAAGTTGACGTGGTTTTTAACTGTCAAAATATCACACTTCACGTTGTTTACACGTGGTGCGATTACGCGGGGAAATAATACTGACAAGTTAGAATTGGGGCCCTGAGATTTTATACGCCGCGTCGGTGACTAAAATAGTTGCGTGTATGCCTAGCTGACCGACGACAGCAATAAGTATTGAATAGGGCATGAGTTGCCATTCGAAGAAGTGTTATATATGTAAGTACTTACTGGCTGTAAGAAATAAGCCAACTAAAAAAAATATGCATTTTAGAAAAAAATATATAAATAGTGCTAGTAATAATGGTAATACTGAAATGCCGAGCTGACGGTTTATGAAGGTAAATTACGTAGATTCCATAATTTCAAGCTATGTCGGCAACAAACGAATGTCAAAAACTAGTCAAAATATAAGAAATTTACCTAGAAGTATTTTTTGACAGATTGAGACTAGAGTTGCCAGGTGAGTCGCGAAAAAATACATGACAACTATCCATCACCGGACTTTTTTCCCGGACAGGACTTGAAAATACCGGAATGTACGCTTCAATACCGAACATCTGACAACTTGGTTGTTTTACTTATAACAGCTTACATATTCATTGCACATGTCTTCAAACCAATGTTCTAATTATTACAAAACAGCTTATTTTAATTGTCAATGCGATATAACCTGAATATTTGACAAACTACGCCCAGCCTACGCGAAACTATTCAGATTTATTACCTGATACTTGTCTCGATTCGATTCGATCTCAACCAAGACAAAGTTATGGCAATTATTTATTAAACCAGTCTAAGTGGGTTGGCCGTATCTGGTTCATTTAAATACAATTCAATTTTCAAGGGACACTTGTCACTTTTACAAATTGCTATGGATCAGATTTGATCGTATATGATGTCATAATTTTGATGTCTACAGCAGTGTCATAAATTATCAACATAACACTTACATTACAGTCTCTATAATGGCTGTAATTATACTATGGCATGGAGATTCTAACAATTTTTTTTGAGCAGTACGATAAATAGTACAAAACATTTCAGTTTGCTTTTCGTATTTGAAATCTCATAACAACAGAGCGTTTAGAACGTATTTATTTATTAAATACATAATATATTGTTGTTAAAATCACTTAGATATATATTATAGAGGATACGCTAAAAGGTTTATGAGTAAGCAAGATTCTATTATTACCTGGCTCTATACTGGTTGCTAAAGTGGAGTCACTTTAGCAACCAGTATAGAGCGTTGAAAAAAAAGTGCAATAGATATTTTTTTTTCTTTTTAACATTTAACTTGGTCCTAAAAAAACAAGATACTAAAGACCAGAAGGCTTGAAATATGAGATTATTTTTCTTTTCGTGTCGAAGGTATTTTGATTAACAATTTATATATTGTCTGTGCCTCTGTGGTAACGATGACGGATATGTCAAAAATTAAATTTCATTAACATACCTACGCTACCGAAAAGTTTATAACTATCACGTTGAATGTCTTTGTAGATTTTGGAAATACTTTGAAAGCGAGAGTGATTTTTCTAAGCCCTCAGGTTCAGAATATAGCATTAAATTCATTACTGTGTTAATTTAACTTTACAATAATTAATATTCAATTAAGACCACTTTGCACCATTAAAGTAATAAGGAAGTGCCAAAGGTGGAAAAAATCAATTTGTCGTTAAGAAACTCGTTCAATAAACAATGAATCATTACTCATTATTGCGGGCTTTGGTAAAAATCTTCGTCAAAATATGACAGATTGTTCAAGGCATCATGGTAAAATTTTCATTTAAGAATGTCAATTAACAATCCTACTAATGTTACCTCCACATAAATGGGAATGTTTGTGAGGATATATGTATGAATGTCAGTTACTCTTTCACGTAAAAACTACAGAACAGATTTAGATCAAATTTGGCACACAACTAGATCATAAACAGGAGTAACACATGGGATATTTTTATCCCGATATTTCCTCGGGATCAAAAGTTACGTTAGTTAGTCTGGCATATTTAACTGCCCAAAATGTAGTTCATTTCATATCAATAGTATTAAAAAACCACAAAACTATTCAAATAATAATCATCATCAACCTTTTATCGTCCCACTGCTGGGCACAGGTCTCCTCTCATACAGAGAAGGATTGAGCGTAATCACCACGCTTGCCCAGTGCTGGTTGGCGATTTCAGACTTAAAGTCCAAATTTCCGGTATGCTGGGAGTCATTCGCGAAAACTGCGTAACGGCCGAATCTGACGCTACACGGAGTCCACGCCTACTAAAACTAACCTTAGCCTTGTAGCTTTAGAGTGCAATATTATTTACCTAAAAGCACGGTTGTAAACAATGTAGCAGTTTTTCGCATACATGATTAAAGCATTGATAGCCGAGTGGTGAAACGCTCGGATTAATATCGACTCACTCAAGAGGTGCCGCGGATCGATTCCTGACGGCAACGGACGTTTTTTATCCTTTTTAATTTTTAAATTTTTCCTTTTTAATTTTTCTTTTTCTTTTTTCTTTTTCTTTTTGCTTTTTTTTTATTTTTTAGAAAATTTAAACAAACTATTAAATAAAAATATAAATGTTATACATTACTTTATTTTAAATAATTTCATTGCACCCAGAAAAAATTACCATGTAATAGACGTTATCACGTTCAAATATCGGCAGTAGACGGAGTTCTACAGACAGCCAATTTTTCTTCACCTTGTCTTTCTTTATCAGCAAGCTCTAGTCTTCTTAGAAATTTATTTGCTATGCTTCTTTTTTCTATGCTTCTCTTTTAGTTCCGACCTCTCAGATGTCCTCTCTACCTAGTCCTATTATTTGCCACACAATCCACCCATCCTTTATTTATTTGATCTCTCTCAACTGTTGTAGGCTCTTCGTAGCGTTCATAATCATCCTTATAATGTTCCGACCACCACTACTCCCCTCCTTAACGTATCGATGGCAATAAATTTTTAACCTAGTATTCGTTTCTCTCAATATGGTTAGGGACTATTAACATACTCCACCCCTGCTCAGTTTGCTCATCGGTCTCGCAACACATGGAATTCAGTGAATCTACTGAGCAGAACGGTGTCGGTTCTGTCGCCAATCAGCCTCCTAATGGTAGCAGCCGCGGCTTACAAGTTTCTTTCTTTCTTTCTAGATCGTAGGCTTGAACCCCGTCAGGTGCTTTGTGTAAATTATATCATCACGTGAAGGTAAAAATTGTGAGGAAACCCTCATGTCCTAGAGCCAAAAACTTCAAAGACATGGGACATCTACCATCCCTCACTGGGCCAGGGTGGTAAATCACAGCCTACTCCCGCTCTGAGTGTCTCTCAAGAGGAGGCCTGAGTCTCAACTGTGGGAGCAATACAGTATGTTAAGAAAACCCTGTCCGACCCGTGAAGGTGTTGTTAGGTATCGATAACTGATTCTACTAATGCATACAAAACCGGCCTAAATAAAAAAAAAAAATAATCCACCAAAAAAAATAAATATTATTTCGCAAAAAGAGGTAACTTAATAAATCTGCGTTATCCACCATACCGCGCGCGGCGGCGGAGGCGGCGGAGGCGGCGGAGGCGGCGGGCGGCAGGGCACGCGGCACGTGGTCGCATCGCTATTCGCTCATAATAATACCGGTGTTGTCACTTTTTAAAAATTACCAAATTTCGGGGAAGTTGGAATTAATTCGCGGGAAAAAAAGATTATTTCAAAATTCATTTGTATTGGTACTATGATGATTAAGTAAAATTTTATATTATATTTGGTCATGTGTTTACCTAACCTTTATTATCCTTATGGGTCGGACAGGGTTTTCTTGACATACTGTATAAGCTGATTATGTTTTATTCGTTTACGTATTGGCCCTATCACTCGCGCCCTTCAGTTCACAATCGGCTTAAATCTCAATCTGTCAATAAATATTTCTAATAGGGTAGTTGACTAAAAAAAAAACTAATTAGTCTGGCTGACGAGTCAGATTTCCAAAAAATACTAGATACGTATTTTTTCTTTTTCCATGTAAACAAAAAATAAAGGCAAAAAATAAGAACGCTACACTTTTAGCGAGCAGTGACGTCACCAGCCACCACTTGATGCCTTTTATATTTGTAAATTTTTATTGATAAAACAAAATATACATATCCAATATTTTTCTATAATCTAAATGACGGACTAAATAGAATCATTTTTTTACCCAGGAAACATTCCTATTTCCCTATATTTTCACATTTGCTTGTCGCCTGATGAAATAGCGACAAAATTTTGAATTGACCTCTGGACACGCAGGACATGAGATTAGGTGATTCACATTCATATTCAAAACACAAACATCATTATATAAGTCATTCATAATCTGCCTAAAAAGTTAATGCCTGAACAGATAGTCAATGGTAATCAAAACAACGATAGACTCCGCCCTAATGTGTTCACAGCTGAGAAGGGGCCGAAGTCCCGCCCAATCCAATTAATATTCAATCAACTGAGTAATTCTTACAATTTGTCATGGGGCCTTATTAGACAGATTTATTACCTAACCTTAATAGGGCCATTTTACTTCATATTGTTGCCTTATTTGGCTCACTGATAGCTTTATTTTGTCATTTAAAATTGTGGAATTTTAAGTGTTGTGCGTTTAATGCTACCTATTTTTGGGCATTATGGCATGTCCACGGTCTCCGTAATAGCGTTATACTTATTTGGGGGTATTAAAACTTTTTTTCTTGATTTAATTGATATTGACACGCTGTTTTGCTTGTGAAACTTCTTGATTCACAAAATTGGCTATCCGACGTCTATCTATATACTAGACTATCTTGCATAACCATTTACAATGAGAATAAGTAAGTTAATTACACACACATTTATGCACGTTATTTGATCACTTAAATAAGGGTATTCCAGTTTTGTACTCTAATTGTTAACACACAAAATGAATAAAATTGTTCTGAGAAATATTGCTAATCCATCACCTTATATTTAGAAAAAAAATTGTTTGCTCAACAACGTGAATAAAGCAATGAACGTTGTTGGATGGTCAAAAAAGACATTGCTTGTGTTAAGCTAAAACTGCGCTGTTTCTAAGTGTTCTTTGTTCTAGATTCCGTCTACTCCAAGCGTAAGGACACCTTAATTTTACAATCTTTAATTTCATTCCACAAACCGTAAACACTTCAAAAGTGAAATACTATGTGAGAAAGAATCCACAAATTGAGCATTATCTTTATAGCATTGTCCATAAAAGTTATCGATGGTTTACTAATAAAAGACTTTAAAATCAAGGCAGTATAAGAATCAAGTTTTTTTTTTGGAGGCAATTTACAAGGGACCAGTATATCTTGCCTTGCGGCGAAATACGGAATTAAATCAAGAATGTATAGAGTTTGACATATCGTTCCATTTTTCCTTGACAAGCAGCGCCAACCCTGAGTTTCAAGTTACGCTGGCATAAATAGACGGGCCTCGATTTCGTCGTCCATTCGCCGTATATTCATAAGTTCGCAGTAGGACTCGCTTCAGGACTTAATTATTGGTTCGTTGTATTTATTGGTGATTCGGTGAACTTTTTGTGAGTTCATCGCTGTGGGAGGCTATTCTGGTATGTGAAGTACATGAATGGAATAAGGATACGTAAAGAAGCAGTGTTTGCAAATAGAAAAATGCTAAAACGCTAGTTTTTTTTTTTTGGAACGTTCCAAACAATGAACCATTTAATTGAAATTGGCGCCGACTCTCTTGTTCTCTGGTTAGAAAAGGATAGAATATAAAGTTGTAGTGTAATCCTGTCAAATTACGATACTCCATAAACAGTTTAGACGCGTTTATAAACATGGCGACTAAAAATACGCCAGTTTACGTCAGGAGCTCGCTAATTTGACAGGTCTAAACTGACATTTTATCTTCTGTCTTTTTCTTAATAAAGTAGAAAGAAAAGGTTGCACTAAACTTAAATTAAATTTAGTTTGTGTACAAGGAAATGCCTTATTTGTCTTTTTTAAGCACCATTGTACCTACATACCACGACCGCCGCTTTAAAGAAACTTGATCACTCCATTAATTCACAGTTTCGTACCATTTTTTTTTTTTTGTTACTTCCATAAAATTATGAAACTTCTGTGACTCCCTACTGAATGACAAATATCTCAGAATCTAAGACCGCTAGTGGAAAATAAATGAATTGTTAGTAATTTCTAGGTATGTGTTTTTTGTATATCGGCCTGGCCGACCACAGCCTGACCGGCCCGGATACGTCAAGTGCCAAGCATTCACTACAATGAGCAATCTTAGGGCTCGTTCAGGGTGAAAGCGCTTACTACAGCGGTAGCGGGCGCGTTGGCGAGTTGTTGTATGGCGGATAGAAGAATTTCCGCGGGATAAAATCACTTTATGAATGGCATTTTGCTGGTTAATTTATGAGCCAATTACGACCTATTTGTCAAAAAAATTTAAAGAAATATAAGTTTATAATTTCTGTAAAAATAACTTTAACTTCTACATAATATAGTTTAAGTTTTTAAGTGTTTTTTTTTTTTTTTTCAATCTTTTTTTTTTTACATAATATAGTTCAACACGATACAGCTTCAAATTTATACTCTATACTAATATATAAAGCTGAAAAGTTTGTTTGTTTGAACGCGCTAATCTCAAAAACTACTGGTCCGATTTGAAAAATTCCTTTTGCGTTGGATAGCCTATTACTCCAGGAAGGCTTTAGGCTATAGAACATCACGCTGAGACCAATATGAGCGGAGCATATAAAAAAAAAACATATCGAAACCTATGCGGGTGAAACCGCGGTGCGCTGCTAGTCACTCTATAATCAACTTAATAACCATTAAACTACAGTTGATATTTATTTAACTTTCAAAAACATAAATTAGATACATTTAGAATAGACTTTACCTTAGGCTAATAAAAACATGGTAAGCGCGCCGCCTGTGGTGGTACGGATTTCGGCTTTGAGAGGGACAGCAGCGAGTCTGACTCGAGCAAGGGCCAACCCGGGAAGAATGGAAAACAATTACAATACTTGTTGGGTATGATCACTGCACTATGGACACAAACGTCTATTTCATTTGTGTTTAGATAGTCCGTGCGCGCACTAGCATCCGCGCAAGTTCATCACAATAGGCGAACTCTTAGAGATCTCAGAACTAACACACAACAAGATATTTCTTTTTATATATTTTACATTTTGTAAGACACAAGGTAATGAAGTTATATTACTGTTTTTATAACATCATGTGTGGTCTGCAATGAAAGTTTATTCATTGTACAAGTCCACACTTGGCACACATAATTTCTTATCTGGATTAAAAAGTTATACTTTGTTAAAAAAAAAAATCTCTCCGTGTCTTGAGAAATCGCAGCACAGTCTTTTCTTGACTTCTGATATACATTCACGGCATAAATCTTGATATCTTATAAAAAAAAATAAGGAAAAACGCCACCAATCGATATAATATAATAATCTTACTATTTTAACTTCGTGAACTATCGTGTGTTTTCAACAGTATCTAAAAATAAACATTCTATATGTGAAAAAATATGTAGGAAATTGTATATAAAAAAGTAACAAAACTCAGAAAGTCCCCTTTACGAGGCCTCAGTATAATGCTTCGACATTTAAAAAGCGAATGTCGCAGCGCGAGTATTCTGATAGGGTTAGGGCCATATAATTGCGTCTAAACTGTCTATGGATTATCTTATTTTGACAGGATTAAAGTAAAATGTTAGCTTCTATCTTTTTCTTTTTTTTTATAAATTATAAACTAGCGCTTGACCGCAATCCCGCGTGATGGTAAGCAGTGATGCGATCGTTGATAGTAAAGCGCGCTAGTTTATTAAGAGCCTATTCACTCTAGCCTGGAAGACACTTAAATTGTAGTGTGACGGAAACACCGGCGCTGGCAAATTGTTCCAGTCCCTCGATATGAGCGGTATAAAAGAGGAAGCAAAAGGCTTCGTCCGGATCGCAGTGGTGTCAACAACGTAAGGGTGGAAACTCGCCATACGACGGATCGTCCGATGGTGGAACGGAGATAGGGGAATTAAATTATGCAATACCCTTGCAAACTCATCAGATTTATTTTCTTATGGAATTAGAAAGAAAAAGATGCACCTTTTAATTAGTTTATTTTGTAAACAGGTATAGGAAAACTTCACTTCATCGTCTTAATTGGCAACTATACTACGTTTCATCTCCAAATACATCAAGTTCTAAACGTGTCGCCTTCAAAAACACGTAAAACTTTATGATCTCGTCATTATTGGCACAAAATACCTAGCGTAATTCAATTCGGAATCAACTCCAAAAGGAGAAGAAATAGTCAGTAAATCCTACTTACGACATCGTTCCCGTTTAGAGTACACTCAGTATACACATGACGAATGGTAACCACCACTTCTGACCTTTCGAAATGCCAGTTCAGATCCGGCGCAAGTAACGTAAATATCACCAACTTTCAATACAATGTGCAGAATTTTAACGAAGACATCATGGATTCTGACGAGATTATAATCGGAACTTATTCGTTTTATCCTTCTTGTATAGGGCTGCCGAAAGGATTTGGTAAAAGTCAAAAGATGTTACCTAAACTTGAACGTTTTACCGTAACCTAAACAGACTGCTCCGCTTGTTGGTTGGTGGGTGGAATTCTCTGCCAGCATCTGCGGACCCTTCCACGACTAACCCATCTGTATTTAAAGCAAGAGTGTAGAAGCATATTCTGCGCATGTTAATTTCATCATAAACATCATACATTGCTTACCATCAGGCGTGATCGAGGTCAAGAGGAGGCCTACTAAGCATTAAAAAACATGATAAAATCTTAATCAAGCAGTTCTTTTATCAATCGGATTAAAGAATAGGTTTGTTTTGTTTTGGTATAGTCTATTAATAGAAAACCTCATCAGAGACTTTCCATAAGAGAGTACAACTTACTTGAACTGTTAATTCCCATGCACCATAGTAGCCTTTGTGCCACCATATCATAAAGATCTATCAGACATGTGCCTAGGACGTGGATGGACCGTACTCCATGGGGGCTCAAATAATATCGGTGTGAACATTTAATATCAATTTATTCAACCATGTCTATTTTTGGGACGGTTACGAAGCTGCAGTGCCTGCCTGTGTGTGCTATAGCCCCATCACATCCACGGACACGGTCCTAATGCGTGCGAATAGACCTTTAGCCACTTTACGGGTGAAATTACTTGAAAAAAGAACTGTTCAATTATTTTTCTCCAGAAAAGAATTCAGCGGTAACCCTACCTCCCGTACTTTACATTTGAGTAAAATGTTGCAAACTGATCCGACCGATCTACCACCACAGGCATATTTTTAAATCACGCAGAGTTGGACTTGAAGAAACATGAATATGGTGGACAGTTCTTATCAGACAATTTTACCTTATACGGTCTAGGGAATTCAGGGTATCAATAAGTGCATCAGCAGTATTCCAAAAGATATACTGCTAGTCGTTAGGCTGTGGACACGTCCGGCTCGCAGTTGCCTATTTGCAGCGAAACTGTATCCACTCTTTGCTTAATTAAAGCCACAGACTACCTAAGGATTAACTTATGCGTCTTGATTCCACGGTAATGAGGTGCAAAATTATGTGACTGCACAACTCTTAACATACAAATAACGCTAGTATTGTAATAAGCAGATACAGTAAATATTGCCTGGCGTAAGAGTTTCGGAATAATGATAGACCAAATGTATCCCGGATTCATTGCTATGCCACCCACTGCAGCTAAAGGAAATCTCAGAATTCTGTGCAGTTTCTTACTGTTTAATCCTGCATTCAGGAGCAATTATATGAATTATGTCTATTTATAGATAGTATTTACTTTTTGAGACTGCAATCGGGCCTGTCGTTACTAAATACGACTATCCTTGATGTTGTGCCACCCGGTTCATGGCTAAACAGCGGTACCACACTGATATATCGCGTACCTAAGTAATATAAAAATATATAGGTAAATCCTATTCTCATGCCTAACAAATGTATATACGAAATATCATTAAAATATATATAATCACTAGCTGACCCGGCAAACGTTGTTTTGCTATGTATATTTTTTTTAGGAAACAATTTTTTAGTTCAATAAAAATAATTAGGGTGGATTACCCTTAACATTTAGGGGGATAAAAAATAGATGTTGTCCGATTCTCACACCTACCCAATATGCACACAAAATTTCATGAGAATCGGGAAAGCCGTTTCGGAGGATTTTAACCACAAACAGAATTTTATGTATTAGATTTCAGAAATTAAAGCTATAAAACAAAAGCGAACCGCTAGTTAAATAATTTACACTTAACAAAATTCTTCAGCGGCCATTTTAAGTGGCAGGATTGCGGTTAAATCATAATACGATGAAAGTACCGACGAAATAACCTTATCAACATGTTTTTGACAGTTTATATGGATAACATGTTGTATCATGTAATAATCGTGAGCACAGAATTTAATTTTATTACTGTACCAGCAAGTTTCACACGGTTTTTAAAACGGTTTTCCTTAAAAGAGTGATGAAAAGATACATGTTTATTTAAGTTAAACAATTCAGCAATAAAAGATGATACTTTAATGCATTATCGATACTGAAATAACTTTACGTTTATTGCATTCTACTACGTGAGAAGTGTGCTAACTAAATTCGTGTTTATAGCATTTCTCCGAAAGTTTCTGATCATAAAATTTAGGTTTACCAATAGTAACAATATATGAATGTTAAGAAGTTTCTTCTTTTCTAAAGTCTTTGACCAGTGTGTGTTGCCAGTGATGACTTACGGAACTGAAACGTGGTCGCTCATAATGGACCTCATACGAAGGCTATAAGCTATGCTAGGAGTTTCTCTGCGTGATCGAATCAGAAATGAGGAGATCCGCAGGAGAACCAAAGTCACCGACATAGCTCTGCGAGTCGCTAAACTTAAGTGACAGTGGGCAGGGCACATTGCTCGTAGAACCGATGGCTGATGGGGCAGTAAGGTTCTGGAGTGGCGGCCAAGTACTGGAAGACGCAGCGTAGGGAGGCCCCCAACAAGGTGGACCGATGATCTAGTTAAGGTCGCGGGAAGCCGATGGATGCGGGCAGCACAGGACCGGTCAGCATGGAAAGCCAAAAGAAGAAAGAAAAAAGAAGAAGAAGAAGAAGTTTCTTTAAAATAAAATTTCGTTAAATTAATATTTTTTTATATGTGATTGAAAGAAAAATATGCACAGATATTATCCAAATTCAGTTAAGTTGTGCCTCGTTATTCCCCGATTCCCTAGTTCACAAACTAAACTAATATTAAGTTAAGTGCACCTTTTTCTTTCTATTTCATTAAGAAAAGGACAGAAGATAAAATGTTAGTATAGATCTGTCAAAATAGTCCGCTTCTAAAGTAAATTGACGTATTTTTGGTCGCCATGTTTATAATCGCGTCTAAACTGTTTATCATCATCATCATCAGCAACCCTTTTACTACCCCACCGCTGGGCACAGGTCTCTTCTCATACAGAGAAGGATTGAGCGTAATCACGACGCTTGCTCAATGCGGGTTGGCGATTTCAGACTTAAAGTCCAGGTTTCCTCAAGATGTTTTCCTTCACCTTCAGTCATTGGTGTCCAAGATATACTTAGAAAGTACATATAAGTTTTATTTATTTTATTTTACAAGATTTTTGACAAGATTAAACTAAATTGTTATCATCTATCCTTTTCTTAATGAAATAGAAAGTAAAAGATGCACTTAACTTTAATTTATATCTTTTCAAATGAATTTTTGTTACAACGAAAATACTTTCCAACAAAACAGTGTCAACTACCAAAATCTCAATACAAAACAAGTAAATATACGAGTTTTTGACAGGAAAGCCAAGATGAGTGTCACGTGCATTTTTCATTGGGCTTTTAAAATTATTTATAGTGTCGTTTACTAAATAAAAGCGCGTGATTTATGTAATATAAAGTAAAATATCGCAGCATAGTGGCCACATCATGGCTTTGCATCAAATCTCCTAGTAGGCGGCTCACGCGGCCGTTTTTTCAACTGTCATTGGCGATAACCGCCATTATTGTGAAATAAATTTATTAAAGAATTTCTATAATTTGTTACATGTGTTATTAGCAAAATTGTAGTATCTAACCACAGAGGCCATTGAAGAGTTGAAGTAGTATTTATTCACTCTAAAGAAAAGAAAGAAGTAAATATACTTTACCTACATTTCAGAAAAAATGAATCATGTCATTAAATCGACTTTGAATCTTCATTACAAACCTAATAATGGACAGACCTATCCTACCCATAAAAAACACATCAATAATAGGCACACTAAAACTCAAAGGTCACATCTTGGCCACATCTAGTTGTCTTTGTGTACCTGTCCATCAAACATACAGACAGACAACTATTGACGGCCGAAAGCGCGCATGCGCAAACATTTCGACACTATTCGCATTTGCATGATCTGTTGTTTTGTATTAATTATTATTTAAATTGGCTGGAAGTAGAAGTAAGCAAAACGAAAGACTAGCACCATTCTAATAATTTGGTACAAGAAACTATTGGTTAAAAGCATCATCATTTCAGCCAAAAGACGTCTACTGCTGGACATAGGTTTCCCCAAGGACCTCCACGACGACCGGTCCTGCGTCTCCCGCATCCAGCGGTTTCTCTCGACAGTCATGAGCTCGTCATTCGGTGCGTGGTCGCCACTCGAGAGCCCGTCGGCCCCATCGGGCATTGGTTAGTTTAATTCCTAAGACTAATAAAATAGACTAACTTATTGAATTTCAATAGCTTGATAATCTATACACTTCCCATGGCAACATATTACCAGAATAAAAAATCGCCTGAATACAAATACAAATCTTCTTATTCGTCAATGCGGGTGTACAATACAAGAGGTGTTAGAGTTACAGGAAGTTCGCTACATTGTGCCTGTGGGCATACGAAAATTATATTTAACGAGAATTACCTTTTTTTCTTTTTTTTTAATAATTATAAACTAACACTTGACCGCAATCCCGCCTGATGGTAAGCAGTGATGCGATCGTTGATGGTAAAGCGCGTTAGTTTATTAAGAGGAAGGAAGACGGAGGTGATGCAATGTTAAACCCAACAACACGACCAACGATGCTGCGCCAAAGGTAGATTAATCTGAAGACCCTCCACGACCAAACTCCTGACACAGCAATACAACTGCTCAGACCCGTCCTCCGTACGGCTTCACCAGACATCATGCCGGAACACGACGAATCGCTTGGCGGCAAGACTGTCTGGTGGGTGGTAACTTATGCCGGCAGCCGATGTGGCCTACCACCGAGTTATATTCTTATAACTTAATATTACGTATATAATATTATCACATTTATATAATACTACTACTTACGGGTCCTAAAGTCTGACTACCAGTTTTACCAAGGGTCAAATAGGCAATCAATGTATCCAAAATACTGGTAATCTGTTGAATCCGGTTAGACAGACAGCCAACCCCGACAAAGTTCAGAAAAGGCGAATGAAAAAATGATAAATTATCAGTCTGTAACTAGCTCATGGGAGACCAATGCCTCGCAGTGGACATCTTGATTAGAAATATTTAAAAAAAACTTGAATTTCACAATTTCAAATCATCAGTCATAAAACTTATTAAAACTAATGATGATTGAATGAATATCCGAATGCACACCTATATATTATCTCGAGACATCAACAAGCGATTGGTCGACCCTTCATGTGATAATAGACTTGGCATATTTTTTGCCAAAGAACCAACATTGCCATACAACGTGGCAATGCTGTCAGCCAATTGGGCATGTTACCTATTGCCACAGCGATGGGGACGAATTTTTATACATAAACTAGTGCTTGACCGCTCTTCCGCCTAATGGTAAGCAGTGGTGCAATCGTTGATAGTAAAGCGAGGTATTTTATTAAGAGCCTATTGACTCAAAAATGCTGCGTGAATAGGAAGGAAGACGGCAGTTGAGCGAGGTGATGCAATGTTAAACCCAACAACACGACCAACGATGCTGCGCCAGAAGGAGATTGATCTGAAGACCCTCCCCGACCTAACTCCCGACAACATCATTTGGTGCATCGTACGCGGCATAGATCCCAACACAACTGCTCAGACTCGCTTCTATAAGGCTTCACCAGAAATCATGCCGGAACACGACGAATCGCTTGACGGCAAGATTTTGTCTGGTGGATTTTTTCCCCTCCTTTACATATAAAAAGGAAAGGAGGAGCAAAGGGGAATCAAGGAGGTATATACCAGTATACCTATTATTATTAAGGGTAGATTTAATAACTTTGATTTTTCTACCGTTTTCCTTTCGAATTTGATGAACGAAGTTTTAATAAATATTCTTCTCACTTCTTAAAACACCTACTTTAGAATTAAAAATAAACCTATAAATTCCTTGGAAACTAATAAATAATGTATCGTGAACAATTGAACATGAATCGATATAAATCAACAACTGTCAATGAATTTTATGACGCCCAGCCTCATTGTTTTATAAAACAGACAATTGTAATTAATTCTAAGATATTCCGCCCAAAATTTGCCTTGACAGAAGGTGTGTACATTGTAAAGAATTTTGATTATCATGTAGCATGGATGTGGGAATAAATTTGTTTAATAATTAAAATTCATAAAAGCACACTTTTTAAGCTACAGGTTATTTTTCACGAACGCAGAAACTTGACATTTCAAGGATAAGGTAAATAACTTTGTACTATTAAACATGCATCAACATAGTTCATTGTCTCCCCTCCGAATAGTAGTTTTAAAAATATGGGTAAAGATCGCAAAAAAAATTACAAATATAGTTATTTTCCCAAATATTTTTCTTTATTGATCTTGAGATATGGTGCCAAGTTTACCATATAATATATGGATATTTTTTTGGATATTATTATTCGTTAATTATATATGAAGATTCTGCCCAAACCTACTTGTCATTTTACATGCTTTAAAGACGCTTTTATGAAATTTCTGTGTTCGCTAAAGGGTTTTGACTTACAGCTGTACTTAGGTATAGACACTCAGTACACGTACAGGTACTCGGTGGTAGGCCATAACATCGGCCGTCGGCAGAAGTTACCACCCACCAGACAAAGCCTTGCCGCCAAGCGATTTGTCGTGTTCCGGCATGATGTCTGGTGAAGCCGTACGAGCAGTTGTGTTGCGATGTGTGCCGGGTGCGATGCGCCTAATGTTGTTGTGTTGGGAGTTTGGTCGTGGAGGGTCTTCAGATCAATCTCCCTTTGGCGCAGCATCGTTGGTCGTGTTGTTGGGTTTAACATTGCATCACCTCGCTCAACTGCCGTCTTCCTTCCTATTCGCTCAGTTTTTCAGAGCGAATAGGCTCTTAATAAACTAGCGCGCTTTACCATCAACGATCGCATCACTGCTTACCATCAGGCGGGATTGCGGTCAAGCGCTAGTTTATAATCTTAAAAAAAAAAAAAAAAAAAAAAAAAAAAAAAAAAAAAAAAAAAAAAAAAAAAAAAACAGACAACAGCATATCAAGTTACTACAATCTGTCAGATTTCTGTATTAGATTTTCAACTTTTTCTCTAAAGCATTAAAGCATTAAGACTCAAGGTTTATTGGGAATATTGGACAGTTTAGGTATTGGGTAGCTTGACCTGCTGCCGTCCGTACCTTGGCTTAATACCCGGATCTCTGCATTCTGTTAAAAATAAACAATCATACAATCAGAAATTTATATTCTCAATCCAGATATCACTCCATCAGATAAGTGTTATTAGAGGCGTTGTACCGTGTAACACGGACAGACAGAATTACAGTTTTCGTTCTATGAAGTTGACTACGCTTCACGCCACGGATTGTAGCCTGTCCAATTCGAATGTTGTATGCTCTGGCGCATGTAAGATTGCTAGACGTTTTGATTATTTGATGTGATAGGTGAGTTATTTATAAATGTTATTTGTAAATGGAAATATAAAAAAGGACCTTATAACATATTATAAGGTCCTTTTTTTATATTTCCATTCACGCTTCATTAGTTTTCTTTGTTATTAGTTACATATAGCGCTCTAAAGCGCTCTTTCTCTCTCAGCTTATTTAAATCTTGCTGTGCCCAATAGGGTCCATAATTGTTTCTAATATTATATTTACCACCTTTATTTGATTTTGATTTGATTTTTTTAAAACATTTTTTGTTTACTCAATGCATTGTTTTTTTTTACGAAAGTTTCTATGATTTATCGAATGCCCTGATTTTAACAGACAGAGAAAAACCTAAAAAGAGGGTAGTTTTTTCTAAGAAAAACTTCTTTAGTGTCGTTGTGATTTGAATGTCGAAAAAGCGACAGTAAAGAGACATAGAAACATAGTCATAAGGTTTACTTGAAACCACAATTTTTGAGAAATGTATACCTACATACTTCTTTGTACTGTATACAGAGTGGTGCTAACAATACGACAATAAATTAAACATCGTGTACCTCAACACATTCTCGGGCTACCCATAAAAAATCATAAAAATATGTCCATTAGTTTAGTCACAGGAAATTATTTTTCATTTTTCACATTTTCTACTTGATGTACATGTTTATAAGGAAGCGCTTACAGGATAACGACCGCCGCATCCTGCGGTACCAAACTTTAATAATAATGGCGCGAAAAAAGCAAGTCAATACAGGATCGCGCTGTCGTCGATCTGAGGTCAGTGAACCAATATTTTTAAAGGATGTTCTATTCGGTTTGCAATTTTATGCGATTTATATTTCATTTTTTTATTTTTGATGCAATTTTTTTTTTTTTATGGTTTAGGATTATTCCTGTGAATCAGCATTGTTCGTGTTTTCATTTATTGTTATATTGTGAGGCAAACTAATCTTTCGCTCTGTAGTTTTGTTTATGAACGTTTTATTATTTATTTCTGTTTACATATTTACTGTAAACCTCGGGGAAGTTGATTGTTGTCTTCTTTGACACTTTTCTTCAAAGAAAATTAATCTTATTGGCCTTCCACACAAGTATTTATTATTCTTTAGCTCATGTTATTTGCGTAAGCGTATTAAACGGCCCTAATACAAGTCATTTATTGTTTATGCGAAACCTGAATATAATTTGTTCAGAATAAGCAACTGAATCGATTCCCTTAATTTTTACACCATGTTGTATTTTTCGCAAATAAATTTAGAAATTGTTGCAGTGTGGATACCGAGCGCGCGCACGCACCTTACGATAGATCATAGTACTTGCGCGCACGAACAGCTAATACCAGAGTTCAATGCACCGCGCTCGCCCGCACGAGCGTAGCTTTGACCATATTTTTGTTGGGACAACCAAGTAGAATAGAAAGCTCATAACTTTGTGGTTTTTCATGATATCTTTTTGAAAATTTGTACATAGATCCTTTACTTAATACTGGACACGTGTTTCGAGTTTCGCATAGACAAGAAATAATGTTATATATCTAACCATTACAAAATTAAGTCATTAAAACTATTATAATAGACTAGCGGCCGCCAGCGACTTCGTTCGCGTGGAGTTAGTTATGCTCCGCTCCTATTGGTTGCAGCGTGATGTTATATAGCCTAAAGCCTATCTGGATTAATGGGCTATCCAACACAAAAAGAATTTTTCAATTCGGACCCGTAGTTCCTGAGATTAGCGCGTCCAAACAAACAAACAAACTCTTCAGCTTTATATATTAGTATAGATAAGATCGCATTTAACATTTTCTATTAGTACTTAATATGTTACATGCGAAGGTTACATTCTATTATAGTATAACTTTTTGCTTGTCATGTTAATAAGAAGGCATAATGGGCCACAAAAAAAACTTTAATTCAATTGTTATATTCATTCGCATATAGCAGCAATGGCCTAGTGGTATCGGCCGTGACTTAAAAGTTGTAGGTCGTAGATTTGAACCCCATCAGGCGCTCATTATTCATCATTTCAGCCGAAAGACGTCCACTGCTGGACATAGACCTCTCCCAAGGTTCTCCACGACGACCGATCCAGCGCCTCCCGTATCCAGCGGTTTCCCGCGATCTTCACCAGGTCGTCGGTCCACCTTGTCGGGGGCCTACCCACGCTGCGTCTCGCTGCCCCATCGGGTATCGGTCCTACGGGCAATGTGTCCGGCCCACTGCCACTTTAGTGTTGCAATTAACAGGCGCTATATCTTGTGTAAATTATTTCATTAGTACTGCTCTCAAAAATATCTTGGAGGCAAAACTTCGGAGACATGTGACATGTACCAACCCGCACTGGGTCCGCATGGTAGATTACACCGAGAGGTGGGAACATTCTAGACTGACTAGCGGCCGCCAGCGACTTCGTTCGCGTGGAGTTAGTTATGCTCGGCTCCTATTAGTTGCAGCGTGATGGCAAATAGCCTAAAGCCTTCCTGGATTAATGGACTATCCAACGCAAAAAGAGTTTTTCAAATCGGACCAGTAGTTCCTGAGAGTAGCGCGTTCAAACAAACAAACAAACTCTTCAGCTTTATTTATTAAGTATAGAAGTATAGATTGTGTTATTCATGCGCAGTGATATTTTTCATGAGACTTGTCACTTATACGGTATACGAGTAGGGCAGTAATTAAGTACTATAAATGTCGATTAACCACGTTTATTTTTTACTAGCGGCCGCCAGCGACTGCGTTCGCGTGGAGTTAGTTTATGCTCCGCACCTATTGGTCGCAACGTGATGTTCTATAGCCTAAAGCCTTCCTTGATTAATGGTCTAACCAACGCAAAAAGAATTTTTCAAACCGGACCAGTATTTCCTGACATTAGCGCGTTCAAACAAACTCTTCAGCTTTATATACACACATCAAAAGTGTCTAGGGATCAACATATATTTTTGCAATAACTTTTCTCCTGATTGATATTAATTAAAATTTTCTTTAAGGATTCATCAAATAAAGTGTTTTCGTTTGTCACAGTAACGATAAACCAAGTCACCTTTGCATTAATAAAGAAATTTGCCATTTTCCTAATAAAGGGATATTTGACATTTGAACCACTAACACAAAAGTTCGAAAAAAAGACTGAAATAACAGTTTTCTCTAAAATTTTATTGGGTAACTTAAACAATTAATAATCCGTGTTTCTACCGCGAACACTAACAACACAAGAACATCGGTTTGGCATACTCAAAATGAGTCCATCCAAATCACGCTGTGGAATGGCCGCCCATGTTCGTTGCAACAACAAAAAAAGGTCTTCTTGCGACTGGATACCCTCCATATTCGGCAGAGCTCTTCTCTGTAGCATATCCCATGCATGCTCAATCGGGTTCAAGTCTGGCGACTGAGCAGGCCAGGGCAGGACATTGATGTTAGCTGCGGCGAGAGTCTGTCTTACAACTCTTGCGGTGTGCGGTCGTGCATTATCATGCATTAACCGAAATAAGGGACCGATTTGCACTTGTAGAGGAACGATGACGTCTGATACAATCGTCTCAGCATAAATTTGAGCGTTGAGGTTGCCTCTGATCCAAATCAACTCAGTTCTTCCGCCGATTCAAATACCCGCCCATACCATGATGGTTCCACCACTATAAGGATGGACTTCCTGGCAGGATTTTAATCGCTGTTGGCGTCCAGGGGTTCTCCAGTGTCGTATACGTCTTGTATCCGGTCTCATACCAAAACGAGACTCATCAGAAAAGCACACGAAACGCCATCGTTCTTCTGCCCAATTTCTGTGTTCAAGAGCCCATTGATATCGAATCCTACGATTGTGCATTGCTATAGGTGGTACCCGTAGCGGTCTTCGGGAATGAAGGTTCACTTCATGCAAGCGGTTTCTGACTGTTTGGTCGCTTATTAAGTTCCCTGAAGAGTGATGAAGCCTCACGGCTAACATCATGGCGGTTATTGTTGGAGCTCTTCGAGTTAAGATTTGAATGTATCGGTCTTGTCTCCGTGTGGTACAGCGATACCGTCCTCCATGGCGCTCAGCCACGGTACCAGTGCTTTGGTAACGTGTCCAAAGTCGACTGATAACACTCTGACTTGTATTCAGAGCTAAAGCCACAGTACGTTGCCGGGAACCAGCTTCTATCATTCCCACGGCTCTGAGCATTTCTTCCCTGCTTAAATGACGTCGCCGCTCCATAATAACGTTGGTTTTAATCAGTAGTAGGGAAACAGTAGCACTAATAATGTCTTCAATGCGTTGTATGTTTTTATAGGGAAAATATTGACAGCTGATTTTCATCTTTTACTCGAATTTGATTCACAGTTCCTGATTCAAATTATGAAATGCACCAAAAAGGATCCATATAAATTTATAAAATCATAAATTTATTACAAAGCCACATCTCAATCTCAAGAAATCCGCATAAAAATGCTTGATCCCTAGACACTTTTGATGTGTGTATTAGTATAGATATAGATTCAGTTAATGAGCTGGTCTTTTATTGGTTTTCGGCTGTGTAATCAGCAGACATCTGTAGACTTGCTAGTATTTCTCTGGTCTACTTTTTTTCCCTTGTGTGGGTACTGAGTGGTCTTGGTACTTATGTTCTGGAGGTGATATTCGTACCTTAACATATCAAGGATAGCTCATTAAGCCTTTGATCCAGCCCGTATTACATATTACCTTACTGCGCCTTGGGGTTTCATGCGCAGAAGTTTCGGTCCTTGGAGCATATCCGGATACTACATCCAAATGTTTTCCTATGTTTTTGCATGAAACAGTAACAAACATCCATCCATACAAACTTTTACGTTTATTATATATTACTAGCTGCGCTCCGCGGTTTCACCAATGTAACTTTCGATCCCTTGGGAATATTGAGAAAGAAAGTTTCCTATGTGTTATTCCTATTTATAAACCATCTGTGTGCCAAATTTCAGCCAAATACGTTAGTAAGGATTAGTAGAAAATAGTTTAAATATTATGCTGGGACACATGCCTCCTCTCAATGAGAGGCCACCAAAAGGAGGCTGTGTCCCAGCAGAATAACTCATCAACTGTTTTTTGTTATCTGTTTAAATAAATGTTTTTTTATTCTTCTTTTATAATCTTCCTTTAGATTCATAAGCTTCAAGTAGGTACGAATCATAATTTATACATTTTCTCTCTTTCTATTAAGTAAGATTTACATATGATTTTAGTTGCCAGGCCTATTGGATATACCTATCACTGAAAAAATCGTTAAGCTTCGATCTCAAACCAAGAAATACCTGTTCTTGTGGAACCTCAAAAACCATAATTATGTTAAGTTAAAGTGCACTAACTATATCAACTTTCCAATAACAGCCATTCAAATTAACTTTCAGCTGACCGATTATATCGGTTTTTTGAATGCGACTAGTCGATATTTTTTCTGGAATCTTGCCCTGTCATTTAAAATTCAATATACTATCATATCCATAAGGATAATAAAGGTTAGGTAAAAACATGACCAAATATAATATAAAATTTTATGTAATCATCATAGTACCTACCAATACAAATGAATTTTGAAATAATCTTTTTTTCTCGCGAGTTAATTCCAACTTCCTCGAAATTTGGTAATTTTTAAAAAAGTGACAACACCGGTATTATTATGAGCGAATAGCGACGCGACCACGTGCCGCGTGCCCTGCCGCCCACCGCCCGCGGAAGGGTGAACGCACATTTATTAAGTTACCACTTTTTGCGAAATAATATTTATTTTTTAGGGGGATTTTTTTTTAAGTTTAGCCCGGTTTTGAATCCATTAGTAGAATCAGTTATCGATACCTAACAACACTTTCACGGGTCGGACAGGGTTTTCTTAACATACTGTACCTATATTTTGCCGAAATGCCACTCGTATGTATACCGAATCGTGCCCGATGATATTAACTTAAACAAATGTGTAGCACGCTTAACATTTACTCACCAATAAACAAACACGAGAACTTAAACATTAACATTCAGAACAAACACTGAACTTAATAAAATCATGTTCACGTCCAACTGAATGGCTAACACATATATTCTGCATATGATTTATAACGCCATTCGTGCGTGTATTTCTATATTAATAATTATAACCACGTGAATGTTTTCGCAAACTCATAATTGGGTCAAGATAAGTAATTATGCGGATAATTGCGTACGCGCAGCCTCAGAGTGAAGCAGGTGACAGATAAATCAAGCTAAGTCCTGTTTTTAGCCGGCATTTTGGTTCAATTTTGAAAACCTTTTCTGCTGAACCACCAGTGTGTAAGATTACTAATTAAGTGCGTTAAATTGTATGATCTACATGCACGTACTGCAAATTATTCCTTTAGAATAACAACAGTAAATTGATAGATGATTTTGTAGAAAGAAATACAGGTTACAATGTTGTTTCATTGAGACACCTCCATTCACACCATCGTTATAAATAAATAAATAAATATACGGACAAATCACACAGATTGAGCTAGCCCCAAAGTAAGCTCGAGACTTGTGTTATGGGATACTAACCCAACGATACTATATTTATAATAGATACATAAATAGATAAACATCCAAGACCCAGGCCAATCAGGAAAAGATCGTTTTCCATCATGACCTGGCCGGGGATCGAACCCGGGGCCTCCACATCGCAGGCAGGCGTGTTGACCGCTGCGCCACGGAGGACGACAAAATTCTATGGAAGTCTGTGTGAAGTTGATATCATATGGACCACTATTAGGTCCTGATGTTCATATGCAATCGCAAGAGGGTTCTATGAGAACTGCAGTTACGCAGCGTAGGCTTTTTAAAGAGCGACAGTAGTTCAAAGCTTATTGTGTGATAAGCATCTGTACGCACAGTTATCTCTGTAAACATTTTTGAGTCTCTTTGTTCCAACATTTATAGTCTTATCTGATTGGAACACCAGTAGCGGTAAAACCAGTCGTGTTACCCATATTATATAATATTTGTATATAAGTTATAGTCATCATCAATCTTTTTTTTTATCGTCCCACTGCTGGGCACAGGTCTCCTCTCATACAGCGATTGAGCGTAATCACCACGCTTGCTCAATGCGGGTTGGCGATTTCAGACTTAAAGTCCAGGTTTCCTCAAGATGTTTTCCTTCACCTTCAGTCATTGGTGTCCAAGATTTACTTAAAAAGTACATATAACTTTAGAAAAGTTACATTGGTACTTGCCTGACCTGGAATCGAATCCGCGCACTCATACTTGAGAGGCTGGTGTTTTAATCACTAGGCCACCACGAGTTAAGTTATAGTATCATACGGAAACCCCACAATTACGGCAATGAACCCGAAAATGAAGCAACAATGCTTAGGCTTACTCTGAGTAACCCGACACTTCGCTATTCGCCGCTTCACAAATCCCAACACGGGGAAGAACCGTGTAATAAATAAATCTATACTTAATATATAAAGCTGAAGAGTTTGTTTGCTTGTTTGTTTGTTTGAACGCGCTAATCTCAGGAACTAATGGTCCGATTAGAAAAAATCTTTTTGCGTTGGATAGCTTATTAATCCAGAAGGCTTTAGGCTATATAACATCACGCTGTGACCAATAGGAGTCTACCATAATAACTAACTACACGCAAACGAAGTCGCGAAGGGCCGCTAGTGTAACAATAAAAAGGCAACAAAAGTCAGATAAACGAATCATTGAATTTTTTTTTGACGTCATAATTTTCTGACAAGCAAAATATTTAAAATGCAAAATACGTTTTGTGTTTTATTAGAATATTTATAGAACGTACATGATACATCGTAGTTTAATTTATGCCACCGTGAAGTTTATAGAGAGCTTCACAGTACCTATGCTGTACATCACACTCGTCTCGTTCATACCCATGAACGAGTTGCCTACTCTGTGGAGACGGCGGTGGTCTGGAGCACAGGCGTAGAGTAGCTAGCCTTTCGATCTTCTATAGGATGCATTCTGGTGAGTGTGCAAGGGAATTGCATGATTTAATTCCCCCATCTCCGTTCCGTCATCGGACGACCCGTCGTACGGCGAGTTTCCACCCTTACGTTGTTGACACCACTGCTATCCGGACGAAGCGTTTTGCTTCCTCCTTTATACATCCTTTATATACCTTCCGCGTACATCGAGGGACTGGAACAATTTGCCAGCATCGGTGTTTCCGTCACAATACAATTTGAGTGTCTTCATGGCTAGAGTGAATAGGCTCTTAATAAACTAGCGCGCTTTACCATCAACGAAAAGTGATCGGTGATCCTACTTGCTTAATAAAACATTTCATTTCATTTCCTACTTTAGGCTTCATCTTAGGTCGAAATTTTTGGCTTTAATCGGTTAATAGATAGGTACTGAACGAGACATATAATGTAATAATATTCTGCCTTTAGTATTTCTAACGCTGGGATAGAGCTCCTTTTTTGTTAGACATTTTTTTTATAATTATAAACATTGATACAATTGTTGATAGTAAAGCGCGCTAGTTTATTAAAAGCCTATTCACTCTAGCCTTGCAGACATTTTTTTTTTCTTTTTTCTGTATTGGTATTGATTTTAGTTGTATTCAAACGGAAACACCGCCGCTGTAAATTGTTCCAGTCCCTCAATCCTCTCCCTCGAGGCGAAACGCTTCGTCCGGGTCGTAGTGGTATCAAGAATATAAGGGTGGATACTCCGTGGTCCGATGTTGGAACGGAGAAGGGGAAATTGTGTCATGGAATTCCCTCGCACACTCCAAAATGCATCCTATAGAACACTGACAAGCTAGCTACTCTTCGCCTGTGCTCCAGGCTTTGGAGACCGTTTTGAACTAAATCTAACACACAATATAAGTTTCATTTTTATTACGGCGTTTAAGTGTGCCGCAAATTCAGCAACTACCGATGTTTGAAAATCTCACACTTAAATGAAGTAAGTAGTAAAGAGTAAGAGTTGAGTGAGCTGTCATTCCAACTAATGCTAGGGATGGTCACTATTGACAACTCACTTCACCTAACTTTTCACGATGAGATGGTTACACAGAGTTTTGACGGGAAAGCTAAGATGAGTGTCACGCGCATTTTTCATTGGACTTTTAAAATTGTTTATAGTGTCGTTTACTAAATAAAAAACGCGTGATTTATGTAGTAAAAAGTGCATTCAGTAAATAGTTCATAAAGAACATAGAAATATCGCAGCATAGTGGCCACATTATGACTTTGCCTCAAACCTCCCTCATAGACGGTTCACGCGGCCGTCTTTTTCAACTATCAATGGCGATATCCGCCATTATTGACCGCCGTGACCTTGCGCGGGCAGCTCGCCGCCCGGTAAGGACCAACCCGAGTCAACGGCGCGTTGTGTTTTACGCGCGCCTCAAAGAGACGCCACCACATCATGATGGGGTCCACAAAGACCGATGCTTCCTGGGTAGCGTTAGGTTTGCGGGTTAGTTAAAAAAAAACGTGACTCTGGCGCACATGCACGTAAGGAAACACAGGTGGGTTTTAGTCAGTAAAAGTCTGACACGCCCTTCCGCTCTGCCCAGAGCGGGGGAGGTCATTTGATGATTTCCCATCCAGAAAAAAAAAAGTTATTCACTCTATGATATACTGCAGTAAGTACCTATACAAGTGTAACCAACCCTGGTATATCTTGCTTTGGTCACAATTATATACTGCAGTAAGTACCTATACAAGTGTAACCAACCCTGGTACATCTTGCTTTGGTCACAATTATATACTGCAGTAAGTACCTATACAAGTGTAACCAACCCTGGTACATCTTACTTTGGTCACAATTATATTCTGCAGTAAGTACCTATACAAGTGTAACCAACCCTGGTACACTTGCTTTGGTCACAATGATATATTGCAGTAAGTACCTATACAAGTGTAACCAACCCTGGTACATCTTGCTATGGTCACAATGATATACTGTAGTAAGTACCTATACAAGTGTAACCAACCCTGGTACATCTTACTTTGGTCACAATTATATTCTGCAGTAAGTACCTATACAAGTGTAACCAACCCTGGTACACTTGCTTTGGTCACAATGATATATTGCAGTAAGTACCTATACAAGTGTAACCAACCCTGGTACATCTTGCTTTGGTCACAATGATATATTGCAGTAAGTACCTATACAAGTGTAAGCAACCCTGGTACATCTTGCTTTGGTCACAATGATATATTGCAGTAAGTACCTATACAAGTGTAACCAACCCTGGTACATCTTACTTTGGTCACAATTATATTCTGCAGTAAGTACCTATACAAGTGTAACCAACCCTGGTACATCTTGCTTGGGTCACAATGATATACTGCAGTAAGTACCTATACAAGTGTAACCAACCCTGGTACATCTTGCTTGGGTCACAATGATATACTGCAGTAAGTACCTATACAAGTGTAACCAACCCTGGTACATCTTGCTTTGGTCACAATGATATACTGCAGTAAGTACCTATACAAGTGTAACCAACCCTGGTACATCTTGCTTGGGTCACAATGATATACTGCAGTAAGTACCTATACAAGTGTAACCAACCCTGGTACATCTTGCTTTCGTCACAATTTACGTTAACTATGAACACATAAAAACTTCTGATAACCATTTACCCATCATCACGCACTTCATCAGTCTGGGACGACATGTGCTTACCATGTTGTCTACGCCCTGTTTATATTGCTAACAAACTACCATATTTACGGTTTGTTTAATTTTTTTCCGACGTTACTTGTAACATGTTGATATCGCCGAAAAATAGACAAAAAACTGATGATTCGTGCTTTCAGGAATGTTTCAGTAGCACAACGTGACGGGTGCATGAGGACAGACGCCTGTCGGGGTTATTCGAAAGAGTTATCACCCCTGTCGCACAGGTAAGTGAAGAACTAAAACTCACCCGGAGTTTTAGTCCGTAGAAATCTATCACGCCCTTCCGTTACGTTACGACTAGAGCGGACCTGACCCGTCCTCGGCGCCGAGTGTGTCCTTTTTTTGATGAAATGGAATGTCCTGACATTTGATGATTTACCACCCGAAAAAAGGAAAATGATACATGGAGCGCAGGGCGGTGGCTGGTGATAATTCTATTACATATTTGTATATTTATTATGACTTTATACACGAGTAAAAATACCGTACAAAAGCTGGATTAACACCTGAGACATTTTTTACCAACTCACGACGCAGTTTAAGCACTTGTTTTACGTACAGATGACAGCACATCAAGCTTCCTACAATCTGTCAGATTTCTTTATTAGATTTTCAACTCTATCGCTAAATCGTTAAGGCTCAAGGTTGATTGGGAATAATTGACAGTTTTGGGTAGTATGACCTGCTGTCGTCCGTACATATACATATAAGGAAAAACTATTTAATTTTTTTTTTTTTTGGGTTTTTGTCAATTAAAGTCAATAGTATTTTAGGTTAAAGAGAAAAATGATGTTTAATCTACAATAGGTTAGATTATTTTTTTTTTGGCTATACGTAATATGCTTATAAGTATAAATATATCTATGCTCGTCCGTGCGTTCAGGCGCTTTTGCCATACCTATTATTGGAATCAATTGTAACAGCACATACCTACTTAGGACCCATTAACTTAATCAAATTTTATTCCATGGTGCTTGGCAATCTGGGCTTCTCCCAGTTGCAATAATGTCGCTTTGTGCCGATTGGCCTAGTTCTGTTCTGTCTCCTACTTGTTATGGAGGGAAGTGGAAGATATATCTTTTTTCTTACTCCTCCGCTATTCTTTTCTGATTAATTTCGTTGCGGGACCCAAGACAGTTGAATCCTTTCTCCGGGACTCGTCGAGCTTCATTGCTCGGCGTTTTTCTGGCGGTCTCCACTGTTGATTCTGGCCTTCAGGAGTTGCAGTGGGTGGGAAAATGTGTGGCGGGTTTTGTCCCATTAAAAATATATATATATCTATGCTCGGTAATTGAAGTATCAGCTGGATTTTTATAGATATTGTGGTAATTAAAACTATAACTATCAAAAACTATATGTCAGTGATATCTATAGATAAATAAATCCTTGGCCATCATTTTCACTTGGTGCTTCTTGCCCTCAGAAATCAATGTTTCCTGATGGCCTCTGTAGGTTATGGAAAAACCGAGCCAGCTTAACGCGTCTTCGATAACAAAAAAATAGATAATAGTGTAAATCAATCGTATTGTATCAACATTTATGATTATAATAACTGGTTGAATAAATAAGCTTGTTTTCGCGGCTTGGCATAACTTATCCCCCAATGAAGTAATCACTGAATAGAAAAATAAAAAAATACAAACTAAGCTAAATTTAAGTACAGTACAGTGCATCTCTTTCTTTCTATTTTGTTAAGAAAAGGATAGAACATAATATGTCAGTTTAGACCTGTCAAATTAGTCCGCGCCTGACGTAAATTGATGTATTTTTGGGCGCCATGTTTATAATCGAGCCTAAACTATCTATGGAATAACTAAATTTGACAGGATTAAACTAAAATGTTATCTTCTATCCTTTTCTTAATGAAATAGAAATAGAAAGATGCACTTAACTTAAAATTAGTTTGAAACAGGAGAATCGGCGCCATTGTCTTTTATCTATTCTGTGGGAGTAATAATAATAGCTAAGTAAAAATTCTCAGTGTGTTCGCTGATCAGTGGGATTCTCCCAAGTTGCAGAGGTGGATACAGCTCCACGATAATTTTTATTTTTATGCATGTACATATATCTGTGTCTGTAACCTACTAACACTGGAAGTTAAGAAAAATTCTTACTAACCTTATGGATTCCGGTCCGAAATAAAAGTTTTATGTTCTATTCGAATAAGGGAAAACTAGATGGTGTAGCCTGCCGAATATATTAGAATGGGGAAACAACAAGAAATTAAAATACGAGCTGTACTGAGTTAGCAATAGGAGTAGTTTGTAACGATCAAATAGTATTGGCACCGAATAAAAAAAAAAAAGAAAATACCAAGCAGTTCTAATAAAAAATCAACTGCGGGTTTTTCTTGTTTAAGTCCATATTGAAGTCAGTTCAATAAAAATCTATTGAATATATCCAATACTTCATGTTTATTTAAATTATTTATTTATTTTATTGATTTGATTTTTGGCAACTTATAGATTTTTCGTGTGTGTACCTACCGGGAATGTCAGTAAATATATGGTCGTCCCCACCTTATATACCTACATAAGTCTCTGGAAAAATATGGTATCAGAAAACTCGTTTAACTAGGGGTTTCCTGACAAAAAACTTTAAACTAAACAGTAAGTTTAATTTAAAATATTTCTGTTTATGTTCTGTATAAGAAAATACAAGAAATTGTTATTGTTACATTTTCGAGAGCTTTAAATCGCAGTTATAGAATATCAGTAAATCAAAAAAGCAATCCATCTAATTCACACTCCACAATTGAGCGAGTTCTATTATCTCATTAATCGAGATGTGATATCGATAAGCCGTTGTGGCAATTAGCGTCACGGTAAGCGTGAAGATCAATTCTTAGATTACTTCAATCAAATATTCTTGATAGTGAACCAAAAGGCGGTCAATTATATCAAAGAGATTAAAAAAAAACGTTGTTTGTTTTGCTCGATGTAAACAATTGAATGCCAGGCATGTTAATTTTAAGTCGTTTCCGGTTTCGATTGGAATTGATTTATCGATCTCATGATCGATTAAAGTATTTTTAAGGTCAATATTTTTTTCTGTTTTTAATAGTCTACAATTAAAAAAGTTTTATTAGCGTACTGTGATATTGATTTACGCTGGATTTTAGTAATAAAAAACATAAAATTACATGAACGAAGTCATAGCAATAATACCAATATCTTTCTCGATAGCTTTAAGTTACCTCACGTGCCACAAACTTGCTTTACGTCAATCTGCATTAAAATGTAACACAATACCGCACTGATTATGATTATTCGCACTGACAGTCAATCTGATACAACCTAACACTGTCACCAATCGGATTCATGCACTCCAAATCGATTCATCGACACATCACTTATAAAATCGATTTTTTAATTCGGAATTCGATCGCGTATATCGAATGCGTGTACGCGGTTCAGTGGTTGTACAACTACTGGCGTAGTACTCGAGATAGTGCTGTGACGGTTTGCCTCGCAGCCTGCGGCCGATTAATTCATGATTTAAGATAAGTTTATGAGACGTGGGACCAAAGACATTAGAGGGGCAATTCTAGACATTTTAAGCACGTTCACAGACTGAAGGCCTAAGTAAGTCAAAACGTTCAAAGTCCAGGCATATTCTCATCTTGGCGACAAGAAATACCTAAATCTTGTCAAAAATGTATTGCAATTAGAGGGATTTTGACAGATTCAGACTAAAATCAGAGGAATGATTGTGTATTTTTAATAAAGTTCACAGTCTGAACTCAGTCTTAAATTCTGAATCTACCAAGAATCCCTCTAAATATTTATTATATTGTTGTAATAGGACTACAAGTTACTAAATAAAAATAATTAAGTACCCTAATTAAAAACCTTATTTTAAATAAGTTTATGAAATTTATTTGTCGCCCAGAGGAGACCATTTGAACGTTTTAAGTTACCTGAAAATAGATCTTGAGTTTTCTTTTTTTTGCGAATAGATTTGTGTGTATTTAGAGATCTGTGACAGGACGGGTTGTCTGATGGCCAGCTGTTTAAAATGTAACAGTATTTTCTAGTTTTAGTTTTGATGGATGATCTCAATTAGTGTTGGGAGTGACACTGAGTGATAGTAATCGGTTAATTAACAATGTTTAGTTTGTTATATATGCTGTATAAGGTGTCGATGGTATCTGTTGTTATGTAGCCTGGCTTTTCAACAATAGTGTAGCCACAGTTTACGTGGAAGTGCACTTAAACTTCCACGAAGACTTTCTTATGTATTGAGAGGCTAGTGGTATCAGCTCAAACTTAGTTGTAGGTCGTGAGTTTAAATCTAAGTAGGCAGTTTCATTTCATCACTATTGTTCTCAAAACTGTTAAGGAAAATATCGTAAGGATACTACCATGTTTTAGAATCAAACATTCGAAGAGATGTAATATCCCGCACAGGTCCCGCATGTTGGATTAGGGCCCACTCCTTATCATAGAGAAGAGGCATGTGCCTCAATAGTGTGAATAATATAGACTGACCATGTTATAGACTCCGACATCATCATCGTCAACCTTTTATCGTCCCACTGACTGAGACCTGTGCCCAGCACAGGTCTCCTCTCATACAGAGAAGGATTGAGCGTAATCACCACGCATGCTCAATGCGGGTTGGCGATTTCAGACTTAAAGTCCAGGTTTCCTCAAGATGTTTTCCCTCGCCGACATAATTTGGTTTTATTGAGAGCTATTTTGAAAAAGTATATAGTCCAAAAAGCACTAAGTCTATTTTAAAAGTCCATCCTAAGTTCGTATATTTACTACAAGCAATATGTGTAGTTTACAAGGCTCTCTGAAAACTATAACAAATTTACTAATTGATTCAGTAAAACAGACCATGAAAAGTTAGTCGAAGCGAGCTAAAATTGAACTGTCTATACTATAGACAGGCATTATGAGATGCCAGCTAATGACAGTTGGCATGAGAGCTCTTTCCACGCTCACTTCATCTAAGGTTTCACGATGAGATTATTACAAAATCACACGCACACTACAGTGTCATGATAAACAAAAAAAAGTACTAATAACGCATTCAGAGAAATCTACGTTACACGTTGGAGAAAGAACGAGTTGTAGAATGAATACTACCTACCACGTAACTTGTATTGGGTTATTTATACTGATTTCCTGATTATAATCATCCCAGGGTATGCAACAGCAACAGCAATTGGTAGTATTCCCAGTAAATTGGAAAATAAGTGAAGGTATGCTCTTATATTTGTCGTTCGTACTGTCCACTTTTCCATCGAAAACAAATGAGTAATGATCTCACTTGTCGCACACTTTAAAAATCCCTCTTCGCATTTAACTAAACAAAGAATCTTGAGTTTAGACTATTAAATAATAGTCCTCCAGAGTATATGTTAGATCTTGCGGTCAATCTCAACTAAGACTATCGTTCGGAGCGGGAGATGTTATACTATGTAGGTACACCAGAAACAGTTTTACTCTATGTGAAAAGGCAATCATTTTCTGTCAAATATGTTTAATAACAAACAGGTCCAATGACTAAATCCTATATGAAGTTTACGAAATTACCACCCAAAATCTAATACCTTCCCACCCTTGGTATAGAATTTCCAATGCAAAAAGTCCTCCTTTGTACCTTTCTGTGCGAAAAGTTTAAATAAATATGTAAATACCTGTCACATAGACATCAAATTACTGCTTTAAGATTGCCTATTCCATTGCAAATCTGAGAAATGGGCTAAAATTACCACTGTCTTTCTCACTTCCTCTACTACACTTATTAAATTTTTATATATCCTTAGACTGGCCCGCAATAAACATTTTGTCTGTATGGAATATTTTGTTTCCCGACGCACCACGCCGCATCGTACGCCCCCGTACGACGCGACGTGGTGCGTCGGGAAACCCGCTCACTTTTTGGTTTTTGTCTATCGCTTTTCTGACTAATATACTTTTACTCGGCTACAATCATCGTGATGTTAAATCTGGATGATATTTTTTTTTTAAATATATTTGAGATTAGCGCGCATTGAAACAAACACAGTTTCCGCTTGTATTTTTCTCATAGATTTCAATACGATACAGTTATACCTCTTCTATTTAAGCCTTCCTCTTGGTAAGTAAACTTTGTATGTCATAATACCAAAATAGTGACCAACCACTGCTCCCCTAAAAATTGTAAAACACAGCATCTCTTCCGAACGTGTTCATTTCTTAATATTCAACTAATGACTCGCCTTGATCATTGTATAATTTTACCTTGTTTGTTTACATTTACGAGGCCCTTAAAATTAAGCGAATACATAAATAAATATAATATTTAAAAGAATGAAGAGTCTCCACACCTCCATGTAATCATGTCTGCCGTTACCTCTGCCATTTTAATAAGTTATTATTTTTACTGATTTCCTGATTATAATCATCCCAAGACATGCAACAGCAACAGCAATTGGTATTATTCCCAGTAAATAGGAAAATAAGCGAAGATACATAATTATGATCTTATAACTGTCGTGCGGACTGTGCACTTTTCCATCGAAAACAAATGACTAATGATCTCACTTGTCTCACATTTTAAAAATTCCACATCGCATTAACAGAAGCCTTAGCTTTAAATTTTGACAGTTCCGCAACATTCATTGCGTTATTTACGTTGTTAAAAGGCAAATTTTTCGAACATATGTAGCAGTGGATTAGTCACAATTAGATTTAGGTTGCAATTGAAAATGAGTTACGCAATAAGTGTGCTGATCGGTCAACTATTTATTATAAAGAAACAAATCTATCAATCTGTAAGTTGAAGATCGAAATTCAAATCTTACAGCATCATGACTGTTTGTGTATGTAACTTCATGTTGGTAAACGCACCCACGATACAGGAGAAATTCCTAATGTGGGGAAATTTATGAGTTATCTTAGAAAGACGATGTAGTACGATAGACGATGTACACTAAAAGCCAGACCCAGGACTATTACTTGTAGGTCATACATATTGAACCCGCGACACGCAACCTACTGCGCTAACCAGGCAGTAAATTTATTAACAAACTAATGTTAACTGTTAAATAAAATGCCCTTTCTCAATAAATATCTACCGTATGCAATGTAATGAGCTTTTTCGTCAGACGACATATTATAATTGCAATTACTGTCAATCTGAATGATGCCCAATTTATTTCAATTATCTCTCGGCTGTAATTTGGTTCATTCATTATAATCATTATTCTGTTCCATTTTAAGGAAAAAGGCATCCATCTTGAATGATCTTGAATTGCAATCGTAATTCAAAAAGTGTATAGCAGACGCTTCATTTTTCTCTTTCGTTTCGTTCATGTGGCGTTGTAGATACCGCACGATATACTATTGTAAATACTGCACGCCACATGCGAATAACGCAAGGCGCTTTGTTCGCATGTTGCGTTGTAGATACCACACGACAGACCGTTGTAGATACTGCATGCCACATGGGAACAACGCAAGGCGCTTTGTTCGTATTTTGCGTTGTAGATACCACACGATATACCTACCATTGTAGATACTGCATGCCACATGCGAATAACGCAAGGCGCTTTGTTCGCATGTGGTGTTGTAGATACCACACGATATACCGTTGTAGATACTGCACGCCACATGCAAACAACTCAAAGCGCAAGCAGAGTAACTAGCGTACCTACAACTTCTAACTGAGAAAAAATAATAATTGTTTGAGGGAATCAGGCGTCACATCCACAAAACGGCTATCACTCAGCATTTAAATAAAACGGAACAGTAATCTCAAGGTTTTTTTTTAATACATTGTACTGTCCATCCGTTTTCTAAGAATAAGAATACCAGTATTTTACATAGAGCAAATGCCTATCTGAACTTCACAACCCAGTTGCCGGGTAATGCGACATCCCTTGGTAAGACTGGAGGTCAGACTTAGGGGCTTCTGACAACCCATAACGACTATCAAAGATCTACAATTGTTCAGCCGGGATCAGGCTCTACGTACTTTCCGAGGCACGGAGGGATTTCGGTATTTTAAGATAAGATGGTTAGCCATCCACAGACCAACCGCGGTAAGCGTTGCGTTTCAGCCCAAATACGTCCACTGCCTCCCCAAGGATCTCTACGACGACCTTCACCAGGTAAAGGGGGCCTACCCACGCTGCGTCTTCCGGTGCGTAGTCGCCACTCAAGAACCCGTCGGCCCCATCGCAATGCCCCATATTGCCCGTAGGACCGATGCCCGATGTAGCATCAACAACTTCCACTTTAGTTTACAATTCTTCGGGCTATGTCGGTTAGTCTCGTTCTTCTGCGGATCTCCTCATTCCTGGTTTAATCTCACAGTGAAACCCCAAGCGCAGCTTGACCTGATGTTAATAATTATTTTAGCAACGAGTTTTATGAACTTATAAGGAATTACAAGTTCTTTTATTAAAGTTAAATTATCAGGAGACTGAAGATCTGCTTAAACCAATCCGATAGATGTACCTCTAAAATAGACTCATACCTACATACACTCACTCTCACACCTTCACATATCTACACTCACACACCCTCACATACACTTACACATACCACCACTACCTACATGCAGAATCACTCTTGCACGCACATACGCATAAATTAATCCATGTAAACAAGTGGCTTAGTTCAAATCAATTCTTTTTTATTCTTTTATTGTTAATTTTGATATGCCTAGATTAATTGTAACCTTTTCTTTATCTTTATATTTTAAATTAATTATTTTTATTTTGCTTTATTACACTTTTCTGATTTACTATTCGGTACGCTCCAATAGTCCTATTTTTTGTTTAACTTGGAAGGCGCTGGTGGCTGTGATACAGTGATTTAATTCATTAGTACAGGCACCAACGACACATTATTTTCTGTACTCTTTGATTTTTTAGTTAAAATATTATTTGTGTACCTTGAAATGTATATTTTTGAAATAAAAATTATTATTATTATATTATTATTATTAACTGACTAAAGTTTTAATTTATTATGATGAACATGCAGTGAAGCTTCTGATATTAACTTAATGCAATGTCATCTGACTTTAAATTGGCATGCATTGCAAAGTTGCGACCCGTGGAGGCAGTTTGTCCCATCACGAAAGGCAAAGCTATCCAAACCACATTGTTGAAGCATAATTGATTGCGAACCAATTTGTGAATTAAGTTAAAGACCGCTTTGATGACTTCTGGACATTACTTAAATTATTGTCATTTTTCGTCAAATAAAATGTAAAAGGTAATGAGTAAATAAGTTTAAACTTGGATCTAAATACCATAAATTACGAATCCCCGTTATAACAAGTACACGCTACTAAGAGTTAGAGATTCTTTTAAATATTATATACCTACAATATGTAAAGAAAACCCTGTCCGATCCATGAAGGTATTGATAGCTATCGATAAGTGATTCTACTTATGCCTATAAAACCGGGCTAAACTTAATAAAATATCCCCCTAAAAAAATTAATATTATTTCGGGCGCGGGCGAAGGAGAGCAAGGCACGCGGTGGCATCGCTCAGTATAATACCGTGTTGGTGGAGTTGTCACTGTTAAAAAACTACCAAATTTTGGGGAAATTTGAATTAATTCACGGTAAAAAGATTATTTCAAAATTCATTAGTATTTTTACCATGACGATTATGTAAAACTAGCTTTCCGCCCGCGGCTTCGCCCGCGTGGTTTTCGGTTATATCGCGCTTTTTAGATATCCCTCGGGAATATCAAATTTATCCGGGATAAAAAGTACCCCTTTTTTTATAAATTATTAACTAGCGCTTGACCGCAATCCTGATAGTAAGCAGTGATGCGATCGTTGATGATAAAGCACGCTAGTTTATTAACAAACAAACTAACTTTCCTATTTATAATATAAGTAAGGATTTCGTATTTTATTTGTGTTTACCTAACCTTTATTATCCTTATAGGTCGGACGGGATTTTCTTAACACACTGTATATTATAAGTACAGACGACAGACTGCTGTCGTCCGTAGAATGATCTTTAAACACGAAAAACAATGTTACTTACATTTTTTTGTTTGAAATTGAATACGTTGACCACAAAAATATACGGAGACGTACTTAAAACCGTCATTTCTACAAATCATCAATCCGATGATGCAGAGACAATCGAACACACAATGAGAAAACATTACCGGTCTAATGATCTGTCACCTTACGCACGAAGCTAGTAGCATCATTATTTAGCAATTCAACGATTGATTCGCCAAACACGTAAACAAATATGAGTTGCGAGAAAAACAACTTTAATTCCTACGCAATAAAATTCAGTTTACGGTGCTTCAAAAAATGTAAGGCTTTTATATACCTATCTAAATGTTTATTACTCTAGAATTGACTTAATTACTACTTCTACACTCAAATACACGTACTCACCAGCACACATAATTATGTGTTTACTATCCTCCCTATTCACTCAGTTTTTTTGAGTGAATAATCTCTTAATAAACTGGTACGCTTTACCATCAACGATTGCATCACTGCTTATCATCAGGCGGGATTGCGATCAAGCACTAGTTTATAAAAAAAGATATTTCATGTTATATTTTACATTTGCTCTTATTTCTCATGAATCATGTGTGTTTGTCTTAATAAAGATCAAATAATATTATTAAACCTACTTCAATTCGTTTAGTTTTAAGCAACACAAATTTAAATCCATCTTATTTTAAATATCCTGCTACTCGAAAATAGCAAATCAACCTGTAAATAATACGGTAAATAATAGTCACAATTTTCAATGCACCTGCAATTCAATGCAACTGCTAAACGAGTTTGCAGAATAAGTCTCCTATTGATACTAAAATTATACTTTTTAAATCTCCTATTGATACTAAAATTATACTTTTTAAGTCTCCTATTGATACTAAAATTATACTTTTTACGTCTCTTATTGATACTAAAACTATACTTTTATGGAAAATCCTCTTTATTGCGCAACATAATATAAATATTTCCTTGCTTAGCACCTACTTCTGGTAGCTAATATAATATGGAGTAGGAAAGTAAAAATAAGTACATAAATTAATAATAATAATTTGTAAAAAATAAACATTTATTGAACCAATGTCTGTAACTGTCAAGAACTATCATTTGAAGTCCAAATCAAATCTGTCAATCAAAATGATGTTCGTTGACCATCGTTTTCATTTTCAGGGCGATACCCACACAAGGCGTCACCTATATCTTGGGAGCCCAGAATTGCGTTTACTATTCCAAATGTCGTTCAGAATTCAAAAGATTTAAAAAAGGCAGAACAGCCCCCTAATCAGGGAAAACATTTTTGTCAAATGATTGCGACTAGTTGGGATCGTTTGGACCGAACGGACCAATGGGCGGTCCGAACGAACCCAACTGATGCCAACTAGTCGCAATCATTTGACAAAAATGTTTTCGCCGATTAGGGGGCAGTAGGGTAACTGCGTAACACATTATCAGTTGCAATGGGTTTCATTTTGACAGTTAACAACGTTCATTGCGTTATTCATGTTGTTGGGCAGACACATTTTCGAACATAGGGAGCAATGGAACAGCAATTAGCTTCAAAATGATTCCAAATTATAGTAATAGTGTGTTACGTAATTTTGGTGCAGGTGTCGTAAACCTAGAAGAAATCGCTAATTTATGGGAGAAATGGGGTCCCACTTCTTTAGTGCCTAAACAAGTTAATTTTGAATGCTGCCATGCCTTGGCATGGCATTCAAAATAAGCTTGTTTATATTTACTAAAATAAAACACCTAGGAAGTGACCGCTTAGTAGTATTTAATTAAAAGCTTATTATTTAAAATGTAAATTATTTTAGTTAAAAACTGGAACAAAAAAAAATTTGATGAAATGAACATCAAAGGCTAGGCTTAATGAGTAATTAGATGTGTGTAACTAGATGTAAATTATTTTAGATATTCACATTTTAAATCTTTTAATATGTATATTATAAAAAGCTCTCATGATTTAATTAAAAAAGCTCCGTTTCCACACTTACGAAGCAGCACTCACGCGCACCAACATCGTTGGAAGCACAAATAAATCACGCGCTGACACCTCATATATCTCAAACATCAATATTGTTTTAAATCGATTCATTTCAATCGATACGCAACTATATCGATCATTGGTATACTCTAGCACACGCTCAACGCCTAATAGGAAATACGAGAAAATTCGTTAGATTTTCCAGAGACAGGAATTAAATTGAAAAAGTTCCAAGTCCATCTTGTGAAATTTAGAACTGTGTCATAGTTCAGGTTGTTTGTTAAGTAAATAATGACACTGTTAATTAGGTATTTGAAATGGCGAATGATTTTAAAGAGTGTGTTTTGTTGGTCATATTTTTATAGCTAATTTTTTCTTGCTGTTGAAATTTTACTCTATTGCTATACTAGTAATAAAGCTGAATAGTTTGTTTATTAAAACGCGCTAATTTCTGGAACAACCAGTAGAATTTCAAAAAATATTTGAGAGCCGAATTCTTGATGAAGTATTTAGGATATAGTACATCGTGTGTCTAGTACTGCAGCCACATTTGGGCTGGTTCTGCAAAATGCCATCTGGCAACTTTGGATTCAGTGAAGAGGCGTACGAAGAGGCGACCCAGATTTGGTTCTCCTGTCTTGTCTTGTCTAAACTGTCTCCAAAGCCTGGAACACAGGCGAAGAGTAGCCAGCCTGACGGTATCCTATACTTCTATAGGATGTATTTTAGAGTGTGCGCGGAAATTGCATGACTTAATTCCCCCATCTCCGTTCCATCATCTGATGTCCCGTCGTGAGGCGAGTATCCACCCTTATGTGGTTGACACCACTGCGATCCGGAGGAAGCTTTTCACCTCAACTATTATAAAGCGTACATCGAGAGACAGGAACAATATGCCAGCAGCGCGGCTGTATTTCCGTCTGACTACAATTTAAGTGTCTTCAAGGCTAGAGTGAATAGGCTCTCAGTAAACTAGCGCGCTTTAGCATAATTAGGAGACGAGAAAATCGAAAAAACGTTTCGTAAGAACGCTAAGCAAAAAGTAAGTAACTGCTCGGACAGGCGATTCGATGCGACGAGTGCAAGAAATTTCATATGTACTGAGTTGCGGGCAGTAGCTAGGACATTGTCCAAGACATGTACTTTCATTGGTATTGTTCGTCGAATCGTTGAACTCCTTAAGTTTCACGATTTCTAACACCATTCTACATTCAAGACTATAGTGAATATGGCTCTTAATAAACTAGCGCGCTTTACCATCAACGACTGCATCAGTGCTTACCGGTAGGCAGGATTGCCGTCAAGCACTAGTCAATAATTTAAAAAAAAAATATGTTGGACATTATGTAAGAGAGACCTCTGAGTTTTTTTCGGTCTTTCTTCTCGGGTAGTGAGGACTATCTGTCATGTGTCTTATGTAATATTGACGTTCAAAAAGTCCTGATTCGAAGCCTAATTTGAATAAATGACTTTTGATTCGGATTTTAGTTAAAAAAATATGATTGACTTGTATATGTGCTTACGAACCTACATACTTACAGAAATGAATCATTTATCATTGCTTTGCCAATCATGAGAATAATGTAGGTTATATGTATGTTTGTTTACATGTGAATTGAAACTATGTACAGAGGACAGCACATCAAGCTGCTACAATCTCTCAAATTTCTTTATTAGATCTTTAACTTTATGGATAAAGTATTAAGGCTCAAGGTTGATTGGGAATTTTTGACAGTTTCGGAGAGCTTGACCTGCTGTCCGTACCATCAACTCTCATATAAGTGACAGTTATAGATGGTCGTCTGTATGTTATCGATAGTTTGGTAGGCAGCCGGAGACCGGCTGTCACAATATTTTATGTCATAGAATTGTCACAAATTGTAACGGTTCATAATGGTAGATTGACGAACATTGATATATTAGTTAAGTAGTTTGCTTGACGTGTTAATATATATTAACGGAGCAATCCGTGTGAAAGGGACTGTCTTAAGCGTACCCAGGTAATCTCGCAGAACATGTATGAACTCGCCTTTTTTTTTAATAATTATAAACTAGCACTTGACCGCAATCCCGCCTGATGGCAAGCAGTGATGCGATCGTTGATGGTAAAGCGCGCTAGTTTATTAAGAGCCTATTCACTCAGAAAAACTGAGCGAATAGGAAGGAAGACGGCAGTTGAGCGAGGTGATGCAATGATAAACCCAACAACACGACCAACGATCCTGCGCCAAAAGGAGATTGATCTGAAGACCCTCCACGACCAAACTCCCAACACAACAACATTAGGCGCATCGTACCCGGCACACATCGCAACACAACTGCTCAGATCCGTCCTCCGTACGGCTTCACCAGACATCATGCCGGACCACGACAAATCGCTTGGCGACAAGGCTTTGTTTGGTGGGTGGTAACTTCTGCCGGCGGCCGATGTTATGGCCTACCACCGAGAAACCCATATACGTATATACTAATCAAAGTATGAACAAGGACTTATCTCTAACTTTTAAATAAACCACGTAGTAGACCCTGATAAAATGTACGGTGTAATTGCTAAAAAACCGCGTGCGATCACTCTAAAAACTTAATTTGCCCGGGTTGGGAGAGATCATATGACTTTCATTTCTAGTACTTACCGGTTTTGTCATTATGTTTTCCATTACCGTTTTGATATCGTGGGTGATGAAATACCTGCCTAACTTAACTACGAGGACAAATGAGAGAGAAGACAATGTTTCTACGAACGGGTCTCATCAAATTTACTTTTCTTCATGAAACTTGAAGAATCCATACTAATATTATAAATGTGAAAGTGTGTTTGTTTGTTTGTTTGTCCTTCTTTCACGCCGTAGCTAAGCAATTAATCGACCTGATTTTTGGGATACAGTTAGTTGAAAAGAAGGAGAGTAACATAGGTTACTTTTAGTCCTAAAAAAACATCAAGTTCCCAAGGGAGATTACTGGAATATTTGTATGTGTACACCAAATTTCCTAATATTATAAATCGGAAAGTGAGTTTGTTTGTTTGTTTGTTCCGCTTTCACGCCGTAACTACTAAGCCGATTGTTTTGAAATATTGCAGACGTTAACTTAGAAGTCCGGATTAAATAATAGGGTACTTTTTTATCCCGAAAAAAATTATATTCACGACGGAAATCTAAAAGCGCGATATAACCGATCTCCACGCGAGCGAAGCCGCGGGCGAAAAGCTAGTGAAAAATATAAATAAAATGTATTGGTATTCACAACGCCATATAAGAACAATGCATCAACGCAAATCCTTCATCTTGCAGGCAGTGTTTACCGTGCAACTAGCTTAGAGACAATTTCCCTTCATCAACCTTTCGCCAATTGTACGCCAGACACAACACCCGTCGGCCGTCTGGTCGGAGGATCCTCCCTTTCTCTGGAGGATGACTGAAATTTATATCTTATTCGTCACGCCTCTAAAACTATTTTTTCCTTGTCTTTAATTTTATGTTCTTCATGACGAATATTTGATTAATATGACAACTAAATAATTATACTGGCTAGGTTTCAACATACCTATGCAAAATTAAATTCACTACAAACGATCCATACTTTTTTATACCTTACGGAAAACTTTGAGCAATATTGTGCTGCTAAAATGCGGTGCGCAAGTTAAATGAAGCAGTGAAAATATTGGCAGGCGCTCTGAAGTCACCAGTAATATTATTATTTATTATTATAAAAGTTTTCTTTGTAAATTGTAGAGCCGCCGTTTATTAAAATTAAACCTTAAAGAAAATAAAATAACGTCACTATGAACGTTAAGGAGGTTTATCACCGAAGGAAAATTGATAGAAAAGAGAATTGCCTTCTCCAAAATTAATTTATGGAGAATGGGCAAGAATCTTAAAAATAATCTAAAAAACTATTTTAAACAGGCATTTCAGGACTCGACAGCGAGCCCAGCCGCTGCGCAAGGAGGCGCAGATTCGATCCTCCCCGCGCAGTACAAATATTTGTATGCAAAAATATGAAAATTTGCACTGTTCTGATCGTGCCTCGGAAATCACATTAAGCCATTAGTCCCGGTTGCCATACGAACATCTAGTGGCAGTCGTTACGAGTTGTTGGAGCCCTCAAAAGTCCAGCAATTGGTCTAACTAGAATGCTTCGATATCGCCTTCGGATTGTGGGTCACACGGCAGTCGCTTCACGGAAAAATATCGAAGTTTAACCAAAATCCGCAGTTAGACTGGTAAACCGGACCCCAGACTCCAAAGCTGAAAAAGCTTCGGATGCAACTGGGACTAACGTTGAGATGATGATGATGATGCTAGGGAATGACACACTACTGACAGCTCACTCTAATCTCACTTTTTGCGGTGATATTTTTACAGAATCAATCGGCTATTGTTTATACCAGCCTGTATAGGTAAAAACAAAAGTACCCTTTTAAGGTATCGAAACAATCTTTTTTTTTTATAACTATAAATTAGTGCTTGGCCGCAATCCCACCTGATGATAAGCAGTGACGCAATCATTGATAGTAAAGCGCGCAAATTTATTAAGAGCCTATTCACTCTAACCTTGAAGCCACTTAAATGTTAGTCAGACGGAAACACCACCGCTGGCAAATTGTTCCAGTCCCTCCATGTACGCGGTATAAAAGACAACTCGCCGTACGATGTGTCGTCCGATGATGCAATGCAGATGGGGGAATTAAGTCATACAATAGAGATGTTTCCTGCGTAAAAAAATTGATTCTATTTAGTCCGTCATTCAGATTATAGAAAAATATTGGACACGTATATTTTGTTTTATCAAATCAATAAAAATTGACAAATATAAAAGGCATCAAAGATCAGGAGTGGTGGCTGGTGACGTCACTGCTCGCTAAAAAGTGTAGCGTGCAGTGACGTCACACGAGTTTTCAACGCACTGTGTCGTGTTCATTTTTTGTTTATATGAAAAAAGAAAAAATACGTGTCTAGTATTTTTTTTAAATCTGACTGACGGACTAATTAGTTTTTTTAAGTCAACTACCCTATTCCCTCGCCTACACTCTCCAAAATGCATCCTATAGAACACCGACGGGCTGGCTACTCTTCGCCTGTGCTCCAGGCTTTGGAGATCGTTTTGAACTAAATCCGGGTCGCCTCTTCGCACTCATTTCCAAGTTGTCAGTAGTACTCGTCCACATCGCGGTCTTCCGAAAATGTAACTTAATAATTTTGTTTCATAAGAGCACGATAATATACATATATACCAATAAAAACTAACACTTCTATCATAACAACACGAACACCTAATAATACTCAATAAGATTATAATTTATTTAACTCGTTTTACGTCATAGCTTTATATAATTACATCTCATGATGTAACCGCCGCGTATATGTCTAATGCAAATGCATCTATTGTTAATAAAAACAAATCCCCTTATTACAAAACAAAATATAACTTTAGTTCTAGACTTAACAGAAGTAACTTAAGTCGAAAGTTCTTGATACAAAAAGTGACAACTGAGTAGGTACCGAACAAGCTGTCATTTTTATATAAAGAACTGCATTTCTATAACGGTTAGGTGCATAATTCAATAACCATTTCATAATGGAATAGTTATTTATGCAATTGTCAAGCAATGATAGCTATTGTAATAAGAGTGACTCGCTACGGCGAGTTTGTGCCACGAAGCAAAGCTTAGTGGCACAATGGATCAGCACCAGTATTACCTACAATAGCTGTTTGCGACAATGGCATACAAAACTTTTTCTACGCCCTTGAAATAAATAAATCCAAAAAACCGTCAATTTGAACTTTATTAGATCCCATAAATGAAAGGCAAAAACAATTCATCCATACGGCCTAATTACCATGCGATGTTTAGTCGTGACGCAAATACGCGCGCTTTTTGGCATGAGCATACGTGAATTTTTTGATGCCATAGCCATAATAAAGAAATTAAAAAGTTTCATTGTAGTACGGTTTTCCCGTGTGGAAATGGTCATTGTAACACGACTTGGCAGGAATGAGTACTATTAAGATATGATTTATGGTTATTTATTAAGCAAATTACCAAATGGTCGTAGAAAAAAGGGTTTTTTGCAATCTATTTAAAAAGAACTAACATCATTGTTATTAGCAGCCATGTTCCACGCACGGCCGACAGCAGAACTCTCGAAACTTTTATGTCACGCTTCCTAAGGAACTCGCATAATTGACAGTTCAGCAAAATGCATTGCGTTGTTTACGTTGTGGAGCAGACACATTTTCAAATACATATATAAAGCAATAGGTAACAATAGACACTCTTTTGAATCATGAAATTGTTACAAAATATTTGATTACATCATTCATTCTTCGGCCCTTCTTCTTCTTCTTCTTCAGCCTATAGATGGGCTACTGCTGGATAAAGGCCTCCCCAAGGCTTTCCACGATGACCGGTCTTGTGCTGCCCGCATCCATCGGCTTCCCGCGACCTTCACCAGGTCATCGGTCCACCTTGTTGGGTCCCTACGCTGCGTCTTCCACTACGTGGCTGCCACTCCAGAACCTTACCGTCCCATCGGCTATCTGTCTACGAGCAATGTGCCCTGCCCACTGCCACTTAAGCTTAGCGACTCAAAGAGCTATGTCGGTGACTTTGGTTCTTCTTCTTCACTGGGCAAAGCCCTTATCCCAATTTACATGTATAGGCAATCGGCACAACCTGTCTTTGCGTTCCATACTATATTCAAACTTGAACGTTGAACTTATCCATGTGGCAAAGGTGGAGGCGGAACGCGTTAGGGTGTGGGAATCCCAGTGCCCTCTAACCGAAATAGGAGATGCCCTGGTCGGGAGACAACATCGAACTCCCAGCCACCGTAGGCGTGGGCTTGCGGGCGACGAGCAGTCTGATAAGGAACAGCAGTGTAAAATAATATCAACTGCGTTCAAACGACCCCAACTAGTCGCAATCATTTGACAAAAATGTGTTCACCGATTAAGCAGAGGGCACGGTAGAGAAAGAGATGTCAGCACATCGTGACAGGGTCCACGAAGACCCATGCCTCCTGAGTCCAGGGTTGCGGGTTAGTTAAAAAAGAAACCGTGGCCCTGCTCATAGGCAAGTGAAGAAACACGGGTAGGTTTTAGTGAGTAAAAGTCTGACACGCCGTTCCGCTCCGCCCAGTGCGGTAAAGGTCATGATTTCTCACCCCGAACAAAAAAAGGACGATGCAGAAAGACGTACGTAAAAAACGCCTGCTATAGGAGACATAAAAACAATTCAGAAATTAAAATAAGCCCTCGTAATAAGAACTTAGTGATGATGAAAGGAATGTGTTGACGTGAAGTGTTGGAAAAACTCTAATGTGATTCATTGTAATGAGTGTTTTTATAAGCATTCATATAAAATACAGCCGCACCTGATTTATCTGCGACTATTTTAGTAGCATTCTTTAGAATATAAGTCGTCCAAAGCCTAGAGCACAGGCGTAGAGTAGCCAGCCTTTCGGTCTTCTATAGGATGCATTTTGGGAAGTGTGCGAAGGAATTGCATGATTTAATTCCCCCATCTCCTTTCCACCATCGGACGACCCGTTGTACGGCAAGTTTCCACCTTTACGTTGTTAACACCATTACGATCCGGACGAAGCGTTTCGCCCTTTCCTTTTTACATCGAGGGACTGGAACAATCTGCCAGCGGCGGATTTCCGTACATCGAGGGACTGGAACAATCTGCCAGCGGCGGTGTTTCCGTCGGACTACAATTTGAGTGTCTTCAAGGCTAGAGTGAATAGGCTCTTAATAAACTAGCGCGATTTACCATCAACGACTGCGTCACTGCTTACCATCAGGAGGGATTGCGGTCAAGCGCTAAAGAAGTAGATGAAGTTTTCATTTCATTTTACTAAACACAATTAACCATTTGCCAGTAATGTTATAATTAAGTGGAGTGTAAGTCACTCTGTAAAAAGGAGAGGACCGTGGTTCATCAAGCGGGCACAGATCAGCACCCTATGTATAACACACTATCATATCACTATCAATTTCATTCCTTTTGGAGCATATTGCTAATCCATTGCTTCGTGTTTTCCAATTATGTGTCTGCTCAACACCGTAAATAATGCAATGAATGTTGTTCAACTGCCTTCTAGTGGATCATTGTGAGTGTCACAAGTCACATCTTTAGCACCTTTCTTGTACATCTGGTTCAGGCGGACCCTTAACACAGATGTGACTTGTATGCCTTTCGTATCGAACGTGGATCCAGGCTATCACAAACTTTTATATTGTTTCTGTAATCAAAGCATTCACCAGTTAACACGAAGACTGCGGCAAGTAAAATCATAAAACTTCGTCTATTGCGGCGACGGGCCAAATTGTGCCCCCAATGATTTTTCCGCCAGTGTGTGGTAAGTCTTTTTCGACCCGGCAGCACAAAGTTAATTTAAATTGCTATAACTTTGCTAAAACTAGTGTAGGTGAGCAGTTTTTGAACTGTTGGAAGAACATAAACGCTTTGCTACTGATTGTGTGTAAGATAATTACCCTACTGGTGAAAAATGGAAAATGTTTTTATAAAGGACTAGCGGCCCGATACGTGATTCGCTACGTATAAAGTGAAATAATTAAAACAAATTTATTGGATCATCAAAATTAGTATATTCAAACATAAAATATTTTTTTAATTCCTAGCAATTTTAAAACTTAATCCAAAACATTTATATTATTAAACAAACGACTGGGCGTACCAACTCTAACAGGCAACATAAAGTTGGCCATTTGAAAAACGTAATTCCGCCAAATTCAGACCACAAACGTGTAATGTTTGCCCTTGGGCTTTATTGATGGACATAGCAAATGATAAACGCACAGGATATTGTAATTGTTTGAATTCAATAGGCTTATCAGTTGGAATCACAGGTACTTCTCCTTTTGATTTACTTACCAGATAAGATCGTAGCTTAAATTTTTGGCAATAAGTTTTTCACTGCCAATCTAGTGCCATTACACAGTTTTGGTGGATTATAAAATTACAAAGAAAGTGGCATTGATTTTTATATATTATTGTATAGAACTTACAAATAGACGAGATGATGATCCACCGTTCATTGAATTCATTTGTTACAAAAAATATGATAAATGAAGAACTGCTAGACCGATTCCATTCACACTTCACATAAACCATCTACTAATTCGTCTAAACATTTAGTTTGGGATAGGTAAGTCCGTTCTTGAGTTATAAAATTATAAAGAAAGCGGCATTAATTTTTATATATACAGATAATTATTTTTATCTAATAAGCGTTTAGTATATACACATAAGTACATAATATTTTCAGTGCTATAAATAGAAACACAGGCCTCCTCTTCGTGAGAGACTTATCTGTAGTCATGGTTATCTACTTATATCATAATATTTGGTTCAAAGGCATGCTGGTTTCCTCAAGATATTTTTCTTCGCCGTTTGGAGTACTTGGGAGGAAATAATTAACCAATAGTTTAACACCTTTTCACTTTAATGGCAGAAGAAAATCCTATAATCAAGAAACCTATTCCTATTGTTTTCTTGATGTTTAAACACCGACGCTCATTTTATTAACCTTTACTTATAAAAAGAAACATTATGCTAAAAAGAGACAGGAATACTTATTTGGAATACTTTTAAAATAACCTAATAGGTTAGATATGGTGTTAGAGCGAGACAGCTAACATTCCCACGTGCCTCAGTCGAGGTCAGTTCGCGCGTCATTCACGCATGCGTTATGTCATTGTGTGGAAAGGGCTTTCGAACAAAGGAAATTAGCTCTGATCTCCTGCAATCGATTTTGAACTTTATATCTTTAGACTAAGGCAGTAGATACAATAGTTTTGTTTTGAATACAATTCGCGGTGACCTTATTCGTGAGTTTTGTCATAGAATTATAGATATGTATGTATATCAAAGTTCGCTGTTTACCTAAGTTGGGTGGTACTTATTTGGTAGGTACCATTGTGTTTACAAATGAGAGATCACTGAATGAAAATCTCTACATGACACATAATCTACAAATATAGGGTGTATCTGACATCGTAACGCAAACTTCGCGAGAAGGTTACACCGCATGCCACTAATAAAATTATGAGAGTCATTTATATCGTTAATGAGCGGTTACAGAGATAACAGTGTTAAAAAAAATGTGTCGGCTCGGCCTTTGAACGTTGCAAGCGTGCCGCCGTGCGGGTTTGTGAGTATGACGTTGATCACTGATGTGAACTCTATTAAATCAGCTGATAAGATAGTTTTTCAGGTTTTGTTTTCATTGCGCTTTTTTGTTTAATTAGCGAATTAATTAATTTGCGTGCGTGGTCGCTACTCGAGAACCCGTCGGCCCCATCGGACATCGGTCCTACGGGCAATGACACATACACACACACACACACACACATACACATGGACATTTTAGTTTAATCCTGTCAAATTAAGATAATCCATAGACAGTTTAGACGCGATTATAAACATGGCGACCAAAAATACATCAATTTTTATGACAGGCGCGGACTAATTTGACAGGTCTAAACTGACATTTTATCTTCTGTCGTTTTCCTAATGAAATAGAAAAAAAGAATTAGTTTACAATGTCTTACTCAATTTGGGTGCCAGTATTACCCAACCGACAAGCTTCAAGATTGACCTGCGAGATGCCATAATTTATGGGGTTATTATTGCTATATGTATGTAAGTACATAGGGTAAAATTTTAAATAAATGTTCCAGTAGGAAATTCTATGTAAAAAATAAACAGTAAATAAAATTTATTCAGCGTTTACATAATATGTATTCATAATTTTAACTTAAAGAATGATTCTTTAATGAAAATACCCATAATGTTGTAAACTGAAAAATCTAATATAAAACATAATATTTTTTACAATTGATTTCATGTTATAAATAAATAGCTTGATTATAAAATAAAAGGCATTATTAAAATGTACGGAATGTTTTCTTTAATAGTTATTAACCGAGAACATTATTACTACCTATTAAAATAATCTCATAAGGCAAGACATTTGATATAAAATAATAAGACTAAGGGAAAAATTTCAACATTAACAATTTTTTTTAAGTTAATAATTAACAGTTTATAAACATTAAATAACTACGAAATGATATGTTGTTATTCTTTGTTATTCTTGATTGAATGAATTTTGCAAAAAAAAAATGTGTTATAAATAAAAAATAATAATCATAACAAGTCTACTCTACAGCGTAATACTTTTACGGTAAAATAATTCTATTATTAATTAATACATAGCTTAATAAACTTAGTGTAGTAGTAACCGTTTAAAATTATGAGAATCATTAAATAAATATTGCTTTAATAGTATTTTTAAGAATTGGGTTGTATCCTAAAAAATAATTTAATATCCATCAGATTTATAAAAAATATTGAACACGTTTTTTTTTTATTTTTTCTTTCATTCAAATACTTAGAAAGATATATTGATTTGAAATGTCGCATGACGTCACGCCGTGGTACAAAATATACCACGGCGTGACGTAATTAGCCCCCACTCCGTAACTTTAATACGCTATATCTCAGTAGTTTTTGGTAATTTCGACATAATAAAAAATACGGGTCTTATTTTATTTATTATCTATAAGACGGACTAATTATTTTTTTGGTTTTCATACCTTGGATACATCCCTATTGCTTCTTTTTACGAATAGGAATGTTTCCTGGGTAAAAATAAATTGATTCTATTTAGTCCGTCATTCAGATTATAGAAAAATATTGGATACATACCTATATTTTACTTTATCAAATCAATTAAAATTGACAAATATAAAAAACATCAAAGATCAGAAGTGGTGGCTGGTAACGTCACTGGTCGCTAAAAAGTGTAGCGTGCAGTGACATCACACGAGTTTTTAACGCACTGTGTCGTCTTCATTTTTTGTTTATATGAAAAAAGAAAAAATACGTGTCTAGTACTTATTTTTTGGAAATCTGACTGACGGACTAATTAGTTTTTTTTTAGTCAACTACCCTATTATAAGTAAGTCCAAAACCAAACAAGGAATTATAATAACCTGCAGGGTAATTGCGTAACACTATCAGTAGCAATCGGTTTAATTTTGACAGTTCAACAATATACATTGTATTGTTTACGTTGTTTTGTAAACACATTGTTCGAATATAGGGAGCAATGAATTAGCAATATACTTCAAAATGATACCAATTGATAGCAATAGTGTGTGCAATTGGGGTGATATAACTGACATTTTTGAAACATGAAAACATGTGTATTACCGTTTGAAATGAAATGAAATGAAATGAAATCGTTTATTAAGCAAGTAGGATCACCGATCACTTTTACACGTCATATGTTTTTTTTTTTTTTTTTTAAACTAGATGAAGCCGGCATTTCCTAACTGACTACCTCTGAGAAGAAATAGCCGAAACAAACTCAGGGATCATCGTCTTTTTTAAAGTCCAGACATTAAAAATGAAAATGTTTACAATAATTTACGTTATAATTACGCATATTGCTTAATAACAATGCTTAACAGAGCGAGCAGCTCAGTCCCAAGCCTCTCTATCCTCTAAATAATCTGAGATTTTATAATACCCCTTTTTGCAAAGTTTGGCCTTTATATAGGTTTTATATCGTTTAATGGGTAAGTTTCGAATGTCCATGGGAAGCTTGTTGTAAAAGTGTATACATTGACCCATGAACGAGTTGCCTACTCTGTGGAGACGAGTGTGATGTACAGCAAGATTGTGTTTGTTCCTGGTATTTATATTATGAATATCGCTTATTTTCTTAAAATTAGATATATTTTTATGTACATACATAAGATTTTCAAATATATATTGCGAAGCTACAGTCAGAATGTTCACCTCTCTGAATTTTTCTCTAAGAGAATCTCTAGGACCAAGATTGTAAATGGCTCGAACAGCCCTTTTCTGTAAAACAAAGATGGTATTGATGTCCGCACAAGTTCCCCAGAGAAGAATCCCATAAGTCATAAGACTATGAAAATAACTAAAATAAACAATTCTGGCTGTATTCACATCAGTTATCTGTCTAATTTTCTTAACAGCATAAGCGGCAGAACTGAGTCTACCCGACAGCTTCTCAATGTGAGGACCCCATTGTAACTTGGAGTCAATGGTCAATCCAAGAAAAACTGTCGACTCGACAGGGATCAACTCTACTCCATTCAGTTGAACATTGGTACTTAACTGCCTGACATTTGGCGTAGAAAATTTAATGAATTTAGTTTTTTTTTCATTCAAAAGAAGGTTATTTACATTAAACCAATGGACAACTTTCGAAAGTGCATTGTTAACTTCGTCAAAATTTGCTAGCTGACGCTTGACTTTAAAAATAAGAGAAGTGTCATCCGCGAACAATACTATGTTGTGATTATCCCTCACGTGATGAGGTAAGTCATTAATATAAATTAAAAACAAGAAAGGACCTAGAATTGAGCCCTGCGGAACGCCCATGGTGACCTCAGATCCTGCAGATTTGTTGCCATTAACATCAACCCTCTGAATTCGATTATTCAGATAAGAAGTCAGAAGGTCGAGAGCTCTGTCCCTTAAACCATAATGGTACAATTTCCTAATAAGAGTATCATGATGTACGCAATCAAAGGCCTTGGACAAATCACAAAAAATACCAAGAGCATCTTGCGATTCCTCCCAGGCCTCAAATATGTTCTTTAGCAACGCCACGCCCGCATCGGTAGTTGAACGACCCTTTGTAAAACCAAATTGTTTCACGTGCAATAAATTATATAAGTTGAAGTGTCTCAACAACTGTTTCAAAATTAATTTTTCAAAAATTTTGCTCAAAGTTGGTAATATAGATATTGGCCGAAAATTCGTGGGATCAGTTGTACTACCAGATTTGAACAGTGGAATTACTTTGCTAAGTTTCATCAAATCAGGAAATATACCAGATGTGACACAAGAATTAAAAACAATTGCTAAGAAAGGTGCGATAACATCTATTATTGAAGCTACAGTATATACTGACAAACCCCAATGATCGGCAGTTTTTTTTACATCAAGATCCTTAAAAGATTCTATAATGTCTTTAGCAGTCGCAAACGTAAATTCAAAGTGTTTGTCACATTCTGGAACACATTCTTTTAGTATGGCGTAGGCTGAAGTGGAGGAAGAAGACAAAGTTTTTGTTGTTATTATTGGAATATTAGTAAAAAAATTCTCAAACTCAGTTGCTACCTCCAAGAAACTTATTCCTTGAAACTTATTTGTTATTTATATTGACACTAAACAGTTTAACTTAACATGTACAATTTGAGTATAAATATCAACAAATTATAATACCTAAATATTATGCAAATCATTGGCAGATGCAAGAATCGTTGGCAATTGCAAAAACACCTCAAAATTATACAGAATGTATCTGATATCGTAACGCAAACTTCGCGAAAAGGCTAGACCGCATACAACTACCAAAATCATGATAGTCATGTATGTCGTTAATGGGCGGTTACAGAAATCACAGTGTTTTAAAAAAAGTGTCGGCTCGGCCTTTGAACGTTGCAAGCGTGCCGCAGTGCGTGTTTGTAGGCATGACGTTGACCCCTGATGCGAACTCTATTAAATCAGCTGATAGAATAGTTTTCTAATATTGTTCACATTGCGCTTTTTTGTGTAATTAACGAATTAATTATTTTTACTTTAAAATCTTATTGGTAGGTACCATTGGTAGGTACCTACTTATTGGTCTAAAGTGAAAATAACTGCATATTTTTTTTTAATCAGGAAAAAGCCTACCCAAAATTCCACCACTGGGGGGTTCAGAATCATGTACTGGATCCATGGTACTCGTTTGTGCGTCGATGTCAGATGCACCCTTTATTATTACTGCATTTTTGTCTTGGAAAAATATTAATTTAAATTTCAAAAATAAATAAAGCCTCATTTTTTCGCAACTTTACTATATTATGGTTTTAAATATAATTAATTGGAAATAATAAATCTATTTTCATGAATATAGCTAAGTATGTATAAATAATTAAAATAACAATACTAACAAGCAACAATAGGAAAACAAAAACAATTATTTGGTCTTAAAATATTGGTATTTTTAAACTCCGCATTTTGTTTACGACAAAAATATTTTCTCATTAGCTCAATATTTTACATAAATTGTTCAAAGCATCGAAGAGCGAAACGTTGTTTAAATGGTACTCAGAGACATTATTATAAAATAAAGATGGCATAATACCTTTGCCAACCTTAGGAAATTGACATTTTGTGGTTTCTATTTATTACCTAGATATTATTTTTGTCGTTTATACTAATTAATTATCATCAACACGAAAGTATTTTCTTTTTGAGAATATTTTTAATACTAACTAAGCTCCAAAAGGGAAAAGTCCATCGAAATATTAATAAATTACTTATCAAATCATTAGCTTCTATCAATAATACATTATTATTCAGTACACAATATACGAAAAAATATGAAGTTACTAAAATTTCAAATTTCGAAGCTGCCTATAGTTCAAAACAAGAAGTTTCTAGGACGAACATAATTACGCATCATCACAAAAGAAAAAAGAATTTAAATATATCTATCAGATTCTATAGCTGAGTTCCAAGTTTAAAAAAATTACCGCCAACTTCATCGCAGCGATTCCCGCGCCAACACATAAATCAAACGTCATATTGTGTTATTTACGTCAAATATTAGGTGTTACTGGTAGTAACCGAATCATCTGACAGAAAGTCTATAGTCTATACATAAGAAACTTTGAATATAGCAAAAGATTCAAGTTAGATCCAGCTGTGTAGTTGGTCCTTTGCCGCCGATGTCCGCTCGCAGGTCGCTCAAGAGTCCTGGCCCTCAATCAGCGTTTATCATCTGGAACAAGGAATTTTACTTTTTAATTTATTTCGGAACTAAAAGCAAGGGTATCTAAAGAGTCCTGAGCGACCTGTTTTAAAAAGACACACACAAAGATTATGATGGTTAAAACGTTATGGGTTAGCATGTTTTTGTTATAAGAATGATTTATGTACATTTTCAGGTACTACTCAGATTTCTTTAGTTCACGGTTTTTAATCCTTCATTATATATGACAGAATTTGCTCTTGCTTTATGATGTCTTAACCCCCACGGATTCTAAAAGTTGCAAAGATATTCTGCGAATATTGCTTTAACTGAAAAAGAAAAATCCATAGAATGACATTTTTCATATAGATTTCATTCTAGCACCCTAAGTAAGTAACACACTATTAACTACACTCTGAATCATTTTCAAGAATATTTCTTATCTATTGCTTCATGCGTACGAAAAATGTGTCTCCTCAGCAACGTAAATAGCGCATTGAATATTATTGAACTGTCAAAATGAAAGTCACTAGATACTACTGAAAATATGTCCCATAATATCCCTCAGAACGTATTTATTCATTAGTTTATTTTTACAATTTTCAGTGGAGTCTCTTTAAAATTCTTTGTTCACGTTTGGTAGATATATAATGCGTGCCAAGTCTGTATATACTTTGTAACAAAGTGAAATTTCGATTGAGTTACTAAATAAATTGAAAGAAAAAACATTGGCTCCGAGTCCGTATACGAGTATATTTATATACATTAAAACTAAATTTACTTTATAAATATTTAATCTTGGATACATTAAATATTTCTCTTTGAAGTTTCATAATCAAGTAAAGAAAAATATGGCGGCTATTCTTTACTGTGCCGTAGTATTTATGCAAATGATAACTTATTGATTATAAATTATTCCAGTGACATTTAAAATCGTGTTTCAACGACAACAGTAATTTCTTATAAAGATGCTTCGGATCGCAAAGAAAAGTAACTCTCCTTGAATTTAACATTTCTACCGTGGGGAAAGACAAAGAGGCGGTGTTTAAGAACGAGGAAGTCTGTAAGGAATAATTGGTTTCTGACAGTTTCGAGGAGCTTTATTTATTGCCAGTCATCTGGCTTATCTTTGCATACTTGTCTTATAAAAAAATATTGTTTACGTACTGTACCGTCGTGTGTATATTACCCTACAACTTGTAAGTTGAGACAGACACTATTAGGCCACCAATTCACTCACAAACTGCCATGTATTAGAACCAAAAATTCAAAGACACGTGACATTGACTTCCACCACCTCACACTCATAGAAGAGACCTGTGGAGTATGTGTGTGGTGTGATGTGCTGGGAAGAACTATGAACACTATGCATGGATTTATACCATTCATGCTGGGACCCCACCATCATCTACACATAAGAATTTTGTTTTTGGGACAATAGGTCATAGATAATACGGGCTAGTGTCCGAAACTCCACGACAATGCGCACATTTTGCGTATATCCTATGGACGGTTTTAAGGTCAATTTTTTTTTAAGTTTTTAGGCGCCATCTTTAGTATAAAGTACCTGCTTTATACGGATTCGTGTTTTCGATTTAAAAACGTATTATAATTTCATAAAAACTTATTCTTTTGTACAGACGACAGCACATCAAGCTACTATAATCTATCAGATTTCTTTATTAGATTTTTACCATTATCTCTAAAGCCCTAAGGCTCCAGGTTGATTGGAAATATTTAACAGTTCTGGGTAGGTTGGCCTCTCGTCCGTACATCTTTACAAATTAAGATATTGGAGCATTATTCGGAATCACGACTCAAGGATAATAACATTCATAACTTCGCATCAATAGAATTAAAAATCGAATTACGTGAAATGAGAAGGGGAATTGAAGGAAAGAGAGAGAGAACCCTATAAGCTGGAGGGAACCCTATCGGTAAGCGGCACAGGCGGTAGTTTTTAAATTTCGAATTACTTTGTGTTGTTATAATTTTTATGATTACTGGCCACTAATCGTCTAATCCTACGTGTATTTAAACTCATATTAATGTCGCCACTGTAGCGTCATATGGTATAACTTGTGAACAATTAAAAATCAGATTTTCCAATCACCATAAAAACTGTAAGCTGGTCTAAATAAAACCTAACAGTATAAACAAAAAAAATGCACATGTCAGTCATCTATGTCATGTCATATGTATGGCATCACTTATCGTACAGCAATAAACGGAAAAGAGGTATATCATACGAATGCACAGCGCGGGCACATGCAGCTCGCACACACGTAACACTTTTACTGCCTATATAGACACAGGCATGTATGGATATAAGCGATTTGACACTTGCTCAATACTGGTAGGGTTGTCGAAGATAAAACAAATACCAACAGTACACAATGAATTTTGGAAAGAAGTTAAAAGAAAAGAAGAAAAAGAAGTTAAAGGATAAATAAAGACAAAGATCTACAAAACAATCTTCAACACGCCTGCCTGCGACGTGGAGGCCCCGGGTTCGATCCCCGGCCAGGTCATGATGGAAAACGATCTTTTCCTGATTGGCATGGGTCTTAGATGTTTATCTATATATGTATCTATTATAAATATAGTATCGTTGAGTTAGTATCCCATAACACAAGTCTCGAACTTACTTTGGGGCTAGCTCAATCTGTGTGATTTGTCCGTATGTATTTATTTTTATATAACAGTACACAATGAATTTTAGAAAGAAGTTTAAGGGATAAATAAAGACAAAGATCTACAAAACAATCTTTTTCTAGAACCCGAGGGTACCATATATTTGCTCTAAACATAAGCCCCATTATTCATAAAAGTTGCATAAAGTTACCTTTAACTTTGCACGTCATTTATTATTAATCATCGTTTATGAATCACCACCATAGTGTATAAGGAGTTTATTTATAAACGATAATTAATTTTAGTAACGTGCAAACGTCAAAAATGTATGTTTAAACATTCGCTAATCACTAGTTAACTTTAAGCAATGTTTATTAATACAGCGGACTTTATTTTCATGAAGCCATAATAATATCCTAGTACCGTGAAATTCATAGATGACGCGCGCTTTACTTAGGTTAATCACGGGTCTAAACACATGATTGCACACACACGCATTTCCGATTTCGCCATTGTCCCGGACGGTACCAGGAGCACTCGCGCTTACACAGACATTCACAGCATGTCTGTCCACTTATTAACCACATAATAAAATTTCAATAAGGAACACAGGAAAAAAACATAGGTTTATTAAAAATACATAGATTTATTTACAAGGAAAATACTTATAGGTTCAAGATTCTCAGCAGAGAGGGACAGAGTATAAAAGGGGGAGTGTACCCTTCTAAGAATCTGACTAGGATGTAAAATGAGTCAAATGCGATGGAACAAAGGCAGGAAACTAGGATCAATATAACGGGATGTGATTACGGAAGTGTAACAGTTAATTGACTATACAAACGCATTTTATGATTGAGTAATTAAAACCGCAGCAGATTAATATTAATGTTCATTTTAAATTATGTATTACGCTCCTATTAATATGGAACGCACGTGCACCTTACTTAATAAAACAGAAATACGTAAAACAACAAATAATTAAAATGCGCAAAAACTTCCATTTACGCACCGGACCTAGACACATTAATGACGATAATTATAACATAAAACTGTACCGCACAACAATTACACAAGTACAAATTACTTAATAGTATAAGTATTAAAATAACGTCTTTGATAACTGTTGCACACCCCATAAAGTTGTAGACAGCCCTGCGCAAGCGACGACGTGTTACTCACACATAGAAACCGCAACCGGTCGATTGACGTCAATGATGGGTGGGACGAGTGAATAAAAAAATATTAAAACTATCAGTTTACTACGGACGGAACACGAGACTAACCTAACATACCATTGTTCAACAATACCCACGTATCGACAATCAGCCCGACTACTTATTTCCAACTCGACTATACATATCGTTTTTTGTGGACCATCTTAAATCAATGCTATTGTATGATCTCGATTACAAACATACTTCAGTTTGCATCATCCAAAGTGATGTCATTATAAAGAAGAACTTTAATGTGATTTTTATAACCTTTAGTAATTTATAGTTCGTCTACGTCACTGAATTGAATGTATTTTGCTTGCACATAGTTAGTAAATAACTATGTAAATACAATCGATTGCGATTATATAGCCAAAAGATTTAACACCGTTGTGAATATAATAAATAAATATAAAAAAATCTAGCAGATAGCAGAAGGATTGATGCTGAAATGAGAATTAAAAAAATTTTAAAAGTATGAACTTTTGAACCAAATGCAATCGAAAACTTAGCCACAGAAAACAGTGACCATAGATCCAAAGCTCTTCATAATTCTGCACAAGGTTTAATAAAATTTTAACTTGATGAACTGTATTGTATGGTAATAATTATATTAACACTCGTAAAGAAGACGATATATGGATATTTATGTACAATGACAGAATTGAAATCAGAACCGAACCTTTCAACCGCAGTATAGTATGAACAAAACCATATAAGACTCTAGTTTCAGTAGCCTTCTAATTTATGAAAAAGGTCACGTCGTCAAAGTTAAGAGAACCTTAAATATAAGGAAAAACTTTAACAAAAACTATTTAGTTTTTGTTCACACGTCTTCGAAATCTAATTAATGGAGCTAATTTTAGTCAGTGTGATTTGATAATAAATCCTAATGCTATACAATATGTAAAGAAAACCCTGTCCGATCCGTGAAGGTATTGTTAGGTATCGTTAACTGATTCTAATAATGCCTACAAAGACGGGCTAAACTTAAAAAAATCCCCCTAAAAAATTAATATTATTTCGAAAAAGCGAGGTAACTTAATGCATGAGTGGTAGGGAACACGTTAGGCATGCGTGCGCGGGTGAAGGGGGGTAGGGTACGCGGCACGTGGTCGCATCGCTATTCGCTCCGTCAAAAATGTTGTTGTCATTTTTTTTTAAATTACCAAATTTTGGGAAAGTTGGAATTAATTCGCAGAAAAAAATAATATTTCAAAATTCATTAGTATTGTCACTATGATGATTACGTAAAATTTAATATTTTATTTGGTCATGTGTATACCTAACATTTATTATCCTTTTGGATCGGACAGGGTTTTCTTTACATATTGTATATGATTTAATTTTTAGAAACATAAAATTAACAAAACATATTGGGAGCAACAGGTTTTCTGGAATCCCATGAATTTTCGCCTTAACATTATAGGATGTTTAATTGTTGCAAACGGGTCCCACTGTTACATATCCTGGTAAGATTACCTCAAATTACCACTTACCCTATATGTAAAGTAGATAGATATGTATACACTGACAAAAATACTATCTGACTGAATTAACTACACGAGGATTTTATCCCCCTTATTCATAAAAGCTGCTTAAAGTTAAGTAGTGACTAGCGATTCTTTAAACATACATTTTTGACCTTTTAACGTTATTTAACTTTAATCATCGCTTATGGATTAACCCCATAAATACTATGGTGTTTATTCATAAAGGATGATTTAAGTTAAGTGACGTTAAAAGGTCAAAAATGTATGGTGAAAAAATCGCTAATCACTAGTTAATTTTAAGCAGCGTTTATGAATAAGGCGGTATATGAATAGTGATACACTAAGTTTAAAAAGTTCATTTGGCACAAATATTTTCTATCGCATTTTCAGTAAGCTTTTTGTCCAAGCTGAATGAAAACAAAATTCTTTTAAATGGTAATAACAAAAACAGTTGGTACAGTATCGTCTGAACAGCCTTGCGGCTTGTGACAGAGCATTTCATGGACACGATTGACGTCAGAGAACGGGTGATCAAATATCATTTCGGCTGTTTGACCCCAAACACGAACTGTTTGGAGAGATCCAAAATTAGCCACCGAAACGTGTTCGTTAATTACATAATTATTATAATTACATATCGTATATGATGACGGTCAAGTATTTTTAGATATACAATATGTAAAGAAAACCCTGTCCGACCCATAAGGATAATAAAGGTTAGGTAAACACATGACCAAATATAATATAAAATTTTACGTAATCATCATAGTACAATACAAATGAATTTTGAAATAATCTTTTTTTCCCGCGAATTAATTCCAACTTCCCCGAAATTAGGTAATTTTAAAAAAAGTGACAACATCAGTATTATTATGAGCGAATAGCGATGCGACCACGTGCCGCGTGCCCTGTCGCCCGCCGCCCGCGGAAGACTTGCTTACCGCAAATGTATAAAGTTCCCTCTTTTTGCGAAATAATATTTATTTTTTTAGGGAGATCTTTTTTTTAAGTTTAGCCTGGCTTTGTATCCATTAGTAGAATCAGTTATCGATACCTAACAATACCTTCATGGGTCGGACAGGGTTTTCTTTACATGATACTGTATATTAGGTTATTACGATTCGTGATGATTTTCACCGAGTGCAATGAGGATATGGGTAGTTACTAGTTAGTTCATCTGTACGAAAAAATGTTGAAGAGTTTAAGGTTATTATTATTTATATCATAGTCTAGCAGAGGTTAGGTAAGCAGGTAGCCGTGACAGCTGAAGGATTAATATCATCGTCATCAGCAATAGAACTAACTATTCAGCAACAGGTATGTGAACGTCCTAAACATTATTCAAACTTTTATTCGTCTTAGTAATACAGTGTACACCCATCATTATCATCAACAACCTTTTTATCGTCCCACTGCTGGGCACAGGTCTCCTCTCATACAGAGAAGGATACGATAATGAACGGATTAGCCGCTAGGAACTTGACTCCTTTTTAACAGGTATGTTTTGGGTGGGATTAATTTTACATAACTGTATATATCTTACTAACCAAATACATGGTAACAAGAATATAAGATGCTAAATAAGCAAACTTAAATAGATGAACATAACATTTATTATAATAACTAATGAGGAAATTGATAAATTCCTTTTTGTGACTGCTATTGACGTTTTAGTTGGTTTTTGTTGACTCTATTAACAGCGCTACACAAAATAATGAATTCAAAAACTGAAACCAAGTTACTACTTGAAACATTAGAAATAGCTAACCTGTAAAGGCCGTTTTTAGGGTTCCGTAGCCAAATAGCAAAAAATGGAACCCTTATAGATTCGTCATGTCTGTCTGTCCGTCTGTCCGTCCGTATGCCACAGCCATTTTTTTCCGAAACTATAAGAGCTATACTGTTGAAACTTGGTAGGTTCTTGGTAGGTATTCTATGAAACGCATTAAGATTTTGATGCAAAAATAAAAAAATAATAATAAATATTGGGGGCTCCCCATACTTAGAACTGAAACTTCATTTTTTTTTTCTTTTTCATCAAACACATGCATGGTGGGGTATCTATGGATAGGTCTTCAAAAATGATATTGAGGTTTCTAAATTCTTTTTTTAAACCGAATAGTTTGCGTGACAGACGCTGCCAAAGTGGAAAAAAGTTGGTCCCCCCCCCCCCTCTAACTTCAAAAATACGAAAATGAATAATCTAAAAAAACATATGATGTACATTACTATAAAAACTACCAACGAAAATTGTTTGGAACGAGATCTAGTACGTAGTTTTTTTTTAATACCTCGTAAATCGTAAACCGCTTATTACCGCGTAATCTTTCATACAAATAACTTAAATCGCCACGCACTTGGTCGGTTTTTAATAAAAAGAAAACAGTGGTTGCTTAAATAAAAGAAAATATACTCTCGTGGCCATATGAATGATCATATTTATGAGACCACAACCACACTTTCTATTAGAAGTAGGAAAAGTTCAGTCCATTGTAAAGGAAATGCCCCATTGATTTTATTTCTATGCCCGCACTACGCACACTTTATTTAAAATGCACATAATTCTTGACATCACTATTAAGAGTAGGTATGACGAGCATCGATAATTTAAAATAATGATTTAAAGAACATCCCAAAAAAAAAAACATTTTTAAAATTTTTTTGTTAGCCTTTGACGTCAGTATACAGTCTTAATCTAATCTTTAAAAACAATCAGAATGGCAAATTCCTCAAACTCAGCCGGTCGAAACCATCTCTGATTTCTCTACATTATAACATTATTTGTTTGTTGAGTTATAATTGCGACTAGATATTTAAAGATTCCTTGACTTCTGATTTCAAAATTCATATGCTATTAGTCTTCTATAAAAACTTGGATGTGCGAACATTAACTTTAATGAGCTTGACATAAAACAATTAACCAAAAGTGGAACCTTGAGGAACTCCCATTAAAAAAATATGACTTGTCATATTAAGTAGTTTAAACCAGCCAAATTATCTATAATTACTTAGACAAATTATTTTGTATTATTTAGAAGACATTTCAAATGTTACGGACCGCGAATTGTTCTAGCACGCTAGAGAAACTTAATCTCTATTAGTCTAATGTTAAAGATCTTTTAACCAATCTTGTAAAAGCAATGCACTTTAACAAAAGGTTAAATAAGTTTGTACCTACAAACACTTTTTAAAGTCAATCAAATTTTTTGAACCTATATGGGTATTAAACGCATTCCAATTGTAAAAAAAAGGAACTGAATCACAGTTGATTGATTTACCAGTCAAGAACCATGGTTATGGGACCCGCATCGAGTAATAAAGCAATCAAAATAATGACTGCGACTATGCGACTGTAAGCAATTGAATTGCGACCATTTTTATTACGTTCTTTATCCCTTTCAGATGTAGATCTTTCTTCAATTGATACCATTTATTAATATTTTAACCTTATTATACGAGTACATACTGTGATCTCTTGAAAAGCCAGTGTAGTCTTCTACATACTTACCTAAATATATACCTATATACCACATATGGTCCTTTACTTATATGTCATGTATTGTGTACGCATATTATTGGAGATAAATCAATACATAAATACATTATAACTGCCTTGGTTAAAGACTTCTCATCAGAAATAAAGTACTGAAACTGCATTAATGGGCCTTAACAAGCCTTCATTTCACACCTATTCAGCGATGCAATTAACTGAGCACCAATGCGGATAGTATCAGATCTCGTGAGTACTCGACCGTGGATAATTCTACTTATTTGACTTAGAATAATCCTTTATATTTTCAAAAAAAAACTACTTACAAAGGTTTCTATAAAAATGATAATTTCCAATATAGTTATAGTTTGCTAATCTAGGTAAAATAATCTTTGGGGTTAATTCTAAATTACAAAGAAAATGATACCAATTCCAAACTTGGAGCACAAAGAAAGTTGATTCAAAATTGAGGTAGTCAAACGCTTTATTACTGTAGGCATTTTCTCAGGTAACGGACTATAAAAATCTGCAAACAAAGCAGTGACGCTTGGTAGACAAACAATGTAAAACAATTGTCAATTATGTACAACCGCTGTAACTAATATGTTCCTGCTCCAGTTACCATGTACAAAAACATTGGACACGTGAATGACGGAAGTGAGCATCCGTTTCACATACAAATAACTGTAACCTACGGATTATAGCCATTATAGGATATGAGGAATCAAACATCCTGGCGACACGATTATCTGGCGCATGGAATTTCGCTAGTACGAAATATGGATAAATGTGTATGCTAAACCTATATTTTTGAATTATGTAGAAGCTTTGATACAGTTAGTTTTAATACATGTATTAGTGGAAATCACAAAGCAAACATTAGCATTGCTAATTTTACTTTAAAAAATAATTCAACGCTATTCGATTAAAATTGGGTTGTATCCTAAAAAATAATTTAATGTCCATCAGGTATAAAAATAAAAATAAAAAAAGTTATAAAAATTTTGAAACGTATTTTTTATGTTTTCTTTCCTTCAAATACTTAGGAAGATATATTGATTTGAAATGTCGCGTGACGTCACGCCGTGGTACAAAATATACCACGGCGAGACGTAATTAGCCCCCACTCCGTAACTTTAATACGTTATATCTCAGTAGTTTTGATCATTTCGACAAAATAAGAAATACGTGTCTTAATTTTTTTTATTATCTATAAGACGGACTAATTATTTTTTTGATTTTCATACCTTGGATACATCCCTATTACAGTATTCTAAAAGGCATCCCAGATGCAAGGGTTAGCAAAAATGGAAAGATTGATAACTTTATAGTAGACCTGGTCTCCTGGTCGCGAATATATGTAAGTTGGATTTTAAAAAGTATTTCACACCTTTTACTTAAATTTTTCTCATTTTATGTAATTTATGGACGTTTGTCTGAAATAAATGATTATTATTATTATTATTTACTTAACTCGAAAGTTAAAATGATGTGATATCAAAGATAAAAATTTTGTTAATGTTACAAAATGAAAAGTTAAAATTTAAAGATGTGAAGTCTAAATAAGCGTTAATGCTTATTTAAATCATGATAGTACTTAATGCATCGAATTTCATTCCGATTTTAAGATAAGAGGTTAATTTGGTTAGGTAAGCATTTGCTCCAACCATGTTTAACAGACGATCACATTCTGGATGTGGTGTTTTACATATAAAAAAAGTTATGATTGTCTCTTCAACACAACAAGCACGAAACACCAAAATCCCTTATTATTATTTTATTTTTACATTTTAAAGAAACTTACAGCTGACAGGTATACAGGTAGAAGATAGTTAGTGAAAGAACGCCAAGTAAAAGTTTCCGCAGACAATATTAGGTTAACACATGAAATAGTAACAGGCACACAACAGGACAGGAAAATGAAACCAAGAACAAGTAAGCAATCGGAGAGTAATTAGTAAAGACTGAAAATGTGTTAGTGACTTACAAAGACGTTATTACAAAGAATGATGAAGTTGATTCATCATCAGCATATAACAGTCCATTGCACGCCTTTTAGTTCGATTTTTGCTAACTCTCGTCCAGTTGAATAATTATCTCTAACCAGTTCATATTTATCAAAACTGCCTTTACTAGTCAATTAACACAAGCCCTGTAAATTATTGCGTTCTCTCATGCATAATAAACAACCAGTTTATAAGTAAATAAAAAATATTAATTGACGTCACAACTGTTTAGTTAAATAAGGAAAACTTTTTATGGAAGGGCATCAAGACCTAAAAAAAATGTTTGACGTTCAACGTTAGTCCGTTCATTTAAATTGAACGCTTTTTGATTTGTATATTCACAGTTTGGTTAAATTGCAATTGCTTGTATGTGAACTTGTGATTCATTTAATGCATTTCAAATGATGATTATAAAGTTCCGTTTTAAATAAATTTAGAATGTCTTCAAACTTAAGCATTCATTTCTATTGTAGATTTAATTAAAGATCATAAATATATGCAAAGATTTTATAACAATCAAGTCTATTTATGTGTTTTCGAAAATGGAATCTAGTGCGTCTGCGAAGTAACAAATCTTAGAAAAACGGTAGCCTGTGATAGGTGATAAATAATATGTATTAAGAAGCTTTTCCTATTCTATTTAGATTTTACGACGCAATACATTAAGAATAAAGTTTGGCAATTTTTAATCTAGGTTTGCTGTGACGATTTAAAATAAACTAATAAAAGGTATAAAAATACTAAAAAAATATATCACATTAAGAAAACTCACCTTTTTCGGCAGTGTAGGAGGCTCGAATTCGTCGTCTTCGCGGCTGGACAGCGTGGAACACGACGAGCATGCGGAGTCTGCTGACAAGGACCTGGACCTCAACCAGTTCACCTCCTCCTCTGTGGCTCCAACCGCCACCACTCCATCCGAGTAGTCACTCACCACCACACTGGGTGTCCTCACGCATCGCCCCCTGATCTCACATCCCTCGCTACTCCTTCGCCCCAGTTCCACATCATGAGCCTCAACCAAAGTTCTCTCTCGTCTAGGTGACATCGTGTCGGGCGGAGGCGTGATATCCCGAGGGTGTGAGTGTCTCCGCAGACGCGTCTCTAGTTCTACAGCGGAGTCGTCGCTGAGATCGCGACTGCGACGCCTGACTGCGGCTCTGTCGTCGTCGTCCGAGGAGGAGATGTCTTCGGGTGGTGAGGAGGCCCGTGGCGGGCGAAGGTATTGCATCGGGGCAGGTTCAAAACGGCGCAGGAGTTCGGACACTCGTGGTTGCGCCTGTCGAGTGACGCGGCCGGTCGGCGGCGCGCGCACGCCCGCACTGCCATCGATCCTGCTGCGTGGCGCGTGCGCAAGCGCCTCCCGCTTGTGTTCCGGCGACACTCCTGCGCTCAACTTCAAGTAGAACAGGCTGTGGTTCAGCGCTTTTTCCCTCAGCACCCTGCGAAAGTCTTCAGTCGCCGCCGGCTGCCGGTTATCGACACGCGGCATTATTCCTGAAAATTAAAAAAACAACAATACTTACAAAAATGAACTTTTGAATAGCTATTCTTATCATTTCAATAATTAGCATTTACGCTAATTCCCTTGAAGTGAATATAGTACAATAGTTTAGTTCTACATGTACCTACTTTGTCTAATTTATTACATGTCACTGTAAACATTATCGCTCTTGTGGCCTTTAAAAAGTGAAGGAAATAGAACACCACAGCTAATGAATCTCTCTGTGGATGCAGTATAAGGCAAAGCGAGTTAATTGGTTAATTTTAATTAGTAACACTATGTACTGACCTTGTTTTAATTTAACTGGTATACGAAAACCGTTTCAATAATTGAACATTTCAGTCTTATCTGAAACAAATAAATAATAGTTAGCATTTTATTTTAAACAGGATGGTAATAATGGTTTACGTCAAATAATTAATAATAATGGTGATTTCAAAATCCGTTCTTATCATTCTGATACACCTACATATGCCAGAAATAATAATTAATCCGTTATTTTTTGTTACTGCATTCAATTTGATAAACCACTTGTTATCTGTATAACAGCAGTTTAGCTTACAAAATTATCAATTTTTGAACCAAGCTTCCGCCGCCCTCTAAAAATCCGTTTAGATAACATGTACTTTACAGGCTACTTCCTCCACCAGGATAGCATCAACAGCATCTCAACTATGCTGTATTAACGGGTATAGTAGCCTCAATGACCTTGTGCATGTGGGCGGAGCTAAACGCCGTACTCCCGAATTCGTAAAATGCGCGCGGTGGCGCGCTAAACTAAAACGACAATCAAAGAATATCCAGAGATGCAGACCAGCCGCGTGTAGGTCGCGATTTGTGCCTACGGTTTCAGACGGGGGTATGGATGCAAGACGATAAATGTATATTTTGCATTAATAAATGGTAATATCGTACTATAATATATTTTTAGTATTCTTGATCAATGTTTAAATAAAATCAAGGAGTGCTCGTTACACAGTTTAATGGCCGATCGCAGACTGACAGACATTTGTAAAACAAGTACCCACACATTATAATATATCATAACATTCACATAAAAAATAATGGTAGATGGTAATATCTACCGATTCAACATATTTGAATTTTTTTTTCACTACTTTTCAGTATATGAGTATCATGTCTTTGCAGTGTCCTTGAATTAATTACTAATGCGAATAACATAAACGAGTTCATCGCGTTAACGTAAACCAAACGCGCACTAGGCACTTTGTGATATTTTTATTAAAAAAAAAAACGTTGAACCACACTAGAAATTACTTTTATCGTGGGTGCATTTTTAAACATATAAATTCACAGACACAAACAGCCAGACCCGGAACAACTACTTGTAGGACATGTTCTGAATATTTGTTCCGCGCGGGAATTGAACCCGCGACAAGCAGCGCAGCAGTCAATAGCTTAACCGCTGCGCTAACCGTGCTTTATATAGATGCCTTGAGATTACAAAGCGCGTAGTTTCGGCCGTTTTCCATAAAGAGATAGTACCCTATTTATACTGTGTCAGTGACGTCGGATTGAATGTACTTCGTCGTAATGAGGTTTCAAATAAAACACGAGTTATTTTAAAATCTGTAAATTTTAATTCTTCGATCCAATAAATAACATGCGAGATTATAGGCATATCTAAAGCTGCAGAAATTTCTTGCAGTTGAGAATGGCCACAGTCTATTTCTATTGTTCCTACAACTGCACAGCTGATATTGATTTCTGTAGGATGTGCAAAATGTTTCCATACACATACGGCATTTAAAAATAAATAGGGAATGTAGTCCTCCGTGCTTAGCAATTTTCTTTAGTTCTGAATAAAAGTAAGCAATATTAATTATGCGTCGCCCTTCGATGAAACAAGCTTGAGATTTGGTTTTGGTGATATTTTGAGCTAAAAAAAGATATAACATACATTTTAATTAACCCTTGCAACACTGTTAGAGATTTATGTCAAGGAATTAAGAATTTATCAAGAAAAATTAATTAAGAATTAACAAAAAAATAATTTTACAGGTATATGATATATTTGTAAACTAAAAATATAGGTTGTAGGACATGCAGGCATAATTTTACCTGAATGATGATGATGGAACTTGCGTCGTTTTTTTGTGCACATAGAGATATATAATATTATCATTTTCTTGACGACATTCTGTATGGATGTCTGACCTAGAATCAACTGCGTTAGTGTTCGACCTAAAAAGCAAATTAAACTTTTAAGTTCTGTCGATTGGTTTCTTTCTCTTCTTTTCTGTAAGTCGAAAAATGTTATTACAATATTATTTATTATTAATTAATATTATTTATTATTTATTTATTTATCCTACAGTATGTTAAGAAAACCCTGTCCGACCCGTGAAGGTGTTGTTAGGTATCGATAACTGATTCTACTAATGCATACAAAACCAGGCTAACTTAAAAAAAAATCACCCTAAAAAAATAAATATTATTTCGCAAAAAGAGGTAACTTAATAAATATGCGTTAAGCACCCTTCCGCGGGCGGCGGGCGGCAGGGCACGCGGCACGTGGTCGCATCGCTGTCGCTATTTGCTCATAATAATACCGGTGTTGTCACTTTTTTAAAAATTACGAAATTTCGGGGAAGTTATTTCAAAATTCATTTGTATTGGTACTATGATGATTACGTAAAATTTTATATCATATTTGGTCATGTGTTTACTTAACCTTTATTATCCTTACGGGTCGGACAGGGTTTTCTTAACATACTGTATATATACGGACAAATCACACAGATTGAGCTAGCCCCAAAGTAAGTTCGAGACTTGTGTTATGGGATACTAACTCAACGATACTATATTTATAATAGATACATATATAGATAAACATCCAAGACCCAGGCCAATCAGGAAAAGATCGTTTTCCATCATGACTTGGCCGGGAATCGAACCCGCGGCCTCCACATCGCAGGCAGGCGTGTTGACCGCTGCGCCACGGAGGACGTCAAAAAAATTTACTGATAACTGTGACATTCCAAGCCCGCCAGCCCGCGTCCATCGGCTTCGGCTACTTTAAACAATTACATATAGAAATAAAATATTTACAGGAAGAATCATTTAAAATAATCCAAGTAAGAGTTTTTATTACACATTTTTGCTAATATCACAAAAACTAAAAGTCCTATCAACTCAAAACTTTTTGTAAAACTGTTTTTACACCAAAACCTTTAATTGAGTCCTAATTTTTGGTTTATATCACCATAAACAAAAAATCACATTTTCAAGTTACGTAAATTTCTAATAAGATTTTTATTTTTAAATCTCCTTACAAACCTATAAATTATAATCTAAGTGCGAGTGTTTACTTACCTGAATAGAGTCTTCTATATTATCAGCGGATGTAGTTAGTCGGATTATTGCCTTTCAAGTCTAAAGATTTCTTTCTAGATTTCCTGGAACAATTCGTAATTGTTTAACTTCAATTGTAAAAGAAAAATGGTTACAAAATCTAATAGTAATTATAAAGAAAAATACAGTAATATGTAGGTATAAATACAAGAGTATAGGTAGATAGATACTTACGCCACCAGACGCATCTTCAATTCTCATTTGCGAGCTAATCTATGAACGTACACTGACACGATTCGCTCGTAAATATTTGCACTCACACAGACAACCACGCGTAGTCGGCGATAGCCGGAGCAGAGCAGCAAGCGACACAACCCTCCCGTCTGAATGCTAACGCACGACTGCCGCCCGCGCCCGCGCAGAGCACCTCTAAGCCTATGTTTCAAAATAAGGATATTTTCTTGGCAAATGTTGATGGATTTAAATATGCTCTTGCATATCTGTAGTACTTCTAACCGCGAATTTTTCAGTGTAAAAATATTTCCACACATCAATGCCGTTTAGAAGTAATAACGAATATTAGCCAAAAATAGCGTTTTGGTAACTATTTTTTTAAGGCAAAAGGCAAAATCCTACGAAAAAATCATCTTTAGTAAATGTTGTACATGAATCAATAGACAAGATATATTTTTTTCAAATCTCAAAACCAAGCCGTTAATTAGAAATTAGCTTCCTAAAGTGACCATTTTACGCTACTAAATGAGACTAAGGCCCTTAAGATACACTCATCGACATCATCGCCCCAGCTATGTTCGGATCGGCTTTCTAACCGGCACCCGCACAATTTTGAAGCTTATTGCTATTCCATTGTTTCCTATGTTCAAAAATGTGTCTGCTCAACAACGTAAATAACGCAATAAATATTGTTGAAGTGTCAAAATGAACACGCCTGTCTGCGACGTGGAGGCCCCGAGTTCGATCCCCGACCAGGTCGTGATGGAAAACGATCTTTTCCTGATTGGCCTGGATCTTGGATGTTTATCTATATATATATCTATTATTAAATATAGTATCGTTGAGTTAGTATCCCATAACACAAGTCTCGAACTTACTTTGGGGCTAGCTCAATCTGTGTGATTTGTCCGTATTTATTTATTATGCAATTACCCAGCGCATTCAGCTGAATACCGATATTCTACATGTATTGACTCCCTTTCAGACCTCTACAGCTTAGTTTCTGGGTAATATGGCACTCTTTATGCATATAGATATATATGAAGCATTATGCTGAGATAAGATCCTTTGGCCCACGGAAAAGACTTTCTGATATTTTGTTACTTTTTTATATACAACTAGCTGCGCTTTTTTTATGTGCCCCGCTCCTATTGGTTGTAGCGTGATGTTATGTCTAGCCTAAAGCCTTCCTAGATTAATAGGCTATTCAACGCAAAAAGAATTTTTCAAATCGGACGAGTAGTTCCTGAGATTAGGGCGTTCAAACAAACTAACAAACAAACTCTTCAGCTTTATATATTAGTAGTATAGATATTTTAAGTGTGTTTAATTTAGTTTTATTTTATAAGTTTTTTGTAGGAGTCACAATAAATACTTATGCTTTGGTTCTTTCTATATGCAACTAGTGGCCCTGGCCGTCGCACAGGCAAGTGAAGAAGCACGGGTGGGTTTTAGTCAGTAAAAGTCTGACACGCCCTTCCGCTCCGCCCAGAGCGGGAGATTAATTTGGTGATTTCCCATACCAACAAAAAAAGGGTATCGATCGTCAACTATTTTTAATCATGATAATAAAAATGGCGGTGTGGCAGCTTTGGTAATAAAAATATGTAAAAACCACCAGTTCTTTTTTGTAATTATGGTTATACATCTATTGAAAAATCATCCCTAAGAGAAACAATTTACAATGAAATCAAATACAAATTAACACGCTCACACAATCGTGTTCTTCTATAGGCATGCATATTTAGCTTATAAAGTTCCCACTAATGAGACACAGGCCTCCTCTCAGTGAGGGCATATGTATTTACATATTTCGTTTTTACTCATAACATACAAACAGATGCCTATAGAAAATTCCATCGAAGCAGGCAGATCAATTGTTCGTATTAGAAACAGATAAAATTATACAATGAACAGCAACAATAGATAAATAATAAGGTAGGTGCGGCCAACAAGGCCTGTCGGGTAATAAGGCCTAAATTCCAAAAATACAACTTAAAATTACCGCTATCGCTCGTGCTCACAGTCGTAGGTAGCTAACAATCCTAGATGGCGTACCAAACGTGGCACGACTCGCTAGCGTGCTTGCTGTCACCAATGCTGCCATTTTCATCGTGGTCAACGGATGCTCAGTTTAAATTATAATACCGCAGGAATACTAAACGTAAGTATTTTTTGTAATACTATATTTTTCCACATCATTTTATTATTTAATTGTCAATTAGTTCATGCTTCAGTAGACTGTGGTGTTAGAATAGTATAATGTAAACTGAATTGTTTTATATTTAACTTTTCTTTGCAAAACTGGCCAACGGTTATTAAGGCCTACAAAATTTGTGTATAGGCCTTATTATACTCCTTTTCAACATGAAGTGACTATTTTTCAGCTTTTTTATTTTATTTTTCTGTTTATTGTTTTTAGGGCATATAATAACAATGCCCCCGAAACGAGCATTGTGGTCTGAGGAAAACCTGGAAGCGGTAAGAGCAGTAAAGTATGGACGGCTGAACACGGTGGTTCCAGTTCCAAGGGTGATGAGGATAATATATCGCTTGCCCAATTTAAAAAAACAAACAGCGTTTAAGCAGCTCATGCCTGCTACAGTAGAAACACTGAAAATACACCAACAGTAAGAAGAGAGGCCATCAATTACAGAGGAACTCCAGTGACAAAGGACCTGTTCTACAAAAACGGAAAAACACAAAAAAAAATGAGATAATATTAGCACTAAAAAAAACCATGAGAGTTGGTACCGTCACGAATGTCAGCAGGATGAAAAGGCTGCTATGAAGCAATGTTTTAAATGCAGAAAGTGTTATCATGGGGAGTGCGTTGGTTTGTCAGAGGAGGATGTTGGCAATTTTGAGTATCCTGAATGAAACTAATAAAAAATAGTGTTATTTTTAAATATGAACACTGTGATTATTAGTTAATTATTAATTATTGATCTCAATCTCCAAATATAAGACGTATATTTTGTTTAGTTTTGTAAGTTAAACTCTTAGGCCTTATTACCCTACCATAGTTTAACTAGGCTTAAATACAGTGTTTTTATAAATACTTTATTTTGACTATTTTTTTGGAAAAACCTCCAATTCTTTATTTATAATGAATGTAAATTGCTATAAATGTTTCATAAACATTAAAATTTGTTGATTCATGTTAATAGTTTTTGTTTTTTTTCAATTCGCGCTTAGCTAGGCCTTATTAGCCGCACCTACCTTAGATATTATGACGTAGGTACGGCATCCGACCGTGAGGATCCTATTGGTCTCATGATCGCTAGATTTGTAAACAAACTGTCAGCGACCTAGTTACATAAGACATTATAAATCACAACTTGAATAATTTTGATAGATATGGCTAATCCATAGCCTCATAAGTTCGAAACAATTGTCTGTTCTGCAAGGCAATTAATGCTATGAATGTTGTTGAACTGTCAGACAGGGAATTAGCCTTTAAGGTCCAAAGAAAGAGTCTTCGTGCAACACTTATGCATAATTAAAAATACTGACAGTTGCAAACCATTTTTTATCAATTTATAATTATTAACACTTCCGTCCATATATATTTTTGAAGTAGTCATGTTCATCAAACATAACCAAAACCTATTTCAAACTCTTTCCACAAAACGCCACCCAGGTGCTCTTAAATCTAAAATATAATAAATTACCCAAATCCATAAAAGCTTCAAAAGACTTAAATACCTTCTAGAACCTTTTTTTTTAATAATTATAAACTAGCGCTTGACCGGAATCCCGCCTGATGGTAAGCAGTGATGCGATCGTTGATGGTAAAGCGCACTAGTTTATTAAACCCATTCACTTAAAAAACTGAGTGAATAGGAAGGAAGACGGCAGTTGAGCGAGGTGATGCAATGTTAAACCCAACAACACGACCAACGATGCTGCGCCAGAGGGAGATTGATGTGGAGACCCTCCATGACCAAACTCCCGACACAACAACACTTGGCGCATCATACCCGGCACACATCGCAACACAACTGCTCAGACCCGTTCTCCGTACGGCTTCACCAGACATCATGCCGGAACACGACGAATCGCTTGGCGGCAAGACTTTGTCTGGTGGGTGGTAACTTCTGCCAGCAGCCGATGTGGCCTACCACCGAGAAAATCAATTTTTTTTAAATAAAATCTACACCATCTTTCTCAGATCTGTCTACTCGTATTACATTATTTTTTACTTTAGTTCATAAGATTGTTTTATAATACTTGTTTAAACATTTTCTTTATTACATATATATATATTTTTTTTTTGTTACTTATTTTTATAATTAGGTATATAGCCATTAATGTACAGTGTACAACCACTACCAAATGGGTAAATATAAATATTTGTACGCCTTTCAAGGCAACACATAGTGCAACTTATTTTCTTTTTTAAATACCATCTTATAACACCTATGTGTACAAATAAATAAATTTGAATTTGAAACTAGTGTTTTTATTTGATTGATAATACTCCTAATATGTGTTCCGAATGCAGAGTCATGAATTCATGATATTTTATTAAGACATGAAATGAAATATAGATACATCCATACAATTACTCATCTCATACCTAATTAATTCATAAAATAATAAAAAATACATAAACCACTAAAATATGGCGAAAAAAATTTGTTGTCCTCCGCATTGTTGTCTTTCGGTATAATGTACAGACGATTACAAATAACTAATGGTCAAACTACCCGAAATTGTCAAACATTCCCAATCAACCGTGAGCCTTAACCTGACAGCCATAAATTTGAAAATTGAATAAAGAAATTTGACAGACTGTACTACCTTGATATGATGTCTGTACTCAAGATACCCGCAGCAAGATAACGCATACTGCAACGAGTAATGCAAGATACATTGCATGGCCATGACCTCTGGCAAAGTCCTCTAGTCGAGGCTAAAGCCAGCCAACCAGCTTTTAGTTACAAAAATTAGTGTCATTGAACAGAATTTGAGCGTTCAGACCCACAGAGCAATATAGGCCACGCTGACGGATTCGTTGGTGGCCTGTGTTGCTCTATGGCTCAGATCCCACAGCCCCAAAAGTGTCATTACTAAACGTCTCAAAAATATAATTACCGAAAATTTATTCCGCTTGAGATCTTCGCAAATGCAGACTGATATCATTCTGCGTTTGCAGGGTCGAAATATTTTGGATAAAGTATCGAATATAAAGACTACTAGCGACCACCCGCGAATGCGTTCGCGTGGAAAATAAATACTATCAATTTATTTGGATAAGGATGAATGTTTTTTTACACACCTCCACAGCTTAGTTGCTGGGTAATATGACACTCTATATGCATATAGATATGTATGAAGCATTATGCTGAGATAAGATCCTTTGGCACACGTAAAAGACTTTCTGGTATTACCGCGTTCTTTTTATATGCCCCGCTCCTATTGGTCGCAGCGTGATGTTATCTAGATATAACCTAAGCCTTCCTAGATTAATGGGCTATCCAACGCTAAAAGATTTTTCAAATCGGACAAGTAGTTCCTGAGATTAGTGCGTTCAAATAAACAAACGTGTAAACGTTTGTTAGTACAGATTTCTAGGATATTTGGCGTAGGTACTATTGACAAAAACAGTGTATCTAATGTGATCACAACAGATTTCGGCCATGACATAATGACAATTTCCTCTTTAACTCCCTGTCAAAACAATTTAGGGGGCCTATCATTTAAGAGGCCTGTATTAACAAGTACTGCATGTATATGACGATACGTAGAAAAGTATCTTCATATGCAGTAGTTTTTACTTTCTACTACAAACATTCATGCTCATTTACGCTCCATGTAAATTTCTGATATTCAGCTGAACCCGGTGAGACTGGAAGCTGACCCCATCATATAAAGGATGTATCTGACATCGACGCACAAACGAGTACCATGAATCCAGTACATGATTCTGAACCCCCCAGTGGTGGAATTTTTCGTCGGCTTTATCATGATTAATTAATTCGTTAATTACACAAAAAAGCGCAATGAAAACAAAACTTGAAAAAAATTCTTATCAGCTGATTTAATAGAGTTCACAACATCAGGGATCAACGTCATACCTACAAACCCGCACGGCGGCGCGCTTGCAACGTTCAAAGACCGAGCCGACACTTTTTTTAAACGCTGTGATTTCTGTAACCGCTCATTAACGACATAAATGACTGTCATAATTTTATTAGTGGCATGCGGTGTAACCTTCTCGCGAAGTTTGCGTTACGATGTCAGATACGCCCTGTATAGGGAAGGGCTCAGATTCAATAACGACCGTATTCAAGCAATAGAAAACTCCTTTGGCTTTGTTATGATCGGAAAATTCCTGAAAGTCTAGAACTATTTACTTATATTTATTCAACGCTTAGATATCTCATCTCAAAGTAATAAATGATATTATGCTAGACAAACAAAAATGTTTGTTTACAAAGAACGTATATATATTTATATGTCGCTGGGTATTATTGTCAATTGTTTATTTACAAACATTTATTGTGGCGGGCTTGATTCTATCACCTTTCTCACTACGAAATATGGTTCTCATATCTCAGAAAATGTAGACATAACAACTGACAGCCATTCAATTGAAAATACCTATCAAAAACATCAATATCCTCCATTCGTCGTGATCCGGCATGATGTCTGGTGAAGCCGTAAGGTGGACGGGTCTGAGCCAGTTGTGTTGCGATGTGTGACGGGTACGATGCGCCTAATGTTGTTGTGTTGGGAGTTTGTTCGTGGAGGGTCTTCAGATCAATCTCCCTCTGGCGCAGCATCGTTGGTCGTGTTGTTGGGTTTAACATTGCATCACCTCGCTCAACTGCCGTCTTCCTTCCTATTCGCTCAGTTTTTCTGAGTGAATAGGCTCTTAATAAACTAGTGCGCTTTACCATCAACGATCGCATCACTGCTTACCATCAGGCGGGATTGCAGTCAAGCGCTAGTTTATAATAATTAAAAAAAAAAATCTTTAAGCAGTCTAGATTGTGCGGACGTCAGCAGGCAATCAACCTTAAGCCGTAATGCTTTAGCGATAAAGCTGAAAACCGAATACAGAAATTCGACAGATTGTAGTAGCTTGATTGACATGGTTGGCACAGTTGTTAAGCAATTGACTGTTGATAAATATTGTTTCGCAAAAGTAGGTAACATGTGCTGTAAGCAATACATGCGCGGGCGAAGGGGGCAAGGCACGCGGGCACGCGGTCGCATCGCTCATAATAGTACCGTCGAAAATGGTGTTGTCACTTTTTTTTAAAAACACCAATTTTTGGGGAAGTTAGAATTAATTCGCGGAAAAAAAAGATTTCAAAATTCTACATAAATTTCAAAGTATTGTTACTACTCGTATGATGATTATGTAAAATTTCATATTTTATTTGGTCATGTGTTATATAAAATATTCATCTGTCCCATACTCGACCGAAATAAAAAAATATCCATCGGTCCCATACTGGAAACAAATGAAAAAATATTTTTCTGTCCCATACTCGTCCCAAATAAAAAATATACGTCTGTCCCATACTTGCCCCAAATAAAAAAAATATTCATCTGTTCCATACTCGACCCAAATGAAAAAATATACATCGGTCCCATACTCGAACCAAATGAAAAATATTCATTTGTCCCATACTCGACCCAAATGAAAAAATATTCATCTGTCCTATACTCGTCATACAGCTGATATTTTTTCTCGATTACGTCGTTGGTCACATGGAGAAAGCTGTCTAGGTTGTTATTTAGTACCCACAATCCTAAATATGATAACACATTTCTGATACACCCATCCAAAAAAGCCGTGCCTTTCTTATGTATATACCCTTCTTACATATGTATATATACATTATATACTCTATCCATTCATCGCATCCGTAGCTTTGGAGTCCGGGGTCCGCTTTACCAGTCTACTTGCTGATTTTGGCTAAACTTCGATATTTTCCGTGAAGCGACTGCCGTCTGACCTCCACAACCCGAAGGCGATATCTAAGCATTGCAATTAGACCAATTGTTAGACTTTTGAGGGCTCCAACAACCCGTAACGACTGCCACTGGATGTTCGTATGGCAACCGGGACCAACGGCTTAACGTGCTTTCCGAGGCACGACCAGGCCAGTGCAAATATTCATATTCTTGCATACAAATGGCGGGAGGCTGTCATATTCTCTATAGATTACACCCTGTATTTGTCATTCAATGTTTTTATCTAATTCCGCGAAATAAAGGTTGTTAAGTCGGAACAATGATTCGCTATTACAGCACTCGACATTCTAGTTTTTCTATCAAATTACGTAGTTTGTTGACAGGTAATTGTATTGATGATTCTCATCGCCAATTATGATTGTTATCAGTAAGTGAGAAGCAAACACATCGTATGATTCTTATTACATGGAAAATTTTATAGTTGCTGATGATTGAAAAGGTGATAAATGATCATGATCAAATCATCTAATGACCCGTTCTGTGCGTGTCAGACTTTTACTGACTAAAACTCACCCGTGTTTCTTCACTTGCCTGTATCCCTATCGTACACCCCGGGGCCTTGACAATGATAATTGATCATTAACTCAATGATAAATATATACTGAGTCATGATGATTCCAGAATGTTCTTTAGTTAAAGGTGAAGACGCAGTTGTAGTCGGCAAAATTACATTTTTCTTACGTTTTTTGTAATTTTCAGATTACTGGCAGAACATATCTTATAATTACATATCTGTCTAAATCTTTGGAGTTTACTGGCATGGTATTATTTTATGTTTATGTTTTTTGCCAAATTATGATCCAATCTCAAATTGTCCTCCAAAATAATACATAACATAAAGCAACACTAAAAAACCAAACAATAACTAACGAAAAACCCCATAAAAAATAAAAATATTCCATACACATACACATCTTGAATAAATAATATAATAACCAGCTAATTGTGATGTATGTTGTGTTTACCGTGCGTGGGCGCATCTGCGTACGATTAACCAATGTTACGTTAATCTATGGGAGCGGAAAGGACGTACACTGAAATCTTTATCCTTGCAACAGCTTTGGACTTGGACCAAGAATGTAGTTTGATGAAGGTTAAGTTGTGGTGGTTAAAACACCAGCCTCTCAAGTATGAGTGTGAGGGTTCGATTCCAGCACCCTAATTGCGTTACACTCTATTACTATTAATTGGAATCATTCTGAAGCAAATTGCTAATCCATTGCTCCATATGTTCGTAAAGTCTGTCTGCCCAACAACGTAAATAACGCAATGAATGTTCTTGAACTGTCAAAATGAAACCCGTTGCTATTGATGGTAGGTATGTTGCGCAATTATCCTGCAGTTAAGTACCAATGTAACTTTTCTAAATTATATGTACTTTCTAAGTATATCTTGGACACCATTGCCTGATTACAAGGTGAAGGAAAACATCTTGAGGAAACCTGGACTTTCAAGTCTGAATTCGCCAACCCGCATTGAGCAGGCGTGGTGATTATGCTCAATCCTTCTCTGTGTCAAAAGAGACCTGTGCCCAGCATTGGATGATAAAAAGGTTGATTATTATGATGATGATGAAATAAAAGAAAATTGTGATTTAAAAAAAAATCCCCACACTAATAATTAAGCCTGTATCGTGGGTGAGATTAAAAACATTTCAATTCACATACACAAAAAGCCAGACACGGAAAAATAAAATATTTATTTCGTGCGGGAATCGAACCCGCGACACGTAAAACAGCAGTCGATCGTTCAGCTAACGCACGTTCATTTTACAGATATAAGCAGAACCTTGAAAATAATTATTTTTAATATACATAGTTTTTATTTAATTGTCAAGTTTAAATAAGAAAATAATTATAAAGATTAAGGATTAGGTATTTAATCAAAATGAAATATATTAATATAATTCAGTGAAAATAAAACTGTATTATAAAAATGAATTTCTGTTCGTTAGTCCGCTAAAATTCAAGATCGGTTGAACGGATTTATTTTATTTTGGTCTTGGAATGTTCGTGGAGGTCTAGGGAAGCTTTAAAACGTGGTAAAACTCGAATAATTGTCGAGAAAATCATAAAAAACAGTTCTTTTCTATTTCCCATACAAAAGGTTAAGAGTCAATTCTTTTTTATTTAATACGGATTCGTTTTGTTTGTTTTAAAATTATTTTATACAAAAGTTTAGGTCTTTTTTATCAATTGTGGCAATACGAAGTCTGCTGGGTCAGCTTGTGTTAAATAAATTTGTTAAGGAGTTTTAGTACTGGAGAAGAGAAATTTTAGTTATTGATATAATATGTATAAGTTACAATGGCGCCAATCTCTTGTTAACAAACTAAACTCATTTTATGTTAAGTGCATCTTTTTCTTTCAATTTCATTAAGAGAAGGATAGAAGTTAACATTTTAGTTAAATCCTGTCAAATTCTCCAAAGCCTGGAGCACAGGCGTAGAGTAGCCAGCCTTTCGGTCTTCTATAGGATGCATTATGGGGAGTGTGCAAGGGAATTGCATGATTTAATTCCCCCATCTCCGTTCCACCATCGGACAACCCGTCGTACGGCGAGTTTCCACCCTTACGTTGTTGACACCACTACGATCCGGACGAAGCGTTTCAATTCTTCTTTTAAACCGCGTACATCGAGGGACTGGAACAATTTGCCGGCGGCGGTGTTTCCGTCACACTACAATTTAAGTCTTCAAGGCTAGAGTGAATAGGCTCTTAATAAACTAATGCGCTTTACCATCAACGATCGCATCACTGCTTATCATCGTCGAATGACTTCTCCCGCTCTGGGCGGAGCGGAAGGGTGTGTCAGACTTTTACTGACTAAAACCCACCCGTGTTTCTTCACTTGCCTGTGCGACGGCCAGGGCCGCGGTTTCTTGTTTAACCAACCCGCAACCCTAACCCAGGAGGCATCGGTCTTCGTGGACCCCGTCACGATGTGCTGACATCTCTTTGAGGCGCGCGTGAAACACGACGCGCCGTCGACTCGGGCCTGGTCCTTTCTGTTTACCACCAGACGGGATTGCGGTCAAGCGCTGGTTTATAATTGTGATACCTACCATAGACAGTTTAGACGCGATTATAACATGGCGTCCAAAAATACGTCAATTTAAGTCAGGAGCGGGCTAATTTGACAGGTCTAAACTAACATTTTATATTCTATCCTTATCTTAATTAAATGAAAGAAAAAGATGCATTGAATAAAAAATTAATTAAGTTTGTGAATATGGAAAATCGGGGTCAATAAGCGACTTATAAGTTACTGTCGCTGAGATGAGATTACAACTACATATGTATGTGTATTATATGTTTAATAACGGGAATTTGCCAACAGGAATAATAACGGCTTCAATGGAAAAAGGCTCAGTACCTAAATACATCGATGATGAAGATTTTTATGACTACTCATACAAAATAAAAGAGAAAACGCTTTAAAAGAGGGGACGGGGAAGAAGGGGGAAAGATACAAAGATAATAGTTTGGTTCATTTTCTTTCTTTTCTTGTTATTTTTATAAGAACAAAGCCTCGCAACTAACTGTACTTTGATACCGATACACTCCAGTGAATATGAGCTCAGTGAAAATTCTTCAATTAACATTCTTTTAAGTAAGTAATTAAATGTTTCATTTTTAAATGGGTAAATAATTTATTGTATTCATTCGGAATTTATTAAACGATAATGAAACATAATGATGATATTGAACTTATTTCAGAATGAACTTCTACATGTCTCGGAGAACAGATTTTATGACAATCTCCCTTTATTCATAAACGTTCCTTAAAGCTAACTAGTGATTAGCGATTATTTAACTATACATTAAAGACGTTTGCACGTCACTTAAGTTTAATTATCGTTTATGAATAAACCCCTTAAACACTGCAATATTTATTCATAAACGATGATTAAAGTTAAGTGACGTTAAAAGGTCAAAAATGTATGGTTAAAGAATCGCTAATCACTAGTTAACTTTAAGCATCGTTTATTTAAGATTTTGCATTGGATATCATTACTGGTCCCAATCTTTACATACCCACCCTTTTTTGGGGATGGGAAATCATCTAATGACCTTCTCAAACACCATCACATCAACATCCCGTATTTTCCTTCAACCTACAACAAATCGAATCATATTTAACTAAGTTCAAATTCCATTCCAACCAAAAGCTTATTTGGACTTTTTTATCACTCAAAAATCAACCTAAAATACAGTTGGCTAAAGTAGATGACTGAATAATCGGCAGCAATCTTCTTGTCCGAAATACCGCAGTGTCTCAAGACAAAAGTATTCGACTAGTGTGTCGCCAGTGATGACTTATGGAACTGAGAGGCGGTCTTTAACAATGGGCCTTATAAGAAAGCTCAAGGTCAATCAAAGGGCAATGGAGATGGCTATGCTTGGAGTTTCACTGCGTCATCAAATCAGAAATGATTCGCAGAAGAACGAGAGTAAGCGACATAGAACAAAGAATTGCAACATTTAAGTGGCACGTTGCCCAAAGGACAGATGCTCGATGGGGCCGACGGTTTCTCGAGTGGCGACCACGTACCGAAGACGCAGCGTGAGTATAATGGCCCGTCTACACGCTCCGTCTTGCCTGCGCAGTCCAGGCCTGTGCCAGACGGAACACCAACAGTGGCCACATGTGCAGGCCGGTGCAGGTAAGCTCGTTCAAACTGGACTGTGCAATCCTAGTTGAGAGCTCGTGTAAATACACATGTAAATACCTAATAGAATAATACATAGGTACTTTTAACTTTTCAATCATTAAATAATTGCATTTTTTTGTTTTGTTGCTATCTGAGTAGATATTCTTTGCTTTTTTTTTTGAGCAAGCGTGGTGACTACGTTCCATCCTTCTCTGTATGAGAGAAGACCTGTGCCCAGCAGTGGGACGATAAAGAGGTTGTTGATTATTCTTTGCTTTTTATTTTCCACAACGCTGGCAACGATTTGTACAATTCTATGAATTGTGTTAAAAATTCCTTAGAATAACTCCTAACTTCGGTCATTTTTGGATTTGTGACGTGTACTTTTTCGTAAAATAATTCGTAGGACTGATGCGCAGCTTGAATGACCGTCCACACGTGCAAGTAATACCGTGTAAGCCAAGTTTATGAAAACAAATTTTCAGCATGTCAACGATTGCACAAGCCGCGCTTACAGGACTGCGTGCGCTACACCGTCCACACACACGCGCTTACCTACGCAAACTGGTTTGTACAGCCATCAGTGTCGCCAATGCAAATTTTGAAGCGGCCGTGTATCTATGGTAAAAAAAAGCCGTGTTCATAAGGAAAAACATCGACTGTCGGCCGTGTCTTTGCCAAATTTTTGTGGAGAAAATAAAATGACCTTTATATTGAAGGAGATGGGCTAATAAGAGTCATTTTTCGGCCAACATACACTCGAAAAAAGAAATTTCGAACTCCGGCAATTTTTAAATGTATTTGTAAACTGGAAGATATGTACTTTCTTATAATATAAGATTGACGTGATAAATAAAATAGTAAGTCAAAGAAATTATTACCCAAAAACAGTCTTTATTTTATTTTATTTTTAGTAATTATAAACTAGCGCTTGACCGCAATCCCGCCTGATGGTAAGCAGTGATGCGATCGTTGATGGTAAAGCGCACTAATTTATTAAGAACCTATTTACTCAGATTGAGCGAATAGGAAGGAAGACGGCAGTTGAGCGAGGTGATGCAATGTTACACCCAACAACACGACCAACGATGCTGCGCCAAAGACTTTACAGTCTTGGCATTCGGAATGTTCGGATACACACTCGAAATATTTGTAAAATCGTTGTCCACTCTATAAGTTACGATAAATTAATGAATTCCTGTAGAACTTGCGAAAAGCCGTAATTTCTTCTACGGCCTTAAGGTGAAGGCCGTAGCCCTTAGATTTAGCGATTTTTTTGACCTAAAAGCCGTAGTACACGGTAATTGCCGTAGCAATGGCAACACTGACAGGCATGCTCGCAGGTAGGACGGAGCGTGTAGACGTCGCGATCGTGAAGGTCGCGGGAAACCGCTGGATAATCGGGAGAAGCAGGACCGATCATCGTCTTTCACCTGAAATGATGATGATGATGATGGTGATGAATAAGCGGCCATTGAATGAAAATTACCTGAGATTATCAACACCGCTACAACTTGTCCTAAACGTTCATTAACGCAAACTCAAACCAACCATTCATCCATTGGAAAAACTAACATTATTCTCTTCAAACAAATCCTACAACTGACCTAATAAACTATCGCAGCCAATGTACACCGGCTCTGGTCACACACGAACAAGCATAGTGTCCTCAATCCACGTGACGTCAAACGCAGCCTTGCGCGGTAAGGGCAACACAACACGCACTAAAATAGCTTAATTTAGACAATTCCAAGCAAATTGAGCTTGATTGCCCGCTGCTGCAGATAAACGGACCAAAGTGGATGTTTTTACATAAAATATTAATTGATTTCGTAGCTTTGTATAATCCTACTAACTAATAATATAAATGTTAGTCTTTAGCGAGTGTATTTTTTATTTCCTGTTTGTGTTTGTTTTAACCGTTCTCTCACCATTTAGATTTACTTTTTTATATCATTATTATTATATTTTTATTGTACTACCGTGTCGTTGACACTTGTGACTGTTTGCTGCACCGGGTGACATCTTTACATTGGCGTCGGCTGTCGCTGAAAACCAGCGTTGGGCTTTGTTTTGCATACGTTCGCAGCATAATGCTGAGCGTCAGCCGTTTTGCATGCATAATGAAATGTTCCCTCAATAATTTCTTATTTTTTGTGTTTATGTAAACTTTTGCGTCATGTTTACCTACAGCATTTTTTTTTTTCTTTTTTTCAAAGTACATATGTATATGGATGGTAGTTAGTTACTCTTTCTATTAAAAACTAATTGAACGGGTTTATATGAAATTTTGCACACACTTTACAAATATATAATCAGTAATAACACATAGGATTTTATTTATTTATTCTTTATTGTACACCAATCAAACATCAAACAAAATACATTGAATACAAAACATACAATGGGCGGCTTTATAGCTAATGCGATTTTTCACTTTTTATCCCAATTTTCCCAAAAAGACTAAACCTACGCGGATGAAAACGGGGGGCGCAATTAGTAACTATCTAATATATCCATACTAATATTATGAATGCGAAAGTAACTCTGTCTGTCTGTCTGTTACGCTCTCCCGCTTAAACCTCTAGACCGATTTTGATGAAATTTGGCACAGACAATCTTTAAACCCTGAGAAAGAACATGGGCTACCTTTTATTGAAAAAAAATGATATTCCCGAGGGAAATTTAAAAAGCGCCATATAACCGAATTCCAACTAGTAATTACATAAAATTACGCCTTTTCACCGTGGAAGTACGCAAAAACTATACAACGTTATTAGTAAGAAAAGTTTTTGACCAAAAAGTAGGCAAAGGCCTTCAGGATCTTATAAGAAGGATGAGAATAAATTGCGACAGTAACACGATTTTGTAAAAGTACGTAAGACAGCACACAGACAGTGCTACACAGCAATGTAAAACTCAAATAATGTCAGAAATGCACGCGTTGCACTCTTTGCAATCGCCAACCCGCATTGATCAAGCGTGGTGATTACGCTCAATCTTCTCTGTATGAGAGGAGACCTGTGCCCAGCAGTGGGTTGATAAAAAGGTTGATGATGATCTCGTTGCAGAGGCATCGTTGAACTAAGAAGTCACCGCGCAACAATCATTTGTTTACAGTGCGATATCCAACATTTATTGAATACAACACACACTGGTCAAGACAAAAGTCTTCGACCAGAGTGTGTTGCCAGTGATGACATATTGAACTGAGACGTGGTAGCTAACAACTTATAAGAAAGCTCAAAGGGCAATGGAGAGGGCTATGCTTGGGGTTTCACTATGTGATCAAATCAGAAATGAGGAGATTCGCAGGAGAACGAGAGTAACCGACATAGCCCGAAGAATTGCAAAAATTAAGTAGCAGTGGGCTGGACACATTGGGCCGAGGGGTTCTCGAGTGGCGACTATGCACCGGAAAACGCAGCGTGGGTGGCTCCTAGGGTTGCCAACCGTACTCTAAAATATTGTCCTCTATATCATGTAGGAGTACTCTATAATCTATAATACTAATAAAGTACGCTAAAATACTCTTTGTTACAAAATGTTTACTAAAACTAGTGCACGTCTGTAATAATATGCAAAAATCGGACCACCCACCAGACAAAGCCTTGCCGCCAAGCGATTTGTCGTGTTCCGGCATGATGTCTGGTGAAGCCGTACGGAGGACGGGTCTGAGCAGTTGTGTTGCGATGTGTGCCGGGTACGATGCGCCTAATGTTGTTGTGTTTGGAGTTTGGGCGTGGAGGGTCTTCAGATCAATCTCCCTTTGGCGCAGCATCGTTGGTCGTGTTGTTGGGTTTAACATCAACTCGCTCAACGGCTGTCTTCCTATTCGCTCGGTTTTTCTTAATGAATGGGCTCTTAATAAACTAGTGCGCTTTACCATCAACGTTCGCATCACTGCTTACCATCAGGCGGGATTGCGGTCAAGCGCTAGTTTAAATTTATTAAAAAAAAATCGTCGATTCCCCAATCCATATTCGAAATAAAATATATTAGCTATATAATCTCTGTTCCCGCCACTTCAGCATTTACTGAAAGAGTCTTTTCGGTCATGAATGTGAAGTGGCGAGAAGAGAGAAACAGAGCTTAGTTGAATTTAATCAAAAATGAGCTCTTGATATATATAAGTTGGAATTTTTGGACTCATACAATTCCTTTAAAAACAATGGAAAATTGTTATGTGCCGCAAAAAGTACAAAAAAAAAATACCTTTTAAAAGTAAGTAAAAAATTAATGATACTCTTTTTTGTAAGTCCGTACTCTTTATTTACCTCCTTTAAAATCAGATAAACTTTATTTCTGCTAAAAAAAAATTGCCAACCCTGGTGGCCCCTGACAAGGTATACTGACGACCTGGTGAAGGTCGCGGGAAACAGCTGGATGCGGGAGGCGCAGGACCGGTCGTTGTGAAGATCCTTGGGGGAGGCCTATGTCCTGCAGTGGACGTCTTTCGGCTGAAATGATGTTGATCGAACATTGCAATCCATTCAACAGAAGGTCAATTTCTGTAATTAAAAACTTTCAAAATCTAGACGCAGCCTCATCCCGGTGACAAACAAATGTCAAAAACTTTCCAAAATATAGGGAAATTAAATGTATTTTTAACAGATCGAGATTTAGATCAGACTGTGATTATTCTTAGAGTTTCGAGATTTGCCCCTTTGTCCTTATAATGTTCCAAAGAAAAAGACTGATTCTTAGTCGAAAAGAAGATTTACCCCCATATTCATAAACGCTGCTTAAAGTTAACTAGTGATTAGCGATTTTTTAAACATACATTTTAGACGTTTTCACGTCACTTTACTTTAATCATCGTTTATGAATAAAACCCTTATACACTGTGGTGGCTATTCATAAAGGATGATTAAAGTTAAGTGACGTTAAAAGGTCAATAATGGTTAAAGAATCGCTAATCATTAGTTAACTTTAAGCAGTGTTTATGAATAAGGGGGTTAATGTTTAAGTAATACGCAATGCGTCTTGAACATCATACTGTAATTTGTCAGCCCTAATATAATGACACTATTTCAAAAACTGTAGAAGTCTGTAGACCTCGAAAACTCAGGTTATCGAACATAGTTATTGAAAAACTTACAGTTTGATACAACCTTTACGTTGAACTTAGATCAATCATATGTTGGTATTTCTATCATCCGTTTTTTACTAAGTTTAAAGTCCTATCGGTCCATAGTACAAAGTACAGCATAAAACACATGGAAATCGGTTGAACGCACTCGTAGTCGATGACTAACATTTTTACGATGAATTTGTTGTGAATTTTAAAGATTTCATAGATCAACTGCGTCAGAGTGGGTTTTTGAAGGTTGAAAGGTCAAAGTTGAGGAAATGTTCTTGACCAGGCCCGGGTAGACAGCGCGTTGTGTTGCACTCGCACCTCAAAGAGATACCAGCAAAATAGGGACAAGGCCGCTAAGACCGACGTCTGACAGGTCCAAAGATTATTCGAAAGAGCTACCGTGGCCCCTGGCATAGGCAAAAGAAGGTCGAAAACTGAACAGGTAGATAACGCCTAAGCCATTAAGTCCGCCATTGTGCAATGTTTGTGCATAAAGTTTTAATAAATAAATAAACACGGACGGATTTTAGTCAAAAAACTGCGTCAGTAAAACGCTCAGAGAAGAAGAAGTCATATGATGATTTCTCACCCTAAAAAAAAAAGGATGACAGAAGTATCTTTCCACACCCTGAGAAGTATCGATGTAGTTTAAAAAGAACTGACTATCACTTCAATATAGTCATTTCAGCCGATACACGACCACTTCTGGACTACTAAAGCCTCGCTCAAGCACCACCGCTTAGACCACATTTGTGCTTCTTGCAGCCAGTTTATTCCTGCGGCCTTTACCAGATCGTCACTTCACCTTGTGGGAGACTTTCCACCCATTATTCAACTATCAGTTATTCTATAAAAACTCAAAACTCATTTATTTATTTATTTTATTTTTTTTTTTTTATTAAAGTATAAACCAGCGCTTGACCGCAATCCTGTCTGATGGTAAGCAGTGACGCAATCGTTGATGGTAAAGCGCACTAGTTTATTAAGAGCCTATTCACTCTAGCCTTGAAGACACTCAAATTGTAGTCCGACGGAAACACCGCCGCCGGCAGATTGTTCCAGTCCCTCGATGTACGCGGTATAAAGGAGGAGGCGAAACGCTTCGTCCGGATCGTAGAGGTGTTAACAACATAAGGGTGAAAACTCGCCGTATGACGGGTCGTCCGATGGTGGAACGGAGATGGGGGAATTAAATCGTGCAATTCCCTCGCACACTCCCCAGAATGTATCCTATAGAACACCGAAAGGCTGGCTACTCTACGCCTGTGCTCTAGGCTTTGGAGACCAACTCGAGTTAAATCAGGGTCACCAATCAGCCTCTTCGCACGCCTCTCCACTGAATCCAAAGTGGCCAGGTGACACTTAGCAGCACCAGCCCAAATGTGGCTGCAGTACTCCGCACACGAACGGACCTGTGCTTTGTACAGCTGAGAAGATGACTTTTTGAAAGTCAATATTACTTAAAACAGTCGCCCAAAACGCTCTACATTAATCACTTCCCAATGCTTTCGCAGAAAACTATGCAGATCCTTGTTAATTTGTTTATTTATTTATAATTAATTAAAACGGTACAACACCAATTACATCTCTCGCATACTAACTTTCACAGATAACCAAACATACATGCATAAGCTTATTCCATTCATCCGCAAACAAGTCACATTCAGAGTTTGCCATCAGAAGGGCATTCAGCACCTTTATATTTATGTAGTACGACAGACCGGGGATTCAACTCTGGCTACAGTTTTTGCTGGGAGTTGCGCAAACAGATTGTGCCTGCGGCTTTGACGGTGACCGACGTTTTGGTCAGTCACAAATAGTCGGCAGAAAAGACCATGGAGCTCTGGGCAGTCTGTACGTCCCCGCAATGTCTCACTCCTATCCCCATACGCAAATTACCATATAAATACCATAAAGTGTCATTATAACGAGAAGCAATTACCTGGCTATTATAACTCTTAAGGACCTTGGGTGGTTGACATGAGAGTGTGAGTACACTCCACACATTATCTGCTTCCAATAATAACAAATATTTATATAAGACTAGTTTTCCGAGCGCGTGGATTTCGGTTATATAGCACTTTTTAGATTTCCCTCGGGAATATCAAATTTTTCCGGGATAAAAAGTACCCTATTATTTAATGGTAGGCCATAACATCGGCCGCTGGCAGAAGTTACCACCAGAGAAAGTCGTGCCGCCAAGCGATTTGTCGTATTCCGGCATGATGTCTGGTGAAGCCGTACGGAGGACGGGTCTGAGCAGTTGTGTTGCGATGTGTGCCGGGTACGATGCGCCAAATGTTGTTGTGTTGGGAGTTTGGTCGTGGAGGTCAGATCAATCTCCCTTTGGCGCAGCATCGTTGGTCGTGTTGTTGGGTTTAACATTGCATCACCTCGCTCAATTGCCGTCTTCCTTCCTATTCGCTCAGTTTTTGTGAATAGGCTCTTAATAAACTAACGCGCTTTACCATCAACGATCGCATCACTGCTTACCATCAGGCGGGATTGCGGTCAAGCGCTAGTTTATAATTATTAAGAAAAAAAAAATCTGGACTTCTTACTTCACGTCTGCTAAAATTTCAAAGCAATCGGTTCAATAGTTACGGCGTGAAAGCAGAACAAACAAACAAACAAACTCACTTTCCCCTTTATAATATAAGTGAGGATGCAGTTAGTTGCTGCTTGACCCTTGACCATATTCTAGGGGTATATACTATGCAGCTAACATAGAACCTTTGCATATAAACAAAATTATATAATGGCGCAGGATAGCCTTTAGGAGGCGTCCATAAATTAAGTGAGGTGTGTTTTTAAATTTTCTGTATTTTGAGATCTCGTGACATTTTATACATCCCTCAATCTCACGTGAGATTTTTATAAATGTGGGTTTCTTATGTAAACGTGTAGAATAAGGTCGAAGTATGAATGAAATTATTTTCTTTCAAACGAATTAGTGAGTGATTGACTTGATTAAATCTTAAGCATGTACATTCTGGATTAAATGGACACGTAAAATCAGATGAGATTTGACTCGACCCCTTCCCCCCTAAACATCTCAAGTAATTAATGGACTCGCCCTCTTACCAGAAGTGGTGATGGTTCAAGTATTTCAGCAGGTTTGTGTGCAGGTTCGTGGTGAATTTGGCACTACAGCAACTCGGCAGGTATCAATACGACGCTGATCCTCGATTCACTACAACCATGATAGTGGCACTTGCTTATTGGCCAATACGACAAAACCTTGACGCTAAATTTGGCATCAAAAGTACAAATTTTGTCCCAAAATTAGGCCCCATGTGATAGAGGTAGGAAGACAAAACTTACAATTTTAATACCTGCACGGTGATTTCGTAACACTTCATTACTATCAATTGGAATCATTTTGAAGCTCATTGCTATTCCACTGCTCCCTAAGTTCGAAAATGTATCTGCTCAATAACGTAAATAGCTAGCCCCAAAGTAAGTTCGAGACTTGTGTTATAACTCAACGATACTATATTTATAATATATACATATATAGATAAACATCCAAGACCCAGGCCAATCAGGAAAAGATCGTTTTCCATCATGACCTGGCCGGGGATCGCTCCCGGGGCCTCCACGTCGCAGGCAGGCGTGTTGACCGCTGCGCCACGGAGGACGACAATATAAATGAATACTGTTGAACTGTCACAATGAAACTCATTGCTACTGATAATGTGTTACGCAATTATACCTAAAGCAAAAATCACAACATCGTGATGAAGATCTTACTTACAGTTCCTGATACATACATGCAATATGTAAAGAAAACCCTGTCCGATCCGTAAAGGTATTTTTAGGTATCAATAACTGATTGTACTAATGGATACAAAACCGGGCTAAACATAAAAAAATCCCCCAAAAAAATAAATATTATTTCGCAAAAAGAGGTTACTTAATACATGTGTACTTAATAAGCAACACTTCCGCAGGCGGCGGGCGGCAGGGCACGCGGCACGTGGTCGCATCGCTATTCACTCATAATAATACCAGTGTTGACACTTTTTTTAAAAATACCAAATTTCGGGGAAGTTGGAATTAATTCGTGGGAAAAAAAGATTATTTCAAAATTCATTAGTATTGTTTCTATGATGATTACGTAAAATTTTATATTATATTTGGTCAAGTGTTTACCTAATCTTTATTATCCTTATGGGTCGGACAGGGTTTTCTTTACATATTGTATAACATACATATGTACATTGCGATAAGACCGCCCATAGTAAATTTTTAAACTACAAAATATAATACAAAACTATAATTAAATACCATTAAAATATCATCCACTAGCCGACAATCGACACGATTTTTCTTGTAAGCTTGGTCTTAATCATTCTCTGTGAACCGAAATTTAGCTTTAATAGACTCGTAACTCACCACACATCAACACAAGAACTACACTAAGTTACTTCTGCACGTTAAAAACCTGAATATATTTACGTTCTAAATGCCTATTCAGTAATACATTCACCCACAACTCTTGAGGTCACAACAAACACTTAAGTACATAAATGCGGTGCAACGAATCGCAGGCAACTCACACATTATAGTGCAGTCGTAAAATCTATGACGTATTTCAGAATTGCGCAAGGCGATTCATTAAACGCCAAGTATTTGCACTTAGATAATGGTTTTTTTTTTCAAATAGGTACATTTGCGACAGATTTTATTTTTAATAACTCCGCCGCATCTATGGCGTTACTATCATTTTTTACATTCCGCACTACCTAATATTTTCAATATTTACTAAATTAAATTACTAACAAATTGAATAAACAAATATAAAATGACACTCAGGCGCCGAAGTACTCCGTCCCTTCTGCTGGTAACATTGCCATATTGAAAGCAAAGGCTAATTCTTTCGCTAAAGAACAAGCGAAGTTTCTACCAGTCAGCGAGAAAGATCGTCAAAACCCCATGTATAACAGATAGTTAAACCTCTAATAATTTTTGAATGCCGAAAGTACATTGAATACTCAAAAATACCGTTTTAGAAGAAGATTACTTCATCATTAGGTAGTTGTTTCTTTTATTATAGTGCCTTCCATAATTTGGCCACTCAGAGAGAAATCAGAGAATAATTGCTAAGGTGAAGTTCAAAGGCTATTTAGGGTCAAGACACGAATTTACTATAACAAAGGTGACTATTACGGGTAATATTTCTTTCATACGTTAGGTATAGGTTAAAAGAGCAAGTCGTGTATCAGTTTCTAATAACGGAGCGATTCTAACAATGGTAGGTAAGACTAGTACACCACTTTCTGTGTTGCTTTAAGCTAAAGAACAGTTTGTTATTGTGTCGGGAGTTTGGTCATGGAGGGTCTTCAGATTAATCTCCCTCTGGCGCAGCATCGTTGCTCGTGTTGTTGGGTTTTTTACAGCACCTCGCTCAACTGCCGTCTTCCTTCCTATTCACTCAGTTTTTTCGAGTTCAAAAACTGGCCCGCTTTACCATCAACGCTTGCATCACTGCTTACCATCAAGTGAGATTGCGGTCAAGCACTAGTTTATAATTAAATAAAAAGAAGATAATAATATGAAATGATTAGTCCTAGACTGTTCTTTGCCCAACCATTGTTTCCATTATATTGCGTACCTACGAACATTATCAATCCAATTTAAGCTTATCAGTCACATCTAGGCCGTCAGGTCCTCTTGTAACATGCTTCTCGCCTGGTCGCTCTTGTGGAACCAAATAGATTTTAACTATAATTGCCAAAGTTTTGAAATGGTTTGTTTTACTACATATAATGGATAAATGATGTTGCAGGTCTTGATTTAACTATTCTTGCGGCATACCCCCAATGACGATGACGACAATAGCCAAGCATGGGATTCGTTTTAAGGCAACAAAAAATTATATATTGTGGTTCGTGTCAATGTCTGTGTCCGCCAATGTTTTGCGTGGAAGGGACGCAAGTTTCTCCCCTTTTGTGTTTGTGTTTTTAATGCATTATATTTGCCGCAAATAGATGTATTTTCTTTCTTATTTTCTGTATATTAAGGCTATAGCAGTATTCCATATCTACACTTTAAATAAAGAGTTTCTTTCTTTGAACGCGCTCTGGAACTTCCAGTCAGATTAGAGAAAGTCTTTTTGCACTTGATAGCCTAATTTTTGAGGCAGTCTTTAGGATAACAAACATCACGATCCTTAAAAGCTGAGTAAAATAGACAGTCGTGGGAGTAAGAAATTTTAGGCATACATCTCGGACAGAACCTACATAGTATTTATTGGTTACATTTTTGCCCCCAGTAAGTCAAGTCACATACTAGCTAAGTCTTTACCCGCCGCGCTACTACTGTGAAACGTTCCAGTTGAGGTTACGATATCGTTTACATTTATTGCGAAATGATACCGAAACCACACATTTTTTGTCACAAACATAAATAAATTGAACTTTGGGAGTTTGACTAGTAAACTGTCACAATGTTTTCGAACATTTACGCAAAGGATTAGATTAGGATTCCATGAATTGATAGCATGCGACGCAATTAGAATGCCGATCGAAGTGGTGGTGGGGAAGGCCTATAGCCCGCAGTAGACCCCTTTCTCTCAAAATGCCTGCTCTCAAAACGGTGAAAAAAAACATCGTGGGAAAACCGAAATGTCCCAGAGCCAAAAAATTTTAAGACATGTGAGATCTACCATTCCGTTCTGTTCCACTGTGGTAGGTTACGGCCCACTTTCTCGCAACGATAGGCCTGTGTTCCAGTTGTGGGAACATTATACAATATAGGCTGATTAAGTGTTATGACCCCTTTCAGCTGAAACGATGGTGATGACATCAATATTTACTATACTGGCTCATTATCATACGGTCTTTCATGCAGAGACACATAACTTATCCACTGTTAGGCGCTTAGGGTTGTCAGATGCGCAGGATTCATCAGGATTCGTCGTTTTCGGTGGTAGGCCATAATATCGGCCGCCGGCAGAAGTTACCACCCATCAGACAAAGTCTTGCCGCCAAGCGATTCGTCGTATCGGCATGATGTCTGATGAAGCCGTACGGAGGACGGTTCTGAGCAATTGTGTTGCGATGTGTGCCGGGTACGATGCACCAAATATTATTGTGTCGGGAGTTTGGTCGTAGAGGGTCTCCAGATCAGTCTTCCTCTGGCGCAGCATCGTTGGTCGTGCTGTTGGGTTTAACGTTGCATCACCTCGCTCAACTGCCGTCTTCCTTCCTATTCACTAAGTTTTTTTAAGTGAATAGGCCTAAATAACTAGCGCGCTTTACCATCAACGATTGCATTACTGCTTACCATCAGCCGGGATTGCAGTCAAGCACTAGTTTATAATGATTAAAATAAAAATCATCCCGACTTTCAAATAGTCTCCAGACTTCCGACAAAGAGTCCAGACAAAGTGCTTATAAAAATAATTTCTAAAGTAGAATTAATTAGACTTTACTACGAAGAAAATTGTTTGAATTTTAAATCTTTTCTTAATACTTCTAAGAGATCTAAATTAGTGAGTCCAGTAAAGAGCCATGCCAAACACGTAGGGCAGCCTTAAATTGTAGTTGTAGTTTAACAAAGTTAAGGTTTTTTTTTATTTAATAAATATCTTTAATATTTATTTATCCCGACAACAATCCAAATTTCCCGACATTTTTTTTTCCCAGAAATTTTGGTCTTCCGATCTGGCTCTGGCCTTTTGATCCCGCTATTCATGATGGACTGATAGTTGAGATTACTGACAGGTACCTCATAGCAGTTCTTTCACCGTCCATTTACCTTTTAACTTCAATATCAAAATCAGTCTGATCTTTATTTACGTTACAATTAGGTTGCTATTGATTTGCAGCTGTCAAAGCCTCAGAGGCTAAAATAACTGTTATACTATAGTCATGAATAAGATCTATTAAAAAAAATGTATTGCAATAACTCTATAAAATATTGCCTATTATGCGGAATAAAGTTCAATTCAAAATCCAATGACATAATTTTTTTTTTTATTACTATATTAACTAACAACTCCTCTTAAAGCAAGTGTTTTTTTTTTTTTATTAAAGTAACGATTTCATTCTTAAAAAAAAAACAAGGCACAAACATCGAATCATTCGTCCGATTATAATAAGGTCGACGAATCAAAACAAACGAAGGCCAAGTTATGTTTGAAAACAATATTCAAATATTTAAACGTAATCAAATAGTCTGTAATATACAGGCAACGACTTGCTAGTAGTCGATCGACTGTTCAAAGCCGAACCCAAACAGGCGCTATCACAGAAATCCTTATAATATTGCCTAATTATTAAGATTTCTGTGGGCGCTATACCTTGTGTTACATAATTATAATTTATTCACCACTGCTTTCAAAACGGTACAGAAAAACATTCTCAGGAATATCGCATGTCTTAGAAACAAAAGTTTTAAGACACATTCCCCTATACTAGTACCTCGAACCCGTTGAACGCTGCGTTTGGTTAATAGTATAGACAGGTCATAAATTAATTTTAAACATTTATAAAAACTTTGATCATTGTTTCTGTAAAATATGAAAAACGTAGTGTGCCGATATATATCTACCACGCGGGACCAGACACGCGTGGTTTCTAACTTTCATTAAAATCGGTTCAGCCGTTTTGGACGAGTTCGAGGATACGCACTGTGACAGGAGAATTATATACATATAATAGAAGATTGAAGTTTGTTACGTGTACAGATATTCCTAGTTACTAATAAGTCACACTCACATGTTACCTGGCCCTCAAGATTCGCACGGTTTTGCATGATTTAAGAAAACATCGAGTTTTCTATGCTATCACCATCATCTGCTTAGCATTTTTAAGGGATGGTTATCAGACTTAAACTTAAGTGGCAGTGGGCGGGGCACATTGCTCGTAGAACCGATAGCCGATGGGGCAATAAAATTCTGGAGTGGCGGCCACGTACCGGAAGAAGCAGTGTAGGGAGGCCCCCAACAAGGTGGACTGATGACCTGGTGAAGGTCACGGGAAGCCAATGGATGCGGACAGCACAAGACCGGTGATCGTGGAAAGCCTTGTCCACTGCTGGACAAAAGCCTCCCCCTGTCAGACTTCCGGGGCTTTGCCGTACCGTACCGACTGTCAAAGGTCCGCGATTGATAGCCAGGACCAACGTTTTACCGTGCTTTCCGAGGCACTGAGTGGTCTTGGATCAGCGATGGTAAGCATAGCTTAACCTAGTCATTACTTAGCCATAAATCCCTCTAAATAGCATATAAAAGTTTATATGGTAGCTTAAAATTTTTACCGATAGGAAATCTCATTAGGCAACACGCCTATTTGTTCGTTGTATTTATTTACTAAATATAAACTTTCCGTGTAAGATAATATTTAATTCATCAATTGTTTTACGAAATTTTCAGAAACATTTGCAATCTAAATTTTTTCTAGTGAAACGTCGTTTGCTAACATTTAACATTTGAGTTCAATAAATCCAGAATCTAATTTAAATAAAAATTCAAGAAGGGCAAGTAAAATGTGCGCTATAGTCGCCCGCTTTTTTTTTTTTTGCAATCACACCGTACATTTTGACAGTGTCTACTGCGTGATTTATTTAAAAGATAGAGATAGGTCCTCGTTTATAATTTGATTAGTAATAGGGTATTCTCCAAATTTTTCAAACTTTTTTAATATGTTCCTTTGTATCTGATTATCATTCATAATTTTTATTTCAGCAAAATACGACAGTTTTATGGTGAAAAAAAATTATCAAAAAATTGTCGTAAAATATACGCGCCAAAACACCGACCGCCATTTTGGTGACGTCATAACAACTAAAATATCCAAACGTCAATTAATGTCAAGTAAACACAAGTTTGTTTGTGGTCTTCTTTTGTGATTGTTTTTATTTAATTTATGAAAGACTAATTAATAATAAAAAACTAAGTAATTAAACGCAAAAAGAAGTAAAATTTTAACTTGACAAATTTGACGCTATTATTGTTTACGTAGGTACCATTGTTGTTTTTCTTGTTATGACGTCATCTCATGGCGGACGGCGTTTTCGGTCACGTGACATACAGATAATAAAAGTTCAATTTTATTTTGGAAATATTAAATTTATCTTAGGTTTTTAAGTATTATCAACATTATTTTTGGATTCCTCGCGTTAAGAACTATACAAATAATATAAGGTTATAATTTATTGTTGATAGATGAGAATAGCCTATTAGGGGAGTTCATATATGTCCATTCCAAAGGGGGAGGGGCAGCTGTTCAACCGCCCTGCGCCCATTTACCTGTGTAAAAGATATGAGAAAGGACAGCGCCTGCGTTGGGCTACTACTACTGATACTAGGCTCCCAAAATTACTCAAATGATTTATCGGGTTATTAGCAAGTAACACGACCTGTAGCTATTTGGCCTTAACAGTGCTGTGACACGGTTATTAAGATTCAAATTTAAAGAAACTGTTTTCCTTTTCAAACAAATCATAAAATGACAATTAAATACACATAAATTCGGTCAGCAACGAACTTACTCAACAATTCTGCACTTCATAATGAATAATTAAACATCTCACACAATCAACACAACACCATAATTATAGAAGTGTAATACACATAACACTTTACCCTTACCGTCTAGAAAATAAGGTCGAAAATCGTATGAAAGCAATTTAACAAAAGACATTAGCTGGATTAGAAACCGTAACGTCCATATGAGAAGTCTTGGTTATCGCAAAGTAACTGTGCATAATAAATTAACTTTTCCCACGTTAGAATGTTCTAGAAAGTATGGCACTTAATTATTTTGTTTGTAAGTAATAAAATGAAAACTTTTTAAGAATTATATTTGTTTTACTGCGCTTACGCATGCAAAGTACTTACATATCTAAAAGCTTCTAATGTTTTAATACTTAGAAGAATGTTGCACAAAAAATCTACAGTTAAAACTCCACGAGTTGACTGAACGGTAAGAGCAGTGGTTAAGCTATTGACTGCTGTGCTGCGAGGTGCGGGTTCGATTCCCGCTTGGAATAAACAAATTGTACCTATCTATATTTATACTAATACATAAAGCTGAAGAGTTTGTTTGTTTGTTTGAACGCGCTAATCTCAGGAACTACTGGTCCGATTTGAAAAATTCTTTTTGTGTTGGATAGCCCATAAATCCAGGAAGGCTTTAGACTATATAACATCACGCTGCGACCAACAGAAGCGGATCATTTAAAAAAAATACACATATCGAAAACTACGCGGGTGAAACCGCGAGGTGCAGCCAGTTACCTATAAACTGTAGTTACGGGTCTGGATGTTTGTGTATGTGAATTTATATGTTTGTAAACGCACCCACGACACAGGGGCAATTGTTAATGTGGGGCAACGTTTTTAAAAAATATAAAAATAATAAAAACTGCTTGATAATCTATACTTTTATACTAATATTAGAAAGAAGTTTTTGTTTGCTTGTTTATATGTGTGTAGAGGATAACTACCGGTCCAACCGATCAATTTAAACAAAAAATAACATGGTGCTTAATCGCGATCCTACCTGATGGTAAGCAGTGATGCAATCATTGATTGGAAGGCGCACTAGTTTATTAAGAGCCTATTCACTCTGACCTTGAAGACATTTAAATTATAATCAGACGAGAAATTTTAACAAATCGTATTGCATTTGATAGCCCAATTCATGAGTAATGTTTTCTACGATCCATAGGTGCTGAGCAAAACATATCAAAGTCAGAAATGTTTTTCTGACTTTTATGTTTTGCTTTAGTGAAAACGAACTAAAAACTCGAGTGGAATGGAAAATTACACGCAAATATAGTCGCGAGGAGAAGATAATATTGTATAATGTATAATTTAATTCTTAGTCTCACTGCAAGGCAATGACCTCGTTTCTTCACAGATCATCAGATCACAGAACAGCACCTTTGTTTTCTCCCGTTCCGCTCCTGCTTCACCCAGAGGTGGAGTGGAAGGGTGTCAGACTTTTACTGACTAATGCCTGTACGCCAGGGACACGGTATCTGTATGTTTTGTTAAACTGTTGTTGTTTTTGGTGTACAATAAAGAATATATGTATAAATCAATAACTATCTCCTTCGAACAATCCTCGGCTCTGACCATACATAATTAAGTATCACTCTATTTATTTAAGTTTTTTTTTAATATAAATTATTAACTAGTGCTTGACCGCCATTTGCCTGATGGTAAGCAGTGATGAAATCGTTGATTGGAAGGCGTACTAGTTTATTAAGAGCCTATTCACCCTAGCCTTGAAGACATGTAAATTATTTCTCTCTTTACAACATTGTTTTAGCAATTTTTTACTTATATTCCACCATTGGAAGAAACTGGTGCCTGAAGGTTTTTGAAGAAACCTGTGTTACAGTTACCAGAAATTTTTATTATAATCAGACGAGAAATTATTAACAAATCTTATTGCGGTTGATGGCCCAATTGATGAGTAATGTTTTCTACGACCCATAGGCATGCTGAGCAAAACATATCAAAATCAGAAAAAGGTAAATTGCGCTAGTTTATTAAGAGACTATTCACTCTAGCCTTAAAGACACTCAAATTGTATTCTGACGGAAACACCACGGCAGGCAAATTGAAATGTGAATCATTATGAAGGATTTTGCTAATCCTAGATTGTCTGTAAAAGATCGCTCTTAGCGATAAGACCGCCCATTGTGTCGCCCTTTGTAAAATCTTTATATTTATGTTCTGTAATCTATATGGTCTACATAATAAAGAGTATTCTGTTCTATTCTTCATATGTCCGAGAAATGGGTCCTATTGATTCATTTAAATTTTGCAAATCGAATCTTGGACCGAATGTATGGCTCAACTAGATTTTTTCACGACCTTATTTGTATACCTGTATTCTGGTTAATAAATAACTTGATTTGATTTGGTGGCGCCAAACAAATACGTAGCCGAATTCTGGTACGACGCCATTTAAATTACTAACAACACGCTAAGAAGATAGAGAAAATTATACAATTTTACATTAAACCTACCTATATCATTGACATACTGATTCTCGTAATACTAATAAACTCTATATTTTAGATAACAAAAAAATATATTTAGAAAGTTCTATAATTACAGTAAAATCCTGTATAGCAAATAAATATCATCTATACTAATATATAAAGCTGAAGAGTTTGTTTGTTTGTTTGTTTTTTTGTACCGCGTACATCGAGGGACTGGAACAATCTGCCGGCGGCGGTGTTTCCGTCGGACTACAATTTGAGTGTCTTCAAGGCTAGAGTGAATAGGCTCTTAATAAACTAGTGCGCTTTACCATCAACGATTGCGTCACTGCTTACCATCAGGCGGGATTGCGGTCAAGCGCTAATTTATAAATTAATAAAAAAAAAAAAAAAGAACTCCTTAATCTCAGAAACTACTGGTCCGATTACAAAAAAATATTTTGCGTTGGATAGCCCATTAATCCAGGAAAGCTTTAGGCTATATAACATCACGCTCCGACCAATAGGAGCGGGGCATATAAAAAAAACACAATGAGTTTAGATAAACTTACGCGGGTGAAACCGCCAGGCTCAGCTAGTAATAAATAAATGCATCTAAAAAAATGTACCTATCCTAATCCGCGATTTAAACTTCATAAAGAGTTCGCCTATTATCTATTATCTTCAAGCTGGAACATTAACTTGTCATTCTATCTTTACTTTGGAAACACCTGTCACATCTTCACACACCCTCTGAGCAACCAGCCTACAAAAGCCGTTGAATTGGCAAGAATTTCAAAATTAATTAACCCATAATTATACGTACGGACATACATCAAATACCTTAACTAACCATTAATATGTACTGTTCAACAATGTAAATAACGCAATGAATATTGTTGAACTGTCAAAATGAAACCCATTTGCAACTGATAATATGTTAACGCAATTACCCTACAGTTCAGTTTCGGCATTTAATAAAAGAGTAGCATAACGATACATCCATACAAACTTTCGCATTTATAATAAAAGAAATAATATAAGTTACTTGGCTTCATTCTACGCTTTACATTAGCACAAACAGCTCACATAGAACAATATGAATGAAGGCAAATTCCTAAGGCTTTTCCAAGAATTCATCTATACACATACTACAAAGATATCACCCATAACATCGAACAAAACACGCGTGGAATGTAACCAGCAAAATATTCCATATAGCCTCGCCACACAACCGCAAATCTACACCAGCACACCCTAAACTATATTCTATAACTATAACATTAAAATTCACAATCACTTAATCATTAACATTGTGTATTACGTCTATAAGTACTACCCTTATCAGTGTATTCAATAAACAGTACTGCAGTAACAAAGATAGTCTCTGATGTGTGTGTATCTATGGTACACTTAGAAAGATGAATTAATGTTACTAATGATTATAAATCTTTAAATACGTAACTGTTATGGTCACGAATCAAAATTTTGTTCATGATACAACATGATACTGCCCTGCACCGTAAATAATACACTATTACCCACAATTTGAACCATTTTGCTATTCCAATACTCCATATGTTCTAAAAATATGTCCGCTTAATAACGTAAATATTGTTGTTGAAAAAACAATTTGTTTTTTTTTTTTCACTTTATTGAAAAAAAACTTAGCGTCGTTGTTTTTTTTCTAAATTTGGTTTTTTTCTAGCCTACGTTTTAGTTCAATTATAAATAAATCAACATATTATTTATTAATAATTCACAACTTCCAACATTAAATCACAAATCACGACTCAATTTTATTTTATTTTTTCAATTGTTGTTGTATATCAATGAACGTTGCCAATATTTTTTATGAAATTTTGGTAATATTTTATCAGAAAAGTACCGCAGGTTCAAGAATAAACCTAGGACTCTATTATGTACTCTTAAGTATTAATTATATAACGGCAAATGTCATAACAGTTTCAGATTTCAAGCTCTTGAAAAAAATAAGGGTCCAGAAAAAAACTTTTTTTTCAAAGTTTTTTTTTTACATTAGAAAAAAAACGGTTTTTTGCAACACTATGTTGAGCTGTCAAAATGATACAAATTGCTTCTGATAGTATATGTAATTTTCATCAGGGTAATTGGGTTGTATCCTAAAAAATAATTTTATGTCCATCAGATAGATTTGTAAAAAAAATTTAACACGTATTTTTTAATTTTTCTTTCATTCAAATACTTCGGAAGATATGTTGATTTTAAATGTCGCATGACGTCACGCCGTGTACCGAAATATACCACAGCGTGATGTAATTAGCCCCCACTCCGTAACTTTAATACGCTATATCTCAGTAGTTTTTGGTAATTTCGAATAAATAAAAAATACGGGTCTTAATTTTTTTTGTTATTGAAAATTGCAAAAAAAAATGTGCAATGTTCAGTGGTTACCAGATTTACCAGTACTTAGGTATATAGCCAGCTTTAGTCATATCCCGCGATATGTCGCGATAATTTCAACCGGGTGATGATAAGGTACTAATTGAATGTACCAAGTTCCACCATTATAGTGGTTTAGATAACATCTGACGTCATTCGTGTTGGGAAGTTTGATAGTGGAATTGATAGTATTATTTTGAAAATGTAATGAAACAATATGGTTTTGTTTTATATAGATATACTTTTGTTCAATTTAACACTTGGAGTTTGTAATGATGTGAATAAATGAGGATAAAACAATGTATTCTGTTGGGTTACACAAAGTTAAGACTTGAAATAACAGTGTCACATCACTGACGCAGAACTGTCGGGATCGCGAACACTGACTGCACACGATTACGCTAAAAGTGAATTAGATGGAAAACATGAAGCTGATAAAGAATTACATGGAAAGTCATCTTCTACTTCATCATCATCATCAACTTTTTTATCGTCCCACTGCTGGACGCATGTCTCCTCTCATACAGAGAAGGATTGAGCGTAATCACCACGCTTGCTCAATGCGGGTTGGCGAAGTCTGAGTCCAGGTTTCTTCAAGATGTTTTCCTTCACCTTCAGTCATTGGTGTCCAAGATATACTTAGAAAGTACATATAACTTTAGAAAAGTTACATTGGTACTTGCCTGACTTGGAATCGAACCAGCGCACTCAAACTTGAGAGCTGGTGTTTTAACCACTGGGCCACCACGACATTACATCTTCTACTTGTTTTTTTCCTAATTATGTCGGTGTTAGCAGTTGGTAAAAGGCTGGTGAATGCTATGCGAAACCTGTACCCCCGGCCATGGGTTGGCATGGAACACCGCGGTGGTTTAGCCAAATTCACGGAATATCTCTCTGTCACCTCACGAAGGTGAAAGTCAATGAGGATTTCCACAACGACACCAAAGAAAGGCAGATGACACAGACTAGTTACCGAATGTCAACTATATTCGGTTGGTAGTCCGTATGCCGAAGACCAGTATTTTTCATGGATCGACTTATTATCTGACTTCCACCATCCAGTTACTGAGTGGCCATAATACCTCGAAGTAAGGCATGTGGTCAGAAAACCAATTCTCGTAATTAAAAATGTTCAAGGTCTAGTCGCAATCTCATTTCGACGACAATTAATGACAATAATTTGTCAAAGATGTAGGGAAATTGGAGGATTTTTAAGAGTCATAATGAAATTAGCAAGTCTACTATTTTTGTAAATTTGTCATTCCAACACGACTCCATTATCATTGTGCTAAAAGTTCGTAATCTGTTAAATTCATAATTATCGATCAATTATCGGTCAGACGTCTCGTAATGGAATGGTGATAGAATGACCTCGCTGTATTGCCATTATTATAAAACCCGTTAGTAGAAATGATTTTCTAAAAACACCTCAATTTAAACAATTGTCAAAATTAAGCCCATTGGCTACTGATATAGTGTTACGCAATTTCCCTGCAGATTGATGGACCCATGCGTGTTTCACTTTTTAGTCATTTCTATTTAAATCACTTTCCGTTCTTCTTCTTCTTCTTCTTCAGCCTATGGATGTCCACTGCTGGACAAAGGCCTCCCCCAAGGCTTTCCATAATGACCGGTCTTGTGTTGCCCGCATTCATCGGCTTCCCGCAACCTGCACCAGATCACCGGTCCACCTTGTTAGGGGCCTCCCTACGCTGCGTCTTCCAGTACGTGGCCACCACTCCAGAACCTTACTGCCCCATCGGCCATCGGTTCTACGAGCTATGTGTCCTGCCCACTGCGACTTAAGTTTAGCGACTCGAAGAGCTATGTCGGTGACTTTGGTTCTTGTGTGGATCTCCTCATTTCTGATTCGATCACGCAGAGAAACTCCGAGCATAGCTCTTTGCATTGCAATTTGTGTGACTCTGAGCCTTCGTATGAGGCTCACTTTCCGTTCAATTGAAGATATAAGCCATCAAAATGAACAAAACAAGGGATCTCCGCAGCGGATTCGAAATAAACAAACTGTTTAATTATCTATAGTATGTTAACAACAACATGTGTATATGTTTACAAGCATGGCGGCAAACTACTAGAACATATTTCCTTTGAACCAGATCATATTCCGTCACGTAATATTACCCGAGGCACGGATGAGAAATTATACTGTAGTATTTTTCATGCACTCCATTTTCAATGCACCGCATACTGCCTAGAGTTCAAAATCCAAGTGCGGATTTTTGACGTGTTGGGATGCGTTCTGATGGATTTTCAATGTTCTACTGAACACCGACAGTTGAAAATTCAGTGCACGATAAAATCCCTCGGCGATATTTTTGCATCAATTATTGACAAGTTCTTAGAATACAATTAATCTTATTAGATAGACATTCACATCCGTTACTCGATATGTATTACGTCTGAGCAATGAAGTTACAGTTACAGCATTGACGTCTATCTTTACCTAGTTTCATAACAATAATGTTATTAATGCCTACTCAAACAAAGTCTGTGATGGCCACGAAGTGTTAAATACAACACCTGGCAACTTTGGATTCGGTAGTGAGGTGGGCGAAGAGGGTTATAGGTAACCCAGATCTCTTAACCAATCTCCAAAGTTGGGAGCACAGGCGTATATGCATAGTGCCTTCAAGGGTAGAGTGTGTAGACTCTTCATAAACTAGTGCACTTTACCGTCAACGAGTTCAACACTACTTACCATCAGGCGGGATCTCGATTAAGTACTAGTTTATAAAGTAAAAAAAAGTATGTTGAGGCATTTTCATTCTATATATATATAAAACTTTCAAAGTCTAGTCGCAACCAATGGCAAAAATATCAGTAGTGAGACAGCCTGGGCGTCCTTGCGGATTTCACACTCTTGCCAAAATAAAAAAAAAATACAAAAATATAGAGGTATTTTTGACAGGTTCAGATTGAGGTTAGACTGAACATTCTAAACGTTACGAGCATTGCCCCTCTGATTTCTTCAACGCTTCACTGAACCGCACCTGACTGATTCCACTAACCATATTGAAACGAAGATGATTTTGTTCGGTGCAAGAGTTTATTAATTACTTCGTGGTGGCTACCACAGGTGACGACTTTTGTAACATACGCTTTCGGTCACGCTCCTAAAGATTTCAAAGGAAATTTGTAATACGTCAACTGATATTATTTCAAAAAGTTGAGTTTGAGCTGACACACACATTGTGTTTGCTTGTTTGTTTCTTCTTCGCGTCAAAACCACTGAACAAAGTGTGAAATTTGACACACTGATAGTTTATAGCCAAGATCTTAAAACTGGTTGTGGTGTTCACTATAATCACTTACAGAGCTTTGAGGTTTGGAGTAAAACCACCGAATTATCAGTAAGTAAACACAGCTTAAAGGACACGTTTTACTCGGTGGTAGGCCATAACATCGGCCGCCGGCAGAAGTTACCACCCACCAGACAAAGTCTTGCCGCCAAGCGATTTGTCGTGTTCCGGCATGATATCTGGTGAAGCCGTACAGAGGACGGGTCTGAGCAGTTGTATTGCGATGTGTGCCGGGTACGATGCGCCAAATGTTGTTGTGTTGGGAGTTTGGTCGGAAGGGTCTTCAGATCAATCTCCCTTTGGCGCAGCATCGTCGGTCGTGTTGTTGGGTTTAACATTGCATCACCTCGCTCAACTGCCATGTTCCTTCCTATTCGCTCAGTTTTTCTGAGTGAATAGGCTCTTAATAAACTAGCGCGCTTTACCATCAACGATCGCATCACTGCTTACCATCAGGCGGGATTGCGGTCAAGCGCTAGTTTATAATTATTAAAAAAAAAGTCTAGTTTAGACGTGACCGCGCATGTATTGAAGTATTAAGTGGTGTGATACATTCAATTGTACAGACATCACAATGGTTATAATCTATCAATCATACAGAACTATCCGTCTAATTTCATATACCGTTCACGACCAAGAAGACTTAAGGCCTATGCCATTGGTTCTGGTTGGCGCTTGTAGATTCGTTTACCTGACAATCGTTTCCGACCGTCAGAAGCCCGAAAGTCTGACAACCAAGGAGTATCATATTACCAAGGGATGTGGTTGAGAGCAGCGATGGCCCTTTGGTCGTGACTTAGAAATGGTGGTATGTTCGAAAAACGTCAGACGCATTACTTTGTGGGAATAATTTCATCACTACTGCTCTCTTAATAGTGAAGGAAAACAGCGTGAGGACGTGGGACCGGCGTGTACTAGAGCCTAAAACTTCGAAGACATGTGATATCTACCAACCCGTACTGGACGAGCGTGATAGATTCGACCCACTCCCTCTCACCGAGAGGAGGCCTGTATCCCAGGAGTGGGAACAGCATAGGCTGGTTGTGATGAGGTTTCCCACCTACATATGTTTTCCCACCTACGTATGTTTTCCCACTTACGTATGTATTCCCACCTACGTATGTTTGTTGACTTTTAAAACTATGATAAAAAAGCACTTCCTCTCTCTTTAAACATATTATTATATTTTATGTGCTCTTGTATGATATTTATTAATTAGATGTATAAATTTATTTAAACTAGCATGATACACTTAACGTATATATTTATTGTATAATCTATGTAAATAGTACACTGTAGACTACCTACACTATTTCCTTATCCTACCCCTTAGAATTCCATCCAAAGGTTGTTTGTAAAAGATCGCTCTTAGCGATAAGATCGCCCATTGTGTCACCCTTTGTAAAATATTTTTATTTATGTTCTGTAATCTATATGGTGTACATAATAAAAAAGTATTCTATTCTATGTTTGGGAACATACACGTACATATGAAGGGATAATTAGGAAAAGGCTGTGCAGATATTGTGCTTGCTATGAAACGTTAGACCTTTACTAATGTAGGAGAATGCAAATTGACCATCACAAATCGAGGACGTTATCGGAATTTAGCTTTTGATTTTAAAATGAAAAACTAAATAAAAAGTCATTTCAAATGTCATAAAACTTGTATATTTTGCAGCTTACCTCATAATAACCTGTCTACAATATGATGATAATATTTATTGCAAAATTATACAAAAAAAATATCAATATCATGATGAGATTTTTTTCTAATAATAAGTTCGTTCGGGAGGTTTGAAGGAAGTTGTGGCGAAGTAATAATCGATGAAGTTAAGTAATAATCGATGAAGTTAAGTAGTAATCGATGAAGTTAAGTATTAATCAATGAAGTTAAGTAATAATCAATGAATTTAAGTAATAATCGATGAAGTTAAGTAATAATTGATGAATTTAAGCTACACTTGTCGCGGTTGATCTTTGGATGGGTGGACATCTTTATATAATAATGGTATTTATTTATAGTAATAATGATACATGGTTATTTGCAGTACATGAAGGGCTAATACATTCTAGAAACAGAATATAACAAAGAACATGTAGTACATACAAATATCTCTGATAGATCTGTGTTAAGGAGAAACAGATTCCACTCCCTAGCAGAGTAACAATAACATTGCAGGTTTTTGAGTATATATTATAACCAAGATGCCTCCGAGCCTGGGAAAGCACGTTAAGATTTCCCAGATTGATCCCGACTGACATTCGTTGATTTTTCACAATCGTTAGGGGGTCAGATGCTATCATTGAAGGCAAGTTATTTTGAAAACTAAACGCACATACTAAATGTGCGTCTTACTTTCTTAAAATTGGCTATTAATCATTTAATAACAAATTTTCTGAGTAACATTTGTGAAACGATTCTCGGTGGTAGGCCATAACATCGAATGCCGACAGAAGTTACTACCCACCAGCAGGGGCGTGCACAGAGATTTTCTTGAAGGTATGCATAGATATACCTACTACCCAAATCTCTGTGCTTATATATGGTAAAACTTAAAAAACGTAACGTAGACGTAGTTTCAATTTAACATAGTCGCGTACTTTTTCGCATGTCAACATTGAATTGATGTTTGTGCGTGGCTACAATGAACATCTAAGTATGTGATTGATGATAAGAACAAGTCAAATAAATGATATACGTGGGGTGTTAGGTATTTTTTTTTTTGCCCAAATGAATACAATGAAATCATCATCTCAGGGTTAATACCAGTCGCATCCAAAGCTTTGGAATCTGGGGTCCGCTTTTCCAGTCTAATTGCTGATTTTGGCAAAATTTCAACATTTTCCGTGAAGCGACTGCCGTCTGACTTGTGGGCTCCAACAACCCGTAACGACTGCCACTAGATGTTCGTATGGCAACCGAAACCAACGGCTTAACGGGCTTTCCGAGGCACGACCAGACCAGTGCAAATATTCATATTCATGCATACAAATATTTACACTGCGCGAGGATCGAACCCGCGCCTCCTTACGCAGCGACCGCGTTCGCTACCGCTACGCCATGCAGGCTGTCAAAATACAATGAAATGGTATTACTAACTGAACTGTAAATAAGTAATAATTTATTTCTCAAAAAACTAAAAAAATATATTTTACTATCTATAAATTAAATCAACGCGCCTATCTATTTTTAAATAACTCTGTAAAAATTAAATATATATAAGATCGTTGTGAAATCGCTAAAAGTTCTTTTAAAATGGAAATATAGACAAATCTTTCATAAATATGCGTAATGCACTACTCATTGGAATCATAACTATTAAATTTTGCTAATTTGTAAACTCCAGGAAAATTATTACAATATAAAGTATAGTATTGAAATTCAAAAGCAAGTAGGTTGAAAAACTTAAGGTCTTTTAAGTTTTTATAATGACGAACTGTCAATGCCGTGTTTTAAAATAATATACCTACACGAGAAACAAAACAATTTATTTGTGTGTACACACTACACAGCCTGCTAACCACATATAATTATCATAATACTTTTTATAAAGACAACCTTTCTTTTGTGTTAAACCAAAAACTCTAAAATAAATGAATATTTAATTCCGCTTAAAACAACCAATATTGAAACAACATAAGCTGCTAAAATAAAAAGGTATTTGAACGAACAACAATCATGCTATATTTCTGAACTTCTTAAATTCGTCGCATTATTAGAAGCTGTGCTTATCGTGCCCTTAAAAGTCAATGAAATTTCACGCACACGTACACAACAATTTAGGCACACAAGCAAATAATTTTATACACAGACAGATATGGAAGAGGCACATTTTGTTTGTGCTTACGGCCGCTACGAGAAGTGGCGCGGCCGTCGCGACGAAGGCCAGTGATATTTCGTAGTTAGCACTAGGCCCAATAGATGGCAGTGTTCTCACTAACTGATTAACAAAGTCTTTCAGTTTTAAGTTTGTAGTATATAAATTATTATATATTTTTTTAGAAAACTATTAGGGTATGCAGAGCTTTTCTGCTTGTATGGAGCGCACGCGCCTGCCCACCAGACAAAGTCTTACTGTCGAGCGATTCGTCGTGTTCCGGCATTTACGGAGGACGGGTCTGAGCAGTTGTGTTGCGATGTGTGCCGGTTACGAAGGACCAAAATATTGTTGTGTCGGGAGTTTGGTCGTGGAGGGTCTCCAGATCAATCTCCCTCTGGTGCAGCATCGTTGGTCTTGCTGTTGGATTTAACTTTGCATTACCTTGCTCAACTGTCGTCTTCCTTCCTATTCACTAAGTTTTTTGAGTGAATAGGCTCTTAATAGCTAGCGCGCTAAACCAGCAAAGATTGCATCACTGCTTACCACCAGGCGGGATCACAGTCAAGCACTAGTTTACAGTTATTTAAAAAAATGGATTTCTTCAATGCACGTAACTATGTAAAACGAACTTTTTGGTTTTACGGTTTCAACAGTTTATGAATGGTTTCAACTCCGACCTAAAACTTCTTAGTAGAGGGCCGTTGCTACAGAGTCACGAATAATAATGTACTTACTAAACTTATGTCCAAGCGATAACAGGAAACATCATCATCTCAGCCACATGAAGTCCACAGCTGGTTATAGGCCTCTCCCAAGGATTTCCAAATGAACGGTTGGACGCGGCCGGCATTCAGCGCTTGCCTGCGATTTTGTTCAGATCATCCGACCACCTAGTCGGTGGGCGTCCGACACTGCGCTTGCCGGTACGTGGTCGCCATTTATTATTCCTGTAATGTACCGGCATTACAGGAATGGCCATAGCAAAACCTAATACATAACCGTATTTAGTGCATGCAATGTACGGGTAACGGAATGAGTAACATTATCTACCTACGTCTAAGTCATCGACACTTGCGGAAAACCGCCTACGTTCGTTTGACGTCAATGGGGCTAATAATCCTTTAGGAATGATGGCAATGTCCGCACCTGATGATACCTGTGTACGTCACAGCACTCGAGTACATTCATAAAGCAATAAACAGTCTCCGGCCATACCGTCTTAAGGGGGACGCGTCAAGGTATTCTGCGAACTCCAATATTTCTTATTTTTTTTTTTTTTGCTTTTTGCAAGTCATTGTCCAGTTGTGTGAAAATAAAATTTGAACAACGACCTCACGATACCAGCTAATATACACTATTACAGAATTGTAATCTACATAATCATTAATACAAGTCTCTTAGTAGTTAGAATTGACCTCAAATGTCGTGGTTTTAAGAAATTGTCAGTGAGTAACTTGAACTTAGATTGTGGCTGGAAAGGGCTGGGCTGGAAAAGCTGGGTATAATTATTATAATTCTGTTAGTTCATAACTGTTATGGTGGCGAAAAATACATTGATCCACTAAAGCACGCAATTCGCACTTACCCGCAAATTGCATTGACCGCGATCTACCTTAGCCCTTTAACCTTAAAAGAATAGACGCCAACGCACTACAATTTCAGAAATTTCTTTAATCAATCAACCTTTTTGCTCTCACAATAATCAATATCTGGCTGATGGCTATCTGTACGTTCAGTTTATTTTAGCAAGTCGGCTATGTGAACAATCTCGGAATCTCCTTAAGTAGATATTTGCATACCAGTATACATTGAATTTAAATAAAATGAATAAATAAAAATAAAATAACGGTTTTTTTTTAAATAAATGAAGGTTTACTTTATTAAATGTATAAAATGGTTGGCAATTTATAACTGTTTATTTGTTAAATGTTTTGTGTGTGTTTTATAACTGGGTCCCTAGTCTGCTATTACAATAGTGTAGAATGGTCGATCAGTGATCTCATAATGATAGATTTTGACAATTTTTGTAATCTACTAACAAAATGGCGTCATTATGACTTACCAGTGGTCAATCACTGACATCACATTCCATATTAATAAACGTTCAAATTGAGTAGTATTTTTTACAAAATCATTTCTACTAACGGGTTTTATAATAATGTCAATCCGGCAAAGTCATTCTATTACGAGACAACGGACCGATAATTGATCGATCATTATTAACTTAGTAGATTACGAACTTTTGGCCCAATGACAATGGAATCGTGTTGGAATGACAAGTTTATAAAAATATCAGACCTGATCTATTAAAGATACATCGACATCGATAAAATCTAAATATCAAGCAGCTTCATCGTGGCCATTAGCGTACCCTTTTCAGAATTATCTTGGAGTTGACTTCCAGTCTAACCAGATACGGCTAACTAGACGTGTTTTACACTGGAATTGCCTTTCCAACATTCTCAGCGCAGCTACCGGGTAAGATGCCACATTGTAGCTTATCCATTTTAAGATAATATACAGATATTGCCGAACCAAGAACATTTAACAATATATTAATTTATTTTAAACTTTTTTTTATAAATTACAACTAGTGCTTGACCGCAATTCCGCTTGGATGGTAAACAGTAGGCCTAGTATGAGTTTTCATTACGAAACTCGTTCGTCGATATCGAGCGCGTTTGACTCAGCGATTGGCCCGCTTCAAGGTCGTAAGAACTCTCAACCAATGAGACCGCCAAACGGGCTCGATATCAACGATCGAGTTTCGTATTGAAAACTCATACTAGGCCTACAGTGATGTAATCGTTGATGATAAAGCGCACTAGTTTATTAAAAGCCTATTCACTCTAGCCTTGAAGACACTCAAATTGTAGTCAGACGGAAACATCGTAGCAGTCATTCGTCGCATCATTTTAAACTAGCAAAGCCTCACGCTTTTTCTCGCTTATGTTTGAATCCTGTCAGAATCTTCATCTCAGCGTTAATCTCAGTCGTATCCGAAGCTTTTCAGCTTTGGAGTCTAGGGTCCGCTTTACCAGTCTAACTGCTCATTTTGGCTAAACTTCGATATTTTCCATGAAGCGACTGCCGTCTGACCTCCACAACCCGAAGGCGATATCGAAGCATTGCAGTTAGACCAATTGTAGGACTTTTGAGGGCTCCAACAACCCGTAACGACAGCCATTAGATGTTCGTATGGCAACCGGGACCAACGGGTTAACGTGCTTCCCGGCACGACCAGACCAGTGCAAATATTCATATTCATGCATCAAATATTTGCACTGCGCGTTGATCGAACCCGCGCCTCCTTGCGCAGCGGCCGCGTCCGCTAGCGCTACGCCACAGAGGCTGTCGTTTAATACTGTCAGAATATCGGGTTAATATAAGTAAGTAATATTTAGCGTTAATCCCGCTTATAAACTAAGCCTGTTTGCGAAATTTGATGCAAATCTGTTTATGACTTTTTGCGTGAAAGAGCATCATCCATCCATCCTCAGAAAGCTTTGTGTGGAGGCATGAGGAACAGGGAGTAAAGCTCGCTCATCCTCCATAAAAAAGGGAGGATCCTCCAACCAGACGGGTGTTATGTCTGGCGGGCACTTGCCCAATGGTTGAAATTGGCAAGTTGTATGTATGCTAATGGCACGGTAAACTCTCATTGCGAGATGTAGAATTCGTGTGACGTCAGTATGACGCGTCGTTCATTTTGTGGCGTTTGTAGGTACCGCTACATCACTCCCCTCCGGAGACCGGAGGTCGATAGTGGGCTGAGTCTTGTATCTTGTGATTCTTGCTAGGCCAGCTGAGGTTCCAGTGAATCGGAACCGGTTGCCGCGTAGTTCACGGTGAGTCGGAACTGTCTTTGAAGATTCCCCAGTGAGTCGGGGTGGTGGGGCGCTGCGTTGTACTCCAGTGCGTCGGATGTCGTACAGCGCCGGGTTGAGGCTGCGTCGAGGTTGCTGATGGGGTTGAGGGTGATGACCAGGTATGCGCGGTCGCTGCATGCTTGTGGTCAGGATACCCGTTGAAGAAGTGGGTGCTGGCTGGGTAGGTGATTCGCCGATGAAGTTTGCAGGAGTGATGATGATGACGTCACGCTCAAGTTGTTGCACGAAGGCTGCGCTGGCGTTCATGCTCGGGGTCACCATTGTGGAGGCATGAGGAACAGGGAGTAAAGTTCACTCATCCTCCATAGAAAAGGGAGGATCCTCCAACCAGACGGGTGTTATGTCTGGCGGGCACTTGCCCAATGGTTGAAATTGGCAAGTTGTATGTATGCTAATTGCACGGTAAACTCTGATTGCGAGATGTAGAATTCGTGTGACGTCAGTATGACGCGTCGTTCATTTTGTGGCGTTTGTAGGTACCGCTACACTTTGCATTTATTTTACTTTGGATTACTCCATACTCAAAAATATAGGTCGAATCCTTCCCATAGAGAGAGGGGAACTCATCCCAGTCTGATTATGCTACGTAAATAGACGTTCATAGTACCTACTTTAACCCAGGGCCTCAGCCAAAAGTCTAGCCAAATCCATATACAGGCAGAATAGAAAGATAAAACAACATTATCAAATATGCACCACAATCAATTTTTTGCAAACCAGTATAACAAGTATTTTTTATACCATAAACAAGATTCAGTGCGTAGGATTAGACATTTAACATCATCTCTTCAGTTTAGTGCGTCATAGATAAAGTTTTTTTTATTTTTAAGATCATTAATTCAAATGTCACAATCGTCATAAACTATAAATAAACAGAATCACGTTTAAAAAATATACTAACTAGTCTAATATTATCGAAAATGAACGGTGCATTCCTAAAACAAGTCACCTACTCGCTTTCAACCACACTAAAAATAGAAAGGTAACAATCATAATTATGATAAGTGTGATAATATCATCATACCAGTGTGATCACGTGCGCTAAGAGATAGATACAACATGGTTTCACGTAACATAATTATGATATCTATCTCAATGAGAAAATATGTATCTGTTCCCAAGCTTTTTTGTTCCACTGAAACCACAAAATCTTCAAATAAAGTTCCTTCCAACAGATGATTATAAGTGACAAGTAATACATTACGTCAATATTATAGTAATGAATTAATGATAGACTTGTAGCTAAGTACTAACAGCAGCAAGGGTCGGTCGATCCGCAGGGTAATTGTGAAAACTACTATCAGTAGCAATGGGTATATAATTTTGAGGTTTAAGCAACATTCATTGCGGTATCAACGTTGATAAGCAGACATATTTAAGGAACTTATGGAGAAATGGACTAGCAATTGGCTTAAAAATGATCCGAATTGACAGTAATAGCGTGTTACGCAATTTGGGTGCAGGTTAAGGTACAGTTTCTACGGTAGGCCCGTGTATGGGTGACCCATCCATCCATGTCTTGGAACTCACGTTAAGCTTTCAGTGCCGGCTACCATTCGTGTAATTTTGACAATCATTACAGACTAATGCCTGTTACAGATGCAGAGCTATCATTACAGGCATTAGCCTGTAATTACTGTCAAAGATACACAAATATATGGCCATATTTTTTTTTTAATCAAGGTATTATTATTACGTAACCCTGGTTACCATGGCCGTACCCAGCTTCTAGCCTAGGGGGGTCAAGTCAGGTCTACAAGTCAAGTTTTTAGAGTAAGTAATCATAATAAAAAATACATAAAAACATTTAAAAATATTAAAAAAATAGTGTTCCACCGATGACGGGAGCAGGGTCCAAGCTACCGGTGGTTAGGGCTCCAGAGACAGGAACCTCCTCACTATGCGGGCCGTATCGAGGAGTTACTGCCTTTTTAATCAGGCCCTTGATCCGACTGCCTAACGAGAGCCTCAATAGATGATGGTCGAGGCTCTTGGCGATCAAACCATTGGCCGATACGACAAACAATTTTACTAGTCAATCATATATACTCAATGATCTTTTTTAATGTTACAGTGAGCAGTGGCCTATGGGGCAGAGGAGGTCTTGAATGGCGACCACGTACCGCCAAGCGCAACGTCGGACACCCACAGACTAGGTAGTCGGATGACCTGACCAAAATGCAGGCCGCGTCCAACCGTTCTTTATGGAAATAGGGAGGCCTATCTCCAGCAGTGGACTTCATGCGGCTGACATGATGATGATGAATGCAACAGTCTCTTTTAATGTCCAGCTGAATAATAGTCTTTCATGAAACAACTGCCTATCTGGACTACTTTTCTTTTCCTTTCCTCTCTGTCTAACTACTTACTTATACTTTTAAAATTATTGATGCCGTCGATATTCTAAAACGTAAACAAATGCTTTAAATCCACAAAAATGATCTCATTTTCAGAATATATTAAAGGATTTTTTCTTTGGCATGAGCTACATAATAACTAAAAGGCAATGTTCATTACTTTAACAATACCTACACGTTTCCTCATGTAACCTTAAAAATTCCGGCGCAAACCGTCTGGGGCGTCAACGAGCAAATCAACGCGCGTTGGCTTCGCTTACAAGATGAGTGGTCAATTGGAGATAACTGCGAACCAACGGATGGATTCACTTTTATATTCCTGTCTGCATACTGATGCCTAGAGTCTACGTAACAGAAATAAACGACACTTATCTCAATATGGATGTGTCTCGCGTGTATTCAAGATGAGAATACTGATACTCTAGCACATTCTGTAGGATATCATAACGGGCATTCTATGTAGGTTACAATTTCTGAGTTTTTACTTAAAGCTAAAATGATTGACTTATATTTACAGCACCCTACTTGTGCACTATATCCCCATACACACACCCTACATACACTATTACCATCAATTTGAATAATGTTTAAGCATATTGCTAATTCATTGCTCTATATGTTAGAACACGATGTCTACTCAACAACGTAAATAAGTAAATAACTTTTTTTTTTATGTGACATAACCCGCCACACATTTTCCCACCCACTGCAACTCCTGAAAGCCAGAATCAACAGTGGAGACCGCCAGAAAAACGCCGAGCAATGAAGCTCGACGAGTCCCGGAAAAACGATTCAACTGTCTTGGGTCCCGCAACGAATATATCAGAAAATAATAGCGGAGGAGTAAGAAAAAAGATAGTTTTTCCACTTCCCTCCATAACAAGCAGGAGACAGAACAGAACTAGGCCAATCGGCACAAAGGTACATTATTGCAACTGGGAGAAGCCCAGATTGCCAAGCACCACGGAATAAAATTTGATTAAGTTAATGGGTCCTAAATAGGTTTTTATTTTTACTGTATTACCGGTTTGGTGCTACTTTTAATTGTTTGTTGCATCGGGTGACGTCTGTACGTCGACGCCGGCTGTCGCTGAAAACCAGCGCTGGGCTCTGTTTTTGCATAGAGTCGCAGCATAATGCTGAGCGACAGCCGTTTTGCGTGGATGTGACGCATGTTTCCCTCAACTATTTCTTATTTTTTATGTTTTTGTAAACTCTTGCGTCATGTTTATTGCAAATAAATGTTTTTCTTTCTTTCTTTCTTTCTTTACAAATGATTCCAATAATAGGTATGGCAAAAGCGCCTGAACGCACGGAAATTGGTTCTAGTTTCTACAAGGTCCGTATAATAAACGAATCTGGATGTAACTTGACTAAATAACTGCTAAAATGTAACCCAGTGCTGCTGATAGTGTGGTATGCAATTGTCCTGCAGGATGGCAGATTCCTGACCGTAGAAATTTTAGACCATAGACTTATTTACAAGTACCTCGCAGGCCCCCGACTGAGCCGAGCTGACTGTTTTATGTGAATCGATAGCTTTTCACAACTAAAAAGTGAAACAAAAGTCGGTGGCAAAAAACGAAAATACAAAAAAAAGGACAACGACTTCCGAAATTAGTTACTTTTTTAACCGACTTCAAAAAGGAGGACATCAGGGTTTGATTGTGGAAGACCAGAGAAATCAAGGGGAACTTTCAAAAATCGTAGGGGCAACCAGTGCGTTTGTAACTTTTTTCATTAAGTATTTTAGCGTCAGCATCCAATCTAACCGGATGCAGCTGAACAGTACTTTTCACAACTAAAAAGTGTAAAATAAACAACCGACTTCCAAAAAACACTACAAAGTGAAAAATAACTAATTTCGGAAGTCAGTGTCAAAAACTAATATACAAAATTCAAAGACATGTTTTTTTTTTGTAAAAAAAGTTTTTATCAATGTGTCGTGTTGTTTTTTTTTTAAGGCAGTGGTATTTTTGTATTATTTTTTATAATAACCGACGTCAGAATGCATATGTAATTAAATAAAACAATGTAATTTTATAAAACATGCTGAATTCATGATAAACCGGTTGTGCGTCGATGAAACAACCTGTATTCTCAATACTGTTTACTGTATTTTATTTAAAGTTCGTTAACACATTGACATGCAAGGGTATCTAATGGAACAAAATAGAGAACTTTCTTTTTTAAAGTAAGTTGAAAAATAAGAAATGTTGGATTTTTTGCAGTAGATCCGACCAATAAGAAAAGCCAAAACTTACTGAAAAAAAAATATCTTTCAAAATCCTTTTTTCAATAATGGGGATGTATCCAAGATATGAAAAACAAAAAAAAAAAATTTGTCCGTCTTATAGATAATAAAAAAAAATTAAGGCCCGTATTTTTTATTTTGTCGAAATTACCAAAAACTACTGAGATATAGCGTATTAAAGTTACGGAGTAGGGGCTAATTACGTCACGCCGTGGTATATTTTGTACCACGGGTGACGTCATGCGACAAATTAATATATCTTCCTAAGTATTTGAATAAAAGAAAAAATAAAAAATACGTGTTCAATACTTTTTATAAATCTATCTTACGGATATTAAATTATTTTTAGGATACAACCCAATTATCTACAAAACTTAAGGAAGGCCGTTTGTCCACCGCCACCGCCACCGGCCCACCAAAGGGACTTCAATGACAAGGAGATGACGGTGCCAAAGTAGCAATACATAGATACATTTACCACGGCCGCGTCCATTGCATGTTCGTCAACCGAGCACTCCCGAATCTCGGCCCCCGAATTTTCGAGTAGTTAGGCATGTCCGCTAAATCTCTGTCCGAGATTCTGACTGGAAGATGTGACGGTGATACAAAATATGTTCGTTTGTAGTAGTAGCCTTGCCGCCAAGCGATTTGTCGTGTTCCGGCATGATGTCTGGTGAAGCCGTACGGAGGACGGGTCTGAGCAGTTGTGTTGCGATGTGTGCCGGGTACGATGCGCCAAATGTTGTTGTGTTGGGAGTTTGGTCGTGGAGGGTCTTCAGATCAATCTCCCTTCGGCGCAGCATCGTTGGTCGTGTTGTTGGGTTTAACATTGCATCACCTCGCTCAACTGCCGTCTTCCTTCCTATTCGCTCAGTTTTTCTGAGTGAATAGGCTCTTAATAAACTAGCGCGCTTTACCATCAACGATCGCATCACTGCTTACCATCAGGCGGGATTGCGGTCAAGCGCTAGTTTATAATTACTAAAAAAAAAAAAAAACACTGGCATTGTACCGATTTGCCCAGCGTTTATTTTGTATGTCATAGCATACTGAACCGCCTTCCCCGGGACGACACGTTCAGTTCAAATATTCTTGTATCTCGTTGACGTCCCGTGGATAGTGGTGGTGGACAAACGGCTCCGAATGCCTCTTCTTTTCTTCTTGTCAGTCTATTGAGGTCCACTGCTGGACAAAGGCCTCCCCGAAAACGTTCATTCCATTGGGGGGCATTGCCATAATCCCGACGCTTAGCAGTCTGGTTCAGGAGAAGCGCTGCTGCTCGCTTCCCTGGTGAGAGTTCCCTTAGTCGCCTCTTGCGACACCCACCGGAGGATATGGCCGATATGTGTTGGTACTATTCTATGCCCGGTTCCACATGAAACACCCGAATGCCTATTTACATGCTTTTATTAGCTTCACTTGTATGTTTACTTGTTTGTTCGTCCCTAACTCAGATTTTTTTTTCAACCTTACCTTAAATTAATTTGTGCAGGCAAAGTATTTTTTAGTTTAGATTTAGTTACTTGGGTAACGCATCATTACGAATTTTAGCACTTGCTATTCTGTCTGTTGGAGATCAAGAAAAGTTTGATAAAAACAAATGAGCACCACTTAAGCGTTCGTGTTATCCGTATATTATTTAAAAAAAGCATTATCGAACTAAAAAGTTGAAAATAAATATAGATTAAAAAAGTTTGATATTCTTTAAAAGCATGTTTTTTTTTTTTTTTTGTTTTTATCACGATCGACAAATAAACGACATAACACACTACTTACCTATTCAAATGTTTCTGGACAACGCCAATTTTGATTGAATGTTGGTTCTAATAAAAGCACGTGCTATTTAAGAACTGACATAAAAGTCAGTGAATATGCTAAATAGGTTAAAACCAGTACAATGAAAATCTATTCCGGACGACCGACGGATCGAGACAACCAAAAAAAGAAATGAAAAAATGGAATAACGTCATAGCAACTTAAAATATGTGTAAATAGTGAAATTTAAGACCACACCTACGTAAAATTTTAAATTCCAAGCAAGAAAGGACCTACTCTATAAATGTACATTCATAGAACGTAGGTTACGGGTAAAATTTTCAAGAATTTAAAAAAAGCACTTGTTCAATTCACACGTGGTAGAAGTGAAACCTTAAAAAATGTCGGTTTCAAGATAGAAGAATGTTTTTAGAGTTCCGTACCTAAAAGGTAAAAAGGGAACCCTATTCATGAGACTTCGCTGTCCGTCTGTCACCAGGCTGTATCTCATGAACCGTAATAGCTAGAGAGTTGAAATTTTCAGAGATTATGTATTTCTGTTGCCACTATGACAACAGATACTAAAAATAGAAGAAATATATTTAACGGGGGCTCCCATACAACAAACGTGATTTTTTTTGGCGATTTTGCTCCATATTAATAACGAAAATAGATAGAAGCTTGTAATGTTCACAGAATATACGGAACCATTCGTGCGCGAGTTCGACCAGCACATTGCCGGTTTTATGAGTTGCTATTTCGTTTCATCGATTTTCAAATTAACACGATGCTAAAGAAGTATTCATTCCAATAAAAGAACATAACTGTATAGATGCATTGTTACGATGCAGAAGTTGACGGTACACATTCTAGAAGATGTCCTCGGTTCTCCTCGGTGGTAGGCCATAACACCGGCCGCCGGCAAAAGTTACCACCCACCAGACAAAGCCTTGCCGCCAAGCAATTTATCGTGTTCCGGCATGATGTCTGGTGAAGTCGTACGGAGGACGGGTCTGAGCAGTTGTGTTACGATGTGTGCCGGGTACGATGCGCCTAATGTTGTTGTGTTGGGAGTTTGGTCGTTGAGGGTCTTCAGATCAATCTCCCTTTGGCGCAGCATCGTTGGTCGTGTTGTTGGGTTTAACATTGCATCACCTCGGTCAACTGCCGTCTTCCTTCCTATTCGCTCAATCTGAGTGAATAGGTTCTTAATAAACTAGCGCGCTTTACCATCAACGATCGCATCACTGCTTACCATCAGGCGGAATTGCGGTCAAGCGATAGTTTATAATTATTCTATATTTTAGTAAATAATGTATCTACTCGGAGAATGCGCTTAATGCTGGATTTGTTAATTTCACATTTTAATTTTGATATTGTTTTGTTTTGTTAATGTGACGCGTTGGATTTATTACTTCTATATGTAATTAAGTTAGCGTTTTTGGTTGTAATTTGTATAGCTCATCATGTACTAGATCGAGGAGGCGTGTTGGAGGCTGTCTGTCGTCATCACATAAATATAAAATATAAATGGTGTGAAGCTAATATGGTTTATATTTTAGTGTATAATGTATCTACTCGGGGAAAGCGCTTAATGCTGGATTGGCGTTAATTTCTAACATTAACAATATAATAATTCTAGCTGTAACTGCTGGTAACATTCAATTTGAACATGCGGTGACGCCCAATCTAGTCTCTTTTAAGGACCTGTATAGACCATCTATTTATAGAAGTCCTCCAGGGAGATACGATGAAAAGTTCAAATGAATTATTATATCCTTCCTTGAAGAGAAAATATCGTGCAATCATTCTAAAACTACGTTTTCGCGTTGCGCATTTAGTAGAACAACATGACATTGTACTAATCTATGTAGCATTTTGTACTCAAAGTCACCGAGCCGTAAAATAATTAAGCGTCATAATTGCTAAGACATGATATACAAAGTCTACAATATCTACAAGATAATAATCTCGCATGTTTCAGATAAAGAGATTTATCCTCCTGTCAACTCTCACATGTCGAAAACTTTTCCGTGAATTCTCTCCTTTCTAGAAGAAGCGCACGCGCACCTCACACGATTAATAAAAATCGAGTAATTACACGCGATAGAGAATCATGCAAATTAATTGCGAAAATAATATTTCATTTTAAGAATTAGTTATATCTGGGGACATATTCTTTACAGAAAAGAACTCCGTTAAAATAAAGAAATAGTTATGGTAATTTTATCGTGAATTGAACTGCATGTCAAATCATATCAGAAGGCATTTATTTAAATCAGGCTTGGAATCAGCACATTTTGATCGTCATAATGTCATAAAGAGTTCCTCCAAAAAATGTCCAATACGCCCACAGCATATAAAAATCACATTTAACAATTTTACCAAATTTTAATACAACAATATATTTTTTACCCTGTTTCCTGTAAGAAGTACAAAAAAGGAAAAATCTAAACCGTGACAGTTGCAAAGTCATTGTTATATTGTTTGATATTTTAGACCTTGACATTTATTCGACAAAACAATACAAGTCGAAAAGTTGCGCTTTAATGATCTAATTTCTCACCCTAATTTAAGGTAGTTGAACTGAGATACCATTAGCTACTTTTAATTAATAACTCACTTTCTGATACAAAGACATTGAAGACTTTTAGCTTTTTGGGTCAAACCCAATACGTTCGTATGTGGATACCGCAATGAATTGAAAATAATACGTAAATAATAATTCTAGTACATCAAGTACATATATGATTGGCAGTGTATATTAGTTTGACACAAAAGAGACAAGACCCACGTTGAGCCATTCAACAAGACAGACACGAAAATTCATTGCAAAAAATGACATTTATGTCTTAGGTTGGGGTCTGTTCTTTTCCCATTATCGTATGTATGAACTTGTAACAAAATCTCTTTGGCTATACTATTTATATCTGACTGGTTTTGGTATCATTCAAAGTTTAAATTTTAAAGAATATAATTCTAAATTCAAATTAGGAAAATGTATAATTGTCATTTGTATCCAATGAAGTAATTCGATACATTTTAAAATTTTATTACAAAAAAGGTAAAAATGCAACATAAGCCGCGAAAAAAATTTGCGTTGTTTATGGGTCTATGAGAGTAGCCCTTTGGTTTAAGCGTTTTAATTCTGAAATTTTGATGTCAAAAATGCACGTCGCTCTGGCAGTCCTATGACGGATACAATGGATGCCATTTTTTAAAAAGTTTAGCTAGATCTGTGGTTCAAGTGTCAGTAACGACGTAGCTGAAGAACTAGGAATTGATGACAAAACAGTTTTGGCATATTTGAAAAAAAATTGGGTACACAAAAAAGCTCGATATTTGAGTATTTACCTCACGAGCTCACTGAAAGAAACCTAATGATCCGTGTACTCATTTGTGATCAATCACGTAATGAAACCAAACCATATTTGAAGAAGCTGATAACTGGTGATGAAAAGTGGATCACGTACGACAAGAACGTGTGAAAAGGTCGTGGTCAAAGGCCGGTCAGGCCTCACAGACTGTGACGAAACATGGCTTAACTCGCAACAAAGTGATGCTGTTTGTGGTGGGAACGGAAGGGCATTGTTCATTAGGAGCTATTACCATCATACAGGACTGATGAGATTAAAGCAAGAAGTTGAAAGAAATCGGCCGGAATTAATCAATAAAGGGGTGTGGTTTTTCGTCATGTTAAAGCTAGACCTCACACATCTTTAGCCACTCAGTAAAAATTAAGAAAATTTGGCTGGGAGGTGTTAATGCACTCGCCATACAGTCCTAACCTTGTACCTTTAGATTTCCATCTGTTTCGGTCTCTTCAGAATTCTTTAGGCAGTGTCAGATTAATATCACGAGAGGACTGCCAAAACTATTCGTCGTGGTCTTATGATCAGAAGTCCCAAAATTTCTATAGCAATGGGATCATGTCCCTACCTACAACATGGCAAAAAGTTATCGAACAAAATGGTACCTACATATTTTAGTTAAATGTCAATAAACTGCATTAAAAATGTTTTTAATTTTCTTAAAAAATGCGAAGGAACGTTTTCCCCGACCTATTATTTTGCTTTAACAGAAGATGTTTTTATTCTATACTTAAACAACTTACATAACCTAGAAATACGTTACACTTAAGGGATGGGATGTGGGCCTGTAGAGTGTGGTTTTATCAGCCCTGGGTGCCTTTGAACTGCCAGCGACAGGGCCGTGGAAGTGGAAGTGGTGAACTTAAAGACGGAACGGAACCAACACATAGTGCGCTCAATAGCAAAATTGCAGCTATAAATTGCAGGTACGGATACATTTTTTCGTTATGCTTTCCTCGGTCGGATACGTTAGAATTTCCTTGCACAAAAAATATGTAAAAAAAGAGAGTAGAATAAAACCGTCAGCTGTCACAATATGATTGAATAATTGATAAAACATAATAACCTATTCTGTATTACCTGGTAACAGGCAATTAGCAAAAAACTGCACTCGGAAGACGTTGAGACGGTCGTTTGTTCCGCGCGAAGTCACGCTATTTTGAATCGAATCGATCGATAACTTCCGTACGGGTGTGTTATCTATAATAATTTAATTATCATTCGAAAGTTACCGTCGTGTTGTATTGAAGTTTTTTGTTACCGGACAATGCTAGGTTTTTTTTTGTATTGAATTTATGCTTACGATTACGAGTATTCATGGTTAGGTTTTTGCTACAGATTGCAAAAAGCGTTTGACAAAACAATTCACGTCAGGCAGTTCTGGTGGTCAGTGTTATTGGTATTCATTAGATTTTTTTGTCAGTATTTAATGAATTGCTTGCAGAATACTTTATGCTAATAAACTGACAAATTATATTATCAGCCAAGCAAAATATAATTCATTTTTTTTTCTCTACTGAGGAAATCACCATACAAGAGATAATTCAGGTAATTAGTTACAAAATTACTAAATTGACATACAAATTACAATTACAAAATGACAACGAACTCGATAAAAAATAGATACACATGATCATTAACTGTTATGACATCTTTGTATTATGTACCAACTGTACCCCGCGGTTTTACCCGCATAAAAGTCGATAACATAGGAGCATCAAGATAAAAAGTATCTTATATGTTAATCCTGGTTATAACCTATCTGTGTACCAAATTTCATCCAAATTCATTCAGTAATTTTTGCGTGAAAGAGTAACGTGTTCATATTTAATCTAAAGAAATATGACCATGTGTCGAGCTACAGGTCTGAACTGAAATGGATGCCCATTCGTTAGAGAAGAAATTTGCGCGCCTTAACCACGCTTTTCTCCCTTCTTAAATCACCCACTCCTCCTTCTTATCTTGTGACTCACTTCCAATATTTATGTTCTTCACACACTATAAGAATCTGCGTTCTTCTAACAATCTCCTCTTACTCTGTCCTTCACATACGACCGACTTTGTTCATTCTTCATTTCATATTCAATCCATTCTTCTGTGGAATGCGCTTCCTCTTGATATCAGGATGGCCGCCACTCGGTTTGCATTTAAGCGGAAATTGCAGAGTTATTTTCGCAACAATTAGGGTAGAGTTATTGCTACACCTCTCTCCCAAATTTTAGTTTTGTATGTATATATTATAAGTATATATTTTGGTAATAGTATATATGTATATTTAGCTTATTTAAGTATATTTTTAATATTTTTTTTTTTAATAATTTATAAACCAGCGCTTGACCGCAATCCCGCCTTTTAAAACGTAAGCACCTACCATCTTATCTCTTCACCACCTATGGTTGACTGGTAGAGAATGCCTAAGGCATTAAGTCCACCTCTGTACATTTCATGTGCGAAAGATTAAATAAATAAATAAATAACAAACATCATCAACATAACAACAATTTAACACTAGCTTTCCGGCCGCGGCTTCGCCCGCGTGGAGTTCGGTTATATCGCGTTTCTAAGAAAACTCTTCAAAAGTCCGGAATCAAAACTCAGGATAGTTTTGATTCCGGACTTTCGAAGAGTTTATTTGTTATTTCTCAAGGTCAACTCTATCTTTGTACCAAATTAGTTAAGTGGTTTAGACGTGAAAGCGTAACAGACACACAGAAGAGTTACTTTCGCATTTATAATGTTATATTTAACATTAGTTGCATTTTTAGGCATTATTTATTTATTTTTACTTCTTAGGCTTCGCATGATGCATTTAGCCAATGGCGCCGATTCTGTAGTTTACAAACTAAACTAATTTTAAGTTAAGTGCATCTTTTTCTTTCCATTTCGTTAAGAAAAGGACAGAAGATAAAATGTCAGTTTAGACCTGTCAAATTAGTGCGCTCCTGACGTAAACTGGCGTATTTTTAGTCGCCATGTTTTTAATCGCGTCTAAACTATTTATGGAGTATCTTAATTTGACAGGAATCATCAAATCGATCCTTTTAGCTGTTGTTTCTCATTCACAAACTGCTCTAATATCGAGTATTGACCTAAATATAGAAATTGCAAGTAACATATCTTGAGGGTGTTCCGCTCAGAGCACTAATTTCAATCGCACTTCTACGACCCGCACTTAAAAAGAGAGAAAAAAACACGTTTATTTGTGGTAAACATGACGCAAATGTTCACAAAATAAGAAATAGCGTCACATTCACGCATAACGGCTGTAGCTCAGCATTATGCTGCGAACCTATGCAAAACAGAGCCCAGCACACAAGTACACTTTCAGTAACCGCACTGAAACAAAATTTCGTAACTCGTAAGTGGTGGCTTGTGGAATTTTATGAATGTGAGGAACCTTTGGAGTATTAATTTAGATGGTGTTAGATCAGGGGAAAACCAAAGGAATAGTGAATTAGTTGTGTGAAATATTATATGAATAATCTAGTGACTACCGATGACAGCTACACCTAAGAAAAAAATATACTGCGCCGAACCAAAAAAATTTGGCAGTGTAATGATGAGTTGTAGAATTTTGAGAATCAATTTTAATGATGTTGACGACACCTACTTTAATTTTTTTTTTCCTTTTTCCTTCTTCCATATATCATGTTTAGTAAATTCTATGAAATCTTATAATGGGCTGATCGTTATAAAGAGCGAAAAAAATATTTAGAGCGAGAAAATGTATTAAAAAAAGCTAAAATTAAAAACCTCCATACTCTGCAAAATTATGCAGCGTGGATGGAACTCGGGCCTCTTGACTTACCTGGAAGGTAACGATCTCCTCAGTGATCGACAGGGGAGTAATCGCGCTAAATAAAACAGTAGAAGTTCAACTCTTGTTCGTATCTAATCCAGTTAAGGTTATTGTTGAGTTTCGATCACATTTCGTATCGCGCTAAAGTTTTAACTTCGGTTGAAGTAAAATCAACGTAGGTATGAGTGATACATTTCATCAGATATAATAAAACAATTATAAGTAAATGTAATCGTTTAGACGTAAGGTCGACATGGCATAGAAAAAGTTAGCTTTGTTTCAACTTTTTCATTTGACAGCGGTTACGTTCCAATTGCGATCCAGTTTTGGTTAAACCTTTAGCGCGATATGAAACATAACAAAAGTTATGGTTTGGTTGCGATCCAATTCTGTTTTGGTTGAGTTATTTTAGCGCGATTGCCCCCCAGTACGGGTTTCGACGCAATCGGTCAACTGGGGACCTACTAATGTATGCCACTCACTTGTGGGGCGAGGCCCTCGAGAAAAACGGGGAAGCGATTGCCGTCTCCCTTGATGTCTCGAAAGCCTTCGACCGGGTATGGCACGCTGGCCTTTTGAGTAAGCTTCCAGCGTACGGCATTTCCGCTGGCCTGACTGGCTGGGTAAAAGACTTCCTGACTGAACGGTCCCTCCGAGTAGTTGTCGACGGATGCTAATCGGAGCCCATGTCGACCAATGCCGGTGTTCCTCAGGGGTCTGTTCTCTCTGCAACTTTGTTCCTGCTACATATTAACGATCTGCTGATGCCCTGTATCTATGGGAATGCAGATGATAGCACAGTTGTGGAGAGATACCTGCCGGAAGTAAGGAATCAATCCGGTCCGAATGAGAGGCTATGGTAGAGCGTACGAGTGCTGCACTACAGGCAGTCTCCGAATGGGGCAAAGCCAATCTTGTAGCATTCAATGCCGCCAAAACACAGGCGTGTCTTTTCACCGCCAAAAGGAGCCCGTTCACCTTGGCTCCTACTTTTCAGAATGTATCCTTGGAGTGCACCGACTGCCTTCAGCTTTTGGGAGTTGAGATTTCCTCAAACATAAACTTTGGGCGTGCGGAGGGGCTGATTGGCGACCCAGATTTAACTCGAAACGGTCTCCAAAGCCTGGAGCTTCTATAGGATGCATTCTGGCGAGTGTGCAAGGGAATTGCATTATTTAATTCCCCCATCTCCGTTTCACCATCGGACGACCCGTCGTACGGCGACTTTCCACCCTTACGTTGTTGACACCACTACGATGCGGAGGAAGCGTTTCACTTCTTCTTTTATACCGCGTACATCGAGGGACTGAAACAATTTGCCGGCGGCGGTGTTTCTGTCACACTACAATTTGAGTGTCTTCAAGGCTAGAGTGAATAGGTTCTTAATAAACTAGCGTGCTTTGCCATCAACGATCGCATTACTGCTTACCATCAGGTGGGATTCCGGTCAAGCGCTAGTTTATAATATATAAAAAAAAAACAATCAACCTTGACCCTCAATGCTTTAGAGATAAAGTGGAAAATCTGTAAAAGATCGCTCTTAGCGATAAGACCGCCCATTGTGTCACCCTTTGTAAAATCTTTAAATTTATGTTCTGTAATCTATATGGTGTACATAATAAAGAGTATTCTCTTCTATTCTAAAATCTAATAAAGAAATCTGGCAGATTGTAGTAGCTTGGTGTTCTGTCGTCTGTACCTACACTATGAATATCACCTACAACCACCCACTCGCACTTGACTGTTCGGTGCTGATAACATTATCACTAAACAAACCACAGTTGGTTACATTTTATCAAAAACATCGGTTAAAAAGGTTGTTTAGTTTGAGTATCAAATAATAATCCTTATTTTCCAGTGTAAAAAAAAACTTCCATAACTGTAAACAACAATCAGCTGTAATCATTCGGATGAAACATTTACAAAAGGGACTGAATATTTGTAAGGAGCCTGGCATATCTACATTGTTATGATTTCTGTCATCATCACCTCGGCGTTAAACCCAGTCGAATCCAAAGCTTTTCAGCTTTGGAGTCCGCTGTACCAGTCTAATTTTGGCTAAACTTCGATATTTTTTTTTGTTATGATTTCTCTCCCCTTCTTGAAAGCAGCGGTGATCTAGTGGTATCAGCCCCGACTTACAACTCGTAGGTCTTAGGTTCGAACCCCATCAAGCGCTTTACTTTGTGTACATTATTTCATCAAATCAAATCATCACCTCTGCTCTCAAAACGGTGAAGGTATCCTGGATAATGGGCCTTATAAGAAGGCTCAAAGTCGCTCAAAGGGCAATGGAGAGGGCTATGCTTGGGGTTTCACTGGGCGATTGAATCAGGAATGAGGAGATCCGCAGAAGAACGAGAGTAACCGACATAGCTCGAAGAATTGCGACACTGAAGTGGCAATGGGCTGGACACATTGCCCGTAGGACCGATGCCCGATGGGGCCGACGGGTTCTCGAGTGGCGACCACGCACCGGAAGACGTAGCGTGGGTAGGCCCCCGACAAGATGGACCGACGACCTGGTGAAGGTCGCGGGAAACCGCTGGATGCGGGAGGCGCAGAACCGGTCGTCGTGGAGAACCTTGGGGAGGTCTATGTCCAGCAGTGGACGTCTTTCGAAATGATGATGATGATTATTATTTCAAAACCTCTGCTCTCAAAACGGTGAAGAAAAATATCGTGAGGAAACTGGCATGTCCCATAGTTAAACACTTCGAAGACATGTGTCACCTATCAACGCGTACTGCACCCTAATTACGTAACAGACTATAACTATCGATTGTAATAATTTTGAAGCTTATGGCCAATTCATTGCTCCATATGTTATAAAAATGTATTTGCCCAACCACGTAGAGAACGCAATGAATGATGTTGAACTGTCAAAATGAAACCCATTGCTACTCATAGTGTGCAACGTAATTACCCTGCAGGTCCGCGTAATATGGACGCGTAAATGGTCTGGGTAATATTTTAGCCTGATTATGTATGACTTCTCTCTTTCAATTCTCTTAATTTTGAAAACAATCTGACAAAAAATACTTCTCATTGGGATGTATCCAAGGTATGAATATCAAAAAAGTAATAAGTCCATCTCATAGATAATAAAAACATTAAGGCCCTTATTTTTTTTTTTTGTCGAAATTACCAAAAACTACTGAGATTATTATGTTTTAAAGTTACGGAGTGGGGCTAATTACGTCACGCCGTGGTATATTCTGTACCGCAGCGTGACGTCATGCGACATTTCAAATCAATATATCTTCCTAAGTATTTCAATGAAATAAAAAATACGTGTTCAATATTTTTTATAAATCTATCTGATGGACATTAAATTATTTTTTAGGATACAACCCAATTTCCGAACATTTTGACAAGTATTTGACATTTGTTTTTCACCGAGCTAAAATTACGACTAAATAGTGGACGTTTTACATTACGAGTATAGGCCCTGCGTTTGAATTGATGACAGACATCGTTTTATACAGGCTACATGCGTGACCACCAGATAGAAAAAAAATTGTGGATACGAAGGTAGGTGGACCATGGGCTTTTGTTTTCGTTTCTTTATAGGTAGTAATTGTTTTTAATCAACCAATTCCCCACACCGAGTAGATAAATAAAAACATCTACAAGTATAGTTTCCAACATTTGTGTGAGTGCAACGATATACTCGTATCGCACATAATAATATTTGACTCTGAATTAACTTATCGACTTTGCCAAAGGCGTTTCTAGCATAATTCATAACAAGACTTGGGTTCATTTACATACTAACTTACTAATTAAAGTTTTAAAATAAAGTTTGAATTATGGTCGTATAAAATTATTGGTCCTTTATCTTAGACATAAGTAAGACTTGATTTGGCAAATGAAGTAACACGGCTAGGTTTTAAACAGTAAAAGTTTGCCATGCCACTACTCCGCCCAGAGCGGGAGAAGTCGCTTGATAATCATCAAACGACCTATCCCGCCTCTTCTCTCTCTATGACTTTTTCTTTGATGGGTGACCTATCCTTCAAAGAAAAAGGCACAGTACGCAACTGTGTAAAAGGGCGTACCCATATTCTGGCCTAGGGGGGGGGGGGGAGAGGGGCAAAGTCAGGCCTAGAGGGAGCAAATCAAATTATTAGAGTGATCGTACGCGGTTTTTTGGCAAATACACCGTACATTTTATTTATTTATTTATTTATTTATTCTTTCACACATAAATTGTACAATGGCGGACTTAATTTAAATTTCTTACATTTTGTCAGTCTCTACTGCGTGATTTATTTAAATGTGAGAGATAAGTCCTCGTTTAACTTTGTTTAGTACTTAAGGGAGTTTCATTAATGTTCTGCGAGTTTTCCAGGGGAGGGGGGGAACAGCTGCCGTGTACGCAATTAAGAAGCACCTATATACAGAGTGGTGCTGACAATACGACAATAAATTAAAAATCGTGTACCTCAACACATTCTCAGTCTACCCATAAAAAATCATATAAATATGTCCATTAGTTTAGTCACAGTAAATTATTTTTCAATTTTCACATTTTCTACATGATGTACATGTTAATAAGGAAGCGCTTACAGGTTAATGATCGCCGAATCCTGTACCAAACTTTAATAATAATGGCGCGAAATATGCAAGTCGATACAGGATCGCGCTGTGGCCGATCACAAGTCAGTGAACCAATATTTTTAAAGGATGTTCTATTCCGTTTGCAATTTTGTGCGATTTAGTTTGTTTGAAATTTTCATTTTTTTATTTTTGATGTTAGGTTTTTTTCTATGGTTTAGGATTATTCCTATGAACCAGCATTGTTCGTGTTTTCATTTATTGTCGTATTGTCAGCATTACTCTGTATATTACTTGTTTACCTCGGCCCTAACAAAAACAATATAATACAACAATACTTTTACGACCACAGCAAAACTAAAGAACACATTCCTTTAACAGACTTGAATATTGTGAATGAGCCCATATTATGGCTCGTGGCTAAATAATGATAACCACATGATTCAAACGAAGGTTAACCTATGCTTGTCACTTTGATTTTAAGGATGACTGCATATTAACTTCGTATGAAAACCTCTCAGTATCTCAGAAATCACGACACCTATGGAGTATTAAGTGAGTTTTTGAAATTGACTTATTTATGATTTGCATAGAACGGTTAACCGATTTGAATGAAATATGACACACATGTAAGCTAATTTTGTTGGCCTCCGTGGCGCAGCGGTCAACACGCCTGCCTGCGACGTGGAAGGCCCGGGTTCAATCCCCGGCCAGGTCATGATGGAAAACAATCTTTTCCTGATTGGCCTGGGTCTTGGATGTTTATCTATATATGTATCTATTATAAATATAGTATCGTTGAGTTAGTATCCCATAACACAAGTCTCGTTTGGGGCTAGCTCAATCTGTGTGATTTGTCCGTATATATTTATTATTTAATCCCGTGTGGTACCGGGCATAGATTACTAACCCATATCCTCCCGTGGGTGTACTAAGAGGCGACTACGGGAACTCACCAGGGAAGCGGACAGCAGCGCTTCTCCTGTGAAATAACAAATTATTGCGATTCCCTACCCGCCTTCCAAGCGTGGGGATTATGGCAATGTCCCCCAATGGAATGAAAGCCTTGTTCAGCAGTTGACCTCTATAGCCTGAGAAGAAGAAAAAAAGGGGTTCAAAACCGTGACGATGTTGAAGACTTCAGAAATATGAAAGAAAAAGACATGATTCGCCGACGGTTTGCGTTCAAATACTTCTTGATTTGAATAAACACCCGAATCAAAAGGAAACAATGAATATTCAATAGGCCATAACATCGGCCGCCGGCAGAAGTTACCACCCACCAGACAAAGCCTTGCCGCCAAGCGATTTGTCGTGTTCCGGCATGATGTCTGGTGAAGCCGTACGGAGGACGGGTGTGAGCAGTTGTGTTGCGATGTGTGCCGGGTACGATACGCCTAATGTTGTTGTGTTGGGAGTTTGGTCGTGGAGGGTCTTCAGATCAATCTCCCTTTGGCGCAGCATCGTTGGTCGTGTTGTTGGGTTTAACATTGCATCACCTCGCTCAACTGCCGTCTTCCTTCCTATTCGCTCAGTTTTTCTGAGTGAATAGGCTCTTAATAAACTAGCGCGCTTTACCATCAAATATCGCATCACTGCTTACCATCTGGCGGGATTGCGGTCAAGCGCTAGTTTATAATCATTAAAAAAAAAAAAAAAATTAGGTACGTATTCGGTCTTTGAAACCAATTGTGTAATAGTTAATATTTAGGAATTTTCTGATAAAATATTCACATATGCACAAGAGCAACCGAGTTGGTATTTTAGTCTAGCATAACTAGATACATATTTTTGTGATAACCGGATTTTGTTAGTTAATATTATTTAAATTGTAGTTTCTGTCTCAAGTTTAATAGCTTGTTTGTCTTTAAGGAAAACTTTAGGAATATTGAAATACTTAATATTCAATTTTCCTGTGTACCTATATATTGACAAATACCACTGTGCCAGATTAAACTTTGCCTATCATCAGCCTTGCACCGTTTTTAGCACACTTTAGATTTTCAACTTTATCTCCAAAGCATTAAAGCTTAAGGTTGATTTTGATTATTTGACAGTTTCGGGTCGCTTGACCTGCTGTTATCTGCATAATAAAATCTCAGAAATCAATTTTAATCTACTGCTAAGAATCCTATTTAAATAAAATTTTATATTAGGGTTATTACGGATATTCGGATCCGCGCCCGCTAATGTGGAATATCCGTATCAAATCCGATATCTACATCCATATTTGTATCCGCATCAAATACATGCAGATCTTTAACGGAGACAGACTTATTACTGCAGCAAGTTATAATAAGTAAATTAAAATTTATTTTATTTATTTATGAACGGTCAATAGAATAACTAAGTACCTATCCACAAACGTCAAACAGTTTTATATTACATATCAAAATTGATATTTTGTGATAAGTTGATGCGCTATGAAGGTAATATTAGAATACTTTGTGTATACAACCCTACTTTGTATGTATTGAAGACATTGAAGTTATTCCCAAAGAACCTATCTGCGACCAAAATTCCCATTTGTGGTAAATTTCGAAACGTATTATATTTTAAGAACGGTACGGTATGAAGTCTTTTCATAATATTATTAAGGGGCAAATGAGAAGTTGACTATTACGGAAATAACAGTGGCATGTCGACCAAATGTCAATATTCGAATATTAACTAAAAAAGTCGATCGATTTATCTCCAGCGCACTAGCTACTAGATTACCTATTATATTTTTTTGTGAAAAAGTAAGAAATTCTACTATTAAAAAATGGTTAAAAGAAATGAATCCAATACTTTCTTAGAAAAAATTGGTACAATCATGTTTCCCAACAACATTCAATTGACTTTAGTCACGAAAATAGTATGAGATACAGAAAACAATAACAAAAAATTAAAATCGTGAGCAGTAGTTGCTATTTCCGTACTAAGAGACCTATAATATTTTTATACACGACAGTAAACAAGAGGCCATTTTGCATCCTCGTCTGGTTACAGGACGCTAGAATGAAAGACACAAATAATCATATTTGGAATCAAAGTGGATTCAACTACAAAACCCAGTCAGTCTCAGGAGTTCTTGGCAAGTTAAGTTTATATTACTACTATGGATTTATTTGAAAACATAACGTTTAGATTGAAACATCGTACTAAATCAATGTCCGAGGTTAACAAAACGGCTGACAAAGTAGACTTAAGTAGTAGTTCCACTAACCTGACGTTAAATGGCAGCACCAATAGCCTTCCGAACATATCCGCTGACGAAATTGATTCACAGATACAGGAACTTAATAATGAAATATTAAAACTTAAGCTCGAACTGACTTCAGCTCATGATGAAATTAGTAAATTATCCTTAGAAAATATGGAACTTAAAAATACAGTTTCAAAAATAAATACAAGGCATGAATTAGTCAAAAAGGTGACAAAAAAATTAACAACTGAGATAATTACACCAAGAAAAAAGTCCTCAGTTTCAAAACCTCATAATGGTACACCTAAGTCGCAAAAAAAAAGAGAAAATTTTCTCACTCCAACGCCACATGATATGTTTACAACTGCTTCTAAAACGTCACCAAAGTTGCAACAAAATATGTCAGCCTTACAAAAAGAACTACAAATCGCAGAAAATGAGATAAAAAAATTAAATTCACAAATCCAGGATCTGCAACAATCACTTACTTACTATACCCGTGCCATTCCTCATGCGGACTGGGATAACAAAGTACAAGGGAAAATAGTAGAGAGAAAAAAAGTGAGATGTGTTAATGATGTTAGGAATGAAAGGGGCAAGAAGCTTGTGATCCTCAGTAGCAACTCAACCGGCAAAATTCTACCAATTGCTACCAAAATGTTTGGCGATAGTTTTCAAATATGCCATTACATAAAAACAAACTGTGGCGTGGAACAATTAATATGCGGATTAAAGGATAAAGTAAGCGAATTAACCTCTCAGGATTACTGTGTCATACAAATTGGTAGTGAGGATTTCAAGACCTCATGCGACTATACTAATCTGGTAAAATTAATACGGGATATAGTAATACCTATTAAGCATACAAATATAATACTGTGCTGTCCTACTTTTAAAAATCATTATCATAGAGAGATGTATAACTGGCGAATAGAAGCTTTTAATAATATAATTTACAATGACAATTTAATTCATAATTATCTTTATTTAATTGACTCAAACTTAAACCTGACTTATGACTCACTGTCATATGATAAACATGGAAATATAAATATTAGAGGTATGTATAGTATATTTGATCAAATACAGCAACTTATATTGGAAATTGACGCATATTCTGAATATTCAAATCCTTCCTTTGAGGACATTGAACAACATAGTCAGCTTTTTCGAGATTAGTACTTTGTCTGGTGATTTAAACAACTTGGCTATATTTAGGGATAGGTACTCATATCTTACCATTTTTCATCAAAACTTATGCGGAATAAATAATAAGAGGGATGAACTTGAAATGTATGTAACTGAGTTATCAAACGAATTGAGCTTTATTTGTATAAGTGAACATTTTTTAAATCGAATAATGGTGTCACAATTTAATTTTCCTAATTATAACGTAAGCTCTTGCAACACAAGGTTAAATAAAAAAAGAGGTGGTACATTAGTATTAACACACGAAAACAGACAAGTTGAAGACTTAGAAATTTGTAAAAGGCTGTATAAAACAGATAGCTTCGAGATATGTGGAGTAAGGGACATTGAGACAAACTGTTATATAATCTGTTGTTATAGAACACCCGTTAATAAAAATTTTGACGATTTTCTAAGTAGATTAGAACAATTATTGCAGTATTTTTTTAATAAAATATGTATTATTTGCGGAGATTTTAACATCGACTTAGCAAAACAGGATAACAAAAGAAATTCATTTACATCATTGTTGAAATGTTATAATTTTAGATATTTATTTGACTCCGTTACATTTGTGCGAAATAACTCCGAATCCTGTATAGATAATATTTTAACTAATACCTGTGACAGACATATTGTTAGTACAGATATTGACCACAATCGATTAGCGGATGGACATGCAGCCCTCTTCTGTACTGCATATTTGGAAAAAGTGAATCCTACAAAATGCGTTACTTTTAAATACATAGAGAGAAGATTATATAACGAGAAAAATAGAAATGCATTCAGACAGAAACTTCTCAAGCACGACTGGAATTTAGGTACAAACACGTTTATACAAGAATTCAAAGAACTGCATTCTAGTACTTTTAAAAAAAGCAAAGTTAAAATTAATATAAAAAGAACTGGTCGGTCAAAATGGATAACGAAAGGAATAAGGATATCCAGCAAAATGAAAAGATTACTTAATACTGTAAATAAAGCTAAGTGTGACGAATCGTTATTAAAATATCGTGAACAGTATCTCAGAATTTACAAAAAAGTAATTAGGAACGCTAAAAAAAGGGAAGTCGCAAATCAAATAAATAAAGCAACAAATTTTAACAAAGAAATATGGAAAATGGTCAGTAAAACTCGAAATAAATTTGACAAGGATTTAGAAAATAAAAATATAATACTAAAACATAATAATAAAATAATTTGTAACCCTAAAGAAATTTCAAACATTTTTGCGGAAAAATTTAATAACAATATTGGTGTAAATATTGGGAATCCAGAACTGGCTAAATAGCATCTCATTGAAAATATAGCCAGTGTTGATAAATCCATGACTTTTGATCCCGTCACACCGATAGAAATTTATAAAATGGTAAATGGTATGGAGAATAAAAGGTCATATGGACATGATGAAATACCACTAAGCGTAATCAAAGAAAACATAGATATTCTGGCATACCCAATATCTGAAATAATTAATAACTGTGTCAATGAAGGCTATTTTCCTAACCAATTTAAGTTAGCTAGAGTCCTACCCCTATTTAAGAAAGGTGTTAGAACAGATCCAGGCAATTACAGGCCCATTTCATTATTACCCGTTCTATCCAAACTTTTTGAAAAAGTAATCAAATCTAGGCTAGTAAGACATTTAAGTAGTCAAAAAATAATAGATGGTAATCAGTTTGGATACCAAAAAAGTAAAGGCACACTAGATGCAATAGACTCGTTAGTTAATAACGTAGTAAAACAGCTGAACAATAAACTTAAAGTTGCTGGCTTATTCCTAGACCTAAGTTCCGCGTTTGATACCGTAGAACATTGCATTCTGGTGGATAAGTTGGAGCATTACGGTATAAGGGAAAATGTTTTAAAACTTTTTAGTTCTTATTTGGCCAATAGGAAACAGTACGTCGAAATTAAATCAATTCACGATGGTATGGAAGAAATACATAAGTCGAAGTTACTTGCTGTAACTAGAGGCGTTCCGCAGGGTTCGGTTTTAGGCCCCCTTTTCTTTATTATATTTGTTAATGATCTAACTGAATACATTAAAAACATTTTACCAGATGCTGACTTGATAATATTCGCTGACGATACTAGTGCAGTTATAGCTGCTGATGATATGGAGTCCTTACAACGTAAATTAAATTTATTAATAGCCGCTTGTGAAACCTGGTTTTCTATGAATAATCTTAAATTAAACGTAAATAAGACGAAGTGTATGGTGTTTAGATCAACAGTTAGAAACAAGGCTCTTGTAAACGTAGGATTTTTGGGTAGGCCAATTGATGTAGTGGAGACTGTAAAATTTTTGGGGATACAAATTGATTCCTTACTTAATTGGAAGCCAGAACTTAATTCAATTACGGGCACAATAAGTAGTGCCTGTTATGCTATCAGATCTCTGAGGGATACGCTATCTATTTCCCAACTTCGCGCTGTCTATTTTGCTCTGGTTGAATCTAAACTTAGATATAGTATTAAATTTTGGGGAAACAGCTATAGGTACAATGTTAAGGCAGCCTTTACTATACAAAAGCGAGCATTACGAACCATGCTTCGTTTAAACCAGACAGAATCATGTAAGGAGTTGTTTATTAGGTTCAGAATTTTGACAGTACCATGTCTTTATGTTTTGGTTCTTCTTACTCATTTAATCAAAAACTTAAACGAGTTTGAAACAGATAATGAAAGAAAAAGTAGAGTTGTCACTCGTAGAAAAGATCTTACTACTTTTGTGCAGGCAAAGCTTAATGTTGTTGATCATTCGTCACTTGTGCAGTCGGTCAATCTGTTTAACAAATTACCAACAGAATTGAAGAATATTCAGAATGTGAACATATTCAAAAATAAACTCAGAAATTTGTTAATCAACAAAGCCTATTACAGTGTTGACGAATTTTGTTCTTGACAAAAGCTTAGACTAATATTATGTTGACATGAAACTATATTTGTGTGTACTCTTTGTTTGACATTGTTGTGTATTTTTGTTTTTTTTTTATTTTTATTTTTTTTTGTTTTTACGTTAATATATACGGACAAATCACACAGTAATAAATTGTTATATAGAATGACTTTGTTTGCTATGTATAAATACTGCACTTTGAGATTGCTTATATTCTAATATTTATGTTGCTTTTTTGTTTGTATTCCTAATGTAAACATTTCAACACAAATGTATTTTTTTGTTATGAAATAAAGAACTTGAACTTGAACTATAATTTTTTTTTTTTTTCACTCTGATTGAGCTAGCCCCAAAGTAAGCTCGAGACTTGTGTTATGGGATAGTAACTCAACGATACTATATTTATAATAGATACATAAATAGATAAACATCCAAGACCCAGGCCAATCAGGAAAAGATCGTTTTCCATCATGACCTGGCCGGGGATCGAACCCGGGGCCTCCACGTCGCAGGCAGGCGTGTTGACCGCTGCGCCACGGAGGATGACAAAATTTTTTATTTTTAATAATTATAAACTAGCGCTTGACCGCAATCCCGCCTGATGGTAAGCAGTGATGCGATCCTTGATGGTAAAGCGCGCTAGTTTATTAAGAACCTATTCACTCAGATTGAACGAATAGGAAGGAAGACGGCAGTTAAATAAAATATCGATAAAATTATATTATTAAAATTAAAATATCTGGTCATATAATTAATACATAATTGTTTTTGTACTTAAACTTGTGCTTGACCGCAATCCCGGCTGCTGCGGCTGGTAAGCAGTAATATAATCGTTGATGGTACAGAGTAGGGATGTAGCGGACGTAGTTATATCGGAACCGGAACCAGAGTCTGAGTTTTTAAATTTGATTTATCGGAGTCGGAACCGGAGGCGGAGGCAGAGTCAGAAGCGGTGGTAGGAGAGAGATTTTTTATTTAAACACAAAAGACATTATTCAATAATTTTTTTCATTTAAATTTTTTATTGTAAAGTTAAACACAAACAGTGAAAAGAAAATTGGCATATTTCTAAATAAACAAGAAATTAAATGAAGTTAATTAAAACCCAAAGTAGCACATTATACATATGACATTAAATGAACAAAAACTTTGAAACAAATTAAATCAAAGGTATTGACTCCAAAACTAGCGAAAAATGCACGATAGAGTACACGCAGCAAGAGTCAGGGAACTCCCCGCGTGATATGTATGAACCTGCACTCCAATCCCGTAACACACTATTACTATCAATTTATCAATTGGAATCATTTTGAAACATGTTGCTAGTCCATTGCTCCATATGTTCGATAAATGTGTGTGCTGAACAACGTAAATAACGCAATGAATGTTGTTGAACTGTCAAAATGAAACCCATTGCTACCCATTGTTACGCAATTACCCTGCTTTTCATAACAGTCGGCAGGTCACCGCCGCTATGGTATAAATAAATAAATAAATATATACGGACAAATCACACAGATTGAGCTAGCCCCAAAGTAAGTTCGAGACTTGTGTTATGGGATGCTAACTCAACGATACTATTTAAAAGTATCGGAACTGAAGATATGATAATAATCGGAAGTTCCGACTTAACGGAGCCGGAGTCGAAGCTCCGTAACATCCCTGGTACAGAGCGCTAGTTTATTATTATTAATTCGTGTCGATAATCAGTAACATAGTTACCTCCTTGAAATAGACACTGTTAAACCGGACACTGTTAAAAATGTCGACAAAATATTGTAACTGTTTCCTCGCATAGATCTACTGGAAAACCTACTACAAATATTTTTGTCAGTAGTAAATCTGCCTAGCAACCTTTACTCCATAAGCCCCGACTCGACGAAAACAAATCCATGTTAAGTAATAAGTATACACCATCATTTTTTTGTTTATGCGAAATCAGAAACACTTGTTCAGTATTTTTTAAGTAAAGAATGTATGCACAAAATTTCAAAAAGATATCATGAATAAACACAAAGTTATGAGCTAGTTATCCTACTTGGTTGTGGCGAGTGGTGCGTCGATCTGTGGCGTCAGCTGTTGCGCGTACTATGAACTACCGTAAGCTGCGTGGCGCACTCGGTACCCACATTGCAACAATTTCTAAATGTGTTTGAGAAAAAATATAAGACGATGTAAAAATTATTGGAATCGATTCAGTTGCTTATTCTGAATAAACTATATTCAGGTTTCGTATAAAGGAAATAATATTGTTCCAGTCCCGCGTACATAGAGGGACTGAAAGAATTTGCTGGCGTCGGTATTTCCATCACACTACAATTTGAGTCTCTTCAAGGCTAGAGCGAATAGGCTCTCAATAAACTAGCGCGCTTTACCATCAACGATCGGATCATTGCTTACCATCAGGTGGGACTGCGGTCAAGCGATAGTTTATAATTTATAAAAAAAACATACCATAATATTGTTATGGTAGTATGCGGTTCCAAGAACAGCAGGGTAATTGCGTAAGGAGTTTCATTTTGACAGTTTAACGTCATTTTTCAACGTCAACACATTTTTCGAAATATGTAGGAATCTGCACCCTAATTGCATACACACTATTACCGTCAATTGGAATTATTTTGATATTTATTGCCAATCCATAGCGGTGAGAATGTAAAATTAGTACAATAAAAAAATAACAGATTATGTTGTAATTGTAACTTATAAATTAACTTCAGCGTCTGCAAAATATCTGTATTCATTATTATTTTAACGTCTGAAATAAGCATCACCTCTGTACCTAGTTTTTCTGTTCTGTTTTTTCTTGTCTGTCTATGTATTTGTGTATATAAATTGTATAATCATAATAAAATAAATTAATTGAGAACCTCCTCCTTTATTGAAGTTCTATATATGAAGAAAATTTTTGAGAAAAGTTTGAGTGCGAATGTCGATGGGTACCTACAAGAGTAGAGGAAGACCAAAGAGACGGTAATAAGCAAAACTGAAGTGGCAATGGACCGGCCATATTAGCCGTAGAACTGATGACCGTTGGAGTAGATGTGTTCTAGAGTGGAGACCGCGAATCGGTAGGCGTAAGGTCACGCCCTCAGGATAGGTGGAACGTCGATCTTCGGATGACTGGTAGTAACTGAATGTGCATGAGAGTTGCCGAAAATCGTGTTGAATGGCGTAAAAGGGGTCATCCATAAAGTACGTCACACATAAAGGGGGGAGGGGGGTGTCGACAAAGTGTGACATGGTGTGACAAGGGGTGGGTGGGGTACTAAGTTTCGTGACATCACATTTCAAAATCTAATATATCTAATACATCGCGTTATTTGAAATATTAGTAATAAAGTAAAAAATATTTCCAACTCTATTTTTGGGACAATACGGTTTAAATTGCTTTCTTTACGAGTTCATATCCACTCTAGTGACACGCGCCGATCGCCTACGAGCCCTTTGAGTTTCTTTATTTTTCTTTTTCTTTATATTCAATAGTTTATTGCTTTGTTATTGTTTCAAATGTTTGATATAATGTTGATTTCATAAAAGTACTTTATTCAAATGAAAATACTAAATTCGGAACTGCTGTTTTAATTTCATAAAATTTTCGATGTGAAATTCAAAACATGTGATGTCACACTAGGGAGGGGGGGGGGGGTCTCAGAAATGTGATCACCTGTGACAAGGACGGAGGGGGGGCTCAAAAATCATGAAATTCGTGTGACGTACTTTATGGATGGCCCCAAATTGGATAGGTTTAAAGCCAGCAGTGTATTGCTATAGGCTGTTGATGATTATGATGAAAGAGACGATGGTCGGAGGAAGATGATATGCTTGGAAAGGGTGATGAGATACCGAGATAATGACTAATAGAGAAGAATGGATATTGTTCGGATATCCCAAAAAAAAAAATTGCAGAAGCGAAAACTGACATCATTACAAAACAAAAAAGTAAAAAAAAAAAAAAACTACCACGGGAAAAAACAAAATCTATCTCCGTCAGGTCGGTCGCGCTCACGCGAATTCAATGCTATTTCCCCATCCAACAAAACTGTACTGCATCGCTAAACAAGTTTTCACAGAAGATAGGTCATCCTAGGTGCGTTTTTATAGGTTCCTAGGTGCGTACCTCTACAATGCCTAGGTCTCAAGATATAGGGCTTAAGAGTAACATACTTCATGCCACGCAATATTGAACCATATCCCATTGTCATAAGGTGCATTCGTAACAATACCTACTAAAAGAACCGTACAGTAAACTCACCAAACAATTGCTTTTAGCGAACAACATCTATCCTCTATAACTCGTAATGTGTGGCTATTAATCAGAACACATTGTACAGACGAGAGCAGGTCAAGCTACCCGAAACTGTAAGATATTCCCAATCAACATTGAGCCTTAATGCTCTAGAAATAAAGTTTAAAATCGGATAAAGAAATCTGACAGATTGTAGTAGCTTGATGTGCTTTCGTCTGTAGACTCAACAACTAGAACGTTGAACGTGTTATTTTAACGTTCCAGTTACATTGTGAACCCAGTTACATTGTTTCTAGGATCAGAGCTTCGTGGGAACTTTGCATTTTGATCTAAGTCTCCGTCTTTTAAAGACTACTACGGCTAGACTAGCGAATGGGTAAATCAAAACAAGTAATTCTTCACATCTTCCACCTCTCTTCCTTTTTCTAAAGTCGGTGCCAGACACACACAAATATTTGTACAAATGTTTGTAGAAATATTTGCGCGTGTGTAGCAGGCTACGCAAACATTCGAACGCAGACACCTTTGAACGCTTTGATGAGCGCTCGAAACCGACAACGAATGGCAAAGTACAAATGTTTTAACAAAGCTTTAAAGTTTAAACAAATACTCAAATACCCGTGCTACACATGTGTCCAAACAAGTTTTCAAATAAGTGATCAAAGACCGCAAATCCGCCTGTTAGTAAGCAGTGATGCAATCATTGATGGTAAAACTCTAGCCTTGAAGACACTTAAATGGGGATGTTTCTAAGGTATGAAAATCAAAAAAAAAAAAATAAGTCCGTATTTTAGGTATTTTTTATTTTCTCGAAATTACCAAAAACTACTGAGATATAGCGTATTACAGTTACGGAGTGAGGGCTAATTACGTCATGCCGTGGTATATTTTGTACCACGGCGTGACGTCACCAGATAAACATTGAGAGGTTTTCGTTGTGCGGCTAAAACAAATGGTGAACCTAAACGTAAGTATATTAGAAATAAATTTTAAAAAAATCAGTATATCCTATCAATATATCCCTAAGTATTTGAATGAAGGAAAAAATTAAAAAAAAAACAATATTTTTTATAAATCTATCTGATGGACATTAAATTATTTTTTAGGATACAACCCAATAAATTGTAGTCAGACGGAATCACCGCCACGGGCAAATTGTTCCAGTCCCTCTATGTCGGATAATGGAACGGAGATGGGGGAAATAAGTCATGCAATCCTTGCGCATACTCTCCAAAATGCATATACACTATAGAATACCGTCAGGCTGGCTACTCTTCGCCTGTGCTCCAGGCTTTAGAAACCAGTTTGAACCAAATTTTTCTATGAACAGCATCCAATTTTTCCTGAAGTACCACCAGCTAACACTTAGTTTATGGAAAACATACGTACGCCTTCGCTATTGTTGCATCCTATACCCTAATTCTAAAATATAGTATTACTCTAAATTTGATTCATTTTGAAGCATATTGCTAAACTATAGTTTAAAAAAATGTATGTACCTGCACAACAAAGTTAATAACGCAATGAATCGTATTAAACTGTCAAAATGAAATCCAATGCTACTGATATTGTGTTATGCAATTTACTAGCTGGCTATGCTTTGCTTTGACATCCTGAATAAACATTTCATTGACTGATTTCTGCATCATTCCATTGCTGTTTTCATAGACACATGAGCTTATTCAACATCAACGAATCTCAACAGTGAATCACGAATCGATTTTTTTTTTTTATGTATAACTCCTATCAAGAAGTATAAGGCCATCTTATAAACGTATGAAGCCAACATGTCTGAAGTCCACAACCTAGCTACTAGCTAAAATAAAACCATTAGTAAAACTGGTTGTCAGGGGTTGGAGCTTCTGTGTACTGTAATGTCTGTCAAAGAACTTATAAAAATGACATTCAGTGTAGCTACAATGAGTTTTCTTTACGAAGACTCGATCATCGAACTCTCGACCAATGAGAGCGCCAAACGCGCTCGATGAGTCGAGTCTCGTAATGAAAACTCATGCTAGCCACACAGGACCGTGCTTTCCGAGACATGGAGTGGTCCGGATAGGTTATTATTTGTCACCCATCCACGGACGACTTCAACAAGTGTAATTATTTAGTCACGAATCGGTGGTAGGCCATAACATCGGCCGCCGGCAGAAGTTACCACCCACCGATGTGTGCCGGGTACGATGCACCAAATGTTGTTGTGTTGGCAGTTTGGTCGTGGAGGGTCTTCAGATCAATCTCCCATTGGCGCAGCATCGTTGGTCGTGTTGTTGGGTTTAACATTGCATCACCTCGCTCAACTGCCGTCTTCCTTCCTATTCGCTCAGTTTTTCTGAGTGAATAGGCTCTTAATAAACTAGCGCGCTTTACCACCAACGATCGCATCACTGCTTACCATCAGGCGGGATTGCGGTCAAGCGCTAGTTTATAATTATTAAAAAAAAAACATCAATTAATATATTAAAAAATAATTATTGTAAGTTTTTAAGAACGTTCACAGTCTGATCTCGATCTTAACCTGTCAAAAATACCTCTAAAATCCCTACATATTTAACAGGACTTTGACGAAGATTTTTAAGGTTATTATTTACCGCAATTGATTATCGGAAGTCTTGGTGACCTAGTGGTCAAAATACCAGCCTCTTAAATATGAGTGTGCAGGTTAAGTACCAATGCAACTTTTCTAAGTTATATTATATGTACTTTCTAAGTATATCTTGGACAACAATGACTGATTATAAGGTGAAGGAAAACATCTTGAGGAAACCTGTACTTTATGTCTGAAATCGCCAAGCCACATCAAGCAAGCACTGTGATTACGCTCAATCCTTCTCGGTATGAGAGGAGACATGTGCCCAGCAGTGGGACGATAAAAAGGATGATGATGATGATGATTGGTTTTCAGTTCTATTTTTCTTTGATGCTGTGAATGATGGTTTTTTCTGTCATGGAGAAACATTCCTTAAGACCTTCAAGTATAGTAGGAATTATTCTTAGCACAATTTTCTACATCACGTTGCTCTCAACAATAAGTTACGCTCGTTCACGCCAGGATGACATTACGGGTTAATGTCCTCATGTTTGTCGTCGGATTGCGATCTGCACCGTTTTTGCTCGGCATCCGTAACATTCCGGAGAGTGGAACGTGATTCGGTTACTGCTAAAATCTTGTGTTGTTTTTCACTAAGTGCGGAATTCACGAAATTGACCGCGATCCGCAACTATAAACCCCATTTAAGAGCTGTCAGTGTTATACACTCATTTTGACACTGACAGCTTATAAACCGAATTTAGTTGACCTGAACGCGTACAGTTTCGTTAATGAAATTTGCCATAAATGCAGGTTCGTATGATGATAGGCAGAGATCTCCAACATTGAAAACTTCTGTAGTGACTTCATCCAGAAGAGACACTTTGTATTTTTTGAAATCTTAAATATAATACGTATTGTCAGGTAGTAAATGCATTGGAGCTACAGTCCAATAGTTATTTTTTAATAATTAAGACTTTTATTTAATTATTACATACCTACGTATCCTAAAAGGGCCTTGCCCATAACTATTAGCTATAAGATGTAAATCCCCTCTTGACAATGCGGATTAACAAATTTACCTGATTTTAACTTGGTGGCTAATATGATAGATGCAGTCATTGAACTAATACCTCAGTGGATGCAGTCAACCTTTTTGGGTCAACATGACTTTAACATAGTGATCGGAGTTTTTGGCGGGAAGGCTAAGATGAGTGCCACGCACATTTTTCATTAAACTTTTAAATCATGTATAGTGTCGTTTATTAAATAAAAATGCGTGATTTATGTAGTAAAAAGTGCATTCAGTGACTAATTCATAAAGAACAATGAAATATTGTAGCATAGTGGTCACATCATGGCTTTGTCCCAAATCTTCCTCCAAGTGTCCGTTCACGCGGGAAACGAAAGGAGATAGGTTTAGATTAGGTTAAGCTAGGATAAGAGATTGATTAGTGGAAACTATCTAACAAAAAGATACCTAAAATACCAACGAAGAAATGGCTCAAAGGTCTTAGCAACCAAGCCAAAAACTCCAAAAAAAAAACATAGTGATCACAGCTGCCTAGTAAATAAGGACAACTCCTGTGACTAAACATCATCAAAATATATATTCTCAATCTCATTTCAGCGACAGTTAATGTCAAAAACTTGTCAAATATGTGTAAAAATTAAAGGTAGGTGTTTTTGACTCATTGAGATTGAGATTAGAATGCAAAGGTTTTTATAATTACGAAAATTGTTTCTCAGAGCTTAGAGTTATAACAATGATACCAAGGACAAACAAATTAATAAAAACATGTCTTAACGGGAAGCTTATAAGACAGCAAATACCCGCATAAATATTCATTTAAATAGACATCGCACCGTTCTTTTTTTTGTTGTTGTAGAAAGTCGTTACACTCATTTCTACGTCTTGTTATACATTTCCCATAGCTCAATACTTCCTGGAATACATTTATTTCTCATGTTATATTTAAATAGTTTGAGAGATTGTATTAATTTAGTATGTTATGACTTTGAACCAAAACTATGTCCCTATAACAATGAATTAGCCGGTGTAAACATCCCAACATAACGCAAAAGCCGACTAACGTTAGGCCTACCGTGTACCACCGCCATAATGTTATTAACTGTCAATTGGAACTAAGAATACCCATTTAAAATCATTTATTTATTGGTTTATAACTGGCAGCTTGAATTTGGAACGAGGTAGTAAATAAAAAAAATAATAAACAGGTAGATTCGTATTCAAATTGAGAATAATAATTTTTGCGAAAAGTCGATTTTTCGATTCGATGTTTTCAAAACAGCCTCTTACTAGTAAAACTAGAAATTTTTCCTTTGATTTGAAGAATAGTGGGTACGATACCCACGAAAATGCGCTTTAATCTAAGTATTGTTCAATCTCAGAGCGCGAAAACAATAGGCAATCTACGAAAACTGTTACTCAAACGGCACAAATCGTTCTACCATTAAAATGACAACAAAGAGCAATATCCGATAAAGGGTCAAGCGGTCTTACCTGCAAACTAACTCCGGTAGTACCGTTAACACTGTACACTCACACTTAAACACTTAAAAAAAACAATTAGCCGAAGCAAAATCGCGTCCGTCGACCACCGGTTGCGCTAACCGACTACAACAACCACACATTCGCGGTCCGAGCTGCTCAGATAAGTGAATCTAGATAGTGCAGTAAGGTAAAAGCGAGTAAAGGCGGGCGCACACGAGACACGAGTTCGTCGACGTTGATGGAACGTATAAATATTGAACGATCAGTGTCGACGATCTAAAGCTTTGCATAATTACTAGGTCAGTTTTGCTTTTCTTTTGTTACAATTAGTATTATTAGTAAGAATTCTGAGAAAATGCATTTCGATGGAAATAGAGATGTGATCGTGTATGATTGGCGATCAAACCTTGTAGATTTCATACTCTTGTCGACACTTATCTCAATGTTGTATAACATCTCGATCGTTCAAGCGCGGTCGCTAAATTCTTTTCTGTATGACAGGAGACCTGTGCCCAGCAGTGGGACGATAAAAAGGTTGATGATGATGATGATAAAGTTCAAAAGCTAATAAAGAAATTTGATAAATTATAGTAGCTCGATGTGCTGTCGTTTGTACTTATTAATAAATGAAATGAAATCGTTTATTAAACAAGTAGGATCACTGATCACTTTTACACGTCCCCCCTTATTCATAAACGCTGCTTAAAGTTAACTAGTGATTAGCGATTCTTTCATCATCATCATCATCATTTCAGCCGAAAGACGTCCACTGCTGGACATAGGCCTCCCCCAAGGTTCTCCACGACTACCGGTCCTGCGCCTCCCGCATCCAGTGGTTTCCCGCGACCTTCACCAGGTCGTCGGTCCACCTTGTCGGGGGTCTACCCACGCTACGTCTTCCGGTGCGTGGTCGCCACTCGAGAACCCATCGGCCCCATCGGGCATCGGTCCTACGGGCAATGTGTCCAGCCCATTGCCACTTCAGTGTTGCAATTCTTCGGACTATGGCGGTTACTCTCGTTCTTCTGCGGATCTCCTCATTCCTGATTCGATCGCGCAGTGAAACCCCAAGCATAGCCCTCTCCATTGCCCTTTGAGCGACTTTGAGCCTTCTTATAAGGCCCATTGTAAACAACCACGTCTCAATTCCATAAGTCATCACTGCCAACACACACTGGTCGAAGACTTTTGTCTTGAGACACTGCGGTATTTCGGACGAGAAGATTCTACGTAGCTTCCCGAAAAAGTGACGTTAAAACGTCAAAAATGTATAGTTGAAAATCGTTAATCACTAGTTAATTTTAAGCAGCGTTTATGAATAAGAAGGGCCATGTTTTTTTTTTTTTTAACTAGATGAAGCCGGCATTTCCTAACTGACTACCTCTGAGAGGATATAGCCGAAACAAACTCAGGGATCATCGTCTTTTTTCCAGACATTAAAAATGAAAATGTTTACAATATAATTACGCATATTGCTTAATAACAATGCTTAACAGAGCGAGCAGATTATTTAGAAGACATAAAAGCTTGGGACTGCCCAAGCTTTTATGTCTTCTAAATAATCTGTGATTTTATAATACCCCTTTTTGCAAAGTTTAGCCTTTATATAGTTTTTAAAATCGTTTAATGTGTAAGTTTCGAATGTCCATGGGAAGCTTGTTGTAAAAGTGTATACATTGATCCATGAACGAGTTGCCTACTCGTGGGGAGACGAGTGTGATGTACAACAAGATTGTGTCTGTTCCTCGTATTTTTTTTTTAGTAATTATAAACTACCGCTTGACCGCAATCCCGCCTGATGGTAAGCAGTGATGCGATCGTTGATGATAAAGCGCGCTAGTTTATTAAGTGCCTATTCACTCAGAAAAACTGAGCGAATAGGAAGGAATACGGCAGTTGAGCGAGGTGATGCAATGTTAAACTCAACAACACGACCAACGACGCTGCGCCAAAGGGAGATTGATCTAAAGACCCTCCACGACCAAACTCCCAACAGAACAACATCAGGCGCATCGTACCCGGCACACGTCGAAACACAACTGCTCAGACCCGTCCTCCGTACGACTTCACCAGACATCATGCCGGAACACGACAAATCGCTTGGCGGCAAGACTTTGTCTGGTGGGTGGTAACTTCTGCAGGCGGCCGATGTTATGACCTACCACCGAGAAAATATGAATATTGCTTATTTTCTCAAAATTCGGTATATTTTTATGTATATCCTACATAAGATTTTCAAATATATATTGTGAAGCTACAGTCAGAATGTACACCTCTTTGAATTTCTCTCTAAGAGAATCTCTAGGATCAAGGTTGTAAATGGCTCGAACAGCCCTTTTCTGTAAAACAAAGTTAAATATCAACATCTCTAAGAGATAGTTGGTAGCATACATATAGGTACCTATGTCGTGGTGGCCTAGTGGTTAAAACACCACCCTCTCAAGTATGAGTGTGTGGATTCGATTCCAGGTCCAATGTAACTTTTCCAAGTTATATGTACTTTCTAAGTATATTTTGGACACCAATGACTGATTACAAGTTGAAGGAAAACATCTTGAGGAAACCTGGACTTTAAGTCTGAAATCGCCAACCCGCATTGAGCAAGCATTGTGATTACGCTCAATTCTTCTCTGTATGAGAGGAGACCTGTACCCAGCAGTGGGGCGATAAAAAGGTTATGACAGATATAGGGGAAAAATGGTATAAAATGGAAGAGGCATTTAAGGTCTACTTTTCTATATCTTTTCCATATTTCAAGTGCTCGAAACAACATTTTTTTTTTTTTGTTTAATCGTTTTTTGATATTCTCCTCAGTTTAAGTAGTACATACAATATAATTTAAAATTCATTTATTGTTCCAACTAGCATATTAGCAAATAGTAGCCCCGATTGACCTGTTCACAAACTAAATTAAATTAAAGTTCACAGCATCTGGTTGTTTCTATCTCATTAAAAACAGGACAAAAGATAAATACAACTAATGTTAAATTAGTTGTCCTGTAAAACTGACGTATTTTTTAATGCCATGTTTTTATTCACATCTAAACTGTCTATAAAATATCTCAATTTGACAGGACTAAACTAAAATGTTATCTTCTGTCCTATTCATAAACAAATAGAAAGAAAGAAATGAACTGAACTTATATTTACTTTCATTTGTGAAAAGTGAATGCCTATATGTATTAAGAGACTCTGGTATTCCGTAATTTACTAACTGTGAATTGCTACGAGTTAATTAATTTGATGAATTAGAAAATCCCAAAAAAAAAAGACGTGTATATTCCTAACGAATTCGGAATCTGTGTGGAACGTCTCGATCTAAACATTTGAATATGGAATACAGTTACACTCTTCTAGTGTTCGCCATTTAAAAACACGAGTAACTGTATTTCTATTTAAATTCGAATAAATGAATTCGGCTAGCATCAATGTTTATCAATGAGTAATTTGGCACATTTATGGCAAGCCACCAGCAACCTTATTTTAATTATTATAAAGGTCACTATGATATCGCCTAAGTGTGTCGAGTGTGGAGTTTTCAAAGACTTACACCACTTATTGATGGACTGTGTCCGGTACGAGTCTGATAGAAATGATTTGTTCAGGGTTTTAGGCTGAATATACTTAAAATAGGCACATTCCATATGATTCTGGCTCAACCAAATGGCGATGATGCGAAGAGTATGCTTAGGTTCATGGCCCAATAGGGTACGTTGGGAGTTGGGACTGCCATACCTACGTATCGCGATTATAAATGTCCATAAACAAAAAAGGAATTTAAAAAAATAAAAAAGGTCACTATAATTTTAACAAACTTCTCAGTAGAAGGAACTCAACAGCACACTTATTGAAATAAGAATAAAGACCACAATGATTTTCATCAGAATTTCAGTGACAGCAACCTAAAAGTGACCTAATTACAATGAGAATAAAGATCAGTGTGATTTGGACAGTGATGTAAAATCAAAGGTAAAGTAACTAGAAGGACTGTCAATAATGCCATTTGCTGTGCGGCCATTTTGTATAATTATGAACATATCCAGCATTAATTAATTGGGTGCCACGCATTCATCATCATGATAAACCTTTTTTCCGTCCCACTGCTGGACTCAGGTCTCCTCTCATACAGAGAAGGAATTATCGTAACCACGCTTGCTCAATGCGGGTTGGCGATTTCAGACTTAAAGTTCAGGTTTCCTCAAGATGTTTTCCTTCACCTTGTAATCAGTCATTGGTGTCCAAGATATATTTAGAGCGTACATATAACTTAGAAAACTTACATTGGTTACTGGTGTTTTAACCACTAGGCCACCACGACTTACAAAGCCTTAATAAAAGAGGTTTCTAATTAATGCATGCTTGTAGTGCCGCAGTAAATTATATAGGAGTCTGAAGCTGTGTGGATGTGTGATGTGATGAATGTGTGTGTGTGTGAATGTGAACACAAACTCATTCATACATAAAGTTACACTTATGAAATAGATCATGCTCCTTACAGCCTTTTGCCTCGTTTACGTTTATACATCTGAAAGTCTCGTTTTTTAAGTACACAATTTAATCTGTCTTATTCTGTCAAAAATACCTGTAATTTCCTTACATTTTTGACAAGATTTTGACTCTGTTCGGAGCTGAGTTGAGATTGCAACTAAATTTTAAAAGTTTTTAATTACGCCAATTACACTTCAGGTCATTTCCGCAGACACGGGAATACGCAATCCTGACCTTTCTGAAGTACATCACCAATAAGGTCACTGTGTCCTCTGTCGACTTTTCTATTCACATCAAGCATCATTCTTTTTGTCAGTTGCTCGTTAGTTAGAAAAACTAAGTGATTTTTTATTCACCAATTGATTATTAAAAAAAAAACAAAGAAAACGAAATCGAATTTCAAATTCTGAAGATATCACTCGCTCATAACCGGCAACTTGAAATTAGAACGTACGCGTAGTTTCGAATCACGTTTGTTTTTTTTTTTTTTAATCAAAATGAAATATTTTTTTTCCTTCAGTCGAATACATAAATGGATTTCAACTTCGTAACTTATCCTAACTTAATTTAACCTAACCTACCTCCTTTTGTTTCCCGCGTGAGCCGACTAGGAGGGGTTTGGGGTAAAGTCATGATGTGGCCACTATGCTACAATATATAAATTTTTTTTTTTTTAAATTTATCACTGAATGCTCTTTTTACTACATAAAACACGCGCTTTTATGTAATAAACAACACTATAAATAATTTTAAAAGTCCAATGAAAAATGAGCGTGGCACTCAGCTTGACTTTCCCGCCAAAACTCAATCAAAATGGAACATCTATTCAAATTGTAAGAACAATAAACCGTTGTCGACATCAGCACCGTTGCCATAAACTAGAATAGAATAGAACAATAAACCGTATTTATTTATTTTTTTTATTAAGTATGGCACATTAACGATATATTTACAAGGAGAATATCAAAAAGCAATCACAAGTGTTTAGTTGTGTGTAAATAAGCAAAGAGAAAATTAGAAGAGAAAAAAAGAAAAAATATATAAAAACACACCATATTGCAGAATTTAACACCATAAAGAAGTACAGATGTATTTTTTGCCGTGTGTGTGTGTGTACATGAAATCCTAGTTGTAGTCAATTTAAATTCTCAAAGATATTTTTATCCAAGGAATTCTACTTTTTTTAAGCACAATACTGCAAAGCCTCAGTATTATGTCTTTTTTCCGAGCTACGCCGAGCAGGCACGGTCGTTGACTCGCTCGTCTACCGTGAAAAATGTAACAGCTTTAAGTACACATGTTTCTTCAACAAAACACTTTAGTAGAATCGGTAAATCGGAACTATTAAGTACTGATTACATTGGTGAGATACCTTAGTACCTCACCAATGTTGTAATCCTATTCCTAACCCGTCTACAAAGTACCGCCCAAACTGTCTACTAAGTTATGTTAGACTCCTACCGAATAAAATCCCATCAGGGGTATTCTACTATGATGTTAACACGTCATAGACTGGGGGTGGGGTTTAACAGTCAATCAAGGTAAGGTAAGGTAAAGTGGAATGCGAACTTGCATAAGTCTCTTATTTAAAAGAAGACTGTCGCAAGAGCAATAAGGTTGATCGGAAATAACACTTTATTTGAAGAGAACACGGCCCGAGGGAGAAAGCGTCCCAGTAGCCCTCTGTCCCTTTCATAGTGTTACCCGTATTTATTTTCCGTAATTTTGTTTGAAACCAACAGTTTCGATTAGAAAAAGATGGTGAAATAGGACGCCATTAATGGATGCAATACTGAGGAATAACCTGGATGCGAAATATCATTCTTTAAGTAAGTTTTTTGCAGTAATCATTTACAAGTTATTTTGTTTGAATGTAATGTGACCATAAATTTTGGAATAATTAATAAAATATACATTTAGTAATTGTGTACTTAATAAATAAGTGACTTTTATTGGGTATTTACAATGACATTAAATTCTGCTTTCTTAGAGATATTTTATTTATTTAAAGGTACAGACGACAGCATATCAAGCAACTACAATCTGTCAGATTTTCTTATTAGATTTCCAACTTTATTTCTAAATTGTTAAGGTTCAAGATTGATTAGGAATATTTGATAGTTTCGGGTAGATTAGATCAATCTGTCGTCCGTAAATAATCAATTTAATCATCCATTTTTAGAATAATAAAATTAAAAAGTTCGCATCCAGCGGTACTTCACACGAGGGCAGCTTCTAATGCTGTACAAAGCCCAGGTCCGTTCGTGTGTAGACTACTGCAGCCACATTTGGGCTGGTGCTGCAAATGTCACATTACCACTTTGGATTCAGTGGAGAGACATGCGAAGAGGCTGATTGGCGACCCAGATTTAACTCGAAACGGTCAGAGTAGCCAGCCTTTCAGTATTCTATAGGATTCATTTTGGTGAGTGTGCCAGGGAATTGCATGATTTAGTTCCCCCATCTCCGTTCCACCATTGGACGACCCGTCGCGAGTTTCCACCCTTACGTTGTTAACACCTCTACGATTCGTACGAAGCGTTTCGCCTCCTCTTTTATACCGCGGACATCGTGGGACTGGAACAATTTGCCAGCGGCAGTGTTTCCGTCGGACTACAATTTGAGTGTCTTCAAGGCTAGAGTGAATAGGCTCTTAATAAACTGGTGCGCTTTATCATCAACGATTGCGTCATTGCTTACCATCAGGCGGGATCAACAAAATGATGCACACGACTAAGCCAAGGCCCCTAGTCCCCGGCAGCTCCAAGTTGCGATGGGGTGTTCTGGGATTATCTGAAGTCCGAAGAGAGGGTGAGGACTCGATAATCCTTAAATCCGGTAACTTGATCTATTTCCGGGGGGGCGACCATCAGTCCCAAGGTGGTGTCGGGTTCCTCGTCCACAGGTCCCTTGTGGACAATGTAGTGAAGATCGAGAGTGTGTCGACCAGGGTGGCGTTCCTGGTACTCAGAATAACCAAACGGTATTCGCTGAAGGTCATTCAGGTATACGCCCCGACCTCGACACACTCCGACGATGAAGTAGAGACTATGTATGAGGACATCTCTAAAGCCATACATAGCTCTAAAACTCACTACAGCGTTATCATGGGGGACTTCAACGCTAAACTTGGAAAACGGAGCGGTGAAGAGCTCGGACTGGGAAATTTTGGATTTGGGCGTCGGAACCACCTAGGCCACATGTTAGCTGGCTTCATGAAGAAGGAGGTACTCTTTATGATGAACTCCTTCTTCAAAAAGCGTGAACAGCGAAAGTGGACTTGGATCAGTCCCGACGGGGTCACTAAGAATGAGATAGACTTCATTTTGACAACAAAAAGGCACATATTCAATGATGTCTCAGTGATCAACTCGCTCAAATGCGGCAGCGATCACCGTATGGTCAGAGGCACATTGAATCTGAACATAGTGTCCGAAAGATCTCGCCTGATGAAGTCCACGCTCCGGCCAGCATCTATCCAGATCCATAAATCCAAAGGTTTCCAGCTCGAGCTCCAAAATCGCTTCGAATGCCTAAGTGGCGACGTGGACGAATACAATGACGGGTTTGTAGAAGCTATCCGTACGGTCGGGACTAATTATTTTAAGACCCGCCGTACAAATAGAACCAAAAAGCTCTCGGACTACACTCTCGAGCTCATGGAGGACAGACGTGAGATGATTTTGCGTTCATCAAGTGATGCTTGCAGATACCGGCAGCTCAATAAGCAGATCTCTAAGTCTCTGAAGCGCGACCTACGTCGGTATAATACCGAGCGTATAACGGAGACTATAGAGCGAAACAGAGGCTCTAAAGTTTTCGCTAGAGATCTGACTATTGGGCATAGCCGGCTAAGCAAGCTGAAGACTGACGACGGCAAGATCATAACGTCCGGGCCCGAGCTTTTGAGGGAAGTCGAGAATTTCTATGGACAGCTCTACACTTCAACGACAAGACCCGCATTAAATCTTGCTGAAGACCCTAGAGCAAGATTAACCCGACACTACACTGAAGATATCCCGGACGTCAACCTGCAGGAGATTCGATTGGCTCTGAAACAGCTAAAAAACAACAAGGCGCCGGGCGATGACGGAATAACGGCAGAGCTACTGAAGGCGGGTGGTGAACCGATCCTTAGGGCCCTTCAGAAGTTATTTAATTCCGTCATAGTTAAGGGAAAAACGCCACAGGCATGGCACAGAAGTGTGGTGGTACTCTTTTTCAAAAAGGGTGACAACACCCTTTTGAAAAACTACAGACCCATCTCACTTCTGAGTCATGTCTATAAGTTGTTTTCAAGAGTCCTCACGAATCGTCTCGCCTGCAGGTTTGACGACTTCCAGCCGCCCGAACAAGCCGGTTTCCGAAAGGGCTTCAGCACAGTAGACCACATACATACGCTGCGGCAGGTTATACAGAAGGCCGAGGAGTATAACCTACCCCTTTGCTTGGCGTTTGTGGACTACGAAAAAGCCTTTGATTCGATCGAAACCTGGGCTGTACTGCAGTCTCTCCAGCGGTGCCAAGTAGACTATCGGTATATTGAAGCGCTGAAGGGTTTGTACGAAAACGCCACCATGTCAGTCCGAATACAGGACCAGACCTCGAAACCAATACCTCTGCAGCGTGGTGTCAGACAGGGAGATGTCATCTTCCCGAAACTGTTCACCGCTGCATTGGAGGATGTCTTCAAGATTCTGGACTGGAAAGGACTGGGCATCAACATCAATGGCGAGTACATGACACACCTTCGGTTTGCTGATGATATCGTAGTCATGGCTGAGACTGCGGAGGACCTGAGTACAGTTCTCGAAGACCTCAGTAGGGCCTCCACGCGAGTCGGTCTTAAAATGAACATGGGCAAGACGAAAGTCATGTCTAATGCCCATGTTGTACCGACTCCTATACAGATTGGAGACTCTGTTCTCGAAGTTGTTGACAGCTACGTGTACCTGGGACAAACTATCCAGTTAGGAAGGTCCAACTTCGAGAAAGAGGTCAATCGTCGAATCCATTTCGGCTGGGCTGCTTTCGGGAAGCTACGTAGAATCTTCTCGTCCGAAATACCGCAGTGTCTCAAGACAAAAGTCTTCGCCCAGTGTGTGTTGCCAGTGATGACTTATGGAATTGAGACGTGGTCGCTAACAATGGACCTTATAAGAAGGCTCAAAGTCGCTCAAAGGGCAATGGAGAGGGCTATGCTTGGGGTTTCACTGCGCGATCGAATCAGGAACGAGGAGATCCGCAGAAGAACGAGAGTAACCGACATAGCCCGAAGAATTGCAACAGTGAAGTGGCAATGGGCTGGACACATTGCCCGTAGGACCGATGCCCGATGGGGCCGACGGGTTCTCGAGTGGCGACCACGCACCGGAAGACGTAGCGTGGGTAGGCCCCCGACAAGGTGGACCGACGACCTGGTGAAGGTCGCGGGAAACCGCTGGATGCGGGAGGCGCAGGACCGGTCGTCGTGGAGTACCTTGGGGGAGGCCTATGTCCAGCAGTGGACGTCTTTCGGCTGAAATGATGATGAGGCGGGATTGCGGTCAAGCGCTAGTTTATAATTTATAAAAAAAGAAACCATAGCTAAATATTCATAAAAACCTCAGGTAAAAAAAAATATTTTACGTACATTCCTTATAAATTTCATTATAATAGTCACCCTACACAACAAGGACTGAGGGCTACTGTGAATCTATCTGCCTCGGACCGCGTCCGGCAGTGGACGTCTTTCCGCTGAAATGCTGATGATGATGATGACTACAGCACACACTATGTCGTCATTCTATAAGTTGTTATTGTAGTCATTAACGTAGAGCATAATAGAAATTACGGATATTAAGAGCATAGACATAGTTTCGCAGGTCATAAGCTATTAAACTCATTATATCATGGGAAATGAGAAAATCTTCCGTCATCGCGTGCGTGCGCGCACTATTGTTTACTGAAGATAAGTTCCGAAGCACCTACATAGTTGATGACACTGTTTTATGAAGATACTAGTACGCTCTCAATCAATCTGCCCAGATTCTCTTCTTAATTTTATTGGCGTCGGTTTTTAGTCTTACCGGATATAGCTGGACTGCACTGCACTAAATAATATACTTAACTTAAATTTCACACCTTTTTGGTATTTACTTGCTAGCTCCGCGATCTTACAACGTTATTATTTTATGCTAATCCTGAACATAGTTTCTTCAGTATAAGCTTTACCATCAACGATCGCATCACTGCTTACCATCAGGCGGGATTGCGGTCAAGCGCTGGTTTATAATTTATAAAATAAAAAAAAAAAAAAAAAGCAACTTAATCGATTCCTATCATTTTTACACCAGGTTATACCTTTTCCCAAATACATTTAGAAATTGTTGCAGTGAAATGAAATGAAATGAAATGTTACCGAGCGCGCCACGCAGCTTACGATAGATCATAATACTGCGCACGCATTTCACTTTGTGGATATCTTTTTGAAATATTGTTCATAGATTCTTTACAAAAATAATCTTGTATAGTATTACCCAGTAACTAGACTGTCTGCTGAGGCCAAATAGGAAATCGCTTCATGTAAAATACAGTATGTTAAGAAAACCCTGTCCGACCCATAAGGATAATAAAGGTTAGGTAAACATATGACCAAATATAATATAAAATTTTACGTAATCATCATAGTACCAATACAAATGAATTTTGAAATAATCTTTTTTTCCCGCGAATTAATTCCAACTTCCCCGAAATGTGGTAATTTTTTAAAAAGTGACAACACCGGTATTATTATGAGCGAATAGCGATGCGACCACGTGCCGCGTGCCCTGCCGCCCGCCGCCCGCGGTAGTATGCTTAACGCATATTTATTAAGTTACCTCTTTTTGCGAAATAATATTTATTTTTTTAGGGGTTTTTTTTTTAATTTAGCCCGGTTTTGTGTGCATTAGTAGAATCAGTTATCGATACCTAACAACACCTTCACGAGTCGGACAGGGTTTTCTTAACATACTGTAGATCAGTATTGTTACGGGCTAGGGGTATGCCGGTTAAGGTTTACGAAGTGTATTGACAACGATGATACAGTCGATAGTAGGCAATGACAAGTAGAACATAGCTGATGTCGCACCAGTCTTCCCTTTTGTCCACTTCGTACACACAAAACAACACCACAGAAGTCACTTGACGTAGTTCTTGAAGTGCTCGTTGCAGTTGTCGCTGTAGATGATCTCGATTATCGTTTCTTACTTATCGCTTGTGTTGCTTCGATAGTCAAATGCAGACTGACTCACGAGATCTGTCTAGAAGTAATTATACAGCTTAATTTCCAGTGTGTTCTTGTTTACAATCCAGTAGGTAGTTAGTTACAGATACTTCACAGGAAGCGAGTTTCTAGTAATTTCGATGTCGACTATTCGTTGTCAATATTGATAAAACCTGCACTGTTCGATAGTCACAATAAGCCTAGCAATACATTTTTAGATTATACCTCTACAATGCCTAAATTTCAAGAGACCTACAAAAATACCTAGAAATTACGTAGGGCATGCCACTTCAACCTTATTCCATTGACATATGGTACATTCGTTAGTATTTTAGGTACATGAAGCGATTTTGTATAAATTTAATCACCATAACCCAGTTACCAGATAACTTTAGTAACAACTGGCTAAGTCACGATCTTATCCTTTAAAAGTTGGTAAATGGGTCATAGGTGTCAGAATTTTCCCAGAATTTGAATTGAAATTATTAGGCAGGCAACGACATAATGACTTACAAGATTCTGTGCTAGCATTTATAAAACACGTCATGCTTTTTCTTATGGGTTGATCCAGTTCTTATAAACAGGCAAAGTGTAACATATACATACTATAGGAGGTACATTTCCTGTAAACATTTGAAATAGGGATTCCCCCTGGCTTGAGCAAAAACAAAATATCCTCAATCTCTCTCTGTCTTTGCAGACAGGGCTACCAATGAGAGCACCTACTGAAAATATTTAAGTATTCAATGGGGTTTTTTATTTTTTGAGTGGTTTTATAATTTCGCCTGAAATAAGCACTATTTCATAATACTATACATATTATGGCTTAATGTAAGTAATGCTTACATATAGTGGAAAATCTATAACAGCCGGTCCATTCTTTGATTATTTCTTACCTCTCTCTGGCTCTTATTCTACCTTTTGCTAGCGTTTGACATTGTAGGTAGACAGTTCAGTTCACCTAAGTTCATGATGGTTCTTACAGAATAGATTAATCCTTAATAAGGTTACTTCCAGGCAGTATTTTTGAATCGTGTTACCGAAGAATTAAAAAGCTTAAATCAACGCAGTTTCACATTAAACTTATAAGTTCACTTGGGTCCCTAAGGGTATCATATTGAGGCCTATACTAGCTAAAAGAAAGATTACAATTATTTTCTTGCATAATACTGTATTACTAACAAAATGATGTTGTGTCGCAACATATATCGCGATTAGAAATACCTTTTTTTTAATTGTTATGATCAGCAAACCTAATGATAGTCGTTAAAGCGGGATGCTCTAAAGTCCGCGAATGTTGGTGTTTACGAGAGTTATAAGAATGTAACAACCGAATTATATAAATATTAAAATTATCAATAACCCTTTAAGTTTATATAATCCAATTTAATTAAGTACTTTTTCATGAAACATCAAGTCATATCTCTTACATTCACGAATTCAAAATGTTACCGATCATCAAATTGCAAAAAGATGAAGAGCATTTGAGTTTTACGTGCAAACCTGCGCATTGACGAATAATATTATTGTTGAATATTATGTAATTTCTTATATTTAAACGTTCTCAAGATTTCATACGGTTTATTAATTTATTATATTTACTTTACAATAACTATGTGCTTATAAAGATTATATACAAACAAAGATAGTAGAAAGCATGACATTTGTAGTATGTAGATGTCGCAACTTTTACATATGACGCAAAATGAATGTTGATAGTTTAAGTAAATAAGTGATTAAATGATTTGATTGTTCTATCAGGACGTTTATTGACTGCGTAGGTTGTCGAGAAAATATTAGATTTTCATTATTATCTTTTGTTGAAATTGTCTTATCTGTCTGGTTTCTGGCTGAGCAATCTGAGCATACAAGTCACACGTATGTTAAGGGTTCGGTTTTCGCACTGACTCCTTCTAGTGGATCATTGTGAGTGTCACAAGTCACATCTTTAGTACCTTTCTTGTACATCTGGTTCAGGCGGACCCTTAACACAGGCGAGATTTGAATGTCTTTCGTATCGAACGTGGATCCAGGCTAACACAAACTTTTATATTGTTTCTGTAAATAAAGCATTCACCAGTTAACACGATGACTGCGGCAAGTAAAATCACAAACCTTCGTCTATTGCGGCGACGTGCCAAATTGTGCCCCCAATGATTTTTCCACCAGTGCGTGGTAGGTCTTTTTCAGCCCGTCAGCACAAAGTTAATTAAATTGCTATAACTTTGCGAAAACTAATGTAGGTGAGCAGTTTTTTGGACTGTTGGAAGAAAAACCCAACTTCTTTACATTTGATTCGCCCCGGGATCTGCCAAACAGAAAATGAGAAATAAACCAAGGAAATTGGCGGTCGACCCGCCACTTTCCCTGGTTTATTTCTAACAAATCCGCACTAGGAACTATTTTTAGTAGTGATGGGAAAGACAAAAGTAAGGGGATATCGATATATATATAAAAGAAAGTCGTGTTAGTTACACTATTTATAAATCAAGAACGGCTGGGATACTTTTTATCCCGTTCAACCGCGTTCGCATAGAAGAGATTTATCAAGTGCTGATTTGAATCGCCCAGCATTTCGATACTCGAAAAAAACTTCAGCTGATAACAAACATGAGAGTTGCATTGCTTATGATACATCTGTGAAAGATCTCTCTGAGCTATTGCTGACTATCGGTAATGGTCGAGTACCTGTCCCCAAATCGAGCGGATTGATTTAATTTCCTCAAAATTTCTGTATTTTTGTCTCATTGAAAGACTAACTTTATCATCAGCCTATTAATACCCCGACTGCTGTGGCACGGCCTTCCCTACGGATAAAAACGGTGCCCATTCTGGGCTATAACTCACCACGCGGGCCTAGTGTGGATTGGTAGGTTTTAACGACTGCAGATGCAACCGGGACCTACGGCTTAACGGAAAGACAAATTTGTCAACAAAGTATTACCAATCATCATTCTTAACTTTCAAATTATTGAGTGAGCAAGCAATTTGAATTATGTAGATTAGATGACCTAAACTACATAATTCAGAATGAGATCACTGTAACAATGCAGGCATTCGAATCTATGGATTGTGTAACTAATGAAGCCACCAACTATCTGACTGCAAAACCGTGATCAGAACAGATAAATCACCCACTCCTCCTTATTATTTTGTGACTCACTTCCAATATTTATATTTTTCACACACTAAGAGTCTGCGTTCTTCTAACAATATCCTCTTACTCTGTCCTTCACATACGTCTGACTTTGTTCATTCTTCATTTCATATTTAATCCATTCTTCTGTGGAAAGCGCTTCCTCTTGATATTAGGATGGCCGCCAGTCGATTTGCATTTAAGCGGAAATTACGGAGTTATTTTCACAAGAATTAGGGTAGAGCCATTGCTATACCTCTCTTCCAAATTTTAGTTTTGTATGTATACATACTAGAGTAAGTAACTATCCGGTATCCGGTCTATCCGGCCGTCCTAAAACTATACGACCGAATACCGGATAGCTAATATTTGGCCGGATGTCTATCCGGCCGAATAAATAGAACAAACTGGATAAATGAAACATATTTTTGAGTAATTATTTACTTTATTTAGTTAGTATCACTTTAATATAATTAGTTTAGGTTTTATATTTTTTATCACACAATAGTATATTAATGTAATACAAAGAAAATTAATGAATTAGTACTCATACTGCACTAAGGGCAAATTATAGTGAATTAATACTCTAGTCTCTGCTTTGGGAGGTAGCAGGTGGTTGCGTTTCTCTTCATAAATAAGGCCAGCTTCAGAAAAAAGTCTTTCGCTATAAACACTGCTACAAGGTGCAGAAAGGTAGATTTTAGCAAACTTTGTTAAATTTGGGTATTGTTTGGCGTTAGCTGCCCACCAAGAATAAGGGTCGCAATTGCGATAAATTAGCACTGACTTGAGGTAAAAATCCAGCTCACAGGTTATCATCGTCTGCGCAAACGACTAAGTTTCGCCGGATATCCGGTGGCCGGATATCCGGCTATCCGGTCACATGGTCGGCCGGATATCCGGTATCCGGCCAAACTACTATCCGTTACATCTCTAATACATACAATATCTAAAGAAAACCCTGTGCGACCCCTGAAGGTATTGTTAGGTATCGTTAGCTGATTCTACTAATGCCTACATAACCTGGCTAAACTAAAAAAAAATACTGCCTTAAAAATAAATAACTTAAATAAAATAAATAGCTAATTTCATAGCAACACAGGCACAGGTCATGACCTCAGTTGACCTCATACATGTAGGATATAGGTAGTCTATCCACGTTTAGCGACTCTCGAAAGACACAATGATGCCTACTTAGGCATCTCGTGAAAAGAACTTTTTTTAAGTAGGAAGGTCGTCTGACTCTCCGAATGTATCATTTCATTCGATGAGCACAATGGCTGTGGCGGAGATGTTGTTTCATATTTCGTTCACTAAAAACGATAGAGGCCTGGCACCGTCGCACGAGATTAGCACGGTGTTTCACAAAGTTAGTCCACCCCTACCAATCCACTGCTCGCCGAACTGATAATGGAGGTACTCACGTACAGGTCGACAAAAATATGGTGGGGCACCGTCATGCTGGAACCACATTAACCAATAAGTAGCCACATCCGAATCGTCCAACACCTGATCACAACACAACCAGCTAATTGCAGTTACTACCTTCCATCAGCATGTTACATTACGTTAGAAAAAGATGTGATCACACAATAAACGATACGTCTGCACGGACGAAATTCTACGCGAAACTAATAAATTTAAAATAAAAATGATATTTATTTCATAAAAATAGGTACTCTAGCTGCACGGCGGTACCCTTTGACTAGAGGTGTGAAAGTATTCAAAATATTGATGGATCGATCGGTACGATTTACTCGTAACGATTTTTGGTATCGATTTAATCTTACGCATCGATTCAACATCGCATGGTATTCTTTAGATTTTAGAACTTTCACATAACTTAAATTAGGTAAACTTAAATGCTTTACATTGTTTATAATACTTTCCTAAAATCGTATATCATAAGACCTTTCTAGTTTCTGTTTACTAATACTTACCTGTGATATAACAATGTTATTAGTAATTAATCGATAATCAAACGAAAGCCCTTTTACCATTAGGTAATCTGTGTTTTTACAACAAATCATTGAACCAGGTACAAGTTTCGATTAATAGCGATAAAAAAAAATTTATTACGCAAAAAATTGTGCAGCTCTAGTCATTCTTTTGACGTCACCGAAAATATCTTCGTCAGCTAGACAGACTGACGCCGCCAAAGAATGAAAGGACAGCCGACAGTTATACCGTCTAAAATGGTGTTGTCACTTTTTAGAAATTTACTAGATTTTGGGGAAGTTAGAATAAATACGCGGAGAAAAAAGATTGTTTCAAAAGTGTTGTTATTATGATGATTATGCAAAGTTTCAAATTTTATTTGGTCATGTTATTATGTAACCTTTATTATCCTTATGGGTCGGACGGGGTTTTCTTTACATATTGTACTCGTATATTATAAGTATGTATTTTGGTAATAGTATGTATGTAAATATATATAGCTTATTTAAGTATTTTTTTAAATAGTGTTAATACATTTTTTTTCTTCTTTACAATTTTGTTTTCAACTAAAGCACCTATCTTATCTCTTCACCACCTTTGGTTGACTGGTAGAGAAAGCCTAAGGCATTAAGTGCGCTTCTGTACATTTCATGTGCTAAAGATTAAATAAATAAATAAGCGGGCGCTCTGTGCGGTATCCGGCCACCAACTGTCCAGCCCCCTCCCGCAACGAGTTTATATTTTTCACCGTCAGTGCGTGATAGGCCGATAAAAGCCCGCCATGATCGTTTTATAGGGAACTGTAATTTTGACCACAATCTTATATAAATATATATTTATCTTTGTCGTACCTTTACAAACACCTGAGATAATCGTTCCGCACTAGCGAGAGGGACAGAGTTTGTTCGTCCGTACCAGCTGAAATTACGCGGCAGGCTGATTTAGGCCTGATCCGCAGTGAACGTGCTAAAATCTATTTTTGTGCTTTTTTGAGTATGACATCTCGCAGATCACGAGGCTTGATGACTCAATAAATAAAAACCTCCAAACAAAAAATTTTACTGTCCATAATTTTTATACCCTTGAAACGATTGTGTTGCTTTATTATTTATTACTCATTTAAAAAACCTATAAACTTTTTTCTACCCTTATACAAATTATGATCAAGTCTATTACAAGACTTGTTGTTGTCGTTGACTTATTGTTGACGGTGTTCTATAGGATGCAACTTGGAGAGAGTGCGCAGGTATCGCATAACTTAATTCTTTGACAACTAAGTGAGGCTGAGTGATCAATCACTGCGTTGCGTGTCGCATGTTCGATTCCTGCACGGAACAAATATTTGTATGGCCTATAGTTAGCCGGTAGTTGTTCCGAGTTTGGCTATTTGTGTATATAAGTTTATGTAAGTTTAAATGTTTGTAAACTCACCCACGATACAGAGTAAATTCTAGTGTGGGGCATCTTTTTTTTTTTTAATCACCCTTCTCCGTTCCATCATCGGACGACCTGTCGTATGGCGAGCATCCACCCTTATGTTGTTGAAACCACTACGATTCGTACGAGGCGTTTCAGCTCACCACAGTTGACCACAATTCTAACCTGACCCCTGGTGAACTTTTGTTACCGCGACCAATGACGCGTGATTCATGATTTATACAATTTGGCTGTGATATTATATCGCTCATCTAGATATTGGCACTTCTGCAAAAAATGTGAAACTGAGTTTAATACATATAACAATATTTATTAGTGTCTATACTAGTACTTCGAACCCGTAGATCACTGCATTTGGTTACTAGTATAGTTATGAATCTATAAAAAAAAACGTAAAATTATCTTCTTGTTCTTACACATTATTATCTACATTTCTATTTTGCTTCTTTCAGAGGTCAGCTATCCACCATTCTACAGGAGAGTAATTTCAAACATGGAAGTTTTGATAAATTTTAACATATTGATAACTAGTGGCCGCTAAAGCGGTTAAGATTTTAATTTTGTCATATCCCTATGTATTTTATTGTGTGTACGATTACAGTAAGGGACCAAAAGTGGAGTACCACTTTTGACACTTATTGTTAGAGCAATAAAGTTCAAAAGTGGTAATGCACTTTTGACCCTTACTGTACATAATTGATATAATAAATTAATTTCAAACATTTATAATATCTTTTATCCTTGAATCTGTAAAATATGAAAAACATAGATGTACCGATTTATTTCTAGTGAGCATCATATTTATAACCTTCTTCATAAAAGCTAGACAAAAAAGGATTTTAAAATGGTAAACTTAGGTAGCTGTAATAAATTATGACGATCGACAACCCTAAGAAGTCGCCAGAAGCGGTACCTCATTAGAAATATGTATGTAGTCAACACCCAACACCTTACAACGTCAATGCAACGTACAAGATGGCGGAAAATGTTTTATAATCCTTAAGTCATGAGTTCATGACGTTGTTACAGTGCTGTCTCAAACATCCTCATAATGGTGTGTCCAGACTCGGCACGCAAGGAGCACGGCAGCTACGCGCAGCATTCGCGAGACTTTGGAGATGTTTCAGAAATCTATGGAGCCTGCGCCAGCACATTGTACACTTAATGCGAGGTATAGTTACGCTATAGTTAAATGTTTTTAATGTTAATTTCCTATATTTTGGCTTAGTTTTTATACAGATTCAATTTAACTCGGCCAAGAAGTGCAACACAACTACAAATAAATATGTTGGTCAGCAATAAGCGAAATAAGATTTTGACAGTGACATTTGATTTATGTGACATGTATCTAAGGCTAGGAACCAATGACTAGGGAAAAAACAAAACATGAATGCCGAACATACACACCCATTAAATAAACACAGTCAACTCAAATCAGCACTCAACACGAACACAACGGGAAAATAGAACTGTCAAAGTCGCCAATCAAACGTAATAACCACTGTGATGGCTACCTTAATAAAGGGTTATTTTACTAAAAAACATTTCAAATAATTAATTATATATACTTGTATTTTTATTCAAATTAATTTAGTAGTATTTTTATGAAAATCTTTTATTTTTTTCCTTTTTATCTATATAGCGTACATAGTGGTGGCCCAAAATGAAACATCTCCTTTGTCGCGCGACTTGTTTAGACCTGCGCAGCAGGGCTGCGCACCATGTCCGACACAAGACGTGCTATTTATTTCGTATTCAAATCATAATGAAAGCGGCCGCGTGTTGTAGTCCCGCTTATTATTCGTAAATTACGTAAAAGAAAGAATAGAAGACATTGAAAATTGAAATTAAAAGCATAATTGTTGTTTTTAACTGTGTCAAAGTAACCTTAAATTATTAAAGTCTTTTACATAAGTCTCACACAACCAACACTACAGCACACGTTAAGAATCTAGCACCAAGTCACCAAGATACTTACCATTTTTATGGGTAATCATTAAATGTCCTCTCCCACTCTGGACGAAGCGGAAGAGCGTGTCAGACTTTTACTGAAAACCCACCCGTGTTCCTGAATTTGCCTGTGTTCTAGGGGGACACACTTTCGAACAACCAGCGGCGTCACCAAGAATCAAGATACCTTCAAGTTTATAACTTTCTAGTTCTGATTCGGAATGACTAAATTAAACAGGCCACAGATTAACAGGAAGTTAAGGAGACATAAGAAGCTTAAACTATTACCAACAGCTTGGTTACAGTAGGTATATCATGTGCCAGGGAGTCCCAGGAGGATAACCGCGCTAAATAAAACAGTAGAAGTTCAACTCTTGTTCGTATCTAATCCAGTTAAAGTTATGGTTTAGTTTCGATCATGTTTCGTATCGCGCTAAAGTTTCAACTTCGGTTGAAGTAAAATCAATGTAGGTATGAGTGATACATTTCATCAGATATAATAATTAAAACTAAATCAATTATAAGTAAATCTAATCGTTTAGACGTAAGTTTGCCATGGCATAGAAAAAGTTAGCTTTGTTTCAACTTTGTCATTTGACAACGGTTACGGTCCAATTGCGATCCAGTTATGGTTAAACCGTTAGCGCGATACGAAACATAACAAAAGTTATGGTTTAGATGCGATCCAATTCTGTTTTGGTTGAATTATATTAGCGCGATTGCCCCCCTGACGAGACAGTAGAGAGTCTGTAGATTAATGCTCGGGGTATGAATTCAAAAAAAGGATTACAACTTATTACACATTTACACACATAAATCCTTAACTCTTACTGTTTCTTGCTGATGTTTGATGTGACGTGATTGTGCCCATGGACCATATCTGGACGGGGCACGCTGTCTTTGATTGGTTTGTGTGATTTTTAGGGTTTAGTTTTAGTTTAATCATTCGTTACTTTTTCACTGTCCCTTTCTGTGTACGTCCGTTTCCTTATGTCTTGTACAGTCAATATTATTCCGTGGACATTGGTGTGGTTTATATGTTTGTTTACTGCGTATTATACCTTAGCCGACTGTTAATATTGTAACATGTAACTGTTTTTTGTCCCAAATAAATAAAAAAATTAAAAATAAAAACACACACACAAAACACACACACATACTAATGATCTCATTAATAATTATAAACTAGTGCTTAACCGCAATCTCGCCTAATGGTAAGCAGAGATGCAATCGTTGATGGTAAAGCGCGCTAGCTTATTAAGCCTATTCACTCAAAAAAACTAAGTAAATAGGAAAGAAGACGACAGTTGAGCGAGGTGGTGCAATGTTAAACCCAAAACATGACCAACGATGCTGACCTAGAGAGAGATTGATCTGGACTAGACCCTCTACGACCAAACTCCTGACCCAACAACATTTGGCGCATCGTACCCAGCAACTACATCGCAACTCAACTACTCAGACCCGTCCTCTATACGGCTTCACCAGACATCATGCCGGACACGACGAATCGCTTGGCGGCAAGACTTTGTCTGGTGGGTGGTAACTTCTGCCGGCAGCCGATGTTATGGTGTACCACCGAGTTCTCTTTTATTTCTCTTTTTGTAGCTTACTTATTTAAAAGACGGGAAAAGCGGAGCCTTTGCAACTACAGGCATTTCTAAGCCTAAATGAAGAGTCCTTGACAGTCAATGTAAGCCATATGAAATAAATTTAGTTATCTTATCGAGTTTGTTATCGTGTTTGTTGTGACTCGTTGTTGATACTACTACGATCCAGACAAAGCATTTCGCCTAACCTGTTATACCGCGTGCATCGAGGGACTGGAACAATTTGCCAGAGGCGGTGTTTCCATCTGACTACAATTTAAGTGTCTTCAAGGTTAGAGTGAATAGGCTCTTAATAAACTAGCGCGCTTTACCGTCAACGATTGCATCATTGCTTACCATCAGGCAGGATTGCAGTCAAGCACTAGTTTATATTGATTTAATATTTGAGCTCCACGTTTGAGATATTTGGGTTGCCTTTATTCTGCCCCCTAATCGGCGAACACATTTTTGTCAAATGATTGCGACTAGTTGGGGTTAGTTGGGATCGTTTGGACCGAACGGACCAATGGGCAGTCCAAACGGTCCCAACTAGTCGCAATCATTTGACAAAAATGTGTTCGCCGATCAGGGTGCTGCTTTTGATTTGAATATAAAAAAAAAAGAATCGATAACCAATCTGCCTAGCCAACCTGCCAAATAAGCTTATTCGGCGTTTAATTACGCATCCCCGCCCGTCGGGGGACGGGAGGGGTATGTGGGGGCTATACCCACTGAAAACCCCAGCGGCACTCCGGCGTCGCCTTGGTGGCAGGGGACTGGGAAATAGCGGAGCCTTGGCTACCAGCCCCCCACCGGCGTTATGCCCGCCTAATACGGGCCCTCTTTCGCCCCTCCACAGGGAGGGGCCGTGACTCAGCCACCCTCATGGTGAGCGCCGTGGCGGGCGCGGGCACCCCCGTGCCTCACGCCCGCCGCTCACCTCAGGGGGGGAGAAGGCGGCCAAACATCCACCTTCTCCTACACCTACGCCGCCTGCGGAGCGCCGGAGCGAGGGGATCCTCCTCTCGCTCGCGCTCCGCGGCCTCCTTCTGCGACATCACGACCTCGCAGAAGGAGGCCATTGCCGCCCAGGCCCCCTCGCTCCCCACCATCGCTCTGACGATGGCGGGCAGCGAGAGGTCCCCTCCTACCGCCGCGACAAGATGCGGCGCGGCACGGCCCACGACGGGCACACCGCGAGGGCAGCTAAGCCTACCTGGGGGCAATTACGTAACACTTTATCAATCGGAATCGGTTTCAATTTGACAGATTAACAACATTCCTAGCGTTATTTAAGTGTTGTGTAGATAAATTTTTCGATCTCTTGAAATAATGGTTTAGAAATTTGCTTCAAAATTATGCAGATTCTGATTAATAGTCTGTTACGTAATTAAGTTGCTGGGTTTTACATGGAGCGACTGACCTATCTGACCTCTACAGTCTACAGCCCAATTATTACAATACAACTATACAACACAATTACCTCTTTGTCGCGCTTTTAGCGGCCATTAATAAAAACTTTTTTTACAAAAAAAAACAACAGACTCCCAAAAAACACTACAACTAAACTACTGTCTTTGGTTTTTGTATATTAGATTTGACACCGACTTCCGAAATTAGTTATTTTTCACTTTGTAGTGTTTTTTGGATGTCTGTTGTTTTTTTTGTAAAAAATGTTTTTATTTTACACTTTTTAGTTGTGAAAAGTACTGTTCAGCCGCATTAGACTGTAAGACTGGATGCTGACGCTAAAATACTTAATGAAAAAACTTAAAAACGCACTGGTTGCCCCTACGATTTTTGAAAGTTCCCCTTGATTTCTCTGATCTTCAACCATCAAACCCTGATGTCCTTATCATGGGACCACCTTGGGAATGTCTTCTTTCCAACAGAAAAAGAATTATCAAAATCGGTTCATAAACGATGAAGTTATCCGCGAACAAACATAAAAAAAGCATATAAGTATACCGGTCGAATTGAGTAACCTCCTCCTTTTTGAAGTCGGTTAAAAAAAATCGATATAAATAAAATAAATAAATACGGACAAATCACACAGATTGAGCTAGCCCCAAAGTAAGTTCGAGACTTGTGTTATGGGATACTAACTCAACGATACTATAGTTTATAATAGATACATATATAGATAAACATCCAAGACCCAGGCCAATCAGGAAAAGATCGTTTTCCATCATGACCTGGCCGGGGATCGAACCCGGGGCCTCCACGTCGCAGGCAGGCGCGCGTTGTGTTGAATTATGGTCTGAATCAGCACGTTTTGAACGTCAACATTACATAAGACAGGCCCCAATACGCTATACGCAGCTGTTCAGTTAAAAGAAACACCGACATCAAACCGGTTGTGACACCGACTGTTTTGTATAGGGTCGCAGCATATGCTGCTTCCAGCAGTACCGACAACGCTGCTGTATTTGATCAGACTGCACCACTCCACGAAGATTGAGTAGGTCGTGGAGTATCTGCGCTTCAAGAGCAACTGGGCTTTGAGGGTCGAGAGGTTGGAGCCGCGTCACAACACTAATTTCAAGTCGTTCGTGATGCGTGTTCCGCCACATCATCTCGAGAAGTTCCTCAAAGAAGAGTTCTGGCCGAACGGTGTTGTGTACCGCCCGTTTCGTGACCAGCTATGTGACACCAGTCAGCGAGACACTTCGTGTACATAAGGTGTAGTCAATTATGTTATGTATATGTATTTATAGTATTGTGACTTTTAAATATATTATTGTACATATATATTTATATGGGACTTAATGCCTGAAATAAATGGATAAATAAAATAAATAAATAATGCTGAGCGACAGCCGTTTTGCGTACATGTTCCCTCAACTATTTCTTAAACTAAATAAACGTTTTTCTTTCCTTCTTTACCTGACTGTATCAACACTAGACATGTGAAGTAAATAATATGACAAAATTACACGTCACTGCACATCAGGCAGGATTGCGGGCAAGCACTAGTTTATAATTTAAAAAAAAAGACAGAACATTAATTTAAATTATTTCCATACGTTAGCTAGCCCTGCCAATACAGTATGTTAAGAAAACCCTGTCCGACCCATAAGGATAATAAATAAAGGTTAGGTAAATACATGACCAAATATAATATAAAATTTTACGTAATCATCTTAGTACCAATACAAATGAATTTTGAAATAATCTTTTTTTCCCGCGAATTAATTCCAAGTTCCCCGAAATTTGGTATTTTTTAAAAAGTGACAACACCGGTATTATTATGAGCGAATAGCGATGCGACCACGTGCCGCGTGCATGCCCTGCCGCCCGCCGGCCCCGCCGCCTCCGCCGCCGCGCGCGGAATGGTGGATAACGCAGATTTATTAAGTTACCTCTTTTTGCGAAATAAATTTTTTTTTTTTAGGTGGATTTTTTTTTAAATTTAGCCCGGTTTTGTATGCATTAGTAGAATCAGTTATCGATACCTAACAACACCTTCACGGATCGGACAGGGTTTTCTTAACATATTGTATACCATCAAAGCCAAAAAAAGAAAAGAAAACATTCAAATTAAAACTGGAAATAAAAACTTATTACCTAAAGCTTACCTATTTATGCATTGCTGGGTTCAAAAAGTAAACAATTATTAAATTAAATGAAATGAAATCGTTTATTTTGGAAATAGGATCACTGGTCAACAAGGTGGTTTTTTCAACTTGATTTACCATAGGATAATTTTACTATTTGAATCATCATCATCATCATGTCAGCCATATGAAGTCCACTGTTGGACATACGCCTGCCCCAAGGATTTCAAAAACGAACGTTTGCAAATGAAATGAAATCGTTTATTATGTAAATAGGATCACTGGTCACTTTTACACGTCATATTTTTTTAAACTAGCTGGCGCCGGCATTTCCTAACTGACTACCTCTGAGAAGAAAAGTCGAAACAAACTCAGGAGTCATCGTCTTTTTTCATGTCCAGACATTAAAAATGAAAATGTTTACAATAACAATATGTGTTTGCTTTGTTGTACATAACTATCAATTAAGTATATAATTATGTATGATCTCATATAACCGGTAATTAGGTATATCGATACTGACTTAAATATCCATATAAATAAAAACAAAAGCACATCTATACTAATATATGAAGCTGAAGAGTTTGTTTGTTTGAACGTACTGATCCGATTTTAAAAAAATTTTTTCTTTGGATAGCCCATTAATCCAGGAAGGCTTTAGGTCATATAACATCAAGCAGTGATCAATAGGAGCGGAGCATAACAAACATTTAAAATGTATGCTGTATATTATGATCTAGAAGTGTAATGTGATGACTGTACTGTAGTGTTTTCTGGTAAAAATAGTGACTCGTATGAAAATGACATAAACAGTAGCTTAAGTCTAATAATTCAATGGCTAAAAAATAATAACTTACAGATTAATTTTGACAAAACTCAAATAATGACATTTAAACAAAGAACTCATCCTACAATTCTTGACATTAATTATGACCAAAGAAAAATTTCAAAAACGGCACAAACCAAATTTCTAGGAATTTGGCTAGATGAACACATGACATGGAAAACGCACGTGGATATTATGATAAAAAAGATTCATCAATTCTGTTATGCTCTACACAATTTAAACAAGGTTGCAAATCGTAATACTGTTCTCATTGCATATCATGCATATGTCTCCACAGCTCTTCGTTACGGCATAATGTTTTGGGGCAACTCTACCAACAGAGAAATGGCATTCAAAGCCCAAAAACAATGTCTCCGAGCCATATGCTTGTTAAAAACCACCGACAGCTGCAAACCATATTTTGTTAGTTTAAAAGTACTTACGCTGCCATCCCTCTATATTTACGAAATTTCAATATTTGTTAAGGAGAATGTGTCTAAATTTGAAAAACTTAATACTAGACGTCACCAAAACACACTGAAGTCAAAAAAACACAATACTGCACTTTTTTCAAAGAGTTGTCTCGGCATGGGACCAAAAATTTTTAATAAACTACCAAAAACTTTAAGAAGTATGACTAACATGAATAGTTTTAAGTCACAACTTAAGAAATTGTTGGTTGACAAAGCGTATTATTCTATCAATGAGTTTTTAGATGATAACAGTGTAAAATAAGAAAATGTTAGCTTTAGTGTCCAATACTGTTTTTTAATTAATTTGTACGCCTTGCAAGGCAAAACATAGTGATACAACACAAATTTTATACCATGTACCATATACCTATGTTTAACAAATAAAATACTTTGACTTGACTTTGACTTAATATATCTATAGAATTTGTCTCTTATGGCGTTAAAATAAAATGTAAAACCCACCAGACAGTCTTGCCGCCAAGCGATTCGTCGTGTTCGGCATGATGTCTGGTGAAGCCGTACGGAGGACGGGTCTGAGCAGTTGTGTTGCCATATGTGCCGGGTACGATGCGCCTAATGTTGTTGTGTTGGGAGTTTGGTCGTGGAGGGTCTCCAGATCAATCTCCCTCTGGCGCAGCATCGTTGGTCGTATTGTTGGGTTTGACATTGCACCACCTCGCTCAACTGCCGTCTGCGTTCCTATTCACTAAGTTTTTTAAGTGAATGGGTTTAATAAACTAGCGAGCTTTACCATCAACGATTGCATCACTGCTTACCATCAGGCGGGATTGCAGTCAACCACTAGTTTATAATTATTAAAAAAAAAATTGTTGACTAATAAAAGTTCTCTTCTTCTTATTCATCTTAGCGTTAATCCCAGTCGCATCCGAAGCTTTTTTCAGCTTTGGAGTCTGGGGTCCGCTTTACAAGTCTAACTGCTAAATTTGGCTAAACTTCGATATTTTCCGTGAAGCGACTGCCGTCTGACCTCCACAACCCGAGGGCGATATCAAAACATTGCAGTTAGACCAATTGTTGGACTTTTGAGGGGTCCAACAATCCGTAACGACTGCCATTAGATGTTCGTAGCAACCGGGACCAACGGCTTAACGTGCTTTCCGAGGCACGACCAGACCAGTGCAAATATTCATATTCATGCATACAAAAGTTTGCACTGCGCGGGGTAATAAAGGTTCTGACGTAATTAAAGGTAAAACATCTTTAAAATTTTGCAAAGTCGTTATTATACTGAAAAACGACCACAACAAGTTTATGCAAACAATAATTTACGACCACAAAATAGAGATAAAAACAGTTGTAAAACATGCACATTAACTGATCTGATAATTATAATAACACTAGTTTCTGCCTGCGACATGGATCGTCCACTGAACTTTCTTGTTCCCCGTTGTATCGCATCGCCTCACAGTGTGGTATTTGGACTTAAAACTTGGTCAAAATTATTTTTTGCTTCTAATGATTAGATATGTACTTTTCGATGTGGTTTAACATTAAAGTGTAGTAAAACAATGCTTTATTTGAATAGAAAATCGTTTATTCATCATTACTAGAGTCAGCCATAATATTAATATTGGTAACGTCACTTTCGTGAAGTAAATTTAAAACTGCTGCCGATATTTCTTTCTTTTTTCTATTTGAGGTTTCCCTCATGCCAGTAATCAGTGGATCTGAGATCAATAAAAGTCGATTTAAAACGTCCATATTGCAGGCCACTCGCGAAAACTTTCTTGTAAAGTTCAGTCTGAAGGATCTTATGTTCTTGTTCCGTGCTTCTGCCACTTCTTCCGATAGCTGACCAATTGGTAGTATTGCTGCTTTAGTGACAGCCGCTCCATGCCGAAGCACTTTGTGCATGGTAGGAGACATTGGATAAAATTTATATAGTGACACATATAGTTCTGCTGTCTCTAGGCAATATTGTTCGAATTTCTCTGCATTTACTTTTAATCTCGAACACAATGTCTCCAGAATGACTTTCAGCCGATATATTAAATCTTTATCAATCCCTGTTATTTCGGCTGAAATTTCACAATTCTCCTCCTTTTACTTCTTTCACTTGAGTCTATAAATGACTTCTGAGGACGCCCGGGGCTGAGTCCTGCAACAAATAAATAATAAAAATGTTGTTATATAAAACAAAATCAATTTAGTTGGCTTTGAACTCTTCCGGCATTGTTATAATGTAAACAATAGCAAAAGGATCGCATCGATTGTGCTCCACCTACCTGCGCTCGGTAAAGTTACAATTACCCTTGAGCCACGTGGCATTACTTTCTTCGAACCTCTCTTTGATTTTGTGAGCAGCCAACCATTTCTGTTTAAAATCATGTTTGATAATTGAGAGTTTATGCTTCATATCAGCTATTCTTGAGTCATCTTGAGAATAACCTTTTAACAATTCTTTCTCCATAAATGCAAGCTTTCCGTCAAATGTTCGTTCATTTGAACGTTTAGCCATGTCATACAACTCGTTTCGAGTCACTGTTTTCACGCCAGAAGGTCCTAATGGAAATAAAAACGAATAACATTAGCAAAATATTTCAAGCAAATATTATAGGTCGTTACAAAAAAAAATTGTAATAAAAAAAAGGGCGGTTTCGTGCGGCTAATTATTTTATAGCCAGCTTACCAATTAATAATCTCACATTTTACAATAGTTTTCAATACACAGAAGTGTTCAGAAATATAAAAAAATCCCTTTTGAAATATCTAAATAATTATTTATACAACAGTAAATAACACCTATATTGTCGACTAAATAAAAAAATATCAACAAGATATTTGCCCAAATATATATATTTAACTGAAAGTACATACCTGGCATAGAATGATCCATAATAAAAACCACCACTAAACCACTTCATTGAACTAAAACAAAAGCTTTGAAAATCATGAAATCAGAGCGTATCGAAAAATCACACATCAGGCGTAATCGAGCAGTAACTTCCGACTGATCGCACGAAGCCCAGTGTTGCGCTAGCGCTTCACGCGTTTCACTATTGGCTGCAGTGACTCATCAGCTTAATAACTGATTACAATACTAGATAGCTAATAGGAAATTGAAAATTCCATTTTTGGCCAGGTTTTGAGGCTAAATACCACACTGTGCGCCTGCTCGAGCTACTACTTCGTCTTTCTTTATCGTTTTACTTGACGCCTTGGCTCAGCGTGATGTTAAATAGCCTTTATTAACTATTGGGTTATCAAAGCTTAAAGATTTTATCAAATCCGACTGGCACTAATAGCTCCAGAGATTAGCTCGTTCAAACTCTTTAGCTTTATATTATAAGGCTGAAGTGTTTGTTTGAACGCGGTAATCTCAGGAACTACAGGTCCGATTTGAAAAATTCTTTTTTCGTTGGATAGCCCATTAATCCAGGAAGTCTTAGTCTACATAACATCACGCTGCGACCAATAGGAGCGGAGCATAGGTAACTCCACGCGAACGAAGTCTCTGGCGGCCGCCAGTATTTCCAAATTATATAAATCGAGAGAAACAGTGTGTTAAGGGTAATGATCACCTCACAGTCACTGAACTGTTACAAAACTCAAATTTGATACATTGAAAACGTTTCATAAAAAGCTCATACATAGTCAATACGGTAGGTACAACTTCAAGCAAACCAAGAACCGTTATTTCCTGTGCGTTATTGAAGTCAAGAAACTGTTCCGCTCGATGAACAGGGCCCGCTCATGTGATGAAAGGGGTCTTATAGATTATGCCGGATGTTCTGTGCCTATAAAGTCTTACTATTAACAAGTCTTTTTTTTCAGTTTGCCTTGTTAGTGTGTAGGTATACATATTGTTTTAGAATGTGTTCGAAATAAAGATGAACGCGATTCATTGCTGAGCTAACTGAAATTAAATAGATGAAATGTGGGTCTGATCCAGATTATTCTATTCAGCCAGAAAATTATGTTGTTTGATAGCGGTCGCTCAGCAATGATTCGTCATACTGAATCTATTATTTGTTTACTTATTTCTTAGATTATAAGTTTAAATTTGTCAAATAATTTGTATAATAAGGTACGATGAGGCTGACATATCCACATTGGCACAAAAGCCCCTTAATAAAATGTAGAATAAAAAAAAATCGTATTGGTTAAATCTTGCAAGCTGATGCAATAATTTCGATATACGCAATTGCGGATGCGAATAACTTTATCCAAATGTTATAAGAACATAGATTAGTATGTTGCGACCTGGATCTGGATTTGTTCCCGGATGGTGATGATAGGCTTTCCCGCTAACTCACCTCAACTTTGGATATAAACGTAACTGGTGAAAAGTGCAATTCTAGCTTGGAATTTCCGGAAATAACTACAGAAGTGATGCAATGACCAGGGGCCTCCTTAAGCACGAAGGTCGCTGTGCCGACTGAACTTATAGTCGTTCCTGTTTCGTCTCACTTACGGTCATCAAATTAGTTCAGTTTTATTTATTTATTTATTCTTTATTGTACACCAATCAAACATCGCACGAAATACATTGAACATTGAACAGTTTCCAAATTAAGAATTAATGATACCAACATTTGACACCATTTTCACTTTCTTTATGAATCCTTGACGTACTTAGAAAATGTATGAACGTAAATAAAACGAAATAAGGTCCGTAGTAGGTACGTGGCATTTTGAAGTTTCTGTCTATCCTTGTGTTTATTATGGAAGAAATTAATGGAATAAATCCATCAATTTTCGTCTAGCCAATGTAGAAGTTTGTTGATTTGTGCCATATTAAGATTAGAAACCTCTTGTTTGCAATACGTCTCCACACTACGTCTTCCAAATAGATAATGAACTCAACCTTGGCGTACATACTAAGTACCAAATTTTGTGTGACATATTCAGGTTCCGACAACAGGCCTGTGTTGTCTGAACCTGAATATTTTTATCAAAGTTATTTATCACACATTATGACGTGTTATTTACAATTCTGAACCTAAATATTATGAGAATTAAGACATCCTCCACATATTTTAATTACGATCAACATGTCTGAAATCGCTCTGATAAATGAAATGATAACCAGGCATCTCATTCCATCTCGGTCAGTACCCAAATTAAACATCATTCATCGGTATATGAGTTCATATAATTTACTTTTTTACAATTAATAAATATGTGAACTGTCACGCCCTTTATACCTTTTTTTTTGTTGGGAAGTCAAATCATCAAATGACTTCTCCAGCTCTGGGCGGAGCGGAAGGGTATGTCAGACTTTTGCTGACTAAACCCACCCGTGTTTCTTCAATACTCAATAACCAACCCGCAACCCTGACCCAGGAGGCATCGGTCTTCGTGGACCCCGATAAATATTTGGGTAATAAGTTTCTACTTATTTACATTTCCATTTTAATGATGTTTTATTTTTTATTTTTGCTATTCTGGTATTTTGCCGTGGCTAGTTGGCATATGATAAACAATTTCATTGTTGTTGTTTTTTTTTGTGTTCATTACTGTACATACATAGTATTGTATAAAGTCATGTGTTTTTTTTTTATGAACAGACAGTGGTGCTGCTGGGGAGTTTGTTCCGCCACTTCTTCCCAACGAAAGCACTAAGTAGTTAAGGGCGGGCGTTTTGGAGGGACTGTCTTTTTTTTTTGTTGGAAAATCATCAAATGACTTCTCCCGCTCTGGGCGGAGCGGAAGTATGGAATATTCACGTTCAAAAAGTGCTGATTCTCAGCTAATTGAATAAAAGATTTTTGATTTTGATTTACGGAAAGCCCGGGCAAGACGCATATGTTAAGGGAAAAAATAAATAAAACCACAATCTAATAAGTCAATAGAGCTATTTATACTTTTATTTTCTACTATGGTCAAATCATCTTTGGAAAATAATTACATAAACTTAAAAAAAACTTATACTCCTCCCTTCGCATTCATCACAGAAGTAGCTGCCAACTCCTATAACATAAGAAGTGCTGTCTTAATGCCCCCATTTTATGTATAGATTACACTGAATCCAATCTTCGGCTGGTGGTTCAGTGTATTTCTCAGAGCACACCAAACAGTAAAAATTTGGTTTCAGGTTTTTATTCTTGTCTTTTTGTTCTTGTTGTCTGCCTGAGGGTCTTTTAGTTTTGTAGCGGCCTGCTAAGTCTGCAATCTTGGTTTTCTTATCATTTTTCTTTTGAAATTTTAATGCATGCTCAGCTTTAACGGGAGTAGAAGTCAACATACATAAAAAATACAGTGATGTCCATAATATAAATACTAGGAACAAGCACAAATTTATTGTACCTACAACAAGGCTCAAGAAAATAGGTGGCTCTTTTAGATGCCAATGTATACATTTTTACAATAGGCTTCCAGAGGTGGTTCAAGATCTGAGCCTGAATAAATTCAAATCCTTCATTAAACGTAAGTTGTGTCAGAAAGCATTTTATAGTGTCAAAGATTATATTGACGACAAAAAGGCTTGGGCTTGAGCTGCGTCCGATTTCTATGCTTACACTGATTGTTCTTTGATTTTTCCTCTTGTAGTTTAAATTTGCAATTGTTTGTTTTTTTTTTAACTCAAAGCCAGTACACACTACGTGGCCAGGCATATTGTACGTTACGGAATTGCATCGCTGACAGGGGTATTCGGCACTGGTGCAGCTACACAGGAGCTAAACTTAGCATTCGGGAACACCGTTGGAGCTGCTGAACCTTGGACAAAACTGTCTTTGCATTGTGTAGATTCAATTTCCTAGTATTGTATAATTGCATGGAACACGTGTGAGCACGATCTACTTGCTGTAAAGCATCTATTTGTTGGGTTAGTCGTTTATTGACTTGATAGTGCTATGGCTGTTGAGAGTATGTCATACTCACTCAAATGTCTCGCTGGTGGTGGCGTGTGTGTTGGGTCATTAGGTTCCCTTCAATATGGTTGAGCTGAATGATGCTGATCCATACGTCATGTTCGTGAACGGACACCGTCAGAGGGGACTGGTCATCTCTTACCTGCTACGGCGTATTTTAAATTCTGAATAATTGTTTTTTTTTTTTCCATAATGGACGCTCTCAGCGTACAATATATTTCTGCGTCGTTCTCACACGATTGATTTCAAAATGAATGATGTAATCAAATATTTGTATCAATAGCTTGATAATTTAAAAGAGTGTCCATGGAGTTTCTTGCCCGTTCTTCTCCATAGGTACCTACTCTTTGGAATGGGCGACTAGCTTCACCTTACTGACTGACCGACCTTCTGACAATTCAAAAGTGCCTGTAACTGGTTTATTTGAAATAAATGCTTTGATTTTGATTTGATTGAACACCTCTGATTTCTGCCTTTCGTGTTTGCGGCCTATTTTAGGAGCAGCCATAGATGGAATACATCTAATTTGAAACTGCGTAAGGCTCGCTGCAGGAACTGGATTATTTCCACCTACTAAATGAGCTGATCCGTCTTCCAGTAAATTTGAATTAGGCAAAGGTGTAGTAGACCATTCAATCTTTAATTCTGATATGACTGACTGTATAGAAGATTCAGTTATTGCCTCCTTTGCAGTCACCGTTGTTACTGGAGAATCATTTAAAGCGCAAAAGGTCACGATAGACGATGTGCTATTAAATGGATCTACGACTCCTGTCGATGGTGCATCATTCACAGTAACTTCAGTCATAGTAGAGGGTGGTTCAGGAAAAGGACGGTCGGTCATCGTTCATGGAGCGTAATCTTCATCGCCAAAAACATTTTTTTTTATAAACTTCGACCCACACTACGAATTACTCCTGTATCGTGGGTGACAAACATTTAATCTCATAAGCCCAAATTCCTGGTTTTCTAAATCCATCAACTGCATTCTGGACCGAAGTACTTTTCATGTATGCTCCCCAAATAATTTTGCCATATCGTACTAGTTTACAATGCGGCCTCTTATTTCTTAATTATGAAAGAGATAAATCGAATAACTAAATGGATAGGTAGCCGTTTTGCCCAACACGCTCATATTAGAAACAAGTCAAGACTCGACATAATTTTAGTAGATATACAAAACGTAACGATCACAAATAATACCTACTTAAATAAATATGCAATTGGATAAATAAAACATTTCATAGATAACTAATTGCTAATACAAAAGTTTAGTGGACAAACCTTCACAAAAATCGTAACAAAACAGCAATTTTTTTTTTTTCACAACAAATGCAACCGCATATTGTTTTGATTGAAATGTCATGGCATTGCCGGCCGTACGCGACACGACTAGGAAATTGGACAAAGCGCCGTCTATTATAGATTTCAGGAAAAAACCGATATGCTTCATACCCGCACTATGCTTCTTGCCCGGGCTTCCCCTATCTCAGATTGAATTGAAGTAAGTACATATAGCATCTTCCTTAGAACAATTTTGTTTACATTTCCTCAAAGAAGGCGGCAGAAGTTACCACCCACCAGAAAAAGCCTTGTCGCCAAGCGATTTGCCGTGTTCCGGCATGATGTCCGGTGAAGCCGTACGGAGGACGGGTCTGAGCAGTAGTGTTGCGATGTGTGCCGGGTACGATGCGCCTAATGTTGTTGTGTTGGGAGTTTGGTCGTGGAGGGTCTTCAGATCAATCTCCCTTTGGCGCAGCATCGTTGGTCGTGTTGTTAGGTTTAACATTGCATCACCTCGCTCAACTGCCGTCTTCCTTCCTATTCGCTCAGTTTTTCTGTGTGAATAGGCTCTTAATAAACTAGCGCGCTTTACCATCAACGACCGCATCAATGCTTATGCTTACCACAAGGCGGGATTAACGTCAAGCACTAGTTTATAATATATAAAAGAAAAGAAAAAAAGATTTGGAATTGACGAAATTGGAATTAGTGCTTCGATATTCGTAGTAAATCGTCGAATTTTTAATTTATCTCGATCAGATATGCAAATAGATCATTCTTTTCCGATTTACGTATTCATAGATCAATTAAATTTATAGTTCCAAAAGATTAGTACTTGGACTGAACCTTTTTAGCTACGGGTAAAAACCCCTATACATCAATAAAGAAAAAAATATGTATCAGATAAAATAGGTAAGTATATACCTACTTATTTGTGTATCATTACTGTTTACTGGGTTTATATAGTTTTTAAGGATAGATTAATTAATAGGCTAGTAACAACAATCTATTCCGGGTAAAGGGTATTCCCACCAAACATATTATTAAATTAGCTTTTTGTAGTAATTAGGTACCTTCCTTTTGTTCCCAAACTAAAATTTAATTAATACAACCTAAGTAATGACGAGTGATAAGGATTTCAATCGGTATTAAGTTTAATTAAATATTAGTTTGCTCCTGCAAGCGGAGAAGACCTTCGTCCACAGCACGCGAGGCAACCAATGAAACATAAATGACTGTTTGGGTGGGTAAGGTAGGGTACAGACAGCACACCAAACTACTACAGTCTGTCAGATGTCTTTATAGGATTTTCAACTTTGTCTCAAAAACATTAAGGCTCAAGGTGAATTGTGAATATTTGTCAGTTTCGAGTAGCTTGACCTGCTGTCGTCCGTACTTTCCCCTATTCCTATATTGGGTGACGAAGTGGTGTGGTGTACACACACAGCTGCTAGCGTACACTACCAATTAATACCAATTATAATATATAATCTGTCAATGAATGTCTGTTTAATGAAATCTTAAATCTATGATTTTTTCAGTCTTTCGATGTACGCGGTATAAGGCCTCTGCCTCGAATTTTGCGGGCAGCGGGGCGCCGGCGGCGGCGGCGGCGGCAGCGGCAGCGGCGAGTGAGCGGCAGGATCTTATGCGTAAAATCAAACGGACCGATTATCCATAACAGCGCCGCGGCAGCGGGGCGGTGGCGGGCAGCGAGAGGTATACTTCTCGCGCTCGAATCTTGCGGGCAGAGGGCGAGCAGCAAGCGGTGATCAAGCGTTAGGAATAAATATGAATCAAAAAGATGTTGCCGCCATTGTTCAGACATTTCTTTCATGGATTCATTCATTTCATGGATCATGCCGAACATGGGAGGGCCGAGCACGCAATGCCGGCGTAAGTACGCCGGCATACTGCGGAGTATTACCCTATATGGGGCCCCCATTTGGTCGGACTCCCTCCATAGGAGGGAGAACTTCACCGCTCTTCGAGCGCCCCAAAGGGCCATCGCCCAGCGGGCAACACGGGCGTACTGCACAGTAGGCTTCGCCTCGGCATGCGCTCTGGCGGGCACCTCGCCTTGGGTGCTCGCCAGAGTGTACGAATGGACGGCGGGGCGCAAAGGTGAAGGAGGCCGTCCAGCGAGAGGCGAGAGACGCTATCGTCCAACATTGGACACGGGACCTCGCCTCCGCGGCGTTCGGCCGCCGTACCCTCGACGCCATCGGGCCAGTCCTGAAGGACTGGCTCGACAGGCGTCACGGGTTTCTCTCCTTCCGTCTGGTGCAGGTACTCTCCGGTCACGGCTGCTTCGGCAGGTACCTGCACCGGATAGGACGAGAGGAGACATCGTCGTGCCATGATTGCGGCGCGGCAGAGGACACGGCGGAACACACCCTCGCGGTATGCCCGTCGTGGGCCGTGCCGCGCCGCGATCTTGTCGCGGCGGTAGGAGGGGACCTCTCGCTGCCCGCCATCGTCAGAGCGATGGTGGGGAGCGAGGAGGCCTGAGCGGCGATGGCCTCCTTCTGGAAGGACGTGATGTCGCAGAAGGAGGCCGCGGAGCACGAGCGAGAGGAGGATCCCCTCGCTCCGGCGCTCCGCAGGCGGCGTAGGGGCAGGAGAAGGTGGATGTTTGGCCGCCTTCTCTCTCCCTGAGGTGAGCGGCGGGCGTGAGGCACGGGGGTGCCCGCGCCTGCCACGCGCTCACCATGAGGGTGGATGAGCCACGGCCCCTCCCTGTGGAGGGGCGAATGAGGGCCCGCCGTATTAGGCAGGCATAACGCCGGTGGGGGGCTGGTAGCAGTCCCCCGCCACCAAGGCGACACCGGAGCGCCGCTGGGGTTTTTAGTGGGTATACCGGGAGGGGGGAGACTTATTACGAATAATATTTGCCACCACCGACAGCCTCCGTGGTGTAGCGGTAGCGATCGCAGACGTTGCGCAAGGAGGCGCGGGGACGCCGCGCTGTGCAAATAATTGTACTGGTCTGGTCGTGCCTCAGAAAGCACGTTAAGCCGTTGGTCTCGGTTGTCATACGAACATCTAGTGGCAGTCGTTACGGGTTGTTGGAGCCCTCAAAAGTCTAACAATTGGTCTAATAGCAATGCTTAGATATCGCCTTCGGATTGTGCGCAACGTAACGCTTAGATGATTCAAATTCAAAAAATTTTTGTCCATGCTATGTCCCGCCAAAAGGCATACAAAATATCATAGGAAAAAAATGTAGATGTCACAGATAATGCAAAATAATATGTCAATAAATTAAGCCGGCACATTAACTCGAGAGGCAGCAACACACAATATAGTCTTAGAAACAATAAAATAAAATGTCAACAAATTACAATTTTTAAATATTAAACAAAAAATAAAATATAGTCAACAGAGTCAAGAGTCGTCAAATTTAGATAATATCATACAAATTTATCTTAATTAATAAAATTTGTCATTAAGATATTCATTGACAGAGTAATTTGTCTTTTCAATAAAATAATAATAATAAATGAACTTTATTCAATATTAAGAGATAATCATACAATTAATAACAAAAAGTAAAAATTAAACATATTTGAACTTAAAAAAGAAAAAAATAAAATGTGAAGTCATACATTGTGAAATTGTTCTGGTTGAATTCCAACTGAGTCGCCCTATCCCCTCGTACTAGTATATAACTGTATCACAAGCGGATAGTACTCCTCAACCAAAAAAACAACAGATACCCACAAGTTACACAATTACATATTCATACATTACAGAGTATAACATAATATTACGATATTAGATATATTAATTCTAATAAACCACAATGCATAACATTTACATTCCCTAAATTATAAATTTAAATTGAGTTGAATTAAATTAATTGAAATAGTTAATAAAATTTTTGGATATGGGTATAGGTACACTTATATAGACCATAAATATCATCTGCTGCATATGTTAATGTGTGTTGTATATTTTATGTATATTTCTGTATGTGTATATATGTATGATGTATTATTTATGTGCCTTGTTTATTGATATAATCGTTTTTGTAATAAATTTTCAGTGCTATTGTAGTCTAGTGTTTTCAAATATTTATCTATAGTCGTTTTGCATGTTTGCCTATCAAGATTCTTTAGTTTTAGTTCTTTGCTTACTCTGTTATAAAGGCTCGGGCCAAGATAATTATGGAATTTGTGTGAAAAAGATGTACTATAAGTAATTTAAAAAGCTGAAAAAATATTCACGTTTTTAGCTGATACAATTTGATTTGATAATTTATTGTATATCTTGGGAGCCATTGCATATATGCTTTTATGTAGAAATTTAGTTTTTGTGAAAGCAAGTGTAACTTATTCGAGCGACGTTGGCTTTCGACAGAACTATAGAGATCCTTATTATTTTTAATAAAAATACAGGCCTCATAGATGTAGAGGGAAGGTACAGTCAATATTTTTAAGTTTTTAAAATATGGCTTGCATTAATCGTTCCATTTTATTTTGCATATAGCTCGAATGCATTTTTTTTGTGCAATCAGTACTTGCTCAATTTTAGTACCATTGCCCCAAAATATCAAACCATAGGAACATCATTGATAGTTGGCAATATATTGCAGAGACTTACAAGGTTTGTATAAACGTGAAAATCTAGACCCCAAAGTGCATACTTTAAGAACTAAGAACAAATAAGCGTATTACGTTTACGTTTATATTTTTATCTCTTAAGCCTTACAATTTTTTCTAAATCTATTTTTTAAACAAATATAAACAAATTCAAAACAAAGTATGTAGAAATCTACAGCTCTCTATGTAAGCGCTTTATATGAAAACTAGCTAATGGCCAAACGTTCGCGCAGCGGAAACTTGAATATCTCCGAAGTTTATGCATGTACAAATTTTATTCATACACAATTACACACAAATACACACAAATTTTTGGACACATCTCTTTTTTCGAAAGTCAATGGATTAAAAAAAGTTCCGCCAGGACAACGTTCGCCCAGCGGAATCAGTTTTTGGTGAATTTCTCCACAATGCTTTTTCTGAGGAAGACATTGATGAGGCAAAAAAGTTATTGTTTGTTTCTACGAAGACAAGACGAAAACATGTATCGAGGCGTAAGAACAAAAAGCAGAAAGACCTAAAATATACGATTACGGTGTTTAAAATCACGGATCCCGAACAATCCCAGTTTTTGTGGCATATGACCTTCACAAATTGCCACCAGTTTGCTTTGACTACGTAGAACGTACGTAAAGAAGTTGATGAAGGATTTATTAATTCTACGGTCAGATGTTAACGCAATCAGAAGTGATTATGTTACTAAAGATCAGCTCGAAAATATTAAATCGATAACAAATAATTCGACACCGACGCCGTTCATCATCAACAACCTTTTTATCGTCCCACTGCTGGGCACAGATCTCCTCTCATACAGAGAAGGAATGAGCGTAATCACCACGCTTGCTCAATGCGGGTTGGCGATTTCAGACTTATAAAGCCCAGGTTTCCTCAAGATGTTTTCCTTCGCCTTCAGTCATTGGTGTCCAAGATATACTTAGAAAGTACATATAACTTTAGAAAAGTTACATTGGTACTTGCCTGACCTGGAATCGAACTCGCGCACTCATACTTGAGAGGCTGGTGTTTTAACCACTAGGCCACCACGACAAAACAGTGGGGTATATTGAAAAAGAACCTCGGAGTCTTTGAGTATATTTCGTGATGCTCCCTGTGCGCCGTTTCCGAGTCAACGAAATACCAGTTGGTGGAGTCATAAGGATACTATAGCTGTCTTGCCTGCCCCTCAGTGCCCGGCCGGTCTTGCGATTGCACCGAAACAGCACACAATGACAGAGATTATAAGTAATAGCATAGACAGACCTTACGGAGGAATTGCCCTATTGTAGAGGAAGTCCGCTTTCTCAAAGGTATCAGTGTTGTTGTGTAATAGTGATCGTTTAGTTCTCATACGGATCGTTCTATGTTAGTTTTCTCATTTTACATGCTTACTGACTCGAGTGATAATATAATAGATTTCATGGGTTTTTAAGCTATTGCATAGCTTCTATCGCGGGCCTTGAGCGCGGGGACCGAATCCAGAAATTCCGTAACGAAAAAACCTCACGCTCCCCACTCCGACGGGCACGGAGTTGTGGCTTGAAGGCCGTACATCGTCTAACGTCGTTTCAGTTCGGCAGTCTTCGGCGTTGTGTGCGTGCGATTAGACGTATTGTACGACTCTACGAAACTCGCACGAATCGAGACGAGCTGCTCCGAAATCGGACGAATACATAAGCAGCTGTTTATGAGAAAGTATATAGGTGTATAGGTATTTATGTACAACATCGAATAGCTGAAAATAAAAAGAAAATAAAATAAATAAAAAAAAAATAATGAAGAAATAATAATAAAAAAAAAGAAAAGAAATAAATATGAAGAAAAAAAAGAAAATAATAAATAATTAAAAAATTAAAATAAAATAATAATAATAAAAAAAAAGAATAAAAAAAATTAAAAAGAAAATACAAAATGCTATGCAATAGCTTTACCGCGGCAGTCCCCGAGTGCCACACGTCTTTTTTTTTACCATACACAATTATACGACGTCATATACTAAATATCTGCATAGGTATCTAAAATCTTTAAATTCAACAACATTCCGCCGCGCGAACGCACACCAAACCATATCGCAGGGTGGAGGCAACATAACCATGATAAGCTGCTAACAGTGCGGTCATGTTTGCACTTTTACCCAGCATTCGAAGAGCATAGGAGAACTTGCTAAGTTTCCCACACACAATGTCAATTTGCGTCCTCCAAGACATATCGTTGTCAATGTATAGGCCAAGTAATTTTGTTACATTCGATTGGAGTATTGAAGCTCCTTTGTAAGTGACTTTAATTTGTGATAGTCCTTTTTGTCCAATTTTGAAGCTCATAATTTTAGTTTTTGTCAGATTAATTTTAAGATTATTTGCATTTAGCCAGTCAATAATCGTAACCAAACTAGCGTTAATGTCATTCTCTATTTCTTTGTCACTACCACTATTATAGATAACCGTACTGTCGTCCGCAAATAAAGACATCTGGTGTGTAATTGCTTGGGGAAAGTCATTTATATAACAAATGAACAGCAAAGGTCCTAATATGGAACCCTGCGGAACACCGTAATGAAGAAATCTAGGACTTCACTTTTTGTCTTAATATGATGATGATGACTATTTGCCACCACCACAATCTCTTAGTGGGACACAGTCGACGACAAAGGACAAAGAGAGCATTTCACCTTGCCTTTCTGGTCCACACCAGTGAGTCAGTGGCGTGTCAGTAAAAATCCCATACACAATGCTGAAAGTGCCAGGTTGAATGTACTTTTACAAACAGTCCAGACTTATGTTATTAACTAAAATTCAATAAAACACAAAATGCGATCAAAAAAAGATAGATTTATTTACTTCAGTAACAGTCTTAATGTTAGCTCTTAGAATACAATCCTATGCCCCACCCGAGGCCGCAGGAAGATTCGGGCTGTCCAAACTTCACGGCTAAGTAATAGAGTACCATCTGAAAATTCTTGGTGAAAAATATTCACACAATCTATGGCTAGCCCACTAAGACCAAGTCTAGGGGTTCCGCCACAGTAATGCAAAGTCCATTGACTAGTACACTATGGAAATAGCAGTCTGGTTACACAAAAACCCAGTATAGTGATATCAAGTACTGAAAACTTGCCGATCTTTGAGGAACTTGCCTTGTATATCCATCAACACTGCAGCCTCAATCGACCCCAAACTAAAATAAATTTATTAACAACTATTTACAAACAAAAAAAAATTGATTCAAATAATAAGTGTTTTGTCATTCTTTTTTTACTATTTTCCATGTTTAAATACCATCCACTGTTCGAAAAATCTCATTTTATATTCACATACGAAATAAGTTTTTTTTTTTTTTTTTTTATAAAAATATCATCTAAGTATTTAGATATAAAGACATTCTCTATAAGTTTAGAATGAAATGTTTATACAATTTTTTACAAACAAATACGATAAAATATAGCAGGAAATATACAAAATCATAAGTACGACATAGGTTTGAGAAATATATCACTTTTATAGATTTTTTTTTAATAGACAGCGGACAATATATTTTATAGCCATATAATCAGAACCAAATTGTCATAGATGGTCGAGTGATGTAGTACAATAACAAAAGATGGATATCATTTTATTATAACTATTTGATTCATTAAAGACGGACGACAGCAGGTCAAGCTAACAGAAACTGTCAGATATTCCCAATCAACCTTGAGCCTTAATGCTTTAAAAATAAAGTTTAAAATCTAATAAAGAAATCTGACAAATTGTATTAGCTTTGTGTGCTGTCATATGTATCAATGAATTATACAGTTCCTAAGTTAATACATCGCACGGCCATCTACGAAAAAATATGTATTGATTATATTGAATACATTCAATAACACTATGATCAATACATTACAAGTTATTGTTTTATCTTAACAAAAGCAAAAACTTTCTTTTTTTTTTTGTTTCAAACAACTTATTCTTCTTCTTTTAGGATTTTTTTTTTTTGTTGAATTTAAAGATTTGAATTAACATCAAGCAAAACAAATATATAAAAATTAATCCAAGGATTCTTCTCCGGCAAAATCTTCTGGATTTTCGAATCAACGCTTTCGCCCACAATAGAAAGATCTTCAACTTGCAAGAGGATTCGGAAGAAATTACACCATTACAGTATGGTGATGGTTTTCTTGAAAATATTGAACATCCATCATGTGCTGATGTTCAAGTTTGTAAGTACTCAGCGGTCACTATTATCTTGTCATTTTCTCTATTCTTGAATGGTGTGAAGCATCTCAAATTGAATTTAACATTACATCTCGTAGCTTGACAGACATTCAAATCATAAGTTTTCCTGAATTATTGCTGATAATCTTCTCCCATTCTCCTGTTTGCATGTAATTCTTACACAATATTTAGTTTCATGCCCATTTCAACATTTTGAATATCGTTTTATTTTCTTCCTCACAACCTCAATTCATATTTATCTTCAATTTTCTTATTCAAGAAACAAATCATCTCATACACACTGTGGCGAAAAGTTCCACATATTCACACATTAAGTGAGCATAAATACTCCTTTCACTTATCGATAGACAACTAGACAAGAAGTCATATTATAACTAAAAAAAATTGTTTTTATTCTCCATAACTAATATGTACACTAACACAGCCTTCTTGTGTGCTTTAGATTCACTTCACGAATGCTTCGGGTGGGATCTTCCCTTCTGAGTTTAGCTGGTTGAAAACGAATAATGCTCGTTGGAAGTCCCATCCTGTTTGTTCTAGACAACTGAAAGGAAAATAACATAATGTTAGAAACCATGGACTATGGACCTATTACTACTATAGGCAAAACTTTGAAGACGTAATATCTACCAACCCGCATTGGGTCACCATGGTATGGAGGAGGCCTGTGTCCCAGCAGTGGGAATATTATAGGCTGATTATGATATTTGGACCTATTAAAAGTACTTTTATTAGAACAGTTGAAGTTTGCATGAATCAACGATTGTTACTCTTTCACACAAAAATTATATTATAATTAGGTAATTGGGATGAAATTTACGACACAGATGATTTATAACCAGCTCCCTAATCGGCGAACACATATTTGTCAAATGATTGCGACTTATTGGCATCAGTTGGGATCGTTCGGACCGCCCATTGGTCCGTTCGGTTCAAACGATCCCAACTAGTTGCAATCATTTGACAAAAATGTGTTCGCCGATTAGGGGGCAGGATTAATATACAATATGTAAAGAAACCCCTGTCCGACCCATAAGGATAATATATTTTTTTTTTTTTTTTTTTGACAAACCCGCCACACTTTTCCCAACCACTGCAACTCCTGAAAGCCAGAATCAACAGTGGCGACCGCCAGAAAAACGCCGAGCAATGAAGCTCGACGAGTCCCGGAGAAACGATTCAACTGTCTTGGGTCCCGCAACAAATTAATCAGAAAAGAATAGCGGAGGAGTAAGAAAAAAGATATTTTTTCCACTTCCCTCCATAACAAGCAGGAGACAGAACAGAACTAGGCCAATCGGCACAAAGGGACATTATGGCAACTGGGAGAAGCCCAGATTGCCAAACACCACGGAATAAAATTTGATTAAGTTAATGGGTCCTAAGTAGGTATCAGCTGTTACAATTGATTCCAATAATAGGTATGGCAAAAGCGCCTGAACGCACGGAAATTGGTTCTAGTTTCTACAAGGTCCGTATAATAAACGACTCCGGATGTAACTTGTACACTATCCAACATAATATTGCGTTCATTCTGCCAAAGAACACACTCGCACAAGATGTGATGTGCGGACTGTTCAAATTCACAGTTCGATGTAGAACACTGACACAAAGGGGAAGGAACAAGTTTAAAAGAATACAGTTTACTTTTAAAGTTGCCATGACCTGTGAGAAATTGGGCAACGCAGTGGTCAACCTCCAGCCACGTCCTAGCCAGCCGATCGCCAACGGATGGAAAGAATAGATGGAGGTGCCGGCCCTTGATGGAATTATCCCACCTACTTTGCCATTCGGATAAGAGGTCCTCCCAGACTTCAGTCTGAGGTTTAAATAATCTAGAGATTTTATTAAAGTCGCGTTGTGTAACAAAATTAGTGTCCATGGCCTCCCCCCTCGCGGAGTAGTACATTGAAGCACGTCGCTGTACCTCAAGGTCGACTGGAAGTACACCTGCCAGTACCGGTAAGGCTTCAGTACTGACCGTTCTATACGCCTTGCATAAAAATATCAATGCCAAACGTTGGCTTTGAAGCAGTTTACGTCGTGCCGCCCCTATGCTGGCCCTATCGGCCCAAACAGGTGCACCGTAGCACATACATCCTAAGTAGGTAGCTCCATATATAGTTTTTAAAGTTAGGAATGATAGACCCCAAGTTGCTTTCGATATTCTAGTTAGGGCATAAAAGTTCCTTTTAGCTTTTTCACCAACTATTTTTATATGTTCTATAAATGAAAAATTCCTTTCTAAGATCATACCAAGATAGCATACGGATTGCTGTTTTTTAATGGGAACGTTATTAAATTTAATAGTAGGCAATGATTTAAGATTACCTTTTAGTAGAAGTTGATAGGTTTTATGTGGCGCAAACGTTAGGCGGTTACGATCACCCCACTGAGATATTAAATTTAGGCAAGTATTGGCCAAGTTCTCAAGTCCAGCTCGGGTACTTGACTGAATGAGCAGTAGGCCATCGTCCGCGTAACCAGTAAGTGAACAGCCGCAAGGAAGCGGGATCGCGAGGAAGTCATCAAAACCCAAATTCCATAAATAAGGACCGATAACTGAACCCTGAGGACATCCCATGGTTAGTGTTTTAGTACTAGAAAAATGACCGAGCTTAAGTACCGCGGAACCGTTTATAAAGTAAGAGTAAACGAGATTATATATGTTTTTATAGCAACCGCGGGTTTTTAATTTTAACAACAGCATAGGCCACCAGGCGTTATCAAAAGCCCCAGAAATATCCAGGAAGATCCCAATTACGTACTTGTTTTCGGATTGGTTAACGGTTCTTCTGACAGAAAGCGCCGCGTCGACTGTAGATTTACCTATGGTGAAGCCATACTGATTATTATGGAATTTTGGACCGTTCGGTAGTAAACGTGGAACGATGAGGCGCTCAAGAAGTTTACCCAAAGATGGTAGAAGTGTGATAGGACGATATGACTTCGGATCATCCGGTGGTTTGTCACCACACTTTGGTATTATTCGTATGAAACCGCGTCGCCATTAACGAGGAAAAACGCCTTCAGCAATGCATCGGTTGTATACAGTTAAGATGGCATCACCCGCTGTTTTACACGCTTCTTTAATCATCCTATTAGATATTTTATCTTCACCTGATGATTTGTTGACCGGTAGTTTTCTAACAATATTTATAAATTCGTCATTAGATGGTACGTCTGACATTGGTGATTCAGGTGGCACAGGAGCCCACGCTCTAATCTGTTGGTGGTAGTCGCTATCGTTAGCCGGTGAATCATCAGGGATAAGTGTATTAATTAGCACTTCTGTTGTTTCCTCTATGCCTGTGGTATGCTTATCATTGACTTTAATGTTTTGAACGTATGCAAGGTCGACCGATCTGTTAGCTTTAAATTCGTGATATAAGGGAGACCACGGACCCTCCCTGTCAAGTTTATCAACGATTTTTCGCAACAAGTTACCCTTAGATTTTTCCACCGATGCTTTGTAGCGTGACTTGGCAACTCTAAAAGCATTTAAAGCGAACGTAAGAAGATCTCCAGTAATCTTTCGGCTCTTGAGTTTATTTAACTGTCTACGCGCTCTGCGATATCTTTTACGCTGTTCAACTAAATAATCACTCCACCAGTCACATCTACGAATATTGGTCATAGATCCGCGACCAATGGCAATGTCAGCACAGTAGGTAAAGGTTTCTGACATAATGTCAGCACTTCCTTCGGCTGACAGCCCGTCCCGAGTGAATTCTTTGGCGTGACACGCAAAAAGCGAGCCGAAAAATTCCCAGTTCGCGCCTTTACATCTATATCTGAAATTACCGGGAATATGAGACGGACCCTGAATATAACCAGGAACAAATTCGTACACGATCAGGCGATGATCACTACAAGACGCATCCGGTAGGACACGCCACCTATCCAAACGTACGTCCGCACTTGAAAGTGTGACGTCAATACAAGATTCGCCCATTTGGCTGCAGAAAGTAGGTGGTGCATCAGGGGTATTATGAATCGATAGGTTCATCTCAGCAATGAAATCCTCAACAGCGCAGCGTCGTTCGGTATCGGTGGCCCGAACCTTGCCATACCACAGAGACGATGACGCGTTGACATCCGCGCCAACGATAACTTTGCAGCCCGCGAGTGACCGCAAGACATGACGGAGATTATGTATATGAGGAGTAACAGGATCTGAGTATTGAAAGTAACAGCTTACAACGAATACTTTAAAAGAAGCTGATGATACTTCGGCAACCGCACAGTGTGGCGACATGAGGTCACGTAAAGACGTTACCGTAAAGTTAGAAGACCGCGCAACATAAATTCCGGCTCGTGCCTTGCAATCCAGTTGTACTACCCTGTGACGTAAACGTGAGTTTTGATATTGTTCCTGAATGAGTACAAGGTCTAAGTTGTAGTCAATAATTAATTTATCTAACTCTGATGTCGCCACCTTATCGTTGTGAAGGTTTAATTGCCCTATGTTTAACCAAAAAAAGGTTTAATAAAGGTTAGGTAAACACATGACCAAATAAAATATGAAATTTTACGTAATCATCATAGTAACAATACTAATGAATTTTGAAATAATCTTTTTTTCCCGCGAATTATTAAATTTGGACTGTATTATTATAACGATGTGACCACGTGCCACGTGCCATGTCCCCCGTCGCCCGCGTAAGGGTTGCCTACCGTACATGTATTAAGTTACCTCTTTTTGCGAAATACAATTAATTTTTTTGGGGGATTTTTTTTTTTTTTTAAGTTTAGCCCGGCTTTGTATCCATTAGTAGAATCAGTTATCGATACCTTACAATACCTTCACGGATCGGACAGGGTTTTCTTTACATATTGTATATTTAGTATAGTTTTGCTCAGTAGTAGGGCAGTTTTGGCTAAATCAACAAAGGTGGAAATAGGACATTGAAGAAATAGTAAATAGCTGTATTGAAAAATCAGTTCTTAAAATAAATAGGATAATTTTATACTCACTTGACACTCCAATGGTCGTTCATGCCTGTCTGTTGGCAGAGCATGGTCAGCATCAGCTTCTGCGTGTCGTTTGGCGTTGGTTGTGCGACCATGCCGGGCGTTGGTTGTGCGACCATGCCGGGCGTTGGCGTCGGCGCGGGAGTTGGTGGAATCGGCTCGATCACGACGCCTGAGGCGAAGGCTTTGTCGTCCTGTGTAATAAAAACATTAGCTTGCGAGATTCGACTACTATTTACGAACAACAGTAGGTACTTGAAACTGTAAATATTCCCAATCAATCTTGAGCCTTATTGCTTTTAGAAAACAAATTAAAATCTAATAAAGAATTCTGACAGATTGTAGTAGCTTGATGTGTTGTCATCTGTACATACTAACTAACAAGCCAAGTTAAATAAAAACCTAAAATTAAGAATGGTCATATAGCCGCCGGCAGAAGTTACCACCCACCAGACAAAGCCTTGCCGCCAAGCGATTTGTCCTGTTTCGGCATGATGTCTGGTGAAGCCGTACGGAGGACGGGTCTGAGCAGTTGTGTTGCAATGTGTGCCGGGTACGATGCGCCTAATGTTGTTGTTGTGGGAGTTTGGTCGTGGAGGGTCTTCAGATCAATTTCCCTTTGGCGCAGCATCGTTGGTCGTGTTGTTGGGTTTAACATTGCATCACCTCGCTCAACTGTGGTCTTCCTATTCGCTCAGTTTTTCTGAGTGAATGGGCTCTTAATAAACTAGCACGCTTTACCATCAACGATCGCATCACTGCATACCATCAGGCGGGATTGCGGTCAAGCGCTAGTTTATAATTATAAAAAAAAAAAAACCGTTCCCAAAGACAAACAGTAAAAACGGTTTTGTGAGGCAAAACATCTGTTTTGTCTATGCCCCAGAAAAAAATATCTTTATTTTTGTTTTTTGTATTTGTTGTTCTAGCGGCAACAAAAATACATCTTCTCTGTATATCACATTTAAACTAATCTAGCTATCATGCTTCAAATAAAACCTGGTGACCAACAGAACAGTGGAATTTTTTTAATAAGAAAACTAAAAAGCACAACCAGTCATTTTCCTTTAAATATCTATGTTAAAGAACCTCACCTGTTCCTTAGTAGTATTGGTGATGAAGAGCATATCGTTCATGATGCAGAAGCCGCCACCGGCGTTCGGGACAATCACGAACGTGCGATGGAACGAACGGAGAGGGTTCCCGCTCGTTATGGTTTCTTTGTACACACCATTCATAGTCAGAACGATCATGACGGGCTGTGGAAGGTGGAGATTATGTTGAGATGTTACAGAGGTAATAGTCGTAATTTTAATTACGTTCACAGTATAATCCCTACAATAAATTTCCCAACATTTTGACAAGTTTCTGATATTTTTCATGATATTTTAAATGTATATCACTAGCTGCGCCCTGCGGGTTAAGTAAGATGGTAGGATGGTAAGGTAAAGTAGTAATATTACGATTATTTACTAAAAAATGCACTTATGAATATTAAAAATAGATAAAACATATTCTCAGGCCTCAAGAATGTATTTTTTACTATTAACACATTTTTTTTAATTGGCAGCTGAAGGTGTACGAATAAAATAAATCTTTATGCTAAGAATGATGGCCACAATGTTCCCTAAAGTATCAAACATTTCTTTGTTAACATTATTATCATAATGATGTGGGGTTGGTAACCAAAATAACACAAAAGGTGATTGTGAAAACCGAATTATCTCGGTGGTCAGCCGCCGGCAGAAGTTACCACCCACCAGACAAAGCCTTGCCGCCAAGCGATTTGTCGTGTTCTGGCATGATGTCTGGTGAATCGGTACGAAGGACGGGTCTGTGCAGTTGTGTTGCGATGTGTGCCGGGTACGATGCGCCTAATGTTGTTGGGTTGGGAGTTTGGTCGTGGAGGGTCTTCAGATCAATCTCCCTTTGGCGCAGCATCGTTGGTCGTGTTGTTGGGTTTAACATTGCGTCACCTCCCTCAACTGTGGTCTTCCTGCCTATTCGCTCAGTTTTTCTGAGTGAATAGGCTTTTAATAAACTAGCGCGCTTTACCATCAACGATCGCATCACTGCTTACCATCAGGCGGGATTGTGGTCAAGCGCTAGTTTATAATTATTAAAAAAAATAAAAAAAAAACACTTACGGTAAAAATAAGTAAATCAACAGCGAATCCCATAAGGTCGTGCTTCGTCTTTGGTAAGTCCGATAGGAAGGAGACGACCTGTAGTCTGCCCGCGCGCAGGTGTCGTCGCCGGGACTCACGTTCCGTAATACGCATGATATTGCGGCTGTTTGTAATGTATGAGTTCAATCTGGAAACAGAAAAGATAGATTTGTTAGACTGAGAACTTAGGTTATTACATTAATTGTTGTTCCGTATTCTATATTTAATAACTTATTTACTTAACGTAACTTAGCAATATATTTTAAAATTTATTCTTATTAATAACAATATAGTACCTAGTCTATTAGTTAATTGTTTATTGCATTATTAATTTATTTGAAATTTAATTTAATTTTATTTGACATTTTCTACCATAGATTTATTTGATTTTTTTTTTATGATGTATTTATTTAATGCGATGTCTACTATAATTGATTGTGTAATTAGAATGATTTAATGAAAGTTTCTAGTATATTCTTTAACTATTTATTTTTTCTTTGGTTTGTGTTTCATGTCTGCTGTGTATTTATATTTACTTATGTGAAATTAAGGGTATCTTAACTGAAATAAATTATTATTATTATTATATTTAATATTGGAAGCATACACAATCAAAAGAATTCAATGATATTTTGGTCAGCCAGAAGTATTAACATTTGGTAACAATTCCATGGTTTCTTTTGAATTGCCGATAGTCGGCGCGCGCGTATTTTTCCGCCTGGTGTTAGCAGTGATGCAATCGAGTACCCTATTAACATACCTGTTTTCGCACCTAAAACGGCTAATACGCTACTTATTTTATTTGGAAAAATCAGTTTACTGTTTTAAGTAAAATAAAATTGTATATTTTTATTATTTAACCAAATTATTTTCAACCAAATCGGACCCTAGACCTGCTCCTAATCGGCGAACACATTTTTGTCAAATGATTGTGACTAGTTGGCATCAGTTGGGATCGTTAGGACCGCCCATTGGTCCGTTCGGTCCAAACGATCCCAACTAGTCGCAATCATTTGACGAAAATGTGTTCGCCGATTAGGGGGCTGGTAATTGATTTACCAAAAGGAATAACAAAAAAAAAAATTGTTAAAAAAGTTTGAACTTGTTTATTTTTTATCAATTTTGGATTTCCATTATTTTTCCCTAGCTGTAAGCTCAATTTAGAAAAGTAACGCGTCAGTGAGCTGTAGTTGAAATAAAATTCATGGTCTATTGATATATGATACACGAATCTTTAACATTTAAATCAATATTAAGTAAACTTTCCAATACATACCTTTGAGTAGCAGCATTACGGCTATCATTGGTGAGATAGCTGGCGGCCATAGACATAGTCGCATGTTCATGATAGGCCTCAAGCAACGGCTGCCTCGACTCGGCATCATAGATCGCAAAGTACTGAGTTAGAAACTCTCGTACTAAGTCCTGGCCTGCCGGATCTACCAAGAATGATTGTTGGCGCGGTGGTAGACGCGCGTCTTCTAGGACATCAAAACCGATGGCTGGGGGTAGATCCACTCCGTCCTGTGAAGGTTGCAGTGGTGTTATAAGCATCCTAATAATCTTATAAACGCTTTATGAATTTGATAGATATGTGTTATTCGTTTACGCATAAACTGCTGAAAAGATGTGAATGAAAAGTGGTACCACTTTTCATTCACATCTTTTCAGCAGTACTGGCGCCGATTCTCTCGTTCATAAACTAAACTTATTTTAAGTTAAGTGCATCTTTCTATTTCATTAAGAAAATGATTGAAGATAACATTTTAGTTTAATCCTGTCAAATTAAGATACTCCATAGACAGTTTAGACGCGATTATAAACATGGCGGCCAAAATACATCAATTTACGTCAGGCGCGGACTAATTTGACAGGTCTAAACTGACATATTATGTTCTGTCCTTTTCTTAATGATATACAATATGTAAAGAAAACCATGTCCGACCCGTGAAGGTATTGTTAGGTATCAATAACTGATTCTACTAATGGATATAAAACCGGGCTAAACTTTAAAAAAAAAGTCCTCTTAAAAAAATAAATATTATTTCGCAAAAAGAGGTAACTTAATAAATGTGCGTTAAGCACCCTTCCACGGGCGGCGGGCGGCAGGGCACGCGGCACGTGGTCGCATCGCTATTCGCTCATAATAATACCGGTGTTGTCACTTTTTTAAAAATCACCAAATTTCGGGGAAGTTGGAATTAATTCGCGGAAAAAAAAGATTATTTCAAAATTCATTTGTATTGGTACTATGATGATTACGTAAAATTTTATATTATATTGGGTCAAGTGTTTACCTAACCTTTATTATCCTTATGGGTCGGACAGGGTTTTCTTAACATACTGTATAAAGAAAAAGATGCAGTGAACTTAAATTTAGTTCATTGCTAGATTATAACCAAGAATTACACATACGATACTTTTTATTGCGCTATTTCCACGGAATTAACTTATGCAGACGAATCCGTGGAGCCTAGCTGCGCTCCATTTGTTTCACCCTTCTGTTAACATACTTAACCTTCCTATACTCGCGCCAATTTTTGTAACACCTATACTCGCGCACGGTGTCACAGACCGATAGTTTGTACCCCTACAACATATTTTTTTTTAACAAGAAACACATAAACTATTACTATTATTTTAGAGTTTAGGATGTAATGAAACAAAACAGTATAACTAAAAGTTATTTTATTAATTATTTTACCGACTTATAGTTTTATCACAAATCAGTCTTAAAATTTGAGATTATTTTCTTAAGTACTAAAAAATTAAAATAAAATCTGAACTTCTTTTTAAAAACAAATTAAACTTCTTATTAATAACAACAAACATATCAATAAACATATTTATCTCTGTTTGACTTAATTTTGAGCCTCGCCATAGCAATCAGGGCATACGGTTACAGCATGCTCCAAACAAAAGTATTTTTTGCAGGTGGCACAGTTGTAACGTGTCTTGCGGTTTTTTTTTGAAGAGCAGTATCCACAACGACCTACTTTATTATTGTTAGATGTTGCTGCAGACTCGGGTCCATCTAATTTGCATATTTCGGTGAGCCTGAGTCTTATGCTTCTCGGCAAGGATGAAATGAGAGCCCGTCGTCTAAGTTGCGGATTGATCAAATCGTATGCTAAGGCTTCAAGGAAGACTCGACGGCTAATTTTCTTGTTAGGGTTATTCTGCAGGTATATTATAAACGTATTTATACCCGCTACATTCATTAGGCTGTAAAATATCACCATTGGCCATCTATTTGTCCCACGTGCGACGTTGTAAGTCTCACACATTTTGTCTACGCTATCTACTCCACCTTTGGTTCTATTGTAGTCCATTATAATTTCCGGTTTACCTGTATCTTCATTGATCTGGGCATCATCGTGCATGCTGGATACGAGAAGGACATTTTTGCCTTTTTTTGGTACATAGGATACAAGACTGCAATTGCCTCGGTGCCCGAATAAACTAGATTTTTCGGCTCTTCCTCGTATTTCCGTGAAATTTTTAGGCAATTCTCGTTTGTTTTTACGAATTGTCCCAATAACTGTCAATTTGTGTTGAGACTCAAGCTTATCTATCAATGGAATACTAGTGAAGAAGTTATCACATGTGATATAACGCCCAGTATTGTGAATATTTTCACTCAATCGCAAAACCAAAGCCAAAGCGGAGTTATCAACTTGGTTTGGACCGTCTGGTTGCTTCCCAACATAAACTTCCATGGTATGGGTATAAAACATTTTGGCATCTGTCAACGCATAAATTTTGATTCCATATTTGTTGGGTTTTGATGGAATGTACTGGCGAAAGTTACAACGTCCTCTAAAAGCCTCTAACTTCTCGTCAATTGTAACATACTGAGACACGCTGTAATATTTTTTGAACGTTCCCACAACTATATCAAACAACTCTCTAATAGGTGCCAGTTTATCCAGTTGTATTCTCTCTTCTCGTGTATCTTTACTGTCAAATCTGAGACAACGCATCAATAGAAAGAACCTGGATAATCCCATAGTCAAACGAAATATCTCCGGGGATGACCCGTCAGTTCTGAAAAAATCTTTGGCATTTAGACGAGCGTTCCTTCTGACTCCAGCAAACAGTAAAAGGCCTAAAAAAGCTTCAATTTCAATATTGTCTGTATCGGCGCAGTCTCTCTCTCTTGTGAAATTATGCTTCATGCGATTAATTTGTTCATTAGTGTACTTTACTATCAGGCTGATAGTGCCCTCCGAAAAAAAAAGCCGCCACAGCTCACCTGGTTCCTTCAAATTTCTAGCTTCTCCTCTAGCGCCTGGAAGTTGAGTAACTATATTTCTAGCACGTCGCCTAGTTGGGTTTGAGGCAGGAGATTTATTCCACCTTGTCTGTCCATCTTTTCCTAAGTAAAAATCATGGGATCGTTCATTATGTTCTTCCTCAGATATCTCGTCATTGTCATCGTCTTGCTCGGTATCGTATGTCTCTTCTTGTACCTCCACGTTATCTTCCACCTCACTGTCATTTTCGTCTTCATAGCTTGAGCTAGAACTTAATTCTTCCAGCAACAATCTGATCATATCCATTTTGATATGAATTAAAACCTAAAAAAGTGATAAAATTGGTCAAAATATAATATAGAGCCACATACATACATATATTTTACTATATATATATATACTTTATAAAGTAATCAAAGTCCGTAAAAAATATACAAATGCACGAAATAAATTATATTAATACTTACACAAAAAGTTACACCTATACTCGCGTCGGTCTCGTGGACCGATTGGTGACGAGTGCTACAACACGTGTGTTTCGCCCGAACGCGCGGCGTGCACTAAAACGAAGTTAGCCACAAATCCGGCAGCTAGCAAGGAACTCAACTTCTTAGGATTTACCTGCATAAAAATAATTACGAAAATGTGTTTCGTCGGTCTCACAGACCAACGCGCGAGTATAGGAAGGTTAAGTTCTAACAAATCTGTTAGAGGGCAGCGTTTCTTCTTTGTTTTGTTGAAAACATTACTGTTTTTACTTTTAGTTTAAGCGTTTATGATAAGCGGCCTTAACTCCCTGTGAAGTAAAATTTAAAAAAAGAATGCCTCAAATTCAATGCTAGTCTATGTTAGAAACTTTTTTTTTTGTGATTGTATGTTGTGTAAATAATTTCAGCAAAGCCTTTATTTTATTGACTGCGAGTCTACAACCATCACGCCAGCAAAGCATACGGGTATATTTTTCTTTTTAATTTACAGAATTTGACGCTCAGATAACTTGTGCCTTGATAAAATCAATACTCATTTATTCAAATTATCCAGAGAATCTTTTTGAAGGTCAAAATTACACGAGACAGTCCCCCCCCCCCCCCCCCACTTAGCCGTTGAGATATAAATGTTATGGGACGATTTAAAAATCAGCCTTTAATGAAGTTTTTACTTCCGCAATGTAATAGGCAATCAGACCTCACATCATGCCATTATCTGCCAATCGTCGGAATAAGAAAGAACACTTCAATCTGGTTGACTGTTCAACCTAACCTGCCCGATAGCAATAGTAAGTACATACGTGTAACACAAAAATGAAACGTGCAAACTGTTAAAATGAACTCAGAAGAAATTCCGATTCAAAAAAAAAAAACACCAGATCCATAACAAAAAAAAAAACACATTCCACTGTAGGTTTTGCACTTTTGTAAGGATTCGTGGTCTTTTATGCTTCAGGGAGCCATAGGGTGACAATGGATCCCTTTTGTTAAGCCCCAATTGTCCATTCGTATCTGTTAGCGGATTGTATAGCATGGAACTTAACAGGTAGACAATTCAGGTAGAAAATATCACAATGGTAACAATAAAAGGAGGATACAAGAAATGCATATTTGAGGATGAACGGAATAAGATTATGCGTGTATGTCTGGTGTTCTGTGAAAGAAAGTATGCGATGGATTCTGTTCCAGACTATGTAGTTATGAAGTCATATTTTTGTCTAAATGTAATTGTTGTTGTGCCGTATTAATTACTAAAAAATTATTAATCAAAAATTCACATTTGTTGATGTAGTGGCTGGTACGATTCCCGCACGGGTCTGGCTGTTTGTGTCATCATCATCATTCATCATCATTTCAGCCGAAAGACGTCCACTGCTGGACATAGACCTCCCCCAAGGTTCTCCACGACGACCGGTTCTGCGCCTCCCGCATCCAGCGGTTTCCCGCGACCTTCACCAGGTCGTCGGTCCACCTTGTCGGGGGCCTACCCACGCTACGTCTTCCGGTGCGTGGTCGCCACTCGAGAACCCGTCGGCCTCGGCATCGGTCCTACGGGCAATGTGTCCAGCCCACTGCCACTTTAGTGTTGCAATTCTTCGGGCTATGTCGGTTACTCTCGTTCTTCTGCGGATCTCCTCATTCCTGATTCGATCGCGCAGTGAAACCCCAAGCATAGCCCTCTCCATTGCCCTTTGAGTGCTGTTTGTGTATGTGAGTTTAAATGTGTTTGTAAACGCACCCACGACACAGGAGTAATTCCTAGTTTGGGGCAATGATTAAAAAAAAGACGTACGAGTCCGTCTCCGGTTTTTGTTTTTTAACAAACGGCGTGAAATTTCGTCTCTGTTCGCTACAGAATTGTAGTAACATTTTGTTCATTAATGTTCCTTATAGCCAGCAGAAATACTACACATTATATTATACAAATTATATAATAAAAAACGAGTGTGCTTATGACCACACGACTGAAGTAAAACTTCTTTCGCTCCATCTGTATGTATATATATATATATGTGTGTACAATATATACATGTATACACATATACATATATTAATTTTCTATAAATATTTAAATTTATTTCATGGTTTCATTGGTAAATTAATATTTTTGCATAGATCTTTTATTTTTATTGAAAAAAAAAAAACTCGTAGACCTTGTAGTACCAAGCTCGCGCCACGGGCGCCTCTGTGCTTATATCCCCCACTTAACTTCCGTTCGCCTTGCCCGATCACTTTTCGTAACGCTTACGTCACGCGTTCGCCACCTTACTCCCCAAGTCAAGCGTGCGTAAAGAAGTTTCACTTCAAAAAGTCCTTGAATAAACTAATACTCACCAGTTTGGTCAGCTTTGGAAACTTCTTCCGGACATCGCTGGAGACAAACAATATGGCAATGGCATGAAAAACAAATACCTCTGAAACTTACATCACAGGTTAGTTTCAGTACATCTTTGGGTATTAATAAGACAAGCTATGGACTATGTTCACGGAAATCTGCACCTTAATTCTACAACACTGATTATCGCAATCGCTTAAATTTTGACTAATTCGAACCATTCAACTTCAAAAATTGGTCAACTCAGAACGCAATGTATTTCGCTGAATTATCAAAAAGGAAGCGATTTACGAGTGACGCGCAATTAAAGTGCAGGAAAGCATTTGAGTGGTGACATCGTTCAACAAAGTATGAAGAAATGTAAGCAGGTAATTATTTCACTTGATTAGCTTGTCCAATTTATACCCTAAAAGAACATCACAGTAAAAAAAAATATTTCTAAAAGATGTTTCTTTAACTTTTGCCCGTTTATGCAACAGCCTCCACGTATGACGTTTTTTTTTTTTATATGATTGCAGACCCATATTTGATGTATCATGCTTGTTTGTATACATCTGTATACTGATCATTTCACTGATAGTTACATAATAGTAATTAATATTCCATAAAATTGTCAAGTTTAATTGTATCTATTGACATAAATGTTTCTATCAGTAATTTTATCAGTTACATATAGTATTATCTACTGTCCACTAGTATACCAAATTATTTAAATATGTCGTTACACTGTATTCAGTATAAGGAAAGATTTAAATAATCTAATATGTAATTAGAACGTTCTTGTATGTATAATCGAGAAACTGATTTATTATCAGATTGAAACGTCAAATAACCACGGTTTAGCCATTTCATAGAATTATTCATACAAATATGACTCTCAAAGAATGACATCATATTTGTATTTACGAGGGAATTAAAGCTTGGTAGTTGTCAAGGAACCATATTCAAAATCCCCCTCATTCAACTATTGCATAACATACGCATCAGAGCCATTTTCAATGAATGTTATTGTACTGTTGTCAAAATGAAAGCCATTGCCACTGAGAGTATGTTAATCACCTATTTGACTACACATACTTGTTTTATTTGCAGACAGTATAATGTCTCAAGGAGACATTCATAAATCAAAATAAGAATGCAAATCATTAAAAAAAAACATTATAGCACAAAGGCCGCAAGCAAAATTATAAATAGCTGTAAAACAATACGTAAAAAAAAAAAATCAAGTCAGTCAGGTAACCAGTCAAAGAAACATTTTTATAATTAAAAAGAAAATGTAAATATTTTTTGTTTAGTTAATGGACATTTTCTTTATGCACGAATATTAGACCTTTAATTAATCCCGCAGTGAGATTTTGTAACTATCTCACTTAGGAAATTTAGGTGTAGTGATCTTGGATGACAGCTCAGTCATTCAACCAATCTTACGGATTGACACTATTGACAGCTCATTCAAAATTTACTTCACCCATCTCCTCACTGTGAGGTTTTTAAAGAATCCATTGGCTGGAACAGCAAATCCGGTATGCAAGATGTCATGACAAAATGTTGTGCAATAAAAATATGATGCAATATTGATTAAATATTTCTACGCCATATCATAGGTATTCTGTATAATTTTTCTTAATCACGCACGTGACAGGGGCGTGAAAAGAACGTGTGTGAACGGTTCACATAAAATGTTCACCATTTTTTTTTATTTTTAGTGCCTGTCGATGCACGTATCCGTCATGTCCCGCTGCCTAATCGGCGAACACATTTGTGTCAAATTATTTTAGTGTAAAATAATATCAACTGCAGTTCAAACTATCCCAACTACTCGCAATCATTTGACAAAAATGTGTTCGCCGATTAGGCTGCTGGGCATGACGCTAATGTGTTGACACCTCAAATGACATAATGGCGAATATGCATGTGACTGTAATCATTTTTTTTTTTTTACTGTTAAGTATGCATGTAAACTATCTTGCATTCAACTTTGTAAGTCCCAGTTTATCATATCATATTGGCGGAGATTCCCTAGTTCACAAACTAAACTAATTTAATTTTAGTTCATCTTTTTCTTTCCATTTCGTTAGGAAAAGGATGGGAGATAAACATAGGTTAGTCAAAATATGGACCGTTTAAACAAGATTGAAATTATGGTTACTAAAAATACGTCAGTTTACGTCAGCCGACAACTCATTTGATAGGACTAAATTAATATTTATACTTTGTCCTTTTTTTAATCTATACTAATATATACAGCTGAAGAGTTTGTTTGTTTGTTTGAACGCGCTAATTTCAGGAACTACGGTTCCGATTTGACAAATTAATTTTGCGTTGGAAAGTCCATTAATCCAGGAAGGCTTTAGGCTATATAACATCACGCTGTGGCCAATAGGAGCGGAGCATATAAAAAAAAATTGGTTGTCTGTAGAACTCCGTCTACTGCCGATATTTGAACGTGACAACGTCTATTACATGGTAATAGACCTCGCGCACGAGTGTGACACACGCTCTAGGGGTGGGGGTAAAATAGGCGTGGACTCCGTGTGGCGTCAGATTCGGCCGTTACGGTGTTTTCGAGAATGACTCCACGCCGTACCAATTTAATAGACGTTGTCACGTCAAAAACATATCGAAACTTACGCGGGCGAAACAGCGGGGCGCAGCTAGTTAAATAGAAAGAAAAAGATGCACTTAAACTTAGTTCAGTTTGTGAGTAATGGAATCGGCGATATTGTTATGCGAATGAATTCTGTAGATCGCTGAATCTGCAACCGCGTCCTCGACCTAGACGTCTAGGTTCGGGGAAGGATGGTAGCAGTTTCTGAAATGTAATAAACAAAACAAGTAGTGTCTTGGTAGTAATAAAAAACATTCGCGGAAAGAAAAGGTTGGGGAAAGCCTAAATATGTTTTTTTTTTCGGCTTTCTAGGCACATAATATTTTTTCAAACAGGCTTATTTTCTTATGTATTGTTTTCTGTTTGGATAAAAGTATGTAATACTTTTTTATTGTGAATGCTGAAATAGAACCTTTTCATTTCGCGAATATACACGATTTTAAGAATCGTAATAGTAGAAACATTAGAAAATAGCAAAAATATGATTCTTACAGTTCTGCTCCTACTAGAATAATGAATTAAGTCGCATCAAAAACAATAATGGAATTGAAATTGAACAACGTCATTTTTAAGAGACCTGAATTGTTTCTAATGAGAATTAGGTACCCAAAGTAAAAAATTATAGTCCTAAGATAGATGTAAGTATTTACTCAAAATAAAAGTTCAAGCATATACCTTAGTGTTTGCACCCTCACTAAATAAACTATGCATAGAATTAATGTTGAACTCATTAATATTGATGAAATCATTGCACTTTTTAATCCCAAAACATGCCAAAATGTCTCCGTGGCGCAGCGGTCAACACGCCTGCCTGCGACGTGGAGGCCCCGGGTTCGATCCCCGGCCAGGTCATGATGGAAAATGATCTTTTCCTGATTGGCCTGGGTCTTGGATGTTTATCTATATATGTATCTATTATAAAATATAGTATCGTTGAGTTAGTATCCCATAACACAAGTCTCGAACTTACTTTGGGGCTAGCTCAATCTGTGTGATTTGTCTGTATTTATTTATTTATTTCAAATACAATTAAGAAAATTTTTTATTTTCTACAGAATTCTTTGAACATTTTTGTCATTTTCGTCGACATTCTTTCTTTGAAAAACACATATGCTCATCATGCTACCAGTGCAGAAAGAACTACCCCTTTATGGGAGCAAAATTACTCTCAACTTCCCTAATATCGAGAAGTGTACTATAAAATGTAGTTTTGCACCAATACTTGTATAACACTACCTGACATAGACGTCGTGATCGTTAAACCTGGTCACCAACGGATTTCCTTTCAGGTACAGCTCCACCAGTGGTAACGACTTAATTGACTCCAGAGAACTGATGTATGGAATCTAGAACGTAAATAAAATAAAAACAGACCGAGAAGGTGAGATGAACTTAACAAGTGTGGTTCTTGGCAGCTCTGACCAAAGGAATATCAAAAGAGAGAAGGGAGGCATTTACCCAACAAGGTTTGCAACTCAATCTAGCTGCCAAAATAACTAGATCTCATTATCATTCTGAACATTCAGTCCTTCATTTTCTTAATCAAACTTACCCGGTTATCACCCAAATATAAAATCTTCAAGTTCTTCAGTTTTGTAGCGAGGTGCTTGAGATGATCGATTCCAAGCAGTTTGTTGTCATTTAGGTTTAATGCTTCAAGATCAGGAATGTTTTCAGTAATAACGTCAATAGCAGCCAGCATAACAACTGGACGGAACAGGGCACAGAAAACATCGGCCAGCTCTGAAAAAAAAATATATAATGTTTAAGGTCCGAATTACCGAACGTCACTCAAAACTCAAGCTTTACTTAAATCTCTTTTGAAGCTATATGATTGGTTGAAACTTATTTTAAATAATGCTTAAATCTTGAATAAGGGTCTGTAATATGGTTCTTAAAGTGTAGATGGCACAATTTAACTAAAAAAAAAAATATGGGAACAATAAAGAACATGAAAATATTTTATTTCTCAGGATGTCTTTGGGATGAAAACGTGGCCCTGGCGCACAGGCAAGTGAAGAAACACGGGTGGGTTTTAGTCAGTAAAAGCCTGACACGCCCTTCCGCTCCACTCAGAGTGAAGAGGTCATTTGATGATTTCCCAACCCAAACAATAAAAAAGGATGTCTCTGGCATTTCAATAAGTTTTTTTAAAATATTTTTTATGGTTTAAGACATTTCTCAAAAACAGAATACAATTATTGACTTAGAATGAGAAACACTGGTTATAAACACAAACATTCCTTGAAACGAGAATCAGAATGGCATATTTAAAGCTTGGCAAGTAAGTTGTGGTGGCCTAGTGGTTAAAACACCAGCCTGTCGAGTATGAGTGTGCGGGTTCGATCGCAGGTCAGGCAAGGGCCAATGTAACTTTTCTTAGTTATATGTATGTACTTTCTAACTACATCTTGGACACCAATGACTGATTAAATGATGAAGGAATAAATCTTGAGGAAACCTGGACTTTAAGCCTTCACTGTATAAGAGGAGACCTGTAAGACTGTAAAAAAAACCAGCCAAGTGCGAGTCGGACTCGCGCACGAACGGGTCTGTACCCTTATCTTTAAAAAGGGAAAAAAAACATTCTATTTCTGTTATTAATATAGAGCAAAAAATAGCAAAACAAAATACGTTTGTTGTATAGGAGCTGCCCCTTCAGTATTTTATTTCTATTATAGCATATTTATTGCTACAGCGGCAACAGAAATACATAATCTCTGAAAATGTCAACTGTTTGGTTATTACGGTTCACGAGATACAGCCTGATGATAGACAGACGGATGGAGGGAGAGACAAACAGCAAATTCTCATGAATAGGGTTCCGTTTTAACTTTCAAGTACCGAACCCTAAAAAGGTTGATGATGAAATACAGTATTGTTATTTAAATAGGTATGTAAGGTGGTCCCTACAAGCATTTCCAATAATACTAAAATCATGAAATTTTTCAAACTCAAACTCATCAACTCTAATTTCAAAAAAACTTTCTTACCCGGAGCAGCATGAAATTTAGTCAAGTCCAGTGCCTTGGTAGCAGGATTGTATCTATTCGCCATAGCCAGCTTCATTTTCCCCTTCATGTCAACGTCAAGAGCAACAGAAGGTACAGCATTTCTTACAATTACCATTAACTTGAAGCCATCTGACATAATAATCTTTCTATCTGCTTGCACCAGTTTCTCAGCAATTTCAACATCATCTACATAGAAGACAGCAGCATTTCCATTGATCTTGTAGTAATGAGGTATAAAGATATCTGGTGAGATGAAGGTCAAAAGTGTCCGCAGAATAACATCTTTCTCATGTTTAGCTCCGTATGGAATGATAACTTGATACCATGGAAGCGGACCAGGCGTGAACTTTCTTTTGATCATTCCATGGCCAGATCTCGGTGCTGGAGAGTTAAGCCGACCCCCTCGTCCTCTGAATGCTCGATTGCGATGTGTATGTGGACCTCCAGCAGTTCCTGTCATGTCAATGTCATCGTCCAAAAGCAGTTTGGCATTATTCCATTTGTTTTTTCCTTTATTCGTGCCTGGTTTGAAACTAACACGACGAGTGTTACTGGAATGCGACCTGTCGTCGTGTTCTGTAAATAAAGTTCCATTTTAGTGGAAATTTTTAACAACATTACACAATTTAAATAATTGCGTCACTAAAGGCATGATGGCTGTTGGGAAGACCCAACAGCAAAATAACCACGAATTCTTTTGACCCCATGTCAAAAGAATTCGTGAGTACCGAAAAAAACTTACCAAAGTGCTCATTGTTTTTGAAATTTCTAATTCTACTGATGTTTTTAGGCATTGTTCGATAATTACGCTGAATGATGTAGAATAAACACACTCAGTAAAGTGAAATAAGGTTAAAGTTGTGACGCACAACGCGTCCCTCACTTTTTTGTCGAAATACCTCTCACGCGATCTTAAATTTTAGTTGACTTAATATGTAACTTTTCCCTAACAGTTATAGACTTCAGTACTCCAATATTTTATTGGTTTAAAGGTAGCAAAACTTGCTAAATTAGAACAACTTCTGCACGACAGTGCACAACACACTCACAGCACGAAAAACGCAAGATGACCTAGGACCCGATTATTACAGAATGAATGAATTGAATGCTATTACGCCGTACGCGACTTTACATTCGCATTCGTCTGAGCCTTTGTCATACAATTTCTACAGATAACAAATTGTTACAATATAGAAAAAAAAGAAAACATTTAAATATCAACTTCTAAGTTTTGAAAATCTCAATAGCGACGATTGAGTTTCTAATGATATTGGATTATTAAAAGATCGTAACATGACAATGTTCCCTTGGGTCGTAGCGTAATGTTTCAAAAATTAACATGTTCAAACAAACTCTTCAGTTTTATTTCCAAAGAATATAATCATGTAATGTAACATATTATAAATATTCTGTAATCTGACCCTTTACACCTTTATTTTAACAAAGTAGAGATAGATATATACCTCATCGACTTGAATCATACTTGTATGACAGAAATATAGCTTTTGGTATTGGAATGATGACAGATTGAGAGCTTAAGGTCCGTATTACAGAACGTCACTCAAAACTCAATCTCTACTTAAGTCTCGATTGAAGCCATTTGATTGATTGAAACTAGTTTTAAGTAATGTTTAAACAGAGATCAATGCTTGAATTTCCTTCTGGAATGTTGACCTAAGGTTTGACGTTTGCTTATTTAACGCATTAGTGAAAAGAAATTTGGTTTTTACGGAATTTATCTTTCAGTATATATTTATTTATTTATTAAACACCCGACGCCACCTTTTGGCAAATACGGAATGAATGAAATGAACGAATTTATTAAAATATCTAATTCATTTCTGGCAATACTTACATGTTTAGTCTATGACTCCTTTTTACATTCCAATATACGATAAATTTTATCGATTTTCTACTTTTTCCATCAGAACTCAGAATGTTATTTGAATTAATATGATTCAATGTAATTTTTATTTCTCCTAATTCATTAACAAAAGATCAGAATCTTATTTCCCAATTTATTTGTTTCACTTCCTAGTCCAAAACATACAATAAAATGGGTGAACATCGAAAACACCCAGTTCATTTTCTGTATGAAACCAGAACGTTTAAAAATAAAATTACCATAGACAACATTCGTGTGCTTTTCGAGTCTGCCATGTTTTGTCCTATTTGTCGCGCTTGATCAACGCGTTCGCGTTTACTGTTCAAAACTGTTATTTTCTGAATGTATTACGGGCTGTGTTTTGTTTACAAATAGTGTAGTTATTGGTGTTGTAATTATACTGTTTAAACTTTTCATCAGGTAATTACTTGGATACTTGTGAGTGCGATAGTGAAGTTGGTATTTCATAAAATTTTATATTCGTTTGCTGGCCATCAACTGTCTGCATTCAGAAGCATTCCGTCGTAATTTTTGAAACATTCTAATCAGTATAAAGTGATTTCATAATATTTTGTCAGTCCTGTATATGACGCAACCCACGTGCACATATTATAGCGAGCATCTCATGCACATTTGTTATTATTTTGTTCGCGAGTTCGATTCGGAGCAGTGAGGATCGGATCGGCGAAGGGAAACCGCGTCGCGCGTCTTTCTCGCTCGCGTCGCGTTCGGTTGAATTCATTAATTTGTGGGTAATATTGGACGGTGATTTTTGATCGCGTGTGAATTAAATAGTGCGGGATAGTGTTGTTGGTCGATGTGATTAGGTGCAGCGCACACGTGACACGGGACGAGTGTTTGGGTGTCAGTCGGCTGCGGCTCGCGGGCGCCGCTACAGTCGCCTGCAGTGCGGAGCGCGACGGGCGTTAGAGGTGAATCACCGCTCGGTGCCGTTTTGATCGTGCTTGTTTACCCGCGTGTGCATAAGTGCGTGGAGCGGAAGTGCAAGGCATGTGCGCCGCGCGTCGGCGCCGATGACACCGCCGTCCGGGGCGACGGCGTTTTGAGCGCGAGTGTGTGATAGCTATGTTCCTTGGGTTATGAGTGTGTGACAAAGTTGTAGTGCGCTGAGGACACTGGAGCCCCTAGACGGAGTTGGGCCCGCCGGGGCGGCCCTAGTGCTTCTCGGGGCTCCGCACGAAGGCAAAATGGCTGCGTGGAACCGCCACCACCATTTCAACATGCTCATGGATGAGAATGCCAAAAATAAGTGTAAGTATAATGAAAACAATCATTTTTAGTGCCAAAACCACCAACAAACATGATTCTATAACATTTAATCTCATAATTTGGCTTTGTAGACAAGTTTTCCTCCTTCACTACAGCATGGATCCATAGATGTAAGTTTCACCATATTGGCTGCCAAACACAACCTTATCCATCCACAGATTCTACTGTAACCAGTAATTGGCATTTATTAATAGGATTACTTATATTTTGTCAGAATATACTTTAAAAATTTTCTAGGGTAGTTGTATTTTTGCTAAGTTTGTAGATTATTAGAGAGTTTTACTAACTCCTCAAGATCTACAAAGGTCAACTGTAGCATCGAAAGTTTTGATTTTAACTATTCCTTTTTTTTTTTTTACATACACTCTTGCTTTTCAAACCACTTGACATTGGCAGAATAGTCGACATCCATCGATTTTAGTTGCCATAATAAAGAATAGAATAGAATAGAATAGAGAGTTTGATCATTAATCCTCATTTAATCAATTATGTCTGGTTGAACAATCTTTAACCCTGTAATTTTTTAAAGCCATGTTTACTCAAAACACTAAAATTGATACTTAACACAAAAAAAGGAACCACTTCCTGTGCTTAACTTTATACAGGCGACATTGACCCCAGGTTTGCTAGAAAAGATCATCCTTTTAAATATCACCTAAGGTTCAATGGCTTCAATTTAACCATCAAAGACACCAAACCTCATCAACACATGTTTTACAAGATTTAAGGAGAACTCTGGAGTATATGCCTAGGCCTGGATACCAGACCACCATGTAGTTTTTATTCTATATTTCTTTTTATAATATGTGCACCAGTAAATAATATTTTTTTTCTTCATAATAAGTTATTATAACTGCATAAATTATTACCAAGACAGGACTTTTCCAAAGATAAAGTTTCATACTCTCATGCTCTGTCTCTTTACTCTGTATTAAACAAATCCCTTTTGATGTTACCCCTGTATGCAACAATCCAAGTGAATCAAATCACATGGGCCCTTGATTCATTGGACATAACATCATTTTCCATGTTATGACTTCCTTTACAGGCTAAACAAATGCAGGTGAATAAAGCCCTGTGGGTGTACATTGTTGAATGCACACAGCCCTCTGTTACAGTCTCTGTGACCCACCTGTAAGTATAAGTACATCCTGCCCTACATACATTTGACCCCGATTTTATATTGGCATTCTGTTTTCCAATACAAACTCATTATATCTTAAATTTAACCATTTGCTTCAAAAAAAACCTCTTATGTAAGATTCCCAATCGTAGCATGCCGTATGTTCGAAAGCGGCGGAACAACTCAAAGAATTTCGTATTCCGACATGAAAATATCATGCCGTAATTTAAGTCTTATATTCGATGTCCTACATTTCGTAGCCATCAATCAGTCCACAACAAATAACGCACGCCAGTGGTCGCCTATGCTACAAACAATGAAATAACCTAATAAAAATAGGTATTGTATTTGTATTTGTAAATATTTGATTAGTTTATGACATAATTTGGACTTTATTTTGGGCCCAATTATGATCGGTCCATATAGCCTCGACCCTAAAACTGTTTGACGCGACGTCAACCTCCCCAACCTTTAACCTAATTTTGTGTTGAACCCTCGCAGATGGGTGCTTCCTGCTTGCATGGATGCTTTTTTGGTAACTCGGACATTACGTTTTCAGTAAAAGCTCACCAATGGCATCGAACGGCCATATCGAGTGGATGAATCAAATTTGATGCTTATATTTATTTGTTATACGGCTATAGAAACGTCATTCACAATATCAGTTATTTTACTCTAATGAATTCTGTAATTTATTAACGGTCTCTGTAACATTAAACAGCAGTTTTGTCAGTATGATGACCGCTTTAAAATCGGTAACACCCATATTTTATTCGACTTTCCGGTGATGAAGCCCGCGACTCTCACCTCCTACGCTTTTGGCACTACACCGAAGATCGTTGCATTTGCCAGTTCTAAATAACACAAAGACAGCTCTTAATACCCAGTTTCTCGGAAAATCGAGACATGCTACCCCGGATTCAAATTAATATTTATAGTTAAATAATTTTGACAATATCCGATTACGTAAAATAAATTAAACATAACCTATAACCTCTGCTAAACTGAAGCAAATATCATTTGTATTGCAAAATTAAATGCTTCTTAATGCCATTCCATATTTCAATATTAAATAAATGGTTCAGAAAAAATATGAGCTCGGACACTTATTTCGAATATGTTACAACGAAAAAAAGAAACTAGGTGGCCACCTTGGCAGCTGTTCTCACTGTTTACGGGGTGAACGTTCTCTGTAAATAATCATCAGGGATTTCCGTAGAAGCCGTTTGGCTAAATGCGAAATGTTCCTTACTTTATTGCTTACAAGGATGAGGAAGAAGTATTCAGGTAAATTTCTTAACAACCTCTTTGAGATTCATGAATGCGAAATAAAACATGCTAATTTATCTCAAAATATTTAAGGAAACAAATTTTTTATAGAGTAAATTTTAGTACCAAATTCGTCCCGCGACATAAACATGATATTATGAAAATCGAGCTAGTATTTAAAAAAAAAGATGGGATACTTACTGAAATGTAGATGAAAATTGTAATGCGGTCATCGGCGCTAGCCGCAGCTTTGGATTCGAGTGCCAAATATTTACGGCGATCGTTTGTGCCGGAACCACCGGCGGTCTCGCATTTTTTCCGCCGCGATCAACTTTCATTCACTGTCTGAAAGCTGTTGCTACGCGGATGCTGGCCTCACGGTGCGCTGTCATTAAAACCAAACGCTCGTGCACCGCCGTCATGTAGATGATATCGTGTTGTTTGGAAAGTGGTCGCTTACAAGACTTACATTATTTAGTTTTGTACTTTGTGCCGACACCGCCTCGCTGTTTACAAGATTATGAGGATATACTATAGCCAGATTGTGTGTGTCGTAAAGTTGCATTATTGTATGATTGTTTGGTTCAATCGGGTTCTAAAAGATTTGAAGAATCCTCATAACTTTTTAACGTTGTCATGAACTGTTGAATCGAACGGTATCGGTACGGGAGTGTACGCAAAAAATGATATAAAAAAATAATGTGTTCACATGATAACATTGCCGATTACTAACCAGTTACATGTTAGTGGGAGCGAAGTCGGTCCGCCTCGGGAGTCACGCCGGCCGGTGAATGGTCACCTTTCTCCGACACACAGTCTAGACGACTTCGTTACGACCCGTGAATGAATTTCACATCGGAATGCGGAACGACGATTTATCGTTCCCCACCAAAATTGTCTGTACGCATTGCGCCGGTGAAATTGTCTCGAATAATTAGAAATTTCTTAGGTCAGAAGTTGTAATAAAGTACCATTAAGCCCAAGAGAGCGCCGCGTTTTAATGAAATTCAAAGCAAAACGAAATTAAGTTAACACGATTGCTTGAACAAGAAATGTATTTGTCAATCACGCTATACAGGTAGTAATTCAACAGTTACACAAAAACAATAAATATGACTAATTACAAAATATTTCCGTCAATACGCTCACTTTAAATATCTAAATTCAATAACAAGTCATTCGGGGTAGTTATCCATGCCTCATTCAGTATGGCAGCCGCGTACAATACGCGGGAAGAGTGGGCAAAGTGTGTGGGCATTCAGGTACCCTATGCAAATGTTTAAGATTTCTCCGACGGAACAGTGATCGCGCCCATTATTTTCTGTGACCACAAATTCATTACGCGCTGACTAGCTATTTACATTTTAATTGGATTAGGCTTGGCTTATAGCTATACACATATACTCGTATACAACATAAGATATGTATTGCTTGAATATCTTTAAGATCAATAAAAAAATATCTCTTTAAAAATCTTGCCCTTTCGAAAGTGTATCTGACATTTATAAGGTAAAATCTGAAAGTGTTATGTACAGGTAGCAAGTATTTTTTACTCAGAAATTTGTTAGAAAAACAAATTAAGTATTTTATTATAACTACGGTACGAAGTTGACGAAGTATGACGGAGTCAGCCCTAAAGTGCCCCTCGGTGTCATCGACCGACAGCTAAGGTTTTTGCGCGTCCAACGGTGCTGTTATTTTAATAATTGAATGAGTATGGAAAGCATGTCTTAACGGTAACTGGATAAATATGTCTGATATAACTCGATTTTAAAAGACTGCACTCATTTTTATTTTTGCAACAGCACTAAGTAATTAACTTAATTACTTACCAAAATTGTAATAAACTTAGTAATTTACTAAGCTACTTAATTACCTACGCCGAGCATTGTAAACTATAAACAGTTTTGCATCAGTCAGAGAAGCCGATACAATATTTTTATCAGTTTATCCAACAGTGCCAACTGTGACACGTTTATTTATTTTGCGACCTTCACACTCGAGTGTTCATTGCCCTTAGCTCGACTTCCTGTTCGAGACCTTTCAAGACCAAGCTAAATTGATCGTCATTTAACATATATCAGAAAACAGTCAACTTGGGGGTAGATTTAAAATTCTAAAGAGTAAAAAATCTCAAAAGCTGTTTTAAAACTGAGTAATTGGATCAATTGTGACTGATTCAGAATGTTTAAAGTATCTTATATTGTATTTATAACATTAAATATGAACAATGAGTAATGCCGGTGTCCGTTTTGGTGGTGTTGCGCCTGCGCATCCCCATCGGGCCTCAGCGTCGTTGACCGCCGACGGTTTTTGCACATCGGCGCCGCAACGGTGGCCGCTTGCACAATCTAGAACGACACACTTATCTCGCTCGGATGCTGGACAATGGTCTGCGTCGGTGTCTTGAGATCTTAAGTAAATTGTAGTTACACCAAATATCTATGACACATTTAATATTGGAAATAGGCGGTGACGCCCTACATCTTGTTTTATAAGTTACTTCTACAATCTACACAATTAGACGGTTTCTTTGCTTTTGAGATTATTAATTGAACTGTACCTTCATGAACATATTTCTGGTTTAAAACAAAGCCACGGATCCAGACGATTAATTAATATTTAGTAACGTACTTAATATAATATTTACTAACGTAAAGGTGAGGTGATCCGACAGAGGACCAAAGTCACCGACATAGCTGAGAGGATTAGCAAGCTGAAGTGGCAATGGGCTGGTCACATATGCCGCTGGGCCGACAACCGTTGGGGTAAACGAGTCCTCGAGTGGAGACCGCGTCTCGGCAAATGTAGCGTAGGATGCCCTTGGGCGAGATGGAGCGACGACATCAAGAAGGTGGCTGGTAGCGGCTGGCGGAGATCTGCTTAGGATCGAGCTTGTTGGCGTTCCATGAAAGAGGCCTATGTCCAACAGTGGACGAGTAGAGGCTGATGATGATGGTGAACGTAAATATAATACAAATATAATACTGGCAAGAAAACGAAGAATCACTATGGCAAAACAAAAGTTAATTACTTAACTATAATCGGTGTTACTGTTTTCTGACAATCTTTATCGTGTTTGACAGGCAAGTTGAGGAAATCGCGCGATTTGTTGAGATTTACGAGTTCAAAACAATCGAGTCAACTGCAAAAGATCCTTCATTCACCCAAGATTAGCCGAACTGAACAGCTGTTCGTCCTAATTACACAGGAGGCGTGTTTAATTCGTTAATTTCTTTGGCGTACTTAAATCATTTGTGGGAATTAGTCATATATATTATTCAACTCACTTATAAATAAATCTTCATGCGGTTGTTCCGTTATAGGATAAATATTATACGAAAATATCGGCGTTATAGAGCTTTATGCTCAATGTTCAGTTATTAAATATATTGAGTAGAATGATAACCCACCGCCCGCACCGCGGTCGCTAACAAATAAACAGACTACATAACAGGGAAAATATTATAAACGACTTAACACAACCAAAAACATGCCAAATGTCGGTGACAAGTCAAGTTCAACAACACTAGTATAGATTTTCGAATCCGATTCATTCCATCGCTTAGCAATCGATAAGAAACAATCGTATATCTTTCCTTGTATCTGCCTATTCTAGTGTTGTGTCCACACTCGATGCGTTTGCGTCGCGTCCTTTACATTTTGTAGGAAATAGAAAGAGATAACACGACAAAGGAAAACGTTTGGCTATGTGTGGTTTGAGCGTGAGGCAATAACGGCGCGGGCGCGGAGTTTTCGCGCACGTTTCGCCCCCGCGCGGGCCCCGGGTGAACGGCCAGACAGGCGGGCGGCCGGCCGTTAAACCTGCCTTGGACCCGTCCTATGGCCTCGCGGGCTTCGCGTGCTACCATCTGCAGCGTGCCGCGGTTGCCATACCGGCGCCGCCGACGACGTCTGTGACGGTGTGACGCACTGACGGCGCATGCGATCCTTGCGGCTTTAATCTTCTTTACTTTTGGTGTCTCGTCGAATTGTTGATTTATTTTGAACTTTCTGTTTTAATTGGCTTTGTCCAAAAATTTATATTATATCGACCTAAAATTTTATATTTCTTTTTTCATATTTATTATCGTAGATCCAATATTTTGTGTTCTTCAAACGGTAAGAATCTGCGTTCTTCTAACAATCTTCTCTAACTCTGTTCTTCACATAAGGCTGACTTTCTTCCTTCTTCATTTCATATTCAGTCCAGTCTCCTGTTCTTTAAAGTATTGTATACATATGTTTATATTGACCTTGATACCTGAAATAAATGGATATAAATAAATAAATTTCCTTAACAACTAGGGCAGAGTCATCTTAATACCTCTCTCATCAGTTTTAGTTCATGGTAGATATGTTGTAGTAATAGTATGTATGTGTATACAGAGTGGTGCTGACAATACGACAATAAATTAAACATCGTGTACCTCAACACATTCTCAGTCTACCCATAAAAATCATATTTAATATGTCCATTAGTTTAGTCACAGGAAATTATTTTTCATTTTTCACATTCTCTACATAATGTACATGTTGATGAGGAAGCGCTTACAGGTTAATGACCGCCGCGTCCTGCGGTACCAAACTTTAATAATAATGGCGCGAATAAAGCAAGTCGATACAGGATCGCCCTGTCGCCGATCGGAGGTCAGTGAACAAATATTTTGTTAAGGATGTTCTATTTCGTTTGCAATTTTATGTGATTTACTTAGTTTGTTTGAAATTTTCATTTTTAATTTTATTTTTGATGATAGGTCTTTTTCTGTGGTTTAGGATTATTCCTATGAACCAGCATTGTTAGTGTTTTCATTTATTGACGTATTACAGCACCACTCTGTATAATGTATAGCTTATATACTTAAGTATTTGTTTAATTAGAGTTAAGAGTTTTTATTATCATTGTTTTCTTTTCAACCAAAGCACCTGCCATCTAATCTCTTCACCACCCTTGGTTGACTGCTAGAGAAAGCCTAAGGCATTAATTCCGCCTTTGTACATTTCCTTGTGCGAAAAGTATAAATAAATTTTATTTTTTTATTTTTTTTTATTAAAGTATAAACCAGCGCTTGACCGCAATCCTGCCTGATGGTAAGCAGTGACGCAATCGTTGATGGTAAAGCGCACTAGTTTATTAAGAGCCTATTCACTCTAGCCTTGAAGACACTCAAATTGTAGTCCGACGGAAACACCGCCGCCGGCAGATTGTTCCAGTCCCTCGATGTACGCGGTATAAAGGAGGAGGCGAACCGCTTCGTCCGGATCGTAGAGCTGTTAACAACATAAGGGTGGAAACTCGCCGTACGACGGGTCGTCCGATGGTGGAACGGAGATGGGGGAATTAAATCGTGCAATTCCCTCGCACACTCCCCAGAATGTATCCTATAGAACACCGAAAGGCTGGCTACTCTACGCCTGTGCTCTAGGCTTTGGAGACCAACTCGAGTTAAATCAGGGTCACCAATCAGCCTCTTCGCACGCCTCTCCACTGAATCCAAAGTGGCCAGGTGACACTTAGCAGCACCAGCCCAAACGTGGCTGCAGTACTCCACACACGAACGGACCTGTGCTTTGTACAACATTAGAAGCTGCCCTGGTGTGAAGTACTGCCGGACCTTTGCGATTACACCAAGTTTTCTGGCAGCCACCTTGGCCTTGGACTCAATGAACCGCCCAAAGTTTAGGTTCGAGGAAATCTCAATACCCAAAAGCTGAAGGCGGTCGGTAAACTCCAAGGATACATTCAGAAAAGTAGGAGCCAAGGTGAACGGGCTCCTTTTGGCGGTAAAAGAGGAGTAGTTAGCTATAATATAATAGAGAGACGACACGAGTACTTATTTGTCACTGAGGTTAATGAATTAGGCGCGCAGTTTCTAGAATCAAAATTTAAAATTAAAAAATAATGTTATGTTATTTTACTTGTCAGTAAACACCTCTGTTGCCACCCACGAATGAATTCGATAAAAACTATCGCAAACACAAGATAGTAACATTGTAATACCATTTAATTGTGAGAATGATATGGATATGTCATGATATTAAATTAATACAGATTACGTACACAAGAAGACGTCCCCATTTGTTATCGCACACTTCATTAAATGGGTCACATTCTGATGCATTCGATTCTATTTTCCTCTCGGGCTGAACGTGCGGGCCAAGGTAATGTTTATGCGACGCGCTCGCCGACCCTGCCACTATGAAAATCTACTGGATGCATTATTCTTCTGTCTAAGTGCTTAATAGAATACTCACTGAATAATTCACAAGTTGAAGACTGCTAATAAAAGCGTGCTCGACAAGACTGGCGGTCGATATGTAAAGAGATGAGATCTATTCAGGAATAATATCGTGGTTGTTTACGGTGCGGCTCGCGGTTGGATTGCGTCGCAATGGTCTCTAGTTTGCCCGCAGCTCAGACGGACCCGATGGGGGCACACAGGTGGGATGGAGCGAACGTCTGCGTCGGTGCTTTTTCATTCTTTGTTTGCGTTGAGGATTTGCATACAATCGGAGAAATTGCGTGACTGGTAGTAGTCGAGGAAAAAGGAATTCGTGTAGTTTAATGCATATGACTGATCAAGGTGTCGGTCCTGCGCTTTTTTCCCCCTAATACTTCAAATATTTTATTTCTCTTAGTGGAATTTTTAGAAGTAGTAATGGGACTTTTATTTGTATTCTATTCTATTGGATTTCCTTAGATTAGATTTCATTTATTCTTATCTTACTAAGTTACAATGTGTTGTCACAGCTTGGAACTTGTTTCAAAAGTAAAACAACGTAAGTAATAATAACTTCAATCTCGACATGGAGATTTGATAGTGAATCGTTCACCGATAAGCATGGCTCGATCAGTCAGTCCGTGTACAGTTTACCGACGCGTTTGTCATCTGAATCACGTGGCCTTCCGTTCGGTTATTACTAGCAAGTATTGGTTTCGCGCGTTAGTTGTGGCGGGCTGTCCGCGCCGACATAGCGTCCTTATCGACGTAGACGTGAAGTGCGCATCAACGCCACGTGTATAAACATTGTTTCACAACAATAACACGCGGTTGGCGCGGGCAAGGACGCCCGACGATGCCGGCTCACCGCTCACCAACGCATTGATTCTTTAACAAGTACGTTCTGTGCTCATCCTCTAAAAAATACTCAAGTGTCCACAGTTCTAGACAGTAAAAAAATCACGATGAACGCATTTGTTTGTTTGCGTCCATTCCGGACGATGATTTCTTACGATGTTTGGATTGCTCAAGTGCTTCTTTGTGACTTAAAACGCTAATTTGGTGTTTGTTTTGTTTTTGTGTAGTGCAATTTACAATATAGTTAGTGTTGTGTAGTGATGGATAGCTACCACGAAAGTGAACCTGGTAATAGTAAGTTCCACATTGTTTTATCGAGCATAATTCCCTGAGTGGCATTGCTACCAGTAATGCGTCAAGGAGATCGCCTTAATGGATTCCTCGAAGTCTCAACTCGAGAACTGCGCAGTTACATCGAACTACGATCGGCCATACATTTTACTTAAACTTCCATGACACGGTTTTATTGCGACCTTGTGCTTAATAAAAGTAAATTAAACTTTTTACTAGGCTCACATTAAATTGACTTCTAGGGCAAAATAGTTGCAAACAGATACTCAAAGATTGGTCAGATTATTGCTATTTGTTCTAAACAAAGAGGTCAAAACCTAAGTTATTAGGTTTGACATTTAACTATCACATGATTTCCTAGTTTAACCTACGCAATCATTTTGTAACGATATTCGCTTGTTATCTTTAGCTAACCACACGAAGAATATCAATTAAGTATAAACGTTAAATTAAAACGAAATAACGAACATAAGACATAAGACGTTAAATTGATTTACATTGAACATTGCAATTGCGGTTCGTAAACAGCGACCGCTGGTATCTTGCACCTCCCACGCCAATGTACCGGAGGCTAGTCACATTCCTAACATACCTACCACAGGTTGTCGGCCGGCACCGCGGCCGGTTCTGAACGTTTGCAGCACAGCTATGACGTAGAGGCGCGTCTCCGGTCGTTCGTCGGTTGGCTTGATACCTTCGTCACATAAAACCTTTCCACACCTCCCTTCGCGCCACGACAATGCGATATCCAAGGGGGAATACGACCTTGTCGCAGAGCTCTACATAGTCTGGATGGTTTAACTGCGCAGTTTAAATGCAAACTTGTTATAATATCACCGATCGTCGTCGATCGGGTACTGAAATCGCGTGCGTTTTCGCCGCGTGCCGCTTTTCTACGCCGAATTGTCATATGGCCCTAATGTATTTATCGTTTATGTCATGAAAGGGAAACGGCGTTGTGCCTTTTGTCATTGGCAGATTATCAAATTGGAAAATATATGTATTGTTCTGACATGTGAAGAAAGTGAATTTGGTAGGGATCGAATTTTATTACAATACATTCTTAAACGTCTCTTGGGGAGAGTCAAGTTTTCTGACAAAGATAAATACATTTGTTAGATGTTCAGTCGTTTTAGTACGGAACTAAGAATGTTTGTTATGCTAATAGGCGGATGCGACCTGATTTTCAATCGGAGCGGAGTCGTACATTCATTCATCTGAGCGTCCGGAGAGTTGAGTTATCCGGATGTAGATAATTTTAACATATTTATGTATGCCACAAGAATTTTATTGGTTTGGCGATTCTGACAGGCGTCTTGGAAATTGCATTCTATTGACAACTGACTGCTAGTCTTGCTATGATCGATTACCTGAAGACTGACTAGCCTACATAAATACTAATAATTCTGCCGTCTTTCCTTCAATGCAAACATGTTTTATATGAATCACAGAGAGTATTTTTTGTTCGAGAGGTCTATTAATTACTCCTTATAAATCTAATGATTTCTTATTTTCATAAAATTGTGGCCAGTTGAACTAATTTAATTTAAAAGCTGTAAGCACAATAGACTTTTTTAGATTTTATTTACACTCACCGGTACGGAAACTTGGCCATAAGTAAATTTCACGATATCGTTGCGTATTTGAATGTATTTTTGACATTGAAATAAGGGTAAATGCACTCGGTAAGAGTTTCTTCTAGGCTTTAAGAACTTTACTATACCAATAAGTTTATTTGCTTAATTGAATGCGAAGGTGATTTTATACTGTGTATAAAAACTTAAATTGATGTATTGTCTCTACATTTTAGTATCGGGTGTTTCCTCCTCTGGCCCTAATAACGGCCTGCATTTGATCTGGCAAGCTTTGAATGATATTTTTGTCATCAAATTGCGGTTTGCTTTCCCAAGAAGCCAGCTGCATGTCGAGTTGGTTGGTTGTCGGCTTGGATTTGAGTGTCTTCAAGGCTAGAGTTAATAGGCTCTTAATAAACTAGCGCGCTTTACCATCAACGATCGCATCACTGCTTACCATCAGGCGGGATTACGGTCAATCGCTGGTTTATAATTTATAAAAAGAAAAAACTGGGGAGTTGGCGATGGACTTTATCATTTTTTTTGTAAGCATGTCCCAGATATGCTCGATTGGGGTTAAGTTCGAATACCAACTTCTTGAAGGTATTCTTCAACGCAATGCAGAACGAGACGTGCATTAGGAGGAATTGGTCGTGCTCAGTGTATCCCGAATATGCCAAAACATGTTCCTCGAGGACCTCGATGTATCTGTATCGGGTTGCAATTAGCCAGGTATCGTTGATAACCAACTCCGTACTAACATCGGAACTTATTCCTCCCCAAACCATTATGATGCCTCCATGGGAACTCACAGTTTGATGATGATAAGGTCTCGGTGATGTCGAGGAGTTCTGGAGCACGTGCTGGTCTGTGGGCTTTTAAATTCACTTCCTCCTTCTTTCACTGTACGCTCACTAACATTCACGCCTCTATTTATTTGGAGCCACTGGCGTATCTCCTCAGCGAAAGAAAAAATACGTGTCTAGTATTTTTTGGAAATCTGACTGACGAACTAATTAGTTTTTTTTAGTCAAATACCCTATTATTGGGCTAGGCACTCTGGGTTGGTTATGCTGTGTTGATTTAGTTTTTTTTTTTTTTTGTTAAATGATTATTTTGTCTCGACCCAGTTTCGAACCCAGCTTTTTCCAAAATCAGAAATAGCTGGTATTGGTATCAAGGGTCATGATAAGATGTCAACGTCCTTATAGTACACAATTATACAGATAATGGACCTTGGTCATTCAAAAGTAATCAATAACAATATACACATTGATGATACTTTAATTTGTATTTTTTTTTTTTTGATCAAGATCTTCCAAGACATAAAATCTATTAACTCTTCAGCACTGTATTCCTAAGACGTTCTAGAATTATCATGAACGACTTACGACACTACACTTATATTCATTTATAACTCACTGCCCGTATTTGATGATAATTTTTAGACCTTCACTTGGACAATTGCACTAAAAGACCAAACCGTACATTTTATATACCCTCGACCTCGACCAATATCCCAACTAGCCTGCGAACAGTACTTAAAATGCAATTCTTTGTAATAAAACAAACAAATGTTTATTTGCAGCTTGTCAAACAAATACCCGAGTTCGGGAAACTATTTTCGCACACAACAGTACACATTTCACAATAAACTACGCAGTTGCATGCTCGTTGGTGCACATGTGTGTGTGATGAACATGTGAACACAACGAATGCGCAAGCGCATACGTACTTGATAATAGGACCTGATAGCCGAACAATATTGACGCTACGTTTGTTTGATCGTGTGATTTTTTAACTGTATAATGGCGGTGGAAAATTGTGAGGAATTGTTTTGTTTTAGGATTTATGTTATATGCTTTTTATTTTTAGTAAACGAATTAAATCTTGAATGAATGTATTTCGAATGCAACAGCATAAAGAGGACTGAAGCACAATGACAATTTTAAGTTCTTTCAGTGTAGTGCCGAGCCTCGCTTACCAAAAGTGGAATCCACAGCATTAACATAATGCATGAGATTGCCAGCTGAAGTTGCCAGTTAAACAAAAAATTAAAAACATACTGTAGCCGATCATGAAAATCGTGAAACATTAGGCTAAATTAGCTTACTAGTTACTTTACTTTTTGTAAATTGTCACTCACCTAGATGCACAAGCTGTGACTTGTATCATCTTCACTGACTTACAATTGCAGAAGTAAAGTATACGGGGTTGTAACGGGTAACGTTTCTTAAATCCTATTTTTAAAATTCTTTTACCAATAGAAATACATGTTACTTGTTACTGTTATGTGCTTTATTTACTGGCTATATTAACTTTATTGCGTTTAACATTTTTAGTTGCAATGAAACAAGTATAAATGTCAGTAAGGATGAGCTAATGTTATATTTGCATATAATCATGTTGCACAATGGCAAAAAAAGTATAAAGTGCAATAAATTGGACTAACTCTTTCTATAATGCGCTTTTGCTGGTAATAATAGGTCCTTACATATGAAATTGGCGTTTTGTCATTCTGGCCACTTTGATCTCTCTTTGGTTTAGAATTCCAAATTCAAATTTGTACAGCTATTTACTCATCAATTTGTGTCTCGAAAACCGCATTTCTATTGTTTTTTTTTTTTTTTTTTTCTTTTGGTTTTTCTCTGCGTCATTGAGTTTATAAAATGGAAAATTTAAAATTTCACGTTATTTACGAATATGAGTTCCGCCGTGGCACCAGTGCTGCAGAAACGGCTCAAAGAATTAATGATGTGTATGGCAGTGGTGTCGCTAGAGAAAGCACAGTGCGTTTTTGGTTCCAACGTTTTCATTCTGGACCATTCTCCCGTGGACGGCCGGAGACAAAAGTCGACAATGAAGAATTGAAGGCTACTGTGGAAGTGGATCCATCGCAAACTATGTCCGAGTTAGCTGCAGGAGGATGGTGGATTAAAACAGTTTTATCACTAACACCGCAGGTTAGTGATAAAACTGTTTTAATCCACTTGAAACAAATTGGGAAGATAAGAAAGCTCGAAAGGGACCTCATGAATTGAGTGAAGCAAACCAACAAAAGCGCGTCGGCTACTGCGTTACATTACTGAATCGGCACAATCATGAGGGGATTTTAAATCGAAAGATGAAAAGTAGATACTCTACAACAATAGGAAGCGCACATCGCAATGGCTGAACCCCGGTGAACCATCCAAATTCTGCCCCAAGAGAAAATTTACTAGAAAAAAGTTATTGGTCAGCGTTTGGCGAACTAGTGCCGATGTGGTGCACTGCAGCTTCCTTAAATCTGGCCAGACGATTACTGTAGATCTCTACTGTGAGCAGCTCCACATAATTGTGGATAAACTAGCCGCTGAACAACCGAGACTGGTCAATCGCACAAGGCCACTGCTGTTTCAGGACAACGCGAACCCCACACACTGCACAACAGACTGCTACCAATTTAGAGGAGCTTCAATTGGAATGATTAAGACATCCACCGTACTTTCCGGACCTTGCTCCAACAGACTACCTTTTTTTAGAAATTTGGATAACTTTGCAGGGGAAAAAATACAACTCCTATGGGGCAGTCCAAACTGTCTTCAAAAATTTTATTGATTCCCATCTTATTGTTTTTTTTAGAAAAGGCATAAACGAACTACCTATGAGATGGCAGAAGTGCAGAGAAAGCAACATACAAAACGCCAATTTCATATGTAAGAACCTAATATAACCATTTTTTAAAAGTTGGACGAACTGTGCCCTTTATTCTGTGCTTAATGCAAGTACTTAGTGCGGTTTTATATTGGCGCAATTCCGAGAAAAATAATGTGAACAGATCTCTAGAAAAATTTTATAGATTCAAACTGCAAATATTTTTTTATCTCTATGAATTATTATTGTTTACCTGAACGAAATGGCTTTAGAAATTAGGTTCAATTTAAAATGGATACCTCTACGTAATGAGTACTTGTGAGATGTTCCACAACTTGTCGCACGACAAAAGTACTTATGTAGCGAACGTTGGTGTTTTATTATAAAATGTCACGTCGTACCAGACGGTACATAAATAAGAGTAAATTAACTTGTCTGCGACCTCTGGTTTGAACACGAAAGAGTTCACATTCACTCCTTAGATTACGTTTTATGTTCAAATTCTACTATATACTAACATTTTATTAAAATTAATTGTTCATTTCCAGCACTCTCACTTCCCGTTTTATAACATTCTGAACTGGCCTCGACTGGGGACACTTTGTTTTATAAGTGATATTACGGGTTGAAATGATTTTTTTTTATTGCGATAAGATCTTCATGATCGAAATTTACGGCTATTAAGGCTCGAATTAGTCGCGTAAATTTGTGTGAAACTGTTTTAAAGTTTGTAAATCCTGGAGAAAGTTACATTGGTGTTACTTCATGGTATTATATAATCAGTAATTTCCATTAAATAAGTAACCGTTTTCTCGATACACTGAGAGAAAAAAATGCGAATTATCGCGAAAATTTCGCCGAACAGATGTTAAACTACTTTGATCTTCTAAATATTTGAAGGGAAAGGTATACCTTTTTTATGTAATCAGTAAGAAAATAAGAATACGGCATCCTTACAGACTAGAAGTATCCCTGGGTGGACAGTCCGATGTGAGAACTTCGGCGATACGATACTAAGCGACTTGATCCATGGTTTTAGTGGAACAAGACATTCATACAAGATCTTAACATGCTGTAAAGTTTGTGTTCTGTGTTTAGATTTTATGGGAAATGCGAGCTCAAAACAAAATGCTCCACAAAATAACCTTTATATTCTTCGGGTCTCAATAAGAGCAAGAACCTATGAATTCAGAATCCAGTTCAATAATTATTGTTTCAAATTAACCCATCGCTAATAATATCGATTTCTAACGTGTTTCCATAAACGCAGAGATGACGTCCTCCGCAGTCCATGAAACAAGTCAATCCGGAATGATTCATTCACCTTTAACATACCTACAAAGTATTTGGATCCGGCAGTATGTGGGCGGCAATCAGGTGTATAAAGCTTGTTCACACGGCAATTTGAGCTATTACGATACTTGATTGATTGAGATGCGACGCCCGCGCCGTCTACAAAACTAATAATGACTAACTTTAATACTGGTTTTTATCGATTTACCGCCATGAATCCTCGACGAATAAGACCTCTCCACAGTCTATTCAAATTTTAATAACATCGATTAAACCAATTTGAGGTATTGCTTCATTACAGAGTTTTGTTTCTTTACCAAGCTTCTATTTGCGGGTGATATAAAAATGTGGCCCAAAAATAGAAGTAAATTAATAGTTAGTTACAAATCATTTACGGTTTCTTAGCTGAAGAAGATCATTTGCTTTACTGCATGATTACTCATCCGTTGTGTTGATAAGTCTTGAACAACTGTTGAATATTTTATCATTATGTAATGTTAAAACCTGGAAAGTTATGTCAAGATTTTTATAAAGTTCAATGTTTATTTATAGGCTAGGATGAGTTTGTTTACTGGATTACCATATTTGCAGGCTTGTAAGATAAGGACTTCCAGACAGACAATTTTTGGCAAACTTGGAACTGTTTGTATAGTGTCGGTCTAATAAAGAGATGCTCTGATTTTGCGGGGATGGAGATTGATTTTCAGTGAAGTTTTTTCATACGATCGATGTTAAAAAAAATTATGTAATGTATGTGTTTGTTGCAGTGGGCGTGGTTGGCGGCGGCATGCCGGAGGCCGCTGGTGGCGAACGACGCCACGTGCCGTTGTACGGGAGACTGGTCGCCGAAGACCAGCTGGCGTCCATGTCCGCGCCCTCAGACATTCAGGTGAGCGCCTCTGTGCGCGACCCCCGAGCTTTCTGCTGCTACCCTACCCCCGCCCAGGTAAATGATGCACGAGGCAGTTTGGGGGACAAACGTCCTGAACACAAATATGCTACTATTCTCATAACTACAGTCTCGAGTAAAAAGTATTTTATGTGATCGCTTCTAAACCCAATTTCATCAGAAGCAGGCTATAATTCAGATGCATTATATAGTTAAAGTTTCTTAAACCCGTAACCTCCGAATGACACACCTATTGTTGTATTAAAAGAGCCATTAACCACGCGCGTCTAGACATTACGCGCAAGTAAATAAATTAGTCAGTAAAGTGGCACTAATTACCTACTACTACTAAGTTCTCTTTCACTGAACCACTAGTGGTGTATTTATTTAGCGATGAATACGAACTGGCAGCGATCGATAGACATCCCTCGGCTAGACTGGGTTAATTAATAAATGTGTCAGACTAGTGTATCTTGCTCGAAAATATCGGATTTCCTTCTTATTGTCAGAGAGAACATGTTTCAGTATAAAACTTAGATAATTATCACCGATGTTCGCGTCTAGCACGCCTAGTGATGTTAATAGTCCCGGGGCTAATGTATAGATATTAGTTTACCGACAGTGATTGCGTTAAGGATATATTATACGTTTGCCTCAGGTGTGAACCAATTGTTCAACATTTTATTGAATAGATGTTTATACAAACAGTCTCGTGTATTAAGGCGTCTACATGCGTCTCTTACTTAGCTTCATGAATGTTATGATAATTTTGTATTCTGCTCTACCTTTCATGTTATTTATGATGCCTTTTATTTTCATAAAAATTTAAAACTATCTTGGTAAATATATTTTGCAGATTTCATCTTAACGTGAGTTCAAACACCTATGCTTTGTTTCATTGTCTGTAGTGTAGTAACGTCCGAATTGCCTGAAGCGTCCTTAGCTTTTATTGCTTTTTTGTCTGCTTTTTGTATGTTGGCCGTTTATTAATGAATACTTCTCGCTTGCCCAGGCTATGCAGGCCCGAATACCACATCACTTTCGAGACCCCTCGACAGCACCGCTAAGAAAACTCAGCGTAGACCTCATCAAAACCTACAAACACATAAACGAGGTAAGTAAAGATGTTCATATTTCCATTAATAGGTTTAAAATGTAAGAATAACTGGTACGATATTATATCGAATGATGATAGAACATCGAATAACAATCGATCACCGCATAGAATAACATCCGATTGTTCGATTAATCCGGAATTAACCGGTGACATTTGAGGTTATTAATTTACTTACTCCGTACCATACATGCAACCGCTATTGTTGATTCTCGCTCGAAGCTATTAAACTGCGAGTACTTTCGTAATTATTGTTTACATGTCCTATGCGGAAATTGCTCATCAGCCTTGCACCAGTTTTCATTTTAAGCCGTTGTTATTTTTATAATACTGTGTACCTACAGCTCATTACTTGTTACTGTTTTGAAATTGATTGGGTACAATCACTACTTACATCCCACATAATTGGCAAAGAAGGCGTTACAGGTACATAATACTTACCACGCGTTGTCAGTTCCGACCTTTTTCGACATCGGTGGGTGAACCGTTGCTAGGAGGCGGCCCGAGGTCGCGTGGGAGCAGATTTATTGCATCGTAAATAAAAAAATCTCAATGAGCTACTGACTATGCGTTTCAATGAAGTGGCGGTGACCGGGTTAATTCTGGTGCCATATGAATTTCACGGAATCGATTTTTTTATAATAATCACTTGTTATAATAATATTATTTTATATCGCAGATATTTTATTTCTGGTGATAACTATGATTGTTAAAAAAATAATTAGCCCATTTTCTATTTACATAATGTAAAAAGTAGCCGTCTGCGGCTGCACTTTTAACATGATGTTTAGAAGTGTATTATGTCTGCGCTTGATCGCACTGCGCAAATGTGTTCTGTTCTAGGAAAATAATTTCCTTCCTACGCAAATGATACTTAATCTGCCCATCGATATGTTAGGTGTACACAAAGATCTCTGGATAATCCATGGGGGGGGGGGGAAGACATGCGTGCTATTTAGGATGCAAAGATTTCTTCTTTCGCCACCGATTTTCCGAGCTCAACTATAAATTTATCTTTAGAGTCATATGCATGTTAAGTTTTCATTGCGACATGGTCAGTCGCGTATTGAACGCTGCGTCACAGATTTCCTTTACACGAGCCACAAATGACGACACAAGAAACGTGGAAAGTTAGACGTAGTAGAAATTGTTTTCGAATATAGTTTTAAAGGCGCCACTGCTCTTTTGTGTGGAACTATGGAATATGGTCTTTCGTGTTTTTTTTTGCCAAAGTTAGTTAACAATTACAATAAGTATTCTTATAACTAGTCGACTGTCTGTTCATCTATCTCACTCTACTCCAGGCATAATGAAAAGATTTTGTTCCATTCATTCGCAAACGCATCACAGTCACCTTTACTCTTTACGCTTGTCTCAAATATACCAGTTGGAACAGTTCACCGAAATCGTGGTTGCAGTCATAGTAATGAGAGGCGGTGATCTAAAGTGAATGGACCTTATACACTCCTTATGGTTCAACAGATCACAATGTTTAACAATGATTAAATTATTATTCTTCAGAATATCTATAAATATGGAATTCATTAAATGGGGTCGAAAAATGTTTTTCTGGATGTATGTTCAGTTTTGGCGCAAAAACGGCTAAAATGTTTTGGATAAAATTCTGCAGTTTATAATCTGGATTAACACATACGCTATTTTGCGCATATACACGGGCAAAACCGCGGACAAAAGTTACTTATTTATACTCTCATAATTCATGCTATATTCAGCGACATCGTAAGATTCGTAATCCGTATTAGGGTAAACACTTTCTAGTAACAACCGCAGACGAAAGCCCGTATTTACGAACTAAAAATAAGTTTTAGCGTGTTAATGTTTCAGGGAGCTCCCAACACCTTTATTTTTATACTAGTTGCGCTCCGCAGTTTCACGCGCGTATCTTTCAATCCTGTAAGAATATCCACATAAAAATTATCCTATATTATTTTAACCCGGGTTATAAACCATCTGTGTGCCGAACTTCATCCAAATCCTTCCAGTAGTTTTTGCGTGAAGGAGTATCAACATACGTTCTCACAAATTTTCGAATTCATGATATTAGTAGGACAATTTCAATGGCAAAGGAAAGTCTTCGATAAATTTAGAACACATCAGTCAATCTGAATCGTGAATATCCAACCAACCAATTCTTAGTTTTGAAAGTGAATGTGCCTTAATTGGTATTATAAATTGAGTGAGCCTGGTTCCCAGGTATTTGTTCCAAAGTTTTATAATTCATTTCCAAACATTTACTACTGCCGTTCTGGAGCAAGGGTAATTAATCTTAGCACACGGGAGACACGTGGTGTCTCCCCTCGCTTTCTATTTATTTTCGGACGCGATTATTAATAGAAAATATTCTATTTGCGTTTCTAAGGTGGTCATTGCCCTATTTGGTGGTGTGTTTACATGGCGCCCTGCCAGATTCGTGACGCGCCATATGGGAGTTAAAGATGCACGGGTATTAGGTAGGAGTCTTAGAACTTGCATGAGCTTGGCTGCGATAAACTAGGCTAGGAAGCGGAAGATAAAACTGAAACGCTTTTAATCCTTTCATGCTTAGAGCAGCGCGGCTTTTCAAAAGAACGCTGAAATAATACGAACAACATTTAGCATGTGATTTCTGATTTTAAATGTAGCAAGTTAGATTCGGTAGAAAAAACGACTTGGCAACCGAATTTCAATGCATTCTTCGTTTAGTAATGCAACATTTAAGAGCAATACACATATATTTTATTAATTTACGTAATTTATGTTACTCAAGTGATGCCACGAGCTAAAATAATAGAGTGCTTCTAATGCACGGGCTTGTGCTAAATCTGGCCGTTTGTATTGCTCTGTCAATAACGCGTAAACGAAGAAATTCCACACTGCTGATGCTAACTGACCAATATAAGGCCAAGTCTGACGTTGCTGTAACCGCTTTTTCGGGTCAAGCAACGTCACTTCCCGCCGTTTTACCTTTTCTCGGAACTTGATTTCTATTTCCGCTCGGCCTCAACAATTGTTTCGACTTGATGAACGACCAAAACAAACTGGATGTATCGTTGTAAATTATACTCAGTTTGTTTCTTTGGTGCCAAACAATTTAACCAATAATGATTTGTTTATAATTTCCCCTTTTACCTAAACTTTCATTGGAAGAACCCTTTTCCCTAGAATCGTGAAGAAAAACCGCATAATTAAAGAAATAATTGTAAAGTATGTTTGTATTTGTCAGTGGGTAAATAATCTTGAATAATATAATCATGTCTGTCGGTAGTTGTCTATTAATATCACATTGCGGTTTTGTTGGCGAAGTTATTGGTTTCAAATGACCTAATTGCGTCATGTTTTTTACATTCCGCTGACGGACAATTGATTTGTACATTTGCTTTAGTGAAACTTGGATTGACCCGATAAACAATTATCAATGTTTTCTGTCACAAATTATACATTAATTATACTCGTTCGTGATTGTTTGTTAATGCAAGAGTACCCAAATTTATCTGTAACAAGTTACAACAAAATCTGGGTACTTTATGCATGCCTGGCTATTTGTTGTCTTAGTTTGATTTTTATGGGATTTCACTGGAAAGTAACTAATATTACAAGGAGGAATAGCATAGCGTTCTCCCAGTAGCACGTTCCAGTTCCCCATCATTCCGACATCCACGCAGGCGGAAGCTAGTCTATTTAATATTTCATTCAGCGCAATATTTTTACCAGAACATGCATCACTTTAAGGAATCTAAACACCAGAGTCGGAGCGTGTTACCTAACCGCATACAATACCTCATCAATACAGTCTCAAATGGAGCATATAACGCTGTGTGAAGCAACGCCTGTTTGCCTGCACTGGATGCAATAGGCGACAATGACTAACGCCTGCGGCCTGTTGGCGAATTTTGCAACGCCGACCCGTCGATGCCATTATGATTCGAGTCAAGGAGATAGGTACTGCTTTAAGATCGAAATCTCGCTGTACGGTTAAACACTGAGGTTGCCTTCTTTTTTATCCTTATCTACTAGTCTAGACTTGAGCCGAACCGCGATTAGACAGATATACACTGATTTCTTGGAATCGATATTTTATCAAATGAATTGCTTCATCTTTATGACATGCCCAAACGCGTTACATTCCTAAAATACTATTCCACACCAAAAGTGACGTGCTTGCTCGCTCTTGATAGGCTAATCAATCTGCTAATGAGTAAACATTTATAAAAAAGTTCCTAGACGTGTTACATACGCAACGTATGTAACGTTTTCCCATCTGTACGCACATGGAATTTGTGTAAAAACCCCGCGTCACGAGCCACGCTTTCGCCCCATGAATATGATCGTGCTGATACGACACGAATGGCAGAGCATCAGCTGTTTGAGTTATCTGCTTGCAATTAATTGCTGTATCGCCCATTCATAGCGGCGGCTAGTTTCACAAGAAAGTGTTCTATTCTGTTACAATAAATAATATCTGTAAGTACTTAAATACACATACTTTGCGATAATGTGATTAAAGGAAATGTAAACATATTGATGATTAGGCATGACAGTGTTTTTAATAAGATTTGTTAACACTTATCACACTTTTAAAGGTTGGATTTTCTAAAAAAAAAAAAAATGTATAAGGAGAAATCTATTACATTGGGTAGGTAAGGCTCACACGTTAAAAATTCCATAAAAGCCTCTTTCTCTAGACTAATCACGAGTACACGTCGAGCAAACAGTGTAATGCAAACGGGCCGACTAAAGTGAGTCAAGGTGAGTGTACGACGTCACGCTCGTACTGTTGCCACCCGGATTATTGTACACGACTCGGCGCCGGCAGGCCGAGGTGCGGTCTACGGTTTACCTACTCTTGGTAACTCTCGCACCGTTTTCCATCAAGACAACAACGCCCTTACTGCCAAAATGGACTCACCACCACTTACGCGTAGCGCATAAAACACTCTGACAACGACGGCATTGTTTCGACCGCTTAGCGACAGATACATACCGTGTGTACCGTGCTACACTAAAATAATATGTTGTATTGTATTGTGATATTGTATGTCTGACGGCTGGAATAGATTACCTGCAAATGCTAAATGAGAACGCAGAGCCACAATACAACGCGAACCACCACGATATCATTCGTAATTTTTAATTAACATAATTAGTTAAACATTTCCGTGTTACTTTATTACTACCTGATTGATTTGTTCAAACAATTTAAACAAAATTTACATGAATATATGAATACAACCATTATATTATAGTTACGGACGACAGCAGGTACAAGCTAACCCCAACCTGTCAGATATTCTCAATGCAAGGTTCATTACATACAGCCTTAATACTTTAGAGATAAAGTTGAAAATCAAATAAGGAAATCTAACAGATTGTAGTAGCTTGATGTGCTGTCGCCTGTACTACAACTTAATTCTTTTGTATACATAATCGTTTATGAAAAATTGATTGGATTATTTCATATTGAATATGAGACAATTTGCACTAAAAACATTTTTTTTTTTTTTTTTGTGAATTCAAGATATGCCAAAAAATAAATGGTTCCGGCTGTTAAGACAATTTTCAGATTGAAAGGAATTAGAGCAACAACATAAAAGTTTTGTTACAACCTGACTATACGGCTGGTAACCGACTGATTGCGTGTGCAAAAACAATGATCGACATTTGTTACCAAAGGCCTTTTACGGAAAAAGCGCGTTAGCAGCACAATAAAACTATTCACGACCTCCCGAAATATCGCGTCAAGACTTGAACCTCGGTTGCTATGCGGGTGTATATCGGAATTTAGCGGGTTGTTACGGCCACGCGTCCCTGAAACATCCAGCCGATCGGGGCCAAGGTGTCCGACGGGGTACTAATTGCGTGTTAAAATTTACTTGACATCGCTCAACCTTCGTTGATGGCCAGTTCATCGAGAGCTGTCTCAGCTGCTAATTTATTGTCGCACACAATAAACACTGAGAGATCTCATGAAGTTGGTCATTGTTCACGATTTACTCGGAAACGTTCACGTTTACGTTTCTCAGGTGGTCCTCAGCTTACAACCTTGTCACAGATAACCCCAATAGCGAGGTATTGAAACTTTCGCGGGAATGGGGACGCGGCTTGTCACCGCCGAAGCCACTTTGTGTAATTAATGAATTGTCCCCCGTTATTTTTCTTTCATGAATGTTCGGCCAGTCTAAGTGATCGATTACACAATGTTTCACTTAACGATCCTACATGGCGTGTCGCTTCATATGCTTAAGACAAAAGAAAATATGTAAACAAAATTTTATTTTCTTATCAAAGGTGCTAATTAATAAAAAAACTTGCCGAGTTAAAAAATACTCTTAATAGAATAGAAGAATATACCTATCATATTCACAACACTAATGATGGGACAGACACATAGTTTAATACCATGAACATAACAAGCATGTCGGTAGCACAGACTTTCTTAAAAACTAAAGTCAGACATGTATAAGTTAACGGTGTTTACTATGAAATGTGTGTCACGCCCATAACCCGTCTGATAATAAAGTGTTTCAAGGAGACGATTAAGTAACTGTATGATTTATTACCTACATTACAGACTTGCTTGCACTATCCAATGCGACGTCAACGATTCATTTTTATTCCATTGCCATAAGACCTATTTTTAAATCTCTTTTCTCGACACACTGCTCGCATCCCTCCGCACTGTCGGTAACTTCAGAGACTGAAAGCCAATCAATTGTATGCGTTCCTTAAGTTAACGATATGTAAAACCATTACGTAAGAAATCATCTTAATTTGTATTATTTGTTACGAAACACGGCCGTAAAATTAAGCCGAAAGAGCAAATATGAATATACATACATACCAAGTTACACCAGTAATTAAATATCCAAATTCAATGCCGTAATTTTCTGGAGTTTGCACAAGGTAAATTGAAATAAATTGTAGCTTTCATTATCATACGAAATGGAATAAAAAACGTGTAATAACTACAAATAATACACAAATGTCCAATAAGGTTTTATGATAATACATAGTTGGAGAGTGACTTAGTATAAAACAATCGATTTTATTTTCTTACGTACAAAATATTTTATATTTTCATATTTCGTATAGGATTATATCATATCAGCCATTAAAAGTCACGTGAATTTTTTGATTGGCTCCTGAAATGCACGGTCTTCCTCTAATCTTGACAATCTGAGTTGTGGGCACGTCAACTCTGCTTCCTCCCTACAATGCGCACAATTATTATTTTCCACTTGAAGAAATTATCATTTGAAAACAACCTGCTTTTTCATTCACCCCCGAAATAATGTCTTCATTCAATTTTGTGCGAAATATAATTTGTCGTCCCTTAATTTATAATTAATTTCTAAGTTTGTTGGATATTATTGTGCTGCCACTCGCTGCTAATTTAGGATTTTTGTCTCGAGAACAAGGAGAACTTTTCTCTCCTAATTTGTATGCAATGCTTACTAATTACTTGTATTCATTTTGAAATACCTGAAACGAAAATTAGACCCTTATCACTCACTCACTTGTCTTTGGTGATTTATTCCAGTCGTGTCGTAAAATTTGCAAATTGTACTTCAATCGGCAACTTTTTAATGCTCATCATCTATGTAAATGTCACGGAAAAATGCGTTTTTATGTAACATCGAGTTACACGTGGCGTTACATACGCCATTTTCTATAATTATGTCTCATTGTGAGTTACAATGTTAGGAATCTCTGGCTCGAATTGACATGTCAAGTATCGCATTAAAGAATTATGATGTGAGAAAGCAATATGTGAGCTAAAAATTCTATCTAATGCGTGCTCGTGCTTCGACTTTCCTCCTTCCCCCAGTAAGCGGCTTTTAGCAAAATGAGGTTTTAACCATTTCAATGCTTAATTGACAGGTCGGTAGCCTATCTCTTATCTGTAGTTTACTATAGATTGACCTATTTCTTTCAAGTTTCTATTATTATTCTGACTAGTACTTGTCTGGTTTTTCCCTCTTAAATAATAATCCCCGTTTAGTAATTGGATTGTGTTAGTGACGATTGGGCCAAACAGCTATGTTCCGTAAATGACTTTCCTACGCGCACCTAAGTCAGATTATTCAATATGAGTACTTATCACTACGTTACTAAGTGCAGATTTCATTAGCTGTTATAAAATTACATAATGTTATATCGATTACCTTGAATTTGAGTATTGTTACTATCTGTAAAATTTAAGGATTATTTGTGGTTTAAAATCGGGTCACGTAAACAGAACTTAATAAATTGTCAATAATGATAATTAATTTCTTGACTTAATGATTAGACGGTACCCAATCTCGTAATGTTTAATTGGTGTAAGTAGAAGGCTTCACAGCATACTACAATATACCCGTACATCTGTATAGCGCAGTACTCTGATGCAGTGCAGGTAATCACGTTTGTACGGTTACCGGCAATTAGCCGCCTGTTTTCTAGTTGGCCGTCTCTTATTACTGCTGCCTGTTCGTCGTAGCTGTTTGGGGTTAGAAATTAAAAAATAACGTATTGTGAAGCTGTGACAAAGCTTGAATAGGTCAAATATAAAATCGTATACTAATATTTTTAGAGGACATTCCATTGATATTTTTGTTGCATATTTATATTTTATTGCTGCATTAAACTACATCACTCTATCTTGATTGCTAAACAAGACAGTTAAGGACATCAGCGGCCAACTTTAAATAGTGTTGATTTTACGATGATTACTTAGTTGCTAATATAAATGTTATCTCGGTGTTTCCCTAATAAAATAAGTCTATTAGTGGTGTTGTAAAAGGAATGAAACTGGGGTGGTAAACAGAGCCATCCTCGTTTAGTGCCTCTACAGTGAGCGTTAATCTCGTTCTTCGCAATTAGTTGGCGGCTGCCTCTATTGCGCACCCCCAGTGGGGGTAAATACACTTCATCTTTTTTACTCTTTTCTTTTATATTTCTTTTTAAACAGACTGTTTTTATGTCGACCACTTCTTGGCTGTTTCATAGATTTTTTTTTCCATTTACACTGCTAGTACTGATATGTAGACTTTAACGCACTCTTTCTTAGAGGAAAATATTTTTGGGTCCCGAAATTTTAACGTCGAAACTCCATGTGTCTCCACTTTACTCCTCAACATGTTTAGATTTTCAGTAAGTTTAAAGATATCACATCATTTGTAAAACTAATAGAAATAATCGCGAGTTCGGCAAACTATTGTATTAACTGAGTGCGGGTCACCTTTGCCTCCAGGTCATTGATGTCACCTTGTTTCGGAAACTTGATTGGCAACAGTTATCGCACACACAAACTTACTGACTTTCATTCATCATTGTTGTTTCTGTGTTTCGTTTTCATTCTCAACTTTGCCGCGTGAATAATATCACCGAGAGAAATCTCAGCTCTGTTGGGTCACATCACATAAATACATACTCGTACATTGCTCATGTTTTCCAGAAACAAAAAATAACTTGGTTTCCTACTTTGATGTATGTAAGATATATTTATATAGATTTCTTATGTATATAAGAGTGTTATTACTTCATATTTATCTCGAAATATCCTTCAGTCAATTAGGTGATTAACGTTACTTGTGTGTGTATTCATTCTCACAGTCGGTGCATGCAAGGCCGCTTACCCGACGAATGAATCAGCTGATGCCAGTCACTGATTCACTGCTGCGCTGCCGCACCGCACCTTGCATTGTCTAACAGCTGACTTTGATGTATGTCTGCTAACATAGACATATTCAATTAGGATTTTCAACTCAGTAACTTCTTAAACGTATTGGTCGTCTAAACAATCTATACTTTGGTTACTTTATACTACTAGTCCACTAATGACGTTGCGGTCAACGAAGCGAATTGTTTATCAATTGTGTAGAAACTGAAAATCTTCCTTTGAATTATACATACTCCAGTAGATTGTTTTCATAAATTCATATATCAAAAAAACACGAGTAAATAGCCACAACAAATATCACAATACTGGAGGACTGTATTGCGATATTTATTGTGACTATTTTCGTTCTGTTCAGTGTTAAATACGAAAATAGGTTTGACCTAGCTGTTGTAATCGCGTGGGATTGCGGATGTCACACGGGTTTACCCAACCGGAAAAAACTGGATGTAATATACCAATCTTGCCACCATAGAAATGATGACAGTAAAATGTATCGCGTTTACTATACTGAAATGACCACTGCCTAACTGAATATAAGGTAGTCTAGATCGATTAGTCGTTAACGTAAGGGTTGTTAAGTTCTATCGAGACAACACGAGTCTAGATTTAAGGACAATAAAACAATGAATTTCCCATTCGCAGTCGGCGCTCAATGAGTCAGCTGATGTAGCAATGGCCTCCAGTGAGTCATTGCTGATCTCAAACGATACAACGAGTACATTCGGTACTCGTTGGATACGGCATGGTGACAGAACCAGCTGTCATCAGCGCAGTGAAAGCTGAATATGACGAAACTTAGACTGCATAAATATGACTTGATTGACTAGTTCAACGAAATATCTCTGCAACTGTAATGAAGAAACGTTTCTTTATACAGCATCGTCTTTAGTTTTTACATGATGAATATTGGCTAATAAAATTATTCAATGATAAATAAGTTATTGTAACCAGAAAGCCAATTTTCGTAATTAAAAACGTCAAAATGTAGTCTTACTCATCTCGGCGACAATTAATGTCAATGTTGGGAAATTAGAGGTGTTTTTGACAGATTGAGGCGCCGATTCTCTTATTCACAAACTAAACTAATTTTAAGTTAAGTGCATCTTTTTTTCTTACTTCAGTTACAGTAGACAGTTTAGACGCGATTATAAACATGGCGACCAAAAATAAGGAACGGACTAATTTGTCAAGTCTAAACTAGCATTTTATCTTCTGTCCTTATCTTAATGAAATATAAAGATGCACTGACCTTAAATTTAATTTAGTTTGTGAACAAGGGAATCAGGTCCTGGGGTTAAAATTAGACTGTGAACGGTCTTAAAATTACAAGAATGAGCTCCTTGGTGAACAATTTACTGGAAAATCGTAATTTGGCGCATCCATTTTCTATTTTGTCAATTTCGGATATGACTGTCCGCAACAGGCGAATGCGTCCGCAGATTTCGCAGTGTCCTTGTCATTAGCGACGTACTTGAAGCGATTATATGTCCGGAGCCGAATGATTGCCTCGTTAATTCTCCAAGTTGCGTGTCACCAATTAGTTTTAAACTGTGTCTGAAAAATCTTGTAATTATTTAAAGTTAAAGGTGACAGTAGACAGGAAGTCGCTGATTTGTTCACGTTAACTACGGACAAAGCACCCATAGTCATAAAGATTGTAAGTGATGTAATGATGAAGATTTGTTTCGATAAACAATCGGTTCTATGAAATGTAGGCTTACGCAAGTTTGACGTAATTGACGGACGCAGCGTGAGTGTGACGTTGAGAATCGCGAGCGCCGCTGCGATAACCACCCACTCTCGATTTCGAGCTGACGTCGCTCGTGATAAGTTGATGATTCGCGTTTTGTACACTTAACTAGATTAAAGCCATGGAGCTTAGGCGGACGGTACAGCGGACATTACACATGTCGCCTGTGCTGCTCCAACATCCTACGTGTAACGATTCTTATTAAATGAACGGCTTAACAATTCTGAGAACCTCTTTTATGACATGTTAATATTAGTATCTATTTATTTCTCAGTATTATGATACATTTAGATCTTACATTAAACATTGTTTCACACATTGCTGGTATGTATAGAAAGTTAGAAGTAGTTATTAGTAGATAAGAAGTTACATACATAGAAATTAATGTAAGTATTTAACCATAATTTTTGCTTAATCATTTTTTTTTATTGATTGTCTGATCAAAGTCAAGTAGTTAACTAAGGAAAATTCAACTATCTGCTTGTATAAACATCCGTTCAATGTGATATACAGAGATCACCTTTGCTATAGTTGGCGGTCAGGGCGATGTCCGATAATCTCTGTATGCCAATACAATACATTTTATATGTATCTTGCATATATCCAACAAGGAGACTGCTCAAAATAAACTGCTGTGAAAATCCTACAAGTTTATGGAACACAAAATGACTCGCTTCTTCAACATGAAGAAGAAGTAATGAAGTTAGGTAAAGGTAACAGACGCTTGAATTGAGTAGGGAAAACATACATACGGGAAAAATCCAACCATCAAATCCTTCCTCTTGACGACGATGTCAATATGTACAAAATAATCGCGGTCTTATTTGTTATAGAATTAAATACAAAACGAATCGTTGAACTTATCCTCATAATTACGTTTGTTGTTGGGAACTGGTTTTTACCAATTTCGATAACTGACAATTAGCATTCTGTGCCGGCAATGTCTGCATCCGGCTTACATATAAATTTATCAAATTATTTATTTGGCAACACTAAACAATTAACGTGCAGCCTGACATCCGGTAGGTGTCATTACCCGAGACGGCACTAGCTCATCTCAATTACCGTTTGACATTTAAAGCCTAAGGGCGTAGGTATTGTTGGAGCGCTCCATCCATTTGGTAAGTAAACAGAGGTAGTAGTCATACTATCTCTGTTTTAACAGAAGTGAGCTCCACAGCTCACATCTGTTAACAATTACTTCTGAATATGTTTTCGTATCATTACTATAATTATTATGGTGTGGAAACGTGGACGATCTTAGCTCGAGAACGCCAGAGACTCGATACATTCTAGATGTGGTGCTGGAGGAGATTACTCCGAATACCTTGAACTGCAAAAAAAAACCCGTTTGTCGACCCTATGCCAGCAAGGTATTTTGTCCTATTTCGGTCACACAATGCGCAGAGGCAATGAAAGTCTAGAATAATTGATTGTCGTTGGGAACACCGAAGGCAAACGATCGCGCGGTCGTTCACCAACCAGCTGGACCGATCAATTCAAAGACACATCGTCTTCTAAATTCTACCCAGTAGTGAGAGACGCGCTGGATCGATACCGATGGAGGCAGATCATCCATTCGAAATGCTGCCCCAATGCTGACCACGATCCTCAGAGATATGAGGGACCGACTGCAGAGAGAGAGTGAGACTATAATTATTTTACCCTTCGTCAACTCTGGTATAACCCATGTCAGTACCTTGTTTAGCTTCACTTAAAACCCTACTAAGGTGTAACCGCATTCGGTGCTAGCGAGAGACAAACAGCAGGAGTTACATTAAGGAAATCATCAATCCAAATTGGGTACAGACCTTAGCTCTATAGTCGATTGAATTCATACTTATTGTATTTTTAATCTTATAGCGAATGGGCTTGTGTGAACAATGCCACACACGGCCAAACATCCGGTGTGTTATCGGGCGAAAGTTCGATAGGAACGCGGCACGCACTAATCTTCATGAATGGACATGGTTGCTTTTTATTTATACCCACGTTTCCTCTTGGTTTACCGTTACTATTTTTTAGCTGCGTCCCTCTTTTTATCGCAAATTTTTGCACCTCTGTATCAATCAAAAAAGTGATTACGATAATGATATTTAATAGAGGCGGATTCTAATTTCATTCAATAGTCTTATAATTATCATAAAGTTATCTAAAAGTGCCAAATACTGAACCGAAACTACATTAGGGGCAAGTATTATCATATTAATTCACAGCATCTTATACTCTTTATTTACACTGTAATAATTAAGAAACATTTATTATATACACATATAATATACGACTGGCAGCAAATTATCAACAAATCATTATTATTTATCATAACATGTGGCATTTATTGTTGTTGGTAAATCTTTTGTTACCAAGCACCACGGTTACGGCATGCTATTTAACAGAGCCAATAAAATGTCTGCGTCACACAATAGATTAAAGACATTGTCGGAAGCGTGGTTCTAGATCTTGCGAATCAAGTCTGTTACCAAGCGAGGCGGCCGGATGAATGGCAGTCTCCATGCGCGTGAGTGGATTGCGCAACAGCCGGTGACGCAACCTGTCGCGCCTGCGCGGGACCGTTGCTTGTTAGTATGCAAAATAAGTGAAATATTCGTGTCGGCTGGCCATGGCATGCGCTTACGGTTTCGCTCCCTAGATGTGCATGTAATTGTTTCAGCTTGAATTCGCTGTTCTTTAAGGTCACCTGATTTTCCTTTTTTCCTTGGTTTCATTGTTTGAAAACCTTTATCTGATTTTATGCTAGGTTAGCGGAACAAAATACAATACTGAAAGGAAGTACACTTATTATAATAAGTCCTTGTCGAGATTTTTACCGCATTCCATTCGTTACCTGCGTATAGTTTCCAGATATCAAAGACCAGGTAAAGGTTTTTTTCTTTCTTAAAAGCCTTCCAACTACTTGCCGAAATGCACGATTCGGGATGGGAAACAAATCGCGCCGTGAAGAGAATGTTAAATTACCACAGCTTTCACTGATTCAGGAATTTTATTAGTCATTTCAACTACAACTGTTATTAATCACGGAGTTTTTGACTGAATAAAAATATATATTTTTAGACTGTAGTGATTTATTGTCTCTAAACATTTAAAACACGTGCTTTATGGAAATATAAAGAAATATCGTAGCACATGTATTGAGGCCAGCACATCAAACTAAGTACTACAATCTGTAGAATTTCTTGGATTGATTTTCATCTTTATCACTAAAGCCTAAAAGTTCAATTTTAATTGGGAAATTTTGATAATTTCGGGTAGGTTGACCTGGTACACTAATATTAACATTGATTTTGTGTATCTGTATTCGGCATTATATATATATTCATTATATATCTATTCCAAGACAACTTTCTTTAATAGCTTCGACATGTCAAAACATCCACATAATGTCTTGTTGTTTTTAATTAATTACTTTTTAACAGACATAATATAATTTAATTATCTTAGTTGGAATGTTAATGTGTAATCTAATTTGTATGTTAATTAGTGCTGGTATGAGCAGTTCTATTAAAGTTGTGGTACAATTTGTAACGAGAATCCGACAATAAGCTGGTGGACGTTTGGTACAGCGTCACCGCCGTCTGCGACACAAACGGTCTGTGGAAACTTTGCTCATTAGCCACTACGCTTTTATGACGGATAACGCGGCGTGTCGCGGCACACACCAAGGGTTTCGGTATTCGACCCGCGGCCCCCTCGGCTTTCGGCCAATTGTTGCGTTGATACTCTTTAACACCTTATGCCAGGTGTCCTAATTAGATCAACTTTATCGTTCGTTAGTGATTTGTTTCTAGTTTAATACCAATTTACCTGTAAATAAACTGAGGTTTACAGCAAACTAACTCACTGAAAACTTGAGTTTTCCCTTTTATTAGGCTTTGTTACCCTCCTATCCCTGTACTTGTTTTCAATTCTCCGAACTTCAATAAAGAAGGAAGTTTGGAAGTGCGTAAAAGGTTGTCAAAAGATTTGCTACACATTGTCAGTTGAGAGAAAGTTAGTTAAGCCGTTGCTTTACGTGTCCTCGTCACGTCAACTCATGTTCTTCTGACAGTTTCACGCTTCAGCAAACTATATTTTGTACAGGCGAGTGTTTTCGCTTAGTTTCGTTAAGTTGCAATAAGCAACAAAACATTTGTGTCAAGTTGTGTTTATAAGTAGTGGCAGATGTAAAGGTTTTTTTTTATGAATAGCAAAATCTAGTTTCTGATATATTGTGGTACAGGTACGCTGAAAAGTTGTTTCTCCATTTGTGTGTTAATCAAAGATTCATTGTATTTTGAAGTTTATGGAAAGGCTCATTAAGTAACGTGGCATATTACTACCTATTATATTCACTTGACACAACTTATTAACATGAGAAGCTAGCATTCAGTTTTCTATCCTTCAACAGATGAAAATATAATATTCGCATTATCGTATTCGACTGTTCGCATAACGCAAATGTTTAATATTATGTCTATAGCCTTACAAAAACAAGTTTAATAACCTCATGGTCGTTGCCGTTCTCGGGGGCCAGGTATCAAATCATAAATATCCTGCGAGGAACAGCAACAAATCAGCGCACCTCAAAGGATTACCTGACACAAAAAAAGAACCTTGAATAAGAAACATCTATTCAACAACCCTTAGCTATTATATTCAAAGGTTTTGATATACGATGTAACTACCAGGAAAAAATCTCCACCAAATTGGCTCGCCATATCACAAAAATATTGCAAAGGAAACCGATTCATTCTGGGAACTGCATTGAAGCGCAGTGTATAGGATGGGCGATCCAACTATCTGGTGGGTCCGCCACACGGTATTGTGACTTGCGCCGCTTTGTGTTGGGCCGATATTTGGCTGCCGGCGACGAGACGCACGGTGGGGCGTTGGCCTGTTGAGAATGTTTGCCGCTGACCTAAGTGGTCAATAATGATCTGTTATATCAGTTTATACTACGTATTTTCTTTACTGTTTCTCGATAATGCGAGAAATATTATTTTAAGAGATCGCGACACTTTGATGTAGCGATAGCGGTGTATTTTTGTATCTTTTTAGTATTAAAACGAAACCATTGCTGTTCTTACCGCTCAGTATAATTAAAACGGCATTGCAAGCGAACTTCATTATGAGACTTAATCAGTGCACAGCAAGACAGTTACCTTAGGTACTGAAAAGCAACTACATAAAATAACAGTTTCGCTTTTATGAGCTTATTATTCTGTATTCAGTGCTTGAACATTGTCTTCAATTATTTTAACGTAGTCGTTAACACAGAAGTAGGCGCTTCTAACGAAAGCAATTAATTTAAAAAAAATCATGGAACATCTGATTTTATAACCATACAGAATCTGTTGCTCACTACGTAATTAAATATGCTCGTGAATTGCTTTAACAGTTCTGTCCTCGTCTGTACGTGGGTAGTTAGTACAGTCAATATGTCGAAAAAAAAGCCGTGAGCTCCGAAAAATGACAAACCGGAATTTGACTTGATGAATCGTTAGAGGGGCGAGTAATAAACTTAATGTTAGATTTCCGAAGTCCCTCCTCCTGCTGTTTTTGAGAAAATCCAAAAATATTTTGAAATTGATTTATCTCAGCAACTATAAGGGCTAGCGACCTTTTTTTTTTTAAACTGTTAAGGACACTTAGGACTACATTTTCTTTCATTGAAGTGACATCGTCCGACTTAAACTGCAAAAGCTAGATGGCGCTAAAGTTTGAAAAAATTGGTTTTTTGCCATTTTCATTATGAAATAACAATTTTTTTACAATAATGTAAATGAGAAAGTTGTTTGTCACAAAATTAGCTACAACTTTTGTTTAAAACATTTTTTCGTAAAACTCACCGTTTCCGAGCTGAAGCTTGTTGAAGTGTACAAATCGTACATTATGTGCCTTGCTGTAGGGTGTTTGTCACACAATTCATGGATAGATCAATGAATTGAAATGTTTACATAATTTTCAATTTTTAATAATTTTTTTTTTTTTTTTTTTTTTTTTTTTTTTGTACGCTTCTTAGAGCATCTGGCAGATGTTAGAAACCGGTCCATTGTCCAAACTATGCCCACGTATTCGGTGAAAGTGACAAAAGAACCGTTGTTCTGCTCACTGCACTTCTTCACCTATATAGCTCGGAAACGGTAAGTTTTACGAAAAAATGTTTTAAACAAAAGTTGTAGCTAATTTTGTGACAAACAACTTTCTCATTTACATTATTGTAAAAAAATTGTTATTTCATAATGAAAATGGCAAAAAACCAATTTTTTCAAACTTTAGCGCCATCTAGCTTTTGCAGTTTAAGTCGGACGATGTCACTTCAATGAAAGAAAATGTAGTCCTAAGTGTCCTTAACAGTTTAAAAAAAAAAAAGGTCGCTAGCCCTTATAGTTGCTGAGATAAATCAATTTCAAAATATTTTTGGATTTTCTCAAAAACAGCAGGAGGAGGGACTTCGGAAATCTAACATTAAGTTTATTACTCGCCCCTCTAACGATTCATCAAGTCAAATTCCGGTTTGTCATTTTTCGGAGCTCAAATTGCAGATTGACTGTACTAAGTGCATCGCGTCCTAGATTGTCCGTGCTGGGTGGTCGGTCGGTCGACGTAGGATTGTTCTCGATTCGCTTTTAAAATTTAATAGTTTTACTTCTTTCCTACACCGATAAACTACGTAGGCCAGTTTGTATTGCGAATTAAAATAGAGCAATAAATCACTAAATACGATTAGGTGGCAGTAACTTGTGGGACGACTAGTTCTTTTCTATCTTTAGTATTCTAATATTTTATTGTAATTGTGACGTGGTTGATAACTTGAGATATAATTAATAGCATTTACAGCAACAGTTATGACCTGGATCGACGATTAGTCGAGTGGTACCTACCTATATATAAATTAGCGTTTGTCGGCGTCATAGAGTCAAGTTTGCGCATTAGATTTTTTAATTGTAAATTAGTTCAACGGCTTTTTTGTAATGCTATAACATGATTAAGTTAATCATGTTTATAGCATTAGTTCATAGCATGATCATGTTAATAGGAAAATGGTCGGACTACATATTTATTTAGCATGTTACTATAAGAACGAGAAGGTCGTGGCTAAATAATAACAACGACATGGCCCGCTCTTGGGTTAAGATGTGATTTCCTTGGTTGGTTCGTGGATGGCTGAGTATCCAGTACGTATGAAGATCCCATGCCTTGAAAATCACATCACACAGTAAGTCACTGCTATCACTAGCCCAAAATTTTCAACCAGTATTTCGGTATCATCATGATCATCTCACCTTTTTTATCGTTTATCAAGATGCAAGATCCTTGCTTCGGTAATATGTTTTTTTTTTTTTATAATTTATAAACCAGCGCTTGACCGCAATCCCGCCTGATGGTAAGCAGTGATGCGATCATTGATGGTAAAGCGCGCTAGTTTATTAAGAGCCTATTCACTCTAGCCTTGAAGACACTCAAATTGTAATGTGATGGAAACACCGACGCCGGCAAATTGTTCCAGTCCCTCGATGTACGCGGTATAAAGGAGGAAGCAAAACGCTTCGTCCGGATCGCAGTGGTGTCAACAACGTAAGGGTGGAAACTCGCCGTACGACGGGTCGTCAGATGATGGAACGGAGATGGGGGAATTAAATCATGCAATTCCCTTGCACACTCACCAGAATGCATCCTATAGAAGACCGAAAGGCTGGCTACTCTACGCCTGTGCTCCAGGCTTTGGAGACCGTTTCGTGTTAAGTCTGGGTCGCCAATCAGCCTCTTCGCACGCCTCTCCACCGAGTCCAAAGTGGCAAGGTGACATTTCGCAGCACCAGCCCAAATGTGACTGCAGTACTCCACACACGAACGGACCTGTGCTTTGTATAAAATTAGAAGCTGCCCAGGTGTGAAGTACCGCCGGACTTTCGCGATGACGCAAAGTTTTCTGGCAGCCACCCTGGCCTTGGACTCAATGAACCGCCCAAAGTTAAGGCCCGAGGAAATCTCAACTCCCAAAAGCTGAAGGCGGTCGGTACACTCCAAGGATACATTCTGAAAAGTAGGAGCCAAGGTAAACGGGCTCCTTTTGGCGGTGAAAAGACACGCCTGTGTTTTGGCGGCATTGAATGCTACAAGATTGGCATTGCCCCATTCGGAGACTGCCTGCAGTGCAGCACTCACACGCTCTACCATGGCCTCTCTTTCGGACCGGATAGTTTCCTTACTAGCCCGAGCTTCCGGCAGGTATCTCTCCACAACTGTGCTGTCATCTGCATACCCATAGATACCGGGCATCAGCAGATCGTTAATATGCAGCAGGAACAGAGTTGCAGAGAGAACAGACCCCTGAGGAACACCGGCATTGGTCGATATGGGCTCAGATGAACTCCGTCGACAACAACTCGGAGGGACCGTTCAGTCAGGAAGTCTTTTACCCAGCCAGTCAGGCCAGCGGAAATGCCGTACGCTGGAAGCTTACTCAAAAGGCCAGCGTGCCATACCCGGTCGAAGGCCTTCGAGACATCAAGGGAGACGGCAATCGCTTCCCCATTTTTCTCGAGGGCCTCGCCCCACAAGTGAGTGGCATACACTAGTAGGTCCCCAGTTGACCGATTGCGTCGAAAACCGTACTGTCGGTCACTGAGGAGATCGTTACCTTCCAGGTATGCCAAGAGACGCGAGTTCAATACACGCTCCATAATCTTGCAGAGTATGGAGGTTATTGAAATCGGCCGATAGTTGGTAGGATCGGCACGACTACCCTTTTTGGGCACGGGCTGCACGTTGGCAAGCTTCCAGGACTTGGGCACTATACCAGTCCTAAATGAGAGGCGATACAGGCGCGTCAATACAGGAGACAACTCAGGCGCACAAGCCTTAAGAACAATCGCTGGTATACCATCTGGACCACTAGCCTTATTCACGTCCAGACGACACAATACTCTCAGAACCTCCTTGTTTCTAATGCGAACCTCCGACATTGAAGTTCCGCAATGAGGTAAATTAGGTGGAGTAGCATTGCCAGTGTCAAGACGCGAACTATGGGCAAAGAGAGATGCAAAGAGACCTGCTTTCTCTCTCGCCGTATGGGCCAGTGCTCCATCAGGCCTAACCAGCGGAGGCAGTGTGGGCCGACAGAAGTTCGCCTCGACCGATTTGGCTAGGGACCAGAAAGATCTGCTACCGGAAGGGTGCGCAGAGAGCTTGTTACCAATGTTAGTAATGCGGTCGAAGCGAGCCTTCTTAAGCGCCTTTTTGTAGGACTTGGCAGCACGGTTAAAGGCTCTCTTCTTTGAGCTTAGATCCAGAGCTCTGCGGTCACGAGCGTCAACCCAGGCGAGGATCAAAGAGGGAGTCACTCTGTGTGAAGTGCTGGCATTCGGCTGCATCCGATTAGACTGAAAGACGACCCAGGACGTTTGGAGAAAAGGCTGCTGATGCATGTGATGGTCTACAGGAAAATGTTGGCCAAACTTTGTCACTATAACAACGCTTGTTACACAAATTGGACTTTGTTCCTGTAGTTCTTTCTTGTTCTCTCAAGCCAGTGGGTTTCGTTGAAAGATACAGTTGTGACATTGTAAATATGAATACTTAAATTGTAACAATACTGTTATTTTGTTATCTGGAAATTAACAGTTATTTAAGTTTCCTCTAATGTCATTGTTTCATAAACGGGCAAAACAAAGCCGTGGGTGTAGATACGTTTTTGTATTCATGTTTATTTGGTAGACTTTACATAGAACTTAGCCACGTATTTAAACCTATACGAGACCTTAATTAGAAGCCTGGAGTCTAGTCATAATATTTTGGCAATTGCTAAAAAAATATAATTAATTAATGAAAAGGGTTTCATTTGTTATTCTTTTTTTTTTTAAATTTAACGTTCCGTGTGAGCTGTAAGAGTCATGTCACCTGGTCATTTGAGTCGAGATGAAATGTTACGAGCGTGGCCAAGGTTCTGGCCACGTTATTGCAGTACTGGGTTGTGGCTGAACGGTATATCTTGTTATATGCAATGAATGTCCATGAACTGTCAAAATGAAAGCCACTACTAGATTGCTTCGCAATTACCCTTCTGCACTGGGTAAAGTTTCTAAAAAGATGTATTTTTTATGGGATGGGAAATCATTAAGTGACATCTCCCGCTCTGGGCGGATCGGAAGGGCGTGTGAGTTTTACTGACTAAAACCCACCCGTGTTTCTTCACTTACATGTAGGCAATATCTAATAGGATGATTAAAGAAGCGTGTAAAACAGCGGGTGATGCCATCTTAACTGTATATAACCGATGCATTGCTGAAGGCGTTTTTCCTCGTAAATGGCGACGCGGTTTCTTACGAATAATACCAAAGTGTGGTGACAAACCACCGGATGATCCGAAGTCATATCGTCCTATCACACTTCTACCATCTTTGGGTAAACTTCTTGAGCGCCTCATCGTTCCACGTTTACTACCGAACGGTCCAAAATTCCATAATAATCAATATGGCTTCACCATAGGTAAATCTACAGTCGACGCGGCGCTTTCTGTCAGAAGAACCGTTAACCAATCTGAAAACAAGTACGTAATTGGGATCTTCCTGGATATTTCTGGGGCTTTTGATAACGCCTGGTGGCCTATGCTGTTGTTAAAATTAAAAACCCGCGGTTGCTATAGAAACATATATAATCTCGTTTACTCTTACTTTATATACGGTTCCGCGGTACTTAAGCTCGGTCATTTTTCTAGTACTAAAACACTAACCATGGGATGTCCTCAGGGTTCAGTTGTCGGTCCTTATTTATGGAATTTGGGTTTTGATGACTTCCTCGCGATCCCGCTTCCTTGCGGCTGTTCACTTACTGGTTACGCGGACGATGGCCTACTGCTCATTCAGTCAAGTACCCGAGCTGGACTTGAGAACTTGGCCAATACTTGCCTAAATTTAATATCTCAGTGGGGTGATCGTAACCGCCTAGCATTTGCGCCACATAAAACCTATCAAATTTTACTAAAAGGTAATCTTAAATCATTGCCTACTATTAAATTTAACAACGTTCCCATTAAAAAACAGCAATCCGTATGCTACCTTGGTATGATCTTAGAAAGGAATTTTTCATTTATCGAACATATAAAAATAGTTGGTGAAAAAGCTAAAAAGAACTTTTATGCCCTAACTAGAATATCCAAAGCAACTTGGGGTCTATCATTCCTAACTTTAAAAACTATATATGGAGCTACCTACTTAGGATGTATGTGCTACGGTGCACCTGTTTGGGCCGATAGGGCCAGCATAGGAGCGGCACGACGTAAACTGCTTCAAAGCCAACGTTTGGCATTGATATTTTTATGCAAGGCGTATAGAACGGTCAGTACTGAAGCCTTACCGGTACTGGCAGGTGTACTTCCAGTCGACCTTGAGGTACAGCGACGTGCTTCAATGTACTACTCCGCGAGGGGGGAGGCCATGGACACTAATTTTGTTACGCAACGCGACTTTAATAAAATCTCTAGATTATTTAAACCTCAGACTGAAGTCTGGGAGGACCTCTTATCCGAATGGCAAAGTAGGTGGGATAATTCCATCAAGGGCCGGCACCTCCATCTGTTCTTTCCATCCGTTGGCGATCGGCTGGCTAAGACATGGCTGGTGGTTGACCACTGCGTTGCCCAATTTCTCACAGGTCATGGCAACTTTAAAAGTAAAGTGTATTCTTTTAAACTTGTTCCTTCCCCTTTGTGTCAGTGTTCTACATCGAACTGTGAATTTGAACAGTCCGCACATCACATCTTGTGGGAGTGTGTTCTTTGGCAGAATGAACGCAATATTATGTTGGATAGTGTACAAGTTACATCCGGAGTCGTTTATTATACGGACCTTGTAGAAACTAGAACCAATTTCCGTGCGTTCAGGCGCTTTTGCCATACCTATTATTGGAATCAATTGTAACAGCTAATACCTACTTAGGACCCATTAACTTAATCAAATTTTATTCCGTGGTGTTTGGCAATCTGGGCTTCTCCCAGTTGCAATAATGTCCCTTTGTGCCGTTTGGCCTAGTTCTGCTCTGTCTCCTGCTTGTTATGGAGGGAAGTGGAAAAAATATCTTTTTTCTTACTCCTCCGCTATTCTTTTCTGATTAATTTCGTTGCGGGACCCAAGACAGTTGAATCGTTTCTCCGGGACTCGTCGAGCTTCATTGCTCGGCGTTTTTCTGGCGGTCGCCACTGTTGATTCTGGCTTTCAGGAGTTGCAGTGGTTGGGAAAAGTGTGGCGGGTTTGTCCCAATAAAAAAAAAAAAAAAAAAAAAAAATACATGTAGGCAAGGGCCGTGGTACCCCGGGGTAAACCGTGGTACCTCGGGGTAAACCGTGGTTACTAAGATGTATCAAGATTTTGATTTTGATTTGATTATTATTAGCTAAGGCTGTTACGGTTGGTCCGTCGATGAGAGACCATCTTTACATCCCAAAACTCCGCCTGTCGAAGGTCCCTGTAGGCCTAGTATGAGTTTTCAATACGAAACTCGTTCGATCGTATCGAGCGCGTTTGACTCAGCGATTGGCCCGCTTCAAGGTCGTAAGAGCTCTCAACCAATGAGAGCGCCAAACGCGCTCGATACGATCGAACGAGTTTCGTATTGAAAACTCATACTAGGCCTACAGATCGGGATCGGACTTTGATAGACGTTACGGGTCAGTAAAGTTGGTTTCACTGTACACAAAAACAGTTTTATTTTAGAGCCGTCCCCAACATAGTTCGGAAAATCATCGATAACTTATTATTTCAATTTATACACCGTAAACTTCGTCTAAAATAACAAACGCCCACCCCTAACATTCCAAGGACGTCCAGATAGGAATGGATAACAGATTCAAGTTAAAAATACTTAAACTTTTCTATTTTTGAACCAATCCATACATAACTGTGATAATAAACAAAAAATATTGTATTATACTTAGTAATATGAAACAATAATAAATTCATCATTTGTCTAGTTATTTTCAACTATTTATGTTGGGTTCTACTTCCAGTCCGGTGAGACTGGAAGATTGGAAGCCCCTTGTACCGGGGTAACATTATTTTACGTGGAGCGTCTTATCTAACTTCATCTCTTGCGTTGTCGAGATCAGACTTTTCAGCTTCTAAAGACACATAACGACTCACATGGTTCTAATTTTGTTTTCCGAAGAAAGAAGGAATTTTGATATCTGAAGATGATCCATTCGTGGACCAATCGTAGCAAGAAGGGCTTAGCCACACGACGACTGTATGTATAATAATACATAACATGAATGACGAAACCACATTCATGATACAAATAGATATCGGATTGGATCCGAGTTAAAAATACCTTACCTTGTCTGTATCTATCTCAATTGGGACACGCGATCCACGAGATGCGTGGGTGTCTCCATTCTAAGGCATAACCTATTTATAAACGGTAAATAGAGCCAAATATTGATTTATGTTGTAGAAAACAGTGTTCGTGTAATCTAGTACAGGTACTAGAACCTCCCACTCGCTGTGTAAAAAACCGAAAATAAAAGAGGTCAGGTCTATGAAGAAAATATTTTTTCCTAAAGTTTAAAAGGTCAGAATGGTGGGTAGCAACGTCCTCATTAGGTACTGCTAATAACGTCCAACTGCTATCAAGAATCAATGTCCGAGCAAGCGTGGTGAATATAACACTTTATATACAAGACGAGAATAATAACTATGCAAATAAATAAAATTGAAGCATCAATATACAAAAGAAACATCTGTTTGTAATATCAAAACAACAGCTTCCTACTAAATGTATATGGAAATAGGTAATTATAATTTAATATACATATATTTTTTTGTCTCTGTCTTATTTGTTTGTTCCGGCAAATCTTCGGCCGGCTCGACCGATTTTGACCGGAATTTCACTGGCAGAAAACTGGTGTTATAAAGAGTAACTAAAGCTACGTATGGTTTGAGGAGGCGGAGTGCGTGAGGGAGCGGGAATCCTAGCGCCCTCACGCTTCTAGACGCCGCAGGAGACGCCCTGGTCGGGACAACATCGAACTCCCGGCCACAGTAGGCACGGGATTACGAGCAGTAAGGACCAGACCCGGGTAGAGCGCGCGTTGTTTCACGCGCCCCCCAAAGTGTTGTCAGCACATCGTGACGGGGTCCACGAAGACCGGTGCCTCCTAGGTCCAGGGTTGCGAGTTGAAAAAAAAAAAAAGAAACCGTGGCCCTGGCTCACACGCAAGTTAAGGAACACGGGTGGGTTTTAGTCACTTAAAGTCTGACACGCCCTTCGGTTCGCCCAGAGCGGGGAGAGGTCATTTGATGATTTTCCATCCAAGTTTTTTTTTTTAGAAAGAGTTAATAAATACATTATGTTTCTTAGTGGTAGACCATAACATCGGCTGCCGGCAGAAGTTACTACCCACCAGACAAAGGCTTGCCGCCAAGCGATTCGTCGTGTTCGGGCATGATGTCTTTTGAAGTCGTCGACAGGTTAGAGCAGTTGTGTTGCGATGTGTGCCGGGTACGATGCGCTAAATGTTGTGGTGTCGAGAGTTTGGTAGCGGAGGGTCTCCAGATCAATCTCCCTCTGACGCAGCATCGTTGGTCGTGTTGTTGGGTTTAACATTGCATCACCTCGCTCAACTGCCGTCTAACTTCCTATTCACTCAATTTTTTTGAGGGCTCTTCATAAACTAGTGGGCTTTATCATCAACGATTGCATCACTGCTTACCATCAGGCGGGATTGCTGTTAAGCTCTAGTTTATAATTATAATAAAAATGTTTTTCTGCATGATGTTGGCCCGGACACACCAGTCCCAATGGACTGTGTTCAGGCCGCCATTTTAATTATTAGCAGTAGCATGTTCTGTCCGACCTTTGGACTACTTAATTTGTTTGGGTCTTTGAGCTGATAATACCGCAAACCGGAAGATTTTGTCATTAATTGTTTATTGATATTCTGATAATAATGACATTTATATATAAGTATTTGATAATGACAACGATGAATAATGTTTCTACTCCCTCCGAAATTTTTAACTAACTTTTTTTATTTATTTCAGGCATCAAGGCCCATATAAACATACACATACAATATGTTAACATAAAAACTTAAAAATACTATAAATACATATATATATATAAAACATACTCAATAGAAATACATGTATCTATGGAACTGTTCTATCCAGTTTACATTTTCGTGCAATTAAGTACTTGAACACAGAGAAGATTTACTGCAATATGTTATATAGCTGAAAATTTAGGGATGAAATTGTGGTCACCATTAATCGTCACCTAATCCTATTTCTCGTATCACGTGTTGACTGACGCGCGTGGGTAGCGAATGTAGGCTTAGCTTCCGATTCCGCTAACTGTGCGTCATGCACTCGAAGCTGTGACGTCGACAGCTCATTATGTACCACATATTTTGAACAAGATAAACGTTACGGAGCTTTTATCGTTTGATGACGTGTTTCTTTTTTGGGCTGATTGGGTGTTTTCAACCAAAAATCTGTATGAATCATGCAGTCCTATCAATTATAAATGATGGGACTGCATGATTCATACAGATCTTTCGTGCGAGGGGCGGGGTGAGCTTGGTCGAATTGTTGTCGTCTAGACTTGATTAGCCTTTACAAGTAATGGAGTCTATAGTAATACTATGCAACAGTAAGATGAGTAGTACTGTAGGATAAAGACACGAGATTTATTTGAACCGAGATTTATCTGTAGTTATATCCTACAATTCCGACGACGCCAGTTGAAACCCAATTAATATGAACAAGCTGTAAACCTAGGTAATAATAACAGAGCTTCTCAATCATTTACGTCGCCTTGTATACTTATATTTCTTCATATATTTCCTCATTTACATAGGCGCCTTCTTGTAAATAATTGATAGTTTGCTCAAATTATACGATCTTACCAGCGACGTTGAAGCGTTTCGTACAAAATAACTATACGTTGTGCCTAGACGCACAAAATTAATTACAGTTATGTCTCCTCATTGGCAGCTTGTAATTTGTGTAATAGCGTCATTATTCTGCCTTTTTCTATTTTTAGTTTCAGATAAAAGATATTTGAATGGTTATGTTGTTTTGAGTAAAGTTATGGGTTTTTTGTGAGTGACTTTTTGTTTTTGTTATTGGGTGATGCAATTTCCTATGGCGCCAGGGTTGCGTTAGTTACATTGAAATTGTACGGTTTTCTTCGAATGGGGAAAAACCAGATGCAAATTGCATATGGGCTCATTATTTCTTTTTTCCTCAACTAAATTTATTCACTGCGAGTTATTTATAACGCAACTCATATAATGCCACGGTCGCCACCTTAAAACCAGCGAAGTGTTTATTAATACATCCACGTGCAAACAAAGGAATTTTATTTGGATGTACTATTTGTTTGTAGTACAACTAAATACATTATTAAGATTTACCAATTCACAGAATAAGTGTTCGAGAATATGTGTTCTTCATTTTAAAAGGCAACCGTTTAGAAAAGTTTCTTATCGCATATCTTTGGTTCATATATAAATACTTACATAAATAAACTCACGCCTACTTAACATTTGGCGTAGGCAGAAACTACAGAACGCCACCTGGTACGATTCCATTTGCATCCCATTAGACCTTTTACATTTTTTTTTAATTTTCGTTTTTTTTTTTTGTTTTATTGTTTAAATTTTTATTTTGCGTGCAAAAAATTTTCTTTCAATAAAATATTCATTTGTTTATTTACTGGTATAGTTTTGTTTCTATTTTACTAATCATAATCACATTTTTATAGATATACATACGTCATTATTTTTATATAACATTTATTTTATAAGCATTTTTTTTTTATACACATGTCATGTTGTTGTATACAACTGTTTTACACCCGTCACCTCATACAGTTGAAAACCAGCGTCAGCCACTAGTTATCTGGCAGTTTTGCTTAACTGGGCCTTTTTGGTGCAGTAGGGAGGCACACATTCCTGCTAGTTACTAGTCTACTTTAAAGAGTTTTGTAAATGTATTTTCTTTCATTTGTCTTATTAACGGTCCCTACGAGTACTACGCACCTAGCCTTTCTAAAGCACGTTACCAATAAGGTATCGTAAAATAATCAGAATAAACTTTCTTTAGACTTTCAATAACCAACCAAACATTTAGACAACATTGGTATGATAAAAATTTTCAGGTTGAAACGATCAATCGTCAGTTCATCGATAATTTTGTTTCCGTTCACAATAACATGTTTGCGGAAAACTAATCTAACATAGGGTTTGCAGGCCTTAATGGTTTCGGGGAATTAAAAAGCCCAGGGTTTGATTATCAAGAACTGTGGAGGGGTGTTTATCGAGTGCTCGACTGCCAACTACGACACGAAATAGACGGTTACAGAAGGCTCACTCAATAAAAAAAAATAAGGAGCGAAAATAGGCGCAACACATGGGCTCGTGTTTGTCGTATTTTGCGGTACGTAAATTATCAATAATTAACCTCTCGCTCTGGACGAAGCGGAAGGCCGTATCAGATATTTACTGACTAAAACGCAGCCGTGTTCTTTCACTTATCTGTACGCCAGGGCTACGGCATCTCTTTCGAACAACCCACAGCCCTTGGCACTAAGCAACCATCGGTCTTCGTGGATTGATGTATGCCTCAGGTGGCGTTAGTTAAACGAATCCCAGTCGCGACTCGCGAGTGCGCTTGCATTTGCTGTTAAATGTCTACGTGAGCATGCATTTTCGCTCATTGAATGGAGCTAAGCTAACCTTCTGAACCATTGTGTTTTGTAACATTGACTTATCAGTTCAGAGTACCGATTACTGTTGACATTACACAGCGTGATTCGCTATAAAAGTGAATCTTTATTGCCTTTTTGACCCTTATTTACAAGCTGCTTCACTCGGCCGGGTACTATTATATCCTGGAATTTCCCATAGTAACATGCTTTATGTAAGTTATTTAATAATACTATTTTATGTGTATATATATACGATATTATCGTTGGTGTGGGCAGTCGAACCTTATGAAATATCGGCAGTTATATAAATCATCTTGTCTTACTTAACCTTAATAAGAGATCACTACTATCTTAGCTTGTCCTTCTGTTTATTATTTAATTTCATATTCCTTGTCTTAAATAAATAATATACGCCCACTATTTTCTTTTTCGGTTTAGCCGAGAAATAAGAATGTCGATACGTAAAAAATAGAATTATTGACATTTACAACACAATACCTACGACGGTGACGTTATTTAGTACCTACATTTTGCTCTTATTCAGACGTATTTCCCGATTGAGTTCAGTTCTTTGGTTTCTGTTATTTTTTTTTCCTGTGATTGCGCTTACCGAATCTCCTTTTTCTTTTAATTAAAAACACGTTAGTCATGTTGTTTTCACCAATTATGATCGCATAATAAAATGTCATTAAGTTAATGATAATTAAACATGACACATAAATTGTTAATTAAACATGACAGATAAATAGATAGTTCTATGCATGTTTCATTGATCAGAAAATAACAGAAAAGCAAAGAATCCTTATCTTATTTTCGATTTATCTGCCGTACTGCCTCGGGTTTTTACGCTTGCGACTTGCGGCATCGAAATCGAAATTTTAAGGAAAATAATAATTATCATTGGTGGCAGAGATAACCCTAATTACCTAACTGGGATATCCCATCGTTTGACCTAAATGGAGATTTTGGATAATTTTAAGCTATTTACTATTCTTGTCCTCCAGAATTTTTGTAAAGATGTGCCGTGTGCATTGTGCGTCCATCAAACTGACGTAAATTAATAACATTTCAAATGATCCCAACAGACGAAATCATGTGAATACAGATTACCTGTAACCTATATTTTAGCATTACTGTATAACCTTTAGAACTAGGTAGCGGGTCTAGAAATACCTGGTAATGTTATCGCGTAAACAATGTATTACACTAATATTCCTGCTTCCGAGAAACACTATCAATTTTGTCCAGACTGACTGCCCTAATAAAAGCACAGTGCGTAAATTGTTTTATCTCAAATAGCTTCCTTATTGCAAGGGGAATAATGATCACTATTCTACATATTTTCGTCTTACAAAACCAGAAGTATAATAACTGTGAAAGGATTCGATAATCGGCCTCATGTTTGCTTTAAGGTTGGATGTCTCTTGGACCGTCTGCACGTCATAAAACAACAAGTCTAGTGGTCTATGCATCAGTTTGATAGTTTCAATCATAGTTAATTTGTAATTGATTCGGAATTATTCTCAGAATTGGTCAAATTTTCAAGGAGATATCTCGTGGTGATCCACGAAATATATGGAGATGTAGGCTGAACATGTATAGTATAACACCGACAGTCAGCGAGCGCATCTTTATAAACCGTTACGCCGATGTCAGAACTGGCCATCAGTCGAAATACAGCCTTCAATTCCACCAAATTCCGTGTAGTGTTCGGCTATAGGCCTTCAATACACAATACCAATTCCCAATTTCAAACATTGGGCAAGTGTCAGTTGAGCTTACTTTTTCCACAAATTCGCCATGCATCTTTCCAGTAATTTAACGGTCTCGTAAATCAGGCTGTCTCAGTTCGTTGAACACTAATTCAAACAAAGTCTAGACGAGTCAGTAGCTAAGATATGCAAATGACCTGTGCAAGCGCACTGTTGTAAATGTGGTACACGTCTGCTTCAATGAAGACCGCCAGTTAGGTCAAGAAAACAGATGTTAACTTTTACCTATAATAAAATTATTGAAAAGCTGATTTTGTTCGCTTTGGTAACAAAACCTCGCAATGGTTATGTAGCGGTACCTACAAACGCCACATGGAACAACGCGTCATATTGACGTCACACGAATTCCACATCTCGCAATCAGAGTTTACCGTGCAATTAGCATACATACAACTTCCCAATTTCAAGCATTGGGCAAGTGCCCACCACGTATAACACCCGTCTGGTCGGAGAATCCTCCCTTTTCTACGGAGGACGAGTGAACATTACTCGACCTGATCCTCATGCCTCCACAGTTACAATAAAAATCTTTCATTGTTTTTATACAGCGAAAATGTTCCCATAGATAGGACACGGGCCTCCGCGTGGTGAGGGAATGGGCTGCGACTTACGCAAGCCTAGTGAGGATTGGTAGATGTCACATGTCTCTGAATTTTTAGTTCTAGTATCTACAAGACAATTTCCTCACGATGTTCGCCTTCCCCGTTTTGAGAGCGGAAGTGATGAAATAATTTAAAAGAAATAATTCTTCTCACTGGGTTAGAACCTAAAACTTAAAAGTCGCGGCCGTTAGCACCGGAGCACCAGTGCTTATTCGATTTTGACATAACGCAAATTGAATTATTCGTAAAGCCTAGATTTAAATTAGATCCTAAGGGCTAATGGTATCACTATCTTCTTGAAAGACTTTGTGAGTCTCAAATCCTCGTCTGAATCTGAAGCACATAGTATTACAGAAATCCTCATGGTTCAGATGTATTTCACAACGCTCGAGGACATTCGTTCAAGTCGTAATTATTTGTGATGAAAGCCAAAAGCGTGACCTTTCCCTGGGTCGCTTTTAATGGAGATTTGTCTGGCCCAAACATGACCTTTGGACGGTTAACCTCAAACGATACATTATTAATGCCTTTGTATAATACTAACATATACAGGTATGTTCATTTTGTAACAGATGAGGATATTTATTATAATAATTTACATAACTTGAAAGTCACAACAAACTGATACCATTATTGACATTTGACAGCATTTGTTATCTTTGATTAAATTCAAAAAAGACCAAGGAACAAATAACCATGAAGGATTTTATTTACTCGTTGCATTTCAAAGTATCAAAGAAGCTTGCATCAGATATAAGAATTAGCGCTACAAGGATACAGATAAGTGATTCATATCCTTTCGGGGAATTGAGAGTCGAGACCACAAATGAGAGTTGGCAAATCGTCTTCTACAAAATCCGGGTGATATCACGTGACTTTCGGTTCCCCAGAACTGTACCTAAAAGCTTTCCGCAGCTAATAAATAGGTATTTCAAAGAAGCCCTCATGTTCTAATCACACTGTTTCATCACCTGACACAGTTACTTGATATTTTAAAATAGTCTCAGTTCGGCGATTTAAAAATTTAACACTGGACCACTGTGCAGTTCAACGCGTCAATATTTCACATTTGCCTCTAAATTATGAACTACAATGTTATTTTTTGTTTATGCAAAACCTGAATATAAATTTTTCTTCAGAATAAGCAACTGAATCGATTCCATTCATTTTTAGACCATGTTATATTTTTTCCAAATACATTTAGAAATTGTTGCAGTGTGGATACCGAGCGCACGCACGCATTTTACGATAGATCATAGTACTTGCGCGCAGCCAACAGTTGACGCCAGAGGACAACGCCCCGCGCTCGCCCGCCTGAGCAAAGCTTTGACCATATTTTTGTTGGGACAACCAAGTAGAATAGCGAGCTCATAACTTTGTGGTTTCTCATTATATCTTTTTGAGATTTTGTACTAGATTCTTTACTTAAAAATACTGGACACGTGTTTCGGGTTTCGTATAAACAAAAAATAATGTTGTGTAGTATGTCTATTCTTATTTCATATTCAAAGTAGTAAACAAGTGACAGTGTCTACCATTACAGAACACGTTTACGTAGCATACTTTTTGTTTGTAAATTATACTAAAAAAATTGTAACCATTGGCGATTACATTATTTTGCTGAATCAATTTTTTTTTTCTTCATATCTTACAATTTTCTTTTTCGTTTCAGGTATGTACCTATTCTGATGGCTTCAATTCTTTATTGGGTTCACGTAAGTGCAAATATAATAAGTAGACTACACATCCTTCACTAAGCGTTTCGAGACATGCAGGTAGTGTAAGGTCGTAGTCATTAATACATAAACCAACCAGGATAGCTCTAGAACTATTCCACGTTTACCTTTATAAATATTAAAGCTTCACTTCCCAAGGAAAAGGGTTGACGAAAATATATGTATAATTAAAACGGTAAAAATTTCGTGCATGCGAAAAGAAGAGTTTCCTTGTAACAACTTGACTGCACGGTTAGCGGTTAGCGCACGGAACAAATATAATGTATGTATAACCTACAAGTAATTGTTCCGGGTCTGGATGTTTGTGTATGTGAGTTTATAACTCGCCATATGTTGATAAAATTTATCACCAACAAAATAGCAACTGACGACAACCTGTTGCCATAACACTTTATCAGCAGTAGCGTTGATATCGAAATTCCTCTAAAGGATAATAAGCGTTGTTTTATCTCGACGCCGCCGCCGCTTCAATCCCACTATCAGACTAATATTACAAACTTGAAAGTATACAATGGCGCCGATTCCGTTGTTAACAGCTAAACTAATTTTAAGTTATGTGCATCTTTTTCTTTCAATTTCGTTAAGAAAAGGATAGAAGATAACATTTTAATTGAATCCTGTCAAATTAGGATATTCCATAGACAGTTTAGACGCGATTAAAAACATGGCGACTAAAAATATTCCAGTTTACGTCAGGAGCGCACTAATTTGACAGATCTAAACTGACATTTTATCTTCTATCCTTTTCTTAATGAGATAGAAAGGAAAGATGCACTTAACTTAAAATTAGTTTGTGAACAACAGAATCGGCGCCATTATGTAAAGAAAACCCCGTTCGACCCATAAGGATAATAAAGGTTAGATAAACACATGACCAAATAAAATATGAAATTTTACATAATCATCATAGTAATAATACTATTAATACTAATGAATTTTGAAATAATCTTTTTTCCTCGAATTAATTCCAACTTCCCCAAAATTCTTATTTTTTTTTTTCTTTTTAGTATAATGTAAGGTCTAATAGCGCTGCGACCGCATGCCGCGTGCCCTGCCCCCCTTCGCCCGCGCATGTATTGCCTAGCGCACATGTATTAATGTACCTCCTTTTGCAAAATAATATTTATTTTTAGGGGGTTTTTTTTTAACCCATTACTTCCCAAGCATTGAAAATATTGGATTTTTTTGATGAAATCTTGTATTAGGGCTCTTAATATGTTAAGAAAAAATAATATGGCAAAAAAATAAATTAAAAAAAACGGTTTCGCTGACTCAGCATGTCCTATAAATAGGACAGTGGGAACATATGGTCAGGAAAAAGTAAAGATAAGAATTATATGGAAATCAGCTTTATTTAAAAATAGGACCAGTAACAGTATCAGAAATAATGTAATAAAAGCTTATTTTGTATGATAAGGTATGAAACAATCACTGCAGAGTGTTTTTTCACATTTAGAACAAAATGTTAAAGGCTTTTTTTTACAGCCTTGTCCTTGGCAACGTCTTTGTTTGTCCCTCTTGGTCATATAGTGACCATAGTTGTCAAATCTTATAGGTTGTAAAAGAACTTCTGAAGTACCTGATGTAAGCTTATTTACTTTGCCTTCCGATTTTTTCATCCAAGAAAAACATACCCTTCTTCTGAAATCAAGCAGAGGTATGGTCTCATCTTTATTTACCTGGTTATAAATAATCCATGCATTGACTAGAGTCATGTCCAAAACACGGATTACTAGAGGGCAATACCATTTTTTACCTCTAAAGCGGATTGGATACTTAGAAATAAGCCAATCATGTTTATCCACTCCTCCCATGTTTTTATTATAATTATGAATAAGCTTTGGCTGATTCACAGCAACTTTGGCCTTTTCTACCTTTGAGTACCTATTAGTTTTTACAAAAGGTTCAACAGTATCAAAATTAGTTAAGAGACATACTACATTGTTATCATGCCATTTCACGCATAATATTTCATTATTTTTATCGAAACGATGATCGGAATAACCACGTTCTTGCTTCTTCATTTCTTGTTTGGTCATGATTGGACATTTCTTAGTCCTATTGTCTCTGACTGTCCCTGTAGCTCTGAACCCTTCAGATTTCAAGTCAATCAACAATTGCATACTGCTGAAGAAGTTATCGAAGTAGACTACATGTGCACTAGGATCAGTACATACTGTAAGCAACTTTTTTACCACTCTTGAACCCAAGCCATCACCAGTATTACAAGATATTTGAGGATCCTTTCCTGTATAAAGCGAAAAGTTATAACAATATCCGCTTACTCCACACAGTGCCCAAAGCTTGTATCCAAATCTTACTGGTTTACCTTTTATAAACTGTTTGATACCATGGTGACCAAAGTATTTGACGATCATTTCATCAACAGCTAAGTTGGATTCAAAAACACCAAACTTTTGGAATGATTTATTAGCTTTATCGATAAATGGGCGAATTTTGAAAGCTTTGTCACTATTATCAATTCTTGAATTGTCATTGAAATGTAAATATGATTTAATTTTATCAAAACGATTCCGAGACATCGCTCGTTCAACAAATGGAATGTGTACATCATCATCTCTGCACCAATATAGTTTGCTTTGAGGCAAGTGGAGATACGAAGAGAAAAACAAAATTCCTATGAATACTTTTAGCTCATTCACGGTAAGATTGAAGTTCAAATCATTTTTATAATTTTTGGCATAGGTTACTGTTTCATGCACTATATATTCTAGAATCTGGTCACATAACAAGTGTTCGAATATTTCTACCGCAGATTTTCCTTCCAATTCCGTAATCATATTTTCTAAACATTGTTTAGCAGTATTAGATTCCGGCTGAATTTCAGAATATACAGGTTCACACTTACGCCAAATGACTGTCTTGTTGGTCCGAGATGTGGTTTGAGTAGGAAGATCTTCCTCGACGTTATCAATTGTACATGAAAATTCCACTTGACCAGCCACATCTGACACTGGCAGAACTCCCATATCGTCGTCTTTACCTTCTTCTATATCAGTCATTTCATCCACTTCATCCGGGGGCAATATTGCAACTTCCAAGTCATTGAACTCCTCGTCACTACAATCTTCAATATCTTGAAGATACTCGGTGATTTCAGACACCATCAATGCTTTTTTATATTTTCTTCTCACTGCATCCATGATCTATAAACAATAATTATACATATATAGTAAGTATAAAAATTATATTATATATATATAAATATATATATACATATACCATCCCAAACTAAACAAATATATCGTTAACCACTTGATAAGAAACAAAATCTAATATTTTTGCTTACCTCCTTTGCTTTCCTCAATCTTATAAAAAAATCACAATTTTTTATATTACGAGATGTGTTGTGCTTGACGAAGACTTATCGACTAAAGTAAAGTTTACGAAACACTTGCAAGAAACAAAACAATAGACACGTTTGAACTTATAGCGAGCGTAACAGGATCGAACACGCTTTCACGGCTACTTGTAAAGACATGTTCCCAGTGTCATATTTATAGTACGCCTTTTTTTGAATTAGTATCACAAGCTTCCAAATAATATTTTGTTTTAGTTTTTAATTATAATAGATTCAGTAGAGATCTAAAAATCTATTTGATGGACTTTGAAGCTGATAACTTTTTATTTTCGGTTTTTTATAATCAAATCATAATACTCTTTTTAAGCTGACGAATTTCCTCAATTTAAAAATATGTATATTATAAATACGATAACTTTTTTAAGAGCGAAAAAAATATATTTTATTGGGAAAATAGTGTGAAAATACGAATTTCATCAAAACCAATAAAAATAATAACCCTAACATAGAAAAAAAAAATGTTGAATATAGTGTCCTAAAAATAGGACAGTGGGGAGGAATGGGTTAAGTTTAGTCCAGCTTTGTAGGCAAGCGTAGACTCAGTTATCGATACCTAAAAATACCTTCACGGATCGGACAGCGTTTTCTTTACATATTGTAAATTAACAGATGGGGTACGTTTTTCCCGACATCTACGCTAGCACAATAGCTCAACGTGAGTCACCAATTTTTATCGACTATCGACGAACACCACTCCTTGTTTTGTCCTTTGTACCGGACTCCGCTAGCATTGAAGTTTAATCTTGTTGATTAAAGAAGTAGACATTATAAAATAATCACTAAGTGGAGTACTGGTGCCCGTCTATGTTTGTGCAGAACTTTATACGGACTTTTTCTTATTTTTAACCGACTTTGTTTGTTACTTTAGAACTTTCAACTGATAGAACAGATTTCGATGGTATTTTTGTATTTGAAAGCTGCATCGTCCCATGTGGTCCCAGTTCTGATAAAGGCATACATACAAAAATATTAAATTTGCATTAAGTATGTGCGGACGCATAACTCGTATCACAGCAACCGATTTCGATTTTTATGTTAAAGCCTTAAAGGTTATACTTTCAGTATGGTCTCTTAGAAACATTATCAAAATCGGTTTAATAGCTTGGTTTTTAAACCAAAATTCTGGGTAACAACTCAAGTAAACTAAATAGCGTCGTTTGCTTTTCACAACTCTTCATCTGTCTGGGTTTTTACCAACTATGTTCGGGTCAGCGTCCAGACTGACCGGATGCAGCTGGATACCATTTTACACGGAGCGACTGCGCTTTTGCACACATAAACAGTCTAAAATAAACAGCAGAATAAAAAACTACGAACTGAAAATTGTGTCCCCCTGCTGGACAAAGGCCTTTCCTTTTTTGCTTCCAAACCTCTCTGTCTTGACCGATCTATGGCAATATTAACCCTACTTAATAACTTGTTTATGTTGTAGAAGAAAACTTCTTGTCAGTTATTCCGTAAAACTGCCAAGCGAAAGTCATTTAATGAAATAATTGTTCGAAGTTAATATTATCAATTGAAGGTGCGTCGAGAGTTTACTCTTGCCACGTATCTGGTGAAATTGATTCTGGGACTGGTACATAACCCTGATGTACTAAAAACAATCAGTTTCTGGGTGCCAGACAACTATGTAGGGAGGCGGCGGCGTCAGCCTCTGCTGGCGGTGCCAGTGGCTAGGACGAATTTACTGGCAAAGGCCGCGGTCTCGCAAGCTATCCGAGATATAAATGTTGTGCACGAGCAAATAGATATTTTTACATGTCAGCCGAGTGAATTCACAAAGATTTTGTTATATAATTTGTGTTATAGAGATAGATAGATAAATGATGAAAGTAATAATTTTATTTAATATTTAATTAGGATATTGTAAGGACTAGCATTGGTGTTTCAGTTATTATTATTTTATTTTTTGTTTTGTTTGAATAAGTATTAAGTTTATTCTGGTGTATGATTCACTAAGTATAAGTAGATCTGTAATGTATCAAAATACCTTGTTATCGTATTGGGTCTTAATAACCTGTAATGTTAACAGAGAGAGGATAAATAAATAAATAAATAAATAAATAAATTATATTGCCAAATTTTTATTTTAATATATAAGAATAACAAAGGCCTAAATTTAAAGCTATAGGTACCCTTATTAAGTAATTTAATCCGTCTTTGAGCACGATACTTAATGTATCATCAAGAAAAACTCCTCGCTTAAATTGAAAATGCCACCATGAATAATATCTTCTGAAATTACAAAGGGTTAGTCTTAAAACTAAATTAGTCAATGTAGTAGTAGTATTATTAATCTAGTACTTATAAGACACTTAATCATAAATTCTCCAAATCCAACGATGACAACGATAATTTAATTTCTTTAAAATTTATACTTAAATAATTACGCATACAGAAATAATTATTTTTTATGGAAACTTCACGCGCCTGTCTGAGGGAGCCTTTAAAAAATCGAATATATAAATAAACAACTTCACGTGGTCACAATGGTTTTTCCAGATGACATCAAAGTTTAAACAGACAATTATGACATATAATACTTTTTTTTCGATTATTCACTGTCTATACTGATAGCTGAGTTTATTGCATCAAGAGTTAATAGCGTGCTCGCTACACATGCTCCCGTGCTACTATTTTTAGTTTTGTTTACTGTACTCTTTGTATGTTATACACTGTGGTGACCCAGTAATGGCTATGCCAAAAATATTTTTGACACTAGTTCTCGGTTGCGAATTCCGGCTTAAATATTGTCTATGTCCTACTACGCCCTTTCTCCCCTTCTAGTTTAAAGTTTCAAATAAATTTGTTCTAGATGAAAGATTAGGTGCATATATATTTTTTTCCATTTTAAATTTTTTCGTTTCAGTCTGTTGTGTAAAAGTTTCCAGCTTTTGGAGAGGGAGAGAGTGGTCATTTAACAAGAAATGAACTTTAAAGTTGAATATCTCGCAAACGTATAGTATACACCTAATTAAAAACATGGTCTTAGTTAGCACTTCTTAAAGTTTTTTATACCTATCTAACGATAACCCGCTGTTCAAAGACTACAAAGATGTGAATCATACTCCACCACATAAGCGCGAAGGGGCGGTGTGGCGCCGGACAACACTTACTGTGACAGCGACTGCGGCAGCGTAGGTACTGATCGCCTCCGCCACCTGCTGTAGACTCTTCTACCGAACACGTTCGTAGACAGGCACGTACTTGTTATTCAAAGTTACAGTTCTAACATTACACAGTCGTTTAGAACCAAATTGTAGGTGATTACTGTTTATTCTACTATCATTTACAAACATTTAGTTAGGTCCTTAATACCCACACTATGGGGTAGATTGCAGGAAAAATCATTCCTTTCGTTACATTCGCGTTCCCTAAAAAAATAAAATAATCTAAATCTTAAGCAGTTTGTCAAAGTGGTGAAATACAATTACACATATCCATGCAAAGTATGCCGAGGAGAGACGGACATGATCACACGACGAAGCTATAAAAGCTCCGAAACGTGAACTACGGAAATGGAGGGCCCGAAATTTCGAAATTCTAGCAGGTAGCAGTGCCCGACCGAAACCGAAAACGAATTTCGGCAACGGTTTCTGTTTTGGCCGAAACCGAAACTTTCTTACAAACATAAAGAGAACGTTATTATAATGTCAGACTTTATTGTTTTCTCTTTAAATCACATAGATAAGCAGAAAACGATAGTAAACCGAAACTCTTGTTTTTGCCGAAATTCAACCGGCATTCGGTTGAATTTCGGCACACTACTAGTAATATCGAAACAGACATGCAAAACCTTCACTTTTTAAAAATATTTTAAATGAATGACCTTGTTCTAATTTTTTCTGAAAGTTTTTGTTAAAAAAGTGTTCCTCCTGCATTTATATTTATTGTACAGAAACCCATTTGACAAATGGTTACATTCGCGAGATAAAGCTACTTGGCAACTAGCTGAGAGTTATGCGTAATATTAAAGTGTCACCAGATTACTATGATTAACGATAATTATAATGTTCTATCTGTACTTATATCAAATGTTATACAAGACATTTTTAATACAATATGTGTTTTTATAACAGGGTGTTAATTTAAAAAAATGTTACTGAGTAGTTAGTAAATTAAAAACGAACATCATATGAGGAGCATATTTACTTACGCAAAATGATTCAGCCAAATTACTGTTAGGCGCCAAAATTAATCTTATCATTCATGGAAACTAGTTCATTACATATCAACCTGCAGACGTCAAAGCAAACCTTACCCGGTAACAGGTTGATAATAACAAATGTGTTTACTCGTTGATAAATAAATATATGTACCTATTGCAGTGCGCTGTGCCGCAAACTTTGTTTACTTGATAAGCGTTCGACGATTGCAATCATTTTATAAAGCAACATCCAAGTCGTGTTCGTGCCGTGTATCAGTTCATGTCGACCTAGAGATGCAATTTAAGAATTATCTTTAAATTATAGATGATGGACAAGTCGACATGGGGCAAAAAAAAACTGGTATTCATTTAAGCCATTGACAAGTTTGTAAAAATTGGTCAAAATATTCCGATACGGATGTTGTGCCCGCCTTAGCAGATATCTTTAAGTTCCATATACTGATAATGGATTCAAGAGCTGATATTCCCGGAGCACGCGTGGAGTATTCGCATTCCTGCTTGACACGATAATATCGAAGACGCTTTCGATCCCGTCTTCAAAACAATGTAAACACTTTGAATATGTCTCAGAGTCCCGACGTTACACCTTGAATTTCCCACGTCTCTGATGACGTTACCATAAGTAACAAGTTGTAGCGAAAACGGTTACTTCTTAGAAACTGTGGGAAACTCGTATGTCGATATATCGATACCAGCCGTGTTATCTGCAGCCTTATTTGTACATATTGAAATTTAGTGGAGTGTCTTCGTGCTAAGTTATTCGTTACGCGCTCTTCGCTTGAACAGTTGTCCGCCGTTCGTCAGACCGCCCCGGGGAAATTACGTGCCACCTAACAATTACTATGCGCGCAGTGCTGCTAGAAATTGTAATTAATTTCATATATTATTGTAAAACAATGAACGCTTTGAAAACGTATGTGTACACATTTCTTTACAGAAGTATGTACATGGTCTTTTTATTGATGTTAGTTTCACGGCACGCCTAATTAACATGGAAAAAAGAATGTTTTACTCGGCTACTTTTCCAAAAAATATTTTACCGTTCACTATTAACTTACACACAAAAAATAATCCTTAATGGTAGGAATGAAAACCGATAGCGACAAACGGTCGATTTATGATAATTAAACATGTTACTGGCTGTCTGTGTACTTGATGAGTTGAGATGCTGCCGACGGCACGCTTAAGGCCGCAATTTTAAAGGAAAACAAACAAAAAACACACCGATAGGCCTGATGGAGGGACACCTGTCTCTATGAAACAGGTTTAATGCGCCGCCGCCGCACCGCTCGCGTCCAAACCGTGTGAATGGAAGTGATGAATCTTCTCATATGTACCAAAACTGGTTTTGGTGAGAATGAAGTATAATCAGCATTTTAGGGTTAGGATATTTTTTTGTAGCAGATAATTGAACTATTATGTACTGTTTAATTGACTGTAGTGTCTGACTCCCAAAATGCCTGTACAGGAAGCACAGTGCTTAAATCCTCCGTCCTGGCCTCACTTACGAAACGACAAATGAGACAGAATGTAACAAATATATCCAGCAACGTTTTCCACTAAGTCACATCCAGGATATACATAGAGCCAGGCGTTACTTTGTGTCTTCGCTCGATCATTATCAATCGTCCCCTGAGACGCGAGGACCTGACAAATAGGGGCTCAGTGGTTCTGCACCATGACTGACCAAGATTAACAGCTGTATTGCTTTCTATACATATACGTGTTTGTGTAGCCAACTATAAGAAACACAGATTGTGAGCTTTGTTGATAAGTTGATATTGTATGTATTGATAGTTGCAATAGAAAACAATATAAAATTGATTACCATACACGTGTAGCACACGTGTATGGTAAACATTTTTATATTGTTGTATAAATAATTCATTGATTAAGTTCGCTAAGTAAAGGATAAGACAAATAAAAACAATCTTAACTCAGGCTTTTAATTATGTTGATATAAAATACTTAAAACTCCTATTTTGAATAACAATAAAATTAGGTCAATATCAAAGGACAGTTTCATCTCGCAACTTTGATCGCCCTAAGTCTTAAGTGCACATGCAAAAATGGTACATTCCCGTAAGTAATTTAACCAGTGCATATAAATGCTAATTTACGTGTTTGCATTTATATGCACTGTGTAAACCAACAGCCGTTGTAAATGTACCGCTTTGTAAATATTTTTATAGTCATAGTCGTAGTAAATTGCACGTGCACAAAGTGAAATACCTATTGTCGGGAATCCCCCTGCACGGCGCCGAGCCATGGCGTGATCGGACTTATTCCATTGCCGTACACGTAACTTATTGTTGCCACCGTAAAAGTTTAATTAATATTAAGTACTTTATTTGGTCGCGGCTAATTGCCATAGTTTACGAATTATGCAGCAATGCGTCTCGATTTTGAATTTGGGGATTTATATACATATTTCCGCTTCCAACCTCTCCCTGTAAAGTGCGAAAGGGACAGATGCAGCTCAGGCTGATTTTACCTACAAAAACGTTAACTAAAAGACTTATCGTACTCCGCTGTTTTCTTTTTCAAAACACGACTGAGATAAAAATGTGAAAATGCTTCTATTATTTTCTTTTTGTCAAAAACTTATCACATTTGTCTAATAGTCGTCTGAATCTGTATCGCGGTAAAAATGGATTATTTTTCGGGATTTTGAAATATCATATTTCTTGTATTAGGTAATTAAGTTTTGGAAAAAATCAAATGATAGTCAAGGTGTAAAATTGTAGAAAAAAATTGCTCTGAAAACGTTATCTACGAAGAAAACAGCGGAATACGTTTGTATAGAGAGAGTGCCACTATTCCCGTCTTAAGCTGGTATCTTTATGTGCTGATTTATGTAGTTCTTGCTGCCTTTAACAAACAAATAAAACAAAACAAAATCAATGAAGACAATAAAAATACCGACCGGCGATTGATAAATCAATAAATTTGATTCAGGTTTTTTTTTGTGTCTTTAGTTTAGGTGCTGATTTACATAGTTCTTGCTGGTTTTAACAATCAAACAAATAAAACAAAACAAAATCAATGAAACAAATAAAAAACAGGTAAAAAACAAAATCAACGCGTACAAAAACTATATCAATCAATAAAAATACCGAACAGCGATTGATAAATCGATAAATTTGATTCAGGTTTTTTTTGTTGATTAGATTTCTTTTTTCAATTATATTATTTATTAAAGCAAGGAATCGCATTTTTCACCGTATAGGTATAACGGTATCGCATATAATTGGTACAAAGGTCTCGTGCTATAATCGCCTTGTTGTTAGGCCCAGTACGTGCCGACGACTGTAATTGTGCCACTATTTCCCATTCTCCGTATTAAATATTTACATTAATTCCTTTCCGTGGAAACTGTCTTATTTAGCTTTGATTGAGTTTAGCCGTCGGTATAGTTAGCAGTGTCTCTGTAATGAGTTCGAATGACTATATTAAATCGAATTTTCCGCAATGGTTATAAGTTTTATTAGTTATTGATTTTTGTAGTATATTTCCGTAGTATAAGTTCTAAAAATAAAACGCTAAAAATATTGGCAATCCCGGTAATCTAAACACGTGGGACCTTCCAAATGATTTGTTTATTTAACAATAATAGAGAACCATGGTGGAGGTAAATCACATGAAAAACGTTAGAAACCCGTAAAGGGAAATATTGCGTCACTAATATTATTTTAAAAATAGCATTATACACCAATGATACATCAACGCCAAAGGTTCTATAAATAATCGTATGCTTTATACACTCCATGTTTATGTTCAAATTTACGTGTCGCGTAAATAAACATGCAACACAATTACATAAGGGCACAACCTTTATTATGCGACTGACGACGACAGTACATAACCGTGCGATTGTACCAGTTGCATATTATGTTGCCACAAATACTGAAATCGTCGTCAACAATTGCTTAAGCGACGTAAGTGTGTCTATTATTCGACGAGCGATGATTTGAACGGAGGGAACTTTATTAAAATCATAGCTAGAGAAGTGGCGTTGCTTAACCTTTTGGTTTTTTCCCAATGGCAACCCCTTTTTTGTTTTAGTCTATATTTCCATTATTTTTATGTTTTATTCGCTATCAGAAGCAAATAACCTAAATTCCAAGTTCTAAGTTTTATAACTACGTGAAGTACCTACTATTTTAAGTGGTTCAATAGTTATATAACTTTTTAAAAATACAAAAGAAAAAAAAATACGAGTGTGCTTATGACCACACGACAGAAGTGAAACTTCTTTCACTCCATCTGTATGTATATATATATATATATATACATGTGTACAATATATACATGTATACCTACACATATACATATGTTAATTTTCTATAAATATTTAAATTTATTTCATGGTTTCATTGGTAAATTAATATTTTTGCATAGATCTTCTATTTTTATTGAAAAAAAAAAAAATATTAGCATAGATCTTCTATTTTTATTGAAAAAAAAAACTCGTTGTAGACCTTGTAGTACCAAGCTCGCGTCACGGGCGCCTCTGTGCTTATATCCCCCACTTAACTTCCTTTCGCCTTGCCCGATCACTTTTCGTAACGCTTACGTCACGCGTTCGCCAGCTTACTCCCCAAGTCAAGCGTGCGTAAAGAAGTTTCACTTCAAAAATCCGGGCTAAACTTAAAAAAAATACCCCTAAAAAAATTAATATTATTTCGCATAAAGAGTTAACGTAATACATGTGCGGTATGCAACCCTGACGCGGGCGGCGGGAGGCAGGGCACGCGGCATGTTGGCGCATCGCTTATAATAATACCGTCAAAATAGTGTTGTCACTTTTTACAAATTACCGAATTTCGGGAAAGTTGGAATTAATTCGCGGGAAAAAAAGATTATTTCAAAATACATTAATATTGTTACTATGATGATTACGTAAAATTTTATATTATATTTCATCAACAATCATGCTATATTTGTGAACTTCTTAAATTCGCCGCATTATTAGAAGCTGTGCTTGTTCGGCCTAAAAATTTGAATGAAATTACACGCCCACGTACGCAAAGATTATGCACACAAGCAAATAATTTTATTCACAGACGCGTATGGAAGAGGCACATTAGTAACTGCTTATGTCGCTACGCGAACTGGCGCGAGCGTCGTGACGAAGTTGAGTTGCGCGGACAGCATTGTAATGTGTGTTAGTAGTTTGCATTAGCCCCAATAGATGGCAGTGTTATCAACAGTCTTTCAGTTTTAAGTTTGTAGTATATAAATTATTTTAATGTAATTATTATATATTTTTTTAGAAAATTATTAGGGTATGCAATGCTTATCTGCTTCTAAGGAGCGCACGCGCCTGCTCGAAAGCAATTTGTACTTTGTGTCCAATTATCGTATTGTGACGATATCTTCAAACTTCTATACTTTCAATTATATCAGAAATGTTCAGCAAAAATATATAAAACAATATAAAGGCCAGAACAGAACGAAATTTATAAATTATTTGTGCTCTTAGGTAATCAATTGTTAACAAATCTTAAAAAGATCCAAAAAATATATATTGCCTTCGGCGAGATGCGAACTCACAACTTCATACTCGACTCAATTGTTAACAAATCTTAAAAAGATCCAAAAAATATACATTATCTTCGGCGAGATGCGAACCCACAACTTTATACACGGCATGTCATGCAATATTTACATGTGCCAACTGCTTCGTTGTATTACAGACGAAATAGGACTATACTTTGCTTTCCGTTCGCCTTGCCCGATCATTTTTGTAATATTTTTCGTAACGCTTTCGCGAGTTTACTCCCCAAGTCAAGCGTGCCTAAAGAAGTTTCACTTCAAAACAGTTGTGAAGGTAGTTGTACGTTTTCGGATTTTAAAACTGTTTTATTATGTATCTTTACCTACCCAGTAAAATTACTGTTCTGAAAGTACTATTTCCCGTTTTCCATTATTTTTTTTTAAAGGTTGATTTGCTTTTTTTTTAGTTTTGTAGTGTTGGCAACACTGGCTAGAAGCAACAATTACTGTGGGAAGTGATTGCACCAAGACAATCTGGACGAGACTCGTTGATGTCTTGTTGTTGGACGATGTATTTTATTATTGTTACGAACCACAATTGACTCAGCGCGCTTTACCTATTGTAGTTTAGGGCCTCAATATTGACTTTACGAGTTTTAAATCTGATTGTGACTCTACTGTTTTGACATGTTGATTTGAAGTTACGCTGAACAAGTGGCTTTTGTGTTTTTGTTTTTGTCTTGTAGTTTCAGCTAATTATTTTAATCGGAAATTTTAATATTAGTTAGTAATTGACTACAGAACAATACTAACAAAAATATTAGCTTACAGCGAGAATCTGTTTTAGTATTACATCAATATAAGAATTAAATGAAAACCATAATTATATTTTGACCGTTTGACAACTAACGTGCTACCGTGAAGACTTCTAATGTCAGTGTAAATTATACTAATATTATTTAGCGACACCGAAATAGGGTAACATGTCACGGTACTGTCATTCGATATTATATTGCATATCGGGGCTTCTCTCTCTCTTTTCTCTTGGTAACCCAACAGCGTCATCAGTTTCTATAATAAAGTAATACTTTTTTCCTTACCCAATTTAGGAGCTAAAACACTTATCAGATACCAAACAAGTATGGGCGGTAAAGTATAAAATGTAAACAAGAATAAAACGCAATGCCGATTGGTATTGCGATCCAGTTTTTCCAATTCAATTAAGACGAGAAAACTATAAAATGATCGCATGTCTATTCGTAACCGCGCGCATTGTGACGAGTTCGGAATAAGTATGGCAAAGTATTTAATTGAAATGAGTGTGTTGCTTTATTTGAACTGCAAACTAGTATTCTATTCCTGCACCTGAATCTTTGAAGAAACCATATATTTGGATTTAAACAATAATTCGATTCCCACGAATGCACTCATTCGAGACGGGCAAATTGTCACTCGCAAGAAATTTTTGGTATCTGTAACCGTGCGCTTTTCGACGAGTTCGGAAAAAGTATAGCAAGATATTTGTGTGTGCTGTTTTATTTGTAAATGCAAACTAGTCTTCCATTCCTGAATCTTTGGAAAAACCATTTTTGGCTATAAATGTAAGCTTATAATCTACTAATAACCTTCATTTCGCAATAACCCAAACATCTTTGCAAATATATTATTTTAAAGTGACAATTTGCCCGTTTACGTCGAGTTAATTTGGGCAAATCAACTAAAAAATCTAAATGTAACAGGATAATGACTTTTGTAATAATTATATGCTTTACTTTTACATGGAGGTCTTTTTGCAATTTGCCACTGAGCAACAATAAACTCTGACGCCTGTATCTCAAATAAGTGTACGCGGCTAAGTGGGCCCACTCCTCCAGTGGGCAAACACTCGCCCCCGACCCAAATTGGCCCTCACTTGTCGCACTTCACAACCGTATTCACACTTCTCGCGTGACTAGCAATAAAAAAATCTGTATTACTCGCCCTTATTGGCACAATTAACTACTAAGTAGGCCGCTTAATGTATCGCCATCGAAACTGTGTTTGTTGCCAGTGCGTTAGCTTGAACGTTTATTATTGTGAGGTGGGTTATTGAAGTGAAACTTCTTTAGGCACGCTTGACTTGGGGAGTAAACTAGCGAAAGCGTTACGAAAAATAATAGGAAAAAAAATGATGAAGGCGAACGGAAGCAGAGTATAGTCCTATTTCGTCTGTAATACAAACAAGGAGTTGGCTCATGTAAATATTGCATGACCTGTCGAGTATGAAGTTGTGAGTTCGCATCTCGCCGAAGGCAATATATATTTTTTGGATCTTTTTAAGATTTGTTAACAATTGAGTCGAGTATGAAGTTGTGAGTTCGCATCTCGCCGAAGGCAATATATATTTTTTGGATCTTTTTAAGATTTGTTAACAATTGATTACCTAAGAGCACAAATAATTTATAAATTTCGTTCTGTTCTGGCTTTTATATTGTTTTATATATTTTTGCTGAACATTATCGTCGCCATTGCTTTCGAGCCTCATAAGCTCAATTATTAAGCTAAGTACCTTGATTGATTAAGAACTATGAATTTCTTCGAGAACATGACGCTGCGAACACCCCCGACCCCCCTCATTGATTACCTCACCCCCCCGTGGATTATCTCGGGAACCGGGAACCAGAGGTCGTGGACTACCCGAGTTTGGGGTCCCCTGAATCAGGAGGAGGAGCCCGACCTTTTGGCCCCGAGGGAATCCACTTTTTTTTCTTTTTTTTTTTTAAATTGGAGGTCTATGCAAAAATATTAATTTATAAATGAAAGCATGAAATAAATTTAAATATTTATAGAAAATTAATATATGTATATGTGTATACATGTATATATTGTACACACATATATATATATATACATACATGTATATATTGTACACACATATATATATATATACATTAGGGTGGAGCGAAATTTTTTTTATCTCGTAATCATTTTGGAATACCTGTAAAAAGTTGCCCTTCTTACTTACAAATATACACACAACATTTTATTTGACATTTAACAATATATAGAGGTGCCCCCAACCTCATTAATACTAAAGAAATTCGCGAAAATTAGTCAAAAATTACATTCATCATAAGTCCGCTAAGTTATATTCTGAACGCCTGTCCTGTTATTTTTTGATAGAAAAATGTGAACCTGAGATGGTTCGTCGGTGCACGGTACGCAGGGTACGCGGGGGAGGTTATTTCACTACTCTAATCAAACGTTGTTTGAACGTCATTTAGTGAATACACGCGCGCGGTTCATAATAATTTTATTTGTGAGACGATTTGGTTTTAACGGCTGAGATCAAGGAATACAACTCATGTAAGTAGTATTAATAATTTAATGTTGTCAGTTAATGTAATCTAGATCGAAATAAAGTACTTTCGATTTGAATTTATACCTATTCTTTTTGTTCTTTACAGTAAAATGTCTCTAGTCAAAACTCGACAAACGACGTCTTGTACAGGACAAGACGATTTGGTTTGCCAGAGAAGTTACCAATATCTCGATTGCCTACTTATAATGATGATATGAAATATTATCTATTCATTAAATATGAACTAAAGACAGACAAAACAACAAAAGAGCCGACGGTCCATGACATATCCGAAATATTGACTCAAGAAGTATTAGATATTTGGCAAAAAGCTTCGCTGCCAACAGTTAGCCGTTAGAGAGTACTACAACTGATTCGTGCCTATCATGACAAATATAGAAGTTTAATGAAACCTTATCACGGCCGTCAAACCAAGAAAAACTACCAACAGAAAATTAATACATTCAGAGCTGATTCTTATAGATTATTTGATATTTGCAGTTGTAAATGCAAACTTATCTCAAACTGTTCTTGTTCGAAAGACAGTCATGTTCCTAAAGTAGAAATAAATTTTCTACTCGATCAAAGAACGACGAGAAAAATAATGATAGGTGGGGTAGATCTAGCTGCAACTATAAAAAATTCAATGGCAGGAAGGAGGAAATGGCACTCGTGTATAAATGGAGCTAAGCACCTATAGCAAACTATTAGACTGAGTCGCTATTTGAACCCAGATTTGAAGAAGATCGTTGACAACGTAATTGAACGGAATGGATATTTTGGTCATCCAGAGAATGTTCTTGTCGCTATGCTTGGAGATGACACAGAAAGCATACGGGAGTTAGCATATCAACAAATTTCGAAAGCAAGATCAAAGAATGCTCCAGGTCTTCGAACATTTAAAGTGCCTGCTTTTAATTTCGACTCCGAAGATTATACAAAAACTATTACGTGGCAAGACTTTGAAATAACTGAGCCACCGCTGACTTCCAATTTATAGGATGAAGCCTTGATATCAATTGTCAAAAATGGTTTGGGTACAATTCAAAATATGAAAAAAATTCCATGCCACACACAAGCCGTAGAGCGCTGCATCAAATTAGTGACAGAAGCTTCAAGTGCTGTTTGCGGAGAACATAAACGAGACGGTTTCATTAGGTCAAGACTGCTTTCACGTCAACAAATGCCTCATTTCAATACAAAAAAGCAATTTCATGTTTAATTAAAACTGCACTTACGCATTACTTAAAATAAGTTACAGCTCTTATAGATATCGTATTTCCAAGTAATTATACTGATATTCATTTAACAATAGCCCTAAAATTAAAAAAAAAATACTTTCACTGAACAAATGACAGTTTGACAATAAATCTAAAAAGTAGTTATATTTACCGATTTTCAAATGCGTTGGGGCACCTCAAGACATTAAAGTAGATTAACAAGATTTCGTAGGTTTGGTTTTCTCATACCAAGGCAACTTTATATCGCTATGCCGTTCAAAAAAAAAAACACTTTTTTTTTTTCATACATGATCACTCCACCCTAATATACATACAGATGGTGCGAAAGAAGTTTCACTTCAGTCGTGTGGTCATAAGCACACTCGTTTTTTTTTTTATTTTGTCCTTTTTTCTGTCGTGTGTCTCTTGACTATGTTACGGGTTTGGTTTCCGCACTCCAGTCCCTCCAGTGGACTATTGTGTGTGGACTAAATACATTGTGTTGGCAGTTACCGGCTAAATTGGTGTTCCACAAACACTTGCCTTGAAAACCCTCTCAAACACAAATCTTTCAGAAGATTTAAAATGTTATCCGTTACTTTGCCTCCTACTTAGTCTGGGACTAAGCTGCTCGCTCTGCTAAGCATTCTTACTAACCAATATGCGTAATTATAACGCAAATTATTGTAAACATTTTAATTTTTAATATCTGGATTTGAAAAAAGACGATGTTCCCTGAGTTTGTTTCGGCTGTCTCATGTAGTTTGAAAAAAAAAACATGACCTGTAAAAGTGAATAGTGATCCTACTTGCTTAATAAACGATTTCATTTCATTTCCTAAACTCTCTAGTCCAGAAATCATACAAGTTTCTGATATTTTTATGATTTACTTATTGTACTTTTTGTGTGTTAATTCAATACGGGCCGACTGTTTCTAGGCCTTTTGATATCTCTGCCAAGTGTACCGAGGATAGATGCAGTGAATGAAACAAATAGCACAAACCGAACACAATATGATGCACAATATAGTTTGGTTATACCATTTATCTTGGAAAATCCTTCTCCAATATCCTCTTACCGAATATTTGTAGAAAGGAGTGTGTATTTTCCGGAATTGGGAGTAAAATATTTTGTTGTTTTTTCAGTTTGATTTCAGTAAACAGTTTTTTATTATTGAAGTGCACATATTGAGTGAATGAATGCGAAATGTGGGAGGTTTGGAAAAATGTAGTCGTCATTCTTTCGTTTCTACATAGATCGTGTGATGTTTTGATTATAAAGTGCATGCTTGCAAAAAAATCGAGTAGATACGAAAGTCATACGACACCTACGCGAGGCCCCAACGAATTCGCTCATCGGTATATGTATTTATAGACAAACAGGATATTAACAGTACATTGACATCGGGACACAGGTGCCAAATCAATTCATTTTCAGCATCGTAATCACCAATTACTTAAATTATTCATAGTTTGCTCAAACCTGTTTAGAGTAAAAAACACATCTATAGTAATAAATACAATGTACGTAGCGTAGATCGTTACTTATGTTTATGATTGTCTGACTCAATACCAGGCATATTATTATTGATTTTTAGTATTTTTCTATTATTTTTGTCAATTTATTGAATGTTTTGAAAATGTTACTTGAATTTGACAGTAATATATTATAGCTACTTCACGTTAAAATTTAAAAAAGTAACAGTTTTAAATATTACTTTAGTTCACGCGCCTTTAATATTATTTGAGCGCCCGCGCGATCTCTAATATTTTTATAAATAAAAAAAAAATGAGTAAAAACGGCACCTATTTACTAAATTAACATCTAATTGTTCGCCCGTTGTTCGTTTTGCGCCTTTAACGGTTATAGTAGCCTCAATGACCTTGTGCATGTGGGCGGAGCTAAACGCCGTACTCCCGAATTCGTAAAATGCGCGCGGTGGCGCGCTAAACTAAAACGACAATCAAAGAATATCCAGAGATGCAGACAAGCCGCGTGTAGGTCGCGATTTGTGCCTACGATTTCAGACGGGGGTATGGATGCAAGACGATAAATGTATATTTTGCATTAATAAATGGTAATATCGTACTATAATATATTTTTAGTATACTTGATCAATGTTTAAATAAAATCAAGGAGTGCTCGTTACACAGTTTAATGGCCGATCGCAGACTGACAGACATTTGTAAAACAAGTACCCACACATTATAATATATCATAACATTCACATAAAAAATAATGGTAGATGGTAATATCTACCGATTCAACATATTTGAATTTTTTTTTTCACTACTTTTCAGTATATGAGTATCATGTCTTTGCAGTGTCCTTGAATTAATTACTAAAGCGAATAACATAAACGAGTTCATCGCGTTAACGTAAACCAAACGCGCACTAGGCACTTTGTGATATTTTTATTAAAAAAAAAAAAAACGTTGAACCACACTAGAAATTACTTTTATCGTGGGTGAATTTTTAAACATATAAATTCACAGACACAAACAGCCAGACCCGGAACAACTACTTGTAGGACATGTTCTGAATATTTGTTCCGCGCGGGAATTGAACCCGCGACAAGCAGCGCAGCAGTCAATAGCTTAACCGCTGCGCTAACCGTGCTTTATATAGATGCCTTGAGATTACAAAGCGCGTAGTTTCGGCCGTTTTCCATAAAGAGATAGTACCCTATTTATACTGTGTCAGTGACGTCGGATTGAATGTACTTCGTCGTAATGAGGTTTCAAATAAAACACGAGTTATTTTAAAATCTGTAAATTTTAATTCTTCGATCCAATAAATAACATGCGAGATTATAGGCATATCTAAAGCTGCAGAAATTTCTTGCAGTTGAGAATGGCCACAGTCTATTTCTATTGTTCCTACAACTGCACAGCTGATATTGATTTCTGTGGGATGTGCAAAATGTTTCCATACACATACGGCATTTAAAAATAAATAGGGAATGTAGTCCCACTTGTCGTTCTCCAACAATATCCACAGATCCTAAACCACAGTCTATAATTCTCCGTGCTTGGCAATTTTCTTTAGTTCTGAATAAAAGTAAGCAATATTAATTATGCGTCGCCCTTCGATGAAACAAGCTTGAGATTTGTTGAGGTTTTGGTGATATTTTGAGCTAAAAAAAGATATAACATACATTTTAATTAACCCTTGCAACACTGTTAGAGATTTTTGTCAAGGAATTAAGAATTTATCAAGAAAAATTAATTAAGAATTAACAAAAAAATAATTTTACAGGTATATGATATATTTGTAAACTAAAAATATAGGTTGTAGGACATGCAGGCATAATTTTACCTGAATGATGATGATGGAACTTGCGTCGTTTTTTTGTGCACATAGAGATATATAATATTATCATTTTCTTGACGACATTCTGTATGGATGTCTGACCTAGAATCAACTGCGTTAGTGTTCGACCTAAAAAGCAAATTAAACTTTTAAGTTCTGTCGATTGGTTTCTTTCTCTTCTTTTCTGTAAGTCGAAAAATGTTATTACAATATTATTTGTGAAAAACAGAATATATATATATATATATATCCTACAGTATGTTAAGAAAACCCTGTCCGACCCGTGAAGGTGTTGTTAGGTATCGATAACTGATTCTACTAATGCATACAAAACCAGGCTAACTTAAAAAAAAACACCCTAAAAAATAAATATTATTTCGCAAAAAGAGGTAACTTAATAAATATGCGTTAAGCACCCTTCCGCGGGCGGCGGGCGGCAGGGCACGCGGCACGTGGTCGCATCGCTGTCGCTATTCGCTCATAATAATACCGGTGTTGTCACTTTTTTAAAAATTACCAAATTTCGGGGAAGTTATTTCAAAATTCATTTGTATTGGTACTATGATGATTACGTAAAATTTTATATCATATTTGGTCATGTGTTTACTTAACCTTTATTATCCTTACGGGTCGGACAGGGTTTTCTTAACATACTGTATATATACGGACAAATCACACAGATTGAGCTAGCCCCAAAGTAAGTTCGAGACTTGTGTTATGGGATACTAACTCAACGATACTATATTTATAATAGATACATATATAGATAAACATCCAAGACCCAGGCCAATCAGGAAAAGATCGTTTTCCATCATGACCTGGCCGGGAATCGAACCCGCGGCCTCCACGTCGCAGGCAGGCGTGTTAACCGCTGCGCCACGGAGGACGTCAAAAAAATTTACTGATAACTGTGACATTCCAAGCCCGCCAGCCCGCGTCCATCGGCTTCGGCTACTTTAAACAATTACATATAGAAATAAAATATTTACAGGAAGAATCATTTAAAATAATCCAAGTAAGAGTTTTTATTACACATTTTTGCTAATATCGCAAAAACTAAAAGTCCTATCAACTCAAAACTTTTTGTAAAACTGTTTTTACACCAAAACCTTTAATTGAGTCCTAATTTTTGGTTTATATCACCATAAACAAAAAATCACATTTTCAAGTTACGTAAATTTCTAATAAGATTTTTATTTTTAAATCTCCTTACAAACCTATAAATTATAATCTAAATGCGAGTGTTTACTTACCTGAATAGAGTCTTCTATATTATCAGCGGATGTAGTTAGTCGGATTATTGCCTTTCAAGTCTAAAGATTTCTTTCTAGATTTCCTGGAACAATTCGTAATTGTTTAACTTCAATTGTAAAAGAAAAATGGTTACAAAAGCTAATAGTAATTATAAAGAAAAATACAGTAATATGTAGGTATAAATACAAGAGTATAGGTAGATAGATACTTACGCCACCAGACGCATCTTCAATTCTCATTTGCGAGCTAATCTATGAACGTACACTGACACGATTCGCTCGTAAATATTTGCACTCACACAGACAACCACGCGTAGTCGGCGATAGCCGGAGCAGAGCAGCAAGCGACACAACCCTCCCGTCTGAATGCTAACGCACGACTGCCGCCCGCGCCCGCGCAGAGCACCTCTAAACCTATGTTTCAAAATAAGGATATTTTCTTGGCAAATGTTGATGGATTTAAATACGCTCTTGCATATTTGTAGTACTTCTAACCGCGAATTTTTCAGTGTAAAAATATTTCCACACATCAATGCCGTTTAGAAGTAATAACGAATATTAGCCAAAAATAGCGTTTTGGTAACTATTTTTTTTAAGGCAAAAGGCAAAATCCTACGAAAAAATCATCTTTAGTAAATGTTGTACATGAATCAATAGACAAGATATATTTTTTTCAAATCTCAAAACCAAGCCGTTAATTAGAAATTACCTTCCTAAAGTGACCATTTTACGCTACTAAATGAGACTAAGGCCCTTAAGATCGGAAACGGTGGGGAATGACGATTTTCGATACGCGCCTGGGGACGCGCACAGTCGGTGTCGCTATCTCTTATGACTAAGAGCAGCGGTGGCCTAGTAGTATCGGCCACGACTTACAAGATGTAGGCCGTAGGTTCGAACCACATCAGGCGCTTTGTGTAAATTATTTCATCACCACTCTCTGCACTTCGAAGACGGATGTCATCTACCAACACGCACTGGGCCCGCGTGGTCGATTATAGCCCACTCCCTCCCAACGAGAGGAGGCCTGTGCCCAACAGTGGGAACATTATAGGCATTATGTAATGTAATTACTAAAGATCTTAACTTATATCAAAATAGCTCATAAAATCTACAACATTAGAATGTTTGATTTTTGAGATCTCTTAGTCTTATTTTCATTTAGGAACGTAATATTTATCATAATGGGCATTTATTTTAATCTAATTGAATCAATTTATCTAAGAAACGGGTACTAAATCAGCCTGCTGTCGTAGATTCAGAATACACGACTGCTTGATGTTCGCTACAAATATGCTTAATACATTTGCTGCATTGGTCGTCCTCATCTTTCTCGCAATATTATTCCGTATATGAATCCAAGCGGTCCACTTTGTTCCGTAAATCCTTCACCACTTTCGGTTAGCGTTGTCTTCATTATCCTCCAGTATTTGGTCACACAATGTGTTCGAGTTACCTGCCATCTAAAAACTGAAGATAACTTTATAAAGCGCTATTATTAAAACACACAATAAACACTTGAAAATTAATTAACATTTTATTGTGTACTACTGAAACAAATGTACATGATATCATATTTACATCAATTTCACCACGTATCTTGACTAAAAACTAAATTTTCTCCAACGCACGCTACGGGCTTAGCCCAACAATTTCGAGGACGATTTTTGCAGACGTCCATGGAGCCACCGGAATCTGCACGCTTCTGGCAGGGACAGGGGTTAATGCTTCAGGTTTACTACTAGACATTGCGCGGCAAGTTAAAATCATGTATGACAATATTACACGCTGGGTTACATATGAATTAGCCCGCGCGTGCAATGTCTAGTGTTATGTAATAATTAATCACAATAGTATTTTAATGAGAAAACAAATCGTTAGTTATCCACGTTTCTATAATTCGCATATTTTATAGGTGTTTTAAATTTATCACACGCTAATAACCTATTACGTTTTGATAACAGCGGTTTTATCGGCGTTTCGTCCGCTCTCTGTCACTGGGCGGGCGGTATGTACGCGTCCTTGACTTGGCCCGGTCGTTGACACCGGCGCTGCGGGGGACGGCCCTACATTATGCACACGCGACTGCCTTCGCTCCCTTCTGATCGTTCAAGACGTGCTTTAGCGCCGTAGACACGCGTCACACACGCGGCGGCCAAAGGGTTATTCAACGAATAAATGCAACGATGTTTTTTTTACCTCGCCATTGATGCGTTCGATTATAATTAGAACGAATCAAAATTGGTTATTGAATCTAGCTTTTCATTTAAGGTGCGATGAAGCAGAGAAAATAAGTACGTGCTTCAATGTCAGCATTATTTAAATTTTAAATATTTTAATCCGATTGTAATAACCCTATAAATTTGATTTAACATTATTAATCTGAATAATTTTCAATACAAACTGACTTCAACTGGCCATAAATTATTCAAATTCCATTTCATCGTTCTTGAATCTAAAAAGTCTGAGAATAAATGTCCACGAAAAAATAAAAACATTTCCCACCAAAACTTTCGTACCGGCAACATCAAACCCGCTGAGGACATACTCGTAAACAAAAACAGTCACCGCTAAATGTCCATGTTCATTGACGTTTACGTCCATAGACGAGGATTTCCCGAGGCGAACCTCATCCCAGAGGAAATTAGCTTCTTATGTTTCACGCGTTTCCTCCGCCTGCGGACAATTGAATCTTCCCAACGCAAATTGATATTTTTTGCGACACTCCGATTGCCCGGTGCAATTTCCCAATGTCTGGCCTCATCTACTTCGATGTTTCGTGCAAATCAAAACTTGCTGAGTCATCCTACGAACTTTTTTTTTTCATACAACGTCTAACCCACATCTTTATAACGGTCTCTGATCCGTCAGCGATTTCATATTGAACTAAAAGAATTAAAATTACCGTGATTTAACGCTAACATATATTTTTTTATGTTTACTACATGTAACTACTTACTTCGCCTTCTCCTTTATACCGCGTACATCGAGGGACTGCAACAATTTGCCAGCGGCGATGTTTCCGTCGGACTACAATTTGAGTGTCTTCAAGGCTAGAGTGAATAGGCTCTTAATAAACTAGTGCGCTTTACCATCAACGATTGCGTCACTGCTTACCATCAGGCGGGATTGCGGTCAAGCGCTAGTTTATAATTTTATAAAAAAAAATGGTACAAAGGCATTCGAAATATTTACCACCTGTTTTTAAGATTTCTTGAAGCACTCTTTCCTTAGTGACACATACCTGAAACCCAAGAAATATTAAACGTTCAGCATAATATTTCCACTTCAGTAAATTGAACCAAGTCAAACACCATAAAAGTATAAGAGTATAACTTTCTGTTGACAGATTTCTTTATGAGTCGCCCAAACTTGGTGTAAGTAGATATGTAGGTGTCGAACAATAGAAATAAAACTGTCGGTACTTAATTATTATTAGTCTCACGCAACTCGTGTTTTTTTTTTTTTTTTTTTTGGCTGATCATAACTTTGGCGGGTTCTCAATTCGGTTGTCTTGAAGGCAATGAGTTTCACGACCCGCTTTCGATCGTAGCATTCGACGACGCCAATGTATTTGATCAATTCTTGTAACGTTAGTATGTACCTCGTTTTATGGTTCATAAATATTTTTTGTTCTGTGACCCTTTCTAATACCAGAATAACCACACGAATCTATTATGATTCAGTGCGCATGTTACGTGTTTCAGAGACCCTATAAAGCTGTGTTTCCGCACTGCGCCTATTATAACTATTTTACGACTGCCAACTAGGTATCCTCAGCGCATGAAAGTATATTTCCATAGAGGGCTTTCAAGTACGCCAATGTCTCGATGTTAAACGTGTAACGGTATAATCGCTCTCGTTTTATAGGGGTTATATTCGGGGTAATTGCTCGCCGACGAGGTGGTCCTACCAAAATTTTTCGGCTAATGCCGCCACTCAACATGTTGCAATAGATTCTTCTGCGACCAAAACAGTTAATACCATTAATGGTATAAAACCAAATTTGAAACCGGTGGCTTTTGATCGGGCTTGTCTGCCTGGCGACAATAATTCTGTTTAATAATTTGAAATCGTAGTTTCGAATTTATAACCCTTTGTCGGCGATTTGTGGGCATGTCAACGTCTACTTGTATTTATCGCGAATAGATCGGGCTAAGTCGGCTGTTACAGGCCGACCGTAGTACTTGTTTGACCATTCGCGCACTATATCAAAGTTATTGCTGAAACATTAGGTCGGACTACGGTCAGGTCGCCTTCGTCTAGACACTCTAGACGTCTACTAAATTTGACTCAACCTCTTTCCAATATTTAGTTAACACCGACCGTCCGCCGAATAATATTTCTAATATTTTAATGAGGTTAGGGAAGTCGGTCTGCGATTCCTGGAATTCGTATTCGGGAAGGCCTGTTACATGCACGGAACAAACGGTAGGGATTACGCACATCGCATTAGCATATAATGGTGTTATTTGCATACGGCCACTGAGGCTCATTTTACGCCCGTTTATTTTTCAGAAAGCCAACCCGTTCACTACAGCACAGTAATTTATGCAAAATACCGCACATGATTGGACGGCGGACCCCTTTTTGCCTTTTTAGCCTCCAAGTTTATAGTTTGGCTGTAATATGTGCCGACCTGATGAATTGTATGGTTGCTTTGGCAATTTTTAAGAGCGACGTCGGTTTGGGATATTACTTTAATTTGCCGCCCTCAGATCCAGACAAGACAGACGTTGTGTTCCTTCCTTGTTCAATTCCGATATTTTTGTACAGGTAACTTAAATAATACTTCGGGCGAGAAGCTTCCTTTCTTTTGCTGAAATGTAATCGTTTTTTATTGCGAGGAATAAATTAGTTGTGAATAAATCCGCAAAGCTCAAGAATTTTAGTGCGAAACCGATGCCATCTCGAATATCGGAGACGCTGTGTGCGCCCGACTCGCGGGCCGGGAAAGAATTTCAATAAGTTGTTTTCATTTGCAAATTGCGCGCCGCGGCGACACCTAATGGAATAGGAATCTAAGGGGCCGCGTGCCGTCCGTCGCACCAGTTCCGTTTATTGGATTATAAAGAGCTCTTTCGATGCGTTCACGCTTGTTCCGATGTTTTTCGACTAATGCGATTTGTTTTCAAGAAAATTAACAAGGTTAAATTATTTCCAGAATCGTCTCACCGGGCTCATTGCTAACATTTCCTTAATGTTTACTCTATTCATTTTCGAACACTCGTGGTGGCGGTCGTCGCCCGATGAAGAAGGATCTTTGTCAGGAGGTGCGCTGGTGAAAAATGCGAAACCATTATTAGCATCCCGGGGACGAATTGGTATGCCGCAGGCATGTTCCGTTCCACCGCCATTATTCATTTATTCATCGGGCTCATGTACTTAGCACCAACGAGAATTTGCTTCATATTATAGTTTATTATGTATTAAATAAAAAAAGTTATTGGTTATTCTGATACCTTCCGCGTTAAAGTTCTTATATTTCCAGTAAATTTGGATTAAATTATAGCTTTCAGCTTAATAATTGGAAACTCTCTACCACAAAGTTGAAATACCCGGAACTTCATTTTAAATAACTAACTTGTTTGTTTGCCTTTGACACATGAATGAAACAATGATTTGCAGCTTGCCTATAGAAATTGTAGTTAAAATGGTTACATTTTGACTGATAATTTCTATACTTATATGGAAACTCTCTTGTGACATGAATGACACTGACAGGTTTCATTGATCTAAAACTACATGCTTAACAATATCGCAATTTCGGTTTATCGAAGAATAAGGGATTAGACTAATCCCTCAGTACAAGGATTAAACTAATCCCTTATTATGTAAATAATGAAATACCAAAAGCATCTATCGATATTGCTTTCACTCAACTGTGTTTCGAGAAATGCTCACTTCTCAAAAACTACCTCTTTCATTAGGTACCCAAGTCACATCAGCTTTGTTTACTTTAAATAATGATGAGCACATCTAATACATTTGTCGAGCATTATGCAAATACGTAACGGTACTTACTGGTCGTGCCAAGGAACGCGGAAGCATGTTTTCCAATAAATCGAGCAATAAACGCATACTCGTGGCCACCATCGATGTATGTATATGTGTACTGTACTGCGCGAGCGCTTGCTGACACATTCCGACTGATTATTCAAAAGGTAAAGATTTAGCTTTAGAATAGTGATTAACGCGATACGCGGAAAACTGGGAAGCTCGGATACGAAATTAGCCAAACTAATTGGTCATATAATAACTGAGCTGAAAATGATTGTAGCTGAAAGGTTATTTGGCAAAGCAAAATCGAGACTGATGCACAATGATGGCAAGCAAACTATTCCTAAGAAATGATTTTCCTCTCATTGACTTTTGTATCTTTCAAGTTATTACTGTGTGCTTGTTGTGGAATTTTAAGTCAACTTGTTCTCATTGGTTTCCCTCATTTCGGTCACCCAGTAAACAACAGATTTGAGAATTAAATGAAATTCTTTGCACCCAGATTAGGCCAAATTTGATTTGGCAAAATCTAGTATCGCACATAAGTTTAGAAAATAATTGTGCTTGCACGGTCCATTTTCAGAAAATACAAAGAATCATACCGATATTATAAAGAGGGAAACTTTGCTTTGTTTGTTGAGGTAATCTCGATAACTGCTGAATTGGTTCCGATAGTTCTTTCACAGTTTGCCAACTTGTTTCGATTCCGTCCCTTTGAACACAGGGTGCGAAGTTTTTGTTTTTCGCGATTGTGTCATATCTGTGTGCGATCTACAAAGAAATTGTTGGGATTGTGAAATTTATACAGTATGTTACGAAAACCCTGTCCGACCCATAAGGATAATAGAGGTTAGGTAAACACATGACCAAATATAATATAAAATTTTACGTATTCATCATAGTACCAATACAAATGAATTTTGAAATAATCTTTTTTTCCAACGAATTAATTCCAATTTCCCCGAAATTTGGTAATTTTTAAAAAGTGACAACACCAGTATTATTATGAGCGAATAGCGATGCGACCACGTGCCGCGTGTCCTGCCGCCCGCCCCCCGCGGTCGGCAGGCGAAGGGTGGTCAACGCACATTTAATAAGTTACCTCCTTTTGCGAAATAATATTTATTTTTTTTAGGGGAATTTTTTTTTTAAGTAAAGCCCGGTTTTGTATGCATTAGTAGAATCAGTTATCGATACCTAACAACACCTTCACGGGTCGGACAGGGTTTTCGTAACATACTGTATAGTTAGCCGAAATTGTTAGGTTAGGTTTTATTCGATTACTTTTAAGTCTGAATAACGCAGAACAGCATACTCTTCATGGTCATCATCTACAGTCCGACTTCACCCACTGCTGAGCAAATGCCAATCTCCAAGGTCCTGTGCCAGCCTCATTCAGGTTTTAACTGCCATTTCAACAATATCTTTAGCCCTCTCTCCTCTTTAACAGTTTACTGCATGATCTTCCTTTTTAAAAAAAAAGAACATGTTCCTTTTTCATGTTAATAGAGCATCAAACAAGTGCATACCTCAAAGCAATTTATTTTTCATATAATAAATTCGGTGATATCAGAGGCCCTCGTAAACATGTCTTCAATAAAGTCTTGGAGTGACCCGTGCTCGCCCCGGGCACGACATTGTTCCCGGCTTATAAAATTATCCCGTTAAAGGAGTGCGCAGCTCAAAGGAGCCTTGTTGGTACATGCTTCACTTGTGGATGTTGTTTAGTACGTGTATGGTTTCGGAAGTTACTAAAGTTAGTATGGAAATAATGGTTGCACATTAAGTTCGGATACCTACTCTCGATTCATGTCTAAAGTTTGATTGGATCATATTTTCTGTGTGTGTTTTTCGGTGTATTCCAAAATTGGAAAGAGTTTCCAAAGTTAGACTGAAAATAACTATTAATTTTTTTCAACCTTTTCGGAAAGAAAAACTTGTATTGTCACTCATTATCTACTTTGTCATGAATACTTGTGCTAAATAATGTGTGAAAGCTTTATACGTCGTGTGATCTGTGTAACCCAGCAACGTGTGCGCCGATATGTATTCAATATGCGTCTCGACATAAATTAACCAACAGGTGTGTTCTTCCTGAAACGAACATAAATAAAAAACAGATCAAGCGCGAAATGGCAACATTCGCAATAAAGGTTCTTATGCTACACAACTTTATACATATATAAAGCCTTACCTTTTAAAACGTGTTCTACGGGAAGCTACAATCGACTATATCATTTCCATTTAAAATAGCGGATCAAAATATATTTATTTCTTTATTTCGTAGTTAAATTAACAACAGCATTAAACAGCCATTCCAGGCCTTTAACACGGACTGTTTTTTCACGATTTATGTTATTGAACCCTAAAAACAGATGAGAAGTGCTAAACGTCGCGCGCTCCGTACCTTTATTTATATTTAGTACCTTTATTTATACCCAGTTCGGTGTATGCTAATGATCCGAAACGGGATGTAGACAGACTGAAATAGCTCCTTACTTGTCACGACAATTCGCCCTTAAACCCGCTCCAATGAGCCTGGTACCGTTACTATGAGCTATTCCAACATGCGAAGTCAAACTACAACCAAAATAAGCGCAGCGGCTTTGTGGTTGTAATCGTAATAGATGCACAAAGTTTTAGAAATTGTTGGAACTCGTTTCACCACTAGTGACCCTAACAGGCGCAAAGTTTTGCTAAGAGAGAAAAATTGCGTAGTTTTAATCAAATTATAAGTTGCTTTGGATAGCAGCAAACTGGACTGTGCTTTAAATATCTTTGTAAAAAGTATTGTTATCGTAGCTTCTTCGTGATCAGACTTTCAGCATCACCGTATAGGTTTTCATACTCTTTCTATGCATTTTCTATGTGTTGCATAGCATACACAGTCATAACTTCAGGGAACTTGTTAAATTAATAGTATTCAAGAAACTGAAGCAGTAATCCATAAATATGCAGAAAATAATCGCAGCGCAGTGCGCGGCGTTTTTTAATTCGTTTAATACTTCTTCGTGACCTATTTCTGAAAGGATATAAAAGTACATTTTAAAGGTAGTTTCTAGAAGAAGTACTGCAAGTGTTCTGAAGACTTTCTTAGAGACGTTTGCGTGACATTTACAACGAGTGCTAATTGTCGCTCGACGGTTGCGGTTGTTACGGGAACAGACCTGTATCAAGTGTACTTTGTCGTGGATTTCTCTTGTCTGCATCTGATTTGAGCCGATGCAACTTTCGCTCCAGACACGATCTGGTTTTAATGACGTTGTCTTGCAGCTGACTGCATTTCTTCCTTCAAATTCCTGGTACATTGTTCCATTTTAAATGCTTTTATTGCTGCTTAGTCATATGTAGGTGTTTGAAAGAAGTCACGTATTTTATATTCATCTAATCAGCGGCGCCAGCATCAAGATAACGTTCGACTTAATTCTTCGTTGATAACAAATTATCAAAATACATAACAAGGTCTGTAACTTAATATTAAGCTTGATGCAGCAGTAGTGAATAAGAATATATTATGAATGTGAACATCGATCGAGTAGTTACTATTCAATTCAGGCGTTGTTCAATCGGCCCAGAATGCAGTCACCGGTGTCGTCTGCTTGTCGGGCAAACCGATCCGTGGGCGTTATTATGCCAACAGCAAACAATACCAATAACCACTCGTAAATAGGTAGAATCTTTCTGATTTATAATCACAACATTAATTACAACTAAACGTCATGAATTACAACAAATTTTACCTCTATCCAATCAAATATGCATTCAAATTTTATTTCGTTTTGTATTACTTATCTACTAATTATTTTGTGTTATTTATCATCTCAGCGAGCTCGATATTATAATCCAATCTGCACTTATTTCTTTATAATGAATCGATATCCATACCTAATTAGTTCATGTATGGTATAGACGGAAAAAATACAATATTGTGTTTAAAGGCCACCGTTACGGCTCATAGGTCTCACGCCAAGCTACCTGGATGGCTTTACTGCTTAGCTATTTTAATTCGATGCAAAGTTTATAAATAGACGAGTAGCATCGCCTTCGTAGTAGCTAAATTTACCCGTCACTACAACTTGACTGTCCAGTCCAGTCCAGTGATATTTCTGGAAGATTTTTTTATCTTGTTGCCCTTTATAACGTGTACATATCTTGTTTAAAATTATTTGTTATTTTGTTTCTATAACCTGGGCGCCTCTTGTTGTTTACTTACAATAAAATTTCAATCGCATAGAGGAATCGCTTATCATTTTATCGCCGTCAAATAAAAGATCTTTTATCGGAACATTCCAATTTGGACACTCAAGTTGTACAAAAAGAATTTCAATATAAATCTTGATCGTTGTTACAAATGTTTGATTGTTTGTATTTCCAAAGTGGCTATTTAACGGATCGTTTTACGTTGAGGTAGAATCGATTCTGAAAGAGATTTAAATTTACTTTTATAATTGGAATAGACGGTGAGGGCTGCGGTTGTCGATAGTTAACCCAAATACCATTTATTTAGTAGTTTTTCAAGTTTCCCCAGTTGTGTTGGCCCGAAGTTCTCGCCGGGTGGCGACCCGGCAAGAACTTCGGGCGCGTCTCGCAATAACGTTTTCTTTCCCACAATCTTTGCTTGTGATAATTTATAATGTGTTTGCGTACGATCGGGATGGTAGAGGACGCTCTGTTCTTAGGTCCACAATAAGGACGGATTCCTAATAAATATTTAGCGATATTTATTTGCCGAAACAAATTCCTTTAGGGGCCTGCTCTGTGATGCGTTGTTAGAAATAAAAGCTGTTCTTAGCTGGCGAATCTAAGTCTTGGGTGCATTTTATATTTCCTTGAAATGTCTATCACATATGTAATCATTGAATTAGTTCTCAAATCTGATAATTGATGGCACTAAATTAGTGAATAAAGATTGTATGACGTAATAAAATCTTTAGGATGTTGTAAATCATAGCAGGGAATCTATAAGTAAGTCATTTGTTTGCAATAAAGCACGCATAAGTAAATACAACATGTAACGTCAACTTTTAAAGATTTTTTTTTCTTTTTTTCTCTATAAATCTTCACAATAAAACATTAAATAAACGCCAATTCTCTTTCATAAAATGTCGTGATCATTATAGCGTGTTATATATGTAATATGTATGTAGATAGCTATTGTCTTATTAATATACTATATCCAGCTAATTGGCGGACTGGCGTCTGATCAGTTGCTAGGACGCGTGACCGAATGCCGTTACCCTACCGAAGACCACTACTCATTCCGATTTGATGAGCCCAACTTGATTGACTGCAAGAACACATAATAAAAAAATAATATGTCCACATACTCAAGAGCATGTAGCCTTTTTTTTTTTTAGTTGACCTACCATCAATCTGATTTTTGTTTATATGTTGTCATGAGGCTTTACTCCACGGTGGCATGACAGCTTTATCATAACTTAAGCTATTCTAAACCACATCTATAAACGTAATATGAATTATTTATGACGAAACAATTTAGCAAGTTGTTTGTTATCTCATCTCAGGATAAGGCTGCGCTAAAACTTTGACATTAGCACCTGTAACATATTCATTTACTTTTAATCTATTCAACAATGCCTCTTTCCTTCTTTGTCTTAGCTTTCTATAAGTAGGTCGCATGTCTTACATTCGGAATAACTCACCTTGCCTAGCAAATAACCGAACTTGCGGGATAGATAGTGACAAGAGCGTATCTGTGAAACAACATGTGTAGACAACATGATATCTATCATTTCTTATACCCTTATTACTTATACGATATAAGACTAAACAATATCATTCTCCTCGAATAACGGGGTTTTCCCTACTTCGTTCATCAAGATAAAGTAATCATAACAAATTGTTTTGCAATAACACATTTTTTTCTAAATAATTAGGTGATATTATACAATATTCTTGATTCTTTCTCAGTCCTACATGAGATGGAACCTATTGCAATCTTAGCACTAAGCCAGACAATAAGTGTGACTTATTGTTATGTTACATTGTATTTAAGCTTTAACAAAGGCGAAGGCTAGCAGACACTAGTAGTCAGTCAGTCATAATAAATCTTTTGAATGTGGAAAAATCAATTATAATGTTTGTAGTAATAGTAATGCACTCCTATCTCCTTGAATGTCAGTTGATATTTTTTCGTTTTGGTTTTCTGTGTGACGTAGCCATGAAAATAATAATACCCATAATTTTAAATTATCTAGCGCATATGTGATCGCGACCGCTAATCCATACGAAATTCAAATTCAATACCGTATCGCTAGCATCGTATAAAAAGAGCTAATATTCAAACTGATGAATAAACCATCCATGCATGCTAGAACATGTAAACGAAACGATTTGCACTCGATATTTGACCCTTGACAGAATTTAATAAAGTGCACGCTGGTAAAAACACAAGGAGTTAATGCTTGAAGCAATATTAAATACATTAGCATAATTAAATAGTCCATAGAATGAGCGCGACAAAGCGTGTCCACGTGATAATTCCAGTAATAATTTTCTCATTGTCGCTGACCGACCAGGACCATCCCTCGCATAAGTTTTACTATAATGGAACCAATATAAGCTGTGTACACACTGTATGCGGGCGCGTCGCTGCCTACATAAATCTCTAGTGATAAATTAGACAATTCCATAAGATAGGGTGCACGCGCTTCCCTAGGGGCCACATGCAGAGAGGCCGTTGGGATAATCGACGGGACTCATGCAATTTGGCATAATATTTATCGTCCCACGTATGTATACGCGCTTTTATGTTACCGGTTAACGTTTTGTTGTATAAACTTTACGAGCTGTAACGTTTACAAGAGGTTGACGGTGATGAATTGATGTTTGAACGCTTTTCTATTTTATTGTTCTTGCGATACGTACTTTAGTCACTAATGCCTGTCTTATTGCGTCTTCAGCCTCGTCGTCATCAAGTGTGACGTGATTTATTATTTTATAGATGCTGGTAACATCTTTCCAAGTGTGTGTTTGAATTATGACAAACTAGACTAGATTTTATCAGATGTTCAGATCAAAAGTTCCCTTCGTTTAGAACTTTGTGCTCGACGCCAGACCACTTTGAACCCGTACAATGTGCTCCTTGTCAGAATGTCTCTGTTTGAAATACTTTTCACCAATAACAATTGCGGGAAAGCCATCGAAGTACTTGTTTTCAAAGTTCGAGCGAATGTCAACAATCTCTATATCGACCTTACTCGAGATTTGCAAGTTTAGGTTAAAGACTATTGTTTCTAACTTAAGAACAACAAACGCGTAACGCGCGAATGCGTCAACGTGGTTCGTGGCGCGCGTATCGAATTGATATCTTTATCTATCTGTCCGTCGTCTTGGAAGAAGACATCTGGGTGTCGTTCAATGGCTGCACAATAGCGGTTCGACGGTCAAAACACTATTCAAACACGACAAAGCCAACTGTCGAAAACACTTATAATATTTACAAACTGTCGCAACTTTGACCATCACAATGACATTGACACATTATAGTGGACTAGACTACCAATTATACACAGATATAGAATAGACACTCCAGGAGCAAGTCAATGACCATAAACAACTTGTAGAATATCAAATGTGAATTCTATTGAGGCACTATCGACGCACTATTGGCAAGTTGGTTATTTTGTAGAATTGGCCGCAGGACGTGGTGTTGCGTCGCTTCTGCGGACAACTACCACAGAACAGCCCAAGAACAAGCTCATGATGGGAAGTTTTTTAATAAATGTAAGGTTTGCCAACCCGCATGGAGCAAGCGTGGTGATTACGCTCAATCCTTCTCCGTATGAGAGGAGACCTGTGCCCAGCAGTGGGACGATAAAAAGGTTGATTATGATGGGTTAAGGATATAGATGTTTATAGGCCAGCGTCGCCTTGAAGTAAATAAACTTGTCAAAAGAAACTTGAGTATGAGACTACAACGGCAGAAAACCCTCAACTATAAAATTAAGCGTATTCACAACATTCCTATACCACAGGGAATTTAATCTGAAACCAAAACATTCACGAACCTAGAAATAAACAATAATGACATCACATCGCGATCGGATGATTCACGACGTACAATGTAACAAAACATAAATTTATCGTGAAAAAAATTCTTTCACAGCAAAGTTGACCCGAAATAATAACAGTTACATGTATAGACAGTACACGTCATTATGGTGTTCGGTACGTCAAAACACGCCGATGTTGACGACCCGAATGACTTGCATGATGCGCCCGGCCATCTCATATCGATCCTGCTTCGCCCGCCAACTCACTTCACAGTTTTATACGTCAGAATAAAAACCTGTGTATTAATACAATATTTTTGTTTGTTTCAGGTAAGTCACCAACCGATACTTTTTTATGTGACGCTGACATATATCATATAATATGAAAAGTGGTCATTATTTGAAGGTTTCATTGGTACGAAGTTGACTCTTCACATTTCAGAGATTTTGATTCGTATGTAAGTAGTGCAGCAGAAACGTTAGTGGATTATTAAAGAAAACAGTATCCCCCAAAAAAAAGGTCATCAACAGAAGGCACTCGATTTTATTAAAGCCAATTATCATAAATCAGTAATAAACCTCACGTATACGTCATAGCCCTCTATTTGACCGATATCGATTTCAAATTTAAAATTAGGCCGATATTTGTTGCCTATCAATAACTTTCATAAACTTCTTGGTAACAGGTTTCTGAACTTCGTCATTCAGATGGATAATTCGATCCTAAAATAGCATGTTACAGGTCAAAAACTATTTGCAGAGCACTTACACAACTAATTCCAGACTTTTTCTTTGATCTCTTTAGAAAGGTAGGCGGTAGGCTATGTACCTAGTTAACGACTTTCCCAAATGTTTTTAATACGGCCCTTTAAGATTAATTAGGACTGCAACGATTCGCCTCGTCATGTGAGATTATTTTGGTCGCGGCTGTCACATGGCGCACCGCTGCCTAGATATTTCAATTAGCCGGTCAAGGAACTATTACATCGCCACCGCGGCACCATTATCTTGGCCCGGAGATTGATGGCCCAATATCGCGATGGACTCCGATACCCATACATACAAAGCTTTACATATTCAGGAGCTTAATAAAACTCAATACAGAACGCGTAATGTATGTTAATAAAATATGTTTTTACTTCTCTCCTGCTATATCCGGTGTTGGACTTTTTATAGATAACAAAACAAACTAATTTAAACTAGATTATGTAGTTTTATTTGCGCCAATCGATTTCTCTGATATCAGACGATCAATTATGTTTGTCTAATCAGTTTTGATTTATATGCTAATTTTCTAGTCATCGCCCTATTTGTGGTGTGTGGTATTTGTTTATGTCCTGATACTGACAATTCGATTCATGTTGGTATTAAAATGGAACTGGTTCTATCTGGGTATTTCCTCGCGTGATATTTATAAAGTTGCTCCGTTTCATTATACCATTATTTAAATCATCAATCTGCAGATTTCTGTGTAGTTTTCATTAATGTCTTTATTCGGTTTTATCCTTTAATGCAATAGTGGAATCAATTTGTATTGAATCAGATTAATTGTTATTTGAAATATTCTTATTAATCTCGAAGTATGACGGCAACAATCAGTAAACAAAAAAATACACCAGTGTTGGTGCGACAAATTCGCCTCTCTATTCGAGTAAAATTGATGGGAAGGCCAATATCGTAATGCGAAACACGGGCGTACACTACCGAACGACTATTTTGAGACCGTATCGGAACCCCGATCTATTTGATGGACTCGGTAGCGTGGTGTGGAATAAAACCCCCTATGCATTGGACGCTAATCATGTTGTGATCTAACTTTAGTATTTTGAGTAATTGGGGATTCCCGAAATGTTTTCTATACCCGTTTTTGTGTCCTATTATTCCAATAGTATCCGAATGGTTATTTGATGCACTGGCAGTAAAGTATGTAGATAGGAAGCGCGTTAATTAATAACGCAATCAGTAACAAACACCTATCTCTGTCCAGACCAGTGTACGTAACGCATCTTAAAAAATGTATATTCGCAATATGCCATTTGAATTTCAAAACGTCATAATGAAGGTAGCGGTAAAGGTGGAATGGTGGACTTGGAACAATATAAATGCGCGCGCGCCTGCTCGAGTCGCTGGCGCCGCAACGCTCCAGTTGCCCCGTCTGGCCATCCAGTTAGCAGACCAGATACATGATTATACAGGGGTTTCGACAAGCTTTTTGCATGCTACGCCAGACACATTATTATTATTGAGTAGTTGTTATGTTATGACTGACTGTCTGTGTCTTGCATACAGCCGTGCAATATCTTGGAATTACAAATTGAAAGTTTAAACTAGCTATTCATTGGAAAAGTGTATTAGTTAGACAGCGTCGGTTATTTAAGACCACACCTGAGTCACGTGATTGCAGATGTTGAGCATTTGTTTTAATCTTTTCCATTTCAATTTTAAAACTAGTCAGAAGAACACATTCTCATAAAGTTAAGTCATTCTTGTTTAAAATACAATCTGTTTTAGAAACAGTTTTGTTGTCAAATAATGTTCTCCCGTGAGTGAGTCATAATTTCATTCTAAAAATACGCCCCAAATTAGTTTAAAATAGATGATCTCTCTGAGCGCTCCATTCGCTAATCTAAATAAAGAATTATCAGGTTAACTTTTGCTCCATTCAAGTCGTGTGCTTGATGATAGTTACTATTTGTTTTCGCTGCTAATTATCGTCCCTGCGACTAGACAGTGGGTTACTACCACGATGACCTACCTAAAAATGTAAGACTATTTATGTACGGTATCCGCCATTCAGCTTCATTTTCGTTGCATACTAAATAGTTGACTTATGTGCTGAAATAAAATCGCTATTTTCTTAAGTCATTAACAGTGGCGGTAGTCAGATACTTTCAGAATCTGTAAGTTTTTTTTCAATACATACTCAAAAAACTTAAGATTTTCTGAAAGTATCTGACTACCGCCACTGTTGGATTAAAATGCATCTGCATTCAGTATCGGGCGATTTACTATTTCTATTGTCGTACCGTTATATTCCGTCGTCAATTTCCTCAGTTAACCCTTTGCAGCCGGATTGACCACCTGACGAACATTCTCAAACCGGCACAAATAAATAATAAATACGAACTAATAATACAGAAACAAATTAACTCTCATCGTGTGTTTACGTCTCTCTTTTTTCGTAACAATATATTTTTGTTTCTCGCTGACCGCATTACAGTTTAATGGACTGGAAACTGGAAAAAAAATGAGCCTGTCAAAACCGTATCTGTTTGAAAATTCTTCTGAATATTTTCTCTGCCATGAAGCAAGACATCCTGCAATTAAATGAGTGGTTAACGTGAGATAATCTGACAAGTTACCACGTCGAGTTCGCAAACCGTTGATACGATTCGTCGGTCAAGTTCCAGCCCCTTTGCACTTTTTTGGTCTTGAAATGCCACTAATGGAAACGTTCATGTACCCCTTCCGATGGCATACTGCATGTGGACGTGATAACAAGAGCATTTTAAATTATGCCATTTGTACATTACGGTTCACTCGCTTCACAAGTTGCGCTATTAAGTATAACTAACGCGAAAATGAAATGATTAACGGTACGCGTCAAACACCCAGAAATTCTATAAAAATTTCATGATTAAGGCAGTTCGTTGAATCTTAGTTTTCGGAATCGATCTTCAGAAACCCTCATCATCTTCGAATAATTTATAATTAGATAAAGGTGCGCGCCGATTCAAAGGCATTGTAAGATACGCGACGGGTCATAAAGAGGGCACAGGTCGGCTACCGACCTTGCGGGTGTATTCTGAGCGGCCGCGAGAGCTATTTCGGCGCATCGACATCGATCCAAGCCAGCTAACTGGAGCAGCCTCATTGGCACCTGAGATGCACATCAACTATTGCGAGATCGACGTCTTCCAACCACGTGAATCCTGCAGATGCCAATGCCTGACCGCCCTTATCTAAAATTGTCTTTCACTAGAATGTATTTTTGACGTGAAAATTCATTGCCAAGTGTCAAAGGCACAACTTTCAGACGACACAGCTTTACGTTTTGTTACAGCCTCTAGAGAGTAGTGGTTTAAGATTCATTTTTGCATGGTTTTACGGTGTTTTCTTACGATGTAATTGGCGTAAAACTTCAGTGTTTGGCGACAATGGAATACTCGTTTATTTTTGGCACGATCGTAGATTGAACCCGGTAACAGAGTGTCGCGGTGATATTTAATTATACTATAACTTACGTCATCAGAGTCTGACAGCGACTGGGGACGGTTACCATGACATTTGTTCGACTACACATGATCGCGTATGCTACTGCATGGTTAGGTTAGGAACAAAACGTTTTATCGTACATGACCGTACTCTGTTACGTACGATATAATGTTTTGTTGCTAACCTAATAAACGTTTATGTTTAAACACGTAATTAAACGTAGAAGTCTCTCCAACCAGCATACATTTCTAGCGTTTACTATTTTATGTCTTAAATCAACTATATACCTACTGAAATGTAAACAAAAACAATTTCCTTTTTTTTTTTTTTTTTCAATATTAATTTACAAGTAAGCAGCCAAAACAATCTACGTAAGTTGCAGTCCTATGGTAGATTGGTCCAACATCATTAGGCATAATAACTTATTACCTCAATGCACCGGTCATTGTTCCCAGGTTCCCCAGTTAAACTCATCAACGGAGCTAAATTACGATAAGATAGTATGACATTGGCCAAAATTCTCTCGTTCACTTGAGTGGTTCGTTGGCTCAAGGTGACCGGCGGGTGCGTTGACATTCAGACGCCTTTATCAGAAGAGGCAAGTTCACGGCGCGCCTATGTATGTTTATTAGCGGCCAGTTTACCGACTGCTGCCGATAGAAACCCTCTCACAATCATTCATAAATCACAGGACATGTCACTACTATCGCTCCTGATCAAAACAATCTTATTCCTAATACTCCGGATTTATTATTTTTATATATTATCCTATATTGTTTGTATTGTTGTCATTCGTGGAACTAGCTTCGCATGCAATTTGGCGACTATTCCATATCTGACAATCATCATATAACCGACGCCGTCTAAGCATAGTAAGTTCAGCTTAGACGCACACACGTCAGACGAATAATTATCGGCATTTAATTTACGTCGAACACATTGCATAATAATGTGATAACATGCATATCTAGTTTGTGAACGGTTGTATATTTGTATTTCTATTTTAATGCACGGCTTGAAGGCCGGTTGCTCTGTGGCATCCGTCACTGCGGAATGCACCATAGTCTTGCCTGCAGCCAATCTGTCGACTAATAGTTCGAATTGTACGTTGCACTGTGAAGCGGTGGATTTATTGACCGATATAGCGCTCGCTCGATTACACGCCAAAGGGTGGACGACCCCATTCGCGAAGACAAGACTTGGATGTCCGAATCTTATTATGTACCAATAATTGATTCGACTGCCTATAGTCGAACTCAAGGATATCTGTTACCTACTTATTTGATTATGTTTCTATTTCTATAATCTAATACAAAACCCCGTCCCAACTTGACTGTTTCTTCCTTACTATGTGAACCTATTTTTTTCCGAATTAAATCTTTAGTTCTTAATCGAGGCTTTTCGAAACCGTGGTTCGTTCTTGTGTCGTAAATCGCAGCTGTTTGCGCCTCAATTGTGAACTAACAGAGGCAATGATTGAGTGCAGCAAAGAACTCTATTAAACCCGAGATGGTATCTCAATGCTGTCACGTGATCCGATCGCCTGCGGCCCATACGAATCGTTGCACGATTCTGTGTGCTCATAGCATTCAGTCTCCATTGCCATTGCTAGTGCGAATGGATTAGCACTCATATTACTAACACTAACACCAAATCAAATATAATTGCTTCTAGAATGATTATATGGGATACGTAAACAATAACTGGTGTGTTTCCAGAGTTTCTCACATCCAACAGCTATTAAATATTCAGAACATATTTGTTGTGACATTTATTGTTGTATAATTTTCTTGTTAAGTATTATTTATGTCTTTAGACTATCCCTTTTGTAAAAGTTTCTGTACTATCCAGGAGCATAAGTAAATAGACACATTATAATATAGGTATTGCCGATCACATTATTCAAAGCCCAATTTCTTGTAAGTATCTACTCGTCAAGAGTCTACATTTTTCTCTTACAAAAGCATATTAATCATAGCAATAGCAACAAATCCCGAAATGTTTACTTGACAACAACTCACGGTTGTCTTCGTCAACACAGCCGGCGGGCGTCGGGCGGCGAATAAAGGAAATAATGGAAATTATTCGCCGCGTCGCGACCCGCGAACGGTTATCGATGGAGGCAATTTGCCGAATAAATGGTTCGGTAATGATTGGACCCCTCTCGGCTTCGGTAACCACTCCATGTGAGGTCTGTTTGCGTACTAACAGACTCTCTGTACATTGTTCATGTGCTTGTGGGATGTTTGGGAGAAGTTAATGGTTGTTACGCCAAATTAAAGCTTTTTAATGTTTTCGTGATGTATTGGAGGACTCGGATACGCAAAAATGCCGGGCTCTTTTCAAAGACACATAACAATCAATCAAACAAACGAGTCAAGATAGTTTGTGTTGTCTTTTTTTAAATTTCGATTAGAAAAATAATTATATTCCTACCTAGTTTCAATTGATGGACTGAAAAGTATTTCCATATCTAATTGAAACCTGAAATAAGGTCGAGCATTCTTAACGCCCCATTAAAACTAACGCCCTACTTGTCACCAACACATTACGTAATTTAATAAGGGCACAAAAACAAAATATTGAATAAATTTGGACTTTGGACGAGAACTGAAATTGATTAGGCCATTATTTTGTACTCTTCAGTCACACCGTTGCGCAATTATTGCGTAACTTATTGTGTAACACTCATAACAATACACTAACTTTGAGTAATATTTACTACGTATTTGTTTATAATTATAATTAAAAATGACTCTACTGCCGGTTAGGTGTTGGTTGATGCAATCATCTCTTGGCGGGATCTATTCCGCTTTGTAATATTTTCTGTATGATATCTTAGTAAATAAATTACTCGACGCCCTGAAGGAATGATTGGACTTGAATCGATATTGGAATTGTTTTCAGTGCCTGCGAGTTTTTGCAGTACTATTCATGAATATACACATTACTAACAGATTTTTTTTTTTTTATAATATAGTTGTATTTATATTTAAAAAAAGTACGGATATTTAATATTTCTTCAATAATATCAAATATAAATCTGTAAAGAAATTTCTGCGATAAAAAATGGAAGAAGGATAGGTTATTTTATAGTATTTAATTAAAATAAAAAACATTGACAATTTTTTTTACCGCCGCAGAAAATGATTTTATTAAGCATAAAAGTTGTTATATAAATTGCACATATACATATACTATTTACTTTTATTACAAAATGTTCACTAAAACAACCCTTTTTTAATTTATGTCTAAAGCGAACGGAGTATAGAAATAGTAATAAGAATATAGTAACAAATAATTTTAATTTATCACAATCTTACAAAATAGTTTTTTTTTTTTATTTAGGTTTTTGGGTAATGTGGGGCGGCCATTTTAGAATTTTATACAGCTTACGTGTTTAATGCTAATTTTAGCTATAGACGTTTTCAAATAATAAATTTTAACTTTTATTTGGGAGACAAAAATAAATCCTAAAAACATTTTGTACATGTTGATAAGAATAATAAAGATAAGTAATATCTGTAAGCGGTTTATAATTGCTCCTTTTTTGTCGTTCGTTACACTACGGTGTGATTGTCAGCGCCACACTAACGGCAAAATTTCTTGCCGAGCGTTTTGACGTTAATTACGGAGCACGCACGCCACGTCACACTTTGCCCTGTGACCAACCAAGCACGTTTATTGTGTTTCCTTATTTTTATACGTCGATACCTTCACGCAATGTCACACCAACATACCAAAATTTTATATACTATACAAAATATATCACACTCCAGAATTAACGTCTCCAAGTCAGACTGTTGAAGTGGGATGTTGCGGATCTACTTTTTTCCACATCCGCGGATGCGGATGCGGATGCGGATTCTAAGATACTCACATCCGCGGATGCGGATGCGGATGCGGATCTGTACAAAAAACTTAAATGTTGGTTTGGTAGAGAAAAGAACACAGTATTATTTATAATTTTTTATTTAATAATAAGTATTAAAAGAAATATTTTTAGTAATTGTTTATCTTAATACTTAAATTTTAAAAAAGGAGCATTATATTTTATAAAAAGTAGAATGGCCGCCTTTTCGGGTTCCAGCCTGTTTCGCAAGGGTTCGTATATTAATCCTGCGCTACTAAATAATTGTTCACTTGGAACACTGGCTGGTGGAGCTGATAAAAATTTGCGTGCTATTTTAGATAAAAGTTTGAACTCGCTTTGATTAACACTCCACCATTTAAGAGGACTCTCATTTAAATTAATTTGCTTCTTGTTGCGGTAAGTAAGTAACTCCCTTTTGAGAATTGCGTCAGGACTGCCTATTTCTGGTGTTTTTTTGACTTTCATCATCACTTGATGAATCGATAATAATGGCAAGATCACTAATTAAACAGGACTGACGTCCTGTACCAGAGGTTCCTGGTCGTGCCGTATCTGTTTCCATAGAATCTTTCTGGTTTTCTTCACCGTTTCGGTACTTGGAGAAGTTGGAGATATTGTTCGAGAAGCCAAGATGTCTTCGGTGTTTCTGCTAATCTTCAATATGTTATCTTTAATCTTCTCCTCCGTTACTGATGTAAAAAATTAGTTTTTATAACGAGGATCCAGGGGAGGGCTATGACATATGAGTTGTCTTCTTCCAACAAAGTTGAAAATTTTCCTGAAATTTCAGATTTTAAAGATGTAGCTGCATGGTGAATAGGAGATTCCGGCGTAGCTGTCAAATAGTTACTAAGTTTTTGCGTCAGCATTCTAATTATTGGAATCACTGATGAAATGAGAGACTGAGAGCTGCTAAGTTCACGTGTGGCTTCTTCTTGATTTTCCACTCTTCTGGTAAAATAGGGTCAATCTCGCTGCCATTTATGTAAAGGCTTAAGGCATCTTTTGTTTTCAAAAAACGCTCTAACATATAAAAAGTGCTATTCCATCGCGTAACACAATCTTGAAAAAGTTTGAGATGTGGTTGGTTGAGCCTATCCTGAATTTTGTGCAGTTGTTTTTGGGCTATTGTAGAATGGTTAAAATGCGTCGATATATTTTACATTTTTGTTTGACGCCCTTCATATTTTCTGGTCAATCAACACATGCGCTTGACACACGCCACTCACTGGGACCACCCCTTTCTTTCTTGTCGCGACCTGCTACAAATCCGCATCCGCATCAGCTCCGCATCGATCTATACGGATGCGGATGCGGATGCGAATGTCAAAATCAATGCGGATGTTCCGCATATGCGGATGCGGATGCGAATATTCGCAACATCCCTGTGTTGAACCAACACTCCCCTTTAAACCGAAAGGACTTATTAAGCTCTTAAATCAAATTCCAAGGTATTATTTAAAAAAAAAAAAAAAAAACAATTAGAGTGAAACGCTTGACTTCCTAAAATCAATAACTTATAAAGGGTGACATGATTCTGAACCACCCAGTGGTGGAATTTTTCGTCGGTTTTTTCCTGATTTAAAAAAATAATATGAAGTTTTTTTCCACTTTAAACCGTTCGTAATTGCTATACATTTATAACCCAATAAGATTTTAAAGTAAAAAATTATTAATTCGCTAATTACGCAAAAAAACGCAATGTGAACAAAACTCGAAAAACTATCCTATCAGCTGATTTAATAGAGTTCACATCAGGGGTCAACGTCATACCCACAAACGCGCGGCGGCACGCTTGCAACGTTCAAAGGCCGAGCCGACACATTTTTTTAAACACTGTTATTTCTGTAACCGCTCATTAACGATATATAAATAATAAATAAATATATACGGACAAATCACACAGATTGAGTTAGCCCCAAAGTAAGTTCGAGACTTGTGTTATGGGATACTAACTCAACGATACTATATTTATAATAGATACATATTATATAGATAAACATCCAAGACCCAGTCCAATCTCCTGATTGATCGTTTTCCATTTCGAACCCGGGGCTTCCACGTCGCAGGTAGGCGTGTTGACCGCTGCGCCACGGAGGACGACAAAAAAAAAAGAAAAAATAAAAAAGATATAATAAAATAAGAGATATAAATGATAAAAATAATATAAAAGATATAAATGACTACCATAGTTTTATTAGTGGCATGCTGTATAGCCTTCTCGCGAAGTTTGCGTTACGATGTCAGATACACCCTGTATGTATTATAATTATCTTAAGACACAAAGGTACGTGCATGTAATCAGTGCTGAACAATGAAAATTGAATTCTGTTTAATCTGAAGCGCATGAAATGAAATTCTCTAAACAGCGTGCTCTATCTAGGAATGGCCGGGATGCTCAGTTGCGACGTCGCGACGCCTCTCTTATGCATTTCCTTTATTTATGTACGTGTGCTTGTCCATACGTACGTATCTCTCTATGTACACTATTGGACAAAGAAAACCGCACGAGATTAGTGCATATGGACGCTGCTTGAATACGTTGTGATTTTTCAGTTTAAATGCAATGGTATGCCCATTGTGTGGTTTGGGAATGCGCCATAAATTCACAAATGTTCTCGAATTGAATTATGTGTTGTGTAGACATTTTCGAAGACAAGTTACCTCAAGGATTTTTGAGCGATAAGAAATGGCGCCAGCATGTGCCGATTGACCGAATGGATTAGGTATTTTTTGCCTATCACCTCTTTTTTGATAAAATAAATCCGATGTTTTGTTTTATTGCAATGTTTAACAACGATAACGATAAAAATAAATACAACTTGTACATATAATATTGCACAGATTGCCCTATACAATATCTTATGAAATATGTTAGACAAATGTACAGATTCTAAGGGACGTATTACAACAGGCCCTTACTAAAGTAATGTTTTTGAGCAGAGTCCACGAATCGGTAAATGTAACGTGGGACGCCCCCAGGCTAAGTGGAGCGACTATCCTCACAGCCGCAGGATGACTGGTAGCAGTAGCATGAGAGTTACCGAAAATCCATTTGAATGGCGTGCAATAGAAGGCATGTGTCTAGAACTGGTTATTATAAGATTGAAAACTACGTTGATGACAGGGCCTACATGGTAAACATAGTTTGGAAATGGTTCCTTCTGCGTGTGTGGCTTCCCCGGCAACTCATTCACGGTAGGCATTTACTTAGATGCCTATTATATGCCCTCAAATTACGACGTTTATTATTTACAACGGTAATTATTTAATAATATTTCTATTATACTATAATTTTATATACATACAATTCAAATATCAACTCTTTATTAAGATTGTAATGGCAATCATGTTACTTGATTTTAATGGATTTAGTATTTTGTCTATACTTTTGATAGTTTCTTCAATATTTTATAAATGTGATTACTTTGCAGGCCTTGTAGACTTTAGTTCTGTAGACCATTTCTTGTTTTACCAAGTAGTTGTTCGCAGGGCTATGCGATCCTTACATACCCACTATGATTTAAAAACAATTGTAAAAGCCAATTATTTTTAGAGTAAAGACTGACTTACACGGTGTAATTTAATTGCCTATGGCTTCAATTAACTTGAAGCAACAATAAAAGTTGCATTATCTAAACACCATTTACACGATGCAACAAATGGTTGCACCAATTTTATTGTATGCGTGGTGATTACGCTCAATCCTTCTTTGTATGTGAGGATACCTGTGCCCAGCAGTGGAACAACAAAAGATTTATGATGATGATGATAGGCAATTAAATTGCACCGTGTTAATCAGCCTTAACTGTGGACTTGTTGTCGAATTTTCTCCATAGGATACGACCAATTGGGCCCGTGCACTTGGCTTCTGACGTTAAATAATTTTGCACTAACATAGACTGATGATGACTCGATTCAAGCATTAAGTAAAGCTTAAGTATTGAGTGAGGTTTTGTAATACGGGTCTATGAATTCAAACCATTTAGCTGGCAGTTACAAAATAAGTTACTAGTTAAGAGGCTGCTATAGAATACGAGAACAAACAGCTAAGCAAAATATGCTTTGAAGATTTATAACAGAAGATGGTTAGCGCTACAGCTATTAAATGACGCCAGGAATTCTCGGAATTCAATTCTCTATCAGCGAACGGTAGGAGCAACTCCACCAGGATATTATTCATCTTGTATGCCTACTGAATGTGAGACTTATGTTTGAAAATCTGTATTTATTATACTATCTAGTGATACAACCATAGCAACATTGTGGTAAACATATGTACTTCCTTTTCATAATTGAATGTTATTAGACGATGACAACAGAACAGAACAAGAATAAAAAAAAGCACCAATGATAAGGCTTGAAATTACCATCAAGATGTGTACTGAAATGAAGTTGTTGCAATTTTGTGCGATTTATCTCGTTAATCTTAATTTTTTCCGCTAACTCCACCACAGAGGAATGCGGATCGTTTGCGATTCCGGAAAAATGGCCCTGTCAACGACCGACCCGATATAGTCTGGACCCGTTATATTAGCCGAGTGATCGACCTGGACTCCTGCCACGATCCCGGCGCCCCAGCTAATTATAAACACTCGCTCATAGAATAAACAATTCCATGCTAATACTACCAAGGAATAAAATTGCTTACACCAACGCGAGCATCACACAATTAATGAGCTGTTGGAAGCCATTCTATATCGAGTATGACGCGCTAATTGCTATAATTTCAATACACTGACTTGTTAAGGCCGTTGAGTTCGATAACTCATACATTCCTGTCACTGTTCAAATATTATGCTGTGATGTTTTTATTTTTGTAACAAAATTATTATCACATCCGAAACATATGTCCTTAATCGAAAAGCTCAATGCTCCCGTCATTAGAAGAGACAATGATAGAGAGAAACGCAGCTTTGTGTCCAACAGGCATAAGACTATTTCTATACTGCCGACATCTTTTGCTCTTAGAAGTGTGTTGTTCTTGACGTGAGTGATACGCGTGGAGTCCCAAAGTGGCGCATGTGGGACGCGCGTCAACTGACCAAAACATCGAGGTCGGTTTTTATTCACGTATGCGGAATCGTCTACTTGAGCTGGAGAATAGGTATCGCAGCGATAACGAGCCAGTCGTGTCCTCGCAGCCGATTATTGCGGTTGCTACATCAATATATTTGTTCTCGTACATTTTAACCGCTGAAAATATAATTCGCATTAACAAGAGCCTCGTCGCGCGCTCTGTGGAGTCAGGTGTCGGTTGGATATCTGCGTCTAGCCTTGCGTTTAAAACTGTCAAGGCGAGCGTGGAGGGAGTGCAACGTGTGGCTTGTAAACTGTTTAGCTTGTAAACTCGTAAGCAGTGGTGCAGTGACCCATCAGCGGTGCGTGAAGACGGGACGATGGTGCGCAAAGGGGAGAGGTCCACTGCCACCCTGCTCAGGACTTTGGCCGACACGCTCCGCTGGCAATCTCTCCGTGCCGTCACTTTGGTGCGTTCGGTAAGCAACACTACAATACGCTTCAACACATACCGCGATTTAACCATTCATATTAAATAATACAGTTTAATGGAATTATTTATGTTGAAGGACATTTACAAATGCTAATTATAGGCTTTATCGTGTAGCAATTTCTACTGGTGTACTGGTGTAATTATCCCATATGTCTATTATTTACAACACTCACTAGTGTGTACAACTGTTTGTAGTTACTTGTTATCGTTGTTTATGCTTACTTCTCGGTTTATTGACGTCACTGTATTGTGTAAAACTTGGAGGAAATTTGATTTATATCAGATGAATGATAACTTGTACGCTGGTTATATCGATTGACTTGTGACACTCAATGTTTTGACATGTGCTCACGATGCGGCCGTGTGACCGTCTCGAACAGTTCACGTGCGTTTATCGGAATCTATTGCAATCTCTGACCTCAAGGGCGGAGATCACGTTGCATAAACAAGCGCAGTGACACCGTGCCATATCATCCGTTACTTTAGACACTCTTCATTACGAAAGCCTGATGCGTAATTAACTCACTGTGACATTGAATCTCCAATTGATTACTTTTTTTATCAATACAAAAAAGATTTTAAGCTCTTATCAAATGTTGGGAATATGCTAACATTCAACGAATTCAATACCCAAATGTCAATAAACATGGACTAATAACAAACAAAAGATTTTGGTACTCGGACATTCACTAATAGCTGATACACAAACCATCGAACCGATAAATTAGGTCAAATATACATACGTTGAGTGCGATGCATATACATATAACCTACAACGATACGAATTGTCGCATTTTGTTTACATATATGTGTATACGTAATACGAGAGTACATAGATACAGGTGCAGCGTAGACATTCGGCCCGGACCTTTCTCTGACCTAGTTAGAGAATGCCATTTCTTATCTATTCTACTAGATGCAGTCGGGAATCACCAGACTAGAGGAAACTTTGCTTCGTTACTCATTCAGTCCTGTGTTCAATGCAATGTGCAAACTAGTAATAGTATGAACGGCGAAATTTTGTCTTCGAAGTTCGAATTAATTGCAGACAATGTCCCTTATTGCTTTGGACCATTCATTTCTTTCACAGTTATTATTTTCACCTTTTGAATATTATTTATTTCCAATCCTTCATCGAACGTCAATATTCGTTCGTCTGTGATTACGCAATGGTTACTTTGGTCTCTTCTTTTATCTATGGTGGATCCAGAGGTTTCAGTCCATCATTGTTATGAGTCTATAGTTTAGGCTTTGGGTATGAACCTGGATTTGAAGGAGTCTTCTTTCAACTTCAATAGGTTAGGCTTTCCACATCTAAACCGTTTCCGTCACCAGATTTGGTGTCTTTGGGTGCCTACCGCTGCTTTATTCAGATTGGAGATAGTCATAATAAGTAATAAGCAGCTTGAATTTTGAGACCAATTTCATACCAGAATTTCAGATGAAATTAGTTTTTAGTAGTTGTTTAACATTCAATAATTATGAACGGAGTCTTGAAGCTGCACCTTTGGGGAATCAAAAGTTATTACACACTAATGATATAAAACTTTTATAAAGTACTTAATAGGTAATACGGTCAGGTAAAAAAAGTAATTACATACCGCACAAAAAAGATGGGTTTTGAAATCATTTTCATCCCTAAACAAAAATTCTGCTGTGTGGAGTGAGGAGAATACACATTGATCGTATAAAGGTTCAGTTCTCGGATCCAGCATATAAGCTCTTTAAAAAAAAATTGAATTCATTCCTGCAGGTCAGAAGAATCGTTCCATTACTCTTAGGGGCTGTTCTGATTATCTTTGACGACACCAGTACTCGGTATTCATACACAATCAGCTCACAGACGTAGTCCTCAACTGTAACGCTAAGTTTTCGACGACTTAGTGACATCTCCGGGTTGGGAACTTTACCCGCACTGGATGGCAGCACTTTTTACTTTTAAGCACAATAATAACTCTCGATTTCATTGTATCAGGAATATTTATTATACTAAAACAGTTGTCAAACATTGTCTTAATGAATACTAATAAGGCTGCTTCGTATATTAACGTCGTTTATTACGTCGCTATGACCTTTTTTTTAATTATTGATGGCCTGTGATTCTTTAGTTGTCTAGGTGACCATACGTCTCGTCAAAAATATGCAATTTTTCCTGACCACTAACGTTTTTCAAATTTCAACTTTAAAGTCGGTCTACGCGTTTTCTATATAAATACACGTAGAGTTGGTCAGTTGTTTCACCTCCAAAAGGGAAGCAACTAAAAGTCTTAGTGTGCAGATTCGCCTGTTTCAGAAACCTTCGGTATATAATGCTTAACTAATGCTTCCCCTCTTCTGCTTCCGGGACGCTAAATCTTTGGTGCTGCCTGAGCCCACCCAGGAATACCTGCTTCACGACTTTCCTATCGACTGGTCAACGTAGCCACCTGACTCACTCAGATCTCTTTAGGTAGCAAGGAAAAACTGTTTTAGTATAATTTTGAGCAGGTTAGAAATACTTTTGCAACACTGCTTTTGTAGTGCTCTGTGTACTGTAGTAAAATCAATGGATAGGCTTTTCAAGTGATTTAGGACGACTAATAGTCTGACAAAAATTTTCAACACTGTTTATTTGTAACGCAAGTTATTAGTCAGAGAAACTTTTTAGTTTGTTTGCTTCAATATCGTTGCAATAGTTCAACATTACTGATTGAAACTGATCCAATAATAAGGTGAAGTTGCAGCCCTACAATGACAGATGCGTGAAGAAATTAATATTGTTTTTTTTTTTACCTTTATTATTATCTTACGTGTCACGTACATCTAAAACGATTTGAGACACTCTGTCTGTGCGTATGTTTTGCATTATGTTCATCACCACTAGTCTGCATTCTCCTCGGCCGATGGAACTCAGCTGTTGTGGCGGTGGCGGGGTGCTATTAATAAAGCTGTTAGTACCGTCACATACCAACAGACTCCTGTCTAATGTCTAGTTAAACTTTAGGGAAATATCAATATTCATTTTTTAAGAGTTTCATGGCTCGTTGTGTTATTATTTCAGTCTTTTAACATCTGAAACTGTTGATCAGCGTGTGTGGCCTTTTTTGTGAAAGGAACTAAAAGTTTGAAATTCTTCTCAAACTTCTAAACTCACTATTTTGATACACCAAGACTACTACAAAATGCGTCCAATAACCACGGAAGAACAGAATGTCACGACATCACTTAGTGGTTAAAACACTGAGTATTAAAGAGTAACAAAACGCAACAGCGCTACCTTTGCATTTTAGCGTAGTTTAAAAATAAAATGCCTGATATATTCATTATGTTGCATCCGTCCGGCATGCATGTGTCGTAAAGTATGCTTTAAATGATCCTGTACGGGTATCGTACCTGGTCGCTTGTGAGCTGGCAATTTGTGAGCCGTTACCTCATACGCCCTCAAGTTTGTTGTTATTCATACTCTTTATTCAGCCTACGTAAAAATATGTAGTGGTAGGTGGCATTTGATGAATATTTGCTTGGTTCTTGTGAACACCCACCATCTTTAATATCAAACTGTGGGCGGGAAATTATTAAGGTGGCCACTGCTGATATATTAACCAATTTCCAACTTAATCTTCAATCTAAAAATATTTATTTTATTGTTGGAGAATATGTTTGCAATAATTTATAGCTTTAAATCAAGAATTCCCGTAATAGACGTCAGGAATGCTGTAAACTTCCCAACAAGTTTATTTAATCTTTGCTCTCTTTCTGATAATATTTTCGCTTTTAAATTTGTTCCGAAACTTCATTTACAACTTCCGAGATTCTACGCTGTACAGTTCATAATTCTGACTTTCATGTTATATAATTCGTAGGTCGAAATCTGTCTTGTTCTAGGTTCATAATTATTGGAAAGTGTTGTACCAAAAGGCCATTACTTGGAATTTAAAGCTGTTATCAGCATCTATTTGGATATATGTATGAGCATTTTAAGAAACCGAACTCGTTTCTCCGTTACAAAAGAAAAGCATACAAAATAACTTAAAGCTGTATAAAATTGCAGCTTCAGTGTGTGTAGGGGTTGATCAGTCTTCGGTTCGTTATCGTGGCGGGCAGCAATACATTGGATCGGGAGCGCAGCGGAGTCTAGTCGACGTCGGCGGCGGCGTGCCGTATCGCCGGAGCCGCCATCCGCAGAGATGACTATGCTCGCTCTCATTCATTAGAGGGGCGCGAGGGCCGGGGCGCAAGACGTCGCGCGCCGCCCGACGATATCGATTTTGTCCCACTCTCCCCCCGCGCCTAGCACACAGCCCCGCACTCAGCATCCGACCTCGAGTGCTCTCCTCTCGCGCCTACCGAACACCTCCGACTGAAACTACGCCTTAACGACATGACGCCACAGCTCAAAATTCCGATCCCCGACGCCAGCCTGACGTTCTCCCGCCGATCCCTAATGGACTCTCCGGCCGAAAGTCACTCGGTCGAGATTACAACGACGCCTCCGCCATCCATGCCGTTGGAAAAAATAAGCTTTTTGTTACAATTAAAATGGTAAATCAAACCAATTTTAGTAATTGCGAGGTCAAACTTTGAAGTGGCGGCGCGCGCTGAGGGCGGGCTTTTTAAACGCGTATGATTTTTTAATGGGCGCTCTTGTGTTCTTGCATAGTTGTATGACGGACTGTCGCGAAAATGTCTTCTAATGTGGAATGCGCAAGCCCAATGCGACATCGTATGTTTAAATTATTAGTTCGAATACTTCGATAGCGTGACTTGAAGGATTTATTTACACCGTAACTGTTGTTTAATCTTCACTGAACAGTTTGAACTCGTTGTCTCTAGCGAATATTTTAATCTCCACATACAATCAATTCATGCTCCAAGACCGCATTTTTGAAAGTAAAACTTTGGTTATTTTCATACACACTTGAATTTCTAGTTATACCTATAATTTTGATTAATTAACTTATGGCATTGAGATGTGTTCGTTTATTTCCATGACGGTTATTATGTCAGCTAAATGACGTTTACATAGACTGTAATTTAACTGTTCATTATCATGTGACCTTTATGAAATCAAAAACAATCACCTGTTTTTTTATTCGATAACAATATCAGTTACATATACTTGTCTAAACTATATTTACTGTTGACAATGCCACTAACAAGCACAAAAGAACATTCTACATTTCCCAATGTCACTAGAATACTTATTATGAAAAAATATCTAAAAAAATGTGTTCTATTCTAGTCCTAGGTATTATCGTAACAACCTTATCACGTAGACTGCCCACATGCAAAGTATCTGTGTGCATAACATAACTGCAGATAAAAAAATTCTACTATTTAGTTCACCGATCCCTGATCTATGGAGATAACAGTATTGTTGTTGCGGTAGGTCTGCGATATTATGCATCGTTTCCATTGCTAATCATCGCTTATTATTGACATTATACTGAACATTAATATGAATTGCGTACAGCAGCTTTTAAAAGGTGCATTTGATCGATGATAATTTAATGGCAATAAATATAATCAGGCCAAATTGAGGGTTAAGAGATGATTTAATCAAAAGTGCCATACATGATTCTGTTGAAATAATTTCCACAAGGTTATGGTTCATTATTACATTGTTTTCTTCTTAGTTTATGTTATATAGTAGTATATTCAGCGAAATGGAACATGCACACGGTTCTCGTATTTATCAAAACATGGTCACGTGCGTTGTTCCAACGTGGTTCGAAACACATACACAAATTGCATCAGAATCTTACCCGATTTCTGAAAGAACAGATAGCAGAATCGATCATATTTAGTTGACATGAGATTTTGTCGATAATTTTGAATTTACTTTGCGGAACTGCAATCTGTCTCATCACAAGGAATGAAAAGCTCGATTAAGAATAGAATAGAATACTCTTTATTATGTACACGGGTACACCATATAGATTACAGAACATAAATATAAAGATTTTACAAAGGGTGACACAATGGACGGTCTTATCGCTGAGAGCGATCTTTTACAGACAACCTACCAAGATTGGATGACATGTATTAAACAATGAATATGTTGAAAAGAATGGAAATGCATATTAACTTTTCATAATAACCAGGAAGTCTGGTCACAGAATATTATAGGTCTGATCCTGTGAGATGCATAAGTGCCAAGATTAAAAATGATTAAAAATGTGCAGCATTTTAGGCTGGTGGTGACCAGCCAGGTAAGACTATATAATAATGTAACACGAATTTCCCCAAACGGATCCAGGAATAAGACCGCCTCAGAATATTCCAAAAAAAGTTGCCCGTAACGGATACACTAAATTACTTACATCGGGGGAGATCAAGGCTCCTCAAGCCTCGAGCCTGTACAATAAAACAGATTTTCAAAACGCGAAGCCGTAGACAAAACCTAGCATAAAGACTAATTTACACGGTACAATTTAATTGCCTATGGCATACAGTAAAATTGATGCAACAAATGACTTGCATCGTCTAAAGACTCTAAATGGTGTTTCGACAATGCAACTTTTATTGTTTCTTCAACTATTAAAGCCATAGGCAATTAAATTGCACCGTATAAATCAGTCCCATCCAGAATGATGCCAGTTTCGGAGTCCACAAAAATTACGTCAAAAATGCATGTTTTTAGTGACGTAATTTTTAAAACGTATAAATATAAAACCATTTTTTTTTTTTCGTAATACGAATAGTCGAATTATTTATTTTATGGGTTCTCAGGCGAGCAGAGTTAAAAACCTCAACCATGTCGACAAAAATATTTTCAAAAAGGTAATGAACCTGAAAGACGAGTTGAAAATTACAGAAATAATGTTCTTAACAAGAACCGTGTTAAAGTATACGTAAGTGCCTGCTTCTTTCATTTACTTTAATCGCAATGTTCTTATACCCACGTTTATATTTCCCTAGAGGCAACAAAAGACAATTTTCAGAGATGTTTGGAATATACAATATGTAAAGAAAACCCTGTCCGATCCGTGAAGGTATTGTTAGGTATTGATAACTGAGTATACTAATGCCCACAAAGCCGAGCTAAACAAACTTAAAAAAAAACCCCCTAAAAAGATTTTGAAAAAAAAAAAAAGGGAGGTAACTTAATACATGAGCGTTAGGCAATACATGCGCGCGCGACGGCGCTCAGGGCACGCGGCACGTGGTCGCATCGCTTATAAATATTATACCGTATACAATACCGTCAAAACAGTGTTGTCAATTTTTATAAATTACCAAATTTCGAGGAAGTTGGAAATAATTCGCGGGGAAAAAAAGAAAAAAATTCATTAGTATTGTTGCTATGATGATTACGAAAAATTTTATATTTGGCTGTGTTTACCTAATCTTTATCATCCTTATGGGTCGGACAGGGTTTTCTTTACATATTGCCGCTTAGTATCTGTAATACTGACGACGGTGGTTACACTGGAACAGGAGAGTTATCATCAGGAAGGCCAACGTTTGTTTTATAATTAATCAAATAACGCCTGCATACTCACCGTGTTGAAATACCAAATGTTTCGGGTAGACCATCAGATAATTTGCTAGACCGACATATTATAGCTTCCACGAGGACCGATGCCTCTTGGGCCAGGATTGCGGGTAAAACCGTGGCCCTGGCCGTCGCACACGCAAGTGAAGTAACACGGGTAGGTTTTAGTCAGTAAAAGTCTGACACGCTCTTCCGCTCCGCCCAGAGCGGGAGAGGTCATTTGATGATCTGCCATTCCAAACAAAAAAAAAAAAGCCTGCCATTAGCTTCATCTACAACATGGCGACTAAAGATTCTCTTTTTGAGGCCCAAAAGTGTTCCGGATTGTTGTTCAAGTTTATTGTACTAGCTTCTAGACTAAAGAAAAACAGGCTAAAAATAACTTATTTTAATTTATGTCTAAAGCATTTTTTTCCAAAAATAATTTCATAAAAAGTAAAAACAATTCTAAACTCTAAAGCGGCTTTGTCTAGAGATGTGTAATAATGATATTAAACTTGCATTATGATTTATGAGTCCGCCGAGAGCTCCTGCATCTAGACATACCTAAGAGCTTTTGAAGTCTTTATTGAAGTGCTAGAGTATGTATTTACACATACCGACAACATCTTCATTACTCCTTATCAAAATATAAATGTCACATTATCATTCAGAAAGTAAGTTATTAAATTAAACGGTCATAAACGTATCTCATAAAATTCCGACTGTCAATTTGTTTATCAACTATGTAAACATAGTAAATATGTTCGATGCATGTTATTTATTAATGAATAGTATCTGTTAGCTCGGTTATTATGGTAATGCCCCATCAAAGGCGTCTGCCCGGACCTGCCTCAACGAGGGGAACGCTTGGGGTAGGTTATGGTATTGCACTTGCCGATTCGCCGACTGCAAGGGTGGTTTTGCATAAGTATACCTCGGCTTATAGTTTACAGCCCTGAATGTGTCTGTCTAACCGCTGGATTTATGAATGCTGCGGTGCAATTATGACGTTTCGTACAAGTGCGCGTGTGTGTGTTTACGCTGTTCCGATTGTTATGCAAACTTTTAATATACGTGCTTTAAATATTTTGCCTCATTTATGTATACCTATACCGGCACTCGGTCTTGGTATACAAAGATTTATACGCCGTTGTTTTCAATTGTCTATCTCATGGCCATTTTAGTTTGTTATAAATTTTTAATCAGTTATCTAGACTGGTACCGAGTTGGAAATAACCAGAGATCGATATGGCTCCGGGTGACGTTCGCAAACATCCCTGAGCCCATCAACGTTTTAGGATCACACCTGAAACATATTAGGACTAGACCACAAGCACAATCACGCGTTACGACATCTTGAATACTTAGGGCAGGTTGGATTTTTTCGCCAGGCCGGGTAATCCGACACATGATTAAAAAACCGTGCGTGCCCACTTGACGCACAGTGTTAGCTTTTTGCGTGTGTGCGGTGTGCGGTGGCACTAATGAAACGGGCCCCGGCGGCATGCGTCGTGGCGGCCTACGTACGCGGGCCTTGCATTGGGTCGGGTCAGTGAACCTGCCCGCCCACTATCGGGGTAAATATGCCGAATGCACACAGATGCGCGCGCCGGCCCCGCACACCCCCTCCCGCCTGGTCGTCGGCGCTGCACTCTGCACGCATACACCCCCGACCCCTCTTAAAACTCCTAATTGATTGCACAAATTTTCTCGCAATAACTGTCTTTTTATGGTGTTAATGATGTAAACTTGCGCAGTTTCGTCGCTTAATTGATACTCGACGACGTGATAAGTTGTAAACCAGGGTACCTAATGCGCGACAAACTCTCATTTGCATATCACCGCGGTCTCGTCGGCGGGACTATGAAAAATTTATTAGCATACGGCAAATTATCTTTTTTAGGATTGTGTTGCGATCTTTAGCTTTCCCGAACGATGACCATTTTTTTTTTAAGAATGTTTCATTGACGTCTGTTTGTCCCTTTATTAATCATACAAGGCAGACAAAAACGTAAAATCTAGACAAAAAGGAAATCAGTTCCAGGCTATATCTTTACTCCACGAAATTGATACTGCGTTTTTTTTCCGCCAGTGTTTCCGTCGATGAAATCGTCCGATTGTAATCTTTTATTAAGCATTCATTAGTTTTTATTTAGCCAAGATCACAAGCAATCGGCGCCGGCGTCTTGGCACGAGTATACATAACTCTGGTACAATCAGAAGAAGAAAAAGTTCCCGACGATCTATTATAAGTGGGTACACCAGTAAAAAAATGTAGACAGCTGACTGTGTATTTTTTTATTGAACAAGAATAACTTGATAGCGTAATCGTTATACCGATGATCCAAGCATTACATCATCAAATGCATTTGTATGATATCATGGTATATATAGTGACGTCACGGCGCAATGCGTATAAATAAAAATTTTACGCGTCCGTGTGATGCCAACATCCCTCCATACACAATAAATACATGCAATAAAAATCGCATAGAATTGCAATGCCATCATAAACGCGCCCGTTTTGGCATGATTGCCGCACAGCGCGGTCTTTTAAACATCTTGACCTATTCAATTGTGTGATACATTGCTTATTTTTATGTTTCTATGGAGGTCTGGGACTGAGAGGAAAATATTGTCACTTTTATTTATGCAGTATTCAGGATGGAGGGAAAAGTAAAGTATTATTGTAAAAGTACTGCGTTTTTGTTTTAAAAATCTGCTACATCTGTGACGTATGCTACAGAATATGAGAAAGTTTTCTGAATTCAAAGGATATTGTTGATGTCCAAAAGTAAAACACAAATTACTGGCTTCACTCAAAGAGTCGTTAAAGTTGCAATGCGGTTCTGGAACAATCTCACTGCAACAATTTAGGTAAAGTGATCGCAGATTAAGCTGTCCTCATTCCAACTAATGACACTATTGACAGCTCACTCTAAGCTCATCTGATTGGATCATCACCTCCTCAGAATGGATTGACTGAAGTGAGAATGAAATGGCCATATCTGAGGTATGCCCGATTAATCGTGGGCCAAACTAACCATCACATGGAGCCCTGCACGAACAGAAGGCTTTGCGGTCGGCCACGTATAAAATGGCGGGACGAGCTGCAGAAAATAAACGAACAGTGGTCTACCTTAGCCTTTGATCGTAAAAGCTGGAAGAAGTCATAGTCACCTTTGTCAAGCAGTGGGATGATGCAGGCTAACAGTAACCAGTAAATAATGTGTTAATAAAAAAGCTGATCAGTATACATCTATACAAAAGTTGCGTTTAGTTAAGAAGGGACTTTCATTGACAGTTTGCCCAACTTTTCTACACGGCAACACTTATAAAAATGAGGGCCTTATACGAACAGCATTTTCACGAGTTCACCATATAATTATTAAAAAAGGATTAGTTTAATGTAACAGGTGTAAAATTTTACTTTTTAATGTTTGTAAGTTTTAAATAAAATTGGCAACGTTTCTTCTTCACAGAATTGGGTATCTGCTCCTTGAGACTGAAGTTCCAACTAATTGCAAGTGCAAAATAACAAAGTTTTAATTGATGTTTAACTTGAATGGCCAAAACTATTGTAAATGAGAACAATATTGCTGCCCATTAATATCTCAATTTAGTAGATGTTTTATTTACTCTTTGGCGATCTGGAAAAACGGAAATGCGTGTCTCAAAATTAATTGATTGTATGCTGTATAAAGCTACGAGCGAAAACGAACGAGTTAAAACGGCCGTAGTTACATTTATTTAAAAAAAATCTTAACTTGGTCTTCCGCCGTCAAAAATAGAACAAGATTTATTGTTTTCTTGTTCTAAATATTCCTAGATATAATTTACATAAATACTACTTAAAACTATTAAAAACCGTGACAAGAAAAAATAACAAAGAATTTATTTCTTTAATTATTTCAATACGATAGATGAATACATAGCCAAGACTAGAGCATAAGAGTCAAGAATGTCTGCACATTTAAATAAGATCATTGAATAAAAAACAAATCTAGCAGCATTTGTGGTGATTGATTCGGCTATGCAGGACCAAAAATTTAGAAAACACTACACCCTTTAATGTTTATAAGGAATACTTGTTAAGATTTCGATGTATTCGAATCGGCAACTTTTAAGGATGGAAGTGTACTACATCCTTAAAAGTTACCACCCATTTTTCCACGACACTACAACAGTTATTGAATAAGAAAACATAACAATACACCCAACAAACTTAACCCCTTATAAAAACCTAATAAACGAATTACCACCACGAACAAACCCCATTACTTTTAGAATCGACATGCCATAAAAGTTTTATTGGCTTAAATCAGCGTGACCCTCCGTACTCGTGGTCTTAAGGAAGTAAGTGTATGGTGGTATGGTGCTGGTGAATAATTCGAATATGCAGCGGTACACCGCTCACTCTTCATTGGTCCACCCCTAATTGAACAACTGACGATATACAGAGATTTAGAGAGGCTCTGGAAGTGACAATATTTTTAAATTGCAACGGTTTTTATTGTTATCGCTTAGGCGATGTTTTAATATGTTTGTTCCTGCGATTTATTGTAGAAATATGAATATTTTTAACACAAAACGCATCGACTATCGACAGAAGGTCAAGAGTCCCAGGCGAATGCCAAAATTGGACATATGGGAATTTTACTGCTTACGTTTTATTTACACTTTTCAGTAAATCATCGATTTTTTTTTCTTTTATCAAGACTTCATTATTTATTAATATTCATCGAGAGTCCTTGACCCATTTTCTTTGATGTTTTTTCAACTTATAACCGTACCCCTATTTCTAAGACTCGATATCCCTATCCTATGCCTATCTGTCGTCTGTGAAGTATTTCTGTTGCCGCTAAAACAATAAATACTAAAAACAGAACAAAATAAATATTTACCAACATTATTTACAAGCTACGGGCGTACGTCACTATAATATCTGTGTTCTACTAACCGCTACGAAGTGCTACGCGTTTTTTTTGGGATACGCCGCCATGTCGTCATACGTGAGACGAACGTATTAGAAAACTTGTTAAATACGTTGAATTGATAAAATTGAGATTATAATAACTTATAATGTATTTTTTGTATTTTCTATCAAAAGTTTTAATGTTCTTCTCGTTTAAAACTAAATTCATCTTTTCAATGCCGCTAAACTTTTGACTTTGAACTCTGCGGCAAAGATAATATTTCAACCTTTTATGTGTATAATAACGGAGAGGTATGAAGGAAAACCTGAGATTTCATAAATCAGGTTTGGCAAAAACATTTCTTCAATATTTCACACGTGGCAATACAATTTTTATCATACACAACCATTGTCATAGGCGGGGGTGGACTCATTTCAGAATTATTCGCGTCAGGATTAACAAAATATTGTTTCGCATAACCAGTCATATTTCCGAATAGCTAACATATTATTTTCCCAACCTATTGAAATAAACAGAGTTTCCGTATTGTTTATACAGTTTGCGCCACGCTTATGAGTGAAGACGTAGTTAGCAGATTTGTATCGTGCCGGTGTGCACCGTCAACTTCCTACCTACAGGTTGTGCAAGTTGTGCTGTTCACGTTTCCATCTCCGGCCATGTTCATTAGATGATAGTTAACTGTCGACCGAATAGTGAATCACATCTCGCTATCAGGTGCGCTGCAAACAAAACGCTCAATAGAGGCCGGGTTAAACATGCACGACGGGTGTACGGGTATAATTAAAGTTTAGGAGACGCTCACGTCGCCCGTTAACCTCGTTATCGGGCGCTGGAAGTGGGTGAGACGCGGTGGGGAGGGAGCCAGCCTCGGGGTTGGGGGGAAACGGGGAAAATCAATGACAGCCGCCGCGCGCCGTCTCTCCCCGGCCCGACGCGCTCATCTCGCGGCCACGTGCCGCGGTCACTGGCCTGACTCACCACACCATCCTCTCCCATAGCTACCATCATTGTCTCCGCGCATCTTCGTCATTATCTGTCTACCAATCAAAAAACCGCCATAGAAATGTAGCTATTGAACGCTATCTATACATATATTCCTAACCAGAACTAAAAAAAAAAAAATCTGATAATCCTTTCAGCGCATACTGTATTTAATTCAGATGACCGGCACAAATCAAAGTAAATAACTTGACATCGGTCAACAAACAAACAGTTTAGTGGAACAGATAAGTGTGCGGTTGCACGAAGCAAATGTAATATGTAGGTCGCTGTCAGAAATTTGGGTTATCGTTTGGCCGCGTCGATGTGCGACACTTCCGTACCACCACGATGCGAATGCTATGCACTCGCCGATATTATTGCAATGTCATACTTCCGTGTTACGTAATTCCAGCTTTTGAATGCCAGATCTTATTGGTCATGTGACACAATTTGACGCGTCAGTCACGTTTTGGTTTAGCGTTATAGCACAGCATCACTCTCTGTATCTGAATTTTCCAACCATCAATCTAACGTCCCAAAACTTTCAGCTTAATAAAATATATTTCCGACAAGTCGCAACAGTTACCAACCAGTCGTAAAACAATGAGTCATTTTCGGGGCGAGTCTCGCGGTACCTAATAAAAATCGGTAGCAATGAACTTCCTAGTCCCAAATCCATGCGTTGGTACCTACCTCGTTTTATATATTAAGCATATCGCGACCCGTCGTCGATCAATGTCAACCGCATATTTAGGTCAACGTCCGTCAACCGAGAATTCCCGCGTTAGTCTACTCTTCATTTCCTATAACGCATACGTTAACAACAATTGTGCAATGTTCAGTATTTAAGAAACATGGATATTATTAACATATCTTTACAGACCTCTATTAATTTGTATTTTTTTTAAAATTTACCCTACCCAAACGTTTGTTGGAAATAGATGGAATCAAAATGAATGTTGCAGTAAAAAAAACTATAAACCTATATATACAAGTCGTTCATATGTATTTTATTTAACTAGATGAGTTCTTAAACTCTATTAGTAAACTGTAAAAAGCCTTGAAAAATAGCTATGCTGTCAACTGTCAGTCATCAGTCATCGACGGTGCAAGTTTCAAAACATGGGTACATAATAAAAATGTAAAAAAAAAGCATAACCATCTAATAATTTAGTAATACAATACCTACAATTATCTCATTCGCCAAAAAACAAAACTGGGAAATATATCTTCGCTGAAAGTGAAAAATGAGGTGATCTTCGAATCTAATCATGCCTGATGCTTTCTTTTTTTCTCATCTTTGTTCACCAAATCATTGGGCTGGTAATGAAGTGATCTTTTTACATACTTACACGGCAACTGCTAATAAAAATTGTCTTCTTACATATCAGTCAAAAGCTATGTACTAAAAATACTAGGATGATTAAAGTCCGCAACAGGTTTTGGATATCAGTTCCAAAAGACGGATATCAATATTTATCTCCACTTATTTTGTTTCGCTCAATCCTTCTCCGAATGAGAGGAGACTTGTGCCCAGCAGTGGGACGATAAAAAGGTTGATAATGATGATGATTTTGTCCCCAGGTATATTACGCGAAGAAAAAGCGGAGAGCGCAACAGTACCTGGGCGAGGATGGCTCACACAAAAAAGAGCGGAAGTTATATAACGACGGTTATGATGATGATAACCATGATTACATCATCAAGCAGGGCGAGAAGTTCCTCGACCGATATGAGATCTCCTCGCCGATTGGGAAGGGATCTTTTGGACAGGTGAGCTCTTATTTTCTGAAAATCTATCATTTTAACCAGATGTCAAAATAAGTTGTTATACATATTAAACATAAATGGAAACCGGATCTTAGATTTGGAACTCTTGCTTCGAAGGTCCTATGACGTATCTGAAGAATTAACTGAACGCTTGCATAAAATAAGCATAGGTATATAGAACCTAAAAATACTGGACCTAAAAAACTCCTAAAAATACCTAACATTTTTATTCAATCAACAGTAACTAAAACCAGAAGCAGTTGTAGTTAACTTGTATACTCATTTCCGATAATAAATGAAAACGGGCAAAGTTACACCAAGAAGTAATAGAATGTATGACTTATCAGGTGTGTTAATACGTTCTAAGAAAAATAAATATATGAGTAACCGTTGCACTTAGCGGTCACGTTCGTGATTCAAACAAATACAACATATTGTATTAGATATCCTTTTATCAGTCCAGTACTAAGCTACTTACCTACAGTTAGATTACTGAACATACCAATGAGTTTCTCCTCTAGTAAACACAGATTAAGAGCTCTTCTGAAAACTCTAGGTTACCAGAAGGATATAGTATTGTGTTTACACAGAAAAAGTGTTTAATTAATGACTGTAGTTGGAGTTACACAAGGAAACAGTATTTAACCTGAAACGCCACTCACACAGTTGACAGAGCTCTCGAGTTGAGACTTATTTATATGTTTCGTATTACAGCTATTCTCAATAGATTTACACGTCACATTCAAATGACTGAACATCCAAAGTTTACTGGATTGACAATTTCTGCCAAAATCGGGAATACTACCAGATTAAGCGGGATCACACGAGGGTTCCTAAGAGTGTCAAAACAATGCTATTAGTAATTAAATGACTGTAGGTGGCCTGAAATGCCATATCATTGTAGGTTCAGCCTTCCACATTATTTCTTACGTGCTACTTCTGGAAGCCAGAATCTATGATATGATTTGTCGGTGTTTCATGTGTGCGAAGTGGCCGCGCTGCCATTCTCCCTTGCCATAGGGTATCGGGATTCTATATTAGCCCTTGTTAGATATGAGAATGTTGCAATCAGACCTCTTTTTACGATAGTCATATTATTCATTATGTTACTCTGATGTTACAGGTTGTGAAAGCATATGACCACGAGGAGCAGTGTCAAGTAGCGATTAAAATAATTAAGAATAAGAAACCCTTCCTAAATCAGGCACAAATAGAAGTCAAGTTACTAAAAATGATGAACAGAGCGGATCCTGAAAATAAGTATTATATAGGTAAGTTTCAACTTGAAATAAAATGTTTAAATCGGGGTTGTAAAAAAGATTGCTTTTGACAAATCCAACAATGACAAAGGAATAAAAATTATCCAAAAAAATTATTCCTTTGCCATTGTTGGATTTGTTCTTTGGGAAATGCTATTAAATCTAATTACATTCCTTGATTTGTGATGAAAGAAGACTTCTTTAGTAAAGATATATACAAATAATATATATACTTATTTGGCAATGAAACTCTTTTAGATCTCCCGGAGATATTACATATTTTGATTCTCATTAAACTAAAATACTGTACTTTCAAAGCTTCGTAATGTATTTCATTGAATGTAATGTATCGTTTGACTGTGGATACAAAAAATAAACAGACCATGATTCACTTTGATGTTTACTTTTTCAATTGCAGCGTCATTGCAAGACACGTGACTAAAACAATATTTATTCTATATGTAGTATTAACTCATCAAATATACTAACAATACTCAGTACAGAGTTTCATAATGATATATTTTCCGTCCACATTTGCGTCGTTCATTAAATGGGGACTATAAAATCGCGGCAAAGCATAATAATTTAATAAGTAATGTTTGAGTCTGTCGTCTAAAAGTTTAGGTCTCGCTTGTCTTCATGTATTCAGAGACATTGATTGGATCCAAGTGTTCTGGCGACTTGACCGTCATATTACGAGACTTTAGCTTGCATGCACGTGGACCCGGCGTGGGTTGGTAAATGTCACATTTTTTATTCTAGTATAGACGCCAGGCCAGCAGGCGTACTTACCCGAAACTGTAAAAAATAACCCAATAAATCTTGAAGCTTAATACTTTAGTCATAAGGTTGAAAATCTATTATTATTAAGAAAATTGACAGATTAAAATTGCTGGATGTGCCGTGTCTGTACAAGGATGCTTCACGGTGTTTTCTTTTACTGTTATAAGACAAAAGACCTAATCCTCTGTTGAAAATTATCCCATGGAGTCACAATGCCGAGATAAAAAGAATGATAATTCCTGAGGTCAAGACAGGTCGTGGACTATCCGAGTGCTAAATTTAATCAAAATCCATTCAACTGCGAAAGCTTGAAAAGTTTACAGACACAGACAACAGAGTTTCTTTGACTTTATTCATATTTTTTTATATAAATGATATAATTTTTTTTTGTTTGGGATGGGAAAACATCAAATGACCTCTCCTACTCTGGGTGGAGCGGAAAGCTGTGCCAGACTTTTACTGACTAAAACCCATCAGTGGTTCTTCACTTGCCTGTGCGCCAGGGCCACGGTTTTTTTTTTAACCAACCCGCAACTGGACGGATAGAAAAGCCTGAGTAGAGATTCCTAAAAGTGAGAGTATTTAAGTTTTACTTATTTTTACATACTTTTATTAATATCTTTTTTCATATTATGTTTCAGTGAAACTGAAATGTCACTTTATGTGGCGGAACCACCTGTGCCTAGTGTTCGAGCTGTTGTCGTACAACTTGTATGACCTGCTACGTAACACCAACTTCAGAGGCGTATCGCTCAACCTGACGCGCAAATTCGCGCAGCAGTTGTGTACGGCGCTACTGTTCCTTAGTCAACCTGGTAAGACATATACCAAAATATCTCACGAAAATTTCATCGCTTCGGAAATCATCATCTATCTCCGGAAATATACGACATTGCGCGTGGCTTAAGATAATCTTATATAGAGCTGATACAACTATATAATACATGTATTTTTTTTTTTTTTAATAATTATAAACTAGCGCTTGACCGCAATCCCGCCTGATGGTAAGCAGTGATGCGATCGTTGATGGTAAAGCGCGCTAGTTTATTAAGAACCTATTCACTCAGAAAACCTGAGCGACTACGAAGGAAGACGGCAGTTGAGCGAGGTGATGCAATGTTAAACTCAACAACACGACCAACGATGCTGCGCCAGAGGGAGATTGATCTGACGACTTTCCATGACCAAACTGCCAACACAACAACATTTGGCACATCATACCTGGCACACATCGCAACACAACTGCTCAGACCCGTCCTCCGTACGGCTTCACCAGACATCGTGCCGGGTGGTAACTTCTGCCGGCGGCCGATGTTATGACCTACCACCGAGAACCATGCCACAAAATTATTACAAAATTACCGTGATTACAAAATTATAGAGTTCAGCAACTCTAATTTCAAACAATTTAAGTGATCTATAACGATATCAGACAAGTTGTAAGCAACAAAGCGTTTCAGTACTATACTAAGAAGTTTTGCTTCTGTTCTCACAGGGGCAAAGCTTCTTAGTTTTGTACTGTTGAATATTCTGTGGCGCGGCTTTCGTGTTAATTCGGAAATGCAATGATTTCCGAAGCGCACGACTTTTCTGTTTAGGTGTATCACATAATAGAACTAAAGTTCTGTACGTAACTTTTGGAAACCATGTCTTTTCCCACGTATTTTCTGTTTTTTAATACAGAAAGTACACAGTATATGAACACTGATTTTTATTAAACGATAAAAAAGTCTCAGACACGTATAACTTACATTTATCATCATTATAAAACTCAGTACGGAACCGTAGGAGCTTCTTTATCAAATATATACTGAAATTCAATTATTACATGAATCTCGATAAGATGGCTCTCATTTAAAATACTAATACTCCCTCATTTGCATTGCAGAACTAAATATAATTCACTGTGATCTTAAACCCGAGAATATTCTACTATGCAACCCGAAAAGGTCAGCGATTAAAATTGTGGATTTCGGGAGCTCATGTCAACTAGGTCAAAGGGTAAGTCTGCCTGTAATTTATGCAGTATTTCAGTCTAGACCTAGCTTCTAGTACTAATCTACTAAATGTTATCATATTAATCATTTTGTAAAAATAATACCTTTGTAGTTTGCTTGTTAGTATTTCAAATTCAATTTAGATGTAGCCAACCGTTTTAGCCTGAGTTAACTCAAGCTAAAACTGTTGCTGGGGCTGTCTTCAATCTACGTTAAAAATAGTCTTCATAGAAACACAAGAAAAGTTACGATTTATTTCGAGACATTTGTTAACAACAAATGTCTCGAAATAATTCGTAACTTTTCTTGTGTTTTTATTAATTTTATTTTAATTTTTATTTTAATTTTATAACTATTTATTTTATACAGATATAATGGAGAATATTTTGCGTGGGTTTAACACCCACGAATTATATAACGAAAACGCCCAAATCTAGCTTAGAGCTGGACATACGCGCTTTGTTTATATTATGTGAACTTAATTTATTTGTTTGTCTTACTAAATTATGTCCAATGTTCTCGTCTAAAACTTTAGTTTCAAAGTAGAAAGAAATTCAATTGTAAACATTAAATTACTGGAGTGCACCAAACCCGGTTCTACCAATTTATAGACTCGATTCCCGTGCACGCTAATTGCTGAGATAAATCACATTCAGGTCATGTGATTCAGTGGTAGAGGAGACCAGGTTATCGCCAACTCTCACACATACTTACAACGTAATACCTACCACCTTCCACAACGTATAAAATTATATCAATTCATGTTGGAACGATGTTGGTTAATTTCATTTATAAATAACAAAACTTACAGTTTACAAACTAGTGGCAGAGAAGTGTATTGTAGTACACCCGTATTTCACCAGTAGCTAGGCCTACTAGTATGAGTTTTCATTACGAAACTCGTTCGTCGATATCGTGCGCGTTTGACTCGGCGATTGGCCCGCTTCAAGATCGTAAGAATTCTCAACCAATGAGAGCGCCAAACGCGCTCGATATCGACGATCGAGTTTCGTATTGAAAACTCATACTAGGCCTACAGATATTGATTTAGGCCTGTGTGTCTTTCGCCATCAAGCGACACGAATTTTCCAGTAGCACCTCCAAAAATTCCTATTGTTAATATTTTGAATGAGTTGAAAATTATATCCTCGACTGCAAATTCTGCTGTCGCACTGCCGATGGCTAAATCAAAGAAGCAATCTCGATAAAAACAATTTCTAATAATAGCTGATACTTTATAAATAGCTGTCAGAATCCTTATTGTAGCGGCCTTAGACTCGTGAATGGAAGTATTTTTAGCCTCTTGTTTTCCAATATCTTCAACATCCTTTTATATATTATAATATTTATTTTGTTTATTAGTTCAGTGGAAGCCTAATTAAAGCCATGGTATGGACTTGATCCTTGTTATTTTTCTTTAGTGTTATAATTCTGAGAGTGGCACTTAATTAAGAGATTCCTGAAGTAAATGTGGATGATTTAATTGTTATATGAACAAAATAACGACTCTTAACTAGCTTGTATTATCCAACTGCAGGACTAAGTCCTCCTTTCTCTGTTTTCACACAGAAATCTGTCTTTTGCCGCTGTAATTATGGCTGAGCTGCTAATATATGGAATTTTGCATGTATCTAAAATAGATCGCAATATATTTGAAACTGCGAATGTCTATACTTAACTATAGTTCAACTAAACGATAGCAATGGTAATTTTTACACCTTTCCGTGCGTATTTCGTATAAAATCACAACGACTTTATTCTTGAGATAAACTTTGAACTCCGATAAGCTATAAAATGTTGGCTTTAATCACTTTAGAGCTGTACTAACAGTTTTGTTTATAAGATTACTAGGCGAATGATGCTCTTTCTAGATACTAAGAATGTCGAAATCTTTACTATTAAATCTTTAGTTAGGGAAATCATAACATGCTACCGGCAATAAGAGTGTTGTTATGACGGGCACAGATATTACTATCAAACTCAAAACAATTACTTTATTTAAAACAATTAAGGGCCTTCATCTCCAAGGAAGCCATGGAGTCGATCAGAAGCTAGTTAGTCGTAATACGTTTCTATGCTGAAGAATGACACGATACTCCTTGGACACTCTTTTTAAGTCGGAATCTTTGTAACTTATTGCTATGTTGTAATGTTTCAGATATACCAATACATTCAGTCGAGGTTTTACCGATCGCCGGAAGTACTACTCGGTGTTCCGTACGACCTCGCGATAGACATGTGGTCGCTGGGATGCATACTCGTAGAGATGCACACCGGCGAGCCGTTGTTCAGTGGCGCCAACGAGGTCGATCAGATGAACAAAATCGTCGAGGTTCTCGGCATGCCGCCTGATCATTTGTTAGACCAGGTAAGAGTTTTGTTCTGTTTTGCTGGTGCAGGAAACCAGAATTTTTAGGGGTTGATTTAACAAAAAGTGCCGAGACTATTAAGTTTAAGGAGTTTCTTGATTCAACGGTTTTGGAACCCCATACAATATGAATTTGACGTGAGCTTTTGTTTTGGAAAGAGAAAGGGTTGATGTGGTCGACTATAGAAACAACCTTTGAGAAATTATTCCTGATAGAACTCTGTTAAGATGTCGTAATCTTGTAAATCTATAACGACTATTACCATCTCCAGCAGGTTCTATAACACGATGCTTTTACGGTACTTCAAGCATAAGTAAAGCGTCAAACTTTTAAGGAGCCTTGATGTCTTGGGTGGACGTTAGAACCTATCTAGTTTACCGGGCAACCTCAATAGTTATGCTTCATAGAAATGTTTTTCTGTTCCCAGGCACACAAAACAAGAAAGTTCTTCGACAAATTACCAGCGTCAGAAGGCGGTGGTTATGTTTTAAAGAAAGTAAATGGAAAGGATGGAAGGTGAGTCTTAATGAATTGTGCCGTTATTTTGTTTGAAAATTTGCAAAAAAAAAACTGACACCTAAGCAATGAACTATTTAAAATTAACATTTTGCACAGTAAAACCGGCCAGTAACGTGTACAAACGATTGAAACCTTTTTTGTATTGTATCTTTTTAAAGATGAATGAAAATCAAAACCTCCCGTTTTTTTTTTTTGCGAATGAGTGTAGTTTTAAGTACAGAGGTTGTGTGAGCACGTGTGTTTATGTGTGTTCATGTGCGCAGTGGTTACAGGAAGTATCGGCTGCCGGGCACGCGGCGACTGCACGACATCCTCGGCGTGGAGGGCGGCGGGCCGGCCGCCAGGCGCCGCGGCGAGCCCGGCCACTCAGTCTCCGACTATCTCAAGTTTAAGGTGAACTGGATACCATTATTTTATTTATCAAACTGTGCAATATTATGAACTAGTTTCTCCGCAATCGACTGACGTGGCTCGCTGCTGTAACCCGCTGGACGATTTGCTTGCGTACATTACACCCAATCAAGTTCTATAAGCAAGATGGATGAAAGTTGTCGAAAATTTTATAAAATGACGTGCAGTAGGAGAAGCCCTATATCCAGCACAATCTACAACATAATTGACTTCAATAGGTTGATGATGATGATGAAGTTTGAACTTCAAAAGGTTGGATAGAGGTCTACAATTTTGGCAAGAGATTGTATAAGTTCTTTGCAACTGGGGCCAAGCCTTTTGCTGGGCGCAACTTCACTTTGTTCTGCTATTGAGATTTCCTTAAGGAAAACTCTGATATTTATCTTCACCGAGGATTGAATTTGAACAAAAACTAACGAAGCTCCTAAAACATATGTTTGCTACATATGCATACATGATATCTGAAAGTGCCTTTAGTCATATCAGCTGCTACATCTTGTAGCAAGTATCGTTTACATGATGTTAATAGCTAGTTTCTCTTTAGAAGCTTCGTGATCTAGTCTCAAATGAAATCCTTTATCTCGTATATAACGAATCTTAACATTTTTTATAACTATTTCCAGGACCTAATCCTCCGCATGCTGGAGTACGACCCCAAACAACGCGTAACGCCGTATTACGCGTTACAACATAATTTCTTTAAGCGGACCGCGGACGAGTCCACCAACACACAGCAAGCACAGTCGCATCACCAACACGGTTAGTTCTACTTTGTTATTTACAAATTGCTTGAAAACTAATGATTCTTGAATATTCTCTATTATACACAGTTTTCTCTACAAAGATTCTAACATAGTAAAAAAAAAAACTATCGTTATCCATGTATAGCTTTGCTAACTCCTGCTAAAAGATGCAAAAGAATAATTATTTCTTTTTTTCTTTGAATTTATTTCTATAAAATCATAACAGGATAGCCCATACTTCATTAGATATTCGATGAAAGATATTAACTAGGGAAGTATAAACCTCACAAGCAATATAAGATGTGCAATACAAGGGAAATATTAATTCATCACATTGAAAGTCCCTCAGCGAATCTCTTGCAATATTATTAATGGTGCTTATAATTAACTCAACTATCACAATCATATTATATTTCTTACACCATCATAGTAGTCTAAGTCTAAACTGATCATTTCAAGCTTATGTCGTGATTTGCTAACATAAACGCTTCACCATTTCATTTTAAGTGATTAAACTAAGTCTCAAGGATGCCCTGTGTATGAAACAATAATAAATTTGTGGAAGTTACCCTGTTGTCAAACTAACTCAATCTTTATAGGTATTTTTTATAAGTTAGGAATAATGGCAACATAAAAATGTCAAGAAGTATTGCCACCGCTAAAATTCTTCATTCACAAATAAGAATTCTTACTCTTGTGACTAAAAAATAGAAATTAATCAAACAAATTGAATCAGAAAATCATTGTACTTGCATGAATATACATAAAGCTAAAACCTGGCTGGTTTTGTCTGCCTCTCTTTATAATGCAAACATAATTTTTTTAAGTACACTGATTCATTTGTTGTTCCAGTTTTTTGTCTGAGAGACAGCATTCCTAAAAGTTAATCAATAATTTTAGTTGTGGCACAAGTCTTCTCATAAAAATAATGCCCAGTAACTTCCATCTTGCGTGTACATTGTTAATGTTGACTATGTTGTGGCGGCAGATGGCCCGTCGGACCCGCGATGACTAGAGCGGTCCGGCGGCCCCGGCCCGCGACACTAGCGCCGCCACACTAGTGCCTAACGATATCGTGCCAGGTCTGCCCTCACTCTACTCACTATCGGAATGTTATGCGCTCCGTAGCATGCGAGCATGTGGTTCACGCATGGCTTATGTGTATCTGCGATCTGCGGCCTCCGTTTAACATTTAAATAATAAAAAAAAAACTGAGATTTCGACCAGTCAGAAAGAGATTTTCACTTACTGGCATATGATCAAAACATGCACAGACGACAGCATATCAAGCTACTACTATCTGTCACATTTCATCATTAGATTTTCAACTTTAAAGCTATATTTTAAGGCTCAAGGTTGAGTGGGAATATTTGAACCTAACCAAACTAACGTCTAACCAAATAGTATTGAGTCGGTACAGCTTTTATTGTACCTTTAACTTGCGCTATGCCACAGGTAATTAAATCAAAGTTTAACACTTTGATTTAATTATATGTAGCATAGCTTCGAGCTTATATATAGCAATGTTAACAAAGGTTTGCCGCAGATCAGGATTTGTTTGTTTTTTATGTTTTACATATCTACCTTTTATCTATTTATGACTAACAAATAATATAATCGTCTATCGTATTATATCTATTATTTTCTAGTTTTACGGCAACACCCTACTTTTCACTTCCATAAACTTGTGAATGTCCTTTTTCATATGTCAACACACGCCGAGTGCGCTCTAGCGGTGCACCGCCGGCGATAGATTTCTGTTTCACCAACCAAGCCATGCAACCGAATGATATGTTTTAGGTGATTTGTAGTACAATTAAAATGCAGGCTATATACTATACAGATACTTGTTAATATTTAATACTTATATTTCACAATTAACTGCTACAAGGATCTTTTGTCGCCGGAATGGCGTTGACAGTTGTGGACAAAACAAAATGGTGGCGTTAGTTCCCATTTTCGCCACACGCCAATTTATCTTTGTAACGTTGTAATGTTGTAATGCAACCTGGAAGATATCTGAATGTGAGGTAGTATCACGAGCAAGCATCTGTACAGTAGGTAGACTGCGGTAGAGTGCAGAAGTGCAGTGAGTAAGTTTTGTATGTTGCACAGTGGGCGCGCGCGTGTGGGGCGTGGGCGCGGCGGGCGCAGCCGAGCGTATGGACGTGGAGGCGCGCCGCTCGGCCGAGCTGCTGGCGCCCGTGTGTCCGCTGGCGCACAGCCCCGTGGCCATCCACTAGCCGCGCGGGCCGGGCCAGAGGCCGCAGGGCCACGCGCGCCCCCGGCGGCCGGCCCAGTGGCCGCGGGGCCGCGCGGGCCCCCGGCAGTCGGGCCAGTGCAGGCCCGGGCGGCCCGTGTGGCCCCACTCCTGGACTGAATCCGATATTTATGATTCTATATTTTTATTTAATACGATAAGTCTGACTGTAAAGAAATATTATGGTGACGATTTGTTACGTTGTACCGTGTATTTGTATTATTTGTTTCTTGATCGCTTCATCGACAGTACTTAGTAAACGTTCCGTGCGATCGCCGACGATCCCGTTCAACGCATCCGGACGCATCGAGGGCAGAGCTAGGTTTTTTTATTGTTACGCGATGCATATCAAGGACGCAATATGGTAGAAAATAAATATTGTATATAAAATTTAGGAAACCGACTAATCGATACAGACTGCGACATAAACTGGATAATCTATAGTTTAGTTACGATCTATGCTAGTTAGGCTTTCGTTCGGTTTTTATTATCGCAAGCTTTATATTCTTAAAGTGTCGGCAACTGATGACTGAAATTCAAAGGGCCAATGAGAATTTGTTTATACAAACAAGAAATAGATTAAGTATTTTTGTTAATGCACAAATTGATTCGACTCGACACAATTACACATACACACTTAAATTATTTTATCAAAACTATGCCCTCGCATTTCAGAGTTGTTGTATAGGTAATGTAAAAATGTTTTTTGTTCCAATGTTACTTGTGATTTAAGTCTCAAGTGTTTCATTTAATGCGTATAGGTTACGACCCATTGAAATATTCAGACGATGTGTAAAAACAGAGAATAGTGTATAGGTAATTCTATAAAACACAAATTGTACTTCTAGGTTATGAGAAATGTTGAAACATATATAAAAAAATTTGGGTATTTCAGATAAGAGTTAATAAATTGAATTAAACTGACTTGTTCAACCTTTTTGGATTTGAATCTACAATAGACTAACCTCATTGCAACAGACTGGTTGAAACTTTCTAAACGGAGATATTTTGTATAGCATACACTGAATCACTGCCTTATTGTGCCGGAACTTTTTATGTGTAAGGCCCGCTACTAATTAACGACTTTTTGGTCGCTCGATATTAAATAATCAAATTATTGTCTATGTTTGGTTATTGATTTTGTTGACTTTCCTTTGTGAATGATCTTAAATTGTATTTAAGATTGGCAAGAATGTGGATACACACATTCTAGATAAAGGTTAGCAAATATGATGTATAATATGAGGAATGGGTGATGATGTTATCTCAAATTGTAGATACTACGTATGTGTACAGTTGTCCATTGACGAGAAAGATCTTGTTAGTAGCGGTCCCGGGGCATGGCTCCTTTATTCTGAGCAAGTCGTGATATAGTAAAATTTTTATGTTGAATTATTTTTAGTTAAAAATTGACTGAAGTGACCTCTGTTCAGAATAAAGTAGCTATATATGACGAATTGCAACTGATAGCAAATTATTTCTTATCGCAAAATATTGTTGCGAGTTTTTATAAAAAAAAACTTCCTTAAACGGATTTATTTATTTTTAAACAAAACACATGTATGGTACAGCTATTTGTTAACATGAAGCATTAAAGTATTTTTCTATCTTTCATTTATCTAATAATATTCGTTTGATTGTAGATTTGAATCTATTTCTAATCTTGCTGTTCTGTATTATAAATTTTTCAAATATCTGTATAATATTTACTGTAATACTTTTCTGCTTCATGAGATATAGGGTTGTTAGAAAGAGTATAAGGAATAAGTATGGGGTACACGTTTTATTTGATTATGATAGAGCAATAACGAAGTAATCGACAGGCAGGTTTCCAAATGTATGTAAAATGATAAAATTGTGTTCATCAAGTGTACCTAATTGTAATATACATTATAATTGTTTTAATATTTTAGTTCCTTTTAACTTGATAACTATGCTAAAATAGATGCTGTATCCACCGTATAATATACAGTTATATGGTTTACTCACTGTAACACTTGTGTATAAATTAAGACAATGTTAATTTAATTTTGTGACATACCTACCTTGTTATGGTACCAAGTTCAGGAAATCTGCCAGGACAATGTTTATATATGACAAACTAGTCGGGATGTTAAGTGATAACGAACACGTAAAACACCAACCTTTGATATAGTTCTAACTAAATCCATTACTCAAGGATGGCCCTAGATGTTTGCGCTTGAGTATGTAATATACTATACTATTTATTTGTACTGTGACAGTATGGGATTATATGGAATGTGTGAGTTGGCATGTGGTGGTGCGCGAAGCGATGAGCTAAAATGTTTATTTCCTATCGGATTGTCAGTTCGCAGGCACTGTAACAATAAAAGGATAGAGCTTTATGTCACTAAGTTTTGTATTTTAAATCAATAAACGATAGCAATTGACTGCACTATTTTTATTTACCTTAATTTTTTCTTGAAGTGGAAAGGATTTCTTCCTCTGTGGTGGACCGTCATCTAGCGAGGCAAATACAAATATTCGCAAACGCAGCATGTGCATTGATTCTGCTGAAGAATTGTTTGTAGGAGGGGAACTCGAAAGGGCTAGTGAAAAATATTAGGATGGATAAACTGTGAATAGAATAGCTGTGAGGTGAAATAGATAAAAGGGCACAGAGTGGCTAACTGGAGACTCTAATTTGGTCAAAAATGATCTCCCAAAGCCTGCCAAACTACTCTACGCTTGTGGCCACAAGCGTAGAGTAGTCAGCTTGCCGGTATTCTATAGGATGCATTTTGGAAGGTGTGCGCGGGAATTGCATGATTTAATTAATTTCACCATCTCCGTCCCATCATCGGCGACCCGTCGTACCGTCGTACGGCAAGTATCCACCCTTACGTTGTTGACACCACTATGTCTTTTTTTACCGCGTACATCCGGCCCCCGAAATGTCATTTCTAATTGGTGACGTAGCGACAAACGGGCAAAGCTGGGTACGTATCCAATGTCCCTTATGAAATGCATGAGGAGTGGAGAAATATTCCCAACTATTAGGATAATCCCAGAGCGCGAAAGATGGGCACACACAATGACTGTGGCGAGCTGTCTTGCTGTTTGTTACCTATGCCTAAAAATGCCGACTTAATGTTATAAGCTGATAAAGCCTGGTTTCTTCTATTTTCCAAAAAAATTGGGTAGATTCATTTTGCTACACTTATTAGCCTTTGCTACCCGGGATTTAGGAATTGTATTCCTGAGCGACGTCAAATATGTATTCAAAAATATATTCAGACGATGTCCCGAATATTAGCTAATTTTTCAATAAGCTATTGCTGAAAGAAGTGATTGGTGGAACTGGGTGTAACAGATCGCCAGAGCTCATCTTAAAAAACGGTGCTGGCTTGTGATGCCACGCCACGCCTACGCCTGCTTAGGGCGAAATAAGAAGTACATAGAATAGCTCCCACATAAGTCTTCTGAGGAGCATTGGACGTATGTGAAGTTGATTACAGTCGATTCAGTATCAATTCCAGTGGTATACTTTCTTTTGGTGGTTAGCATGCATCTGATTTTCGAGTGGCGACCATGCACCGGAAGACGTAGCGTGGGTAGGCACCCGAAAAGGTGGACCGACGTCCTGGTAAAGGTCGCGAGAAACCGCTGGATGCGAGAGGCGCAGGATCGGTCGTCGTGGAGACCCTTGGAGGAGGCCTATGCCCAGCAGTGGACGTCTTTCGGCTGAATTGATGAGGATGATGTATCGCAGAATGGTTTTGCGAACGGTCATTCTAATGTTGACTTGATGAGTAAATGGATATTTTTTTTATTTGTCTCAGCAGGCTCTACATGAACGACGGTGTAGCTAGTAAAATTTTTTGAGTGAGTAATCTTTGTGACAAACAGTCCTGGGACAAACAGTCCAACTAGGTAAGTCCAACTTCGAAAAAGAGGTGTCTCGTCGAATCCAGCTCGGCTGGGCAGCGTTCGGGAAGCTACGATACATCTTCTCGTCGTCCAAGATACCACAGTGTCTTAAGACTAAAGTCTTTGACCAGTGTGTGTTGCCAGTGATGACTTACGGAACTGAAACGTGGTCGCTCACAATGGGCCTCATACGAAGGCTCAGAGTCACACAAAGGGCAATGGAAAGAGCTATGCTCGGAGTTTATCTGCGTGAACGAATCAGAAATGAGGAGATCCGCAGAAGAACCAAAGTCACCGACATAGCTCTGCGAGTCGCTAATCTTAAGGGGCAGTGGGCAGGGCACATTGCTCGTAGAACCGATGGCCGGTGGGGCAGTAAGGTTTTGAAGTGGCGGCCACGTACTGGAAGATGCAGCGTAGGGAGGCCTCCAACAAGGTGGACCGATGACCTAGAGAAGGTCGCGGGAAGCCGATGGGTGCGGGCAGCACAAGACCGGTCAGCGTGGAAAGCCTTGGGGGAGGCCTTTGTACAGCAGTGGACATCCATAGGCTGAAGAGGAAGAATCTTTGTGCATTATAGTCGGACAAGGTTTTTTAGCAATTACACCGTACATTTTGTCGGTGTCTACTGTGTGTTTTATTGAAAAGTTAGACATCAGTCCTCATTTATACTTTTTTTTTTATTAATTATAAACTAGCGCTTGACCGCAATCCCGCCTGATGGTAAGCAGTGAGGCGATCGTTGATGGTAAAGCGTGCTAGTTTACTAAGAGCCTATTCACTCAGAAAAACTGAGCGAATAGGAAGGAAGACGGCAGTTCAGCGAGGTGATGCAATGTTAAACCTAACAACAAGACCAACGATGCTGCGCCAAAGGGAGATTGATCTGAAGACCCTCCACGACAAAACTCCCCCCCCCCCCCCCCCCCCCCAACCCGCCTCTCAGTACGCCCATGTTCAATCCTGTGGGTACATTGATAAAGGTTTGTTTAACATAATGTATAACTACCTTATAAATGAAAAAAGAAAACTAATAACTTTTTAATTAGGCTGAGAATCAGCACTTTTCCAATGCGTTGCATATTACAACAGATATTCCCCCAAAAGGTCCGCCCTTCACCATTTCCTAGGGCTTTCGCTAGGAAATAGTAACACCACAAACTCCCCAGCAGCACAGCAGTCTGATTAATCATCATCATCTCAGCGTATAATCCCGGTTGCATCCGTGGCTTTCGCGTTGGAGCCCCGGGTTCGCCTCTGTTTCTGCTGCTGGCCGCTCAGACTGATCAATATTGAATATAGCCAATTATAATTGATTTAATTCAATATTAGCTATATGAAGTAATTAACTTTATAAGACACAGAGCGTTAAAGAGAATTTGATACCTAAAATACAACAAAATCTAAGTTAAAATACTTTTAAAAAGTATCATTAACCCTTTGCAAGATATAAATTACCCCCAGACCTGATAACAATTAACTTACCTAGATTGTGTCTTTTTCTATCTGTCGTCCTCCGTGGCGCAGCGGTCAACACGCCTGCCTGCGACGTGGATGCCCCGGGTTCAATACCCAGCCAGGTCATGATGGAAAATGATCTTTTCTTGATTGGCCTGGGTCTTGGATGTTTATCTATATTTGTATCTATTATAAATATAGTCTCGTTGAGCTAGTATCCCATAAGACAAGTCTCGAATTTACTTTGGGGCTAGCTCAATCTGTGTGATTAGTCCGTATACAGTATGTTAAGAAAACCCTGTCCGATCCATAAGGATAATAAAGGTTAGGTAAACACATGACCAAATATAATATAAAATTTTACGTAATCATCATAGTACCAATACAAATGAATTTTGAAATAATCTTTTTTTCCCGCGAATTAATTCCAACTTCCCCGAAATTTGGTAATTTAAAAAAAAGTGACAACACCGGTATTATTATGAGCGAATAGCGATGCGACCACGTGCCGCGTGCCCTGCCGTCCGCCGCCCGCAGAAGGGTGCTCAACGCACATTTATTATGTTACCTCTTTTTGCGAAATAATATTTATTATTTTAGGGGGATTTTTTTCTTAAAGTTTAGCCCGGTTTTGTATGCATTAGTAGAATAAGTTATCGATACCTAACAACACCTTCACGGGTCGGACAGGGTTTTCTTAACATACTGTATATTTATCTTTCAACCGTCTACTGCAATATTAAAACTGGGCAACTTTGTGAGACTAAAGTAATACCTATGTATCTTCTTTGAACTGGCTGGTCACGGAAAGTGTAATCTTGAGTAAACAATAGTGAGTTCCAAAGATAACAGATTTTGCTGACCTTAAATTGGAATTAAAAGGAGAAAAGCTGCAACCCCCCCCCCCCCCCCCTCCCCTGGAAATCTCGCAAAACATGTACGAACTCCCCTAATTACTAATCAAAGTATAAACGGGGATTTATACAGTAGGCCTAGTATGAGTTTTCAATACGAAACTCGTTCGATCGTATCGAGCGCGTTTGGCGCTCTCATTGGTTGAGAGTTCTTACGACCTTGAAGCGGGCCAATCGCTGAGTTAAACGCGCTCGATACGATCGAACGAGTTTCGTATTGAAAACTCATACTAGGCCTACAGATTCATTTGCGTCTATTTGCTCTACATACTACACTATAAATACCTAATGTTGCATATAGATGTGGTTGTGTAGTTTGTCAAAATAGACGGGGATGATTTGGCCTTAAAAATCTGACTTGCTCCCCCTAGCGCTGATATGCCCCACCGTAAGCTAAAAGCTGGGGTTCCCATGAGCTTATACCATTTAAATATCTTTGGCAAAAAGTTAGGTTGAAGAAGGTATCACTTATGTACGTAGTGTTGATTTGACCAATGCCAGAAAATTTTATTGATGGAATAATTTTGAATGCTGGAGTTTGTTGGCTTTTTTTTAAAAGACAATCCCCTGTCTTTTCTAATTCTAACGTTCTAAAAGTGTGGAGTCTCAGTCTCAGGCTAATTTTAATACCTAAATGATTTTTTATTTTTTTGTCATTGTCATAAAGTCAATTTTATTCCATGCACAGAAATTATCTGTCAGTTGCAAAATCACTCGACTCGACACTAGTACTGCTGAGTTATTGCTACTAGTAATGATTTATTTTTATCAGATTATTTTGGAGTTTCCTCTAAACTAATTCATGAATATAATTAACAAAAGGTTTGAAGTAGGCATCTGAAATGAATGCAAATTATTCAATAAAACAAAACAAAAGATAAAGTACCTACCATTACTTTGCAAACTTGTTTATTTGTGTGGTTATAAGGACGAATATGAGATAGAAGATTTTCACTATTGTGGAAAGGAAAAATCAAGATATATGTCTATAAACAAATAATATATAATATATTTTTTTATTACGGTCCAAAATTTCGTCCCTCTCACATCCGCTCCGATAGCCGTGATCGTCTAGTGGTTAGGACCCTACGTTGTGGCCGTAGTAACCCAGGTTCGAATCCTGGTCACGGCAGTGTCATACACTGTTACGGCGGAGCTATCATTTTGTATTTGTATTTTTTTTAAATACATTTAGAAATAAATATTTTAGGAATGAATAGTGAATATTTTTTGTTTTTAAATAATTAAAATAAACGTTTCATTCATAATTTATAATAAAATAATTGTTATTTAAAATCCCTCAGAAAAGTTTATAAAAAGTACACTATATTTTTATTAAATTATTGCAATAAAATAACAAATCATTGACTTAATTTGACTACCTATCCATTTTGTTTCCACTTTTTAGTTGACATGAAATTTTTATTACAGCGCCATCTAGGTTTTATTATGCAATAGGTAGTTTACAAAAGTTCACCAGAGTCCATTGACACCAAGCCCCACATGTCTATATTTTGCAAACAGTTCCAATAGATGGCGTAACGGGTATTTGTTTTGGTACAACACGCCGCAGCTGTTCGCTATCACAGAAATCCGTGAGAGAAAAGGAGTGGTGATTAGGTCTGTCTTTGCCTAAAAAATACGTTTTTTCTATGATTCATTAACATTTTGTGACTGGTGACCGCTATATGTGCAAGTTAAAGTTGTTCTACATGGGATATATTGTTCGCAGCGTCGAAAAACATCGCTAAATAGTGTAATTAACGATGTAAACGTTGGATATGACGTTTACTACGGTGTATTTGTGTGTGTGCGTGAGTGACAGCATTGCCGACGACCGTTGAAGCGAATCTTGTAACGGCATAGGTACCTATTGGATGTGAATGCTGTTTTCGGTAAGTTATATTGTTTTGACGATGTTAGACCTAACCTATTTGACTCATGCCTGCGTTGGAGCGCTCTATATAAGTTCGTATACTATATTGTTTGACCTCGATACGCGGCGCGATCTCGTTCGCTATTTCCCTTTGAAAGGCAATTTCTCGCGTTAGTAATTTTTTCTGCACCAACCGCGATGTTTCCGCACGAATGTTCTGTTTGATTAGCTAATTTATAGCTACGTCTGTAACGATGTAAAATAAAAAAAATAAGTGGTAGGTAGGAAGTATAAATCTGAGGGTCTTATCACCTTTAAGTTGTGAGAAATAAGGTTGTTTATTGGTTTTGTTACCGACAGCTGATTTTTTTGTTGTTGCGGGTCGATGAATTATTATTTTTAGGAAGCTGTCTGTCTAGTTTGTTGATTATGAGACTAATATGTTATTAATTAGGTGTTTCCTGTGATGTATTAGGTATAAAGTTTTAACTGTGTGCAGTTGGCTGAATCGAATCGACCCCACACATGTTGAAAATTGATATTCCCTACACTTGTCGGTCTGTCGAACCCGGTAGTCGGTGCGTCGACACCTGCACATTGTAGCTACATACTTAATTAAGAGCAACCATTGAACAATTATAACTGTGTCCGACAAATTAGTTCCAAATTAACATTTATTAGATAACCGAGTGGTTGGAAATACAGTTATACTTCATGCAGTTAGAAGTGATTTTTATTGAAATAGATCGATGTAAAACTTTGCAAAAGATAAAAATTAAATCAGACTGTATTTGAACAAAGAAATTAACAATACAGGTTATGGAAGCCATAACTTCATAGACGTGTTTAGTGACGACATTTTTTATATTTAAATAGGTATCTACCTATTTCATTTCTAGTATTTTTGTTTTAAATTGACAGCATTTAATTCTCGTACTAAATAGCATATTGCTATTAATTTAGTTTCTATCAGATACTGATCGAGAGCCTACTCAAGACAATTATTCATTAACATGCACACGAACAGACATAGACGCGTTACTCATTAAATATTGAGAGGTAGGTTATTTACACGAGCAATTAATAGGTTAATTGATCTTGTACCTCCGGATTTACATCGATGTATCAATAAACTAATGCGTCGTAATATTCCTAAATGATCTACGTATGTTCTAACAAGCAAGAAGTCCAAACAGGTTCTTGATGCACGACGAAATTTCGATGATGGCATTGCTAAATATTTGATCATATCTCACTATAGAATATAACTAGTTTGATTTGAGTTGGTATAAAGTATTTTTTGCACTATTGTGAGATAACCCTCAAAACATTGTGAGGAAACCGGTATATTCTAGAATCAAATGTTCGAAAATCAAATATGTATCGTCTATGGTCTATGACTCTGGCTTAGACAACAAATCAACTTTGTATTGTATATAGTTTGGCAGTTTTGCATGTTAAGAGTGATATTATTATTATTATTTTTCTCCTGTATTATCATTGTAATATTTATTTTTTATGGTATTTAGTTGTCAAGTGCGTTTTGTTTGTGCGGAATAAAAACGATTTCTTTCTTTCTTTCTTTCAAATACCTATGTGACATCTACCCACCTGGCACTGCGACCACTTCACTTCACCTGTTGCCATCAATTTAGCAATAGGTCTGGTAATGACAGGTGGCAGGTGCTGAGTTAAACATGGTACCCTCAAATGTGTAATTTACATTCAGTTGAACTTGGTCACCCTTCAATAAATATGGATCTACGTTTTTGTATTTCTAGCTAGTTATTAACCTTAGATAGTCATGGTGGCCTCGTGGTTAAAACAACAGCCTCTCAAATATAAGTGTTCGATTCCAGGTCAGCCAAGTACCAATGTAACTTTTCTAAACTATACCTATGTACTTTCATAGTATATCTTGGACACCGAAGGAAAACGACTTGAGGAAACCTGGACTTTTAGTCTGAAATCGCCAACCCGCATTGAGCAAGGGTGTTGATTAGGCTCAATCCTTCTCTGTATGATAGGAGACCTGTGCCCAGCAGTGGGACGATAAAAAGGTTGATGATTTTTAGCCTTCACGTTTTAATGTTGAAGAGTATTATTAATAATATGTTGATAACCCTCGTCTTTATTACGTCACTACAGTTCTTCAAATATAAAAAGTCCAATTTGACACTTCAACTTACTGAAGAATAGGGATTGGGTTAAAAAAAATCGATTACTACAATATCCGATTTATACGAGATATTGATTTCATTTTTTTGTAATTTGTAGCGCGCTTTACCATCAACGATCGCATCACTGCTTACCATCAGGCGGGATAGCGGTCAAGCGCTAGTTTATAATAAAAAAAATTAAAGTTACAGATTTATTTATTTTATGACTGTAAATGTCTGAGTTTTAGATGAAAGAAATTCTCAAAATCTTTAGTTCCATCCAAACCTAAGCAACATTACATACAATGTTAAATATTGTAAATTTTGCTTTATAATACATTATTGATTTAGAGTTTCGTAATTTTAACAGAGATGACAATATATTAAAATTTTTCTTTCTTTGTTCGATATATAAGTGTTTTGAGGGTAAATAAATGAAAAAAAGTAATTAAATAATACAGGACCCTTTCATTGAAAACGATCGTTATTACTAAGTTCGATTATTCGGTCATTTTTGACAATTATTAGTATACAAGTAAATTTGAAGAGTCGCAACACTACGGTAGGTACAGTAGGTACCTTACTAGGTGACTTTGACACGACGTCGAGAAAAATACTATTTATTGTCTACATTGGTTATATTGCTTTGTTTAAAAAAAAAATGTAAATTAAGTGATTAAGAACTGTGCAGTTTGTGATAAAATAAAAATAACTTTAAATTTACGTGGTTTTGCGGAAGAAATAAATGTCAATTTTTGAGTTACGCATGTACAAAGTTGTGTCGTCCTGAAAAGTATGAAACGTCAAATTGCACTTCTTATATTTGAAGAACTGTAGGCGCGCTATAGGGGTATATAGTTTCACTATACCTCTATGTGGCGCGCCTTAATTTCACCAGCATAAGGTTCGGTTCTGTGGAAATATCGCTAAAAAAGTCAGAATCCCATGTGTTTATCCTGGTAATAAACAATCTTTGTGTCGAACCAGGCTTATCCCAAACCCAGTTCTGGTGTGAAATAGTAATATTTATAATTAATCATTTTTATAATTTATCATTCATACGAACTTTTGTAGTTTTAATATTAGGCGGTAGAAGATAGGCCTTGTGTCTGACGCTTCTATCTACAAAATTTTCCATCTAAATAAATATTATAAGGATTTGATTTTTTTTTTCCATATATTATTAAGCTTGGGGGCTAAAATGATAGTATTTTAATGTTTGGCACACGGTTTGACCATGACTTGGAGAAGAACATAGAAAATAATTCTGCATCCCAGATGAAATCGCGGGAGTCATCAGAAGTGGAATTGGGCTGTATCCTAAGAAATAATTTAATGTCCATCAGATAGATTTATAAAAAATATTGAACACGTATTTTTTCTTTCATTCAAATATTTAGGAAGATATATTGATTTGACATGACGCATGACGTCACGCCGTGGTACAAAATATACCACGGCGTGACGTAATTAGCCCCCACTCTGTAACTTAATACGCTATATCTCAGTAGTTTTTGGTAATTTCGACGAAATAATAAATACGGGTCTTAATTTTTTTTATTATCTATGTATAAGACGGACTAATTATTTGTTTGATGTTCACACCTTGGATACACCCCTATTCTATTTAATATCACATCATAAAAGCTTAGGTGTAGTGAGCGTGGAGTGAGCTGGTATTCCAACTAATGATAAGATAAGCTTTTTTTAAAATATAAACTAGTGCTTGACCGCAATCCTGCCTGATGGTAAGCAGTGATGCAATCGTTGATGGTAAAGCGCGTTAGTTTATTAAGAGCCTATTTTCACTCTAGCCGTCTAAATTGTAGTCCAAATTGTTCCACTCCCTCAATGTACACGGTATAAAAACCCGTCGTACGACGGGTCGTCCAATGATGGAACGGAGATAGGCGAATTAAATCATGAAATTCCCTCGCACACTCTCCAAAATGTCCATCCTATAGAACATCGACTGGCTGATTACTCTTCGCCTTTGCTCCAGGCTTAGGAGATCGTTTTGAGCTAAATCTGGGTTGCCAATTAGCCTCTCCGCACGTCTTTCCACTGAATCCAAAGTAGCCAGGTGGCATTTTGCATCACCAGCCCGAATATGGCTGCAGGACTCCATATACGCTCGTTCTATAAACAGAATAATAGTTTGCAGAGAAATAAGCTGTCATTTTAACTAATGCTAGGGATTGATACTATTGACAGCTCATTCTAAGGTCATTCCACTCAACTTTTCACGTTGAGATTTTCTAGGAATTGATTGCCAGTACCTACGCCAGTGTTGGGTTCTAATTATCACTCTAATTAACCACTTCCAAAATGTATGAGATTATAATGTGGGCATCCTCTTCAAGAAAGAGGACACAGCTCTGCTAACACAGTAACAAAGAAGTAAGTACAGCAGCTATGCAAGTATAACAAAGCCACGTCTCATCCTATTGTCCATAAAGAAAGCTAAGCATAATTTACTGCGTTTAAATTGTAAATGTATGAAGGCTATAAGGTCGATGCTCTTAGAACAACAGAGGGGCCATCGCGCTAAAATAATTCAACCAAAACACAATTGCATCTCAACCAAACCAAACCTTTACTTATCTTTTGTATCGCCCTAACCTTTTGACAGATAGATCAACCATAACCTGATCACAATTGGAACCGCTGTCAAATGGAAAAGTTGAAACAAAGCTAACTTTTTCTGTGCCATTTGACAAACTTACGTCTAAACGATTGGATTTACTTATATTTTATTTAGTTTTATATCTGACGAAATGTATCACATACATTAATTTTACTTCAATCGAAGTTAAAAATTTAGCGCGATGAAACTATATCACCACTTTAACTGAATTAGATATGAACAAGAGTTTAACTTCTACTGTTTAATTTGCCGCGATTACCCCCAAAATTCTTATGTTTGCTATTGTAAGGCCATAAATTAATAGTCTATTAATGTCTAGTATAGTATGCTATATCCCATCTGTTTCTATTTCAAATATATCCCCCCCCGCTCCCGCAATAAACGTGGCCCTGTTTAACGTAGATCCACATCAAAACGAAAGGAAACTGTTTGTATTATAAAACAATTGGTTCATCAACATTAAAATACATCTCAAAAAGTTATCTACTATTAAAGTATTTAGTATCCTTAAAATGCAAATCCTCCAAATTATATGATTCATGAAGTGCACCCGCCCAACTTCTATTTAAAACAGATTTCTATTTAATTTCTAATATGATTATATGACTAAGCTTATAGCTCTTACATTTGGTTCCTCCCAATCGCATGGAAAACCACGATTTTGGTCGCAAGTTGCATTCAACGAAACTAGTTTATTAGAATTCCAACCAACGTTTTGCATTTACGATCACTATTAACTGTTTTAAATAACTTCGATGCCGTTATTTATTTCCAGTTAGTTCGGAGTTTTTATTGCACCATGCACTGCACCGTGCAATTATCTAAATTGTGTAGGTTTACTATCGATATACACACTTGAAAAACTAGTAGGCGGCCAGTATAGGCGTAATTAATGCTTGTAATAATTTTATGATTTATTCACTACTTTACCAACCAAAATCCAATTAAAAGCGCCTATTTTTGTTACATTACATAAGTCAACTACGGTCTCTTTTCCGTCTTAAACCAGAGGAAAAGAATAAAAACATATACTGGCTGAAACTTCAAATAGTGACATTTAACAAAATTCAAAGCAAGATAAAAGTAACCAAAAATATATTTCGTCTTCATTTTTTCTAAAAACGGCAAAATTTTACGTTCCGAGACTAAACGTGTTCCAAATATCTTTAAAGGTGTTAAAAGGTTGTTCAAAAGACTAACAGTGACTATGACAACTAAGAGACCGCCTTTCAGGAAACCCCGTGAATTAGGTGAGAAAGTTGTAGACTTACCAGAGGTGGCATTAGCTGCTATTGCTTCATATAAGAAACAAAAAGAAATAGCCGATTTCATAAATTTCCTACTAGGAGCATTAGACAGAAACTCCAACTGGCTGAATACCATCGTGGGAAGGCAGAGCAACTTCAGATGCGCATTAATGGTCGGAGCCGGCCCAAATCGTTTTCAACTCCAAGAAACTATTTACCCCTCGGGGGGCAGCGACATTAAACTAGAAGTTGAATTGAAAGACTCCGAAGATCATGACAAAATTGCTATCGCTGCTTTAGTCAAACTTACCAATATAGAATTGGAACAGCTTCTGAAGTACATTAAGACTCGCTTATGTGACAACACTCTGCTGCGCGAAGACCTCCTGAAAGGCAAAGCGTTGGGCGTAAGTTTTGCCGTCCTGAGACCCTTTTCCGATAAACAATATCGTGTGATGGAGAGGATTGTTATCGGGAGTTCCATGAAATGTATCGTTCCCCCGATTATTAAAAAACGTCGACGGGAAGAGAAATTGTTAAATGGACCTCCTTTTAAAAAGACCAGAAAAGTCACATAGTAGACAGAATTATAGTTTCAGGCTTAAAACATTTTTGAACAAAATGGACAGCCGTTATGGTGTACCGCAGGTCATGTAGCATGTAATAGCAGCAATTTGGGGCGACTGTAAAATGCGAAGCTCACAGTAAATTATACTCATTTTTGCAATGATCGTTTCCGATTACCTATGATGGATGAGGGCGCATTTGTGGCGAAATGGCTACTACATTTTGACGGATATTCATTTCTTTGTACCCATGTAATAGCCTTGTTATTCCAGAAATAAATTCAATCAAAACTCTGGCCTTGTTGTATTATTTTACAGGTTGGGGCTTTACACCTGATGGGTGAATTAATTGATAGATCTATTAGTTATTATTATGTTAACGTAAAATGTTTACGAAGGAAGTTGAAAAGTAAAAAAGGAAAGCTTACTTAATTAGATTCTGGTGTTCCCTTTCGTTAAACTGTGATCGTTTTTCTTCCCTCGACGGAGCGCGTCCGACTTACAAAGATCAATATCAGTGGAATCAGGGCACCGTGCGCGGGCTAACTTATAGCCACAAATCCTTCCGCCAATAACTTATTACAATAGCACTCGGCGTTACGCAACTGAAGAGTGAAACAATAGTTTTTCCCACTTCGTGTGAGCTTCCGAAAATGGTTAGTTGGGAAAGTTTTCGATCTGCTTATCGGCGAGCATAAATCAATTTGAATCATGGAGGCTGAGTATAAGTTGGGTCGCTTCTGAGCCCTTTTTCTAACTTGGGACCGAGCATACGGATTAAGGGAAGCCTGACCGTTGCGTAATTGGCGTAATAGTTGTGTGATTTATCTTATCTCCGTATTTTTATGGTATCTCATATTTACAAGAGGAAATAATGACTTTCATCGAAGACTTCCAAAGGTATTTTAATATATGTATTTTCATAGTTTTGTTAATACGCTATTGAAATAAGGGCAACAAGGTCATAAACTAAAGTAAAGCTGTAATTATATTAATTGGCGTAGGTAACAATTAAGTCAATAAATTATATGTAGTAAAAAACTTAATAACTCGTAATTAACTCCCAGCTTGTTAAAAAGAAAACGGTGCGCCAGCACCGCATGACCAAGAAAAATGTGTCTACATAATGTGTCTTTACTCGTTATCTTCAATACGACTACATATGTTATGCAATTCCAATTAATTAATGTAGTTATTGCCCATGAGCTTCCTCGTCAAGGCTTATAAAAGTACTACCATTGAAAAATGAAGAAGAAACACTAACCACCATTATCCACATCCCGACTTCAGCCACTGCTGGCTGATGTGCCTCTTTCTTTTCGTGTGCTATTTACCATGCTCCTGTACTAGCCTCATCCTGGTTTTGGCTACGATGGCAATAATGTAGTTTTCACCGGCGGACGACTGACATCTCGCCTTCTAGTTCTTTGACGCCAATCTGTCGCAACCTTACTCTACCTGTCTTCACTGCACCTTACCAGGTGTCCTGCCAAAGTCCATTTCAGTTCTATAATACGCTTTCCGATATCGAAGACCTTCGTACATCTCAGTATCTTTCTACACATAAACATAGTCTATATAAATAGTTTCGAGTTAGGACTTGAGCGAAACGAACCGTTAAGAAAAGATCTTAAAAGCATCCTTTGTTCTCAATATTTATGAAATGTCGTGTTGCTATGGAGAATCGAGTTTGGGATACAAGAAGGAATTTTAGCTTGTAATGTCTTTTATTGAAATTTTGGGGGAGATGGTGTCTTTAGAAAGGTTTTATTGCATCTGTCAGTATTCTTTTTTTAAATATTGGTTTGTTTACTTACAGCAATATGTTCCGTGATTATGTTTGCCAAGTAGGCTGGCTGTTCTTTGTAGGAAACGACATTTGCTGAGTGAAACTACCAAAATGAAGTGTTAGGGGGTGTCTGTTTGTCGAAGAACTGGCCGATGGGGCAAACGTGTCCGCGATTGGAGACCGTGGATCGGCAGGCGTTGTGTTGGAAGCTCCACAGCTAGATGGAACGACGACCTAAAAAAGGTGGCTGGGATCCGATACGGAAGGCAGAGGACAGGGTGTAGTGGCGCAACCTAAGAGAGGCTTATGTTCAGCAGTAGACAACGATAGGCTAAGTTGATAGATGGCGAAGATAATGAATATCGACGAAGGCTGGTTGCTTTCAGCATAAGAAAATCTCTTACCCTGAAACAGAACACTCTTCAACAATGCTACTATAATTATTTATTTACCTGGCATTTTCCCCAAAGCACACAAAAATAAAAATGTCTAGAAAATAAATACAAAAATGTGTGCAATTGTTGAAAGCGTTTCTTCAAGCGGGTCCCGAGAGCGACATATTACATTTGGAGTGTCGTCACAAGTGTCCGGAACAAATGTCGAGTGTCGCCATGTCTTTTAGTAACATGATGCACTGTTTCAATGATATACGAATTTAGGAACATATTTCTGTATGAGACTTATATTTTGAAGGGGGATGAGAAATGGTATTTTAAAAGGTTGCTGTTTTTGACACATTAAAGACTTCTTAATGTTACAGTTTTCACTAATACCATTTACTCAATAATAGTACAGTTTATAGTTTTTGATCACGGCTTTGCCCAAGTGGGTGTCGGTAAATTGTCACACGGGAACTTGCTACCTACCGAAACAAAAGCAGATTATGTCTTTCTCGGGGATGCCATCTATCTTCTGAATGCCAAATTTTATCGAATTTCATTCTAATAGTTTAGGCGTGAAAAAGTGACATGAAGATAGAATTTTTTTCTTTTGAATTAGCTGACGTATATTTGTTATTCTTTCACAAATAAACTACAGAACGGATTTTGGTGAAATTTAGCATACAGATGGTCTACATATAAGCAGTTAAACATATATGATAGTTTTTATTTGAATATGTATTCCAACGGGATTGAAATATATACAGGTGAAACTATGGGGCGTAGCTATTTTATAATAATAAAGATTTTTAAAGTATTGCCTAATTTTTTACAGTAACGTAGATATCTATACTATACTACTCTTTAAAATACTTACTTAATCCTTTAGTTACATTGAATTTTCTCGGTGGTAGGCAGAAGTTACCACCCACCAGACAAAGCCTTGCCGCCAAGCGATTTGTCGTGTTCCGGCATGATGTCTGGTGAAGCCGTACGGAGGACGGGTCTGAGCAGTTGTGTTGCGATGTGTGCAGGGTACGATGCGCCTAATGTTGTTGTGTTGGGCTGTTGGTCGTGGAGGGTCTTCAGATCATTCTCCCTTTGGCGCAGCCTCGTTGGTTTAACATTGCATCACCTCGCTCAACTGCCGTCTTCCTTCCTATGCGCTCAGTTTTTCTGAGTGAATAGACTCTTAATAAACTAGCGCGTTTTACCATCAACGATCGCACCACTGCTTACCATCAGGCGGGATTGCGGTCAAGCGCTAGTTTAAATTATTAAAAAAAAAAAAAAAGAATTCCATGGCATAAACAAACTCTCACAGCCAATTTATATGAAAAATGTAAAATACGCTTCTGTTCTACAATTAAAGTAGTTAACTCTTTACTCAGTTTTTGCATCTGTTCCGCTCCAAGCAACAAAGGCGAGAAACGAAACGCAAAGAACCGTAATAGTGTTAAAATAATTTATAACACCACTACAATTAACACAATGAATGGCCGAACAATTTGCTGAAGAAAAAATAAAACTAACACAAGACAAAGCACGGCAAATTTAGCGACGTATATATTAAAAATGTAGGACCTCGTACAGTATTAAAAGGAACCCGCAAAGTTTAATACCGAACATCTCACCGACTTAATATAAACCGCCGGTGAAAAGAAACTACGAAATTGTGGAACGAGGTAATAACAATTTTATAAGAACAAATAAATGCATCTACGATACCGCAGAGCATAAAGAACCTTCATAAAATGAAACTGCTTTTAGGGTTAAATTTTTATTTTAAACATAGAAAGGGATTTTGATGGCCCTCCCACGTCGTTGAATCGCGTTATCTTTAGATTTAGGACTCGCGTAATAATAATACGCAGTTGAAATGGTGATTCAGGGTGCCATCTCGCTACTGAGTGGATGTCCTGATTTAGTGGTGACACTCTCATAAATTATTATGATGAAGAAGTGTTATTAATGATTGCCTTTGATGCAAATGAGCCATTCGTTATGCGTCTATTTTGTATCACAGAGTTTTCAACTGTCTGAGTCAAGCAAGAGGGACAGTCTTCGGGAAATGCGTTAAAAACGATTTTTTTTAATAATCATAAACTAGTGCTTGACCGCAATCCCGCCTGATGGTAAGCAGTGATGCAATCGTTGATGGTAAAGCGCGCTAGTTTATTTAGCCTATGCACTAAAAAAAATGTGATTTGGAAGGGAAACGGCAGTTGAGCGAGGTGATGCAATGTTAAACTCAACTACAGGACCAATGATGCTGCACCACAGGGAGATTGATCTGGAGATGCTCCACGACCAAACTTCTGACACAACAACATTTGCCGGAACCGGAACACATCGCAACACAACTGCTCAGACCCGTCCTCCGTGCGGCTTCACCAGACATCATGCCGGAACACGACGAGTCGCTTGGCGTCAAGACTTTATCTGGTGGGTGGTAACCCTTTGATGACTAGTAAAATCTACATCCTGACAGCTTATCAGCGCTTTAATGGACACTGAAGGGAACGCAATAGAAGTTTCCGTAATAATGAAAAAGTGTTAAGTAATAATGAAACCAACAAATCAAACATCCACGTACAGACCAATTTAAAATCGATGATCCATAATTCCCTTAATTTGTTTATTACACATCTATAAGGAGTGTTATTTAAACATCCAATTACAAGTACGTCAAGTTAATGTCCCCTTAGTGACACCTTTGCATTTAATGGCCATACTAATTTAACAATAATGGTTGTTAGTGCAGGCCTTCCGGCAGTGTTTGAGTAAATAATTTGGTGACTGATTTCCAAGCTATGTTTTTTGATGAGGTAAGTATAGGCTAGACGACATAATTCCTCCTGGGGGCGTCGTTTACGTGTTGATGATGATAATAGTATTACAATATAACTAAAACTTTTTATTTTCTTTGACGAAAACAGTTACACTAATGGAGCGTGTGAAAGTTTAGACTTTCATTGCCATTTGTTATCGGCGTCACTATTTCCTGCTAAATACAATATGTTAAGAAAACCCTGTCCGACCCATAAGGATAATAAAGGTTAGGTAAACATATGACCAAATATAATATAAAATTTTACGTAATCACCATAGTACCAATACAAATTAATTTTGAAATAATCTTTTTTTCCCGCGAATTAATTCCAACTTCCCCGAAATTTGGTAATTTTTAAAAAAGTGACAACACCGGTATTATTATGAGCGAATAGCGATGCGACCACGTGCCGCGTGCCCTGCCGCTCGCCGCCCGCGGAAGTGTGGTTAACGCACATTTATTAAGTTACCTCTTTTTGCGAAATAATATTTATTTTTTTAGGGGGATTTTTTTTTTAAGTTTAGCCCGGTTTTGTATACATTAATCGAATCAGTTATCGATACCTAACAACACCTTCACGGGTCGGACAGGGTTTTCTTAACATACTGTGTAAGCAAAACGCTTTGATATGTAACGCTGTTTCGTGCCACATATGGAAAAGCTTCGAATTTTGACACGACATCCGTTCCTTGTAAGCTTAAGTATAATGTTCCCACTTCTGGGACAGAAGCCTCTTCGCAGTGGGAGGGATAATCCACCAAGTAGGCCCAGTGCGGATTGGTAGATGTCTCTTGTTTTCGAATTTTCGGTTCTAAATCTTCGGGCTTTTTTATGTTTGTTTCTTTCACCATATTGAGATCTTTTTTTTTAAAACATACTAGGTATTGCTCCTGTATCATATGTGCATTCACAAAGAATTAAACTCACACACTCAAACAGTCAGACACGGAAATACAACCTGTAGGTCATAAAAAAAATACAGGCTATGCCTAGTTCGGCTAAACTCTATATTTTTAATTGAAATTGTTGCCACATGTCATGTGTAGTAAGTACTAAGCTTTTGGAAATAAACTATTATTATTTGTTCCGTGGGGGACCAAACCCGCGAGACAGAGCAGAAATCGATCGCTCAGCCATTACACCAAATGTATATGCATTGATGATGACATTTTATACAAAGTAAATCCTGATTGGGTGCGACCATGGCTTTTGACTCGTAAGTTGCGGCCTTCACCATTGTTCCACTACTAGTCATATAAAATGCGATTCTAATAGAGCGAGACTAAACTATTAACAAAATCGATAGACATACATATTTTCTCATACTTTCCTCGACTATCCTATGTAATAAATAAACACTTCGCTAGATCCTCTCGGATGATTGATAAAAGTTGTGTGGGTAGGTAAAAAGCAGGCGACATTCAGCTGTCCCGAGTAATTCATCCACCCCTAGTCCACCTGCTTCCCGCCGTACCTTGCTTTATGAGATAGGCCATAGTTTCATGATTAACGTTTAAGTTGCTATAGCTATGGAACGGTGGTAACGGGATTGCCAGTATTTTTGCCGGATTTTACGTTACGTGGGATCAGTATTTCATAAAAAGTACATTTAAATCTGTTTCTTTGTGGTGTTTATAATAAAGAGCGTTCTAGATAGAAGACTCTTTAAGACTCGAAAAAATACAATTCACAGCCATATGACTCACATTTTTTAAGGTTTTCAAACAAATTCAAACAATGTTTTGGCCTCTCATAACCAAATCCGTAGTTATCGAATGATGTTATATATGATTATTTAAAATAAATTCCGTTTTTCTTCTATCCTTTCTTTTTAGATGTTTTTCATGAAATTTCTAAGCGTTTTTTTGGATCCTAATTTACCCTGTTCCATACAATCCCTTGTACTTATATCTACATTATCCACTGTGTCACACCGTACGCACATTAGGTTTGTATCATTTCGCTCGAGTAAAGTGTAGCTGACATTTTTAGGTAGCATAATAAATTCATCGAAGGATCTACCTTTAAAAGGCCGAACAATTTTATCCGGAGACTGCCCTTCCCCATTTTTGATAAACGAGACGCTTGATCGAACCTCGGTCCGTGAAGGGGTTCTTTTTTGATAATATCTCGTCACAAGACAAATTTATATGTGATATAGGCCTAACTGCCCCCTTTACACGATAAACCCTTGCTTGGATAGGATAGACATATGATAGACGAACGATAAAGCGAAGACTGGATGCTCTCCTAAAGCTACTAAATGAATTTGGTTTTGGACCGTCTATTCTAAACAAGACAGTCGATACGAAAATGATTTGTGATATATTTTGTACCTTTCAATGTTTTAAGACATCATTTTTAAAGGCAATATTTTTCCTTGCCTCAGATAATAAAGTTTCATCTGCATTGCTTCTTAAAGTCTGAACTTACGCCGCACCAACCGATTTATTTTCCATAATAATATGGTACGCTAGTGTATATATATTCACCGACCACAATCCCGTCAGCCATAAAATATCCAAACTTTAAATAGGAAGAAAGATGAGAAAATCGCGGCAGTTTTTCATGGCGGCAATAAATATTATTAGATAAATATGTATCGTTGTCCCGTGTCATGGCGGTGTTTCGTATTTTCGATACAGAGGAATGGGGAGGGAATTCAAATAGTTTGGAGTTAGAGCAAAGGGCTTGAGACTTGGCTTTGTGCCCTCAAAGAAATATTCGCCTTTTATGTTGCATGTCAATGTGTCGTTATGCGTTGTTTTGAAATAATATATATCTTATATTTGACACACGCTCACACATGACTGTGAGTTATAACAAGTATCAGAATCGTGTCGAATATGTTTTCCTTACCGTAAATGTTATTCCTTTGTTTCCGTATACGAGTATGTGCTAAAATAAAACGTTGGATAATGCAAACAACGGTGGCATTAAAATAATTGTAGATTAGTAGGTCTTTTTTTGTACAGTCACGTTTTTAATTAAATAGAATTTATAGGCAGTGAACGTAATATTATGCAAGTCACATTTCCACATGTGACTTGGTCGACTTTATTGCTTTCACGTATTACTTGCAAATGGCGCCCAACGTGGGGCACGGAAATATTATTCAAAATTTTAAAGACATATTACTCTTGAATACGTAACATGTAAAATGCGTGTCACATATTCTAGTCAGCAGATGTTATACAAAATACATAGAATTTATAACTTGACAAAAACAGATAAATCGAGGCCTCCGGTATAATTTATGTGCGGAAAATAAATCTGTAAGCGGATACAAGTTTATCCGTCCTTTCAAAATAAGGGTACATGGCGCAGGTCCGCTTCGCTCGGAAGTCGGATGACGAATGTCCACATCTTTGCCCTGGGACGGGTTATATAATGCGTAAAATTACTGTCTTCAACTATCTTCATATGTTTCGCGTATAACGTTCTCTTCTGATATACGTTTATTTATTTGGGCGTTTATAAATCACTTTTGGGATGCACATATATTTTTAGCGTGAGATCGTTACGGCAAATGCCGTTTTATTTGAAATGGAACGAGCTGTTGGATATATTATTCTTCATGAATTTGAACTTATATGAACCTTGTTAGGTTTTGAAATTGAAGTTTGCTTTTATCCCGTGTGGGAATTTAATATTTTACATCTTTATTATACATGTGTTATGATAAAAGATGTGTGTTATTATGTTCATACAATATCAAATACCTTGTCGTAAAGACTTAGTGCTTATGTTTTCAAAGTATACAAAGTAATTTAAGGCTTCTTACCATGTAAATACAGTCGTAAAGTGTTTCAACTTCACTTCTCACTTGTAAGTGCTATAGTGCATTCTTGAATCTCTTGTTGAGACAGTATCTTAAACATGCACAGTACTGAAGGGTGGTCACGTCCACCACTCTAGTTTAATTAAGCGGTGTTTAAAGTTCTGCGCCGGACTTAACGGAATTCATTCGCGGACAGCGCCTTGCTGGCGCCCAATTCGGGCCACTTTATTACACGTTACTTTTTAATTTTTTACATTTTCTGCGTGAAACTGTTAATAACAAAGCCTTTAAATTTTACCTGAACAAACCATAAATTAAACATGTTTCATATTATGCTTTATGAGGGTAGTGCAACAAAATTACCCACTTTTCTGGTGTACAATCTTGAATCTCCCGCTGAGACAGTATCTGGGGCATGTGGAGTGCTGAATACCGGTCACGTACAAGTTACTCGAGTTTAATTAACCGATGATTAAAGTTTTACAGTGGGCTTTGGTGGAATAGACTCGCCTGCTCGACTTGTGGCTCAACGCTCCACCATTCTTTCAATAATTATTGTTTATGTGGTGCATTGAATACAAGTGTTTGTTCTGTTTCATTAAATGCTATTGTGTTGATACAGAACGGATTTTGTGAAGACTTTTAACGGTATTGATAGTTTTTCACGCTTTGAATAATATCTGTATTTCTGTTAGTACGAAAGATTCTTGATGATAAAATGTCGATTGGATAATATTAGGCAATAAGTCTTTTAAGGTTTAAATTAATTATTATAAAGATAGGGAGTTCATCAGCGCCTAATTACGTATGATGTACTAATAAGACGATATTATAACTCACAAGGCATACTGTGAAGAACCTCCCGCTCAAAATATATTTATCGTTTACCTAATTAGCCATTAGAAGGTCCCTTTTTCCTGAGAAGGCAATTAATTTACAATTATGTACGAAGGGCTGCACAAAGTCTTATTAAATAAAATGTTTCAAAGACCGCTTCCCCCATTAATTTCGGGCAATTTCTTTCTCAGACGAATCTTTAATTATCAAAGATTTATAATTTCTAGAAAACTCTCTTTTTTCACCTTTGCACTTTTATTTTTGTTGCTTTATGTTTAGTTGTAAGTATTTTATAATAACTTCCACAGCGCCTCGCGGTTTCACCAGCATAAGTGTCAATATTGCAGCAATATCGGGAAAACAAGTATTATATTTGTTATTCTGATGTATAAACTTTGTTACAGTAAAGTTTAATCAAAATCCGGTCAGTCGTTTTTGCATGAAAAAGCAACAAACATTCATTCACCTAGGCTCACAAATTTTCGCATTTATGTATTATATCAGTAAGATTTGATGAGATAGTTTGTCTGATCTCCCCCATCGCTTCTCATATATGTTAATGTCTAATGTTTTATCAATCTCTTTAGGCACCTGCTTTCTATTTACCATCTCACAACTACCCTCACTATCTCCTCACAAACGTATTCGCATCATTTAACCACCCATATGACTAAATCTTAAACTCTTTTACTAAAATTCTCCATAATTACGTCGTCGGTATAATATTCAGGCTTTTCTAGAACCCTGTAGTGAATATAAAATGTTCAATCATGATCCTGGAGATCACTTACCGGAGTTACCGGGCCCATCTTGGAAGGCCACTTTATCTTAGTATTTGAATTTTTAATAAGGGCAAAGTCAACACGGGTTTTTATACGCAAAAATTGTTCTTCAAATATACGCCTAACGAGTATCTCTGGTGGAGTAAAGTTAATAGCGTGGTGATGATATTTCTTTACATTTTTTTGTTAAAAAATAAGGTAAGTTTTATTTCTATTAGTTTGTGGTAGGATTAATGGATAGTTAAGATGAATCTTGCAGATGTACAGAGTTACCTCTTACTATGAAAGTGAGACATTTAAAAGCTTTATTAATGTTATCTAACCGCGCCATTTTCTTGTTAATACATAGTGTCAGCGAGAGGACAATTTGGACACTTTAACGACAGTCTAATAAAGAGACGTTTAGGAGTGCAAAGGTTAATGATAATGAATCATGATAAATGGATTATGATACTTTGTACCGTTTATTCTAGATATATATGTATTTACATGTAAGAACGTGCGTAGAAAACTTGATTTACAACAATATGTATAAGGTGTCGTTTTGAATCCTCGTCAAATTCAAGGAGATAACAATCCTAGATGTCTGGTGAAGCCGTACGGAGGACGGGTCTGAGCAGTTGTGTTGCGATGTGTGCTGGGTACGTTGCGTCAAATGTTGTTGTGTCGGGAGTTTGGTCGTGGACGGTCTCCAGATCAATCTTCCTCTGGCGTAGCATCGTTGGTCGTGGCCGTCTTCTTTCCTATTCACTAAGTTTTTTTTGAGTGAATGGGCTCTTAATAAACTAGCGCGCTTTACCATCAACGATTGCATCACTGCTTACCATCAGGCGGGATGGCTGTCAAGTACTAGTTGTTTGGTGATGGTATACTGATATTTCTTCGATAGCTGGACTGCGTTTCTTAGGCGCGTCTTCTGGGAAACTCGGTGGAATCCCCACGGATCCCCAGCACAAACAAATGAGACAAGGGTGGACTTACGGGATTCCCAGCGCTGCACTCTCCGGGTTGTGATGGAGGCCTCCACAGAAGTTCACTTGGTCACTTTGTTGGAGGTTTCAAGGGGTAATTATTGATTTATAGAATTTTTATGATAAGCCGGCCGGCGCGCATGGTGAACTTTTTTCGATGTTGTTCAAGAGAGAGTGAGTGAAGTTATTCGTGAGCGCTGACTGTGAATGAATGGGAAGGAACCGGGAAATTTGAATGTGCTTGATATAAGATCGCTTGCATGCTTTAACACTAGTTTTTAATGATATATAAAAAATAATGGTTGTCAACAAAAATCTATACTAAAACAATTAGATTTGTTTTTTAATTTTCGGAATGCAGATTGTTTGAGACCCTCTAGTCGTACACACCGACCTAGTCGTGCTTCACTGCCTTCCAGGTACGCAATGATTTTAATCCTTGAAAGTGGTTTATTCTGAAATATTGTCTTACTAAAATAACTAAAAATGCAAGAATATTTTGATTAATTTACCAGGTATCGATATTACATTTGATTATTTACCTTCATAGCAGCCTCTTGAACATCGATAAGGATACAGAACGCGCCATGTATGTATACCAGACAAGAGCAACAGAACTGTATGTAGATAAAGCTCTAAATAATATCGTAAAAAGTCTACAACTGGGATTTCAATTGATATTTTCTTCCTTAATTCAGAAGCTCCATAATTACGTCGACTTACTAATTCATTCGTCGTTCACCCACTCTCTCATTCACTCACGTTGCACTACAGAGGAAAAAAGCTGAAGAAATATTGGATTTCTCAGGGCGCGAGGTTTCAATTGTGGCCGTATTTAATTAAGAGAACCCCATGGGGATTTACGGGTGTAACGTAGAGATTTTATTTTGCTTTGCTACCCCGTCTGGTAACGTTATTAAGTAAATAGTGTTTTAACTGCTTGGAATATTTATGTTCTATACTGGTATTAGATAATTAACGGCCAAACAACAACCTTTGTTGTATTGGCATTATATACCTGAAATTCGATTTGAATTGTTCATTCGATTTTATTAATTATCTTTTTTAAGGATTCTGTTGTATTCTGTGAATGTGAGAATGTTGTAAGCCTTGTAGACTGTAGATTTGTTGGTCAATTTCTATTTTATAAAGTACTCCATGACGGTTTCTCAATATTTTTGAGATGACTGCCGTATGTTAGTTTTTAAAAGTGGTTAATGGAATCATTGAATAACAAAGCTTAGTACACGTTCATATCAAAATAACAAAAAGTTTGTAAACGTTATTTTTTAAATATTATAGTAAATATAATATTTTGTTATGTTTGTTATAAAAAATGCTTAAGTAAACTTATTTGCTTGTAACTTAATAATATTATATTTCAGCTCTACAGCATTTTGTTTAATCCTAAAACCCCTCTTATCTTAAGAACGTTTTAAGTTCCTCCATGACACTCATAATAGATATCTCATGTAATCGAGTCTCATGCATTCCACTAGTTTCTATGATTAATCCTTTACTGTACAAGCAGTTCGGCTATGGAATGACTTGCCCGTGTCTGTAACGCGTGCTTAAACTTTGTCAACTTTTAAAACTAAGGTCAAAAAGGACTTCATCTCTCTTTAAACATAATCATCATTATATTTTATTTGCTCTTGTATGATGTTTATGAATTAGTTGTACCTATACATTTATTTGAACTAGTATGAGACACTTAACATAATTCATTATAGAGTCGATGTAAATAGTATACTGTAGACTACCTACAGTATTTCCCTCTTCTTCCCCTTAGTATTTCATCCAAAGGTTGTCTGTAAAAAATCGCTCTTTGCGATAAGATCGCCCATGGTGTCACCCTTTGTAAAATCTTTATATTTATATTCTGTACTCTTTGTGGTTTACATAATAAATAATCATCATTATCATCATCATTTCAGCCGAAAGACATCCACTGCTGGACATAGGCCTCCCCCAAGGTTCTCCACGACGACCGGTCCTGCGCCTTCCGCATCCAGCGGTTTGCCGCGACCTTCACCAGGTCGTCGGTCCACCTTGGCGGGGGCCTACCCACGCTACGTCTTCCGGTGCGTGGTCGCCACTCGAGAACCCGCCGGCCCCATTGGGCCAATAAAGAATATTCTATTCTATTACACTTACTTGGATCACTGTCAAAATCGTCATTACAATAAGGTTCCTGTTGGGTTGTTAATGTCAGTGCCATCTTGATCGCGTTCTTTTATTCGTATTTTTCAGTTAAGTTTATTTTACAAGGCTACAAATTGTGTTACGTAAACTTATAGACAGCAAATTACATATCCGTAATTTGAATTGTTGAATCAGTTTCTTTCATTTCGTAATCTATGTGAAATAGGATAAATAAAAATGAGTTAGAAATATCTTCAAGTGAGACAATCGCATTATTTTCGTTTTACCGTATTAATAAAAACAAAAGTTTCAGATTTTCTTAATTTTTCTTATAACGTAGTTAATCTGGTAGAGGTTTCTGTTGGCCCCTGGCCTACCACATACGTTTGTATAATGCCACACAGTAATTAAGGTCATAGCTTTTTGTGTTTTCTAACACGGAGTTTACCAACTAAAGGTGACATTGAAGGCCGGAAAAAACTAAACAATATACAACATGAGAAAGCAACCTTGGCCTTTTTCCATACAAAAAGAAAACGTTTTCAGAACAAATATATCGTTTTCTTTTCTTTTCAAGTCAATCCTGCACATGAAGCGGCTTGTCTATCAAGTAATTCGTAAGGAAACAATGAAAAACCATCCGTCAGCGTTGACTGACTTCAACTATAAAGCCAATTATTCCATATTAATACATCAATTCGAACAATACCCTGAAGATTTCCAACTAAAACACAAAAGCTTCGTTTGAACAATAAAAATAGGATAACTTGCAATCCAAACTAGATCTCAATTATTCTCTATTATAGTGCTCGGTTTTTTCCTATTCAAATTGAATCACCACGTCTGTTGCTCTAGGGATCCTTCGAGAATAATCCAGTTGGTTGCTTTGTGCCTTGATATGAATTATTGTTGCCCACTCCGTTTAGATGGGCAACCTGTTTCGCTAACTAACGCTGCTTTTGTTCTGATTGTGTGTTTGATGAGGGACCTCGTACGAGTTGTTTGATAATTTTGGGGACGGAAGCAAGTATCCCAAAGTAATGAGTACATATAATTGGAGGTATGAGAGAAATTTGAGGTGTATGAGTAGCTAATCTATATAATATATATACTAAAAGATAAAGCTGAAAGTTTGTTTGTTTGAATGGGCTAGTCACTGACTTGGAAAATTGTATTTGCAATAGATAACCCAATTTTTGAGGAAGGCATTGGCTATATATTGGCTATTTAGCCAATATAAAAGCATACGGGGCTCCTATAGGTCATGCTAAAAGAAAACAGCTAGAAAGATGGGATTTAAAAAGTAGCATGGGTAGGTGATGCGATACGACTTGTCGAATTAAGGGAATAAGAAGTTTCACGTGATGGAACTCGCTGGCAGAATCAAAAGTTAAATACTTATAGGACATAAATACTCTTCTGTATCAAATGTACTCTGAGACTTTCATGATAGGTTGACAAAACTGGATATAAGGTTGGGGCAAGAATAGGATAATTTACCCAATGTTAATTTACTGGATGGCCATAAGAATCGAAGTGCCCAAATAACAACAAAAGGTCATCATCGGAAAAATAAAACTATAACATGATACGCGTTTGAAGCTGTAAACACAAATACCGATGTTTTTGACCTATCTAAGTGCGTTCGGAATACTCCACAATAATACTTGGATAAAGGACAGGTATAAAACTACAGCATGTGACAGCTTATATTCAAGAAATAACAATACAAGTAAAAGCGGATTTAATATTCTCATAGATCTCAGAGATCACTCTGCGATTATCCTTGTATATATAGCAGGCATGGATGTAACTATCTTAAATGAGATGGATGATAAGTTTATTTAATTTTGCGAAAAAGAAGATAGATGTCCTCTCGACAAAGACATGACAATATTTCATAAATTGGAAGTTCGTTGAGCATTAGCGAACGAACAAATTGATTGGGAGTAATTTCCTTGGGCTTTGTCGATATTAATTAAATGCCCATGTCTCTTGCAGACTCGACGTTGGGAAAATTAATTCGTTCATTAATTTACGAGATCAAATATTCATATTAATTTTATGCAGAATTGATGAATTTTAGAAAAGTTTATCCCGAGTAAACAAAACATACATTGTAGATAAGAAAAAAATAAGGATAAAAAAAACGAGTGTGCTTATGACCACACGACTGAAGTGAAACTTCTTTTGCTCCATCTGTATGTATATATATATATATATATATATACGAGGGTTAAACTGAAAGTTCTTAGAAAATCAAAAACTGATAACATTAGCCAGTTATTAGTTTTATTATATATTTTCAAAATATTGTCCATTCACGTCAATACACCGTTGCATGCGATGGAACCACTGGGAAAAGCACTTTGCCCACTCGTCCTTAGGGGTCTCTTCAATGGCATCGCGATACGCAGCCACCGCTTCTTCAGCATTCATAAACCGCTTTCCTTTAAGTTTTTCTTTAAGTTTTGGAAATAAATAAAAATCACAAGGCGCGAGGTCGGGACTATATGGCGGGTGACCCAGTAATTCAAAGTTTGATGTCGCCAAATAGTCGATCGTTCGCTTGGCGGTGTGCGACGAGGCGTTGTCGTGGTGAAGGAGGATCCTACTGCGAGGTCGTTTCTCTCGAACTTTTTCCAAGACAAGTGGCAAACAATTGGTAGTGTACCATTCTGCAGAAACTGTTTTTTGATCCTCTAACACAATTGTTGCGAAATGACCTATCCTTCCAAAGAACGAGGCCACCATTTTTTTTCCCGCACTTCGATCTCTCTTCACTTTAGTTGGCAACTCCTCGAAAGGAAACACCCACTGAGCAGATTGTCTTTTGGTTTCAGGATCATAACAGTAAATCCAGCTTTCGTCACCTGTTAGTATGTCGAACACAGCATTTGAGTCACCTCCGTTAAATCTTTCAATCATTTTACGGCACCAATCCACACGATGGAGTTTTTGAGCCTCAGTCAAATTATGAGGTATCCACCGGGTGCAAAGCTTCCTGACCGCTAAATGTTCGTGGAGGATTTTGTGCACTTGACTCATACCGATGCCTAAGCTTGTCCGAATCTGCTGATAGGTCACTCTTTTGTCAGTCTCTATCATACGCCGCACAACACAGATGTTATCTTCAGTCGTCGCCGTAGAAGGCCGTCCCTCACGTAAATCATCAATGAGATTAGTGCGACCACGTTTAAATTCATTAAACCAGTTGTAAACAGTCGCACGAGATGGGGCTTCATCGTGAAAGGCCAATCGTAGTCTATCATAACTTTCTTGTTGACTTAAATGACATCGAAAGTCATAAAAAATCATTGCACGAAAATTTTCTCGTGTTAAATTCATGTTGACGTGACACAGACAATTTTCAATTTGCCGCCAAATCGTATAACTAATTACAAATGAATGAAATATATACTCAGTAATATTGCCAAAGAGTTCTATTTTAAAATTTTAGAATTATTTTTTTATTATTTTGTTTATAAGTGGCCAGTTCTAAGAACTTTCAGTTTGACCCTCGTATATATTATGTGTACAATATATACATGTATACACATATACATATATTAATTTTCTATAAATATTTAAATTTATTTCATGGTTTCATTGGTAAATTAATATTTTTGCATAGATCTTCTATTTTTATTGAAAAAAAAAAAAAAACTTGTTGTAGACCTTTTAGTACCAAGCTCGCGCCACGGGCGCCTCTGTGCTTATATCTCCCACTTAACTTCCGTTCGCCTTGCCCGATCACTTTTCGTAACGCTTACGTCACGCGTTCGCCAGCTTACTCCCCAAGTCAAGCGTGCGTAAAGAAGTTTCACTTCAAAAATAATTTAGGCAAAAGACTTTAAAAATAACTAAAGAAAATCAGTTCATTTACATGTAGGAACCAATAGGTGGTTGTACAAACGCTAACTGTGTGCGTGAAGTCAAATAGCGTCAGCACATAACTCACACACGCACACCGATAACTTTGGACTTCGCTATAGGCTATGACTCCTTTGTTCACAAACTATACTAAATTTAAGTTCATTGCATCCTTTTCCTTCATTTCATTATGAAAAGGACAGAAGATAAAATATTAGTTTAGTCCTGTCAAATTAGTCAAAGCGTGACGTACGGAAATTGATGGAGATTGTAGGTCTAATAATTAATAAACTGTTTATGGAATATGTTTTTTTTTTTATAAATTACTAGCTTTCCGCCCGCGGCTTCGCCCGCGTGGAATTCGGTTATATCGCGCTTTTTAGATTTCCCTCGGGAATATATTTTTTTTTCAATAAAAGGTAGCCTATGTTCTTTCTCAGTGTCTAAAGATTGTCTGTGCTAAATTTCATCAAAATCGGTCGAGAGGTTTAAGCGGGAAAGTGTAATAGACAGACAGACAGACAGAGTAACTTTCGCATTTATATATTAGTATGGATAAACCAGTGGTGGAATTTTTCGTCGGCTTTTTCATGATTTAAAAAAATATGTATGTAGTTTTTTTCACTTTAGACCGTTCATAATTGCTGTACTTTTATAACCCAGTAAGAGTTTAAAGTGAAAATTAATTAATTCGCTAATTACACAAAAAAGCGCAATGAAAACAAAACTCGAAAAACTATCATATCAGCTGATTTAATACAGTTCACATCAGGATCAACGTCATACCTACAAAACCGCACGGCGGCACGCTTGCAACGTTCAAAGGCCGAGCCGACACTTTTCGTTAAACACTGTGAATTCTGTAACCGTTCATTACCGACATAAATGACTATCATAATTTTATTAGTGGCATGCGGTGTACCCTTTTCGCGAAGTTTGCGTTACGATGTCAGATACACCCTGTATAGCCTAAAACCTTCCTAAATTAATAGGCTATGCAACGCAAAAAGAGTTTTTCAAATTGGACCAGTAGTTCCTGAGATTAGCACGTTCAAACAAACTCTTCAGGTTTACATATTGGTATAGATAATACATCTGTACATATCTCGCATAAGTTCTTAGTCCCTAGAGATTTTTGATTTTGCAATTCGTGATACGTCCCAGTATTCTACAAACGGTTTCCATTATTACAGTACTTTGTCCGTCATATAACAGATCGTCTACGTAATTCTATTCTAACTGTATTAGTTGTCCCTTTTGTATCCTCCGGGACCCAGGTGGCCGTTGAATTCTGCACAAAACCATTTAGTTGCCTTCAACTGGACACTCCCATAAGGATGTATTGCTATTAACTATAGGTCCTTATTGTTTATTTGTAGTAGTTTGCTTGCATTTGTCTTAATTTTTCCGTAAGGACGGTAAATGGGAAGTTCTTTAAGGTAAATAAAGTGTTTTGTGTTATTCATGATGTCCATTTGGGATTGTGAAACTTTTATTTCTTGAAATGTATTGCTCTAGCTGGGTGAATTGTTTATTTGTTGACAGAGTAAATAAATTCACTTGCTACCTTTGCTATTCACCTACCGATCCCTTTTCAGTTCATTTGGAAAAATGAAGTCAACTACGTAACACGGTCCTAAGAAGAAAGCTTGATTTGGGTCAGTTCCCTTGCACAGTCGAAAATTATTAATGACAGAAACCTTTCTAGTGGAACACTCTAAAACTTCTCGCAACATATTTCCTTCACAATACATAAATGGTCCATCATCCCGACCTTTCTTTGCTTCAATTTCTTCTTCCAAGAGCTCTCAGGTACACATATCAAAATAAACTGCTTCTACTTCACGCCAGCCGCAATCACATCATTTCTGAGTACCGACGCTGTACTAAACTTGAGATCCTATTCATCTTGGCCCACTTTAGCTTGAGAGGTCGAAAGCTTTCTTCAGGTTTTCGTTGTGCGTATAAGTTATCAGATTATTCAAGTTTTGTCCTTAAAACTTATAATCAAGTTTGAATTCATTGGGTGTTTGTTTTTAAAACCTGTGCTTTATGTAATTATCTTTTTTCTCATAAAAATACGAGTGTGCTTATGACCACACGACTGAATTGAAACTTCTTTCGCTCCATCTGTATGTATATATACATGTATACACATATAATATATTAATTTTCTATAAATATTTATATTTATCTCATGGTTTCATTGGTAAATTAATATTTTTGCATAGATCTTCTATTTTTACTGAAAAAAAAAAACTCGTTGTAGACCTTGTACCTTGACCTTGACCAAGCTCGCGCCACGGGCGCCTCTGTGCTTATATCCCCCACTTAACTTCCGTTCGCCTTGCCCGATCACTTTTCGTAACGCTTACGTCACGCGTTCGCCAGCTTACTCCCCAAGTCAAGCGTGCGTAAAGAAGTTTAGAAGAAGTAGTATTCAGAAGTTACTACTGATATACTGACCTTCTCTTTATTAGAGGGAGTGGGCCATAGATACATAGCTAGATAACTCCGAAAAACTACATAAAAACGGCTTGCACTGTGTTTTGGTCATGGAAGCGCCTTAATACATCATTCGGGAACACCCTGCGCGGGTTAGCAGATGTTTCATGTCCTCGAATTTTTTGTCGCTTTCTCACGATATTTCTTCCTTTCGCTGTTTTGAGTGAAGTGATAACTAACACAAAGTGAATAGGGTAGTTGAATGTCGTGGTGGCCTAGTGGTTAAAACACCAGCCTTTCAAGTATGAGTGCGCGGGTTCGATTCCAGGTCAGGCAAGTACCAATGTAACTTTTCTAAAGTTATATGTACTTTCTAAGTATATCTTGGACACCAATGACTGAAGGTGAAACAAAACATCTTGAGGAAACCTGGACTTTAAGTCTGAAATCGCCAACCCGCATTGAGCAAGCGTGGTGATTACGCTCAATCCTTCTCTGTATGAGAGGAGACCCGTGCCCAGCAGTGGGACGATAAGAAGGTTGATATTGATGAATAGGGTAGTTGACTAAAAAACACATCATTAATGAAGTCATAATTAGAAAACAGTAATCATTGTCTAGTCGAGGGGCCACAATCAAATTAGGTATTTGATTGTGGCCCCTCGACTAGACAATGATTACTGTTAAAACCGACAAATTCGATTTTTTTTTTAGAATATCTGATTTTATAAGTTAAATAAATTGGCGGGAACGTTCTACTATGTCTAGTTTCTTCATGCAGAATTGCAGAGCTAAGAAATCAGTTATAGATTATAAATATTAATAATTAAACATTTATTTTAATTATTTTTGTTGAATATTTTTTATAAATTACTTGTTTTATTACGTCCGTATTCTTAAAACGTAGGTTGAAGGAACAACAGGGTTTTTATTACATATTGTATAAACGAAAGAGGTTGTCTGTCTGTTCATGGCTCAGATGTTGGAGAAAATTGACCCGCGCCGGTTGTCTGACCAACAGATTTATAGGGCAAAGATTATACTCTACAGATGTCTCTTAAGTGTACGCTTGGTCACATACATAGTTGTTGATTCAGGAATTTTTGAGTATAGGAAAGAGGAAATCTTTTGTCATAAATTGATTCTCTTTTAGTACAATGTTAAGAGTGGTATTTAACTCTAATACATGTAGTTACAATAGGGTATTTGACTATAAAAACGAATTAGTCCGTCAGTCAGATTTCCAAAAAATACTAGACACGTATTTTTTCTTTTTTCATATAATCAAAAAATGAAGACGACACAATGCGTTGAAAACTCGTGTGACGTCACTGCACGCTACACTTTTATCCAATATTTTTCTATAATCTGAATGACGGACTAAATAGAATCAATTTTTTTTTACCCAGAAAACATCCCTATTGCCAGCATAGGTTCGACCCGTTTGACCTACAACTTGCAAGCCGTAGTATTTTATCACAGAACCACCACTGCTTCATTCAAATTATGCAGTGTCAATAAATCGAAGGTAAAAATAGACCTACGTTGAGGTTGTCACATCTATAAACCAAATTGACTAAATTATAATCCAATATTGATAAACGCCCCACCTCTATAGATACCAGAATGCCATTTATTCCATACCGCATTCTGAATCCTGTTGTCGTTTCAATGCATTCCCCAATCTATTGTGCGATATGATTTAAACGACTTCCATAGAAACTTGTCAATGGGTTTGGGATCACATCCATTTTGGCGCCTATATATTAAAGACTGCGTTTTGAATGGATTTTTTGAACGATTTTAAATCCATGGGATGAATTTTATATTGAAATGCGATTTTGTATGTTTTTGCGGTGAAGGGTGAAGGCTTTTTGATCCTATGGATGTGATTTAGGTTATTTTTATGTAGTGTAAACAACAAAGCCAGACAAGCAGACTGTGACTCTCTGTATAACTTGTATGTGTAGCTGTCAAAGAAGCGAATTCGTTAAAAAATATATCCCCATTATAAACGATGCTACAAGCAGTGATTTGTTTAACTATACATTTTTCACGTTTAAGTGTCACTTATTTTTAATCACATCTTCATGCTAAACACTAAACACGATATTCGTATAAGAATGAATAATGTGGAAGTTGTAACTAAAATGGAAGATAAATTAAGAATATAAATCGAACATAACTGTGGGAAGACCCCATTTATTATTATTTTTTTTTTTTATATGCGATAGTCTTCAGCACTATAATCAGATGTGTTGCAGTGGTTTGAAATTTTGGTGAGTTAAGGCGACTACCTTAACTCTCCTTAGTCATACAGCACATTTGCTCTTTTCAGGCGATTGATTCTGTTTCGCATTAAAAGCATGCTTGTCAATGGGTTGGGATGGAGCTTTAATCGTTCAGCATAGTTATCTGAGTATTGTTTGACTTCTTCAATGACAGTCTTCATATTTAGGTACTCGTGTATCTCAGTGTTACGTGTGAACCAAGCTGCACCACTTATGGTCCTGAGAATGTAGTTTTGGGCTCTTTGGAGGCAGAGTATGTTCGATTTACTGGCCGAGGACCATAGTTGAGTCCCATAGATCCAAATTGGTTTTATGACTGAGCTATAGACTCTAAGTTTATTGCTTAGGGACAGATTTGATTGCTTGCCAAGCATCCACAAGAGATTTTTAAATCGATTATTTACTTCATTTATTATATGTACCTAAAATGTTTTCGGAACATCTTCCGACCTTCTATTGACAGAATACGTAGTTTAAATTAGAAAGTCCAATTATCTTCACTAGTTATTACCGGCAATAAACATAAACGAGTTTACTTTGCAAAGACGAATTTCAATAGCACTTACCCATCTTCCAGTTCCATAAAACGCATATTAGCTTCAATATTAGTCGCCAAAACTACTGTAACACCTGAGGTAGAGGTAATTTGATCAAGTCGTGGACACGGAGTTTCAATTAGCTCACAGTTAACAATGTTGAAGTTTTTACGTCGGAACTTGGTCAGGCGTTATTTGGAAAGTTTAATGGTAGGTACGGTTAATTATATCGGATTACGGGTGTCAGTGACTGACTCGGTGGATATATTGCCGTTCAAACTGCCTAATTTGTTGGTTGTCTTTTTTTTTTGTAATGTAATTTCTGTATGTTTGTAAAAAAACTTTTACACGTGAATGATATTTAAAAACTAAACGAAGTTGTGGTTTCCTCAGAAACAAACTCAGAGATCATACACAGCCTCTTAAGGCCAGCCCAGATCAGCAGAGTAATTGTGTAAAACATTATCTGTTCCAATAGGTTTCATTTTGACAGTTCAATAACATTCATTGCGATATTTACATTTTTAAAGAAACACATTTTCGAAAATAGGGAACAATGGAACTGCAATAAGCTTCAAACTGATTCCAACTGATTGTAATAGTGCGTTACGCAATTAAAACAAATAAAAAAAAAGGCGTGTGGCACTCGGAGACTGCCGCGGTAAAGCTATTGCATAGCCTTTTTTTATCAACTATAAGTTGCAATTATAATTATTTATTTATTTTATTTATACAGTAATTTTTCCTTTGTTTTTTTTTTCTTTGATATCAATTCAAGTTTTCTTTCTATTTTGTAATTTATTTATTTTTTACCAGCAACGTCATCAAAAGAGTGCGAAAAATGGTGACGATTAAGCGACTAAACTATATTCAATGTTTTCTGTTCGACTTTGATAAAGAGATAGAAAGAAGCTAAGCAATAGCTTTAAAATGACGTCATGTTCGTTATCACACCCATGTCAGAATGTCATGAAATATGATGTCGGCCATCTTGGATTTCAAAAATGAAATCATTTTCGTGATCAGCACCCTGACTTTTGGCGGGAAAGTCAAGCTGAGTGTCACGCTCGTTTTTCATTGGACTTTTAAAATTATTTATAGTGTTGTTTACTAAATAAAAGTGCGTGATTTATGTAGTAAAAAGTGCATTTAGTAAATAGTTCATAAAGAACAGTGAAATATCGCTGCATAGTGGCCACATCATGACTTTGTCCCAAACCTCACTCGTAAGACGGGTCACGCGGCCGTCTTTTTCGACATGAATAATTCATAATTACGTGGCATTGGCTAAATGCACAAACCGTGCGAAGCCAAAAAATAAAGAAATAAAGAAAAAACCCATGAAATCTATTATATTATCACTCGAGTCAGTAAGCATGTAAAATGAGAAAACTAACATAGAACGATCCGTGTGAGAACTAAACGATCACTATTACACAACAACACTGATACCTTTGAGAAAGCGGACTTCCTCTGCAATAGGGCAATTCCTCCGTAAGGTCTGTCTATGCTATTACTTATAATCTCTGTCATTGTGTGCTGTTTCGGTGCAATCGCAAGACCGGCCGGGCACTGAGGGGCAGGCAAGACAGCTATAGTATCCTTATGACTCCACCAACTGGTATTTCGTTGACTCGGAAACGGCGCACAGGGAGCACCACGAAATATACTCAAAGACTTCGAGGTTCTTTTTCAATATACCCCACTGTTTTGTCGTGGTGGCCTAGTGGTTAAAACACCAGCCTCTCAAGTATGAGTGCGCGGGTTCGATTCCAGGTCAGGCAAGTACCAATGTAACTTTTCTAAAGTTATATGTACTTTCTAAGTATATCTTGGACACCAATGACTGAAGGCGAAGGAAAACATCTTGAGGAAACCTGGGCTTTATAAGTCTGAAATCGCCAACCCGCATTGAGCAAGCGTGGTGATTACGCTCAATCCTTCTCTGTATGAGAGGAGATCTGTGCCCAGCAGTGGGACGATTGGTTGTTGATGATGGTCGGCGTCGGTGTCGAATTATTTGTTATCAATTTAATATTTTCGAGCTAATCTTTAGTAACATAATCACTTCTGATTGCGTTAACATCTGACCGTAGAATTAATAAATCCTTCATCAACTTCTTTACGTACGTTCTACGTAGTCAAAGCAAACTGGTGGCAATTTGTGAAGGTCATATGCCACAAAAACTGGGATTGTTCGGGATCCGTGATTTTAAACACCGTAATCGTATATTTTAGGTCTTTCTGCTTTTTGTTCTTACGCCTCGATACATGTTTTTGTCTTGTCTTCGTAGAAACAAACAATAACTTTTTTGCCTCATCAATGTCTTCCTCAGAAAAAGCCGACGAGCATATTTTTATTAAACTTTCGTTGTTTCGTTTCAGAGATAACAATATTACAACTCGTACACTTAAATGTACTCGTATTAACATTGTTCACCGACATCTTACTGTAATATTTTATTTAATAAAAACTTTAACTTCAACTCTTGATCTGGTCCCTGTGGATAGATACCACAATTTTGCCAATAACACGTGTAACAAATTATAGAAATTCTTTAAAAAAATATTTCACAATAATGGCGGATATCGCCAATAACAGTTGAAAAAACGGCCGCGTGAGCACTTTTTACTCTATAAAATCACGCGCTTTTATTTAATAAACAACACTATAAATAATTTAAAAGTCCAATGAAAAATTAGCGTGACATTCATCTTAGCTTTTCCGTTAAAAAAAAAGCTATTTTATAAAAACACTACTAAATTAATTTGAATAAAAGTACTTAATAATTAATTATATGAAAAGTTTTTAAGGTAGCCATGACAACGTCGATGACGTCTATGACATATCTCTATAGAAGACCTATTTCAGAGAGAAAATTAATCGCAAGTTTAGCACATCGCGACTATCAGTAACATGGCAAGTGTGTAGAACTGAGTTCGCGCCCTGCAATGTGCATGCTCTTTTTGAAAATCTATAAATTGTTTTCAAAAGATGTAGTCGCACGCACAACATACCGTGCCGAAGACTGCCGAACTGAAACGACGTTAGACGATGTACGGCCTTCAAGCCACACCTCCGTGCCCGTCGGAGTGGGGAGCGTGAGGTTTTTTCGTTACGGAATTTCTGGATTCGGTCCCCGCGCTCAAGGCCCGCGATAGAAGCTATGCAATAGCTTAAAAACATAAGCAGCAATATATGAACAACAACAACAACCATAATATATACGCTGCAACTTGTATTCTGTGTTATATTTCAGTAAAATGGTCTTAAAAACCACGACTTTCACGATGGTAGGCCATAACATCGGCCGCCGGCAGAAGTTACCACCAACCAGACAAAGCCTTGCCGCCAAGCGATTTGTCGTGTTCCGGCATGATGTCTGTTGAAGCCGTATGGAGGACGGGTCTTAGCAGTTGTGTTGCGATGTGTGCCGGGTACGATGCGCCTAATGTTGTTGTGTTGGGAGTTTGGTCGTGGAGGGTCTTCAGATCAATCTCCCTGTGGCGCAGCATCGTTGGTCGTGTTGTTGGGTTTAACATTGCATCACCTCGCTCAACTGCCGTCTTCCTTCCTATTCGCTCAGTTTTTCTGAGTGAATAGGCTCTTAATAAACTAGCGCGCTTTACCATCAACGATCGCTTCACTGCTTACCATCAGGCGGGATTGCGGTCAAGCGCTAGTTTATAATTATTTAAAAAAAAATACTTTAGTTTAGATTTTACTTTAGTAAATATACTTTGATTTTCCAATCTGCCACGATGTTATATTCTCCACACAATAGATTTAAAAGCAGAGTCATTCTTCAACGAACGACTGCCAAAGATTTCCGCACCACTGAGCTGTCAGACCTTATCCCGGTTTTACATAACAAAAACTCAAGAAAAGTCTAGATCCAGATTTTAATATTTCCAATGCTAAGACTTTCTTTGCGGGCTCCAAACAAACCATTGTATAAATCCCTCGGACGAACGCTTTTATCTTGCGTCTCAAAAGTAAATACGAAAATGGAGTCTTGGTAACACCGCAGATTCCTCTGTTCCCCCTCACGATCTGATAACCATAAGCTTTTATTGGATTTTAAACTTTAGGCTACTTATTTTAAAATCAATTTTGTATTAACGAGTCGGGGTAGTTGGTTTTTTCCTATTCTCTTCATTGAAGCATTTATTCAGTCTTTGATTTTTCTTTGTGTTCTGGAAGAATGTGACTAATGTGGGAGACGTTTTATTAATTGAGAAAGAATAAGTACGGTCACAAAAGGGATTATAACCAGTGTCATCGGATATAATCGTAGTTTAAGTTTATGAGAAGCTGATGGAAGTTTTTAAAATAATATTGAATTTTGTAAAAAGTAGAAGAATAGTAGAAGATGGCAGGATGAGTTCAGTTTAGCCCAAAAGAGCTGAAAGTAATGGTATAGGGCCATTACCTAGTAATAGGATGCAGGCTAACAGTAACCAGTAAATAGAAAACAAAGTTTATGAAACTAAAGTTACCAAATTGAATCACAATGGCATCGGGTTGGCTATACCACAAACGTTCGAACCCCTTTCAATTATACCCGACATAACTAGTTCCTTATCTATTTTGGAGACTACACGAAAAAATTTTATAGAAGCGAATATTCACAATTTACTGTTTCTTTTAAATCTTCACTTATAATATCTACGAGTCCCAAAGATTCTATCGTAGTGTACGGTAACTAGATTCAGATTAACGGTAAAGTAATTAATAAATTAACAAGAAGACATTATCTAGAACGAAATCTCTACAAAAGAGAACTCATTGTTGTGCCTTTATATACAAAATTACAATTGAGGCACAAAATTTAATTTAAAAAACGGTAAAATAAAACGTCTTCTTGTTCACAATTGGAAACGAAACGATCTAATTATGAGTATACAAAATGTAGTGGGAGCAATGGAAAGAAATGGATTTCTTGAGCGTGATGACTGGGTAGCAATTATATATTGAGTGTATCTGACATCGTGACGCAAACTTCGCGAGAAGGCTACACCGCATGCCACTAATAAAATTATGATAATCATTTATATCGTTAATTAGCGGTTACAGAAATAACAGTGTTTAAAAAAATGTGTCGGCTCGGCCTTTGAACGCTGCAAGCGTGCCGCCGCGCGTGTTTGTAGGTATGACGTTGACCCCTGATGTGAACTCTATTAAATCAGCTGATAGGATAGTTTTTCGAGTTTTGTTCACATTGCGCTTTTTGTGTAATTAGCGAATTAATTATTTTTTACTTTAAAATCTTATTGGGTTATAAAAGTATAGCAATTATGAAAAAAAACTGCATATTATTTTTTTTTATCAGAAAAAAACCGACGAAAAAGTCCAACTGTGGGGGTTCAGAATCATGTATTGGATCCATGGTACTCGTTTGTGCGTCGATGTCAGACACCCTTTACGTAGTTAGCTAAAATGAACAGTAGGCCTAGTATGCGTTTTCAATACGAAACTCGATAGTCGATATAGAGCGCGTTTGGCAATCTCATTGGTTGAGAGTTCTTACGACCTTGAAGCGGGCCAATCGCGAAGTCAAACGCGCTCGATATCAACGATCGAGTTTTGTAATGAAAACTCATACTAGGCCTACTGATATGAAGTGGTTTATAGAACGGGGTGTAAAGTTTACTCATCCTTTAAAGAAAAAGGAGGATCCTCCGATCAAACGGGTGTTGTATAGCGGCCACATGTCCCACGGTTGATGTTGGCAAGTTTTTTTTTTTTTTTTTTTTATAAATTATAAACCAGCGCTTGACCGCAATCCCGCCTGATGGTAAGCAGTGACGCGATCGTTGATGGTAAAGCGCGCTAGTTTATTAAGAGCCTATTCACTCTAGCCTTGAAGACACTCAAATCGTAATGTGACGGAAACACCGACGCCGGCAAATTGTTCCAGTCCCTCGATGTACGCGGTATAAAGGAGGAAGCAAAACGCTTCGTCCGGATCGCAGTGGTGTCAACAACGTAAGGGTGGAAACTCGCCGTACGACGGGTCGTCCGATGATGGAACGGGGATGGGGGAATTAAATCATGCAATTCCCTTGCACACTCACCAGAATGCATCCTATAGAAGACCGAATAATAATAATATAATATAATACGGACACATCACACAGATTGAGCTAGCCCCAAAGTAAGTTCGAGACTTGTGTTATGGGATACTAACTCAACGATACTATATTTTATAATAGATACATATAGATAAACATCCAAGACCCAGGCCAATCAGGAAAAGATCGTTTTCTATCATGACCTGGCCGGGGATCGAACCCGGGGCCTCCACGTCGCAGGCAGGCGTGTTGACCGCTGCGCCACGGAGACCGACCAAGACCAAGTTGTATATATACGCTAGTTGCGCGGTAAAATCTGCTTGCGAGATGTAGCATCTGTGTGACGTCAGTATGACGCGTTGTTCGCATGTTGCGTTTATAGGTACCTCTATGGGTTCTTTCTTGTAGATAATTTTTTTTTTTACGGTGTTTTATATCTAAACTAGCGGCCGCAAGCGACTTCGTTCGCGTGGAGTTAGTTATATTCCGCTCTTATTGGTCGCAGTGTATTGCTATTATTATTGTATTAGCCTTCCTGGATTAATGGGCTATCCAACGCAAAAAGAATTTTTCAAATCAGACCAGTAGTTCCTGAGATTAGCGCGTTGAAACAAACAAACTCTTCAGCTTTATATTAGTATAGATTAATTTCATATATTTATTGTTTGTTGGGGTTTCCAAGAGGTGAGGGCTTGATTTTGTCCTTAATTTGTGCTAAATTTCATCAGGTAGATAATTTTATACAAATTTTGTTTCATTTATGAATTTATTATGTAGGTACTATCACCGACAGAATTCCAGTTTCACCTTAAAGACTACTGTCGCCTGCGCTAAACCGGCCGCAGCACACTAACGCATTATTTTATATCCGTCTGTGCTGTGTCATATCAACCGCAACCAACCAATCAACCGCTTGTTGTGTAGTATCGCTACGAAGAATTAAAGATATAGTCAATGCTAGACAAGGAAAAAAATATTAGTGAACCGTTTTCTTATCGGCATCGTAATGCGAAATTTCGTTACATCAGTTGAAGTCAAATTAGCTTGGTCGATAAAGGGGCTGCACTTAACTATACGTTCAAAACGTGCGATTGTTTGCTCGATCCTTAATAATGGCAAATCTTTTTGTTGTTTCATATAATTTAAAATTATGATAATTGAATTGTATTTTAAAGTAAAAATTCGTTTAAATAATATATAAACGAATAGGAAAGTTTATTGAATATTTATACCAAAAAAGATTTTTATTATGTTTAGTTTACTATAGATGTATAATATAATAACAAACAATAAACATATTATAATGCAATATATTATTAAGTTATATATTATTAGGTGTAGATATACTATACTAATAAATGAAACAAACGTTGATATGGCAGCATTGTAATATTTTATATAAAAGTAATCCCCAATAAACCTATGATATTGTTGTTGTAAAAAATATAAAAAACTTTATTGGTTTTTAGATATGAAAATGATAATAGTATATGTTATCATTAAAGAGGTTATAGATTAATTATTCATTTTCATAAAGAAAAGAGGATTGAAGCTTAACCTGTATATTATTACAAACCTAATAGTAGTTTATGAAACTGTTACATAATGAGGGATATTATGCACGAGTGTGAGTTTAAAAAACGATCGAAGCGAGAATGCCTAATTATGTATAGTTTCATACACTACTTTGTCTAATCTCATACATTGTGTTGAATATATGAAATAAAAGATAGAGATTGATACAGTTTATTTATTGGTTTGCACCCTGCATCACCGTGCACGCGCCAAAGCGCGCGCAGCCACAGATAAAAAATGAAATAGTGCTGTCTATGGTTTGTAATCTGTACGGTAATGAAAAAATTTTTTATTATAACATTATTTTGTTAGAGAAATAATGTTATAATTTAATTTTGTAATTTTCTTTCGATATACTATTGGTAAAGTACGTCAATATAAACTCCTTTTTAGTTTTATATTTTTAATTTTTTTATACGAGAGTAGATAATGTATATTATAAAACACAAAACAGTACTTTTTACATTTATTATTTTTTGCGTGTATAGCATGTTACTAGTGCTGCCATTTTGCAGTGACTTTTCGGAGTTTGATGGCATGAGATTATAATGTTCAAGCGCTTTCTTAGTTCAATAGTTAATGAACTTATTTCTTTTCGAATCACACAAAACAACACTCATTGGCTTTTAGACCAATGCGTGTTATTTTTAAACCATAAATGCAACCTCCATTCTTAGCACGATTTAAAGGTTTATTCAACGGTAAATATAGTCATTTGGTTCCACTTTTCTCGACACTTAAGCTACCTTCGTCCTCCAACCTCTTGACCCAATGGCTTACAGTATTTGTCTAAAACAATAACAATTTTATTACACACTTGCAACAAGCGATTGGTTTGCACCTTACCAAAATAATAATAAAAACAACTTACACAAAAGCCACAATATTTGCCTTAGCTTCGATACTAATATTTGCCAGCATATTGATAAAAAAGTAAAACTAATAACACAAATTCGGAACTATATATTCATCAACCAACAACAGCTAAGTAATATTCTTTGAGTTATTGCAGCTAATAGGTATTGGAATATTTTATGTGAACTAGTGATTCACTTTGTTTCAAATCTACCCTCATCTTTTTATAATGACTCTAATATAGAAAAAATCTTAAAAGAAAGTATCGTCGTTAAGTTGCGGTTCGATATTTTTACATATTTTTGTTGTCAGCATTTATAATATAACTCACCAATAATTAAAAAAAAGCTTTTGTAAGTTAGTAGATTTGAACTCGAACCACCTTGAAAGCAAATCGCGGCGAGGATCGCTTAGCCATTCGGAAACTCACTGCGATCGTTGAAATTAGTAAGTAGTACCTAACAATCATAAGCGGGCAGCAAGTTGTCAAAGTGTAAGAGTGTGTATCAAACTTTATTATAGAAGGTCGTAACTACAACTGGGATTGCTTGGCCATAGTTTTGTGAGATTGTAACTCGACTTTTGGTCGTGATAGCACATCCTGACACTGACATGGCCTTTCAAGTATGTATAAACATAGCTCTGAAACTTTTCTCAAACACCTTAAACTAAGGCCTTGAAATCTTACCCTTCAAACATTTCTAGTTTAAACTTAGCCACCAAGTCCTAAAACAAACTCTCCATAGTATTAAACAAGTTTCTCATACCTTAAAAGGGACACTGAAATGAAAGGGCACAAGTGTACTCTTGGTCAAAGGGTCCTACTTCATAATGGCTGACCCTTGAACTCAATACATTATTAGTGAACGCCGAGTAATTCGACACTACACGTGTAAGGTAGTGTCCTTTCTGAGGGCTGGTGCTGACAGCTGTGCTAAACTTAAGATGCGCTTAAACAATTATCAGCTTTATTTTAGGTCAAATTAAGTTGAGTTCAGAATGACTAGTAAGCACTATTGAAAAATCATTAAAATATTTGAAGTTGTAGCTCAAAGTAAACTTTATGTGTGAACGTTAAAGTTGATTTTTCAAAAACACATGTATACATGTTTGTTAACTAAATGGCGTATTTATTGTATTATAGTTGAATAGAGCAGGAATTTAAAGGTGTTTAAAGTTTTGATTTTCCAAGAAGTGGTGAACGGTCACATAATAATGGCTGTCTGAATATATCGTCTTTTGACACCTTAGGTATGTCAAATACTTGTCAAGATTTTCATGACGAAATTAGTCTTTTAGGTAATTGTTGACATCGGCACCATTGCCATAAACAAAAATAGAATAGAATAGTCTTTTAGGTTAATTTAGTTTTATCGACGGGTCCCAAGAACAAAGTTCTATCTAAAAAATTGTCTAGTTGCAGAGCGAAGCAATAAAGTTACGCGAATCCATTAAGTTGCAAAAAATAAATAAAATTAATAGAAAATTATGGTGAAAGAAAATACCCTTTACCATAATTTTCTATTAGTTTTCTTTTTTTTTTTGCATTTTAATATTTTCGCGTAACTTTATTCATTCGCACTGCAACAAGACAATATTGAAGATAAGATTTTGTTCTAGGGACCCGTTGTTATATTGGATGCCGTTTTCGTTACCATAAACACCGTTTTGTAGGCGCCTGAGAATTAAACAGTAGAACGAGCTTTCATAAAAAAATCAATCAATACTTGAATTACTAATTGATTGTGTTGTAGGTATACCTGGCTCTCCAAAACTCCAGGTCTCTGGGTATCCACAATTCCACTTCCAAGGCACGTATTTTGCGTACGCGTTAATTAATTTACCTCACTTCTATATAGCCTTCCTCCATACTGCAGGGTGATTGCGTTTTATTTGGACAGTTCACCAAAACACATTCATTGCGTTATTTAAGTTATTGAACAGACACAGCAATGGATTAGAAATATGCTTCAACATTTTAATATTATTATTTCCTGTATTTTATTTTACATACATATCAAATAAATTTATAAATATTAACATGCAGATTAAAATATAAAACATTAAAGAATATAAAAAATAGTAACCCACCGGTATCAGAACAGGGACCAAGCTACCCGTGGGCAGGGCTTCAGAGAGAGGAAGCTCCTGACAATGCGAGATTATATTACTGCTTACCATCGGCGGGAGTGCGGTCAAACACTAGTTTATAATTATAATAATTAAAAAGTAAGCAAATAAAAGCAAAAGTAAATTCTAATATAGGTATGTCCATATGTGTTACACACACACATACACACAGTCCAATAAACAAATACAGACACACCATACACACAAATACTTACTCACGCTTGCATACACACGTGCTTACTTTTGGTTTGCGCTCACATAGATTTAGTTCACACCTGTATTTCTTAATGATTGGTTTCAATTTAATTAAGTTGCTAAGAAATATGTAATCAAGTTAAGGGAGAGTGGCCTCTCCTGGCACAAGTGTTTCCAAACTTAAAAGGGGAGGTCAACCTCAATTTTGTTTGTACCAACTAACTTAGTTTTTGAATAAAATATTTTTAATTTTTTTATATATAAATTATAAATAAAAAAAAACTTAAACTAAACTTCAACCTACTTAAATTATAAATTATAAACCAGTGCTTGACCGCAATCCCGCCTGATGGTAAGCAGTGATGCGATCGTTGATGGTAAAGCGCGCTAGTTTATTAAGAGCCTATTCACTCTAGCCTTGAAGACACTCAAATTGTAGTGTGACGGAAACACCGACGCTGGCAAATTGTTCCAGTCCCTCGATGTACGCGGTATAAAGGAGGAAGCAAAACGCTTCGTCTGGATCGCGGTGGTGTCAACGACGTAAGGGTGGAAACTCGCCGTACGACGGGTCGTCCGATGATGGAACGGAGATGGGGGAAAAAAAATGTGATGTATTACAATCACTTAATGGTAGCGCCTCAAGACAGTGAACAGTCCCGCTCTACCACAAGTGCGACTAGACGTGCCCTTTGAGCCATAGATAATATACTATACTTTGAGCTGTATGTACTTACGAATAATTCGGTGGTTTTATTCCAAGCCCCAAAGCCCCTATAAGTGATTAAAGTGAACATCGATAAAATAAGTTACTTCATCATCAACCTTTTTATTGTCCCACAGCTGGCCACAGGTATCCTCTCATACAGAGAAGAATTGAGCGTAATCACCACGCTTGCTCGATGCGAGTTGGCGAATATCAGACTTAAAGTTCAGGTTTAAGTCTGAAACAGTGGCGTAACTACAACGTTCGAGGCTCGTGGCAAAATTCTACGGATGGGCCCCCCTATTACAAAAATCAAAACATTTTTCTATTTATTGTGTATGTGTTATAATTATGATAAATGTTGGGAATTGATATTTTCATCTGACCGGGGGCCCCTTCCGGCTGGGGGCCCGTGGCATTTTGCCGACTTGCCACCCTGTAGTTACGCCACTGGTCTGAAATCAGTCAGTCATTGGTCCAAGATATACTTAGAAAGTACATATAACTTTAGAAAAGTGACGTTGGTACTTGCTTGACCTGTAATCGAACCCGCAAACTCATTCTTGAGAGGCTGGTGTTTTAACCACTAGGCCACCACGACTAGTTACTTACTCATTGCAATAAGGATGTTTCCTGGGTAAAAAAAAAAAAATGATTCTATTTAGTCCGTCATTCAGATTATAGAAAAATATTGGATACGTATATTTTGTTTTATCAAATCAATAAAAATTTACAAATATAAAAGGCATCAAAGATCAGGCTGGTGATGTCACTGAGCGCTAAAAAGTGTAGCGTGCAGTGACGTCACACGAGTTTTCAACGCACTGTGTCGTCTTAATTTTTTGTTTATATGAAAAATGAAAAAATACGTGTCTAGTATTTTTTTGGAAATGAAATGAAATCGTTTATTAAGCAAGTAGGATCACTGATCACTTTTACACGTCATATGTTTTTTTTTTTTAACTAGATGAAGCCGGCATATTAAAATGAAAATGTTTACAATAATTTACGTTATAATTACGCATATTGCTTAATAACAATGCTTTACAGAGGGAGCAGCTCAGTCCCAAGCTTTTGAGATTTTATAATACCCCTTTTTGCAAAGTTTGGCCTTTTTGCAAACTTATCCATTAAACGATATAAAAACTATATAGTTTTTATTTATATCGTTTAATGGGTAAGTTTCGAATGTCCATGGGAAGCTTGTTGTAAAAGTGTATACATTGACCCATGGAGGCAACTCGTGCCTACTCTGTGGAGACGAGTGTGATGTACAGCAAGATTGTGTTTGTTCCTGGTATTTATATTATGAACATCTCTTATTTTCTTAAAATTCGATATATTTTTATGGAAATCTGACTGACGAACAAATTTTTTTTTTTTAGTTATATACCCTATTGTAACTACATGTATTTAAGTTAAATACCACTCTTAACATTGTACTAAAAGAGAATCAATTTATGACAAAAGATTTCCTCATTCCTATACTCAAAAATTCCTGAATCAACATCTATGTATGTGACCAAGCGTACACTTAAGAGACATCTGTAGAGTATAATCTTTGCCCTATAAATCTGTTGGTCAGACAACCGGCGCGGGTCAATTTTCTCCAATATCTGAGCCATGAACAGACAGACAACCTCTTTCGTTTATACAATATGTAACAAAAACCCTGTTGTTCCTTCAACCTACGTTTTAAGAATACGGACGTAATAAAGCAAGTAATTTATAAAAATTGTTCAACAAAATAATTAAAATAAATGTTTATATTAATATTTATAATCTGTAACTGATTTCTTAGCTCTGCAATTCTGCGTGAAGAAACTAGACATAGTAGAACGTTCCCGCCAATTTATTTAACTTATAAAATCAGATATTCTAAAAAAAAAATCGAATTTGTCGGTTTTAATAGGTATTTGATTGTGACCCCTCGACTAGACAATGATTACTGTTTTCTAATTATGACTTCATTAATGATGTGCTTGTAGGTAAATTTATATGTCCCTGAAAGGAACAACAGGGTTTTTTGTTACATATTGTATATTATTGGTTTTATACGTCAGTTGCTGTTGCTTTTCTTTTAGGTATATTTCTTTATAATACATACAATGTATTGGGAGAAAAGAGAGAAAGAAAAAGTATGTCTCGCGTGTGGCTAAACCACTTTAGAGTTCTTTAATACACTCTTCGAAATTGTGAGTTTGAGGAGTAAGCGGATAGTTTGGAAGCTCGTGAAGTGAATTGGTTCTTTCTTTTGTTTTTGTTCCTTTATTTATTGTTGTTATTTCGCTATACAATGATGCGTGAATAGAAATACTCAAACACTCAATTCTTTAAAGACTATTGTGGGTCGTTTTATTTATTTTTATTTTCTCTTTTCTGTAAGTTTTTGTCGTGGTCTGAATGTGTTAGTAATTTATGTGGGCTATCCAAATGACCTTTCTTTGGTATTGTTCGTCGTATCGTTGAGTTCCTCGAGTTATGAATTGAGCTGTACGATTTCTGATGCGTGCACTGACTCATTATCATCATCATTTCAGCCAACAGACGTCGACTGCTGGACATAGGCCTCCCGCTGTTCACGACGACCGGTCCAGCGTCTCCCGCATCCAGCGGTTTCCCGCGACGTTCACCAGGTCGTCGGTCCACCTTATCGGGGGCCTACCCACGCTGCGTTTTCCGGTACACTGATTGGATAGGTCAAAAGATCGACGTTAGACGTTAGTTTAACTAACGCAGCCTATCACATTGCGCTACTGAGCATGTTTCTCTCCCATGCTGTACCACAACCTGCCACTTGTTTTAGGTCGTCCGTCCATCTAGCTATGGGGCGTCCCACACTTCGCTTGCTGGTACACCGTCTCCACTCCTTCGACAAACATGGCTAGCCCGCTTCAATTTGCTGACTATACAAGTTGTATCGATAACTCCAGTTCTTTTTTTTATCATTCAAACCATCTACATACATATATATATATATGCAATATGGGTCATTTTTGTACACGACGGTTAATCATCGTACTTGCCCCGTTACCTAATCATCGTCTCACCCTTAATCCCAGTCGCATCGGAATCTCTTTCAGCTTTGGAGTCTGGGGTCCGTTTTACCACTGCTGATTTTTGGTTAAACTTCGATATTTTCCGTTACGCGACTGCCGTCTGACCTCCACAAACCGAAGGGGATATCGAAGCATTGCAGTTAGACTAATTATTCGACTTTTAAGGGCTCCAATAACCCGTAACGACTGCCATTAGAAGTTCGTATGGCAACCGGGACCAATTGCTTAACGTGCTTTACGAGGCACGAGTAGACCAGTGCAAATATTCATATTCATGGATACAAATACATATTTGCACAGCGCGAGGATCGAACCCGCGTTCGCTACGCCATCCACGGAGGCTGTCCCGTCACCTAACCTTACTTATATCATGTGGTCTGTACGGTCGCGTAGGATGGTTGATCTCTATACAAATGACTATTTCTATTTTTGACAGTTCTTTTAAGGCGTTTCCACAAGGATGTTTTTTTACATCTGCTTCGCTTTCGCATCTACACGCAAGCTTGCACTAGAAAAAAATCTTAAATGACAAATGTAAAAAGGTTAAAAGAAAAGAAGGTACACAAAAACCAATGGAAGGGTACTCAACTACTTTGTAAAGCAATAATACAGTAATTTCTTATAGCCAGCTCATCGCTTCTGAGTCGATGGCAACCCGTTTCTTTAAGTGGACTATTACTACTGGCGCTGAACAGTTAAAGGCTTATTGCGACGGTATTTTGTTCTTACATTGTCTGATTTCCTCTGTACATAAGATAAGAAAAAAAAAGACTGTTAATTTGCTTGTATACTTGTACTTGTTCTTGTTAAAATGTGTTAAAAAAACCGGCCAAGTGCGAATCGAACTCGCGAGTGGTGTTCCGTACCATTATCTATACAGATAAAAAAAATGTTCTGTGGTAGTATTTGGTTTTATAGCGGCAACAGAAGTACCACTCAACTGTGCATGTAAATTTTAATTGTCTGGCTATTACTGTTCATGAGATACACGGACCTGGTGACAAACAGACAGACAGTGGACTCGTTTATTCATTTTGGTACGGAACCCTCAAAATAGTGACCTTTTTGGTTTTTGCATGGACCGCATGGATGCCCCAGGACGGGCGGCGGGGTCTGTCAGACACTACCTAGTTACAATCCACCCCGGTGTTCCATTTCACACCTACGCCCGGGATTGTGGCAACGAACAATACCTGTACTCCCAGCAGTCGACGCAATGGTGACACCGGGCGTCCGGCTCCCTGTTTACGCGACACAAGTACTTCCCGAAGTAGCCATGTCCCGAGAGCACCACCACAGGTGACCTAGATGAACTGTATATATAGATTTGCTCTCCAAGTGTTTTATTTTTATATAATCCGGGAAATATTAGGACTCATGTCCAATGGTTCCGACGGGTTTTCGAGTGGCGACCATGCACCGGAAATCGCAGCGTGGGTAGGCCTCCAACAAGGTGGACCGACGACTTAGTGAAGGACAAACCGCTGGATGCGGGAGGCGCAGGACCGGTCGTCGTGTAGATCCTTGGGGGAGGCCTATGGCCAGCAGTGGAAATCTTTCGGCTGAAATGATGAAAGTTAGACCTAGAAATACTTGAAACTATTCTATGTTGAACAGCGGTCAAGGGCACTTTTCTGGACGAGGCGTCTACATTGAAGAAACATCTTCAGAAGGACTAGGTTTCTCGTCTAGTTTATTTGCAAGGCCGCAAAGAAAAGAAAATTTTGTTGACGTTTCAAGCTCATGTTACATGTTACCTGTAATTAAATAATCCCGGCTTTAGCCATTTTGGTAATGATCTTACCGGTTCCCATTCGAAACACAGAGTCATTGTTATGACGATCGAAGACAAATAATTTTTCTAGACCTATCCTATATTTATTGTATTATAATCTGTGTAAATAGTACACTGTACCTACATTATTTCTATCTCCTTCCCCTTGACATTCCATCCAAAGGTTGTCTGTAAAAGATCGCTCTAAGGCCCCTGCCTCGAATCTTGCGGGCAGCGGGGCGGCGGTGGCGGCGAGTGAGCGGCAGGATCTTATGCGTAAAATCAAACGGACCGGTTCTCGAAAACAGCGGCGCGGCAGCGGGGCGGTGGCGGGCAGCGAGCGGTGTGCTTCTCGCGCTCGAATCTTTCGGGCAGCGAGCAGTGATCGAGCGTTAGGAATAAATTTGAATCAAAAAGACGTTGCCGCCATTGTCCAGACATTTCTTTCGCGAATAAAAACAAATATCTCGTCGGCACAATCGTGAACACAACACTACGCGGCTATAGTGACGCGCGATCTGCCCGCTAGTTTCGAGAACGGGTCTTTGAAGCCTGCCCGGCTACCGCGCCGCTGTCGCCGCTGCCCCGCTGCCCGCAAGATTCGAGGCAGCGGCCTTAGCGATAAGGTCGCCCATTGTGTCACCCTTTGTAAAATCTCCATATTTATGTTCTGTAATTTATATGGTGTACATAATAGAGTCCAATATTTTATTCTGCCTGAAAAGACCATGACGTCTGTGTTCGTCTTACAATTTTTTTCAGGCTATCCCCAGTATTTGGTATTTTTTCTATATTTTATTTCCTACATTAAAATTATTTCATCCGTTTCTATTTGAATGAATAATTCCATTTCAATTCCAAGAACAATTGCTCGAAGTCGCAAAATTCTTCTGTACCTGGCTGCAAAGATCGCGATATCTGAAGCCGAGCTTAAGCTTAAGCTCGTAAAAATAGTCCATAGTTGCAATCTCTTCTCATCGATAATTATCGATGTCAAAAACTTCTCAAAATGTAGAGAATTTAGAGGTAATTTTGACGCATTATAATTCTTACGCCCCTGATTTTGTGTCACGTTTTCATTTGAGTAAACACTAGCGCCACCTGTTTCTATATTAGCAAAATATTGACAGTAACCAAGTATTACGTGCTATATAAAGCTACCCTAATTCTACTTCTCATAAATGCTCACCCAGTAACTGTATTACATCCCAGTAAATCTCAGTTTATTGCTCCGTTTTTAATAAAACCTGCAACATTACGGATCCCGTGAATTCCCGTGTCTTGGCTAAGTGCAGCAGCTCATTGGAGCTGGTGAATTTATCGGTCCGTACTTACGGGCGATACAAAAGTAAAGGGTGCAATAAATCCCGGTAACGTGTCAGAGTGGTGACACCGTATGCAGGGAAAAATTCGAACTTCTACTGTATTCTGGATTAATCTGAAAAAGGATTGGAGCGGAGATTTTTAGTTTATAGCAGGACGTGTTATATAGCCGGATTTGTTAATAAAAACGAGTTTTGTGCGTACTTTACCTAAGTAATGTGTAGGTTTCTGTGCTACATGTAGTTTTTATTAGTATCAACTATCTATCAATCTCAGCGTTTTCCCAAGGTGTCTGATACAGTACGGTGCTTACCTACGCGTGAGAAAAAGAACTAAGGTAACAAGTAGATGTAGTAGACTGTTTACAGATACATAAACCTAGGGACAATATACTAATTTATATCTGGCATTTAATAACTCACACCATCAAGCCTATGTTTGCCAAAGGGTTGGTCACAGGTGCATCTATTGTAACATTTCGCTATGTTAGAGTTACATACACATATGTAATACAGACACGATTTTTGTCATCAACCAGTCCTCCGGCTGATCGATTCTGTAAAAGTTTTAATGTGAAAAATAAAGTGAAGCTTAGAAGTAAGCTCACTTCTTATTTTTTCTTTAACTGGAATGAAAGGTTTTTATAAAAAAAGAAATGAAAGGTTTTTGTAGGCCAGACAAAGCCTTGCCGCCAAGCGATTTGTCGTGTTCGTGCATGATTTCTGGTGAAGCCGTACGGAGGACAGTCTGAGCATTTGTGTTGCGATGTGTGTCGGGTACGATACGCCTAATGTTATTGTGTTGGGAGTTCGGTCGTGGAGGGTCTTCAGATCAATCTCCCTTTGGCGCAGCATCGTTGGTCGTGTTGTTGGGTTTAACATTGCATCACCTCGCTTAACTGGCGTCTTCCTTCCTATTCGCCCAGTTTTTCTGAGTGAATAGGCTCTTAATAAACCAGCGCGCTTTACCATCAACGATCACATCACTGCTTACCATCAGGCGGGATTGCGGTCAAGCGCTAGTTTATAATAATTAAAAAAAAAAAACTAGCGACATGCGTGACATGGTGCAATGCTGATACTAATTACACTACATAAAAACTGTGAGCGTTGTATATAAAGACATAGCGGCCCGCCGCTCCCGTTATCTCGGTCGGTCGGTACCGCCGCAAACGCTATATCCTGCAATTTTCAAATCTGTAATATCTTCGATAATATTCATATAAATCATGTGCTGTAAGGTGTCATATAGATCTATATTAAATCAACAATGTATTTATGGTATTTAATTGGCAAGGATTAACTTTGTATTGGTTAAAATCGCTCCGAAAATTAGCCCGTATTTGTCGTAAAAAGTAAGTTATACTATATCATTGCAGAGTTTTCTGTAGACCTTTTCAATGTGCACAATACTTACATAGTACATTACTTTGATAAATCTCGTAGGATTTTTTAGCCTGCGTTGGCAATGTATGCGGAAAATATGTAATTATTTACGACATCACATTAGAAACCTCAAAAATAATAGCATTTCTCCACTATTTAATGGGTGTTATTATACATGCATATATAATATATATCATACATATCTTGCTCTTCAATCACTCTATTAAAACCGCATCAATGTGTGTAATGTTTAAAACTACGCAACGGATTTCCGTTGCGTAGTTTTAAACATTGCACACAGGGATATAGGGACAGAGAAAGCGATTTTATTTTATACTATGAAGTGATACACACATAAATGTCTAAAATTGTGTATGTGTGATTTATATTAAAAATACAAATGGATTATGATTGCAGGATAATATTTTTAAAATCAAATTGACAGCGTGGCAATAAAATAATTGCTTTTATAGCCTTAAGGAATTTATAAAACATAGACATAGTTGTTAAATAATGAAGAAATAATATTATGTTTTATGAGTAATGGGTAAGTGTTTTATGCTGATTTTCTTTATCAAAATAATCTTTTGGATAAAGTTTACTTTATGGACCGCTGAAGTGGGCGGCAAGACTTCTAGGGCTGAAAGACCTTGGCCTAAGATACCTCTATGTAAAATTTCGAATGATAAAAACTTATAGTTTCCGAGAAATTAATTTACAAAAATCATGTTAAATTCACAATTTTAGGTTATGAATCGGGTCTTTTTGTTGTCAATGCGTTCCGTTATACTTGTTGTTGAAGACCTGTCAAATTATTTATTTGAAATTATTATGTATTATTTATTATTTTTATCTTAATAGTAATAATTAGTCTAAAATCATATTATTTCAACAAAAATATGTGAAACATTAAATTATTAACAATTATTAATTCATTTGTGCACAACGAAACGTAAAATGGTTAGAACTTTGACCAAAACAGCGCGCTAGCCGAGCGAGCGAAGCGAGCGTGCCGCGGCAGCGGCCGACGAAGCGCCAGAAAAAAAATGATTGTTTTTATTTCTCATTAAAACTTTGAATAAATAAATCTACTATAGTAAATTAAAAATCACGCAAATTGTTTCGCCATTATCCCTTAATCATTGGACCTTACCTCAAAATTGAGAATTTTCAATTTCTCTATAACCATAAGTTTTCATCATCCCCCATTAAGGGGGAGGGTTCCCCCTCGTCCCCCCTCGTCCCCTTGCAAAAAAAAAACCTCAAATTCAGCGGTCCATAAAGTAAAGTTTAACCATTTTTTTTTTAACTTTTATTTTATTGACATTCCCATTGTATGATGTTGATTTTTTTAATAACACTTATTGACAAATACCTATATTATTTTCTTTTTATTTCTTTTCTAAAGAGTGAATACTACTTCAACTCTTCAGTGGCCTCTGTGGTTAGACACCACAATTTTGCCAATAACACGTGTAACAAATTATAGAAATATTTTAAAAATTTTATTTCACTATAATGGCGGATAATGCCAATGACAGTTGAAAAAACGGCCGCGTTTGCCGACTACTAGGAGATTTCATGCAAAGCCATTATGTGGCCACTTTGCTACGATATTTCAATGTTCTTTATGAATTATTCACTGAATGCACTTTTTACTACAGAAATCACGCGCTTTTGTTTAGTAGTTTAATAGTCTGTCATCTTATAGGTTTTTTTGACAATTGTAATTTGCACGCTTGCTTGCAGGCAGAATAGAAGTAACTCTTAGGCTTTAAGACCTTTCCTTATCGAAAAAAGTATATTCTGGCAAATAAATGTTTTGATTTGATTTATGGCGAGTTGGTTACAGAGTATGTAATAATATACTACTAAGAAAATTCAAATGGAAAGATCCAATAACACTGTGCCTGAACAGGGCCGGATTAACCACGTCTTTTTCATGCCACAACAACGCAATTTTTGGTAATTTTTGCAATTCTTGAATTATCTTGCCTGCTTGAGTAGCTGATTTCAAATTAATATATTTGTCATTTAATAAGCGATTATTTAAGTATAAAAATTAAATTTTATAAGTAAATAAATTAATAAAAGTGTCTAATATAAGAAATAACTAGACTAATGACATTAGTCTAGTTATTTTTTATATTAGACACTTTTGACTAATATCAATACAATTAAAAATTCAGACATTCACTGTCACTCTTATAGTGTCAATAATGGGGGTTTTACCTTACATTTGAAAAAAAAAGTTCACTTTTACCGTGGTTTCATAAAAACAATCCCGTTTTTTTAATTTTTTCATCGGGTGTGCTGGGCCCCTGCTCATAGTGGGCCCCTAGGCTCTGGCCTAAAGTGCCTTATGGATAATACGGCGCTGTGCCTGAAACGGTAATCGAACCTCATGATACCAATTTGGTATTCAACAACAATTTCAGAAATGAATCATGCAAACGTGTTCACCTCTATGACAAAACGTTTATTGCATCGATTATCTTAACAAACAAACGTAAAGCCAAAAGATACTCCCTCAGTTTTTATTTCAAAACTATTAGCCGCGAAGAAAACTCCAGTCCGGATAAACAGGCCATTCCATTATGAGAATGGTCGGCACAGATGCGGACCGTAGACTGTTTCACGAGAAAATACTCCAATGAGCTATTAGGTACTGCGCCCATTCGCCCGCGGCTCTCTTAGTGCTCAGTTCTTTTGTCCGTTTAATATCAAGTATTTCTTTCTTTATTTGGCGGTATTTTGAACACTATTCTCAAAAGACGCTTTTCTAAATTCAATGAAGATAGTTCGAAGTGATCCCTTCTCCAGATAAATTAACTTTTTCCGAAGGGCAAAAATACATCGGGAGTAAGCACAACTGGGAATTTGTATTGAAATTCATTTTTCGTTCTGGCAGGGAACATATTATATGTCCGTTGGTTATACAATATGTAACAAAAACCCTGTTGTTCCCTCAACCTACGTTTTAAGAATCGGCCATACGTACGTAATAAAGCAAGTAATTTATAAAAAATGTACAACAAAAATAATTAAAATAAATGTTTAATTATTAATATTTATAATCTGTAACTGATTTCTTAGCTCTGATATTCTGCATGAAGAAACTAGACATAAGTAGAACGTTCCCGCCAATTTATTTAACTTATAAAATCAGATATTCTAAAAAAAAAAATATTCGAAATTGTCGGTTTTAATAGGTATTTGATAGTGACCCCTCGACTAGACAATGATTACTGTTTTCTAATAATGACTTCATTAATGATGTGCTTGTAGGTAAAATTATATGTCCCTGAAAAGGACAACAGGGTGTTTGTTACATAGTGTATAGAGCAGCGTATATGCCCGTAAATTCGGCCTTGATTACGAATATTGTGTTACAGGAGTAAAGCCCCCAGTTCTGGCTTCATCTCTATGAATGGCAACAAGTCTTCAAGTCAGTATAAAGTAATCCACTGAAGCGTGTCCTCCAAGGTTCGTTGGCGATGTCGTAAACCTTCAGCTAATTTCGCACTGCAGAATTTCTGCCACTAATAAATAAGTCTTCGTGTTGTTCCAAGGCGGGGTGAATTCACGTTAAATTATAAAGCTTATTAACCATCGTTCCCTAGTGTGTCGTAACCTGCAGCAATGAAATGTTCCACCTATAGGTACGTTACTTCATCCAAGTTTCTCATTGACTTCACTTGAATTATGTATTTGGATGTCTAAGTATAGCGTGAGATTTTGATTAATTAAATTCTGAATGTGACATTTTTCTTTGTCTTCGTCCGCTCGTCTAGACGGGGCTTATTGCACTCATTTCGTCTTATTTGTATGAAATTCTCTAGGAATAGCAAATTATTTCTTCCCTTAGAAGGTGTAGCATATAGCCGTTGTCAGTAGAACTTGGAAGTTTTTTTGTGTTCTATTAGGAATTTTAATTATGATGTATGATTACCAAACGTATGTGTTGCATCAAGTGATCAAACCTTAAAAAAAAAAAAAAAAAAACGATTGTCACGATGGTCAATGTCATCTTCACATTATTATTTATTTAAGTTTTTTATATTTTATTTAAATGGAGAAACCAAATAGCGAACCTTCTGAAAACCAAGTTTCCGGAGATGAAAGCGATGGACAGCCTACAACTTCAAGGAGAGAAAATAATAGTCCCATACTGAATTCACAGAACATGAGCCACCTTAAATCATTGGATTTTAACTCTGCAGATGAAGTTAGGTGAGAAATTAGAGTAAAATAATCTTTAATATATCGTGACACTGTAATGAAATAGTCCTCCAAAGCGTATTTCTTCCACGACGACCAGCCAACGGAGACTAGTCATTTGCACGGGAGATTTTATGCACAAGAAGTGTGTGCGGCACGGGTTTACTCTTTTTACTTCTTACGCTTATAGTTACACTGTAAACTTGTCTTGGACATGAAAATACTTTTTTATTTTAGCCTTCACCTTAACCTATCCTCACCTTCACACACCTTCACCATTGCTGTGCAAAGGCCCTTCCCCAAACCTGTCCGTGGCTCCTTTTTTAGCGCCAACAAACAACGCATTGTTAATTAAAATTTCAGGCAAGCTATGAAGGCTGTCTTAACCGGGAATATGCCGCCGCAATTGTTTACGGAAGAAAGCAATCAATGCCGAGTATATGTCCGGGATAAATCAGAAGCGGTCGAAGATCCTAAACTGGCGAACAAAACGCATGGGCAGGACTTACGCAAAACTGTCCAACGTCAAGTCCAGCAGAAATTATATCTCAAAAAGAAGTCTACAGCCCAAACGTATACAGGAAATGGGTTTAGATCTTTGAGGATAAATAAACGTGGAAGACCTATGAAAGCAGGCCCTTCTAGATCTGTTAAAAAACCAAGAAAATCGGTGTTGTATATCGGGAAATTATCGAATGTTGTCCAATTTAAGCGCAACTGGGCTTCCGAGAGTGGGTCTGATGCAGACTCGGTAGTATTTTACTAAACATTTTAGTCTGTTCCCTTTCATTAGTTTTTTTTATTATATTGCATATGAATGTACAGTAAAATTACCCATTTGGCTTAGTGTTTTTTTTATTAATAAATTGTTTGATCGTAGATTTGTTTATCAGCCTGAGTGGAGATCTTTTATGTTCGCCGTGTATCGGTAAGCGGTGCTATCGTATTTCAGCAATCTCTTAGCGGATCGTATCATATCGGAAATTGAATTTCCGATTGGTTCTCTACTGCACAGCAGACTCTGTAATGGATGGTCCTGCGGTCCCTGTTTCGCGGAGTTCATGAGGATGATAGATAGAAATACTTGGAGGCGTATTTCAAACGTTCCGATGTGGAAATTGAGGAATATTGATGTAGTCCCTTCGTCGTTTCTGTTTATTTGGCGCTTTTTTTGCAAATAAATGGTGTTTATTTTGGTGAGTTCGAAGCGTTCGTTTTTGGATTTGGACTGTTTATTGAAAAATGATCAGTAGGATAATTACGTAACACATTATCAATTGCAATAAGTTTGACAGTTCAACAACATTCATTGCGTGACTTAAATTGTCGGATAAACAGTGAGGAAAGACATTTTTCGAACATGTTGAGCAATGGACTAGCAATATGCTTCGAAATGATTCCAACTGATGTGTTACACGATTAGGGCGCAAGTATCATGGTTGAGACAATGGGTTTTCACTTAATTGGTTCAATAAACTCATTTGTATTTAATTTTCTAAAAATCAATAAGTAATATTATTAACATTAATGTCTATGAAAGCTGTACACGTTATTTTGAATGTTATAAAGGCTAAAGTTGCAAAACAAGATAGACAAATAGTTGCGTTCAATTCACAACACGTTACAGCCCGGTACGCGTTGTTTGTACATGTTTTGACAGGTAATGTAATATGTAGTGAGATAAATTGGGTTTGAGCCGAGCAGTATTGACGCGGCCGTCGATATTGATGTTGACATGTTCGAAATAAAACGTGCTGCGTCCTCCAGATAAGCCATTATTTGGACGTGTTTCACTGGAGCGTGGTTTAGAGAAGAGATAGAAACTGCGACTATGTCGCAGTATGATGCTTAAAACCGTGATATAAAGTGCGTTGGGGTAGATCCCCAACGCACCTTATACTATATAGTACTCGTATATCGCTAGGTATATTTTTATAGCTATATATCGTAATCAAACAGTTTAAGTATAATAAAGAATGTTTGTATATGTTGATCCCATGCTATAATTTAAAAATAAATTGTTTTTATTGATATGAATTACTCCTAAAACAAACAATGCTGACAGACAAGGAAGCGATTCGTCGTGTTCCAGCATGATGTCTGGCGCAGCCGAACGGAGGACGGGTCTGAGGCTCTGAGCAGTTGTGCCGGGTACGATCCGTAAAATGTTGTTGTGTCGGGAGTTTGGTCGTGAAGGTTCTCCAGATCAATCTCCCTCTGGCGCAGCATCGTTGGTTGTGTTGTTGGGTTTAACATTGCATCACCTCGTTCAACTGCCTTTTTCCTTCCTATTTACTCGGTTTTTATGAGTAAATAGGGTCTTAATAAACTTGCGCACTTTACCATCAACGATTGCATCACTAGTTTATAATTATAAAATAAGATGCTGTACATTGTTTGTTTTGGTTGTAATTATTTCATCATCATCATTTCAGCCGAAAGACGTCCACTGCTGGACATAGGCCTCCCCCAAGGTTCTCTACGACGACCGGTCCTGCGCCTCTCGCATCCAGCGATTTCCCGCGACCTTCACCAGGTCGTCGGTCTACCTTGTCGGGGGCCTAACCACGCTACGTCTTCCGGTGCTTGGTCGCCACTCGAGAACCCATCGGCCCCATCGGGCATCGGTCCTACGGGCAATGTGTCCAGCCCACTGCCACTTCAGTGTTGCAATTCTTCGGGCTATGTCGGTTACTCTCGTTCTTCTGCGGATCTCCTCATTCCTGATTCGATCGCGCAGTGAAACCCCATGCATAGCCCTCTCCATTGCCCTTTGAGCCTTCTTATAAGGCCCATTGTTAGCGGCCACGTCTCAATTCCATAAGTCATCACTGCCAACACACACTGGTCGAAGACTTTTGTCTTGAGACACTGCGGTATTTTGGACGAGAAGATTTCACGTAGCTTCCCGAAAGCAGCCCAGCCGAGTTGGATTCAACGATTGACCTCTTTCTCGAAGTTGGATCTGAGTACAATGCTTGAAGACCTCAGTAGAGCCTCCGAGCGAGTCGGTCTTAAAATAAACATGGACAAGACGAAAGTCATGTCTAATGCCCATGTTGTACCGACTCCTATAAAGATTGGAAACTCTGTTCTCGAAGTCGTTGACAGCTACGTGTACGTGGGACAAACTATCCAGTAATTATTTAATAAAGAAGAATTAACAAGCTATTAAAAAATCGTTTAAATTCGAATATCCCGGACTCATATTAGAAGTAATACATTACAAATAATTATTTCACTAGATTAGTAAGGTATGTTATACTAGATCATCGCCCATATGTAGTTATATTACGATATGTAGCTATATCCCTAGGGTTATAACTGATTCACGGCTTTAATCAAACTGTTCTAGACTCATCATCATCATCTCAGCTTTAATCCCAGTCGCATCCGTAGCTTTTCGGCTATGGAGTCTGGGGTCCGCTTTACCAGTCTAACTGCTGATATGGGCTACACTTCGATATTTTCCGTGAAGCGACTTCCGTCTGACCTCCACAACCCGAAGGCGATATCTAAGCATTGCAGTTAGACATTTGAGGGCTCCAACAACCCGTAACGACTGCCACTAGATGTTCGTATGGCAACCGGGATCAACAGATTAACGTGCTTTCCCAGGCACGACCAGGCCAGTGCATTCATACATACAAATATTTACATTGTGCGGGGATCGAACCCGCGCCTCCTTGCGCAACGGCCGCGTTCGCTACCGCTACGCCACAAAGGCTGTCAAAAACTAACTGTTCTAGATTCTTTAGCTTTTTATTCTTATCTGGTTTTTTATTAAAATACTTGGACAAGCATTGTTTCTTTTATAATAGTTGGATTAAGATAATGGATTTTTTTTTCTTTGTTTCTGTAAGGACTCTCATAATCATGGAAGGTGATTGATATATTCTATTTTCTTGATACTCTTTGAGTTGGATTAGTATAAAAAATGTAGAACAGAAAAAATAGTAAAAATGTCTAAGGATTTTGAGGTGATATTCGGAGTTATTCTGAACATAATATGGCGCTATCAAAGTAGTCCTTAGTCATTGATGGCAGTTTATGCTATTTTGTTTTAATCGTTTTTGGGAATTGGATGCAAAATGAGCTGGCTTAACTTTAGAAATGAATCCCGGATGGCAAAATGTATTAAAGTCTTCTCATATCTTGTTTTTAAGATGTACTGATTTTAGATGCGAATTATAATCGGATTAAATTCACATATTTATTTCACATTTTTGTTACTATTATTACTGGTATCATTGGTATTTTTGGATCTATAATGTAACTAGCGACTGCCAGCGACTTCGTTCGCGTGGAGTTAGTTATACTCCGCCCCTATTGATCGCAGCGTGATTTTATATAGCCTAAAGCCTTCCTGGATTAATGGGCTATCCAAAACAAAAATAATTTTTCAACTCGGACCAGTCGTTCCTGAGATTAGCGCGTTCAAACAAACAAACTCTTCAGTTTTATATATTAGTATAGATTAATTTCATGATTTGTACGTTGAAGGAAAACTCCGTTAGGAAACCGGCAAGTCTTTCATCTAGAATATCGAAGATACGTGACAATTTTCAACCCGCCATGTTCAGGCTGTATTGAGATTACATAAGCAGGTATACACATAGAATATAGCTCACTTCCTCTTACACAGATTAGACCTGAGTTCCTTCTGTGGAAATATTATAGGTTAATTATCCTTAAGCAAATCCATCTCATAGCAAAGTCAGTCTTTGAAGCCTTTGAGTAAAAGCTGTGCAAACTGTGGAACTATTTATTAGTATATATTTTCCTATTCTTCTAATAAACCCAAATAACACTTAATGAAGGGTTGTTCTCCAAAAACCCACGGTATATAATGTGAACCTTTATACTCGTCCTGAGAATCTGCTTACACAATCCCAACCCCAAATATTTCCGTAATTCTGGTGACAAGTAGAACTTAACACAGCATAATATATCCGTGCATATATTAGAAGAGCTAAGTAAGACACTTATCGGCCATCTTTCTGTCCCTTGGCACGTTTTACAAGGGAACTACATGCACCTGAAGAACTTGGTCAAAGCTGTCGACCCGTAAACTTAGATCTTTTGGCAACGGAAAATCAACTTTAGGATTTCGGTTATAAGGTTGATTTTTGGATTCAAAGAATTGTTTTTTGTCAAGCACCTCAAGAAAATCCTTCCCAAAATGAAGTTCCTGTAGTGAAATGTCCTCTAATAATGAACTATGACCCCTGGGCCTAATATACGGACCCCGGTACAAGTTTAAATTGCATCGTCCGACCTAATTTGAACACGTCACGAAATGGACAACGTGTGTTAATCGCTGCTTTTATTTATAACTTTACGCTTAGGCCCTTGAGAGGGGTGGCAGAGTGCTTTGATTAGGCTAATTGGAATTTAGTGGATTTTGTTGTTTTCTTGCGAATGTTCGACTAGAGAGTCATGTACTCCCACACACATCCTAGTCTCATTTTCATTTATAATCCGTCTTTTCTTTAAATATTTTGGCGGAGTCCGTAATTCTACGAAAGAACAAATTATTTGGGTTCTATTTATTTATTTGTTTCATGTTGCATCACTGCTTACCGTTAGGCGGGATTGTGGTCAAAAATATTAAATAAATAAAATTATCACGGTAATAACTTATTAAATTCAATTCTACTTTAATTAAATTCTGCTAGCTGCGTCTTGCTGTTTCATCCTTTTCAGTCTTGACTCTATGGGGATATGGGAAAATAGATCATGGTCTACAATGCACAAACATCCAAATCCGTTTAGCCATATTAGCGTGAAAGCCTAAGAAACTAACATTCTAAGATAGGAATAAACAAATTTTATCTCATTAGACATAATATTACTAGCCTCTCTCTTCGTGAATTTTCTGGGTTCCCGCGACTCATCCCCGTCGCATCGCATCGCATCGTCCGCGCTTTTACTTCATTTTCGCTTACAGTGTTCTATTTTTTTAGAGCTCGACTCATAAGTTATATAACATGTTTATAAACCTTTAAAGCCTTCGTCAAGAATTGGACTATCAAATTCAACTAATGGTTACAGAGATTATTTCGTTCAAATGAACCAACAGATAAACTTTTCTAAAAACTTCAACAAGAAAGAAATAAATACTGTTTATTACCTACAAATAACACGCAAAACTAAACTCTAGAGGTGTTCTGTAACTAATCTATTAAGATTAGTTTAAACTCTTGCAGCAAATGGAACAAGTTGTCTACAAAGGAGTACTCACATAAAAACTTTAAACGGAGAAAGAGAGTAAATAGAGAGCATTTACCCTTTACTGAGCTTGCATTAATAAGGAATTAATTAATGCATTGCCCCGAAGTTCCGAGACGGGGCTGTGTACTTGCTTCCTTCGGGACCGGGGCTCCGGTCTGTGTATAGGGCTCCTGTACATGTGTAGTTGTGTACTGGCGGTTGCTGTATGTTGTGTTTTCTGTGCTTTTCGATGAATGTGAATATGTGTGATGTTCTATGTGTGTTGTGTATCGTGGAGTTGGTCTGATAAGAGCGTGGAACTTAAATGTACTAAACTAGTCACAATAAATACTTTTCTTTCTTTCTTTTTAAAATCGGCCGCAAAGTCTAAGTTGTATGTAGATGTGAAGGTAGTGAATCATATTTTACTGTTTTAACTTCGACTTCCTTGTGATGTAGAAGAAAGCATCAGCTTCTATAATTTTTTGAGATCCATCGTACGGCAAGTATCCACCCTTACGTTGTTGACAGCACGACTTATATAATTATAATACTTATATATAGCCTAGAGTAACTTACCTGGTAATACGGTATATAACGCAAATTCTAAATTCGACTATTTTTTGTCGAATATGTTGCTATAAGCAATACACCTAAAACACCAAGCCAAGACCAAATAGTAGAGACCGCATTTCCTAACTCAAGTCTGTAGTTATATGGCCGCTGCGCAAGGAGGCGCGGGTGCGATCCTGCGCAGTGATAATATTTGTATGCATGAATATGACTATTTGCATTGGTCTGGTCGTGCCTCGGAAAGCACGTTAAACTGTTGGTCCCGGTTGCTATACGAACATCTAATGCCAGGTTGTTGGAGCTCTCAAAAGTCCAACAATTGGTATTACTGCAATGCTTCTATATCGCCTTCGAGGTGTGGAGGTCAGACGGCAGTCGCTTCACGGAAAATATCGAAGTGGGGCCAAAATCAGCAGTAAGACTGGTAAAGCGGGCCCCAGACTCCATAATTGAAACAGCTTCGGATGCGATTGGGATTGACGCGGAGATGATGATAATAGTGTTACGGGCTAGGGGTACTAAAACGCCGGTTAAGGCTTGCGAAGTTTAATAACAATAATAATTATTTATTTATTGATAGTAATAATGACACATGGTTATTTGCAGTACATGAAGGGCTAATACATTATAGAACCAGAATATAACAAAGAACATGTAGTACATACAAATACTTGGGCGAGGCACTGATCTCCTAGCTAGATCACCAAGTGATATGTGTTAAGGACAAACAGATTCCACTCCCTAGCAGAGTAACAATAACATTGCAGGTTTTTGAGCTTATAAAATGGACCCATTGGGACTATCAATTAGCCACGTGGTACGGTTAAACAAAAATAAGTGAAAGAAAATCAATATCAAGTGAGAAAAACAAGGCATTAATATTCTAAAATGTGTAGTTTATAAAATGTGTTGGAGTGTGTGTTTATTAACAACGAAGGTACAGTCGATCGTAGGCAACGACAAGTAGTATGTAGCTGATGTCGCACCGAAGTCTTCCCTTTACGTCCACGAAGTCTGTGTCGTACACACACAATAACACTACAGACGTTACTTCACGTAGTCTTTAAAGTTCTCGTTGGGTTGTCGCTGTAGATCACCTTAATTATCGCTTCTTAACTGTCGCTTGTTTTCGCCTCGGTAGTCGAATGCAGACTGACTGCCCGCTGGCGTCACGGGGCTTTATATAGATCAGCTGATCGACCATTCCAGATGAGTCCAGAATCAATAATAATAGCGCATAATTTCGAGTACATTCGGTAGGTACCTATAGGTACTTTATCGGAGACGATTTTCAGAAAATTTCGATGTCGACTTGTTGTTAACAATACTTATGAAACCTGTACCATTCGATAGGCCACCCTAGGTCTAGCAATGCGTTTTTATATTGTACCTCTCTAATACCTAGGCCACGAGATGTAGCACTTAAAAGTTATGAACAGCATGTCACACTATATTGAACCTTATGCCATCGACATAAGGTACATTCGTAACAATAGGTATCCAAAATATTAGAGGAGGACATGTGGGTGGGCAATAACAGCTCAAATCGATCGATCAGTTTAAGCTACGTTTGCTGCTGTTGGCCCATGGATGGGTGACCATCTTCAGATACCAAGACTCCTCTGTGTTTTGAACAGCTTGCTTAAGCTATTGGCCCTAGCTGTCATTCGAGGATATTTGACAGTACAGGATGTAGCCCGAAAGACTGATAACCAATCTTACCTAGGGTTATCATACCCAGTAACTGGGTAGGATTTGTTAATATCCTATCCAGACGGCTGTTACTAAACATATCCTTAAGAAAAATCCAGCAAACACTTTGTTAGACTCTGAGATCAAACGAAACTCATATTCAACAGCCGTAGAACTATCGAGGGAGTTTCCTAATATAAATCATCTCTAAAAAGCTAAGTTTACAACCAACACCACTGTCCTATTTTCCTGTTTCACAAAAAACAACCTTTTTCTCACTCCCCAAACTATTAAACGATCCGTCTGCAACAGGATTTACGTCTGATTGTCTTCCTTATTACGAAAAAAATATATCCCCCGCCTTACATCGGGTAATCAGTTACCATGGGCCACCGTAAAAAAAATATTCCATCATGCCAAATAAGGCTATTTACTCAATATAGCCATAGTAGACTTTTCACGGTATGAAAAATTGTTTACGGCAACGGCGACACGCTCGCGACTCAGGGTTCCGTTGTAAAAAACCCTAATTTCCGTGCACCCTTTCATTTATAACCCGGCAATCTGGAGGCCCCGTAGCTTATTTATAGGGGTCTCGGCCATTTGATGGGTGGGAGTCAGAATGTGTAATGATAAAGGTTGTAAAAAATTGGGTAGACGCGCGATTTGGAGGCGCAACTTTTTGTAAGTAATGAGGTTCGTATTATTTCCTTCAAGGTTTTACTAGCTTTTAACCTTACTCAAAGATGGACATTAAAAGCAAGAGGAAATGGTTAAGGGCGGCGGAGTAATGGCAACTGTCGTCCGAGCAGGCAAGCGCAATTTGGAGCCGCAGTGTTTTACGCGGATCACTTGAGATTGGGTGCGACTAGCTACATGGGTAGATGTTGAGGAACAACGGGTTGAGGTCTGACGAGGGAGCATTGAATGCTTATTCGAATCCCGCACTCCCGGCCAAAGGTAGAGGTGAAACATTGCGGTGCTCTCTAGTTGTCTCCTTCACAATAGAGGGAGTCTATAAGGATTATTAGAGTCTAAAAGAATTATAGGCCTATATCTATTCTACCAACCATTTCAAAGATTCTGGAGAAGATACTGAACAACCGTTTGCTTACATTTTTAAATGCTCACCATCTTCTCTCCGTCAACCAATATGGATTCAGAGCCGGAATTGCAACAGATGATGCAGTTATTGCGCTCTCTGAAAAAGTGACTCAGCTCATGGACAAGAAGCAGCGGTGTCTGGGTTTATTTCTTGATATCTCGAAGGCTTTTGACACCGTCTCTGCGCCCATACTTCTGAGAAAACTGGAACGCATGGGAATTCGCGGCCCTGCACTTGACATCTTCTCAAGTTACCTGGAGAATCGTTTCCAACATGTTCAATTGGATGAGGTAACAAGTCATAAAACTAGAATAGAATATGGCGTGCCGCAAGGCAGCATTCTAGGTCCAACCTTGTTCCTTATCTACATCAATGATCTGTGTTCACTCCCCTTAACTAATTGTTGCACATTTACCTATGCTGATGATACAGCTCTACTTGTTCATGGGAATGACTGGAGTGAAACAGAAAAATATGCTCAGATGGTATTGGATATTGTCATGAACTGGTTTAATAATAATTTATTAACTTTGAATGCAGAAAAAACGAAGCTTATTTCTTTCTCCCTAAGTAATAGAACTCAGCCAATCATATCACCTGTTGTTAAAGTACATAGTTGTTCTTCAAACTCCAGCTGTACCTGTCCCACTCTGGCAACCACATCTTGCATAAAATACTTGGGTGTCCAAATTGATGAACACTTGAACTGGTACAGTCACATAGATAATCTCGTCACCCGAACGCGCAAACTCATCTCCATCTTTAAGAAACTCCGTTGTTCAGCTGATACACAAACACTCATGATGGTCTACTACTCACTCTGTCAGTCTCTTCTCCTATATTGTTTACCTGCTTGGGGTGGCGCTCGCAAAACATACTTACTAAAATTAGAACGAGCTCAACGAGCAGTCCTTAAAGTTATGTTCTGCAAGCCCTTTAGATACCCCACTTTTGAACTTTTTAGAGAAAGCAAGGTTTTGCCGGTGAGAGGATTATATGTGCTACAATGTGTGTTAAGGAAACATCGGCTTCCGTATACAGAAAGTACTAAGCGTCGTACAGACATTACCCTTCCACCAGTTAGACATAAAACCACCTTCGCTAAACACCAATTCGCCTACCTCAGCTATATTCTGTACAATACAATCAATAAATTTCTCCATATCCACAGTCTCAATTATCACAAATGTAAAAACTCAGTTAAAGAATGGCTACTTGAGAAATCATATGACGAAATCGAAAAACTTCTTTTCCCGCATGATTAGGTTGGATCTCTTCTTATTTAAATACAAATACTCTATACACCGTCCATTAACACACATCTACCGGTACCACACTTACCAAGACACTCTAAGCTATACACACTCAGCGCTTTCACACTACTTACTCATACACAACACTTCTACATAATTACAGTCACTCAAAAACCCACTTTACAGTTTTTTATTATTATTATTTTTTACTTTTCCTGTATAATACATATAATTAACGATTGTTTTATTATGTTCACTATGTTACTGGTGAAAACAGTCTTTGTATGACACTTCATCATCTACATATGTCTACCCTTATTGAATCACTGGTTCCCAAGTCACAGGCTATAAACCTAGTTTGGGAGCCAGGAGATATAACCAATGCACCTTTTGATGTACCTGCTACTGCTTTGTAACGTATGTAACATTTTTACTGGTAATAAAACATTATTATTATTATTATTATTTTCACCGATTTCCACGATCCGGACGAAGCGTTTCGCCACCTCCTTTATACCGCGTACATCGAAGGACTGGAAAAATTAAAAATTTGCCAGCGGCGGTGTTTCCGTCGGACTACAATTTGAGTGTCTTCAAGGCTAGCGTGAATAGGGTCTTAAGAAACTAGTGCACTTTACCATGAACAATTGCTTCACTGCTTACCATCATGTGTATAATTTTATTAAAAAAAGAGATCTAAATTGTAAGTATATTAAAAACTCATTATTTACAATTATAATGTTTTTAGTAATACAGTAATAATTTTGCTGCCTATTCCTATAAAAATGCCGGACAAACTATGGGTGCAAATAGCACAGAACTGGTGCACTGTGGCAGTAATAGGTCGCGGCTGTTACGAGAAGTCGGAGCGAGCTGGCTAGGTTCCGACAAAACTGGAAGGAGGAAGACGTTTGCCCAGGAATAGGACAGCAGAGGCTATAAAAATCCAAAGGTATGTTAACGTATAGACCTCTATTTTAAAAATCTCTAAATTTTGTATGGTAGCCTTTTTGGTTGTAGACATAAGTAATGTTGATTTTCTGCGTCTGTGACAAATCAATCGCCCGTCTGCTCTCCCCACAAAGCCCCGTTGCATCTTCATGTAGAAGCAACTTTACGAGTGTTAGTTTGGCTGTTTGGCCGTCTCGATGATATGTTATCATCGTTCGCTATTTTTGATGCGTCGTCCCTAAACCCGGCACCCCTATCTAACCCGGTATTGTGTCGCGACACATAGATAACCCTTGTAAGTGGTTCTTTTCGTCACGTCACAACTAAGATTCTGACGAAGAATGGATTCGGTTTTATGATTTTTGTTGAGAATAGTGAAGTCGTAAATTGTATTCTGGAAGAATGTGGAGAAGATAGGTGTGGTATGGATTTATGGATTTCTATTTTTGAGATCAGCATCTGCTATATATGTAAGTGGAAATCCAGAGGGGCCCTTAGAAAACTAATTCACTCATGATCAAGATCGTCATGCACTCATGATCAAGATCTGGCTGACTGCTGCTGTAGTATCCGATTGGCAGTTAGCTTGTACCACTAACTGTTAGGCTGTGATTTCCAATGCTAGCAATTCTGTACTATTACGGATGGGCGTTTGTTTTGTCCAGCACGTCTCGCCATCTTCTACGGGATCTGTCGCGATATCTTCTAGCTGGCATGGGGCTAAATGACATAGTGTATCATGAAACATCAGAAACGAATCCAGACTCTGTGTTTGAATTAAATAGTCCAAAGACATACCAACTGTCTACCTGACCAGAATTGTACTAAGGATCGCCTGCTCAGCAGTCGTGGTCGCAACAAGCGATGTAAGAAGACAGTGATGAATGATTATTAATAGTACAAGAATGAAGTCTTTTGCGAATATCTTCGGTCATTAGAAAAGTTTAAAATCCTCGATGAATTTTAAAGCCATTCTTCACTATGGCTAAGCTGGAATTATTTAGTCAACATTTTTCCCTTTTTGGCAACAATATATTAAGTGGGACCTTTTCGCGAAATCCGTTCAAATTACTCGCGCCCCGTATCCGGGAGGAAGAGACGGGGTGGGGGGTAACCCCACGTATTAAAGAAGGGATTTTAATTATATTTGGACTTTAAAAAAGTGGCCTCGTAAAGTGATTGCAGCGGGTTTTAAAGGAGTTGCTGATTTTGTGGGGTGTGTCCAGTAAATAAGGTGTTATAAATAATGTTCACGACGTACAATATTGTTTTAAATTGCATATTTTCTGTGTTATTCTTGACTCTGACTTTCTCGAAAGAAAATATATATTGTAAAATTAGGCCTAGTTGTATCATTCTTTGTAAAGTTTCTATGTTTATGTCTGTCATTTATATGGTGCACATAATAAAGACTGACCGTTTGTGTATAAGAGTTTAAATGCTTATAATCGCATCAACGATACTCGAAAAAAATCTTGTCTGAGGCGAAATTAAAAAAGAAATATTTTGCCTAATAAAAAAAAGCAGATTATTCTGTTCTAAGTATTTATGGTCTCACATAACACACAGTGAGCATTTGACAGCCTTCGTGGCGTAGCGGTAGCGAACGCGGCCGCTGCTCAAGGTGGCGCGGGTTCGATCCCCGCACAGTGCAAATATTTGTATGCATGAATATGAATATTTGCACTGGTCTGGTCGTGCCTCGGAAAGCACGTTAAGCCGTTGGTCCCGGTTGCCATACGAACATCTAGTGGCAGTCGTTACGGGTTGTTGGAGCCCTCAAAAGTCTAACAATTGGTTTAACTGCAATGCTTAGATATGGCCTTCGGGTTGTGGAGGTCAGACGGCAGTCGATTCACGGAAAATATCGAAGTTTAGCCAAAATCAGCAGTGAGACTGGTAGAGCGGACCCCAGACTCCACAGCTGAAAAGCTACGGATGCGACTGGCATTAACGCTGAGATGATGATGATGATGATGATAACACACAGTGAGCACTGGAAGCCGAAGCCTAGGCAAGTGATGATTAGGAGACGCCTTTGTCGGGAGACAACTCGATTTTGTCCCCCGACCAGGGCGTCTCCTGGCCTCCGTAAGCGCGGGCTTGCGGGCGGTGAGCAGTGGGCAGCTCGCCGCCCGGTAAGGACCAGGCCCGACTCGACGGCGCGTTGTGTTTCATGCGCGCCTCAAAGAGATGTCAGCACATTGTGACGGGGTCCACGAAGACCGATGCCTCCTGGGTCATGGTTGCGGGTTGGTTAAAACAGAAATCGTGGCCCTGGTCTACAGGGTTTTAGTCAGTAAAAGTCTTACACGCCCTTCCGCTTCGCCCAGAGCGGGACAGGTTATTTTATGTTTTCCCATCCCAAACAAAAAAAAGGCAGGTGATGATGTTTAAGGTTGCAGGTGATATTGATTAAGACATACTTCTCAACGCAACAAGACACTTATCAATTCTCATGTTTTTTTTTGTCAACAGTACATGAGAAAATCTTCTCTGGAAAGGGAGGCCATTTCGATTCTTACAAAACTATGACAAAGTCTTCTCTATTTATCTATATCAAAACGTTACTGAACTTCGTGAGTTGTAGAGAATGTCTTGTATAACGCCTCACTGTCAGAGGGTAAGCAGATATGCCAGGTCAGATAAGACTCGGACAGACGGGTGCAAGATAATGTCAGTTTTGTCTTTTGTTGAACTTTTAGGGGACTTTTCTCGGGGATTTCGTTGTATCGTAATTTAGACGAAGTTAAGGGTCAGTCGTGGTGGCCTAGTGGTTAAACACCAGCCTCTCAAGGTATGAGTGTGCGGGTTCTATTCCAGGTCAGGCAAGTACCAATGTAACTTTTCTATGTTATACAAAAGTATATCTTGTACCAACGACTGATTACAAGGTGAAGGAAAACGTCTTGAGGAAACCTGGACTTCGACTTCGAGTCTGAAATCGCTAACCTGCATTGAGCAAGCGTGGTGATTACGCACAATCCTTCTCTGTATGAGAGGAGCCCTGTGCCCAGCAGTGGGACGATAAAAGGTTGATGATGATGACGGGTCATTCGTAAAAGATTTTAATGATTTTGTCACTATACAGGGTATTTGTCCTGACCATAGATTTAGGATTTCATTGTTAATCTATGGTCGTGACCATAGATTTAGGGTTTCATTGTCAATCTATGGTCGTGGCCATAGATTTAGGATTCGCCACTCCCACATGTGGGCAAGGGCTTTGGCCTCCAGATCCCATGGCGGCAATCCGGCAAGGAGTCTGGCCGCCTAGGCGGAGACCGTCTTTATCTACGGTCCAGAGGACAGATTGAAAGAATCTGTCTTTCAGTCTGTCATCAGGACAAAGATTATAAATTATGTATTTCTGTTGCCGCTGGAACAACAAATAACTAAAAACAAAACTTTTCTAAGGGCTAAAGACACTGCACATTTTCTGAGCGCCGCATTTTTCTACCTCTCTTCTGACATATTACTGCAACTTTACCCACGCCGTTCTCATTGAACTTTACCTGTGCTACCAAATCATTATTCATGGAGTTTCTTTTATCGTAACATGAAAACTAAGCCTATGTTCTTCAAGACCTTTGATGTAAACACAAACACTAATAATAGTACTTATTATGAAGTTCGTTGGATTTTGTGTAGGTATGTGTCTCTGCTGAGTCAGTTTCATCATTTTCTTCATCATCAGCCATATTCCCACTATTGGGACACAAGCCTCCTTTTAGTGAGAGGGAGTGGGCCGTAATCTATCACGCTGGCTCAGTACGGGTTGGTAAATGTCACATGTCTTAGATATTATTCTTTGACTCTAGGACATGCTGACTTCCTCACGATGATTTCCTTCACCGTTTTCAGAAATGGTTTGTATTGATTGTAGGTATATGAAAATTTATACAATATGTAACAAAAACCCTGTTGTTCCTTCAACCTACGCGAATCGGCATACGGACGTAATAAAGCAAGTAATTTATAAAAATTGTTCAACAAAAATAATTAAAATAAATGTTTCATTATTAATATTTATAATCTGTAATGAAATGAACGTTCCCGTCAATTTATTTAACTTATAAAGTCAGATATTCTAAAAAAAAATCGAATTTGTCGGTTTTAATAGGTATTTGATTGTGACTCCTCGACTAGACAATGATTACTGTTTTCTAATTATGACTTCATTAATGATGTGCTTGTAGTTAAAATTATATGTCCCTGAAAGGAACAACAGAGTTTTTGTTACATAGTGTATAATTTTTTAGTCTGTTTAGTCCTGCTGTTGGACAAACATTTCCCCAAATCCTTTTAGGAACTCTTTTCCCGCTCCACTTTGAACCAGCCTTCACGATACGCGTCATTTTGACAATTATGAAAAATAACTGCTTTTTTAAGACAACCAACTCCCTACGCCACAACATTTGGCGCATTGCACGCTGCACACATCGCAATACAACTACCCCGACTAAAAACACTACCAAATGAAAAATAACTAATTCCGGTGTCTTAGGTTTTCTTATATTCGCGTTGCTTGTAAATCCCAGAGTTTAATACCATTCGAATTTAATATAGCAAAAATGTAAGAAACAATTTATTCGTTCCAATTAGTTTGCGTTTTAATAACCTTTCCTATCTACTTTTTATCCTTCCCAGGATTAAAATGAGCTGCAACGAAATACTTTTATACCAAAGAATTTTCTTAACTTGGTTCTCATTACTGCATGGGGAAAACTATCAAAGAGAATATCTGATAGCTTAAAAGAAAGGATTAAGTTAATGAAATTGCTTCATAGTTGCTATTAGATTTAAATCTATTCTTTTTAATAAGATCGGAAATCAAGAGAAGGTATTTTCTTAGATGCATTTTAAATGATATGCAGAATGTTTGCATGGGAATTGCAATTTTGTGCTTTCGAGAGAGGATATTGATTCTATTTTTGTTTGAATGGTGTAAATTCTGAACGTCAAACATTCTTGTTTTAAAAACGTTCACTGTCTTGAACATTGTGTTTGTGTTGGCTTAGTTGTCGGTCTGATATCTTACCAGACGTAAGAGTGAAGGTATAAAGTAAAGTAAGTAACAATGAAAGTTACTTTTATTCTCTCGAGGCGTGATTGTGTGTCCAGCGACAATTAATTATCGACTTGAATGCTTGCCGTGTGCTCACGACACATTGGTACTAATGGCTACTAGTACATTCCATTGTTTGTTTATCGAATCATTGATTTCGAAATTTTTCTTTTCAAAATCTGTTTTGTTTACTTGTCTTATTATTTTTAACCGACTTCAGAAAGGAGGAGGTTATTCAATACTCAATTCGACCATACAAATATGTAAAGAAAATCCTGTCCGATCCGAGAAGGTATTATTAGGTATAACTGATTCTACTAATGCCTACAAAGCCGGGCTAAACTTAAAACAAATCCCCCTAAGTAGGCAATACATGCGCGGGCTATGGGGGGCAGAGCACGCAGCACGGTTTTTGTATATTCGTTGTTGCCACCAACTTCCGAAATTAGTTATTTTTCTCTTTATAGTATTTTTTTGGAAGTTTGAAGTTTTTGTGTCAAAATGTTGTATAAACATTTGTCAAATTAAAAGCCATTGCTAGTCATAGTCTGTTATGCAATTACCTAGCAGGGCATCTAACCTAGTTTTTCATGCTTAGTACAGCAATAGCGCTTGTAACCAGAACACCAACGAGGTAGCGTTTCTCTTGTATAACTTAATACAACATATTATTGTATGTTCACGTCATGTTGGTGGCTCCTGTCGCCTTTATAGATGACGTTGTTTGATTACCAAATCACACTCATCATTTTAAAGCTTATTGCTAGTCTATTGCTCCATATGCTCGAAAAATGTGTCCGCTCAACAACATAAATAACGCAATGAATGTTGTTGAACTGTCTAAATGAAACCCATTGCTACTTAAAGTGTGTTACGTAATTACCCTACAGACTTTATTTGAAAAGCGGAATAGGGATGTTTTCTGGGTAAAAAAAAATATATTCTATTTAGTCCGTCATTCAGATTATAGAAAAATATTGGATACGTATATTTTGTTTTATTAAATAAAAAAAAAATGACAAATATAAAAGGCATCAAAGATCAGGAGTGGTGGCTGGTGACGTCACTGCTCGCTAAAAATGTAGCATGCGTAAATATAATAATTTACACAAAAATTAAGATATTCGTTAGACCTATCTAACTTTGTGTAAATGTGTTATTTATGAGACAATTGTTGAAATTCGTATTATATTGGAGATTGTTTACCAAATAAGAGGTGTAAGGAAATTACACTGTAGGCGTTCGATTTCGACAAAAATAACACCCAATCTATGGCTCGATTAAGTCGCTAATGAGTCGGATAAGAAAAACGAGTCGAGACCCTTTCGCAAACACATAGTTGTCACAGCTCAAACAAATACGAAAGTGCGTCCCTTCGGCCACGACAAACAGCCAACGAGGCGTCAACTACCGAGCAGTCTGACGGTGGTGACGGTGGTAAACTCGCTGACAGCGAGCTGTCTGCGAATTTATGATGCCAATGTAAAATATATCTAAAGTGCAATATTTAAAGCCCATATATGAATTATGTTCTTTTTGCGTGCTATGACCTTAACTCTCATAAGGCACACAGACTTAGCCGTTCCAAGCAGCGAGCGAATCAGAGCGCTAAACATCATAAGCGGTCAATCGCGTTTACGTAGAAAAAAAACTCCGACAAGGCACTCAGAAACAAATACATTAACAGAAATCTCATTTGTCAGAATCCCGCCTGACCGGCCTCCGTATAAAGCATTAAGATAACACACACAAAGCTAATTGATGAGATTCAATAGAAAACAATAACCCACGGTATCTTGATTTACTCAGTATACGGAACGACGCGAGAGTATTGATAAGACCAGCTACTGTGCCAATTAAATCTTTCTTTTTATACCTTGGCACGGTCTCTTTATCTCAGCTCGTAAACTGGCACCGTTGAATATGGATTTCCAAACAGTTGGAAGTAGAACGGATTCGTATTTATTTTATGTTACAAGCACATATGATAGTGTTACGTAAGAAAACCAAATGCAGAATGATATATAGCTTTTAAATAAAATACCAAAACAGAATCCAGGACCGAGTAGTCAGTGACAAATCAGTAAGTGTTGGCGATAGACACAGGAGACATGTTGTGGATAGGTGTAGATTTTTTTCAAACTATTCGCAGTCCTAGTTACTTAGTTAGTACTTAGTTAGTCCTAGTTGTATTCTAAAATACTAGGCAATAAAATGCAAACAATGTGCAGATGACAGGACATCAAGCTCTACAACCAGACAAATTTCTTTATTAAATTTTCAACTTTATCACTTTACTATTAACCTTTTGACGACCACGGGGACACCGGGGTCACAATAAGAAAAAAAAAACAATAAAATAGTAATTAAGAAACTTATTTTACGTTTTTGTTAATTACATAGTTTTTGAACGTACCTTTTTCATTATTAAGTGAAACGTATCACTTATCGACCATAGGGACATCGCTGTCCCAAAAAAATCCAAAAACCTATAAATATTTTTATGTGTTTTGATTTGAAAATATGATTTTTATATACCTAATGAGTCAATAGCTAAAATACTTGCATAAGGTCTAATAACCTTATGGTCCTGAAAGCGTTAAGGCTCAGGGTTGAATTAGGAATATTTGACAGTTTCGGATAGATCGACCTGCTGTCGTCCCTACCGTAAAACGTATTGTTAACTATTTTGTTTACCATTTTGATAAGTTTTCTGAACAAATAATCTTTGAAACTTGTTTTAGGTATGAACAATAATTAAAAACAGAAGTCCCAAGTTGAATATAAATATATTTAATATACCTTGGTATGTATTCATACCCCGTTTTACAAAGGCTCAAAGGCACAACTAGTAAATAACGCACAATCAATAGTAGGACGAGAGGTTATCTGCGCAGGAGCCCACGATTATCTAAACGATTGCTTTGACAAATGTATCCGACGCTACTGTGGTTCATCTTAATTTATTTTCCAATGGGTAGATAACACTTTTTTTAGGATCGATGTTCTATAGTGTACCTATCGATACCAAGCACATCTAAGAATATAATGTAATGTCTTCTTCTTCATCTCAGCGTTAATCCCAGTCGTATCCGAAGCTTTTCAGCTTTGGAGTCTAGACTCCAAAGCTGAAAAAAATGAGCAAAATGAGCAGTTAGACTGGTTTTACCAGTCTAACTGCTCATTTTGGCTAAACTTCGATATTTCCTTGAAGCGACTGCCGTCTGACCTCCACAAACCGAAGGCGATAGCGAAGCGAAGCATTGCAGTTAGACCAATTGTAGGACTTTTGAGGGCTCCAACAACCCGTAACGACTGCCATTAGATGTTCGTATGGCAACCGGGACCAACGGCTTAACGTGCTTTCCGAGGCACGACCAGACCAGTGCAAATATTCATATTCATGTATACAAATATTTGCACTTGCACAGCGGCCGCGTTCGCTACCGCTACGCCACTGAGGCTGTCAATGTAATGTAATGTAATGTACATATACTCATACTTATTATTTGTACTTGCACTTATTTGCATGTATGCCTTTTTTATAATTATAAACTAGTGCTTGGCCGCAATCCAGCCTGCTGGTAAGCAGTGGTGCAATCGTTGATGATAAAACGCGCTAGTTTATTAAGAGCCTATTCACTTTAGCCTTGAAGACACTTAAATTGTAGTCAGACGGAAGCACCGCCGCTGGCAGGTTGTTACAGTCCGTCGATGTACACGGTATAAAAGACGAGGCGAAACGCTTCATCTGGATCGTGAAAGGAGATGGGAGTTAAGTCATCGAATTCCCTCGGGCAATCTCCAAAATGCATCCTGGTGATCAAAATACGCACTGCAGTACTATAGGCTATTCTGATTATTTCTACGACATCAGGACTCATTTTTTACCCACAATCATATTTACCCACAATCAGCTCACAGCAACAGCCCTCATCCTTAACGCGAAGTTTCGACGACTTAGTAACATCTCAGCGCGTCTCTGTTCCATCAAAAAGATAACTTATCTCACTTGGAAAGCCGTCACGCTAAAATGGAATTGGACTTTACACAACTGCCGCATGTCAGTCCAATAGGCCTAACGACCCAATGGGTCCCTCTTTATGGCAGGTGACTTTGCGGTAGACCCAGACCGTTATGGCGAGATGAGCCGGACTCCTTTAACAAGAACTGGTCTTAGCAGCTTCAAACGAAGAGGTGAGGTTGAGGTGGAAGGAGAGTAGGAAGTTTTATGCCCTGCTGTGGGATATCAAAGGTTAATAAAGTATCTGGTTTAGTAATGGATAACGCAAATCTATCTTCATATGGTTCATAAGAGCAATGCCATACTGCATCGTTGTAATGCGTTGTCGCCTGACCGAAATCGCTGCTTCAGTTTAGTTAGTAATTACCTAAAATATATGTCACATTGTCCGCTGCGTCGTCCTGTGCGTTGTTCAACGCAACAGGGGAAAGCGGCGTGGGGGGGTGCCGCACAGCACGTGACGCTGGATGCGTCGAATTATTGCGAGATAATGAATTAACCCAACGCAACGCCGGCCAGGTCATGATTGAAAACGATCTTTTCCTGATTGGCCTGGATCTTGGATGTTTATCTATATAAGTACATATCTATTATAAATATAGTATCGTTGAGTTAGTATCCCATAACACAAGTCTCGAACTTACTTTGGGGCTAGCTCAATCTGTGTGATTTGTCCGTATATATATTTATATTTATTTATTTATATAACTAAGCAGGTTTGCTCTAAGATACTGCTATGTGATTGTATCGGTGTCTACACGCGCTGCATACTGACGTCATACAGATCCTGCACCGCGCAAGCAGAGTATACTGTGCAACTAGCATACAATTTCCCGACAGCATCCGCGGGGCAGTGCCGGCTATTCACTATACACATCTGGCCCATCCCTTTTCATTGGGAGGATGAGTGTTCGCCCTGTTCCTCATTCCTCTAAATGATAAATCGAGGCGTAGTCTTTCATATGCATAGGTACTGAGAACATTCAAGACTAAGGCACAGCGCACACCGCTGGAGGCGCGCGGCGGAGCGCATTTCTTTGATTTTTCTTTTAACCGCATGTCAAGGTAGTTAAGTTCAGGTTTATATTACATTTTTGTCTTCAATTGCTCTTCTGTGCCGGTGTGCACTGGGCCTAAATTATCACGCTGGCCGAATGGAACTTATTTGGTATAAAACTAGAAAATATGACAAGCTTACCCTAATTAGGATAGTAAGTAACCTTTAGCCAGAACAAATGTCTAACAATTGTAGTGTGAAGTATCAAGCTATCAATTTACGATTCCCTAAGTCCTCTAACAATATCAATAAAACTGTAGCTAGCTTTGATAACCTAGATTTTAGTGTATCCATTTAACTACTAGTTTATTCGCTGTAAAACTGACGTAAATAGCGTAGCTAGATAGCAGCGATTCACGCTGCAGGAAGGTTTTATAAGAAGCTCTTTAACTTTAAGACTCTCAAAAACACTTAAGCGGAGTTTAAAAGTAGGAGGAACTTGGCTGTTTGCGCTTGCGTGTGACGAGAATTTTTAGCTGCTTTCCATTCATCCTAAATAGATGAAAAATTCTCTCTTCTATAGACTGAGAAGTTATGGATACATTTTCATAGATTAATCGAAAATGATTTTATACGGGGTTATGTATCATACTCGGATCACTCATTAGAATCTACACAATATGTAAAGAAAACCCTGTCCGATCCGTAAAGGTATTGTTAGGTATCAATAACTGATTCTACTTATGGATACAAAACCCGGCTAAACTTAAAAAAAATCCCCCTAAAAAAATTAATATTATTCCGCAAAAAGAGGTAACTTAATACATGTGCGGTAAGCAACCCTTCCACGCGCGGCGGGCGGCAGGGCACGCGGCACGTGGTCGCATCGCTATTCGCTCATAATAATACCGGTGTTGTCACTTTTTTAAAAATTACCAAATTTCGGGGAAGTTGGAATTAATTCGTGGGAAAAAAAAGATTATTTCAAAATTCATTAGTATTGTTTCTATGATGATTACGTAAAATTTTGTATTATATTTGGTCAAGTGTTTACCTAACCTTTATTATCCTTTTGGGTCGGACAGGGTTTTCTTTACATATTGTAGAAATTATTTATGCATCGTGTATACATACATATAGGTATATTGCATAAGCATACACATTTATACCAGCAGAGTGATTATGAAACATACTGTTGGGTTATACATTGAGAGTTCAACAAAATTCATTTCGTTGTTTATGTTACTGATCAGACTCATTTGTCGAACATATGGAGCCATGGATTTGAATTATGCTGCAAACTGATGATTTGATTTATTAACAGTGCCTCACGAAATTCGGGTGTATGTACGCAAAAACTAATTATTGAAATGGGACTACATTGCAACAAGTTATAGGCGACCAGGGGAGTAATCGCGCTAAATAAAACAGTAGAAGCTATGTGATTGTAGACTGAAGACTGGAACAGTTTGCCAGCGGCGGTGTTACCGTCGGACTACAATTTGAGTGTCTTCAAGACGAGTGAATAGGCTCTTAATAAACTAGCGCGCTTTACCATCAACGATCGCTTCACTGCTTACCATCAGGCGGGATTGCGGTCAAGCGCTAGTTTATAATTATTAAAAAAAAAAATAAGTATGTTGAAAATGTGAACGAATTCTTCAGCAGAAGCAAAACAAGGCACCTTAAATTCTTGATAGAAAGTCTGCATTACTAATGCAAACATACATACACATACACACACACTTTTACACTGAAGTATATCCAGCACGTGACCACAATGACCGTAGAACACAATTGGAGAAGTTTTTATTAAAATGTCCTCCCGTGTGTTACTTACATGTGCACTTTGATGCTCAGATAGTGGACACTGTTCTAGCGAAATCTAGTGAATAAGTGAACAATGACTTTTTAAAGAAACGTGCGGGATTTTGAACTGTTTTATATTGGGTAGAGGGTGTTTTTTGTCAACGTGTGTGTTATAGTGTGAGTGTTGTTATACATAGTACTGATGCTAATATTAATATGTGTGATAAACATATAACACGTCTTATCAAACTTATAAACATGTTTAAACGTAAGGCTGAGGCTACAGTAGGGAGCGATTTGCGATGCGACTGGACACATTACAAGCGAAATTCCGGCGTATATTCGGCGATGACATGGCTACAGTACATAGGCTCAACAACGAATCGGTCGTTTTCTTAGAATGCGATCAAATCATCCATCGCGGTTTACTATACGCATAATGTAGCCACACGCATATTTAGGAGCACTATTGAACTAGTCGTGCAAGTGAGAAATTTTCTAATAAATTCACTTCAATATCGCTCATATGTTAATGTAGCCGATGCCGTGATTTCAGTAATGTTGTTCCTATCGCATAAAGAAATCAAAGATCGCTAGTAATATTTGATGTGCGGTGTAGCCAAATACGTGAGCATTCATTTACTTGTTTTAATCGCTCATGTGTCGCAGGTCGCGTCGCGTCCTAATGTGGCCTCAGCCTAACACTTATGACGATGGTTTCTGTGACTAATAAGACAATACTGTTCCTCATATAAAAAATAAAGAAAGTGATGGACGACTACAGTGAATAAAATATAACTTCTCAGGTTTGCTTCAGGAACTTTGAATGGTTTTTCAAAGTATGTACGGACAACAGCAGGTTCAGCTATCCGAAACTGTCAAAGATTCCCAATCAACATGAAGCCTTAATGCTTAGCGATGAAGATGACAATCTAGGCCATAACATCGGCCGCCGGCAGAAGTTACCACCCACCAGACAAAGCCTTGCCGCCAAGCGATTTGTGGTGTTCCGGCATGATGTCTGGTGAAGCCGTACGGAGGACGGGTCTGAGCAGTTGTGTTGCGAAGTGTGCCGGGTACGATGCGCCTAATGTTGTTGTGTAGGGAGTTTGGTCGTGGAGGGTCTTCAGATTAATCTCCCTTTGGCGCAGCGTCGTTGGTCGTGTTGTTGAGTTTAACATTGCATCACCTCGCTCAACTGCCGTCTTCCTTCCTATTCGCTCAGTTTTTCTGAGTGAATAGGCTCTTAATAAACTAGCGCGCTTTAACATCAACGATCGCATCACTGCTTCCCATCAGGCGGGATTGCGGTCAAGCGCTAGTTAATAATAATTATTAAAAAAAAAAATACAGACTGTAGTAGCTACTACAGTGATGTGCTGTCGTCTGTAAACGTACATACCTTTATAATGTGTTTAGTGATTGTATTGTTTTCTAAGATATTCAGTGTTGTTAAGTGTTGAGACTAAACATGTAATAAGTATGTTTATACATCAGTATGAGTTCAAAAGGTATGACGCGACACTTTTTTGTTACTATATCATTATCTACTTTTGCGTTTGTTATGTTTTTTTGTACATTAGCAATAATGACAACATTGGGTCGTTCATCTGTATTGTCATTTGGTTCATGACTCACATACCTATTATATCTTGTAGTTCTTTCTAATAACGTGATCAAAGTTCAAGGGAGTTTATGGTCCATACCTAGTAATGATAAAGTGTGGACTTCAAACATTTTTTTTAACAATATAAACTAGTGCTTGACCGCGATTCCACCCGATGGTAAACAGTCATGCAATATGCAATATCAACATGTTAAATTTAAGACATTTTTTGGAGGCCTTTCTTCATCTTTGAGATGATATGTCTTGTTTGTAAATTGTTCTTGATTCTATTTTTGAGAAATTGACATGCGTTTGACCTTATTTTCGCCCGATGGAAAGCTATGGATGAAGTCTATGATCAAACGAACAGGTCCAAAAGACACTTGTTTACTCTTGCTTTGAAGGCGGGTTATACGGTGACGGGAAAGCATACGCTGGCAGAGAGTTCCAGACTGACTGTGTGCTAACACATGTGAAGGAAGTGCTGAGTTCGAACGTCTATCCTAAACAAGACTTGGTACAACATGCCGTACCAAGTCTTGTTTAGGATAGAAGTTCTTAAACAACCCGTACGACGACAGCACATTCAGTTACTACAATCTGTCAAATTTCTTTATTAGATTTTCAACTTTATACGTAAATCATTAAGACTCAAGGTTGATTGAAAATATTTGACAGTTTCGGATAGCTTCACCTGCTGTCGTGCATACTTGTACGAATTGATAAATGGGCGAAGCTCATTAGTAGACATTTTAGACATGTTATTGATCTGAAGTATGCTTAAACTATGTAAAATAATGTCAAGGAAACACAATGCTGCTAATAATCCTATTTTTATATGAAAAAACAAACCCAATAACATTTTTAAATAATTCTAAAATTACAGTGCTTATGAGATTTGAAATAATGATAATTGAAAGCAGCACCTGAGGTGATTTTATGCTCCGAAAATGTTTTGCTTTGAAAGACTAAACTTTTAATGCTTTTAAAATGAAGGTAAAAACAAAGTATAGTAAAAGCTTAGTTCCAAAGTGTTGCTATTTCTACACATTGTAAGTGTATTTAGTAGTGATGGTTCATTTCCCGCTGTTCGAAGCTCCGCTTGCCTGGTTGTTTGCGCCTGCCGAGCCTCCGGCGGTTCCGCTTGCTCCACCGCTCCCTGAATTCAAACTCAAACTCAAAACTTGAAAGTATTTGTTTCCATTTTCAGACACTTTTGAATTGGTAAAATTAAATATTGTCGGGCATGTTAGTCAGAAAGTTAAAGTTAGTGGCCCATTTAAAAAGGAAAGGGTTAGAAGTTGTAATAAAACTCTTTTAAATTTTGATATGATTACATAATCATGGTAACATTATTGTCGTTGCTTTCATATGTGTGAAAAATTAAAAAAAAGACAATTAAAAATAAGACCAACGAACATAAAATAATGTTGCCATACTGCATAAACCAATATTATAATGGTCACTACAAACTCGTTTACATACCTCCATCATTACCCCCCATGTTGGCACTGGCGCCAAATCCAAAACCTATGAAGAAACAATACGGTGTCAGTGTTACCATTTACATAAATATTAATCATGTCGGTAATAGTGTACAAATTGTCGGAACCAGTGCTGTACTGAACTGGCAGGACCCAACAAGCAGCTGCGTCTAGCAGTACCGACGGCGCTGCTGTATGTGTCCAGAATGTACCACTCATGGAACATTGAGACACAACTGGACTTTGATGGTCGTGAGGTTGGAGCCGCGTCACTACACGAAATCCAAGTCGTTCGTGGTGCGCGTTCCGACAAATCATCAGATAAGTTCCTTAAGGAAGAGTTCTGACCGAAAGGTATTGTGTACCGTCGGTTTCGTGATCTGCTACTTGAAACCAGTTAGGACTCCGACATTTTGTGTACATTAGCTTTAGCTACAATTAATTATGTTATATATGCAATATATATTAAGGAAATATAGAAACAATACTAATGAATTTTGAAATAATCTTTTTTTCCCACGAATTAATTCCAACTTCCCCGAAATTTGGTAATTTTTAAAAAAGTGACAACACCAGTATTATTATGAGCGAATAGAGAAGCGACCACGTGTCGCGTGCCCTGCCGCCCGCCGCCCGTGGAAGGGTTGCTTACCGCACATGTATTAAGTTACCTCTTTTTGCGAAATAATATTAATTTTTTTAGGGGATTTTTTTTTAAGTTAAGCCCTGGTGACCCTGATTTAACTCGAGTTGGTCTCCAAAGCCTAGAGCACAGGCGTAGAGTAGCCAGCCTTTCGGTGTTCTATAGAATACATTCTGGGGAGTGTGCGAGAGAATTGCACGATTTAATTCCCCATCTCCGTTCCACCATCGGACGACCCGTCGTACGGCGAGTTTCCACCCTTATGTTGTTAACACCTCTACGATCCGGAAGAAGCGTTTCGCCTCCTCCTTTATACCGCGTACATCGAGGGACTGGAACAATCTGCCGGCGGCGGTGTTTCCGTCGGACTACAATTTGAGTGTCTTCAAGGCTAGAGTGAATAGGCTCTTAATAAACTAGTGCGCTTTACCATCAACGATTGCGTCACTGCTTACCATCAGGCAGGATTGCGGTCAAGCGCTGGTTTATACTTTAATGAAAAAAAAAAAAGCCCGGTTTTGTGTCCATTAATAGAATCAGTTATTGATACCTAACAATACCTTTACGGATCGGACAGGGTTTTCTTTACATATTGTATTTATAATATTTTAAAGTTTTTATGTTAATATAGCATTGTATATATGTTTATGGTGGGCATTGATGCCTGAAATTAATAAATGGATAAATTGTCATTAAATCATACTTCCGCTCGCGCTGCCGCTGGAACCTGCTCCTGCAGCTTGCTGCAAGGTCTGTAAATAAAAAGAATTAGTATTAGTTAGATTCTTACTGAATTTCCATATTCATTATGGACCAATCGTTCATTGAAATTGAAAACAGCTTCAACACATTGACGGCCAGACAACAGACAAAAGAAACTCATTGTTTGCTGTCACCGGTGACCGCAGCGGCAATTAATTACATGATCAGCCTAAATGTTCCCACTGCTGCTATACAGGCCTCCTTTCGGTGAGAGGAAGTGGGCCCTAACGTACCAGGTTGGCCCAGTGTGGGTTGATTCATATAATTAATCTTCTCTGCTTCTTCAACCTATAGACGTCCAGTGCTGGACTAAGGCTTTCTTTGCTTCGGGGGGTTGCCATAATCCCCATTATTCCCCGTATTCCATTCATCCGTAAATACTTACGTTACATTCTGAGTTGGCCTTTAGAAGGACATTCAGCATCTTTAAAGTACGACGGACCGGGGATTCAGCTCTGGCTACTGTTTTTGTTAGGAGTTGCGCAAACAGATTGTGTCTGCGGCTTTGACGGTGATTGATGTATTTGTTAGGCAAAAATAGTCGGTTGAAAAGCCCATGGAGTTCTGGGCAGTCTATACGTCTTCGCAATGTACCTATCTATAGTAATATACAATATGTAACAAAAACCCTGTTTCTTCAACCTACGTTTTAAGAATTGGCATACGAACGTAATAAAGCAAGTAATTTATAAAAATTTTTCAACAAAAATAATTTAAATAAATGTTTAATTATTAATATTTATAATCTGTAACTGATTTCTTAGCTCTGAAATTCTGCATGATGAAACTAGACATAAGTAGAACGTACCCCGCCAATTTATTTAACTTATAAAATCAGATATTCTAAAATTAAAAATCGAATTTGTCGGTTTTAATAGGTATTTGCTTCTGACCCCTCGACTAGACAATGATTACTGTTTTCTAATTATGTAAAGTTATATGTCCCTGAAAGGAACAACAGGGTTTTTGTTACATAGTGTATAAAGCTGAAGAGTTTGTTTGTTTGAACGCGCTAATCTCAGGAACCACTGGTCCGATTTGAAAAATTCTTTTTGCGTTGGATAGCCCATTTATCCAGGAAGGCTTAGGCTATATAACATCACGCTGTGACCAATATGTATGTATTATATGGGTGAAACCGCGAGAAACAACTTGTAAATAATATATAATCTATTCACATTGCCAGCCATTATTACAACTACGAAGAGAATGAAGAAGTACTTGAACATTTTGATTTTCTGTCTTGTATTCTATTAACAGTTCAGTTTGAAGGGTCACTACGAATAGACCCACAACCAGGGTTGTGGGCTTTTATATGTATATCTCGAGTATTGTGCGATATTTTTTTAGTTGTAATGTGTTGTAATTGTGATGGCAAAGTAATTGGTCTATTGAATAAGAATGGCAATAATATGTTTATACATGGGCATTTTATTTAGCACTAGTTTTTAGGCGCGAAATCACTTATTAAGTTACGTATATGAAGTAAGTATATGCTCAGAATGTAGGATTGGTAAAACTTTAAACCTAAATGCTGCGCCTTTATGTGGCGCAGCGGTCAACACGCCTGCCTGCGACGTGGATTCCCCGGGTTCGATCCCCGGTCAGGTCATGATGGAAAACGATCTTTTCCTGATTGACTTTGGTCTTGGATGTTTATCTTTACATGTATCTATTATAAAATATAGTATCGTTGAGTTAGTATCCCATAACACAAGTCTCGAACTTACTTTGCGGCTTGCTCAATCTGTGTTATTTATCCGTATATATATATATAAAAAAAAATGAGGGTGGAATGTTCCCCTTTTTGGGAGACAGGCCTCCTCTCAGAGAAGGGGAGTGGACTGCAAGCCACCACGTGGTCCGAGTGTGGATTGGTAGATGTCACGTGTTAATTTTTTGGTTCTAGGACTTGTTTCACCACATTTTTCTTCGCTGTTTTGAAAGCAGTGGTGATGAAATGTCACACAGTGTTGACGGTACCAGTGTTTTACGTGGAGCAACACGAACAAACTTCAGCCCTGACAGGCACATTTATGAAGGTCTGATAATCTAAATAAATTCCACTTTTCAAGTTATTTTTTGCATTGATAAATTTAATTTCGTCATTTCTGATTTGATCACGCAGTGAAACCCCAAGCATTGCCCTCTCCATTACCCTTTGAGTGACCTGGAGCTCTCTTATAAGGCCCATTGTTAGCGACCACGTCTCAGTTTCTGAAGTCATCACTGGTAACACACACTGGTCGAAGACTTTTGTTTTGAGACACTGCAGTATTTCGGACGAACGAGAAGAACGAGAGTAACCGACATAGCCCGAAGAATTGCAACACTTTAGTGGCAGTAGGGCGGGCACATTGCCCATAGGACCGATGCCCGATGGGGCCAACGGGTTCTCGAGTGCCGACCACGCACTGGAAGACGCAGCGTGTGTAGGCCCCCGACAAGGTGGACTGACGTCCTGGTGAAGGTCGAGGGAAACCGCTGGATGCGGGAGGCGCCGGCCCAGTTGTCGTGGAGGTCCTTGGGGGAGGACCCTGTCCAGCAGTGGACGTCTTTCGGCTGAAATGATGGTAATGATGAAATTTAATCAAAGTTCTGGAATAAAGATTCTATTTCATCAATAAAACACATACAGACAATATACATATATTTTATATGTAGCGAATCTATTTATATTTAACAACTAAACGATTGTTATGTCCCTTCGCCTATCATGTAATTTTAGCACTCAAATAGTTTACGTGCTATTTTAGTATGTATAAAAACAAATTACAGCTATGTAATATTTTTCCATTTGCATTTATACCACTTATTAACGGGAACATCAACTCGTAAACATCAACTTAATGTGTATTGTAAAACCGTAGGAATATAATCCGTTAATGCTGGGGCTACATTAGCGGGCTACGGCTATGTATGTGGCTGGTTACATCGTTGCAACACAATGTATTCGTGCGCAGACGATGTAGCATCGGGGCACTGTCGGTAAAGTGGCGCGCTTCAAAGGACTTGTCGCAACAATATTCGCTGGAGTGGCCACACCTACGTCACTTCAGTGTCGTCCAGACTTTGAAGCGTTAATGACGTTCTTTTTGAATGTTTTATCGTTGTTTTTGTTTTGTACACATGTAATAAATAATAATTTACTGACATACAATGCAAAGCCAATACTTCCTCCATCGTCTCGGTTGCACAACTAAACAACAAATGTTCGCCATAGGCCGCTTTCTGAATCTTCGCCCGCCAATTCTACATTGGCGGGCGAAGATTCATCGTGTATGTCCGACAACGGATATTTTGCCGGCCAGCGCGATACTTATCTTCGCCCGCTAATGTGTCCCAGGCATAAAATGTTTATAGGGTTTGGAAAAAGTCTAAAGTTGTGGTTGTCTGTAAAAGATCGCTCTTAGCGATAAATCAAAATCAAAAGTTATTTATTCAAATTAGGCTGAGAATCAGCACTTATTGAACGGTAATATTACACAAGACAGACCCCCCAACGCCCGCCTTTCACCAATTTCTAGTGTTTTAGCTGGCAAGAAGTGGCAGAACAAACTCGTCAGCAGCACAGCTGTCTGTTTATTAAAAAAAAAAAACATAACTTTTTAAAACGCTACAACAATGAAATTACCATATGCCAGCTAGCCACGCCAAAATACCCGCATGGCAAAAAAATAAAAATATTTTTAAAATAATATTATAACCTAAATAAAAGCCCTAGATATAAAGGGCGTAATAGCTCACATATTTATGCCTTGTAGAAAAAGACAATTATATGAGCTCATATAACGTGTCAGTAAGCTAATTCTGGAGAAAGAAAACAAACATTGTCTTGAGTTGATAAACTTCAGTGAATGCCTGTGATGAAAATAAACAGAATAACTAACAAATAAGTTATTATGTTGTCAGATACTTTTTAAAAGTCAGACAACCAGTGTTACGAATTATTATCTTAACCAGTAACTGGGTTATGCAGGTCAATACGTTTTTAGCTGGTTCCGGTTAGACTGGAAGCGGGAAGCCGACCTCAAGAAAAGGATTAGTAATGATATTACTAACTAATTTTAACTTCAGTGCATCTTTTTCTTTCCTTTAAATTAAGAAAAGGATAGAAGATAACATTTTAGTTTCATCATCATCAACCTTTTCATCGTCCCACTGCTGGGCATAGGTCACTCATACAGAGAAGGATTGAGCGTAATTACCACGCTTATGCTATGCGGGTTGGCGATTTCAGACTTAAAGTCCAGGTTTCCTCAAGATGTTTTCCATCACCTTGTAATCAGTCATTGGTGTCCAAGACATACTTAGAAAGGCATTTTAGTTTAATCCTGTCAAAATAAGACAGTTTGTACTAATTATTTGACAGGTCACTGACACTTGAAAAAATGCATTGAACTTAAATTTAATTTCGTGAAAATGGCAATCGGAACCATTACCTTAAATGCATTGTAAGTAAAATCAAGCAATTTGAGTGGCGCCTTCAAAGACGCTACCATATAAAGGGTGTATCTGACATCGACGCACAAACGAGTACCATGGATCCAGTACATGATTCTGATCCCCCCAGTGGTGGAATTTTTCATCAACTGATTAAAAAAAAAATATATGCAGTTTTTTTAAATATTATTGGATTATAAAAGTATAATCCAATAATATTTTAAAGTAAAAATTAATTAATTCGCTAGTTACACAAAAAACGTAATGTGAACAAAACTAGAAAAACTTTCCTTTCAGCTGATTTAATAGACTTCACATCAGGGATCAACGTCATACCTATAAAAATGGACGGCGGCACGCTTGCAACGTTCAAAGACCGAGCCGACATGTTTTTTCAAACGCTGTTATTTCTGTAACCGCTCATTAACGACATAAATGACTATCATAATTTTATTAGTGGCATGCGGTCTAGCCTTTTCGCGAAGTTTGCGTTACGATGTCAGATACACCCCGTATGTAGATGAAAATTATAGAAGAGAAAATTGAATGTCTGCTTCAATCTAGACATGAATAAGCTTGATTAAAGCTATTCATGCATCTTGTGTGTTTTCACTCAATTTTCTTCTTGTAAAGCTCTTGAAAATTCAAAGAATGTTTCCACAAAGGATCTTTGAAAAATGTAGCAAACATCGTCTGTCTTTTGTTAAAAAAATCATTTTATGCAATGCTTTTCTGTCGTCATAATACTTTTTTTTATATATAAATTATAAACTAACGCTTGACCACAATCCCGCCTGATGGTAAGCATTGATGCAATCGCTGATGTTAAAGCGCACAAGTTTATTAAGAGCCTATTCACTCTAGCCTTGACACTCAAATTGTAGTCCGACGGAAACACCGCCGCTGGCAAATAGTTCCAGTCCCACGATATACGCGTTATAAAAGACGAGACGAAATGCTTCGTCCGGATCTTAGTGGTGTTAACAACGCAAGGGTGGAAACTCGCCGTACGACAGGTCCTTCGATGGTGGAACGGAGATGTGGGAATTAAATCATGCAATTCCCTCGCACACTCACCAAAATGCATCCTATAGAACACCGAAAAGTTGGCTATTCTACGCCTGTGCTCCAGGCTTTGGAGAGCGTTTTTAGTTAATTTTATCGAAAAACTTGTACTGCATGTGCATTAAAAATTTGTAGACGGCATAACAGTTATTTTTAATCTTCTATTGTTCACTTAACCATGCTTGTATATAAGTACCGTAGTTGGGCACGTACTCGTATAGTTTCAGCCTTTCAGTTGTTTTACTTTTGAAATAAACCTTATGGCAATGATAATAAAGGTCATTGTGATGTAAAATCCTCCATATGGATTTAATAACGGCGACTTGCAACACAGAAATTTTGCGCTACTCATTTTGCACTACCCAAATTTCTATCTGGCGATCACCATGGCGTGGATTAGGACATAATATGTACTACCATACTTTTATCCTGATAATCTCACGTGACCGAAACTTACCGAGGGTGACCGTGAGCACAGCTAGTGTTTCTCTATTAAAAAAATGGGTCATACCTGACACAAACTAAACCATTTGAAACTACATGACTGACAGTCGCAAAAGTAATATGGGAGTCACGCAAAAAAAGTAGCCATTTTTTAATCCCCTCTCAAAGGACCGCTCTACTCCACCTCGCCACTCATGAAGCATGTTTATGTATGAATTCACTACATATTTTATATTCTTACGAAAGTTTCTGGCTCTTTCACCCGTTTGTCCTTACTCTGAGAGCTATTAACTCCCAGCAAAAGGCTCTATAATGGCCTTGGAGGGCATTAGTGAGCCCGCTGTGCTAAGGACCTTCGGCGTTTTGGCCCTCCCGGAGTGCTTCCGGCGGAGGCACTATGACGTCATATCCGCACTCTTAAATTGCCATTAATAATTTATTTGTTTTTGATGAAAATATTGCGGAGATATGATGATTGGTGGTGACTGGTTTTTGTAACTTAATTTTCGAGGAAGTGGTTTTTATCACACATCTTATGAAATGGTGTTACAAATTGAAGTATATGAAATTCTCAGTTTCTTAATAAATAAGAATTGGAATTCTTCCAAATTATAATTTGTGAGCAAATACTAGAAACTTTCTGTCCTTAACGCCCGATTACCACAATAGTTCATCGGCCCAAAACTTTCAAACAAATGCTTCAATCCAAAATCAACACAAACTCTAGAAACTTCGATCCAAAAGCTAAACCCGAATCGTCTTCCCATAACAAACCACAAAAGGTCAAACTATTGAACAACTTACCACCCTGTATTCAAGTTGTAAATATACCATATTTACGTCGACTATTTCGATTTTCACGCTATTTTTCCGAATGCAATCCGATCCCCGCATAAAGTTTTTATTTCTCGCGTATCCCTTTGGTCCATCGTTCTAAGGGAATAAGCATATACAGAACGCAATATACAATTTAAATTGTGTCCCAAACTCGTGAATGGGAGGTCGCCAGTCCACGTTAACCCGTTAGGTTTTACAGCCCTCGATATTTTGGTCCTAAATAAGTTTCGCGATATGGTTTAGATGAGCGACTTACATTATACTGAGGGGTTTAGGCGTTATGGGATGTAGTTGTTGGTTGTTATCCTGGAGAATTATAGATAAAATATTTTTGTGGTACAGTTCAGTGGTTCATCAGCTACCTAGTTTTTTCTATGTTAGGGTTGGCTTTCAGTATTTTTTTTTTTGTTTTATAAAGTATAAACCAGCGCTTGACCGCAATCCTGCCTGATGGTAAGCAGTGATGCGCTCGTTGATTGTAAAGCGCGCTAGTTTATTAAGAGCCTATTCACTCTAGCCTTGAAGACACTCAAATTGTAGTGTGACGGAAATACCGACGCTGGCAAATTGTTCCAGTCCCTCGATGTACGCGGTATAAAGGAAGAAGCTAAACGCTTCGTCCGGATCGCAGTGGTGTCAACAACTTAAGGATGGAAAGTCACCGTACGGCGGGTCGTCCGATGATGGAACGGAGATGGGGGAATTAAATCATGCATTTCCCTTGCACTCTCACCAGAATGCATCCTATAGAAGACCGAAAGGCTGGCTACTCTACGCCTGTGCTCCAGGCTTTATCTGTATTTAGCTGAATATAGTGTTTTATACAGAGCGGCAGTCTGTCTGCCCTCCTCAACCCAGCATCTGGCCAATACGAAACCCTCTTGGTAAGACTGCTGGTCAGATTTTTGGGTTTCTGACTACGGATACAGATCAAAGACAGTCGGAACCAACAGCTGAACGTGATTTCCGTAGCATAGAGGGTCTCTGACCATCCACGTGCTAACCTAAGTTAGTGTGGCTTCGATCGACCCGAGCGGGCTTTATTTAGCTACAATACCTCTAATAGATCAGTGACTATACGTTTCCTAATAATGTAATTATATTTGTATTAATAATAATGCTGAAGATACATGATTTTGACACAGATTGCATGTAAAATTGTTTTGGCATGCGATTGCCCAAATCTTGTGGAACGCCTATAGGCTATGTAACATCGCACTAGGATCCCCTAGGAGCCCAGAAACAGAACGCGATAAGCGAAGTTAAAGTGCAGACGCTGAGTTGCAAGGACTTAGCTCAGGAAAACTTACTCCTGCTGGTGGTTAAATATCATAATATACCAAGGATTATAATCTAAACAAGTCATTATACTCGTATATAGCACACACTAAGAATGGCGTATGCAATACTGAATTATATGAGCATCTGTTTCTTTCTCTGATTGATCTGCGTCTATTAAATATGTTTCTGATTGATCAATTGCCAATAGACCCTGTGTGAACTCTGTTTCTTGTGATTGTTTAAGAATGTGGGTTCAAGGTTTTTTTTTGCTGGTGTTCATCATCATCATCATCATTATCAACCTTTTTATCGTCCCACTGCTGGCCACAAGTCTCCTCTCATACAGAGAAGGATTGAGCGTAATCACCACGCTTGCTCAATGCGGGTTGGCGATTTCAGACTTAAAGTCCAGATTTCCTAAAGATGTTTTCCTTCACCTTCAGTCATTGGTGTCCAAGATATACTTAAAAAGTACATATAACTTTGGAAAAGTTACATTGGTACGTGCCTGACCTGGAATCGAGCCCGCGCACTCTTACTTGAGAGGCTGGTGTTATAACCATTAGGCCACCACAACTATAATTGCTGGTGTTAATGTTATTACATCAATAATAGCAAGAAGAGTATTCCTTTGGTCATAAACTATAGTAAAAATTACTAATTAGCCTATATTTTTCTCACTGCTGCAAACCTGAAACAATGGGTTTTAATCTACCACTCCGACCTAGATAAATAAACCCGCAGGCTACTTTTTTTTTTAATAATTATAAAATAGCGCTTGACCTCAATCCCGCCTGATGGTAAGCAGTGATGCGATCGTTGATGGTAAAGCGCACTAGTTTGTTAAGAGTCTATTCACTCAGAAAAACTGAGCGAATAGGAAGGAAGACGGCAGTTGAGCGAGGTGATGTAATGTTAAACCCAACAACACGACCAACGATGCTGCGCCAAAGGGAGATTGATCTGAAGACCCTCCACGACCAAACTCCCAACACAACAACATTTGGCGCATCGTACCCGGCACACATCGCAACACAACTGCTCAGACCCGTCCTCCGTACGGCTTCACCAGACATTATGCCGGAACACGACAAATCGCTTGGCGGCAAGGCTTTGTCTGGTGGGTGGTAACTTCTATGACTTCTATGACTTCTATAACTATGACACACTACCAGTAGCAATGGGTTTCATTTTCACGATTCAACAAAATTCATTGCGTTATTTACGTTATTGAGCAGACATCTTTTCGAACATATTATGGATTACCAATATGCTTCGAAATGATTTCAACTGATTATAATAGTGTGTTAATATGGTGGGCGGCTGGGTGTGATGACGTATTCCTTCATCGGTTTAAGGGCAGCGGTGATAGAATTATTTACACAACGTAAAGCACCTGTCTGTTTTCAAATCCACGACCTGCATCTCAAAGTTTTTTTTTGTCTTTAGTATTTTTTGACATAAAATTGTTTGACATTATATTGTAAATTGTTTTGACATTAATTTGAAAACTATTTGACATTATTACATAATTATGATATTTACAACTTTTGAAATTAAATTAGTAACTGTTTTTGAGTTGTATAATTAGTATTTGATTTTGGTTTACATGTGGACATTATACTGGAAGCTGTTTGGCACTATATATAAATTTCGCTTATAATGTAGATATGTAAATGAATAATCTTAGTTCTATATATTGTGTGTGGTCGTGTGTAGGTCGCATATGTAGATATTCAACAAAATGTAAATTGTTTTTATGAATGAAATAAATGAAATGAAAAGTCAGGGTCGCTACCTCCAGCTCGCCGCCCGGTAAGGACCAGGCCCGAGTCGACGGCGCGTTGTGTTTCACGCGCGCCTCAAAGAGATGTCGGCACATCGTGATGGGGTCTACGAAGACCTATTCCTCCTGGGCTAGGGTTGCGGGTTGGTTAAAAAAGAAACCGTGGCCCAGGCCGTCGCACAGGCAAGTGAAGAAAAAAAGGGTTTTAGTCAGTAAAAGTCTGACACGCCCTTCCGCTCCGCCCAGAGCGGGAGAAGTCATTTGATGATTTCCCATCCCAACAAAAAAAAAGGGTCGCTACCTTCTTTAGGCAACCACAGCTCTTACACAAACATGGACATATAATTTTATTATTTATCTTGACCTCTGAATGGTGTTTTCCATTTTCAGATACCAAAAAACTACTGCTGGTGGTCATTATTATCTGTCCCATTTGGATTTGTAGACGTTTTCTACTTCTCAAGTTCCATTCCGAATTCATTCTCGAATATTCTGCCCGCCTTCCAACTTTTGTAACACGATGACGAACATATTCCAACATTTACAAACCTGAAATAAATGTATTTACACTGTAAATCCGCAAGGGGCGTACGAGAACTTAATAATTACTAAAACAGCAGAACTTCACCAATGTTGGTCTAGAATAATTAAAATATTGTACTTGTATATGAAGGGAAACACCGGCTTCTTGCTCTGAATAATTGTGTGCTGCAAATTATAAACGACGGCGGGTACTTAGTCGCCATACGTACATTGTATAGACAATTACAAGTATTATTTTGGGTGCAAGAAACATGAGTAAAGGGACTATTTCGAAGACCAAAAAAAAAAACAAAACCAACGGGTTTTGTTTTTTTTGAGAGGCTTAGACGCATAAATTAACGACAATCAAACGAACGATAGTAAACGAATAGATCTGGAACGCGAAGTGTCCATGGAGTTACTTGTCCATTCTTCTTCATAGTTTTCTTATACGCTTCGGAATAAGCAACCAGCTTAATTTTTTTTGCCAGGTCGATCCTTTGACAATGCAAAAGTGCATCTAATTGGTTTATTTGAAATAAATTCTTTTAGTTTAAATCTTGTTCAGAGTTCAGAATGGGGTCCTCCTCGCTTTCTGCTTTTTCCATATAATATATGCTATACGGCGTTAGCTACTTTCCCGCATATCCATGCGTGGACATATCCATGTCCACGCTTCCCTCATTCCCTTGGACCTCCAGAGAAAGGGTAATCCTGGGCCCTTTCGCAAACTTCGTCAACTGCTTCCCAGGGAGCGATAGCTAGAGTTCAGTAATTTTAACTAATGACACTTCGTGAACGCTCGCCAAAGCCAGGTTTAGGCCAAAATTTGGTGCCACCGGATAAAGGATTTCGTCTTGAGTCCCAGATTTGAGAAATTACTCTTTGTCGGGACTTGTGTGGCTGCAACTCTTAATGAAATGTGTTGCTTTAACGTTTTGCTTACTGATGAATGTTTTGTGAATTGCATGTTTAGTGCTAAAACAAAGCTACGGCCTAATTTTGAGCGAGTTAAGTTTATTTTACTGAACGTGTGTTTCAATGCTGATGTGTGTTGAATTTTCTGGGTAGTCTGAGGTTGTGAGAGTTCCACCAAATGTTGCTTTGCGCTTCTGAAACGTAAGTTCTCTTAAAGTTAGAATAGAATAGTCTTTGTTTTGTGAGAAGTCACAAAATGAAGTCACATCGTGAGGAAACCGATCTTTTAGAACCATAAAGTCGAAGACATGTGACAACTATCAACTCGTTCGAGCAAATTTTATAAAGTGATTATGCTATGAACACCATAATATGGGTTCAATATATAAATGTAGAACACTTTGAATACTATAATATGTGTTTAATATACAGGTTGGTCCAACTAGTGTCGATAATTTTTTTTTTTAGATTCCTCGCACCCGTATATACCCTATGTATGTTCTGCGATTTTTCTTAGTTTTCGAGTTATAATATTTTTTGTGTATTTTTGATAGCGAGGTTTCAAAAATAGGGATGTATCCAAGGTATGAATATAAAAAAGAAATAATTAGTCCGTCTTAAAGATAATAAAAAAAATGAAACCCGTTTTTTTATTTTGTTGAAATTATCAAAAACTACTGATATATAGCGTATTAAAGTTACTGAGTGGGGGCTAGTTACGTCACGCCGTGGTATATTTTTAGTACCACGGCGGGACGTCATGCGACATTTCAAACCAATATATCTTCCCAAGTATTTGAATGAAAGAAAAAATAAAAAACACGTGTTAATTTTTTTAAATAAATCTATCTGATGGACATTAAATTATTTTTTAGGATACAGGCCAATTCATATCTTTTTTTGTAATAGATATTTTGCAGTCTTTTTTTTTGTGACATAATTTTATTAAATGCAGTTTTAATAAAAAAACAAAAAACAGCTTCCTGAAATTACTTAAAGTTACTCCAAAGAGGCTTGAAAATTGAAATTTCAGTTTTAGTAGGATTTACTCAAACATTCAAATTTAATTTAATAAAATACAGAAAAGGGTATCCATAGCTTCTGGCTAAGGTAAAAAAACTCCGCATGCTTATAAACTAACAAAATCATAAAAAAAATGTACTTAATCAGCCTATTTTTGTTGTAATTAGCTTTCGAAGGCTTTAGGGAATTATATATTATTTAAAAAAAAAAAATATAACCCAAAAACTAAAAAAGCGTTCAAGTATTACGTAACGCAATTTTTGAAGATTTTTGGCCCCCTTCCCCCTCCTTAACGCAACGTCACGTTTTTCTGTACCCCCTCCCCGTCTCTAAACGTTACCTATCACTCAAGTGATCAATTTTATCCTAAAGTCGTAAAAAGTTATGTAATAATTTTTACACTTGGTATAGTTTTAATTTATTAAATAATATTTTTTTGAAACAATGTTACATGGCACGTTTTAAGAAAGACCCCCTCCCGCCCTTGCAACGCATGCAAGCGCTGGCGTGCAAGGGGTCATTTTACGAGACCCCCTTCCCCCTCCCAAATTGCGTTACGTAATACTTGAACGCTCTCATAGGGTATTTTCGGATACCCCCAGGTGCGAGGAATCTAAAAAAACTTGTTGACGTCACTAGTTGGACCATCCTGTATAAATAAATGTACATCACTTCGAACACCATAATATGAGTTCAAGGTTTTAATGTAGAAAATCAGAAAATATCAATCAAATCAACTAAAATATCTTTCGAAATGTTCAAGTCCGATTTAATTATCAAAGTTAAAGAAAACTAATATCCCAGACTGTTCATTTTCATTTCCATAATTTCTAAAGCTATTAAAACATCGTTTCCCAACTTTGTCGATCACAAGAGGTCTCGTTATTCATCGGCCAACATCGACAATATGACAAGCTTGCCTAATTTGCATGTAAATAATTGTAACAGATTGAGTCGTCCGTTCCAAGGTGAATTGTATTAATTTGGATAATTCCTCCTTTGAGATTCTGGTTGTTATGTAAAATGGGTCTAATTTCTATATTGTTTCGTTTGAGTTCATTCTTGCGTTTCATCCGATTCCCTACAACTAGAAAATGAGGTATGCAGCTGGATACCAGTTACGATATGTTGTAATTGGTACATAAAGCGACTGGCTTTTTTTTAAGGATTGGAAAATCTTCATGGATGTCCGCCGCCCTGGGGTGGGCGACGGGGTCTGTCAGACTCCTACTGACTAAAAACCACCCCGGTGTCTCTCCGGTCACGTTCGCACGGAGCCGCGGGAGTCTCTGATTCTGCCGCGGCCCCACACTCCCGTGCCGGCCCGGTCTGTCCGGGCCTCGCCTCCTGCACGGGGTAGTGAGGTGTTAAACTACCCCGTGCATCGCCTCTGAGGCGTGCGCCGACGCTCGCGCGCGCCTCCGCCTCGGGGTCCATCGGTAGGTGGCGGGGACTTCCCCATGTCCCTCGCCCCTGGACCCATTCATGGGGGGCGGAAGAGGGCGTTATCCGCCCTTCCTCGGCGCCCGGTGCGTCTTCTGCGGCCCGGGAAGGAAGTTGAGATCTCCCTCTCCCGTTCCGCAGCTTCCTTCTGCGACATCACATCCTCGCAGAAGGACACCACCGCGTCCCACGACTCTGCGCTACCGACCATCCTCCGTAGTACTGCCGGCAACGTCAGGTCGCCTCCTACTTCATTTGTGAGGACACGCGTGGGTTTAATAAACTAGCGCGCCTTACCATCAACGATTGCATCACTGCTTGCCATCAGGCGGGATTGCGGTCAAGCGCTAGTTTATAATTATTTAAAAAAAAAAATAAGCGACTGGCTTTTTTTTTCGGATTGGAAAATCTTCATGGATGTCCGCCGCCCTGGGGTGGGCGACGGGGTCAAAATCTTACTGACTAAAAACCACCCCGGTGTTGCATCTTACACCTACACCGGGGGTTGCGAGAACGAACATTGCTTGTGCAACCATGAAGCAACTGTTTGCTCTGAACTCCACAACACATTTACTTGGTAACACAATATCCCCTGATACGTCCCGGCGTGTAAAAATCCTGATGATACCTGTGGAGGCATGAGGAACAGGGAGTATAGTTCATCCATCCTCCATAAAAAAGGGAGGATCCTCCAACTAGACGGGTGTTATGTCTGGCGTACACTTGCCCAATGGTTGAAGTTGGGAAGTTTTATGTATGCTAATTGGACGGTAAACTCTGATTGCGAGATGTAGAATTCGTGTGACGTCAGTATGACGCGTCGTTTTATTTGTGGCGTTTGTAGGTACCGCTACAATACCCATGGTGGCCTAACCTGATCAAGCCACTCGTGCAGATGTTATTGTTAAGCCACGAACCAGTCCGTCCGTATGAATGTAACTAACTCTATAGGTAGTTCTAATTTTAGTATCGTACATGCCCAAGGGTTGAACCTGGATTTTTAACGTAGAGCCCCATTCGACACTTGAATCATAAAAGTATTCTATTCTTACCTGGAAACCTCTCGGCTTGTTAAGAGTTACTAGGTTGACCTTCAATTGTTATTTTTATATTGCCACTGAGGAAACTAGAAATAAAAATAAACTTGATAGAAATTTGAAGCTTTGTTGTCATACATAGGGTGAAAGATGATGCTGCTGGTTATATTTCTAGCCCCAAACATCGCTAAAGCAACTAACTAGACTTGTACTTCTCGCATCCTGCGCATTCCAAAAAAACTGCACCAATGGGGTAATTGTGTAACACATAACAGTAGCAATAGTTTTCAGTTTATCAGACCAACAAAATTCGTTGCGTTATTTATGTTGCTAAACAGAAAAAAATTGCTAACATATGAAGAAATGAATTGGATTGTATCCTAAAAAATAATTTAATGTCCATCAGATAGATTTATAAAATATATTAAACACGTATTTTTTATTTTTTCTCTCATTCAAATACTTAGGAAGATATATTGATTTGAAATGTCGCATTACGTCACGCCGTGCTATAAAATATACAACGGCATGCCGTAACTACCCCCACTCCGTAACTTTAATACGCTATATCTCAGTAGTTTTTGGTAATTTCAACAAAATGAAAAATGAAAAATACGGGTCTTAATTTTTTTTATTATCTATAAGACGGACTAATTATTTTTTTTGATTTTCATACCTTGGATACATCCCTATTATCAATACCTACCCTTAAAAATAAATTACAATATGATTAATAGTGTACATATTACGATATAGGTCATCTGTTCGCTTTATTTCCATTGTAAAATGTTTTGGTAAATTCCAAATTATTTTAAGTGTTACTTGGAACTCATTCAGTTTATTTTCTTGATCTTTGTAAACAATACTTAAATGAAAACTAACTTCTATTTCATTTCATTTCCAGATGGATGCAGTCGGTGGTCTGTTTGTAAGTAATACAGATTTTGTTTTAAGTACAAGAATCTTCTTCCACTACAATTCCTTTAATGAAACAACTTTCATTTTAAACATTCATTTCCTACCTTTATCTGTGTTCCATGTTTCTACTTCATTCGGTTTTCCAATTCTTCCCTTGTTTTTAATCTTTTATAATAACTGTTTCATTATTCGAGTGTTTTGTTTTCTTTGTCAGTGCTTCTGTATCTAATTCGAACTGTTGCGATTTCGTTTAGTTTTAATTTTAATTCTTGAACGAATAATTAAGAAAAGTGCAAAAGTTTTGTTTGTATTACGAAATTTTTCCAGTCTGGTTACTTAAAAGTTCTAAAACTACTTACATTTCTACAGATTGAAATGTAATTTCGCTAGAATGGTGGAATGAGGCGACTAATTTGACGTTAATGGGAAAGGAACACTTTTGACTTATAATATTCGATAAATGAGCAATCGTGTTAGCATTGGAAACATTGTAAGCTACTTATGCTAGAGATATTTTCGAAACGACCAGTTTAATTAAATTAAATAATAATATTGAATCGTATTGCACACGCTCAGGTAACATAAAACAAAGATACCACTAAATAATAAAACAAAAGTAACAAGAAAGCAATTAGCACCGGACACATCTTATAATTGTTTACAGTAGAAATTGGCGAGAAATTTCATCCGGTGTAATGAAAAATGTTCCCGAGACTTTGTCCTCGGTTCTTTATGGGCCAACTTTTGCGGGTAGGACTTAAATTATTTTAAGTGCGGCCATTTCTGCACGCCTTGCGGTTATCGTCTGTTCACGGTGATTAATGCAGCCAACTTGGCTTTTGAGGGATTTACACTGGGATTCTTGGTCTCACTCACTTCAATCAAGAGTTGGCTGTTAGTTTTACACATTTTGGATTCTCTTAATTGGGGCCTGTTTTTCATTTTGGGAAATTTGTCAGAGTATTTTATTGTATGAGATGTCTGGCAGGCTTAAGTATTTTGTGTTTTGTACCAAGGAAGGGAATCATCCATTCATCCGTTGATAGATATTAACTGCATCATACGTTATACTTGTTTAATTGCAAAATAAAATTTGGAGATGTTTCTTAAAAAGTTAATATATTTAAGCTGCCTCTACTTGCTTCCCTGCAGTTGCTACCAAGTGCTAATGAATTTTTTCTTTGTCAGTGGAATGGCTTGTACAGACGCTAACACATCAAGTTACTACAATATAATTTATTTAATATAGTTTCAACTTTATATCGCTAAAGCGTCAGTCAAAGTTCAGGGTTTATTGGCCAATTTTGGCAGTTTCGGGTAGCAATTTTCAGTCGAATAACATCACTGTAAAACATCCCACTGAACTCCAAATATTAAATAGGTTTGCTGTCAAAACTCTCCCTTATAGTAATGAATTCTAAATTCTAATTAATGACAAAACAATCCCTTGTGTTGAGAACTTTAATTGTTTACAAGTTCATTTCGATTGAATATTTCGTTGTCTATTACAGTAAAGACTTTATTGTCTTAATAAACTTTAGATCGTAATTCTCTTTATTAAAAGAACCAAATGAAAGGTCCTATACAATATCCGGCATCAAAGTTCTACTTTGCAAAGGGTACGTCATTAGAACAGTCGTAAATCTCGTAGATATAAAACTGCAAACAAGTAATTACTCTGACCCAAAGATTTGGTACAAAGGGATCCCAGATTAAAAACAGTTCCAGCGGTGTCCGTAGAAGAGGAAGTAAATCCGGCAAAAACTGATAAGCGGAAGCAGAGAGAACTTAATTCGAAATGCTTTTTAAAGCCGACCATAATATTTTCCCCCGAATCTGAGATTCGTTACGTTATCTAAAACAGGTTTTAATTAAATTTTTCAACTATCAGATGCGACAAGAGCTTACGGCAAAAAATACGAGTAATAAACTCTCCTGTTTCGTTTATTTCAGCCGAAGTACTCCGGCGCTGATTGGCGATTCGATAAAAATAGTCAATTTAATGAAAAATCGTAAAAAATCCCTGTTTCCGAATGTAAAACGGATAGAATTAAAATTTTATTTTACGTTCCGTTGTGAACCATATACTGCTTGTATATTTTAATAAAACGGAATTGCTAAGGACGGTTGTAAAATTTGAAGACCTCTGAATTAATGGGGGCATTGTAATTGAGCCAGGATTTGCATTACTAAACATCATTTTACGTTTTCTTCATTTGGGGGAATTTTGAAATGTTCCTTGAGTCGGAATGCCTGTAGCTGTAGAAATAGTTGGACCGTTTGTTCGAGAGGTTTTCCTAACATTCCTTTGTTCTCTACCGAAGAGTATTGTTTCAGTCTCCGGAGTTTTTGCCTCTGTTTGTTATTCTGTTTTATTTCATTCGTTAGTTTGTGTCATGATTTCTGTATTTCGAAGTATGAATTCACGTTTATTAAAATCGAAAAGCCTTTATGTTCTTTTGCGCCTGTGTGTTTTAATTGCAATAATCATTTGATTTTAATACTTGCAGTTATTACGGTACGGCAAGGCTTCTTTCAAAAGATGATGGAAGTGATGTTTGGTCTTGTTTGTAGTAGTTTTTTTATATTGTTCTTGGATGCTATCTAACATTAATTAATAATCTTGTGTACATACAAAACTTAAATTAAAAAAAGTTACGAAGTTATGAGAAGCAATACCGCCTGCGATAGGTTACTAAGATACTAGGCGCACAGAATTACAGAAGAGATTTGTCGAGATATTGACAAGTAACGTTTAACATGTATTATTGACCCGCGTAGTGCGGTGACACGTTTGTTAGGACATGAATTTAGGAAACCTATTTATTTTGATTTAAATAAATAAAAATATAAATATATACGGACAAATTACACAGATTGAGCTAGCCCCAAAGTAAGTTCGAGACTTGTGTTATGGGATACTAACTCAACGATACTATATTAATAATAGATACATATATAGATAAATATTCAAGACCCAGGCCAATCATGAAAAGACCGTTTTTCATCATGACCTGGCCGGGGATCGAACCCGGAACCTCCACGTCGCAGGCAGTTGTAAGGACGTCCAGAAAATTCTTCCAAAATCCATTGATATCATACAAGGAAACATTTCCGTCGGTATGTACAGACGACAGCACATCAAGCTGCAACAATCTGTCAGATTTCATTATTCGATTTTCAACTTTATCTGTAAAGCATTACGGCTTAAGGTTGATTGGGAACATTTGACAGATTCGGGTAGCTTGACCTGCTGTTTTCTGTACTTGGTATGTTTGTACTTCGCTACCCGTCCCCATTGTACACGCTTTGTCTTGTCTTATTTCACCTTCCGTAAAATCTGTCGTTTATCTCTATTTTACTAACGATGAGTCATCATCTTCTTTAGAAGTATGTGTGCACCCATTTCTTATCATCCAAGGCGGTCGCAGGCAGGCCTATCCAAGAATAAAAGAACTCTCTTTTCTCTTCATCTCAGCGTTAATCCCAATCGTATCCGAAGCTTCTCAGCTTTGGAGTCTAGCGTCCGCTTTACCAGTCTTAACTGCTCATTTTGGCTAAACTGCGATATTTTCCATGAAGCGACTGCCGTCTGACCTCCACAACCCGAAGGCGATATCGAAGCATTGCAGTTAGACCAATTGTAGGACTTTTGAGGGCTCCAACAGCCCGTAACGACTGCCGTATGGCAACCAGGACCAACGGCTTAACGTGCTTTCCGAGGCACGACCAGACCAGTACAAATGCATACAAATATTTGTACTGCGCGGGGATCGAACCCGCGCCTCCTTGCACAGCGGCCGCGTTCGCTACCGCTATGCTACGGAGGTTGTCAAAAATAAAATAACTCTTAGCACTAAATCTCTCAAACACTTGAACATTATTTACCGCCAACGAAACTGTTGCGAAATAGCAACAATTATTAGTTTTCTTGTTTTGTTTAGCGCGAAACTTTCATACATTGGATGTTGGTGGTAGTTTTTCTGATTTATAGAGTTGGCTATTACCCCCGGTCGGCGTGGGACGTGATGTGGTAATGTTAGTGGATGTTTTAGTAATGTTACACGATTGTTGCACTTACAGCTTTGCAGATGTTACTTGCTTAAGAGAAAATTGATTTTATTATGATACTAGATAGACTTTATCTGTTCTAATGTTTATCTTCAACTGGGTACTTGGCTACTGTAGGTACCTGTTCTTGTAGATTTGCGTTTATACTGTACCTTCAAATGGGTGATAACTGTAGTGTTGATTGAACCAGCATTTTCCTCCCGCGAGGTAATACGCACACACTCATGAAATGTTAATCTCACAAGCAGTTCCTTTCACTTTGTTAGTTCAGAGACGTCCAATGAGTTGTTAGTCGTAGTGTCGTAGACACCAAATTACTGATTACAAGGTGAAGGAAAACATCTTGAGGTAACCTGGACTTTAAGTCTGAAATCGCCAACCCGCATTGAGCAAGCGTGGTGATTACGCTCAATCCTTCTCTGTATGAGACACTTTTCCCCCACCTGTGCCCAGCAGTGGGACGATATAAAGGTTGATGATGACGACGACAATGAGTTGTTTACGTTGTTGAGTACATGACTTTTTGCGACCTATGAAACAATGGATTAGTTAGTATAATTTCCTTCAAAACCTTACAAATGCGTTTCATGTCAGTCACGCAAATGGGTTCCAATTCATGACTTGTATGAAAACATTTGTAGAGTGTTACTCTATCACGTAACTACCCAACTTTATACTTTAGTGTATGTACAATAACACTATATTCTTCTGCATTAACGCATACCAAAGATGCGTGTTTAATTTTAATTGCAGCACTATTCATATCCCATTCCTCTCGAAGTGTTCCCTTGCCAACTATAAAGCTTCTACTGTTTTCCATACATGTTTTTAGACCAGCCAAGTATTTATCATGCTCTGGAACTTCTTCAGAACTTTAACTATACGTCTCCCCTAACTTCGTTCGTGTTTTGTTTTTTTTTATATGTTCTTCTCCATCCGTGTTTGTCCGGGTGTTTTTATAGCTTTTTTTTTTTCATTTGAATATTAATAACCGAGTTTAAGATGGAGATAGGAGGTTTGTTTTGTTTGGTGGATTCTGAAGAAATGAGGAAGTTTTTTAGTGTTTTTGTATGGCTGCTGATCAGCATATCGCATTCCTTTGCTGGAGGCTTCTCAAGTCTTGTAAGATTAATATCGTCAGAATATGGTTACGTTTCTGTTATTGATTTGAATTTGGGTATCAAAGAGACTTAGGTTTTTCTAGGTACCTTTTGTATTAGTGCTTGACCGCGATCCTGTCTGATGGTAAGCAGTGATGCAATCGTTGCAGTTTATGAAGTGTTTGTTTACTCTAGCGACCTCTCCCGCTCTGAACGGGAGGGGGGGAGGGTAGGCGTATCAGACTTTTACTAACTGAAACCCACCTATGTTCCTTCACTTGCCTGCACACCAGGGTCACGGTTTCTAGCCGGCTTGGCGGCAAGGCTTTGTCTAGTGGGTGGTAACTTCTGCCGGCGGCCGATGTTATGGCCAACCACCGAGGACTACTAGCCCTACTAGCGGCCGCCAGCGACTCTTCGTTCGCGTAGAGTTACTTATTTGAACAATTCAATTTACCCCAAAAGAGTCAATTTCTATAGATACATTATTACACTTCTAGGTCTTAATAAACGGCGTATATTTTAATTATGCTCCGCTCCTATCGGTCATAGCGTGATGTTCTATGGTCTAAAGCCTTCCTGGATTAATGGGCTATCCAACTCAAAACAAGAAATTTCAAATCGGTCCAGTAGTTCCTGAGATTAGCGCGTTTAAACAAACAAACAAACAAACTCTTCAGCTTTATATATCAAGTTTAGATTAAAACAGCTAAAAATAAGCTTTTTTAATGTCAGATTATAATTTGAATAAATAAATGCACTTTTATTTTAGCAACGCAAGATTACTCTTAAATTGAAAGTTTATCACCGCACATTAAACATCTCTCATTAAATTAAACTTTTATTTAACTACATCCAATGGACCAGATTCAAATTAAACGACAATATTCGCCCAAAACCGTTCAAAATAAAATTAAGCACGAGTTATTTTATCCGACGCATACGTAATGGGGGTCATTAAGGCCGGAAGCGGATGCAAAGATAACAACCGACCAAAAATAATCGTTACATTTGTTTGTTAGATAGGTTTGCTATTTTATGGGGTTGGCTATGGTTTTTGCGTATTTTGGCGGTAAATTTATGTTAGATACGGAGGGTTTTGTTTAATTTTTGGGATTACATGGGTTTTTAGGCATTGTGTTTTGACATTTTTCATCGTTACTCTGCTATGTATTCATATAAAAATCCACTTTTCTGATTAACGAGTTGTAAATGCGAAACACATATTGCACTTTCACGCCGTAATTACTGAACCGATTGCTTTGAAAATTTGCAGACGTAAAGTTATCCGGATTAAAAATGGATTAATCAGGTAAACTTAGAAGCTAAATGATACGATAATTAATCCCCGAAAATGAAGAATCTAAAAAGCGCGGTATAACCGAATTCGACTTTTAACATATTTATTTTTACCTAAGCATCAACAATATTACATTGCGAAGGCATGAGGAACAGAGAGTAAAGTTTACTCATCCACCGTAGAAAAGGGAGGATCCTTCGACCAGACGGGTGTTATGTCTGGTGGGCACTTGCCCAATGCTTGAAATTGGAAAGTTGTATGTATGCTAATTGCACGGTAAACTCTGATTGCGAGATGTGGAATTCGTGTGACGTCAGTATGACGCGTTGTTCCATGTGGCGTTTGTAGGTACCGCTACAACACGTACTCCTACGCGATATAACCGAATTCCACGCGGGCGAAGCCGCGGCCGGATAGCTAGTACTCAATAATTTATTGCATTCCATAATTTGTACATAACAGTTGGTATATTAAAATATAGAATCAATTATGGACCCTGTCAGGTACAGCATTTTGTTTTTTAATAGAAGAGAGGATGAAGGCGCTCTTGTTGTTTTTTATTTTATATAAGTATTTATACAATATGTAAAGAAAACCCTGTCCGACCCATAAGGATAATAAAGGTTAGGTAAACACATGACCAAATATAATATAAAATTTTACGTAATCATCATAGAAACTATACTAATGAATTTTGAAATAATCTTTTTTTCCCGCGAAGTAATCCACCGCCCGCGGAAGGGTTTTTTACCGCAAATGTATTAAGTTACCTCTTTTTGCGAAATAATATTTATTTTTTTAGGGGGATCTTTTTTTTAAGTTTAGCCTGGCTTTGTATCCATTAGTAGAATCAGTTATCGATACCTAACAATACCTTCACGGATCGGACAGGGTTTTTTTTACATATTTTATAGTGGTTTTTTATCTTACCTGGTCAGTTTGCACATCGATGTGGTGCCACCTGCAAACATGAATCTTAGGAGATTATCATCTTTCAGTCGAATTCACCTCGGCTGGACAGCGTTCGGGAAGCTACGTTACATCTTCTCGTCGTCCAAGATACCACGGTGTCTTAAGACTAAAGTTTTTGACCAGTGTGTCTTGCTAGTGATGACTTACGGAACTGAAACGTGGTCGCTCTCAATGGGCCTGATACAAAGCTTCAGAGTCGCACAAAGGGCGATGTAAAGAGCTATGCTCGGAGTTTCTCTGCGTGATCGAATCAGAAATGAGGAGATCCGCAGAAGAAACAAAGTCACTGACATAGCTCTTCGAGTCGTTAAAATTAAATGGCAGTGGCCAGGGCACAATGCTCGTAGAACCGATGGCCGATGGAGCAGTAAGGTTCTGAAGTAGCGGCCAAGTACCGAGGACGCAGTAGGGAGGCCCTGAACAATGTGGACCGATGACCTGGTGAGGGTCGCGGGAAGCCGACAGCACAAGACCGATTATCTTGGAAAGCCTTGGGGAGGCCTTTGTCCAGCAGTGGACCTCTACAGGCTTAAGAGGGAGAAGAAGTCAGGAGTAACAGTCGATTTTTGACTTTTGTTTTCGAAATCTTAATTTCTGAACAAAATATTTTATTAAAGTCAAAACAGAAGCGACATTTAATGAAAGAACAAAACTCTAATCCTCCGTGGCGCAGCGGTCAACACGCCTGCCTGCGACATGGAGGCCCCGGGTTCGATCCCCGGCCAGGTCATGGTGGAAAACGATCTTTTTCTGATTGGCCTGGGTCTTGGTTGTTCATCTATATATGTATCTATTATAAATATAGTATCGTTGAGTTAGTATCCCATAACACAAGCCTCGAATTTACTTTGGGGCTAGCTCAATCTATGTGATTTGTCCGTATATATCTATTTATTTATTTTATGTATTTCTCTCTCTTGTGGAACTCTTAGCTTCTGTTTTAAAATGTCAAAAAGACCCTTATTGTTTCATATCATGTTAATCGACTTTTAACATATTTATTTTTACCAAAGCATCAACAATATTACACGTGCTCCTACACATGTAATTTGACCTAGTTCGTACTAGGTCAAGTGATAGAAACTTTATTACAGAGCAACAAAATATTTCACGAGGGTGAAGCTCCCAAATACCCACGTTCCCACCATAAAAATGTAATTAAACAAAATATTCCACTAGCCCTTAGATAGGGAGGGAACGTCGTGATAACACGTCTGTAGCAAACCATCCATCTTTGTCTCCCAAATCCTTATCGTGGACAACGACGGGACTTTCACCTTTCTTTTTTTATTACAGTCTGATAACATTTTTGTATATTTTTTGTGACGAAGATACGGTGTCTTTTCCCTAATATGTTTGAGCGTGACTAGGCTAAGATTACACTGTATGTGAGTTACGTAGGCTCTTTTTTGTAGCTCTAATCACCTGTCAGAGTCCATTGCTAACAATGTACCCTGACAGGTGATTAGTCGGTCAACAATTATGCGGTTAACAATGGGCGGTATCACCTTTAGTAAAATGTCTATTATGCATGTCTCTAATTTATAATTATGGTGCAGGTACATCATGAGAAATATTTTATTGTATTCTTTTCTATATTTTATCTAATCTTAAGGATCTGTGATGAATAATAAACAACATTATTCTTTAGTCTTCATTAAGCTAGCTTTCCTGCACTGACGCAGATTTACTTACAACTAATTATTGGCATCAGGCAAAACAATCTTTCCGAAAGGAAGGAGCAAGGGTGTACTATTCCTTAATTATGAACGGGAATGGAATTCAGGAGCAGCTTGTAGTAGCCTGGTTAGGTGAACGGTTGGTGGTAATAGGCTCGCCCGATATTATTAGGTATTTAGGTATAACTTAGGTATAAATTGGGGTACCTAGGAAGGATTACGCTGAGACATCTTATAGGAACGCAGCCGCTGCGCAAGTAGGAGCGGGTTCGATCCCCGCGCATCGCAAATATTTGTATGCATGAATATATGAATATTGGCGCTGGTCTGGTCGTGCCTCGGAAAGTACGTTAAGCTGTTGGTCCCGGTTGCCATACGAACATCTAATGGCAATCGTTACGTGTTGTTGGAGCCCTCAAAAGTCCAATAATTGGTCTAACTGCAATACTTCGATATCGCCTTTGGGTTGTGGAAATATCGAAGTTTAGCCAAAATTAGCAGTTAGACGGGTAAAGCGGACCCCAGACTCCAAAGCTGATAAAGCATCGGATGCGACTGGGATTAACACTCAGATGATGATGATAATGACCTTATAGGTAAACCTCCCCGACCTACACCCCCTCCCATCCCACATATCGGGTTTCTTTTAAAGGTTTTCGAAAAAAAGAGGTACATCTCTGCATAATCCTTCCTGGAAGACAGGATGGATGTTACAGGATTCACGTAGGTATGCGAAGTAACATTTAATACTATATTCTATCATTTTCGGTAGCTAACTAATGGTAAACAAAAGAACTATGTGACTTATTTAACTTAATAAACGTGATACCATTTGTAGCGGTACCTACAAACGCCACATGGAACCACACGTCATACTGACGTCACACGAATTCTACATCTCGCAATCAGAGTTTACCGTGCAATTAGCATATATACAACTTCCCAATTTCAAGCAAGTACCCGCCAGACATAACACCCGTCTGGTCGGAGAATCCTCCCTTTTCTATGGAGGATGAGTGAATTTTACTCCTTGTTCCTCATGCCTCCACACATTTCTATTCAGTTGTCATGCTGCGTCATAGTTGTTGTACACTTCAATTTAGCAATGTTATTAACTAAATAGTCTAGATCGAGTAGTATCTGCTGCGACTTACAAGTTGTGGGTCGTAGGTCGAACCGCATGAGGAGATTTCATCATCATCATTAATATTTCAGCCGAAAGACGTCCACTGCTGGACATAGGCCAAGGATCGGTACGATAACCGGTCCTCTCCCGCATCCAGCGTTTTCCCGCGACCTTAACCAGGTTGTCGGTCCACCTTGTCGGGCGCCTACCCATTCTTCGTCGTGTTTTCCGGTGCATGGTCGCCATTCGTGACCCCGTCGGCCCCATCGGGCATCGGTCCTACGGTCTAAAATGAGGGCTTTACTTTGCTTAACGTATTTTATCATCACTGCTCTCAAAACGGTGAAGGAAAACGGCATGTCCTAGAGCTAAAAAAACTTTGAAGACATGTGACATCCAGCAACCCGCTAGGGGCCCGCGTGGTAGATTGTGGCCCACTCCCTCTCACTTAGAGGAGGTCTGTGTTCCAGTACAGGTAACATTATAGTTTGATTATATATTAACGAAATATAAAATTGCTTAATTGAAGGGGTTTTTAAGCTATTGCATAGCTTCTATCGCGGGCCTTGAGCGCGGGGACCGAATCCAGAAATTCCGTAACGAAAAAACCTCACGCTCCCCATCGTCTAACGTCGTTTCAGTTCGGCAGTCTTCGGCACGGTATGTTTGTGTGCGTGCGACTACATCTTTTGAAAACAATTTATAGATTTTCAAAAAGAGCATGCATATTGCAGGGCGCGAACTCAGTCCTACACACTTGCCATGTTACTGATAGTCGCGATGTGCTAAACTTGCGATTAATTTTCTCTCTGAAATAGGTCTTCTATAGAGATATGTCATAGACGTCATCGACGTTGTCATGGCTACCTTAAAAACTTTTCATATAATTAATTATTAAGTACTTTTATTCAAATTAATTTAGTAGTGTTTTTATAAAATAGCTTTTTTTTAACGGAAAAGCTAAGATGAATGTCATGCTAATTTTTCATTGGACTTTTAAATTATTTATAGTGTTGTTTACTAAATAAAAGCGCGTGATTTTATAGAGTAAAAAGTGCTCACGCGACCGTTTTTTCAATTGTTGCAAGAATTCAAAAGACTGTCTTTAAATAGTGTTCAGACGATTGCTCAAAGTGTATTAGATTTCATTAGTAATAGAAATGGCATTTCAATAATGACTTTCAACTGCCAGTCTAAATAGTCATAAATACGATTTACAAGATTCAGTTACGAGACAAACAAATGTGTCACTTCTTACCGAAACTTGCATGACGCATGATAATCCAATTGAAATACCTAATTTTAATTGTATTGTTCAGTTCAAACGAGATACTGTTTCAAAAGGTGGGGTAGCTATTTACCAAAATAAAAATGATATTACTAATATTATGACTCCGAATATTGAAATAAATATTGCACACGTTAGCGATGTTAATGTTAGGCGCTCAGTTGTTGGAGATATTTGTGCGTGCTTATGCAAACTTAGAAATGGCCTACAAATAGTTATGGTAGCAATTTACATTTCTCCGAATCCAAAATTGGACGAGGTAGAGCATTTTATTCATCGCACTTTACTGGAGTAACTCGAGTGGCTCGAAAATACTTGAAACAAATGGTAATAAATTTCCACTTATCTTGGCTGGCGATTTCTACATTAACTTCGCTGATAAAAAATCAGAGCGGTGGACAACTTTTCTATCAAAAACATTGAATTTGAAAATGAATAATGATCCACAAAAGTCCACAACAAAATATGGGACCACCATTGACGCGGTATTTTCTAGGTATTTAGAGGATATTAAGTCGCAAACTTATGTTTCTTATTTCAGTTATCATAAACCTATAGTTTCAATGATAAATATTCCTGAATAACCAACAGCTACTGTAAGGTAATAAAACCCACATGTATTGTAAAATAATAAAAATATTTTAAATAATATTAACTTTTTATTTATTTAATAAAAGAAAAATTTGTTTTCTTACCGGTCACCACGCTCAAAAAGTGTAACTTGAATTAATATCAAAGAAAAAAATACTGCATAAATAAAATAAATAAATAATTATAATTGCATAAATTGATACAAAATGCTATGCAGTAGCTTTACCGCGGCAGTCCCCGAGTGCCACACGTCTTTTTTTTTTATAATTATAAACTAGCGCTTGACCGCAATCCCGCCTGATGGTAAGCAGTGATGCGATCATTGATGGTAAAACGCGCTAGTTTGTTAAGAGTCTATTCACTCAGAAAAACTGAGCGAATATGAATGAAGACGGTAGTTGAGCGAGGTGATGCAATGTTAAACCCAACAACACGACCAACGATGCTGCGCCAAAGGGAGATTGATCTGAAGACCCTCCACGACCAAACTCCCAACACAACAACATTTGGCGCATCGTACCCGGCACACATCGCAACACAACTGCTCAGACCCGTCCTCCGTACGGCTTCATCAGACATCATGCCGGAATAACAGTAACAAGACATCAGGGTACAACAGTAACGCTGCATGACAAATGAAGTGATAGATATTACGTTTGGTCGCTTAACTAAATCACGTGATTTTTTGTTTATTTATTTATTTATTCTTTCGCACATAAATTGCACAGAGACGGACTTAATGCCATAGGCATTCTCTACCAGTCAACCATAGGTGGTGAAGAGATTAGTAGCAGGTGCTTTAATTGAAAACATTATAATGATAACATACTCTTAACACTATTTAAATAAATACTTAAATAAGCTATATACACATTGAATAGAATAGAATGCTCTTTATTATGTACACCATATAGATTACAGAACATAAATATAAAGATTTTACACAGTGACACAATGGGCGGTCTTATCGCTGAGAGCGATCTTTTACAGACAACCTTACCACATACATACTATTACCAAAATATATACTTATAATATATACATACAAAACTAAAAAAAATTTTAAGCTATTGCATAGCTTCTATCGCGGGCCTTGAGCGCGGGGACCGAATCCAGAAATTCCGTAACGAAAAAACCTCACGCTCCCCATCGTCTAACGTCGTTTCAGTTCGGCAGTCTTCGGCACGGTATGTTTGTGTGCGTGCGACTACATCTTTTGAAAACAATTTATAGATTTTCAAAAAGAGCATGCATATTGCAGGGCGCGAACTCCGTCCTACACACTTGCCATGTTACTGATAGTCGCAATGTGCTAAACTTGCGATTAATTTTCTCTCTGAAATAGGTCTTCTATAGAGATATGTCATAGACGTCATCGACGTTGTCATGGCTACCTTAAAAACTTTTCATATAATTAATTATTAAGTACTTTTATTCAAATTAATTTAGTAGTGTTTTTATAAAATAGCTTTTTTTTTTAACGGAAAAGCTAAGATGAATGTCATGCTAATTTTTCATTGGACTTTTAAATTATTTATAGTGTTGTTTACTAAATAAAAGCGCGTGATTTTATAGAGTAAAAAGTGCTCACGCGACCGTTTTTTTCAATTGTTGCAAGAATTCAAAAGACTGTCTTTAAATAGTGTTCAGACGATTGCTCAAAGTGTATTAGATTTCATTAGTAATAGAAATGGCATTTCAATAATGACTTTCAACTGCCAGTCTAAATAGTCATAAATACGATTTACAAGATTCAGTTACGAGACAAACAAATGTGTTACTTCTTACCGAAACTTGCATGACGCATGATAATCCAATTGAAATACCTAATTTTAATTGTATTGTTCAGTTCAAGCGAGATACTGTTTCAAAAGGTGGGGTAGCTATTTACCAAAATAAAAATGATATTACTAATATTATGACTCCGAATATTGAAATAAATATTGCACACGTTAGCGATGTTAATGTTAGGCGCTCAGTTGTTGGAGATATTTGTGCGTGCTTATGCAAACTTAGAAATGGCCTACAAATAGTTATGGTAGCAATTTACATTTCTCCGAATCCAAAATTGGACGAGGTAGAGCATTTTATTCATCGCACTTTACTGGAGTAACTCGAGTGGCTCGAAAATACTTGAAACAAATGGTAATAAATTTCCACTTATCTTGGCTGGCGATTTCAACATTAACTTCGCTGATAAAAAATCAGAGCGGTGGACAACTTTTCTATCAAAAACATTGAATTTGAAAATGAATAATGATCCACAAAAGTCCACAACAAAATATGGGACCACCATTGACGCGGTATTTTCTAGGTATTTAGAGGATATTAAGTCGCAAACTTATGTTTCTTATTTCAGTTATCATAAACCTATAGTTTCAATGATAAATATTCCTGAATAACCAACAGCTACTGTAAGGTAATAAAACCCACATGTATTGTAAAATAATAAAAATATTTTAAATAATATTAACTTTTTATTTATTTAATAAAAGAAAAATTTGTTTTCTTACCGGTCACCACGCTCAAAAAGTGTAACTTGAATTAATATCAAAGAAAAAAAATACTGCATAAATAAAATAAATAAATAATTATAATTGCATAAATTGATACAAAATGCTATGCAATAGCTTTACCGCGGCAGTCCCCGAGTGCCACACGTCTTTTTTTTTTTTTTTTTTGTATTAAAGTATAAACCAGCGCTTGACCGCAATCCTGCCTGATGGTAAGCAGTGACGCAATCGTTGATGGTAAAGCGCACTAGTTTATTAAGAGCCTATTCACTCTAGCCTTGAAGACACTCAAATTGTAGTCCGACGGAAACACCGCCGCCGGCAGATTGTTCCAGTCCCTCGATGTACGCGGTATAAAGGAGGAGGCGAAACGCTTCGTCCGGATCGTAGAGGTGTTAACAACATGGGTGGAAACTCGCCGTACGACGGGTCGTCCGATGGTGGAACGGAGATGGGGGAATTAAATCGTGCAATTCCCTCGCACACTCCCCAGAATGTATCCTATAGAACACCGAAAGGCTGGCTACTCTACGCCTGTGCTCTAGGCTTTGGAGACCAACTCGAGTTAAATCAGGGTCACCAATCAGCCTCTTCGCACGCCTCTCCACTGAATCCAAAGTGGCCAGGTGACATTTAGCAGCACCAGCCCAAATGTGGCTGCAGTACTCCACACACGAACGGACCTGTGCTTTGTACAACATTAGAAGCTGCCCTGGTGTGAAGTACTGCCGGACCTTTGCGATTACACCAAGTTTTCTGGCAGCCACCTTGGCCTTGGACTCAATGAACCGCCCAAAGTTTAGGTTCGAGGATTCTACCCTAATTGTTGTGAAAATAACTGCAATTTCCGCTTAAATGCAAACCGACTGGCGGCCATCCTGATATCAAGAGGAAGCGCATTCCACAGAAGAATAGTTGGAATATGAAATGAAGAGTGAACAAAGTCAGACGTATGTGAAGGACAGGGTAAGAGAAAATTGTTAGAAGATCGCAGATTCTTAGCCTTAGTTTATTCTTATCTTTAGTTAAGAACTTAAACCGATGAAGTATAACTTTTACTTTAGTTCCAACTCTGCCTTACTTTGCGCGACTCCTTTACTTAATTTCCAAGTTTTCATCCCCTGTCACTAACACAGATTAAGTTTTCTCGCTCTAAAACAAACAATCATACGTGATATAAGTTCCAATTACGAACTTCAAGTAAGTGTGTAGGTGTAAGTGCATATCAAACAAGTCTTTATCCGAAACAACTCAAAAGTTTGGTTAACTTTATTAAATCCATTACATTGTTCAATCTCTTACAGTTGTTGATTGTTGAACTTATAAAATTATATAGGAAAGGTTAACTCATGTAGTAAAATAAACATCAAGACGGTGAAAACGTCTTATTGTCTTTAAGACCTATTCCCCCTTATTACAAAAACATGGATGTAAACTACCTAAATGGTTATTGAATTATGCACCTAACCATTATAGAAATGCAGTTCTTTATATAAAAATGACAGCCTGTTCGGTACTGAGTTGTCACTTTTGACCTCAATAAAGTTCCAAATACAAATACTGACTGGAAAGGTTAATTCTGGAACTAAAGTTAGATTTCGTTTCGTATTAACCCCTGGCCATTTGTACGACCAACAGTAAGAAAAGTATGAATTGTTGGTTAAGTCGAGAAGAGCACATGAAGCTTTTCTTTTGTAACATACAGCGATTGTAATAATAATGGTACCTACAGAGTCTAACTGGTACGGGAATGATCGATCAAGCAAGTCAAGACAAAAACTTAGGATTTTGGTTGCTTTACATTTAATAACATATTATTGGCTTCCGGCAGAAGTTACCACCCATTAGACAAAGTCTTGCCGCCAAGCGATTCGTAATGTTCCGGCATGATATCTACTGAAGCCGTACGGAGGACGGGTCTAAGCCGTTGTGTTGCGATGTGTATCGGGTATGATGCTCCAAATGTTGTTTTGTCGGGGGTTTGCATGTGGAGGGTCTCCAGATCAATCTCCCTCTAGCGCAGCATCGTTGGTCGTATTGTTGGGTTTAACATGGCATCACCTCGCTTAGCTGCCATCTTCCTTCCTATTCACTAAGTTTTTTAAGTGAATAGGCTTAATAAACTAGCGCGCTTTACCATCAACGATTGCATCACTGCTTATCATCAGGCGGGATTGCGGTCAAGCACTAGTTTATAATTATTTTAAAAAAAATCCTGCCCCTCCCTGCAGCCTCTTGACGCTTTTGCACGAATTACAGCCAAGACGCGAGGCACGGATTAGACTTGGTATGTAAAGAATTTAAAGATAGTCACCATCCACGGACCCATTACGGTAACAGTAGCTTGCCTTGATCAATCGACCCGTGCGACTGTTGATATTTAGCTAAGGGCCATTATGGGCTTACTGGTGCAAGTTACATTGGGTACAAGTGGCACACAGTCGTGTCGCAGTAGGACTGGGTTCCCAGATTGAAAAATCGAAATTCCGGAGCAAGTTCCGGACATAGGATGAACTTTCTGGTTTTCTGAACGATGAACGATTAACACGAGCGGAGAAGGGCGAGGAGGGGGAAGCGCCTCTCTTCTGCTCAGCAGCACTAAATATGAACAATAAAAATATTTGATTTGTTAACGTTTTTATTTTGGTTAAATTGTAAAAATTCCTGGCGACTTAGGATTCTCCCCGCATTTCGGATAAAGCTCTATATTGCCGGACATGTCCGATAAATTCAGGAAGTATGGCCACCCTAAGTAGGAGAAACATTGTTACTGATATGCTACTTATGCATTTTTGTAATTTCGTCTCAGCGGTGACATCTTTAGCAGAGTTCATTTATCCAAGCTCAAAAATTATTAATTTATTATTAAAAAAATATATATTCATCAAACATTCGAATGTTTATTAGTCATTGGATAGATGAAACGGGGTGTCTTTGCATAGACGACTAAATTTAAAATTTGCTTGAAATTGAAACTCGTTGGCTATTCAAATAGATAGTCCTTTTTGTTAAATTTATAAATCATCATCATCATCACCATTATCTCAGCGTTAATCCCAGTCGCATCCGTAGCTTTTCAGCTTTGGAGTCTGGGGTCCGCTTTACCAGTCTAACTGCTGATTTTGGGTAAACTTCGATATTTTTCGTGAAGCGACTGCCGTCTGATCTCCACAACCAGAAGGCGATATCTAAGCATTGCAGTTAGACCAATTGTTAGACTTTTAAGGGCCCCAACAACCCGTAACGACTGCCACTTGATGTTCGTATGGCATCCGGGACCAACGGCTTAACGTGCTTTCCGAGGCACGACCAGACATACAAATATGTGTACTGTGTGGGGATCGAACCCGCGCCACCTTGCGCAATGGCCGCGTTCGCTACCGCTACGCCATGGAGGCTGTCAAATTTATAAATGTGATCCTAAATTAGTCTGCGTTTCATAAGAAACTTTACAATTTTGCGTTAAGTATGAAAAAGTGAGTTTTAAGTAAACGATACTCTTAAAGCTGGATTAAACTCTGCGAGATTTCGTTTGTGAGCTTTTATAATGCATAGTTTCAACATAATAGTGGATTGTAAGCTTTTGTTAAGAGTAGCTAATGATATATTATATTTTGTCATGTATAGTTTTTTTATATATAAAATTATAAACTAGCACTAGACCGCAATCCCGCCTGATGGCAAGCAGTGACACAATCGTTGATGGTAAAGCGCAGTAGTTGTACCTAATATGCTTTTGGAAATAAACTATTATTATTATATTTCTGTGAGTTTGTTTGTACAAACAGTATAACAAACTCACAGGTCTCTTTTTAAGTCCAGAAATAGTTCTGGACAGACCATGAAAAGACCATGAAGTTTGGTGTCTGAAATGGTCTTATGAGGAAAGGTCCACACAGATTAATTGGACTTGTCTAGTTAGTGCACACAGTCAAGCTTTTATTGAACAAGCTATAAGCACTTCGTACTGAGAGGTAGCACTTGCGACTATCGAAGCTGTTAAAAGTTAAAACCATTACAAATTCTAAAGGGAAACGGCTTCATTTTATACAAAGAAATACCGAGCATTGAGAAATAGTTAGAAAGCTCAGTTATGTCTGAAATGCGATAGGACGAAACTGTCCTCTTGTTCGCCTGACTTCTACTAATGGAATAGTTTCAGCTAAGATTTCTGCAACTCTAATAGGTACTAAGGCTTTGAGGATAGCCACATTTTGGTCAATGCCGGCTCGCAAAACGTCCAGTTACTTGGCCAGAGTTGGTATTTCGTCTATTTTTTTTTTTAAATTAAGAATGTCTACACCTGGGTTATTGCGTAACACACTATCTGTAGTATTGGGTTTCATTTTGACATTTCAACAATATTCATTGCGTAAGTTAAGTTGTTGAACAAACACATTTTTGTAACTTATAAGGCAATGGATTAGCAATTGGTTACACAATTCAGGAGCAGGCTATATAGTTATTTATATAGGATTTTGTGATGATTATAGCAATGGTGATAAGCGACTGTATGATAGTCAGAACATCATCCTCATCATCTCAGCCACATGAAGTCCTCTGCTAGACATAGGACTCCCCCAAGGATTTCCAAAAAGAACGGTTGGACGTGGCCTGCATCCAGCGCTTCCCTGCGATTTTGGTCAGATCATCCGACGGTGGGCGTCCGAGGCTGTGCTTGCCGGTACGTGGTCGCCATTCAAGAGCCTTTCGCCCATCGGCCATTGACTCTACCAGCTATGTGCCCCACCCATTGCCACTTCAGAGAGCTAATCCGCTGGGCTATGTCGGCGGCTTTAGTTCTTCTACGAATCTCCTCATTCCTGATTTGATCTCGTAGAGACACACCTAGTATAGCCCTCTCCATAGCTCTCTGTGTGACTTTGAGCATTCTAATGAGAGCTTGTCTAGTGGTATAAAATATTGTGAAACAAATATATACAGCGCCAAATATTGCCAAAAAGAAACCAAGAAAGCTGATATATCAGAAAGGTGTAGTCAAAACTTGGGATTTGTTTGGCACAGACTACTACAATCTGTCAAATTTGTTTATTAGATTTTCAACCTTATCGCTAAAGAATTAAGGCTCAAGGTTGATTGGGAATATTTGACAGTTTATATAAAGAAGATAGATTGAATACTGCATTCTGCAATAATAAATAAACCGTGATATTTGAAATGGAGAATAAATTAGACCGTTTGAATTCTGTGGAATGTTTCAAAAACCGAAACGATTTAGAGAATTTAAACTTCGAAACGCTGCAGCGGAATTGCATCTAATAAGCCAGCAGCACGCTTCTTGGCTTAACGGACACTTAGAACTTTCAACTTTTTACACATTACAAAAGCAATATAGCCTCATTCAAAGTTCAAACATGCATAAATCACAAAGTCCACAGTAGTGCGCAGTTCTAACATCTCCACAAGTCTATAGTTTTCGAGTTCCACTGGAGTTTGTGGCCAACAATGAAAGTCGTGCAAGTCTTGTTACTTGCTGAGTTGCGGCCGCCGCGGCTCACTCTGAATGGGCCGCCTTGCAACTCTTGCGGCTTAATGTTGTATGATTAAATAGCGTAGTTTAAAGTTTCAGAGTAGAAAGTTATGACTTATGTGTAGATCATGTGCCTGTTATTTAATTCGAAATTGTGGGAGAAACGCAAGTGCAGATAGAATAGGGTAAAAAACAAAATGGATAACGTAACTTCACCGCCTTGAAGAATGGCTTACTTTCATTATCCACGGCGTGGCTCAGGTCAGGAGAGTTTTTTTTTGTTTAGGCTGATCTGTGCTGTACACTGTTGGGAAAAGGCCTCCTCCAAGTCCTTTCAGGTAGTATTTTTCCGCGACTTGTCAATAGCATAGTTACAGAGTAAGTCGGGTTTATTTTGTATTTCAGCCACTCGGTGTTGTTTTCTATTTAAGCATTGGATAGGTACTGAAGTCCTCTTTCATTTTAGCTATCAAACATCATGATCAGATTACAAACAGGGTTTATGGAACACTTTCGTACAAAAACAGCGTTTTCCTCAAAACCATTCAGAGTGTACTTACTGCAACTATGCTGTTGAAGGCAACCTGGCCTGCAAACCATCAGAAATTACCAGGAAATTAATTAAAAAAAGAAAAAGCAATTTCTTAGGAATAAAGCATTACCTTTTAGTAATACTAATATTTCGTTTCTATATAAATAAGTATGTACGGTACATACAATTAATAAATAAAACACATCAAAATGTAACTATAGTTGGCAATCTACACCTTTTTTTTCTGTTGTATGGGAAATCATCAAATGACATCTCCCTCTCTGAGCGGACCGGAAGGGCGTGTCAGACTTTTACTGACTAAAACCCCACCCATGTTCCTTCACTTGCCTGTGCGACGGCCAGGGCCACGGTTTCTTGTTTAACCAACCCGCAACTCTGACCCAGGAGGCATCGGTCTTCGTGGACTCCGTCACGGTGTGCTGTCATCTTTTTGAGGTGTGCGTGAATCACAACGCGTCATCGACTCGGGCCTGGTCCTTACCGGGAGGCGAGCATCGCACTCTCCAACTCGCCATGAGATCCCGCCGGATCTCTGTCCGCCGTACCGCGATTTCTCGCGGCACCGGAGTTATGCCCCGGTGTTTTGCCTCCTCTCGCCACACCCACATATGGCCAAGGGCTTTGGCCTCCAGATCCCATAGCGGCAATCCGGGAGACCTCTGGGAGGTCCCTCTCTACTCCCTTAACTATGAATTTATTGTAAGCGTAACGTAATAAATCATATTAGTACTGCTACGAGTAGGTCAAATAGTCCCCCAGAACAAGCAATTATAGTCACTAAAGATACGGTGCAACTAAGATAATATTCCCTTAAGACGAAATTATAATATAACCGCAATATTCTCGCTACGGCTGGCCACACCAGCCAAGACACAGATTGTAACGAGAACGGAGATTATATGCAGTGCACCAATGCGGCGAACATCACTGTTTATTGCTCTCGGTAATCCCATGGTAGGCTATGGTCGGATACGTGCATCGTGATAATACTGTATTCTAGGAGTGCTATCACGTTGGAGGTAGATATGCCTGCAGTTAATTTTGAAGCCATCCATGACATTTTAGAAACTTATAAACTTTGTCTAATGATAATACGTCGGTGTTCTATAGGATGCATTTTGGTGAGTGTGCGAGGGAATTGCATGATTCAATTCCCCCATCTCCGTTCTATCATCGGACGACCCGTCGTACGGCAAGTTTCCACCCTTACGTTATTGTCACCATAAGGATCCGAACGAGGGACTGGAACATCGAGGGACTGCAACAATTTGCCAGCGGCGGTGTTTCCGTCGAACTACAATTTGAGTGTCTTCAATCAGGCGGGATTGCACGCAAGCACTAGTTTATAATTAAAAAAAAAAAAAGAAAACGTATTTAAGAAATTGTATTTCCTTGTGATTGGCACTTAGTATAGTAAATAAACTCTGCATATTAACGAAAATCTGTTTAACACTTTGTAATGTATATGTGGCGGTATCTACATATAAGCACCATATGTGAACAACGCGTCATACTGACGTCACACAGATCTACATCTCGCAAGCAAAGTTTACTGTTCAACTAGCATATACTTACAAAATTATTTTTTGCTTATGCGAAACCCGAAATGCTGAAAATGAAGCCATTTATGTATTCGACTGAAGGACTTGTATCCATGGTCATGAAATAAATTATAGAAAAAAAAAAAACAAACTGGATACAATATTAGTCAGAAAAAGTGTCATGTATAAAGTTTCATGTGCCTAAGTTAGCAATCAATCTTGACTGAGAAACACCGCCAGGTTAGATGTGTAATTCACTATCATTAGCAATGGGTTACATTTTGACAGTTCAACAACATTCATTGCGGTATTTTCGTTGTTGAGCTGCACATTTGCGAACATAGGGAGCAATGGAATAGTAATAAGAATAGAATAGAATACTCTTTATTATGTACACCATATAGATAACAAAAATATGAAGAAAAAGATTTTACAAAGGGTGACACAATGGGCGGTCTTATCGCTAAGAGGGATCTTTTACAGACAACCTTTGGATGGAATACTAAGGGGAAGGAGAGAGAAATAATGTAGGTAGTCTACAGTGTACTATTTACATAGTTTATGTAATAAATATGTACGTTAAGTGTATCATATTAGTCTAATAAATATATACATCTAATTAATAAATATCATACAAAAGGAAAAAAAAACTGTTTAGGAGGTTAAATGTTTAAAGAGAGAGGAAATACCTTTTTACCATGATTAATAAGCTTCAAAATGATTTCAACTGTTTAAGTAATCTGGTTTAAGTAATCCATAAGTACGTGCAAGATGCATTATACATCCGTAGTACACAAACCTATTGTTATATATAGTTGTAAAAAAATTTCTCATCTTTTAGTCTTGTTGTCTCATGTACGCGACAAATTACTGCCTAGTTATCTCAAGTGCAATGAAAACACTAGCAATCGCGCCCAGAATAACTTAAACTTTATTAACTGTATACACAAGTTAGGATGTGTGCATTGTTTCAAACAACAGTGTTGATTTCACTTGGTCTAGCTGCGCCCTACGGTTTCACCCGGGTAGGTTTCGATAGGTTTTTTTTGGTCTCAGCGTGATGTTATATAGCCTAAAGCCTTACTGGATTAATGGGCTATATAACACAAAAAGAATTTTTCAAATAGGACCAGTAGTTACTGAGAGTAGCGCGTTCAAACAAACAAAAACAAACGAAAAAACTTTTCAGCTTTATATTATACTAGCGGCCGCCAGCGACTTCGTTCGCGTGGAGTTAGTTATGCTCCGCTCCTATTGGTCGCAGCGTGATGTTATATAGCCTAAATCCTTCCTGGATTGGTGGGCTATCCAACGCAAAAATAATTTTTCAAATCGGACCAGTAGTTCCTAAGATTAGTGCTTTCAAACAAACAAACAAACTTTTCAGCTTTATATATTAGTATAGATAAAAAATATAGTGTAGATCATTATGCTGGATTGGCAATAAAGTTCATGTTAAAATAAATAAATAGTAACATTACCTGTTCAGAAAAAGAAACTAGCACGAGTTTTTTGTTTCATTCCCGGGTTCATTCAATGCTTGACCGCGATCCCGCTTGATGGTAAGCAGTGATGCATTCGTTGATGGTAAAGCGCACTAGCTTATTCAAAGCCTATTCATCTAGCCTTGAAGACATTTAAATTGTTGTTAGACGGGAACACCGCCGCAGGCAAATTATATACTGTGTACATCTAAGGATTGGCCTTAGACTTATACAGTATAAAAGACAAGGCGAAACTCTCGTCCGGATCGTAGCTGTATTAACAACAGGGTGGTGGCATTAAGGGTGGATATTCGCCGTACGACGGGTTGTCCGATGGGGCAGTGTTATGGGGTGGTTCCACCTGGAGCCTGGATTGGTACCCGGTTGATGACTTCATATAACAGGAGGCAGCCTGCAGTCTGTGATGTGGGGTATGAATGTATCTATCAGTGCGAAATGATGATCTACTATCGGTACACCCCTGCCCTATTCTTCAGATGCCACCGACGTCACGACGTGATGTTATTTTATATGTTACTAGCGACCCGCCCCGGCTTCGCACGGGTGCTATGCTGATACTAAATACACTACAGAAAAACTGTGAACGTTGTATAAAAAACATAGCGGCTCGCCGTTCCCGGTCCGCCAGGAGGCCCCGCAGTTTTTAAATCTGTAATATCTTCGAAAATATTTATTTAAATCATATGCTGTTAAGAGTAATATAGATCTATATTAAATCAACAATGTATTAAAGGTATAAAATTGGATAAGGATTAATGCTGTATTGGTTAAAATCGCTTCGAAAATTAGCTGGTATTAAAAAAAAAATATTTTGGGATATCCATAAGAGATAGACATATACCATCGTGGACTTTTTATAGACCTTTTCAATGTGTACAATATTTAGTACATTATGTTGATAAATTTCGCAGTGTTCAGCCTGCATTTCACGGAAAAAAAATAATTACGACGTCACATTAGACACTTCAAAAATAATAGTATTTCTTCATAATTTATTGGGTGTTATTATATTATACATATAATCCTTCCTCTTTAATTACTCTATTTAAAAAAACCGCATTAAAGTTCGTTGCGTAGTTTTAAAGATTTAATCATACAAAGGGAAGGCTCTTAACAAACTAGCGCGCTTTACCTTCAACGATCGCATCACTGCTTACCATCAGGCGGGATTGCGGTCAATTGCTAGTTAATAATTTATAAAAAAAAATACATAGGGAATGAGAAAATGATTTTGTTTTATAATATACTAGCAACTTGCAGTATTCTGCAAACACGCTCCAGATAACTATTAAGTTTAACACGCTGTGCATGTACATACAAGTTAAGACGTAGATTACCGACAATGTAGATCGCGTGTACTGCTCTTAACACTGCTGTTTATTGCACTTTGTAATCTACGGGTGTCTGTGAAGCGTGTTTATCTTTTAATTGCAGTTTTAAATAGAAATAAGATTTCATTCGCGTCGTATCGATGGGAAGATAACGTATTCGATTTACTTTGCTTAAAACATTGTTTCTCTTCGTCTCTGCATCGGCAGCACATCCCTAAATGTATTAAGCATCGCACACATTTAGTGGTGGATACGTTTTTCAAAGAAAAAGCTTTTATTAATATTCAATTAATTGGTATGGATGGAAGTCACTTTATTAAAAAAAATCTGAATAACAAACAGTACTTATTTGTAGTCAGTTTTGAGCTTGTTGATTTAGTATAGAAATCAATAGTGCACAATAAAGAAATATTTTCAGAAAAAATGGAATTTAATTAAATTATGCGGGAACACGGTCTACGAAACAAAAAATGTGTTCAGATACATTTTACTCGCATTGACATAGCTAAAAATTTGAGGTAACACGGTTTTGCAGAAGTAAGGAATCAGTCTATAATGCTTTCATTGCAGTGGCTTCCTACCTGTGAGAGGAAGTGAGATGTGTTTCATCATAATGGCTCAGTGACAGTTCCAGTTGCATGGTGTGCGTCTGATGATGATTATGAAAATGCCCGTTTGGGTTCGAGCCTTCAGCTCTTAAGTCGCATCCACTGCCATAATAACTTGATATTCGAAAAATTTTAGAGTTTTGAGCTTTCAATTAGATTTATGATCGCCTTTTCTAAGACTTATCTTGTTAGAAGTTTTTCAGTTCTAATTTATGTTTCTTCGTAAAGTAAAATAAAGAAAACTTTGGGAATTCTTCAAAAGTTTTACGAATTTTACTACTTTAAATTGATTAAAAGTGTAAGAGTTCCATTCATCTAGCGTGTATTTTTATGTTTTAAACTAGTGCTTCATTGAAAGCAGTGATGCAATCTTTGCCAGTAAAGCGCACTCTATTATTATGAGCCAATTCACTCTAGCCTTGAAGACACTTAAATCACAATCGGACGGCATCGGGTCTGTTTTATTAATATCATCGTTTCTTATGTGACTGAAGACGCCAGAGAGTGACACTATTCATTTGAGTAGCGACTGTTCTGCTAATCACGACTTTCAAATCAAATCAAATCAAATCATTTTATTTGTTAACACAGGTAAATATTTAAAGATCTTACATAGAAATAACGCGCTGTGTTATGCCAGTGGGCGTACAAAAATATACTTTCAGAAATCATGCACAATTACCATTTCCAATTAAAACGACAGACCCAGATGAGGAACAATTTCTTCTTAATTTATGTCAACAATTCTAAGTCAAAATAATCAAAATCATCAATATAAAATCATGCATAATTACTGTTTAAACTTAAAATGTCAGACCCAAATGAGGAACTATTTCTTATTACATAAATGTCAAACAAAAAAAAAAATCTTAAGTCATAATAATTAAAATGTCAATATATATATATATATATATATATATATATATATATATATATATATGGATATATGTATATCATCAATATTAATTCAAAATCATAATTATATACAATATTACTTTCTTTACATTGAGCCATCATTCAAGAATTCGTCTAACGTGTAGTAACATTTTTCAATAAGTAATTTATTAAGAGCGCTTCTAAATTGTATCAGTGGCATATTTTTAATGTCATTTGGTATTTTGTTATAAATTTTTGGAGCGTTGCCAAGAAAACTTTTACGCATTAGAGCTGTCTTACATTTAACATTGCATAGTTTATGAAAATATTGGGTACGTAATGGATTTTTTCTGACTTTAGATAAGCTGACGAATAAATGCAGGTTCTTCTTAACAAATAATGCCGTTTCCATTATGTACATTGCTGGCAGTGTCAATATTTTTAGTTTTTTAAAGTGTGGAATACAGCTATCTGTAGTTTTTAAACCACACATAGATCTCAGACAGCGTTTCTGCATCCGTTTCGAAAAACATGTAGCCGACTCGGTCAGAAACTGTTTTTACCGCCTGAAAGTTCTATACAAGATTAGGCCTTACTTGTCCGAGGCGCTACGGGAGCGGTTGGTTGAAACCTTGGTTTTGTCTAGGTTGAACTATGTGGATACAGTCTACGGCCCGCGTCTGTTGGCTCGCACAGATCGGCTCATTCAGAGGGTCCAGAACGCATGCGCTCGGTTTTGTTACACAATACCCCCCAAAAGTCACGTGACTCCATTTCTAAACAAACATTTCATATTGAAAATGAAATCGAGACGCAAGCTACATCTGGCGTGCCTTTTGTTTGGTGTAGTTAAACACCAGAAACCGCATTACCTGTACGACAAGTTGAGTTGGATTGCCAGTAGACGAGAATGTGAAAGAAGGCAATGTTCGCAACAACTCTCGACCCAGTCGCATGGTTCAGCCGCTTTTAGAGGTAGCTTCCGTTACGCAGCTTCTAAAATTTGGAATAACCTACCACCACCAATAAGAGCAATTAACACCATAGTCGTCTTTAGACAACGCTTACGGCAGTACCTTACAGAAGCTCAAAGGAAGTTAGACATGGTCGCACTAAATGTCTCAATTATATAGTTTAGGCACCTTATTAGTATCTGTCAGTATTTCTATTGGTAAGTGTTGCATTGGATTTTATTTTTTTTGTTTATTTGATTTTTTTTTTCCATACAATTTGTTATTATTATTTTAATTTATTTTACATTTAATTTCATTTTTTTTTTTTTTTTCCTTTTTTACGTCATTTATTTGCGTTGATGTTATATCATTGGATTTAATGATTTTTTTTTAATTTGTGTTCATAATTATATGTACCTATACATGTCTAAGTTGTTCAATGAATTTGTGAAAAAGAAGGTCTATCATTACTTATGTTTGTCAGTATTTCTTTTATTAGTTTATTTATTATTAGTTTTTAACAATATTAATCAATCTTACATTATTTTTGTACATACACGTAATCATTTATATTTATGTAACACGTATTTATTTTTATTTAAGTATGAGTACACACGTTATGCTGTTGTCTAAAACTGTTTTACATCTGTCACCACACATCAGGTTCAGTTGAAAACCAGCGTCAGGCACTACTTGTCTGGCATTTTTGCTGAACTGGACCTTTTTGGTGCAGTCACGAGGCACACTTTGCTGCTATTTTTTACACAAGGGTTTAAGGTTTTTTTTTTTACTTTTTATTTGGGTTTTTTATTTTATTTTATTATTTGGTTTTTTAATATATTTTTCTTTGTTGCTACCTGATGTGTGTTTGTGCTAAATGTATTGTATTGTGTGTCGAGTCTGTGCTGAATAAATGTATTTTCTTTCTTTCTTCTTTCTTTCTTTCTTTCTTTCATCCTAAATACAACCTCCCTGTTAGCTGACTGCCCCCAGAACATGATTCCGTACCGTATAACAGAAGCTATCTGTCCGTGGTAGGCTGTTAGCAATGTCTCAATGTTAACCTTTTTTGATAGTTGAAATAGTGCACACGCCGACCTACCCAATCGTTTACATACACTGTCGGTATGAGAATTCCATGTTAATTTATTATCAATAATGATTCCCAAAAACTTAGCATTGTCAACTTCCTGTATTTTATAATCTTTATAATGGATATTAAGTTTATTATTTTTACAACGTTGATGATATTGCATGATGCTAGTTTTAGTTAGATTAATTTTCAAATTATTGTCGTCAAGCCAGTTTATTATTTTACTTAGAGATTCATTAATGTCATTTTCATAATTATTTATGTCATTGCATTCTATTATTGCGGTGCTGTCATCTGCAAAGAGAACCATTTTATGCTTAATTATTTTTGGGAGATCATTAATATATATCAAAAAAAGCAGTGGTGCCAACACGCCACCTTGGGGCACGCCATATTTTATAAATCTTTGTTTTGAAACATATACTTTTTCTAATTTAGTTTTAGTACATAATCGCGAGACTTCGGTCCATTGAACTCTATCAGTTAAATATGATTGTATTAATTTTAGAATATTTCCCCGTACACCGTAGCCATATAACTTTTTTAACAATATCTTATGGTCAACATAGTCGAAAGCCTTCGTCATATCAGTAAGTATAGCACAAATTGGATTCTTTTTGTCAACTGATGTCATAATATTATTGATTAAGTCAAATATTGCCGAGTTAATATTTATGTTTCTACGAAAACCTTTCTGCTCATTGCAAAACAAGTTATATTTTTCAAAATATGCATATAAAGAGTTGTATATAACTTTCTCAAAAATTTTAGAAAATACTGTAATCTTTGCAATGGGTCTGTAGTTTTTCATATCCGTTTTTTCTCCTTTTTTAAATAAAGGTTTAATAATAACTTTTTTTAAGCTATTAGGAAATATACCATCAGCAATACAGAGATTGATAATGTGAGTCAACGGCATTGCTATATCTTCTTTAACATATTTTAGGACCCTCGTACTAACGCCATCATAACCAACGGTATTCGTGTTTTTAAGGTCAGTAATAATTTTTATAATGTCATTATGCGAGACTGGTGACATGAATAAAGATTGTGGCGAAAGATTATCAAAAAATTTACCATCAGCCTTATTAGAATTTATATTATTTTGAATTGTGTCAATATAGTAATTATTAAATTCATTAGCAATGTCAATGGGTCGTGTAAAAGTCAAGTTATCTCTCTTTATAGTCATAATTTGTTCCTGTGGTAAGCACGTTTTAGATTTATTAATAAGTTGCCAAGCGGCTTTCGATTTATTCTGAGCAGAACTTATGAAGTAATTGTTTTGGGCTTTCTGAGTCAGTTTTATAATTTTTTTATAAAGCATAGAATATTTTTTAAATTTATTCTTATTTGTTAAGCTGGGATCAACTCGATAGTTCCAAAGCAATTTTCTTTGTTTCTGGCTACATATCTTTATCCCTCGGGATATCCACTTAATTTTCCTGTTTAATCTGATTTTTATTATTTTTTCAGGAAAGCATAATTTATATAATAATATAAAATCTTTCATGAAGACTTCAAATGCTACGTTTGCCTCTTTAGCATCAAGAACTTCTATGAACTGTTGACTTTACTCAACGTATATGAACAAAGTCACGGGGGGAGTCATATATCTCACCCCATGATGTTGATGAGTTTCTCCATCGGAAGACTTTATAATATTGACTATTAAAAAATAATAATATGTTTATCTCGGTGGTAGGCCATAACATCGGCTGCCGGTTGCAAGCTCGTGTTCCGGAATGATGTCTGGTGAAGCCGTACGGAGGACGGGTCTGAGCAGCTGTGTTGCGATGTGTGCCAGGTACGATGCGCCAAATGTTGCTGTGTCGGTAGTTTGGTCGTGGAGCGTCTCCAGATCGATCTCCCTCTGGCGCAACATCTTTGGTTGTGTTGTTGGGTTCAACATTGCATCACCCCGTTCTACTGCCGTCTTCCTTCTTTTCCCCTCAGTTTTTTTTTGAGTGAATAGGCTCTTAATAAACTAGCGCGCGTTAACATTAACGATTGCATCACTGCTTACCATCAGGCAGGATTGCGGTCAAGCACTAATTTATAATTATAAAAAAAAAAAAATGTAAAAATAACGGGCATCATATTCCGTCCAATACAATAATACCATTGACATTATTTTCCTTTCGAAGATAGTCCAACGATAAAAATTAAGCGATTTTCTACACTATTAGGGGCACGCCACACTGAAAAAATTGTTTAATTATTTCAATGTTCCGCCGGTATCACCAAAAAACTCCGAGTATATCTAGATGTGGCCCACAAATTACTGTAATAGTTTTTCTGCTAATAACCTTGTGGCATGCTAGGGTTTGGAGAAATAGAATTTATGAGAGGTGGCTTTTAAGGCTTCGATAATGTGGCCTTTTGCTTCGATATGTCGTGAGTAAAAAGGATGAGTTCGGTTTTGTAAATGTAGATACTTTCTTCGCTTGGTAATTGAACTGTGGCGAAAACGTTCCAGATTCGCCGGGAACTTTCTAAAACATCTCTATTCTAGCTGGAATCTTCTGGAACATTCTAAACTCTGATGGAACCTTCTGGAACATTCTAGAATCGGAAGGAACTTTCTCGGACATTCTGGACTTGGCCGGAACCTTATAGATTCGACTGGAATTTTCTAAAACATTCTCGGTTGGAATCTTCTGGAATCGCATGGAACGTTGCGACTACCTCTCTAACCAGTTACGGGGTAATAGGATGCCTATTGGTATACTGGTTGTCAGGTTCCAAGGGTTCGGACAACGCGTAACGTCTGTTGAAGATCCGACGGTTTAAATTATAATGGTTTAGTTAAAACAGCTGAAGGAACTCAAACGCTTCAGCAAAGCTTAAAATTGATAAGTCTGATAAAGCAAGCAAGTTTACCAAAATTTAAGGTAGGATATTACGTAAGATAAGTCTATTCCAAATGTTCCTATTTGACGTTATTTGAAGTTTAGCAAGTAGTCAACTTTATTTCTATGGCATTTAAGTTGTTTTTAGAGTGACTTGCAGTGAATAGTTTTAAAAATGTTTGACGTTGCACCGTAAAATGCAGTTTATAGTGTAGAATTTTAAGTTATTTTTTCAAAAAATTATATTTGTTTACGTTTTTGGCTATAAAGTCGCGATTTAGGCGTAGATACTCTCCTCTCTCTCTCCTTTTCCATGGCATAGGCAGGGACTACAGAACCATTATTTGTGCTTTGCTGGTATTTTGGCGTGGCTAGCTGGCATATGGTAAATAATTTCATTGTTGTTGTATTTTCTTGTGTATTGTATAAAGTCATGTGTTTTTTTTTAAATTAAGGACAATTGTAAATAATAAAAAATATAATTATTCAATTATTCTTTATTTGCCATCTTGCATCTTGTGGTAAACTATTTTTTTTTGTTTTTTTATCAGGCGCGAAAACAAATAACGCGGAATGTCTTCCGACTCGTGAACATGCCACATATAATAGGCCACAGGAAAAATATGGATGCTTGAGATTAAGACCATAAACTTTTAACGATTAGCCTTATTTACAGTCATGGCGAATGAGCCGTCTTGCATTCGCCATGACTTCTTCAGTGCTTTCATTCGCAATGTTTCGATTTACTCTTGCATAACGGCTTTATCGAGAAAGATTTGATCGTCTTTGTCGCGGTATGATATTTTAATTGATGATAAATGGCACAGCAATCATCATCATTTCAGCTGAAAGACGTCCACTGCTGGACATAGGCCTCCCCCAATACAATATAGGCACAGCAATACAATATTAGAAATTTTGAAGTTGAAATTTGCTTTGTGGCTTTTTATTAGAAACTTTAAACCGGCAGGGAGTATTTATACTCCTTGCTTTAAGCGAATGCATCAACCGGCAACTCTTTTTTTTAAATATGCTCAACTCTCAGTTGCGTTTTGTTATACCATTTTTAACAAATGAACCGCTGACTTATATTTTGACTGAGTTGATTAGTTATTCCATGTCAGTTGCGTTTTGTTATACCAAGTTTTATGTCACGTCACACGGGAACGGGATAAAAAGTATCCTTCTCCCAGTTCTTAGCTACCTCGTTACCAATTTTCAGCCAAATCGGTTCAGCCGTTCTTGAGTTATAAATAGTGTTAGTAACACGACTTTCTTTTATATATATAGATTAGAATAGTACTTACCTACGCGATTCACATCGATAGGCTTTCCCCCTTAATGGAACTGCGCAAATGCACGACACGGTACCGTTCTGCCTACCCCCTGGGGACATGAGTCGTGACGTTTATAATAACGAAGACTTAATTTAAACAACTTTAATACTTAGTCCAGTATTCCGGCAAAGTAAATAATACGGAGATAGTTTAAGGATTTATTTTCTCTGTTACTTGTACTAACAATTCTTGCAGGATTTATTATGAGACCAAGACCCCGAGTATTTGCTCGGAGAGATCGCATAGAGAGATGGAGTGAAAAGTTTGCTCACTTAAAAAATATGGGAATAAAACATTAGCTGTTGTCGTTTGGTTGATACTCTAGTCTAGATGCTCATTTAAAGGATGATTTTTTTTCAGTCAATTCGCAATGCTGACGGTTATAAGGTGAAGTCACTTTCTGTACTATAGCGAAGCTGAATCGGTACAGTCGCGCGTTTGCATCGATGCAAACGCGATACTGTATCTATACTGTATCGCCACGCGCGTTGCTAATGTGACAAACGGTGAAACCTAGTGCTACAGACATTTGTGAAATAAACGCACTATTAAATCGATGCACAAACTCGCCTGGTGATCTTTCTTACATCACGGCGTCTTCAAATGATATATTTAATGTATACTAAATATTTCAGCCTTCTTATAAGGCCCATTGTTAGCGACCACGTCTCAATTCCATAAGTCATCACTGGCAACACACACTGGTCGAAGACTTTTGTCGCTCAAAGGGCAATGGAGAGGGCTATGCTTGGGGTTTCACTGCGAGATCGAATCAGGAATGAGGAGATCCGCAGAAGAACGAGAGTAACCGACATAGCCCGAAGAATTGCAACACTGAAGTGGCAATGGGCTGGACACATTGCCCGTAGGACCGATGCCCGATGGGGCCGACGGGTTCTCGAGTGGCGACCACGCACCGGAAGACGTAGCGTGGGTAGGCCCCCGACAAGGTGGACCGACGACCTGGTGAAGGTCGCGGGAAACCGCTGGATGCGGGAGGCGCAGGACCGGTCGTCGTGGAGAACCTTGGGGGAGGCCTATGTCCAGCAGTGGACGTCTTTCGGCTGAAATGATGATGATGATGATGATGAAATATTTCAGAACAATTTAATAGATTAACTAAGGAATTTCTTGTCGGTTATTTTTCGTACCAAACTACTTTTTGGAAAACATTCAAAACATTGTACTTGCGGGCCATAGGGCAGGGGTCAATAAAAGTCTTATACAGTGACCAGGAGAAGTTGTTTAATGATATCCCACCCAAAAAGCAGAAAAAAGAGTATTTGACTAAATACTATACTTATTCCCCTGTATTCATAAACGTTGCTTAAAGTTAACTAGTGATCAGTGATTTGTAACCATAAATTTTTGACGTTTTAACGTCACTGAATGATCACCATAGTGATTAAGGGGTTTTTTCATAATCGATGATTAAAGTTAAGTTTGCAAACGTCAAAAATGTATGGCTAAAACTCACTAATCACTAGTTAACTTTAAGCACGCTTATGAGTAAAGGGGTAAGTCTTTAGTAGGTGTTGACCTTTTGAATATATAAGGCCTCATGAAGTCATGATTATTCATAATTTCATCCTCATAAGTTAGGATAAAATTTGACGTCAAAGTTATCTACGATCTATCAAAACAAAGCTACCAAAGTGAAATAATAGACTTCGGATTTTCTCACCATATGGCTGAAATACATAAAATGAAAGTCAGGAAGTTTAGACAAATTAGAGCATGGAAAACCTTAAGATGAGATATATCTATAGAAAACTTAACTACGTTTAGAAATCATCTCCAAAACTTATCCTTTTCTGATATATATAGCACAGAGGATGCAAATGTAGCCTATGATGAGTTTTAGAAATATTTCAACTCCTGTATAATCTGTGCGTCCCTTTCAAATCAGTCATATTAAGATCTGAAAAAAAGATCAAGTAGGTATCTAGAGGTATTCGAATCTGTAGCAAAAGACAACGCCAATTACTTTGGAAACAGAGACTTAAACCTACTTGTGAAAATAAAACGATATTCAAAGATTACTCCAAAAAAATCATCAAATTGGCGCAGAAAGCACAGAACAAGTATCTAATTAAGAATTCTAGAGACAAATCTAAAACATCGTAGCAAATAATAAATAGTACGAAATCTATACGTGAACCCATAACCCACTTAGATACGACTTTATTAGACGTAGAGCATTCCCTCGTATACCGTAACTGTTAAGTTTGGCCAATACTGTTTCATGATTCACGTAATCAAATGCCTTGGTCATATCGGTTAAAATGGCACAAATTAGTATTTTCTTATCCACATTCAGCATTACTCTATTTATTAGATCGTATATGGCCATATTTATATTTTTACGAAAACCTTTTTGTTTCTCGCATAATATACGCTCAATCCTTCTCTGTAAGAGAGGAGACCTGTGCCCAGCAGTGGGACGATAAAAAAGGTTGATGATGATAATGATGATGATTTAAGGTCAGCCCGTAATAGAATTTAAGAAACCATTTTCATTGTTTCTGACAGAAAAATGTTATTACACTGTGACTGATTTTATAAATGATAAATTGTAATTTTTGTAATTGTAATGTTTTTATAATAAATAAATAAATAAATATATACGGACAAATCACACAGATTGAGCTAGCCCCAAAGTAAGTTCGAGACTTGTGTTATGGGATACTAACTCAACGATACTATATTTTATAATAGATACATATATAGATAAACATCCAAGACCCAGGCTAGTCAGAAAAAGATCGTTTTCCATCACGACCTGGCCGGGGATCGAACCCGGGGCCTCCACGTCGCAGGCAGGCGTGTTGACCGCTGCGCCACGGAGACCGACAATATTTATGATTGTAATGTTTGCTCTATTTTTTATATTTTTAATATGACTATCTGAATTGTAAGTTATCTATAAGTGAACAACCTCTGTATTTTTGTATGTCAAAAGGCAAAATATACTGGGACTATATCTGAGGAAAACACCTATATTGTAACACCTGCATTCTAGACAAATAAAGATATTATTATTATTACGTTAATACTTAAAAAAAAAGTCATTTATTTTAATTAGGTGGAGAATAAACATTTATCGAATGTCAAAATTACAAAAGTGGTTCTCCAAAACGTCCGCCTTTCACCACTTCGTACGTTTGGATTCGTAGTACTTATGGAAGGAAGAAGTGGCCCCACTGAGCGTTACTTTCAGTGTTGCTACAACCCTTTCTTCAAGGAACAAACGAAACCAAACCAAAATATGAGCCACGAAAAGACACTCAGAATCATAAGCACCGTTATTTCGACTTAATACATTTTACATTAGCACATTTAAATAATTCTCCTAACCCTCTCAACGCGAGTGCTGCTCGGGCGTGCCGGTTCTCGGCGCAAATCTCAAACTCATGGAATGGTATTGTGCGTTGATATTTCAATTCGTTCGAGTCCCTAGAGCGGGGTTGAATGCTCCTTTTGTTTCTTTTAAAAGGGGGGAAATGGACGAAACGGATGGATGTGGTAGAGATTGTAGAACCAATTAGGGATGAGATATTGGAAGATTGTGGTGTTAGTTTGTGGAGAGGGTTTCTTTTAAACGAACTTTATAAAGTTTTACAAAGCTTTCTGTGTTTAAATTCTTTCAAAGCGATATTAGGCGCATAGCGCTCATTCTGAACATAGGACGTAACCAAACCGTCACGCTCGGGTCGGTAGCCTCAAATCGCTTCAGGCCTCTTCGGTTTCAGAGGCTCTATTATGCTATTACAATAGTCTCAAAATGGCCGGTCAGTGATATCATAATGATCGATTTTGACAACATTCGTAATCTAATAACATATGACGTCATTATGACTTTCCAGTGGTCAATCACTGACACTCCACTAACTCTCACACTCTACCAACGGGTTTTATTATAATGGCAATACGACAATGACATTCTATCACGACCCCATTACAAGATGACTGACCGATAATTGATCGATCATTATGAATTTAGCGGACTACGAACTTTTAGTACAATAACAATAGGATCGTGTCGGAATGACACATTTATAAAAATGGCAGACTGGTGGGCGTGTTGGTCGGTAAAGTTGGCGTAAGTTTTCTCTTCAATAGTATGATCGCCAAATAAGCTGTATCATGCTAGATGATGGTCAGTGCAGATGGGTTTTAGTGTAGTACTGTCTGATAGCAAGACACTAGCAGTATGTATGTATCTGCCATTCTCACTATTATGACTAACATCATCCCCTCATACAAAGAAGGATTGGCAAACCCAAAATGTAATGAAAACCTTGGGGAAGGCCTTTGTCCAGCAGTGAAGCTCTATAGGCTGAAGAGGAAGACTTTGAAGCGGAGGAAGCGTACGTTTTTTTTTAATAATTATAAACTAGCGCTTGACCGCAATCCCGCCTGATGGTAAGCAGTGATGCGATCGTTGATGGTAAAGCGCGCTAGTTTATTAAGAGCCTATTTACTCAGAAAAACTGAGCGAATAGGAAGGAAGACGGCAGTTGAGCGAGGTGATGCAATGTTTCAGAGGCGATGCAGGGGGTAGTTTAACACCTCACTACCCCGTGCAGCAGGCGAGGCCCGGACAGACCGGGCCGGCACGAGAGTGTAGGGCCGCGGCAGAATCAGGGACTCCCGCGGCTCCGTGCGCACGTGACCGGAGAGACACCGGGGTGGTTTTTAGTCAGTAGGAGTCTGACAGACCCCGTCGCCCACCCCAGGGCGGCGGACATCCATTGAGGATTTTCCACCCGGAAAAAAAAATGCAATGTTAAACCCAACAACACGACCAACGATGCTGCGCCAAAGGGAGATTGATCTGAAGACCCTCCACGACCAAACTCCCAACACAACAACATTAGGCGCATCGTACCCGGCACACATCGCAACACAACTGCTCAGACCCGTCCTCCGTACGGCTTCACCAGACATCATGCGACAAATCGCTTGGCGGCAAGAATTTGAGTGTGTGTGTGTATGCTTTTAGGATTTATTTGGAAGAAAAATCCTAAAAGTATAGACACACAATAACACATTATAATTTAGTTAAGTTCAGTACCTATGTGTTTGTTTCTTTAATTCGCAATTACCACATCAATTTGTTCATTACTGAAAGTATTTTTCTATTACGAAGCGCAGTCTGCCTCTGACGGGTGATTAGATACGAGGCCATTTTAATGAATCCTTGATGTTTTGTTGTTTAAAACACTTCTCTTCTTATTCAGTATCTTAAATTAGATTCACCGCACATTCGTCTCTTGAAATATGGCTTATTTTACAGTAACCACAGACGGTTTTTTTTTTTGGTTTTCGAATAAGGTTCCTTTGTCAATTTTTAGACGAATTTAGGTTAGGTTTAGATGGTGGACAGCGGTTGGACTATAAATATTTACTATCTTTATTGTTTGAGACCGCGATAAACATTATCAGTATTTACATTGGTTTTATGTAGCTTTCTGGAGTTGGAGGAAAATTTGATTGAATACTACTATCTTTTCAACGTTACTCAAATGCTCATTTAGACAATTATCTATTTCATTAAGTACCTGATTCTTGTTGGCAGGTCTACATTATGCTCTTAGTGACTCTTCTCTTTGGGAAGACAATAAATAAACGTCTGGTTAACAGTAATTTGAAAACATAATATGTAAAAGTAATTTTTTAAACGCTAGTAGACCAATCTGTCCATTTTCTTTATTAGATAATCAACTTTATTGCTGAAGCATTATTATTAAAATTTAAACTTTATCGCGAAAGCATTAAGGTTTAAGGTTGATTGGGAAATTTTTGTTATAGGCTGCCGGCAGAAGTTACCACCCACCAGATAAAGTCTTGCCGCCAAACGATTCGTCGTGTTCTGGCATGATGTCTGGTGAAGCCGTACAAAGGACGGGTCTGAGCAGTTGTGTGGCGATGTGTGCCGATTATGATGCGCCAAATGTTGTTGTGTCGCGAGTTTGGTCGTGGAGGACCTCCAGATCAGTCTCCCTCTGGCGCAGCATCGTTGGTCGTGTTGTTGCGTTTAACATTGCATCACCTCGCTCAACTGCCGTCTTCCTTCCTATTCGCTCAGTTTTTCAGAGTGAATAGGCTCTTAATTAACTAGCGCGCTTTACTATCAACGATCGCATCACTGCTTACCATCAGGCGGGGTTGCGGTCAAGCGCTAGTTATAATTATTAAAAAAAAAGTCAACTATGAGGCTTAATGTTTTTGAGATAAAGTTGAAAATCTAATAAAGAAATCTGACATATTGTCGTAGCTTAATGTGCTGTCGTCTGTACAACAAATATCCCTGCTATTGATAAGACCAGCTATAGATGCTGATAAGATAGCTTGACAGGATAGCTAAGACAAGCTGTTGATAAGATAGTTTACGTTGTCAAAATAAAACGATACGTGTGTGTTTTTCGAATAAACCATTTTAAATTGCTTCTGGTTTACTACTTATTGCTTCAAATTTATCCCTATGGCAAGGTGTAATAATTTACCGTGCAGACTCTTAGGAAATTGCCTGCAATTCACAATGCACCTGCCACCGAGTATTCTTCATGTCACACAAACAATTGTCTTAGAAAAATGTTTTCTTTGAAAATTGTTTATGGTATTATAAAACGTCGCCTGGGTATGTTTTACTAGTGTCATCTGACAGCTGCGTTAAAAAGAAAAAACAAAGATAGAATAATAATCGCGACATACATTGATTCATTGTATCGGGATCTACTACCGGGTACCTATATGTCATGTATAATTATCATAAATGTGAATTTTAAATTTATCTATTGCCCTTTCACGTGAAAACTGCTTACACTTTGTACATTGTATAATTTTGGAGGTAGGAAGAGGTAACATTAGGATAAAAAAAACAATACATATTTAAAAAAAAATTTTTTAATCTGGTAGCCTATTTTTTAGGAAAAGTAAAATGGCAAAACGAAGTAATGACGTAGGCGGGCGATGCAATCCGCCACAGTAGGTCAGGGGAGTAAGATTTTTTAAATTTCATACGAACACGAAATCTCGTACAGCTAAGTAATTTTAATATTTTTGACAAACTTACCAAAAACCTTTATTACTTAATTATGTAAAAATAATTTCCCAAAGGAAATCAGACGAACCTCTATATTTAAACAAAAGGATTGATCTTTTTTTAACTTTTTAACATAGTTTCTAGTTGCCAAGTCGTGCTGTAAAGAAATATACATAATTTATACATTAAAATACCTCGTTACGGCTCCATAATTAAATTTTATTGGCACTATATACAAAGTCTAAAGCTTATCTGAACAAAAAATATTCACACTGGGGGTCGGAATGACCAATTTAATAGAGTTGATCGCGCGAGCCGTAATGTAGGTAATTCCATGCGGCAGCGGGGGCGTGTTATGCTTTTCCACCAGAGATGGGCTATGCTACGTTATTGTATATCCACCAATCATATTCTTTTTCTTTATTTTGGCAGAGTTCTCACAGTACTGTTTTATCACGTTCACTTCTGTCGATCGTATGTTGTCATCTAGCGCTTCTTTTACTTGCTCCGCTACACAGCTTAGCATTGAGGAAATGCTACTCGACGGCGCGTCGTGTTTCACGCGCGCCTCAAAGAGATGTCAGCACATCGTGACGGGTCCACGAAAACCGATGCCTCCTGGGTCAGGGTTGCGGGTTGGTTAAACAAGAAACCGTGGCCCTGGCCGTCGCACAGGCAAGCGAAGAAACACGGGTGGGTTTAAGTTAGTAAAAGTCTAACACGCCCTACCGCTCCGCCCAGAGCGGGAGAAGTCATTTGATGATTTCCCATCACAAAAAAAAAAAAGAAAAAGGAAACGGTACATATTTTCACAGTTTAGTGCATAGCACATCTCTTGTGTAAAATCAGCCTTACAAACGCGGACGGAACAAATGTCGTGCATTCGTCAGACGCGCGCTCATTTGCACGGGACCGCGGGTCTAGCCGACCCTACCTCCGTTCTAGTGTTAGAATATACCGAGTTTGCGTACAGAGATTGACTGGTGCATAATTTTACTATTAGCTCAGTTGGGCTTTGGAAATTGGTGGCTTCAGCTATTTGTTTTGAAATGGCTATGCAAATCGTGATGTTTATAATTTGAGTTTGGTTACTGTTTATTTATTTCTAGCTTTGTTAAGGATGGTTAGGTTGAATGTCATTTTATCATCAGAATATTACCATTCAGATTATTATGCTACATATTAAATGGTAATAAACGTCCAGTCAGTATATTCTATACAAGTTTCACTGAGAAAATGTAGGTAAATTAGAGTAAGAACATTAAATGGTTTAGCTGTCATTCAGTTGATGCTAGCAACAGCCGAACTCCGGCAGACCATCTGAAATGACAGGATTACCATAAGGTGGTAAGTTCGGACAGGAGAAAGAAACGCGCGTGTTAAAACATGATCTATCACAGAGCATAAAACATACATGAGCTCATACATACAGCAATAGAAGGATTTTTTTGATTACACTTACTCACAAGTCTCCTAGATTTTATTACTTCCACTGTATTAGTGTCACGGTGACATTTTTACAGAATACATTGGCGGAAATATCTGGGTTTAAATTAAATGCTTGCACGTTTTGCGTCATGAACGAATACTATTTCATTTTCTATATTTACGAACTTGTACTTACGAATCCGGATATGTGTCCCATTTAAAGTTATTTATTTATCTTTACAGCAAATAAAAGCATCGAATTCCAAAGGAAATGAAATAATGTAAACTGAATTCAAACAAATTTAAGATTTGACACACACCATTCCACGTCCGTCACACATTCTCTGTCCTGCTCTACTCATGACGCTCATACCGCTTATTACGCTATTCTTTTTCATATTACGCGTCGCGTCATCGTTGATGGCAACGGTAACCCGTCAACGGTGACGCGGTGACGCAATGACGTTGTCATTTTGCGATCTCCATGGATCGTTTCAATAACGTTTATTCCGTTATTTTACGAGTTAATGTACCGTTGACATAAATTTTGTGCGTTAATTTAATCTTGTTGTAAATGAAAATAATGTTGCTTTTATTTACTTTGGTAATATGTTTTGTATGCGGTTTTACGGACTTAATATAGGCCTCAACTGCAGCCACGGCCTGACTTCACCCGCTATTGGGCATAGTCCTTATTTCTTGTGGCATTCACCATTCACCATCATCGTTTTTTTTTTTTTAACTTTTGCGTTGTGGGTTTTCAATCTTCATTGTGCTCTACTGTGAAGCAATGTCCACATTCTTTTCCTAGCAAATGTATTTTGTACAATCTCTAGCGTTTTTGGCCCAGCAAACTGGGTTCATCGCCGTACCACCTTACTACCACCGCCGTATTTTATGATTATCAGGAGTTAGGTTGGTTAAATAATTAGCGCAGAAACACTTTAAAAGTTATAAATAATAAAAAAAAGTTAAAAAATTTAAATAAATAAACCGTACAACTTAATTTTGGTCTTTCATAAGATCATTTATAGTAAAACCCTTAAAGCAATGTTTCTAACATTGTTTTAACAATCTCCCTAGTGCAACATATGCAAAGAACGTACGCGCAATTATGAGTGCCAAATAGATTAACTCCCCTCTATCTAAAACCTCCCAAAAATTAACTTAAAATCACTTTAAATGCAAATTCATTCACAAGAACAGTCTGCTTGAAACTCCTTCATTTTAATCTGCTTTGAATATTGCTCTTCCCTCTTTTAATTGCCCGTAAAAACCGAAGTGCATTTTTCTCCTCGTATGAAAGGCTTCCTAATTAAAATTCCCGTTCCCCCTCCCCTTGGGGGTGAACTAGTGAGGGGTGAAAGGGGGTGAAGAGGTCGAAGGAAACTATTTTCCAGGTTGGCGTCGTATTTTCACTTGATAAGATCTAGACATGATTATTTATGTGAACATTAGGGGAGCTAACCCCATCGATATGCCTCTTTATATGCGGTCCGTGTACTGGTGACCGCAGCGGTGGTTTATTTTATTTCTTTTAATGGTTCTGTAGTGGTGTTGACGATATTTTTAACTATTACTTGGATACTTTATATCCATTGCTAAAAACTACGAATTCGAAAAAGTCCAAATTTTATCGCGAGGAAACCGGCATGTCCTGGAAAAAGCAATTTTTTTTGTATGTTGCTTCATTGTAGGAATTTCTCTTGTAATGTTTTAACACACACTGGGCCTGCGTGGTGGATAGGGCCCACTTCCTCTGACCGAGAGAAAGTGCTTCAGTGTGCCTAGTATGAGTTTTCATTACGAGATTGAATCGTTGATATCGAGCGCGTTTGGCGCTCTCATTGGTTGAGAGTTCTTACAACCTTGAAGTGGGCCAATCGATGAGTCAAACGCGCTCGATATCGACGATCGAGTCTCGTAATGAAAACTCGTACTAGGCACACTGATGCACATCCTCTCGATTGATGATTGTGCAAGAATAAGATAACGAGGCCCTGGCACAGGCAAATGAAGGCACACGGGCAGTTTAGTCAGTAAATGTCTGACACGCCTTTCCACTCCACCCAGAACAAGAGAGGTCATTTGATGATTTGCATCACAAAAAGAAGAAATATGCAACTTGTATTCAAATAAGCAGCGAATATTTTTAGAAGATAGAACATTCTAGAAGAACTGGGTATGCGAAAAAGTAGATTCGTCCCTTGCATGTATTTTTTTTTTGATGTTCTAATTAAAATTAAATCTTTATCGTTATGAGGATTTTTTCATCTTCGAGGACAAAAACCCATTATTACTATTACTTATATTATGTGCTTGTGGTGTTCAACTGCTGGCCTTCCTTTTTCCACTTCTTTCTTTCTTTTATGGCTTCGCACGGTTTGTGCATTTAGCCAATGTCACGTAATGAATTGTTCATGTCGAAAAAGACGGCCGCGTGACCCGTCTTACGATGGAGGTTTGAGACAAAGTCATGATGTGGCCACTATGCTGCGATATTTCACTGTTCTTTATGAATTATTTACTGAATGTACTTTTTACTACATAAATCACGCACTTTTATTTAGTAAACAACACTATAAATAATTTTAAAAGTGCAATGAAAAATGAGCGTGACAATCAGCTTGACTTTCCCGTCAATACTCCTTTCAATTCCTAATTCAATTCTTCACTTCAAATTTCATTATTCTTCACTTTAAACTTTTTTTTACGGCCAGTGACACTCAATCTGGAATCCCGATTATCACTTTCGAACAAAACAGTACGACCTACCTACTTGTAGGTACCATTCCAAAGAGTTGAGATATGTTTTTCAGTTCATTCGTTAAGTGGGTTGTGAAACAGTTATTTATTACGCCTTTACCGCTCGCCTGATAGTTAGAGCCGTTTAAAAGGGAAACCGAATGGTTTACTAAACAAATGTATATGGATTTTGTGAGTTATTACCATTTTAGGCGGAGATTGGGGTTTGTTTTTTGGAGCTGTCGAAAGAAGTTTCGTATACTAATTTAATTTTATGTCTTAAAGACTGTTTAGAATATTTATTTATACTAAAGCTCGAGAGTCTGTTTGAACGGATCTGTCGGAACAGAAATCGCACTTCTAGATTCTGAGATAAGCGTATCTATAAACCTAGCCGTCCGATTTGAGAAAAAACTTGTTGTGTTTGTTAGACAACTTCATGAGGTCTATAGTTCAGGCTTTAACATCACGATCAACGAGCCCAGCAAAGATAAAAAGAAAGTACTTACGCTGGAAGAACACAGGCTCTTAATAAACTAGTGCGCTTTACCATCAACGATTGAATCACTGCTTGCCATCGGGCGGGATCGCGGTCAAGTACTTTATAACATTTAAAAAAGAAACACTAAGCGAAAAAGAAGTAATTGTGCGGGGAGGTGATGCGGTGCCACGGGGTTGATCGGCAAAGAGTAAAAGAGCAAGAGTTTTAGACGGACGAGGTCCGGGCAGAAGCTAGTAAGTAGATGTAAGTTACCTATTAGCCAATTTTTTTTTGTTTTTTTTTTTTTTTAAAATAACGTTGCCCTACACTAGGAATTTCTCCTGTATTGTGGATGCGTTTACAAACATCACATTACAACACCAGACCCGAAAAAATACTTGTAGGTCATACAAATGCCTGTTCCGTGCGGGAATCGCATCGGATCTGTCGATAAGTTAACCACTGCGCTAACCGTGCAGCCAAATTGCATAGTTAAGAGGGAACTCTGGTGGTGCTTTCTTCATATAAACGTACTCCGCTGTTTTCCTCGTGGATAATGCTTTTAGAGCAATTTTTTTTCTACAATTTTACACCGCGATTATACGTGCCCCTAACATTTGATTTTTACCGAAACTTAATTAATAAAAAGAAATAAGATACTTCAAAATTACGAAAAATTACTCATTTTTACCATGATGTTCAGATGACTATTAGACAAACGTGATAAGTTTTTGACAAAAAAGAAAATAATAGAAGCATAGGTTGTACTTTTTCTCTAAATTTTGATATAAATATAATTGATATCTGTGATGTGTGGTGTTGTGGTGTTTTGAAAAAGAAAACAGCGGAATACGAAACGTCTTTTTGTTAAAGTTTTTGTAAGTAAAATCAGCCTGAGTTGCAACTGTCCCTATCGCATTACGTTATCTATTTTTCAAATTCCTCGGCACTAGAGTCCCCTCTTAATTTCTAACATAGGCTGAATAAGATTGTTACTAACACAATGGACGGCATGTAGTATACGTAATTAATTTAAATTATGTGTGTATTAGCTACTTTTCAGTGCGAAATACTTATTTTCCAAATTCCTCGGCACTAGAGTTCACTCTTAATGGTTTAAAATAACGCCTATAAAATAATTTCGGATCATACCATACTAAGTCTGACCGTGTATGTAAAATAGAATAGTCCTTAATATTTGCACCCTATAAATTACAGAACATAAATATAAAGATTTTACAAAGGGTGACTGACACTATTAGCGGTCTTATCGCTAAGAGCGTTCTTTTACGGACTACTACGGTTACTTATAGTTTAACAGATTTTCTATCTAAGAATAACTGATTTTTTTTCGATTCTTAGCGAAAGCTTTAGGCATTTACAACAAACAATCTTGATAGACATAACTGTCTGCTTAAAAAAGTTTCGGCCTTTTCGTAGCTATTCTACGAATCAATATTATGTAATCGAATAACCTCTGAAAGTAATTACATAATACGACATCAAGAGCATATTTTCAAGAAATTGCTTTGTAAAATAAGGTTATTGTTTCAATATATTTCCCCCGGTTAAAACCCTTGAAATGCATCCCCTCCAAAGAGTGTAATTATTGACTAAATTGAATAGTTAACAATTCTCTTTGAAAGGAACTCTAACGGTTTCAATTTCCAAAACTTCAACCCCTTGTTACAAAACATGGATTTTATTTAGATCAGTCATCCCACACACACACACACACACACCCACACACAGGTTACACATTACCAGTAGCAATGGGATTCATTTTGACAGTTCAACAATATTCATTGCGTTATTTACGTTGTTGAACAGACACATTTTCGAACACAGGGAGAAATGGAACAGCAATAAGCTTCTAAATGATTCCAACTGATAATAATAGTGTCTTACGCAATTGAGTTGTAACCTAAAAAATAATTTAATGCCCATCAGGTAGATTTATAAAAAATATTGAACACGTATTTTTTATTTTTTCTTTCACTCAAATACTTAGGAAGATATATTGATCTGAAATGTCGCATGACGTCACGCCGTGGTACAAAATATACGACGGCATGGCGTAATTAACCCCCACTCCGTAACTTTAATACGCTATATCTCAGTAGTTTTTGGTAATTTCGACAAAATAAAAAATACGGGTCTTAATTTTTTTTTATTATCTACAAGACGGGCTAATTATTTTTTTGATTTTCATACATTGGATACATTCCTATTAGGGTGCAGGTTTAAACGACCTAAATGTTTATTGAATTATGCACCTAACCATCATTGAAATGCAGTTTTATATATAAAAACTTTTTACAAAAAAAAAAAAAAAAATAGAAACTGACTACAAAAAAACACTTAAAAGGAAAAAATAATTTTACTTTTGTCATGGCTCTAGAAGTCGGTGGCGAGCTAAACAACAGAAACCTCGAGACACCGACTTCTAGAGCCGTAACTGTTTTCTATTTTTCTGTAAAAAGTTTTATTTCATGCTTTTCAGTTAAATTCCAAAATTACATTTTTCACCTCATAACAATAGTGGCAGCCATAACCCATGTTAGAATAGGTTCTCAACAATACAAAACAATCCCTATCTCTAACTAAAACTACTGAACCGATTTGATGTAACTTGTAGTATTCCCTAAGTTGAACAATACATAGTACAACAAAAAAAGAATTACTTAAATCGGACTTGTAGTTCCGGAAATAGGCGCGCACAAACATAAAAATATACATACATACACTTCAAATTTGGCTTACATACATACGGTCGAATTTATAACATCCTTTTATGAAGTTGGTTAAAAAATTACCACTTGGTTCGGTTCTCAGTTATTGCTTTTAGTATTAAGAACTTTGACTTAACCTCAATATAGTTCGAAATACAAATAGTGACTCGAAGGCTAAATCTGAAACTGAAGTTAGATTTTGTTTTGTAATAAGGGAGTAGATGTTTATGCCACATCAAAATCATAATCAAAAGTTATTTATTTAGCACTTTTTGAACGTCAATGTTACATAAGACATTTCCCTAAAACGCCCACCCATCGACACTTCCTAGTGCTTTCACTGGGATTTCGTTGTCGTCTCCCGACCAGGGCGTCACCTGCGGCGGCTAGTGGCGTGAGGGCGCCGGGATTCCCGCTGCACTTGGGGCCGAGTCTATTTTTATTAACCTACGATCTGTAAGCCGCGACATACTCAACAAACAACATACCTAATATTTCAGTCCTTGGTGACTTATTATTGGATATAAATAAATATTACCGCTATGCCACAATAGGGTAGTTGACTAAAAAAAAAACTAATTAGTCCGTCAGCCAGATTTCCAAAAAAATATTAGACACGTATTTTTCTTTTTCATGTAAAAAAAAAATGAAGACGACGCAGTGTGTTGAAAACTCGTGTGACGTCACTACACGCTACACTTTTTGCGACCAGTGACATCATCAGCCACGACTCCTGATCTTTGATGCCTTTTATATTTGTTATTTTTTTTTGATTTGATAAAACAAAATATACGTATCGAATATTTTTCTATAATCTGAATGACGGACTAAATAGGATAATTTTTTTTTAACCCAAGAAACAGCCCTATTCCTCTCATTTCTCTTACCGTTAAACAAATGAACACAACGGCTGTATGGAGGCATTTCCTCATTATGTCTAATGACGTATCCTGATGTTACCCTAAGGAAAATATCGAGATAATATATCTCATGTAGGTCAGGATGTCACAAAAAATTCACAATAACTCCAGCGCAGGGGCCTTCACCTTGTTAGCTGTGAGATGACACTAATTAATGGGATGGTTGTATGTGAGAGTGCACAAATGCCAAAATTGGAATGATAGAATTTGTATCTTTTTGGAGATGTGCTGGAGAAGAACTCGAAGAAGGTCATTTGATTTCAACGTGAAATTGATAAGTCAATGTAAGAATAAAAAAAACGAAAAAAAAAAATTTCACCCAGGTTAATTAAGGCACATATGCATGAACGTGGATCCACATTAGGCACATCGGCTTTTGAACTGATTCTGTAATTACGTCATTCAATCGTGTGATGTGATATTTATGTGACAAGCATTTTAGTTTGACATATGTATCTAGTAGAAATTCAAGTGGATTAATATAAATTGGATATAACTACTACAAATCTTATTTTTCTTAATTTTTTTTTAAAGTAACTGAAAATGTCATACAGCAAATAATTCTCTAATATGTAGGAAAAACTCGTAAACATAAATTATTACGCATGATTTGTTTGAACTGTTACAAATAAAAAGTAATTAACAAATTTTAAAACGCCTTTGTAATGGGGTACCTACTCGAAGCCTTTTTTCTATTAAACTTGCGTGTTTGAACTAAATCTGTCTAAAATATATGGAGTATGATTTAGTACGTCTAGACCAATATTATGGCCGTGGAATCAGAATGAAATAACTGTGCTAACTATTTTTTACAAATAATCTGGCTTTACGTACATAATTTTATTTTATTTTTTTTAATTATAAACTAGTGCTTGACCGCAATCCCTTCTGATGGTAAGCAGTGATGCAATCGTAAAGCGTGCTAGTTCATCAAGAGCCTATTCACTCAAAAAAAAAAAAACTGTGTGAATAAGAAGGAAGACTGCATTTGAGCGAGGTTATGCAATGTTAAACCCAACAAGATTTCACATTTGGTGACCCGCGATTGATCTGGAGACCCTCCACAACCAAACTGCCGGCACAACAACATTTGGCGCATCGTACCTGGCACACATCGCAACATATCTGCTTAGACCCGTTCTCCGTACGGGTTCTCCAGACATCATGCCGGAACATGAATCGCTTTTCAACTTTAGCTTGACATTTATTTATATTATGTAGGTTAGTATTTTTATTTGTCACTGCGTATAATAAATTATAGGGAGTTTTTGTGAACACAAAAATAGTAGTCTTCGTACTATTTTTAAATGAACGTGAAATGGTTACTTATCTGGTCAAGATTAAAATAATTTCCTATAGCTAGTATGGGTTGCCATTATAGCAAAAAACTAACATTTGTATAGCATAAAACAAAACGGACAAATAATTTAAAATTCGTGTAAAATATATTGGGCGGTCTAACGTGTTTTTCTTGCGATAATAATTAGGATAGGGTTGATTAAAAACTTAGACAATAAACAGAAAAATAATAATAAACGTTACACACGTTACTTTCATCACACAGAACAGACAAAAACATGCGAAGAAAGCACGTACAATCAACGATTGCGCGCTCCTGCATAGCCTCATCATGAGTTGCGCAATATCTCCTAAAAGCCGTTTTACGAGGCCCGCTTATACCCCACCCCACCTTAATAAATTAAACGGAACTCCCCTAAATAGACATGCTAATTTCTATTGTTTGAAATAGTATCCTTTTTTTTCTTTTTTGTCACAAACGGTAGAGATGATTTGTGTAAAAAAAATATGGTTTATGTTGCGAGGGGCTTCATCGGATTTCATCAGAAAATCGTGTTTAAATAAATAGCTAAGAAAAGACACAATATTTAGATGCCATAAAATGAAAGAAAGAAATTATAAATTGTGATTTCTGATAATGAAACTCCGTTAATTTAAGTAAGTAGTAATTTTAGTAAGTCACAATTATATGAACTGTGCGTTGTGATCTTTAATGCACGTACTGTCCTTATAATGGGGAGTTTGTTCCACCACTTTTCCCAGTGAAAGCACTAGTGAGTGGTGAAGACAGTCCCCCAAAACAAACAGACAATATACATATTTATTTTGAAGCTGGAACAAATAAATACTAAAAACAGAACCAATATGTACAATATTTTTAATTTTTATTATTAGTTCGTTTGCGAATCTGATATGCACATGGCCGGATTTTTGACCAAAAAATTAAAGTCATTTTCCAACAATTATTTTTGTGCAAAGCTTGTTTGGTGTACAGTAGGCGTAGTTGAAGATTTATGTGACAAATCAATTACATAAATATCACATAAAGAACATCCACGTAATTACTAATCACATGTGCTAGATGGCAAAAAAATGAGATAATAAAACACTGTTTAGAAGTTAAAACGGCACAACGCGGTAATCCTGTCTGAGTGGAGCTTAAATATCAGCCAGTGTAATTACTAGCAGACGGGTTTGCTCTCCATTGTACCTGCAGTGTGCAATGTATTTAGAAATCGATGCAATTGCTGTTATGTCACTTTAAAAGGGATTTTACTAAAAAGTTGTGCGGTTCATTAAGTATTTTAATGAAAATCTAGTTAAAAAGGTATTGTGTCGTGTTGAGTCCTTCATAGAGATCTAGGTTTTGGAATGGGTAGCTTCAACTTGGACAATCGAAACTTACCCATTAAACGATTTAAAAACTATATAAAGACCAAACTTTGCAAAAAGGGATATTATAAAATCACAGATTACTAAGAAGACATAAAGGCTTAGGACTGCGCTGCTCGCTCTGTTAAGCATTGTTATTAAGCAATATACGTAATTATAAGGTAAATTATTGTAAACATTTTCATTTTTAATGTCTGGACTTGAAAAACGACGATGATCCCTGAGTTTGTTTCGGCTATTTCTTCTCAGAGGTAGTCAGTTAGGAAATGCCGGCTTCATCTAGTTAAAAAAAAAAAAAAAAACATATGACGTGTAAAAGTGATCGGTGATCCCACTTGCTTAATAAACGATTTCATTTCATTTCATTTGGCAATTTAAAAGTGCTTGTAAAAAGTTTAAGTAAAAAAAAATGCTCTGATTTGAGTTTCAATTTTTCATTAACACCGTCATTATTCGAGTTCCTAATTATTAGAATTCCTATATATTACCTAATTATTTTTTATTAATTAATAAACTAGAGCGTTTTCATGCCCTAAAGATCTCATTGATAAATAATTCCAGTAAAAAGTTAGCATTGGTTGCAAAAAGCGAACATCTAATACTACTTACTAAATAAAAATTCCATTTAATTGAATCCACTGAAAGTTGCTTAACTTTTAAGTCAAGCTCAGACAGAATTTCAAGTGTTTTACTTTCAATTTCAAGCATTCAATCGAACGGGTTTGCACTTTGCTTAAGGTATGCATTATTTATATGTTACTTGCTTAGTACTGCGAGTCATTTAATACCTATCTGCATTTTGATGGTAGTAACTTTTATTAATTATACTTCACCCCACCGTTTTATTTGCAAAACTTTCGATTCCGTAGAAACATCGAGATAAAAAGTATCCGATGTGTTATTCCTAGTAAAAACTATCTTTGTACCAAATTTCATTCAAGTCCGTTGGGTAGTTTTTGCATTGAAGAGTGCCAAATGTATAAGTATAAAATAATAACTGAATTATGTGTATGCTTATATGGATCTTAACAGAATCAATATCTAAAACATGTCCTATATATATTTTTTTAATAATTATAAACTATTGCTTGATCGCAATCCCGCCTGATGGTAAGCAATGATGCAATCGTTGATGGTTGCAGTTGTGTTGCGATGTGTGCTGGGTACGATGCGCCTAATGTTGGGAGTTTGGTCGTGGAGGGTCTTCAGCTCAATCTCCCTTTGGCGCAGCATCGTTGGTCGTGTTGTTGGGTTTAACATTGCATCACCTGCTCAACTGCCGTCTTCCTTCCTATTCGTTCAGTGTTTCTGAGTGAATAGGCTCTTAATAAACTAGCGCGCTTTACCATCAACGATCGCATCACTGCTTACCATCAGGCGGGATTGCGGTCAAGCGCTAGTTTATAATTATTAAAAAAAAAAAACTAAGTGAACAGGATTGAAGACGGCAGTTGAATAAGGTGATGCAACCCAGAGGGAGACTGATCTGGAGAGCCTTCACGACCGCCAACCATTCGCCGCCACCAAGCGAATCGTTGTGTTCCGGCATGATGTCTGGTGAAGCCGTACGGAGGACGGGTCTGAGCAGTTGTGTTGCGACGTGTGCCGGGTACGATGCGCCAAATGTTGTTGTGTTGGAAGTTTGGTCGTGGAGGGTTTTCAGATCAATCTCCCTCTGGCGCAGTATCGTTGGTCGTGTTGTTGGGTTTAACATTGCATCACCTTGCTCAACAGACGTCTTCCTTCCTATTCACTCGGTTCTTTTGAGTGAATAGTCTGCGCTTTACCTTCAACGATTGCATAACTGCTTACCATCAGGCGAAATTGCAATCAAACACTAGTTTATAATTATAAAAAAAAATCTTAATAAGTCTGGTTGTTAGACTTTCGGGCTTCTGACGACCCTTCTTCTGTCTTCCGTCCCGTGATTTGCGTACGTGCTTAACGTGCTTTCCGAAGCAGGAGGGAGTCTTGGCATGTGTAGTTTATCATCCAACCACTGAACAACTAACGCAAGTGTAGCTTTACTTGACTAATGGAACCGTGAGGCTGTAATTTCCTAGCTCGCCGCACGGTAAGGACCAAGCCCGAGTCGACGGCGCGTTGTATTTCACGCGCGCCTCAAAGAGATGTCAGCACATCGTGACGGGGTCCACAAAGACCGATTCCTCCTGGGTCAGGGTTGCGGGTTGGGTTCGGTGAGGACCTGGTGGAGTGGGCCCACTGCTTGGGTCTCCAGGTCCTCAACCGGGGCAACACCCCGACGTGTGTGAGGTGGCAGGGTGAATCAATAGTGGATGTCACCCTGGCCACCTCGACCCTAGCCGACCGAGTTCGGAACTGGCGGGTAGAGACGGCGGTGGAGATCTCGGACCATAGGTACGTCCGCTTCGAGATCTCCACTGCGGGGCCCGCGGCCCCGCTCCAACTGGGCCCAGCGGCAGGCGCCTCCTCGTTCCCGAGGTGGGCGCTTGCACATCTCCGGAGGGACGTTGCCGAGGAGGTGGCGACGTTCCGAGCGTGGGCCGAACCACCGGCCCACCTCATTGGAGACGCGGACGGCATGGCGGACCTACTCGCTGAGGACCTGGAAGTGGTCTGCAGCGCCGCCATGCCGAGGGCCCAGGGACCCCGCCGAAAAAAGCAGACATACTGGTGGACGCAGGAACTCGCTCACCTGCGTGCCGCCAGTATGGCTGCACGGCGCGCCTACCAGAGGTGCAGGAGGCGCGCCGTAAGGGCGCCCGGCGAAGAGGACGGTCTTCGCCGGGCATACAGGGAGGCTCATCGAGCCCTGCGTACCGCCATATGCAGGGCAAAGGTCGCTGCCGCTGAGGAGTTCCTCGCACTCCTCGACAGCGACCCCTGGGGAAGGCCCTACAGGGTGGTGAGGGGGAAGCTGCAGGGAGCGGCACCCCCCACATCCTGTATGGAGCCGGGCCTATTGAGAAGGGTCCTGGAAACTCTGTTTCCGAACCCGGGACCCTTCACGCCCCCCAGGATGCCCGCCTCCAGTTCATCCACTCTGGAGGTGTGGACCGATGGGCCTCCCGTATCCGACGGTGAGTTGGACTCCGTCAGGGAGAGGCTCCGAGCCAAAAACAAGGCTCCGGGCCCGGACGGCGTCCCTGCGAAGGTGATGGCAATTGCCATAGAGCCCCTGGGGGACCGGTTCCGCGCGGTCATGGACACATGCATCGCGACGGGCCGCTTCCCCAGGAGGTGGAGGGTGGGCAGGCTCTGCCTCCTTCGCAAGGACGGACGTCCTGCCGACTCACCGTCGGGTTATAGGCCGGTCGTGCTCCTGGATGAGAGCGGAAAATGCTTTGAGAGAATCATCGCCTCTCGCATCCAGGAGCACCTGGAAAGCCGTGGGCCGCAGTTGGCGGACTGCCAGTACGGCTTTCGGACCGGCCGGTCCACGATGGACGCGGTGGCTCGCCTCAAGAGGTGGACTGAGGCGGCCACAGCGAGGGGTGAGGGTGTAGTCGCGGTGTCGTTAGACATCGCGAACGCGTTCAACACCCTCCCCCACGAATGCATAGAGGCGGCACTGAAGTACCATGAAGTGCCCCTCTACCTCTGCGCCCTCGTGCGGGACTACCTCCGTGAGAGGAGGGTGCTGTACGAGGACGCAGAGGGTCGCGTCCAGTCGTGGGCCGTATCAGTAGGAGTACCCCAGGGATCGGTGCTTGGTCCCCTGCTCTGGAACCTGGGGTACAACTGGGTTCTGCGTGGCGCGCTCTTGCCGCGTATGGACGTCGTCTGCTTTGCGGACGACACCCTAGTCGCGGCCAGGGCGCGTGACTGGGAGGAGGCGGTTCACCTTGCGTCGGTCGGCACCTCATTGGTCGTCCGGCGCATCCGCCTCCTGGGGCTGGAAGTGGCTCTCGAGAAGACGAGGGCCATGACCTTCCACGCCCCACGACGCAGAACCCCACCGGGTCTCCGTATCCGAGTGGAGGGGGTCCGGGTTCCCGTCGAGGTGCATATAAAGTACCTCGGCCTGATCCTGGATCCCCGCTGGAGTTTCGAGGAGCACTTTAGGCTCCTCGCTCCGCGGCTGTGCTCATTCGCAGCCGCACTCGGACGGCTCCTCCCCAATCTTGGGGGGCCGAATTCGGGGTGCCGTCGGCTGTACCAGGGAGTGGTACGGTCGATGGCGCTCTACGGAGCCCCGGTGTGGGCGGAGCGCCTTTCCCGGGCAACAGTGGCCCTGCTGCGGAGGCCGCAGAGGGTCATCGCGACACGGACCGTGCGGGCATACCGCACGGTAAGTCATGGGGCGGCCTGCGTGCTCGCGGGCACGCCCCCGTGGGAGGTCGATGCCCTGGTTCTGTCCCAGGTGCATCGACACCGTGTCGCGGCCCGGGAACGGGGGGAACGACCCGCCTTCGAGGAAGTAAGGCGGGTCAGATTAGCGGCTCAGGGGGAGGCCCTGAGCCGGTGGAGGGAGGCGCTCCGCTCCCCAGCTGCCGGCCACCGGACGATTGGAGCGATTCGTCCGGTGTTGGAGGGATGGGTTGGGCGCCGGCATGGCAGCCTTACCTTCCGCCTAGTGCAGGTACTGACCGGACATGGGTGCTTCGGTCACTACCTGCACCGAGTCGCCCGTCGGGAGGAGTCACCGCGGTGTCATCACTGCGACTCCCCCGACGACACGGCCGAGCACACCCTAGTGGAGTGCCCGGCCTGGCGGAACGAGCGCCGCGATCTCGTTGCGGCGCTCGGAGGCGGACGCCTCTCACTGGCAACCATGGTACGAGCCATGGTTGAAAGTGAGACGGCATGGGAGGCTGCCGCCTCCTTCTGCGAGACCGTCCTCTTGCAGAAGGAGGCTGCGGAGAGGGAGCGGGAAGAGGACGTACTTGCCGCTCCCCTCCGGCGTAGACGGGTGGGGCGAAGAAGGCGGGGGACGAACCCCCGTCTCCTTTAGCCCCAGGGTGTGACCAGCGCGTGCGGGTAGCTCCCGCACGTGCATTGCACAACGGTCACCACGTCTGGGGATTATTCCGTTACCGGGTAATCCCCCTTTGGCGCGGAAACCGGCCCTACAGGGGAGGGCCGGCAAGCCCTGAGGGTGTCACGGAGTACTTGGCCTTCGGGTCGGCCCCGTGACACTCTCAACACAGGGCCCGACGGTAACCGGGTGGTTTTAGTGGGTATTCCCGGCTACGGCCGGGCGAGTCCCACACACGCTCGTCGCCTAGCTAGCGACGGGTATGGTGCGTAAAGGCATTTCCACTCGAGAAAAAAAAAAAAAAAAAAAAAAAAAAAAAAAAAAAAAAAAAAAAAAAAAAAAAAAAGGGTTGCGGGTTGGTTTAAAAAGAAACCGTGGCCCTGGTCGTCGCACAGGCAAGTGAAGAAACACGGGTTCCGCTCCGTCCAGGACGGAAAGAAGCCATTAGATGATTTCCTATCCCAACAAAAAAAAAAGCTATAATTTCCTAGCCTCCAAGCCTCTTTTAGCGAAAAGAACCGATAGGGTCAACCCTAAAATAAAATCAAAGAGTATTTCTATTCTCTCGATGAAGCACGTGATAGAAAAACTAACTAAATTGTAATTACATAATGTGGACAATATCTTGTCTTGCACGTATTTTTGTTACAAAATATAATTTATCTACTCTCATATCAAAAAAATAAAAATATAAAACTAAAAAGGAGTTTATATTGACGTACTTTACCCATAGTATATCGAAAGGAAATTAAAAAATTAAATTATAACATTATTTCTCTAACAAAATAATGTTATAATAAATTTTTTTTTCATTACCGTACAGATTACAAACCATAGATAGCACTATTTCATTTTTTTATCTGTGGCTGCGCGCGCTTTGGCGCGTGCGCGTTGATGCAGGGTGCAGAATTTTGGCGCCAAATACGTTTCTTTGCATTGCGAGTCGTTGTTGTGTTTCGCTGGACACATAATTGATTATTATTGTTTCTTAAAATGTATGAGATTAGATAAAGTAGTGTATGAAACTGTACATAATTAGGTATTACACACTCGTGCATAATATCCCTCATTATGTAATAGTTTCATAAACTACTATTTTAGCCAAGTTTTACTTTTGAATTTAGTTTGACAAATTTATCTAAAGTTGTGTATAGATTGTTTGTTTCGTATCGTGACAAATAAACATATTTTATTTCTAAAGCTTCTAATTGCTAATACTGTCCCGTCCATGTATTGTGCACATACACTCTCACACTCCTGGGTCACAGGCTTCCTCTCGGCCCACTCACTCTCAGGGTGAGAGTGAGTGGGCCGTATTCTACCACTCGGGCCCAGTGTGGGCTGGTAGATGTCACATGTCTTTGAAGTTTTGGCTCTAGGACATGCCGGCTTCCTGACGATGTTTTCCTTCACCGTTTTGAAAGTCCGTCAACATTGTGACAATTTTTAATTATTTCATCACCAGATGAATTAATTAAAAACTGTGAATACCGCATCCAAATCCGTTGCGTAGTTTAGAAAAATTCTTTATTTAGTTTATAATTAATTATAATCAATTATGTTTTAAAAATCGCATCGTTGAAAAACGTGGCAGCCAAACACAGCACTAATATTTTCCGTACACGTAATTCATTCATCAAATTAAAACCAGACCCGCCATTTTTTTTGGTTTGTATTTAAAAAACCTAAAAAAAAAAAACAATGATAAAATATCACCTGATATTTCATAACACAAAAGAAATTTCAGTAACAAAGTAAATGGACCCGTTGTTAAATACACAAATAAGCCTGAGGGGTGTATGGGAATATTGATTTTAAGCGTGAATGTTTTGAGCGTGAAACGCGATGGTCCGTCGAAAGATCGTTTAATTTTTCACACAGTATTATGTGGTCGAATGGGTATATTTTGCACACCTGTTACCCTTGCTAGCCGTGTTTTTTTTTAATTTAATACTATTATACTATATGAAAATGTTGATGAAATTGGACGAACGAGTTCGAAGTGGTCGCGCCAACTAATTCGATGTTTGGTTGCCACGAAACATATACCCAATTATTTTATGTAGGTATTTCAATACGTTTTTTATTTCGAATGTACAGCAGGTCAAGGTACCCAAAACTGTCAAATATTCCCAATTAACCTTGAACCGTAATATTATGTTAGTTATAAAGTTGAAAAAGTATTAAAGAAATTTGACAGATTGTAGTATATTGTGCCGTCTGCACACAGTAAAATATATAGGGCAGAAGTAGTACCTATTTCTTTCTTTTTGTCTTCAGTACAAAAGTACTCCTACTATTAATATGAATCATGTTTTTGATGATTACGTACAACTTCATTTTGTATTTCAATCGTATAAAGTACCATTTGGGTTCCATGGAATTGATTTTTTTATGAAGAAAATTCCAATGTTACCTTTCCTCTATACTGTGAGAGTTTATTTATTATATAAATATTTACATACATATATGTATTTATTTAAGTATACTTATCTACTTAATTATTTTTGAATTGTCTGTGTAGATATCATCATCAACCTTTTATCGTCCCACTGCTGGGCCCAAGTCTTCTCTCATACTCTTGCTCAATGCGGGTTGGCGATTTCAGACAGTTCAGGTTTCCTCAAGATGTTTTCCTTCACCTTTTTTTTAAAATCAGTCATCCGTCTAAGATATACTTACTTACGAAGAGTACATATAACTTTGCGTAGATATATTTAATATTATTACTTGCTTTGTTATTATTACTTTTTTCTCCTTGTTCTTACACACTATTGTCTACATTTCTGTTTTACTTCTCCTTCTGCTGGAAGAGATTTCTTAAGAAATAAGAAGAACCTTTGTAAGTAATCAGATCTAAAATTGGTCATATGTGTCTTTTATTGTATGTAGATAATAACATTTTTTCTACACCGTCTGTTTTCTTTCCCATTTAAAAACGCTGAACCTGAAGACAAGCCATAAGTATCACCATAAACTTAGTCAATTATTCCTTTATCCGCTATTAGGTGATTATGACTTTATTCATAAAGGCCATTATTAGTCTTAGCCAACTCATAAATTGTGTTCTTCAAAACAACTCGCAATTTCTCCCGAGATGGTGTTCTTTATAGCATCTTCAAGTTTATTATACCCACGAGATGTTCGTTGAAGTGTCTGCATTCAGAAACCACCTATCTTAGTTTATTGTTATTATTTATAGAGTTTTGTTGTTACTCTCTTTATTGGCAATATCTGTTCCGAGTTAGAAGTATTACGAAAATATTACAAAAGTTTTGCATAAAATATTCAAAAGTATTTAGTTTGGTATTGTGTGGGAGTGAGAATTGTTCTGAATTATACAGTGTTTTATTTTCTGTGATTTCGTTTTAGATCTGTATATTCATTGATTTTCTTGTTTGTGTAGTAAACGAATATTATTGAGTTGATTAAATGTTACGATTTTATTAGTTCTGATAATATTTAACGGTAAGTGATTGTAATTAATTTATTTATTGATTACATTTATATGATGAATGAACAGAAACTATTTATAGGATTTTTGTCCATGCATCATTTATGGACTATTTTTACTCTTCCGTTTTATATCCGTACTTTCATATACTACAATACTTTTAAATTTTATCATCTTCGACCATGGATATTGCTAAAAAGTTATCATATGAAATCTAATAAAAATCCCGTCACATTACTAATTTTACTACCACACATAAATCATCAATGAAGCCTAATATCTGCCACAATAAAAGATGGTTTGCTTCCGCCATCGTACGGCTAACCCAGATCTGGATCCGGCCTTTAATGTACGCCGGCTAACTTTGGTTCGTTTTCTAGTAACTGTGTTTATTATTGTCCAGTTATTTCGGTCGTTTCAGCAGTCTGGTTATTTCATATTATATTTTTGTGCATTATTATTGCTAATTTAGCTCTATTATTATCTCTGAACTTCACAATCTCTGGTTTTTTTAATATAAACCAAAGAAGCCATGCCCTTTGTATGTTTATCTCCGTTTAATAACATTTATACTCTGTTTATAAAGGATGAAACGACTGAAATTTTGCATTACTTTTATTGTCTTCTTATTCCAAAAGAGTTACAATTATTTCACACTTTCTTGTATCTGTTCATTTCGTGTAAGCTAAATTAAGACCATCATCTCCATTCCTAATATACGCAGTTGGATCATTAATAAAATAGCCACTTTTTTAAAACTTTATCATCTAGTGCTTGACGACGAACCCGCCTGATGGAAATAACATGCAATCGTTGATGGTTAAGCGCACTAGTTTAGTAAGAGCCTAAACACTCTAGCCTTGAAGACTCTTAAACTGTAATCATATGGGAAAACCACACAGGCAAATTGTTTAAATCCTTCGATGTAAGCGGCATAAATAAAGGACGAGGCGAAGTGCTTCATCCGGATCGTAGCATTGTCAACAATGCTACGATCAAAATCGTCCACAACCATTTATTGCGCAATCCAATATCAATAAAGTCTGGCAACACCAGTATGTATGTGAGACGTATTCAATCAAACGTCGCGAATTTTGTTTATATGATCGTGCGTCTGGAAAACTGCCTGTCAAATGTAGATGGCGTAAAGCTTAACGTGAGCGTTTATCGCCCGTTTTAGATGGAGGCCATGAAAACAGCGTGTTTGGGATTTATTCTTGTCTCTCTCTGCGAAATGGGAGAGAATCAAAGGCTTCTTTGAAATGTTTTTCTATTTATTAGAGCACGTTAACCTACGTTTAAACCTTTGAAAATTTCATTATTTTTGGAGCTCTGTCTGAAAGTAAAAGGTTACTAAGAAATAGTAACCCAATGGTATGGGAAATGGGGTCCAATCTACCGACAATCAGGGCTCCAGTGAGAGGAACCTAGCCGTTTCCAGAAGTACCGCTTTCTGAATCAAGCCCTTGATCCAGCTGCCTAACTAGAACCTCCTGAGGTGGCCTACTCGAGGCTCTAAGCTATTAGTTTTAACTTAGTTTTGATCAGATGATGCGGTCAATCTCGTAAAATGGATGGACCCATTACACGTAAACAAATTGTATGGTGTGGCGTGGTGGCAATTACGTAAATAATCTATCAAAGTGGTCAGTACTCTTGTTTGTCAAAGTAAATTTATTTCAGGTCGGTGCACTATGCCTATTTTTAAAAAATATAAAATAGTGCTTGACCGCAATCCCGCCTGATGTTAAGCAGTGATGCAATCGTTGATGGTAAAGCGGAGCAAGCGTGGTGATTACGCTCGGATTGAGCGTATGAGGGGAGACCTGTGCCCAGCAGTGGGACGATAAAAAAGGTTGATGATAATTGATTGTCCGATGGTGGAACGGAGATGGGGGAATTAAATCATGCAATTCCCTCACACACTCACCAAAAATGCATCCTATACAACACCAAAAGGCTGGCTACTCTACCCGTGTGCTTTAGGCTTTGGAGACCGTCTTGAATTAAATCAGGGTCGCCAATCAGCCTCTTCGCCTCTCCACTGAATCCAAAGCGGCCAGGTGACACTTTGCAGCACCAGCCCAAATGTGAATGCAGTACTCCACATACTAACGGACCTGTGTTTCTGCCATTCTTCACTATTAATCTTAATCTTAGTTGCTACATCCTTTTTGGTAATATCATCTTTCACGCAGTTCATCCTTCATTTCACAAACTCAAAATATTTCTTACTATATTTTCCTCAGCCTCTAGAGCATCCTGAACGAAAAATTGGCTTTCGTTGAAGGTAAACTCTTTATACAAAATTCACTCTTGCTCCTAACCTTTTCTCCGCTGACTTCATGGCCCCATACTGTCACGAACCGTAATAAATCATGGCGCCACGGACATTGTAAACGGTGCTTAATTCCTCTCCTCTCCAAATTAACTTTTACTCAGCGCATTCGAGGAAGTGTGTACCCGTCGTAATAATTTCTATTGGGTTCAGTAAAAATATAAATACTTTTTTGTTTTGATACTTATGAATATAAATTAGAAGTGGGAGTTGACATTTAATTATTTTTAAGAAGAAAATATTGTTTTAAGAAAAATGAAATTTTATCCTTCGCAGGAAATTCGATCTTTAGTTTGAATACTTGATGTAATGAATATTTTATTATTAATACAGGTTGACCTAATTCCGGTTCCGTTCTACCGTCTCAATAAAATCCTGTCGGAGGGTTTCTTTGTTTATTTTGAAAATCCAAATAATTTATTTTTGTGCAAACGCATTACATTATTTAGGGCGGGTTTTACTAAAGTCTTCTATATCCGTAAAAGAACCAAAGTCACCGACATAGCTCTGCGAGTCGCTAAACTGAAGTGGCAGTGGGCAGGGCACATTGCTCGTAGAACCGATGGCCGATGGGGCAGTAAGGTTCTGGAGTGGCGGCCACGTACTGGAAGAAGCAGCGTAGGGAGGCCCCCAAAAAGGTGGACCGATGACCTGGAGAAGGTCGCGGGAAGCCGATGGATGCGGGCAACAGGACTCCGGTCAGCGTGGAAAGCCTTGGGGGAGGCCTTTGTCCAGCAGTGGACTTCTGTAGGCTGAAGAAGAAGAAGAAGAAGTGGCATAATATTGACGTTTCGACCTTTTTTTAACGTCCCACTGCTGGGCACAGGTCGCTTGCTCAATGCGGGTTGGCGATTTCAGACTTAAAGCCTAGGGTTCCTCAAGATGTTTTCCTTCACCCTGTAATCAGTCATTGGTGTCCAAGATATACTTAGAAAGTGCATATAACATAGAAAAGTTACATCGGCACTTGTCTGACCTGGAATCGAACCTGCACACTCATACTTGAGAGGCTGGTGTTTTAACCACTAGGCCACCACGACTTCGCATGTCATCACCCACCTCGCATCACTTTCAGTTAAAGAATTTATTCTCAGGATAACACTGTTCTAGATATAAAAGTTGGTGGAACTGGAGCTCAGAGTATTAGAGGAGTAATTAAGTAACTGGTAACAAAATTCGGCAAATGAAAGTGTTTCAAAATAAATTCTACGCTTTTGTGATTTCTTCCCCGATTTAGGTGTAGCGTATTTACAAACGACACCTGTGAACAACGCGCCATACTGACGTCACTTACGGTAATGCATCTCGCAAGAAGTGTTTCCAGTGCAAATAGAATATAAGTACATACCATATGTAAAGAACAATAACAACCCCGTCCGACCCATAAGGACAATAAAGGTTAGATAAACACATGACCAAATAAAATATGAAATTTTACATAATCATCATAGTAACAATACTAATGAATTTTGAAACAATCTTTTTTATCGCGAATTAATTCCAACATCTCCAAAAATTGGTACTTAATTTTTAAAAAAGTGACAACAGCATTTTTGACGGTTTTATTATGAGCGAATAGCGAATAGCTACCCTCCTTCGCCCGCGCATGTATTGCCTACCGTACATGTATTAACTTACCGATTTTTGCATTTTTGCATTGAAAAATATTTATTTTTAGGGGGATTTTTTTTAAAGTTTAGCCTGGCTTTGTAGGCTTTAGTAGAATCAGTTATCGATACCTAACAACGCCTTCACGGATCGGACAGGGTTTTCTTTACTTATTGTTTATACCACTTCTCGACATAAACTGTCTGACTCGCTACACTCAACACCCTCGTCGGATCCTCCCTTGTCTATGGAGGATGAGTAGACTACACTATACCTATAAGTAGGAAACTGTCTTAATGTAACCATTGATTCCACCCAACCAACCCATGACTCATTGTGGAACCATTGATTGATTGATCAATGATTTGTTGTCCTCCGTGGCGCAGCGGTCAACACGCCTGCCTGCTACGTGGAGGCCCCGGGTTCGATCCCCGGCTAGATCATGATGGAAAACGATCTTTTCCTGATTGGCCTGGTTCTTGGATGTTTATCTATATATGTATCTATTACAAATATAGTATCTTTGAGTTAGTATCCCATAACACAAGTCTCGAATTTACTTTGGGGCTAGCTCAATCTGTGTGATCTGCATTCTGCAATCATCATCATCATCATCAACCTTTTTATCGTCCCACTGCTGGGCACAGGTCTCCTCTCACGCAGAGAAGGATTGAGCGTAATCACCACGCTTGCTCAATGCAGGTTGGCGATTTCATTCTGCAATAAGTTTCAATAAATGCTTTGAGTTTTGGGGTTTGTAATTTTCAGAATAACTCATCGACTTCTTTAAAGAGTTGCGAATTGAATTGGATTCCTTTGATACACTTCAAGTGGCGACACATATTTACCCAATTTAACTTTTTTATATAAATAAACAACATGTAAATCCTAGCAATAAGTGAAAATCAAACACTCGCTTTGCATGAAGCGAGTGCAAATAGATACGTTTGCGTTGTTCCGGGCAAATGAAAGTTAAATACAAGCGCAATTAAAACGCGCAGCTGCCAGGGGGCGCTGTGGTGACAACCGCGACAAAGCTAGGCGTATTTTGTTTGCAAGGGTATGAGTATACTGGCATACTAGGGATTCAGGGAGCGTTGGTTGAAAGTCTTTTAAGGCAGAGGGGATCCGGGGATCATCACGGGCCACTGCTCGCTGAACAAGCACCTCTATACAATAGGCATAACAAACAGTCCCAGTGCAGAACCTGCATAGAGGCTGATGAGACAGTAGCGCATGTACTTTTCGAGTGTAAAGGCGTTACCCAAATCAGAAGTAAAACCATAGGGGCACCAAGATCTTTCACAGACGTCCTCAATAGGCCAGGACACCTAATGGACTTCTGGAAGGAGGTGGGCTGACAGGAATAATTGCCAAAGGCCGCCATGGCTCACGCGCAATGGTCTGCTGGAGGGACTGAGTGCGGAAACCAAACTCGTAACATAGAAAAAGTCTTTTAAGGATCTGAAGACAAAAACCTATGATCTATGTCTGCATGTTGTTTTTTTTAGGATGTGATGTCTGTCTTCCTTATGTGATTACAGCATATTTAGTGCTTTAATACTAGCAGTAATGCAGAACAAGTAAGGTCGTATCGTATTAACGTCAATTTGAACCATAAATAAAATTTGAATATACATAACGATGCGTTGAGTTTAAGCCTGATAACCAAATATTTGCAAAACAATTACCTGTAACTGAAATATTAATTAAAACATTCCGATTCAGTGAGCCAATCAGATTAAGTGCACCGTTAATGTTGGAACCATTATATTATTGTTATGTAACATAAAATTATCTCTGTGAATTTCAGTTTTGGTTCATACATCGATTGACACGTTACATTTATCTATTTATTTGGCTCGGGCAACAAAGGGCCATAATAGAATATAATAATATTATATATTTAGGATCCAGAAGCGGAAAGTATTTAAAAAAACAAAATCTTAACACCTATTTATTGATTTAAAACAAAATTAAATTAATAGACAAAAATACAAATAAACCACCAATTTCACAAATCAAAAGTACTTATAGATAATAAATAGACCTTACTCTTATTTACTTATTAATACGCAAGTCGTACACAAGTCACGCCGAATCAACATCAACATCAACGACATTAACTTTATTTATAGGTTGGCAGTTTGCATGTTTGAGTACGAGACTTTTGGTGATATTATTTTTTTTTTAATGAATTTTGTTTTTATTTTTATTTTATGGTATTTAGTTGTCATGTGCGTTTTATTTGTGCGGAATAAAAAATATTACTTTCTTTCTTTCTTTTTAGTAGTGGTAATGAAATAATTTACACAAGTAAGGCGCCGCTGTAAATCGCGTCCTATACCAATAGGCCACCGCTGCATTGAAAGTGTATTTCATAATAATGGGCGTATCTATAAAGGCAGAGCTCAGCTTATACTGAAATGCATAGCTTAACTTGTCATAGTGCGTGGAAATAAGTTAGGTATGTTAATCGCCAGTACTTTGTGGTTACCGGTTCTGCCTTTGTACGAAATAATTTTACAAATGTACTTTTTTTTTTAATTGTAATTCACAAAACGGTGTACAATCATGCATACAAAAAATTAATCATAACGTAATATATCCGATTGACATCTACTAGGGGGTTTTGGCGGGAAAGTGAAGCTGAGTGTCACGCTCATTTTTCATTGGACTTTTAAAATTATTTATAGTGTTGTTTACTAAATAAAAGTGCGTGATTTATGTAGTAAAAAGTGCATTCAGTAAATAATTCATAAAGAACAGTGAAATATCGCAGCATAGTGGCCACATCATGACTTTGTCTCAAACCTCCATCGTAAGATGGATCACGCCGTCTTTTTCGACATGAACAGTTCATTACGTGACATTGGCTAAATACACAAACCGTGCGAAGCCATAAAAGAAAGAAAGAAAGACACCTACTAGATGTGAATCTAACATGCTCAGGTAAAATAAACTAGTGTGCTATTAATAAAAACTTACAAATTGATAAAAAATTGAGAACAAAAAATAAAATAAGATCTCAGAAACAAAACTAAAAAATAATCATAACATTACATTTTTGAATTTAGCTTTCATTCAGGCTATAGAACCAGCGAAGACATCCACATCACCACTAATAGAGTTGGCAAAAGAAAGCATGCGGCTTATGGGAGAACAGTTGAAATGCATTATTGAAATGCATTTGTATGTTATGAGCGGTTGTTGTCAGTGTGTTATTAATTGTCGTGGGTTTGGAAGAAAGTAGTGATTGAAATTGTGGCAAAAGAACACCGACAGGCTGGCTACTCTTCGCCTGTGCTCCAGGTTTTGAAGACCGGTTTGAACCAATTCTGGGTTGCCAATTACTCCGTTTCAAAATTGCTAGGTGGCATTTTGCAGCACCAGCTCAAATGTGGCTGCAGTACTCCACGCACGAACGGACCTGTGTTTTGTCAACATTAGAAACCGTCCTGGTGTGAAGTACCGTTAGACCTTTGCAACAACGAAAAGCTTCCTGGTAGCCACCTTGGCTTTGGACTCAATGAACCGCCCAAAGTTCAGGTTCGAGGAAATCTCAACTCCCAAAAGTTAAAGGCGTAGTGTGTTACAATTGGGTGCAGTTGCTAATTATTTATCGGTTTAAATGACAATTTCTGAGAAAACACTACTCATCGGATCTTTAGACTTCCGATAGTGCCAAAATTATCACATAATCGATAAAAGCATCGATTAAAAACAAAGAAAGTTTCTCTGAATTTATCTTACTATACGCCATGTCAAAGCGGTCTCAGCAGTTGTGTTGCGATGTGTGCCGGGTACGATGCGCCTATTGTTGTTGTGTTGGGAGTTTGGTCGTGGAGGTTCTTCAGATCAATCTCCCTTTGGCGCAGCATCGTTGGTCGTGTTGTTGGGTTTAACATTGCATCACCTCGCTCAACTGCCGTCTTCCTTCCTATTCGCTCGGTTTTTCTGATTGAATGGGCTCTTAATAAACTAGCGCGCTTTACCATCAACGATCGCATCACTGCTTACCATCAGGCGGGATTGCGGTCAAGCGCTAGTTTATAATTATTAAAAAAAAAGTGCCCGCCAGAAATAACACGCGGCTGGTCGGTGGATGCTCCCTTTTCTATGGAGGATGAATGACCTTTACTCCCTGTTCCTCATGCCTCCACACTCCTGTTTTCTTGTAGTTACTCGTCATCGGCATTTTGCAAATAGTTCTAAATAAAAGCTTGTGTGTGACAAATAGCATTGTCCCTGTCATTTAGCTGACATTATTCTGCGAGGGGAAAAGTCATGTTATTTGTGCATACATTGTCAGACAGGACAACAAAACAACAATGACTATTTATTTATTTATTCTTTATTGTACACCAATCAAACATCGAACAAAATACATGGAACATAAAACATACAACGGGCGGCCTTATCGCTAATGCGATTATATACGTATTATAATAACCATAGGTCGGAATAGGTAGAGTGAATTGGAGTCATTGATCGGAAACGTATATATTAATATGGACATTCCTCCGGATTTACGGAATTAGTTTATTATTAAAAAATAATATGTATAAATTATATTAAGTCGTAAAACCGTTTGATAAGGCCATACCCTACCCGTACCCTTCATTAGAAGCTAACAATAAAATATTGAAATGTATTAATGCTTCGATCGGAATTTGATTGTTTTTATTTTTGAACAAGTAAGTTATAAATTAGTTTAGTTTTGTTACCTTCCTTTAAATGAATTGAATATTAATAAGGTCACTACCAACATTAACAATATTTACTTGGATCCGGAATTACATTCCGGGAAAATGGCTTAATTATGCACGTTATTCTTTCTGTGAACATTTATGATACAAGTGCCAAAAATCACTCTACCTATTACGACCTATGATAATAACACACGAGTTCTTCCGGAATGATTCGTGTATTTGGTATTTTTTTTATGCAGAATTGTACGCCCTATGAATACAATTCTGCAATGAACATGTTTTCATGTATTGACACAGACACAGACTGCATTAATTGTAAGATTTAATACTCATGAAGCTATACATAATCAGTAAAAGATGACTCCAGCAAGATGATTGCGTAAGACACTTTCAGGAGCAATGGGTTTAATTTTGACAGTTCACAAAATATAACGCAGTATTTGTGTTTGCATTTTTTTTTTTTTTTTTTTTTTATAAATTATAAACCAGCGCTTGACCGCAATCCCGCCTGATGGTAAGCAGTGACGCGATCGTTGATGGTAAAGCGCGCTAGTTAAATAAATATCAACTTCATTTTAATAGTAATTAAGTGAATTTCGGAGTCAATTAAAGAAGTTAAAAAAAATGTTCTAAGCTGTAGCGCAAATGGAGCTTTCAGAAGAGGAATCGAAGTTATTTTTTCATAAACGTTAAATCATAGTTATTAGTGTTGTTTGGTTTAGCATTGCATCACCTCACTCAACTGTCGACTTCCTTCCTATTCATTCAGATTTTTGAGTGCATAGGTTCGCGTCTAAACTGTCTATGGAATATCTTAATTTAATAGGATTAAACTAAAATGTTATCTTCTATCCTTTTCTTAATGAAATAGATGAATGAAGATGCACTGGATTTAAGTTTTATTAATTTATTTTATGAACAAGACAATCGGGGCCATTGACAACTATGTAACTTGCACATGATTTTATAATTAGCGTATAATATTGTTACGAATGCACCTTATGTCGAGGGCATAAGGTTCAATATCGCGTGACATGCAGTGCGTAACTTTTAAGTCCTATAACTCGAGACCTAGACATTGTATAGGTGTAATATAAAAACGCATTCCTAGACTTAAGGTGGCCTATCGAATGGTACAGGTTTCATCAACTTTGTCAACTAAGTGACGACATCGAAATTTCTAGAAGCCCGTTTCCGGGAATTACCGTAGGTACCTACTGAATGTACTCGAAGTTATGCGCTATTATTATTACGTCTAGACGATTCTGGAATGTTCGATCAGCTGGCCTATATATAGCGCCGTGAAGCCAACGCAGAGTCAGTCTGCATTAGACTAGCGATACGAAAACAAGCGATACTTAAGAAGCGATCTTTGAGAATACCTACTGCGACAACAGTAAAGAGAACTTTGAGTACTACGAGAAGTAACATCTGTAGTGTTATTGTGTGTTTACGACACAGACTTCGTGGACGTAAGTGAAGACTTCGATGCAACGTCAGCAACATTCTACTTGTCATTGCCTACAATCGACTGTACCTTCGTTGCCAATAAACTTCGCAACCCTTAACCGGCGTTTTAGTACCCCTGGCCCGTAACAATATTTCCATTGCTGGGGTCCCCTTTCGGTGAGAGGAATTAGGCTGAAATTTACCACACCAGTGCTGGTTGGTAGATGTCACATGTTTTCCAATTTTTTGCTTCTAGTTCTAGGACATGCCGGTTTCGATATTTTAATTCACCGTTTTGAGAGCAGTGATGATGAATTAGGGGCCGTTCAAATATTACGTAAGCAGATTTATTGCAATTATTTACCCCTCCATCCCCCATGTCAGCTTACGTAAACATTTTTCAATTATAAATATATCTATTTTTTTATAATTATAATGTTATGTAATATTTATAATATTAAAAATAAGAAAATAGATTTAAGATAGATATTAGATTTTACTTATACAGTATTCAACATAGTGTACGGGACAAAAATATTATAATCTTATGAACAAAACATTTTCAAGCATAGATAATGTGAGGGTTGCACTTCGTGTAAAAAAGTAAATAACTACGGATGACGTAATCATCATCTAGACTCCCCTACCCCCCATGTCATCCAAAATCAACAAAACAAAGACCCCTCCGCCCCCCAATAGTGCTCACGTAATATTTGAACGACCCCTTATTTACACAAAGTGAAGTGTATATGTGGGTTTGAACCGACAACCTAATAGTCCCTAATAGTCTTGTAATTGTTATAAAATAGCGCCTCGCCTCGGCACCCGTGTACCCCTCTGGGACTGTACGGGTGTCGAGGTGAGGCGTAGGTTAAGTTCTATAAATAAGTTATAGCTATAGATAATAAAATAGTGTTAGAATAAACAATAGTTAAATAAGGGAATAAAAAAAAAAAAAAAAAAAAAAAATAAAAAAAAAAAAAAAAAAGACCCCTCCGCCCCCCAATAGTGCTCACGTAATATTTGAACGACCCCTTATTTACACAAAGTGAAGTGTATATGTGGGTTTGAACCGACAACCTAATAGTCCCTAATAGTCGTGTAATTGTTATAAAATAGCGCCTCGCCTCGGCACCCGTGTACCCCTCTGGGACTGTACGGGTGTCGAGGTGAGGCGTAGGTTAAGTTCTATAAATAAATTATAGCTATAGATAATAAAATAGTGTTAGAATAAACAATAGTTAAATAAGGGAATATAAAAAAAAAAAAAAAAAAAAAACATAAAAAACATATAAAAAAAAAAAAAAAACATAAAAAACAAAAAAACATAAAAATAATATAAAATAACAAAAATAGCAATATATACATTTGTAACCATAATATAAGTAATTAATGGACTCATAGTTTTTAAGGTACATGTAGTTCCTCAGCGGGCCCAATTGTGATGGGGTGTCCCCGCCTGAGTTAAATAAAATAACAAAACACGTAAACAAAATAAACCTATAAAAAAGAGTGCGGACGACCATGTCCGCAGACGTAGTACTCATTTAAAAAAAAAAAAAAAAAAAAATAGTCTTGTAATTCCTAGTAGGCCATTATCACTGTGCCAAACCCCCTCCCTATTCCCTTTTTTCGTTATTAGTGTTTCTAATTAATGTAATAATAACATTCTAAAAATTAGTTCATGGTTCAGCTCAGAAATTCAAAATAGTGCTATAATTTTTATCATGTGTGCACCCGCATGGCTTCGAAACCACAGAGTCAGTTAATTCAAATTCGGCAGTCTGCAAACGAAATCTAGTTGTTTCGCCACAAACAGTGCGGAGATAGGGACTTCCAAACATTCGCGTACGGCACAAAGGCACAATGGGACTTGCAAAAGCCGGAGGCAGTTCCCGTAATTAAAATCTGCCTTTTGGGTTTTGAAGTCTGTTGGTGTTCTGATGTAGTGTAGACTGTGGTAGTTGTTATAAAGAATGTGCGGGTAATTTTGGAATTCACCTTCAGGTTGGGTTAATTTTTTGTATGAATTGAAGTGTATTATAGTGTGTTTTGATTCGTTCTACGTTACGTAAGACAAATTTGTGGATAGAAGTTTTGTAATTGTATTTTTTAGTAGAAGTTGACATGTGTAAATGACTCGTACAGTTATAACAACTCCATTTCTAAGAAAACGATAATTATACAAATATAAACACAGACTTCTAATGGATTACAAGAACATAATACGAAATTAGTTATAAAATGCTATTTAATATTAAATCCCATATAACCACCACGTACCACATTGTTCAAAATTCTGAAGCAAAACATCATGAGTAAACTGGCAATCCTAGAACCAAAGACAAGACTTTTAACATCAACAAACACACAATCTACTTGCTGGAGCACTATAAAAAATCTTGCTTCATATTTCATCATCAAATCGCCGCTTATCATTGGGAGGATTACTTTAATACCTTTTTTTTTGTTTGGGATGGGAAATCATCGAATAAACTCTGCCGCTCTGGGCAGAGCAGAAGGGCGTGTCAGACTTTTACTGACTAAAATCCACCCGTGATCCTTCACTTCCCTGTAGGTCCGGGCAGCGGTTTCTTCTTCTTTCTTACTTTAATACCTTAATAGCAATGAACTATAGTGTTCATCTTACTTCAAACCTGCAGTGTAATTTATAAAATAATTCCCAAACAACAATATGCATTATTTAAGTAGAACAACAGTATTACTTACATGATTTTGTTGACGAGGTAATAAATTGCTGGAAAGTGGGTTAAGGTTGCCTTGAAATATTAATTGCCTGTAATAATAATGCATCGGAATGCAACGCGGCCTGGTTTATGTAAGTATGCAAGCAAAGGTGTAAACAAGAATAATATCTGGTTTATGTAAAACATATTTATAGATCTGTATCGTTTGAGATATCTTATGATCGTAGGTATGCTTTTTATATGACATAAGTATAAAAAATGAAATTATGTACTGGACATACCTGGACATACATATTACCTAGCTGCGCCCTGCGGTTTACTAATATATAAAGCTGACGAGTTTGTTTGTTTGACCGCGCTAATCTCAGGAACTACTGGATCGACTTGAAAAATTCCTTTTGCGTTGGATAGCCCATTAATCCAGGAAGGCTTTATATGTTAAGAAAACCCTGTCTAACCCATAAGGATAATAAAGGTTAGGTAAACACATGACCAAATCTAATATATAAAATTCTCGTGTCACGGTGTTCGGCTTTAAACTCCTCCGAAACGGCTCGACCGATTTTGATGAAATTTTTTGTGCTTAACCGGTATCTATGAGAATCGGCCAACATCTATTTTTCATCCCCCTAAATGTTAGGGGTATTCCACCCCTAAATTTTTTTTTTATTTTTTAGACAAAATTTTTAATTTCTATTTTTTTATGATACAACATACAAAAATACATACAATCCCCAATTTTCACCCTTCTACGATCAACCCTTATTTTTTAATAGCCATTTTAGTAATTTAATCTATTATTTATATGGCAAAACAACGTTTGCCGGTCAGCTAGTATAATATAAAATTTTACGTAATCATCGTAGTACCAATACAAATGAATTTTGAAATTTTTTCCCGCGAATTAAATCCAACTTCCCCGAAATTTGGTAATTTTTAAAAAAGTGACAACACCAGTATTATTATGAGCGAATAGCGATGCGACCACGTGCCGCGTGCCCTGCCGCCCGCCGCCCTCGGAAGGGTGCTTAACGCACATTTATTAAGTTACCTCTTTTTGCGAAATAATATTTATTTTTTTAGGGGGATTTTTTTTAAGTTTAGCCCGGTTTTGTATCCATTAGTAGAATCAGTTATCGATACCTAACAACACTTTCACAGGTCGGACAGGGTTTTCTTAACATACTGCATAACATCAAGCTGCGACCAGTAGGAGCGGAGGATAACTATCTCCACGCGAACGAAGTCGCTGGCGGCCGCTACGAAAATATTTACTAGTTGTGTCCTACGGTTACACTCGCATGAGTTTCGACCCTATGGGATTGGCGGGATAAAAAATATTCAATGTCTTAATAATCCTGGTTACACAATTTCTGCCAAATCCGTTCAGTAGTTTCTGTGTAAAAGAGTAACTATGATAAAAAACACTTCCGCTCTTTCTATTTACCCCTAGATCCCTAATGTTGGTCGATGGGGACTAATATTTGACTCACTAGCTTTTCGAAAAAGTCACCTGGGAGCGCAGCGCGGGAGCATCTGTTACCTCCTCGAGTCCTGGTGGACGGCTGCCTGGGGATAGCACTGTCGGACGGTGGTGGGGATAGAGCGACGCAGGTGGAGGGGGCGCGGTGTGAGTCATTTTGACTCACATTAGGGTTGTAGGGTTAATTTGATTTTTATGTTTATTAATTAGATTAACATCGGCTGCCGACAAACGATACCACCCACCAGACACAGTCTTGCCGTCAAGCGATCGTCGTGTTCCGGCATGATGTTTGGTGACGCCGTCCGGAAGACGGGTCTGAGCAGTTGTGTTGCAATGTGTGCCGGGTACGATGCGCCAAATGTTGTTGTGTCGGGAGTTTGGTCGTGGAGGGTCTCCAGATCAATCCCCCTCTGGCGCAGCATTGTTGGTCGTGTTGTTAGGTGTACTATTGCATCACCTCGCTCAATTGCCGTCTTCTTTCCTATTCACTCAGTTTTTTCGAGTGAATAGGTTCTTAATAAACTAGCTCGCTTTGCCATCAACGACTGCATCATTGCTTACCATCAGGCGGGATTACGGTCAAGCACTAGTTTCTAATTATAAAAAAAAAAAGTTGGTGCAAACAAAAACAGTGCAAAAGTAAGAGGATTTTTAAGGGAAAGAAAGAAACATTGGCGCCGATTCTGTTGTTCACAAACTGAACTAATTTTAAGTTATGTGCATCCTTTTCTTTCCATTTCATCAAGAAAAGGATAGAAAATAACATTTTAATTTAATCCTATCAAATTAAGATACTCCATAGACAATTTAGACGCGATTATAAACATGGCGACTAAAAATATGCCAGTTTACGTCAGGAGCGCACTAATTTGGCAGGTCTAAACTGACATTTTATCTTCTGTCCTTTTCTTAATGGAATAGAAAGAAAAAGATGCATTGAACTTAAATTTAAATTAGTTTGTGAACAGAGGATCCGGGGCCATTGTAAATATACAATGGCCCCGCAATGTGTTACAAAAATATAGACAATAGGGATGTTGGGTAAAAAAAATGATTCTATTTAGTCCGTCATTCAGATTATGGAAGAATATTGGATACGTATATTTTGTTTTATCAAATCAATAAAAATTGACAAATATAAAAAGCATAAAAAATCAGGAGTGGTGGCTGGTGACGTCACCGCTCACTAAAAAGTGTAGCCTGCAGTGACTTCACACGAGTTTTCAACGCACTGTGTCGTCATCATCTTTTGTTTATATGAAAAAAGAAAAAATACGTGTCTAGTATTTTTTGGAAATCTGACTGACGGACTAATTAGTTTTTTTTTTTAGTCAACTACCCTATTCACACTCTCGTACTTAGGCAGAACCTCGTATTGGAAACCGTAAAGCACCGTAATGACTAATGACCGTTGAATCTGATTAGATTGTATGCCGACCACGATAAATCAAGCAATCATTTATTTTGTTAAACTTATGTACATAGGTATGGTTCTGTAACCATACCTATCAATCCTACCTATCTATCCTTGTAATCAGCAAAACATAGTGCACATATCTGTCTATAATATCTGTATATTATAGACAGATATGTGCACTATGTTTTGCTGATTTATATATAGCATATAAAATTAAAATAAACAACGGTAGCATGCCGACATAATATGACATTTAAAAAAATAATCAATTTAAAAATACCAGCTTAGTATTAATTTTTTTTTAAATAATTATAACCTAGCGCTTGACCGCAATCCGGCCTGATAATAAGCAGTGATGCGATCGTTGATGGTAAAGCGCGCTAGTTTATTAAGGGCCTTAGTCTCATTTAGTAGCGTAAAATGGTCACTTTAGGAAGCTAATTTCTAATTAACGGCTTGGTTTTGAGATTTGAAAAAAATATATCTTGTCTATTGATTCATGTACAACATTTACTAAAGATGATTTTTTCGTAGGATTTTGCCTTTTGCCTTAAAAAAATAGTTACCAAAACGCTATTTTTGGCTAATATTCGTTATTACTTCTAAACGGCATTGATGTGTGGAAATATTTTTACACTGAAAAATTCGCGGTTAGAAGTACTACAAATATGCAAGAGCGTATTTAAATCCATCAACATTTGCCAAGAAAATATCCTTATTTTGAAACATTGGTTTAGAGGTGCTCTGCACGGGCGCGGGCGGCAGTCGTGCGTTAGCATTCAGACGGGAGGGTTGTGTCGCTTGCTGCTCTGCTCCGGCTATCGCCGACTACGCGTGGTTGTCTGTGTGAGTGCAAATATTTACGAGCGAATCGTGTCAGTGTACGTTCATAGATTAGCTCGCAAATGAGAATTGAAGATGCGTCTGGTGGCGTAAGTATCTATCTACCTATACTCTTGTATTTATACCTACATATTACTGTATTTTTCTTTATAATTACTATTAGCTTTTGTAACCATTTTTCTTTTACAATTGAAGTTAAACAATTACGAATTGTTCCAGGAAATCTAGAAAGAAATCTTTAGACTTGAAAGGCAATAATCCGACTAACTACATCCGCTGATAATATAGAAGACTCTATTCAGGTAAGTAAACACTCGCACTTAGATTATAATTTATAGGTTTGTAAGGAGATTTAAAAATAAAAATCTTATTAGAAATTTACGTAACTTGAAAATGTGATTTTTTGTTTATGGTGATATAAACCAAAAATTAGGACTCAAGTAAAGGTTTTGGTGTAAAAACAGTTTTACAAAAAGTTTTGAGTTGATAGGACTTTTAGTTTTTGCGATATTAGCAAAAATGTGTAATAAAAACTCTTACTTGGATTATTTTAAATGATTCTTCCTGTAAATATTTTATTTCTATATGTAATTGTTTAAAGTAGCCGAAGCCGATGGACGCGGGCTGGCGGGCTTGGAATGTCACAGTTATCAGTAAATTTTTTTGACGTCCTCCGTGGCGCAGCGGTCAACACGCCTGCCTGCGACGTGGAGGCCGCGGGTTCGATTCCCGGCCAGGTCATGATGGAAAACGATCTTTTCCTGATTGGCCTGGGTCTTGGATGTTTATCTATATATGTATCTATTATAAATATAGTATCGTTGAGTTAGCATCCCATAACACAAGTCTCGAACTTACTTTGGGGCTAGCTCAATCTGTGTGATTTGTCCGTATATATACAGTATGTTAAGAAAACCCTGTCCGACCCGTAAGGATAATAAAGGTTAAGTAAACACATGACCAAATATGATATAAAATTTTACGTAATCATCATAGTACCAATACAAATGAATTTTGAAATAACTTCCCCGAAATTTGGTAATTTTTAAAAAAGTGACAACACCGGTATTATTATGAGCGAATAGCGACAGCGATGCGACCACGTGCCGCGTGCCCTGCCGCCCGCCGCCCGCGGAAGGGTGCTTAACGCATATTTATTAAGTTACCTCTTTTTGCGAAATAATATTTATTTTTTTAGGGGGATTTTTTTTTAAGTTAGCCTGGTTTTGTATGCATTAGTAGAATCAGTTATCGATACCTAACAACACCTTCACGGGTCGGACAGGGTTTTCTTAACATACTGTAGGATATATACAGTATGTTACAAAAACCCTGTCCGACCCGTGAAGGTGTTGTTAGGTATCGTTAGCTGATTCTACTAATGCGTACATAACCTGGCTAAACTAAAAAAAAAATACCCCCTTAAAAATAAATAACTTAAATAAAATAAATAGGTAATTTCATGGCAACACAGGCACAGGTCATGACCTCAGTTGACCTCATGCATGTAGGTATTGGTAGTCTAACCACGTTTATCGACTCTAGAAAGAAACAATGATACCTATTTAGGCAGCTCGTGAAAAGAACTTTTTTTTAAGTAGAAAGGTCGTCTGACCCTCCGAATGTATCTTCGAATTTCATTCGATGAGCACAATGGCTGTGGCGGAGATGTTGTTCCTTATTTCGTTCACTAAGAACGATACCGGCCTGACACCGTCCCACGAGATTAGCACGGTGTTTCACAACGTTAGTCCACTCCTACCAATCCACTGCTCGCCGAACTGATAGTGGAGGTACTCACGTACAGGTCGGCAAAAATATGGTGGGGCACCGTCATGCTGGAACCACATTGACCAAGAAGTAGTCACATCCGAATCGTTCAACACCTGATCACAACACAACACAATTGCAGTTTCACTAGGTACCTTCCATCAGCAGGTTACATTACGTTAGAAAACTATGTGATCACACAATAAACGATACGTCTACACGGACGCCATGTCTACGCGAAACTAATAAATTTAAAATAAAAATGATTTTTATTTCATAAAAATAGGTACTCTAACTGCACGGCGGTGCCCTTTGACTAGAGGTGTGAAAGTATTCAAAATATTTCTCGTATCGATTTTTGGTATCAATTTTGTATTTCAGAATTTCACGCATCGATTCAACATCGCATGGCATTCTTTAGATTTTAGAACTTTCACATAACTTAAATCAGGTGAACTTAAATGCTTTACATTGTTTATAATATTCTCCTAAAATCGTATTTCATAAGACCTTTCTAGTTCCTATTTACTAATAATAGGTACTTGTGTTACAATATTGTTATGAGTAATTAATCGATAATCAAAAAAAGTACTTTTACCATTAGGTAATCTGTGTTTTTACAACAAATCATTCGGCCAGGTACAGTTTCGAATAATATCGACAAAAACAAAACGTTATTACGTAAAAATTAGTACAGCTCTAATTATTCCTTTGCCGCCGTCGGCGGCTAGACACACTGACGCCGCTAAAGAACCTAAAAAAATAATCAAAAGAAAGCCGACAATTATAAGGTCTAAAATGGTGTTTACACTTTTTTAAATTTCCCGAATTTTGGGGAAGTTACAGGGTAAAAAAGATTATTTCAAAATTCATTAGTATTGTTACTATGATGATTATGCAAAATTTTATATTTTATTTGGTCATTTGTTTACCTAACCCTTATTATCCTTGTGGGTCGGACAGGGTTTTCGTAACATACTGTATATATATATATTTTCTGTTTTTCACAAATAATATTGTAATAACATTTTTCGACTTACAGAAAAGAAGAGAAAGAAACCAATCGACAGAACTTAAAAGTTTAATTTGCTTTTTAGGTCGAACACTAACGCAGTTGATTCTAGCTCAGACATCCATACAGAATGTCGTCAAGAAAATGATAATATTATATATCTCTATGTGCGCAAAAAAAACGACGCAAGTTCCATCATCATCATTCAGGTAAAATTATGCCTGCATGTCCTATATTTTTAGCTTACAAATATATCATATACCTGTAAAATTAATTTTTTGTTAATTCTTAATTAATTTTTCTTGATAAATTCTTCATTCCTTGACAAAAATCTCGAACAGTGTTGCCAGGGTTAATTAAAATGTATGTTATATCTTTTTTTAGCTCAAAATATCACCAAAACCTCAACAAATCTCAAGCTTGTTTCATCGAAGGGCGACGCATAATTAATATTGCTTACTTTTATTCAGAACTAAAGAAAATTGCCAAGCACGGAGAATTATAGACTGTGGTTTAGGATCTGTGGATATTGTTGGAGAACGACAAGTGGGACTACATTCCCTATTTATTTTTAAATGCCGTATGTGTATGGAAACATTTTGCACATCCTACAGAAATCAATATCAGCTGTGCAGTTGTAGGAACAATAGAAATAGACTGTGGACATTCTCAACTGCAAGAAATTTCTGCAGCTTTAGATATGCCTATAATCTCGCATGTTATTTATTGGATCGAAGAATTAAAATTTACAGATTTTAAAATAACTCGTGTTTTATTTGAAACCTCATTACGACGAAGTACATTCAATCCGACGTCACTGACAAAGTATAAATAGGGTACTATCTCTTTATGGAAAACGGCCGAAACTACGCGCTTTGTAATCTCAAGACATCTATATAAAGCACGGTTAGCGCAGCGGTTAAGCTATTGACTGCTGCGCTGCGTGTCGCGGGTTCGATTCCCGCGCGGAACAAATATTCAGAACATGTCCTACAAGTAGTTGTTCCGAGTCTGGCTGTTTGTGGCTGTGAATTTATATGTTTAAAAATGCACCCACGATAAAAGTAATTTCTAGTGTGGTTCAAGGTTTTTTTTTTTAATAAAAATATCACAAAGTGCCTAGTGCGCGTTTTGTTTTACGTTACGCGATGAACTCGTTTATGTTATTCGCATTAGTAATTAATTCAAGGACACTGCAAAGATATGATACTCATATACTGAAAAGTAGTGAAAAAAAAAAAAATTCAAATATGTTGAATCGATAGATATTACCATCTACCATTAATTTTTATGTTAATGTTATGATATATTATAATGTGTGGGTACTTGTTTTACAAATGTCTGTCAGTCTGCGATCGGCCATTAAACTGTGTAACGAGCACTCCTTGATTTTATTTAAACATTGATCAAGAATACTAAAAATATATTATAGTACGATATTACCATTTATCAATGCAAAATATACATTTATCGTCTTGCATCCATACCCCCGTCTGAAATCGTAGGCACAAATCGCGACCTACACGCGGCTTGTCTGCATCTCTGAATATTCTTTGATTGTCGTTTTAGTTTAGCGCGCCACCGCGCGCATTTTACGAATTCGGGAGTACGGCGTTTAGCTCCGCCCACATGCACAAGGTCATTGAGGCTACTATAACCGTTAAGAGCCTGTTCACTCAGAAAAACTGAGCGAATAGGAAGGAAGACGGCAGTTGAGCGAGGTGACGCAATGTTAAACCCAACAACACGACCAACGATGCTGCGCCAAAGGGAGATTGATCTGAAGACCCTCCACGACCAAACTCCCAACACAACAACATTAGGCGCATCGTACCCGGCACACATCGCAACACAACTGCTCAGACCCGTCCTCCGTACGGCTTCACCAGACATCATGCCGGAACACGACAAATCGCTTGGTGGCAAGGCTTCGTCTGGTGGGTGGTAACTTCTGCCGGCGGCCGAAAATAAATTAATTAAAAAGAAAAAAATATATTAAATAAGTCATCACAGTTATAGATAAATAAACATATAACTCAATAAGTAAAATCATTAATTAACCAGCAAGTAGTAATCATCATACCTCTATTTATCAGTGGTAAACTCAATGATAAACGCCAGAGGGAGATTGATCTGGAGACACTCTACTACGGTGTTATATCTCTGTTATATTATTGGCCCTAAATTCACTGCCTTAGAAGAAATACAGTGTCCTTACTTATGATATTTTTTTTCAGAAAGATCATATGCATAGTACACACCATCGGCAAGCGTGAATGACGGCTGAGGTCAGTGCTCTGAGTGGAACACCTCGTATACCTATTTCACAAGTCAACCAATATTTAATCATACCAAATATAGCCTAAATCTCAATATTCATTAGATCATAGTCTAGTGGGTATAAGATTACGGCAAGGAAGTGCTGGACCTCGGGCACTGAGCCAAATCGATCGCTTATCGCAACCCTCTCTACCGGTGCTTGAGTTCAGATTTTGATGAGGAACAGTAAATTAAGAGCTACTGTTTATAATTAGGGGGATAACTGACAATTTTGTGCCTATAGTGTCCGAAGCTAAGCTTATCGCCACTTGGATTAAAGATGTGTATTCACAATATAGGTTTTAACATCCCTTATAATTATTATCTTATTACATAACAAGGATGTTGTTTAGCCCAGGTTTAAACCACCTAAATAGTTATTAAATTGTGAACCTAACCGTTACAGAACTGCAGTTTTTTAAAATCGCAAAAACCGGAACCCTTATAGATTCGTCATGTCTGTCTGTCCGTCCGTATGTCACAGCCATTTTTTTCCGAAACTATAAGAACTATACTGTTGAAACTTGGTAGGTAGATGTATTCTGTGAATTGCATTAAGATTTTGATGCAAAAATAAAAAAATAATGATAAATATTGGGGGCTCCCCATGCTTAGAACTGAAACTCAAAATTTTTTTTCATCAAACACATACCTGTGACATATCTATGTATAGGTTTAACTTTGAATTAACCTCAATAAAGTTCGAAATACAAATACTGACTCAAAGATTAAGTCTGCAAATGAAATTAGATTTCGTTTCGTAATAAGGGGGTTAGGGTTTTGGGCGACGATACAAGATAAAGTTTATTGACCTTTTCCACGATGTACAGATGTATCTGTCATCGTAACGCAAACTTCGCGAGAAGGCTACACCGCATGCCACTAATAAAATTATGATAGTCATTTATATTATTAATGCGCGGTTACTAAATAACAGTGTTTAAAAAAATGTGTCGGCTCGGCTTTTGAACGTTGCAAGCGTGCCGCCGCGCGTGTTTGTGGGTATGACGTTGACCCCTGATGTAAACCCTATTAAATCAGCTGATAGGATAGTTTTTCGAGTTTTGTTCACATTGCGCTTTTTTGTGTAATTAGAGAATTAATTATTTTTTACTATAAAATCTTATTGGGTTATAAAAGTATAGCAATTATGAAAGGTTTGAAGGGAAAAAAACTGCATTATACAGTATGTTACGAAAACCCTGTCCGACCCGTGAAGGTGTTGTTAGGTATCGATAACTGATTCTACTAATGCATACAAAACCGGGCTTTACTTAAAAAAAAAAAATCCCCCTAAAAAAAATAAATATTATTTCGCAAAAGGAGGTAACTTATTAAATGTGCGTTGACCACCCTTCGCCTGCCGACCGCGGGGGGCGGGCGGCAGGACACGCGGCACGTGGCCGCATCGCTATTCGCTCATAATAATACCGGTGTTGTCACTTTTTAAAAATTACCAAATTTCGGGGAAATTGGAATTAATTCGTTGGAAAAAAAGATTATTTCAAAATTCATTTGTATTGGTACTATGATGAATACGTAAAATTTTATATTATATTTGGTCATGTGTTTACCTAACCTCTATTATCCTTATGGGTCGGACAGGGTTTTCGTAACATACTGTATATTTATTTTTTTTTAATCATGAAAAAGCCGACGAATAAGTCCACCACTGGAGGGTTCAGAATCATGTACTGGATCCATGGTACTCGTTTGTGCGTCGATGTCAGATACACCCTTTATTGTGATTAGACAGACACATAATTATGATTAGCATCGCATATTATCTATCACTGAATAAGAATTTTTGGACCTTTGATTGTGACTATTGCTGAGAAAAAACTGTCATGTATTATTATTGTTTTGATTTATTTTTGTGGCATTGAACAACATTTAACAAGTTAATAATTATTTTGTATATAATTAATTATATAATATAAAATATAAAAATCCATACTTATATTATAAATGCGAAAATATCTCTGTCTGTCTGTCTGTCTATCTGTCCGGCTTTCACGCCAAAACTACTGAACCGATTGTAATGAAATTTGGTACACAGGGGTCGTGGTGGCCTAGTAGTTAAAAGACCAGCCTTTCAAGTATGAGTGCGCGGGTTCGATTCCAGGCCAGGCAAGTACCAATGTAACTTTTCTGAAGTTATATGTACTTTCTTAGTATATCTTGGACACCAATGACTGAAGGTGAAGGAAAACATCTTGAGGAAACCTGGACTTTAAGTCTGAAATCGCCAACCCGCATTGAGCAAGCGTGGTGATTACGCTCAATCCTTCTCCGTATGAGAGGAGACCTGTGCCCAGCAGTGGGACGATTAAAAGGTCGATGATGATGATGATGACACAGATAGTCTAGAGCCTGAGAAAGGACATAGGCGGGATGATATATATATCATCCCGCTATGACCAATAGGAGCAGCGCAGTAACAAAAAATGTTGCGAAAACGGGGACCAACGCAGACGTAGTTACATATTGCTCCTATGATTTTAACAGGCGCTTATTTCGTATCAACTGAGCTCTTTTTATTTTTATTTCGGAATTTTTTATAATTATAAACTAGCGCTTGACCGCAATCCCGCCTGATGGTAAGCAGTGATGCGATCGTTGATGGTAAAGCGCGCTAGTTTATTAAGAGCCTATCCACTCAGAAACACTGAGCGAATACAAAGGAAGATGGCAGTTGAGCGAGGTGATGCAATGTTAAACCCAACAACACGACTAACGATGCTGCGCCAAAGGGAGATTGATCTGAAGACCCTCCACGACCAAACTCCCAACACAACAACATCAGGCGCATCGTACCCGGCACACATCGCAACACAACTGCTCAGACCCGTCCTCTATACGGTTTCACTAGACATCATGCCGGAACACGACCGGCAGATTTTGAGGAAATCTTGCAGTAATGTAGGCATTTATCTTGGCATTCCAATGGAAACGGGAACCACCGCGCACTGTATACTCAAGTCCACGCGAACGGAGTCACGGAAACAGCTAGTATCAAATAAAGCGGACTAAGTTAGTATTATTCTTGTGTCCTTTTCTTAATGAAATCGAAAGAAAAATATGAACTAAACTTAAATTACTTTAGTCAGTATACAAGGAAATCGGCACCAAAGTCAAAATCGATCAAGTGGATTGTCATGTATAATTTGTTTCCTGGGAAAAAAAATGGAGGCTCATTCATAGCTCAAAACTACACAGCTCAAACAATATTGAATTTTGGAAACGAAAACATTTACTACCAAAAGGTCATATTATGCACAAATGCCAACACCACACGACCCCCTCCTTGCGGTTCAAAATCCACGCTTTCACTAATGTTTAATTCACCTAACATTCTGACCCTTACAAATATTTAATTAAGGGTCAAACATAGAAAGATTTTTGCTTGACCCCTGTTATTTGCTTTAGGCTACCGTCAGATTTGTAACATTTTATACATTCCAACATTGCGGCAGGTATGCCATGCCAAAAGGTTTTCGTTAATTGAGAAAAGGTTGTTTATCCCTGACAAGTAACAATGTTTTTGGGTCATGTACCTAGTTGTAACAAATTGTTTAAGAATGTTCTATCTATTTAAAATGTTGCCATCGTGTAAAACTCTTATAAATTTGGGTCATATAGAAACAAGTTACGTGTTTTTTTTTAATGTTCTTCGATCAATTTAAAATGTTGCCATCCTGAAGTATCACTTTATTCTACTTTTAAATAATGGCTGACAATTGAAAAAAACAATTTGAGAAGAATTAGAGTTGCTATGTAATGTGGATCTTTTGTATTAAGATTCTCATAGACCAGGGATGGCGAACCAATGGCACGCGTGCCGTTGGCGGCACGTAACAAAATAATTTCGGCACGGCATGATTTCAAAACATGTATTAATATCTACCAATGAACTTCCAATTTGATTTTGACTTCTACAAATGCCTTCCAAAGTTCCCTAGAAATGTCTTGAAGGATTTAAAATAATAATACACAAACATAATTATTAAAGTTTTTTTTCAGTAATCACTAATACAAGATTTATTTGTTAACACGTCATGGCCAACTGAAATTTTTAGTTGGAAAAAATGGCACGTAGATGCACAGAGGTTCGCCATCCCTGTCATAGACTATGTAAAATAATTTGTCATTGTCACCTTTTCTTTACTATTCTCATGAATTTGGACCATCATATAGCTGTAATTTGTTTTTATTTGCCAACGTGTAGTATGACGATCCTCTGTTTTTAGGTAATAGCTGAAAATTGAGGAGAATTAGAGTTGCCATATACTGTGGATCTTTTGTATCAAGACTCTTATAGACTATGTAAAATAATTTGTAAAATGTTACTCACCCAAACCCGATATCGTTCAATGAATACAAAGGCCCGGGATTTATCGTGTTTATTGTTTGAATGATTGCCGTTTTCCGATACGGAATCGTTTAAATTGCTTACGTCGGCTACAGACGTCGGGAACTCGTCAATCTTGTTACGGTATTTTCATTTCCCCCTTTTTTGTAAACGTTTTGGCGTTTTTCTCTTATCTCTTATCTAAGTGATTGTTTTTATTCTGTTTAAAGGCAAATGTGCAACAAATAGTCAACAGAAAAGACACAAAATATTGTGTCTTTTGTGTTTTAGTGATTTTTTAAAGATTCTAATATTAATATGATTTTGGCGAAAGCAGTAAGAGATCTTCAAACGATTTCAAGACTAGTCAGCCTGGATAGCAGGAGACAGCTACAAAATCCCTGCCACCGCAGAGGCGCCTTTGCGGATGCTGAGCATTGGGCAGCTCGTCGCTCGGTAAGGACCAGGCTCGACGGTACTTTGTGTTCAACGTGCGTCTCAAAGTAATTTCGGTACATTATGATGGGGTCTACTAGGCTAGGACTGATGCCAGGCCGTTCCAAAGAGATACCGAGGCCCCTGGCGCAGGCAAGTGATGGATCACGGATGGATTTTTGTCAGTAAAAGCCTGACATACCCTTCTTTTCCCCCCAGATCAGGAGATGTCATTTGATGATTTCCCATCAAAAGAATGCCTAATCAGCCCATAGGAAACGTAATAACGTTCTCACTACTGGGGAACAGGCGTTCTCTGTTCGAGATGTAAGTTATAAGCCACCACGGCCAGTGCGTGTTGCTAGATGTCACATGACTTAGAATTTTTGGTTCTAGTATTTGCTAGTTACCTTACGATGTTTTCCTTGACCGTTACAGAGCAATGATAATTAAGTAAAGCACCTTCCTGGGTTCGAAACCATTACTTAGAACTCGTAAATAGGTAGCTTTACCACCGGGCTGCCACTGCTCTCACTAATATTAGAGCGATCGAGCTTAATCACAGCAGATTTTTGTTATTACCTCCAAAAAACATATCTAACCCCATTTATTTTTATATAAAAAATCCTTGGTTCCGCACTTTCGCTAAGGCGCTCCACCATTAGGACCACTTGAATCGGCTTAAAAACGTCCGATAAAGCTATCAACTCCCCCTTAATATTGTTCCTCATTTGCCCACGAAGGATCGATTACCCTAATTTTAGGGGTGCCTAAATATCTCGCGATACGGCTAGCCTATTTATTCTGCCATATCTCTGCTGCCACCCCTGAGGCTCATTTACCTTTAAGTATGTTCACGATAACGTGATTGACCTTATAAGAAATGGTCGATGCTTTTAAGAAGTATATTAAGAAGAGATTTGGCCGTGTGTGGGCTTGGAAATCAAACGCGATGATCTCGAAGATATTTTTGGTCGAGACACGACCTAGATATATGAGATGGACTAAAATTAACTCAAACACTATAGAAAAGTAAAGTATTTCAAAGAAAATTTACAATTGACTATGAAAGGATTGGTGAAACATCCGTATCCAGTAAGCACCTGACTCAGTCGAAAATTGAGGGCATGATGTTGTGACTCCAGCCATTCCTCCTTAATAGACCTTAACACCACTATTATGGCTAGCCTCCGCCTAGGTTGCGCAAGTCGCTTCCTCCATTTAGCCTCTAGGATCTGACGGAGCTCGGTTCTTCGTGCCTCGAATACTCGGGGAAGCTGATGCTGCCCACTTCACTTAATATTTTAACTATTAGATGGTTATAGACTGCAGGAAGACTTATCATAACAACACGAATATTGACTATGATTACTGAACAAGTATAAAATTATAACTGAAGTAGGTATTATATGCTCACTAGCGGCCGCCAGCGACTTCGTTCGCGTGGTTTAGTTATGCTCTGCTCCCATTGGTCGCAGCGTGATGTTTTATAGCCTAAAACCTTCCTGGATTAATGGGCTATCCAACACAAAAAGAATTTTTCAAATCGGACCAGAAGTTCCTGAGATTAGCGCGTTCAAACAAACAAACTCTACAGCTTTATATACAGGCTGTATCTGACATCGTAACGCAAACTTCGCGAAAAGGCTAGACCGCATGCCACTAATAACATTATGATAGTCATTTATGTCGGTAATGAACGGTTACAGAATTCACAGTGTTTAAAAAAGTTTCGGCTCACCCTTTCAACGTTGCAAGCGTGCCGCCGTACGAGTTTGTAGGTATGATGTTGATCCCTGATGTGCACTCTATTAAATCAGCTGATAAGATAGTTTTTCGAGTTTTGTTTTCATTGTGCTTTTTTGTGTAATTAGCGAATTATTTAATTTTTACTTTAAAATCTTATTGGGTTATAAAAGTATAGCAATTATGAACGGTCTAAAGTGAAAAAAACTACATATATATTCATTGGTGGTACTCGTTTGTGCGTCGATGTCAGATACACCCTTTATTAGTATAGAGTATAGATATGGACCTTAACAGAATCAATATCTAAAACATGTCATATTGAACATACATACCTCAATTTGATTGGACAGCAGGTGACCTAGTGATATTAGCCGCGAATTGTAGGTTGTAGATCGTAGGTTCGAAAGTCACCAGATGCATTACTTTGTGTAAATAATTTAATCACCACTGCTCTCAAAACGGTAAAGGAAATCATTGCGAGGAATCCGTCATCTCCTAGAGGCAAAAACTTTTCTTTTTTCTTTCTTTTATGGCTTCGCACGGTTTGTGCATTTAGCTAATATCACGTAATGAATTATTCATGTCGAAAAAGACGGCCGCGTGAACCGTCTTACGAGGGAGGTTTGAGACAAAGTCATGATGTGGCCACTATGCTGCGAAATTTCACTGTTCGTTATCAATTATTTACTGAATGCACTTTTTTACTACATAAATCACGCACTTTTATTTAGTAAACAACACTATAAATAATTTTAAAAGTCCAATGAAAAATGAGCGTGGCACTCAACTTGACATTCCCGCCAAAAAAAAAACGCTAAAACTTCGAAGACATGTGTCATCTTGCAATTCGCACTGGATTCGCGTGGCAGATTACGGTCCACTCTCTCTCCGAGAGTAGGACTGTGTACCAGGTGTGCCAACATTATGGGCTGAATATGATGAGTAGAGTTTTAGCTTTTTTATCATCCGACCTGAAGTCGTGGTGGCCTAGTGGTTAAAACACCAGCCTCTCAAGTATGAGTGCGAGGGTTCGATTCCAGGTCAGGCAAGTACCAATGTAACTTTTCTAAAGTTATATGTACTTTCTAAGTATATCTTGGACACCAATGACTGAAGGTGAAGGAAAACATCTTGAGGAAACCTGGACTTTATAAGTCTGAAATCGCCAACCCGCATTGAGCAAGCGTGGTGATTACGCTCAATCCTTCTCTGTATAAGAGGAGACCTATGCCCAGCAGTGGGACGATAAAAAGGTTGATGATGATCATCTGACCTAAAATACCTTAATATAGGTTAGTAATAAAGTCTTATGAATAGATGGACCGAATCGAGAGCTGATATGGAGAAATGATAGGCGTCCTGATTACCGCTTTTTAGCGTAATGCCAAGTATTGATGTCCGCTCGAATCTTCCGATTGTTTGAGTAGATATTGATCAGTTATATAAAGCAAATATAAGAGATACCTGTGATAATGATGGTGATGTACATATTTTTATTACAAATAGTAATAACAGAGTAAAATAACAGACGTTCATTTTAATCGACAATCTTACGCAACCCTAAAGCAAACAAAAAAATATCCTCCGAACGAAAACACGTGTCTACATTGAACAACAAAATCACACCATTTAAACATAATCTTCCTCCATCCTCTAAAAAAGAAACCACATTTCCTAAAAATAACCATGAATTTCCCCGAACAAAACGTAACAAATTCTCCTAGCTACCTGAACAATCCATCTGTAGCAGTTTGTGCATAAAAAGTGCTCGTGTCCGCTATTACGGACACAAAGACAGTAATGACGACCAGTATTCAGACGGACTAATGAGTGCTGTTAGCGTCGACAAAAAACTGCTGACGTCACAATGGTGATGTAGACGTGTTGTGTCACTTCTACTTTTAAAGCGTCTCTGTTATCAGCTACTATCACAGAATTTGTTTTGTCTTGTGGTTATGAAGCATGGGATCGTCGTTTTAATGGTAGACTTTTTGCCAGTTTTTGTTTTGTAATCGGATGATTTTGTCTGTGAGGTGGTGGTCATTTATATTTTTATCAGCCAGTTTTTGTATTTTAACGGACTGATTTTGGGTTTCAAGTATGTTTTTTTCCATTTTTAGAGTATTTTGCTACTTAAAAGAATCATTGGTACTGTATTTATTGCTATTATTTTTGGTCCTGTATTGTGTGTGGTAGATCTAGGACTGTCCAAGGCCTACATTCAGACGAAATAATGAGTAAACTTTGCGTCGAAGAAATCGACAATGTGACGTGTTTAAAAAAAGAAAGAAGGGAAGAAATTTTTTATCTTAGTATTTATTATATCTGTTGTGTGTCACTTCTACATTTAAAGCGTTGTTAGCTACTGTCAAAATTTTGTTTTTTTTTTTTTATTGTGGCTAGGAACCACGGAACCGTCTTTTACGGGTAGATTTCTCGGAAGTTTTTGTTTTCTCCTTTGTATTTATATAGCTATATTTTATTAAAGGGTTGAGATATACAGAGGGTTGAGAGATACAGATATTGTTATGACGTAGAAACGACAGCCCATCAAGCTACTAAAATCTGTCAAATTTCTCTATTACATTTTAATTTTTTTAACTAAAGTATTAATGCTCAAGGTCGAGTGGGAATATATGACAGTGTAGGGTAGCTTGACCTGACGTCGTCCGTACATCGAACGACGGGAACAATTTGCAATAGACGGTCTTCTCATCTGATTACAATTTATTTATGCTCGTCACAAGGTTGTGTTATTACGAGCTATTAAAGCAGGTCAAGGAGGTTTTGGCCACTATCATCTGTGATTTTGAAAAAAGATACCCGCGATTAGAGACTATTAAGTGTTGACTTATCAGACCGATTTGCGATTATCGAAGAGTAATTTTGAATTCTTTTTTTTTTTTTGTAATTATAAACTTGCGCTTGACGGCAATCCCATCTAATGGTAAGCAGTGATGCAATCGTTGATGGTAAAGTGCGCTAGTTTATAAAGAGGATATTCACTCGAATAAACTGAGTGAATAGGAAGGAGGACGGCAGTGGAGCGAGGTGATGCAATGTTAAACCCAACAACACGACCAACGATGCTGCGCCAGAGGGGGATTGATCTGGAGACCCTCCATGAACAAAATCCCGACACAACGACATTTGGCGTATCGTATCCGGCACACATCGCAACACAACTGCTCAGCCCCGTCCTCCGCAAGGCTTCACCAGACATCATGCCGGAACATGACGAATCGCTTGGCGGCAAGACTTTGTCTGCTGGGTGGTAACTTCTGCCGGCAGCCGATGTTATGGCCTACCACCGAAAATTTTTATAACGTTTTATCGTTCGGTGAAAATCTGACTAAATACAATAAATAGGATTCTGGTTTGAAAAATACAAGAATCACAAGTATTTCCGCATATTTGCTATGCAGGTAACTATAGAAATAACTTTGTTTTTCAAAGGCTTTGTAGGAAGCTGTTCATAAGAAGTTTATTCAACTAGAGAACGTGGCCTAGTTGTTTTAGTTTTTATTATTTTATTTTAAAATGTGCTTTATGTTCTGTAATCGTCAGACCAGCTATCTTTATTACAGACCAAAAGTCGTTCCACCAAGTACCACAGCTTCACTAAACATTCCTCCACGGTTTTCCTCAATAAAGTGTGTCACTAATGAGACGACGCCCGCCCATCACTCATTAGTACCGTAGCACGCGACTGTACTATTTTATGTAGCTTTGTTCGCGACTGTACTGGCAAGATGTTACGTTTTGGGAGATATGTACGAGAAAGGACGTGGACTAGTGTAATGCATTGTCTTCATAATGAAGCCGACAACATCATCAGTAAAATCATTAGTTATTTAGTCACTAGACATTAGTTTCGTAGTACGCGACTGTACTATTTATGTAGCATTGTTCGCGATTGTACTGCCAAGATGTTAACATTTTTGGAGATACGAGAAAGGACATTGTGACATTCATTGTGTTCTTAATGTCACACCGGATAGAGTGACATACCGATCAGTAAAAACATTAGTCATTTAGGACATAGCAATCGTATTAATAGTACTCGACTGTACTATTTTATATAGCTTTGTTTGCGATTGTACTGCCAAGACGTTAACATTTACGTTTACGTTTTAAGGTTGTGAGATAAAAGTGACGTGAACTAAGTATGTACGTGAGTAATCGTGACGTCACTGTATCAGTTATATTTTGTCATGTTGTTAACACCACAACGATCCGGACGAACCGTTTCGCCACCTCCTTTATACTGCGTACATCGAGGGACTGGAACAGTTTGCCAGCAGTGGTGTTTCCGTCGGACTACAATTTGAGTGTCTTCAAGGCTAGAGTGAATAGGCTCTTAATAAACTAGTGCGCTTTACTATCAATGACTGCGTCACTGCTTACCATCAGGCGGGATTGCGGTCAAGCGCAAAAATATTCTTGTGCTTTGTTTGCTAGTATATGAAATATGAAAGTATCTCTCCGCCTACCATTACTTAACAATTCACAACTCATATTAATTGTTATCCCATAACTCCCATTTGAACATCACCGAACTGCGATGTAATTACGGAAGCAATGTATTAAATATTGTCAGTTCATTCATTGCGTTTTTTATATTGTTATATATTTTTTTTTCGATAATATGTAGCAATGGATTTTCATTAACCTTCGAAATGATAGTGTGTTATGCAAACAGGGTGCTGTTTGTATCGTAAATCACTTAATATTTAAAGCTTTTCACAACAGTTACTTCAGGACTCAAAAGAAAGAAAAAAAGTCCCAGCGATAGATTTAGTTCACTTCGTTCTCAAAGCCGTCGTAGCAGCGACTCAAAATTAATTATAACAAATATGCATAAACCATGTTTCGAAGTCAAATACGGTGCAGCAGGCTACACGACAAATCCGATGTAATCTGCCATGCTGCCATAAGCTACGCCGGTTGGCATTGGCATTTGTTGGCAAAGTACATCGAACGTCTCGGCTCCCGTTAGACAAGTAGATCGGGTAGGGCTTGTAGGAGAATTAATGTGGACGAATTTGTTTTAGGAAATGAATTTGTCTTGAGGGAATTTGGAGGAATTGATCGATTACTTAAAAAAAAAAGATAGGATATAGTAAATTATTGATAAAGATAAGGAATTATCTATAAAGAACCCTGCGTTTAGTGCTCATACACACGAGCGACACGCGTCAATGGCAAAATTCTAGATCATTCATCATCATTTCCGACCAAAGACGTCCGCAGCTGGACATAAGCCTCCCCCAAGGTGTGTTCCCACGACGCCTCCCGCATCTAGGGGTATACCGCGACCTTCACCAGGTCGTCGGTCTACCTTGTCGGGGGCCTACACACACTGAGTCTTCCGGTGCATGGTCGCGACTCGAGAACCCGTAGGCTATATTTATAATTATACATTATGCCGCAAATGAGCTCAAATGAGCACTGTGCTCATATACAGCGGCACAATTAGACAGCCGCAGACGCGTTTGCCTCTGCCTTTGTGGCGTGTGTACAATTGCACATGTACCTATACTGTTTCTATATATCGTGTACGCCTAAATAAAATGCCGATGACTATATATATAAAAACCGATAGATATATGTATAAAACCTAACTAGTGTTTGACCGCAATCGCGCCTGATGCCAAGCAGTCATGCAATCGTTGATGGTAAAGCGCGCTAGTTTATTAAGAACTTATCCAGTCTAGCCTTGAAGATACTTAAATTGTAATCCGACGGATACGCCGCCGCGGGAAAATTGTTCCAGTCCCTCGATGTACGAAGAGAAAGAAGAGGCGAAACGCTTCGTCCGGATCATAGTGGTGTCAACAACTTAAGGGTTGCAAGTCGCTGAGGGAAAGGAGATGAGGCAATTAGATCATACAATTCCCTCGTGCATTCGCCAAAATGCATTCTATAGAGCGGCAGCTTGTGCTTGTGCTTTGGAGACCGTTTTGAGACTTCATACACTACGTCAACATTTTTAAATGAGCAGTTAGACTGGTAAAGCGGACCCCAGACTCCAAAGCTGAAAAAGCTTTGGATTGGACTGGGATTAACGTTGAGATGATGATGATGACAATACTTATGGATATAAGATAAGCATACTGATGCTGATGGGCTGTCAAAACTGTGTACTTATTAAATATTATTTCATGCACAACTTTTGTGTTTTTGGAAATTTGTGTTGTTACAAACAATTTTAATACCGGTTTATATCAGTTTTGTTAACTAAAGTCATCATCTCAACATTAATCCCAGTCGCATCAGTAGCTTTTCAGCTTTGGAGTCTGGGGTAGGCTTTACCAGTCTAACTGCTGATTTTGGCTAAACTTCGATATTTTCCGTGAAGCGACTGCCGTCTAACCTTCACAACCCGAAGGCGATATCTAAGCATTGCAGTTAGACCAATTACACAAGTTTACAAAATTTTACTTTTTATTTATACCCCGAACCGAATGTATGTCAATATGTTAATCTACCTTCCCTAAACCGAAAAGTGTTAGCAGAAATATTTTATCACGTCGGAATTTTTTTCTGCAGTCAAATGTTTTTTTTAACTACCCGACGTGGTGGTGAGTGATATTTTATTGTTTATTCGTTCGCTTCAAACGACAGTTACTTTGCTTTGGATTAATTTAAAATGGCTAGCAGAAAGTGCAAACAAAGTTCTGACCGTTTTTGTTATGTTTGTGGACAGTTTATATTTTCAAAAAAGAGAAGACCTATTGTAGATTCGTTAAAAACTGCATATCTTCATTATTTTGGATTTCCTGTTGCAAATCAAGATAAAAAGTGGGTGCCTCACGTGTTTTGCGAAAGCTGTAGAATGAACATTAAACACGAGCTGTTGGTCGATCCAAATAACGTCACATTACCCCCTTTACACATCAAACTGGGGCTCATGAAAAACTTTGTAATGGCGCTTCGAGAAAAACAGTGATGCTTTCCAATATTTGCAAAAAATATTTCCAAACATTACAGAGGCAAAACTGAAGGAGGGTATATTTGTTGGTCCACAAATCCGTAAAATTACGAAAGATTCTCAGTTTGAAAACCTTTTATCGGTTAAAGAAAAGTCTGCTTGGAACTCATTTAAAATGCTTGTAGAACATTTTTTGGGAAATAAAAAAAGTGAAAATTATGAAGAAATTGTCAACAATTTATTGAAAAACTTTCGTTATATGGGAGTAAATGTCATTATGTCATGTCATTAAAGATTCACTTTCTACACTCTCATCTGATTTTTTTTTCCTGAAAACTTAGGAAGTATGAGTGACGAACAGGGTGAACGTTTCCACCAAGATTTAAGGACTTTCGAAGAACGACATCAAGGATTTTGGGATGAAAATATGTTAGGGGATTACTGTTGGTCTATCATAAGAAAAACTGATTCAAATAACTATAAAAAGAAAGCAAAAATTAGTCATTTTTAATTTATTTTTGTATTAATCCTAATATTTTTGTATTTCCCTTCAAGATAATAAATATTTTTTAAACCAGACGTGACAGAATTTTTTTATTATTTTTTCTGGATAGTTCTACCTGAACACAAAATAAAATAACAACTTTCAGCTGGGGTAAGAAAACCGTGTAAACTAATGTTATTAGATTTTTGAGGGCTCCAACAACCAGTAACGACTGCCACTAGATGTTCGTATGGCAACCGGGACCAACGGCTTAACGTGCTTTCCGCGGCACGACCAGAACATGCAAATATTCATATTCATACAAAGATTTGCTTTGTGCGGGGATCGAACTTATGCGCAACGGCCGCGTTCGCTACCCCTACGCCACGGAGGCTGTCAAACTAAAGTAATAACCCCAAAAAAAATATTTTAGCCCTAGTCTTTGTTATCTAGGTTATAAGTCTGGAGAGTTTTCGTCTGAAAAGTTTGACAGCCTGGGGATTGAATGACACATTTCAAAATGGAAGACTAATTATATTAGGGAATTCAGTTTTATGACGCGTCCATTTGGGTAAATGTGATAATTTTTGAAGTTAAACTGGGTTCGGTTTCGTTGACTAAAGTCAGTAAAAGTTCTATAAAAATATGGATTAAAACATATTCTCATCTTCTAGCTGTCTTCTTATAAGCAGATAATTATAATAATGCTGTACTTATTTATGATAAATCACATATGAAGCCGTACGGAGGACGGGTTTGAGCAGTTGTGCTGCGATGTGGGCCAGGTACGGTGCGCCAAATATTGTTGTGTCGGGAGTTTGGTCGTAGAGGGTCCCCAGATCAATCTCCCTCTGCCGAGGCATCGTTGGTCGTGTTGTTGAGTTTAAAATTGCATCAACTTGCTCAACTGCCGTCTTCCTTTTTTTTTTTAATTATTATAAACTAGCGCTTGACCGCAATCCCGCCTGATAGTAAGCAGTGATGCGATCGTTGATGGTAAAGCGCGCTAGTTTTTTAAGAGCCTATTCACTCAGAAAAACTGAGCGAATAGGAAGGAAGACGGCAATTGAGCGAGGTAATGCAATGTCAAACCCAACAACACGACCAACGATGCTGCGCCAAAGGGAGATTGATCCTTTCTGTTTCAGTTTTTTTTCTTAGTGAACAGGCTCCTAATAAACTAGCGCGCTTTACCATCAACGATTACATCAATCACTGTGTACCATCAGGTGGGATTACGGTCAAGCACTATTTTATAATTTAAAAAAAATACCTACATTTCGGTCTTCAGTAAATCTCTCTTCCTTTAAAAAGAAAGTAAAACATAAATGGTCCTTTGATAAGAAAACGAAGAAAGATAAAAGACAGAAAATACGTTTATTTTGGTAAACACGACGCAGAGAAAGAACACAAAAAAGAAGTGGGGGGAACATGGTTTTACATTCACGAAAAACGGTCATCTAAATCAAAAGTCAAAGCCACCGCTCAGCATAATACTCCGACTCACCGGATGATGGAACAATTTTTATATTAAATTCAAATTAATAGTGGTAGCCCTAGAGTTGAGCTAATAAATTAATCTAAACATCCTGAACTGGTGTTAGTTTCAAGCTCAAACACTTGCTGCAATCATGCCTTGGAGCTTAGTGGTTTTCTTAGCGCTTGGACGCAAAAAGACGTGGTTTGATTCTAACTCCTAAGATGACTCGAAATCTGACTTATTTTCGATTTTAAACATAGTTTTTGTGTTTATGAATTTTCGTGTCTGAGTACGAGACTTTTATCTATATTGTAAAGTTTTTTATCAGACTTCAAAAAAAGGAAGTTATCAATTCGACCCGTATGTATGTAATATGTCCAGAACTGCCCAGTTTTCGTATATGTTAGTCTATATCAGCGTCTGAACAAATATGCCAAATTTCAAAAGTGTATGTATGTATGTTTTTTTGTTTGTGCGCGCATATTTCCGGAACCACAAGTCCGTAATTCTTCTTTTGTAGTACTAGGTGTTGTTCAACTTAGGGAATATTACAAGTTTCATAGAAATGGGTTCAGTAGTTTTTGAGATAAGGATTTTTTTCGTATTGATGAGAACTTATTCTAACATGGGTTATGCCTGCCACTGTAATTGTCATGAGGTGAGAAAGTAATTTTCGAATTTCGACTAAGACAGTCGAAATTCGAAAGTCGGTGTCTAGAGGTTTCTGTTGCTTAGCTCGCCACCGACTTCTAGAGCCATGACAAAACTACAATTAATTTTTGCTTTTAAGTGTTTTTTGAAGTCTTCTTTAATATTATTATTTAATTAAAGTGTGTTTTCTTTGTGTGAAATAAACTTTTTTGACAACAGAATACCGGTATTTTAAATGGAGCAGCTGCCGATCTGACCTCCACAAAGTTACCGGATAACACGACACCCCTGGGCAAGGCAGTCTTTAATCCCATTTAAACACGAAAAAGGGGTAACTCAAGACAGTTACAAATCGCTTTTGACTTCCCAACAACGTAATCAAAAACAAAAACGATTTAAAATTAAAACAATCGTTAGCCCAAAATAACTCTATAGATAAAAATTTCCGCGGAAGGCCCCAAAAAGGGTTGACCCCAATTTAAGGGTTGTCCCCAGATAACCGGTTTGATAACATTAATCAAAGGACATAACTGTGGAGCTGTTGGGTTCCGCCGTCAATTTTCTGGTCAGTGCCCCCGTAATTTCAGTTTCCTTGGCAATTTTTCAGGTCAGGTGTTTGTTATAAACATTATCGAATTTCTTAAGGGCTTGAGGTTGGTGGGGAATAAATCTTCTCGTGGCTTGTGAAGATTGTGAAATGCAGTCAGGAGGTGTTGGGTGCAGAAGTGCGATTGTGAAGAGAAATGACTTCTTGAGTTATTGTACTAGAACCTAATGTTCATAGTCAGTATCAATCTTAATTGGTAAAAAAATATTTCTGATTTCCCAACATTTTGAGATAAGACTGCGCAGTCTTAGATCTTGAAAGTTTTAAAATACGAGAATTGGTCTTCAGGATTAACGCATGAGTCGTTTTATCCGAATATTCCCACGGGATTAGGGTTGTTGTGTGTGAAACCTTGGGGCTAGTTTTTCTTAAAATTGCTAACGAATGTTTCACTAACGTTATCTGGGTCAAATAAAAATTCCTTTCTTTTTGTTTTACTTTTGTATTCAATTGATTTTTATCAAGTAAGTACCGATAATATGATTATTATGCATCGCTATTAATTTATTAATAAGGTATTTGTGAATTTATGTCAGTATTGACGGGTTTAGTTCAATCGTTTATTTATGTATTTATAAAAACTCTTACCTCCAACTACCCTTACAGATCTGCGATCCAATACGATAGCGGGGCTTTACATACTAATCCTTAATCTAAATCTTATATAAATTTTTACTCTTTAAGTAAAAACTTAACCTACATTGAAGTTACATATGATATGTTGGTTGTCCATGAAATGTTTGCGAATTCACTCATGTTGCACCACAGTACATCAACTCTGTCATGAACTTCGGGTAGTGAATAGGCATGGCTCTAATAAGAGGACGTTTCACCAGCAGATTGGTTCTGGCCCTAGGCACAGCAAGCAAGGGCGAGCGTCGCCGCCTCCATACGTACCGATCTGGCACGCAACAGTTGTGCCGCAGTACTCCCGGGTTATGAGCTTCGCCAAGCAGTAGCTAGAGAACCGTGTACCATGATGATCAAACTGAGTTAATGCATACAGGTACAGACCAAAATTATAATGCCTAAAACATTACAAGGACAACCAAACTATTTAAATATGTCAAGATTCAATTTGAATTCAAACTGCCGCCTAAGAATTTCAATGACGGTTACACTCATTCATAAGCTGTAGGGGATCAAAATGCGATGAAAGGGACCCCAGTAATATTTCAAGAACTATAGGTACTTACATAAGTAAATTCTTTTGTAAGCATTCAATACACATTCAGTAAATTGTAGAAGACTACGGACGACAGTACGTTAAGCTACCCGAAACTGTCAAACTCAACCTTGACCCTTAATGCTTTAGCGATAAAGTTGAAAAAATAATAAAGAAATTAGACAGATTGCAGTAGCTTAATGTGCTGTCGTATGTACATGTAACTTCTATATAGAGAGTTTGTGCCGAAGTGTTATTATTATGTAGGACATTTATGGTTGCCGAGTTCCGCAGTTTCTCACTGTGACACTATTTGGCTAAAAATTATATCATATCTTAATCCAGCTCGTGGCCTAACCTTATGGCAAATTTTATCCAAATCGTCTGCCGTTTTAGCCTGAAAACGTAATAAACAAACAGCGGGGAATAAATATTTGAATGACTTACAACAGCTATTTTAAAGTGAAATTTTTATTACATCGTCTCAAACTTGTTAGTCTGTGTGTTGCATGTCGCGTGACGGTCGGCCGCGGGGTAGGGATAAAGGCCAATATGGCGGCACCTGTATTTGCAGCAGCTGACCGTGTAGTGTATACGACGTGTAGGTGTCATTTTTAGTTAAAAACGGTTAAAGTTCCACTTTTACTGTGGTTTCATAAAACCACATTTTTTTTTATAAATAAACACGCTTTGATTTGCTCCTGTATCGTGGATACAAACATTTAAAGTTACACACACATTGTACAGGGTCTGCCTGTTTGTAACATTAAGTTAAATGGTTGTGAGAGGAAACGTGACTCTGATATTCTGTTTAACAAAATTAACTATCATTTAATTCCTAGCAATAAATAATGGTGTGAAAATTGTACATTTGAATGTACATTTTTACACTTATACTAAATTCAAAGCGGACTGTGTAGTCACTATACTTACTTTTCATTCAAATGAGTCGGTAGTGTACTCCGCGGGTAGTGCAGAGTTTCCCAAACCGTTTACACTTCAGAATGAAAAATGATTATTTTACTGAATGGAATGTAAAATTTAAGCAGTTTGTTTGAATGGCTTACATTTTATTTTGAGTATATCTTGGTAATGGTAAAAGTTTTTATTTTTGTTTCGTTGCACTTTTTAGTGAAGATTTTTAGGTTTCCATTCTTTAATTATTTGGCAGTTGTACAGATTTCCTGGTTTTCAGACTGAACTAAACTTAAGTTCAATACATCTTTTTTCTTTCTCTTTCATTAAGAAAAGGACAGAAGACTAATATTAGTTTGTGAATAAAGAAATCGACGTCAGTAACTGTTATTATAAAAAAAAAAAAAACTAATAAATTAAGAACCATGATGAAAGAAAAGAAAGAAAGAAAAAATCTTTGTATGGGATACACATTGTTAGTATAAACAAACAACAATTTACAACTAATAAAAACAACATATTTGTTTCGAATTGACAGAACAAAAATACAAAAGAATGAACCAAAAAATGTGGCCAAAAAAAGCTCTAGCATGCTGTATTATGCATGGAATTTCATCACCACTCCTTACAAAATTGTAAAGGAAGACATTGTGAACAAACCGCCTCATTTTAGAACCAAAAATTCTAAGACATGTGAAATCTAGATATCCGCAGTGGGCCCGTGTGATTGATTAAACCTCTCTTGCTCTTACTGCGAAGGGTTGCCAGTGGAGGTTTGAGTCCCAGCACTGAGAACATTATTCAGATGTTGTGCTTATTAAGTTTCGATTTAACAGTTAAAACAGCCCTGTTAAGTGGAAATTGGATACTATAATTAATGAAAATGAGCATTATTTGGATGATCGCTTGATTCAGTTGCAATTTAACTCATTAAGCATCTGAATATCCGCATAAGTGAGATTAATGGATTGCGATGCAATTATCGTATGTCCTTGTTTGTTTATTGTAAGGTAATAAACGTTTTTTTTTGTTTTAAGTGAGAAATCACCAAATGACCTCTTCCGGTCTGACTGACTGGTCTCTTCTGGTCTGACTTTTACTGACTAAAACCCATTCGTGTTCCTTCACTTGCCTGTGCGCCAGGGACGCGGTTTTTTTAACCAACCCGCAGCCCTGGTCCAGGAGGCATCGGTATTTGTGGAGTCCGTCACGATGTGCTGACATCTCTTTGAGGCGCGCGTGAAACACAACGTGCCGTCGACTCGGGCCTGGTCCTTACCGGGCGGGCGAGCTGCCCATCGCTTGTCGTCCGCAAGCTTCCGCCTACGGTGGCCTATGTTTTAATTTTATCAAATTACCAGTTTTCCGCCTTCGGCTTCGCTCGCGTGGAATTCGGTTATATCGCGCTTTTTAGATTTCCCTCGGGAATATCTAATTATTCTGGGACAAAAGTAGCCTATTATTTAATCCCGACTTTAACTTTACGTCTGCAAAATTTCAAAGCAATCGGTTCAGCAGTTATGGCGTGAAAGCGGAACAAACAAACTCACTTTCCGATTTATAATATCAGTAAGGATATCAAATTACTTTCACGCCTATCCTTTTTCCTATAAACCAAGAGACAACGATGGGTACTACACGTATAATAAGAAATTAGATTAAGTTTGACAGATCAATAGGTATCGGGCAAGGACGAAGTGGAGAACTAAGGAAAATAATTCATTTTATTCTATCATGATTAGATCCATCATGTTGTTATGCTAAAAGGTCAAATATTTTATACATGGTGGTATTGATATATTTAAATGTAATAATACTAAATTTAATTTACTTTGTATGAACCTTCATTCCTAACTTAAGTACAAATATTTTGCGTAATTTTTGATATAAATCTATATTAATTTAATACCTGCCTTATTGAATAGATGTCTGTTAAATACTGGCTATTAATAGGGATGTTTCCTGGGTAAAAAAAAAAGATTCTATTTAGTCCGTCATTCAGATTATAGAACAATATTGGATACGTATATTTTGTTTTATCAAATAAATAAAAAATGACAAATATAAAAGGTGGCTGGTGACGTCACTGGTCGGTAAAAAGTGTAGCCTGCAGTGACGTCACACGAGTTTTCAACGCACTGTATCATCTACATTTTTTGTTTATATGAAAAAAGAAAAAATACGTGTCTACTATTTTTTGGAAATCTGACTGACGGACTAATTAGTTTTTTTTTAGTCAAATACCTTGTTTTAAAACAACTCAAAAAAGTACCTACTATACTATACAATAATATGTGCATAACGCATATATCCAATTACTAATTAGAATATTATGTTTATTTCTATTTTTTTATTTATTATAAATTAGTGCTTGATCGCAATGCCGCCTGAAGGTAAGCAGAGATGCAATTGTTGATAGTAAAGCGCGCTAGATTAATAAACCCATTCCATCCCTGGAGACTCTCCACGACCAAACTCCAGACACGACAACATTTGGCGCATCGTACTCGGCCCACATCGCTTGTAGTAGGATTTTTTAGTCACCGTCCAATTTTTTTCTAGGCATTACGTATCATTCAATAATAGCATTTTTGAGAAAAAAAAATGATACTTTTAATTTACATATTAAATCATTTTCTCGAAAGAATTATCCACTCTGCGTGGTCACTGATTTAAAACGATTGTGTTCAATGAACTTTGGCGGAGCGTGGGGCGGACTAGCCGTTGGCATGGCACGATATCAACAAACATCAACTTTTTATATTTTTTTTTTATCAAATTTTGATAACTTTGTGATGTGATATCTCAATATTTTTGTATTGAGTAATGCTAAAAGAGAAAACACGTATTCAATGATTTTAACCAAAGATTAATATATCGAAATTTGGACGGTTCCTAAAAACTCAACCTGGATATGTATATATTTAAAACATTATAATCTGTTCGCGTTAAGATTTGACAGTTAAAAAAACCTTTTTTCCAGTCTGTTCAACCAATTTTAACTTCTACTTCGTAGGCATAAGGATGATATTAAAAGCAAAAAAGTCGTTAAAAAACCAACTATTTACTGAAGCCACTATTTGTTGAACGGGCACCAAAAATGTTTCCTTTAATGTCTAATGTTATTTCAAAGGAGTATAGTTATGCGCAATGTGGAAGAAAATCGTGGTCACATTATAAATCTACGCTGGCACACTGTCGTACATTATTTGAGGGTCTAACATAGTAGGTACTTCATGCATTTTCGTTTGTATTGACTGTACAGTGAAAGTGTGACAATAATATACTTGCTTTTAATTACTTTTGTTAATTAATTTTTAAAACAATTACAAAAACAATAAAATTCAGGGTATTGGTTCTGTACAAACTACTTTCTTAATGTGCATTAATTGAGTTACTCATTACATGTTATTATTAAGTTCAATATTGAGAATCACTGGCCCCCAAAGGTGAGACGAAGTAATTTTGAATATTAAAGAGTTGTCGCGTTATTCATCTGTTTATTCATTGGTTAGTCTGCCGCCACGTCTGGGATGAATAACACGAAGTTGTGCTGTGTGCAAAGTTCACAGTTTTGTTTACAACTTCAACGAAATAAGATTGAGAATATTTTATAAAAAAATATTTTATATTCATAGTTTTGTTCGAAAGTAAATTTAAAAACTGTAGTTGTTTTTTTTTTGGTTCTCTTTTTTGTGTTGCGCTTTGATCAAGTGTAATGAATAAGTGAGTGTTGTCGATTTGATTTACGCTTTTACAGTGTAGACCAAAAGTCCATAGGCAATCTTACAAAGCAATAGCTTGACGTTTAATTTCCTTCTGGTTTCCATTAAAGACGTAACGGAAACTATCCACATATTAAATATATATTATTATATTATGTATATTGTCGTCAATAAATTACTGTAGTTCATAATTTCAACGTTACGATATGAGTCAAGATGACCTAGCGGTTAGTCATGTGCAGTTAGTTACGTGAATCAGTGAGCCGTGAGTTAAAATTTCATACAGTATAAGGACTTTTTGTAAGTAATGTCTCGAATGGAAGATATGGTACAGAATTATAATTAAGATTCAAACTCAGTCTTCGTTGATCGTAAACCGTGGCTTAGGATAAACAGGTAACAACAGCACATAAATACATTTACGCGAATTTTAGCAATGCAATGGTAAGAACTGGTCGCCTCTAAATGAAACTAAATAGGTATGAGGTTATTTCGCGTATTGCGGCAACAGTTCAGTAGTATGTGTTAACTGTGAAATGTTACTTGACATCACTTATACATGCACACGCACACGCACTGGCTGCACGCTCGTACAGTTCATAGCATTGTATTCATTAGCATGCCACTGGAGTTTTGAGTATTTACTAAAATTACCTACATAGTAGATAGGTTGTCAAAATCAATATCATAATTATTATCTATATAATTAATAATTTTCCGATCATTTTTATTATTAAAACCAAATGTATCCTGAATAATAATTCCATCGATTATTATAATAAAATATTGTTAGTGTTAGGTAAACATTTTTCGGAAAATCTTTGACGCTGTGTTATTTAAGGTATAGTGAATAAGATGACTGGACAACTGCCGAGTCATGTGGTATAAATTAAACATCGATCTACTAAAACGCAGAATGTTTGAATCTTGAATGACACTTCTTCATTAGTTCCATTTTGTAACTAGAGTTTAAATAATCTCAAGCAAAACAAATTGAAAGTACCAACCTAAGTATTAATTTTATACTACATAGCCGCAGTCTTTCCGTATTTAAATACGAATTACCGGATCGAAATATCAAAGGTTTTCCTTCCCCCGTTCTATTCAAAGAAATTATACGTTTTAATGAAACGTTAGCTAGAAATTATAATTTACGAGAATACATTAAAAATAAAAATAAATAGATTGGATTAAAAGGTATTTGTACGGTTTTACGCGATGCTTTTAATGGAGTCTGAAATAGTTTTATAGGAATCGTTAAAACCGGTCAACTGTGATTAAAACAGTTTTTATTTTCATTCTTTTTATTGAGCTGTGGTGCGTGTCTAAATGGCGTAGGTATTTGTAACAGCGTCGTTAATACCAAAGAGATTTAAGATAAATAGAGTGGGCAATGTGTCAAAATCGCATAGAAAAACTGTGATCCCATGGCCCAGTTCCGCCATCTAGTACAATATAGCAAAATTAGATCGACCATTGGAGACATCAAATAGTAAAACTGAAATAAGTTTACATAAAATATATTCAGCTATTGCGCGGTAGGTGGCCAGTGTGGTCTATGTTGCCAGATCCGATTTAATACCCTAGTATAGTTCAAATCGGGTAAATAAATATGGAAAAGTAAACAAATTAAGTGAAACTTGTCTTGTACAGAGATCAAAAACTGTTTTAGAATTTTATTAGCTACTATTCATTTTCCGTGACACCGTCTATTGGCATTTTAGATGTGTTATGCTTACGAATTATTTTAATACTCAGTTTATTGCGATTTTTTACTATAATAGACTTTTTAGGCCATAAAGCGCATTTTGTTTTGAAATTTTTGTTTGCATTTCGTTTTTACCAAAATGATTCTTTTCTACACGTTTGTTTGCAAATATTTTTAAATGGCAATGCAAAAAACTGTGGTAGGGCTTGTATCATTTCGATATAAAATTATCGATAATATTCAAAGAAGTTACTACGACGATGTTTATTCGTATTATGATAGCTTGAAACAAAAAATTACGTAGCAGAAAAATTATAGATATGTTCAATGTTTACAAGTTTCTATTTATATAAATCTTTTAATATAACGGGCGTTAAAGTTTAAATTTACCGATTAATACTGAAAATCTAAATAATTGTTTATTTTTTCATTTTTAATTAACACATTTAATCAATATAGTTACCAGTATTATGTATACATTGCTGCCTTCTAATAGGAAAGTCGTTTATACCTTTGCGATAGAATTCTGAGGATCTAGATTGCACAAACTGTGTGAAAGCAGAACTGTCTAATGTGTGAATTAATTGTCCAAATCACGACGAAAATGGTAGTCTGCTGGAGCAAGATCTGGCGAACTAGTTCCGTACCATTCATAATTATCCTTTAAAATGGGAGCCTTCAATATTTATTTTATTTTTAATTTGAATATATAACCAAATATTCTGTGAACCTTTTAAGCGTCTATCTGTTTCTGTTATTAATATGGAGCAAAAAATCATGTTTGTTGTATGGGAAAATATTTTATTTAAAATAAATAATATTTTATTTTTTTTATTTTTAGCGCTTGTCATAGCGGCAACAGAAAAACTAACATAATTTCTAGAAATTTCAACTGTCTAGCTATTACGGTTCACGAGATACAGCCTGGTGACAGAGGGACAGACGAATAGTGAAGTCCCATGAATAGGGTTCGTTTTACCTTTTAGGTACGGAATCTTAAAAATCACAAAGTAGCTTGCAATCATTGTAAGAATGTATCAGTGTAAAATCAGTGTAAAATATGTACGTACCTACATATTTTATAAATATATTTCATTATAAATAAGTTATCTAATTTATGTACTTATCCACTTAACCATAAATATTATCCCAATTTTTACGACTAAGTGGAAAAGTTCTGAAATTAAAAACTTACTAATTCATTACTAGTACAAGGTACCGATCCTTTTTTTTTTAATTTGATCGACAAATCTTCTTTCTTTAAAAAGTAGATATCTTCACTTTTAAAATGCTTTGAGCATAATTTCGACGAAGTAGACGGAAGCCAATTTTCTTCTCTACGGTCTATCTGGACAAATCGTATACACTTTTCCCGTACAACATAATTTTTATTCGAAAACCTAAAATAACATAAAACCTATTCAATTTTGTTCATTAATATTAAGATCATGTTCAAATAGAGTTACTAATAAATAAACTTGAAATATAGTAATATTTTAAGTTTATTTAGCTATATTTTAAATGTCAATAAAATATAGCTATATGTTTTCAACTTAATAAGTATTATCGATAACTAAATCGATAAACAACATTACTACATCTCTATGTACATGAAAATAGTAAAACTATTCAACAATAGAGGTCGCTTATTACAATAATAAAAAAGTTTCTAGAACTATTTAAGAATTTTTTAAAATTTTAATTACAGACTAAATATAAATAATTCATACAAAAACATTCCGTAGTTAGGTCCAGTCATTTTACCATAACGAGATGTACAGTAACGCAAAGCGCAACAGGGCATATTTCCTTAGAAAATGTTTATTCTTGGTGGACACATGTTACGTCTTGACGCGGACACTAGACTGAGCGACTTTTAACCAAGTCGACAAAAGTATTGGCTTACAATTTTGTTCGTGATGTCCTGTCTATTGTAAATATAATTTTAATGTCTTTGGTTAATACTAATTTTTGAAACTGAATCGTTTATTGTGGTTTTTATGTTTTGTATTTTTGAACTTGCATACCGAAACGTATTTATCTTCCCTGCGGCAACACAGTTGTAAAAATACACTTTCCATATATTGTCTTATTAGGCACGTAATTCGAAGCGCAACAAATCGTGTGTTGGAAATATTCTTAACTACAACTCGTTTAGTTAACGACAACCTGTCGGCGATATTTTGACACGGCTCCAAAGTGTCGCCCGAAACCAATCGCTAATTGCATTGACTTCCCTAATTCCCGTCTCACCTAGTGATGACACGTCAACTAATACTTATTATTTATTTTCCAGTGTTCTAAATGCGGCAGCGGCAGCGCAAAGGCAAATTAAACTGTGAAAAAGATCATACGGACAGCATGGCGGCGGCGAATGCGCGCCAAAACCCGCGTCACCGGCAGCGCCATCTGTTAACGGCCGGCGATAACCACTTTCGTAGTTTGAATCATTCGAACCGTTCGAAATAGTCATTTGTGAGTTAACTGTGACAATCGACAGTGCGGGGTCGTAATGTGATATAATAATATTATATATTTTAGTGTTGTGTTGTGTTTGTGTGTTACGATGTCTGAGGAGAGATCGCGGCGGTTGTCGCAGATCTTCGACCCTCTGGCTCGGTTTACGGACCTCAGCGGTGCTGGCCACTCGGCTAGTACCCCGAACAGTCCCCGGCTATTGCCGAGGAGGTCGCGAGATCCGCCGCCCCCGCCACCTAGGTGAGTTATAATTGCTTAAAAAAACTTTTAAAATTCTTGTTTGTTTTATTAAACTTTTACGATAGTCATAAATTAACTCACATACAATATTTGTGTGAGTTTGCTATCACCATTTTCTGAATCATCACGTATCTCTAATTTCTTTTACCCCACAACTTTGGTGAACATAAGCCGAAAAAATTTTTGATGAACAAGTCTCTATCTCCTAGATGGCTTTGAAGTACTAAAAATGTTTCATGAGTCACTCTTAACACCACTTTTAATATCGAAAAACAGTCAATTAGGTACATACGATAGGGGCAAACCTTTTAACGGTGACGCTTTCATGACTAATGTTTATTTTCTGTCAACTGATTACGTTTGTAACACCATAGCACTCTATTTCTGTCTGGTACACTCGTGCGCAGATTGGAGGTACAAAAGGCTTCGTGTATGTAATTTTAACTGGAGTAGGTTGCTTTTCCTTTTCCGTAACCTTTTGTGTCATGTATAATTAATTTAAATAGCGAGCGAATTTTTCACGATGACGTTTTGTGGAAAAAGAGAAATTGGTACGTCGTCATATATTTTTAGTTGACCCAACAGCTGTTTTGTTTAATAAGTAGATGCCTTTGAAAAAAGATTCACTATTTTCATATTTTGTAACAGTCCATTTCAGTTTCTGGCAGTATGTTTCATTTAGCAATTTTGTATTTTTATTTTACTGGATATCATTATTTTGTATTATGCCGTCGAATAATTAATTAAATGTACTTTGTACATACCTAACACTCACTAAACAATTTAATGTTAAAAACTTATCCAAGCCATAGCTTAATCTTATTGGTTAAATCCTTAGGCTTGTTCTACACTGCATTGTTATAATTACAAAACTACATGACTAAATTCAAGTATCGATTTCGATCAAACTAATTCAAAATGGCTGCCGATAATGTCAATAAAGCATGGAATTAGTAATTATTACGTAAATCTTAGAATAATGTTGTTATCGATTGTTGGCCTGTTAATTAGTGTCTCAATAAAGTTACAAAATAATTACCTTAATAGAAACAGTTAAGTTATTTCAAATACAAATAAAGCCCTCAAGGTAATTGTAGGCGTTATGTATACTGGTTCTGTAATCAGGATTGAATATTAAAGTTCCATTTGCAAATTGTCCTGTTTTGACATTGGTGTCTGTGTATTAATCTATACTAATTTATATTATACTTATTATACTAATATATAAAGCTGAAGAGTTTGTTTGTTTGTTTGTTTGAACGAGCTAATCTCATTAACTACTGGTCCGATTTAAAAGTTCTTTTTGCGTTGGATAGCCCATTTATCTAGGAAGGCTTTAGGGTATATAACATCACGCTGCGACCAATTGGAGCGGAGCATATAACAAAAAAAAACATATCGACACCTACGCGGGTGATACCGCGCGGCGCAGCTAGTTTACTATAAAGAGTGGCGGTAACAAAAGATGATTACCCCTAGGACACGATATATAATTATATATACAATATTAACAACTATAATATAGAACATTATTTTTTGTTCATGCGCAAACTGAAACACGTGTCCAATATTTTTAAGTAAAGAATCTATGTACCTACAAAATTTGAAAAAGATATCATGAAATACCACAAAGTTATGAGCTTGTTATCTTACTTGGTTGTCCCAACAAAAATATGGTTCACGCTCCGTTTGGACGGGCGAACCAGGTGCCATCAGCTGTGGCGTCAGCTGAGCGTGGACAATGGCACGCGTAAGCTGCGTAACGCGCCCAGTAAACATACTGTAATAAATTTCTAAATGTATTTGTGAAAAAATATAACATGGTGTAAAAATGTATTGGAATCGATTTAGTTGCTTATTCTGAACATATTCAGGTCTCACATAAACAAAAAAAAAAAAACGAGTGTGCTTATGACCACACGACTGAAGTGAAACTTCTTTCGCACCATCTGTATGTATATATATATATATATATATATATATATATATATATATATATATATATATGTGTACAATATATACATGTATACACATATACATATATTAATTTTCTATAAATATTTAAATTTATTTCATGGTTTGGGGGGGGGGTAGTTTCGTGGGAATATTAAGGGGTGAGGGGGGGGGGGGACTAAGGGAGGGGGGGATACAGGAGGGACTGTGAAGTAGGCGGTACCAAATTTTATGTTAACTGACCCCCTTAATGGTTGTCAGTCAACATAAAATTTAATGTATATTGTTAAGTGTAAATAAATAAATAAATAAGTGTAACCGTGTCTCAAAATAAAAAAAAAAATTAAAAAAATATTTTTGCATAGATCTTCATCTTTTATTGAAAAAAAAAAAAACTCGTAGACCTTGTAGTACCAAGCTCGCGCCACGGGCGCCTCTGTGCTTATATCCCCCACTTAACTTCCGTTCGCCTTGCCCGATCATTTTTCGTAACGCTTTCGCCAGCTTACTCCCCAAGTCAAGCGTGCCTAAAGAAGTTTCACTTCAAAAACGTATATAACTTTTAAAGTAAGAATATCATCATCAACATCATCAGCCTCTACTCGTCCACAACTGGACATAGGCCTCCTCCATGGCACGCCAACAAGCTCAATCCTGAGCAGTTCTCCGCCAGTCACTACCAGCCACCTTCTTGATGTCGTCGCTCCATCTCGCTCAAGGGCGTCCTACACTACGTTTGCCGAGACGCGGTCTCCACTCGAGGACTCGTTTACCCCAACGGTTGTCGGTCCTGCGGCATATGCGACCAGCCCTTTGCCACTTCAGCTTGCTAATCCTCACAGCTATGTCGGTATAATATCAGTCTGTCTCCAAGGGATGCGCGCTTTACTTGTGGCTACCAAATAAGCACAGAAGCTCGTGGTGTATTTGTGTGTGTTATGCGTTGACGCTGCTAGTCTTCAACCAAACATCCACAGCGTGTTTGTATACTTTGTTACCACAAATAATGCGTGTATTCACACTTCTTGATAGATATGCCACTTATGGATTAAACACATTTGAAGTTGCAGCACGATTTTATGGCTGCTTTAAATTTTCTCGATTAACTTTGACAATCGACAAGGTTTTTCACAATGCTTGAGCAAGAAAATCTCTAACCTCTAGTCTAATAGTCTTTTACTGTAATCTTTACACCATAAACAAATTTACTCCAAAAAATGCTTCACAAAAAGATACTTTGCAAACTCGAACCTACGCCAAGTTATTGTAGCAACTGAAGGTATTGTGTATCGATACTGAATCGCTTTGAATGGCCATCAGTGTTGCAATAAAATAAATACGTCTACATATCGTAAACAAAGTGGCCATCCAACCCATTTAATAAAAGAAAGTCGATGTAGTCAAACCGTTTACAATTCAAGAACCGTTGTACCAATTTTACTGATCTTTGATTTGTCAGATTTGTCTTCGCTCTGAAAAGTAGAACACATAAAGAAACGTTGAAAAAATTCACGAAAAATATAATAAATTATGAAGATGATTCATTTTCTCATAGTTTTAAATGTTTTGATAATGAGGCAGCACCATGGCCAGCTACAGTTTTAAATCAGAAGAATTTCTTTAGAGATATTTTTTGTCATTCAATTTAATTGCATTCAGTGTGGCGATTAGGCAATCACATTAATTGAATCCACGTATTCTACATGATTTTATTTTACGTATTTTAAACATACACAATGATTAAAAGAATTAATGACAGTTAACATTCTAGTCGTATATTTCGTTTTATTATTTAACAATCATAATTATCTGTCTAGTTATTTTCCAGTTCTAGTTTTTTTAGTAAGTTTGTTAAATGGGCTCTGTTGTATGTTATTTTATACTTCAGTTTATTATTGCATCTACAGCTTCCTAATTGGAGTGAAATAGGCCGCAAAATGTCTGTAACCATCTAAAAATAGTCAATTTCATACTTCATACCAAGCTTTCCAAAAAGTTCCCACATAAAGAGTTGTATCAATTCAAAAACACCGAACTGAGCTGAAAGTCGGTTATCATTCCTATTAAGTGAATTCCATCAATTTAGTTGATCTCATCAGATAATCCAGCTCGTTTCAGCCCTTGCTAATTAATCATTCAATATTAATAATACCTCATTTGTTAGTATTAATCCTATGGAGCGAGTCCCAACCTCGCTCAAGTATTTATAGTGGGGGTGAAATATTGTGCATTTAAATTAATGAGCTCTGTCGAATATTTATGATACGTTCTGCATATTTTTGGTTGAAGATTGGTTATGTGATCAGCATAAAGTGTTGATGTAACGTTTGGACTGCCCGTTAGATTTTTTTTTTTTTTTATTTAACTTTTTAAATTACTGCTTCACTACTATACCGCCTGATGCAATCGTTGATGGTAAAGCGCAAATTAGTTTATTATGAGAACATTCACTCTAGCCTTGATGGCACGGAAAAGGGTTCTTGGGTTTTTACATCAGAAAAAAATCTTATTAACTGGCCGAGCTTTGGAATTAGGGCCCCAGATCTCTCTCCGGTCGTATCGAATCGCTGTTTCATCAGAGTAATAGACTGATGGACGAGTGAGTTAACCTGTGTCTGCGTACACACTTATAATATCTCTCGTATAACCTGTGTCTGCGTACACACTTATAATATCTCTTGTATGACGCTTATGGCTAAAAATTACGAAGGGCACGGTAAGCAACAGGTCTCACTGTCATTCGTAGATCTTTGGAAGCAATGAAATTAAATGAAATCGTTTATTATGCAAGTAGGATCACTGATCACTTTAATACGTCATAACAGTAATTTTGGGTAGTCAGAACCCCAGCAGTCTAATTATCAGTCTCTCCAAGGAATATCGTGTTATCCACTAAGGGGTTGAAGACATCAGATAGGTAGTCATTGTATGCAAAATACCAGTATTCAGTAACATCCCGCTAGAAAATGGCTAGCAGACTGTGCCATGTGTAATTCTGTGGCTGGGATTGTAAACAGCCGTTAACTTAAGGCTGTATACAATTCCAGCCATTGCTTTGTTATATTGTTTTTGTATCCGTGAATATTCATTTGAATTTAATCTAAGATTAATAGAAGTCATTGATGGCTGTTAGTGTGGTGCACCCATGCTGGTTTTACTTCATATTTTTGCTATTGCGTAAGGAAGTTTCAATGTTGGCAATGTTTCAGTGTCAAACAGACAAATATATGTCAGTAATGTTTGTAATCTAGCAAAGCAGTAGCACTGGTACAAAAAAAAACTTCAACGAAAAAAAAAAATCTAAACGTAATTACAATTTTTATTGTTAAAACGGGACGAATTCTGTAATGTGTCTGTAACCAGCTCACAGCGAAAACTTAGGTAAAGTAAGCGTCTGCGGCTGCCGGCAGAATTTACCACCTACCTACGAGACAGTCTTGCTGCCAAGCGGTTCGTCGTGTTCCAGCATGATGTCTGATGAAGCCACACCAAGTACCGAGGACGTGTCTGATTAGTTCTGTTGCGATGTGCGCCTGGTACGATGCGCCAAGTGTTATTGTGTCGGGAGTTTGGTCGTGGAGGGTCTCCAGATCAATCTCCCTCTGGCGCAGCATCGTTGGTCGTGTTGTTGAGTTTAACTGTCATCTTCATTCCAATTCACTCAGTTTTTTTTTCTTAGTGAATAGGCTCTTAACAAACTAGCGCGCTTTACCAGCAACGATTGCTTCACTGCTTACCATCAGGCGGGATTGGAATCAAGCACTAGTTTATACTTAATTATATACAAAAAAAAAAAACCTAACGTTATTGATACTATTGACAGCTCAAGTCACCCAACTTTTTACAGTGTGATTTTTATAAGATCAATCGGCAGTTCTTGCATTCTGTCTTATAGATGACTTCTTTGAAGATCTTCACATACACTAATCTAATATGTTGTATTGTCAACTAGCCAGATTCTGTCTTATAGATGACTTCTTTGAAGATCTTCACATACACTAATCTAATATGTTGTATTGTCAACTAGCCAGCTTGCCAGAAAATGTTGTTCCCATAATAAACCGTAACATTTTTATCACTAACCTAAACCTTTAATTCTCCAGGCCAATTGCTCATTCCTCCCGCCTGGACCCGCTGGAGTACGAGCTGGGGCCGGCAGATGTGGGGTCTATCAATTGGCAGGAGCGGTGTCTGGAGCTGCAGCTAGAATTGCACCGCAGCAGGCACCAGGCCACCAGGGTCCGCGATATGCTGAGAGATAAGGTAGGGTTAGATTCTAGTACAATCTTTTTACAGCTTTTTATTATCATTTAAAAGCTAAGACTGATTATTATAAGTCATAAGAAAATATTTCTTAGCTTACCCCCATAAAAATTAATTATTGTGCTTTTATAAACTTGCCCCATCAAATCAAAATCAAAAGATATTTATTCAATTTAGACTGAGAATCAGCACTTTTTGAACGACTAAATTACATTACAGTCCCCTAAAAAAGTCGCATTCTAGGCTAGTGCTTTCACCAGGGCTTTAAAATGCAGTTTTATTAGGTAGAATTTGTGAAAATAGGGTAGTTGGCTAAAAAAAAAACTAATTAGTCCGTCAGTCAGATTTCCAAAAAAATACTAGAAACTTATTTTTTCTTTTTTCAAATAAACAAAAAATGAAGACGACGAGTTTTCAACGCACTGTGTGTTGAAAACTCGTGTGAAGTCACTGAAGGCTACACTTTTTAGTGAGCGGTGACGTCACCAGCCACCACTCCTGAGTTTTGATGCCTTTTATATTTGTCAATTTTTATTGATTTGGTAAAACAAACTATACGTATCCAATATTTTTCTATAATCTGAATGACGGACTAAATAGAATTATTTATTTTACCCAGGAAACATCTCTATTGTCATCATCAACCTTTTTATCGTCCCACTGGGCACAGGTCTCCTCTCATACAGAGAAGGATTGAGCGTAATCACCATGCTTGCTTAATGCGGGTTGGCAATTTCAGACGCAAAGTCCAGGTTTCCTCAAGATGTTTTCCTTCACCTTCAGTCATAGGTGTCCAAGATAAACTTAGAAAGTACATATAACTTTAGAAAAGTTACATTGGTACTTGCCTGACCTGGAATTGAACCCGCGCACTCATACTTGAGAGGCTGGTGTTTTAACCACCAGTCCACCACGACTTTTTATCTCTATTGTAATCTTCATAAATTCTAACGCGATCTCAATAGCCCCAGAACTATTATGCTATTTCCAAATGCGAGCAACCCTATCGAAGTTCACATTAAACAATTTTTTGAATCAGAATCTGATCGGCACCCTAATCGCGTAACACACTATTACTATTAGTTGGAATCATTTTGAAGGTTATTGCTATTCCATTGCTCCCTATGTTTGAAAATGTGTCTGCTCTACAAAGTAAATAATGCAATGAATGTAGTTGAAATGTCATTCATTTTTTATCCGACTTCAAAAAAGGAGTAGGTTCTCAATTTGTCGGGATCTTTTTTTAGGGTTCCGTAGCCAAATGGCAAAAAACAATAGATTCGTCATGTCTGTCTGTCCGTCTGTCCGTCCGTATGTCACAGCCATTTTTTTCCGAAACTATACTGATGATATATAAAGAGCTATACTGTTGAAACTTGGTAGATATTCTGTGAACGGCATTTAGATTTTGATGCAAATATAAATATATATAAGACCCATAAGGATAATAAAGGTTAGGTAAACACATGGCCAAATATAATATAAAATTTTACGTAATCATCATAGCACCAATACAAATGAATTTTGAAATAATCTTTTTTTCCCGCGAATTAATTCCAACTTCCCCGAAATTTGGTAATTTTTAAAAAAGTGACAACACCGGTATTATTATGAGCGAATAGTGATGCGACCACGTGCCGCGTGCCCTGCCGCCCGCCGTCCGCGGAAGGGTGCTTAACGCACATTTATTAAGTTACCACTTTTTGCGAAATAATATTTATTTTTTTAGGGGGATTTTTTTTTAAGTTTAGCGCGGTTTTGTATCCATTAGTAGAATCAGTTATCGATACCTAACAACAACTTCACGGGTCGGACAGGGTTTTCTTAACATACTGTAGGTATATATTGGGGGCTCCCCATGCTTAGAACTGAAACTCATTTTTTTTTTCATCAAACCCTATGGATAGGTCTTCAAAAATGATATCGAGGTTTCTAAAATATTTTTTTTCTAAACAGTATAGTTTGCGTGACAGACGCTTCCAAAGTGGAAAAAAGTTGGTCCCCCCCTCTTACTTCTAAAATAAGAAAATGAAAAATCTGAAAAACATATGATGTGCATTACTATAAAAACTACCAACGAAAATTGTTTTGAACGAGATCTAGTAAGCAGTTTGTTTTTAAAACCTCGTAAATCGTAAACCACTTAATTGTTATTTGTATGAAAGATTACGCGGTAAATTAATACAACATAGGTTCAATAAACGTTATTTACTTTTATGTTGAATGGTCTGTAGTGAATTAATGCGCAAGATGAAAGTAGTTCACACAGAATCGACTGGTAATTTTTTTGGCCGGGTTCGATCCCCGGCCAGATCATGATGGAAAACGATCTTTTCCTGATTGGCCTGGGTCCTGGATGTTTATCTATATATGTATCTATTATGAATATAGTATCGTTAAGTTAGTATCCCATAACACAAGACTCAAACTTACTTTGAGGCTAGCTTAATCTGTGTTATGTGTCCGTATATATTTATTTATAGATGTCCACTGCTGGACAAAGGCCTACCCCAGGCTTTCATTGCATTGGTTGGGGCTTGCCATAATCCCCACGCTAGACAGGCAGGTTGGGGATCGCAGTAATTTGATATTCCATAAGTGAAGCGCTGCTGCCCGCTTCCCTGAGAGTTCCCTTAGTCACCTCTTACGACACCCACGGGAGGATATGGGTTGGTACTATTCTAAGCCCGGTACCACACGGGGCTTACTGAGGTTACTTTTCACATGTAAATTATTGTTACTCTTCTGCTGCACAGTCTAAACAAATAAAAATGACTGAAGTACCTCTCAAGAGAACGTTACACGTTTGCGACTAAGTGCATCTACAGATTTGTGATGTGACAACAATTTTCTTCTACAATTCCTTCCTCGGTGGTAGGCCATAACATCTGCCGCCGGCAGAAGTTACCACCCACCAGACAAAGCTATGCCGCCAAGCGATTTGTCGTGTTCCGGCATGATGTCTGGTGAAGCCGTACGGAGGACGGGTCTGAGCAGTTCTCGGTGGTGGGCCATAACATCGGCCGCCGGCAGAAGTTACGACCCACCAGACAAAGCCTTGCCGCCAAGCGATTTGTCGTGTTCCGGCATGATGTCTGGTGAAGCCGTACGGAGGACAGGTCTGAGCAGTTCTCGGTGGTAGGCCATAACATCGGCCGCCGGCAGAAGTTACCACCCACCAGACAAAGCTTTGCCGCCAAGCGATTTGTCGTGTTCCGGCATGATGTCTGGTGAAGCCGTACGGAGGACGGGTCTGAGCAGTTGTGTTGCGATGTGTGCCGGGTACGATGCGCCTAATGTTGTTGTGTTGGGAGTTTGGTCGTGGAGGGTCTTCAGATCAATCTCCCTTTGGCGCAGCATCGTTGGTCGTGTTGTTGGGTTTAACATTGCATCACCTCGCTCCACTGCCGTGTTCCTTCCTATTCGCTCAGTTTTTCTGAGTGAATAGGCTCTTAATAAACTAGCGCGCTTTACCATCAACGATCGCATCACTGCTTACCATCAGGCGGGATTGCGGTCAAGCGCTAGTTTATAATTATTAAAAAAAAAAAAAAAACAAGCATAATAGGGTATTTGACTAAAAAAACTAAATAGTCCGTCAGTCAGATTTCCAAAAAATACTAGACGTATTTTTTGTTTTATCAATACAATAAAAACGGACAAATATAAAAGGCATCAAAGGTCAGGAGTGGTGGCTGGTGACGTCACTGGTCGCTAAAAAGTGTAGCGTGTAGTGACGTCACACGAGTTTTCAACGCACTGTGTCGTCTTATTTTTTTTTTTATATGAAAAAAGAAAAAATACGTGTCTAGTATTTTTGGAAATCTGACTGACGGACTAATTAATTTTTTTTAGTCAAATACCCTATTAATGTAATAATAATAAAAAAGCAAGCGCTGGCCACCGGTAACTTGGACCCTGTTCCCGATACCGGTGGCTACTATTTTTGTATTTTTAAATGTTTTTTCTTTTAGTATAATATACATTAAATATTTAAAAATATAAATCATATGAAATGAAGGGAAAAACAAATACTTTTATGTAGTAGCGACTTAAAGGATAATGTGGATATTGATAGGGAGCGCAGGTCGCTGGCTGTCCATTGGAACATGCTGGCCCGCAGGTTTGTGCGCTGTTTTAAATCTGTTTTAAGGCATTCTGCCAGTCGTTTTACACGTGCAGCCTGTGGACCACGTATACCCAGCGTGCATACAGCGACCTGCGCGTACAGTATAATAACGCATTCAGGGTGCTCTTGGGGTTGCCGTGGCGCTGTAGCGCGTCAGGGATGTTCGCGGAGGCGAGGGTCGACGAAACGTTTTGCTTCCATGATGGCGCGGTTGCGCTCCTCCTCCAATGGCATCCTGAATGTGTTTTCGGATCGGTGGGACTCGCCCCTCTTACGCAGGTAGATGGGAGTCCAGACCCACTTTAGTTAATTTACTACTAACATTAGGCTAAGCTTTACTTGTACTAACACTATATGAATATTTATGTTTTTTTAATCCGAAATAAAAATTTTGAATTAAATTAAATAATAAAATATAGGGTATATTACTTATTCTAACATCCAACATTCGAGGCGGGGTGTTTGTTGGTGTGCATTAATTCTGGGACATGCTCCTAATAAACGCGAAATTTCGCAAGTGTTTTATTTATTTTATTTTTACATTTTAAAGGAAACTTACAGCTAGCATATAGAAATATACAGTACAGGTAGAAGATAATTAGTGAAACAAGGCCAATTAAAAGTTTCCACGGACAATATTAGCTTAGAGAAATAAATATTTTTGTATTTGGTTCTTTCGTTTGGACAAGTTTTTGACATTTCTTTGTCGCTGAAGTGAGACTGCGATTAGATAATTAACGTTTTAACGAGAATTGACCTTTTGGTATTTTATAATATGGTAGAATAGTAATGATTGTCCACAAGATCCCACAAAGGTAGCCAATTAGTTCCAATTTTCCATTCAAATCACAACTATCCCCTATGAACTGGCGAAATGGACCAATATATTCTAATTCCCTCCCCGTAATTAATATCCAGTTAACAAGGAGATATCGATGACGTCATCACGGTGACATCGACTCGTGTCACTATACGTCACAATTACGCGGTACATGGTAATGTGTGTATTGATGTACCTATAGACAGGTTGTGAATGTACATTTGTCGATTACAGATTACATTGGAGATGGATGTATTGACGATGTTTGGTGGTTTATATGGCGCATTTGTAGTAGGAACTGAGGAGGGGTTGCTTCTGTTCACACGACCTGATAAGCAACCATATCAGATCCAAAGATATAAAAAATAACAACGAAAAACAGTTTTATATAACCTCTCGTTTTGCATTACTTTAAATTCGAACCCGATGATTCTCGACACGAAGTAATAATGAAATAAGAAAGTTTTGTTTTCTTATTTTCGGTTATCAGCATGTGTGGAACACGTATATTAAAACGCGGCCCGTGTGATACCAGCCCGTAATTGCTCTTTTACACACACATAAAAACGAGTCCTTTGATATGATTACATGAATTGCGCACGCGCACCTTCACCGCTGCCATCGCCCTGCAGTATCTCGAAACTCCGTGTCGTAATTTAATTTGATTATTTACATCTTTCATAACAATCTTTTGATTTTTTTTAACAGCACCTTGTAGAAATAGTATAGTTGGTTAGAAAAACCTGTTTGGTATGTATTCATGTAGCCTAGTAGCATTTCTGTTTTCAGAAAATAAATACTACCTACATTATGGATGCAATATAACAGGATCTTAGGTGGTCATTATTTTCTAGGCTTTGAAAGCAGAAGTTATACCTTATTCTAAGCGAATCAGAAAAAAAAAATGAATATGATTCGGTTTCTCATATTTTTTTTTTTTTAATATAAGGCGGTACGGCGGATAGCGTGTTTTAAATAAGAAGAAATGACTACGTACATATACCCTGCCCATTAAGTTAACCGGCTATTAATATCTGTCTTAGAGTGTAAGCACATATTCCAGATTACTAAACTTTTGACATTGTATTACTTTTAGAACACAGCGTATTAAACAAAATCTATAAACTGCCTTATCTTATTAAATTATCTTATTTATGGCTTCTTACATACATCAGAATACCGTACATGTATCATTATTGTGTATTACTTTAATTAATAGTTCCATCTGTCAAATGTGGTAAACCATTTAAACCATTTTTAGGGTTCCGTAGCTTAATGGCAAAGACGGAACCCTTATAGATTCGTCATGTCTGTCTGTCCGTCTGTCCGTCTGTACGTCCGTATGTCACAGCCATTTTTTTCCGAAACTATAAGAGCTATACTGTTGAAACTTGGTAGGTAGATCTATTCTATGAACCGCATTAAGATTTATATGCAAAAATAAAAAATAATAATAAATATTGGGGGCTCCCCATACTTAGAACTGAAACTCAAAAAAATTTTTTTTTCATCCAAACATACGTGTGGGTATCTATGGATAGGTCTTCAAAAATGATATCGAGGTTTCTAAAATATTTTTTTTTCTAAACTGAATAGTTTGCGTCACAGACACTTCCAAAGTGGAAAGTGGTTTTTTTAATACCTCGTAAATCGTAAACCGCTCATTACCGCGTAATCTTTCATACAAATAACTTAAATCCTTTAATATCATAAATCAGTGGTACGGAACCCTTTGTGCGTGAGTCCGACACGCACTTGGCCGGTTTTTTTCATTTACCATAGGTAACTAAAACAAAACACAACAGCAAAACAAACATGCTGCCACAGATCAACAATATACCCAAGTATCACCAGCATCCCAGAGAAGTTAGCCCGTCATCTGTTCTTTATAGCCTACAGATTTAATTTGGTGGGACGTTACTCACGAACCCCTGAGTTTTTCTGTTCTGCTGAGTATCCGAACGAGGAGTTTATGATAGATGGCTGATACATTTTTCATTGGTCCACTGGATATTTTTTGGAATTCGAATGTTTTTTTTTTAGAGTGGGATACGTGGAGTGGGTGTCTTTTATGTGTTGAAAATGGAAAAGAAAAATGCACGTTTTAAATTTATTGATGTAATATTACATTTTAAAATGTTCTCTACATAATTAAGTGTCTCCTGAACCAATCTTACCAAGGGTACATATTATCCAGTAGCTGGGTTGTGTATGTCAGATAGGCAGTGACTTCATGTAAAATAGAGGTATTCTGCTGACAAGCCGACCCGAACATACATAGTTGGCTAGGCAGATAATTATTATTGAAGCATGATTAAGCCGAAATCAGTCGCTACGCGTTTTGTTCCATTTTGCTATTTCTTCACCAACTTAACACTTGAAGTGAAATCTCTGAACACGAAAAAAAAAAAAGAACTGGGAAAATTAATTACTTATGAAAGAAGCAGATCAACTGAATGTCCTATATAACGTGGTCGGTTTTGTGTGAAAGTGGAATTAAACAATAATGAACCTTCACCCGAGTAAATAAAAGCGTTTCAGAAAATGTTTTTTTTAATGTGGGATTGCGGTTAAGCACTACTTTATAACTAGTGCTTAACCACAATCCCGCCTAATGATAAGCAGTGATGCATTCGTTGATGGTAAAGCGTGCTAGTTTATTAAGAGCCTATTCACTCTAGTCTTGAAGATACTTAAATTGCAGTCCGACAAAACATCGCCGCTGGCAATTGTTTCAGTCCCTCTATGTATGTTTGACAAACTTTTTAATAGGTACTATAGATTTTTCTCGTCAAACAAAAAACCTATTTTATGACATTTATAGTACTGAATTGTTTCTTTACATGCCTTATGTTCTGTGTGTCATATGTTACAGCCTCAAACTCACCTTATCTAAATCCCTTTGTCACATTCCATTTACCTTCCCAGACGACCAATGTTCCTATTGAAATACATACATCTACCTACAGAAACTCCCCTAGTAATGCCAAGCTCACATCGGCCCAGTGACTTGTAAACAGTCCTTCATACGTCACTGGCCATGGTATGAAATGCCATAAAATCAGTCGGCTATGAGAGCCGATATGGACGTGAAACAAGGGGGGATTTACACCGACGTCTATAACCGTATGTATCAATGTGAAACTTCCTTAGGGCTAGTTTAGACACAATTCAAAAAATAAAACCATGTGACAATTCCAATTTGCCCTTTTTTGTATTTTGTGCTTTTTTGCGTCTTATTTACTGCAAATATTCGTATTTTTATTGTAATAAAAAATACTATTGTAAATGATACCTAGTTTGTTGTTTGGTCATCACATAATGTTAAAACCAATTTCAACAATGGCAAAAATTCCGAGGTGAATGTTGGCTGCGCTGTGTAGTTGATAACAATCATCCCAAAAAGGCAACAAGTTCATTTTGTAAATATTGTGATAAAAATGTCTATTTCTTCTAATTGCTTAATATCTTTCCCGATATTGACGAATTACCTCGTCACCTCATAATTATAGCTTGCCTATAAAGTCGTGAAAATGAATGTTTCTGAAACTAAACATTTTAAAAGTAGGGCAACACTAAATCTTAGTAAGTACAAGTACATCGAATGTCATCGGCAGTCACCGATTTGTTTTGTGACTTGTTATTTATTGAAATTTGTATAATTTTTCAATTCTATTTAAACAAAACATCGAACAAATGTGTTAAATATGAGAAAAACAAACCAGAGTAGAGCTCGAGAATTTTTTTATTATGCTTGAACAGTTGTTAAACCAGCTATGTAATTATGTTACTGTTTGTTTTTATCTACTAGAAGTTTCAAATTTCCTATGTAAACGTTTTTGAGACTAAAATGAGGATTGTTTACATTGCGCATTTATAGGTTAGATTGAAAATATAAGTAGACCATATTGTTATGCTAATAGCACAGTGTTGATACTTTAGGTGATTTAATTTACCACTGCTGTTAAAAATGAATTATATTATGTTCGGAATTAAAATTAGTGCTATACATCTTCTGATAGAAAGCGTATTATTATTTTTAAAATTTCTGAAAAATGTGCGAGTGAAGCTTATATCAAGATATAGATGATTCAGTTATTTGCCTAAATCAGATGATGAAAGCAATTATTATGTTTTGGAATACTTTCATTGGTAAAAACACTTTAAAATATAATAATAAATATGTATATATTTTTTTGTTTTACTCATTTTATTTAAACGCCAGAGACCATAGATTTGTGTTTTCATTTAAACCAGTTGTGCTTCTAGTACAAAATAATGTGCTAGTATCAAAATGATTTCAGACAAGTCAACAGGGTTGCTATATGCACGACCGCAGCGCCCTCATTTATTTTCACGACTTTAAAGACAGACTATACATCTAAGGGTCTTCAAGTCTCATGTAGATAAATGCCTGATTTGTTGAAATTACATATGCACAGAGGCAATGTAATTTCTATTAATTACTTAATTTAAAAGTTGAAAATCTAATAAAGAAATCTGACAGATTTAATGAACGCGGAGTAAAGAAATAATCAGTGTGATTTTTTTTTGGCGAAAAAGGTTAAGAAGGCTGTTACGAAATCTAGCATTGTGTAAATTATTTAATATTTTTTGAAATGTTTATTTATTTAAGAAGTTATAGCGTTGGTGGGGAGTGAATAAGGACTCAGTTATCACGATTACAGTTTAATGGTCCAGAAACACAGGCTTAACACAATAACACAAACAATAACTTATAATTTGGTGACAATTTACTACTTTAAAGCGCGAGCGGTTAGCGCGCGCGCACCTGTTTACCGCCATGTCATCACTATCTCTTTCTCTCTATGCCTCTCACGTATGGCATAGACAGCGCGCTATCGGGTTGCCACGCTATACACTCCCCCTCGAGTTCCAGAGAACGTCCTCGCTCTTGAACTCGCACAAAGGAAAACTTAAGAGCTAACACTAAATCTAAGGCTTAACATACAGGACAAACATGCTTTCGAGGACGCCCTCTCTGACGTTTAGGCATCACGGGACGAGGAGGCGAACACTCTCTACTGTGGAACCGCGTAAGATCCGACACATGATACTTGCACAATATGTTTTCAGTGTTATCTAAACTTGCAATTACGTAGGCTGTAGGGCTAACTCTTTTTACTATGACGTAGGGACCATCTTTCTTTGGAACAAACTTAGCTATTATGATCTTTGCAGCACTGCTAAGAACATGTGTCTTCAAAAGAACCTGATTTCCGACTTCAAAGACTTCGGCAGGGGTTTTGGCCTTGTCAGCACATTCCTTGCGTCGATCCTGCTGTGTCTCAACTCTTTCCCTGACAGCGGTAAAAGAGTTAACAAAACTTTTCAAATATGGTGTTATTTGAGGTACGAAATTGTCCTTTTCGAGTATCGAACGAATGTCGTGTTGAACGTCGACTGGTGAGCGAAGTTCTCTAACAAACATTAGATATGCTGGAGATACACCAGTAGTCTGACAAACAGCTGAATTCATGGCGAACCTTATCGCAGGAAGGTGATGTGGCCATGACGAATGATCTGTTTCAACTAAACGTGACAGCTGAAATTTTAAATCCCTATTTTTACGCTCAGCTGGATTAGCTGACGGATGATACAAAGGTAACAATTCTTGAGTAATGCCTAAAATGAACATGCATTGTTGCATGACGGCGGACACGAACTGGACGCCATTGTCTGACACAATGCGTCGAGGAAGTCCATAGCGCAGAAAATACTCCTCAATTAGAGTACGTGCGCACATCTCAGAAGTTGCCTCCTTCAGAGCATATAATTCAGTCCAACGAGTTGCTGTATCTTCTACCAAGAGTACCCAACGTTCCCCATTGTCACCAATGGGAAGCGGACCAAACAGGTCAATTGCTAACACTTCTCCTCTTTGCCACGTTGGGCGCTTCTCCTCTTTGTCTGTAACAGCCCAGGTGGCTTCTTGTTTGAGGACTTATATCGTTGACAAGTCGCACATGTTTTGACATACTCTGCTATAGCTCTGTACATACCTGGAATGTAAAACCCTTGAGCGACTCGATTATACGTTCTATCGACCCCATGATGACCGCCTAGATCGGAGTCATGACATTCTTTTAGAATTTCCAGGCGCAGTGAAACCGGAACAACCAGCTGTGCCTCTTCTGTATCGACATCGGGATTATACCTGTATAGGACACCAAGTTGCATGAAATACCCTCTTTCTGACCACCGCTTAGCGCCTATAGACTGAGCGTCGGATGTATCTTCCAATTCACTAATGATTTTTTTTAGTTCAAGGTCATCGAGCTGCGCGCGTCGTAGATCTGAAGCACTCCTGGCAGGTAAGTCCACGACAACAGAACAAACACCGCATTGATCCTTATTATCCTCTTTACAGGTTGGGCGACTGAGCGCATCAGCTATAATATTAGCCTTTCCAGGCGTATATTGAAACTGAATGTTAAAGCACTGCAGCTTTAAAGCCCAACGAACGTGTCTACCGGACGGCGACTTTAAGGTAAGAAGCCACTTTAGAGGCTGATGATCGCTGCCTATTACCACCTCATGACCTTCGATATAACCCCTGAATCGTTCAACAGCCCAAATGACAGCGAGAGCTTCACGCTCTGTAGTACTGTAATTTCGTTCAGCTGGAATGAGAAGACGGCTGGCATATTCTATAGGACGTTCATCTTTACCTTCACCTTGTAGTAGGACCGCCCCAATGGCGTAATTGCTGGCATGGATAAGAATCGGTGCCGTATCAATGGTACTCATGAAAGTTTGCCGTTTTGTTGATTGAATAAGCTCGTCTATCAAAGGCATGGGATAGACATCGGTCTTAGTAACCGCATTGAGCTTTCTATAATCTACACAGAAACGTACCTTTCCATTTTTCTTTGGAACGAGAAGCGCCGGAGAAGCCCACGCGGACTCACATTCCTCTACAATATCATCAGCCAACATCTTGTCCAACTCACTCCGCATGACCTCTTTCTTAGCAGGGTTTAACCTATATGGAGGGACAGCAATGGGGGGGTGGTCGCCGGTATCAATTATATGTTCGGCAAAAGAAGTCGCTTCTCCCCCTGGCTGGAAGATATCCTCATTTGAGACAAGGAGCTGTGCCAGAACTTCGCGTTGACTATCGTTAAGGGAGGTCGCCTCGTCATCCCGGAGCACTTCTACAGCGGCACACGAAGACACAAGTGACACTCCTTCAAACTGTATTTCGTATTTTTGCTCATCACTTTCAGCAAAATGCCAGCTGCTGTTACCAAAATTAAAAACAAGATTGAAGATAGTAAGAAAGTCTATGCCTAACAAACTCTCATTATTGTTTGCTTCAGGAAAAATAATAAATTTAATGGCTCTAGTTTTATGTTGGAGTGTCACCTGTACCTCCGCGGTAAGTACATTCATCTCCCTATTAACACCATCCGCTAACTTAACAATTTGTGTTGACGGCAATAACTGGTGTCCTAGCCTGAATAGGAGAGCGTAGAGCGTATGGCCGGCAATACAAGTCTTAGCTGCAGAATCAACTAAAGCCGTACCACAAAACCCTAGAATGCTTATATTTAATATGGGGCGGCGAAAAGATGTACAGTCATTAACATTATTGACATACTCACAACTATTATAACAATTATAATCATAAAAACTAGGCGAACTTGTGTTTACATTAACAACATTACTGTTACAAAAATCCCCTACGGCAAGTGTAGGGTTACCTTGCGTCGACATTGGCACTAACGGGTTGACTAACGACGACTGCGGCGCGGCGACGGGGGCAGGGACGGCGCTGGCGGCCGAGCCATGCCGGCGACACCTACGGTCGCGCGCTCGCGGCGATGCGCGGGAAACTGACGTACTTAGTACCCCGTCATTCGACGAAATGTTCAAGGAATAGAATGATGACTGGCCTCGTGGTGAACAGTTTTTACACTTTGATTTGATTACGTTCGCGGCACCACAACCGTAGCTCACTTTCTGAACTTTCCTTATTGACGCTTTTATCACACTTATCACTAACACGTTTAAGCTTCTCACACGTTTCTTTGCTGTGTCCTAATCGCTTGCAATACGAACAAAACGGCTTCTTTGACTTGGCGACGAGACCGCCGCTGGCGCCAGCGGGTGACTCGGTCGACAACACGCGGCCTGCGGTACTCGACGTGTTGGCGTCTGTAGGTATATACCGCGACGATGACGATGAAACATTACGCGACGTGGAGTGTTTGCTGTTATTACTATCATATACTTCTTTTACAGAATCTTCGACCTGTCGACACTTGTAAAGCAACTCGTCGAAACTATTCACGCAGTCTCTCGTCACGCGTTTTCTAATGCGCGTATTGAGTAGTCCGTACGCCATATTAATTGAACCTTCTCTGAAAGGTCGTCCTTTGGGAATTTAGCTAATATTGCACGTACCTTAGCAATAAACAAATCTGTGTTTTCGTCTTCATTGTGTATGAGGCTGAACAGTTTTCGGTAAAGGCGATGTGGCGGGTCCTGTTCACCGAAGGCGCACTTTATGCGGGTGACGGCTTCCGACCACGTACTGGTTGATTGCTTGACACCTTGCCACCATATTGCAGCAGGTCCTTCCAATAACATCGAAAAGCCGCGGAGAGCATTTACGTCAGATACATTTACGCAGTCTTTGTAGGTAATTACGGCGTCCATAAAATTATCTAACGACTCGTCCGCGCGTCCGCCATAACGCGACGTACATTTCGCGAAGTTTCCATTCGCGTCAAAAACATACGATGCTTGTTGTGCTTCAGAGACGTTATGCGGCGTCGATGAACGTATTTCTCGGATCAGCTGCTGGCAAAATTCGTTCTGAGTTTGTTGTATTGACGTTATAAAGCTTGCGAGGGTTTCTTGAGACATTGTTACATTCGCGGCGCCATTGGAGTCCGATTTTTCTTCTGACCGCGTTTTTGGCATTTTGGCTACTAAAAACACGGGCCAAACAGGAAAAACACACTCGTAGGTTCGGTAAAGTCCCCTACGTCCACTTTTATTGTGATCGTTGTAAGTTATTTCGCGAACTGCGTAATACACGACACGAAATACCTACACACGTTGGGCAGCCACTTATAGCGTTGGTGGGGAGTGAATAAGGACTCAGTTATCACGATTACAGTTTAATGGTCCAGAAACACAGGCTTAACACAATAACACAAACAATAACTTATAATTTGGTGACAATTTACTACTTTAAAGCGCGAGCGGTTAGCGCGCGCGCACCTGTTTACCGCCATGTCATCACTATCTCTTTCTCTCTATGCCTCTCACGTATGGCATAGACAGCGCGCTATCGGGTTGCCACGCTATAAAGTTTATACAATGTTATTTTTTATTTATACCTATTTTTTATTGAAACCTGAATATAGTTTGTTCAGAAAAGATAATCTGGGACAAACTATCCAGTTAGGAATGTCCAACTTCGAGAAAGAGGTCAATCGTTGAATCCAACTCGGTTGGGCTGCTTTCGGGAAGCTACGTAGAATCTTCTCGTCCGAAATACCGCAATTTCTCAAGACGAAAGTCTTCGACCAGTGTGTGTTACCAGTGATGACTTATGGATTTGAGACGTGGTCGCTAACAATGGGCCTTGTAAGAAGGCTCAAAGTCACTCAAAGGGCAATCAATGGAGAGGGCTATGCTTGGGGTTTCACTGCGCGATCGAATCAGGAATGAGGAGATCCGCAGAAGAACGAGAGTAACCGACATAGCCCGAAGAATTGCAACACTAAAGTGGCAGTGGGCTGGACACATTGCCTGTAGGACCGATGCCCGATGGGGCCGACGGGTTTTCGAGTGGCGACCACGCACCGGAAGGCGTAGCGTGGGTAGGCCCCCGACAAGGTGGACCGACGACCTAGTGAAGGTCGCGGGAAGCCGCTGGATGTGGGAGGCGCAGGACCGGTCGTCGTGGAGAACCTTGGGGGAGGCCTATGTCCAGCAGTGGACGTTTTCGGCTGAAATGATGATGATGATGATGAAGATAATTACTGAATAGAAACCAATCATTTTTGCACCATGTTAATTTTTTTTCCTAAATACATTTAGTAATTGTTGCAGTGTGGTTACCGAGCGCACAACTCAGTTGACGGTAGATCATAGTACTAGGTGCATAAGTAGAGATAGGACATCCTCTCCCGCGCCACGCCGCTACGTTGACCGTGCGTTGGCGGTGCGTTGACCATATTTTTGTAGGGACAACAAGGTGAGATAACATTGCTCATAACATTGTGGTTTTTCATGAAATCTTTTTGAAATTTTGTACATAATTTCTTTACTTAAAAATAATAGACACGTTTTCGGGTGTCGCAAAAATAGCGTTGTATACATAAACATCCACATTGATCCCAATGTGTGTTGCATTATGATTCGGTTATGATATTCGCCTATCTGAACATGCCTTTACATTGTACCAATACACTGCGCCATTTATGAAATCACTAAGCCTGGATAAAAAGCGCCGATACCCTGGATTTTTGTCATAACTCCCGGGCAAATTAGTTTTTTACCGGAATTTTGTTCGAAAGTAACGAGTAGCCGATATGACGGGCTTTGTAATGTTTTTGTTTTGTTTTAACATCGTATCCACGACAAATATGAAGTCTGTATAGAATATTTTGAATATGTATTTGCTTTTATATGTTAAACTTTTACAGTGTCTATGGATATGTATTGTCATAAAAATATGATATGTGCATTTTCAATTCCAAATAGCAACCGACGAATAACAGTTGACATAATAGCGTTTTGCTATATTATTAAATAATACTGAAAATGGTATTTCACGTAAGAATGTAGTATTTCATTTCTGGTACGTCCTTTGCTTCCTTTGTTTTGCACAAAAATTAATTCTAAATATGCCAGTAATTCCAAAAATTATTTAATCATTATTTTAATAGCATTTCAAAAGTCGTTTCCAAACTTGACTACCGAATTTTTCGTAACAGATGTCGCAAAGAACCAATTTGCATTTAGTTCTCCCGAGGAAAACAAACAATTATTTGCAATAAAATGACAATCAAACAATTCTAATTTGTTAGGCGACTTGTAAACTTATGGACTTCAGACTCGAAAGTTTTAATTAAGTAAAGGGAATTTCAGTAAACGACGTTTCAGCCAATTTGTGAAAGTTTTAACGACTGTCAACACTGAACGGCGCGGGGCCGATTTAAGTCGACGGTGATCGATTTAGAAGTGGCAACATTGAAAAAATGGCGCCCGGAGTCACTGTGACGTAATCGGAAATGGTTTTGGATTTAAAATATCGGACTACGTAAGTACAAAGTAGGACGGAGGAAATTGTGAATCTCGGCTGAATTTTTAATGTTATTTATAATTTTAAATTACCAAGAATATTTATAGAGCAAATTTTCCGCTCTAAGAAGAGATGGCCAGACGAATAAGCTTACGTAAAGGCCAGAGAGGCTAAGACGGTTACCGTAAAGGTTGGGTTGAGATAGTTCTAGAAAAATATGCCTGAGATGATTTAGGGGAGGATAATACTAACCAGTGGGTCAGTGCAGGTCAAGTAAAATAACAATATGAGAAAGAGGCATTCTTTTAGGCTAAGCTTATAGCAGGTGTTTTCAACCGTTCTCTGTGTGTTTTATGATATCTCCAGAGACCTGATTTAGCCGAACTCGACTAGCTTTCTATCATGATGTATACGCCATTCTTCTGTACATAAGTACTATGTATGTGACATACATACTGACTGAATTCTACATACATTTTTGGAACGAATTTGATGATGTCACTGATTGCTTTAGATTTGCAATAAGGCCCGGTAGATGGAGCTGTTAATACAAGTCAATGTCTATAGCCAGTCGCCAGTCGCCAGTCGACAGTCGCCAGTCGTCAGTCGCCAGTCGCCAGTCGCCAGTCGCCAGTCGCAAGTCGCAAGTCTCAAGTCCAACGGACTCAAACGGTTTGATTTTGTCCCTGGACTTAAAACGGCGACGAACAGTGGGCAGCTCGATGCGCGGTAAGGACCAGACCCGGATGGACGACGCGTTGTGCTTCACGCGCGCCTCAAAGAGATGTCAGCACATCGTGACGGGGTCTACGAAGACCGATGACTCCTGAGTCAGTGTTGCGGCTTGGCTATAAAAGAAACCGTAACCCTGGCACACAGGCAAGTGAAGAAACACGGGCGGCGCAGAGCGGCAGCGGTCATTTGATTTCCTATCCAGTACAAAAAAAGGACAACTAATTTTGTTCACAACTAAAAATCCTATTGGTCGCAGTGCCATGTTATGTAAAACCTTTCTAAATTTTATTAGCCTATCCAACGTAAAAAAATTTGAATAAATCTTTCATGAGTTCGTTTGTTTAAACACGCTAATCTCTTCAGCTTTATATATTAGTATAGATTTTTCTTTCATTGATACTTTAATTTATTCAAAGAAACCAAAAACATACAATTTCGCTTATTTATACTCAAACGTGTTCCATCGTCGAAGTCTCCCAAAACACTTCTAAAATTTCAGTTTTCAACCGAACTGGTACAGAACTTCCACTTCAGTCCTAGATAAGTTCTCACCTAGCAAAACCTATCCTTCACTTTAAATCTGATACCGGTTTAAGATCCCGGAACACGGTGCATACTTGTCGGGAATGTTGGCAAATCCCGGGAGTGTTCGCAGCAAGAAACTGCCATGCATCTTGACAGTGCATAGTTTATCGTGAGGGCACTTAGTGTGAGGAAATATTTTGTCGTACGCTTTTGGATGACGTTGTTTTATTTTTTGGTAAAGTTTTGTAATGGTTATATATATGTTGGCGGTGTACTGTAGAGATTTTGGCTCCAATCGAATGAATTTTAGTGTTCCTAATGTTTGAAGAATAAAGATTAAGACATTAATCGCTAATTGAGCATTGCCTGAAGAAGTACCAGTCTATCGTTACCTAAAAGAAGGCAATATTAAAAAAATTAACTTTCAAAATGTGCATAGTAACAAAAGTGAATTTCTTACCCTTATGTTGTTGACACCGCAAAGATCCGGACAAAACGTATCGCCACGTCTTTTATACCGTGTACGTCGTGGGACTGTGAGAATTTGTCTGCCGCGGTCTTTCCATCTGATTAAAATTTAAGTGTCTTCCAGGCTAGAGCGAATAGGCTCTTCATAGACTGGTGTGCTTTTCAATCAACGATTGCATCACAGCTTTCCACTACCACTTACCACCGTTTAAAAAGAACTTCTTATTTATGTAAATAAGAGTTTTCTCTTGTGGACAATTCGTGAGGCGATACAATGTTTAACAAATCGTATGCTGTGCGCCTATGCACGTACCGGGAATGTAGAGTAGTGAAAGACAGATGCTGCATATTCAGAAATAATATTCATGAATGCACTACTTTACAATCTTTAAGAGGGGACTGTATCTTTTATCTGTATCTTATCTTTTTTGTCAAAAACTTATCACATTTGTCTAATAGTCGTCAGAACATCGCTGCAAATTTGGGTTATTATTGGGATTTTGAAATATCATATTTCTTTTATTAATTACTAGTGACCCGCCCCGGCTTCCCACGTGGAAAAATAATATAGGTACCTAAGCCTTCCTTAAGAAACGGTGGCCCATCAATAAAAATAATGTCTACTATGCCGCCCATCAGCCAATATCTGACTCTGCAAGATACATCGACCTTATTGTCCATGGATAGCCAGTTCCACCACCTTCAAACAGACTGAAAGCCTACCGGGGTAGCAAGTTTGTTCGAAATAATGGTCCACCGCTCCGGCCTACTCCTTTCGCCGTTTAGGCAGAGAAACACTCAAGTAGCAGGCGGCCGGCACGGGCGCGAGCGGCACGTGGATTTTTTCTGGTGTTTAGTTTTGAATAAATCATGGTATCTCCTGAATGAAACAACCAATTCCAATAATTCAAAAAGAAATCTGCTGCTACTGAAATTACCTTTGATATGAAGTAATTTATTTGGATAAGGATTAATAATAAGGAACAAATAGTGGGCTCTGATTTCGACTGGCATTTTAATTAACTTTTCAAACAAAAAAGATTAATGTTTATCTTCTTCCCTTTTCATAATGAAATAGTAATATAACAGTCTAAAAATCATACTATGGTAATATTAAGATGCACTGATCATAAATTTAGTTTAGATTGTTGGCAAGGGAATCAGCTTCATTGGCTTACCAAAATAAGTCTTTAAAATGATACAAGAAGTTGGGTTGTATCCTAAAAAATAATTTAATGTCCACCAGATAGATTTATAAAAAATATTGAACACGCATTTTTTATTTTTTCTTTTATTTAAATACTTAGGAAGATATATTGATTGGAAATGTCGCATGACGTCACGCCGTGCTACAAAATATACGACGGCGTGACGTAATTAGCCCCCACTCCGTAACATTAACCCTAGATCCAAGACCCAGGCCAATCAGGAAAGGATCGTTTTTCCATTATGACCTGGCGGGGTATCGAACCCGGGGCCTCCACGTCGCAGGCAAGCGTGTTGACCGCTGCGATACGGAGGACGTCAAACTGCATTTTTTTTTTCATTTGGGTGGGTGCACAGTACTGGGCCAGTACTGATGTTGCCATGCTGGTTTTTCAATACATAGGTTCCTTATGAGTCTATTTTTGAATTGCTAATACCAGTGAAGGAAAAAAGACTACGAGAAATATAATCGCAAATATTTCATTTTTTTTTAAATCTTTATTTAAAAGACCTTTGTCAGATATGACTATCCCCTCTTAATCAATGCTCATTTCTCCTTTCTATAAGAAGGCGACATTGATTTGAAGTGGGCCAAAATGCAGGTATCATTTAAAACTTCTTTTGAGTTTCCGCACTTTTGCGTCTTAGGGGACCTAAGAGGAAAAATCAAGTCATAGTTGCAATAAAGGGAAAGAGAAGGCGATTCTCCCACGATTTCGTTGAAATAAAAAGAATTGGTTTTTAAAAAAACTTTCTCAGGCTATTTAATCTTTATCATAGTCTTTTCAACCGAAAGACGCCGCTGGGCGTAGGTCTCCCATCCCCAAAAACCTCCACTTCGACCGGATACAATCGTAATGGACGTAGCCCGAAAAATTGCCAATGTTGAGTGGCAGTAGTGACATCGTTCCCAGAACAGATAGGTATTAAGTATATTAAAATTAGAAGCCAAATATTACAAGAAAAAAAAAAAAAAACGAGTGTGCTTATGACCACACGACTGAAGTGAAAGTTCTTTCGCTCCATCTGTACATATACATGTGTGTGTGTAATATACAGTATGTTACGAAAACCCTGTCCGACCCATAAGGATAATAGAGGTTAGGTAAACACATGACCAAATATAATATAAAATTTTACGTATTCATCATAGTACCAATACAAATGAATTTTGAAATAATCTTTTTTTCCAACGAATTAATTCCAATTTCCCCGAAATTTGGTAATTTTTAAAAAGTGACAACACCGGTATTATTATGAGCGAATAGCGATGCGACCACGTGCCGCGTGTCCTGCCGCCCGCCCCCCGCGGTCGGCAGGCGAAGGGTGGTCAACGCACATTTAATAAGTTACCTCCTTTTGCGAAATAATATTTATTTTTTTTAGGGGGATTTTTTTTTAAGTAAAGCCCGGTTTTGTATGCATTAGTAGAATCAGTTATCGATACCTAACAACACCTTCACGGGTCGGACAGGGTTTTCGTAACATACTGTATACATGTATACACATATACAAATTATACATATATTAATTTTCTATAAATATTTAAATTTATTTCATGGTTTCATTGGTATATTAATATTTTTGCATAGATCTTCTATTTTTATTGAAAAAAAAAAAAAACCGTTGTAGACCTTGTAGTACCAAGCTCTCGCCACGGGCGCCTCTGTGCTTATATCCCCCACTTAACTTCCGTTCGCCTTGCCCGATCACTTTTCGTAACGCTTAAGTCACGCGTTCGCCAGCTTACTCCCCAAGTCAAGCGTGCGTAAAGAAGTTTCACTTAAAAAAAAAACGCCAAATCTTATTTGATTTCCGAACTTTGTCCGCCTCTGTGCCCAAATCGCTCTGTGCTCTGTGCAAATCTCCACAGAGTAATTCATCACGTCTCTCTCCGGTCCCGATAAATCAATCCACTAACTGTTGCCGGGTAAAACAGATATTTTACGTAAAAGACGATGACCATATTCCTATGTATTGCTTGTCTCGTTTGATTTATTGGGCACTGTATGAGGAATGTGTGATGAGAGGTTTTGTTGTAGATAAACAAGATGGGTGGGATGTTTGAAATATAGGGATTTTGATTTTCCGGATGAGCTGATAAGTAACATTCTCCTTTCCCCTTTATTACAAAATAAGTTACCGATTATTTTGTTACCAACGGAATATTGCCGTTGGTGCAAATTATTATTAGGCAATATAAAACTCCTCTAAAATCATGGACGTGTTTAAATTAAAAGTACCAGATTGTTGATGAAGGTAACGTTTTCAGCTCATAACTTTGTTAATATCTACAGGACATTATGTTACCAAAAAAACTAAGTCTAGCCACAATCAAAGTCTTTCTTCCTATTTTCTTCACAAACCACCATTCAGAACATACCAGTCATAAACCCGTAGTAGTAATAGTCATGCATAGCACGGACCGCACTACGCTGTTCACTCAAAACCCACCTCGGTAGGGCTATCAAATCTCTGCCAATATACTGAAGATACTGCAAATGGAATAGATATCGCACTAGTAGCGTTTCACGGAGCTGAGGTGACCAAACGAGCGCTTTAAAGTGTCTTGTTCGTGAAGGGATTCGATGGATGGGAATGGTCTATATGCACACTGTATGAGAAAACACAAATCATTTTATGAAAAGGCTGATGTAATAATTTGAGGATGGAATTTGTTTAGGAAAGTCTTTTTAATATTTAGAGTCCTCTTTAAATATTGCACTATTGTTATTATCGAAGTCTGTTGCCAGAGCGTGCTCCAAGTGTTACGTTTGAGCTTTTCAATTCATTTCACGTCACGGTTGATGCCCCTGCATATCAGTTCATTTCTCAGTCACTACACTGAGAAATCGACTGATGCTTTTTTTACAACGCCACAAATTGTTTAAGCATCACCGTTGCAACACCCACTAAGCTAATATTATGTTGAACCACTTTACGACCAACGAACGATCCGGACGAAGCGTTTCGCCTCCTCCTTTATACCGCATACGTCGAGGGACTGGAACAATTTGCCAGCGTAGGTGTTTCCGTCGGACTACAATTTGAGTGTCTTCAAGGTTAGAGTTAATAAACTAGTGCAATAAACTGCGTCACTGCTTAACATCAGGCGGGATTGCGGTGAAGCGCTAGTTTATAATTTATTAAAAAAAATATCCCAATAAAACATAAACGTATGGACACTACGGACGTAGTGTCACACAGTGTTGTAGCCGACACGTCCGTTGTCCGTACGAACGTCTGGACCGGTATTATTGTTACACTATCTTCAAAGATAATTCTCTCTCTCTGTTGAAAGATATTTCAGAAATGTATGTAGCCTGGGCCAGCACCTTGTACACTTAATGCTAGGTATAGTTACGCTATAGTTAACTATTTTTAATGTTTATTTCCTATATTTTGGCTTAGCTTTTATACAGATTAAATTTAACTGGGCCAAGGAGTGCAACACAACTACTAATTAATATGGTGGTAAATAAACACAATCAACTCAAATCAACACTCGACACGAACACAACGCGAAAATAGAACTGTCAAAGTCGCCAATCAAACGTCATAACCAGTGTCATGGCTACCTTAATAAAGGGTTATCTCACTAAAAAACGTTTCAAATAGTTATTAATATATACTTTTATTTTTATTCAAATTAAATTAGTGGTATTTTTATGAAAATCTTCAATTTATTCCTTTTTATCTATATTGCGTACATAGTGGTGGCTCAAAATGAAAGATCTCCTTTTGGCAGCTTACAAATGATGGGATACTAAATCCATTATAGTTTTTTTTTAATGTATTGATATTTTTGATTGAGTGTTGTATGTGTAATGTGACTATGTGTGTATTAATTGTATATGAGTCAGTGGTACTCAAAAATAAATGATAAATGAATTTTCGTTTGAATACACTGTCTAGTAAAAGACTCGATAGAAAGTAGATACATATAACTTAGGAAAGTTACATCGGTACTTGGCTGACTCGAACTTGCACACTCATACTTGAGCAGCTGGTGTTTTAACCACTAGGCTACCACGACTTCTTCTATGTGCCAAATTTCATTCAAATCCGTTTAGTAGTTTTGGGGTGGAAGACTAACTAGCATCCATCCATCCATATAACTTACGCGTTTATAATATCTATTAGAGGGATTAAAAACAAAAGTTTTAAAACTTCACTTTTATCGTTCCGTATGTCTTCAAACTCGCACATCGTTTACCAGCGCATGTGGTAATAACTGGTTCACTGTGTTTTTATATCGCCGTCTTGTATTCTTGCAGTTTTATCAATAGTTTTATTTGTCGAGGAGATATATAGATCTATTGCAATGGACTGGCGAATCAGTAACTAGTTAGTTTTTAGAATTTCTTTGAAAGGCTGTGTGCCTAGTACCGTTTCTGGGAGAATATAACGCGGATTGCGATTACATAATAAGCTGAAGTGGCATTAGGATAGTATCATATGATGAAGCTACAGATAGAAACTGTGTTCGTATGTATTGCTCAAAGTTTTTTTTAAGTTTGAATGATTTGCAATTTTTTTTTTGTAATTTATTGTGAGCAATATGATGATTTAGTATAACATCGTAAGGATTGACTGACATTTTGACACGTGTAATGTTTTAATTCACTAAATCATTGTGGGGCAGTACTCTTATCAGTCTTATTACTATGTTATAAGCCATTAAAACATAGTAGGTACTCGATGATGTTTGAAGTAAACAATTGATTTTTTTATTTTTTTTTTATTTTTGATTAAAACACTGGGGTTTTTTCTTAAAAAAGAAACGTTGTCCCACACTGGGAATTTCTCCTGTATCGTGAGTGCGTTTACACACATATAAACTCACACACACAAACAGCCAGACCCGGAACAACTAATAGGGATGTTTCCTGAGTAAAATAAAAGATTCTATTTAGTCCGTCATTCAGATTATAGAAAAATATTGGATACGTATATTTTGTTTTATCAAATCAATAAAAATTGACAAATATAAAAGGCATCAAAGTTCAGGAGTGGTGACTGGAGACGTCACTGCCCGCTAAAAAGTGTAGCGTGCAGTGACGTCACACGAGTTTTCAATGCAGTGTCGTCTTAATTTTTTGTTTATATGAAAAAAGAAAAAATACGTGTCTAGTATTTTTTGGAAATCTGACTAACGGACTAATTAGTTTTTTTTTTTGTCAAATTTCCTATTGTAGGCCATACAAATATTTGGTCCGTGCGGGAATCGAGCCCGCGACACGTGGCGCAGCAGTCGATCCACCTGCCACTGCACCAATCGTGTCGACATAATTCATTTAAACATAGTGGGGCACGTTCTCTACTATGTTTTCAGTAGGCAGAATAAATTCTATTCGGTTACCACTGGAAAGAATTAGTGGATTCCTTAGGTTCTTGGAAAATTTGTTAGTGTTAAATCCTGACATTCTCCTGTTGTGCTTTTAGTACGTATAGAATTATTCGAAGTATGGTGGTAAAGTAAATAGTAAGTGTGTGGTCCAAGTGATAATAGACAGGCGATTAGATATTCACAGCGTATCATATCTTAATTTATAACAAAAATTATTTGTAAGCGATTCCAACAAGATTTTGTAATACCAAAAAATATTTTTCTACTATCCTTGGGTAAATGATAAATTAATGATAATTTTGTTTATATATTATTCTTGTATGTACTAATCATTGAATGTGTTTGTGCCAAAAGAAAAGCTCGCAATCAATGATTTTCCTATCTATCAAAGTTTTGGAAGCTTAATAAAATATTTTGATGTCAACTTTCTTGTTCAGTTATATGCATTTGTCATCCAATTAAAACAACCGACATTTTTTTTTTTTAATAATTATAAACTTGTGCTTGACCGCAATCCCGCCTGATGGTAAACAGTGATGCAATTGTTGATGGTAAAGCGCGCTAGATTATTAAGAGCCTATTCACTCAAAATATCTGAGTGAATAGGAAAGATCTCGGCAGCTAAGCGAGGTGATGCAATGTTAATCCCAACAACACGACCAACGATGCTGCGCCAAAGGGAGATTGATCTGGAGACCTTTCATGACCAAACTCCCGACACAAAAACATTTGGCGCATCGTACCCGGTACACATCGCAACACAACTGCTCAGACATTGCCTCGCGTCTCATCTCGGTGACAAAGATCAAACAGTTGTCAAAAGGAATTTGGGGGTACGTTTTGATAGATTGAGACGGATGTATCCTTGGAGTGCACCGACCGCCTTCAGCTGTTGGGAGTTGAGATTTCCTCGAACCTAGACTTTGGGCGGTTCATTGAGTCCAAGGCCAAGGTACTTCACACCAAGGCAGCTTCTCATGTTGTACAAAGCACAGGTCCGCTCGTGTGTGGAGTCGACTGGTGCTGCGAAATGTCACCTGGCTGCTGCTGTCTTACGGCGACTTTCCACCCTTACGTTGTTAAGGGTGGAACCACTACGATCCGGACTAAGCGATTCTTTTCTTATTTTATACCGCGTACATCGATGGACTGGAACAATTTGCCAACGGCGGTGTTTCCGTCACACTACAATCTGAGTGTATTCAAGGCTAGAATGAATAGGCTCTTAATAAGCTAGCGCGCTTTACCATCAACGATCGCATCACTGCTTACCATCAGGCGGGATTGCGGTCAAGTGCTAATTTGTAATTTATAAATAAAAAAAAAGATTAGACTGTGAAAGTTCTTAAGATTACGAGAATTATCCCTCAGATTTTTGTTTTTGATAAAGCTTTAAAAACCCTAGAGAAAGTTTATGGTTCCGCTGTAACTTATAACTTGTACCAGTATTATTAGTGCAGACTGCTCCGCTGACCGCAGAGCATGTAAATTTATACACTGAGCATGCTCTGTTAATTACAATGGGTAATCATTTTAATTAAGCGCAATCCTTTGCTGCTACACGTGTCTATAAGCATTTATCTTGCCTGGGAAAGTTTTAACTCTATGACCTATATTATTTATTAAAACCATGTTGTAATAAAAAGCCTTGGTTCAAATATTACTTAACAGTGTCTGCTTAAAAAAATAAAAACTACTATAAAAACTTTCTTCATTAACAAATATTTACAAGTACGAACGGCAGGCAAATACAAATATTCACGCTACCCGAAACTATCAAATATACCCAATCAACTTTGAACCTTAATTCTATAGCAATAAAGTTTAAAATCTATTAAAGAAATTTGACAGATTGTAATGGCTTGATGTGCTGCTACATAGGTATGTGCCATATTATTTGTTTTTACTAAATTTTATTATGCATGTAACTTAGAAAATATTAACAAAATGTATGTGTCTTTAAGATATGTTTTTATTTTGATGTAGGTGTGCTATATAAATATTAAAATTTTTGGATCTGTCCTTTGTGCATAAGTCCTAATGGCCTAGTGGTTAAAACTCCAGCCTCTCAAGTATGAGTGTGCGGGTTCGATTTCAGGTCAGGACCAATGTAATTTTTCAAAGTTATATGTTCTTTCTAAGTATATCTTGGACACCAGTGACTGATTATAAAATTAAATTAAATTCTTGGATCCATACATTTTAACAAACAAAGAAATTTGAATAAATTAAGAATTAGCAATCAAATACAAATAAATACAGTAATGCAAGACAACAATAATATAATAAAATTAAAAATCAAAAATTAAAAATCAATATTTAAAAGTCAAAAATCTAATATCACAAGTCATAAATACTTTATAATAATTATAAGGTGAAGGAAAACAATTTGTGGAAACCTGGACTTTGTCTGAAATCTCCAACCCGCATTGAGCAAGCGTAGTGATTACGCTCATTTCTTCTCTTTATGAGAGGAGAGCTGTGCCCAGCAGTGGGACGATAAAAAAAGGTTGTTGATGATGATGATGTGGCCTTTCTACCGCATTAGGTTAAGCAACCTGTGATGTAATGGTAGAATAGTGATGAATAAATAAACAAATATTTCATGGTAATCGGTAAAATTAAGTTGGAGTTCACCAATCTCTTCTATACCAATATCTTTTTCATCACAATGCTTCTTACGAGAAATATCACATAGAAACTGCTTTGGTAATCCTATTACGTTTTCGATTATGATATGTCAATATAGATTTATATCTATTGATAAAACTCTTTGGTGATCACACACACTTACATACACACGCGAACACACATAGTCGTCAATCTAATCGGTTCACCAATGGGTTCTATCAAATAATATTTCTTTGGTATATTAAAAGATGCTACATTGTTACGTTAGAGATTGTCAAGAATCTATCCTGAACTGATTGATAATAATCTGTTAGCTAACTATCTACATGCTTCCTAATTACGTAAGACAATTTCTATCACAATATGGATTATTTTAAAAGTTATTACTAATCCATTACCAGTAGGTTTTTTTTTGATCAACGTATAGAAATAATTCATTAGTTACATATTTATACAGTATGTTACGAAAACCCTGTCCGACCCACAAGACAAGGATAATAAGGGTTAGGTAAACAAATGACCAAATAAAATATAAAATTTTGCATAATCATCATAGTAACAATACTAATGAATTTTGAAATAATCTTTTTTACCAGCGAATTTACTGTAACTTCCCCAAAATTCGGGAAATTTAAAAAAGTGTAAACACCATTTTAGACCTTATAACTGTCGGCGGCGTCAGTGTGTCTAGCCGCCGACGCGCAAAGGAATAATTAGAGCTGTACTAGTTTTGCGTAATAACGTTTTGTTTTTGTCGCTACTATTCGATTTTTACCTGCTCGAATGATTTGTTGTAAAAACGCAGATTACCTAATGGTAAAAGTACTTTTTTTGATTATCGATTAATTATTCATAACAATATTGTAACACAAGTACCTATTATTAGTAAATAGGAACTAGAAAGGTCTTATGAAATACGATTTTAGGAGAATATTATAAACAATGTAAAGCATTTAAGTTCACCTGATTAAGTTATGTGAAAGTTCTAAAATCTAAAGATTGCCATGCGATGTTGAATCGATGCGTGAAATTCTGAAATACAAAATTGATACCAAAAATCGATACGAGAAATATTTTGAATACTTTCACACCTCTAGTCAAAGGGCACCGCCGTGCAGTTAGAGTACCTATTTTTATGAAATAAAAATCATTTTTATTTTAAATTTATTAGTTTCGCGTAGACATTGCGTGCGTGTAGACGTATCGTTTATTGTGTGATCATAATCATACATATCATACGTCATCAATCATCATCATCAATACGTTAGTGTTTTCTAACGTAATGTAACCTGCTGATGGAAGGTACCTTGTAAAACTGCAATTGTGTTGTGTTGTGATCAGGTGTTGAACGATTCGGATGTGACTACTTCTTGGTCAATGTGGTTCCAGCATGACGGTGCCCCACCATATTTTTGCCGACCTGTACGTGAGTACCTCCACTATCAGTTCGGCGAGCGAGTGGATTGGTAGGAGTGGACTAACGTTGTGAAACACCGTGCTAATCTCGTGGGACCAGGCCGGTATCGTTCTTAGTGAACGAAATATGGAACAACATCTCCGCCACAGCCATTGTGCTCATCGAATGAAATTCGAAGATACATTCGGAGGGTCAGACGACCTTCCTGCTTAAAAAAAAGTTCTTTTCACGAGCTGCTTAAGTAGGTATCATTGTTTCTTTCTAGAGTCGATAAACGTGGTTAGACTACCAATACCTACATGCATGAGGTCAACTGAGGTCATGACCTGTGCCTGTGTTGCCATGAAATTACCTATTTATTTTATTTAAGTTATTTATTTTTAAGGGGGTATTTTTTTTTTTAGTTTAGCCAGGTTATGTACGCATTAGTAGAATCAGCTAACGATACCTAACAACACCTTCACGGGTCGGACAGGGTTTTTGTAACATACTGTATATACAACAATATATATAGGTGTCTTATTGCAAAAGTCCGGCGGTACAAAGCACAGGTTCGTTCATGTGTGGAGTACTGCAGTCACATTTGGGCTGGTGCTGCAAAATGGCACCTGGCAACTTTGGTTTCTTTGAAGAGGCATGCGATTAGGCTAATTGGCGACCTAGACTTGGTTCAAAACCGTTTAAAAAAGCCTGGAGCACAGAAGCCAGTCTGTCGGTGTTCTAAGACCGCTGCCTCAAATCTTGCGGGCAGCGGGGCGGCGGCGGCAACGGCGCGGGAGCCGGGCGGGCATCGAAGACCCGTTCTCGAAACTAGCGGGTAGATCTCCCGTCAATATAGCCGCGTAGTGTTGTCTTCATTATTGTGTCGACCAGATATTTGTTTTTATTCGCGAAAGAAATGTCTGAACAATGGCGGCAACATCTTTTTGATTCAAATTTATTTGTAACGCTCGATCAACGCTCGCTGCCCGCCCGCTTCCCGCAAGATTCGAGCGCGAGAAGTACACCGCTCGCTGCCCGCCACAGCCCCGCTGCCGCGCCGCTGTTTTCGAGAACCGGTCCGTTTGATTTTACGCAAAAGATCCTGCCGCTCACTCGCCGCCGCCGCCGCCGCCCCCGCCGCCGCCCCCGCCGCCGCCCTCGCCCCGCGGCCCGCAAAATTCGAGACAGAGGCCTTAAGGATGCATTTTGGCGAGTGTCCGAGGGAATTGCATGACATAATTCTCCCATCTCCATTCCTTCATCGGACGACCTGTCGTACGGCGAGTATCCACACATACGTTGTTGACACCACCACGATCCGGAAGAAGCGTTTCGCCTCGTCTTTTATACCGCGTATATCGAGGAGCTGGGCAAATCAGCGATCGGAGGTGTTTCCGTCGGACTACAATTTAAGTGTCTTCAAGGCTATAAACTAGCGTGCTTTACCATCAACGATTGCATCACTGCTTACCAATAGGCGGGATTGGTTGTCAGACTTCCGGATTCCCACTACCTGGAATAACTGTCAAAGATTTTGATTTGACAGCAGGAACAAAAGTTTAACGTGCTTTCCGAAGCATGGAACATTCTCTATGTATAATGGATGCTCACCCTTGGAACGACCGATAAAAATCTAAAGATAAGTAATAACTTTATAGACAGTTCTCCTATCGTTTATACCTTGTACTACGCTAGGCACAGAGGTGTCTGACCGCAGGCCATGTAAATTTATCCGATTAGCGCGCATGCTCTCTTAATTACAACGCCTAATGCTTTTTCGATTACAGTTAACGTTTAATTGAAACACCGGTGTTTCGGGTTTGCGTTAGGGTTTAACCTATTAGAGTGTTTTGGTCGTCTTCCGAGGTGATTAAGGAATTTGGGTCGGTAGGTCGAAGATGGGAGCCATGCGGGAACGCGTGTTGCAAATGTGATTTTGTCCCGAAGAAGATTAGGGGTGAGTTTGGGATGTTTTTAACGTACAGGTTACATTTTTTTGATTATTTTCGTCAAACGTTATGACCCGACTTTCTTCTTTAATGAAAAAATATTTTCTTGTCCAATCTTAGCTTAGGAAATAGGGTAAGTACTGAAAACTTAAAGGTAACCAAACAAAACGCACATCTATACTACTATATATAAAGCTGAAGAGTTTGTTTGAACGCGCTAATCTCAGGAACCACGGGTCCGATTTGAAAAAATCTTTTTGCGTTTGATAGCCCATTAACCCAGGAAGGCTTTAGGCTATAACATCACGTTGCGACCAATAGGAGCCGAGCATAATAACTAACTACACGCGAACGAAGTCGCGTACGGCCGCTAGTTACAAATACAAATAATAATTATAAAAAAAAACAATATACCTTGTCAAAAGCCTCGTACTTAAGTCTAAACAATGTTGACAGTTTTGTCTATTGCGCGTGTCTATTAGTATAAAGGGTGTATCTGAAATCGACGCACAAACTAGTACCATGGATCCAGTACATGGTTCTGAACCCCCAGTGGTGGAATTTTTCATCGGGTTTTTTATGATTTAAAAAATATATATGTAGTATTTTCACTTTAGACCGTTCATAATTGCTATACTTTTATAACCCAATAAGATATTTAAGTAAAAATTAATTAATTCGCTAATTACACAAAAAATGGCAGTGAAAACAAACCTCGAAAAACTATCCTATCAGCTGATTTAATAGGGTTCACATCAGGGAACAACGTCATACCTACAGACCCGCACGGCGGCACGCTTGCAACATTCAAAGGCCGAGCCGACCCTTTTTTTTAAACACTGAGAATTCTGTAACCGTTCATTAACGACAGAAATGACTATCATAATTTTGTTGATGTCAGATACAACCTGTATGTCTATCTCTATGGTATTAGCATGTCCATTGTGATTATGGTTGTGTGGAGATTCAGAAAACGGAGAGCATAGGTGCTCTTTATTAATGGACTACTACCTATTAGTTTAAGATCTTTTTTTGTTTTTTTTTTTTCGCACGTTTCCTCAAGTCCCATCTGTCATTGGCGCTGATTCTCTTCTACATAAATTATAATCTAATTTTCAGTTAAGTGCATCTTTTTCTTTCTATTTCATTAAGAAAAGGATAGAAGATAACATTTCAGTTTAATCCTGTCAAATTAAGATATTCCATCGACAGTTTAGGCGCAATTATAAACATGGCGACCAAAATTAAATCAATTTACGTAAGGCGCGGACTAATTGGACAGGTCTTAATTAATATAATTATTATCTTCTGTCCTTTTCTTAAAGAAATATAAAGACAAAGATGCAGAAGGTACTCGGGGCCATAGTCAGAATTGTCGACATTTATCATATATCATAGACTCTATTGCCATAGAAGAAAAAATAAGAGGTTTTTAACCGACTTCAAAAAGGGGGAGGTTACTCAATTCGACCGTATATATGCTTTTTTATGTTTGTTCGCGGATAACTTCGTCGTTTATGAACCGATTTTGATAATTCTTTTTCTGTTGGAAAGAAGATATTCCCAAGGTGGTCATAAGGACATCAGGGTTTGATGGTGGAAGACCAGAGAAATTAAGGGGAACTTTCAAAAATCGTAGGGGCAACCAGTGCGTTTGTAAGTTTTTTCATTAAGTATTTTAGCGTCAGCATCCAGTCCAACCAGATGCAGCTGAACAGTACTTTTCACAACTAAAAAGTGTAAAATAAAAAATACTTACAAAAAAAAGAACCGACTCCCAAAAAACACTACAAAGTGAAAAATAACTAATTTCGGAAGTCGGTGTCAAAAACTAATATACAAAAACCAAAGACACCGACTTCCGAAATTAGTCATTTTTCACTTTGTAGTGTTTTTTGGAAGTCGGTTGTTTTTTTTTTGTAAAAAAATTTTATATCATAAAATAGTCTTAAAAGATCTATTGAATTGTGTTATGTCTTATCGGTTGAAAAAATTAATCATAGTGGCTCATACTAAACTAGTGTTTTTGATAATCATAAAAATTTCCTTCGAATATAATAAAAACTAAAGCCACGTAAACTTTGTGTATCCGTCTGTCGTACACTGTCGGCCACAATAAATTACTGCCACGTGTCACTGATAAAGCTAATTTACTCGTAAGTGGTATTTTTGTAATTAATGTTACACTATCCGCCCGTTACACTGTGCGTTATTAAACATTCCACGATTAGATTGTTTTATTATGTTAATTTTCTATTCGAGCGATATTGGCCTACAGTGTACAGGTGGAAAGTTTCAGTAAGTATTGTAACACAGTTACAATTCTTACTTTGAAATGTTCATAATAGAGATGTTTCCTGGGTAAAAAAAAAATGATTCTACTTAGTCCGTCATTCAGATTATAGAAAAATATTGGATATGAATCAATAAAAATTGACGCTCGCTCGCTAGTAAGTGAAGCGTGCATTGACGTCACACGAATTTTCAAAACACTGTGTTGCCTTCATTTTTTGTTTATATGAAAAAATAATAAATAAGTGTCTAGTATTTTTTGTAAATCTGACTGACGGACTAATTAGTTTTTTTTAGTCAACTACCCTATTGATCCCGTGTACGTGAACTACCTCTGGAGCCATTTGACAGTTAGATTTTTATCATTAGAAACGTTATAAGTATGTCAAACCAATGTGTCAAGCTGGATATTAGCCATTGGAGTTAGCTAGAAAACTACCAACTACCTACCTACTTCCTATAACTGTTAATTTAACCAGATCTATGCGTGGATACAATAATTTTGATTGAATTTAACACGGATAGTCGTATTAGCTTGGTGGTATTCGGATTTGCTTGTTTGCTTGGTGGTAGGCCATAACATCGGCAGAAATTGCCACCCACCAGACAAAGTCTTGCCAAGCGATGCGTCGTGTTCCGGCATTATGCTTGGTGAAGCCGTACGGAGGACGGGTCTGAGCAGTTGTGGTGCTGTGTGTTCCGGGTACGATGCGCCAAATGTTGTTGTGTTGGGAGTTTGGTCGTGGAGGGTCTCCAGATCAATCTCCCTCTGGCGCAGCAATGTTGGTCGTGTTGCTGGGTTTAGCATTGCATCACCTCGCTCAACTGCCGTCTTACTTTTCACTCAGTGTTTTTTTAATGAATAGGTTCTAAATAAACTAGCGCGCTTTACCGCTTTTTTTTAAGTTTTTTTTTTTTTAATAATTATAAACTAGCGCTTGACCGCAATCCCGCCTGATGGTAAGCAGTGATGCGATCGTTGATGGTAAAGCGCGCTAGTTTATTAAGAGCCTATTCACTTAGAAAAACTGAGTGAATAGGAAGGAAGACGGCAGTTGAGCGAGGTGATGCAATGTTAAACCCAACAATACGACCAACGATGCTGCGCCAAAGGGAGATTGATCTGAAGACCCTCCACGACCAAATTCCCAACACAACAACATTAGGCGCATCGTACCTGGCACACATCGCAACACAACTGCTCAGACCCGTCCTCCGTACGGCTGCACCAGACATCATGCCGGAACACGACAAATCGCTTGGCGGCAAGGCTTTGACTGGTGGGTGGTAACTTCTGCCGGCGGCCGATGTTATGGCCTACCACCGAGAAAAATGTGACGTCGTTATCATTACAAACCAGAAACTTACGTTTCATACCTCTACGAAAAAAGAAAAAAAATTGACATTAACTACAAATAATGCAAACTGCAGGGTAACACACTATCAGTAGCAAAGGGTTTCATTTTGACACTTCGACGACATTCCGTGGCGCAGCGGTCGACACGTCTGCCTGCGACGTGGAGGCCCCGGATTCGATCCCCGGCCAGGTCATGATGAAAAACGATCTTTTCCTGATTGACCTGGATCTTGGATGTTTATCTATATATGTATCTATTATAAATATGGTATCGTTGAGTTAGTATCCCATAACACAAGTCTCGAACTTACTTTGGGGCTACCTCAATCCGTGTGATTTGTCCGTATATATTTATAAATATTTATTATTTCTATAAAATACATTTAATAATAATAATTATAATATATAAATTACATTTTTAAATATTTCTACATAAAAAAAAAATTAAAAATATAAAATATAGTAGCCCGCCGGTATCGGGAGTAGGGTTCAAGCTGCCGGCGGTCAGGGCTCCAGAGAGAGGAACTTCCTGACAATGCGAGCCGTGTCCAGAATTACTACAGCTGAATCAATCCCTTGATTCAGCTGCCTAACGAGTTCCGAGGTGTTGGTCGAGGCTCTTGGCTATTAAGCCATTGGCTGTCACGACTATCGGTACAATGATTGCTGAATCCACTTCCTCACATGTCGACAACCTCGTGAGCCAAGTCAAGATACTTGATTTGTTTATCTTTCTCGGCTTTCACGAAGTTCTCATCATGCGAGATGGTTATGTCAACAATCATTGCACGCCGCTCTGATCGATCCACCATCACTATATCAGGCTTATTGGCAGCAATAGCCCTGTCAGTGATGATGGATATATCCCAGTACAATATGATATGGCCATTTTCAAGAACTGGGTCGGGCATATACCTGTAGTGCGGCACCTCCGATTCCGTAAGGTTGTATTTGAGAGCAAGTTGCTGATGAATTATCCTGGCTACAAGGTCGTGTCTATGCAATTACTCTCCGTTAGCTAGACGAGAATACGGAGACAATATGCCTTATTGATTCCCCCGGCCAGTGACATGCCCGACAGATATCAACTGTGCCGTCTTTCACAATAAATCTCCGGTGATTGTTCGTCATCATAACTTCGTCCATAATTGCATATACAAAACCTTCGGTCTCCCCAAAAATCAGCGAATCGTAGCCAAGCTACGGACGCTTGTAAATCTACATTAGGCCCGTGTAGGGCTCTCCCATACCTCCATGCGATCATTGGTGTCAAGCACTACTGGTTTGCGCCAGTTCTCTTTAGTCAAGGAGAGCGCAGTGAGGCCCTTTTCAACCACGACCACATCTCGATGCATTCCCATGTCGGTTGTTAGGAAATATTCCCTGAGACTGCATATGTCGCTATTGTGAAAGCTCTTAGCGTTTAAAAAGCCTCGACCACTTTCGCGGGATATACAGCCTCATAACCGATGACCGTGTGTGATGCAATCGATTTGCAGTCAGCAGCGTACGGACTCTCCTATCCAGGGCGTCGAGTTCGGTTTGAGTCTTATTATATTATAGATCAACATATATATATTTTTGAACATATAGAGTAATGAATTAGCAAAATATTCATCATCTTTATTTTGCTTTTCAAATAGAGAGTAAGAGTGTGTTGCATAATTGTGGTGCCAACAACTGCTATAAGAAATGCTGAGAAGTAGTTTATCTAATAATTTGAGGTGTATTTCATAACAAGGAAATGTAAAGTGTTATTTTCTTATATTGATATTTTGTTTCTACCTACCTAGAACAAAGGTAAGTTAATAATTAAGGTTATTCTATAAGTACGGTAAGTGTACAAGTAAGTTTATAGGTAAGTAATAAATAAAAATATTTCAAAGAAACACCTTTTCTAAAAAAAGCCTTTTTCTCCCGAGCTCCCACCTAACAGTATCAAAAAACTCACTCGATTCGTCAATACCAAGTTAACGAACTCTTCCATACACCGCAAAGAGTGAACTAGTGAAAGGTAACAAGGAATGAACTAGTTGAACGAGTAGGTCCTCGGTTCCCTCCGTGCGTCTCATTCTTTGGGAAGCAATTACGTCCAGAGGGTGATTATCTTCCAATCGGAATTCTAGGTACTAGACGCTTTTCGTGTGAATTGGTGTTCTAGTACTTAGGTGTGCCTTATTTGAACTTTATTTATCTAAATTGATAAGAGTTTTTGTAAGATTTATTTAACAAAAAGAAGGGTCGAACTTAGGAAAGGTCAAAAGTTGACTTCTCAAACATAATTATAACAGAGAGTTAATTTTGTAAAACAGTGAGTTTAATTTTGATATTCGACAACATTTATTGCGTTATTTACATTGATGAGCAGACACATTTTACGAACATATGAAGCTTTGGCTTAGTGATATCCATGAAAATGACTTAATGAGATTGATAGCGAGTAACGCAAATAGGGTGATATTCTTCGCAGTAAATATGGCTTCTTATGGCAAATGTATTTCTGTCCTACAGTGCATACTTACCCATGATTATGATATACTTAATTATGATTTTATATTGAAAATGTTTTTTTGTTACATAAGTCATATTCACCACGAAATGACCTTTTTGATATAAGTTAATCATTTAACAAATAGTTTCACACTTAGGCAACATTAAATAAATAATAGTTTCATAGAATCGCAGACCAAAATAGTTTTTAACTACCTCGTGTTATTGTCAAAATGGCTTCCAACAGGAATTCAGAGCTTAAACGCGAGTCATAAAAACTTTATTAAAAATTCACTTACAACAGCTGGTTGGATGAAAAAACAAGTTGCAAAAGTGAAATAACAAGGAGTTTTAACTGTTCTAATGTCGGTCGTGGTCTGTTGTACTCGTGTCGTATCGGAGTCGTGTTGTCGTGTCATGTCATGTCGTGTTACGTAATCACGTAATGATCATGATTTTATACACACTGCTGTGAAATATTGCGGATACAAAGGATTTTATGTCAACTAAAGCATGTACTCCGACTGCTTATGATGGGCAAGATAGAAGGGAACAGGCGCGCAGGATCAAAGAGAAAATCGTGGCTCCAAAACATCAGGGAGTGGACTCGCATTACTTCCGTCGAAAAACTGTTCCCACTCGCGGTTGACAAGACCGAGTACAAGAAGCTGACGGCCAACCTTCTGGATTGAAGAGGCACAGGAAGAAGAAGAAATAATTTACAGGCATTTTTGAATTGTCAGAATTAGCCACAAAGTTGAAGCTAGTACCAACTTCCATGATTTTTTTTTTTTTAATAATTACAAAACTAGCGCTTGACCGCAATCCCGCCTGATAGGAAGCAGTGATCCGATCGTTGATGGTAAAGCGCGCTAGTTTATTAAGAGCCTATTCACTCAGAAAAACTGAGCGAATAGGAAGGAAGACGGCAGTTGAGAGAGGTGATGCAATGTTAAACCCAACGACACAACCAACGATACTGCGCCAAAGGGAGATTGATCTGAAGACCCTCCACGACCAAACTCCCAACACAACAACATTAGGCGCATCGTACCCGGCACACATCGCAATACAACTGCTCAGACCCGTCCTCCGTACGGCTTCACCAGACTTCATCAAGGCTTTGTCTGGTGGGTGGTAACTTCTGCCGGCGGCCGATGTTATGGCCTACCACCGAGAAATCCTGGATATATTATTTATTTTAAGTTGTACGGCGAATTTCCACCCTTACGTTGTTGACACCGCTACGATCCGAACGAAGTGTTTCGCCTCTTCTTTTGTACCGCGTACATCGAGGGACTGGAACAATTTACCAGCGGCGGTGTTTTCGTCGGACTACAATTAAGTGTCTTCAAGGCTGGAGTGGATAGGCTCTTAATAAACTAACGCGCTTTACTATCACCGATTGTATCACTGCTTACCATCAGGCGGGATTGTGGTCAACCACTAGATTAAAATTTATATTAAAAAAAAAAAACATACAAGAAGATGTAGCAACAACATTTTGAGTTTTTTTTTTGTTCAAGTACAAGGTACAACTTCGAGTTGTTTAATCAAGTTAATCAAATACCAACTTTATTACATTGTTATTAAGTTGATTTCAGAGTGCATTGAAATAGTTATAAAATTTGTAGCGTAACTGATCTTCATCGTGTACAAATTATTGTTGTTTTTGAATAAAATTCATCATCATAATCTCAGCGTTAATTCCAGTCGCATCCGAAGCTTTTTCTGCTTTGGAGTCTGGGGTCCGCTTTTATCAGTTTACCTACTGATTTTGGCTAAACTTCGATATTTTCCATGAAGCGACACCTGTCTCACCTCCACAACCCGAAGGCGATGTCGATGCGTTGCAGTTAGACCAAATGTTGGACTTTTAAGGGCTGCAACAACCCGTAACGACTGCCATTAGATGTTCGTATGGAAACCAAGACCAACGGTTTAACGCGCTTTCCGAGGCACGACCAGACCAACGCAAATATTCATATTCATGCATACAAATATTTATACTGCGCGGGGATCGAGCACGCAACACCTTGCGTAGCGACCGCCGTTCGCTACCGAGTACCGCTACGCCACGGAGACTGTTATTATGAAGCAATTACACAGAGAAGTTTAGATTTCATATAAAATTCTTTATAACAAAGTCGGATATAAAGACATTGCATGTAGTAACATGGCGCTTATTATGACCAATTTTTAATAAACATGTATTTGTTTCGAGTATTTTATAGGAAAACATTTACTTCACAAACATAATTACTTACTTAAATTTACAATATTTTCTGTATCCGGTTATAGTGACCAACATAATTTCTAATAACTACGTTTGGCAGTGTTCGGGTGAGTCACGTAGTACTCGCGGACGATTTTGTTTTGAGTCTCAGTGGGTAATTGATAGTTGGATGTTAGACATTGTTTGTCATTACGTTGAGAAGTTATTTTGTTACAAAGGTAAAGCATTTATAATTGGGGAGGAAGGTACGGACGACAGGAGGTCAAGATACCTGTCTGTCTGTCAAATATTCCCAATCAACCTTGAGTTTTAATTCTCTACCGATAAAGTTGAAAATGTAATTAAAAAAATTGATAGATTGTAGTAGCTTGATGTGCTGTCGCCTGTACAATAATATGTTTATTTTCCACAAAACACTTTGTATGACGTACGCTTAGTATGCCGTATTTGTGTATTTCATTTATATGTCATTATAAACGGATTCCATTGTGCTTAAATAATATCCAAAATTTAGAGGTATAAGTCAGAACTATGTAAAACCTAAAAAATATATTAAAACGGTCCTGAAATTGTAATAAATTACAGCAACGTTGAATTAAATATGTCGCCGTGTCGTGTCCATGTCATGTTGAGTAATCGCTACCTGAATATTTCGGTCTTACATAATGTTACCCTAGATTGATTTGAACGTAAAGCTGTATTTTATACATTACGGAAATAGACACAAAACTATATTGACGTTTTTCAATATAATATACATTTTTTCAATGACATAAATCCTTAATGGACGCCTTACGTCGCAAAAGGTAGTCATTTCGATAATGGATTTCTTATACCCATATTTCTAGCTACAATGGTTTTGGGCTCTGCATTGATGAATTGGTCAGTCATTAACTCAGTTATATTAATAATTATAAACTAGCGCTTGTCCGCAATCCTGCCTGATGTTTAGCAGTGATGCAATCGTTGATGGTAAAGCGAGTTAGTTTGTTAAGGGCCTATTCACTTGAGAAAACTGGCTGAAAAGGAAGGAAGACGGCAGTTGAGCGATATTTAACCGACCAACGATGCTGAGCCAGAGGGAGATTGATGTGGAGACCCTCCACGACTTAACTCCCGACAGGACAAATATTTAGTAGTTAGACTGTTTGAATTAATTATTTACCTAAACTGATTTGCTGCTTTCATTTTTTTATTAACCTATGATGTTTCCCACTGCCAGGCAAAGGTGTCTTATTTTTCCTTCTAAGCCTCCTTATTTTGTGCGATCTCGGGCCATGTTAGATCTACAAACGATATCAGATTATTGCACCACCTTTGCCTATATCTACGTCGACGGCGATGACATCCCTCAGAAGTCAAGGTATGACGATCTTTACCTATCTCTCCAGATGAATTTGTGAGACCGGCCCACTTCCACTGGCACACTATTCATTGAGATAAAAATCGTTATTGAAATCCATAAATTTAACGCTCCTTCTACGTCCAAACTAATATTTACTTTGAAACCTTTTTGTCCAGTCTTCCCGCCCGTATGTCAGCCATCCAGGGTAGCACGAATTTCAAACATGACGTTCCCTTAAATATTCCATAGCTGGCTCTTGAATACTAATTATTATTTAACTTTTATTCTATACCTACGCCTGTAAATCATTAGCGTGATACTTCGCGTGGAACTTCACAGTTAGATGTAAGTTATAATTTATTGGAGTGACTAAATTATGTTGTTCAAACTATTTTTATTGCTTTCTCTTTATGTACAGGAAGGGAATAGAATAGTTTGTGTTTTTAAGGAAATATGTCTTAGGGATGGCGGTAGCTTTTCTTTAAGTTAGCATTTCGAAGTCTCGAAAATGGATTTGCTATTCAAACTGTTTATTAATAGAACTGCTAAAGAATTAATAATAAAAAAACATTTGTCAGCTATAAGAAGTAACAGATATTGATAAAATTATTAAAAGTAGTTTAAAGCAGAAAAAAATATTAGGTAAATGAAAATAGTATGCAGCTACTGTCGTCCTCCGTGACGCAGCGGTCAACACGCCTGCCTGCGACGTGGAGGCCCCGGGCTCGATCCCAGACCAGGTCATGATAGAAAATCTTTTCCTAATTGGCCTGGATCTTGAATATTTATCTATATATGTATCTATTATAAATATGGTATCGTTGAGTTAGTATCCCATAGCCCAAGTCTCGAACTTACTTTGGGGCTAGCTCAGTCCGTGTGATTTGTCCGTATATATTTATTTATTATTATTATTTATAGTGATACAAGACACCTTAGATTAGACCAAATTCGATAACATATCATCCAGTGCCATAGATTATACGAAAGAGATACCGTGGTCCCTGTCACGGGTAAAGGAAGGAACACTAGTAAGTTTTTGTCAGTAAAAGTCTGACAGGACCTTCCTCTCCGCCCAGACCGGGGGAAGTCATCTGATGATTTACCATTATAAAAGGTAGGTAGGTAGCTGTATAACATTTGCATCTGTGTTGTATTTACAGGAAGGGATATCTTTGGAGATATGCATATATTGTAACTCAGTTGGTAGGAGATAAATGATGAATGGGTATTGTCTTTGCCTTCTATCTGATCTAGCGTATACTGCACCGCAGTGTATGGGATTAGTTCATGTGTTTGTCGCAATATGATCGAGTACCAAACATAAAAGTTTCAGACATACAAAATGTCTGCAGCATTGCCATAAGCAATTTGGTCATAATGTCGATAGTATTTTGAAGATTTTGTAACCTGGTGCAAACTGGGACACTAGTTCAGTCTCATTATTTTTTATGCGTTAGAAATAATATTATTCCATTTCTGATACTAGTCGGCACATTGAATTTCGCAACTTGTGCCAAGATCTTGTTCCCCAAACCATGTTCCGATACAAATGTGCTGACGTGTCCTGAAATGGGTTGCACTGTAGTGTTATATAAATATTAAGTGTTATATAACACAGTAAGTACATAATCAGCATACAGGCCTCTACTCAGTGAGAGGGTGTCGGCCATGATTTACCACGCTGGCCCAGTACGGTTTGGTAGATGTAATATGTCTTCGAAGTTTTGGCTCTAGGACCATGTTTTCCTTCACCGTTTTGAGAGCTATGGTGATGGGTTTTTTTTTAATAATGCCGTCTTTCTCTCCTTACTTGGCAAGAATTCTTTTTTGCCCTTTCTTTTTTAAGTCTCTCTTTTGTTCTTTTACCGCTTTGCCTTTTTTGCGGCTTGTCATTTTTTCTTGGGTTGCTCTTTTCCCACGTCTATAAATTCTTTTCATGGTCATTCTTTTTATACAATTACTTATATATTAATCTTATTTTACTTATACATATACTATTTTACTTCTATACACTTTTTAAACAATTCTTGCCGACGGCACGGCGCTTGGCTGTGCCGCCCTTGTCCTGTTCATTTCTATTGATTGTTTAGCCACTTTGAGGCAGAACCGCTCCAGTCACGGCCTGGAGTGTTTGTCTGCCATTAGGTCAGAAATCGTAGTTTTGCTCAAAATTCTTCCTGTACTTACTTCCAGGTCGTTATGGTGATGGGGTTCGAACCTATGACCTACAACTTGTAAGTCGCGGCCGATACCACTAGGCCACCACTGCTCTCTATAAGACAGTAACTGTGTGCCTACCATGAGTTTTCATTACGAGACTCGACCGCGTTTGGCGCTCTCATTGGTTGAGAGTTTTTACAACATTGAAGCGGGCCAATCGATGAGTCAAAGACGGTCGATATCGACGATCGAGTCTCGTAACGAAAACACATGATAGCCACACAGGTCTGTATTCATCTAAGAGTTTGAGCATTAGACGTGGTTGTTCTTTCTTTTATGGCTTCGCACGGTTTGTGCATTTAGCCAATGCCACGTAATGAATTGCTCATGTCGAAAAAGACGGCGTGATCCGTCTTACGATGGAGGTTTGAGACAAAGTCATGATGTGGCCACTATGCTGCGATATTTCACTGTTCTTTATGAATTATTTACTGAATGCACTTTCTACTACATAAATCACGCACTTTTATTTAATAAACAACACTATAAATAAATTTAAAAGACCGATGAAAAATGAGCGTGACACTCAGCTTGACTTTCCCGCCAAAACTCGACGTGGTTGTTATTTCACGTAACCAGTTACAATAACCAGCGACGCGATGTGTAACTAATTAACTGGTTACGAGTCAAATTAAAAAGTGGTTATTTTTGTAAATGCGTTATTTCATACACACGTTATGCCGTAGCGGGTAGCCGTATCGTGCATCACACCGGCGGCGTCGCTGGTTATTGTAACTAGTTACGTGAAATAAGGACCACGTCTAGTTTCGTTTCGCATGTAACTGTATAGTTGGTGGTTATATTTAACAATCCCAGTAGCTGAATTAAAATAACTAGCTACAAAAATAACTTGTTTTGTAACAGGTTATGCCGATCAAGTAACCGGTTACATTACGTTTCACTTCAGGCAGTCTCCGAATGGGGCAATGCCAATCTTGTAGCATTCAATGCCGCCAAAACGCAGGCGTGTCTTTTCACCGCCAAAAGGAGCCCGTTCACCTTGGCTCTTACTTTTCGGAATGTATCCTTGGAGTGTACCGACCGCCTTCAGCTTTTGGGTGTTGAGATTTCATCGAACCTAAACTTTGGGCGGTTCATTGAGTCCAAGGCCAAGGTGGCTGCCAGAAAACTTGGTGTAATCGCAAAGGTCCGGCAGTACTTCACACCAGGGCAGCTTCTAATGTTGTACAAAGCACAGGTCCGTTCGTGTGTGGAGTACTGCAGCCACATTTGGGCTGGTGCTGCTAAGTGTCACCTGGCCACTTTGGATTCAGTGGAGAGGCGTGCGAAGAGGCTGATTGGTGACCCTGATTTAACTCGAGTTGGTCTCCAAAGCCTAGAGCACAGGCGTAGAGTAGCCAGCCTTTCGGTGTTCTATAGGATACATTCTGGGGAGTGTGCGAGGGAATTGCACGATTTAATTCCCCCATCTCCGTTCCACCATCGGACGACCCGTCGTACGGCGAGTTTCCACCCTTATGTTGTTAACACCTCTACGATCCGGACGAAGCGTTTCGCCTCCTCCTTTATACCGCGTACATCGAGGGACTGGAACAATCTGCCGGCGGCGGTGTTTCCGTCGGACTACAATTTGAGTGTCTTCAAGGCTAGAGTGAATAGGCTCTTAATAAACTAGTGCGCTTTACCATCAACGATTGCGTCACTGCTTACCATCAGGCAGGATTGCGGTCAAGCGCTGGTTTATACTTTAATAAAAAAAAAAAAAAAGGCGTTACGACCAACACCTATTGAGCAAATGTTTATATGTAAGTATAGTTAAATTCAGTTGTTTATTACATTGGCACACTAACTACGTCAATGCGACGTGGTATATGCTATAGTTATGGTTCAAATATACCTGCGATATAAGTAGGTACCTCCGTGGCGTAGCGGTAGTGGACGCGGCCGCTGCGCAAGGAGGCGCGAGCTCGATCCCCGTGTGACCCCCTCGATCACAGTGCAAATATTTGTATGCATGAATATGAACATTTGCATTGGTCTGGTCGTGCCTCGGAAAGCACGTTAAGCCGTTGGTCCCGGTTGTCGTACGAACATCTAGTGTCAGTCGTTACGGGTTGTTAGAGCCCTCAAAAGTCGTAACAATTGATTTAACTGCAATGTTTAAATATCACCTTCGAGTTGTGGAGGTCAGGCAGACGGCAGTCGCTTCACGGAAAATATTGTAGATTAGCCAAAATCAACAGTTAGACTGGTAAAGCGGACCCCAGACTCCAAAGCTGAAAAGCCACGGATGCGATTGGGATTAACGCTGAGATGATGATAACTCAATTTGGTAAACAAATATTTCCACAGGCTTTATAAGTGCTCCGTTATCCAATATATCCAGATTCCAGACTTGAGCAGCTACAGAAAAATTCCTGGTTGAAAATCTCAATATAATTTTGCTTTTGGAATGAAAACCCAGAGCCACGCTCAGCACTAACGTGACAATCGTGTGAACTTTAAGCATACATTTACATACTTTTTCTCCATATTTGTTTCGGTATCTACAACACTACATGCGGACAACCCATCATTCTGTTTTCACTCAAATCCTGCATCTTGCATACAGAGTTTAACGTACAACTAAAACCGTGGACTGGTTGATTTCGGGAAGTTGTGTGTGTGCCGCAAATTCCCGAAGTCTGCGTTTCACGCGCGCCTCAAAGAGATGTTAGCACATCGTGACGGTCCACGAAGACCGGTGCCTCCTGGGTCAAGCTTGCGGATTGGTTAAAAAAGAAACCATGGCCCTGGCCGTCGCACAGGCAAGTGAGGAAATACGGGTGGGTATCAGTCAGTAATAGTCTGCCACGCCCTTCCGCTCCGCCCAGAGCGGGAAAAGTCATTTGATGATTTCTCATCCCAACAAAAAATAAAAACCCTTGGGCACTCTCCTTCCCTTTTTATAGAGGATGAGTGAACTTTTTGTCATAGTTGTCATGGTGGCCTAGTGGTTAAAATTAAAACACCGGCCTCTCAAGTACGAGTGTGCGGTTTCGATTTCAGGTCAGGCAAGTGCCAATGTCTTGGCAGGAGCAGCACCGTGTCCTCACAAATGAAGTAGGAGTTAGTGCGGAGGATGGTCGGTAGCGCAGAGAGTCGTGGGACGCAGTGGTGTCCTTCTGCGAGGACGAGTTGTCGCAGAAGAAAGCTGCGGAACGGGAGAGGGAGATCTCAACTCCCTGCCCGGGCCGCAGAAGACGCACCGGGCGCCGAAGAAGGGCGGATAACGCCCTCTTCCGCCCCCCATGAATGGGTCCAGGAGCGATGGACATGGGGAAGTCCCCGCTCCCTATTCTATGGACGCCGAGGCGGAGGCGCGCGCGAATGCCGGCGCGCGCCTCTGAGGCGATGCATGGAGTACTTTAACACCCCACTACCCCGTGCAGGAGACGAGGCCCGGGCTGACCGGGCCAGCACGAGGGTGTGGGGCCGTGGAAGAATTTAGACTCCCGCGGCCCCACGCGCGCTCGTGATAGATGTGACACCGGGGTGGTTTTAGTCAGTAAAAGTCTGATAGACCCCGTCGCCCAGCCCAGGGCGGCGGACATCCTATGAGGATTTCCACCCCGGAAAAAAAAAGGCAAGTACCAATGTAACTTTTCTAAAGGCTCTTTACGCTGTTAAGTAGCATGTGTGCAAGTGTCAAGTGATTAGTAAAATCAACGTGTATTATAAACGGCCGACCTGTTTAGTGATTAGTGTTAAGTGCGACCGTTTACACGTTGATTTTACTAATCACTTGACACTTGCTACTTAACACCATGTAAATGCGCCTTTATTTATATGTACTTTCTAAGTATATCTTGGAAACCAATGACTGATTACAAGGTGAAGGAAAACATCTTGAGGAAACCTGAACTCTCAAGTCTGAAATAGCCAACCCGCATTAAGCAAGCGTGGTGATTACGCTCAATCCTTCTCTGTATGAGAAGAGACTTGTACCCAGCAGGGGTCGATAAAAAGTTTGATGATGATGATGATGAGTGAACTTTACACCCTGTTCCTCACGCTATTATAAATTATTAGATTTTTAATAAACGTTTTTCTATATTATCTATAACAATAGTAAAACAATATCCTGCTTTTCAAAATGATTCATCAAACATAGAACACAGACCTCTCATTTCCGCCATCTTTGAGAAAACCATCATTTGATAGAAAAAATCTTTTAACTTTTGATGTGCAAATTAACCATTGAATGTCTATGGGAGTTTTTTAAATGTATATTACCATGGTGTTTACTCTGAGGGAGGGCAGGACACAATGGAGACTAATCAGCATTTTTCTTTATTATGTCGGCTAAGACTTTGGTGTGGTGTCCCGAAATCATTAAAAGTTTAATTAGAATTTCGATGTAAAAAGTCACGTAGGTAGGAGAAAGTGTCTTGTTTTTTAATTTTGTACTCATATCGGGCGATTGCAATTGTTATATTTTTTTCTTATAATATGTTACTATACCTAAATAAATTAGCCTATCATGGGACTCCCTTTGTGGGAATGGGCTATAACCTACGGGGGCCATTGCGGATTGGTAGATGTACATCTCCTTGATTTTTTGGTTTTAGGACATGCCGCCTGGCGCATGCGCATAGCGGTTTTGGTAAAATGATTTGATTTCGAACCAACGACCATTGATTGCAATGCGTACAGCTACACATTAATAAACACAATATAAATATTTGAAGTACATATATTTGAAGTAGGTATCTCATTTAACATCGTTTGCAGCTTGGGCAAAATGGCGTGAGATGACAGGTGTCATTTGTGACCCCAAAATGCCAGTTAAGCTTAAGGGACAGGTCTGTAAGACCATCATTAGACCTGTCCTTCTGTATGGCAGTGAGGCGTGGCCTGTGCTTGAGCGACACAAGCAGGAGCTGCGTGTCACGGAGATGAGTATGCTGCGGTGGATGTGTGGAGTTACGCGAAAAGACCGCATCAGGAACTCCCGCATCCGTGGCAGTCTCCATGTTCATGACATAGCAGACAAACTGCAAGAGAGTCGCCTGCGCTGGTACGGCCACGTCTTACGTAAACCGGCATGTTACGTGGGTAACAAATGTCTTGCCATGGCGCCTCCGCCGGGCCGGAGCAAGCGAGGCAGGCCAAAGAAGTGCTGGCTTGACGTTGTAAGTGATGACATGCGTGCCAACAATCTCACACCACAGGATGCCAGAGATCGCGCGAAATGGAGGCGTAATAGTAGGAAAGCGGACCCCGGGCTCCAACGCGAAAGCCGCGGATGCGACCGGGATTATGCGCTGAGATGATGATGATGATGATGATCTCATTTAACATCGTTTCCGCTTTTCGTAATCTTTCATTTGAAAATTAGATTTAGGCTTGAGACTGAAATATTTCTCTACCAAAATATGTCAACAAAATTCTATTTATTATTTCATAAGCTGCAAACAATTCTTCAATTGAAATCAACCGATTACGCCCCCAAAGATCCCGCTAAGAATTAAATTGGGGCGAAAAACCTTTCGTTTCGGGGAAATTAAAAAAAAATAACACGTTAAGATGGTTTCCCTTCATCAAAATTGAGCCAGGCCAGGCGTTTGATTGAATTAGCATGAAAGTTCCGCCCCGTCTGACAAATTTATCGCCATAGGATTTTTGCGACCATCCATATCGTAAAAAAACAAGTTTAACTTTGAAATTACATTTTTATTTTATTGCGATACTGGGCGATTTTATGTTTTTCGATTTGGTTGTTTCCAGATTGCTGGGACTATGATTATTGTTGCAAAATATGCGAGGTGTTTACAATGTTTCAGTTTTTTTATTTGGATTCTAGAATAAAATTTAAATCTCGCACTATAAAACTTTTCTCCATAAACATGTAGTAAAGTAAACTCGATTTCCATTGAGATTAATTTAAATCTGGAATCGTAAACTGGAAACCCGGTCAAACCTGTCCTCAGTGTAATAGGTGCACTATCAAATCTTTTTTTTTTTTTTATAAAATTATAAACTAGTGCTTGACCGCAATCCCTCCTGATGGTAAGCAGTGACGTAGTCGTTGATGGTAAAGCGCACTGGTTTATTAAGAGCCTATTCACTCTAGCCTTGAAGACACTCAAATTGAATGGCCGACGGAAACACCGCCGCTGGCAAACTGTTTCAGTCCCTCGATGTACACGGTATAAAGGAGGAGGCGAAACGCTTCGTCCGGATCGTAATGGTGTTAACAACGTAAGGGTGGAAACTCGCCGTACGACGAGTCGTCCGATGGTGGAACGGAGATGGGGGAATTAAATCATGCAATTCCTTCGCACACTCCCCAAAATGCATCCTATAGAAGACCGAAAGGCTGGCTACTCTACGTCTGTGCTCTAGGCTTTGGAGACCGTCTCGAGCTAAGTCAGGGTCACCAATCAGCCTCTTCGCCCGCCTCTCCACCGAATTCAAAGTGGCCAGGTGACTCTTACCAGCACCAGCCCAAATGTGGTTGCAGCACTCCACACACGTACGGACCTGTGCTTTGTACAGCATTAGAAGCTGCTCTGGTGTGAAGTACCGCCGGACCTTTGCGATAACGCCAAGTTTCTTGGCAGCTACTTTGGCCTTGGACTCAATGAACCGCCCAAGGTTTAGGTTCGAGGAAATCTAAACTCCCAAAACCTGAAGGCCGTCGGTACATTCCAAGGATACATTTCGAAAAGTAGGAGCCAAGGTGAACGGGCTCCTTTTGGCGGAAATTCAATCATGTGCGTTGATAAAAGATTTAAGTACAGATCAAATTGATGCCAAGTTGGCGAGATTCAATCAATCAATCAATTAATCAACTAAGTCTCTTGCAGTCCTCTGCTAAACATAGGACTCTTTTAGACTGCGTCAAAATACGCTGTCCTCCGCCTTTTACTAGGATTGGAAGGAATCAAATCCGCTCCCGTTCTGGGCGTCGCGGAAAGGCGTGTCAGACTTTTACTGACTAAAACCCAGTCATGTTCCTTCATTTGCCTCTGCGTCAGGGGCCACGGTATCCTTTGTTGTACTCCGCCTTTTGCTTTCAATCTGTTCCGACGTGACGAAAGATTTAGAGAAATTCGCTTACAGTAAACGAAGCATCATTGAATTTTAAAACGATTTCTTTCTCCGTTTCGTGTGATCCATGAGATTTCCCAAAAGAGGCGAGATCTCTAAATATCTTCGCGTAAACAATTATGAAAATTTATCAATCTTTCCGAGACATTAAAACGTGGAATCACAATTTTTTCATTTAGAGAAAAAAAAAAAAGAAAACGTTCGGTCGAATGGAGGGGTAAAAATGTTCTTGGCTATAAGAAGACGGTCATTAAACATGATCGCTATCATAATTGAATTAAAAATTCCAACACGAGCGCTCCTAAGTGTTGGAGGGGACGCGGATGTTAATGCTATTGCAGTTGCCAGTTGCTAAACTTGACATCATATAATTTTTTTGTATTGGCAAGCTTATTGGGATGTTCGATAAAATTGGTATCGAGTTTTACCTTTTAAGAGTTAGGTATTCATGTTTTTGCTGAAAGAACCTACTAATATAATGTTGATCGGTTTTGTAGGCTATGTCTTGATAAGTCTTCTAAATATTAAGTACTTTTTAGTTTGTAGAGGTGAAATGGGGAGTATAGTTAACGCGTCCTTCATAGAAAAGCGATGACGGGATGTTGGATATACCGATTGCGCGGCAAACTCTGCTTGCGTGCTATAGGATTGTGCATGACATCAGTATGTCTAGTAGTTAATAAGAGGTTATAAGGGGCTATGTAGTTGCCACAGTATTATATTGGTCAGTTTTCTTGCTTTATATTGCCGATTCGAACGCTTAACGTTCGAATCGGCAATACAAAGCAAAATGTTTGATAATGGAATGATATCTTCGATAGTTGAACTGCGTTTCTTAGGCGCGATTTTGGGAAATTACATGTGGCACAGTCAAACGGAAAAAAATCAAAAGGACTTACTGGAATTTTCAGCGCTGCACGCTCCGGGTGGTGATGGAGGCCACCATAAATGTTCACTGGTCTCTTTGGTTGTTGGATCCAAGGGGTAACTATTGATTTATAGAATTTTTATATTTGCCGGCCGGCATACGATCATGTTCCTTTTTTGATCAAGAGTTGAAGCAGAGAGAGGTTGGTTTTTTTTCGTAAATTTTTCTGCCCCAATCTCTAGGCCTTTAAGCCAGAAATGTATGGAATTAGGAATATATGGAATCAAATGGGAAGGAATTGGGAAATTTGAATGTACTTGATGTAAGAATGTTTACATGCTGTTTAGTTTATATCAAAGGATCGTTTCATTTGTTTACTGTGAATGCATAAGTATAGCTATATATTAGCTTCTTAATCTTTACCGGCCATATCATCTATTACCAAAAGATAGACAAAAAGGTTTCTGCGAATACATAAAATACACACATCTACCTGTATTCCTAACTTATCTTCGTTGAATATGTTCCTGTGTCCCCAAAACGCAGTTTGATTATTCTCTCCCCTCTATAGTTAGAACTATTTGAATGGAAGTGTCTGTTATCTTCACAGCCGCAGGGTGTCTGTCAACTTGATGGACTCTGAATGCTGAAGATTACTAACTAGCATTCACTGAACTTCAGCCCTGTGTCGTCATTGCTGTGTTTTAGTAATGTTGTTTCTTACATAGGGTATGACATAGGTAGTTTGGTAAGTGTACTTATTGGACTAGAAATCAACATCACGCGTGGATGCCCCGAATAATTAAATAGAGATGAGATAATGAAGACGGAATAGATAATATGTTTTATCTGTTTTGTGAAAGTACATGAAATTAAAACTTGAAAGTTAGCTGACTGTCTCTTTGCTCTTCGTGATCTCAAAAGCAACTGTTGGAAATTACGAACTTTTTTAATTTACTCATTTACTTGAGTGCCATTCTTCTTTAAAATAGTATAAAAAAGTTGATTCTATTTAGTCCGTAATTCAGATTATAGGAAAATATTGGATACGTATATTTTGTTTTATCAAATCAATAAAAATTGACAAATATAAAAGGCATCAAACATCAGGAGTGGAGGCTGGTGCATTGACGTCACACGAGTTTTCAACGCACTGTGTTGTCTTCATTTTTTGTTTATATGAAAAAAAGAAAAAATACGTGTCTAGTATTTTTTGGAAATGTGACTGACGGACTAATTAGTTTTTTTAGTCAACTATTCCTATTCTTTAAATCCTTTAAAGCATGTCTCCGGCTTAAGGTTTCAATCTAAGACACTGTTTATGCATTGATAAACCAGTGCCCAATCTATCTGACGACTAAGAGAAGCAGAGAAACAAGTCTCCCATTCTAGAGTTGCTTTTGCGATCAGAAAGATCAGTTGCGATATTTTTTTTCAAAGTTCGTCTCTGTAATGTTTGGGTTTGTAAAGTTAAACCTACTAGATATTTTTACGGTTTGAAGTTATATATATAATATGAATATATATAAATACAATAACTTACCTACAGTCTCGTAGTAAAGTAGTTTCCATATAGCATTTGTTTAACCTAGCACAATATTGGTATAAGCAGTAAGCGTAGTAATTCTACAAGGAATTTGTTGAATAGAAATAATTAAAATTAGTTGACGGTCTAGTTGTTTTTGTGGTTGGGAAACAACTGCCCTGAAGGTTAATTCCTGAATTTATTAACGTTCGAAATCTAGCCGCAATCTCAGTTACAATTTATGTCCAAAAACTTGTCAAAATATAGATATGACGACGTCAGCGATGACGGAGCGATAGGGTAGTCACCATCTGGTGAGGTGTTAAGGGCTCCATTTCGTAGGTGAGTTTCGAATTAAAGCACGAAGTGTAAATATACCCTCCAATTCTGGGAATAATAATTTAAGTAGGCAAACCGATAGTTTCGCACCGGAGAAGTGCCATGGTCTGCGTCTCAATCCGAAGTGACCGTTCGACAATCTCCACTTTCCAAAACGACTCTAGTCAGTGCCGCCATTACAGAATAACGTCACAGCGTTTACCCACTACTACAGAAGTCAAATGAGCAACTCTCATCAAAACGATCCCGCTATCCACGACAGATACATTTTTGACAAATTGAGACTACGTTCTTAAAATTTTGGGAGGTGCCCCTCTGAATTCGACCCTCGGCCAAGCAATTTGTTAATGGATTATTTTTCACCTGTTTCTTAAAGATTTTTCATAGTGGCTTAGAGTCAAGATTTGTGCTCAGTTAATTGAGCTCACCCCCATTATATATTTTTTTATTACTGGAGAATTTTTTTTTTTAAAGAAGTGGTGGCCTATTCAGCAGTGGCGGTCTAGTGGTATCTGCCGAGACTTACAACTTATATAGGGTCGAACCTCGTCAGACGGTTTACTTTATGTAAATAATTTTATCACCACTGTTCTAAAAATGGCGAAGGAAAACATGGTGAACAAACCGGCATGTCCTAGAGGCAAAAACTTCGGAGACATGTGACATATCCCAATCCACACAGAGCCCACGTGGTAGATGACGGGCATGAGAGTCCACTCCCTTTCACCGAGAGGAGGCCTGAGTCCCAAGAGTGGAAAGGTTACAGACTGATTCTTCTTCTTCTTCTTCAGCCTATGGATGTCCACTGCTGAACAAAGGCCTCCCCCAAGGCTTTCCACGCTGACCGGTCTTGTGCTGCCCGCATCCATCGGCTTCCCGCGACCTTCACCAGGTCATCGGTCCACCTTGTTGGGGGCCTCCCTACGCTGCGTCTTTCAGTACGTGGCCGCCACTCCAGAACCTTACTGCCCCATCGGCCATCGGTTCTACGAGCAATGTGCCCTGCCCACTGCCACTTCAGTTTAGCGACTCGCAGAGCTATGTCGGTGACTTTGGTTCTTCTGCGGATCTCCTCATTTCTGATTCATTCACGCAGAGAAACTCCGAGCATAACTCTTTCCATTGCCATTTGTGTGACTCTGAGCCTTCGTATGAGGCCCATTGTGAGCGACCATGTTTCAGTTCCGTAAGTCATCACTGGCAACACACACTGGCCAAAGACTTTAGTCTTGAGACACTGTGGTCTTGAGACTGATTATGATGATGATATTATGTGATAATGTATATCATCGATTCGATGACAGCCTCCGTAGCGCGAGAGTGAACGCGGCCGCTGCGCAAGGAGGTCCGCGATCTCCGCGCAGTGCAAATATTTGTATGCAGGAATATGTATATTTGCACTGGTCTGGTCGTGCCTCGGAAAGCCGTTGGTCCCGGTTGCCATACGATCATTTAATACCAGTCCTTACGGGTTGTTAGAGCCCTTAAAAATTCCAACAATTGGTCTAACTGCGATGCTTTGATATCGCCTTCGGGTTGTGGAGGTCAGACGGCAGTCGCTTTACGGTAAACATCAAAACTTAGCCAAAAATCAGTAGTTAGATTGGTAAAGCGGACCCCAGACTCCAAAGCTGAAAAAGCTTCGGATGCGACTGGGATTAACTCTGAACTGGTGGTCATGATATATATTATCGACTCTAGAATACACAGACGTGCAGAGTGCACGCCCGTGTTTTCGCGTAACGTTTATTTTCTACTCAAAATGAACGTTATTTTTTTTGCGTTTTTCTTGTAACACACTTGCGAACCCTCAACTCATGGCTCACCTGTAGAACGATATATTACACGTATGACGTCTAAGTATTCCTCATAAATGTTACCTTTATTTTGCAAGTCACTGTACAACATTGCGCCGTGTGTAAAGTCGTTAGTATCTGAGTGCCTGCGGCTGCGTCGGTGCCGCGACAAGATGACATGTTCTCAAAGTACTTTGAATGTTTCTCACTTTTGTGTTTTGTTTGCTTACGTTAGAATAGAATACTCTTTATTATGTGCACCATATAGATTACAGAACTTAATTTTTTTTTTTAATAATTATAAACTAGCGCTTGACCGCAATCCCGCCTGATGGTAAGCAGTGATGCGATCGTTGATGGTAAAGCGCGCTAGTTTTTTAAGAGCCTATTCACTCAGAAATCTGAGCAAATAGGAAGGAAGACGGCAGTTGAGCGAGGTGATGCAATGTTAAACCCAACAACACGACCAACGATGCTGCGCCAAAGGGAGATTGATCTGAAGACCCTCCACGACCAAACTCCCAACACAACAACATTAGGCGCATCGTACCCAGCACACATCGTAATAAAACTGCTCAGACCCGTCCTTCGTACGGCTTCACCAGACATCATGCCGGAACACGACAAATCGCTTGGCGGCAAGCTTTGTCTGGTGGGTGGTAACTTCTGTCGGCGGCCGATGTTATGGCCTACCACCGAGAAAGGGCGACAAAGGTGACACAATGGGCGGTCTTATCGCTAAGAGCGATCTTTTACAGTCGTTTACGTACGTTTTTGTGGGAGATAGTTTGAGATGTGATTTTGAGTTGATAATTATTTTTTGTTGGTTTATTGTTAAATGAAAGGACTTAAATCATTTTTCATTAGTCAGAAAAATACTGATAAAGTTGGAGAGACCCGGTTGAAACTACCTACAATGCTACATGCGAACAACGCGTCATACTGACGTCACGCAAATTCTACATCTCACAAGCAGAATTTCCAGTGCAACTAGCACACATACAAGTTCACTACAACAACTGGTGGGCAAGTGCCCGCCAAACTATACTAGTCTGGTCGGAGGATCCTCTACGGAGGATGAGTGACCTTTACACCCTTTCCTCATACCTCAACGATACTATATATTCTTAGATACTGTTGTGATGCTGTACATTGTTATAGTTTCTCCATACTTTCTTTCTTTGTCATCTGTTAGTATACGTTTGTATTAGTTGTGACACGATTGTGGGACAGGAGGCTTGGAGACCTGTAACGCAGGTAGTCCTGCTCCAGTTTCCGCTACATCAATACATTTTGTATACTTAATTATGTGTTGAACTTATGTTTCATTATGTGGTGGGAAAAATAAACGTTTTATTAATATTATTATACTATTAACTTCATTTTAGTTTATTGTAAAGATAAAAGATTTTGTAGAGTTTAAATTTAATAAGTCTTTAATGTTAGATGTTCAACTACTCCGGAGTTAGCCGAAGTTGTCTGTAATCTCTACCGCCGCGGGGCTTGTCTTAGAGGTTTGACAACTTGACAGACGTCTGCTTCGACTGCATTGTGTTGTTAAGCAAGAATGCCGTCTAAGGGCTGGGACACATGATTGACATGAGTTTAATACTGCATAACATTGTGAAACTCGTATACATTTCTTTGCATATACACACATCAAAAGTGTCTAGGGATCAAGCATTTTTATGCGGATTTCTTGAGATTGAGATGTGGCTTTGTAATAAATTTATGATTTTATAAATTTATATGGATCCTTTTTGGTGCATTTCATAATTTGAATCAGGAACTGTGAATCAAATTCGAGTAAAAGATGAAAATCAGCTGTCAATATTTTCCCTATAAAAACATACAACGCATTGAAGACATTATTAGTGCTACTGTTTCCCTACTACTGATTAAAACCAACGTTATTATGGAGCGGCGACGTCATTTAAGCAGGGAAGAAATGCTCAGAGCCGTGGGAATGATAGAAGCTGGTTCCCGGCAACGTACTGTGGCTTTAGCTCTGAATACAAGTCAGAGTGTTATCAGTCGACTTTGGACACGTTACCGAAGCACTGGTACCGTGGCTGAGCGCCATGGAGGACGGTATCGCTGCACCACACGGAGACAAGACCGATACATTCAAATCTCAACTCGAAGAGCTCCAACAATAACCGCCATGATGTTAGCCGTGAGGCTTCATCACTCTTCAGGGAACTTAATTAGCGACCAAACAGTCAGAAACCGCTTGCATGAAGTGAACCTTCATTCCCGAAGACCGCTACGGGTACCACCTATAGCAATGCACAATCGTAGGATTCGATATCAATGGGCTCTTGAAGACAGAAATTGGGCAGAAGAACAATGGCGTTTCGTGTGCTTTTCTGATGAGTCTCGTTTTGGTATGAGACCGGATACAAGACGTATACGACACTGGAGAACCCCTGGACGCCAACAGCGATTAAAATCCTGCCAGGAAGTCCATCCTTATAGTGGTGGAACCATCATGGTATGGGCGGGTATTTGGATCGGCGGAAGAACTGAGTTGATTTGGATCAGAGGCAACCTCAACGCTCAAATTTATGCTGAGACGATTGTATCAGACGTCATCGTTACTCTAGTGCAAATCGGTCCCTTATTTCAGTTAATGCATGATAATGCACGATCGCACACCGCAAGAGTTGTAAGACAGACTCTCGCCGCAGCTAACATCAATGTCCTGCCCTGGCCTGCTCTGTCGCCAGACTTGAACCCGATTGAACATGCATGGGATATGCTACAGAGAAGAGCTCTGCCGAATATGGAGGGTATCCAGTCGCAAGAAGACCTTTTTTTGTTGTTGCAACGAACATGGGCGGCCATTCCACAGCGTGATTTGGATGAACTCATTTTGAGTATGCCAAACCGATGTTCTTGTGTTGTTAGTGTTCGCGGTAGAAACACGGATTAATAATTGTTTAAGTTACCCAATAAAATTTTAGAGAAAACTGTTATTTCAGTCTTTTTTTCGAACTTTTGTGTTAGTGGTTCAAATGTCAAATATCCCTTTATTAGGAAAATGGCAAATTTCTTTATTAATGCAAAGGTGACTTGGTTTATCGTTACTGTGACAAACGAAAACACTTTATTTGATGAATCCTTCAAGAAAATTTTAATTAATATCAATCAGGAGAAAAGTTATTGCAAAAATATATGTTGATCCCTAGACACTTTTGATGTGTGTATATGGGTACGTTGTCAATCGACTTATGAAATCTAAGATTTATAAAAAGTCTCAAATTAAACATACATATGTTTAATCCAACCGTACCGGTTATAATTCTTGCATTTTAAACACGTTCATAGTCTGATCTCGGTCTGTAAAAAAGCGTGAAAATCCTCTATTTTTTCTATATTTTTGTTGTTTGTTTACGCTAGCTCATCATCATTATCATGGAATTATAAGCCATAGGAAGTCCACTGCTGGACATAAGCATCCATAAAGAACTGTTGGACGTACCGGCAAGCGCAGCGTCGGACATCTACCGCCTAGGTGGTCGGAGGACCTGACCGAAATTCGCAGGGAAGCAGGCTACGTCCAACGCTAGATCTTCCCTTTTAATGCCTTTATATACTTGTACATAATTTTGAAATTGAGATTGTATATAAAATCCTATCTACAAATGGAAATAAAAATACTACTTAGTTTTCTATGAAAAAACATCATAATTAATACGTCTAACATTCCAGATTCTCAATTCAAAACCACATAATTTCGGAGCACTTAAAATTTGCAGCTCTACTTCTAATGGTTCAGACCGTCCTCGCAGTTCATCTGTCGCCCTATACCTTTTAAAGTAGGTGGTGGTGCATAAACTATCGGCTTAGACGAAATTATTTTAAGGAAGAAATTGAAAGGTTTTACGATCAATGGGTTTCATTTTCAATTAGGATTACTTTTCCCCGGAAACCATCGCGACAGTTCGTTTTTCCCATTCAGAAAATTTATTTCAAAAGAGCCTGTCTGTTGTCTTGGTTCATAATTGCTTTTTAGGTTAGGAAAGCCTGCAATAAATATGAAACCATGTTGTGTTATATCGTTTAATACCAAAATTTTAGGCTAGAGTGAAAAGGCTCTTAATAAACGCGCTTCAACGATTGCATCTCTGTATACCATCAGGCGGGATCACGCGGTCAATCACTATTTTATAACAGAAAGAAAATTATATATTTTCTTTATGCTTTCAAACCTTGCTTTCTAAAACATTGTATGAATAATTACTGGCATAATTTTCTAATAACGCAGTTGAGGCAGTATTTTAATTGCTTTCTTTTGTTTTTTGCTTATGTATTCACATAGCTGAATCTTTTTAAAAGCAATTCGGAATTGTGTTGGTATTGCTCGAACAAATATAGAATTTTTTTTTATCAAAAACGATGATGTGCGTGCCTGACCATGGATGGAAACGTGCTAACTCCAATTTTATTGCAAAAAGCCACCAACATCAAATTTTTAACAATTCGCACGTATCTAAACTTTAGTAGGAATATCAAAAGGGTATATCTTTTTATAGAATCGAATGCAGCTTGCTGCGTTTTCATTTTACCCAGTGGAATACAAATCGGTGTTGCATTGTATTCAATGCTTCGATAGAATTCAATGTCTTTAGCCGCAGGCGGCTCCGTGTTTTATTAAATTTTTATCGTGATTGAACGATTGTTAAGTGTTATTTTATTGTTATTATGTTTTTAATAAATAAGACAGAAAGCCTTCTGTTCACTGTAGCATACATAACACGAATTGATTGAGATATCGGTGTGTCGGCAACGTGCCTACCACGAAAGATTTAAGCAAATATTATTAAATATTATACAAAAATTACATAAGCAAATATGTGATAGAATGATGCCTTCGCAGTATATCCCTTTGATTAAGCTAAAAGTGGCAAATAACTCCAACTTTCAGATGCGGAGTTCGTAGACTACCAGACCCGATCACGTGGAGGCGCACGTCGACACAATTCACTGGCAGACTCCCTAACTTTAATAATTTTGAATTTTGAGGCCTAAATCCCCCCGGGGGTTACTTTAAATAATACAAAGTAATTACATTTTTGTGACCGTTAAAATATTGGCGGTCGGCGGTCATGGCCGCGTTCCGTTTACTTTAAGTTTTTGGCAACGTTCACCGCCGATAAACACAAAAACCAGAGGAGATATTCAACAATCGGTGTAGTAGCTATCTACCTAGATAGGTACCTAGAAATGATCGCTTGGGTCCTTGCAAGTTTGTCTCTGGTCACGCATTGGCTATGCTCTACATATAATTTAGGTTGGTGTTTTAAGGAACGCCAAATTGAGTTCGTTAATCCTTCAGCTATGTTAAAAAAAGTATTTAATTATTGCCGAGCTAACTAATGGCTACAAAATGAATTGGTTGTCAGGAATAAAAATACATAACAAACATTCTCGCATCTTAGTTAATTTTTAAACATTTTCAAGTTACTTCATGTTGGTTGTCCAAAGATTTGGTGTCGGCGCCGCTATCTGATGCAATATTTATACGTTTCTAATGACTGAAAGCTACGAATGCATAAAATGATTCTCCGAAGGAAACGTGGAAATTTTCAGCTTTCACTGGAAATAGAAATCTATTGCTTCCAAGTAGTTGAAAGGGTCGGCTTACAGAGACATCCCGTATTTCAGATGTTAGTTTTCTTTGATGTTTTAAAATAAATATTCGTTTTTAATAAAGATGCGACTATTTGTTATTTCTTGCTTTCGTTTTTACATCTGCCAAGGCGTCGTGGGCACAGTGCGTAGTTCTCATTATCCACAATGTTCCTTTAATCATATTTTTAAAACTTAAGGATTTTGTATGTATTTATTTATTCTTTCGCACATAAATTGTACAGAGGCGGACTTAATGCCTTAGGCATTCTCTACCAGTCAACCATAGCTGGTGAAGAGATTAGTAGCAGGTGCGTTAATTGAAAACATTATAATGATAACATACTCTTAACACTATTTATATATACATACAAAATACATATTTATATATGCGTACTAAAAATTTGGGAGAGAGGTGTTGAAATGACTGTGTTGAATGTTATTGGAAAAATGACAATGGTATGTACAACCGTACATCTGTCTCTTTGCGAACAACTGTGTTTATAGCTAAAGCTTAGAGATTTTAGCTTAAATATTTTGACAAAAATTCCAATGTCTGTTCTCAATGGCTGAAATTTTTGGTGGATCCCTCCACGTAAATAACCCTACACCTAAATTAAAGAGACAGTTGAGGTGCAACCTTTTCCATAGGCCAAAAAGTAGAAAACGTATGCTTCTGCTTCCTGCAGTGGAATTGTAAAACCACTCATTTCCCTCACTAAATGATAAACGCCCAACAGTTATCATTCCCACCGTTTCCGTGACGGGATCGCTTAAAAACTAACCCATCCCTTGTGCCAATTAGAGCTAATACGTCCAATTACCGGGTTTCAGCTGCGTCAAAACAGTTTGACGTCAGATCCGGAAACCTGTATAACCTTAACAGTCGCAGCTTTGGAATGTGATCTTTTGTTAGTATTGCTTAAGTTGACGTGAATAAAAGGCTTTGGAGGATTCCGAGTTTGTTATTGTGTGTGACTGAATTGACCAAGATTTTTAAGAAATATATAGGAACGCTTAATATGTTAGAAACCTTTTTTTTTCTTTTTTTAATGTTATGAACTAGCTGGATGCGGGGGCGCTGGACCGGTCTTCGTGGATATCCTTGGGGGAAGCCTAAGTCCAGCAGTTTCGTCTGAAATGATGATGATGAATGATGATTATACGAAGTAGAGAAAAGTGTTGGAAAGATGTATGTTGTAAGTGTTTCTTGAAAGTACATCTCACCTTGAGTATCTGTATATGAACTTAAGGTCAATTTAATCGCAGCTAACTGTAACAACTAACAGCTATTATAACAGTTCCAAGCTTACATGTCAATACAGAACTGTTCTTAATAACATAGCAATAAGGTCGATGTTATGCACATAATCAGAGACGCAGAGTGTTCACAAACAACGAACAGTGAATAAAATTATCACCTCAATGCGTTGCGATTTAATCAATGCAATTACAATGATATAAAGGCTGTTACACACAGACGGCGCGGCGCGCTCATTACCATTTCAAACCGCGCGTGTCATTACCGCGCCGGCCGTACGGACGCGATCTTTGCATAATCATCCCGTCTTGTGGGATAGTTTACGCCCTGAACGTTGCGGGGAATTCAATTTTGTAAGCTAAACGCTCGAGGGTGAAGGGTGCGAACTCAGCTTAAGGTGGGTGGGTAACCTGTTTTCATAGATTTTGTGGTTATGTATTTTTCAGTTGTTATGGTGAAAATATGACCGCGAAATTAAAAATAAAGAAGGAACTTGGTCTTTGGATATTAATTCCGCCATTGTGCAATGTTTTTCTTTGTGCATAAAGTTTTAATAAATAAATAAATAAAGTCTATTCGAGTCGTCAATAAAAGAGGAAAAAAGTTAGAGTAGACCCTACTATCTAATTAACTGTTTTTTTTTTTAATAATTATAAACTAGCGCTTGACCGCAATCCCGCCTCATGGTAAGCAGTGATGCGATCGTTGATGGTAAAGCGAGCTAGTTTATTAAGAGCCTATTCACTCAGAAAAACTGAGCGAATAAGAAGGAAGACGGCAGTTGAGCGAGGTGATGTAATGTTAAACCCAACAACACGACCAACGATGCTGCGCCATAGGGAAATTGATCTAAAGACCCTCCACGACCAAACTCCCAACACAACAACATTTGGCGCATCGTACCCGGCACACATCGCAGCACAACTGCTCAGACCCGTCTTCCGTACGGCTTCACCAGACATCATGCCGGAGCACGACAAATAGCTTGGCGGCAAGGCCAACAGGCCGGGACATCTAGTTTTAAAATTTTGACCAGTAAAATGATTCAAAAAGTCCGTCAGTATATTTGTACCAGTAATCAACCATTCTATTGTATAATTATTTTGTCGGTAATTGTGAAGGGGTGAGCTAATGAGTCACATTTGTTAGCGTCGATAGCTAGCTACCATCAAGTCGAATGTCAGTTTTTTTGCGATAACACTTTTATAGAATGAATCGGATGATATGAAATGTACGGGTATAACGAACAGTAAGTTTAGTTCCAAGTCGATCATAATTGAATAAATTTTGCGTACGCTGCGAATAACTAAACTCCTTCGAAAATGTTGAAACTTGGTCGAGAGGATTTCCCCACATTTTAACTCGCGATCTGAAACCTGTTGAGAAGTTATGGAGTTCGAAAATTGTTGTGTATTTTTGAACGATGCAATCGATAATGTTAAGTGGGATTCTATTCGTAGTCCACATTTCCTCTGCCGAAAAGTTTTACAACGTCTTGGTGAAAGTTAATGCCACCAAAAAAACCTTCATAACATAACACCACGCCTTTTCTCCCGAAGAATCTATTCTATCGAGAAATTCCTGATAGAAGAACTCAATAAAAATATGTGATATTATCTATATTTATTATTATAAAGAGGTCAATGTTGTTTGCTTGTAAGCCAGTCTTTGTAATCAATCAAATTAGATGTTTTTTTATTATATTACATCATGCTGGTCCTAGCAGAAAACTATCAAAAATAAAGATAGGCCATATAACCAAATTATAGCGCAGGCTGGCGATGCAATGCGACGGGATGGCGGAAGACTTTTTAACACATTGAAATTTTTTATAACGATAAATGCACTATTTTTGCCTACATACGTATGGGTAATCTGTTTGCAGGTTAGACCGCAGTGCGAGGTCGTAAACATTATGCTAATAGCTATTGTTTAAACGTCTGCATTTCTGCTAAACTTATACAATTGTCATTAGCATCTTATGTTAAGGGGAAGGTTATCTGAGGCATCATCATCGGTCTAGCCTTTTCTCCACTATGTTGGGGTCGGCTTTCAGTTTAACCGGATTCAACTGAATATCAGTATTCTGCATGAAGCGACTGCCTATCTGACCTCCACAATATAGTTACTGGGTGATACGATACACCTTTGTAAGACAAGTGGTAAAACTTTAGGACTTTTGACGACCTGTAATTACTTAAATGGCTTTCCAAGGCACGTAAGGACTTTGAGTATTATTTAAAAAAGAACCAAACATGTCTGTGAACTCTCTAGGTTTCCTCAAGATGTTTTCCTTCACCTTTTAAACAGTCATTGGTTTCCAAGATATACTTAGAAAGTACATATAACTTAGAAAAGTTACATTGGTACTTGCCTGACCTGGAATCCAACCCGCATTCTCATATTTGAGATGCTGGTGTTTTAACCACTAGGCTACCACGACTTAAGCAAGAACATTACGGGCCTACAATAATAATTATATGTTAATGAAAGCGCAAATGTTAACCTACTGTAGGTACACCACTAGTTTTAATACACGCCCACATCACCTTAAACCCAGTCACTATTACAATCACATTAAAATTCAACATCAGCGTCAGTCGACTATTTTAAGTCTATTAAATACGATAGCCAAATTCAAATGTCATTACCTACAGATACACAAATGTGCATACCGTCACGCGTATCGTTCGCCGCGCAATGTTTAATCGCTTGTGTGTGACCGCGCATAATGAGGCCGCTGTCGGCACGTGTGCGAACGCCCTTATGTCGGATTATGAATTATTATTTGATTTGTATGGTGATGATTTAGGGAAGTTTTGGGTACTTAAATTTAGGTTAAGTTTTGAGTTGAACTTTTAGCTTTACGTATATGCCTTGTGAGATCTCATCAACGGCACATTTACTTTGCGAACGCAGCAGCCTACTTAATATATGTCATGCGACAAAAATATTCCTTTATAATTGTTACTTTTTACGCAAAGCGAATCGAGTCGGCCAAGAACTGTGGAACTAACCACTTGTTAAGAGAAATAATCGAATCGAGCGATGTCGGGTTCGATGCGCCAAATGTTGTTGTGTCGGAAATTTGGTCGTGGAGGGTCTTCAGATCAATTTCCCTCTGGCGCAGCATCCTTGGTCATGTTGTTGGGCTTAACATTGCATCACGTGGCTCAATTGCCGTTTCCCTTCCTATTCACTCAGTTATTTTTTGAGTAAATAGGCTCTTAATAAACCAGTGGACTTTACCATCAAAGATTACATCACTGCTTAACATCAGTCGGTGTCGCAGTCAAGCACTAGATTAAAACATTAAAAAAAAATCTTTATCATTTTTAAGTCGTGGTGGCCTAATGGTTAGAACACCAGCCTCTCAAGCATGAGAGAACGGGTTCGATTCCAGGTCAGGCAAGCACCAATGTAACTTTCTAAGTTATATGTACTTACTTTCTAAGTATATCTTGGACGCCAATGACTGATTACAAGGTGAAGGGTAACATCTTGAGGAAACCTGGACTTTAAGTCTGGAATCGCCAACCCGCATTGAGCAAGCGTGGTGATTATGCTCAGTCCTTCTCTGTATGAGAGGAGACCTGTGCCCAGCAAAACCCGCCACACATTTTCCCACCCACTGCAACTCCTGATAGCCGAGACATTCCGACCTTTGACACCGTGAGAGGTGGGGTAAGGTACAGCAGCCACGTGGACGTTACGGCCTGTTCGGCCGACATGCTCGACTTGGTGGACGGCTGGCGGGTCGAGGAGGGTCTCACGAGTTCCGACCACAACGGTATAGCTTTCAGCGTTCATCTTTTAAAATCAAAGGGTATGGCAATTAAACGGACCACTAGGCTATACAACACTAGAAAAGCTAACTGGAGGCAGTTTCATGAGAAACTGTCTCTATTTATGCTGGAAAAAAAGTTAACCCTAGTGGATTTGTCAAGTATACACACTACAGAACAACTAGACTCAACAGTTAACACATACACACAAGCCATAACCGACACATGCAGAGACACGATACCACACAAAAACACAACACAAACATTCACCATACCGTGGTGGTCTGAGGAACTCGCTGAGATGAAGAGGCTGGTGGCCACCAAGAAAGTGAGAGTCAGGAACGCAGCGCCGGTCCGAAGAGCGATGGTGGTTGCTTTGTACCTGGATGCTAAGAGGGCGTACGAGGAAGCGGTGAAGACGGCCCAAATCGAGAGCTGGAAGGGTTTTTGCAGGAAACAGGACAGAGAGGGGGTCTGGGAGGGGATATACAGGGTAATGGGGAGAACAGCAAAAAGAGAGGAAGACATGCCCCTGCAAATGAATGGAGAGACTCTGGACGCAAAACGCTCAGTGAAGTTGTTGGCCGAGACGTTCTATCCCGAGGACCGAGAGGAGGACGACAATGGGGATCATCGCCAAACCCGAGAACTGGCAGAGACGGTAAACGCGTGGAGCCATGAGTGAACGCAATGATCCACCGTTTACCCAAAGCGAGCTAAACAGGTCAATATTGGCGCCGATTCTGTTGTTAACAAAATAAACTAATTTTAAGCTATGTGCATCTTTTTCTTTTCATTTCGTTAAGAAAAGGATAGAAGATAACATTTTAATTTAATCGTGTCAAATTCAGATACTCCATAGACATTTTAGACGCGATTATAAACATGGCGACTAAAAATACGCCAGTTTACGAGAGGAGCGCACTAATTTGACAGGTCTAAACTGACATTTTATCTTCCGTCCTTTTCTTAACGAAATGGAAAGAAAAAGATGCAAATAACTTAAAATTAGTTTAGTTTGTGAACAACAGAATCGGCGCCATTGTCGTTTAACCCTAGAAAAGCCCCGGGAGCCGACGGCTTCACGGCGGACATTTGCTCTCAAGCCATAAACTGTAATCCCGAATACTTCCTGGCACTGATAAACAAATGCCTGGCACACCACTACTTCCCGAAGGCCTGGAAGGAAGCTACGGTGGTTGTGCTCAGGAAACCGGGGAAAGACTCGTACGCCGTACCGAAGTCGTACAGGCCGATTGGGCTTTTGCCTGTCCTTGGGAAAGTGTTCGAAAAGATGCTGGTGACCCGTCTCAAATTCTACCTTCTCCCCGGGATGAGTACTCGCCAATATGGCTTTATGCCCCAAAAAAGCACTGAAGACTCCCTCGTCACCCTCATGCAGTACGTCCGTGGGAAACTGGAGCAGAAAAGAATCGTCACGCTCGTTTCGCTGGATATAGAGGGAGCTTTCGACAGTGCGTGGTGGCCCGCGATTAAAGTACGATTGGCTGAGGAAAAGTGTCCTGTGAATCTGAGACGGGTGATCGGCAGCTATCTCAGTGACAGGGGGGTTACAGTGCGGTACGCCGGGGAGGAGAGCAGAAGGCAAACCAGCAAAGGGTGCGTCCAGGGATCCATAGGAGGACCCATTCTTTGGAACCTGCTGCTTGACCCGCTCCTAAAACAGCTGGAAAGGAGGGGAGATTACTGCCAAGCATTTGCCGACGACGTGGTCCTTGTATTTGATGGGAATACAGCCCAGAAAATTGAGGGACAAGCCAATGCCGCTCTCGAACATGTTCGGGCGTGGGGTGTCAGAAATCGGCTGAAGTTCGCACCGCACAAAACCTGTGCGATGGTACTTACGCGGAAGCGAAAGTACGACACGCCACGCTTGAGCATGGGGGGGATCGACATTGGAATGTCCCAAGATATTAAAATCTTAGGACTGGTCATAGACGCCAAGCTCACATTCAACAAGCATATAGCTGGCGTCTGTAAAAAGGCGATAGCTATGTACAAGCAGCTGGCCAGAGCGGCCCGGGTCAGTTGGGGTCTGCACCCGGAGGTGATAAGGGCCATTTACACCGCAGCAGTGGAACCAACTGTGCTGTACGCTGCAAGTGCATGGGCACCAGCTGCTAACAAACTGGGGGTTAGGAAGCAGCTCAACACAATTCAAAGAGGTTTTGCTCTCAAGTTGTGCAGAGCCTACCGTACCGTTTCCCTAAACTCGGCACTAGTTCTGGCTGGGTTACTCCCACTCGACCTTCGTATCCGGGAAGTGGCCGCACTCCACGGAGCGAAGAGGGGGGAGCCGCAGTCGCCACTGGGAGGCTGGGAGGTGGAACGGATGGCCCCAGCGCTGGAAGCCCCGCACCCTGCGGAGCAGATGTGCCTGGAGTTTGAAAGCCTGGTAGACGAGGAACAATACCATAACCACAGCGACTTTGCTGTACGTATCTTCACAGACGGCAGCAAGATTGAGGGCAAAGTCGGAGCCGCGCTATCTTTCTGGAATGGCGCCGCTGAAACTAAAGCCCTCAAGCTTGCCTTGCCGTCCTATTGCACCGTTTACCAGGCTGAACTCCTGGCCCTGCAGAGAGCGGTAGGAGAGGTGCTCAAGCGCTGTGAAACGTCGTTTGGCATCTTCAGCGACTCAATGGCGGCTCTTCAGTCGGTGATCAATATAAGTTCCCTCCACCCCTTGGCCGTGGAAACAAGAGACTCCTTACGTCGCTGTAAGCTCCAGAATAAGAGTGTCTCCTTGTTCTGGATCAAGGCACACGTGGGATTGGAGGGAAACGAGAGAGCCGACTAACTGGCGAAGGAAGCCGCTCTGGGGTTGAGGAAGAGGCCGGATTACGATCTTTGTCCTGTATCATTCGTCAAGCGAATAATCCGATCGAAGACGCTTGACGAATGGAACGGGAGGTATAGGTCAGGTAGCACCGCTTCGGGCACCAAGCTTTTCTTCCCCGACGCAGTTGAGGCGTATAGCGTGGTACGCAGAATGACTCCCACGAGCATAACCACACAAATTCTAACGGGGCACGGTGGGTTCTCGGCATACCTGAAACGTTTCGGGTGTAAAGAGAACTCCTCGTGCGCCTGTGACACTGACGTGGAGGAGACCGTCTTGCACATACTGCTGGAGTGCCCGATCACCGCCAAAATGCGGTACGAGATGGAACACGCACTCGGCACATCATTAAGCTCCAAAGACCTACCTTGTATTATAAAGGGAAAGAAAAGGGAAATATTTTTGAAGTATTGCTCTAGGATAGCAAAAATTGTAATTGATAGGAATAAGTAGTATAAGAAAATTATGATACTAAATATATAGTAAATATATAGCTAAGTACCATAGTTATTAATATAGTATTAAAATAAAAATAGGTTAAAGAATTGTTAGATAGTAGAGAATTAGAAGTATTATATATTCCCATAAATAATATAAGGACCACTTTGTTATATGGTCACATAGTTATAAGCATTATACTAATATAAAGAGAGAAAAAGAAAGAAGGAAGGAAGGAAGGAAGAAGGAAAGAACAAGGGAAAAAAAAAAAAGAAGGAAAAAAAAAAAAAAATGCGGTAACAAGGGCTCTGATAATGTCAGAGGACACACAGGCGAAATTATATAAAAAAAAAAAAAAAAAAAAAAAAAAAAAAAAAAAAAAAACTCCTGATAGCCAGAATCAACAGTGGAGACCGCCAGAAAAACGCCGATCAATGAAGCTCGACGAGTTCTGGAGAAACGATTCAACTATCTTGGGTCCCGCAACGATATTAATCAGAAAAGAATAGCGGAGGAGTAAGAAAAAAAGGAATTTTTTCCACTTCCCTCCATAACAAGCAGGAGACAGAACAGAACTAGGCCAATCGGTACAAAGGGACTTTATTGCAACCGGGAGAAGCCCAGGTTGCCAAGCACCACGGAATAAAATTTGATTAAGTTAATGGGTCCTAAGTAGGTATGTGCTGTTACAATTGATTCCAATAATATGTATGGCAAAATCGCCTGAACGTACGGAAATTGGTTCTAGTTTCTACCTGTGCCCAGCTGTGGGACTATAAAAAAGTTGTTGATGATGATGATGATATCATTTGATATTGTTCGAAAAAGCAGTACCTACCCTTTCCGGTATACCCTGAATAGCAATCCAAATGAATTTTTAACAAAACAATCCGCCGACCTGTGCTTGCCATTCAATATCACACTTGGCAATATAGCCCAAGTGTTAGCGTGCAATGATGCAGTAGTTGGTACTTCTGGGCATTGCGGGGTCCGATACAAACACAGCGCATACCACGCCAGACGACAGGAATTCAATAAAGAAAGGATTATGGACGCCATACACTCGGATATACTGCATACAGGATGCTGTTCTGTTTTTCATTCGGTAAATAGTGAAAAAAACGAAAATAGAAAGAAATAAGATAAATAATTCAAGAAATACTAAGAGATACAAATGAAAAAGGTATTTTGGTCCAAAGACGAAAAAGTATTTGCAGCACGTTATCGTTTTCAATGGGTTACATTTTGAAAGTTCAAGGTTCATTAACATTTTTTTTTGTTAATAATTATAAACTAGCTCTTGGCCGCAATCCCGGCTGATGGTAAGCAGTGATGGGATCGTAGATAGTAAGTAAAGCGTGCTAGTTTATTAAGAGCCTATTCACTCAGAAAAACTGAGCGAATAGGAAGGAAGACGGCAGTTCAGCGAGGTGATGCAATGTTAAAGCCAACAACACGACCAACGATGCTGCGCCAAAGGGAGATTGATCTGTTGACCCTCCACGACCAAACTCCCAACACAACAACATTAGGCGCATTGTACCCGGCACACATCGCAACACAACTGCTCAGACCCGTCCTCCGTACGGCTTCACCAGACATCATGCCGGAACACGACAAATCGCTTGGCGGCAAGGCTTTGTCTGGTGGGTGGTAACTTCTGATGAGACATTTGAATTTGAAGATGATCAAAGTGGATCTATTTAGATCTTATTTCAGTGACTTGATCGTTTTTCTGGTGTACGTATAGGAATTCAGCATATTTTTTGAATTAGCCTATGGTGTTTATATTATGGGTATCTATTATCAGAAATAATAGATTTGAAAACATTTAAAAATATAAAAAATATTAGCCCACCGGCATCGAGAATACTACTATACTACTACTAGCTACCGGTGGTCAGGGATCCAGATAGGGAAACCTGACCATGCAAGCCGTGTCCAGAAGTACCGCTTTCTGAATCAAGCTCTTGATCTACATGCCCAACGAGAGTCTTCTGAGATATTACCAATTCGAGAAAAAAGAAAATGTGTTCTTACATTATGTTTTTGGTCTATCTTCTAAGGAACAACCAATTGAAAGTTCCAAAACTTCTAGTTTTATTCATTTGATTGTTAAATCTTGCCACTTCATTGCTTTAAGCCTACAATAAATAACAAAATCGCATATACAAATACACATGTCCTCTGCTTTAAAGGAGATAATCCACTTCCAACGGACAAATGTTTTGTTAAACAGTGTTAACTCTGCGTTCGCGATATAGTTGCCAAAAATGTAAACAAATATGAATGAATGGATAATTAACTTTAATTCCTTCACATTAAAGAGAATACGCCACAACAGCCAAATAAAAACACAATGCAAAAAAAATCAACAGTGCTATTCATCTGAAATGTACTTCATTGCCATTGAAATAAAGTTCATATTTGTATTACTTAAAATAACTGCAATTGCCAACATGAACAGACCTTACACATCAATTCACTCCCCAACAATATATCTCAATCATTCCCTACTATAATCTCACCTGTAACACTATATAAAACTCTGCATCCGTATTCCGGAGTGCAATCGAAAGTCCCAGACGATTTACGCGGTACACAGTGAGTGATTGCTCCTATTAACGGAATCCATCTCTCTGGGACTGAATTATTTATCGACAAAGATGCATTTAAGTGCAGCGTTCGGCTTGCGAACTTCGATAGAATAGGGGTGTATTTCATTATTGGACGTAGTGGAAAAGATTTGATATGTTAAGGGTTATTTTTGAGCGTGTGTTCGTAGGTAATTGAGCTGTTTTATCTTTTGAGGGGGAAATGAAATTGATGGCGTGGGTGTTACCTTTATCGTAAACAAATAAAGTAGGATAATGATTATTGAGTCATAATGTTCGACACATTATGAATAATACAACGTAATGTATTGTTATTATTTATTTATCCATTTATTTCAGGCATCAAGGCCCATATAAATATATATAATATACAATACTATAACATCAAAACTTAAACTACTATAAATACATATAGCATTATTAACTACACTACACTGTCGGCGTCGTGTTTCGCTGACTGGTGTCACATAGCTGGTCACGAAACCGGTGGTACACAATACCTTTCGGCCAGAACTCTTCTTTGAGGAACTTCTCGAGATGATGTGTCGGAAGACGCACCACGAACGACTTGAAATTCGTGTTGTGTTTCTCCAACCTCTCGACCCTCAAAGCCCAGTTGGTTTTGACGCGCAGATACTCCACGATCTCACGATTATAACGAACACACACTTTTCTACGTGTTCAACTAGCTGCACCCCGCGGTTTAACCCGCATAGATTTCGATGTCGATTTCGATTTATGTCGTCCTCCGTAGCGCAGCGGTCAACACGCTTGCCTGCGACGTGGAGGCCCCGGGTTCGATCCCCGGCCAGATTTTGGATGTTAATCTAATATATCTATTATAAATATAGTATCGTTGAATTAGTATCCCATAACACAAGTCTCGAACTTACTTTGGGGCTAGCTCAATCTGTGTGATTTGTCCGTATATATATGTATTTATATTTATATATTTATTTGATCCCGTGGGAATATAGGAATAAAAAGTACCCTATGTGTTAGTCCTGGTTATAAACCATTTCTGTGCCAAATTTCATCTAAATCCGTTCAGTAGTTTTTTCGCGAAGAGTAACAAACTTCCATCCACCCATCCTCACCAACTTTCACATTTATAATATTACCGTGTCGTGACGTGTGTCACTATTTGTTGTTTTTGCGAAATCCGAAACACGTGTCCAGTATTTTTAAGCAAATAATCTTATGTAAAAAAATTCAAAAAGATATTATTAAAAACCACAAAGTTATGAGCTTGTTATCCTACTTGGCTGTCCCAACAAAAATATGGTCCATGCTCCGCTCGGGCAGGCGACCGGTGCATTGACCTCTGGCGTCAGCTGTGCGCAGTGCTATAATCTAGCGTAAGCTGCGTGGGGCGATCGGTAACCACACTGCAACAATATCTAAATGTATTTGGGAAAAAATATAACATGGTGTAAAAATGATTGGAATCGATACAGTTGCTTATTCTAAACAAACTATATTCAGGTTTCGTATAAAAAGAAAACAACATTGTATACTTACCGTTGTCAATAAACCCATTTTTGTCTTTCTTTTAATTATAAATATGTTTTTATAAATCCTAACTCATTTACATTTAAACTGTACAAAACCACTGATAAAATACATAACACTAAACGAAAAGAACGGACTCCTATGCATAACTAAATGAACGTCAATTGCGGTTAATTCAGAGGGAGCAAACGTTAAACCTTTTATTTACCATGAATTGATTCCTAAATGGAGCTGAAATAAGTGCCCTAGTTAGCACCCTATTGCAGGAACCCTAACAACTTCGAATAAGGAGGCTCCCTAATTGAATAACACAATGTGGTCTGCCGCAATATAGTACTGGATTGTGTTTGGAGGGGGCTAGAGACGTTTTTTTGAAACTATCGGCAAAAGTAAACAATAGTCTTACAAAGTGGCTTTGAAAAAGATAGCGAAAATTTTCTATTTTCGCTATCTTTTGTAATTGTAGTTACTGTACGTTACTACAAAATAGAGCGTTTGAACGACCTTCCAACTAATGTCGTTTTTAGAAATTGCTTAAGGTACTTATTTTTATTATATTTTTACACTTTCGCATATGGACTGTACAGAGGCGGAATTAATGCCTTAGGCATTCTCTACCAATCAACCTCAGGTGGTAAAAAGATTAGATGGCAGGTGCTTTACTTACTATTTTTTATGTCAGCATTTCACAAGCTTCATTTAACGAGCCATGTTTGTATGTCGATCTAATCTTGCGAACTGAATAAAAATCACTCATGCTTGCAGTTTTAAATACTGATTTCTTGTGCAAACACAATGAATTTTTTACAAGCATTTATATAACTTGCAATGTATGTAAATATATTCGGATGAGATCTTTCAACTCATTCTTTGAAGCAGATATCTTTACTCGTTGAGCTGAAATTTTGTATACACGTTCAGATAAATGACAATGCTTGGTTAGTTGTGTGACGTCATTCTAAATCCAACATGGATACCCAAGATGGCGTACCAATTATGTTTTAAAATATCTTAAAAGCTTGTAACGTGCCCGTAACCCTCAAGCTTTTAAGAAAATATACCATTTTAACGTAAGTTTTATTTATTACGTTTTAGTTCATTAAAAGCTTGAGATTATATTTTTTATATACATAATGGCTTTCTCACAAAACAATTTCTTTGTTTTAATACACTTTCATGCCATATTTTTATCATAGGTAATAAATGGTAATGGTGTTTTTATCACTTAAATTGTTTTATCAAATTGTTATGTCCAATATATTTTGTTCTATTTGGGAAACTCGCAGCTTATGTTGTCAGTGGTCTTAAAAATACGCGATGGAAAACCACTAAATTCACCAGGAAAAGCATTAAAGTCACCAGACTGTACCTCATAAACCGTGATAGCTAGATAGGGGAAACATTCAAACATTCACGGCTGATATATTTCTATTGCCACTACAAAATAAAACACTTTTTTTTTTGTGCAGGTATTATTGAATCCATCGTGCACGAGTTAGACTCTCACTTGCCCAGTTTTTTCGCTTACTTTGAAGTTTGCGCCCAACTTTGTATGAAACGTGTTTAGTCCTCCTTATAAATCCGTTATAAATAAGTTGATAAATTTTAATGTAATAATTTAAAGCTCACTCACAAAATAATCCTAAACTTTTTGATACACTCTAATACCCTATTATTAATTATAATCATCAATCCGCCCTAGGCACTGCAACTCGAACCCTCACAGAGAGCACTCAATCTAAAAACAATATCTGTAAAGTATTCATGACAAATCGCTGTCTAACGAAGAGAAATAACAGAGTAAATACTACGTGTCTTTAGTGTGGGGGAGCGCAGGGGTGTGGGACTAGTGATAGCGAGTTTTTGGGGCATTTCCTTTTATTTTATAAGCTAATGCTTGATCGCAATCCCTTATTAATATTTTATAATAAATACCAGGAACAAACACAATCATGCTGTACATCACACTCGTCTCCACAGAGTAGGCAACTCGTTCATGGGTCAATGTATACACTTTTACAACAAGCTTCCCATGGACATTCGAAACTTACCCATTAAACGATATAAAAACTATATAAAGGCCAAACTTTGCAAAAAGGGGTATTATAAAATCTCAGATTATTTAGACGACAAAAAAGCTTGGGACTGAGCAGCTCGCTCTGTTAAGCATTGTTATTAAGCAATATGCGTAATTATAACGTAAATTATTGTAAACATTTTCATTTTTAATGTCTGGATTTGAAAAAAGACGATGATCCCTGAGTTAGTTTCGGCTATTTCTTCTCAGAGGTAGTCAGTTAGGAAATGCCGGCTTCATCTAGTTAAAAAAAAACATATGTCGTGTAAAAGTGATCGGTGATCCTACTTGTTTAATAAACGATTTCATTTCATTTCATTATTGTAGACAGTAATGCAATGTAGATGGTAAAGCGTTCGTAATATTAGCCTATTCACTCTAACTTCAAGACACTTACCTTTGCAAATTCTGACTGGAAGATTGCTGCAGGCTAATTGGTCTAGTCCGTCGATGTACGCGGTAAAAAAGGCGGACCGAAACGCTTCGTAGTTGGTATTTTGTGACTTATGTATTTAATCAACTTTAGGCACATAAAAAGCTACAAAGCGGAAATTATCCGCTGGTAATAGATTCGATCGGCGATTTGGGGTCAAGTTTGTTTGTCTGATTTGGGGTCAACTAGAACGGGTTCCATGAAAGAAACTGTAACTTGAAGAAAACTTAGATGGTTTGTTTTCATCTTTATTCATACAATCTTCTCCTTTTCGTCTTAATTGAATTTAAAGATATACTTCAACTTATAGGAGTGGGCACAATACGTTGCTATGGGTCTCATCAGTTGTAGAAACGTGGTTTGAGAAACACTTCAGTCCCACATCCGTCTATTTTCCAAGTTCGTTATAAATAATCGTCGGTCAGCAGAAACATTCCATCAGAATGGTGGTTACTCGGTTTCACACGTTTGATTAAATTTTATATAACTGGGACATTTGAATTGTTATCGAAGCGTAAACATAAATATACACCCACACACACATTGAAGCATTTTTATTTTAAAATACATGTCAAACTGACAATGAACAGATCTATATACAATATAATTTGTTGTTAAACCCGAAACACGTGTCCAGTATTTTTAAGTAAAAAATCTATGTACAAAATTTCAAAAAGATATCATGGAAAACCACTAACTTTTGAGCTTGTTATTCTACTTGGTTGTCCCAACAAAAATATGGTCAAAGCTTGCCTCCGGCGGGCGAGCGCGATGCGTTGACCTCTGGCGTCAACAGTAGCGCGCGTATCTACTATGATCTATCGTAACCGATCGGTAACCACTCTGCAACAATTTCTAAATCTATGTGGGAAAAAATAACATGGTGTAAAAATGATTGGAATCGACTCGGTTGCTTATTCTGAACAAACTATATTCAGGTTTCGCATAAACAAGAAAATAATGTTGTATAAAAAGGTAATCTATGTCAAGTCCCCGCTAACAGTATACCCTCTCCCACATCCCAACACTGGGGTCCCTAACCTAAGTACGCAACACCGTTTAGATTGATGGCTGATACAATTTGCGAGCGACTTGGATTTATCGCTACTGATAAAAGTACATCGCTGTCTAGTGATAACGGCCGCTTGATTCCCTGTCATTGTTTTGTATCAGGTGCAGGAATGTGGAATGGAAATTAGGGGAATATTTGCTTGTTCTGTTTCGTTATGATAGACGATTTATACAGTAATTAAGAAAACCCTGTCCGACCCATAAGGATAATAAAGGTTAGGTAAACACATGACCAAATATAATATAAAATTTTACGTAATCATCATAGTACCAATACAAATTAATTTTGAAATAATCTTTTTTTCCCGCGAATTAACTCCAACTTCCCCGAAATTTGGTAATTTTTAAAAAAGTGACAACACCGGTATTATTATGAGCGAATAGCGTTGCGACCACGTGCCGCGTGCCAGGCCGCCCGCCGGCCGCGGAAGGGTGCTTAACGCACATTTATTAAGTTACCTCTTTTTGCGAAATAATATTTATTTTTTTAGGGGGATTTTTTTTTTAGTTTAGCCCGGTTTTGTATCCATTAGTAGAATCAGTTATCGATACCTAGCAACACCTTCACGGGTCGGATAGGGTTTTCTTAACATACTGTAGACCACTCCCTCTCTCAGGAAGGAAGCCTGTAAACCAGCAATGGACTTAGGCAAATAATAGACTGACTGAAATGAAATGTAATCGTTTATTATGCATGTAGGATCACTGATCACTTTTACACATCATATTTTTTTAAACTAGCTGGAGCCGGCGTTTCCTAACTGACTCTACCTCTGAGAAAAGCCGAAACAAACTCAGGGATCATCGTCTTTTTCAAATCCAGACATTAAAACCGGCCAAGTGCGTGTTGGACTCACGCATAAGCATAAAGGATGAAATTAAAGGATTTAAGTTATTTGTATGAAAGATTACGCGGCAATAAGCGGTTTACGATATACGAGGTATTAAAAAAAACTACTTACTAGATCTCGTTCAAAACAATTTTCTTTGATAGTTTTTATAGTAATGTACATAATATGTTTTTTTTTAGATTTTGCATTTTCTTATTTTAGAAGTTAAAGGGGGGGACCAACTTTTTTCCACTTCGGTTACTATTCGGGATAGAAAGAAAAAAATATTTTAGAAACCTCGATATCATTTTTGAAAACCTATCCATAGATACCCCGCACGTATGTGTGTGATGAAAAAAAGAAAAAATGTGTTTCAGTTCTAAGTATGGGACCCCCAATATTTATTATTTTTTTTTTTATTGTTGCATCAAAATCTTAATGCGGTTCACAGAATACATCTAGCTACCAAGTTTCAAGAGTATAGCTCTTATAGTTTCGGAAAAAAATGGCTGTGACATATGAACGGACAGACGGACTACGCCATTTGGCTACGGACCCCTAAAAATGAAAATGTTTACAATAACAATTTGTGTTTGCTTTGCGCATAACAATCAATTTAAGTGATTTATAAAAAGACAGTGTGTAAGCACATGGTTAATAATGTCTGGGATCTTTATACACACAAACACCCAGAGCAGCAGTCGATGGCTCATTGCGCTAACTGTGTCACAATTTGGACTGCTGGTATGTGAATTGCTTCAGAAAACTTGACGCAAAGGTTCAGTGTGTAGCAGGGATTCGCATGAACTATTATGCAATGTTAAGTTGGCCAACTTAGTTTTTAAGAAATTTTGCCATAACATCGGCCGCCGGCAGAAGTTACCACCCACCACACAAAGTCTTACCGCCAAGCGATTTGTCGTGTTGCGTCATGATGTCTGGTGAAGCCGTACGGAGAACGGGTCTGAGCAGTTGTGTTGCGATGTGTGCCGGGTACGATGCGCCAAATGTTGTTATGTTGGGAGTTTGGACATGGAGGGTCTCCAGATCAATCTCCCTCTGGGTTAAACATTGCATCACCTCGCTCAACTGCCGTCTTCCTTCCTATTCGTTCAGTTTTTCTGAGTCAATAGGCTCTTAATAAACTAGCGCGCTCTACCATCAACGATCGCATCACTGCTTACCATCAGGCGGGATTGCGGTCAAGCGCTAGTATATAATTATTAAAAAAATAAAAAAAAAATTGAGAGGGGACCTATAAGATAACCACAGTCACCAATTATAATTTTTAAGTCCCATACAGAAAGCGAGTCTATTGCCACAGTCAGAGACAAGAACAGATTCCGGCTCCCTAATTACGTAACACATTATTAGGTACTGTCAATTTGAATCATATTACTAATCCTTTGTACGTCTCCACAGAGTAGGCAACTCGTTCATGGGTCAATGTATACACTTTTACAACAAGCTTCCCATGGACATTCGAAACTTACCCATTAAACGATTTAAAAACTATATAAAGGCCAAACTTTGCAAAAACGGGTATTATAAAATCACAGATTATTTAGAAGACAAAAAAGCTTGGGACTGAGCTGCTCGTTCTGTTAAGCATTGTTATTAAGCAATATGCGTAATTATAAGGTAAATTATTTTAAATATTCTCATTTTTAATGTCTGGACTTGAAAAAAGACGATGATCCCTGAGTTTGTTTCGGCTATTTCTTCTCAGAGGTAGTCAGTTAGGAAATGCCGGCTTCAATCTAGTTAAAAAAAAAACATGACGTCTGAAAGTGATCGGTGATCCTAGTGGCTTAATAAACGATTTCATTTCATTTGGTAAATATGTTCGAAAAATGTGTTTGCTCAAGAACATAAACAAGCCAATGAGTGTTATTGAACTGTCAAAATTAAACCCATTGGTACTGTGTTACGCAATTACCATGGTCCGGGATACGAACTTAGGACTAAGGATGTCATACTCATCAATAGCACTTCTGACCACATAAACATTGAGCTTGTACAATTGGAATAAATATTAGCATTTCAAAACATAAGTTCCACACTGATATGAATGCTGATTTTGTTATGTATTATATTCCTTCTAGCAAAAGTGATTACGCTTTTTGCAGTCATAGCTGCTTTCATACTAATTCTAACTGAACTAATTAAGGTGAAAGCCTTATAAAGCTAACAAATTTACGTTCAGGTGATGCAATTTGTCAGTGACTGGGATTTATTGACACTGATAAGACTCCTGCGGCGCGGCGGCCTATTTTGATAATACCCGCGTGTTTGAGAGTCGTTTAGAGAGAAAGTAAGGATAGTTTGGGAAAGAGTTGACTATGTTGATTTTATGTAGTCTTCACTGTTTCTTCTTCTTCCGCTGTTTCTGACAACCAGCGCTAGAATCTTAGCATTATACTGAGCGATTTAACGGAGCCCCACACTATGAATAAATCCTGTATCGTGGGTGCGTTTACGTGGTCGCTAACAATGGGCCTTATAAGAAAGCTCAAGGTCACTTCAAGGACAATGGAGAGGACTATGTTTGAAGTTTCAATGCGTGATCAAATCAGAAATGAGGAGATCCGCAGAAGAACGAGAGTAACTGACGTATCCTGAAGAATTGCAACACTTAAATGGCAGTGGGCCGGGAAGGCCTATATCCAGCAGTGGACGTCTTTCGGCTGAAAGGATGTGCGTTTACAAATATTTAAACTCACATTCACAAACAGCCAGACCCAGAACAGGCAGCTCCGGAACAGCCATACAAATATTTTATTCCATGCGAGAATCGAACCTACGACGTATAGCGCAGCAGTATATCGCTCAGACACTGCACCAACCATGTTTCTGATGCGTCATTTTGTCACAAATATACGTATTTTGTTTCTTTCATTTTTTTTTTAATAATTATATTATCAACTAGTGTTTGATCGCAATCCCGCCAGGTGGTAAGCAATTATGAAATCGTTGATGGTAAAGCGCGCTAGTTTAATAAGCCCATTCACTCAAAAAACTGAGTGAATAGAATCTCCCAGAGGGAGATTGAATTGGAGACCCTCCACGACAAAACTCCCGACACAACAGCATTTGGCGCATCGTACCCGGCACACATCGCAACACAACTGCTCAGACCCGTCCTGTAAGGCTTCTGCAGACATCATGCCGGGACACGACGAATCGCTTGGCGGCAAGACTTTGTCTGGTGGGTGGTAACTTCTGCCGGCAGCCGATGTTATGGCCACCGAGAAAAGCCTTACTAGATGTACAGGCTGAATCTGCCATCGTAACGCAAACTTCGCGAAAAGGCTACACCACATGCCACTAATAAAATTACGATAGTCATTTATGTCGATAATGAATGTTGCAAGCGTGCCGCCGTGCGTGTTTGTAGGTATGAAGTTGATCAGTGATGCGAACTCTATTAAATCAGCTGATAGGATAGTTCTAGTATTGTTCACATAGCGCTTTTTTGTGTAATCAACGAATTAATTAATTTTTACTTTAAAATCTTATTGGGTTATAAAAGTATAGCAATTATGAACGGTGTAAAGTGAAAAATACTGCATATTATTTTTTTTAAATCGAGAAAAAGCCGACGTAAAATTCCACCACTAGGGGTTCAGAATCATGTACTGGATCCATGGTACTCGTTTGTGCGTCGATGTCAGATACACCCTTTATGAACATAAATGAATCAAAACTAGTAAAAGATAATAAATAATATTTTTCTTTGAAATAGACTGTTATAACAGAAAATTAATCTAATAACTCTACAAATAAATACTTAATAAGTTCAGTTAAAACTATAAAAAGCTTCTCGCCACAGACATACATATATCACTCTGTCTAAACCACAAAATCGATCACTCTAATTTCCTAATGCACGTCTACCCGTGTCGGTGGTTACTAGGTACCTTAAGATTGCAGGACAATTTCTTAATCGTCGGGAGGGTACAGACAAATCACCGGCTACGCTGCACTGAGTTGCGGTTCAAATCCCGAGGGAGATGCGGCCCTACACTGCAATTGATGTGGCGTAAGGCAGTGTCGTGGAGCGGGTCATTAAGAAAACCCTGTCCGACCCATATGGATAATAAAGGTTAGGTAAACACATGACCAAATATAATATAAAATTTTACGTAATCATCATAGTACCAATACAAATGAATTTTGAAATAATCTTTTTTTCCAGCGAATTAATTCCAACTTCCCCGAAATTTGGTAATTTTTAAAAAGTGATAACACCGGCATTATTATGAGCGAATAGCGATGCGACCACGTGCCGCGTGCCCTGCCGCCCGCCGCCCGCGGAAAGGTGCTCAACGCACATTTATTAAGTTACCTCTTTTTGCGAAATAATATTTATTTTTTTAGGGGGATTTTTTTTAAGTTTGCCCGGTTTTGTATCCATTAGTAGAATCAGTTATCGATACCTAACTACTCCGTCACGGGTCGGACAGGGTTTTCTTAACATACTGTATGTGGTGTTGAGTTCACTGTAAGAGGTAACGTTTAGTCATGATAAAAGAGCAGTGAAGTTTGGAACATGTAAGCAATAGAATAGAATACTCTTTATTAAGTAACATTTTAGAAAGGGTGACAAAACGGGCGGTCTTATCTCTAAGAGCGAAAGGAAGCTCGATGATCCAATATATTCGACACTGAAAAATACTACTGAAGAGATATTACTGAATATGATGATTACGCCTTTTAAAATGTAAATGAGGGTAATGTTAATTACAAACGATTATATGTTAAGAAAACCCTGTCCGACCCATGAAGGTGTTGTGAGGTATCGATAACTGATTCTACTAATGGATACAAAACCGGGCTAAACTTAAAAAAAAAGTCCCCCTAAAAAAATAAATATTATTTCGCAAAAAGAGGTAACTTAATAAATGTGCGTTAATCACCCTTCCGCGGGCGGCGGGTAGCAGGGCACGCGGCACGTGGTCGCATTGCTATTCGCTCATAATAATACCGGTGTTGTCACTTTTTTTTAAAATTACCAAATTTCGGGGAAGTTGAAATTAATTCGCGGGAAAAAAAGATTATTTCAAAAATCATTTGTATTGGTACTATGATGATTACGTAAAATTTTATATTATATTTGGTCATGTATTTACCTAACCTTTATTATCCTTATGGGTGGGACAGGGTTTTCTTAACATACTGTATATTGCCAATATTATGGCAACACTACCGGTTAGAGTGCCACAAAATAAAGATGTAAAGTCTTTAATACAGTTTTTTTTAAATTAATTCTTATGCATACACTCTTAATACAGTTTTGTTTGTTTTATACCATTGAACCAGTAATGGTTGATATTAGTACTTACATTCGCTATAAGACCAATTTTGAGAAAGCGTAACTTATATTTATGTTCTTATCAAAGAATCCGTATTATTCATCATGAATATAGTGTTTCTATAATTCGATCGTCTGTTATTGTTAATTTTACAATATAGCCTTCAGTATTAAATTCAAGTTGGAATATTAATGTATAGCTCTCGGCGACATTTTTTTTTTTAAATCATTATTGACTAGCGCTTGACCGCAATCCCGCCTGATGGTAAGCAGTGATGCCATCGTTGATGGTATAGCGCGCTAGTTTATTAAGAGCCTATTCACTCAGAAAAACTGAGCGAATAGGAAGGAAGACGGCAGCTGAGCGAGGTGATGCAATGTTAAACCCAAAAACACGACCAACGATACTGCGCCAAAGGGAGATTGATCTGAAAACCCTCCACGACCAAACTCCCAACACAACAACATTTGGCGCATCGTACCCGGCACACATGCAACACATATTACAAAAAATATCAGATATTCAGTGGCTAAAACTATCAAATCGCCGCCTCTTCCAAATTGCACCGGCTCCGTTAGGGGACAACTGCAAATTGTGGTAAAATGGGTTGTACCCTCCCGCTGCACCGACTTTGACGGATGTACGGACGCTTGCACACCTAATAAACTAATGTAATACGAGTGTTTATTTACTGGGATGAGACGTGAATTATCAGCTGTGACTACGACGTGTTTGGGAATATGTCTGTATTTTGTATACGTTTGTGAATGTCAATTTAATGCTTGGGATTTAGTTGGTAACGTTATTTTTGAGTTAAGTTGAAGTAACATCTGATTAAATAGTTTTAATTGTTCGAATCATCATCATCATCTAATTTTTTTTAACTTCCAATTGCTGAGCACAGGCCTCCTCTCACACAGAGAAGGATTGAGCGTAATCACCACGCTTGCTCAAAGCGGGTTGGTGATTTTAAATTAAAAGGGCTCAAGGTTTCCTCTAGACGTTTTCCTTCACCTTGTAATTAGTCATTGGTCAGATAAGTAGTTGTTCCATATAAAATACCACAGTTCAACTGCATCTGGTAAGACAGGGAGCCGACCCCACCAAAAATTACTAAACTGGTTGTCAGACTTTTGGGCTACTGGACCTGCAACGACTGTCAGTGATTTTTGAATGACCCCTAGGACTAACAACTTAACGTAATTTCTGCACAGAAGTATTTAGACGCCCAAACTGCAGGTACTCAAAGAATCCGTATGGAAAAAACCAATAACACTTTTCAAACTGAACACTTGACTCAGGATCTCGTGTTCAGCAATAACGTTTGTTACGCTTAATCTAAACTAATACACAGTTATTTCTGTTTTATAAAGTAGATTTTAGTAAAAAGTAATGTCCTAAAACAAATGTAAAATGACTTCACTTCTCTGCCCAAAATCCAGCAATTTACGTGAGATGTCTCTTTTGTGGGGTGAGAATCAGGTGCCATTGTAAATCTATTGATGGCGCTTGTAATTGTGAGGTACGTTGATGTATAGTGTGCAGTAGTATATACGAGAAGGTGAGGGTTGAATTGATGTATGATGGGGTTCTGAACTGAATTGATTCTGGGTGTAGTCATAAAAATGTGTTTTTGAATTTTCGTGACAGTAGTGTACATAATAGAGCCATTAATATGAATGTTTAAACAGCATTATGTTTAGGATTCTGTTTATGGCTAGTATAGGTTCCATCTTTTGCCGTACTATTTTATTTGGAAAATTTGTAGTAGCAATTTAAAACTACATGATGCTAGATGAATACATATTTATATATTCCAGGTCAGGCAAGTACCAATGTAACTTTTCTAAAGTTACTTAGTGCTTTCTAAGTATATCTTGGACACCAATGACTGAAGGTGAAGGAATACATCTTGAGGAAACCTGGACTTTAAGTCTGAAATCGCCAACCCGCATTAAGCAAGCGTGATGATTACGCTCAATCCTTCTCTGTATGAGAGGAGACCTGTGCCCAGCAGTGGGACGACAAAAAAGGTTGATAATGATGATGATGATGATATGTTTAGGTATATTTAAGATTATTACTTTAATATTTATCATATTCATATTTTATTTCCTCTTTTTTCTTACACACTATTGTCTACATTTCTGTTTTACTTCTCCTTTCGCAGGTCTTATCTTAATTTTGTCATATCTTTATGTATTTTATTGTGTGTTCATAAATAATAAAATAAATAAATAAATGAATTTTTTAGAGACAAAAGAATCGTCTTGGTATTTTGAAATTAGGGACAACACTATTGTCGTTTTCTCCATTACAAACTAGCGGCTACCAAAACGCGTTTATAGATAATTTATATTTTATAAATTATAACGCTGAAGTATTTGTTTGAACGCGGTAATCTCTCAAACTCATCATCATCTCAGTCGCATCTCAAGCTTTTTCAGCTTTGGAGTCTGGGGTCCGCTTTACCAGTCCTGTTGATTTTGGCTAAACTTCGATATTTTCCGTGAAGGGGCTGCCGTCTGACCTTCACAACCCGAAAGTAACATCGAAGCATTGCAGTTAGACGAATTGTTGGACTTTTGAGGGCTCCAACAACCCGTAACGACTGCCACTAGATATTCGTATGGCAACCGGGACCAACGGCTTAACGAGCTTTCCGAGACACGAACGGTAATCTCTCAAACTACTGGACCGATTTGAAAAACTGTTTTTGCGATTAGTAAATTCTTGTGGAAAGCTATAGGTTAAGTTCTCAATTAATTAAAGTATTTTTTTATTATACTTAAATTATTATTTGAATTAAGTTATCATATAACCAAAATTTACATAATTATAACTAGTGTTTTCATATACTTAAGTTTAATTCTAAGTTAAATTCTTCAATTTTTGTATACATGCGGAGTTCCTATAAGTGATTGTGATCTGTGAGTGATTGTGACATTAATCTGTTACCTTTTTAAATCTTATGTTTTCTTGTACACACCAGACATCACCAGTTTAAAGAATGTTGGCGGAACAAAATCAATAAATACATATGTTAGCAAAACAATAGTAATAAATAAGGATCTGAACTCGGTGGTAGGCCATAACATCGGCCGCCGGCAGAAGTTACCACCCACCAGACAAAGCCTTGCCGCCAAGCGATTTGTCGTGTTCCGGCATGATGTCTGGTGAAGCCGTACGGAGGACGGGTCTGAGCAGTTGTGTTGCGATGTGTGCCGGGTACGATGCCCCTAATGTTGTTGTGTTGGGAGTTTGGTCGTGGAGGGTCTTCAGATCAATCTCCCTTTGGCACAGCATCGTTGGTCGTGTTGTTGGGTTTAACATTGCATCACCTCGCTCAACTGCCGTCTTCCTTCCTATTCGCTCAGTTTTTCTGAGTGAATAGGCTCTTAATAAACTAGCGCGCTTTACCATCAACGATCGCATCACTGCCTACCATCAGGCGGGATTGCGGTCAAGTGCTAGTTTATAAATATTAAAAAAAAAAAAACAAGACCGTGTCGCGGACGGACGATGCGATGCGACAGGGAACAAGAAATTTGAATAAAAATCGCGGGCAGAAGCTATTATACTATAAATAACCAAGCACGTAATGACACAGCCAAGATTATTTGTCAAACATCGTATAAGTAGGTATAAGGTTTTGAATTTCATACTTAACAGTTTAATCTGGTTAAAAACTGCAACTTACAAAGCCGACGAAAAATATTCTACCCTTTAGTACAGCTTGATACCCTGCCGTCAAACACCATGCATCTTGTACCATGAAATATATCCCAATATAGCCCCTGCAGGTACCTTTTAAAACCGGCTGAAGGCTGAAATCCTTCACTCCTGATATATGATGGGTCATGCCGGGAAAATACGATGTTAGTGTAGCAGCGGGGTTTTAAAATAGACGAAACTGAAGGATGGTAAACAAAAAAAAAAAAGATAAAGACAAGAGAGAATATCTATGATTACTTTCAAAATGATGGTGTTATTGTTTTATCATATTTTTGGGCATCAAATATACAGATGCCAGATTTTTCCAATCAACCTTAATGATTTAGCGATAAAGTTGAAGACTAATAAAGAAATTTAACAGATTGGTTTGCTTGGAATCTGTACTTGTTATGTCTGTCAAACTTCGATGCGTAAATTGTAACCACGAATTTATCACATGAATTTACTTACATCGCAAATTAAAGATAAATATATACGGACAAATCACACAGATTGAGCTAGCCCCGAAGTAAGTTCGAGACTTGTGTTATGGGATACTAACTCAACGATACTATATTTTATAATAGATAAATATTTAGATAAACATCCAAGACCCAGGCCAAACAGGAAAAAAGCGTTTTCCATCATGACCTGGCCGGGGATCGAACCCGGGGCGTCCACGTCACTGTTGAAAGATGATTCCAAGTGAAAACAAAATCACAGACAGTTTAAATAGGTTGGCCATGATTGCTTTAAAAGGGATGCGAATAGTCAACATTTTGTCATGTAATATGAACTTTTATAAATAAAGTTTTGTTACCACCACGAATCAAGAGATAAGATAATATTGACCTGTACATAAAACACGAACAATAATATGAATTTGGATGCCTTAACGCTTTCACCTCAAGACGACGAATATACATATTTTTCAACAGACTCTAGAAGTTTTATTCTCACCTATAACTTACACCAGTCACCAGAAAGTAGAACCAACAAATTTTGCTGACAAGAACTATAACAATGTCTCACCTCAACATCGTATCCCACGAGAACAGATGAGACTCCCGTAACGATTACCACAACGATGCGAGTTCCCAACAAGAACGGCGCGATTGAGTGGATGCAGGTGTTCTTGCGAATGATGACGTCATTTCACGCGAATGATGTAGTGCGTAGGTACTAGGGGAGCAGGATTGAAGGGAACTATGTAGGTTATGAGATTATTTTAACTGAAAAGACGATGGTTTTTATTACTGAGGAATACTGAGTGACAAGTTTAGATCAATTAGCGGAGCTGCGTTTAGAGGATACGATAGTATGTGACATGCTGAATCAATTAATAAAGTAATGAATATGTAAGTAAAGAAATAAGTTTTGAATATAACGATACATACTTTAAAAACAAAGATTTGAAACTGTGTGACTTCTTAAATGACCGATCGATTGATAAGATGCGGCTTGTCTTGCGGATAATGACGCCATTGTGGGCGGATGACGTAGTGCGTTGAAAATTGGTACTAGGAGAACACGGTTCAGAGGAATTATTAACATGTCATTGTTTTATTAGTGTGGGTGGAGTTTTCTGTATTTTGTGTCAGAAAATATTGCTTTATACAATAGTTTGAGCTTTGAATATGTGTTAATTAGGCAGCCATTTTTGTTTTCATTTTAAGTTATTTATTTAGTCATTAATCCAGTAACTTGGTTGAAGAGGTCAGATGTGCTTTATATAAAATACTCGTCGCTGCATCCGATGAGACAACACGAGTCTTGTATAGTATTTTTAACTAAAGAAGCTATGTACAACAAAACTTATATTATAAGAAATATTTCATGAAAACCATAAAGTTATGAGCTTGTTATCTTACCTTGTTATTCCAACACAAATATGATCAATCCCCCGTACGCTCGGCGCTGGGGATGGGGGGTGCTATGCGTACGTGCCTAGTACTATGATCTACCGTCAACTGTTTTGTGCGCTTGGTAACCACACTGCAACAATTTCTAAATGTATTTGGGAAAAAAGCAACACGGTGTAAAATAATAGAAATCGATTCAGTTGCTTATTCTGAACAAACTATGTTCAGGTTTGGTATAAATAAAAAATTACGTTTGATATTTGGGAAAAAAGCAGAGCAGAGATGATTCATTTTTTTTTATAAATTATAAACTAGCGCTTGACCGCAATCTCATCTGATGGTAAGCACTGATGCAATCGTCGACGTTAAAGCGCGCTAGTTTATTAAGAGCCTATTCATTCTAGCCTTGAAGACACTCAAATTGTAGTTTGACGAAAACACCCTCGCTGGCAAATTGTTCCAGTCCCTCGATGTACGCGGTATAATAGAGGAAGCGAAACGCTTCGTCCGGATCGTAGTGGTGTCAACAACGTAAGGGTGGAAACTCGCCGTACGACGGGTCGTCCGCTGGTGGTACGGAGATGGGGGAATTAAGTAATGCAATTTCCTTGCACACTCACCAGAATGCATCTTATAGAAGACCGAAAGGCTGGTTATTCTACGCCTGTACTCCAGGCTTTGGAGACCGTTTCGAGTTAAGTCTGGTTCGTTAATTAGCCTCTTCGCACGCCTCTCCACTGAATCCAACGTAGCCAGGTGACATTTCGCAGCACCAGCCCAAATGTGGCTGCAGTACTCCACACACGAGCGGACCTGTGCTTTGTACAACATTAGAAGCTGCCTTAGTGTGAAGTACCGCCGGACCTTTGCGATGATGACCATTGCAATGAACCAACTCAACTCCCAAAAGCTGAAGGCCGTCGGTGCACTGCAAGGATACATTCTGAAAAGTAGGAGCCAAGGTGAACGGGCTCCTTTTGGCGGTGATTCATAAACAATTTAAGTACAATTAAAATAATTAGAAACCATTACCATAAATTTGTTGTGAAAAAATTGACAACTTCAAGAGTCAGACTCTAATCAACAGCCAGTTCCTATTAAATATGTCAACCAATTAATATAATGTAAATATTACATTTCATTATTGAAGACTTAATATTTCGTTTTAAAACCCTTATAGATCGTTAGGCCACGCGTCTCTGGGCACATCACCGATGCGCCTAGATCATATTGAAGTTCATAAAATAGAATGTTGAAACTTTTTAATTAAACATTCAAGAGTGGTCGTTTCGTTTTCTGGTCTTTAGATTATCTTTGGACTTAAAATATAATGTCACTGTACGCTCACCGTATTTTCCCAATTTAGGTTACCGATACCGTACATCACGCGGTACACAGGACATTTGCCCCAGACGCACGTATACATAAGCATCTATGTATACCAACGATGTTTTAGTGTGAGGTCACAATGATTCAGTTAGCGTAGCGTGCAATGTGTTACTTCCACATCCATATGTGAGTGTGTTATTGAGGTTGTATTTTGGGGTAGATATAGAATGTATTTTTACGTAATAAAGATTTACCAAGTAATGATGGGTTAAGGTACTTACGAAGTAAAGTGGTATATACGTTATGGTGCTGCAATATGCCACCTGGCAATTTTGAATTCGGCGGAGAGGCGTACGAACAGGCTAATTGACGACTTAGATTTAGTTCAATGTGGTATCCAAAGTCTGGAGCACAGGCGAAGAGTAACCAGCCTGTCGATGTTCTGTAGGATGCATTTTGGAGAGTGTACGAGGGAAGGAGGGAACTGCATTCGATTCGTATGTAATCTTCGTAAGTACGATCATGTATCTTCTCACCGGTCCATCTTGAAATGGTTACCCATCAGGCAGCGCAGAGCTCTAAGAGCTTTGATGACCTTGTTTTCACTCCTACACAAACCCTGTTCTCCTTTTTATCCTACTTCTTATTTTCAATATTTATGCTCTGCGCATAATAGGAATCTTCGTTCTTCCAATAATTGTCTTCTACGATGTCCTTCTCACCGCTCTGGTTTTCTTAAGTCTTCTTTTCTTGTCCAGGCGGTTTTCTCTTGGAACGTTGACCAGTCGGTACACATTTTAATTTAAAGCTCGGGAATACTTACGCAAGAAAATGGCAGATTCATCAAACATGTTATTTATTCTTTTTCCCTGTGTATATATTTTTTTTATCTCTCTCTACTGTTAATATTTTCTATGTATGTATTTTTTTTTTTAATAATTATAAACTAGCGCTTGACCGCAATCTCGCCTCATGGTAAGCAGTGATGCGATCGTTGATGGTAAAGCGCGCTAGTTTATTAAGAGCCTATTCACTCAGAAAAACTGAGCGAATAGGAAGGAAGACGGCAGTTGAGCGAGGTGATGCAATGTAAAAACCTAACACACGACTAACGATGCTACGTCAAAGGGAGATTGATCTGAAGACCTTCCACGACCAAACTCCCAGCACAACAACATTTGGCGCATCGTACCCGGCACGCAACACAACTACTCAGACCCGTCCTCCGTACGGTTTCACCAGACATCATGCCGGAACACGACAAATCGCTTGGCGGCAAGACTTTGTCTGGTGGGTGGTAACTTCTGTCGGCGGCCGATGTTATGGCCTACCACCGAGAAATTTATATATATTTATTACAATATTATTTTTTAACTTTAATATCTTTTATATCTACCATCTACCATGTTTTGTCTCTGCATCACCTCAAGGTAGACTGGTAGAAAATGCCAAACGCATTATGTCAGCCGCCATTGTGCAATGTTCTTCTTTGTGCATAAAATTTTAATAAATAAATAATAATAATAATAGTATGACTTAATTCCCCCATCTTGATAAATCATCAGAAACTACTACGATCCGGACGACGCGTTTCGCCTCGTCTTTTATACCGCGTATATCGAGGGACTGGAATAATTTACCAGCGGCGGTGTTTATGTCTGACTACAAATTAAGTGTCTTCAAGGCTAGAGTGAATAGGGTCCTAATAAATTAGCGCGCTTTACTATCAACGATTGCATTAGTCCGTACCATCCAGCGGGATTGCGGTCGGTTTAGAATTATTTACAAAAAAAAAAGTTTGCATAAGAAACCATTTATGTTAATAGGAAGCATGTAAAAGATTTCTCGGAGTTTCTCTGCGTTATCGGATCAGAAATGAGGATATCCGCAGAAGAACCAAAGTCATAGACATAGCTCTTCGAGTCGCTAAACTTAAGTGGCAGTTGCTAGGGCACATTTCTCGTAGAACCGATGGCCGATGGGGCAGTAAAGTTCTGGAGTGGTGGCCTCGTACCGGAAGACGCAGCGTAGGAGGGCCCCCAACAAAGTGGACCGATGTCCTGGTGAAGGTCGCGGGAAGCCGATGGATGTGGGCAGCACAAGACCGGTCATCGTGGAAAGCCTTGGGGGAGGCCTTTGTCCTGCAGTGGACATCTATAGGCTCAAGAAGAAGAAGATGTAAGAGTAATTATCTGAAACTGTCTTCTCTCTAGACGGGAGAATCGAGGCATCCTCCTACCATTTTTCCAATTCATCTGGAGTCAGCGCTGGGTAGTTACTTCTAACACATATCCCTATCAGTCAATTTCCCCTTCTGTCTTGTTTACTAACTAAACTGAATTTTAGTACAGAGCATCTTTCCTTCTATTTCATTAAGAAAAGGACAAAAGTTAAATATTAGTTAAGCTCTGTCAAATTATGATACTCCATGGATATAATAGACGTGATTAAAAACATGAGTATGTAGGTACTAAAGATATGTTAACCCACGTCATGCGCTGACTAATTTGACAGAACTAACGTATATATAATATTTATCTTCCGAAGTTTTTGGCGGGAAAGCTAAGAGAGTGTCACACTCATTTTTCATTGAACTTTTAAATTATTTATAATGTTGTTTACTAAATAAACGTGCGTGTATTATGTAGTAAAAAGTACATTCAGTAAATAATTCATAAAGAACATTGAAATATCGCGGCATAGTGGCCTCATCACGACTTTGGCACAAAACCTCCCTCGTAGACGGTTCACGTGGCCATATTTTGCGACTATCCGCCATTATTGTGAAATAAAATTTTCAAACAGTTTCTATTATTTGTTACACGGGTTATTGGCAAAATTGTGGCATCTATTCCTCAGGGGCCATTGATCAAGAGTTGAAGTTGAAGTTGAAATTTATCTTCCGTCATTTTCTTAATGAAAGCACTGAACTTAAATATCGTTTTGTTTGTGAACAAGCGAAACGGCGCCATTATCTTAATATTTACCCTTTTTCCTTTTCTTTATTAACAACTAACCAACATTTCTTTGGTCTAAAAACCGAGTCTTCATTTATTCACCCAACTTTTTTCTTTGTTTTGCGTTTTTGTTCCCTCTCTCCGTCATGTTAACTGCAAATAAACGTGTTTACTTTATTTCTTTTCATTATTGTTTATAGTTCTAATTTAATAAAAAAAAATCATGGCTGAAACGATCCATACAAATCTAATGTAACCAACTCCTTCACGTGCAGCACAATAATATCAGGAGTTAGAGATTGTAAGCACAGACGGCTCGTTCCCCACGTGCCCGCATCTCGACAAATCGCATTTACGTCAGTCGCTATCAAGGTAGGTACTGCCTCTGGAAACATTAGGACTTTTGTGCCGGGAGTTCTGTTACGAAATCAGCCTGATTCGTTGGCGCCAAGCAGTTTATCTTTAGCATTCCTTTTGGATTGCGATTGTTGCTACCTTGTTTTGTGTTTTTGGGAAAACAAGTGCTGCTGTTTCCCTGACTAGCTATAAAAGTATGAAGTTATCGGAACACTTTAAAAGATATATTTTTTTTTAGCTGGAGTCTTTTTCTGAAAATGAAAAAAATACTCCAGCATAAGAACAGAGTATTGTACATCATCATCATCCTTTTTATTCGTCCCACTGCTGGACACAGGTGTCCTCTCACACAGAGAAGGATTGAGCATTTGAGCGTAATCACCACGCATGCTCAATGCGGGTTGGCGATTTCAGACTTAAAGTCCAGGTTTCCTCAAGATGTTTTCCTTCACCTTCAGTCATTGGTGTCCAAGATATACTTAAAAAGTACATATAACTTTAGAAAAGTTACATTGGTGCTTGCCTGAATTCCATTGTATATTATTTACTAGTATGGCGTTATCACTCGACAAATCTCATGTATTATATGCTTTTTATTAGCTTAACTTGTATGTTTGCTTGCTTGCTTGTTTGTTTGCCCGTCTCTAACTCTTTTGACTACGAGTGAGCGGCTCATTACTGTAAAATGTCTCACCGTTTTCAATACTTTCGGTGGCGAGCAGTCTAAGGCGCGCGTCTTCAGTGACGTCAGCGTTCGGATTCAGCGATCGTGGGTTCTAATCCCGGCCACGCCTAAAAAAAAAATATGTTTTATTCCGGAAAATGCTAAGATTTTATTCGTACAATACTAGCATAAATGAGAAAAAAGCGTGAAGCGCTTAATATACAAAAATTATGGCACAAAGCGCCTCACGCTTTTTTCTCATTTATACTAGTATTGTTTATATAGGTACTATTGTCGTAAATTAAATTTTAAAATTATTTTTAACTTTTTAGTTTGATATTCTTTAAAATCATGTTTTTTTAGTTTTTTTTTTTAAACTAAATTTATATCAGTCACTATCAAGGAGCTGGCTCTGGAAATATTGGAACATTAGTGGCGGGAGTTTTTTTTATGAGAACTGTCTGATTTGTTGGAGCCTAACACATTATCGTTATTTGAGGAACGCACTTTGTTTCGGTGTCTGCAGTGATTTTGCCTGTATTATCATTCTTCCGTCCTCATCCCAATTTATTTGGGGTAGGTGCAATATATGTTTTTCTTCCCTACTTCTCTATTAACCTTCATCTCTTTGGTCAATCCCTTCTTAACTATAGCATCATTCACATATTCCAGCCTTAGTTTCATTGGTCTTTCCCTACTCTTATAGCCATTGACATTCGTACTAAAAACTATCTTCACAACATTTTCTTCATTTCCCCTTAACACATGCTCATACCATACCAACTGGATTACTTACAACTTTTCGCTGTTTAGTCTATATAATATGTAAAGAAAACCCCGTCCGACCCATAAGGATAATAAAAGTAAGGTAAACACATGACCAAATAAAATATGAAATTTTACATAATCAGTAAAAAAAGTAACAATACAGGGTTTTCTTTACATATTGTATATATCTAAGAATTCTGTACTTGTAGACTGTTAAAGTTATTTCTTGAGAATCAGTAGAAAAATAGTGTGCTGCAAGCTCATCTGGTTCAGTAGCTTTAATTTGAAATTCTAATTATTTCTGCTCCCAAACTCTATAAAGGAATACATGGCGAGGAAACCGAAATGTTCTGGAACCAAAAAATCGAAGACGCGACACGGTGAGCCCGCGACATGGATTACGAGGCACTCCAGACAAGAGGCCTGTGTTCTAGCAGTGGAAACATTATAAACTGATTATGCTATGCATATGAATTAATGGCATAATAATAATATTAACAAAAATCAGAAGTCATACGTTTTTTCTCTATGCATATCAAAACCATAAATGGTGATTTAAATTTGTTAGGATATTCTGGGGCCGCCGATGAGTGTTCCTTACTACATGGCATTGCAACCCATTCTGGGTGCAACTAGTACATTATAAATTACCTTTGCGAATTGTTAAGTCATATGATCATCCATTTCTCAACCCAACAAATTCTTTGTTGGTGTAGGTCTTGTTCAAACGCACAGGTTAGCATATGGATGGCGATAATGCTATAGTCCGCTGTCTGACACCGCTTGCGGTCTCGGTTGCGCTGTAACCACAGTCTGCAGCTTTCAAGCATATGTATAGCGTCAGTAATCCAGTACTATTGTTTAAATGTTTGTGAGGATTAATGGAGTTCACGTGTTTTCGAATTTTAGGTTCTGTGACATGCAAACTTGGTTTCCCTAGGATGTTTTATGTTTTATTCTTTTCATAATTTCAGTCAAGTAGATCAGGCCTTTCCTGAATATAAGCAAAATCAAAATTCGTTTATTCAAATCAGACTTAGAATCTGCACTTTCCGATTTTCAAAATCACCAAAGACAGTCCCTCAAAACACTCTACTTTCCCTTCCTAGTACTTTCTGGGTTCCTAAATTACGATAAATCCCCAGGCTTCAAATCCACTTTCCACATTTCTCTTGTTTCCATTATTATTCTGCTTCAATTTTATGACAAGACAAAATTCTCGGCACATAAAATCCTGAGCCACACGAGAATATTATATATTTCTGTTCACATAATTCCACTTTGTTCTATGAAGCTGCTTTCAAAACCAATAACCACGCGAAAAAGTCTAAAAGCCACCGAATTGAATCCAGACCGGTTCAAAGGGGGTTTATCTTCCGGAAGGCGCGCAGGCGTCACAAGCATGCTTTGAAATTGCAATAAAGTTGCAATCACATGGTGCTTCAAAGCAGCCAAAGTGTGTTTTTGTAAGAGTCGACAGTGGTCACAGCGATGTGGTAAATAAAAGGGAGTTGGTATCGATTTTGATACGGATTTTTTTGGACATCTTCAAAATCTTTCAACCGAAAGATATCTCTCCCAAACAACTCCTCTTCGACCGTTTCAATGCTTCTCGCATCTAATGGGTTCCTGGGAATTTAATAAGGTCATCGGTTCATCTTATGACAGGCTATCCATGGCCAAATAACATAAACAAAGTTAATCCACCAGATGATCCTATATGCATATTGCATAATCTGAAAGACGGCTCTTCATTGAATTTACACGTCGTTTGTACCGCTTTTACGCTGAAGCGACTTACCGGATTTGGATGAAATATGGTACATTCCCGATGCCCGATGGGGCCGACGGGTTCTCGAGTGGCGACCACGCACCAGAAGACGTAGCGTGGGTAGGCCCCCGACAAGGTGGACCAACGACCTGGTGAAGGTCGCGGAAAACCGCTGGATGCGGGAGGCGCAGAACCGGTCGTCGAGGAGAACCTTGGGGGAGGCCTATGTCCAGCAGTGGACGTCTTTCGGCTGAAATGATGATGATGATGATGATGGTACAAAATATGTAGACCATAACCTATTAAAGGGCATAGGCTACTATTCATCCTGGATCGCAAACAAAATCATGGGCTAGTGAATACTATTATGGAAATTATCTTTAAACGATTAAAAGATCTTTAAAGCATTTGTTTGGCTCATAATACTTCTTATCTTCTTATGATGTCCCAAATCCAGTTTCTTCCCTCTCTTACCACAAATTTTTCGTTCAAACGTAAAGTTTCACCTTCATAAAACCTCACCTCTAAGCAACCGATCCCAAAACACAACAGAGAAAATGCCTTCGTATGCAGCCTGCAAGCAATCACATACAGCTAGTGCAAAGACATCTATAATATAAAAATGAATCGCAAAATGTGTTTGTAAGCTCATAACTCAACAACGCCTGGACCAATTTGGCCAAATCTTTTTTTAAAATGTTCGTTGAAGTTCAAGGATGGTTCTAAGGGCGAGAAAAAATAGAATTATTGCTGGAAAAACCCTAAAAATAGCCCTTTTCTTTTTCCCATACAAATGATTTGTAACTAAAACGTAGTCAATTTGAGCTTTATTGCTATGGTATAAAGTTCACTGTTGTCTAAGCAATGTAGGTGTGTTCCTAACGTGCGTGTGTGCGTTGGAGCACAGAATACATAGTTGGAGGAGTTTAATGTCGCGTTCCGAAACTCGCGTTTCTTTTGTATTAGTTTCGGCACAGTTTAATGTCGCGTTCCGAAACTCGCGTTTCTTTTGTATTAGTTTCGGCACGCGAGATAAAATGCATCAGTTTCCACGTCATTACATCAGTCAAACAAAAATCGCGTTACCAACAGTATTTTATTATTTTTAATATCCAGATATTAAATAAATAAAACAATTCGTACGGCTTAAAAGAATTTGACTTCAAGTCATATCAAATTAAAAAAAAAAAGTTGTCTGTTACCTTATCTACTGAGTTTGCTTTTGTCAACTAGAAGTGGGTCGGTACGTGTTTTTGCAATACCGAAACTATGTATTGGTTTGATACCCGATAACGGGTATTGAAACTATTTATTTCAGTAACTATTTATTGCCGATACCGAGGTCGGTGGCGGTGTACCGGTACCTTTGGCGGGTATTGACATTACTCGTTTCGTGGATAACTAGAGTAACTAAGTTTTCAGTGGTTTTCGGTATTAGTTTTGAATGGATTTTAGAAATTATAAAACAATATTTGTGAAAATATTTAGTTATTATAACATATAACTACATATTCATAAGTATAATTTACGTGTGTCTATTTTTATACACCTAAGTTATACTATAAAAGCAATAAGAAAAAGAAATAATAATAAAAGAAATAACACAAAGAACAAAAAAGTATCGCACGCGCGTAGAAAGTTTTGCATTAGAACGTGAACACCAAACATAGGTACACAACTAAAATAAAAATAGATAGGTACAATTTGCAATTTACTTTTCACCCAAACAAGTGCCCCTTTCTGTGAACCTGAAGGTCAACTTTCAACCGTGACCTAAATACATTTTTTCGATAATTGCATCTATTGCATACGGATTACAAGTCAAATCCCTTCTTCCTTTTTTTCCTAGGACTCGCTCATCGTTAATCGTAATCGCCATTCTTCGTGCGCCGTCGGAATATTTCGGTTCGGTATCGGGTACGCCCACAATCTACATCGAGGAGACGAGACTCGCAGTAGGTGCGACGAGTAAAGCGTATATCGTGTATTCGCAAAATAAATAGTTTTTCCCGATAAATAGTTATTGGTACCTAATAAGGTATTACAGAACCGAGTAACCGAGTAAGAATATACTTAGTACTGACGGACGCGACTCGCAGTGTTGGTGCGGCGAGTAAAACGTTTTCGCCAATAAATAGTTTTTCTAAATAAATAGTTATTGTAGAATCGAATACCGTATTTTAGGTATTGAACCAATACATAGTTATTGAAACTATTTATGGTTTGAAACGACCACCTTTATTGTCAACTGATACACGAAACAAATTCGTATATCGTGTTTTGTGCAAAGTGTTTAGTTCGTTAGTGTTTGTTTAGTTCGTGATTAGTGAAAAAATAATTTATATTTGATATGCCTCCTATAAGACGAAGCAATTTAGGTAGAAGAACCAGAAATGCTACAAACCAAGCTAATTACCGATCTAATCGTACTGCACAAGAACGTGACGACGGAAATGAACGTAAAAGAATTCGGATATCACAAATGCGTGAAGCGCGAGCGCGACATTCAACTAATAATCGCGCAAGTTTGAATCGAGCTGCTTTCAGTTACGATGTGTCAATTGACTACAGTAACTACCAATGTGTTGTTATTGGTTCTATGAACTCGGTTTGCTCACACTGTAAGGCATTAAAATAAAAAAATGAAGCCAATGGATTGTGTTGCGCAAATGGTAAAGTGAAATTGATACCATTGGATCCACCACCAGAACCATTGTACTCATTGGTTTCAGGAATAGGAACAGATTCTATACACTTTTTGACACATATCCAACAATATAACAATTGCTTTCAAATGACTTCATTTGGGGCAACAAATGTAGTTCGGGAAAATTTTATGCCAACTTTCAAGGTATGTATACTTAAATAGTTACTCATAATTATTTTAGCGAACAAAATTTTCTGTCACCAACGTTAAGATGTGACTAATCTTCAATTTCTTAATCACTTATATATCACTTAGTCATCATATTATATGGTGATTCAGTTTCAGTGACACTTTTATTATATTTTATATTTGATAGATATTAGTTAAAACTAAATATATACTTTTTAAGATCAAATATTATTTAAGTTTGATCACTGACAATCCATTAATTTATACCACACCATAATATTTTTTTTTTATTTACAGATACAAGGGCAAATATATCACAGAGCAGGTTCACTGTTACCAGTGTCAGATAGCGACAACAAATTCCTGCAAATTTATTTTATGGGCAATTCACCACAAGAAATTGATCTGCGTTGTGCACATAACAATTTAGTAAAGAGGTCTATTGTAGAACAATTACAAACTTTATTTCATCAACACAATCAATTGATTATATTGTTTAAAACTGCCCTGGATCTGATGCCATCCGATAATCACAAAATTGTAATCAGAGCTGATAAAACACCTGCAGGTCAACATACAAGACGTTTTAATGCACCAACTATTGATGAAGTTGGAGAAAACTTGGAATCCCGTGATATTGTTTTACATCGTCGGAATGATCTATTACAACGTATAAAGGAAACACACCGCTCATATGATGCACTGCAATATCCCATTATATTTTGGCAAGGTGAAGATGGCTACGATTTCTCAATAAAAATGATAAATCCCATTACAGGTAACTAAAATATTAGTTTAGCTATGACGATAATATCTCAGTCACTATATTATGTATTTTAATTTTATATTTGAATGTTATTAAAACAAAATCTTTTTACAGGTTCTGAAACCAACAAAAAAGTCAGTTCAATGATTCATACCGCCTAATGATTCGGGAAAATGAAGATAATCACATATTGAAATGTCTGCGATTATATCACAAATATGTTGTTGACATGTATGTTAAAATTGAAACGGAGAGCTTAACATTCATCAGGTTGAATCAAACCAAACTCCGATCTGAAGAGTATATTCACCTTCGAGATGCGATTAATACTGATGGAAATGCACAGAATGTCGGTCGGATGACTATTCCTCCAGCAACATACATCGGAAGCCCTCGGCATATGCACGAATATGCGCAAGATGCCATGTCGTATGTTCGTCATTATGGTACAGCAGATTTGTTCATCACATTTACATGCAATCCGCAATGGATAGAAATCAAGCAGGAGTTATTCCCTGGGCAATCACCCATTGATCGTCATGATATTACAGCCAGAGTCTTTAGACAAAAGTTGAAATCTTTAATGGATTTCATCGTAAAACATAATGTGTTTGGTGAGACATGCTGCTGGATGTATTCTGTGGAGTGGCAGAAACGAGGATTGCCACATGCACACATTTTGATTTGGTTGGTTGAAAAGATAAGGCCAAATGAAGTTGATGCAGTGATATCAGCTGAAATCCCTAATGTACAAGTAGATCCTGGATTGCATGAGGTAGTTATCAAAAACATGATACATGGTCCCTGTGGAACTCCTTTGCTAGACTTGCCTTACAATGCATTTAAAGCAAAAATCAAATCCAAGCTTTGTTCAAAGGCATATTATTCCGTGAATGATTATTTAAATGATAAGAATGGTCGCTCTGATTAACGCTTATTGATACGTTATATGAGTTCATATAATTTACTTTTTTACATTACATAAATATGTAAGCTGTCACGCCCTTTATGCCTGGGGCTTCTTAGTTAAGTAATAAGTTTTTAGTTAATTACATTTTCATTTAAATATAAATATATTGTTTTGCTTTGCTGGTATTTTGGCGTGGTAGCTGGCATATGGTAAATAATTTCATTGTTGTTGTATTTTATCGTGTTCATCACTATACATAGTATTGTATAAAGACATGTGTATTTTTAAAAATGAACAGACAGCTGTGCTGCTGGGGAGTTTGTTCCGCCACTTCTTCTTCCCAGCGAAAGCACTAGGAAGTGTCGATGGGTGGGCGTTTTGGGGGACTGTCTTATGTAATATTGACGTTCAAAAAGTGCTGATTCTCAGCCTAATTTGAATAAATGACTTTTGATTTTGATTTTGAATAATAATTATGATTCACATGATTAACAATAAAGCGATTACTTACTTTTAAATCCTTATATATGTTTTATTTAATTATTTTTTATTCACAACGCCCTATCACCAGGGTGACGGTTCTGTTCAGGAGAATTTTTTAAAATACGTAGGCACAAAAACTGTCACATTACAAATCTTTTTGACAGGACGAAGTCTGTCGGGTCAGCTAGTTATCAATAAGTTTACCAACACACAAACTCCCGACTTCATAAAACCATAAATTAAAAGAACTAGGTCGCCTAACTCACTTTGCCGCATCCAAAGTTCCAACAAAATTTTAAGAGCGAGTTGAATCTTTTGCTATGGAAATGCAGTGAAGATGCATGTTAGAGCCGTGCATAGTAGATTGGATGTAAAATTTTGATTCAGCACTTCTTTTGTGCTGACTAGCGGCAGACTTTGTGGATTTATTACTGTATTGAATTGTGTTGGGGTAATTAGAAATTTTTGTAGCTATTAATCACCATTCTCCTACCCACGGCATAGTATGCCGTTTTAATCTCCATCATTTCTGCTATAACCCTAACCTTCTTAACCATATCATTATTCCACATTTATCAATCGTGTCTTTGCTCTTTCCCTACTCTTATAGCCATTGATATACATGGTCAAACCTCTCCCAAACATATGCCCATATCATAACAACCGAATTCCAAACAATTGATCACTTACCGATGCCACTTTCAGACTTCCTTTGAAGTACTCACTTCTTATTCTAGCATTATTGTAACATCACACATCCCTTTTAGCATTCTACTCTCCTCTGCATGCAATTGCCTTTCATTCATCCCTTTTGTGACCCAATATTCTGATCCAGAAAAAACAGCAGGTCTGATCTTTATATACCTTCCCTTCAAGTTTCAGGACAATGCGAGAGTCGCAGATTGTTCCCGTGAGCTGCCACCATTTTATCCACTTTATATTATGTACTACATATATATACAATACATACAATATATTACATATTATATTAAAAAATACTTAAAAACCATGTTACTAAACTTTTACAATCTAAACAACGAAAGTTGACCAGTCCCAACAGTCATTGTACGAGTCTTCGTACCAAGTGTTTTGTAAAGAGACAGATTACTTTTTAAAATATGTTTTCAGGGTGTTGTTGGATGTAGCTCGCCGCTTGGTAAGAACCAAGCCCCGGTCCACGGATGGTGCGTTCTGAACGCGGCTACCAGAACCGTTGCACGCCAGGTATCTCTTGGCCCCTGGTACAGGCAAATTAAGGAACATGGGTGTTTTTAGTCAGTAAATGTCTGAGGAGCTAATTTGATGATTTCCCACCAAAATCTTAGGCTTTTGGATTTTCTGCAGATACTTATTATTGCCGCTGTTTTTTTCCTCGTGATGTGTTGAAAATCGTCAACACGGGCTTCCGAAAACATCTAATTATATTAGGTTTTGTTATCGTGACCTTCGCAATAATTTATTGATCTTTATATTGTCCAAATCCACATAGCCTTTATGCCAATAAAAGGTAAAACTGTCCTGTGGCCTGTGCTCCTTTACAAAAATTATGACATTTTGGTGCAAAGCTTGCCTCACACCTTATATTCAATTCACTCTGCCTACTTGTAAAACTTTGAACAAACCAGCTTCATACTTAAATTAAACCATCAAACTAAGATTAGTCACAATTAAACTGAAAACTAAAGCAGGTGGGGAGCTAAATGCTACAGAGGGCGAGGGCTGCAAATTTCCAAATCTCCTGGGCCCTATAACTCTGCCCTTCGGCAATTTCGATTTAAACTCGGTAAAGGCTAATAATTCTTGAAGTTTGGAATATGTTTGTTTCGTCGGACGTTTTCGACGTGATTTCCAACTTGATTAATTGGGCTTCTTATATTAGTTAAGTTATTATTGAAGTTTCGTTAAGGGTCGATTATTAAATTGTGTTTTTCGGGACTTGTGTTGCGTCACTGCCTTTTTTAAATGGATGGTTAGTTTTTTTGTTTGAAGGACCAGATTTTATCGTTTAGACATTTCTATTGATTTTTTGCTACAAATTTGATACTATCCATTCTCTGAATCGAATTCATACTAATATTATGAATGCGAAAACGACTCTGTCTGTCTGTCACAAATTTGGCACAGACAATCTTTAGACTCTGAGAAAGAACACAGGCTACCTTTTATTGAAAAATGATATTCCCAAGGGAAATCTGAAAAGCGCGATATAACCGAATTCCACGTGGGCAAAGCCGCGGTCGGAAGGCTAGTATACTATAATTTAAATATATTTTACTATAATTTTATTACCAATGTTTTTTTGGGAATATTCATCATTATTTTATAGGACTGGCTACATACTGGCTAAGAATAATTAGTTCTGTACTTACGTATTCGATATATTTCATTATGACGTTACCATTATTCTTTTTCTATGTGTGGTTTTAAATTCTTTTTCGAGTTAATATTTTCATAATTATCCTGCTATGCTTCTGTTGACACAACCAGTCCAGGGTCTTCTTTGTGAGTTGTGTATGTGGGCTATATTTTCCTATTCATTTTCTTCTTCGAAGTGAGTTATACGGCTGTAATCCTTTTGACATTTGGTAGATGTCTATGTCTTCGAATTTTTGTTTGTAGAACAAGCTGGTTCCCTCATAATGTTTTTCTTCATCTTTTTGGAAGTAGTGGTGTGAAATTTTTTTCACAAAGTAGCTTGTTTGATTCCGAACCTACAGCTCTGCTCTCCCTCCATTCATATTTTAACAACGATCTGCTATAGCTTATATGTATACAACAGTTTTCTTTAAATAAATAATTGACACAATGACGTGCAAATTACCAATAAAATATTTCACTATTTGGAAAGCACATTTGTGTTCCATTTGTAATAATTCGATACGCAGCCAGATGCGCTCTAAAAACAAAGGAAGATATGAAATAACAAGCTAGTGTTGTGAAATATCCCGGGATTCGTGTGGAAACCGGGATTGTTTTCATTCAGTCTTAACCTAGACGTATTATTACAGCAACATGTTAGGCAGCTGCTGCGAATTTCAATCAGGCTTAATTAACATTTCATATATGAGATGTTGTTAACTGGAATTGATGTGATAGTGACTTATTAAATACCCGTTAGGTTTATATATATATTCATTTCATTCATTCGTTCATATAATTTACTTTTTTACATTACATAAATATGTAAGCTGTCACGCCCTTTATGCCTGGGGCTTCTTAGTTAAGTAACAAGTTTTAGTTAATTACATTTTCATTTAAATATAAATATATTGTTTTGCTTTGCTGGTATTTTGGCGTGGTAGCTGGCATATGGTAAATAATTTCATTGTTGTTGTATTTTATCGTGTTCATCACTATACATAGTATTGTATAAAGACATGTGTTTTTTTTTTAAATGAACAGACAGCTGTGCTGCTGGGGAGTTTGTTCCGCCACTTCTTCTTGCCAGCGAAAGCACTAGGAAGTGTCGATGGGTGGGCGTTTTGGAGGACTGTCTTATGTAATATTGACGTTCAAAAAGTGCTGATTCTCAGCCTAATTTGAATAAATGACTTTTGATTTATTTTATATTTTTATAGATATTTATAAGTATGCTAATGGGCCTTATAAGAAGGCTCAAAGTCACTCAAAGGGCAATGAAGAGGGCTATGCTTGGGGTTTCACTGCGCGATCGAATCAGAAATGAGGAGATCCGCAGAAGAACGAGAGTAACCGACATAGCCCGAAGAATTACAACACTAAAGTGGCAGTGGGCTGGAAACATTGCCCGTAGGACCGATGCCCGATGGGGCCGATGGGTTCTCGAGTGGCGACCACGCACCGGAAGACGTAGCGTGGGTGGTCCCCGACAAGGTGGACCGACGACCTGGTGAAGGTCGCGGGAAACCGCTGGATGCGGGAGGCGCAGGACCGGTCGTCGTGGAGAACCTTGGGGGAGGCCTATGTCCAGCAGTGCACTTCTTTCGGCTGAAATGATGATGATGATGATAAGTATGCTATTAACACTAGGTTCTAAATGTAATGATTAACTGTACAAATAAATACAAAAATAAAAAAATACATAGGCGTTGAAGTAGTCATCCGCATTGCTGTCATCCAGAAACGAGCCCAGAAAATTGGAAGCGAAAATAAAAGGTTACTAAATACAATACAGCTGTTGAAAAAGTTTGGTTTTGAATATCCTTAGTATTTGAAACGGTGCAAGTGCATTACATTGCATTCCTAACTACTCATGATCAAAATTCATAGCACATAATCGCCGCAATTGCGATATATTCATAGATATGATAGCATTACATTTAATTTCGGTGCTAGTTTACCATGTCTGTTTCATGAACTGTAGCCAAATAAATGTTTTTTAAATTCTTTACACAGCAGCTTTGGTTTCTACAGAAAATAGTCAAAGATTTCACAATAACAGCGTTTTTTGACACCTTGATGTAAAATACTCGTGAAAATGACAGATTTTCAAGATGCCCGTTATAATATGAAAGAGCCATGCATGAGTATGAGAAGAGAGAGGAGAGATGATCTTAAGCCGAAGTGTTTTTCTGAATCCGTAGTTTATGATTTCGTGTTTGGTGCTCCTAGTATTTTGTTTAGCAGATAATTATTGATATTAAACTGTTATAACATAATGCTAATTTATTTAGAAACTAGAGTTGTACATTCACAATTATATAATAAGTAAGGATTAAGTTAAGATAAGCGATAAAATAATGGATATACGGCGACGAATCAAGCTATTATCAAGTTTTAGCAGACCACGTATTTTGTAGGTTTTTCTTGAAATCAGAAGTCAGCTTATACTGGTTAGCTTGATGTGTAGCCCCGCGTACACTATCGCAATACGTTTCTCTGTAATGACAGATGTAACTTTGAAAGTATAACAGAAGGGTTTCCAAAGCCTGAAGCACAGGCGTAGAGTAGTCAGCCTGTCGGTGTTCTATATGATGCATTTTGGAGTGTGTGCGAGGGAATTGCATGATTTCATTCCCCCTTCTCAGTTCCATCATCGGACGACCCGTCGTACGGCGAGTTGCCACCCTTACATTGTTGACACCACAACGAAATAAGCGTATCGCATCTTCTTTTATACCGCGGACATCGAGAGACTGGAACAATGTATATTTCCGTCAGACTACAATTTATGTCTTCAAGAATAGAGTGAATAGGCTCTTAATAAACTAGCGCGCTTTACCATCAACGATTGCATTACTGCTTACCATCAGGCGGGATTGCAATCAAGCACTGGCTTATAATTTATATAAAAAAACAGATACAATTTTTCTATGTTTTTTGGGTACAGGCTTATCCCTTACCAAAGCTGTGGTCCTCACAATATATTCAATATTTTCCAAGATCCCGTTCCCAACTTATGATAAGGTAGCAGCACTACCCGTCGCCGGTGCAGTTTCCCACGGGCCACAAACATGGGCCCCTTATTGAAAGCAAACACCATTAAACAGGAGCTTCGGGCGTTATTCTTTAGGTTGCTTTTTTGTGGGGAGTCGAAGTTCGCGGGGCTGAGAATCTTAGGTCAACGGTATTAGATTTATGAAATATTATAAATGAGTTCAAGATTGCCATATCGTGTATCTTAAGATCTAAGATATTTTTTATATACCTTGATATAATCGTTTTAAGAGTATTAAATTCTGAAATAAAAATAATATTATTCAGTTTTCCTGATTTCACCTACTACTTGTTGGCCGCTGCAGAACCAAAAATTTACTGGTAGAAAATACCCTTAGGTACCAATACTCTGTATGCTTCAAGTTTACAAAAAAAAAAATATTTTCTACTCTACAATTTAATACGCATAAGACCAGATGTTAATCTGGTGGTCCTCCAAAGGTGACACGATACTATTCTCAATGTTTAACACAATTTAGCAAGTCCTCAGCCTTTGTACACTAAAACCCATCCGTGTTCCTTACTTTTAACTCAAAGCCAGTACACACTTTGTAGCCAGGCATATTATACGTTACGGAGTTGCATCGCTGACAGGGGTATTCAGCACTGGTGCAGCTACACAGGAGCTAAACTTAGCATTCGGGAACACCGTTGGAGCTGCTGAACCTTGGACAAAACTGTCTTTGCATTGTGTAGATTCAATTTCCTAGTATTGTATAATTGCATGGAACACGTGTGAGCACGATCTACTTGCTGTAAAGCATCTATTTGTTGGGTTAGTCCTTTATTGACTTGATAGTGCTATGGCTGTTGAGAGTATGTCATGCTCACTCAAATGTCTCGCTGGTGGTGGCGTGTGTGTTGGGTCATTAGGTTCCCTTCAATATGGTTGAGCTGAATGATGCTGATCCATACGTCATGTTCGTGAACGGACGCCGTCAGAGGGGACTGGTCATCTCTTAGCTGCTACGGCGTATTTTAAATTCTGAATTGTTGTTTTTTTTTTCCATAATGGACGCTCTCAGCGTACAATATATTTCAGCATCGTTCTCACACGATTGATTTCAAAATGAATGATGTAATCAAATATTTGTATCAATAGCTTGATAATTTAAAAGAGTGTCCATGAAGTTTCTTGCCCGTTCTTCTCCATAGGTACCTACTCTTTGGAATGGGCGACTAGCTTCACCTTACTGACTGACCGACCTTCTGACAATTCAAAAGTGCCTGTAACTGGTTTATTTGAAATAAATGCTTTGATTTTGATTTTGATCTTAACCCGCCTGTGCGCCAGAGCCACGATATCTATTTCTCATTATCTTTCTCACCATTAATCCGGGCCTGGTCCTCACTGGGCAGCGAGCTGACTACTGGTCGCCGCTCGCAAGCCGATCGGGAGTCCGATGTTATCTCCTGACCAGGGCGGCAACTGCGATACCTCCTAGGTGGCCTCACAGTGGTTAAATCAACTAACCCGTAACTAACTGGTTAATCAACTATTTAATCAATGAGAAATCAGCTTATAAGTACTGGGCATAAATTCTGGGCATTATGTCGTTGTGATGACGAAAACTAACTAAAAAAAAAAACTGTCTTCAAAATGGATTTATCGTGTACGTGAGAAATAATCCGATTTGAACTGGAAGGCAGGCAACAGGCAACATTTCTGTATGATGGAAAAAATAAGGAAGATGGCCTAACCTAAATATGTAGTTTATCCCACATTTTTTGTGGCCACAACAAGTAAACGGAATGTTGATTTTGCAAGATGTGTGTGCGTGATTTTTTAAGGAAACCGCGTTCTTCCGGGTATCTTGTTTTTATCCTGGTTAGTGAAGTTTTCTATACGTATCATATTATAGTCTCTGGTTTTCGAAGAATTTAAATGATAATGTTAAGAAACATAAATTGAAACATTACTCAAAATTCTCTCGTCTGTTTAGCTGGATGCGGTATGGTAACAAAATCAAACCATTGAAGATGGAACAAATACTTATGCATGAACAGTATTATTTCTATTAGACTACAAAAATAAGTTTGGAAAAAACGGAAAGCCAATTATTTCACCAAAAATACCTAGTTTTTTTTATGGCACCTAAGGAGATCATTAAGGAGATCGTTTGGGATCGAGTTCTAAGATTTTTTTTTTATCAAATTGAAGTTGATAACTTCATGCGTATCTGAGAAAAAGATCAAACAGACATACGGCACCCTACGTAACACGCTGTCAAACACAATCTGAATCATTTTGAAGGATCTATTGCTTTATTCAGCTCCCTCTCAACCTGAGGAGGCCTGTGTCTCAACAGTGGGAACAATATAGGCTGATTATGAGTGCTTCATAAATATAATATAGGATGGTTATGATTGCTTCATCATCATCATCATCATCATCATCATCAATCTTTTTTATCGTCCCACTGCTGGGCACAGGTCTCCTCTGAGAAGGATTGAGCGTCATCACCACGCTTTCTCAATGCGAGTTGGCGATTGCTTCATAAATATGTAAAAAAATGTGCCTGCGCAGCAACATGGATGAAGCAATGAAAATTATTGAAATGTCAAAATCCCGGATTCTGTTTCTCGTTTTGCAGTAAAGAACCCTAAAAGAAAGAAAGTAGATGTTCTTGTACATTTTTGGCTTTAAAAATCACTGTCCCGACGCCTCTAAAGAGATGGCTATCACAAAACATTGAACGTGACTTTTTAAATTTTCGCTATCTTTTGTATTCATCTAGGTATGTCCTAAACATTTTGTTAAAATACTTCTAAACATGTTATGAAATCGTTGATGGTAAAGCGAACTAGTGTTTATGCACCTATTCACTCTAGCCTTGAAGACACTTAAATTGGGATTTGTCTTATAGATGATAATAAAAATTAAGACCCGTATTTTTTATTTTGTTGAAATTACCAAAAACTACTGGGATTTAGCGTATTAAAGCTACGGAGTGGGGTCTAATTACGTCACGCCGTGGTACAAGATATACCACGGCGTGACGTAATTAGCCCCCATTCACCCCACATGCGACATTTCAAATCAATATATCTTCCTAAGTATTTGAATGAAAGAAAAAATAAAAAATACTTGTTCAATATTTTTTATGAATCTATCTGATGGACATTAAATTATTTTTTAGGACTGTAATCAGACAACCCAATTGTAATCAGACGGGAGGCTCCCTGCAGGCAAATAGTGCTAGTCTGTCGATGTACGGACGAAACGCTTCGCCCGGATTGTAGCGGTGTCAACAATTCGCACAAATTTAATTGCCCAAATGGACTAATCGGCTCTTTACCTACCTCTATACCTACTATTGTTTTTGTATTTATTGACTCACACGGTGTTAATTTAATTAATTTATTTATGGACTAGTCGATAACTACAGAAGTATGTATTAGTTAATTTACATTTTAAATTTCATGCAAAGGATAGAGTTTATTCATAAACCGTGATTTGACGTCTAAGTTACATTCAAACGTCAAAAATAATCTCTAATTTTAAGCAAAATTTATGAATAAACGGATATAAGTATAAGGGATACTTCCTAAAAAGTACCGTAGCGCAAAAGAGCCTAAAGCATATTCCTGAAGTTGTCTACTCTACAACAAAATTAACTTCGTCCGAGTTGCATAAAGAAAGGCAATATTAATTAAAAGGAACGATTCGCTCGTTTCGGGGTAAAGTCAAGTAAATTCGTGTGAATGAGAAAGCGGCACAAGAAGAAGAACATTTAAATCCTCACATTGGACGATTTTGTTAAGAAAATTAGAATTTCTACTGTAAATTATACTCCGATCGTTCAGAATATTCTAGGTAAAATGATTAACAAAGAAGAATAAATAGTACGATGTCTTCTAATAAACTATTTCAATTCTTTTTTGTCATTAACGTCTTCTTTGTGGGAAGTTTCTAAAGTTGTAAAACACCCTTGAGGATTTCTATGTTGATAAAGTAAGAGACGTTATTTTGATAAAGGCTTGTGTTATTAAAAAGGGGCGGAGGATAATTCAAGCAGCATGTTTTACTTTTTTATTTACTGTCGTTACACTTGTCATTATTTTCATTACATCTTTCATTAAATTGTGGGCTATTATTCTTCATCACGTACCACATGCTGCTGAGAGTGCGGTCTTACCTGCTATCTTACCTAGCTTGTAGACCAGAGTCGTGTGGTCGATCTAGATCTAGTAATACGTCTACTCTAAATAAAAGGTATTTTTATTTAAATCAGTCATTAATATGTCTAGGTGACAAACAGTGTCCCCAGTCCCACAAGGACCATTGCACAACACGCATTTATATTTTTTTTAAATGCCATGCCATGTCATGTGGATTTTCAATGTTATGAAAAAAATGTCATGTCTCATTTTTCATCTTTTATTACCAGTTTCGACTAACAAGGGATGTTATGAGTGTTGACTGACATGACTGGACGCGTTTAATCTATACTGTTATACTTGTTTGAACGCGCTAATCTCGGGAACAACTAGTCCGATTTGGAAAATTATTTTTGCGTTAGATAGCCCATTTATCCAGGAAAGCTTTAGGATATGTAACATCACGCCATGACCTATAGGAGCGGAGCATAACAAAAATGTAAAATGTATGCTGTATATTTTGGGGCTAAAATAATATGTTTAAATAACTAACTCCACGCGAACGAAGTCGCCGGCTGCAGCTAGTTAGTAATAAACTCAAATATACTCTGCAAAGATCTTATGGCGCGTGGCCAAAATCGAAACTAATGCCTCAATCTTGTTAAATATTATCACAAATGTTTACCGACAGCGCCCTCCTGTACACGTCAGTAAAGTGCCAAAAGATCGTCGCAGCACTTTTAGTCAGCAGTACTTACCTATTACTTGAATCACGTCATTAATATACCGAGGCGCCGCCCATTGTCCCCAGTCCCAGATGGGTCGTTGTAAAAACATGCGCATTATCAAATATGTAGCGGTCTTACTAATGAGCGTCGGGGGCGACATCAACTATTTCGTAGTGATGTCACACTGACTGTTTATTTTATTTCTATTCTTCAGACTTCGTTTTTTGGATGGAAAGGTAGGCAGAATTACAGTCTATTAATACAGAAAATTATTACTTACTAGGGAAATTATGACAACTATGCGAGGTGTATATACAGGAGTGGTGCTGACAATACGATAACAAATTAAGCATCGTGTACCTCAACACATTCTCAGTCTACCCATAAAAAATCATATAAATATGTCCATTAGTTTAGTCACAGGAAATTATTTTTCATTTTTTAGATTTTCTACAAGATTGTACATGTTGTTATGGAAACGCTTACAGGTTAATGACCGCCGCATCCTGCGATACCAAACTTTAATAATAAGTGCGCGACAAAAGCAAGTCGATACAGGATCGCGCTGTCGTCGATCGGAGGTCAGTGAACCGATATTTTTAAAGGATGCGATTTAGTTTGTTTGCAATTTTCATTTTTTCTTTTTGATGCTAGGTTTTTTCTATGATTTAGGATTATTCCTATGAACCAGCATTGTTCATGTTTTCATTTATTGTCGTATTGTCAGCACCACTCTGTATATAGTCATAATCATCTTCTCTGCGTATTAACGAGTTATAACGTATTAAGTTTCGAATGCGACTGGGATTACCCAGTCGCATTCGAAACTTTTTCAGCTTTGGAATCTGGGGTCCGCTTTACCAGTCTAACTGCTGATTTTGGCTAAACTTCGATATTTTCCGTGAAACGACTGCCGTCTGACCTCCGAAACCCGAAGGCGATATCGAAGTATTGCAATTAGACCAATAGTTGGTCTTTTGAGGCTTTCAACAACCTGTAACGACTGCCATTAGATGTTCGTATGGCGACCGGGACTAACGGCGTAACGTGCTTTCCGAGGCACGACCAGACCAATGCAAATATTCATATTCATGCATACAAATATTTGCACTGCGCGGGGATCGAACCCGCGCCTCCTTGCTACGCCACGGAGGCTGTCAGGTATATATAAATGTAGTAAGGGAAATTATCTTCCATAGTTAAGTCATGGTGGCCCAGAGCAGCGGTGACACTAGGGGTTATAGGTATCAGACACTTAGGTGGACCTTAATGGTTGTGGGCGCACGGAGTGGCGGCTCTATCCGTCCACCAAATGACCCCATGGAAGATGGTGGCACAGTGATCACGTACTACCATGCATACGGTTTAGAGGACGCTCCTTTACAATTTGTGGGGATGGGATGTGCAGGGATGTGCAGTACAAACGTTGAGCAGGGGGAGTTCTATTGGTCTTTTAAGGGGAACCTTGACCAACCCTATGTGCAGATGGTGGATTTCGTGATGTAATAGAAAAAAATCTCCCCGGAGGTTGGGTGCCTTACAAACCCCCCTAAATACAAAAACTGAACTTGAAAACTTGTACTGGTTAGTTTTAGGTTCAGACCCAGATAGAGGCTTTATTTTGTGTAAATATTTCCGAGAGGCCATTGCAACAACACATGTCGTGATTCGAATATACGGACAATTTAAGTTGGGTAGTAAATTTTATTGACAATAAGTTCCATCGACTTTACAGTCATATTTAATATTAGCGGCCGCCAGCGACTTCGTTCGCGTGGAGTTAGTTATGTCCCGCTTCTATTGGTCATAGTGTGATGTTATATAGCCTAAAGCCTTCCTGGATTAATGGGCTATCCAACGCAAAGAATTTTTCATATCGGACCAGTAGTTCCTGAGATTAGCGCGTTCAAACAAACTCTTCAGCTTTATATCTAATATATAAAACTCTCGTGTAGCGGTGTTTGTGGTTAAACTCCTCCGAAACGGCTTTCCCGATTCTCATGAAATTTTGTGTGCATATTGGGTAGGTCTGAGAATCGGACATCTATTTCTTATCCCCCTAAATGTTAAGGGTAATGTTAATCCACCCCTATTTTTTTTAAATATAGATCTATATTGCCCTTTACAGCTCATGATTTAAACAAATAGTTTCGAAGATATTACAAATTCAAAAATTGTGGGGTGTCGCATTTGCGGCGGTACCAGCCGGTTGGGCGACGGGCCGCTATATTTTTTATACAACGTTAACAGTTTTTTTGTAATGTATTTAGTATCAACGAAGCCGGGCGTGTCGCTAGTATTTGTATAGATTTATTACATTATTACAGTAAATGAATTCACCTACTGTGGTAAAGAATGTTATTTCCTTACATTTTATAATATCATGTATTATGACGTCGCAAAGTGGTTTACAGATTTTATTACTGTGCTGGAACGAAATTTGATTAATTTATAAGGCATTGTCGTAAATTTCCATAGTCGTTTCAGTTTATACAACAATGTTATTACGCCACTTTGAGCAGAAAATGTGTGTGTGTGTGTGTGTGTGTATGCGTGAGTGTTTTTTGTTTGCTTTTTTATGAAACTAAAAAATCTTTCATCATCATCATCATCATCATCAACCTTTTTATCGCCCCACTGCTGGGCGCAGGTATTCCTCTCATACAGAGAAGGATTGAGCGTAATCACCAAGGTGTCCAAGATATATTTAGAAAGTACATATAACTTTAGAAAAGTTACATTGGTACTTGCCTGACCTGGAATCGAACCCGCGCGCACATTCTTGAGAGGCTGGTGTTTTAACCACTAGGCCACCACGACATATACAAAAAGACTTTACTTAACATCAATACCCAAATGATTCAAAAACGTTTTATTTAATGTGACTCATATTATTAAAAAAACATCATACCTTTATACAACATTATTTTTTGCATATGAGAAACCCGAAATACGTGTCCAGTATTTTTAAGTAAAGAATCTATGTACAAACTTTCAAAATGACATACTGAAAAACCACAAAGTTATGAGCTTGTTATCCTTGGCTATCCCAACAAAAATATGGTAACGCTGCGCTCAGGCGGGCGAGAGGTCCGTTGACCTTTAGCGTCAGCTGTTGCTCGGGCGTGCTCAGTACTATGATCTACCGCGCTCTGGCGCGCTTGGTAACCACACTGCAAAATTTTCTAAATATATTTGGTAAACAATAAAACATGGTGTAAAAGTCACACACAATCAATTTAGTTGCTTATTCTGAACAAACTATATTTAGGTTTCGCATAAACAAAAAAAAAACGTGTTGTAAGGCATAAAACGGTCTTTCGAGCCGGATGACGTAGTTACAAAACTTATGTATGCAGACTGGTAAAAAATATTAATACTAAATGCGTGTTACCAACAACAAGTCTATGTCCACTAACATCACCCACGGGAGCCATACATCACCATGTTTGCTGTCTGTTAATTTTATATGTAGGTAGTTTTACAGACCCTTTTGACCTGCGACACGATAGTTGCGGAGAGTATGTTTTTTAACATGTGTTAATTATATGGTGCTATTTTTGGAATGCTGTTAGTCGAGGTAAAGATTTTCAGTAACCTGAAATTACAGACGAATTAACTTTGACTTTAAACGCAATCTTTATACAGTCAGTTGATATTGTAAAATCTCGTCGTGAAACGTGAAATGAGCTAATAAGAGTGAGCTGTCAATAGTGTCAATCCCCAGTTTTAGTTGGAATGACAGCTAACTCATTCAGTTAAGTTTTCACGATGATAAGGTTACAGAATCGATTGACACATACTACAGGCAAATTCACTCGAACACAATATGGTGTATAAACGAATAGCGGCCGTCCGCGACTTGGTTCGCGTGTATTTAGTTATTATGCTCGACTCCTATTGGTCGCAGCGTGGTGTTATAGCCTAAAGCCTTCCTGGGTTAATGGGCTATCAAACGAAAAATAATTTTACAAATCGGACTAGTGGTCCCTGAGATTAGCGCGTTTAAACAAACTCTTCAGCTTTATATATTAGTGTAGATAGATTTATCGCTAGCTAGTTTAAATTTGTTAGACAGTAATAAACGTCAAACTGAAATGTTGAATGCTCGTATACAATTATCTTCCAACTGTGCATGCAATATCATCATCCTCATCATCATTTCAGTCGAAAGACGTTCACTGCTGGACATAGGCCTGCCACAAGGATCTCCACGACGATCAATCCAGCGCCTACCGCATCCTGCGGTTTCACGCAACCTTCACCAGGTTGTCGGTCCACCTTGTCGGGGGGTCTACGCACGTTGCATCTTCCGTCCCCGACACAATCAACTGTTTACTGGTCTGTTTGGTAAATTTTACTGCCCACAACTTCGTTAAAAGTCGTCCCCAAAAAGTCATGACACGAGTATATTCATAAGGATATTTTATTTCCCGTAAATAGAATAAAAAATAGCTAGTCATTGTAAGCAACCCCCTATATCATCACGCCAATATTTCCTAAAATGTAACCTACCCGAATATTTAAACACACACTTTATTTCACTTAGCGCTTCAGAGTTATAGCTATAATAATTCGAACATAAACTGGGGTGATGTGGAAATCTACAATTTTCGCCCTTACATTGTGCGGACGGCGTTATGCAACGCTACACAATTGTGAATAATGAGGGCTGTCGCGTTCAACATACGTCACGACGCGACAAGACGGCTATTCTGTCATTTTCGCCGGCGAATTCGTATAATTGCTGCGAATTCGAATTAAATTTTTGGAGTACTGTGGCTTTTAATGCCTGTGGCATTTTTGCTGAATCTTGTGGGTAAACAGAATTCTGCGCGAGTTTCGATATGGAACTTTCAAATCAAACGAATAACCGACACCAACCAACCACCAACTTTTCATGCCAATGCATATGGTAAAAATTTTCAATTGTATTAAAGTCTTTGTAAAACTAAAACTAGAAATTTGTATAACATTTTAATGTCATGAATTTCTGCAAAGTAACGCGATATTCCGTAACAGTTTATTACAATTTTATCTAAGGTCAGTGTTGATAGCTAAAATACTTTCGTTTTACTCTTTTTGGGCAAGGTCATCTCAATCTACTAACCCGCACTAGGCCCGCCTGGTAGGTTACGGCCCACTTCCTCTCACTGACAGGAGGCCTGTTTCCCAACAGTGGGAATATTATGTGCTGATTAAGTATGTATGGGCAAGGCCAGTGTTCAGGTGCAGTCATCTATAATGCTAAACAATGAGAGCAGCTGCAGTCTCATTTAACATATTAGCAGGTCCCGGGGCGCAATTCTATTTCGGTTTTAACATGTTGAGCACCTAATTTATGCAATTGCTAAAATGTATGCATATTAGGCTAGCAGGTTGTAGCAAAATAGACTGGATATTTTGTTGCAGCCATCCTTGCTCCAGAGATTGCTCGGAGAAACACCGTTGGTTAAATTAGTATTATTTACGTGTGTCGATCCGTCCATACCGTAAATGGTAAAATCAAATTAACTTCCATCGTAAGTTTTGCAAATATATATTTTCTAGTTTCTACTCATAAAATTTTACACCGAATTAACTCAAACCAAAGCGCACGACTGTTAATTATTAACTCAAAACGCTTTATTTGCAACTAATTTCATAAAGGCAGGTACACAAGCCTAACAAATACCCGGAATGCCTCATACCACGTCGTGTAGAATAACATACCTAACCGAAGTCCCGAACCGCTCGCCCGCTGTTGCTCGTAAAACCGAATTGACAATTTAAATTTAATCTACTTTATGGAGCTGGTGGAGTTACGCCTTACATGCACTATTACACTGTTATGCCATTATATTATACTTTTATTTTGATTATGTGGATATGTGAGTGAAGTATAAAGTGATGCGGTTTAGGGGTGTCTCACTTGTGAAGATTTAGCTTAAAACGTCTTAATTTTTTGTATTTGTCGTTTGCTTTTTTTTTGTTCTTTCGCAACTGAGGCGATGTCGACTATTCTGCCAGTGTTTTAGGCTTTACTTGATCTGGGAGGTTTTGAGAGACATTTGACAGAACAATAAGTCAGCGCTCTACATAACGTATTTTTTGTCGCCATGTTCTCAATCACTTCTGTAGACATTTTTAGTGATATTTCTATGGAGTATCTTAGGTTTGTCATATTACTAAACTAGTATTTATCTTTTGTGCTTTTCTTAATGAAATTTTAGGTAATACAAAATAGACTGAACAAAAATTTTGTTTAGTTTTTGAACTAGAGATCCCGGCGGTTTAATCTTGTTTATGTTAAAGAGGTTTCTTTCCTTCAACGATTTATGAGCAATACATTCATTAAATGCCAATTAATCACTACGCTATTTATTTCATCAGCCATTGCTTCTTAAGTTAAAAAAATCATCTGCTCAACAAAGTAAATAATGCAATCAACGTAGCAGAACTGTCAACATTAAATGGCTTGCGTTTGATCGCCATTAGGTACTTACTTATGTGTGTTACGCAATACGTCGCTACTGGCAAACAGGTCGAAATTCAAAATATTGTCATCGAATTTGAAAATATTTTCCTTCAGTTAAAGTTTGAAATGGAAAATACCCTCTTTTTTACGAAACGCATAAAAAAGCGAAAATTCTGAAGAAATCGATGAAAAAAAAAAAAAACTTATATTTATATATATTTTTTTTTGGCAGATTTCGTCAGGACTTTCACTGGCTGCTAACTAGATAATTTACTAGATTATTTACGGAGTCACTTGGCTGATATTATTTTAGAAAAATAATTAGGGTTCTGTGCTAAAAACGAAAACCCATGCTAATGAAGAAAATCCCGAGCACAGGCTTCTAAATAAGACCCATTCTTGCTAGTATGAGATTTAGAAAGATGGTTCTCTCTCTAACGAAGTTTGAACAAGTATTAAAATTATTTGTTTTGCATGACTTCCTAACTCGTTAAGAAGTTTCAAGTAGACAATCCTATCAGAGTTAACAAATGAATTTAACAAAAGGAGATGAAGTGTTTATTCGCTGAAGGTAAATGTTTAAGATGTTTATTTTGTTTCAAATTAATTTACAAATGTTTATATTTGTTTCAGGTAATTACTTTAACGAGATTTTAATTTAGGTACCTACTGAAAATGCATGAAAACATTGAGAGATTCATAGGTAAGTTTTGTAGTAATAAGAGTCTTTCTATACTTCTTAATATTCTTACGGATGCACCTTATGTCGATGGCATAAGGTTCAATGTCGCGTGACATTCAGTGCGTAACTTTTAAGCCCTATTACTCGAGACCTAGCCTTTGTAAAGGTGCAATATAAAAAAACGCATTGCTAGACCTAGGGTGGCCTATCGAATGATGCAGGTTTCATCAATTTTGTCAACAATGTGACGACATCGAAATTTCTAGAAACCCGTTTCCGGGAATTACCGTAGGTACCTACTGAACGTACTCGAGGTTATGCGCTATTATTATTACGTCTAGACGAATCTGGAATGTTCGATCAGCTGTCCTATATATAGCGCCGTGACGCCAGTAGGCAGTCAGTCTGCATTCGACTAGCGATACGAAAACAAGCGACAATTAAGAAGCGGTCTTTGAGAATACCTACTGCGACAACAGTAAACAGAACTTTGAGTACTACGTGAAGAAACATCTGTAGTGTTATTGTGTATTTACGACACGGACTTCGTGGACGTAAGGAAAGACTTCGGTGCAACGTCAGCTACATTCTTCTTGTCATTGCCTACGATCGACTCACCTTCGTTGCCAATAAACTTCGTAACCCTTAACCGGTATTTTAGTACCTCTAGCCCGTAACAATATTTTTAGTTTAAAACTATACTCTGGGCAATTTGCATCTGTGTCATACGTGTTGCTATTCACGAAAATAAACTTTTTGACTTTTAATAACTACTTATTTTATTCGGATCATCTAAATTTCTAAATTAATCTCTAATTAAATGTATTTGATCACACATTATTAATGATGTACTATAAAGAGCCTTAAGCTTATACAATAAAAGAGCATTACTGAATACGTATTTGTAGTCATCACTAGTTACCAAACTTTTTTTTTTTAATGATTATAAACTAGCGCTTGACCGCAATCCCGCCTGATGGTAAGCAGTGATGCGATCGTTGATGGTAAAGCGCGCTAGTTTATTAAGAGCCTATTCACTTTGAAAAACTGAGCGAATAGGAAGGAAGACGGCAGTTGAGCTAGGTGATGCAATATTAAACCCAACAACACGACCAACGATGCTGCGCCAAAGGGAGATTGATCTGAAGATCCTCCACGACCAAACCCCCAACACAACAACATTGGGCGTATCGCACCCGGCACACACCGCAACACAACTGCTCAGACCCGTCCTCCGTACGGCTTCACCAGACATCATGCCAGAACACGACAAATCGCTTGGCGGCAAGGCTTTGTCTGGTGGGTGGTAACTTCTTCCTTAATGTTGCCACTATGTAAAAGGTAAACCATTGTTGAGAATGATATTCTCGTCGTTTTTATATCCTGTTTTTGTATTTTATATTCCTGTTTGTTTAAACTGTTCTCTCACTATATAGACTTTGATTTTTATTTTAGTTTTTTGTTATTATTATTATTGCATTTTTGCTTGTACCAGTTCGGTGTTAGTTGTGATTGTTTGCTGCACCGGGTGACGTCTTTAGGTCGGCACCGGCTGTCGCTGAAAACCAGCGTTGGACTCTACTTTGCATAGGGTCGCAGCATAATGCTGAGCGATAGCCGTTTTGCGTGGATGTGACGCATGTCAACTATTATCACTCAATTGTTTTTGTACACTTTTATGTCATGTTTACCGCAAATAAACGTTTTTTCTTTCTTTCTTTTCTATGTATGTATATCCGACGACCATGCACACTAATGGCTTAACACACTTCTTTTTGGATGGGATATCATTGAATGATCTCTCCCACTTTGTGACACTTTTACTAACTAAAATCCTTCCGTGTTCCTTCATTTGCCTGTACGCCAGGGCCCACAGTAACTTTTTCGAAAATCTCGCGGCCGTAGCAGTTGACGTGACATGTGTACTTTGAATCACAATGTAAACCATTTTGAAAGATATTGCTTATCTATTGCTTCCTATGTTTCGAAAAAAATATCTTGTAATAATGTAAACAACGTAATGAACGAACGCAAAATTAAACGTATCGTATCGTATCGTATCTATGTAAATTAATCAACGCACTTCCTGAAAATAGTTTGTTCAGAATCGTTTTCTGAATCGGTTTATATCATTTTTAATATAGGTAATTCTTTATCCCAAAAACAATTATAACTACGGAAATTATTGTCATATTGACCCTGTTATTTGTATAGATTTTTAAAATTGCAGTTTTACTTGTATTCATACAAATTTAATCTTTCAATCCATGCTTACTAATATTATTAATGCGAAAGTAACTCTGTCTGTCTGTCTGTTACGCTTTCCCGCTTAAACCTTTCGACCGATTTTGATGAAAGTTGGCACAGACAATCTTTAGACCTTGAGAAAGACCTTAGGCTACCTTTTATTGAAAAAAATTATATTCCCGAGGTAAAAAGCGCGATATAACCGAATTCCACGCGGGCGAAGCCGCGATAAAGAGAACAACCTTATTCAAGAACGTTAAGGTCTTCATTCTCCAAGAATTGGTATACTTAACTAATTTAATAAATAACAATGCATATACATACATGTTAAATTAAAAATGCAGTGTATGTATTATGATTAGAACATAATAATCTAATTGGGGTGTTTGAGGGTGTGCGATAATTACATGTTGTATACTCCATCTATGTAGGTAGTTAACTAAAAGTACACAAAAAAGCCACGTGACTTCGCTAACCGACTAAACTTCATAACAGTTCTATTCAGTTGACATGCTACATAACAATTGTACTCTTCAATAGGGTATTTGACTAACAAAAACTAATTAGTCCGTCAGTCAGATTTCCAAAAAATACTAGACACGTATTTTTTGTTTTATCAAAACAATAAAAAATGACAAATATAAAAGGCATCAAAGATCAGAAGTGGTCACTGGTCGCTAGAAAGTGTAGCGTCTAGTGACGTCACACGAGTTTTAACGCACTTTGTCAGCTTCATTTTTTGTTTATATTTGTTCATATGAAAAAAGAAAAAAATCCTGTCTAGCATTTTTTTTGGAAATCTGACTGACGGACTAGTTAGTTTTTTTAGTCAAATACCCTATTATGCAACGTAATAACATTAATATTCTGCTTATCTGTTCCCATATTCTCAAACTTATCTACTGTAAATCATCACGTCTTCTCAACCTAGGTAACAAAATTCTTTGTCTGTCAGTGTCAGACTATTTCTAGGTTTCAGCCTGAGTCTGTGTTTGACAAATGTGGCGCCAGCGTTCTATTTGACTCACCATACTTATCTGTAGTTGCTAACGTTTTGATACTAAATCACAAAGGATACTTATAACAATAACAAATATTACAATAAATAATACTTTATTTTGTTACGAAGAGAAATGTTTTTGGTGTTATTTCTTAACGAATGGGGTCAATAGCCTAGCGAACTTATTCATTTAAGGAGCCACTTTGAAGATTCAGACTTAGTTTCTTATTCTGAGTATTCAATATTATGCTTTATTTTAGATTTAGCTTTTAAAAGTAGTAATTAATCAGTGTATGTATAAAGAAAAGAAACAGAAAGTTAACTTAATGTTATGATAAATTGATTTTTTACATCACGTATTTAAAAGAGAATGATCTAAATTCCGATTTACAGAGACAGAGTTTTTTTTTTTTTTTTTTTTATTAAAATATAAACCAGCTCTTGACCGCAATCCCGCCTGATGGTAAGCAGTGACGCAATCGTTGATGGTAAAGCGCACTAGTTTATTAAGAGCCTATTCACTCTAGCCTTGAAGACACTCAAATTGTAGTCCGACGGAAACACCGCCGCCGGCAGATTGTTCCAGTCCCTCGATGTACGCGGTATAAAGGACGAGGCGAAACGCTTCGTCCGGATCGTTGAGGTGTTAACAACATAAGGGTGGAAACTCGCCGTACGACGGGTCGTCCGATGGTGGAACGGAGATGGGGGAATTAAATCGTGCAATTCCCTCGCACACTCCCCAGAATGTATCCTATAGAACACCGAAAGGCTGGCTACTCTACGCCTGTGCTCTAGGCTTTGGAGACCAACTCGAGTTAAATCAGGGTCACCAATCAGCCTCTTCGCACGCCTCTCCACTGAATCCAAAGTGGCCAGGTGACACTTAGCAGCACCAGCCCAAATGTGGCTGCAGTACTCCACACACGAACGGACCTGTGCTTTGTACAACATTAGAAGCTGCCCTGGTGTGAAGTACTGCCGGAGAGTAGTCCGCTTCTTTGTAAAAAGTATTGAGTTACTAAAAATAAATGCTTCGATTCTGATTTTTTTTAACAGCTCCTAAAGTCCCTAGCGTGATTTTAAAGAGCTTACTTCTTTAAGTATGGAATATCAAATGCATACATTTGTAGTTTTAGAGATTAGCACTTTTCAACAATTACACAAACTCTTCAATTTAAATATGAGATAGAACATCAACCACTCATGTTGTCTTATCCTGCACCCTAATTAAGTTACACACTATTACTATTTATTTGAATCATTTTGAACCATAATTTAACATAGTGTTGGCAGCCTTCGTGGCGTAGCGTTACCGGACGCGGCCGCAAAACATTCGCAAGGAGGCGTGGCGCGGGTGCGATCCCCGCGCAGTGCAAATATTTGTATGCATGAATATTTGCACTGGTCGGGTCGTACCTCGGAAAGCACTTTAAGCCGTTGATCCCGGTTGCCATACTAACATCTGATGGCTGTCGTGACGGGTTGTTGAAGCCCTCAAAAGTCCAACAATTGGTCTAACTGCAATGCTCCGATATCGCCTTTGGGTTGTGGAGGTTAGACGGTAGTCGCTTCACGGAAAATATCGAAGTTTAGCCAAAATCAGCAGTTAGACTGGTAAAGCGGACCCCAGACTCCAAAGCTGAAAAGCTACGGCTGCGACTGGGATTAACGCTGAGATGATGATGATGATGATGATATTTTTATTATTATTTTTTTCTTTTTTGACACCACTCTTGGTTGGTGGTTTGGTAAAGGTCCGAAAAAGTCTGACACCCGGTCTTTTCAAGGGGTATTGTGTGTACATAAGTTGGGCTGTGGAGGTTAGATCTGAAGTACTGATATTCATTTGTATTTGGTTAGGTTAAACAAGCATTTTCTTACATATTGTTGTTTTGTGCACTTGCCTTCTCCAAATCGATTTTTTTACAGAATATTCTTTGGCTATACTTCATAGCCAAAGAATATTCTGTAAAAAAATCATTATGTAAAGTTGAGTGAAGTTAGTTGTCAACAGTGTCAATCCCTTAAGCGACACAAGCGGCTTATGTTGAAAGAAGCATGTCGGCAACCTTCGCCCGCGCGTGTTGCCCGCCGATATTTTAGATGTCGAGCCGCCGACATGCCGCCGGCACAGTTTAACGATTTGCAATGAATGAAGCCGCCAACCTAGCCCGCCATGTGCCGCCGGCGGCTTTGGAGTGTAGAGCGCCGTAGCATTAGATAATCACAACTCATTCCAAACTCACTTCACTTATTTTTTCACGGTAAGACGGCTACATAATCACCTGCAGTATCTAGAAATAAAACTACTACTTTGCATCTCACGTCACAAGACATTAGCAGTTCCAACCTTGTAAAAAATGTTGAACATTCAGCAATAAACTAAAAATATGCATCGCAAACGAATTTCTCTTGAATAGACAATATAGCAAAATAAAGGCGACCTCCCACAAAACATTTCAGCTCTAAAGGAGCAGTGAATAGGTTATCTGCAAGTAACGGGCTGTGCACTGCCTTTTATAGCCTATATTTTACTGCAGAATGCTGAGTCGTGAACCTTATCTTCGCTTGATTACTTAATGTGAGTTGTTTGTGGATGAGTTTTGTGAAAAACGGGGTATTTCAGATACATCAAAAAGTGCAAAAGTTTTCAACAATTACACAAACGTAACGTACGTATTATATGTATTAGTAATATAAATTGTTTTCCTATTTTATTTAAAACATCTTTTCTAAATTTGCCGATTGGTAATCTAGAAATGTCTGCTTACAAATAAATAGAATTAGTTTTGTAGTGATTAAAGAACAGCTTTTTACTAAATGGTATATACGATATATTTAGTAACAAAATATATAGTTTAAAACTTTTGTTTGTTTCTTCCGGTTAATCTATGAAACGACTAGTCAAAAAAAAAAAAAAAAACTCATGAACATCCCTTCCGATACCCACGCAGGAGTAGATGCGGGAAGAAGCTAGTTGATCTACAAGAAATTGCAAAAGAGAATATAATTATGTGTTAGTCTCTATAATAACTTGATCTGATCACGAAAAACGAAAAATACTAAATAGGCATCATGTATTTATTATTTACAGATGCCAGCCTATACCATCAGCATAAAAAATTGATTAATTTCACTTCAGTTTTAGAAATCATACTTACTGAACAAAATATTGTATTAGCTAATATAGAAACCGAGGTGACATTTCATTAAAGAACAGCACTCGAGTTCTCTCTCTCTTTTATCGATAAATCTTTGCTCCTAATAAAAAATGACAAAAGGTATATTATCGAATAATCGAGTTAATCTAATTTTGCTGCTAACAGTACCCTTTCATCCTATAATCGGGACCAATTTGATATAAAAAGAAAACCTTGACATTACCGTTATAACAATAAACATTTACAAGCAGTACTTAAACTAATATCAAAAGGAATTTATCGTTTAAATGACATTACATAAAATAAATATTTTGTCAAAGGAATCTTTCGAAATGTCAAAAGTTACAACCTTTGCCTATTCATCAGAAAAATACTGAGTGTTGCCAACATTTTTTCGGCTGGCGTTTGTAGAATTTTGACCCACTTTTGGAAGTATAGCTGTTATCTCTTGTTAATAGGAAATATTGTTAAAAATATACTTTTGGGTTTAATTTTGAAACAGACATTATTTTAATACACACATACATTAAAAGTAACCTATAATTTTTTTCGTCTCACTGATTTCTTTCTTTACTAAACTAGTGCATGACCGCAATCACGCCTGATGGTAAGCAGTGATGAAATCGTTGATGGTAAAGCGCTCAAATTTTTATAGAGCTTATTCACTCTAGCCTTGAAGCCACTTAAATTTTTATCAGATGGAAACACCGCCGCTCTGGGTGATTTTCTAGACGTTTGTTTTGTCCTTTATTTTAAGCTATAAAATTGCTATCCTAGACTACTTAAGAAGAGTTGCATTTACAATTCTATTCTGTTGATGTCAAAGTGACTGACAAAATGCCGTACATTCACTTCTGTTAGTCTTCAAACTATTCTGTGAAAACTCGGTGTTAAAGCGTAAAAGTCGATCACATACTCTAATTTACTGTAACTTACTCTACTTAGGGCCATTTTCTCTAATGAAAATTGTAGAGAGGACTAACATAGCAGGCGACTAATTATAGTAGTTTATGAGCGTCTGAAAATTTGTCACATTACACATTATTTTTGCGATAATTTTCGTTAGAGAATCAAGACTGATTTTTGAAGTGCAATTTAATTGCCCATGGCTTCAATTAAGTTGAAGCCACAATAAAAGTTGCATTGTCTAAACACCATTTAGACGATGCAAGTAATTTGTTGCATCAATTTTATTGTATGCCATGGGCAATTGAATTGCACCGTGCAAATCAGCCTCCAGGCTCTCAAACCCGCAAATGATCACGAGGTCTTAGATTTAAAGACTAAAAATTTTCACTATGTGAAAATTCTAAAAGATTTTATTAAAACGATTTATTTACTGGTTCGGAAGTTTCTACGCATTTTCCTCATCTTTTAATTCCGTGTAGCGTGATCCTGTTTTATAGCATCGGACTTCATTATGCTAATAGGGGTTCGATTTCATTCGCCCCTCGCTCTCACTGATCACTAGTGATTTTTGAGTCTACCCAGCATTTCGGGACATGACTTATGGGTATATTGAAGATCCTTGGATTTTTATACCTGTGTTGTTGGTATGGTAAGTAAATTTAGATTTTGCGTATAATCTTCGTAGAGCGGAATTTCGGCGTCTTTGGTTTTTGACACCGACTTACGAAATTAGTTATTTTACACTTTTTAGTTGTGAAAAGCACTGTTCAGCTGCATCCGGTTAGACTGGATGCTGACGCTAAAATACTTAATGAAAAAACATACAAACGCACTGCTTGCCCCTACGATTTTTGAAAGTTCCCTTTGATTTCTCTGATCTTCCACCATCAAACCCTGATGTCCTTATCATGGGACCACATTGGGAATGTCTTCTTTCCAACAGAAAAAGAATTATCAAAATCGGTTCATAAACGACGAAGTTATCCGCGAACAAACATAAAAAAAGCATATATACCGGTCGAATTGAGTAACCTCCTCCTTTTTGAAGTCGGTTAATAATATATGTAATTGAAATTAAACAGCCAAGATTAAAAATTTATCGTTTAAAAATTCCGCAACATTATAATTATTTTTAAACAGTAGCAATTTTTTTAGTTCACTTTTAAATGAATTAATGTTCAGTTTGTTAAAGGAGTTAGGAATTTGATTGTAAATTGTAATTGTTCCTTAGTAATGCTGTTTTTGCAGGAATTGATTGTACCCAAAATCTGTAGTTCTCACGTTTATGTCTATTAAAGAGGAAGCAAATTAAGAAGAGCGGATTAGATTTTCCAAATAACGATAATTCTACTATGTAAAGTGACGAAAGTATTAGAATTCTGTTCTTTATAAACATTGGTTTGCAACTGTCTGTAGTTTGCAACCCAAAGATAGACCCTATACAGCGTTTCTGTGCGCAGTTTCTTTTAGAATGGAGTTGCCCCAGAAAATTATTCCAAACCTAAATATTGATTTAGCAAGACCATAGTATGCTGTAAGCAGAGTATCTATATTGACCGTGGGTGCCAGTTTATAAAGAGCATAGGATGAGTCACTAACTTTTTTACAGAGTTCAGTAACGTGGGTCTTCCAATTTAATTGTTTGTCAATGATTAATCCTAGGAATCTGGCTGTTTCAGCTTCTTGTATTACAGTTTCTTTGCATAGTAAGTCAAATTTTAATGCATTGCATTAATTATCTCTCTGTTTAAAATGCATTATGTTGATTTTAGTCAGATTAATTTTTAAATTATTAACATTAAGCCATTTTATTATATTGTTTAATGCTTCATCGGAGTCAGAGTGGTAGTTTAAAGTATTTTGAGGAGCTATAGTTACAGTACTATCGTCAGCGAATAATAACATGTGCCCCTTAGTTGATTTTGGTAGATCATTGACGTATAAAAGAACAAAATAGGGCCCAATATACTTCCTTGTGGAACACCAAATGTAATGTAACTACTATCAGATGAGAAAATCTGCTTCCTTTTAGTGTTTAAGTCATATTTTGTAATTTGCGTTATTTGTTGGCGGTCACAGAGATACGATTTTATCAATTTCAAGATATTTCCTCTTATGTCATAAGCTTCCAATTTTTGTAGGAGAACAGTATGATCTATACAGTCGAATGCGTGCGACATGTCACAATAAATAGAATAAACAGGAAATGATTTGTCAATTTATGAAGATACTACGTATAAAAAGTCATAAACAGCCATGTTGATGTTTCTACTTTTTCTAAAACCCCTTTTGCTCATCACATAAGATTTTATTATGATCTAGGTAACACATTTTTTTTTTTGAGAATACTGAAAGCGCTATTGGTCTAAAGTTCTTCTTTAAGAGCTTATTGTTCTTTTTAAATATTGGTTTAATAATCGTCAATTTAAGGTCTTTTGGAAATGTCCCAGTTTCAATACAAAGATTTAAGAATTGACACAAGTGATGAGAAATGTTTTCCTTTACGGCTTTTATAACTTTAGTCGAAATAACATCATACCCCAAAATGTCAGTATCTTTAAGATTCCTTGTGATTTTCTGAATGTGACAAGGCGGATTCTTTTTCCGCGCCTGAAATCAGGTTAATTTTGCGAGGGCGAGCGAGGTGATGCAATGTTAAACCCAACAACACGACCAACGATGCTACGCCAAAGGGAGATTGATCTGAAGACCCTCCACGACCAAACTCCCAACACAACAACATTTGGCGCATCGTACCCGGCACACACCACGCAACACAACTGCTCAGAACCCGTCCTCCGTACGGCTTCACCAGACATCATGCCGGAACACGACAAATCGCTTGGCGGCAAGACTTTGTCTGGTGGGTGGTAACTTCTGCCGGCGGTCGATGTTATGGCAATGAAATAACGATATGCGGTTGTTGGATCGCTAGTATATTTCGTATTCGTATATTTCACAGAAAGGGAAGTTTTTAATATAATTTTTAATTTTGTGGACTAGTGTCATGCTTCATTTATGCGCCAATACTTTAATTTAAATATTTTTTTCACTAGAAGTTTTATATTTAAGCAGTATGGTCAGATAAGCCTAATTCTAACACCTCAGTCTTACACTTTTTTTAAAGTCATTTGCAAAGTTGTCGATACAAGTCTTGCTGGATAGTCTTGTAGGCTGGTTTAGTCCCAATGTTAAATTAAAATTCAACAATTCGAAGTCTAATGTAGCATTATTGCGCTTCATGACATCTATGTTGAAGTCACCAGATACAACAGTCTGATAGTTATTATTTTTAGAAATTTTATTTACAATTTGAGCAAGCCTATCGAAAAACAAATTGAGATTGCTTTGACTTGTTACACGGTATATGCAAACTAATATGATGTTAAAATCAGTTAGCTCCACTGCACAACATTCTAATGCATAACTTATAGACAATTTACGTGAAAGTTCTTTGTAGTTATGTGTCTTATTTACTTGGATATTATTTTAATCGTAACAATGACGTTTTGTAGTTTCAGTTTACCCTCGTGGAAAGAAGGCTTGCGTTATTACAATTATATAATTATCCTTTGCAAAAAGTCTTCAATAATTTTCGAGCAGTTTTTGAAGCTAGGCGACACTAAGGATGTATTACATCATATACCACTAGTCCTTTAAGTTTTTATTTCTGAAAACGTTGTTGGTTTTCTGTGATTTCTTTATATTTTATGCCAATAATAATTTCAAGATTGTAGTAATAAGGTTCACTAAACAAGAAAAAAATTAAATGTTGAACGAAATTTAAAGAGCCATCAAAGGATATGTTCTTCCAAGAATCTTATTAATTTCATGTGAATTCTTATGAATAGTTCATATTATGGTTTCTAAATCTCATTTCTGAAGGAATACGACTAGATTACAAGGAGTCTAGACGTACGTTTTGCGTGTTCAGCGTATGTTATTGAGTTCGAGATCAAAATTTTGTTAGCTACAGAGAGCACATCAAGCTACTATAATCGGTCAAATTTCGCTATTAGATTTTCAACTTTATGACTGAAGCATTAAGGCTCAAGTTTGAGTATATCATCATCATCATCATCATTTCAGCCGAAAGACGTCCACTGCTGGACATAGGCCTCCCCCAAGGTTCTCCACGACGACCGGTCCTGCGCCTCCCGCATCCAGCGGTTTCCCGCAACCTTCACCAGGTCGTCGGTCCACCTTGTCGGGGGCCTACCCACGCTACGTCTTCCGGTGCGTGGTCGCCACTCGAGAACCCGTCGGCCCCATCGGGCATCGCTCCTACGGGCAATGTGTCCAGCCCATTGCCACTTCAGTGTTGCAATTCTTCGGGCTATGTCGGGTACTCTCGTTCTTCTGCGGATCTCCTCATTCCTGATTCGATCGCGCAGTGAAATCCCAAGCATAGCCCTCTCCATTGCCCTTTGAGCGACTTTTGAGTATATAATATTCCCATATTTAACAGTTTCGGGTAGATTGACCTGCAGGCGTCCGTGCTATGTTCGAATCAATAAATTGCTTATAACTGTTGCTTTCTAGCTATAAACTTAAAAATAGTAAAAAAAAATTACACATATAAAATGTGGTGTTGTGTTATATATAAAATACTACTTTTATATTTGGTCCTTATGTCCGTGTTCACATATGTGTACATCACCAACCACATGCTGCTCGTTGCAGCCAACTGGTTTATTAACCGTTTAAGTTAACCAACTTGTTTTTTTATTGATTACTATCTTTTGCCCGCGGCTTTGCCCGCGTGGGTTTCGGTTATATCGCGCTTTTTAGATTCCTCATTTTCGGGGATTAATTATCGTATCACTTGGCTTCTAAGTTTACATGTGCATATTCGTCTGCAATATATGTTTTAAACGACACACAGCGCCATCTATCACCGAACTGTTGTGAAACTAAAAATATTTTTATTTTCCCTCTGAAATATCAAATTTTTCCGGGATAAAAACGACCCTATTTTTTAATCCGTACTTCTAACTTTGCGTCTGCAAAATTTGAAAGCAATCGGTTCAGTAGTTACGGCTTGAAAGTGGAACAAACAAACTTAGTTTCTGATTTATAATATTAATAAAATAATAATAATAATTAGTAAGGATCATTCGAACGATATTTGAATATTAGTCGATCGTTATATTATTGCTTAGTTTGGAACCGAATCGGTCGCAGTAACGAAGCAAAGGCACTTCTACCAAATGGTTAAGGTTAGAACTGCGATCAACCGCGTGCAAGCCGAGAGAGGGAAGCGAGGCGAGTACTATTTCAAAAGGCTAACTAGTTGGCCGCGACATATGAGTATTCATACACGTTGACAACGACATTCGTCCACTTGTCGATAGCTGTCGTTGACACGCTTGCAGTTGCCTCTATTATCAAAATAAATACCTTTATTTCAAGTCAACCGATTATAGGCTATTTTGAATTGTCAAAGGGTCGGGGCAATTTTGAATTGTTTCAGTCAGAAAACGTCGACGCTTATGTAAGCACACTAAAATGGTCCTTCATTCCTTAAATTGTTAACGATTTTTTTTTCATTATTACACAATATTTGAACGTTTTGAACTAGACGTAAATCCATTCCAGTAAAAAGATCAACTAAATTAACGTCTAAAATCATATTCATAAAGTTACCCTTATAAAAATTTACGAACTTACGGACATTATTTTTTCATTTTCAATAGCTTCGTTGTCAAATTAATAACTTCTTCAATATTTATATTCGACTACCTTTTTTGACACTATTACATGTTTGAGGGTTGTGTAGACTATTGAGTTTCGTAATGAGAAAAAGTTCTCGACTAATATCTAGTTTTTTGGGTTATATTAATACTACCCTCCGACAATTTTTCTTCGAATTTATAGTGTATTCACACGCACTGGTGTGATTTGGTACTGTTTGTCATTTTAGGGTTGAACCGCGCCGGGTACAAATTGTCCGATATTGTGTAATTTGGGTGTTGAATTTAGTGCGATTATAACTTACACGCTTTTGTAATTTTTGGGACACGCAGATGTGGAATGTGTGTGGAATTTAGAACACCCAGAGGGTGGTCAAGCCTTAATAATGCCTACTACTACTACCAGGCATGTAAAAGTGCTCGTCCGGGTAAAAGTCACTATTCCTATTTCTGCAGTAATTATGTAGTATTTCCTGTTACTGGAAAATTATTTTAGGACCCCTCTCCTATTATCGTCAACGAGAGAGATTATTCGAAACGAGTGATCTTCAATCAGAGCGTCCTGCCAGTTATGACCTATGGAGCAAAAACGTAGACACTCACGGAACGGATGGTCCACAAATTCAAGGTTGCTCAGCGAGCTATGGAATTGGCCATGCTTGTAGTCTCTCTGAGGGATCGAATCCGCAACGAGGTGATCCAGCAGAGAACCAAAGTTGTCGACATAGCTCACAGAATAAGCAAACTGAAGTAACAATGGGCCGGCGTGACAAAACAAGTGACAATGACGTATTCTATAGTGGAGATCGCGAATCGGTAAACGTAAGGTGGAATGCCGTCAGCTAGGTGAAGCGTCGATCTTCGCAGGATGGCTGGTAGTAACTGGATGAGAGTTACTGAGAAGCGAGTTGAATCGCGTGAAATCAGGGAGGCCTACGTCCAGCAGTGGACAGCTCTCATGATGTTAAAGATAGCGCGAAACGGAGGAGAATGTGCAGGAAAGCGGACCCCGGACTCCAACGCGAAAGCCGCGGATGCAACCTGGTTAACTAAACTAACTAAAAGTCCACTTCTGTACATATTATATTATCAGCAAGGCTGAAAATAATGAATCGAGCGCGACGCTCCGTTGACGGCGTGCAGTGGACACGCATCCATAACATGTAATTATGATATGTGCATTACCATCTATTGCCGTTGATGTCACGTCGATGTAGTGGTGCAAAAACTCAAAACATTTTTTTTAAATTCAGCCCTTTATGGACACTTTTGACCTGTCCAAGAGTCAGTTGCTACGTTCAGGTCGTTATTGTCACCACAACATCAATTACACTTTTCGTGCTCTCTGTTTTACTACAGGACGACGAGCAGTCTGCGAGTGCACGTGAAGTAGTGGAGTGTGTCTCGCGTTGTTGCGGTCGCTGGCCATAACATCGGCTGCCGGCAGAAGTGACTACCCACTCGACAAAGACTTGTCGTCAAGCCAATCTTCGTGTAGCGGCATGATGTCTGGTGAAGCTGTACGGAGGACGGGTCTCAACAGTTGTCTTGCGATGTCTGTCGGGAGTTTGGTCATGGAGGGTCTCCAGATCAATCTCCCTCTGGTGCAGCATCGTTGGTCGTGTTGTTGGATTTAACATTTCATCACCTCGCTCAACTACCGTCTTCCTTCCTAATTATTCATTTTTTTAAGGAAATGGGCTCTTAATAAACTAGGGCGCTTTAACATCAACGATTGTATCACTGCTTATCATTAGCCGGGAGTACGATTAAGCACTAGTTTATAATCATAAAAAATATTAATCTTTAGAGAAGAAAATACTGAGAAATTAGTACTGTGTTTTTAAAACCCGTCATTCTCCCGCCCTTATCCCAATTTATTTATGGTCGGCGCAATATTTCCTTTTTTCCACACCGTCATCTCCTAGTATGTAGTCGTGGTGGCCTAGTGGTTAAAACGCCAGCCTCTCAAGTATGAGTGTGCGGATTCGATTCCAGGTCAGGCAAATACCTTTAACTTTAACTTTTCTAAGTAATATGTACTTTCTAAATATATCTTGGACACTAATAACTGGTTAAAAGGCGAAGGAAAACATCTTGAGGAAACTTGGACTTTAAGTCTGAAATCGTAAACCTGCATTAAGCAAGCGTGGTGATTACGCTCAATCCTTCTCTGTATGAGAGGAGACCTGTGCCCAGCAGTGGGACGATAAAAGTTTGATGATGATGGGATGTCATCTCCTTAGTCACCCCCTTCTTAAAGAAATCATCATTCATACATTCCGTCCATCGTTCTCTTCACTATATCTCTCTTATATATATATCCCATATCATGACAACCGATTTCCACACATTTTTTTAATTATCGGATGTAGACTTCCTCTTATGTACTCATTTCTTACTCTATTCATTCGTGTAACGCCACACATCCCCATCATCATCAGCCTCTACTCGTCCTCTGCTGGACATAGACCTCTTCCATGGCACGAAAACAAGCTCGATCCTGAGCAGTTCTCCGCCAGCCACTACTAGCCACCTTTTTGATGTCGTCGCTCCATCTCGCCCAAGGGCGTCCTACGGTACGTTTGCCGAGACGCGGTCTCCACTCAAAGACAAATTCACGTTTCTAGTCATTTCTAGAGCAGAATGTCTTCAAAAACCGTTTTGTATATCCACCTTAGAGCTTAGGATTTTTTCAAAGGTACTTTTTGTCCATAGGAATATAATCAACGTCTGACAGTTCTAGAATTAAAAAAAAGGAAAAAAAAATGGAATATCACCTAATTTTTATATTAAGGTGATATTCGCTCTTCCTTTATAATTAAATCACCAAAGGAGCAACTTATTTTCCATTAAACTTTTTTTCACAACATTATCAAGTTGATAGGTACTGGAATTTTCCATGCCATGTATAATGTAATGCTACATGCGTTGTTTAATGGTGTAGTAACACTGCCTAAATAAATTACATGGTATAGCTCTTTGTCAACATTGGTTATGTTACTCGCAGGCGCTGTAGCTCTAAAAACATTGAAATATTACATTAATGGGTAAAGCAAAGAGTTCTGGGACATCCACACAGAGCTGTATATGTATAAATAGGTGCACGAGACAACAGTAACATACCTTTTTCATACTTTTTATCTTTTTTTAGTTTTTAAGTGCCCTGGCTGGAGACTTGAATTGTAATTAAGGCATCCACAGGATAGTCCGGTTAAATAGTCACGGCCTCTAATGGTCAACTACGAAATGCAATACAAAAAAAAAATAAAAATCAAATAAAATAACAGTAACATCGTAAATATTCTCAAAGTTTTGGATAAATTTGTGTTCCTACAGTGCCCATAATATTTTTTTAATACGCCGTGGTCTGACCGTTTCATTGGGAAATTCGTTCTGTTAGATATTTAGAAATTATTGCAATACACATTGCCTCCAAAGAACACTCATTATGTATATTCTTCCTCACTTCACTTATTTATTTATGGTTTTAAAACAAGATTTTTAACAATAGGGATGTATCCAAGGTATCAAAATCAAAAAAAATAATAATTAGTCCGTCTTATAGTTAATAAAAAAAATTAAGACCCGTATTTTTTCTTTTGTCGAAATTACCAAAAACTATTGAGATATAGCGTATTACAGTTACGGAATGGGGGCTAATTACGTCACGTCGTGGTATATTTTGTACCACGGCGTGACATGGGACATTCCAAATCAATATATCATCCTAAGTATTTGAATGAATGAAAAAATAAAAAATACGTGTTCAATATTTTTTATAAATCTATGTGATGGACATTAAATTAGTTTTTAGGATACAACCCAATTCAGCAGAGTTTCACACTCGAGGTTAGCCAGAGAGCGATGGAACACAGCATTATGGATTTTAAACTTGTGGACCTGTACCCTAATTGATTGCGTAATACAATAAATTGGAATCATTTTGAAGCATATTGCTGATCCATTGCTTCAATGTGTCTGCTCAACAACGGATACAACGCAATGAATGTTGTTGAACTGTCAAATTGAAACCCAATGCTACTGATAGTGTGTTACGTAATTATCCTGTGGGTTGAGAATTCAACCATTCGTTCAATCGCTAAAATAACTGACGTCACTTGGGAAAGTGCTACGATCGATGGCCCAAACTGACGACCAAGTGGATCCCGCTTCAAAATAATCCATTACTACTGTTAATGCATTACGTAATTACCCTATGGTTTGTAACCGTAACTTTGTTTTTAAATTTTTTATACTAGTCCAATCGTTGATAGTAAAGCCCGCTAGGTTGTTAAGAGCCTATTCACTCAAATTTCAAGTTTGCATCACTGCTTACCATCAGGAGGGATAGCGGTAAAAAATAAAAAAAATAAAATAAAGTTACGGTGTCAAACTGTAGGGTAATTACGCAATAAACTATCAGTAGCAATGGATTTCACAGTTCAACAACATTCATTGTTCTATTTACATTGTCGAGTAGACAGTGAGGAGAGACATTTTCCAACATATGAAGCAGTGGACTAGCAACATGCATCAAAATGATTCCAACGGATAATAATATTGTGTTATGTAATTAGGGTTCTGTTTACAACCAAATATCGAAAAAATCAAATCTTTTTGTTCTATAATGTTCCTTTCATTTGACAACTTCATTATGTTGTTCTTTATTGTACAAAACTCCTTATCAAACCACCTCTAATGTGCTCCTCCCCCCTTCCCCGAAAGCTACTATCACTATAATTCTCCTGAAAAGGTCTTTTACCCCAAAATCATGCGACACAACCAGACACAGCTTTTTTCATCAAATAGGATTAAAATATCTTTTATCTCTGTCACTCAATCCTGTCCGAAATCCTTCCACTTGGTGTGCTATCGTCTTCGTCTATTAATAAAGATTTTCTAAGTAGAGGCCCCTGTAATGCCCTGAGCTTGCGACTGGAGCTTCGTTCACCGTGGCATAAATATCGGTAGGATTGCGGGTAGTTCGGGTTTTAAAAGCTTTTGGAGTATGTTGGCACTGTTTTACTATGATATAGATCTTTTTTGAATAGTTCGTGTGTCAAAAACGTGTTTATATAATATAATATAACATTGACTTTTAAAATATCATTTTTTGTTTTTTTCAGGGATCCGATCGTAAAAGGAACTTCAGAACCTTTATAATATCATTTTATTTTGTCCAATTCATCACATTAAATAATTGCGTTGTGAATCATAGTCAAACATTTTAGCTAAATATATCAGTTTAGAAATATGCTATTAATATTACATACGGACGACAGCAGTTCAGCCTACCCGAGACTATCAAAAAATCTTAATCTACCTTGAGCCTTAATGTTTTATAGTTAAAGTTGAAAATCTAATAAAGAAATCTGACAGATTGTAGTAGCTTTATGTGCTGTCGTCTGTACAAAACTTTGACACATGAATGTTAATTCACGCAATTCACAAATATGTGGTAGAAGTGAATTTTAAATATTTTTAAGAAACACTGTCTAAAGCTTTCTTTCTTATTTTCTCCCACGTTAAATCCTACTAATTTATGTATTTGTCTCTTTTTAGTGTCGCTTTTTTGATTTATCGATTTTCAACACAAAGCGATGCTAAAGAACTTTACATTTAAAAAAACAGGTCATAAATATTACTGATACGTTCCATCTACTGTCAGTATATCGCGATGTCAATTACGTCTCACTCCCGAATACATTGGCACATAAAGTATGTTCCACATCATTGGCAATACAATTGGCGACACAAATGCCTCCGTGTGTCCGAGCCGTAAGCCGGCCCCACTTATCTGATTGTGACAGCGTTATGGTTATTTACTTTATGGTATGGGGTAAGCATGGTGGACAGTGGTGGCTGTGTGTATGGGGAAGAAAGTTATGTGCGTATTTTGTGTGGGGAGATAAATGCTAGTGGGCTTTGTTTTACATTTGCAGTGTTAGGACGGGTCAAATATCCAGCTAGACTTTCAAGAAAAATACGCAAGATATTCAAGTGAATATAGGAGAATTAATGACAGAAGTGCACAGTTTAAGCATTTGTTTCAAAAGGCTGTTTTGATCATTGATGCCAATAAAATAGATTGGATTTTTGTATGGAGTACAATGAACATGAAACTTCTTCTCCACATGCGAATAACGCGTCATACTGACGTCATACGAATTCTAGATCTCACAAGCAGAGTTTACTGTGCAACTAGCATACATACAACTTCCGAAAATCAACTGTTGGGCAAGTGCCCGCTAGACATAACACCCGTCCGGTCTTAGGATTCTCTCTTTTCTATGGAGACGAGTGAACTTCACAACCTGTTCCTTATGCCTCTAATTACCTAATTGTTTTGTAATATTACATTAAATAAACTATTTGCCGTGTTCCTAGTTTCAGCCAAAAGACATTAACCTTACCACGTACCAGGAAAATAGAAACATATTTATCTCAAATCAAGACGACAAAGTTTTTCAAATATTAACAGAAAACATTTTAGTTAACTTAGTTATTTAGTCTCAGCGAGACTCTTTTTCGGTTATTTTATGCATTTCCATAGAAACCACGTATATATTGAAACATAATTAGCATGACATTTTTCTTTACAAAATATGTGTATTTTGCAAACAATGATTAGGAATTAAAAGAACTCAACCAGGGTGATGAATCTTGACGTCTATTATACTTATGTCTAGCTCGAAGATGATAAGTTCCCAAAATTGAATTACTTACTCAGAATCCATCATAAAAATTACATAAAGATTTAGATCAACAGACCGATTTTCTTAAAATCTCACTCGCTCTAAACTAGAGTGAGTCGTCACTGCTGTCAATGCCTAGCATTACTTGGAATGACAGGTCACTCCAGACTCAGTTCACTGAAGGTTTCACTGTGAGATGGTTACAGAATCGCACTGTGCTCTAAATGGAATCCCTCAATGCAGGCCAAAACAGCTGACACAAGAAATCAACAAAAGAATACAAAAAAGCAAACACTGGCACATAACAAAACACCAGTAGTTACAAACAACACACGACCTAAATACATCCTCCAACATATCGGAACTTGCACTCAGCCGTTCCCAATTTTCCAACTCATCGCTCGCCACTCCACTAGAACTTTTCATTAACATTTACTCCATCACGCCATTAAGGTATCCATAAAGAGAGACACTCTACTGTGAGTACTGGAGAAGGTAATACCTATCTTCTTAAATCTCGACCGAAGTGAAGGCAGGGATGGATTCGGAAAGGTGATTTGGACGGTTAATGAAAGTTTTTATACGTATTTCCACGAGATCGGAACTTATGCTAGTGAAGCCGCGAGGTGCAGCTAATATAAAATATTAATCTCTATTAAGAAATAAAGAATTATTATATAATGAGTTTATAGAATATATTTTATCATGAAAACATTGACAGGTTCTTTTAACAAGCTCTTTAAAGATATTTTTTGTACTCTAATATGCAATAAGGTCTTATCAATTCTGAAAAAAATAAAAGGGATACAAGCTAGTGCTTGCTAGGTTCAACAAGATTAAAAAAAAACCTAATTATATGTTAGTATGTCTGTTGACCCATACAATTAACATACAAATATTGTTAAGTCCTAATGCTATTGGCCAATAAGGGACCATTTTTAACAGAAGATGTACTTAAAATGCAATGCTTAGATTTAAAACGAATAAAACTTGCTTGCCTTTGCTTTATGAATCATTAATTAGTGGCCTCAATTTCTCAACACTCATACACTCAAATCACTCCCGGGCTAGACTAAAATTTTGTACAGCCTCCCTAGTTCATCCCTGTGTAGCGTTCCCTCAAGACGCTTTACTGTTATTGCCGCTCAGTGAAAGCTTAAATATATGGTCAGAGGTAGATTTCTTCTACTCACGTGATGTCGGCGAATCTCACAGGAAGATGTTCGCTTTAATTAAATTGTCTTGTCCAATGCTCTCGTAATTTGAAGGAAAATATCCAAGGATTTAAAGAGGATTACAAATTTGGTTTTGAAAAAAAAAAAACCAGACACAAGGTTTGAATTGAAGTTTAAATTCTTATTTGTGTTTAATAAGTTCTTGCCTTGAAGAATAAGACAATTTTACTAATTTTAAAACTTAATTTCAACTGAAATCTGCGATATTGTATAGTAATCATTTAAAATTTTCTTAAGCCAATTTAAATTAGGCTTTACTTTAGCTCAAAAGATAAGAAACTTGTTTTTATCTTTTAATAAAAAGGTCACATTTATAAAGAGATGTCTGCAGTAATCTTTTGTTCTTTTTGGCCCAATCAGGAATTGGCATTTTTATTATAGGTCTACTACGGTCATTGCTAATACCATAAAGCCTCCTTAGTATAAGGAATCACTGTACTATGGGATAGAAATTCCCAAATCGCCGTTACATATTGACGGGGCGATCGAAAATCTATATTAATAGCGGGTTTGGAATCCGGTCCTGTCCAACCTAACTTGGTCCCTCGCTGATCAAATATTGGGGCAGTTCCGGAGTCAAAGGAACTGGTCGATGGACATTGTTCATACAGCTGACGATGCATTCAGAAGATTATTGTCCTGGACAAAATTTACCGGGAGGAAATCTGGAGGTGGTTCGTCTGAGGAGGTTAATTTAAGTATAAACGGTATTTTGGCAATGGAACGGAATTATTGGCAATATCATCAGAGTATTTAATGGGGGATTCCTTATTGGTTTGTGGTTTTGATTTTGAAGGAAGGTTATATGTTTCAGTTTATGGAATTAGTTGGAATTTATATGCTGGTCTGTGTTTGTATCTGAGGAATATAAAACTATCATATGTTCATTTGGTGCGTGCAGTTTATAAGGTTTACATTATTAAGAGAACATAAAGAGATTATAAGATTTAACATATAATATGGTAATATACTATAAACAATTAAAGGTAAAGCGGACCCCAGACTCCAAAGCTAAAAAAGATTCGGATTCGACTGGTATTAACGCTGAGATGGTGATGTTGGCTATAGACAATTATGACTTATGTTTTATTAGTGAGCATGTGTACCTAATATAAAAGGCATTGTTATACAATGTATAACCATACCTTTAGCAGAAGCAGAAGAGAAGAAAATCAGAAGCTTGGTAGGTACCAAGAAAAGGGCATCTTTGAATGATATCAAAACGAAATTAAATAAGAAATTAAACATCATGAACGACGCCCTAACTGACAGTTATCAATTAATCAATCTGAAGGGAGAATCAATCGCGCCGCGGGTTGCCGATGATCTGAGACATACTGAGACTCCTCCGCGCCTCGGAAAGTACGTTAAGCTGTTGGTGCCGGTTTTTATTCATAGATCTTTGACAGTCGTTATGATGCGTCAGAAGTGCGAAAGTCTGACCAACAATCATACCAAGGGGTATCATATTACCCAGTAACTGGGTCGTGGAAGTCAGATAGGCAGTTGCTCCATGTAAAATCCTGGTATTTAGCTGAAACCGATAAGACTGGAACCCAACATAATTGGGAAAATAATAGGCGGAAGACAATTTTTGAAACTAAGAGACGATTTTTGAAACTAAGAGACGATTTTTGAGACTAAGAGACGATTTTTGAAACTAGGAGACGATTTTTGAAGCTAAGAGTTGATTTTTGAAACTAAGAGACGATTTTTGAAACTAAGAGACGATTTTTGAAACTAAGAGACGATTTTTGGGACTAAGAGACGATTTTTGAGACTAAGAGACGATTTTTGAAACAAAGAGAAGATTTTTGAAGCTAAGAGTCGATTTTTGAAACTAAAAGACGATTTTTGAAACTAAGAGACGATTTTTGAGACTAAGAGACGATTTTTGAAACTAAGAGACGATTTTTGAAACTAAGAGACGATTTTTGAAACTAAGAGACGATTTTTGAAACTATCAGACAATTTATTAGTCATGGGTTAACTTTATTGCAGGAATAATTTTGCCAGTCGTATACTGCGGGTGTGGGACAGCTTGGCAAAAAAACTGTGAATTAACTTAAGATTCCACCCCCAATTCATAAAAAAATGTATTACTCATATATGAGTAAAACATTTTCCAGGAAACGCAAGGCGAACGTTTTCTTTGTGATACTGAGCGCACGAAATCAGCTGTGAGGTCAGTAACCCCCGGTAGTGATTTTCTTGTTATACAAGTTACATTGACGAGTTAATAATTTTTTAATAAAGTTAGGTGTATAGGACAGGATTTTATTTTTACATATCAACAGGTAACAAATCAAGTGGAAAAATGGTCGGAGAATTTGAAAATTGTCTTGAGGAAAATTCCAATGTCTTTAGATTATAAATCATGGTCTAAAGCAAAGACAAAGCTACAGTTTCAGTTTTTGACAACCTGTGCCAAACACCAAGTATAGTGACTCAAAAACTGTGAAACGTCAATTTTAAATCTCGAACAAAGTTATATCGTGATGAAAAGATCAGCCCTGAGACAAGAAACCATTTAAAGACTTTATAAATTACTATTACTTAATCCTGACTGTAAATAGCTAGCTTACATTAGAACCATTTATAAACCCTTATTTAGTAGACTTTCATTGTGATTTACTACCCAACCTACTTCCCTTCAAACTTTCAACCAATATTCACGCCTAACTTCTACTTAATAAAACACATAATTGCATAATGCATGACCACATTGAATCTTAAGTATTCTATAATATCAAGATCCTGGAGATTTTGTAAGGAATCATTCGTCCATTCAAAGTTGAGCTCCCCTGTCCCGCAAAATGATCTATTCCGAAGATACTCTCGGTGTGTTTACTCAGCGGATCAAAGGCCAAGTTTGGTAGGTGATAATGTACATTCGTAGTGAATCCCTACAGGACATTTAACACGGTATTTCGGCGTCAACACTTAACCCTAGTAATTGTTAGGGCTGTCTGTTGACGCGTGCCTCGACGTGCAGTATACGTTAGCTTAGGTTGGGTCGGGAATTATTTAGATTGTAAACGTAAGGAGTTACGGCTTGTACAAAGCTTTTTAAAGAAACTGAGTTGGTATAGTGTAGATGAAACTGTAAATCAATACACTTAATATGTGTCTTTCTTTTCTGGTATATTATCATCATTATCATCTCAGCGTTAATCCCAGTCGCATCCAAAGCTTTTTCAGCTTATGATGCTGGGGTCCGCTTTCCGGTGCAACTGCTGATTTTGGCTAAACTTCGATATTTTCTGTAAAGCAAATGCCGTCTGACCTCCACAATCCGAAGGCAATATCGAAGCATAGCAGTTGTCTAACTGCTATGCTTAACTGCTGCTGGTTGTTGGAGCCCTCAAAAGTCCAACAATCAGTCTTGATTGTTGGACTTTTGAGGGCTCCAACAACCCGTAACCACTGCCATTAGATGTTCGTATAGCAACCGGGACCAACGTTTTAACGTGCTTTCTGAGGCACGACCAGACCAGTACAAATATTCATATTCATGTATACAAATATTTGCACTGCGCGGGGTTCCAACCCGCGCTTCCTTGCGCAGCGGCCGCGTTCTCTACCTTAAATAAAATAAATAATAATTTACTCTACTTCGTACTTTTGAAGCAGCAGGGCCGCGCTCTAAATTACTAGTGAACAGTTTTACACCATTCATCAAATCTGTCCTTCAGTAAATTTGTTGAGGCCTATTTGTTACTAATGTTTGTTAAAACAATGAAAGCATGTTAAACGGTGGATTTCTACTGAATTAGAAAAGACTTTCATCTCTTGAAGACAAAAGACACAAAGACTTAATCGTCGACTTGGACACAAACTTATAATTTGTAAGCTGATTTGTTAAAGCCGAACTCACTTATTTGTATAGAAGTATTAGGATAGGCTAGCGGTACACCGAGGGAAAAGAATTTAATATATTATGAATTCTTTTGTTTTAGATTTTATATTATTATGTATCTTTTAGATACTGTCACTATGCTTTGTTCGGTTACAATAAAAACAAAAAAAGACTGCAAAACTTGTGAAAAAATTGACGTCAATTTTTATATTTGGTTGGTAAATTAAAATAATTATATTTAAAAAAATGGTTGAAAAAATGCAATAAGTTTCCTTGAAATTTACAGTTTGATCGAAGAACACACAGACAATAAAATCATAGAGAATATAATAGAGGGACAACGGTTATCACATTCAAATTTGATTGCGCTCATATACTATCAAAATTAGTTAGCTAGGTTCTTTAAATTTTTGTTTCTCCCCGTAATAAGTTACAATTGGACGAAAGACAGTCTGTGAAAGTCTGTGGTGGTGGCCTAGAGGTTAAAACACCAACCTGTCAAGTATGAGTGTGCGTGTTGGATTCCAGGTCAGGCAAGTACCAATGTAACTTTTGTAAGTTATATGTACTTTCTAACTATTACTTGGACACCAATGAATGATTAAAAGGTGAAGGAAAACATCTTGAGGAAACCTGGACTTTAAGTCTGAAATCGCCAACCCGCATTTAGCTAGCGTGGTGATTACGCTCAATCCTTCTCTGTATGAGATGAGACCTATGCCCAGTAGTGGGACGGTAAAAAAGGTAGATGATGAGGGACGAAAGAGCAAAATAAAGTTGCCTTATTGCATATCACACTTTTACTACAACTTGTGCGGACATCAATACCGTCTTTGTTTTACAGTAAAGGGCTGTTCGAGCCATTTACAACCTTGGTCCTAGAGATTCTCTTATAGAGAAAATAAAGAGGTGAACATTCTGACTGTAGCTTCACAATATATATTTGAAAGTCTTATGTATGTACTCGTACATTAAATTATATCGAATTTTGAGAAAATAAGCGATATTCATAAAATAAATACCAGGAACAATCTTGATGTACATCACACTCGTCTCAACAGACTCTCAACAACTCGTTCATGGGTCAATGTATACACTTTTACAACGAGCTTCTCATGGACATTAAACTTACCCATAACGAAACTTACCCATTAAACCATTTAAAAACTATATAAAGGCCAAACTTTGCAAAAAGGGGTATTATAAAATCACAGATTATTTAGAAGACAAAAACGCTTAGGACTAAGCTACTCGCTCTGCTACACATTGTTACTAATCAATATGCGTAATTATATCGTAAATTATTGTAAACATTTTAATTTTTAATTTCTGGACATGAAAAAAGACGAAGATCTCCGAGTTTGTCTCGGTTAAAAAAAAAGCATGACGTTTAAAAGTGATCAGTGATCATATTTGCTTAGTAAACGATTTGATTTCATTTCATTTCACTATCAATTGGAATTATTTTGAACCATATCGCTAATCGATAGCTTCATATATTCGAAAAACCTGTGTGCCTTACAATATAAACAAGTCAATGTATGTTGTTGAACGGTCAAAATGTGTAGAATGCAATGAGTTTCATTTTGACAGTACAACAGTTATGTTGCGCAATTACTCTGCTGAATATCAATTCAAATGTCAAAAACTACACTACAAATTTTTTGCCCTCGTTTTTGACTGCGTGTTTTTGCCTTTAATCTTGTTACACTCGTCAGTAGTGCTATTTTAAATAAGTAAAATCACTTTTATACTAACATAGAATTCAGCCAAGTAATTTACTCTCCATAAAATTTTAGTTAATAACCTCAGTTTGCACAGGATTTAGTTTAAACTTCCCTTTTCGTAGCACAGAAGAACATTTGGCAGTAAATACTTTGCTTTTAATTTCATCAGGACCGCCTCACTGTGCCTCAGACAGTACTAAGCGGATTGCGAGCTTACTGGATGTTTATTGTTTTCACAACAATCGCCCGGAGATTACTGAGGAATTCTATATAGTTAATAATACAAAGGAAGATAGGTACTCATTGGTGTGGTCCAATGAATACCTATCTTGCATTGTCTTTAAATTTAAGTATATAATTGTAGATTCTCTTTGAGTTGCTTGCTGTGGTTTGAACAGGCTGTTTGGGGTTTTAATAAAGCGGCGAAAAGTATGCGTATATTACGAAGCTATTTCAGCTTTTGAGTCTGCGATCCACTTATTTTTTTAAGTATGCGTATACAATATGTAAAAAAAACCCTATCCGATTCGTGAAGGTATTGTTAGGTATCGATAACTGGTTGTACTAATGCCTACAAAGCCGATCTAAACTTAAAAAAAATCCCCCAAAAAATATTATTTCGCAAAAAGAGGTAATTTAATACTTGTGCAGTAGGCAATACATTCGCGGGCGAAGGGGGGCAAGGCACGCGGCACGTGGTTGCATCGTTCATAATAAAATCATCGAAAATATGGTGTTGTCACTTTTTTTTAAGAAAACTAGGTAAGTTTTGGAAAGTTGGAATTAATTGGCGGAAAAAAGATTATTTCAAAATTTTTTAGTATTCATTTAATTGAATTAGTAATTTCATACTTTATTTGGTCATGTGTTTACGTAACCTTTATAATCCTTATGGGTCGGACGGGGTTTTTTTTGCATAATGTATAGCATATGAAACTCTAATATACAGCCAATCTCACAAATTTACGTGGCTTTCTATTGGTAAAGTAACTATCAAAATCGGTTCAGGAGATCACGGTCAGGGTTTTCATAAAAATGTTTACCCCATAACATAGGCTTAGCATAGGCCCATTTAATTATCATCACATAGCCGTTAAATATTTTTATATTATGTAAATATTGTTATATTATGTAAAAATTATATTGTTCGACTCACAGATAATTGCATGATTTAATTCCTCCATCTCCGTTCCACCATCGGACAACCCATCGTACGGCGAGTTTCCACCCTTACGTCATTAACACCACTACGTTTCGAACGAAGCGTTTCGCCTCCTCTTTCACACCGTGTACATCGAGAGACTGGATCAATTTGCCAGCGGCGGCGTTTCCGTCGGATTACAATTTGAGTGTCTTCAAGGTTAGAGTGAATAGGCTCTTAATAAACTACTGCGCTTTACCATAAATGATTGCGTCACTGCTTACCATCAGGCGGGATTGCGGGTCAAGCGCTAGTTTATAATTCATAAAAAAAAAGTTAAAGCAAATCTCTGCCAAAAGGAGGGGAAGGTGGGGGGACACCGGATAGTAAAAAAAAGCCATAATAAATAAACCACTTTGTTATATATTTTTAAGTATACCTTAGGTACCTATAACTTTGGCGTAAAAATTTAAGATATCAAACTTAGTATACACAAAATATATTTGTTTTAATAAAAAATTATAAATCCGAATTCACCCCATACCTATGGGTCAAACCGGATAGGAATTTTTTATTCAAAGGGTAAATGCGGATATTAGTATCCGTAATAAACGCAAATAATCAAATTATTCGCAGTTTTGCATACAAAAAATAATAATTCTTGTTCAGATAAACTAATGCAGCTTTTGTGAGCCCATTTAAGACAAACAGTGTATTGGTACCATTCATCTGTGGATTTAGTTTGATTGTACTTTTTGGCACAACCCAAACATTTCGAATCTTCCTGATAGTTCTCTTTATGATTCTTTTTAGCAATACTTGTAACAGTGCCTTATTTGTTTTAAATGAAATAGTTTTATTGCCGAGCTAACTCAGTAGCTTCTAAGTTCTTATTTTGATTAGCTTGACCATCTAAGACGAGAAGCACAGGATCTTTATTGCTTGGTTTGACATGGCCGATAAAGTGACGCATCCATTCAGTGAAATTATGTTGATTGTCTAAAACTTTAAAAATATAGAAATTAAACAGCAATACATACATTTAAAAGCAATCCGGGTGAAACTGTATAGTCGAAATCACCCCGTCTGCTGCAACCCCACAGGTGCCATGTGGAAATTGTAATATTATCATAGATTAAATTTACACTCAGAGCAATAACAAATACAGTTTTAAAAAGTTAAATTGTAAAAATTCATGAAAAAAAAACACAACTATAGATGATAGCAGATTGCTAAACATAGTGATAACACATTAAAAATCCAAAATGTTAGATATCTTACCTTTATTTGGAATTTTTGTTTATAAACGCACTGGTTGACGTGCCACCGTCGCCGTCTTTTGCAATAGCACTGAGTAAGCGTTCGCGTGTATTACATTCCTAACTAAAACGAGACAGCTTTACTTTTAGTAATGAATAGGGTATTTGACTAAAAAAAACTAATTAGTCCGTCAGTCAGATTTCCAAAAAATACTATACACGTATTTTTTCTTTTATCATATAAACAAAAAATGAAGGCAACACAGTGCGTTGAAAACTCTTGTGACGTTACTGCACGCAATACTTTTTAGCGACTAGTGACTTCACCAGCCACCACTCCTGATTTTTGATGCTTTTTATATTTGTAAATTTTTATTGTTTTGATAAAACAAAAGATACGTGTCTAGTATTTTTTGAAAATCTGACTCACGGACTAATTAGTTTTTTTTTAGTCAAATACCCTATTAGCCACTATCTAGTTTTACCCACTGTCCGGTAACCCCCTCTTTCCCCTACTTCTGTATAGCTACCCTCGTTCAATGTTCATCGTTTCAAAGCGACGCTTACTGAGAAGTTATTCCAATTTTATACGAAACACCGTCGCCTCCTTTCAAGATTCTTTTACTTTTCATGTATGTTGTTTTGTTTAAATGATGTTGTTCGATAATAACAGTTTGTAAATATTTGTAAATGAGTGTTTTGTTTTCTTCTTTTACGAAATTGTTTTTTAAAGTATTGTACGAGTATGTATTCGCGTTGTTTGCTGTTGATTGAACAGCAGTTTTTCACTTGCTTTACATTTACATATTATTTAGCTTTTGTTTTTGGGCAATTTATCTATTTAACATTTCAATAGGTAATACTTATATTTGCATCATATAAATTTTCTACAAATTTGACGTCGATTATTAAAAACAAAATCTGTTATTTAATTGCAAAGTGCCATTGCAGTCAAAATATATGAAACAGTATTTTTTTATAACCATCGAAAATTTTCTGGGAATTCAGACACGTGTAACAGAATCTATAGTTTCATACTATTGATTCTGTTATTATTAACACAAAATCTCGGTGTTAACATTGCTTACCGAAATCTCTATGTCACCAACGGCCAACACACACACGGCACAAAACAAACGGCATATCTTCAATGGCCTTAAGAATCTTTTTGCTCACTTCCAAGATACTAGAACACGGGTTAGCGTGTACTTCGACACAGCATAACAATCATTTTTCTTTTTTTAAATACGGACAAATCACACAGATTGAGCTAGCCCCAAAGTAAGTTCGAGACTTGTGTTATGGGATACTAACTCAACGATACTATATTTATAATAGATACATATATAGATAAACATCCAAGACCCAAGCCAATCAGGAAAAGATCGTTTTCCATCATGACCTGGCCGGGGATCGAACCCGGGGCCTCCACGTCGCAGGCAGGCGTGTTGACCGCCTGCCTGCAACTGGAGTAATATAGAATAAAAAAAAAATGGAGAAGAGATGTACAAACGTCAGCATATCATGCTACTGCAATCTGATAAATTTCTGTAATAGATTTTCACTCGATCAGATTTTCAACTATTTTTTTAAAATAAAATTATAAACTAGCACTTGACCGCTATCCCGCCTAATGGTAAGCAATGACGTAGTCGTTGATCGTAAAGCGCACTAGTTTATTAAGAGCTTATTCACTCTAGCCTTGAAGACACTCAAATTGTAGTCCGACGGATACATCGCCGCTGGCCAACTGTTCCAGTCCCTCGATATACGCGGTATAAAGGAGGAGGCGAAACGCTTCGTCCGGATCGTAATGGTGTTAACAACGTGAGGGTGGAAACTTGCCGTACGACGGATCGTCCGAAGATGGAACGGAGATGGGGGAATTAAATCATGCAATGCCTTCGCACACTCCCCAAAATGCATCCTATAGAAGACCAAAAGGCTGGCTACTCTACGCCTGTGCTCTAGGCTTTGGAGACCGTCTCGAGTTAAGTCAGGGTCACCAATCAGCCTCTTCGCCCGCCTCTCCACCGAATCCAAAGTGGCCAGGTGACACTTAGCAGCACCAGCCCAAATGTGGCTGCAGTACTCCACACACGAACGGACCTGTGCTTTGTACAATATTAGAAGCTGCACTGGTGTGAAGTACCGCCGGACCTTTGCGATAACGCCAAGTTTCTTGGCAGCCACCTTGGCCTTGGACTCAACGAACCGCCCAAAGATTAGGTTCGAGGAAATTTCAACTCCCAAAAGCTGAAGGCGGTCGGTACACTCCAAGGATACATTCCGAAAAGTAGGAGCCAAGGTGAACGGGCTCCTTTTGGCGGTGAAAAGACACGCCTGCGTTTTGGCGGCATTGAATGCTACAAGATTGGCATTGCCCCATTCGGAGACTGCCTGAAGTGCAACACTCGTTCGCTCTATCATGGCCTTTTTCTCGGACCGGATTGATTACCTACTAGCCCGAGCATCCGGCAGGTATCTCTCCACAACTGTGCTGTCATCTGCATACCCATAGATACCGGGCATCAGCAGATCGTTAATATGCAGCAGAAACAGAGTTGCAGAGAGAACAGACCCCTGAGGAACACCGGCATTAGTCGACATGGGCTCAGATGAGCATCCGTCGACAACATCTCGGAGGGACCATTCAGTCAGGAAGTCTTTTACCCAGTCAGTCAGGCTAGGGGAAATGCCGTACGCTGGAAGCTTACTCAAAAGGCCAGCGTGCCATACCCGGTCGAAGGCCTTCGAGACATCAATATATATATATATATATATATACGGACAAATCACACAGATTGAGCTAGCCCCAAAGTAAGTTCGAGACTTGTGTTATGGGATACTAACTCAACGATACAATATTTTTTATAATAGATACATATATAGATAAACATCCAAGACCCAGGCCAATCAGGAAAAGATCGTTTCCCATCATGACCTGGCCGGGGATCGAACCCGGGGCCTCCACGTCGCAGTCAGGCGTGTTGACCGCTGCGCCACGGAGACCGACAAGACAGCAATCGCTTCCCCATTTCTCTAACTGAAGATCGATCTTTCTAGCTGAAGGCTAAGATTGAGAGATTAAGACTGAAGGTTGAGTGCAAAAAAATTATAGTTTCAATGACAGTGTCAGTTGGCACTCCTGGGACTCAGGCCTCCTTTCGGTAAGAAGGAATGGGGCGTAACTAATCACGCGGGACCAGTGCAGGTTAGTAGATGTCACATATCGTAGAAGTTTCTTGGCTCTAGGACATTTCGGTTTCCTCACGATGTTTCCCTTCACCGTTTTGAGAGCAGTGGTGATGAAATAATTCACATAAAGTAAAGCGCCTAGTGGTTCAAACACCAGCCTCTCAAGTATGAGTGCGCGAGTTCGATTCCAGGTCAGACATGTACCAATGTAACTTTTTTAAAGTTATATGTAGTTTCTAAGTATATCTTGGACACCAATGACTGAAAGTGAATGAAAAAATCTTGAGGAAACCTGGACTTTAAGTCTGAACCCGCATTGAGCAAGCGTAGTGATTACGCTCAATTCTTCTCTGTATGAGAGGAGACCGGTGCCCAGCTGTGGGACGATAAAAAAAGGTTGATGATGATAATGAAAGCGCCTGACGAGGTTACAACTTGTAAGTTGTGGCTGATACCACTAGGCCACCGCTGCTCTACCTTTCCTCTCTCTGGTTGCCTATATATATGGGGTAAATACCAGTATTCTCAGCAGTCTGTTAAAGCAATGGTGAACAGGCATCTTTTGGCTGCGCTCATTCTATCATAGACTGCATCTATCGCTGTCCGTCAGACATCATCGGGGTCGAAGAAGGCCCATATAGCTACAAAAATTCACTAATACTTGGCACTAAGGAACTTATTGCCCACATCCAAGACACTACCACAGCAAGTGCCCCTCGGAAATCCTTAGCACGTAGTTAAATTAAAATACCTTGTGACCCTTTTTCATTAATAAGAGATCTTCGCCCCCCACACTGAATATTTATGATATGAGCGTGTGGTGCAAACATGTAGGCTTTTGAATAAATCTATTTTGTATGAGTTTTAGTTTCTTTTCGATCCTTTTGTCATATAATATTTTTTTAAATATCTTTTTTGCATATGTATATGTGATTATAAACTAGCTCTTGACTGCAATCCCGCCTGATGGTAAGCAGTGATGCAATTGTTTATGGTAAAGCGCCATAGTTTATTAAGAGCCTAATCACTAAAAAAAATGGACTGAATATGATGGTAGACGGCAGTTGAGCAAGGTGATGCAATGTTAAATACGAGCAAAGATGCTGCGCTAGAGAGAGATTGTCTGGAGACCCTCCACCACTCCCGACACAATTTTCAAGTACAACATTTGGCGTATTGTACACTGACCCGTCCTCCAGACATCATGCCGGAACACGACTTTGTCTGGTGGGTGGTAACTTCTGCCGGCAGCCGATGTTATGGCCTACCACCAACAATTCCTCGTACGATTCTAGCGGGATAATTGCGTTAATACACTCATTATCTCAGCATTAATCCCAGTCGAATCCGTAGCTTTTTCAGCTTTGGAGTCTGGGGTCCGCTTTTTCAGTCTAATTGCTGATTTTGGCTAAACTTAAATATTTTCCGTGAAGCGACTGCCGTGTGACCTCCAAAACCCGAAGGCGATATCTAAGCATTGCAGTTAGACCAATTGTTAGACTTTTGAGGGCTCCAACAACCCGTAACGACTGTCACTAGATGTTCGTATGGCAACCGGGGCCAACGGCTTAACGTGCTTTCCGAGGCACGACCAGACCAGTGCAAATATTCATATTCATGCATACAAATATTTGCACTGTGCGGGGATCGAAACCGCACCTCCTTGCGCAACGGCCGCTTTCGCTACCGCTATGCCACGGAGGCTGTCAGCGTTAATGTTAATTGCGTTAACACACTATTAATAACAAAAGTTTTGATTTTGACAGTTCAACAACAATAATTGAGTTATTTATGTTGTTGAGGAGACAACTTTTTCGAATATATGAAGCAATGAAAGCAATGTCTTTCAAAATGATGCAGATTGTGTACCCAATTAGAGGGTGCCTTCTCCATAAAATAATGTCTGGAGTGATGTAATTAGGCAAAGATTAATTGACGTGAATTAAATATCAGAATTAGAGAAAAGTAGTTTTTTCTTTCTACTACCTGAGTTGTACCAGCTTTCCTCCGGCCAAATGTTTCACCAGAATCGAGAAGACAGTCATACCGTAGTCGTAATTTGTTTATATTTAGACTTTATTGTTTCGAAAAATAAAATGACGTGAGGCATTTATGACAGATATTATTTTGTACGGAAGATAGCAGTTTATACTACTCTTAACTGTCAAATAATCACAATCAATCTTGGACCTTAATGCTTTAGCGATAAAATTTAAAACTTAGGAACGAAATATGACAGATTGTAATAGGTTGAAGGGCCTGTCGCCTCGTACATAAGTACTTCTGCTAAGACAGCTTTATTATTCTATTTTGGTATCTTTCTGAGAGAGGGAATGTGCCGTAATCTAGCATGTGATAGTCTAAGGTCCGTATTACAACAGAGCGTCACTCAACACTCAAGCTTTACTTAAGTCTCGTTTGAAGCCTTTTGATTGGTTGAAACTAGTTTTAAGTAATGCTTGAGTCTTGTTAACGTTCTTAGTAACGTTCTGTAACACGGACCTAAGATCCAACTAAATTAAACACAAGGGTGCATGCATATATTTTTTTTTAATAATTATAAACTAGCGCTTGACTGCAATCCTGCCTGATGGTAAGCAGTGATGCGATCGTTGATGATAAAACGCGCTAGTTTATTAAGAGCCTATTCACTCAGAAAAACTGAGCGAATAGGAAGGAAGACGGCAGTTGAGCGAGGTGATGCAATGTTAAACCCAACAACACGACCAACGATGCTGCGCCAAAGGGAGATTGATCTGAAGACCTTCCACGACCAAACTCCCAACACAACAACATTAGGCGCATCGTACCCGGCAAACATCGCAACACAACTGCTCAGACCCGTCCTCCGTACGGCTTCACCAGACATCATGCCGGAACACGACAAATCGCTATATCGCTTAATCGCAATATTTGAATGAGATGTCATTTTTCAAATTTTAATAAATAATACCACCTCATCTGCTATATAATAAATTACTCTGCGATATATTAATTTCCTCTACTATGAGCCCAGTATAGTTAGTAGCCCAGGTATAGTTTGTAAATATCTTACATTTTTTATTTCTATAACATCTCGGTTTCATCACGACGTTTTCTTTTACAGTTATGAGAGCAGAGGCAATGAAATCGAAATTATTTACACAATGAAAACCACTTATCTGATTTTAACCTACGATCTACAATTCGAAAGTAGCATCAGTTACCTCTGGTGGCCCAGGGGTAACAGGTGCTTTATCACAAAGCTTTTGTCTTAATTTAGGGTAAATTAGCGGGTACGAAAGCGGGCTTAGTGTCTTAGGCATTCTCTACCAGTCAGCCAAGGGTGGAGTAAATTCAACATTTAACCTAAAACAAGACAAACTCTTCCACATTACACCACACGCCATTACAAGAGACGTGAAAGCAGTTACTTGATTTTTCTGATACATTTTCATGAGGTTACGCTCTGCCCAGGCAGGTTGGGCCTTCGGTCGTGATTGGGCCCCTAAACGGATTAACTCTATCTTAGCTAGTGTCAATATTGCCCGCTCCTTATCTTGTCCCCGAGGTAAATCCTTCAAATGTTACTTGTTGATTTGGTTGGTGTCGGCATGTGGGTTTGAGTGTTAACTTTTGTTTATATTGCGTTAACCAGTTTCGGAGTCGTCTTGATTTCATTAGCACTTGGTTTCTTAAACATCTTCTCTCTAGCTTTTTGCCAGATATTTGCGGAGCGACTGCTTATTTGACCTTTATAACCTAGTTATAGGGTAAAAACGACACCCTTCGAAAATATTGCTTGTCAGACTTTTGGGCTTTTGATGACCCAACTGTCAAAGAACCAGGAATGAAAGGGCATGAAGGGTTCCTGATTTGTAACCAAGGACTCTTTTTTTGTATGGGATGTCATCAAATAACTTCCGCCCGCTCTGGACGGAACGGAATAGCATGTCAGAACCCACCCGTGGGTTTTAGGAACTACTTAATGTTATGTTTAGTACTTTAAGTTTTTTCTGAATAAAGTTTCATTTTATATTTTTTCCCAAATACATTTAGAAATTGTTGCAGAGTGGTTACTGAGTGATTACGATAGATCATAACATTTGCGCGCGCTGTACAGTTGACGCCAGAGGTCAAAGCACAGCGCTCGCCCGCTCGAACGGAGCTTTGGCCTTATTTTTGTTGAGACAACCAAGTAGAATGGCAAACTCATAACTTTGTGGTTTTTCGTTATATCTTTTTAAAATTTTGTGTTTAGATTCTTTACTTAAAAATACTGGACACGTGTTTAGACAAAAAATAATATTGTATATATATATGCAACTCTAACTTTTTTATCGAGACTCTGTGAACGAACAGTAAAAACAAAGTCTTGTTCAAATTGCTACCATTACAGTCCAATTAAAGCGAAGAGTCCTAGAATTTTGGCAAACAGGATTGAAAGGTTTTTTTTTGTCTCGTCTAGACTAAAACGTCTGTTCTGAGATGTCGAGAGGGCTGCCGTAGTGAAAAGTTTTTTGTAAGAATCACGGTCGAATTGTTTATCTTGGCAGTCAGAGTCAGTTTGTACGTATTTATTAAGATGTTGGCACTAAGCAGGTTATACAAGCTATTCCTCATTATTATAAGGAGACAATCAAGCAAAGATTTTGTTTCTTTTTTTTCTCACTTGGTTGAATAGCTTCATAAGGTTTATTGAAGTGAAATGTCTTTATCGATGTATGGGAAAGGTTATATGCCAATCTAAAAAAATATTACATTATCCGGTTTCTTATTGAAATTCTTTTATAAAGTAAAAATAATATTACTTTTATTTTTTGGCCACGCAGCAGTTAAAAAACTTTGAAAATTCGCATTGGTAACACAATAGTGTTACTTTTCAAAGTATTTTAACTAACTAGCTACTAACTTTATATCAGCCTGTGTATGCGTCCGTCATGTATCCAATTTAACAGGGGTTTTTTTTTTACTTTCAAACCTAACTTCTAAATATTTAAGTATTATTTTTATTTATTATTGAAACTAGCGCTGGGGCTCTGCCTCACGAAGGTACTTAGCAATATGCTGAGCGTAGGTCGTTTTGCTTGTTTTTTTTTTGTTTTTTTACGCGTCATGTTTACTCTAAATAAACGTACAGGATGTATCTGACATCGTATCGCACACTTCGCGAAAAGGCTAGACCGCATGCCACTAATAAAATTATGATAGTCATTTATATCGTTAATGAGTGGTTACAGAAATCACAGTGCTTAAAAAAATGTGTCGGCTCGGCCTTTGGACGTTGCAAGCGTGCCGCCGCGCGTGTTTGTGGAAATGATGCTGACCCCTGATGTGAACTCTATTAAATCTGCTGATAGCATAGTTTTTCGAGTTTTGTTCACATTGCGCTTTTTTGTGTAATTAGCGATATAATAAATTTTTGCTTTAAAATCTTATTGGGTTATAAAAGTATAGCAATTATGAACAGTTTAAAGTGAAAAAACTGCATATAATATTTTTTTAATCGGGAAAAAACCGACCAAAAATTCTACCACTGGGGGGTTCAGAATCATGTACTGGATCCATCGTATTCGTTTGTGCGTCGATATCAGAGACACCCTTTATATTCTTTTTTAAAACTGAAGCAAAATTTAAATTGAATTAATTGGTACTTAGCATATGACATGGTCCGGGCCCCGTGTGGTACCGGGCTTAGAATAGTACCAACCCATATCCTCCCGTGGGTGTCGTAAGAGGCGACTAAGGGAACTCTCTCACCAGGGAAGCGGGCAGCAGCGCTTCTTCTGTGGAATATCAAATCCTGCGATCCCCAACCCGCTTGCCAAGCGTGGGGATTATGGCAAACCCCCCCCATAATGATGCACACGACTAAGCCAAGGCCCCTAGTCCCCGGCAGCTCCGCTATTCCTGGTCATTGTGGTAGCGGCCAAGGTAACGGCGGGGCAAGGGGTGCGAAGAATCTCCGGAAGAGATCCGGCTACCACAATCAACGACGGATCGACCTGGCAACACTGAACGTGCGCACACTGCGGACCGACGAGAGGGTTATTGAACTGGAGGAAGAATTGAGCAGGTTACGATGGGGTGTCCTGGGATTATCTGAAGTCCGAAGAGAGGGTGAGGACTCGTTAATCCTTAAATCCGGTAACTTGCTCTATTTCCGGGAGGGCGACCATCAGTCCCAAGGTGGTGTCGGGTTCCTCGTCCACAGGTCCCTTGTGGACAATGTAGTGAAGATCGAGAGTGTGTCGACCAGGGTGGCGTTCCTGGTACTCAGAATAACCAAACGGTATTCGCTGAAGGTCATTCAGGTATACGCCCCGACCTCGACACACTCCGACGATGAAGTAGAGACTATGTATGAGGACATCTCTAAAGCCATACATAGCTCAAAAACTCACTACAGCGTTATCATGGGGGACTTCAACGCTAAACTGGGAAAACGGAGCGGTGAGGAGCTCGGACTGGGAAATTTTGGATTTGGGCGTCGGAACTACCGAGGCCACATGTTGGCTGGCTTCATGGAGAGGGAGGGACTCTTTATGATGAACTCCTTCTTCAAGAAGCGTGAACAGCGGAAGTGGACTTGGATCAGTCCCGACGGGGTCACTAAGAACGAGATAGACTTCATTATGACGACAAAAAGGCACATATTCAATGATGTCTCAGTGATCAACTCGCTCAAATGCGGCAGCGATCACCGTATGGTCAGAGGCACATTGAATCTGAACATAGTGTCCGAAAGATCTCGCCTGATGAAGTCTACGCTCCGGCCAGCACCCATCCAGATCCATAACTCCGAAGGTTTCCAGCTCGGGCTCCAAAATCGCTTCGAATGCCTAAGTGGTGAGGTGGACGAATACAATGACGGGTTTGTAGAAGCTGTCCGTACGGTCGGGACCAAGTATTTTAAGACCCGCCGTACAAATAGAACTAAAAAGCTCTCGGACTACACTCTCGAGCTCATGGAGGATAGACGTGAGATGATTTTGCGTTCGTCAAGTGATGCTTGCAGATACCGGCAGCTTAATAAGCAGATCTCAAAGTCTCTGAAGCGCGACCTACGTCGGTATAATACCGAGCGTATAACGGAGGCCATAGAGCGAAACAGAGGCTCTAAAGTTTTCGCTAGGGATCTGACTATTGGGCATAGCCGGCTAAGCAAGCTGAAGACTGACGACGGCAGGATCATAACGTCCGGGCCCGAGCTTTTGAGGGAAGTCGAGAATTTCTATGGACAGCTCTACACTTCGACGACAAAACCCGCATTAAATCTTGCTGAAGACCCTAGAGCAAGATTAACCCGACACTACACCGAAGATATCCCGGACGTCAGCCTGCAGGAGATTCAATTGGCTCTGAAACAACTTAAAAACAACAAGGCGCCGGGCGATGACGGAATAACGGCAGAGCTACTGAAGGCGGGTGGTGAACCGATCCTTAGGGCCCTTCAGAAGTTATTTAATTCCGTCATAGTCAAGGGAAAAACGCCACAGGCATGGCACAGAAGTGTGGTGGTACTCTTTTTCAAAAAGGGTGACAACACCCTTTTGAAAAACTACAGACCCATCTCACTTCTGAGTCATGTCTATAAGTTGTTTTCGAGAGTCCTCACGAATCGTCTTGCCTGCAGGTTTGACGACTTCCAGCCACCCGAACAAGCCGGTTTCCGAAAGGGCTTTAGCACAGTAGACCACATACATACGCTACGGCAGGTTATACAGAAGACCGAGGAGTATAACCTACCCCTTTGCTTGGCGTTTGTGGACTACGAAAAAGCCTTTGATTCGATCGAGACCTGGGCTGTACTGCAGTCTCTCCAGCGGTGCCAAGTAGACTATCGGTATATTGAAGCGCTGAAGGGTTTGTACGAAAACGCCACCATGTCAGTCCGAATACAGGACCAGACCTCGAAACCAATACCTCTCCAGCGTGGTGTCAGACAGGGAGATGTTATCTCCCCGAAATTGTTCACCGCTGCTTTGGAGGATGTCTTCAAGGTTCTGGACTGGAAAGGACTGGGCATCAACATCAATGGCGAGTACATGACACACCTTCGGTTTGCTGATGATATCGTAGTCATGGCTGAGACCGCGGAGGACCTGAGTACAATGCTCGAAGACCTCAGCAGAGCCTCCGAGCGAGTCGGTCTTAAAATGAACATGGGCAAGACGAAAGTCATGTCTAATGCCCATGTTGTACCGACTCCTATAAAGATTGGAGACTCTGTTCTCGAAGTTGTTGACAGTTACGTGTACCTGGGACAAACTATCCAGTTAGGAAGGTCCAACTTCGAGAAAGAGGTCAATCGTCGAATCCAACTCGGCTGGGCTGCTTTCGGGAAGCTACGAAAAATCTTCTCGTCCGAAATACCGCAGTGTCTCAAGACAAAAGTCTTCGACCAGTGTGTGTTGCCAGTGATGACATATGGAATTGAGACGTGGTCGCTAACAATGGGCCTTATAAGAAGGCTCAAAGTCACTCAAAGGGCAATGGAGAGGGCTATGCTTGGGGTTTCACTGCGCGATCGAATCAGGAATGAGGAGATCCGCAGAAGAACGAGAGTAACCGACATAGCCCGAAGAATTGCAACACTAAAGTGGCAGTGGGCTGGACACATTGCCCGTAGGACCGATGCCCGATGGGGCCGACGGGTTCTCGAGTGGCGACCACGCACCGGAAGACGTAGCGTGGGTAGGCCCCCGACAAGGTGGACCGACGACCTGGTGAAGGTCGCGGGAAACCGCTGGATGCGGGAGGCGCAGGACCGGTCGTCGTGGAGAACCTTGGGGGAGGCCTATGTCCAACAGTGGACGTCTTTCGGCTGAAATGATGATGAAATGATGATGATATGACATGGTGCAAAGCTGATAATGTTGTTTGAAAAATTATTCTGAAATATTGACAATTACTGCATGAAAAAAGTCAATTTTAATCCTTGAGTAAAACTTATCTAGCGTTGTCTTTGCAAGTCCCTCCCTCAATAATATAAATTCACCATAAAGTAGACTAATAAAATAATACAAATCAAATTGTCTATTCAATTTTTTTTTTATTAAAAAAACACGCCTCCAGGTTCTAAGCCAGAAATAAACGACCTTCCCAGAAAAAAAGTAGCCATATTGAAATACTTAGTCTAGTCTAGATACGTAATCTTTTCAGGACATAAGAAGGGCAAACTCACAAAGCGGCGCTGAAACTGCTATTAATATTCCCGTTTCAGGCTCACAACTTCCAAAATAACAATTTCTTTTCAACACACATTTTGTGAGAAAGTGTTTCTTAGAATGATAGTGGATAGCGTAATGCTTTCTTTTACATATCATTAGTTTGATAAATGTTAGGACCAGGCCCAATTCGACGGCGCGTCGTGTTTCACGCGCGCCTCAAAGAGATGTCAGCACATCGTGACGAGGTCCACGAAGACCGATGCCTCCTGGGTCAGGGTTGCGGTTTGGTTAAACAAGAAACCGCGGCCCTGGCCGTCGCACAGGCCAGTAAAGAAACACGGGTGGGTTTTAGTCAGCAAAAGTCTGACACACCCTTCCGCTCCGCCCAGAGCGGGAGAAGTCATTTGATGATTTCCCATCCCAACAAAAAAAAAAGGTATATGCCTTGAATTTATATACAATAAGATGCAAGACAATGGTAAGACTGACCTTCTATTTATTTAATAAAATAAGTATATCTGTTAGAATATGGCTGTCACAAACCTACATGGGCACTTTGTAAAATTCCAAATGAGTACAAAACTTAAATCAAGACATATCACATGGATCTGATACCGTATTAGTTTCTGCCAAACTTCTCAAATTACTTAAAGTGCGCCAACGTAACCTAGATAAAATTCTCGGCTGCGTTTGAAACTAAGCCAGGTATAACCATCAGTTCTCATAAGCTTTTCACACGATTTCGATTTATAATTAAGTAGCAGAGCCCTGCGGTTTCACTTGCATAACCGCATAATCTATCTGTGTGTGTCCGTATCCGTTAAGGAGGTTTTGTGGGAAAGAGTGAGAAACATCCATCTATCCATCCTCATAAACTTTTGCGTTCATAATATTAGTAGGTTTCTTTTTAACATTATAATGTAGTGCTTAACTGCGATCCCGCATGAAGGTAAGCAGCGATGCAATCGTTGATAGTAAAGCATGCTAGTTTAATTATTAAAGCATAATAGAGTTTTAATAGAATAGCCCCCGTGGCGTAGCGGTAGCGAATGCGGCCGCTGCGCATGGAGTCGCGGGTTCACTCCCCGCACAGTGCAAATATTTGTATGCATGAATATGAATATTTGCACTGGTCTGGTCGTGCCTCAGAAAGCACGTTAAGCCGTTGGTCCCGGGTCTACGGGTTGTTGGAGCCCTCAAAAGTCTAACATTTGTTTTAACTGCAATGCTTAGATATCGCCTTCGGGTTGTGGAGGTCAGACGGCAGTCGCTTCACGGAAAATATCGAAGTTTACCCAAAATCAGCAGTTAGACTGGTAAAGCGGACCCCAGACTCCAAAGCTGAAAAGCTACGGATGCGACCGGGATTAACGCTGAGATGATGGTGATGATGATATTTTTTATTATTATTTTTTCTTTTTTGACACCACTCTTGGTTGGTGGTTGGGTAAAGATCCGAAAAAGTCTGACACCCGGTCTTTTCATAAGTTGGGCTGTGGAGGTTAGATCTGAAGTACTGATATTTATTTGTATCTGGTTAGGTTAAACAAGCATTTTCTTACATATTGTTGTTTTGTGCACTTGCCTTCTCCAAATCGAATGTAACAAAAATCTTTTCTTAAAATAATCTTACTTTTCCCTAACAGTACTTTCTTTGTACATGGTAGCATTAGTAATGAAAAAAGTAACATCACAACACAAGCTCTTGTAACAGAACGTATCTAATGAGAATATTTTCTTGAAAATAAAAGTTAAAGCTGAACCAACAACATTCAGACATCTTTGTCCTAAAAGATCAATATTATCAAAAGCATTCTCCTTAAAAAGGTTCAAGTTACATTTCACTATTTTATTCGACCGTCGTTAAAGGGGATGGCAATTCTTTGTACAATAAGAGACATGACAATGTCTCCTTTCGAAGGATCCGAAAGTCTTAGCGTAGCAAAGCCTGGAAAAATACGTTTGGTCCGTGAAAATCCAGTGTCCAGATTTCAAGTAGACTTGTTTGTTGAAAAGTCTTATTTTCTAAGCCTTCACGGTTATTTATCTAGCATGGGAAGTTTATGTAGATAATACAAAAGTATAGGATCCTTCACATTCAGTTTTTTTTTAGTTATTTTACATTTGCACAATAACTGCGTGATTCTGTTAATCACAATCTGATTAATTTTGAAGGACATTGCAAAATTGATTTATACAATATGTAAAGAAAACCCTGTCCGATCCGTGAAGGTATTGTTAGGTATCGATAACTTATTCTGCTAATGCCTACAAAGATGGGCTAAACTTGGAAAAAAATATCCCAAAAAATAAATATTATTGCGCAAAAGGAGGTAAATTAATACATGTGCGGTAAGCGATACATGCGCGTCGCATCGCTATTCGCTCATAATAATACCGGTGTGTCACTTGTTAAAAATGACCAAATTTTGGGGAAGTTGGAATTAATTCGCGGATTATTTCAGAATTCATTAGTATTGTTACTATGATGATTATTTAAAATTTCATATTTTATTTGGTCATGTGTTTACTTAATCTGTATTACCCTTATGGGTTGGGCGGGGTTATCATTACACATTGCTGTTTTCATTTCATTTATTTCATTCATAAATCAATTTACATTGTATTGAATATCTACATATGCGACCTACACACGACTACACACAATATAAAGAACCATCATGTTAATTAAAATTTTTGTCGTTTTTATTGTTCATTTAATTATAATCATTAAAAAAAAATACCAAATTAACAACGCAATGAATGTTGTTTTGCTGCCAAAAAGCTATTGCTACCGATGATGTGTAACGCAATCACCACATCAATGAGACTGTATCTAAATGACTATCCCTAAATAAAGAAAAGATCGGCTGAACGCGATTGGCACATCTAAACCTGTCATATTATGACTACTTATTATACAATAATGATGATAGTTTATACTTTATGTTTTAGTACATACATTTATGTAACAAATGAAATGGAAGGTTCACTTCACTTCACCTACATTTTCATGCTGAGTTTTTTTTTCAGCATAGGCCGACTTTTTCATTGACGATTCGACCTGAATGTGAGGCATGATTGTAACAAATTACTGAGTAAAATTTTGGTACATTGTTATTACAATTCAAATTATAATATTTGTACGAATATTACATTGGTTTAAATTAATAATCAGCCTAAATACCAGATACACGAATGTCATTCAAAGATATCATTTTATTACAGGCTTCATTCATCTCTATTTTTTGCGTTAATGACAGTCAGGCAGTTTGCTTTGGTCGTGGTTTACATAATTGCTATTTCATTTATCTTGGGGAAGTGAAAATTCAGTAGTAAAATATTGTTGATAAAATCTTACAGCGGACTGTGTAGGCGGAGATTATAAAATGAGTGCCATATTTGTAACAGCTTTTAACTCGGAACATACTATCGGTATTAGAAGTATCCTGTGTTAAATCAGGCTTAAAATCCGCTAATCTGGAACAAACATCCAGACAAACAGATAACGAACAAAAATCTTCTTCACCTCCTAAATTATCAGGTACCTACTTGTCGTAAAATATTCATAGGTTTATAGTATAAATAACCTTAAAATGTTCACACAATAAACCTAGATTCATCAAATCATCACATTTCTTGTCACCGTTCTAAACCATAGTAGGGGCAACCAAAGGACATATTTCGGTCACATATCGCTTTTTACTGCGCTATACTGCTGTTTTAGACTTCTCGTTCAAAACTGGAATACGGTATATCGAGAGAGCGTTCTAACTGGGCCAGCTACGCGGCTAGGTTGAGGAAGAATGCTACTCCAGATGATTGTACGCGCCTTTCTTTGCATTTGGGTCAGGCTTTTTAGAGGGTGGTTTGCATACAATGGCTTTTTCTTCAAGAAGACGTATGATGGAGGCTTTCACTTAGAGCTAATGTGAATGCCGCAGATGAAATAGGTGATAAGTAGGGATATGTTTTTTCGTTGATGAATAAAAGGCGACTAAAGGTATTTACTTACAAAACAGATGTGAATTCAAATGCTGGGAAGGGAGGTTCTAAAGGGACATAAGCTACGGTGCGTAGTATACTCACCGGAATGCGTGTATGACCAGATGTATGAAGGTAAATAAAGCAAAAGGAGAATGTGGTAAGAAGCGTTATTTCATTTAATTTTTAGCTTAGTGCTTTTCTGAATTTCTTTGAGCATATAAGCTAACTGTCAAAGTGGTAACAAACGCAGTCAGCTAGACGGTATCGGGGCTCACTGTTTGAGTAGGTCAAAATTTGCTTCGTATTTTTTTATTTAGTTTTACATTTTAAGGAAACAGCAGTCGGTCTCCGTGGCGCAGCGGTCAACACGCCTGCCTGCGACGTGGAGGTCCCGGGTTCGATCCCCGGCCAGGTCATGATGGAAAACGATATTTTCCTGATTGGACTGGGTCTTGGATGTTTATCTATATATGTATCTATTATAAATATAGTATCGTTGAGTTAGTACCCATAACACAGGTCTTAACTTACTTTGGGGCTAGCTCAAACTGAGTGAAAAAAAAAAACTAGCTAGCATATATACAGGTAGAAGATAGTTAATGAAAGAAGACCAATTAAAAGTTTCCACGGACATTATTAGGTTAACACAAGAAACAGTTGCAGCACAGGACAGAAAAGTGAAATCATGAACATGTAAGCAATCGGAGAGTATTTAGTAAAGACTGAAAATGTGTTAGAAATTTGCACAGAAGTTATCATAAAGATTTTTTTTTAGTTTAGGAACACTTTTGGAGAATAAATCAAGATCATCCACCCTCTTACACAACAAGTTATATGCTCTGCTAACACTTATAATGTAAGAGTTGATTTTAACTTTTTTGTTATAATTATGAACTAGCTATGATCCGCAACTTGACCCGCACGAGTTTAGTTTCTTGGTAATATCGAGATTAAAAGTATCTTATTCCCTAATATGAATCATGTTCTACTAGTGTGCCAAATTTCATACCACCAACCATTTTAACGTTAAAGCGTAACCAATAAACAACAAACTTTACTAGTTTGGATAAAAAGCATTTCCCTTCACATTTATTTCACAAATAAGGGTTCATTTTCTAAGGGTTTATACAAAATCTCTAGCTTGAAATTTCAGCAACCTTTTGGGACGAGACTAAAACTAACAGGATATTCTATACGCTTACAGAGATAATAAAGTTTGTCTGTTATTTTAGGACGATAACTTTTACGGGAACTAAAGTTATAATGTTACTGCTAATGTCGTAATGATTCTATGTACATACAATCATTTCATACATTTTTAATATATGAAAAATAAGGTAAAAAAATCACACAAAAATATCAAAAATAGTGGTTGTTAGGGCTCCAGAGACAGGGATTTTACAATAAGAAAGTTATCGAGTTCTGAATCAGGCCTTTGAACCAACTGTTTACCGAAACCCTCGGTAGATGTTGAACGAGACTTTTTAAAATTGTAAGTATAAACTAGTGCTTGACCGCAGTCCTGCTAATGGTAAGCAGTGATGCAATTGTAGTCAGAGGGAAACACCACTGCTTGCAAATTGTTCCAGTTCCTCGATGTAAGCGGTATAAAAGACGAGGCGAAACGCTTTGTCCGGATCGAAGTACCTAGTGCCAAAAATGTGAGGATGGATACTCGCCGTACGACGTTCAATGATGGAACGGAGATGGGGGAATTAAGTCAAGGAATTCCCTCGCACACTCTTCAAAGCGCTGCTATAGAAAACCGACAGGCTGGCTACTTTTCGCCTGTGCTCCAGGCTTTGGAGACCGTTTTGAACTAATACTTTTGCTCATCATTGTTTTATTATTAGGTAAAGTTTGTATATAGAAGGTAATCTCTGAAACTATCCGATTTCAAAAATGACTTGTAGAGATCTATAGTATTTTTGAGGGCCATAGGTTACGTTTTATTGTAAAATTGCAGGCAGAAGTTAGTATTAGATAACATCTTTGTTTGCTTTACACTGGTTTTAAAACATACCCGTCACGGCGGCGGTAAAGTGTTATAAAATACTACTATTATTATTATTCCTTTATTTCCTTATATACACTTATAAATTACATTTTTAAATATTTCTACATAAAATATATAGATAGATAGATAGATAGATGTAAATACCGCTATAATGGATGACTTAAATCTTTAAATTAAATTTAAATTATATACGGACAAATCACACAGATTGAGCTAGCCCCAAAGTAGGTTCGAGACTTGTGTTATGGGATACTAACTCAACGATATTTATAATAGATACATTGTATAGATAAACATCCAAGACCCAGGCCAATCAGGAAAAGATCGTTTCCCATCATGACCTGGCCGGGGATCGTATATATAAAAAACATTTAAAAATATAAAAAATAGTAGCCCACCGGTATCGGGAACAGGGTCCAAGCTACCGGCGGTCAGGGCTCCAGAGAGAGGAACTTCCTGACAATGCGGCTTATTATTATTATTTTTATTTGCAAGTATTGACACTACATTTTCAATTTGATATTTTATTACATAAGCAGCAAAAGGGGCGGTATCTACAAACGCCACATGGAAAGAAAGAAAGAAAGAAAGAAACCATTTAAACCATGGCAACACATCATACTGGAGTCACACAGTTACTACATCTCACAAACATAGTTTAGCGTGCAACTAGCATACATACAACTTTCTAACATCAACCGTTGGGCATGAGCCTGCCAGACTCAAGAACGTTCTGGTCGGTGGATCCTTCCTTTTTATGAAGGATGAGTGAATTTTACACTATGTTCCTCATTCCTCTAAAGGAGACGTTATGTCATTTATAAAAAGAAGAAAACTTAACTTAACTTCCGCTGCCGGCAGAAGTTACCACCCACCAGACAAGTGGGTGTTCATGTGTGTTGCATGATGTCTGGTGAAGCCGTACGGAGGACGGGTCTGAGCAGTTGTGTTGCGATGTGTGCCGGGTACGATGCGCCAAATGTTGTCTCCAGATCAATCTCCCTCTGGCGCAGCATCGTTGGTCGTGTTGATCTTGGGTTTAACATTGCATCACCTTGCTCAACTGCCGTCATCCTTCCTATCCCTAAGTTTTTTGTGAAGTGAATAGGCTTAATAAACTAGTGTGCTTTACCATCAACGATTGCATCACTGCTTACCATCAGGCGGGATTGCAGTCACGCACTAGTTTATAGCTATTTAAAAATAGGCCTGAATTTTGTATAATGTATAATTTATTATTAAAATAGTTCTTAAGATCATCTTTCCTGTACACGTCGTACCTACTCATTCATTAAACATAGGACATATCTCATCACTTTTACTTTTGTACAAAAACAACGTAATGTAGTCCATATAAAGAGATCTATACATATTCAAGACCCGCATTTGGTTGTAATGAAAAAGCGGCGGTTAATTCAAATTCAAGGAAGGTAAGAACGTATGACACAACGTTGTAATGAGGAGAGGTAATGAACTATGAGATTGTTTGAAGCCTTATGTAATGAAGAAAGGAATGTAGGTCGTATGTATAATCGACGTATATTGGGGTCTGTTACTCGTCGACTAATTTGTTCTCAACTAAATTGGTTCAGCTTCTAGTCTTGTTCCATGCAGCTTAAACATGGAGCTTCCACATCCTCATAACCGGATATACCTCTTACTAAGACTGATTTTCAGCCTTCTAAAGATCTATAACTTCTATCAAACATCCACGTTTTGTAGTCGGCTCAAACGGCTTAACGTGTTTTTTTTTTATATAAATTATATCCCGCCTGATGGTAAGCAGTGATGCGATCGTTGCTGGTACCCATCCACGGACCAACCGCGGCAAGCACAGCATTACCTGATCAATCGACCTGTGCAGCTGTTATTATGTTAGCTACGAGCTCCTCGTGTAGCTATGTGTACTGCCCAGACCTTCATGGACTTTTCTGCCGACTATTTGTGCCTGCCAAATACATCGGTCACCGACAAAGCCGCAGGCACAATCTGTTTGCGCCACTCCCAGCAAAAATGGTAGCCAGAGCTGAATCCCCGGCTCTGGCTACCGTTAAAAATAGTAATCAATGCTTCGATATCGCCTTTGGGTTGTTGAGGTCAGACGGTAGTCGCTTCATGGAAAATATTGAAGTTTAGCCAAAATGAGCAGTTACACTGGTAAAGCGGTTCCTAGACTCCAAAGCTGAAAAGCTTCGGAATACGATTGGGATTAACGCTGAGATGAAGAAGAAGTGCTGAATCCCCGGTCTGTCGTAGTCTAAAGATGCTGAATGCCCTTCTGATGGCCAACCTTGAATGTGACGTGTTTACGGATGAATGGAATAAGCTTATGCGTTTATGTTTGGTCTTCTGTGAAAGAAAGTATGCGAGAGAGTCCACCGTGCCATGTTAGTTTTAGTAGTAGTTTTTAAGTTAATTAATGTAATCGTTTGTTTCTATGTTAATTAATGTAAATGGTATTGTACCGTTTTCATCATCAACCCTTTTTTCGTCCCACTGCTGGGCACAATCTCCTCTCATACAGAGAAGGATTGAGCGTAATCACCACGCTTGCTCAATGCGGGTTGGCGATTTCAGACTTTCAAGTCCAGGTTAAATCAAGATATTTTCCTTCACCTTTTATTCAGTCATTGTTGTTCAAGATATACTTTGAAAGTACATATAACTTAGAAAAGTTATATTGGTATTTGCCTGACCTGGAATCGAACCCGCACACTCATACTTGAGAGGTTGGTGTTTTAACCACTAGGCCACCACGACTTGTACCGTTTTAATCCCTACTAATATTATAAATGCGAAAGTAACTTTTTCTGTCTGTCTGTCTGTTACGCTTTCACGTCTAAACCATTAAACTGATTTTATTGAAATTTGGCACAAAGATAGAGTTGACCTTGAGAAATAACATAGGATAGTTTTGATTCCGGACTTTTGAAAAGTTCTCTTGGAAACGCGATATAACCGAACTCCACGCGGGTGAAACCGCGGGCGGAAAGCTAGTTAGCCATAAATAAATAAATAATAATCCTTACTAATATTATAAATCAAAAAGTGAGTTTGTTCCGCTTTCACGTCGTAATTACTAAACCGATAACTTTGAAATTTAGCAGGCGTAAAGTTAGAAGTCTGCATTAAATAATAAGGTACTTTTTATCCCGGAAATATATATTGATATTCCCGAGGGAGAACAAAAATATCGAATTCCAAGCGAAGCCGCGGGCGGAAAGCTAGTAGTAAATAAAGTGAAAAAAAAATCATGGTATTTCTATCAATAAAACCACTCACAAACACGATTAAGTGCTCGCGAAAAGTCGGTGATTCGTATATTTGCAGACTTTTTTTTTCTCCTATAATAAAAATATTTTTCAAACAGATACCTTCTTGAAGTGTTAACATGGAACGATATGTAAAACACGCTAACATATTTAACGAGCGAAGTTACCAAAAGTTGAGCGGAATATTTTTGCGTTACGTGCTCGAATATTTTGTGGGTGATGAAATTCATCTACTTATTTGGTCTTATTGGTGTTTATGATATAACGTTGAAGGGAATACATATAGAAGAGTGGAAATTTGTGAGGAGACTGTTGCCCAGCTGTGGGATAATACAGGTTATTGCAGTCATAAAGAAGCTTTAAGCGTTAAGCCGTTGCTCCTGGTTGCCATACGATACGAACATCTAGTGGTAGTCATTACGGGTTGTTGGAGCCCTTAAAAGTCTAACAATTGGTCTAACTGCAATGCTTTAGATATCGCCTTCGGGTTGCGGAGATCAGACGGCAGTCGCTTCACGGAAAATATCCAAGTTTAGCCAAAATCAGCAGTTAGATTGGTAAAGCGGACCCCAGACTCCAAAGTTGAAAAGCTACGGATGCGACTGGGATAAACGCTGAGATCATGATGATTGCCGCCATAAGGAAGCAACCTACGATGACCTCAAACGGTTAATTGCCAAGTTATGATTTAAATTATCCTCCTTATATCCTTACTAATATTATAAATGCGAAAGGTAAAATTTCTCGGTGGTAGGCCATAACATCGGCCGCCGGCAGAAGTTACCACCCACCAGACAAAGCCTTGCCGCCAAGCGATTTGTCGTGTTCCGGCATGATGTCTGGTGAAGCCGTTCGGAGGACGGGTCTGAGCAATTGTGTTGCGATGTGTGCCGGGTACGATGCGCCTAATGTTGTTGTGTTGGGAGTTTAGTCGTGGAGGGTCTTCAGATCAATCTCCCTTTGGCGCAGCATCGTTGGTCGTGTTGTTGGGTTTAACATTGCATCACCTCGCTCAACTGCCGTCTTCCTTCCTATTCGCTCAGTTTTTCTGAGTGAATAGGCTCTTAATAAACTAGCGCGCTTTACCATCAACGATCGCATCACTGCTTACCATCAGGCGGGAATGCGGTCAAGTGCTAGTTTATAACTATTAAAAAAAAAGAAAGTATCTCTGTCTGTCTGTCTGTCCGGCTTTCACGCTAAAACTACTGAACCGATTGTAATGAAATTTGGTATACAGATAACCTAGAGCCCGAGGAAGGACATAGGCTATATAACATCCCGCTATGACCAATAGGAGCAGAGGAGTAACAAAAAATGTAGCGAAAACGGGGGCAAACGCAGACGTACATATTGCTCCCATTATTTTAACAGGCGCTTATTTTATATCAACGCGCGGACGGAGTCGCGTGCAACAGCTAGTTTATATTATAAATGCTAAAGTTTGTGAGAATGTATGAATGGGTGGATCTATGTCTGTTTCAGGAAAAACTGCAGAACGGATTTGGATAAAAATTGGCACACAGATAGTTTAAATCGCATAGAAAAAATTTACGCGGGTGAAACCGCGTTGCTTAGCCAGTTAGAATAATATAATCATATACTTTTTATGGACGGATGGTCGTATAGACGTTAGTTTATTTTTTACGCCTAAACTACTGAATGCATTTGGATGAGATTTGGCAGACATATAATTTATAACCAGGAATAACACAGGATACCTTTTATCCCGATATTTCCACCGGACCGGACCCCAGGGCACTGTTAGTTACTGAATAAACACATTATTTATTCAACGATATTTTTAGTTTATGCGAAACCCGAAAAACGTGTTCAGTATTTTTAAGTAAAGAATCTATGTGTAAAATTTCAAAAGTAAATAATGAAAAACCACAAAATTATGAGTTTGCTATTTTACTTGGTTGTCCCAACATAAATATTGTCAAAGCGCTGATCGGGCCGGCAAGCGCGGGGCGTTGACCACTGGCGTCAACTGTGGTAACCACTCTGCAACAATTTCTAAATGTATTTGGTAAAAAATATAACATGGTGTAAAAAAGATTCGTATCGATTCACAAAAACAAACTGTATATTGGTTTCGCAAAAAATAATGTTGTAAAGGGTGTATCTGACATCGATGCACAAACTAGTACCATGAATCCAGTACATGATTTTGAACCCCCTAGTGGTGGAATTTTGCGTCGGCTTTTTGCCGATTAAAAAACAATAATATACAGTTTTTCTCACTTTAGACCGTTCATAATTGCAATACATTTATAACCCGATATGATTTTAAAGTAAAAATTAATTAAGTCGTTAATTACACATAAAATCGCAATGGAACAATACTAGAAAAACTATCCTATCATACCTATATATGTCATACCTACAAACACGCACGGCGGTTCGCTTCATCATCATCATCATCATCATTTCAGCCGAAATACGTCCACTGCTGGACATAGGCCTCCCCCAAGGTTCTCCACGACGACCGGTTCTGCGCCTCCCGCATCCAGCGGTTTCCCGCGACCTTCACCAGGTCGTCGGTCCACCTTGTCGGGGGCCTACCCACGCTATGTCTTCCGGTGCGTGGTCGCCACTCGAGAACCCGTCGGCCCCATCGGGCATCGGTCCTACGGGCAATGTGTGCAGCCCACTGCCACTTTAGTGTTGCAATTCTTCGGGCTATGTCGGTTACTCTCGTTCTTCTGCGGATCTCCTCATTCCTGATTCGATCGCGCAGTGAAATCCCAAGCATAGCCCTCTCCATTGCCCTTTGAGTGACTTTGAGCCTTCTCATAAGGCCCATTGTTAGCGACCACGTCTCAATTCCATAAGTCATCACTGGCAACACACACTGGTCGAAGACTTTTGTCTTGAGACACTGCGGTACTTCGGACGAGAAGATTCTGCGTAGCTTCCCGAAAGCAGCCCAGCCGAGTTGGATTCGACGATTGACCTCTTTCTCGAAGTTGGACCTTCCTAGCTGGATAGTTTGTCCCAGGTACACGTAACTGTCAACAACTTCGAGAACAGAGTCTCCAATCTTTATAGGAGTCGGTACAACATGGGCATTAGACATGACTTTCGTCAAGCCCATGTTCATTTTAAGACCGACTCGCTCGGAGGCTCTGCTGAGGTCTTCGAGCATTGTACTCAGGTCCTCCGCGGTCTCAGCCATGACTACGATATCATCAGCAAACCGAAGGTGTGTCATGTACTCACCATTGATGTTGATGCCCAGTCCTTTCCAGTCCAGAACCTTGAAGACATCTTCCAATGCAGCGGTGAACAATTTCGGGGAGATAACATCTCCCTGTCTGACACCACGCTGCAGAGGTATTGGTTTCGAGGTCTGGTCCTGTATTCGGACTGACATGGTGGCGTTTTCGTACAAACCCTTCAGCGCTTCAATATACCGATAGTCTACTTGGCACCGCTGGAGAGACTGCAGTACAGCCCAGGTCTCGATCGAATCAAAGGCTTTTTCGTAGTCCACAAACGCCAAGCAAAGGGGTAGGTTATACTTCTCGGTCTTCTGTATAACCTGCCGTAGCGTATGTATGTGGTCTACTGTGCTGAAGCCCTTTCGGAAACCGGCTTGTTCGGGTGGCTGGAAGTCGTCAAACCTGCAGGCGAGACGATTCGTGAGGACTCGGCGGCACGCTTGCAACGTTCAAAAGCCGAGCCGACACTTTTATTTAAACACTGTTATTTATGTAACCGCTCATTAACGACATAAATGACTATCATAATTTTGTTAGTGGCATGCGATCTAGCCATTTGCGAAGTTTGCGTTACGATGTCAGATACACCCTGTATAGCAGTTAGATACATTCTATTCTACATACCTGGTTGCCAGCTTTACGAATACGTACTAATGAACTTTCTTCGGTAACAAGTTCCCATGTAATAATAACCGCGACGCTCAAATGAAAGAACATCATCGATGCATTCAATTAACGAGAACTTCTTTCTGTACTTCAAAGAGACTGAACATTTACTTAGATTCAACAAGGCTGGATACGAAAAAATATTTTTTCGTTTTTTTTTTGCACGAAATTCTTTCGTACCGTCTCATAATTAGTTGTACTATAAGATTTTTTTTTAAAATATGTACGTTGACATAGACATATAAATCTTTCGAAGGCAAGATTTAATCTCGCGATACATTCTAACAAATCAGCCGTGATGTTGCGTTCAATTGAAGAGCGGGGTAATTGCGTAGCACAGTAACAGTGGTAATGACTTTCATTTTGTTAACAACATTAATTGCGTAGTTTACGTTATTGAATTTTTGTTTATTTTTAACTAGCGGCCGCCAGCGCCTTCGTTCTCATGGAGTTAGTTATGCTCTGCTCCTATTGGTCGCAGCGTGATGTTATATAACCTAAAGCCTTCTTGGATTAATGGGCTAACTATCGCAAAAAGATTTTTTTTTAATCGGACCAGTAGTTCCTGAGATTAGCGCGTTCAAACAAACAAACTCTTCAGATTTATATATTACTAGCGTCCGCCAGCGACTTCGTTCGCGTGCTTTAGTTATGCTCCGCTCCTATTGGTCATAGCGCAATGTTATATAGCCTAAAGCCTTCCTGGATTAATGGGCTATCGAACGCAAGAAGAATTTTTCAAATCGGACCAGTAGTTCCTGAGATAAGCGCGTTTAAACAAACAAACTCTTCAGTTTTATATATTAGTATAGATGAAAACTAGTGCTTGACCTGATGCTTGCTTTGGCTAGTGCGATCCCGCATGATAGTAAGCAGTGGTACAATCATTGATGGTAAAACGCACTAGTAGTAGACACTTAAATTGTTCCAGCCCCTCGATTTACGCGGTATAAAAGACAACAACGTAAGGGTGGATATTCGCCGTTCAACGGGTCGTCCGATGATAGAAGAGTGATGGCAGAATTATGTCATGTAATCGAGTAGACAAATTTTCTAACATATGAAGAAAATTATTAGCAATATCCACCGAAACAATTTAGATTGTGATTGAAATCGTATTAGGCAATTATGGTGGGTTGGTGCAGTCTAACTGATGGTGGCAAAAGTAAATGAAAAGTACACGAAACTAAAATGATTTTTAATTATTTTTATTAAGTCATTACTCGTTGGTAATAACATCGGCTGCCGGCAGAAGTTACCACCCACCAGACAAAGTCGCCAAACTATTCATCGTGTGCCGGCATCAAGCCGTACGGAAGACGGGTCTAAGCAGTTAGGTTGCGATGTGGATGATGCATACTTTGGTCGTGGAGGGTCTCCAGATCAATCTCCCTCTGGAGCACCATCGTTGGTCGTGTTGGGTTTAACATTGCATCACCTTGCTCAACTGCCGTCTTCCTTACTGTTCGCTCAGTTTTTTTAGTGAAGAGGCTCTTAATAAAATAGTGCGCTTTATCATTATCGATTGCATCACTGCTTACCATCAGGCGGGATTGCGGTCAAGCACTATATTACAATTATAAAAAAGAAGATTATGCTAATATTTAAATATTAATTAATGTATTTATTATGCCTTAATAAGCGAAGTAGTAGTGCACTGCGTGGAGTGCATAATTAACACATCTAAACTAACGTTCCATTAAACTGTTGTTTGTTCGACTTTAATTATGTTTAGCGGTCTATTTTGTTTGAACCCTTCGGCGGTTTATTAAACTGACTTTATGAGAGAATGGAGGCTTTGATGTTGTTCATAGCCTTTGAGATGTTAGACTGTTATGCATTGAGTTAACAGACTTCTGGTTCAGCGGCTACAAGGAGGTATTCGCTAAATTAGAACTCGTATTATGAAGTTATAGTTTGGTTTATAACTTGCTATACAAGGTGTAAAATGAACCATCACAAAGCCGTTAATTAAATAAATAAATAAATAAGTATATACGGACAAATCACACAGATTGAGCTAGCCCCAAAGTAAGTTCGAGACTTGTGTTATGGGATACTAACTCAACGATACTATATTTATAATAGATACATATATAGATAAACATCCAAGACCCAGGCCAATCAAGAAAAGATCGTTTTTCATCATGACCTGGCCGGGGATCGAACCCGGGGCCTCCACGTCGCAGGCAGGCGTGTTGACCGTTGCGCCACGGAGGACGTCAGTTAAGCGTTTTTTTAAAAAAACTAAATAATATTGAATAATATCCACCAGGCGAGATTGCGATCAAGCTCTAGTCCTTACTAATATTACAAATCGGAAAGTGAGTTTGTTTACTTGTTTGTTCCGCTTCCACGGCGTAACTACTGAACGGATTGCTTTGAAATTTTGCAGACGTAAAGTTAGAAGTCCAGATTAAATAATAGGGTACTATTTATCCCGGAAATATTTGATAATCCCGAGGGAAACCTAAAAAGCGCGACTTAACCGAACTCCACGCGGGCGAAGCCGCGGGCGGAAAGCTAGTTTATAGTAATGTGGAGGTATGAGGAACAAGTTCACTCATCCTCTATAGAAAAGAGAGGATCCTCCGACCAGACGGGTGCTATGTCTGGTGGGCACTTGCCCAACGGTTGAAATTGGGAAGTTGTGTATATGCTTGTTGCACGGTAAACTCTGATTGCGAGATGTAGAATTCGTGTGACGTCAGTATGACGCGTCGTTCCATGCGGCGTTTGTAGGTACCGCTACAGCAATATAAATAAAACATGTCTATATCCTTATATGTTTCTATTGGTATATGAATCTTGATACTTGAATTAAACTCATCTAACTAGCCTGATTGTACTGTCCGTCCTCCACATAATGAATTTAACTAATTTTTTTTTTTTAGAACATTGTTTTACACCCTAGAATAAATGAACTTGTAAAAAACTTTTTTTAAAATCATTAAATTTGAATCCTTTTTTCTGTCTTATGTAATATTGACGTTCAAAAAGTGCTGATTCTCTAAAAGCCTAATTTGAATAAATGACTTTTGATATGGTTTGATTTTCACGGTGAGATGTTAAAGAGAGGATCAGCAGTAGTTTCAAAGATTACCCCCTAGATACCAATTCTTAAAGTTACCCTCGTGTTAATAAATAAAAAAACTGCACGCACGGCACAGTTATCAAGCGATCGACTGCTGCGTTTACGTGTCGCGGGTTCCATTCCCGCACGGAACAAATATTTATTTGACCTGCAAGTAGTTGTTCCGGGTTTGACGGTTTATGTATGTGTGTTTATATGTTTTTAAAGTGCACTCACGATACAGAAGAAATTCCTAATGTGGGGCAACGTATTTAAAAAAAAAACCGACTTGTTCCACTTATGATGAAAATATCAACTGCAAAAATTTGACCTGTCTATTAATAACTTCTTATATCAGTTGGCACTTGACTCTTCAATGGAATGATTGCATTTATTAAAGCAAGCAAAAATTTACTGGCTTACCATTTGTGTAGTAAATGAGAATTATTTTAAAGTAACGATATCTTTTTCAATAAACGAAAGTAATCGGACTGTCCAAAGCTATATATTCCAAGAGAAAACCAATTATCTGGGGAAGCTCGCCTCAGTTGGACCACAGTTCTTTCACAAGTTGTGCTATTAACGCTTGACATTTGTTATGAATTGCTTGCATGGTGCAACAATAGTCGGTTTAATTAAGAATCATTGAGGGGAGAGTGGGGAACTTCGACATTGGTTGGCGTGTTTTCTTATCATAATTTTTGTATTCTTTGGAGGCTTATTTATCTATCATACTGCCAATGCCATTAGTTTGAGTACTGTGGCGTGATAATGGTCTAATAATTTATGATTTTATGGTGTTATTTATTCTCAAGTGGTCACTTACAAATGGCTTGAATAATAGGCTCTAATGTTATTCACCAATAGACTGGCTGTTCATAGTTTATTAAATACTTCGTAGTAACGTATAACATGTTTTTTTTTTCATTAATGGCTAAATTTTTCCAAGCCAGATGATGTCATTGGAGGAATAATTTTGAATTTTTGACAGTTCTTCGAACCAAATTTTATTCCACGTTTGAAATTTTTATCACTTTATTGAGACTGCATTAAGTTTCATACGGTCATCATAAATTATTTTATAAAATAACTACTTCTTGGAAACAAGCCTCCTTCTTGTGAGATGACATGGGCGGTAATCCACCACGTGGGCCCAGTGCGGGTTGATAAATTTCACAGCCAGGTCTACTCGTTTGGTTGGTTTCGTTATTTTTTTTATTTGGTTTTTTTTTATTATAAACTAGTGCTGCACTCTAGCCGTGAAGAACGTTTAGAGACTTAAACGTTGAGAGAGCAATGGTGATGAACTTTTTTTTTTTACATTATTAGCCTTTAATATTCTCACTGTTGGGACACAGGCCTCCTTTCGGTGAGAGGGAGTGGGCCGTAATGTACCACGCTGGCTCAGTGCGGGTTGGTATAAAATAAGTTATCAAAAGTAAATATTCTGACTGAACTCCAAACAACGACCTGCATCTCCTAAGCAGCGGCTGTTACTATTACAATACGTTTAAAATCTATACTAATATATAAAGCTGAATAGATTGTGTGTTTATTTGTTTGAACGCACTAATCTCAGGAACTACTGATCCGATTTCAAAAAATCTTTTTGCGTTAGATAGCCCATTAATCCAGGAAGGCTTACGCTGCGACCAATAGGATCGGAGCATAACTAACTTCACGCGAACGAAGTCGCTGGCAGCCGCTAGCAAACAATAAATGTTATACTATAAAACGGGTGCTTATTTTCCACACCAAACTCATTGATTCTCAATAATAATTAGTTTAAAAAGGTTTAAAAAAGATAATCCTGAATCGCATCGATATATCTGTGTCTTATATTGAGTAAGAACTACTTCAAATTTTATTTATTTATTTCTCTTTTCATAGCATCGGTTTAACAATATTTTTACTTATATTCAACCATTGGAAGAGACTGGTACCTGAAGTAGGTTTTTGAAGAAGCCTGTGTTACAGGTCACCAGGGCTCGCACCCCACAGCAAAAAAAAAAAAACAGTACAACTTTTAAATACGATCTTGAGTAAACATTTTGATGGTGCGAAGAAGATCACGAAAAGACAATCAGTTAAACGTTAATGATAACAACGACTGTGCAGAAAAAAAATACAAAAAATAACAATTTATAATGTAGAACTAATAATTCATATGAAAGGGAAGTGTCGTGTTGGAGTGAATGATGGAGAGAACACATGAACCTAAAAAAAATAAAATCATACACACATACTTATATTTTAAGATTCTGGTACAGCCGCCTACACGTAACGGAGAAATTTTCCCAATCAACCGTGATGGGGAAAATTTCATTCCGTGCTTTCTTGTGTGTGTTCTTTCATTTCTCGTGCCTTGCTTTGGCAATAAAGTTGAAAATGTATATAAAGAAATTCAACAGATTGTACTAGCTTGATGTGCCGTCTGTACCTATCTATTCGACCTCTTTTTATTCCTTTACAAAATTTTCTTTTACAAAAGTTTCTCTCAACAATTGAGTTAACAATATACATTCTTCTGTTCCAGGTAAAAACAGTTTGCACGCGAATAGTAAGTAGGATATTAAGTTTCTTTCTATTGTAAAACAAAGGTCTTTGTGTAGGAGTTTTTAAAATAAGTTTTTTCTAGAGCAGAGCTGGTTTTAAAAACATTAAATAAATCTACATAAATTGAAACAAAATACGATGTTGTACGTAATTTTTTGATTATTTTTAATAAATTAAAAAGGAGTGTAAACCTTCTGTATTGTATACAGTATATTAAGAAAACCCTGTCCGACCCATAAGGATAATAAAGGTTACGTAAACACATGACCAAATATAATATAAAATTTTACGTAATCATCATAGTACCAATACAAATGAATTTTGAAACAATCTTTTTTTCCCGCGAATTAATTCCAACTTCCCCGAAATTTGGTAATTTTTAAAAAAGTGATAACACCGGTATTATTATGAGCGAATAGCGATGCGACCACGTGCCGCGTGCCCTGCCGCCCGCTCCCCGCGGAAGGGTGCATATCGCACATTGATTAAGTTACCTCTTTTTGCGAAAGAATATTTACTTTTTTAGGGGATTTTTTTTTAAGTTTAGCCCGGTTTTGTATGCATTAGTAGAATCAGTTATCGATACCTAACAACACCTTCACGGGTCGGACAGGGTTTTCTTAACATACTGTATATGCATGTAAGTGGTTAAAATGAAGAATATTTCAAATGTGTATTGGTTTGCATACAATTGTGTAGAATCAACCAATTTATCACTCAATTCACTCACGCACTTAATTTCACTCTTGTGATTCTGGTGAGTGTTGCGCCACTTCATCTTCCCAGCTAAAGCACTAGGAAGTGGTGATGGGCGGGTGTTTTAGGATACTCATCATCATCATCATCTCAGCGTATAATCCCGGTTGCATCCGCGGCTTTCGCGTTGGAGCCCAGGGTCCGCTTTCCTACACTTACTCCTCTATTTCGCACGATCTCTGGCATTCCGTGGCGTGAGATTGTTGACACGCATGTCATCTCTTACGACGTCAAGCCAGCACTTCTTTGGTCTACCTCGCTCCTTCCGGCCCGGCGGAGGCGCCATGGCAAGACATTTGTTACCCACGTAGCATGCCGGTTTTCGTAAGACGTGACCGTACCAGCGTAGGCGACCCTCGTGCAGTTTGTCTGCTATGTAACGGACACGAAGACCGTCACGGATGCGGGAATTCCTGATGCGGTCTTTCCGCGTAACTCCACACATCCACCGCAGCATATTAATCTCCGTGACACGCAGCTCCTGTTTGTGTCGCTCAAGCACAGGCCACGCCTCAATGCCATACAGAACAATAGGTCTAATGATGGTCTTATAGACCTGTCTTTTAAGCTTAACCGGCATTTTGGGATCACAAATGACACCTGTCACCTCACGCCATTTTGCCCAAGCTGCGGAAATGCGTGCCTTAACGCCGCAATCAATGTCGCCGGACCCGTGGAGCATAGACTCCAAGTATTTAAACTGGTCTATGTACTCGACCATGTCTCCGCCTATGCACACATACATAGGGTCTGTCGTGTTGCTGGCCATGTACACCGTCTTCACCACATTGAGTTTAAGACCTCTGTTCTCAAGCGAATTCTTCCACACATTCACCCGTCGCACCAACCTTTCCCTGTCTGCGTCTGCCAGCGCGATATCATCAGCATACATGAGCAGCCAGGGAGGTTGCTCATATGAATCCTTGATGCTATCTAACAAAACGTCCTATATCATGCTGAACAGAAACGGACTAAGGACGGATCCCTGGTGGACTCCGACGGTGATGGGGAAGGGTTTAGTGTCGCCAACAGCGGTCCTAACAATGGAATCGAAAATGAGGTAGATGTCTCGAATTATGTCAACATAGGCTTCTGGTACCCCTTTGAACCTCAGTGCCCACCAGATCATCCCCCGAGGGACACAGTCGAAGGCTTCTGCATATTTAGAAAGAGCATATGCAGAGGCGTGTTCTTCGATCTGTATCTCTCCATGGTGATCCTTAGGGCGAATATAGGGTCCATGGTTCCGTACCCTGGGCGAAACCCATATTGACACTCTGAGACAGCACACTCCTGCCGGATCCTGGAGTCTAAAATCCTCTCAAAGATCTTCATGGTGTGGGACATGACCTTTGTACCGCGGTAATTACTACACTCCTGGATCGAGCCCTTGCCTTTGAAGAATGGAGTGATGATACTCAGCCTCCATTGGTTCGGGATTTTGCCATTCAGGAGCACGCGGTTCAGGAAGTTCGTTAACATGCCCACACCGCGAGGACCCATCGCCTTCCAGGCCTCAATGGGGACTCCATCAGCTCCGACAGCTTTCCGATTCGCCATGCGACGAAGAGCAGTTTGGACTTCCTCAGGCGTTATCGGGGGCACTAATCTAAGGTTCGGAGGGAGTTCCGGTGTCTGCACCTCTTGGTGCTGTTTATTCAGCAGATCGTGGAAGTACGAGCGCCATCTCTCCTTCACTTCGTGGTCCTCGCAAAGCAGATTGTCGGTAGGGTCTTTTACACAACGGCACTTAGATATGTCCTGTGCCGCTTTGACCCTGGAACGTGCCAACGCGCAACGTGTAAATGAGCTTCAGCCCCTCAGACGATTCCAACTTCTCGTAAAGCGGTTGCAAGTGGGCACGTCTGGCTCTAGCTATAGCTCTTTTAGTGGCACGTTTGGCAACCTTGTATGCGTCGCGATCTTCAGGAGATCCGGTCGGTTGCCACGTTTTGAAGAGGGCTTTCCTCACCCTTATCTCCCTGTGGACTGTGTCGTCCCACCATCAGATCTCTTTGTCACTTTTGCGACCACCCTTAGAAACGCCGAGCACCACCCGCGCCGCCCCAGCAATAGCCGCCTGGATCCTGTCCCAGTGGTCTTGGACAGTTTCGCCCTCGGTACTTATTTTCATCAAGTAGCCACGACCGGATCTGGCGCCGGCAGTGCTCTACATATTTACGTTGGGCCTTGACGCAGAGGTCCATGAGAAGGAGACGGTGTTGTGGAGTGAGGCTCTCACCGGGTATGACTTTGCAGTTGGCTACTTTGCCGATGTGGTGTCTCCTAGTTAGTAGGAAGTCGATCTGGGTAGCGCTTCGTCCGCTCCGGTAGGTAACAAGGTGCTCCGGTTTCTTTTTGAAATAGGTGTTCACGATTGCCAGGTCAGCGGCCGCACACGTTCGGAGAATGTTGTCCCCTTCCGCGTTGCGGCTACCGTATCCAAAGCCCCCGTGAACACGCTCAAACCCGTCACACTTCTCACCCACATGACCGTTCAAATCACCACCCAGAACGATTCCCTGGGACAACGGGATCCCACGAAGCAATCCTTCGAGCTGGCTCCAGAACAATGTCCTTTCGGCGTCAACGCACCCGGCTTGCGGAGCATAGGCACTCATCAAGTGGGTTATAATCCCATTGACAAGCACCCGCACCGACATCAGCCGATCACTGATGCGATTAACCTCCAGGACGCTATCCTGGAGCTCGTCAGACAGCACCACGGCGACCCCATTTCTCCCACTAGGTGCACCCGTGTAGATCAGCTTGTAGCCATTCCCAATAAGCCGGGATCTGCTGCCTTTCCACTGAGTCTCCTGCAGGAATGCCACGGCCACCCTCCACCTGTGGAGAGTATCGGCCAGTTCTCTCGCGCGTCCAGTTAGCATGCCAACGTTCCACGAAGCGAAACGGAGTTTCCTGGTTTGGGCTCGCTTCTTCAGCCGTATTTTAGGATACTGTCTGTTGAAATTATGACGTACATAAAGTGCTGATTTCCAGTCTTCATTTACATAAATTACATAGAGTTAAATGATAAATGATCTATTTCTGTATGTAGTTTGGCACAAACACTATTACAAGTTAATCAATGTCATAAAATGTGAACTACAATAATTTTTTTTTTTTATGACATCTAATGGCTAATTTAGATTATATTTATAACTTCCACAATAAAATAAGAACTATGTAGATGATTTAAGATGGCGCAATTTTGGCAAAACGACTAGTAATTTAGTTTCTTTCTCATCTTTTTACACACACATATTAATTATTTCTAGCTATGCATATATCGAACGACCGTGTAGTAATCTATACTATTTTTAGTCTATGTTGTCTCACAACAAAGCAGATACCTCCCTTTTTCCAGTACATTTCTGACTGCTTTGTGTGTGTGAACCAATCAAAACAACAAGCTTCCCATGGACACTCGAAACTTGCCCATTAAAAGATTTAAATGCTGTATTAAGATCAAACTTTGCAAAAAGGGGTATTATAATATCTCAGATTATTTAGAAAACAATAAAGCTTGGGATTAAGCTGCTCGCTCTGCTAAGCAATGTCATTAAGCAATATGCGTAATTATCCTATAATTAAGACCCTTTAATTACTGTTTTTTTTAAATCAAGTAAATTGATTGTTTTGTACAAAGCAAACACACATTGTTATTGTAAACATTTTCATTTTTATTGTATGGACTTCAAAAAAGATGATGATCCTGGAGTTTGTTTCGGCTTTTCTCCTCAGAGGTAGTCAGTTAGGAAATGCCGGCGCCAGCTAGTTTAAAAAAAAAATGACGTGTACAAGTGATCAGTGTCTGCGTAATAAACGATTTCAGTCCATTTCATTTCAATCCTATCTATAGGCAAACTATCAACAACCTAGTCTTAGCTTAGCTTAGCTTTTTCAGATTTGGAGTCTGAGGTCCTCTTTACCAGTCTAATTGCTGCTGTAAAGCTATAATAAATACGATTTAATTCCAGATGAGAATGTTGTGTGCCAGGGCCGTGGGTTGTTTTAAAAAGATACCGTAGCCTCTAGCGCACGAACAATTAGTGATGGATCGCTCAAGGGTTTTGGTCAGTAAAAGTCTGACAAGCCCTTCTGCTCCGCTCAGAGCGGGACAATGCATTTGATGTTACATCCATAAAAAAAGATGAGGATGGTGTTAGTTGTGTGAAGTTGCGTGATTCTCAGTAGCGGCTTAATATGGTACTCAAAAACAACGGCTGAAATGGGTGTATGTATGCATATAAGTACCTACATTTCTGTTTACCTCTTCTTGGATTACAGGCGTAATGTCACGTGATCTTTGTTTCTAGTCGACGCCACGTCCCAAAAATTCATAAGTTGTGTGATGAACAATAGCTACCTCCACAATTGATTTTGCATCAAAAGAAAGTGGTTACACATTTTCCATATACTTACACAATTTTCCATTGGTAGACCAAAACAAAACCCAACACACTACCAGACTTACAGACGCTTCCAAAACGTCTTCTTTGAAGGTTCCTCGCCCCGTCCGTTGCTAGGCAACGCAGTCTTGCCTTTAATTTCGTTCCACAAAGCCGTGCCTGTTATTATACATCATGCTCCAATTATTGTCGTCTCGCAAGAATAGAGCAGCCTGTAGCGTGGTGTCTGTATACATAGTTCTGTTTGCTGTGATTTTTTTCCAACTTGTTTTTTATTTCACGAAGATAATTTGGATTTAATGAGATGGTTTGGTTTTTTTTTTTTTGCCTGGCAGGGTTTCCAAGAGCCTTATTCTAACGACTCTTTTGGTGTGTAGAAAATGTTTAATCTGTTCTAGGTTTTATTATAGCAGTGCACACAGCGGACGTGACTAATATCACTCACTTATGTTTTATGAAGTCCGAGAGAGAGAGGGAGAGAGATAGAGGGAAACAGAGAGAATTCTGTGACAACACTATACTGACAGCAAACGTCATACTCCAGGACTTAATGTACTGTATAGTTCAGTACGAGGTACTACTCTTATTTACGAAAAACGTTTGGGAAAAATAAGGCCATAACATCGGCTGCCGTTAGAAGTTACCACCCACCAAACACAGTCTTGCCGCCAAGTGATTCGTCGTGTTCCGGCATGATGTCTGGTGAAGCCGTTTGGAGGACGGGTCTGAGCAGTTGTGTGGCGATGTGTGCCGGGTACGATGCTCCAAATATTGTTGTGTCGGGAGTTTGGTCGTGGAGTGTCTCCAGATCAATCTCCCTCTAGATTAAACATTGCATCACCTCGCTTAACTGCCGTCTTCCATCCTATTCACTCAGTTTTTTTAGCGAATGGGCTTATTAAACTAGCGCGCTTTACTATCAACGATTGCATCACTGATTGCCATCAGGCGGGATTGCGATCAAGCACTAGTTTATAATTATTTAAAAAATAATAATGTAGTTTAGTCTATTATTTTGTCCAGTATCTGTTTCAAAATTATGCTATCTGTTTGTACTCTGTAATCTACTTTAGGCCAACGATGCGCTTCATAATTTAGCATTGATGAGACATAAAAGCTCAATAAATCTTTAATTATTGTTTTGGATTAAGATTTATGTGATTAACTGTTATTTAATAAAGTTGTAACCTGTCTAAAATTAATAGTTTAGTACAGACTAAAGCACATAAAGCTAATACAATCTATAAAATTTCTTTATTAGATTTTCAACTTTATAACTAAAGTGTTAAGGCCTAAGGTTGATTAGGAATATTTGGCAGTTTCGGGTAGCTTGACCTGGTGTCTGAACATTTACCTGATTGTGCTATGAATGGTACTTACATCCATCGCTCTCTATGCACTACCACCATTGATTATATTCCCAGGGGTGCAATTCAAGCAACATATGACTGCAGATGCTCCAGCTGGAACTTTAGGCCTAGCTTCACCATCCGGCTGCATGAACTCCGAACTTAGGTGGAAATAGATGGGCTAAAAGATAACGTCTTGGTCGCGACCGGTTGGCAAACTCAAGCGGGTAAGACTACATACTCGCTGGGACCGTGTGGTAGTGCATTATATCTATTCGCTCTGGATGAACACAGCGATGAACAGAGAGAAGTGGAATTCTCTGGACCTTTTTTTTTTTAAATGATCTCTCCCACTCTGGGCGGAGCGGAAAGGATGTCAGAGTTTTACTGACTATAACCCACCCGTCCTTCACTTGCCTGTGTACCAGGGGCCACAGTATCTCTTTCGAACATTCTATGGCCATGGCAGGCATCGATCCTTGTGGACCTCGGCACTGTGCGCTGACATCTCTAGGCTCTTAGTCGAGTTCAAAGACTTTGCGGGCACCCTTAACCCCTTAACCATCCTATACCTCCACAGTTCTAAAATAAAAACAAAAGTCATAAAATTATTAATGTAATATCAGAGAAATACGGCTGAAACATTCATTTTTACCATCATTTCAGCTGAAAAACGTTCACTTTTGGATATACTCCTCCCTCAAGCACCGCTTCGTCGAAAGGAAGAAAGAAAGAAAATACATTTATTTAGCACAGACTAAAAGAGACACAATACATCAGATACAGACAACCATTAAATAAGTAAAAAAATGTAACAATAAAATTGAGTAAAATGCGATATAATAAATGTAGGAAACTAGCAGTAAAGTGTGCCTCCCAGCTGGGCCAAAAAGGCCCAGTTTAGCAAAAATGCCAGACAACTAGTGCCTGATGACTGACTAGTGAGTGACGAACGGTCCTGTGTTTACCGCATCTTGATAATAATAGGTATAGATAAAACTATTTCTGCAGAAAATCAAGAAAATAGTAAAATTTCGGTAACAGTATATAAATTTTATTTTATTATACTCTCTAAAGATAAATTACTCATGAAATATACGATAATTTGCAAGACACGACATTGTTTATGGACAATTTGTATTCTATGAAAGACGATTTGGCAGCTTTCTGAGATATTATGTTTCGAGTAATATATTATATGTCATTATGTCTTACAGACGGAGATAAAGATTGGAATACACCTTTCAAAATATAAGACATGAAAACTTAATCTAGTCCGAAACTTTTTTTATCAAAAAGATAGTAGGGCCAAGTTTTCTTTAAGTAACCTGAACTTTGGGCGGTTTATTGAGTCCAAAGCCATGGTGGCGGCCAGAAAAGTTGGCGTTATTGCAAAGGTCCGGTATTATACACCAGGACACCTTCTAATCTTATAAAAAGCAAATATTCGTTCATGTCTGAAGTACTGCAGCCAAATTTGGGCTTGTGCTGCAAAAGTTACAACTAGCAACTATACCATCGCCTAGCCCCATAAAGAATAGAGGTAAACAAACCAATTTAGGGTTATTACAACTCACGTTTTACAAATCTCCTGTTATTTAGATGATTATCGACTTTTACATGCTAGCTATTGCAGCATATTTCAATAGAATCACTAAAGTAACATGCAAAATAACTTGGTATTTCGAAAAACCATTAAAGTCTAGATACATTAATTTTACGTGATAGCCCTACAAAAAAGAAAGATGTATTAAATCCAGGTATTACACACGTTTTGTGAAATTCAACCAATGAATTAAGTTGAGGCATTTGTCAATACGATTTTGCGTATTTTAATTACTTTCAAATCAACTACATAACACATACATTGTATTACTTTCAAATATATACAAAAAAATTAACCTATTAGGAAATTAGCTTACATGTGTGTCATATTTCATTCAAATCGGTTAAGCGTTCTATGCAAATCATAAATATCTAAACATAAATAAACTGTTTAGTAGTAGGAAGTAGGATTATTACTTTTAATGAAAATCGTCTATCTAGAAAAGGTTGTTAACATCTGTCTTTTAGGCGCAAACTACTCGTTGCTTCGCAACGGTTTGTTTACCTCAATTCTTTATCGAATTTGGCTGAAATATAGTTTATAATTATATGAAAAAAGTTGCATTTAAGCCGCTCATTGTATGTTCTATAAGTGTTTAATGTATTTCTATGATGTACAATAGAAAATATACGTCTAGGACTTTTAATCGTTTCACCACGATAGCCCACTTTTTAAATATATTTTAAATATTTTTTATTTTGAGCTAGTGTGTATGCACTCAGGTTAGGATCAAGCCGCTTCATTCGACGTGCCCTTTGATTTCAAAATTCGGTCTGGGCTCGCATTATCTATAGGGTGTTCCAAAGTACGACATGTGTCATAATAATTTCATCATCATCATCATCGTCATTTCAGCCGAAAGACGTCCACTGCTGGACATAGGCCTCCCCCAAGGATCTTCACGATGACCGGCCCAGCGCCTCCCGCATCAAGCGGAGGCGCGCTAATTGCCGCGACCTTCGCCATGTCATCGGTCCACCTTGTCGGCGGTCTACCCACGCTGCGTCTTCCGGTGCGTGGTCGCCACTCCTTAACACGTCGGCCCCGTCGGAACCTACAGCAATGTGCCCAGCCCACTGCCACACAAGTGTTGCAATTCTTCGGGCTATGTCTGTTACTCTCGTTCTTTTGCGGATCTCCACATTTCTGATTTGATCACGCAGTGAAACCCCAAGCATAGCCCTCTCTATAGCCCTTCGAGTGGAATTTGCATCTTTTCAATTATTGGAAAATCTTTTTTTTTTTAACTAATTTAATGTTTAGCAGTCATTAGATAGATGAAGCTGGCTTAAACGAAATATATTTGAACATGTCATAACTTCAGGGCTATACCTAATTCCCGAAGGGTTGGGCTTTATTTCACCCACATTTTATTAGTTAATAAGTCCCATGTGAACCCTGGAACCAGAATGGCTTATAATAAAATAGTGTGCTTACCATCTTTGATTGCATCACTGTTTGATGGTAACCAAAGGGAATCATAGTAAAGCACTAGATTATAAACAGTATACTAGGAGGGGTATAAAGTAACATGGTAATAGTTAAAATCACATTCCAAGTAATTAAGAAACGAAACACTAGTCCAGTAGTAAAACCTCCTCTTTCCTCCCCCCCCCCCATGCTCTTCCTCCCTTAAAATGTCAAATTTACACGCTGGCCCATAAAAATTAAGAAATTACGATGTAAACAAAGTTGACCATTAAATTAGTTTACAGATGTAGCGTGTTGCATGCAAACATTGTGCAAGGGAATGTTGGAAAACGTCTAAAATAAAACGGTAGACGATTTATTTAGCCTAATAAAGTTTCGAAGGAACAACAAAAGTTGAAATGTTTTGCTTTGAATCGTAATATTTGTTTTTATTTATTAGTGGTTATTATGACAATGTTACTTTTGATGTAACTTTTTTATTGTAAGGTTGTTTTTTTTTTTATAATTATAAACTAGTGCATGACTGCAATAATGCAATCGTTGATGGTAAAGCGCACTAGTTTATTAAGCCTATTCAATTAAAAAACTTAGGTGTAGGAAGGATAACGGCAGTTGAGCGAGGTGATGCAATGTTAAACCCAAGACCAACACGACCAACGATGTTGCGCCAGAGGGAGATTGATCTGGAGACTCTCCACGACCAAATTCTCGACACAACAACATTTGGTGCATGGTACCCGGCACACATCGCAACACAACTGCTCAGACCCATCCCCCGTACGGTTTCACCAGACATCATGCCGGGACACGACGAATCGCTTGGTGGCAAGGCCTTGTCTGGTGGGTGGTAACTTCTGCCGGCAGCCGATGTTATGGCCTACCACCGAGTAGTTATCGTGCACTTTTATCATCCTCTCCCATAACTTCGAAAGTTAAAAGAAAAATAATTTCGTTTTTAGTTTTTTAAATATTCAACATTACTGTTTGCACTAAAACCTAAATAAAATGTCTAACGAACTGTTAAAATAAATTCATCAAATTCCTCAGCGCTAATGTTCTCTTCAATGCTACGCATTTTCCTATGCTACGCCTTTTCAGAGTTACCGTTTCTAGTGTGCTACGCCATTCAACGGCTACGCCTTTCTTTGTACTACGAGATAACTTTCTTCGTTGCTACGCCGTAGACACGTCCCTAGAGAAACACAACAACACTTTCAGCTCTAACTTACAAAACCGTTTCCACTGTCCATTATCAGTTCAATATCTGTAAAGCGTAGCACTAAAACACTTTATTAATACACAATACAATTTCGATGCCACAAACACGTCTGCAGTATAAAATTACAGAGAACTGCGGGGCAATATCGCATCGTTTACAAGTCGTTCCCACAAGGTATTCCGATGCAGTATTATAAGAGTGGTAATACCGTTTCTAGTATCTGAATGAAAGGGAATAATAATCTACAATATTCTAGTCTCTGGTTTTGAGCTAAATTGAAGTTATTAGTTATATTTAGTTTGCATTGATTCGTTAATTAACATGAAATATGATTTGACGTGGTGTCGTGGTTCTATTCCAGGTCAGGCAAGTACCAATGTAACTTTTCTAAAGTTATATGTACTTTCTAAGTATATCTTGAACACCTATGACTGAAGGTGAAGGAAAATATCTTGAGGAAACCTGGACTTTAAGTCTGAAATCGCCAACCCGCATTGAGCAAGCGTGGTGATTACGCTCAATCCTTCTCTGTATGTGAGAGGACCTGTGCCCAGCAGTGGGCCAATAAAAAAGGTTGATAATGGTGATTTGACGACAACTTATTAAGAACAAATTGTTGAATAATGTCTTGTGTTAAGGTGCAGGACATTAACAATATTTACTAGTTGCGGCCCGCGGTTTCCCTCGCTTAAGTTTCGATGTCGTGGGAATAATCGGATAAAAACTATTCTATATGTTAGTCTTCTAAAATATAACATCTCTGTGCCAAATTTCATCCAAAACCGTTCAGTATTTTTTGCGTGAAAGAGTAACAATCGTATGTATATCCAAACTTTCACGGTCAATAATATTAAGTAGAGTTATTAATAATATTAAGTAGAGTTATTAATAAAATTAAGTAGAGTTATTAATAATACTAAGTAGAGTTATTAATAATATTAAGTATCAAATGAAATCAAATCAAAGCATTTATTTTAAATAAACCAGTTACAGGCACTTTTGAATTGTCAGAAGGTCGGTCAGTCAGTAAGATGAAGCTAGTCGCCCATTCCAAAGAGTAGGTACCTATGGAGAAGAACGGGCAAGAAACTCCATGGACACTCTTTTAAATTATCAAGCTATTGATACAAATATTTGATTACATCATTCATTTTGAAACCAATCGTGTGAGAACGATGCAGAAATATATTGTACGCTAAGAGCGTCCATTATGGAAAACACACAAAAAAAAACAACAACAAAAAAAGACTAACCCAACAAATAGATGCTTTACAGCAAGTACATTGTGCTCACACGTGTGCCAGAGAGTAGAGAGAGATGATTTATTATATTGACAAAGTAGAGTTATTAATAATATTAAGTATGGTTATTGTCACAATGAACAGTAATGTAACATTACGACTGCATTCTTGGAAAGGTTGCGCAGAGATTGAGGTACCTTTCACACACATCACATGAGTCTGACTGTTTGTGTATTTGGGTTTAAGTGTTTGTAAATGTACCCAAGATGTAGGAGAAATACCTACAGTGCGGCAACGTTTTTATAAAAAAAAAAAACTAGTAGTAGTTAGGTAGCTAAACTATATTCTTAAAAAATGTATTCTTTTAAACTTGTTCCTTCGCCTTTGTGTCAATGTTCTACATCGAACTGTGAATTTGTACAGTCCGCACATCACACCTTGTGAGAGTGTATTTTTTGGCAGAATGAACGCAATATTATGTTGGATAGTGTACAAGTTACATCCGGAGTCGTTTATTATACGGACCTTGTAGAAACTAGAACCAATTTCCGTGTGTTCAGGCGCTTTTGCCATACCTATTATTGGAATCAATTGTAACAGCACATATCTACTTAGGATCCATTAACTTAATCAAATTTTATTCCGTGGTGCTTGGCAATCTGGGCTTCTCCCAGTTGCAATAATGTCCCTTTGTACCGATTGGCCTAGTTCTGTTCTGTCTCCTGCTTGTTATGGAGGGAAGTGGAAAAAATATCTTTTTTCTTACTCCTCCGCTATTCTTTTCTGATTAATTTCGTTGCGGGACCCAAGACAGTTGAATCGTTTCTCCGGGACTCGTCGAGCTTCATTGCTCGGCGTTTTTCTGGCGGTCTCCACTGTTGATTCTGGCTTTCAGGAGTTGCAGTGGGTGGGAAAAAGTGTGGCGGGTTTTGTCCCATTAATAAGATAAGGTAGCTAAACTAGTTAGTTATTTGAACATTTTATTTTAACCCCATAAGAGTCGATTTCTATAGATACATTATTATATTATATTAGATTGATATTAATCAGTCCTATTAGTCGCAACGTGATATTACTTTAATTAATTAAATATCTGCCCTAATAAACAGTAGACTTTCTCGGTCGAATGAATTACAGCCAAAAATGAAAATAAGGAAAGTTAAAGTATTTACTGTTACTCGTATAGGAAGATCAAAAAACTAAGTAGAATTCGGAAAGATTTCTTATTATTAAATACTAGCGGCCGCCAGCGACTTCGTTCTGATGGAGTTAGTTATTCTCCGCTCCTATTGGTCGCAGCGTGATGTTATACAATCTAAAGCCTTTCTGGATTAATGGGCTATCTAACGCAAAAATATTTTTTTCAAATCGAACCAACAAAACAAACAAACAAACTCTTCAATTTTATAGATTAGTATAGAATATAGATAAATAAAATATTTAACCTGTTATATTTATTATTCAGCAAATAATAATATTCACCTTATGACTGGCAGAGAATGCTTTCTTAAAAAAAAATCTGTGTCATCACACTGTTTAGTTGTAATATGACCTTCATCATCATCAACCTTTTATCGTCCCACTGCTGGGCACAGGTCTCCTCTCGGAGAAGGATTGAGCGTAATCACCACGCTTGCTCAATGCGGATTGGCGATTTCTGACTTAAAGTCCAGGTTTCCTCAGGATGTTTTCCTTCACCTTCAGTCATTGGTGTCCAAGATATACTTAGAAAGTACATATAACTTTAGAAAAGTTACATTGGTACTTGCTTGATCTGGAATCGAACCCGCGCACTCATACTTGAGAGGCTGATGTTTTAACCACTAGGCCACCACGACTTGTAACGATTTAATATGACTTTACTATTAGGAAAAAGCATTTTGTAGCGTAAGTTCTATAGTAGTCAAACGAAATAGTGGACCTATTTAGAATAACGAAACACATTAGTTGTCATCCTTGACCTTAGTATAAATATAATACAAAATGCCGTAGTACTTAACCTTTTCTACAATACACACCTTATCTTTTGTCGTACTCCGTGGCGCAGCGGTCAACACGCCTGTCTGTGACGTGGCGGCCCCGGGTTTGATCCCCGGCCAGGTCATGATGGAAAAAGATCTTTTCCTGATTGGCCTGGGTCTTGGATGTTTATCTATATATGTATCTATTAAAAATATAGTATCGTTGAGTTAGTATCCCGTAACACAAGTCTCGAACTTACTTTGGGGCTAGCTCAATCTGTGTGATTTGTCCGTATTATATATATATATATATATATATATATATATATAGATATCCCTTTGGGCACTTTGTGGCTCAGACGTGCCGTATAGGTAGTAATTTGTTGATCCATTTTCACTTGTTGATCCGGGGGCCTTTTGTTGATCCGATGCCATCTGACCATAAATATGTGGCTCCGTTCGGAGCCACATGTGTCACGTTCAATAATAATAAGTAATAACAATAATTAAGGGCTGTTTTATACAAATCCACCTTTTTGGCGTCTGGGCAGTTGTTGATCCAATTCAAATGGGCCAATCAGGGCGCAGCATTTGCCAAGGGCGCGAAGCGATTGGTTAAGCAGCCGTTTTGTTTTTTATGTATGTTCACTTTATTAATCTTAGATATTAATCTCAGACACCTGGACCGATTTGCTAAATTCTTTTTTTGTTTGAAAAGGTAAACTTTCTAAATGGTCCCTTAGTCAAGATCTGATGATGAAAGACTAGAGAAATCAAGAGGAACTTCCAAAAATCGTAGGGGCGACTAGTGCATTTCTAAGTATCTTCATTAAGTATTTCAAAGAACTATAATTTGATAAAGGTCTGATGTAGCTGATGATGGAGCCGGGAGACAGTCGAAGGAATTCCTCAACGATTGATAGCAGTTACCTTGAGTTTGTGCTTGATTAATTTGTATTAATTAGTACTTTACACCAAGATGAGTTGTGACTGTCATTAAGGCTCTGATGATGAAAACAAAGGCCAGTTCCAGAAACTCCTCAAGGTTTACAGTAGCTACTTTGTTTTTGGACTTAATTCCAATACCCATATAGCACATACAATCCGAGATTCCAGTGTCCTGTCCCCTCCCACTCTCCCCTCATGTTGTGACCCCAGGTGGAGAGGATCCTCCCAACACTTAGACAACACCCCCCTCACTTACCCCTCCCCCCTCCCCTAGACTCAACCTAGCCTCCCACCCCTCTCCTCTACACTCACTTACCCCCCCCCCACTTGCTCCTCAGGCCACCTCACCCCCCCGCGGCCTATCTCGGGATCCGGAGGTCCTAGACTAGCCGAGTTTGGGCTCTTCGGAATCGGGAGGAAGAGCCCAACATTCTGGCCCCGGGGGATTCCGCATCCCGTACTATATTTACCCACCTCGAAGTCCTTCCCCATATCCCTACCTAAAATCCCGGATATCTCGGAAACGGCTGGGAATTTCAAAATTCTGACAAAATTCCCCCCACCCCCCTTACTAGCCCCCCCCGCAGCCGTAACCTTCCCCATTTTGACCCCATAGTACCTGACCCCCCAATACCCATATAGCACATACATTCCGAGATTCCAGTGTCCTGTCCCCTCCCACTCTCCCCTCATGTTGTGACCCCAGGTGGACAGGATCCTCCCAACACTAAGACAACCCCCCCTCACCTACCTCTCCCCCCTCCCTCTAATCTCAACCTAGCCTCCCCACCCCTCTCCTCTACACTCCCTTACTCCCCCTCCCCACTTGCTCTCCAGGCCACCTCACCCCCCGCGGCCTATCTCGGGATCCGGAGGTCCTAGACTAGCCGAGTTTGGGCGTATTATATTGAAGTAAAACTTCTTCGCCATCTTTTCTAAGAAATTTCACTTCTTACGTGTGTACACTAGTACACGCACACATTTTTTTTTTGTTTCTAAAAACGAATATACTAATACCAAAGACATACCCGACTTCGGAAATTAGTTATTTTTACGTTGTAGTGTTTTCTGGAAGACGGTTGTTTTTTTTTACACTTTTGTGTTATGAAAAGTACTGTGCAGCTGCATCCGGTCAGAATGAACGCTGATACTAATATAGTTGGGAAAAGGCCTGTAAACAAACGACGTAATTTTGAATAATGTTATTTTTACCCGTAATTTTGGTTTAAAAACGAAACCACTGAACCGATTTCTATAAAATTCCTACGAGGTCAAAATGAATGTATGAACAATGCTAGACATGACGCGATTACGCAATTTAAATTCAGTTTCTTGATTATAATTGATTGTTGCTTAAGCATGACATGCAGGTACTGGTTCTTCAGTGATAAACTTCAATGCTGTAAGTTTTTTAGGAGTTTCCTCGACTCCTGTTGGTCTTCATCATCAGATTTACGGACACGACCGACAGACCTTCATTTTAACCCACATAGGTGCAAAGTTCTAATCAATACAAATTAATCAAGCACAAACGCAAGGTGGCTGCAGGGGATCGTTGAGAAGTTCCCTCGTCTGTCTATGTTCTTCATCATCAAATCTACTGCAGATTTTCATAGTAATCCATATGGGTGAAAATCGCTCATCAATATACATTAATTAAATTCAAACACAAGGGAACTACTGTAAACCGTTGAGGAGTTCCCTGAAGTGGCCTTTGTATTTATCATCAGAGCCCTAATGACAATTAAAACCGATCTAAGTGTAAAGTTATTATTAATACAAATTAATCAAGCTCAAATACAAGGTAGCTGCTATGAATTCCCGAGGAGTTCCCTCAACTGTCTTCCGGCTTCATATCTACTCCAACATCAGATCTACTCCAGATCATTAGTAAATTGTAGTGCTTTAAAATACTTAATGAAAATATTTAAAAATGTACCTAGAAATGATTCTCTTAGAGAAAAATTCAGAGAGGTGAACATTCTGACTGTAGCTTCGCAATACATATTTGAAAATTTTATGTATGTACATAAAAATATATCTAATTTTAAGAAAATAAGCGAAGTTCATAATATAAATACCAGGAACAAACACAATCTTGCTGTACATCACACTCGTCTCCACAGAGTAGGCAACTCGTTCATGGGTCAATGTATACACTTTTACAACAAGCTTCCCATGGACATTCGAAACTTACCCATTAAACGATATAAAACCTATATAAAGGCGAAACTTTGCAAAAAGGGGTATTATAAAATCTCAGATTATTTAGAGGATAGAGAGGCTTGGGACTGAGCTGCTCGCTCTGTTAAGCATTGTTATTAAGCAATATGCGTAATTATAACGTAAATTATTGTAAACATTTTCATTTTTAATGTCTGGACTTTAAAAAAGACGATGATCCCTGAGTTTGTTTCGGCTATTTCTTCTCAGAGGTAGTCAGTTAGGAAATGCCGGCTTCATCTAGTTTAAAAAAAAAAAAAAAAAGAAAAAAAAAAAAAAAAAAACATGACGTGTAAAAGTGATCGGTGATCCTGCTTGCTTGATAAACGATTTCATTTCATTTCATTTCAATGTACAAGTTGCCTCTAAAAATTTTGAAAGTTTCCTTGCTTTCTCTAGTCTTTCATCATCAGAGCATGGTGACTATGGGACCACCCTTTTAAATAAAAAAGAATTTTGCAAACGGATCCAGGCTTCTTACAGTAATCGGTGAACATACATAAAAAAAAAGGTTGCGACTAATTGAGAACTTCCTACTTTTTTGAAGTCGGTTAAAAACTTAAATTGCCAAAAGAAAATAATTTTTCTGTTGACAATTTAAATTTTATAGGATTTTGACATTGATTACTAACTTTTTCCAATATAAGTTCATTCCCGGTATTAGAAAAAATGCCTGGGGTCGAATCCTCTCGTCTCAATGCCCGCGCTGCTGCCGATGATAATAGTATCATACTAAGCAATATACGTTCAAATCACGCAGGCTCTTACTTACTACTTTTCTCAAACAATCCGAGGAAATAAAAAACATAATTTTATTTTTTAAGTTCAATGACGAATAATGAACAATAATTATTTTTCCCACGCTATGGCGCTATTATAATGTTCCTTTGTTTTTTTTTCAATAAAGCGTCCACTATTTATCATTTCAATATTGTGTCTATTTGCAAGACAGTCCGAAATTTAAATAAAACCTTTTATTAGTTACCTCCTTGGTGTACCTAGAAATGTACAAGTTGCCTCCATGATTCGAATTTAGTTTTTTTTTCGAAAGAAATTCAAACTAGGACGCTGGAACGAAACGCAAACTACCTAATTCGAAATTACGGCCGCTTAAATTTACATTCCATGTGTCTAATGCGTTCCTGTACCTTTTATTTATTTATTTTATTTTTTATTAAAATTATAAACTAGCGCTTGACCGCAATCCCGCCTGATGGTAAGCAGTGATGCAGTCGTTGATGGTAAAGCGCACTAGTTTATTAAGAGCTTATTCACTCAAGCCTTGAAGACACTAAAATTGTAGTCCGACGGAAACACCGCCGCTGGCAAACTGTTCCAGTCCCTCGATGTACGCGGTATAAAGGAGGAAGCGAAACGCTTCGTCCGTATCGTAATGGTGTTCGCTAAAATATAACGCGACTAAGTGAAATAATTTTTATAATACACGTAGGAATGTAACTATGAGTAGATTGAGAAAACATCTACCAGAATGTCAAACGCACTTCGGCGGATATATGTACTCGTACTTAGATCTTTATTACCTTTATTACTAAGTAGTAAATATGATTTTATGTCCACTAACGTGGGGTTGAGTTTATCTTTCTTAATTTACAAAAATATTATTAATGAGGTACACATGTTTAATTTACACACTACGCTGCGATATCTCAATGTTCTTTATGAATTATTTACTGAATGCACTTTTTACGACATAAATCAGGCACTTTTATTTAGTAAACAACACTATGCATAATTTAAAACTCCAATGAAAAATTAACGTGACACTCGGCTTAACTTTCCCGCCAAAACTCCAGATACGGGTTATGACATCAAGATAACATTGTTTTATTTTGAGTACTAGGCTTTTTAGTAAATTATATTTCTTTGCCTTTTTTTTTTCTTTTTCTTCATTATGTGTTTATTATTGTTTTAGTGTATTATTATTATAATGTGCGTTCTGTTTGGGCGGAATAAAGAATTTTTCTTTCTAGATCAGGAATCATTCAGGATCGGTTTTTTTAGGAATCAATCAGATGATTAATTCCTAAAAAAACAGCTACGGAAACTTCAACCCTTAAAAATTAACATTAAAATTTAATAATAATTTGTATTCGCATACAAATACCAAAGGAGTCTATACAAGCAGTGTCAATTGCATTGAATGTTACAGAGGCCGTCCACACAATATTTTCGGCACAAAACATACAGCGGCGATATCATGTTTAGACCCATTAGATTGTTTTCGATGAATAGAGTTTAAAAACTTAAAATTAATGGTTAATTAGAAATAAAGTATAAAAACCCTAGACATAAAATTCAATCTCTTTAAATATTAATAACCATTCATACTAAAAATAATTACCTATTCAGATCAAAATAAGTATTACGAAGTATGCGTAGCTAAATGGATCAACAAAGTATATGATTTTTGGAATATATTTCGAGCCAAAAAGTCTTCGAGCATTTAAAAAAAATTGACGTTATGGATCCACTAATGCATGAAATGTTAACAAATATATATAGATCTTACAATGTATGGAGCATTGCGAATATAAAATTTCTAGATTAGGTTTAATAAATTCATAATTGATCAACCGTTACGGTATAGGTATCGGATCAAAAGAAGTATTACTGGAAGTGCGAGTATATAAATGGATCAAAACAAGTTATTGATTTTTGAAATATATTCAGATCTAAAATGTCCCAGTGGGTTCAAAAAATTTAGCCGTTACGGATCCACTAATGCATGAAATTGCTGAAAAATTTTTGTCGAGTATATGTCCTAATCGACGAATATATTTGGCCACATCCCTAAATAGAATACGACGTTGCCACTCCCCCCAAGAAATATGCAACTGGAGTAAAGTTATTCCGTGCTAAAGGTGGAGTCTATAATGAACGGCATCGTGGCTGGATCAACTAAGTGCCCAAAGAGGTGTTTATATATATATATATATATATATATATATATATATATATATATATTTATTACAGAAACAACCTTATACACTCCACATACCTACATTTTCTGTCACACATAGTTATGGTTTCACACTATATGTCATCATTACCTTGACCTAGGAGTCATCGGTCTTCATAGACCCCGTCACGATGTGCTGACATCTCTTTGAGACCTTTTATTGTTTCACTGCTGGGCACAGGTCTCCTCTCATACAGAGAATGGTTGAGCGTAATCACCACGCTTGCTCAATGCGGGTTGGCGATTTCAGACTTAAATTCCATTTTTCCTCAAGATGTTTACGTACACTATAATAGGGATGTTTATGGGTAAAAAAAAATTGATTTTATTTAGTCCGTCGTTCAGATTATAAAAAAATATTTGATACGTATATTTTGTTTTATCAAATCATTAAAAACTTACAAATATAACAGGCATGAAAGATCAGGAGTGGTGGCTGATGACGTCACTGCTCGCTAAAAAGTGTAGCGTGCAGTGACGTCACACGAGTTTCCAACGCACTGTGTCGTCTTAATTTTTTGTTTATAGGAAAAAAGAAAAAATACGTGTTTAGTATTTTTTGGAAATCTGACTGACAGACTAATTAGTTTTTTTTTTAAATTAATTACCCTATTTGTGCTGGCTCAATGTCATACACACGACCTAAGTAACACCAAATCTCCGTTCAAAGAGTTCACATTACAATGAAAAGCCACTTTGAGAAAGTATGACAATTTTTCGGTATATTCGCAAACTTATATCAACCGTGTCTCGTTCGAAGCCATAAAAGTAATAAAAGTTATATAGTTTTGTATTCAAATTACATTCGTTTTTCGTTATGATAGTTTTAGTTTTCAAAGCTGCTAGTGTTGATAGCGTATCATGGTTAGGTTAAAAACAGTTTGTTCGATCTACGCTTGAGGTCAAATAGGTTTCTTTGTTAACGATACCTAAATACTGCCAAATCAACATTCACATCATCATCGTTTTAGCCGAAAGACGTCCACTGCTGGAAATAGGCCTGCCCCAAGGTTCTCCACGACGACCGGTCCTGTGCCTCCCGCATCCAGCGGTTTCCCGCGACCTTCACCAAGTCGTCGGTCCACCTTGTCGGGGGCCTACCCACGCTACGTCTTCCGGTGCGTGGTCGCCACTCGAGAATCCGTCGGCCCCATCGGGCATCGATCCTACGAGCAATGTGTCCAGCCCACTGCCACTTTAGTGTTGCAATTCTTCGGGTTATGTCGGTTACTCTCGTTCTTCTGCGGATCTCCTCATTCCTGATGCGATCGCGCAGTGAAACCCCAAGGATAGCCCTCTCCATTGCCCTTTGAGTGACTTTGAGCCTTATTATAAGGCCCATTGTTAGCAACCACGTGTCAATTCTATAAGTCATCACTGGCAACACACACTGGTCGAAGACTTTTGTCTTGAGACACTGCGGTATTTCGGACGAGAAGATTCTACGTAGCTTCCCGAAAGCAGCCCAGCCGAGTTGGATTCGACGATTGACCTCTTTCTCGAAGTTGGACCTTCCTAACTGGATAGTTTGTCCCAGGTACACGTAACTGTCAACAACTTCGAGAACAGAGAACTTTCACATCTGAAGCGAAAACTGTGAAGGAGAATATAGTAAGGGCACCAATATCTCCGAGAACTAAAAAGTCAAAAACATTTGACATTTTCCAACACGCACTTGTCTACATATAAGAGCTGTTTACATATAAGATTGACTCCAGCTATAGGTACTCAATTACACATTATTTCCTGCATTTTCCTTGAGGTGTTAATCTAGAGAATTTTAGTAAGTAAAATTTGTTATCAATTCTCGTAATTCAAGAACGATCACAGTCTGATCTCAGTCTCCGTCTTAAAATCTTCGAATTTCCCTACAGATCTCCCGTATACATACGGATTCAATAAGAAGCTTATGAGCGTCAGAAAAATATCACCTCTCTGGCATGAATGCCGAAATTAACCTTATTAGGACAAACTATTATAGTAAAAATATAATTTTCACTTTTATTTTGTTATTCGTATTATGTATCTCACGAGCTATGTCGAAATAATCGTGAAGATAATGCTTCTTTCCTTGGTTAAAAGTAGCTAGTTTAATCACAAAACTAATAACGAAACACAATATTATTTACGGAGTAAATGTCCAGCGAGCAAAACAAAGACCAAGAGCAACTTTAATGCAGTACCCACACATACGCAAACATGTTATGACCACCCGACGTTATTCCACAACACGTTCGAAGTTCATCACGACTGGGACCGAGGACCAATGCAATTTTGATGGAATAATTTCATTTGTTTCGGGGTATTGGGAATTAAAGAAATGGGATTGAGATGTAACAGTGGTAATTTGGTTCTGTCGCTCAGCTACGACGGCATGCTGATTGTGTATATTTCGTTATTTTGCAAGGGAAATTTTTGGAAAGCCACATAGTGAAATCTGGACATGATAATCCAGAATGTTTATTCCGTTTGTATTTTAAGGATTCATACGTGTTTTCGATTACATTATTAGCATAATCAGGGGCTATAATATTTTCACAACTAGAATACACACAGCGGATCTGTTCTGTAAAAATCTCATCATAAAAAGTTGGGCGAAGTAAGGTGTAAACATTGTCAATTACATAGCATTAGTTGGAATGACAGCTCATCATCATCAACATCAACCTTTTTATCGTCCCACTGCTGGGCTCAGGTCTCCTCTCATACAGAGAAGGATTGAGCGTAATCACCACGCTTGCTCAATGCGGGTTGGCGATTTCAGACTTAAAGTCCAGGTTTCCTCAAGATGTTTTCTTTCACCTTCAGTCATTGGTGTCCAAGATATACTTAGAAAGTACATATAACTTTAGAAAAGTTACATAGGTACTTGCCTGACCTGGAATCGAACCGTCGCACTCATACTTTAGAGGCTGGTGTTTTAACCACACCACGACTTCACAGCTCACTCCACGTTTACTTCACCTAAGTACTTCTTCTTCTTCTCAGACTATAGAGGTCCACTGCTGGAAAAAAGGCCCCCCTCGGGCTTTCATACCATTGGGGGGCTTTGCCATAATCTCTAATCACTTGGCAGGCGGGTTGGGGATTGCAGTAATTTGATATTCCACGAGAGAAACGCTGCTGCCCGCTTCCCTGGTGTGAGTTCCCTTAGTCAACTCTTACGACACCCACGGGTTGGCTGGCTACGGAATCGCACAAATAACAGAGAGGACTCAAAGGTATACATAATATGTCACCTTAAGACTTCAAAAGTTGTAATCTAGAATAAAATATGTCAAATATCTTCATTTCCAAATTCACAATTCAAATTTCAAATATGAGCATACTATTTATTGGTTTGTACCAGTAGTATGTCCACGTTTGAGCTATGACTACGACTAGATGACTAGCACAAAGGAATACACAGGGTTGTCCCTGTCTAATCCTTCGTGGAAAGTTTTCTCGGTAGAAGGCCATAACATCAGCTGCCGGCAGGAGTTACCACCCACCAGACAAAGTCTTGCCGCCAAGCGATTCGTCGCGTTCCGGCATGATGTCTGGTGAAGCCGTTCGGAGGACGGATCTGAGCAGTTGTGTTGCGTTGTGTACCGGGTATGATGCGCCAAATGTTGTTGTGTCGGGAGTTTGGTCGTGGAAGATCTCCAGATCAATCTCCCTGTGACGCAGCATCGTTGGTCGTGTTGTTGAGTTTAACATTGCATCACTTCGCTCAACTGCCGTCTTCCTTCCAATTCACTAAGTTTTTTTAGTGAATAGGCTAAATAAACTAGCGCGCTTTACCATCACCGATTGCATCACTGCTTACCATCAGGCGGGATTGCGGTCAAGCACTAGTTTATAATTGTTAAAAAAAATTAGCATTTTATGTCATCAACACACGTTTTACACAGGTTTAAAACTAAACCAAGTAATCCAACCTTCACATACCACCACTTCACCTTTATATTAAACCTTTTAATGCCTTCATTACGACAGCCTCTGTGAGGAAGACTGCAGCCATTACACAAAATGGCGCATAATGAACAACTTAACCTGTCAAAGGGCGAGAGAATATCCAATTACAAAATGGCAAATGCCGCTTGAAGGTGTTTCAAGATTGTTTAAGAGAAATAGTTATATGAGGAACTTTATAAAAAGATAAAGCACTAGAAAGCGGTTGTCGGACGTTTTGGGGCACTGTCTTAAGTAATTTAGATGTTCGAAAAGTGCTAATGGTTAACTTAATTTGACTTAAAATGACTTTGGACTTTGAGACAATTTCGTGTGTAGTGAAGGAAATGCATGTCTTCATCTTTCTCGCTTGGGTAACAATTTTGATCGAATGAAATTAATGTTTGTATGTTGTTTTCATATAAATATAATATGTTATGTCATTATTATGCTTAACTAGTATGATAATTTAACGTACATATTTATTGTATACTCTATGTAAATAGTACACTGTAGATTACCTACACTATTTCTCTCTCCTTCCCCTTAGTATTCCATCCAAAGGTTGTCTGTAAAAGATCGCTCTTAGCGATAAGACCGCCCATTATGTCACCCTTTGTAAAATATTTATAAGTATGTTCTGTAATCTATATGGTGTACATAATAAAGAGTATTCTATTCTATTCTATTCTATGCTTATTTTACATTAAATTAAAATATTGTAAAAAAAAAGGAAAGTTAATTGGAGTAGAATTGTGACAATCAATATTGCCGTCAGGGTCTTCATAAGTTATTTTGATTTTCCCCTATTTTAGCGTTATTTTGATGAAAAAATACTTATATTCTGTATTTTAGGATAAATGCTCGAGCATTTATCCTAAAATACAGAATATAACTATGACTTACACACCTTTATAACGTAACACACTACTATCATCAACTTGCTTCATTTTGAAGCATATTGCTAATACATTGCTCCATACGTTCAAAAAATGTATCTGTTTAACAAGGCAAATAATGCAATGGATGTTGTTTAACTGTTAAAATGAAATCCATTGGTACTGATAGTGTGTTAGGCAATTGCTCTGCAACTTTTAAAAGTAAGACGTCGATGGCTTTTCAGTCCAGTTATATGGCGCCGATTCCCTTGTTAATAAACTAAATTAAATTTATGTTAAGTGCATCATTTCCTTTCTATTTCATTAAGAAAATGACAGAAGAAAAAATGTCAGTTTAGACCTGTCAAATTAATGCGCTCCTCACGTAAACTGGCGTATTTTTAGTCGCCATGTTTATAATCGCGTCCAAACTGTCTATGGAGTATCTTAATATTTGAAAGGATTAAACTAAAATGTATGTCGTGGTGGCCTAGTGGTTAAAACACCAGCCTCTCAAGTATAAGTGCGCGGATTTGATTCCAGGTCAGGCAAGTACCAATGTGACTTTTCTAAAGTTATATGTACTTTCTAAGTATATCTGGGACACCAATGACTGATGGTGAAGGAAAACATCTTGAGGAAACCTGGACTTTAAGTCTGAAATCGCCAACCTGCATTGAGCAAGCTCGTGTTCCAGTATGATGTCTGGTAAAGCAGTACGGAGGACGGGTCTGAGCAGTTGTGTTGCGATGTGTGCCGGGTACGATGCGCCTAATGTTGTTGTGTTGGGAGTTTGGTCGTGGAGGGTCTTCAGATCAATCTCCCTTTGGCGCAGCATCGTTGGTCGTGTTGTTGGATTACGCTCAATCCTTCTCTGTATGAGAGGAGACCTGTGCCCAGCAGTGGGACGATAAAAAAAGGTTGGTGATGATGAAACTAAAATGTTATCTTCTATCCTTTTCTTAACGAAATGTAAAGATAAAGATGCACTTAACTTAAAATTAGTTTGGTGTGTGCACAAGAGAATCGCTCTTGTTCACACACCAAACTAATTTGATAATTAGGTCTCCCAAAATGATAATGCGCATAGAAATCTTCGTCACTGTTCGGCAACGATCGTATTCCACGAACGTTCGGAAGAAGATATGTATATAGAGTGGTGCACTGAATACAGTTTGTTCAGAATAAGCAACTGAATGAAATCAAGGTATATATAATCGCCACATCGAGTCTGAAACCGCCCACCCGAATTGAACAAGCGTGGTGATTACGCGCAATCCTTCCCTGTATGAGAGGAGACCTGTGCCCAGTAGTGGGACGATAAAAAGGTTGTTGATGATGAAGATGAAGCAACTATATTTTTTCCTAAATAAATTTTTTTCTCGGTGTTAGGCCACAACATCGGCCGCCGGCGTAGTAACCACCCACCAGACAAAGTCATGCCGCCAAGCGATTCGTCGTGTTCCGGCATGATGTCTGGTGAAGCCGTACGGAGGACGGGTCTGAGCAGTTGTGTTGCGATGTGTGCCGGGCTCGATGCGGCAAATGTTGTTGTGTCGGGAGTTTGGTCGTGGAGGGTAGCGGGATCCGAAGCACGGTGCTCCGCTGGCCGACCGCAGGTAGTTGGGGGCCCAAGTAGTGTGCCAGCCACACACGAAAGGCTGCCCCGCCAACTGCGAAAAATCCCAGGGTGGCCCCATCGTGCCGGTTGGCGACCGGACGAGAGGACCCGATGGCGATCCCTGGGGGGGTTCGGGCGTCTCCGCAGTCTCCAGATCAATCTCCCACTGGCGCAGCATCGTTGGTAGTGTTGTTGGGTTTATCATTGCATCACCTCGCTCAACTGCCGTCTTCCTTCCTATTCACTCAGTTTATCAAAATGAAAAGTTTTAAAAAGAAAAGTAGGTGTGCACAGCGGGCGCACGTCCTCTCATTTAAAGTGCACCTCTCAAACATTCGAGGTCTGCACTCCAATATCGATGCAGTCCATCACCACCTTGAGACTGAAAAGCCCCACCTACTTTTTTTGACGGAGACCCAGATCAGATGTCCGTCTGATGCGGCATACCTCAACTACCCGGGATACTCTTTGGAGCATCATTTCCTGCAGCGTGCCGGGGTCTGTGTGTATGTCCGCAATGACATCTGTTGCCGGCGTCTCCGTCACCTCGAAGACTCTCATCTATCGTCCTTATGGCTGTTGGTTGACACTGGTGTGGACAAAATTGTCTACACTTGTGTCTACCGATCGCACAGCGGTGACCAGGAGACAACTCGACTATTTGACCACCTCAGTGTGGCTGCTGACAATGCACTGCATTGGTACCCTGACGCACAGTTCGTCGCTCTGGGGGACTTTAATGCCTGCCATCAAGACTGGCTTTTCCCATACCAGAGGACCGACCACGCTGGGAGAGAAGCGCGAAACTTTGCGCTATCAATGGGCCTTTCCCAGCTGGTGGAAGAAGCGACTAGGGTGCCTGATGTGGCTGGTCATACCGCCAATTGTCTGGACCTTCTGCTGACCACTGATCCGGACAGATGTGTTGTTACAGTTTCCTCACCGTTAGGAACTTCAGACCACTGTCTGGTGAAGTCTGTGACGTCCTTCTCCCCACCTGATTGCGACTCGCGTGGTGAGCGGCGAATATGGCGTTACAAGTCAGCAGATTGGGATGAGATGCGCCACTTCTTTGCATCTTATCCTTGGCAGCAGATCTGCTCCTCTTCTAGCAATCTATCGAGTTGTGCGGACGCTATAACCGACGTGGTGCGTCAAGCTATGGAGTATTTTATCCCCTTCAGTGACGTGCCCGTCGGTGGCTCGGCTCGCCCATGGTTTAACGCCGACTGTGTTCAAGCTGAACAGCGTAAGCACACGGCATTCCTCACCTGGGTTGACGCTCGTGACCGCGGAGCTCTGGATCTAAGCTCAAAGAAGAGAGCCTTTAACCGTGCTGCCAAGTCCTACAAAAAGGCGCTTAAGAAGGCTCGCTTCGACCGCATTACTAACATTGGTAACAAGCTCTCTGCGCACCCTTCCGGTAGCAGATCTTTCTGGTCCCTAGCCAATTCGGTCGAGGCGAACTTCTGTCGGCCCACACTGCCTCCGCTGGTTAGGCCTGATGGAGCACTGGCCCATACGGCGAGAGAGAAAGCAGGTCTCTTTGCATCTCTCTTTGCCCATAGTTCGCGTCTTGACACTGGCAATGCTACTCCACCTAATTTACCTCATTGCGGAACTTCAATGCCGGAGGTTCGCATTAGAAACAAGGAGGTTCTGAGAGTATTGTGTCGTCTGGACGTGAATAAGGCTAGTGGTCCAGACGGTATACCAGCGATTGTTCTTAAGGCTTGTGCGCCCGAGTTGTCTCCTGTATTGACGCGCCTGTATCGCCTCTCATTTAGGACTGGTATAGTGCCCAAGTCCTGGAAGCTTGCCAACGTGCAGCCCGTGCCCAAAAAGGGTAGTCGTGCCGATCCTACCAACTATCGGCCGATTTCAATAACCTCCATACTCTGCAAGATTATGGAGCGTGTATTGAACTCGCGCCTCTTGGCATACCTGGAAGGTAACGATCTCCTCAGTGACCGACAGTACGGTTTTCGACGCAATCGGTCCACTGGGGACCTACTAGTGTATGCCACTCACTTGTGGGGCGAGGCCCTCGAGAAAAATGGGGAAGCGATTGCCGTCTCCCTTGATGTCTCGAAGGCCTTCGACCGGGTATGGCACGCTGGCCTTTTGAGTAAGCTTCCAGCGTACGGCATTTCCGCTGGCCTGACTGGCTGGGTAAAAGACTTCCTGACTGAACGGTCCCTCCGAGTTGTTGTCGACGGATGTTCATCTGAGCCCATGTCGACCAATGCCGGTGTTCCTCAGGGGTCTGTTCTCTCTGCAACTCTGTTCCTGCTGCATATTAATGATCTGCTGATGCCCGGTATCTATGGGTATGCAGATGACAGCACAGTTGTGGAGAGATACCTGCCGGAAGCTCGGGCTAGTAAGGAAACAATCCGGTCCGAAAGAGAGGCCATGGTAGAGCGTGTGAGTGCTGCACTGCAGGCAGTTTCCGAATGGGGCAATGCCAATCTTGTAGCATTCAATGCCGCCAAAACACAGGCGTGTCTTTTCACCGCCAAAAGGAGCCCGTTCACCCTGGCTCCTACTTTTCAGAATGTATCCTTGGAGTGTACCGACCGCCTTCAGCTTTTGGGAGTTGAGATTTCCTCGAGCCTTAACTTTGGGCGGTTCATTGAGTCCAAGGCCAGGGTGGCTGCCAGAAAACTAGGCGTCATCGCGAAGGTCCGGCGGTACTTCACACCTGGGCAGCTTCTAATTTTATACAAAGCACAGGTCCGTTCGTGTGTGGAGTACTGCAGCCACATTTGGGCTGGTGCTGCGAAATGTCACCTTGCCACTTTGGATTCGGTGGAGAGGCGTGCGAAGAGGCTGATTGGCGACCCAGACTTAACTCGAAACGGTCTCCAAAGCCTGGAGCACAGGCGTAGAGTGGCCAGCCTTTCGGTCTTCTATAGGATGCATTCTGGTGAGTGTGCAAGGGAATTGCATGATTTAATTCCCCCATCTCCGTTCCATCATCGGACGACCCGTCGTACGGCGAGTTTCCACCCTTACGTTGTTGACACCACTGCGATCCGGACGAAGCGTTTTGCTTCCTCCTTTATACCGCGTACATCGAGGGACTGGAACAATTTGCCGGCGTCGGTGTTTCCGTCACATTACGATTTGAGTGTCTTCAAGGCTAGAGTGAATAGGCTCTTAATAAACTAGCGCGCTTTACCATCAACGATCGCGTCACTGCTTACCATCAGGCGGGATTGCGGTCAAGCGCTGGTTTATAATTTATAAAAAAAAAAAAAAAAAAAAATTAGAAATTGTTGCAGAGAGATTACCGAGCGGTTACGATAGATCATAGTACTTGCGGGCGCGTCACAGCTGACGCCAGATGTCAACGCACCGCGCTCATCCGCCCGATCGGAGCTTTTTGTTGGGACAACCGTGTAGAATAGCAAACTCATAACTTTGTGGTTTTTTATTATATCTTTTTGACATTTAGTACATATGTAGATTCTTTACTAAAAAATACTGGACATGTATTTCGGGTATCGCATAAACAAAAAATGATGTTGTATATGTTACCGGCCAAACCCGATTTCAGGATAAACTAGTTTTGCCTGGACTAAACTAGTTCTTCCTATACGCGATAGGATAAACTAAATTAGGCCAGTCCAAACTAATTCATCCTAAGCCCGATAGGATAGACCAGTTTAGGCCAAATTAGTTGATCCTGATATAAATACGAATACGCACACTCGAGGATAAACTGGTATGGCCTAGTCTAAACATTATAGAAGTTATATCTAGAAAGTGAAAAGAAATAGATAAGCTTAATTAAATAAAATCATTTGTAAAAAAAGCATTTTTATTAAACTGCAATGATTCGTTGTTAAAACTAATGGATATATACACTTTCAATGAGTTTATTTATAGTAAAATACAATGGAATTCATTATGTCGCATGCTCAAGCATGAATAAATCATAACATCATACAACAATACGTAGGTCCTAGGTCTACCCTAGCTTCATTTATTATAATGTGGATTGTAAATATACAAGATTTGAATAAACCTAGACCGGACGCGTTGCTACTTAACATTCCAATTCCGAACCATCATTGCCTATAATACATATGTATGTAAAAGTATAATAAAAATATTTTAGTTTTAGTTTTTTAGCGGCTACAGAGGCGCCACCGCGGCGCCCCCATCTTTCGCCTTACACAGGTTCTCACTGGACACGGCTGTTTCGAGAGGTTCCCATTCCAGATAGAATAGAATACTCTTTATTATGTACACCACATAGATTACAGAACATAAATATAAAGATTTTACAAAGGGTGACACAATGGGCGGTCTTATCGCTAAGAGCGATCTTTTCTTTGATACAGGCGGGAGGAAACGCCAGGGTGTCACTACTGTAGGGATCGCCCACACAACAAGTCTTCCCAGTTTAGACGGAGCACTGCCTTGTCGTGGACCTCGTAAATGTATTTATTTTTTAAGTTTTTATAAATGTATAATTTGATATGATGTTGACTGTGTGATAAACTATTAATTATTACTACATATTACAAAACAAAGTCACTTTCTCTTTCCCTATGTCCCTTTATATGATTAAATCTTTAAAACTACGCAACGGATTTTGATGTGACTTTTTAATAGATAAATGATTAAAGAGGAAGGTTTATATGTATAATAACATCCATTAAATTGTGGAGAAATACTATTATTTTTGAGGTTTCTAATGTGATGTCGTAAATAATTACATTTTTTCCGCGTTTGCAGTGAAACGCAGGCTGAACCCTACGAGAATTATCAAAATAATGTACTAAATATTATACACATTGAAAAGGTCTACAAAGAAGTCCGCGATGCTATATGTCTATCTCTTATGGATATCCCACAATAACATTTTAATTGTCATTTATTTTTTACAACAAATACCGGCTAAATTTCCACCCAATACAGCATTAATCCATATAGATTTGTATCGCCCACGTTTTCAGCATCTGATTTAAATGAATATTTTCGAAGTAATTACAGATTTAAAAATTGCGGGGCGTCGCGTTTCCGGCGGCACACACTGGTGAAATTCGCTCAAAAATTGGCCAAAATTACGTCAAGCGTGTTATGCCCACATATTGCTGTAATCTGCCTAAAATAATAGATTGAAGGTGTTTTAAAAAGCAAAACTATTAAATGTATTTTTCATTGATGTATTTAATGTTAATAATACTAGTTAAAAATGAGACAAATAACAAAAAAAAAAAAAAAAGAATTACGATATAGAACTTATTTCTGGTTCTTTTATAAGATTTATTACATCTTGAGGATAGGGTTCAACTTGTCTTTGTGGTAGCTTTCTGAGACTTGTGATGTGAGGATCTGATGAAATTAATAGTTGGTGAAACAAATCTTCCATAGTCTGTTTCCTGGAAAATTTCCGTGTGAAACCTTTACGATATTTTTTAATATCTTTGTTCTTACTTTCTTGAGCCTCTTCAGATAGAAGATCTATTGGAACCACTGCATTCTGTACTATAACATACCCATGGATTAATAATCTGTAAACTGTAGTTGGCATATTATACCATGCATACTATTTCAAAAGACAACATCGGTTTTCAGGCAGTATATTTTAAACATTTCCTCATTCATTGCTAGCCCACTAGACATTGTAATCAAAATAATCCATAGCCTATAAATCAATTGTTTACTTATGCCAGTTATTTCTGCAGATATTTTGTAATTGGAGAAAAATCGTCGAACTGAATTTCCATCATTGGTACTCCCATATCCAGGTTTAGGCTGATCTACCAACATACCCAGTTTTGTTTTAAATTCTTGTTGCACTCTTTTTTTCTCAAATTCTACTAAAGTTTTATTTGCTGTTCCTCTGGCTCGCCACTTACACAGTTTCAGTTTGTACGACAAGTTTAACATACATTCATAGAATTGGATCCAGCAATGGAGTGATGAAAGTCCTAGAAGCAATCGCTGTTCATCTATAGTCATTTATAGTGTGTCTTTTCCCGAAATTTTGTAACTAAGCGTTGAAATTGTATCTCGTGGTTATTAGATTCACCCGTCGAGTAATAACTCAATAATTCTCTTCGACTAATTGGAATGCTATGCTGGGATCTGCCTCAAAAAATATTATGAGTACTTTTTAAATTCGTAAACATTGTCCGCCTTATTCATAAACGCTGCTTAAAGTTAACTAGTGATTAGCGATTCTTTCAACATACATTTTTGACCTTTTAACGTCACTTAACTTAAATCATCTTTTATGAATAAATACGATTAAAGTTAAATAACGTTAAAAGGTCTAAAATGTTTAAAGAATCGTTAATCACTAGTTAACTTTCAGCAGCTTTTATGAATAAGGGGGTGTAAGTTTTGCACTATTTTGTTTAGGTGACGCAGTTAGACGCAGCTAATTTTGGTGTGATATGAAAGCTATAGATCTGTTCTTTCGAAATATTTAAAAGAACCGGGTTGAGTGCGATTGAGTATGAACTTTTTCACTGAGTAAAACAAAAAAAACTGTTAAAAGATAGACTTCTATTCAAACCTACATATCTATTATATCGCAAGTAATGTAAACTGTTTAGTAAAACAGAAATAATAAACTAACCTGAAGGTATAGAATCCATTATGTTCTACACCAAATATCAACTAAATAAAATTTAAACGTTGTCATTAAACAAAAGCTCAAAGTTGTAATAAATTACTCAACAAGCAAAACTGTTTAAATTGATTGTTGTGGGTATCTGAATAAAAACTTTCAAAGGTTTAAATGGTCATTAATAGATGGCGCCATATGTCTTGTTCCTAAATTAGGTTACTAATTTTGAATCGGAGTAACTTTGTTTTTATCAATTTTGGCCAAATGGTAATCACGTAAATTTCACCAGTGTGCGGCACCGGCAAGCCAGGGCGGGACGAGAGCAGGAGGTTCCTCAATTCGACCGTATATATGCTTTTTTACGTTGTTCGCGGATAACTAAGTCGTTTATGTACCGATTCTGACATTTATTTTTGGTTGGAAAGAAGATATTTTCAAGGTGGTCCCATGATAAGGACATCGGGATTTGATGATGGAAGACCAGAGAAATCAAGGGGAACTTTCAAAAATCGTAGGGAGCGACTAGTGCATTTCTTAGTATTTTCATTAAGTATTTTAAAGTACTACAATTTAATAAAGGTCTGGAGTAGATCCGATGATTTATCCGGGAGACAGTCGAAGGAACTCCTCAACCGTTCACAGCAGCTACCTTGTGTTTGGACTTGATTAATTTGTATTGATAAGAACTTTACACCTAGATGGGTTGTGACTGTACTCCTTATCGGTTTACAGTAGCTACTTTGTGTTTGGACTTAATTCATTTATATTGTTGAGAACTTTGCACCCATTGGGTTAAAATAATGGTCTGCAGTAAATCTGATGATGAAGACCATGGGCAGTCGAGGTAATTCTTCAAAATTACGGTTAAAAATTAAAGTAAACAAAAATTACGTCGTTTCCCAACTATATTTGCGTCAGTCTCCAGTCTGACCGGTGGAACTGAATACATAGTACTTTTCTTTTTTTTACAAAAAAAAATCAACCATCTTCCAAAAACCACTACAAGGTGAAAAATAACTAATTTCGGAAGTCGGTGTCAAAAACGAATATACAAAAACCAAAGACAGCGACTTCCGAAATTCGTTATTACCTACGAGTATACAACGTTCACAGTTTTTCTCTAGTGTATTTAGTATCAGCATTGCGCCTGTGCGATGCCGGGGTGGGTCGCCAGTATTCTATAAAAAATGTTCAATTCTAATTTTCATTTACATTTAATATCATTTAATAAGTAAAGCATCATCATCATCATTTCAGCCGAAAGACGTCCACTGCTGGACATAGGCCTCCCCCAAGGTTCTCCACGACGACCGGTCCTGCGCCTCCCGCATCCAGCGGTTTCCCGCTACCTTCACCAGGTTTTCGGTCCACCTTGTCGGGGGCCTACCCACGCTACGTCTTCCGGTGCGTGGTCGCAAAGTTTATCCTGAAATCGGGTTTGGCCGGTAACATATACATTATTTTTTGTTTATGCGATACCCGAAACACATGTCCAGTATTTTTTAGTAAAGAATCTACATATGTACTAAATGTCAAAAAGATATAATAAAAAACCACAAAGTTATGAGTTTGCTATTCTACACGGTTGGCCCAACAAAAATATGATCAAAACTCCGATTGGGCAGATGAGCGCGGTGCGTTGACATATGGCGTCAGCTGTGGCGCGCCCGCAAGTACTATGATCTATCGTAACCTCGGTAACCTCTCTGCAACATTTTCTAAATGTATTTAGGAAAAAATATAGTTGCTTCATCTTCATCATCAACAACCTTTTTATCGTCCCACTACTGGGCACAGGTCTCCTCTCATACAGGGAAAGATTGCGCGTAATCACCACGCTTGCTCAATGCGGGTTGGCGGTTTCAGACTCGATGTGGCGATTATATATACATTGATTTCATTCAGTTGCTTATTCTGAACAAACTGTATTCAGGTTTTGCTTAAACAAACAAAAAAACCGTTGTATATACGACTATAACGGAAGCAACTGTACTTTACTCGACTAGCTTAGACCCGCGGATTCACTCGCGTATGTTTCGTCCCCTTGCAATATCGGGATAAAAATATCCCATGGTTATAAACTGTGTGACAAATTAAAAAAAAAAACCACAGATCCTCACAAAATTTCGCATTTATAATATTAGTGGGATTTTTCACAAAAATTAAACAGCAAAGTTGATGTAATATTCTTGTTCTTCAGTTTATAGAGGTCCACTCCTGGACAAAGGTCTCCTCCAAGGCTATCTACAATGACCGGTCCTGTGTTGCCCGTGTCTATCGGCTTCCCGCGACCTTCACCAGGTCATCGGTCCACTACCAATGTCCCTAGCCCACTGCTACTTAATTTTAGCGACTCGAAGAGCTATGTCGGTGACCCTGACCCTGAAACGAAAAAAGGAGAATGTAAATTTCGGAGCAGGCGGCGTTTTGTAAGTTTTCTGCAAACATTTGAAACTTCAGAAGCTAAGTACACAGTTCCAGTGGATTGTTTCCTATGGAGAAGGACCGGGAAGAATCTATAATATAAAGGGTCTTTGTGTGTGCGTTTATGCCATTATCTGCTTTTACCCAAATATTTCGAAGTCAGCTTCCATTCTAGGTAAGTTGCCCAGTAAGCCTAGGTAAGTTGTTTGAAAAAGCTGCCCAGTTTACCTGAAAATATCAGCATAAAATGTAGAACATGTTGTTAAAGGAAAATAGGTCAAATTCTTGTCAAATAAAATAAACATCAACAACTTTCCCGTTCTCGAAGCCGTATACAAGATCGTCGATATTTTAGCGATGTCCGCACAAACATGTGCTCCTGATCATTTATCATAGCGCAAATATCAATAACTTGGTCGGCGACGAGGTCGACAGTAACTAATGGCGTTTGTACTGTTTGCGAGGCGTAGGCGCGGCGTTAGGCAGAATACTTGAAATGTTTTTTCTTGAGATTTTTTCCCTAAATATATTTTGATGAAAAGTAACGTATTGAATACGGAATATTATGTACAGTTGAATGAGATAAGACATGACGCTAAGTAGACGCCAGCGTTAATTTCGATTTCTATGGATCGATATGGATGGGACTGAGCTGCTTGCTCTGTTAAGCATTGTTATTAAGCAATATGCGTAATTATAACGTAAATTATTGTAAACATTTTCATTTTTAATGTCTGGACTTGAAAAAAGACGATGATCCCTGAGTTTGTTTCGGCTATTTCTTCTCAGAGGTAGTCAGTTAGGAAATGTCGGCTTCATATAGTTTAAAAAAAAAAAAAAACATGACGTGTAAAAGTGATCAGTGATCCTACTTGCTTAATAAACGATTTCATTTCATTTCTTCGAATGTTGTTTATGGTTGGTAATGTTGAACACCAAAAGTACCATATATCATATGTTATTCCTTTATAGGTCATGACTTGAAAGCGCCTGGTTTTGTTTGTGTAAATCGTTTCATTACCGCTGTTAAAATGGTGAAGGAAAACATTGGCGCCGTTGAGTCAAAAACAAAACTAAATTTAACTTAAGTACATCTTTTCTTCATATTTCATTAAGAACAAGACAGAACATAATGTCTAAGTTAGTTATGTAGTAATTAGTCCGCGCTTGACATAAATTGATGTATTTTTGGTCGCCATGTTTATAATCGCGTCTAAACTGCCTATGAAATATCTTAATTTGACAGGATTAAACTAAAATATTATCTTCTATCCTTTTCCTATTGAAATAGACAGAAAAAGATGCACTGTACATAAAATTAGTTTAGTTTGGGAACTAGAGAATCGGCTCCATTGTGACGAAACCGGCATGGACCTTCATTCATCATCATCATTTCAGCCGAAAGCCGTCCACTGCTGGACATAGACCTCCCCCAAGGTTCTACACGACGACCGGTCCTGCGCCTCCCGCATCCAGCGGTTTCCCGCGACCTTCACCAGGTCGTCGGTCCACCTTGTCGGAGGCCTACCCACGCTATGTCTTCCGTTGCGTGGTCGCCACTCGAGAACCCGTCGGCCCCATCGGGCATCGATCCTACGGGCAAGGTGTCCAGCCCACTGCCACTTTAGTGTTGCAACTCTTCGGGCTATGTCGGTTACTCTCGTTCTTCTGCGGATCTCCTCATTCCTGATTCGATCGCGCAGTGAAACCCCAAGTATAGCCCTCTCCATTGCGCTTTAAGTGACTTTGAGCCTTCTTATAAGGCCCATTGACATGCATTGCATGGACTCTAATCCTTCACAATTCCTTGTAGTCTTTCTCATGGCACTTTAAAACCTTAACAGAAACTTACCATCTGTAATTAATTGTCATACTGTGTTACTATTATCTTCACGATATGGATGTGAAGTTTTGTTTCGACGCTTTCTCAGATGAAACTTTGAATGATTTACGAGAACAAACTCAAACTAGGCGAAGATCTGTTGAAGACTGTGGATATAGATTGGCGAGATTAGATTAGAGGATTTAGCTGTGTTTAATCGTGTTTTCGGAATGATTAATCAAATTACCAACTGGGGAGATAGATAGTACTGACACAAAGAGGAAAATTTTCCGTATATTTCTAGAATGTATGAATCAACCGATTGTTCGCTAAATGCATGAACATGTTTACAATTTTATGTAGCAGTTCAAGGTCTCTCGAATAGTTCAAAACTTGACCAGCACCCAAATAGCGCAAAACACTGCAATGTTGAATTCAATTTAAAGTTTGTCTTCCATTGCTTCATTTTTTTGAAAATGTGTCAACTTCAACTTCAACTCTCGATCAATGGCCCCTGTGGAATAGATAACATAATTTTGCCAATAACACGTGTAACAAATTATAGAAACTCTTTGAACATTTTATTTCACAATAATGGCGGATATTGCCAATGACAGTCGAAAAAGAAGGCTGCGTGAACCGTCTATGCGGGAGGTTTGAGGCAAAGTCATGATGTGGCCACTATGCTGCGATTTTTCAACGTTCTTTATCAATTATTTACTGAATGTACTTTTTACTACATAAATCACTCGCTTTTATTTAGTAAACGACACTATAAATAATTCAAAAGTCCAATGAAAAATTAGCGTTACACTCAGCTTTCCTGCCAAAAATCTCATGTAAAATTTCTGTTCAATAATGTGTCTGGTCGCCGACTGAATGGCGCAACGCATGTTGATGAACTGTCAAGGCATTGTTATTATAAATGTGATATGTTATTACCCCGTTGAACTAAGTCACGATATAATCAAGTAACTTAAAAAGGTTCAAAGCACTATCCTAAATCTATTTATGTATACCATAGCTTATGTTTAGTCGTGCCCATTGTCCACTACACGTGCTTATCAAAACAAACGTGTCATTGCCGGTAAACTCTTTAAGCTCTCCCTCGCTCTAATGCATCTTCAGGAATACCTACTTAATCAGAACAGAGATTTACCTCAAGCAGGGGACCGTATACAGGCTGTTTACTTGTGACTTATTTTGAAAAGAGATTTTTTCTTTTTTTTTTGTTTAGGTTAATGTCAGTCGCTCTGTTGTTTTTGATTCTAAGTTATTTTTAAATTGTACATTGTTTTGTATCAATTATATTCCCGATAGTGTGTATCAGGATTATTGGAATGATATTGTATTAGATTTACGTTGCTTTCCAGCGATATTCATACATGGATCATGAGAGGGTTTTTCTTTAGAGATTTATGATGGCATTAGTTAATTTAAAAACTAAATATACGCTTACGTATAATATTGCTGTCACCTGTCAATGTTAGCTGTCAAAAGTTTCCAATATTTTTTCTCATTTTAAATTACAATTCTAATTTCAAATCATAATTAATTTTTGAATTTATCTATGTCATTTGGTTAAAATCTTTTTTTTTTATAAATTGTTTTATATTTGGTGTAGGTACAGGAGCCTTAGACTGTAGATCTTTAAGCCCATTTGCTGTTTAATTTAAATACCTTATGCATAGGCCTACACTCTTCTTTCATACCTTTTAACACCGTAAACCAATTATTTATGAAAGAAGAAACCGGGAATCTCATAAATTAGTCAGATGAACATACCTGCATATTTAAAATAATAATAATTTCACGGGCTACACTGACGTTTTCGCCTTAAATAAAATATTCAAAGTAGGTAAATACCGTGCAAATAAGTACCTACTTAGTATCTACATAGATATTTGCATGCAGGCACATTTGTATAAGTAATATATGATGTATTATGACATAAAGCCGTCCATACTAATGACTTTTATATATTCATCTATGGTAACGGCGTCACACCGAGTGCAATGCAAACCACATTGAAAATTCAATAGATGCACAATTCACTGTAATTCAGGACTAAATTGGATTTGTTGTTAATTGTACAGGAAAACATGTGTTTGTTTACTGTAATTTGCTTTTAAATTAATGTTAGTTTTACTTTCGATTTAATCAGAATATAATTTTATACAAGATAATTGTATTGTTAGTTTATCGCTAAATATGTGACAGGGTTTCGATTTCTTTTCTCGGATAAATAAGTTCATGTTCACACTACGCGATTTATATTAAATCTTTTTGGGGCTGTTGTTAAAATTCACTGTCTTTATGCAAATGCCAATCTAAGTTATGGATTTTCTGAAATATATTATGATACGAAATTAATACAAAATACTTAGACGTATATCCAAAAAGGATCAACATTTAAAAGATTAAAAATAATTCATGTCAAATATTTTCATAATCATTATGCAATTTTCTGTCGCAACGTCATTCGAATAATCCTCGCTAGATGGCGTATTGCTTAATTTTAAATGAGTGAAAGTTTATTACCTAATCGTAATGTTTAAAACATTCTCCTGACAAAATAGTCAATTTTGAGTTACCGTGCTTTAAACGTGGAAAGACGATGGATAGTTTTATATATGTACATATGTAAACTCAAAGGCGAACTCTAGTAAGTTTGTAGTGGCAAAGTCTACTTTGAAAATAACCCATTACCTGATATATATTGTACATTGTATCCGCATACTGCCCCTAAATCACACCTACTCAATAACTCCTTCCTATGCCGAAGAGTTTATTTACAAACAGTGGGCAGTAAATCCCTTGCTTCGGGGGATATCTCATTACGAACTTTTGTTAGGCTAGCCAGTTAAGGAGTTGATGTTACCCGCTTGTTATAACTTTACTTATTTACTTTTGCTTCTTGTGGAACTACATATTTTTCGTGTGTTCAGTTAGTTTCGATTGGGAGTTTTGGAGACTTTTCGTTATAGCGGAGTTGGCAAAGCTAATCTTAATTCTTTTGTAATTTTATCTGTGGGGTTATTTTAGGTTCCGTGTTTTTCAGAAATACTATTATGTTTTATACAAACAAGGTACAAATTCATTTCCAGATAGGAACCCTGTCACGCGCTTTGCTTTGTGTAAATTAATTCATCACCATTGCTTTCAAAACGCTGAAGGGCTACATTGTGAGCAAACCGGTGTTCTAGAGCAATTTGAAGACATGTGACATGTACCAACCCTCACTAGACCCGACATTAGACGATCCTTGTCAAGAGGCGAGCGTGTTGTGTTTTCAAAGGAAGCTTCTATAATGTTCTAGATGCTTCGATACGCTCTCATTTGGCGGCTCAGGGGCGTTTTAGATAGACGCGCGTGGTTTGTGGCGGGAGTGATTACATAACAGTTTCGCCTTATAATTTGAAATGAAATGAAATTTATTTAAAAACATAGATTACAATGAATAATTCTTAATGATAAAATTCGTAAAAGCTTACTTATTCTAGGCATAAGCTAACATAATATAAATAGCGATAAACATACGATCTAAAAATAATGTTAGGATTACCCGAACTAACATTTGCAATATCATTGCTATCAACTTTAAAATAGACAGTAGATAAACACTGACTTATGATTTTATTGCGTAATTTGTTTCCAGAGAACTTAGAAAACATATTTTTTTCTTTCTTTCTTTTGTGGCTTCGCACGGTTTGTGCATTAGCCAATGTCACGCAATGAATTGTTCAATGTCGAAAAAAACGGCCGCATGACCCGTCTTACGATGGAGATTTGAGACAAAGTCATTATGTGGCCACTATGCTGCGATATTTCACTGTTCTTTATGAATTATTTACTGAATGCACTTTTTACTACATAAATCACGCACTTTTATTTAGTAAACAACACTATAAATAATTTTAAAAGTCCAATGAAAAATGAGCGTGACACTCAGCTTGACTTTCCCGCCAAAACCCCGAAAACACCTTTATTGCGACACGTACTTCTCTCAATTTTAAATATTTTGAAGCTTATTGCTTCATATGCCCGAAAAATTTGTACGCTCAACTAGGTATATGACGCAATGAATGTTGTTGTACCGTCAAAATGAAATTCATTGCTACTGTAGCGGTGCCTGCAACGCAACAAGCGAACAACGCGTCATACTGACGTCACGCGAATCCTGCATCTCGCAATCAGAGTTTTCTGTGTAACTAGCACGCATACAAGTTCACCACTAAACCGGCGGGCAAAGTGGCCCGCCAGACAACCAGTTTGGTCGGAGGATCCTCCCTTTTCTATGGAGGATGAGTGAACTTTACTCCCTGTTCCTCATTCATCCACACTACTATTAGTTTGTTATACAGGTTGGCGCAATAGAACGTGCATTTTTAAAATAATTATTAAAAAATAAATACAAAAGGTATAGTTAAAATAAAACTAAGCAATTATTAAGTGATAACTGAAGTTTATTTTTTAAAAATAACATCATCTAAATGATGACCCTCTCTACGTTGGCACTCCTCTAACCGCAAACGGAAATTACCGAAAACTTTCTTAAGTAGTGCTGGTGTGATTGCTGCCATTTCACCACGAATATTCTCCTTGAGCTGACTGATGTTTCTCGGATTATTGGTGTAGACTTTGTGTTTGAGGTATCCCCACAAAAAAAAGTCAGGAGGCGTCAAGTCTGGACTGCGCGGAGGCCATGGGATATCACCTCTTTTCGAAATCAGTTTGCCAGGGAACATCTGCTTCACAACCGCCATGGAGTCATTTGATGTGTGACTGGTAGCTCCGTCTTGTTGGAACCAAGTCCTAGAGTTCTTTATTCTTGAATTTTCAAGTTCTGGGGCCAAAAAACCTTCCAACATCGCAACATAGCATTCGGTATTAACAGCGATGTTTTGCCCCCGTGCGTTTTCAAAAAAATAAGGACCAATTATTCCTTTGGCAGAGATTGCGGCCCAAACTGTCACTTTAGGGCTATGAAACGGTTTTTGATGTTTGAGTTTGGGATTCTCACTATTCCAATAACGACAATTTTGGCGGTTTACGAACCCATTCATATGAAAATGTGCCTCATCAGAGAAAAGGATGTTTTCAAAATTTAAAAACCGATTGAGCATTTCATTAGCAAATGTGAGCCGTGCTATGAAGTCAGAGTCTTTCAATTCTTGAGTTAATTGCAGCTTGTATGGATGCAATTTAAGATCCAAGTTTAAAATTCGTTGCAAACTTCGTCGCGATATGTTTAGGACAGACGATCTCTTGCGAGTAGACATTTGTGGATCTTCTCGTACCGACTGCTTAACACTCTCAATATTGTCTTCGGTCCTAGATGTGCGTGGACGACCTTTTGCGTGTGGTTTAAACGTCGATCCAGTCTCTTCAAACCGCTTTATTCAGATTTTAATTAAATTAGCACTCGGAGCCTCCCTAATTTGCCGTACACCATACTCAGAACAAAATAGTCGCCTGACAACTACGTACGAACGAGAGTTTTCGTAAAATGCGCGCACGCAAAATGCGCGACGCTTCCCGTCGAAGTGACTCATAGTGACTAAAACTTCATGAACCACGCTACCCAACGATATTGGTCTCCCCTCGCCCACGCCCCTTCTACCCCGCAAAAAAGATGATGCAATATGCACGTTCTATTGCGCCACCCAGTACAACCCTGCTGCACCCTAATGCATAACATACTTTTAATCTGAAACCATTGTTTCATATGTTCGAAAGATTAGTTTGCTCAACAAAATTTTGTCTTAATTGTATTGAACTGTAAAAATGATAGCTATTGCTATCGCCAGTTTGTTACGCAATCATCCCACTGAATTAGTTAGAAGCATAATTTACTTTTGAGGAGTAAAATTTATCTGCAGAAACAAATGTTACTTAAGTCATCATCATCATCATCTCAGCGTTAATGCCAGTCGCATCCGAAGCTTTTTCAGCATAGGAGTCTGGGGTCCGCTTTACCAGTCTAACTGCTGATTTTGGCTAAACTTCGATATTTTCCGTGAAGCGACTGCCGTCTGACCTCCATAACCCGAAGGCGATATCTAAGCATTGAAGTTAGACCAATTGTTAGACTTTTGAGGGCTCCAACAACCCGTAACGACTGCCATTAGATGTTCGTATGGCAACCGGGACCAACGGCTTAACGTGCTTTCCGAGGCACGACCAGACCAGTGCAAATATTCATATTTATGCATACAAATATTTGCACTGAGCGGGGATCGAACCCGCGCCTCCTTGCGCAACGGCCGCGTTCGCTACCGCTACGCCATGGAGACTGTCAACAAATGTTACTTAAGTATTGAATAATTATTGGTTAGTGACGACAACACCCAATGCAAACGAAACACTTTTTAGTGATAAACAAAACGAAAAACAACTATAAATAAAACTACACCTTAAACGTATTAACATAAGAATTAAAATTGAACAGCTTGGAATTTCACTGTAGGAAAATGAGTTAATACTTTACTGCGCGTATTTGATGAAATATAACGTAGATATCCTATAGAACAACTCCATACCCCGTTGCCATGGAAACTCTCTCATAAAACTAATAGTTTGAAACAATAACAATTGATTTGAACGAACAGCAGTTAACTAAAGGCAACAGGTACAACCCAAAGGTCTATACAAACTGAACCGTTTTCATTAAACAGTGGAACTTTACGCGATCCATTGAAAACTGACCATAGACTGTTAAAGTACCTCTAATAAACTGGCCTTTAAATTCGATAACCACCAAGTCAATTTAAACTCTATGTTCTTGAAGCCAAGGTTGGATATTGATTACAGGGAAAAGGTCTTTTGTGAAATCGGAATGAAGCCAGAAACGGTAGAATTCCAATAATGTATTGTTGGATATGAGTTCCTCTCATGCTTATATGAACTTTTGTTACGTATAGAGGTTTATATTTTTTGCGTTCTGTGCAGTTTTCATCTGTTTTCCCTTTGTTATGGCTGTATGTTGTGTAAGTATCTGTTTTTGTATTGTCGATTGGGGAAATGAAACTAATGGGACGGGAACCACAATGAGAATTGTAGCTATGGAAACAACCCAAATCGATGGCATTTGCAACTGAAATTATGAAGTATAGGATCTTTACGGCAGTAAGGTTCTGGAGTGGCGGTCACGTAGCGCAAGACGCAGCGTTGGGAGGCCCCCAACAAGGTGGACCGATGACTTAGTGAAGGTCGCAAGAGGCCGATAGATGCGGGTACAAGACCTGTCGTTGCAGAAAGAAAGCCTTGGGGCCTTTGTCCAGCAGTGGGCTTTTATAGGCTGAAGAAGTAAGATTCTTGTAAAAGTATGTGAAAGAAAAAGAAAGAATATATTTATTTAGCACAGAATAAAATACACACAATATACCAGCACCCTAATTGCGTTACTCACTGCTATTCCATTGCTCCCTATGTTCGAAAATGTGTCTGTTCAACAACGTTAACACCGCAATGATTGTTGTTTAACTGTCAAAATGAAAGCCATTGCTACTGTCAGTGTATTACGCAATTACCCTACAGTAGTATACATCAGTAACAGCAAATGAAAATCAAACAGAAAATGTAAAGATGATGTAAGAAAATAGTAGGAAATGTGCCCCACGCCTGCATCCAAAAAGGCCCAGTTCAGCAATAATGGTGGACAACTAATGCCGAACGCTGATTTTCAATTGAACCTGATGTTCGATCTGACGAATGTAAATCAGTGTACACTGCAACCTGAGGGGTCAGCTTCCAGACTATTAATCGTAATCTCTATCATTTTGAAGCAAACTTCTAAACCATTCCTTCATAAGTTCGAAAAATTTATCTACACAACACTTAAATAACGCAATGGATGTTGTTAACCTGTCAAATTGAAACCGATTCCGATTGATAATGTGTAAAGTAATGTCCCGTAGATTTTATATACTATATATACTATACTACAGTGAGCAACGGCCTATCTGATCTCCACAACCCAAAACGCAGGCGTGTCTTTTCACCGCCAAAAGGAGCCCGTTCACCTTGGCTCCTACTTTTCGGAATGTATCCTTGGAGTGTACCGACCGCCTTCAGCTTTTGGGTGTTGAGATTTCCTCGAACCTAAACTTTAGGCGGTTCATTGAGTCCAAGGCCAAGGTGGCTGCCAGAAAACTGGGTGTAATCGCAAAGGTCCGGCAGTACTTCACACCAGGGCACCTTCTAATGTTGTACAAAGCACAGGTCCGTTCGTGTGTGGAGTACGGCAGCCACATTTGGGCTGGTGCTGCTAAGTGTCACCTGGCCACTTTGGATTCAGTGGAGAGGCGTGCGAAGAGGCTGATTGGTGACCCTGATTTAACTCGAGTTGGTCTCCAAAGCCTAGAGCACAGGCGTAGAGTAGCCAGCCTTTCGGTGTTCTATAGGATACATTCCGGGGAGTGTGCGAGGGAATTGCACGATTTAATTCCCCCATCTCCGTTCCACCATCGGACGACCCGTCTTACGGCGAGTTTCCACCCTTATGTTGTTAACACCTCTACGATCCGGACGAAGCGTTTCGCGTCGTCCTTTATACCGCGGACATCGAGGGACTGGAACAATCTGCCGGCGGCGGTGTTTCCGTCGGACTACAATTTGAGTGTCTTCAAGGCTAGAGTGAATAGGCTCTTAATAAACTTACCATCAACGATTGCGTCACTGCTTACCATCAGGCGGGATTGCGGTCAAGCGCTGGTTTATATATAATAAAAAAAAAAAACCCAGTTACTGGATAATACGATACCTCTTAGAAAGACTAACTGTCTGAAGGATTCGCGGTAAGTAAACAATCACCTGAAATCGCCAACCCGTATTGAGCAAGCGTGGTGATTACGCTCAATCCTTCTCTGTATGACAGGAGACCTGTGTCCAGCAGTGGGACGACAAAAAAAAAGGTTGATAATGATGATGATGAAACATCACCTATCCATAGGGCAATGGCAGCAAGCGTAGTTTAACCTGATGGATGGACGACCTGTGTGCCTGTTATCAATTTGTGTTTATTTGGTCATCATTATTATTTCAGCGTTAATCCCAGTCGCATCTAAAGCTTTTTCAGCTTTGGAGTCTGGGGTCCGCTTCACCAGTCTAACTGCTGATTTTGGCTAAACTTCGATATTGTCCGTGAAGCGACTACCGTCTGACCTCCACAACCCGAAGGCGATATCGAAGCATTGCAGTTAGACCAAATGTTTGACTTTTGACGGCTCCAACAACCCATAACGACTGTCATTTGATGTTCGTATGGCAACCGGGACCAACGGCTTAACGTGCTTTCCGAGGTACGACCAGACCAGTGCAAATACAAATAATTGCATTGCGCGGCGCTAAATTTGTTATCAAATTTAATTCAAAAGCTTTTCATAATTTATTATAATGTCTATTAAACGAATCTAAAATTAAATCTCTTCTTGTTTTTTAAAAGAGCATATTTGACGTTAAACTTTCTCTTATCTGTGAAGTGATTCTCATTTGGCAAAAGACGGGTCCAGCTTTACATCCCAAACTTTTTAACCGTTTTCTTTGTTTCAACTTGCAAGTTATTTAGCATAAAAATGTAACTTCACAACTGTGTTGTTCTAAGTTATAATGTCGTCAAATTTCCAACGGTTTTCTTGCTAAACGTTTTGTACGAGGTTTATGCTAATTTTAGCAAAATTAAACACTTACTTATAAAGTTTAAGTTTTTGTTTGAGTTTCTTGTAGTTAAGTGTTTTTGGAAATAGTAGCTGACACTTTTGGGGACGGTGTTTGAGGAACTATTTTGTTGAAAATCTATTATTTTCTTTTCCTCACGACATTGACTACGATTATGATAATATTCTTTATTTGTTTTTAGCCACTTTTCAGGCAAAAGCATCCCTACTCTCCTTCCACCTTTCTCTGTCTGAAGCTGTCTAGGACCAACTCCAGGACTCGTTCTTAAAGGAATCCAGCTCATCTTGCAGCCATCCTGACACGATGTTGTTTGCTATCAAGCTGGCCTCGACTTACAACCCCTACTGGGCTGTAAGTCGGGATCATTGATCGAGTGACTGATCCTTTTGAAAGACTGATGGATTTAAATTTAGATTTTCTCTCGTTCTCTCTGTTTCTTTCATACGAATGTCTATGTGAGTACCGTGTAAGAAACTTTTTATTGACGGGGTCCCTTGACCACATACGTTTTTTTCCTACTCCCTAATAACTGCTGATTCATTGACAGCCTACGTAGCGTAGCGGTCGCGGATTCGATCCCCACGCTGTGCAAATATTTGTATGCATAAATATAAATATTTGCACTGGTCTGACCATGCCTCGGAAAGCACAACATCTAATGGCAGTAGTGTTGCCCAAATGCAAGAACAAGACGAGACTTAGCCAGTCTTGGTCTTGGTCTTGCGCCAATACACCTGGTCTTGGTCTTGGTCTTGGTCTTGCGCTCCCAGTCTTGGTCTTGGTCTTGGTCTTGCAGCAAGAGTCTTGCAAGTCTTGCAATTACCTATTAGTCTATTACTATTTATTAAAGTTTACTTTAAATCTTAGAAAAACGTATTAGAATTGGAACATTGTGAGCTTGAATTAACATAGCCATAGTAAAGATCAAGCAGATTAATAATCTAAATCTAATCTAAGAATCTATCTAATCTAAGATTAATAATATCTTCAGTTATTAATAAATAACTGAAGATTTGATAAGAAATTCGAAAAATCAACTGACCTATATGTCGTTTTCCATGGAAGTAACTGATTCTTAATAAACATTTATGATTTATAAGCTTACATTTGCTAAAACTCATGTAAAAAAAGCAAATTAATTACAATAATTTGACTGTATTTTAAAGAACAATACTTATCTGTCTAGAATGAGATTAAACCCTCAACTTATAAGAAATTTAATAAAAGAGTTTTACGATTTATCATTTATTTGTATAAAAAATAAAATACAACACAAATCAACAGCTTTATCATTAGGTTATGATACTTTATATCAATTTTTTTGACCAAGAATTAATACAAAGTAACCATCTGGCTGACTCATCACTTAACCTATTTATATGTTTTCTAATTACTAATGATGCTTTAGAAAATAACCTCTCAGCAGGTACTGAAGTTGCAGGTATTGAGAGAAAATCACGGGCCATTTTCGATAAAATCGGATACTCTGTCTCATGCGTCCTCCACCAATCTAAAATGTCTTCCGAGCTGGCAGTTCTTGGTTTTCTCAGTAGAATTTTTTTACACGTTTCAAGTATATTTAAAAGTGGCTACAATATTTATTAAACGGGTGATATTTGAACACATTTTTGCTATTTTTTCTTGTAAAAACTTAAGAAATATAATGACTAAATGTACAATAATAGTACCTAAGTTTAAAACCATATAAGTAATCAATATTATAATATATACTTACTAGAATGAATTAATATGACATCTACTACCTATCCTTACCATTTTATCCTAATCATAATACTACTTGCGTGATCAGTATAATGTATTCATTTTCATTCTAAACACTCTGAAACTTATTTATTCTTTGGAACACCTGTGGGTACTCTTAAAATTCGAAATTATTTTGCATGAGTATACCTACGCCCTATGGCGGCAATTAAATAGTGTCAAATGTTATGATTTCGGCGTGGCGGCAACGATTGTTTTAGATTTCAAAGGAAGCCGCCGGCGCGTGTATCATAACATAACCATGTACTTCCGAAAAGCGGCATATTTCTTTGAGAAGTAAGTACAAAACCTTTGATGCCGCATTATCAAAGTGCCGATGGTTAAAACATAACTATGCATGCACTCAGTTCATTTTAATAGATATTTTTTTATTCGCTATGTTTATGGTATTAGTCGTAATGCGCATAGGTCCAGTTTTTCATATTCTTTGATACAGTTTTTTGCGTCTCATAGAATTCCTAAGCGTACCTACCTATAGGTACACCGAACTGTTACACCTAACTACTCAGTGAAATAGCGCTAAGTCCTAGCTGCAAGACGCAAGAGTCTTGCAGGCTATGTCTTGTTCTTGCTCAAGTCTTGCACGGTCAGTCTTGGTCTTGGTCTTGCTAAAAATACGCGGTCTTGTTCTTGGTCTTGGTCTTGCAAAAACGCAAGAACAAGGCCAAGACTGCAAGACCAAGACTGAATTTGGGCAACACTAAATGGCAGTCGTTACCGGTTGTTGGAGCCCTCAAAAGTCCAACAATTGATCTAATTGCAATGCTTCGATATCGCCTTCGAGTTGTGGAGGTCAGACGGCAGTCGCTTCACGGAAAGTATCGAAGTTTAGCCAAAATCAGTAGTTAGACTGGTAAAGCGGACCCCAGACTCCAAAGCTGAAAAAGCTTCGGATGCGCCTGGGATTAACGCTGAGATGATGATGATGAATAACTACTGATTCAAAATCCGGCGTAGCTCTACATATATTTATAACTTGGCAAAATAAACCGCTTTTCCCCAAATATGTTTGTGCCTCTTGGAATATCCAAAACGTTAGAACTGAGACCAGACTGGCCAAAACGTCCGGTGTTAAAAGGGGGACGGCCGGATTATTTGCAATCTCGTCGTTCTCTCCGAAATATACACACTCTGTAGTTGCTCAGATGTACGGACCGAAACAGTTTTGAAATATCTGAAACTTTGTTAGACAGATATTCAGTTTACCTCCACATCTAACACACTAAGTTTTAAGTATCATAAATAGTTCTGGTTCAAAGGGAATTCAGTCACATAGAACAATAGACCTCTTAACCCTTCCTCTTTTTGTAGTCAAGTAGATATAAAACGACTTTAGTCATAGCGCACCTTTAGAACAATTGGAAGGGACCTAATTGGAAATTTGAAGATTTCAATGTTGACTCATAAAATTGGCTTGTATCCTAAAAAATAATTTAATGTCCGTCAGCTAGATTTATAAAAAATATTGAACACGTATTTTTTTTTTTTTTTATTCAAATACTTAGGAAGATATATTGCATTGAAATGTTGCATGACGTCACGCCGTGGTGCAATATATAGCACGGCGTGCCGTAATTAGCCCCCACTCTGTAAATTTAATACGCTATATCTCAGTAGTTTTTGGTAATTACGACAAAATAAAAAATACGGGTCTTCATTTTTTTTTATTATCTATAAGACGGACTAATTATTTTTTTTGATTTTCATACCTTGGATACAACCCTATTACCTTGCATGACCATCTTCATCGACTGTTGATAAAACAGAGACGGTTCCGTCTCTGTTTTATTGTTCAAAATTGTTGCAACAAGTTCAACATATCAACATTGAAATCTTCAAATTTCGAATTAGGTCTCTATAGTTCTAAAGGTGCGATAGGTACAATCGATTTTTGTTTTTGTTATTGGAATTCAAATTGAAGATTTGATCCGTTCTTATTTTCGACTTTTGTCGTGAATTTCGATCAAGAATTCCAAAAGTTATTCCGATAATATTATTACTTACAAAAATACGTCAGATGTTTTTGACGTAAAGAATTCACAGAAATACGAATAAAAGTTTTCTAATTTCGCTTCAAAAATGCGGTAAAATGTCTCGCAATTTAATTAAAATGGAGTGAAAGAAATTTTGCCCATTGACAAGGACTGGCGGAAAGGGGTGACAAGACTAAAAAAAACGCTCCCCAATCGAATTAATTTTTTTGCCAAACAACACAAGAAACAAGTTTATCAATTAACGGGGTAATGATATCTTGGTTTTTTATTTGGTCCTGTCAACAATTTTAAAATTGTTTGGATTTTGACCTTTTTTTTTAAATATTGAGGATATGCGGCAGATTGTAAATGTGTTTCTTCTCAACTTATTTAATATAAAACAGTTTTAATTTCTAAAAGATTGTTTTTACAAATTACAAAAAAGGTTTTATTGACATACCTACTTCAGATTATAAAGAAAAATTGAATCTTTTTCAAATATCGCCCATAATATCAGACTTACCACCATAAATTCCACACATTCCAATCCGCTTGAAATCTGGAAATCAGCACGCGTCGCTGCATTGCCATCACTTTTTCTTTCGCTCGAGTAATGCGAAAAATATGTCGAAGTCCAAGCCGGCTGGCATCCATCATAAATCACGGGGCCCAGCCTGCAATGCGCCCACTGGCCCTCCCTTAATTCGACTCTGTGTAAGCCTCGAGTCATTGTGCTTTGTAGTGACTATGTGCTATGTGCAGTAGATTGGACTTTATGGGGAGTGCGAAAGATTTGGTGGCCTTAGGATTCTGGGCAGATGATCTGTGGAAATTTGGGATCTGTTATAAGACATTCGTTTGTTGTGGTATGATATCAAATTGTAAAATATCTAGTAATTGAAAAAACTTCACTAAAATGGTGTTTTGTGATAATTTAATTAACATGCGGAACCTGCTGATTCATGTTTTTTTTATTGAAATTCAGTGCAAATATCAGTGCAGAAACTGTGATTATTATTCATAATTTTTACATTTCTATATGTATAGTGTTTGTTAAAGTACCTATTGTTATTCCTAATGCTTTCTCTAAGCCCTTCATACTTCCAAAGCTTTCTATTTAACATGACTAATGTGCAAAATATGTCAAAATCTAAGGCCCCGCGACTGCTCATTCATAAATCACTAGCAGTGACAATGGACAATGCGAACGCTGACCTACACTTAATCCGACCCTGTATTAGTTTTTGTTATGAAATGACGTATACAAAATTGGCCTGCGAAGTATGCAAATCGTGTTTATATGAATAAATGTTATTCAACTCTATTTTTCTACCTGAAAACCTAGCTAGAAGACAATAATTGTGATGGTTCTGAAGAGGTTAGAAATCGGGTGTTAGTACAAGTTTGGTTTGAGTTTGTTTTGGCATATGTTACGCGTTTGTTTTTCTCACTTATCCCTTCCAGTGGACCAATGAGCGTGGAGCACGGCGGCCGTTGGTGGTTATTCCAAGCAGCTCACCTCCCTCGGTGGTAGGCCATAACATCGGCTGCCGGCAGAAGTTACCACCCACCAGATAAAGTCTTGCCGCCAAGCGATTCATCGTTTTCCGGCATAATGTCTGCTGAAGCCGTACGGAGAACGGGTCTGAGCAGTTGTGTTGCGATGTGTGCCGGGTATAATGCGCTAAATGTTGTTGTGTCGGGAGTTTAGTCGTGAAGTATCTGCAGACCAGTCTCCCTCTGGGTTAAATATTGCATCACCTCGCTTAACTGCCGTCTTCCTTCCTATTCACTTAGTTTTTTTAGTGAATGGGCTTATTAAACTAGCGCGCTTTACCATCAACAATTGCATCACTGCTTACCATCAGGCGGGATTGCAATTCAGCACTGGTTTATAATTATTAAAAAAAAAAGTAGCCTATTAAGATTGGCTCTGTGACAGATACCAAGTAAGATCTTGTTGCCCCGAAGGTTTTAAGTAACGCATGTACACTCGAAGAGCATATGCGCATTGGTCTTCAATTCTCCGGGATCACTCAGCTAGCAAATGCCAGCGCCATCTCGTTTTAAAATACTGACCTACCAAGCTTACAGAAATAAATATATTATTACATAATTATACAACTTAGAGACGACAATCCTATTTCCTACTTATACGTATATACAAATAGTATAAGTAATAATTATAAATGTTAAAGTTTTTGAGGATGTATGAATATATGGATAGATGGATGTTTGTTACTTTGTAACTCAAAAACCACTAAACGGATTTGGATGTAATTTGGCAAATAGATGGTTTATAAATAGAACTACCATATAGGGTAGTTTCTAACCGGATATTCCCACGGGATCGAAACTCATGCGGGTGAAACCGAAGGGCACAGCTAACATTTATTGTTAAAAAATGAACTAACATGGAATAGTGGATTCGCTAACATACAACGTACTTTCTATCAAATAACATAAGACATATTAATTTATTTAATTTTACTCCATTAATCATGAAACAAGCGCGGTTAAAATCATTGCTCTGAGTGGAATACCTTGATTTAATTAATTAAATATCTGCCCAAATAAACAGTAGACTTTCTGGGTCGAATGAATTACAGCCAAAAAAGAAAATAAGGAAAGCTAAAGTATTTACTGTTATTTGTATCGGAAGATCATAAAACTAAGCAGAATTCGGAAAGATTTCTTATTATTAAATACTAGCGGCCTCCAGCGACTTCGTTCGCATAGAGTTAGTTATGCTCTACTCCTATTAGTCGCAGCGTGATGTTATATAGCCTAAAGCCTTCCTGGATTAATGGGCTATTCAACGCAAAAATAATTTTTCAAATCGGACCAGTAGTTCTTGAGATTAGCGCATTCAAACAAACAAACTCTTAAGCTTTATGTATTAGTATAGATTAGTATACATAGATTGATACCCTAAATTCGAAAGTATCTCTATCTGCCTGTCTGTCCGGCTTTCACGCCAAAACTACTGAACCGATTCTAATGAAATTTTGTACACAGATAGTCTAGAGCCTGAGAAAGGACATAGGCTATATAACATCCCGCTATGACCAATAGGAACAGAGCAGTAACAAAAAATGTTGCGAAAACGAGAGCAAACGCGGACGTACAAATTGCTCCCATTATTTTAATAGGCGCTTATTTTATATCAACTGAGCTTTTTTAATTTTTTTCGGAATGAACATTCCCATAGAAGCGGGAACCACCGCGCGCTGTAAACTAAGGTCAACGCGAATGGAGTTGCGGGCAACAGCTAGTTCTTAATAAATGAGATTCCATGGACGAAAGGTTGACGTTCTTAATCTTGTGCGTAATGATGGTACCTTATAATAATTTCAATATTTTAGGCGTGCTTTTAGAGGCTTGCTAATTTTAAAGGAAGAAAACCAGACCGGCATGGCTGGTGGTATCTGAATCAGATTTGCGGGAAAATGAATTGAATGGCGCAATAGAAGAGGCATAGGCCTCGCCATACAATTCGAAATTCCTATAGCAGCTGCCTACAGATAAAAATAGGCCAAATATTAAGAGCTTAAATGGCTTTTGAAAAACACTGGAAATCAATGCAATAAGTCTAGTTCCAAAAAGTAGTAGTTTTGATAGATTCATTGGTTTGAGTGACTAATATAAATTAGTCTTGACCTACTTGCAAGAATTATTGAAAAAAAAACGAGTGTGCTTATGACCATACGACTGAAGTGAAACTTCTTTCGCTCCATCTTTATGTGTGTGTATCATGTATACACATATATATATATTAATTTTCTATAAATATTTAAATTTATTTCATGGTTTCATTGGTAAATTAATATTTTTGCATAAATCTTCTATTTTTATTGAAAAAAAAAACTCGTTGTAGACCTTGTAGTACCAAGCTCGCGCCACGGGCGCCTCTGTGCTTATACCCCCCACTTAACTTCCGTTCGCCTTGCCCGATCACTTTTCGTAACGCTTACGTCACGCGTTCGCCAGCTTACTCCCCAAGTCAAGCGTGCGTAAAGAAGTTTCACTTCAAAAACGTACTCAACAAACCATAATATTCAAGTATTTTACACCTCCATAGTTTTTCGGGGCCATTCAAAATGAATTGCGCTCACAATCTCTACACAATTCAGGAGCATTCAAAAATTCCACCAACATCTTATGTTAACACCATCATAAAATAAACTCTCGTTTACAGTCCAAAAAATAACATTCTGCACAACACATATCCTGTACAACATTTATTCGGAGAACCACCTTTAGAAGCGACCATAATGCTGAGACCTCCCTTGCCGCTCTTTCATCTTCCATATCTCTATTCAGAAAGGGGTTTTTGATAAAGTATGGAGAGGTCTTGTTTCCTTGGTGGTATTTCCTCAAAAGCAGTACCATAACTAACCATCAAACGCCCTCGCGTACTTAGAATAAATTTTCAATACTCTGGAACATGGATCGTTAGTTCCATTCAAAGGTTTTAGGCTACGCACAGCTTATCTCAAGATGTGCGTACCACAGAGTAGCTGACATTGTCAGAGAGTTTTGCAAAAGTTTTTGTTCCTAATGTCTTTTTAATACTTTATTTAGGCCTAGTCTCGGGAGATTTGCGCATGATTGATTGAGGGGCGAAGTGCTGAATGTGAAGTGTGGGGTTCGGTTGATTACTTATTGATACGGTTACTTCGTTCAAGAGTTTTTAGGAAGTTATTGTGGTGAAATATTCGAGTTCCATACCGTAATAATCGTCTTTAAAAAGAGCGAACTTCATTGTTATGTTAATGCTGAACAATCTTAACATTCACTTAAGGCCGATCTTGTGGTACGTAGCTAAACTCGATCAATTCTTAAAAATAGTAAATAATGATCATTTTCATTAATGTTTAGTTCATGCCATGGTCATTAAAAAGTATTTTTAACTAATGCTTAGGCATTTATTTGCCCATTAGCTACGTTTTTATCGTTAGATAAATTGAAAATTCATATTAAAAAAAAAAACAGTTTGCAAAAGTTACTATTTTCAAAAAATTACAGCACTGCCTATCTAAATACAGGCTTTAGAACGTATTTCTTAATCCGAGTGACTACTGATATGTATCGATGAAATTTTTATTCAATAACGATATACATAATATTTTTTTCTGTTAACGTATATTCTACTACTGGTGAGCAAACATATAATCATTTACTTTGTTTATTTTATACAAGTATATTATAAAACATAAGTAACATAACAAAGTCACTTTATCTTTCCCTATGTCCCTTTGTATGATTCTTTAAATCTACAAAATCTTTAAAACGGATTTTGATGCGGTTTTTTAATAGATAAAGTGATTAAAGAGGAAGGTTTATAAATGTACAATAAAATCCATTAAATTGTGGAGATATACTATTATTTTTGAGGTTTCTAATGTGATGTCGTAATTAATTAAATATTTTTCGCGTTTAGCAGTGAAACACAGGCTGAACCCTACGAGATTTATCAAAATAATGTACTAAATATTGTACACATTGAAAAGGTCTACAAAAACGTCCGCGATGGCATATGTCATCTATCTCTTATGGATATCCTACAATAACATTTTTTTGTCATTTACTTTTTATGACAAATACCGGCAAATTTTCGAAGCGATTTTAACCAATACAGCATTAATTCTTACCCAATTTCATACATCAAATACATTGTTGATTTCACATATATCGCCCTTTACAGCATATGATTTAAATGAATATTTTCGAAGATATTACAGATTTGAAAATTGCGGCGCAGCGTTCGCGACGGTTTTTTATACAACCTTCACATTTTTTCTGTAGTTGTATTATGTAGTATCAGCATCGCACCCGTGCGAAGCCGGGGCGGGTGGCTAGTAACTTATAAATTCTCATGCTTCGTACGTGTAATGTTTTACACCTAACGTTTCTAACCCACACACTGCTCTGTACTCTGACAAGCGAGTCATACACCGAAGCGCTTCGCAGAATGACAGCCATATTTCGAAGCAGGTGCGCAACAACCCAGTTGCTACGGTGAGGTAATGAGTGTACTCGAGAGCGCTAATGCATGACTACGGAAGTGGTGGCTTGAGAGGTCTTGTTAGATTGTATGTAGATAGATGTTGGTGAGATTAAGTAATTTGTTAAAGCTTATGTTAAAATCAGCTGACTAATTAAAGCCTAAACGCGATGGAGATGGATTCTTTCGATGGTACTTAAATGTTTTAAGAATTTTCAAATCTTAAAAGATTAGTTTCGAAAAAGAAATTGGTTCAATAATTAAATTGTATCAAATAATATTGGGACACAAACATACAGAAGGCGAGCGAGGAGCGCACGTGACTTTGGCATTTGAGAGATTTCATGTGCCTACTTTTGTAGGCGCTTGTGACCAATAAGTACAGACTTTTTTCAACATACCGGACATTGCTCTGCCCGGTATGACCATTTATTTTTTAGCAAACAGGCCTTGAAAATACCGGACTGTATGTTTAAATACCGGATATCTGGCAAGCCTAAACGTAAATCAAATTTGAATATAGGTAAAGGCGGAAGAAGACTGGTGGAATTAAATGAAATGTAATTGTTAATTTTGTAAATGGGATATAAGACTCAATTTCACATGTCTTATTATAAAAAATAAGCTAGTTTCTTATCTAACTACTGTGACAAGAAAGGCGAAAACAAACTCCGCGCTTAGTTTTTTTTAGGAAAATTACGACCACGGGTTGATTATAAAATTATCGAGAGATGCTGATGACCTGTGTTAATAAACCAACTTTTAAAGTATGTATCATTAAAGCGATGAAATATTGCAGGCATGAGCATGAATAATTACAAACGAATTTAGAACTATTATTGACGTGACAACGTCTTATAAATTGGTTTGCCGGGTGACACTTCAAGAAACTGCGTTACGCTCCGCTCACGTTATGCGCTCACAATGAGAGCGAGTGAGAGGCACGCATTCCTTCCACTCGGGCATGGTTAGCCCGCCTAAGAGCGAGAGAGACAGACATAAAAAGTGAAAGGCACGCGTCCCTTCCACTCGAGCACAGTTAGCCCGCCTAAGAGCGAGAGAGAGAGAGAGTGAGAGAGATAGGCATACACACCGGTTCATGTCTTGCGCTTCTATTTCGCTTAGGTGCCTGCATACAAGTTTACACGTTGCCAGTTAATTGTAAAACGATTGTGTAGTGATAATAAAAATATTTTTTTTTTAATAGAAATTCAGTGCGAGATTCTTTGTATAAATTAATATTTTAAATATAATTCTTTGTATAAATAAATGTTTTAAATTGTTACTATTATTTCATCCTTCTTCCTACTATACGAATGAATATTCACATTAAAATTATTTTACCACTCAAAGTCGTTGTCACGTAAAACTTTCGCCCGTATACCGACTTTACAGGCAACCATTTTTTTTGTTTTTCCTAGAGAGCGCAGCAGTGGTCCAATGGTGCAGTGGCGGAGCGATCGATTACTGCGTTGCGTGTCCGATTCCCGCACGGAACAAATATTTGTATAGCCTACAACTATTTTTTCTGGGTCTGGCTATTTGTGTATTTGAGTTTATAGGTTTGTAAACACACCCACAATACAGGAGTCATTCCTAGTGTAGGGCAACGTTGGATCGTCCCTGAGCCTTTTTTATATGGGACATCATCTAATGACCTCTCCTGTTGCCGCTTCAACTAGGACGGAGTGGAAGCGTGTATCAAAATTTTACTGACTAAAACCCACCAGTATTCCTTCACTTGCCTGTGTGTCAAGAGACACGGTATCTCTTGCGAACAACATGAGACCTCGCCAGGCATTTTTCTTCGTGGTCACGAAGTGCTGACATCCCTTTGAGGCTCTCGTGGTAAACAATGCTGAACTATACCCGGACCTGACCTTTACCCATAAACCCGCGCCTACGGTGGCCGGGAGTTCGGTGTTGTCCCTCGACCAGGGCGTCTCCTGCAGCGAGTAGAGGCGTGAGGGTGCTGAGATTCCCACTCCTTCACGCGCTCCGCCTCCTTTGTCAGCATCACTGCTTCGCAGAAGGAGGTGACGGCTATGCATTCTCGCTCCGGATCATAAACATTACATTAGTTAGGTAATTTATTTTATCACCACTGTTTACTAAACAGTGAAAGAAAACATCGCGAGGAAACCTACATGTTCTAGAACTAAAAATTGGAAGATATGTTCAATCTACCAACCCGCGCTGTAGCCTCAGCAGTGGGAACATTATAGACTGATCGCGTAATTTATCTCAGTTACCACCATAACATTGGCCGCCGGCAGAAATTACCACCCACCCGACAAAGTGCCGCCAAGCGATTCGTCGTGTTCCGGCATGATGTCTGGTGAAGCCGTACGGAGGAGGACGGGTCTGAGCAGTTGTGTTGCGATGTGTGCCGGGTACGGTTCGCCAAATATTGTTGTGTTGGGAGTTTGGTCGTGGAGGGTCTTCAGATCAATCTCCCTCTGGCGCAGCATCGTTGGGTCGTGTTGTTGGGTTTAACATTGCATCACCTCGCTCAACCCGCCGTCTTCCTTCCTATTCCCTCAGTTTTTCCGGGTGAATAGGCTTTTAATAAACTAGCGCGCTTTACCATCAACGATTGCATCACTGCTTACCATCAGGTAGGATTGCAGTCAAGCACTAGTTTATAATAATAATAAAAAAAAAACAACGAATATCAGACAAAGTGCCTTGAGGTACCTAACCAGATCCTCTACCATTCAACATTCAAACTTTATCAAACTTTATCTCGCGCTCCTTACAAAGCAAAACGTTTAACAAAACATTGTTCAAAACTAAACACGAGTAGACTTAAACTTCCTCTGTCGAGCATCGAACCCGATACACGTCGTCCACAAACTATACTATCAATTGAAAGCTATCCGCCCGTGATTTCTCCTCCATACCCTTCATTGTCTACTCTTGGAAATTACTACCATAATCACTTCCACCTACCCTGATCAGAATTTAACCTTACATCGTAAGAAATAAAGTTGATTTTAAATTTGAGAGGGTTGATAGTTAAGTCGTTTTATTATGATGTGTAAAGCTTGCAACGTTCAATATTGTTTGGTTCGTTAGCGCATTGTTATGATATTAATTGTAGTGAATGAATGAACTATACCGTTGAAAATATCTTGTTTATATTGGAACTCTAAATCGGATAATCGGTAATTAACTAATAAGGTATTAGAACTTGAAGGCATGTGGAGATTACTTTTGGTTAAATAAAGTTTGGAGTTTGAAATATGGGATGCTATTATTTACGGGGTTTCTGTGTGTGTCCTACAGAAGGAAAGGTCAGCTACTGACCTTAATTAATTAGCATAAGCTATAATAATAATAATAATGTCTGTAGTTATTTCATATGAACGTTTACAGGTGGAAATGTAGCCAGGAGTAGCAAATTGATAAAATTAACTGGTCTTGAAAAATAACCTTTTTTTTATAAATTATAAACTAGCGCTTGACCGCAATCCCGCCTTATGGTAAGCAGTGATGCGATCGTTGGTGGTAAAGCGTGCTAGTTTATTAAGAGCCTATTCACTCTAGCCTTGAAGACACTCAAATTGTAGTGTGACGGAAACACCACCGCCGGCAAATTGTTCCAGTCCCTCGATGTACGCGGTATAAAAGAAGAAGCGAAACGCTTCGTCCGGATCGTAGTGGTGTCAACAACGTAAGGGTGGAAAGTCGCCGTATGACGGGTCGTCCGATGGTGGAACAGAGATGGGGGGAATTAAATCATGCAATTCCCTTGCACACTCGCCAAAATGCATCCTACAGAAGACCATTTTGATTAGCTCCGTCAATCTACACCAGTATTTAAAATCCTTGTCATGATTTCCTTTTGCATCATTCCTGAAAGTCACTGACCTTCACTAAGCTAACCACTAAACCCAACAATCCAATTAAGCCATTTCCATAAACCCCATTCTACACAATAAACTATGCCAATAAGCCATGATTTGGTACTCCAATAAACTCACGATTCTACTAAGTCATAGATATTATCGTAAGTATGTGTGCATAACTAACACTGCAGCGTAATAATGCAGCGCATTAGCTATCGCTTTATAGCGCTGTTTATGCGTTTCTGTTCAATATGTGGTGGAGAATATTGTGGGGAGAATGGTGGGTTTATTTTACCTGGGTGTAGTAATCTATGTATATAGATACAATTACCTCAGAAACCTCATAATAGTGATGAGAAAACGAGTTTCGTCGAGTGATGCGTAGTAGTGAAATCATATAACAGTGATTTTTTCCTGAAGATTTTACATCGATTTAATACTAAAATTAAAAGCTTATGTACGGACGACGGTAAGCTGCCTGAAATTGTAAATTATTCCTAATCAACCTTGAGCTTGCTTCAAAGTTAAAGTCGAAAATCTAATAAGGTATTTGTCAGATTTTAGTAGCTTGATGTGCTGTCGTCATTATATAAAACTTTTCGATTAGATATTAAGATCGTTTACATGGTCTTACGCATGCAGTTTTATTTTTTTGTAACTATAAACTAGTACTTCACCGCAATCCTCTCTGATGGTAAGCAGTAAAGCGATCGTGGATGGTAAAGCGCGCTAGTTTATTAATAGCCTATTGACTCTAGCCTTGAAGACAATTAAATTGTAGTCAGACCGAAACACCGCCTCTGGCAAATTGATTTCTGACATTAGTAATAATCAAAGTTCTTGTTACTATAACAACCTTGCCTTTCTTATAGACTTTTTAGTCAGAATGAAATGATTTTTATATAATTTTCTATATTTTAGAAGAATGACATGGTGGTTCATTCGCATTTGAGTGGTTTCAAGAAAATGGTTGTTTAAAGTACTCCGTAGTTGTTTCGATACTATATTTACAACATTTTCGAACCTACACGAGATGTCTACTCAAAGTGTCTAAATCTAGCTATGATAATTGAAGTGCGGCCATCCTTGACCATTATGTGAACGAGCTAATGGGGTTGTATGCAAATATTGTGCTGCGTCGTGGAAACTAGAATACTGTTTGCTGTAGTCAAAACACAGATATGTTTAAGTGTAAATCCTGAGGAGGTCGTCCCGTTGCTGGGCACAGGTCTCCCCTCATACAGAGAAGGATAGAGCGTAATCACCACGCTTGCTCAATGCGGGTTGGTGATTTCAGAATTAAAGTCCAGGTTTCATCAAGATGTTTTCCTTCACCATGTTATCAGTCAAATCATACTGATAGTTAAAGATTAGCGGCGATTATTTCATTTGACGACACGGCAGGCGCATTGGGTGAACGATCGACAGCTGCGCTGCTTGTTTCGTGTTCGATTCCCGCACGAAACTAATATTTGTATGGCCTACAGGTGGTGGTTCCGGGTCTGACTGTTTGTGAATATGAGTTTAAGTATTTGTAAAATACCCACGACACATTTTTTAACTATGCGCTACACTAAGTGTAGTGTAGCGCATAGTTAAAAAAACAGTATTGAGATTATCATGCTTTCAGCCACAATCGTCTTAACAAAAGACAAAAGTGAAAACCATATAGATTTTTATGTAACAAAATAAAATTGTTTTAATTTTGACATAGATCACACATTTACTTTCAATACGTTGTTGTTAAGTTACGTCTAAGCAGAAGATATTCGTGATTTTATATCTACCTATTGGAAAATTAGATAGATTCTACAACACGTATTAGAGTTAACTGCTCAGCTGTTAATATACCATCTATCAGAACCACTCTGGTTAAGGTTCTTTAGGCTTTAAATGCAGGATGTGTGTTCAAACCTCAAATTTATTTATGTAAATTTTTCGCACAGAAAAGGTAAAAAGGCAGACTTAATGCCTTAGGCATTCTCTACTGGTCAATCAATTGTATTTGAAGAACTTTAGAGGAACAATGATAAACAAAAAATCCTCTTAAATCTAGTTACACAAATACATAAATAACTTATATATATAATACTATTACCATAATATATAACTAGTTGATGCGGGTCTGGATGTTTGTGTATGTGAGTTTACATGTTCTTAAACGCACTCACGATACAGGAGCATTTCCTAGTGTTGAGATAACCCTTACGCTATTTGTTTTGAAAATAATTTTATCTACTCTCATATGAAAAAATTAAAAATATAAAACTAAAAAGGAGTTTATATTGACGTACTTTACCCACAGTATATCGAAAGGAAATTAAAAAATTAAATTATAACATTATTTGTCTAACAAAATAATGTTATAATAATTTTTTTTTTCATTATCGTACAGATTACAAACCATAGATAGCACTATTTCATTCTTTGGCGCGTGCGCGGTGATGCAGGGTGCAGAATTTTGGCGCCAAATACGTTTCTTTGCATTGCGAGTCGTTGTTGTGTTTCGCTGGACACATGATTATTATTGTTTCTTAAAATGTATGAGATTAGATAAAGTAGTGTATGAAGCTGTACATAATTAGTTATTACACACTCGTGTGATACTATTAAAAAACTCGCTTCGCTCATTTTTTAAACTCACACTCGTGCATAATGGCCCTCATTATGTAACAGTTTCATAAACTACTATTAAACCATTCAATCAAATAAGGCCTTCAATAATAATAGGCTATGTTGAAGAAGTTGCAAATTATTGTCTAAGGCGACGCTCGGAAAGTACATATTTTTAACTTCTAATGTTCTATGAATTCAAAATTATTTTGCCCTTATTCCAAATTATAATTTGGGATCGGCGAAATATGTCCATTTCTTCCATACTTCTCTACTTATTAAAGGTTTACCTTAGTCACCCACTTCTTAACCATTTCATCATTCACACATTTCATCCATTTTATTTCTTTTATCTTTTACTAGTCTTAAAGCCATTGACATTCATAATTAAAGCTCGCTTCACAACATTTTCCTCATTGGATCCCTCCTGTATGGATTAACAAACCTCAGTCACAATGCTACATACCAGCATCTCACCTGTTTGATAACAAGCAGCACGTAGATCCTATTACAGCGAAACCCTGAAATCACGGCGCTGATATTAGGCTTTTCACTTCTCACTGCTGAAAATTAGTCGTTCACACTAGGCACACAAAGTCGTAACACCACAACGAGGTCATCATATTGTCTGCATCGAACAAACGTTGAATACGGAGGTTTCTTGTTTAAAAACCTTAAATTATACCAATCAATGAGTGCGGGGTATGATATGCATGAGTAAACTGTAGGCACATCTCTGACCTGCCCCACGGGAAATAAAGGTATCAATCTACCTAGCGTTATCCTATCACAGCTGGGGCGACTTCCTATCAGATTTCCACACAAAGACAAATGCAGAAGCAATATTATATAAATGAATGTGGCATTTTTTGTGGATTCTGACAGAACCTCAGCACGAACGTTTGTATGTCTACAAACGCAAACGTGACTTTAACAAAACTAAAACGCGGACGTGCCTTATCCGATTGATTCGCATCTTGAATATCTGTGCCCAGAGAATTTGCATGGCACTAACTCGCGCTAAAAAAAAAAACATGTGAAGAATGAAGCCTTTTTTTCAGTTTTGGTCATGTTTTTTACCTTTTTCCCTCAGTATGGTGATTCAGAGGTACAATAGGTACAGTTTTTCAGCAATCCAATCCGATACAGAAACCCTTACTAACAACAATTTTATTCAATTTCATATTGAAACAATTTAGTTTCAGCATATTTCGAGCGAGGTAACTCGAATCGTAGGGCCCTGCGCCCACTGGCGGCACGGCACGTCAGGGTATCATTTTTCTTAGGTTTTGCGGAAATCATCATGGACTTCCTTCATTGTGGGAGTGACAGAGGCTGATTGATGATTGCTGGATTCTTACCGGCTAAAACTTTCGCCGTGTTTCACCTCTATCGCTGCCCTGGCAGTCCTCTACCCACTATACCTCAGCGCGTCCCATCGCTCTGCGACTATTTCTACAATGGTCGTACTCACTCTTGAATGGCACTCGTGAAACACTGTGGCGCCAACCCAAGCCTGTCAGTTCGGACGAACTCTAACGGAGGTCGTTGATCGTTTTGCACCCTTCTTTACATCTTCCCACTTGTCTGGAGACGGTTCAGCGATTTCCAAATGGACCACGAAAGGTTGCATACACCTTGCATGGATATAGTCTCTCGGTGTTAGATATATATAGTAAGTCGTAGAAGAGTAGTATCCGCAGTTTACAATGAGCGTCGTCGGCCGGTTTTTCTTGTAGAGATGCTGTCGAATACTGACGAAAACGATGCCACGGTATCCTCATACACACAATGACGTAATTTTTGATAGACTACTATTGAAATTTCAATTTTATGGTAATTGTATTAAGTTATATTTCTTTTTTTGATATAATAAGTCCTTGTCGTGTCGTGCCGCGGTGGGCGCACGCCTTTGTACGTAACTAGTTTACCGTCCATTTGAATATTATTCCAGTGTTTGTGGGTAGGAAATAATTTAGGCTAAGCTGTGGTTGCGAGGTTGTTTATGAACGTTAATTCTACTAACAAAATGTCAAGGACTTTGTAACTGCGACCGTATCTGTTGTAATCAGTTTTTCTTTGTACTTGAATTAGTGGGGTATATTTCGAAGTTTCTTTTTTTCAAGGGGTATCGCGTCACCCATTAACTATAGGTTTGGGGAGGTCAGTTGCTCCGTCTATTAACACTCTTATTCATCTACAACCCGTAAGACTAGAAGCCGACCTTAACATAGTTGGGGAAAGGCTAGGCAGATTGATTTTATTGAATTTTCCTTAGTAAAGTGGTTTGATACCTGATAGATTCAACTTTGGAAAGCATAAAAGTGAGATAGAGACATAAAATACTATCAGTAGCAATGGGTGTCATTTTGACAATTCAACAACATTCATTGCGTTACTTAAATTGCTGATCAGAAACAGTTTTCGAACATATAGAGCAATGGATTAGCAATATTTTTCAAAATTATTTCAATCGATAGTAATAGTGCATTACGCGATTAGGGTGCTAATATGAGACTTGTATCTAACTCTTATCATCATCATCATCATCATCAACCTTTTTTATCGTCCCACTGCACAGCTCTCCTCTCATACAGAGAAGGATTGAGCGTAATCACCATGCTTGCTCAATGCGGGTTGGCGATTTGAGACTGAAAACCCAGGTTTCCTCAAGATGTTTTCCTTCACCTTGTAATCAGTCATTGGTGTCCAAGATATACTTAGAAAGTACAATATATAAATTAAAAAGTTACATTGGTACTTGCCTGACCTGGAATCGTACCCGCACACTCATACTTGAGAGGCTGGTGTTTAACCACTAGGCCACCACGACTCTACCATGTAAAAGTACGAAAACCACAATATATCACTACAACACATAGATCGCGACGCGCGATAAAACTGCAATTTGGGTGCCCACCTTTATCGTTGCAGCCATTGTGCAAGAGCATGCTAGTGGAAATGTTACCGTTTTCTATGTTTATATATATCTGTGTACTATATATTTGTTGTGGCATTATCTGAGGTAGACACATTAGGCTAAGGACTCATGAAGCGGTTTTCAACCGCGCCCGCCACGATGGCGGAATGTAGTTTTATTTTCAAAACTGACGAGACCGGAGTTTTGTGCGGTCACGCAGCCGTCGCGGTAGTGATTGCAAACTGGGCGGTTGATTATCGCAAGATGGGCGGTTGCAAGATGGGCGGTTGTAGAACGCGCGGGAGCAAACCGCCGCGGCTGCGTGACCGCGACCCGCACTCGCCGATACAAGATAACCGCCGGTGCAGCGGGACCCGCAAACAACCGCGCACATCGCGAGAGTAAAACGCGTCGTGAAATGTGCTTTAACTTTTTACATATATATCTGCATTCTACGGAAGCTGCGGACCCGCAACCGCGGCGGATGCGGGTGAAAACCGCTTCGTGAGTTCTTAGCCTTAGTATTATAGGCAGGTGGTTATCACGTGGAAGTGCCATGTATAGATATAAACATAACGATAATCGACCTATAATATTACAACTACTAGGATACAGGCCGCCTCTCTCCTTCTCAAGTTGCTTTTTATGGGCTGCAGCTTACTTAAAGTCGACAATAAGAATATGTGGAGTTAGTTATTTGAACATTTTATTTTAACCCCAAAAAAATTATTAGAAAATATTTTAAAATTGTAGTATCTTATTATATGTTAATCGAAATTAAGTGTTGTCAATGCTAATTTTGACAACATTATATTTTACTAGCTTTTCGCCCGCGGCTTCGCCCGCGTGGCATTCGGTTATATCGCGCTTTTTAGATTTCCCTCGGGAATATAATTTTTTTTTCAATAAAAGGTAGATTAATGTTCTTTCTCAGGGAGATTGTGTGTGCCAAATTTCATCAAAATCGGTCGAGAGTTACTTTCGTCTTTATAATATTAGTATGGAATAATCAATTTGGATAAATTTATATATATATTTAAATGCACTGCTCCTTTTGGTCGCAGCGTGATGTTATATAGCCAAAAGCCTTCCTGGACTAATGGACTATCAAACGCAAATTGCTTGATGTGCTGTCATCTGTACATAAATAACTTGTCATAATAAAACAGCTCATATGCATGTCTGAAATGCCTGCATTTCTATATACCAAAATAATATATTCCTGTATCACAAAAGTGTTCAAACTGTGACTTTTATGAGATATACATACTTTTATTCGACCGCCCATTCCCATCTGATTTCCATTGGAAAGTTTTCGACTCTGTGTAGTTTCCGTAGTTGCGATTGACCATTAAACGTGGGTATTGTTTGATAATAGGCAGTTTGTGAAGGCATTGGGTTGGTTATTGTTCGAATCAAAGTGACCGCGTGGCGGGTAACTTGATTACTAGTCCCTATTTATTTTTATGAATGATTAGTCTGTGTCTTTTCATTCAATATATCATTATTTATGTCACATACTACTGAGCTATGATTGATTGTAAAAAACAGTATTAACACGCAGTACCCCTTCAACACGATACGTTTTAAACAAAATCAAAACTCATTTATCCAAATTATGCTGAGAATTAGCACTTTTTGAACGTCAATATTACATAAGACAGTCCCCCAAAACGCCCACCTATCGACACTTCCTAGTGCTTTCGCTGGGAAGAACAAGTAGCGGAACAAACTCCCCAGCAGCACAGCTGTCTGTTCAGTTAAAAAAAAAATACATTACTTTGTCGTCCTCCGTGGCGCAGCGGTCAACACGCCTGCCTGCGACGTGGAGGCCCCGGGTTCGATCCCCAGCCAGGTCATGATGGAAAACGATCTTTTCCTGATTGGCCTGAGTTTTGGATGTTGATCTATATATGTATCTATTATAAATATATTATCGTTAAGTTAGTATCCCATAACACAAGTCTCGAACTTACTTTGGGGCTAGCTCAATCTGTGTGATTTATCCGTATGTATGTATTTATTTATTTATTATTTATTTATACAATACTATGTAGGTACAGTAATGAACACAAGAAAAAACAACAACAATGAATTTATTTATCACTAGCTGAGCCCTACGGTTCCACCCGCGTAGGTTTCGATAGGTTTTTTTTTTATATGCACCGCTACTATTGGTTTCAGCGTGATGTTATATAACCTTCCTGGATTAATGGGCTATCCAACGCAAAAAGAATTTTCAAATCGGACCAGTAGTTCTGAGATTAGCGTGTTCAGATAAACAAACAAACTCTTCAGCTTTATACATTAGTATAGATATGCCAACTAGCCACGGCAAAATACCAGTAAAACAAAACAAAAAATAAAATTTCATTAAAATGGAAATGTAAATAAGTAAAAACTTTTTACCTAAATAAAAGCCCCATTATTTATTTATTTATTTAAAGCCAACTACTTAGTCCTTAGTCCGCAAAATTTGGTTACAGGAAGATTTTTTTTTAATAGTTATAAACTAGCGCTTGGCTGCAATCCCGCTTGATGGTAAGCAGTGATGCAATCGTTGATGGTAAAGCGCGCTAGTTTATTAAACCCATTCACTTAAAAAAATTAGTGAATAGGAAGGAAGACGGCAGTTTAGCGAGGTGGTGCAATGTTAAACCCAACAACACGACCAACGATGCTGCTCCAGAGGGAGATTGATGTGGAGACCCTCCACGATCAAACTCCCGACACAACAACACTTGGCGCATCGTACCCGGCACACATCGCAACAGAACTGCTCAGACCCGTCCTCCGTACGGCTTCACCAGACATCATGCCGGAACACGACGAACGTTTAACAAACATACGCTATTGCCCGATTCTTCGATTACTTACTTAAAAATTCCAGAAATAATGTAGTGAAACAAAATAATAAAGTGCCGTAATCTCAAATTGGCTGATTGGCAACCGGAAAATTCGTTTTTCATTTATTCGATTTGCTATACAAAAGTGCAGATTGAAACACAGTCAGTATCTCATTAAAACTTTTTACATCATGCTACTCCAAAAACGAGCATGACGAACTCAATCGAACACATTCAGATTGTACAGTTTCCACATTAAAACAGGTTTGAATAAAGCATTGGTGCGTCTCGACGCCTCGCCGGTTATTGAACGCAGTATAGAAATGCATACAGAAGGTAAACTCCATATAAATTTCTGAAAAATCAAAATTAAACACGGGTAAGCGCGGCGCCATTGCAACAAAACTGTGTTGGCAGCATAATTATTTTTCATTATTTACGTCACTTTTTTCTAGAGTCATTATTTCATCATCATCATCATTTCAGCCGAAAGACGTCCACTGCTGGACATAGGCCTCCCTCAAGGTTCTCCATGACGACCAGTCCTGCGCCTCCCGCATCCAGCGGTTTCCCGCGGCCTTCACCAGGTCGTCGGTCCACCTTGTCGGGGGCCTACCCACGCTACGTCTTCCATCCATCGGGCATCGGTCCTACGGAAAATGTGTCCAGCCTACTGCCACTTTAGTGTTGCAATTCTTCGGGCTACGTCGGTTACTCTCGTTTTTCTGCGGATCTCCTCATTCCTGATTCGATCGCGCAGTGAAACCCCGAGCATACATTTTTCTAGAGTACTGGTGCCGAAAACTAAATTAAATTTAAATCCAAGATGACCGCCACCAAAATGCAATTGAGGATTTGAAGCCGGGCTGCTGCTGTACCCATTTTAAAGTGAAACTTTTATTACATCGTCTCAAACTTTTTCGTCTGCATGTTGCATGTCGCGTGATGGTCGGCCGCGAAGTAGAGATAAAGTGAAAGGCGCTCATCAGAGTAGCCAATTGCCAACATGGCGGCGCCTATAGTTTTTTTTTATTTTTTTTTTATTTAACCTTGAACTCAACAACCTTGAACCGACTCTCTTGTTTTGAAGATAGCTGTCAATGACCCTCCTCAAGCCGATCGGACATTTTTCCTCAGACAGACGGACTCTTATAACTGGCCACCATAGTTTGGCGCCTATAGTTTGCAGCAGCTGACTATACTGTAAAAGTTTCACTATTACCGTGGTTTCATGAAACCAGAAAAGCAAAGCAGTCATAAAGACTTCAGAGAGTCTTATCCACTAACGATTAAGGGATGATAGACTATTCATTCATTTATAATAATTAGCCTCCCAAAAATCTAACGGCCTCATATTATCATACTAACTAACATTTTAAATCAGTTAAAATATTTGAAATTCATAAAAATTTCAACGATCGAAATATAGAATGGTTCGACATTGTATTGCATAAGTTTCGGTGGAAGTATTTTTTGACCTCCATCTTCCTTTGTAAAACTGTATGTGCCTCTAATATTCCAGCGAGTTCTTATAGGACCTATAGGGATGGCGATCCTCTATGCATAGAATCTACATGCAATTTTCCCAGCCAAAAATTCATGTGGCCATGGCGTGCCAACAAACAAATTTTGGATTAGTGATTCCTGGAATAAACAATAATTATACTAGCGTGCTATTGTAATTTTAAATCTCTGCTGACATTTCTCGGGACCCTGCACTCCCGGACCCTTGAAAGGTAATTTAGAGATGCCCAATGATAGATTTTATTGAAATTTTTGATATAAATGCCGTGCCAAAATCATTTAGTTACGTGCTAGCAACGGCACTCTGGCATCACTGTTATAGATTGTAGCCATGTTGTCCTCAACTTCTCGTCTTCATTTTTGGTCACACACAGTCGTAACCTGGTATACCACGTGTAAACCCATTCAGTGCTTATTGCGTCTGGGCATCCCCACGATGGGCAATAACTCAACAGTAGAAACGCAATTAGCGGGCTAGGTGATAACACCTCCCCCATATATCACCTTTTGAATAAAACCTGTACCTACTAGTTTGTAATTAATGAATGATTTATTATGTGTGAACGTGGTTTTGTTGCATGTAGGTAGTTTGAAAAGCTGTATTCATATTATGTCTTGGGTTTTAAAAAAGGATATCGATTTTCTATGTAAAAAGACCTTATAATATATAGCATGAATTGTAACATTTTTATCTTCATACCTACAATAAATCTATGAATATAGTATTTTTTTTTGTACTAGAACTGTCAGATCAATTTTATTCTACATAAAAGATTGAATGAAACCCCGAATCCTAAAGAAAGTACTCCATATTCAGGGTCATTATAATAGTCCGCTCATTAGCAGAAACATAAAGGACAATTCAAGAATGCTTTTCAATAACCATATAATTGTCTATTAACTGCGATGATTATGTCAAAATTTACTGTCACTGTTTTTTTTTTTTTTGAGAATCTTTATTATGTTTATCAAACCATGTTTTTTTTTTAAATATTTCACTCTGCATTTATTTTTTTGTACACCGCGTTTACTCTTTACCAAATAAATTTTAATCTTTCTTTTCAGGCACTTACCAGCCCACAAAGTTAATATAACATATAAAATTGCCCGAATAAATTATTTCCAATATTAAAATTTACCCATAAAAACCATTACTTACTACAAAGGCCTTGAACATCAAGTTCGCAGCTAAAGTAAGTGGGACGACATTATTCGAGAAGGTAACATGACACCTCCATTAGAGTAGCTTGTTATAGATGGCGCTTAAAACGCCACTGACGAGATAATGGCGCCAACTTGGAGCGTTTGCGGAAAAAAATATCAAGACATGGGATCATGGGAAATGCTATTTTTTAGTCTAAGAATAATGGTAAAAAAAATATCTAGTAAAATATGAATTTCTATACAACAAATAATTCGGAAAAACACGAATTGTATTCTAGCAATGCAGTTAATGAATAAAAGAATAACTGAAAAACAAAATTTTAGACAAATTTATCCAATTTCATCTCCCAAATACCATTCTGAAACCCACATTTCCTCTGCTCACCGATCGGCCATTTATTTCCTTTTTCACAAAATACCAAATCCCGAAATTCTGCGCAAATGGTAAACAGGCTGACCGAGCCGCATTTACATAACTCTCAATTACATTTGGATTTAAAATGGCTGCCACGTGCGTGAAATAGAAATAAAAAAAATATTGGCGCGATGCGTGCACGGAACGACCGCACAGGGTATAAAGTTTTATGATTTTTGTGCATTCCTGTACGTAACGCAGTTAGCAGTATTGTGAAATGAACAGTGGCCGTTGATGACACTTTTTGTATTATACAATGTTACCGAAGTTTTTATGTTATTGTGTTTAAGTGGACATTAACAAAGAAGAAAAGAAAAGTCTTGCCGCCAAGCGATTTGTCGTGTTCCGGCATAATGTCTGGTGAAGCCGTACGGAGGACGAGTCTGAGCAATTGTGTTGCGATGTGTGCCGGGTATGATGCGCCAATTGTTGTTCTGTCAGGAATTTGGTCGTGGAGGGTCTCCTGATCAATCTCCCTCTGGCGCAGCATCGTTGGTCGTGTTGTTCGGTTTAACATTGCATCACCTCGCTCAACTGCCGTCTTCCTTCCTATTCACTCAGTTTTTTTGAGTGAATGGGCTTAATAAACTAGGGCGCTTTACCATCAACGATTGAATCTCTGCTTACCATCAGGCGGGATTGCGGTCAAGAACTAGTTTATAATTATATTAAAAAAAAAATAGAATCAGACATTGCAATATTCCCACTAAACATGGTGTAAACATTCATTCATTACACACTGTTCAATGCTACCTTTGAACATTGATTCAGCATTTCGGCAGCTGACGCGCGGCCTAGTTTAAATATTGTTTTAATTGCAGATTATACCCATAGAATACTTAGACGTTTGTACATTTGTGTGTGTTGGGAAAAAGTAGTATATATGCTGTAATATTGTGTAAATAAGTCAGATTAGAATTTATTCTTGTCTCATTACCCCTCACTGTGACCAAGACACCTTTAGCCATCTCTGATCAGTCCTGTAAGTCTGCTAGACTGGCAGTGAATTTACCCTTCACCCTCACCTGAAAATCCTACCCACTATCCATCTGTTACCTTAGGTCTTTTAGTGTAGACATCCCGCACTTATTTATATATTTATTTATTACAAACTATATGGTAGGTCAGGACTGTAGGGCTTAGAGTTGTAAGGACTGTAGGGCTTATAGGCCTTAGTTTAGGTTCTGTTAATTTGCCATATAGGCGCATGTACTACCGCTACCTTTATTAAGGGTGGTCGTACGCACACGTAGAATTCATGAATAATTAATCCAGCAAATCTGTAACTATTATTTACAAACAGATAGCCAATGATTTTACTCTTTATTACACAGTAGCCATCGCCCAGTATTAACCAATAGCCAGCCTGAATAGGCACTAAATCAGGTTGCTAATACAATGGTTTGAACCGTCCAAATTTGTATGTAGCGTTGCTCCGCGTGGTATAGTCGCCACCTGAGGGCTGATTAACTTAATTAGCATATTGATTGTTTACAGATGTGTTGGCGGTCGCCCCGTCCTCAGAGAATAGCCTGGGGCAACAAATATGATCTACAACGCTTAAGACAATGTACGTTTCAATAATTTGAGAGCTTGGCATCTTGGTGGGAGCTAATTTGTGGTTTATTGTCCGGCGTAGCGTCAAGGCTACTAATATTAATAATATTCCAGGATAGAATTTAGTTCCGTAAATGATAAATAATGATAAAAGAGTTAGTGGAGTTCTTCATTCACTCAAAAAAATGTAGATTGTTGCTTCATCTATCTGACTGATGCCTTGATAATTTAGTAGTCACTGTAATTGGTTTATTTCGAATAAATGCATTAAAATTGAGTTTAGTACAATTTTTATTTTATTTATTAGGTCAAACAACAATTGTTTACACTGACATACTAATAAAAATAACAAAAGCGTCTCAACTCTAAACGATGTAACAATTTCTTAACGGTTAAACACGTGACCAAAAAAAAAACCGTCAGTAATTATTTTAGTTGAAAGCCGTATTGTACTGAAGTCAAATTCTCCCAGTTAACCTTGTCCCTTTAATGCTTTATCTTCTTCTTCGTTTCGTTCTTGGCAGAACGGTCGTGGTCACTATGACTGATTGCGAGACGTTGATGTAGCTCGCCGCACGCTCTCTCTATCTATCTGTGTTGGACGACAGCCAGGAGCATTTATTTACAGGTCCCCCCACTGCCGACTTGAATTGGTCGGTCCACCTCAACGGTGACCTTCCACGAGGTCTGTTCCCTTCCACTCTGACGGGTCTGAGCAGTTGTATTGCGATGTGTGCCGGGTACGATGCGCCAAATGTTGTTGTGGCGGGAGTTTGGTCGTGGAGGGTCTCCAGATTAATCTCCCTCTGGCGCAGCATCGTTGGTCGTGTTATTGGGTACATTGCATCACCTTGCTCAACTGCCGTCTTCCTTCCTATTCACTTAGTTTTTTAAGTGAGCAGGCTTAATAAACTAGTGCGCTGTACCATCATCGATTGCATCACTGCTTACCATCAGGCAGGATTGCAGTTAAGCACTAGTTTATAAATATTAAATTAATTAAATTAAATTACTCTGCCCTGGATGACCAAACGCTCTGTAGAGTTATTATTACGCCTTGCCACGTGACCGAAAAACCCGAGTATACGGGACTAGACTATTTCTGATAGGCGCTTCTGTTTAAACTCTGTCCATGATATCGCAACTATAGCTTTATCAATAAAGTTGAAAATCGATTAAAGAAGTTTGACTGATTGTAGCAGCTTGATAAATTGGCATCCAGTATTTGTAGAAAACCAAGTAAGAAAGAATACTTGAGTCGAGTTCAATTGAAGTGGCAGTTCATGCATTTCAAGTCGTGAAACAATGTACATTATTTCATTTCTCATTGCAAAACCATATTACGAAATATCTAACGGTATGAAATTAACTTCGAGATCTCAAATCCATAATTCAGATATATTATCGTGAGTTTCCGAACGGCTGCCCAAAATTGCCAATCTAACTAGACCCTCAACACACTATTCATCAGCGTTAAATAGATACAATCTCGATTTATATCGAGTTCAGGTTATACCAGTCTTTTCTCTGTACTATCCAAAGTATATAGGCCTCCAATGATCCTCAATAAATGCTTTAATAAAGCTAAATGTAGTTAGAGGAAAGAAAATTGCGGATCAAATTAGGCTGGTCATTTTGGTCAAGGCTGGGAATGACATGAGAAATGAAGTGAAAGTGATGGTTCGTCGAATGAATGGTCATATTCTGTTGGAGATTACTGTGGGTTCAGCAGGTACATGCAGTGTAATGATCATAACGTTGGACATGACAGACACAGGTAATTAATAATTCTGTTGCATTATGTTGAATTGCTTTTGCGTTTGGATATTAATTATATTTATATTAATTTATTAAATTCTACTGAATGGATGGACAGTTAGTATGTATATTTAAATTGTTTCGTGTATTTGAGCGCTAGGACAATTATTACGTACGAATGTTGTAGGCGATGAATTTGTTTTATTTATTATTGTTTTAATTAGGATAGGACTCGGTAGAAATACATAACGTTCATGTGTAACGAGTCTTAAAGTTTAGCAAGCGTTTAAAACTATAGAGTAGGAAACATTGTGATATTGTATAAATATATTTTTTTAGATATGAAAAAATATAGTGTAAAATTTTCTAAAAGGGTCAAGAAACAAAATAAATATGAAAGTATCTATTTTTAGGGTTCCGAAACCAAATGGCAAAAAACGGAACCCTTATAGATTCGTTATGTCTGTGTGTCCGTCTGTCCGTCTGTCCGTCTGTCCGTCTGTCCGTCTGTCCGTCCGTCCGTCCGTCCATCTGTCCGTCCGTCCGAAACTATAAGAGCTATACTGTTGAAACTTGGTAAGTAGATGTATTCTATGAACCGCATTAAGATTTTGATCCAAAAATAAAAAAATAATAACAAATATTGGGGGCTCCCCATACTTAGAATGAAACTCAAAAAAATTTTTTCGTCAAACACATACTCGTACGTCCCCCACGTACGAGTTATCTATGGATAGGTCTTCAAAAATGATATTGTGGTTTCTAAAATATTTTTTTTCTAAACCGAATAGTTTGCGTGACAGACGCTTCCAAAGTGGAAAAAAGTTGCCCCCCCCCCCTCTAACTTCTAAAATAAGAAAATGAAAAATCCAAAAAAAAAAAACATATGCTGTACATTACTATAAAAACTACCAGCGAAAATTGTTTTGAACAAGATCTAGTACGTAGTTTTTTTTAATACATCGTAAACCGATTACCAAGTAATCTTTCATACAAATAACTTAAATCCTTTAATTTTATAAATTAATGGTACGGGAACCCTTTGTGCGTGAGTCCGACACGCACTTGGCCGTTTTTAAAATAAAGTAATCAACCCCATTATGTAAGCATTGCTTACAAGCCGTTAAACGTCAAACATACCTACACGATTAAATAGACTATAATAATTACAATTTTAACTTCAAGCAACGTTTATAAATCTGGGAGAAAACTTCTAAGATAAGTTTTTTTTTTTATAATTATACACTAGTGCATGACAGCAACAGTTGATGGTAAAGCGCGCTAGTTTATTAAGAGTCCCGAGAATCGCTTGGCGCCAAGACTTTGTCCGGGGGGTGGTAACTTAGTCCAAATGATATAATTTCCAGTTAAACAAATATCAACTTAATTTTAGTAGTAACTAAGTCAATTTCAAAGTGATCTAAGACTGAGAGCGCTATTGAAGTAGTTATTTAATTAAATGTTTGAAGTTGTAGAAAGAGAGCACAATTTGCCAGCGACGGTGTTTCCGTCACACTACAATATAAAATTATGGATATAAAAGAGAATCAGATTAAAAAAAAGAGTGTCTTTGAGCCTATAGTGAATAGGCTCTTAATAAACTAGCGCGCTTCAACGATCGCATCAGGCGGGATTGCGGCCAAGCGCTAGTTTATAATTTATAAAAAAAAAAAAGAATAATGCGTCTCTTTGTCACAGAAACACATGTAAGATAATTAATAGCGTGTAACGTGAACTGATCTTTATTATAGCAGGAGTATAAAGAGTACAGAGTCTATATAACAGGAGTTAAATAATGTTTTCCAATAACTTACCTTTTGTACTCGATGGTGGGCCATAACATCGGCTGCCGGCAGAAGTTACCACCCATCAGACAAAGTCTTACCGCCAAGCGATTCGTCGTGTTCCGGTATGATGTCTGGTGAAGCCGTACGGAGGACAAGTCTGAACAGTTGTGTTGCGATGTGTGCCGGATACGATTATGATGGAGGGTCTCTAGATCAATCTCCCTCTAGCGCAGCGTCGTTGGTCGAGTTGTTGATTCCGATTCATTCAGTTCTTTTTTTGAGTGAATGGGCTCGTAATAATCTAGCGCGCTTTACCATCAACGATTGCATCACTGCTTACCATCAGGCGGAATTGTGGTCAAGCACTAATTTATAATTATTAAAAATAAAAAAATAAAACTGCAATTAAATTACGAACACACATTACCGGCAGGCCAGTTAGATCAAAACCTCCAAAAACGTAATGACTGGAACAACATAAACCCATTATAGTCCCATTTCTTCTCATGTCCTTCTGAACACACATGACATTCAACTTCCATGTCGCGAAAGATAAATCTTGACGCCATTATCCGCCAGAGGGCGCTATGAAACAGGTGTTGTTATTTTTGGCCGGAAATTGGAGGGCAGCTTTAATTTTGGATACATTAGGTGCTTTGATACATGCATCCTATGGTGTGTGGATGGTGGTGTTGTCTAAGGAACCAACCATGTAGATAACGAACGGTTTTTTGTGCTGATCATAATATATTATAGTAGACAGTTTGACCGCATTCTGAACTCATTGACCACGTATGGAATCTTAAGAAAAAATAAAATATTTGGATGACCCCTTCCACCCCCTTTCAGTCTTAGGTAAGATCAGTAGGTACCTACCAAGAACGCAAAGAAAAATAGCAAAAGACTTATAACTTTTGCTTAATTTTATGATCAACCTAATAACAATCTAGCTAGACACTTCTTATACACACGTAAAAATAGATAAGACCTCTTAGAACTCCCAGACGTAAAAAGAAACCATTTCATATTAATGTCAAAAGAGTTACCTAATCTTGTAGAAACCAATAGAAACCTACGCTGTCCGGAGTCCGTAGTCCGTATTCCGTAGTCCGCCATTTTTTTTTAACATATTTGAAACTCACATGCACAAACCGCCTGACCCGGAACAGGAATAGAAGAAGAAGGAAAATACACGAATAATGGCCGTAAACAAAGGAGTATAAATTTCTATTATTCTCCTGTTTGTTGTGGCATTCGATAAATTAGGGGAACATAAAAATATTTTTGAATTCACTCTAAATACCTTATTTATGTTTATAAGCCACTTAAACACACACATAATTGGGTTGTAGGTATCCCAAAAAATAATGTAATGTCCATCAGATAGATTTATGAAAAATATTGAACACATATTTTTAATTTTTCTTCCATTCAAATACTTAGGAAGATATATTGATTTGAAATGTCGCATGACGTCACGCCACCACGGCGTGATGTAATTAGCCCCCACTCCGCAACTTTAATACGCTATATCTCAGTAGTTTTTGGTAATTTCGACAAAATAAAAAATACGAGTCTTAGGATTTTTTTTATTTTTTAATATTTTATTAAAATATAAACCAGCGCTTGACCGCAATCCCGCCTGATGGTAAGCAATGACGCAATCGTTGATGGTAAAGCGCACTAGTTTATTAAGAGCCTATTCACTCTAGCCTTGAAGACACTCAAATTGTAGTCCGACGGAAACACCGCCGCCGGCAGATTGTTCCAGTCCCTCGATGTACGCGGTATAAAGGAGGAGGCGAAACGCTTCGTCCGGATCGTAGAGGTGTTAACAACATAAGGGTGGAAATTCACCGTACGACGGGTCGTCCGATGGTGGAACGGAGATGGGGGAATTAAATCGTGCAATTCCCTCGCACACTCCCCAGAATGTATCCTATAGAACACCGAAAGGCTGGCTACTCTACGCCTGTGCTCTAGGCTTTGGAGACCAACTCGAGTTAAATCAGGGTCACCAATCAGCCTCTTCGCACGCCTCTCCACTGAATCCAAAGTGGCCAGGTGACACTTAGCAGCACCAGCCCAAATGTGGCTGCAGTACTCCACACACGAACGGACCTGTGCTTTGTACAACATTAGAAGCTGCCCTGGTGTGAAGTACTGCCGGACCTTTGCGATAACGCCAAGTTTTCTGGCAGCCACCTTGGCCTTGGACTCAATGAACCGCCCAAAGTTTAGGTTCGAGGAAATCTCAACACCCAAAAGCTGAAGGCGGTCGGTACACTCCAAGGATACATTCCGAAAAGTAGGAGCCAAGGTGAACGGGCTCCTTTTGGCGATGAAAAGACACGCCTGCGTTTTGGCGGCATTGAATGCTACAAGATTGGCATTGCCCCATTCGGAGACTGCCTGATGTGCAACACTCGTTCGCTCTACCATGGCCTCTCTTTCGGACCGGATTGATTCCCTACTAGCCCGAGCATCCGGCAGGTATCTCTCCACAACTGTGCTGTCATCTGCATACCCATAGATACCGGGCATCAGCAGATCGTTAATATGCAGCAGAAACAGAGTTGCAGAGAGAACAGACCCCTGAGGGACACCGGCATTAGTCGACATGGGCTCAGATGAGCATCCGTCGACAACAATTCGGAGGGACCGTTCAGTCAGGAAGTCTTTTACCCAGCCAGTCAGGCTAGGGGAAATGCCGTACGCTGGAAGCTTACTTAAAAGGCCAGCGTGCCATACCCGGTCGAAGGCCTTCGAGATATCAAGGGAGACAGCAATCGCTTCCCCATTTCTCTCGAGGGCCTCGCCCCACAAGTGAGTGGCATACACTAGTAGGTCCCCAGTTGACCGATTGCGGCGAAACCCGTACTGTCGGTCACTGAGGAGATCGTTACCTTCCAGGTATGCCAAGAGGCGCGAGATCAATACACGCTCCATAATTTTGCAAAGTATGGAGGTGATCGAAATCGGCCGATAGTTGGTAGGATCGGCACGACTACCCTTTTTGGGCACGGGCTGCACGTTGGCAAGCTTCCAGGACTTGGGCACTATACCAGTCCCAAATGAGAGGCGATACAAGCGTGTCAATACAGGAGACAACTCGGGCGCACATGCTTTTAGAACAATCGCTGGTATACCATCCGGGCCACTAGCCTTATTCACGTCCAGACGACACAGTGCTCTCAGAACCTCCTTGTTCCGAATGCGAACCTCAGGCAGTGGGGTAAAATAGGTGGAGTAGCACTGCCAGTATCAAGACGCGAATTATGGGCAAAGAGAGATGCAAAAAGACCTGCTTTCTCTCTCGCCGTATGAGCCAGTGTTCCATCAGGCCTAACCAGCGGAGGCAGTGAGGGCCGACAGAAGTTCGCCTCGACCGATTTGGCAAGGGACCAAAAAAATCTGCTACCGGAAGGCTGCGCAGATAACTTGTTGCCAATATGGGTAATACGGTAGAAGCGAGCCTTCTTTAGCGCCTTTTTGTAGGACTTGGCAGCACGGTTAAAGGCTCTCTTCTTTGAGCTTAGATCCGGAGCTCCGCGGTCACGAGCGTCAACTCAGGTGAGAAATGCCGTGTGCTTACGCTGTTCGGCTTGGGCGCAATCGGCATTGAACCATGGGCGAGCCGAGCCACCGACGGTTACGTCATTATAGGGAATAAAATATTCCATAGCTTGACGCACCACATCGGTTATAGCATATTATCTATAAGACGGACTAATTATTTTTTTTTGATTTTCATACCTTGGATACATCCCTATTACAAAAACTAAGACTTTCATCATGTACAAATTACTCGAACGTCAAAACAATGTAATAATCCCCAACTTCGTGGCGACGTTACACATACGCGGACCTAACCCGTTAAAAATGACGGTAGCCGTGTCGGACACAACAAAATGACATGTCACGCTCTCTAGTTATCCCTCACTTGCTCTGTTTGTGTTTAAGGCTATGTCCGTTATCCTTACTAATAAATTTGAAAGTGAGTTTGTTTATTTGTTTGCTCCGCTTTCACGCCGTAACTACTGAACCGATTGCTTGGAATTTTTTTAGACGTAAAGTAAGAAGTCAGGATTAAATAATAGGGTACTTTTTATCCTGCAAAAAATGATATTCCTGAGGGAAATATAAAAAGCGCAATGTAACCGAACTCCACGCGGGCGAAGCCGCGGCCGGAAAGCTAGTAGGGTTATACAATATGTTAAGAAAACCCTGTCCGACCTATAAGGATAATAAAGGTTAGATAAACACATGACCAAATATAATATAAAATTTTACGTATTCATTATAGTACCAATACAAATGAATTTTGAAATAATCTTTTTTTCCCGCGAATTAATTCCAATTTCCCCGAAATTTGGTAATTTTTAAAAAGTGACAACACCGGTGTTATTATGAGCGAATAGCGATGCGAACACGTGCCGCGTGCCCTGCCGCCCGCGCCCCGCGGAAGGGTGGTTAACGCAGATTTATTAAGTTACCACTTTTTGCGAAATAATATTTATTTTTTTAGGGGGATATTTTTTTTAAGTTTAGCCCGGTTTTGTATGCATTAGTAGAATCAGTTATCGATGCCTAACAACACCTTCACGGGTCGGACAGGGTTTTCTTAACATACTGTATGTGCGAAGCTCACGCGGTATGGTGTTGACGTACTGAAGGCCTAGTATGAGTTTCCTTTACGAAATTCAATTGTCGATATCGAACGCGTCAATTGGCCCGCTTCAAGGTTGTAAGAACTCTCAACCAATGAGAGCACCAAACGCACTCGATATCGACGATCGAGTCTCGTAATGAAAACTCATACTAGGCATACTGTTATACCTACACTGTACCCGCGATTTTGGTTACTTGATTTTGTATTCTTTGCGCACTATAAGTCAATGAGAACTTTAAGTACCTAATAGTATTTTCGTCATCCTTATCAAACCAGAAAAAAATAAGAAAATCTTCTTAAGAAAATTGTAAAATAGGTCGATCTATAAAAATACAAAACATTATAAAATGGTGCATTAACTACATAAGTACATAAGATTGGTCAATTAATGTATAGAAAGTTGTAAAATATTGGTGATTAATTCAATTAAATAAAAACATGTATTAAATGTAGGCTTAAGAAGAGATAAAATTCAATTTAACGGAATGCATAATATAATTTATTTGCTGAGTTAAATAGATATATGTAAGGCAGAATAATGCTCAAACAACCTATTTGGTAGACTTAAAAAAAATACCTTAAAAAAATATAAATTATAAACATTATAAAGTCGAAGTGTTTTTCTATCATCATCATCATCATCATCATTTCAGCCGAAAGACGTCCACTGCTGGACATAGGCCTCCCCCAAGGTTCTCCACGACGACCGGTCCTGCGCCTCCCGCATTCAGCGGTTCGACGGCCTTTCGCCGACGGCCGACGGCGTTCGGCGACCTTCACCAGGTCGTCGGTCCACCTTGTCGGGGGCCTACCCACGCTACGTCTTCCGGTGCGTGGTCGCCACTCTAGAACCCGTCGGCCCCATCGGGCATCGGTCCTACGGGCAATGTGTCCAGCGCACTACACTGCGTTTGTCTATGTTGTCAACTATATAATAAATAATAATTATTTAAGTATGTGCTTACCTACTGAGTCTAAATTGATAAGAATTATTGTTTGCAAAGTGCACAGCATAACGACCCAACGATCTTGCCTTACAACTCGTGCAAAAAATACTTACCTGCCTACATACTGTCAAATGAAATAGCATAATCTATTTTTTCCGACATTTGTCGGCTAAAAATAGAATTACAAGCGGTCAGTAATGGTAACAGCATTACGAAGCAAGTTCTAATTATAAACGTTCTAAATCGATATAACGTAAGGTTCATTATCGCTTGCCGGCTGACGTAATAGATACGACGCGGTGTGACGTCACCCGCATGCGCACTTGAGATATCAGTGTCGGGTGGTGAACGCTAATTTCGACACAATATTACAAGAGCAGAGTGGCGCAGTGGAAGCGTGCTGGGCCCATAACCCAGAGGTCCGTGGATCGAAACCACGCTCTGCTAGGTATCATTTTTACGTTTTCATTATTTTGTATTTTCTTTTTATATTAGTTTGTTTTCCTTATTCCAAGTTTTATCTAAAAAAAAAGTATTTTTTTCTTTTGATTACAAAGAACCGGCTTTTACGGTTCGATCTTTTTCGGGTTGGATTACAATCGGCCTTTTAGTAATTAAATGTAACTTAATTTTGTATGTGATAATTATTTAATAATAATAATAATAATCTTTATTTATATAGAAAAACAGATTGTAGTACATTTTACATTTTTTACATAAACTTAATTTAAATTTAAAACATTTTTTTTTAATTCTCAATTTTATTTTGTTAGTTTCTGGTCACCTAAACAGGAATATTAATTATTTTACCTTATGTTTAAAATCCAACTAATTATAACTTAAACTCATCTAGGTAATGAAAATTATTCAATTAAGTAAAATACATCACTAAATATTATAAAACAAAGTTACTTTTACTTTCCCTATGTCGCTTTGGATGATTCAGTCTTTAAAACTATGCAACGGATTTTGATAGGGTTTTTTTAATACATAGAGTGATTCAAGAGGAAGGTTTTTATGTATATAACATGCATTATATATAAGAGGAACATTGATAATTTTTGAGGTTTCTAACACATATCGCAAAATAAACCCATTTTTTGAGCTTATATTGCAAACGCTGGCTGAACCCAATGAGATTGATCAAAATAATGTACTACAGTATTGTAGACCTTAAAAATGTCTACAAAAAAGTATCGACACCATACGTCTACCTACTGTAGTTTCTTTATTATGACTACTTTACTCTCGAAAAACTATCTTATCAGCTGATTTAATAGAGTTCACATCAGGGATCAACGTCATACCTACAAACCCGCACGGCGGCACGCTTGCAACGTTCAAAGGCCGAGCCGACACTTTTTTTAAACATTATTATTTCTGTAACCGTTCAATAACGACATAAATGACTATCATAACTTTATAAGTGGCATGCGGTCTAGCTTTTTCGCGAAGTTTGCGTTACGATGTCAGATACACCCTGTATTTACGTTCATTGATTGAACATTGTTAAACATTTAAAAAGTTATAATACAGATAGGTTTTTTTTATTGTAAACTAGACCGCGCTTGACCGCAATCCCGCCTGATGGGAAGCAGTGACGCAATCGTTGATGGTAAAGCGCACTAGTTTATTAAGAGCCTATTCACTCTAGCCTTGAAGACACTCAAATAGGGATGTTTCCTGGGTAAAAAATATTGATTCTATTCTATTCAAATTATTTATATCATTATTTATATTTATATATATATATATATTCTATTCTAATTAATTAGTTTGTGCGTCGATGTCAGAGACAGCCCTTATATTTTTTTTTTCAAATCTCACTGCTATCGCCTTGCACAAGTCAGACAAAACTGAAATATTAACTCGGCCCAGCCAATTAAAAGTTCATAACGGTATTTTAATCTGTCCATAGAAAATGAACCAAGTAAACTGTTAAATGGCGACTACTGTTGTACGACCTGTTAGTTTGCAAGTTTAAAATATCCGTCCATTTAGAGGTGCCCACTAGCCACAGTGTGGTAGGAGGGATAAGAGATGACGATTTGGCAGTCCGTTCCAGCCTCCAAAATCGCTGTATTGGATTTTCAACTCTTGAGTCTACGGTGAGAGTGGAAAATCCAACAATGCATTTTCATTAGTTGACATCTTCAACTTGTAGCATAGTGTTAGTGTGCACTGCTATTTATCTTCTCGTCTGTCCTTTTCTTAATGTTTTTTTTTTTTAATAATTATAAACTAGCGCTTGACCGCAATCTCGCCTGATGGTAAGCAGTGTTGCGATCGTAGATGGTAAAGCGAGTATTCACTCAGAAAAACTGAGCCAATAGGAAGGAAGACGGCATTTGAGCGAGGTCATGCAATGTCAAACCCAACAACACGACCACCGATGCTGCGCCAAAGGGAGATTGAAATAGAAAGAAAAAAAATGCAACTGAACTTTATTTCAGGTTATTTTGTGAATAAGGATATCGGAACAATTATCGGATCGCATTTCACTTGCACCAAAACCCTCAAACCTTAAGCTTCTATTTTGAAGGCCAGATGTTTAGATTCGTCTTAACCTCTAACTACAAAGTTACCTAGATCTAAAAGAAAGAAATATTTTTTTCCGCACAAACAAATCGCACTTTACAACTAAATACCATAAAATACCAAACAAAATACCGAAAAAAAAAATATCATCAAATGACTTGTACCCTAACATGCAAAACTGCCAAACTGTAAATAAAGTTGATTTGATATTAAAGCCAGGGTCATAGACCATAGACGATGGAAGTAATAAGTACTACGTACAACGAAGTACTTACTACCTCCATGCCATAGGCATTAGACAGCACACATTATTTGACATTCGATCCGCCTGTCATCCGTAATGCGCCCGCGACACTGGCTCATGTCAACAAACCAAACAACAACTTAAAATACAAATAGATAATTGCAGAGAGGAGTAAATAATTAAGTAATTAGCTGTGGTGATGAAATAATTTACACAAAGTAAAGCGCCTGATGGGGTTCGAACCTACTACCTACAACTTGTATGTTGCAGCCGATACCACTAGGTTACAACTTCTCTCCTCATATTATTCTATTCTATTCTATTTTTGTTTATGGCAATGGTGCCGATGTCGACAATTGGGTCTTTGGGTCAATCTTAAAAAATAATTTAATGTCCATCAGGTAGATTTATAAAAAATATTGAACATGTATTTTTTATTTTATTCAAATACTTAGGAAGATATACTGATTTGAAATGTCGCATGACGTCACGCCGTGGTACAAATTATACCCCGGCGTGACGTAATTAGCCCCCACTCCGTAACTTTAATACGCTATATCTCAGTAGTTTTTGGTCATTTCGACAAAATAAAAAAATACGAGTCTTAACTTTTTTTATTATCTATAAGACGGACTAATTATTTTTTTGATTTGCATACCTTGAATACATCCCTATTCTGGCAATGTCTAATGCGATATGAGAAAACGTGCGAAGGCAAACAAGTAAACAATAAAATAAAAATAAAAAAACAATTCTAATTCAATAATAATTTGATAATACTGTGTTTAATGTGACACTTGTAGACATTTTATTACTTAAAGCCAATACGAAATGGCAGGTGTGAGTAGTCGGTGACGTTTGTATGGATTATCCTGGACTTAACTGAAATGAAATGGTTTAAGGCTTCGGCTTGTTTATTATCTCATAAATTATTGAAATTATTACCTTTTATATCATATCATAGCCTGTGCCTTTCTCACGCTGCCTAAGGTCTATTAAAATATATATTGGTCCAAAACCGATGTTATTTCAGCTCAAATAAATATGAACTTTATTTCAATGGTAATTAAGGTGATTTTAGAGCGATTACTGCTATTGAAAAATGTATTGATGTTGTAGCTTACACTGCACTTTATCGTGTAGACATTTAAGTATTTTTTCCATTAATTTATATTTGGCAATTAAATCGCAAATGCAGATTTCTTATCTGAAAAACAAACATGGTTAGTAAAGAAAAATTAAAACTAATTTTAGTATCAATAGGGATGTATCCAAGATATGAAAATCAAAAAAATAGTTAGTCCGTCTTATAGATAATAAAAAAGTTAAGACTCGTTTTTTATTTTGTCGAAATTACTAAAAACTACTGAGATATAGCGTATTAAAGTTACGGAGTGGGGGCTAATTACGCTCACCGTCGTATATTTTGGACCACGGCGTGACGTCATGCGACATTTCAAATCAATATATCTCTTCCTAAGTATTTCAATGAGAGAAAAAAATAAAAAAATACGTGTTCAATATTTTTTTATAAAGCTATCTGAAGGACATTAAATTATTTTCTAGGATACAACTCAATTATGAAACCAACTCATTCTACTGCCAAAATTTCGAAGACATGTGGTATCTCTATAAATCCGACCTGGGCCGACGTGGTGGATTAGAACCCTCTTCCTTCCACAGAGAGGTCATTGATCAAACAGAGGGAACATTATAGGCTTATTATGCTTAGAGAGCAAGGGTGGCTGCTGGTACCCAACTTACGAGGTCGTGGGTTCAATCCCAGTCAGGCTCTTAACTTTGTGTAAATAATTTCATCAGTACTGCTATCAATACTTGTGTAAGAAAACGTGGTAAGGAAATCAGCATGTTCTAGAATCAAATATCCGAAGAAATGTGACACATACCCACAGGTACTGGGCCCGATTATAAGTATACACCGTGGAATTTTAGTGTTCTCACAGACAGCTCACTTCAGTTTGTTTGTTTGTCTGTTTGTTCCGCTTTCACGCCGTAACTACTGAACCGATTGCTTTGAAATATTGTAGACGTAAAGTTAGAAGTCCGGATTAAATAATGGGGTACTTTTTATACCGGAGAAAATTGATATTCCCGAGGGAAAACAAAAATATTGTTAGCTTCATATCAGTTCGAAGATAGATGGCGCTGTGTGTCGTTTAAAACAAGGTAATATATATATTGCAAACGAATATGCACATGTAAAGTTAGAAGCTTAATGATACGATAATTAATCCCCAAAAATGAGGAATCTAAAAACCGCGATATAACCGAATTCCACGTGGGCGAAGCCGCGGGCGGAAAGCTATTGACTAATGGATATTAGTGAATATATACAATATGTAAAGAAAACCCTGTCCGATCCGTGAAGGTATTGTTAGTATAATAATGCCTACAAAGTCGGGCTAAACTTAAAAGAAAATCCCCCAAAAAAAATAAATATTATTTCGAAAAAGCGAGGTAATTTAATGCATGTGCGGTTGGTAACACCTTAGGCATACGCGCGCGGGTGAAGGGAGGTAGGGCAGGCGGCACATGATCGCATCGCTATTCGCTCAGTAACAAATGGTGTTGTCACTTTTTTAAAGAATACCTAATTTTGGGGAAGTTGAAATTAATTTGCGGTAAAAAGATTATTTCTAAATTCCTTAGTATTGTCACTATGATGATTATGTAAAATTTCATATTTTATTTGGTCATATGTATACCTAACATTTATTATCCTTTTGGGTCGGACAGGGTTTTCTTTACATATTGTATACTAAAAAAGTAGATTTTTGGATATTTTTTTTTTAATTATTCAAAAAAACTATTATTTTTCATATTTTTATACAAGTCTGCTGTCTTTGTAAGACGTTTAAAATTGAACCATGTATAATGGTTTAAAGCCCCCATTTCTTTTACATAGAAAAGGCCTGTATCCTGTATCCCAGCCGTGGGAATATTATAGGCTAATTGCGTGATTTTTCCCATTTCGATAAACAAAGAAAATAAGCAACCTAAAGGTACCTAACCAGATCTCCCACTATTCAACGTTCAAACTTTATCTCGCGCACCTTAAAGCAAAACGTATAACTAAACATTGTTTAAAACCAAGCACAAGTAGACTTAAACTTCCTCTACCAGGCAACGAACCCGATACACGTCGTTTACAAACTATTCTATAAATTGAAATCTATCCGCGCGTGTTTTCTCCTCCATATCGTTCATAGGCTGACTATTCTGTAGTATCTAAACAACAGTTGCTGCAGACCTAATAACTTTATACTTTACTCGGTTTTTACGACACGAAAGGGAAGGAGCGCCACTTGTCAGAATGAAATCATAATGGTGATTGATGACGACCGCATCGCATTCAACTCTGAAAGAATAAGTTTTCTTCAGTCGGTTCTCACGAAACTTGTGTCGTTTATCTGCTATTTAATGCTACTATAATCACCGAAGTTTCTGTATTCAATTAGATCTTTTAATCATAAACCAAAATAATTAATTCATAAAGTAACGTACTGCTGTTCTTCGGCTTGTTTTTGCAATAGGTACCTATATATAATAAAATTTAAATTAACAAAGGAATATACACGAACATGACGTGGCCGCGCCGTATAGTTGTGGAGGCCTAGTGGTTAAAACACCAGCCTCTCAAGTATGAGTGCAAGGGTTCGATTCCAGGTCAGGCAAGTACCAATGTAACTTTTCTAAAGTTATATGTACTTTCTAAGTATATCTTGGACACCAGTGACTGAAGGTGAACGAAAACATCTTGAGGAAACCTGGACTTTATAAGTCTGAAATCGCCAACCCGCATTGAGCAAGCGTGGTGATTACGCTCAATCCTTCTCTGTATGAGAGGAGACCTGTGTCCAGCAGTGGGACGATAAAAAGGTTGATGATGATACACGAACATGCACTTTCTTTGGGTGTTAAATCATCAAATGACTTCTCCCGCTCTGGGCGGAGCAGAAGGACGTGTGGTGTCAGATTTTGACTGACTTAATCCCATCCGTGTTCATATATTTGTCTGTGTCAGGGGCCTCAGTATCTAGGTCGCCAAATCCGAGGCCATGTAAGGCACGTGTCCTAGTGGACCCCATCACGATGTATTTATGCTTTGAGGTGCGCGTGGAACACAAGACGCCGACGATCCGGGCCTGTTCCATACCTGACGATGAGGTACCCATTGCTCGCCGCCCTCAAGCCCGTGCTTGCGGTGGCCGATGGTTTATTGTTGTCTCCCGAAGTCTTAGGCATTTTCTGCGACTACTACGGGTACGATGGCAAATAGGAACAACCTCACCCTCATTCCCACTCTTTATGATTACTCACAAACTCTTAGTGATGTTTTTATTTTTTTTCTAATTCTTATTTTAGATTTACTTAGGTATAGATATGTATGTTTGGAACAAATAGATCGATCTTCCATGTATATTGTGTAGCTGTATGGCATTGATAGCCACACCACAGTATTTCATTGTTGCTTGCTTTGCATTGTTGCATTGTTGTAAATACAGCTGGATTATCCATAGAATAGGGTTTTGACTAAAAAAAAACTAATTAGCCCATCAGTCAGATTTCCAAAAAATACTAGACACGTATTTTTTTCTTTTTTCATATAAACAAAAAAAAAAGACGACACAGTGCGTTGAAAACTCGTGTAACGTCACTGCACATTTTTCAGCGACCAGTGACGTCACCAGCCAGCCAGCTTTGATGCCTTTTATATTTGTCATTTTTTATTGATTTGATAAAACAAAAAATACGTGTCTAGTATTTTTTGGAAATCTGACTGACGGACTAATTAGTTTTTTTTAGTGAAATACCCTATTCAGTTATCTCTGGAAATGCTTTCAGCTCAAATAGTGAGCTGTTTTTTCTTAGCATACAGGGTCGCAGAGGCGTCGAATCACAAACTGTTACAAAAATGCAGAAGGCTTTGATGAAATTTCTCGTCGGTTATTCAAAACAAAAGAGGTCACAATTTCTTTTAAAGTTTTATGAGGACATCATAAAACTTTGAATGAAATTGTGACCTCTGAGTTTGTTTCGGTCTTTGTTCTCAGAGTAATCATATACCTACCTACCTATATAAGACTTATGTATAACAAAGTATACACCACAAACGAGTAAATTTTACGGATATTATCCTCATTAGAGACAACGTTTCCATCCGACACATTTCGCGGTATCGGTACATATTAAGCAAATCTTTATCAAGGGGTAAAATGAGAGATTCGGTTGGTCGTGCCGTATCCTAGCAACCATTCGATATTGAAGCTCTTAAGGGCGAAGAGCCTTTGTAGAAAATATTTTCTAAAATTGGGATATTAATAAAAACGAACTGTAAGATAAAAGGACGAAGTGTCCACTTATTGTGTCAATAGGGGGTGACGGGAATTTGGACCAAAAATGGAAGAGGACACGCACTTTGACAGGATTGTTTCTTGTTGTTTGTTATTTTGTTTTTGTGTTGTGTCTTTTGTAAAAGTATGTAAAGACGATAGATAGTTCATGAAGTTACTACAATCTGTCTTTCTTTATTACATTTTCAACTTCATCGCTGATGGATTAAGGCTCAAATTTGAGTGGGAATTTTTGACAGTTCCGGGTAGCTTGACTTCCTGTCGTCCGTATCATACTCATATACATACATAATACTAATATGATAAACGTGAACGTTTTTATGGATGTCTGTCTGTTACTCTTTCACGCAATAACTACTGAAGGGATTTGGATGAATTTTGAAACACAGGTGGCTAGACAAGATAGTTTTTCATTCGGATATTCCCATGGAATCGAATTTTATGCGGGCTAAACCGCAGAACGCAGCTAGTGTTAGCGCTTACCTGTTTCACTCGCATAGGTTCTTGTAAAAATATCGGGAGAAAAATATCTCATGTGTTATTCTTAGTTATAAACTTTCGGCGAACAATAACTCGAAACAGTATTTTTTTTTTTTTTTTTTTTTTTTTTTAATAATTATAAACTAGCGCTTGACCGCAATCCCGCCTGATGGTAAGCAGTGATGCGATCGTTGATGGTAAAGCGCGCTAGTTTATTAAGAGCCTATTCACTCAGAAAAACTGAGCGAATAGGAAGGAAGACGGCAGTTGAGCGAGGTGATGCAATGTTAAACCCAACAACACGACCAACGATGCTGCGCCAAAGGGAGATTGATCTGAAGACCCTCCACGACCAAATTCCCGACACAACAACATTTGGCGCATCGTACCCGGCACACATCGCAGCACAACTGCTCAGACCCATCCTCCGTACGGCTTCACCCGACATCATGCCGGAACACGACAAATCGCTTGGCGGCAAGGTTTTGACTGGTGGGTGGTAACTTCTGCCGGCGGCCGATGTTATGGCCTACCACCGAGAAATTGCGATTTCTTTAATCATTGGTTCAATTTCCAATAGACGTAACAACTCTTTCAATATGGTCACCATTTGATATCAACCAGCTTCAGTAAAATAAAAACATAGTAACTTCATATGCTATAATAGTTCAAGTAATGGTCTGGCCACTATATTTCCCAGTATTTTTCTTACTAGCAAAGCTAGCAAAAGCTTCATGCAACTGGTCTTGTGGGTAGCCAAGCTCTGTTGATAAAAACCAACTAGTTTACACTCCCGATGGGCCTTATTTCCAATTTGGTAAGGTTGATTTTTGAACAGTTGTTGTGATCGTTAAGTTTGTAAACTGTTTATGTATGATGCTGTAAATATAGGAGGAGACGATATTAATTAAATTAATGGATCGTGTATGAGTGGTGGGCGGTATCCTGTTTACGTTTTTGGATAGCGTAGTACTAAGATCGTGTTAGAGTGATATGAAATACACGCTGAAATTGTTTTATTGAATGGTATTTTAAAATGTTTTTTTTTTGTTGTTTCAGGTACGAAATGGATTATGTTCACCTCACAACAACGGTTTGAAGGCGATTGAAGGTTTTGGTTCAATTTTTTCTTCCTTCCTATTCGCTCAATCTGAGTGAATAGGTTCTTAATAAACTAGCGCGCTTTACCATCGACGATCGCATCACTGCTTACCATTAGGCGGGATTGCGGTCAAGCGCTAGTTTATAATTGTTAAAAAAAAACTGCTATTTTAAAACTAAACTAGTTGTAGTTTAGTTTAGATAGTGCCTTAAAATAAACCTTGATTTTGAAACTATCTTGATAGTTTTTAAATTGAAGTTATATTTTAAGAAATTTTCTCAGTATCCAATTAATTTTTATGCGTTCCTAATGGTTACTTTTCCATAGTTACCATTATTTTAGTATGACCTCTTTTGCATTAGGTTAAGTAATTCTAAAAATGACCTCAGTTGAATATTTGAACAGTACTTTAGCTAGACTTGTCTAAAGTCTGTCTGAGGTACTGTTCAAATATTTCTCTAAAACGGTCCACTGCATTGCGCTACACTCAAGGCCTCCGCCTAACAACCGGTCTGCGTAGGCGCATACGAACGTTCATTCATAGTTTACTCTCCTTATACACCTCCAACCGGAACCGAACCTTATTTCAATACATTTGAAGTCCAAATCACCTAATTTTTCGTTTTGAGGTTAACGTCTGGTTTTCATTGCAGTGGGTAGTCTGATTTAGTACTTGCTACTGTGAAATTAGGGTTTAAATTAGTATGTGTTAGTTTAGAGGTTAATATGTCAATGTGCTTATTGGATAATGGCGTCGTAGGCGCTAGACACTTGCATTATTGCGTGAGTCAGATGAATGGGAATGTACAAACTGTGTAGCCGTGAACTTATGTGATTTTTTTTTTAAATATGTGACACTGATTATATGCGAAGGAGATTATATGTAATAAGCATTATGTAATAAAAGTAGTTTTCGACCTACACGATTTTTTTGAGGGCTTTTAGGTGCGGTTTCGTAGTTTGTATGAAATCAACGTAATTTCTTTAATAGATTATCAACCTTATTGCTAAAGCATTAGGTTCATTAGCAGTTTCGGGTAGTATTAACCGTTGACGATTATACTTGCTAGCCTGACTACATACTAATAACATCTAATCTATAACTTAAAAAATATCATCAGCATCTTAGCGTTTATCCCAGTTGCATCCGCGGCTTTCGCGTTGAAGCCTGGGGTACGCTTTCTTGCTCAATTTCCTCCATTTCGCACGATCTTTAGCATCCTGTGGTGTGAGATTGTTGGCACGCATGTCATCTCTTACAACGTCAAGTCAGCACTTTTTTGGTCTACCCCGCTTGTTCCGGCCCGGCGGAGGCTCCATGGCAAGACATTTGTAACCCACGTAACATGCTGGTTTTCGTAAGACGTGAAGGGTCACGTCTTACGAAAACGAGCATGTTGCATTTTGTCCGCTATGTCACGGACATGGAGACTGCCACAGATGCGGGAGTTCCTGATGCGGCGGAAAATAACACCAATATTGGATCAAACACTGGCCCCAACATTGGCTCATCATCACCATTACCAAACCCCTCACTTTACTATTCATCTCAACCCTTTTGGTTCGCTAATGAATTTCGTACCAAATCCGTCGTGATTGGTACCGAACACTATTAGTGTATGATGTGCTTAGGTTAGTGTTATACCCGGCTGTGTATTAGAGCCTTAAGATATTCGGCAGTTAAATTACAGTAGGCTTGTTAAATTTGAAGAAACATTATTGTATCCCCTTATTTAGTAGTTTATGACACGTTCAATCACAGACGTCAGCCATCGCATCGCTATTCAGTAATAATAAAATGTCTATCACGTCTCAATAACAATAATGTCATTAAAAACTTTTTCATTCACTGCAAGAAAAATTATTCAATTTTAATGCACTTACCAATCTGGATAACTTTGACTGATAAAAGTGGTATTTTACACAACATTTTAAAATTTTAATCCTATCACACGAATGCATTTTATTTTGTTAGTGCTCTTATAACACTTTTCATCCGCAAAGATTAATGAAATTATGTATCTAAAAACTCATCTGTCCATAAAAAAAGCCTGATTTTCTAGTCTATGTGTGTCAAAGTTACCCATGTTATACCGTCATTAGATGGGTAACTTTGACACACATTGATATAAAAGCAGTAATAATTATATTTTCAATTATTTGGCTAACATTGGTTTATGTTTTTTTTTTATATATAAATGGGAGTAACTGACGGAATAAAATCATTAATTTCCAATATTGTCTTATATATTTTATGAAATAATCAATAAAATCAGTCTAAGACGTTTGGCATTGTTGTGCAAATTTGAAATGAACATATTAAAACGTTTAGAAACACGTTTGAAGCTAAATTTTTTGCATGACTAAGTAGAAAAGAAGCTTAAAAATGAAAAACAAAAAAATATATTTAACGTTGACGGAGCTAGTTTAAAAATACAAAGCTATAAGAGTTATTTGTAAATTGTATTGTCAATGTTTTTATTTGTGTTCTGTAATCTATATTATTTACAGTAAGAGTTAAAAGTGCACTACCAATTTTGAACTTTATTGCACTAATAGTAAGTGTCAAAAATGGTACTCCACTTTTGACCCTTACTGTATAAAGAGTATTCTATTCTACCATACGAAAAAAAAATCGAAACTATCTCTTGGTCCCACTGTCAATGGTACGCGAACCAATCAAAGTTACCCAGATTGACCGTACCGCTACCAACTAATATTCCGCAAAAAGTAGTATCTTATGACAGGGCGGGCGCCATATTGAATCCTGACCATATTTAAAGATTCTAGGGCTACCTCTGGGTGCAGCAAATAAACCTTATTGCAGCAAAGGATTCTGGTTCGACCAAAATATTTATTACTTTATCCTTAAAGACAATAATCTACTTCTTACACATTCTGCAGGATAAAAAGTAATTCAGATTTTGATAAAAGAATTCATACTAACTTTTAGTCGAAGTCTCAAATTTAAATCACCAGCGGGTTATAATAATATTTAGTACATTATTATTTATTGCCTACGTAGACTTTAAAGACTATCCAGTAGGGGTTGTAAAAATGTAATATCGTTTTTGCTACACCTACTAGAATCTTGACGACAGTTTTTTTAGGGTTCCGTACCTAAAAGGTAAAACGGAACCCTATTCATGAGACTTCGTTGTCCGTCTGTTACCAGGTTGTATCTCATGAACCGTAATAGCTAGACATTTGAAATTTTCAGAGATTATATATCTTTGTTGTCGCTATAAGAACAAATACTAAAAATAAAAATATTTAAGGTGGGCTCTCATACAACAAACGTGATTTTTTTGCCTTTATTCGCTCCATATTAATAACTGAAATAGACAGACACTAGACATGTTTACAGTATATTTGATTATATATAAAAAATAAAAATAAATAACTAAATTAAAATAAAATAAATATTGAAGAGGGCTGCCATACAACAAACGTGATTTTTTTATGCCGTTTTTAAAGATGATGGTACGGAATCCTTCGAGCACGAGCCCGGCTCGCACTTGGCCGGTTTTTTTTTATATGAAATGCATTTAGCTCATCATCAAATAGAAGAACTTAGTTAACTTACTATCCGTCCAAAAGTCAATTCTAAACTAACCCACTGCTATACAAAGTACTAGGGACTCATGATTAATGCAGAGCCAATCTGTCACTACATCTGAGCGTACCGCCCCAAGATTATAGGTTTTCTGCCTGATTTGTGAATCGTTGTGAATAGCTACTTGATATTTATCGTATATATCAGATGATTTAGAGTACCGAGTTAATATTCTGTGAAATGGCGTGTCGTGAATAGAATATTTGTGGGTTGTTTAAAGGTTTCAACACGTAGAAATGCTATGTAATGTACCGATCTGGTGACATGTGAACATCCTTTATTACACATAAACCTGTCTAGGTATTGTTCTAGAAAAATATATATATAAAGGATCTCTCTGACATCGACGCACAAACGAGTACCATGGATCCAGTACATGATTCTGAACCCCCTACAGGTGGAATTTTTCGTCGGTTTTTTCCTGATTTAAAAAAAATAATATGCAGTTTTTTCACTTTAAACCGTTCATAATTGCTATACTTTAATAACCCAATAAGATTTAAAAGTAAAAATTAATTAATTCGCTAATTACACAAAAAAGCGCAATGAAGACAAAACTCGAAAAACTATCTTATCAGCTGATTTAATAGAGTTCACATCAGGGATCAACTTCATACCTACAAACCCGCACGGCGGCACGCTTGCAGCGTTCAAAGGCCGAGCCTACACATTTTTTTAAACACTGTTATTTCTGTAACCGCTCATTAACGATATAAATAACTATCATAATTTTATTGGTGGCATGCGGTGTAGCCTTCTCGCGAAGTTTGCGTTACGATGTCAGATACAGCCTGTATACATATATGACGATTCTTTGACCAACCTGCACTGATCCGTATGGTGTCTCACATATCCTCCCGCAAGTGTCGTAAGAGAGGACTAAGGAAACTCTCACCAGGGAAGCGCCAAGTCCCCAACCCGCCTGCCAAGCGTAGGGATTATGGAAAACCCCCCCAATGAAAAGCCTTGGGGGATGCCTTTGAACAGCAGTGGACCTCTAAAAACAAGCAGAAGATATGCTGATTACAAAGTTAGCCTCTAATATTTTCACTCCAGAGACATAGGCTTCCTTTCTATGAGAGGCAGAGGGCAAAGTACGAGTTGTTAGATTTCACATGTCTTCGAAATTTTGGCTTTTATTTTTAATAATTATAAACTAGCGCTTGACTGCAATCCCGCCTGTGGTAAGCAGTGATGCAATCGTTGACGCTAAAGCACGCTAGTTTATTAAACCCATTCACTTAAAAAACTTAGTGAATAGGAAGGAAGACGGCAGTTGAGCGAGGTGATGCAATGTTAAACCCAACAACACGACCAACGATGCTGCGCCAAAGGGAGATTGATCTGGAGACCCTCCACGACCAAACTCCCGACACAACAACACTTGGCGTATCGTACCCGGCACACATCGCAACACAACTGCTCAGACCCGTCCTCCGTACGGCTTCACCAGACATCATGCCGGAACACGATGTTTTCGTTCACCGTTTGGAGAGCAGTGGTGATGCATTAATATACACAAAGTAAAGCAACTAAAAGGGTACGAACCTAAACCCTACAAGTTATAAGTCGTTGCCGATATCACTAGGTCACCGATGCACTCTAGTCTCTTTTCTCGGTGGTAGGCCATAACATCGGCTGCCGGCAGAAGTTACCACCCAGCAGACAAGGTCTTACCGCCAAGCGATTCGACGTGTTCCGGCATGATGTCTGGCGAAGCCGTACGGAGGACGGGTCTGAGCAATTTTGTTGCGATGTGTGCCGGGTACGATGCGCCGAATGTTGTTGTATCGGGAGTTTGGTCGTGGAGAGTCTCCAGACTAATCTTCCTCTGGCGCAGCATCGTTGGTCGTATTGGTCTTGGGTTTAACATGGCATCACCTCGCTCAACTACAGTCATCCTTCCTATTCCTAAGTTTTTTAAGTGAATAAGCTTAATAAACTAGTGCGCTTTACCATCATCGATTGCATCACTGCTTACCATCAGGCGGGATTGCAGTCAAGCACTAGTTTATAATTATTTAAAAAAAAAAAAAAACAAATTTGTGAGAAATTTATTACCTGGCTGCTTTGGATTCAGTAGAGAGGCGTGCGAAGAGGCTGATTGGCGAACCAGATTTAACTCAGAACGGTGCCCAACACCACACGCACAGGCGTAGAGTAGCCAGTCTTTCGGTGTTCTATAGGATGCATTTTGGTGAGTGTGCGAGGGAATTGCATGATTTAATTCCTCCATCTCCGTTCCACCATCGGACGACCCGTCGTACGGCGAGTTTCCACCTTTACGTTGTTAACACAACTACGATCCGGACGAAACGTTTCGCTTCCTCCTTTATACCGCGTACATCGAGGGACTGGAACAATTTCCCAGCGGCGGTGTTTCCGTCGGACTACAATTTGAGTGTCTTCAAGGTTAGAGTGAACAGGATCTTAATAAACTAGCGCGCTTAACCATCAACGACTGCATCACTGCTTACCATCAGGCGGGATTGCGGTCAAGCACTAGTTTATAATTTATAAAAAAAAACAAACACTTGATTTTTTAAATTAATAAAGCCATTACGTTTTAGTGTTACATTGGAAGTGAGGGGTTGTTTTATCTATTAACTCGAAATAACCATCATCCCTAAAGTGTCCACTATTAATAACATCGGCTCGACCCTTCTGTTCGTGACATTTGTACGTTTAAGTTAGTTATGTTGTATGTGGTCTCCTATTGTTATTTCCAACTATGGTTTACCATAGAGCAGTGTTTTTCAACATGTGGTTCGTACCCCCCTAGGGGCTTGCCATGCCTCACCGAGGGGGTCGCCGTTTTTCCAAAATTATTGGAGGTTCGAAATGGAAGCAGATACTTCAAAACTTCAGCGATTAATTGTGGGAATTCTATTTCTCCGTTTATCTATTAAGTACTCAAAGAGAAAGACGTAATGCTAAGTTACAAGCAGTGGAAGTAGGGGGTGCATGAAAAAGGTTGAAAACCACTGGCATAGACAATATAGGTTCTACATGTAAAGTTCCCATTAGGTTATTATTATGTACAAATACAACAAACTTTTCCGTTTCTACCTATAAGTAAACAAAATTGGAACATTCGGTAATATCTCAATATTGATTTGTTCGAATTTATTGTATGCTAAACTTACCTTTCTATTTGAGTCGAGATCCAGACCGAATACCAATTTACATTTTAGCTAGTGTTCCACTGAAAAGGAACTAAAATTTATTATGTATTATTTATTCAGATTTGTATTTGAGATCCAGATAATTACAAGTTGTCAAATATGTATTTATCAATAGTTTCAAATAGTTACTAATAGATATGACAACATAAAAAACTCCAATTAAAAAATAAAATTATAAAATGTTTTCCATTTAAACATTAATTAAAATCAGAATTACCACATCACAACACTTAACCCTACAATTCAGTATTCAATTTGCGAAATGCAAATTATTAAACCGGCAATATGCATAGTAGCGGACAATGTATCAACTTTTAGCATAAACCTTGCATTGTAAACGAAACATGACTTTGCACGTCTGTACAATCATATAGGCAACTACGGCGTAGCGGGTGCTACGGCTCGTAACCGGCGGGTGCTATAGTAACCGTCTACGGGAGGTTCAGTTTGCGACGCGGCCGCCTACCGCGTAGACGCTTGTCGCGTGCTACGAAAACCCATGCCCCGAGTCGTAGTGCAATTTTTTTCGCAAGTGTTTTCCCCCTTTTTCTGAAAATTCAAAGGTGGTTTTTAATTAATGGTGTCGTGTTTCGGCCCGGATGTGATTCTTGTGTGGTGATAACCGTGACTTTTTGAGAGTCAACGGTTTTTTAAGGAATTTTCGTGTGTTTACGCGTAGTGTAATTATGTTAGTGTAACTGTGAGATGTGAGTATGTACGATTTTGAGCGTCTGCTCTGAAACACATCGTTTTGGGTACATGTTAAAATTGCGCCTAATTGATGTATCTTTAGAGTTGTCATTCATGTTCTGATATGTGTAACAAAATTCAATATAAAATGCTCTGCAATAATTTAGTTACTCAATCTGTTCCTGACATAAGTCTGTAGTTGAAATTATCAATAAAATAAAACTATTTTGAGGATTAAAAATTAAATCGTGCAACATTTAATGATAATTACCAAACTTTTTATTTTTATGGATTTACTGTTCACACTACAATATTTTTTACTATTTATAATCCAAATATTCAACGTTATTAAGGTTTTAAGGAGTACACTTGCAATTAGACGAACTGCTAACATTGTCGAACATAAGAAACTGCAAGGAACATAGGGTTATTTATATATTATGCTAGATTTTCCAACATATTTTTTTACTGAGGTTATCACTTCCCCCACAACAGACAACGTACTCTCCAAATCTGGTTCTAGAAACATGAAATTTGACACAAGAGTTCCTTTTCTAAAAGTAAACCTTAAGGATGGTTGTTTAGTAATTAAAGCTTTTAAAAGGAGAAAAACATTCCTATTTATAAATTCGTAGTTTTTGTTGTTGGACAATCCCGTACTGGTGCAATAATAATAATATATAACTGCGTTGTTCATTATGGCATTCAGTTATTTGAACAATTAATTATATCATCATTTCTGAACTTTTAAAGCGATTTTATAAACAAATTTGTTTTGTTTTGATTCTTATGCAATGATAAATAATTTTATTTGTATTAGCTAAATTCAAATTCAAAGCTTTTGTTCCAAATAAACCAATTAAAGGCACTTTTGAATTGTCAGAATGAAAAATGAAGCTTTGTATAATCGATCGTCGTCGTAATCGTAGTTTTATAAGACAAAAATAAATTATGTTCAAAACTGTAGTTAAATAATTACGTAACACTTTCAGTACCAAAGGGTTTCATATTGACAGTTTAGCATACAGAGCAATGGATTAGCAATATGCTTCAAAGTGATTACAACTGAGTGCTGGATTAGTTCAGTGTTTCCCATCCAGCAACTCCGAGAAGAATTTAAAGTTCAAAATCATATATTATATATACTCATATATTCGCAAATATGGGCACATAGTATCCTAATGTTTTACATTCGTGTAATATTTGTATATCATAATCTAGATATCAGTCTGTTCTACCTTTCGGTATGCTAAGTAAGTAGTAGCATAATAAAAATAAGGCTGAGATAAATAAAAGTAAAGTAAAATAATGTCGAAACAAATGCAAACGCGTTAGTATTTTTTTAAACTTCAGATATCAGTATTATTATTTCCCAAGGGCTTTTTTGTCGGTACGTCATAGGTCCGTCATACTTTATCAATGTACATATTGAGGCATCATTTTAAAGCTTTTCTGGACCGCTACACGGAAAAATATACAAATTACTCACATTTCAGGTGTTTTTTGAAAAGCCACAATTGAAAATCAATCAATTTTTTACAGCTGAAAAATCCTTACATCTTCAACACGGGTCACCTAATAATATAATAAATAAAGATTAAATTAATAAAAAATAAAATAAATAACAGTAATGATCTAGCTCTGACCTTGGGAGAATCAAGTAGTTTAGTGTCTGAAGTGGTCTGTGTATTATATCTCTTGAGATATAAAATGAATTTTACAGAATTATTCAACACATGATATTTTGTAGGTGCGCGTGTAATCAAATATAGTCGACAATACATAAATTAATTAACTTGAACTTAATATTTAATATATGGAAATTGAAATAGGGTAAAGTTAATAAATACCGCAACTGGGCTGGCAAACCGCAAAATGTTATAAACTAGTGCTTGCCCGCGATCTCGCTTTATGCAACCGTTGATGGTAAAATGCACTAGTCTATTATGAGCCTATTCATTCTAGCTTTGAAGAAATTTAAATTGTAATCATACGTAAATGGCTTAAAACATACAAGAAGTATTTAAATTGTTGAACGATTGAATTAAATCTTTTAACATCTATTCTACTACATCTCTGTGATCAGTCGTCATCAACCTTTTTATCGTCCCACTGCTGTGCACAGGTCTCCTCTCATACAGAGAAGGATTGAGCGTAATCACCACGCTTGCTCAATGCGGGTTGACAATTTTAGACTTATTCCAGGTTTCCTCAAGTTGTTTTTCCTTCACCTTCAGTCAATGGTGTCCAACATATACTTAGAAAGTACATATAACTTTAGAAAAGTTACATTGGTGCTTGCCTGACCTGGAATCGAACCCGCACACTCATACTTGAGAGGCTGGTGTTTTAACCACTAGGCCACCAAGACTCCTGATCAGTGATGTAGTAGAGTTGTTACAATTTTTCGATTAAAATTGGTAACTTCGGTACTTCTATGATTTTTACAGATGGTAGGTTTCACTTGTAGACTAATTTGAAATTACGTCGCTTGAATGACTTAAATTTGATGTTTAAGAAATAATGATCTTTAATTACCCAGGATAAGGCCTATTTATTGGCCTTATTTTCTTAAGTAATTAGGAATAAACGGTCCACGATAGTTTCGTTTTGATAGTTTTATTATAATTCATATGTGTATTATGTAATAGTCAGTAGTGATCTATAATTATATATAACTAGTTGCGCCCCTCGGTTTCACACGACTAAGTTTCAATTCAGTGGCAATATTGGGAAAAAAAAGTAGCCTATGTGTTATTTCTGGTTATAAACCACCTGAGTGCCAAATTTCATCTAAGTCTGTTTAGTAGTTTTTGCGTGAAAGCGGAACAAATAAACTCGCTTTCACATTAATAATATTATAACGATTTATTAAAAAAATAATTATTTTCACTTCAAGACGAACATTAGTGTAGCCATTAGCTCTACTTGTGGCACATAAAAAAAAACTTATTTACTAGGCTTACACTTAGTTAATAACATACAAGAAATAGCATGCATTTACAAACAGCAGAAGAGCTTTTCATTTAGTTCGAATTAACAGCGGGTCCTAAACTAGGCACAGCCTGTATCTTGGTGACCCCCATGAGAGACAATGCACTATTATGTAATATTTGGAATATTTTAAAGAAATGCGATAGAAAATTAAGTACTTTATACTAACAGCATGCATTCAATGGAAGGTTTGCGAATACTGTTTTTACTATAAGTTTCTTTATTAACTTCCAAGACAAACGTAAAACAAAAATTTGTAAAATTTTAGTTCATCAAAACTCATTATTAGGCTACCATCAAACTGAAAGTTAAAGTAAAGATTCTGTCAAGTATTTAATCATATCACATCGACAAATAAAATACATCGACAGATGACAACACTACTTCAGATTCAACTCCCAACACAACACTATTCACAAAATATCGACTGCCATCATGATCTTAACATAGTATAAGGCGGAGGACATAACAGACTGCCTTTGACATGGCACGGCCTCGCTAAACAAAGGATCTACCTGTGTGTTCATAGGTTTATCGTGTCACTAGCATGAAAGTGCTGCGGAATCAATTAATTGCTCTTTTGTTTTGAATTAATTTTGTGTGTCGATCGTGTATTCGGGCGTAACTACTCACGTTATGTACAAGAGAATATATTTACTAGTCTATTTTAAGTGTCACTAAGGTCCCCAAAATTCATAAATTATTAGAAAGATTGTAGTGTTACCATTCAAGTCGAAACCAAGTTTGTTATTTTCTCATTTATACCTACTGACTTCATCTAACGTCTAGACCAGAGAGTTGCTAGCACGTATTAAAATTATTTTGGCACGGCATACTATCAAAAATTTCATTAAAATCTAGCATTGGGCGTCTCCAAATTGCCTTTCAAGGGTCCGGGACTTCAGGGTCCCGAGAAATGTCACCAAAGATTTAAAATAACAATAGCACGCAAGTATAAATATCCTTCGCCGGTGATTACGCTCAATCCTTCTCTGTATGAGAGGAGACCTGTGCCCAGCAGTGGGACGATAAAAAAAAAGGTTGATGATGATAAATATCCTTTATTCCAGAAATCACTTCTAAAGTTGGTTGGGAAGCCATGGCCACATGAATTTTTAGTTGGGAAAAACGGCACCTAGATACATAGAGGTTCACCATCCCTGGTCTAGACAAAAACATGGTATGATAGGTGAGCGATGCAGCCTATGACACAAACATTTCTTACTTACTATACTTATGAATGAGCGTACTCACCACGCTTGCTCAATGCGGGTTGGCGATTTCAGACTTAAAATCCAAGTTTCCTCAAGATGTTTTCCTTCATCTTCAGTCATTGGTGTCCAAGATATACTTAGAAAGTACATATAACTTTAGAAAAGTTACATTGGCACTTGCCTGACCTGGAATCGAACCCGCGCACTCATACTTTAGAGGACAACAACCACTAAGCCACCACGACTTCCCCTTCTCTGTATAAGAGAAAACCTGTGCCCAGCAGTGGGACGATATAAAGATTGATAATGATGATGATAGTTATGAATGTATCATAATTTCCCTCGCAAAAAGAAATTACAAATAATATATTTAAAAAAAAATCTCAGCTCGGATATTATCAATGAATGTGGCTAAGAAACTTCTGTGCTGTATACTTCGTTTGCTTTTTATAACCTGGTTTTGTGAGAGAGAGGCCTGTCTGAGTGTGGCCTGTCTCCCATCAAGTGGTACATGATATGAAAATTTTGTTAACAAGGGTATGGTTTCTTGATCTTTAAATTATTGTAGCTAATCTGTCCCTTTTTCCAAACAAAAAAAAACCTAATGCAAAACATTTGTCTCCTCATTCTAAACTCGTCTGGTTCTAAAGAGTTGTATTATTTCCAGCCAGCACTACAGTATACTACACAATCAATCGCAATTAGAATAATTTTGACAGTTATTGCTAATCCAATTCTTCATATGTTCGAAAAATTTGTCTGCACAGCAACGTAAATTATGCAATGAATGTTGTTGGACAGTCAAAATGAAAGCCATTTTTAATGATAGTGTGTTAAATTAGTCCGTCTTATAGATTATAAAAAAAATAACACCTGCATTTTTTATTTTGTCGAAATTAACAAAATCTACTGAGATATAGCGTATTAAAGTTACGGAGTGGGGGCTAATTACGTCACGCCGTGGTATTTCAAATTTGCGACATTTCAAATCAATATATCTTCCTAAATATTTGGATGAAAGAAATAATAAAAAATACGTATCCAATATTTTTTATAAATCTGTCTGATGGATATTAAATTATTTTTTAGGATACAACCCAATTACCCATTTGCTCTAAGGTCATGTCTATAAGGTCGATTATAGCAGACAAACTTTACGGTAATTACATAATGTGTTTATATGTGTATGGTAAACATCTGAGACATTGTTTCACTAATCAGTATGATAATTGGAGCTGATTCGATCATTCGAACCAGTGATTTGGTCGTAAGTAACTTGCTATTAGGATGTTAGGTCGCCGTTGTCATCGTGCACTGATATAGTTAATTATATTTGTAATGAGAGTCAGTTTACGTCATGATATGTATTTGTTACGCTTGAGTAAAGAATTACCCATTAAGACAGTTTGTCTACAGTCTAACTCTATACTAATGTAATTAAGAGAGAGAGAAAGAGAGAGAGAGAGAGAACTATCTTATGTAATATTGACTTTCAAAAAGTGCTGATTTTCAGTCATGGCTTCAACCGATTAGGAATTTTGAAATATTCAATATTTAAAATTGTTGGTATTTTATTTAGATTCTTTCTTATTTAGATATTTTAAATATAGGTAAATTTTAAATAATGGGTAGACTATGATCTAGCGAACAACATGGCTATTTATTTTAATGAATCCGTATCGTATTCATGGAAAATATCGAAGTTTAGCCAAAATGAGCAGTTAGACTGGTAAAGCGGACCCTAGACTCCAAAGCTGAAAAGCTTCGGATAAGACTGGGATTAACGCTGATATGAAGAAAAGGAGATGCGTATATTAGATACTGCTTTAGAATTTCCTTTCATATTTAATTGAAACGTAAAGCTTCTTTAGAAGAACAATTTTTTCATTCGGATGATTAACAATTAAAACGGATATGACGTCAATAAATTGATAATGTGACATCGTGTTTGCTTTATCAAGACCAGTTTTTGTATATTAGGTAAAAATAACAGATAATGACAAAATAATCGACCTGTATGCAAGAAAACAAATATATTGAGTAAACTATACTAAGTAATGGTACGATGAGATTTTCAGCTGATCTAGCGGAGTACGGTGTTTAAATAGAACATGAGGCCAGCTTATACTGGTTCTTGTACCATTGATGTGGCTGACGACTTCCCGTATTACTAACCTTTAAACAAATACATAGAGACAGAAACCTCAACTTTCCTTTCAACAGTATAGTTTGTTTATTTATGCAGCATTTTTTTATTATTTTAAATATGTATTTCGTAGGAAACATGTAAATAAAAGCCGGAAAAACGATCTTTTCCTGATTGGCCTGGGTCTTGGATGTTTATCTATATATGTATCTATTATAAATATAGTATCGTTGAGTTAGTATCCCACAACACAAGTCTCGAACTTACTTTGGGGCTAGCTCAATCTGTGTGATTTGCCCGTATTTATTTATTTATTTAATATGGCGTCGCGCGTTGTAAGTGACGTCACAAGCATATAAACGATTTTCGGTTCCGCAGTGGTATTTGTATTTATCTGTTATTTGTTTACAAGTGGTGTGACACGTCATCGTGACATTAGCCAATCTGGATCGTTTCACAATATGTGTACTTGACTTTTGTATCTCGCATACAAAAAGTCAAATATATTTTTGTGTTTTTGGATATATTAATTGTTATTATTTTTGTTAAAACTTATGTAAATGACATAAAGAACCCTCATTTTATGAACTTAAAGCAAATAATCACAAAAAATAATAATTAGACTGTCAAATAGCCTATTACGGAGCTGCTTAGTCTATACCACGTACCACGTATAACCAGAAGCCGATAGTGCGTTAGCTAACGAGCCCTCAACCGGTCCGTAAGCGTACCGGAGCGTGCGCCCGTGCCGTATTGCTTGCGGCATATTGCTCAAAACGGATGAAGAGGTTATGAGTACGGGCTTCGAGGGTTAGTAATTTCTCTGAGGACTGAAGTTTCTTTGGAAGTTGTAATTACAGTATTATTTGAATTTTCATAATTAGAGGCATATTAAATAAATGATAAGAAAAGTCAAGTTCAAAGTGGCTTTTGGCTAAATAACAATGCAGGTTAGGACCGATTAGGTTAAGCTGCGCATGTTGCGATTAGCCTGTGGATAGGTTACTTAAAATACATAGATGGTGAACTAGAAATTGGTATTCTTTCCTTTTATCTATACTAATATATAAAGCTGAAGAGTTTGTTTGTTTGAACGCGCTAATCTCGGGAACTACTGGTCCGATTTGGAAAATTCTTTTTGCTTTAGATAGCCCATTTATCCAGAAAGGCTTTAGGCTATCCAACATCACGCTGTGACCAATAGGAGCGAAGCATAACAAAATTTTAAAATGTATGCTGTATATTTTGGGGCTAAAATAAAATGTTCAAATAACTAAAAGTCACCGGCGGCTAGTAATTTATATGACAACCGAAAGTTTTGTGGGTCTAATATAAAAGAAAAGTAAAATTGCTGTGTTGTGCATTTTTTTACATTTTATAGTCTGATTCTTATGTAATGTTATGCATAGGCGTGTTGGGGGTTGGTTAAAAAAGAAACCGTGACTCTGGCGCACAGGCAAGACTAGAAATACAGGTGGGTTTTAGTCAGTAAAAGTCTGACACACCCTTCCGCTCCGCCCAGAGCAGGAGGTTAATGGTAAAAAGGTTATGTGTAGGCTAAATAACATCACACTAGGACCCCAAGAAGCCGCAAAAAAAAAATAAGGCTTTATTTTTTTTTTCTGGCTAGAAAGAACGGTAAACAAAAACAAGTACAATGTACATACTAGCGCGAACAGGCGTTGCGATGCGATATGGTATTAGGGGAACCAAAAAATTTCATGAGGAAGTAGTTGTGGACAGAAGCTAGTTTACAAAAAAAAGAAGACTATATACAAAACAGACTAAGTAAATAAAATTATTACAGCTATTTATGACTTTTGACTTTTTTATTTTTGCCTTTTTTCTTTCTTTCTTTTTTTCTCCAACTTACTTTGGGGCTAGCCCAATCTGTGTGATATAAAAGAAAAAAAACAAAAAATACTTTTTTACATCGGAAAATTTAGAGTTGCCTGAGGTCTGAATTTTTGAACGGTTAATGGTGTCTCGTCTAGTCTTATGTAATAAACTTAACATACTTGGCGAAATAGTTTTAGCGTTAAAGCCGGACAGACAGACAGATAGACAGAGATACTTTCGCATTTATAATATTAATTAGTATGTATGGTTTATGTCCTGAGTGAAGGAGGTCTAGTGCTGCACACCCACTCCTATTTTAAGTTAAATTAACATGAACTTTATTCTAATGGCGATGACGTTGATTTTAAAATGCCTAGAAATCCTATCTATTCTATGTCGTGGGTCGACCATTAGGAGTTCTCGAGAAAGTTTATTCAATTTTTACATTACATTGTTTACATACATGTAGAATTCAAAAAAAAAAAAAAAAACAATTAAAAAATGTTTATATACAAATATTTGACATACCTATTGCCAGTATAATAAAACACTCAGTATTTACCTTCTTATAAAGATACAAGTATCTTTGTTGTTAATATGTATTGTGCTATGTTACTTGGTATACATATGTAATACAAATTTACCGTGACCTCTATATTAAATAACGTTTTATAGCTCGCATGTACAATTACCAGTTACTAGGATTACCTAATTTATAGGTGTACAACGTATTATATTATACCAATACGAACTTGTTAGCTAGAGATCTGACAAAACACATCCTTTGTTTAACTTTTGTCAATGTTTGTTACACTAACAAAAGTAAATAAAAAAACCGGCCAAGTGCGAGGTGGAGTCGCGCACTAAGGATGCCGTACCTTTAAAAACGGCAAAAAAAAAATCACGTTTATTGTATGGGAGCCCTCCTTCAATATTTATTTTAATTTAATATATAACGAAATATCCTGTAAACATTTCAAGCGTCTATCTATTTCCGTTATTAATATGGAGCAAAAAACGGCAAAAAAATCACGTTTGTTGTATGGGAGCCCCCCTTAAATATTGTTTTATTTTATTTTTAGTATTTGTTGTTATAGCGGCAACAGAAATGCATAATCTCTGAAAATTTCAACTGTCTAGCTATTACGGTTCATGAGATACAGCCTGGTGACAAAAGGACGGACAGACGGACAGCGAAGTCTCATGAATAGGGTACAGTTTTACCTTTAATGTACGGAACCCTAAATAGGATATTTTTTGATGTTATAAACTAGCGCTTGACTGATTTGATGGTAAGTGATGCAAGCGTTGATATCAAAGCACATTAGTTTATATATTATGAGTCTATTCACTCAAGCCTTCAATACGCTTGAAGATTGGTAAATATGTTTTTTTTTAATAATAATTTCAATTGCCATTCAAAACGGCTCATTATGGCATCCTTTATAAAATCTGCATATTTATGTTCTGTGATTTATATGGTGTACCTACATATAGTTGTTTATATATAACAGAATAGATCTTTTCTATTCTGTTATATATAAACAACTATAGATATATATGTATACAATATGTAAAGAAAACCCCGTCCGACCCAAAAGGATAATAAATGTTAGGTATACACAAGACCAAATAAAATATGAAATTTTACGTAATTATCATAGTGACAATAGTAATGAATTTTGAAATAAACTTTTTTCCGCGAAGTAATTCCAACTTCTCCAAAATTTGGTATTTTTTTTTAAAAGTGACAACACCATTTGTGACAGAGCGAATAGCGATGCGACCACGTGCCGCGTGCCCTGTCTCCCGCCGCCCGCGGAAGAGTTGCTTACCGCAAATGTATAAAGTTACCTCTTTTTGCGATGCGGATCTTTTTTTTAAGTTTAGCCCGGCTTTCTATCCATTAGTAGAATCAATTATCGATACCTAACTATACCTTCACGAATCGGACAGGGTTTTCTTTACATATTGTATATATTTATGATATGTTTATAATAAAGGAAATCCTTTATTTTATTATGAACATATCAATACCATTAGCATTAACATGTAAAAGGACAATCTCTGGATGACAGTGATGTGGACGAGTACTTCGATTCTAAATATAATTTTTGTTCAATTTATTTATTAGTCTTTTCATTTACTTCCTACTGTAAATAGATAGCCAAGAGATAATGAAACTAACTAATTGAGAATTCAATTGTATTTTCTGTCATAATTATTGACATTTAGTTATGGATTGCTCTTTTGTATTGGATGCCGGCAGAAGTTACCAACCACCAGACAAAGATTTGCCGCCAAGCGATTCGACGTGTTCCGGCATGATGTCTGGTGAAGCCGTACGGAGGACGGGTCTGAGTATTTGTATTGCGATGTGTGCCGGGTATGATGCGCACAAATGTTGCTGTGTCGGGAGTCTGCTTGTGGAGGGTCTCCAGATCAATCTCCCTCTGGCGTAGCATCATTGGTCGTGTCGTTGGGCTTAACATTGGATCACCTCACCCAACTGCAGTTTTCCTTCCTAATAACTCAGATTTTTTGAGTGAATTAATAAACTAGCGCGTTTTGCCATCAACGATCGCATCACTGCTTACCATCAGGCGGGATTGCGGTTAAGCACTAATTTATAATTATTAAAAAAAAAAAATCATTGCTAAAACCAGTAGGGTTTGGTGGGTAGTACAGTATTTTCAACTAGGCTCTCTTTTTTCAAATTAATTTTTGTCTATAGATAACATCTTGTCTCTGGTTCACAAATTAAACTAATTTTAAGTTCAGGGCATTTTTTTCTTTCTAATATATTAAGAAAAAGACAGAAAATAGTATATTAGTTTAGTCCATGGACAGTTTAGAAGCATGGCGTCTTCCATACGTCAATTTACATCAACAAGGGATTCAGGGCATTGTCAAAGAAATAAAACGTCACGAATTAACGAATAAATTACGTTAAAGAAATACAAGACGCGTAAAATAAATTTGAAATATTTTTTTTAATGACGCTATTTACCTTCGATTCCGAAGACAATGTTCTTTCGATTTCTGAATCTTGTGAGTACCAAGGATTATCATCAGAATAAGGGCAAAGGTGGATGATAAATATCAAAAAAAAAATTGCATTTTTTTAGACTGGTCAACTATTTATTTTTATTTTTTTTTAAATGCGAAACCCGAAACACAAATATGGAGAACTTACCGCTCGCCCGCCTGCGCCAGCAGCGGGGCGACGCGGGGGGGGGGGGGGGGGCTATCGTACTGTGCACTCTACCGTCAACTGAGCTGTGCGCTAGGTAGCCACACTGTAACAATTTCTAAATGTATTTGGAAAAAAATATAACACGGTGTAAAAATGATTGCAATCGATTCAGTTGCTTATTCTGTACTAACTATATTCAGGTTATGTAAAGAAAAAATAATGTTGTATATATTTTTATTAGGCTGGGCTAGCATGGCACATAATTATGTGCATACTCATGTTCATGACGCCAATAGGGATGTATCCAAGGTATGAAAATCAAAAAATAAAAATAATTAGTCCGTCTTATAGATAATAAAAAAAATTAAGACCCGTATTTTTTATTTTGTCGGAATTAATCGTATTAAAGTTGCGGAGTGGGGGTTAATTACGTCACGCCGGGGTATAATTTGTACCACGGCGTGACGTCATGCGACATTTGAAATCAATATATCTTCCTAAGTATTTGAATGAAAGAAAAAATAAAAAATACGTGTTCAATATTTTTTATAAATCTACCTGATGGACATTACATTATTTTTTAAGATACATTCCAATTAGGATAGTTTTTATATTATCCTTATTTGTTATCTGCTAACACAGGATAATTACATACAAACGTTTTATGGATCTACTAGAGTCTGAAATAAAAAGTTAGAATTTGAATAATTACGGTTTACTTACTATGTTGTCAAGGGAATGGCTACGAAAATAATTATATTTTTGATTTAATTCATTCATCTCTTGAATTGTGGCAGCCGAAGACCTCAGCCTTCCTAAGTGTCCTTTTGTATTTGGATTTATATATACCTACATATGAAGTTAGTAATTTAATTTAGTTCTTAGTGTAAATAGTTGTATCAGTCAGTGATGAATTTAAATGTTAATAATAAATTTATTGGATTAAATTACATAAGTGTATGTAAATGGCAAATATAAATTGTACACAACAAACAAAAACATGACTTAACGACCCCAAACATAATCCCTTTAATGACAAATAATACCTGCTCTATTTAATCAGTTTTACTAATTTAATTACAACAACATTTACCAAATGAAATGTCTACCGAAATTAAAACGATTTTCCGAACCATAGTACCTAGTTCTGTCGCCATCTTTTGTTCGAATTTCTTTGAAAATAACCAACATTTTGCGTTTGACGATTTCAGGACTGACGGTGGCTATTGTGTTTCGCCTTTTGTTTCGACCAATCAGAAAATGAGGGACTGTCAAATTGAAATGTTTCGGGTTTTGTAGGCCGGAGTAATCTGCTGAGAATTAAGGGTCTTTGTGTCGTCCCGTCGAAATACTTGTATTACCAACGCCCTTATTATTTGTAAAAATCACCATGTTATATTTACGTAGGTATAGGATATATTTTAGAGAGATAGAAATCAATACCTTCATATTGTTATCCTGTAGAAAAACAAATTGTGTCACCAGTAATCTACGTTTTAATTAAAATACAATTAGGATATTGTAGGTAAAATACAATATTCATTTATTGCGCTATCGGACACAAACATGACAATTTATATTACATAAAAACACTTAAAACTATAACAATTACATAAAAAATTATCTCTCAGGAAAATCAACTTACACCCATATTTGAGCGTAGCAGGCTTTTTCTTGGTGGTAGGCCATAACATCGGCCGCCGGCAGAAGTTACCACCCACCAGACAAAGCCTTGCCGCCAAGCGATTTGTCGTGTTACGGCATGATGTCTGGTGAAGCCGTTCGGAGGACGGGTCTGAGCAGTTGTGTTGCGATGTGTGCCGCGTACGATGCGCCTAATGTTGTTGTGTTGGGAGTTTGGTCGTGGAGGGTCTTCAGATCAATCTCCCTTTGGCGCATCATCGTTGGTCGTGTTGTTGGGTTTAACATTGCATCACCTCGCTCAACTGCCGTCTTCCTTCCTATTCGCTCAGTTTTTCTGAGTGAATATGCTCTTAATAAACTAGCGCGCTTTACCATCAACGATCGCATCACTGCTTACCATCAGGCGGAATGCGGTCAAGTGCTAGTTTATAATTATTAAAAAAAAAAGGCTATGGCACAAACACACGTGCACACTACAAATAGCAGCATAATACTTCTTCTCCTACGTCGTGCTAGCGGTCTACACTTCCTCCGTATTACGAATTTTGGATCAGGTCACCTGTCATGTGAGGCTGCCATGAGTTTTCATACGAGACTCGATCATACGCACCTATCGCGTTTGGCGCTCTCACTGGTTGAGAGTTCTTATAACCTTGAAGCGGGCTAATCGATGAGTCAAACGCGCTCGATATCGATGATCGAGTCTCGTAATGAAAACTCATGGTAGCCACATTGACGCGAGTTTTACGTAACATATAAAGTGCATAACATAAACACTGCTAAAAAGTTATGATTTCAAATATAGAATAGATATTCGTTGCTTATTAGTAATATAAAAGTCAAACAGAGACCACCTAACCTCTATAAATTGTTTAGCGTAGAATAAGATCTTGAAGAAACCAATTCAGTGCAGAATAACGTTTTCAATTCCACTTGGTTTCATTTCCATAACAATGTTTCTCTCCCATTTCATTTAGTTCGGCATACTAATTATACGTTTCTTAGTCTGTAGCAGAGTAATGTTAATTGCTATTAATTTTCTTCTTGAGGGATTTGGTTTTCTTTGAAATACTTGTACTGAATTCTCAGACAAATAGCTATTAGTATTCCCTATGTTAAAGTTTCACAGATCAAAATATATTTATTAGTAGCGACATCGCGAGAGAGAACATAAAAAATATTAGTGTTTTAAACCAAGTCCTCGTGTTTTGTCTACCGTCTCATCTCGGCGACAAGCAATTTTTTTTTAATTATTATTATAAACTAGCGCTTAACCGCAATCCCGCCTGATGGTAAGCAGTGATGCGATCGTTGATGGTAAAGCGCGCTAGTTTATTAAGAGCATATTCACTCAGAAAAACTGAGCGAATAGGAAGGAAGACGGCAGTTGAGCGAGGTGATGCAATGTTAAACCCAACTACACGACCAACGATGCTGCACCAAAAGGAGATTGAACTGAAGACCCTCTACGACCAAACTCCCAACACAACAACATTAGGTGCATCGTACCCGGCACACAACACAACTGCTCACACCCGTCCTCCGTAGGTACGGCTTCACCAGACATCATGCCGGAACACGACAAATCGCTTTGCGGCAAGGCTTTGTCTGGTAGGTGGTAACTTCTGCCGGCGGCCGATGTTATGACCTACCACTGAGAATGTCAAAATTTCAAAAAATTTAGGGGAATTAGAGGTATTTTTAACAGGTTGAGACTAAGATCAGTACCCTAATTGTGTAACACTCTATTATTGTCTATTGTAATAATTTAGAAACTTATTGCTAAACCATTGCTTCATGTGTTTTGAAAACATGTTTGCTCAACAACGTAAATAACGCAATGAATGTGGTTGAACTGTCAAATGAAACTCATCACTACTGATAGTTTGTTACGCAATTGCCCTACAGATTAAGCAGTCTGAGCAGCAGCAATGCTTTGAAGCAAACCACTATAACAGAAACCTTTCGAAAGATTAATTATTTCACATTATGAATACATATCATCATCAACCTTTTTATCGTCCCACTGCTGGGCTCAGGTCTCCTCTCATACAGAGAAGGATTGAGCGTAATCACCACGCTTGCTCAATGAGGGTTGGCGACTTCAGACTGTCCAAGATATACTTAGAAAGTACATATAACTTTAGAAAAGTTACATTGGTACTTGCCTGTCCTGGAATCGAACCCGCGTACTCATACTTGAGAGGCTGGTATTTTAACCACTAGGCCATCACGACTTTTTTTATGTATGTACACAAATGTACATCTAAACTTTTGACATTGTTATAGCAGTTAATAAATAATAAATAATTGATCAACACTTAATAATTAGAAGTTCCTTATTTTCTCTCAAAAGTTTCGAATCATTTAATATTTAAAACATTCGATATTTCGTAATATTTTAAGAGTCTCTCAAGTTTCGAATTAACGTGAGTTGACTCTATTTGCAAAATAATATAAACAGAAAAAATCCTAGACGAATACTACCTAAAACATAGTGCCGTTAGGCTGCAGTACTATCCTTTGTACTTCTATAACTAGTTTGTGTTATTTCGTAAGTAACAGGTACAGAACTTGCAACAAACTTTTCCTTACATTAATTGCTGCAAGTTTGTTACGCTGCAAGTTTCCTGCTCGTCTATTTATTGTTATTTGCTGACGATTTTATTGTATTTTTACTTCAACTTGTTCAATAGGAGTATGCTTTTTAGTTGCTGTGCTTAGGCCGTTGAGTTTTTCAATTGGAATTGAATGTTATCTCATTTCCTTTTTCAACAAAGAATTTTAGGTTGGTTTAAACTGTTAGACCACTGGCGAATTTCTATTAGGAGTGACTTGTCATTAGATCTTCTAGATCGGACAAAAGGAGCTATTTTCGTTTCCCCGTCTGGGATTTGTAATAGCAGACTTTATTACTTCTTTATTTTTTTTTTATTTTACCCGAAACTAGAAACTTCTCCTGTATCGTGAGTGCGTTTACAAACAGTTAAACTCTCATAGACAAAAAACCAGACCCGGAACAACTACTTCTAGGTCATCCAAATATTTGTTCCGAAATATTATAACTTATTGGTGACACTACGCCGATCATGCCGTTAAAAGTCAAAGTCTAAAGTCGATGGAAATATGCTCCAGCTGGTAACAGGCGCCCCCCAATTACTCAAGGCTTAAAATTCATAACAGTCAAAATTTTGGTGAACACATAGGTTCACCCCTGCCTAACCCCATGAATATTCGGAATTTTATTCGGCTTAAAATGACTGTCCACTTCATCTATCTAATGAACTTGGTAAAAAAAAACGATTTTAGAATTACTAAAAGAAAATGTCTTGTATTATTATTACCCATGACGTAGTTTGAATTTTGAAACAACCTATATGAGAGAGCAGTCTGAGTCTGTGAAGTACTAATTGCGTAATATTTCATTATCAGTTGGAATCATTTTAAAACTTATTGCTATTCCATTACTATGTTCGGCATAACATCGGCCGCCGGCAAAAGTTACCACCCACCAGACAAAGCCTTGCCGCCAAGCGATTTGTCGTGTTCCGGCATGATGTCTGGTGAAGCCGTATGGAGGACGGGTCTGAGCAGTTGTGTTGCGATGTGTGCCGGGTACGATTCGCCTAATGTTGTTGTGTTGGGAGTTTGGTCGTGGAGGGTCTTCAGATCAATCTCCCTTTGGCGCAGCATCGTTGGTCGTGTTGTTGGGTTTAACATTGCACCACCTCGCGCAACTGCCATCTTTTTTCCTATTCGCTCAGTTTTTCTGAGTGAATAGGCTCTTAATAAACTAGCGCGCTTTACCATCAACGATTACTGCGTACCATCAGGCGGGATTGCGGTCAAGCGCTAGTTTATAATTATGTAAAAACTGCTCAAAAACGTAAATAAGGCATTGAGTGTTGTTGAACTGTCAAAATTAAACTCATTGCTACTGGTAGTGTGTTACGTAATGAGGCTGCTACTTTAGTCGCGACCACTAAACATTATTAACAGAATGTTTTATAAATTTTCACTTTATTTATTATTCTTTTGATCGTAATTAATTGTAAATAAATAAAAATAGTGCCTAGAGGTAATCTATGGCGACTAAATATGCGTTGTAAAAAAAAGAAATGTTTATTAAATCTTCCACTTGAGAATGAGCGTTCATCAACAACCTTTTTATCGTCCCTCTCCTGGGCACAGGTCTCCCCTCATACAGAGAAAGATTGAGCGTAATCATCACACGCTTTCTCAATGCGGGTTGGCGATTATAGACTTGAAGTCCAGATTTCCTCGAAATGTTTTCCTTCACCTTGTAATCAGTTATTGGGATCCAAGATATACTTAGAAAGTACATATTACTTCGAAAAGTTACATTAGTACTTGCCTGAACTGGAATCGATTCCGCAGACTCATACTTGAGAGGCTGGTGTTTTAATCACTAGGCCACCATGGCTACAGCGGAGCATATAGAATGAACGTTATTTCTCCAGTATTTAACATTTGAAAGCTCTTCCTAAAGCCGTCAGCGCAACTGCGGTTAGTTGCACACTCGTTATTACGAGTTTCCGTCTTAAGACTTTACTATTTACTTTGTTCAACCAAGAGTTAGCTGTGTAAACTGCATGCTTTTATGGTGGAGGAAGTTTTTAATTGAAATAATTTGTAGAAATTTTTAGTTCTACTTTTGAGCTTAAATTACTTTGAATTTAATAAAATCGTAATATTTCGAAGCCCACGCTATTATATGCACCTTTCGCTGTAAACCTACTTTATGTTATTTTCTTTAGAGAAAAGTTACTTTAATCATTAGCCTAAAGTTATCACTGTTGGACATAAATAGTAGAAGCAGTTCCCTCATTAAAAAAAACAAAAACAAATACTCAAAATATTTTACTTAAATAATTTAATTGAAATATTTTAATTAAATAATTTAATTGAAATATTATAATTAAATAATTTAATTGAAATATTTTAACTAAATAATCTAATACGGACAACAGCAGATCAAGCTACCTAAAACTGTCAAATACCCTCAATCAACCTTAAACCTTAAGAGGGTACTCTTGTGGCGTTTTCTCCATACAAACGTATACCGCTGTTTTCTTCGTAGATAACGCTTTTAGAGCAATTGTTTTTTTTTTTCTACAAATTTACACCTTCATTATATGTGCCCCTATCATTTGATTTTTTCGAAAACTTAATTAATAAAAGAAATATGATATTTCAAAATCCCGAAAAATATCCCATTTTTACCGCGATGTACAGACGACTATTAGGCAAATGTGATAAGTTTCTGACAAAAAAGAAAATAATAGAGGCATAGGTATACTCATCCTCTAACTTTTGATATAAAAATAATTGAGATCTGTCGTTTTTTGAAAATGAAAACATCGGAATTCGAAACGTCTTTTGGACAACGTTTTTGTTGGTAAAATCAGCCTGAGTTGCAACTGTCCCTTTCGCACTTTACGGAGAGAGGTTGGAAGCGGCGCGACGGCAATAGGTTCTTCAAATATCTATTTTTCAAATTCCTTGGCACTAGAGTCCCCTCTTAATGCTTTAAAGTTGAAAATCTTATAAAGAAACTTATGTGCGTCTCGTCTGCGTGTCGTCTGTACATATCAAAAGTTCTACATCATCTATCCATTGTTTTACCTTTTGTAACATTTCCACATTTATATAATTCTAGTTGTGTCCTACGGTTTCACCCGCGTAGGTTTTGATCCTAAGGATTTTTGTTCAATATAAAAATATCCTGATAATAAACTATCTTTGTGTCAAATCCGTTCAGTAGTTGTTGCGTGAAAGTGTAAAAAACATCCACACATATTGTCCATCCTCACAAAATTTCATATTTATAATGAATAATATTTTAAATCTGTAGGATCTTTATTTTTTTGTTGTTATACAGTATAAAAAGGAATTCCTTACTATAATTCTGTCGTTATGTAAGCTAAAAACCTCACACTCATTTTCAATTGTATTTTTTATTTCTACTTTCGTCCAAACAATTAATAAGTGACATTCAATTACACAAGTCACCATCCTGTATCTCAATACATTGTTTCTCTCAACAAGATAAAGATAAACCCACACTTAAGCAACAAACCAATCAATGAATAATGCTAATATGTTGCAACGGAAAGGGCTATATAATATCCTGTGTACGATGAGACTGTTAAACAGTCGATACACGATGCAAGATGGTCAGAAGATCCGCTTACAACGTGTAGTTCAATAGAAGATGACGTAATTAGTAATATTTATGCTTCATGCTTATTTGGCTAGCTTTTTCTCAACCGTATTGGCATCAGATTTCAGTCTAACTGGCCCCAAGGTCATTACGAGTTTTGTCTATAAAATCCATGTTCCTTTGGCATCGTCATCTTAGCGTGACGAACGCTTAATCTGGGTCTTTATGAGTTTTGTCTAAAAATTCCATGTCCCATTTGCATCGTCTTCTTAGCGTGACGACGGCTAAATCAAGCTGCGTCTGTGACACCATTTAGCTTGTTTCACATCTGCTAGTGTCTTGAACCATTGACGGACTGAACAACGTTTCTGATTTGCTAACTAATTATTGTGACCATCTACTACCTACTGGGCTTATACATAGGTGTACCTTTGACGCAGAAGGTACCACCCACCAGACAAAGTCTTGCCGCCAAGCGATTCGTCGTGTTCCGGCATAATGGCTGGTGAAGCCGTACGGAGGACAGGTTTGAGCAGTTGTGTTGCGATGTGCGCCGGGCACGATGCGCCAAATGTTGTTGTGTCGGAAGTTTGGTCGTGGAGGGTTTTCAGATCAATCTCCCTCTGGCGCAGCATCGGTGGTCGTGTTGTTAAGTTTAACATTGCATCACCTTGCTCAACTTAACTTATTTTATGGATAGTGCTGCATTAATTAAAATAGACGACTTTTAGCAATAAGTCAGTACGGTCGGTGTTTTAGGGTCGTTCAATCCCGTATGTGTTCACTCGGGTAATCTTTGCCAAGCACTATACATTTGTATCTACTATTGCAACTGCACTTAGTTAACCTATTCCTCTTTCCTGGCTCATGGTTGTTGCATTGTAGTTGTCCAGCGAATGATTAGCAATCGTCTGACGTAGTTCACGTGGAAGATGTATTATTAATTGATTTATTAATAAATACCTTGTCTTAAATAGAAGAGCGTTAGAGTTATATTTGGCTTGATCAGCCATTTGTTAGTGGGCGACGATACTCTGAAGGCTATAGTGTGTAGCTTTCAATATATGATAGATTTATATTAGTAGAAATGGTATTCTATTTACTAACTTATATGTATGTCAAACATGGGAACAACGCGTCATGCTGACGTCACACGTATTCTACATCTCACAAACAGAGTTAACCGTGCAACTAGCATACATAGAACTTCCCAACATCAACCGTTGGGCCAGTGCCCGCCAGACATAAAACTTGTCTGGTTTCTCATGTCTCTACAAACATTAACATAAAATAAGAAATTTTAACTGAGAATAAAAATTTCTATTTAAACCGGACTAGAGCGTAAATTTCGATTTATTTTATTTTCAAGGGTAAACAGCAGTATATTAAAAATAAATTCAAATAACAACACGTCATAATCCACAGATTTCAACTTACATTTATTTTCCAGGTTAATGCAAAATTAACTATACGAACAAAATAAACTACACAAAGCAAAAAGGTTGATAAAATTAAAACTGACGTTACGGAAATGAGTTCTATGGCCAACTCATGAGTTTCCTAAAGTGACATATAAATAATACATGATTACTTAATACTCTTAGACGTTTAGTGCGCTTACAGAATTCTAATTGAAAGCGTGTTCGGTGCCCGCCGTGACGACCTCGACAACGAAGTATCGAACCTCCAATAGAAGCTACACTTTCGTTAGCTTTGTTTTTATTGAACTGGACTTCGATGTGATTGCGTAACATACTATAGTAGCATTCCATTATATGATAATTCAACAATATACATTGCGTTATTTAACTATATTCACCACCGATTTTTAACTGTGAATTAACATTATGCTTCCGTCGTACCCAAGCTCTAAATAAAAGCAGCTCTGCTCATGGTATTCCGAAATCAATGTGGCAGAGTATCCAAACACTATTTCGTATCATTCTCTATAATTTAGAAGCTTTTGCTTTACGAAAAATTTACATGCTTAACAACAAATGACACAATTAATGTTGTTGAACTTTTAAAATCAACCCCATTGCTTATTGCGGGTTACGCAATTACCCTACAGGTCATTCAATATCCGAATTATTTTACGTCAGTTTTAATCTTAAAACAATGCCATTCGCAGTACAATGCCTTATACAAGGGCATGCTAATATTTAGATTACTCGCCTAGCATTCAATGGGCCGTTAACCTAAACAATAGTACCGTGGGTGTTGATGAATGGGTCGAGTCGCCTATGAATGGGTTTCTGTAATGGTTGACTAACAGTCTTATAGTTGCGATAACTGCTTACCATAATGCGTGGTAAGCCTTGGAGTCTTGTCCTAGTATCTGATATTAGGTTTTTGTTTAATTGCAGTATTTGTTTAGCATATTAATGGCATAATGTTGTCTTTAGCGCTACTAATTGTGTCTGGTTTTATTTTTGTATGGAACTGGCGTCGATTTCCTTGTTCAACAAGAAAAACATGCATAGACCATAGGTTCTGTGCATGTTTTTCTTTTTTTTTCATTAGAAAAAGGACGTGATATAAAAAATATGTTTACTAGATAAAAAGTTCCTTCTGTCCTCTTTTTGAAATACATAAAAAACGCACTGAACAATTTAGTTTACTTGACAAGAAAATTGACCCCATTGGCTAAGTCTTTTGTGCATTGGGATTGTGTTTGTGAACTTACACACAAAGAAGAAATGCGAGCAGGGGAAAGTACGGAAAACAGCAGGTCAAGCTACCCAAAACTGTCAAAAATTCCTAATCAACCTTGAGCTTTAAAGCTTTAGAAATAAAGTTGAAATCTAATAAAGAAATCTGACAGATTGTATTAGCTTGATGTGCTATCGTCTGTACATAAGTTTAAATAAATAAGACGCCACATAAATAACTGAAGTAAATAAATAAATTCGGGAAATAAAATAGTTAATGACGAAAAATCAACTCTAAAAATTATTTTAATTGGTAAAAATCCTATTCAATATCCTATCCTAATTTGTCTTTAAATACTTGAAATTTTTTTTTTTTTTTGCGGTTGGGAAACCATCAAATGACCTCGCCCGTTCTGGGGGGAGCGGATGGCCATGTCAGACTTTTACTGACTAAAACCCACCCATGTTTCTTCACCTGCTTGTACGTCAGGGACCACGATATCTCTTTCAAACAATCCGTAGCCCTGGCAGAGTTCTCTTCTTCTTCGTTTTGTTCTTGATAGAACGGTCGTGTTCACTATGACTGAATTCGAGACTTTGATTTAGCTCGCCGCACGATCTCACTCCATCTATCCCTGTTGGACAACAGTCTGGAGCATTCATAAACAAGTCCCCCCACTGCCGACTTGATTCGGCCAGTCCACTTCATCGGTGACCTTCAACGAGGTCTGTTCCCCTCTACTCTGCCCTGGACGACCAAACGTTCTATGTAGCTATTGCGCCTTGTCACGTGACCGAAAAACCCGACTATACTGTACAGTACTATTTCTGAAAGACGCTGATTGAAGCCGAGTTCTTGGAGTATAGAAATATATATTTATAAGTGCCTTTTAATACATTTAGATGAGACGCAAATAGATCGATACATTGTTACTTGTTAAATATGTCAATTGAGCTGCATTATCATAGACCATCGTAGAAGGGAACCCGAGTCTCAGGTGTTTACCTAGGATAATTGTGTTTGCTCTGTGTCGAACCTCACCCAGCCGTATCTCGGTGTTTGCTGAGGATAGGTAATAAGTACTTATGTAAGTATAAATATTGTAATATGGTTTCCAAGAAATGATTTCAAAGAACTGGTTTGAATTAAAACGTGTTATTTATTTTCCAAGTCAGCCGACAGCCTCCGTGGCGTAGCGGTGGCGAACGCGGCTGCTGCGCAAGGAGGCGCGGGTTCGATCCCCGCGCAGTGCAAATATTTGTATGCATGAATATAAATATTTGCACTAGTCTGGTCGTGCCTCGGAAAGTACGTTAAGTCGTTGGTCCCGGTTGCCATACGAACATCTAATGGCAGTCGTTACGGGTTGTTGGAGCCCTCAAAAGTCCTACAATTGGTCTAACTGCAATGCTTCGATATCGCCTTCGGGTTGTGGAGGTCAGACGGCAGTCGCTTCATGGAAAATATCGAAGTTTAGCCAAAATGAGCAGTTAGACTGGTAAAGCGGACCCTAGACTCCAAAGCTGAAAAGCTTCGGATATGACTGGGATTAACGCTGAGATGAAGATTTATTTTCCAAGTCAATTTGGTTCTTAGTGTACCAATTACTTAATCATCATCATCAACCTTTTCATCGTCCCACTGCTGGGCACAGGTCTCCTCTCATACATAGAAGGATTGAGTGTAATCACCATGCTTGCTCAATGCGGGTTGGCGATTTCAGACTTATAAAGTCCAGGTTTCCTCAAGATGTTTTCCTTCACCTTCAGTCATTGGCGTAATTAATAATTGTAAATAAATAAAAATAGTGCCTAGAGGTATAATCTATGGCGACTAAATATGCGTTGTAAAAAAAATAAATGTTTATTAAATCTTCCACTTGAGAATGAGCGTTCATCAACAACCTTTTTATCGTCCCTCTCCTGGGCACAGGTCTCCCCTCATACAGAGAATGATTGAGCGTAATCATCACACGCTTTCTCAATGCGGGTTGGCGATTACAGACTTGAAGTCCAGATTTCCTCGAAATGTTTTCCTTCACCTTGTAATCAGTTATTGGGGTCCAAGATATACTAAGAAAGTACATATAACTTAGAAAAAAGTACCAATGTATTGACTTGCCTGAACTGGAATCGATCTCGCACACTCATACTTTTTAACCACTAGGCCACCACGACAAAAGATGGAATGCTGTAGGTATTTTAGTTACAAAATTCATTTACCTACCTAACGAAAAGTCCCTAACTTCACATTTTAAATTTGACTCATAGCTGATTCTGCTCACACCATTACAGAAACTAATTTACAAGAGACACACACGGTATCAGGGCGGCATGTTCGCCAGGAGTAGTTATATAATGTTCTATACTTATATGTATTAGTTCAGTGCGAGTCCCGCTGGGCTGCAATCTAGTGCCAAGTGTCAATGACCTCGCACTATTGCTGTTTATATTGAAACCATTTCCGTGGAATGTGTGGATATTATATGAAGCTAGTGAATTTACTGAATTTCATGTGGACGTTTTAGTGAATATTATCATCTTGAATGGATTACTTTTATTTGAGTTCAGGTAGTCCTCGTAATTACGGTATGTTAGGTTCTCGAAATAAGGCTTAAGGTTCTCGAAGTAATATTACGCGACGTAAAACAAAAAGACGTAAGTAGAGACAATTTTTTTCATATGTTTATATGTAAAACTTAGGGTTAGGATCCACACGGAATCAAAATAAAAAACTGCATTTTTAACAAGGGATATAGTATATTTTTTTTAGGGTAGGTACATACAGTTTGAGGAATAGGTAACTTGAAACGACGTAGGTAAGTCGAGGACTGCCTGCACTTAAAAAAATTCTGTTTGTCCACGAAATCCTACATCGAAGTTTGTAAGGATGTGTGTTATTTTTTCACGCTAAAATAGCGTAGTTGACTAAAAAAAACTAATTAGTCCATCAGTCAGATTTCCAAAAAAATACTAAACACGTAGTTTTTCTTTTTTCATAAAAACAAAAAATGAAGACGACACAGTGAAAACTCGTGTGACGTCACTGCACGATACACTTTTTAGCGAGCAGTGACGTCACCAGCCAGCACTCCTGATCTTTGATGCCTTTTATATTTGTCATTTTTTATTGATTTGATAAAACAAAATTTACGTATCCAATATGTTTCTATAATCTGAATGACGGACTAAATAGAATATTTTTTTTTTTACCCAAGAAACATCTCTATTATGGAACTTATTTGGATCAAATCTGTTCACAAATCGTTTATAAACAGAATTTACATACTAGATACAGTTTTATCCCCTTAGTCCCACGGGATCGATACCTACTTATGTGGGTAAACCGGGAGGTGCAGCAAGTTCTAAATTCAAAATTCATATTTTAAAATTCAAGTTCTAAATTTAAAATTTATATTTTACATCAAATTATCATCAAATGTATTTTAAATTTTAATCAACATACAATACAAACTAACAGGAATCTGCAAATTGCACAAATGGACGTAGTTATACAAAATGGATCCAACCCACAAAAAACATTTTTTGAGTTACTGTCATCTCATCCATTTTAGTATATGCAAAAAATATCAAAACCGCAAAAAAGTACAGGAAACTACCCATTATTTAAAAGGCAATTTAAATCTACTGTCATTGTGGAGGCATGAGGAACGGGGTGTAAAGTTCACTCATCCTCCATAGAAAAGGGATCCTCCGACCGGGTGTTATGTCTGACGGGCACTTGCCCAATGCTTGAAATTGACAAGTTGTATATATGCTAGTTGCACGGTAAACTCTGATTGCGAGATGTAGAATTCGTGTGACTTCAGTATGACGCGTTGTCCCATGTGGCGTTTGTAGTACCGCTACAGTCATGTTATTTTAATGTATAAATTTTACTTCGAACTCTATTTTCTCAATGCAAGTTTGCTGGCTGGATCCTTTTTGCATAACTATGTCCATTTGTGCAATTTGCAGGTTCCTGTACTAATACCTACGACAAATAAAAAAAAATACATTGATTCGCATCTGTCCTAATTTATATATTTATATATATATATAAATAAACAACTGTATGGATAATTCGTTAATAGGTATACATATATTAAAATCCTTCTCTGTATGAGAGGAGACCTGTGCCCAGGAGTGGGACGATAAAAGGGTGATGATGATGATGATGATATTAAAATTGATTTTTGGCTTGTGAATCATCAAACTGCAGCACCTTTTCATCAAAAGGGAAATCCCTCTTTAGGGTGCTTCCCGTTCTCACAAAAATATCAAATCTACAAAGTCTATACTAAATTAAAACATTGCACATTTACCAACATACCAAACAACTCAAAACAATTAATTTCATTTATTTACTTTAAAGAACCTCAACCTTTGACCTTGTCACAAACCGGTGAACTCATCGTATAACGTTTTCCAACCAACTTGTGCTGCCTACAGTTTCCCTCCGCGGCAACACTTGCATCGCGAAAACCGCCCTTCCTGCTACGACATAAGGGCACTGAAAATAAGAAATTGGCACGTAGTTGCCTGTATTACTCCCAAATACCTACTGAATTCCGACACAGTGTCGAATAAAGAAGAACGTGACACTTTTAACTTTTGTCTAACAGTTTCTATTTTAAGTACAATGGTAAGTGGAGGTTAAATATAAACCTTAGGAGTTTCTCCTGTATACTAACTGAGCTACAGACTGGTTCTGTCATATTGTAAAGTTCTCTAGAACATAATAATTGTCTTGAACATATGATTGGCGAGCATTACGCTCGCCAGTTAAATTGCGTACATGCTGTACATATTAAACAACATTATGTTTTGTTTATGCGGAACCCGAAACACATGCAACATTTTTAAGTAAATAGACTATCTAGAAAGTTTCATAGAGATATAATGAAAAACCACATAATTATGAGCTTGCTATTCTAGTTGGCTGTCCCAACAAAAATATGGTCAAAGCTCCGCTCGGGCGAGCGCGGTGCGTTGACCTCTGGCGTCAGCTGTGACGCGCGCGCAAGTATCGTAACCGCTCGGTAACCATACCATACCATACCATTTGGGGAAGAATATAACATGGTGTATAAATGATTGGAATCGATTCCGTTGCTTATTCTGAACAAAGTGTATTCAGGTTTCTCATATACAAAAAAACGTTGTATAGTACATAGCATACCGTATTTACAAAATTATAATCACTGAAGTCATCCATATAAATGTCTAAGTGCATAAAATCATATTAGTTAAAATATCTATTTCATGAAATAGTCATTGTTGCACATGTCTTGCAATTGCAATACTTCCAAGTAAGTAAATAAGTTACATCTAGTAATATTGTTGCAACTTGCAACAGTTTAGCAATACTTGTTACGGCGAATAATAATATTCATATGCTAGTCCCAATATCCGTTATTTTAATAAAAGAAGCCTTTTTCTATGAAACTCCGGCAGAAAGCTGACCCCCATTAGCAAGAGATAAATCTTCTTTATTCCAGACTAAGCTGCCTGCCTCATTAGGTTAACAGCTTATTTACACTGGTAATTAGCTCGGCTTTAGCTTAGCTTACTTCATTAGTTGCATGTGATACATTAGTGAAATCTGCAGCTTAACACTTCGGCTAAGCTGCATAGTTTAGAGGATGTATTGTTTTACGGCCCATTAGGAAGAAGATGAATGACGAAAAGGTTGACACAGTGGTTGAACGATCCACTCCTGCGCTGGATATCGCGGGTTCGATCCCACGAAACAAATATTTGTATTGTCTACTGTTAGTAGTTCCGGGTCTGGTTGTTTGTGTATGTGAGTTTAAGGACCGTATTACAGAATCTTACTCAAGGTTTAAGCATTACTTAAAACTAGTTTCAACCAGTCATATAGCTTCAAACAAGATTTAAGTAAAGCTTGAGTTTTGACTGTGGTTCTGTAATACGGACCTTAATGTGTGTAAAGGCACTCGCGATACGAAAGTAATCCCTAGTGTGACATATAAAGAAGTAAAAAAAAAAACAGTTTTTTTCTTTGACTGTTTTTTTTTGTCTATTTAAGAACTCACTTCTTAAATTTAGGAAGTTTATTTAGGAAGGTGCTGTACACGCTCTGCGAAATTTATAGTTGATTTAACACGCACGTAAAGAATAAACGGTACGTAGGTAACGCGTTCAGTAGGGACTACTTAGTTATCTATTAGCTCATCACGGGTAGGCACATAAAAAAAAGTTTTTTTTTTGTCTACTCCCGGTGCTTTTAGCGAGTAAGTACGTCTTTTGCACATGATACTTAAATATAATAATAAATTCAACATTTTACTGGATTCTTCTCGTGATAAACAAACAGAGTATTGCTGTTTTACAGATATGAAGTGTGCAGCCATCTATCGGCCAAATAAATGTCATAATCAAAGTATATTGTAATTTTAGTTATATTGGAGACCGATAGATGGCACTTTGTATGTAAGTTGTTAAATTAGAAGTCGGTATCAAGATACTTTGCCGATTTATATAGTTCAAAGAAATAAGGTTCTCGTTTATCAATGTATCTTCAGAAAGTTGAATAGACATGGATTTTATAACTTTTGTTTTATTTTCGAATTCTAACGGAGGGCCCGTACTTTATATAACCCTTTCCCTTGTTACAAAACGAAATCTAAACTTTAGTTCCAGACTTAACTATTGAATCAGTATTTGTATTTCGAACTTCATTGGGGTTGTCAAAGTTCTTACTTAATACAAAAGTGACATCGTAGTACCGAACTAAGCTGTCATTGCTTTAAAAAGAACTGCATCTCTATAAAAAATCATTAATAATAATTCAATAACCATTTAGGTGGTTTAAAAACCTGACCTATATAAAAACCACTTTATATAATAAGGGGGGTAGTGTCTTGTGACCCTCACTAAGACCGAGGATTCATTATGGAACCATGATCTATATCATCAGTAGTTCATTCTACCAACTCGCATCGCTAGCGAACACCTCAAAACTCTCACGAAACCTGAGGGCTTAACAGATAGCTATCTACCTGTAAAACAACCATGGGCTAAACGCCTTGGTCTTGGATAAGGGCGAATGCTACTTTTTATGTCAAATATTAAATAAACACAGATGAAGGAACAGCCAACTTTTAGAAAACGAAGTCCAAAAATATCATCTCTGATATTTTCCTTTCTCAATTTCAATGACTTCTCAATTTAATTAATACTTCTTGACAATATAATATGTACAGATGACAGCAAATCAAGCTACTATAATTTGTCAGATTTCTTTATTAGATTTTCAACTTTATCTCCAAAGCATTAAGACCTGCTGTCGTTCGTACAAAGCAAATATATAAGTACATAAGGATAAAATATTATTCAACCATCACACACTATTACTATTAATTAGAATCATTTCGAAGCATATTGCTAGTCCAATGCTTCATAAATTAGAAAAGTTGTCTGCGCAGCAACGTAAGCAACGCAATGAATGTTGTAAAACTATCAAAATGATTCTATCAAAATGATTGAACTATCGATTGCTAGTGGTAGTTTGTTACGCAATTACCCTGCCGAATGAGCAATCGTGAGTGTTATTTAACACTGCAGTTTTGAAACTTAATTAGAAGCTCCATAATTCATTGTTTACTCCTTAACGATTTCATTAATGCTGTAGATGGATTTCTGAGCGGTTGGATTGTTGGTGAGCTGATTTTCGACGTACAGACGTATAATCTGAGATGAATAGCACACGATGATTTTCTATCGACGTATAGCCAAGCCCAGCCGTGTCGTGGTGGCCTATAAGTGGTTAAAACACCGGCCTCTCAAGTATGAGTGTGCGGATTCGATTCCAGGTCAGGCAAGTACCAATGTAACTTTTATAAGTTATATGTACTTTCTAAGTATATCTCGGACACTAATGACTGGTTGATTACAAGGTGCAGGAAAACATCTTGAGGAAACCCTGGCTTTATTTCTAACATCGCCAACTCGCATAGAGCAAGCGTGGTGATTACGCTCAATCCTTCTCTGTATGAGAGGAGACCTCTGCCCTGCAGTGGGACGATAAAAAGGTTGATGATGTGTACCCAAATATCACCAGAATTACTACCATATCATTTTAAAAGTAACTAAATATTTACCAATAATTAAAGCTCTCTCCTATATTTGACCCTATAATTAAAACTTGCACCCCTGCGGCAAATTTTTGTTTAATTTCAGCGCTTTAAGGGGTATATCTAAAGCGCTAAATGTATTCGTAGACACACACTGTCACCCTACTCCCAGTAGTGGGATACTATCTCTGTTTGCACAGTAACCTACAGGGAGATGGGCGGGATAGAATGGTTGATTGTGATTTGTTTTGTGGATTTGTCATTTGGTTAATGGATTGTGTTTTAATTTTATATAAACTTTAGTCTTTCAAAAAGTGCTGATTTTTATTGTTTGTGATTTAAATTGGTGTTTAATATTTTAATATTGCTTTCATGAAACACCTATCTAAGATATTTTGCGCAGTAAGTAATCTTTTGAACAATTTTTATCTTTACCTTGATTAACTTATAGAAAAATCCATCTACGATAGCTGAGCCCCGTGCTTTTACCTCCATAAGTCTTCTAATCCAGTTCATGGCCTACCTATTGTGCCAAATTTCGTCCAAATACATTCAGCCGTTTTAGCATGAACGCGTAACAAACAAACTTATAAAAAATAAAATCTTCCCTTCTAATACATATTGTATGTTTTAGTTTCGATTATGGCAGAGTTAAAACATATTATTATGTACATACAAGACCATCAACAAGCGATCTATTCATTTCTCAAAATCTATAAACTCTTATATACAATATGTAAAGAAAACCCTGTCCGATCCGTGAAGGTGTTGTTAGGTATCGATAACTGATTCTACTAATGGATACAAAGCCGGGCTAAACTTAAAAAAAATCCCCCTAAAAAATTAATATTATTTCGCAAAAAGACGTAACTTAATACATTTACGGTAAGCAACCCTTCCGCGGGCGGCGTTAAAAATTACTAAATTTCCGGGAAGTTGGAATTAATTCGCGGGATAAAAAGATTATTTCAAAATTCTTTAGTATTGTTACTATGATGATTACGTAAAATTTCATATTATATTTGGTCATGTGTTTACCTTACCTTTTTTACCCATATGGGTCGGACAGGGGGGAGTCATATATATATATATTTATGTATAAGAAAGTATTAACGACAACTATCAAACAACACAGTGCACGACAACGTTTAAATCTACACTGTACTTGTGTAAAATCACAGCAACAAAATATATTTTATTTAGCAACACGACTTCCAATGTTTGTCCAACACTTCACTACAATGTGTACAAATTGTTGACACGGGCGTAGCTCTAAATAATTTAGTAGCCATTTGATTTTACAACATCTTTCAAAAAATACATCAGTTGGTTTATTCTGCAAAGATCTTAACCAAGAAAACTTATTGTGAAGTGGCCTTAAAGTGAGCTCCGGTTTGATGTCTGATGAAGCCGCACGGAAGACGGGTCTGAGCAGTTGTGTTGCCATGTGTGCGGGGCACGATGCGCCAAATGTTGTTGTGTTGGGAGTTTGGCCTTGGGGCGTCTTCAGATCAATCTCCGTCTGGCGCAGCATTGTTGGTCGTGTTGTTGGGTTTAACATTGCATCACCTCGCTCAACTGTCGTCTTCCTTCCTGTTATTTTTTTTGAGTGAATAGGCTCTTAATAAACTAACACGCTTTAACATCAACGATTGCATCACTGCTTATCACCAGGCTGGAATGCGGTCAAGCACTAGTTAATAGTTATATAAAAAAAGCTGATATTTCACCTCATGCTAGAGTGCACACAAGGTTAATCTACGCGCGTATTGGAACTTCAAGCTTATATTCCTGTCAGCTCTTTCACATTTGTCATAAAGGTGGCGAATGCTTATTTTAGAAAACGTAAAACACAGATCACTCTTTTGACACTTGATATAAACGTCAAGACGGCGACAAACGATTAATTATGATTTTGATAGCGCGCAGACTTAGTTTATGCGGATTTTAGGTGACACTAATGACAGATCAGTTTGACAGCCTCCGTGGCGTAGCAGTAGCGAACGCGGCCGCTACGCAAGGAGGCGCGGGTCCGATCCCCAAGCAGTGCAAATATTTGTATGCATGTATATGAATTTTTGCACTGGTCTGGTCGTGCCTCGGAAAGCACGTTAAGCCGTTGGTCCGGGTTGCCATACGAACATCTAGTGGTAGTCGTTACGGTTTGTTGGAGCCCTCAAAAGTCCAACAATTGGATTAATTGCAATGCTTCGATATCGCCTTCGGGTCGTGGAGGTCAGACGGCAGTCGCTTCGCGGAAAATGTCGAAGTTTCGCCAAAAATCAACAGTTAGAGTGGTAAAGCGGACCCCAGACTCCAAAGCTTCAAAAAAAAGCATCGGATGTGACTGGGATTAACGCTGAGATGATGATGAGCCACGCCAAAATATAACCGAAGCAAAAAATTAATAAAAAACTCATTAAATATGGAAAAGATTACAACTAAAATTCACTAATGTACTTTGGATAAGTGATATCCAAAGTACATTAGTGAATTTTCTTATCAAACCAAGTCTAGTATCTAAGTTCCATTACAGAATAGCGCGGCTGTTTTAAACTTTTAATTGGTTATGTTTAGTCATTTCAACTGCAGACGTCATTGTCAGGAAAATTAACCAAAAGAACCAAAGTTTAAACTTATTTAATTTTAATTACTTTACAGAAAAACACTGTCTTCCACCATTCTAGTCTAAAACTAATACATTTTACATAAAATTTAAATAAACCAAACATTCCACAAAACGTGTGATATTTCAAAAACATAAAAGTGCGAACTACATGTGACGAATTTACAAAAAAATAAAAGTGAACACGAATATTCGGCAATAAAGTGGCGGTCTACATAAGTGTAATTCACATGTGCCGGTGTGTTGATGCGCGGTGGGGTGCGGCTCACCTATGACGAACAACAATAACGGTGTGAACGGCAGCGCGGGCGGGGAGCCTGCCGCCTACGACATGGATTCGCTCGAGGAAATGCTTCGTAAGGTAAGGAAACTTATGTTAACTACACGTTTCGCGTTGCTTTCCGTTTCAGCACATTCGGAAATTCTCCACTAAGATATTATGCAAACATTTCGGTGGATGTAGCCAGAAAACAGCAAAAGTTTTTGCTTCTGAAATATGTATTTGAAGTTGTAATTGAAATATTTATTTGTGCGGATTTTTAGTTATTTGCATATTCCATTTGTTTATAAATTGTAATAAATAAGTCGTTGTTTAGCTTTTTCAGTTTAATATCAGTACTTTAAATGGAGCGATTACCTATCTGACGTCCATAAAACAGTCTGCCATTTTTATAAATTTCTCATTCCATGGTCATTAAATAAAATAAATTAATTAATTGTTTATTTCTCAGCTTTGTACATATTTTTTATAATAATTTTCTTAATTCTAGATAGAACTGATGTATAATTTGCCTAAACTATGTAGAACTTGTGCTTCAGGCGCAAAAGTGCTTATTATAAATTTTTATTTTGCAATAAATTAACAATTAAAGAAGTACGTAAAAATCTAGGGCACAATACAAGTATATAGTGTTATTAATAGTGTCCTATTGCTTACATAGTACATATTATTAGTTAATGCGCCTAATGTTGTTGTGTTGGGATTTTGGTCGTGGAGGGTCTTTAGATCAATCTCCCTTTGGCGCAGCATCGTTGGTCGTGTTGTTGGTTTTAACATTGCATCACCTCGCTCAACTGCCGTCTTCCTTCCTATTCGCTCAGTTTTTCTGAGTGATGAGGCTCTTAATAAACTAGCGCGCTTTACCATCAACGATCGCATCACTGCTTACCATCAGGCGGGATTACGGTCAAGCGCTAGTTTATAATTATTAAAAAAAAAATGGCTTTCATTTTGACAGTTCAACAATATTCATTGCGTAATTTACGTTGTTGAACAGACACATCTTCGATCATAGGGCGCAATGGAACACCAATAAGCTTCAAAATGATTTCAACTGATAGTTATAATGTGGTACACAATTAGGGTGCTGGTTGATCGACATGTGTGACTGTTGTTATTTAGCCAAAACTCCCTCTTCATGTTTTAAACGAATGAAATATTATTACGAGGAGTCACACTGAATTAATATTCACAAAACACCAGGTAGTCGTTATTCGTGCCAAAATTATTTACATTATAATACTTGAGAGCCTCGCGTGGTTTTTAATGGTGTAACATTTATAAAGTCTGTATCTGTTGACTGGTCTGACATGGTTCACAATTCAACATAACGTTACGTCATTTTCAGCAGTTCAATTAATTTTACTGCCTTTTTTAGCTGTTGGTGTAGGGTACACGCGAGGAAGTGTGTTCTCATTTACACTTTATTATTTTTCGTACAACGTTATTTTGAATGAAGATGACAGTTTAAAATGATGTCATGGCCCGTCATGTTTGAAAGCAAGGGTAGTAGAAAATTACGTACTATTTTCACTCCTTGACTGTCTACTAAAAAGTCGCGGTGGCCTAGTAGTTAACACATCAGCCTCTAAAGTATGAGTGTGCGGGTTCGATTCCAAGTCAGGCAAGTACCAATGTAACTTTTGTAAGTTATATGTACTTTCTAAGTAAATCTTGGACACCAATGACAGATTACAAGGTGAAGGAAAACATCTTGAGGAAACCTGGACTTTCGCCAACCCGCATTGAGCAAGCATGGAAATTACGCTCAATCCTTCTCTTTATGAGAGGAGGCCTGTGCCCAGCAGTGGGACGGTAAAAAGGTTGATGATGATGTTGATGATAATGACTATCTACTCCTTTTCTTTTTTGGGTTGGAAATAATTAAATGACTCCTCCCGTTCTGGACGCCACAAGGATATCTCAGTGTTCCGTCTAAGCTCGACAGATCTCTACCCTATCCTCAGGGCGTTCCACAGAGTGGTAACACCCTGGCCTTTCCTCCTGCCTTATCCTGAACAGGAACCTCCCGAAACAACAGTGACCAGTGAAGGTTAGGGCACCGTGGTGCCTCTCTAGCTAGTTCTCAAAGAGGGGACTTGTCGCCGCAATTGTGGCATGCCGAACTGTCCCTACTCTCGAGTCTAAAACTTAGCTTAACTTACAAAACAGCAAAAGCACTATGAAATTGTCCCTAACAAAGCAACAACTACTCTAATCTACTCCAGTGCCGTCCTACCTACGTCGAATTAATTTAAACCAGTATTATATTTACTTGTTTATTAATTAGCGACACGTCAGCCAGGGGTGTTTGCGTTCTCGTTAAACTTAACCTTATTTACTTAGGTCTTAGCTTAAGTCGATACGGCACGACAACTAACCTTTGCACTTTGTGCTCAATCTAAAAGCGGGTTTTATTCCAAAATCCAGTCTTGGGATACCGGTTCTTTGAAAACTTTATTATATACTCTTTTAAATAACATCCCTTGCTTTGTGACCAATTTACAGTAAAAAAAAGATAAAGACAAATTTCCAAAAAATCCGAAATGAATAATAAATTAAATTTATAAAAGTATAAGTTTTATTTTTCGTTCCTGTCTGATGGTAAGCAGTGATGCAATCGTTGATGGTAAAGCGCGCTAGTTTATTTAGCTTATTCACTAAAAAAAACTTAGTGTATAGGAAGGGAGACGGCAGTTGAGCGAGATGATGCAATGTTAAACTCAACAACACGACCAACGATGCTGCGCCACAGGGAGATTGATCTGGAGATCCTCCACGACCAAACTCCCGACACAACAACATTTGGCGCATCATAACCGGCATACATCGCAACACAACTGCTAAGACACGTCCTCCGTACGGCTTCACCTACTAATTTCCACGTTTGTATTTAATGAATTCTTATTTGTATATCTTCTTCACTTGCAAAATAAATAAAATTTAATTTCCTTTCATTTCATATTCATAATGTTTATTTTTCATTCTACAAGGTTTATCAAGACAGGTAGACTAAGTAGTAAAAATATATAATATTGATGCTAAATCAAACACCACCTATCAAAACTGGAGTAAATTTATATGAAATCACATTCTAAGTATATGCTTAGAACCTACTCTTTTATAAAGTCGATTAAAAAGAAACTGTATTCACGATCACATTTAGCAGCAAAATACACTAATTGGCAAATTTCACGAATAAATTGTTCCACCAGTTTTCTGACTGCAAAATAACAAAAACTTTAACGAAAATCAAGCAGCCAGTAATCTACGACCACGTTCCATATTCAATTTATTCGAAACCCACAGACACAAAAAGCAGTTTTCCTTTTTTGTTAATTTCAGATTTCGAACCGTACGACCAAACTTCCCGAATATTTTACCCCGAAAACTGGGCCCGACAATCTGGAGTTGTACATATCTATCAATAAATCCTTCACAAAACTCCATTGAAATGAAAAACTGCACTGTGGGAATCGGAAAAATATCGTACGGTGACGAAAAGCGCTGTAGGCGTCGGTTCGCAATATTTTCTTTTGTTTTTTTTTTTTTCTATGAAATCATGTCGCCATGCACTGTCTGGTGCACTCGCAGACGGATTACTATTCCTTTTTGAAAAGTTTTGTTACAGATCGGCGCTTGCCAGTGTCATTTTAAAATCGAACAGAGCATAGGTGGCATTTATTTTTAAATGGAGAAGGAATACAGATAAACTTCCAAAATGGAAAATTCCAAAATGTTTCTCTGTTTTATTTTTTTCAAGGTTGTATCAAATCTGAGTTTTCATTTATTTGAGACTGTTTAATGCACTTATGAGATAAAAGAGTCTGTCTGCCTGTGTGTGTGTGATAGTCTGTGTCTGTTTGAGTGTGTGTGTATGTTGTTATGCTTCATATTTATGTTCTATAACTAATGGTCGGTTTCTATAAAGTAAAACCAATCGATTTGCTTACCAATACTAGTATTTTTTATAGCCAAATTAGGCCCATAAATAGATTCGTATGCAATTTTGTCTGTGGTAACTACTAGGATCTATTACGCAAACCTATGAAGGCTTAGCCTTGTTATTGGGATATGTAAGGATAGATAAGTACACTATGTGTCTTAATATAAACCAATAACTGTTCGTAAACGATTGGAATCTGTCATAAAATAAAAGGATTACATACAATATTAGTAATTGTGAAACATAAAATTTATTATGTATCACCTTCAAAATGTCATTAAATAAATACTTACTACGTAATTTCCGAGTACTCAATACACCTCCGTAAATAAGTTTAATGAAAAATCTAGCATAAAAAATGTAGCTCTCACATTTTCCTTTGTTGTTTATTTAATTATTGCACCAAAGATTTTACCATCAAGCTTTTAGCTGATGAGCCGAACGCTTTGTATTTTCTACTGCAATAGTCATCTTAATAAACTAAGCTACGAAACGACCTTAATTTGCATCCAGCTTGGATTTAAAATAAATATTTTCTTTTAGGTTTATTGTTTGTTTTTATTGCAATGGTTTTTTCTAATTAGTGTAATGGCATACAAAAATAAAACTTAAAATGTTGCGTCGTGCTCAGAGTTTGACTTTCGGGTACTATGCAACTTTTTGAAAGAGATGCCGTGGCCCTTGGCGCGCAGGCAAGTGAAGGAATACGGATTGTTTCTTTTTTTCTTTCTTTCTATTTCCAATCCGAAGAAAAGGGTACTTTGCCGATATAAATTACGATTTTTTCAATAAATAGCGAATGCAAAGTTCAAATTTATATAGAGACATTAGATAAACCTTCGGATCCAAAAATTTCGTGTCCGGCACATTTCCCAAAAATAAAGGAGTAGAGGTTTCAATAAAGCAATGTAAATAAATATTTATTCTCGTGACTATACATTTAGAGAATTTTTCGTTTAATCTTTTTATAGTAACAACAACTGTCTAAGAAAGTGAAGTATCGGTAAACGGGTGCCGCGTTTAGGGACAGCATCATGAGAATTCACCCTCTATTATTACTAAATAAAATCTAATGTAGTAACACGTCTCTGACGATTTTAATCTATTGCGCTGTAGATAATCTAAAAAAATGAAAGTTTCTAAAAAAAAAACTGGTTGGCAAAAAGTATAGAAGCAGAAAAATAAAAATGTCAGAAGTTATCGATTTTTAACGGACAATTTAAATTAGTCGCCAATTCGATAAACGATCATCTTTACATTATGGACGCAGTTTGAAACGTTCCATTTTCAAAATAATTTAGCAAATCTCAAATATTTTCAACTGCAACATGCAGTTGAAAATACACAAATGCTAACATGGATTCCTAAGAGCAAATCTTTTCAATCCACTAGTTTTCATACTCAATGCTATAGGTTCAGTCCTCTTTAGGAAAAGTACAGCTCTTCGCAACAACATCAATCTCAAAGTTACTAAAAGCAAATCCGTATCGTATAAAAATTTAAACAAAATGCGGGCCCCTTTAAAAAAAGTCGTAAAAGCAAAATTAAAAATTAATAGCGGGGTGTTTTAACGTATGTAAGCTATGGGAGTGGCAAGGGGGAAATTATGGATGAAAGGTGTAAAAAGTCACGCGTTTTTGGTAAAACATATACGTTTTTAAAGACTTTATAAGGTATGTCTGCATTAGTAAAGGTGTATAACTATTTCTTCTTACTTCTGCGTTATTAAAGTTTTCAATCTAATTTGGTATATTGCCTTTACCAGAATTTTCCTAACTGCATCATCCTATCAATATTAGAAATGTGAAAATATGTATCTATGTTTGTGACTCTATCTACACATACACTACTAAAGGGATTGGGATGAAATTTTGCGCAGAGATGGTTTATAACCTGGATTAATATATAGGATACTTTTGGTCTTGATATTACCACGGGTTCAAAACTTAAGCGAGTAAAGCCGCGGAGTACAGCTTCTTCTTCTGCCAATAGAGGTCCACTGCTGGACAATGGCCTCCCCCAAGGCTTCATACGATGACCGGTTTTGTGCTGCCCACATTTTTCGTTTTATTACGCAGCATTTTGTTGTCAAACGTTAAATGATCATTGACGTAGATGACACTTTCGGACACAAGCCCAACTTGCCTGCAGTTATAGATCCTTTAAGTTTTTTAGCGGCGGCAATGAAATCGTTTTTGAGGTAGGTTATGAACTGAGCAAATAATATTTTTATTCTGATCGTTATTTCATGTCGGCACTTACGCAATGAAATTTATCTGCTCTTTAGAGATACCGCATCCAATGATATCACCTATCTTGCCAATAATTGCGAACAGATTTTCCGAGTTGGTTGACGGAACACCCTTTATTTCCAAGTTGTTCATCCTTGGTATTTGCTCAGTTTCACGATGTAGGTCTTCAATTTTGGAGCATCGTTCATATAATACCGCCATCTCTTCCTTAGTTTTCTTAAGACAGTCCACTTCACTCTCCAATCCCGACACTTTGTTAGCCAATGTCTCTACCGAATGGTCCAGAAACTCGACAGCTGTTTTGAGGCTGGAGTACTCCGTCCTGATCGACTTAAGTTCCGTAAGTTCCGATTGAATAGCTCTAATATTCTCCAATATAGTGGGTAAGCTGTCCATCCGGGCTGAGAGAGCCTTTAGTTCTGACATTATTGAGTCCATGTCAGCTGTTATGGTGTAGTTGTGGGGCGAGGACTGGATGCTGCCGGGGATTTGCAATTACTGCACCTCCATGTGTTCCTGCGATCCCCCAGTTTCCTCCATCCTCCTTCCGTTATGCCAGCGCAGGGAAAGTCGAATTGTTCCAGGCATCCCACGCATTTCGCTCCATCCCTGCTTTCCAGTTGGCAACGCTTGCATTTGAACATTTTGTATAAATTGTTGGTATCAAATTTGAGAATCGATGATTAATCACACGCGAACTATTATGCGTCCGGCCGATTTGCTGTCTACCGTCGGAATGTGTTCTTCCTATTCTCTTAGTTTTTTGAGTGAATAGGCTTAATAAACTAGCGCGCGTTACCCTCAATGACTGCATCAATGCTTACCATCAGGCGGAAATGCGGTCAAGCACTAGGTTATACCCTATAGGTACTAATATACAATATGTAAAGAAAACCCTGTCCGACCCAAAAGGATAATAAATGTTAGGTATACACATGACCAAATAAAATATTAAATTTTACATAATCATCATAGTGACAATACTAATGAATTTTGAAATAATCTTTTTTTCCGCCAATTAATTTCAAATTCCCCAAAATTTGGTCATTTTTTAAAAAGTGACAACACCATTTGTGATGGAGCGAATAGCGATGCGACCACGTACCGCGTGCCCTGCCCCCCTTCACCCGCGCATCTATGCCTAACGTATTACCTACCGCACATGCATTAAGTTACCTCGCTTTTTCGAAATAGTATTTATTTCTTTAGGGGGATTTTTTTTTAAAGTTTAGCGCAGCTTTGTAGGCATTATTAGAATCAGTTAACGATACCTAACAATACCTTCACGGATCGGACAGGGTTTTCTTTACATACTGTATAAAGCTGAAGTTTGTTTGAACGCGCTAATCTCAGGAAGTCCGATTTGAAAAATTCTTAACCCATTAATTCAGGAAGGCTTTAGGCTATATAGCATCACGCTGCGACCAATAAGAGCGGAGCATATAAAAAAAAACATATCGAACCTACGCGGGTGAAACCGCGCGGCGTACCTAGTTATTTAATATAGTTTCTCCAAGTCTGTCAGTCTGTCCGTCCGTCCGCAGTTAATCTCAGTGACCCTTAGCACTAGAAAGCTGAAATTTGGTACCAATATCAATACATGCCAATACAAGAAAAAGGTACATAAAAAATTAAAAAGTGTCTATCATTTTTCTTGTATAGTAAATTAATCTGTATGCCTTTCATTTTGCCAAAACTGCAATATGCATTGCTAGTCCATAAATTTTATCATTACCATAAATCAGGACATAATTATTACAATCAATTTCGTCGTAGGTAGCTAACTGCAGCACATTATGGCCGATTTAAATATTCAATTTATTCGTGGGCAAAATCTATTAATTCTTTGTTAATTATTAATTTAAATCCGTTTGGCTGGATTGTTACCTCGTTAATAATTTCTGTAGTTAATTAATATTTGGTTCAATTTAATACCATTGACATTGTGTAAAACTATTTTGTAGGTGCATTTGGGAGGCTCGTCAATTATTGACTGATTCCTATATGTTACAGACTACACACATACATAATTAGCCTACGCTTTTCTCACTGCTGGGACATAGGATTCCGTGAGAAGGTGTTGGCCGTAATCACCACACGGCGGGCTCGGTGCATCGTGGTACAAGTCTTATCTTCGAATTTAGATACGGACAATTTTTGTTAAGATTTAGAATCTTATTTCTTTACCAATAATGAAGCAAATACCACAAAGGCTTGTGTAGACCCTTTCAATTTTCATATGGAAGTAAACATCGAACAAACAATAAAACAAATTGATTTATTTGCCCAGTGTGGCAATATAAAAACGACTACGATTGGTGAGCAAAATATTTTTTTTCTGTTTACGGGTACCCAATAAGATTGTTAATAATTAATAGTCAACATCATGACATAGCATAACGCCATGTTTTACTTCTCAGTAAAACATGGCGTTATGCTATGTCTACAACTCTGCCGAACCGAGAGGTTCGGCAGAGTTGTAGCTTTATATCCACTTTTCGCCAGCTACGTTTATGTCGCATATGTAATAGAGGTAGAAAAAACAGTACATTTAATAGGGTAGTTAACTAAAAAAAAATCCGCAATCCGAATTAGTCCGCCAGCCAGATTTAAAAAAAAAAAACTAGATACTTATTTTTTCTTTTTTCATATACACAAAAAATTAAGACGATAACTGTATCGTCTTAATTTTTTGTGTATATGAAAAAAGAAAAAAATAAGTATCTAGTTTTTTTGGAGCAACGAGTGACGTCACCAGCCCCCACTCCCGATCTTTGATGCCTTTTATATTTATCAATTTTTATTGATTTCATAAAACAAAATATACGCATCCAATATTTTTCTATAATCTGAATGACGGACTAAATAGAATCTTTTTTTTTTACCCAGGAAACATCCCTATTGCGGTAAAGATGACGTACAGGTCTTCCAAAGTCATATAGGTTAAGTGCATAAAAAGTGGTTAAGTGCACCACTCTATATACATATCTTCTTCCGAACGCTCGGGGAATACGACCGTTGCCGAACAGTGACGAAGATTTCTATGAGGATTATCATTTTGGGAGACCTGTACAGTAGAGTACTCTTGCCAATAACTAGGCACAGCACTAATTTAAACCAGTGCCTTCATTACGTAGTTAAGTAATGAAGGTACTGGTCTAGACTTACCACTAGTTAACAATTAGGCAACTATTACTATTAGTTGCTAATTGCATGATTGCTAATCCAATACTCCATGTGTTCGAGAATATGTCTGCTCAACAACCTAAATAACGCAATGAATGTTGTTCAACTGTCAAAATGAACCCCATCGCTGCTGATAATGTGTTACGTAATTACCCTACCGAGTTCTACATCAGCTCAGTTGAAAGACGTCCACTATTGGATTTAGGCCTCTCTCAAGGACCTCCACTTTGACCGATTTCGTGCTTTTTGCATCAAACATTTTCCTGTAGCTTTAACAAAATCATTGGTCCACCTTATGGGTGACCTTCCAACGTTACGTGAAAACGTAACAGAAGCGTTACGTGATCAATAAATAAAATCCTATTAATCCTACTAATATTATAAATGCGAAAGTTTCTGAGTATGAATAGATGTTTGTTACTCTTTAAAGCTAAAACTTCTCAACGGATTTGGACTAAATTTGGCACACAAATGATCTATAACCAGGAAAAACGCATAGGATACTTTTTAATTCGATATTACCACAGGATTGAAACTTTCGCAGGTAAAACCGCGGGGAGCAGACAGTAAACTAGATTTTTTTGTCTGCAAAAATAATGACGCAAATTAAAAATTTATACATTTATGTAGAACACACGAAGCACGAAAGCAAAATGGCCTCCATTCCACTTTCAAACGAGGGCTGCCTCTTCGCTGACAAACAACCACTTTGATCATCCAGAGTTCATGTAAATTATACAAACACACTTCAACCCTAAACTGCATTGTCCTACTGAACCTCTACCATAACACATTTATATTAAAAGTTGGCAACCCCAAGAGTAAACCCGCTATATTATTTATTGCCAACATAATAAGTTTCACCGACCGGCCTTTATTTGTTTTCTCAACTCGTTACGCCAAAGATTTGGGCCGAATTCGAAAAGACTATTATTTATTCATTTACGTAACGTCTGTTGTGCTAAACGTCACCTGTTGTGTCGCGTTTTAGGGTTAGCTTTGAATTATTAAATTACGCTTGATGAAATTGCTATATAAAGGTTTTCGTTGATGAATTGGAGTTGGCTTTTGTGGGGTTACATTAGATTATTGTATTATTTGTCAGTGCTTTGACAAAAAAATAAACAAGAAATATCACGTGAAAGTGTTATAGATTGATAGGTGGATGTTTGTGATCTTTTTTCTTACTCCTCCGCTATTCTTTTCTGATTAATTTCGTTGCGGGACCCAAGACAGTTGAATCGTTTCTCCGGGACTCGTCGAGCTTCATTGCTCGGCGTTTTTCTGGCGGTCGCCAATGTTGATTCTGGCTTTCAGGAGTTGCAGTGGTTGGGAAAAGTGTGGCGGGTTTAGTCCCATAAAAAAAAAAAAGGTGGATGTTTGTAATATTTCACGCAAAAAACTCTCAACAGATTTGGATAAAATTTAGCACACAGTTTTAACCAAGATTAACATTATACACAACTATCCTGATATTCTCACATGATCTAAACGCAGGTGAAACCGTGCGCAGTTAATCAAAATCATTATGGGATAATAGTTCATTATAGAATACTACCTGAAATTATATATTCTGAAATTTCTTGTTCCCCGGTCCATCGTGTTGTTTGCCTGCTCTATTTATTTGTTTTCGCCTAGCAATATTTTTGTCTCTTTTGGTCGATTTCTGACAGTTCCTCAGTATATACGGCGATATATCAAGTTACTATATTTCCAGTTTTAGTTGACCTCACATTGTATATGTACATATATTGTATTGGTTTGTTTCACAATCAGCAGCTCAACCAATAATGTTAATAATCGTTCATTATCAGTTTCTGCTAATTCTTGCTGAAAGCTCTCCACATCGGTATTGAATTTGTAGCAGGATTTCTTTTCACCAGACAAAGCCTTGCCGCCAAGTGATTTGTCGTGTTCCGGCATGATGTCTGGTGAAGCCGTACGGAGGACGGGTCTAAGCAGTTGTGTTGCGATGTGTGCCGGTTACGATGCGCCTAATGTTGTTGTGTTGGGAGTTTGGTCGTGGAGGGTCTTCAGATCAATCTCCATTTGGCGCAGCATCGTTGGTCGTGTTGTTGGGTTTAACACTGCATTACCTCGCTCAACTGCCTTCCTTCCTATTCGCTCATTTTTTCTGACTGAATAGGCTCTTAATAAACTAGCGCGCTTTACCATCAACGATCGCATCACTGCTTACCATCAGGCGGGATTGCGGTCAATCGTTAGTTTATAATAATTAAAAAAAAAAAACAAAGGGAGAGGGAGATATTCATTAGATGCTCGTCATTTTGACGAACGTTAGCTATCTTGGTTTAAATACAAATAATGTAAACTCGAAAGTTATCGTGTTCGCCGAATTTAACCGATGTAACATCTAAGTTGCGTCATATTACTCATACTGCACAAGTTTTCCCCGTTTTTATTTAAAGACTGACGAAGATTTTAAGCTGGAAGGTTGTAAAAACTTAAAACAACACCCTCAGAGCTACTTTGGGGCTTAAGTTAAAGCTGGGTGCTGATGTTGGGCTTAGTATCAAACATTACTTTCTATGCTTAGTAGATAGGATCATAGATTTTGTTCTAAGTAGGTTGGTATAGTAAAAGGAGACGGTTATTTTTACTTGTTACTCTACAGTTTGTGGTTACAGTTATGTGGGTAAGTTTAGTTTTGAGTGTCTTGTGGTATTCATAGCTAGTTATATCTATGTGTTGGTTTAAACACGGTAAACGAATACTCCAATTTAATTGTATACCTTCTTAACAAAATTAATCCCAGACAATTTGCCCGTGTCTCCTGGCTCCTTGATCTTGGTTGTCATTCGTAGATATTTTAGTCGTGAAGATTACTCAGAAACCTGAAATTCTGACCACCAGACTGCCAAGGCGCATTGTTTTACCCATCAACGGAGATGTAGGCTGTCAGGCAGTCGCTCCATGTAAATTGCCTGTCTTCAGCTGTATCAAGCTTAACTGGAATCTGACCCCAGCGTGTGAAAAAGCCTGGATATGAAGATTTTTGAGACTATTGTAAGAAAATGAGCATTTGCTTAACCTCTTCCACACGATAAACATTATGTACATATTTACTTTATAATCTATGTAAATGATACAGTGTAGACTAACTACATTATTTGTCTTTGTCTCTCTTGGTATTCCTTGAAAAGGTTGTCTGTAAAAGATCGTTCTTAGCGATAAGACCGCTCATTGTGTCTCCGTTTGTAAAATCTTCGAAAAAAAAAAAATGTAAACCATATAACTTACAGAACATAAATATTTCTGTAAATTATATGGTTTACATTATTAAGAGTCATCATCATTATCAACCTTTTTATCGTCCCACTGATGGGCACGGGTCTCCTCTCATACAGAGAAGGATTGAGCGTAATCACCACGCTTGCTCAATGCGGGTTGGCGATTTCAGACTTAAAGTCCAGGTTTCCTCAAGATGTTTTCCTTCACCTTCAGTCATTGGTGTCCAAGATATACTTAGAAAGTACATATAACTTTAGAAAAGTTACATTGGTACTTGCCTGACCTGGAATCGAACCCGCGCACTCATACTTGAGAGGCTGGTGTTTTAACCACTAGGCCACCACGACATTCAAGTCATTACGACATTAAGAGTATTCTATTCTAATACGCTCACTGTGACTCAAAACATGCAGTCAAAAGTGCAGTGACCTCTAAGCTGCCTTAGGCTACGCTGTCTATGTGGCGAAGTTTCGGCCTAACCAGGTTGCCGTCATGCAGTCGTACCAGTGATACAAAGAAGAAGCTAGAGTAAGTTGTGGAATACCAATTATTCCACTTAGAGCACTGATTTCAACAGCACCGCTAATAGCACTTCATCACTTCCGCTATCATCATAATTAGTCTATAATGTTCCTACTGTGGGACACGGGCCTCCTTTTGATGAGAGAAAGTGGGCCACAATCTACCACGCTGGCCCAGTGCGGGTTAATAGATGTAACATGTCTTAGAAGTTTTTCTTTTTGGCTCTAGGACATGCAGGTTTCCTCGCGATGTTTTCATTCAGCATTTCCAGAGCAGTGGTGATGACATAATTTACTCAAAATAAAGGGATTCGGACCTACGATCCAGCCGATACAACTAGGCCACCGCTGCTCTCTCTCTCTCTCTGCTTCCGCTATCCGCACTGAAACAAAAACTCAAAAAGAACCTAAAAATAGTTTAGCTATAACCTCGTTAGTACAGCATGCTTGCCACAAATATTTAGACATCCAAGCCATCCTACTGTACTAAAATAGTATAATATACAACCCTGCAATGCAGTTCTTATAGGGGGATGTATAAATCGACTGAAATGCTCGACTGGCGTTAAAACCGATTAATGTCTTCTCCACACGCAACATTGCAGTTAGAAAGAAAAAATATATAAGTACCTTTGTCCCTATACCTAGTACAAGAACTATGTAACTCCATAATGTTTGGGTGAGTTATTAAACAGTTTTGCTAAGGAATTTTTCCTGTATTTCGTTTGTTGAGTTTTTTTGTAAGGAATGCATTTTTTCTACAAGGGAATAATGTTGAGAATATTACTTGTGGGTCTAGTAACTTGGTAGTTGTAACTGTTAATGTTACTTTAGGAATTTACAGAACTGGGGAAAAATATAGGACTCCTACGCCCTGAGGTTTCACTCACATAAGTTTCTATCCCATGGGAAAAGCGGGGCAGAAAACATCCTATGTTAATGTTAGTTGTAAACACATATGTTTCAAATTTTATTCCTAAATCATTCAGTAGTTTTGACGTGACAACGTCTTATAATTAGTTGGAGCTAGTTGCACGCACGAAAAAACATGACTCATGCGGCGTTACCCCATTCCATTTAAGGCTTGAAGCACAAGCGAGAGTGCGAAACGAGCGACAAAGTGGTACAATCGGCCTCCGCGTTCGGCAGCGTACGACATCTGTCTTTCTCCTACTTGAGTGAGCTATGTGTCCGCGTTGACAGCTGCTATACAATAATACATTTACATGTTTTCGTCAAGTATGAAGTGCAGTGAAAAGTGAATATGGTGTCAATGTTTATAGCAAAGATAATTGCGGCGATAAAGGTTTGAGAAATGCAACCATTCCATCAATATTTTATTATTCCATCAATAGTTCAACTATTGTTACTAAATCGACTTTACAGACAACTGATTTTTTTTTTTTTTGCTGAAAGGAGTACCAACCAGTCATCTATACTTTTCGTTTATAATATTAATGGCTTGAATTTAGACGCACAAACTGTTGAAAACATGGTTTTAGAACTTCTATGGTAGACATTTCTCACCAGCTATAAGCGAAGGCGGGGCGCAGGGTTCCGTACTATTTTATAACTTTTTCAAAACTGTTCAGAATCAAAATTTAAATTACTACTTACTACTACTTTACTTATTACTGCTTTACTAGAAATAACGTTAAACATTTGGAATATATTTATAGCAAACGAAACAGTAACGTAACGAAGCAACACACATATTTACTCTACTACAATACAAGCCTTTTAGCGAAAGATGAACTTGCCTACAACACTCGCTGTAATAAAACAAGAACACTATTTGTGCCAACAGATACCTATAGACACTATGTTATTTGTTCGTACCCACTAAACATTTGGACCCCGTCCAAACCGACAATTTGATATTGTACGGCAGACATCAAAATTGCATTGATAACTAGTATTTACGTTAATGATTGCCTCACTAATCATCGTATCAATTACTTCGGTAAACAGTGCGGGTTTGAGTGTAGACGAATTGGTAATGAGTGTTGCGGTACAGAGGTGAATTGAATGTAACCTTTGCTTGGTTTATCTCCTAAATTCTGAGTTGAACTGTATAATTCTAACTAATCGTAATAATATTATAAATGCGTAAGTTTGTCAAAATGTATGGAAGTTTGTTACTCTATTACGCTAAAACTACTGAACCGATTTGGACAAAATTTGTTAAACAGATAGATTATAACCAGAATTAACATACCTATTAGTTTTATTCGGTTTTTTTTTATTTATTTATAAACCAGCGCTTGACCGCAATCCTGCCTGATGGTAAGCAGTGACGCAATCGTTGATGGTAAAGCGCACTAGTTTATTAAGAGCCTATTCACTCTAGCCTTGAAGACACTCAAATTGTAGTCCGACGGAAACACCGCCGCCGGCAGATTGTTCCAGTCCCTCGATGTACGCGGTATAAAGGAGGAGGCGAAAGGCTTCGTCCGGATCGTAGAGGTGTTAACAAGATAAGGGTGGAAACTCGCTGTACGACGGGTCGTCCGATGGTGGAACGGAGATGGGGGAATTAAACCGTGCAATTCCCTCGCACACTCCCCAAAAAGTATCCTATAGAACACCGAAAGGCTGGCTACTCTACGCCTGTGCTCTAGGCTTTGGAGACCAACTCGAGTTAAATCAGAGTCACCAATCAGCCTCTTCGCACGCCTCTCCACTGAATCCAAAGTGGCCAGGTGACACTTAGCAGCACCAGCCCAAATGTGGCTGCAGTACTCCACACACGAACGGACCTGTGCTTTGTATAACATTAGAAGCTGCCCTGGTGTGAAGTACTGCCGGACCTTTGCGATAACGCCAAGTTTTCTGGCAGCCACCTTGGCCTTGGACTCAATGAACCGCCCAAAGTTTAGGTTCGAGGAAATCTCAACACCCAAAAGCTGAAGGCGGTCGGTACACTCCAAGGATACATTCCGAAAAGTAGGAGCCAAGGTGAACGAGCTCCTTTTGGCGGTGAAAAGACACGCCTGCGTTTTGGCGGCATTGAATGCTACAAGATTGGCATTACCCCATTTGGAGACTGCCTGAAGTGCAACACTCGTTCGGTCTACCATGGCCTCTCTTTCGGACCGAATTGATTCCCTACTAACCCGAGCATCCGGCAGGTATCTCTCCACAACTGTGCTGTCATCGGTATTCCAAAGGAATTGAAACTGTATGTATGTTTGTAACTCATCAGCAACCTTTTACCTGTCCCACTGCCGGCCACAGGTTTCCTCTCATACAGAGAAGGATTGAGCATAATCACCACGCTTTCTCAATGCGGGTTGGTGATTTCAGACTTAAAGTCCAGGTGTCCTCAAAATGTTTTCCTTTACCTTGTTATCAGTCATTGTTGTCCAAGATATACTTAGAAAGTACATATAACTTAGAAAAGTTACATTTATACTTGCCTTACCTGGAATCGAGCCCGCACAATCATACTTGAGAGGCTGGTGTTTTAACCACTAAGCCAATATTACGATATTTGCTTAACATGAAATAACCTTATTCTAAGGTGTTTAATAGAATATAAAATAATAAACGTTTAAAGCAGAATAATTCATTATATTGTTCAAAAACTTCACGAAAAAATTCACGAACAGGATCTCATTTGAGAAGATAGTAATGAAAGTTCCAACTTAATCCCAAATGATCCCTAAGGCTAAAAAGAACATCCCTCTGAACATAAAAGTACAAAGTAAATGGTGTAATCTAACCTTTTATGTTCCCAGTAACGCGTCAAATGATGACGACCAGAATAAGGCTCACATGTCGTAAGCAATAAGTTAACTCGTAAACATTTAACAGGCACATCGATTTGTTACTCTATTGGAATATAAAAGAATCGCATCTCCAGTAACTGTTCTATGAAGCTGTCGATTGTAAAGAACCTAAATTGATAGATGTTGTCAGCAATTTTCATTTTTTTTAACAATCATCATCAACGTTTTTACCGTCCCACTGCTGGGCACAGGTCTCCTCTTATACAGGGAAGGATTGAGCGTAATCATTGGAGTCTGGGGTCCGCTTTATCAGTCTAACTGCTGATTTTGACTAAACTTCGATATTTTCTGTGAAGCGACTGCCGTCTGACCTCCACAACTCGAAGGCGATATCGAAGCATTGCAGTTATAGCAATAGTTGGACCATTGGTTATACCATTAGATGTTCGTATGGCAACCGGGACCAACGGCTTAGCGTGCTTTCCGAGGCACGACCAGACCAGTGCAAATACTCATATTCATGCATACAAATATTTGCACTTCCCGTGGATCGAACCCACGCCTCCTTGCGTTGCAGCCGCGTTCGCTACCGCTACGCCACACAAGGTGTTGATAGCCTCTGTCAACAACTTGTGTAGTCATCTGACATTATACTGAGCCGAGGCCATTTTGGCATTATAATATTTGTTTTATATTTTTATATAATAGTTTTAAGGTGCATTTCTTTTGATGTAATGCCAATAAACGCATTTTTCTTTCTTTCTATACAACTAACGTTTTTAACGTACGTAATATGTATGTAAGAAATTAACTCAACTGTCACTAATGGGACATTATTTCACTGACCTGAATTTTACTGTTTTTTTTTTATACCAGCGATAAATCTATATTAATCTATAAAGCTGAAGAGTTTGTTTGTTTGTTTGAAGGCGCTAATCTCACGAAATACTGATCCGATTTGAAAAATTATTTTTGCGTTGGATAGCCCATTAATCCAGGAAGGCTTTAGGCTATATAACATCACGCTGCGATCAATAGGAACCGAGCATATAAAAAAAACGCGAACGCAGTCGCGGGCGGCTAATCCATACTAATATTATAACTGCTAAAGTAACTCTTTCTGTCTGTCTGTTACGCTTTCCCGCTTAAACCGCTAAACGGATTTTGATGAAATTTGGCACAGACAATCTTTAGACCCTGAGAAAGAACATAGGCTACCTTTTATTGAAAAAAAAAAATTATATGCCCAAGGGAAATCCACGCGGGCGAAGCCGCGAGCGGAAAGCTAGTCTTTTATAAATCACTTTGCGTCCAAGGGAATTTGCCTTTTTTTTTGTTCTGTATGTGAAAACATCATATGACTTCTCCCGCTCTGGGCGGAACGGAAGGGTATGTCAGGCTTTTACTGACTAAAACCCACCCGTGTTCCTTTACTTGCCTGTGCGACGTCAGCCCTCAACCCTGGCCCAGGAGGCATCCGTCTTCATGGACCCCACCACGATGTGCTGACATCTTAAAAAGGCGCCTGTGAAACACAACGCGCCGTCGACGCTGGTCCTTACTCGCCGCCCGCGAGCCCGCGCCTACGGTGGCCGGGAGTACGATGTTGTCCCCCGACCAGGGCGTCTCTCTCATGCGGCGGCTAGAGGCGTGAGGGCTCTGAAATTCCCGCCTCCTCACGCACTTCGCGTCCACCTTTGCCAGCCTCACTGCTTCGCAGGGGGAGGCCTGCGAGGACGGCCTGCCATGCACTTTCGCTTAGGACCATTTGCCTGTAGTGTCTGTCGATGGATTCTGTAGCCAGCCCATCGTGAATACTTAGCTGAAGCGAGCGTAGAGTGAGTTGTCATACCATCTAATACTAGCCCCGTTTCACCATCGGACGACCCGTCGTACGGCGAGTTTCCACCCTTACGTAATTAACACCACTACGATCCGGACGAAGCGTTTCGCCTCCTCTTTCATACCGCGCACATCGAGGGACTGGAAATATTTGCCTGTGGCGGTGTTTTCGTCGGACTACAATTTAAGTGTTTTCAAGGCTAGAGTGAATAGACTCTTAATAAACTAATGCGCTTTACCAACGATGGCTTCATTGCTTACCATTAGGCGGGATTGCAGTCAAGCACTAGTTTATAATTTATAAAAAAAAGGCATTGACACTATTTATACTAAACTCAGTTCACTTAACTATTCACGATGATATTTTTACAGTAGGTATCTATTTCCAGTACTCAAATTCGAGTACACTTAAACTCCACGAACGAAACTGTCTCATTTCATTTAAACTGGAAGCGCTATTCCGAACTCTATTCTATTCTGAAAACTGTACCTTAGTCTAGTTTCCAAGTAACCCAATTCTCTTACTTATTTAACCGGGTATATCCGGTTTTGTTTCGTTAATATCTTAAAATTCTGTCAAAAATATCATAGCCTCAAAAGAATCCTTGAAATCAATACTTTCACAGTGGCATTAGGTACAAAGCAAACGCTTTTATAGATTTTAGTTTTAAATTTCTTTACATTGAAAAACAAAATCCATAAAATCATCACAACCAAGCAGTTAGCTACCAACTTAAAGACAGTTCACTTCAGAGTGAAGTACTTAACTTTATGTCATGAGACGTTAGATTAAAGTTAAGATCTTAATCTTAGTTTAACGACAACAGCAATTACCGTGTACACATAAAATGAATAATATCTCTTAAATGTTTTGCCACTGCAGTGTGGGTATTAACTGTGTGGGATTAATTTATTGATCCTTTGGACAATATACTTGAGAATTTTCTAAGAAGAGAACAAAATGGATTTAAAGATGTATCATTATAACTATTTCTTAGGGACGTTGAGGTTTAACTCGTTGGTGGAGAGAAGAGTTCACTGTAGCTTGTAAGACATTGCGGGGACGTATAAACTGCCTTGAGCTACACGGTCTTTTCTGCCGACTATTTGTGCCCGACAAATATATACATCGGACACTGAGAGAGTCGTTGGCACAGTCTGTTTGCACAACTCACAGCGCAACTGTAGCCAGAGCCGATTCCCTGCCTGACGTACTCTAAAGGTAATATAACATTATGCGTGTATGTCTGGTATTCTACGAAAATATGCAAGGAGGTCTAGTTTTCCATGTAAGTTTTTAAGTTATATTGTTTATGTGTTAACTGATGTAATTGGTGCCGTACCGTTTTAAACTAAGTAAGTATATAAATCATTAATTTACGCCATCGCAGCAGCCCAAGACGAAGAAGGCGGGAAAAGCATGACATCTACTGTCCTATTGATCGGATCTTGCAAAAGACAGATTTGGTTGGAAAAGGAGTAGAGATATATTTGTCTTACAGTAATAGGTACAGGCTAGTTAGATGAGAAAAATTTATTTTCCCAAACATGTGTATACATACAGAATTAAAACACATGCATGTAGGATCTTGAATAAGAGTGGTTCACGATATGTTTGCCATTTCTCATGGATTGGAAATATTTTAGGCACTTACACAACATGGTAGTTGACTAAAAAACTAATTTGTCCGTCAGTCAGATTTCCAAAAAATACTAGACCCGCATTTTTTCTTTTTTCATATAAACAAAAAATGAAGACGACACAGTGCGTTGAAAACTCGTGTGACGTCACTGCATGCTACACTTTTTAGCGAGGACTGACGTCACCAGCCACCACTCTTGATCTTTGATGCCTTTTATATTTGTAAATTTTTATTGATTTGACAAAACAAAATAAACGTATCCAATATTTTTCTATAATCTGAATGACGGACTAAATAGAATCATTTTTTTACCCAGGAAACATTCCTATTACACTAGATTAAATCATTTACTTATGTACTGCTTGATAAAGTGTTTTCCCATACTAGGAATTCATTTGTGTCTTACTAAAAGCGGTATTAATGCAATTGGCAGCTTTTGGCTCAGAGTTTTAGGAATTAATTGGTGATAGATGAAGTTACATGCTTTAGAATTATGTGCTCTGTAAGTCGGTGAATATCACAGGCTTTTAAGAATAAATTACGCAATAGATATCCTGGAATGAATTCCCTTAATATGTTTTAGTGAAAATCGTATCAAATTCCGTTGCGGAGTCTAAAAGAATACGGCGGTGACTCAGACAGAGACAAAAAGCAACTTCAATGTATGATATGAATAGATTTTCCAACAAAGCAAGCATTCCTTACATTTTCACACACTCCAAACTATAAAGCTATGAAACAGAACAAAGTCCGCACGTGCAGCACATCAAACTCAAAAGAATCAGGATTTCCCACTTCTAGCAAGTTCGACGCTGAACCAATCGCAGTGTAGCAAAGTATTTACCATACCAAACCATTTTATCTACTTCCGATGGGGCAGTAAAACGTTTTCGAGTTAAATTTTACACTTGTCGACGGAGGAACACATATAAATCGGCCGATTTAGACGCTCTAGTTCGTAGCTAGCCGACGAAAGGCGCACCTAGAGACGTGGTGCGAGACACGGGGGAATGGCGGTTTTGGATAACAACACCCTTTTTTTTGTTTTTTGTTCTCTATGGAAAATCATTAAATGACCTCTTCCGCTCTGAACGGAACGAAAGGGTGTGTCAGACTTTTACTGACTAAACCACTTGTGTTTCTTCACAATGCGCCGTCGACCCAGGCCTTGTCCTTACCGGGCGGCGAGCTGCTCACTACTCGCCGCCTGCACCGCGCCTACGGTGGTCGGGAGTTCGATGTTGTCTCCCAACTAGGGTGGATAATAGCACCCTAATTTCGTATCATACTATCAATCATATTTTAAAGAATGTTGCTAATCCTTTGCTTCATATGTTCAACAAAACATTTGCTTAACAACATGAATAACGCAATGAAGGTTGTTAGACTGTCAAAATAAAATCAATTTCTACTGACAGGGAGTTATCCCGCAGCTGGTTTGTTGTTGTAGCATACTTTTAACTTTCATGAATAGAGTTTTTTGGGGATTATCGTAATGTGTATGAACTGGGTTGATTCTTTTGGATGTAAGCATGATTTCTATTGACATTTTGATTTTGATTTTTGATTTTGAAAAGGATCAGTTTTTATTGGCTGTCTTCGAACTAGATTTTGCGACTTTTTTTGCACTTTTAAGTAAAAACATATGATTCTTATTAGACACAGGCCTAGGGTAAGTAGAGCTGTATGTAAAAGTTGCAACCAATCAAAGGATTGCGAAAGTACATCAGAAGAATTATAAATTAAGCAGTCGTGGACTTCGGCAGACCGTACTTTTATTACAGGAAGGCCAAGCACTCACTAAAACTTACGTATAAAACCACAATATCAACTACAAAAAGGTAATTAACCCAGGGAAAACTCAAAAATCAGACTATCCCTTGCACCGCTCGCCCAGTTTAGTCTCGGCATCTCCAACAATATTTTACGGCAAGCAACCTCGGACGGTAAACTCTAGCTCCAAGAATACCCTGATTGCTGGCTTTAACAGCAATCATTTAGATGGAAGAATACCAGGGTTAAGACTTCCAGCTTCTAAAGCTGAAGTGGAAAAGGATTATCTAGTAATACCTCGTCATGCTTTCTAAGTTGGAAGTGTTAAGGAATACAAAGACTTGTTCGTCGAGTGATTAGTATGGTTTATTTTGTGATTGTCTTTTGTTTCTTTGTCTTTCGCGTACTGTGTTTTATTAATGGAATTGAAAAGAAAGTATACCATACATACCTTAACACTATATCTCTACTAATATCTGAAGGTCAGTCTTGTAATTCAAAACATTCAAAATTGAGTCACTCTCTTGTCTCGGCGACAGATAAATGTCCAAAATGTCGCGGGGAACCGTTGGATGCGGGAGGTGCAGGACTGGTCATCGTGGAGATCCTTGGGGGAGGCCTATGTCCAGCAGTGGACATCTTTCGGCTTAAATGATGATGATGATGATGACGTAAGCATTGATGCAATCGTTAAAGGTAAAGCGTGTTAGTTTATTAAAAAGCCTATGCACTCTACCCTAGAAGACACTTAAATCGTAGTCAGACGGAAATACCACCGCTGGGACATTGTTCCAGTCCCGTATTTTTACAGATTGAGAATGAGATCGGACAGTGGTCTGATCTCAGTCTCATTCGATAATGACTCTTCTGACGACTGTGGCACAGTTTATACTAGTACAGTCGTCAACGGTATCTCTTATAAATACGTATGTATTAATTGCCATGCTTTTGTTATAGAATAAGAGAAATTTGTTATTGTTGGAGTGATAAATAAACTATTATTATTATTAATATCACAAAAATACCTATAACTTTGACGTTTGTTTTTCGCCGAGATGACGGCTAGAATTTCGAACGGTTTAATTTACATGTATTACTGAGAGCGTTCTTAAAACAATTTATAACAAACAAAATGGTACTTAATGCGAAAGTAACTAGTCTGTGTGTTACCAATTACTACAACTATCTCCCAAATTCACAAACGGCACTAAACCCCAAGTCTTACCAAGTTGTGGTTGAGTTAAGCTTGAAAACACAGTCGAAAAGCTTCATCGTAGCTAAGTAAATACTATCTTCCCCTCATTACTGTTGTCAAAGACAGATTTATGTACAAAATAGATCAATTCAATAGATTTAACCAAACACAATCCGCGGTAAACAAACTCAGACCAAGCTCCATTCGATGTTGCTACATAACAAGTCATATATTATGTACTGTATTTTGCATGTGTGTATCGATACTCCTGTAGTGCGTTACGCAGAACGTGACTATACAAGACACTTGTGCTCGTGAGTGTACGCCGAGTCTCTGATTTTGTTAGGAGTGTGCTCATATGTACCTACATATAAGTAGTTGTCAGTGGAGGAGTATGATTGTACTTTGAATCTGGAGGAGTATATTTTGCTCTAGCCTTATACACGTAATGGCCTTGATCACAAACTAAATTAAATTTATGTTGAGTGCATCTCTTTCTTTCTATTTCATTAAGAAAAGGACAGAAGATAAAATGTTAGTTTAGATCTGTCAAATTAGCCAGCTCCTGACGTAAATTGACGTATTTCTGGTCGCTATGTTTATAATCGCTTCTAAACCGTCTATAGAGTATCTTAATTTGACAGGATTAAACTAAAATGTTATCTTCTATCCTGTTCTTAATTTAATAGAAAGAAAAAAATGTATTTAACTTAAAATTTGTTTGGTTTGTGAGCCGGAAAATCTGCGCAATTATCGTGTGTTTGATATAACACTGTAATGATCATCTATCGATTGGAATGTCCACTCCAGACTTAAAAACACGATAGTATTTTAAGTAATAGGTATAAAGGAGTCAACATTATCAAAAATACTAGCTTACGATATATCTAACAACGGTATTTTATATGTTTCCTTAAGTGATATATAAAAAAATAAACAGTTTTAAGCATCTCCTGAAAAGTTTACCTATAAGGAGTTAGGTTTACTAATTAAGGTATTACGTTGGTAAACGGTCTGAACAAGAGTATGTCTGCACTTCAAAAAAAGTCTGACCTGTGACTTTGATTGTCTGACTGTCTTCGCAGAGTCGTCAGATGGAACATCACCTTATCTACTTATATAACATAACTGGCGACTTGCCCCGGCTTGGCACGGATGCAATGCTGATACTAAATGCTTTATTCACGTTAATGGGCAGACTATTTTGTCGATTTTATCAAGCAATGGATTAGCAATATCCTCCAAAACCATACAAATTGTGATTGATGATGTGTTTGTTAAGTAATTAGGATGCTGGATTGAAAAAAGAAACAATCAAGAAAACTAGGTGGGATTGTAGTACTTGATCGAAATAGGAGCCGTGACATCTCTTTACTATTTTGTAACTTCCCCACTTCTTTATATTGTAACATAATATCTTGTTATATACTAACTGAATTTTCAAAAGATAAATCCATCTATATCCATATAATATGTTAACCCCTTTACGGCTCATATCGTGGTCTAAGAGACCCGATCGCAAATGACGGATCCAAACCGCCAGCATTCTGGATTCAAACCTAACCAAATATCGGTCTGTAATGTTAATACTACCTAACTGTTCGGAAAATGTTCAATTGACACCTCCTAAAACTAGGAGGTTTTAGGAGGTTCTAGTTTTTAAATGAAATTCCGATCCGTATTTGCGTGGCTATTTGCGTCAAAGAGATTTAGTTAAATTTTTTTTAAAATTTGAGTGCTTATTTTGAAACAGTGCGGTTTATTTTAAAATTGTGTTATGAAAATAGGCTAAAAACAAGACATGAGCTATGTATCTGTGTAGGTATACAATATGTAAAGAAACTCCCGTCTGACCCAAAAGGATAAGAAATATTAGGTATACACGTGGCCAAATAAAATATTAAATTTTAAGTAATCATCATAGTGACAATACTAATGAATTTTGAAATAATCTTTTTTTTCCGCGAATTAATTCCAACTTCCCCAAAATTTGGTAATTTAAAAAAAGTGACAACACCATTTGTGACCAATGCGACCACGTGCCGCCTACCCTGGCCCCTTTACCCGCGCATGTATACCCTAGCGTGTTGTCTACGGCACATGCATAAGTTACTCGCTTTTTCGAAGTAATATTTATTTTTAGGAGGATTTTTTTTAAGTTTAGCTCGGCTTTGTATCCATTAGTAGAATCAGTTATCGATACCTAACAACACCTTCACGGATCGGACAGGATTTTGTTTACATATTGTATACATAGGAGCATAAGCTCACTTTTTTTTTCTATGTGGATAGACTGAAACTATAGAACGCCACTACCTGTGATTCATATATATAGTTTATATTAGGTGAGAATTCTACAAATGACTTCTCTTTCCCACTCTGGGCTAAAACCCACCCATGTTCCTTCAATTGCCTGTACCTACCAGTGACTACGGTATGACTTTCTTATTAGCAGGCAGAGTTTCTATCGGACATTGTCACTTTGTACTGACATCTCTTTGAAGCTCGTGAGAGACATAACTCGGAGTTTTGACGGGAAAGCTAAGATGAGAGGCACGCGCATTTTTCATTGGACTTTTAAAATTATTTATAGTGTCGTTTACTAAATAAAAGCCCGTGATTTATGTAGTAAAATGCATTCAGTAAATAATTCATAAAGAACTCTGAAATATCGCAGCATAGTGGCCACATCATGACTTTGCCTCAAATCTCCCTCATAGACGGTTCACGCGACCGTCTTTTTCAACTGTCATTAGCGATATCCGCCATTATGTATACTATAATATAAAGCTGAAGAGTTTGTTTGTTTGTTTGAACTTGCTAATCTCGGGAACTACTGGCCCGATTAGAAAAAATCTTTTTGCGTTGGATATCCCATTAATCCAGGAAGGCTTTAGGTTGCAACATAACATCACGCTGCATCACGATATAAAAAAACATATCGAAACCTACGCAGGTGAAACCGTGCAGCGCAGCTAGTTGTGAAATAAAATTTTCAAAGAATTTCTATAATTTTTTACAAGTGTTATTGGTAAGATTGTGGTATCTATTCCTCAGAGGCCATTGTTCAAGAGTTGAGGTTGAATTTCACCTTGAAAAAGAAGAAGAGACAACGCGCCATCAATTCTGGCCTGTATTTTGGATTTTTTTTTTGTATTTTCAAAACTCTTTATGGAATTTTAAAACATTTTTCTGCACCATAATTCAAATTGCGATCGAGTTGCTTGTTAATTAAAACACACCTTTTTCATGTTGATTAAATCTTTACGTAAATTAATAGCTCGCTCCTTTTTTCCCAAAAGTCCACAGTAACAAACCGATTGATCAATCAAAAAGATTAAAAACGTTACGCGATCAAATTACGAAGTAACCATCAATCGCGGATGATCATGCGCACGGATATCCGGATGAAACTCCGCCCGGAAACGGAAACAGCCGCTAATGTATTCGTCGCACGTTGAACGTCACCCGGTTAAATCCGGTTAAGGTGAAGATATGCCCGGGTTAATCTTTCCACTGTTTAATTTATGACCGTGACATTCTTTTGTTATATTTTGAGATGATAATTAATTTTGGTGATTAATCATTTGGATGTTAAATTAAAACATCCCCCGTTGATCTAAAGGCTTCGTCTCACTGGAGGTTCGCAATTTCATAATCCCGTCACATTTGACTGTTTAATTAATTTTCTCAATTTGTATTGAAGCCGTACTTAAGGATTTATGAGGAAAATACTGATTACGTTAAAGAGGACTGTGAAAAATATTAATGTGACTGATGTATTTTTAAAAAATAAGTGTTTTTCACTTATTTCAAAATCAAAATCTAAATCAAAAGTCATTTATTCAAATTAGGCTGAGAATCAGCACTTTTGAACGTCAATATTACATAAGACAGTCCCCCAAAACGCACACCCATCGACACTTCCTAGTGCTTTCGCTGAGAAGAAGAAGTGGCGGAAGAAACTCCCCAGCAGCACAGCTGTCTGTTCATTTTTTTAAAAACACATGTCTTTATACAATACGAGTACTACGTATAGTGATGAACACGATAAAATACAACAACAATGATATTATTTACCATATGCCAGCTACTACGCCAAAATACCAGCAAAGCAAAACAATATATATGTCGGAGACAGCGACGGCAGAGCGGTAGGGTCGACAGCATCTTGGTGTGTTGGTACAGGTTCCATTTCGTAGGTGAGTTTTGAATTGAAGCACGACGTGTAGATCTTCCCTCCAATCTTCATAATAACAATTTGAGTAGGCAAACCGACAGTTTCGGTTCGGTGAAGTGCCTTGGTCCGCGTCTCGATGCAAAGTGACCGTTCGACGACCCCACTTTCCAAAGCGACTCTGTCCATGTGACGCCATCACAAAATAACGTCACAAGCGTTCGCCCCTCTACTACGTAAATCAAATCAGCAACTTCTATTAAAATTATATCGACGATCTCCGACATATATATATATATTTAAATGAAAATATTGTCCAGTGTTGGGCGGTAACAGCCGGTTGTAAACCAAGGGTTTGAAATCAGACTGGCCATTTACTTTGTCTAAATAATGAACTAAAAGGAAAACATCGTGAGAAAACCTGCAAGTCCTAAAACAATAAATTTGAACACATGTGACATCTGCCACCCGTACTGGGTCAGCGAGGTACGTAAGATAGCAGGTCAAGCTACCCCGAACTGCCAAACATTACCAATCAACCTTGAGCCTTAATGCTTTAGAGATAAAGTTTAAAATGTAATAAGGAAAACTGACAGATTGTGTACTGTCTAAGCTTGACGTACTGTCATCAGTACAGTGCACCCCTTTTGAAGAGCTGATGCCTGTATCCCAACAGTGAGAACATTAGAGACTAATTATGGTTATGCTAAGTGTATTTTTGTGGAGAAATCAACAAGACCAACTAAGCCAAAATGCCAAATATGTGTTAGTACAAATATTTGCTCATTGCGAGTTAGCGATTTTAGACTTAAAGTCCAGGATCAGTCAAGTTCAGTCCAAGATATACTTAGAAAGTACATATAACTTTATAAAAGTTACATTGGTACTTGCCTGACCTGGAATCGAACCCGCGCACTCATACTTGAGATTGATTACGCTCAATCCATCTCTGTATGAGAGGAGACCTGTGCCCAGCAGTGGGACGATAAAAATAATGATGATGACACATATTTGAGTATTTCTTACTGTACATTTAAAGCTCGATAAACCAAAGAAAGCAAGAAACCGCAGCAAATATTTTCCCTTCCTTCCATTCACCATTCCCTCGAATATTGACTAAACGACAGTATCAAAATACGCTTCGAAGATAGTTGTAAACAAAATAACACATGTTGAACGGTCGATCTCATGACTTTGGCCTCAGTTTGGCCTACTTTGTGCGTGGCTTGACTGGGCCTGCCTTACGTCACGAATAGTCCTTGCATTTGCATATTGCAATTAAGTCCTCTGACATATTTTGTATACCTACCTGTAATATACTGTACAGGTGTATAAATAGTATTTTAATTGTAATCGTGTTTTGTAGACCTGTAAGAATTACGTGGATAGCTTATTGTTTTTTGGTAAAATCTTTCTTAAATGAGTATTTTCATTTTGGCCATCCAATTCTCTACAGATCTTTGATTGACACTCGACATTAAGATATTAAATGAGGATAACAAATAAGGTTTTCAGTCTCCTTTGGCATTCATAAACACACATGATTATTTTAGATTTTCCAAATGTCTTGTCCTGGATTTATTTGTAAATAGTTATGATCTTAATGTAAACTGCCTAGCATGAAAAGTAAACTAAACAATGTTGCTTCAGGAATGATCAAATACACATAATGACAAATAGAATAGAATACTTTTATTTCAGACCGCAGTCCATAAGTTTAGTAACAAATTTTACTTAACTTCTAGTGGTAGTAGGTTACAGACACAAATATACATAAAATTAACTTAAAAGTTAGGATGAAGCTGCATCCACCTCTGCGACATCGGAGAATCCCACCGATCCACGAACACACTGAGAATACTGTTGTTTCTGCGGCGAACACGCGTCATCAGGGATGCGCATCTACTCCTAATAATGCCAGTAAAACCATTATTATTATTATCCGCAAACAACGCCACGCCACGCAGCGCAACGCCACGGCAGCTCCAACAGCACCCTCAGTACGTTATTATATTGAACATATAGGTCGCTGTATGCCCGCTGAGTGAAGTTAACCCCGGTCCAGGCCGCACGAAAAAATAAAAATATGAAAATGACAAATATTAGGCTATCTATGTCTTTTCCCAGAAAAGCAGCTTCTCGTATATCTTTGTCAATTTGATTGCTCTCAGACTCAGGTTATTACGAATTTATAATAATAAGAAGTATAGCACATACTTTAAATATTACCGCCCCTTTGAAATTTCGATGTAAATTGATGGGACAAACAGATTTAAATATCGAACAGGTCGCTACCCTAATTATAATCTAATTATTAACTAGGTCATCGAACAGCAGACAACCGAATATTACAACTATTAACTATCTTACGTCACACTTGGAAAATATATTCGAATCTAAAAAAAAAATGTTTAATTTATTAGTGCGTGTCCGCAATCGCGCCTGATGGTAAGCTGTGCTGCAATCGTTGATGGTAAAGCGCACTAGTTTATTAAAGGCCTATTCACTCTAGCCTTGAAGACGCTTAAATTGTAGTCCGACGGAAACAGCACCGCTGGCAAAATCTGCTTTCAAGTTAAACAAATAACAACTTTATTTCAATGGTCATTCAGTTGATTTTAGAGAGATTAACACTTTTGGCAAAATTATGAAAATGTTTAAAGCTGTTACGTATACAAAACTTTATTATGTAGAAGTTAAAGTTCTTTTTCCATAAACATACAGGTATTTGTTAATGTCAAATCAGTCGCAATTTCATATTACTCCAGTTTCAGTTTTTGGTTATTTTCGGGCACTAATTCACTACTACCACTAACTAACTAACTAATTAACTTCAACGACAACTTCACAGACCAACATCATATACCTACAGTTTCATAAATTTATAATTCTCACTTACAGTGTGTGCAGCGCTAACACATACAATTACGTACACGATATCAAAGGGATAAGAAAGAAACAAATTATAAAATATTAAAAAAAAAAATAAGACTGGCGAAAAAGGGAAAGTAAGTAAATAAAATTAATAAATAATTGGTGGCTCGTGTCGTATATACGACTCGAGACTCCGACTTGATCGAAAATGAAGAGAAATTTTGATCAAAATTTTCGCTAATCAACCAATCAATGGGAAATACTATTATCGCTAAATATACACGTTAAATAAGGAACTTTTTTATTCATTCGGTTATAATGCCTAAATTCAATTGTTATCTAAACTCCCAAAATCAGCGTTTCATTTAGTTCCACAACAGGATATTTTATCACATTTCCACCATTTGCGGTATTCCATACATCAGGGTATGCCCGGATCACACCCGGGTGCCGTAATGACCGGGAGTATTGATTTATTGGCGTTTAGCTCGTATTAGCGGCACGCCATTTATCTTTGTTGGCAGTCAGCGCCTAAACTGATGCAGCAAGCTAAATACCGTGGAGATTATTGATGTTTTTATTCATGACTTTTTATATTTTCAAATAAATTAGTTGTGCTCATTTGATGGCGATAGGGGCGCCCCCTGTTATATGTTACTTAGAAATATCTGACGAATTATAGATGTAATATAATGACACATCTGCAAAAAATGTGGAATTGGGTTTATACATTACATATCCTTAATATTTATTAGGATCTAGACTAGTGCTCGAACTCGTTGAACACTGCGTTTGGTTACTAGTATACACATGAATCTATAAAAAATCCTAAAATTAACTCTAATTAACTAATTTCAAACATTATGATCTTTGATCCTTGTTTCAATTAAAAATGAAAACGTAAATGTGCCCATATACTAGGCGAGCGATATGTACTACACGTCTCGTCTAACTCTTCGTGTATTACATGCCTGATGTTATGTTAAGTATAGGTTCTATGTGTATTCATCGGACAGTGATATTTTGATCATACTTGGATTGAAACAGTTATGCGATGAAAAGAAATAACAAAAAGTATTTATTATGACTCGTATAAGAAGACCATAAACTAAACTAAACATTATTTAAATAAAATATGATATACCTATATGACGTTAAAAGACATCTGCCACAGGCCACAGCATGATTGTTCGATATTTAAAAAAAATATCGGTGCGCTGGCATTTTAATAGGGCTTCCTATAATCTCGGGGATGGGTACCCAATAAGTTAAAGGCTACATTTGAAGTTATTATTACTCAGCCAGAGATGAAATGGAGCCCTTGTCATAGAATTGACCCACAATCTCAGTAAACCGGCAAGAATGAAAAGAGTTAAAGGAGCTTTTCACCGGCATTGGGACAACAGACTTATAACAATATAATTTGAATTTAGAATGACGACAAAAAGGCTTGGGCTTGAGCTGCGTCCGATTTCTATACTGACACTGATTGTTCTTTGATTTGTAATTGTTTGTTTTTTTTTTTTACTCAAAGCCAGTACACACTATGTGGCCAAGCATATTGTACGTTACGGAATTGCATCGCTGACAAGGGTATTCGGCACTGGTGCAGCTACACAGGAGCTAAACTTAGCATTTGGGAACACTGTTGGAGCTGCTGAACCTTGGACAAAACTATCTTTGCATTGTGTAGATTCAATTTCTTAGTGTTGTATAATTGCATGGCACACGTGTGAGCACAATGTACTTGCTGTAAAGCATCTATTTGTTGGGTTAGTCTTTTTTGTTGTTGTTTTTTTTTCCATAATGGTCGCTCTTAGCGTACAATATATTTCTGCATCGTTCTCACACGATTGATTTCAAAATGAATGATGTAATCAAATATTTGTATCAATAGCTTGATAATTTAAAAGAGTGTCCATGGAGTTTCTTGCCCGTTCTTCTCCATAGGTACCTAGTCTTTGGAATGAGCGACTAGCTTCACCTTACTGACTGACCGACCTTCTGACAATTTAAAAGTGCCTGTAACTGGTTTATTTGAAATAAATGCTTTGATTTGATTTGAAATATCTCAACCTGAAAAATTGGGAGGTCACGAAGATGTGATGGTTAGATGGTTACTGAATCACAATTCTGGCCTTATTGGAAAATGTTGTCACCACGTTCTCAATCATCATATCAGCCGAAAAATGTCCACTACTAGATATTATCTTCTCATACATTGTTAGGTAATTTATTTATTAAAACTTTTTGCTCAAAGAAAAACTTTGCACAATAACGGACTTAATGCCTTAGGCATTTTCTATCGATCTACCTTAAGGTGATGCAGAGACAAAACATGGTAGGTGCAAAGATATTAAATTTATTACATAAGTACATACATAATGTGTCTTATGTAATAAATTGCCTAACAATATATGGGAAGATAATGGCGCCGATTCTCTTATTCCCCAAAAAAACTAATTTTAAGTTATGTGCATCTTTTTCTTTCCATTACATTAAGAAAAGGATGGATGATAAAATGTCAGTTTAGACCTGTCAAATTAGTGCGCTACTGACGTAAACTGGCGTATTTTTAGTCGCCATGTTTATAATCGCGTCTAAAATGTCTATGGAGTTTCTTAATTTGACAGGAATAAACTGACATTTTACCTTCCGTCCTTTTCATCGAAATGGAAAGAAAAAGATGCATATAACTTAAAATTTGTTTAGTTTGTGAACAACAGAAGGCGCCAGGGAGTTTTGGCGGGAAAGTCAAGCTGAGTGTCACGCTCGTTTTTCATTGGACTTTTAAAATTATTTATAGTGTTGTTTACTAAATAAAAGTGCGTGATTTATGTAGTAAAAAGTGCATTTAGTAAATAGTTTATAAAGAACAGTGAAATATCGCCGCATAGTGGCCACATCATGACTTAGCCCCAAACCTCACACGTAAGACTGGTCACGCTGTAGTCTTTTTCTACATGAATAATTCATGATTACTTGACATTGGTTAAATGCACAAACCGTGCGAAGCCATAAAAGAAAGAAAGAAAAGAATACGTCAACTTACGTCAGGCGCGGGCTAATTTGACAGGTCTGAATTCACATAAAATACAAAATACTGTCCTTTTTTTAATGAAATGTTAACAAAACGATGCACTAAATTTTATTTAGTTTGTGAGCAAGTAAATTGGGGCCAATATTTACACACACACTCACGTCATCTTCCTGTGGCGGCAAGCAGAAACTATAGAACGTCACCTTCCTTAAATATTGATAGATAGTTATAGTAGTATACTTCATTTATGTTCCCGAAAATCTTGTATTATTGATTGTGCACAAATCAAACAAAAACTTATCTTTTAATTTTGGTAACAGATAAAAATACTATAATAAGAACACAATCGCGAAAACCACATACAACCAATACATCCATTATACCGTCAAAATACGGGTAAAACATCAAACGCAAGATGCAAAGCTTACCCGGTTACGAGGTAAGCCGGGTAGCGCCGAACCAGGTCGCCGGCGTGCCACGCATAATATTAGCTATGCCCGGATTAAAGACTTAGGTAACGTTTTGCAGTTCTGTTTGCGTCGTATTATTTGTCGTCATCAGTGTCACAGCCAAGGGTTACGGTAACGAGAAACAAAAACGTGTCACGGTTTTAGCGTCAACGTTCCTGTATTTTTGTTATACTTACTTAGATTGCAGCGGAGGGTTAAAATTTGACCTTTATGATTTTTGAGGCAATTAGAAAAAGTTTTAAATCTGTAATTACCTTGTTTTGTGATTTAAATTAAATTAATTGTTATAAGAACTTTATACTCCAATCCATCGGTGTAATTTTCTAATTAGGAGTACACATAATTCAACTAATGTTAATATTTTAATCCAGTTATCACGAAACTCCAAACTTTTGTTAATCAATCAGAAACTTCTAGTCAAAGTCCATTTAAAAAATGTTTTAACGTCTAAATAAGAAATCCATTTAAGATACAACGTTGAAGCGTCACAAGATTTTTTTGACGCGTGGTAAAATCTGAACTAACGCCGCCATCTTAGTTTCGAATACATTCCAAATGACAATTCAACAAAATCTATACCAACTGTCAACGTTATGTCAAACAGTCAGAAGGGGCAATTGTGATATTTTAAGAACGGTTACAGCTGATGTGATATGTATTTTTATCCTTTTGTTTGTTTCATTCCTTATTAATCTTACAAGATATAAAAATGTCCAGTATAGCATCGTAATTTATTGTATTTAATTATTTATTTTTTTATGTACACTCTTGCATCTCCAATCCACTATTGACATTAGCAGAGTAGTCGCCATAAATAAAAATAGAATAGAATCGTAAGATCGTTCACAGACCGGTCTTAGTTTCAATATGTCAACAGTACCTACGTCTGATTTCTCTACATTTTGACATGGTTTTGACATTTGTTTGTCGCTGAGATGAGACTGCGAATAAATTTTGAACGTGGTTTTGACGGGAAAGCTAAGATGAGTGTCACAGCGTATTTTTCATTGGACTTTTAAAATTATTTATAGTGTCGTTTACTAAACAAAAGCGCGTGATTTATGTGGTAAAAGTGCATACAGTAAATAATTCATAAAGAACATTGAAATATCGCAGCATAGTGGCGCATCATGACTTGGCCTCAAACCTCCCTCATGGACGGTTCACGCGGCCGTCTTTTTCAACTGTCATTGGCGATATCCGCCATTATTGTGAAATTATAGAAATTCTTGCAAAATTTTGCAAGAATTTCTATAATTTGTTACACGTGTTATTGGCAAAATTGTGGTATCTATTCCACAGAGGCCATTGATCAACAGTTGAGGTTGAATCTCACCTTGAAAAAAGAAGAGAGAAGTTGATTTTGAACATTATTAATTACGGGAATCGGCCTTCAGTTACGAGTTTGTAAAAAACATTCCCAGTAATTGAAAGGCACAATAACTTTTATTTTCGTTGCAATAAGGTTGCTATTGGTTGGAACTATAACTTCTGTACAAACCACAGTGACCTTCATTTTCGTCGCTATTGGATTGCCGCTTTCAGAGGTAAAATAAGTAACTGTGAACGGAATCTACCTATGGCCTACATTTGTTCTTACGAATGACTTCTGTAATATATGAAAGCTTCATAAAATTATTTCAGCCAGGACTAATGCTTTCCACAAAGGATCGCTATAATACTAACAATTTAGGCATACACATAGACAAACGGATGCTTTGATCATTATTGGGCCCTAAGGGACATACTTGTGCGCCTAAACCGGGAGTTAAATTTACTAACGGAAAAGCATAATGGATTTAGGAACCAATTTAAAAAGGCACTAGTAGAACAAAATAGTTTGGAGAATGGTCATGAGGCAGATTACGGTCATGTGCGTCAAGGTGGCTTATACAACATGTAATCTAATTAACGCATACCCTCAAACACCCCAATTACAATATTATGTTACAATACATACACTGAAATTTTAATTTAACATGTATATGCATTGTTATTTATTAAATTAGTTATACTAATTCTTGGAGAACGAGACCTTGACGTTCTTGGAATAAGGTATCGTTTTTCTTTATTTTGTATTTAATGATTAAATTTGTATGAATAAAACCACAAAGTTATGAGCTTGTTTTCTTAATTGGTTGTCCCAACAAAAATATGGTCAGTGTGCGGCGCGGGGGTCTCCTAGTACTATGATCTACCATCAGTTGTGTTGTGCGCTCAGTAACCACACTGCAACAATTTCTAAATATATTTAGGAAAAAATATAACATGGTGTAAAAATTATTGGAATCATTTCAGTTGCTTGTTCTGAACGTAACGTTTAACTATTCGCAGATGGATCTCGGCCAGCGTAACTTATCCAGATCGGACAACCCGTATGGGCTTAGCCACGACCTCCCTTAAACTTGACGATATGTAATTAAATAGTGTATGCCTTACCTTAATCCATATTAATATTATAAATGCGAAAGTATCTCTGTCTGTCTGTCTGGCTTTCACGCCAAAACTACTGAACCGATTGTAATGAAATTTGGTACACAGATAGTATAGAGCTTGAGAAAGGACATAGGCTATATAATATCCCGCTATGACCAATAGGAGCAGAGCAGTAACAAAAAATGTTGCGAAAACGGGAGCTTACGCGGACGTACTACATATCCGACTATTTTAAAAGGCGCTTATGTTATATCAACTGAGCTAGCTCTCTTTAATTTACGGGAATCACCGCGCGCTGTAAACTGAAGTCCACGCGGTCAGAGTCGCGGGCAACAGCTAGTCCTTTATAATTTCTTCTCATACTTACTTGACCATCTTTCCGGTATCATCTTCTTAGCTTGTCGATGGCAATCTAAACGGGCTTGGCTCAGAATATGACTACATATCTGGCGCCATTGTGAACGTCCATCAATTCCTGTAATCGGCAGACGACAATACACGATGTATATGGTATAAACAAGCATTTCAGCCTATTAAACAAACAAAACATAACTCTACGCGTTTCCACGATACAAAAAGATATAAACGCTACATATAAAAACTAGTGAGGCCTATAAATCAGTCGATTCACCCCAATTTATTCCATTGTCCTATTTGTGATATTTCGCATGAATACACATAAGCCAGCTCAAAATAAGTAGGTCACAGTGAACTGATAAAAACAAATGGAAATTAAGGCACCAGCTATTTATTTTTATGTTAAACAATGCTATTCAGGTTAATCCATGAGGCTACTGAGCCAAATGACATTTTAATCCTCGTGAAGAAAAGTCTAACAAAAAAATTTATGGATTAAGCCTAAATTCTGGCGTTGAAATTAATTTTGACCAATTTAACAAGTTACGACTTGTTTGAAACCAGATTTAACCGGTTAGGACCGGATCAGGGTACAGTCAACGTAAACAATTTTCTGGAAGAAATTCACTTTATTAAAGCTTTGAAGACGCAAATGGAATCCAACATAATGAGATAAAAAGTAAAATAAAATAAATTTAAGTTCTCGCCTGCAGGAGCAGATTTAATTTCGCCCCTCCCCAGCTCTTTGATCACGAAATGAACTTATGCTTTTAAAATAAAGCGAATATTTACTGCTTAGAAAATCACGGAAGAATGTAAAAATATGTTTCTTTGATCTCATTCGTATTTTTATCATTTCATTTTTAATAAGTGCCAGTAGGTGTTTGCAGAATTTCATTGATCTGGAGTTGAAACATTTAATTTTTTCAGTGACCACTTCATATATTTTAAATTTATTGAAATGGAATTTCACTGTGAGATTTATTTAGGATAAAAGTACAATTTAAACATATTCTATTTTCATCCCAATTATTTTTATTTTGGAAAAAAAACTTAAGTTACTTAGCTACTTAACTTACTTAACTAATCTAAATTTATATTCTCGTAAATATTTTTTTTGTTATATATAATTATAAACTAGTGCTTGACCGCAATCCCGCCTGATGATAAGCAGTAATGCAATCGTTGATGGTAAAGCGCGCTAGCTCATTAAGAGCCTATTTACTCAAAAAAAAACCGAGCGATTAGGAAATAAGCCGGCAGTTGAACGAGGTGATGCAATGCTAAACCCAACAACACGACCAACGATGCTGCGCCAGAGGGAAATTGATCTGGAGATCCTCAACGACCAAACTCCCAACACAACAACATTTGGCGCATCGTACTTGGCACACATCACAACACAACTGCTAAGACCCGTCCTCTATACGGCTTCGGCACCCATCATCGTCAACATTTACATGAAGCGACTTTCTATTTGACCTCCACAACCTAGTTACTGGTTAATACGGTACCCCTAACTAAGACTCGTGGTCAACTTTAGAGCTTCTGATGACCCGTAACGACTCAAAAATCTATGAATACTGGACTACTATGAATACTGGGCCCAATGACTTAACTTGCTTTCCGTGTATACAACGTTATTTTTACTTTATACGATACCTAGTTTGTTCAGAATAAGCAACTGTATCGATTCCCGTCATTTATACATCATGTTATATTTTTTCCCAAATACATTTCGAAATTGTTGCAGTGTGGTTACTGAGCGCACAACACAGCTGACGGGAGATCATAGGACTTGCCGCGTGCGCATAGCTGGCCCGGACCCCCTCCCTCCGCGCCGCGCCGCTGTAGGCGCGGGCAGGCGAGCAATGTGTGACAAAGCTCATAACTTTGTGGTTTTTCGTGATATCTTTTTGAAATTTTGTACATAGATTTTTTACTTAAAAATACTGGACATATGTTGCGGGTTTCGCATATACAAAAATTACGTTAACCCAATATACTAGTGTCGTAATCCCAAATTCAAATGTTCAGTTAACCCTAAAAGCGGCACGAAGAACTTCGAAACGCAATTTATTTGAAACTTTTCATTAAATTAATCCTTTATTCAAACGAATCCGCTACGTGTATGTAATCAGCTTCCAGAATGTATAAGGTTGCGACGCGGAGATTTTTTTGTCGGAATTCGAGTTCTTTTTTGAAAGATACGGGAGGAAGGAAGGTTAGGGGGTGGCCTTTTATTTACATATGATCTGTTTACAATAGGTCTGCGGGGTAATTGGGTAACAGGTAATATTGTACGTGTATACGCACGTATCAATAGCAGTTGTTTTCATGTTAAGAGTTTTAACAACATGCATTTCGTTATTTACGTTGTTCGGCAGACAAATTTTCCAACACATGAAGCAATGAATTAAAAATATCCTTAAAAATTATTTAGATTGAGATTAATATTTTTTCGCATTAGTGCTGTTTTGATATTCATTAGAATCACTGTTGTCGGAAAATATGATACCGAATTTGGGACTGATTAATATCGATTTCGGAACGTTTAGAACTTTACATTGGTTTTTCATCCCTCTGTATTTCCGGAAATGTAACCGCCGTCTGCTTTTTTCCTTTTTTGTTTTAGGTTTCCCGCCATTGAAAATTCAATCCTTATTACATTCATATTTTACGAGAAATATATAAGTTGATATTTACCTAAGGGTGAATTCCACAAAACTTTCATATCTAGAACAAAACTTATCCTTACATAAAGTTGTAAATTTTTCCATTTTCAGTTAAAAAAATATCTGCCCTGTGGTGAAAACAGCACTAAGAAATTATATTTTTAAACTAGAATCAAGTCAACCCTGTCTAACTCCGCGGAGATTGTAGAGGAAATTGCACCGGGTACATGTGTCCGCGTGTAGTGACAGGAGTAGTTAACTGCAGACTTCGTAATAAAACTGTGGAGTTAGTTGTAGACGAATAAATGTTCTTTTTTTGTGCTAATATTCATATTCTAGATGTGGTTTGGCGAGTGATTGGGTCATAGTGTTGTCATTACTGACCTTTTCCCGATTAGAGTAAGTCGTAATTCCATGTGAGCATGGGTGTACCCATTGGGATTGGCATTGGGGGCCGCTGAACTTGACTAATAAAAGAGTACTAACATATTTTGTGATTAAATCATTGGGTCATGCTTTTTTATAATTATAAGCTAGTGCTTGACCGCGGTCCCACCTGATGGTAAGCAGTGATACAATCGTTGATGGTGAAGCGCATTTACTGCAAATAAACATTTTTTTTTCTTTCTAAATGTATATTTTCTCAGTATTACGAGGATCTTTTCTATCATGAAAATGGTATCGTCTGGGTTCCATCTAACTTGACGATTTGTCCGACGATGGGTTTGTAGTAACCCCCGCATGGGTCGATCAATCAGGTAAAGCTCAGGCTTGTCGGGGTTTTTCCGTAGATGGATGATTTTACATACCATTTCCGTGCCTCGAAAAGCGCGCTAAGCTGTTGGTCCTGACTGTCATTCGTGGATCTTTGACAATCGTTACGGCTCGTCAGGAGCTCGAAAATCCACCAAGGGCTATTGTTTTATACTGTAGGGATACTTACAAACTTCACATGGAACAACGCGTCATACTGACGTCACAGGAAATCTACATCTTGCAAGCAGTGTTTGACGTGCAAACAATTTACCAAAATCAACTGTTGGGCAAGTGCCTGCCAAACAATTCCAGTCTAAGTTAGTCAAAGTACTTATTTTATTTCCTAAAAATGGGTAAAATGATAATATGTGTTGTATACAAGGCAAAACATAGTGATGTTTTGCCTTGTAAGGCGTAAAGATTGATTAAGAACAAAATTAGAGATTAAAATTATAATGATTGAAAATTTCTTATTTTATGCTCTTATCGTCTGAAAACTCATTGATGGAATAGTAAGCCTTTTCAATGAAGAATATCTTAAGTCGTGATTTAAGGTCAGATATCCGGAGATATATCCGGTTAGACTGGAAGCCGACCCGAACATGGTCGGGGAAAGGCTAAGCAGATGGACAAATTATTAAAAAAAAAAAGTTTAGCACAAAGTCAGGTTTTAGTATTTTTTAAAACCCACACAGCAACCAAATCAAAATGCAAAATTTACCCACCTTTGTAAATATGGAAGTTGACTAAAAAAAACTAATTAGTCCCTCAGTCAGATTTCCAAAAAATACTAATGAAATGAAATGAAATGAAATGAAATGAAATGAAATGAAATGAAATGAAATGAAATGAAATGAAATGAAATGAAATGAAATGAAATGAAATGAAATGAAATGAAATGAAATGAAATGAAATGAAATCGTTTATTAAGCAAATAGGATCACCGATCACTTTTACACGTCATATATATATTTTTTTTAACTAGATGAAGCCGGCATTTCCTAACTGACTACCTCTGAGAAGAAATAGCCGAAACAAACTCAGGGATCATCGTCTTTTTTCAAGTCCAGACATTAAAAATGAGAATTTTTACAATAATTTATCTTACAATTACGCATATTGCTAATAACAATGCTTATCAGAGCGAACAGCTCAGTCCCAAGCTTTTTTGTCTTCTAAATAATCTGTGATTTTATAATACCCCTTTTTGCAAAGTTTGGCCTTTATATACTTTTTAAATCGTTTAATGGGTAAGTTTCGAATGTCCATGGGAAGCTTGTTGTAAAAGTGTATACATTGACCCATGAATGAGTTGCCTACTCTGTGGAGACGAGTGTGATGTACAGCAAGATTGTGTTTGTTCCTGGTATTTATATTATGAATATCGCTTATTTTCTTAAAATCCGATATATTTTTATGTACGTACATAAGATTTTCAAATATATACTGTGAAGCTACAGTCAGAATGTCCACCTCTCTGAATTTTTCTCTAAGAGAATCTCTAGGACCAAGGTTGTAAATGGCTCGAACAGCCCTTTTCTGTAAAACAAAGATGGTATTGATGTCCGCACAAGTTCCCCAGAGAAGAATCCCATAAGTCATTAGACTATGAAAATAACTAAAATAAACAATTCTGGCTGTATCCACATCAGTTATCTGTCTAATTTTCTTAACAGCAAAGGCGGCGGAACTGAGTCTACCCGACAGCTTCTCAACGTGAGGACCCCATTGCAACTTGGCGTCAATAGTCAATCCAAGAAAAACTGTCGACTCGACAGGGATCAACTCTACTCCATTCAGTTGAACATTGGTACTTAGCTGCCTGACATTTGGCGTAGAAAATTTAATGACTTTAGTTTTTTTTTCATTTAAAAGAAGGTTATTTACATTAAACCAATGGACAACTTTAGAAAGTGCATTGTTAACTTCGTCAAAATTGGCTAGCTGACGCTTGACTTTAAAAATAAGAGAAGTGTCATCCGCGAACAATACAATGTTGTGATTATCCCTCACGTGATGAGGTAAGTCATTAATATAGATTAAAAACAAGAATGGACCTAGAATTGAGCCCTGTGGAACGCCCACGGTGACCACAGATCCTGCAGATCTCTTGCCATTAACATCAACCCTCTGAATTCGATTATTCAGATAAGAAGTCAGAAGGTCGAGAGCTCTGTCCCTTAAACCATAATGGTACAATTTCCTAATAAGAGTATCATGATGTACGCAATCAAAGGCCTTGGACAAATCACAAAAAATACCAAGAGCATCTTGCGATTCCTCCCAGGCCCCAAATATGTTCTTTAGCAACGCCACGGCCGCATCTGTAGTTGAACGACCCTTTGTAAAACCAAATTGTTTCACGTGCAATAAATTATGTAAGTTAAAATGCCTTAACAACTGTTTCAAAATTAACTTTTCAAAAATTTTGCTCATAGTTGGTAATATCGAGATTGGCCGAAAATTCGTGGGATCAGTTGAACTACCAGATTTGAACAGTGGAATTACTTTGCTAAGTTTCATCAAATCAGGAAATATACCAGATGTGACACAAGAATTAAAAACAATTGCCAAGAAAGGTGCGATAACATCTATTATCGAAGCTACAGTGTATACTGATAAACCCCAATGATCAGCAGTTTTTTTTACATCAAGATCCTTAAAAGATTCTATAATATCTTTAGCAGTCACAAACGCAAATTCAAAGTGCTTGTCACATTCTGGAACACATTCTTTTAGTATAGTGTAAGCAGAAGTGGAGGAAGAAGACAAAGTTTTTGTAGTTATTATTGGAATATTAGTAAAAAAATTCTCAAACTCAGTTGCTACCTCCAAGTCCGCCTTTATATCTACATCGTTAATTTTAAGATGGAAATCGCGATTTTGTGTTTTGGTTCTTCCAGTTTCAGAATTTATAATTTGCCAAGTTGTTTTGATTTTATTTCCAGAAGATTTTATTTTATTTTTAATGTGTATGGCTTTTGCTGAGGAACAGGCTCTTTTAAACGTTTTTGAATAATATTTAACAAATTCTTGAAAAGTTTCATCATGGTTATATGTTTTTTCCTGATACAATTCATACATTTTTTCCCGGCTTTTATAAATACCTGGGGTTGCCCAGTCACTAAATATAAGGCGGTCGCTAACAGACAATGTTTTTTTTGTGAAAACTTTCATAAATTCACAATGAATCAGGTTAAATAGTTCACTATACGCATGATCCGGGTTGGTGTGATGAGGCAAGCCCGGTAACTTTTCAATTAAATTATTTTTAAATTGTCCTAAACGATTTTCATTTACAGGAACAAAACTCACAAGTTTTCTTTGAGCTCTGACTTCACTTTTCTGAGGAAAAGTAACTAACTGGCCACAGTGATCAGAGTCTAACTCATTTATAATTAAATGGTCAGAAGGTCTTAAGTTAGTAAAAATGTTGTCTAAACAGGTGGCACTTGTGGCAGTTATTCTAGTCGGCTCAAAGAATCTTGCGTACAAATTATAAGACTTGAATAATGACATAAATTTACTAACTGTAGCTGATTTCTCAAGGACATTAATGTTGAAGTCTCCACAGACAACAACTGTTTTGTTACTATGACAAGTCTTTAATAAAACTTCCTCCATATATTTTTCAAAAATATCATAGGAAGCACATGGGGGCCTGTAGACACTTATTACAATGAACTGCTCAAGCTCGATGCAAGCGATTTCAATAACTCGCTCAACAGAGAGGCTTACAATATCAGCCCGTTCTTTAAATTTGATATTGTTACGAACAATTATTAGGGAGCCACCCCTTATCATATTCACTCTGCTGAATGAGCTAGCAATCCGATGGTTATTAAAGCTGAACATGAACTGATGGGCTTTTAACCAATGTTCAGTAAGACAAACAATATCAATATAACTACAGTTCATGAACAACTCCAATTCTAATTGTTTATTTATCACACCCTGTATATTTTGGTGAACAATTTTAATGCTATTATTACTGATTATATTATGAAAATTAAAATTTAATGGGTGTGATATAGGTGGATCTAGATTTACATTTCTGCTAGAGTTTAACTCTATTGTCTCAATGTCCCTTGATAATGGGTACAGGTCTAAATTATTATTTAAAATAGTGCTAGAGGTAGACTCTATTGTCTTAAGTTGTAATTTAAATAACTTGGAACAAATTCCAAGCTCTGCTCATTACTACTAAGTGTATTACTTATAATTTCCTTGCATTGCTCAAAAGAAGCAAGTTGTTTAGCCAAATTTTTGGCTGTAATAGAAAAAAAATATGATAGCGAGACAGCTATCTGTCTTTTATAATAATTAGAAAGATAATACATAACATTGTTATGTCTATCTCTTGTCAAATACATATTATTCTTAAAATAATTATTTATGTCAATTATATGTAATGTTTTATTATTAAATGACAAGTTGGACATTGTCATATTTAGTTCAAATCTAATCCTATTTTCTTCCTGTGGCAACTGGTCACTGTAAGGGAATGTAAATAAGACAACCTTTCCAATATTCAGATTGCTTAACGTTTTACAACACTTAAGCAATTCTCTTTTGCTCAAATTTCCCCTACTACCCACAAAGATTAACAAAGTTGTATCTTGGGAGAAATTACATTTAATAATTTTAGACACGTATTTTTTCCTTTTTCATAAAAACAAAAAATGAAGACGACACAGTGCATTGAAAACTCGTGTGACGTCACTGCACACTACACTTTTTAGCGAGCAGTGACGTCACCAGCCACCATTCCTGATCTTTGGTGCCTTTTATATTTGTCAATTTTTATTGATTTGTTAAAACAAAATATACGCATCCAATATTTTTAACAGGCAACATCCCTATTAACGTAACCTACTTATTACCTTCCGTTTCACGTAAAATCATGCTCGATGCTTTGAGCGCTCTGACTCGAATTGTTCCTAATTAACCTTGTTCATGAATAAATAAACTAAGTAAGTACTATTTAGTTTGGCAAGACAATAGATAGCTCCTATCCATAATAGGCTCTTAATAAACTAACGCGCGTTACCATCAACGATCGCATCACTGCTTACCATCAGGCGGGATTGCGGTCAAGCGCTAGTTTACAATTTATAAAAAAAAAATCTTATTGTTTTTGAGCTTTCCGACCACGACAATTTTATTGGTCTTGGGATCGCAAACGACGACACGGCTATTTGATGACACGGTTAATGGTTAAGCTATTGACTGCTGGACAAGCAGACTTGCTGCAGACGTGGTCGCTAACAATGGGCCTTATAAGAAGGCTCAAAGTCGCTCAAAGGGCAATGGAGAGCGCTATGCTTGGGATTTCATCTCAATCAGGAATGAGGAGATCCGCAGAAGAACGAGAGTAACCGACATAGCCCGAAGAATTGCAACACTGAAGTGGCAATGGGCTGGACACATTGCCCGTAGGACCGATGCCCGATGGGGCCGACGGGTTCTCGAGTGGCGGCCACGCACCGGAAGACGTAGCGTGGGTAGGCCCCCGACAAGGTGGACCGACGACCTGGTGAAGGTCGCGGGAAACCGCTGGATGCGGGAGGCGCAGGACCGGTCGTCGTGGAGAACTTTGGGGGAGGCCTATGTCCAGCAGTGGACGTCTTTCGGCTGAAATGATGATGATTGACTGCTGCACTGCGTGTCGCGGATTCGATTCCCGCACGGAATAAATATTGGTATGTCCTACTACTAATTGTTCTGGGTCTGGTTGTTAGTGTATGTGTGATTTTATCATTGTAAGCGCACCAAAGGTGCAGGAGAAATTCATAGGAAATTCATAGTGCGGACAACTTTTTTTTTTCGGAAAAAAAAAGAAAAAAGTACCACCAAATTTTACCAATTTTTAGTTACATTCCTACTAATTTGTACGGAAACTCCTTCGCGCTAGCCAGATTAATTTTACAGTGTTTGGGAAAACATCAAATAACTTCTCTCGCCCTGGGCAAGGCGGAACGGCGTGTCAGACTTTTACTGGCTAAAACCCACCCATTCCTTCACTTGCCTCTGCCAGGGGCCGCGAAATCTCTTCCGAAGCAGCCCTGGCAGGCAGCTTGCAATCTTGGCAGTACGATATCCTTGTGATTGGGAAAAGTGTTATTGGCTTATTCATTACGCATTTTTCAAGTCGCATGCCAAATTAGTGCCTCGTATGATTCGTAACCAAGCTACAAATTATGTGCCAAGCCAAGCCAAACATCACAAGGAAATCGACATGATCTAGAATCATGAATTTGAAGACATGTGACATCTACCCACCCGCACTGAACCCGCGTATTAGATTACAGCTTACTCCCTTTCAGAGTGGAGCCACTCTCATAGTTTTTCCACACTCATCATCATCATCATCATTTCAGCTGAAAGACGTCGACTGCTGGACATAGGCCTCCCCCAAGGATCTCCACGACAACCGGTTCTGCGCAAAAACCTTGATTATAAAAAATACTACGGTAAAGTATGCGACCATAAGGAGCATGAAGAAAATTTCAGGACTGGGTATACTATAAGCTAATTATGCAAGCATAACTGGGATATTTTTTATTATAACTAACATTCTACCTGTAACTTCAAGGATTTTATGGGGTGATGTTACTCGTATGAAAATGATGACGTAACGTTAATTTCTTAATCAGATTATCAGTCAGAACAGATGAGTAATGTTATTATTTTGATGAATGGCAATCTTGCCCCAGGTGCTGAGATAAAATTGTCAAGTTAGCTCATACTGGATAGTGCGGGCAAACTTAATTATAACAAGTTGGAAAGAAAATCGATTGCTGGATTTAGTGTCGCAGGTGTTTCAAACTGCTTTTACAATTTTATACAGTAAAATTTTCAATTTTCTACATGTTTGGTAAAGGTTTTATATACATTATATGACTACAAAGCATGATGGGTAGAACAAAAATTTCGGAAACGTGACAACTTGTCTTCGACATTTTTATTTTAGGACATGACGATTTCCTCACCCTTCACGGCTTTGATAGCGCCTGATTAATTTGAACTAGAGATCTTCAACATAATCGCCATCGTTACCGTTTGTCCACTACTGCTCTACAAGGCCCTTTTCTTTATCTTACATGTTGTATAAATATACTCGTATTTAAGGTGAACCAACGACCTGGTGAAGGTAGCGGCAAACGCTGGATGCGGGACGCGCAGGACCGGGTCGTCGTGCAGTTCCTTGCAGGAGGTTTACGTCCAGCAGTGGACGTCTTTCGGCTGAAATGATGATGCTGATGATAATGTCTCCTTTTAGGCATGCTATACAAAGTGGTGATGACAATACGACAATAAATTAAACATCGTGTACCTCATCACATTCTCAGTCTACCCATAAAATAATCACAGAAATATATCCATTAATTTAGTCACAGGAAATTATTTTTCACTTTTTACATTTTCTACATGATGTACATGATAAGGAAGCGCTTACAGGTTGATGATCGCCGCATCCAGCGATACTAAACTTTCATAATAATAATAGCGCGCAAAAAAGCAAGTCGATACAGGATCGCGCTGTCACCGATCGGAGGTCAGTGAACCAATATTTTAAAGGATGTTCCATTCCGTTAAAAAATTTATGCGATTTAGTTTGTTTGAATTTTTCATTTTTTTTTTTTTGAAGCTTGGTTTTTTCTATAGTTTAGGATTATTCCTATGCAGCACCACTCTGTATATTTTAAGCCTCTAATTTCTTGTGCCTCCTGAATAAATTATTATTATTGTAAATCTTCTTATAATACACCTCTGCCAAGCCTGTCACCTGTAATTTCTTCCGTCCCTGTTATATTTCGCCTTCCTTGATCTCTGCTCTATCGAAACAAAGGTTCACCGCCATATTGAATTTACTACAACCATTAGGTCACAAATCATTAGGCATCTGAGCCCAATAAATTTCCGACTACCCGCCAAACAACAATACAATCAATCCCTTTGAATTACGCAAAAATTGCTGACTCTCAAGTTGGAAAGTTATGAAATTTAAGCTTACTTAATAATAAAGTTTGTCGACGGGAAATTCAATTAATTTATCGACACCGAACGAATAATGGGGCTTAAATAAAGTTTTTAATGGCCGCCGTCACAAAGCTCCAGTGATTGAAAATGGAGCTTAAGATTGTTCTATGCGCAATTTCATGTTCATTAATACAGCATATATTCCTCATTCAGTCAGAACTTATACTTAGCAATTATAAGCAATTAATAAGTAAGCAATAATAAGCTATTAATAAGTAAGTAATAATCGGTAATTAATTACTAAGCAATTGATAAATAAGCAATTAATTTATAATATAATCATAAATACGCTATCTGTTATAAAAGGAAGGAACTTGTGTCTAAGTAATAACAGATGCACGGCTTGATTAATAAGGTTAACTTAAGCTTGCCACAACTGTAGGCCTAGTATGAGTTTTCAATACGAAGCTCGTTCGATCATATCGAGCGCGTTTGGCGCTCTCATTGGTTGAGATTTCTTACGACCTTGAAGCGGACCAATCGCTGAGTCAAACGCGCTCGATATCGGCGAACGAGTTTCGTAATGAAAACTCATACTAGGCCTACTGGTCCGTGGGGTGACCATCTTGAAATACCCAGACCCCTCCGTGCCTCGGAAACCACTTCATACTGTTATTTCTTTGACGGCAGTTAGAAGTCATCAGAAACTAGGGACAATAGGGTTGTTTCCTGGGTAAAAAATAATAGTCTATTTAGTCCGTCATTCAGATTATAGAAAAATATTGGATACGTATATTTTGTTTTATCAAATCAATAAAAATTGACAAATATAAAAGGCATCAAAGATGACGAATATAAAAGGCACTGCTCGCTAAAAAGTGTAGCGTGCCACAAAACGCATGTGATGTCACTAAGTCACACGAGTTTTCAGCGCACTGTATCTCCTTCATTTTTTGTTTATATGAAAAAAGAAAACAATACGTATCTACAATTTTTTTGGAAATCTGACTCACGGACTAATTAGTTTTTTTTAGTCAACTACCCTATTGCCCAATGAGTAGGTTATGGGGGACAGATACTGATAGAAAACAGTGGTTCCATGTTAAATACTGGTTTTTAGCTGCATCCTGGCCCTAACGTGATTGGGAAATTTATAGGCAGGTAATAAAGAACACCCTAATTGCATAGGTAATACAATATAACTATCAGTTGCAATTATTTCGAAGCATAATAATCCATTGCTCCAAGTGTTTAAATATGTGTCTGCTCAATAACTTGAATGAAGCAATGGATGTTGTTGAACTATCAAAATTAAACCTATTGTTACTGATAGTGTGTTTCAATTACAATTCAATTACCCTGCTGGACGATTTCTTATAAATAATTACAAGATGTGGCAGAAAGCAGCCTGGCTTTCAAAGCATTTTAGTATTTTATTGAACACTACACAGTAACAAGAACGTAAAATAGATACTCAGTTCTACAAAATAAAGTAAAAATACTTATTCTCTTACGTTCCACTTAATTGATGTTCGATACTTTCAACGCTTCGACTTAAATTATAATCAACTAGCGTCCGCCAGCCATTTCGTTCGCGTGGAGGTTAGTTATGCTCCGCTCCTATTGGTCGCAGCATGATGATATATAGCCTAAAGCCTTCCTGGATTAATGGACTATCCAACGCAAGAAGAATTTTTCAAATCGGACCAGTAGTTCCTGAGATTAGCGCGCCCAAACAAACAAACAAACTCTTCAGCCTTATATACTAGTACAGATAGATTAACTTGTTTCATAAGTACATACATACGCATCTAGTTGGGAAAAGGCAACAGAGTTGACGAGATGGCATTATGAAGAGTGGCAAAACGTCATTCACAATTTTCATTACCGTGATTATCTGATTTCTTCTCTTCCCTAAAATCTCAAATACAATGTGTGTCCAAGATTTCTCATAAAAAATGAAGTACGATCGTTCGTGGCCCACATTTACAAAGTTTTTAGCTGACCAAGAGGATAAAAAATATGGCGTCTACCACTTGCGAAGTTTGAAGAAAAGTTTTAGAAACATATGAAGATATGAATTCTATGAAGATATAAATACGAAGTAAGCGGCAAACTGAGATTATCCTGCAAAAGTTTCGTTGATACGCATAATCCTGTAGAATAAATCTAAAAGACGCAACAGAATCAATTACTTATATGATTTTGCGATATAACTATATAACACGATAACAGTAGCATTGGCCTTTATTTTGAGAATTCAACAATATTCATTACTATATTTGCGTTGTTGAATAGACAAATTTTTCGTACATTATGAGCAATGAATTTTTAGAAATAATTTTCCAAATAATTTAGACTATAATTTTATATGTCGTATTCGTCTCATTTTTCTTAACAATTGTGACGGTTAGTTTATGAGTTATCTAACAGCTTCTGTTCTATTGTATATGGTTTATCCATTTCTTAGTGATAGCTTTCTTCTTTGAGAGCAGCGGCGGTGGCCTAGTGGTATCGTGAGGAAACCGGCACGTTCTAAAGGCAAAAACTTCGAAGACATGATTCTTTTACCTACCCCCACTGGAACAGCGTGGTAGACCCAACAGTTGGAACATTATAGGCTGATTATGTATGTTATTGATTTCTTAGGAGCCAGACTCTGTAGTGCTGGGGAGATTCATCCCACTTCATGAGATAGGATGACACTATTACTGATTAAGAGTTTTTTTTTCAGCTGATATTTTTTGACATTCATGGTTTTAGGCTATTATAATTGGCAGTTTGAGAGTCGAACGGTCTTTTATTCTTTTTTAATTTTTTGTATTGATTAACATAAGATTGAGAGCTTTGTTACTAACAGCTATTGACATGTCATTAGTCTGCAACAATTGAATTTATTAAATCAGCATTTTCATTTTGAAGAATACACTATTATGGCTGTCAGAGGTTCATCATTTCAGCTGAAATGCGTCTACTTTAAAGTCGTGGTGGCCTAGTACAGTCGTGGTGGCCTAGTAAAGTCGTGGTGGCCTAGTGGTTAAAACACCAGCCTCTCAAGTATAAGTAGGCGAGTTCGATTCCAGGTCAGGTCAGTTATATGTACTTTCGAAGTATACCAATGACACTAATGACTGAAGTTGAAGGAAAACATCTTGAGGAAACCTGGACTTGACTTGACTTGAAACCTGAAGTCTGAAATCGCCAATCCGCATTGAGCAAGCGTGGTGATTACGCTCAATCCTTCTCTGTATGAGGGAAGACCTGTGCCCAGCAGTGGGACGATAAAAAGGTTGATGATGATGATGACGTCTACTGTTGGACATAGGTATCCCCCAAGCATTATCACTTCGACTGTTCGATGCTTCTCGCATACAGAGGATTCCTGCAGCCTTTCCAAGTTCATTAGTCTACCTTGGAGGACTTTTAACATCTACGACTTCCAATGCGCAGTCGCCACTGCAGAGTCTTCCGACCCTAACTAGCCATCTTTGCTGCGAACAATGTGCTCTGCCCATTGCCGCTTAAGATTGGCAATTCTTCTGAATTTCCAATTCAATTTATAAGTATACGTTTATAATTGAAATTCTTTCCAACAGATATACCACGGCGCTAAAGACTAACTGACACTTTTGACCTATAAAATGTCGACACGTTTAATTATTAAACTAGCAATTGTAACTCACCTCGCAGAGTACAAAGCATGTCCAATTGCCAACTTCCCAATTGTCACAGACCAAATACAGTCCACGCTCATTAAATCACAGACCATTCGAAAATCTAACTCCAGTCCAAACAGGGTTTCAAATGAAAGCTTACGTCCGTGCCAGTGGAATTACATTTTGTCCTCAATACCATGTTATAACCTAATAGCCTCTATTATGCTATCGTGCTTGCATTACGTATTTTATAATCGCCATCGCTATTAAATTCTTTGATAGCTGATAATATGGAACTGTTTCTCTATTATTAGTGGTTATTGTCATTCATGACTTTATATGGGGTTGTTATGTTTTGTTTGATTTTAAATCAGAGCACGAACCTACATAATTCGTGTAAAGTACCTTAATGGAAAGGACTCGATTGTGGAAATATACAATAATGAGAATTTCAAGAAAAACATTGTTATAGAAACAAAAGAAATTAAAAATTATAAAAAGTTTTTTTTTACATTCCATAAAATCACTTGTGTTTCGTTTGTTATAAATTACATTTGGGGTAGACGTTCACCCCCATTGGCCGCTATATCTCAAATGAGATTGACTGCATAGGATATTGGAACGGAAATTGACCACGTGACACGACCGGACATGGCGTCATCGAACGTGATATGGACTAGCCAATCAGAACACATTCAATTACAGGGCTGTCCCCAACTCGATTTTGAAATACTTCAAGTAAATATCGTGAAACGTTTTTGTGAGAACATGTCTTCTTCCTTCTATCTTTTGAATTTGATTGTTGAAATAACATGATTCTCTTTTATGTTGCAGGTACGAACTAAATGGCAATGTGGCTTCTATTGGTAAGATCTAATCTTAAGTGTATACTTAGTCTTGTTTTTAGAACTACATGGAGTAGCCAAATTAATGAGATTTTACATTGATATTGAATTTTTATAGAAATATTTTAGTAATTATAAAGAAATTGGGTAATACGAGCTGTATGTTTTACTTCAGTCGTGTGGTCATAAGCACACTCGTTTTTATCTATAAGACGGACTAATTATTTTTTTTTAAATTAATATTTAAATTTATTTCATGGTTTCATTGGTAAATTAATATTTTTGCATAGATCTTCCATTTTTATTGAAAAAAAAAAAACTCGTTGTAGACCTTGTAGTACCAAGCTCGCGCCACGGGCGCCTCTGTGCTTATATCCCCCACTTAACTTCCGTTCGCCTTGCCCGATCACTTTTCATAACGCTTACGTCACGCGTTCGCCAGCTTACTCCCCAAGTCAAGCGTGCGTAAAGAAGTTTCACTTCAATAATTTAAGAAATTAAGACCTGTATACCTGAGATATATTGTATTAAAGTTACGGAGTGGGGGCTAATTTTGAACCACGGCGTGACGTCATGCGACATTTCAAACCAATATATCTTCCTAAGTATTTGAATGAAAGAAAAAAATAAAAATACGTGTTCAATATTTTTTATTGATCTATCTGATGGACTATAATTATTTTTTTAGATACAGCCCAATTGTTATAATAATAATTTTATCACTCATGATTACATTTTTCACAATACGTAAACGGTTTAGCAGGATAACTATGACTAGTTGGTCATCAAAGGTAAGCCTGGTTCGTGTTACGTAGTACATGTCTCGACACTACTGTCGAAGCGCAACACTAACCCTAACTTATCAACTGTCACTCGTACTTCCGCTCTCGTCCTTGAATACACACGTCGTATCACAGAGCTCCTGGTTTTATTAAAAAGACAATCCTGATGCCACCTGTCCTGCAGTACCTAGCAACAACAACCTTGACATGCTGTCCTGTCTTCACAACTTTTACATGGTGTCAGAAGTAACAGAATCCATCAGCAGAAGTAACAAAGAAGCTCGTCAAGTCAAAGGTAACCTACCTACCTACCTAAATAATTAATCAACGCTAGTCTCATTACAAAATGGCCGCAGAGAATAATTCACCGTCATCGTCGCAAGCGCAGCAAAATAACATGTTGCCTTTACATAATTTCCAATTGGATACTAATTCGTCCAATATGGGTTTAGCGTGGAGAAATTTCAAGACATCGCTCAATATTTATCTCATTGCCAATAACCTACAATTTGAGTCGGATCAAAGGAAAGTCGCCATACTTTTACATACAATCGGGCCAAACGCACTGGATATTTTCTACTCACTGAATACGGATATCACGGAAATAACCTATAAAGATTTACTACAACGGTTTGAGGAATATTTTACCCCTAGAGTCAATATTTCAATGCAAAGACACAAATTATTCAATAGGAAGCAAGAGTCTAGTGAATCCATAGAAACATACGCCACCGCGCTGAAGAATATTTCCATCCAATGCGAGTTCGGAGCTTTACAAGATGACTTATTAAAAGACATATTTTCGTGGAATCTCAATCAGACGACATCGTACATTCGTGAAAGAATTCTCATCGAAAAACCAAAAACATTCGATGCCGCAGTCAGTCTAGCCATAACAATGAGGAATACGAGGAATGAAGCACATGTCTTCTCATCGAAGAGCGAAAACATATGTGTAGTCAATCGTCAGAGTCAAAACACCAGTCAACGTCAAAATAACGCCAATCAAAGGCATAGTCGTCAAGTCAGCTATAATCGTCAAGGAAGTCAGAGTCGTCACGTCAATCAAAGTCATCAGGATAGCAAACAAAGTCGCCAGAGAAATCACAGTCGTCAAGAAGTCGTTAACCAGTCAGGAAAGTGTCAACGATGTGGTCAAGTCCATCGAAACAGGTGTCCAGCAATCGGTGTCAGGTGCAACGTCTGCCAAAAGCTGAATCACTTTGCTAGATACTGCTTTAAGAAGAACGTCAACCTAGTACAAGAAGAAAACATTGGTAACTCATCTGAAGTTAGTAGTTATATTTACTTAAATAGTCTGTTTCTGAATGAGATAAAAGATAAGAACTCATATCATACTAATCTGTCTATAAACAATAAGTTAATTGAATTTCTACTTGATACTGGTGCCGATACTAACATATTGTCATTTAATACTTTTAATAGTCTAAACTTACCTTTGAATATCTTAGTTAAGAGTCATAATAAACTTTCAACTTTTAGTGGAGAAGTTCTACCAACAGTGGGTCAAACTACTTTGTCAGTCAGTCATAATAATAAGCAATTTAAAATTAATTTTCATATAGTAGATTTGCCCTGTAGAAACATTATTGGTCGTAAAAGTTGTGAAGAATTAAAATTAATTAAAAGAATAAATAATGTCCAATTTAGTCAGTCAGTCGATACACTATTTACAGAATATAAAGATTTATTTACTGGAATAGGATGTCTAAAAAACTATGAATGTCATTTATCTTTAAAGCCTGATGTTGAGCCTTCAATCGATGCCTGTCGTAGGATCCCCTTTAGTCTTTTGAAAGACTTGAAGGAAGAATTAGTCTCCTTAGAAAAAGAACAAATTATAACTAAAGTTGATGAACCAACAGAATGGGTCAGCTCAATTGTCATTGCATCAAAAAAGAATGGTAAGATAAGGCTATGTATTGATCCAAGAAAACTAAACAAAGCTATAATGCGTCCCCATTACCAATTTGCCACTATCGATGAAATCAAGTCAGATCTGTCAGGTTCACAGTTTTTCACAATGTTAGATGCTAACAAAGGATTTTATATGCTTATGCTAGATAACGAGTCATCTAAATTATGTACATTCATCACTCCAGAAGGGCGTTTTCGTTACCTAAGATTACCATTTGGTATTAATGCAGCCCCGGAACTGTTTCATTCAGTCATGACAAAAAGGTTTAGTGATATTCCCGGAGTTAAAATAATGATGGATGATTTCTTAATTTACGGTCATACAAAAGAAGAACATGATTATAGACTAAAACTAGTATTAGACAGAGCTAGGGAAATTGGTATTAAATTCAATAAGGAGAAGTCAAATTTGTGTAAAACTGAAGTCAAATATTTAGGTCACATTTTTTCTAAAGAGGGAGTTAGAGTAGATAAAAGTAAAGTCAAAGCCATTTGTGATATGCCAACACCAAGTAATATTACAGAACTACAACGTTTCTTAGGCATGATCACATATTTAGGTTCATATATAGAAAATTTGTCACAAAAAACGTCAAAAATCTTGTCTATTGGCCTAATATGTACACTGATATTGAGAAATTCATCAGCAATTGTCACATATGTCTCACTTATCAAAGAAATAATACTAAAGAGCCGCTGCAACCCCATGAGATAAAATTAATTCCATGGTATAAAGTAGGAGTCGATCTATTTGATCTAAATTCTGATAGATATGTCATAGTAGTTGATTATTTTTCCAAATATGTCGAAATTGCTAAATTAATAGGTAGTTCCAACAGTAAAATTGTCATTGGTCACTTGAAATCATTCTTTGCTCGTCATGGTATCCCTAATACACTAGTTTCAGACAATGGTCCCCCATTTAATTCAAAAGAGTTTTATAATTTTGTCTCAGAATGGCAAATTGAACATGTCATGTCTAGTCCTTATTTTCCTAGGTCTAATGGATTAGTTGAAAGAACCATAGGCACTATTAAAAATATGTTGAAGAAATGTTTCACAGACAACACAGATCCCCATTTAGCACTACTTCAATATAGGAACACTCCTAAAGAGAGTATGTATTCCCCTGCACAATTACTCATGTCTAGAATGCTTAGAACTAAACTTCCAGTCTTAGATAGAAGTTTGAAACCTAAAATTCCACAATATAAGTCATTGTCTAACAGAATCAAAACACAAAACCACAAGTCACAGATTTATTATAATCAACATTCAAAACCTTTGTCTTCACTTAATGTAGGTGATCAAATTTACTTCAAAAAACAGCCAGATAGTATTTGGATTCCCGGTACTATTTCAGGTCTTGATAATAACCCCAGGTCTTATATAATTTTGTCTCCAGAAGGAACATTCCGTCGTAATCGTCAACACATCTTGAAGCCAAACATGAGCACAAGTCCTCAATCATCAAATGTCTCTTCTCAGTGCTCACATAGGTCAGAATACAGCAGTTATAGTGGTCCTGTTGTTCCCCAAGAATCGCCTCAGCATAGTACAATTGTTACTGCTAGTCCAGTCCAACAGTCTTCGTCATCTCCTCAGTCGAAAGTTCAGTCTCCTCGTTCGCCTAGTCCGGTCATGAAACCTGAAACAGAAACAAAAACATTAGATACACCAACACATTCAAATATTAAATACTCGTCATTTGGTAGACCTATTAAGAAGCCAAGAAAGTATTGTTAATGTCTAGATATAAGTTTAGACCTAATAATTACACAAAATTTATATAATTTGCATCTACCTGTAAATTAATGATATTATTAATGATATTGAATTGTGTTTATAAGTTCCAAATGTCAAACTGAAATGACATTAGTCGTCATTCAAATGTCACTGTCAGATGTCATGTTCGTTTCGTTCGGAAAGGAAAAAAGCATTGTACTTACCTTAGTTTGTTTCATAATATGTTGTTAAATTAACGTTCCTTTTCACGAAATAAGAAACATAAAATATTTTTAAGAAATTGTACTTACGTTCCGTTTCATAATTTGATAAACTCAAGTTTAGAGTTTTGTGTCATGTAATTAATAATTATTGTCAAAAGGGAAGATGTTACGTAGTACATGTCTCGACACTACTGTCGAAGCGCAACACTAACCCTAACTTATCAACTGTCACTCGTACTTCCGCTCTCGTCCTTGAATACACACGTCGTATCACAGAGCTCCTGGTTTTATTAAAAAGACAATCCTGATGCCACCTGTCCTGCAGTACCTAGCAACAACAACCTTGACATGCTGTCCTGTCTTCACAACTTTAACAGTTCGAAACTTATGTTTTAATATTGACTTGATGAGTAAACACGATTCATCTAAGTTTTGCTATCAGCTTTGATGCATAGCTAGTATTCAAAGTAATATATTTGAAAAACTAATTAAGTTAGAGGAATAAAACCAAAGCGAGGCTTTAGGGTACGTTACAGTATATCATATATAAAGGGTGTATCTGACATCGACGCACAAACGAGTACCATGGATCCAGTACACGATTCTGAACCCCCCAATGGTGGAATTTTCGTCGGCTTTTTCATGATTTAAAAAAATATATATATGCAGTTTTTTTCACTTTAGACCGTTCATAATTGCTATACTTTTATAATCCTATAAGATTTTGAAGTAAAATTTTATTAATTCGCTAATTACACAAAAAAGCGCAATGAAAACAAAACTCGAAAAACTGTCTTATCACCTGATTTAATAGAGTTCACATCAGGGATCACCGTCATACCTACAAACCCGCACGGCGGCACGCTTGCAACGTTCAAAGGCCGAGCCGACACATTTTTTTAAACACTATTATTTCCGCTCATTAACGACATAAAAGACTATCATAATTTTATTAGTGGCATAGGGTGTAGCCTTTTCGCGAAGTTTGCGTTACGATGTCAGATACATCCTGTATATATTTTTATTTTTAGAATAAGTTTTTGTATAAATATATAAATAAGTCATAATTATTTTTATTATGTTCTCTGAAACTGACATTTAACGGAAAATTTTCCATTTTATCCTTACTCCGCGGCCGTGACGATAGGCCGCGGAGTGATATGCAACACAGACGAAACAGTTTGAGACGGTGTAATGAAATTTGCACTTTAAAATTTAAAAAAATATATATATGATAGACTCTGCAATGTAACCTAAAGCCTCGCTTTGGTTTTATTCCTCTAACTCAGCTTAATTAGTCATTGAGATATATCACCTACTTTGAGTACGGCTATTTTTTCTCATATCTCAAAGTCAAAGCAAAACCCGATCGCAGAATCGTGTTTACTCATTAAGTCGATATTAAAACATAAGTTTCTAACCAGGTTTCCATTTGGGTGCCGACTCTTCATAGTTATCCTGCTAAACCCTTTATAATCAACAATGGATGTGGAACTCTGTAAAAAAGTGCCGAATTTGCTGGCTCTTAAAATACAAAAGTGCATCGTACGCTATTCTAAACGCAGCAACCCTATCCTGATCACGTCATTCGGTTATTCAATTAAGGACACTTTGGAAGCACTTTTTCAAGAAAGAAAGGTGCAGTATTGAGTTATTATTGAATTTACACCCACACACGTTTCATTGAGTGCTTCAATTGACTCCCTTACATTATTTCCGGTAACTTCCGGAGATTATTTTTTACTTTATAGGTTATATTTTTTGCGAGTATTTCGGGGTTAGTTCGAAGGGATACGAATGAAAACGGTCCATTAGGGATTAGGTGTTTTGGCTTTAAGTAGTTAGGATACGGATGAATTTTTTGATGTCCCTTCCTATTTAAGATAAGTCTTTATTTGCCATAAATACGGTGTAATATTATAGACTTGTGCATTTTATTTTTTTTTAACTTTTTAAATTATGTAAATATTATTAATAGTCAAAAAAAAAAAAAAAAAAAAAAAAAAAAAAAAAAAAAAAAAAAAAAAAAAAAAAAAAAAAAAAAAAAAAAACATAATAATAATAAACACGTTTGATAGATAAATAAAAAAAAAGCTTGCTCACACGAATATCCATTAAATTCAACCATCGCGCCAATGATCAGTATTTAAAGATCTTTTCCTAATCCACATTAAACCGGTATTATAAAGGTTGAATGTGGATTAGGAAAAGATCTTTACATTCTTAGACATAAAAAAATTCATCCGTATCGCTGCCAACAGGACATGTGCCCAAAAGGCTAAGAGCCATTGCCACATTATATGGCGATGCTGATTCTTTAGCAGAAAAAAATAGCCCAGCCCTCTGGTCACGTGAAGAAGTTACACAAAGGCGTTTTTAAGTCAACGATGATTTGATGACCAAGTGACATCCAAACGTCAAAAATGTAATGTTAATCAGCTAATTTGTACTAAGTTTTAAGCATTAAGCATTAAGAATACTGAGATATAATGAGTAACAACCTTTAAAACTTTCACAATTATAATTTCTGTTAGTTTAAACTTTATACTTTTGAGTATAAAGTTTAAAATATAAGAAAGACTGTTTACTATACTACACTATTCTAACTAGACACCCGTATCTTCCTCAAACATTTAAAAATGTAATATAACCCCATTACTATTATTATAGTAAATGCAGCCACAAATGGACCAGTAAGTAACCCAACGTTGTTTGTCTTCAGGACTCCCTCGGAAAATCTATTTTCTAGAAAATGGGTGAAAATTTTCAAGCGCTGGGTGTGCTTTGAATTCACAATCGTCTGGAGTTTGTTTATTAGCGAAGTTGCTGGACCTGGGAGTTTTTTAAGTTCCACATTTCAGGGATTGTTGAATACGTTTTTTTGCGGGAATTTGAAGGGATTTATGTTTCATACGTTTTTTTGTGAGAGGATTTGATGGAATTTACGTTGAATACGCTTTTTTTTAGGGGGATTTGATGGAATTATGTTTTTACATTAGGACATGTCAAAAATATGTAACAGGTAATGCTTATCGTGCAGCACATGCTTTATGAAGGTAAACTTCGTTTGGAAACAGGTAAGGTTGTGTCACCTATCAACCTGCACTGGATCCGCGTGGTAGATTATGACCTACACCTAAAGTATACTCTTTGTATTTTATATATTATTACTAAGGTTAAAGTTCTCATTAAAATATAACTTTTAAGATCATCTTCAGAACGGTCTTAGGGATCAAAAAAAATGAAATCTCAAAGGGCCACAAGATTTGTACATAGAATTTGTCTTCAAGAGTTAATTTCTAATGCATTCCATCGTCAGTTTAAAACTATGAGCCCTTGAGAGCGGAACATCGAGCAAACGTAGGTATCTAACCAAATCCTAAGAGACAAGAACTTATAACTTTCCTTAGTTAAGGTTCAACTTGAAACCGTAGCTAAGTGGCTATCTGGAGTTTAATAAAAGTACATTAGAGGCGTGAAATCAACGTCTGGTCCAACCAATTTGTGTTAGATTGGTAGGTTATTGCGTTAAATACTGGGCAGCGCCTGTGTTTGATACAGGAAGTCAATCATATGATTAACTGTTTTGTAGCTAGCCTTTGATTCTCTGGACCAAATGGTGTGCTATATAGGACGCTATAGTTGTAGCACTTTAGCATAGCAATATCGGTTAAAGGCCTTTCCTTAATATATCTCCGAAAGAACCCAAATAATAAACCTTGTAAGGTGTTTCGTTATTGAAACATTTTGAAGATCACGATATACAACACGTAATGGAAATGATGTACATACCTACATATATAAAAGGCACGACTTCTTTGAATGATTTCATAGAAATTGAAAGAGTTTTTAAAGGTTAAGGTAAGGTTAAACCTGGTGGCCTCTCAAGTATGAGTGCGCCGGTTCGATTCCAGGCCAGGCAAGTACCAATGCAATTTTTCTAAAGTTATATGTACTTTCTAAGTATGTATATCTTGGACACCAATGACTGAAGGTGAAGGAAAACATCTTGAGGAAATCTGGACTTTAAGTCTGAAACGCCAACCCGCATTGAGCAAGCGTGATGACTACGCTCAATCCTTCTCTGTATGAGAGGAGACCTGTGCCCAGCAGTGGGACGATGAAAGGGTTGATGATGAAAGAGTTTTTTAATAAAGATACTTACTATACTTTTGATACCGCCTGCGGTAGGGCCCTACGACACTAGGCGCGCAGAATTAATGAAGATTTATCGTGTTATTGTTAAAACATACGTAGTTAGGTGACATGTTTCTTATAATTTGAATTTAAGAAACAGGAAACCAAAAATGTGTTATTAGAGTATTCTATTTAGAGTTCAAATCCTTCCAATATCGATCGATGTCATTCAAACAAGCCGTGCCCTTGGTAATGATGTATTGATACTGCTTCCCTCCATAGAGAGAATATTTGATACGGGTCAGAAGTCCGAATATTTGACCACCAGTCTTAACAAGGGGTATCATATTACCCAGTAACTGGGTTGTGGAGGTCAGATAGGCAGTTCATCATCATCATCAACCTTTTTATCGTCCCACTGCTGGGCACAGGTCTCATCTCATACAGAGAAGGATTGAGCGTAATCACCACGCTTGCTCAATGCGGGTTGGCGATTTCAGACTTAAAGTCCAGGTTTCCTCAAGATGTTTTCCTTCACATTCAGTCACTGGTGTCCAATATATACTTAGAAAGTACATATAACTTTAAAGTACAAAAACTGAGCGAATAGGAAGGAAGACGGCAGTTGAGCGAGGTGATGCAATGTTAAACCCAACAACACGACAAACGATGCTGCGCCAAAGGGGGATTGATCTGAAGACCCTCCACGACCAAACTTCCAACACAACAACATTAGGCGCATCGTACCCGGCACACATCGCAATAAAACTGCTCAGACCCGTCTTCCGGCTTCACCAGACATCATACCGGAACTCAACAACTCGCAACTCGCTTGGCGGCAAGGCTTTGTCTGGTGGGTGGTAACTTCTGCCGGCGGCCGATGTTATGGCCTACCACCGAGAAACTCCGTAACTTTAATACGCTATATCTCAGTAGTACTAATGATGACTAAATTTTTTTTTTTTTCATACCTTGGATACATCCCTATTGTTGAGAATAAATACACGCAACTAAAGTGCTTGCTTGGGTTCAAACCTACGACCTACCTACCTTTAATGTTATTTCAATCAGTCCTATTTATTAATGTTACAGATCTTTTGCTTGAAACAATAATTTATGGTTCAAATAATTATTAAGTGTGGAAGGGGCTGACGACTGTGACACAGTTCATACTAGTATAGTCGTCAACGTTATCTCTTATAAATAAGGAATATATAACTACCATGATTTTGTATATAGAATAAGAGAAATTTGTAATTCTTGGAGTGTTCAATAAACTATTATTATTATTATTCCCTTTATTTCTTTATACATACATATTATTCTACATTTTTAAATATTTATATAAAAACATACAAAAACATTTAAAAATATAAAAAATAGTGTTCCACCGATGGCGGGAGCGGGGTCCAAGCTACCGGTGGTTAGGGCTCCAGAGACAGGAACCTCCTCACGATGCGGGCCGTATCGAGGAGTACTGCCTTTTGAATCAGGCCTTTGATCCAACTGCCTAACGAGAGCCTCAATAGATGTTGGTCGAGGCTCTTGGCTATCAAACCATTAGCCGATACGACAATCGGTACAATGACAGCCGAGTTCACATTCCACATGTCAACAACCTCGTGCGCCAAGTCGAGATATTTAATATGTTTCTCTTTCTCAGCTTTCACGAGATTCCCGTCATGTGGAATGGTAACATCGACAATCATTGCGAGGCGCGCTAATCGATCTATCACTACTATATCAGGCTTATTTGCAACAATAGTCCTGTCAGTAATGATAGACCGATCCCAGTATAACGTGACATGGCCATTTTCAAGAACTGGGTCGGGCACATACTTATAATACGGTACCTCAGAATCCACAAGTTTATATTTCAAAGCAAGTTGCTGGTGGATAATCCTAGCTACTTGGTTATGCCTGTGCAAATACTCGCCATTAGCCAAACGAGAACAACCAGAGATAATATGTCTGATGGACTCACCCGGATGGTGACATGCCCGACACACGTCAATCGTCCCGTCCTTCATAATATATCTCCGGTAGTTATTCGTTAAGATAACTTCGTCCATAATTGCACAGACGAAACCTTCAGTTTCCCCGAAAAGGTCACTGAATCGTAGCCAGGATACAGAGGCTAAGAAGTCTACATCGGGCTCATGAAGAGCCCGATAAAATCGCCCGTGAAGTTCCTTGCTTTGCCATATCATCTTGCGGTCATCAGTAGTAAGTATTATAGGCTTGTGCCAGTTCTCTTTCGCCATGGATAGCGGGGTAAGCCCCTTGTCTACCGTGACCACATCATGATGCATACCCACTACGGTTTTTTAAAAAAATGTTCTCTGAGACTGCATACTTCTCGGTTGTGGAGGATCTTCGCATTTAAAAAGCCTCGACCCCCGCACTTCCGCGGAATATACAGTCTCATCACCGATGATCGTGGATGATGCATCCTGTATGCTGTCAGCAGTGTACGGACCCTTTTATCCAGGGCGTCTAGTTCGGTCTGAGTCCATTTAAGTATGCCGAAAGAGTACATCAAAACTGGCATGACCCACCCGTTGAAGGCGCGCACCTTATTTCCGCCCGAAAGAAGACTTTTTAATACCTTCTTCAGGCGACCAAAGAAGCGCTCCTTCAACGATTGCTTCATGTCAGCATCGTTGATACCTAACGCTTCCGACATACCCAAATATTTATAGCTCTCGAATGAGGAGAGGGATCTAAGGTGTATGGAATCTGGGAGTGTAATTCCCTCAGATTCCATAATCTCCCCCCGCTTTACATGCATGACTGCACATTTGTCCACACCAAATTCCATTCTGATGCCACTACTAAAAGTTTCAGTTACATTCAGTAGCTTCATCAGATGCAATTCATTGGGGGCAAAGAGTTTCAAATCATCCATGTAGAGAAGGTGAGATATCACCTGACCGCCTCTCCTCAATCGATAACCCAGACCTGAATCCTCCAGCAGTGTGCTTAGAGGATTCAGAGCTAAGCAGAACCATAGTGGACTCAGACTGTCGCCCTGGAATATTCCCCGCTTAATCCATACAGGTTCATCATTCCCCTGGATCTGTCGACTCCCTGGATAGCGAAGGACTGTCTTCCATTGCCCCATACACGACTTAAGGAAAGTGCGTAGAGTTGCATTTATCTTGTACAACTCCAGCACCCTCAAAAGCCATGTATGTGGCACCGAATCGTAGGCCTTCTTATAATCTATCCAGCAGGTTGAGAGATCCTTGCGGGATTGACGAACCTGTTGGCTAATGGCCATGTCTATGAGGAGTAGCTCCTTAGTACCACGGGACCCGCTCCTACATCCATTTTGAGAGACAGACATGATGGAGTTGCTGTCAAGATGTTTGTTTATTTTAGCTTTCAAAATGGATGTAAGAACTTTATAGACCGTTGGTAAACAAGTGATCGGTCTATAATTTTTGGGTTCCGCGGTGCTACCTGATTTATGGAGCAGGTGGGTAATTCCAGTTGTTAAGAACAGGGGTAGCGAACCAGAATCTAAGGATGACTGGAATTGAGATGCCAAACAAGTGTGTGAACTACTTAGCCATTTTAACCAAAAGTTATGCAGCCCGTCCGGTCCCGGTGATTTCCAGTTCGGTAACGAACGGACTGCTGTGGCTACGTCTGATGATGTTATGAAAATACTATCCATTTCTGGCAAGTTTTCACACCCTTGTTTGATATCCTGTATCCAGTCACCCTCAGTGTGACAAACGGATACCGACCATATACCGCGCCAGAATGCACTTGTGGTGGCATCATCTGGGCGGTACACGTCAGCCTCGTTTTGTTCTGGTCGCTCCCAAGTTCTGTATACCCACCTCTCATCGCTCTGGAACATGCGATTCGCGTATATCGATCCACTCGCCGCTTATACCGCCGAATACGGCTCGCCCATGCACAAACTTTCTGCTTCAGGAAGTCGATGCGCTCTGTGACATTATTTATGTATTCTCGAGGGCTGATACCAGTCCCCGAGAATGCCTGTCTCACAAAGCGCATCACTCGTGGTCTAGTATTGCCCTCCCTGAAGCAGTATAGTTTGCCAATGAGTACCCTGGTCCCATCGATACGACACTCGATTCTGCGTTGCCAGGCTGGTACGGCTGGTTTTGGTCGAGTAGCTTCGTCATAATTTGGAAACTTGACTTTGGCTAATCGACATGCCGCTACAGCCGCGCAATACAGGATCGAGTGTGTATCAATGAGATCCTCGCTGCTCTCGAAGAAATTCTTGAGCTGCGAGTCCAAAGCACACACCAGCGCCCTATTTTTTTTGTGCATAGGTAGCCGTGGTAACCGGGGTCTAAGGTTGGTCGGAGTGGATCTATAGTCGCGGAACGCATCCTCCAGTGCGCTCCTCAGTCGATCGTTATACTGGCTACTTACTGTTTCAACCCTATCGTCCTCTTCTTCGACACGATTGGACCGCGGCGGAACAGCATCAATAATTGACGCTTGTGCCGCGGTCTGGGTCAGAGTCGGGGCGATTTGGTTGCTCAGTACCTCTGAGCGCAGCCTATCAAGTGCGATATCGTCCAACCTGTGATTGCGTTGGATGACACGCACCTGATCCGACAGTCGTTGGGCCGAGACGTTGACAGTTGGTTCCAGTGCCTGAAACAAAGACAGCATCCTTTCACGGTACGCAGTGAGGTTAGTTCCCCCCTCTGTAGCCCCGTAATATGCGCGCATGACGTTCTCATTCATTGTCTGAGTCCATCTCATGCGCTGCACACAACCACCGGCAGCGGGGACCCGGCTCGGGGCCGAATGGCCCCTAAGTCCCAAGCTCTTCGGTGGCCGGCCTCTCCCCTGCCGACGTACAGGTGTTGGCGACGTCGGCGGAGAGAAATACTCGTCGCTCGAGCTCGACGCAACTGCCGCGGCCAGTGTCGTCACAGCGTTCACAGTGAGGCTGGAGACCGGCGGCGGCGAGGCGGAGCTGGGCGACGAGTCCGGGGGTGGTGAGCGTGCACGTCGAGCGGCAGATCTTGTCAACATTTCATACTTATTTTACTGTTTTATATTACTGTATTGTACATAATTATATATTTTCCGAGGTGACATGACAGATGTCACCTCCAGTGATTCGGTAATTTTATCATTGTAGACATGTTTAAAAACACTTTTTATATAAATTTTAAACTGCTTTAAGTTTGGGTTTCGGTTTTTGTTGAATATTTCACAGAATCGTAATGAAAAACTGATATAAAATATTATTTCTTAAATTGATAAAAAAAATATGATGTTGACGTTTGCGGTGTTGCCATTATTATTATTATTATTACCTAGCTAGACCAAGCTGATATCACCCTTTAACTATAGGTACTCTCAAAACTGAAACGCATAACTATACCGACAATTCAATACAAATATTAAAAAGCGAAATCATTACGATCCCTAGAGAACAATTTAGCAGTGATCCAGCCACTAATGCTATACCCATTCCGAATGCTCAATACTGATGTTATCACCGACATAAAAGGTGTTTTATCGCATCTGGTTATAAAAATACGCCATTATGTTATGCTTTATGCTACCATAAAGTTTATAATAAACGAGTGATAGTAAAAAGTGCAGTAAAACCTTCATATCACATGCTGGTAAGGTACCTATGATTTTATCCATGACTACCGGCCGCCAGCGACTTCGTTCGCGTGTAATTAGTTATACTCCGCTCCTATTGGTCGCAGCGTGATGTTATATAGCCTAAAGCCTTCCTGGATTAATGGGCTACCCAATGCAAAAAGGATTTTTCAAATCGGACCAGTAGTTCCTGAGATTAGCGCGTTCAAACAAACAAACAAATTCTTCAGCTTTATATATTAGTATAGATAATATTTCTCCTGCGATTGTGGATTAAGCGTTAGGTAATTATTTTTGTGGTATCATAATTAATTGGCTTTGGATCGTTGGATTTGAGCTGTTTATGAATTTAAATTTGTGTGCGTTAATTAAATTCTTTCATTTGGTAACACTTTACTGGATATATTTTGCGATAAATATCTGAAAATGTTTATGAATATTGTGGCGGCAACGTGCCTGCCACGAAAGATTTTAAAACAAGATTCAAGTGGACTGAGCAACAATATATTAGAAACTATAAGTAAATATGCGATAGAATGATGCCTTCGGAGTATATCTCTCTGATTAGGGTGCTAAAGCGGCAAATCACTTACCTCCAACCTTCACCTGCGGAGTTCGTAGACCACTAGATCAGATCACGAGAAGATACAATGCACTGGCAGACCCCCTAACTTTATTAATTTTGAGTTTGAAGGCCTATATCCCCCCGGCGATTACTTTAAATGCTTAAAACTAATTACATTTTTGTGACCGTTAAAAGATCGTGGCCCTGACTCGCTAGATTGCCAGTTCGACAGGGAGTGCAGTCTTCACGCCGTGTGGCGGTCAGCGGGAGCACGCACACTTCTATGGTCGCGTTCCGCTTACTTTAAATTGTCGGCAGCGTTCACCGCTGATAAACTAAAAATCAGAGGAGATATTCAATAATTATTTTCTTATGTTATCGTTAATTATGAGAGGATAATTGAATCACCATCTTGATTTAAAGAAGTTTTATTATCCAGTACGTTAACAAAGAAAAAATTATTTTATTCGAATCAAATCTATACTAATATATAAAGCTGAAGAGTTTGTTTGTTTGAACGCGCTAATCTCAGGAACCCCTGGTACAATTTGAAAAATTCTTTTTGTGTTGTATAGCCCATTAATCCAGGAAGGCTTTAGGCTACATAACATCACGCTGCGACTAATAGGAGCGGAGCATAACTAAATCACGCGAATGAAGTCGCTGGCGGCCGCTAGTAAATAATAATACGATTTTGGCAGTCAAATGTCAAAAGTATTCTTAACTCTCTAACTGACACTCCATTTAACCTCGCCAAATCCGCGTCAATTCATGCATAAAAAATCAAAGTTCACAACCATAATATTTATATAAAATATGTGAAAAAAAAAAACAAGGAAATAAAATATTTCAAAACACCTTTTCATAGACCCATTGGAAAAGTAAATGTATGTAAAAGGTTTACATGTCCCGGCTGAGTTGAGATGAAAAATTCATAGTTGAATAATCTTCAGTTCGCCCAGACCTGTACCGATTCAAACTCTCTTAGGATTATACGCTGCTTCACAGATTTTTATATCTCAGCCAACAGTAATTTAATGTTAGATTCTATTGTTGGTGATTTTCAAATTTTAGGTACCTTTTTGCGTTTTTATGTGAGAGCGATTTAAAGAATTGGTAACAGAGCACGCGTCGTCTTGCTGGTCTGAGTCAGTTATTGTTTTTTTTTTTTTTTTGTTTTAGAAGGTAAATTTCGTTTTAGAAATTTGTTAAATTTGTTGCCAGGGCCGCGGGTTCTTTGAAAGAGATACCGTGGCCCCCTGGCGCAAAGGTAAATGAAGAAACACGGGTAGGTTTTAGTCAGTAAAAGTCACGCCCTTCCGCTCCGCCCAGAGCAGGAAAGGTCGTTAGTTGATTCCCATTCAAAAACAAAAGGTTTGTTATTTATAAACGCCGCATAAATATTTTTTCGACGTCCATTTGGTAATTTGCTTAATACATAACCATAAGTCATATCTCAATAGTACTCATTCCTGCCAAGTTGTGTTACAATGACCATTTCCACACGGGTAAACCGTACTTCAATGAAACTTTTTAATTTTTTTTTTATGGCTATGGCATCATAACTTCAAGATATGATTATGCCAAAAAGCGCGTGTATATGCGTCACGACTTAACATCGCATGTTATTAGGCTGTATGGATGAATGGCCTTTGCCTTTCATTTGTGGGATTGTAACAACATTGCGCGCGCCGCGCTATTTTCGCGCCATTGTTATCTTTTATCTGGATTTTTGGTGGGAAAGTCAAGCTGAGTGTCACGCTCATTTTTCATTGGACTTTTAAAATTATTTATAGTGTTGTTTACTAAATAAAAGTGCATGATTTATGTAGTAAAAAGTGCATTCAGTAAATAATTTATAAAGAACAGTGAAATATCGCAGCATAGTGGCCACATCATGACTTTGTCTCAAACCTCCATCGTAAGACAGGTCACGCGGCCGTCTTTTTCGACATGAACAATTCATTACGTGACATTGGCTAAATGCACAAATCGTGCGAAGCCACAAAAAAAAGAAAAAAACTTTTATCTGCATTTATATATAAAATCGTTTAGGTCGTAGAAAAAGTTTTGTATGCCATTGTCACAAACAGCTATTGTAATACTCGTGCTCATCTATTATGCCACTCAGCTTCGCTTCGTGGCACAAACTATCACTCATATTACAATAGCTATCATTGCTTACTATTTTCTATGTCATAAACTAGTGTACTCGACCAGGATCCCAGATAGTAAGCAGTAATGCAGCCGTTGATGGTAAAGCAAACTAATTTATTAAAAGCCAATTCACTCTGGCCTTGAAGACACTTAAATTGTAATCAGAAGAGAAGAACGCCGCAGGTAAATTGTTCCAATCCTTCGATATACGTAATATAAAAACGAGGCGAAACGCTTCCTCCCCGGATCCTGGCGGTGTCAACAATGTAAGGGTGGATATTCGATAGGTATACTTTTAAGTAGCAAAGTAATATGTGGTCAAATGTAATTATGTACATTTTTCATCGTAATTTGAACTTTCAAAGCTTAATTTTTAAATGGTTTATTATGCAAGTACTTAATCTCGCGGGCAATAATAATGGGCTAGACTTTTGACAATACAATATTATGTTATTTACTAACACGTACGGCATAGAAGCTGCTTAAGAATCCCTTACTTCAAGATGCATTTTGCATTATAAAATATTTGCAACGCTAGCAAAAAAATACCACGAAGAGAAATAAAATCCAAAATTAACTTGTATAAATAGATTAAGTCCTGTTACCTATATACAGTACTAGTAAAAAGAGGAAAAGTAATAGGAATTATTGTATTTTTTTACCATGTAAAATAATAGATTCCCTTCCCTTCTAATACCTAGTGCGAATACGGTACCTCCAATTAGAGCGTGCCCCACTTACTGGACTACTCTAAGTGTTCGTTCACCTGACTTAATGAATGCAATCAGAATGGCCATCTACTACGATCCTACAATATAAAATATAGAAGACTATTACATACTATCCACGCGAAAAGAAGAAGATCAATGATTTAAAGTTGCTGCTTATGTCTTTTTCTTTTTTTTCTTTTTGATATGGCATCTCGTAGTTGACCTTGAGAGGCCGTGACTACTTAACCGGACTCTCCTGTGGATGCCTTAAAAGAATTTAACGCACCCAGCCAGGGCTACTAAAAACTAAGCGACTACGCGCTCAGGGCACCCCCTGTGGGATACGAACCTCGGCTTAGGGCGTCGCTTTAGAGAACAGCAAGGGATGGCTGGATCGAATATTTGTTTACATTCGGTTTGATAACCGCGGCATTTCCTAGTACTAGCTCTGAGAAGAAACATCCGAAACAAACTCAGAGGTCATGGTTGGGAAGTTATGTTTACTGGCTCAGCTGCGGCGCGGGCTGGCCTTCATCGGACGAGGGACGGGGGAGGGGGCTACTACGTTGAACGCGTCGCGATGGACCTCGGCGGCGAGGTCGGTAGGTCGGTCTTTTTTTGTGTAATGTACTAGTGGCCCTATTGGCCTCTTGGAGGAGGGTTCTGGGGTCATCAGGGTCTGTGAGTTTCACCCACTGCTTATATACCTCCGGTTCCCACTCCTGGGATACAGGTCTTGGTGAGAGGAAGTGGGCCGTAGTCTACTACCCCAGTGCGGGTTGGTAGATGAAATGTCTTCGAAGTTTTGCCTCTAGGACTTACATGGTTTCCTCACGATGTTTTCCTTCACCATTTTGAGAGCAGTGGTCATGAAATAATTTACACAAAGTAAATCGCCTGACAGAATTCGAACGTACGACCTTCAAGTTGTAAGTCGTGGCCGATACCACTAGGCCACTGCTGCTACATGCTTTACTGTGGAATGTACAATACATGTATACTATGTGAGTGTCATATCTTCCCCGCGGTTTTCTATGGGTCATCTACCAGCCTGGTGACTCCATAAAAACGTATTATTATGTACGTGTTACGAATATTATGGGACACATACGAATAAAATCACATTCTACTGAATAGCTACAATTTTTATACGTTTAATATAACTCGTGACATGTATGCATTAAAAATATGTCTGCAATAAAAGCGGCAGCTAAGAAGTTATTAAAATGCATATCCTATTCCAAGGTACACGGCCACGTCTCCCGTATAAATCTAAGCAGCTCTAATTCTTTGTAGAGTCACAAAGAATTCACCGCCAGTTCTAAAGAAAGATTTGTAACCGCAAAAATTAGGCGCGTGGTGAACATTTTATGCGAAAAATTTTAGTGCTTTCTTCTTTTAGCGGTGAAAGGGTTAATGTTTGCTTTTTGAATGTTGAAAAGTTTAATAAAGTGTTTGGAACTTTTTTAGGGTTTCTTGGGTTGGAACAGTGGGTAAGTAAGTACATAAAATGTTGCAAACATTCTTTTGAAATATCTTGTACTTATACATCTCCTAAGCAAATCGAACATACTCCAGTTTTATACGTAAATTGCATTCATGTAAAGATTTGATCAAGCTACATTCACTCACGTATTATTCCCGTGTTAAATTATGGAAAATGTATCTACACAACTCGTACATTCATTGCTGAAGCTTATTCGAAATTGACGAGACGGGGATTCAATTTTGTCTACAAGAGTACCTCTTGTATGCAACTCTTCATTCTGTAGGTACTTCAAGACATGAATCAATTTGTAATAGTGCACATGCATTATAGTTAATAATAATAATAAAAGGAAATAATTAAATGTTTGCACAGGCATAACCAAGTAGCTAGGATCATCCACCAGCAACTTGCTTTGAAATATAAACTTGTAGATTCTGAGGTCGGTACCCGACCCAGTTCTTGAAAATGACCATGTCACGTTATACTGGGATCGCTCTATGATTACTGACAGGTCTATTGTTGCCAATAAGCCTGATATAGTGGTGATAGATCGAATAGCGCGCCTCGCAATGATTGTCGATGTTACCATTCTACATGACGGGAATCTCGTGAAAGCTGAGAAAGAGAAACAAATTAAATATCTCGACTTTTCGCACGAGATTGTTGACATGTGGAATGTGAACTCGGCAGTCATTGTACCGATTGTCGTATCGGCCAATGGTTTGATATCCAAAGAGCCTCGACCAACATCTATTGAGGCTCTCGTTAGGTAGTTGGATCAAGGGTCAGATTCAAAAGGCAGTACTCCTCGATACGGCCCGCATAGTGAGGAGGTTCCTATCTCTGGAGCCCTAACCACCGGTAGCTTGGACCCCGCTCCCGCCATCGGTGGAACACTATTTTTTATTTTTTTAAATGTTTTTATATATATATTTAAAAATGTAAAACAATATGTATGTATAGAAAAATAAAGGGAATAATAATAAATTCGTTACTTTTCTCTCACAATGATTTTGTAGTATTTAACAATTTTGATCATAAATTCACCTTGTGAGAGCTGGTACGCAAAGCAGGTCACCACTATACAACATATATACTTCCATGGGTACCTATTTATTGCACATTTTATGCAAACCTGGGTACACAGAGCCTTTACAATCAATTTAGCAGAACTTAAAACCCTATCCAGCTCGGATTTGTTTTACCATATCGTAGCGATCATTGTAAATTTAAATCGGAGATTATGTACGAAACCTCTGCTATTTGCATGTATTCTACTGATCCTTGGTTTAACTATTGATTAATTAAACTTTATGGCATTGCGTTCTGTTGGAGGTGCCCCACCTTCCACCATGGAATAATGAATAAGTATGGCGACCGGCTTATCGAGCCGGATTTTCGGTTTTGCCTAATCCTAAGAGCTGGTTAAAGCCAATTAAAAACAGATTGTGGTGGTCTTGCTGTGTATGAATTATGTCTGGACACCCCTGTGTTGAAAATTTAGTCGATTATTAGCGGCTGTTTCATGCATTTTGACTGCGTAGGCGTTACATATTTCTATGGAACATAATTCTTCATTTTCTTTTTTGATGACTTTAGATACTTTTATGATATAAACTTTAGATTATATTTGTCAGAGGACGAAATATTTGTAGACTGAAATATATATATATATATATGAACCTACAAATAGTTGGTCCTTTAAGTCTTATTTTTCACTGACCTAAATTTTAGGATCTTCCACAGCGTTGCCCATACAAATTTCAAAATAAAACTAACTTTACTAAATTGCCCTATGTTCCCGTTAACATTTTTATTTACCAATAATTTCATCGACAATCAATGATATTATGGAAATAGTAAACAAAAGAATTAATTTATACAAGCACCCAATAGGTACCCCATACTCATTTTGATAAGATTACAGATTATTATTATGATTACTACAGACATTTATTGAAAAAAAAATCATTCATTATAGTCAATATTATTTCTGGCACTATTCTATCTGCTTATGGATTGCCGAAAAACTGCTCCGGGCTACAAACATTTTCACCAGACAGGTACAAGTAATTGAGTTTCGCTGATGGAAAAACCCTCGGTCAAAAGTGCCGCCCCCTTGCAGGGAAGACCTAATTTCGTTATCACCTGTTAGTAACTATGTATACATCCATATTCCTAAATTTTGGACATATCCCTGCAACACGATCAACCTCTAATATTTTCACTTCTAGAATACAGGAGATACTCGATACTCCCTTGTAGTTAGAGGAGTGGGCTGTAATCTGCCACTAGGACCCAGTGCGGGTAAGCAGAAGTCACATTTTTTTTTATTTTTACTAAAATTATAAACTAGCGCTTGACCGCTATCCCGCATGGTGGTAAGCAGTGATGCGATCGTTGATAGCAAAGCGCGCTAGTTTATTAAGAGTCTATTCACTCTAGCCTTGAAGACACTCAAATTGTAGTTTGACGGAAACACCGTCGCTGGTACATTGTTCCAGTCCCTCGATGTACGCGGTATAAAAGTGGAAGCGAAACGCTTCGTCTGGATCGCAGTGGTGGCATCAATGTAAGGGTGGAAACTCGCCGTACGACGGGTCGTCCGTACGTAGATGAGGGCATTAAATCATGCAATTCCCTCGCACGCTCACCAGAATGCATTCTATATCACATGATTTCGAAGTTTTGTCTCTAAGAAACGCCGGCTCACGGTGTTTCATTTCACCGTTGTGAGAACAGTGGTGATGCACTAATTTACACAAAGTAATGCGCCTGACGGGGTTCGAACCTACGACTTACAAGTTGCAAGTTGCAGCCGATACCACTAGGCCACCGTTGCTCTCAAAACGGTCACATACCTGGTTTTAAGATTACTTTTTCTGAATTGCAAGTCTAATAAATTGTATGGCAAGGAGTTTTATTTTTGTAATTCTAATGTGTAAGTAAAGAATTAATCTGCACAGCCTTTTCTGAATCTTGGAGCCGGCTTCCAGTCTAAACGGATGGAGCTAAATACCATTATTAAGTGGGTACCGTCAAGGTGTAAACATGTTAAGTACCGTAATTTGTTGTTTGCCAGTTACATGTAGACTAATTCTCAAATTTAAAAAGTGACCACATACACCATATTTCAAAATATGACATTTTATTCGAGGAAAGCTAAGATGAGTGTTACGTGCATTATTCATTGGACTTTTAAAATTGTTTATAGTGCCGTTTACTAAATAAAAGCCTGTGATTTATGTAGTGAAAAGTGCATTAAGTAAATAATTCGTAAAGAACAATGAAATAGCACATCATGACTTCGCCTCAAAGCTCCCTCGTAGACGGTTCATGCGGCCGTCTTTTTCAACTGTCATGGGCCGCCATTATTGTGAAATAAAATTTTCAAAGATTTCCTATAATTTGTTACACCTGTTATTGGCAAAATTGTGGTATCTATTCCACAGAGGCCATTGATCAAGAGTTGAAGTTGAAGTTGACATTTTATTCAGCGCTATTTTATTCCTGGCCTTCTCTAACTGTAGTACCACAAGCAGTAATAGTATCAGATTGTAGTAGTCAAATACTTGATACCACAATTTAACGAAAACCTGTTATTAAACGTTATTTAATCTCATTAAATTGCCAAATTTGCGCAGCCGCGTGGCGAACCGGTGATAAAGTAATTATCGCCTTCCGTTCGCCAATTAAGGCTGTATGCATCAATCATAATGCCTATCAGACCGTCTAATTACTGTCTCAAATGATAGTGTTATGGTGTTTTTGTCTAGTAATTTAGGATTATGTCTAAAACATTGTGAGGAAACCAGCATATCACAAAACCAAAAATTCGCAGACCTATGGCATATACCGGCCCGCACAATACAGGGCTCGTGTGGTCTGAATCCCAATAGTGGAAACAGGCTGTTTTTTTTTAATGTTTATTGTTATATAATGAAATGTTGAGAAATATATGAAATTCTAAGGTTACTCCTAAAAATGTAAGGAGTCGTAGCTGAGAAAGTCATGAAAAACCAAATCGAATTAAAAAAATCACAACACTGTTTTGCTAAAGAACGGAATTCTTGAACACATTTATATACAAAATACAAAACAGAGTCAGATTATCGCACACTGATTTCTGTCTTCCAAATTTGAAGAAAGAAAATAAGTTAATTTGCGCTTAGTATAACACAAACCAAAACCGTTCTAGCATATCCCACTAATATAGTATATTGATAATATAATTTCAAAAACGGAGCCAAGTAGCTATTTTCAAGAAGTTACCGTCAAACATCTTAGTGTCCGCAATAAACGCTCACAACGTCCGCCCGGTGCGGTGGCCGAGCGATAAATGATCCCCGCGGTGCAACGAGACACGGAACGATCAAATATTAACAAACTACCCTACCTTACGGCGATTCAAATGTACTCGTTTATTGCTACTATTGCGAGATTCAACTGAATTATTGTGTACTATACTGAAATAGCTTCTCAGATTCAATTTTAGGTGCAATAAAGGATGGTTGTTAGAATTGTGTTTTACCACAATTTTGGGATAGTTTTCTTTACAGAAGCACGTTTGATCGATGGTTTTATGGGTGGTATGTACATTTTAAATATGTACAAATTGTAGCAATTGCAAAATTGTTAATATGGTTGAATAAAATAGCTACATTTAATTCCGCAATAAAATGTTTTTATGAGTATTGAATGTAAAGTATCTTTAAAAAACACAAATTCTACAACAACTCCTCTTGAAATAAGCCAATATCGATTTTCTTATAGTCCTATAAAAAATAGTTTGGTCCTTCGAGCCGAGTTTGACTAAAACGAGGTTTCAACGAGGACCAACTTTCTATTTTAAAGTCCATCTAAATCTTAGTAGTCTTCAAAGTTTTGATGGGAACTGACTTCCTGAAAGTTGGAAGTAATGTTTGCTATAATGTTGGCTATAAAAGTTGGAACATACCATGTATTGTCGCCAAGTTTTTAGAAGCCAATATCGCGTTTCAAAATGCGGTTAACACCGTAAACAAGTATTGTTTCAACAAAAATATACAGAAAAATTCCATACTAGAATGCTGGTAACCAAATAACAAACGAGAAAGGGTTTTCACACAACACAATAAAGTTATGCTACACTATCTATGAAAGTACAACACACACATTTTTCCCAGATCGTTTAGATCTCAAAACTAGATTTTAGAAGTTAAGAGCTGTTATGTGAAAGTCAGGCTAGTCGCAAAAGGGTTTCTTAGAAAAAAAAAATACTTGGAGGGTATTTAAACAACAGTCTCGGGAACGGAACTTTTTATACAGCAGCGTCTCCAAAACGATTTTATTTTTATTTTACGCGTACACCGAGACCAAGTTCCGCAAACTTTTAAAGTTGGCAAACTTCTTTGTGATTAAGTTACAAAAAGAAATGGATCTATTTCCTAAGTTGAAACTTGCCAGCGGAATTCCTTTATTTTTGGTTATTCGACGATTTTAAAAGAGCAGTTTGTGACGATACGGTTTTCGTTAACTTTGTTCAGTCGGTAATAGAATTTAATTTATGGTTCGCTTTCGGACTCCTTCGTGACACTGTGTACCTGCTGATGTCGTAACAATTTGTAAAATAAATTGCTCTTTCTGTTTTTTTGTTTTAACTGTGTATTTTGTTCGGGAAATGGGTCGTTCGGGGGTTTCTTCTTTTTACTTTTCGCTTTTCGTAAGTATATTTATGGCAGGTCTTAGCTGGACCGTGCCAACAGCTCGGATTATGCACATCGGGCGGCGCATGTGCGGGATTAAGTTTCCGAGAGCCGATCTTATGCAACCGGCTACAATCATAAAAGCGTGTGGATTTTCTATACAATTTACTAGACTATGGCTTCTCTGACTCCAGACTTTCGTATCTTCGTTTTGCCTAAATTAGTGGTACAAAATTACAGTCATATTTTAAACTACATACTTATGCATGGTTTTTTAAGCAACTCTAACAAAACTACACACCGAAACTTTAGAAAATTAAATTCAAACCGAACAAACTGGAAATGAATTACATCTGTAGATGTTTCAGCAGCTAAATGCAGCTCAGCTGAGTACCGTAGGGAAATGTAGCGCGATTCGTAGTCGTCAGTGCACACATAACGTATGTAATTAGACGTAACAAAGAGTGTTACGTTCGCTTCGCTCACCTCGATCACCCCGCGTGCCCTGCTCCGCTCCGCTCGAGTGTCGGAGTACGCTAAATGGAATTTACTTTTTGAATTTATAAAGTTGGTATTTCGAGTTGGAAATATACGTATTCTGTTTTACTGGGTACGTAATAGAAACGTCGCATTTATTTAGAATTGTGTTTTTTGGTACCAGGTCTGCTATTTTGTCTTGTTTATTTATTTTCTTTTGCTGAAATACCAGGTGGCTAATTCCCGTAATTAAAATGAAATGAAATGAAATCGTTTATTAAGCAAGTAGGATCACCGATCACTTTTACACGTCATGTTTTTTTTTTTACTAGACGAAGCCGGCATTTCCTAAATGACTACCTCTGAGAAGAAATAGCCGAAACAAACTCAGGGATCATCGTCTTTTTTTAAGTCCAGACATTAAAAATGAGAATGTTTACAATAATTTACCTTATAATTACGTATATTGCTTAATAACAATGCTTAACAGAGCGAGCAGCTCAGTCCCAAGCTTTTTTGTCTTCTAAATATTCTGTGATTTTATAATACCCCTTTTAGCAAAGTTTGGCCTTTATATAGTTTTTATATCGTTTAATGGATAAGTTTCGAATGTCCGAAAAAAGGTAGTGAATACAAAATGTAGTCGCAGTCTCATCGTCAAAAGAAATATGAAATAATATGATGAGCTTGACTTAATATTTAAAGTTCGACAGATTGTGAGAGAGATCAGAAAGCCAATTCTTGTAATTTAAACGTTCCAATTTTAATCATAGTCTCATATCCGCGGAAAAAAGATCTTGCCAAAATGAAGAAATATTCAAAGCTTTGTTGACAGATTGAAACTGAGATCGCGTAAGTCACCAACATAGCTCTACGAGTTGCTAAAATTAAGTGGCAATGGGCGGGGCACATTGCTCGTAGCTTCGATGGCTGATAGTGCAGAAAGGTTCTGAAGTGGCGGTCACCTACCGGAAGATGCAGCGCAGGGACGCCCGCAACATGGTGGACCGATGGCCGGGTGTAGATCGCGGGAAGCTGATGCAAGCAGCGTAAGACCGGTCTTATGCCTCCAAAGGATGGACAAAGGCCTCCCCAAGGCTTTCCACAAAGACCGGTTATTGTGGAAACTCTTGGGAGAGGCCTTTGTCCAGAAGTGGACCTCTATAGGCTTAAAACTGCTAGAATTGCGCCTCAGCTCTAAACAATTTCGTGTCTAACAGCAGTAATAAATTGGAAAACATTAAAAAATTCTGAATTTTGCTCACCGAAGCGTACCTATTAAGGGGACGCTTGTCCCAGTTTCACCCTCGATAAGGGGTTAATTTGATAGGAAGTTTGTAAATTGAAACGCCAGCTATCTGATTGATATAACGACAGCCTGACACAAGAAAAAGTTATCTAATAGATTTTAGATAGTAATAAAGCTAAAGAAATGAAATCTAAGAAGAATTTGAAACACCGAGCGCAGCCACGATACAGGAGTAATTCGTAGTGTGGGGAAACGATATTTTTTTAATCAAGTCTTTATACTTTGTATATTAATTACTAAGTATATTATAATAACTAATACTAGACTGCTAAGGAATGTGGCCTTAGCAGTCTAGTGGTTCAACCCCAGTCCAGCATTTCAGAACTATCGTTGTGATCGTGTTGTCCTAACCGCAATTATCTATCGTCGTCTTTTATTATTCCTTGCTTATATATTTAGTAAGTATGTATTAATGTATCTATAATTTTGGATTTGTATATATCTCAGCATCTATTTTAGTGTATAGTAAATAAATAAAAATATTTGAACCAACGAAAGTCCCATTTTATGTCCAGAAAAATTTGAAAATTCTAAGGTAGCCTGGAAGAGATTGCATTAGCGATATGGCCGCCTATTGTATATTTTCTTGTATTTATTTTATTTTTTATGTTATATATTTTTGTGGTGTACAATAAAGTATACAAAAAAAGCGACTCTGTCCATGTGCCGCCATCACAAAATAACATCACAAGCGTTTGCCCCTCTACTACGTGAATCAAATGAGCAACCTCTATTAAAATTATACCGACGATCTCCGATATATATACTGAATTTTTCCATTAAGATTTTCTCAATATCTTTTTTTCTGGATGGAAATCATCAAATGACCTGTTCCGCTAAAGTCTAGATTGGTGCATGATTAATAAAACTTCTCTTCTAAAATATACTAAAGTCTACCACCAACAAAATATTAACCTACCCAGTTCTACAACAACTGACACTACCCAACTTTACCCAAACCTATATGAAAGCCCAACTAGAATCTACGCAACTGACACTATAACCAGGCTAAGTTCAGAATCCGAAATTATATTAGAAGCACTATTAACGATACCTCCCTACTGAAGTTGGTAAGTTATTTTTGGATAAAAAATAAATACACTTTTCTATGATGCCAGTTAAACATATGCTTGTAACTTCCACAAAATACGAGTAATATAATTTACAACTGTACGAAATTTCATTAAATTCTTGAGACAACGTTGATTGAGAAATGACATCAACTTTCCAAAAATATTTAAACTGGACTGAACCGAACACTGGACATTGTATGAAATTATGTGCCAGAATATTTAATTCAAAGTTATTCGTATGCGGCGAAACAGTCAGCTCGTTCGAAAACTGTATGGAGTGAACTTTCGCATCTATTCAGTGTTCCACTGCAAAGTTTATGAAATCAGTTTAGTTTCCGTTACACCTGTGCCATGGCAGAATAGTATACGGAAGGTCGACTCCACACAACAATAGAAACCGCACGCACACTAGGTCACGCTTCGCATTGACCGTGAGTCCGTGAATGCACAGGGAGAAAAACACACGTATGTGCCGGGTGCGATGCATCAAAAGGTCGTGGAAAGTCTCCAGATCAATCTCCCTCTGGGACAGCATCGTTTGTAGTGTTGTTGGGTTAAACATTGCATCACCTCGCTCAACTGCCGTCTTCCTTTTTATTCAGTCAGATTTTTTCTTTTTTTTTGTGAATAGGCTCTTAATAAACTAGCGCGCTTTACTACTGCGACTGTCAAGCACTAGTTTATAATTTAAAAAAGGAGAAACAAATCCCTTCTCGAAATAAATAAATAAGTAATCTAAGTTTCTTATATATCCGATTGTTATTACTTTTATAAACAGACCTCTTACACGAAAACTTTGTTAAATATAATTAAAAAAAAAAACAACAATTATTGCACTTATATTACAGGTTAGTCTAGACGTGCTGTCCTTTTTTGTATAGGAAGTCCTCTGATGATCTCTACCGCTCTGGGCGGAGGGATTTCAGACTGACTAAAACCCACCTGTGATCCTCCACTTGCTTGTGCGCCAGGGGATCCGGGACCTCTTTCGAACAACCCTCGGCCCTGGTAAGCATCGGTCTTTATGGACCCTATCACTATAGCCTGATATCTCTTTGAGGCTCAAATGAAACACTACGCACCGTCGACCCGGGCCTAGATGCGTTGTTCTCGAGTGAAGTACATGTATACAATTTAAGTAATTTTACTTAAATTACAATATTACAGTAATTTTAACGTCATTTATTTGAGATCATTTTACGTGTCTATGTATGCATACGCCTGATGTCAATCGTTATATAAAGCCGGCCCTTCTGAAAGTACTACTTTGTGGTACAGTTCAGGTTAAATCCGTTTGAATGCTCCTGTGTTAATTCTTGAATGCAGGTTAAATGAGATTATGTTGAACTCCGGGTTAAGTGTTAACTTTACAGTATTTGTCGTGTTTTGTTGCCATAAACTTGAGATAAAACTTAGTAATTAAAATGTTGTTTACAATATTTGATAGTTGCCAAAATATGGGATGAGTAAAGAAACAAATCAGGAATGAGGAGATCCGCAGAAGAACGAGAGTAACCAACATAGCCTGAAGAATTGCAACACTAAAGTGGCAGTGGGCTGGACACATTGCCTGTTGGACCGATGCCGGATAGGGCCGACGGGATCTCGAGTGGCGACCACATACCGGAAGACGATCGATGACCTGGTGAACCGCTGGATGCGGGAGGCGCAGGACCGGTCGTCGTGGAGATCCTTGGGAGAAGCCTATGTCCAGCAGTGGACGTCTTTCGGCTGAAATGACAATGATGATGAAAGAAACGGTGGATTGAATGTGTGAATGATGACATGGTTAGAAAGGAGGTGACTGCCCCAATAACATCTAATGCAGAAGTATGGTAGAAAAAGACTTGTTTGACTTGACATGTTACGCCGACCGACGACCCCTAAATAAATTGGGAATGGGGCAGGCGTCCGGCTCTGGTCCAGGCCATGTTTCGGAACGAGAGTGCCTGGGGGGCCGTCACCTCCTTCTGCGAAGCAGTGATGCTGGCAAAGAAGGAGGCGGTGCGCGTGAAGGAGCGGGAATCCCAGCGATCAGTGGGCAGCTCGCCGCCCGGTAAAGTCAAGGCCCAAGTCGAATGCGCGTTGTGTTTCACGCGACGAGTCAAAGAGGTGTCAGCACATCGTGACGGGGTTCACGAAGACCGATGCCTCTTGGATCAGGGTTGGGGGTTGGTTAAAAAAAGAAATCGTAGCCGTGACTCACAGGCAAGTTTCTTCACTTGCCACACGGGTGGGTTTTAGTCAGTAAAAAATCTGACAAGCCCTTCCGCTCCGCCCAGAACGGGAGAGGTCATTTGATGATTTTCCATCCAGAACAAAAGAAAAAAAGGCGCAGGCGAATCATGATGTTGCCATGTTATAAAAGTCATTGGCTTTTTCCAGCTATATTGGTCAGCTTACGGTCAACTGGATGTAGCAGAATATGGGAATTTTAACATGGAAGACAAGAACACATCAAGCTACTACAATCTGTCAGGTTTCTTTATTAGATTTTCAACTTTATCTCTAAAGCTTAAAGGCTCAAGGTTGATTGGGAATATTTGACAGATTCGGGTAGCTTGACCTGCTGTGGTCCGTACACCACAGAGACACATAATTTAAAAAAATACATTAAACACTACAAAATACACAATGGGGGGCCTTATCACTAATAATTGTATTATTAATGCTTGGAAGAGATTCCAAGCAACCTTAGAGTCCATTCAGTGATTTCTGGACATAAAATGGTACCGTCGTTGGCGCAAATACTATTTATTTATTTATTATACACTAAAATAGAAGCACAGAATACATACATTTGGAAAATTTAACGCTTGTTCCCAGTGTGTCAAGCCTTTATCGTCGCACTGCTAGGCACAGGTCTCCTCTCATACAGAGAAGGATTGAGTGTAATCACCACGCCTGCTCAATGCGGGTTGGCGATTTTAAACTTTAAACTTCAGGTTTCCTCCAGATGTTTTCCTTCACCTAGTAATCAATCATTGGTATCCAAGATATACTTAGAAATTACAAATAACTTAGAAAAGTTACATTGGTACTTGCCTGACCTGGAGTCGAACCCGCACACCCATACTTGAGAGGCCACCACCACTACGTCATCACGTCATAGTACTATACAATAATGTTATGTTTAAAAGGTGTTATGCCTAAATAACTGCTAAACACTATTTTGTGATACTAAGGTTCTTTTTATATGTTTTTATAACTAGTCCAAAACACGTTGAGTTAAGAACCAAGTTTAAACTTAACAAACTAACATAGAATATGTACGTTTGCATACAAATTTATATACATATCTAATTTTAGTTTGTAAGGTAGAGTAAACCGTATCCATAATTCAACTGATACCTATATCAGTCGAATTATGGATACCGTTTGCTCAAATTCATACATGAAAGAGGCTCCCAACATGCAAAGCAACAAAGAGGGTACCCTCCAACACACCTACATATATTTATGTATTTACAGAGATATATGGTATTACGTATTATGGTATTAATGGGACAAACAGTCCAACTAGGTAGGTCCAACTTCGATAAAGGGGTGTCTCGTCGAATCCAGCTCGGCTGGGCAGCGTTCGGGAAGCTAGGATACATCTACTCGTCGTCCAAGATATGTGGTATCTTCTCAAGACTAAAGTCTTTGACTAGTGTGAGTTGCCAGTGATCACTTACGGAACTGAAACGTGGTCGCTTACAGTGGGCCTCATACGAAGGCTCAGAGTCACACAAAGGGCGACGGAAAGAGCTATCCATGCTCGGAGTTTCTCTGCAAGATCGAATCAGAAATGAGGAGATCCGCAGAAGAACCAAAGTCATCGACCGTCTTCGAGTCGCTAAACTTAAGTGGTAGTGGGCAGGGCACATTGCTCGTAGAACCGATGGCCGATTTGGCATTAAAGTTCTGGAGTGGCGGCCACCTACCGGAAGACGCAGCGTAGGGAGGCCCCCAACAAGGTGGGCGGATGACCTGGTGAAGGTCGCGGGAAGCCGATGGATGCGGGCAGCACAAGACCGGTCATCGTGGAAAGCCTTGGGGGAGGCCTTTGTCCAGCAGTGGACATATATAGACTGAATACGACGACGAGACGACGATGGTATTCATTCGGCCGGAACATTAGCGCGAAATATGTTCATGACAGTTGTTGTAGCTCCACGGATGTGTAATGTACTGGCTAACTTGATTTAGAACATAGTTTAGTTCTGGCATACGTTGAGTTAGTTTTGGTTGTCAAATGTGGTTTCAAATAATGCTGCTTATGATGATATTATGACTTTTTTATTTTTTTATTTATTTAGTCTTTTCGCAAGTACAAATATTCCCAATTAAACTTGAGCCTTAATGGTTTAGGAATAAAGTTGAAAATCTATTAAAGAAATCTGACAGATTATAGTAACCTGATGTGCTGTCGTTTGTACAAAGGCGTACTTAATGCCTTAGACATTCTCTACTAGTCATATACGTGAAGAGATTAGATGGCAGGTGTTTCGGTTAATAATAAAAAAGTCTTGATCTAGCTATAGAAGTTAGATATTATGTTATATACACATTATACACTTATAAGTAACAACAACCCTGAAAGTGACGTGTTTGGTTTTCTCTGAAAGAAAGTATATAAAAGAGTCCATTGTTCCGTGTTAGTTTTTATGTTATACTTTTTTATCTATGTTAATGTATGTAATTGGTGTTGTACCGTTTTAATTAACCCATATGTTTGTTAGTTTAGCCAAAGCCTACACAGGCGTAGAGTAGCCAGCCTTTCGGTGTTCTATAGGATACATTTTGGGGAATGTGCGAGGGAATTGCACGATTTAATTCCCCCATCTCCGTTCCACCATCGGACGACCCGTCGTACGGCGAGTTTCCACCCTTATGTTGTTAACACCTCTACGATCCGGACGAAGCGTTTCGCCTCCTCCTTTATACCGCGTACAACGAGGGACTAGAACAATCTGCCGGCGGCGGTGTTTCCGTCGGACTACAATTTGAGTGTCTTCAAGGCTAGAGTGAATAGGCTCTTAATAAACTAGTGCGCTTTACCATCAACGATTGCGTCACTGCTTACCATCAGGCGGGATTGCGGTCAAGCGCTGGTTTATAAATTAATAAAAAAAAAAAAATAGTTTGTTTTATATGTTTTAGTGGTGGTAAAATCGGCTGCCGGCAGAAGTTACCACTCACCAAAGTCTTGTCGCCAAGCGATTCGTCGTGTTCCGGCATGATGTCTGGTGAAGCCTTACGGAGGCCGGGTCTGAGCAGTTGTGTTGCGATGTGTGCCGGGTACGATGCGCTAAATGTTGTTGTGTCGGAAGATTGGTGGGTTGGAAGGTTCTCCAAATCAATCTCCCTCTGGCGAGGCATCGTTGATCGTGTTTTTGGGTTACCTTACTCAACTGCCGTCTTCCTTACTATTCACAGTTTTTTTTTGAGTTTGAATAAACTTGCGCGCTTTGCCAACAACAATAGGGTATTTGACTAAAAAAAACTAATTAGTTCATCAGTAAGATTTCCAAAAAATACTAGACACATATTTTTTCTTTTTTCATATAAACAAAAAATGAAGACGACACAGTGCGTTGAAAACTCGTGTGACCTCACTGCACGCTACACTTTTCAGCGACCAGTGACTTCACCAGCGACCAGATCCACCAGATATATTTCAAAAGGAATTACATTTCCTTTTAAAATACAATATGTAATGAAACCCCTGTCCGCTCCGTGAAGGTATTGTTAGGTATCGTTAACTGATTCTAATAATGCCTACAAAGACGAGCTAAACTTAAAAAAAATCCCCTAAAAAAATTAATATTATTTCGAAAAAACTTAATGCATGAGTGGTAGGGAACACGTTAGGCATGCGTGCGCGGGTGAAGGGGGGCAGGGTACGTGGCACGTGGTCGCATCGCTATTCGCTCCGTCACAAATGGTGTTGTCACTTTTTTTTAAATTACCAAATTTTGGGGAAGTTGCAATTAATTCGCGGAAAAAAAGAATATTTCAAAATTCATTAGTATTGTCACTATAATGATTACGTAAAATTTCATATTTTATTTGGTCATGTAACAACCTAACATTTATTATCCTTTTGGGTCGGACAGCGTTTTCTTTACATATTGTATATAAATCAAAGATAATATTAACGCAACATTAATCTAAATATTATTATCCAAAAAAGGAATATGCTTACAAAACAATCTCGCAGTACTAACACGATGAATAACTTAGAATGTATTAAAATACAAAATGTCTGCCGTAAGTTCGAGAGAGTATTCAGCGTGTTTCGAAATCGAGTTAACTCTCCTCTTAAAGTAGGAAAACATCTTTCATATTTTCAATACGTTTGTGTAGTCAGTCTTTGACATAATCTATGTGAAGTGTGTCTGAAAATATGGGTCAATAAAGACTTAAAACGATAACATGCGTCAAAAGTGCAAGGAATCTGCAAAAAGTGCTTAAAAGGTGTTGAATTTTTTTTTCTCGGTGGTAGGCCATAACATCGGCCGCCGGCAGAATTTACCACCCACCAGACAAAGTCTTGCCACCAAGCGATTTGTCGTGTTCCGGCATGATGTCTGGTGAAGCCGTACGGAGGACGGGTCTGAGCAGTTGTGTTGCGATGTGAGCCGGGTACGATGCGCCAAATGTTGTTGTGTTGGGAGTTTGGTCGTGGAGGGTCTTCCGATCAATCTCCCTTTGGCGCAGCATCGTTGGTCGTGTTGTCGGGTTTAACATTGCATCACCTCGCTCAACTGCCATCTTCCTTACTCTTAATAGACTGGCGCGCTTTACCATCAACGATCGCATCACTGCTTACCATCAGGCGGGATTGCGGTCAAGTGCTAGTTTATAATTATTAAAAAAAAAAAACTGTTGTTAAGTACAGCAGTAACATATAGTGGCTGTACGGTTAGCGCAGTGGTTAAGCTATTGACTGCTGCACTGCGTGTCGCGGGTTCGATTCCCGCACCGGAAAAATATTTGTATGACCTACAAATAGTTGTTAAGGGGCTGTATGTTTGTGTGTTTGTAAACGCACCACGATACAGAAGAAATTTCAAGTGTAGGACAAAGTCCATTGATTAAGAGTCGAGGTTGAATCTCACCTTGAAAACGAAGAAGAAGAAAACTATTTTGACAGGACTCAACTAACATTTATCTTCTGTCCTTTTCTTAATAAAATAAAAAGAAGATGAACTGCACTTAAATTTAGTTTGATGTGTACATAAGGCAATCGGCGCCAATATCTGTTAATACTTTTAGAGGATAACTTTTCTATAAATATAAGTAGACTAAGGCGGCGTCCTAATTGGGAGTGATCGTACGATGGCGCGATGCGTTTTTCATCTCACGATCAAAGTGGTCGTGCGATGACCTAATAGGTGTCCTAATAGATCGCGCGATGTCCATCGTGTGAAGCGTCCCGTGCCCCTCAGGCGTTGACGCATCGCTTAGGTAACCAATTAGGACACTCTAGAGATCTGTTGCTTTGATTACATGATCGCACGATCAAACACATCGTACGATCGTTATTACGTATTTCATGTGCTCGCACGAGTAGTTGCGAGGTTTAAATAGGACACTCTGATGAAATCTGCATGTTTTAAACTGATCGTACGACGAGAACGCATCGTGTCTTCGTGCGATCTCCGCCAATTAGGACAACACCTCACTATCAAAACCCCAAATAAAACTATTTCAATACTCTAATTGATAATTTTAAAGGGTGACTATGACGCTACGGGTGCAGCATGATTAGCAGCTTGTGTCGCTGTGGCTATCGGCGTCATCTTGGGAGTAGAATTGACATGTGTGAAAACACAGAAACAGTCTCCTACATAGATCGTTTAAGCTTCTTGAGTGAACACAACATCTTGCATTATTAGAACAATCTGTCAATTAAACAGCTAAGAGAACATATTCAAAGAGACCGTTTGATAATGATAAGGGGTCATTATGACGGTATTGTGACGCGACGGGTGCTGTTAGCAGCGTGTGTCGCCGTCCGTCGCACGGCCGCCATCTTTTCATGATTGATGCTCCGTGACACGCCGGCCAAGCAGGGTTGCCAACAAAGCAATTTAATTTTTGGAACGAAGTTTCTTATCGCGCGTTGCGAAAGGAGGCTAGACAGAAAAACCAAAGACGAGAACAACCGAAACAAAGACCAAAAGTTGTAACGACACTTTTTGCTATAGCTGCAAGCCGTGCGGCGTGCGCGTGTTTCTCTGTCTGACTCTCTCTCTTGCTCATAGAAATCAAGCCAATAATTTTCGTTTCGTCTTTCAATTAAGAAATTAATAATTTTAATTTTATTTAATTTTTAATGATAATTTTCTTTTTTTATTAAGAAACTAGCTTTAGGTTATATCGCGCTTTTTACCCCATTTTTTAGGAATCACTTTATAGTACCCCATTGTTTTCATGCGACACAAATAAAGGTATTTGTGTTCTGTAATCAATCAATTCAGCACATCGCTGTCCACTGCTAGTTATAGGCCTCCGCTGCACCTCTCTGGCTTCCGTCTTATGCACCCAGTCTCTCCCAGCCACTTCCCAAAGGTTGTTAATCCATCTAGCTGACGGGTGTACATTTAGCTGTGATTTCGCTTCAAATAGAACTCGTTTTTCTTGTGAATAACAAGCACAAAAAACAGGTTGAAAATGCTTGTATCTCCGAAGTGGCAACCCTAACCGACGGCGTTCAACAAAAGTAGCAACGGGCTTTTAATAAATTATTCCGCGGAACCCACTGCAGCTTTCAGGGCGAGTTTGAGCGAATTTAGCTCCGTAACCATTTATTATGGGACCCTTTCGAGATTCATCCGGTACAACTGATTTTTGACGAAAATACTAAAGTCGATTGCTTTGACGTTTGTCGAGAGTTGATTAAACGAATTTGTTGATCGTTCCATTCGAAAAGCTGATTGTTTCCGGTTTTTTTCGATAATATAAATTGGCATTTTTTTAAGTAACGGTTTGGTGGAAGATTTTTATAGGGTGTTTAAAATGATGAACATTCTTTTTAAGTCTTATAAGTTAGAGATTTTTTTTTGTGAGAGAAAACGATCGCGCTTCTTTTGATGAAAGCTGTTTCCCAGTTCATTCCAGTCGTCGTCAGTCGTCGTCGTCATCAACCTTTTATCGTCCCACTGCTGGGCACAGGTCTCCTCTCATTCCAGTATCTAATATGTTTCAGCTCATTAAGCTATTTATCTAACAGTATAACTATAATTTTATCAAATAATTTCATACATCACAACTTCTTCCCATGTGGATATGCAGAAACTACATAGGTACATAACGGCACCTGCTACGTTGTTATTGTTTATTACATTCTTATATAGATACATTATGTATGTAGTGCACTTTGAAAATAATAACAATAATTAGATAACTAACTATACTTCATCATCTCAGCTTTAATCCCAGTCGCATCCGTAGCTTATTCAACTTTGGAGTATAGGGTCCACTTTACCAGTCTAACTGCTGATTTTGGCTAAACTTCGATATTTTCCGTAAAGCGACTGCCGTCTGACCTCCACACCGAAGACAATATCGCAGCATTGCCATTAGACCAATTGTTAGACATTTGAGGGCTCCAACAACCCGTAACGACTGCCACTAGATGTTCGTATGTTAACCCCGGTTGCCATACGAACATCTAGTGGTCCCGACCAACGGCTTAACGCGCTTTCCGAGGCACGACCAGACCAATGCAAATATTCATATTCATGCATACAAATATTTGCATTGCGCGGGGATCGAACCCGCGCCTATTTGGGCAACGGCCGTGTTCGCTACCGCTACGCCACGGAGGCTGTCTCCAGCTTATATAATTAACTATACTTATATTATGCATTATTTGAAATAACGTAATTCAATAAAATCTATTGATTTGTTATTAAATTTCAACTCTATCTAAAGATCCTAGTTACTTGGCCACTTTGGTGAACGTACTTGAAAATTTTCGTCACACCTTCACCTTCAACATGATAATATTCAATACTAGTGGTAACAAACATCTATTCATTCATCTATCTATCAATACATACATCTTCACAAACTCGCATCTGTAAAAAGTAGGTACTAGCCACGCCTTGAGAATATTGGGATAAAAGTATCCTAAATAAACTAAAATAATAGTATAATAAAGTACTTTCTCCAACCCTTAAATACCTCCATTTCGACTGGTTCTGTACTTCTCGTGTCGAGCGAACATGGTGGACCGATGAGCTCGTGAAGACCGCGGGCTCATCGGTCCACCATGTGGGAAGTCTCAAAGCAAGTACGTCTTCGGGTACTTTGTCGCTACTTTATGTTTCCTGCTACTGGATGTTTCCTGGGTAAAATAAAAATTATTTCATTTAGTCTGTCATTCAGAATAGAGAAAAATATTGGATACGTATATTTTGTTTTATCAAATCAATACAAAATGACAAATATAAAAGGCATCAAAGATCAGGACTGGTGGCTGGTGACGACACTGCTCGCTAAAAAGTATAGCGTGCAGTGACGTCACACGAGTTTTCAACGCACTGTGTCGTCTTCATTTTTTGTTTATATGAAAAAAAGAAAAAAATACGTGTCTAGTATTTTTTGGAAATCTGACTGACGGACTAATAAGTTTTTTTAGTCCCTTTAGGACCCTATTACCCTATTGGTTATAAATCATGTGTGTGCCAAATCCGTTCAATAGTTTGTGCGTGTAAACATTCCCACAAACTTTCGCATCTATAAGATGAGTAGGATGAAAACTATTCCAGTCCCATCACAACCTTTTATTTCAAACCCCCATAAAATTCATTCGTCCTCAACTGCATTTCACTGTGCTGACCACATTTCTATAAAAAAAAGTGCTCCAATCGCCGACCGCCAATCAACTGGATGACGACCATCCATCCACCCATCTTATCCATCATGGCGACCGCCTCCAATTTTCAGCAGAACTTCTCTATTACAGAAATTAAAATGGCAGACAGATCATTTATCATCCTTCGATCGCTGGGCCTTGGGTAAAAGATTGATTAGTGATTTTAGGAAAGTGGATTTGCGGTTGAGGAGTTCTAAAGTTAAGTACAGTATTACCCCTTAGTTTAAATTAAGTGAATTTATTAAGTTCGGTAACAATATAAATAATGATGGCGTCTCTTTAGTGAGTTTTAATATCCGTATTTTTTGTATTATTTCTACTAACACGCCATTTGCTTAAAACTAAGGCTAAAGAAGGACTATTGCGAATTCATTGATTCATGTATTAGAAAAATGTGTCTATTAATTTAGTATTAATTAGCCTAAAGCTTTCCTGGATTAATGCGCTATCCAACGCAAAAAGAATTTTTCAAATTGGTCCCGTAGTTCCTGAGATTAGCGCGTTCAAACAAACTAACAAACTCTTCAGCTTTATATATTAGTATAGATGTAATATTTGACGTTGAAAAAGTGCTGATTCTCAGCCTTGTTTGAATAAATGACATTTGATTTGATTTTGATACCCAGTTCTAAATGACACAATTTAATATACTAAAATTATTGCAAGGGCCAACTTCATCAAACCGTAATTAAAGAACTTTGTCATTCTGAAGGACATTTTTGCACCTCCTTAAGCACAAAAGTGCTTAACAGAATATTTGGTGAAACTGGCCCTAAAACTGTTTAAAAGTAAAGGAGTTTATACAACATACGAGCCGGAACAAGCCATAATGACGTCCAAATGCGAAACAAGAACGATAATTTCGTGCAGGGGGCTGTAAAATTCTTCCTGTAACCACCATTGCCATATATTGTGGCCCCATGGGCGTAGTGCGGCAATTCTCAAGAAATACTGATAAGTGTCGCTTTATCTTGAAAGTTAAACGATTTAGACGTACTATGTGCAGTGGATAGAAAGGGTGAGAAGGTACATAATCTTACGTTCATGGAAGAGTATGCATTCCTCGTGTCTCTCAAGACAATGGTACAATTGATCCATAAATATTTCTAATAGGTTTTATTGAAAGAATTGTTTAATTCTTTAATTAAAAATATTTTCTTTTACGTCTCAACAGTATAGCACAACATAAATAAATAAAACTAAATATAATTGAAATAACTGTAGGTCATTGTAGATATCTGAAATCGCGAAAATATTTTCTGCTACAATTGTTACCTACATTTACATTCGCATAACTACAGAAAATGTAGCGAAGTGTTTTTTTTTTAAGTAGTAGCTCATCATTTTAAGCTGTTTATTATGGTTTTATTGACATAAAAATAAAATAAGACAAGACATACATTCTTTCTTTTTTTTTTCTTTTTAAGCACAGACAAACGCGAACAGTCACAAGGCAGTCGGTTGCAGCATTGCGGGAATTATTACAGGTAATGTCTACAAGAACAATCCAGCCTGTTGACGATCATTGCGAAGACGGTCTTGGATGTACTATTAGCCACTGGGTTCAGTTTATTACCGCGTAGAGTGCACCTTCTAATAATTCGTGCTATATCCCAGTGGCGGGCAGCTCATTCAGAAGATGTATGTCTGCGTAATGATGCTTGAAGTTAAGCAAGTGAACGAGCTAGTAGTTTTGACGCTAGCTCTTCGTACTTTGTGTGAGTTTGGTTCAAGTGTTGAGAGGAGCGATTGGTTTTAGAATAGCAGTGTAATCATAACTATCGATGCTATATATCAACCTATACAGTATGTTAAGAAAACCCTGTCCGACCCATAACGATAATAAAGGTTAGGTAAACACATGACCAAATACAATATAAAATTTTACGTAATCATCATAGTACCAATACAAATGAATTTTGAAATAATCTTTTTTTCCCGCAAATTAATTCCAACGTCCCCGAAATTTGGTAATTTTTAAAAAAGTGACAACACCGGTATTATTGTGAGCGAATAGCGATGCGACCACGTGATGCGTGCCCTGCCGCCCGCCGCCCGCGGAAGGGTGATAACGCACATTTATTAAGTTACCTCTTTTTTGCGAAATAATATTTATTATTTAGGGGATTTTTTTTTAAGTTTAGCCCGGTTTTGTATCCATTAGTATAATCAGTTATCGATACCTAACAACATCTTCACGGGTCGGACAGGGTTTTCTTATTCTTAACATACTGTATACCGTACATACCAATCTTAATAGACGAAGTAACCTAATCTCCTTAACACAAGTAATCCTAGTGTGGAGGCTAGTGCTATGCAAATATTGTAATGTATTTTTAGTACTACTTACTAAAGCAGTGGTGGCCCAGTGGCATGGAACAAGACTTACCTAGCTAGGTCATAGTTTCGATCCCAGTCAAGCGCTTTACTTTATATAAATTAATCCATTACCTACCATTGGTCTCAAAAAATGTGAATTTCGTAAGAAAATCGATATGTCCTTGAACTAAAAAAAGTCGAAGAAATATGACACTTACTAATCCGCACTGGGTCCGTGTGGTGGATTATGCCCCAATGCCTCGCACTGAGAGGAAGCCTGTATCCCAACAGTGGGCATATTATAGACTGTTTAGGACGATCATTAATACACTCAAAAGGCAAGACTGTTTTGGAATGACACAATTTCAGGAGCATTTAAGCGTTCACAGTTGGTGTTCTCTAGAAACCACATATTCTATATACTCGTAACATATTTTTAAATAAACACAATTATAATAAATAATAACACTTAACATTCTTGGCACTCTTTTTTTGTTCGAGTAAATGACACTCATTGTCGACTCTTGAGTCGTGGTCACAACACACACCAGCCTCTCAAGTATGAGTGCGCGGGTTCGATTCCAGGTCAGGCAAGTACCAATGTAACTTTTATAAAGTTATATGTACTTTCTAAGTATATCTTGGATACTAATGACTGGACTGGAAAACCTGGACTTTATAAGTCTGAAATCGCCAACCCGCATTGAGCAAGCGTGGTGATTACGCTCAATCCTTCTCTGTACGAGAGGAGACTTGTGCCCAGCAGTGGGATGATAAAAAGGTTGATGATGATGATGAAATAACACTATTAGAGTTAATTTGTGACTACGTAGTGGCAATACCTTTTGTGTTGGCTAGTTGTTACCATCGCGCATCGCCCCGCGTGTGTCTAGTCTTATTATCAAGGGGGTTTATTCCATGCCAAATTTTAAGGTATAATAATTTAAATAGGGCAAACAAAGTGCAGCCATCACAGACACATAAAAAGCCTATTAAGGAGGCTTTTGAAAAAGTATTGGAAAATAAACTGGGCGGACACGATGTGTTACGGGCTAATAATTATTAGAATACCTAACATTATATTTATTATTTTAACCAAGTCCCTAAAAATTTAGGCTGTTACCAATACTTTGGAATGTACAAACTTTTAAATATTATGAAATGCTTTGCCTTACCTTGCCGCGCCATAGTCTCCATTTCCGAATTGTTGGTTGTGTATTGATTTTGTTTGAAAAGTTCAGTTTATTATGGTGGTGCTGTTTCTATTGTTAGTAAAAATTATATTTTATATTTCAACAGACTGATAACAACTTGTAGATAATATCGCTGATATTTGTACTGACTAATTTTTAATCGACTTCAAAAAAAAGTAGGTTATCAATTCGACCCGTATGTATGTAAGCCAAATTTCTAGTGTATGTATGTACGTATGTTTTTATGTTTGTGTGCGCATATTTCCGGAACTACAAGTTCGATTTAAGTAATTCTTTTTTTGTTGTACTATGTTCTATGTTCTTTTTTTGTTGTGCTATTATTCAACTAAGGCAATACTATAAGTTTCATCAAAATCGGTTCAGGAGTTTTTGAGATAGGGATTTTTTTCGTATTCACGAGAACACGACTAAGACACCGAAAAGCATGAAATAAAAAACTTTTTACTGATTTCTAGAGCCGCTCTAGAAGTCGGTGTTTCGAGGTTTCTTTTGTCCACCGACTTCTAGAGCCATGACAGAAGTAAAATTATTTTTTTCCTTTTAAGTGCTTTTTTGAAGTTGTTTGCTATTTTTGGTAAAAAAAAAATATTATTCGTCGGATAACACGTTTTACAAAACTGTTAAAAAAAAGGCTAAGTCGGCAAGCTGAGTTCCATACAATAATTGCAAAAATCTGCGAGGTGCAATATTTTGGTACAGTTATAAATAAACCACTAGTTTCTCGTCTCCTGGTGTAACATTCTTCTCATAGTGTATTCCATTCAAACCGCTATCACTTATAACTTGATAACGCAGATCGATCTATTCATCTAGATTCCTTGGCTACCTAGGGATTTTTCAAAAAGAAGATTGCATTTTTTGTTGTGAAATATGACATAGCAATCTTCAAGTAAATTGTGAGAGAAGCTGGGAGAAATATGGAGCGCTGAGATTTGAGAGAGGTATGTGAACCGGAATGTCGATATGAGGTCTGAAGAATCTCGCAAGCGTCATGGAATTTGTAATACTCATATACAATAAGACCAAGGTTCATTTTTCTAATTTCGTTACTTGATCGTAAAAGGACACACACAGCTGTCCGCGCTGAAGCCACAGTGGACAGGACAGAATAAGACAGGTTCGAAACTGAAAAGGAAAGAAGGGTCAGCTTATTTTTTTATTCCAATTTACCTAGGTGTACGTCATCGGAAATTTCTGTATTGTTGTATCTTCTTCTTCAGCCTATGGATGTCCACTGCTGGACAAAGACTTCCCCCAAGGCTTTCCACGCTGACCGGTCTTGAGCTGCCCGCCTCGGTCCACCTTGTTGGGGGCCTCCCTACGCTGCGTCTTCCAGTACGTGGTCGCCACTCCAGAACCTTACTGCCCCATCGGCCATCGGTTCTACGAGCAGTGTGCCCTACCCACTGCCACTTAATTTTAGCGACTCGCAAAGCTATGTCGGTACTTTGGTTCTTCTGCGGATCTCCTCATTTCTGATTCGATCACGCAGAGAAACTCCGAGCATAGCTCTTTCCATTGAACTTTGTGTGACTCTGAGCCTTCGTATGAGGCCCATTGTGAGCGACCACGTTTCAGTTCCGTAAGTCATCACTGGCAACACACACTGGTCAGAGACATTAGTCTTGAGACACTGTGGTATCTTGATGTAAATTTTGCTTTATTAAGAAAAATTCTACTCCTAGATCAAATTCAAAGTAGCCTGTGTCGTTACCTAAGTCAAGAACCCTGTTCTGTGGGAATTGGGGATATTTTTTATTTTATTTATTTATCCATCCATTTCAGGCATCAAAGCCCATACAAACACAAATAATACAATATTAACATAAAATCCAGAAATACATATTCGATATAAAGTTAAACAAAAAAGTAAAAGCCAAAAAAAAAAGCCCATGTCAGTCAAATTTCATACAAATCCGTTACAGGCGTTTTAAGGTAATGGTGCCGATTCTGTTGTACACCCAACTAAACTAAACTATCACTAAAATTTCTAATTTTTAGTTTAGTGTATCTAAAAAGCTATTCTGCAAACAAGATTCTCTAATTTTAAAAAGCAATTTGACATCTCTAAAATTGAGTTTGACAATCGCTAAGTTGAATAAACCATAGACCAAGATTTCTTGGAAATATAAATAAAAAATGAATGAAAGTGAAGAAATGATCTGAACTGCAAAAAAAAAAACATGACTAAAATCAAATTATCTTGAACTGTTTATCAAAAATTATTTAAATGGTTTATAAGGATTATAAACACGCTATAAAACTATATTGTTGTTTATATTTAAGTAAATTAAAATCCAAAACCTATTACTATTTTTATTATCTGTGGCCAATGTAATCCTGCTAGGGTTGTAACCGAAAACGATTTAGAGCTTCGGCGGATCCATTTTTCGATTTTCAATAAGAAAAAAAGCCTTTAAGTTTTTCAAATCAACAAACTGCAGCATTTAAAGAAATGTTTCGGATAACATGATATTTGTATTATTTATTTCAGTGTTATAGAGCTAATATAAGAATTAAATAGTGATTTTCAAAAAGAAAATACCGGTTTTTCGTATACTCGTCGTCGAAGGAAAGCCCTATCCAGGACATCCGATGATCCGAGTCTGTTTGTTTTGTTTTGTCGATCCGCCATTTCATTTAGTATTTTAATTATTAAGTTTTCGTAGATATCATATAAATATTATTCATAAGATGCTGTCGTCATCAAGGAAACGAGCCACAAAAAGGCAGCAGGAACTGCTCGTAGAACGGCTTCATGCAAATCCATTAATGGCCCGAGGTAGGAAATACATACGATTATTTTATTGATAAATTCATAGCCATTACATAAACCGCAGAAAATTTGAGTGCATCAAAATTAATTACAGTTTTCATTGATGTTTGTTGTTACATTAATATACCTATTAGATATCAATTTAGGTCTAATACAAGCGTCTTTTTTTAGAAAATCAAGCTGATCCCGAGGTTATGTCTTTTTAGGCTAACCTCAGTAGCGAGCTGAATCAACTGGGCTGCAGCAGGACTGTAGAGCAGTGGCATCATGTAAGTGATTTTTATCTGATAAAACTTTAATTGGATTGCATAATTTTCATTGTGTTCTTAACTAATTTAATTTCAACAGATTTGGAATATATGGGTGGCAAAGGTGAAAACAAAGGCGAGAAAAATAAGAGACTCCATCAGGGCCACAGGTGGAGGACCGGCAGGGCCAGATCTCAGTGATATTGAGAATAAAATTCTTGACATCATTGGGTCTGCTGCTGTTGATGGTTTCGCCTCTTTGGAAATGGTAATTTATTTTAGTACTCATGGTATTTTTATGGATTAAAACATTACTAAGACTGTTATTATTGAGTACCAATAAACAAAACCATTAGTTATCTGTTTTGTTAGAGTAGTCAAGCTCATGACTGAAACTCAATTGCCGTTTTCTTTTTTATTTCAGGGAATACCTATCTCACCCTCACTACCCACGTCGCCTGCCCATCCAAGTATGTCGCCCTCTCTACAGCCGGTACTGGAAGAGCAGCCTGTGGAAACTGGTAGTGGGTCTCCTGCAGTTCCACTGCCGCATTCAAGAAGTCGGATTGAAATGAAATGAAATGAAATCGTTTATTAAGCAAGTAGGATCACCGATCACTTTTACACGTCATGTTTTTTTTTTTTTCTTTTTTTTTTTTTTTTTTAACCTAGATGAAGCCGGCATTTCCTAACTGACTACCTCTGAGAAGAAATAGCCGAAACAAACTCAGGGATCATCGTCTTTTTTAAAGTCCAGACATTAAAAATGAAAATGTTTACAATAATTTACGTTATAATTACGCATATTGCTTAATAACAATGCTTAACAGAGCGAGCAGCTCAGTCCCAAGCCTCTCTATCCTCTAAATAATCTGAGATTTTATAATACCCCTTTTTGCAAAGTTTGGCCTTTATATCGTTTAATGGGTAAGTTTCGAATGTCCATGGGAAGCTTGTTGTAAAAGTGTATACATTGACCCATGAACGAGTTGCCTACTCTGTGGAGACGAGTGTGATGTACAGCAAGATTGTGTTTGTTCCTGGTATTTATATTATGAACTTCGCTTATTTTCTTAAAATTAGATATATTTTTATGTACATACATAAGATTTTCAAATATATATTGCGAAGCTACAGTCAGAATGTTCACCTCTCTGAATTTTTCTCTAAGAGAATCTCTAGGACCAAGGTTGTAAATTAATTATATTACCCGGCGTCGAAGATTGCAGAGGACTCCCCGCCCCCCAGTGCACCACAATTTGGTACAAGCACTGAATGAGAATAGTAGGTTACTTAGGGAGAGTATTGTACAGGCAGCTGAAATTTTAGCAGCTGCCATTCGCTCTTCTGGCATCCCATTGCTGGTGCAAAATGCCCAAGAAGAAGATAATGGGAATGAAACCTAATGGTTTTCTTTCCATTACTTTGTCTTGGAGCTTACTTCAGCACTAAAACTACTATTCACATTAAGTGCTTGTTCCAAATCCTCAACAGCTCCCTATCGAGATTAGCACTAAAGCATAATTCTTGTATTTTTTATAATTTGTTTATTTTTAAGTTTTCTATATTTGTTGATTGTTATATTTTGTTGATTGTTTATATTTTGTTTAGGTTTAAGGATATTTGTAATTAAAAAAAAATAAAGTATTTTTTTTAAAAAAGGTGTTTAATTAAAGTGATTTATAATTAATGATTGCCGAATTTCCCTTGCTTCGTCAAGAAAATCTGTGCTAACTTCCTCCACAGTCGGACTCTCCTCACTTTCCTCAGTCACATCAATTTCTTCTTCATCTGTAAAAATACACTTACTTTACATTTCTTATTTTTCAAATGTAAATAAAACAAAGAGAGCAAACTAAGTATAGTTACCATCAAATGAATCCAAAAACATGTTGTACAAGGTGCAACATGCTAATATAATTTTAGCTGCCTTTTCTGGCTGGTAGTGCAAACAGCGATGCCTATGCAGACATCTAAATTTATTTTTCAGGTGCCCATTACACATTTCCACCACATTTCTTGCTCTTGTATGGCACTCATTGTAAGCAGCCTCTGCTTCAGTTGCCGGGCCCATAATAGGAGTCATGAGCCATGGCTGTAGCGGGTATCCTTTATCTCCTATAATAAATAAAACTTTATAATGTACTTAGCTGGTAGACATACCCAGTAAGTAAAAAAGTTTACTTGTGGTGACCTACCTAAAAGCCACTGGGATCTTTCCCCATGCACAAAGTCATTTCTCAGGACTCTGTTTATTTTAGATGCCCTCCAAATTGCAGCATCATGGGTGGAGCCAGGGAAATTTGGATTGAGGCCAATAATCTTGCCCCTCGCACTGCATATCTAAAAAGTTTTTTAGTTTTTATTAAGGTTTCAAGAGAGTCTTAACAAAAAATTATTTATACTCACAAGTTGGCAGTTGATGCTATAATAACCCTTTCTATTATAAAATAGGTTGCCAGGCGCAGTAGGGTGACTGAGTGGAGGTTTTGCTATTGCAACATGGGTCCCATCCACTGCACCTAATGTGTTGGGCATATTATATAGGTCATGAAAACTGAAACAAGCAAAGTGTTGCATGAATAAGAGTGGGGCAGTTCTAAGTTTTGATGGCTGTAAAAAGATCCTCAAAATAAATATTTATTACTTATTCTTTTCAGTTTTCTTCAAATTTGACAGAAAAGGGTTTAAATAAGCCGTTTTAACATTAAACTCTGACTCTTAACATTTTTTTTTAAATTCAAAATAATAAATTGAACTTACTCAGTCTTAGCTGCTTCTTTTTCCTCTCGGGTCATGGGAAATCTCAAGTAATGAGGCGATAAAGTTTTTAAAATTTCCCCTGCTGTTAGAGCTAGGCACCTGCTCACTGATGGCTGGCTGACCCCAAGTATGTTGTCTTGCCCAACAGCTGTTTGATAACTTCCTTGGGCAAACAGATTGAGTGCAGCTAGTATCTGAATATGAAATTTCATTATTATACAGATACATACTAAGTAATGACTACAATAGATATATTACAATAAGTAGTAAATATTATAAGTAATTACTACACACCCTACTTGTAGCATGTTACTATTTGATAAGAAAGAATACAAGAGAAAGGAACCTTTAACAAAACAATACTGTTCTAACCTTTATGTGTTTGGGGATAAATCCTTCATCCAACCGAGGATTCCTTAACACATCCACCAAATAAAGTGCTCCAGATCTAGGGAGTCTAAAAATTTTTTTGAATTTTTCTTCAGCCATATGGAATGGGTTAGAATTGTCCCGCAATCTTTCCAACCGAATTCTTTCTTGATGGTTTCTAAAAAAAATAGTTCTTTATTTCATAAAATCTCTAAGTCGATTTATCTACATGATCTTTTCAAAATCATAATGTAGTATATATGTAGTACAAAGCTAATTAGATGTTCAGGGCAATAATCTCTATATGTTTTCACAAATAATTTTTGTATTGTATTGTATACCTAATAACAATAATATTATTATTTACCTTTCTACCGAATCGACAATAGCTACAGCCACATAAGCTTCCATAATGATTCACGGCAACTCTAAGTAGGCCTCCAAACTCAAGAATTAGCAAAGAAATGTGCTTTGTAAATTTTAGTTCATGACAACTAATTTTATTCCACAACTTTTTAAACGCGATTAAAAATAGCTAGATTTAGTTTGACAGCTTTAATTTTAGGTGAAAAACGTCAAATTCAGAATAGCGAAATAGCAAGTTTCGCTAAGTTGAGTAACTAAAATGATTTTATAGCTGTCAAACTAAAATATAGTTAAGATGTGTCAGTTTAATCTATTTCAGAATAGGAAACGTCGTTTGACAGGAATAAACTAAATTTTAGCGATTTATAGTTTAGTTTAGCGAAATTTGTGACAACAGAATCGGCACCAATAGCGTAAAAACCAAGACTTATTTTAGCTTTTATAATATTACTTCGGATTAGAGCCTAGCCGAGGCTCTAATATTTAATAGGATTTAAATTTTGGAGCCCAAAGCTCTAATATGTAAACTATTGTATATTTTAACAATAATGTAATCTCTAGTTTTACGTTCCTTCGTAATTATAGAACAACTAAACTCTGAATACAACAAAAACTCTAATTTGCTCTCGACATCTTTGAAATATTAACTAATCCGCTAAAATACCTACTTATCGTGTGCTTCGACCCATAAAGTCTTGCTACGTCGTAGACTTCGTAGAGCATCTACGAGATTGCGTAGCACTCTAGAATGGTTTCATTTTAATACTAAGTATTATGAAGAAGCGTTTCAAATGTGAAGTTTGCTTTAGAGAATAGTAGAAATTCGTGGATTTTTCAAATAAAATCGGTCCAGTGGAGCGTAAATTAACTTTTGATTCAAAAAATTAGATTTTATAACAAAAATCTGAGTAAAATTTTCACCTCACTTCTTTTCGTTTCACTTGAGGGAAAGTAAACCTAGCGACGGTCAGTTATAGAATGTTTGACCATGTCAAAAGATTATATTCCAAGATGAAGTAATCATTCCGCGTAAAAAAAAAAAATGTTAGGATATAGATTTGAAAAAGTGATCACTGCACTTATTTTGGAATTGAGAATATTGACACCTTACTACGATCTAACTCCACATAAGTTTTCACAAAATCAATGTTTAAGAAAATAGCCTCTTCTTTTGAAGTTCTGACTGGAACAATTTGCCAGCGGCGCTGTTTCTGTCGGACTACAATTTAAGTGTCTTCACGGCTAAAGTGAATTGGTTCTTAATAAGCTAGCGCGCTTTACCATCAACTGCTTATCATCAGGTGGGATTGCGGCCAAGCACTAGTAGTAGTACAAAAAATAAATCGATAGGTACTCATTTCTTTTTAAGTAATTGCTGGTATGGCTGCATAATAAGGTAATTATAATGTGGAATCCTAAATTTAAGAGCATGAGATATAACGGACATAAAATATACTCAAGCACTTACAAAAACATTTATATACCCACTTCACCAAACACGAAGACTCCAAGATAAATACAGGAACGCATATTAAACCACAATTAGGCTGACTGAAAAAAGTACGTTTCAAGCATAGTGCGGCGGGGATACGTTTTGCACTTATTTTAATTTGCAACAACAATGCGCGCTTAAATAACAGGAGGGTGGAATATACTGGGGCTGAAGGTAGAAAGGACAGAAGGTTCACTTGGGATAACAAGATAGCATAATGTTTTGACATCTTAAGAGAAAAAGATCAAAGTCTTAGGCTTTAAGAATGCCAATCAGGAAGGAATCTGGAAAGAGAGGAAAATTCCTATTAATATTATTTTCTCGGTAGTAGGCCATAACATCGGCCGCCGGCAGAAGTTACCACCTACCAGTGCACTTTACCATCAACGATCGCATCACTGCTTACCATCAGGCGGGATTGCAATCTCACCTGATGGTAAGCAGTGATGCAATCGTTGATGGCAAAGCGCGCTAGTTTATTAAAAGCCTATTCACTCGGAAAAACTGAGCGAATAGGAAGGAAGACGGCAGTTGAGCGAGGTGATGCAATGTTAAACCCAACAACACGACCCAACGATGCTGCGCCAAAGGGAGATTGATCTGAAGATCCTCCACGACCAAACCCCCAACACAACAACATTAGGCGCATCGCACCCGGCACACATCGCAACACAATTGCTCAGACCCGTCCTCCGTACGGCTTCACCAGACATCATGCCGGAACACGACGAATCGCTTGGCGGCAAGACTTTGTCTGGTGGGTGGTAACTTCTGCCGGCGGATTAATAAGCTAAACAACGCAAAAAGATTTTTTCTAATCGCACCAGCAGTTCCAGAGATTAGCGCGCTCAAACAAACAAACTCTTCACCTTTATATATTAGTATAGATATTAAGTATAAACTCAGACGGCGGCAAGCATACTGTCGTATCACTTTAGCTACCTAGACACCTATGGTCGTTACTATTCGCCAATTCAGAGCGAGTTGTACTCTTAGCATGCAAGAATTCTACTTTAATTGATTTGAGCTGCAATGGCATTTAGTTAGATTTGATCACGATATTAGGAGAGGGAGATTGATATATATTTGGAATAATTTCCAGCTTATTGTTAGAAAAGAAACTTCTGTTTTTCTTATTTAGTGGCGCTCTTGTGCAAATACCAAAATTTAACACGGAAATTCAGTGGAGCGCGGAATCTGCCCTAGCCTTTACTGTAGCGATGAACAGTCTTATCTTTACACTATATTGATGTTATGTTTCTAGTAAAGTAGGTAAGTTTATCAAAATCAATGTTTTAGTTAAAATTCTCTTGTAAACAAATTAAAAATCAAATGCATTGTTTTCTGATTTTACTTCAATATAGAAGTCTTATATTCCAACCAGGCTGAGGAAAAGTCCTTTTCGAATGTCAAAATTACAAAACACAGTTTCTCAAAACGCGTTTTAGCACTTTTTTCATTACATATTGTTAAAAGTTACTATATGTTTTTCACGAGGCATTAATAAGATTATTATACATAACAGAACATTGTAGAAAAGAAATTATTCTGCTTGAAAGAAGACTATTGAGTACTCGTAGCTCGGGCTACGTCATTTGAATGTCGTCATCGACAGTGGTCTGTGGGCGGAGGACAAAAACAGTACTGGAGTCTTCAAGGATGATAATAATGACGTCACAGTTTTAGCCGGTACGAAGATCTATTCAACTTATATCTTTCTTTTTTTTTCATACGATTCATGAAGAGGAAACAAAACTGTTAAATATGATGGGTGATAATGATAAATGCGGTAATCATAAGAATTTATTTCGTTATGTGATTAATGTTTTAGTTTGTTGTTTTCTTCATCATATTTTGTTTATTGTACAAGTGTCTTTCTTGTTTGTTAATTATTTTTTTAAAATTGTTTTGACCTAATTGAGTACATATTTATGTCACATTTTATTTTGTAAATTGCACTGCAGAACGCATTGGGATTCAACTCTGTAATTTTGTTTATATAATCTTAAATAAAAAATATAGTTATGGTGGAATTTTATGCTGGACATATACGTAGGGGAGAGCGGAGTTGAAAGTTCCCGGGGTAAGTTGTTCCGATGCGAATAGATACAAGAGGAAAATAGATAGAAATACGCGTGAAGATTATTATGAAAGGCCACTATGATGCGCCGTCACGGCCGACGTTTTGGTAACTCCAGCGGCGACGGATGAGTGGGTGTGTGCATTGAGCTCCTAACCTGTCATGCAAGTAAAAATTTTCATGTTCACACTTTTTGGTCGATTTTGTCAAATATTGTAGATTTTCTTACAACTATTGTATTGATTGTAGTAAATATGGTCAAGAATCATGGTTATGTTATTTTTAGCATTATTTTAATATTTATGTCTGATGATGGGCCCATATGGCAGAAGGGAATAAGGGGTTGGATGTTCCGTAATTGTGGGAGTGATTGTTTAGAATAGAATAGAATAGAATACTCTTTATTATGTACACTATATAGATTACAGAAAAAATCATTCCAATCAATCAATCATTTCTCGTACTTAGAAACAAAAAACTGATTGAGGAACAACCTGGAATCGTAAAAATAGTGTAGCCTCGAACAGCAACTCCTACGAACATAATATAAGCATTCAAGAAGACAGGAATGTACCCATACAATCCATATTTTTATAGACGATGATTTTGCCTCTTCAGACGTTACTGACAGGGACCTCTACAATGTCAAAAGTATCAAGCCAATGTGATGAGCGAAGAGAAACCTCCAATAATCCAGTTGTAGACTCAGAGCAAAATAATGAAGAGCCAGATCCGTTCAATTGTACCACTATGGAGACATAAAGCCAGAACATTATCATGGATGTAGACCCAAAACCTCAGCTAACGCCAACAATACGCAGCGAATTCGACATCGCAGACAGATAGATCGCAGACAGTGACAAATGGACATATTAGAAAGACAACAATGTTAACAGACACATCATAAAAAATGCGTTGGCTGAATTACAGTAGAAAATGACAATTCTTGTTTATTTTTTTCCATATAACTTATTTAATAATACATTCTTAATGAATATAACTTTGTTTTATTTATTATGACAAATTATTTTGATTTGTAGTGGTCCACAATATAATCGGAACAACTCACCTCAATGACGGATCATCGTGGCCTTTCATAATAATCTTCACGCGTATTTCTTTCTATTTTCCTCTTGTATCTATTCGCATCAGAACAACTTACCCCGTGAACTTTCAACCCCGCTCTCCCCTACGTATATGTCCAGCGTAAAATTCCACCATAACTATATTTTCTATTTAAGATTATATAAATAAAATTACAGAATTGAATCCATGCTGTAGGTACTTTTTTTTGTTTTTCTTTTATCTCAACTGAGCCATGTCGACTATTCTACCAGCGTCATGTAGTGATGACAACCCAGCAAGGTTTGTCGCAGTCGTTGAACTTTGCACTCCGTGTTAGTTATATTATGTTAGGAGTTTGGACATGTATTTGCTCAAATTTAACAGTCGATTTAAACGAAAAAATATAAACAAGAAAACACCACGCGGCGTCACGTAGACGGTGCGTTGCGTTTCATTATCATAGGCGTCCAAAAAATCCAAAGATCACGCCTGACAAATGTGCACTTATACAAACAAAAAACAAAGGACAGACGATTATTTAAACACAGCTTTAGGGCAAGCCCGGCAGGCCAAGATACGTGTCAGTGAATAAATTGTCGTGGTCCTAGCTGCGAACGGGGAAAAAATGTCGCAAAAAAAAAATCGCACCATATGAGTCCCGCACAGAAAATGGCGTTCAAAAATGTCGGGACACATAACATATGCGATTGTCTGGTGTTTGCGCACTGGCTGGTTAAAAACCCATTTGTGTCTAGATTAAAAAACGGAATTTTAAAACTCCGGGATGGATTGTATTCGGAACCCATTTTTGTTGACTTTTTGTAAGGCTTTATTCAGTTAGGGCATCAGTGGTCACAGCAAATAACGCATCGGTCAAAGGCCGTTTCGTTTGTTTTTTTAAAAGAATTTGTTAGTTAAAGTTGTGGCTTGCCAGTGCGAACAGCACAATTCTGAAATTTTGCATCGGTAATAAAAAAAAAAATACGCTTTTACATACAATACCTACGCAATCAAAATGAACAGACCGTTTTTAGAGTTTCACAAGATCCACAAGGATGATACCTGCCAGGGCCGTGGGTTGTTTGAAAGAGATACCGTGGCCCCTGGTGCACTGGCAATAAATATAAAAAATAAATACATACGGACAAATCACACAGATTGAGCTAGCCCCAAAATAAGTTCGAGACTTGCGTTATGGGATACTAACTCAACGATACTATATTTATAATAGATAATATATAGCAAAATGATATTTAGTTTTTTATCGCAATCAATGTTTAGATAATACTCTTAGAGTACCTATCCACCATCTACGCTCTTTCTTAATATATGCCTTTCTATTTCTACGGAAAAATCTGCTATTTTATTTTCTACACTGAACAGATGGAATTTTTTCAAAAATACTTCAGCAGCAATTGACTGTTTTTCTCACTGATTGGACAGAAGAGAAGGGACCAGCCTTCTCTGTGAGTGAGAGTTAGCTAATCCACAATCTGGTTGGTGAATCTACCACGCCTTCTTTTTTAGGACCTAAACCGGTCCCCTCACGATGTTTTCTTTAATAGTTTTGAGAGCTCTCCAATAGTCCGATAAGTCGCTCCGATACTACTGAGCCAGTTCACAAAAATCTTCATAAAAATAAAAATTACCGAAAAGAAAAGCGTCACACTCACAATTGCGAATATCACACAGGCGTTGTTAAATTTTATTTTTCAAAAAGGTTTACCTTCTAACAAAATGAATTAGTTGAGAAGTGGGTCAAAGAGTGTTCATCTACCCGCGTCACCCACCTAAATATTTTTGGCATAACGTAATTTTTATCATGAAGTTTGAAGACGATATTAAGTTGTTTTCGAGGTAATCTCGTTTATATTTTGGACGTTCGCGGGCTGTTTCTGTGATGTTTATTTTAAGACTGTGAAATATACAGGCTGTTTTAGATGTTCAACTTTTATTTATAACATTTTTTTGCGTTTAACGTTTTTGATTGAACATTTTTTTTTAAACCACTAAGCGTTTAGAACGATAATGAGTTTTGGACTAAGAAATAGTAATTACATCTTACTGTACATTTTAAAAAAGATTCCGTAAGTTTACGTTGATGTTAATTTCGTACGTTGACGCCAGCATATCGACGTTCAGTACATTCCTACTTAGTATTTTCCTATATCACAAATTGAGTAGCGTTTATACTAACCTGAAATGTGCGAAAGAGCGAGCACAGCTGATGAATACATAAATATAACTAACTCACAAAGAAAAATTACCCATCCTACGCAGGTAGCCACAAGAGCAAAAACTTCACACTTCCATCCACAATTTCCTTTAGCAGATTATTCAAAAAACTTCTCACAAAATCCGCCGGAAAGCGGTTTAATCCGGTCGAATCCAGAAAGTGCGAACATGGCAGAGGCGTGGCGACGGTCGGTGACAAATGGTCAGCGGGGATGATGGTATTGACAGTAATAGAGGCTTAATGGCACATTGCGGCCTTGCCATCCACTATGGGATAGTTTTTGGGATATCTTATTGGTTAGAATTGGGTGATTTTTATATGTACCTAGTCCTTTATGATTAAGGCGCGATAAAAAGCAAATGATGAGGTAAAGGACAATAGAATTTTGGCGCAACAAATAAGGTTTACCCACATTGCGTTGCGTCTGATGTGCGATGAATAGAGTACCCAAAAATATAAGTAAAATAATGTAGAATATTTTTTAAGTTTTCAATAATTACCATCACATTTGACCTTAGTAGGTATTATGTATAATTCTGTGAAGCCGTGTTTGACCTTCCATGATTCTGGCTTGAACAGTTGCGTAAAAACAATTCAAGTTAATTTATTTCCACTGCTAATTTATTTCAGTGTACACCAGTGATATACCTCTCTATTTATAAACGTTGCTTAAAATTAACTAGTGATTAATGATTAGTTGACTACCCTACCCTATTAACCATATATTTTTGACGTCTTAATGTCACTTTAGTGACGTGCAAACGTCAAAAATGTATGGTTTAATAGTCGCTAATCACTACATAACTTTAAGCAACGTTTATGAATAAAGGGAACTATGTATGTATGTATGTTTTTTCTCTTAAATGGCGTGATTTATATATTTCATCTTATAGTGATTGCGTGGCCTAGGTATATTATGATACACTCGTTTTATCGATTAGACTTTAGACTATCTTTTAGTCTAATATTTAAACTGATCGTCATTAGTAAACAAGAAGTTAAAATATCACGAGATTTGTGTATTGTCAATGCAAAAATGTCGCAGTGGGAACTTGAATTTAAAATGAAAAATCAATATCTGTATCTACTAAGATCTGAAGATACACTCATTGGTCCACTTTAGCCGTTGATCAAAAGATCTGGAAGTAATGGACCTTAGTCCAGCGGTAGGATAAACGCAGTAAAATAACAAAAGAAACCGTATATATAATGTTATTTTTTGTATATATGAAACCCGAAACACGTGTCCAATATTTTGAATCTATGTACAAAATTTCAAAAAGATATCATGAAAAACCACAAAGTTATGGGCTTGTTATCTTACCTGGTTGTCCCAACAAATATATGGTCAACGCAACGCGCCTAGGACTATGACCTACCGGCAGCTTACTGCAACAATTTCTAAATGTAATTGTAACATGGTGTAAAAATGATTGGAATCGATTCAGTTGCTTATTCTGAAGAAATTATATTCAGGTTTCCGTGGCTTTTTGACAGCCGTGAAGGCATGTCTGTAGCCCTTAAGTCTGACAACAAATGTTAAATAAATAAATGTCGTATTGCCCAGTAACTGGGTTGTGGGGGTCAGACATGCAGTTGCTGTTTGTAAAATACTGGTATTCTGCATCATCCGATTAAACTAGAAGCCGACGCCGACGTAGTTGATAGTTAGATGATACACAGCGTTATTTTTTGTTTGTACGAAACCTGAATATAGTTTGTTCAGAATAAGCAACTAAATCGATTCTAATAGCTTTTACACCATGTTATATTTTTTCCCAAATAATTTAGAAATTGTTGTTGGTTACCGAGCGCGCAAATACAGCTGACGGTAGATCATAGGTATAGGCGCGTGAGACAGGGCAGCCCCGCGCCGCGCCGCTGCAGGCGCGGGCGGTCGAGCGGTGCGGTAACCATATTTTTATTGGGACAACCAGGTAAGATAAGAAGCCCATAACTTTGTGGTTTTTCGTGATATCTTTTGAAATTTTGTATATAAATTCTTTACTTAAATAGCGTTGTATAGGTACTAAGGTATCATAAGCTAATAAAAATACAACGTTTAGTAAAGTAATAAATAACTAAAATGATCGGTAATATCTAAAATTCTAAAGGATAACATAAACAGGCTGAACTGATAATATAAAAAGCCTGAACGATATTATAAAAAGATACTGTACTGTAGCCATAAGCTAACTACTTCAGTCACTTTTCTTACTTTGGCAGGAAGTGCCACCTGCGTCCATGTTTCTAAGCAATTCGTTTCTTCAAACAGACGTAACTTATAGCATTAAAAAACTTGGGTTACTGTTTTATGAGATAGGGACATTAAGATCATACTATACATGATAGAAGCAGACGTGGGTTAATATTGTGAAGATTATATGCAATTGTAGGATAAAAGTAATAATGTGAACTTTAACTTTCGTAAACGTCGATCTTGGTCACCGTACTTTTTCTTTTTTATAAATTACTAGCTGACCGGCAAACGTTGTTTTGCCATAGGTATAAATAATAGATTAAATTACTAAAATGGCTATTAAAAAATAAAGGTTGATCGTAGAAGGGTGAAAATTGGGGATTGTATGTATTTTTGTATGTTGTATCATAAAAAAATAGAAATTAAAAATTTTGTCTAAAAAATAAAAAAATAAAAATTTGGGGTGGACTACCCCTAACATTTTAGGGGATGAAAAATAGATGTTGGCCGATTCTCATAGATACCGGATAAGCACAAAAAATCTCATCAAAATCGGTCGAGCCGTTTCGGAGGAGTTTAATGTCGAACACCGTGACACGAGAATTTTATATATTAGATAAACTAATGCTTGACCGCAATACCGCCTGATGTTAAAGCGCGCTACTTTATTAAAAGCCTATTCACTCTAGCCTTGAAGACACTTAAATTGTAGTCAGACGGAAACACCACCGCTGGCAATTTTTTCCAGTCCCTCGTTGTACGCAGTATAAAATACGAGGCGTAACGCTTCGTCCATATTGTAGTGATGCCAACAATATAAGGGTGGACCTTAGCACTTAGTAGCTTTTGGTGATTACTTTCATACTTGGGTGACAAAAAGCAGGAAATTATCATAGACTTTACAATTATCGAAGAAAATTGTAAAGTACGGACGACAGCAGGTCAAGCTACCCCAAACTGCCAAATATTCCCAATCAACCTTGAGCCTTAATGCACTAGGGATAAAGTTGAAAATCTAATAAAGAAATCTGACAGATTGTAGTTGCTTAATAAGGCCAAAAATGTAACATTCTGTTGTGGATTGTCGCTCTTTTTAAATTATAAGTTGAGAACTATGTAAATACTTTTGTTTTATTAAAACGTTTAAGTATCCCTTTGGCGCAGCATCGTTGGTCGTGTTGTTAGGTTTAACATTGCATCCCCTCGCTCAACTCCTTCCTGTTCACAATTCTTTTTTAAGTGAATAGGCGGGATTGCTGTCAAGAACTAGTTTACAATTATTAAAAAAAGTTTTAACAGTGGTTACAGAATCGCACTGTAGAACATTAAAGAATATTCTTTTTTTACGCACACCTCATAAATTTTATAATGTATTTGTTTTCTTTTCTAAACTAATTCTTCTACATATAGAGGTCCACTGCCACACAAAAGCCTTCCAGTCATCGGTCTATCTTGTTGGGGGTCTCCCTACGCTGCATCTTCCGGTACATGGCCGCCACTCCAGAACCTTACTGCCCCATCGGTCATCGATTCTACGAGCGATGTGTCCTGCCCACTGCCACTTAATTTTAGCGACTCGAAGAGCTATGTCCGTGACTTTGGTTCTTCTGCGGATCTTCTCATTTCTGATCAAAACTAATTACGTTACTACAATTATGAATTCGTTAATAGAATTACACAAATTTAAAATGAATGTAATAATTTTACCTATGGCGTCACAATGAGTGTTCATATCGCCAAAAGCGATTTTTTAAAGACAATCTAAAAGATAATACATCACTTAATACCTACGGAGGTGCTTTTTAAATCTTTTTAAAAATACTATTTTTATGACATCATAGGATACTGTTGTATCCGTCTACAAAAAGATAAAATAAATATTTAACGAAATTGATTTCCTGGAGGGCAAGAGTCACCCTCTTGCTGCATGATTGAGTTTATTTTGTTGGATCATAACAAAAATATGTTTTTCAAAAGCAAGTGGGGTAAGAAGGGTACTCTTCAGAGTTTTTTCAGCGATTTACAAAGTACTGCGAGGTAAAAAAAATTATGAATGGAAATTTGTTTAAGATGGGAAGAAGGTAAGCAATATTTTTTTACTTTAGGGACGTCTTTGCTCTTGTTGATACAGTGTTTTATGCCCGCTTTCACTAGGTAACAACAACTGAATTATTTCCTAAATTAAACCGTACTTTTGGATATTTAACGCTGGATTTAACTGTGATAGTTCAAAATCTAAGTACAATCTTTTATGCCGTATTATAGAAACAAAACGGGTTTACAAAAAGTATGACTCGAAGGCAAATGAAAACATTCTGAGACATACCTATCATCAACCGGCTAAGCTTTTTGCAACTATATTGGAGTTGACTGCCAGTCTAACCAGATTCAGATCAGACTGATCTTTAGGGCATCAAAGATGAGTGATGGTAGATTTCTTTCCCTAGTTCATAAATCATACCTACTTTAAACCAGCTAAGTTGATGATTTCCTTACATTCCGCTTGAATTTTCTAGATGTTTGTTACCGTCCAAAGATAGATGCTTTAATAAGCTTAGATATACAGACCGTCGAGTACAAATTACCTCATCTTTTTGGGAAGCACGAGCACTTGCTTCCTCGTGTACTTAAATCACTTTGTTCCACCAAACAAAAACAAACCGACTTCAAAAGCGATTAAAACCATGCTCTGACTGTTAATAGTCACATTCAATACATTACCAATAACTAACAAAGTAGCTGCCGTAGTTAAGCGTTCCTTCCGAGCCAAAGAACTGCATCAAAGGTTCCACAGTCGGCGGCAAATTTACAGTTGAAATCTTTAGCAAGTGACGCGATGCAGAAAATTGGTAAAATCCAGTTTTACTTGAGAGAACCAGTTGGATACTTCGGGTAAAAGGGTATATTATTTACATATGTACATATAGTAAAATGTACATGTATTTCATGTCCTGGTGGCCTAGTGGTTAAAACACCAGCCCCTCAAATATGAGTGTGCGGGTTCGATTCCAGGTCAGGCAAAAGTACCAATGTAACTTTTCTAAGTTATATGTACTTTCTAAGTAGGTATATCTTGGACACAAATAACTGATTAAAAGGTGAAGAAAAACATCTTGAGGAAACCTGGACTTTAAGTCTGAAATCGCCAACCCGCATTGAGCAAGCTTGGTAATTACGCTCAATTCTTATCTGTATGAGAGGAGATCAGTGCCCAGCAGTGGGACGATAACAAAAAAGTTGATGATGATGATGATATAGTAAAATACTAAGTTATTTGTCCCGAACTATTTATTTATTTATATTATTTACTAGCCGCCGCCAGTGACTTCGTTCGCGCTCCTATTGGTCGCAGCGTGATGTTAGTCTAAAGCCTTCCTGGATTAATGGGCTCTCCAACGCAAAAAGAATTTTGCAAATCGGACCAGTACTTCCTGAGATTAGTGCGTTCAAACAAACAAACTATTCAAATTTATATATTAGTATAGATGTAGACTCAATAAAATAGATACAAATTCGACATACTTATTTCGAAAAAGTAATACTTATTCCGAAATATCTTCCAACGGCAACAGACCTGGGACCCTAGTCTGCTATTTTTATAAATTTGACATTCCAACACAATTCCATTATCATTGTGCTAAAAGTTCGCAATCAGCTAAATTCACAATGATCGATCATTTATAGGTCAGTCGTCTCGTAATGGAATAGGTAGAAAGGCAATAAATAATAATATTTTTAGGAAATACAAACTAAAAATTAATACTCAATTTGAACATTTATTCATATGGAATGGAGTGTCAATGATTGGCCATTGGAAAGTCATAATGACGTCATTATGTCAGATTACGAAACTTGTAAAAATTTATCACTGTTCGAAAAGTCTGACATTATTGTAATATAGGGCCCAGTGCTAAGGAACAATGATAAAAATTATGTGATAACGAGGAGAGAAGAATTCGTTCTTGGGACTTTTTAAATTGGAACTAACTACTGACGAACTACATGTGTTAGGGTCAATTTACACTTACCACAACCACACCACAGCCATAACCACACCACAACGACGCCACATGGTCGGGCTAACTAATATAAAAACTAATATAATTAAACACCTGAAACCAAGCAACTAAATACATGTTTACGTAAGTAATAAAATCTATTCATTGTAATAAAATGAAAGACCTGACACTAAGCAAGCAAACACGTGTTAACGTAAGTCATAACTTCGTGGTGATTCTTTCTATTCATTGTATATTCTTAAATTGCTTTCTACGAAACAACGGTCTACTTGCTCTGTCGGCGAATTCTTAAAGTCGTTAACTTATTTTTATTCGAACTACAGAGGTAATGGAGTCTCATATACCTAATCGAATTGTAAAGGTTGTAAAATAAAACATTGCTATATTCGAGATACAGAGGTAAAATTTGATTTTTCGAGTTATGGAGGGAAAATTTGTATCAAAATGGCTTGGAAGGACTCACTATAAATTTCCACTAATAGATGGCTGAGATTTCGAGTAACGGAAGTTTTGGTGTTTTAAGGGAAGGGAACATAACATTTTCGAGATTTGGAGGTTTTCCACTTATCGAGATTCGACTTAATGAGGTTCTACTGTGTGTTCTCTTATATGTATAACCATACCTGTTTTACAGTTACCCAAGATTCAAAAGAAATTGTGTTCAAAATTATTCATAGACATTTTATGGAACTGTGAGCATCTTTTCGAACAAACATACTCTAAACCGAATCGGTGATGCTTGTAATTTCGAACACTATGCACCTAAACACACTCAAACTCCTATCTAAACAGACAAACATCTAATTCCCCTAAGAACTCTTAAGTCTCTACCCTAAACTTCGATTTCCAACATAAAGTCACTTTGATTTGATGCATCAGTGGCCACCTTAACATACCATTTGATGTCAAAGCTCATAAGTTTGTTGCCAAGACGTCCTTTTAGAAGCCTTCGGGCAAGAAATTGCTTTATGAACCCATATTTGGTGAAATGTGAAATTAGATGATGTTGCTTGTTTGATTTAGACGATACTTTGACTTTCTGGGTATTTGCTATGTAGAAATCCTTTTTCTACAGTTTCAGCAAAATTAAAACCACCTTCGATAATGGTTCATCAGCTTTTCTTTCTTTTTTTCTCACCAAACAGTCAATTGCTTGTCGCAAAATTACTGATAAATGATTTTATTTTTGTAACTAGGCTTGTGCACATCTCAGATCTAGAGTCAGATAACTCTGAAAAAATGCCGCAAAACTCGGTAGTCTCTTTTAAATTCCAGTTATATTCTTAGTCTGTTCATGGGAGGACCATGTAGACTAGTGTCTGAAATAATGTAATTAATCTTTTAAAGTTAATAAGTGAAGAGAAAGATGAAAATGAAATGAATCAACAACTTTAAACAGTTCACACAAACGCACACAACACAAATGATTTATCTCTCCCAAACAAAATCAATTAGTAACACCCTCGTAATTTCACAAACTCACAAACACATTTCAACAAGATATCATGTCAAGACCGAAAGTCGAAACTCATATAAACACTCCGTTACGCAGAGATATGGAGCATACGTCAATAAAATTGACATTACTCCTCAAGAGGACTTGTCAGAAGTCTGACCCAAATGTGTCATATTATTGAGCTATAAATACACATTGTCCAAATTATTGGGACCATGAGGCTCAATGATCAGATAAGGAATTGAGAGGTCATTGTTGTGTGGTCATGTGTAAGCACGGTACACTATTATGTCGATTTAGTGGTGATATGTGACCCGGGGCAGAGGCACGTGCTATGCCTAATGTTAGAAGTCATAAAGCTTATAACCATCGAGTTGATGGAAGAGGACTGTATGTATTAACTAGACTATATGTATAAACAAACCTAGGAATGAGATATTAATGAAAACGTAGAGTAATCCTAAATGTATTTAATGTCGTTTACGAAATATTATAGCATGTATTTGCTAATTTCAAAACTGTGGTTAAGTTTCGCTACGTTTCTTGCAGCGATGTTTTTTGCGACTATATCACCTTCAAAATTTCTGTTTAAAATGCTAGCAGTTTTCCTCTAACTCTCACACTACAACAATGTCTTCACATTAACAAAATACCCACCTATCAAGTTTTTAACTGATTCGCTTGTGAGCTAATTAAAACAAATTAATATGTTATTACTTGTATCCGGTTGATTACAATATGCTCGTCCACAATTATTTGACATTTAAAAATAACTGTCGAAAATATTGGTCGTTATTTCACGTAACCGGTTACAATAACCAGCGACGCGATGTGTAACTGAATCACTAGTTACGAGTCAAATTAAAAAGTAGTTATTTTTGTAAATGCGTTATTTCATACACAGGTTTTGCCGTAGCGGTTAGCCGTATCGTGCATCACACCGGCGGCGCGCGTCGCTGATTATTGTAACTAGTTACGTGAAATAAGAACCACGTCTAGTTTCGTTTCGTGTGTAACTGTATAGTTGGTGGTTATATTTATGTAATCAATCACAGTAGTTGAATTAAAATAACTAGCGACAAAAATAACTTGTTTTATAAGAGGTTATGGCGATCAAGTAACTGGTTACATTACGTTTCTAGAAAAAGGCGTTACGACCCACACCTACCGTCTGATCCTTGGTGAATACACGCGTTATGTTACGTTGAAAGAAAGTAAGAATTTCGTGCTCGTTCTTCTCCAAAGGGTCCTTCGCTTTTTAATAGGTGATTAACTTCATCTCACTGACAGACCGACCCTTTGACTATTCAAAAGTAGGTACAGAGTTTTTCATTAGGAGCGCTCGAACATTGAAATGAAATAAAACAATCTGTTTAAGTGATATTACCACAATTTTTATTACATTTTAAAGAATATTCAATGACAGTATGTCTGGAAAATAATATCAGCCAAATGGCCACCGCGACTCCGCTGTAGATGGTGTATTCTGGTGGACCAATTTTGAAGGACGTCTTCGCATAAATGGGGCTCAATTTCACGAAGAACGCAAGTTATGTTGGCCTTTAGAGCAGCAATTGACTGTGGTTTATCTGCATACACTAGAGTTTTAACGTAGCCCCACAGAAAATAATTGAGCGATGTTAAGGCACACGATCTCGGGGGCCAGTTGAAGTCGCCACCACGCGAGATGACGAAGCCCTCGAACTTCTCTTTCAATAAATTGAATGTTTCCCGTGCTGTATGGCATGTGGCACCGTCCTGTTGGAACCACATGTTTATAAGATCCATGCCATCTACCCTAGGCCACAAAAGATTTGTTATCATCATCCGATATCGGTCACCATCGCAACGTACGGAACGTTAGGCGAATAGAGCACTGATTTTGATAATAAATTTTAATAATTTCTACGCGTTGTTGAAGCGTGTAGCGTTCCATGGTGAAATGTCACTACTAAATATGTATTCATGCCAAATTTGACAGCTATCGCATTACCAAGATGGCCGCTGTGCGCTGTCAAAGTTCGAGCGTCCCTATTGAAAAACCCTTTATCTATAATTGGTTTATTTGAAACAAATGCACCGGTTTGATTTGAAGCAAAGAAAGAAAAGACATTTATACGGTATATTCTTTATGTTGTGTGTAGTTTTAATTATCCTTGACATTGACAAAATCTTAGCTTAAGTACAGCAGATAACCATATAACTGATATGCATTGAAGTACAACACAGATGATAAAGCCTTTTCCAACCAGTAAAAGTTTCAGAATATCATAAAGCTCCCTAACAATAAAATTCCATTCGTTTTCTACACAAGCATTAATATTTCTAAAGCGAAGTTATCACGACAATGTTTTGAAAACAAAATGATAGCGGTAGCGCAGGATTTCCTTTGAAAAGCTAAAAGTTCGGTTCGAATTTGATTTATTGCATATTCGCAGGCTCTTCCTTTGACAGTCGAGATGCGCTCGCAATCTCATTGCACACACATTTTTATTTGCCCCTTCGTTACTGGTACTAAATTTTGTTTATTTTGAGACAGACGTTAAAGGTTTGGTGTTGATTATATACATATTATACACTGGCATCGATTCTGTTGTTCAGAAACTAAACTAATTTTAAGTTAAGTGCATCTTTTTCTTTCTGTTTCATTAAGAAAAGGACAGAAGATAAAATGTTAGTTTAGACCTGTCAAATTAATGCGCTCCTGGCGTAACCTGGCGTATCTTTAGTGCCATGTTTATAATCACGTCTTAACTGTCTATGGAGTATCTTAATTTGACAGGAAATGAAATAAAATAAAATTGTTTAATATGTAAGTAAGATCAACGTTCACTTTTACACGTCATGTTTTTTTTTTTTTTAACTAGATGAAGCCGGCATTTCCTAACTGACTACCTCTGAGAAGAAATAGCCGAAACAAACTTAGGGATCATCGTCTTTTTTCAAATCCAGACATTAAAAATGAAAATGTTTACAATAATTTACGTTATAATTACGCATATTGCTTAATAACAATGCTTAACAGAGCGAGCAGCTCAGTCCCAAGCTTTTTTGTCTTCTAAATAATCTGTGATTTTATAATACCCCTTTTTGCAAAGTTTGGCCTTTATATAGTTTTTATATTGTTTAATGGGTAAGTTTCGAATGTCCAGGATTAAATTAAAATGTTATCTTCTATCCTTTTCTTAATGAAATGGAAAGAAAAAGATGCACATAGCTTAAAATTTGTTTAGTTTGTTAACAACAGAATCGGCGCCAATGTCTACTTTGCGTAATTTTTCGCAAATTTCAGAATAGCAGCGCCCCACGGTTTCCTCAGTATAAGTCTCAATCCTGATGATGGTAAGCAGTGATGCTATCGTTGATGGTAAAGCGCGCTAGTTTATTAAGAGCCAATTCACTCGGAAAAACTGAGCGAATAGGAAGGAAGACGGCAGTTGAGCGAGGTGATGCAGTGTTAAACCCAACAACACGACCAACGATGCTGCGCCAGAGGGATATTGATCTGAAAATCCTCCACGACCAAACTCCCAACACAACAATATTAGGCGCATCGTACCCGGCACACATCGCAACACAACTGCTCAGACCCGTCCTCCGTACGGCTTCACCAGACATCATGCCGTAACACGACGAATCGCTTGGCGGCAAGACTTTGTCTGGTGGGTGGTAACTTCTGCCGGCGGCCGATGTTTTAAAGCATCTGTATGCCAATTTATACTTATTTCATCCAAACGCATTCAGCCAAATAAGAAAATATGTATATTTTCTTGTTTAAACAAACTTACACATTTATAATATTGATAGAATAAAAGACGCGGTTAGATATCCAGTCAAAAGACCCGTCAACAACGCAGTCTCAAGTTTGATGTATAAAACTAAATAACATTGCACAAAAGTACCTAATATCTGGGAATCGGATTTTTTATGTGATATTTGCGTATATACGCTAGTTTGCAATATAATACGCGCAGAACATTGTGCTTATGTGTGTATGCCACAGTACAGGGTTGCACGGGTTTTTAAAGTTGCATTGTAACATACCTTTATAACATATTTTTTTTTTAGTAAAAAGCGTCAGTAAACGATGTAATTTTGACCTTCAATATCTCCGTAACGAGAAGGTAATTTCTGGATATGGTGTAATAACTTTTTTTATTATTATTATAATGACAGTGCCAAGTGGTTCTTGGCTTGATTAAGACTCTTGTTACCCGTCATGGATGACTATCATCATTGATGATTTGACATTATCGAGGATTCGTTTAGATAATGAATTAATGATACACATCACACTTGTTATACAGTATGTTAAGAAAACCCTGTCCGACCCGTGAAGGTGTTGTTAGGTATCGATAACTGATTCTACTAATGGATACAAAAACGGGCTAAACTTAAAAAAAAAATCCCCCTAAAAAAATTTATATTATTTCGCAAAAAGTGATAACTTAATAAATGCGCGTTCACCCTTCCGCGGGCGGCGGGCGGCAGGGCACGTGGCAGGTGGTCGCATCGCTATTCGCTCATAATAATACCGGTGTTGTCACTTTTTTAAAAATTACCAAATTTCAGGGAAGGTGGAATTAATTCGCGGGAAAAAAGATCATTTCAAAATTCATTACTATTGTTTCTATGATTATTACGTAAAATTTTATATTATATTTGGTCAAGTGTTTACCAAACCTTTATTATCCTTATGGGTTGGACAGGGTTTTCTTAACATACTGTATAAGATATTTTGACAATTATGACTGCGTACTAAAATTTAATAAAAATATGAACTATTGAAAATTACAATCAACAATTTAATGATCACATAGTTTTTGTTAAACTGAAAGTCAAATGAAATAGCAAAATATACAGAATGCCTGTTTCTCAACAGTCTGTACCTACACATCTAAATATTATTCCCAAAATAATTATGTTGCAATATTACGTGTTTCATAAATATTTTAGAAACTAAGGAATCTGATGTAATGTAATGAACATTCCATGTCTAATGTTCATTACATCACCTCAGTAAGACGTACTATGTGAACGTAATTTTAAATCTATGTAAATCGTCCACTCTATCTCTGTCTTACTCACACTTACCACAATCTAACAATTACTTGAAGGCATGTTTGCTGCGAGCATGTTAGTCGGATTATGGATAACATCCTGACTAATCTTACGAGGTAGTCAGATGTAAAGGCAACGCAATGCTTGTAAACTCAGTAGTCTACAAGCATATTGCAAATAACAGTATATTCCCCAACGATAGCTACGAGCATATTATTATGAAGCGGAATGCGGGAAATATTTGTATCATCTTATCACTGCTATTTTGGGGTAGTGCTTTGGTGGAATCCTTTTCGAACATTTCTGGGTATGAGGTCCAAAAGAGGAGTACCACTTTTGACACTTATTGTTAGAGCAATAAAGTTCAAAAGTGTTAATGCCCTTTTGACACTTACTGTATGTATATGTTTGGATATACGGTCCATAATTGATACTGTGTTATTATAGGAATTGCTTTACCTAACAGATATTTACAAACATTCAACATTTATATCCCAATTCGCAAATCCCCAATAGACCTGGCTGTAAAAAACGTTTTTATCATACACAGAAAGTAGCTAGGTTAATGAACTACCTACCAAGGCAATGAATTGCGGGCCTGCAAGTTGCATAATCAAAATTTTCGTCATGGTATTACACTGTTATTATCATACAGAAAAATCCATTCTTTCAGATACGACGCCAGCTAACTTTACATTTAAGTAGATCGAAATTCGATACTAAAATTTATATGCGGATCCAAGTACGCATAAAAGGGATTGTCCGTCGTCACACTGAAATAAACCTTTCAAATACAATCTAACTCGTGTCTTACGGACATATATCACTGCTATAACATTTTGCAAGTAACATACACCCTTTCACGAGCCGATTCCGCCCCCCGCCTCAGAAACCGCACGAATACTCGCTCTTACATAACAATAATACCTTTTCTACAGCTTCCCTGATAAATAGCTGGATGTACGAACTTATATTATTTCGCAGCCTACACCACGTGGTTCAATAATGTAGTTTTGTGGCGACAGCACCATCTAGCGGGTGGAGCTGGCACTACTTGGGAAGTGGACGTTCTAGAATGGTTCGGGAATAGTGTTCGACTCTCCCGGGGCGCTGTTTCAGGGAAGTTGTAGTACGCTTGCAGATAGATGGCGCTATCGGTTGCGTTTCAGAGCATTTGGCGAGTGTGACATTCTATTCTTGTAAAGGTGTCTAATGTAAGATTTTTCTTTGTTTCAGCTCTCAGAGCTCGAGCAGCGAGTCCTGGAAGCCGAAGGCAGGGCGGAGGAAGCGGAAGACAAGGTAATTTACTATTCGTGTAGAATACAATTTTGTTTTAAATTACGAAATCCATATTTGGAATTAAATTTATTTTGTTTTTAATATGCTACATTTTTAGTCAACCTTCAAAGTATGTTATTTTTTTTAATTTACGAAGCGTTTAATATACATCCAAGAAACCGTTTCATTCAATCACGGACAAATTGCAATTCCTTTACAAATCCTAGCTCTCAGATTTCCAATAAGACCGTATTTTTCCCGCCATTGGAATCCCCCGCGCGCATACAATGTGCAAGTCACTACGGTCAGCAAAAAGGTTTCATTATACCCTTGCAGACTGGCAGCTTTTGTTTGACAGAACCTTCGTCACTGTTTGGATGCCATTAGAGTCTGAAGATTATTAAAGTTTGCTTTTGGAAGCGTTGATTTTGTTTTGGTAAGAATATAATGGCAAACTGTTTTAGATTTTATTACCCTATCAATTACTAGGGGATTTAAACATATCTAACTACCGAAACTTGAATATAATTAACCTTCAGAACAGCTCTGCCCATCCCTTAGGAGAAACAAGCAGTGACCTATAGCTATAATGTTTATTTTTTTAAATAAAGATTCTTTTTATAAATCGTCATATAAATCCATGAAATAAGTCGCAATGGTCGCTGTAAAGTTCATCGCAAATTAATTGGTTCATAACCCCTTCCATAGTACGGAATGTTCATGGTATGCGTACGTACAAAAATCTTATTAAATAAATATTAATGACGATATTACGCTATATAGCTGCTATATTACGCTATATAACTGCTGTATTATTCAATCAGTGAGGTTCCACAACGACATACGACAGAATATGACTGTCAATACAAATAAGTAGGTACACCTATCTATTACGTAATCTACCATAGATTGGTATTTAATATGATAGCGGAAGCCATAAAAAAGACGGCAGTCCCAAATCCCAAATTATTAAGAAACTTTTACCAAAAGCAACCATACAAATACTTTTATTCTTAAAAAAAATATCTCCTTTTTCGTACTTAAAAACCATATTCTTCTGTTATGGTCCTTGAAAACTGGATCAAGATTATATCTAGACTTTAATTACACGATATACAGGAGAAATTCCTAATGTGGGGCAACTTTTTCTTTTTTAATGCATTCATCTCAGAGCAGTCATATTAGAAATACCAAATTCACATAGTTTTATAACGTAAGTGGTTTTTTACGTGTAAATTAATTTTTAAACCATTTTACAGAAATACATGTCATCATCATCACCCTTTTTATCGACCCATTGCTGGGCACAGGTCTCCTCTCATACAGAGAAGTATTGAGCGTAATCACCACGCTTACTCAATGCAGGTTGGCGATTTCAGACGTAAAGTCCAGGTTTCCTCAAGATGTTTTCCTTCACCTTCAGTCAATGGTGTCCAAGATATACTTAGAAAGTACATATAACTTTAGAAAAGTTGCATGGGTACTCGCCTGACCTGGAACCGAACCCGCACACTCATACTTGAGAGGCTGATATTTTACCCACTAGGCCACTAATATCTAATTTATTATATTTTAAATACATTTATCATTTTAATAAATCCCTTAATTAATAAATCCATACAAAAATGGCTGCACGTCCGTAATACGGTGGATGATTAAATGAAATGTCGCAGGAACTCTATAAATTAATTATTATCGGTCTCGAGCGGACACATTATAACTGTAATTACTGTTGCATTGGTTAAATAAATGGTTTATTAATATTTCGAGTATTTATGAACGTAACTCATGAAATGGCTCCAATAATATTAATTTCATTTTCACCATTAAAATGTTATCTGTGAAATATTTGTTTGGCTTGACTAATAATATTGGTGGGAGGATAGAATTTAAAAAAAAAAATGTTCAAGATCTTACGCACAATGCAGCCTTGGACAATACTTTTCTTTTAAAAAAGTTTTATGTGACTCAAGACGATTATCTAATTATTACCAAATAATACAATGTTTTTACCACGAAGTTTTTAACTGAGTATAAAATACTCAGTTAAAAACATAGCATTCGCCCCAATTTAACTGCCACAGAACTAACTCATAACTCCCAAAACCGATATCTATCGGACATAACATAAAATCTAACACACCACTGCTCTTGTCCAACCAGCTTTCAAAAAATGGTAAAAATTATCTCCAATAACCTATGATATAAAAAAGGTCACCTATTTATACTCCTGTAAGACATTTTCCCGATCTTTCCTAAGGCTATAATTTGATATGAAATGGATAAATGACGTCATTTAATGTAACAAGTGAATGTGTACGTCATAAAATGAATCCCCTGTCCGGGACATTTGTTGGAGTAGTCGCTGACAACTGAGGGAACGGGGGAGGCGGATTATGTGGGGGAGGCGTACTGTGAGCATGGCCGTGTGGATGTGATGGTTCTATTGATTAAGGGAAACTGTTTATTTTGTTGAAGTAATAAAATGTTGTTTGAAACTTGGTGTGCAAAGTTTGAAGCAGTCTTTAACAAAAAAAGGAAGCGGTAAAAAGATGCAGCGAGAGAGATTAAATAATATGTTGGGTCCTAATTAATATGAAATCAAACTTTTAATCAAACGCAATCAAAAGATAAGGGCATAAAAGATACCGCATTTTTTTACACTCGCAAGGAAATCAAAACCTATGGACTTCCCGTTGACCTAGAGTCATGAAATTTAGGAACACGCTATGTCATAAAACACAAATAAAGGAAAAAATCCAATAACCTCTTTCAACTTTAATTTATTTGCACCTACCATGTTTTGTCTCTGCATCACCTTAAGGTAGACTGGTAGAAAATGACTAAGGCATTAAGTCCGCCATTGTGCAATGTTTGTCTTTGTGCATAAAGTTTTAATAAATAAACAAATAACCGTAAATTTGTAATTATACATCATCATTATCAACCTTTTTATCGTCCCACTCTGGGCACAGGTCTCCTCTCAGGCTTTCATACAGAGAAGGATCTGATTTTTTTATATTATTACTAGCTGCATACCGCGGTTTCAACTGCATAACTTTCGACCCCATAGGAACATGGAGATAAAAAAAAATCCTGTGTTATTCCTGGTTATAGGTAAACTATCTGCGTACCAACTTTTACCAAAATCCGTTGAATAATTTTTGCGTGGAAGAGTAATTTAACAAACATCCATCCATAGTCACTAACTTTCGCATTTATTCAATTTTATTTCTTGTTTTTGCGGAAATCCGAAACACGTGTCCAGTATTTTTAAGTAAAGAATCTATGTACAAAATTTCAAAAAGATATCATGAAAAACCATAAAGTTAAGAGCTTGTTATCTTACTTAGTTGTCCCAAAAAAATATGGTCAACGCATTGCTCTCCCGCCCTCGCCCATAGCGGCGCGGCGCGGGGGTCCTCCTAGTGCTGTGATCTACCGTCAGCTGTGTTGTGCGCTCGGTAACCACACTGCCACAATTTCTAAATGTATTTGGGAAAAAATATAACATGGTGTAAAAATTATTGGAATAGATTCAGTTGCTTATTCTGATCAAACTGTATTCAGGTTTAGTATAAAGTAAAAATAACGCTGTTTAAAATTGGTAGGATTATTCATTTGCCGCCTCGTTTCTGCTAACGCTACGTTCAATACGAGAGCTCTGCACACAAGTGAGTACAGATCGTCGTGGGGGATGGACGCTATTGATTTTCACAATTGCAGGATTATGACTCATCCCGGCTTTGTTTGTTTTACATATTTACATGCGTAGCTTTTTAATTAATTTAGGATTTACAACGTTCAAAGGGACCGATAAATAAGGGGTAAAAATGTGCCTTGTGGGAAATGTAACAAGGAATTTTTTTATTTCATATTAAAATAATTATGAATTACAAAAGAAAATATTGCGTTTGAAGGATTAGTTAAGAAATTTATTCTAAATATACTGTGAAACAGCAGTTTTTGAATGTCAAAATTAGAAAAGACAGTCCCCTAAAACGCCCGTAATTCACCACTTCTTAATGCTGCAACCGTGCTTTACCAGAACTGGACCTGCAATTAGGTAGGTACATTCAGCAGTCAAAAATAAATCCGAATAAGACCAGAAGAGCCTTTTTATAACATAACATAAGTAAAAATAGATTTAAGACATAACGAAAATAAAAATTAAATACATACTCATTCTTGAATGGAACTGAATTCCAAGCGGAATTAAATTCCACTTTACGTGTGACTTTCTCATTACTGCGAGCAGTTCCCGCCTTCATCACGACGCCATTTTCTGTTTTCTATTATCAAAAATGAAATTTAAGAAACAAAAGTTTTGCTGATGTGAAACAAAGTTGTTTTGCTTGCTAGTACTTACAAATTCTATAACACTGAGATGTACTAAATTTTATAGTTGCGCCAATTCTCATTTTCACAAATTTAACTAACTTTAATTTCGATGCATCTTTTTCTATAAGATCTCATTCATCATTAGAAACGGACAGAAGATAACATATTTGTTTAGTTCCGTCATATTAATATGCTCCATAGAATCTTCTCGTCCGAAATACCGCAGTGTCTCAAGACAAAAGTCTTCGACCAGTGTCTGTTGCCAGTGATGACTTATGGAATTGAGACGTGGTCGCTAACAATAGGCCTTATAAGAAGGCTCAAAGTCGCTCAAAGGGCAATGGAGAGGGCTATGCTTGGGGTTTCACTGCGCGATCGAATCAGGAATGAGGAGATCCGCAGATGAACGAGAGTAACCGACATAGCCAGAAGAATTGCAACACTGAAGTGGCAATGGGCTGGACACATTGCCCGTAGGACCGATGCCCGATGGGGCCGACGGGTTCTCGAGTGGCGACCACGCACGCGTGGGTAGGCCCCCGACAAGGTGGACCGACGACCTGGTGAAGATCGCGGGAAACCGCTGGATGCGGAAGGCGCAGGACCGGTCGTCGTGGAGAACCTTGGGGGAGGCCTATGTCCAGCAGTGGACGTCTTTCGGCTGAAATGATGATGATGATGATGAATATACTCCATAGAAATAAAAGACGCGGTTAAAAACATGCCTAATAAGAATACGTTAATTTACGTCAGGTGAAGACTAATTTGACAGGAGTAAACTACTTACTTACTACTAACTACTATAGGTAATCGGATCCAATATTTACTTCGTGCCACTGGTGAAAATCATAATTAGGTATAATAGGTATACTTCTTCTCCCGACCCACGTAGTAGATCAATCACAATAGCTATTGGTAGTTCATCAATTCAGCTGAAGTGTACAGCTGTCTTTGTTAACTATCCACTGATAACGCCTTAGAAGTGATGAAGAATTAGGGCGACAAGATTTGGCTTACTGACATGACAGCAACACGAAACAGATGCCCTAAAATATCACACATCATACAATCATATATTTCTGTATAAAAGCAATGAGAAAATCACTAGTTAATTCTCTGGTCAAAAACTCTAACAGAAAAACTCTTTGACCTAAAAACGGTGTACAAGCAGACTTTACTACGGGACTCACAATATTATGTGATCGGAGCAATACAACGCAACAGCTCAGCACTTTTGCTTTCCTCATGCTTATAAAACTAGTACAATTAATTATTAAAGTCAGTGTGTATGCGGCTGTCGATCGCAACTCAAACCATACCTAAACCATTCAAACCATCTTTTAGATTAAACCAGCATAGCTTACTTACATATAATCATTATTTGTCTAAACCTTAAAGCCATAATCAAACTAAAGTCGTATCATCTAAACCGACCGAATATCAAACCATAACAGTCGAACAGTCGACTAAACCAAAGCCTAGCCATCGTTCAATCTAGAAAGTTGGTATCGCGCAGAATGATACTCGTAACTAAACTTCTACAGTCTGTCTGTCCGAAAGCAAAAAGAAAATCGTTCAGCTCTAAACGATGATAGATGAACTCTTTGACACAAAAACGGCAACACTTCAAATCAATCTAAAGCTACTTCTGACTTCCCAAAAACCGCTACCATAAGAAATGTTAAGGAAACCCTATCACAAATTCATTCAACAAGCATAAAATGCTGCACTATAATTCATATCATCCTAAAACCCTGTCAACAACTCCAGCTTACTGCACGAACGTGATCACAATTTGAAGTAAGAACTTCCTCAACGACGAGAACCAAGGGACCCGACGCAACGTTCAAAATGGCTTGTAGCGACATTTTATCGCCCCAACATAGGATTGCATAGTCGCACGTGATAAAAGATGGAGGACTATACTCGTATTTTCCTTCGATGGCCTCTTTCTGGTTTATTTCGATTGTCTTAAAATGGAGTGGCTGGGGATTTTATTAGGATAAAGTTTATGATGTGGAAAAATATATGGTGCTCTTTTTGGCAATAGAGCGATAATAAAATAGGTTAAGGAAACTTATGAAAGGTGTAACTTAAGCAAAGCCATCCAAAAAATATTTAAAAAAAAAGAAGATGTTGCCCTACATTAGGAATTTCTATCGATGCATTTACAAACATATTGCATTTGCTTTGCTGGTATTTTGGCGTGGTAGCTGGCATATGGTAAATAATTTCATTGTTGTTGTATTTTATCGTGTTCATCACTATACATAGTATTGTATAAAGACATGTGTTTTTTTTAAATTGAACAGACAGCTGTGCTGCTGGGGAGTTTGTTCCGCCACTTCTTCTTCCCAGCGAAAGCACTAGGAAGTGTCGTTTTGGGGGACTGTCTTATGTAATATTGACTTTCAAAAAGTGCTGATTCTCAGCCTAATTTGAATAAATGACTTTTGATTTTTTGATTTATTAAACTCACATACACAAATAACGAGACACGAAACAACTAATTTTAGGCCATACAAATATTTATTCCGTGCTCTCGCGACACGCGGTGTAGCAGTCGATCGCTCAGCCACTGCACCAATCGAGTCGCCAAGACTGAGACCTGGAAGTCTTTATTGAAAAAGGTTACTTCAAAAAGTACTTCGAAAAAGGTAACTTATTATAAGAATACACCAATGTTGGCTTTGTCACCTAAAATTTAGGTCCCTTCATGAACGCGAGCTTTACTCGTACAGAATTTACTGGAAAAAAAAAACAAAGAAATACATACCTATGGGCTATCAATAATACCTTTTTGTATTTGAAATTATTGATTGATGTGTAATTTGTACAGATGACAGCACATCAAGCTACTAAAATCTGCTAGATTTCTTTGTTATATTTTCAACTTCATCTGTAAAGCATTAAGGCTCAAGGTTGATTGGAAATTCGACAGTTTCGGGTAGCTTCACCTGCTGTCGTCCGGACAATCATTTATCATTGTAGGTTAACTTTAAAATGATTTAATGATAAGACAAGATAAGACGGCATAATGTGTTTCTACATTTATATCTTTAATTTGTATAGTGTAGGTAGGTACCTGTAGGCCTAGTATGAGTTTTCATTACGAAACTCGATCGTCGATATCGAGCGCGTTTGACTCAGCGATTGGCCCGTTTCAAGGTTGTAAGAACTCTCAACCAATGAGAGCGCTAAACGCGCACGATATCAACGGTCGAGTTTCGTATTAAAAACTTATACTAGGCCCACTGTAATTAATTTACGGCACGGTTGGCGCAGTGGTTAAGCTATTGACTGCTGCGCTGCGTCTCGCGGGTTTGTTTCCCGCACGTACAAATATTTCTATGACCTACAAGCAGTTGTAGCGGGTGTGGCTGTTTGTGTATGTGAGTTTATATAGAACTTGCTAGTGAGGGACAATAGTTCTTTTTTTAAACAATAGTCCGTGTTCTATCTAATATATAAAATTCTCGTGTCACGGTGTTCGGCTTTAAACTCCTCCGAAACGGCTCGACCGATTTTGATGAAATTTTTTGTGCTTAACCGGTATGTATGAGAATCGGCCAGCATCTATTTTTCATCCCCCTAAATGTTAGGGGTAGTCCACCCCTAATTTTTTTTTTTATTTTTTAGACAAGATTTTTAATTTCAATTTTTTTATGATACAACATACAAAAATACATACAATCCCCAATTTTCACCCTTCTACGATCAACCCTTATTTTTTAATAGCCATTTTAGTAATTTAATCTATTATTTATATAATTAATATAATTTAAGCTCTAGTTTGTTATCATTACATTTCATGTACCGAAGACAGCGGACCAAGCTATCCGAAACTGGCAAATATTTCACTCAACTATGAATCTTAATGCTTTAGTAATAAAGATGAAAATCTAATAAACATTTTGGTCCTTTTACTCCGTTTGTCGTCAAAGCGCCACTTCGCAGCATTTATTTACCGGTAAAAGATTGCCTCTCTTGAGAACATAATAGAAAACTTGGTCCTGCATTGTCCGTTTTCTGTAAAGTTGTTCCCTTTCTTAGAGCACTCGCTCGACCAGCAGGGTAATTGTGTAACACACTATCAGTAGCAATGAGTTTCATTTTGACAGTTCAACAGCGTTTATTGCGTTATTTGCGTTGTTGAACAGACACATTTTCGAACACATGGAGCAATGTATTAGCAATATGCTTCGTAATGATTCCAACTAATAGAAATAGTGTGTTACACAATTAGGGTCGGGTCAATATACTGTAGTACTTATCTGGTTTGTAAAAAGTGTCGGTTATTAATAACATTAGGGGATATAAGATACATTTTGGTGTCATCTTCACGGACTCCCTTAGTTGCCTGCAAGCTTTGGAGCAAAGTCCTTTCAAGAGCATACTGAACAGTCCAATCTTGCTCCAAACCAAAAAGTCCCTGTTATCTTGTGCCAAGAGTCTTAAAACCGTCCACTTGGTTTGGGTTCCAAGCCACTGTGGCATAAGAGGAAACGAGTGTGTCGATGCTCTTGCTAAGGACCCTGTCACGTCCCAAGACGCTGACCTCAAGTATTTTAAATGCCAGGGTTATGATTTGCTGAGCCTTCCCAAAAAGAACTTGCTATCCACATGGCAGGTGCAGTGGCAAAATACAAGTAAGCGGAAAGGTGCTTTTTATCACGCAATACAGCCTAATGTTACAGTCAAACCTTGATTTTACCCATATAAAAAAAACCTCAAAGAGGGTAATATCTTCTATTTCTCGTCTTCGTATAGGCCATTGTTATTCCCCGGTATTCCTCCACAAAATCCGAGTCAGAGACTCATCGCTCTGTGAATGTCGCTCATCTCGTGCTGGCCCGGTCTGTCCGGGCCTCGTCTTCTGCACGGGGTAGTATGGTGTTAAACTACCCCGTGCATCGCCTCAGAGGCGAGCGTCGAAACTCGCGCGCGCCCCCGCCTCGGGGTCCATCGGTAGGGGGCGGGGACTTCCCCATGTCCCTTGCCCCTGGACCCATTCATGGGAGCCGGAAGAGGGCGTTATCCGCCCTTCCTCGGCGACCGGTGCGTCTTCTGCGGCCCGGGAAGGGAGTTGAGATCTCCCTCTCCCGTTCCGCAGCTTCCTTGTGCGACATCACATCCTCGCAGAACCGCGTCGCACGACTCTGCGCTACCGACCATCCTCCGTAGTACTGCCGGCAGCGTCAGGTCGCCTCCTACTTCATTTGTGAGGACACGGCGCTGCTCCTCCCAAGCTACACACGCTCCGACGGACGCTCGGTGCCACCACTGCGTCCACACGTTTCACATTAAACACAGTGTTTTTTTTTATTTATTTATTTAACTTTATTATTTAATTGCCTTTGCACGTTTTCTCATATCACATTAGACATTGGCAGAATTAGAAGTGGCGTCGGCAGGCGAAGGGTGGTCAACGCACATTTAATAAGTTACCTCCTTTTGCGAAATAATATTTATTTTTTTTAGGGGAATTTTTTTTTTAAGTAAAGCCCGGTTTTGTATGCATTAGTAGAATCAGTTATCGATACCTAACAACACCTTCACGGGTCGGACAGGGTTTTCGTAACATACTGTATAGCCACCTCATACCTATAAAGGGTGTATCTGACATCGACGCACAAACGAGTACCATAGATCCAGTACATGATTCTGAACCCCCTAGTGATGGAATTTTGCGTCGGCTTTTTCTCGATTTAAAAAAATAATAATATGCAGTTTTTGACTTTAAAACGTTCATAATTGCTATATTTTTATAACCCAGTAAGATTTGAAAGTAAAAATTAATTAATTTGTTAATTACACCAAAAGTGCAATGTGAACAATACTATAAAAACTATCCTATCAGCTGATTTAATAGAGTTCGCATCAGGGATCAACGTCATACATACAAACACGCACGGCGGCACGCTTGCAACGTTCAAAGGCTGGGCCGACACTTTTTTTTTAAACACTGTTCTTTCTGTAACCGCTCATTAACAACATAAATGACTATCATAATTTTGTTAGTGCCAGGCGGTGTAGCCTTTTCGCGAAGTTTGCGTTACGATGTCAGATAAACCCTGTATGTACCTACTCAAAACTTAAAAAAAAAATGGAAGATATCGAAGTTTAGCCAAAATTAGCAATTAGACTGGTGAAGCGGACCCCTCCAAAAGCTGAAAAGCTTCGATTGCGGTTGGGATTAACGCTGAGATGATATGTATGTACTCAAAACTTTATGTTTTCCTGTTTAGTAAAATGTTAGGAGATAAATAAACTTCGAAAAGTACATTGACTTCTTCTGAGACTTTTTGCATTATCTAATAAAGTCGTGAATGGCCTAATGGTTAAAACACCAGCCTCTCAAGTACGTGCGTGCAGGTTCGATACCAGGCAAGGCAAGTACCAATGTAACTTTTAAAAGTTATATGTACTTTCTAAGTGTATCTTGGACACCAATGACTGACTTTAAGGTGAAAGAAAACATCTTGAGGACAACTGGACTGTAAGTCAGAAATCGCCAACCCGCATTGAGCAAGCTTGGTGATTACACTCAATTCTTCCCTGTATGAGAGGAGACCTGTGCCCAGCAGTGGGACTATAAAAAGTTTGATGATGAAATACGATATATGTAGATACATATAACCATTACAGTATATTTTTTAAAAATACCTCCAAAAGCAAATTATTGCTTTTCCAGTAAGAAAAGGAATTAGGATCATTATCAATAGAATTTATTCTTGGTCTTTTAGTCCTGAGAATTTTATTTATTGTGTTAGAGTTTGCTATTATGCAATTTATAACCGTCGATCTATTAGAAACTTATCGAAAGAATTATCAAATGAGTTCGATACAAATCTCTATACTTACGCAGAACATGAGCTATGACATAATAACCCTACCGATAGCCACCCCATGCGGTCCGCACCCCAATAACATTAGCTTTTTAACTTCATACCCGATCAAGTAATATTAAACTTTATATCCATCGCTATAAAATACATGTTGATATACAACATACCTACCTATCAATTCTATAGAACTTTTTTATATCGAAAGTCTGGCTATGGCAACAATAGAAAAGTCTTCAATGGCGACCCTTCCGCGCATGCGTCCTGTTAAGCAACCAACTTCACTACAATACACCAAGCCACGGTACTCCACAACTTCGTCCCGATACCTGTACATATATCATAACAATTTCTTCTTATTATTTAACAGTTTAATAATAAACTAACGTAAATTAAATCCGTCTTAAAACCGCGACTATTCAGTCAACGTCTTATTTAGGTATAAGACACGGTACTCGCCTTTCAGTAACGCGCGCGTTAACGTTACGATCGCGTATAGAAAATACTTTTGATCAATAGAAGCTCTTTATTAATTTATTTGTGTTCTAGATAAGAAAGCATCGCTTTTCGCTGCTGAAATGTGTTCTTGTATATCGTATTAATTGTGATAACTACGTATTCAAGCCTAAGTGTAACAACGAACGAGTAAATAAGCTTTATTGTGTATTTTATGTAAAAGTGTTTATTTTTGAAGTCAAAGCGTCAATTTTGATAGGAACTCGGTGTTTTTTCGGGATAGTGAATAGTGTAATATGTCGAAACCTAACATGTTGAAGGCTCACAGACTAAGCGCTGAGTTCGCGGAGAAACGAGCACAGTCGATGAAGAAAACAGATCCATCGAACTCATAGCAACCAGCCGTAAGTACAGCATGTTATTGTCCCATGAATCGATCGTATAAGCCTTTAATAACCTATAAAAACATATACTTAACTTCATCTTGCCTAAAAGAAGTCAAATTCCTGTTGCCTGAGCTATATCCATTAACATTTCAATAGTTTTTCTTCTAATTTTGTTCGTGCTGTGCTCCCAGTAATTCTATAGAATTCAAGGATTAGTCGAGCGGAAACCTGTATACAGCTACAAGTAGACAGTCTAGCTGCTTAAATAAATTAGACATCGAAAATCGATTGTTCTTCAATTTATAATGAGGCTGAGCCTTACCTACATTCCAGTCAATTAGAAGATTAGATTAGTATTATTAGAATGTTTTAAATTATTTGAAATTATTTCCTTTAATTTAGTGTGCAAATTATTTTCTCTTCTCTTTTCTCATTTTATATTCCATAAAATTTATGTCATGCTTATTGAACCTAAGTATCTATATTTTGTTCTTGTTGTAGATTTGTGGTGTTACATTAATTAATGTAATGTGATTTTCAGAATAATAATGTAAATGAAAAAAATCTGTGCTAATACTGCCTTATACCGCGGATGTTAGGACTAAAAACGTGAAATAAAAAGGACAGTTGTAAGCAATAGTATGCCAAGCACATGATGTGAAATGTCTACAAACCAATATGGCCGCCACTCAGCTGTTCGGTACGGTACGCATGAGCAGTGGGTTTCCCGCCATCTTTGAACTTTGGCCTACTATGCGAGGCGCCAGTAAAATGCTACTTAAGGAATGTAATAAAAATCGGACGGATTTCCTCAAAATTATTGTTGGGAATGGAGTAATTGTAAAACGTGTATACACGTTAACTGCTTAAAGCTGAATATCAGCTCATTCTGTGTTGAATATTTGGTAAGGTTTTCACTTGTAGCTATGCAAATGCAAATTTTGAAGTGCCCCATTACTTTCTGCACTACATTCCTTTTAGAATGTTTCTATAAATCTCTCTTTGAAAGGATGTTATTCAGTATGCCAATGAATGTGGGGCCATGGCACTAATAATTATGCTCATCCTCTTCTGCCTTTGTTTTCCAAAACATGCAATCAAAGTTATCCGCGTCATCAGCGGCAGCGTCTGCGCTGCCGCTGATGAAGAGATGGGAGAAGCGAAGTTGATCTAACGCGAAGTTGATCTAAAGCGAAGTTGAAGTGTTGATCTAACAAGACCTGATTACCGACACGAAAAAGTACATCTCTTGTTTAATCACTTTAAAAAGTCTATATTTTACAAACATTACGAGATTATTATATACATTTAGTAACAAGCACATTGCCTGTCTGGGCATAACTAAGTAGATATGCAAATTAATTGTTAAAACACGCAGAATTTCTAACACGCAATGTCACCAGAATTTTTGGAAGTTTTCATAAAGTTTAAAGCCCTTTTATGTAAAATAGCAACAGTTGATAAGGTTTTAAATGCTTACGATTAAAATAATACTGAGTTAAGAATTATTACTGAAAGAGGACCTTACCAAGAAACTGTTAGTGGCGTTGCAATGGATAAGTTTTTAAGGTTTCGAAATCGTAACAAAGTTACCTTTCTACCTTTAATTTTTATATTTATACATTGTTCTCACATGATAGAAGCAACAGAAATATGTAACGAAGAAATGTAACCCATACTATGATTTTAAAAGAGTGTCCAAGGAGTTTCTTGCACGTTCTTCTCCATAGAGATCTACGCTTTGGAACGTGCAATTTAGCTTCACTTCTCTTGGACTGACCGACTTTGACTATTCAAAAGCACCAACGGATGGTTAATTTGATATAAACAATTTTGATATAAAGATTTTGATTTTGATAATAAATCAGGCGCATGGGTAAAAAATAACAGCAACACGAATCGATCGAAGTTTAAGCTATACTTGCGGCATCCATAACATATCATTCATCATCATCATTTCAGCCGGAAGACGTCCACTGCTGGACATAGGCCTCCCCCATGGTTCTCCACGACGACCGGTCCTGCGCCTCGCACATGTAGCGGTTTCCCCAGACCTTCACTAGGTCGTCGGTCTACCTTATCGAAGGCCTACCCACACTGCGTCTTCCGGTGCGTAGTCGCCACTCGAGAACCCGTCGGCCCCATCGGGCATGGGCAATGTGCCCGACTCACTGCCATTTTAGTGTTGCAATTCTTCGGGCTATGTCGGTTACCCTCGTTCTTCTCTGTACCATAACATTTTGTGCAGGGTAATTGTGTAACACACTTTCAGTAGCGCTGGGTTTCAATTTGATAGTAGGTACAACAATATTCATTGCGTTATTTAACTTATTTACGTTGTTGAGCAGACACGCTTTTTTAACCAATAAATATGAGTAGAATCACTTGTAGTTCCCAAGCTAAATCCATCATTATTTTATAGAAATACAACCAGCAGAAGATAGTGTTATTCACACTAAACAATTATTTTAAAAACCTCATACCATCTTCGCCATCAACAAGAAGCATACTTATATGAACAACCATTGTTTGGTGAGAATTTATAGGCAATCCATCTATGCCAGACTTATATCCTACAAAACAATGGAAACAGTACCTACGCCTCGTAAGTGATATTGGAAAAACACGAATGAGGAAGTGTCGAGATACCCATTTGCTTTTGTTTTTAACCACTAACTAAAATTTTCTTGTCTATGGCATAAACTTGGTTATTGTTAGAACCAATTTAAAAAAAAAAGGATTGTGTGGTTTTATGAAACCACGGTAAAAGTGACTAACATTCAACAAAATTTTTTTGGAATAATAATCCATTAAGGGTATGATAACCGCCACCATATTGGCCTTGACTGCTCTGATGAACGCCTTATCTCTACTCTACGGCCGACCGTCACGCGACATGCAACACACAGACGAAAAAGTTTAAGACGGTATAATAAAAGTTTCACTTTAGTATTGTATAAAGAATCAAAAGCAACATTGAAACATATAGCAAAAATAATTTTAACTCTCAATAATTTATATTATTTAATAACTGATGCCTTAAGTGAGCACCAATTTTGATTAAATATTAACCAAGATGACCGGCATCATTTTATTGCTTATACAATCAAAATGGTGATATCTTACCCGACACGTTACAGCTGTAAATAAATGTCTTTGAGTCGTACCGACGCACTTGATGTTATTTAGTAATATACTGTTCTTAAAGTGTAATGATATTAATAGAGAAGGCAACCTAACCTAACCGTATTTTATGAGCAGTAAAGTTTCTAAGTAATTTGTGGGCATTCAGATTAAAATAAACTGACTGTGGTCGTCAGGCTGTGAATACCTTTACCTACTGTCAGATTTTACAAAATAAGAATTAAATTCATTAAGAGAAAGTAAAGGGAGAGTGAATAAAGAGAGTATAAACGGTCAAGTTTGAATATTACTTCACGTATTGTTCATACTGAAAGAATATCTGCAGCTTAATTACTTAACACACTATCAGTAGGGATATTTCCTGGGTAAAAAAAATGATTCTATTTAGTCCGTCATTCGGATTATAGAAAAATATTAGATACGTATATTTTGTTTTATCAAATCAATAAAAATTGACAATTAATATAAAAAGCATCAAAGATCAGGAGTGATGGCTGGTGACGTCACACGAGTTTTCAACGCCCGGTATCTCTTTAATTTTTTGTTTATATGAAAAAAGAAAAAATACGTGTCTAGTATTTTTTGGAAATCTGACTGACGGACTAATTAGTTTTTTTTTTTTTGTCAATTACTCTATTACTCTTTATTACGCACACCATATAATTTATTGAACTAAAGTAAACTAAAAACGAATTATGATATTTCTTTTTTCATTTTAGTTTATACTTATTTTTTTTTATCTGAATCCTTCATTAAGGAGGATTAAAGGAGCAATCCAATTTAAAATATTGTCAATCCAATGTTACTTATATTATGCTCGAAAAATATCAATGTTGTTGCACTATCATAATGAAAGTCATACCAACTATTAGTAGGTTACCCTACTGATACAATTAACAAGGCAGTGAGTTTTATTAATAAGAAATCAAGAACAAAGTTAGGACTAAATCTTGATAAACATGGAAGGACTCCCATGTTTCATACCTCATTAGAAACGTGAGAAAACAATGTTCTTAAAGCGTGATTTATGTATGTTTATCAACCTAGCGAGTAAATCTCAGCTCAACCCATATACTCACAAACAAATCACATACGCGAAAACCATAACTACGGTCCTTAGTAGTTTCAAACGGCTATGAGTCAGAGGGTGCAATAACCCTGCCCAGACGTACCATTGTGGATCAGTTGCTAGATTAGTCCGCGGATATAAGTCTCAAAGAAAGCGCTGAAGGAACGATAAAAGAATTTTATTTGGCGCTTTAGCTCACAAATGTAATCGAGGCGGGTGAGCTGTGATTTTATGGTGGCTTGCAGCGATTGAAGCGAATAAATGAATTAAATTTCAGAGGTTAGGGTTAATTGAACAACTTTTTGTCGGAAGTTTTCGTAGTTTATGAAGGTACTTTTCATTTTATTAACTTACGTTTTCTATCGAATTAGTTGTAGACCAGGAATAACGGCTGCGAATTTCAAGTTGTAGGATGTAGGTCCTAATCCAAATGGGCTTATTTCATAACCACTACTTTCAAAACACAGAACGAAAATATCACGAGGAAAGCGGCATAACCTAGAACCAAAAATTGGCAGACATGTGACATCTTCCGACCCGCACTGGTCCCTCGTGGTTTATTAGGTATTGCCCAGTTTCTCTGACAGGAAGACGAGGCGAGTGTCCAAGCAGTGGAAACATTATGCTCCTTTTTTTTTTAAAGTATATCCAAAACATAGGACGAAAACACATACAACGTTTTTTTTATATGCGAAATCCGAAATACGTGTCCAGTATTTTTATGTAAAGAATTTATGTACAAAATTTCAAAAAGCTATAATTAAAAATCAAAAAGTTGTTAGCTTGTTTGTTACTTGGTTATCCGTACAAAAAGATGGTCAACGCGTCGCTCGCGCCTACAGCGGCGCGACGGGGGCCATAAGACAGTATGATCCGCTGTGAACTGGGTCGAGCGCTCGGTAAGCACACTGCATCATTTTTTTCATCGTAAATATATTTGGGAAAAACTATAACATGGTTGGAATCGATTCAATTGCTTATTCTGAACAAACTATATTCACGTTTCATATAAAGAGAAAATAAAGTTATATAGACAGCGAAATGTATTTGCATACCCTACTTGTCAAAATAGTTCCCATAAGCGGTATTACATGGTAAAAGGCTTAAGGTACTATTGAAGAAGTGATCCCTGATGGCTTAATAAGTCTCCACGCGCTAACCCGAATTGGTCCTTTGAGGCTGTAAAAGTTTGTGAGGCCCATTTCAGTGTAAATGGGTCAGTAGGACAGGTCTTTATTTAATAATTCACTACCTACGAATTCTTGTGAATTCATAAATTCAAAATAAAGCTCTCTTCTTTATCGATGGCAATCTACTTATATAGAGTAACCTCATAGGCAAAATATATGATTTCAACAATTATTTATATTGAAGTTGAGAGTTGTGTTAAAATTCGTTAGTCTTGCGAAGATAGAAGAAAACTAAACTCAGGGTAACGCTAAACGGAAACGGTATATAAGTACCAACTTCAAGGCTTTTTTGGGTGATGTCAAAAAATATTCGGGATTATAAGGGTAAAATTCTCTAAGAATTGATAAAAATTGCCTTAATGTTTCTTATTTGACTACTCTGAGAAGAAAGTCCGAAACATACTCACAGATCACAGACTCATTTAAAGACCAGACATAATTTTGAACAGACCATATGAAGACCATGTATAATTTTGCAAAAAAATGCAACAATGCACACTACAGCATGACACAGTGTATATAAATTACAGCTACACATTTCACATTATTTACATCTACCTGGGAATTGAATTGCACCATTTGATACAAGCACTAACTTAGTTAACAGAAACTGTATTTATTACATTGATACTACTAAAACTAGGCTATTAATTAGCCAGGTAAGTTATAGCAAACTAAAGCTTATCATGTATGGTTATTGTTGCATGAATATTTATCACATATAAATCGACGGTCTACCTTGTCGGGGGCCTACCCTCGGTGCTATTAGGCAGTTACTCCATGTAAAATACTACCAGATTTTTTTGCATTCGGTTAACTGGAAACTGACCCCAATATTGGGAATACTCTGGGCAGGCTTGTCGATGATTAAACACCGGCCGTGGCGTAAACGTTGGTTTAATTGACATAGGATTGTCATTTAGGGATACGATTGTCCAGGATTTTATTTCTAGGTAGGACAAATTGTATTAGATTTTACCAAAATATCAAAAATTTCTCAGCTGAAGTCTGACTTTTTTGCTCGAATTTTGGCAATAGGCTAATTCTCTGTAATACATGGGTTTTATATATACATGAGTGGCAAAATGTAAGTACTAATATACACTATTTGAGCACACCCATAGGAACGGCGAGTATTATAGTATCCAATGTAACCCTAACCTTTTAAGGCTTTAGGACCAAAACTATTCTGGTTGGGAGGACCAGAATAGTTTTGAGTGCATTATCGAGAGAGACATTATTCATAGTTTAGCCTAACTCGGCGCTCCCATAATGCATGTGTTCGGAATGGCACCCACGTGGATTAATCAGTGGTTTATTATCTTACCTTAAATTTAATCTAAGTGGTATTCTACTGGATAGCCCTTTAGACTTATTGAGCTTTGAATCTAAAATTTATTAAAGTGTTTTAGTCAGTGGATTAATTTCGAGATTGAATTCTCGTAATTTTAAGAACTTTCTTATTCTGCTGTCAATCTCGAATCTTTCTAAAATATCTCTACTTTCCCTATAACGTTTTCAATTATGGTAATTGAACTTTGTTGTCATATTTCACGGAAAGTAAAGTGATTTGATTGGCTATTGTAATTTCGGTTCATCAATTACAGGAGCAGGAAAAAAATTTGACCTTAATTAAGGCACACAATTCGGGTGGTAGGTTTAACGACGTGCAAATTGTAATCTAATTCAGCACATGATTATAGACGTAGACATTTTTCGTTGAATATCTAAAAGTAAATAATCCATATTTATATTACCTTGGTCTCAAATTTCAACTATCTACACCTTTGCTTTATTTGCTACATTATGTGCTGACATCTTTTTGAGGCGCGCGTGAAACACAACGCGCCGTCGACCCGGGCCTGGTCCTTACCGGGCCTAAGCCCGATGTCCTGTATTATCTCCCGACCAGGGCGTCTCCTGCGGCTTGGGGGCACTGGGATTCCCGCTCTCTCACGGGCTCCGCCTCCTCCTTTGCCAGCATCACTGTTTCGCAAAAGGAGGTAACGGCTTGCCATGCACTCTCGCTCCGGGTCATGGCCTGGACCAGGGCTTAAGGACACGGCGGTGCTCTACCCAAGCCGTACAGACCTCTACTGTATGCTTCATCGTGTTCTCAGGGTCCGATCCCCAAAGTGGTGACTTCCTGGCGTTTCCTCTCGTTTTATCCGGAGCAGGAACCTCCCCAAACAGTCGTGTCCGGTGAGGTCCTATACTACTGCTACAACAGGAAGTGCAAGTCAATATTTTCCCTCAAACCTAGAAGTACATCGTATAAGAGGCAACATCCTCGTGCAGTTTTTATTATTACATAACAGCTCCGGGAAATATTCATAGCATATAAATGAACGAATCTGTTCTTCCGCTCATCGTTTCATATTTATCGACACAATTCCGATACTGACGTAAAATATTTATATGAAAATTCTTTATTGTGTCGAAGATCTGCAGCCCTGAGGTGAAATCTCCATAATTCATGAGTCTGCATGGCATGACGCATTGCGCATTTACATAGATTCCCAAACACAGCCGCCCATCGGCCACAGCTGTGTCAGTAATACATTTTTTATTATTTTCTCTTTTACTGAATATAGTTTTTGCATTAAAAGAGGTTCTAAACCGATATCTAAGTGTCCAGTATCTTGAAATATTTTTCTTATGGATCTGAAAATGGAATATTGATAACAACCGTTTTGTTCGACCAGACTTGTCTTCTACAATGACTGGTAGTAGTAACAGGCATGGCAAGGCAGCAACTAGGCTTGCAAATTAATAGAAATGTTTTGGGAATTCGAAAACCTTCATACTATAATATGTTTTCTTTAAGATATACAGAATAAAAAAATATTGGAACTTGAAGAATGTGGGTCAATCATTCCTAATTAACGATAAAAAAACGCTTGCTAATTATACTCATTGACTCTCGATATATGCAGACATAAACTCCTTTCCTTACTTTCCATTTTCTCCTTTTTAAGTTGCCGAGGTATAATCCTTCATTGAGGTATACTAAGGTTTTCGATTTCAGTGAACAATGATCTGCTGTAGAAAACTAAAGCATTTCCTCTTCTTATACCAAGTTCCTGTATCCGTAACAAACTGTTTTCAGTCGTCAATTACCCGGTAAATACTCTTGACGAGGGTTAGCATGTTGTGGAAAATTTGTGATGATAACTCGACAGATACAACTACCTGACATAACTGCCTGCCGGAGGAGGTGTTATAGGATGATCTGGGTTCATTGTCATGGCGAGATTCTTAGAATACTTAGCTAGAGACTACTTTCAGTTTTTTTTTTTTTTTTTGGTTTTTATTTTGTACATTCTGTTAATTGGTCTGTATATTGGCGTGGCTAGCTAACATACGTGAACACACTGAAAGTTTTGCAATAATAAAAAAATGTTCTATAGGAACATTTTTTTATTACATCTTTTTAAAGTACTCTCCACCACCTTCTATACAAACTTTAATGCATCTGAACCAGTTTTCGAAACACTTTTTCCAGTCCGCCGCAGACACCTCGTTTATAGCCTGCTCGCTGACAGCGCATCATTCGGCGACGAAAATTGTATCCCTTTGAGCTAATCTGTTATTTTTGGGAATAAGAAGTCACACGAAGCTAGGCCAGGGCTGTAAGGAGGGTGACCCAGGAGTTTGACCGGTGTACTGTCCAGGAAGTCCCTCGTTTTGATTGCGGTCCGAGCGGGCGCATTGTTCTGGTGAAGTAGTTACCCGCGGAGCTCTATGTTTGTTAGCTTGTTGCTCACAACAGAGAAAATTTCTGTCAAGCATGTGGTAGTAAACCATTCAACGTTAATACTTCTTTGGTTTCGTAGAAGAATTGACACCATGTAGCCAGTCAAACTGAAAAAGTTCGCCATCAAAATATTACCCCGGCCCCGTTTCTAGATCATTTGACTTTGGTATGCGTTGATTCGTTTTGAAATACCCAAACCGTCGACTGGCGCTTCGTTTCTGGATCGTATTGATAAATCCAAGATTCGTCACCTGTAACGTTGTCGTAAACACGCCGAGACAAGCTTGCTTCAAAATTGTCTGTCATTTTCATGGCACCAGTTTCCACCCGTGCCTGCTTCTGTGAGATTGTGCGGCACCCAGCGTGAAACTATCCTCCGCAATCGAAGAGGCATGTATAAAATCTCGTGAAGGCATCTTGATAATTTCTTGGTATGTAATTCGTCTATTGTCTTGGATCAAACTTTTCACTGCTAGCACATTTCCTTCTGTAACAGCCGTGAAAGGGCGATCACTTCTTTCTTCATCCCCCAAAGTTAGTCGACCGCGCTTAAATTCATTATATATATACGGTATACATATTATACACGGTTGCCTGAGAAGGGCCTTCATCCATGAATGCCATTTAAAGTCTATCGTACGATTCGTCTGGTTTCAGGCGACATTTATAATCGTTAAAAAATCATAGCGCGAAAATGGTCTCGACGCAAATACGTTTTTGAAAGAGGCACGATAACATTTAATTAGCTCGCAAAAAATGTGGATGGACGTTTTAAATTTGGAACGTACCTATTATTAGTTATAAATAATCATATTTTTAAAATAAAGTGTAACTGGCTAGTTTCTCATACATAATAACTTTTTATCGCAATACTTTCTGAGTGACCTTGTATGGCAAATAGTAATTTGATATTCTATGTCTCGTAATGTTAACTGGTTTGGTTGCTTATTACTGTAAAGAAGCAAGTTTTTCTAACTGAAGTGAACAGCTATGTTGCTGTTGGTGGCTGTTGCGCCACTTCTTTTTCCAGCGAATGCACTAGAAATTCGTAAAGGGAGGGCATTACAGGGGACTTTCTTATGTATTTTTGACGTTCGAAAAGTGCTGATTAGGCTGAGAATCAACACTTTTCCAATTTGAATAAATACTTTGGATTTTTGTTCAAGTTAAGCTGATTGAAAGCTGAACAAAATAACCATTCTCATTCTAATTCATTGTAGGCATCAATCCAAAGGTAGAATTCGGTAAGAACACTTCGATACAAATAATATATATAAATTACGCGAAAGTAACTCTGTCTGTCGCTTTCATTCAAAAACGGCTTAATGGATTTAGAAGATAGACCTTAACTTGGATAAAGGATTCAGGCTTCTGACTACCCGAAACAACTGACAAAGATCGACGAATGATCCGGATCAACGGCTTAACGTGTCTCGGAAAGTAAAGATTGGCACCCATCCACATAGTAACCGCAGCAAGCGTAGCTTTACCTTATCGATCGACCTGTGCGGCAGTTTTTAATTACCCATTATCCCCTCGTTACGTCATGTTAATTTAAAACGTATAAAAAAAACAACGTCTAAACATCGTCTGAAAATATCCATCATATTTGTTTACAGTAACTAAACAAAACATTCCATGGACTCCTAATAAGTATCCAAACTAAAACTTACACAACGTTACAACAGGAAATCACGTCCAAAAATGTCACAGGAAGTTGTTTGTACGGTTTCCTTTATAGCGGGTAACACTGACAACAGGGACGCTGGCAACACCGGCTACATATTTATTATGCACCGTTCGTTCGTCCATCAGTCGTTTCGTAGATACAGCTGTAATAGACAGCGTAACTTGTCCAAATATTATGGTGTAAAGGGGCTTGCATGATGGAATACTTCATCATTAACCTTTTTTTTATCGTCCCACCGCTGGGCACTGGTACAGAGAACACTGGTACTTCTCATACAGAGAAGCATTGAGCGCAATTACCTCGCTTGCTCAATGCGGGTTGGCGATTTCAGACTAAGGTCCGTATTCCGGAAGGAAACTCAAGCATTGATATCTGTTTAAACAATACTTAAAACTAGTTTCAACAATTGAAACGAATTTAAAAGTAATGCTTGAGTTTTGAGTGAACTTTTGGAATACGGGCCTTAAAGTCCAGGTTTCTTCAAGATGTTTTCCTTCACCTTGTAATCAGTCATTGGTGTCCAAGATATATTTAGAAAGTACATATAACTTAGAAAAGTTACATTGGTACTTGCCTGACCTGGAATCGAATTAGCACACTCATACTTGAGAGGCTGGTGTCTTAACCACTAGGCCACCGCGTCTGTCAATGGAATACCTACTTACAGTTTTAAAAATAGGGAATATTTTATTGTTAATGGTGTCTAGACTAATTAATGTTGTTTTTTGAATATTTTCCTTTGAAACTATTAATGAATAACTAGAATAAAGACTTTCCGAAAGAAAGTTGTGTGGATAGTTTTATTAGACTAAAAGATATGATAATTATAATCAAACTTGTCACTGTTAAATCACCTAAATCAGATTTATTAGCTTTACGTTAACAGTATCTGTCACCATAAACTGCGCTCTTGGATTTTGTAACTTCCAGTCCTAAGCCAAGCGTTGAAAGTCCAACAGCACGCTTCTATTAACGTATTCATTTAGGTGTAGTGTGTTTACGAAAACTGTTATTATAGATGAGATCCGTTTCCTGACGTTATTTTTAAAGATGCATCAATATTCTTCCTATCCTTCTTGACAGTCTATAATGTTCTGTATGCCAATAGGTAGTGGGCCAGAATTTATCACGCAGACCCAGTGCGGATTGGTAGATGTCACATGTTTTAATTTTTGAAGTGAAACTTCTTTACGCACGCTTGACTTGGGGAGTAAGCTGGCGAACGGGTGACGTAAGCGTTTCGAAAAGTGCATAAGCACAGAGGCGCCCGTGGCGCGAGCTTGGTTCTAAAAGGTCTACAAGTTTTTTTTTTTTTCTATAGAAATAGAAGATCTATGCAAAATATTAATTTACCAATGAAACCATGAAATAAATTTAAATATTTATAGAAAATTAATATATGTATATGTGTATACATGTATATATTGTACACACACATATATATATATATATATATATATACATACAGATGGAGCGAAAGAAGTTTCACTTCAGTCGTGTGGTCATAAGCACACTCGTTTGTTTGATTATAAGACACGCAACAATTTACACAAAATAAAGCGCCTGATGGACTTCGAACCTACGACCTACAACTTCGAAGTCACTTGTACCACTAGGCCATCGCTACTACACACAGTTCTTGTTATACAAAAAACTCATTGGAATATCTACGCCCTTATTCAGCCTGATTGGACAAAACACGTGTGATTGCCACCCATATACGGTACAATGGATTTGAACAGATCGTTAATTACACATTGACAGGTTAGACGTATGTGCTTAAGGTAGGGAGGCGTAAACGGTCGTCGGTCATTGTAAGTGGCACTAGAGTGGAATTGTTTCGCCTCGTCTTTTACTTACCGCGTACATCGAGGGACTGGAACAATTTGCCAGCGGCGGTGACGACTACAATTTGAATGTCTACAAGGCTAGAGTGAATAGGCTCTTAATGAACTAGCGCGCTTTACCATCAACGATTGCATCTCTGCTTACCATCAGGCGGGATTGCGGTCAAGCACTAGTTTATTATTATAAAAAAAAACCATTATAAAAGCCTATTCTGTGTTGATATTTAAATTTATATATCTTCGATATATTTACTTAATACTTCTTGAACAAACAATAATAAATATTATTAACGATACTAAAATACTAAGAGCATAGTAGAGTCATAGCGTCTTTGTAATGCCGCGCTGTCACTTGAATTGTTGTCATCAGAGCAATAAAATACTGAATCTATGGCCATCAATGCAGAAATACTTACCTTCTGGTTGTCGAAAAGACGGGTGCTGTAAGTTTGTATGTGGTAAAACCCTTGATTCAAAAATATTGGACTGAATATTATATATTATTATATATTGAAGCCAGTTACTGCATAAAACCTACAAAATATTAACAACGATTATAGAATAATCATTGATAGATCCACACAACAGTTTTAATTTATACCAATAAATCTATGCCAATAAATAATAACACCAATGATTCTGTTTATATCATCATCAACCTTTTTTTTATCGTCCCACTGCTGGGCACAGGTCTCCTCTCATACAGAGATTTATTGAGCGTAATCACCACGCTTGCTCAATGCGGGTTGGTGATTCCAGACTTAAAGTCCAGGTTTCCTCAAGATGTTTTCCTTCACCTTCAGTCATTGGTGTCCAAGATATACTTAGAAATTACATACAACTTTAGAAAAGTTACATTGGTACTTGCCTGACCTGGAATCGAACCCGCGCACTCATACTTGAGAGGCTGGTGTTTTAACCACTAGACCACCACGACTTATCTGTATCTTATCTGCTTATATAATTATCATAATTTATAAACACTAGTGTCTGTTTCTAATCCATAAGATTCCATGTTGGTATTCGCGATAAATACCTTTTTCTTTTTTTTTTGCCGGTGTGGAAATCCTCATAGGATACCCGCCGCCCCGGGGGTGGGCGACGGGGTATGTCAGACTTTTACTGACTAAAACCACCCCGGTGTGTCTTCTATCACGAGCGCGCGTGGAGCCGCGGGAGTCTAAATTCTTCCACGGCCCCACACCCTCGTGCTGGCCCGGTCTGTCCGGGCCTCGTCTCCTGCACGGAGTAGTGGGGTGTTAAACTACCCCGTGCATCGCCTCAAAGGCGCGTGCCGACACTCGCGCGTGCTTCCTCGCGATAAATACCTAAATCAATCAATGTGGACTACTATTACCGATATTGTAATGAAAATTATCTTGTTCAGCCAAAATGAACTGATAATTAACTTCCAGAACATTTATTATGTTTGGAAAATGCTTTATTGTGCTTTCAACATACCAGAATGGTTTAAAAGCCAGGCAAGTGAAAGTTTTTTTATTGTACGGTACATATCATATGCAATTGGTAAAAATCTGTTATTTTGACGTTACAAAGACACATTGAAAGTTTATTTATCACAGCATATCTGTGTGACTTTAAGCTTTTGATTACTACTATACCTATCATTGTGTGCCAGGATAGGTTCAATCCTCCATGTCACGATCATCAGATTTGATGAAACTTCTTTCAATTTTAATAAATAGTTCCTCTCAACGAGAAGGAGGCCTGTGTCCCAACAGTGGGATCATTATAGGCTGCTTATGTGTGTGTAAATAGTTCCGTCGTGTTAAGTAGGTATATTATAGTGCGCTTAAAGCTAGACATTTGGTCGAGTCTTTTCAAATTTTCTGTAGGTTATTTACGGTGCGGAGCTGACAATTTTTTCTAATATGTTAAGCATTGGATCAGCATTAGATCGTTTAAATTCATTTAGGTTGTTATAAATAGTGTTTTACGTCATTAGGGCGCAGATCCTCATTTTTCGGATTGAAAATCATCAATCTCAGGTAGGAGTGTTAGAATTACTGACTAGAACACCCTCCACGGTACACGCCACGAGAAATTCCTTTCCCTCTCTTTTGATGAAAAGCTTACTATCAATGACTTTATAACTGCTAATCTCCTGTTCAACTTATTTACAAACACCTACGATTTAGTCGTAGATATCATAATCATTTCAGGGTTAATCCCAGTCGCATCCGAAGCTTTTCAGCTTTGGAGTCTGGGGTCCGCTTTACCAGTCTATCTGCTACTTTTTGCTAAACTTCAATATTTTCCATGAAGCGACTGCCGTCTGACCTAAGGTGATATCGGAGCATTGCAGTTAGACCAATGTTGAACTTTTTGAGAGCTTCAATGACCGCCACTGTCATTAGATGTTCGTATGGCAACCGGTACCAAGGGCTTTTATGTGCTTTCCGTGGCACGACCAGACCAGTTCAAATATTCATATTTATGCATACAAATATTTGCACTACGCGGGGATCGAACCCGCGCCTCCTTGCGCAGCGGCCGCGTTCGCTACCGCCACGGAGGCTTGCTGATTTAGTCGTACATATAACATGCATAATATTCGTCCCTCGCTCGGTATCTGTCTGTGAACTATGACTGTATTTGGACACGCGCCAGACCATAGCTCCGGTCGCCACTTGCGTTTTTTTTTTGTTTTGTATTTTTTATTAATGCTGGTACATATACACATTGCTCTTTTGTTCCATTTTTGTTCGTAGATATTCCTAATGGTAGTAGTGTTCGAGAGATTTATTCGTAGGATGTGACTGTAAAATTAATTTTGTAAGAATGAAGAAGTATCGTGTAATGTAATTATTTACTCATTGATTCACCATCATAAACTATTCATTAGAATAGTTATAAAATGATGTATCTATCTATGTAAAAGTATGATAAGATCAAGACGATAATTCATTTTCTTTTTCATCTGTCATACCAGCTTCATAATATATTAAAAAAATATCGTTTAAGTCAGTCAATTTACTTGTTTATACTTTGTACATAAAAATAGAATTGAAATAAATATTTATTAAAATGCAAATTATCATGAAACATGCAGCTTGCACCCTAATTAGGTAACCCACTAATAATATCAATTTTAATCATTTTGAAGCATATTACTAATCCATTGCTATATATATTCGAGAAATGTGTCTTTTTTTATGCTTATAAACTAGCGCTTGACCGCAATCCCGCCTGATGGTAAGCAGTGATGCGATCGTTGATGGTAAAGCGCGCTAGTTTATTAAGAGCCTATCCACTCAGAAAAACTGAGCGAATAGGAAGGAAGACGACAGTTGAGCAAGGTGATGCAATGTTAAACCCAACAACACGAACAACGATGCTGCGCCAAAGGGAGATTGATCTGAAGACCTTTCACGACCAAACTACCAACACAACAACATTAGGCGCATCGTACCCGGCACACATCGCAACACAACTGCTCAGACCCGTCCTTCGTACGGCTTCGCCAGACATCATGCCGGAACACGACAAATCGCTTGGCGGCAAGGCTTTGCCTGGTGGGTGGTAACTTCTGCCGGCGGCCGATGTTATGGCCTACCACCGAGAAAAATAAAATAAAATTAAAATTACATCGTCTGCTCAATAACGTAAATAACGTAATGTATGTTGATAAACTGTCAAAACGTAACTCATTGCTTCTGATAGTGAGTGCCGATACAGGTCTGTCTGCAATCATCCGTCGAACTAATCATTGGAATCAAATCGGAATGATGTAAACTTCGTTTAGCTTCACAGAAGTCAGGAAACTGAAATAGAAATACAAGGAGTTTTACTTTTACTCTTTAACTGGCCAAAATGTAGTAACTACGCTACGCAAATCGAATCGCTCTAACTTTGCTTTGGGTAGTGTGGTATTAAAGTTAGTACCGGCTATAAAAACAGACTGCTTTGCACTTCAGTACTCGTAGCTGTCCTGTTAAGTAGGTAGCTGTTTATTATATTTATACGTTGAGTACTGTATCTAGCTTGTTTTATTTAGATACTTATCTGGTTGGCTTAAGCTGCCCTACACTTGGTCAATATAGTTCTCTCCTTTTCCAGAATTCTGCAATGCTCATGCTATATTTTAAACATTTAATAGATTTCACGAATACAAGGTCTCTGTCAGATCATATCAGACAAGAAATTTAGGGTATACTCGGCGAAGCAAGAGTAGGTTTTAGTCTTTATCTTTTTATTGAGGCAGTCTGGACGTCCATGACGATTTCCCAGCCTTAAAAAAAAATGAATAATTGAAATAAAAATTCGTACCAGTTCCTTTAAAAAAGTAGGAATGTGTATTTACATGATTGAAAAACGCTTTTAAATATCTCTTCTCATCTGAAAAACATTACTCAAATAACGTTTACATATTCATTTGTACCATAAGAGTTTTAAAATACGGTACAGTTGGATGTGTGCCAATAACCTTTTTGTTTCTCATTTTATCTGATTTTGTACCTGTTGTCGCCGAGTGTCACGGCCCTTAGTGTCATGTTGATAGTTTTATTTGTCAATTAACATTAATTATTATCTTTACTAACCGAGTGCTATTGTGCGAGTCTCATTCATTTTGGCTCTATCCAAAACTCGCTTTTTAGGACGATACTCAGCATAGATTTATTTAAGTACAAGCTTTTTTTATAATTATAAACTAGTACTTGACCGCAATTTCGCCTGATGGTAAGCAGTGATGCAATCGTTGATGGTAAAGCGCGCTAGTTTATTAAGAGTCTATTCACTCAAAAAAACTGAGTGAATAGGAAGGAAGACGGCAGTTAAGCGTGGTGATGGAATGTTAAACCCAACAACACGACCAACGATGCTGCGCCAGAGGGAAATTGATCTGGAGACCCTCCAAGACCAAACTCCCGACACAGCAACCTTTGGCGCATCGTGCACACATCGCACCACAACTGCTCAGACCTGTCCTCCGTACAGCTTCACTTTGTCTGGTGGGTGGTAGCTCCTGCCAGCATGCAGCGGCAGAATGACGTTTACGTTAAAAACGGCTTAAGTTTATACGATGTAGCTCGCGAATTATCGCAATACATAAACTGATTGAAAGCTTCAGCAGACTGGTACCTACGATATGGCCTACTAAAACAATAAAATAAAAAAAAATTATGTACAATGTTCTTTCAAAATAATATCGCGCCTATCTGCGGTAGCTTTTAAGCAGTGCATTTATTGCGATAGTTGACAGAATCACACGATGATTTATGATCTGAATCTCTAGGGTACCGTATATTATACATAATTGATATGTCTGCTACAACTTCCACTCTGTAATTATCTTCGTGGAATAAGTGCTTTTTAACGTAGGCAAACTAAGTGAAGTTCTTAATAATGTATGTCTAATAATAACTTTAAATAATGGTTACGGAAATGATAGTCGACAGAAATAACTGGAAAAAGATGACTTCAATTAAACTGGAATATAAGCGCTGCAGGATTATATGAAGTCTCTTTAATAAAGCTAAGTTCGAGTAACATCAAATCGCACCCTCTTAAAAAATCCTTTATCCCTCAACACACGCTTATAAAAACTAATAACAAAACTGAACTGAAACTCAAGCAGTCGTGAAGCGAGTGGACGTGTCTCCAAAGTTTGCTAAACGTGTTTACACTTCAGCAAAATTTGTCATACTCAACAGTTTTAAGTATATGGTGCACGGAGTAAATGGTGTTATAGTATAGATGTGTTGAACCAATAAGTAGCTTAGGATACAGCTACGATATCTTGAGTTCCATTACATTTTCTAGGGAGATAATCTCAGCTCTGGACATAAAAACCTTAATTTGTTTTATTATATTTTTTCGTGCTGCATTGCTTTTTCCGAATCGAAATGTTTCTAAAGGACACAATCTCTTATACATTTTAATGTTGGCAGCGTGTCCTAACTAGGCGTATTTTTAATATTAATCTCGTTCTTGTTGAAATACCTTCATCATCCATCCATTGCTGAGCATAGACCTCACTTTTCGCTATACCTTACTTCATTATAATGTTTGAAGACACTCTGTCCAAAACATTACTCGAGATACCGTGTGGGTATGGCTATATTTCTGGCACATTTTTGTTTATCCTTCAGAAAGCACCTACCTAAAATTATCATTAACTAGGAACATAGATTTGTACTCGGACAAAGGCAACAAACCCTGAAGTTAATAACTTTTAAACCCCGACTCAAGCGGCGTGCCTGTAAAGTTAGCTAAACGTGTTTTACCTTTTCCATTGAAGTTTTGAATCCTATAAAGGCTTGTAATGTTGTTTTACTGTTTCTACAAATTTAGAAATGAAAATACATTAATAACAGTCATTGGTTGAGTAAGGCCTAATTTAGTGTCTCGATTTTACACTTGATGAACGCCCAAACTCTTCTGTATAGATATTTAGTTTATAATTAAAACTTCGATAAATGCGTAGTCATACTTTTTGCTATTCGAATCCTCCTCAAACGATACACAGCGACAAACAACTTTTTATCCATTAATCCATTTGACAATTAATGAGGTGTCATGGCGTCTTGGTAAATTCCCGCGCTGTCACTGAAGTGTTGTCTATGATGTGGAATCAAGGCATCGCTATCCAGAAGGGATAACTGTGTCATGGAAGTCCGATGCTGTATGGCAGTAAATAAATGATGCTGGCAGAATAATCGGCATGACAGTTGCCAAAGTATAAACAAAAACTATGTCATGCACGTTGCACTAACATTGTTTGCCTAACAACAAAGACCCTTTCATGTTCCACTTCATCTGGCAATATCACGCGCTGTTGTGCAACTTTGTCTAATATTCACGCATCACACCACAAACCCGTGACGGAATTCATTTTGATCACTAACTGCCCGCGAGTCGGCCGGTATGAAATTTACTAATTTTAGGAAATTGTCTTATATTAATGTTGAATTAGTCCTGATTCTGAGAATCTTGGCCTAATTTTGATATAAACGATAGATCTAGATTGAGAAGCTGCCTTCCTACATACATAGGTAGCCAGCTTTTCAATCTAGAGATATGCTCGATCTCTAGATCTCCCGTTTACATAAACAGCCACAAACCAGACGTGTCTTTAAACTGGTCGCAGCGTGTTTATTCCTCGTTAGTTCCCGTTTGTTATCCACAACCGTGATATTATTTACGACAGCACTGAGTGGCCGCCTGGCCGCCGCCTCATAATTTTAGGATATACGGTCATGTCTCAAGTTTGAGTAATCCAGTAAATATAACCTCAAAAACCTAAGTTTTAGTTTTAAGATATAAAAACGTATGTTTATTTGTTTGTAGCTTCTTTTTTCAGCTACTAGCACTGTTATTTCGTAACCCAGTTTTAATCACAATCTTTATCATTTTGAAGAATATTGCTAAGCCTTTGCTTCATGAGTTCGAAATATTTTATGTTCAACAACGTAAATCCTGTAAGGAATGTTGTTGAACTTTCAAATTAAAAGCAATTGCCACTAATAGTATTTTATGTAATTACCCCACAGGTATCAATGCTGATCAAAATAAACCAGGAGCTATTTAAGGAAAATAAAAGGTTTTTAAAGAATTAGAGGAGAAACGGGATCCCTAAGACACTGTCCTAATTCATCTATAGTTAATTGACTCCGCCAAGTCATTCCTGTTGAGCATGTATGGACAATAAAATACCCAATTAATTCGATCGATACTAAAGAACAATCGATTTGTCTCCAGCAATTGTTCTCCATAACACGACGCGCTCTGATTATTTGCTCATGAACTCACACTACTATAAAAGTATATTATTGTTCGTTCACTAACACATCTCACTATAGGCGTATACATCTGGTAAAAGGAGAAATACCTTCGTCGCAAGTTGATACATTTTCCAACGGCACTTTTTTATTCGGATTTCAAAACTGTCAAACGATTGTTAGGGATCGATTCAGCATCGCAGCACTTCGATTTGAAAGTACTCGACTTTACACTCGCGTTGAATGGAACTGAATGCCTTATTTTCGCTTTAAAAGGCTAGTATTAAACCCAGCATGGCTTGAAGGCTTGATTGACTGACGCTGAATACCTACTTTTAATTTTGAATATTCATTTGAATTTTGTATCATTGGCACCTGTTGGCAGTTTTTCAGATCATTATTATTATTTTATTTTTATTCTTTTTTTCAGATAATGTCCACATAGTTTACATAATAACAATCACAAAATAACGAAATCATAATTGTACCTAAAATTTTGTTAATGGTTATTACGTATACCTAATGGATGCCTATGGCTGTCCTTTCCACTCTTTTTGAAAAGGTCACTCAAAACAGGTAGTAATATTTTTTATTTTTTTTTATTTTTTTACGAACAAATCACACAGATTGGGCTAGCCCCAAAGTAAGTTCGAAACTTGTGTTATGGGATACTAACTCAACGATAATTAGGATGGTACTTCGTAGACGGTGCAGCAAAGAGTTTGTTTTCTTGCGCATGATGGCCTGAACGCCATCCGTACAACGCGCTGCATAGCTCCGGCGGCACACATTATAATTTCAACATTTTGAAATAGTAGCTACTAAAAAACAAAAGTCAATATTTAATATTAGAACTACGCTTTAAACTTTTGAAGCTCCAGTTAACTTCAGTCAACGGATACGACGACAGCAAACGAACCATGCGATGGCTGTTTCGCCTCAAGTCATGCCATAAAAAGAAAAGGCGGCCCGTCCGCGATTTTAAGTCCAAATAATCGTGCGTTTAATCTCAAAGTTCCTCCATAAAGGGAAAGCGAAACAACACATTAAACTCTTTCTAATATTAAAAGCTGTTCGCCTAGCCGGCGCCATAGATGCGTGGGTTAAAGGACGCGTAATGTCTTCGCAAACGCTACTCATGCGTGGAGCCAGGGCTGACAGAATACTGTTCAAAAGCTGACGTGTTTTGTTTTCACCTAGATTTTTGTACGTCAAAGAAAATAACATTTGTGTTACTAGATTTCTTAAGACTCCTGCTGATGATGGCCACACCTGTTTTTCTATTCTTATTTGCAGTGTTTTGTTATGATTGCCATTTCGCATATTAAGGTCTTGTCACCGTGAATCATATAGTACAATAGCCTCTCGCACCAACGGAGCTCATAAAGAACTGGAATTTGTTATTCATATTCAAATCCACAAAATTACTGGGGAGCCGTGAAAGCAAAAAAACCTCATGATAAAAAATCATGTATACATAGATCTTGATATCTATTTCGATTTAGAAATTCTAGCAAAGTTGTATCTTTTAGATAATTATTCACTTATTATTCGTTGTTATATGGATACTCTCTTTCTTGATTTTTTTTTCTTATCGTTGTAAAATCTTCATAGTTATGTTTTGTAATTTATATGGTGTACATAATAGAATACTCTTTATATTCTATTATTTTCTATTCTATTCATACATGATTCGAACGTGCCAGCCCTGCCCATCAGCCGGGCGTCGCTGTAGTTTGTCTTAATAAAGCTCCTTTGACATCAACTTCAAGATTGTGTTGATTAGACGCGTTTCAATATGAAAGGAAACTATAATTTTATTATTTTGTATACCCTCCACTTTTTGGGCGTTCGTGTGGAGAAGGGTGTTCCCCTGTAGGTAATTTTCGTCAATTTATTAACAGGTGACCAATTCGTACGGTATGACACGTTTCGGTTGAGTCAATTTTTTGGTGAGGACGTGTTCGGTTATTTTCTTTACCACGGTATTATCGAATTGTATACCAGCTTTAGTCCCGTGTTGGTCCATTGGTAACGACATACGAATGGTCGTGAGTTCAAACACAAGCAAGTACTTTATGTCAATTATTTCAACAACACTGCTCTCAAATTCGTCAACGAAAACATCTTAAGGAAACCTACATGTTATAGCATCGCAATAAAGAAGAAAGAAAATATATTTATTGTGGAAGATCATAAAACTAAACTGGAAATCTGGTCTTGATGTTGGCTCCGGTCTTCATGATCCATGGTCTCATCAAAACGTTAAATCCAATAGAAGTGACGTATACTTCTTCCTGTCAGCTAAAGCACTAGAAAGCGGTGACGGGCATTTTGGGGGACTGTCTTCAGTCACTTAGACGTTCCAAAAGTGCTAATTATTAGCTTAATTTGAATAAATTACTTTTTATTTTGATATTTATTAACACTCAAGTCATGGTTTAATTAAATCCTTCTAAAACGTCAGCTTTGCGACGTGAAATCTATTTTCTCTCATGACCTTATCAAGGCACATGAGTACATAGTTTGCCTGGAATGGATAAATCGGCTTTCAATTTTCATGGTAAAGCTTTAAAAGAAAAATTTTCTTTGGAGACAGCAAAATATTCCCCAAAAAACAACTATATTAAGTAATTGCTGGATATTTTAATATAATAATGGCTGTATAATATATTAATGATATAGTAATTGATATAGTAAGTCGTGGTGGCCTAGTGGTTAAAACACCAGCCTCTCAAGTATGAGTGTGCGGGTTCGATTCCAGGTCAGGCAAGTACCAATGTAACTTTTCTAAGGTTATATGTATTTTCTAAGTATATCTTGGACACCGTTGACTGAAGGTGAAGGAAAACATCTTGAGGAAACCTGGACTTTATAAGTCTGAAATCGCCAACCCGCATTGAGCAAGCGTGGTGATTACGCTCAATCCTTTTCTGTATGAGAGGAGACCTGTGCCCAGCTGTGGGACGATAAAAAGGTTGATGATGATGATGATGATGATATAGTAATTCATGGTCATAAAAAAGTATTTGCAACAAGCCATAAGTATAAGTTCCGTGTGTTACCGGGCTTAGAATAGTACCAACCCATATCCTCCCGTGGGTATCGTAAGAGGCGACTGAGGGAATTCTGACCAGGGATGCGGGCAGCAGCGCTTCTCCTGTGGAATATCAAATTACTGATGTTCTAAACCCGCCTGCCAAGCGTGGGTATTATGGGAAACTTCCCAAAGCAATGAAAACTTTGGGGGAGGCCTTTGTCCAACAATGGACCTCTATAGGCTGAAGAACAAGATAGGAATAAGTATATAATAAGTAATCAACGCCTCTCACGTATCATATAAAGATACGCTTGCTGCGGTTGTTTCATGGATGGATAATCATCTTCACATACATACCAAGACACCTCTGGGACTCGGCAACACGTTAAGCTGTTAATCTCGGCTGTCATACGTATATCTTTGTGAATTATGTTATCAGGAAGACGCTAGACAGATGATACTAATGGACAAAATTGGCAACTTTTTGTATAAATAAATAAATAAATATATATATACGGACAAATCACACAGATTGAGCTAGCCCCAAAGTAAGTTCGACACTTGTGTTATGGGATACTAACTCAACGATACTATATTTTTTTATGATAGATACATATATAGATAAACATCCAAGACCCAAGCCAATCAGAAAAAGATCGTTTTCCATCATGACCTGGCCGGGGATCGAACCCGGGGCCTCCACGTCGCAGTCAGGCGTGTTGACCGCTGCGCCACGGAGACCGACAAAAAGTGAGAGTATGAGTGCCTGAGTTCGAGATTTTTGGCTACTTTGTACGTGGATATTATATAGGTACCTATAATAATTTGTATGCAATGTGTATTTTGTTTCTGCCGAGTAAACATGTTATCTTTCTTTATGTTTTCTTTATACTTAGTAATTTACTAGATGGGTAAGATTACATATTGGATTAGGTAGATAGGTAGATACATATATTCACAAACAAAAGTCAAAACGACCACCGCGTGTTAATCCAATCCAACCACGTACTATAATGACAACCTCTCTTATTTTCTAGAGCATGGAAATTATTTTCAATTTTCCCACGAAAGACTTCTAACAAAATCTTTTCCTTGTTTTCTTTTACATTTTCCATTGCTTGGCATTGCATAGAGAGCTTACTTACGGAAGGTCTCGGCGACATACTTAAATAAACACATATATGTGTTAATTCCGTGGTTAAGACACGAACAATAGGAATTTCTTTCAGTGTAATAGTTCAACAATTCATTGCTTTACTTACACTATTAAGCAGATACATTTTTTGAATAAATGAAGCAATCGATTAGTAATATTTCTATTATAAAATGAATATTATAACATTTATATATCAATCACAAATTATAGTATCAGGTTTACAAATAAGTTCCCGCCGTTTAACAAAAGATGTCCTTACTAAAAAATTAAGAATTGTTGAAATTGTGAGATGTAAAATATGATAAACTTATTTGTATACCTATTATGTTAACATCTACACGTAGGCACGTACAGTGAGTACTAGTTTGTGTGGTTGTGACTGGCGTTTGTTTTGACAGTTTGAATTAGGGTTGAAACGGAGCTTCGCCTCCGCTTCCGTTACTGCGAAAGTTCCGCAAGAAATCGTATCTTCGCTTCCGCCTCCGCATCCGCACATTTTTTGCGGAGTTATAACGGAGGTTTATTTACGTATTTATAAAATAAATAACGCGCAAGCTGCGACGCTCGACAACCATCCGGCCGCGTTTGAGTGCGAAATGGCCAAGAATCAACTAGTGCGAGATGGGAATACAATTTGTTTCTCCTTAATTTTCATTACTAAAAGGTTCTTTTACTAAGTGTACTATCTAGTATAAATGTACGTATTTAAAATAAAAATGTTGTTTGAATTAACCATAAATTTCAATTTTTTCTATAACTGCTTTCACCTCCACCTCCGCCTCTGTTAACCTTCACATCCGCAGAGGTGAGACTTGTCGTCCTCCGCCTCCGCTAACAAGGCCTCCGTTACAACCCTAGTTTGAATTTCGATCGCTATACGTAGGTACGAGTATATACATGTGTGCCCTCTTGAAAGGAGTCAGCCTTCTGTACATACATATTCTGTGGCGAGCGTGGCGTAAAGACGGTAGTTTTAATTAAATTTCTCCGGTGGTCGCCTCGGGGTTGTTTACTGGAGCTTCGCAAACGAAGTCTTTGTGAAACTTGACCACTCAACCAGGTGTTATTTGGTTTTAATCTAAAATTTTCCAAGAGTGCACTTACTTGCTGCATGCTTAGAAATGAAGGTAGTTCCTTTTAACGAGGCGCTGCAACATTAGACTCTAGTGTTGATTGCATAGAGCTTGAAATAGCTTTCTTTGTATTTTTTTGTAGCTATTAGTTAGAATGAAGTCATTTACTCTGTAAATAGGATATCGGACTCACTTTTACAGAGAACAGTGATGATCCAGTGGTAACGACCGCCAATTATGAGTTGGTATGAGATTCAAACCCAAAGCGCAAATCGCAAATCACCAATGCTCTGAAAACAATGAAGAAAACGTGACGAGGAAACCGGCATACCCTAGAAAAAACTTCTAAGAAATGTGACATTTACCATTCGGCAGTAAGCACTCTTGGTGGAGTTTAGCTCATTCACTGTCACGAGAGAAGGCCTACCCCCGAGCTTTGGGAAAGGCCGATTATGGTTATGAATAACTGTAAAAAAGATATAAAAACATAACCTAGATTATATCGACATTTACGATCTAAATAAACCTACAAAGAAATGCGAAACAATTTCAGCTCTTTTAAAGTCCAGACATCTCAATCAATCTTGGCGAGTTTTTTTTTTATAAATTATAAACTAGTGCTTGTCCGCAATCCAGCCTGATGGTAAGCAGTGATGCAATCGTTGATGGTAAAGCGCGCTACACTATTAAGAGCCTATTCACTCTAGCCTTGAAGACACTTAAACTGTAGTCCAAGGTAAAGACCGCGGCCGGCAAATTGCTACAGTCCCTCGATGTGCGCGGTATAAAAGTTCATGTGATGAAATGGTCTTTTGAGCAAAGAACTACACAGATTTGAGTGGGACAGCATTGCTAAAATTTTAATGTATAAGAAGGAACGAACTTACAGGAGTGGTGCACTTAACCACTTTTTATGCACTTAACCACTCTATATACATATCTTCTTCCGAACGCTCAGGGAATACGACCGTTGCCGAACAGTAACCAAGATTTCTATGCGCATTATCACTTTGGGAGACCTGTACTGCTACTGGCTTTTTTCTATGACTTTTTTGGTAGGTTGAACATACGATTACAGGTGGACGAAGAGTTCTCATATATTTTCCTTCCCTGTTTCAATAACCTGGAAATTTCCCTCGGACATTAATTACTCAGCCGTCGCCTTTGGTAAAATCACAAGAACATTTTATTTCATCAAGCTAATGGCCAAATATTTGACCACCTTATATCTATAATAAAACAGCATGCATTCGCAAGCCGTTCCAAAAATCTTATCCTATACACATAAAGTTCAAAATCCTTTAACAAATATTTATAGTTAAATAAGATCCTTTCACATGAGTCAGCTCTGTAACAGAGGGTGCTACATCTACCCTACTTTTAAGGGTTGACTTTGACTCACTAATCGATATTTTTGCCCCAAATATTATAATGAGTTGGTCCTATGTGGGTCGTGGACAAAAACTAGAGCCAAATATGGTTTTGGAAACACTCCAGGGTAACCCTGACCTTAGTTTTATAGAAATGTTGGCAGCCATTTTGCTGGAGAAGTAGAAATATATTTTATAACGGATGTTTTATGAAATCGGTTCTCCTAGATTTACTCCAAAAATATAGTAGGTACAAGGTATAGCGAATATAGTGATGTCTGGCGAAGTCGTACGGAAGACGGGTCTGAGCAGTTGTGTTGCGAAGTCTGCCGGGTACGATTCACCAAATGTTGTTGTGTAGAGAGCCTGGTCGTGGATGGTCTCCAGATCAATCTCCCTCTAGCGCAGCATCGTTGGTGGTGTTGTTGGTTTTAACATTGCATCACCTCGCTCAACTGCCATCTTCCTTCCTATTCACTAAGTTTAAGTGAATAGGCTTAATCAACTAGCGTGTTTTACCATCAACGATGGCATCACTGCTTACCATCAGGCGGGATTGCAGCCATGCGCTAGTTAATAATTATATAAAAAAATGGGAGGACAAAGATACGCTGCACTAAAATTTTGTTTATAAACAAGGCAGTATTGATCTTTCACACTATCTAGTGTATTTCGGTAACTAACTTTTAAAGCAGTAATATTCAGTTGAAGCACAACACTATAATTAGGTTGTGATAGACAAAATCATGTTCCCAATTGCTTTGGTTACAAATTGAAATGGTAATGCTTCGCCCCTAACACATGGGGCCTAATTTTGCCATCGGCAAAATATTGTATGGCATTCTACCTAAACTCTACTGATGGTGTTTATTTTTATTTCTGGGTGGTGAGTATTTAAACATTTGAAAAATCCTTAATATACAATCGAAAATTACCTATACCAATGAAATGTGAGTAATTTGTATATTTATCCGGCGTATCGATCCAGAAAATATTTAAAATGGTACCTTATTTATGTACCTACATTGATAAAGTAGGATGGAATTTATGACGTACTACCGACAAAAAAGCCCTTATATGATGATTTTAAGCGAAACACACAAAAAGGTGCAGGTCACACTAAGAGAACACCTCCTAGTGTGATCTACTCGTACACCTTTTTTGTGTGTTTTCATTGTGTAACCAACCTTTCACCCCGTTTCATCCTCTTTGCATTCAACTGGTCATGCCCATTGCCCATTCATTTGCACTAATCCCGCTTCCCTTAGGTTCGATTCAAATTCGACCCGCTGGCGCGTCACTAATAATTGGTTTTATTATTGTTTAGTGGTTAAAATGTACCATTAGTGTCTTTGATAGTTTATTATTAAGTAGTAATTAATATTTATGGTTATTGCCTGTTAGGTTATGGTTTACGTTTGTTTACGCTAGAAAGCTAGCGGAGATATAGGAGTGCTTTCAAGGACATTCAGGTAACTCTAATACGTGGCAATGCTGCCAGTATTTTCTCGGTGGTAGGTCATAACATCGGCCGCCGGCAGAAGTTACCACTCACCAGACAAAGCCTTGCCGCCAAGCGATTTGTCGTGTTCCGGCATGATGTCTGGTGAAGTCGTACGGAGGACGGGTCTGAGCAGTTGTGTTGCGATGTGTGCCGGGTACGATGCGCCTAATGTTGTTGTGTTGGAAGTTTGGTCGTGGAGGGTCTTCAGATCAATCTTCCTTTGGCGCAGCATCGTTGGTCGTGTTGTTGGGTTTAACATTGCATCACCTCGCTCAACTGCCGTCTCCCTTCCTATTCGCTCAGTGTTTCTGAGTGACCTATTCACTCTTACTAAACTGGCGCGCTTTACCATCAACGATCGCATCACTGCTTACCATCAGGCGGGATTGCGGTCAATCGCTAGTTTATAATTATTAAAAAAAAATATTGATTACATTTGGTTAACCAAATGCTAAAATACAAAGTAAAGCTCAAATGTTTAATAAACGTCTATAATGTAGTAATCACAATAACTACATGGCCAAGACGAAACTACTCCAAGCACGACTTTTACAGCATCCATAAAAATTAAAATTCCACATCCAAAAAAAGACTTGAAAGTAAACAGCATACTACATCTCAGTGCATCGAAGGAAACTGTCGCAATGACGACGTGCTCTATATTAGCCATTTTGGAAACTTTCCAACAAGCAATTGATACTGATGTCTAAAATATACCTTACATCGATTTCCTTTAATCTCGCAACTCTATGCTCCAAGATTTTTAATTTGGATTAGGGTGGAAGTTTGTGGTTATGCAAAGTTGAATAAGAAGGTGTCATTCCTAAAATAAAGTTAGAGAAGAAAGTTAAGTTGGAAACATTGTTACTGTTGTAACGATGTCTTCGTCTGATAAGTTTTCGACACATGTGTAATACACAAACACCTTGGCTGTATTCTAGCTTTATTACTTGGTAATAAAGTTAAATTAAGGAATGTAATTTAAAATACATTCTTTTCTTTTTTAGTATACGTTCTGAAACAGCTGAGCCATCTGTGTATTTATATCATCATTTTTGATTCTTACTTTGTTTTCCTATAAAGTACCACTAGAATGCTGACCAGTCTCACCGGATACATAAAGACAATCCCATCTAACATATTGTTACAAAATGAACAACAAATACATACCTCTTTCCAATTCCTTGTTTGGCAAGGAAATCTATTGGTGTTTTCAAGGCATCTTTAGCCTTGAAGACTTGTCCACGAGATTCTGGATCATATCCAAGATTCGTCATAGTGTTCTATATAAGTCTAGCTTCTATATCATCTATAGTTTCCTAGACCAGTTTAGTTTTATATCCGGGATATATGCTGGCGCGACGCTCTGCAATAAAAACGGTAGAACTTTTGTTGTGGCCATCCTTTCTTTTTTAATCTTCTTTGATTTATGATTTTGGAACGTTATGCTTATTAAGTTTTGTCTTTATGTTACGCGATATAATTGCACTACCCCTTACATTAGACATACAATTTTTAGTAGTAAATCAATAGGAGGACTAAAATAAGATTCTTTCTTTTTTATCTTTTTTCCATGTTTTGGTGTTGGCGATCACAAAACCGTTATTTTTTGTTTTCGAACCATCCGTAAAACGGTATATATACATTCTTGGCAAGACAGTGATTTATCCGTCTCCATAATAATGGCTCCCTAGCATACATGAAATTTGATTCCAATTAAGTAAAGACATGTGCAGTGAATCATGTCCTTATTAATGTTTTAAAAGGACTATAAAACTCAAATAAGTTGTTTAATTCACATTCATGCATAATGAAGTTTTTACATAAAATTATGAAGAGAGAGTGAGCAGTTACGAAACGCTTGTACATTATAATTTATGATATCATTAACAGTGATGAAATGATAACGCTTTGTTATGTTAATAAGCTCATGTGAGATAATGGAGACACGTCTGTGTACAATCAAAGGAGACTAAATATACTCGTAGAGGTTACAATTTTCAGCTTATTCATTCATAAAAAAAATTGTATTCCTTGTTTTATTTGTACTTGACTTGAGTAACACTAATGCTTACCATGTTACACGTATGCTGTTCTTGGAATTTATTTTACATCTGTTCATTACAATTTGTAATTTCTAAGTTACTGTTTTCATAACGATATTACTTCTAAGTAACATTTCTGCATTGGATTGCATTTGTCATTTTAAAGTTTCTGCTTTATGATCATATTTAGCTCTCCATAAAGACCGATAAAATCTGTTTGCTAAATTGAAAATTATGTCTTATTTTGCGTCAGACATTGTCTTCGCTTATTCCATGTTCAATCTACTTCCCATCGATAACATTTGAACTCAATTGGCCACGGTTCACGTAACCTCACCAATTTCATTCATTATTTAAACGTAGCCAATTAGGTTGATTGTCGATGCCCAATTGCCTATACCAATAGTAATTATATTATACTAATTGATCTTGCGATTAAATATGTAGATACTCTCTCTTGACTCCCAAAATTGTTCTCTTTGTATAATTTTTCGTTGTATTTAGTCACGGAAGGTTTTGGAGTTTATACGATGTTGTGCTTCGTTTGGCTTAAGCGATAATCGTAAATCGTATTCACACGAGTAACTACATACCCTAGTAGGTGTATACCTGATCGTGCGAAATTGCGTTTCCGTGCGAATTCGTTTCTCTGATCTATGAACCGAAACATATCAGATTTATAACCCATCTATATGCTTACAAATACAATCTCTTTTATAAATCGTAAAACTGAAACGCACTATTTCGTTCTGTATACGTAGAATAATATTATTCGGAATTCAAATTAGAAATTCATAGGATGCGGATTATGATTCCCTGTCGGGAGTTATTGGTATGCAAGTACGCCCGTTCACCGTCTAACTTGGGAGTTCTTGATTCAGGCAAGTATTTATAAATGGCATAAAAATAGAGCGCGATATTGATGTTTGACATTATTTGACACTGCGACCAAGACCATAAACAAAGGGCTGAGGAAACCGAGATGTTACGATGTTCATGAAAACTTTTTAAGAGCCGTCTCAAAAAAGTTTCCAAAAAAGTTTGGTTCATATGTTTCTGCTGTTTTATACTGCTTATAAAACATATTTTTTCTGACGACTTAAAAAACAATAAGGCTTATTTAATTTTAATTATAATGTAATTTTATAATGAAAAAATTTAAAAAAAAATAAAACTGTCATTATATTTGACCAAGAAATATTTTATACCTACCTAACTAAAATTTCACCGGCATACCATACAGTACAACCAATTATTAGTAGTTAGTTACCAACATAACATTTGAATATTAAAAGCACTATGTAAATATCGATCCTCATAACGTAAACGCGGCACGTCCTTTAGGATATCCTTAGTTCAGTTAGTTCTCTTCCGCACCGCACGGAGCGCGCACGTCGCGTCCCAAATACCAATTATAAAATAAACCGTAAATGAGCATTCCGAGCAGCCAGTCAGTATGAGTGTGCCCTTACCTTTATAATACTTTTATTATTGTGAATTTTTGTGTGTGGTTTTAAATAATTATTTACTGTTTGTGGATTTATGAAGATGGAAATTTTTGTCGGAATGTTGTTCGACGGATTCAACATGCTTTGTGGTGGGTAGAGTGGAGTTTATTTTAAAACTTATTTGATTGCATTGTGACAAATCGGAAATAGCATTCACGTATTTTTTTTTATTGAAGTTAAAATTGTACTTTGTTATTTTTTAATGTCATGTAAAAGAAAAATAAAGGTGTCCTCGAGTGTATTTAAGTAGGTATATAACACTTATGAATATGGAGTTTGAAAATTTTTATTCATATTATCGGTTAATAACGACAATTTCGATACGAAAAAATTACATGTAGATATTGGTTTTTAATTTTTAACTAATCGTCTTTCTTAGGACGAATTTGACAACGTGAAACTTTTATACCAAAAATAAGTGTTATTCTAAGAATAAGCTATGAATATTTAATTATCTCCTAATACTAGAACTGTTAGATAATATTCATGGATGACTACCTGCGCCCCGCGGTTTTATCCACATAAGTTTCGATCCCGTTGGAATATCGGGACGAAAAATCTCGTCCAAATCCGTTCAGTAGTTTTTGCGTGAAAGTGTAAGAAACATCCACACATTTTCTCATTTAGTAGTATTAAACACTTACTCTGTATCTGATGGACAGGAGTAACGAAGTGACGTAATGAGTGATGTTTTATTAAATTTATTTAAACTTTTCGCACAATAAAGTACAAAGACGGACTTAAGGCACGGACGGACTTGCCTTAGGCATTCTCTATCAATCAAGCATGGATGGTGAACAGAGGCATAAATTTATTAATTTTTAAGAGTATTCACAATCTGATTTCAGTGAAATATTACACCTACATTTTAACAAGTATTTGACATTTGTTTGTCACTGAAATGAGACTGCAATTATTGGTGTTCTAACAATGTAACAATTATAATACGCTGGCTCCTATAGGTCCCAGCGTGATGTTATATAGCTTTAAGCCTTCCTGGATTTATGGGCTATCCAACGCAAAAAGATTTTTTTCAAATCGGACCAGTAGTTCCTGAGATTAGCGCGTTCAAACAAACAATCAAACAAACTCTTCAGCTTTATATATTAGTATAGATATGTATTTTTATCCTTTTCTTTATTTCATTCATTGATATCTCTCGGTAGTAGGCCATAACATCGGCCGCCGGCAGAAGTTACCACCCACCAGACAAAGCCTTGCCGCCAAGCGATTTGTCGTGTTCCGGCATGATGTCTGGTGAAGCCGTACGAAGGACGGGTCTGAGCAGTTGTCACAGAGTACATTTTTATATAGGGTAGGGTAGCAGTTGTGTTGCGATGTGTGCCGGGTACGATGCGCCAAATGTTGTTGTGTTGGGAGTTTGATCGTGGAGGGTCTTCAGATCAATCTCCCTTTGGCGCAACATCGTTGGTCGTGTTGTTGGGTTTAACATTGCATCACCTCGCTCAACTGCCGTCTTCCTTCCTATTCGCTCAGTTTTTCTGAGTGAATAGGATCTTAATAAACTAGCGCGCTTTACCATCAACGATCGCATCACTGCTTACCATCAGGCGGGATTGCGGTCAAGCGCTAGTTTATAATTATTAAAAAAAAAAGATATAAAAAGTCCAATGTAGCATCTTAATATGTTGTTTTTAGTTTTGATTATTATTATTTTTTATGTACGGACGACAGCATGTCAAGCTATCCAAAACTATCATATATTTCCAATCAACCATAAGCCTTAATGATTTAAAGATAAAGTTTAAAATGTAGATACTAAAGAAATCTGACAGATTGTAGTAGCTTGATGTTCTGTTGTCTGTACATTCGTTTAGACAATAGAAGCAAAGAGTTAAGAGTTTCGATTTTAATTAAATATTTTACTCAGTAGGTACCTAATTAATGTTTCGAAAAGTGTTAATCGACTTTTGTTGCCGGCTGTACCTAGTTCCTTTATTAATTTCTACTCTCCTCGTTTTTCGTCAAACCACGTGATTTAAAACTTACCTAAGTTTTACTTAAAACTTACTTAAGTTTTACATAAAACTTACCTAACTTTTAAGTCATTTCCCGGCTCTTCTTAATGCAGAACGCCTGTCATACCGTTGGATTTATGTGGCCAGTATTACTAATTTATTATTAGACTGCACTGCGGTGTCGCAAAACTCCCCGCAGTGCAAATGTGCTGCTAATTAGCTGTACTTAGGCTTGAGATGTCTTGTGTGTGACTGTGAGATATCCCTTCATAGAAACTAAGTACAAATTATAAAATCAGTACCTAAATTTCTTTTTTTGTAATGTTATAAACGTTGATGGTAAAGTTTATTAAGAGCCTATTCACTCTAGCCTTGAAGACACATAAATAGGGATGTTTCCTGGGTAAAAGAAAATTATTCTATTTAGTCAGTCATTCAGATTATAGAAAAATATTGGATACGTATATTTTGTTTTATCAAATCACTAAAAAATTACAGATATAAAAGGCATCAAAGAACAGGAGTGGTGGCTGGTGACGTCACTGGTTGCTAAAAAGTGTAGTAAGCAGTGACACTATATCGACTTCATTTTTTGTTTACTTATATAAAAAAAGAAAAAATACCTGTCTAGTTTTTTTTTTGGAAATCTAACTGACGCACTAATTAGTTTTTTTTAGTCAACTACCCTATTGTAAGCAGACGGGAAGATCGTCTCAGGCAAATTGTTTCAGTTCTTTGATGTACGCTACGATGACGACAGCACATCAAGCTACTACAATCTGTCAGATTTCTTTATTAGATTTTCACCTATATCTCCGAAACAATAAGGCTCAAGGTTGATTGGGTATATTTGGTAGCTTGACCTGCTGTCGTCCGTACGTGGTATAAACGACGAGTCGAAACGCTTGGTCCGGATCGTAGTGGTGTCAACAACGTAACGCGTCGCCGTCGTCCTATGCGTACGATCGTTACAGGTGCTCGCACGATTAGTTGAGAGGTTCATATTAGGGCACTCTGATGAAGTCTGTATGTTTGAACTCATCGCACGAAGAGAACACATCGTGTCATCGTGCGATCTTCACCAATTGGCTTGTATCCTAAAAAATAATTTAATGTCCGTCAGATAGCTTTATAAAAAATATTGAACTCGTATTTTTTATTTTTTCTTTTATTCAAATACTTAGGAAGATATATTGATTTGAAATGTCGCATGACGTCACGCCATGGTGCAAAATATAGAACGGCGTGACGTAATTAGCCCCCACTCTGTAACTTTAATACGCTATATCTCAGTAATTTTTGGTAATTACGACAAAATAAAAAATACGGGTCTTAATTTTTTTTATTATCTGTAAGACGGACTAATTTTATTTATTTTTTATTTTATTTATTTATTTCTAATACACTTACATTTAGGTTTACAATTTGTTTTAGCCGCACAACGAAAACCTCTCAGGGTTTATCTGCATGTCGGCGAGCCGCTCATAACAATACTATAAATAATTGATATTGTATACAATGCAACGCTAACAATTCATAGGTATGTTAATACCTAGGTACAGTCGCCCGCACATCAAGCCACCACAAGCCGCCAAATTTCCTCAATAGATTCTCAACTTTATCGCCAAATCATTACGGTTCAAGTTTGATTGAGAAAGCTTGACAGATCCAGGCAGCCCGGCTCGCTGGCGTCTGCACCCACATAGATACATTATTTAAAATTTTGTATAAAGAATCGCTTTGATTTGTACTTATAACTTTTCGAACTCATTTTGTATAGCATTGTGCAAGTCTTCTGGGAGTTTGTTGACATAAAACGGTACCAAATATTCTGCAACCCTCATCCCGTACACATTATTAAATTTTGGTAAGATGTATTTATTTTTAACTATTATCGTTCTCAGAAAGTCTGGTCTTGTTTTTTCGGTTAGCAGTTCAGGTCTATTAATTTCGGATAGAATACAGTATTTAACTTTATTGAACACATTCATAACATTACAATATTTAAAAAGGTCGTCGTCATGGTCTTGGAATTTCTTAAGTATATGTTTTGGCGTAATTTCTTTTAATATTCTAAGTTGTAGCTTATAAATATCGTTCAGATATGTGTGATAAGTTCTTCCATAGCTGCTGAGTCCGTAACTGATAACAGAGTCTGCTAGGGCCATATATAACATTCTAAGTGTTTTGTAAGGTAGCTTAATTTTAATGTCTTTGGGTAGCTTATATTTTAGTATGCTGAGCTTACCTAGAATAGACCTTAGTTTGTTGCATACGTAATCTTTGTGTGGTCCCCAACAGAATCTGCTATCAACCATTAGGCCAACGTACATGTGCTCATCGACTACTTCTAACGACGGGCACTCGCAAGTCTTTGTGGAACTATGTAGGCAGATATGTTCGTGTGCTATAACTGTAGGCCTAGTGGAGCATTTATTGTGTGATGAGTGTATGTGAACAATTTTTGTTTTTGTTGCATTTATTACTAAGCCTACATCATGCGCCCACCTACACATTTCGTCAAAATTACATTGAAGGGTTGCCTCTGCGTCCCGGATGTTTTTATTAGCGACTAATATACACGTGTCGTCGGCGAACTGGTATACAGAGCCTGAGTTTATAGCATTACACATATCATTCACGTATAGTAAATATTCTGTCGGACCTATAATCGAGCCCTGGGCTGTTCCTTGCGTGGATGGAAGCTTTGCACTATACTCATTTTGTATTTTAACCGTGTTGTATCTGTTTTTATGATAGTTTTTTAATAGTTCTAACATTGGCCCTTGTATTCCATTTTGTGACAACTTCTCAAAAAGTGTATCACATCGGAGCACATCGAAAGCTTTGCTGAAATCAATGAAAAGTGTCAAGACATGTTTTTTATCGTTTATCTGTCTATTCACTTCATCGGTAAATTCTCGTAATAATTGTGTCGTGCTCTTATTTTTCTGAAATCCATATTGTTTATTGTTAATTACTTCGTGTGTTTGCAAAAAGTTACTAATCTCATTACCAATGTAGCGTTCTATGATTTTATCTATACTAGACAATATAGTGATAGGTCGATAATTATTGACGTCATCGCGTGAGCCTTTTTTGTGTATTGGACGTATCACTCCTATTTTTAAAAGGTCTGGATACGTACCTGTTTTCAAACAGCAATTGATTAAGTGTGTAATAACTGGGGTTAGTTTAGCTGAAGTACACTTAACATCATTAGCACGTATCCCGTCGTAACCCGGGCTTTTCCTATCGTTCATTTGTTTGATGATTTGTTCAACCATATCTTCTCGTGCAGGTTTCACCCTCATCGACCTGTCAGGAACCATCTCATAAGTATGTTTATCCAAAAGAGGTACATCGCAAGAGTTGCTTAGGTTTTTGGTACTAGAATTAAATTCAGTCATGAAAGTGTTAGCTAATGTTGATGGAGTCGTTCGAAAAGTTACAAGTAAAACATGTTCAATACATTGCATAATTCTGCCGGTTAAACTATTCACAATGTTCCAAATCTTCTTACTATTTTTAAAATTTTGGGATACTTCCCTCATAATGTGTTTATTTCTAACATAATTTGTGTATTTGTTTGTTTTATTTCTATATCTATTGTATAACAATCTTTTCTGAGGGTTATTTTCATCTTTGAGCCAGATACCAAACAATTGGTCACGCTTCATGCACATCTTTTTAAGGTTTTCATTGGCCCAGGGACATGTATTGCGTTTACTGAAACTGCTTTTTCTTATTGTGAATTTACTTTTATCGTATACATTATTAAAGCTGGTGTGTATGTACTTAACTATTTCATTTGGTCACCTGTATTGAAGGGGTATACTCCAGTCGATGTCATTCAGTTCACTGCGCACCCGGCGATTATTTATCTTAGTTATTAATTGACTAGAAGAGTGTGAGTCATTCTTGTTTAGCGCGCTCATTATCGCACAACCGGTTATGCAGTGATCGGCCGGTGAAATGTTTACAACAGATGTATAAATGTTATATGAACTAGCATTGCGAACAAATACGTGATCTATACATGACTTCGAAATTCTATCACCGTATTTTTCAATGCGTGTGTAACAATTCACGCCATTAATAAATCCCAGGGTGCACAGCGAACACAAATATTGATTTACTACGGGGTTACATACTTTTAAATCTATGTTCATATCTCCCATTATTACATAATCCTGTTTTGTGGGATATTCCTGCATTAAGGACGACAATTCCTTAATAAATCGAAGCCTAGATGTGTCGGGCGGTCTGTACACGAATTATTTTTTTGATTTTCATACCTTGGATACATCCCTATTATGACAACGCCTAAGGGTGGATACTCTTCGTACGACGGGTCGTCCGATGATAGAACGGTGATGGCGGAACTAAGTCATGTAATTCCCGCGCACACTCTTCAAATACATCATATATAAAACCGAAAACCGTATTTTAAGGTCTTTTTTTGCCCTATCGAATTTCTAAACAATCAATCTAGCCTTTTTCCAACTATGTTGGGATCGTCTACCGGCCTAATCGTTAGGGTTGCCTAAAATAAATGGCTTTCTTGATAAAAGGATTGCTAGCATTAAAAAATACAGGTTTGAGTTCTTTTTTTTACGGGAAACAGTTGAAACGGCATTGTTCTTGATGTAAGTAGTCTTTATTTTTTAAATTTATATTTACTGTTTGAAGGAAATGTTTTCATTAGCGTTTCATTTTTAGATTTGTTTAGCCGGAAATAAGGGTTAACCTGTAATACATGGATATTTTACATGTAACAACTACCTATCTGGCCCACTCTACTGGATTATACGATACCCTAGGAATTTTAATACCCAAGTTTATTATGTAGGCAGATTGGTTTTTGGGTGATTGACTGCAGAAAAAAAAGAACAACGAACCGGGAACCCATTACTAAGACTCTACTGCCCGTCTATCAGTGTATTTGTTACCAGGCTGTATCTTGACTATTGTACTCTCTTAGGCTAGGCAGTTGAAATTGTCACAGATATGTGTCTGTTGCCGTTATAACAGCAAATTTACTTAAAACAATATTTTGTAGTGGTATTGACTATATACACACATCAAAAGTGTCTAGGGATCAAGCATTTTTATGCGGATTTCTTGAGATTGAGATGTGGCTTTGTAATAAATTTATGATTTTATAAATTTATATGGATCCTTTTTGGTGCATTTCATAATTTGAATCAGGAACTGTGAATCAAATTCGAGTAAAAGATGAAAATCAGCTGTCAATATTTTCCCTATAAAAACATACAACGCATTGAAGACATTATTAGTGCTACTGTTTCCCTATTACTGATTAAAACCAACGTTATGGAGCGGCGACGTCATTTAAGCAGGGAAGAAATGCTCAGAGCCGTGGGAATGATAGAAGCTGGTTCCCGGCAACGTACTGTGGCTATAGCTCTGAATACAAGTCAGAGTGTTATCAGTCGACTTTGGACACGTTACCGAAGCACTGGTACCGTAGCTGAGCGCCATGGAGGACGGTATCGCTGCACCACACGGAGACAAGACCGATACATTCAAATCTTAACTCGAAGAGGTCCAACAATAACCGCCATGATGTTAGCCGTGAGGCTTCATCACTCTTCAGGGAACTTAATTAGCGACCAAACAGTCAGAAACCGCTTGCATGAAGTGAACCTTCATTCCCGAAGACCGCTACGGGTACCACCTATAGCAATGCACAATCGTAGGATTCGATATCAATGGGCTCTTGAACACAGAAATTGGGCAGAAGAACAATGGCGTTTCGTGTGCTTTTCTGATGAGTCTTGTTTTGGTATGAGACCGGATACAAGACGTATACGACACTGGAGAACCCCTGGACGCCAACAGCGATTAAAATCCTGCCAGGAAGTCCATCCTTATAGTGGTGGAACCATCATGGTATGGGCGGGTATTTGGATCGGCGGAAGAACTGAGTTGATTTGGATCAGAGGCAACCTCAACGCTCAAATTTATGCTGAGACGATTGTATCAGACGTCATCGTTCCTCTACAAGTGCAAATCGGTCCCTTATTTCAGTTAATGCATGATAATGCACGACCGCACACCGCAAGAGTTGTAAGACAGACTCTCGCCGCAGCTAACATCAATGTCCTGCCCTGGCCTGCTCAGTCGCCAGATTTGAACCCGATTGAGCATGCATGGGATATGCTACAGAGAAGAGCTCTGCCGAATATGGAGGGTATCCAGTCGCAAGAAGACCTTTTTTTGTTGTTGCAACGAACATGGGCGGCCATTCCACAGCGTGATTTGGATGAACTCATTTTGAGTATGCCAAACCGATGTTCTTGTGTTGTTAGTGTTCGCGGTAGAAACACGGATTATTAATTGTTTAAGTTACCCAATAAAATTTTAGAGAAAACTGTTATTTCAGTCTTTTTTTCGAACTTTTGTGTTAGTGTTTCAAATGTCAAATATCCCTTTATTAGGAAAATGGCAAATTTCTTTATTAATGCAAAGGTGACTTGGTTTATCGTTACTGTGACAAACGAAAACACTTTATTTGATGAATCCTTAAAGAAAATTTTAATTAATATCAATCAGGAGAAAAGTTATTGCAAAAATATATGTTGATCCCTAGACACTTTTGATGTGTGTACATATATAAAGGGTGTATCTGACATCGACGCACAAACGAGTACCATGGATCCAGTACATGATTCTGAACCGCCCAGTGGTGGAATTTTGCGTCGGCTTTTTCATGATTAAAAAAAATATATATGTAGTTTTTTTCACTTTAGACCGTTCATAATTGCTATACTTTTATAACCCAATAAGATTTTAAAGTAAACATTATTTAATTCGCTAATTACACAAAAAAGCGCAATTTGAAAACAAAACTCGAAAAACTATCTTATCAGCTGATTTTATAGAGTTCACTTCAGGGATCAACGTCATACCTACAAACCCGCACTGCGGCACGCTTGCAACGTTCAAAGGCCGAGCCGATACTTTTTTTAAACATTGTTATTTCTGTAACCGCTCATTAATGATAAAAATGACTATCATAATTTTATTAGTGGCATGCGGTGTAGCCTTCTCGCAAAGTTTTCGTTACGATGTCAGATACACCCTGTATAATGGTGTACATAATAAAAAGTATTCTATTCTACAGTAGTATTGTTCGGCCGTTGGATCTCTCAAAAACAAAAATAAAACATGCTAGATAATCAACCGAACACTAACCACAGAGCTTCTGTGTTCTAGTCTCATTCCTCTCCCTTGAGATCTAGATAAACTGAAAACATTACTTAGGTACCTACAACTTTCAAGTTCTTAAAAAAACAGTAGGCAAGTATCTACTGTACTTTATCTTTAACAGTCGGATCTAATTATTGTCAAATAATGTGTGCTGTCTATGACCCTGGCTTTGACATCAAATCAAGTTTGTTTATAGTTTGCATGTTCGAATACGAGACTTTTGGTGATATTATTTTTTTTATGTTTTTTTTTATTATTGTATGCTTTTTGTTTGTGCGGAATAAAAAATATTTCTTTCTGTAGACAGACATATTAAACTGCCTCAATTACATAGTGTGAATGAGGAAGTACAGATTTATAATGAACATTTTGATGAATTTTGGCAATCTATTGCTTCATATGTTTGAAAAAGTCTCCTCAACAACCGTACCAGTAAATACCGCAATGAATCTTGTTGGACTGTCAAAGCGAAAGCCATTACTATCGTTAGCAGCCTTTATTACCCTATAGATCTTGTTATTCCATGCTAATATACCGTTTTCATAGTTAAAAGATACTGGTCATAGAATTTGTGAACAGTAAACAATAGAATTTAAGAGAATACTGGGACCACCTCACATTTTTTTAGCACGAACCTAATCCAAATTCGTCCAGACGAAATTTAAATGTATTCTAAACGCCAATCAAGAGACGGATTACACAAATTTAGTAATTGAAGAGGGGCGAAACCACTTTCACAGTTGACAAGTCTTGGAATAAAATGTAACTAACAGAACAATGTAGCTTTGGGAATGTAACGAATGTTGGTAGGTAGGTATAATTAGTATTAGCATACAGAAACTCTTCAATCTTGAAACGATACTAGGGAGAAAATAGAGGGATTGATTACTACTGTAACAACTACTTATTACCACGAGGTGAAATCTAGTGTTTCTCATTTTGCACTTCTCTCTCTCTCTCCCTACTCATCTCATATAGGTAGGGAAATTAGAGATATTTAGACTAAGACTATGAACGTTTATAAAATGCAAGAATTGTCCCTCTAGTTTAGTTGGTTGATAGTAGAATTTATGAGCAGACTGTCGTAGAAAAGACCGAATATATCGTTAAAGGATATGTCGTCAAGTAGGATTATGGGCGATTGCCTAGGTCGGGAAATAAATGCACAGCATTGATTGTTATACATATTAATATAATCGACGTATGTAGGTCTTACGATATCAATAAGTTTCAGGAGTCAAGAACTTGCCGTAACTGACCAAAATATGTTTTATACGCCTCCCGCCTAAGAAATACATGGATGATGTGGATTTTATGTAGATATCTTTTATTATACAATGGAATTTAGTTTATCGGCGATCGATCGAAGAACGATTTAGTTGGTTCGGGACTTACTTCCAAAAACACAAGATTCTTACCTTAGTTAGCATTTACATTTTAGAATTAAGCAAACTAGTCCGCAAATATCCGGATTCCTATAAAACACGGGGAGATAAACAAACACATTATACATTGCGTCATAAAAACAAATTAAATTTGCCCCCATCCAACCTAAAATTGCACTCATCTAGTCCATATTCTATGTCAATAAAAATATTCAATAAATTACCAGAAGACATTAAAGAACAGAATAAAACCAGTATATTTATAACTAAATTAAAGCAATACTTAATTAAGAATAGCTACTATACATTACAAGAATATTTAACAGATACATTCAATTATTAATTATTATTAATTATTAATTGTAAAGAAAGGTTAAAGGAAAACAAAAAATAAAATGAATATAATAATAAACTTAATTACATATAATACATTTATAATAATGAACAAATTTTAATCAAGTACCAAATAAAAATAATTTCAATATAATTAAAGAAATTGTTAATAAACGAATACTTTATAATTAATATAATATGTATAATAAAAAGAATAGCAAGAGAATAAAGACTCAATAACAATACAAATAATAAAAATAAATGAATAGGAATTACATAAAACTAAATAAATAGATAAATGGAAACATGAAGCGCTCTTCCTCTCTCTACGTATTTAAAACTTGCTGTGCCCAAGAGGGTCCATAATTGTTTCCAATATTACAATAAAATATTTACCACCTGTAACTGTACATTATGGATTGCAATAAACGATTTGATTTGATTTGAAAATTCAGTTGCTTCCGTCACACGGTCCCATGAACAGAAAGCCGGACTTACTTATACAAGTTCTTGCATCCTATATGTTCCAGTTACATACGCATTAGACCAAGTTTTGCCAATACACTTATTTAGTCAAAACTAGCAAAGAAGCAAAGTAAAGTGAACAAAGTTGGATTAGATTTAGTTTCAGATAGGCTCCGTACGAGCGGGACTATTTAAGTTCCGGAAGACAAACATTTACTTATACAGTATGTTACGAAAACCCTGTCCGACCCATAAGGATAATAGAGGTTAGGTAAACACATGACCAAATATAATATAAAATTTTACGTATTCATCATAGTACCAATACAAATGAATTTTGAAATAATCTTTTTTTCCAACGAATTAATTCCAATTTCCCCGAAATTTGGTAATTTTTAAAAAGTGACAACACCGGTATTATTATGAGCGAATAGCGATGCGATCACGTGCCGCGTGTCCTGCCGCCCGCCCCCCGCGGTCGGCAGGCGAAGGGTGGTCAACGCACATTTAATAAGTTACCTCCTTTTGCGAAATAATATTTATTTTTTTTAGGGGGATTTTTTTTTTAAGTAAAGCCTGGTTTTGTATGCATTAATAGAATCAGTTATCGATACCTAACAACACCTTCACGGGTCGGACAGGGTTTTCGTAACATACTGTATAACTACGTATTATAAAACAAAATCACTTTTACATTACCTTTGTCGCTTTGTATGATTCAATCTTTAAAACTACGCAACGGATTTTGATAGGGTTTTTAATAAATAGAGTGATTCAAGTGGAAGGTTTTTATGTATGTAACATGCAAAATATACAGTATGTTAAGAAAACCCTGTCCGACCCATAAGGATAATAAAGGTTAGGTAAACACATGACCAAATATAATATAAAATTTTACGTAATCGTCATAGTACCAATACAAATGAATTTTGAAATAATCTTTTTTTCCCGCTAATTTTATTTTTTTTTTAAATTTTCCCAACTTCCCCGAAATTTGGTAATTTTAAAAAAAGTGACAACACCGGTATTATTATGAGCGAATAGCGATGCGACCACGTGCCGCGTACCCTGCCGCCCGCGCCCCGCGGAAGGATGATTAACGTAGATTTATTAAGTTACCACTTTTTGCGAAATAATATTTATTTTTATAGGGGGATTTTTTTTTTAAGTTTAGCCCGGTTTTGTATCCATTAGTAGAATCCGTTATCGATACCTAACAACACCTTCACGGGTCGGACAGGGTTTTCTTAACATACTGTATAAGAGGAACACTGATAATTTTTAAGGTTTCTTACACGTGTCTCAAAACAAACACATTTTTTTGAGCTTAAATTGCAAACGCTGGCTAAAAAACCCTATGAGATAGATCAAAATAATGTACTACAGTATTGTAGACCTTAAAAAAGCCTACAAAAAGTCTAGGACACTACATGTCTACCTACTATAGTTTCTTCATTATGACTACTTTTTTATGTTTGAAAAGTGAATTCAAATGCCAGTCGAAATCAGAGTACACTATTTGTTCCGTATTATCAATCCTTAGCCAAATAAATTACGTCATATCAAAGGTAATTCTAGTAGCAGCAGATCTCTTTTGAATTATTGGAATTGGTTGTTTCATTCAGGAGATATCACAATTTATTCAAAACTAAACACAAGAAAAAGTTCGCGTGCCGCTCGCGGCCCTGCCGGCCGCCTGCCACTTAAATGTTTCTCTGCCTAAACCGCGGAGTGAGTGAGCCAGAGCGGGGGACCATTATTTCGAACAAACTTACTACCCCGGTTAGCTTTCATTCTGGTAGTAGAACTAGCTATCCATAGATAATAAGGTCGATGTATCTTGCAGAGTCAGATATTGGCTGATGCCATGGGCGGCACAGTAGACATTATTTTTATTGAAGGGCCACCGTTTCTTGAGGAAGGCTTAGGTACCAATATGATTTGTCCATGCGCGAAGCCGGGGCGGGTCGCTAGTTTCTACTATTTCTTGACAAGACCTTCCTTTTTTTTTGCTTATCTTTGACAGATTAATGGGCCCAAAAACATTGGTAGTGGGTAAACATTTACCTAGCCTCGTGGGCGCATTAATGAGGAAACCCGATTTTTTTTTTCTATCACAACAACTACCTTCGTTTTACTGACTGACCCTTTAACATTTCAAAAGTGCCAGTAATTGTTTTATTTACAAGTAAATGCTTTGACAAACAATAAGCTTTTGTCTTCGTTCTTCACTTTGACCAATGATCAGCTGACCCATTCCTTACAAATTCTCTAAAAAAGAAACATACACACTATTAACACTTTAACAGCTCAACCACCCACTTAGTTCTCACATCTGAATACCAAGAAGTACGGATGTCTCATGTCCAAGTCGGGCGCAACCGATTACGATACGTATTCAAAAAGATCTTTTTGATCTATTCTTAGCGCCATATGGATTGCATCAGTAGACTTTAGAAGTACGGATTGATAGCGGTTGTGAAGAAAAGAGACTTCTTAGTGTCGTCAATCATGATTGTGTCTATGGCCACTTAGGAATGATATTGTTATGTTGAATGAATTTTGGTTTCAAAGAGTTTGTTATGTCTCTTTCTGATCCTCGGTTGGTTGCCTCCTATGATGTCCCATATCTGGGGCACTGGGCTCTGCTTTCTGTGAGGATATGACTATAATCATCTACGCGGAGTAAGTGCGAGTTCATCTGAAGACATGATCCGTTGCTTATATCTTCGGGTTTACCAGCTTGGTTTTTGGTTCTAAGTCATTTCGGTTTCTCCGCGACGTTTTCCTTCACCATTTGTACATGATACAAAAATTCCGGAAGTTAAACGTTAAGTTAACCTTGGCCACCACTGTTCTGCAGCATTACTTCATTTTTTTGGATCCCATTCTTCTGAAATCTTTAATGAGTCCATAGGTTATGCTGATACCTGAGATTTACGCTGACTGCTGAGATACAAGACATTTCAGACTATTCTAGGTGTCAGGTGTTACACTAAATCCAGCATTTGGGTAGCCTTATTATTATAAAGATTTAAGGTACAGTTATAGTGCCATCAGCACTACATCATTCACCATTACCTCACAGAGAAAAAGAAAAAAAGAGAAACGAAACATTGCATTATTTTTTCAACTTCATTCTGCTGTAACTTCGTCATTTAATAGCGTTTACTGGATGCAGTTTCCAATCTATCTACCAAGATGGGGCTGTAATCGAAATCAGTAATGGCAGCTAAGTACTTACTTACCATTTTAGATAACTAATCTATAGTGGTAATCAAGCCCAACTAAAAGCACTCAAACCTCTTTGGCATAATATTAAGTTCATTATAAGCTAACTTTTTCTCTTTTGTCAACTAAAATGCAACGATACTAATGTGTGTTAATTACCTGGATACCTTCCATTCGGATGATCTGAATCTGTTCTCTATGAACAGCCTATTAAAAGGGCTAATTATTGTAGGTAGCTAACTTATGTCATAAACTTATCTGCTCACCAAGTAGGTATCTACTTAGATCTTCATGCATGATGCATTACTGCAATCAGTCAGCTGATATCCGTGCAATTGGAACTGTGATCGCTACGCAACGGTGTTGTATGTTTCTCGAGGGAGTCAAGGCATCCTGTTTACACAATATAATATGTTAGGAATATATTAAAGGTAAGTACGTCCAAGTATATATAAGACCTATTAAATAAACCCTCATACAGGAATCGGAGCAACTATTTCCTACATTCTAAATTCGTTATCGATAATTTACTCAGGCCAGCTCAGTGCCGCCCTTTCAGAGATTGATTTCGTAGCTTAGCCAACTTAGCTTTAACTTCTCGTCAGACATAGGCTTGGCAATAGGCATCCTTACTAATATTATAAATCGGAAAGTTTGTTTGTTTGCTTGAACCGATTGCTTTGAAATTTTGCAGACGTAAAGTTAGAAGTCTAGATTAAATAATAGGGTACTTTTTATCCCTGAAAAATTTGATATTCCCGAGGGAAGCCGAATACACGCGGGCGAAACCGCGGGCGGAAAGCTAGTAGGTATGTTACAACTCCACCGTCAAGCTGCTTTCAGCTGGCGGCAAACAAAATGATGTAACAAAGAGTAATGAACATCTATAAAGAACATAGCACTAATTTAACATGCATAATATTGCCTTCAGTCACAACCATTAACGTTTTTATTTTAGTACGTTTTATCAACGAATTTATAGGTCTTTGAACAGGGTCTCTAATACTGAGACAGTGGATTTTTTTTCTATAATTATAAGCCAGTGCTTGACTGCAATTCCATCTGATAGTAAGCAGTGAATGCAATCGTTGATGGTAAATCCCGCTAGTTTATTAAGAGCCTATTCACTCAAAAAAACGGAATGAATAGGAAGGATGACGGCAGTTGAGCGTATTGATACAATGTTAAACCAAACAACACGACCAACGATGTTGCGTCAGAGGGAGATTGATCTGGAGACCCTTCACTACCAAACACCCGACACAACAACATTTGGCACAATTGCTCAGACCCGTCCTCCGTACGGCTTCATCAGACATCATGCCGGAACACGAGGAATCGCTTTGCGGCAAGACTTTGTCTGGAGGGTGGTAACTTCTGCCGGCAGCCGATATTATGGCTACAGAGATAAAATGATACACTGCCTTTAAAGATTTTCTTTTTCCTTGCTTTTAAAACGATATTAATAAAAGTAATAAAACTCTATGGCTTATCCGGTGGCTCTTACAGATGCGTTCAGTAGCGATTTATTTTTAAATCATAAATCACAGAGCGACGACATTTGACTAATTTTAACCGTGAAATTACTCTTTACTTTTTTTCAACATATCGATCTAATATCAGTATGGAGAATATCTATTGATTCTTTAAAAATGTGACTTGTCTATATGAGGACTTGTCAATTAAAACAGTAAGTACATGCACACCAATTAACGTTAATTCAACACCTCGTCTTAATTGCTTGTTTCCTAATAAAGTCGTTACGGAATTAACTACCTACTGGTTCACGCTGAATAAACAAGGAAGACTGTAACTCTACAATTAATCACAGCTAAGTTTAATTAGACAGCGTTTAGTAATGAACTAACTAGCCGTATGTTTGCTCACTTGTTGTTTACCATGCATTGACCACAAAATCAATTTGAGTGACAGGAAAGCAGGTATGCATATATACTCGTATTTGATATTTTTATTTATAACATTGCCTTTCAATATCAGATTTGTTTTCAAATATTTTATTGAGGTACAAACCTACTTATGGTTTATCAGTTCATCATAATCTATTAGGCATTTGCTGCCATAAAACCATCTTGAAATGAGATAACATTTCAGTCAGCACTCAGAATCATCTTTACAAGCAAGTGCTAACGACTGATTATTTTTCATCGCGCCGCTGTCTGAGTGTTGCCCGATATAGAAAGTTCCCGATATTCGTAGCGTCCCCTCTTGTCGTGAGTCAGGCAAATTGTAGCGTTTGTGATTAATGCGAGCTATTCCTGGGCGTATCCTTCACCCGACGATTCATTCTTTGTTCCTTACACGCCTATTGTAAAACTAGGCACAGCCGTACATTGCATTCACTTTCACATGAACAATACAAATGCTTGGACTAACTATGTACCAAACCTATCAAATTTTGAGTTACTGTAAATTTTAAGGAACATAGTTTTTGTTAACAAATCAGGATCAAAGAACTATAATTTACTAGGTTGTAAAAAGCCTCTCATGTCGTGTTTTATAACAGCGGAAATAGTGTACCTACATCGGCATATGCAGGGTTATGGACTGTAAAGCATAGCTTCGATGAATCAGCGACAAGCCATCGAAATACTGAGACGTGAAGCCATTGGTATGTTTACTAATATGATTGAACGATTTTGAGTAGGTATATTCGCTGTGTTTAATATGTACCTACTCTACATCTAGTCCTCTGTGTCTTATTATGATAATTGTTTGGTGAGTGAATGCAGTCAAGATTCAAACTGGTTGTTTATTAAACAATCAATTAGTCAAATACAACAAATTGGTAACCTTCCATGTTTACATAGGTACAGACATCACATCAAGCTACTACATCTGTTAGATTTCTTTATTGGATTTTCAACTTTAGCGATAAAGCATTAATGCTCAAGGTTGTTTGGGAACATTTGTCAGTTTTGGGTAGCTTGACCTGCTGTCATCCGTACATATTGATTGATTATTCAGGGCACTTCAGTCATCTATAATTTGATCCAGCATAGTTTTCATAAATTATTGCTGCGATTTAATTCATAAAACACAGAATTAATTTGATTTAATTTTAATACTCTTGAACAACGCAGTTCGCTCAATAAGGTAGCGTTGTTTCCTTAACTAAACATATCGATATCGGTTGAAAGTTTAAATAAGGCGGTGCCGACGATAATCCTTCCCGTATCGGATAACCGTTGTTTCAATTCGAAGTAAGACTAGTTAATCCCCACTTCGTGATTGGATTAATCTGCTCAACATGTTCGAATACCCGTGTTTCCTAATCTACCCATTTTATTATTAAACACTACTATGTTCACACTGAATTGATAGTATCAATATTGGTTTCAATTTGATTGGATTTTGTTAAGATCGTAAGGTAGGATTTAATTGAAGGTTGGGGTTGCCGAAGATTTCCCTAAGATTAAGTTGATTTTACTTGTAGGGTTAACGCAATTGAAACTGAAGTTAGGGTAAAACTAACTAAATAAGGCATACTATTCTGTAAGCACTACATACTGCCCTATCAGTGATGAAAAGAATGAGATTAAAAATATAGTTTCCAAGTATTGTACCGCCAACAAAACCTCACAAAGTCACAATAACCGGCATAATGAGGTTAGCTACGCTTGATACCAGCCACCACAATTCTTTGATACTTATCTATCCCAACAACAGTTGCAACATTGTGGCTTGGTTTTAAATCTCGTGGTTTTGTCACGGCCCTGTAGCTGCGGCGTGTTGGTTGGTTTTATTACGACAGCTTAAACATAAGCTTCATATTGCAGTGTTAAAATACTATTTTGAGCTGTAGTCTGCCAAGTATAAATTTCACACTTCACGTTTTATAACCAAGTCTATTGAGCCGTGAAAACTAATATTTTGATAGTAATTGGTATTTTATCTTAGTATTATAACAATCCTTCTCTGTATGAGAGGAGACCTGTGCCCAGCAGTGGGATGATAAAATGGTTGATGATTATGATAGCACAGGCAACTTTAAAAAATTAAGCAGCACTGTTATTGTGTTTATTATAATGTTATGTTCTTTTGTTGCAGGTCCGCGCCATGGAGCAACGGCTGTGCGATTGGCCAGCGGGCACTGATGGTGCTCCCCGGGCCATTACGCGGCTAGAAGGCCAAATAGAAGAGCAGGTATGACTCTATCTTGTTCTCCAATTGTTTTACTATTACACAAATAATTCTGTCATTTAAACTTAAAAACATTTTGTAGTAACAAGAATGAGACTGACGTGACTCTGAAATGTTCGTGAGAGTGAAATAACTTTTATTTAAAAGTTACCTGTTTGAATAATAAACAATTAAATAATTGAAACATTTCCTAAATTGATTGTAGTTTTTTAGCTACTTCAAACTTTTGTATTCAAAAATATTAGATATGTAAGAAAGTTACGAACGCGTCCAAATATTTTGTTGCTGCTACGGTGTCGTCATAACCGGTTTTCTAACTTGAACCGATCCATAGAGACTTGAACTTCCAAATAAGAAATGTCACTATGGCGTAGAAAGAAAGCAATGTAAACAATTAGTTTTTCATAATTTAAACTAAAATAATGAATGAAAAAGTATAATTAGAAAATGTGTTTAGCAGTATTAAGTTATAAACTGTCGTTTGAAATAAGTTGACGTGTTGTTCAAATCAATAAAAGGTGTGAGACAAGAGATGAATTTAGAAAGTGCAAACAATATACAAAATGCAGGTAAATAAAGAATGAACTTGTCACTGTGAATAAGTGAAAATTAACTACCCTTACCTCCATTCAAAATAGAAGTTTATACTCAGAATTTTATGCGGCATTGCGAATCCTAATAACTCGCTGTAGTTTTGGCAGGTGTTTAGTTAAAAGTGATCATCTTAACATATAAGTAACAGCCTTTAAGCGAATATTGCTATTACCTATTTTATATTATATTAATATTGATATAAACCCAATACATAGGTAAGCCTATTTTCCCCATTGTTTCTAAACTTTTTAATATCTACTGCCCTTTCTGCTTAATTAGGTAATATTTAAAGTAATAGACACAAGAACTCCAAGAATGATAAATAAATAAAGTAATAGACAAAATGTCCCTGCCAAGTACCTTTTATCTAACTAGTCTTTTCTTGTCACTACAGGGCAAAGGCTTCCTTTTCCATAGAATTTTGTTTTTTCAGTAGTATTCAAGCTTGTTCTGCCATCTTCATCATGTACTGCAGAAATGATTTGTTTAGTCAGACCTAATCTACAAAATCAAATTATTTTACTTCACATAAACCAACATGGACACATAATTATGGTATGTCAGAAGCTAAGTAAATTGTTCCAATTGGTTGTTTCGTATGTAGAAGAGCTGATAAGAAACTCCACAGTTTGTATTTTAAAAATAATAGGCTTGTAGATGTTTTGATACCATGATGGGTATGACAGGACACCATAGGCCTTTCAATAAATGCCAGGTACTTGACAAAATGAGCAATGTTGTACAGATCTAAGTACCCCCTTATTCATAAAGGTTGCTTAAAGTTAACTAGTGATTAGTGACTGTTTAACAATACATTTTTGACGTTTTAACATCACTTCAATCACCGTTTATGAATAAACCCCTTATGCACTTTGGGGTGGATTCATAAAAGATGATTAAAGTTAAGTGACATGCATACGTCAAAAATGAATGTTGAAACAGTCACTAATCACTAGTTCAGTAACTTTAAGCAACATTTATGAATAAGGGGGCTAAAGTTCTCCGATTTACAAAATGTATAAAAATCTGTCTAGGGTATAGATAAAGTATAAAGTAACATTATTGTCATTACAACCTCTAAAAAAGAGTTGAAGTATGAATTATCTGTTGGTATTTCTCTTAGTCCAAATTTATAGAATATATTTAATTCAATATCCAAAGATTTCTATTTATGCCTAACAATCCACTTTACATATTACTACAACTGAAGGCATACTGTCGACAGAAGCAGCTAAGACTCCAGGACGCGAAGCAGGTGGAAGCAAAGGCAGCCCGTATCAAGGAGTGGGTGACAAACAAGCTCCGGGAACTGGAACACCAGAACCAGCAACTACGGGAACAGAACGACCGTTGCAACCAGCAACTTGAACTACTTAGGAACCATATTGCAGCTTCGGGTAGCAGAAATAGCACTGTAAGTTCAACAATTAGTAATATTACATTAACTAATTTACACCAAAATAAAATCGATTTAATTTACAGAGGACTTTAAAAATCTATCTATAAGCTTATTTAACTAAACATCAATAAAGGGTTATGCAATGATATACATATAGTACAACAAACCCTACCCAACCCTTCAAGGTAGCATGATATGCGGTATATTCATTAAAAATTACATTCCTACTAGTAACATCAATAGTTCCATTGAACGCGACTCGTCCATTGTTGAATGTAGGCTTATTCGCAATGGTTACTTCAAAAAGCTATATGCCAATCAAAGCTTATAACATCTTTACATGATGCTTAAAAAGCTTACTTTATTGTCAAGAAAAAGACCTCTATAATATGATACTTATTTTTTGCTTATTATTATTACAAAGATCACAAGTTTATGGTTTTAAATGCTATGAGGTCTCTATTTAGTAAAAGATGATACATTTCAATTAGTTTTATACATGTTAATAAATGAAATTTCCAACACACTCTTGAATAAATGAACACTGCCCATAAAAACGAAGGGACTTTACCTACTCAAAACATAAAATAAATCTATACTCTGTACTAATATATAAAGCTGAAGAGTTTGTTTGTTTGACCGAGCTAATCTCAGGAACTACTGGTTCGATTTGAAAAATTCTTTATGCGTTGGATAGCCCATTAATCCAGGAAGGCTATGACATCACGCTGCGACCAATAGGAGCGGGTGAAACCGCGTGGCGCAGCTAGTATAATATATAATGAAACTTCAAATGTCATTTCATATTATAATATTAAGTAGGTAGTATTTGGATGTTGGACTCTGGACCCAAAAAAATCCAAGAGTTTTGGTTCTATAGGGTGACATTGACATTAATGCTCAAAAACTGTAAATATAAATTCAACAAGTGGGTCTCTAGACCCCAGATTGTAGGCATTTTTCATTTGTTACCAAAATATGTATAAACAGTTGTTTTATAGAAAAATGCAAGACAGTTTGTATTACATGTATTATATATATATTATTTTGTATTTTGTATACTTTTACCGATTTTATAGTAAGACAGCACTGTTGGCACAGTGGTTAAGCGATACTATTGTGCTGTGTGCCGCTAGTTGTTGGGTGTGTGTTTCTCATACGGAAAAAATATTTGTATGAGCTACAAACCTACGTTATGCCTATATCCCGTTATGTATTGTTTGTAAACACATCCACAATACAGGAGAAATTATTAAGGTGGGGCAACATTTAAAAAATAAAAACAGTTAAGTTTAACATCAAGCACTAGTACTTACTAAATCCATAGTAACCTGTTGCCCGTCGGTGTCCTTACCAACCTGTAGGTATAAATAAGAGTTGGCAAACACTTTAATGAAGCTAATGCTAAGTATTCCTTCCAAAAACTCAACCACTGACGTCATCCAACTTTACTTTACCCATTTCCCCAGTTCCTACCGACTCGAGCAAGCCTATCCCTAGAAGTAAGGACTGATGACGGTTCACCTCGAGCCACATCAAGCCTCTTAGCCGCGAACAGACGTCGTTCAGAAAGCCTTGAGGGGCCCCAGGTAGTTTGATGTTGCCTATAGGGCTAGAATTTGCGAATATTTCGTTGCGCAAAAATCACTTTGTTAAACTAAACATTTCCTTTTTTTATGGCACTATGTCGTGTTTATTTACGCCAAATAGACGTTTAATTTTATAGATCTTGCACTTTAATAAGTCACTATTGTATGTCGCAACCAACTAGTTCAATTAGCTGGTCAGCCTAACTTTTTAACTTAATAATGGCGCCGAATCTCTTGTTCATAAACTAAACAAATTTTAAGTTAAGTGCATCTTTGTCTTTCTATTTCATTAAGAAAAGGATAAAAGATAACATGTTAGTTTAATCCTGTCAAATTAAGATACTCCATAGACAGTTTCAACAAGTCGACAAGTCGTGGTGGCCACGTCACGGCCAACACCAGCCTCTCAAATATGAGTGCGCGGGTTCGATTCCAGGTCAGGCAAGTATCAATGTAACTTTTCTAAAGTTATATGTACTTTCTAAGTATATCTTGGACACCAATGACTGAAGGTGAAGGAAAACATCTTGAGGAAACCTGGACTTTATAAGTCTGAAATCGCCAACCCGCATTGAGCAAGCGTGGTGATTACGCTCAATCCTTCTCTGTATGAGAGGAGACCTGTGCCCAGCAGTGGGACGATAAAAGGTTGATAATGATGATAGACAGTTTAGACTCGATTATTAAACACGGCGACTAAAAATACGCCAATTTACGTAAGTATAAGTTTTCATTAGGAAAATCGTTCGTCGATATCGAGCGCGTTTAACTCAGTGATTGGCCCGCTTCAAGGTCGTAAGAACTCTCAACCAATGAGAGCGCCAAACGCGCTCGATATCGACGATCGAGTTTTGTATTGAAAACTCATACTAGGCCTACAGAAGCGGACGAATTTGACAGGTCTAAACTGGCATTTTATCTTCTGTCCTTGACGTAATGAAATAGCAAGATTTTTTTTTTTTTTTTAATAATTATAAACTAGCGCTTGACCGCAATCCCGCCTGATGGTAAGCAGTGATGCGATCGTTGTTGGTAAAGCGCGCTAGTTTATTAAGAGCCTATTCACTCAGAAAAACCGAGCGAATAGGAAGGAAGACGGCAGTTGAGCGAGGTGATGCAATGTTAAACCCAACAACCCGACCAACGATACTGCGCCAAAGGAAGATTGATGTGAAGACCCTCCACGACCAAACTCCCAACACAACAACATTAGGCGTATCGTACTCGGCACACATCGCAACACAACTGCTCAGACCCGTCCTCCGTACGGCTTCACCAGACATCATGCCGGAACACGACAATTCGCTTGGCGGCAAGACTTTGTCTGGTGGGTGGTAACTTCTGCCGGCGGCCGATGTTATGCACTGAACTTAAATTTAATTTAGTTTCTGAACAAGGGTATAAGCCATTATTCAATTATTAACTGAAGTGAAAACTTCTTTAGCACTTTTGTTGGATGGGGGAAAAGATTTGAATTCGCGTTAGCGCGACCGACCTGACACCGTGATCGCTACAGCGAGATATACATATTTATAGTTAAAAGTTGTAGACGTGCGAGCCCAATTGCTCGCAGTAAGTAGTCCAGTGCACCCCGTCCATATGGGTTAGGTTAGATCTGAGACCAACCGCATGCGAACCAAGAGAGCGGAGAGAGGCGAGCGCTATTTTCAAAGGTCTAATGTTTTTCGCCTAATTTAACCAATTGGCAGCGACATATACACTTCTGTCTTCTCTTCTTTATTGCACAGAGTACATACGCCAGCACAACAACCTACTAACATTTCTCGATCTTCTTTAATAGATTTTCAACTTTATCTCCTAAGTATTGAGACTTAAAATTTATTGGGAAATCTGACAATTTCGGTTAGCTTGACCAGCAGGTAATTACGTAACACACTATTAGTAGCAATGGTCTTCATTTTGACAGTTAAACAATATTCGTTATTTATGTTGTTGAGCAGACACATTTTTCGAACAGATGGAGTAATGCATTAGCAATATGCTTCAAAATAGGGATGTATCCAAGCTATGAAAATCAAAGAAATAATTAGTCCGTCTTGAAGACAATAAAAAAAAAATAAGACCCGTATTTTTCATTTTGTCGAAATTACCAAAAACTACTGAGATATAGCGTATTAAAGTTACGGAGTGGGGGCTAATTACGGCACGCCGTTGTATATTTTGTAGCACGGCGTGACGTCTTGCGACATTTCAAATTAATATATCTTCCTAAGTATTTTAATGAGAGAAAAAATAAAAAATACGTGTTCAATATTTTTTATAAATCTATCTGATGGACATTAAATATTTTTTTTAGGATACAACCCAATTATTCAAATTCATAGTCATGTGTGTTACGAAATTAGGATGCTGCAACTGTTGGCACAAGTTGGTTGAAGTTACTACAACCTGTCAGATTTCTTTATTAGATTTTCAACTTTATTTCTAAAGTATTAAGGTTCAAGGTTCATTGAGAATATTTGACAGTTTAGGGTAGGTTGGCCTGCTGTCGTCCGTACATTATTTATTTTTACTGCTGTTAAGTAGCAGAGCAGTTTCTTTCATTGTGCTCATGTTAAAATTCGTTTGCACAAATTTTATGCTATATTTCTTTGCAGAACAATGTTGTCATGTTTTTGTTAAATAAAATAAAGGACTAGGACTGGTTTAGCTCAACAGAACCCTTTTTTACAGCTCTTAGGACGGTTTTTGACATCTATTCCGTTGGCATAAGAGTGGCTATAAAAGCAAAAACAGTGGTTACAATACCAACTATTTACTGCAGCTGCTGTTTGGCATGCCACCAACGAAATAGAAGTCAAAATCGGTGGAATGGTCTGTAAAAAAGGTTTGTTTAGAATCAAGTGTCATCATCATTTTAATTGGCAATAAGATGTCAATGTGCATACAATATCTGTTGTGTTTCCTGCTATAGTACTTTTTTAAATTTCTTTGCCAAGCTGTTGTATTTTATAAGCTATTCTACCTTGTCATCTTATGTACATTTTTATACCACTGCCTGAACATATAATAGGTTTACATCTTATTAGAGGATTTTACTTAAATAGCCTTGGGATTACAAACTCCTTCAAATACCGTTATTCATTTAAATGTTTAGCAGCTTTAAATGTCCTGTAATGTTATTGATTGAAATAAGTTGTTATTTGACTCTCAAGCCAAGTACTGATTTGGTAGTTTTAAGCTTGCAACATTTGAATAAAAAACTTAGCATACATACAAAATATTGAAAGTTAAAAAAAGGTTGTAAAAATAAGTTGTTACTTGGCTCTCGGAGTACTGGCACGCAAGAAAAGAAAAAAACATACTAAAATTCCATTTTCAAACTCCACAGTTACCAATAAATTCTTCAGAACCCCACTACAGTACGCCGGTCCGACATAGAAGGAACTTGTCGATCGGTACTACCAACATAGCGAATAACGTCATTGCTGCCAACCCTCCCATCTTAAACACCATGAACAGGACTATGGATGAGAGGACCACCGCCAGCTTATTAGCTGATGATTTGGCTGTAAGTATTTTTTGTTCTTTAATAATTTTTTTAAATAGCAATACCAGTATAATACAGACGATGGTTATAAACCACAATGCTGACCTGCACCCTAATTACGTAACAAACAATTAATATCAGTTGGAATCATATTGAAGCTTATTGCTATTCCATTGCTTCCTATGTTCGAACGTCTATCTGTTCAACAACATAAATAACGCAATGAATGCTGTTGAACTGTCAAAATGAAATCCATTGCTACTTATAATGTGTTACGTAATTGGTGAGGTTTACAACCAGGTTTCTTTCACAGAGAGAAGGTTTGAATCCTAGCCGCGGGAACAAAATAGTATGATTATGATTTTACAAACTTCTTGGCTATCAAATCAGTAAGACCTAAGATTTTCACGGGCCGCTGTGCTAGGAGGCGCGGGTTCGATCCCCGCGCTGTGCAAATATTTATATGCATAAATATGAAAATTTGCACTGGTCTGGTCGTGCCTCAGAAAGCACGTTAACCCGTTGGTCCCGGTTGCCATACGAACATCTAATAGCAGTCGTTACGGGTTGTAGGAGCCCTCATAAGTCCAACAATCGGTCTAACTGCAATGCTTCGATATCGCCTTCAGGTTGTGGAGGTCAGACGGCAGTCGCTTCACGCAAAATATCGAACTTTAGTCAAAATCAGCAGTTAGACTGTTAAAGCTTTAGAGCCTGGAGTCCAGGCTCTAAAGCTGAAAAAGCTTCGAATGCGACTGGGGTTAACGCTGCGATGATGATGATGACTGTTCTCAAAACGGTGAAGAAAACCATGGTTAATAAACCAGCCTGTCCTAGTATTGCACATTCAAGGACATGACAAGGCATACATAAACTGTAAACACGCACTGGGCTCGGATGTTGGATTATGCCCATATCCCACCCACAGAGACTGGTGTCCCAGCGATGGGAACATTATGGCCTAATTATTTTGAATTTTTGTAATATTTACATTTGTTTACACCACACCAGCACCCTAATTGGGTAACGCACTCCTTTTATCAATAGGCTATTTGACAGATTTATAATTTCTATCTTGAATTAATTGGTTGCGGTTAAGAAGTTCACCGAAAGTATTTTTTTTTTATCTTAAATACGTTTTTCGTAAGAACCATGCAAATAAAAATTCAAAATTCAAATAAGCCGCCGAAACGCTTCATTCAGCAATATGGCGTCGCGCTTTGTAAGTGACGTCACAAGCATATAAACGATTTTCGGTTCCGTAGTGGTGTTTGTATTTATCTGTTATTTGTTGTTGTTCATCTAATAAAATGGTTTACAATTGGTGTGCTGTACCGGGTTGTACAAATACATCGATAAAACACCTGAGAACACGTCATCGTGACATTAGCCAATCCGGATCATTTCACAATATGTGGCGCGAGATACATATATTTTTGTGTTTTTGGATATATTGATTGTTGTTATTTTTATTAAAACTCACGTAAATGACATAAAGAACCCTCATTTTATGCATTTAAAGCAAATAATCACAAAACAATTAATACTGTCAAATAGCCTATTGGAATCATTTTGAAGTATATTGCTAATCCATTGCTTCTATATGTCCGAAAAATTTGTCCGCTCTACAACGTAAAAAACGCAATGAATGTTGTTGAACTGTCAAAATGATGTGATGTGTGTTGCGCAATTAGTCTGCGGGACATGTCAATTACGACCTGTTTTTTCTCACAAAACCATATCATATCAATCAGCCTATAATTTTCCCACTGTTGGTCCCAAAGGCATTAGGCCTATGTAACCTAGCTAGGGCAACAAATATGATTATAAATTTGTAAAAATTGTGGATTCCAAATCAGTAAGTTCTGGCGTTCTCACACTTATGAAATCAAATTTATAGAACTGAGCCTAAGATCAGTGTAAACCAATGTACTGTAGAAAAAATTTTCCTCTAGATGGAGTCCAATCTCTGATGGATATTATTTAATTTTTTTTAGTATTTTAATTTCTGCTGTTTCAGGCTGCTGTTGAAAACTTGGTGGTGCTACCAACGACGCCAAATACTTCGACTGATGGTGATACTACCCACGACTATGCTGAAATTTATACACCTAGCAGAGGTAGTGTCACTCTTAATGTTTCTAAGTAGTGTGTACGTATACGGGGTCGTCGGTGTTTACAAAAAACAGATGCATATTTTCCAATATTTTTTTTACTTAATTTTTAAAAAACAAACAGTTCGTTTAATTGTTTTTTCTTTTTTTTTTAATTGTCCTACACTAAGAACTTCCCCTGTGTCGTGGGTGCGTCTACATACATTTAAATTCACATACACAAACAGCTAGACCCGGAACAACTACCTGTAGACGTACAAGTATTTGTTCCATGCGGGAATCGAACCCGCGATACGCAGCGCAACAGTCAATCGCTCAACCACTGCGCCAACTGTGTCGTCACATTTAATCATTTAATCGTCGATCTAAATTTAATAGGACAACATCCATCGGTTATTTTCTAAAAAACTAAACTTAAACTAGATATATTCGACAACCCTGGTTACTTATCACTTTTGGTGACAGTGCATATACTGGGACTGCAATGGTCGTGTCCTGATCTATATCTAGTATTTATAAGTCTAACAATCAGAAACTAATTTCCAACCTTTTCCAGAACGTACTCCAGCATGGCAAGGTCCCGTGAACGTGATCGTGCAGGGCAACAGTCGCGGCGGCTCGTCCACCGGCGACAGCTCCACGTCGGAGCAACCACGCCCGCCCACGCCGCCGCTACACAGGTTCCCGAGCTGGGAGGCGAAGATCTACCAGGTAAGAAGCCAACCTCTGCCAGATGACGTAACAGCCGTGTAATCTCGGCTGGCCTTCAGAGAATCTTCAAGTTACTCGTAAGAAATATATGTTTGACTCCCCCCGTGTCTTGCGCGTGGAACACTTCGCCCCGCCACCTCGGGTCCTAGTGTTTGGGGAGCGACAAACGTGCTATATTTCAAGCAAAAGACATCTTGCGACTATAATAGTGATAATGAAACATCAAAACAATACTCTAGCTGATATTTTAAATACAACTATTTTGTTGTTCTCAGGTAGCAGACGACGGTCTCCAGCAATCAGTAGAAGAAGAATTAAGCCCCCCTCCATGTCCACGCCCCATGCACGAGTCCACCAGCTATCAGGATATATCCGTCCCCGTATACGCCACTGTTAAAGGGGTAAGTTAAATCAACCTGTCAATACCACCGTGCTGAAGGAAACATCTACCTTTCTACCACTAAACCATGTTTATCAGTTCTTTAGTTTCAAGCGTTTACTACGTACGACTGGCAACGCCCCAATTTAGTGTCATATTTCGTGGTTTTCAATTTTTATGATTTAATCAGACCTATATTTTTAAAATATGTTCTACTAACTATTTAGAATTAGATGAAAAGTATGTAAAACGTAAGAAATCATTGCATTTAATATATGCAAATAATACATTGGAAACTTGCGTGGTGTTATTTTCATAGTAAAATAACTGTAAACATTATGGTTACTTACTTTTGATCCACTATTCACTTAATTCTAATTTCGTAGAACACATTTTTAAATTATAGCTCCAGTTTAATAATAGAAATTTAAAACCACGAAATATGACACTAAAAAGCGACGTTGCCAGTTGTGCGTAGTAAACGCTCTTAAACACCTTTCAAACACGACATTTTTATGTAGACTTTGACGTCACACTGACACGGTTGGTGCGTGGTTGGTACGCGGGTTCGTTTCCCGCATGGTTTTAACATTTATATGGCCGGCGGGTAGTTGTTCCGTAGAGTAATTCAACGGTGTAACGTTTCTTATAAAGAAAGTTTTTGTGGTAAGATCGGAATCCTTTCTTTTTTTTTTTGAGAGAGAGTTGATTGTAATACATCACCCCACAGGCCCAATCCAGTTCGGTATATGTCACACGTCTTCGATTTTTTGGTTCATGTATACTGATTTCCTCTCGAGGTTTTCTTTCGTTGTTTTAAGTGCCATGTTGAAGAAATTGTTTACACAAAGCAAATCACTACGTAGTGTTGAAAGCTCTCCCCCCAAATTGGACCAACGACCTTGTGAATGCCGCGGAAATCTGCTGGATACGAGAAACACGAAACCGGTCGAAATGGAGTGTATCTATTTTATTCATCTTTGTCGTTATTACGCTAAGCCACTGACCACTGACCGAAGAACGAGAGTAACCGACATAGCCCCGCGGAAGCCTCAGACCAAAGGCTGTGTCCAGGGCTCCATCGGTGGGCCTCTCTTCTGGAACATGCTGCTTTACCATCTGCTGGACAACCTGGATGCGCTGGGCGCGTACGTGCTGGCGTTCGCGGACGATATCGTGTTGATGTTCTCGGGGAATACGACGCTCGGGATCCAGCGGGATGCCAATGTCGCTTTAGCCTGTGTGCACGGGTGGGGTGTCATAAATAAGATTCGCTTCTTTGCCGAGAAAACCCTGGCGATGGTCGTCACGCGTAAGCTAAAGTGTGACACCACGATCGTGCAGCCGGGCGGCGTTGACATCTTGATGGTGACCGAGCTAAAGATCCTCGGGGTCATCGTCGACAGTAAGTTGACCTTCAACAACAAGGCAACTACCTATATAGGAAACTGTCGGCGAAGGCTCGGGTCGATTGGGGCTTATGCCCGGAGATCATCAGGATTTCAACAAACATTTATATTCATACCCAAATAGTGCTTGATCTGACCTAAGTCTTTTATTCTAAACTTTGCTACCAACTCACTTATTAATTCTACATAAGTATCCTGACAATTATAAAAAAACAAAATAATCATCCACAAACACAGCTATGTAAATTATTACATTGTTATCACTCTTCATAAAAAGACATGGATCATAATTTGACCTTTTAAATTTTAATTACAACAAACAATCTTCAACACGAGTATACCATACTCTTGCTGACTGCTTAAGACCTTATATAGCTTTTCTTAACTTTAAAACTTTACTTTTATAGTTTGCAAAGTTTCAATATTCTGGTATTTCCATGAAAACAGTTTCATGAAGAAACCCATTTAAAAAAACAGTAGGTACATCAAGATGATTATTTCTGAGATCTAATTTTACACTTAAAGCTAACAATAACCTGAACGTAGAATACTTCATAACTGGTGAAAATGTCTCATTGAAGTCTATGCCCTTTTTCTGGGTAAAGCCCTGTGACTTGGAGATCTTCAGGAAGCTGACTTGAATTGTGACGACCATAAAGATAATTTTACAAAAAAAGGGAATGAGCATTGTTACTAACCTATTATGTTTTGTTCCAGCGTGCTAGTCAGATAAGATCGATGCCGTTCACCGGCGACTCGTCAGACGACTCGTCGGACGGCGAGGAGTCTATGGGCGTCACCGTCCACAATACACCGCACCATCAGCTCGTCAATGTGAACCCTATATTCAGTAAGAATCTATATAATAAAAATCTAAAATGTATTATTCATTTACAGACAAAGCACGGCCATAACACATGAACCAGTGGGTCTTAGTATCTTGAAATGTTCCCTAAAGTTCCTAACCAACATACGACAATAAATGAAACTTTATAATATTTAATGAGTTTCCCATATGCACGACATTCCTATAATGCATAACATAACCTGCGTTGTTCTTCCATCGCCAGAAAACTTTTACTCAAGGGGTAAAATTAAATTATTACTTAATTTTAGAGCTAATGTCCAATAATCTTTTAGACGTTAATTTTAAAGCTACGCCGAATTTAGAAAAGACGTGTATCTTATTGTCAATCACTTACAAAATGTATTGGCCAGATATACATCTGACTGCTGCATGCTTAGAACCACGCTAACGCAATTACCAGTAATAATCTCTTTTTCTTTCACCACCAGATCCTCAAACATCAAGTCAAATACCAATCAACAATGTGAACCTAACCAGTGTCCTCCCAGCCTCAATACAACAGACTTCCAATGGCCTGGTCCTGACGAACAGCGCGAACGGACAGTGTAGCTCGTCTGACACCAGCTTAAGTGCCAGCAGTCCGTCAAAGAGTGTGAAGACCAGTTCTAGTCTGAGCCCCGCTAAGAGATCGAGCAGTGGCTCGCCTAGCAAGCAGAGTAAGACTAGAGGTATGTGTAAGTACTACGTTATTTTTATTTATTTTCAACTAACAAATGTGGGTTCTTCTTTTCTATATATCTTCTTTATTATATAACGGACCACTTATAAGATCAATTCGTTGTCTGTCTGCGATGTCAGAATGACAGAGAAAAAGGTCTTTCAGGTACGCGTGGAGTTATCCAATTCAAATTAATATGAATACTTAGGGCTGCAATCCCTTGAGGCAGTGGAAAATTCAACTAAGTCCACGCAATCGAAAGATTTGATTGTGGGAAGCCTTTGTCCATTGCTGCACAAAGGCCTCAACCATATTGAAGGAGACCTAATGACCCAACACACACGCCACCACCAGCGAGACATTTGAGTGAGCATGACATACTCTCAACAGCCAGAGCACAATCAAGACTAACCCAACAAATAGATGCTTTATAGTAAGTACATTGTGCTCACATGTGTGCCATGCAATTATAAAATATTAAGATATTGAATCTACACAATTCAAAGATAGTTTTGTCCAAGGTTCAGCAGCTCTGAGTAAAAAACATAAACAATTACAAATTAAAACTACAAGAAGAAAAATCAAAGAACAATCAGTGTATAGAAATCGGACGCAGCTCAAGGTCAAGCCTTTTTGTCCTCAATATAATCCTTAACATTATAAAATGCTTTCTGACACAACTTACGTTTAATGAATGATTTGAATTTATTTAGGCTCAGATCTTAAACCACCTCTGGAAGTCTATTGTAAAAATGTATACATTTGCATCTGAAAGAGCCACCTATTTTCATGACCCTTGTTATAGGTACAATAAATTTGTGCCTGTTTCTAGTATTTATATTATGGACATCACTGTATTTAAAAAAAAAAAAATAATGAGCATACAAAAGATTTTCATAAATATATTGAGACGGTACCGTCAGCACAATCTATCTAAATATTTCTCTGAGAGAGTGTCTCGGACTTAATTTATAAATTGCAAGAATAGCTCGTTTCTGCAAAACAAATATTGTTTGAATATCAGCGGCATTTTCCCACAATAGAATGTCGTACGACATTCCGCTATGGAAATAGCCAAAGTACACTAAACGGGCCGTCTCAATATCAGTCAAATTACGAATTTTTCTTACTGCGTATGCAGCAGAACTTAGTTTTTTTGTAATTTTTTCTATATGTGGATCCCATTGAAGCTTAGCATCCAGAGTTATACCCAAGAATACTGTGCTGTCTTCAGATTTCAATTCTTCGCCCTTTCTCAACACTTTAGTTTTCACCTGCCTAACGTGAGGTAGAGTAAACTTATTGCATTTGGTTTTTTTCTCGTTTAAGAGTAAATTATTAACATTAAACCAGTGGACTACTTTTGAGATTGCGCTATTTACATGATCAGTAGGCCTAGTATGAGTTTTCAATACGAAACTCGTTCGATCGTATCGAGCGCGTTTGGCGCTCTCATTGGTTGAGAGTTCTTACGACCTTGAAGCGGGCCAATCGCTGAGTCAAACGCGCTCGATACGATCGAACGAGTTTCGTATTGAAAACTCATACTAGGCCTACAGTAACCTGCTGCTGACGTTTAAGTTTAAATAAAAGTGAAGTGTCATCTGCAAACAACACTATATCATGATTATCCTTTATGAGGTACGGCAGGTCATTGATGTAAATAAGAAACAAAAAAGGACCAAGAACTGATCCCTGTGGGACTCCCATTGTTACTAAACATTCGGAAGATTCCATTATTCCATTAACGTCAACGCTTTGAATCCTACCACTCAAGTAAGATGTAATAAGGTCCAGTGCAGAGTTCCGAACCCCGTAGTGGCGGAGTTTCCTGATTAACGTATCGTGAAGAACGCAATCAAATGCCTTGGACAAATCATTGGATTGTTATCTATTTTTCCTCGTGCTGACATTTATTTATATTTGTTTTTTCTAATTCCATTATATTTTTTTTGACATGAAATTTATAATTAAAATCATTATTGTTCAAAATATTTGCACGCCATCATCAAAAATCAGACATGTCTGATTTTTTTTGTTATCCTGCTTGCATTTTCTTTTATTCTTGTATGCACATAGATGTTTAAGCAAATAAATTAATCTTTATCTTTGTAATTATTAATTTACATTTCTAAATATTTATATAAAAATACATATAAAAAACAATTATTAATTACTCTTTATTATACTTTTTTTTTTGGTCTGGATAGGAAATCATCAAATGATGATTGAACAATGAATCTCTCCCGTTCTGGGTGGTGCGGAAGGGGGTGTCATACTTTTACTGACCAAAACCCACCCGTGTTCCTTTACTTTCCTCTGCGCCGAACTCTGACTCTTTATTGTTTACTCTTTATTTATTTTTTTAAGCTTTTCGCTCTCAAGAATGGTACAAAGACGGCATAATGGTTAATAAAGAGTATTTTATTCTCTAAAAACCGGTTTCGTGGGAAATAAAATCAATATAGGGCTTTAGGACTGAGTAAAACATGGTTCATGTTAAAAATTGAATAAATTGAAACAAGAAAGAATAATTTAGCTTTATTTCATAACATTCAGGAGCTGGTTTTGCTACAACATTAAATAAGACTCAAAACTAAAACTAAATAGACTTTAAATAGTGTGCCTAAAGACATATATTTCAAACACTTCAACAATTTTACTATAGACTCTACTTCAACGTCCTCCAGGTATTACATGCCTGCTTATTCTTAACATATTTAAAACATTATTCTGTCTCCATCACCTTCAAATGAGTGACAGAAACAACGATAGTCTCAATGCTATATATCTAGTTAGTAATTTGTGGTACAAGTGGGCCTAAAACACTTATAAAAGTATTTACTTTATCAACATACCATTATCAGACACAAAATCAGCCCCAGTAATACTGGCCGCCTTATCACCAGCTAAGAACAGCACCAGATTCCCTATTTCCTCAGGTTCGGAAACCTTTCCCAATGGCGTAAATTGAGAGACACACTCCCAAGAAGTTTCATCCCCTGCGTTCAGTAATATATCAGTTTTCACTGGGCCTGGACTTATTGTATTCACTCTTACTCCGTACTTTGATAGTTCTAAAGCCAATCCTTTGGTGAAGCTATCGACCCCAGCTTTGGAGATGCCATAAGCTATCAATCTGCCAGGAATTTGTTTGCCAGCAATGCTTGATATGTTGACAATATTTCCCTTGGTTTCGATTAGATGTGGTACAGCTAAACGAGTGACATTGAAAAGCGATCGTAGATTTGTATTCATCACCTCATCGAAAGTTTCTAGAACGTTCTCATCTAGCATATTTGTGAATCGGACTATGCCAGCGTTATTCACAAGAACATCTATCTTTCCGTGAGCGGCAATTGTTTCTTCAACGATTCTCTTTGCTTCTTCCTCCTCAGTGATATCAGCTTTGATAGTAAGTGAGTTCTCGCATTGTTTAGCGACCTCAGATAATTTAATCTCGTTTCTTCCTACGAGAACTACGTTGGCGCCTTCTTGAGAGAAAAGGATGGCAGTAGCCGCTCCGATCCCTGAACTAGCTCCTGTTATTACAACGACTTTGTTTGCGAAACTCATGGTTGTAATATTGTAGAACTTAGGCTTTTTAAATTACTGGTGTTTTCTGTTCGAAGTTTTGATTCCGACTGAGGGCAAGAAAGGCCTCCTCGCCTTTATAGTATACCCACTTGAACGTGACCTTTGAATATTTAATATTTGCCCTTAATGATTAATGTGTGTGAGGGGTGTCATTAGGGTGAAAATTTATAATTTATTGAAGTAGGTTATTATCCAAAGTGACTTTATGAATCATGATTTTTATATAACTTTTTTACTCGTGCTGGTTCAAGGGCGATGACTGTACCTACAGTATATTTACAACATATATTATACAAGTGGTACTTAGTTGGAATTTATTGAAAGTTGTTTTTTTACGGTTCAGTAGCTGATTGTTAAAAATTATAAAACCTATTGTTTGACCCACCTTATGAGAAATATGTGATGCGTAATTCAAAAACATTTATAGATCATCTAAATCAAAACTCTTATTCGTTTGCAAATACGGGTTATTATTACGTAGAAATTTTGTTTTTTTTTTTAATTACTACGTGTTCTACCGTCGCTAATAGTGATTATCTTTTCAACATGAGTCAGCACACCTCAAACACACTCCCAAACATACTTTTAATCCTACAAATACATTGATATTAATAGCATAATCGCTATGCAAACAAAACGTGAAAGGTATTGCTAATCCATTGCTGCAATAGTTCGAAAAAATTGTCAGCTCAGCAACGTAAATAACGCAATGAATGTTGTTGAAGTGTCAAAATAAAAGTCACTGATGCGAAATTACCCCGCTAATTTATTTGTCAGTGGCATAGCATAAACAACAACAAAGAATAGATAAGAAATAAGCAACATATTTGTACTCAGATTTTGTTTCTGTCATATCCCTATGTATATTATTGTAAAAATAATAAAATAAATAAACAATGCAAGTTGTGTCGTAAATTTTTACGTCAAAAATAAACGCACGAAATTTTCATCGTGTACGGACGACTGCAGTAGGCCTAGTATGAGTTTTCAATACGAAACTCGTTCGATCGTATCGAGCGCGTTTGACTCAGCGATTGGCCCGCTTCAAGGTCGTAAGAACTCTCAACCAATGAGAGCGCCAAACGCGCTCGATACGATCGAACGAGTTTCGTATTGAAAACTCATACTAGGCCTACAGGTCAAGCTACCTGAAACTGACAAATATTTCCAATCAATCTTGAGCGTCAATGCTTTTGCCATAAAGATAAATAAAAAAAATAAATTGTTTATTTCTCAGCTTTGTACATATTTTTTTAAAATTCTAAATAGCACTGATGTATAATTTACCTGAACTAGGTAAAAACCTGTGCTTCAGGCGTAAATGTGCTTATTATAAATTTTTATTTTGCAATAAATTAACAATAAAAGTAGTACGTAAAAATCTAGGACACAACGGAAGTATCATCATCCTTTTTTTTTATCGTCCCACTGCTGGGTACAGGTCTCCTCTCATACAGAGAAGGATTGAACGTAATCACCACGCTTGCTCAATACGGGTTGGCGATTTCAGACTTAATTATAGTCCAGGTTTCCTCAAGATGTTTTCCTTCACCTTCAGTCATTGGTGTCCAAGTTATACTTAGAAAGTACATATAACTTTAGAAAAGTTACATTGGTACTTGCCTGACCTGGAATCGAACCCTTCTCTCATACTTGAGAGGCTGATGTTTTAAACACTAGGCCACCATGACTTCAACGGAAGTATACAGTGTTATTATTAGTATCCTATTGCTTACATAGTATTATTAGTCTGTTAATGTAATGATTTTTTCTAAATTTATTTACATACTGTAAGTAGGTCTTCAGACTGCTCATATGACAAACCTTATACATAATAAGAAACAACATTCTTCATTTAATAAAGATATCTGACAGATTGTAGTAACTGTAGTGGAACTTTATTCATTTAGACACTTCATTCGAATCGGGCATGTCGGATGACTACGCGATCCCACCGGATGCCGTGTCATGTGATAGTACTGCATCCCCGTCACTCGCGTCTTTATGTCGCGCGCCACCGACCACAGACTCGCCCAGGCGACACGACGCGTTGGAGAAGAGTGGTCATCTTGCCAAGTTGGGTGGAAAGCTAAAGACTTGGAGGAAACGATGGTGAGTGAAATCTTTGTATTTGAAAAATGGTATTTATACATAGTTATATATGTCAATTGAAAAAAAATATGATAAAAAACTGTTACTCTCTTTTTAAATATTATCAATATACATATTTTCTTTCCTCCTGTTTCATGATGAATGGTATAATAATAAACTCAATGCATGGATTTATTGTATTATGTAATACCACAGATTATAATATTTTTAATAGTTTTTGTCGTTTCGTGCCCTTTTTAATCTATACAAGTTTGCTTTTAAAAAAATCGCTCTTTGCGGCCGTCCTTTTGTTATAAATATAAACTAGTGCTTGATTTATGGCGTTCATTACCTTAGTAATAAATGATCAATAAGCCAGTACCTATCTCATATTTATAGCGATTACGTCTTAGTAAAAAATGATCAATTTACGAATTTCTATCTCATTTAAATCTCATATTTATCGCGGTCGTCGGCTTAGTAAAAAAAGAGCAATAAGCCAATACCTTTCTCATTAAAAATAATGAGAAATGTCTCGTCTGGTGACTAAGTTTTTAATCCGGTTTTATAAACACAATCTCTACCCACACCTAAGGGCTCACAAGTATGAGTATGTTATATCATGAAAAAATACAATCCAAATATGACTTTACTGTAACAAGCAAATTTGATTTCCTCACATTTTCTTATTTTTCCTGAAAATCATTTAGTTTTTACGGTCGCCGCCATAGTAAAGAATTATCAATAAGCCAAGACCTTTTAAATGTGGTACATCTCAAGTCTATTTACTAAGTTTCAATTTTGAGGTCGCTAAGTACCCATCGGCTTTAATTTAAATCCATTCAGCTGTTTTAGCGTGAAAATATACAATATTTTTTTGTTACTTGATTTTTATTAATATTATGTCTTGATACTGACAAATTATTCCATGAAAATACTCTATCTTGAGGATGAAATATTATGTCATTATCTCTTATATTAAATGAAAAATACACTTATCTTACTTACCAAAGTTTTAGCCAAATAAAACTGTGACAGATTTTTTACTTCCAAAATTAATAATTCACCATTAAACCAGGTTCGTCCTCAAAAACGGCACCCTTTCATACTGGAAGTCTCAATCCGAAGTAAACCGTAAGCCTCAAGGTCAGATAGGTCTCGGTGAAGCCTGCAAGATCTCGAGGAATGAAGGAGCGGCCACCTTCGAAATCTTCACCGGCAGTAGAACTTATTATCTGACAGCAGATAGCATCGCTACTATGGAGGACTGGATCAGAGTTTTACAGGTTAGTACTTAAAGGTTTCATATTTTTCCTTCTTAGATCGCCTTATTTTTCTGCTTTGTTTAGTGTAATACGCTAAAGGAAAATAATGTGAGGAAACCTGCATGTCCTACAAAGAAAAATGTCAAAGACCAACTCACATTAGGCCCGCATGCGTGCGGAGAAAGTGGCGATGGAGAGGCAACCGCCTTGGCGCTTAATACCCGCCTACCTATCGAGGTAGATGGAGCTTTGAGATCACGGGGGCACAGAGCGAGGACTCTGCCTGCCCACTAAGTGACCCCAGGGAAGACGGTGGCACAGTGTTCACGTGCATATGAGGCTTAGGGGAGGCCCTCTTAGAGTGTCCCCTGGGATGTGCCTTACAGGCGTTGCGCAGGGGGTTCCGGAATTGGTCTTTTAAAAGGAACCGGGACTACCCCTATGCGCAGGTGATCACCGGGATGGTTTTGGTGCGATACTGCCCGACTTCATTCTTCGGAGGTCGGGTGCCTTTTGAAGGTTTCCCCTGAAAACAAAAAAAGGCCCGCATGAGTGATTTCGGTCTATTCCCTCTCACCTAAACGAGGCATATGTCCCAACAGTCACCTGCCTAGCTTTTTCCCCTTTGCTGGAGTCGCCTCTTCGTCTAATCGGACGCAGCTGAATTCAAATCATTTACTTCAAACAAACCAATTACAGGCACTTTAGAATTAACAATAGGATCGGTCAATCAGAATGATGAAGCCTATTCCAAAGCGTAGGCATAGTCTCCCAAGAAAGTGGTGTATCAGATTTAATTCAGTTTCCTAGTCTTAAAAAATGACAACAAGGCTCATATAGATTTGTCAAGTTCAAATTGAGAACAGTAATCATCTCAATAACATATCAGTGAACAGATACAGATGGCAATACAAGTTGTCGATCTGCAAGCGAAAACCATCTTTATCATCTATGGAAGCAACCACGAAGTTGCTGGATGTGGAAGTTCACAAACTAAATTAAATTTAAGTTAAGTGCATCTTTTTCTTTCAAGAAAAGGACAGAAGATAAAAAGATAGTTTAGACCTGTCAAATGAGTCCGCTCCTGTCGTAAGTTGATGTATTTTTGGTCGTCATGTAACTGTCTACAGAGTATCTTAATTTAATAGGATGAAACTAAAAAGTTTTCTTCTATCCTTTTCTTAATGAAATAGAAAGAAAAAGATCCACTTAACTTAAAATTAATTTAGATTGTAAACAACCGAATCGGCGCCAATTCCAGTGTGTGTACCTGTGGCTCATCAGTGGGAACACTTCGTTCTTGAGGTTTTTTGCCGGGAAAGTCAAGCTGAGTGTCACGCTCATTTTTCATCGGACTTTTAAAATTATTTATAGTGTTGTTTACTAAATAAAAGTGCGTGATTTATGTAGTAAAAAGTGCATTCAGTAAATAATTCATAAAGGACAGTGAAATATCGCAGCATAGTGGCCACATCAAAACTTTGTCTCAAACCTCCATCGTAAGACGTATCACGCCGTCTTTTTCGACATGAACAATTCATTACGTGACATTGGTTAAATGCACAAACCGTGCGAAGCCATAAAAGAAAGAAAGAAAGAAAGAATACTTCTTTCTTTCTTTCTTTCTTTCTTTTATGGCTTCGCACGGTTTGTGCATTTTTTTTCCAACCGTGCGAAGCCAAAAAATAAAGAAAGAATACTTCTTTCTTTCTTTATTTTTTGGCTTCGCACGGTTTGTGCATTTAGCCAATGTCAAGTAATTATGAATTATTCATGTATAAAAAGACTGCTGCGTGACCCGTCTTACGTGTGAGGTTTAGGGCAAAGTCATGATGTGGCCACTATGCTGCGATATTTCACTGTTCTTTATAAACTATTTACTAAATGCACTTTTTACTACATAAATCACGCACTTTTATTTAGTAAACAACACTATAAATAATTTTAAAAGTCCAATGAAAAACGAGCGTGACACTCAGCTTGACTTTCCCGCCAAAACTCCGTGGGAATACTTAAAGCACGCGTATGATAGTTTTTTTTTTTTTTGTATATATATACTAGCGCTTGATCGCAGTCCCGGCTCATGGTAAGCAGTGATGCGATCGTTGATGATAGTTACTTTAAATGAAGGTAGCAAAACACAGTTTGGATTTATTTACTTCAGTAAGTAAACGAATTAACAGAAGTGTTTGAGAAGCATTATTATTCGCCGTAATATGTTTGGGTGGCAATTTGCTGCTATACCACCATAGGTCGAAAGGTTAATCGAGTAATAGTCAATTAGGGTAATAACCTCAGGTCAAATTGTTACTCGAGAATAAGGCCATCAATGAATCATCGCAGTTCTAACATAATGTACCGGCCAAGTGGAATGTCCGAAGTGTTCGTATGGTTGAATTTGCAATTAAACACGTTCATTTTAGCAGAATAGTCGTAGTGGCCTAGAGGTTAAAATACCAGCCTCTCAAGTATGAGTGTGCGGGTTGAATTCCAGGTCTGGCAAGTACCAATGTAACTTTTCTAAGTTATATACAGTATATATTAAGAAAACTCCGTCTGATCCAAAAGGATAATAGAGGTTAGGTATACACATGACCATATAAAACATGAAATTTTATCATCATAGTAACAATACTTACTAATGAATTTTGAAATTATCTTTTTTTCCGCGAATTAATTACAACTTCCCCAAATTTGGTATTTTTTTAAAAAGTGACATCACCATTTTAAACAGTATTATTATGAGTGATGCGACCACGTGCCGCGTACCCTGCCCCCCTTCGCCCGTACATGTATGCCTACCGTGTTGCCTACCGCACATGTATTAAGTTACCTCGCTTTTTCGCAATAATATTTATTTTTAGGGGTAATTATTTTTTATGTTTAGCCTGGCTTTGTAGGCATTAGTAGAATCAGTTATCGATACCTACCAATACCTTAACGGATCGGACAGGGTTTTCTTTACATATTGTATATACTTTCTAAGTATATCTTGGACACCAATGACTGATTAAAAGGTGATCAAACAAAACATAAGGTTCAAGGAAAATATTTTGAGGTTAAATATTTTGAAAGTTCAGGTTAACTTTAAGTCTGAAATCGTCAACTCGCATTGAGCAAGCGTGGTGATTACGCTCAATCCTTCTCTGTATGAGAGGAAACCTGTGCCCAGCAGTGGGACGATTAAAAGGTTGTTGTTAATGATGACAATTTCCATGTTCTCATACTAAACTAAATATAAGTTCAGAGGCCCTAGTATGACGTTTCAAAACCATTATTAAACCGTTGTGAAAAAAGGATAGCGCTATTCAACCTGTATAATTCCATCTTTGTCTGGCATTGGAACCATAACGGTTTTATCACATCATGGTATCATCACAGGGCATCTTTTTTTTTTCTATTTTATTAAGGAAAAGGCAGAAGTAAATATTAGTTTCGTCCTGTCAAATTAGCCACGTAAATTGCTGTAGGTTTAGTCGCCTAGTTTTCGTCTCTTCTAAGCTGACTATGTAATATTTTAACTTTTTATTCTGTGAAATATTTTAATTTTATTAATTTATGTATCAAACAAATTATTTCGTTTATTTTATTTTAAATGCATATAAATTACACTTTTAAATATTTTTGTACAAAAAATACATATAAAACATAATAAATAGTAGCCCACCGGTATCGGGAACAAGCTACCGACGGTCAGGGCTCCAGAGAGAGGAACCTCCTGACAATGCGAGCCGTGTCCAGAAGTACCGCTTTCTGAATCAAGCCCTTGATCCAGCTGCCTAACGAGAGCCTTCTGAGGTGTTGGTCAAATCACTTAGCTATTCAGCCATTGACTGTCACGACTATCGGTACAATGATTGCTGAATTCACCTCCCATATGTCGACAACCTCGTGAGTCAAGTCAAGATACTTGATTTGTCAAACAAATTATTATGCACGGCTTCGACTGTACATTTTCAGAACGTCCAAAGGCGAAACGCAACGAAGCTTCTTCTAAGCAAAGAGGACAACAAGCCCACAATACAAGGTTGGCTCACCAAGGTCAAGAACGGGCATGCCAAGAAGAGTTGGTGTGTTCTTATTGGCAAGATGTTCCTGTACTTCAAGTCGCCTGGTGATCAGGTACTTAACTATATAATATGTTAATATAGACTGTAGACTAGGTTGAGGTAATTCCTTCAGGAGGGTTTTATAATAATTGGTATTTAAAAAAAGGTACCTCCCTACAACCTTACGTATTATATTTATTACGTATTTATTTATTTCTTGAAGGTCCTGTATTTATTAAATTGTTGCTTCGGACAACAGCTATAAAATTATAAATACTTAATAAAAAGATTTATTTCTGTAAGCAGCTTTGTACAGACCCTTTTATACGTCTCACAATAAATATAGCTTGTGATTTATAGCCTTTTAGTATAAGCAGAAGGGATTAAAAAAAGAATTCTTTTTTTTAAATTGTAGTACGGACTGTAGGTCAAGCTACCCGAAACGGTCAAATATTCCCAATCAATCTTGAACCTTAATACTTTAGCGATAAAGTTGAAAATCCAATAATGAAATTTGCCAGATTATAGTAGCTCGATGTGCTGTCGTCTGTATATACTTCACTTCTATTTTCTGTCAAATTTTCTGTCACATCTACCATTTCTAATTTAATCAACGATTGCATGAGCTCAAGCTCGAACGCAAAATATGGCGGCGGGATCTTCGCCCACTAGGTTTTGAGTGCGTCCTAGTGAGCAAAAAATAAGTGTTAGTTTTGATTTCTCGGGTCTATGCGTTGAAAAGCGTCGCCCGTATGAAGCTGAGCATAAGTTTGTCAATGCAACAGCAAACTCCTTGGAGGTAGCCACTTTCCATCAGGTCTATAGCTTGTGTATCAAATTTCAATGTGAAGGAACATACTTCACAATCATATATCTTGCTCTCAGAATCCTACCGGCCAAATAAACATGCGCGACGCACGTGTAGAAGACGTGGAACACGTGTCAGACTCCGACTCCGAAGAGAAGAATGATGATGCTCGCAACCACCTCACTGTCGCCATCTATCCGCAGCACCAGGTAACTGGGGTCAGTGGTACTTTGATAATATTTAAAATCTTAGATGTCATAGTGATTTAGTTATTTGTTTTTTCTACAAGCGATACCCAAAACCCGCTTAGAATAGTACTCGTACCATCCCATATCCTCTCGTGGGTGTTGTAAGAGGCGATTAAGGGAACTCTCACCAGGGAAGTGAGCTGCAGTGCTTCTCCTGTGGAATATAAAATTACTGCGATCCCCAACCCGCCTGCCAAGCGTGGGGATTATGGCAAACCCCCCCAATGCCTTGGGGGAGGCCTGTAGGCTGTAGGAAAAGGAGGAGGAAGATACTCAAAAGTAGCAACACAAATTATTTGAATTAGTTTCTTGTGTCCACTTATCATTGTGTCTTCTAAGTAGTTGTTAAGGAAGTGTGTTTTGTGACATATTATGGTGGAAGAAACTGCACGGACAAGAGCGAGAGGTTGTAAGTGAAAGAAGAACATTTCTCGACTTAAGAAAGCTGAAAATAAAGTAGTTTTTAAAGTACGGACGATAGCAGGTGAAGCTACCCGAAACTGTCAGATATTCCCAATCAGCCTTGAGCGTTAAAGCTTTAGAGATAAAGTTGAAAATCTTATAAAGAAATCTGACAGATTGCTAGTAGCTTGATGTGCTGTCGTCTGTATATAGTTGAAAAATATTTCTTTCTTTCTTTTCTTTCAATAAAACGTTTCCATACCAGGAATTTCTCCTGTATTTGGAAATAAGATATTTCCAATTTTATTATCACAGTGTTCATATGATGAGATGACGCTATTACTGACTATGAATTTTCGTTTTTTTGGCATGACATTTTTTGACATTGTTATTTTAGGGTATTATTCCTATTTATTATTGGTATATTTTAAATTTCAGAGTCTGAATGATGTTCTATTTTTATTATTGATTAGCATAGTCTGCAATATTTTTTTTTATCATTAAGGCTGTTGCATAACAAATTACTAACTTAAGAAGTAAATATTTGCAACTAGCTTGAACATAAACGCAAGGTTACATATCCCTCAACTACCTATAATAGGCCTACTTTCCCAAAACACATTATAAACTAAAATACTAACAATCTACTCCCTCATTTCCAGGGTCCAACCTATCTTCTATTCGAGAGCAAAGCTGACAAAGACTCTTGGCTGTACCACCTCACTGTGGTCAGCGGAGGTGGCTTGAGTCAGGGGACACATTTCGAGCAGTTGGTGCAGAAGTTGATGGAGACTGATGGGGATCCTAGTAAGTTGCTTTTATTTAAAACCTTTTTTAAGTATTCAACACCTATCCCCTTATTCATAAACGCTGCTTAAAGTTAACTAGTGATTAGCGATTCTTTTCCATACAGTTTTGACCTTTTAAATGTATGGTTAAGGAATCGCTAATCACTAGTTAACTTTAAGCAGCGTTTATGAATAAGGGGTATATTACGGTTTGAATTCGTTTATTTATAAAGATTATAAATTACTTTTAAAGAAATAAATACTAAAAAATACATTTTTGTTGTTCTGGATTATCATAAAGTCACTATACTCCAGATTTTTTTGCGTATGGGAAATTATCAAATGACCTCTCCCGCTCTGCCCAGAGCGGAAGGGCTTGTCAGACTTACTGCGTAAAATCCCCCCATGTTCAAATCAAATCAAAGCATTTATTTTAAATAAACCAGTTACAGGCACTTTTGAATTGTCATAAGGTTGGTCAGTCAGTAAAGGTGAAGCTAGTCGCCCATTCCAAAGAGTAGGTACCTATGGAGAAGAACGGGCAAGAAACTCCATGGACACTCTTTTAAATTATCAAGCTATTGATACAAATATTTGAGCACTTCCTCTCTCTTTAAACATGTCATTATATTTTATGTACTCTTGTATAATATTTATTAATTAGATGTATATATTTAGTTAAACTAGTATGATACATTTAACGTACATATTTATTGTATACTCTATGTAAATAGTACACTGTAGACTACCTACACTATTTCTCTCTCCTTCCCCTTAGTATTCCATCCAAAGGTTGTCTGTAAAAGATCGCTCTTAGCGATAAGACCGCCCATTGTGTCACCCTTTGTAAAATCTTTATATTTATGTTTCTGTAATCTATATGGTGTACATAATAAAGAGTATTCTATTCTATTCTATTACATCATTCATGTTGATATCAACCGTGTGAGAACGATGCATAAATATATTGTACGCTAAGAGCGTCCATTATGGAAAACACACAAAAAAAAACAGCAACAAAAAGACTAACCCACCAAATAGATACTTTACGGCAAGTACATTGTGCTCCTTCACTTACCTGTGCACCAGGGCCACAGTTTCAATTTCAACCTACTCGAAGCCCTGGCTGGCATCAGTCTTCGTTCCTGTCATGAACGATACTCCTGCTAATATTATGAGAGCTAATACTATAAACATAAGCCCCCTTATTCATAAACGCTGCTTAAAGTTAACTAATGATTAGCGATTCTTTAACTATACATTTTTGACCTTTTAACGTCATTTAACTTTAATCATCGCTCATGAATAAACACCACAGTGTTTAAGGAGATTATTCGTAAAGGATGATTAAAGTTAAGTGACGTTAAAAGGTCAAAAATCTATAGTTAAAGAATCGCTAATCACTAGTAAACTTTAAGCAGCGTTTATGAATAAGGGGGAAGAACGTAGTTGAAAAAAGTTATGTATTGTCTACAGTCGTGCGGCGCGTTTTGGCGTTTACTTTGAACATTGTATAAAAAGTCTCGAGTCTCTAGACTATTATGCCAGAATTATAAGCAAGAGGGTCTCAATTCGAATTCTATAATTTACACGAGTTAACTGTGCACCTCGCTCTATGACGTCATTCGGACGGTATCGATTCTAAAAAATGAGAATTATTTAAAAAAAATGTAAATTACATTTTTTTCTATGTTAATAAAAGGTTGTTTTGATGATAAAGCGTCATAATACTAGATCATTTTACTCATGACGTTTTGCAATTAAATTGATACATATGGACTGAAATATATTGTTGTGTCCACCAACAGGCTTCAGTAACGCGTCGAAAATGTAGAAGACAAAAACAAACTTAATAAAAAAACCACTTAACAAAGCAAAAACTCCATAGAAACATTAATAACAGGGGATTTAAACTGTATTTATATTCTCGCCAAGCTCCATAAAGAATAGAGATAAACAAACCAATTTAGGATTATCACAACTCACGTTTTACAAATCTCCTGTTATTTACATGATTATCGACTTTTAGATGCTAACTATTTATTAACAATTCCTAATGCAGCATATTTCAATAGAATCACTAAAATAACATGCTTAATAACTTGGTATTTCGAAAAACCATTAAAAAGTCGACATTAATTTTACGTGATAGCCTTACAAAAAAAGAAAGATGGATGAAATCTAGGTATTAAACACATTTTGTGGAATTCAACCAATGAATAAAGTTGAGGCATTTGTCAATACAATTTTGCGGATTTTAATTACTTTCTACTCATTTGCATAACACATGCATTGTACTACTTTCAAGTATGAACTAAGTATAATATATATCTATCAAAAAATTTAACCTATTAGGAAATTAGCTTACATGTGTGTCATATTTCATTCAAGTCGGTTAAGCGTTCTATGCAAATCATAAATATCTAAATAACTGTTTACATTAGTAGTAAGTAGAATTATTACTTTTATGAAAATCATCTATTTTAGAAAAGGTTGTTAATATCTGTCTTTTAGACGTAAACTACTCGTTGCCTAGTAACCGTTTGTTTACCTCTATTCTTCATCGAAATTGGCCGACATATAGACAATTGTAATATAGATGCTATCGCTACTCCGCGCTTACGGCGAATGCGGGGCGCCGCGCGGGGAAGCGGGAGAGGGGTCGCATTCCTGCGAGGTGCATAGTTAACTCGCCCAAGTAGTAGGTGATTTAAAGGCCTGTTGGAGATTACCTCAGTAATTATTGACCCTATTTAAGAACCATGGTAGTTAAATTTGTTCCTAACACTTTCTGTCTATACTGGAAGTTCATACTTTTTAGTTCAAATTTCAGCCAAACTGTAAACCTTAAAGAAGTATTCTTCTAGCACTACTTAGCTTGGCTAAAGACATCCACACAATGAAAAAAAATTTCGGCTTATGGGAAATATTTCAAATATTGTTTAATTTCATTACAGATTGTGTTCTATGGAGGCATCCAACGCTTCTCTACTCGAAGGAAAATCTGACATCTCCACTTACCTCGTTGAACTCAGAGGCATTACAAGCAGAAGCCTTAAAGTTATTCAAGGTATGTTCATTAAACTTAGTAAAATTTTTGAACATGAAACAAAAATAAAGATGACATCTGTAGCGGCAGTAGTAGATACAAGTACCGCACCAAGTCGAGGAATTATACTCGATTACGGTTCGCGGGGTTCCTTCTCTGTATGAGAGGAGACCTTTGCCCAGCAGTGGGACGATACAAAGGTTGATGACGATGACGACGATTCGCGGGAACTCGAGAGTGTGACATAGCGGCATCATTTTAAAAACATTCTTACTAATATTATAAATCGGAAAGTGAGTTTGTTTGTTTGTTTGTTCCGCTTTCACGCCGTAACTATTAAACCGATTGCTTTGAAATTTTGCAGACGTAAAGTTAGAAGTTAAGTAGACGTAAAGTTAGTTCCTTCTCTGTATGAGAGGAGACCTGTGCCCAGCTGTGCAGAGATGATGAAAGTTGGAAGTCTGGATTAAATAATAGGGTACTTTTTATCACGGAACAATTTGATATTCCCGAGGGAAAATTAAAATACTGAATTCCACACGGGTGAAGCTGCGGGCGGAAAGCTAGTGTCTCCGTTAAACCCGAATTTGTATTATAGTATCTTTGCTTCAGCGATCGTCTCTTTAACATGGTGATTCGGGCTGGTATCCACATCTTCACGACAGTTTTGTGCGTATAGGTGGGAAAGTCTGTCATTTGATTCACTCCAGCTCATCAAGGAAGGCCAGCAACGAGCAACGCCTTGAAGAACCACGATTTATAATGCGATTTCTCGTTGCAAGCATCATCATCGTCTCCGCGTTAATTCCAGTCGAAACCGAAGCATTTTCAGCTTTGGAGCCTAGGGTGTGCTTTACCAGTTTAACTGCTCATTTTGGCTAAACTTCGATATTTTCCATGAAGCGACTGCCGTCTGACCTCCACAACCCGAAGGCGATATCGAAGCATGGCAGTTAGACCAATTGTTGGACTTTTGAGAGCTCCCAACAACTGTGCTTTCCGAAGCACAACCAGAGTAGTATAGCCTATTAAATGAGCGACTTGTTACCCCTCTTCGCCTCGTTTATTTGGTCCCAAGATCAGTTTGCTCCGTGGCGCAGCGGTCAACATGCTTGTCTGCGACAAGGCGAGGCCCTGGGTTCGATCCCCGGCCAGGTCATGATGGAAAAACGATCTTTTCCTGATTGGTCTGGGTCTTGGATGTTTATCTATATATGTATCTATTATAAATATAGTATCTTTGAGTTAGTATCCCACAGCACAAGTCTCGAACTTACTTTTGGGGCTAGCTCAATCTGTGTGATTTGTCCGTATATATTTATTATTATTATTTATTGATTATGTAATGTTGTGTTGTTAGAACGGAGCAAATAATTAGTGTTCTGTTTCTGTGCACAGTGCGTCCAATTATTCATGTCAGTGGCAGTCGAGCAAGCCGGTATCGACTACCACGTGGTCCTAGCGCAGAACGCGCTGGCCCAGTGCCTCGACGTGGCCGAGCTGCAGGACGAGCTGGCGTCGGTGCTGGCGCGCCAGACCACGCCGCACACACACACCAAGCACGGCGTCCAGGTACTGACGCATGCGTCGCAGCAGACGCTCACGCCCAATGCGCTACGACGCACGCCCAAGCTAAACGTTAAGGCCGCCAAGCTTAAGAATGTAAGTTGGGTTTTTTTTTTTTTGTTGTCTATGGTTTTTGATTGACAGTTTGACGTTTGATAAATTGAGTGGATTTTGCACGCCTGCCAAGGTCAGTTTTTATATTCCGGTTTCTGGTAAGTAGTCTGGGTGATGAAATTTCATTTACAAAATTGTTTTAATAGAAGGCTCCTGAAGTATGTTACTCACCTCCTTGTAAATTCAATCTTGATTTTCTTGTATACAAGCAACTAGATAAATCTTCATTCAAAGAACTCAAGTTACTATAATACTACTCGCGCGAGTTAACTGTGCACCTCGCTGAAATGCGAACCCTCTCCCGGTTCCCCGTGCGGCCCCCTGCATTCCCCGTAAACATGGAGTAGCGATAGCATCTTTGTTACAATTGTCTAAATACAGTTTAAATCTCCTGTTGTTATTACTGTTTTTGTGGAGTCTTTGCTTTGTTAATTTTTATTTCCCTAAGTCTGTTTTTTACATTTTCGACACGTTAGTGAAGCCTGTTGGTTGCATCAACATTATATATTATTTCATTCCATATGTATCAATTTAATTCCAAAACGTCATGAGTAAAATGATCTAGTACTATGACGCTTTATCATCAAAACAATAAATAAAACAACCTTTTATTAACTTAAAAATAAAAAATGGTTGCCTGTAAAGTCGGTTTTACGGGCGAAGATTTTACGTGACAACGTCTTTTTCTCGGTAGAATATTTATTGATATGAATATAATTAAATTGCACAATAGGAACAAGGAATTGAATGAAAATAAGAATTGCACAAATTTTAACTATAGAAATATATTTTGTTTACTAAAACATCGGTGACTCATCGTAACGTTACCGAGCGTTACACTTTTTCATAAGTGACTCCCAGCCGCAACCTAATTTAAGACGTTGTCACGTCAAAAAAAAAAAATGTAATTTATATTTAATTTATATTCTTGTGGAGGCATGAGGAACAGGGAGTAAAGCTCACTCATCCTCCATAGAAAAGGGAGGATCCTCCGACCAGACGGGTGTTATGTCTGGCGGGCACTTGCCCTATGGTTGAAATTGGCAAGTTGTATGTATGCTAATTGCACGGTAAACTCTGATTGCGAGATGTAGAATTCGTGTGACGTCAGTATGACGCGTCGTTCATTTTGTGGCGTTTGTAGGTACCGCTACATTCTCATTTTTTACAAACCATACCGTCCGAATGACGTCACAGAGCGAGGTGCACAGTTAACCCGCACGAGTAATAAGTACCTACTACTACTAGTCAAATAATTCGGCCGCTAAAAACAAGGCCAAACACACACATATGAAACGACACTAAATCGCAATGTTATCTCACAAGGAAGGCCAAATTTTCCCACAAGGTGAGGTCAGTTGTTAACACTGAAAATATACGGTTTCGCGGTCAGTGTCACTATATCATGGCCAAGGTGATCGTTCAAGGTAAAGGTCGTAGTTTTCAAAGCTATATCTACTACAATGACGCGATTATTGTTATCACGACGTGGTGATTCGAGGCAAGGATTATGTTCAGGGCCGAGTTCATAAAATTCTTGACTTTGGAGGCCACTTTTAATCTAGTTTGTTGATAAATAAACTGGAAATGACGACGGGTTTGAAACAAAACTGACATTTTATGATTTCACGTCATTGTCTGCCTAACATTTTTGCCTATTATTTCAAGGTCGGCTTCCAGTCTTACCCGATATAACTGAGTACTAACCAGTATTTTAGGTGAAATGACTGCGTATATTACCCCCTTAACCTAGTTACAGGGTAACACAGTATCCCTTTTGTACGACTAGTTGTACGATATTTAGCTTCTAACGCCCCGTGATGGCTGTCAAAAATATTCGAATGACAGATCTTCATGATTTCACACCTACCAGCCGATAGAGCGCCACTGCTGGACAAAGGCCTCCCCAAGTCTTCCAAAGGCTCCCTCCATTAAATTGGAGGGGGGGGGGGGGTTGCTATAAATCCCACGCTTGGCAGACGGGTTGGGGAATTAGCTTGTTTACCTTTCCTAGCCTTTTTTACGATGGGGAAATCATCAAATGACTTCTTCAGCTCTGGGCGGAGTGGAAGGGCGTATCAGTATTTTACTGACTATAACCCAACCATGTGTCTTTACTTGGCTGTGTGCCAGGGGCCTTGGTATCTCTTGCGAAGAGCCCTCGGCTCTGGCAGATCTTTACCAGCCTGGCTAGTATTTAGCTAGTTATTTTCTGCTGTTATACGTTGATTATGGTATATTGTTATAGTTAATAAAATTATGTAATAAATAATAAAGGTCATTAATATTAGATACTGGTCTTCAAACAAGAATAGGAATTCCAATTATAGTGAAAATTAAATTACAAACAATTTTCATGAAACGTAATTATACGTTTCGAACTTAATTCAATACCAGTTCGAACGCCCATCGGGTTGTGGGAACCAAGGTTCCATTAATATTGCAAAGCTTCGACGACCTTTTTAATTTTACCATCCCAAAGTCATAATATCGATTTTGTATAAAACACATACTAAATCGATATCGGTCTTCAATCAAGAATAGGAATTCTAATTATATTGAAAATTAAATTACAGACAATTTTTATGAAACGTTGAACTTAATTCAATGTCTGTTCGAACGCCCATCAAGTTGTGGGAACCAAGGTTCCATTAATATTGCAAGGCGACCTTTTTAATTTTACCATCTCTCAAGTCATGATATCGATTTTTTATGTGTTGTGTATTCATGGCCGACGTTTTATTTATGAGACTTCCGTATTTTAAATTGTTTATCAGTCAAACTGTTGATCAATAATCGGACATATTGGTGGGTTCAAAATGGAGGGTAGAAACTTACTCGTCTGTTTGAATTCCACTTTATGAGAACACCTATTTAAATTTCTGAATGGTGATAAGAATTTACTTGCACAATTTTTTTAAAGAAGACCTAAGAATAAAATACCATTATTATAAATGATTAAAAATCTTATAATTTCTCTAATTAACACACAAAAATGTTCTTAATTTTCCGTTTGAGCATTAATTACAAAGTAAATCGTTGTTCTCATTCCTCTGTAATCTCTTGGTGTACTCTTTGCTAGATATTGCTATATTTTTCGTAAATGGTTGACAAAAGAGAACACCAAATACTACTTGCGTTTTTGTTTGCTGTACAATGGGAATAATTTTTTTTTATTTATATAAAGGAAATTATTCATTCTTAATAAAACGAATTTAAGCATGGCTTTAAATATTACGAACATGAAGTCCGTGTAACAGTAAAAACTTGGATATTAAACAAGCCTATATGGAATATAAAGTTTATTGGTATTAATTTTGACATTGTGAACTTTACACAGAGAAATATTACATAAATGAAAACTAAAAATTTAGGTGAAGTAACAATTTATTATTAAGTCTATTTATTTTGATTAGTAAATCATTCTTAAGAATATAAAACCAGATTGATGAATGATGAACTTTAGAACATGAAAGAGCATTCTAAAACCTAAAATCATTTTCCCCGTCTCCATTTGATTTTCATCCTTTCGCGGGTTGAAGTTTCTCAACAAAACATTTCCAGTAAAAATATTATGTCAAAATGAATGCCGATTTATTAACAAATCGTAGGTATGTTTATACCGCTTTATATTCGCAACGGCTTAGCTTACAGGCGACCGCTTCGATGCTTTTCTCATATGTTATTATCATATATAATCATGTACATACATATAACACTCATTGGTTATACACAGGAGTGTTTAACATCGTGTATCGCTTAGATGTTATCTGTAGATTCTTCTAGAATATTGTGCTCTATGGTTCTTTTTATAATATTTTGTTTTTTGGGATGATGACAACAAGAAATCACCCCAATAATAAATACCTGTAAATAGTTCTTGCACCTATGAGTACGTAAGCAAATGCAATGCACATATTATATTTAAAATTATCAATTCTAAGCTTCATAGAAAAGAGCACAATATATTTACAAAATGCTTTGAAGTCTTCTAATTTATTTGCGTAAAATACTGTAAATATACACTAACAAACCATTTTTTTATAGTATAAGCTTTGTGTGTCGCTAATATGAAAGCTTCGTCTCGTGGTTGATCAATTTGGAATTGTGTATTGTGAATACCATTATATTGGCTTCAGTGGAATATATGCTATCATATGCGTTAGCGTATGCAACAAAATTTCTAACGAGGAATTGAAACAAAATAGTTTTTATTCCAATTTGATCCGTCCTAGTTCTGGCAACATGTTACGAAAAAAGTTTCTGAAAAAAAAATGCGTTCGAATTTTGTAACACAAAAAGATGTTGCCACAACATAAAAAAACAATGTTACGTTGCAAACTTTCAAATGGAATGTTGGTGTAAATTTTTTCCCTGATTTTTCTTTTATTTTCATCCGAGAATGTTTGTCCCCTCTCCTATAGATCTAGGGAATGTTATTATATTTCGTTTATCTGTCATTCATACTCTGTCATAGCTAGTGTTCCTTCGCACTGTTCGATCTCCTTTGTAATGAAAGGTTGATGTTGCAAGTTTTTTAGACTGTTACCTATAGCCCGTATATTATATTTATTTTATCTATAAGAACCCACATCTTTAGATTGGGTAAGTATTTAGGATTAATTGGGATTAAGTTCTTGTGATGTGACTGCACAATGTGTCAATAAGATGTTTGCTTATGAGTGTGAGCTAAATTCATGATATTTTATTTCGCTATACAGTTCGAAATATGAAAACGTTCGATGTTTCATTCTGACGTTTCGATACTGTATAAGCTTTACGTATTTTAAATGGAACTCTTTAGTATTTTCCTTATGAATAAATACTTCTTTGATAAAAATGCTTTACACAAAAAAATAAACTTTTAATTTTTTCAACGACTTTCCCAGACATATTATGCAATCCATCAAAGTATATAAGCACACTGTACAATGTATCACAAGATTTAACCAAGTACTGTACATAACAAACACTGGAAGAATCTTAGTATAAATCATTTATGTAATACGGGAAGTTGGGATTTAAAAGCACAAAACTCATTGGCAAAACGCACTGGCACTAACTTTTAAAATAAATTATCAAAATATGCAAACGTTCATATAAAATGCATTGTTTAAAAAAAGCACATTTTTTAAATATAATGTAGGAACTCTGGGATCTAAAAGCAAAAAAAAAACATATTGGCTTACCGCACTGGCACTAATTTTCAAAATCAATTAAAATATTTCGTGAAAAATATTTTGTTAAAATAGTTAACACAATTTTTTTAAACACACATTACAATATAAATGTGTTAGACAAATTCTATTTAATGCTTGTTATCCTACTTGGCTGTCCCAACAAAAATATGGCCCACGCTCAGTTCATGCGGGCGAGCCGTGCATTGACCTCTGGCGTCAGCTGTTGCGCTGGCGATGATCTACCGAGCGCGAAACGTAGTTTATCGCGCTCGGTAAACAAACTGCAATAATTGTGCTAAATGTACTTGGAAAAAAATATAACATGATGTAAAAATGGTTGGAATCGATTCAGTTGCTTATTCTGAACAAACTATATTCAGGTTTCGCATAAAGTAAAAATACCGTTGTATACCCGCGTTTGTGACCAGGCTCTTTAAATGGAGTTAATAGCAGTTCCCAGAGTTTTTATGGCCATAAACAACTATTTCTACTGGAAAAATACGTAGAAATTAGGGTTGTAACGGAGGCTTTGTTAGCGGAGGCGGAGGCGGATGCGGAGGTTAACAGATGCGGAGGCGCAGGTGAAAGTAGATATAGAAAAATTGAAATTCATGATTAATTAAAACAAAATTTTTATTTCAAATACGGACGTTACTAGTAATACACTTAGTAAAAAAAAAAAAAATAGTATAGTAATGAAAATTTAGGAGAAACAAATTGTATTTGCCGCGTTCGCGTCTCGCACTTGTTGATCTTGACCATTTCGCGCTCAAACGCGGCCGGACGGTTGTCGAGCGTCGCAGCTTGCGCGTTATTTATTTTATAAATACGTAAATAAACCTCCGTTATAACTCCGCAAAAATTGTGCGGAAGCGAAGACGATTTCTTGCGGAACTTCCGCAGTAACGGAAGCGGAGGCGAAGCTCCGTTACAACCCTAGTAGAAATTGCCAAGTGTGCGTGTGGGTTTTCGGAGCCTATAACAGCATTCGCTGTAATGCTTGAGGGTCTTGGGTTATACAACATAAGACGCTTGCAACTCTCGACACTACTACAGTAGGCCTAGTATGAGTTTTCATTACGAAACTCGATCGTCGATATCGAGCTCGTTTGACTCAGCGATTGGCCCGCTTCAAGGTCGTAAGAACTCTCAACCAATGAGAGCGCCAAACGCGCTCGATACCGACGATCGAGTTTCGTATTGAAAACTCGTACTAGCCCTACTGATATAGAAAAAATCTTGTGTCTATATTTGCACTAATACTGCGTGTGCAGGACAGCTTGGCAAAAACGAAAAGTATGAATTCAGAGTGGTACAGTACCTGAGTAGTATATGAGTATATTATTTCCCAGGAAACACAAGGTGAACGTTTTCTTTGTGATACTGAGCGCACGAAATCAGCTGTGAGGTGAATAACCTCCGGTAATGTTTTTCTTGTTATGCGAGTTATATTGACGAATTATCGTTTTATCGTCTTTTTTCATGAAAGTACATACGTGTATAGGGCAGGATTTTGCTGTCACATATTAACATATCACAAATCAAGTGGAAAAATGTTCGGGAAGTTTTTAAAATTTGCTGAGGAAAATTTCGGCGATCATAAATCATGGTCTGAAGCTACTATTTATATTATTTAGCTTAAAATGTTCACAGCATGAATAACATTTGAAAAGGATCCAATCAATTATGAAGCTGATTTAAACCTTATACGTATATAACATTATTTTTTGTTAATGCGAAACCTGAAACACGTCCAGTATTTTTAAGTAAAGAATCTAGCTACGTACAAAATTTCAAAAATATATTATGAAAAACATAAGAAGTTACCACCCACCAGACAAAGCCTTGCCGCCAAGCGATTTGTCGTGTTCCGGCATGATGTCTGGTGAAGCCGTACGGAGGACGGGTCTGAGCAGTTGTGTTGCCATGTGTGCCGGGTACGATGCGCCTAATGTTGTTGTGTTGGGAGTTTGGTCGTGGAGGGTCTTCAGATCAATCTCCCTTTGGCGCAGCATCGTTGGTCGTGTTGTTGGGTTTAACATTGCATCACCTCGCTCAACTGCCGTCTTCCTTCCTATTCGCTCAGTTTTTCTGTGTGAATAGGCTCTCAATAAACTAGCGCGCTTTACCATCAACGATCGCATTACTGCTTACCATCAGGCTGGATTGCGGTCAAGTGCTTGTTAAAAAAAAATGTTATCTTATCTGGTTGTCTCAACAAAAATATGGTCAACGCTCCGCTCGCCCGCCGCCTGGTACTATGTTCTACCGTCAGCTGAATTGTGCGCCCAGTAACCACACTGCAACACTTTCTAAATGTACTTGGCAAAAAATATAACATGGAGTAATATGATCTTATTCTGGACAAACTATATTCAGTATATAAAAAATAGCCTTAATTTTTTTTTAAATATACATATAAACACACGCAACAACCAAGAACTGATCGAAAACTAACACCCGAACAAAGTACCTATGTACATATGTATCCATTTACACGTAAAAATACACATAGACAAGAATAGTACAACTCATTCCCAATACGATACTTCACCCCCGTACAACAAACAGCTCACTGTACCTCCCGCACTCCCAGCTACACAGCTATACAGCCTGTCCCTATCGCCAACATTTCATTTGTTCAGCAACTGCTACTGTGCGCGACTCAGTCGCTGTTCACGTGTGACACGGGCGCGTCGTCTGTCGGCGGCGACAACAAGAGCGACGTACCGCCCAACGCCGCCGGATCGCCTAGCTCGATACAGGTAAACGTTGTAGGAAATATGGGCAATTTTTATAGTCCTTTGACCCTCACCTCTTGGCCAATGTCCCTTGTCCTTTTGTCCCTTGTCCCTTGGCCCTTGTCCTTTTGTCCCTTGTTCCTTGGCCCTTGTCCCTTGGCCCTTGTCCCTTGTCCCTTGTCCCTTATTCCTTGGCCCTTGTCCCTTGTCCCTTGTCCCTTCTCTTAGTAATTCACAGGCGATTTAAAAGGAGGTCCAAAATTTGACTTATAGTTTGGAATCAAGCCACTAAAGCCCGAAATATGAAAACACCAAAAAATTTAATAATATGCTGTTATATTTATTAAACGCTGCGATTCCTTATTAGTGCATTGGTTTTCTAAACGTTACTTATCGTTGAAAGTTGAAAATATGTAATTGTATTTTTTTTTTTCTCTTAATTGGATTTCATTGCTCGACACAATAGAGTTGAAACTCTAATGCGTCATAAAGAATCGCCTGTGCGTATCTGGGCAAAGATATTGTATGTATGACATTGTATTCCATACATGCTAAACGTTAAAACCCCGTTTAGTTTTAAAAAAGGAACTGAGTTCTTTCCAAACAGACATTGGCGCCGATTCTGTTGTTCACAAACTAAACTAATTTTAAGTTATGTGCTTCTTTTTCTTTCCATTTCGTTAAGAAAAGGACAGAAGAAAAAATGTCAGTTTAGACCTGTCAAATTAGTGCGCTCCTGACGTAAACGTTTCGCCATATTTTTAATCGCGTCTAAACTGTCTACGGATCTTAATTTGACAGGATTAAATTAAAATGTTATCTTCTGTCCTTTTCTTAACGAAACGGAAAGAAAAAGATGCACATAACTTAAAATTAGTTCAGTTTGTGAACAACAGAATCGGCGCCAATGTTTTGTTCTAACTTCGTTATGATGAACATTAAATGGCCCCTATACCTAGTAGGTATACTTGTGTTTGTCAGATCATGGTAACTACATTGATTTTGTGTATTCCAAAACAAAATGATGATAATTGACAAATGCACTTATAGTTAAAACATTCCTGAAGCCAGTAATAATTTTCACAATATTTAGACGTGTTTGTCCTGTATTCGTCTTTATAATCATATGAGAAAAGCAAAAAAGTGAAAAAAAAAACATAGAAATAAAATATAAGGAACATTGTTTAGGTGCGAACACAACTGCTGTACACATATTTCCATTTCCAGCACACATCACGCATTCCAGTTTTAGCTGACCTCGCATTGTACAAGTTTCTCGCTACAATCAGAAGTCAGCTTATACTGGTTATGTATGGCTTGTTGTGTAGAGGTGCGGACAGCATAGTTTCTGTTTAAAGTATTCAAGAGATTGTAAATTAAGCCGCTAAGTGTGCTCGTTTGTCGCTTTGTTCACACCGGAACAATATGATCATATAATAAATATAACTAAAAAAAAAACTTGAGAAAGTATGACCAATTAATTAAAAATATTTCAACTACTGTCAGATGTGACTCACAGTCAGCTGCTATGAGTGGATTAACACTTAGTTTAAGTAGCTTTAGCTAAGGTCAAGAATGACCATAAAACAGTTCTATTAAAAATAAAAAATCAATTCAAAAGTTTTTTTTTTCGAACTAAGCCGAGAATCAGTATTAGAAATTTCTATAAAGCCTCCCAAAACGCCCGACTTTCACTTCACGCACACGTCTTTCTGTTTTTGTTTGGAAAGGAAAATCATCAAATGACCTCGCCCGCTCTGTCCACCCGTTTTCCTTCACTTGACTATGCGCCACGGCCACAGTTTCTTTTTTCACTAACCCGCAACCCTGACCCAGGAGGCATCGGTCTTCTTGGACCCCGTCACTGGTTCAGGCCATGGTCAGGAGTGAGAATGAATATCAGGCCGTCACTTCCTTCTGCGTAGCAGTGATGTTGGCAAAGAAGGAGGCGGAGCCCGTGAGGCTGCGCAACTAACTCCTTAGAAAAGGAATTTGAATTATTAAAAATATATAATGATTCTCTCAATTTGGTACCACGAAGCGAATTAGCACTAAGGTCACCATTCACTAAGCTGTAACTCAGAAAGCCTGAATGACATTATTCGCACATATCACTAACTATGAGTCAGATCCGACCGTTACTCCACACTTAATAAAAGTGTACAAACAATTAACACATTTTTATCATTTTCTACCAACCAAGGAATGTTTCCAGGCCCCGTTGTTGTCTGTGGACTGCAAGAGCAACCCGCCCACGTATAGCTTTGTGCAAGGATGGCAGCTGTTAGCGTTAGCTGTCAGTCTCTTTGTACCAAGGAATAACAGGCTGCTGTGGTATCTGAAGCTGCATCTCAGCAGACATGCGGATTCTAAGTAAGTATCAACCATTACTTCAAACTAGCTGTGCCTCACTATTTAGTTTGCGTTAGTGGGAATATAGTAACATAAAAATTTATTATGTATATAACGAAAAAAGCCGACCGAAAATTAATAAAATAAATGCGTTCGAAAAAATGTACAGAAATAGATCTCATTCGACGTCAGAATTAAATAAAGAATAGCAATTAACACACATCGGTAACCGGAAGATCAGAACAAATAAAAGAGAAATATACAATGAGAAAACAAAAATCAATACAACTCCCCCAAGCCGGCTGGTCCCCGTGGGGGATAGCGACCATTACCTTCCAGCTGAAATACCAAAAAATATCAAGGACGTTACTGCAAAACCAAAAATAAAAAGAAACGAAAAAAGAAAGCTATATATTGCCACTCTAAACTGCCTTACGCTGAGAACTCAAGAAAGACTAACAGAGTTAGAACTAGCACTCTCAAGTATTAAGTGGGATATTCTAGGTTTGAGTGAAGTTAGAAGGCTAGGAGAGAGCATCGAAGAACACAAAGAATACATTTTATACTATAAAGGTGAAACAAAAGGAAGATACGGAGTTGGCTTCATGGTTAAAAAACACCTAGAAAAAAACATAGAAGAGTTTAAGGGTATAACAGAAAGAATAGCTGTACTCAATATGCACCTGCCAGGACATAAACATAAATGGTCTATTATTCAAGTTTATGCTCCCACGGAGCAACACGATGAATCGACCAAAGACATCTTCTACGACCAACTGTCATCAGCCCTACAAGAAACGCACAAGAACTTTATGGTGATCGGAGATTTTAACGGCAGAATTGGAATGCAACGAAAAGGAGAGGAAAATGTAATTGGCAAGTTTGGTTTTGGCAGAAGGAGCAAAAATGGAGAAAGGATGATTACCATGGCATTTGAAAACAACCTAGCATTTATGAATAGTTTCTTTAAAATAAACAAAAAGAAAAAATGGACATGGCAGTCTCCAGATGGAGTATATAAAAATGAAATAGATTATATAGCAACTAACAACCGAAAATCTTTTCAGAACATAAACATTATCAGCCAATTCAATTTTAATACCAACCATAGAATGGTAAGAGCAGTTCTTAACAGTACAGAACCGAAAAAAAGTAGAAATAAATTCAACATAGCTACTAATATCCTAAAACAGCAAATAGAAAAAAACAAGATAGTTACCGATTATGAGAAAATTATAAACGAAATATTTGGATCACCACAAAATAAATTAAAGAAACGTAAAACAAGCTATACGGAAAAGGAAACCAAAACTCTAATAGAAGAAAGAAAGCAACTTTTAAAATTGAAAAAAGATAAACATAACCTAAAAGCCATCTCAGAAATAAGTAAAAAAATCAGCAACAGTATTAAAAAAGACAGAACTAAAAGAAGAATAAACGTTATTAATTACCATATAAAAAAAACGGGAGGAGTCAAAAAAGCATTGAAGCAACTTGTAGAGTCAAAAAATTGGATACCCAACATTAGAAACAAAACTGGTTATCAGGTGACAAAGAGAAGAAATATATTACAGATTGCAACTGATTTCTATAAGACACTCTATGCAGCAGAACCCAACACCAGGAAAGCAGCTATAAATCTTGAAGACGACGTGAGAGAAGATATACCAGATTTCCTACAATCGGAAGTAGAAAAAGCGATACAGAGTCAAAAAAACGATAAGGCGCCAGGACTGGATCAGATACCAAATGAGATGTTAAAAACTGCAATAACTATACCAGAAAACTTAAAGAAACTCAAAGACATGTATAACACAATTCTAAGAACAGAAATAATACCATCGCAATGGACTAAGAGTACAATCATACTACTACACAAGAGAGGAGATAGGGACAACATTGAAAACTATAGACCCATAAGTTTAATGTCAAACATATATAAAGTGTTCTCTAAACTAATTTTAAATAGATTAACAGGACTATTCGACCAGCAGCAACCAATGGAACAAGCAGGATTTAGAGCAGGATTTTCTACGATTGATCACATACATGTCTTAAAACAATTAATAGAAAAGTGTAAGGAGTACGGTAAACCGTTATACATAGCATTTGTAGACTATAGCAAAGCGTTCGATTCAATATATCATGACTCGCTCTGGGAGGCTTTACTCGAACAAGGAGTTCCCAAAAAATATATTCGCATTATAAAAAATATATATGAGAAAAGCACAGCACAAATAAAATTAGAAACAACAGGTGAAGAATTCCAAATAGCAAAAGGGGTAAGGCAAGGCGACCCGTTATCTCCAAAACTTTTCTCTGCAGTCCTGGAAAGTGTATTTAGGGGTCTGGAGTGGGAAAGGTTTGGTATAAATATAGATGGCAATAAACTCAGTCACCTAAGATTCGCAGATGACCTAGTGCTAATTACTGATAACGCTACCACGCTCCAACAGATGCTGCGTCAGTTGGCAGACGCAAGCAGAATGGTTAGTCTCAGTATGAATGGATCTAAAACAAAAGCAATGACAAACAGAGAAGAAATAAGTATAACAATAAATGAATCAAGTATTGAATATGTAGAAACCTATACATACCTAGGACAGATAATAACGTTCAGAGACCAAACAAGTATGGAAATTGAGAGAAGAGTAACTAATGCATGGAATAGATATTGGTCACTTAAGGAGATTCTCAAAAGTAAACACTTTCCCATGGCAGCGAAGAAAAAAGTGTACAACTCGTGTGTCTTGCCATGTTTGACATATGGGTGCCAGACTTGGGCACTGAGCCAGATACACCTTCTAAGACTGAGAACATGTCAGAGGGGTATGGAAAGAAGCATGGTTGGTGTAACAAAAAGAGATCGCATGAAATCAGAAGATATACGTTCCATAACCAAGGTTGAAGATATAATAAAGAAAGTACGACAGTTGAAGTGGAGATGGACAGGGCATATGACAAGAGATAGTAGAATGAAATGGACTAAGATCTTAACGGAGTGGCAACCACGCGATGGTATAAGGAAAAGGGGCAGACAGGCAAAGAGATGGATGGATGACATCAGAAAGGTTGGAGAGGCTACTTGGCCAAGAAAAGCTAGAGAAAGAGATGAGTGGAAAAAGCTGGAAGAGGCCTATGTGTCACAGGACACGCTGATCACAAAATAAGGTTAACTGATGTGTTAAGTGTAAATTTAGAATAAGAACTTTTCATAATATTGTGTAGTTTCAGCAATAAAGGCTTATAAATAAATAAATAAAAATCAGCTGATAGGATAGTTTTTCGAGTTTCGTTCACATTGCGCTTTTTTGTGTAATTAGCGAATTAATTAATTTTTACTTTAAAATCTTATTCGGTTATAAAAGTATAGCAATTACGAGGGTCAAACTGAAAGTTCTTAGAACTGGCCACTTATAAACAATATAATAAAAAAATAATTCTAAAATTTGAAAATAGAACTCTTTGGCAATATTACTGAGTATATATCAAAGAATTTACATAAATACCTAGAACGCTAACGAACCGGCAAAGGCGTTCCTAGAAAGAGAAACGCACGAATGACCCCTGTGTCCCTTTCTAGTAGGGTGTACACAGTTCATAAGAAAATTGGGACATTTAATAAACTTCAAAATTGTTTTGAGTAAAAAACTAATAACAGTAAGAGGTAGCTACAAAATAAAACATAAACTATATTTATATTGTATACTAGCGACCCGATCCGTCTTCGCTCGAATAAATGTATTATATTAGGTATATATAACTTTATCTTGAATCACTCTATCTAGTAAAGAAAATCGCATCGCGTGACTTAGTTTTAAAGATCTAAACATACATAGGGACACTTACAGGCTCGCGTTGCCCCTGTGCGCCGCAGCCTCTATTTCTCTGTAATATCTTCGAAAATATTTATTAAATTACATGCTCTAAAAGGCAATATTGATATATATAAAATGCAAAATGAATTTAGTGAATAAGGTTTTCAGTACGTTGACTTAATAGAAACGCTTGGAACGCAAGTCATACCCACGCCCACACGCCTCGATTCGGGTGCCCTTTCGGTACTCTAGCTAGCAGTCTAGCTAGTAGTCACTAGTCACGCACGCACCGCTGTGATAAGTGGACGACGCAGCGCGCTACGCTGCTTAATGTAATTAAAAAATAACAAAAAGCCATGTTCAAGAAATCAACACATTTATTTATACAAATACAATACACTTTGAAAAACAAAAATTTGTCTACCATCATACTGCAAATGTATAAAACCTTGTTTTAGTTGTTGGTTCAAATGGAATAACTTCAGCCCATTATTCTCGAATTCCATCATCACTTGGAAAACTGCAAGAAAATTATGTTCACCAACAATCAATAAATATCGAACCGGACGAAGCGTTTCGCCTCATCTTTTATACCGCGTACATCGAGGGACTGGAACAATTTGCCAGCCGGCGGTGTTTCTAAGGCTAGAGTGAATAGACTCTTAATAAACTAGTGCGCTTTACCATCAACGATTGCGTCACTGCTTACCATCAGCCGGGATTGCGGTGAAGTACTAGTTTATAAATACATAAAAAAAAAATATATATAATATATATTAATAATAAAATGGTTAGGTTAGTTATTCAAGTAGGTTAAACTTTTCGTAAAAGTGTAAGGTAAGTAGGTATAGCTAATACAGATTGTTGACATACACTGATACGCTGTTTGTTACATTTTCTTTAGTACATATTAGGTATAAAAATTTTCAAGAAAATATACAATTTGTTTCTAGTAAGTCTATACTTTTTAAACAAACTTAAAAAAGGAAGATGTTCTTTGTTTAGCTGTCTTGTCTTTTTTACTGAACATTATACTCATCCTACACCATATATTTTGTAAACAAACTGGTACAAACATACCTAAACATTGAACGATCACAACCGGGGTAATAATAACTATTACATCCTCGCACACAACAAATTCTTGTCATTTTAAATTAGATTTTTACCTCAACCTTCGAAAAAATAGCGTGATACCTTAAAAATACGACAAAGAAAAATTTGCATCGACCATATTGATTATTTAACCCAATATGTCGTCGGTGTTGCCATTCTATAGATTATACTATCTGCTAATATTGTTTTATTTTTATTTATTGTTTAATCACAATAAATGCATGGATTAAATGTTGAGCTAAGCAGTTAGTTATTTTAATGCTTAATCAATCACGAGTCACTGATATAATATTGTATATCAGCGTAAATAACAAAACGAGTGGAAGAAGTTTATGTATCAAATTTACCATATGGTAGTATTATTTCGCACTGGCAGTCTGCGGGAAAGGGACACAGGGGTCATTCGATGCCTCTCATTCGGAACTTTAGGTATTTATACGTAAGCTTTGTGGCAATATAAGCTTTATGGGGTAGAATTTAGGTTTATTTTTGAATATTGTTGTTTAGATTTCATTATTACTCGTAATAATTCTATCTATTTAAATTTCTTTGGTATATATTTCATTCATTTGTCATTAGTTATACGATTTCGCGGCAAATTGAAAATTGTCTGTGTCACGTCAACATGAATTTAACACGAGAAAATTTTCGTGTAATGATTTTTTATGACTTTCGATGTCATTTAAGTCAACAAGAAAGTTATGATAGACTACGATTGGCCTTTCACGATGAAGCCCCATCTCGTGCGACTGTTTACAACTGGTTTAATGAGTTTAAACGTGGTCGCACTAATCTCACTGATGATTTACGTGAGGGACGGCCTTCTACGGCGACGACTGAAGATAACATCTGTGTTGTGCGGCGTATGCTAGAGACTATCAAATGAGTGACCTATCAGCAGATTCGGACAAGCTTAGGCATCGGTATGAGTCAAGTGCATAAAATCCTCCACGAACATTTAGCGGTCAGGAAGCTTTGCGCCCAGTGGATACCTCATAATTTGACTGAGGCTCAAAAACTCCATCGTGTGGATTGGTGCCGTAAAATGATTGAAAGATTTAAGGGAGGTGACTCAAATGCTGTGTTCGACATACTAACAGGTGACGAAAGCTGGATTTACTGTTATGATCCTGAAACCAAAAGACAATCTGCTCAGTGGGTGTTTCCTTTCGAGGAGTTGCCAACTAAAGTGAAGAGAGATCGAAGTGCGGGAAAAAAAATGGTGGCCTCGTTCTTTGGAAGGATAGGTCATTTCGCAACAATTGTGTTGGAGGATCAAAAAACAGTTTCTGCAGAATGGTACACTACCAATTGTTTGCCACTTGTCTTGGAAAAAGTTCGAGAGAAACGACCTCGCAGTAGGATCCTCCTTCACCACGACAACGCCTCGTCGCACACCGCCAAGCGAACGATCGACTATTTGGCGAATCAAACGTTGAATTACTGGGTCATCCGCCGTATAGTCCCGACCTCGCGCCTTGTGATTTTTATTTATTTCCAAAAATTAAAGAAATACTTAAAGGAAAGCGGTCTATGAATACTGAAGAAGCGGTGGCTGCGTATCGCGATGCCATTGAAGAGACCCCTAAGGACGAGTGGGCGAAGTGCTTTTCCCAGTGTTTCCATCGCATGCAACGGTGTATTGACGTGAATGGACATTATTTTGAAAAGATATAATAAAACTAATAACTGGCTAATGTTATCAGTTTTTGATTTTCTAAGAACTTTCAGTTTAACCCTCGTATGAACGGTCTAAAGTGAAACAAAACTTCTACGAAAAATTCCACCACTGGGGGTTCAGAATCATGTACTGGATTCATGGTACTCGTTTGTGTATCGATGTCAGATACACCCTTTATATATGTATGTATAAATTTTAATTAAAATTGGTTAAGCCGTTTTGGAAAAGTTCTATGACCAACACTGACAGGAAAATTTTATATTATACATAGATATACTGGTTATATAAAAAAAATATTATAATATAGTGAAATCCATATTTGCATTTTTATGTTTCTAGCTTTGAAAACGACAAACGTTTCATCCCACTCTTCAAGCCTTACAAACTTTTTTCGAATTTAAAACTACCTATCTCCTTTCTCATTTATTTATTTATCCATCTACAACTATCTCATGTTCTAAGTTTTTCTACGAAATATCAGTTTCATATATTAGGTAAGGCTGGTTGATAAGACTGGTTGTGTTCCCACCGTTGGGACACAGGCGTTCCAACACGCTAGCCCAGTGCGGGTTGGTAATGTAACACGTATTCGAAGTTTTTGGCTCTAGGACATACCGGTTTGCTTACGATCTTTTTCCTACACCGTTTTGAGAGCAGTAGTGGTGAAATAATTTCTACGAAATATCAGTTTCATATATTAGGTAAGGCTGGTTGATAAGACTGGTTTTGTCAATAAAATAATCTTCCATATTTTCTCAGAACGGAGTGCGGAAAATATGCGGCGTACTGTTCACGTGCGCTCGAGCGCACTATACGCAATGGCGGACGAGAAGACAAGCCATCTAGAATGGAAGTACTCTCTATACTGCTGAAGAATCCCTACCATCACTGTCTACCTCACGCCATACCTGTTCATATGCTCAATAATACTTATCAGGTAATTACCTATACCATTTTACTTTAATACAGTTAACTGTAAAATATAAATGTGTCGCCTTAATTAACTTAGTGTTGCGAGTCATGTTAACTCACGCGCAGATTTCGCGTGCGTAATTTAGTTTGAATCGAATTCCAAAAAAAATTATCAAAGTGGCCAAGGGCTTCCGTTTTGTGGGAGACATATGTAATTTTGATGTTCAAAAATTGTTAATTCTCTGACTAATTTGAATAAATGAGGATTGATTTTTGAATGCTGAAGTTTCCGTTTATTCCCACGCCTATCTTTGGGAATATATTCGACTTCGAGGATTCCAAAATGTGTTTTAAATGATTTGTTGGTACAGTCACGAGCACTAACATGTAACATTCAATTGCGTTTTTTTTTCTCGTAAAACCGAACTCGTAGTACCGAATTAACGCTGAAATACGACGCATCATATTGACCTATCATTTAAATTTGGTTCAAAAAAGAGTAAGTGGCTTTTGAATATAACCGAGCGTGGATATTTTATTTTATTTATTTTGTTTTATAGTCTTACAACATATAAAAGCCATGTTAAGGGATATTGGCTGTATTTACAATAAAGAAACACAAGAAACAAATTAATTATTTAAGATATTATTAATATTACACAATATTTTAATTATCATATTAAATACAAATGAATTTTTAATATACACAATGATATTATTATACACATTTTTCTAATATTTTCGATTTTTTCTCTTTATTATTTTTATATTGGCATAAAATTATGTTCATTCATAACATCCATTCTCCAACAGGTAATAAGCTTCGACGGTTCTACAACAGTGGAGGAATTCCTATCAACGTTAAGTACGGAGTTAGGATGTAGGGAGTCTGCGGCGTCAGGGTTCGCCCTGTTCAGTGATGATCCTATTGAGAAGGACTTGGAACACCATATCAAACCTGATAAGAAGGTATGTCACCGATTTGTATATTTTATTTTTAAATTGGCATATCTATGTCGCAGTTACTTGGTTAAAGCCGTTTAGTCAACCACATGCCCTGTGAAAATGGTCAAGGATTCGGACGAAGCGTTTCACCTCGTCTTTTATACCGCGTACATCGAGGGAATGGTACAATTTGCCAGCGGTGGTTTTTCTATCTGACTACAATTTGAGTGTCTTTAAGGCTAGAGTTCTTAGGGATCTTAATAAACTAGCACGCTTTACCATCAACGACTACAGCGCTGGTTACCAACAAGCGAAATCGGAAATTGTGGTCAAGTACTTTTTTTTTATAATTATAAACTAGTGCATGACTACAATCCCGCCTGATGGTAAGCAGTGATGCAATCGTTGATGGTAAAGCGCGCTAGTTTATTAACAGCCTATTCACTCAAAAAAAGTGAGTTAATATCAAGGAAGACTGCAGTTGAGCGAGGTGATGCAATGTTAAACCCAACTACACGACCCAACGATGCTGCGAAGAGGGAGATTGATCTGAAGACCCTCCACGACCAAACTCTCAACAAAACAATATTTGGCGAATCCTACCCGGCACACATCGCAACACAACTGCGTTTTTGACTCTAGGACATGCCCGTTTCCTCGCGATGTTTTTCCTACACCGTTTTGAGAGCAGTAGTGGTGAAATAATTGACACAAAGTAAAGCGCCCGATGGGTTTCGAACCTACGACCTACAACTTGTAAGTCACGGCAGTTACCACTTGGCTACCGCTGCTCTCAACAACGATGTTTTAGATAAATATACAACGTGTAACATAAAGACTCAATACATACCAAGGGCATGGCATCTTTACATGATATCAAATGATATCGGAAGGTTTTTAACTCAAAAAAATACTCAAAGAAATTTCGGTTCCGTGTGTTTCTTAAATTCAAATCATAACGTGCACCACACTACATACATTAATAACTACTCGTTACACGTCACATTACTTGCCAAAATCACGATAAATGTCTTCAAAAATTCTGTGCGCCTATTATGGTAGTAGCCTATCACAGGCGGTGTTTTTTCTCGTAACTTCCTAACATAAAGAGATAGGATTAAAAAACCCTTCAATTATCGATTGATATCATGTAAAGATGCCATGCCCTTGGTATGTATACAGTATGTTACGAAAACCCTGTCCGACCCATAAGGATAATAGAGGTTAGGTAAACACATGACCAAATATAATATAAAATTTTACGTATTCATCATAGTACCAATACAAATGAATTTTGAAATAATCTTTTTTTCCAACGAATTAATTCCAATTTCCCCGAAATTTGGTAATTTTTAAAAAGTGACAACACCGGTATTATTATGAGCGAATAGCGATGCGCACGAGCCGCGTGTCCTGCCGCCCGCCCCCCGCGGTCGGTAGGCGAAGGGTGGTCAACGCACATTTAATAAGTTACCTCCTTTTGCGAAATAATATTTATTTTTTTTAGGGGGATTTTTTTTTTAAGTAAAGCCCGGTTTTGTATGCATTAGTAGAATCAGTTATCGATACCTAACAACACCTTCACGGGTCGGACAGGGTTTTCGTAACATACTGTATACCCTTTATGTTACACGTTGTATATCTAAAATCTCACATTGTCAATTTTATTTCTAGCTATGCGACGTTATATCCAAATGGGAAACGGCACTCAGAGAGAAAGGCTCCGGCAAGTTCGAGAACTCGCGGGTGATCCGACTTACGTACAGAAATAGGCTTTACTTCAAGAACTCCATCAGAACTGAGACTGATAAGGAGAGGCTCCTGCTGTGTTATCAAATAAATCAGCAAGGTATGTTATTTTTTTTTAAACTTTACCCCACTCTAGGAATTTCTCCTGTATCAAACCCCCAGAACCAGAACAACTAATTGCTGGCCATACAAATAATAACACGCAGCGTAGCAGTTTACAGCTTAACCACTGCGCTAACCGAGCTGTCACTGTGTGTTAAATCGATGTTGCTAGAGAAAAGTTTAGAAAAATTCAACGTCATATCATAAAAAAGAAACATCGTAGGAATACGTTGATCAGACCACCCCACACAGTATTTTTTTCTGAATTCAATAATAATAATAATAAATTTATTTACTCAAAGAAACAGATTGTAGTAGGTACCTACATATGGTTAAAAAGTTTCTTACAAAATATGTTAGGTAGTCTACAATCGAGTGGGTGAAGCACTGTTCTCCTAGCTAGGTTACAGAATAACCTGTGTTAAGGAGAAGCAGTGTCGTCCCCCTATGATTAAGATACAGGTATATAACATAATATTGTATAGTATTTGTGCTGACACTACTATTTTTACTTAAGAATTATATATTGTAAGTAAATACTACTTTTAAATTGTATACAAATCTTGATTAAATTATTAGATGCAATAAAACAACATTGCCTTTTTTCCAAATACTATGGAATCACTTTCCAGCGTCGATATGTATTTACTTATAGTACAGGATCCGTGGCCTATTTTTTCACTTGATTACTATCAAGCTAATTTTCCGTGAGTAGCTTCATTTTGATAAGACGCCCAACAATTTCCTGTGCGAAAATTTTTGATTGTGGTAGCTAACAGAGGTAGCAATGATAAAATATGTCGATTTGATGATTCTCAAATATTTATTACTAACTGAATTGTTTTTATTAAATCTTAAGATAATTATCTAAATTATTTGAAAAAATATTTGTCCTACAAAATCTATGGTTTCATCAAAGAGTCCTCCCCCTCCAACATGTATTGATAACGAGATCACCAAAAATGATTACTAACCGGCTGATTTTTTTTTTATTACTTAGTTAATATATATGTAATTTAACAGCCATATTGTCCTACAAATTTCGTGGTATGTTATCCCGGTCCTACGCTTAAAAGTAGTAGTACAGATCATTGATGTTAAAATAATTACTATCAAGCTGAATCTTCGTGAATAGCATCGTTTTGATGAGACGCCCAACAATTTCCTGTGCGAAAATTCTCGATAGTGGTAGCAAACAGAGGTAGCAATAATAAAATATGTCGATTTGATGATTCTCAAATATTTATTACTAACTGAATCGTTTTTATTAAATCTTAAGATAATTATCTAAATTATTTGAAAAAATATTTGTTCTACAAAATCTATGGTTTCATCAAAGAGTCCTCCCCCTCCAACATGTATTGATAACGAGATCACCAAAAATGATTACTAACCGGCTGATTTTTTTTTTTATTACTTAGTTAATATATATGTAATTTAACGGTCATATTGTCCTACAAATTCCGCGGTACGTTGTCCCGGTCCTACGGTCAAAAGTAGTAGTACAGATCCTTGATGTAAAAATAGCGTGGTAAGCTACTGCGGTGCTCCAATTGAATATATATTGGAAAGTCATGAAATTAAAAATCAATTTTTTTCTCAAGCGTGAGAAAAAAAAATATTGAATTTTTGGTATATTATTTTTGGTATATTTCACTCAACAATAAGTTAAAAAATTACTGAACGTTAACTGAAATTAAACAAAACAATAACAAAGAAAACTTTGTGCCGCTTGGGTTTCTATATTTTTCTACAACAGCTGAGTCACGCCGTTACGCGTGCGCAGAGCATTTTTACTCCGTAGTAGGTATCCCACGTTTGTGTCGAGTATAAGCGTGTTAGTAAGCATTTTTCAGTTAACTACGTTTTATTTTTTTTTGTCTTTCGATAAATTATTTGAATATATTTTTTTTGTGCTGCAAAATAATTATGGAGTGTTTTTTGTGTAATTTGCTTTGTGAAAATCCTACTTTCCGAGAGAAAAGAGAAGAAGTGAAGAAATTTAATGCAGACATTTGGCTTTCCTGTAAAACTTTTTTATCTGCTCGAAAACATCATCAACATAAATATGGAGATGTTATATTACCTGAAAATTGGAATGATAAATACAGCATTAACAACATCGAATGAGGTATTTCAAATTATTGAAGAGTATGTATGCAGAGTGTATTCATTAAAAACAAAAAATGATATCAACAAAGGACGGTACGAGTTATTTGAAAAAGGATATAAATCAAAAAATGAAAATGAAGAAATTTTAAAACAAAAAATCGTAGGATATGATCCTTCCAGTTTGCCACCAACAAAAGAAGAATTGTTACAACAAATTAAAAGAACTGCATTTATCTGCAATGTATGGTGTAACGCACATATGCGGTGCCCCACGGAAAAATTGCCGGAAAATTTTGGATGGACAATAATTGATGGCAAATATGAATATTATTGGTTTGATGGTCCCCAAAGTCCATCTTTTGAAGAATTATCTTCTGAAATACAAGGTACCCTATTTATACAATTGTTATTTATTGATTGATTATTCATTATTATATAATTTACTTAATTTTTTCATGTTATTACAGAGTCAGATATCACGAGTGAGGAAAGTGAAATAAATGAAGATGGCAGCGATGTTAGTAGCGAAGATTATGAAGATTCATCAGATGAATATGATGAAGATTATTTTTTTTTTATCTATAAATACACCAATACACCAATTTTTATACCTAATTTTTAAAAAAAATAAACTTAGGTATTTAAATTTTAAAAAAGATTTTTTCACTGTATCTTATGTTAGAAATAGGAAAACGAAAAAATGACAATTCTTGTCGGACTAGTGATACATACCTGTTTTTTTGTAGGACATTGTTTTATTTGGGCACTGAACACTCTAACCTATTATGTAATATTTTTGTCCTACAGTTAGTAATAAGAAAAATGGTCTTATGGTATTAACAATTTTTGAGCGTAGGACCGGGATAACATACCACGAAATTTGTAGGACAATATGGCTGTTAAATAACATATATATTAACTAAGTAATAAAAAAAAATCAGCCGGTTAGTAATCATTTTTGGTGATCTCGTTATCAATACATGTTGGAGGGGGAGGACTCTTTGATGAAACCATAGATTTTGTAGGACAAATATTTTTTCAAATAATTTAGATAATTATCTTAAGATTTAATAAAAACAATTCAGTTAGTAATAAATATTTGAGAATCATCAAATCGACATATTTTATCATTGCTACCTCTGTTAGCTACCACAATCAAAAATTTTCGCACAGGAAATTGTTGGGCGTCTTATCAAAATGAAGCTACTCACGGAAAATTTGCTTGATAGTAATCAAGTGAAAAAATAGGCCACGGATCCTGTACTATTATAAGTTTTTCCCGTGGAAATATATGTTATTCCTGGAATTCTGTGTGCAAGATTTGAACCTAATCCGTTTAGTAGAACTTATTTGCGTGAAAGAGTAGTAGACATATATTCGAAGAAACTTTCACATTTATAATACCTATTAGTAGGAAATTATAGTAATACTAGTTATTTATTATTAAAAATTGCACTTATGAATTTAAGTGACGTCAAAAGTGTTTGGTTAAAAAATCATTAATCACTCTTAATCTCAGGATTAATCCCAGTCGTATCCGAAGCTTTTCAGTTTTGGCTAAACTTCGATATTTTCCATGAAGCGACTGCCTTCTGGCCTCCACAACCCGAAGGCGATATCGAAGCATTGCAGTTAGACCAGCCCCCTAATCGGCGAACACATTTTTGTCAAATGATTGCGACTAGTTGGGATCGTTTGGACCTAATGGAACAATGGGCGGGCCGAACGATCCCAACTGATACCAACTCAGTCGCAATCATTTGACAAAAATGTGTTCGCCGATTAGGGGGCTGTTGTAGGACTTTTGAGGGCTTCAACAACCCTGACCAACGGCTTAACGTGCTTTCCGAGGCACGACCAGACCAGTGCAAATATTCATATTCATGCAAACAAATATTTGCACTGCGCGGGGATCGCAACCGCGCCTTGTTGCGCAGCGGCCGCGTTCGCTACCGCTACGCCACGGAGGCTGTCAAAAAAAATGTATAATGTTATGTAATGTAATGTATCACTAGCAATGAGTTTCATTTTGACAGTTCAACATGTTGCACTGACCTTCCTTTCCAGTGGTAGCGGGTCGTTTCCCGGTGACTCGCGAGCTGGCGGCTGAGCTGGGCGCGCTGATGGCTCAGCTCGACATGGGGGACTACTCGCCTGTCAACACTCAACACAACCAGCCGCTGGCACATCGCTTCTACCCCTACAGATATAGAGCCGGCCTTAGTAATGATGAACTTAGGTGAGTTTTTTTTTATGTTATGAACTATTGCTTGATTGGTTTCCCTTCTGATGTAAGCAAGACATAATCTTTGTGGTAAAGTGCAGTGTATAATATGTAAAGAAAACCCCGTCCGACCCATAAGGATAATAAAGGTTAGGTAGACACATGACCAAATAAAATATGAAATTTTACATAATCATCATAGTAACAAAGTAATGAATTTTGAAATAATCTTTTAAAATTTGGTAATTTTTAAAAAGTGACATCACCATTGTCGACGGTTTTATTATGAGAGATGCGACCTTCGTGCCGCGGGGCCTGCCCCCCGCCGCCCGCGCCTTCATTGCCGTGTAAGTTGAGGTAACTTACTTACTTTTGCGAAATAAAGTTTAACCCGGCTTTGTAGGCATTAGTAGAATCACTTATCGATACCTAACAATACCTTCACGGATCGGACAGGGTTTTCTTTACATATTGTAGTTTATAATAAATCTATTTATTCAGCCTTACATACACTTATGTATAGTCTAAGATCCGTTTAGAAACGACCTTCACCCATCTGTTTATTGGATGAAATATATTTTACATCAAATCTATACTAATATATAAAGCTGAAGAGTTTGTTTGTTTGTTTGAACGCGCTAATCTCAGGAACTACTGGTCCGATTTAAAAAATTCTTTTTGCGTTGGATAGCCCATTAATCCAGGAAGGTTTTAAGCTATAACAACATGCTGCGACCAATAGGAGCGGAGCATAACTTAACTACGCAAATGAAGTCGCTGGCGGCCACTAGTTTAATATATACGTATGTTAATTAATTTATCGCGGGTGGGTTTGTTACGAAAATCCTGCTCAAACTATTATTAATTAAAATTTGAAAAATGACTTCTCATTCAAGAGGTCATGGTGGCCTAGTGGTTAAAACACCAGCCTCTCAAGTATGCGTGCGGGTTCGATTCTAGGTCAGGCAAGTACCAATGTAACGTCGGAATAGATAGAGTGGTTTTTGGTACTTATATCATAAATGTTCACAGAAAGAATAACGTGGATAAGCCATTTTCCCGAATTGTAATTCCGGATCCAAGGAAATATTGTTAATGGTGGTAGTGTCATTATTACTACTCAATTCATTTAAAGGAAGGTAACAAAACTCAACTAATTTATTATTTACTTCGAAGCATTAATACATTTCAATATTTTATTTTTAGCCTCTATTGAAGGGTATGGCCAAAGCAAACGGTTTTCGACTTAATATAATTTATACATATTTTTTTTGATAATCGACTAATTCCGTAAATCCGGAGGAATGTCTATATATATATACGTTTCCGATCAATGACCCCAATTCACTCTACCTATTCCGACCTATGCTAATGAGTTAGTAAAGTCCCGTTTCAGGTCGTCTTTTGTCACTCACTTAAAAGTTATGTCAAATTTGGAATTTCATAATATTTAATCATAATTTTGTATTACCATATACAAAATATACAAGTACTTCCATAGTTGCGACAACTCAATATTAGATCTCATCCTCGTGACTTCGTATTTCCGAAGCTGAACTATGATACCCGAAGTATTCACTTCATTTTTTTGCGCGAGTTAAATGTACATTTCGCTCTGTGACGTCATTTTGACGGTACAGTTTGCAAAAAATGAGAATTATGTTAAAAAAATATAAATTACATTTTTTATGTTATTCAGAGGTCGTTTTGATGATAAAGTGTCATAGTATTGGTCATTTTACTCATGTCGTTTTGCAATTAAATTTATACATAAGGACTGAAATATAGTGGTAGTGCAACCAACAGGCTTCACTAACGCGTCGGAAATGTAAAAAACAAAAACAAACTTAATAAAAACAAAAAAAAATAACAAAGCAAAAACTCTACAGAAACAGTAAGGAGATTTAATCTGTATTTAAACAATTGTAACAAAGTTGCTATCGCTACTCAGCGCTTACGGCGAATGCGGGGCGCCGAGCGGCGAAGCGGGAGAGGGGTCGCATTCCAGCGAGTTGCACAGTTAACTCGCGCGAGTAGTAGACATTTTGTCGTCCTCCGCGGCGCAGCGGTCAACACGCCTGCCTGCGACGTAGAGGCCCTGGGTTCGATCCCCGGCCAGGTCATGATGGAAAACGATCTTTTCCTGATTGGCCTGGGTCTTGGATGTTTATCTATATATGTATCTATTATAAATATAGTATCGTTGAGTTAGTATCCCATAACACATGTCTCGAACTTACTTTGGGGCTAGCTCAATCTGTGTGCGTATAAAAAAAAAAACATAAGATGACACTTTATTTATAATACAGGGATGTTGAAGAGAAGTTGCGATCAAAGTGGGTGGCGCTTAAAGGTCGCAGTACAGCAGACTGCGTGCGGATCTACCTCAACTGTACGAGAAAGTGGCCGTTCTTTGGTGCTACGCTGTTCCAGGCTAGGGTAAGTAATTCATTCTTTAAATTTTGAGAGCCCTATAAGGTGTTGAGTAAACGAAAATTTACTTGACTATTGAGGAATTGTGGGGAGAAGTACCTGATTTTCTATACGAAAGGACCTCAAGGGCCAAGGCCTCTGTTAAGACGAATGTGTCTGGTATACTTCCTTCCTACGTTAAATTTAATTTAATTAAATTTAATTTAAAGGTTAATAATAGCACATAATACTTTAAAAATAAAATAAATATTTTTTTATCCGAAAAGCACCATCCGTATGGGTTACTAAACAAAGACAAAAAGATAATTTAAACTTACGTTAGTAAACATATTACAGAAGCGTCGCGTGCCTTAGCGGGGCCCCGTATAAAAATTTGTTTGGGGGCCCTTAGGAAGGGTAAAGAATTCTCACAAAAGAAAAATAAAATGCATAAAATTAATAAAAATTCATCATAATTATCTGTCTGTCACTTTTTAAAAAATTTCAGAACTTGGCTTCCCCCGGAACCGTTCGGAAAATCAGAGCTCTCATTGGATATTGCTCGTTGCCCGACGCTCGTCGCGCGCAGCGTGCAGAGGCCATTACGCGGGAAAAAGAGAAATTGCTTTTTTGACTTTTGTCATTTGTGAAAAAAAAAGTTTGGAAGTTTTTATTAAATTTTGTTGTAAACGCGAGTTGGGGGCCCGTATAACTGATACGGCAGATACGGCGGTAGCTACGCCCCTGCATGTTACTCTATTGCTCGAAATACATCTTCCATTTATATGAATATTTAATCAATAATAATTGATTAAACGTGCCTCAGAAGCCACGTTGGCGCCTGTTGTAATTTTATAGATTTTTGACAGTCGTTAAAAGTGGTCAGAAGGCCGAAAGTCTGACCACCAGTGTCACCAAGAGGTGTCGTATTACCCAGTAACTGGGTTGTGGAGATCAGGTAGGCAGTCGCTCCATGTAAAATACTGGTATCCAGCTGAATCCGGTTAGACTGTAGGCTGACTAAAACACAGAAAAAGGGCAGACAGATAATGATATATGAAACAAATATAATGGAAAAAATAATACTCATTCACATCTCCTGAACTGTTTGAATTTACTAAGTAAACGTGTTTGTGTTTTTAGATAAAACAACCAGACTTATCTATGGTATGGCTAGCGGTATCAGAAGAGGGCGTGACGGTGTTGGAGCTGGCGTCAATGGCCGTCATAGGGCGGTACGCGCTCAGCTCTATAGGCCTCTTTGGTGGCTTGCAGGTAATAAAAAAAAAAACTCCGTGTTGTGTACACCATATAAATTACAGAACAAAGATATGAAGATTTTACAAAAGGCGACACATCAAGGGGACTCATCGCTAAGAGCGATCTTTTACATAAAGCCTTTGGATGGAATATCAATATTTAAGGCTAGACCTTAAAGACAATATATAAAAACTAATCTGACGGTAAAACTGCCGCAGGTAAATTGTTCTAGTCTCGGTGGTAGGCCATAACATCGGCTGCCGGCAGAAGTTCTAGACAAAGTCTTGCCGGCGAGAGATTTGTCTTGTTCATGAGGTCGGGTCCGAGCAGTTGTGTTGCGATGTGTGCCGGGTACGATGCTCCAAATGTTGTTGTGTCGGGAGTTTGGTCGTGGAGGGTCTCTCAATCTCCCTCTGGCGCAGCAACGTTGATCGTGTTATTGAGTTTAACATTGCATCACCTCGCTCAACTGCCGTCTTTCTTCCTAGTTACCCAGTTTTTGTTTGTGAATAGACTCTTAATAAACTAGGGCGCTTTACCATTAACGATTCCTGCTTACCATCAAGCAGGATTGCAGTCAAGCACTAGTTAATAATACTAAAAAAATACTAGGAGTAGGCGAAATGCTTTGTCCGGAATATTTTACGAAATTGTACTGAATGCGAGATAAAAATGTATTTTTGCTATTAGGATGACCTCATGATGCTGATCGATGCCGAAGACGCAGCGAGTCCAGTGCACAAGATGTTGATTAGTCTCAATAAGCCTAAAGTAAGTTGACTTTGAAGTTACCAGACGAATATCTATCGATCTTTTAAGCTAATCTTATCCCTATGCTATAGATTAGGTACTTTTATCTTTTTAATTCATATAAAAATCCAACAAATCATAAAAATCGATTCAACCATTCTTAAGTTATAAATTATGTAACTCCCGCTTCTGTTATCCTTCCTATCCTTATCCTTACTATCCTTACTAATATTATAAATGGGAAAGTGAGTGTGTTTGTTTGTTTGTTCCGCTTTCACGCCGTAACTACTGAACCGATTACTTTGAAATTTTGTTGATGTAAAGTTAGAAGTCCGGATTAAATAATAGGGAACTTTTATCCCGGAATAATTTGATATTCCTGAAGGAAAACAAAAATATCCAATCCCACGCAGGCGTATCCGCGGACGGAACGCTAGTATTTATATAAATTAAGATACTAAAATACAACCTTTCTCCTACAGATGGCAGAGCTAACTCATCTAATAGCGGACTACAAAAACGCAATGCTTCGTCCGGGCGGCACGGGCACTCCTCAGATGAACTCTCTCACCCGAAACGGCAGCCACCGCTCCGTTCGCAAGCCCACCAACACACTCCCACACTCAAGTCCTTCAACCCTACCACACACACACCAACTCAGCCACTCACACCACACACACCACACCACAGGACACAACACGCTAAACTCACACGCAACTACTATGACATTAGGGTCCGATCGCAATGCGACGCTTACCCTAAGCTCTCACACTTCAACATTCAACCAACATGTGGAAGCAAGAGTGCTCTCACACGGACAGCCAGACATCCTGAAGTCGACGCCAGATCATCACAGAAGTGAAAAGAAAAGGAGTCATACGCAGGACAGTGGGGTCGCGTGATTTTGAGTGAAGTGACGGACTATAGATGGATTGTTTAGTGAATGTTGTGATTGGAGAGGGAAACGACCGTTTTGGAGAACTTTACAGTATGACTTTTTATTTTGTTCAACATTATTTTTTATTTATGCGAAACCCGAAACACGTGTCCAGTATTTTTAAATAAGATTCTATTTATAATATTTCAAAAAGATATCATGAAAAACAACAAAGTTATGAGCTTGTTATCCTACTTGGTTGTCCCAACAAAAATATGGTCCACGCTCCGATCGGGCGGGCGAGCCGGGTGCGTTGACATGTGGCGTCAGCTGCGTCGCGCGCTCAGTAACCACACTGCAACAATTTCTAAATGTATTTGTGAAAAAATATTACAGGGTGCAAAAATGATTGGTATTGACTCGGTTGCTTATTCTGAACAAACTATATTCAGGTTTCGCATAATCAAAATAATAAAAATAACGTTGTAATCATGTTTTTTTTATTTATTTTTTTTATTTATGGAGTTACATTGTGTGCAGTTTTCGATCATAGATTTATCTCTGCACCATCATAACAACATTTGCCTAGTTATCTCGTGTATCAATCAATAAATAACCTACCAAATATTGATGAAATAACATCACATTTGGTATGTATAGTATTCTGCGTAAATAGCACAAAACGGTCGTGTCTTTGACTCAGGATAGAATATGGCCCCGCAAACCAAGAGTTATAGCATTCCACCAAATTTATAGGAAGACGGAAAATAAACGAAATAATAATATACCTCATATTTTGTAGCGAACGATTCAGCCTATTTTAATTGGCTTTTTAATGATAGATTTAAAACGAATAGTTTATAATTTATTTTCTCAGCGTAATATTATGATTTTAAATGTTGCTAAGTTTAGTGGTTTCGGCTTGAAGTGTATACATGTGTGATTCTTACGAATGTCTCGATGTTTATACGCAGTCTAAATGCCAATTTTATACACGTAGTTATGTATGTATGTGTACAGGGCGTGGTAATTGAAACATAGAATAATGTAACTAATGTTTTATCAATTATTTCTGCGACCTATTTAATTTTTACCCATACTGCAACAGTTTTATGTAAATAACTCAGATATTATTCATCAAACCTTTACTAAAATATCCCAGATATGAATGCACAAAACAGTTTAATACAGATCCAATAAGTAGTGTTTTTAACATAAACCAAGCCAATACATTTATTTACCCCCGTATTAGGTAGATTGAAGTCCATTTCTAGCATAATAAAGCAGCCCCCTAATCGGCGAACACATTTTTGTCAAATGATTGAGACTAGTTGGCATCAGTTGGTATCGTTCGGACCGCCTATTGGTCCGTTCGGTCCAAATGATTCCAACTAGTCGCAATCATTTGACAAAAATGTGTTCGCCGATTAGGGGGCAGGTTTGGGAAGACCCTTACAATTGTAATCTTTTGTACAGAAGACAGCACATCAATCTACTACAATCTGTTACTTTTCTTTGTTAGATCTTCAACTTCATGGCTATAGCATTAATGCTCAATGTTGGTTGGACATATCTGACAGTTTCGGGTAGCTTCACTTGCTGTCGTCCGTACTATTTGTGATAGTTCGGATAGATCTGTCTTTCAATCGACTGATGTGAAGGTGCCGTTACACTTGCGTTTTTTAAATGCCAACCACAACAACGCGTAGTTGATTTTCAACTTTCGGCACTAAGCCGAGCGTTGAAAATTCCGTGTTTGAATAAAGGATCATTCTACGACTAGAAACTTTTTTGAACAATGATAAGTACTTTTCGTGGATTCTAGTTTTCCCCAAGTGAAATGAAAGAGAATATGTGTTATTTTAATTAAAACACGGTGCATAACTAAAAAAATAACTGTGTGACTCGTACAAGAAAATCAAAAACTAAACTAACTTAAACACGATTAAAAATAAAAAACAAGTTGTATATAAAACAAAGTAAAGAAAAATCAGAAAATCCTTTATGAGGCCAAAAGGCTCTTATCTCAGCATAACGCTTCGTTCGGCATTTAAAAAAGTAATAGTCAGTCACAACCAAGGAAATTATATCTAAACTGGAATGTGAACTTGCATAAGTCTCTTATTTAAAAGAAGACTATCGCAAGAGCAATAAGGTCGATCGGAAAGAAAACTTTATTTGAAGAGAACACGGTCCGAGGGAGAAAGAGTCCCAGTAGCCCTCTGTCCCTTTCTAAGTGTTAGCCGTATTTAATTTTTGTAATTTTGTTTGAAACCAACAATTTCGATTAGAAAAAAGATGGTGAAAAAGGGTGCCATTAATGGCTGCAGTAGTGAGTCATACCCTGGATGCGGAATATCTTTCTGTAAGTAAGTTTTTTGCGGTAATCATATACTTACAAGTTATTTTGTTTGTATGTAGGGTGACCATAAATTTCGGAATAATTTTTAAATGTGCACTTAGTCATTGTGTGCATAATAAATAAGTAAGTGACCTTTATTAGGTATGGACAATGACAATAAATTCTGCTTTCTTGCAGATATTTTATTTATATAACGGTACAGTTTCGGGTAGATGGACCTACTGTCGTCTGTACATCATCAATGTATTATTAAAATGCAATAATAAAATTAAAAAGTTCGCATCCATACCTAAATATTCATTAAAACTCAAACTAAACATAAGTGAAAAAAAAAAAATATTTTACGTACATTGCTTATAAGTTCCATTATAATAGTCGCCCTACACAACAAGGACAGAGGGTTACTGTGAAGCTATCTCCCTCGGACCGCGTTTTGATCGATAGTTCACATTCCAGTTTAGATGTAAGTTCCTTGATGACAGCTACATACTAATTAATTAACCAGCCCCCTAATCGGCGAACACATTTTTGTCAAATGATTGCGACTAGTTGGGATCAGTTGGTATCGTTCGGACCGCCTATGGGTCCGTTCGGTAAAAACAATCCCAGCTAGTCTCAATCATTTGACAAAAATGTTTTCGCCGATTAAGGGGCAGGACGTTATCCTCATTCATATTTGAATGATCAAACTCGTAATTAACGCAAGTGAAACCACGCCATATAATAAAAGAAATGACAAATTGTGCGCTACTACGAATCTCAAAATAGACTGGATTTACTTATATATTGATGTACCTATTAGTTTTTTTTTTTAATCATCTGAAAGTATACATATATATTCAAAATAGTGCCAGTGACTATGCGCTTGGACATTTCGTTTCTAAACTATGACTGTGTTTAAACGATTGCTGTATTAGAATAGTTATTGTAATAAGGTATGCCTATTACGAAATCGATATTTGGGGCAGCATGGATTAACGGATTTCATTGAATTTCTTCCTCCAAAACTCAACGTCAAAGTGACCGTGTTTACGTGTGATTTCTATTATCTTCCAAGTCTCTTCTTGTCTTCTTTTCATTTTGACACAAATAAGTACAAGGGAAAACGTGAAATAGCAAAACAAACATCGAGAGAAAGCAAACATGTCTTAGAAACACGAATTCGTAAGCATGTGAAATCTACAACTCGCGCGAGTTAACATCTGTGCACCTCGCTCTGTGACGTCATTCAGACTGCACCGTTTGTACAAAATGAATTATGTTAAAAAAATATAAAATTCAATATTTTTTTTTTTAATGTTATTAAAAGGTCGTTTTGATGATAAAGCGTCATAATACTAGATCATTTTACTCATGACGATTTGTAATTAAATTGATACATATAGACTGAAATATAATGTTGGTTAAAAAAAAAACTTAATAAAAAAAAAACAACTTAACAAAGCAAAAACTCCACAGAAACAGTAATAACAACAGGAATTTAAACTATATTTAAACAATTGTAACAGAGATGCTAACGCTACGGAGAGTTTACGACGAATGCGGGGCGCCGCAGGGGGAAGCGGGAAAGGGATCGCATTCCAGCGAGGTGCACAGTTGACTTGTGCGAGTTATAGCTACTCGCACTGTGGATTGTGATCCACTCCCATAAAGGAGGCCTGTGTTTACCCCTCAAAATATTCTAATACAACAATTTTAACAATATTCTTTGTTTAGACGTTCTACCGAAATATCGAATCCCTAATACTTACATAATAAGCAAATGTCGTAATTGGTAACTCTGAATGTCTGTTAAGGTGATAAAAACTAATGGACTGAATTATATTTAAGATCTTCAACGAATCTAAACGCATTATTTATGTTTTTGATTGACCAATGAAGTCGGAACGCAGTATTTTTACTCCATTTCACGTTTCAAACAGACTAACGCGTCAAGTGAATCCAGCGATTGCAAATTTCATTGCCACTGCTGTTAAAATGGCGAAGGAAAACAACGTGAGGAAATCGGAATGTCTTAAAACCATAAAATTGAAGACGTGAAATCTACCAACCCGCCCTGTACGCCTAGTATGAGTTTTCATTACGAGACACGGTCGTCGATATCGAGAGCGTTTGGCGCTCTCATTGGTTGAGATTTCTTACAATCTTGAAGCGGACCAATCGATGAGTCAAACGCGCTTGATATCGACGATCGAGTCTCGTAATGAAAACTCATATTAGGCATCTGGGCTCGCGTGGTCGCTTAAAGCCTACTCCCTCCCCCAGAGGATGCCTGTGTCCCAGGAGTGGACTATGATGGATTATAGGCTGAATTTGTAAGTGCAAGGAAACCCACGCTTGATTCGCGTCAGTGCATTTGAAACTCACTTTAAGTAACTTTTAGTTCAACAGTAAGATTCTACAATATGTAACAAAAACCCTGTTGTTCCTTCAACCTACGTTTTAAGAATCGGCATGCGGACGTAATAAAGCAAGTAATTTACAAAAATTGTTCAATAAAAATAATTAAAATAAATGTTTAATTATTAATATTTATAATCTGTAACTGATTTCTTAGCTCTGCAATTCTGCATGAAGAAACTAGACATAAGTTGAACGTTCCCGCCAATTTATTTAACATATAAAATCAGATATTCTAAAAAAATAATTCGAATTTGTCGGTTTTAATAGGTATTTGATTGTGACCCCTCGACTAGACAATGATTACTGTTTTCTAATTATGACTTCATTAATGATGTGCTTGTAGGTTAAATTATATGTCCCTGACAGGAACAACAGGGTTTTTGTTACATAGTGTATTTATAAGTCAGAATTTTAAGCAACTTGAATCTCAGAATTGAATCTCTTGAATTTCATAATATTATGAAATTTGCAAATCATTTATTTTAGGGTTCGTCAAATGTTAATGGGACCCCTAATTAGTTTAGTAAAACGTGGAATTAATGTGTTCTGCTACTATTGGTCTAATAACTGTATATTATAAACCATACTATTAATAAAATATTACACTGACAAGAAATACAAAATTACAAGATATGAAAAAAAATATATTCCATTTTACAAAGTACGACAAGCAAATACAATAAAACCAGTTCTAAAAAGGAACATGACTGCTAAACACGTATATTTTGACAGCGTAATATGTGAAAACCATATGTATGTAGTTACAATTTGTTGGCTTTTTAATATCAATCTTTTGTAATGTACATAGGGTATATTTTATATATCCTTGGCATCACGATTTCAGAGTTCCGTGCAATAAAAAAAAAAACTCGTTCAAAATTAGAAGTAAAATCCAAGATATACTGCTGTACAGACGACAGCACATCAAGCTTCTACAATCTGTCGATTTTTTTAAATAGATTTTCAACCTATCGCTAAAGCATTAGGGCTCAAGGTTGATTAGAAATATTTGGCAGTTTCGGGAAGTTTGACCTGCTGTCATCCGTACTAGATTTTTTAAACACTAACCACTATTGTTTTATGTAGTTTTGTAGCGATAATAATAATATTTACAAGGAGACAGGGCCCCAAAATATTTAGAAATAGTAAAATTTTTGCATAATGCTGCCCAACAAGTATTGCTTCGCATCTCGCCTTACACGGAACTCTGAAGCGATATAATTTTATACTCGAATAGCTTTATAGATATTTCTACCAATTTTTTTTTATATTAATTCAAAGATTTGTGTTACCAGCTTATGATCTAAACATTTTACTGTGTCATGCAATAAAGAAGATTTTAATGTAGAAAGGAATTAATAAAAATATATAAATAAATTATTTTGTTAAATCACTTGTAGATATTTTTTTTCCAGCTTTGGACTAATTTTGTTGAACTTAATCTTTTTTATTGCAATGACTCGATGAACGGGCTAATTGTAAATGGCTACAAAAACAAACGGCATCTAAATAAAGGTAGTTTTATAAATCGTAGACATAAATATACCATAGAAGCTAATGGCCTCAAATCTCTTGTTCGCAAAATAAACTAAATTTTAGTTGAGTACATCCTTCTCTTTCTATTTCATTAGGAAAAGGACAGAAAATAAAATATTAGAATAGTCCTGTCAAACTAAGATAGCCCATAGACATTTTTTTTTTTTGGTTCTCTTCTTTCCGTACTTCCGAACGGAAAAGGCAAAGGCATGATACGCCATACAGCCTAGACCATAGACAGTTAAAAACAAACAGTACACGTGATTAAAAACATGGCTGGTAAAAATACTAATAATATTTGTCTTCTGTCCTTTTCTTATTGAAATATAAAGAAAAAGATTCACTCTACTTAAATTTAGTTTAGTTTGTGAACCAAGACAAGCCAATGGCAACGGTAATGATGTAATTTTTGACCAATTCGCTTCAAAGGCCAATCTATCCGAGCGGATGTTAACAGGCCAAGACTTGGAGAATTTAACTTTTGTACTTCAAAAGAGGCCTTTAAAGCACAAATATTTCTTAGTTTGTCAAATATCTGAAGGCCAAAAGTCCTCTAAGCCCTGGCCTGCCGTACGCGATTCTAGCCCTTATCAGTCCATAACTAGAATTTAATAATTGCATAATAAAAGGGTATCACAATAAAGGCTAAAATCGCGTGTCCCGTAGTCAGCTATTTAGTAAATAAACCAGCATTTTGATTGCACTTTTTGCATAACACTTAAACTGTTGATATAATTATGTATAGATTATTATAATGTATATTTTACATTAGAACCGATCATTTAATTGTATGAAGAATTTGTAAGTTGTAATTTATTTTGTAAGTATTTATTCTATTTTGTTTTACAATTGGTTGTTTAATTCTTTTTTAAATAATTTTTGACAAGTCCATCTTTTTTTGTTATTGACGGTCTAACTCGAAGACTAAACATTTGAGGCCTGAAATTGGTATTTGTGGATTATATTTTGAATGTATTTAGAAGATTTTTGTTTGATGATGCAAAAATAAAGATTGTATCAATTTTATATAGCTTTTAATTCAATTGAACCCAAAGTATGAACCTGTTACTAATCAGAACAAATCTTGTCTAAAGCTGTGTGTACAACTGAATTAACAGTCGTTAACACGTTCAGTGCCACCGCCTCGCCCGGGGAGTCCTCGTAAACTCTCCCGGCGAGTCGATGGCACCGAATTTGTTATCAATCCTTATTAAAACAATGATAGCGCACACACTAATCACTACTTACATATTATAAAACAAAGTCACTTTTACTTTCCCTATGTCGCTTTGTATGATTCAATCTTTAAAACTGCGCAACGGATTTTGATAAGGTTTTTTATAATAGATAGAAGAATTCAAGAGGAAGGTTAATAAATTAAGTAAATTTTTATGTATATAACAGCATAATATATAAGAGGAACATTGATAATTTTTGAGGTTTCTAACAAATGTGGCAAAATAAACCCATTTTTTTAAGCTTACATTGCAAACGCTGGCTGAACCCTATGAGATAGATACATAAATGCACTATAATATTGTAGACCTTAAAAATGCCTACAAAAAAGTCTACGACTCCATATGTCTACCTACTATAGTTTCTTCATTATGACTACTTTTTTATGTTTGAAAAGTTAATTAAAATGCTAGTCGAAATCTGAGTCCACTATTTGTTCCTTATTACTAATCCTTATCCAAATAAATTATGTCATATCATAGGTAATTTTAGTAGCAGCAGATCTCTTTTTGAATTATTGGAATTGGTTGTTTCATTTAGGAGATATCACGATTTATTCAAAACTAAACAAGAAAAAATCCGCGTGCCGCTCGCGTCCCTGCCGGCCGCCTGCTACTTGAGTGTTTCTCTGCCTAAACCACGGAGTGAGTGCGCCGGAGCGGGGACCATTATTTCGAACAAACTTGCTACCTCGGTAGGCTTTCATTATGTTTGAAGGTGGTGGAACTGGCTAGCCATGGACAATAAGGTCGATGTATCTTGCAGAGTCGGATATTGGCTGACGGGCGGCACAGTAGACATTATTTTTATTGAAGGGCCACCGTTTCTTGATGAAGGCTTAGGTACCTATGTCATTTGTCACATAATGTCTATTTCAAATATTTCAAAATCATGATCTTTCAAGTTAAATAAATATCATGGCTATTTAAATGGCAATTAAGTTGATTTGAAGAATAGATAAAAATGTTTTAAGAGTAATTTTTCTATACACTTATATTTTACGATGCTGCGCCAGAGGGAGATTAATATGAAGACCCTCCACGACCAAATTCCCAACACAAAAATATTTACCGACATCCTGCCGGAACGCGACAAATCGCTTAGCGGCAAGAATTTGCCTGATGGGTGGTAACTTCTGCCGGCAGCCGATGTTATGGCCTACCACCGAGAAAAAAAAAAAATTGTAAAAGGAATGGATTTATTCTCACACCGCACCTCATAAAAATAAAACAAACTAAATATACCTACTTACAGAAGAATGAAGAATAACGTAGGAAATAATTATAAAGATATAACTCTTCTGGCTTCACAACCAACGGCTTAAATATTGCCTCAATATTGTATGGCATAGCTGTCAAAGAATTTGTAAGTTATAATTAATTTTGTAAGTATTTCTTCTATTTTGTTTTACAATTGATTGTTTAATTATTACTTTTTTTTTAAATAATAACATCTCCTCATCTCATCTCATCCCTTTTTGTCAGTGACGGTCTAACTCGAAAATTTTTCGTTACGTTGGGGGCTGGTGGCGCAAAATACCACTTGGCAACTTTACTGGACTCTGTGGCGAGGCATGCGAAGAGGCTAGTTGGCGATCCTCATTTGGCTAACAACAATCTCCAAAGTTTGGAACATTGGTGTAAGGAAGCCAGCGTTTCCGTGTTCTATAGAATGCCTTTTGGAGAGTATGCGCCATCACCGATTCATCGTCGGACGACCCGACCGATCCACCCTTGCGTTGTTTACACCACTACGATCCGAAAGAAGCACTTCTCCTCGACTTTTGACTGGAAAAATTCCCCTGCGGCGATCTTCACGTCTGATTATAATTTAAGTATCTTCAAGGCTAAACTGAATAAGTTCATAAACTAGTACGCTTTAACACCAACGATTCTATCACTGCTTACCATCAGGCGGGATCAAAATCGAGTTTATAACGTTAGAAAAATATATTGAACAGCAACCTCATTGAATAGGTACCTACTAGTTTACCAGTTTTAAAATTAGTTTTAGATACCTATTATTTATAATCGCCTTTCTTGCCGCGTTGACAGTATTTTGTAGTTGTTCCTAAAATAAAAGAAACATTGGAGAAATTATTACCTACCTAATTATTCAACTAAACCTTTGTTTATTTACCACAAGTGTTCCGTTTCTTGCGTCATAAGGTCAGTGCGTACAGACGACAGCACATCAAGCTACTATAATCTGTCAAATTTTCTTATAAGACTTTCAACTTTATCAATAAAGCTATAAGGCTCAAGGTTGATTGGAAATATTTGACAGTTTCGGGTAGCCGTTGGCCTGCTGTCGTTCGCCTATACTTATATAATGTCAACATGTATCAAGTTACATATTGACATTTAATTCTCAATGCTTTATTGCGTACCTACCATAATTTACACGTGTAGTAAGTAGGGAAGTCATTATATTAGTGAAAATAATTATGGAACATGTCATTTTTTGTTTGTTAAAAAAAAACGTTGCCCCGCAATAGGTATTTCTCCTGTATCGTGGCTGCATTTACAAACATATAAACTCACAAACACAAACAGTCAGACCCGAAACAACTACTTGTAGATCATACAAATATTTGTTCCGTGCGGGAATCGAACCCGCGACACACAGCGCAGCAGTCAATAATTTAACCACTCCGCTAACAATGGAGTCAATTATAGAAGTATTGTATTTTTTGGGTAAGTAATTAAAAACATTCATTTATTCAGTGTCTGTGTAAAAACACGTTTATTTCTGAAATTATTTGTTGGAGATTTCATATTCACACGCACAACATTTATATCAGCTCATCAACTTCCCAGAATTGGGCTACAGGTAGGCCTCCACTCCAGGGGCGCCGGCTTTTAGAAAATCTCATGGGTGCTTATGCTCATTTGATAATTCAACATCACCTACATTGTCCTGGTCCCAAACCAAGGTTTTCCCTTGTACTATGGAAACCAAGAACAACGAAGGTACCACAAACACTCAAACCCAACATAAATTTCTGTTTCATCAAAAAAAAATCACAAATCTCGTGCCTTTCATGACTTTCTGGTACATTGGAAATACACTTAGGGCAAACTATAATGAAAACAACTCTTTGCGCAAGGGATAGTGGGGTAGTAGCAGGTACCGGCGAGTACCGTTATTTTTTATAAACGGACTACGCCCTTTAACAAAGCTCAGCCTTTTTTTTGACATTTGCTCACACGCTTCCGCCCGCCAGATGTGGAATCATCAGCATTATAATTTTAACATTTCTAATGTTAAAATTATTTTGGAGCAGGAATCGAACCCGCGACCACTGTGCTAAATGAGTCATCAGGTAATGAAAAAACGTCCATCCCTAAAAGGCAATTACTGATCTGTTTCTTGATGTATTGTCAGGGGTGCTCGGCACCCACTGTTTATTTCTCATGGGTGCCTGAGCCCCCGAGCACCCACGGAGTCGGCGCCCCTGCTCCACTCACATAGAGGGAGCAGGCAATGCAGGCCCAGTGCGGGTTCGAGATGGCACGTGTCTTCTTTTGAGAATTTGTCGAGAATTTGGATCTAGGACATACCGCTTTCCTCACGATGTATTCCTTCACCGTTTTGATAACAGTGGTAATTAAAAAGTTTTAACAAAGTTTGAATTTGAACAATTCGTAAATGGGTAACAAAACTAAGCTACCATGGCTGTCTAGTTCCGTTAGCTACTGACTATATAATTATACTAGCTATTGGCCCGCTGTTTCACCCGCGTAGGCTCTTTTTATATGTTCCGCTCTTATTGCGTGATACTATATAGGCTTTAGGCCTTTCTGGATTAATGTGCTATCCATTGCAGAAATAATTTTTCAAATCGAACCAGTAGTTCCTGAGATTAGCGCGTTCAAACAAACAAATTCTTTAGCTTTATATATTAGTATAGATATACCGGCTACTGACAATAAATCAATGAAAAATGTTCTCATTAGAACTGCATCAATACTGATGGTATATATACTTCGTGTAAGTCGTGGTGGCCTAGTGGTTAAAACAACAGCCTCTCAAGTATGAGTGCGCGGGTTCGATTCCAGGTCAGGCAAGTACCAATGTAACTTTTCTAAAGTTGTATGTACTTTCTAAGTATATCTTGGACACTGTTGACTGAAGGTGAAGGAATGAGAAAGTGAAGGTGACTTTAAGTGTGAAATCGCCAACCCGCATTGCGCAAGCGTGGTGATTACGCGCAATCCTTCTCTGTATAAGAAGAGACCTGTGCCCAGCAGTGGGACGATAAAAAAAGAGGTTGATGATGATGATGATGATACTTCTCCAATAGGTAATTATACTTATTTTTAATTAAGACTGCACCGACCTTTTAAGAACCTACTTATCCACTTAACCGTCAATATTATCCGAATATTGGGGAGGTTAAATGGATAAGTACCTAAATTAATAACTCATTTATATTAATGAAAATTTTCATAAAATATGTTGGTACATGTATTTTATATGCAATATTGTTAACAAAAAAAAAAAAAAGAAATTGTTCCAAACTTCATTGAAACGCTAGTTTCGACGGCGAAATCATAATTGAATAATAATTCTTCTAATATGAGGGTCACACAGGGAAAAGGGATAGTCCCTGATCGGGTAAAATCACCGCGGTCTTTGTCCTCTGCTTATGGGTGAATCCCAAAGGAATCGCGTTCACAGTTGTTATTCAAAGGCAGCCTAGGAACCAGCTTATTAAAATATAACGACAGTTATCTAAAACTGTCATCATCTAGGTACATTGTTTTTTTTTTTTTTTAATAATTATAAACTAGCGCTTGACTGCAATCCCGCCTGATGGTAAACAGTGATGCAATCGTTGATGGTAAAGCGCGCTAGTTTATTAAACCCAATCACTTTAAAAACTTAGTGAATAGAAAAGAAGACGGCAGTTGAGCGAGGTGGTGCAATGTTAAACCCAACAACACGACCAACGATGCTGCGCCAGAGGGAGTTTGATGTGGAGACCCTCCCGACACAACAACACTTGGCGCATCGTACCCGGCACACATCGCAACACAACTGCTCAGACCCGTCCTCCGTACGGCTTCACCAGACATTATGCCGGAACACGACGAATCGCTTGGCGCCAAGACTGTTTGGTGAGTGGTAACTTCTGCCGGCAGCCGATGTGGCCTACCACCAAGATACAAATCATAGAAAAAGTAGTTAGGTATTTACGGACTAATCGTAGGTACCTCCAATACATTCGAATATTACGGACAAATCTGACTGTATGTATGTATGTATGTCGGTACTGCAACCTTCTACTAGTTTGAAATCATGTACCTTTTAAGACACAGACTACGTTTAAATATTATTATTATTAGATATTATTATTTTTTGTAATTATGTTAAATCTGTTTCTTTTTGACGGATCTACAATTTTAGTTGTAAGTATATGAACTTAAAACTAAACACATTAGTTTTCCTAATGGCTCGATAGATGGCGTTGTTCATTTTACTCTCTCCGCTGAATCGCGGTGTCGAGATTCTCCGTTAAACCATGACCTTTTCGTGTACAATTTTTTTTTTTTTTTTTTGCGTCCTACCCAAGTAAACATATAATTGAAGCCGCTGTTTGTGCAAAAAATCGTAATACATCGTTATCTTCAGTCGTCGCCGTAGAAGGCCGTCCCTCACGTAAATCATCAGTGAGATTAGTGGGACCACGTTTAAACTCATTAAACCAGTTGTAAACAGTCGCACGAGATGGGGCTTCATCGTGAAAGGCCAATCGTAGTCTATCATAACTTTCTTGTTGACTTAAATGACATCGAAAGTCATAAAAAATCATTGCACGAATATTTTCTCGTGTTAAATTCATGTTGACGTGACACAGACAATTTTCAATTTGCCGCCAAATCGTATAACTAATGACAAATGAATGAAATATATACTCCGTAATATTGCCAAAGAGTTCTATTTTCAAATTTTAGAATTATTTTTTTATTATATTGTTTATAAGTGGCCAGTTCTAAGAACTTTCAGTTTGACCCTCATATATATAAAGGTGTATCTGACATAGAAGTGGGTCGGTAGGTACGTGTTTTTGCAATATCGAAACTATGTATTGGTTTGAAACGCGATAACGGGTATTGAATCAAATCAAATCAAATCAAATCAAATCATGGTATTGAAACTATTTATTTTAGTAACTATTTATTGGCGATACCGAGGTCGGTGGCGTTGTGTTTATTTTTGGCGGGTATTGAAATTACTCGTTTCGTGGATAACTGGAGCAACTAAGTTTTCAGTGTTTTTCGGAATTAGTTTTGAATGAATTTTAGAAATTAATAAACTTTTTTTTTTATAATTATAAACTAGCGCTTGACCGCAATCCCGCCTGATGCAGTGATGCGATCGTTGGTGGTAAAGCGCGTTAGTTTATTATGAGTCTATTTACTCAGAAAAACTTAGCGAATAGGAAGGAAGAAGGCAGTTGAGCGAGGTGATGCAATGTTAAAAATGTAGTTTTTTATGAGAGTTATCGTGTATCAGTGTGTTTTATGATGGTTAGGGCGTAAAAACATTGGAATATAAAATATTACCTATAACAGAAACAGATTTGAACTCTCCTTCATTCTTGAATCCAGGCTTAGGACTGGCTACAATTAGTTTTCCGATATGATGAATACATATCTTAATTAAAAACTAAATGTAAGGTACCTGCGCCTTGTAAGGCCCTTTTTTGCAATATTGAAATAAATAAAAATATTTAAGTTATAAATATAAATAAACATTTTCACAATATGAATAATTTATTTGCGAATAAAATCAACATATAAATTAACGTGTTTTATAAAATTTCCTTAACAAAAAAAATGTTTTTAAAAACCTCTAAAGTGGGCCTTTTTAAGAACATGGGTACTTATCATAGCCCGACTTTCATTACATAATTTATAAACTCTATCAAAACAAAAAATATATAAATACGTTAAACTTAAAATAACATAAAAGATTCTTAAGTAATCAGTCTGTTATAATAGTTTTCGTGGTCATTAATGACCGGTAGAAAATATTTCTTTAAGCCTAACATGACCCATGTTAGGCTTAAAGAAATATTTTCTATCTACAAAACAAAAATCTTTCAATAAATTCAATATAAAACAATTTCGTCATGATCTCCTGATAATTATATTTCCTAAAAATAAAAAATGTATTAGAATATTGATAAAAAAATTGTAAAAAACTTTGGTGGGCCTTATTAGGACAATAAAAAAAAAAAACAATTATATTTGAACGTAAAAAACCAAAAGCTGTGAAGATTTCTAGTCACATTGGACATAAGAAATTTTCTCCGTCGTTCTTATTTTAGTTAAGCCAACACACTCTTCGTGGCAATTAATACATAACAATTAATACATTGTCACATATTTGCAATGCGTTCTCCTTTTCAAGCTTGGCAATACCAGGTTTCAATCTGATTATCTTTTGTGTTTTTTACTTTGGTTTTTAAATTTATCCTTTTTTCGTTTAGGTTTCTGTTCGCCGATGTTATCTCCCCTTTATCATTTTTATTATTTTGCTATATCTTTGATTTTCTGTGTTTTTTTTGGTTGGGTTTTGATATTTTTGACTCCTTTTCTTCAAACTGTTGCGCTTTTTGGTTACCATTTTGTAAAATCTGAAAATAAATTAAACTTAAAAAGTTTAGTTAAGACACTGAATGAGGTTAGAATTTATAAATGCTTTCAGTACCTAGGTATCTACGTTTAAAATAGGTTTCAATGTTTTGCTCCGATAGAATACTAATATTATTTTATAAAAAGTACTAGTTTTATCATATAATAAACAAAAAAGTAAGATATACAATAGTCCTGATAAGGCCCGGGCCATCTTCGTAACCCTTGTGGTGGGCCTTAAAAGGGACTATGCACGGCAATAGGATTAACTTATTTTAAATTAAAAATATCAGACAATACAAGCAACACTTACTTTCTCCGAACTGCCAATTAAACTAGGTAACCTTTAATTTGTAAAAAAAACGCTGAAATTATTTGATTTTTCTAAGTAATAGTACACAGTTTCAGCATATGGGATTACAAAACGCTAGTCATTTGCCATGTCAGTGACAAACTTTCAACCACTGCGAAAATGGCGGAACCCTTCTTATAACATGAAGTTGCAGTTTTGTTAATGGAACAAACCAAACGTAGGCACGAAATTTTAGCACAGTCGAACTTCAATTAATATGAATTTACGAAAGCGGGCCATCTTAGGAACAGGGCCATCTTTGGCGCAGGTACCTTAGGCGTATTTAAAAGTTCATTTGATGATATGTACATAATTAGCCTTTAACATAGTCAATATTTTAAAGTTACTGTAAGTACACTTCTTTTTACACGAGATATATTGATATTTACACTATTTACAAGTTACTGTCACCTTTTAATCTTTTAAGTTTATATTGAAAAATGCAAACTGCTCAACTTTTGAGCTTGTTAGCCGCTTACGGCGATCAGTTATAATAAGTCCAGTTTTACTAAAAACCCGCTCGCATGGCACTGATGTCGCCATAATGTTATTATATTTAATAGCCAGTTTGGCTAGGTATGGGTATGTATACCTATGGTTGCCCCACCATTCAAGGGGGCAACTCCATGACCCATCGGCATGAAAAACTGGCAGGATATCCTCATTCAAATAAGTCTCTATTTCTTTAATCGCCTTGCTTAGAGGTGTCCCTATAGTTTGCTGCTGGCTAACAATGCCTTTCAGCAACGTCCACGGCGAAAACTTGTCTTGTGGCGGTGCACTACTTGTGGCTGCTAGTGTTTGCGGTTCACTGGATTTACCTATAACCTCGACGAGCATGTCTTGAACACGTTTTTTAGTGTTCCGGGCTTCATTGATGTCGGCAAACACGACCATCTTATAGCGGGGATCGAGAAACGTACAAATCGAGAATGTGCCGCTGCGCTCTACATTCGCAAATCGTGAGACAAGTCCTGTTCTAAGATGATACGTTAAATTTTGTGAGGCCTCGCTAAAATTTTCACTTAACATTAGGTCACACGATGAAATTAAACATCGCGTCATGACTATGACCGAGCTCGCTGTCATGTAGTGTTGGCTGCTTAAAGAACAGTAGGCCTAGTATGAGTTTTCATTACGAAACTCGTTCGTCGATATCGAGCGCGTTTGACTCAGCGATTGGCCCGCTTCAAGGTCGTAAGAACTCCACAACTCGCTAGCTCTCCCGTAATTTGTTTTACTGTTTTGTCGTACAGCGCTGAAATCATGACATTGGAGATCGTTTTTCTTGATGGTAGCGTATAGCCGGGAATCCAGCTAGCAAACCTCTTAAAATACTCTTCCTTCACTAGCGAGAACGGTTGATATCCTCTAATCAATAGCTGCAATAAATCGTACTCTTTTCGTGATTTTTGTTCATTGGAAAATTTTTTTGAGGTGCTATATCTTTCCATCGATTGCTGTATCCTAACCATCGATGGTGCGCTGGAAATGGTACCAAAGCTAGTTCCAGGTATAGCAGCCATTGGCGCCTGTGGTGGTGGGCAAAGTGGGGCGTCCACCGTTGCAGCGGCAGCTGAGGTGCTGGCGCTAGCTGTGGCTTCAGCACGTCCAGTAATTTGCTGCTGAGCACTTATCACACGACGATACGCCTCTGGGTGTTTTTTTTAATGAGATTTTAAATTCCCCGTGGATGCTTTGTAACTATAAGTGTCTAAACATATATTACACTTGGTCTTTTTATCTTCTGTATTCAGTTTTTGGAAAAAATCCCATAACACACTTCTATTTACACGAGACATTGGCGCCGATTCTGTTGTTCACAAACTAAACTAATTTTAAGTTACTTACATGCATCTTTTTCTTTCCATTTCTTTAAGAAAAGGACAGAAGATAAAATGTCAGTTTAGACCTGTCAAATGAGTGCAAATTACGTTTCACCCAAACAAGTGCCCCTTTCTGTGTGTCAACTTTAAACCGTGACCTAAATACATTTTTTCGATAATTGCATCTATTGCAAACGGATTACAAGTCAAATCCCTTCTTCCTTTTTTTCCTAGGACTCGCTCATCGTAAAACGTAATCGCCATTCGTCGTGCGCCGTCGGAATATTTCGGTTCGGTATCGGGTACGCTCACAATCTACATCGAGGAGACGAGACTCGCAGTATGTGTGACGAGTAAAGCGTATATCGTGTATTCGCAAAATAAATAGTTTTTCCCGATAAATAGTTATTAGGTGGTATTAGTTATTACAGAACCGTGTAACCGAGTAAGAATATACATAGTACTGACGGACGCGACTCGCAGTGTAGGTGCAACGAGTAAAACGTTTTCGTCAATAAATAGTTTTTCTAAATAAATAGTTATTGTAGAATCGAATACCGTATTTTAGGTATTGAACCAATACATAGTTATTGAAACTATTTACGGTTTGAAACGACCACCTCTAATCTGATATCGACGCACGAACGAGTACCATGGATTCAGTACATGATTCTGAATGAACCCCCCAGGGGTGGAATTTATCGTCGGCTTTTTCATGATTTAAAAACAATATTTGTAGTTTTTTTTTCACTTTAGACCGTTCATAATTGCTATAATTTTACAACCCAATAAGATTTTAAAGTAAAAATTTATTAATTCGCTAATTACACAAAAAAGCGCAATTAAAACAAAACTCAAAAACTATCTTATCAGCTGATTGAATAGAGTTCACATGAGGGATCAACGTCATACCTACAAACTCGCACGGCGGCATGCTTGCAACGTTCAAAGCATAGAAATCATGAACGGTTTAAAGTGAAAAAACCTGCATATTATTATTATTTTTAAATCAGGAAAAAACCGACGAACAATTCCACCACTAAGGGGTTCAGAATCATGTACTTACTGGATTCATGGTACTCGTTCATGAGTCGATGTCAGATTCACCCTTTATGTTAATCTGTAATACATTTTGATCGGCTTTATCATCATCAACTCAGTGTCAATTACAGTCACATCCGAAGCTTTCTCAACTTTGAAGTCTGGGGTCCGCTTTACCAGTCTAACTGCTGATTTTGGCTAAACTACGATATTTCCCGCGAAGGATTGCCGCCTGACCTCCACTGCCCGAATGCGATATCGAAGCATTGCAGTTAGAACAATTGTTGGACTTTTAAAGGCTCCAACAACCCGTAGATACTAGACGAGCCACTAGATGTTCCTATGGCAACCGAGACCAACGCGACGGCTTAACGTGCTTTCTGAGGCACGGACAGAGAGACAGACAGTCGTTGCGAACCTATAAGGGTTCCTAGATGACTACGGAACCCTAGAAAAGGACTAGGTTTTAGAAAATAAAAGAACAAATTTAAAAAGAAAAAAACAGGAATGGATTTAATCTATAAATCACAATTCATTGTATCACAATAAACGCAATACATATGTAAAATGCATTAAATCAAATATTTTTTTTCTAAAATGTGGCTTTCATTACAATAGAATAAGATGGCCAGTTACATTACACTCTAGAGCATACAAATAGCAACCAAATTAATTTTGACCCACAGAAACCTTAATAAAACAAATATTAAACAAACAAATATTAAATAAAACAAATATTTAGCATATTATTTCTGGCATCAAGACTCATAGTGTTGGTAACAATGCGTTTGCAAACTTTGTAATACATTTACTAACAAAAAAAATAAATAAAGAGTGTGACGTCATTGCTGCATGGTGACAGGCCCAGCCGAAACCTTGCAGCAGAGGTTCACAAACTGATAATCCATCCTGCCAGTTATCAAGGTTAGGATGCTGTTGACGCTGCCTCGTACCCCACGTACCAAGGATGCGCACAGTTTCTGCATTACCGTGTAGAAACAATTAACATGAGCTTCAGGAAACATCACTGATGCGCTGCCCGTCGGTGTTCTATAGGAATTGCATGATTTAATTCCCCCATCTCCGTTCCATCATCGGACGATCCGTCGTACGGCAAGTTTCTACCATTACGTTGTTGACACCACAACGATTCGAACGAAGTGTTTCTCCTCTTCTTTTATACCGCGTACATCAAGGGACTTGAACAATTTGCCAGCAGCGGTGTTTCCGTTAGACTATAATTTAAGTTTCTTCAAGGATAGAGTGAATAGGTTCTTAATAAACGAATGCATCATTGCTTACCATCAGGCGGGTTTGCGGTCAAGCACTAGTTTATAATATAAAAAAGTATCGGGTTAATCTCATCAGCATCTCGAATGCATTACTGTATTGGACGTGAAGGACGCTAAAATAATACTAATCTAAATGCATGAACAAGAAGATCAACCTAAAGAGTGGATCTTAGAGTTTTACTAAAATCTACATTGAAAACAAAAGAAGCAGCCATTTTAAAACATTTACAGCAATGATGAGAATCTTTAAATTAAACGTAATATTTGTAATATCTAAATGTATATGAATAAGCTATTTTTGAAGGAGGAACTCTGCAGGTTTAACGTCTAGCGCCTGTAATATAGTTTCGGTATCGTATGGCACCGCTGCAAAAAAAACAAAAGCAAATTAGCATTTTATTTTAATGCCTGTTTACAATTAAGTTTTGAATTCGAAGTCAAAGTTAAAATATTAAATTTTACTTGAATTTAAATAACAAAATAAATTATAACTAATGATACTTAACTACCTTATAATATTCTAAAACAAACTTAACGAAATTGCAAATATCTAGCTTATCCTATGAGTATTAAATTTGAAATAAATTAATGATAAATATAGAGCACAACTAAAGTGATATTTAATAATAGTAACAATAGCGCACACATTTGACGAAAGTGAGGTGCTGCGTCAGGCGGAAAGTGAGGACGCCGTGGCGCCTCTCTAGCCACACCTCAAAGAGGGTACAATCGTAATCTCCATGTCGCCATGAGATCTGAGATGAGCTCTGTCCGCCTTACCGTGATTTCTCACGGCAGCGGAGTTATGACCCCGGCGGTTTACCTCCTCTCGCCATTAAAATATAACCCTTAATAATCTATATTCTTATGAAAAAATCACAGTAAACAAGAATACTCACGAATATAAACCCATTCATTAGGGTCATAGCCAGAGTCCTTGCGGGACTCCATTATACACTGTCGAAGCGCATGCGTTACGCTGTGCGCCGTACAAATGCCCATTTCGCCGCAAGCTAAGTTAAAATAAAATCAATATTAACATTATTAGATGAATGAAGACTCTAACATAATTGTCATTGCTAGAAAAAAGTAGATCAATAAAATTGCCATTAATATCATACTGGGCAGATGGATAGGTAAGTTGACTGTTGGCTACTGATTCAAAGCCACCAATTAATCAAAATTCTATTCCCTCGAAGACATATAGGACAAAGTCTCAAGTCTCGATACGCAAGAGATTAGCATCCATGAGGCTCCGCGAGTGAAGGAAGTCACAAAGACACACATATAGAAAGTTTTCCTCTTTATCATAGAAAAATTCTCATGGGTACCCTCTGTCTGGAAATAATGGAGGGTTATGTCGGATTCTTACAGAGTAAAAACCACTATTTCTTACATATGTCAGAGGAAGTTCTACCTAAAAACTGTGTCTTAATATACTAGTATAGTTAGCAGGTTACTCACTTTTCGATCCAAGTACTCCTTTCGGATTCTTGTGGTTGTATCTTAACTTAACATTGTACTCGACCGGTATATCTAGAGCGAGGGGTACATGGTACGTCAAAGAACGGTTAGACACCAGTTTCCCTGTCTTTTTATCATAAATCATCTTCTCGCAAGTGAAGTAACCGATACCTTGGATGTAGGCTCCTTGCACCTTAAAGGATTAATGATAAGGTCAAAAATTAATCAATTAAAAATGTCATTGGTCGTGTTGTTCCATATAATTTTATAAGCAGTTAGGAAGATAGCAGATGGCTGTGGCAGATATATGTCATTGTTGCATACAATATCCCCCTTATTCATTAACGCTGCTTAAAGTTATCTAGCGACTAGCGATTCTTTAACCAAACATTTATGACCTTTTAACGTCACTTAACTTTAATCATTGTTTATGAATAAACCCCTTAAATTCTGTGGTGTTTATTCATAAAGGATGTTTTAAGGTAAGTAGACGCATGCCTAAGTGTCGAAGGTGGTTAATCAGAGAAGGTTCAGCTATCCACTTTCAAAACACTAAAAGGATTACACATAAGATTAATATCGTTAGACCACGCACCTGTCCAACGTCAAGTTTAGGATTAGCACTAACACCGACGTCCTCCAAAATATCGGCACGAACTATTTGGAAGAGCCCAGTCGTCACATCTAGTTGAGTCTCAATAATGGCTACAGCAAACGCACTATACCCTTTCAGATTTTCGTCAGAATCTTTCATCATGTACAGAGAAGTCAATTCCACTTGCTCTTCGCCTGCCTTCTTGATGATTACCTCCCAGGTAGCTTCTGGCATAGTTTCCCTTATCGGGGCCAACCTTTCTTTCAAAGTTGCGCATGCTCTTATAATAGAGTAGCAAACACTTTCAGTAGTAATACTTGACCCAGAAAACACATTATTTGCAGCCACGAAACTGTAATGGGGAACAACATTGATGTACTTGAGAGGCACCCCTAGTTCGTATGCGCAAACTTGAGCAGCTTTCGTGTTGATCCCTTGTCCCATCTCTATACCTCCTGTGGAGACAGTAACTGTACCATCACCTCTATAAATGCTGACGAGAGCTGAATAGTTTCCGTAATAGATTACTGGGAAGGCCATAACATTGATTGAAATAGCCTTTTTCATCCATCTATTTGTTTTATTAAACTGTTCAATCTCTTTAACTCGTTGGTCGTAGTTAGAGTCGTTTTTGAGAATGTCTATCAGTTCTGGAAGATCATTATCTTCTGTCCTCATGTTAACTTTGCGCACACTAGTCGGGTCCTTCTTTACGGCGAACGCAATGTGCTGCATTATGTGTTCAATACTTGTTATACCCTCGCAAGTACCTGTGAAATTAGGAAGATGATAGTTTCTTTAGATCGCGATACTTTTGGACAGCATTGTTTTTACTGCATCAAAAAAGATGCAGAACGGTTTTTGGTTAGTTAGTCACTTATGATCAAAACTCTAATAATAAGATCAGTAACAGTATGTGTACAAAGAAAATAGAACTTTAAAAACTGTTAATGCAGATGCTTTTTGCGGAAAGACATATTTTATACATGCGGTATTCTTTCTCAGAACTTCCAAATTTGTAGAGATCGAATTAAAAATCCTTCCATCATACATAGTTTCATATCATCCAAAGAAGCCATGCCTTTTGGTATATATGTCGCAGCCAAATGATTTAATTAGCCGTTTAGTCAACCGTCTGGTTTTTCACTAAACGGCTTGACGCTTGAATGATATTCTATAATTTACTACAGTTCAGGTTGGAACTGTAATTAATTACGTGCGAGCAAAAATGGTCGCAACGACTTAACCAGGGTGCTCTGGTCAAATGGGTTAGGTTAGAAATGTGTCGCGCGAGCGAAGCGAGACGCACACTACTTTCAAAGGTAATTGAATAAACGGCTAATTCAACCAGTTGGCCCGATTCACAAACTTGCAATGCATCTTTTTCTTTCTATTTGATAATTGTTGTTTAGACCTGACAAATTAGTTTGCTCCTGACGTAAATTGACATATTTTGGTCGCCATGATTATAATCGCGTCTAAACTGCTATTCAGTATCTTAATTTGCCAGAATTACGCTAAAATATTATCTTGGTCATTGGCGATATCCGCCATTATTGTGAAATAAAATTTTTAAAGAATTTCTATTATTTATTTACACGTGTTATTGGCAAATTTGTGGTATCTAACCACAGAGGCCATTGATGAGTTGAAGTAGTATTCACTCTAAAGAAAAGAAAGAAAGAAATATTATCTTCCACCCGTTTCTTAATGATATAGAAAGAAAAAAATGCACTTAATTTAAAATTAGTTTGTGAACCAGACAATCGGCGTCAATATGATGAAATTATCTAAATAAGGGGTTCTACAATTTTAGGAGTAAGTTACAAAACTAACCTGGTGCTCTGGCGAAAGTATTAGAAGCAGTATCTGTATTGACTGTAGCCGTCTTCAAGGACCAGAACTTAGTATTGTAGCAGTTAGGGAAGCCGGAGGCAACGAAGTCCAGAATGGATTCGTTGTTGGTACAGCCGTTGTCTTCGACAATTGCCGCGTTTAGATACTGGATTTTACCATCGTCATCAACTCCAACCTATTGAAAGGATTTTGTTTTATGGTTAAAAATATTGAATATACCATAACCATCCAGACAGTATTGCTAACATGACGGTCTATCTCAACGGAGATAGCCTTAGGCGCAGGAAATATGATAATTGCCAATTAATTGCCGTTTAATTAAACGGACGACAAACCCACATGAGAGCTTTAATTACAGATGTAAAAACCCCATAAAACACTTAGAAAACATTGGCCCATTGAAAGGACTAAGTGCTGTAACCAAACACTGAAAAACCCGGGAAACAAGATTTTTAAGTGGTAGGCCATAACATCGGCTGCCGGCAGAAGTTACCACCCATCAGACAAAGTATGCGATGCGTCGTGTTCCGGCATGATGTCAGGAGAAGCCGTACGGTGGACGGGTTTGAGCAGTTCAGATGTGTTCGGGGTAAGACACGTCAAATGTTGTTGTGTCGGGACTTTGATGGTGGAGGGTCCCCATATCAATCTCCCTCTGGTGCAGCATCGTGGTCGTGTTGTTGGGTTTAACATTTCATCACCTTGCTCAACTGCAGTCTTCTTCTTATTCACTCAGTGTTTTGAGTGAAGAGGCTTTTAATAAACTATCGTGCTTTACTATTAACGATTGCATCGCTGCTTACCATCAGGCAGGATTGCGTTCAGGCACTAGTTTATACTTAAATTAGCCCATGTCCGCATGTAAAAAAAAATGTGGGATGGTTTAAATGCCCACAGCACACTCAACTCTTGATGTAGTGCTGAGCATTGGAAATCCAATAGCGCATCCGAACATGTCAAAAATCACAACATTGGATTTTTAACTCAACGCGCTAAACAAAAAGTGAAAATATTTTGCATGGAAAGAAAGACCTGAATTAAATAGGTTAATACCTCGTATTCACACTGACACGGCAGTCTCTTCCCAGCTATGGTCATATTCGTCTGCATCGGCAAAATGAACCTACAAGGTCTGTTCAGTTTTTTGGCTACCAATGCACAAGCTGTGGCAACCTGGGCGTTACGACTAATCTTGCCTCCGAAACCGCCGCCAATGCGACGGACTTTAACAAGGACCCTGGAAGAAGATAAGTTTTAAATAATATGTACATAACAATGTAATGTCATGTAGTAGGTACCTAGTTATATATATTTTATGGTGCAGATACACCAAGTGACCTTGAGTTCATTTGGCTTTCACCATAATTATATAACGTTATTTTTTGTTTATACGAAACCCGAAACACCCAGTGTACAGTATTTTTAAGCAAAGAATCTATGTATAAAATTTCAAAAAGATATCAGGAAAAACCACAAAGTTATGAGCTTGTATTTTAACTGGTTGTACCAACAAAAATATGGTCAACGCACCGCTTACCTGCCCGCGCCTGCAGCGGCGCTGCGCGGGGGGGGGTTCTCTGTCTGACAATGATCTAACGTTAACTGAGATGTGCGTTCGGGAACCACACTGCAACAATTTCTAAATAAACGTCCTCCGTGGCGCAGCGGTTAACACGCCTGCCTGCGACGTGGAAGCCCCGGGTTCGATCCCCGGCCAGGTCATGATAGAAAACGATCTTTTCCTGATTGTCCTGGGTCTTGGATGTTTATCTATATACGAGTATGTATCTATTGTAAAATATAGTATCGTTGAGTTAGTATCCCATAACACAAGTCTCGAACTTACTTTGGGGCTAGCTCAATCTGTGTGATTTGTCCGTATATATTTATTTATTTATTTGGGAAAAAAAATATAACATGGTGTAAAAATTATTGGATCGATTCAATTGCTTATTCTGAACAAACTACATATATTCAGGTTTCGTATATGGAAAAAATAACATTGTATAATAATATCTTTAAATTACATATCACTAAAATATTTATTTGTTTTCTCGACACTGAAAAAGACGAAAACTTAAGGAAAGTTAAAGTAGATTAAAATTGCTTATTGGTCTTTTAGATACTTGGTTGTTATTACTTAGTTATAAAAACAATAGTAAAAAACTAAAGGAGAGGGATGCTACAGTGTTTTTGTTTTAGTTCGATTCCGAGTTCTTTTATTTTATTTGATGATGTGTTATAGCCATGTTACCTAATATTGCCTTATAAGTAAAAAGATACTCAGAATATAAGTAAAATATAAACTGTAATATTGAATTTCTACAGTTTTAATTTGAAGTTTAATTTTATATTTCACATTTGCAATTCGTATAAACAGAACTACATTGTGTCATATAAGTAACTACACACGATAGACTTTACTTTGAACCGGTAACTATTATATGTAGAATCATAACTTACTCGCTTTCACTGATACTCAAAGATCTGGCAATAGTATTTTGCGTTAAGTCCATCCATTGTGTTGCATCGTATACTTCTAGCATCTTATCGACAGGCACAACAACGCATGTTATGGGTTCTAAATAATAATGATATTGAGATTCAACATCAAATACTCCTTTTATGATCTTTGTTACATTACTGCCTCTTCCTTCCGGTACTATAGATGCAGTTCCAGGAACGTATCTCTTGCTATCTTTCTTTGCTTCATCAATGGTCAGTACTGGAGCTGCTGTGCTTACATTTTTGTATGTTACTTTAACCATTTTTGCAACTTTCTCAGCTAGTTTTTCGGTTTTCGCAACCACTATGGCAATAGGTTGGCCGTAGAACTTGATTTTAGTGGCAAGAATCTCTTCTTCGTCTGTTTGAAGTTGAATGCCTGGAAATGCGAAGGAATTGACGCCGGGGATGTCTTTGGCTGTATACAGAGCTACAACACCTTCTATTGCCTGAAAAATGAAGGTGTTTGCATTTATATTGTTCCCTAAATTATTCTAAAATGAGAATGAACAACAATCGTAATATATAAGAAATGTTGCTCGTGTTATTTAAATAAAGCATAAAATGTTTTCCATTACTGTATATGCCTTATTTCATAATTTGAGTTCTCGGAACACAAATTAAACACATTTCGATAGGTACATACATGTCTAAAAAATATTTTTTTCATGTGTTCTAAATAATTTCATGAATAGACAGACATGACTGTGTTATTTAATATTAATTTTCTTTTAAGAAAAATTTCTTCGTTCGATGGATTTCTGCAATTTTGTTATAAAGGGTGTATCTGACATAGACGCACAAACAAGTACCATGGATCCAGGACATGATTCTGAACCCCCTAGTGGTGGAATTTTTCGTCGGCTTTTTCATGATCTTAAAAAAAATATATGTAGTTTTTTTCACTTTAGACAGTTCATAATTGCTATACTTTCATAACCCAATAACATTTTAAATTAAAAATTAATTAATTCGCTAATTATACAAAAAAGCGCAATGAAAACAAAACTCGAAAAACTATCTTATCAGCTGATTTAAAAGAGTTCACATCAGGGTTCAACGTCATACCTACAAAACCGCACGGCGGCACGTTTGCAACGTTCAAAGGCCAAGCCAACACTTTTTTTAAACAGCGTGAATACTGTAACCGTTCATTAAAGACATAAATGACTATCATAATTTTATTAGTGGCATGTGGTCTAGCCTTTTCGCGAAGTTTGCGTTACGATGTCAGATACACCCTGTATCTTTATAATGATAAACAGTAGAATTATTTGTATCATATGATCTGCCAATTTTCATAGATTTATAACATCCAAATAAATTTAAAGCACTTTAAAAACATCGCTAAAGATAAAAACAATTAAAAAATAACTCATTATTTCGAAAGTGTCACCGTCATGGTCGAGAGATGACTTTACAAATTAACAAAAAAATACAGAGAAACATGTTTTAAACGAAAATGAATATTCAATGAATGAATAAAATGATAAAATTAATGTGTAAAATGGATGACAATATTTAAACATGTGGCACTGTGGAAGGTTGTCTGTGACGCATAAGCGTGGCATCCGCTCGGGCTTAGATTACACGAACTTCCTATATTATACTAGCTTTCCGCCCGCGGCTTCACTCGCGTGGAGATCGGTTATATCGCGCTTTTAGATATCCCTCGTGAATATAATTTTTTTCCGGGATAAAAAAGTACCCTATTATTTAATTCGGACTTCTAACTCTACGTCTACAAAATATTAAAACAATCGGCTTAGTAGTTACGGCGTGAAAGCGGAACAAACAAACAAACAAACTCACTTTCCGATTTATAATATTAGGATATTTGGTGTACACATACAAATATTCCAGTAATCTCCCTTGGGAACTTGATGTTTTTTTAGGACCAAAAGTAGCCTATGTTACTCTCCATCTTTTTAACTAACTGTATGCCTAAAATCAGGTCGATTGATTGCTTAGCTACGGCGTGAAGGAAGGACAAACAAACAAACAAACACACTTTCACATTTATAATATTAGTATGGATTGTACGATAGGTAACGATGATACTTTAAATCTGTAGGCTTAAAGTTCCAACACACACTCCTAGATATATGTATCCAAGCATAGAATATAAAATTTGCCAAAAAACATTTTGCGTATTTTACTGCGCGTTTAATATCCTCCTGGACCTCCTCCGTTGCCATGACAGAGCCTATGGCCAGGGGTTCGGGAGTGGCATAGGCATTCTCCGCTTCCAAAAGTAAAAAATTCCAGAATATGCTATTCTCTGATCAATTAATAACTATTTAAAGATAAGCTCTCACCAAAACTTCTTCAATATCGATAGTATCAACTTCTCCAATATGTACTTTGGAGAGTACGAAGGCTCCAAATACCTCCCTTGGCAATGGAGGGATATCGTTCGCGAAGGTAGCTTCACCACCCGATTGAATTTTCCCTTCAAGCTTATCTACGGGCTCGTTCAAAGGGAACAGTGAGGAATCAGTCTCATAATCTTCCTTACCAGAAGATACTGGCCTTTCAATAAGCATTCCACCTGAAGCATATTTTGAGAGAACAGTACCAGCCGGACTAATGTTCAGGATGAACTGTAAGGAAATAACATAATATATAATAAAAGTCCCCAGGCTACAAAGATTGTATTAGACATTGAGAGTCGAAATAGTAACTACTATACCCAGTAGGTAACTAAGGAAATTAAAAAAAAAAAAACAGGGGAAGGATTTTAAGGCCTACCACATAATGCATTAAACGTAAAACATATGTATTTAAAACATCATTCTTTATCTGTCAGCTTCAAGCGATTGATAAAAAACGAAGTTTTTGTTTGTATTAGAGAGCTTTAAAAGTTCGTTAGCAATAAACAAAATGGCGGTCCAGTGTCTGTCAGAGCCTAACATGACTACTATTAGTCATAAAAATCCTTAATCGAAATATTGACTTTCGGTGCAAGTAAGTGTACATTTTTAACTCATTAGTTCAAAATGTCTCAATAGATGGCGTTGTTCATTTTGCACGATCCTCTGAATCGCGGTGTCAAGATTCTCCGATAAAGCATGACCCCTTAGTGTATACTAATTTTTTTTTTAGTTCTAAGTAATTAACTATGTAAACGTTGGTTTTTTTTTGTGGGATAAAAGTTAAATATTTCTCTATGAATTTCTCCGTTCTCGTAGCAATGTAGCATACACTAAAGCCAAAATCTAATATATAAAATTCTCGTGTCACGTGTCACGGTGTTCGAACTTAAACTCCTCCGAAACGGCTCGACCGATTTTGATGAAATTTTTTGTGCTTATCCGGTATCTGCGAGAACCGGCCAACATCTATTTTTCATCCCCCTAAATGTTAGGGGTAGTCCACCCCTAATTTATTTTTTAGACAAAATTTTTAATTTCTATTTTTTTATGATACAACATACAAAAATACATACAATCCCCAATTTTCACACTTCTACGATCAACCTTTATTTTTTAATAGCCATTTTAATAATTTAATCTATTATTTATATGGCAAAACAACGTTTGCCGGGTCAGCTAGTTACTTATAAATATTTCTTTAAACTTTAAAGTGTTAACCAAAATATTTACTTACCTTATAAAACAGCCCCAGAGCCAGCTTCTTTCGGAATTGTACACTAGGTTCTCCAAGTATTTCTACGGGCACCAGGTCACTGCTCAGTACTTTTATTGCTTCTTGTAAGTTCTTATCATTGAATATATTCTTTCCGATCAGATAGTTCTCTGTTTTTATGGCGTGATAGAAATTCGGGCTTATATTACCGTACACTATACTTGCATTTTCTATTTGGTTCTTTTTTCCCATTTTTAAGAGAAATGCGGAATGCACGAGTGCTAGAGAATTTTGGTTCCTCGGCATAATCTGCAATTAATTTACTATATTTACTAATATTATAAGAAGGTGTATATTTATACACTTGATCTCTGTTTGAGCTTGTCAGGTTGTAGGGAGTACTTAATCTCCGGATCCAATTTTGAAAATTCTTTTATCAATAGACAGCTACATTATTTATAAGTGCCTTAGGCTAACCTATTAATAAGTCGAAAAATTATTAAATTTTTTATGGTTGTAAAAATATTTACCACCCAACGAGTTAGCTATTATCTTAGACAGCTCTTGGGGAGATCTTCGTGCATTTGATTAAGTATTATTAAGATCCCTACTTTTGAACGACAAAGAAGTTATATCTTTATTTGCATTCCTTAACGTAATGTGTAGAGGTGTTACAGTGGCATTTAAAATGGTATGCTTTTAGCTAAGATACAACGAGGGGTCCTGATAAAGCACAACAAAAAGCAGACAGTTAATTCTTAAATTTAAAATAAGATTCGGAATACAAATTCAACCATCCTATTAATATTATATACGTGTAAGTTTGTTTATATTTTATTACTCTTCCACCCAAAACCTATTCAACGGATTTGGATGAAATTTGGCAAACAGATGTTATATAACAAGGGTTAAAATATAGGATAGCTTTTATCAAGATATTCCCACGGGCTCGAAACTTATGTCAGTTAAACCGATTGGCGCAGGTAGTGTAAAATTCCGTGTGCAGTGCCATCGGACGCGTCCCCAGGTGGCGGATAGGGGAACGGCCCCCAGATATGGGGGTTACCGGTTTACCGGCGCAGACCAAAACCAGAAGTGGGGACCGCTTCGGCGGTCACACGTGCGGCGGGTCGGCCACCACTCCAGGTGGCTGACGTGACCCGAACTCCGGGTCACCGTCGGGCAACCCGGTCTCCTCACTGAGAGGAGCTAGGGGCCCCGTTTGCTTCCGGGCAAACGAGTGGGGCTAAGAGGAAGGACACCTCGCTAAAAAACCCTTGGCTGCTGCGTCTTCTCGCACAAGAAGACGTACCCAGCCGGGCCCCTCTCTTTGGAGGGCCCATTGTGGGCCCGCCTTCTGGCGGGAATCGCCGGCGGGGGATTGGTAGGCAGGCTTGCTATTTCCCATAACCCCGCCACTAAGGCGATGTCGGTGTGCCGCTGTTCGGTTTTAGTGGGTATTCCCGGCTTCGGCTGGGCGAGTCCCACACACGCCCTTCGGGGTATGGTGCGTAATGTCATTTCAACAGCGTCAAAAAAAAAAAGTAGTGTAAAATAATTATGTTATTAATTTTTTTTGATATCAGGTTCAGGTTGTAGTTATATTACACATATATGTAATCAAAATCTAGAGTAATTTAATCATTCCGTCATACAAGTTAGGTTGAGAATCGGCACTTTTTGAACGTCCATGTTACATAAGACAGTCTCCCCAAAACGTCCGTCTTTCGTTGGGAAGAAGAAGAGGCGGAACAAACACCTAGTAGCACAGCTGTCTGTTTATTAAAAGAAACACGACTTTATACAATACCATGTACTCATATAGCTATGAACTCAAGAAAACACTAACTGTAGATTGTATAATGTATATTATATAGACTATTATTAGATAAAGAATTAGGCAAGCTAAAAGTTACGTAGCAATGTCTTTTATCCAATATATACCTTATAACTCCTGAAAATGTGTGAGCTGCTCAGCGGCGGCAATTCCACGTTGACCATCAACACTCCTTGCATGTCAAACTTTAGGAAGTTCTCCATTGTCAGTGACTTTGTTTTACCATTACGGAGACCTGAGGACCAAACGTAACGAGAATTAGTAAACGACTAACTATTTTTAGATCCTTTTTCTCAGCTTATAGAGTTCCACTGCTGGACAAAGGCTTTTGTTCCATTGGGGGGGGGGCGGGGGGGGGGGGGGGAGGGGGGGGGGGTTGCCATAATCCCCACGCTTGGCAGGCCGCTTCCCTCGTGAGAGTTCCCTTAGTCACCTCTTGCGACACCCACTGGAGGATATGGTATTAAAGATTGAGCGTAATCACCACGCTTCCTCAATGCGGGTTGGCGATTTCAGACTTGACAGTCCAGGTTTCCTCAAGATGTTTTCCTTCACCTTATAATCAGTATTGGTGTCCAAGATATACTTAGAAAGTACATATAACTTAGAAAATTTACATTGGTAGGTACTTGCCTGCCGCACACTCAAACTTGAGAGGCTTGTGTTACAACCATTGGCCTAATGGTTGAAACACGACGACTACATTTTTAGATTAGTAGATAAAATTCCTTGTGATTAAAATTATTATTGTACTTTGCAGAAAAATCTTCATTTGGTACAGTCACCAATGGAGAGAAGTAACCAGGGTCCTCAACGATCGATGGTCGTTTACAAAAAAAAAAATCAAAATAATAAATAAAACTCGTTCGGTTTCTTACTAAACTTCAACTATCGGACGACTACTTACAAGGCGTTTCTTTTAATGTTTCTTCTTACATTACAATTTCGAACCTACGACTTATAAGTCGTGGCCGATACCACTAGGCTACCGCTGCTCTAAAAACAAGAGGATATTATCGATCAAAAGATGATAGGTACTTACGAACAGTAACTGTGGCCCCGACGCATTCAAACAGCAAGAACAGATCTGACTTGTACGTTGGTAAGGCGTGCTTGTACATCAAATTGCCAGCTATGGAGCCAATCTAAAAATATATGTAACCCATGAAAAAAATATTGACAACAACGAGAGTCAGCCGGCGGCGGCCGGCGTGTCTCTTAACTGGAATTATTTGCAAATCCATTGAGAAAACCCTGCCCGATCTGTGAAGCTATTGTTAGGTGTCGATAACTGATTCTACTAATCCCTACAAAGTAGGGTTAAATTAAAAAAGCCACTAAACAATAAATATTATTTCGCAAAAAGAGGTAACTTAATACATGTGCGGTAGGCAATACATGCGCGGGCTAAGGGAGGCAGGAGGAATAATAATAATTCCGTCGAAAACGACGTTGTCACTTTTTTAAAAATTACTAAATTTTGGGGAAGTTGGCATTAATTCGCGGAAAAAAAGAGATTATTTAAAAATTCAATAGTATTGTTACTATGATGACTGGGTAAAATTTCATATTTTATTTGGTCATGTATTTACCTAACCTTTGTTATCCTTATGAGTCGGACGGGGTTTTCTTAGCATATTGTATGAAGCAATGGATTTGCAAATAATTCAAATTGAGAGTTGTTTTTACACCCCCAAATACACACAAACGTGAATGTTGTTGAACCGTCAAAGTTAAATCTATTTGCTACTGATAGTGTATAATATAAATGCCCCGCAGAAGGTTCACTCCAGAGTGAATAGGCTAGCCTTGAATGTACTTAAATTTCAATCCTACGGGAAAACTGCAAAAAAAGCCTTTGGTAAGAAAATGAGGCAAATGCAAGGATCCCGCTCTGTAATTTTGATGTACTCCCATGGGATGGTTGCGTGTGTACCTATATGTATACGTATGTACGTCTTTGTATGAAAATCAGCTTCTGATAATGAAATATGCTATCAATTTCCATATCTCGTGTTCATCATCATCATCTCAGCGTTAATCCCAGTCGCATCCAAAGCTTTTTCAGCTTTGGAGTCTGGGGTCCGTTTTACCAGTCTATCTGCTGATTTTGGCTTCGATATGTTCCGTGACGCGACTGCCCTCTGGCGTTCACAACCCGAAGGCGATATACCAATTATTGGACTTTAGAGGGTTCCAACAATCCGTAACGACTGCCATTAGATGTTCGTATGGCAACCGGGACCAACGGCTTAACGTGATTTCCGAGGTACGACCAGACCAGTGCAAATATTCATATTCATGCTTACAAATATTTACACTGCGTGGGGATCGAACCCGCATCTTCTTGCGCAGCGGCGGCGTTCCGAGACCGTAAGTAGTATTATTAGAATATTGTTCTCAATTTTTTATTTATAATTGCAAAATTGCAATATGTCTATAATTATTGTCTCGAGTGCTTCTAACTGTACATTACATATCTATAGACAAATCACACAGATTGAGCTAGCCCCAAAGTAAGTTCGAGACTTGTGTTATGTTATGGGATACAAACTCAATGATACTATATTTATAATAGATACATATATAGATAAACATCCAAGACCCAGGTCCATCAGGAAAAGATCGTTTTCCATCATGACCTGGCCGGGGATCGAACCCGGGGCCTCCACATCGCAGGCAGGCGTGTTGACCGCTGCGCCACGGAGGACGTCACGTGGTACTTTCCCGGAAAAGTAAATAGTGTATGCAAATGCCTACATAATGTCAGCAAAATCCGAAGTTACTAATTTCATCAAGATATTTCTCAGTCTAATAAGACACTTACCTTTCTAACAGGTATATGAGCAACGAGCTTGAGATGTTTCACGAACCCTGCCAAGTAGGCAAAGCCACTTTTAGTGCTAGCTTCTTTGAATAGCTTGATACAATCCTCTAAGGACACATTGGCTCCTAGGACCATATTCTGATCGTAATCACAAGTTTTAAGGCTAGCCACTTCGCTTATGTCTATCAAAACTCTGGGATATTCAAACGTCTCCACAATACCTGAAATATTACATTACTTTTATCAATTATATCATTAGTTTACTGATAAATAATAATAATTTTATTTAATTATATGTTCATATCCTGTCTCACTAATGAGCAAAAACCTCTCTCCACTCCTTTAATTTTTCATGGCTTTGCTTTTTCCCCGTTAGGCAACCATTCTGATGGTAAATTTCTTCTTCTTCAGACTATAGAGTCCACTGCTGGACAAGTGCCTCCCCCAAAGCTTTCATTGCATTTCATGGTACTATTCTAAGCCCGGTACCACACGGGAGATCCGGTACCACACGGGGGTGTTAACGTTTCACGGTTAAATTATACATAACTAAAATAATATGGCCACATAAATGTAAGGGAATATGGGTTTATAGAAAACTAACTTTAATTTCTACACAGTAATGTTCAATTTCGCTACAAAATTTTACTTTAAACATTTTTATTATTATTTTTTTCAATATTTCTCTCTGAAATCAACTTAATTGATTATAAAATTAAATTGATATTTGTTTAACTTAATATAACGTCAAATTAAAATAAAAACGAAATTTCACGCGCAAAAGAAGTTATGTGTTTTTTAAATTAACTTTGTTGATGATAAGAATTCAGTTACCTACTTCGTACATAACAAATATCTACCAAGCTACCCAACATAACATATACGGACTTAAGGTAACAAATTGTGCACAAATATATTTTCTTTTTCTTAATTGTTTCTTGAAGTTACGTTCTTTTGTTTATTTTTGTATTTTGTTGATAATTCCAAAAGGAAACTTAGGGCATAGCAACATAATTAGGATAACAGAATAAGACATACGTATTTCTATGTGTGTATTTAATACGTGTAAAGGAAATGAGATAACACAATCTCTAATTGAAATTCTAATTTATTCTAATTTATTTTCTTATTGTTTTAAATAAATAAATTAAGCCAGAACTCACCCTTTCCAGTGTTTCCATCGACAAGCATATACGAATCCACGCCGTGCTTGTTGAAGATATCAAAAATAGCGTCCTCATCATAAACCTTAAAGAACTTGTACTTTCCAAAGTTAAAAGCAAGTGTATTTTGGGTTTTAGCATCAGCTACGACGGTCCAATCACTACAGTCACTCTCTATAGAACATTGTTTCCCGCAGGTGCCAAGGTTTTTAGAACACGTGTTGACCTCCTCAATATCCCTGACTTTCTGGCATATTTCAGGCGAGGCGTCAATGGCAAACGACTTTATTGTGTCTAAAATGGGTCTAAATCCTGTACACCTGCATGTATTGCTCCCGAAAGATTGTTCTAGTTCGCCCATTGTGAGGTTCTTGTCAATTAAACTGAAAACATATCAACACTCTTAAATTTCTGTTTGCTATATCTTGACCTGCAATACTATTATGTAATTTCATCTCACCGTGAAATCAAGCGAAGTGAAGAGAGTGTGTGTGCTGGCGTTCTAACTAATTATAAGTGACTGATGCTATTGATAACTCACTCTAGGCTCAATTCACCAAACTTTTCACACTGAGAATTTTGCAGGATCTATAGGAACTTGGAAAAGCCACATACCTGGTCAGATGCATAATCCACCCTGGGGTACAGTACCCACACTGGGAGCCGTTGAATGCCACAAGTCTCTTTTGTACTTCTGAGTAGCCGTTCAAGCGGTTGCCGACTCCTTCAATGGTTGTTACCTCCCAACCGTTGCAGGAGAACACTAGCACAAGACACTGCGGACAAAATATTCAGCTAATACAAGTCGGATTTATGTAACTACTCTTTTCTTTTCAAGATGGCTATTCATTTATATTGTATACCAGAAAAAATGATCTAATAACGAGTCCGCCAAATAACTTTTTTTTTTTTTGAAAATGCTATGAAAAAAAAACTACTGAATATTTTTTCAAATTTCTTTTTTTATTTGAAAGTACAATCTTTCCGGTTAATGATGGAAGATAATTTCATTCATATGGCTACCTCGGCTGGCCATGCAGTAGCCTACACGATCGGTCCAATTTTCAAGCACTTTAACGATTGTGTGCAGCTGTATTTCACCAATGGCTTCACGAATATTGTCCTTTAAAGCGTCAATTGTCTCTGGCTTATCGGCGTAACACTTATCTTTGACGGCACCCCACAAATAATAGTCCAACGGTGTCAAATCGCAGCTCCGAGGTGGCCAAACGACATCAGTTCTGCGGCTGATGATGCGATTTTCAAAAACAGGGCGCAAAACATCGAGTGTAGGGTCGGCTGTGTGGCACGTAGCGCCGTCCTGTTGAAACCAAATGTCGCCAATATCCTCATTTTCAATTTCTTTAAACAAAAATTCATTCAACATGGCCCGATAATGATCGCCGTTGACTGTAACGGCCGCTCCTTGCTCATTTTCGAAGAAAAATGGCCCAATTATGCCTCTGGACCAAAATCCGCACCAAACAGTGACTCGTTTTGGGTGTATCGGTTTTTCAGTGAATGCGTGCGGGTTTTCTGTGCCCCAAATGCGACAATTTTGCTTGTTAACATACCCTACAAGATCGAAATGAGCTTCATCTGAAAAGATGATTTTTTTGGCAAAATCGGCATCTTCTGCAAGTCGATTTTCAAAGTAATGTCGCAATATTTCCCAGCGTTGTTCAAGCGTATACACAACCATATTCGTTCAGCGGAAGGATAAAACTAATTAACTGTCAAATCAGACATAAGCTAAGTGTTGCCATTCACGAAATAAGCACTAGTTGAAAAAAAAAACCTTAGATGGCGGACCCGTTACTATACAAAATTCAATGGGCGATCTTTTCGTTTTCTTCCGTTACTTCCGGTCAACCTTGGAATGGATAGTGGTTGCCTTGAATATGAAAGCATTTCTGGTCTCTCATACTGGGACAAGCTACACATAAATAGTATCAAACGCATTGGTGGAAAGATTCGCCAGCCATACATGCTTTTATAAAGAGGCTCTCGTTTGACAAGAAGCGGAAAAAGTGGAGACTGCGAATTGGTAAACTTAAGGTAAGAGCCCCAGGCTAGGTGGGGCGACGATCTTCGCAGGATAGCTGGTAGTAACTGGATGAGAGTTGCCGAAAATCGAGTAGAATGGCGTGAAATAGGAGAGACCTATGTCCAGGAGTGGACTGCTATAGACGGATGATGATAGAAAAAGTCGCATGGCTTTGTGTTTTGTACTCATGAGAAAGTCACTTACGGAGTTAACAGAGAAGGTCTCGACCAAACCGCTGGGTAACCGTCTCGCTCGCACCATTACGATGCAGGAACCGCAGCCACCCTCGTGACACATGGCCTTGGTGCCCGGCAGAGCAAGCACATAGCGCAGGTACGCGTTCAGCGTTGTTTCCCGAGGGGTGCATTCGTCCACTGTTAAATAATAAATTGCATTTAATGGATGGATGAATAATTTAGGAATAATTAATGGATAATTTCAGACATGAAAAAATTGCTCATTTTTCCAACGGCTTTCAGCTATTGAAATCTTGATATGTCCATTTCTAGCATATTGCCACATCTGCTAAATACTTTGAAATTTTCATAAGTCGTCGTTAAGAACTTTGATTAGAAGTAACAGAAATGGAATATGGTGCCTTGTTTTGGAGATACACTAAAGAATCTATTAAAACACTTTAGTGGCGTGTTCAGAACAGGCATGTTTTGGACACGCTCATTCTATCTGGCAAGGTTGAGCAGGCCAGTTTATTTTAAATATTTTTTTTTTTGCCAAATTAGCGTGCTACATTAAAAACTTATTAAAAAGGCCTTCGTTCATTGGCAATTAAGCTTCATGTTTGCTTCGTATTTTAAAATAAAGTGATATCAAATAGCAGAAGCATTTTTTTTTGTAAGTTGAGGTTGAAATAATTTATTTGCTTTTGAATATTAATCCCAAATAAGATTCGATCTCTCATGAACAACTTATTATAAATGAGTACAGAATAATTCAGTCATTTCAATTCATTTCAAAAGTTTGTTTCTGGCATAATTTCATCGGACGACCTGTCTTATGCGGATATCCGCCCTTGCGTTGTTGACATCACTACGATCCGGACGAATCGTCTCGCCTCGTCTTTCATACCGCATACATCGAGGGACTGGAGCAATTTGCACGCGGCGGTCTTTCCGTCTGATTACTATTGAAGTGTTTTCAAGGCTAGAGTGAATAGGCTCTTAATAAACTAGTGCGCCTTACCATCAACGAATGCATCATTGCTTACCATCAGGCGGGAGTACTGTAATTAAGATTACTCTAAAGCGTTCAGAACAAGACAAAAGTCTACCAGTGTGTGTTGCCAGTGATGACATATGGAACTGAGATGTGGCCGCTAACATTGGGCCTTATAAGCGCTATGTTTAGAGTTTCACTGCCTGATCAGAAATGAGGAGAACCACAGAAGAATTAGAGTAACCGTCATAGCCCGAAGAACTGCAACACTTAAGTGGCAGTGGGCCGGGCACATTAACCGTAGGACCGATGCCAGATAGCGCCGACGGGTTCTCGAGTGGCGACCACGCATCGGAGGTCGCAGCGCGGGTAGGCCCCCGAAAAGGTGGACCAACGACCTGGTGAAGGTCGCGGAAACCGCCGGATGCGGGAAGCGCAGGACCTATCGTCGTGGAGATCCTTGGTGGAGCCCTATGCCCAGCAGTGGAGGTCTTTCGGCTGATATGATGATGATGTGCAGCACACTTTAAAGTAGTCTAGAAAATTGCTCACATGTCCCTGTATTTACTACAAGAGGAACTAGCTATTCATTAAGTCGTTACTACCGCAAGACGTAGTTTATGGCATACCTATTATTATGGTGCTTCTTGCTACATAATGGTAGGCAGATTACAGTAATAATAATGTAGTTTTGTCATCAACATAGGCAATGGGGTTGGGGTCAATAATGCGTGCGTAGTTGCAATACTATTAGAAGTTCTGAAGCATATCTCGCTTATTTTAAGAACCATCTTAAACAGATAAACTTTATACAACATAATTTTTTATTTATGCGATACCCGAAGCACGTGTCCAGTATTTTAAAGTTAGGGATATATGTACAAAATTTCAAAAATATATCTTGAAAAACCACAACGTTATGAGCTTGTTATCCTACCTTACCTGGCTGTCCCAACAAAAATATGACGGATGAACGGTACGTTGACCTCTGGCGTCAGCTGTTGCGTGTAACCACACAGCAATAATTTCTAAATGTAGTTGGGATTAAATATAACATGGTGTAAAAATGATTGGAATAGATTTAGTCGCTTATTCTGAACAAACTGTATTCAGGTTTGGCATTTATAAACAAAAAATGACGTTGTATGTCTTTTATTTGGAAATTGTTTATATAGTTTTAGTTTTAAATATTTAGCCGAGGTAAAATGTACAGAGGCAAATAAATTTAAAATGACTCTCAAACTGAAACATGCTTGTATCTTAGGTAGTCGACGGTCGGCCTTTTTAGATGTCGTACCTTTACGTATACATAATTACATATCACCGCCTTTTTTATTTTTAATTTACAATGTTACAAATAACAGTTCTGCTTATGTCTACAAGGTAATGATTGTGGTATATTAAATAATAGATTAATATTTAAAATTTAAACACTAAATTATTTCATTTTACTATTTTAATAAGTCTCTCAGTTCCGTCATAATTCAAAAACATCAACCAATTATTTAATTTATCTTTGAGATTGTACTTAAGGCCGTACCCAGCTTCTGGCCTAGGCAAGTAAATTTTTTTCTCTTTGTGAGCTATAGTCTCACGTGGTTTTCTGGCAATACATTGTACATTTTGTCAGTGTCTATTGTTTGGTTTATTTAAACATTAGAGATAAGTCCTGCTTTATACTTTGATTAGTAATTCGGACACTTCACACATGTTCTCCGAGATTTCCAGGGAGGACAGTAGCCACGCCCACGATTGTACTTATGTATTTAATTTCTAAAGTGAGATACTTTTGTTAATTTTATTGTGAAGCCTATTGTTGTTGTGTGTTTTGTAAATTATTTTTAGGCCTCCGTACGCAAAAGGTAAAAACGGAATTCCATTACTTCAGACACTACGTCGTCTATTAAGACTCCACATCACATGAGCAGTGTTAGCTAGACAGCAGAAATTTTTACAGATGATCTATTTCTATAGCCGGTATAACAACAACTACTAAAAACAGATTAAAATTAAAAGGGCTCCCAAGGGCTCATATACGTAATTTTTATAGATAATGATACGGAAATGTTCGCACGCGAGCCCAACACGCATTTAGCAAAAAAAAAAAAAAAAACATGTGACCTCGGTAAAGTCGGCCACATCTAGATTGTTTTGTAATAATATGACCTTTAAAACTACTTATATTCATTTTACAGATTGAACAAATACATTTCTGACGACACAGTTGGTGTAGTAAGTAGCTGAGCGATCGACTTCTGCGCTGCATGTCGCAGATTCGATTCCCGCCACGGAACAAATATTTGTGTAACCTACAAGTAGTTGTTCCGGGTCTGGCTGTTTGTTTATGTAAATGTAAATGTATGTAGATGCACAAGCGATACAGAAGAAGTTTCTAGAGTGGGGCAACGTTTTTTTTAATAAATATAATAATATTTCTATGCATGAATATGAATATATGCACTGGCCTGGTCGTCAAGCATCTTAAGCTGTTGGTCCCGGTTGCCCTACGAACATCTGATGGCAGTCGTTACGGCTTGTTGGAGCCCTCAAAAGTCCAATAATTGGTCTAACTGCAATGCTTCGATATCGCCTTGGGGATGTGGAGGTCAGACGGCAGTCAATTCACGGAAATATCGAAGGTTAGTCAAAATCAGCAATTAGACTGGTAAAGCGGGCTCCCAGACTCCAAAGCTGAAAAGCTTCGACTAACGTTGAGATGTATATTAAATAAATTTCATACATAGTAACTCTTATAATAGAGAAACACTAACTCCGAATTATATGCGACATTGCAATGCAAAAAAACAGCGGACCCTGGACTCCAAAAGCAGAAAAAGCTTCGGAGGCAACTGGGATTAACGCTGAGATGATGATGATTGCAGTGCATCTGAAATAATTGCTCGTGCCAGAATAGACAGTTCCTCAGCTGTCGTGAACAAAAATAATTAGTCTTTTCTCGCCAGATTGCGGGGCAGTAGCTACAGCCTCTTCAGGGTTATTGCTGATAGGCACAATCAAAGTTCCATTAGGAGGCCATTCCATTATGGTAGAATATCTGTGCTAACATACTTTATAGGTTAAATTGTATAATAACATCGAACAAAAATATTATAATAATAATATATATTGTAACCCGAAATAAACGTTTTTATTTATTATTAATAAAGCACAGATATCTATTTTATATTTAGGTATATTTAAAAATTACAACTTGAAATCTAATCTAATCAGTTATAAGTGTAAAGTTGTTATTGTCACTTAAATATGAAAATAAATAATAATATAATTTAAGTATTATTGTTTTTAAAAATATTTTGCGGAAATAATAAAATAATACTTAAATATAATATATCCTACCTGTACATTTTTTCCCGTTCACCGTAAATTCTATTTTAGACATGACTATAGCGTTCGGTTTAAACACGCGAATAAGACTGGCCTCATTTTGAAGAGACAGTCCTTTACGTATATAATATCATGCAGTCACGTTTAAGTATTTACTACATTTTATATATATTTCTATGTTCTTTTATATTATTTGCGTGCACAACTGTTCATTTAAATAGGTACATATTTTGATGGAATCATGTGGAAAACAAAAGGAATTGTAGAGTCATGTTACGTCATGAAGTATAAATTCTAAGTATTCAAATATTGTACTGCGTTAGTTTAGGAACCGTGTCGCTGTTATTAGCGCCCACCCCATGGGCGAAAGACCATTGAGATCATAATAACAAATTTTGTTATACTTCTAGGTCCAGACTAGACATAAAAATTAATAATAATATAACTACATAGAACTATACAATTATTAAATAATACTAGCAGCAGTATTTGACTGTGTGTGTGAGTGTTTGAGGCAATGTGATTCGAGCGAGGGTGTGAAAGTGCGTCCGTGGGAAGGGTGACATTATTTAACCCGACAAAAACAACAATTATGTAGGGGAGAGCCACTAAGGACTTGAGTCTATAATTAGCAAACTAATTGATACAACAAAGTAATTATTGCCAATTAACAAAAGAATATAAGGTCGCGATATTGTCAAACTGGTCTGATAATATAGTGCCCAGGGTTGACAAAATCGTGCCCGCATTAATTGTACACAAATCGATGAATAATAGAAGTAAAAAACAAAAAAAAAATGAATACCATTCTAAATAATTTTTTTGCGCGAAGATAGCGAGACCCAAATATTTTTCTAGATATTAAATCAGTAAATTAAGTATCACGTAATAAGTATTAACAAAAACAAAAATTTACATATTTTTTATAACGTCTTAGTATCTTTAAATTATACAGTATGTTACGAAAACCCTGTCCGACCCGTGAAGGTGTTGTTAGGTATCGATAACTGATTCTACTAATGCATACAAAACCGGGCTTTACTTAAAAAAAAAATCCCCCTAAAAAAAATAAATATTATTTCGCAAAAGGAGGTAACTTATTAAATGTGCGTTGACCACCCTTCGTGTCCTGCCGACCGCGGGGGGCGGGCGGCAGGACACACGGCACGTGGTCGCATCGCTATTCGCTCATAATAATACCGGTGTTGTCACTTTTTAAAAATTACCAAATTTCGGGGAAATTAGAATTAATTCGTTGGAAAAAAAGATTATTTCAAAATTCATTTGTATTGGTACTATGATGAATACGTAAAATTTTATATTATATTTGGTCATGTGTTTACCTAACCTCTATTATCCTTATGGGTCGGACAGGGTTTTCGTAACATACTGTATATGGACTAGTCTGTCTCAAAAATACCTAATATCAATTAAATATCAGACAACAAGTTACATGAATCACAGCAAAAATCACACAAAATATCTTTGGCAGAATCTTTTCCGCTACATTCCTTGTGTGGCCAATTCGAGCATCTACAACAACGGAACCACAGTTGTCCATTACGACCAAACTCTTGACATACGGCGCAAATACGCCGATTCTCTATGTCATCATCTTCATTATCATCGCACAGTTGAGTTAGGGGCTTCCATCCTATCTTCACTGCGGCTGTCCATGCGTTTCTTAGACTTCACGTTGCCTTTCTTTTTTCCTTGCTTTTCATATTATTATTTTTAACCTCACTACATTCGCAACTGTTGAAAACTTTTCTCTTGTCAGACTTTCCTTTAATTTGTTTCCTTTCTTCACTGCAACGTTATTTTCTTTTGCTATCTTCATTTGTCGTTTTCGTTTTTTTTTCCTCTAACTGCTCCTTTAATGGTGTTAATGTGAGAACAATAGAGTGCAGTTTTTTAACAAGTCTCTGTATTTTTATTTTATTTTGAGGTATAGGGCTCAAGTATTCTAAAATACGTCGTCAAGTGCTCGTCTCAGAGATATCTCTTCTAATATCTTTACCCAAAGCAGCGGAAGGCGTGTTTTTATTCCTATTGCAGTTAAATGGTAAGGTTCATAATTGTCTCCCAACTTTAGTCGATCCCTAATTGTTGATTCAGGAATACTGAAATTCCTAGCAGCTGTCTTTATTTTACTTCCGCTTCGTATAGCCTCAAGTGCAGCTTTCAAATTTTGGGGCTCCCATGACTTTTTCTTTTTCTTGGGCACAGATTGGTCAATCTAAAACGGAAATAAATAAAGCTACATTATTTTAATTTGTCTGCAGGTATTGATGAAAATATATATAATAAAAGAAATAAATATAATAATATTTATTTCTTTTATTATATATATTTTCATCAAAAAGTTACATTATTTATTTATCTATCTTAAAAACAAAGTTATTTATTTATCTAAAAATTACTCAAATTGAATCCAAATCGGTTTTTTTCGGTTAGAATATAAAATGCCACAAACAGACGTACATAGATACACGTCATACTTAACTCTTTTGTCGAGGTAAAAACAAGTTAATGTAAATAAAACATTCTTTACATAGTTTACAATTTCGCGCCCTCGACTGATAATACCGCGCCCACAGCGCGGAATTATCAAACTTGATCATTTTATTTTTTAACCTGAAGATTATATGGAAAATATTATAGTACGCAGAAACGTATTCTGACATGAATTCTACAGAATACAAGCATTAAAAATGTATAGTATCAAAGTATTCCAATATTAATACAGTATTACTTACCTCTTCCTGAAAGTACACGAAAAATTATAAGGAGTAACGAAAAAAACAACTACGGCCCGTGCTATCTCCGTCGTTGTGCGAACTGTTATGGCGGTGCGCGGGAAAGGGTGCAGGCATGTCCGGCTTCGATGTATATGCACTGATTCGCAGAACTAGTGGATAGTTTTTGAACTACTCATACGCGCGGAATTATCAACCGGGCGGTATTATCCAACTCTCCCCTACAGTTTCTTCAAAAGACAGGAAAAATACTGGAAATCGAAAAATTACTCCAAAACCTTTTTAGATTTTTAAAGAAGAAAGGGGGTTTTAATTATTTTTTTACTATATTCTCGCCTTTACCAGACTAACGCTCTCTTTCTGAGATATTCTCTTAACTCTAAGTTTTAGAGTATTATGAGACTCACATTCAATATTATATGCTTACATAATAATGTGCTTATCATAAATTGCTTGCTAATGCTTTTCTCGGTGGTAGGCCATAACATCGGCCACCGGCAGAAGTTACCACCCACCAGACAAAGTCTTGCCGCCAAGCGATTTGTCGTGTTCCGGCATGATGTCTGGTGAAGCCGTACGGAGGACGGGTTTGAGCAGTTGTGTTGCGGTGTGTGCCGGGTACGATGCGCCAAATGATGTTGTGTTGGGAGTTTGGTCGTGGAGGGTCTTCAGATCAATCTCCCTTTGGCGCAGCTTCGTTGGTCGTGTTGTTGGGTTTAACATTTCATCACCTTGCTCAACTGCCGTCTTCCTTCCTATTCGCTCAGTTTTTTCTGAGTGAATAGGCTCTTAATAAACTAGCGCGCTTTACCATCAACGATCGCATCACTGCTTACCATCAGGCAGGATCGCTGTCAAGCCCTAGTTTATAATTATTAAAAAAAAATATCTTACAGTAGGAAACTTGCAAGGAACACAAGTCTTGCTTTGGTAAGCGACTATGTTTGTGTGTGTTCGTATGATTTTTAATAGGTCTCTTTATTCTCTTACCAGAGTATTCCTTCGCGGTAATGCAATACAAGTTATCACTCACTGAATGTGCCAGTGTAAAATCTATAAGTAGTTTTTAATGGATGAAAATCTGCTGAGGATCTTAAGTTTTTTAACACAAATATTAATTTTCTTACTCGTGACTCCAATAACTCTGATTTAATCTGCCCATTCCAGATCATAATGCAATATAAATCATCATCATCATCATCAACATTTTTACAGTTCCACTGCTGGGCACAGGTCTCCTCTCATACAGAGAAGGATTGAGGGTAATCACCATACTCAATGCAGGTTGACGATTTCAGACTTCCTCAAGATGTTTTCCTTCACCTTCAGTCATTGCTATCCAAGATATACTTAGAAAGTACATATATCTTTAGAAAAGTTAGATTGGTACTTGCCTGACCTGGAATCGAACCCGCGCACTCATACTTGACAGGCTGGTGTTTTAACCACTAGTCCACCACGACGCTATATAAATAATGAACCTTAATATTGAATTATAATTATAAATGTTGTTTGGTATCTGTTTGCGCTATACCAGCTTTCTAGACTGATTGTTGTTAAGTTTTGTTTTAGTTGACTGTTATGGTTTGATATTGGTTCGGTTTAAATGATACGAATTTAGTTTTGTTATGGTTGAGACAAAATAAAATGATTATAAACAAAAAATTATATATTTTATTATTTTTATAAAAATAACATGCGGAAATAATATTTAAATATAATACAGGTAATATTAATTAAATTAATATTAATTTAATGTATGTAGGTTTAATCTAAAATATAGTTTGAATAGTTTTGGTATGATTTGAGTTACGCGATCGAGGGCCGAATACGCACTGACTAATAATGAATTGTACTAGTTTTATAAGGATGCACGAAAGAAACTGTTGAGACATTCGGTTATATTGCTCCGAACAATAGAGGCATGTGGAATATGCTGTAAAGTCGACTAATCTTCCATAGAAAATTAACCAATCAGATAGGCAGGCAATTACCCGGCGGAAATCTCTAATTGCCAGATGAAGGATTTGCGTGACGTCTCGTGCCCTCGCGCTCCTTGCGCGTGGGCGCAGAGTTTGCCTCTACCCCACGCGCTTTGCTTCCACCTTAGCGAGCAACAGAAGGATATGACGGCCTCTTATACACACCCGCTCCGTACCTTGGCTTAAAACAGGGTCAGCCGCGAAAGATCGCTTCCAGTGATTGTCACTATGAGGTCACGGTGGCGCTTCGCTCAAACTGGGCTGACCTCCACCGCATCTTCCAGGTGACACAGTAATGACACCTTAGCGTTTTCTTCTGCCTTATCCTAAACATAACCTCTCGAAACAAGTGTCCGGAGAGGACCTGTGTTGGGCGGAAGGTGTGGGCGCAGCAACACCATGGCACCTCTCTAGCCGCTTCTGGAAGAAGGGACTTATCGCAGGTATTGTGGCGTGACAATGAGATAACTCTCTTATCCTAATTTGAAATAATCTTGTGAGTAAACGAAGGACAGAGACAGTTACACGTGCGGTGTAGAAAAACACCTTTTGTTTTAAAGCTTATGATTCATACTATTTTCAACAGCTCCACTTAAATCAATAGCATATTTTGTGTTTTTAACAGACCGAAAGCCATATTAATAACTGGCAATAATTTCGTTAGTGGAAATAAGTGAGAAGTTTATTAACTAAAATTGATTCAAGACTCTTGGAAAGAACACTAAACACAATAGTGATAATTTGTTTTAGCCGCTCTAATTAGGGTAGAAGACATACCGTTCTAACCTACTGTAGTAAGTGCAAACCCAGGGCCCAAATCAACGAAAGGAAATGAGTCCCCCAGTTCTCCAGTACCAATATCAGACTGGGAGCTATAAGAAAACGGTGTATATTTGAATGCCAGAGTTTCCTATATATACGAAGAAGTCGTTGACTTGAGTGATAGAACTTCATTGGACGAAGTCTATAGTGACTTTTTAAGATAAATATGTACATAGATTTAACAGGGTTCGGTATTTTAGCTTATAGATTTTTACGGTTTTTCAAGAATTCAGATCTTTCATGTTGGCGTTTTAGTATTTTTAATAAATTATTGTAATAATGTAGTTTTAGTAGTACCTACCTATTAAGTTTATTGGAGCATGATCGGAAGATGAACAGCTATTTTTTTTTTTTTGGTTTAATGTCCACAATAACTGCATGACCAGAAATGTTTACGAGTGGGGAAGAGATGACTGGAACGGATGGAAAGGATGAGGGGAACTGTCCATGCGAAGCAAATACGAATTCATATACGTAATTCATTGTTATTCGTCAAAATATTTTTTAGTATTCTTCAAACTACTAAGATGGAGGTCTGGTTTAAAATGCCGTATTGTGTAATTATAACATGAAGGCAAAAAGTCAGACCTCAAGTATAGAGCAAAGAGGTAGGTATATCTTTCCATCTGTAAGTAGAACAATTTTATTACAATATTATTTGTGAAAAACAGAAAAATATACTGATAACTGTGACATTCCAAACATTCATGATATTAATGCATCAAGGTACAAAAAAAAAAAATACATTTCCCTGTTTGTATTTGCTTTGCTAAAATGATAAGAAAGTCCGTTTAGAGTAGGTATAGTGCATCCAAATGCGTCCTCTACACTTTACACAATGACATTTCGTCCTTTTGCCTTGACTGGCTTTTAGCTTTTAGCCTTGACGCAGGGCGCAATGTTTATCAACAATGAGATGGACCATGAAATTATATAAAATCATCGATAGAATTCTTCACTTACATAGTTTTTGAATTCCTTAAACTTAGTCTTCTTTTTTTATGGGACAAAACCCGCCACACATTTTCCCACCCACTGCAACTCCTGAAAGCCAGAATCAACAGTGAAGACCGCCAGAAAAACGCCGAGCAATGAAGCTCGATGAGTTCCGGAGAAACGATTCAACTGTCTAGGGGTCCTGCAACGAAATTAATCAGAAAAGAATAGCGGAGGAGAAAGAAAAATATATTTTTTCCACTTCCCTCCATAACAAGCAGGAGACAGAACAGAACTAGGCCAATCGGCACAAAGGGACATTATTGCAACTGGGAGAAGCCCAGATTGTCAAGCACCAAGGAATAAAATTTGATTAAGTAAATGTGTTAAATGTAGAAATGATGGTAAAAGGGTGTACTCAATCCCCACACTATCCAATAACAGAAATCAATATTTCATAAACGATAGTACCGGATGGCTCGATAGATGGCGTTGGGATCGAGTTACATCACGCTATGGTTTCGTTACCGGCAAGTAATATAATGCTAATCTTAACAAAAGAAAATCTTCTGTCTCGCTCCGAGGTACTTTGTTTCATTCGAGTAACCATATTGACCATGGTCCTTACGAGCCGAAGGTGTTTTTGGAAGAGCACAAGTATTAGTTATCACTACTCGATACGAGGTGGCGCTAGTTGTCGGTTGGTCTGGGACTTAGAATAGTTTTGATAAAAACGACCAGACGCGGAATCTATGCCCGATTTTGCGCCGATTTTACAAGTGTCGGGCACTTAGAAAAATTATACTTCCTTGGACTTAGAAAAATTACGCTGAACCGAACTTATAAATTTTCTGTTTTGTTGAGACTTAGTGAATTTATCTTTCACTGGACTTAGAAGAATTCTTATTGATTGACACTTACAAAAATAGCGTTGAAAGACAACGTGGAAAAAGAATTGAGAAGGTTGAAGGTGTCAAAGGACAGATTGAGAAGGGCTATATAAACTTTAAAAAGTCTCCGAAAGACCGGATAAATTATAATTATGTGGATACACGTCTAGAGATGTTAGAGACTCAATTCAAGAATTTTACGGTAAAATACGAAGTAGTAGTAGGCGAATGTGAAGATGAAGAATTATATACATTCTTTCAGGAAGACATTTATGAAAAGGTGTATGAAACATATTTAATGTACAAAGTTGAATTAAAAAATGCTCTGTCTCAATTAAAGGTTCACAGTTCCAATAAAGATGTTTGCGATGTTTCATCTGATAGTGTGGTAAGATTGCCAAAAATAGTTTTACCTACTTTTAGCGGAAAATACACAGAGTGGTCATCCTTTCGAGACTTGTTCCTATCATTAGTCCATAATAATAAAAAACTTGACGACGTCCAACGTCTCCACTATTCAATAACCCAGCTGTCAGGTGAAGCAGAACGACTTATAAGACATGTCAACTATAAGAAATGTTGGGAAATGTTAGAACATAGGTTTAATAATAAGAAATTTATGTCCACATGTATTTTAAACCGACTCTTTGGCCAACGTAATATTGGAAGCGAATCATCGAAGGCACTTAAAGATTTGCTTGACGTTACAAGTGATTGTTTGCACGAACTTACCAATATCGGGATTGATGTTAGGGCGTGGGATGTGATTATTGTTTATATTGCAAGTTTGAAGTTGGACGTAGAATCTAGGAAGCAATGGGAACTGCATGCCAGCAAATCCTCCGACGATCTACCCTCTTTTAAACAGTTTTGCGAGTTTTTAGAGACGCGTTTTCGTGCCCTAGAATGTTTTGAGCCTAAACGTACATCAAAAGGGGATAATAAATCGACATCTCACGCTAAAGTAATGCATGTTACTACTAATGTTTCATGTACACATTGTTTTGAAGGCCACAAGCTCAGCAACTGTAAGAAGTTTAGTCAACTAGATATTGACGGACGTCGTGCCATTTCAAAATCTTTGGGAGTCCGTTTTAATTGTTTGGGACGTCATCATACTTCAAAATTTTGTCGTGTTCTTTCAAAATGCCGTATATGTCAGCGGAGCATCATACGTTATTACATCCTAAGAACCCTGTTGGAGCCAGTGGGGCTGCTACATCAGTGGACCCTGTCACTCCTCCTGAACGTACTTCAGAGCCAGTACAAGATGTTATTGCAAATATAGCAACTCATTTTGTGAATGGACAAGCTCAGGGTTAAGTCTTGTTAACCACGGCTTTAGTAAAGGCCGAATCGCAAAATGGGTCCTCTCAAATTTTGAGAGCGTTGTTGGATCAAGGATCACAAACATCCTTCATAACTGAGGCAGCAGCGCAATTACTTAGTTTAAAGAGAGTAGTTTCAAAGACTTCTATTGCAGGTATAGGTGGTAATAGCAACATCGTTTCTAAACATGTGGTGAATATTAATATACAATCTTTGCATGATCCCTCTTTTACCATGAAGGTTACTGCGCATGTACTAAGCTCACTGACCTCAGTTATGCAAGATACAGATTTTGAACTTGAGGATTGGCCAGAAATCCACAGTATACATCTGGCAGATCCAAAGTTCAACTGTCCTAATAAGATCGATATTTTATTAGGAGCTGAAACATATTGTCGTATTTTAAAGGAAGGTCTGATCAAGAGCCCAGCAGGCTCTCCGGTCGCACAAGATACGCATTTAGGTTGGATTGTGTCAGGCCATATTAGTAAGCCAAATAAGTTGCTAAGCTCCCATAATACTGTGATCGCGATGCACACTCAAATTGAAGAGAACGAGATGTTAAAACGTTTATGGGAACTAGACTGTGAACCTACTCTAACGAAAAGACTTCTTACGCCTGAAGAACAGGCCTGCGAAGAGTTTTACGCAGAATCGACGTAAAGAGAAGAAAGTGGGCGTTATGTCGTAAAATTACCTTTTCGTTCAGAAGATCCACGTTGTAAATACGGTCATTCTAAAAATATAGCGGTAAAAAGATTGCTAGGTTTAGAAAGGAAGTTGGGACGGGATCATGAATTAAAACAACAGTATACTGATGTGATAAAGGAGTATTTATTGATGGGCCATATGGAGAAAATTATCGACGAGGCTGAAAGAAATAAAAGTGATACAGTTTGTTTGCCCCACCACGCAGTGGTTAGACAAGATAAACTGACCACTAATGTAAGAGTGGTCTATGACGCGTCATGTAAGGGGACAAACGGAGTTTCCTTAAATGACACCTTAATGGTAGGATCCACTCTTTAGGTTGATTTGAGACATATTGTCATGAGATGGCGACAACATCCAATTTGTCTGGTAGCCGATGCACATGAAAAGACTTTTCATGGAGGACAGCAACTGGTACTCAATTTTATACGCACCAAGTACTGGATTAGCCGCGCAAAAAATATGGTAAGAGATCATATACGTCGTTGTGGTCTCTGTATTCGATATGCAGCGGCCACAAAACATCAGCTTATGGGAGAGCTTCCAAACCATTTCTTAACTCTGGTGTCGATTATACGGGCCCCATTTACATAAGACTCTCTAAGGGTCGTGGACAACGGTCGTATAAACGATACATCTGTTTATTTGTGTGCATGGCCACGCGCGCAGTACACATCCAGGCAGTTTCAGATTTAACCACTGAGGGTTTCCTATCAGCTTTTAAACGGTTCGTTTCCAGGCGCGGCCAGTGTCGTCATATATGGAGCGATAATGGCACAAATTTTGTAGGCGCTGCCAAGGAGTTAAAGATCCTTTTCAACCAAGAGAGTTCAAGGTTTAAAGACATTGCAGCTGCTCTTGCAAACTCTCAGACCGAATGGCACTTTATCCCTCCCCACTCTCTAAATTTTGGTGGACTGTGGGAAGCAGGGGTGAAAAGTGTAAAGCACCATCTGAAGCGCGTCATAGGTGACTCTACTTTGACGTTCGAGGAGCTGTCCACAGTCCTTTCTCAAATTGAGGCGTGCCTAAATTCAAGGCCCTTGTCTCAGGGTAGTAGTGATCCAGAGGACCCTGTTCCACTAACTCCTCGACATTTCTTGGTGGGTCATCCATTGGTAGTAGCCCCTGACTACAACTATGAAAATGCCACAGTTAGTACATTACGCAGATGGCAATTAGTACAACGTATGGTGCAGCACTTCTGGCATAGATGGAAACAGGAATATTTGACAAACTTCTTCCAAAGGCATAAATGGAATATTCGTAACCCTGACTGTAAGATAGGTGATATAGTTTTAATAAAAGAGGATAACTTACCTCCAGCCAAGTGGTTATATGATAGAATCATGCAGCTGCATCCGGGTAAAGATAACTTGACACGCGTTGTCACTATTCGTTGCAAAGGCGACTACGATTAAACGTACAATTTCAAAATTGTGCTTTCTTCCTGCTACGGAATAAGTCAATTTATGTTAAAAATAGAAATTTTGAAATAGTAAACTTATATTTTGTGCTAAGGTTGTGTTGTAATTTTAATGTTATGTTCTTATAGTATATGTCTTATTTATAATTTAAACAATGTGTTATACCTTGTGCATCATCCACTTATTATTACGTTATGTCTTTAATGTAGTTCACACGAAATCCATGGTCATGAAAATGTTTTGTTGTATGTTGTTATTTTAAGTACTTTGTCAAACGATACATTTTTTTTTTGTAGTTTTTATGTTTTGATCGAAGCCATATCTGTCCACTATATTGCAATTTGATGTAAAGAAGCTGTCCACTACTTAGCATTTGTCATAAATTATCATACAGTCCATTGTTCTTGTTGTTTCTGAGTTTATTCATGGTGGGCGGTACGAAAAGGAAAATGTTCCTTTTGGTGGGCGGAATGTTAAATGTAGAAGTGATGGTAAAAGGGTGTACTCAATCCCCACACTATCCAATAACAGAAATCAATATTTCATAAGCGATAGTACCGGACGGCTCGATAGATGGCGTTGGGATCGAGTTACATCTCGCTATGGTTTCGTTACCGGCAAGTAATATAATGCTAATCTTAACAAAATAAAATCTTCTGTCTCGCTCTGAGGTACTTCGTTTCATTCGAGTAACCATATTGACCAAAATGGGTCCTAAGTAGGTATGTGCTGTTACAATTGATTCCAATAATAGGTACGTCAAAAGCGCCTGAATATACGGAAATTGGTTCTAGTTTCTACAAGGTCCGTATAATAAACGACTCCGAATGTAACTTATACACTATCCAACATAATATTGCGTTCATTCCCCCAAAGAATGCACTCCCACAAGATGTGATGTGCGGACTGTTCAAATTCACAGTTCGATGTAGAACATTGACATAAAGGCGAAGGAACAAGTTTAAAAGAATAAAAGTTACCATGACCTGTGAGAAATTGGGCAACCCAGTGGTCAACCTTCAGCCATGTCTTAGCCAGCCAATCGCCAACGGATGGAAAGAATAGATGGAGGCCCTTGATAGAATTATCCCACCTACTTTGCCATTCGGATAAGAGCTCCTCCCAGACTTCAGTCTGAGGTTTCAATCTAGAAATTCTAATAAAGTCGCGTTGTGTAACAAAATTAGTGTCAATGGCCTCCCCCCTCACGGAGTAGTACATTGAAGCACGTCGCTGTACTTCAAGATCGATTGGAAGTACACCTGCCAGTACCGGTAAGGCTTCAGTACTGACTGTTCTATACGCCTTGCATAAAAATATCAATGCTAAACGTTAAACTTAGTCTATACAATGACACCATTTTCTTCTTCAGCCTATAGAGGTCGCTACTGTTCAAAGGCCTCCCCCAATGCTTTACACAAAGACCGGTCTTGGGCAGCCCGCGTCCATCGGCTTCGGCTACTTTAAACCATTACTTATAGAAATAAAATATTTACAAGAAGAATCATTTAAAATAATCGAAGTTATGTAAGAGTTTTTATTACACCTTAGATAAGATAAGATAAGATCATTTATTTGTATAAACACGTGTATGTCAAGGTGGAGCTAATATCAATACCGTTCAACATGATTTGCCGTGGAAGGCGCACAAAATTATTTGAGAGCATTTAATTTGAAAAATACTTACATAAAAAAAATATATATTAAAACACTCAATTAAATAATAGTTAGTACAAAATAGTCAATACCAAAATATAGTCAAAATTTAATTACAATCAATACAGGAAATAGTCAAAATTTAATTACAGTCAGCACAGAGAAAAAAAAAATGTCAGAACTAGATTATAGTCAACACAGAAAATAGTCAAAATTTAATCGATTTAATTCCAGTCATTACAGAAAAATAATATAAATAATTTTTAGACAGTAGCAAGTTTTTTAGTTCATTTTTAAATGAATTAATATTTATTTTCTTAATGGAATTAGGAATATGATTCTAAATTGTTGGAGCCATGCATATTACACTTTTCCTTAGTAATGCTGTTTTTGCAGGGATTGACTGTACCCAAAATCTGTACTTCTCACGTTTATGTCTACCTACATTATTATTAAAAAGAGGAAACAAATGCGGATTAAATTTTACAAATAGCCATATTTCTAGTATGTAAAGTGATGGAAGTGTTAGAATCCTGTGCTTTATAAAAATTGGTTTGCAACTATCTGTAGTTTTCAACCCAAACATAGACCGTATACAGCGTTTCTGTGCTTTAAGCGCAATCTCTTTTAGAGTGGAATTGCCCCAGAAAATTATTCCAAATCTTAATATTGATTCAGCAAGTCCATAGTATGCTGTAAGCAGAGTATCTACGTTGACCGTTGGTGCCAATTTATAAAGAGCATCTGATGAAGCACTTACTTTTTTAGAGAGTTCAGCAACGTGGGTCTTCTAATTTAATTGTTCGTCAATGATTAATCCTAGGAATCTGACTGTTTCAGCTTCTTGTATTATAATATCTTTGTATAGTAAGACAAATTTTAATACATGCTCTGTTCAAAATGCATAATATTTCTTTTCTTCTTCTTCTTCTTCAGCCTATGGATGTCCACTGCTGGACAAAGGCCTCCCCCAAGGCTTTCCACGCTGACCGGTCTTGTGCTGCCCGCATCCATCGGCTTCCCGCGACCTTCACCAGGTCATCGGTCCACCTTGTTGGGGGCCTCCCTACGCTGCGCCTTCCAGTACGTGGTCGCCACTCCAGAACCTTACTGCCCCATCGGCCATCGGTTCTATGAGCAATGTGCCCTGCCCACTGCTACTTAAGTTTAGCGACTTGCGGAGCTATGTCGGTGACTTTGGTTCTTCTGCAGATCTCCTCATTTCTGATTCGATCACGCAGAGAAACTCCGAGCATAGCTCTTTCCATTGCCCTTTGCGTGACTCTGAGCCTTCGTATGAGGCCCATTGTGAGCGACCACGTTTCAGTTCCGTAAGTCATCACTGGCAACACACACTGGTCAAAGACTTTAGTCTTGAGACACTGTGGTATCTTGGACGACGAGAAGATGTATCGTAGCTTCCCGAACGCTGCCCAGCCGAGCTGGATTCGACGAGAAACCTCTTTCTCGAAGTTGGACCTACCTAGTTGGACCGTTTGTCCCAGGTATATATACTCGTCAACAACTTCGAGTGCAGACTGTAGCACCGCCCAAGTCTCGCTCGAATCGAAGGCTTCTCATAGTCCACAAACGCCAAGCATAGTGGTTTGTTATACTCCTCGGACTTCTGTATAACTTGCCGCAGCGTATGTATGTGGTCTATGGTGCTAAAGCCTTTTCGGAAGCCTGCTTGTTCGGGAGGCTGGAAGTCGTCGAACCTGCGAGCGAGACGATTCGTGATGACCCTAGAAAACAGCTTATAGACATGGCTCAGGAGGGATATCGGTCTGTAGTTTTTCAGGAGGATATTGTCACCTTTTTTGAAAAACAACACCACCACGCTCCTGTGCCACGCCTTAGGCGTTTCGCCTTTAATAATGACGCATTTAATTAGCCTCTGAAGCGCTTTAAGAACCGGTTTGCCACCCGCTTTCAGAAGCTCAGCCGTAATTCCATCATCTCCAGCCGCCTTATCGTTCTTGAGCTGTTTCAGGGCCATACTAATCTCATACAGGCTGACGTCCGGGATATCGTCGGTGTAGTGTCGGGTTAGTCTGGCTCTAGGCTCATTAGCCAGGCTTACAACAGGTGCGTGTGTTGATGTGTATAACTCTCCGTAGAATTTCTCAATCTCACCCAAAATATCGGGCTTGGAAGTGACGATCCTACCATCCCCAGTCTTCAGCTTTGCAAGTAGGCTCTGTCCAACAGACAAATCTCGTGCGAACACTTTGGAGCCTTTGTTCCGCTCGATAGCCTCTTTAATATAATTTGTATTAAATTGGCGTATATCGCGAGTCAGAGACTTTGAGATTTGTCTGTTAAAGCATCTGATACGCGAAGCGTCATTAGGGGATTTTAAGACCACCTCCCGTCTTTCTTCCATTAGCCGACGGGTGGGACCGGAGATCTTCTTCTGTCCTTTTGAACGGAGGGTTTTGTAAAACTTGCACCCTTCCGTTTGGAGAGTTTCCACAAACCTGTTGTTATAATCGTCCACATCTACGCATTCACCGAGGCATTCGAAGCGATTTTGCAGTTCGATCTGAAAGCTTTCGGGGTTTTGGAGTTGGGTTGACGCTGGACGGAGCGTAGACTTCATAAGTTGAGAGCGTTCGAGCCTAATGTTGAGGTTCAAGATGCCTCTAACAATACGGTGGTCACTCGCGGTTTTAACCGCATGGATCACAGAGACATCATTGAACACTTGCCTTCTCGTTGACATTATGAAGTCTATCTCATTATTGGTCTGACCATCGGGGCTAATCTAGGTCCACTTGCGATGCAATGGTTTCCTGAAAAATGAATTCATCACAAAGAGTTCTTCCTTTTCCATGAAATCCATTAGCATCTGACCTCGGGGATTCCGATTTCCAACTCCAAATTGCCCCACTTTCGTCTCGTCCGCCTCTCGCACGCCCAGTTTTGCGTTAAAGTCCCCCATGACAACAGTGTAGTGGGTTGGTGGTTGGAGGAATATATGGCTCTACTGACGTCCTCATAAATAGCCTCCACCTCATCGTCGGAGTGTTTAGACGTCGGAGCGTAAACCTGTATAACCTTTAACGAATATCGTTTGGTTATTCTGAGTACAAGGTACGCCACCCGAGTCGAAAAGCTCCCGACTTTAACAATGTTGTTCACGAGGGACTTGTGGACAATAAACCCGACGCCACCCTGGGACAGCTGGTCGCCTTCCCGGAAATAGAGCAGGTTGCTAGACTTCAGGATTATCGAGTCCTCTCCCTGTCTTCGGACTTCAGATAACCCCACGATGTCCCAGCGCAACCGGCTCAGTTCTTCCTCCAGTTCGACAATCCTCTCATCGGTCCGTAGTGTGCGCGTGTTAAATGTTGCCAGGGCCAAAGGTCGTCGTTGGTGATGGTAGCCGGATCTTTGCCGGAGATTCTTAGCACCCCTTGCTCCGCCGTAACCGAGTCCGCTACCGTAGACTGTGCGTGTGTGTGCATCATTTGGGGGGGTTTGCCATAATCCCCACGCTTGGCAGGCGGGTTGGGGATCGCAGTGATTTGATATTACACAGAAGAAGCGCTGCTGCCCGCTTCCCTGGTGAGTTCCCTTAGTCGCCTCTTACGACACCCACGGGAGGATATGGGTTGGTACTATTCTAAGCCCGGCACCACACGGGGCAGCACAGAACTCTCTTAGTAGCTAATTAATTTTTAGGAATTATTAATACCGCTCCTTGAGCCCGAATTGTTTTACCTTAAAATACTCTGAACTTACAACTATGATAATCTTCCTTCAGATATATCCTCCAACATGTAGACCATATCGTTTGGTTGTTCATAGCGAATGACGGAAGAGTAACCTGAAGGCACAGCAGCATGACCAATTTTATCCTTTAGAATAAAGAAAGCCAGCCAGTTCAACCCGCACTACACTAGGGCACCGATGTACACCTTGTACGAGTATTGACTCGTAAGGTGTAATTCATAGATTATTGTCAGACACGGGCTTAGACTTGAGATTAGACAACTATTTTGAAGGCGAGTTTTTGCCTCGATTGATTTTTTCGAATTAAATATAAAATAACATACTAGGTAAACATTCATTACTTAAATGAATCAGTAATTTATTAAGTCATAGATTAACAACGACCGTACAAGCTTCCCGGAATTTGTTTCTAAACCATCAAAGACTAACCAAACAGTCCCTCTGAACACCGATTCCATACTGTTCCTTTCACTTTCAACCTTTTCCCTTTTCGTAATCTTTCGATAAGTCGACGTTGATACGCCTTGTAGGAAGGAGGTGCACTCCTTTCCTGCGACGTAATCGTGGTGTCATCCACACATGCTTTAAAAGTGTATCTTCAGGAGAACTCACGGTCAACGTTGAGTCGGAAGTCTCGGAATCCGGTGTAAAATTCGTATCTGGTGAAGAATAAAGATTCATGAATTTATTGCCTACACTATTGTAGATACTATAGTCTAATCGAATTTTGAACTTGGTGTGGTAATTCTATATATTCAAACCATTTATTCAAAGCTTTCTTAAATAAAGTAAGAAAACTATTTCTTTCCGTGGCTGTAGAAACGCACGAGATATAATTAAAACTTTAACCCACCTCAGCTGTACAATATTCACCTAAGCAGCTAAATACCGTACAATGTACCCAATATACAATCTTTTAGCAATTATATGACGGGATTCTGATTTTAAACTATGAATATTATTACAGATAGATTACAAATAAACACCCGTACTGTCGCGAGATCTTTGTGTCATCCACATAATTTTCAACTGTGTATTTTCTGGAGAACTCACTCTTGCGGTTGAGTCGGAAGTCTCTGAATCCGGCGTCAGTTTGAAGTTCTTCATTTTAATCCGAGGAAGAATAAAGATTCATAAATATAAATAAAAATGCCCTAGTGCATTACCTAAAAAGCGTGCTGTCTATAAAGTCATGATATTAATGTTTGAGGAACTAAAATTAATCAAAAGTCGGGCAACACTAAATCATAGTACATCGAATGTCATCAACTGTGTTAAATATATAAAATAAAAAGCCTTTATGATAAAATAAAATAAAAAGCCTTTATTATTTCTTGCATAAAGGAAAATAAAATAAAAAAAAAACTAAACTGCACTCCTTTCCTGCGACGTAATCGTGGTGTCATCCACACATCTTTTAAAGGTGTATCTTCAAGAGAACTCACGGTCAACGTTGAGTCGGAAGTCTCGGAATCTGGTGTAACATACGTATCTGGTGAAGAATAAAGATTCGTGAATTTGATGCCTACACTCTATTGTACTATAGTCTAATGGAATTTTGAACTTAGTTTAGCGTGTGTAAGCGTTGTAAAAAGTAGGAAAACGATTTCTTTCCCTGACTGTACAGACGCAATACGCTGTAGAGATATAATTAAAAGTATAAGTCACCTCAGTTGTACAATATTTACCTAAGTAGCTTAATACCGTACATGGTCATTGTTATATGGAATATCAACATCATACACAATCTTTTAGCAATTGTATGACGGGAATCTGATTTTTAACTATGAATATTATTATTAATAAATACCTGTATTGCCACGAGACCTTTGTGTCATCCACATAACTTTCAACTGTGTATTTTCTGGAGAACTCACTGTCACGGTTGAGTCGGAAGTCTCTGAATCCGGCGTCAGTTTGAAGTTTTCCATTTTAATATACGTTATCAATTTATCGTCTTTATTTATGTCAATACCTGCGGCAAAAAAAAGATTTATGAATATTTTGCTTAATTCTATATTTTATGATCAATAGGTTATGACCTAAAAAGAAGAAAATGCCTCAGCTCAATCTTTGAAAGAAAATTCAAAGATAAATTATATATACATATATTGCCATTGTTTATCATCTATCGTTTTTTTTTTGTTTCTTCTAAAAAGTGGATTTGTTGTGAAGAAAATTGGGGAAGAAAATCCATATTTAAGTACCTTTTTCAGTTCTGTTTTTTTATCTGTTCAACTAGTGTGTCCATAATTGGTCAAATAAATTATGAAAAGAAATATATTCCCTGCTGAATCTAGAAAAGAATGTTCTGTTCTGCTCTACTGACGTCCTCATACATAGCCTCCACCTCATCGTCGGAGTGTTTAGACGTCGGAGCGTAAACCTGTATAACCTTTAACGAATATCGTTTGGTTATTCTGAGTACAAGGTACGCCACCCGAGTCGAAAAGTTCCCGACTTTAACAACGTTGTTCACGAGGGACTTGTGGACAATAAACCCGACGCCACCCTGGGACAGCTGGTCGCCTTCCCGGCAATAGAGCGGGTTGCCAGACTTCAGGATTATTGAGTCCTCTCCCTGTCTTCGGACTTCAGATAACCCCACGATGTCCCAGCGCAACCGGCTCAGTTCTTCCTCCAGTTCAACAATCCTCTCATCGGTCCGTAGTGTGCGCGTGTTAAATGTTGCCAGGGCCAAAGGTCGTCGTTGGTGATGGTAGCCGGATCTCTGCCGGAGATTCTTAGCACCGTCTCGACTCGTAAGGTGTAATTCATAGATTTTTGTCGGACACGGGCTTAGACTTGAGATCAGACAACTATTTTGAAGGCGAGTTTTTGCCTCGATTGATTTTTTCGAATTAAATAAAAAATAATATATTAAACACTCATTACTTAAATGAATCAGTAATTTATTAAGTCATAGATTAACAACGACCGTACAAGCTTCCCGGAATTTGTTTCTAAAACATCAAAGACTAACCAAACAGTCCCTCTCAACACCGATTCCATATTGTTCCCTTCACTTTCAACCTTTTTCCTTCTCGTCATCTTCCGACAAGTCGAAGTTGATACTCCTTCTAGGATGGAGGTGCACTCCTATCCTGCGACGTAATCGTGGTGTCATCCACACATCTTTTAAAGGTGTATCTTCAAGAGAACTCACGGTCAACGTTGAGTCCGAAGTCTCGGAATCTGGTGTAACATTTGTATCTGGTGAAGAATAAAGATTCGTGAATTTGATGCCTACACTCTATTGTACTATAGTTTAATGGAATTTGGAACTTAGTTTAGCATGTGTAAGCGTTGTAAAAAAGTATTAAAACGATTTCTTTCCCTGACTGTACAGACGCAATACGCTGTAGAGATATAATTAAAACCTTAACTCACCTCAGTTGTACAATATTTACCTAAGTAGCTAAATACCGTACATGGTCATTGTTATATGGAATATCAACATCATATACAATCTTTTAGCAATTATATGACGGGAATCTGATCTAAATCATACTACATCGAATTTCATCGATTTGTTTTGTGACTTGTTATTTAAATAAATAAAATAAAATATTAGAAAAGCCTTTATTGTTTTTTGCAAAAAGAAAACAGAATGAATAAAAAACTAAACCTAATACTAACTACCATTGATATTAAAAAGAAACTGATTTTAAACTACATGCTAATAGAGACAATCCATTTGCAAGAACCCCTCCGCAGGTGAAGGCCCACTCCAAGGAATCCTAATTATTACTATTTTCATCTTTATTTCTTCATTTTTATTATTTCGTCCGCCTATCTTGTAAGCGGGCTTCCTCTTTTGCACTTTCCACTTAGGCCACTCCACTGAGTCACTCTCATGGTCCATTGCTCATCCAAGAGCCTTGCTACATGTCCCGCCCATTTCCATTTAAGCTTTTTTGCGTAGGTAAGGGCATCAGAAGCTTTGACTTTGGTCGCTTCTTATATTTGAGTAGTTATAAGACACTCAAATATAAGAAGCGTAAGAATCGTAACCCTAAGTTTGCCCTTTTTTTATTTTGAGCATGCTCCTTTCTAGGCTCCGTTGGCAAATTGAACTTTATTGCACCTAAAAATTTTAAAATAAAAACTTTTTTACAAAGAAAACAACCGACTTCCAAAACAAAAATACTTACTACAATGTCCAAAATAACTATTTTCGGATGTCGTGTCGGTGGCAAAAACCAATATACAAAAACCAAAGACACCATGGTCGTGAACATTATGAATTTCTATTTAAAATAATTTAAAGAAGAACAGTTTATTTCTATTTAAGTCGAGATTTCTTACAATCGTATTTCTCCTACAGGAAAATAGGTCATTTTTTCCATGCCCTAGTACGAGTATTGAGTCGTAAGACGTATTTCATAGGCGTGAGAGCAAACAACTATTTTGAAGGCGAGTTTTTGCCTCGATTTGTATCGTTTACGGAATATTGTAAGTGACGTCCTCCGTGGCGCAGCGGTCAACACGCCTGCCTGCGACGTGGAAGCCCCGGGTTCGATCCCCGGCCACGTCATGATAGAAAACGATCTTTTCCAGAATGGCCTGGGTCTTGGATGTTTATCTATATATGTATCTATTATAAATATAGTATCGTTGAGTTAGTATCCCATAACACAAGTCTCGAACTTACTTTGGGGCTGGCTCAGTCTGTGTGATTTGTCAAAAAAAAAAAAATGGGTGAAATCATAAAACTTTGGTAAAAAGTTTCTGATTATTAGGTTTGGCTGCCAGACGGCCACAATTTTATATTAGGTATTCGTGCTCTTTTACTTTACGCCAGAAAAAAAAATCATATTAACATTAGGTAATATTTATATAGATTAAAATAAAATAACAATATACATCCAGGTTCACTTCAACAATTATTTACAGACACCTTTGTCGTACTACTAATATAATTAAACATTGAATAATATGCTACCAAATCATATTATATACAAAACAAAATGAACGTACCTAATACAAAACATTCGTTACTTATATAAATCAGCAATTTAATAAGTCATAGATTAACAACGGCCGTACAAGCTTCCCGGAATTTGTTTCTAAAACTTCAAACACTAACCAAAGAGTCCCTCTCAACACCGATTCCATATTGTTCCCTTCACTTTCAACCTTTTTCCTTCTCGTCATCTTCCGACAAGTCGAAGTTGATACGCCTTCTAGGAAGGACTCCTTTCCTGCGACGTAATCGTGGTGTCATCCACACATCTTTTAAAGGTGTATCTTCAGGAGAACTCACGGTCAACGTTGAGTCGGAAGTCTCGGAATCTGGTGTAACATTCGTATCTGGTGAAGAATAAAGATTCGTGAATTTGATGCCTACACTATTGTACTATAGTCTAATGGAATTTTGAACTTAGTTTAGCGTGTGTAAGCGTTGTAAAAAAGTAGGAAAACGATTTCTTTCCCTGACTGTACAGACGCAATACGCTGTAGAGATATAATTAAAACTTTAACTCACCTCAGTTGTACAATATTTACCTAAGTAGCTTAATACCATACATGGCCATTGTTATATGGAATATCAACATCATACACAATCTTTTAGCAATTGTATGACGGGAATCTGATTTTTAACTATGAATATTATTATTAATAAATACCTGTATTGCCACGAGATCTTTGTGTCATCCACATAACTTTCAACTGTGTATTTTCTGGAGAACTCACTGTCACGGTTGAGTCGGAAGTCTCTGAATCCGGCGTCAGTTTGAAGTTTTCCATTTTAATATACGTTATCAATTTATCGTCTTTATCTATGTCAATACCTGCGGCAAAATAAAGATTTATGAATATTTTGCTTAATTCTATATTTTATGATCAATAGGTTATGACCTAAAAAGAAGAAAATGCCTCAGCTCAATCTTTGAAAGAAAATTCAAAGATAAATTATATATACATATATTGCCATTGTTTATCATCTATCGTTTTTTTTTTTTTGTTTCTTCTAAAAGGTAGATTTATTGTGAAGAAAATTGGGGAAGAAAATCCATATTTAAGTACCTTTTTCAGTTCTGTTTTTTTATCTGTTCAACTAGTGTGTCCAAAATTGGTCAAATAAATTATAAAAAGAAATACATTCCCTGCTGAATCTAGAAAAGAATGTTCTGTTCTGCTCTACTGACGTCCTCATACATAGCCTCCACCTTATCGTCGGAGTGTTTAGACGTCGGAGCGTAAACCTGTATAACCTTTAACGAATATCGTTTGGTTATTCTGAGTACAAGGTACGCCAACCGAGTCGAAAAGCTCCCGACTTTAACAAAGTTGTTCACGAGGGACTTGTGGACAATAAACCCGACGCCACCCTGGGACAGCTGGTCGCCTTCCCGGAAATAGAGCAGGTTGCCAGACTTCAGGATTATCGAGTCCTCTCCCTGTCTTCGGACTTCAGATAACCCCACGATGTCCCAGCGCAACCGGCTCAGTTCTTCCTCCAGTTCGACAATCCTCTCATCGGTCCGTAGTGTGCGCGTGTTAAATGTTGCCAGGGCCAAAGGTCGTCGTTGGTAATGGTAGCCGGATCTCTGCCGGAGATTCTTAGCACCCCTTGCTCCGCCGTAACCGAGTCCGCTACCGTAGACTGGAATAGCGGAGCTGCCGGGGACTAGTGGCCTGGGCTTTGTCGTGTGCATCATTTGGGGGGGTTTGTCATAATCCCCACGCTTGGCAGGCGGGTTGGGGATCGCAGTGATTTGATATTACACAGAAGAAGCGCTGCTGCCCGCTTCCCTGGTGAGTTCCCTTAGTCGCCTCTTACGACACCCACGGGAGGATATGGGTTGGTACTATTCTAAGCCCGGCACCACACGGGGCAGCACAGAACTCTCTTAGTAGCTAATTAATTTTTAGGAATTATTAATACCGCTCCTTGAGCCCGAATTGTTTTACCTTAAAATACTCTGAACTTACAACTATGATAATCTTCCTTCAGATATATCCTCCAACATGTAGACCATATCGTTTGGTTGTTCATAGCGAATGACGGAAGAGTAACCTGAAGGCACAGCAGCATGACCAATTTTATCCTTTAGAATAAAGAAAGCCAGCCAGTTCAACCCGCAGTACACTAGGGCACCGATGTACACCTTGTACGAGTATTGACTCGTAAGGTGTAATTCATAGATTTTTGTCAGACACGGGCTTAGACTTGAGATCAGACAACTATTTTGAAGGCGAGTTTTTGCCTTGATTGATTTTTTCGAATTAAATATAAAATAATATACCAAACACTCATTACTTAAATGAATCAGTAATTTATTAAGTCATAGATTAACAACGACAGTACAAGCTTCCCGGAATTTGTTTCTAAAACATCAAAGATTAACCAAACAGTCCCTCTCAACACCGATTCCATATTATTCCCTTCACTTTCAACCTTTTTCCTTGTCGTCATCTTCCGACAAGTCGAAGTTGATACGCCTTCTAGGAAGGAGGTGCAATCCTTTCCTGCGACGTAATCGTGGTGTCATCCACACATCTTTTAAAGGTGTATCTTCAGGAGAACTAACGGTCAACGTTGAGTCGGAAGTCTCGGAATCTGGCGTAACATTGGTATCTGGTGAAGAATAAAGATTCGTGAATTTGATGCCTACACTCTATTCAATAGAGTGTAGGCATCAAATTCCATTAGACTATAATACAATAGAGTCTATTGTATTATAGTCTAATGGAATTTTGAACTTAGTTTAGCGTGTGTAAGCGTTGTAAAAAAGTAGAAAAACGATTTCTTTCCCTGACTGTACAGACGCAATACGCTGTAGAGATATAATTAAAACTTTAACTCACCTCAGTTGCACAATATTTACCTAAGTAGCTAAATAACGTACATGGTCATAGTTATATGGAATATCAACATTATAGACAATCTTTTAGCAATTATATGATGGCATGCTGATTTTAAACTATGGATATTATTACAGACAGATTACAATTAAATACCTGTACTGCCGCGAGATCTTTGTGTCATCCACATAACTTTCAACTGTGTATTTACTGGAGAACTCACGGTCACGGTTGAGTCGCCTGTCTCTGAATCCGGCGTCAGTTTGACGTTCTCCATTTTAATATTACGCTTACTATTTATTGGCGTTAAGTTATCGCCTTTATCTATATCCATACCTGGAGAAGAATAAAGATGCATAAATATTTTGCTTTTATCTATAAATGACCTTGTGTATGACCTATAAAAACGTGTTAGGCCTCATAGCTAGCCTAGGTGTAGAAACTATTCAAATCATTTTAACCACAGTTATGAAAAATCTTACAAAAACAATTGATTTTTCTAGCTACGTTTGTATATCTATAGTATATTAAAACTTTAACTTACCTCAGTAGTATAATTTTTACTTAAGTAGGTACATGAAGTTGATATTTAAAATGACTATGACATTTACAACATATTGTAACAACAACAACGCATTGTATTGTTTGAATATTATTACAATAAAATAATGATGTTACTATATTTATGTACAAGTGTTATTTAAAAGTCAGGTTAATAATATAAGTGTTTTAAATTGTTAATATTGTTCAACTTACCTATAAAATTTGGCCCCGTTTCCTTGCCATTAACAAAATTTATAAGCTCAGCTGCAATAGAATATATTACTTCTTCCATATTCTTTTTTTTATTATATTTTCAGCTAAAAATACTTTCACTACTGTCATTCACTACTCACTCGTTGAGATACAAGAGGGTTGTGTTAAAAAAAACAAATTTGAACTCTTTTTAAAGGAGTGCATAAGAGTAATTAGTTAATTGGGTAAAAACCAAGCTGTAGTAAGTGGGTATTATCACACACTATTACTGCTAATTTGCTAATCACCTAATTAAAACTTTTATGAACTATTATAATATTTCAATTTCCAGTGTAGACGAAGATTAATAAACATGAAATAAAAATCTGTGTTCCGCTTGCGTTTTACTTAATCATACAGCCTGTAACTTTGTTCGTGACTAATCTCTTTACCGTTTGTAAGTTAAATAAAAGATCTATTGTTGTCCATGTTTACAAATAATAAAATATTTAACCAAAATCTTGGGCTTAAAATCCTTCTTTTTCTGACTATACTCCATTCACGATTGCATCAGAAAGAAGTTAATAAGATTCTTTTTAGAGTACATTTTTTTATAAAAAAATACAATATGTGTAGGTACCTATATTATGCTCTGTTACAGTTAAGATTGAAGTTAAATAAATCAACTTAAATAAATCAACATTATATTTCTGAATTAATGAGGCTTTTAATTAAATCAATTATTTGTTTTGTTTTGTTAACTTAGTTAACTTAAGAATAGTGTTCATGTAAAAACTTTATAGAATCGGGGGTAATCATTATTTGGAACGATTTACATTTTACTATACATAAGTCTACAAAATTTAAAATGTTTTCAAAATACGTAGCTATGTTTTATCATCATTCTAATTTCATCAGGATTCTAATTTTAAACTATGAATATTATTACAGATAGATTACAAATAAATACCTGTACTGCCGCGAGATCTTTGTATCATACACATAACTTTCAAGTGTGTATTTTCTGGAGAACTCACTGTCACGGTTGAGTCGGAAGTCTCTGAATCCGGCGTCAGTTTGAAGTTTTCCATTTTAATCCTCCTTCTCAAGTCGTGCTCCTCATTACTGAGGGTCGTGATGTCCCTGTGGAATTATCCTCTTCTTTACAATAGTTCGCCATTTGTTACGGTCCCTTTTTTATATTTTAATATTACGCCTATTATATATTGACGTTAATTTATCGCTTTTATCTATATCCATATCGGGGTGGAATAAAGACTCATAAATATTTTGCTTTAGTCTATAAATGCCCTAGTGTATGACCCAAAAAAGTATTTTAGGTACACTCTGTCTATAAAGTCATGAAATTAATGTTTGAGGAACTAATATTAATCAAAATTAGGGCAACACTAAATAATACTACATCGAATGTCATCGGCTGTCATCGATTTGTTTTGTGACTTGTTATTTAAATAAATAAAATAAAAAAGCCTAAAGTACATGCTAATAGAGACAATCAATTTGCAAGAACCCCTCCGCAGGTGAAGGCCCGCCCCAAAGAACCCTAATTATTACTATTTTCATCTTTATTTCTTCATTTTTATTATTTTGTCCGCCTATATAGAAAGCGGGCTTACTCTTTTGCACTTCCCACTTGGGCCACTCCACTGAGTCACTCTCATAGTCCATCGCTCATCCGAGAGCCTTGCTACATATTCCGCCCATTTCCATTTAAGCATTTTTGCGTAGGTAAGGGCATCAGTAGCTTTGGTTACGATTCTTATATTTGATAAGATGCTCAAATATAAGAAGCGTAACACTAAGTTTATCAGTTTTTTATTTTGAGCATGCTCCTTTGTAGGCTTCGTTGGCTAGTTGTAATTTTTCTTCTTATTCTCTCTGTGTATTTCCACGTTTGGCAGCCATAGGTAAGACATGATAGAAGACAGCTTGATATGGCTATAGTTATTAGTTTTATTGGCATATTGCTTTTAAAAACTTCTTTTAAGCTTCAATAGGTATTTATTCCAACTAATCTAAGTTCTCCTTTCAATTTCTGAGTAGTTACTATCCTGGTCGAAGCTGATTTGTTTTCCGAGGTACACATATTTGTTTGTGTATTTCAATTTTTCGTTAGCAACTGAAATTGTCTCTTTCGTGCTGTTTGTCATCAACATTGTTTTTGTTAGATTCGTCTGAAGCCTACCTTCTTAAGAGCCACGTGAAGTGATTGGATCATAACTTGAAAAAAGCACCAAGTCGTCAACAAATCTGAGGTGACTGAGGTATTTGCCGTCTATGCGCAGGCCTGTCTTTCCCCAGTATAATCCTCTTATTATATGTTCCAGGATAGCAATGAACAGTTTCGGGGAGATTGGGTCGCCCTCTCTTACTCTTCTTTCAATTGGGCTGATTCTCTCTAATTTAACTACTCCTGTACTGTTGCTATAGATATATTTTTTAATACTTGTACTAATTTTCTACCCTTTGCCCTAACAAAACTCTCTAGATGTTTGAATGCAAGACGATGTAGACTTGTTATTTATTGAAATTTAAATTAATTTTCGATTCTATTTAGACAAAAATCGAAGAAATGCGTTAAATATGAAAAAAACAAATCTGAGTGGAGCTACACCAAGCTGGACACAAATTTGATCAAATTTGGATGATATTTATGCTGAGAGTGCATAAGAGTAATTAGTTAATTGGGTGACAAAGTTGTAATAAATGGGTATTATCACTATATTATTATTATTATAGTAGCACGCAGTTCATCCAAACGGACCTCAAGCTCGGGGCCATTAGGGTCGTTCGGGTACACCTTTTGCCCAGCATCTCGCATAGCTTGATAGACGTGCATTTTGCGTGTAGCGTCTCGCACCAGCGACGTTTCTCGCAAGACGCGCGTGGCCCAGCGCCGGGCTTCTTGCCCCAGAGTCTGCGCAACGGACTCGTGTTCGATGGTCACCGTATCAATTGGGTCGTTGTCGCACGGCTCAAATTCGTACTGTTTGAAAAAAACGTGTCTCATTATGTTTTTTAAAGCACCGGTTGTACTTAGCCTAAATAACAGAATTAAAATTTGTAGCTACAGCCAGAGATTTTGACGGAGTTTGTCGGCACGGTTGGCGCATTGTATCTGCTAATCATCTAATTAGAACTCTTATGGACTCTTTTATTTTATTGCATAAGATTTTAATTAAGTGATTAGCAGATTTAGCAGAATTCAACGTAGTTATTATTACACTCAGTGGCGTAGCGAAGACTAATCTAGACGTGGGCGAGTCGCCCTAGCGAGGCCCTATAACAGTATGACATAGGTAGTATTTTTATAAATTCAAAAACCGAACCTTTTGGGTCCATGTTCACATTAATAATAGTGAATATTTTATTTTTGTTATTTTTAGTAATAATAATAAAATAACGGTATTTTTCGTTATTTTTCGATTTATCGTTATATTTTTTCCCTGTCGTTTCCTCCCGCATCCGAAACAGAAACCTCCCGAAACAGCCGTGTTCGGTGAGGACTTGCGTCAGGTGGAAGGAGAGTATTTCCCGAGTCCGAAACTCGTCAGTTGTTTCTGGTACTGCTAAAAACCCCAGAAAATGTTCTTCTAAAACCGTTACGCGAATTCACGAATCGGATTATAGTGGACATTTGTTCGACTCGACTTACATCTCTCGTCAATCCAGCATTATAGCATAGTACCTACTCAGTTTGTTTTATTTTTCCTATTATGTCGTTAACATCAGCTTGTGAAAAACTCCATTTTCCGTGATCTTTTATTTCGAACTTACAGGATTCTGACTCTTCCTCCTCAACATTACAAATTTACTTCTTAAAGGTCAAAAGAAATTCTAGCACAGATTTTTAGGATTCTTATGGTGACGACGTTTCATTCATCTGTAAATCTATTTTTTTTTTTAATTTCTACAGTATCAGTTTCGGTCGAATTTTTTTGTCCTGTTTCAAAGTAAAAGCGTCGTTAGTTACGGCCAGCCCAGCTTTTCTTTCACGCTTCGATGCACCGGATTCCCATTTCTCGTATATCTCTATCTTTACTCGTGCCGGACATGATAATTATCTATAATAAATATTGTCATACTTTATTTAAATAAACTTCAATTCTGTCTTGTTTTCTGCGAGAACTCCAGAAGCTTGGCAAAGGAGCGTGGTCGTTCTTTTCTTTAAGAAGGCTGATGAGACTCTTCTGAAGAACTACAGACCCATTTCTCGTCTTAGCCACAAATAAAAGCTGTTTTCAAGAATCAGTCCCGACACTAGACGTGTATCAGCTACCGGAACACACCGGGATTCGAGAAGGATATAGCACCATAAATGACATCCAGACTATGCAGCAGATTATACAAAAGTACGAGGAGTATAATCGGCCCCTATGTCTTGCCTGTGTGGACTATGAGAAAGCTTTTGACTATCGAGACCTGGTTTGTTTTACAGTATCTGCAGCTATGAATTAAATATTTTAAATAAAATCAAGGGACTAAAGTTACGAAGGAACAGCAAAATGGATAAATGAAGATAATAATTTAATTTTACATGCAACGAGGTAAAATTTGAAATGATCCCGGCACTACCTTAGTGTCCATTTAAGTGTATACAGTATGTTAAAAAAACCCTGTCCGACCCATAAGGATAATAAAGGTTAGGTAAACACATGACCAAATATAATATAAAATTTTACGTATTCATCATAGTACCTACCAATACAAATGAATTTTGAAATAATCTTTTTTTCCCGCGAATTAATTCCAATTTCCCCGAAATTTGGTAATTTTTAAAAAGTACACCGGTATTATTATGAGCGAATAGCGATGCGACCACGTGCCGCGTGTCCCGCCGCCCGCCCCCCGCGGGCGGCAGGCGAAGGGTGGTCAACGCACATTTATTAAGTTACCTCCTTTTGCGAAATAATATTTTTTTTTTTTAGGGGGGTTTTGTTTTTTAAGTTTAGCCCGGTTTTGTATGCATTAGTAGAATCAGTTATCGATACCTAACAACACCTTCACGGGTCGGACAGGGTTTTCTTAACATACTGTATACTGAATGTAGTAGTATAAACATTTTTAGCATAATAATGGTGAAAAATGAGTTAGTAATTTTATAAGTTTTGACCATATTATAAGTATTTGTTTGTGATTACGCAGAGGGTTTGTTATCGGTCTTAGGTTATTTTAAATTAATCATTCAAAGCGATTTTATTTTGTTGTACTGAAAAGATTAACATCCACCTAAGAGGCACATATTTTGATAGATATTGTAAAATCTCGATTTTATAATTAAAAGTTAGTCGCACATCCACGTCACTTTTTATTGGGCCCATAATCCTGCAACACTGGAAATCTGAAAATGTAATTTTTCTGAGTCGAATTAAAAGTCATAGTCGGATTTTCGCCGTAGGTGTGTTTTTGACTACACGTGCGCTAGAATTTTGGTTGTTTTTCGGTTATGTTGCGTTTGTTGCGACTTGTGTTTTTGTTTTTGTGTTGCTACTAGGTGTCAGGTTTGTTGTGTATCTATTTTTAGTTAATTAATTCCTTTTTTATTTTATTTTTTTTGGATCATAACCTCAAAAACGGTTATCCAGGAATATGGATAAAACTAAACCTCCGGACCCTCCGGATGATATACCAACAGCCTCCCTATCCGGCTTCTCCCCTACTAGCCTAAGTTCCACCCCCAACCCATTAAGCCAGTCCCTAACCTTTACTTCTTGCATCTTGTGTCTTCCACATAATTTTCAACTGTGTATTTTCTGGAGAACTCACTCTTGCGGTTGAGTCGGAAGTCTCTGAATCCGGCGTCAGTTTGAAGTTCTTCATTTTAATCCGAGGAAGAATAAAGATTCATAAATATAAATAAAAATGCCCTAGTGCATTACCTAAAAAGCGTGCTGTCTATAAAGTCATGATATTAATGTTTGAGGAACTAAAATTAATCAAAAGTCGGGCAACACTAAATCATAGTACATCGAATGTCATCAACTGTGTTAAATAAATAAAATAAAAAGCCTTTATGATAAAATAAAATAAAAAGCCTTTATTATTTCTTGCAAAAAGGAAAATAAAATAAAAAAAAACTAAACTGCACTCCTTTCCTGCGACGTAATCGTGGTGTCATCCACACATCTTTTAAAGGTGTATCTTCAGGAGAACTCAGGGTCAACGTTGAGTCGGAAGTCTCGGAATCTGGTGTAACATATGTATCTGGTGAAGAATAAAGATTCGTGAATTTGATGCCTACACTCTATTGTACTATAGTCTAATGGAATTTTGAACTTAGTTTAGCGTGTGTAAGCGTTGTAAAAAGTAGGAAAACGATTTCTTTCCCTGACTGTACAGACGCAATACGCTGTAGAGATATAATTAAAAGTTTAAGTCACCTCAGTTGTACAATATTTACCTAAGTAGCTTAATACCGTACATGGTCATTGTTATATGGAATATCAACATCATACACAATCTTTTAGCAATTGTATGACGGGAATCTGATTTTTAACTATGAATATTATTATTAATAAATACCTGTATTGCCACGAGACCTTTGTGTCATCCACATAACTTTCAACTGTGTATTTTCTGGAGAACTCACTGTCACGGTTGAGTCGGAAGTCTCTGAATCCGGCGTCAGTTTGAAGTTTTCCATTTTAATATACGTTATCAATTTATCGTCTTTATTTATGTCAATACCTGCGGCAAAAAAAAGATTTATGAATATTTTGCTTAATTCTATATTTTATGATCAATAGGTTATGACCTAAAAAGAAGAAAATGCCTCAGCTCAATCTTTGAAAGAAAATTCAAAGATAAATTATATATACATATATTGCCATTGTTTATCATCTATCGTTTTTTTTTTTGCTTCTTCTAAAAAGTGGATTTGTTGTGAAGAAAATTGGGGAAGAAAATCCATATTTAAGTACCTTTTTCAGTTCTGTTTTTTTATCTGTTCAACTAGTGTGTCCATAATTGGTCAAATAAATTATGAAAAGAAATATATTCCCTGCTGAATCTAGAAAAGAATGTTCTGTTCTGCTCTACTGACGTCCTCATACATAGCCTCCACCTCATCGTCGGAGTGTTTAGACGTCGGAGCGTAAACCTGTATAACCTTTAACGAATATCGTTTGGTTATTCTGAGTACAAGGTACGCCACCCGAGTCGAAAAGTTCCCGACTTTAACAACGTTGTTCACGAGGGACTTGTGGACAATAAACCCGACGCCACCCTGGGACAGCTGGTCGCCTTCCCGGCAATAGAGCGGGTTGCCAGACTTCAGGATTATTGAGTCCTCTCCCTGTCTTCGGACTTCAGATAACCCCACGATGTCCCAGCGCAACCGGCTCAGTTCTTCCTCCAGTTCAACAATCCTCTCATCGGTCCGTAGTGTGCGCGTGTTAAATGTTGCCAGGGCCAAAGGTCGTCGTTGGTGATGGTAGCCGGATCTCTGCCGGAGATTCTTAGCACCCGTTGCTCCGCCGTAACCGAGTCCGCTACCGTAGACTGGAATAGCGGAGCTTCCGGGGACTAGGGGCCTGGGCTTTGTCGTGTGCATCATTTGGGGGGGTTTGCCATAATCCCCACGCTTGGCAGGCGGGTTGGGGATCGCAGTGATTTGATATTACACAGAAGAAGCGCTGCTGCCCGCTTCCCTGGTGAGTTCCCTTAGTCGCCTCTTACGACACCCATGGGAGGATATGGGTTCGTACTATTCTAAGCCCGGCACCACACGGGGCAGCACAGAACTCTCTTAGTAGCTAATTAATTTTTAGGAATTATTAATACCGCTCCTTGAGCCCGAATTGTTTTACCTTAAAATACTCTGAACCTACAACTATGATAATCTTCCTTCAGATATATCCTCCAACATGTAGACCATATCGTTTGGTTGTTCATAGCGAATGACTGAAGAGTAACCTGAACGCACAGCAGCATGACCAATTTTATCCTTTAGAATAAAGAAAGCCAGCCAGTTCAACCCGCAGTACACTAGGGCACCGATGTACACCTTGTACGAGTATTGACTCGTAAGGTGTAATTCATAGATTTTTGTCGGACACGGGCTTAGACTTGAGATCAGACAACTATTTTGAAGGCGAGTTTTTGCCTCGATTGATTTTTTCGAATTAAATATAAAATAATATATTAAACACTCATTACTTAAATGAATCAGTAATTTATTAAGTCATAGATTAACAACGACCGTACAAGCTTCCCGGAATTTGTTTCTAAAACATCAAAGACTAACTAAACAGTCCCTCTCAACACCGATTCCATATTGTTCCCTTCACTTTCAACCTTTTTCCTTCTCGTCATCTTCCGACAAGTCGAAGTTGATACTCCTTCTAGGATGGAGGTGCACTCCTTTCCTGCGACGTAATCGTGGTGTCATCCACACATCTTTTAAAGGTGTATCTTCAAGAGAACTCACGGTCAACGTTGAGTCCGAAGTCTCGGAATCTGGTGTAACATTTGTATCTGGTGAAGAATAAAGATTCGTGAATTTGATGCCTACACTCTATTGTACTATAGTTTAATGGAATTTTGAACTTAGTTTAGCATGTGTAAGCGTTGTAAAAAAGTATTAAAACGATTTCTTTCCCTGACTGTACAGACGCAATACGCTGTAGAGATATAATTAAAACCTTAACTCACCTCAGTTGTACAATATTTACCTAAGTAGCTAAATACCGTACATGGTCATTGTTATATGGAATATCAACATCATATACAATCTTTTAGCAATTATGTGACGGGAATCTGATCTAAATCATACTACATCGAATTTCATCGATTTGTTTTGTGACTTGTTATTTAAATAAATAAAATAAAATATTAGAAAAGCCTTTATTGTTTTTTGCAAAAAGAAAACAGAATGAATAAAAAACTAAACCTAATACTAACTACCATTGATATTAAAAAGAAACTGATTTTAAACTACATGCTAATAGAGACAATCCATTTGCAAGAACCCCTCCGCAGGTGAAGGCCCACTCCAAGGAATCCTAATTATTACTATTTTCATCTTTATTTCTTCATTTTTATTATTTCGTCCGCCTATCTTGTAAGCGGGCTTCCTCTTTTGCACTTTCCACTTAGGCCACTCCACTGAGTCACTCTCATGGTCCATTGCTCATCCAAGAGCCTTGCTACATGTCCCGCCCATTTCCATTTAAGCTTTTTTGCGTAGGTAAGGGCATCAGAAGCTTTGGCTTTGGTCGCTTCTTATATTTGAGTAGTTATAAGACACTCAAATATAAGAAGCGTAAGAATCGTAACCCTAAGTTTGCCCTTTTTTTATTTTGAGCATGCTCCTTTCTAGGCTCCGTTGGCAAATTGAACTTTATTGCACCTAAAAATTTTAAAATAAAAACTTTTTTACAAAGAAAACAACCGACTTCCAAAACAAAAATACTTACTACAATGTCCAAAATAACTATTTTCGGATGTCGTGTCGGTGGCAAAAACCAATATACAAAAACCAAAGACACCATGGTCGTGAACATTATGAATTTCTATTTAAAATAATTTAAAGAAGAACAGTTTATTTCTATTTAAGTCGAGATTTCTTACAATCGTATTTCTCCTACAGGAAAATAGGTCATTTTTTCCATGCCCTAGTACGAGTATTGAGTCGTAAGACGTATTTCATAGGCGTGAGAGCAAACAACTATTTTGAAGGCGAGTTTTTGCCTCGATTTGTATCGTTTACGGAATATTGTAAGTGACGTCCTCCGTGGCGCAGCGGTCAACACGCCTGCCTGCGACGTGGAAGCCCCGGGTTCGATCCCCGGCCACGTCATGATAGAAAACGATCTTTTCCAGAATGGCCTGGGTCTTGGATGTTTATCTATATATGTATCTATTATAAATATAGTATCGTTGAGTTAGTATCCCATAACACAAGTCTCGAACTTACTTTGGGGCTGGCTCAGTCTGTGTGATTTGTCAAAAAAAAAAAATGGGTGAAATCATAAAACTTTGGTAAAAAGTTTCTGATTTGGCTGCCAGACGGCCACAATTTTATATTAGGTATTCGTGCTCTTTTACTTTACGCCAGAAAAAAAAATCATATTAACATTAGGTAATATTTATATAGATTAAAATAAAATAACAATATACATCCAGGTTCACTTCAACAATTATTTACAGACACCTTTGTCGTACTACTAATATAATTAAACATTGAATAATATGCTACCAAATCATATTATATACAAAACAAAATGAACGTACCTAATACAAAACATTCGTTACTTATATAAATCAGCAATTTAATAAGTCATAGATTAACAACGGCCGTACAAGCTTCCCGGAATTTGTTTCTAAAACTTCAAACACTAACCAAAGAGTCCCTCTCAACACCGATTCCATATTGTTCCCTTCACTTTCAACCTTTTTCCTTCTCGTCATCTTCCGACAAGTCGAAGTTGATACGCCTTCTAGGAAGGACTCCTTTCCTGCGACGTAATCGTGGTGTCATCCACACATCTTTTAAAGGTGTATCTTCAGGAGAACTCACGGTCAACGTTGAGTCGGAAGTCTCGGAATCTGGTGTAACATTCGTATCTGGTGAAGAATAAAGATTCGTGAATTTGATGCCTACACTATTGTACTATAGTCTAATGGAATTTTGAACTTAGTTTAGCGTGTGTAAGCGTTGTAAAAAAGTAGGAAAACGATTTCTTTCCCTGACTGTACAGACGCAATACGCTGTAGAGATATAATTAAAACTTTAACTCACCTCAGTTGTACAATATTTACCTAAGTAGCTTAATACCATACATGGTCATTGTTATATGGAATATCAACATCATACACAATCTTTTAGCAATTGTATGACGGGAATCTGATTTTTAACTATGAATATTATTATTAATAAATACCTGTATTGCCACGAGATCTTTGTGTCATCCACATAACTTTCAACTGTGTATTTTCTGGAGAACTCACTGTCACGGTTGAGTCGGAAGTCTCTGAATCCGGCGTCAGTTTGAAGTTTTCCATTTTAATATACGTTATCAATTTATCGTCTTTATCTATGTCAATACCTGCGGCAAAATAAAGATTTATGAATATTTTGCTTAATTCTATATTTTATGATCAATAGGTTATGACCTAAAAAGAAGAAAATGCCTCAGCTCAATCTTTGAAAGAAAATTCAAAGATAAATTATATATACATATATTGCCATTGTTTATCATCTATCGTTTTTTTTTTTTGTTTCTTCTAAAAGGTAGATTTATTGTGAAGAAAACTGGGGAAGAAAATCCATATTTAAGTACCTTTTTCAGTTCTGTTTTTTTATCTGTTCAACTAGTGTGTCCAAAATTGGTCAAATAAATTATAAAAAGAAATACATTCCCTGCTGAATCTAGAAAAGAATGTTCTGTTCTGCTCTACTGACGTCCTCATACATAGCCTCCACCTTATCGTCGGAGTGTTTAGACGTCGGAGCGTAAACCTGTATAACCTTTAACGAATATCGTTTGGTTATTCTGAGTACAAGGTACGCCAACCGAGTCGAAAAGCTCCCGACTTTAACAAAGTTGTTCACGAGGGACTTGTGGACAATAAACCCGACGCCACCCTGGGACAGCTGGTCGCCTTCCCGGAAATAGAGCAGGTTGCCAGACTTCAGGATTATCGAGTCCTCTCCCTGTCTTCGGACTTCAGATAACCCCACGATGTCCCAGCGCAACCGGCTCAGTTCTTCCTCCAGTTCGACAATCCTCTCATCGGTCCGTAGTGTGCGCGTGTTAAATGTTGCCAGGGCCAAAGGTCGTCGTTGGTAATGGTAGCCGGATCTCTGCCGGAGATTCTTAGCACCCCTTGCTCCGCCGTAACCGAGTCCGCTACCGTAGACTGGAATAGCGGAGCTGCCGGGGACTAGTGGCCTGGGCTTTGTCGTGTGCATCATTTGGGGGGGTTTGTCATAATCCCCACGCTTGGCAGGCGGGTTGGGGATCGCAGTGATTTGATATTACACAGAAGAAGCGCTGCTGCCCGCTTCCCTGGTGAGTTCCCTTAGTCGCCTCTTACGACACCCACGGGAGGATATGGGTTGGTACTATTCTAAGCCCGGCACCACACGGGGCAGCACAGAACTCTCTTAGTAGCTAATTAATTTTTAGGAATTATTAATACCGCTCCTTGAGCCCGAATTGTTTTACCTTAAAATACTCTGAACTTACAACTATGATAATCTTCCTTCAGATATATCCTCCAACATGTAGACCATATCGTTTGGTTGTTCATAGCGAATGACGGAAGAGTAACCTGAAGGCACAGCAGCATGACCAATTTTATCCTTTAGAATAAAGAAAGCCAGCCAGTTCAACCCGCAGTACACTAGGGCACCGATGTACACCTTGTACGAGTATTGACTCGTAAGGTGTAATTCATAGATTTTTGTCAGACACGGGCTTAGACTTGAGATCAGACAACTATTTTGAAGGCGAGTTTTTGCCTTGATTGATTTTTTCGAATTAAATATAAAATAATATACCAAACACTCATTACTTAAATGAATCAGTAATTTATTAAGTCATAGATTAACAACGACAGTACAAGCTTCCCGGAATTTGTTTCTAAAACATCAAAGATTAACCAAACAGTCCCTCTCAACACCGATTCCATATTATTCCCTTCACTTTCAACCTTTTTCCTTGTCGTCATCTTCCGACAAGTCGACGTTGATACGCCTTCTAGGAAGGAGGTGCAATCCTTTCCTGCGACGTAATCGTGGTGTCATCCACACATCTTTTAAAGGTGTATCTTCAGGAGAACTAACGGTCAACGTTGAGTCGGAAGTCTCGGAATCTGGCGTAACATTGGTATCTGGTGAAGAATAAAGATTCGTGAATTTGATGCCTACACTCTATTCAATAGAGTGTAGGCATCAAATTCCATTAGACTATAATACAATAGAGTCTATTGTATTATAGTCTAATGGAATTTTGAACTTAGTTTAGCGTGTGTAAGCGTTGTAAAAAAGTAGAAAAACGATTTCTTTCCCTGACTGTACAGACGCAATACGCTGTAGAGATATAATTAAAACTTTAACTCACCTCAGTTGCACAATATTTACCTAAGTAGCTAAATAACGTACATGGTCATAGTTATATGGAATATCAACATTATAGACAATCTTTTAGCAATTATATGATGGCATGCTGATTTTAAACTATGGATATTATTACAGACAGATTACAATTAAATACCTGTACTGCCGCGAGATCTTTGTGTCATCCACATAACTTTCAACTGTGTATTTACTGGAGAACTCACGGTCACGGTTGAGTCGCCTGTCTCTGAATCCGGCGTCAGTTTGACGTTCTCCATTTTAATATTACGCTTACTATTTATTGGCGTTAAGTTATCGCCTTTATCTATATCCATACCTGGAGAAGAATAAAGATGCATAAATATTTTGCTTTTATCTATAAATGACCTTGTGTATGACCTATAAAAACGTGTTAGGCCTCATAGCTAGCCTAGGTGTAGAAACTATTCAAATCATTTTAACCACAGTTATGAAAAATCTTACAAAAACAATTGATTTTTCTAGCTACGTTTGTATATCTATAGTATATTAAAACTTTAACTTACCTCAGTAGTATAATTTTTACTTAAGTAGGTACATGAAGTTGATATTTAAAATGACTATGACATTTACAACATATTGTAACAACAACAACGCATTGTATTGTTTGAATATTATTACAATAAAATAATGATGTTACTATATTTATGTACAAGTGTTATTTAAAAGTCAGGTTAATAATATAAGTGTTTTAAATTGTTAATATTGTTCAACTTACCTATAAAATTTGGCCCCGTTTCCTTGCCATTAACAAAATTTATAAGCTCAGCTGCAATAGAATATATTACTTCTTCCATATTCTTTTTTTTTTATTATATTTTCAGCTAAAAATACTTTCACTACTGTCATTCACTACTCACTCGTTGAGATACAAGAGGGTTGTGTTAAAAAAAACAAATTTGAACTCTTTTTAAAGGAGTGCATAAGAGTAATTAGTTAATTGGGTAAAAACCAAGCTGTAGTAAGTGGGTATTATCACACACTATTACTGCTAATTTGCTAATCACCTAATTAAAACTTTTATGAACTATTATAATATTTCAATTTCCAGTGTAGACGAAGATTAATAAACATGAAATAAAAATCTGTGTTCCGCTTGCGTTTTACTTAATCATACAGCCTGTAACTTTGTTCGTGACTAATCTCTTTACCGTTTGTAAGTTAAATAAAAGATCTATTGTTGTCCATGTTTACAAATAATAAAATATTTAACCAAAATCTTGGGCTTAAAATCCTTCTTTTTCTGACTATACCCCATTCACGATTGCATCAGAAAGAAGTTAATAAGATTCTTTTTAGAGTACATTTTTTTATAAAAAAATACAATATGTGTAGGTACCTATATTATGCTCTGTTACAGTTAAGATTGAAGTTAAATAAATCAACTTAAATAAATCAACATTATATTTCTGAATTAATGAGGCTTTTAATTAAATCAATTATTTGTTTTGTTTTGTTAACTTAGTTAACTTAAGAATAGTGTTCATGTAAAAACTTTATAGAATCGAGGGTAATCATTATTTGGAACGATTTACATTTTACTATACATAAGTCTACAAAATTTAAAATGTTTTCAAAATACGTAGCTATGTTTTATCATCATTCTAATTTTATCAGGATTCTAATTTTAAACTATGAATATTATTACAGATAGATTACAAATAAATACCTGTACTGCCGCGAGATCTTTGTATCATACACATAACTTTCAAGTGTGTATTTTCTGGAGAACTCACTGTCACGGTTGAGTCGGAAGTCTCTGAATCCGGCGTCAGTTTGAAGTTTTCCATTTTAATCCTCCTTCTCAAGTCGTGCTCCTCATTACTGAGGGTCGTGATGTCCCTGTGGAATTATCCTCTTCTTTACAATAGTTCGCCATTTGTTACGGTCCCTTTTTTATATTTTAATATTACGCCTATTATATATTGACGTTAATTTATCGCTTTTATCTATATCCATATCGGGGTGGAATAAAGACTCATAAATATTTTGCTTTAGTCTATAAATGCCCTAGTGTATGACCCAAAAAAGTATTTTAGGTACACTCTGTCTATAAAGTCATGAAATTAATGTTTGAGGAACTAATATTAATCAAAATTAGGGCAACACTAAATAATACTACATCGAATGTCATCGGCTGTCATCGATTTGTTTTGTGACTTGTTATTTAAATAAATAAAATAAAAAAGCCTAAAGTACATGCTAATAGAGACAATCAATTTGCAAGAATCCCTCCGCAGGTGAAGGCCCGCCCCAAAGAACCCTAATTATTACTATTTTCATCTTTATTTCTTCATTTTTATTATTTTGTCCGCCTATATAGAAAGCGGGCTTACTCTTTTGCACTTCCCACTTGGGCCACTCCACTGAGTCACTCTCATAGTCCATCGCTCATCCGAGAGCCTTGCTACATATTCCGCCCATTTCCATTTAAGCATTTTTGCGTAGGTAAGGGCATCAGTAGCTTTGGTTACGATTCTTATATTTGATAAGATGCTCAAATATAAGAAGCGTAACACTAAGTTTATCAGTTTTTTATTTTGAGCATGCTCCTTTGTAGGCTTCGTTGGCTAGTTGTAATTTTTCTTCTTATTCTCTCTGTGTATTTCCACGTTTGGCAGCCATAGGTAAGACATGATAGAAGACAGCTTGATATGGCTATAGTTATTAGTTTTATTGACATATTGCTTTTAAAAACTTCTTTTAAGCTTCAATAGGTATTTATTCCAACTAATCTAAGTTCTCCTTTCAATTTCTGAGTAGTTACTATCCTGGTCGAAGCTGATTTGTTTTCCGAGGTACACATATTTGTTTGTGTATTTCAATTTTTCGTTAGCAACTGAAATTGTCTCTTTCGTGCTGTTTGTCATCAACATTGTTTTTGTTAGATTCGTCTGAAGCCTACCTTCTTAAGAGCCACGTGAAGTGATTGGATCATAACTTGAAAAAAGCACCAAGTCGTCAACAAATCTGAGGTGACTGAGGTATTTGCCGTCTATGCGCAGGCCTGTCTTTCCCCAGTATAATCCTCTTATTATATGTTCCAGGATAGCAATGAACAGTTTCGGGGAGATTGGGTCGCCCTCTCTTACTCTTCTTTCAATTGGGCTGATTCTCTCTAATTTAACTACTCCTGTACTGTTGCTATAGATATATTTTTTAATACTTGTACTAATTTTCTACCCTTTGCCCTGTGGAGGCATGAGGAACAGGGAGTAAAGTTCACTCATCCTCCGTAGAAAAGGGAGGATCCTCCGACCAGACGGGTATTATGTCTGGCGGGCACTTGCCCAATGGTTGAAATTGGCAAGTTGTATGTATGAGAATTGCACGGTAAACTCTGATTGCGAGATGTAGAATTCGTGTGACGTCAGTATGACGCGTCGTTCATTTTGTGGCGTTTGTAGGTACCGCTACATCACTCCCCTCCGGAGACCGGAGGTCGATAGTGGGCTGAGTCTTGTATCTTGTGATTCTTGCTAGGCCAGCTGAGGTTCCAGTGAGTCGGAACCGGTTGCCGCGTAGTTCACGGTGAGTCGGAACTGTCTTTGAAGATTCCCCAGTGAGTCGGGGTGGTGGGGCGCTGCGTTGTACTCCAGTGCGTCGGATGTCGTACAGCGCCGGGTTGAGGCTGCGTCGAGGTTGCTGATGAGGTTGAGGGTGATGACCAGGTATGCGCGGTCGCTGCATGCTTGTGGTCAGGATACCCGTTGAAGAAGTGGGTGCTGGCTGGGTGGGTGATTCGCCGATGAAGCTTGCGGGAGTGATGATGATGACGTCACGCTCAAGTTGTTGCACGAAGGCTGCGCTGACGTTCATGCTCGGTATCACCATTGTGGAGGCATGAGGAACAGGGAGTAAAGTTCACTCATCCTCCATAGAAAAGGGAGGATCCTCCGACCAGACGGGTATTATGTCTGGCGGGCACTTGCCCAATGGTTGAAATTGGCAAGTTGTATGTATGAGAATTGCACGGTAAACTCTGATTGCGAGATGTAGAATTCGTGTGACGTCAGTATGACGCGTCGTTCATTTTGTGGCGTTTGTAGGTACCGCTACAGCCCTAACAAAACTCTCCAGATGTTTGAATGCAAGACGATGTAGACTTGTTATTTATTGAAATTTAAATTAATTTTCGATTCTATTTAGACAAAAATCGAAGAAATGCGTTAAATATGAAAAAAACAAATCTGAGTGGAGCTCGGGAAATTATTTTTAAAGTCTATTATCAATGTTTGTTAGTACACCAAGCTGGACACAAATTTGATCAAATTTGGATGATATTTATGCTGAGAGTGCATAAGAGTAATTAGTTAATTGGGTGACAAAGTTGTAATAAATGGGTATTATCACTATATTATTATTATTATTATTATAGTAGCACGCAGTTCATCCAAACGGACCTCAAGCTCGGGGCCATTAGGGTCGTTCGGGTCCACCTTTTGCCCAGCATCTCGCATAGCTTGATAGACGTGCATTTTGCGTGTAGCGTCTCGCACCAGCGACGTTTCTCGCAAGACGCGCGTGGCCCAGCGCCGGGCTTCTTGCCCCAGAGTCTGCGCAACGGACTCGTGTTCGATGGTCACCGTATCAATTGGGTCGTTGTCGCACGGCTCAAATTCGTACTGTTTGAAAAAAACGTGTCTCATTATGTTTTTTAAAGCACCGGTTGTACTTAGCCTAAATAACAGAATTAAAATTTGTAGCTACAGCCAGAGATTTTGACGGAGTTTGTCGGCACGGTTGGCGCATTGTATCTGCTAATCATCTAATTAGAACTCTTATGGACTCTTTTATTTTATTGCATAAGATTTTAATTAAGTGATTAGCAGATTTAGCAGAATTCAACGTAGTTATTATTACACTCAGTGGCGTAGCGAAGACTAATCTAGACGTGGGCGAGTCGCCCTAGCGAGGCCCTATAACAGTATGACATAGGTAGTATTTTTATAAATTCAAAAACCGAACCTTTTGGGTCCATGTTCACATTAATAATAGTGAATATTTTATTTTTGTTATTTTTAGTAATAATAATAAAATAACGGTATTTTTCGTTATTTTTCGATTTATCGTTATATTTTTTCCCTGTCGTTTCCTCCCGCATCCGAAACAGAAACCTCCCGAAACAGCCGTGTTCGGTGAGGACTTGCGTCAGGTGGAAGGAGAGTATTTCCCGAGTCCGAAACTCGTCAGTTGTTTCTGGTACTGCTAAAAACCCCAGAAAATGTTCTTCTAAAACCGTTACGCGAATTCACGAATCGGATTATACTGGACATTTGTTCGACTCGACTTACATCTCTCGTCAATCCAGCATTATAGCATAGTACCTACTCAGTTTGTTTTATTTTTCCTATTATGTCGTTAACATCAGCTTGTGAAAAACTCCATTTTCCGTGATCTTTTATTTCGAACTTACAGGATTCTGACTCTTCCTCCTCAACATTACAAATTTACTTCTTAAAGGTCAAAAGAAATTCTAGCACAGATTTTTAGGATTCTTATGGTGACGACGTTTCATTCATCTGTAAATCTATTTTTTTTTTTAATTTCTACAGTATCAGTTTCGGTCGAATTTTTTTGTCCTGTTTCAAAGTAAAAGCGTCGTTAGTTACGGCCAGCCCAGCTTTTCTTTCACGCTTCGATGCACCGGATTCCCATTTCTCGTATATCTCTATCTTTACTCGTGCCGGACATGATAATTATCTATAATAAATATTGTCATACTTTATTTAAATAAACTTCAATTCTGTCTTGTTTTCTGCGAGAACTCCAGAAGCTTGGCAAAGGAGCGTGGTCGTTCTTTTCTTTAAGAAGGCTGATGAGACTCTTCTGAAGAACTACAGACCCATTTCTCGTCTTAGCCACAAATAAAAGCTGTTTTCAAGAATCAGTCCCGACACTAGACGTGTATCAGCTACCGGAACACACCGGGATTCGAGAAGGATATAGCACCATAAATGACATCCAGACTATGCAGCAGATTATACAAAAGTGCGAGGAGTATAATCGGCCCCTATGTCTTGCCTGTGTGGACTATGAGAAAGCTTTTGACTATCGAGACCTGGTTTGTTTTACAGTATCTGCAGCTATGAATTAAATATTTTAAATAAAATCAAGGGACTAAAGTTACGAAGGAACAGCAAAATGGATAAATGAAGATAATAATTTAATTTTACATGCAACGAGGTAAAATTTGAAATGATCCCGGCACTACCTTAGTGTCCATTTAAGTGTATACAGTATGTTAAAAAAACCCTGTCCGACCCATAAGGATAATAAAGGTTAGGTAAACACATGACCAAATATAATATAAAATTTTACGTATTCATCATAGTACCTACCAATACAAATGAATTTTGAAATAATCTTTTTTTCCCGCGAATTAATTCCAATTTCCCCGAAATTTGGTAATTTTTAAAAAGTACACCGGTATTATTATGAGCGAATAGCGATGCGACCACGTGCCGCGTGTCCCGCCGCCCGCCCCCCGCGGGCGGCAGGCGAAGGGTGGTCAACGCACATTTATTAAGTTACCTCCTTTTGTGAAATAATATTTTTTTTTTTAGGGGGGTTTTGTTTTTTAAGTTTAGCCCGGTTTTGTATGCATTAGTAGAATCAGTTATCGATACCTAACAACACCTTCACGGGTCGGACAGGGTTTTCTTAACATACTGTATACTGAATGTAGTAGTATAAACATTTTTAGCATAATAATGGTGAAAAATGAGTTAGTAATTTTATAAGTTTTGACCATATTATAAGTATTTGCTTGTGATTACGCAGAGGGTTTGTTATCGGTCTTAGGTTATTTTAAATTAATCATTCAAAGCGATTTTATTTTGTTGTACTGAAAAGATTAACATCCACCTAAGAGGCACATATTTTGATAGATATTGTAAAATCTCGATTTTATAATTAAAAGTTAGTCGCACATCCACGTCACTTTTTATTGGGCCCATAATCCTGCAACACTGGAAATCTGAAAATGTAATTTTTCTGAGTCGAATTAAAAGTCATAGTCGGATTTTCGCCGTAGGTGTGTTTTTGACTACACGTGCGCTAGAATTTTGGTTGTTTTTCGGTTATGTTGCGTTTGTTGCGACTTGTGTTTTTGTTTTTGTGTTGCTACTAGGTGTCAGGTTTGTTGTGTATCTATTTTTAGTTAATTAATTCCTTTTTTATTTTATTTTTTTTGGATCATAACCTCAAAAACGGTTATCCAGGAATATGGATAAAACTAAACCTCCGGACCCTCCGGATGATATACCAACAGCCTCCCTATCCGGCTTCTCCCCTACTAGCCTAAGTTCCACCCCCAACCCATTAAGCCAGTCCCTAACCTTTACTTCTTGCATCTTGTGTCTTCCACATAATTTTCAACTGTGTATTTTCTGGAGAACTCACTCTTGCGGTTGAGTCGGAAGTCTCTGAATCCGGCGTCAGTTTGAAGTTCTTCATTTTAATCCGAGGAAGAATAAAGATTCATAAATATAAATAAAAATGCCCTAGTGCATTACCTAAAAAGCGTGCTGTCTATAAAGTCATGATATTAATGTTTGAGGAACTAAAATTAATCAAAAGTCGGGCAACACTAAATCATAGTACATCGAATGTCATCAACTGTGTTAAATAAATAAAATAAAAAGCCTTTATGATAAAATAAAATAAAAAGCCTTTATTATTTCTTGCAAAAAGGAAAATAAAATAAAAAAAAACTAAACTGCACTCCTTTCCTGCGACGTAATCGTGGTGTCATCCACACATCTTTTAAAGGTGTATCTTCAGGAGAACTCAGGGTCAACGTTGAGTCGGAAGTCTCGGAATCTGGTGTAACATATGTATCTGGTGAAGAATAAAGATTCGTGAATTTGATGCCTACACTCTATTGTACTATAGTCTAATGGAATTTTGAACTTAGTTTAGCGTGTGTAAGCGTTGTAAAAAGTAGGAAAACGATTTCTTTCCCTGACTGTACAGACGCAATACGCTGTAGAGATATAATTAAAAGTTTAAGTCACCTCAGTTGTACAATATTTACCTAAGTAGCTTAATACCGTACATGGTCATTGTTATATGGAATATCAACATCATACACAATCTTTTAGCAATTGTATGACGGGAATCTGATTTTTAACTATGAATATTATTATTAATAAATACCTGTATTGCCACGAGACCTTTGTGTCATCCACATAACTTTCAACTGTGTATTTTCTGGAGAACTCACTGTCACGGTTGAGTCGGAAGTCTCTGAATCCGGCGTCAGTTTGAAGTTTTCCATTTTAATATACGTTATCAATTTATCGTCTTTATTTATGTCAATACCTGCGGCAAAAAAAAGATTTATGAATATTTTGCTTAATTCTATATTTTATGATCAATAGGTTATGACCTAAAAAGAAGAAAATGCCTCAGCTCAATCTTTGAAAGAAAATTCAAAGATAAATTATATATACATATATTGCCATTGTTTATCATCTATCGTTTTTTTTTTGTTTCTTCTAAAAAGTGGATTTGTTGTGAAGAAAATTGGGGAAGAAAATCCATATTTAAGTACCTTTTTCAGTTCTGTTTTTTTATCTGTTCAACTAGTGTGTCCATAATTGGTCAAATAAATTATGAAAAGAAATATATTCCCTGCTGAATCTAGAAAAGAATGTTCTGTTCTGCTCTACTGACGTCCTCATACATAGCCTCCACCTCATCGTCGGAGTGTTTAGACGTCGGAGCGTAAACCTGTATAACCTTTAACGAATATCGTTTGGTTATTCTGAGTACAAGGTACGCCACCAGAGTCGAAAAGTTCCCGACTTTAACAACGTTGTTCACGAGGGACTTGTGGACAATAAACCCGACGCCACCCTGGGACAGCTGGTCGCCTTCCCGGCAATAGAGCGGGTTGCCAGACTTCAGGATTATTGAGTCCTCTCCCTGTCTTCGGACTTCAGATAACCCCACGATGTCCCAGCGCAACCGGCTCAGTTCTTCCTCCAGTTCAACAATCCTCTCATCGGTCCGTAGTGTGCGCGTGTTAAATGTTGCCAGGGCCAAAGGTCGTCGTTGGTGATGGTAGCCGGATCTCTGCCGGAGATTCTTAGCACCCCTTGCTCCGCCGTAACCGAGTCCGCTACCGTAGACTGGAATAGCGGAGCTTCCGGGGACTAGGGGCCTGGGCTTTGTCGTGTGCATCATTTGGGGGGGTTTGCCATAATCCCCACGCTTGGCAGGCGGGTTGGGGATCGCAGTGATTTGATATTACACAGAAGAAGCGCTGCTGCCCGCTTCCCTGGTGAGTTCCCTTAGTCGCCTCTTACGACACCCATGGGAGGATATGGGTTCGTACTATTCTAAGCCCGGCACCACACGGGGCAGCACAGAACTCTCTTAGTAGCTAATTAATTTTTAGGAATTATTAATACCGCTCCTTGAGCCCGAATTGTTTTACCTTAAAATACTCTGAACCTACAACTATGATAATCTTCCTTCAGATATATCCTCCAACATGTAGACCATATCGTTTGGTTGTTCATAGCGAATGACTGAAGAGTAACCTGAACGCACAGCAGCATGACCAATTTTATCCTTTAGAATAAAGAAAGCCAGCCAGTTCAACCCGCAGTACACTAGGGCACCGATGTACACCTTGTACGAGTATTGACTCGTAAGGTGTAATTCATAGATTTTTGTCGGACACGGGCTTAGACTTGAGATCAGACAACTATTTTGAAGGCGAGTTTTTGCCTCGATTGATTTTTTCGAATTAAATATAAAATAATATATTAAACACTCATTACTTAAATGAATCAGTAATTTATTAAGTCATAGATTAACAACGACCGTACAAGCTTCCCGGAATTTGTTTCTAAAACATCAAAGACTAACCAAACAGTCCCTCTCAACACCGATTCCATATTGTTCCCTTCACTTTCAACCTTTTTCCTTCTCGTCATCTTCCGACAAGTCGAAGTTGATACTCCTTCTAGGATGGAGGTGCACTCCTATCCTGCGACGTAATCGTGGTGTCATCCACACATCTTTTAAAGGTGTATCTTCAAGAGAACTCACGGTCAACGTTGAGTCCGAAGTCTCGGAATCTGGTGTAACATTTGTATCTGGTGAAGAATAAAGATTCGTGAATTTGATGCCTACACTCTATTGTACTATAGTTTAATGGAATTTTGAACTTAGTTTAGCATGTGTAAGCGTTGTAAAAAAGTATTAAAACGATTTCTTTCCCTGACTGTACAGACGCAATACGCTGTAGAGATATAATTAAAACCTTAACTCACCTCAGTTGTACAATATTTACCTAAGTAGCTAAATACCGTACATGGTCATTGTTATATGGAATATCAACATCATATACAATCTTTTAGCAATTATGTGACGGGAATCTGATCTAAATCATACTACATCGAATTTCATCGATTTGTTTTGTGACTTGTTATTTAAATAAATAAAATAAAATATTAGAAAAGCCTTTATTGTTTTTTGCAAAAAGAAAACAGAATGAATAAAAAACTAAACCTAATACTAACTACCATTGATATTAAAAAGAAACTGATTTTAAACTACATGCTAATAGAGACAATCCATTTGCAAGAACCCCTCCGCAGGTGAAGGCCCACTCCAAGGAATCCTAATTATTACTATTTTCATCTTTATTTCTTCATTTTTATTATTTCGTCCGCCTATCTTGTAAGCGGGCTTCCTCTTTTGCACTTTCCACTTAGGCCACTCCACTGAGTCACTCTCATGGTCCATTGCTCATCCAAGAGCCTTGCTACATGTCCCGCCCATTTCCATTTAAGCTTTTTTGCGTAGGTAAGGGCATCAGAAGCTTTGGCTTTGGTCGCTTCTTATATTTGAGTAGTTATAAGACACTCAAATATAAGAAGCGTAAGAATCGTAACCCTAAGTTTGCCCTTTTTTTATTTTGAGCATGCTCCTTTCTAGGCTCCGTTGGCAAATTGAACTTTATTGCACCTAAAAATTTTAAAATAAAAACTTTTTTTACAAAGAAAACAACCGACTTCCAAAACAAAAATACTTACTACAATGTCCAAAATAACTATTTTCGGATGTCGTGTCGGTGACAAAAACCAATATACAAAAACCAAAGACACCATGGTCGTGAACATTATGAATTTCTATTTAAAATAATTTAAAGAAGAACAGTTTATTTCTATTTAAGTCGAGATTTCTTACAATCGTATTTCTCCTACAGGAAAATAGGTCATTTTTTCCATGCCCTAGTACGAGTATTGAGTCGTAAGACGTATTTCATAGGCGTGAGAGCAAACAACTATTTTGAAGGCGAGTTTTTGCCTCGATTTGTATCGTTTACGGAATATTGTAAGTGACGTCCTCCGTGGCGCAGCGGTCAACACGCCTGCCTGCGACGTGGAAGCCCCGGGTTCGATCCCCGGCCACGTCATGATAGAAAACGATCTTTTCCAGAATGGCCTGGGTCTTGGATGTTTATCTATATATGTATCTATTATAAATATAGTATCGTTGAGTTAGTATCCCATAACACAAGTCTCGAACTTACTTTGGGGCTGGCTCAGTCTGTGTGATTTGTCAAAAAAAAAAAAATGGGTGAAATCATAAAACTTTGGTAAAAAGTTTCTGATTATTAGGTTTGGCTGCCAGACGGCCACAATTTTATATTAGGTATTCGTGCTCTTTTACTTTACGCCAGAAAAAAAAATCATATTAACATTAGGTAATATTTATATAGATTAAAATAAAATAACAATATACATCCAGGTTCACTTCAACAATTATTTACAGACACCTTTGTCGTACTACTAATATAATTAAACATTGAATAATATGCTACCAAATCATATTATATACAAAACAAAATGAACGTACCTAATACAAAACATTCGTTACTTATATAAATCAGCAATTTAATAAGTCATAGATTAACAACGGCCGTACAAGCTTCCCGGAATTTGTTTCTAAAACTTCAAACACTAACCAAAGAGTCCCTCTCAACACCGATTCCATATTGTTCCCTTCACTTTCAACCTTTTTCCTTCTCGTCATCTTCCGACAAGTCGAAGTTGATACGCCTTCTAGGAAGGACTCCTTTCCTGCGACGTAATCGTGGTGTCATCCACAAATCTTTTAAACACCTTTAAAAGATGTGTGGATGACACCACGATTACGTCGCAGGACAACTAACTAACTAGGAGAACTAACGGTCAACGTTGAGTCGGAAGTCTCGGAATCTGGCGTAACATTGGTATCTGGTGAAGAATAAAGATTCGTGAATTTGATGCCTACACTCTATTCAATAGAGTGTAGGCATCAAATTCCATTAGACTATAATACAATAGAGTCTATTGTATTATAGTCTAATGGAATTTTGAACTTAGTTTAGCGTGTGTAAGCGTTGTAAAAAAGTAGAAAAACGATTTCTTTCCCTGACTGTACAGACGCAATACGCTGTAGAGATATAATTAAAACTTTAACTCACCTCAGTTGCACAATATTTACCTAAGTAGCTAAATAACGTACATGGTCATAGTTATATGGAATATCAACATTATAGACAATCTTTTAGCAATTATATGATGGCATGCTGATTTTAAACTATGGATATTATTACAGACAGATTACAATTAAATACCTGTACTGCCGCGAGATCTTTGTGTCATCCACATAACTTTCAACTGTGTATTTACTGGAGAACTCACGGTCACGGTTGAGTCGCCTGTCTCTGAATCCGGCGTCAGTTTGACGTTCTCCATTTTAATATTACGCTTACTATTTATTGGCGTTAAGTTATCGCCTTTATCTATATCCATACCTGGAGAAGAATAAAGATGCATAAATATTTTGCTTTTATCTATAAATGACCTTGTGTATGACCTATAAAAACGTGTTAGGCCTCATAGCTAGCCTAGGTGTAGAAACTATTCAAATCATTTTAACCACAGTTATGAAAAATCTTACAAAAACAATTGATTTTTCTAGCTACGTTTGTATATCTATAGTATATTAAAACTTTAACTTACCTCAGTAGTATAATTTTTACTTAAGTAGGTACATGAAGTTGATATTTAAAATGACTATGACATTTACAACATATTGTAACAACAACAACGCATTGTATTGTTTGAATATTATTACAATAAAATAATAAATAAATAAAAATAAAAATAAAATAAAATAAAATAAAAAATAAAATAAAAATAAAATCTATTTATTTCAGGCAACATGCCCATATATTGTTAGTGTACAACTTAAAAACTATGTTAGTATTAAATAATGAATAAAATAAAAAATAAAAATAAAAAGAGTTAATTAAGGTATTTGCCTCCCTCTGGGGCACCAGGCACACGCACTTGTGCTTGTACCCAGTGCCGCAGAAGGGGGCTGTCCAGCTTGTGGCTGAGCAAGTTCAGAATGGTGTTGGCGCTCCCACGCGTGCGAAACATCAGCGATGCTATGCGGCGCCGCAGCACAGTGTGAAAACCGTCTGTGTGCGCGTACGCAAACATCGCAGACGCACTACAGTAACGTGGGAGCCCCACCAGCACCCTGAACGCATTATTAAACTGTACTCGGAGAGCGTTGATGGCCCGCTGCGTGTAGTTGACCCACAGATTGCAGGTGTAGAGAGATTGACAGAATGCTTTAAACAAAGTAATTTTTACCTCAAGACTACACCTTGCAAATCTGCGTGCCAACATGTTACAGCGGACCGCCATCGCTCTCCTTTCCCTTTCAATATCCCCGTCATCTTTTAATTCCTCGTTAACCACATGGCCGAGGTATTTAAATACATTGACTCTTCTAAGCGCGACACCATTAAGCAGCACAGGTGCCACACCCTCCAGTTTTCGACCCCTGGCTTGGAAAACCAGGAGCTCGCTTTTCTGGGCATTGTACAGGAGACCGTGTACCCTCGCGTACTCCTCACACACACCTATCAGCCTCCTGAGCGCGGCTATTGATGGGCTGAGCAACACCATATCGTCTGCATAACTGATACTATTAATAGAATGTCCATCAATTGAGCATCCGATTCCAGTGTCACTCAGCTCATCAATCAGTCCGTTTACATACAAGCTAAAGAGCGAAGGAGATGTCAACCCCCCTTGCCTCACTCCGCACTCCAGCCCGTACTCGTCAGAAAGTTCTCCAAGCCATTTGACCCGGTTAGTCTGATGGCCGTACCAATATTTAAAAATATTGATGATTTCACCTGGCACACCTGTGCTCTTCAATTTATGCCAGAGAATATCATACCTAACTAGGTCAAAAGCCTTGGAGAGATCAAGGAAGGCTGCATAAACAGGCGTGCTCCTGTCAGTGTAATACCTGACAGTCTGCTTGAGAGACATAACCGCACATTCTGTCGAAAGTCCAGGTCTAAAACCGAACTGTGCGTCATTTAAATTCAGGTGTTCTTTAAGTTGTCTCTCAAGAAGACCATCAAGCACCTTAGCTGCGGTTGTAGCTAATGATATCGGGCGGTAGTTGCACTTATCGGAACTATCTCCGGTCTTGTTTTTAATTATAGGCACTACCACTGTCTTCATCAGCTCATTTGGCAGGTAGGAATGCCTAATGCACAAAGTAAACAACAGTCCCAGGAGCCTTGGGAGGTGTGGCCCCGCATGCTGAAAATGTTCAATGCTCAGGCCGTCATGCCCAGGGGACTTCCCTCGTGTCATGCCTTTTATTATTAGCGCAACTTGCTTTGCTGTGACACGTTCAGGTACCCCTGACAGGACAACCCCCACATCCCTGATCTGCTCACCCCTCAGTGGAGACTCCACTTGAAAGTGACATTTAAATAAATTTGCAATGTCCTTCGGTTCACAGATACCGTTGATACTCACAGGGATACTGGGCTTAGGGTTTAACTTTTTTGTTTGTTGCCAAAATCCTTTAAAATCTTTATTTTTATGTTTAGTAGCTAATATATTCATCTTTATTCCTTCTTGATTATGCTGACAATATTGTAATTTGCTTTTGAATTTTTTTCTAGAATCATACATTTCACTGTAATAGTTACCACTGTTAGGCCGACCATGACTCACCCAAGTTAAGAACTTCTGCCTAGCATCCCTGTGAGCATCACGAACATACTTATTCCAGCCAACAATATGCCGACCGCGATGTCGACCGCTACTCTCGTGTCCTGTATAGCTGTCAACAGCCGCCTCTCGTAACGATTTTACAATGTCACCATAAAGTGTGTCTATCGCTGACAAGTGATCTCTGCCTCTGTTATCACACATGCTATCACCACAAAGCTGAAATTCAAGGGGGAACCCTATTTCCCGTAGTTTCCCATTACAACATTTCAATTTGACTTAAGTCCCTGTCTCCCCATAGTACTTTATTTGTTTGGGTGAACGGTGGCTTAATGGTTTTACAAACTGATTTTAGACTACATTGAATTTCCACTGGAAAGTGATCAGACCAGAAGATGTCATAACATATTTTAACTGAACAAACCGATCTTAATGCAGCGTCGGTAACTATACAGTGATCCAACCACCTGCGGCTACCATGAGCTTCACTCACAAAAGTGTAGGTATTTGATTGCAAGCCCAACATCTCTTGATCGATACATGTCCAGTTTTGTTCATTACAAAAATTTTGGAGTTCATTGCCAAACAATTCCCCCGGATGAGCGTTAAAATCCCCTAAGATAAATACATTTTCGATATTGTTACTCTCAACTATTGACGTTATTTCACCTAAACATTGTACAAATTCCACAAGATTGTCAGAAGAGTCAGTAGGCATGTATACAGAAAAAACGAGTATTAATCGTTCCATTACACGAACTTTAATCGCACTTATTCGGTCACTTTTACATGGAATCACAGACACATAATGACACTTACTGTTTCTCCATAGAAGTGCTACGCCGCCGTAAGGTCGCCCGCGCAGTATGCCGCTTGTTAGGTCCACTGCAGACTTACCGCAGAATCCAAAGTCGTTGCTTATTATACCAAGTTCAGGTATCTCATGTGGCAAGAGCCAGGTCTCCTGCAGTGCAATAATATCAGCAGATCGGCAAAGCCGTCTTACACACTCAGTAGATCTTTTAACAGACTTACAATTGAAACTGATGAGTTTTAAACTGTCATTGTTAGTTATACTACTACTATAATGATGTTACTATATTTATGTACAAGTGTTATTTAAAAGTCAGGTTAATAATATAAGTGTTTTAAATTGTTAATATTGTTCAACTTACCTATAAAATTTGGCCCCGTTTCCTTGCCATTAACAAAATTTATAAGCTCAGCTGCAATAGAATATATTACTTCTTCCATATTCTTTTTTTTTATTATATTTTCAGCTAAAAATACTTTCACTACTGTCATTCACTACTCACTCGTTGAGATACAAGAGGGTTGTGTTAAAAAAAAACAAATTTGAACTCTTTTTAAAGGAGTGCATAAGAGTAATTAGTTAATTGGGTAAAAACCAAGCTGTAGTAAGTGGGTATTATCACACACTATTACTGCTAATTTGCTAATCACCTAATTAAAACTTTTATGAACTATTATAATATTTCAATTTCCAGTGTAGACGAAGATTAATAAACATGAAATAAAGATCTGTGTTCCGCTTGCGTTTTACTTAATCATACAGCCTGTAACTTTGTTCGTGACTAATCTCTTTACCGTTTGTAAGTTAAATAAAAGATCTATTGTTGTCCATGTTTACAAATAATAAAATATTTAACCAAAATCTTGGGCTTAAAATCCTTCTTTTTCTAACTATACTCCATTCACGATTGCATCAGAAAGAAGTTAATAAGATTCTTTTTAGAGTACATTTTTTTATAAAAAAATACAATATGTGTAGGTACTTATATTATGCTCTGTTACAGTTAAGATTGAAGTTAAATAAATCAACTTAAATAAATCAACATTATATTTCTGAATTAATGAGGCTTTTAATTAAATCAATTATTTGTTTTGTTTTGTTAACTTAGTTAACTTAAAAATAGTGTTCATGTAAAAACTTTATAGAATCGGGGGTAATCATTATTTGGAACGATTTACATTTTACTATACATAAGTCTACAAAATTTGAAATGTTTTCAAAATACGTAGCTATGTTTTATCATCATTCTAATTTTATCAGGATTCTAATTTTAAACTATGAATATTATTACAGATAGATTACAAATAAATACCTGTACTGCCGCGAGATCTTTGTATCATACACATAACTTTCAAGTGTGTATTTTCTGGAGAACTCACTGTCACGGTTGAGTCGGAAGTCTCTGAATCCGGCGTCAGTTTGAAGTTTTCCATTTTAATCCTCCTTCTCAAGTCGTGCTCCTCATTACTGAGGGTCGTGATGTCCCTGTGGAATTATCCTCTTCTTTACAATAGTTCGCCATTTGTTACGGTCCCTTTTTTATATTTTAATATTACGCCTATTATATATTGACGTTAATTTATCGCTTTTATCTATATCCATATCGGGGTGGAATAAAGACTCATAAATATTTTGCTTTAGTCTATAAATGCCCTAGTGTATGACCCAAAAAAGTATTTTAGGTACACTCTGTCTATAAAGTCATGAAATTAATGTTTGAGGAACTAATATTAATCAAAATTAGGGCAACACTAAATAATACTACATCGAATGTCATCGGCTGTCATCGATTTGTTTTGTGACTTGTTATTTAAATAAATAAAATAAAAAAGCCTAAAGTACATGCTAATAGAGACAATCAATTTGCAAGAATCCCTCCGCAGGTGAAGGCCCGCCCCAAAGAACCCTAATTATTACTATTTTCATCTTTATTTCTTCATTTTTATTATTTTGTCCGCCTATATAGAAAGCGGGCTTACTCTTTTGCACTTCCCACTTGGGCCACTCCACTGAGTCACTCTCATAGTCCATCGCTCATCCGAGAGCCTTGCTACATATTCCGCCCATTTCCATTTAAGCATTTTTGCGTAGGTAAGGGCATCAGTAGCTTTGGTTACGATTCTTATATTTAATAAGATGCTCAAATATAAGAAGCGTAACACTAAGTTTATCCGTTTTTTATTTTGAGCATGCTCCTTTGTAGGCTTCGTTGGCTAGTTGTAATTTTTCTTCTTATTCTCTCTGTGTATTTCCACGTTTGGCAGCCATAGGTAAGACATGATAGAAGACAGCTTGATATGGCTATAGTTATTAGTTTTATTGGCATATTGCTTTTAAAAACTTCTTTTAAGCTTCAATAGGTATTTATTCCAACTAATCTAAGTTCTTCTTTCAATTTCTGAGTAGTTACTATCCTGGTCGAAGCTGATTTGTTTTCCGAGGTACACATATTTGTTTGTGTATTTCAATTTTTCGTTAGCAACTGAAATTGTCTCTTTCGTGCTGTTTGTCATCAACATTGTTTTTGTTAGATTCGTCTGAAGCCTACCTTCTTAAGAGCCACGTGAAGTGATTGGATCATAACTTGAAAAAAGCACCAAGTCGTCAACAAATCTGAGGTGACTGAGGTATTTGCCGTCTATGCGCAGGCCTGTCTTTCCCCAGTATAATCCTCTTATTATATGTTCCAGGATAGCAATGAACAGTTTCGGGGAGATTGGGTCGCCCTCTCTTACTCTTCTTTCAATTGGGCTGATTCTCTCTAATTTAACTACTCCTGTACTGTTGCTATAGATATATTTTTTAATACTTGAATGTACTAATTTTCTACCCTTTGCCCTAACAAAACTCTTCAGATGTTTGAATGCAAGACGATGTAGACTTGTTATTTATTGAAATTTAAATTAATTTTCGATTCTATTTAGATAAAAATCGAAGAAATGCGTTAAATATGAAAAAAACAAATCTGAGTGGAGCTCGGGAAATTATTTTTAAAGTCTATTATCAATGTTTGTTAGTACACCAAGCTGGACACAAATTTGATCAAATTTGGATGATATTTATGCTGAGAGTGCATAAGAGTAATTAGTTAATTGGGTGACAAAGTTGTAATAAATGGGTATTATCACACTGTATCTTTTTTTTTTTTTTTTTTTTACAAATCACACAGATTGAGCTAGCCCCAAAGTAAGTTCGAGACTTGTGTTATGGGATACTAACTCAACGATTCTATATTTTATAATAGATACATATATAGATAAACATCCAAGACCCAGGCCAATCAGGAAAAGATCGTTTTCTATCATGACCTGGCCGGGGATCGAACCCGGGGCCTCCACGTCGCAAGCAGGCGTGTTGACCGCTGCGCCACGGAGACCGACAGAACTGAACTAAATTAACCGCTTGACCGGGCCATAGAGCAATAGTCCGAAATGCATATGATTAAATTTTGCATATTCCTTGAACCCGGTATACGTACCGTGTATGAATAAAGCGCAGTGCACTTGTAAAGCGGAGCCGCGGGTACGACCACGGCCTCGGCGCCTGCGGCTTCACCCTCATCCCAGTTTACTTGAGTGGGGTCATCCCAACCCACAGTGAGTTGTTCGATGCGCATGCGATCTTCCTCCAGCAAAGCATCGACATCTTCGTCATGTTCGTCTTCGTTCTGCGAGCCTGAAGTGGTGCGCTGGTGGCTGCTGGAGGCGACTGCAGCTGAAGCGGATGCAGAAGCAGAGGTACCTTCGCCCTCGGTGTTGTCGCTGTCGTAAAATGAGTCCGAGCTGGGCTGGTCAGCTGCACCAGAAGCATCGGTGCGGACGCTGAGTAGGCTGCTGCTCCTAGCCAAGGGTTCTGCCACTGCCAACAGGTCTACCTCCTTTAACCATTCATCGACAGGAGCGCCGCTCACCCGAAGACATTCCAACCGGGACTCGTATTTCGCCTTCGAGATCTCCGAGCGACGTATAGTAGCACGCAGTTCATCCAAACGGACCTCAAGCTCGGGGCCATTAGGGTCGTTCGGGTCCACCTTTTGCCCAGCATCTCGCATAGCTTGATAGACGTGCATTTTGCGTGTAGCGTCTCGCACCAGCGACGTTTCTCGCAAGACGCGCGTGGCTCAGCGCCGGGCTTCTTGCCCCAGAGTCTGCGCAACGGACTCGTGTTCGATGGTCACCGTATCAATTGGGTCGTTGTCGCACGGCTCAAATTCGTACTGTTTGAAAAAAACGTGTCTCATTATGTTTTTTAAAGCACCGGTTGTACTTAGCCTAAATAACAGAATTAAAATTTGTAGCTACAGCCAGAGATTTTGACGGAGTTTGTCGGCACGGTTGGCGCATTGTATCTGCTAATCATCTAATTAGAACTCTTATGGACTCTTTTATTTTATTGCATAAGATTTTAATTAAGTGATTAGCAGATTTAGCAGAATTCAACGTAGTTATTATTACACTCAGTGGCGTAGCGAAGACTAATCTAGACGTGGGCGAGTCGCCCTAGCGAGGCCCTATAACAGTATGACATAGGTAGTATTTTTATAAATTCAAAAACCGAACCTTTTGGGTCCATGTTCACATTAATAATAGTGAATATTTTATTTTTGTTATTTTTAGTAATAATAATAAAATAACGGTATTTTTCGTTATTTTTCGATTTATCGTTATATTTTTTCCCTGTCGTTTCCTCCCGCATCCGAAACAGAAACCTCCCGAAACAGCCGTGTTCGGTGAGGACTTGCGTCAGGTGGAAGGAGAGTATTTCCCGAGTCCGAAACTCGTCAGTTGTTTCTGGTACTGCTAAAAACCCCAGAAAATGTTCTTCTAAAACCGTTACGCGAATTCACGAATCGGATTATAGTGGACATTTGTTCGACTCGACTTACATCTCTCGTCAATCCAGCATTATAGCATAGTACCTACTCAGTTTGTTTTATTTTTCCTATTATGTCGTTAACATCAGCTTGTGAAAAACTCCATTTTCCGTGATCTTTTATTTCGAACTTACAGGATTCTGACTCTTCCTCCTCAACATTACAAATTTACTTCTTAAAGGTCAAAAGAAATTCTAGCACAGATTTTTAGGATTCTTATGGTGACGACGTTTCATTCATCTGTAAATCTATTTTTTTTTTTAATTTCTACAGTATCAGTTTCGGTCGAATTTTTTTGTCCTGTTTCAAAGTAAAAGCGTCGTTAGTTACGGCCAGCCCAGCTTTTCTTTCACGCTTCGATGCACCGGATTCCCATTTCTCGTATATCTCTATCTTTACTCGTGCCGGACATGATAATTATCTATAATAAATATTGTCATACTTTATTTAAATAAACTTCAATTCTGTCTTGTTTTCTGCGAGAACTCTAGAAGCTTGGCAAAGGAGCGTGGTCGTTCTTTTCTTTAAGAAGGCTGATGAGACTCTTCTGAAGAACTACAGACCCATTTCTCGTCTTAGCCACAAATAAAAGCTGTTTTCAAGAATCAGTCCCGACACTAGACGTGTATCAGCTACCGGAACACACCGGGATTCGAGAAGGATATAGCACCATAAATGACATCCAGACTATGCAGCAGATTATACAAAAGTACGAGGAGTATAATCGGCCCCTATGTCTTGCCTGTGTGGACTATGAGAAAGCTTTTGACTATCGAGACCTGGTTTGTTTTACAGTATCTGCAGCTATGAATTAAATATTTTAAATAAAATCAAGGGACTAAAGTTACGAAGGAACAGTAAAATGGATAAATGAAGATAATAATTTAATTTTACATGCAACGAGGTAAAATTTGAAATGATCCCGGCACTACCTTAGTGTCCATTTAAGTGTATACAGTATGTTAAAAAAACCCTGTCCGACCCATAAGGATAATAAAGGTTAGGTAAACACATGACCAAATATAATATAAAATTTTACGTATTCAACATAGTACCTACCAATACAAATGAATTTTGAAATAATCTTTTTTTCCCGCGAATTAATTCCAATTTCCCCGAAATTTGGTAATTTTTAAAAAGTACACCGGTATTATTATGAGCGAATAGCGATGCGACCACGTGCCGCGTGTCCCGCCGCCCGCCCCCCGCGGGCGGCAGGCGAAGGGTGGTCAACGCACATTTATTAAGTTACCTCCTTTTGCGAAATAATATTTATTTTTTTTAGGGGGGTTTTGTTTTTTAAGTTTAGCCCGGTTTTGTATGCATTAGTAGAATCAGTTATCGATACCTAACAACACCTTCACGGGTCGGACAGGGTTTTCTTAACATACTGTATACTGAATGTAGTAGTATAAACATTTTTAGCATAATAATGGTGAAAAATGAGTTAGTAATTTTATAAGTTTTGACCATATTATAAGTATTTGTTTGTGATTACGCAGAGGGTTTGTTATCGGTCTTAGGTTATTTTAAATTAATCATTCAAAGCGATTTTATTTTGTTGTACTGAAAAGATTAACATCCACCTAAGAGGCACATATTTTGATAGATATTGTAAAATCTCGATTTTATAATTAAAAGTTAGTCGCACATCCACGTCACTTTTTATTGGGCCCATAATCCTGCAACACTGGAAATCTGAAAATGTAATTTTTCTGAGTCGAATTAAAAGTCATAGTCGGATTTTCGCCGTAGGTGTGTTTTTGACTACACGTGCGCTAGAATTTTGGTTGTTTTTCGGTTATGTTGCGTTTGTTGCGACTTGTGTTTTTGTTTTTGTGTTGCTACTAGGTGTCAGGTTTGTTGTGTATCTATTTTTAGTTAATTAATTCCTTTTTTATTTTATTTTTTTTGGATCATAACCTCAAAAACGGTTATCCAGGAATATGGATAAAACTAAACCTCCGGACCCTCCGGATGATATACCAACAGCCTCCCTATCCGGCTTCTCCCCTACTAGCCTAAGTTCCACCCCCAACCCATTAAGCCAGTCCCTAACCTTTACTTCTCGCATCTTTTGCTTGCTAGCTTATTCCCAACTCCGTTGGGGCAGCGTCTAGTCCGACCGGATGCAGCTGAGCAGTACTTTTTGCAACAAAAAATTCTAAAATATTAACTTTTTACAAAAAAAAAAAAAAAATAAATAAAAAACAACCGCCTTCCAAAAAAAAAAGTTTATTTCTATTTAAGTAGAGATTTTTTTCAATTGTATTTCTCCTACAGGAAAATAGGTCATTTTTTCCTCGCCCTAGTACGAGTATTGAATCGTAAGACGTATTTCATAGGCGTGAGAACAAACAACTATTTTGAAGGAGAGTTTTTGCCTCGATTTGGATCGATAACGGACTATGGGTAAAATCATAAAACTTTGGTAAAAAGTTTCCGATTATTCCGTATGGCTGACAGACGGCCAGAATTTTATATTAGGTATTAGTGTTCTTTTACTTCCTCTAAAAATATATACGCCGGGTAAAATAAAAAAAAAATCTATTAACTTTAGGTAATATTTATATATATTAAAAATAAAATAACAATATACATCCAGGTTCACTTGAACAATTATTTATAGACACTTTTGTCGTACTACTAATATAATTAAATATAAAATAATATACTACCAAATCATATTATATACAAAACAAAATTAACATAATACAAAGTCATACAGTCGTTACTTAAATAAATCATTAATTTAATAAGTCATAGATTTTAACAACGGCCTTACTAGCTTCCCGGAATTTGTTTCTAAAGCTTCAAACACTAACCAAACAATCCCTCTTAAAACAGATTCCATTCCCTTTACTTTCAACCTTTTGCCTTCTCTTTATCTTCCGATAAGTCGAAGTTGATACGCCTTCTACGAAGGAGGTGCACTCCTATCCCGCGACGTAATCGTAGTGTCATCCATACATCTCTTAAAGATGTATATTGAGGAGAACTCAGCTTTACCTAAGTAGTTAAATACTGTAGGTACATGTTCATAGTTATATGGAATATTAACATCATATACAATAACATTACATCTTAGCAATTATATGACGCAATTCAGATTTTAAATTATGAATATTATTACTGATATATATTATTACAAATAAATACCTTTACAGGAGCGTGATCTTTGTGTCATCCAGAGAACTTTCAGCGGTGTATTTTCAGGAGAATTCACAGTCACACTTGAGTCGGAAGTCTCAGAATCTGGTGTAATTTCCCCACCTGTTGAAGAATAAAGATTCACTAATATTTTGTTCACAAAAGTCTGTTAGTTTTAGGCCTCAATAGCTTACCTATACTGTATTTTACTATAGTCTTATAGGATTTTGAACGTAGTATAGATATTTTACCATTTAAACATATTAATCAAAGCTTTGTAATAAAACGTGGAAAACAGATTAATTTCTCTGGCTGTACTAACTAGGGATGTAACGGAGGTAGTTATATTGGAACCGGAACCGGAACCGGAGTCGGAGTTTTTAAATTTGGTTTATTGGAGTTGAAACTGGAATCTAACCCGGAGGCAGAGGCAGTGTCAGAAGTGGTGGTAGGAGAGAGATTTTTTATTTAAACACAAAAAACAGTATTCAGTTACTTTTTCATTTAATTTTTTTATTGTGAAATTAAACACAAACAGTGAAAAGAAAATTGACACATTTCCAAATGAACAAGAAGTTAAATGAAGTTAATTAAAACCCAAAGTAGTATATTATATTACATTAAATGAACAAAAGCTTTAAAACAAATTATATCAAATGTGTTGACTTCAAAACTAGCCAAAAATCAAAACAAATATCTATAACCTATGAACGTGTCGTGTGGTAAACTATTACTAATAACAAGTGAAAAAATTATTGACGATAGAGTGCACGTAGCAGGAGTCAGGGAATTACCCGCGTGATATGTAAACCTGCCCCGAACGATCCAATGGGCGGTCCAAACGATCCCAACTAGTCGCAATCATTTGACAAAAATGTGTTCGCTTATTACGGGGCTGTTCATAACAGTCGACAGGCCGCCGCCGCTATGTTATGCTTTATTAACCTCCGATTTAGACCTCCGATTTAAAAGTATCGGGACCGAAGGTACGATAATAATCGTAAGTTCCGACTTAACGGAGTCGGAGTCGAAGCTCCGTAACATCCCTAGTACTAACGCACTGAGATATGTTTAAAACTCTAACCCACCTAAGTAGTACTGTATTTACATAAGTAGCTAAATATATGTACATGTACATAGTTATAATATGTAATATTAACATTATATACAATCTTTTAGCAATTATGTGATGCATATCTGATTTAAATTTATGAATATTATTACAGATTACAAATAAATACCTTTACCGCCGCCGTGTGATCTTTGCGTCATCCACACAACTTTCAAGTGTGTATTTTCTGGAGAACTCACAATCACAGTTGAGCAGGAAGTTTCTGAAAGTGGTGTAAGTTTGAAGTTCTCTTCTTGTAAGTTTGAACTGTTGAGTTGGAAGTCTCAGGATCCGGTGTAACGTGATCAATCCAAAACCTGGTGAAGAATAAAGATTCATGAATATAGATTTTGTTCAAAAGAGCCGGTTATTTATATGCCTCAATAGCTTGCCTATATTCTATTCTACTATAGTCTAATCTCTAAAGAAATTCTGAACGGAGTATATGTATAAATATTTAAATGTTCAAACCATATTAATCAAGCTTTGTAATAAAACGTAGGAAAACGATTGATTTCCCCGGCTATACAAACGCATTGAGATGTAATTGAAAGTTTAACCCAACTGAGCAGTACAATAAATACCCAAGTAGCTTAATATTGTACGTATTCATAGCCATACATAATATCAACATCATATATGCAATCATTTAGCAATTATATGATGCAATTCTGATTTTAAATTATGAATATTATAACAGATAGATATTATTACAAATAAATACCTTTACAGCGCCACCGCGTGATCTTTGTTTCGTGATGCGTGTTTGTCTGAGAACTTTCAACGATGTATTTTCTGGAGAACTCAGTCACAGTTGGGTCGGAAGTCTCAGAATCCGACGTGAGTTTGAAGTTCTTCATTTTCACATACGGCGTCCATTTATAGTCTTTATCTAGGTATGTCTATATCTGGCGGAAAATAAGGACCTATGAAAGTTTGCTCTAGTCTATAATTACCCTAACATGTTAAGCATAGGCTCCAAAAGCTTGCCTAGGTATAGATACTATTCAAAACATGACGCACTATGATATATTAAAAGTTTATTCCACCTCAGCAGTACAATATTTACTTAACTAGTAGTATATTGTAGGTACTTAGTCATATTGTATACAGTATTTTTACAATTATATGACACTATTTTGATTTTAAAAATTATGAATATTATTACAATCAAATAAATATATTCTTCTTTATATTTATATACTTATACCCTAATTTACTATATTACGAATTCTGAATAGAATAGAATAGATTACTCTTTATACACCATATAGATTACAGAACATAAATATAAAGATTTTACAAAGTGAACACAATGGGCGGTCTTATCGCTAAGAGCGATCTTTTACAGACAACCTTTGGATGGAATACTAACTAGTAGTAACTTAAGTAAAGGAGAGAGAAATAATGTAGGAAGTAGTCTCTCGGTGTAGGCCATAATGCCGGCAGAAGTTAGCACCCACCAGACAAAATCTTGCCGCCAAGCGATTCATCGTGTTCCGGCATGATGTCTGGTGAAGCAGCACGGAGGACGGGTCTGAGCAGTTGTGTTGCAATGTGTGCCGGGTACGATGCACCAAATGTTGTTGTCGGTTTGGAGATTGATCTGGAAACCTTTCGGTCTCCAGATCAATCTCCCTCTGGCTCAGCATCGTTGAGGTTTAACATTGCATCACCTCGCTCACCTGCAGCCTTCCTTCCTATTCACTAAGATTTTTAACTCAAACGGAAAATGAAATGTGTGTGAAATGGGCTTAATAACTAGCGCGCTTTACCATCAACAATTGCATCACTGCTTAAAACCAGGCGGAATTGCAGTCAAGCACTAGTTTATAATTCTTAAAAAAAGTAGTCTACAATGTACTATTTACATAGATTATACAATAAATATAAACGTTAAGTGTAGCGTATTAAGATGTGTGACTATGATATTCATCATATTAACACCAGAAATAAGGACAAACTGCGAGCCCCTTTTCACGGACTTCAAAAGGTTTATAACTCTTTTGTTGGGCTTGGTATAACTTTTTATAACAAGATACCCTCTGCTTTGCTAGACTTGCCTTACAATGCATTTAAAGCACAAATCAAATCCAAGCTTTGTTCAAAGGCATATTATTCCGTAAATGATTATTAAAATGATAAGAATAGCTGGTCGCTCTGATTAACTCAGGACAATGTTTGTGTTCTTTCTCCGGAATTAGCTTACTGACACGTTATATGAGTTCATATAATTCACTTTTTTACATTACATAAATATGTAAACTGTCATGCCCTTAATGCCTGGGGCTTTTATTTAAGTAATAAGTTTTTAGTTAATTATATTTTCATTTAAATATATGTATATTGTTTTGCTTTGCTGGTATTTTGGCGTGGTAGCTGGCATATGGTAAATAATTTCATTGTTGTTGTATTTTATCGTGTTCATCACTATACGTAGTATTGTATAAAGTCAAGTGTTTTTTTTTTTTTTGTAAAGAACAGACAGCTGTGCTGCTGGGGAGTTTCTTCCGTCACTTCTCCCAGCGAAAGCACTAGGAAGTGTCGATGGGTGGGCGTTTTGGGGGACTATCTTCAGTAATATTGACGTTCAAAAAGTGTTGATTCTCAGCCTATTTTGAATTTGATTTTAAGTATATTTCAACATTAGCCCTTTATTTATAAACGCTGCTTTAAGTTAACTAGTGATTAGCGATTGTTTAATCATAGGTACATTTTTGACGTTTGCGTATCACTCAAATCATCATCTATGAATAAACACCATAGTGTTTAAGGGGTTTATTGATAAACGATGATTAAAGTTAAGTGACGTGCAAACGTCACAAATGTATGGTTAAACAATCGCTAGTCACTAGTTAACTCTAAACAGCGTTTATGAATAAGGGGGTAAGTGGCTATGGTTCAGTCCATGTGGGTACTTATTGTAAGTAGATACCTACTTATTTATAAAAAAAAATATTCATAGTTATTTACGAGACGTTTATTAAGTATTTCGTTACTTAGGTACATAATGATTAATTAGTTAATTATGTACACAATTATTGCACAACAGACTGATGACGATTATTGCCTAACAGTACGGGGCAATTAGGGCAACAGAAAGGAGTAATGAAATCCACCGGGGCATGGTTACTAAAACAAGAATAAGTACTATATATTTTTAATGCTTTTAGTATGCACTTATAACTTAAACTTATTCTCATGCGAAACGTAATTATGTATATATTATCTATAGGAATATGCAAAACAGTCTTATTTTAAAATAATTATTTTGGTACTTATTGCCTAATACAAGAGTCATAGGTACTTAAATATAATTCTCCGCTGAATTACTGACCCAAAGAACAAAAATAATGAAATGGAGTAATGAACCAAAGAACACAAATAATGAAATGGGGTAAAGAGAGCCATACGACTCCAATTACCCCAAATACTGATTTTTAAGTTTTGTGGAGGTACAGGAACTTGTATGCGTGTTAGTTGCACAGTAAACTCTGCTTGCGAGTTGCGAATATTACGAATGCGTCGTACTGACGTCACGCGAATCCTGCGTGACGTCAGTACGACGCATTGCTCGTATGTAGCATTGTAGGTACAGCTACATTTTTCATATAATTAAATTTCATTCTATAAGTTCAAACGGGCGATACTATTAAACACAATTTTGATACTCACAATTCATTCATGAAAATCGTAAGATTAATTGGCCGAAAAACCGTCAGATAGTCCGTTTGTACTCTAAAAGTTAAAGGTCACAAGTACCCCTGCCGCACCTTTCTAAGCTCCGTAACAACAAAACAGGACAACTCGTTCGGATACACGTAAACTAAAGTAGATCTCATTATCCCGTGGCTCCGATTCCCCCGTGCTTCCCTAAAAACAAAAGGAAACAGTTTATTAAAATATTAATATAATTATAGTAAAGATTGAAAATTTGAGTATTAATGTCTTCTTGTGCGGAGTTTGCTTTTGAGGTGATATATTCTATTTGTAATTTAAGTTGTTATAGGTATAAGCAAAGTATTATTGTTAGTTATTAATAATAATTGTATTCAGCAAACTACTGGTGCTGCCATCTATTATTTTTCATTTGCAGTCCTACCATCTTATGAAATTCATGTCATGGAGTGTGTTTCCAATTTTCTAAAAAATATGTTCTTAACGAAATTCATCTTAAGTGCTTAGGTATATCAATATTAAAATGTTCAAAATTAACTTTTCTGCGAACTAGAATTTGTAAAATTGAAGGTAAGTTGATTTTTTTTTTCTATTAAACACTGAATTGATAAAAAAAAATAGATTAACACACTGGATTGGTTTCAAATTATTGTTAATTATTAATTTAAATTGGTCACTGAATGTAAATAAGTTTAATAAATCACCAGAACAACACTCTTTTTGGCCTTTTTGATCGGCACAGAACACATGATTTTTACATTATTTAACTTAATACTCTGTGTCTGTAGTCACTAGACAACATTCTCACTTATTTATTATAGTCCACATCCACTGATTTATCTATCATAATGTATTAATTATTACTATAAATATTTTTAAAGACAAATATAACGGAGCGATTGTTACTGTGGCGATAGCGCCATCTACACAAATACGAAGGTTTAACTTTTTTTTTTAAATTATAAACTAGTGCTTGACAGCAATCCCGCCTGAATGTAAGCAGTGATGCAATCGTTGATGGTAAAGCGCACTAGTTTTTTAAGAGCCTATTCACTCTAGCCTTGAAGACACTTAAATTGTAGTCAGACGGAAACACCGCCGCTGGAAAATTGTTGCAGTCCTTCTAGGTATAAAAGAGGAGGCGAAATGCTTGGTCCGGATCGTAGTAGTGTCAACCACGTAAGGATAGGAAGCCTAAATTAAGTCATGCAAATTCCTCGCATACTCTCCAAAATGCATGCTATATAACACCGACAGGCTGGCTATTCTTCGCCTGCGACCATTTTGAACTAAATCTGAGTCGACAATTAACCTCTTCGCACGCCTACCCACCGAACCTAAAGTTACCAGGTTTCATTTTGCAGCAACAACCCAAATAAATGTAACTGCAGTCCCAGTGTGAAGTACTGCGGACCTTTGCAATAGCGCCAAGCCACGGTGGCTGCCAGGAAACTCCTGGCAGCCACCTTGGCTTTGGACTCAATGAACCGCCCAAAGTTTAGATTCGAGGAATTTCAACTCCCAAAAGCTGAAGGTGGTCGGTGCACTCCAAAGATACATGCCGTAAAGTAGGAGCCAAGGTGAACAGCCTTTTTTCGGTAATTAGACACTTGTGTTTTGGTGGTGTTGAACGGTAGAAGATTGCCTTCGCCCCATTCGGACACTGCCTGTAGTGCAACATTCGAACGTACTATAATATTATAAATGTGAAAGTGTGTTTGTTTCTTTGTTTGTTCCGTTTTCTCGCCTAAACTACTGAACCGCTTTCTTTGAAAAGCGTACATCATCTCAGAAGTTCAAAATAAATAATAGGATATTTCATCCCAAAAAAATAGCGGTTTGACAAATTAATAAAAAACAACTTTTAATAACGCACAATCTAGGTTTTGCCCAGAAATACATTTAATTTTACCATTATTAGCTGGGTTCATGTAGGTACAAGAAACTTTATACTACACCATGGTATGATAATGCACGGCTGAATACGCTATATATAGATCACACAAAAACTTTTATAAAGCATAGAATTTGACATGGACGAATTAGCGGACAGAAGCTAGTTAGAATACAAATTAATAGTAAACCACTGAAAACGTCCCGCGCTCCTTACCAGATCTACTTAAAAATTCGCAATGTTTCTTTACTCTGTTTAACTACATTAAAAACACTATAGAAGATATATAAAGGGAAAGAAGAAAAATAGAAAAGAATAAACCTACTAAAGTCCAGGCTGTATGGCGTATCATGCCTTTGCCTTTCCCGTTCAGAAGTACGGAAAGAAGTAAACCAAAAAAAAAGTAGGTATGGCAATAAATTTGAAATTTCAGTGACAATTAACAATTACTACAAACACAAAGTTGCGGCTGTGCTTAGCAGCGCTTATTAACTGAGAATCGGTGTATGTGTTAGAAGACCATCAGCCTCTTAAGTTAGTATTTCGACGATTGACTGGAAGAAGGGTCCTAGTAAACCTTTTTTTTTTTGTTGTGGATGGAAAATCATCAAATGACCTCTCCCGTTCTGAGCGAAGCGGAAAGGCATGTCAGACTTTTACTGACTAAAACCCACCCGTGAACCTTTACTTGCCTGTGCGCTAGGGCCAAGGTTTTTCTTTTGATCAACCCGCAATCCTGACCCAGGCATCGGTCTTCGAGGACCCCGTCACGATGTGCTAATATCTCTTTAAGGCGCGCGTAAAATAGGGTGATTCCGGGATAGATGGCCGTACGGGAGAGTTGGCCAGTGCCTAAAAATTGTACAAAGAATCGCTAGATGGGATAACTGTGTACTCAGTTTGCTTACAGAGGTGCGAAAAAATAACGTACGCCAAAAGGTCTGCGAAAAAAAATGAAAATGCGAGTAAAAACCTAATGTTTTGATTTGACTATTGCTAATTCTTTTTTTAGAGTTTACGTACGAAGTTGTGGTCATATTGGTTTTCAATAATAACATGTTTTTTTTTAGTATTTTTACCAGATAATGAACCGTGCTACATTATGACCTCAAAACTACGGCATGGTTTTGCACTTTTGACGTGACAACGTCTATTAAATTGGTACGGCGTGGAGTCATTCTCGAAAACACCGTAACGGCCGAATCTGACGCCACACGGAGTCCACGCCTACTTTACCCCCACCCCTAGAGCGCCCGAAGGCATACTCGGAAACATAGGCATAGACTTTTTTTTTTTGGTTCATTTCTTTCCGTTCAGAGACACGGAAAAGGCAAAGGCATAGTACGCCATACAGCCTAGTCTTAAGTATTTTTTTTCTTCAGTAAGTTTATATCCTAACTTATCCTAAACTTAACTTAATCTAAACTAACTCCTTTCGATTCCCGCGTGTAGCCGATTAGGAGGGATTTAGCGTAAAAAACATGATGTGGCCACTATGTTACACTATTTCACTGTTCTTTATGAATTATTCACTAAATGCACTTTTTACTACATAAATCACGCGTTTTTATTTAGTAAACGACACTATAAATAATTTAAAAGTTCAATGAAAAATGAACGTGGCACTCATCTTCGTTTTCCCGCCAAAAACTCAGGCATAGACGTTGTCACGTTCAAATATCGGCAGTAGACGGAGTTCTACAGACAACCAATTTTTTTTTTCACGTGGATTTTAAGGCCATCTCTCCCAGATGATTAGGAGAGATGGCCTTAGTTTGTCAGTGTCAGATGGCCGTATGATTGTAGGGGATTAATTTTTTTTTTTTTTGTTTTCGTTATTTTCTGTCTCCGATTCCTGAAAGGTTTGAAGAGGTACACAAACGAGCGAAGCAAGTTGGCAAAGTTCTTACTTCTGAGAAACATATTCACGAAAGAAAGTCTAAAGAAGAGGCTCAACTGCTCAAGGAACAAAAAAAATAACAAGAAACAAGAAAATAAGAAAAAAATACAAATAAAGGAAGAGATCAAGACTAAGAAAGTAAAAAAGACTGATGATAGCAATAAGATGACTGACAAACCAAAAAATAAATTACCTTTTAAAAGGAAATCGACTAGGAAAATATCTAAAAGCTGCGATGACGAAGAAGAAGAGATAGTTTTAAATCATACAGATGAAGAGAGAGATATGAAAGAAAGAGACAATTGTGTAGGCTGTGGAGAAAATTATTACTACAACACAGCTAATCGAAGATTGGATTCAATTTGCCATTTGTTTTCTTTGGGTGCATGAGAATTGCATAGAATTTGATACCATGTGCTCTAAATGCGGTCGATGCAAAAGAGGTGAGATGACACAAAATAAAGCTATGTTAAAAATAAAAAATTGAGATGTAGTACTAGCCATCTAATCCATCCTACTATGGCCATCTCGCCCTTAGTATCCGGGAGAGATGGCCAGAGCGTTTTTTTTTTTTCAAAGTTAGTTTTAAGGTTGATCTCTTTAAAAATATCAATATTATATGTCACTGCCATAAGTTGAATGTTCAGAGTTTAATTAAAAGTACTGTTTATTATAATGAATATTGTAGTTTAATTTTTATTGGGCTTCAAAAAAACTATGGCCATCTATCCCGGCTTTACCAAGGCGCCTTTGACCCGGGCTTGGTCCTTACCGCCCGCAAGCCCGCGCATACGTTAGCCGGGAGTTCGATGTTGTCTCCCGACCAGGGCGTCTCCCGCGGCGGCTAGAGGCGTGAGAGCGCTGAGATTCCCGCTCCCTCACGTGCTCCGCCTCCCCTTTGCCACTGTTTCACAGACGGAGTTGACGACTAGTCTTGCACTCTCGCTCCGGATCATGGCCTGGACCAGGGCCGAACGTGAGAGATCGCCGCCGACCTCCGCCATGAGGACACTTCAGTGCTCCACCCAAGCAGAGCAGACCTCCACTGTATGCTTCACCGTGTCCTCAGGGCGATCTCTACATGGTGGTTTCTTCCCGTCTTATCCGGAACAGAAACCTTCCGACACAGTCATGTCTGTTAAGAGCTGTATCAGGCGGAAGCTAAGAGGCAGTGACGCCTCTTTAACCACTCCTCAAAGACTAGGACGACAGACGACTTACCACTACTATTGAGGCGTGCTTACCATCAGGCGGGATTAAAAACAAAGCCTTATCATATTAAATCAACAGGTACTTGACTACTAGTATAACAACACTTCCTATTTATAATTCTCAGAACAAAAGATCTCCATTGTGGCGCATTGTAAGAAAAGATAACTAGGTACCTACGCTATATAGGTAACCCAACACGACGAGGGGCCTTTGATTACGGGACCACGATTGGCTTCGAGCGACCGGGGGCACTGCCTCGGTGCCGCTCGCCACGCCCCTGTAGAGGGCGCGGCAATATCTCTATGAATTTATTGCTCATACCCCTTTGTGAGTCAACGAGTGATAGTGAGTCTAGTCAAATTACTTTGTCCTAAAAATATTAGTAATAAACGAAAATGGAACATAATTCTAACTCGATTGAGCTTGTAAACTTGTAAACGGGGCTAAAATTCAGAGGCAGGTAACTTAATTATTACGTATTAATTAATTAAAATTTGTAGTAAATTTAATTAAGTTTTAGGTTCATTTCCCGCCGCGCCGTTTTATTTAATACGTACTTGTCCATAACTATAATAAAATCTTTATTTTATTGAAAAAATATTAAAAATTTAAAATCAGAACGGCGTTACCTATACTTAATTGAGAATAAATTAACTGGGTAAATATTTTACATACTTAGTTAAATTAGTTTTCACATGTTTTCAAAATAATTCAAATAAATCAATATGTACGGATGACAGCAGGTCAAGCTACCCCTAACTGTCAGATTTTCCCAATCAACCTTAAGCCTTAGTGCTCTAGATATAAAGTTGAAAATCTAATAAGGAAATCGGACAGATTAATATTTTGCTACTAGAGCAACATATTCATAAATTTCTGGGAAACTATACGAATACATGTAGGTTTAAACAACGCAATACATCTCAAGCTTATAAGAAGGCTTCTAAGAAGGCTCAAGGTCACTCGATGGGAGGGCTATGCTTGGAGTTTCACTGCATGATCGAATCAGGAATGAGGAGATCCACAGAAAAAGGAAAGTAACCGATATAGCCCGAAAAATTGCAACACTAAAGTGGCAGTCGGACGAGCACATTGTCCATAGGACCGATACCCGATGGAGCGACGGGTTCTCGAGTGGCGACCACGCACCAAAAGACGCAGCGTGGGTAGGCCCCCGACAAGGTGGACCGACGACCTGTAGGCCTAGTATGAGTTTTCATTACGAAACTTGTTCTGGGCCCATAACTGTTATGTAATGAAACACCGCGATCAAGATGGCAACTACTTTATTATATCATGTAGGTAGGTGAACATTACTACACATATACGAGTACCCACAACATCTTCCCCTTTAAAAACACAAAGAAAACAATAGTAAAAGGAAAGTAAACAAAGTTTGATATTTAACTTTTCCGAGCCTTACTACGCGTTACAGGTGGTGAATACGAACTTCGCATACTTTTATCAATGTTGATGCTTGGTTCATAGTCATCATCCTCCGATTTACAATTTTGTTCATCATCATTATCATCATCGGATAGAACAATATAATTAACAGTTTTGCTAGTCTCTTTTTTATTATCACTCTTAAGCAAATGTCGGTGATTTCGATGATCAATACCTTTTTTGTTTTTATAATACACCCTTTGCCTGGGATTCTCTCGTTATTATTTTCTAACATAATGACGTCATCGCCAACACATAACTTTGGTAAAGGTTTACAATGTCGATCGTAATACGATTTACTTTTCATTTGCTCACAGAGTAATTCTTTATGCTGTATAATATCATCACAATTTGTTCGTTTTATTAAACCTAACGTTATACAAGCTTGCAATCCCAACACACTTTGACAATCACCAACAGCAATTGCAAATTTAATTGTATACTCAACATTCTTAAACCACCATGTCAAACTACATATACCTTTTATAGGAATACAATCGCCACTGTACGATTGTAGTTTCACATGTTGATTAATACATATTAACTCTTTGTCGTAACCAAGTGATAAAAATCGTTTATAAGATAAAACACTAATATCTGCACCCGTGTCTAATTTAAATTTCTCTGAACCGTACTCCTCATGCAAAGTTTCAAACCAGTCCTCCGACAGTGAATTAATCTCAGGAACGTTATACAGAATAGATATAAAAAATTACTCGCAATCATCAATATCGTTGAACTTCTCTTCACTCATACCTACATCATGCACTTTTTTAACACTTTTTTTTAATCTGCACATTCTAGCGAAATGCCCATGGTTTTCACATAAGTACATAACACTGCACAGAGGTAGCTGGACACGAGCCCGGCTCCGTACATTGACCTCCACACCTGAGACAGTGGCCCGATGCGCCCGCCTGCCGCACCGCTCTGCTGCCGGAGGCGGCCCCGGCCGCACCGCGTGCTCCGTGGTCACCGCGCCCGCGCCAGCCTGCTCGGTTGCCTGCGCCGCGCACGCCAACCGCGTTAACGTGCGCCGACGACGTTGACTCCCCGGCGCCTACCGCACCGCGGGTCTCCAACAAGCGACCGCTGTCTGTTGATACTTCGTTGACTTGTACGATCTTAATAGCTTTTTCCAATGTGAGATCTCCTGTTCTCAGCAATCGATCACGTACAATCGAACTTGCTATGCCACAAACAATGCGATCACGAATAATCTCCTCTTCTAAATCTTTAAAACAGCAATATTTACTCAGAAGTTTCAATGCAGTTACATATTGATCTATCGATTCGCCAGCCTCTTGATTCCTAGTAAAAAAATTGTATCTGGCCAATGTAATATTTTGTCTCATTCCAAAATATTCATCAAACTTCTTTATTAACAAAGTGACGCCATCCTTATCACTTTCTAGAACAAAGGTAAAAGTCTCATACACATCGAACCCCTCGGATCCAATAAGATTGATCAGTAAACTGGCCTGTACACCATCGTTTTCTTTATGCATCCCAGATGCTTTTAGAAACAACATAAATTGCGTTTTCCATTTCTTCCACGCGTCAGCCCGGCTGACGGAGCTGCCTTGCAAACATAATTCTGACGGCGGTCGCGCGTGTTCCATACTTTATTAGCACTACTAAATATAATTTGATTATATTACGACACTGATATAATAGATTAAGTACGAGCTATTATTTGTTTTCACCGCTGTCACCATGTTACGTAATGAAACACCGCGATCAAGATGGCAACTACTTTATTATATCATGTAGGTAGGTGAACATTACTACACATATACGAGTACCCACAACAATAACCTGTTGAACCTTACAGGTCTCTTGCAGGGCTCACAAATGAAAGATGTAAATTTAAGACTCAAACCCCTTTTATTACATGCCATCCTTTGTTCATATATATAACTAGAAATAATTGTTACAATTTAGACATCTTTACGACAACATGGTTTATAGTGAACTACGTCAATTTGACGCAGTACAAACCTTCTAGTTATTTTGACATTCACTATTTAAAAACACGCAATCCATGATTCGGCCAGTATTCTCACAAAGGAGTTGAGATTACTTCCAACAGTCGATATCGAGCGCGTTTGCCTCAGCGATTGGCCCGCTTCAAGGTCGTAAGAACTCTCAACCAATGACAGCGCCAAACGCGCTCGATATCGACAGTCGAGTTTCGTATTGAAAACTCATACTAGGCCTACAGGTGAAGGTCGTGGGAAACCGCTGGATGCGGGAGGCGCAGGAACGGTCGTTGTTAAAGCATGCAACCATTCTTATATCAAGCACATTCAAATTTCCCGGTTTCTTCCCATTCATTCACATTCAGCGCTCACGAATAACTTCACTCACTCTCTCTTCAACAATATCGGTAAAAGTTCACCATGCGCGCCGGCCGGCTTATCATAAAAATTCTATAAATCAATAATTTCCCATTGAAACCACCAACAAAGTGACCAAGTGAACATTTGTGGAGGCCTCCAACACCACCCGGAGAGTGCAGCGTTGGGAATCCCATAAGTCCACCCTTGTCTCATTTGTTTGTGCTTGGGATCCGTGGGGATTCCACCGAGATTCTCAGAAGACGCGTCTATGAAACGTTGTCCAGCTATCGAAGAAATATCAGTTTACCATCACCAAACAGTCGTCGTGAAAATCCATGGGGGAGGTCTATGTCCAGCAGTGGACGTCTTTCGGCTGAAATGATGAAGATGATGATGACATCTAAAGCTCATGCTGTCTTTGGTTTTTGTATGTTTGTTTTTGCCACCGACTTCCGAAATCAGTTATTTTTTTATTTTGTGGTGTTTTGGAAGTCGATTGTTGTTTCTGGAAGTCGGTTTTATTTGGTTCTAAAGTTTTTAAATACTCTCCAGCTGCTACCAGTCAAATTGGACGCCGACGTCAATATGTTGGGAAAAGGCTAGCAAACAAACGACGCAATTTTGTTTACACGATTTTTTTTAAACTATAATTTTCATTCAAATCGTTTGGTTTTTAATCCAAAGTTACGGGAATTTTCAAAAATCACAAGAGCTACTAGTGCATTCGTAAGTTTTTTTAATAAGTATTTTAAGGCACTACACATTCAACGCACCGAACATTCGGTTTCGGTCGTAGTTTCGGCAAGTGTGCCGCCGAAATCGAATCTAAACTAAAACTCGCGTTTTTGCCGAAAGTAAACCGAAACCGAACATTCGATCGGACTCTATTATTTTTTTATTGATAAGAACTTTACACCTATATGACGGCCAAATTCTATAAAGAATAGAGGTAAACAAACTGTTGCTAGGCAACGAGTAATTTACGCCTAAAAGACAGATAATAACATCCTTTTCTAGTTAAATGATTTAATAATTGTACTTCCTACAAATGTAAACAGTTAATTTGTTTAGATATTTATGATTTGCATACAACGCTTAACCGATTTGAATGAAATATGACACACATGTAATCTAATTTCCTAAAAGGTTATTTTTTTTATTTGAAAGTAATCAAAATCGTATTGACAGATGCCTCAACTTTATTCATTGGTTGAATTTCACAAAATGTGTTTAATACATGGATTTCATCCATCTTTCTTTTTTTTTGTAGGGCTATCACATAAAATTAATGTCGACCTTAATGATTTTCGAAATATCAAGTTATTATGCATGTTATTTTAGTGATTCTATTGAAATATGCTGCAATAGGAATTCTTAATAAATAGTTAACATGTAAAAGTCGATAATCATGTAAATAACAAGAGATTTGTAAAACGTGAGTTGTGATAACTCAGGTGAGTGTGACTGTCATTAGGGGTCTGATGATAAAGACAAAAGCCCGTTCAAATAGTGTTTTTATGGAAGTCGGTTGTATTTTTTCCTGTAACTGTAACAAGTAGTCACCTAGTACAGTTTCCGGTGAGCTTGACATAAAATCTAATTATTCATCTCTTGCCTACCTTCATTACCTACATTGGGCCGTTATAGAGAAAAACATGTTTACAAAATTAATATAATAATGTGGTAGTTAACTAATGAGTTAATTACCTTATCATATTAAATTATGAGGTACTTAGCTAATATGACAACAGCTCCTAATTACAATTATCCGAACACTAAAGCTCTAAAGTCCAGAGAGAGCGGTCGCGAGTGGACGTGTTAATATTTTTACTAACTTTTTCTAAAAATTTTAATATACTGCCAACTGATCTTAAACTCAAAGTTAACGAGTAAAATTTCATTTTTCCATAACGCAACGTGTGTGACGTACGCACTGAGCGCAGTGATTCGGTCGCCGGCGCAAGCTAGAAGTGAACCCCCCCGCCCTTCATACCCGCGGTGTGAAAGAGACAGGCTCCAATAATTCATCCTACTCTATGCGGTCATAGCAGAGCTGGCCAAGCTGACTACTTCACTCAACAAGTACGTAGAATTATAAAGGCGCTTACACATTGGTTGAATTTACACTTACATAGAATTCTACTCAACCACGATAAATATGATGCGATCACCACCAGAATTACCTAACCGTAGAGGAAGCCAACTGGATCTTTCTCTTAATTCTGAAGAATCTAGAATGTCACAGGTTACTTTACGGAAGAGGAAAGAACCCGAACTAGAGGACTTAAAAGCGGATTTCGCCGACTTTCGAAAGGAAATGATGGACACTCTTGGTGGTTTTGTTGAGACACAAAAGGAAATCCTCAACAAAATATCCGATGACGTAATAACTATCAAGGACGAAATGAAAAGCCTCCAGTCTATTGTGCGAGAACTTGTGTCAGAACAAAATCGCATAAAATCGGATATAGTAGACCTGAAACTTGCTAGTGCTGCTACGAATACAAAAATTGATAATATTGAGATTGACTTGGAAAACCTAAAAACTGCTCCACCAGCAGAGCTAGAATTAGAGTGTCTCACCTGTGAAGATGTCGTTTCTGAGCTGCATGAAAGAGAACTTAGGAGTAAAAATATAATTATAGTGGGTATACCTGAGGTGAAAAAGGACAGTAAGGAGGCACGAGCTGCTTCTGACAGTGCTGAGGTGAAAAAAATCATAAAAACTATTTTTCCTGAATGTCCAGACCCCACTAAAATTCATCGACTTGGCTACTTTAAATCAGAAACGGTTCGTCATATAAAGGTTTACTTACCATCTCAAGAAAATGCGAAAATGATACTTCGTAATAAATCAATCTACAAGGACGAAACTATTAAAATATACTCGGATCAAACCCCTTACCAACAAAAGTTCATGAAAAAATTGACACAAGAACTACAACACCGAATACAAAATGGTGAGAAAGATCTCGTAATAAAATATGTTAATAATACACCTAAAATAATACACAAGCCATCAAAAAACTAACTGAAACCACACAACTAAAATCGAACACTGGACATGATAAAATTACTTACGAAATTGCTAGCAATTACGATAACCTAGGCTCAAGTCGAACATCACTAAGATTTTTATATGCAAATATCCGTAGCTTGGTAAAACCTGGAAAAATAGACGAACTTAACTGCATACTGGCTACAATTAAAAACATTCACATAGTCGTACTAGTAGAGACATGGATTAAAAACGAAACAGAAGCTAAAAGCCTACAATTACCGAACTACAAACATTACTATAACTTTAGAACACAATCAAGAGGAGGCGGAGTGTCAATATTTGTTCACAAAAACATAAAACATGAGTTTATAAGTGATAAATGCCAAGATGACAACCACTTTATATGGGTACACCTAGAAAAATTTTCTCTCGACATGGGCGCAATATATAAACCTGAAAGAACCAATTCGAAACAGTTCCTTGAGACCTTTTCGGATGAACTCCAGAAACGGAAACGAACAATTATATTTGGAGATTTTAATTACAACCTGCTTGTGCCTAACCGATCTACCTTGGAATATAAAGATACGCTCTTAGAACAGGGATACACCATATTGAACAAAATTGATACTCAATACTGCACAAGAGAAACTCCGACCACAAAGAGTATATTGGATCACGTATGTACCAGCCTCAAAGATCATAAAATGCATCTAGCTATTGTAGAATCTACCATGTCAGATCATAAGCAGATTTTCGTAAAAGTCGAGAGGTATAAGCCCGAGCCTATAAGGAAAGTAAAATTCCAAGCTATATCGTATACAAATTTATATAAAACTTTAGAGGACTTAGACTATAGTAGCATCGGCGAAGAATTTATTAAATTAGAGGAAGCGATCCGGTCAGCAATCAACAGTAACAAAACAGTTAAAACTAAAATACTTAACCCTCCAAGGAGAGACTGGATAAATAAGGACATATTAAAACAAATAGACAAAAGAAATGAACTGTGGCAAATTTATAAGAGAAATCCAAATAACCGAGAATCTGAAGAGGCACTCAAAAAAGAAAGAAACCGAGTTTTTGAAAATATTCAAGCGACTAAAAGTAACTTTTATCAAAAGTCTTTTAAAAAATGCGAGCGTAAACCCCTCAAGATGTGGCAGTTAATAAATAGCTTATCTAACAATAAATTAAAGAAAAGTGTTGCTCCCTCTAAATTGCAATCATCTACAGAGATAATTACTGATGAAAAGGAAATATGTGAGTGTTTTAACGATTACTTCTCAAGTATAGGTACACTTCTAGCTAATCAGATACCCGCTAAATATCATGACACTCAGGCTAACACTATCACGCCAAACAAAGCTGTGGATGGAGCTTCACTTTCTCAGATAACACCAGCGACGGTTGACGAAATTGGGAAAATAATTGATAACCTGAATGCAAACACCAGCACAGGCTTAGATGGTATTAGTGTGAAATCACTCAAATATGTAAGAAATCTCATATTACCTAGTCTTACTCAATGTATCAACAAATGCTTGCTTGAAGGTCACTTCCCTGACTCATTAAAATATGCCAAAGTTACCCCTATTTTTAAAGCTGGTTCTAAACTCTCCCCGGACAATTATAGACCTATATCGGTCCTGCCTGTGCTGTCTAAAGTTTTTGAAAAGCTATTGCATAATCGGCTTAGTCTATATTTAAATTCACATAACTATCTTTCTCAACGACAGTATGGCTTCAGATCAAAGTCTAATACTCTTTCAGCTGCGACAGACTTAATTACAAATCTTAAAACTAACATAGATAAGAGACACATTGCTTAAGGGATCTTCATCGACCTAAAAAAGGCGTTCGATACTGTCAGTCATAGATTGTTGGTAAATAAACTTGCCTCGATCGGTATAACTGGAATTGCTTTAAAAATTTTTGAATCGTACCTCCAAGGGCGCCGACAGGTTACCAAAATCGGTGAAAATGTTAGCACGCCTAGGATAATCAACTACGGCGTGCCTCAAGGCTCAATTTGTGGTCCTCTTTTATTCCTCATCTATATTAACAACATAGACAAGATAGGCTTGAAGGGGCAAATTTCTTTATATGCTGATGACACTTGCCTTTTTTATTATGGTAACTCAATTGACTCAATAATACAAGATGCACAAGAAGATCTCACAATCTTGGAAAGGTGGTTTCTAAATAACCTGTTAACAATCAATATATCTAAAACTAACTATATAATATTTGCAGCTAAAAACAAAAAAGTCCCAGATCACAAACTTCTTAGTATCAATGGAGTAAATCTAAATAAAGTAAATGAAGAGAAATATCTTGGACTTATTCTAGATAATCAACTGACATGGAAACCACATATAAAAAAAACCCGTTCTAAAATACTGAGCCTAACGGGGGCATTACGTCGAATTGTGAGATGCTTTCCTCTAAAAGTCCGCCACACTATCTACAATTCACTGGTGAAACCGCACATCGAATACCTTATAGAACTGTGGGGTTCAGCAGCTAAAACTAATTTAGAAAAGCTACAAAGAGCGCAAAATAGAATTATAAAAGTTCTATTTCACTATCACTATTTGACCCCTACATACAAAATTTATAAAGAAACAAAGCTTTTCAACATTTCTGACATATATTTTTATAATACATGTATCTTAGTCCGTAAAATTCTTTCCAGAGACTTACACACACAAATCACACTCACAAAAAATATACAGGTGCGAAAACGTCTTCTGAGGCGAGCACAAGACTTACACATTCCTAGTACTAGAACCAACTATGGAAAAAAAACAGTTATACACGAGGGAGCAAAACTTTATAACTCACTACCAAAAGAAATTAAAAATACACAATCGTTATTACTATTTAAAAAACTACTAAAATGCCACATCTTAAAAAGTCATAAAATAATTAATTAAATTAACTAAAAAAAAAAATATTAGCTCATAGTGTAAACGTGCCCTTAGATTTAGAATCACAAACAAAGTAACTAGTCATCGTACAGCGAGCGCGATGTCACAAAACTTTTAGAAACTACCTTCTTACTATACAATATTATTACCAAAATGTTAACATTGTTCTTGCTATTCCTGGACTACAAAAATGTACCTAATTTAGTCAAATTAAGTATTTATTTCTGTAAAGTGATTTGTAATCTTTAGAAATAAATGAATTCAAACCGTAAATATGCTGCAATAGGAATTCTTAATAAATAGTTAACATGTAAAAGTCGATAATCATGTAAATAACAAGAGATTTGTAAAACGTGAGTTGTGATAACTCAGGTGAGTGTGACTGTCATTAGGGGTCTGATGATAAAGACAAAAGCCCGTTCAAATAGTGTTTTTATGGAAGTCGGTTGTATTTTTTCCTGTAACTGTAACAAGTAGTCACCTAGTACAGTTTCCGGTGAGCTTGACATAAAATCTAATTATTCATCTCTTGCCTACCTTCATTACCTACATTGGGCCGTTATAGAGAAAAACATGTTTACAAAATTAATATAATAATGTGGTAGTTAACTAATGAGTTAATTACCTTATCATATTAAATTATGAGGTACTTAGCTAATATGACAACAGCTCCTAATTACAATTATCCGAACACTAAAGCTCTTCATTGTGACACATTGTAATTAACTAATTACAAATAACCCTAATGGGCTCCTATAGATAAGGTCCCAATTGATTTTTATGATCATAAACCTTCAGCTTCTCATCGAGTATAGTAGTCTCAGTAGTGAAATTACTTTTGCTTAAAAATATTAAAGAAAACGGCAGTGTCAGCCGAGCTTATAACTTGTGTTAGTAGCGGAGCATACAAAGGTATATTTCAGAGGTAAGTTAAACATTATATACTTTTTAATTTTTTAGTGTATTAGGTACATACTTAGCAGCTGTTTACGAAAACACTTGTACAATAACGACTTGTAAAAAATATTATAAATTTATAATTAGAATGGCGTTCATGGTTAAAATCTACAAAACTATGATAATTATAATATTAATAACAAACATTGTTTGTAGCGTCTATGATGAGTTAAAGCTTTAATTAATATATAATTTTTATGAAAGTTTTGTTTACACAATTCTTGAACGCACACTACTCTATTTTACGTGCGTTAGCGACACAACTTTCAATGTGCCTCTATTTGTGTAGCTATTTTATGAAGCGTTGACTGGGAATTTATAACATTTATGCTGAAACCTACCTTACTGGTTCAAATTCCTTTTCCAGTGCCAATGGAGGGTGCTGTGACACCAGATGCAGGTCATCTCACACCATCAGCGCTCGTTGTAATGCCGCTCTGGCGGCCTGTTTGGTTCTGTCTCAACCCTCTGCGGCCTGACATTGCTATGCAGGAGTACGCCCCGGCCCTGAACACTGGGTACCTCAGTCCAGTACGAGAGTCTGAAGAAGAGATAATTCAGCAGAGAGGTATAATAAATTAAATTCTGACTTACATCCTTTATAAGATAGCTTACTTTTACTATGACTATAAGAGCACAGCAGGCAAACGTATTAAGACTATAATGCACACTTTTATCAAATACTATAACAATATATGAAAAAAAAAATGTTTATTACATAACATATATCAACCTAAACTTTAAAAACAAATATAATATTACGCTGCATCAAAAATACTTAACCTCTTCTAATTCCTTAGACAGCTGCAGCCAATACTATAGCAACCAGGATACCTTATCTTCAAAGAGAACAGAATATAATTAATATCAGAGGCCTTTTCATTCTGAAGAAGAGACGAATACGACAAATATTCTTAACTTGCCTCTTTATTGAAACATATATTAACAATTGAAATATTAGAATACAACAATAGTTTCCAATTATTTGTTTTCACATTTAAAACATTAATAATTAATGTATAAATTTCAATCAACCTTTCGTTTGCAGGTCACGAACATCTGCCAGTAACACGCTGCACATCGAATGGAGCATGCACGCCGGACATGGAATGGAGACGCAACTCCTCATTTAACTCCACCGCACGCACACCACCGAAAGACAATCACTTATCACCCCGCCTTCGCTCCACACCACGAAAGCGTCTAATACGCGATACCGAAGGCATTCCAGTAACTCCAGAAAATATCGAAATTAGCGACACTGTCACTTCTAAGAAATTGAAGAGCACCAGTCCCATTAAAAGCACCCCACCAATGAAAAGGTGTAAACTGGAAAGATCATTGAATACTGAGTTCAAAGGACCTATCGATACCGCCCTAAAAGGCTTGAGCCATACTCAGCTCATTGATATGATCAAAACTATCACATACAAGCACCCTGAAATTGAAGAGGAGATCAGGAATCATATGCCAGTCCCGGACTTAGAGCCTCTTGAAGAGAGAGTGATTTATTTCTTGAGAAATATCTTCAAAAATCTCCTTGCGTCGCGTGTTACTTCTAGAACTGCGTCGCGTCTTATTACTAGAACTGATTCCGCAGCATACTATCATGTTGCCACGCATTTGTCCGCGTTTAAGAAGTGTGTTGTCGAACAAGGCCAGATTTTGGTTGAATCTCACCAGTGGAAATCAGTCATCCAATATGTTTTTCTAGTTTGGAACTATGTCAAAGCTATTCCTATTTGGGACAATCAGCCCCACAATGTTCATAGAAAGCAATGTCTTAAAGCCCTTACCAGTTTCTGCATGACGGCACTAAAAAAGGGTGATATGCAAAGAGAAATGTTAGTTGATGTGCAGAATGAACTGCAGACAATGGTCGCACACTGTGAGGAAATATCGTCATGTTTGAAATATGTTCAAGGTCTATTAGAAGATTTCTTGTAATCTTTATTCTTTATTATTATTAGAGAATGCTTTTCTAACAGATTCTATAATTGTTAATATGAGACCGATAAAGATACTTCCATATTAATGAATGATTCAGAAGTACGTGCTTATGAAATTATATTTAGTTAATCTGAAAATAGGTACCCATACATTTGGTACACAATCTTTGTCTTGCTTTATTGATGCAGCATTTTCTTTTTCTTCTTGATATTTGTTTCTAAACAATTATGGATTCTGATTTCTTTTTAAGTTCATTATTACCTCAATTAAGATAGATACAATAATTTGTGTTATTTGTAGTAGTTTGTGTTTTTTACTGCTTGCCACTCTCTATGAATAATTATTCTTGGTGATATTTTTAAAAATAATGCTCTTATAAATCGTTAAACTCGTCCTTCACTTTCTTGAAGTTGTTGACGGTAGTTTTATATCATATAATGGGAGTAATGTTTCAACATAATATTCTTAAACTCATTTCGTATAAATGAAATCATTGCCACTTAATGAGACTTTTATAAAAATCAAAGAATTAGTGTGAATATGAATCAGTGTCTTCAATCTAATTTAGTATAAAATGTAATTATTTAATGACAATATAAAATGACAATATATTTAATACCAACTGTTTTTGTCTTTACGAACTCTTTTTATTTAGTATTAGTGTAGTGACTTTGGTAGTGTCGAAAGGAATCAAAAAATACATATTTTTAAGTAATACCTAATTATTAGAAACAAGTCCTTTACATTTCTATGGATACATTAATTTTGATTATTTTACTTATGCTGTAGTTATTAACTTATTACTGTAGTTAAATATGTGTCAAGTTTTGTCATTATACTTAGGTTCTTGTTGTAATAATATAACCATATTAGTTGCCGAAAGCGCTCGTATATATCTTGATTAGGTTTGTTTTTCTGATCTTACCGAAAAGTATGTAAATTATAAAATATATTTCCACTTAAACTTATATACTATGTTTTAGATATGACCTGTTCACGATAAGCTACTTACCTTTTTTTTGTTGAGATGGGAAATCATCTAATAACTTCTCCCACTCTGGGCGGAGCGGAAGGGCGTGACCGACGTTTACTGACTAAAATCCACCTGTGTTTCATCACTTACCTGCGCGACGGCCAGGGCTACGGTTACTTAAGCTAAGTATCTATTACAATATTTATGACTGATCTGATTCGTCTGAATCAAAATTAATGTTGTAGCTTGTCCTCGCTTGACAAAATATCACACGATATTGTTAGTTTACATTATTAAGCTGAAATAAACTACATTTTTGTAATATTTGCCGTTGGTTTTTCAATATTGGTTAAACACAGTACCTAGGCGCTACGGAGTAGTGCTACACAGAATAGTACCTACCTGTACCTACCACCGCTACCAGTCGTAGTGCCTACTTGCATCATTGGCAATTTTAATCAATATCGGTACTGTACCGATATAAAAACTGATGCCAAACCAAACCGATGAGTAGACGCGTATAGCAAGTAAAATAAACAAGGAAATTTCTTCATGTTTACCAATCGTACGTGGTTACTCATAAGGGAGATATAGATATTGTGTGTGGCGTGTGCTTTCAATGGAAAGCCACATACCTACTTGTTATAACATCTGCCGCAGTATACCTACCATTGTATACAGCAAAACGTATGAGTCACTTTGAGAGGAATTGAGACAGCTAAGTAATTGAAATAACGGCCAAAGTTGCGCAGCAGTCATTTCGGTTAATGGGGCCCAGTCCGATCGTTGTGCAGCATGCATCGATCACTTATGCCACGGAATGCCATGGAACACCGCAGGATACCACAACACGAAGCCACCAAGTACAGAACCCGTACTGCTGGGACAGGTTCCTTCCAAGCTCTGCAGTAACGAATTTAACAAAAAGGTCAAAATAATGTGATTGTTGATTTATAAAGCGGCGGAACAAGATAAAGGGCAACACAGACGGCCTGTATTTTATTTTTATTCCCCTTTTCCTACTTCCTCTAAAACATATTTGACAGTTAATAAAAAAGTAACAAATAAATATGAGGTATTATTTATATTTATTAAAAATAAAATCAGGTCAATATTAACAATTATACGTAGGTATAATTGTTAATATTGACCTGATTTTATTTTTTTATTTATAAGTTCGTTTTGTTTTGTATTGAAAGACCTTGTGCCTGTAGAGGCACAAGGTCTTTCAATACAAAACAAAACGAACTTACTACTACCTAATCATCATTAACCTTGTTTTCGTCCCACTGCTGGGCACAGGTCTCCTCTCTTGGAGAGAAGAATTGAGCGAAACACCACGCTAGCTCAATGAGAATTGGCGATTTCAGAATTAAAGTCCAGGTTTCATCAAGAGGTTTTCCTTCACCTTTTAATCAGTCTTTGGTGTCCAAAATATACTTAGAAAGTACTTATAACATGGAAAAGTCACATTGGTACTTGCCCGACCTGGAATTGAACCCGCACACTCATAATTGAAATGCTGGTATTTTAACCACTAGACCACCACGACTTTAACTAACTACTACTTAATTCAAAAAACTTATTACATAGATTACATAGTAAGACATAAATAACTTAAATTTATTTTAAATAGGCCGTACAAGTTTATGCCACAGTCATGAAGTTCAATTACTTTAGAAAATTACATCACAAACTCTTCACTACTTTCAGACTTCTTCATCTTTATCTTCAGGCAAACCAAAATTGATCTCGTAAGGAAGTCCACATCTTTAATGCAAAGTCGCTTTGGTGTCATCCATTTAGTTATCGATGCTAGTTTTCCAGGATAACTCGCATTTCGATCTGCTGAGTCCGTAGTCTCAGAATCTAGTGTGAGTGTGAAATCTCCCAATTTCAATTATGGCGCCCCTTTGATATTTTGGTCTAGTGCATAAACGCCCTAAGTATGACTTAAAAATCCACTTAGTTACAGCCCTCAATAACTTATAGCTTGCCTAGTAGGTACTTCTGTAGATAAAGAAAAAAAAAGTGCATTGTGTCAAATTTGAATTGACGTGTTAAGTAGGTATTATTATATTTTTGGAATGTGGTTTTGTTTTTTTATATTTTTTTTCATCGACATGGTTACGAAACGATAAAGAGGCTAGGCAGACGATGTGATTTAGAAAATCAAACGACGCGATTGCGTTTAAACTTGAATTTTTACCTATAATTTTGTTTTATAGACCGAACTACTGAGTCGATTTCGAAAAAATTTCTCTGTGACCAATCTCGAAGTAACCAACCTATCATTTAACATAAAGTTATCTATGAATAAGGAAATTCTGAGATTGGTAACCCTCAGAATTCCGTTCATAAATAAAAACAAACACAAAAATTCCTCTCCTTTTGAAGTCGGTTTAACATGTTTACATTATTGTTATTAATACAGATATTTACTAAACGAGTTCGTTATCAGAAGAAAGCTAATAGTATGATAATACTTACCAGTTGCCATTTTTAGAACACTAAGTTGTTAATTACACATTAACTAATTAGAAATTACCCCTAGGTTGTGGCTTAACGAGTACCAATAGTCTCAGTAGTGAAATTACTTTCCCTTTAATATATTAAAAAAAGATGGAAAACATCGGATCAACCGAGCTTATAAAGTTTTCTAACGGCAAGCAATAAACGTTATATGTTAATTATTATTTGTTGTTTATTTTAATTAAGTATTAGGTTCATTACCTGCCATTTTAGATGTTACTTACTGGTATAACAATTAACATCTGTATTCATGGGCCTACACAGCTTCTGGCCTAGGGGAAGGCAAGTCAGGCCTTGGCCCCCCCAAGGCCTGACTTGCAAGTAAAATTTTTAAAGTAGGTAATCTGTTTGTCTATGTATGTAAAAGTAGTATATAGTTTTGAAATGGTTGAATACATAGTACCTAAAATTTGTATGGACATATACATACCTGGGGGAGCTTTCGAGGCTATATCTAGCAAGCCTATTTACGCCATGCTTAGGGCATTTATAGAACAAAATATTCATAAAACTTCATCCTTTTTCAGATAACAAAAAGACACCGTATTTGAAAATGGAGAACTTGACACTCATACCGGACATAGAGACTTCCGACCCAACTGAAAAAATAAATGCCAAAATGTGAGTTATCCTGAAAAGTCTACATGGATGATTTTATATCATCCACCTAGCTCCCGATGGTGTATTTTACGTCGTATTGGTAGTGTGGCCTTTCTAGAGAGAAGGCGTATCTGAAGACGAGAAGGCTAAAGACTGAAAGAAGTCAAGAGGTCGCAAATGGTTTTTTAAATTATGTAAACTTTTAGAAAACATAACAAGGGCATAAGCTTGTACAGTCTCTTTCAAAATCTTAATAATGTAATGAGCGTGTTGTTTCAAGTAGTACTTAGTTCTTTTTGTTTTGTTTTCCTCTTACTTGCATTTAAACTTTAGTGGTACATCTAAACAATAGTAAAATTTCAACTGCATATTGTGTTTTTATTTTATTTTTAAATAACGTAAATATTATCTTGTATAAGTTTGTTTTTATTTTTATTTTACCTGGGAAACATAGTTTTTGAGGAAAAAGAGGAATGCGAATAAAAATAAAATACTGGCTTACTAATTACTCATAATAAATCAAATAAATTAAAAGTAAAAAACTTTTTAAAACAAGCTTTTTTTGAAGATGGTGGTGTTTTTTGGAAGTCGATTGTTGTTTTTGGAAGTCGGTTTTATTTTCTTCTAAGGTTTTTAAATACTTTCCAGCTGTCCAGCTCTCCACCAGTCAAATTGGACGCCGACGTGAATATGTTGGGAAAAACTATAATTTTCGTTCAAATCGCTTGGTTTTAAATACTTTGGATTTAAAACCAAACGATTTGAACGAAAATTTACGGAAATTTAAAATACGGGAATTTTCAAAAATCACAAGGGCTACTTGTGCATTCGTAAGTTTTTTTAATAAGTATTTTAAAGCACTACACATTCAACGCACCGAACAGATTCGGTTTCGGTCGTAGTTTCGGCAAGTGTGCCGCCGAAATCGAATCTAAACCAAAACTCGCGTTTTTGCCGAAAGTAAACCGAAACCGAACATTCGATCGGACTCGATTATTTTTTTATTTATAAGAACTTTACACCTATATGATGGCCAAATTCTATAAAGAATAGAGGTAAACAAACTGTTGCTAGGCAACGAGTAGTTTACGCCTAAAAGACAGATAATAACATCCTTTTCTAGTTAAATGATTTAAAAATTCTACTTCCTACTAATGTAAACAGTTAATTTGTTTAGATATTTATGATTTGCATACAACGATTAACCGATTTGCATGAAATATGACACACATGTAATCTAATGTCCTAAAAGGTTATTTTTTTTTTATTTGAAAGTAATCAAAATCGTATTGACAGATGCCTCAACTTTATTCATTGGTTGAATTCCACAAAATGTGTTTAATACATGGATTTCATCCGTCTTTCTTTTTTTTGTAGGGCTATCACGTAAAATTAATGTCGACCTTAATGATTTTCGAAATATCAAGTTATTATGGATGTTATTTTAGTGATTCTATTGAAATATGCTGCAATAGAAATTCTTAATAAATAGTTAACATGTAAAAGTCGATAATCATGTAAATAACAAGAGATTTGTAAAACGTGAGTTGTGATAACTCAGGTGAGTGTGACTGTCATTAGGGGTCTGATGATAAAGACAAAGGCCCGTTCAGGTAGTGTTTATATGGAAGTCGGTTGTATTTTTTCCTGTAACTGTAACAAGTAGTCACCTAGTACAGTTTCCGGTGAGCTTGACATAAAATCTAATTATTCATCTCTTGCCTACCTTCATTACCTACATTGGGCCGTTATAGAGAAAAACATGTTTACAAAATTAATATAATAATGTGGTAGTTAACTAATGAGTTAATTACCTTATCATATTAAATTATGAGGTACTTAGCTAATATGACAACAGCTCCTAATTACAATTATCCGAACACTAAAGCTCTTCATTGTGACACATTGTAATTAACTAATTACAAATAACCCTAATGGGCTCCTATAAATAAGGTCCCAATTTATTTTTATGATCATAAACCTTCAGCTTCTCATCGAGTATAGTAGTCTCAGTAGTGAAATTACTTTTGCTTAAAAATATTAAAGAAATCGGCAGTGTCAGCCGAGCTTATAACTTGTGTTAGTAACGGAGCATACAAAGGTATATTTCAGAGGTAAGTTAAACATTATTTACTTTTTAATTTTTTAGTGTATTAGGTACATACTTAGCAGCTGTTTTCGAAAATACTTGTACAATAACGACTTGTAAAAAATATTATAAATTTTTAATCAGAATGGCGTACATGGTTAAAATCTACAAAACTATGATAATTATAATATTAATAACTAACATTGTTTGTGGCGTCTATGATGAGTTAAAGCTTTAATTAATATATATTTTTTATGAAAGTTTTATTTACACAATTCTTGAACGCACACTACACTATTTTACGTGCATTAGCGACACAAATTTCAATGTGCCTCTATTTGTGTAGCCATTTTGTGAAGTGTTGACTGGGAATTTATAACATTTATGCTGAAACCTATCTTACAGGTTCAAATTCCTTTTCCAGTACCAATGCAGGGTGCGGTGACACCAGATGCAGGGCGTCTCACACGATCAGCGCTCGTTGTAATCCCGCTCTGGCGGCCTGTTTGTCTCTATCTCAACCCTCTGCGGCCTGACATTGCTATGCAGGAGTACGCCCCGGCCCTGAACACTGGGTACCTCAGTCCAGTACGAGAGTCTGAAGAAGAGATAATTCAGCAGAGAGGTATAATGAATTAAATTCTGACTTACATCCTTTATAAGATAGCTTACTTTTGCTATGACTATAAGAGCACAGCAGGCAAACGTATTAAGACTACAATGCACACTTTTATCAAATACTGTAACAATATATGAAAAAAAATGTTTATTACATAACATATAGGTATCAACCTAAACTTTAAAAACAAATATAATATTATGCTGCATCAAAAATACTTAACATCTTCTAATTCCTTAGACAGCTGCAGTCAATACTATAGCAGCCAGGATACCTTATCTTCAAAAAGAACAGAATATAATTAATATCAGGGGCCTTTTCATTATTCTTAACTTGCCCCTTTATTGAAATATATATTAAAAATTGAAATATTAGAATACAACAATAGTTTCCAATTATTTGTTTTCACATTTAAAACATTAATAATTATTGTATAAATTTCAATCAACCTTTCGTTTGCAGGTCACGAACATCTGCCAATGACATGCTGCACATCGCATGGAGCATGCATGCCGGACATCGAATGGAGACGCAACTCCTCATTTAACTCCACCGCACGCACACCACCTAAAGACAATGACTTATCACCCTTAAAATTCGGAGTCCCCCTTCGCTCCACACCACGAAAGCGTCTAATACGCGATACCGAAGGCATTCCAGTAACTCCAGAAAATATCGAAATTAGCGACATTGTCACTTCTCAGAAATTGAAGAGCATCAGTCCCATTAAAAGCACCCCACCAATGGAAAGGTGTAGACTGGAAAGAACATTGAATACTGAGTTCAAAGGACCTATCGATACCGCCCTAAAAGGCTTGAGCCATACTCAGCTCATTGATATGATCAAAACTATCACATACAAGCACCCTGAAATTGAACAGGAGATCAGGAATCATATGCCAGCCCCGGACTTAGAGCCTCTTGTAGAGAGAGTGATTTATTTCTTGAGAAATATCTTCAAAAATCTCCTTGCGTCGCGTGTTACTTCCAGAACTGCGTCGCGTCCTACTAGAACTGATTCCGCAGCATACTATCATGTTGCCACGCATTTGTCCGCGTTTAAGAAGTGTGTTGTCGAACAAGGCCAAATTTTGGTTGAATCTCAGCAGTGGAAATCAGTCATCCAATATGTTTTTCGAATTTGGTACTATGTGAAAGCTATTCCTATTTGGGACAATCAGCCCCACAATGTTCATAGAAAGCAATGTCTTAAAGCCCTTACCAGTTTCTGCATAACGGCACTAAAAAAGGGTGATATGCAAAGAGAAATGTTAGTTGATGTGCAGAATGAACTGCAAACAAAGGTCGTACACTGTGAGGAAATATCGTCATGTTTGAAATATGTTCAAGGTCTATTAGAAGATTTCTTGTAATCTTTATTCTTTATTATTATTAGAGAATGCTTTTGGAACAGATTCTATAATTGTTAATATGAGACCGATAAAGATACTTCCATATTAATGAATGATTCAGAAGTACGTGCTTATGAAATTATATTTAGTTAATCTGAAAATAGGTACCCATACATTTGGTACACAATCTTTGTCTTGCTTTATTGATGCAGCATTTTCTTTTTCTTCTTGATATTTGTTTCTAAACAATTATGGATTCTGATTTCTTTTTAAGTTCATTATTACCTCAATTAAGATAGATACAATAATTTGTGTTATTTGGTGTAGTTTGTGTTTTTTACTGCTTGCCACTCTCTATGAATAATTATCCTTAGTGATATTTTTAAAAATAATGCTCTTATAAATCGTAAAATTCGTCCTTCACTTTCTTGAAGTTGTTACCGGTAGTTTTATATCATATAATGGGACTAATGTTTCAACATAATATTCTTAAACTCATTTCGTATAAATGAAATCATTGCCATTTAATGAGAATAAAAAAAAAATCAAAGAATTAGTGTGAATATAAATCAGTGTATTCAATCTAATTTAGTATAAAATGTAATTATTTAATCCCAACTAATATTATAAATGCGAAAGTGTGTTTGTTTGTTTGTTTGTTTGTTACCTCTTCACGCTTAAACTACTGCACCGATCATCACGAAAATTTGCATACACATAGTCTAGGGTACGGGGAAGGATATAGGATACATTTTATCCCGGAAGAAAGTAGCTACTGTTCCCGTGGGATCGAAATTAACGCGGACGGAGCAACGACGGGCGGAGCCACGGGCAAGAAATAACAATATAATTATTTAATAATATTTAATATTTGCATACACATAGTCTGCGGAACGAGAAAGGACATAGGACACCTTTTATCTGTTCCCGTGGGATCTAAATTAACACGGGCGGGCTACTAACAGTGTAATTATTTATATGTTTGTTACCTCTTTAACTTAGTCTGTGGTACGGAGAAGGATATAGGATACATTTTATCCCGGAAGAAAGTATCTACTGTTCCCGCGGGATCCTCTTTAACTGTTACCTCTTTAACTGTTTTCTTCACGCTTTATCTACTCAATAAATCTTTTTTTCACATGTGTTTGAAATTTTGCAGGCGTAAAGTTAGAAGTCCGGATTAAATAATAGGGTACTTTTTATCCCGAAAAAATTGATTTTCCCGAGAGAAATCTAAAACGCGCGATATAACCGAAGTTAACGCGGGCGAAGCCGCGGGCGGAAAGCTAGTGATAATATAAAATGACAATATATTTAATACCAAATGTTTTTGTCTTTACGAACTCTTTTTATTTAGTATTAGTGGAATGACTTTGGTAGAGTGGAAAGGAAACAAACAATACATATTTTTAAGTAATACCTAATTATTAGAAACAAGTCCTTTACATTTCTATGGATACATTAATTTTGATTGTTTGACTTATACTGTAGTTATTAACTTATTACTGTAGTTAAATATGTGTCAAGTTTTGTCATTATAGGTTCTTGTTGTAATAATATAACCATATTAGCTGCCGAATGCGCTCGTATATATCTTGATTAGGTTTGTTTTTCTGATCTTACTGAAAAGTATGTAAATTATAAAAAATATTTCTACTTTAACTTAGACCTGTTCACGATAAGCTACTTAACCTTTTTTTGTTGGGATGGGAAATCATCTAATAACTTCTCCCACTCTGGGCGGAGCGGAAGGGCGTGTCCGACGTTTACTGACTAAAATCGACCCGTGTTTCATCACTTACCTGCGCGACGGCCAGGGTCACGGTTTCTTAAGCTAAGTACCTCTTACAATATATATGACTGATCTGATTCGTCTGAATCAAAATTAATGTTGTAGCTTGTCCTCGCTAATGATTGACAAAATATCACACGCTATTGTTAGACTACATTATTAAGCTGAAATAAATTACATTTTTGTAATATTTGGCGTTGGTTTTTCAATATTGGTTAAACACAGTACCGAGGCGCTACGGAGTAGTGCTACACAGAATAGTACCTACCTGTAACTACCACCGCTACCAGTCGTAGTGCCTACTTGCACCATTGGCAGTTGTAATCAATATCGGTACTGTACCGATATCAAAACTGTTGCCAAACCAAACCGGTGAGTAAACGCGTATAGAAGTAAAATAAACAAGGAAATAACTTCATGTTTACCAATCGTACTTGGTTACTCATAAGGGAGATATAGATATTGTGTGTGGCGTGTGCTTTTAATGGAAAGCCACGTACCTACCTGTTATAACATCTGCCGCAGTATACCTACCATTGTATACAGCAAGACGTATGAATCACTTTGAGAGGAATTGAGATAGCTAAGTAATTGAAATAACGGCCAAAGTTGTGCAGCAGTCATGTCGGTTAATGGGGCCGTTGTGCGGCATGCATCGATCACTTATACACATGCCACGGAATGCCATGGAACACCGCAGGATACCACAACACGAAGCCACCAAGTACAGAACCCGTACTGCTGGGACAGGTTCCTTCCAAGCTCTGCAGTAACGAATTTTACAAAAGGGTCAAAATAATGTGATTGTTGATTTATAAAGTGGCGGAACAAAAAAAGGGCAACATAGACGGCCTGTATTTTATTTTTATTCCCGTTTTCCTACTTCCTCTAAAATATATTTGACAGTTAATAAAAAAGTAACAAATAAATAAGAGGTATTATTTATATTTATTAAAAATAAAATCAGGTCAATATTAACAATTATACCTACAGGCACAAGGTCTTTCAATACAAAACAAAACGAACTTACTACTACCTAATTATCATTAACCTTGTTTTCGTCCCACTGCTGGGCACAGGTCTCCTCTCTTGTAGAGAAGAATTGAGCGAAACACCACGCTTGCTCAATGAGAATTGGCGATTTCAGACTTAAAGTCCAGGTTTCATCAAGATTTTTTCCTTCATCTTTTAATCTTTCTTTGGTGTACAAAATATACTTAGAAAGTACGTATAACTTAGAAAAGTCACATTGGTACTTGCTCGACCTGGAATTAAACCCGCACACTCATACTTGAAATGCTGGTGTTTTAACCACTAGGCCACCACGACTTTAACTAACTACTACTTAATTCAAAAACTTACTACATAGATTACATAGTAAGACATAAATAACTTATCATCATCATCATCATTTCAGCCGAAAGACGTCCACTGCTGGACATAGGCCTCCCCCAAGGTTCTCCACGACGACCGGTTCTGCGGTTCTTATTTAAAATAGACCGTACAAGTCTATGCCACAGTCATCAAGTTCAATTACTTTAAAAAATTACATCACAATCTCTTCACTTCTTTCAGACTTCTTTATCTTCAGGTAAATCAAAATTGATACAAAATTGATCTCGTAAGAAAGTCCACACCTTTAATGCAAACGCGCTTTGGTGTCATCCATATAGTTATCGATGCTAGTTTTCCAGGAGAACTCGCATTTCAATCTGCTGAGTCCGTAGTCTCAGAATCTAGTGTGAGTGTGAAATCTCTCAATTTCAATTACGGCGTCCCTTTGATATTTTGCTCTAGTGCATAAATGTCCTAAGTATGACTTAAAAATCCACTTAGTTACAGACCTCAATAACTTATAGCTTGCCTAGTAGGTACTTGTGTAGATAAAGAAAAAAAAAGTACATTGTGTCAAATTTGAATTGACGTATTAAGTAGGTATTATTATTTTTTTGGAATTTGGTTTTGTTTTTCTATATTTTTTTTGTCATCGCCATGGTTATGAAACGATAAAGGGGCTAGGCAGACAATGTGATTTAGAAAATCAAACGACGCGATTGCGTTTAAACTTGAATTTTTACCTATAATTTTGTTTTATAGACCGAACTACTGAATCGATCTCGATAAAATTTATCTGTGACCAATCTCGAAGTAACCTACCTATCATTTAACATAAAGTTATCTATGAAAAAGGATATTCTGAGATAGGTAACCCTCAGAATTCTGTTCATAAATAAAAACAAACACAAAAAATCCTCTCCTTTAGAAATCAGTTTAACATGTTTACATTATTGTTATTAATACAGATATTTGCTAAACGAGTTCGTTATCAGAAAAAAGCTAATAGTAGGTATAATAATACTTACCAGTTACCATTTTCAGAACACTAAGTTCTTAACTACATCGATTAACTAATTAGAAAGTACCCCTAGGTTACTATAAAAGGGGTGGAATTTATTTTCTAAATCATAACCCTTTTGTGGCTTATCGAGTACCAATAGTCTCATTAGTGAAATTACTTTTAATTACAAGTAAAATTTTTAGAGTGAGTAATCTGTGTGTCGCACGCGGTTTGTTGGCAATTACATTGTAGATATTGAATTTGGTTTTGGCAATTACATTATGCTAGTGTCTACTGCGTGGTTTATTTAAAAATTAGAGATGAAACCGCGTTTATACTTTGTTTAGTAATTAGGGGATTTGGTACATGTTCTGTGAGATTTCTGGGGGGTAGGGGGTTGCCTCCCCTAAACCCCACGGTACGCCCATGTCTTTATTTTATTGTAAAAGAATTCGAGATTTTAAAACAGAATGGCGGTTTGAATAATTGCAAAAAAAAAAACTATTACGTAAATATTGTCCACCAACAACATTTACTTTCCATAGCTGCTGATGAAATAAAGTAATAATTAAATATATAAGGCGTTAGTGCGGCCAGGGAAAGTTATATATAGTTTTGAAATGGTTGAATACATGGTAAAATTTGTATGGACATATACATACATGGGGGAGCTTTCGAGGCTATATCTAGCAAGCCTATTTACGCCATGCTTAGGGCATTTATAGAACAAAATATTCATAAATCTCCATCCTTTTTCAGATAACAAAAAGACATCGTATTTGAAAATGGAAAACTTGACACTCATACCGGACACAGAGACATCCGACCCAACTGAAAAAATAAATAAAAATAAATGCCAAAATGTGAGTTATCCTGAAAAGTCTACATGGATGATTTTGTATCATAAACCTAGCTCCCGATGGTGTCTTTTACGTCGCATTGATAGTGTGGCCTTTCTAGAGAGAAGGCGTATCTGAAGACGAGAAGGCTAAAGACTGAAAGAAGTCAAGAGGTCGCAAATGATTTTTTAAATTATGTAAACTTTTAGAAAACATAACAAGGGCATAAGCTTGTACAGTCTCAATATCTTAATAATGTAATGTGCGTGTTGTTTCAAGTAATATTTGGTTCTTTTTGTTTTGTTTCCTTTGACTTGCATTTAAAATATTTAGTGGTACATCTAAATAATAGGCAGTTAAATTTCAACTGCATATTGTGTTGTTATTTTATTTTTAAGTAACGTAAATATTATCTTGTATATGTTTGTTTTTATTTTATCTGGGAAACATAGTTTTAGAGGAAAAAGAGTAATAAAAAAATAAAAATATAATACTGGCTTACTAATAGCCATATTAAATCGAATAAATTAAAAGAAAAAAACTTTTTAAAACAAGCTTCTATTTTAAGATGCCAAAGTGAAAAAATATACACTAAAACTTTTATTGTTAACGTATAACCTCATTTCACATTTGACAGAAGTAATAATATGATATAAAAGCTTTACCCCCTGAATGGCGGCACCAATCTGGGGTTGCGGAAGATCGTTTGTTCCGGCGACCCCCGGCATAGGTGTGAAATGGAATACCAGAGTGATATTTATTAAGTAAAAGTCTGATAGATCTCGCCACCCACCCCATGCACATGCAGTGGATGTCCATGAGGATTTTCCAACCCTGAAAAAAAATAAAGTGGGGGGGGGGGGGGCATTATGCTCGCCTACACTACTAAACCTTAAATAAAGAATAAGACTGGCGCATTATTCAGAATGCCTGTTGGGTGTCAAATTTAAGGTGTGTGTTGCAAAGCAAAAAGCATTAGCTACGCTGACAACATGGTGCTGCTAAGCGTGTCGGGACAGGGACGGGGAATAGAAAAGGAACTTTTAAAAACGTACCTAAAATCAAAGTCACAGATTTATTATATAAATATTGATAGGCATATTGTAAAATAAAAGCTTTCCATAGGTATCAAAAAGATATTTAGGTTACGTATGTAAAACAGTCAACCAAAACGATAGTCTTTCACCTCTTCGAAGTGCTTTAGCTGTGAAGACGTGGCCCTCAAACTCCCCAGCAGCATACGTAGTCACGTAGTACCAGTCTCTGAATGAGCTTGACATAAAAATTCTTAATCATCTCTTGCCGTCATTAGCTACAGAAGACCGTTATAGAGAAAAACATATTTACATCTTCGATATAGTATCGTGATAGTTAACTAATGAGTTCTTTATCTCATCATGATAAATTAGCAGGTACCTTGCTTCTAGTATGACAACACCTCCTAATTAAAATTCTCAGAAGAGTTAAAAGTTCTTCATTATGGCGCTTAGAAGATTTGATAAGATAAGATAATTAATTAGATATTTTACTTTCTGGCTCCCATAAATATGGTCCCAATTTAATGTTACAGTCATAACCCTTCTGTGTCTCAACGACTGATAGGGATTGTAGTAAAATTAATTAGTCCTAAAAGTATTAATAAGTAAAAAACAAAAATGGAAGATAATGTTTATGCAGTTGACCTTCTAAATTTTGCTAACTACAAGCAAACGGGGCCAATATAATATCAGAGGTGAGTTGAACAATTTCAACTCACCTCTGAATATTGGCCCCGTTAACAATTAATTAGGGTATGAACCTTAAATTTAACTAAGACATTTTTTTAAAATAACACAAATTTGTCTAAAAGATATTTAATAATTGTCCATATGGCTTTAATATGGTTTGAATAAATCAATATGTGCAGGCTGTAAGTAAAAATAAATTTCAATTTTAATAAAATTCAGATTACAGAAAAATATTGAAGATTTTAGATATATTTTGTTTTATCAAATCAATAAAGATTGACAAATATAAAAGGCATCAAAGATCAGGAGTAGTGGCTGGTGACGTCACTGCTCGCTAAACAGTGTAGCGTCCAGTGACGTCACGCGTGTTTTCAACGCACTGTGTCGTCTTAATTTTTTGTTTATAGAAAAATAGAAAAAATACGTGTCTAGTATTTATTGGAAATCTGACTGACGGACTAATTAGTATTTTTAGTCAAATACCCTATTGAGGCTTATAACTAAAAGGTTTTCTTAGATCATACTTAGGGCATTTATAGACTAGAGCAAAATATTCATGAATCTATATTCTTCACCAGGTATCAAAGGGACGCCTTTTGTGAAATTGGGAAACTTTATACTCACACCAGATTCTGAGACTACGGACTTAGCAGATCAAAATGTAAGTTCTCCTGAAAAGCCAGCATCGATAACTACATGGATGACACCAAAGAGACGTCGCATTAAAGGTGTGAACTTCAGCAAAGAAGACGTATAAATTTTGATTTGCCTGAAGATGAGGAGAAGGCTAAAGAGTGAACGCAGTGAAGTGTTTGTGATATAATTTTCTAAAGTAATGGAACTTGATGACTTTGGCATAGACTTGTGCTGCCTATTTTTAATAAGATTAAATTATTTATGTTTCACAATGTAATCTATGTAATAAGTATTTTGAATTAAGTAGTAGTTAGTTCCTTTTGTGTTGTATTAAAAACCTTGTGCTTGTATAAATATACCTTATTATTAATATTCACCTAGATGTTGTTATTATTTTAGTTTTAATAAATGTAAATACTACCTAACATTTATTTGTTATTTTTAATTACCTGACAAAAATAGTTTAGAGCATGAAGGAGAACGCCGGCAAAAATGAAATACTGACTGTCTAGGACCTATAATTAGATATATAAGAAAACAAAATTAACAAACGTTTTATTAAGTATATTTACGTTAGTCACAGATTTAGGCATTTGCATTAAATACGGTTAAAAAGTTCGTACTATGGTTGTATAGTAGCTTACCATATTTAATCTTAAAAAACCTTTTACAAAAAAAAGCAACCGACTTCTAAAATCACTACAAAGTGAAAAATTACTAATTTCGGAAGTCGGTGGAAAAAACGAATACATGTAGGTTTAAAAAACGGTATACATCTCAAGCTTACAAGAAAGCTTCTAAGAAGGCTCAAGGTCACTCAAAGGGCAATGGAGAGGGCTACGCTTGAAGTTTCACTTCGTGATCGAATCAGAAATGAGGAGATCCGCAGAAAAACGAAACTAACCGATATAGCCCGAAGAATTACAACGCTAAAGTGGCAGTCGGTCGATCACAGATCTCTTCACACTCACCGGAGATCCTTGGGGGTGTCCTATGTCCAGCAGTGGACGTCTTTCGGCTGAAATGATGAAGATGATTTGATGATGACATCCCAAACTCATGCTGTCTTTGATTTTTGTATATTTGTTTTTGCTACCGACTTCCGAAATTAGTTATGTTATTACTTTGTGATGTTTCTTGGAAGTCGCGTGTTGTGTTTCGAAGTTGGTTGTTTTTTTTTTTGTTTCAAAATAAGTTTTCAGGTAGATATTATTCAGCTGCAACTGGTCAAACTGGACGCTAACGTCAATATGTTGAGAAAAGGCTTGCAAGCAAATGACGCAACCCAACTTTGTTTACACAAATTTTTTTTACCTATAATTTTGGATTAAAGTCGTTTGGCTTTTAATCCAAAATTACGGGAACTTTCAAAAATCGCAAGGGCTACTAGTGTATTTGTAAGTTATTTCAATAAGTAGTCAGATCTAATGATCTCCATCATTAGATCCAGTTCAGACCTTTGCCGAGAGACAGTTGAGGGTACCACTCAACGATTCACAGCATTCATTCAACTTGTATTTCTAGTTGATTAATGTGTAGTGTCCGACGAAAACTAGTTTCACTACGAAACCAAAAACGAATTTCGGCAACGGTCTCTGTCTCGGATGAAACCGAAAACGAAACTTCCTCAGAAGGAATAATTTTGATTATTTTGAGGAAAACATTAAGAAAACAGTCGTTCCTGTTTTCTCTTTAAATTAAAAAGATAAGCTATTATCGATATTTTCATTTGTTAATAATCAACATACGAACTGAAACGAAAGGTAGTGTTTTTTATGGAAGTCGGTTGTATGTTTTCCTGTAACTGTAACAAGTAGTCACCTGGTACAGTTTCCGAATGTTTTAAAATCTAATTAGTAATCTCTTGCCCTCATTACCTACATAAGGCCATTATAGAGAAAAACGTGTTTGCAAAATTGATATAATAATATGATAGTTAACTAATGAGTTATTAATGAGCTATTAATATTAAATCATGAGGTACTTAGCTAAATGACAACAACTCCTAATTACAATTTTCCGAATATTAAAGCTCTTCATTGTGGCACATTGTAATTAACTAATTACAAATAACCCTAATGGGCTCCTATAAATAAGGTCCCAATTTATTTTTATGATCATAAACCTTCAGTTTCTCATCGAGTATAGTGGTCTCAGTAGTGAAATTACTTCGGCTTAAATATATTAAAGAAAAGGCAGTGTCAGCCGAGCTTATAACTTGTGTTTGTAACGGCAAGCAAACAGAGATATATTTCACAGGTAAGTTGAACATTATTTACTATTTAAAATTTGTAATGTATTAGATACATACTTAGCAGCTGTTTACGAATATAATTGTACATTAATGACATATTTATTTTACTTAAAAATATATTAGAAATTTAGAATCGGAATCGCGTGCATGGTTAAAACCTACGAAATTATGAATATTATAATATCAATAACAAACATTGGTCGCAGCTGCTGTGATAGGTTAAAGATTTATTTTTACATTTCTTGAACGCTTACCATACTAGTTTACGTGTCAATCTTGGCGACGATTGGACCATACCAGATTTAAATAGCGACACAAATTTCAATGTGCCTTTGTGTAGCTGTTTTGTGAAGCTTTAATCGAGAATATTAAACATTTTTAATCTAAGTATGCTGAATATTATCTAACTGCTTCATATTCCTTTTCTAGTGGCAATGGAGGGTACGGTGATACCATTTGCAGGGTGTCTTACACACTCAACGGCCGTTGTAATCCCGGCCTGGCGGCCTGATCGTCTCCGTGTCAACCCTCTGCAGCCTGACATCGCTATGCAGGAGCACGCCCCGGCCCTGAACACTGGGTACCTCAGTCCAGTACGAGAGTCTGAAGAAGTGATCATTCAGCAGAGAGGTATAATATATTGAATTCTGACTTATGTCCTTTATATGATAGCTCACTTTTACTAAGACTATAAGAGCACATCAGGCAAACGTATTAAGACTACAGTGCACACTTTATTAAATAACATATATCAACCAATACTTTAAAAACAAATATAATATTCTGCTGCATCCAAAATTCTTAACTATTTTAGTTCCTTAGACAGCTAAAGCCAATATTATAGAAACCAGGATACTTACATTAGCATAATCTTCAAAGCGAATAGAATATAATTAATATCAGAGGCCTTTTCATTCTGGAGAAGAGACAAATAGGGACAAATATTCTTGACTTACACCTTTATTAAAATATATATTAACAATTGAAATGTTAGTATAGAAAAAGTGTTCCCAATTAGTTGTTTTTTCAACTAAAACATTAATGATTAATGTAAAAATTTCAAACAACTTTTTTTTTGCAGATCGCAAACATCTGCCAGTACCATGCTCGCCGGACATCGAAATGAAACAAAACTCCTCATTCAACTTCACCACACACACATCACCGAAAGACAATCACTTATCACCCTTGAAATTCGGAGTCACACTTCGCTCCACACCACGAAAGCGTCTATTACTAGATACCGAAGGCATTCCACTAACTACAGAAAATATCGAATTTAGCGACAGTATGACTCCTCAGAAATTGAAGACCACCAGCCCCATTAAAAGCTTCCCACCAAACAAAATATGTAGCCCGGAAAGAACATTGAATACCGAGTTCAAAGGACCTATCGATACCGCCTTAAAAGGCTTGAGCCATACTCAGCTCATTCATATGATCAAAACCATAAAATATAATCACCCTGAAATTGAACAGGAGATCAGGAATGATATGCCAGTCCCGGACCTAAAGCCTCTTGAAGAGAGACTGAGTTATTTCTTGAGCAATATCTTCAAAAGTCTCCCTGCGTCTGGTGTTATTTCTAATACTAATCAGTTTTATGCATATTCTCGGGTTTCCACGCATTTACCCTCGTTCAAGAAGTGTGTCGTCGAACAAGGCCAGGTCTTGGTTGAATCTCAGCATTGGGAGTCAGTCATCCAGTATGTTTTTCTAGCTTGGAACTATGTTAAAGCTACTCCTGTTTGGGACAACCAGCTACATAATGCTCAAAGAAAGGAATGTTTTAAAGAACTTACTAGTTTCTGCATGAAGGCGATAAAAAAGGGTGGCATGGATAGAGAAATGTTAGTTGATGTGCGGGACGAACTACAAGGAATGGTCGCAGACAGTGAGGAAATATCGTCATGTTTGAAATATGTTCAAGGTCAATTATTAGATTTCTTGTACGACGATGTGACGCTTTTGTGAAATGGAGAATGCTTTTGTAACAGATTGTATAATTTTTAATATGAGACTTCCACGTCAATGAATGAAATACGTGCTCATGAAATTATAATATTTAGTTAATCTGAAAAAATAAAAAAAGATATACATGCATTTGGTAAAAAATATTTGTCTTGCTTTTCATTGATGTATCTGGCCTAGCTTATCTTTGTAATTTAAAGAGAAAACAATAAAGAGTGACTGATTATATTATAACAACGTTTTCTTTATGTTTCCCTCAAAATAATCAAAATTGTTCCTTCTAAGGAAGTTTCGTTTTCGGCTTCATCCGAGGCAGAGACCGTTGCTGAAATTCGTTTTCGGTTTGGTAGTAAAACTAGTTTTGGTCGGACACTACAAATTAATCAAGTAGAAACACAAGTTGGCTGCTGTGAATCGTTGAGTGGTACCCTCAACAGTCCCTCGGTAAAGGTCTACTAAATTGTAGTGCTTTAAAATACTTATTGAAAAAACTTACAAATGCACTAGTAGCCCTTCGAAGCCAAACGACTTTAACCCAAAATTATAGGTAAAAAAAATTCGTGTAAACAAAGTTGCGTTGCGTCATTTGCTTGCAAGCCTTTTCCCAACATATTGACGTCAGCGTCCAGTTTGACCGGTTGCAGCTGAACAGTATCTACTTGAAAACTTTTTTGAAACAAAAAAAAAACAACCAACTTCGAAATACAACAAGCGACTTCCAAGAAACACCACATAGTAATAAAATAACTTATTTCGGAAGTCGGTAGCAAAAACAAATAAACAAAAACTAAAGACAGCAAGAGTTTGAGATGTCATCATCATCTTCATCATTCAGCCGAAAGACGTTCACTGCTGGACATAGGCCTCCCCCAAGGTGCTCCTGAGAGAGAAGAGGAGATCTGTGCTCGGCCGACTGCCACTTTAGCGTTGCAATTCTTCGGGCTATCTTGGTGAGTTTCGTTTTTCTGCGGATTTCCTCATTCCTGATTCGATCACGAAGTGAAACCTTAAGCATAGCCCTCTCCATTGCCCTTTGAGTGACCTTGAGCCTTCTTAGAAGCCTTCTTATAAGCTTGAGATGTATCCCGTTTCTTAAACCTACATTTATTAGTTTTTTCCACCGACTTCCGAAATTAGTAATTTTTCACTTTGTGGTGATTTTAGAAGTCGGTTGCTTTGATTTGTTAAAAGTTTTTTTAAGATTAAATATGTTAAGCTACTATACAACCATATTAAGAACTTTTTAACCGTATTTAATGCAAATGTCTAAATCTGTGACTAACGTAAATATACGTAATAAAATGATTATTGTTTAATTTTGTTTTCTAATATATCTAATTAATATATAAACTAATTAATTGTCCGCGTTCTCCTACATGCTCTAAACTATTTTTGTCAGGTAATTAAAAAATGACAAATAAATATTAGGGACTATTTACATTTATTAAAACTAAAATAATAACATAACATCCAGGTGAATATTAACAATAAGGTATATCTATACAGCCACAAGGTTTTTTAATACAACACAAAAGGATCTATCTACTACTTAATTCAAAATACTTATTACATAGATTATTTATTTATTTATTTGGACTTCTAACAGAGAAAACACCTTAAATGCTAGAAAATATAAATAACAGGATGTGACCTTGTGCTTCTAAACTTATAAGAAGTCACAGCATGCAAATAATAATATAACAGCATGAATACAAATTGTTAACGTTGTGCCAAATTAAATTTTAAAACAATGTTATATGAAATCAGATTTTAAAACAATGTCATATTAAATAAATTTTAAAACAATGTTATATTAATCTAAATTATAATACAATAACAACAAATTTGTATTAAACAAAAAATTCCATCACGACACAATAATAAAATTAACAAAAAAAGAAACAGTAACAAGCATTTTCTTAATTATGTCAAATAACGATAATGAAATAAAGTTAACATTAGATAAATTGAGAAGAAAGTAAAACAATGAAATAAAATTACAATAGACAATAGAATTATAATAATACAAAATTATATTAAATTAAAATTAATTTTTTGACAATGAATTACATTAAATATTATTAGTTCATACAAATGTTACTACGTTTCTTGCGCATGTTCACATATTATGTCATTGAAGTTTTCAAAAATTCAATATTTGTATGTACCCAGAGTATTTGAGAAGATGTTGATGTCTGCAGAAGATTTAGCCATACAATTATATCGATGGATAGATTACATAGTAAGACAAATAATTCAAATTTATTTAAAATAGGCCGCACAAGTCTATGTCCACAGACATCATGTTCCATTACTTTAGAAAATGACATCATAAACACTTCACTCCGTTCATTCTTTAAGCCTTCTCCTCATCTTCAGGCAAATCAAAATGTATACGTCTTTTTTTACCTTTAATGCGACGTCACATTTGTGTAATCCATGTAGTTATCGATGCTGGCTTTTCAGGGGAAATGTCCATGTTAAAGCCATATGGAGAATTATTAAAGCCCTTTTAGACAAATTTGTCTTAGTTAAATTTAAGGTTCATTATCCTAATTAGATGAAGATGTAAATATGTTTTGCTCTATAACGGTCTTCTGTAGCTAATAAAGGCAAGAGATGATTAAGAATTTTTATGTCAAGCTCATTCAGAGACTGGTAATACGTGACTACGTATGCTGTAGGGGAGTTTGAGGGCCACGTCTTCACAGCTAAAGAACTTCGAAGAGGTGAAATACTATCGTTTTGGATGACTGTTTTACATACGTAACCTAAATATCTTTTTGATACCTATGGAAAGCTTTTATTTGACGATATGCCTATCAATATTTATATAATAAATCTGTGACTTTGATTTTAGGTACGTTTTTAAATGCTCCTTTTTCTATTCCCCGTCACCGTCCCGACACGCTTAGCAGCACCATGTTGTCAGCGTAGCTAATGTTATTACAACACACGCCTTAAATTTGACACCCAACAGGCATGCTGCATAATGCTCCAATCTTATTCTTTATTTAAGGTTTAGTAGTGTAGGCGAGCATAACGCCCCCCCACTTTATTCTTTTTCAGGGTTGGAAAATCCTCATGGACATCCGCTGCATGTGCACGGGGTGGGTGGCGGGATCTATCAGACTTTTACTTAGTAAATATCACTCTGGTGTTCCATTTCACACCTATGCCGGCGGCCGCCGGAACGAACGATCTTCCGCAACCCCAGACTGTTGCCGCCATTCAGGGGGTAAAGCTTTTATATCATATTATTACTTGTGTCAAATGTGAAATGAGGTTATACGTTAACATTAAAAATTTTAGTGTATATTTTTTCACTTTGGCGTCTTCAAATAGAAGCTTGTTTTAAAAAGTTTTTTACTTTTTATTTATTCGATTTAATATGGCTATTAGTAAGCCAGTATTATATTTTTATTCGCATTCCTCTTTTTCCTATAAAACTATGTTTCCCAGGTCAAATAAAAACACACATATACAAGATAATATTTACGTTACTTAAAAATAAAATAACAACACAATATACAGTTGAAATTTAACTATTATTTAGATGTACCATTAAAGTATTTTAAATGAAAGTAAGAGGAAAACAAAACAAAAAGAACCAAGTACTACTTGAAACAACACGCACATTACATTATTAAGATATTGAGACTGTACAAGCTTATGCCCTTGTTATGTTTTCTAAAAGTTTACATAATTTAAGAAACCATTTGCGCCCTCTTGACTTATTTCAGTCTTTAGCCTTCTCGTCTTCAGATACGCCTTCTCTCTGGAAAGGCCACACTATTAATGCGACGTAAAAGACACCATCGAGAGCTAGGTGGATGATAGAAAATCATCCATGTAGACTTTTCAGGATAACTCACATTTTGGCATTTATTTTTATTTATTTTTTCAGTTGGGTCGGATGTCTCTGTGTCCGGTATGAGTGTCAAGTTTTCCATTTTCAAATACGGTGTCTTTTTGTTATCTGAAAAAAGATGAAGATTTATGAATATTTTGTTCTATAAATTCCCTAAGCATGGCGTAAATAGGCTTGATAGATATAGCCTCGAAAGCTCCCCCAGGTATGTATATGTCCATACAAATTTTAGGTACCATGTATTCAACCATTTCAAAACTATATACTACTTTCCCTGGCCGCACTAACGCCCTATATATTTAATTATTACATTATTTTATCAGCAGCTATGGAAAGTAAATGTTATTGGTGGGCAATATTTACGTAATAGTTTTTTTGCAATTATTCAAACCGCCATTCTGTTTTAAAATCTCGAATTCCTTTACAATAAAATAAAGACGTGGGCGTACCGAGGGGTTTAGGGGAGGAACCCCCCCCTCCCCCTGACCAACGATGCTGCGTCAAAGGGAGATTGATCTGAAGACCCTCCATGACCACAACAACATTAGGCGCATCGTACCCGGCACACTTAATAACACAACTGCTCAGACCCGTCCTTTGTACGGCTTCACCAGGCATCATGCCGGTACACGACAAATCGCTTGGCGGCAAGGCTTTGTCTGGTGGGTGGTAACTTCTGCCGGCGGCCGATGTTATGGCCTACCACCGTATAATCTCTAACTTTTAAATAAACCACGCAGTAGACACTAGCAAAATGTACAATGTAATTGCCAAAAAACCGCGTGCGACACACAGATTACCCACTTTAAAAATTTTACTTGCTCTCCCCCCAAGGCCTGACTTGCCTTCCCCTAGGCCAGAAGCTGTGTAGGCCCATGAATACAGATGTTAATTGATATACCAGTAAGTAACATCTAAAACGGCAGGTAATGAACCTAATACTTAATTAAAAATAAACAACAAATAATAATTAACATATAACGTTTAACTTACCTATGAAGTATTGCTTGCCGTTAGAAAACTTTATAAGCTCGATTGATCCGATGTTTTCCATCTTCTTTAATATTTTAAGGGCAAAGTAATTTCACTTTTGAGACTATTGGTACTCGTTAAGCCACAAAAGTGTTATGATTTAGAAAATAAATTCCACCCCTTTTATAGTAACCTAGGGGTACTTTCTAATTAGTTAATCAATGTAATCAAGAACTTAGTGTTCTGAAAATGGTAACTGGTAAGTATTATCATACTATTAGCTTTCTTCTGATAATGAACTCGTTTAGTAAATATATGTAATAATAACAATAATGCAAACATGTTAAACCGACTTCTAAAGGAGAGGATTTTTTATGTTTGTTTTTATTTATGAACGGAATTCTGAGGGTTACCTATCTCAGAACTTCCTTATTCATAGATAACTTTATGTTAAATGATAGGTAGGTTACTTCGAGATTGGTCACAGAGAAATTGTATCGAAATCGATTCAATAGTTCGGTATATAAAACAAAATTATATGTAAAAATTCAAGTTTAAACGCAATCGCGTCGTTTGATTTTCTAAAACACATCGTCTGCCTAGCCTCTTTATCGTTTCGTAACCATGGCGATGACAAAAAAATATAGAAAAACAAAACCATGTTCCAAAAAAATAATAATACCTACTTAATACGTCAATTCAAATTTGACATTTTAATGCACTTTTTTTTTCTTTATCTACACAAGTACCTACTAGGCAAGCTGTAAATTATTGAGGGTTGTAACTAAGTGGATTTTAAGTCATACTTGGGGCATTTATGCACTAGACCAAAATATCAAAGGGACGCCGTAATTGAAATTGGGAGATTTCACACTCACACTAGATTCTGAGAATACGGACTCAGCAGATCGAAATGTGAGTTCTCCTGAAAATCTAGCATCGATAACTACATGGATGACAACAACGAGACGTCGCATTAAAGGTGTGGACTTCCTTACGAGATCAATTTTGTTTACCTGAAGATAAAGATGAAGAAGTCTGAAAGAAGTCAAGAGTTTGTGATGTAATTTTCTAAAGTAATTGAACTTGATGACTGTGGCATAGACTTTTACGGCCTATTTTAAATAAGTTTAAGTTATTTATGTCTTACTATATAATAAGTTTTTGAATTAAGTAGTAGTTAGTTAAAGTCGTGGTGGCCTAGTGGTTAAAACACCAGCATTTCAAGTATGACTGTGCGGGTTCAATTCCAAGTCGGGCAAGTACCAATGTGATTTTTCTAAGTTATACGTACTTTCTAAGTATATTTTGGACACCAAAGACTGATTAAAGGATGAAGGCAAACATCTTGATGAAAGCTGGACTTTAAGTCTGAAATCGATAATTCTTATTGAGCAAGCGTGGTGTTTCGCTCAATTCTTCTCTCCAAGAGAGGAGACCTGTGCCCAGCAGTGGGACGAAAGCAAGGTTGATGGTGAGTAGGTAGTAGTAAGTTCGTTTTGTTTTGTATTGAAAGACCTTGTGCCTGTAGGTATAATTGTTAATATTGACCTGATTTTATTTTTAATAAATATTAATAATACCTCATATTTATTTGTTACTTTTTTATTAACTGTCAAATATATTTTAGAGGAAGTAGGAAAACGGGAATAAAAATAAAATACAGGCCGTCTATGTTGCCCTTTTTTTTTGTTCCGCCACTTTATAAATCAACAATCACATTATTTTGACCTTTTATAAAATTCGTTACTGCAGAGCTTGGAAGGAACCTGTCCCAGCAGTACGGGTTCTGTACTTGGTGGCTTCGTGTTGTGGTATCCTGCGGTGTTCCATGGCATTCCGTGGCATGTGTATAAGTGATCGACGCATGCCGCACTGCTTGCCCCATTAACCGAAATGACTGCTGCGCAACTTTGGCCGTTATTTCAATTAGGTACTTAGCTATCTCAATTTCTCTCAAAGTGACTCATACGTTTTGCTGTGTACAATGGTATACTGCGGCTGATGTTATAATAGGTAGGTACGTGGCTTTCCATTAAAAGCACACGCCACACACAATATCTATATCTCCCTTATGAGTAACCACGTACGATTGGTAAACATGAAGTTATTTCCTTGTTTATTTTACTTGGTTTGGTTTGGCAACAGTTTTGATATCGGTACAGTACCGATATTGATTACAACTGCCAATGATGCAAGTAGACACTACGACTGGTAGCGGTGGTAGGTACAGGTAGGTACTATTCTGAGTAGCGCTACTCCGTAGCGCCTAGGTACTGTGTTTAACCAATATTGAAAAACCAATTCAATTCAATTCATTTATTAGTGTGATTTTTGGTCAGTACATTTTACAATGTGATCTTAATATCTAATAAATCAGTTCCTCAAAAAATCTACCATAAAGGCATACACTCTTTAACAGCACTTAAAATCATAAAAAGGATTATCAATATATTAAAATGATGAATAATGTAATGAATTTGGAATATAATTAGTTTTTTTCTAATTAGTTATCTTATCTAATTTTCTAAGCGCCATAATGAAGAACTTTTAACTCTTCTGAGAATTTTAATTAGGAAGTGTTGTAATACTAGAAGCAAGGTACCTGCTAATTTAATATGATGAGATAAAGAACTCATTAGTTAACTATCACAATACTATATCGAAGATGTAAATATGTTTTGCTCTATAACGGTCTTCTGTAGCTAATGAAGGCAAGAGATGATTAGGAATTTTTACGTCAAGCTCATTCTGAGACTGGTACTACGAGGGCCACGTCTTCACAGCTAAAGCATTACGAAGAGGTGAAAGACGATCGTTTTGGTTGATTGTTTTACATACGTAACCTAAATATCTTTATGATACCTATGGAAAGCTTTTATTTGAAAATATGCCTATCAATAGATACTTGTGTAATAAATCTCTGAATTTGATTTTACGTACGTTTTTAAATGCTCCTTTTTCTATTCCCCGTCCCCATCCCGACGCGCTTAGCAGCACCATGTTGTCGGCATAGCTAATGTTATTACAACACACACCTTAAATTTGACACCCAATAGGCATGCTGCATAATGCGCCTATCTTATCCTTTATTTAAGATACAGTAGTGTAGACGAGCATAACGTCCCCCCACTTTATTTTTTTCAGGGTTGGAAAATCCTCATGGACATCCGCTGCATGTGCATGGGGTGGGTGGCGGGATCTATCAGACTTTTACTTAGTAAATATCACTCTGGTGTTCCATTTCACACCTATGCCAGGGGTCGCCGGAACGAACGATCTTCCTCAACGCCAGACTATTGCCGCCATTCAGGGGGTAAAGCTTTTATATCATATTATTACTTGTGTCAAATGTAAAATGAGATTATACGTTAACAATAAAAGTTTTAGTGTATATTTTTTCACTTTGGCATCTTCAAATAGAAGCTTGTTTTAAAAAGTTTTTTTACTTTTAATTTATTCGATTTAATATGGCTATTAGTAAGCGAGTATTATATTTTTATTTTTTTATTCCTCTTTTTCCTCTAAAACTATGTTTCCCAGGTAAAATAAAAATAAAAACAAACGTATACAAGATAATATTTACGTTACTTAAAAATAAAATAACAACACAATATGCAGTTGATATTTAACTATTATTTAGATGTACCACCAAAGTATTTTAAATGCAAGTAAGAGGAAAACAAAACAAAAAACCTAAGTACTACTTGAAACAACACGCACATTACATTATTAAGATATTGAGACTGTACAAGCTTATGCCCTTGTTACGTTTTCTAAAAGTTTACATAATTTAAAAAACGACCTCTTGACTTCTTTCAGTCTTTAGCCTTCTCGTCTTCAGATACGCCTTCTCTCTAGAAAGGCCACACTATTAATGCGACGTAAAAGACACCATCGGGAGCTAGGTGGATGATATAAAATCATCCATGTAGACTTTTCAGGATAACTCACATTTTGGCATTTATTTTTATTTATTTTTTCAGTTGGGTCGGATGTCTCTGTGTCCGGTATGAGTGTCAAGTTTTCCATTTTCAAATAGGGTGTCTTTTTGTTATCTGAAAAAGGATGAAGATTTATGACTAATTTATTCTATAAATTCCCTAAGCATGGCGTAAATAGGCTTGCTAGATATAGCCTCGAAAGCTCCCCCAGGTATGTATATGTCCATACAAATTTTAGGTACCATGTATTCAACCATTTCAAAACTATATACTACTTTCCCTGGCCGCACTAACGCCCTATATATTTAATTATTACATTATTTTATCAGCAGCTATGGAAAGTAAATGTTATTGGTGGACAATATTTACGTAATAGTTTTTTTGCAATTATTCAAACCGCCATTCTGTTTTAAAATCTCGAATTCCTTTATAATAAAATAAAGACGTGGTAAATCTCACAGAACATGTACCAAATCCCCTAATTACTAAACAAAGTATAAACGCGGTCTTTTTTTTTTATAATTATAGACTAGCGCTTGACCGCGATCCCGCCTGATGGTAAGCAGTGATGCGATCGTTGATAGTAAAGCGTGGTAGTTTATTAAGAGCCTATTCACTCAGAAAAACTGAGCGAATAGGAAGAAAGACGGCAGTTGAGAGAGGTGATGCAATGTTAAACCCAACAACACGACCAACGACGCTGCGTCAAAGGGAGATTGATCTGAAGACCCTCCACGACCACAATAACATTAGGCGCATCGTACCCGGCACACATAGTAACACAACTGCTCAAACCCGTCCTCCGTACGGCTTCACCAGGCATCATGCCGGAACACGACAAATCGCTTGGCGGCAAGGCTTTGTCTGGTGGGTGGTAACTTCTGCCGGCGGCCGATGTTATGGCCTACCACCGAATAATCTTATCTCTAACTTTTAAATAAACCACGCAGTAGACACTAGCAAACTGTACGATGTAATTGCTATAAAACAGCGTGCGACACACAGATTACCCACTTTAAAAAGTTTACTTGCAAAGGCCTGACTTGCCTTCCCCTAGGCCAGAAGCTGTGTAGGCCCATGAATACAGATGTTAATTGTTATACTAGTAAGTAACATCTAAAACGGCAGGTAATAAACCTAATACTAAATTAAAAATAAACAACAAATAATAATGAACATATAACGTTTAACTTACCTCTGAAGTATTGCTTGCCGTTAGAAAACTTTATAAGCTCGGTTGATCCGATGTTTTCCATCTTCTTTAATATTTTAAGGGCAAAGTAATTTCACTACTGGGACTATTGGTGCTCGTTAAGCCACAAAAGTGTTATCATCTAGAAAATAAATTCCACCCCTTTAATAGTAACCTACGGGTAATTTCTAATTAGTTAATCGATGTAATTAAGAACTTAGTGTTCTGAAAATGGTAACTGATAAGTATTATCATACTATTAGCTTTCTTCTGATAATGAACTCGTTAAGCAAATATCTGTATTAATAACAATAATGTATACATGTTAAACCGACTTCAAAAGGGGATGATTTTTTGGGTTTGTTTTTATTTATGAACAGAATTCTGAGGGTTACCTATCTCAGAATATCCTTACTGATAGATAACTTTATGTTAAATGATAGGTAGGTTACTTCGAGATTGGTCACAGAGAAATTTTATCGAAATCGATTCAGTAGTTCGGTCTATAAAACAAAATTATAGGTAAAAATTCAAGTTTAAACGCAATCGCGTCGTTTGATTTTCTAAATCACATCGTATGCCTAGCCCCTTTATCGTTTCATAACCATGGCGATGACAAAAAAATATAGAAAAACAAAACCAAATTCAAAAAAAATAATAATACCTACTTAATACGTCAATTCAAATTTGACACAATGTACTTTTTTTTTCTTTATCTACACAAGTACCTACTAGGCAAGCTATAAGTTATTGAGGGCTGTAACTAAGTGGATTTTTAAGTCATACTTAGGGCATTTATGCACTAGACCAAAATATCAAAGGGACGCCGTAATTGAAATTGGGAGATTTCACACTCACTCTAGATTCTGAGACTACGGACTCAGCAGATGAAATGTGAGTTCTCCTGAAAAACTAGCATCGATAACTACATGGATGACACCAAAGCGACTTAGCATTAAAGGTGTGGACTTCCTTACGAGATCAATTTTGTATCAATTTTGATTTGCCTGAAGATAAAGAAGAAGAAGTCTAAAAGAAGTGAAGAGTTTGTGATGTAATTTTTTAAAGTAATTGAAATTGATGACTGTGGCATAGACTTGTGCGGCCTATTTAAAATAAATTTAAGTTATTTATGTCTTACTATGTAATCTAAGTAATAAGTTTTTGAATTAAGTAGTAGTGACCTAGTGGTTAAACACCAGCATTTCAAGTATGAGTGTGCGGGTTCAATTCCAGGTCGGGCAAGTACCAATGTGACTTTTCTAAGTTATACGTACCTTCTAAGTATATTTTGGACACCAAAGACTGATTAAAAGATGAAGGAAAACATCTTGATGAAACCTGGACTTTAAGTTTAAAATCGCTAATTCTCATTGAGCAAGCGTGGTGTTTCGCTCAATTCTTCTCTCCAAGAGAGGAGACCTGTGCCCAGCAGTGGGACGAAAAAAAGGTTAATGATGATTAGGTAGTAGGAGGGAGAAGGCTATCAAGGATCCAAACAACCATATTACAACTGATGCCATCACAGCCGACAGCCTTGGATTTTATTGACAGAATGATCTTTTTAATTTCGTCCACAGTCACCGGAGAGAAGTGAAATGGTTCTATAGGGGGACTCGAAAGGCCAGCAATGAAATCAACCGTTTGAGCCATAATTTGGAGATCCAAATGACTAGTGGTTGAGAAGTGACGGTTGATATCATCAAGGCCAATCGAATTAGGAAAATCCACATGCCGTGGCCTGCCGATACCAAGAGTACCAAGGAACTTCCAGATATCAACAGGTGAAGAAGAAGATATGTTCTCGAGAATATGGCGGCGTTTAGCATTGCGTATCATCTGGTTACACTTATTTCGAGCGGCTTTGTACAAGTTCCGATTCTCCTCACTGCGATCCTTTCTAAATTTTCTCAATCTACAATCACTATCAGTCGTTGAGACACAGAAGGGTTATGACTGTGACACTAAATTTCTAATTAGTTATCTTATCTTATCTAATCTTCTAAGCGCCATAATGAAGAACTTTTAACTCTTGTGAGAATTTTAATTAGGAGGTGTTGTAATACTAGAAGCAAGGTATCTGCTAATTTAATATGATGAGATAAAAAACTCATTAGTTAACTATCACAATACTATATCGAAGATGTAAATATGTTCTGCTCTATAACGGTCTTCTGTAGCTCATTCTGAGACTAGTACTACGTGACTACGTATGCTGCTGGGGAGTTTGAGTGCCACGTCTTCACAGCTAAAGCATTACGAAGAGGTGAAAGACGATCATTTTGGTTGACTGTTTTACATACGTAACCTAAATATCTTTAAGATACCTATGGATAGCTTTTATTTGAAAATATGCCTATCAATAGATACTTATCTAATAAATCTGTGACTTTGATTTTACGTACGATTTTAAATGCTCCTTTTTCTATTCCCCGTCCCCGTCCCTACGCGCTTAGCAGCACCATGTTGTCGGCATAGCTAATGTTATTACAACACACACCTTAAATTTGACACCCAACAGGCATGCTGCATAATGCGCCATTCTTATCCTTTATTTAAGATACAGTATTGTAGACAAGCATAACGCCCCTACTTTATTTTTTTTCAGGGTTGGAAAATCCTCATGGACATCCGCTGCATGTGCATGGGGTGGGTGGCGAGATCTATCAGACTTTTACTTGATAACTATCACTCTGGTGTTCCATTTCACACCTACACGTAGGCGCCGGGGGTCGCCGGAACGAACGATCTTCCGCAACCCCAGACTGGTGCCGCCATTCAGGGGGTAAATTAGCTTTTATATCATATTATTACTTGTGTCAAATGTGAAATGAGATTATACGTTAACAATAAAAGTTTTAGTGTATATTTTTTCACTTTGGCATCTTCAAATAGAAGCTTGTTTTAAAAAGTTTTTTCACTCTTAATTTATTAGATTTAATGTGGCTATTAGTAAGCCAGTATTATATTTTTATTCGCATTCCTCTTTTTCCTCTAAAACTATGTTTCCCAGGTAAAATAAAATAAAAACAAATATAACTATACAAGATAATATTTACGTTACTTAAAAATGAAATAACAACACAATATGCAGTTGAAATTTAACTATTATTTAGATGTACCACTAAAGTATTTTAAATGCAAGTAAGAGGAAAACAAAACAAAAAGAACTAAGTACTACTTGAAACAACACGCACATTACATTATTAAGATTTTGAAAGAGACTGTACAAGCTTATGCCCTTGTTATGTTTTCTAAAAGTTTACATAATTTAAAAAATCATTTGCGACCTCTTGACTTCTTTCAGTCTTTAACCTTCTCGTCTTCGGATACGCCTTCTCTCTAGAAAGGCCACCATATCAATGCGACGTAAAAGACACCATCGGGAGCTAGGTGGATGATATAAAATCATCCATGTAGACTTTTCAGGATAACTCACATTTTGGCATTTATTTTTATTTATTTTTTCAGTTGGGTTGGATGCCTCTGTGTCCGGTATGAGTGTCAAGTTTTCCATTTTCAAATAGGGTGTCTTTTTGTTATCTGAAAAAGGATGAAGATTTATGAATATTTTGTTCTATAAATGCCCTAAGCATGGCATAAATAGGCTTGCTAGGTATAGCCTCGAAAGCTCCCCCATGTATGTATATGTCCATACAAATTTTAGGTACTATGTATTCAACCATTTCAAAACTATAAACTACTTTCCCTGGCTGCACTAACGCCCTATATATTTAATTATTAAAATCTCGAATTCCTTTACAATAAAATAAAGATGTGGGCGTACCGAGGGGTTTAGGAGAGGTTCCCCCCCCCCCCCCCCCCCGCCTCCCTCCCTGACCAACGATGCTGCGTCAAAGGGAGATTGATCTGAAGACCCTCCACGAACACAAAAGCATTAGGCGCATCGTACCCGGCACACATAATAACACAACTGCTCAGACCCGTCCTTTGTACGGCTTCACCAGATATCATGCCGGAACACGACAAATCGCTTGGCGGCAAAGCTTTGTCTGGTGGGTGGTAACTTCTGCCGGCGGCCGATGTTATGGCCTACCACCGAATAATCTTATCTCTAACTTTTAAATAAACCACGCAGTAGACACTAGCAAAATGTACGATGTAATTGCCAAAAAACCGCGTGCGACACACAGATTACCCACTTTAAAAATTTTACTTGCCTTCCCCAAGGCCTGACTTTCGTTCCCCTAGGCCAGAAGCTGTGTAGGCCCATGAACACAGATGTTAATTGTTATACCAGTAAGTAACATCTAAAACGGCAGGTAATGACCATTACCTGCCATCATGGTCATTACCTGCCAGGCATGATGATGTTTTCCATCTTCTTTAATATTTTAAGGGCAAAGTAATTTCACGACTGAGACTATTGGTACTCGTTAAGCCACAAAAGTGTTATGATTTAGAAAATAAATTCCACCCCTTTTATAGTAGGGGAGAGGTGTCCTCCTTGTCACAAGTACTAGTTGTCACAAAGTCAATATCTCTTTAAATACAAGAAATAATAGAACACACCTATTGAGGTTTTGGAACGCATCTCATTGCTACCAATATAAGAAAGTGTCATCGCCACCAGCCTTTAGTCGCGGAGGTTATTGCAAAAAATAAAAAATAATAATTGGTAAGTAAATTTTATTCTCTTTTTGAATATTATATCTTTCCGGTATTAAGTAACTTATTGTCAAGATTTTGTGGGATTATGAGAGAGAAATAAATCGGTTTTTCGTAGTGATGAATAACTTTTTCATTGGTAAACATTTTGGGGTTCGTTTTGAATATTTACTGATTCTTGCCTTAGGTACAAGTTGTCTCAATGTTTTCGGGTCAAGTTGTCACTGTGACAACTAACCTCAGCAGGTTTTGATGTGGTGACATTTCAGTGTAATTCAGCTATAACTTTTGTTATTCAAATTCAAATTCAAATTCTTTATTTCAGGCAAGGCCCATATATTGTTAGTTAAAAAAAAAATACTTATCCTATGTTAGTAAAAAGAGAAACAGAGTTAAACATCAGTTGGCGACATGAATATGTGCGCGCACATGTCTGTCCGCCCAGAGCCTAATAAAAGGTCCGTCGACCTTGTCCGCCAGTGTAGCTAGGATACTGTTCGGGCTGCCCCGAAATCGGCGCAACATCGAATTCGTTTGCGAATGATGGCATAAAAGTCATCAATTCGCGCTTCCGCGAACATGCCTGATGCACTGCAAAATCGAGGCAGCCCCAACAACATCCTCAGCGCATTATTGTACTGGACGCGCAGAGCGTTGTAAGCCCTCTGCGTATACCTAACCCACAAGCTGCACGAGTAAAACGACTGGCAGTAAGCTCTAAAGAGCGTCAGTTTTACCTGCTCAGTACACCGCGCAAACCTGCGAGCAAGCATGTTGCATCGGGCTGCCAACGCCCTGCGCTCCCTATCTATATCTTGGTCGTCTGTGAGAGAATCCGTCACCACATGACCGAGGTATTTAAAATGAGAGACCACTTTTAATGGTGTTCCTTGTAACATCACCGGAGGTATATTGGTGGGTGTATTATTTCGAACTTTAAAAACCATAATAACACTTTTAGTGGCATTATACCTCAAGCCATGGGCCCCCGCATACCTCTCACACACGGCCACCAACTTCCTTAGTCCACAGATTGATGGGCTGAGCAGCACCATGTCATAAGCATAGCTTTAGTTGTTAATCATTTTGCCATCAACAGAACAACCAACCAGAGTGCTACTCAGCTCACCAACCAGCCGGTCTATGTACAAGTTAAAAAGGCTGGGCGAGGTCAACCCCCCCCTGCCTCACCCCACACTCCAACCCATACTCTGCTGATTGTGCATCTGCCCATTTTACACAGTTTCTCTGATTTTCATACCAATACTTAAACATACGTATAACCTCAGGTGGAAGTTCTGTTTCATCCGACATTTTTTGCCACAGAATGTCATAACTCACCAGGTCAAAGGCCCCTGTCAGATCCAGAAAACATCCATAAACAGGTGTCTTCCTGTCTGTGTAGTACAGCACAGTCTGCTTGAGACACAGGATTGCACTTTCCGTCGACAAACCGGTTCTAAAACCAAACTGCGCGTCGTTTAGTTTAATATGCATCTTCAACTCTCTCAAGCAGACCATCCAGCACCTTGCCAATAACCGTACCCAGTGAAATAGGCCTATAGTTGTTTTTGTCGGATGAATTACCGGTCTTCTTTTTAACAATAGGAATCACAACAGTTCGTACGAGATCGTCAGGCAGGTAAGAGTGACCCATACAAAAATTGAGGAACATAGCGAGTAGCCTAGGCAAATGCACACCAGCAGACCTTAAAATTTAAATGCTCAACACTCAAACCATCGTGCCCAGGCGACCTACCTCGCTTCATACTTTTCAACGCGTCCTTTAGATCTTTCACGCTGAACCTTAAATGAGAATCGCCCTCACACGGGGCCCAAGTGCCTCGCATAGATTTAGTTGTAAAAAGCGGAACAACCCTGAAATGGTTCATAAACATGCCGGCTATATCACTGTTCTGTGACAAGCCATCAACGTTTGATGGTAGACTCGGTCTGGGATTCAGAGAATTGGTTTGCTTCCAAAAAGAACTGAATTTCTTTTCTTCGTGAAGGGTTGCAATGATGTCCATTTTAATCTGAGTTTCATTGTCCTGACACCACTTCAACTTCGATTTAAATGTTTCATAGTGCCTGAAGCAGGTTTTCCGTGCAAGACCCATCTCCGAAAAGCAAACCGCGCCCGAGCATGAACCTCTTTCACAACTTTATTAGAAAGTAAATAGCAATAGTAAATAGCAGCCGCCTGTAGAACATATACAATTTGCTTATACATGTCGCTAATTAGTAATCTGTGTTGTTTATTATTACACAACTTGTCACTACAACTCATAAACTGCCTCGGAAAATCAATATCACGGAGGGCCTCATGACAAACCTCAGAGTAGAGACGTATCTGTTCAGAATTTCTAATTCCCCAAATTACTTTATTAGGTTCTACTCTTTTGTTACAATACTTCGACACTAAAACATTAAAATTACACGTAATTTCCAGGTGAAAATGGTCAGACCAGGAAACATCATTAATAACATTAACTTTCAAAATGGAACACTTGTAACTTGACAGTGAACCAACCATCTAACGCACCCGTGTGAGTCACTCAAGTACGTAAAGGTGTCTGAACTTGTACCAAGTAGATCAAAGTCGGCACAAGTGAAATTAAAATCACAACAAAACTTTAACAATTCATTACAGAACAACTCACCCGGATGCGAGTTAAAATCTCCCAGCACAAATACATTTTCCACATTATTACATTCCACAATCGCATTTATTTCAGCCAAACAGTCTGTGAATTCACTTAAATTATTAGCGTTACTCACTGGCATATAAACCGAAAAAATAAGAATCTCCCGTTTCTCGATCACTACTGCCTATGTCTACATGACCTGGCTAAACTAAAAAAAAATAACCCCTTAAAAATAAATAACTTAAATAAAATAAATTGGTAATTTAATGGCAACACAGGCACAGGTCATGACCTCAGTTGACCTCATGCATGTAGGTATTGGTAGTTTAACCACGTTTGTCGACTCTCGAAAGAAACATTGATACCTACTTGTGAAAAGAACTTTTTTTAAGTAGGAAGGTCGTCTGACCCTCCGAATGTATCATTTCATTCGATGAGCACAATGACTGTGGCGGAGATGTTGTTCCATATTTCGTTCACTAAGAACGATACAGGCCTGTCACCGTCGCACGAGATTAGCACGGTGTTTCACAAAGTTAGTCCACCCCTACCAATCCACTGCTCGCCGAACTGATACTGGTACCTCCACGGTACTCACATACAGGTCGGCAAAAATATGGTGGGGCACCGTCATGCTGGAACCACACCACCACCACCACATCCGAATCGTCCAACACCTGATCACAACAACACAGCTAATTGCAGTTACTACCTTCCATCAGCATTTTACATTACATTAGAAAACGATATGATCACACAATAAACGATACGTCTACACGGACGCAATGTCTACGTGAAATTAATAAATTTAAAATAAAAATGATTTTTATTTCATAAAAATAAGTACTCTAGCTGCACAGCGGTATCCTTTGACTAGAGGTGTGCTTTCACACCTCTAGTAAAAAATCGTTACGAGTAAATCCATCAATATTTTGAATACTTTTATTCAAAATATTGATGGATTTACTCGTAACGATTTTTGGTATCGATAAAGTATGCAATACTTTATCTAATCTCACGTATCGACTCAACATCGCATGGCATTCTTTAGATTTTAGAACTTTCACATAACTTAAATGCTTTACATTGTTTATAATATTTTCCTAAAATCTTATTTCATAAGACCTTTCTAATTTCTATTTACTAATAGGTACTTGTGTTACACTATTGTTATTAGTAATTAATCGATAATGAAACGAAAGTACTTTACCATTAGGTAATCTGTGTTTTTACAACAAATCATTCGATCAGGTACAAGTTTCGATTAATAGCGATAAAAACAAAATTTTATTTAGCATAAAATGCAAAAAGTACTTTTTTATTATCGATTAATTACTAATAACATTATTATAACACAAGTATTAGACTTGTGTTATAATAATGTTATTAGTAATTAATCGATAATAAAAAAGTACATTTACCATTAGGTAATCTGTGTTTTTAACACAAATCATTCGGCCAGGTACAAGTTTCGATTAATAGCGATAAAAACAAAACGTTATTACGCAAAAAATTACGTATTGTATATTAAAAATAAAATAACAATATACATCCAGGTTCACTTGAACAATTATTTACAGACACTTTTGTCGTACTACTAATATAATTAAATATAAAATAATATACTACCAAATCATATTATATACAAAACAAAATTAACATAATACAAAACAGTAGTTACATAAATCAGTAATTTAATAAGTCATAGATTTTATCTACGGCCTTACAAGCTTCCCGGAATTTGATTCTAAAACTTCCAACACTAACCAACAATCCCTCTTAACACAGATTCCATACCTTTCCATTCCATTTCCTTCACTTTCAACCTTTTCCCTTCTCTTTATCTTCCGATAAGTCGAAGTTGATACGCCTTCTAGGAAGGAGGTGCATTCCTATCCCGCGACGTAATCGTAGTGTCATCCTTACATCTCTTAAAGATGTATATTGAGGAGAACTCAGCTTTACAATATTTACCTAAGTAGTTAAATACTGTAGGTACATCTTCATAGTTATATGGAATATTAACATCATATACAATAACATTACATCTTAGCAATTATATAACGCAATTCAGATTTTAAATTATGAATATTATTACTGATATATATTATTACAAATAAATACCTTTACAGGAGCGTGATCTTTGTGTCATCCAGAGAACTTTCAGCTGTGTATTTTCAGGAGAACTCACAGTCACAGTTGAGTCGGAAGTCTCAGAATCTGGTGTAATTGGCTTGTATCCTAAAAAATAATTTAATGTCCGTCAGATAGCTTTATAAAAAATATTGAACACGTATTTTTTATTTTTTTCTTTTATTCAAATACTTAGGAAGATATAATGATTTGAAATGTCGCATGACGTCACGCCATGGTGTAAAGTGTACAACGGCGTGACGTAATTAGCCCCCACTCTAACTTTAATACGCTATATCTCAATAATTTTTGGTAATTACGACAAAATAAAAAATACGGGTCTTAATTATTTTTATTATCTGTAAGACGGACTAATTATTTTTTTTCATTTTCATACCTTGGATACATCCCTATTTCCGCACCTGTTGAAGAATAAAGATTCACTAATATTTTATTCAAAAAAGTCTGTTAGTTTTAGGCCTCAATAGCTTGCCGATACTGTATTTTACTAAAGTCTAATAGGATTTTGAACGCAGTATAGATATTTTACCATTTAAACATATTAATGAAAGCTTAATTTTATTAATTTCTCTGGCTGTACTAACTAGGGATGTAACAGAGGTAGTTATATTGGAACCGGAACCGGAGTCGGAGTTTTTAAATTTGGTTTATCGAAGTCGAAACCGGAATCTGACCCGGAGGCGGAGGCAGTGTCAGAAGTGGTGGTAGGAGAGAGATTTTTTATTTACACAAAAAACACTATTCAGTTACTTTTTCATTTAAATTTTTTATTCTGAAATTAAACACAAACAGTGGAAAGAAAATTGACATATTTCCAAATGAACAAGAAGTTAAATGAAGTTAATTAAACCCAAAGTAGCATATTATATTACATTAAATGAACAAAAGCTTTAAAACAAATTATATCAAATGTGTTGACTTCAAAACTAGCCAAAAATCAAAACAAATGTCTATAACCTATGAACGTGTCGTGTGGTAAACTAATAACACGTGAAAAAATTATTGACGATAGAGTGCACGTAGCAGGAGTCAGGGAATTACCCGCGTGATATGTAAACCTGCCCCGAACGATCCAATGGGCGGTCCAAACGATCCCAACTAGTCGCAATCATTTGACAAAAATGTGTTCGCTTATTAGGGGGCTGTTCATAACAATCGACAGGCCGCCGCCTCTATGTTATGCTTTATTAACCTCCGATTTAAAAGTATTGGAACCGAAGGTACGATAATAATCGGAAGTTCCGACTTAACGGAGTCGGAGTCGAAGCACCGTAACATCCCTAGTACTAACGCACTGAGATATGTTTAAAACTCTAACCCACCTAAGTAGTACTATATTTACACAAGTAGCTAAATATATGTACATGTATATAGTTATAATATGTAATATTAACATTATATACAATCTTTTAGCAATTATGTGATGCATATAATTGGGGGGGTTCGGGCGTCCCCGCAGTCTCCAGATCAATCTCCCTCTGGCCCGGCATCGTTGGTCGCATTGTTGGGATTAACATTGCATCACCTCACTCAACTGCCGTCTTCCTTCCTATTCACTCAATTTTTTTTTTAAATGAAAAGGTCCAAAAAGAAAAGTAGGTGTGTACAGCGGGCGCACGTCCTCTCTTTCAAAGTGCACCTCTCTAATATTCGAGGTCTGCACTCCAATCTCATTGCAGTACATCACCACCTTGAGACTGAGAAGCCCCATCTACTTTTCTTGACGGAGACCCAGATCAGATGTCCGTCTGATGCGGCATACCTCAGCTACCCGGGATACGCATTGGAACACCATTTCCTGCAGCGTGCTGGGGTCTGTGTGTATGTCCGCAATGACATTTGTTGCCGGCGCCTCCGTCACCTCGAAGACCCTCATTTCTCTTCCCTATGGCTGTTGGTTGACACTGGTGTGGACAAAATTGTTTACACTTGTGTCTACCGATCGCACAGCGGTGATCAGGAGACAACTCGTTTATTTGACCACCTCAGTGAGGCTGCTGACAATGCACTGCAGCGGCACCCTGACGCACACTTCGTCGCTCTGGGGGATTTCAATGCCTGCCATCAGGACTGGCTTTTCCCGTACCAGAAGACCGACCACGCTGGGAGAGAAGCGCGACACTTCGCGCTTTCAATGGGCCTTTCCCAGCTGGTAAAGCAAGCGACTAGGGTGCCTGATGTAGTCGGACATACTGCCAATTGTCTGGACCTTCTGCTGACCACTGATCCGGACAGGTGTGTTGTAACAGTTTCCTCACCGTTGGGAACTTCAGACCACTGTCTGGTGAAGTCTGTGTCGACCTTCTCCCCACCAGATCACGACTCTCGTGGTGAACGGCGAATGTGGCGATACAGGTCAGCAGACTGGGATGAGATGCGCCATTTCTTTGCGTCTTATCCTTGGCAGCAGGTCTGCTTCTCTTCTAGCAATCCGTCGAGCTGTGCGGATGCTATAACCGATGTGGTGCGTCAAGCTATGGAATATTTTATTCCCTATAATGACGTGCCCGTCGGTGGCTCGGCTCGCCCATGGTTCAATGCCGATTGTGCCCAAGCTGAACAGCGTAAGCACACGGCATTTCTCACCTGGGTTGACGCTCGTGACCGCGGAGCTCCGGATCTAAGCTCAAAGAAGAGAGCCTTTAACCGTGCTGCCAAGTCCTACAAAAAGGCGCTAAAGAAGGCTCGCTTTGACCGTATTACCCATATTGGCAACAAGTTATCTGCGCAGCCTTCCGGTAGCAGATCTTTTTGGTCCCTTGCCAAATCGGTCGAGGCGAACTTCTGTCGGCCCTCACTGCCTCCGCTGGTTAGGCCTGATGGAACACTGGCTCATACGGCGAGAGAGAAAGCAGGTCTCTTTGCATCTCTCTTTGCCCATAATTCGCGTCTTGATACTGGCAGTGCTACTCCACCTATTTTACCCCACTGCGGTACTTCAATGCCTGAGGTTCGCATTCGGAACAAGGAGGTTCTGAGAGCACTGTGTCGTCTGGACGTGAATAAGGCTAGTGGTCCGGATGGTATACCAGCGATTGTTCTAAAAGCATGTGCGCCCGAGTTGTCTCCTGTATTGACACGCTTGTATCGCCTCTCATTTGGGACTGGTATAGTGCCCAAGTCCTGGAAGCTTGCCAACGTGCAGCCCGTGCCCAAAAAGGGTAGTCGTGCCGATCCTAACAACTATCGGCCGATTTCGATCACCTCCATACTTTGCAAAATTATGGAGCGTGTATTGAACTCGCGCCTCTTGGCATACCTGGAAGGTAACGATCTCCTCAGTGACCGACAGTACGGGTTTCGCCGCAATCGGTCAACTGGGGACCTACTAGTGTATGCCACTCACTTGTGGGGCGAGGCACTCGAGAGGAATGGGGAAGCAATTGCTGTCTCCCTTGATGTCTCGAAGGCCTTCGAACGGGTATGGCACGCTGGCCTTTTGAGTAAGCTTCCAGCGTACGGCATTTCCCCTAGCCTGACTGGCTGGGTAAAAGACTTCCTGACTGAACGGTCCCTCCGAGTTGTTGTCGACGGTTGCTCATCTGAGCCCATGTCGACTAATGCCGGTGTTCCTCAGGGGTCTGTTCTCTCTGCAACTCTGTTTCTGCTACATATTAACGATCTGCTGATGCCCGGTATCTATGGGTATGCAGATGACAGCACAGTTGTGGAGAGATACCTGCCGGATGCTCGGGCTAGTAGGGAATCAATCCGGTCCGAAAGAGAGGCCATGGTAGAGCGAACGAGTGTTGCACTTCAGGCAGTCTCCGAATGGGGCAATGCCAATCTTGTAGCATTCAATGCCGCCAAAACGCAGGCGTGTCTTTTCACCGCCAAAAGGAGCCCGTTCACCTTGGCTCCTACTTTTCGGAATGTATCCTTGGAGTGTACCGACCGCCTTCAGCTTTTGGGTATTGAGATTTCCTCGAACCTAAACTTTGGGCGGTTCATTGAGTCCAAGGCCAAGGTGGCTGCCAGAAAACTTGGTGTAATCGCAAAGGTCCGGCGGTACTTCACACCAGGGCAGCTTCTAATGTTGTACAAAGCACAGGTCCGTTCGTGTGTGGAGTACTGCAGCCACATTTGGGCTGGTGCTGCTAAGTGTCACCTGGCCACTTTGGATTCAGTGGAGAGGCGCGCGAAGAGGCTGATTGGTGACCCTGATTTAACTCGAGTTGGTCTCCAAAGCCTAGAGCACAGGCGTAGAGTAGCCAGCCTTTCGGTGTTCTATAGGATACATTCTGGGGAGTGTGCGAGGGAATTGCACGATTTAATTCCCCCATCCCCGTTCCACCATCGGACGACCCGTCGTACGGCGAGTTTCCACCCTTATGTTGTTAACACCTCTACGATCCGGACGAAGCGTTTCGCCTCCTCCTTTATACCGCGTACATCGAGGGACTGGAACAATCTGCCGGCGGCGGTGTTTCCGTCGGACTACAATTTGAGTGTCTTCAAGGCTAGAGTGAATAGGCTCTTAATAAACTAGTGCGCTTTACCATCAACGATTGCGTCACTGCTTACCATCAGGCAGGATTGCGGTCAAGCGCTGGTTTATACATTAATAAAAAAAAAAAAAAAAAAAATATCTGATTTAAATTTATGAATATTATTACAGATTACCTTTACCGCCGTGTGATCTTTGCGTCATCCACATAACTTTCAAGTGGGTATTTTCTGGAGAACTCCCAATCACAGTTGAGCCGGAAGTTTCTGAAAACGGTGTAAGTTTGAAGTTCTCTTATTGTTAAGTTTGAACTGTTGAGTTAGAAGTCTCAGGATCCGGTGTAATGTGATCCAGATCGAATGGACTGCAATAAACCTGGTGAATAAAAAAGATTTATGAATATAGATTTTGTTCAAAAGAGCCTGTTTGTTATAGGCCTCAATAGCTTGCCTATATTCTATTCTACTATAGTCTAATCTCTAAAGAAATTCTGAACGGAGTATATGTATAAATATTTAAATGTTCAAACCATATTAATCAAGCTTTGTAATAAAACGTAGGAAAAAGATTGATTTCCCCGGCTATAAAAACGCACTGAGATGTAATTGAAAGTTTAACCCAACTGAGCAGTACAATAAATACCCAAGTAGCTTAATATTGTACATATGCATAGCCATACATAATATCAACATCATATATACAATCATTTAGCAATTATATGATGCAATTCTGATTTTAAATTATGAATATTATTACAGATAGATATTATTACAAATAAATACCTTTACAGCGCGACCGCGTGATCTTTGTTTCGTGATGCGTGTTTGTCTGAGAACTTTCAACGATGTATTTTCTGGAGAACTCAGTCACAGTTGGGTCGGAAGTCTCAGAATCCGACGTGAGTTTGAAGTTCTTCATTTTCACATACGGCGTCCATTTATAGTCTTTATCTAGGTATGTCTATATCTGGCGGAAAATAAGGACCTATGAAAGTTTGCTCTAGTCTATAATTACCCTAACATGTTAAGCATAGGCTCCAAAAGCTTGCCTAGGTATAGATACTATTCAAAACATGACGCACTATGATATATTAAAAGTTTATTCCACCTTATTAGACCTTAACTAGTAGTATATTGTAGGTACTTAGTTATACAGTATTTTTACAATTATATGACACTATTTTGATTTTAAAAATTATGAATATTATTACAATCAAATAAATATATTCTTTTATATATTTATATACTTATACCCTAATTTACTAAATTACGAATTCTGAATAGAATAGAATAGATTACTCTTTATACACCATATAGATTACAGAACATAAATATAAAGATTTTACAAAGTGAACACAATGGGCGGTCTTATCGCTAAGAACGATCTTTTACAGACAACCTTTGGATGGAATACTAACTAGTAGTAACTTATGTAAGTAAAGGAGAGAGAAATAATGTAGGAAGTAGTCTCTCGGTGTAGGCCATAATGCCGGCAGAAGTTAGCACCCACCAGACAAAATCTTGCCGCCAAGCGATTCATCGTGTTCCGGCATGATGTCTGGTGAAGCAGCACGGAGGACGGGTCTGAGCAGTTTTGTTGCAATGTGTGCCGGGTACGATGCACCAAATGTTGTTGTCGGTTTGGAGATTGATCTGGAAACCTTTCGGTCTCCAGATCAATCTCCCTCTGGCTCAGCATCGTTGAGGTGTAACATTGCATCACCTCGCTCACCTGCAGCCTTCCTTCCTATTCACTAAGATTTTTAACTCAAACGGAAAATGAAATGTGTGTGAAATGGGCTTAATAACTAGCGCGCTTTACCATCAACAATTGCATCACTGCTTAAAACCAGGCGGAATTGCAGTCAAGCACTAGTTTATAATTCTTAAAAAAAGTAGTCTACAATGTACTATTTACATAGATTATACAATAAATATAAACGTTAAGTGTAGCGTATTAAGATGTGTGACTATGATATTCATCATATTAACACCAGAAATAAGGACAAACTGCGAGCCCCTTTTCACCGACTTCAAAAGGTTTATAACTCTTTTGTTGGGCTTGGTATAACTTTTTATAACAAGATACCCTCTGCTTTGCTAGACTTGCCTTACAATGCATTTAAAGCACAAATCAAACCCAAGCTTTGTTCAAAGGCATATTATTCCGTAAATGATTATTGAAATGATAAGAATAGCTGGTCGCTCTGATTAACTCAGGACAATGTTTGTGTTCTTTCTCCGGAATTAGCTTACTGACACGTTATATGAGTTCATATAATTCACTTTTTTACATTACATAAATATGTAAACTGTCATGCCCTTAATGCCTGGGGCTTTTATTTAAGTAATAAGTTTTTAGTTAATTATATTTTCATTTAAATATATATATATTGTTTTGCTTTGCTGGTATTTTGGCGTGGTAGCTGGCATATGGTAAATAATTTCATTGTTGTTGTATTTTATCGTGTTCATCTCTATACGTAGTATTGTATAAAGTCATGTGTTTTTTTTTTTGTAAAGAACAGACAGCTGTGCTGCTGGGGAGTTTCTTCCGCCACTTCTCCCAGCGAAAGCACTAGGAAGTGTCGATGGGTGGGCGTTTTGGGGGACTATCTTCTGTAATATTGACGTTCAAAAAGTGTTGATTCTCAGCCTATTTTGAATTTGATTTTAAGTATATTTCAACATTAGCCCTTTATTTATAAACGCTGCTTTAAGTTAACTAGTGATTAGCGATTGTTTAATCATAGGTACATTTTTGACGTTTGCGTATCACTCAAATCATCATCTATGAATAAACACCATAGTGTTTAAGGGGTTTATTGATAAACGATGATTAAAGTTAAGTGACGTGCAAACGTCACAAATGTATGGTTAAACAATCGCTAATCACTAGTTAACTCTAAGCAGCGATTAAGAATAAGGGGGTAAGTGGCTATGGTTCAGTCCATGTGGGTACTTAATGTAAGTAGGTACTTACTTATTTATAAAAAAAATATCCATAGTTATTCACGAGACGTTTATTAAGTATTTAGTTACTTAGGGACATAATGATTAATTAGTTAATTATGTACACAATTATTGCACAACAGACTGATGACGATTATTGTCCAACAGTATGGGGCAATTAGAGCCACAGAAAGGAGTAATGAAATTCACCGGGGCATTGTTACTAGAACAAGAATAAGTACTATATATTTTTAATGCTTTTAGTATGCATTTTTTTTTTTTTTTTAATAATTATAAACTAGCGCTTGACCACAATCCCGCCTGATGGTAAGCGGTGATGCGATCGTTGATAGTAAAGCGCGCTAGTTTATTAAGAACCTATTCACTCAGATTGAGCGAATAGGAAGGAAGACGGCAGTTGAGCGAGGTGAAGCAATGTTAAACCCAACAACACGACCAACGATGCTGCGCCAAAGGGAGATTGATCTGAAGACCCTCCACGACCAAACTCGCAACAGAGCAACATTTGGCGCATCGTACCCGGCACACATCGCAACACAACTGCTCAGACCCGTCCTCCGTACGGCTTCACCAGACATCATGCCGAAACACGACAAATCGCTTGGCGGCAAGGCTTTGTCTGGTGGGTGGTAACTTCTGCCGGCGGCCGATGTTATGGCCTACCAAAGAGAAAAATGCACTTATAACTTAAACTTATTCTCATGAAAACGTAATTATGTATGTATTATCTATAGGAATATGCAAAACAGTCTTATTTTAAAATAATTATTTTGGTACTTATTGCCTAATACAAGAGTCATAGGTACTTAAATATAATTCTCCGCTGAATTACTGACCCAAAGAACAAAAATAATGAAATGGAGTAATGAACCAAAGAACACAAATAATGAATTGGGGTAAAGAGAGCTTTATGACTCCAATTACCCCAAATACTGATTTTTAAGTTTTGTGGAGGTACACGAACTTGCCAACCCGCATTGAGCAAGCGTGGTGAGCCAACCCGCATTGAGCAAGCGTGGTGATTACGCTCAAACCTTTTCTGTATAAAGGAGACCTGTGCCCAGCAGTGGGACGATAAAAAAAAAGGTTGATGATGGACACGAACTTGTATGCGTGTTAGTTGCACAGTAAACTCTGCTTGCGAGTTGCGAATATTACGAATGCGTCGTACTGACGTCACGCGAATCCTGCGTGACGTCAGTACGACGCATTGCTCGTATGCAGCATTGTAGGTACCGCTACATTTTTCATATAAATAAATCTCATTCTATAAGTTGAAATGGGCGATACTATGAAACACAATTTTGATACTCACAATTTATTCTTGAAAATCGTAAGATGAATTGGCCGAAAAACCGTCAGATGGTCAGTTTGTACTCTAAAAGTTAAGGGTCACAAGTACCCCTGCCGCACCTTTCTAAGCTCCGTAACAACAAAACAGGACAACTCGTCCGGATACACGTAAACTAAAGTAGATCTCACTATCCCGTGGCTCCCCTAAAAACAAAAGGAAACAGTTTATTAAAATATGAATATAATTATAGTAAAGATTGAAAATTTGAGTATTAATGTCTTCTTGTGCGGAGTTTGCTTTTGAGGTGATATCTTCTATTTGTAATTTAAGTTGTTATAGGTATTAGCAAAGTATTATTGTTAGTTAATAATAATTGTATTCAGCAAACTACTGGTGCTGCCATCTATTATTTTTTATTTGCAGTCCTACCATCTTAAGAAATCCATGTCATGGAGTGTATTTCCTATTTTATAAAAAATATGTTCTCAACGAAATTCATCTTAAGTGTTTAGGTATATCAATATTAAAATGTTCAAAATTAACTTTTCTGCAAACTAAAATTTGTAAAATTGAAGGTAGGTTGATTTTTTTTTCTATTAGGTAAACACTGAATTGATGAAAAAAAAAATAGATAAAAACACTGGATTGGTTTCAAATTATTGATAATTATTAATTTAAATTGGTCACTGAATGTAAATAAGTTCAATAAATCACCAGAACAATACTTTTTGGCTTTTTTGATCGGCACAAAACACTTGATTTTTACATTATTTAACTTAATACTCTGTGTATGTAGTAACTAGACAACATTCTCACTTATTTATTATAGTCCACATCCACTGATTTATCTATCATAATGTATTAATTATTACTATAAATATTTTTAAAGACAAATATAACGGAGCGATTGTTACTGTGGCGACAGCGCCATCTACACAAATACGACGGCTTAACTTTTTTTTTTTAATTATAAACTAGTGCAATCCCACCTGAATGTAAGCAGTGATGCAATCGTTGATAGTAAAGCGCGCTAGTTTTTTAAGAGCCTATTCACTCTAGCCTTGAAGACACTTAAATTGTAGTCAGACGGAAACACCGCCGCTGGAAAATTGTTGCAGTACCTCTAGGTATAAAAGAGAAGGCGAAATGCAACGTCCGGATCGTAGTAGTGTCAACCACGTAAGGATAGGTTTAGGAAGCCTAAATAAGTCATGCAAATTCCTCGCATACTCTCCAAAATGCATGCTATATAACACCAACAGGCTGGCTACTCTTCGCCTGCGGCCATTTTGAACTAAATCTGAGTCGACAATCAGCCTCTTCGCACGCCTACCCAAATAAATGTGACTGCAGCCCTAGTGTGAAGTACTGCGGATCTTTGCAATAGCGCCAAGTTTCCTGGCAGCCACCTTGGCTTTGGACTCAATGAACCGCCCAAAGTTTAGATTCGAGGAATTTCAACTCCCAAAAGCTGAAGGTGGTCGGTGCACTCCAAAGCTACATTCCGTAAAGTAGGAGCCAAGGTGAACAGCTTTTTTTTCGGTAAATAGACATTTGTGTTTTGTTGGTGTTGAACGGTAGAAGATTGCCTTCGCCCCATTCGGATACTGCCTGTAGTGCAACATTCGAACGTACTATAATATCCATATAACGTACTATATATAAATCGTGGGACCTGTTTTCATCCAGCAGCCACCACCGGATCTGGCGCGGGCAGCGCTCTACACGTCTGCGTTGGGCCTTTACGCAGAGATCCATGACAAGGAGTCAGTGTTGTGCAGTGAGACTCTCACCGGGTATGACTTTGCAGTTGGCTACTTTGCCGATGTGGAGCCTCCTAGTCAGTAGAAAGTCGATCTGGGTAGCACAACGTCCGCTCCGGTAGGTGAAAAGGTGCTCCGGTTTCTTTTTGAAGTAGGTGTTCACGATAGCAAGGTCAGCGGCCGCACACGTTCGGAGAATATTGCTTCCTTCTGCGTTGCGGCTACCGTACCCAAAGCCACCGTGAACACGATCAAACCCGTCACACTTCTCACCCACATGGCCGTTCAAATCACCACCCAGAACGACTCCCTGGGACAACGGGATCGCGCGAAGCAATCCCTCGAGCTGGGTCCAGAACAACGTCCTTTTGACGTCACCGCACCCCGCCTGCGGAGCGTAGGCACTTAAAAAGTGGGTTATAATCCCATTGACAAGCACCCGCAACGACATCAGCCGATCACTGATGCGATTTACCTCCAAGACGTCGTCCTGGAGCTCGCCAGACAACACCACGGCGACCCCATTCCTCCCACTAGGTGCATCCGTGTAGATCACCTTGTAGCCATTCCTAATAAGCCGGGATCTGCTGCCTTTCCACCGAGTCTCCTGCAGGAACGCCACGGCCACCCTCCGCCTGTGGAGAGTCTCGGCCAGTTCTCTCGCGCGCCCAGTTAGCGTGCCGACATTCCACGACGCGAAACGGATTTTCTTGGTTTGGGCTCGCTTCTTCAGCCGTGTCCGCCTCTGACACGGTAGCCCTAGCCCACAGGTCACAGGAGTCGGGCGAGACTCCTGCGCGCCGTTTTGCGGCGGCGCCCTAGCCGTGACATGTACTCCTATGTTTCTTACCATTGTAGATTGGCTTATTTGGCTAATTACAAGTGCGACTGCCGTCTGACCACTAAAGACTTTTACTGACTAAAACCCACCCGTGTACCTTCACTTGCCTGTGCGCTAGGGCCCCGGTTTTTCTTTTGATCAACCCGCAACCCTGACCGAGGCATCGGTCTTCGAGGACCCCGTCACGATGTGCTGATATCTCTTTAAGGCGTGCGTAAAATACAAGGCGCCTTTGACCCGGGCTTGGTCCTTACCGCCCGCAAGCCCGCGCATACGTTGACCGGGAGTTCGATGTTGTCTCTCGACCAGGGCGTCTCCTGCGGCGACTAGAGGCGTAAGAGTGCTGAGATTCCCGCTCCCTCACGCGCCCCACCTCCCCTTTGCCACTGCTTCACAGACGGAGTTGACGACTAGTCTTGCACTCTCGCTCCGGATCATGGCCTGGACCAGGGCCGAACGCGAGATATCGCCGCCGATCTCCGCCATGAGGACACTTCAGTGCTCCACCCAAGCAGAGCAGACCTCCACCGTATGCTTCACTGTGTCCTCAGGGCGATCTCTACATGGTGGTTTCTTCCCGTCATATCCGGAACAGAAACCTCTCGAAACAGCCATGTCTGTTAAGACCTGTATCAGGCGGAAGGTAAGACGCCGTGGCGCCTCTTTAACCACTCTTCAAAGACTAGGACGACAAACGACTTACCACTACTATTGAGGCGTGCTTACCATCAGGCGGGATTAAAAACAAAGCCTTATCATATTAAACCAACAGGTACTTGACTACTAGTATAACAACACTTCCTATTTATAATTCTCAGAACAAAAGATCTCCATTGTGGCGCATTGTAAGAAAAGATAACTAGGTACCTACGCTATATAGGTAACCCAACACGACGAGGGGCCTGTGATTACGGGACCACGATTGGCTTCGAGCGACCGGGGGCACTGCCTCGCTCGCCCTCGCCACGCCCCTGTAGGGGGCGCGGCAATATCTCTATGAGTTTATATTCATACCCCTTTGTGAGTCAACGAGTGATAGTGAGTCTAGTCAAATTACTTTGTCCTAAAAATATTAGTAATAAACGAAAATGGAACATAATTCTAACTCGATTGAGCTTGTAAACTTGTAAACGGGGCTAAAATTCAGAGGCAGGTTACTTAATTATTACGTATTAATTAATTAAAATTTGTAGTAAATTTAATTAAGTTTTAGGTTCATTACACGCCGCGCCGTTTTATATAATACGTACTTGTCCATAACTATAATAAAATCTTTATTTTATTGAAAAAATATTAAAAATTTAAAATCAGAACGGCGTTACCTATACTTAATAGAGAATAAATTAACTGGGTAAATATTTTACATACTTAGTTAAATTAGTTTTCACATGTTTTCAAAATAATTCAAATAAATCAATATGTACGGATGACAGCAGGTCAAGCTACCCCTAACTGTCAGATTTTCCCAATCAACCTTAAGCCTTAGTGCTATAGATATAAAGTTGAAAATCTAATAAGGAATTCGGACAGATTAATATTTTGCTACTAGAGCAACATATTCATAAATTTCTGGGAAACTATACGAATACATGTAGGTTTAAACAACGCAATACATCTCAAGCTTATAAGAAGGCTTCTAAGAAGGCTCAAGGTCACTCAATGGGAGGGCTATGTTTGGAGTTTCACTGCGTGATTGAATCAGGAATGAGGAGATCCACAGAAAAAGGAAAGTAACCGATATAGCCCGAAAAGTTGCAACACTAAAGTGGCAGTCGGACGAGCACATTGCCCATAGGACCGATACCCGATGAAGCGACGGGTTCTCGAGTAGCGACCACGCACCAAAAGACGCAGCGTGGGTAGGCCCCCGACAAGGTGGACCGACGACCTGTAGGCCTAGTATGAGTTTTCATTACGAAACTCGTTCGTCGATATCGAGCGCGTTTGCCTCAGCGATTGGCCCGTTTCAAGGTCGTAAGAACTCTCAACCAATGAGAGCTCCAAACGCGCTCGATATCGACAGTCGAGTTTCGTATTGAAAACTCATACTAGGCCTACAGGTGAAGGTCGTGGGAAACCGCTGGATGCGGGAGGCGCAGGAACGGTCGTTGTTAAAGCATGCAACCATTCTTATATCAAGCACATTCAAATTTCCCGGTTTCTTCCCATTCATTCACATTCAGCGCTCACGAATAACTTCACTCACTCTCTCTTCAACAACATCGGTAAAAGTTCACCATGCGCGCCGGCCGGCTTATCATAAAAAATTCTATAAATCAATAATTTCCCATTGAAACCACCAACAAAGTGACCAAGTGAACATTTGTGGAGGACTCCAACACCACCCGGAGAGTGCAGCGTTGGGAATCCCATAAGTCCACCCTTGTCTCATTTGTTTGTGCTTGGGATCCGTGGGAATTCCACCGAGATTCTCAGAAGACGCGTCTATGAAACATAGTCCAGCTATTGAAGAAATATCAGTTTACCATCACCAAACAGTCGTCGTGGAAATCCATGGGGGAGGTCTATGTCCAGCAGTGGATGTCTTTCGGCTGAAATGACGAAGATGATGATGACATCTAAAGCTCATGCTGTCTTTGGTTTTTGTATGTTTGTTTTTGCCACCGACTTCCGAAATCAGTTATTTTTTTATTTTGTGGTGTTTTTGGAAGTCGATTGTTGTTTCTGGAAGTCGGTTTTATTTTGTTCTAAAGATTTTAAATACTCTCCAGCTGCTACCAGTCAAATTGGACGCCGACGTCAATATGTTGAGAAAAGGCTAGCAAGCAAACGACGCAATTTTGTTTACACGATTTTTTTTAAACTATAATTTTCATTCAAATCGTTTGGTTTTTAATCCAAAGTTACGGGAATTTTCAAAAATCACAAGGGCTACTTGTGCATTCGTGAGTTTTTTTTAATAAGTATTTTAAAGCACTACACATTCAACGCACCGAACATTCGGTTTCAGTCGTAGTTTCGGCAAGTATGCCGCCGAAATCGAATCTAAACCAAAACTCCCGTTTTTGCCGAAAGTAAACCGAAACCGAACATTCGATCGGACTCGATTATTTTTTTATTGGTAAGAACTTTACACCTATATGACGGCCAAATTCTATAAAGAATAGAGGTAGGAATAGAGGACTGTTGCTAGGCAACGAGTAGTTTACGCCTATAAGACAGATAATAACATTCTTTACTAGTTAATGGTTTAATAAATTCTACTTCCTACTAATGTAAACAGTTAATTTGTTTAGATATTTATGATTTGCATACAACGCTTAACCGATTTGAATGAAATATGACACACATAATAATCTAATTTCCTAAAAGGTTATTTTTTTTTTATTTGAAAGTAATCAAAATCGTATTGACAGATGCCTCAACTTTATTCATTGGTTGAATTCAACAAAATGTTTTTAATACATGGATTTCATCCATCTTTCTTTTTTTTTGTAGGGCTATCACGTAAAATACAATAGAGGGCGTTCTGTTGAGGAGAAATTAAATACGGAGAGCCTGGGCGAAGTGGGGGAACGAAGACCAATTTATGTAGAAGAACATCTGTCCCCGACACTCAAAAGACTGTTTTACCTTGCCCGGGACTTTGCCAAACGACATAGCTATACTTTCTGCTGGATCTCAAACGGAAAAATCCTTTTACGTAGAAACTCTGATACAAAGGAAACACACTTGATAAAAACCGAACAGTGTTTGTTAGATCTAGAATCGATGAAGTGACTATCACCCTATCACGTATTTTGTTACTCTATTACTTATTTTGTTATTTTATTTCTTTATCCTTTAGAATTTTGTTTAACTATCCTACTATTTATTTTTTTTATATATTATTGCCAATTGTATAATGACAAGACACAAGCATTTGTATTTGAAACTCAAATTAACCTTAACCAATTAAATTCCACATCCGTAAAAAAAATACTGTTATGTGGTAATAGTGAGATCTATCCTGTGACTGACATTTTCTTTTTATTGCAACTGCAACGTCAACCGATAAAAGCTCTGCTTTATTATTGCACTAAATTGGACACGTTGACTCCATATGTCTTTAAACTGTTTAAAAATGACGGCTAATATAAACCATGCTAGCAAGGAGATTGATAAGTTTAAAGTTGCTAATTCCCATATGTGTACACCGGATCAATGCACAGGGCTTATTGTGGAACCTAACACCTATCTTAAAATCATACACATGAATATCAGAAGTATAAATAAAAACCTAGACCAGTTTATATCCATGCTGTCAGTAATCAAGTTTGAGTTTGACCTTATTATACTCTCCGAGTGCTGGCTAAAAGGAACAGGCCCACCACCTTATCTTGATAATTACACATCTCATGCTACAACCAACAATCTGACACAAAACGATGGAGTTGTAATGTACTCTAGGAACGGGCTTGAATGTACTATATCTGAACCATCATTTTCAGGTGCTAATTGCTTAATCTGCTGTTTAAAGAATACTGCTATAATTGGGCTTTATCGGTCACCATCTCATTCAGACCTAACCAAATTTTATCATAGTCTAGAATTACAAGTATCTAATTTAAAATTATTTAAAAACATAGCTGTGATAGGAGATATTAATGTCGATATAAAAGAGAGCAACAATATTGATCGAAACTGTAGTGACTATCTATTATTAACAGCTTCATTAGGCCTGCTGCCGGCACACGTGTATCCTACAAGACTTGGTAACTGCCTTGATCATGTTTTGGTGAAATCCAACAATTCGGCAGAAGTTATCATATTAGACACCTATATAACTGACCATTTTCCTGTCATTTTATGTGTAAAAGAGAACAAGAAACTGTATCTGGCCAATAGGATCATAACGCGCCTAGACTATTCCTCTATCAAAGCAGAAATTGACCAAAGTGATTTTAACTTTGTCTTGTATGAAACTGACGCGAATATTGCCACTGATAACTTGATCTCGGTTATTAGTAATATAGTTACAAAGCACACAACTCAGAAACAAACTGGTAGACGAAACCGTATTCTGAAACCGTGGATCACTAGCGGATTGCTTCGGTGTATATGGAACCGCGATAGGATGCACCTTAAATTAAGAAAAAATCCTAATAACATCATTCTTCTATCGACATATAAAAGGTACCGAAACTTTTGTGATTCATTGCTCAGAAAGTTAAAACTGGAATATGAAAAAGATCTGTTTACTAAGGCTCAATCTAGTCCGAAAGCAATATGGGATGTTGTAAACCGACTCTCAGGCAGGAAGTGTCACTCAGGCCCTGCAAGGGAACTATTTAAATTATCAGCAGAAGCTAAATTGTCAGCGAATAGTGTCAACAAATATTTTGTCAATATTGGGAAGGACCTGGCCTCGAAGCTGGTTCCACCTGAAAATTCTCCAGAATCCTACCAAGTCAAGGAAAATATGTCACAGTGCTCTCTCTGGATACCGCCGGTGAGTCATCAACAAGTTTCATCTATAATAAATTCCCTTCGTAATAACTGTGCAACGGGCTGGGATAAAATTCCAGCCTTGGTAATTAAGCTCTCACGGGAAGTCCTGGTGCCACCTATTGCGCACATTTGCAATGTCGCGATTGCCACTGGCGTTTTTCCCAATGGGCTAAAAAGGGCAATAGTGACCCCTGTATATAAGGGTGGGGACAGAGATCAGCTTACGAATTATAGGCCTATCTCTGTACTGAGTACATTATCGAAGATACTAGAAAAAATCCTTAATAACTGTTTGACAAATTATCTCACCAAATTTAACGTAATCTCAGAAAACCAGTATGGATTTAGGCCGGGTGTATCAACTGAGGATGCTGTAACCAATTTTAGTTCCATGGTTGCCAATAGACTGGACAAGGGCTGCAAGTGCTATGGTGTATTTCTGGACGTATCAAAAGCTTTCGATACGGTTTCTGTCCCAATCCTTATATCTAAACTAGAGCACATTGGAGTTCGTGGTTTGGCATTAGATATATTTGAGGATTACCTAACGAGTCGTACCCAGGCAGTTAAAATTGATACAGTGGTGAGTGATGACGAGGAAATTAAATTTGGAGTCCCGCAAGGGAGTATTCTCGGACCCACATTGTTTTTAGTCTACATCAATGACTTATGTAAGATAAAACTGAAGAACTGCGACATTTTTACATATGCAGATGATACAGCACTCTTAGTGTATGGGAATACCTGGGAAGAAGCTAAGACACATACCGAGAGTAATATGAGGGAAGTCATGTTGTGGCTAACCTCAAATCTACTTACGCTGAATGTGGATAAAACTAAACATATTCGTTTTTATCTCCCCAATGCCACAAAACCCTCAGTAGAAACGGTAACTCTTAAGGCCCACAGTTGTGTTAGGTCAACTGAAACTTGTTGTTGTCAACCCATTACGAACGTGACCAGTATAAAGTATCTTGGCGTTGTCGTTGATGAACGATTAGACTGGCGTCCACAAGTTGAAACCCTCACCGGACGTGTCAGAAAATTAATATACGTATTTAAGAACCTTCGACACTCTGCTGACCGTATGCTATTGAGTGCAATCTATATAGCATTGGGTCAATCAATTTTAGGTTATTGCATTCCTGCGTGGGGTGGAACCTACAAAACTCTGTTTTTGAAATTGGAGAGGGCACAGAGGTCTATTCTTAAGATTATACATGGTAAGCCACGATATTATTCTACCTCTGAACTATATAAGGAGGCCAAGGTTTTGACGGTGCGACAGCTGTTTATTCTCCGCACGATACTCCGAAGACATTCACTACTTCCCTTAAATAAGGAAAGTTTAAATAAGCGAAGTGGTGCTCTTGTCTGCCCCTCTGTGCAATGTAAAACTGCTTTCGCACAGCGTCAATACAACGCATTAAGTTCCAGGCTCTACAATAAAATTAACAAGACGATCTCACTATACAAACTAAATAAGTATAATCTCAAAGATAAATTAAATAATTGGTTGATGTTGTTGAGTTACGACGAAACTGAGAAACTTATAGAAATAGCAAAATGAAAAAGATTAGTGTCTGAATTATGCAGAACTGCTATTTTTATTTCTAAATTGTAAACTACAAATAAAATAAAAAAGGCGGTGATATGTATACATATATTGACATTTAAAACGGCTGACCGCCGACTACCCAAGATACGAGCATGTCTCAGTTTGGGAGTCGTTAGTCTTAAATTTATTTGCCTCTGTACATTTTACCTTACCAAAATATATGTAACTCTTTCTTGTAACGTCTTTGTACTTTCGGAAAATAAAATTATTATTATTATTCCCTTTATTTCTTTATGCATACATATTATTCTACATTTTTAAATATTTATATAAAAACATACAAAAACATTTAAAAATATAAAAAATAGTGTTCCACCGATGGCGGGAGCGGGGTCCAAGCTACCGGTGGTTAGGGCTCCAGAGAGAGGAACCTCCTCACGATGCGGGCCGTATCGAGGAGTACTGCCTTTTGAATCAGGCCTTTGATCCAACTGCCTAACGAGAGCCTCACAAGATGTTGGTCGAGGCTCTTGGCTATTAAACCATTGGCCGATACGACAATCGGTACAACGACAGCCGAGTTCACATTCCACATGTCAACAACCTCGTGCGCCAAGTCGAGATATTTAATTTGCTTCTCTTTCTCAGCTTTCACGAGATTCCCGTCATGTGGAATGGTAACATCGACAATCATTGCGAGGCGCGCTAATCGATCTATCACTACTATATCAGGCTTATTTGCAACAATAGTCCTGTCAGTAATGATAGACCGATCCCAGTATAACGTGACATGGCCATTTTCAAGAACTGGGTCGGGCACATACTTATAATACGGTACCTCAGAATCCACAAGTTTATATTTCAAAGCAAGTTGCTGGTGGATAATCCTAGCTACTTGGTTATGCCTGTGCAAATACTCGCCATTAGCCAAACGAGAACAACCAGAGATAATATGTCTGATGGACTCACCCGGATGGTGACATGCCCGACACACGTCAATCGTCCCGTCCTTCATAATATATCTCCGGTAGTTATTCGTTAAGATAACTTCGTCCATAATTGCACAGACGAAACCTTCAGTTTCCCCGAAAAGGTCACTGAATCGTAGCCAGGATACGGAGGCTAAGAAGTCTACATCGGGCTCATGAAGAGCCCGATAAAATCGCCCGTGAAGTTCCTTGCTTTGCCATATCCTCTTGCTGGCACAAGCCTATAATACTTACTACTGATGACCATCAGTAGTAAGTATTATAGGCTTGTGCCAGTTCTCTTTCGCCATGGATAGCGGGGTAAGCCCCTTGTCTACCGTGACCACATCATGATGCATACCCACTACGGTTTTTAAAAAATGTTCTCTGAGACTGCATACTTCTCGGTTGTGGAGGATCTTCGCGTTTAAAAAGCCTCGACCCCCGCACTTCCGCGGAATATACAGTCTCATCACCGATGATCGTGGATGATGCATCCTGTATGCTGTCAGCAGTGTACGGACCCTTCTATCCAGGGCGTCGAGTTCGGTCTGAGTCCATTTAAGTATGCCGAAAGAGTACATCAAAACCGGCATGACCCACCCGTTGAAGGCGCGCACCTTATTTCCGCCCGAAAGAAGACTTTTTAATACCTTCTTCAGGCGACCAAAGAAGCGCTCCTTCAACGATTGCTTCATGTCAGCATCGTTGATACCTAACGCTTCCGACATACCCAAATATTTATAGCTCTCGAATGAGGAGAGGGATCTAAGGTGTATGGAATCTGGGAGTGTAATTCCCTCGGATTCCATAATCTCCCCCCCCCCTTTACATGCATGACTGCACATTTGTCCACACCAAATTCCATTCTGATGCCACTACTAAAAGTTTCAGTTACATTCAGTAGCTTCATCAGATGCAATTTATTGGGGGCAAAGAGTTTCAAATCATCCATGTAGAGAAGGTGAGATATCACCTGACCGCCTCTCCTCAATCGATAACCCAGACCTGAATCCTCCAGCAGTGTGCTTAGAGGGTTCAGAGCTAAGCAGAACCATAGTGGACTCAGACTGTCGCCCTGGAATATTCCCCGCTTAATCCATACAGGTTCATCATTCCCCTGGATCTGTCGACTCCCTGGATAGCGAAGGACTGTCTTCCATTGCCCCATACACGACTTAAGGAAAGTGCGTAGAGTTGTATTTACCTTGTACAACTCTAGCACCCTCAAAAGCCATGTATGTGGCACCGAATCGTAGGCCTTCTTATAATCTATCCAGCAGGTTGAGAGATCCTTGCGGGATCGGCGAACCTGTTGGCTGATGGCCATGTCTATGAGGAGTAGCTCCTTAGTACCACGGGACCCGCTCCTACATCCATTTTGAGAGACAGACATGATGGTGTTGTTGTCAAGATGTTTGTTTATTTTAGCTTTCAAAATGGATGTAAGAACTTTATAGACCGTTGGTAAACAAGTGATCGGTCTATAATTTTTGGGTTCCGCGGTGCTACCTGATTTATGGAGCAGGTGGGTAATTCCAGTTGTTAAGAACAGGGGTAGTGAACCAGAATCTAAGGATGACTGGAATTGAGATGCCAAACAAGTGTGTGAACTACTTAGCCATTTTAACCAAAAGTTATGCAGCCCGTCCGGTCCCGGTGATTTCCAGTTCGGTAACGAACGGACTGCTGTGGCTACGTCTGATGATGTTATGAAAATACTATCCATTTCTGGTAAGTTTTCACACCCTTGTTTGATATCCTGTATCCAGTCACCCTCAGTGTGACAAACGGATACCGACCATATACCGCGCCAGAATGCACTTGTGGTGGCATCATCTGGGCGGTACACGTCAGCCTCGTTTTGTTCTGGTCGCTCCCAAGTTCTGTATACCCACCTCTCATCGCTCTGGAACATGCGATTCTGCGTATATCTATCCACTCGCCGCTTATACCGCCGAATACGGCTCGCCCATGCACAAACTTTCCGCTTCAGGAAGTCGATGCGCTCTGTGACATTATGTATGTATTCTCGAGGGCTGATACCAGTCCCCGAGAATGCCTGTCTCACAAAGCGCATCACTCGTGGTCTAGTATTGCCCTCCCTGAAGCAGTATAGTTTGCCGATGAGTACCCTGGTCCCATCGATACGACGCTCGATTCTGCGTTGCCAGGCTGGTACGGCTGGTTTTGGTCGAGTAGCTTCGTCATAATTTGGAAACTTGACTTTGGCTAATCGACATGCCGCTACAGCCGCACAATACAGGATCGAGTGTGTATCAATGAGATCCTCGCTGCTCTCGAAAAAATTCTTGAGCTGCGAGTCCAAAGCACACACCAGCGCCCTATTTTTTTTGTGCATAGGTAGCCGTGGTAACCGGGGTCTAAGGTTGGTCGGAGTGGATCTATAGTCGCGGAACGCATCCTCCAGTGCGCTCCTCAGTCGATCGTTATACTGGCTACTTACTGTTTCAACCCTATCGTCCTCTTCTTCGACACGATTGGACCGCGGCGGAACAGCATCAATAATTGACGCTTGTGCCGCGGTCTGGGTCAGAGTCGGGGCGATTTGGTTGCTCAGTACCTCTGAGCGCAGCCTATCAAGCGCGATATCGTCCAACCTGTGATTGCGTTGGATGACACGCACCTGATCCGACAGTCGTTGGGCCGAGACGTTGACAGTTGGTTCCAGTGCCTGAAACAAAGACAGCATCCTTTCACGGTACGCAGTGAGGTTAGTTCCCCCCTCTGTAGCCCCGTAATATGCGCGCATGACGTTCTCATTCATTGTCTGAGTCCATCTCATGCGCTGCACACAACCACCGGCAGCGGGGACCCGGCTCGGGGCCGGATGGCCCCTAAGTCCCAAGCTCTTCGGTGGCCGGCCTCTCCCCTGCCGACGTACAGGTGTTGGCGACGTCGGCGGAGAGAAATACTCGTCGCTCGAGCTCGACGCAACTGCCGCGGCCGGTGTCGTCACAGCGTTCACAGTGAGGCTGGAGACCGGCGGCGGCGAGGCGGAGCTGAGCGACGAGTCCGGAGGTGGTGGGCGTGCTCTTCGTGTGGCTGATCGTGTCAACATCTTAAAACTTTTCTCATTTTTATAATGTATAGGACTATGGAAGTGACATGACAGATGTCACTGTTTTTCTATTTCTTGTTGGAAGCTTTCGTTTCATTTTGTTGGTCTTGAAATAAATAAATTATGTTTTCCAAAACTGCTTTTGAATTCCACTTATGTATGTAAATATGTAAACTGCTTCTAATAATTTTATATATATTTAAATATTGAAAAGCTATCAAAAGAGATGTTGACATTGACGTTGGTATTGCCATTTTATAAATATTATTATTATTATTATTATAATTAATGTCGACCTTAATGATTTTCGAAATATCAAGTTATTATGCATGTTATTTTAGTGATTCTATTGAAATATGCTGTAATAGAAATTCTTAATAAATAGTTAACATGTAAAAGTCGATAATCATGTAAATAACAAGAGATTTGTAAAACGTGAGTTGTGATAACTCAGGTGAGTGTGACTGTCATTAGGGGTCTGATGATAAAGACAAAGGCCCGTTCAGGTAGTGTTTATATGGAAGTCGGTTGTATTTTTTCCTGTAACTGTAACAAGTAGTCACCTTTTTTTTTTGCCGGGGTGGAAATCCTCATAGGATGCCCGCCGCCCTGGGGTGGGTGACGGGGTATGTCAGACTTTAACTGACTAAAACCACCCTGGTGTGTCTTCTATCACGAGCGCGCGTGGGGCCGCGAGAGTCTAAATTCTTCCACGGCCCCACACCCTCGTGCTGGCCCGGTCTGTCTGGGCCTCGTCTCCTGCACGGGGTAGTGGGGTGTTAAACTACGCCGTGCATCGCCTCAAAGGCGCGCGCCGACACTCGCGCGCGCCGGTGAGCTTGACATAAAATCTAATTATTTATCTCTTGTCTACCTTCATTAGCTACATTGAGCCGTTATAGAGAAAAACATGTTTACAAAATTAATATAATAATGTGGTAGTTAACTAATGAGTTAATTACCTTATCATATTAAATTATGAGGTACTTAGCTAATATGACAACAGCTCCTAATTACAATTATTCGAACACTAAAGCTCTTCATTGTGACACATTGTAATTAACTAATTACAAATAATCCTAATGGGCTCCTATAAATAAGGTCCCAATTTATTTTTATGATCATAAACCTTCAGCTTCTCATCGAGTATAGTAGTCTCAGTAGTGAAATTACTTTGCCTTAAAAATATTAAAGAAAACGGCAGTGTCAGCCGAGCTTATAACTTGTGTTAGTAACGGAGCATACAAAGGTATATTTCAGAGGTAAGTTAAACATTATTTACTTTTTAATTTTTTAGTGTATTAGGTACATACATAGCAGCTGTTTACGAAAATACTTGTACAATAAGGACTGGTAAAAAATATTATAAATTTATAATCAGAATGGCGTACATGGTTAAAATCTACAAAACTATGATAATTATAATATTAATAACAAACATTGTTTATAGCGTCTATGATGAGTTAAAGCTTTAATTAATATATAATTTTTATGAAAGTTTTATTTACACAATTCTTGAACGCACACTACTCTATTTTACGTGCATTAGCGACACAACTTTCAATGTGCCTCTATTTGTGTAGCCATTTTGTGAAGTGTTGACTGGGAATTTATAACATTTATGCTGAAACTTACCTTACTGGTTCAAATTCCTTTTCCAGTGCCAATGGAGGGTGCGGTGACACCAGATGCAGGGCATCTCACACCATCAGCGCTCGTTGTAATGCCGCTCTGGCGGCCTGTTGGTCTCTATCTCAACCCTCTGCGGCCTGACATTGCTATGCAGGAGTACGCCACGGCCCTGAACACTGGGTACCTCAGTCCAGTACAAGAGTCTGAAGAAGAGATAATTCAGCAGAGAGGTATAATGAATTAAATTCTGACTTACATCCTTTATAAGATAGCTTACTTTTACTATGACTATAAGAGCACAGCAGGCAAACGTATTAAGACTACAATGCACACTTTTATCAAATACTGTAACAATATATGAAAAAAAAAATGTTTATTACATAACATATATCAACCTAAACTTTAAAAACAAATATAATATTATGCTGCATCAAAAATATTTAACATCTTCTAATTCCTTAGACAGCTGCAGTCAATACTATAGCAGCCAGGATACCTTATCTTCAAAAAAAACAGAATATAATTAATATCAGTAATATTATGCCTTTTCATTATTTTTAACTTGCCCCTTTATTGAAATATATATTAAAAATTGAAATATTAGAATACAACAATAGTTTCCAATTATTTGTTTTCACATTTAAAACATTAATAATTAATGTATAAATTTCAATCAACCTTTCGTTTGCAGGTCACGAACATCTGCCAGTGATATGCTGCACATCGCATGGAGCATGCATGCCGGACATGGAATGGAGACGCAACTCCTCATTTAACTCCACCGCACGCACACCACCGAAAGACAATCACTTATCACCCTTAAAATTCGGAGTCCCCCTTCGCTCCACACCACGAAAGCGTCTAATACGCGATACCGAAGGCATTCCAGTAACTCCAGAAAATATCGAAATTAGCGACATTGTCACTTCTCAGAAATTGAAGAGCACCAGTCCCATTAAAAGCACCCCACCAATTGAAAGGTGTAGACTAGAAAGAACATTGAATACTGAGTTCAAAGGACCTATCGATACCGCCCTAAAAGGCTTGAGCCATACTCAGCTCATTGATATGATCAAAACTATCACATACAAGCACCCTGAAATTGAACAGGAGATCAGGAATCATATGCCAGCCCCGGACTTAGAGCCTCTTGTAGAGAGAGTGATTTATTTCTTGAGAAATATCTTCAAAAATCTCCTTGCGTCGCGTGTTACTTCCAGAACTGCGTCGCGTCCTACTAGAACTGATTCCGCAGCATACTATCACGTTGCCACGCATTTGTCCGCGTTTAAGAAGTGTGTTGTCGAACAAGGCCAGATTTTGGTTGAATCTCAGCAGTGGAAATCAGTCATCCAATATGTTTTTCGAATTTGGTACTATGTCAAAGCTATTCCTATTTGGGACAATCAGCCCCACAATGTTCATAGAAAGCAATGTCTTAAAGCCCTTACCAGTTTCTGCATGACGGCACTAAAAAAGGGTGATATGCAAAGAGAAATGTTAGTTGATGTGCAGGATGAACTGCAAACAATGGTCGCACACTGTGAGGAAATATCGTCAAGTTTGAAATATGTTCAAGGTCTATCCTTTTATATCTAGAAGATTTCTTGTAATCTTTATTCTTTATTATTTATTATTATTGGAGAATGCTTTTGGAACAGATTCTATAATTGTTAATATGAGACCGATAAAGATACTTCCATATTAATGAATTATTCAGAAGTACGTGCTTATGAAATTATATTTAGTTAATCTGAAAATAGGTACCCATACATTTGGTACACAATCTTTGTCTTGCTTTATTGATGCAGCATTTTTTTTTCTTCTTGATATTTGTTTCTAAACAATTATGGATTCTGATTTCTTTTTAAGTTCATTATTACCTCAATTAAGATAGATACAATAATTTGTGTTATTTGGAGTAGTTTGTGTTTTTTACTGCTTGCCACTCTCTATGAATAATTATCCTTAGTAATATTTTTAAAAATAATGCTCTTATAAATCGTAAAATTCGTCCTTCACTTTCTTGAAGTTGTTACCGGTAGTTTTATATCATATAATGGGACTAATGTTTCAACATAATATTCTTAAACTCATTTCGTATAAATGAAATCATTGCCATTTAATGAGAATAAAAAAAAAATCAAAAAATTAGTGTGAATATAAATCAGTGTATTCAATCTAATTTAGTATAAAATGTAATTATTTAATGATAATATAAAATGACAATATATTTAATACCAAATGTTTTTGTCTTTACGAACTCTTTTTATTTACTATTAGTGGAATGACTTTGGTAGAGTGGAAAGGAATCAAAAAATACATATTTTTAAGTAATACCTAATTATTAGAAACAAGTCCTTTACATTTCTATTAATACATTAATTTTGATTGTTTGACTTATACTGTAGTTATTAACTTATTACTGTAGTTAAATATGTGTCAAGTTTTGTCATTATAGGTTCTTGTTGTAATAATATAACCATATTAGTTGCCGAAAGCGCTCGTATATATCTTGATTAGGTTTCTTTTTCTGATCTTACTGAAAAGTATGTAAATTATAAAATATATTTCTACTTTAACTTAGACCTGTTCACGATAAGCTACTTACCCTTTTTTTGTTGGGATGGGAAATCATCTAATAACTTTTCCCACTCTGGGCGGAGCGGAAGGACGTGTCCGACGTTTACTGACTAAAATCGACCCGTGTTTCATCACTTACCTGCGCGACGGCCAGGGTCACGGTTTCTTAAGCTAAGTACCTCTTACAATATTTATGACTGATCTGATTCGTCTGAAACAAAATTAATGTTGTAGCTTGTCCTCGCTAATGATTGACAAAATATCACACGCTATTGTAAGATTACATTATTAAGCTGAAATAAATTACATTTTTGTAATATTTGGCGTTGGTTTTTCAATATTGGTTAAACACAGTACCTAAGCGCTACGGAGTAGCGCTACACAGAATAGTACCTACCTGTAACTACCACCGCTACCAGTCGTAGTGCCTACTTGCATCATTGGCAGTTGTAATCAATATCGGTACTGTACCGATATCAAAACTGTTGCCAAACCAAACCGGTGAGTAAACGCGTATAGCAAGTAAAATAAACAAGGAAATAACTTCATGTTTACCAATCGTACGTGGTTACTCATAAGGGAGATATAGATATTGTGTGTGGCGTGTGCTTTTAATGGAAAGCCACGTACCTACCTGTTATAACATCTGCCGCAGTATACCTACCATTGTATACAGCAAGACGTATGAATCACTTTGAGATGAATTGAGATAGCTAAGTAATTGAAATAACGGCCAAAGTTGCACAGCAGTCATGTCGGTTAATGGGGCCGTTGTGCGGCATGCATCGATCACTTATACACATGCCACGGAATGCCATGGAACACCGCAGGATACCACAACACGAAGCCACCAAGTACAGAACCCGTACTGCTGGGACAGGTTCCTTCCAAGCTCTGCAGTAACGAATTTTACAAAAGGGTCAAAATAATGTGATTGTTGATTTATAAAGTGGCGGAACAAAAAAAGGGCAACATAGACGGCCTGTATTTTATTTTTATTCCCGTTTTCCTACTTCCTCTAAAATATATTTGACAGTTAATAAAAAAGTAAAAAATAAATATGAGGTATTATTTATATTTATTAAAAATAAAATCAGGTCAATATTAACAATTATACCTACAGGCACAAGGTCTTTCAATACAAAACAAAACGAACTTACTACTACCTAATCATCATTAACCTTGTTTTCGTCCCACTGCTGGGCACAGGTCTCCTCTCTTGTAGAGAAGAATTGAGCGAAACACCACGCTTGCTCAATGAGAATTGGCGATTTCAGACTTAAAGTCCAGGTTTCATCAAGATTTTTTCCTTCATCTTTTAATCTTTCTTTGGTGTACAAAATATACTTAGAAAGTACGTATAACTTAGAAAAGTCACATTGGTACTTGCCCGACCTGGAATTGAACCCGCACACTCATACTTGAAATGCTGGTGTTTTAACCACTAGGCCACCACGACTTTAACTAACTACTACTTAATTCAAAAACTTATTACATAGATTACATAGTAAGACATAAATAACTTATACTTATTTAAAATAGACCGTACAAGTCTATGCCACAGTCATCAAGTTCAATTACTTTAGAAAATTACATCACAATCTCTTCACTTCTTTCAGACTTCTTTATCTTCAGGTAAATCAAAATTGATACAAAATTGATCTCGTAAGGAAGTCCACACCTTTAATGCAAACGCGCTTTGGTGTCATCCATATAGTTATCGATGCTAGTTTTCCAGGAGAACTCAAATTTCGATCTGCTGAGTCCGTAGTCTCAGAATCTAGTGTGAGTTGAAATCTCCCAATTTCAATTATGGCGGCGTCCCTTTGATACTTTGGTCTAGTGCATAAATGCCCTAAGTATGACTTAAAATCCAATTAGTTACAGTCCTCAATAACTTATACACACATCAAAAGTGTCTAGGGATCAACACATATTTTTGCAATAACTTTTCTCCTGATTGATATTAATTAAAATTTTCTTTAAGGATTCATCAAATAAAGTGTTTTCGTTTGTCACAGTAACGATAAACCAAGTCACCTTTGCATTAATAAAGAAATTTGCCATTTTCCTAATAAAGGGATATTTGACATTTGAACCACTAACACAAAAGTTCGAAAAAAAGACTGAAATAACAGTTTTCTCTAAAATTTTATTGGGTAACTTAAACAATTAATAATCCGTGTTTCTACCGCGAACACTAACAACACAAGAACATCGGTTTGGCATACTCAAAATGAGTTCATCCAAATCACGCTGTGGAATGGCCGCCCATGTTCGTTGCAACAACAAAAAAAGGTCTTCTTGCAACTGGATACCCTCCATATTCGGCAGAGCTCTTCTCTGTAGCATATCCCATGCATGCTCAATCGGGTTCAAGTCTGGCGACTGAGCAGGCCAGGGCAGGACATTGATGTTAGCTGCGGCGAGAGTCTGTCTTACAACTCTTGCGGTGTGCGGTCGTGCATTATCATGCATTAACTGAAATAAGGGACCGATTTGCACTTGTAGAGGAACGATGACGTCTGATATAATCGTCTCAGCATAAATTTGAGCGTTGAGGTTGCCTCTGATCCAAATCAACTCAGTTCTTCCGCCGATCCAAATACCCGCCCATACCATGATGGTTCCACCACTATAAGGATGGACTTCCTGGCAGGATTTTAATCGCTGTTGGCGTCCAGGGGTTCTCCAGTGTCGTATACGTCTTGTATCCGGTCTCATACCAAAACGAGACTCATCAGAAAAGCACACGAAACGCCATTGTTCTTCTGCCCAATTTCTGTGTTCAAGAGCCCATTGATATCGAATCCTACGATTGTGCATTGCTATAGGTGGTACCCGTAGCGGTCTTCGGGAATGAAGGTTCACTTCATGCAAGCGGTTTCTGACTATTTGGTCGCTAATTAAGTTCCCTGAAGAGTGATGAAGCCTCACGGCTAACATCATGGCGGTTATTGTTGGAGCTCTTCGAGTTAAGATTTGAATGTATCGATCTTGTCTCCGTGTGGTGCAGCGATACCGTCCTCCATGGCGCTCAGCCACGGTACCAGTGCTTCGGTAACGTGTCCAAAGTCGACTGATAACACTCTGACTTGTATTCAGAGCTAAAGCCACAGTACGTTGCCGGGAACCAGCTTCTAAAATTCCCACGGCTCTGAGCATTTCTTCCCTGCTTAAATGACGTCGCCGCTCCATAATAACGTTGGTTTTAATCAGTAGTAGGGAAACAGTAGCACTAATAATGTCTTCAATGCGTTGTATGTTTTTATAGGGAAAATATTGACAGCTGATTTTCATCTTTTACTCGAATTTGATTCACAGTTCTTGATTCAAATTATGAAATGCACCAAAAAGGATCCATATAAATTTATAAAATCATAAATTTATTACAAAGCCACATCTCAATCTCAAGAAATCCGCATAAAAATGCTTGATCCCTAGACACTTTTGATGTGTGTAGTTTGCCTAGTAGATACCTGTGTAGATACAGAAAAAAAAGTACATTGTATTAAATTTGAATTGACATATTAAGTAGGTATTATTATTTTTTTGGAATTTGGTTTTGTTTTTCTTTTTTTTTTTTTCATCGACATGGTTACGAAACGATAAAGAGGCTAGGCAGACGATGTGATTTAGAAAATCAAACGACGCGATTGCGTTTAAACATCAATTTTTACCTATAATTTTGTTTTCTAGACCGAAGTACTGAATCGATTTCGATAAAATATCTCTGTGACCAATCTCGAAGTAACCTACCTATCATTTAACATAAACTTATCTATGAAAAAGAATATTCTGAAATAAAAACAAACACAAAAAATCCTCTCCTTTAGAAATCGGTTTAACATGTTTACATTATTGTTATTAATACAGATATTTGCTAAACGAGTTCGTTATCAGAAGAAAGCTAATAGTAGGTATGATAATATTTACCAGTTACCATTTTCAGAACACTAAGTTCTTAACTACATCGATTAACTAATTAGATATTACCCCTAGGTTACTATAAAAGGGGTGGAATTCATTTTCTAAATCATAACCCTTTTGTGGCTTAACGAGTACCAATAGTCTCAGTAGTGAAATTACTTTGACCTTAAAATATTAAAGAAGATGGAAAACATCGGATCAATCGAGCTTATAAAGTTTTCTAATGGCAAGCAATACTTCAGAGGTAAGTTGAACGTTATATGCTGAGGTTATATGTTAATTATTATTTGTTGTTTATTTTTAATTTAGTATTAGGTTCATTACCTGCCGTTTTAGATGTTCCTTACTGGTATAACAATTAACATCTGTATTCATGGGCCTACACAGCTTCTGGCCTAGGGGAAGGCAAGTCAGGCCTTGGGGGAAGTAAAATTTTGGCTGGCTGCTTAGGGCTGCCTCCCCTAAACCCCACGATACGCCCATGTCTTTATTTCATTGTAAAAGAATTCGAGATTTTAAAACAGAATGGAGGTTAGGATAATTGCAAAAAAAAACTAGTACGTAAATATTGTCCACCAATAACATTTACTTTCCATAGCTGCTGATGAAATAAAGTAATAATTAAATATATAGAGCGTTAGTGCGGCCAGGGAAAGTAGTATATAGTTTTGAAATGGTTGAATACATAGTAAAATTTGTATAGACATATACATACCTGGGGGAGCTTTCGAGGCTATATCTAGCAAGCCTATTTGCGCCATGCTTAGGGCATTTATAGAACAAAATATTCATAAATCTTCATCCTTTTTCAGATAACAAAAAGACACCGTATTTGAAAACGGAAAACTTGACACTCATACCGGACACAGAGACATCCGACCCAACTGAAAAAATAAATAAAAATAAATGCCAAAATGTGAGTTATCCTGAAAAGTCTACATGGATGATTTTGTATCATCCACCTAGCTCCCGATGGTGTCTTTTACGTCGCATTGATAGTGTGGCCTTTCTAGAGAGAAGGCGTATCTGAAGACGAGAAGGCTAAAGACTGAAAGAAGTCAAGAGGTCGCAACTGATTTTTTAAATTATGTAAACTTTTAGAAAACATAACAAGGGCATAAGCTTGTACAGTCTCTTTCAAAATCTTAATAATGTAATGAGCGTGTTGTTTCAAGTAGTACTTAGTTCTTTTTGTTTTGTTTTCCTATTGCTTGCATTTAAAATACTTTAGTGGTACATCTAAATAATAGTTAAGTTTCAACGGCATATTGTGTTGTTATTTTATTTTTAAGTAACGTAAATATTATCTTGTATATGTTTGTTTTTATTTTTATTTTACCTGGGAAACATAGTTGTAGAGGAAAAAGAGGAATAAAAAACTAAAAATATAATACTGGCTTACTAATAGCCATATTAAATCGAATAAATTAAAAGTAAAAAAACTTTTTAAAACAAGCTTTTATTTGAAGATGATGGTGTTTTTTGGAAGTCGATTGTTGTTTTTGGAAGTCGGTTTTATTTTGTTCTAAAGTTTTTAAATACTCTCCAGTTGCTACCAGTCAAATTGGACGCCGACGTCAATATGTTGAGAAAAGGCTAGCAAGCAAACGACGCAATTTTGTTTACACGATTTTTTTAAACTATAATTTTCATTCAAATCGTTTGGTTTTTAATCCAAAGTTACGGGAATTTTCAAAAATCACAAGGGCTATTTGTGCATTCGTAAGTTTTTTTAATAAGTATTTTAAAGCACTACACATTCAACGCACCGAACATTCGGTTTCGGTCGTAGTTTCGGCAAATGTGCCGCCGAAATCGAATCTAAACCAAAACTCGCGTTTTTGCCGAAAGTAAACCGAAACCGAACATTCGATGGGACTCGATTATTTTTTTATTGATAAGAACTTTACACCTATATGACGGCCAAATTCTATAAAGAATAGAGGTAAACAAACTGTTGCTAGGTAACGAGTAGTTTACGCCTAAAAGATAGATAATAACATCCTTTTCTAGTTAAATGATTTAATAATTCTACTTCCTACTAATGTAAACAGTTAATTTGTTTAGATATTTATGATTTGCATACAACACTTAACCGATTTAAATGAAATATGACACACATGTAATCTAATTTCCTAAAAGGTTATTTTTTTTTTTATTTGAAAGTAATCAAAATCGTATTGACAGATGCCTCAACTTTATTCATTGGTTGAATTCCACAAAATGTGTTTAATACATGGATTTCATCCATCTTTCTTTTTTTTGTAGGGCTATCACGTAAAATTAATGTCGACCTTAATGATTTTAGAAATATCAAGTTATTATGCATGTTATTTTAGTGATTCTATTGAAATATGCTGCAATAAAAATTCTTAATAAATAGTTAACATGTAAAAGTCGATAATCATGTAAATAACAAGAGATTTGTAAAACGTGAGTTGTGATAACTCAGGTGAGTGTGACTGTCATTAGGGGTCTGATGATAAAGACAAAAGCCCGTTCAAATAGTGTTTATATGGAAGTCGGTTGTATTTTTTCCTGTAACTGTAACAAGTAGTCACCTAGTACAGTTTCCGGTGAGCTTGACATAAAATCTAATTATTCATCTCTTGCCTACCTTCATTACCTACATTGGGCCGTTATAGAGAAAAACATGTTTACAAAATTAATATAATAATGTGGTAGTTAACTAATGAGTTAATTACCTTATCATATTAAATTATGAGGTACTTAGCTAATATGACAACAGCTCCTAATTACAATTATCCGAACACTAAAGCTCTTCATTGTGACACATTGTAATTAACTAATTACAAATAACCCTAATGGGCTACTATAAATAAGGTCCCAATTTATTTTTATGATCATAAACCTTCAGCTTCTCATCGAGTGTAGTAGTCTCAGTAGTGAAATTACTTTTGCTTAAAAATATTAAAGAAAACGGCAGTGTCAGCCGAGCTTATAACTTGTGTTAGTAACGGAGCATACAAAGGTATATTTCAGAGGTAAGTTTAACATTATATACTTTTTAATTTTTTAGTGTATTAGGTACATACTTAGCAGCTGTTTACGAAAATACTTGTACAATAACGACTTGTAAAAATATTATAAATTTATAATTAGAATGGCGTTCATGGTTAAAATCTACAAAACTATGATAATTATAATATTAATAACAAACATTGTTTGTAGCGTCTATGATGAGTTAAAGCTTTAATTAATATATAATTTTTATGAAAGTTTTGTTTACACAATTCTTGAACGCACACTACTCTATTTTACGTGCGTTAGCGACACAACTTTCAATGTGCCTCTATTTGTGTAGCTATTTTCTGAAGCGTTGACTGGGAATTTATAACATTTATGCTGACACCTACCTTACTGGTTCAAATTCCTTTTCCAGTGCCAATGGAGGGTGCTGTGACATCAGATGCAGGTCATCTCACACCATCAGCGCTCGTTGTAATGCCGCTCTGGCGGCCTGTTTGGTTCTGTCTCAACCCTCTGCGGCCTGACATTGCTATGCAGGAGTACGCCCCGGCCCGAAACACTGGGTACCTCAGTCCAGTACGAGAGTCTGAAGAAGAGATAATTCAGCAGAGAGGTATAATAAATTAAATTCTGACTTACATCCTTTATAAGATAGCTTACTTTTACTATGACTATAAGAGCACAGCAGGCAAACGTATTAAGACTATAATGCACACTTTTATCAAATACTATAACAAAATATGAAAAAAAAATGTTTATTACATAACATTTATCAACCTAAACTTTAAAAACAAATATAATATTACGCTGCATCAAAAATACTTAACATCTTCTAATTCCTTAGACAGCTGCAGCCAATACTATAGCAACCAGGATACCTTATCTTCAAAGAGAACAGAATATAATTAATATCAGAGGCCTTTTCATTCTGAAGAAGAGACGAATACGACAAATATTCTTAACTTGCCTCTTTATTGAAACATATATTAACAATTGAAATATTAGAATACAACAATAGTTTCCAATTATTTGTTTTCACATTTAAAACATTAATAATTAATGTATAAATTTCAATCAACCTTTCGTTTGCAGGTCACGAACATCTGCCAGTGACATGCTGCACATCGCATGGAGCATGCATGCCGGACATGGAATGGAGACGCAACTCCTCATTTAACTCCACCGCACGCACACCACCTAAAGACAATGACTTATCACCCTTAAAATTCGGAGTCCCCCTTCGCTCCACACCACGAAAGCGTCTAATACGCGATACCGAAGGCATTCCAGTAACTCCAGAAAATATCGAAATTAGCGACATTGTCACTTCTCAGAAATTGAAGAGCACCAGTCCCATTAAAAGCACCCCACCAATGGAAAGGTGTAGACTGGAAAGAACATTGAATATTGAGTTCAAAGGACATATCGATACCGCCCTAAAAGGCTTGAGCCATACTCAGCTCATTGATATGATCAAAACTATCACATACAAGCACCCTGAAATTGAACAGGAGATCAGGAATCGTATGCCAGTTCCGGACTTAGAGCCTCTTGTAGAGAGAGTGATTTATTTCTTGAGAAATATCTTCAAAAATCTCCTTGCGTCGCGTGTTACTTCTAAAACTGCGTCGCGTCTTACTACTAGAACTGATTCCGCAGCATACTATCATGTTGCCACGCATTTGTCCGCGTTTAAGAAGTGTGTTGTCGAACAAGGCCAGATTTTGGTTGAATCTCAGCAGTGGAAATCAGTCATCCAATATGTTTTTCGAATTTGGAACTATGTGAAAGCTATTCCTATTTGGGACAATCAGCCCCACAATGTTCATAGAAAGCAATGTCTTAAAGCCCTTACCAGTTTCTGCATAACGGCACTAAAAAAGGGTGATATGCAAAGAGAAATGTTAGTTGATGTGCAGAATGAACTGCAAACAAAGGTCGCACACTGTGAGGAAATATCGTCATGTTTGAAATATGTTCAAGGTCTATTCGAAGATTTCTTGTAATCTTTATTATTTATTATTATTAGAGAATGCTTTTGTAACAGATTCTATAATTGTTAATATGAGACCGATAAAGATATGTACTTCCATATTACCTAATGAATGGTTCAGAAGTACGTGCTTATGAAATTACATTTAGTTAATCTGAAAATAGGTACCCATACATTTGGTACACAATCTTTGTCTTGCTTTATTGATGCAGCATTTTTCTTTCTTCTTGATATTTGTTTCTAAACAATTATGGATTCTGATTTCTTTTCTAAGTTCATTATTCCCTCAATTAAGTTTGTAGATACAATAATTTGTGTTATTTGTAGTAGTTTGTGTTTTTACTGCTTGCCACTCTCTATGAATAATTATTCTTGGTGATATTTTTAAAAATTATAGTCTTATAAATCGTTAAATTCGTCCTTCACTTTCTTGAAGTTGTTGACGGTAGTTTTATATCATATAATGGGACTAATGTTTCAACATAATATTCTTAAACTCATTTCGTATAAATGAAATCATTGCCACTTAATGAGAATTTTATAAAAATCAAAGAATTAGTGTGAATATGAATCAGTGTCTTCAATCTAATTTAGTATAAAATGTAATTATTTAATGATAATATAAAATGACAATATATTTAATACCAACTGTTTTTGTCTTTACGAACTCTTTTTATTTAGTATTAGTGTAATGACTTTGGTAGAGTCGAAAGGAATAAAAAAATACATATTTTTAAGTAATACCTAATTATTAGAAACAAGTCCTTTACATTTCTATGGATACATTAATTTTGATTGTTTTACTTATACTGTAGTTATTAACTTATTACTGTAGTTAAATATGCGTCAAGTTTTGTCATTATATGTTCTTGTTGTAATAATATAACCATATTAGTTGCCGAAAGCGCTCTTATAATCTTGATTAGGTTTGTTTTTCTGATCTTACCGAAAAGTATGTAAATTATAAAATATATTTCCTCTTTAACTTATATACTATGTTTTAGACATAACCTGTTCACGATAAGCTACTTACCTTTTTTTTGTTGGGATGGGAAATCATCTAATAACTTCTCCCACTCTGGGCGGAGCGGAAGGGCGTGTCCGACGTTTAGTGACTAAAATCCACCTGTGTTGAAATCAACCTCACCTGAATCCATCACTTACCTGCGCGACAGCCAGGGCTACGGTTCATCATCATCATCTCAGCGTTAATCCCAGTCGCATCCGAAGCCTTTTTCCAGCTCTGGAGTCTGGGGTCCGCTTTACCAGTCTAACTGCTGATTTTGGCGTAACTTCGACATTTTCCGTGGAACGACTGCCGTCTGACCTCCACAACCCGAAGGCGATATCAAAGCAGTGCAGTTAGACCAATTGTTGGACTTTTGAGGGCTCCAACAACCCGTAACGACTGCCACTAGATGTTCGTATGGCAACCGGGACCAACGGCTTAACGTGCTTTCCGAGGCACGACCAGACCAGTGCAAATATTCATATTCATGCATACAAATATTTGCACTGCGCGGGGATCGAACCCGCGCCTCTTTGCGCAGCGGCCGCGTTCGCTACCGCTACGCCACGGAGGCTGTCACAGCCAGGGCTACGGTTACTTAAGCTAAGTACCTATTACAATATTTATGACTGATCTGATTCATCTGAAACAAAATTAATGTTGTAGCTTGTCCTCCCTTGACAAAATATCACACGATATTGTTAGTTTACATTATTAAGCTGAAATAAACTACATTTTTGTAATATTTGGCGTTGGTTTTTCAATTTTGGTTAAACACAGTACCCAGGCTCTACGGAGTAGCGCTACACAGAATAGTACCTACCTGTACCTACCACCGCTACCAGTCGTAGTCCCTACTTGCATCATTGGCAATTTTAATCAATATCGGTACTGTACCGATAAAAAAACTGATGCCAAACCAAACCGGTGAGTAAACGCGTATAGCAAGTAAAATAAACAAGGAAATAACTTCATGTTTACCAATCGTACGTGGTTACTCATAAGGGAGATATAGATATTGTGTGTGGCGTGTGCTTTCAATGGAAAGCCACGTACCTACCTGTTATAACATCTGCCGCAGTATACCATTGTATACAGCAAGATGTATGAGTCACTTTGAGAGGAATTCAGATAGCTAAGTAATTGAAATAACGGCCACAGTTGCGCAGCAGTCATTTCGGTTAATGGGGCCGTTGTGCGGCATGCATCGATCACTTGTACACATGCCACGGAATGCCATGGAACACCGCAGGATACCACAACACGAAGCCACCAAGTACAGAACCCGTACTGCTGGGACAGGTTCCTTCCAAGCTCTGCAGTAACGAATTTTACAAAAAGGTCAAAATAATGTGATTGTTGATTTATAAAGTAGCGGAACAAGATAAAGGTTAATAAAAAAGTAACAAATAAATATGACGTATTATTTATATTTATTAAAAATAAAATCAGGTTAATATTAACAATTATACCTACTATACCTACAGGCACAAGGTCTTTTAATGCAAAACAAAACGAACTAACTGCTGGGCACAGGTCTCCTCTCTTGGAGAGAAGAATTGAGCGAAACACCACGCTTGCTCAATGAGAATTGGCGATTTCAGACTTAAAGTCCAGGTTTCATCAAGATGTTTTCCTTCATCTTTTAATCAGTCTTTGGTGTCCAAAATATATATATTTTTTTAATAATTATAAACTAGCGCTTGACCGCAATCCCGCCTGATGGTAAGCAGTGATGCGATCGTTGATGGTAAATCGCGCTAGTTTATTAAGAGCCTATTCACTCAAAAAAACTGAGCGAATAGGAAGGAAAACGGCAGCTGAGCGAGGTGATGCAATGTTAAACCCAACAACACGACCAACGTTGCTGCGTCAAAGGGAGATTGATCTGAAGACCCTCCACGACCACAATAACATTAGGCGCATCGTACGCGGCACACATAGTAACACAACTGCTCAAACCCGTCCTCCGTACGGCTCCACCAGACATCATGCCGGAACACGACAAATCGCTTGGCGGCAAGGTTTTGTCTGGTGGGTGGTAACTTCTGCCGGCGGCCGATGTTGTGGCCTAACACCGAGAAAATACCTACGTATAACTTAGAAAAGTCACATTGGTACTTGCCCGACCTGGAATTGAACCCGCACACTCATACTTGAAATGCTGGTGTTTTAACGACTAGGCCACCACGACTTTAACTAACTACTACTTAATTCAAAAAACTTATTACATAGATTACATAGTAAGACATAGGTAAATAACTTATACTTATTTAAAATAGACCGTACAAGTCTATGCCACAGTCATCAAGTTCAATTACTTTAGAAAATTACATCACAAACTCTTCACATTTTTCAGACTTCTTTATCTTTATCTTCAGGTAAATCAAAATTGATACAAAATTGATCTCGTAAGGAAGTCCACACCTTAAATGCTAAGTCGCTTTGGTGTCATCCATATAGTTATCGATGCTAGTTTTCCAGGATAACTCACATTTCGATCTGCTGAGTCCGTATTCTCAGAATCTAGTGTGAGTGTGAAATCTCCCAATTTCAATTATGGCGCCCCTTTGATATTTTGGTCTAGTGCATAAATGCCCTAAGTATGACTTAAAAATCCACTTAGTTACAGCTCTCAATAACTTATAGCTTGCCTAGTAGGTACTTGTGTAGATAAAAAAAGAAAAGTACATTGTGACAAATTTGAATTGACGTATTAATTAGGTATTATAACTTTTTTTGGAATTTGGTTTTGTTTTTCTATATTTTTTTTTATCGACATGGTTACGAAACGATAAAGAGGCTAGGCAGACGATGTGATTTTGAAAATCAAACGACGCGATTGCGTTTAAACTTGAATTTTTACCTATAATTTTGTTTTATAGACCGAACTATTGAATCGATTTCGATAAAATTTCTCTGTGACCAATCTCGAAGTAACCTACCTATCATTTAAGATAAAGTTATCTATGAATAAGGAAATTCTGTGATAGGTAACCCTCAGAATTCCGTTCATCAATAAAAACAAACACAAAAATTCCTCTCCTTTTGAAGTCGGTTTAACATGTTTACATTATTGTTATTAATACAGATATTGACTAAACGAGTTCGTTATCAGAAGAAAGCTAATAGTATGATAATACTTACCAGTTGCCATTTTCAGACTAATAAGTTCTTAATTACACATTAACTAATTAGAAATTACCCCTAGGTTGTGGCTTAACGAGTACCAATAGTCTCAGTAGTGAAATTACTTTCCCTTTAAAATATTAAAGAAGATGGAAAACATCGGATCAATCGAGCTTATAAAGTTTTCTAACGGCAAGCAATACTTCAGAGGTAAGTTAAACCTTATATGTTAATTATTATTTGTTATTTTAATTAAGTATTAGGTTCATCTTACTGGTATAACAATTAACATCTGTATGCATGGGCCTACACAGCTTCTGGCCTAGGGGAAGGCAAGTCAGACCTTGGACCCCCAAGGCCTGACTTGCAAGTAAAATTTTTAAAGTGGGTAATCTGGATGTCGCACGCGGTTTTTTGGCAATTACATCGTACAGTTTGCTAGTGTCTACTGCGTGGTTTATTTAAAAATTAGGGATAAGACCGCGTTTATACTTTGTTTAGTAATTAGGGGATTCGGTACATGTTCTGTGAGATTTCCCGGGGGGGAGGGGGGGTAGGGGTTGCCTCCCCTAACCCCTCGGTACGCCCATGTCTTTATTTAATTGTTGGCAAAAAAAAACTGTTACGTAAAATGAAATAATGTAATAATTACATATATAGGGCGTTAGTGCGGCCAGGAAAAGTAGTATATAGTTTTGAAATGGTTCAATACATAGTAAAATTTGTATGGACATATACATACCTGGGGCAGCTTTCGAGGATAGCCTCGAATGCTCCCCCAGGTATGTATATGTCCATACAAATGCACGCATGCATGCAAGCATGGCGTAAATAGGCTTGCTAGGTTTTGGTGACTTCCTCACGATCCCGCTTCCGTGCGGCTGTTCACTTACTGGTTACGCGGACGATGGCCTACTGCTCATTCAGTCAAGTACCCGAGCTGGACTTGAGAACTTGGCCAATACTTGCCTAAATTTAATATCTCAGTGGGGTGATCGTAACCGCCTAACGTTTGCGCCACATAAAACCTATCAACTTCTACTAAAAGGTAATCTTAAATCATTGCCTACTATTAAATTTAATAACGTTCCCATTAAAAAACAGCAATCCGTATGCTACCTTGGTATGATCTTAGAAAGGAATTTTTCATTTATAGAACATATAAAAATAGTTGGTGAAAAAGCTAAAAGGAACTTTTATGCCCTAACTAGAATATCCAAAGCAACTTGGGGTCTATCATTCCTAACTTTAAAAACTATATATGGAGCTACCTACTTAGGATGTATGTGCTACGGTGCACCTGTTTGGGCCGATAGGGCCTGCATAGGGGCGGCACGACGTAAACTGCTTCAAAGCCAACGTTTGGCATTGATATTTTTATGCAAGGCGTATAGAACGGTCAGTACTGAAGCCTTACCGGTACTGGCAGGTGTACTTCCAGTCGACCTTGAGGTACAGCGACGTGCTTCAATGTACTACTCCGCGAGGGGGGAGGCCATGGACACTAATTTTGTTACACAACGCGACTTTAATAAAATCTCTAGATTATTTAAACCTCAGACTGAAGTCTGGGAGGACCTCTTATCCGAATGGCAAAGTAGGTGGGATAATTCCATCAAGGGCCGGCACCTCCATCTATTCTTTCCATCCGTTGGCGATCGGCTGGCTAGGACATGGCTGGAGGTTGACCACTGCGTTGCCCAATTTCTCACTGGTCATGGCAACTTTAAAAGTAAACTGTATTCTTTTAAACTTGTTCCTTCCCCTTTGTGTCAGTGTTCTACATCGAACTGTGAATTTGAACAGTCCGCACATCACATCTTGTGGGAGTGTGTTCTTTGGCAGAATGAACGCAATATTATGTTGGATAGTGTACAAGTTACATCCGGAGTCGTTTATTATACGGACCTTGTAGAAACTAGAACCAATTTCCGTGCGTTCAGGCGCTTTTGCCATACCTATTATTGGAATCAATTGTAACAGCTAATACCTACTTAGGACCCTTTACTTACAATTTACTTAAAATTTGATTAAGTTAATGGTAACTTAATCAAATTTTATTCCGTGGTGTTTGGCAATCTGGGCTTCTCCCAGTTGCAATAATGTCCCTTTGTGCCGATTGGCCTAGTTCTGTTCTGTCTCCTGCTTGTTATGGAGGGAAGTGGAAAAAATATGTTTTTTCTTACTCCTCCGCTATTCTTTTCTGATTAATTTGTTGCGGGACCCAAGACAGTTGAATCGTTTCTCCGGGACTCGTCGAGCTTCATTGCTCGGCGTTTTTCTGGCGGTCGCCACTGTTGATTCTGGCTTTCAGGAGTTGCAGTGGTTGGGAAAAGTGTGGCGGGTTTTGTCCCATTAAAAAAAAAAAAAAAAAAAAAAAAAAAAAAAAAAAAAAAAAAAAAAGGCTTGCTAGGTATACCTAGCAAGCCTAGGTCTATAGACCTAGCATGCCTATTTACGCCATGCTTAGGGCATTTATAGAACAAAATATTCATAAATCTTCATCCTTTTTCAGATAACAAAAAGACACCGTATTTGAAAATGGAAAATTTGACACTCATACCGGACACAGAGACATCCGACCCAACTGAAAAAATAAATAAAAATAAATGCCAAAATGTGAGTTATCCTGAAAAGTCTAGATGGATGATTTTATATCATCCACCTAGCTCTCGATGGTGTCTTTTACGTCGCATTGATAGTGTGGCCTTTCTAGAGAGTAGGTGTATCTGAAGACGAGAAGGTTAAAGACTTAAAAAGTCAAGAGGTCGCAAATGATATTTAAAATTAGTTAAACTTTTAGAAAACATAACTGTGTCATAAGCTTGTACAGTCTCTTTCAAAATCCTAATAATTTAATCAACGTTTTGTTTTAAATAGTACTTAGTTCTTTTTGTTTTGTTTTCCTCTTACACGCATTTAAAATACTTTAGTGGTACATCTAAATAATAGTTAAATTTTAACTGGATACTGTGTTGTTATTTTATTTTTAAGTAATGTACCTAAATATTATCTTGTAAGTTTTGTTTTTATTTTTATTTTACCTCGGAAATATATTTTTAGAGGAAAAAGAGGAACGCGAATAAAAATAAAATACTGGCTTACTAATTACCCATAATAAATTGAATAAATTAAAAGTAAAAAAACTTTTTAAAACAAGCTTTTATTTGAAGATGATGGTGTTTTTTGGAAGTCGAGTGTTGTTTTTGGAAGTCGGTTTTATTTTGTTCTAAAGTTCTTAAATACTCTCCGGCTGCTACCAGTCAAATTGGACGCCGACGTCAATATGTTGAGAAAAGGCTAGCAAGCAAACGACGCAATTTTGTTTACACGATTTTTTTTAAACTATAATTTTCATTCAAATCGTTTGGTTTTTAATCCAAAGTTACGGGAATTTTCAAAAATCACAAGGGCTACTTCTGCGTTCGTAAGTTTTTTTAATAAGTATTTTAAAGCACTACACATTCAACGCACCGAACATTCGGTTTCAGTCGTAGTTTCGGCAAATGTGCCGTCGAAATCGAATCTAAACTAAAACTCGCGTTTTTGCCGAAAGTAAACCGAAACCGAACATTCGATGGGACTCGATTATTTTTTTATTGATAAGAACTTTACACCTATGTGACGGCCAAATTCTATAAAGAATAGAGGTAAACAAACTGTTGCTAGGCAACGAGTAATTTACGCCTGAAAGACAGATAATAACATCCTTTTCTAGTTAAATGATTTAATAATTCTACTTCCTACTAATGTAAACAGTTAATTTGTTTAGATATTTATGATTTGCATACAACGCTTAACCGATTTGAATGAAATATGACACACATGTAATCTAATTTCCTAAAAGGTTAATTTTTTTATTTGAAAGTAATCAAAATCGTATTGACAGATGCCTCAACTATATTCATTGGTTGAATTCCACAAAATGTGTTTAATACATGGATTTCATCCGTCTTTCTTTTTTTTGTAGGGCTATCACGTAAAATTAATGTCGACCTTAATGATTTTCGAAATATCAAGTTATTATGGATGTTATTTTAGTGATTCTATTGAAATATGCTGCAATAGAAATTCTTAATAAATAGTTAACATGTAAAAGTCGATAATCATGTAAATAATAAGAGATTTGTAAAACGTGAGTTGTGATAACTCAGGTGAGTGTGACTGTCATTAGGGGTCTGATGATAAAGACAAAGGCCCGTTCAGGTAGTGTTTATATGGAAGTCGGTTGTATTTTTTCCTGTAACTGTAACAAGTAGTCACCTAGTACAGTTTCCGGTGAGCTTGACATAAAATCTAATTATTCATCTCTTGCCTACCTTCATTACCTACATTGGGCCGTTATAGAGAAAAACATGATTACAAAATTAATATAATAATGTGGTAGTTAACTAATGAGTTAATTACCTTATCATATTAAATTATGAGGTACTTAGCTATTATGACAACAGCTCCTAATTACAATTATCCGAACACTAAAGCTCTTCATTGTGACACATTGTAATTAACTAATTACAAATAACCCTAATGGGCTCCTATAAATAAGGTCCCAATTTATTTTTATGATCATAAACCTTCAGCTTCTCATCGAGTATAGTAGTCTCAGTAGTGAAATTACTTTTGCTTAAAAATATTAAAGAAAACGGCAGTGTCAGCCGAGCTTATAACTTGTGTTAGTAACGGAGCATACAAAGGTATATTTCAGAGGTAAGTTAAACATTATTTACTTTTTAATTTTTTAGTGTATTAGGTACATACTTAGCAGCTGTTTACGAAAATACTTGTACAATAAGGACTGGTAAAAAATATTATAAATTTATAATCAGAATGGCGTACATGGTTAAAATCTACAAAATGATAATTATAATATTAATAACAAACATTGTTTGTAGCGTCTATGATGAGTTAAAGCTTTAATTAATATATAATTTATATGAAAGTTTTATTTACACAATTCTTGAACGCACACTACTCTACTTTACGTGCATTAGCGACACAACTTTCAATGTGCCTGTATTTGTGCTCTGTTTGTGTGAACATTTATGCTGAAACTTACCTTACTGGTTCAAATTCCTTTTCCAGTGCCAATGGAGGGTGCGGTGACACCAGATGCAGGGCATCTCACACCATCAGCGCTCGTTGTAATCCCGCTCTGGCGGCCTGTTTGTCTCTATCTCAACCCTCTGCGGCCTGACATTGCTATGCAGGAGTACGCCCCGGCCCTGAACACTGGGTACCTCAGTCCAGTACGAGAGTCTGAAGAAGAGATAATTCAGCAGAGAGGTATAATGAATTAAATTCTGACTTACATCCTTTATAAGATAGCTTACTTTTGCTATGACTATAAGAGCACAGCAGGCAAACGTATTAAGACTACAATGCACACTTTTATCAAATACTGTAACAATATATGAAAAAAATGTTTATTACATAACATATAGGTATCAACCTAAACTTTAAAAACAAATATAATATTATGCTGCATCAAAAATACTTAACATCTTCTAATTCCTTAGACAGCTGCAGTCAATACTATAGCAGCCAGGATACCTTATCTTCAAAAAGAACAGAATATAATTAATATCAGGGGCCTTTTCATTATTCTTAACTTGCCCCTTTATTGAAATATATATTAAAAATTGAAATATTAGAATACAACAATAGTTTCCAATTATTTGTTTTCACATTTAAAACATTAATATTGTATAAATTTCAATCAACCTTTCGTTTGCAGGTCACGAACATCTGCCAGTGACATGCTGCACATCGCATGGAGCATGCATGCCGGACATGGAATGGAGACGCAACTCCTCATTTAACTCCACCGCACGCACACCACCTAAAGACAATGACTTATCACCCTTAAAATTCGGAGTCCCCCTTCGCTCCACACCACGAAAGCGTCTAATACGCGATACCGAAGGCATTCCAGTAACTCCAGAAAATATCGAAATTAGCGACATTGTCACTTCTCAGAAATTGAAGAGCATCAGTCCCATTAAAAGCACCCCACCAATGGAAAGGTGTAGACTGGAAAGAACATTGAATACTGAGTTCAAAGGACCTATCGATACCGCCCTAAAAGGCTTGAGCCATACTCAGCTCATTGATATGATCAAAACTATCACATACAAGCACCCTGAAATTGAACAGGAGATCAGGAATCATATGCCAGCCCCGGACTTAGAGCCTCTTGTAGAGAGAGTGATTTATTTCTTGAGAAATATCTTCAAAAATCTCCTTGCGTCGCGTGTTACTTCCAGAACTGCGTCGCGTCCTACTAGAACTGATTCCGCAGCATACTATCATGTTGCCACGCATTTGTCCGCGTTTAAGAAGTGTGTTGTCGAACAAGGCCAAATTTTGGTTGAATCTCAGCAGTGGAAATCAGTCATCCAATATGTTTTTCGAATTTGGTACTATGTGAAAGCTATTCCTATTTGGGACAATCAGCCCCACAATGTTCATAGAAAGCAATGTCTTAAAGCCCTTACCAGTTTCTGCATAACGGCACTAAAAAAGGGTGATATGCAAAGAGAAATGTTAGTTGATGTGCAGAATGAACTGCAAACAAAGGTCGCACACTGTGAGGAAATATCGTCATGTTTGAAATATGTTCAAGGTCTATTAGAAGATTTCTTGTAATCTTTATTCTTTATTATTATTAGAGAATGCTTTTGGAACAGATTCTATAATTGTTAATATGAGACCGATAAAGATACTTCCATATTAATGAATGATTCAGAAGTACGTGCTTATGAAATTATATTTAGTTAATCTGAAAATAGGTACCCATACATTTGGTACACAATCTTTGTCTTGCTTTATTGATGCAGCATTTTTTTTTCTTCTTGATATTTGTTTCTAAACAATTATGGATTCTGATTTCTTTTTAAGTTCATTATTACCTCAATTAAGATAGATACAATAATTTGTGTTATTTGGTGTAGTTTGTGTTTTTTACTGCTTGCCACTCTCTATGAATAATTATCCTTAGTGATATTTTTAAAAATAATGCTCTTATAAATCGTAAAATTCGTCCTTCACTTTCTTGAAGTTGTTACCGGTAGTTTTATATCATATAATGGGACTAATGTTTCAACATAATATTCTTAAACTCATTTCGTATAAATGAAATCATTGCCATTTAATGAGAATAAAAAAAAAATCAAAGAATTAGTGTGAATATAAATCAGTGTATTCAATCTAATTTAGTATAAAATGTAATTATTTAATGATAATATAAAATGACAATATATTTAATACCAAATGTTTTTGTCTTTACGAACTCTTTTTATTTAGTATTAGTGGAATGACTTTGGTAGAGTGGAAAGGAAACAAACAATACATATTTTTAAGTAATACCTAATTATTAGAAACAAGTCCTTTACATTTCTATGGATACATTAATTTTGATTGTTTGACTTATACTGTAGTTATTAACTTATTACTGTAGTTAAATATGTGTCAAGTTTTGTCATTATAGGTTCTTGTTGTAATAATATAACCATATTAGCTGCCGAATGCGCTCGTATATATCTTGATTAGGTTTGTTTTTCTGATCTTACTGAAAAGTATGTAAATTATAAAAAATATTTCTACTTTAACTTAGACCTGTTCACGATAAGCTACTTAACCTTTTTTTGTTGGGATGGGAAATCATCTAATAACTTCTCCCACTCTGGGCGGAGCGGAAGGGCGTGTCCGACGTTTACTGACTAAAATCGACCCGTGTTTCATCACTTACCTGCGCGACGGCCAGGGTCACGGTTTCTTAAGCTAAGTACCTCTTACAATATATATGACTGATCTGATTCGTCTCAATCAAAATTAATGTTGTAGCTTGTCCTCGCTAATGATTGACAAAATATCACACGCTATTGTTAGACTACATTATTAAGCTGAAATAAATTACATTTTTGTAATATTTGGCGTTGGTTTTTCAATATTGGTTAAACACAGTACCGAGGCGCTACGGAGTAGTGCTACACAGAATAGTACCTACCTGTAACTACCACCGCTACCAGTCGTAGTGCCTACTTGCACCATTGGCAGTTGTAATCAATATCGGTACTGTACCGATATCAAAACTGTTGCCAAACCAAACCGGTGAGTAAACGCGTATAGAAGTAAAATAAACAAGGAAATAACTTCATGTTTACCAATCGTACTTGGTTACTCATAAGGGAGATATAGATATTGTGTGTGGCGTGTGCTTTTAATGGAAAGCCACGTACCTACCTGTTATAACATCTGCCGCAGTATACCTACCATTGTATACAGCAAGACGTATGAATCACTTTGAGAGGAATTGAGATAGCTAAGTAATTGAAATAACGGCCAAAGTTGTGCAGCAGTCATGTCGGTTAATGGGGCCGTTGTGCGGCATGCATCGATCACTTATACACATGCCACGGAATGCCATGGAACACCGCAGGATACCACAACACGAAGCCACCAAGTACAGAACCCGTACTGCTGGGACAGGTTCCTTCCAAGCTCTGCAGTAACGAATTTTACAAAAGGGTCAAAATAATGTGATTGTTGATTTATAAAGTGGCGGAACAAAAAAAGGGCAACATAGACGGCCTGTATTTTATTTTTATTCCCGTTTTCCTACTTCCTCTAAAATATATTTGACAGTTAATAAAAAAGTAACAAATAAATATGAGGTATTATTTATATTTATTAAAAATAAAATCAGGTCAATATTAACAATTATACCTACAGGCACAAGGTCTTTCAATACAAAACAAAACGAACTTACTACTACCTAATTGTCATTAACCTTGTTTTCGTCCCACTGCTGGGCACAGGTCTCCTCTCTTGTAGAGAAGAATTGAGCGAAACACCACGCTTGCTCAATGAGAATTGGCGATTTCAGACTTAAAGTCCAGGTTTCATCAAGATTTTTTCCTTCATCTTTTAATCTTTCTTTGGTGTACAAAATATACTTAGAAAGTACGTATAACTTAGAAAAGTCACATTGGTACTTGCCCGACCTGGAATTAAACCCGCACACTCATACTTGAAATGCTGGTGTTTTAACCACTAGGCCACCACGACTTTAACTAACTACTACTTAATTCAAAAACTTACTACATAGATTACATAGTAAGACATAAATAACTTATCATCATCATCATCATTTCAGCCGAAAGACGTCCACTGCTGGACATAGGCCTCCCCCAAGGTTCTCCACGACGACCGGTTCTGCGGTTCTTATTTAAAATAGACCGTACAAGTCTATGCCACAGTCATCAAGTTCAATTACTTTAGAAAATTACATCACAATCTCTTCACTTCTTTCAGACTTCTTTATCTTCAGGTAAATCAAAATTGATACAAAATTGATCTCGTAAAAAAGTCCACACCTTTAATGCAAACGCGCTTTGGTGTCATCCATATAGTTATCGATGCTAGTTTTCCAGGAGAACTCGCATTTCAATCTGCTGAGTCCGTAGTCTCAGAATCTAGTGTGAGTGTGAAATCTCTCAATTTCAATTACGGCGTCCCTTTGATATTTTGCTCTAGTGCATAAATGTCCTAAGTATGACTTAAAAATCCACTTAGTTACAGACCTCAATAACTTATAGCTTGCCTAGTAGGTACTTGTGTAGATAAAGAAAAAAAAAGTACATTGTGTCAAATTGAATTGACGTATTAAGTAGGTATTATTATTTTTTTGGAATCTGGTTTTGTTTTTCTATATTTTTTTTGTCATCGCCATGGTTATGAAACGATAAAGGGGCTAGGCAGACAATGTGATTTAGAAAATCAAACGACGCGATTGCGTTTAAACTTGAATTTTTACCTATAATTTTGTTTTATAGACCGAACTACTGAATCGATCTCGATAAAATTTATCTGTGACCAATCTCGAAGTAACCTACCTATCATTTAACATAAAGTTATCTATGAAAAAGGATATTCTGAGATAGGTAACCCTCAGAATTCTGTTCATAAATAAAAACAAACACAAAAAATCCTCTCCTTTAGAAATCAGTTTAACATGTTTACATTATTGTTATTAATACAGATATTTGCTAAACGAGTTCGTTATCAGAAAAAAGCTAATAGTAGGTATGATAATACTTACCAGTTACCATTTTCAGAACACTAAGTTCTTAACTACATCGATTAACTAATTTATTTTCTAATTCGCCTTTTGTGGCTTAACGAGTACCAATAGTCTCATTAGTGAAATTACTTTTAATTACAAGTAAAATTTTTAGAGTGAGTAATCTGTGTGTCGCACGCGGTTTGTTGGCAATTACAATGTAGATATTGAATTTGGTTTTGGCAATTACATTTTGCTAGTGTCTACTGCGTGGTTTATTTAAAAGTTAGAGATGAAACCGCGTTTATACTTTGTTTAGTAATTAGGGGATTTGGTACATGTTCTGTGAGATTTCCGGGGGGGGGGGGGGGGGGGGGCTGTTCCCTTAAACCCCACGGTACGCCCATGGCTTTATTTTATTGTAAAAGAATTCGAGATTTTAAAACAAAATGGCGGTTTCAATAATTGCAAAAAAAAAACTATTACGTAAATATTGTCCACCAATAACATTTACTTTCCATAGCTGCTGATGAAATAAAGTAATTATTAAATATATAAGGCGTTAGTGCGACCAGGGAAAGTTATATATAGTTTTGAAATGGTTGAATACATGGTAAAATTTGTATGGACATATACATACATGGGGGAGCTTTCGAGGCTATATCTAGCAAGCCTATTTACGCCATGCTTAGTGCATTTATAGAACAGAATATTCATAAATCTTCATCCTTTTTCAGATAACAAAAAACACCGTATTTGAAAATGGAAAACTTGACACTCATACCGGACACAGAGACATCCGACCCAACTGAAAAAATAAATAAAAATAAATTCCAAAATGTGAGTTATCCTGAAAAGTCTACATGGATGATTTTGTATCATCCACCTAGCTCCCGATGGTGTCTTTTACGTCGCATTGATAGTGTGGCCTTTCTAGAGAGAAGGCGTATCTGAAGACGAGAAGGCTAAAGACTGAAAGAAGTCAAGAGGTCGCAAATGATTTTTTAAATTATGTAAACTTTTAGAAAACATAACAAGGGCATAAGCTTGTACAGTCTCAATATCTTAATAATGTAATGTGCGTGTTGTTTCAAGTAATATTTGGTTCTTTTTGTTTTGTTTTCCTCTGACTTGCATTTAAAATACTTTAGTGGTACATCTAAATAATAGGCAGTTAAATTTCAACTGCATATTGTGTTGTTATTTTATTTTTAAGTAACGTAAATATTATCTTGTATATGTTTGTTTTTATTTTATCTGGGAAACATAGTTTTAGAGGAAAAAGAGTAATAAAAAAATAAAAATATAATACTGGCTTACTAATAGCCATATTAAATCGAATAAATTAAAAGAAAAAAACTTTTTAAAACAAGCAAAGTGAAAAAATATACACTAAAACTTTTATTGTTAACGTATAACCTCATTTCACATTTGACAGAAGTAATAATATGATATAAAAGCTTTACCCCCTGAATGGCGGCACCAATCTGGGGTGGCGGAAGATCGTTTGTTCCGGCGACCCCCGGCATAGGTGTGAAATGGAATACCAGAGTGATATTTATTAAGTAAAAGTCTGATAGATCTCGCCACCCACCCCATGCACATGCAGCGGATGTCCATGAGGATTTTCCAACCCTGAAAAAAAATTAAGTGGGGGGGGGGGGGCATTATGCTCGCCTACACTACTAAACCTTAAATAAAGAATAAGACTGGCGCATTATGCAGCATGCCTGTTGGGTGTCAAATTTAAGGTGTGTGTTGTAATAGCATTAGCTACGCTGACAACATGGTGCTGCTAAGCGTGTCGGGACGGGGACGGGGAATAGAAAAGGAACTTTCAAAAACGTACCTAAAATCAAAGTCACAGATTTATTATATAAATATTGATAGGCATATTGTAAAATAAAAGCTTTCCATAGGTATCAAAAAGATATTTAGGTTACGTATGTAAAACAGTCATCCAAAACGATAGTCTTTCACCTCTTCGAAGTGCTTTAGCTGTGAAGACGTGGCCCTCAAACTCCCCAGCAGCATACGTAGTCACGTAGTACCAGTCTCTGAATGAGCTTGACATAAAAATTCTTATTCATCTCTTGCCGTCATTAGCTACAGAAGACCGTTATAGAGAAAAACATATTTACATCTTCGATATAGTATCGTGATAGTTAACTAATGAGTTCTTTATCTCATCATATTAAATTAGCAGATACCTTACTTCTAGTATGACAACACCTCCTAATTAAAATTCTCAGAAGAGTTAAAAGTTCTTCATTATGGCGCTTAGAAGATTTGATAAGATAAGATAATTAATTAGATATTTTACTTTCTGGCTCCCATAAATATGGTCCCAATTTAATGTTACAGTCATAACCCTTCTGTATCTCAACGACTGATAGGGATTGTAGTAAAATTAATTAGTCCTAAAAGTATTAATAAGTAAAAAAACAAAAATGGAAGATAATGTTTATGCAGTTGACCTTCTAAATTTTGCTAACTACAAGCAAACGGGGCCAATATAATATCAGAGGTGAGTTGAACAATTTCAACTCATCTCTGAATATTGGCCCCGTTAACAATTAATTAGGCTATGAACCTTAAATTTAACTAAGACAATTTTTTAAAATAACACAAATTTGTCTAAAAGATATTTAATAATTGTCCATATGGCTTTAATATGGTTTGAATAAATCAATACGTGCAGGCTGTAAGTAAAAATAAATTTCAATTTTAATAAAATTCAGATTACAGAAAAATATTGAAGATTTTAGATATATTTTGTTTTATCAAATCAATAAAGATTGACAAATATAAAAGGCATCAAAGATCAGGAGTAGTGGCTGGTGACGTCACTGCTCGCTAAACAGTGTAGCGTCCAGTGACGTCACGCGAGTTTTCAACGCACTGTGTCGTCTTAATTTTTTGTTTATAAAAAAATAGAAAAAATACGTGTCTAGTATTTATTGGAAATCTGACTGACGGACTAATTAGTTTTTTTAGTCAAATACCCTATTGAGGCTTATAACTAAAAGGTTTTCTTAGATCATACTTAGGGCATTTATAGACTAGAGCAAAATATTCATGAATCTATATTCTTCACCAGGTATCAAAGGGACGCCTTTTGTGAAATTGGGAAACTTTATACTCACACCAGATTCTGAGACTACGGACTTAGCAGATCAAAATGTAAGTTCTCCTGAAAAGCCAGCATCGATAACTACATGGATGACACCAAAGAGACATCGCATTAAAGGTGTGGACTTCAGCAAAGAAGACGTATAAATTTTGATTTGCCTGAAGATGAGGAGAAGGCTAAAGAGTGAAAGGAGTGAAGTGTTTGTGATGTAATTTTCTAAAGTAATGGAACTTGATGACTTCGGCATAGACTTGTGCTGTCTATTTTTAATAAGATTAAATTATTTATGTTTTACAATGTAATCTATGTAATAAGTATTTTGAATTAAGTAGTAGTTAGTTCCTTTTGTGTTGTATTAAAAACCTTGTGCTTGTATAGATATACCTTATTGTTAATACTCACCTGGATGTTATGTTATTATTTTAGTTTTAATAAATGTAAATACTACCTAACATTTATTTGTTATTTTTAATTACCTGACAAAAATAGTTTAGAGCATGAAGGGGAACGCGGGCAAAAATGAAATACCTACTGACTTTCAAGGAACTATAATTAGATATATAAGAAAACAAAATTAACAATCGGTTTACTAAGTATATTTACGTTAGTCACAGATTTAGGCATTTGCATTAAATACGGTTAAAAAGTTCGTACTATGGTTGTATAGTAGCTTACCATATTTAATCTTAAAAAACATTTGACAAAAAAAAGCAACCGACTTTTAAAATCACACGATCACACGATTGCGTCACTGCTTACCATCGGGCAGGATTGCGGTCAAGCGCTGGTTTATAGTTTAATAAAAAAAAATAAAAAAAATTCCTAATTTGGGAAGTCGGTGGAAAAAACGAATGCATGTAGGTTTAAAAAACGGTATACATCTCAAGCTTACAAGAAGGCTTCTATGAAGGCTCAACGTCACTCTAAGGGCAATGGAGAGGGCTACGCTTGAGGTTTCACTTCGTGATCGAATCAGAAATGAGGAGATCCGCAGAAAAACGAAACTAACCGATATAGCCCGAAGAATTACAACGCTAAAGTGGCAGTCGGCCGATCACAGATCTCTTCACTCTCACCGGAGATCCTTGGGGGTGTCCTATGTCCAACAGTGGACGTCATTCGGCTGAAATGATGAAGATGATGATGACATCCCAAACTTATGCTGTCTTTGATTTTTGTATATTTGTTTTTGCTACCGATTTCCGAAATTAGTTATGTTATTACTTTGTGATGTTTCTTGGAAGTCGCTTGTTGTGTTTCGAAGTTGGTTGTTTTTTTTTTTTTGTTTCAAAATAAGTTTTCAGGTAGATATTGTTCAGCTGCAACTGGTCAAACTGGACGCTAACGTCAATATGTTGAGAAAAGGCTTGCAAGCAAATGACGCAACGCAACTTTGTTTACACGAATTTTTTTTACCTATAATTTTGAATTAAAGTCGATTGGCTTTTAATCCAAAATTACGGGAACTTTCAAAAATCGCAAGGGCTACCAGTGTATTTGTAAGTTATTTCAATAAGTAGTCAGATCTAATGATCTCCATCATTAGATCCAGTTCAGACCTTTGCCGAGAGACAGTTGAGGGTACCACTCAACGATTCACAGCAGCCAACTTGTATTTCTAGTTGATTAATGTGTAGTGTCCGACGAAAACTAGTTTTACTACGAAACCAAAAACGAATTTCGGCAACGGTCTCTGTCTCGGATGAAACCGAAAACGAAACTTCCTCAGAAGGAATAATTTTGATTATTTTGAGGAAAACATTAAGAAAACAGTCGTTACTGTTTTCTCTTTAAATTAAAAAGATAAGCTATTATCGACATTTTCATTTGTTAATAATCTACATACGAACTGAAACGAAAGGTAGTGTTTTTTATGGAAGTCGGTTGTATGTTTTCCTGTAACTGTAACAAGTAGTCACCTGGTACAGTTTCCGAATGTTTTAAAATCTAATTAGTCATCTCTTGCCCTCATTACCTACATAAGGCCATTATAGAGAAAAACGTGTTTGCAAAATTGATATAATAATATGATAGTTAACTAATGAGTTATTAATGAGCTATTAATATTAAATCATGAGGTACTTAGCTAAATGACAACAACTCCTAATTACAATTTTCCGAATATTAAAGCTCTTCATTGTGGCACATTGTAATTAACTAATTACAAATAACCCTAATGGGCTCCTATAAATAAGGTCCCAATTTATTTTTATGATCATAAACCTTCAGTTTCTCATCGAGTATAGTAGTCTCAGTAGTGAAATTACTTCGGCTTAAATATATTAAAGAAAAGGCAGTGTCAGCCGAGCTTATAACTTGTGTTTGTAACGGCAAGCAAACAGAGATATATTTCACAGGTAAGTTGAACATTATTTACTATTTAAAATTTGTAATGTATTAGATACATACTTAGCAGCTGTTTACGAATATAATGACATATTTATGACACACGATACACACATATTTATGATGTACATTAATGACATATTTATTTTACTTAAAAATATATTAGAAATTTAGAATCGGAATCGCGTGCATGGTTAAAACCTACGAAATTATGAATATTATAATATCAATAACAAACATTGATCGCAGCTGCTGTGATAGGTTAAAGATTTATTTTTACATTTCTTGAACGCTTACCATACTAGTTTACGTGTCAATCTTGGCGACGATTGGACCATACCAGATTTAAATAGCGACACAAATTTCAATGTGCCTTTGTGTAGCTGTTTTGTGAAGTTTTAATCGAGAATATTAAACATTTTTAATCTAAGTATGCTGAATATTATCTAACTGCTTCATATTCCTTTTCTAGTGGCAATGGAGGGTACGGTGATACCATTTGCAGGGTGTCTTACACACTCAACGGCCGTTGTAATCCCGGCCTGGCGGCCTGATCGTCTCCGTGTCAACCCTCTGCAGCCTGACATCGCTATGCAGGAGCACGCCCCGGCCCTGAACACTGGGTACCTCAGTCCAGTACGAGAGTCTGAAGAAGTGATCATTCAGCAGAGAGGTATAATATATTGAATTCTGACTTATGTCCTTTATATGATAGCTCACTTTTACTAAGACTATAAGAGCACATCAGGCAAACGTATTAAGACTACAGTGCACACTTTATTAAATAACATATATCAACCAATACTTTAAAAACAAATATAATATTCTGCTGCATCCAAAATTCTTAACTATTTTAGTTCCTTAGACAGCTAAAGCCAATATTATAGAAACCAGGATACTTACATTAGCATAATCTTCAAAGCGAATAGAATATAATTAATATCAGAGGCCTTTTCATTCTGGAGAAGAGACAAATAGGGACAAATATTCTTGACTTACACCTTTATTAAAATATATATTAACAATTGAAATGTTAGTATAGAAAAAGTGTTCCCAATTAGTTGTTTTTTCAACTAAAACATTAATGATTAATGTAAAAATTTCAAACAACTTTTTTTTGCAGATCGCAAACATCTGCCAGTACCATGCTCGCCGGACATCGAAATGAAACAAAACTCCTCATTCAACTTCACCACACACACATCACCGAAAGACAATCACTTATCACCCTTGAAATCCGGAGTCACACTTCGCTCCACACCACGAAAGCGTCTATTACTAGATACCGAAGGCATTCCACTAACTACAGAAAATATCGAATTTAGCGACAGTATGACTCCTCAGAAATTGAAGACCACCAGCCCCATTAAAAGCTTCCCACCAAACAAAATATGTAGCCCGGAAAGAACATTGAATACCGAGTTCAAAGGACCTATCGATACCGCCTTAAAAGGCTTGAGCCATACTCAGCTCATTCATATGATCAAAACCATAAAATATAATCACCCTGAAATTGAACAGGAGATCAGGAATGATATGCCAGTCCCGGACCTAAAGCCTCTTGAAGAGAGACTGAGTTATTTCTTGAGCAATATCTTCAAAAGTCTCCCTGCGTCTGGTGTTATTTCTAATACTAATCAGTTTTATGCATATTCTCGGGTTTCCACGCATTTACCCTCGTTCAAGAAGTGTGTCGTCGAACAAGGCCAGGTCTTGGTTGAATCTCAGCATTGGGACTCAGTCATCCAGTATGTTTTTCTAGCTTGGAACTATGTTAAAGCTACTCCTGTTTGGGACAACCAGCTACATAATGCTCAAAGAAAGGAATGTTTTAAAGAACTTACTAGTTTCTGCATGAAGGCGATAAAAAAGGGTGGCATGGATAGAGAAATGTTAGTTGATGTGCGGGACGAACTACAAGGAATGGTCGCAGACAGTGAGGAAATATCGTCATGTTTGAAATATGTTCAAGGTCAATTATTAGATTTCTTGTACGACGATGTGACGCTTTTGTGAGATGGAGAATGCTTTTGTAACAGATTGTATAATTTTTAATATGAGACTTCCACGTCAATGAATGAAATACGTGCTCATGAAATTATAATATTTAGTTAATCTGAAAAAATAAAAAAGGATATACATGCATTTGGTAAAAAATATTTGTCTTGCTTTTCATTGATGTATCTGGCCTAGCTTATCTTTGTAATTTAAAGAGAAAACAATAAAGAGTGACTGATTATATTATAACAACGTTTTCTTTATGTTTCCCTCAAAATAATCAAAATTGTTTCTTCTAAGGAAGTTTCGTTTTCGGCTTCATCCGAGGCAGAGACCGTTGCTGAAATTCGTTTTCGGTTTGGTAGTAAAACTAGTTTTGGTCGGACACTACAAATTAATCAAGTAGAAACACAAGTTGGCTGCTGTGAATCGTTGAGTGGTACCCTCAACAGTCCCTCGGTAAAGGTCTACTAAATTGTAGTGCTTTAAAATACTTATTGAAAAAACTTACAAATGCACTAGTAGCCCTTCGAAGCCAAACGACTTTAACCCAAAATTATAGGTAAAAAAAATTCGTGTAAACAAAGTTGCGTTGCGTCATTTGCTTGCAAGCCTTTTCCCAACATATTGACGTCAGCGTCCAGTTTGACCGGTTGCAGCTGAACAGTATCTACTTGAAACTTTTTTTTGAAACAAAAAAAAAACAACCAACTTCGAAATACAACAAGCGACTTCCAAGAAACACCACATAGTAATAAAATAACTTATTTCGGAAGTCGGTAGCAAAAACAAATAAACAAAAACTAAAGACAGCAAGAGTTTGAGATGTCATCATCATCTTCATCATTCAGCCGAAAGACGTTCACTGCTGGACATAGGCCTCCCTCAATGTGCTCCTGAGAGAGAAGAGGAGATCTGTGCTCGGCCGACTGCCACTTTAGCGTTGCAATTCTTCGGGCTATATCGATTAGTTTCGTTTTTCTGCGGATCTCCTCATTCCTGATTCGATCACGAAGTGAAACCTCAAGCATAGCCCTCTCCATTGCCCTTTGAGTGACCTTGAGCCTTGTTAGAAGCCTTCTTATAAGCTTGAGATGTATCCCGTTTTTTAAACCTACATGTATTCGTTTTTTCCACCGATTTCCGAAATTAGTAATTTTTCACTTTGTGGTGATTTTAGAAGTCGGTTGCTTTGATTTGTAAAAAGTTTTTTAAGATTAAATATGTTAAGCTACTATACAACCAGAGTAAGAACTTTTTAACCGTATTTAATGCAAATGCCTAAATCTGTGACTAACTTAAATATACGTAATAAAACGATAGTTGTTTAATTTTGTTTTCTAATATATCTAATTATAGGTCCTGGACAGCTAGTATTTGATTTTTGTCCGCGTTCTCCCACATGCTCTAAACTATTTTTGTCAGGTAATTAAAAAATGACAAATAAATGTTAGGCAGTATTTACATTTATTAAAAATAAAACAGTAACATAAGATCCAGGTGAATATTAACAATAAGGTATATCTATAGAGGCACAAGGTTTTTTAATACAACACAAAAGGATCTACCTACTACTTAATTCAAAATACTTATTACATAGATTATTTATTTATTTATTTGGACTTCTAACAGAGAAAACACCTTAAATGCTAGAAAATATAAATAACTGTATGTGATCTTGTGCTTCTCCACTTATAAGAAGTCACAGCATGCAAATAATAATATTACAGCATAAATACAAATTGTTAACGTTGTATCAAATTAAATTTTAAAACAATGTTATATGAAATTAGATTTTAAAGCAGTGTCATATTAAATAAATTTTAAAACAATGTAATATTAAACTAAATTTTAAGACAATGACAACAAAATTGTATTAAACAAAAAAGTCCATCACGACACAATAATAACATTTGTTTAAAAAAAAAGAAACAGTAGCAAGCATTTTCTTAATTATGTCAAATAACGATAATGAAATAAAGTTAACATTAGATAAATTGAGAAGAAAGTAAAACAATCAAATAAAATTACAATAGACAATAGAATTATAATAATACAAAATTATATTAAATTAAAATTATTTTTTTGACAATGAATTACATTAAATATTATTAGTTCATACAAATGTTACTACGATTCTTGCGCATTTCCACATATTATGTCATTGAAGTTTTCAAAAATTCAATATTTGTATGTACCCAGAGTATTTGAGAAGGTGTTGATGTCTGCAGAAGATTTAGGCATACAATTTTATCGATGGATAGATTACATAGTAAGACATAAATAATTCAAATTTATTTAAAATAGGCAGCACAAATCTATGTCCACAGACATCTTGTTCCATTACTTTAGAAAATGACATCATAAACACTTCATTCCGTTCATTATTTAAGCCTTCTCCTCATCTTCAGGCAAATCAAAATGTATACGTCTTTTTTTACGGAACTCCACACCTTTAATGCGACGTCACTTTTGTGTAATCCATGTAGTTATCGATGCTGGCTTTTCAGGGGAAATGTCCATGTTAAAGCCATATGGAGAATTATTAAATAACTTTTAGACAAATTTGTCTTAGTTAAATTTAAGGTTCATATCCTAATTAGATGAAGATGTAAATATGTTTTGCTCTATAACGGTCTTCTGTAGCTAATAAAGGCAAGAGATGATTAAGAATTTTTATGTCAAGCTCATTCAGAGACTGGTAATACGTGACTACGTATGCTGCAGGGGAGTTTGAGGGCCACGTCTTCACAGCTAAAGAACTTCGAAGAGGTGAAAGACTATCGTTTTGGATACCTGTTTTACATACGTAACCTAAATATCTTTTTAATACCTATGGGAAGCTTTTATTTGACGATATGCCTATCAATATTTATATAATAAATCTGTGACTTTGATTTTACGTACGTTTTTAAATGCTCCTTTTTCTATTACCCGTCCCCGTCCCGACACGCTTAGCAGCACCATGTGGTCAGCGTAGCTAATGTTATTACAACACCCGCCTTAAATTTGACGCCCAACAGGCATGCTGCATAATGCGCCAGTCTTATTCTTTATTTCAGGTTTAGTAGTGTAGGCGAGCATAACGCCCCCCCACTTTATTTTTTTTCAGGGTTGGAAAATCCTCATGGACATCCGCTGCATGTGCATGGGGTGGGTGGCGGGATCTATCAGACTTTTACTTAGTAAATATCACTCTGGTGTTCCATTTCACACCTATGCCGGCGGCCGCCGGAACGAACGATCTTCCGCAACCCCAGACTGTTGCCGCCATTCAGGGGGTAAAGCTTTTATATCATATTATTACTTGTGTCAAATATGAAATGAGGTTATACGTTAACATTAAAAATTTTAGTGTATATTTTTTCACTTTGGCATCTTAAAATAGAAGCTTGTTTTAAAAAGTTTTTCACTTTTAATTTATTCGATTTAATATGGCTATTAGTAAGCCAGTATTATATTTTTATTCGCATTCTTCTTTTTCCTATAAAACTATGTTTCCCAGGTCAAATAAAAATAAAAACAAACATATACAAGATAATATTTACGTTACTTAAAAATAAAATAACAACACAATATACAGTTGAAATTTAACTATTATTTAGATGTACCACTAAAGTATTTTAATTTTTTTTTTTTTTTTTTTATAATTTATAAACCAGCGCTTGACCGCAATCCCGCCTGATGGTAAGCAGTGATCCGATCGTTGATGGTAAAGCGCGCTAGTTTATTAAGAGCCTATTCACTCTAGCCTTGAAGACACTCAAATTGTAATGTGACGGAAACACCGACGCCGGCAAATTGTTCCAGTCCTTCGATGTACGCGGTATAAAGGAGGAAGCAAAACGCTTCGTCCGGATCGCAGTGGTGTCAACAACGTAAGGGTGGAAACTCGCCGTACGACGGGTCGTCAGATGATGGAACGGAGATGGGGGAATTAAATCATGCAATTCCCTTGCACACTCACCAGAATGCATCCTATAGAAGACCGAAAGGCTGGCTACTCTACGCCTGTGCTCCAGGCTTTGGAGACCGTTTCGAGTTAAGTCTGGGTCGCCAATCAGCCTCTTCGCACGCCTCTCCACCGAGTCCAAAGTGGCAAGGTGACATTTCGCAGCACCAGCCCAAATGTGACTGCAGTACTCCACACACGAACGGACCTGTGCTTTGTATAAAATTAGAAGCTGCCCAGGTGTGAAGTACCGCCGGACCTTCGCGATGACGCCTAGTTTTCTGGCAGCCACCCTGGCCTTGGACTCAATGAACCGCCCAAAGTTAAGGCCCGAGGAAATCTCAACTCCCAAAAGCTGAAGGCGGTCGGTACACTCCAAGGATACATTCTGAAAAGTAGGAGCCAAGGTAAACGGGCTCCTTTTGGCGGTGAAAAGACACGCCTGTGTTTTGGCGGCATTGAATGCTACAAGATTGGCATTGCCCCATTCGGAGACTACCTGCAGTGCAGCACTCACACGCTCTACCATGGCCTCTCTTTCGGACCGGATAGTTTCCTTACTAGCCCGAGCTTCCGGCAGGTATCTCTCCACAACTGTGCTGTCATCTGCATACCCATAGATACCGGGCATCAGCAGATCGTTAATATGCAGCAGGAACAGAGTTGCAGAGAGAACAGACCCCTGAGGAACACCGGCATTGGTCGACATGGGCTCAGATGAACATCCGTCGACAACAACTCGGAGGGACCGTTCAGTCAGGAAGTCTTTTACCCAGCCAGTCAGGCCAGCGGAAATGCCGTACGCTGGAAGCTTACTCAAAAGGCCAGCGTGCCATACCCGGTCGAAGGCCTTCGAGACATCAAGGGAGACGGCAATCGCTTCCCCATTTTTCTCGAGGGCCTCGCCCCACAAGTGAGTGGCATACACTAGTAGGTCCCCAGTTGACCGATTGCGTCGAAAACCGTACTGTCGGTCACTGAGGAGATCGTTACCTTCCAGGTATGCCAAGAGGCGCGAGTTCAATACACGCTCCATAATCTTGCAGAGTATGGAGGTTATTGAAATCGGCCGATAGTTGATAGGATCGGCACGACTACCCTTTTTGGGCACGGGCTGCACGTTGGCAAGCTTCCAGGACTTGGGCACTATACCAGTCCTAAATGAGAGGCGATACAGGCGCGTCAATACAGGAGACAACTCAGGCGCACAAGCCTTAAGAACAATCGCCGGTATTCCATCTGGACCACTAGCCTTATTCACGTCCAGACGACACAATACTCTCAGAACCTCCTTGTTTCTAATGCGAACCTCCGGCATTGAAGTTCCGCAATGAGGTAAATTAGGTGGAGTAGCATTGCCAGTGTCAAGACGCGAACTATGGGCAAAGAGAGATGCAAAGAGACCTGCTTTCTCTCTCGCCGTATGGGCCAGTGCTCCATCAGGCCTAACCAGCGGAGGCAGTGTGGGCCGACAGAAGTTCGCCTCGACCGATTTGGCTAGGGACCAGAAAGATCTGCTACCGGAAGGGTGCGCAGAGAGCTTGTTACCAATGTTAGTAATGCGGTCAAAGCGAGCCTTCTTAAGCGCCTTTTTGTAGGACTTGGCAGCACGGTTAAAGGCTCTCTTCTTTGAGCTTAGATCCAGAGCTCTGCGGTCACGAGCGTCAACCCAGGCGAGGAATGCCGTGTGCTTACGCTGTTCAGCTTGAACACAGTCGGCGTTAAACCATGGGCGAGCCGAGCCACCGACGGGCACGTCACTGAAGGGGATAAAATACTCCATGGCTTGACGCACCACGTCGGTTATAGCGTCCGCACAGCTCGATGGATTGCTAGAAGAGAAGCAGACCTGCTGCCAAGGATAAGACGCAAAGAAGTGGCGCATCTCATCCCAATCTGCTGACTTGTAACGCCATATTCGCCGCTCACCACGCGAATCGCAATCAGGTGGGGAGAAGGACGTCACAGACTTCACCAGACAGTGGTCTGAAGTTCCTAACGGTGAGGAAACTGTAACAACACATCTGTCCGGATCAGTGGTCAGCAGAAGGTCCAGACAATTGGCGGTATGACCAGCCACATCAGGCACCCTAGTCGCTTCTTCCACCAGCTGGGAAAGGCCCATTGATAGCGCAAAGTTTCGCGCTTCTCTCCCAGCGTGGTCGGTCCTCTGGTATGGGAAAAGCCAGTCTTGGTGGCAGGCATTAAAGTCCCCCAGAGCGACGAACTGTGCGTCAGGGTGCCGATGCAGCACATTGTCAGCAGCCACACTGAGGTGGTCAAATAGTCGAGTTGTCTCCTGGTCACCGCTGTGCGATCGGTAGACACAGGCGTAGACAATTTTGTCCACACCAGTGTCAACCAACAGCCATAAGGACGATAAATGAGAGTCTTCGAGGTGACGGAGACGCCGGCAACAGATGTCATTGCGGACATACACACAGACCCCGGCACGCTGCAGGAAATGATGCTCCAAAGAGTATCCCGGGTAGTTGAGGTATGCCGCATCAGACGGACATCTGATCTGGGTCTCCGTCAAGAAAAGTAGGTGGGGCTTTTCAGTCTCAAGGTGGTGATGGACTGCATCGATATTGGAGTGCAGACCTCGAATATTTGAGATGAATCGAATACTCGAATATTTGAAATGCAAGTAAGAGGAAAACAAAACAAAAAGAACCAAGTACTACTTGAAACAACACGCACATTACATTATTAAGATATTGAGACTGTACAAGCTTATGCCCTTGTTATGTTTTCTAAAAGTTTACATAATTTAAAAAATCATTTGCGACCTCTTGACTTATTTCATTCTTTAGCCTTCTTGTCTTCAGATACGCCTTCTCTCTAGAAAGGCCACACTATTAATGCGACGTAAAAGACACCATCGGGAGCTAGGTGGATGATATAAAATCATCCATCTAGACTTTTCAGGATAACTCACATTTTGGCATTTATTTTTATTTATTTTTTCAGTTGGGTCGGATGTCTCTGTGTCCGGTATGAGTGTCAAGTTTTCCATTTTCAAATACGGTGTCCTTTTGTTATCTGAAAAAAGATGAAGATTTATGAATATTTTGTTCTATAAATACCCTAAGCATGGCGTAAATAGGCTTGCTAGATATAGCCTCGAAAGCTCCCCCGGGTATGTATATGTCCATACAAATTTTAGGTACTATGTATTCAACCATTTCAAAACTATATGCTACTTTCCCTGGCCGCACTAACGCCCTATATATTTAATTATTATATTATTTCATCAGCAGCTATGGAAAGTAAATATTATTGGTGGACAATATTTACGTAATAGTTTTTTTGCAATTATTCAAACCGCCATTCTGTTTTAAAATCTCAAATTCCTTAACAATAAAATAAAGACGTGGGCGTACCGAGGGGTTTAGGGGAGGTACCCCCCCCCCCCCCCTGACCAACGATGCTGCGTCAAAGGGAGATTGATCTGAAGACCCTCCACGACCACAACAACATTAGGCGCATCGTACCCGGCACACATAATAACACAACTGCTCAGACCCGTCCTTTGTACGGCTTCACCAGACATCATGCCGGAACACGACAAATCGCTTGGCGGCAAGGCTTTGTCTGGTGGGTGGTAACTTCTGCCGGCGGCCGATGTTATGGCCTACCACCGAATAATCTTATCTCTAACTTTTAAATAAACCACGTAGTAGACACTAGCAAAATGTACTATGTAATTGCTAAAAAACCGCGTGCGACACACAGAACCACTTTAAAAATTTTACTTGCCCTCCCCAAGGCCTAACTTTCCTTCCCCTAGGCCAGAAACTGTGTAGGCCCATGAATACAGATGTTAATTGTTATACCAGTAAGTAACATCTAAAACGGCAGGTAATGACCCTAATACTTAATTACAATAAACAACAAATTATAATTAACATATAATGTTTAACTTACTTCTGAAGTACTGCTTGCCGTTAGAAAACTTTATAAGCTCGGTTGATCCGATATTTTCCATCTTCTTTAATATTTTAAGGGCAAAGTAATTTCACGACTGAGACTATTGGTACTCGTTAAGCCACAAAAGTGTTATGATTTAGAAAATAAATTCCACCCCTTTTATAGTAACCTAGGGGTAATTTCTAATTAGTTAATCGATGTAATTAAGAACTTAGTGTTCTGAAAATGGTAACTGGTAAGTATTATCATACTATTAGCTTTCTTCTGATAACGAACTCGTTTAGCAAATATCTGTATTAAGAACAATAATATAAACATGTTAAACCGACTTCAAAAGGAGAGGATTTTTTCTGTTTGTTTTTATTTATGAACAGAATTATGAGGGTTACCTATCTCAGAACTTCCTTATTCATAGATAACTTTATGTTAAATGATAGGTAGGTTAGGTACAGAGAAATTTTATCGAATTCGATTCAGTAGTTCGGTCTATAAAACAAAATTATAGGTAAAAATTCAAGTTTAAACGCAATCGCGTCGTTTGATTTTCTAAATCACATCGTCTGCCTAGGCAGACGATGGGAAGGGGTTAGGCCCCTTTATCGTTTCATAACCATGGCGATGACAAAAAAAAAAAATATAGAAAAACAAAACCAAATTTAAAAAAATAATAATACCTACTTAATACGTCAATTCAAATTTGACACAATGTACTTTTTTTTTCTTTATCTACACAAGTACCTTCTAGGCAAGCTATAAGTTATTGAGGTCTGTAGCTAAGTGGATTTTTAAGTCATACTTAGGACATTTATTCACTAGACCAAAATATCAAAGGGACGCCGTAATTGAAATTGGGAGATTTCACACTCACACTAGATTCTGAGACTACGGACTCAGCAGATCGAAATGTGAGTTCTCCTGGAAAACTAGCATCGATAACTATATGGATGACACCAAAGCGACTTTGCATTTAAGGTGTGGACTTCCGTACGAGATCAATTTTGTATCAATTTTGATTTGCCTGAAGATAAAGACGAAGAAGTCTAAAAGAAGTGAAGAGTTTGTGATGTAATTTTCTAAAGTAATTGAACTTGATGACTGTGGCGTAGACTTGTACGGTCTATTTTAATTAAGTTTAAGTTATTTATGTCTTACTATGTAATAAGTTTTTGAATTAAGTAGTGGTTAGTTAAAGTCGTGGTGGCCTAGTGGTTATTTTTTTTTTTCCTTCTACCTCCAACAATAAACAATATTGGAGCCTATTCTCATCAGTTCTCATTCGTTCTAGTTCTCACATTGATTCTTCTTGCACTTTCATCCTTCATACGTGATCTTTCTTTCATTCCTTGTCCTCATTCACATCTTTTCTGGGTGGGTTGCCCAGCTAATATTCCTATGTAGCTAGCTATCTACCTCTGTATCTTTTTATATATAAAATTTATTTCTTCGAGTGTACTCAATAAGCGGGGAGCCAAAATCTTTATTCGTATTTTTTTTTTTCATTTATAAGTACTTAATGTATTTATTTTACATCACTATTCCTTATACTATTCAACATTTCTTATTTTAAATCTTATCAATAAAAACTCTTTTATACATTGAATTACTATTACTTATTCTAGGCTTATTCTATTTTACTTGCAATACTATTTTAGCTATTATACAATTATTTTCCCTTTACTTGTAGATACGGGAGAGCACCTTATAATTACTCTTATTCCATTGCTGTATTTAATCTTACTTTAACTATATTATTCTTTTAACACATTGCAAACTATCTTATTCTATTGTACTGCTATTTTATGTTATGCTATTCCTTTATATAATTCAATATATTATGGCAGCATATTTTCTTATACGGTTTTGTTGCGATCAATTACCCTTCTTGCAATGTATTTGCAATATTCTAAAAATTTTTCGGCATCTTTACTATTCATTATCAGTCTTATTCATAAAACTTTAATCAATTGCTAAGCAACTGATTAGCAAAATTCTTATTCATAAAAGCTGTTTAACGCTAAGAGGATGCTAAGCAATTGATTAGTAGCTGTCAAAATTAAACATCACCGGACCGCTGTTAAGAGGATGGTTAGAGGCAACAATATGGCGGATTTTATTTGAATCAGCTGATTGATTTAATATGATCATTATTCTTCGAAGTTATTTTGTTTATAATATCGAATAGTGCCTAAATATGGATGTTGAAAAACTTTTTTTGAATTTACAAAACGACGTAGTAAAGTTATATTAGCTTTGAAACTTTTTTGACTTGCAAGCTTTACTCGGTAGTAGGCTATAACATCGGCTCCCGGCAGAAGTTACCACCCACCAGACAAAGTCTTGCCGCCAAGCGATTCGTCGTGTTCCGGCATGGTGTCTGGTGAAGCCGTACGGAGGACGGGTCTGAGCAGTTGTATTGCAAAGTGTGCCGGGTACGATGCGCCAAATGTTGTTGTGTCGGGAGTTTGGTCCTGGAGGATCTCCAGATCAATCTCCCTCTTGCGCAGCATCGTTGGTCGTGTTGTTGGGTTTAACATTGCATCACCTCTCTCAACTGCCGTCTTCCTTTTTATTAACTCAGTTTTTTTTTTAAGTGAATAGGCTCTTAATAAACTAGTGCGCTTTACCATCAACGATTGCATCACTGCTTGCCATGAGGCGGGATTGCGGTCAGGCACTGGTTTATAAAAGCAGTAATAAAAAAGATAGTGCTAATTTTAGATGCTGCCCTATGTTTCCTTGTGTTATCTTATATCATCAGTCTTATTCATAAAACTTTAATCAATTGCTAAGCAACTGATTAGCAAAATTCTTATTCATAAAAGCTGTTTAACGCTAAGAGGATGCTAAGCAATTGATTAGTAGCTGTCAAAATTAAACATCACCGGACCGCTGTTAAGAGGATGGTTAGAGGCAACAATATGGCGGATTTTATTTGAATCAGCTGATTGATTTAATATGATCATTATGCTTCGAAGTTATTTTGTTTATAATATCGAATAGTGCGTAAATATGGATGTTGAAAACCTTTTTTTGAATTTACAAAACGACGTAGTGAAGTTATATTAGCTTTGAAACTTTTTTGACTTACAAGCTTTACTCGGTAGTAGGCTATAACATAGGCTGCCGGCAGAAGTTACCACCCACCAGACAAAGTCTTGCCGCCAAGCGATTCGTCGTGTTCGGTTGTCGTCGGCATGATGTCTGGTGAAGCCGTACGGAGGATGGGTCTGAGCAGTTGTGTTGCAATGTGTGCCGGGTACGATGCGCCAAATGTTGTTGTGTCGGGAGTTTGGTCTTGGAGGGTCTCCAGATCAATCTCCCTCTTGCGCAGCATCGTTGGTCGTGTTGGGTTTAACATTGCATCACCACGCTCAACTGCCGTCTTCCTTTTAATTAACTCAGTTTTTTTTAAGTGAATAAGCTCTTAATAAACTAGCGCGCTTTACCATCAACGATTGCTTCACTGCTTGCCATGAGGCGGGCTTGCCGTCAGGCGCTGGTTTATAAAAGCAGTAATAAAAAGATAGTGCTAATTTTAGATGCTGCCCTATGTTTCCTTGTGTTATCATATGTCATATCTAAGGCACAAGACTAAAAAAGGTCATGTTGTGGCAGCAATACACAAATAATAACACATTTTTTTAGAAATATTTTATTTTGATACGCAATAAAACTGTTTACATTTTTGTTGTAAGAATAATTCATTGTTTTTGTTTTCCAATACTTTTCTTCCATAAACATGAGAGCCATTCTTGACTCACGCGACCCTCATTCCTCATCTTTTTCACTCTTCTCCTTCGCCGTCATTGCGAGGTTGAATAATATTGCCGCTAGGTGCTAATAGTGGCTTCGTTTATAGCAATAAAACGTGTGTCTGTAAACAAGTAGAATAATTGTGTAAAAAGCACTACAAAAGCAGTAGGAAGTAATGTAATATATACACAAGAACCCACTTAAATTTCTTAAATAGCAAATGGATGTTTACAAGCATTAAAGAGCAGGAAAATACACAGTTAGGTACTATCGGCTACTGCTTTAACATTAATTTCGTCAGTTTAGATTAGTAATTTCATATAAATACAGAGATAAATACCTTTTTCTGTTTACTATAATATTATTGGAGTTTATTACTTTCACTACTATCATCACAAATACAATTATTTAATTGTAATAAATCATTTTATTTATATTCAAATTATCCGATGAAATTTCTGACATTTTCTGCCAAACACGACAGATAAAAAATCGTAGTTTTGACAAGTTTTTTCTAAAAATTCCGTATTTTAGTCAACTATTTTGATTATAATCTGTGCCGAACGCATAGTTTCACCTCTACTTCGTATCGCTACTAATCATCTGCTAACTAGCTTTTATGAATAAAGAAAAGTTAAGCATTGATTAAGAGCTAACTAAATGGTTAGCTAAATAGTCGCTAATGAGTGATTAACGAGTTTTTTATGAATAACACAGCATATCTTAGGCACAGGACTAAAAGAAGTCATGTTGGGGTAGCGAGACACTAATAATAAAACATTTTTTTAGAAATATTTTATTTTGATACGCAATAAAACTGTTTACATTTTTGTTCTAAAAATAATTCATTGTTTTTGTTTTCCAATACTTTTCTTCCATAAGCATGAGAGCCATTCTTGACTCACGCGACCCTCATTCCTCATATTTTTCACTCAGCATGGTCTTCTCCTTCGCCGTCATTGCGAGGTTGAATAATATTGCCGCTAGGTGCTAATAGTAGCTTCGTTTATAGCAATAAAACGTGTGCCTGTAAACAAGTATAATAATACTGTAAAAAGCAGTACAAAAGCAGTAGGAAATAATGTAATATATACACAAGAACCCACTTCAATTTCTTAAATAGCAAATGGATGTTTACAGGCATAAAGAGCAGGAAAATACACAGTTACTATCGGCTACTGCTTTAACGTTAATTTCATCAGTTTAGATTAGTAATTACATATAAATACCTTTTTCTGTTTACTATAATATTATTGGAGTTTATTACTTTCACTACTATCATTACAAATACAATTATTTAATTGTAATAAATAATTTTATTTATATTCAAATTATCCGATGAAATTTCTGTCATTTTTCTGCCAAACACGACAGATAAAAAATCGTAAATTTGACAAGTTTTTTCTAAAACTTTCGTTTTTTAGTCAACTATTTTGATTATAATCTGTGCCGAACGCATAGTTTCACCTCTACTACGTATCGCTACTAATTATCTGCTAACTAGCTTTTATGAATAAAGAAAAGTTAAGCATTGATTAAGAGCTAACTAAATGGTTAGCTAAATAGTCGCTAATGAGTGATTAACGAGTTTTTTATGAATAACACAGTTTGACGATACGGTTAGCACAGTGGCCGGGCGATCGACTAGTACTGCGCTACGTGTCGCGAGTTCGATACCCACACGGAACAAATATTTGTATGACCTTCAAGTAGTTGTTTCGAATATACGAAAATCAAAGACACCATGATCGCGACCACTACCTATTCATTTTTGCCACCGACTTCCAAAGTTTGTTATTTTTCAATTTGTAGTGTTTTTTTCTTGGAAGTCGGTTTTTTGTGTAAAAAAGTTTTTATTTCAAGGTGAGATTCAACCTCAACACTTCTATTTACTAAACGACGCTATAAATAATTTTAAAAGTCCAATGAAAAATGCGCGTGACTCTCATCTTAGCTTTCCCGTCAAAACCGATAAGTAATTTCATTGCTGTTGTTTTTCCTTGTGTTGTGTTTTTTTTTAATGAACAAACACCTGTGCTGCTGGAGTTTATTCCGCTTCTTCTTCTTCCCAGCGAAAGCACTAGGAAGTGGCGAAGGGCGGGGGTTTTGGGGGACTGTCTTATGTAATATTGACGTTCAAAAACTCAGACCAACAAAAAAAGAAAGACAGAACCATCTGTGCTACTCGGTGACGCAACCAAAAGGAAGCCAGTATGGCCATAGGAAGCCGGCCGCCCGCCAGTCCGCCTCACAACTAGTGACAGCGCGCTTCATTCTTTGTTTGTAAAGAAAAAATTAAAATATGCCGTCTTGTGTTGTTAAATGGTGCAAAAATAATTCATGTGCTCAAAAGAAGCCTTGTGGGATTACTTTTCACAAGTAAGTATTTGTGAATACTTATTTAAATTACGACAATAATCTATTATTGCTTTAAATTATTTCGGAACACAAAACCTCTAGCTATCGGTGCCAGTGTTGCATGGAGGTCACAGGATTTTTTTCCCCATAATTGGGTAACTTACCCTAGGATAGGATAAGACGGGCTGGTTTCCGCAGCTCCACGACAAAGCGCGTATTCTGCTGAAAGAACTTATGTAGTATCGTATTAAATTGATTATTGACCTTTGACATGTAATTTATATATTGTAGAATTTAAAAATATACTTGCAAGGAATCATCATGCTACTACTGCAGATGTCATTGTTACTAATACTATTGTAACCATATTTTTTGTGTTCCAATAATTAAATAATTTTTCATTTTCATAAATTTAATAAAATAAATAACTGACCGAAATAAACTTCGTTTAATAGAAAAATCACATTCCAATAATGAACTTTTAAACTATTATATTTTTGTTTTATCACGCAGCTTGGCCCCTTATCATGTTATAACAATATTTTTTTATCATTTTAGATTCCCGACTGAAACAGTGTGGAAAGAAAAATGGATCAAAGCTATAAGGGACAGTAGAAATGAAGAAGATTGGTTACCGTCAAAATATAGCGTTGTTTGCTCTATACACTTTGAAGAGTGCGATATATACTACACCAAATGTGGGCTTCGTCGTATCATGAAAAATGCGAAACCAAAAAATGTAGTAAATTTCAGAGATAGTGAGCTTGATTTTGGTCCTGAACATTCCGCATCAGACGTCAATACAGTGCTTTTACCTCAGCAACCTGACACCAACAGAGAGTTTGATGAGAATAATTTATATGATCAAACCTCATTAGATCATCACACCAAAGATGTATCCAGGCCACGGGAGTATGTTTCAACACCAGATCCAGATCCAATCCGTGAGTCAGACTTGGAATCAATATTTGACACGCCTAAAAAAAGTGCGCTCAGAAAACAAGTCAAAAAGTATAAAATGCGTTTACTAATTAGCCAACGTAAAATTAAAACTCTTAATCAAAGGGTCAGACGTTTAAAGAAGAGAAATGGATCCCTGAAAAATATTTCAAAGGATTTAAAAGAAAAAAACTTTATTGATACAGACGTCTCCAATATGCTCGATGAAAATATAGTGGCAGCAGATTTGTTTAATAACATTAATAAAAAGATTTTAAGAAAGAAGATAAAGTATTCTGCTGCAATTAAAAGGTTTTGTCTAACTCTGAATTTCTACTCACCGAAAGCATATGACTACGTGCGAAAAACGTTTCAGACATGTCTGCCACACCAAAAAACTTTATCTAAATGGTACGCTCACATAAATGGAGAGCCTGGTTTTACAGATGAAGCGTTTACGGCTATTAAACAAAAGGCTGATGCAAGCGAACGTCGACCAATATGTGCCCTTATATTTGATGAAATGGCTCTGAGGCAACAGAAGATATGGGATGGTAAAAAATACCTAGGATTAGTAGATATGGGCACCGGTACTTCTTCTGACTCAGCACCGTTAGCATCACAAGCTTTTGTGTTTTTGTTGGTGGCAATTAATCAACGTTGGAAAATTCCATTAGGCTATTTTTTAACCAATAGTCTTACTGGAGAACAAAAGGCTAATTTAATTAAAATGTACCTCATTAAATGTTTTAACGCAGGTGTTGATGTAGTATCCGTAACCTTTGAAGGGCATGCAACAAATTTTGCTGCCATGGAATTTCTCAATTGCAATGTGAAAGATTTGCAATCAATAAAGACAACATTCAAACATCCGTCTAATGATAGAGACGTACACTGTTTCGTGGATCCATGCCATATTATTAAATTAATTAGAAACCAATTGCAATGTAAACAAGTGTTTTTGGATATAAACGGTAAATTGATAAAATGGGATTATTTGATTCAGCTCAATGCTCTACAAGATGATGAAGGACTCCATTTGGCCAATAAATTATCAAAAAAACATATTAATTTTCGAAACCAGATAATGAAAGTTAAATTAGCCGTCCAACTACTGAGCAGGAGTGTAGCTACTGCATTAAAAATTTGTAGGGAAGACTTAAATCTAAAAAATTATGAGCAATCTGAGCCTACAGAACAATTTATAAAAAAGATAAATGATTTGTTTGATATATATAATTCAAGAGCTATGACTGAATTTGAATACAAGAAGCCAATAAACGCCAGCAATAAGGATGAAATTTTCATATTCCTCGACAGTTTAAAAGAATATATAAGAAATTTGAAGTTGAAAACAGTCACTAAACGAAGTGTCATGAAAGATGGGAGAAAAACTTTTGTTATAACCCGATTTTATAAGCCTTTATTGGAAACGAAATGTAAAACTGGATTTTTGGGTATTTTAATAAACATTGAAAGCCTTAAATCTATGTTTCTACAACTGATTGAAAATGAGCATTTATTAGTTTTTTTACCGATGTATAAATTGAGTCAAGATCATTTAGAGATTTTTTTCGGGTCAGTCAGAATGCATGGTGGTCACAATGACAATCTGAATGTCAAACAATTTAAAGGTATTTACAGGAAGCTTCTTACCCACCTGGAATTAAAATGTTTATCAACTGGCAATTGTGTACCATTAGAAAATATAGCTATACTAAATTGTGATTCCGCTACACAAATAATAAATTCCACCTCGGTGTCCTATCGTTATGAGGAGGAAATTGAAGATGCTTCTTTAGATTGCCTGGAATCAGTAGACAATATTGAACATTTGGCCGGCTATTTAGACGTCCCAGATATAAACGATTTCAGAAAATATGTAATTGGTTACATAGCTGGTGGAGTTGCTCATTACCTGGCAAAAAAATTAAAATGTGAGCCATGTGTAATTCGCCTACTGACTTCTGAGAGACATGATTTCCATAAACTGATCACTCTAAGAGATAAAGGTGGTTTAAGTTTTCCTTCTTTTGATACATACGACATATGCTGTACGTGCGAGTTAGTTATAAGAAAAATTGTAAAAGAAGGTATTATTATTACTTCCGAAACTCAGCAGAAATATATTTTATCACAAATCCTTAAGAGATTTATTGGCAATAAACATACTTTTGTCAATTTACAAAATGAGCATAACACGTATGGCATTGAGCACCAAACAAATTTAATACGATCTATTATTGAAAAATTTATAAATATAAGATTCCATCACATTGCAAAACAAGAATCTATTAAAAACAGTTGTGACACGAAGCGACAATATTACAAAAAATTAACACAACATAAGGGACATTAATTTTAAGTTAATATTATAATAGAAATAAAATGTGTACCAATTAACAGGTTGGATTATACATTCCATTTAAAGGCTCAGTCGCAAAATGTCTCTTTCGCAAACTGTCACCTTCATAAAATGTATCTCCCTCATATTTTTTTGTCGCTTTTTCAAACCAAAATTAACTATGTAACTATTTTTCGGTTTAAAGAAATTTATTTCTCATAAGAACATACAGTCCACTTATAATGAGATACAAAGTAATCACAATGAATACAAAAATTTTCCTCCAGAGTATTAACAGTTAAATTATAATGTACATATATGTTTCTTTAGCATAAGTTCAAATGTGTTCATGTTATCGCTTTCTTTAATATTGTCCGGTAATGCATTGAACAGCTGTGTTTTTATTTATTTGAAAATCGAAATTTTAATTATTATACAGTTCCAGTATCTAACCAATCCAAGTCTGTGTTGTAAGTCAAATTTTGTAATTTTAACAAGTGTTATAATAAAACTGTTTAAGTTAATATAATTTGTTCATCGATTTGAAAATATTATGAATAAACAATTGAGATTTAAATTTTTTGTTTGACAGTATTTCGATTAAAGAGCACACAAATACCCCACCTCTTCCTATCGAAACCTTTGCGTATTAGTAAAATTGTTTGTCTAGGTGAGGATGCAACTGAAAACATACTCAGATGAGAGAGAGGGAGACTGATATTATTTAGCATCCCGCGGGCTATGAGTTAAAAACTTGTAAAAAAAACTTTCTCATTTGTATCATATGATTACTATTAATTAACACTGAAATTGTTAGGAATAACCTATTCATCTGCATTTATGCAAATAAACATTATAATAATTTTTTAATAATTATTTTGTAGCACAATATAATTGCGATAGGATGGGAGATTGGGAAACTAGGATATTGAGTTGGCAACATTAGTTTCTTGCACACAAGCGCACGTTTTACACAGATGTCGCAAACATCGATTGACATCGGCTTCACGTCATTATTAGTCAACACTCTGTCTTTCTTTTTTTGTTGGTCTGAGTTCAAAAAGTGCTGATTCTCAACATAATTTGAATAAATGACTGTTGATTTGATTTGTTTTGCGAGATTTCCTGAGGGGGGGAGGGGGGGGGGCAGCTAGTTGATTTTTTTAGGTTAATCAGAACGACCAGCTATTCTTAAGGAATAATAATCTTTGAACAAAGTTTGGATTTGATTTGTGCTTTACATGCATTGTAAGGCAAGTCTAGCAAAGCAGAGGGTATCTTGTTACAAAAAGTTATACCAAGCCCAACAAAAGAGTTATGAACCTTTTGAAGTCGGCGAAAAGGGGATCGCAGTTTGTCCTTATTTTCTCTGATACGCCAATGGTCCTTGGTACACACTAACGTTACACCGCTTTCACGGACTATGTGACGATGGCTTCAAGTTCTAAGGGCACTTTTTTTTTCTTTTTCAGCCTATAGAGATTCACTGCTGGACAAAGGCCTCCCCCAAGGCTTTCCACAGTGACCGGTCTTGTGCTGCCCGCATCCATCAGCTTCCCGCGATCTCCCTCAGTTCATCTGTCCACCTTGTTGGGGGCCTCCCTACGCTGCGTCTTCTGGTCTTCATTCATGGTATTCTATGGGTTCGTATGAGTAGTAATGTTTGACAGCACATCAAGCTGCTACAATCTGTCAGACTTCTTTATTAGAATTACACCATTATCTCTAAAGCATTAACAGTCTTATTCATAAAACTTTAATCATTTGCTAAGCAACTGATTAGCAAAATTCTGATTCATAAAAGCTGTTTAACGCTAAGATGATGCTAAGCAATTGATTAGTAGCTGTCAAAATTAAACATCACCGGACCGCTGTTAATAAGAGGATGGTTAGAGGCAACAATATGGCGGATTTTATTTGAATCAGCTGATTGATTTAATATGATCATTATGCTTCGAAGTTATTTTGTTTATAATATCGAATAGTGCGTAAATATGGATGTTGAAAACCTTTTTGAATTTCCAAAGCGACGTAGTAAAGTTATAGGTATTAGCTTTGAAACTTTTTTGACTTACAAGCTTTACTCGATACTAGGCTATAACATCGGCTGCCGGCAGAAGTTACCACCCACCAGACAAAGTCTTGCCGCCAAGCGATTCATCGTGTTCCGGCATGGTGTCTGGTGAAGCCGTACGGAGGACGGGTCTGAGCAGTTGTGTTGCAAAATGTGCCGGGTACGATGCTGTTGTGTCAAATGTTGTTGTGTCGGGAGTTTGGTCCTGGAGGGTCTCCAGATCAATCTCCCTCTTGCGCAGCATCGTTGGTCGTGTTGTTGGGTTTAACATTGTATCACCTCGCTCAACTGCCGTCTTCCTTTTTATCCACTCAGTTTTTTTAAGTGAATAGGCTCTTAATAAACTGGCGCGCTTTACCTTCAACGATTGCATCACTGCTTGCCATGAGGCGGGATTGCGGTCAGGCACTGGTTTATAAAAGCAGTAATAAAGAGATACTGCTAATTTTAGTAGCTGCCCTATGTTTCCTTGTGTTATCTTATGTCATATCTAAGGCACAGGACTAAAAAAAGTCATGTTGGGGCAGCAATACACAAATAATAGAACATTTTTGTTATAAAAATAATTCATTGTTTTTGTTTTCCAATACTTTTCTTCCATAAACATGAGAGCCATTCTTGACTCACGCGACCCTCATTCCTCATCTTTTTCACTCAGCATGGTCTTCTCCATCGCCGTCATTGCGAGGTAGAATAATATTGCCACTAGGTGCTAATAGTGGCTTCGTATACAGCAATAAAACGTGTGCCTGTAAACAAGTATAATAATACTGTAAAAAGCAGTATAGAAGCAGTAGGAAGTAATGTAATTTATACACAAGAACCCACTTAAATTTCTTAAATATCAAATGGATGTTTACAAGCATAAAGAGCAGGAAAACACACAGTTACTATCAGCTACTGCTTTAATATTAATTTCGTCAGTTTAGATTAGTAATTACATATAAATACAGAGACAAATACCTTTTTCTGTTTATTATAATATTATTGGAGTTTATTACTTTCACTACTATCATCACAAATACAATTATTTAATTGTAATAAATAATTTTATTTGTATTCAAATTATCCAATGAAATTTCTGACATTTTTCTGTCAAACACGACAGATAAAAAATCGCAGTTTTGACAAGTTTTTTCTAAAAATTCAATTTTTTTAGTCAACTATTTTGATTATAATCTGTGCCGAAAGCATAGTTTCACCTCTACTTCGTATCGCTACTAATCATCTGCTAACTAGCTTTTATGAATAAAGAAAAGTTAAGCATTGATTAAGAGCTAACTAAATGGTTAGCTAAATAGTCGCTAATGACTGATTAACGAGTTTTTTATGAATAACACAGTATATGTTTTACATTGTCAGCTATTATTTTCGTGCCCAGTATGTTTTCAGCATTGAAACGGTGCCTAGAGAACTGAGGGCAGTCAAATAAAATATGCGGAACCGTTTCGCTTGCATCTGGGTCACAAATGCACGATGGATTCTCCTTGCACTTGAAACGATTCAAGTACGCGGAGAATCCACCGTGGCCCGTCATTATTTGTGTATTTATGGCGCTCGTTCCAGTCTTGCGAATGACACCATAAGCCCCACGCACATCCGGGAAAAACATCTTGGTGACCGATGCGGTGTCACTCTCTTGGTATCGACGATTCCACTCGTCAAGCGTCGTCACACGTAGGCTCCGCTTGACGAAGGAAATGGGACACCGATCGTAGTCCGGTTTCCGTTTGGAGTCTTCAGCGGCCTCCTTTGCTAGTTGATCAGCTCTTTCGTTCCCTAGCAGCCCAGCATGTGCTTTGATCCAAAACAAGTTGACCACCTTGTTTTGGTGGGATGCGGATTTATGTTATCCCGAGTTTCCACAGCTATGGGGCCTAGTGGTTAAAACACCAGCATTTCAAGTATGAGTGTGCGGGTTCAATTCCAGGTCGGGCAAGTACTAATGTGACTTTTCTAAGTTATACGTACTTTCTAAGTATATTTTGGACACCAAAGACTGATTAAAAGATGAAGGAAAACATCTTGATGAAACCTGGACTTTAAGTCTGAAATCGCTAATTCTTATTGAGCAAGCGTGGTGTTTCGCTCAATTCTTCTCTCCAAGAGAGGAGACCTGTGCCCAGCAGTGGGACGAAAACAAGGTTGATGGTGATTAGGTTAAGTTCGTTTTGTTTTGTATTGAAAGACCTTGTGCCTGTAGGTGTAATTGTTAATATTGACCTGATTTTATTTTTAATAAATATAAATAATACCTCATATTTATTTGTTACTTTTTTATTAACTGTCAAATATATTTTAGAGGAAGTAGGAAAACGGGAATAAAAATAAAATACATGCCGTCTATGTTGCCCTTTTTTTTTGTTCCGCCACTTTATAAATCAACAGTCACATTATTTTGACCTTTTTATAAAATTCGTTACTGCAGAGCTTGGAAGGAACCTGTCCCAGCAGTACGGATTCTGTACTTGGTGGCTTCATGTTGTGGTATCCTGCGGTGTTCCATGGCATTCCGTGGCATGTGTATATATAGTGATCGATGCATGCTGCACAACGATCGGACTGGGCCCCATTAACCGAAATGACTGCTGCGCAACTGTGGCCGTTATTTCAATTACTTAGCTATCTCAATTCCTCTCAAAGTGACTCATACGTCTTGCTGTATACAATGGTATACTACGGCAGATGTTATAACAGGTAGGTACGTGGCTTTCCATTAAAAGCACACGCCACACACAATATCTATATCTCCTTTATGAGTAACCACGTACGATTGGTAAGCATGAAGTTATTTCCTTGTTTATTTTACTTCTATACGCGTTTACTCACCGGTTTGGTTTGGCAACAGTTTTGATATCGGTACAGTACCGATATTGATTAAAATTGCCAATGATGCAAGTAGGCACTACGACTGGTAGCGGTAACCACCACTACAGGTAGGTACTATTCTGTATAGCGCTACTCCGTAGCGCCTAGGTACTGTGTTTAATGAATATTAAAAAACCAAAGCCAAATATTACAAAAATGCAGTTTATTTCAGCTTAATAATGTAAACTAACAATATCGTGTGATATTTTGTCAAGCGAGGACAAGCTACAACATTAATTTTGTTTCAGATGAATCAGATCAGTCATAAATATTGTAATAGATACTTAGCTTAAGAAATCGAGGCCCTGGCCGTCGCGCAGGTAAGTGGTGAAACACGGGTCGATTTTAGTCAGTAAACGTCGGACACGCCCTTCCACTCCGCCCAGAGTGGGAGAAGTTATTAGATGATTTCCCATCCCAACAAAAAAAGGTTAAGTAGCTTATCGTGAACAGGTCTAAGTTAAAGTAGAAATATTTTTTATAATTTACATACTTTTCGGTAAATCAGAAAAATATACCTAATCAAGATATATACGAGCGCTTTCGACTCCTAATATGGTTATATTATTACAACAAGTACCTATAATGACAAAACTTGACACATATTTAACTACAGTAAGAATACTTGATATCGTCACACCTTTATTGAAAACAATCAAAATTAATGTATCCATAGAAATGTAAAGGACTTGTTTCTAATAATTAGGTATTACTTAAATATATACAGTCTTATTCATAAAACTTTAATCATTTGCTAAGCAACTGATTAGCAAAATTCTTATTCATAAAAGCTGTTTAACGCTAAGAGGATGCTAAGCAATTGATTAGTAGCTGTCAAAATTAAACATCACCGGACCGCTGTTAAGACGATGGTTAGAGGCAACAATATGGCGGATTTTATTTGAATCAGCTGATTGATTTAATATGATCATTATGCTTCGAAGTTATTTTGTTTATAATATCGAATAATGCATATATAAGGATGTTGAAAACCTTTTTTTGAATTCTCGAAACGACGTAGTAAAGTTATATTAGCTTTGAAACTTTTTTGACTTACAAGCTTTTTTCGGTAGTAGGCTATAACATCAGCTGCCGTCAGAAGTTACTACCCACCAGACAAAGTCTTGTCGCCAAGCGATTCGTCGTGTTGATATCTGGTAAAGCCGTACGGAGGACGGCTCTGAGCAGTTGTGTTGCAAAATGTGCCGGGTACGATGCGCCAAATGTTGTTGTGTCGGGAGTTTGGTCGTGGAGGGTCTCCAGATCAATCTCCCTCTTGCGCAGCATCGTTGGTCGTGTTGTTGGGTTTAACATTGCATCACCTCGCTCAATTGCCGTCTTTCTTTTAATTCACTCAGTTTTTTTAAGTGAATAGGCTCTTAATAAACTAGCGCGCTTTACCATCAACGATTGCATCACTGTTGAGGCGGGATTGCGGTCAGGCACTGGTTTATAAAAGCAGTAATAAAAAAGACAGTGATTTTAGATGCTGCCCTATGTTTCCTTGTGTTATCTTATGTCATATCTAAGGCACAGGACTAAAAAAAGTCATGTTGGGGCAGCAAGACACAAATAATAAAACATTTTTTTAGAAATATTTTATTTTGATACGCATAAAACTGTTTACATTTTTGTTATAAAAATAATTCATTGTTTTCTTCCATAAGCATGAGAGCCATTCTTGACTCACGCGACCCTCATTCCTCATCTTTTTCACTCAGCATGGTCTTCTCCTTCGCCGTCATTGCGAGGTAGAATAATATTGCCGCTAGGTGCTAATAGTGGCTTCGTATACAGCAATAAAACGTGTGCCTGTAAACAAGTATAATAATACTGTAAAAAGCAGTACAAAAGCAGTAGGAAGTAATGTAATATATACACAAGAACCCACTTAAATTTCTTAAATATCAAATGGATGTTTACAAGCATAAAGAGCAGGAAAATACACAGTTACTATCGGCTACTGCGTTAACATTAATTTCGTCAGTTTAAGATTAGTAATTACATATAAATACAGAGATAAATACCTTTTTCTATTTACTATAATATTATTGGAGTTTATTACTTTCACTACTATCATCACAAATACAATTATTTACTTGTAATAAATCATTTTATTTATATTCAATTTATCCGATGAAATTTCTGACATTTTTCTGCCAAACACGACAGATAAAAAATCGCAGTTTTGACATGTTTTTCTAAAAATTCCATTTTTTAGTCAACTATTTTGATTATAATCTGTGCCGAACGCATAGTTTCACCTCTACTTCGTATCGCTACTAATCATCTGCTAACTAGCTTTTATGAATAAAGAAAAGTTAAGCATTGATTAAGAGCTAACTAAATGGTTAGCTAAATAGTCGCTAATGAGTGATTAACGAGTTTTTTATGAATAACACAGATGGTGTTTTTTATTCCTTTCGACTCTACCAAAGTCATTACACTAATACTAAATAAAAAGAGTTCGTAAAGACAAAAACAGTTGATATTAAATATATTGTTATTTTATATTATCATTAAATAATTACATTTTATACTAAATTAGATTGAAGACGCTGATTTATATTCAGACTAATTCTTTGATTTTTTTTTTTAATTCTCATTAAATGGCAATGATTTAATTTATACGAAATGAGTTTAAGAATATTATGTTGAAACATTAGTCCCATTATATGATATAAAACTACCGTCAACAACTTCAAGAAAGTGAAGGACGAATTTAACGATTTATAAGAGCATTATTTTTAAAAATATCACCAAGAATAATTATTCATAGAGAGTGGCAAGAAGTATAAAAACACAAAGGAATACAAATAACACAATTTATTGTATCTACAATCTTAATTGAGGTAATAATGAACTTAAAAAGAAATCAGAATCCATAATTGTTTAGAAACAAATATCAAGAAGAAAAAAAATTGCTACATCAATAAGCAAGACAGAGATTGTGTACCAAATGTATATATGTACCTATTTTCAGATTAACTAAATATAATTTCATAAGCACGTACTTCTGAATCATTCATTAATATGGAAGTATCTTTATCGGTCTCATATTAACAATTATAGAATCTGTTACAAAAGCATTCTCTAATAATAATAAAGAATAAAGATTACAAGAAATCTTCTAATAGACCTTGAACATATTTCAAACATGACGATATTTCCTCACAGTGTGCGACCATTGTTTGCAGTTCATTCTGCACATCAACTAACATTTCTCTTTGCATATCACCCTTTTTTAGTGCCGTCATGCAGAAACTGGTAAGGGCTTTAAGACACTGCTTTCTATGAACATTGTGGGACTGATTGTCCCAAATAGGAGTAGCTTTCACATAGTTCCAAATTCGAAAAACATATTGGATGACTGATTCCCAATGCTGAGATTCAACCAAAATCTGGCCTTGTTCGACAACACACTTCTTAAACGCGGACAAATGCGTGGCAACATGATAGTATGCTGCGGAATCAGTTCTAGTAGGACGCGACGCAGTTCTGGAAGTAACACGCGACGCAGGGAGATTTTTTAAGATATTTCTCAAGAAATAAATCACTCTCTCTACAAGAGGCTCTAAGTCCGGGACTGGCATATCATTCCTGATCTCCTGTTCAATTTCAGGGTGCTTGTATGTGATAGTTTTGATCATATCAATGAGCTGAGTATGGCTCAAGCCTTTTAGGGCGGTATCGATAGGTCCTTTGAACTCAGTATTCAATGTTCTTTCCAGTCTACACCTTTTCATTGGTGGGGTGCATTTAATGGGACTGGTGCTCTTCAATTTCTGAGGAGAGACAATGTCGCTAATTTCGATATTTTCTGGAGTTAATGGAATACCTTCGGTATCGCGTATTAGACGCTTTCGTGGTGTGGAGCGAAGAGGGACTCCGAATTTTAAGGGTGATAAGCGATTGTCTTTCGGTGGTGTGCGTGCGGTGGAGTTAAATGAGGAGTTGCGTCTCCATTCGATGTCCGGCGAGCATGTCACTGGCAGATGTTTGTGACCTGCAAACGAAAGGTTATTTGAAATTTATACATTAATTATTATTATTGTTTTAAATGTGAAAACAAATAATTGGAAACCATTGTTGTATTCTAATATTTCAATTATTAATATATATTTCAATAAAGGGGCAAATTAAGAATATTTGTCCGTATTCGTCTCTTCTTCAGAATGAAAAGGCCTCTGATATTAATTATATGCTGTTGTCTTTGACGATCAAGTATCCTGGCTGCTATAGTATTGGCTGCAGCTGTCTAAGAAATTAGAAGATGTTAAGTATTTTTGATGCAGCATAATATTATATTTGTTTTTAAAGTTTAGGTTGATATATGTTATGTAATAAACATTTTTTTTTTCATATATTGTTATAGTATTTGATAAAAGTGTGCATTGTAGTCTTAATACGTTTGCCTGTTGTGCTCTTATAGTCATAGTAAAATTAAGCTATCTTATAAAGGATGTAAGTCAGAATTTAATTTATTATACCTCTCTGCTGAATTATCTCTTCTTCAGACTCTCGTACTGGATTGAGGTACCCAGTGTTCAGGGCCGGGGCGTATTCCTGCATAGCAATGTCAGTCCGCAGAGGGTTGAGATAGAGACAAACAGGCCGCCAGAGCGGGATTACAACGAGCGCTGATGGTGTGAGATGCCCTGCATCTGGTGTCACCGCACCCTCCATTGGCACTGGAAAAGGACTTTGAACCAGTAAGATAAGTTTCAGCATAAATGTTATAAATTCCTAGTCAACGCTTCACAAAATGGCTACACAAATAGAGGCACATTGAAAGTTGTGTCGCTAACGCACGTAAAATAGAGTAGTGTGCGTTCAAGAATTGTGTAAATAAAACTTTCATAAAAAATATATATTAATTAAAGCGTTAACTCGTCATAGACGCTACAAACAATGTTTGTTATTAATAACATAATTATCATAGTTTTGTAGATTTTAACCATGTACGCCATTCTGATTATAAATTTATAATATTTTTTACAAGTCGTTATTGTACAAGTATTTTCGTAAACAGCTGCTAAATATGTACCTAATACACTAAAAAATTTAAAAAGTAAATAATGTTTAACTTACCTCTGAAATATACCTTTGTATGCTCCGTTACTAACACAAGTTATAAGCTCGGCTGACACTGCCGTTTTCTTTAATATTTTTAACCCAAAGTAGTTTCACTACTGAGACTACTGTACTCGATGAGAAACTGAACGTTTATGACCATAAAAAAAATTGGGCCCTTATTTATAGGAGCCCCTTAGGGTTATTTGTAATTAGTTAATTATAATGTGCCACAATGAAGCTATCTGCAGTTTCTATATGAAACAGGAATGAACTCGTTAGTTAATTATCGTATTTTTATATCGATGATTCAGGTAAACAAGTTTACTCTATAATGGGATAATGTAATAGAGGTAACAGTTTATTAAGTAGTTACTATCTCAAGCCCATTTGGAAACTGAAGATGACATGGCGTATGAACTGAGGGACCACACTGGGAGTTAGCGAAATGAAAATCCTAGGATTTAGTTATAGACTCAAAACAATTGTTAAACGAGGCTGGGCATTTGTAAACAAATATTGTAAAACCTACGACCCATAAAGTGTGGTGCCTCAGTTCTCATCGACGATCAGCCAGATCTCGGAAAGTATCTTAAAAAAAGAAGGTTTTGTGAATACAGAAATTTAGTAAAGAATTACTAAGTAACTGACCGCTAACCATAAAAGATGAAATCAATATTAAGACTGAACATATTAACTACTTAATCATCTCTTACCTCTATTACATTATCTCATTATAGAGAAAACAAGTTTACCTGAATCATCGATATAAACATACGATAATTAACTAATGAGTTCATTCCTGTATCATTTAGAATCTGCAGATAGCTACCAATATGAAAATACCTACTAATTAAGGTGTTAATGTGAGACTGAACTGTGGTGCCTTTTTTGTTTTGATTGGGAATTCTTCAAATGACCCAATCTGAGCGGAGCGAAAGTGCATGTCAGACTTTTACTGACCACTCGTGTTTCTTCACTTGCCTGTGCGCCAGGGCCACGGTTTCTGTTTTTAACCAACCCGTAACCCTGACCCAGGAGGCATCGAATATATAACGACTGAACTGTGGTGCCTCAACCCACATAACAAAGATACATATTTTCATTAAACAAAGTTAATGAAATCGTTATTTTTCAACATCAAGTTACAGTGGAAGCTTTAAAACATCTTGTAAAAAAGAAATGGGCATTGTGGAAAAAAAATATCGCAGCAATTTGAAGATACCGATGATTAAAACTGGTCCCTCAATTCTCACAACTTGAGGTGATAGGAATATCAGAAAGTCTAGTGTATTTAACTTTTAGTAATAAGCTTCTACTAAATAATCCTTACTAATATTATAAATCGGAAAGTGATAAATCGGAAAGATTTCGGAAATCAGTGGCAAAAACAAACATACAAAAACCAAAAACAGCATGAGCTTGAGATGTCATCATCATCGTCATCGTTTCAGCCGAAAGACGTCCACTGCTCCAGCAGTGGACGTCTTTCGGCTGAAATGATGTCCACATAGACCTCCCCCATGGATCTCCACGACGACCGTTCCTGCGCCTTCCCGCGACCTTCACCAGGTCGTTGGTTCACCTTGTCGGGGGTCTACCCACGCTGCGTCTTCCGGTGCATGGTCGCCACGAGAGAACCCGTCGGCCCCAACGAATATCGGTCCTATGAGGAATGTGCCCGTCCGACTGCCACGTTAGTGTTGCAATTCTTTGGGCTATGTCGGTTACTTTCGTTTTTCTGCGGATCACCTCATTCCTTGAACCTTCTTATAAGCATGAGATGTATTCCATTTTTAAACCTACATGTATTTTGCACACAATACTATATTGATCATTTAAACATGTTTTTCTCTATAACGGCCATATATAGATACTAACACTAGGTAGGTAAAACACTAAGTGTTACACTTAGTGTTTTTGGAAGTTGGTTGTATTTTTTCCTGTAGCTGTACAATGTAGTCACGTAGTACAGTTTCAGAATGACCTTGTCATAAAAACTACTTAAACATCACTTGCCTTCATTAAGTACCTACATAAGGCTGTTATAGAGAAAAACATGTTTACATCTTCGATATAGTATTGTCATAGTAACTAACGAGTTCTTTATCTTATCATTTTAAATTAGCAGGTACCTTGGTACCTTTAGAAGATAAGATAAGATAACTAATTAGGAATCAATGGCGATTCACTTGTTTGTTTGCTTGTCGTGTTGTTGTGGTGGCGAGTTTTCGAGTGATCTCAGCCTATCCACTCTAATAAATATCTAATCATTCTATTGTCAATATTTTTGAAGTGTAACTAATATTTTTTCCTTAAATAAAGGATCTTGTGTTAATTATTAACAAATGAAAATGTCGATAATAGCTTATCTTTGTAATTTGCGCTTGAGGTTTTCTGCAGCCGCAGCAGCTACACCAGCACAGCACGCCGAGTCAGGAAGATGGGACGGCGCAAGAGTTTTTATGCAAGTTGCTTCCCACCCATACTAAAGGCCTACCCACTTTCCATGGAAATAAATACTGTATGCGTCGGGTCTCTTGCCATCGTCGCTGATCGAGCCACAAGCAGCGATACTGTAGTTAAATATGTATCTAAACTTAAATACGTAAAAATTTAACTTAGCCCCGTTATATAATAGGACTACCGTCAGGGCGTTAGCACTGTTAAGGATGTCAATGGGCTTGATTTGGCGGAGAACCAGTTTGGCTTCTGCAGGGAGCGCTCTACGGTGGACGCCATCATGCGCGTCCGAGCCCTCACGACTGAGAATTCTGTGGCCCGAAGTGGGGTTGTCTTGGCGGTGTGTCTGTAGATGCATCAGGGAGGCATTTCGGTATTACCGGATGCCAACCTAACTTTGTCAAGTGGTCGAGGCCTATCTGGCGGACAGGGCCGCCATCTGCCCCGGTCACCAAGGAGTGTGGAACCGGCGAGAGATGTCGTGAGGTGTTTCACAGGGATCGGTCCTGGGTCCGCATCTGTGGAACATCGGGTATGTCTGGGTGCTTCGCGTCCATTAGCAGAGAGAGCACCGTCGTATCCTTGCCCACGTCCGTAGAGACCGATGTCTCCCGAGTCAGGGTTGCGGGTTGGTTAAATAAGAACCCCTAGCGCACAAGCAAGTGAAAGAACACAGGTGGGATTTATTTAGTAAAAGTTTGACACGCCCTTCCACACCGCACAGAGCGGAAGAGGTCATTTTAAGATTTCCCATTCAGAACAAATAAAAAGCATGTCATAATGAATTAAACGATTTATTAGAGAAATGGTCTTAGAATATCCTCAAGAATCATTTGCCATACATAGACTGTAGCAAATAATAGAAAACACGATAGTAAAAAAATACAAATAGCACTAAAGATAGCATTGCAATTTTAATAGAGGTAACAATAATAAGTTCATACATCAAAAGAAATCAGAAGTTTATATAATTTTCAGTTGAAGATTAACTAGATACAATTTTATAAGAACGTATTTATGAATCATTCATTAATGTGGAAGTACCTTTATCAGTATCATATTAATAATTATTGAATATGTTACAAAACAATTCTACATCTTAAAAAAGGATATGAATGAGCTGAGTAGGGTTGAAGGCTTTGAACTGGGAACTCAATGTTCTTTCCCGTCTACAACTTTTCTTTGGCGGGGTGCTTTTAATGGGGCTGGTGATTTTCGACTGAGTCGATCTTTTCTGGAGTTAGTAGAAGTGCCTTCGGTATCGAGTAATAGACGCCTTCGTGTTGCAGCGCGAAGTCTGAAGAGTTTCAAGGGTGACTTTTTGTATTTTGGTGGCGTGCGTGTGGTGGAGTTTCGTTTCAATTCGATACCTGGTGACCATGTTATTGGCAGACGTTTGCGACCTGCAAACGATAGGGAGTTTAAAATTTTTGTATTAATAAAATTAATGTTTTAGTTGTCAAAACAAATAACTGGGACTAACCCTTGTTATATTCTATTGTTTAAATTGTTAATGCATAATTCAATACGTTAAAAGTATTTTGGTAATCTCTCTCTCTGTCTTCAAAATAAAAAAGTATCTGATATTAAATTGTAACCTTCAGACATAATTTAAAATAATTATATTCTATTCTCATTACAGATTATGCTAATGCAAATATCCTGGCTTCTATAATATTGCCTATAGGTGTCTAAGGAATTGGAAGATTAATATTTACGCTTGTTAAATATTTAAAAATTTTGAAGACTTTAATATGATGCAGCAGCATATTTTATACATATTTTTAAAAGTTTGGATGACGAATGTTTTTTGTGGGATATAAGAATATATATTTTATATTTTATACTTTGTAATAAAAGACTACATTACATGTAGTCTTAATATGTTACTATAGAATGCACTTCAGACAAACAAAATAACATAGTTCAATCTTTTTATTATTCAGGAATGACAGTCAATGCAAGTATGATTGAAACTGGTTCTATTTAACCTAAGTGGGGCTAAATGGAATCGGTTTCAATTATGCTTGCATTGATTCGACTCATATTAAGTAACTATCAAGGCAAGATAAATAAAGACCTGTCAAAATAAAACACCGCATTTTTTATTTTAGCAAGCCTTAATTTAACTGACAATAACTGGGTTATGAAGTACGGACGACAGCAGGTCAAGCTACCCAAAACTGTCAAATATCACCAATCAACTTAGAGCCTTAATACTTGATAGTAGTAGCTTGATGTACTGTCGTTTGTACATAAGGCAGAATTCTATATGTTATTACCTCTCTGCTGAATTATCCATTCGTTAAGCATTGGTACTGGACTGAGGTACTCAACGGGCGGGGCCGGGGCGTGCTCCTGGATAGCAGTGTCAGGCGGCAGTCGGGTGAAATAGAGATAATCAAGCCACAAGGGCGAGATTTCAGCGAACACCAAGCGTTGAAACCCTGCAACTGGAGTCACCGCACCCTCCATTGAATCTACGAACAATGTATGTTATTGGTTTATTTTTATTTAAACATAATGTTGCCCCACACCACATTATTCCTGTATCGTGGGTGCGTTTACAAGTATTTAAACTCACATACAAAAATAGCCAGACCCGGAACAACTACCTGTAGGCTATACAAATATTTGTTCCGTACAGGAATCGAACCTGCGTCAGTCGATCGCTCAGTCACTGCATCTACCGTGTCGTTAATATATTGATATTATGTGACATATTGATTTACAATAATTATCATAGTTTTGTAGGTTTTGACCATGTAAGTACGCTATTCTGATTCTAAATTTGTAATATTTTTATAATATAATAAACATGTCATTAGTGTGCAAGTATTTTCAGAAACAGCTGCTAACTAGTAAGTCAAATAAATAAATATTTTTATTAAAAAGGATTATGTATTTACCTAATACACTAAAATTTTAATTAGTAAATAATGTTTAACTTACCTCTGTAATACCTCTGTTTCCTTGCCGATACAAACACACGTTATAAGCTCGGCTGACACTTGAGTTTTCTTGAATATTTTTAAGCCAAAGTAATTTCACTACTGAGACTACTGTACTCGATGAGAAATTGAACGTTTATGACCATAAAAAAAAATTGGGCCCTTATTTATAGGAGCCCGTTAGGGTTATTTGTAATTAGTTAATTATAATGTGCCACAATGAAGCTATCTGCAGTTTCTATATGAAACAGGAATGAACTCGTTAGTTAATTATCGTATTTTTATATCGATGATTCAGGTAAACATGTTTACTCTATAATGGGATAATGTAATAGAGGTAACAGTTGATTAAGTAGTTACTATCTCAAGCCCATTTAGAAACTGTTCTAGATGACATGGCTTATGAACTGAGGGACCACACTGGGAGTTAGCGAAATGAAAATCCTAGGATTTAGTTATAGACTCAAAACAATTGTTAAACGAGGCTGGGCATTTGTAAACAAATATTGTAAAACCTACGACCCATAGAGTGTGGTGCCTCAGTTCTCATCGACGATCAGCCAGATCTCGGAAAGTATCTTAAAAAAAGAAGGTTTTGTGAATACAGAAATTTAGTAAAGAATTACTAAGTAACTGACCGCTAACCATAAAAGATGAAATCAATATTAAGACTGAACATATTAACTACTTAATCATCTCTTACCTCTATTACATTATCTCATTATAGAGAAAACAAGTTTACCTGAATCATCGATATAAACATACGATAATTAACTAATGAGTTCATTCCTGTATCATTTAGAATCTGCAGATAACTACCAATATAAAAATACCTACTAATTAAGGTGTTAATGTGAGACTGAACTGTGGTGCCTTTTTTGTTTTGATTGGGAATTCTTCAAATGACCCAATCTGAGCGGAGCGAAAGTGCATGTCAGACTTTTACTGACCACTCGTGTTTCTTCACTTGCCTGTGCGCCAGGGCCACGGTTTCTGTTTTTAACCAACCCGTAACCCTGACCCAGGAGGCATCGAATATATAACGACTGAACTGTGGTGCCTCAACCCACATAACAAAGATACATATTTTCATTAAACAAAGTTAATGAAATCGTTCTTTTTCAACATCAAGTTACAGTGGAAGCTTTAAAACATCTTGTAAAAAAGAAATGGGCATTGTGGAAAAAAAATATCGCTGCAATTTGAAGATACCGATGATTAAAACTGGTCCCTCAATTCTCACAACTTGAGGTGATAGGAATATCAGAAAGTCTAGTGTACTTAACTTTTAGTAATAAGCTGAATAATCCTTACTAATATTATAAATCGGAAAGTGATAAATCGGAAAGATTTCGGAAATCAGTGGCAAAAACAAACATACAAAAACCAAAAACAGCATGAGCTTGAGATGTCATCATCATCTTCATCATTTCAGCCGAAAGACGTCCACTGCTGGACATAGACCTCCCCCATGGATCTCCACGACGACCGTTCCTGCGCCTCCCGCATCCAGCGCCTTCCCGCGACCTTCACCAGGTCGTTGGTTCACCTTGTCGGGGGTCTACCCACGCTGCGTCTTCCGGTGCATGGTCGCCACGAGAGAACCCGTCGGCCCCAACGAATATCGGTCCTATGAGGAATGTGCCCGTCCGACTGCCACTTTAGTGTTGCAATTCTTTGGGCTATGTCGGTTACTTTCGTTTTTCTGCGGATCACCTCATTCCTTGAACCTTCTTATAAGCATGAGATGTATTCCATTTTTAAACCTACATGTATTTTGCACACAATACTATATTGATCATTTAAACATGTTTTTCTCTATAACGGCCATATATAGACACTAACACTAGGTAGGTAAAACACTAAGTGTTACACTTAGTGTTTTTGGAAGTTGGTTGTATTTTTTCCTGTAGCTGTACAACGTAGTCACGTAGTACAGTTTCAGAATGACCTTGTCATAAAAACTACTTAAACATCACTTGCCTTCATTAAGTACCTACATAAGGCTGTTATAGAGAAAAACATGTTTACATCTTCGATATAGTATTGTCATAGTAACTAACGAGTTCTTTATCTAATCATTTTAAATTAGCAGGTACCTTGGTACCTTTAGAAGATAAGATAAGATAACTAATTAGGAATCAATGGCGATTCACTTGTTTGTTTGCTTGTCGTGTTGTTGTGGTGGCGAGTTTTCGAGTGATCTCAGCCTATCCACTCTAATAAATATCTAATCATTCTATTGTCAATATTTTTGAAGTGTAACTAATATTTTTTCCTTAAATAAAGGTTCTTGTGTTAATTATTAACAAATGAAAATGTCGATAATAGCTTATCTTTGTAATTTGCGCTTGAGGTTTTCTGCAGCCGCAGCAGCTACACCAGCACAGCACGCCGAGTCAGGAAGATGGGAGGGCGCAAGAGTTTTGATGCAAGTTGCTTCCCACCCATACTAAAGGCCTACCCACTTTCCATGGAAATAAATACTGTATGCGTCGGGTCTCTTGCCATCGACGCTGATCCAGCCACAAGCAGCGATACTGTAGTTAAATATGTATCTAAACTTGAATACGTAAAAATTTAACTTAGCCCCATTATATAATAGGACTACCGTCAGGGCGTTAGCACTGTTAAGGATGTCAATGGGCTTGATTTGGCGGAGAACCAGTTTGGCTTCTGCAGGGAGCGCTCTACGGCGGACGCCATCATGCGCGTCCGAGCCCTCACGACTGAGAATTCTGTGGCCCGAGGTGGGGTTGTCTTGGCGGTGTGTCTGTAGATGCATCAGGGAGGCATTTCGGTATTACCGGATGCCAACCTAACTTTGTCAAGTGGTCGAGGCCTATCTGGCGGACAGGGCCGCCATCTGCCCCGGTCACCAAGGAGTGTGGAACCGGCGAGAGATGTCGTGAGGTGTTTCACAGGGATCGGTCCTGGGTCCGCATCTGTGGAACATCGGGTATGTCTGGGTGCTTCGCGTCCATTAGCAGAGAGAGCACCGTCGTATCCTTGCCCACGTCCGTAGAGACTGATGTCTCCCGAGTCAGGGTTGCGGGTTGGTTAAATAAGAACCCCTAGCGCACAAGCAAGTGAAAGAACACAGGTGGGATTTATTTAGTAAAAGTTTGACACGCCCTTCCACACCGCACAGAGCGGAAGAGGTCATTTTAAGATTTCCCATTCAGAACAAATAAAAAGCATGTCATAATGAATTAAACGATTTATTAGAGAAATGGTCTTAGAATATCCTCAAGAAGCATTTGCCATACATAGACTGTAGCAAATAATAGAAAACACGATAGTAAAAGAATACAAATAGCACTAAAGATAGCATTGCAATTTTAATAGAGGTAACAATAATAAGTTCATACATCAAAAGAACTCAGAAGTTTATATAATTTTCAGTTGAAGATTAACTAGATACAATTTTATAAGAACGTATTTACAATTAATGTGGAAGTACCTTTTTCAGTATCATATTAATAATTATTGAATATGTTACAAAACAATTCTACATCTTAAAAAAGGATACGAATGAGCTGAGTAGGGTTGAAGGCTTTGAACTGGGAACTCAATGTTCTTTCCCGTCTACAACTTTTCTTTGGCGGGGTGCTTTTAATGGGGCTGGTGATTTTCGACTGAGTCGATCTTTTCTGGAGTTAGTAGAAGTGCCAACGGTATCGAGTAATAGACGCCTTCGTGTTGCAGCGCGAAGTCTGAAGAGTTTCAAGGGTGACTTTTTGTCTTTTGGTGGCGTGCGTGTGGTGGAGTTTCGTTTCAATTCGATACCTGGTGACCATGTTATTGGCAGACGTTTGCGACCTGCAAACGATAGGGAGTTTAAAATTTTTGTATTAATAAAATTAATGTTTTAGTTGTCAAAACAAATAACTGGGACTAACCCTTGTTATATTCTATTGTTTAAATTGTTAATGCATAATTCAATACGTTAAAAGTATTTTGGTAATCTCTCTCTCTGTCTTCAAAATAAAAAAGTATCTGATATTAAATTGTAACCTTCAGACATAATTTAAAATAATTATATTCTATTCTCATTACAGATTATGCTAATGCAAATATCCTGGCTTCTATAATATTGCCTATAGGTGTCTAAGGAATTGGAAGATTAATATTTACGCTTGTTAAATATTTAAAAATTTTGAAGACTTTAATATGATGCAGCAGCATATTTTATACATATTTTTAAAAGTTTGGATGACGAATGTTTTTGTGGGATATAAGAATATATATTTTATATTTTATACTTTGTAATAAAAGACTACATTACATGTAGTCTTAATATGTTACTATAGAATGCACTTCAGACAAACAAAATAACATAGTTCAATCTTTTTATTATTCAGGAATGACAGTCAATGCAAGTATGATTGAAACTGGTTCTATTTAACCTAAGTGGGGCTAAATGGAATCGGTTTCAATTATGCTTGCATTGATTCGACTCATATTAAGTAACTATCAAGGCAAGATAAATAAAGACCTGTCAAAATAAAACACCGCATTTTTTATTTTAGCAAGCCTTAATTTAACTGACAATAACTGGGTTATGAAGTACGGACGACAGCAGGTCAAGCTACCCAAAACTGTCAAATATCACCAATCAACTTAGAGCCTTAATACTTGATAGTAGTAGCTTGATGTACTGTCGTTTGTACATAAGGCAGAATTCTATATGTTATTACCTCTCTGCTGAATTATCCATTCGTTAAGCATTGGTACTGGACTGAGGTACTCAACGGGCGGGGCCGGGGCGTGCTCCTGGATAGCAGTGTCAGGCGGCAGTCGGGTGAAATAGAGATAATCAAGCCACAAGGGCGAGATTTCAGCGAACACCAAGCGTTGAAACCCTGCAACTGGAGTCACCGCACCCTCCATTGAATCTACGAACAATGTATGTTATTGGTTTATTTTTATTTAAACATAATGTTGCCCCACACCACATTATTCCTGTATCGTGGGTGCGTTTACAAGTATTTAAACTCACATACAAAAATAGCCAGACCCGGAACAACTACCTGTAGGCTATACAAATATTTGTTCCGTACAGGAATCGAACCTGCGTCAGTCGATCGCTCAGTCACTGCATCTACCGTGTCGTTAATATATTGATATTATGTGACATATTGATTTACAATAATTATCATAGTTTTGTAGGTTTTGACCATGTAAGTACGCTATTCTGATTCTAAATTTGTAATATTTTTATAATATAATAAACATGTCATTAGTGTGCAAGTATTTTCAGAAACAGCTGCTAACTAGTAAGTCAAATAAATAAATATTTTTATTAAAAAGGATTATGTATTTACCTAATACACTAAAATTTTAATTAGTAAATAATGTTTAACTTACCTCTGTAATACCTCTGTTTCCTTGCCGATACAAACACACGTTATAAGCTCGGCTGACACTTGAGTTTTCTTGAATATTTTTAAGCCAAAGTAATTTCACTACTGAGACTACTGTACTCGATGAGAAATTGAACGTTTATGACCATAAAAAAAAATTGGGCCCTTATTTATAGGAGCCCGTTAGGGTTATTTGTAATTAGTTAATTATAATGTGCCACAATGAAGCTATCTGCAGTTTCTATATGAAACAGGAATGAACTCGTTAGTTAATTATCGTATTTTTATATCGATGATTCAGGTAAACATGTTTACTCTATAATGGGATAATGTAATAGAGGTAACAGTTGATTAAGTAGTTACTATCTCAAGCCCATTTAGAAACTGTTCTAGATGACATGGCTTATGAACTGAGGGACCACACTGGGAGTTAGCGAAATGAAAATCCTAGGATTTAGTTATAGACTCAAAACAATTGTTAAACGAGGCTGGGCATTTGTAAACAAATATTGTAAAACCTACGACCCATAGAGTGTGGTGCCTCAGTTCTCATCGACGATCAGCCAGATCTCGGAAAGTATCTTAAAAAAAGAAGGTTTTGTGAATACAGAAATTTAGTAAAGAATTACTAAGTAACTGACCGCTAACCATAAAAGATGAAATCAATATTAAGACTGAACATATTAACTACTTAATCATCTCTTACCTCTATTACATTATCTCATTATAGAGAAAACAAGTTTACCTGAATCATCGATATAAACATACGATAATTAACTAATGAGTTCATTCCTGTATCATTTAGAATCTGCAGATAACTACCAATATAAAAATACCTACTAATTAAGGTGTTAATGTGAGACTGAACTGTGGTGCCTTTTTTGTTTTGATTGGGAATTCTTCAAATGACCCAATCTGAGCGGAGCGAAAGTGCATGTCAGACTTTTACTGACCACTCGTGTTTCTTCACTTGCCTGTGCGCCAGGGCCACGGTTTCTGTTTTTAACCAACCCGTAACCCTGACCCAGGAGGCATCGAATATATAACGACTGAACTGTGGTGCCTCAACCCACATAACAAAGATACATATTTTCATTAAACAAAGTTAATGAAATCGTTCTTTTTCAACATCAAGTTACAGTGGAAGCTTTAAAACATCTTGTAAAAAAGAAATGGGCATTGTGGAAAAAAAATATCGCTGCAATTTGAAGATACCGATGATTAAAACTGGTCCCTCAATTCTCACAACTTGAGGTGATAGGAATATCAGAAAGTCTAGTGTACTTAACTTTTAGTAATAAGCTGAATAATCCTTACTAATATTATAAATCGGAAAGTGATAAATCGGAAAGATTTCGGAAATCAGTGGCAAAAACAAACATACAAAAACCAAAAACAGCATGAGCTTGAGATGTCATCATCATCTTCATCATTTCAGCCGAAAGACGTCCACTGCTGGACATAGACCTCCCCCATGGATCTCCACGACGACCGTTCCTGCGCCTCCCGCATCCAGCGCCTTCCCGCGACCTTCACCAGGTCGTTGGTTCACCTTGTCGGGGGTCTACCCACGCTGCGTCTTCCGGTGCATGGTCGCCACGAGAGAACCCGTCGGCCCCAACGAATATCGGTCCTATGAGGAATGTGCCCGTCCGACTGCCACTTTAGTGTTGCAATTTTTTGGGCTATGTCGGTTACTTTCGTTTTTCTGCGGATCACCTCATTCCTTGAACCTTCTTATAAGCATGAGATGTATTCCATTTTTAAACCTACATGTATTTTGCACACAATACTATATTGATCATTTAAACATGTTTTTCTCTATAACGGCCATATATAGACACTAACACTAGGTAGGTAAAACACTAAGTGTTACACTTAGTGTTTTTGGAAGTTGGTTGTATTTTTTCCTGTAGCTGTACAACGTAGTCACGTAGTACAGTTTCAGAATGACCTTGTCATAAAAACTACTTAAACATCACTTGCCTTCATTAAGTACCTACATAAGGCTGTTATAGAGAAAAACATGTTTACATCTTCGATATAGTATTGTCATAGTAACTAACGAGTTCTTTATCTTATCATTTTAAATTAGCAGGTACCTTGGTACCTTTAGAAGATAAGATAAGATAACTAATTAGGAATCAATGGCGATTCACTTGTTTGTTTGCTTGTCGTGTTGTTGTGGTGGCGAGTTTTCGAGTGATCTCAGCCTATCCACTCTAATAAATATCTAATCATTCTATTGTCAATATTTTTGAAGTGTAACTAATATTTTTTCCTTAAATAAAGGATCTTGTGTTAATTATTAACAAATGAAAATGTCGATAATAGCTTATCTTTGTAATTTGCGCTTGAGGTTTTCTGCAGCCGCAGCAGCTACACCAGCACAGCACGCCGAGTCAGGAAGATGGGACGGCGCAAGAGTTTTGATGCAAGTTGCTTCCCACCCATACTAAAGGCCTACCCACTTTCCATGGAAATAAATACTGTATGCGTCGGATCTCTTGCCATCGTCGCTGATCGAGCCACAAGCAGCGATACTGTAGTTAAATATGTATCTAAACTTAAATACGTAAAAATTTAACTTAGCCCCGTTATATAATAGGACTACCGTCAGGGCGTTAGCACTGTTAAGGATGTCAATGGGCTTGATTTGGCGGAGAACCAGTTTGGCTTCTGCAGGGAGCGCTCTACGGTGGACGCCATCATGCGCGTCCGAGCCCTCACGACTGAGAATTCTGTGGCCCGAAGTGGGGTTGTCTTGGCGGTGTGTCTGTAGATGCATCAGGGAGGCATTTCGGTATTACCGGATGCCAACCTAACTTTGTCAAGTGGTCGAGGCCTATCTGGCGGACAGGGCCGCCATCTGCCCCGGTCACCAAGGAGTGTGGAACCGGCGAGAGATGTCGTGAGGTGTTTCACAGGGATCGGTCCTGGGTCCGCATCTGTGGAACATCGGGTATGTCTGGGTGCTTCGCGTCCATTAGCAGAGAGAGCACCGTCGTATCCTTGCCCACGTCCGTAGAGACCGATGTCTCCCGAGTCAGGGTTGCGGGTTGGTTAAATAAGAACCCCTAGCGCACAAGCAAGTGAAAGAACACAGGTGGGATTTATTTAGTAAAAGTTTGACACGCCCTTCCACACCGCACAGAGCGGAAGAGGTCATTTTAAGATTTCCCATTCAGAACAAATAAAAAGCATGTCATAATGAATTAAACGATTTATTAGAGAAATGGTCTTAGAATATCCTCAAGAAGCATTTGCCATACATAGACTGTAGCAAATAATAGAAAACACGATAGTAAAAGAATACAAATAGCACTAAAGATAGCATTGCAATTTTAATAGAGGTAACAATAATAAGTTCATACATCAAAAGAACTCAGAAGTTTATATAATTTTCAGTTGAAGATTAACTAGATACAATTTTATAAGAACGTATTTACAATTAATGTGGAAGTACCTTTTTCAGTATCATATTAATAATTATTGAATATGTTACAAAACAATTCTACATCTTAAAAAAGGATACGAATGAGCTGAGTAGGGTTGAAGGCTTTGAACTGGGAACTCAATGTTCTTTCCCGTCTACAACTTTTCTTTGGCGGGGTGCTTTTAATGGGGCTGGTGATTTTCGACTGAGTCGATCTTTTCTGGAGTTAGTAGAAGTGCCTTCGGTATCGAGTAATAGACGCCTTCGTGTTGCAGCGCGAAGTCTGAAGAGTTTCAAGGGTGACTTTTTGTCTTTTGGTGGCGTGCGTGTGGTGGAGTTTCGTTTCAATTCGATACCTGGTGACCATGTTATTGGCAGACGTTTGCGACCTGCAAACGATAGGGAGTTTAAAATTTTTGTATTAATAAAATTAATGTTTTAGTTGTCAAAACAAATAACTGGGACTAACCCTTGTTATATTCTATTGTTTAAATTGTTAATGCATAATTCAATACGTTAAAAGTATTTTGGTAATCTCTCTCTCTCTCTCTGTCTTCAGAATAAAAAAGTATCTGATATTAAATTGTAACCTTCAGACATAATTTACAATAATTATATTCTATTCTCATTGCAGATTATGCTAATGCAAGTATCCTGGCTTCTATAATATTGCCTATAGGTGTCTAAGGAATTGGAAGATTAATATTTACGCTTGTTAAATATTTAAAAATTTTGAAGACTTTAATATGATGCAGCAGCATATTTTATACATATTTTTAAAAGTTTGGATGACGAATGTTTTTTTGTGGGATATAAGAATATAAATTATATATTTTATACTTTGTAATAAAAGACTACATTACATGTAGTCTTAATATGTTACTATAGAATGCACTTCAGACAAACAAAATAACATAGTTCAATCTTTTTATTATTCAGGAATGACAGTCAATGCAAGTATGATTGAAACTGGTTCTATTTAACCTAAGTGGGGCTAAATGGAATCGGTTTCAATTATGCTTGCATTGATTCGACTCATATTAAGTAACTATCAAGGCAAGATAAATAAAGACCTGTCAAAATAAAACACCGCATTTTTTATTTTAGCAAGCCTTAATTTAACTGACAATAACTGGGTTATGAAGTACGGACGACAGCAGGTCAAGCTACCCAAAACTGTCAAATATCACCAATCAACTTAGAGCCTTAATACTTGATAGTAGTAGCTTGATGTACTGTCGTTTGTACATAAGGCAGAATTCTATATGTTATTACCTCTCTGCTGAATTATCCATTCGTTAAGCATTGGTACTGGACTGAGGTACTCAACGGGTGGGGCCGGGGCGTGCTCCTGGATAGCAGTGTCAGGCGGCAGTCGGGTGAAATAGAGATAATCAAGCCACAAGGGCGAGATTTCAGCGAACACCAAGCGTTGAAACTCTGCAACTGGAGTCACCGCACCCTCCATTGAATCTACGAACAATGTATGTTATTGGTTTATTTTTATTTAAACATAATGTTGCCCCACACCACATTATTCCTGTATCGTGGGTGCGTTTACAAGTATTTAAACTCACATACAAAAATAGCCAGACCCGGAACAACTACCTGTAGGCTATACAAATATTTGTTCCGTACAGGAATCGAACCTGCGTCAGTCGATCGCTCAGTCACTGCATCTACCTTGTCGTTAATATATTGATATTATGTGACATATTGATTTACAATAATTATCATAGTTTTGTAGGTTTTGACCATGTAATTACGCTATTCTGATTCTAAATTTGTAATATTTTTTATAATATAATAACCATGTCATTAGTGTACAAGTATTTTCAGAAACAGCTGCTAAGTAGTAAGTCAAATAAATAAATATTTTTATTAAAAAGGATTATGTATTTACCTAATACACTAAAATTTTAAATAGTAAATAATGTTTAACTTACCTCTGTAATACCTCTGTTTCCTTGCCGATACAAACACACGTTATAAGCTCGGCTGACACTTGAGTTTTCTTGAATATTTTTAAGCCAAAGTAATTTCACTACTGAGACTACTATACTCGATGAGAAACTGAAGGTTTATGACCATAAAAATTTATAGGAGCCCGTTAGGGTTATTTGTAATGAGTTAATTATAATGTGCCAAAATGAAGCTATCTGCAGTTTCTATATGAAACAGGAATGAACTCGTTAGTTAATTATCGTATTTTTATATCGATGATTCAGGTAAACATGTTTACTCTATAATGGGATAATGTAATAGAGGTAACAGTTGATTAAGTAGTTACTATCTCAAGCCCATTTAGAAACTGTTCTAGATGACATGGCTTATGAACTGAGGGACCACACTGGGAGTTAGCGAAATGAAAATCCTAGGATTTAGTTATAGACTCAAAACAATTGTTAAACGAGGCTGGGCATTTGTAAACAAATATTGTAAAACCTACGACCCATAGAGTGTGGTGCCTCAGTTCTCATCGACGATCAGCCAGATCTCGGAAAGTATCTTAAAAAAAGAAGGTTTTGTGAATACAGAAATTTAGTAAAGAATTACTAAGTAACTGACCGCTAACCATAAAAGATGAAATCAATATTAAGACTGAACATATTAACTACTTAATCATCTCTTACCTCTATTACATTATCTCATTATAGAGAAAACAAGTTTACCTGAATCATCGATATAAACATACGATAATTAACTAATGAATTCATTCCTGTATCATTTAGAATCTGCAGATAGCTACCAATATGAAAATACCTACTAATTAAGGTGTTAATGTGAGACTGAACTGTGGTGCCTTTTTTGTTTTGATTGGGAATTCTTCAAATGACCCAATCTGAGCTGAGCGAAAGTGCATGTCAGACTTTTACTGACCACTCGTGTTTCTTCACTTGCCTGTGCGCCAGGGCCACGGTTTCTGTTTTTAACCAACACGTAACCCTGACCCAGGAGGCATCGAATATGGGGTGCAAGTCGAAGAGCCTCCTCGTGGCGCACCCTGGGCAACGCCAGCCCCAACTGCCCACCGCGTTCTGGTGGACTCTTGGGCCTGGCGGCTAATCTTCACACGGGGAAGGGTCAGGTTTCAATCACCGATCATCTTTGATGGTCGTTGATGGGAACCTGGCCTATGGGGATCAGCATGCGGCCACTTCCACTCTGTTTGCAGAGTGCGGTAAGTGGTCGCATGCTGGGGGGCATACCGTAATCCCTTTGGGGACCGGGGGCTGTCGGGGCATTTGTCCGAGCCGCGAGGGGACACCTCTATAAAACGGCCGAACCACGGGCGGCATATCCCGATTTAAGGTTATCGCGAACCTGACGGACTAAAAACCGTCGAAAGTGCGATCTATTGGGTCAGGTTTCAGTCACCGATCATCTTCGATGGTCGTTGATGGGAACCTGGCCTATGGGGAACAGCATGCGGCCGCTTCCCACTCTGTTGCAGAGTATGGTAAGTGGTCGCATGCTGGGGGAGGCATACCGTAATCCCTTCGGGGACCGGGGGCTGTCGGGGCATTTGTCCGGGCCGCGAGGGGACACCTCTATAAAACGGCCGAACCACGGGCGGCATATCCCGTTTAAGGTTACCGCGAACCTGACGGACTAATAACCGTCGAAAGTGTGATCTATTAGGTCCGGCTTCAATCACCGATCATCTTTGATGGTCGTTGATGGAAACCTGGCCTATGGGGATCAGCATGCGACCACTTCCCAGTCTGTTTACAGAGTTTGGTAGGTGGTCGCATGCCGGGTTCATACCGTAATCCCTTCGGGGACCGGGGGCTGTCGGGGCATTTGTCCGGGCCGCGAGGGGACACCTCTATAAAACGGCCGAACCACGGGCGGCATATCCCGTTTAAGGTTATCGCGAACCTGACGGACTAATAACCGTCGAAAGTGCGATCTAATCCTAAGTTTTGGGGGCTCGGCGAGAGGATGAATGGCTGGGGGATGTCCAGTCGTTAGAGCTCCCCACTGTGGATACCCTGCCGCCCTCCACAGTATGTAGGCTTCCCGGGGATACGACGCTCTGTCCTTGTGGTGACGACCCAATACGCTAAGATTCGTGGGACTGAAAATGGATAAATTGATTTTGCTTAATGAAAAAAACGGACCGGAAAAAAAAAAAAAACGACAACAGGCGCGCTTTACTTGACACCGAAAGCACAACGATTGGGAATGAGACCGTTAGGAGAATGGAGGAGCTTGACGCCACCGGTGCCACTGGACGATTGTCAGTGGTAACGGTGGAGTCAAGTGAAGGGTCTCGCGACACACCATCTGCCCAAAGTGGCTCCGTGGGGGGAAGCAGGAAGGCCTCACGGAAGCACTGGTCAGACAGTGCGTCGGAGGGTGAGAGAGCTGGATCCGGATCACCGGAGAGACCAGCTTCCAAGATCCTGAGGACGGGAGCTGGCAGGGGCGGGTCCAACCATTCGGTGGGGCTCTCCCAGGCCAGGAGGTTTTTGCGGGATGGTCCGTCGGACTCGGAGTCCACACTGACTGACTCCGAGACGGTATCCCGCAAAACTGGAAGGGGCAAGGGGACTGCTCCCTCGGTGGCTGCACCTCAGGACCTTCGGGCGAAGGCTGAGGAAGGGGCGGCGGCCATCGAGGGGGTATTGAAGAAGTCCCGGAACCTCAAGGGCACCTGCATCCGGGAGATCAGGGAGGCGTCGAGCAAAATGCTCGATGCGGTCAAATCCCTGGCCTCCCGGCAGGAGGACGAGGAGGTAGCAAGGCTGCGGGCGGACAACAAATGCCTGCAAGGGCAGCTCGCAGCCTTGCAGAAAGAGGTGGCGGCACTGCGCAGGGCTTTCTCCGAAAGGGGAAGCCCGCGCAGCAAGAAGAAACGGCCCGAACAGCCGGGCCCGAGGACGGTCCCGCAGCCCCCCCCCCTGCCGGGGGGGCGATGATTACGCGGGACGATTTTGCCCGGGCAATGGAGGCCCTCCAGCGCGAGCTGATGAACCACTGCAGTGGTGTCATCAGCGCGCGTATGGAGGGCCTCGATAAGGATGGTCGGCTCCTGCCGGCCAAGTCCCATCGCCCCGCGCTGGCGGCCGACAGGCGAGCGAGCCAACCCCAGGCGAGGGAGAGGCAAGAGACGGAGCCGGCGACATTGATGCCGCCGGCCAACATGCCCTAAAAGGCGAGGCCGGCTCAAAAGAAGAAGCCGAAGGGGCCGAGCGGGCGCGGAGGGGCAGAGGCCCCTGCCCCTGAGCCGAAACGGGCACGGGAGCAGGTAGCCGGAGGCTCAAGGGAGGTGCAGCCTCTGGTGCTGGAGGGGGAGTCGTGGGCCACGGTGGTCCGCAAGGGCAAAAGGAAGGCCACTACTGCCCCGGCTCCCGCTCCCGCCCAGAAGCCTAAGGGGCCCAAAGCGGCGGCCCCGAAGAAGGCCCCCAAAAAGGCGCCCAGGGCGCCGAAGAGGCCCGCCGTGCTGGTGGCCCTGAAGCCCGCAGCCGTGAAGGAGGGCGCCACGTACGTGGACGTCCTCCGGAAGGCGCGGGCGGCCATCAGCCTCGCGGAGATCGGGGTTGGGCCGGGTAAGGCGAGGAGGTCCATGACGGGAGCTTGGATTATGGAGCCCCCAAAAGAGACCTCCCCCTCCCAGGCCGACGCCTTGGCCAAGAAATTGGCTGAGGTGGTCGGGGAGGTGGCCGACATTACCCGGCCCACGAAAATTGCCGAGATCCGCGTGGCGGGCCTCGAGGAGTCCCTCACTCAGGAGGAGGTGAGGGGGGCCCTGGCGGAGGCGGTCAAGTGCCCGCCCGACAAACTTCGGGTGGGCACCATAGCCCTGGGGGCGCGGGGCACGGGCTCGGTCCGGGTCTCGTGCCCCGAGACACGGCCGCGAGGTCGCGGCCCCATAGAGGCCGCGAAGGGGCTGGCGGAGCGGGGCAAGGTGGTGGTGGGCTGGAGTGTGGCCACCATCCACCTGCTGGAGCAGCGGCCCATGCGCTGCCGCAGGTGCCTTGCGAGGGGGCACACTGCGGCGCTCTGCCCCCCCTCCGCCAAGGACCAGAGCCGGCTCTGCTTCCGGTGCGGCAAGGAGGGCCATTTGGCTGCGGCCTGTAAGGCCCCTGTTAAATGCGCGCTATGCGCAGACAGGGGCCTGCCCAGCGGCCACAGAATGGCCGGCGCCGCATGCGGAGCCCCTCCGGTCCGAGGCCGCCCCGTAGTGGGACCGCCAGCGGGACCACCAGCGGCCGGCTCTGCGACCACCGCAACGGAAGGGACACCGATGGACACTGCTAATGCCCAGTAGGTCCATCGGTGCCATTCTACAGGTTAATGTCAACCACTCCGCCACGTCACAGGACCTCTTGTGTCAGGACATGGCGGAGTGGGGAGCAGACCTGGCGGTGGTGGCAGAGCCATACTTTGTTCCGAACTCGGTCAATTGGCTAGGGTCGTCGGACGGCCTGGCGGCGATCACGCGGCCCGCCGCGGGCACCGGCCCCCCTCTCGTTCTCAGGGAGAGGGGTCCGGGGTTCGTCGCGGGTCAGTGGGGGGGAGTGGTGGTCATTTCGACCTACTTCTCCCCCAATCGCAGCCGGGCCGAATTCGAGCGCCTCCTGGCAGCCGTCGAGGGGACGGTCAGGAGGGCGGCTCCACGCCCCGTGTTGGTGGCGGGAGACTTCAACGCCAAGCATGGCGCGTGGGGGTCTCCCGTCACGAACGTTTTCGGTGAGGACCTGGTGGAGTGGGCCCACTGCTTTGGTCTCCAGGTCCTCAACCGGGGCAACACCCCGACGTGTGTGAGGTGGCAGGGTGAATCAATAGTGGATGTCACCCGGCCACCTCGACCCTAGCCGACCGAATTCGGAACTGGCGGGTAGAGACGGCGGTGGAGATCTCGGACCATAGGTACGTCCGCTTCGAGATCTCCACTGCGGGGCCTGCGGCCCCGCTCCACCTGGGCCCAGCGGCAGGCGCCTCCTCGTTCCCGAGGTGGGAGCTTGCACATCTCCGGAGGGACGTGGCCGAGGAGGCGGCGACGTTCCGAGCGTGGGCCGAACCACCGGCCCACCTCATTGGAGACGCGGACGGCATGGCGGACCTCCTCGCTGAGGACCTGGAAGTGGTCTGCAGCGCCGCCATGCCGAGGGCCCAGGGACCCCGCCGGAAAAAGCGGACATACTGGTGGACGCAGGAACTCGCTCACCTGCGTGCCGCCAGTATGGCTGCACGGCGCGCCTACCAGAGGTGCAGGAGGCGCGCCGTAAGGGCGCCCGGCGAAGAGGACGGTCTTCGCCGGGCATACAGGGAGGCTCATCGAGCCCTGCGTACCGCCATATGCAGGGCAAAGGTCGCTGCCGCTGAGGAGTTCCTCGCACTCCTCGACAGCGACCCCTGGGGAAGGCCGTACAGGGTGGTGAGGGGGAAGCTGCAGGGAGCGGCACCCCCCACATCCTGTATGGAGCCGGGCCTACTTAGAAGGGTCCTGGAAACTCTGTTTCCGAACCCGGGACCCTTCACGCCCCCCAGGATGCCCGCCTCCAGTTCATCCACTCTGGAGGTGTGGACCGATGGGCCTCCCGTATCCGACGGTGAGTTGGACTCTGTCCGGGAGAGGCTCCGAGCCAAGAACAAGGCTCCGGGCCCGGACGGCGTCCCTGCGAAGGTGATGGCAATTGCCATAGAGCCCCTAGGGGACCGGTTCCGCGCGGTCATGGATACATGCATCGCGACGGGCCGCTTCCTCAGGAGGTGGAGGGTGGGCAGGCTCTGCCTCCTTCGCAAGGACGGCCGTCCCGCCGACTCACCGTCGGGCTATAGGCCGGTCGTGCTCCTGGATGAAAGCGGAAAGTGCTTTGAGAGGATCATCGCCTCTCGCATCCAGGAGCACCTAGAAAGCCGCGGGCCGCAGTTGGCGGACTGCCAGTACGGCTTTCGGACCGGCCGGTCCACGATGGACGCGGTGGCTCGCCTCAAGAGGTGGACTGAGGCGGCCACAGCAAGGAGTGAGGGTGTCGTCGCGGTGTCGTTAGACATCGCGAACGCGTTCAACACCCTCCCCCACGAATGCATAGAGGCGGCACTGAAGTTCCATGAAGTGCCCCTCTACCTCTGCGCCCTCGTGCGGGACTACCTCCGTGAGAGGAAGGTGCTGTACGAGGACGCAGAGGGTCGCGTCCAGTCGTGGACCGTAACAGTAGGAGTACCCCAGGGATCAGTGCTTGGTCCCCTGCTCTGGAACCTGGGGTACAACTGGGTTCTGCGTGGCGCGCTCTTGCCGCGGATGGACGTCGTCTGCTTTGCGGACGACACCCTAGTCGCGGCCAGGGCGCGTGACTGGGAGGAGGCGGTTCACCTTGCGTCGGTCGGCACCTTATTGGTCGTCCGGCGCATCCGCCTCCTGGGGCTGGAAGTGGCTCTCGAGAAGACGAGGGCCATGACCTTCCACGCCCCACGACGCAGAACCCCACCGTGTTGTAGATTATGCCTAATCTCAGCTGTGTAAACCAGGCCTTAGAGCCTACTGGCACGTTTTATTATTTTCATTGTGTTCTATTCTATTTTTATTTTATTTGAAAGCCTTGTTTACCTTAGCGCTTACTTCAATATAAACTTTTCACCGAACAACATCTTTCCTTTAAAATATTTTTTTTTACCACGGTGCCACGAACCCCGTCGACCTTTATATCTACAAAACGTTATCAGCACGAAATTGTGGAGTATAAAATCCGTGTGTGAAATATATACAAAAGTGTATTTTTTTGGAAAATATTGTTTTTTGTATTTTTTTGGTGTGCGTAAACATGTCACATGATACTGGTGATAGTAATGTTGTGGCGAAGTCAAGCTCTTCGTCATTACCAACCTTTGGCTTAAGAAACAAGGAGGGTTATCCGACGTGGAAGTTTAAAATGAGAAACTACCTACTCCACGAGGATCTCTGGTTTGCCGTTACTGGATACCCAGAAGGTGACACAACTCCTCAGGCTATAAGGGTAAAGTACGATACAAAAGCTCTTGCTAAGATATGCCTAACTGTAGATGGTGCAGCTATAACTCACGTTAGAAGTGCAAAGACTGCATCGGAAGCGTGGAAATCATTACAGAAAGCTTTTGAGGATAACGGTATAGGACGAAGAATAGCTCTTGAACGTAAGTTGTACCGCTTAAGTCTCGCAGATTATGCAGACATTGAACAGTACATAAATGCAGTTACTTCAACTGCACAGGATCTTGCAGATATTGGGAAGGTGATAGAAGATACGTCGATTGCCGCTATACTTTTAGGTGGACTCACTCCAAAATATGAGCCCCTCATTATGGCGCTTGAAAATTGCAATGTTGATGTAACTACTGACCTGGTAAAAACGAGACTCCTTAATGAAATGTCTAAAAGCGACACATTAACGACGGATTCGGTATTTCAAGCAAAAGTGAAACCTAAATCCAAAAAGAAGAAGGAAGTAGTATGTTATGACTGTAATGTACCCGGACATAAAAGACCAGACTGTCCATTGAAAAAGAAGAAGGAAAAGGGTAATGTTACGAGTACAAATGACTCCTCATTTACTGCTTTGAATACTTCTGGATCTGAAAACAAGGATGTTTGGTATGTAGACTCAGGTGCAACTAAACATATGTCTTCAAGGCGTGATTGGTTTCAACATATAAAGTTGACTGATAGAGGAACCGTAACTGTCGCAAATGGTGAAAAGATCAAATGTTTAGGATTAGGAGATATTTCGATCTCGACACCTAAAAATAAAATAAATACAATTTCTGATGTTGCTTATGTACCAGACTTAAATGCTAATTTGCTATCTGTACAAAAAGCTGTAGATAAGGGTTTTATATGTGTTTTTAATAAAAATGGATGTAACTTTTATAAAAATGATACCTTTTGTGTTACAGGTGATTCGCTTCTTCATGCTTCGCCCTGTGGTGGATTGTATGTACTTAATGGCTCTACAAATGTTTCCAACACTGTGGCTGATAATTATTTAACAAAAGATGAGCACTCTGACTGTCAGGATAGGTATCAAATCTGGCATAAGAGACTTGGACACCTTTGTCGAATAGGCATGAATCGGTTGAAGAATCACCAGGTAGGGGTAGAATTTTCCGTAGTAGATAAATCAAGTTGCATCGCTTGTGTAGAAGGCAAACAAGCAAGAAAACCTTTTAAAAGGATAGCTTTTAATAGAGCAACTTCACCTTTAGAGTTGATCCACTGTGATCTGTGTGGACCTATGTCTACAACCTCTTTTCAAGGTAATAAATATATGTTAACTTTAGTTGATGATTATACCCGAAAAGTTTTTGCGTATTTCTTAAGTTCAAAGACCGAAGTAAAAGATAAATTTTGTCATTTTCAAACTTTAGTTGAAAATCAATTAAGTTTTAAAATAAAAAGGATTAGGACTGATGGCGGCACAGAGTTTGTTAATAAAGTTTTTGCTGATTATCTTTCATCAAAAGGTATCGCGCATCAAACAACGACGCCTTACAGCCCTCAACAAAACGGAGTTGCAGAGCGAACCCACCGATCTATAACCGAGAAGGCGAGATCGTTGCTGGCTGAAAGCTCACTACCTAAGGCTTACTGGGAAGACGCATTTCGCGTAGCTGTATACCTAAAAAATAGGTCCCCTCATCGAGCCTTAAGTGGGGATATACCCTATGATAAATGGTGTGGCAGAAGATGTGATCTTAGTCATCTAAGAATTTTTGGATGCAGAGCCCTTGTCCATATACCTTCATGTAATAGAAAAAAGTTGGACATGAAAGCTGAAGAAGCTATTTTTGTGGGTTATTCTGAAGATCCAAATAGTTATATTTTTAGAGATCCTTCTAACCCACGGCGAATCCTAAAATCTAGGGATGTAACCTTTTTTGAAAACTGCTTTACATTTTTGAAACGAAAGCAGAATGAACCTGAGGTACAGTCGGACTCAGTTTTACTTTTTGAAGAAAATGCTGAAAGAGATGAAAATGAAATTGAATTTCACGATTGTGTTGAGAGTATCGATCCTATAGCTGAAACGTCTTCACCAATAAACACACAGCGTTTTGATGAAGAACCAGCTAGTTTGGAAGAGCAGCCATTTATCCAGGAGCGTCGGTACCCCTCACGAAACAGGAAACCACCAGATTTTCTTACTTATAATGTATTGTCTGATGATTTGGATGAGCCGACGACATACTATGAAGCAGTTCATGCTGACGATGCCGAAAAATGGCAAAATGCTATGCAAGATGAGCACAATTCTCTTATGAAGCTCAAGACCTGGGATCTTGTTGACAGACCAAACAAGAAAGTAATACCATGCAAGTGGGTTTATAAACTGAAAAAGGACGCTAGTGGAAATATACTGAAATACAAGGCTAGACTGGTCGCAAAAGGTTTTAAGCAAGTTAAAGGAGTGGATTACGACGAAACGTTTGCGCCAGTAATTCATCATTCTTCCCTACGTGCCTTATTTGCGTTGGCTGCAGAAATTGGTTTAAAAATAAAACATTTGGACGTAGATACCGCGTTCCTAAATGGAAACTTGGAAGAGGAAGTTTATATGGAACAACCTTTTGGTTTCATAGAAAAGGGTGGCGAAAGTAAGGTTTGCCTATTAAAGAAATCCCTTTACGGCCTAAAACAGGCACCGCGTGCCTGGATAAAAAAGTTAAATGAAACACTTTTAAAAATAGGTTTTGTTCCAACTCCTTCTGAATCTTGCGTATACACTAAACTTTTTGATAAGGAACTCGTTATTCTTAGTGTCTTTGTCGATGACTTTTTAGTATTTTTTGACTCTGAAATGACATTTGACATTGTCAAAAAGGATTTGTCGAGTAATTTTTCACTAAAAGATTTGGGTTTTTTGAAAAAGTATTTAGGCCTGAATTTTAATATACAGGAAAATGTTATAGAAATTAATCAATCGTCATACATAAGTTCACTACTACAAAAATTTAATATGATAGAGTGTAAGACGGTAAATACTCCACTTGTAAAGAAATCGATGGAAAAGCGTTGTGATGATCAGGTTAGTGAGAATTTTCCATACCAAACTCTTATTGGTTCTCTTATGTATTTGTCTGTAAACACACGACCAGATATCGCGTATACGACGAGCTATCTCAGTCAATTTAATACGTGTTATACTAAAGAGCATTGGAATGCTGCAAAAAGAGTTTTACAATACTTGAAAGGCACTCTCAACTACTCATTGGTTTATAGAAAAAATGGAGAACTCTTAAAAGGATTCTGTGATGCTGATTGGGCAAACTGTACGATCGACAGAAGGTCATACACAGGTTATGTTTTTGTACAAGGTGGAGCACCTGTGTCATGGGAGTCGAAAAAACAACCCACGGTAGCGCTCTCCTCTGCAGAGGCCGAATATATGGCGCTTGCGTCCGCTACTAAAGAAGCTTGTTATTTACGCCGTTTTATCCATGAAATAACAGGTAAACTTACGCCAGTTAAGCTGTATTCAGATAGTCAGAGTGCCATAAATCTCGTTCACAATCCTGTACACCACAACAGGACGAAGCACATAGATACGAAACATCATTTTATTCGAGAAAAGGTCTCTTCTAATGTTGTTAAGTTAGAATATCTTCAGAGTTGTGATATGCCTGCAGATGTTCTCACTAAAACACTGGGGCCTATAGCACACAAGAGATGTGTAGCTGGTTTAGGTTTAATTTAATTTTTCTGTGCAGATTTTTTTTTGTTTCACAGCTTCGATTATGTGGGGCTGTTGTAGATTATGCCTAATCTCAGCTGTGTAAACCAGGCCTTAGAGCCTACTGGCACGTTTTATTATTTTCATTGTGTTCTATTCTATTTTTATTTTATTTGAAAGCCTTGTTTACCTTAGCGCTTACTTCAATATAAACTTTTCACCGAACAACATCTTTCCTTTAAAATATTTTTTTTTACCACGGTGCCACGAACCCCGTCGACCTTTATATCTACAAAACACCGGGTCTCCGTATCCGAGTGGAGGGGGTCCGGGTTCCCGTCGAGGTGCATATAAAGTACCTCGGCCTGATCCTGGATCCCCGCTGGAGTTTCGAGGAGCACTTTAGGCTCCTCGCTCCGCGGCTGTGCTCTTTCGCAGCCGCACTCGGATGGCTCCTCCCCAATTTGGGGGGGCCGAATTCGGCGTGCCGTCGGCTGTACCAGGGAGTGGTGCGGTCGATGGCACTCTACGGAGCCCCGGTGTGGGCGGAGCGCCTTTCCCGGGCAACAGTGGCCCTGCTGCGGAGGCCGCAGAGGGTCATCGCGACACGGACCGTGCGGGCATACCGCACGGTCAGTCATGGGGCGGCCTGCGTGCTCGCGGGCACGCCCCCGTGGGAGGTCGATGCCCTGGTTCTGTCCCAGGTGCATCGACACCGTGTCGCGGCCCGGGAACGGGGGGAACGACCCGCCTTCGAGGAAGTAAGGCGGGTCAGATTAGCGGCTCAGGGGGAGGCCCTGAGCCGGTGGAGGGAGGCGCTCCGCTCCCCAGCTGCCGGCCACCGGACGATTGGAGCGATTCGTCCGGTGTTGGAGGGATGGGTTGGGCGCCGGCATGGCAGCCTTACCTTCCGCTTGGTGCAGGTACTGACCGGACATGGGTGCTTCGGTCACTACCTGCACCGGGTCGCCCGTCGGGAGGAGTCACCGCGGTGTCATCACTGCGACTCCCCCGACGACACGGCCGAGCACACCCTGGTGGAGTGCCCGGCCTGGCGGAACGAGCGCCGCGATCTCGTTGCGGCGCTCGGAGGCGGACGCCTCTCACTGGCAACCATGGTACGAGCCATGGTTGAAAGTGAGAGGGCATGGGAGGCTGCCGCCTCCTTCTGCGAGACCGTCCTCTTGCAGAAGGAGGCTGCGGAGAGGGAACGGGAAGAGGACGTACTTGCCGCTCCCCTCCGGCGTAGACGGGTGGGGCGAAGAAGGCGGGGGACGAACCCCCGTCTCCTTTAGCCCCAGGGTGTGACCAGCGCGTGCGGGTAGCTCCCGCACGTGCATTGCACAACGGTCACCACGTCTGGGGATTATTCCGTTACCGGGTAATCCCCCTTGGCGCGATAACCGGCCCTACAGGGGAGGGCCGGTAAGCCCTGAGAGTGGCACGGAGTTCTTGGCCTTCGGGTCGGCCCCGTGACACTCTCAACACAGGGCCCGACGGTAACCGGGTGGTTTTAGTGGGTATTCCCGGCTTCGGCCGGGCGAGTCCCACACACGCTCGTCGCCTAGCTAGCGTCGGGTATGGTGCGTAAATGCATTTCCACTCGAGAAAAAAAAAAAAAAAAAAAAAAAAAAGGAGGCATCGAATATATAACGACTGAACTGTGGTGCCTCAACCCACATAACAAAGATACATATTTTCATTAAACAAAGTTAATGAAATCGTTCTTTTTCAACATCAAGTTACAGTGGAAGCTTTAAAACATCTTGTAAAAAAGAAATGGGCATTGTGGAAAAAAAATATCGCTGCAATTTGAAGATACCGATGATTAAAACTGGTCCCTCAATTCTCACAACTTGAGGTGTGAGGAATATCAGAAAGTCTAGTGTACTTAACTTTTAGTAATAAGCTTCTACTAAATAATCCTTACTAATATTATAAATCGGAAAGTGATAAATCGGAAAGATTTCGGAAATCAGTGGCAAAAACAAACATACAAAAACCAAAAACAGCATGAGCTTGAGATGTCATCATCATCTTCATCATTTCAGCCGAAAGACGTCCACTGCTGGACATAGACCTCCCCCATGGATCTCCACGACGACCGTTCCTGCGCCTCCCGCATCCAGCGCCTTCCCGCGACCTTCACCAGGTCGTTGGTTCACCTTGTCGGGGGTCTACCCACGCTGCGTCTTCCGGTGCATGGTCGCCACGAGAGAACCCGTCGGCCCCAACGAATATCGGTCCTATGAGGAATGTGCCCGTCCGACTGCCACTTTAGTGTTGCAATTCTTTGGGCTATGTCGGTTACTTTCGTTTTTCTGCGGATCACCTCATTCCTTGAACCTTCTTATAAGCATGAGATGTATTCCATTTTTAAACCTACATGTATTTTGCACACAATACTATATTGATCATTTAAACATGTTTTTCTCTATAACGGCCATATATAGATACTAACACTAGGTAGGTAAAACACTAAGTGTTACACTTAGTGTTTTTGGAAGTTGGTTGTATTTTTTCCTGTAGCTGTACAACGTAGTCACGAAGTACAGTTTCAGAATGACCTTGTCATAAAAACTACTTAAATATCACTTGCCTTCATTAAGTACCTACATAAGGCTGTTATAGAGAAAAACATGTTTACATCTTCGATATAGTATTGTCATAGTAACTAACGAGTTCTTTATCTTATCATTTTAAATTAGCAGGTACCTTGGTACCTTTAGAAGATAAGATAAGATAACTAATTAGGAATCAATGGCGATTCACTTGTTTGTTTGCTTGTCGTGTTGTTGTGGTGGCGAGTTTTCGAGTGATCTCAGCCTATCCACTCTAATAAATATCTAATCATTCTATTGTCAATATTTTTGAAGTGTAACTAATATTTTTTCCTTAAATAAAGGTTCTTGTGTTAATTATTAACAAATGAAAATGTCGATAATAGCTTATCTTTGTAATTTGCGCTTGAGGTTTTCTGCAGCCGCAGCAGCTACACCAGCACAGCACGCCGAGTCAGGAAGATGGGACGGCGCAAGAGTTTTGATGCAAGTTGCTTCCCACCCATACTAAAGGCCTACCCACTTTCCATGGAAATAAATACTGTATGCGTCGGGTCTCTTGCCATCGACGCTGATCCAGCCACAAGCAGCGATACTGTAGTTAAATATGTATCTAAACTTGAATACGTAAAAATTTAACTTAGCCCCGTTATATAATAGGACTACCGTCAGGGCGTTAGCTCTGTTAAGGATGTCAATGGGCTTGATTTGGCGGAGAACCAGTTTGGCTTCTGCAGGGAGCGCTCTACGGCGGACGCCATCATGCGCGTCCGAGCCCTCACGACTGAGAATTCTGTGGCCCGAGGTGGGGTTGTCTTGGCGGTGTGTCTGTAGATGCATCAGGGAGGCATTTCGGTATTACCGGATGCCAACCTAACTTTGTCAAGTGGTCGAGGCCTATCTGGCGGACAGGGCCGCCATCTGCCCCGGTCACCAAGGAGTGTGGAACCGGCGAGAGATGTCGTGAGGTGTTTCACAGGGATCGGTCCTGGGTCCGCATCTGTGGAACATCGGGTATGTCTGGGTGCTTCGCGTCCATTAGCAGAGAGAGCACCGTCGTATCCTTGCCCACGTCCGTAGAGACCGATGTCTCCCGAGTCAGGGTTGCGGGTTGGTTAAATAAGAACCCCTAGCGCACAAGCAAGTGAAAGAACACAGGTGGGATTTATTTAGTAAAAGTTTGACACGCCCTTCCACACCGCACAGAGCGGAAGAGGTCATTTTAAGATTTCCCATTCAGAACAAATAAAAAGCATGTCATAATGAATTAAACGATTTATTAGAGAAATGGTCTTAGAATATCCTCAAGAATCATTTGCCATACATAGACTGTAGCAAATAATAGAAAACACGATAGTAAAAAAATACAAATAGCACTAAAAATAGCATTGCAATTTTAATAGAGGTAACAATAATAAGTTCATACATCAAAATAAATCAGAAGTTTATATAATTTTCAGTTGAAGATTAACTAGATACAATTTTATAAGAACGTATTTATGAATCATTCATTAATGTGGAAGTATCTTTATCAGTATCATATTAATAATTATTGAATATGTTACAAAACAATTCTACATCTTAAAAAAGGATATGAATGAGCTGAGTAGGGTTGAAGGCTTTGAACTGGGAACTCAATGTTCTTTCCCGTCTACAACTTTTCTTTGGCGGGGTGCTTTTAATGGGGCTGGTGATTTTCGACTGAGTCGATCTTTTCTGGAGTTAGTAGAAGTGCCTTCGGTATCGAGTAATAGACGCCTTCGTGTTGCAGCGCGAAGTCTGAAGAGTTTCAAGGGTGACTTTTTGTCTTTTGGTGGCGTGCGTGTGGTGGAGTTTCGTTTCAATTCGATACCTGGTGACCATGTTATTGGCAGACGTTTGCGACCTGCAAACGATAGGGAGTTTAAAATATTTGTATTAATAAAATTAATGTTTTAGTTGTCAAAACAAATAACTGGGACTAACCCTTGTTATATTCTATTGTTTAAATTGTTAATGCATAATTCAATACGTTAAAAGTATTTTGGTAATCTCTCTCTCTGTCTTCAGAATAAAAAAGTATCTGATATTAAATTGTAACCTTCAGACATAATTTACAATAATTATATTCTATTCTCATTGCAGATTATGCTAATGCAAATATCCTGGCTTCTATAATATTGCCTATAGGTGTCTAAGGAATTGGAAGATTAATATTTACGCTTGTTAAATATTTAAAAATTTTGAAGACTTTAATATGATGCAGCAGCATATTTTATACATATTTTTAAAAGTTTGGATGACGAATGTTTTTTGTGGGATATAAGAATATATATTATATATTTTATACTTTGTAATAAAAGACTACATTACATGTAGTCTTAATATGTTACTATAGAATGCACTTCAGACAAACAAAATAACATAGTTCAATCTTTTTATTATTCAGGAATGACAGTCAATGCAAGTATAATTGAAACTGGTTCTATTTAACCTAAGTGGGGCTAAATGGAATCGGTTTCAATTATGCTTGCATTGATTCGACTCATATTAAGTAACTATCAAGGCAAGATAAATAAAGACCTGTCAAAATAAAACACCGCATTTTTTATTTTAGCAAGCCTTAATTTAACTGACAATAACTGGGTTATGAAGTACGGACGACAGCAGGTCAAGCTACCCAAAACTGTCAAATATCACCAATCAACTTAGAGCCTTAATACTTGATAGTAGTAGCTTGATGTACTGTCGTTTGTACATAAGGCAGAATTCTATATGTTATTACCTCTCTGCTGAATTATCCATTCGTTAAGCATTGGTACTGGACTGAGGTACTCAACGGGCGGGGCCGGGGCGTGCTCCTGGATAGCAGTGTCAGGCGGCAGTCGGGTGAAATAGAGATAATCAAGCCACAAGGGCAAGATTTCAGCGAACACCAAGCGTTGAAACCCTGCAACTGGAGTCACCGCACCCTCCATTGAATCTACGAACAATGTATGTTATTGGTTTATTTTTATTTAAACATAATGTTGCCCCACACCACATTATTCCTGTATCGTGGGTGCGTTTACAAGTATTTAAACTCACATACAAAAATAGCCAGACCCGGAACAACTACCTGTAGGCTATACAAATATTTGTTCCGTACAGGAATCGAACCTGCGTCAGTCGATCGCTCAGTCACTGCATCTACCGTGTCGTTAATATATTGATATTATGTGACATATTGATTTACAATAATTATCATAGTTTTGTAGGTTTTGACCATGTAAGTACGCTATTCTGATTCTAAATTTGTAATATTTTTATAATATAATAAACATGTCATTAGTGTACAAGTATTTTCAGAAACAGCTGCTAACTAGTAAGTCAAATAAATAAATATTTTTATTAAAAAGGATTATGTATTTACCTAATACACTAAAATTTTAAATAGTAAATAATGTTTAACTTACCTCTGTAATACCTCTGTTTCCTTGCCGATACAAACACACGTTATAAGCTCGGCTGACACTTGAGTTTTCTTGAATATTTTTAAGCCAAAGTAATTTCACTACTGAGACTACTGTACTCGATGAGAAACTGAACGTTTATGACCATAAAAAAAAATTGGGCCCTTATTTATAGGAGCCCGTTAGGGTTATTTGTAATTAGTTAATTATAATGTGCCACAATGAAGCTATCTGCAGTTTCTATATGAAACAGGAATGAACTCGTTAGAGATATATAACGACTGAACTGTGGTGCCTCAACCCACATAACAAAGATACATATTTTCTTATACAAAGTTAATGAAATCGTTCTTTTTCAACATCAAGTTACAGTACAAGCTTTAAAACATTTTGTGAAATAGAAATGGGCATTGTGGAAAAAATATATCGCTGGATTTTGAAGATACCAATGATTAAAACTGGTCCCTCAATTCTCACAACTTGAGGTGATAGGAATATCAGAAAGTCTAGTGTACTTAACTTTTAGTAATAAGCTTTTACTAAATAATCCTTACTAATATTATAAATCGGAAAGTGAGTTTGTTTGTTTGTGTGTTCCGCTGTCACGCCGTAACTGCTTAACCGATTGCTTTGAATTTTTGCAGACATAAAGTTAGAAGTCAAGATCAAATAATACGGTAGGTACATTTTATCCCGGAAAATTTGATGTTCCCGAGGGAAAACAAAAATATTGTTAGTTTCTTACCAGTTCGGTGATAGATGGCGCTGTGTTTCGTTTAAAACAATATACCTAATATATTGCAAACGAATATGCACATGTAAACTTAGAAATTAAATGATAAAATAATTAAACTCCAAAAATGAGGAAACTAAAATGCGCGATATAACCGAATTCCACGCGGGCGAAGCCGCGGGCGGAGAGCTAGTAGATATATAAAATAGTGTATTTATTACCTGTTAGCTGAGACAATATATTTTTTTGTATTCTATGAAAATCGATAGATTATTTACTAACGAGTGTGTTATCGTATTAGGAATCAGAAGAAAGCTAATAGTATGACAATACCTATACTTTGTCTACAAAGTCATGAAAATTAATGTTTCTGGAACTAAAAATTTTAAAAGTAGGAAAACACTAAATTATTGTACATCGAATGTTATTGGCTGTGATTTCAAACTTAAAAGGAGAGGTCAACCTCAATTTTGTTTGTACCAACTTAGTTTTTGAATTAAATATTTTTCATTTTTTTACTTTCATTGGCTGCCATATATATGTTTTGTAACTCGATACTTATTATTTATTGCTTTTCAAATACATGGATAAGAATATTTTTTAAAGTATATCAGCGATGTTTGTTATAACACGAAGCTGGACAAATTTCATCAAATATGGATGATATTTATGCCTGAATAGTTGTTAAAACAGGTATGTAATCATGTTACTGTTTGTTTTTATCTACTAGAAGTTTCAAATTTACTAAATAAACGATTTTAAGACGATTTTTTACTACTCAGAAAGTACATGTAAACTTAGAAAATTTACATTGGTACTTGCCTGACCTGGAATCGAACCCGCACACTCACACCAGCATACTACCGAGAGGCTGGTGTTTTAACCACTAGGCCACCACGAATTAGTTAAGATTTTCTGACAAATAAATAATTTTTGTACCATTTTATAATACCCTAACCTTACCATTTTTTTTTTCGGGGTGGAAACCCTCAAAGGATGTCTGCCGCCCTGGGGTGGGCGACGGGGTCTGTCAGACTTTTACCGACTAAAACCACCCCGGTGTCTCTTCTATCACGAGCTCGCGTGGGGCCGCGGGATTTTAAATTCTTTCACGGCCCCGCACCCTCATGCTGGCCCGGTCTGTCCGGGCCTCGTCTCCTGCACGGGGTAGTGGGGTGTTTAACTATCCCGTGCATCGCCTCTGAGGCGCGAGTGTCGGAGTTCTTTATCTTATCATTTTTAATTTGCAAGTACCTTGCTTCTAGTATAACAACACCTCTTTATTAAAATTCTCAGAAGAGTTAAAAATTCTTCATTATGGCGCTTTAGAAGATGAGACAATATGAGATAACTAATTAGAAATTTTCCTTTTCGGCTTCCATAAATAGAGTCCCAATTTAGTTTTACAGTCTTAACCCTTCTGTGTCTCAACGACTGACAGTGACTGTAGTAAAATTACTTTATTCCTAAAATATTAATAAGTAAAAAAATGAAAAGCGTGATATAACCGATTTGCACTATTTTCTTCAACATTTTGTTTTCTAATAACTATAGGTCCTAGACAGCCAGTATTTCATTTTTGTTCGCGTTCTACTACATGCTCAAAACTATTTTAGTCAGGTAATTAAAAAATAAAATAATAAAGTTACTCAATATTTACATTTATTTAAAATAATAATATAACATCTAGGTGAATATCAACAATTATATCTATACAGGCACAAGGTTTTTTAATATAATACAAAAGGAACTAACTACTAAATTCAAAATATTTCTTATATAAATTATATAGTAAGAGATAAATAATTTAAAACTATTTAAAATAAGCAGCACAAGTCTATGCCACAGTGATCAAGTTCCATTATTTTAGAAAATTTCATCACATACACTTCACTGCGTTCACTCTTTAGCCTTCTCCTCATCTTCAGGCAAATCAAAATTTATACGCCTTCTTTTACGGAAGTCCACACCTTTAATGCGATGTGGCTTTGGTGTCATCCATGTAGTTATCGATGCTGACTTTGCAGGAGAACTCACTCTTCGATCCGCTGAGTCTGTAGTCTCAGAATTTGGTGAGAGTATATAGTTTCCCAGTTTCACATAAGGCGTCCCTTTGATACCTGGTGAAGAATAAAGATTCATGAATATCTTGCTATATATATAAGTGCCCTAATTAAAAAATTGTTATAATTGCAAAAAAGTGAAGGACCTAAATATTGGAAAATAAAATAAATAAGAAATATTCGAATGGGCATTCTGATTTTAAATTTCAAATGTTTTAAGAATAAAATAAATATGTTATTCTACCTGAACCTTAAATTTCATTAATATATCTGCAAATTTTAAATATTACATAAATATTGTACAACTCACCTCTTCATGTTGACCTCCTTTGCCTGTCGTCAGCCAAATTCAGAAGCTCAACTGCGATAGCGTTGCCTTCCATTTTCGTTTTTTTACTTATTAATATTTCTAGGACAAATAATTTTACTACAGTCACTGTCAATCGTTGAGACTCAGAAGGGTTATGACTGTAAAACTAAATTGCGACCCTATTTATAGGAGTAACTCATTAGTTAACTATCACAATACTATATCGAAGATGTAAACATGTTTTTCACATAAGGCCGTTATAGAGAAAAACATATTTACATCTTCGATATAGTATTGTCATAGTTAACTAACGAGTTCTTTATCTTATCATTTTAAATTTGCAGGTACCTTGCTTCTAGTATAACAACACCTCCTTATTAAAATTCTCAGAAGAGTTAAAAATTCTTCGAAAAATATATGGAGGAAGTTTTATTAAAGACTTGTCACAGTAACAAAACAGTTGTGTAACAGTTGTGGAGACTTCACCTTTAATGTTCTAGAGAAATCAGCTACAGTTAATAAATTTATGTCATTATTCAAGTCTTATAATTTGTACGCAAGATTCTTTGAGCCGACTAGAATAACTGCCACAAGCGCCACCTGTTTAGACAACATCTTTACTAATTTAAGACCTGACCATTTAATTATAAATAACTGAGACTCTGATCACTGTGGCCAGTTAGTTACTTTTCCTCAGAAAAGTGAAGCCAATGCTCAAAGAAAACTTTTAAAAGAGCCTGTTCCTCAGCAAAAGCCATACAACTAAAAAATAAAATAAAATCTTCTGGAAATAAACTCAAAACAACTTGGCAAATTATAAATTCTGAAAGTGGAAAGAACCAAATTACAAAATCGCAATTTCCATCTTAAAATTAACAATGAAGATATAAAGGCGGACTTGGAGGTAGCAACTGAGTTTGAGAATTTTTTTTACCAATATTCCAATAATAATAACAAAAACTTTGCCTTCTTCCTCCACTTTTGCTTAAGCTATACTGAAAGAATGTGTTCTAGAATGTGACAAACACTTTGAATTTACGTTTGCGACTGCTAAAGACATTATAGAATCTTTTAGGGATCTTGATGTGAAAAAAACTACTGATCATTGGGGTTTGTGGTAGTACAACTGATCCCACGAATTTTCGGCCAATTTCGATATTAACAACTTTGAGCAAAATTTTTGAAAAAATTATTTTAAAACAGTTGTTGAGGCACTTTAACTTATATAATTTATTGCATGTGAAACAAATTAGTTTTACAAAGGGTCGTTCAACTACAGATGCGGGCGTGGCATTGCTAAAGAACACATTTGGGACCTGGGAGGAATCACAAGATGCTCTTGGTATTTTTTGGGATTTGTCCAAGGCCTTTGATTGCGTACATCATGATACTCTTATTAGGAAATTGTACCATTATGGTTTAAGGGACAGAGCTCTCGGCCTTCTGACTTCTTATCCGAATAATCGAATTCAGAGGGTTGATGTTAATGGTAAGAGATCCACAGGATCGGTGGTACCCATGGGCTTTCCGCAGGGCGCAATTCTAGGTCCTTTCTTGTTTTTAATTTATATTAATGACTTACCTCATCACGTGAGGGATAATCACAACATAGTATTGTTCGCGGATGACATTTCTCTTATTTTTAAAGTCAAGCGTCAGCTATCAAATTTTGACGAAGTTATCAAAGCACTTTCTAAAATTGTCCATTGGTTTAATGTAAATAACCTTCTATTCAATGAAAAAAAAAAAACTAAAGTCATTAAATTTTCTACGCCAAATATCAGGTAGCTAAGTACCAATGTTAAACTGAATTAGTTATTATTAGGTAGATACTTAGCAGCTGTTTCTAAAAATACTTGTACACTAATGACATCTTTATTTTATTATAAAAATATTAGAAATTTAGAATCAGAATGGCGAACATTTTTAAAACCTACAAAACTGTGATAGTTATAATATTAATAACAAACATTGTCCGTAGCGGTTATGATGAGTTAAAGCCGTAATTAATATATAATTTTTATAAAAGCTTTATTTACACAATTCCTGAACGCACACTACACTTTTTTACGTGCATTAGCGACACAGCTTTCAATGTGCCTCTATTTGTGTGGCCATTTTGTGAAGCGTTGACTGGGAATTTATAACATTTATGCTGAAACCTACCTTACTGGTTCAAATTCCTTTTCCAGTGCCAATGGAGGGTGCGGTGATACCAGGTGCAGGGCGTCTCACACGATCGGCGCTCGTTGTAATCTCGCTCTGGCGGCCTGGTCATCTCCATGTCAACCCTCTGCGGCCTGACATTGCTATGCAGGAGCACGCCCCGGCCCTGAACACTGGGTACCTCAGTCCAACACGAGCGCCTGAAGAAGTGATAATTCAGCAGAGAGGTATAATAAATTGAATTCTGTCTTATATCCTTTATAAGATAGCTTACTTTTACTATGACTATAAGAGCACATCACGCAAACATATTAAGACTACAATGCGCACTTTTATCAAATAGTATAACAATATATGATAAAAATAAGTTTATTACATAACATATATCAACCAAAACTTTAAAAACATATATAATATGCTGCTGCATCAACAATACCTAACATCTTCTAATTCATTAGACAGCTGCAACTAATACTATAGCAGCCAATATACTTACATTAGCATAATCTTCAAAGAGAACAGAATATAAATAATATCAGAGGCCTTTTCATTCTGAAGAAGAGACGAATACGGACAAATATTCTTAACCTGCCCCTTTATTGAAATATATATTAACAATTAAAATATTAGAATAAAAGAGGAGTTTCCAATTAGTTGTTTTCACATTTAAAACATTAATAATAATTAATGTATAAATTTCAAACAACCTTTCCTTTGCAGGTCACAAACATCTGCCAGTGACATGGTCGCCGGACATCGAGTTTAAACACAACTCCTCATTTAACTCCACCACACACACACCACCGAAAGACAACCACTAATCACCCTTGAAATTCGGAGTCCCCCTTCGCTCCACATCACGAAAGCGGCGAATACGCGATACCGAAGGCATTCCACTAACTTCAGAAAATAACGAAATTAGCGACACAGAAATTGAAGAGCACTAGTCCCATTAAAAACACCCCACCAATGAAAAGGTGTAGACTGGAAAGAACATTGAATACCGAGTTCATCGATTCGATCGGGTCCGATTGCTAGTTAGTCGAGTCGATAGATGCCCGATCGGCACGGGCCAGCGCGATTAGTATTGTCTATGGCGACGCGCGGCCGCCATTGCAATCACAACGTCTTGCGACCCCGTCGCGTACGGGGTCCGTTGCTTGAACTTTAAATAAACAACGTGTTGGGACCCCGCCGCGTACGGCGGGCCGTTGCTTGAACCTCTTGACGAATAATCCTCGCATGCGTGGCGTGTTTCGGACGAGTGATTTTCGGGAAATTATATATACCACCGGCCGCGTTTTGTATAGTTTGTCGCGATTGTTGCCCGTGTTTTGAAGTGTTTACTTGAACTATAAAACGTAACAGTGCGTCTGTAAATTGAGTTGAATTTGAATCGGAAACGTGGTTTCATTGGCTATCTTGTCGGGCGTGATTGACACTGCTAAATAACTTCTTACGTTGGTGAGCTTTGGTGCCTATTAAGGGAACTTTGGTGTGTCGACTGGTATGGGATAGTCAGCGAATTTGAAGACATCGGACGTCATTGTAAAGTCGGCGCGCGCGTCGACTTCTCCGGACTTCACTTCTCGACGAAGCACACTGAGTCCCAGGTAAGTCCCGTAGATTTACTAGAGTGTGATCGGAGATTGATTTTACTTGTGGTGTAAGCCGACCTTGTTTGTTGGACAAACCGCGCTAAACGCGCTGCTAGATGGGCGCGCTGTACTGGGGCGCGCCTACATCGTTTGTGGTAGCAGAGTGCGGTTTCTAATTACTAATTTGATTAATTAGAGTATCATTCCAGTATTTTGGTAGCCTTCAGAGGCTAATTTGCAAAAATTTGATTTTTTATTTGTTGTTGTCGGTACTCGTAAAATTATATCTCTGACCGCCTTCATACATTGTGTGGATCCGATATTTTGCAAAGTAAGAAATGTGAAAACAATTGTAGGTAGATTGTTTTATTTTTTGGTTCATTTCTTTCCGTTCAGAGGAACGGAGTAGGCTAGGGCATGATACGCCATACAGCCAGTTATGTTTACGAGTAACGTTTTGTTATTGTTCACTCGATTATCTTGTGTATTTGTACGAACCAAATAGTTCGCTTTGTTGTTGAATATTGAGCTACGGATAAATAATTACGAGTTATTTTTATGACTAATGTTTTAGTCAACTCGTGTATTGTACGAACCAGATAGTTCGTGTTTGAATGTTTTTGATTTAGCTCGTAATTCATAGTCGTAATTTTGTTGATTTAGCTCGTAATTCATAGTCGTAATTTTGTTGATTTAGCTCGTAATTCACAGTCGTAATTTTGTTCTGTTTGTTGTTGTTTTATTACATAATTCACAGTAATAATTTTATTCTGTTTGTTTGTTGATTTATTGTGTAATTGGTAGTAATAATTTTGTTTTGCTAATAAGTTTTGATCTGTGTCGCACTTAAGTTAGGCCGTTTGCACACTGATATTTTGTATGTATACTTTGTAATATTTTTTATTTGTACATGTTAGTGTTTTGTTTGTAACGGTTGCCCTTAGCTTTGGTCCCCACACGGTCTCGCGGAATTTATTGAGTTATATACGCTTGTTTTTGTTGCTTTCCGCGCGTTCTTTAATTGAATTTAATTGCTAATTTGAATTAAAGGCTTTTATTTGAAATGGCTCCCAGTCCGCTTGCTACGGCGAAGGCCGAGGTCCAGGCTGCATTGCGTTGGCTCGCGGGTGCGGCCGCCCTGATTGTTCGGCCGGATCGGGTGCAGGCTTTGTTGACCCGTTATGAAGGGTTGCCTGCGCGCATGGAAGGCTTGGAGCGACACGTTGTCGACTTCCATGCGTACGTTTTGGAACACCCTCCAGCGGATGAAGCCGTAGTGGAGACCTTTACAAGGGATGTCGACCAGGCGTACGAATTGGCTGACCAAATTACGGAGTCAGCAGAAGGGCTCCTGGCTGCCCATAGGGGAAAGCCGACTTGGAGCGGGGAGGTTAAACCGACCCCGCCGGCTTTGTTAGGGAGACTGCCCACATTGGAGATTCCCCACTTTGACGGGGACCTCACGGCTTGGATGGGCTTCATCAACTTGTTTGACAGCTTGGTGGACTCCAGGGAAGATTTGTCCCCCAGCCAGAAACTGGCTTATTTGCGCTCCGCCCTCCGCGGAGAAGCCAGTGCAGTGGTCCAGCACCTGATAGTCAGCGATGCTAACTACCAGGTTGCGCGGCAGTTGTTGCTGAACCGCTACCAAAACGTCCGCTTGCCAGCGGACACCCATGTGGCAGCCATTTTGGCCTTACCGAAGGCAACGCGGGTTTCCTCACTAAGGAAGGATTTGGTCAACCCGCTCTTGACCGCCGTCCACTCGTTGCGCCGGCTGGATTTGCCGGTCGACCAGTGGTCTTTTCTGCTTCTGCACATCGTCCTAACGAAATTGCCCGCAGACGTAAAGGGGCGATTTGAGCAAAGGTACGGGGGCAATAGCGCCTCGTACCTCCCCCCCTTCTCGGATTTGCTTCGTTTTTTGGAGGACGAGTGCAGAGTACTGGACCAGCTGACCGACCCCACGCCGGGGACGAGCACGTGTCGTCCGGTGGCGGCGAGGGGACAACCCCGCCGTCCGACCAAACAATGCTCGGCTGTCCGAAGTGACTCCCCCCCCCGCACCAGGTAAACGGTGCCGGTATTGCCGGGGGGACGGACATGACGTGCGTGATGGCGCGAAGTTCGAGGGCCTCCGCACTGCGGGACGAAGAGCCCTCGCCAAGCAACGCGCCTGGTGTTACATGTGTCTGGGGGACCACCGCCAGTCAGCGTGCCACCAGGCTAAGGTTTGTCCACATTGCGGCGGGAGACATCACGCTCTCCTGTGTTTGAACCGCAATGGTGGCGGGTCCGAAAGGGGCCCAGATTCCCCGCGCACGGGCGGGGGCCCCAAGGGCGGGGGCCCCACGGGCGGGGGCCCCCCGCAGGTTGTAGCGGTGGCCGTCGGGGGCTCGGGGAGGCGGGCGGTACGCTGCTCCCCCCCCTTGGTTGATTACCCTCGACTGGGGCGTTATGTTCCACCGAATGCGGCCCACGGTTATTGGCCCACACCCCGGGGTAGTGTTGGAAGGAGTCTCGATGTTGTGGAGTGGGACCCTCTCGCCTACTGTCGGCGATCCCCTCCGATCTTGTCGACTCAGTTCACCCGGAATCCAGGGGGGCAATCACCCACCCCGGGTTGTCATTAACGCCACTGTCGGGCGCAACCCCCCCACCGGAGCTTGTGCTGTTGCCAACAGCCTCCGTGCTTGTTTGGGGCCCCAAAGGTGATTTTGTCACAGTGCGTGCCCTTTTGGATTCAGGGGCCCAGGGTTGCGTAATCTCTACTTGGCTCGTCCGACAGTTGGACTTAAATATTGTACCGCATAGGGAATCGGTACGGGGCGTTGGAGACCTGCGGATTTCGGATCCGATCGGTCGGGTTTCGTTCTCCTTCTCCCCCCACTCCTCCTCAACGCCGAAAATCGGTACTTCGGCGATTGTTTTGAAACGGTGGTCGGGCCGCTTCCGCAAGTGCGAGCCCCACACGCCGCCGTTGAATTGTCGGCTGGATTGGCTCTGGCTGATCCTCGCTTCCATCGACCTGGCCCGATCCATTTGTTGATCAGTGTGAATGTGCTAGGTCGTTTGCTGCGTGGGAGCGAGCGAGTTTTGCAGGCAGCCGGTTTTGTAGCCATATCCACCTCTTTGTTGTTGGGTCATGTAGTAATGGGATCGTTTAGGGACGTCCCAGACCCCCCTTCGGCAGACAGCGACCTCGCTGTTGGTTCTGCTTTGTCGGACATCCTCCAACGCTTTTGGGAGGTTGATTTGGCACCACGTGCCTGGCGATTTGAACCCCGCAGACTGCGCTTCCCGCGGCTGCGAGGCGCCCGAACTTGTGAATCTCCAGCTGTGGTGGGGTCCACCATGGTTGTTACAGCTGGAGGGTTCTTGGCCCCTTACCCCCGCAGTGGTCGGGGCATCCACGCCAGGGGTGCATGTCCACGCCACCGAGACTGTAGCGGCTCCAGATCCGGAGTTTTTGCTTGTGCGCTACAGCTCTTTGGATAAATTGCTCGGCGTCACCGCCTGGATACGGCGTTTCATCCACAACTGTCATAGCCCTCGTGGCAAACTTGAGTCTCCGGTCCTCTCACCGCAAGAGCGCAATGACGCTCTGTTATATTGGGTGCGGATAGTTCAAGAGAGTGAATTTGCATCGGAGTTGAAAACCCTCCGTCAACGCACATCCAATCTGAAGGGACCCTTAGGGCGCTTGAATCCCTTCTTGGATGATCAGGGTTTGAAGCGTGTCGGAGGTCGGCTTAGAAATGCTAAGCTCCCCTATGGGGCTCGTCATCCATTGTTGCTCCCCAAGAACGGCCCCTTGGTGAAGTTGTTGATCGCAGACCGCCATGTGAAAAATGCACATGCCGGATGCAACGCTCTTACTGCGATCCTCCAACGGGAATTTTGGATTTTGTCTGCGCGGAGAGTGATCCGATATGTTATCTTTCGTTGTCTCCCGTACTACCGCTTGAAGGCGGACATCGTGCAGCCCAAATGGGGGATTTGCCTGCCGATCGAGTCACCGAATCGATGCCCTTTGCTGGAGTTGGTACGGATTTTGCGGGACCATTAATTGTAAAAGCTTCGCGTCTCCGTAACGCTAAGACCGAGAAGGCTTACTTGTGCGTTTTTGTGTGTTTAGCTACTAAAGCGGTCCACCTCGAGGTGGTTAGTGCTCTCACGACAGAGGCGTTCGTCGCTGCTCTTGGCAGATTTGTTTCGCGTCGCGGACTGCCGTCCTTAATTCGATCCGACTGTGGGACCAACTTTAAGGGTACCGATCGTTTTTTGAAGGAAGTTTGTGAATTCTTAGATAAACATAATGTTGTGATCGGATCCACGCTCTCCCGCAGAGGGGTACGATGGCGGTACTCACCGCCGTCCTGCCCCCACTGGGGAGGTATATTTGAAATAATTGTAAAGGCCGCGAAAACTCACCTTCGTCGCGTTATTGGAGATGGTATCCTAACTTTTGAGGAGCTCGCGACCGTATTTTGTAAGGTTGAGGCGGTCCTCAACTCGCGTCCGTTATGCCCTTTGTCATCCGACGCGAATGTTTTGGAGGCCCTCACGCCGGGCCATTTCTTGATAGGTAGACCACTTAACGCCCTGCCTGAATCTCCTTATTTGGACATTAACTCCGGACGGCTCTCGCAATTTGAATTGCTTCAACAGCTTACGCAGAGTTTTTGGCGCCGTTGGCATCTGGAGTATTTGCACATTTTACAACAGCGCGTTAAGTGGTCAGACAAGACGAACCCACCAAGGGTCGGAGACCTCGTTTTGTTAAAGGACCCAAACCTGCCACCCCTCCGATGGCGTCGTGGACGCATTGTTAAATTGTATCCGGGGTCGGATGGTGTTCCCAGGTTTGCCGAGGTCCTGGTGGGGGACTCTGTTTTGAGGCGCGCGCTCGCCACACTCTCTCGCCTGCCCTTGGATTGAATTGTCGGACCGTTTGTTACTGTCCGGGGCGGGGGGATGTTCGCGCTGGTTTTATCGATCGGGTCCGATTGCTAGTTAGTCGAGTCGATAGATGCCCGATCAGCACGGGCCAGCGCGATTAGTATTGTCTATGGCGACGCGCGGCCGCCATTGCAATCACAACGTCTTGCGACCCCGTCGCGTACGGGGTCCGTTGCTTGAACTTTAAATAAACAACGTGTTGGGACCCCGCCGCGTACGGCGGGCCGTTGCTTGAACCTCTTGACGAATAATCCTCGCATGCGTGGCGTGTTTCGGACGAGTGATTTTCGGGAAATTATATATACCACCGGCCGCGTTTTGTATAGTTTGTCGCGATTGTTGCCCGTGTTTTGAAGTGTTTACTTGAACTATAAAACGTAACAGTGCGTCTGTAAATTGAGTTGAATTTGAATCAGAAACGTGGTTTCATTGGCTATCTTGTCGGGCGTGATTGACACTGCTAAATAACTTCTTACGTTGGTGAGCTTTGGTGCCTATTAAGGGAACTTTGGTGTGTCGACTGGTATGGGACAGTCAGCGAATTTGAAGACATCGGACGTCATTGTAAAGTCGGCGCGCGCGTCGACTTCTCCGGACTTCACTTCTCGACGAAGCACACTGAGTCCCAGGTAAGTCCCGTAGATTTACTAGAGTGTGATCGGAGATTGATTTTACTTGTGGTGTAAGCCGACCTTGTTTGTCGGATAAGCCGTGACAAATGCGCGGTAGATGTACGTGCTTTACTGGGGCGCCTACACTATCCATACCGCCCTAAAAGGCTTCAGCCCTACTCAGCTCATTGATTTGATCAAAACCATCACATACAAGCGCCCTGAAATTGAACAGGAGATCAGGAATGATATGCCCCGGACTTAGAGCCTCTTGAAGAAAGAGTGATTTATTTCATGAGAAATTTCTTCAAAAATCTCCTTGCGTCGCGTGTTACTTCTAGAACTGCGTCGCGACTTACTGCTAGAACTGATTCCGCAGCATACTTTCATGTTGCCACGCATTTGTCCGCGTTTTAGAAGTGTGTCGTCGAACAAAGCCAGATTTTGGTTGAATCTCAGCAGTGGGAATCAGTCATCCAATATGTTTTTCTAATTAGGAACTATGTCAAAGCTACTCCTATTTGGGACAATCAGCCCCACAATGTTTAAGATTTTTATTTATTTTATTCAGAAGCCAATCTTTTAAGTATACGCAAACTGTATATTTTACATACCACTCTAAGGAAACATAAGTCCCTTACAGTTGATCCTACTATTTTAACAAAACGACGAAATTACGAAGTAACTAAAACAAGTGTATGTAGAACTTACTTTGCTAAGCACCAATTTTCAAATCAATCTTCGCATTTATATAACTCTATTAACAAAATTCTTAAAATATATACAAAAACTACTTTGGAGTGTAAACGGATTGGAACGGATTTGGAGTGTAAAACTCTAGACTATGAAGATACTGAAAATATGATTGTCCATATTATTAGCTAGTTTTTTTGTTATTAATAGGTAGAAATATTTCATATGTCAGGTGTACGCTTGTTATATAAATATAATAAAAATAATAATTAAAAAGTAAATAAATAAAAGCAAAAATAAATTCAAATATAGGTATGTCCATGTGTATATTAATATATAAATTGTTACACACACACACACACACGCATACACACAGTCCAATACACAAATACAGACACACCATACACACAAATACTTACTCACGCTTGCACACACACATGCTTACTTATAGTTTGTTTGTTTTGTATTTCTTAATTTAAAGGTTTCAATTTAATTAAGTTGATAAGAAATATGTAATATGTTAAGGGAGAGCGGCCTCTCCTGGCACAAGTGTTTTCAAACTTAAAAGGAGAGGTCAACCTCAATTTTGTTTGTACCAACATAGTTTTTAAATAAAATATTTTTCATTTTCATTTCATTTCATTTCATTTCATTTTCAATGTTCATAGAAAGCAATGTCTTAAAGCCCTTACCAGTTTCTGCATGACGGCACTTAAAAAGGGTGATATGCAAAGAGAAAAGTTAGTTGTTGTGCAGAATCTGCAAAGAATGGTCGCACACAGTGAGGAAATATCGTCATGTTTGAAATAAATCTTTACGACGGTTTTATAAGATGGAGAATGCTTTTGTAACAGATTGTATAACTTTTAAAATGAGACTTCCACGTCAATGAATGATTGATCGTCATAAATACGTGCTCATGAAATTATAATATTTAGTTAATCTGAAAAAATTAAAAAAGATACATTTGGTAAAAATATTTTTTTGCTTTTCATTGATGTTTTTTTCGGCAATTTTTTTCTTGATTTTTTCCAATCTATACATATAGTGACCTATCCATAGATGTCCCACACGTAAGTGTTTGATAAAAAAAATTGAGTTTCAGTTCTATGTATGGGGAGCCCCCAATATTTATTATTATTATTTTTTATTTTTGCATCAAAATCTTAATGCGGTTCACAGAATACATCTACCTACCAAGTTTCAACAGTATAGCTCTTACAGTTTTGGAAAAAAATGGCAGCGACATACGGACAGACAGAACCGATTTCCGAACCCATTTGTCTCGAAGAGAGTTGTTCGTTTAAGTACGTATTGTTTGTTATTTTAAGTAATAATACGTTCCTTCATCGTTAGTAGGTTGACTGCCACTTGGTTGACACTTGGTTTTGTGTGTGAAACATATCCTAAAACAAGCAAAAAGTTGTTGTTTTGCTGACCACACAGAATTGGGGAAGTTAGTAGTGATTTAATGCGAGAACTATATTACGATACCGTTAATTAATGCAACAAATAGTAGAAGCCCTTCCGCTTTTACATTCTGAGCAAAAACTAATGTTTGACACAATAATTCAAAATGTTGCCAGTGGCCGAGAGGGTTTGTTCTTGTCGGATGCTCCAGGAGGTACAGGCAAAACCCATATTTTAAATTTATTATTGGCTCAAATCCGGAAAGATAAAGGAGTTGCTGTTGCAGTTGCTTCTTCGGGAATAGCTGCTACATTAGTTGGCGGGGGACGAACAGCGCACTCAGTTCTAAAGTTACCATTGAACTTAGCTCATGAGGAAATGCAAAATTAGTAAAAGCAGTGAGCGCTAAAGAATGTTACAGCAGTGTAAGTTGTTAGTTTGGGATGAATGTACGATGTCCCACAAAGGGCAATTTAAGCACTAGATCGCACAATGAAGGATATCAAAGGCAACCAAGATGTCATGGGAGGGATGGTGGTACTTTTAGCTGGTGACTTTAGACAGACCCTTGCGGTGTTATTACGGGTATGCCGGCAGATGAAATAAATACCTGTTTGAAAGCATTTGCATTATGGGTTCACGTAAAAAAGTATTGTCTCACAACGAATATGCGAGTACAACTTCACCACGATTCTCAAGCCGGGCAATATACAGCTACTATTCTTAAAATCGGAGAAGATCGTATACCAACTGACAGAAACGGTATGATTTTCAACTTGTGGTTCTTCAAACAAATATGGCCAAACGAGAATGGCTATGCGAAAGGGCAATTTTGACGCCGACTAATGAAATAGTTAATAAAATAAATGAACAAATCATATTAAATGTTCAGGGAAATGTTGTCGAATACCTCTCAGTGGACAATATTATGAACACTGAACAAGTTACATCATAACCTATAGAATTTCTCAAGTCTTTAGAATACCAGGAGTGCCATCCCATAACTTGATGCTGAAAGTTGGTATTCCAGTCCTATTAATGAGAAATCTTGACGCTCCAGAGCTGTATAATGGTGCTTAGCTACAAATAACATATTTGGATCTCAACATTGTAAAGGCTACAATCATGTCTGGAATGGCAAAAGGACAAAATGTCTTGATTCCCCATATTCCCATTATCCCGACTGATTTGCCATTTCAATTTAAAATAGTACAGTTTCCTCTGAAAGCAGCATTTGCTTTAACAATTTACAAAGCCCACGGTCAGGCGCTTAAAGTTGCAGGAGTTGATTTAGAAACAACATGTTTTTCTCATGGGCAACTCTATGTGGCATGCTCACGTGTATCAAATCCAGAAAATATTTATGTTTTGGCCAAAGATAGCAATACATAAAACGTTGTTTATAACCGTACTTAATTATGCTCATATTTTATGAAGCATAATACTTTTTAACCCTTATTTCCATAACATCCTAAGCATATCCAAAACACCAACCAACGCAAAATAATTAAAAGTATGATAGTTGATGCTTCTTTCCTTTGCTAACCTTTAAAGCTGGGAAAATTAAATCCTACTAATATTATAAAGGCGAAAATTTGTGAGAATGTTTGAATGTTTGTTGCTCACGAAAAACTACTGAATGCATTTTTAGGAAACCTTGCAGTAATGTAGGCATTTACCTTGGCATTCCCACGGAAACAGGAACCACCGCGCGCTGTTAACTGAAGTCCACGCGGACCATATCGCGGGCAACAACTAGTTTTTAATAAATGTAAGTACTACCTAATATTTGATTTTTATTTTTAATTGACTCGCAAATATACCTATTTTAGAGCATGTTGGAGAACCCGAACAAAAATAAAATACTGGTTGTCTAGGACCTGAAATTATTTGAAAAAAAATCTACTTATTACGTATATTTACGTTATGTACAAAGTTCTTAGAATGGTAGTCAGCTTAGCATATTCAATCATATAAAAATTGATACCTTTTCCAAAAAAAAAACCGTCTTCCAAAAAACACTACAAAAAAAATAACTAATTTCGGAAATCGGTTGCAAAAACGAATAGGTAGGTATATATCTCAAGCTCATGGTGTCTGGTTTTTGTATATGTATTTGATTTTGCCACCAACTTCCGAAATTAGTTATTTTTCAGTTTGTAGTGTTTTTTGTCGTAGTTTCGACAAGTTTTTCTCATGTTTTTGCAAAAACCGAACATTCGGTCGGACTTTATTAATTTGTATTGATAAGAACTTTACACCTAGATGAGTTGCAAATGTCATTAGATAAAGACAAAGGTCAGTTCAGGTATTTACTGTTTTTGGAAATTGGTTGTTTTTTTTTTCCTGTAACTGTAAAACGTAGTCACGTAGTACAGTTTCTGAATGAGCTTCACATAAAAACTACTTCTACATCTCTTGCCTTCATTAAGTACCTACATAAGGCCTTTATAGAGAAAAACATGTTTACATCTTCGATATAGTAATGTGATAGTTAACTAATGAGTTCTTTATGTTATCATTTTAAATTACCTTGCTTCTAGTTTAACAAAACCTCTTAATTAAAATTCTCAGAAGAGTTAAAAGTTCTTCATTATGGCGCTTTAGAAGATTAGATAAGTTAAATAATTAGAAAGTTTTCCTTTCCGGCTCCCATAAATAGGGTCGCAATTTAGTTTTACAGTCATAACCCTTCAGAGTCTCAACGACTGACAGTGACTGTAAAATTACTTTGTCCTACAAATATTAATAAGTAAAAAACGAAAATGGAAGATAATGATAACGCAGTTGAGTATCTGAATTTTGCTAACGACAGGGAAACGAGCTCAACATTCAGAGGTGAGTTGAACAATATTTATTTAATATTTATAATTTGTAAATATATTAATGAAATTTAAGGTTCATATGTGCTTGTCCATAACTATAATAACATATTTATTTTATTGTTAAAAAATTTGAAATTTAAAATGAGAATCGCCATTCGAATGTTTGTTATTTATTTTATTTTCCTATATTTAGTTCCTTCACTTCCTAATTAGGGCATTTATAGACTAGAGCAAAATATTCATGAATCTTTATTCATCACCAGAGAAGAGAAGAATACGGACAAATATTCTTAACTTGCCCCTTTATTTAAATATATATTAACAATTGAAATATTAGAATACAACAAGAGCTCCCAATTAGTTATTTAAAACAATAATTAATTAATAAATTTCAAACAACCTTTCGTTTGCAGGTCACAAACATCTCCTAGTGACATGGTCGTCGGACATCGAATGGAGACGCAACTCCTCATTTAACTCCACCGCAGGCACACCACCGAAAGACAACCACTTATCACCCCTGAAATTCGGAGTCATACTTCGCTCCACACCACGAAACCGTCTATTACTCGATACAGAATGCATTCCACTAACTCCAGAAAATATCGAATTTAGCGACATTATCACTTCTCAGAAAATGAAGAGCTCCAGTCCCATTAAAAGCACCCCACCAATGAAAAGATGTAGCCCGGAAACAACATTGAATACCGAGTTCAAAGGACCTATCGATACCGCCTTAAAGGGCTTGAGCCGTACTCAGCTCATTCATATGATCAAAACCATGAAAAATAATCACCCTGAAATTGAACAGGAGATCAGGAATGATATGCCAGTGCCGGACCTAAAGCCTCTTGAAGAGAGACTGAGTTATTTCTTGAGCAATATCTTCAAAAGTCTCCCTGCGCCTGGTGTTACTTCTAAAACTAATCCGTATTATGCATATTCTCGGATTTGTACGCATTTATCCGCGTTCAAGAAGTGTGTCGTTGAACAAGGTCAGGTCTTGGTTGAATCTCAGCATTGGGAGTCCGTCATCCAGTATGTTTTTCTAGCTTGGGACTATGTCAAAGCTACTCCTGTTTGGGACAACCAGCTACACAATGCTCACAGAAACGAATGTTTTAAAGAACTTGCCAGTTTCTGCATGAAGGCGATAAAAAAGGGTGGCATGGATAGAGAAATGTTAGTTGATGTGCAGGACGAACTACAAGGAATGGTCGCAGACAGTGAGGAAATATCGTCATGTTTAAAATATGTTGAAGGTAAATTATTAGATTTCTTATAATTTCTATTCTTTGCGACGGTTTTGTAAGATGGAAAATGCTTTTCTAACAGATTGTATAATTTTTAATATGAGGCTTCCACGTCAATGAATGATTCAATGAATATGTTAAGCTACTATACAACCATAGTAAGAACATATTTTAACCATATTTGATGCAAATGCCTAAATCTGTGACTAACGTAAATATATGTAATAAAATTATTCTTGTATAAATTTTGTTTTCTAATAATTATAGGTCCTAGACAGCATGTATGTGAAAACGGGACGCCTTATGTGAAACCGGGAAATTATATACTCACACCAGATTCTGAGACTACGGACTAACTATAATAACATATTTATTTTATTGTTAAAAAATTTAAAATTTAAAATGAAGTTGTCATTCGAACATTTCTAATTTAATTTATTTTCCAATATTTAGTTCCTTCACTTTTTTGCAATTTATTTATTTATTTATTATTTATTTATTTTTCCTCACACTGGAACGCCATGCAGCAATTACACCAATGGGGCAAAGACAATTCATGTGCTTCTTTCCATCCATCATGCGTACAGTGGACATCGAAGGATTTACGATGGATGACGCTTACGCAGTATGGTAGTGCTGTAACTGGATTTCTTCTGCTTCTTCTCCAGTAGCTCATCAGAGTCTGTGTTGGATCCCACTAGCCTTGCCAGTTCTATGACTCCGTCTCTGCTATTTTCAATCATCTCGTGATGGCCTTTTGTTCTTTCTCTGTCGCGCCTGCGCGACTTGGACCTGATCCTCCGTCCCCTGCCGTTGGTCATAGTTTTGGTCCTGCGAGCTGTGGAGCATCCTTGAAATATCCTCTGAGCGCAGCTACAGCAAAATATCACCCCTTTGAAAACTTCTGCGTTCAGGAGGTTGGTTTCGCTGCAGACATAGCACTTGTGGCATTTCTTGTGGTAACTGAAGCCCTCTCGTATTGTGATCTTATCATCTTTGTAGATAGGACTTTGACAGTGCTCACATAACTCGCATGCCATAGTTTTTCAATTTTTTTGTTACTATATCTACATTTTATAAAGACGAATGTCTACACAGATTTTTAATTTTGCACCAAAATTTTAGACATGTTTTTTTATTGACAATTGATGACAACTGATGAAAAGATGAAAATCAGCTGTCAATATTTTCCCAAAACCCAAAGACGACTCCGCAATTATAACACCTTATAGTTAGGGCATTTATAGACTACAGTAAAATATTCATTAATCTTTATTCTTCACCAGATATCAAAGGGACGCCTTATGTGAAACTGGGAAACTATATACTGTCACCAGATTGTGAGACTACGGACTCAGCAGATCGAAATGTGAGTTCTCCTGAAAATGTGAGTTCTCCAGATTGTGAGACTACGGACTCAGCAGATCAAAATGTGAGTTCTCCTGAAAATGTGAGTTCTCCAGATTGTGAGACTACGGACTCAGCAGATCAAAATGTGAGTTCTCCTGAAAAGCCAGCATCGATAACTACATGGATGACACCAAAGAGACATCGCATTAATGGTGTGGACTTCCGTAAAAGAAGGCGTATAAATTTTGATTTGCCTGAAAATGAGGAAAACGCTAAAGAGTGAAAGGAGTAAAGTGTTTGTGATGTAATTTTCTAAAGTAATAGTACTTGATAACTTTGGCATAGACCTGTGCTGCCTATTTTAAATAAGATTAAATTATTTATGTTTTATTATGTTATAAGTATTTTGAATTAAGTAGTAGTTAGTTCCTTTTGTGTTGTATTAAAAAACCTCGTGTCCGTATAGATATACCTAATTGTTAATATTCACCTGGATGTTATGTTACTGTTTTATTTTTAATAAATATAAATACTACCTAACATTTATTTGTTATTTTTTAATTACCTGACAAAAATAGTTTAAGAGAACGCGAACAAAAATGAAATACTGGCTGTCTAGGATCTATAACTAGATATATTAGGAAACAAAATTAAATAACAGTCGCTTTATTAAGTATATTACCGTTAGTCACAGATTTAGGCATTTGCATGAAATATGGTTAAAAAGTTCTTACTATGGTTGTATAGTATCTTAACATATTCCATCATAAAAAAAAATGTTAAAAAAAAACCGACTTCTAAATTCACTACAAAGTGAAAAATTACTAATTTCTGGAGTCGGTGGAAAAAAGAATACATGTATTGTCCTATTATTTCAAATAGGACATCCGTTATTTTAAATAAACTCAATCTGCCATTTCAAATATGGAACAGCGCGCTGCTCACTGGCTGGAGCCGTGCGGCGGCGATCAGTTCCATAATTATTTGAAATGGCAAATAATGCTGTTATGGGATTTGTATGGACTATAACTTAACTATTTGCTTTGATAACACACGCGTTTGTTATGGCCCGCTTTACATATTTAAAACCGGTGGAATTACATCAGTTTTACGAGCAAGGTTGTTAACAATTTAATTAATATATCTACAAATTCTAAATACTAAATAAATATTATTCAACTCACCCCTGAATGTTGACCCCTTTTGCCTGTCATTAGCAAAATTTACAAGCTCAACTGCGTTAGCATTATTGTCCATTTTCGTGTTATTACTTATTATATTTTTAAGACACAGTAATTTTGCTACAGTCTCTATCAGTCTAAACTAAATTGGGACCCTATTTATGAGAGCCAGAAAGGAAAAACAACAGAAGTTATCTAACTAATTAGAAATTTTCCTTTCTAGCTCCCAATTTAGTTTTACAGTCATAACCGTTCTGTGTCTTAACGGCTTAACCCGCAACGCCATAATAAAGAACTTTTAACTCTTTTGAGAATTGTAATTAGGAGTTGTTGTCATACTTGAAGCAAGATACCTGCTAGTTTAAAAATGATAACATAAAGAACTTATTAGTTAACTATCACAATACTATATCGAAGATGTAAACATGTTTGTCTCTATAACGGCCTTATGTAGGTACTTAATGAAGGCAAGAGATGTAGAAGTAGTTTTTATGTGAAGCTCATTCAGAAACTGTACTACGTGACTACGTTTTACAGTTACGGGAAAAAATACAACCAACTTCCAAAAACACTAAGTGTAACACTTAGTATTTTTACCTACCTAGTGTGTGTAGTGATTTATCTCAAGCTTATAAGAAGGCTTCTAAGAAGACTCAAGGGCAATCAAAGGGCAATAGGAGGGCTATGCTTGGAGTTTCACTGAGTGATCGAATCAGGAATGAGGAATTCCACAGAAAAACGAAAGTAGCCGACACAGCCCGAAGAATTGCAACACTAAAGTGGCAGTCGCACAATAGGTATTAATTTGAGTGGCTCTCAAAACTCGTCACCACAACAAAACAAAACGAACAACAAGCAAATCACGATATTGGCTCTAATGGGATTCATTCATTCATTCAACGCACTGAACATGACCGATCACAGCGCGAAAACACCTAAATGCACATTTAGTTTAGACACTATTACTTTTGTATTGATAAGAACTTTAGGGACACCTATATGTCGGCCAAATTCGATAAAGAATAGAGGTAAACATTCTGTTCCTAAGCAACGAGTAGTTTACTCCTAAAAGACAGATGATTTAATAATTCTCCTTCCTACTAAAGTAAACAGTTAATTTGTTTAGATATTTATTACAGTGCATGTGCGGGACAAATAGTTTGTAATAGTATATAGGAACTAATTAGGAATAGTGTTACGAACAGTGTATACAGTATAGTAGATGTTATTGTAATTACTTAGAAAAGAACATTTGTGCGTAAGAATTTAGAAAGCGTAAGATGGACGATCATTCATTGTGATAGGAATGGTTGTACACATCTGGCAAGGCGGCAATTATGATAGGAATGACTGGGAACATTTGGTAAAATATCAGTGACAAAAGTTAACCGTCATAAAGTGTTCCCTTGTCATAAAATGCAGCAGACATAAAATTATAAAATTAGAAATAGTGGTCCCACATCTGGCTGAACATAACAACACCAAAAAGGTGGGCGCCATAAAATCCCTTGTCCTTGGTTCCTTGGGATAGGCGCAATAAAATGACCCCTTGTAATGGACGTTATAAAATGCAGACCCTCAGGTTTAGGATGCAGCCCAAAAACGTGCGTAAGACAATGGCTGGTGAAACCCGACGATCTCGTCCCTTCCCACAGTTTGCGCCCTTGTCACAGTATAAAAAGGCCCCACGTTTGAGCATCAACACACACCCCTTACGAAGGTGGTAACGGACTGGAGGAAAGTAAGCGATCGGCTGAAATCCTCCACATCCCCCCACCTGGACTCCATACCTGCACGCCTGGACTCTATCGCGGACACGACGACCGCGATCGACTCGTTCACGGATCACGTACAGTCAGTCCTGAACGAATGTTCAAGGGAGGTAACAGCGACAGAAGACTGTCGCTGGAAACTTCCCACTGACTTGCGTGAACTCCTGACCGAGAAGAACGCGGCTGTCCGTGCCTACAGCAGCTTCCCCTGCGCGGCCAACAAAGCCCATATGCGCTATTTACAGAGAACTGTAAAAAGACGCATATCGGAGTGGCGTGAAGCCGGCTGGGATAAGATGCTGGACGAGTTAGAGCCCACCCACCTAGCCTTCTGGGAACTTCAGAGGAAGTTAAAATCCAAAGAAGTTGTCACCATGCCTCCTCTGGTTCGCCCCGACAATACCATCGCCTTCGATGACGATGAAAAGGCTGAATGCCTTGCCTCCAGCCTCGAAGCCCAGTGCTCCCCCAGCCTCCTACCAGTAGACCAAGCCCACCTCCTAGAGGTCGACGCTGAAGTTGAACGTAGGACCTCCCTCCCGCCCGTTGACGACCCGGATGACCCCCTGCCCCCCATCACTCCAGATGAAGTACAGGACATCATCAAAGGCCTTCAACCCAAAAAAGCGCCCGGATCAGACGGCATCACCAATAGAGTGGTCCGTCTCTTCCCAGCCCACCTAGTCCTCCTCTTGACCACCATCTTCAATGGTGCAATGGGGAACAACATTTTCCCACAAACGTGGAAAGAAGCCACAGTGATTGGCATTCCCAAGCCCGGCAAGCCTAAAGCCAATCCCAACAGTTACCGTCCCATCAGCTTGCTGAAAGTTCTCGGCAAGATCTACGAGAGGCTTATTTATAAGCGTCTCAGAGCTTATGCCGAGAACAAGGGCCTCATACCAAACGAGCAGTTCGGGTTCCGATCCCAACACTCTTGTCCACAACAAATTCTACGCATCACTGAACATATCCACGCAGGGTTCATGCGTGGGATGTACACAGGCGTAGTCTACTTCGATATAGCGAAAGCGTTTGACAAAGTCTGGCACAACGGCTTAATCTATAAGCTGTACAAACTCGGAGTGCCCGACCGTCTCGTTCTCATCTTACGGGACTTCCTGTCAAACCGCACCTTCCGCTACAAAATCGAAGGAGCACACTCCTCCCCCCGCCCCATCCGTGCAGGTGTTCCCCAGGGCTCCGTGCTAGCCCCCCTTATTTTCACGCTGTACACAAGCGATATCCCGAAAGGTGGTAAGGCCCAAGTCGCTCTGTTCGCAGACGACACCGCCATCTACTGCTCGGGACTCAGCCCTGACCGAATTCGACACCATCTCCAAACCGCAGTCAACAAACTGGCTGACTGGTTCAAGAAATGGAGGATCGAAGTTAACCCCCAAAAAAGTCAAGCGGTACTCCACACAAAGCCGCGACTAAACGTCCCCACCCCACGACCCATCACCATGTCTGGCGAGCTGATCCCCTGGGGGAAGCAAGCCAAATACCTCGGTGTGATCCTCGACCGCAACCTCAACTTCTCAGAGCACATTAAGGCGGTCCGCTCACGTGCCGCCTACGCTCTGGGTCGACTCCACCCCGTCCTCAACCCGCGTAGCAAACTGTCGCTCAAGTGCAAAATGCGCTTGTACACAGCGTGCATACGCCCGATTATGACATACGCTTGTCCTGTCTTCGCACACGCCAAGCCGCGTCATATCCATAGGATGCAAGTAGTCCAAAACCGTTTCTTGCGTAAAGCCACAAACGCCCCTTGGTTCGTCCGTAATGAGATCCTCCACCTAGATCTCAAAATCCCCACCATTCAGCAGTTCATGAAGCGTCTCTCCAAACGCTTCTTTGACACTGCCTCCAAGCACCGCAATCCCCTAATAGTAGCGGCTGCTAATTACACCCCCTCCACCATCTCCAAGCTTCGCCGCCCAAGGCATGCTCTCACAGACCCAGATGACCCAATAACGCTCCTCCAAGAGGCAAATAGGGCCACCAGCACAACACACAGAGCTAGACCGACCCACCGACCTCGCCGCCGAGGTCCATCGCGACGCGTTCAACGTAACAGCCCCCTCCCCCGTCCCTCGTCCGATGAAGGCCAGCCCGCGCCGCAGCTGAGCCAGTAAATATAAACTCCCGACTACGACCTCTGAGTTTGTTTCGGCCGTTTCTTCTCAGAGCTAGTCTAGGAAACGCCGCGGTCATCAAACCGAAATAAAAATAAAAATTCGATCCAGCCGTCCCTTGCTGTTCACTCCAGCGACGCCCTAAGCCGAGGTCCGTACCCCGCAGGGGGTGCCCTTAGTGCGTAGTCGCTTAGTTTTTAGTAGCCCTGGCTGGAGGCTTTAAATTCACTTAAGGCATCCACAGGAAAGTCCGGTTAAGTAGTCACGGCCTCTCAAGGTCAACTACGAGATGCCATATCAAAAAAAAAAAAAAAAAAAAAGCATCAACACACATTCATCTTCGACTTCGAGGAGTCAACAGGGACCATTTAATGCTCCTTCGAGCCGGACAAGTGGAGCTAGCCGATGCACAATTTGGTCCTTCGATAGCCGAATTAGTGGAAATTAAGTGAAGAACGTATCCGGATACACGCACAATTTGGTCCTTCGATAGCCGAATTAGTGGAAATTAAGTGAAGAACGTATCCGGATACACGCCCATATTTAATGGTGCTTCGATATCCGGATAAGTGGAAAATAAGTGAAGAACGCATCCAGCTAGAAGAAACGTGAAGACTCTCAAGTCCTCGCCACAAGATAAGTTCGCGTCGTAGACTGACGGCTATCGATAAACAATATGCCGGTCACACGATCAGAGGGAAAAGCCGCTAGCAAATCAACAACGGGAACGTGCACAGAAACCGGAACAGTTACTACCGGGACGGCTACCACAGGGACAGCGACCACGAGGGAGACGACAGAAACGGGTACCACGGAATATACTGGTACCTCAACAGCCACAGGGATCTCCGCCGTATCAATGCCCGCCGCCGCCGCCGCCCCGCCCGCTGTGTTGCCCCCCGCTGTTGTCGCCGCCGCTGCTACTACTCTCTCCGTGATACAGTCAACAGCTACAACGATGAACCGACCTACAACTGTGTGCCACAGCAATAAAGGAATACGACCCGCAACAGAAAAATCAACAGTAAAGCGGGTCAAGAATACAGATGGTTTGCCACTGCCGAGTGGACTACAAGACCCCCGCACCCCCGCTAGGAAGGGCGCGGGGGGATCGACCTACAGTAAATCAAAGGCATACAAGTTGGCGAAGGCAAAGGAAGACTTACTGCGACTGCAAGTGGAGCTAGCCGCCGCACGCTTAGCTACTTTGGAACATGAAGACTCCGACAATGAAGAAGATGATGTCTCCATCTACTCTAAGGAAGAAACAGATCGAAGAGTAGACAACTGGCTAGAGGACCAACAGAACAGAACGCCCGTGGTTGCCGTACAACAGAAACAACCTACAGCAGAACCGGTGATCACGCGCATAGAGAATAGCGTCCCAGCCAGTACAGAACAGAAGCGTCAAGTACATAACGTACTACAGTTACCGGCGGGAGGTCAATCCGACCTCGCCGCGCTCGCCGACGCAATCACAAGTGCCGTCAACTCAGCTCAACGACCGAGATCCGTAGAGCTACCGTCGTTTAGTGGATCACACCAAGAGTGGTTACCGTTCCGCGCCGCTTACTACGAAACAGAAAATATATACACGCCGATTGAAAACACAAACAGGCTACGAAGAACACTGAAAGGCAAAGCGAAAGAAGCAGTGGACTCTTTGCTGATTACCAACACGGATCCAGCAGACATAATGAAGGCATTAGAGTCAAGATTCGGAAGACCGGAATCCATCGCCATGATGGAAATGGACGCGCTCCGTGCCCTACCACGCCTCACCGAATCACCGCGGGACATCTGCATCTTTGCAACAAAAGTGTCCAACATCGTAGCAACATTGAAAACTCTCGGCTGTATACACTATCTGTACAACCCAGAAGTGTCAAAGACCGTCGTAGACAAGCTGACGCCTACGCTTCGCTACAGATACTACGATTTCTCGTTCGTACAACCGAGGGAAGATCCTGACCTAGTGAAGCTAGAGAAGTTCCTCAAAAGAGAAGCAGACTTGTGCGCACCGTACGCTGTACCCGAACAACTAAATACAGGTGCAGCGGCCACTCAACAGAAGAGAACACAGAAGGTCCATAACGTAACAGAAAAGACGAATACGTCAAAGTGTCCGGTCTGTAACGAGAGCGGTCATACAGTGATCGACTGCAAACAATTCAGGAAGTTAGATGAAAACGGCAGATGGGACGCAGCTAAGTCCAAACGCCTATGCTTCAGATGTCTTCAATACAGAAACAAGACTCTCAGTTGTCGTCCTCGTAAGTGTGGTGTCAACAACTGCAGATTTTCACATCATAAGCTGTTACATCACACTAAGAAGAAGGAGACTAAAGAAGAAGCATCGAAGGAAGCTACAGAAATCATCAATTCAGCCTGGGCCGAGAGTAAGAAACAGTCGTTCCTGAAAATCCTACCGATCCAAATAAAGGGTCCAAAGGGTACAGTCGACACCTTCGCGTTGATGGACGACGGGTCAACAGTCACGCTAGTTGACGATAGCGTGGCAAACAGCATCGGAGCAACAGGCCCCGTCGACCCACTGAAAATAGAAACCATCAACGATCTGAAGGCGTCTGAATCAAATTCGCGTCGAGTTAGTATCAAGTTGAAAGGGCTCAACGGGTACGAAGAGCAAGTACATGCACGCACGGTGAAGAACTTGCATGTTTCGTCTCAGCGGGTACCGACAGAAACAGTAACGGGATGCAAGCACCTGGCAGACATCCGCGACTACCTCACGTACGCCAATGCCAAGCCTAAAGTGTTGATTGGGCAAGACAACTGGCAGCTACTGTTGACGTCGGAGGTCAGAAGAGGCAACAAGTACCAACCAGTGGCATCTCTCACACCACTGGGTTGGGTACTCCACGGCAGACAGATCCGGACCTCCAGGCACAATATCGACTTTGTGTCTCATGTCGCTGAGAAATCAGAACACAGTCAGGACGTACTAGGGAAGCAATACGTTGAGATGGACGCCCTTTCCATCAACCCTAAGAGACCTACCGACACCTATACACCGATAACAGAACCGTCTGGGGAAGATAGGATATGCCACGTGTCGAACAAGGAGGGAATCAGTTTAGCAGAAGCTTTACCTGATCCTATAACATTCTCCAATTCGCTACATTCCACCGGGCGCCCCGTTCATGGGAGGAGCCTGGGAACGCATGGTACGCTCAATGAAGACAGCACCCGCGACGCTAAACGAGCGTCTCCCTACAGAGGAAGTACTCACCACCTTACTCGCAGAGGTGGAATATGCTATCAACAGCCGCCCTCTGACACACGTGTCAATCAGTGCAGAGGACCTTCTGGCCCTGACCCTGAACCACTTCTTGTTGGGAAGCTCAGGACGAGTGCCTCAACCGGGCACATTCGACGACAAAGACGCCGCATCGAGATCCAGTTGGCGAGCAGCACAGAGGCTTGCCGACCTTTTCTGGAAGCGTTGGATCCAGGAGTACCTCCCGGAGTTGCAACACCGGCGGGAGCCGCATGGAAGAGGTCCAAAAATACAAGTCGACGACCTTGTACAAGTCGTCGACCCCAACCTGCCGCGCAATATATGGCCGCGTGGCAGAGTCATAGCGACGTATCCGGGCCCCGACGACATCGTGCGAACAGTGGACGTCCGAACTAAGGGAGGTGTGCTACGACGGCCGGTGAGGAAGCTAGTAGTCCTGCCTCTCCAAACGGAAGACGAACCCGCACCGGAGATAACTGCGACGCGGTCGCACGGCGGGAGTGATGTGCGGGACAAATAGTTTGTAATAGTATATAGGAACTAATTAGGAATAGTGTTACGAACAGTGTATACAGTATAGTAGATGTTATTGTAATTACTTAGAAAAGAACATTTGTGCGTAAGAATTTAGAAAGCGTAAGATGGACGATCATTCATTGTGATAGGAATGGTTGTACACATCTGGCAAGGCGGCAATTATGATAGGAATGACTGGGAACATTTGGTAAAATATCAGTGACAAAAGTTAACCGTCATAAAGTGTTCCCTTGTCATAAAATGCAGCAGACATAAAATTATAAAATTAGAAATAGTTGTCCCACATCTGGCTGAACATAACAACACCAAAAAGGTGGGCGCCATAAAATCCCTTGTCCTTGGTTCCTTGGGATAGGCGCAATAAAATGACCCCTTGTAGTGGACGTTATAAAATGCAGACCCTCAGGTTTAGGATGCAGCCCAAAAACGTGCGTAAGACAATGGCTGGTGAAACCCGACGATCTCGTCCCTTCCCACAGTTTGCGCCCTTGTCACAGTATAAAAAGGCCCCACGTTTGAGCATCAACACACATTCATCTTCATCTTCGAGAAGTCAATAGCTACAGCACAGATCAACAGCAAGATCCCTACAAGATCTCTACAGAATCAACAGTCAAGAAGTAATAGTTAAAATCAATAGTAGTATAAGTTAAATAGTGACTCCGCTAATAATTTGAAGAATATAAACCAAGTAAGTCTACACACCGAAGTCTCACTTAATTCCACCAACCCAGCAACAGAGTGTGCATCAGAACGTGCAGAGTGCAACCGCATACGTCCACTAAATGGTCCTGCATGTCTGTCGTGCACAGTGCATGTGTTATGCAGTTGATTTGAAAGTAATTAAAATCGTATTGACAGATGCCTCAACTTTATTCATTGGTTGAATTCCTCAAAATGTGTTTAATATCTGGATTTCATACATATTTTTTTTTTTGGTAGGGCTATCACGTAAAATTAATGTCGACTTGAATGGTTTTTCGAAATACCAAGTTATTATACATGTTATTTTAGTGATTCTATTGAAATAAGCTGTAAAAAGAATTGTTAATAATTAGCATGATAACTATTTATTAATAGTAAAAGTCGTTAATCATGTTAATTACAGGAGATTTGTAAAACGTGAATTGTGAAAACCCTAAATTATTTTGTTTATCTCTATTCTTTATGGAGCTTGGCGAGAATACAGATAGGATGAGAGTGTGACTGTCATTAGGAGTCTGATGATAAAGACAAAGGCCCGTTCAGGTAGTGTTTTTATGAAAGTCGGTTGTATTTTTTCCTGGTACCTAGTACCACAAGACGCCTTTCTGACAGAGTCTGTAAAGTGATGCCCTGTAAAGTGATGGCAGCAAGGAGACACTTTACATTCGTCAGCTCTAAAATTTACAATTAAATAAACAGGCTTATGAACATTTACAGCTTAACAAGAATGGAGTCAAAAATGAAGTTGCCCAAGTGGTTGAAAATCCTTTCATATGACGAAACAGAGAAGATTGTAGAAATATAATCAGTAAAACCGTACATCCACACACACTCACACTCCACACCCTCATACACACACACCCCACACTTACATACACACACATATACCCACACTTTCACCCTACATCTGTTCAAAATACACTTCGGTATGCCATTATTTTTATTTTATATTATATTATATTTTACTTTTAAATCTTTAGTTTTTAATGTTCTTTATGTTTGGAACAATTTTTTTCTTAATGTTAAAATGGGCGTTGATGGCTGCGACACAGGTTTAACTTTTGCAGCTATCATCGTTTCTCCCTTCATCTATTCATATGTTTATGTTCCAAAAATGAACTTTTTTATGTTTTTATTTTTTAGTTTCCGAATGAGCTTGACATAAAATCTAATTATTCATCTCTCGCCTTCATTACCTACATAAGGCTGTTATAGAGAAAAACATGTTTACAACATTGATATAATAATGTGATAGTTAACTAATGAGTTATTTACCTTATCATATTAAATCATGAGGTACTTAGCTAATATGACAACAGCTCCTAATTACAATTATCCGAACACTAAAGCTCTTCATTCCAACATCATCTAAACCTACAAAAAAACTATGATAAATATAATATTAATAACAAACATTGCTCGTAGCGGCTCAATCGGCTTTTGTGAAGTGTTGATTGAGAATTTATAACATTTATGCTGAAACCTACTCACTCAAATTCCTTTTCCAGTGCCAATTGAGGGTGCGGTGACACCAGGTGCAGGGCGTCTCACACGCTCAGCGCTCGTTGTAATCCCGCTCTGGCGGCCTGTTTGTCTCTGTCTCAACCCTCTGCGGCCTGACATTGTTATGCAAGAGCACGCCCCGGTCCTGAACACTGGGTACCTCAGTCCAGCACGAGCGCCTGAAGAAGTGATAATTCAGCAGAGAGATATAATAAATTGAATTCTGTCTTATATCCTTTATAAGATAGCTTACTTTTACTATGACTATAAGAGCACATCACGCAAACATATTAAGACTACAATGCACACTTTTATCAAATGGTATAACAATATATATGATAAATAAATGTCGTCAGACGTTTACTGACTAAAACCCACCCGTGTTTCTTCACTTCCCTGTGCAACGGCCAGGGCCACGGTTTCTTAAGCTAAGTACCCAGTACCTACAATATTTATGACTAAATATCTGATTCGTCTGAATCAAAATTATTGTTGTTCCTTGTCCTCGCAAATGATTGACATAATATCATACGATAAACTACAAAAAAACTACAAACTACATACACAACACACAAATTTTTGTAATGTTTTGCGTTTGTTTTTCCAATATTCGTTACACACAGTACCAAGGCGCTACGGAGTAGCGCTATACAGAATAGTACCTACCTGTAGCGGTGGATATCCGCTACCAGTCGTAGTGCCTACTTGCATCATTGGCAGTTCTAATCAATATCGGTACTGTACCGATATCAAAATTGTTGCCAAACCAAACCGGTGAGTAGACGCGTATAGCAAGTAAAAAAACAAGGAAATAACTTCATGTTTACCAATCGTACGTGGTTACTCATAACTCTCATAAGGGAGATATAGATATTGTGTGTGGCGTGTGCTTTTAATGGAAAGCCACGTAAATACGCTTTATAACATCTGCCGCAGTATACCATTGTATACAGCAAGACGTATGAGTCACTTTGAGAGGAATTGAGATAGCTAAGTAATTGAGACAACGGCCAAAGTCGCGCAGCAGTCATGTCGGTTAATGGAGCCGGTTGTGCGGCATGCATTAATCACTTATACACATGCCACGGAATGCCATGGAACACCGCAGGATACCACAACACGAAGTCACCAAGTACAGAACCCGTACTGCTCGTACAGGTTCCTTCCAACCTCTGCAGTAACGAATTTTACAAAAAGGTCAAAATAATGTGATTATTGATTTATAAAGTGGCGGAGCAAAAAAAGGGCAACATAGACGGCCTGTATTTTATTTTTATTCCCGTTTTCCTACTTCCTCTAAAACATATTTGACAGTTAATAAAAAAGTAACAAATACATATGAGGTATTATTTATATTTATTAAAACTAAATTCAGGTTAATATTAACAATTATACCTACCGGCACAAGGTCATTCAATATAAAACAAAACGAACTAACTACGACGTAATCACCATCAACCTTTTTTTCGTCCCACTGCTGGGCACAGGTCACCTCTCTTGGAGAGAAGAATTGAGCGAAACACCGCGCTTGCTCAATGAGAATTGGCGATGTCAGACTTAAAGTCCAGGTCTTCTCAAGATGTTTTCCTTCGTGTTTTAATCAGTCTTTGGTGTCCAAAATATACTTAGAAAATACCTACGTATAACTTAGAAAAGTCACATTGGTACTTGCCCGATCTGGAATTGAACCCGCACACTCATACTTGAAATGCTGGTGTTTTAACCACTAGGCCACCACGACTTTAACTAACTACTACTTAATTCAAAAAACCTATTACATAGATTACAAATTTAAAATAGGCCGTACAAGTCTATGCCACAGTCATCAAGTTCAATTACTTTAGAAAATTACATCACAAACTCTTCACTTCTTTCAGACTTCTTCATCTTTATCTTCAGGCAAATCAAAATTGATACAAAATTGATCTCGTAAGGAAGTCTACACATTTAATGCAAAGTCGCTTTGGTGTCATCCATGTAGTTATCGATGCTAGTTTTCCAGGAGAACTCAAATTTCGATCTGCTGAGTCCGTAGTCTCAGAATCTAGTGTGAGTGTGAAATCTCCCAATTTCAATTACGGCGTCCCTTTGATATTTTGGTATAGTGCATGAATGCCCTAAGTATGACTCAAAAATCTACTTAGTTACAGCCCTCAATAACTTATAGCTTGCCTAGTAGGTACTTGTGTAGATAAAGAAAAAAAAGTACATTGTGTCAAATTTGAATTGACGTATTAAGTAGGTATTATTATTTTTTTGGAATGTGGTTTTGTTTTTCTATATTTTTTTTTCATCGACATGGTTACGAAACGATAAAGAGGCTAGGCAGACGATGTGATTTAGAAAACCAAACGACGCGATTGCGTTTAAACTTGAATTTTTACCTATAATTTTGTTTTATAGACCGAACTACTGAATCGATTTCGATAAAATTTCTCTGTGACCAATCTCGAATTAACCTACCTATCATTTAACATAAAGTTATCTATGAAAAAGGATATTCTGAGATAGGTAACCCTCAGAATTCTGTTCATAAATAAAAACAAACACAAAAAATCAAGGGGCAAGTAAAATTTTTAGAGTGAGTAATCTGTGTGTCGCACGCGGTTTTTTGGCAATTACAATGTAGATATTGAATTTGGTTTTGGCAATTACATTTTGCTAGTGTCTACTGCGTGGTTTATTTAAAAGTTAGAGATGAAACCGCGTTTATACTTTGTTAAGTAATTAAGGGATTTGGTACATGTTCTGTGAGATTTCCGCGGGGCGGCCTCCCCTAAACCCCACGATACGCCCATGTCTTTATTTTATTGTAAAAGAATTCGAGATTTTAAAACAGAATGGCGGTTTGAATAATTGCAAAAAAAAAACCATTACGTAAATATTGTCCACCAATAACATTTACTTTCCATAGCTGCTGATGAAATAAAGTAATAATTAAATATAAAAGTAGGGCGTTAGTGCGGCCAGGGAAAGTAGTATATAGTTTTGAAATGGTTGAATACATAGTACCTAAAATTTGTATGGACATATACATACCCGGGGGAGCTTTCGAGGCTATATCTAGCAAGCCTATTTACGCCATGCTTAGGGCATTTATAGAACACAATATTCATAAATCTTCATCCCTTTTCAGATAACAAAAAGACACCGTATTTGAAAATGGAAAACTTGACACTCATACCGGACACAGAGACATCCAACCCAACTGAAAAAATAAATAAAAATAAATGCCAAAATGTGAGTTATCCTGAAAAGTCTACATGGATGATTTTGTATCATCCACCTAGCTCCCGATGGTGTCTTTTACGTCGCATTGATAGTGTGGCCTTTCTAGAGAGAAGGCGTATCTGAAGACGAGAAGGCTAAAGACTGAAAGAAGTCAAGAGGTCGCAAATGGTTTTTTAAATTATGTAAACTTTTAGAAAACATAACAAGGGCATAAGCTTGTACAGTCTCTTTCAAAATCTTAATAATGTAATGAGCGTGTTATTTCAAGTAGTAGGTACTTAGTTATTTTTGTTTTGTTTTCCTATTACTTGCATTTAAACTTTAGTGGTACATCAAAATAATAGTTAAATTTCAACGGCATATTGTGTTGTTATTTTATTTTTAAGTAACGTAAATATTATCTTGTATATATTTTTTTATTTTACCTGGGAAACATAGTTTTAGAGGAAAAGAGGAATAAAAAAATAAAAAATATAATATTGGCTTACTAATAGCCATATTAAATCGAATAAATTAAAAGAAAAAAAAACTTTTTAAAACAAGCTTCTATTTTAAGATGCCAAAGTGAAAAAATATACACTAAAACTTTTATTGTTAACGTATAACCTCATTTCACATTTTACAGAAGTAATAATATGATATAAAAGCTTTACCCCCTGAATGGCGGCACCAGTCTGGGGTTGCGGAAGATCGTTCGTTCCGACGACCCCCGGCATAGGTGTGAAATGGAATACCAGAGTAATATTTACTAAGTAAAAGTCTGATAGATCTCGCCACCCACCCCATGCACATGCAGCGGATGTCCATGAGGATTTTCGAACCCTGAAAAAAAATAAAGTGGGGGGGCGTTATGCTCGCCTACACTACTAAACCTTAAATAAAGAATAAGACTGGCGCATTATGCAGCATGCCTGTTGGGTGTCAAATTTAAGGTGTGTGTTGTAATAATATTAGCTACGCTGACAACATGGTGCTGCTAAGCGTGTCGGGACGGGGACGGGGAATAGAAAAAGAAGCATTTAAAAACGTACGTAAAATCAAAGTCACAGATTTATTATATAAATATTGATAGGCATATCGTCAAATAAAAGCTTTCCATGGGTATCTAAAAGATATTTAGGTTACGTATGTAAAACAGTCATCCAAAACGAAAGTCTGTCACCTCTTCGTGTTGCTTTATCTGTGAAGACATGGCCCTCAAACTCCCCAGCAGCATACGTAGTCACATAGTACCAGTCTCTGAATGAGCTTGACATAAAAATTCTTAATCATCTCTTGCCGTCATTAGCTACAGAAGACCGTTATAGAGAAAAACATATTTACATCTTCGATATAGTATCGTGATAGTTAACTAATGAGTTCTTTATCTCATCATATTAAATTAGCAGATACCTTGCTTCTAGTATGACAACACCTCCTAATTAAAATTCTCAGAAGAGTTAAAAGTTCTTCATTATGGCGCTTAGAAGATTAGATAAGATAAGATAATTAATTAGATATTTTACTTTCTGGCTTCCATAAATATGGTCCCAATTTTGTGTTACAGTCATAACCCTTCTGTGTCTCAACGACTGATAGTGATTGTAGTAAAATTAATTAGTCCTAAAAGTATTAATAATTAAAAAAACAAAAATGGAAGATAATGCTTATGCAGTTGACCTTCAAAATTTTGCTAACTACAAGCAAACTTGGCCAATATTAAGAGGTGAGTTGAAATCGTTCAACTCACCTCTGAATATTGACCCCGTTAACAATTAATTTGAATATGAATCTTAAATTTAACTAAGACATTTTTTTAAAATAACACAAATTTGTCTAAAAGATATTTAATAATTGTCCATATGGCTTTAATATGGTTTGAATAAATCAATATGTGCAGGCTGTAAGAAATAGGGTATTTGACTAAAAAAACTAATTAGACCGTCATTCAGATTACAGAAAAATATTGGAGATTTTAGATATATTTTGTTTTATCAAATCAATAAAGATTGACAAATATAAAAGGCATCAAAGATCAGGAGTAGTGGCTGGTGCCGTCACTGCTCGCTAAACAGTGTAGCGTCCAGTGAGGTCACGCGGGTTTTCAACGCACTGTGTCGTCTTCATTTTTTGTTTATATGAAAATAGAAAAAATACGTGTCTAGTATTTTTTGGCAATCTGACTGACGGACTAATTCGTTTTTTTAGTCAAATACCCTATTGAGGCCTATAGCTAAGAGGTTTTCTTAGATCATACTTAGGGCATTTATAGACTAGAGCAAAATATTCATGAATCTATATTCTTCTCCAGGTATCAAAGGGACGCCTTTTGTGAAATTGGGAAACTTTATACTCACACCAAATTATGAGACTACGGACTCAGCAGATCAAAATGTAAGTTCTCCTGAAAAGCCAGCATCAATAACTACATGGATGACACCAAAGAGACGTCGCATTAAAGGTGTGGACTTCCGCAAAGAAGACGTATAAATTTTGATTTGCCTGAAGATGAGGAAAAGGCTAAGGAGTGAAAGGAGTTTAGTGTTTGTGATATAATTTTCTAAAGTAATGGAACTTGATGACTTTGGCATAGACTTGTGCTGCCTATTTTTAATAAGATTAAATTATTTATGTTTTACAATGTAATTTATGTAATAAGTATTTTGAATTAAGTAGTAATTAGTTCCTTTTGTGTTGTATTAAAAACCTTGTGCCTGTATAGATATACCTTATTGTTAATATTCACCTGGATGTTATGTTATTATTTTAGTTTTAATAAATGTAAATACTATCTAACATTTATTTGTTATTTTTAATTACCTGACAAAAATAGTTTAGAGCATGAAGGAGAACGCGGGCAAAAATGAAATACTGACTGTCTAGGACCTATAATTAGATATATAAGAAAACAAAATTAACAATCGGTTTATTAAGTATATTTACGTTAGTCACAGATTTAGGCATTTGCATTAAATGCGGTTAAAAAGTTCGTACTATGGTTGTACAGCAGCTTACCATATTTAATCTTAAAAAACATTTTACAAAAAAAAGCAACCGGCTTCCAAAATCACTACAAAGTGAAAAATTAACTGAAATGATGAAGACGATGATGACATCTCAAACTCATGCTGTCTTTGGTTTTTGTTTTTGCTACCGACTTCCGAAATTAGTTATGTTATTACTTTGTGGTATTTCTTGGAAGTCGCTTGTTGTGTTTAGAAGTTGGTTGTTTTCTTTTTTTTTTTTGTTTCAAAATAAGTTTTCAGGTAGATATTGTTCTGCTGCAACTGGTCAAACTGGACGCTGACGTCAATATGTTGAGAAAAGGCTTGCAAGCAAATGACGCAACGCAACTTTGTTTACACGAATTTTTTTTACCTATAATTTTGGAATAAAGTCGTTTGGCTTTTATTCCAAAATTACGGGAACTTTCAAAAATCTCAAGGGCTACTAGTGTATTTGTAAGTTATTTCAATAAGTAGTCAGATCCAGTTCAGACCTTTGCCGAGAGACAGTTGAGGGTACCACTCAACGATTCACAGCAGCCAACTTGTATTTCTAGTTGATTAATGTGTAGTGTCCGACGAAAACTAGTTTTACTACAAAACCAAAAACAAATTTCGGCAATGGTCTCTGTCTCGGATAAAACCGAAAACGAAACTTTCTCAAAAGGAATAATTTTGATTATTTTGGGGGAAACATTAAGAAAACAGTCGTTATTGTTTTCTCATTAAATTAAAAAGATAAGCTATTATCGACATTTTCATTTGTTAATAATCAACATACGAACCGAAACAAAAGGTAGTGTTTTTTATGGAAGTCGGTTGTATGTTTTCCTGTAACTGTAACAAGTAGTCACCTGGTACAGTTTCCGAATGTTTTAAAATCTAATTAGTCATCTTTTGTCCTTATTACCTACATAATTCCAATATAGAGAAAAACTAGTTTGCAAAATGGGTATAATAATATGATAGTTAACTAATGAGTTATTTACCTTATCATATTAAATCATGAGGTACTTAGCTAAATGACAACAACTCCTAATTACAATTTTCCGAATACTAAAGCTCTTCATTATGGCACATTGTAATTAACCAATTACAAATAACTCTAATGGGCTCTTATAAATGAGGTCTCAATTTATTTTATGATCATAAACCTTCAGCTTCTCATCGAGTATAGTAGTCTCAGTAGTGAAATTACTTTGGCTTAAAAATATTAGAGAAAACGGCAGTGTCAGCCGAGCTTATAACTTGTGTTAGTAACGGAGCATACAAAGGTATATTTCAGAGGTAAGTTAAACATTATTTACTTTTTAAATTTTTTAGTGTATTAGGTACATACTTAGCAGCTGTTTACGAAAATACTTGTACAATAACGACTTGTAAAAAATATTATAAATTTATAATCAGAATGGCGTTCATGGTTAAAATCTACAAAACTATGATAATTATAATATTAATAACAAACATTGTTTGTAGCGTCTATGATGTGTTAAAGCTTTAATTAATATATAATTTTTATGAAAGTTTTATTTACACAATTCTTGAACGCACACTACTCTATTTTACATGCGTTAGCGACACAACTTTCAATGTGCCTCTATTTGTGTAGCGATTTTGTGAAGTGTTGACTGGGAATTTATAACATTTATGCTGACACCTACCTTACTGGTTCAAATTCCTTTTCCAGTGCCAATGGAGGGTGCGGTGACACCAGATGCAGGGCATCTCACACCATCAGCGCTCGTTGTAATCCCGCTCTGGCGGCCTGTTTGTCTCTGTCTCAACCCTCTGCGGCCTGACATTGCTATGCAGGAGTACGCCCCGGCCCTGAACACTGGGTACCTCAGTCCAGTACGAGAGTCTGAAGAAGAGATAATTCAGCAGAGAGGTATAATAAATTAAATTCTGACTTACATCCTTTATAAGATAGCTTACTTTTACTATGACTATAAGAGCACAGCAGGCAAACGTATTAAAACTATAATGCAGACTTTTATCAAATACTATAACAATATATGAAAAAAAAAAATGTTTATTACGTAACATATATCAACCTAAACTTTAAAAACAAATATAATATTATGCTGCATCAAAAATACTTAACATCTTTTAATTCCTTAAACAGCTGCAGCCAATACTATAGCAGCCAGGATACTTTATCTTCAAAGAGAATAGTATATAATTAATATCAGAGGCCTTTTCATTCTGAAGAAGAGACGAATACGATAAATATTCTTAACTTGCCCCTTTATTGAAATATATATTAACAATTGAAATATTAGAATACAACAATAGTTTCCAATTATTTGTTTTCATTTAAAACATTAATAATTAATGTATAAATTTCAATCAACCTTTCGTTTGCAGGTCACGAACATCTGCCAGTGACATGCTGCACATCGAATGGAGCATGCATGGAACGGAGACATGGAGATGATGGAGAGATGGACATGGAATGGAGACGCAACTCCTCATTTAACTCCACCGCACGCACACCACCGAAAGACAATCACTTATCACCCTTAAAATTCGGAGTCCCCCTTCGCTCCACACCACGAAAGCGTCTAATACGCGATACCGAAGGCATTCCAGTAACTCCAGAAAATATCGAAATTAGCGACATTGTCACTTCTCAGAAATTGAAGAGCACCAGTCCCATTAAAAGCACCCCACCAATGGAAAGGTGTAGACTGGAAAGAACATTGAATACTGAGTTCAAAGGACCTATCGATACCGCCCTAAAAGGCTTGAGCCATACTCAGCTCATTGATATGATCAAAACTATCACATACAAGCACCCTGAAATTGAACAGGAGATCAGGAATCATATGCCAGCCCCGGACTTAGAGCCTCTTGTAGAGAGAGTGATTTATTTCTTGAGAAATATCTTCAAAAATCTCCTTGCGTCGCGTGTTACTTCCAGAACTGCGTCGCGTCCTACTAGAACTGATTCCGCAGCATACTATCATGTTGCCACGCATTTATCCGCGTTTAAGAAGTGTGTTGTCGAACAAGGCCAGATTTTGGTTGAATCTCAGCAGTGGAAATCAGTCATCCAATATGTTTTTCGAATTTGGTACTATGTGAAAGCTATTCCTATTTGGGACAATCAGCCCCACAATGTTCATAGAAAGCAATGTCTTAAAGCCCTTACCAGTTTCTGCATAACGGCACTAAAAAAGGGTGATATGCAAAGAGAAATGTTAGTTGATGTGCAGAATGAACTGCAAACAATGGTCGCACACTGTGAGGAAATATCGTCATGTTTGAAATATGTTCAAGGTCTATTCGAAGATTTCTTGTAATCTTTATTCTTTATTATTTATTATTATTAGAGAATGCTTTTGTAACAGATTCTATAATTGTTAATATGAGACCGATAAAGATACTTCCATATTAATGAATGATTCAGAAGTACGTGCTTATGAAATTATATTTAGTTAATCTGAAAATACGTACCCATACATTTGGTACACAATCTTTGTCTTGCTTTATTGATGCAGCATTTTTTTTTCTTCTTGATATTTGTTTCTAAACAATTATGGATTCTGATTTATTTTTAAGTTCATTATTACCTCAATTAAGATAGATACAATAATTTGTGTTATTTGTAGTAGTTTGTGTTTTTTACTGCTTGCCACTCTCTATGAATAATTATTTTTGGTGATATTTTTAAAAATAATGCTCTTATAAATCGTTAAATTCGTCCTTCACTTTCTTGAAGTTGTTGACGGTAGTTTTATATCATATAATGGGACTAATGTTTCAACATAATATTCTTAAACTCATTTCGTATAAATGAAATCATTGCCACTTAATGAGAATTTTATAAAAATCAAAGAATTAGTGTGAATATGAATCAGTGTATTCAATCTAATTTAGTATAAAATGTAATTATTTAATGATAATATAAAATGACAATATATTTAATACCAAATGTTTTTGTCTTTACGAACTCTTTTTATTTAGTATTAGTGTAATGACTTTGGTAGAGTGGAAAGGAATGAAAATATACATATTTTTAAGTAATACCTAATTATTAGAAACAAGTCCTTTACATTTCTATGGATACATTAATTTTGATTGTTTTACTTATACTGTAGTTATTAACTTATTACTGTAGTTAAATATGTGTCAAGTTTTGTCATTATATGTTCTTGTTGTTATAATATAACCATATTAGCTGCCGAATGCGCTCGTATATATCTTGATTAGGTTTCTTTTTCTGATCTTACTGAAAAGTATGTAAATTATAAAAAATATTTCTACTTTAACTTAGACCTGTTCACGATAAGTTACTTAACCTTTTTTTGTTGGGATGGGAAATCATCTAATAACTTCTCCCACTCTGGGCGGAGCGGAAGGGCGTGTCCGACGTTTACTGATTAAAATCCACCTGTTTTTCATCACTTACCTGCGCGACGGCCAGGGTCACGGTTTCTTAAGCTAAGTACCTCTTACAATATTTATGACTGATCTGATTCGTCTGAATCAAAATTAATGTTGTAGCTTGTCCTCGGTAATGATTGACAAAATATCACACGCTATTGTTAGACTACATTATTAAGCTGAAATAAACTACATTTTTGTAATATTTGGCGTTGGTTTTTCAATATTGGTTAAACATAGTACCTAGGCGCTAAGGAGTAGCACTACACAGAATAGTACCTACCTGTACCTACCACCGCTACCAGTCGTAGTGCCTACTTGCATCATTGGCAGTTGTAATCAATATCGGTACTGTACCGATATCAAAACTGTTGCCAAACCTAACCGGTGAGTAAACGCGTATAGCAAGTAAAATAAACAAGAAAATAACTTCATGTTTACCAATCGTACGTGGTTACTCATAAGGGAGATATAGATATTGTGTGTGGCGTGTGCTTTTAATGGAAAGCCACGAACCTACCTGTTATAACATCTGCCACAGTATACTATTGTACACAGCAAGACGTATGAGTCACTTTGAGAGGAATTGAGATAGCTAAGTAATTGAAATAACGGACAAAATTGCGCAGCAGTCATGTCGGTTAATGGGGCCGTTGTGCGGCATGCATCGATCACTTATACACATGCCACGGAATGCCATGGAACACCGCAGGATACCACAACACGAAGCCACCAAGTACAGAACCCGTACTGCTGGGACAGGTTCCTTCCAAGCTCTGCAGTAACGAATTTTACAAAAGGGTCAAAATAATGTGATTGTTGATTTATAAAGTAGCGGAACAAAAAAAGGGCAACATAGACGGCCTGTATTTTATTTTTATTCCCGTTTTCCTACTTCCTCTAAAATATATTTGACAGTTAATAAAAAAGTAACAAATAAATATGAGGTATTATTTATATTTATTAAAAATAAAATCAGATCAATATTAACAATTATACCTACAGGCACAAGGTCTTTCAATACAAAACAAAACGAACTTACTACTACCTAATCATCATTAACCTTGTTTTCGTCCCACTGCTGGGCACAGGTCTCCTCTCTTGGAGAGAAGAATTGAGCGAAACACCACGCTTGCTCAATGAGAATTGGCGATTTCAGAATTAAAGTCCAGGTTTCATCAAGAGGTTTTCCTTCATCTTTTAATCAGTCTTTGGTGTCCAAAATATACTTAGAAAGTACGTATAACATAGAAAAGTCACATTGGTACTTGCCCGACCTGGAATTGAACCCGCACACTCATAATTGAAATGCTGGTGTTTTAACCACTAGACCACCAAGATTTTAAATAACTACTACTTAATTCAAAAAACTTATTACATAAATTACATAGTAAGACATAAATAACTTAAACTTATTTAAAATAGGCCGTACAAGTCTATGCCACAGTCATCAATTTCAATTACTTTAGAAAATTACATCACAAATTCTTCACTTCTTTCAGACTTCTTCATCTTTATCTTCAGGCAAATAAAATTGATACAAAATTGATCTCGTAAGGAAGTCTACACATTTAATGCTAAGTCGCTTTGGTGTCATCCATATAGTTATCGATGCTAGTTTTCCAGGAGAACTCACATTTCGATCTGCTGAGTCCGTAGTCTCAGAATCTAGTGTGAGTGTGAAATCTCCCAATTTCAATTACGGCGTCCCTTTGATATTTTGGTCTAGTGCATAAATGCCCTAAGTATGACTTAAAAATCTACTTAGTTACAGCCCTCAATAACTTATAGCTTGCCTAGTAGGTACTTGTGTACATAAAGAAAAAAAAGTAGGTACATTGTGTCAAATTTGAATTGACGTATTAAGTAGGTATTATTATTTTTTTGGAATTTGGTTTCGTTTTCCTCTATTTTTTGTCATCGACATGGTAACGAAACGATAAAGAGGCTAGGCAGACGATGTGATTTAGAAAATCAAACGACGCGATTGCGTTAAACTTGAATTTTTGCCTATAATTTTGTTTTATAGACCGAACTACTGAATCGATCTCGATAAAATTTATCTGTGACCAATCTCGAAGTAACCTACCTATCATTTAACATAAAGTTATCTATGAAAAAGGATATTCTGAGATAGGTAACCCTCAGAATTCTGTTCATAAATAAAAACAAACACAAAAAATCCTCTCCTTTAGAAATCGGTTTAACATGTTTACATTATTGTTATTAATACAGATGTTTGCTAAACGAGTTCATTATCAGAAGAAAGCTAATAGTAGGTATGATATTACTTACCAGTTACCATTTTCAGAACACTAAGTTCTTAATTACATCGATTAACTAATTAGATATTACCCCTAGGTTACTATAAAAGGGGTGGAATTTATTTTCTAAATCATAACCCTTTCGTGGCTTAACGAGTATCAATAGTCTCAGTAGTGAAATTACTTTGACCTTAAAATATTAAAGAAGATGGAAAACATTGGATCAATCGAGCTTATAAAGTTTTCTAACGGCAAGCAATACTTCAGAGGTAAGTTAAACGTTATATGTTAATTATTATTTGTTGTTTATTTTTAATTTAGTATTAGGTTTATTACCTGCCGTTTTAGATGTTACTTACTTGTATAACAATTAACATCTGTATTCATGGGCCTACACAGCTTCTGGCCTAGGGGAAGGCAAGTCAGGCCTTGGGGGGGCAAGTAAAATTTTGGCAATTACATCGTACATTTTGCTAGTGTCTACTGCGTGGTTTATTTAAAAGTTAGAGATGAAACCGCGTTTATACTTTGTATAGTAATTAGGGGATTTGGTACATGTTCTGTGAGATTTCGGGGGGGGGGGGGGGGGGCTGCCTCCCCTAAACCCCACGATACGCCCATGTCTTTATTTTATTGTAAAAGAATTCGAGATTTTAAAACAGAATGGCGGTTTGAATAATTGCAAAAAAAAAACTATTACGTAAATATTGTCCACCAATAACATTTACTTTCCATAGCTGCTGATGAAATAAAGTAATAATTAAATATATAGAGCGTTAGTGCGGCCAGGGAACGAAGTATATAGTTTTGAAATGGTTGAATACATAGTAAAATTTGTATAGACATATACATACCTGGGGGAGCTTTAGAGGCTATATCTAGCAAGCCTATTTGCGCCATGTTTAGGGCATTTACAGAACAAAATGTTCATAAATCTTCATCCTTTTCAGATAACAAAAAGACACCGTATTTGAAAATGGAAAACTTGACACTCATACCGGACACAGAGACATCCGACCCAACTGAAAAAATAAATAAAAACAAATGCCATAATGTGAGTTATCCTGAAAAGTCTACATGGATGATTTTGTGTCATCCACCTAGCTCCCGATGGTGTCTTTTACGTCGCATTGATAGTGTGGCCTTTCTAGAGAGATGGCGTATCTAAAGACGAGAAGGCTAAAGACTGAAAGAAGTCAAGAGGTCACAAATGGTTTTTTAAATTATGTAAACTTTTAGAAAACATAACAAGGGCATAAGCTTGTACAGTCTCAATATCTTAATAATGTAATGTGCGTGTTGTTTCAAGTAGTACTTAGTTCTTTTTGTTTTGTTTTCCTATTACTTGCATTTAAAATACTTTAGTGGTACATCTAAATAATAGTTAAATTTCAACTGCATATTGTGTTGTTATTTTATTTTTAAGTAACGTAAATATTATCTTGTGTATGTTTGTTTTTATTTTTATTTTACCTGGGAAACATAGTTTTAGAGGAAAAAGAGGAATAAAAATATAATACTGGCTCCCTAATAGCCATATTAAATTGAATAAATTAAAAGTAAAAAAACTTTTTAAAACAAGCTTCTTTTTTAAGATGCCACAGTGAAAAAATATACACTAAAACTTTTATTGTTAACGTATAACCTCATTTCACATTTGAAAGAAGTAATAATATGATATAAAAGCTTTACCCCCTGAATGGCGGCACCAGTCTGGGGTTGCGGAAGATCGTTCGTTCCGGCGACCCCCGGCATAGGTGTGAAATGGAATACCAGAGTGATATTTACTAAGTAAAAGTCTGATAGATCTCGCCACCCATCCCATGCACATGCAGCGGATATCCATGAGGATTTTCCAACCCTGAAAAAAAATAAAGTGGGGGGGCGTTATGCTCGCCTACACTACTAAACCTTAAATAAAGAATAAGACTGACGCATTATGCAGCATGCCTGTTGGGTGTCAAATTGAAGGCGTGCGTTGTAATAACATTAGCTACGCTGACAACATGGTGCTTTCTAAGCGTGTCGGGACGGGGACGGGGAATAGAAAACAGCGCATTTAAAAACGTACGTAAAATCAAAGTCATAGATTTATTATATAAATATTGATAGGCATATCGTCAAATAAAAACTTTCCATAGGTATCTAAAAGATATTTAGGTTACGTATGTAAAACAGTCATCCAAAACGATAGTCTGTCACCTTTTCGTAGTTCTGTAGCTGTGAAGACGTGGCCCTCAAACTCCCCAGCACCATACGTAGTCACGTAGTACCAGTCTCTGAATGAGCTTGACATAAAAATTCTTAATCATCTCTTGCCTTCATTAGCTACAGAAGACCGTTATAGAGAAAAACATATTTACATCTTCGATATAGTATCGTGATAGTTAACTAATGAGTTCTTTATCACATCATATTAAATTAGCAGATACCTTGCTTCTAGTATGACAACACCTGCTAATTACGTAAAATTCTCAGAAGAGTTAAAAGTTCTTCATTATGGCGCTTAGAAGATTAGATAAGATAAGATAATTAATTAGATATTTTACTTTCTGGCTTCCATAAATATGGTCCCAATTTAGTGTTACAGTCATAACCCTTCCGTGTCTCAACGACTGATAGTGATTGTAGTAAAATTAATTAGTCCTAAAAGTATTAATAAGTAGAAAATCGAAAATGGAAGATAATGTTTATGCAATTGACCTTCTAAATTTTGCTAACTACAAGCGGTGGAGAAGTAAGAGTAGTAGTAAGTAGTAAGTAAGAGGTGAGTTGAACAATTTCAACTCACCTCTGAATATTGGCCCCGTTAACAATTAATTAGGATATGAACCTTAAATTAAACTAAGACAATTTTTTAAAATAACACAAATTTGTCGTAAAAGATATTTAATAATTGTCCATATGGCTTTAATATGGTTTGAATAAATCAATATGTGCAGGGTGTAAGTAATAGGGTATTTGACTAAAAAAACTAATTAGACCGTCATTCAGATTACAGAAAAATATTGGAGATTTTAGATATATTTTGTTTTATCAAATCAATAAAGATTGACAAATATAAAAGGCATCAAAGATCAGGAGTAGTGGCTGGTGCCGTCACTGCTCGCTAAACAGTGTAGCGTCCAGTGAGGTCACGCGGGTTTTTAACGCACTGTGTCGTCTTCATTTTTTGTTTATATGAAAATAGAAAAAATACGTGTCTAGTATTTTTTGGAAATCTGACTGACGGACTAATTCGTTTTTTTAGTCAAATACCCTATTGAGGCCTATAGCTAAGGTTTTCTTAGATCATACTTAGGGCATTTACAGACTAGAGCAAAATATTCATGAATCTATATTCTTCACCAGGTATCAAAGGGACGCCTTTTGTGAAATTGGGAAACTTTATACTCACACCAGATTCTGAGACTACGGACTCAGCAGATCAAAATGTAAGTTCTCCTGAAAAGCCAGCATAGATAACTACATGGAAGACACTAAAGAGACGTCGAATTAAAGGTGTGGACTTCCGCAAAGAAGACGTATAAATTTTGATTTGCCTGAAGATGAGGAGAAGGCTAAAGAGTGAAAGGAGTGAAGTGTTTGTGATGTAATTTTCTAAAGTAATGGAACTTGATGACTTTGGCATAGACTTGTGCTGCCTATTTTTAATAAGATTAAATTATTTATGTTTCACAATGTAATCTATGTAATAAGTATTTTGAATTAAGTAGTAGTTAGTACCTTTTGTGTTTGTTTTAAAAACAACCTTGTGCTTGTACACACACACACACACACATACACACACACACACACACACACACACACACACACACACACACACACACACACACACACACACACACACACACATGCACCAACACACATACACACAATAATTACAACATACTCACTACACAACATAGTTTAAGTTTTATAAATATTGTCTTCACTTCGATGTAGTTACTTAACAATTATACTTAAGACGTGATATGCACGTACAATACGCTAGCTCACTACGAGGCGGCGGGAGCCTGGTGATCTGTTCTACAGGTTTTCCTGAAACCTACTTCAGACACCAGCTCTCACAAAGGACTTGTAAATATTTAAACTGTTATCTTAGTAGAATTGTAACTACCCTTGTGGAGAAATAAATAAATTTATTATTATTATTATTATTATAGATATACCTTATTGTTAATATTCACCTGGATGTTATGTTATTATTTTAGTTTTAATAAAATGTAAATACTACCTAATATTTATTTGTTATTTTTAATTACCTGACAAAAATAGTTTAGACTTTTAGAGCATGAAGGGGAACGCGGGCAAAAATAAAATACTGACTGACTAATAATTAGATATATTAGGAAACATAATTAGCAATCGTTTTATGTACGTTAGTCACAGATTTAGACATTTGCATTAAATACGGTTAAAAAGTTCGTACTATGGTTGTATAGTAGCTTACCATATTTAATCTTAAAAAAAACATTTTACAAAAAAAAGCAACCCACTTCTAAAATCACTACAAAGTGAAAAATTACAAATTTCGGATGTCGGTGGAAAAAACGAATGCATGTAGGTTTAAAAAACTGGATACATTTCAAGCTTACAAGAAGGCTTCTAAGAAGGCTCAAGGTCACTCAAAGGGCAATGGAGAGGGCTACGCTTGAGGTTTCACTTCGTGATCGAATCAGAAATGAGGAGATCCGCAGAAAAACGAAACTAACCGATATAGCCCGAAGAATTACAACGCTAAAGTGGCAGTCGGACGAGCACAGATCTCTTCACTCTCACCGGAGATCCTTGGGGGAGGCCTATGCCCAGCAGTGGACGTCTTTCGGCTGAAATGATGAAGATGATGATGACATCTCAAACTCATGCTGTCTTTGGTTTTTGTATATTTGTTATTGCTACCGACTTCCGAAATTAGTTATGTTATTACTTTGTGGTGTTTCTTGGAAGTCGCTTGTTGGGTTTCGAAGTTGGTTTTTTTTTTTTTTGTTTCAAAATAAGTTTTCAGGTAGATATTGTTCAGCTGCAACTGGTCACACTGGACGCTGACGTCAATATGTTGAGACAAGGCTTGCAAGCAAATGACGCAACGCAAATTTGTTTACACGATTTTTTTTTACCTATAATTTTGGAATAAAGTCGTTTGGCTTTTAATCCAAAATTACGGAAACTTTCAAAAATCGCAAGGGCTACTAGTGCATTTGTAAGTTTCAAAAAGTAGGTTTTTTCAGTAAGTAGTCAGATCTAATGATCTCCATCATAAGACGGGCACATTCCCCATAGGACCGATACCCGATGGGGCCGACGGGTTCTCGAGTGGCGACCACGCACCAAAAGACGCAGCGTGGGTAGGCCCCCGACAAGGTGGACCGACGACCTGGTGAAGGTCGTGGGAAACCGCTGGATGCGGGAGGCGCAGGAACGGTCGTTGATGCGCATACAACCAGTATCGGTGGTAGGCCATAACATCGGCCACCGGCAGAAGTTACCACCCACCAGACAAAGTCTTGCCGCCAAGCGATTTGTCGTGTTCCGGCATGATGTCTGGTGAAGCCGTACGGAGGACGGGTCTGAGCAGTTGTGTTGCGATGTGTGCCGGGTACGATGCGCCTAATGTTGTTGTGTTGGGAGTTTGGTCGTGGAGGGTCTTCAGATTAATCTCCCTTTGGAGCAGCATCATTGGTCGTGTTGTTGGGTATAACATTGCATCACCTCGCTCAACTGCCGTCTTCCTTCCTATTCGCTCAGTTTTTCTGAGTGAATAGACTCTTAATAAACTAGCGCGCTTTACCATCAACGATCGCATCACTGCTTACCATCAGGCGGGATTGCGGTCAAGCGCTAGTTTATAATTATTTAAAAAAAAAAAAAATACAACTATTCTTATATCAAGCACATTCAAATTTCCCGGTTTGTTCCCATTCATTCACATTCAGCGCTCACGAATAACTTCACTCACTCTCTATTCAACAACATCGGTAAAAGTACAACTTGCGCGCCGGCCGGCTTATCATAAAAATTCTATAAATCAATAATTTCCCATTGAAATCACCAACAAAGTGACCAAGTGAACATTTGTGGAGGCCTCCATCACCACCCGGAGAGTGCAGCGCTGGGAATCCCATAAGTCCATCCTTGTCTCATTTGTTTGTGCTTGGGATCCGTGGGGATTCCACCGAGATTCTCAGAAGACGCGTCTATGAAACGCAGTCCAGCTATCGAAGAAATATCAGTATACCATCACCAAACAGTCGTCGTGGAGATCCATGGGGGAGGCCTATGTCCAGCAGTGGACGTATTTTCAAAAAATAGGTTTTTTCAGTAAGTAGTTAGATCTAATGATCTCCATCATTAGATCTAGTTCAGACCTTTGCCGAGAGACAGTTGAGGGTACCGCTCAACGATTCACAGCAGCCAACTTGTATTTCTAGTTGATTAATGTGTAGTTTCCGACCAAAACTAGTTTCACTACCAAACCAAAAACGAATTTCAGCAACGGTCTCTATCTCGGATGAAACCGAAAACGAAACTTCCTCAGAAGGAATAATTTTGATTATTTTGAGGAAAACATTAAGAAAACAGTCGTTACTGTTTTCTCTTTAAATTAAAAAGATAAGCTATTATCGATATTTTCATTTGTTAATAATCAACATACGAACTGAAACGAAAGGTAGTGTTTTTTATGGAAGTCGGTTGTATGTTTTCCTGTAACTGTAACAAGTAGTCAACTGGTACAGTTTCCGAATGTTTTAAAATCTAATTAGTCATCTCTTGCCCTCATTACCTACATAAGGCCATTATAGAGAAAAACGAGTTTGAAAAATTGGTATAATAATATGATAGTTAACTAATGAGTTATTAATGAGTTATTAATATTAGATCATGAGGTACTTAGCTAAATGACAACAACTCCTAATTACAATTTTCCAAATACTAAAGCTCTTCATTATGACACATTGTGATTAACTAATTGCAAATAACCCTAATGGGATCCTATAAATAAGGCCCCAATTTCCAAATTTTTATGATCATAAACCTTCAGGTTCTCATCGAGTAAAGTAGTGAAATTACTTTTGCTTAAAAAATATTAAAGAAAACGGCAGTGTCAGCCGAGCTTATAACTTGTGTTTGTAACGGCAAGCAAACAGACGTATATTTCACAGGTAAGTAAAATATTATTTACTATCTAAAATTTGTAGTGTATTAGTTACATACTTAGTAGCTGTTTACGAATATATTTGTACATTAATGACATCTTTATTTTATTTAAAAACATATTAGAAATTTAGACTTAGAATCGCGTACGTGGTTAAAACCTACGAAATTGTGATTATTATAATATCAATAACAAACATTATTCGCAGCTGCTGTGATAGGTTAAAGCTTTATTTTCACATTTCTTGAACGCTTACTATACTATTTTACGTGTCAATCTTGGCGACGATTGGACCATACCAGATTTAAATAGCGACACAAATTTAAATGTGCCTTTGTGTAGGCGTTTTGTGAAGCTTTAATCGAGAATCTTAAACATTTTTGATCTAAGTATGCTGAATATTATCTAACTGCTTCATATTCCTTTTCTAGTTGCAATGGAGGATACGGTGACACCAGATGCAGTGTGTCTCACACACTCAGCGGTCGCTGAAATCCCGGCCTGGCGGCCTGATCGTCTCCGCGTCAACCCTCTGCGGCCTGACATTGCTATGAAGGAGCACGCCCCGGCCCTAAACACTGGGTACCTCAGTCCAGCACGAGAGTCTGAAGAAGTGATAATACAGCAGAGAGGTATAATATATTGAATTCTGACTTTTGTCCTTTATATGATAGCTCACTTTTATTATGACTATAAGAGCACATCAGGCAAACGTATTAAGACTACAATGCACACTTTATTACATAACATATATCAACCAAAACTTTAAAAACAAATATAATATTCTGCTGCATCCATAATTCTTAATTCTTCTATATTCTCGTCAAGTTCCATAAAGAATAGAGGTAAACAAACCAATTTAGGGTTATCACAACTCAAGTTTTACAAATCTCCTGTTAATTACATGATTTTCATCTTTTTCATGCTAACTAATTATTAACCATTCCTATTGCAGCATATTTCATTAGAATCACTAAAATAACATGCATAATAACTTGGTATTTCGAAAAACCATTAAAAAGTCGACATTAATTTTACTTGATAGCCCTACAAAAAAAGAAAGATGGATGAAATCCAGGAATTAAAAACATTTTGTGTAATTCAACCAATGAATAAAGTTGAGCCATTTGTCAATACAATTTTGCGTATTTTAATTACTTTCAAATCAACTGCATAACACGTGCATTGTAATACTTTCAAGTATGGACTGAGTGTAATATATATGTACCAAAACAATTAACCAATTAGGAAATTAGCTTACATGTGTGTCATATTTCATTCAAATCATAATTACCTAAACAAATAAACTGTTTACCTTAGTAGGAGGTAGAATTATCACTTTTATGAAAATTATCTATCTAGAAAAGGTTGTTAACATCTGCATTTTAGGTGTAAACTACTCGTTGCCTAGCAACGATTTGTTTACCTCTATTCTTTATCGAATTTGGCCGACATATAGTTCCTTAGACAGCTACAGCCAATACTATAGAAACCAGGATACTTACATTAGCATAATCTTCAAAGCGAATAGAATATAATTTATATCAGAGGGCTTTTCATTCTGGAGAAGAGACAAATACGGACAAATATTCTTGACTTACACCTTTATTAAAATATATATTAACAATTGAAATGTTAGAATAGAACAAGAGTTCCAATTAGATGTTTTTCTAACTAAAACATGAATGATTAATGTAAAAATTTCAAAAAACTTTTCTTTTGCAGATCGCAAACATCTGCCAGTACCATGCTCGTCGGACATCGAAATGAAACAAAATTCCTCATTCAACTTCACCACTCACACACCACCGAAAGACAATCATTTATCACCCTTGAAATTCGAAGTCATACTTGGCTCCACACCACGAAAGCGTCTATTACTAGATACCGAAGGCATTCCACTAACTATGACTCCTCAGAAATTGAAGACCACCAGCCCCATTATAAGCTTCCCACCAAAGAAAATATGTAGACTGGAAAGAACATTTAATACCGAGTTCAAAGTACCTATCGATACCGCCTTAAAAGGCTTGAGCCATACTCAGCTCATTCATATGATCAAAACCATGAAATATAATCACCCTGAAATTGAACAGGAGATCAGGAATGATATGCCAGTCCCGGACCTAAAGCCTCTTGAAGAGAGACTGAGTTATTTCTTGAGCAATATCTTCAAAAGTCTCCCTGCGTCTGATGTTATTTCTAGTACTAATCAGTTTTATGCATATTCTCGGGTTTCCACGCATTTACCCCCGTTCAAGAAGTGTGTCGTCGAACAAGGCCAGGTCTTGGTTGAATCTCAGCATTGGGACTCAGTCATCGAGTATGTTTTTCTAGCTTGGAACTATGTTAAAGCTACTCCTGTTTGGGACAACCAGCTACATAATGCTCAAAGAAAGGAATGTTTTAAAGAACTTGCCAGTTTCTGCATGAAGGCGATAAAAAAGGGTGGCATGGATAGAGAAATGTTAGTTGATGTGCGGGACGAACTACAAGGAATGGTCGCAGACAGTGAGGAAATATCGTCATGTTTGAAATATGTTCAAGGTCAATTATTAGATTTCTTGTACGACGATGTGACGCTTTTGTGAGATGGAGAATGCTTTTGTAACAGATTGTATAATTTATAATATGAGACTTCCACGTCAATGAATGAAATACGTGCTCATGAAATTATAATATTTAGTTAATCTGAAAAAATAAAAAAAGATATACATGCATTTGGTAAAAAATGTTTGTCTTGCTTTTCATTGATGTATCTGGCCTAGCTTATCTTTGTAATTTAAAGAGAAAACAATAAAGAGTGACTGATTATATTGTAACAACGTTTTCTTTATGTTTCCCTCAAAATAATCAAAATTGTTCCTTCTAAGGAAGTTTCGTTTTCGGCTTCATCCGAGGCAGAGACCGTTGCTGAAATTCGTTTTCGGTTTGGTAGTAAAACTAGTTATGGTCGGAAACTACAAATTAATCAAGTAGAAACACAAGTTCGCTGCTGTGAATCGTTGAGAGGTACCCTCATCAGTCCCTCGGTAAAGGTCTACTAAATTGTAGTGCTTTAAAATACTTACTGAAAAAACTTACAAATTCACTAGTAGCCCTTCGAAGCCAAACGACTATAACCCAAAATTATAGGTAAAAAAAATTCGTGTAAACAAAGTTGCGTTGCGTCATTTGCTTGCAAGCCTTTTCCCAACATATTGACGTCAGCGTCCAGTTTGACCGGTTGCAGCTGAACAGTATCTACTTGAAAACTTTTTTTGAAACAAAAAAAAAAAACAACCAACTTCGAAATACAACAAGCGACTTCCAAGAAACACCACATAGTAATAAAATAACTTATTTCGGAAGTCGGTAGCAAAAACAAATAAACAAAAACTAAAGACAGCTAGAGTTTGAGATGTCATCATCATCTTCATCATTCAGCCGAAAGACGTTCACTGCTGGACATAGGCCTCCCCCAAGGTGCTCCTGAGAGAGAAGAGGAGATCTGTGCTCGGCCGACTGCCACTTTAGCGTTGCAATTCTTCGGGCTATATCGGTTAGTTTCGTTTTTCTGCGGATCTCCTCATTCCTGATTCGATCACGAAGTGAAACCTCAAGCATAGCCCTCTCCATTGCCCTTTGAGTGACCTTGAGCCTTCTTAGAAGCCTTCTTATAAGCTTGAGATGTATCCCGTTTTTTAAACCTACATGTATTCGTTTTTTGTTTTTTCCACCGACTTCCGAAATTAGTAATTTTTCACTTTGTGGTGATTTTAGAAGTCGGTTGCTTTGATTTGTTAAAAGTTTTTTTAAGATTAAATATGTTAAGCTACTATACAACCATATTAAGAACTTTTTAACAGTATTTAATGCAAATGCCTAAATCTGTGACTAACGTAAATATACATAATAAAATGATTATTGTTTAATTTTGTTTTCTAATATATCTAATTAATATATAAACTAATTAATTGTCCGCGTTCTCCTACATGCTCTAAACTATTTTTGTCAGGTAATTAAAAAATGACAAATAAATATTAGGGACTATTTACATTTATTAAAACTAAAATAATAACATAACATCCAGGTGAATATTAACAATAAGGTATATCTATACAGCCACAAGGTTTTTTAATACAACACAAAAGGATCTACCTACTACTTAATTCAAAATACTTATTACATAGATTATTTATTTATTTATTTGGACTTCTAACAGAGAAAACACCTTAAATGCTAGAAAATATAAATAACAGGATGTGACCTTGTGCTTCTAAACTTATAAGAAGTCACAGCATGCAAATAATAATATAACAGCATGAATACAAATTGTTAACGTTGTGCCAAATTAAATTTTAAAACAATGTTATATTAATCTAAATTATAAGACAATAACAACAAATTTGTATTAAACAAAAAATTCCATCACGACACAATAATAAAATTAAAAAAAAAAGAAACAGTAACAAGCATTTTCTTAATTATGTCAAATAACGATAATGAAATAAAGTTAACATTAGATAAATTGAGAAGAAAGTAAAACAATCAAATAAAATTACAATAGACAATAGAATTATAATAATACAAAATTATATTAAATTAAAATTAATTTTTTGACAATGAATTACATTAAATATTATTAGTTCATACAAATGTTACTACGTTTCTTGCGCATGTTCACATATTATGTCATTGAAGTTTTCAAAAATTCAATATTTGTATGTACCCAGAGTATTTGAGAAGATGTTGATGTCGCAGAAGATTTAGCCATACAATTATATCGATGGATAGATTACATAGTAAGACATAAATAATTCAAATTTATTTAAAATAGGCCGCACAAGTCTATGTCCACAGACATCATGTTCCATTACTTTAGAAAATGACATCATAAACACTTCACTCCGTTCATTCTTTAAGCCTTCTCCTCATCTTCAGGCAAATCAAAATGTATACGTCTTTTTTTACCTTTAATGCGACGTCACATTTGTGTAATCCATCTAGTTATCGATGCTGGCTTTTCAGGGGAAATGTCCATGTTAAAGCCATATGGAGAATTATTAAATACCTTTTAGACAAATTTGTCTTAGTTAAATTTAAGGTTCATTATCCTAATTAGATGAAGATGTAAATATGTTTTGATCTATAACGGTCTTCTGTAGCTAATAAAGGCAAGAGATGATTAAGAATTTTTATGTCAAGCTCATTCAGAGACTGGTAATACGTGACTACGTATGCTGTAGGGGAGTTTGAGGGCCACGTCTTCACAGCTAAAGAACTTCGAAGAGGTGAAAGACTATCGTTTTGGATGACTGTTTTACATACGTAACCTAAATATCTTTTTGATACCTATGGAAAGCTTTTATTTGACGATATGCCTATCAATATTTATATAATAAATCTGTGACTTTGATTTTAGGTACGTTTTTAAATGCTCCTTTTTCTATTCCCCGTCCCCGTCCCGACACGCTTAGCAGCACCATGTTGTCAGCGTAGCTAATGTTATTACAACACACGCCTTAAATTTGACACCCAACAGGCATGCTGCATAATGCGCCAATCTTATTCTTTATTTAAGGTTTAGTAGTGTAGGCGAGCATAACGCCCCCCCACTTTATTTTTTTTCAGGGTTGAAAAATCCTCATGGACATCCGCTGCATGTGCACGGGGTGGGTGGCGGGATCTATCAGACTTTTACTTAGTAAATATCACTCTGGTGTTCCATTTCACACCTATGCCGGCGGCCGCCGGAACGAACGATCTTCCGCAACCCCAGACTGTTGCCGCCATTCAGGGGGTAAAGCTTTTATATCATATTATTACTTGTGTCAAATGTGAAATGAGGTTATACGTTAACATTAACAATTTTAGTGTATATTTTTTCACTTTGGCATCTTCAAATAGAAGCTTGTTTTAAAAAGTTTTTTACTTTTTATTTATTCGATTTAATATGGCTATTAGTAAGCCAGTATTATATTTTTATTCGCATTCCTCTTTTTCCTATAAAACTATGTTTCCCAGGTCAAATAAAAATAAAAACAAACATATACAAGATAATATTTACGTTACTTAAAAATAAAATAACAACACAATATACAGTTGAAATTTAACTATTATTTAGATGTACCACTAAAGTATTTTAAATGCAAGTAAGAGGAAAACAAAACAAAAAGAACCAAGTACTACTTGAAACAACACGCACATTACATTATTAAGATATTAAGACTGTACAAGCTTATGCCCTTGTTATGTTTTCTAAAAGTTTACATAATTTAAAAAACCATTTGCGATCTCTTGACTTCTTTCAGTCTTTAGCCTTCTCGTCTTCAGATACGCCTTCTCTCTAGAAAGGCCACACTATTAATGCGACGTAAAAGACACCATCGGGAGCTAGGTGGATGACACAAAATCATCCATGTAGACTTTTCAGGATAACTCACATTTTGGCATTTATTTTTATTTATTTTTTCAGTTGGGTCGGATGTCTCTATGTCCGGTATGAGTGTCAAGTTTTCCATTTTCAAATACGGTGTCTTTTTGTTATCTGAAAAGGGATGAAGATTTATGAATATTTTGTTCTATAAATGCCCTAAGCATGGCGTAAATAGGCTTGATAGATATAGCCTCGAAAGCTCCCCCAGATATGTATATGTCCATACAAATTTTAGGTACTATGTATTCAACCATTTCAAAACTATATACTACTTTCCCTGGCCGCACTGACGCCCTATATATTTAATTATTACATTATTTCATCAGCAGCTATGGAAAGTAAATATTATTGGTGGACAATATTTACGTAATAGTTTTTTTGCAATTATTCAAACCGCCATTCTGTTTTAAAATCTCGAATTCCTTTACAATAAATTAAAGACGTGGGCGTACCGAGGGGTTTAGGGGAGGAACCCCCCCACCCCCCCACCCCCCGGACAAACGATGCTGCGTCAAAGGGAGATTGATCTGAAGACCCTCCACGACCACAACAACATTAGGCGCATCGTACCCGGCACACTTAATAACACAACTGCTCAGACCCGTCCTTTGTACGGCTTCACCAGACATCATGCCGGAACACGACAAATCGCTTGGCGGCTAGGCTTTGTCTGGTGGGTGGCAACTTCTGCCGACGGCCGATGTTTTGGCCTACCACCGAATAATCTTACCTCTAACTTTTAAATAAACCACGCAGTAGACACTAGCAAAATGTACTATGTAATTGCTAAAAAACCGCGTGCTACACACAGAACCACTTTAAAAATTTTACTTGCCCTCCCCAAGGCCTGACTTTCCTTCCCCTAGGCCAGAAGCTGTGTAGGCCCATGAATACAGATGTTATTTGTTATACCAGTAAGTAACATCTAAAACGGCAGGTAATGACCCTAATACTTAATTACAATAAACAACAAATAATAATTAACATATAATGTTTAACTTACTTCTGAAGTACTGCTTGCCGTTAGAAAACTTTATAAGCTCGGTTGATCCGACGTTTTCCATCTTCTTTAATATTTTAAGGGCAAAGTAATTTCACGACTGAGACTATTGGTACTCGTTAAGCCACAAAAGTGTTATGATTTAGAAAATAAATTCCACCCCTTTTATAGTAACCTAGGGGTAATTTCTAATTAGTTAATCGATGTAATTAAGAACTTAGTGTTCTGAAAATGGTAACTGGTAAGTATTATCATACTATTAGCTTTCTTCTGATAATGAACTCGTTTAGCAAATATCTGTATTAAGAACAATAATGTAAACATGTTAAACCGACTTCAAAAGGAGCGGATTTTTTGTGTTTGTTTTTATTTATGAACAGAATTCTGAGGGTTACCTATCTCAGAACTTCCTTATTCATAGATAACTTTAGGTATGTTAAATGATAGGTAGGTTACTTCGAGATTGGTCACAGAGAAATTTTATCGAATTCGATTCAGCAGTTCGGTCTATAAAACAAAATTATAGGTAAAAATTCAAGTTTAAACGCAATCGCGTCGTTTGATTTTCTAAATCACATCGTCTGCCTAGGCAGACGATGGGAAGGGGCTAGGCCCCTTTATCGTTTCATAACCATGGCGATGACAAAAAAAAATATAGAAAAACAAAACCAAATTTAGAAAAATAATAATACCTACTTAATACGTCAATTCAAATTTGACACAATGTACTTTTTTTTTTTCTTTATCTACACAAGTACCTACTAGGCAAGCTATAAGTTATTGAGGTCTGTAACTAAGTGGATTTTTAAGTCATACTTAGGACATTTATGCACTAGACCAAAATATCAAAGGGACGCCGTAATCCGTAATTGAAATTGGGAGATTTCACACTCACACTAGATTCTGAGACTACGGACTCAGCAGATCGAAATGTGAGTTCTCCTGGAAAACTAGCATCGATAACTATATGGATGACACCAAAGCGACTTAGCATTAAAGGTGTGGACTTCCTTACGAGATCAATTTTGTATCAATTTTGATTTGCCTGAAGATAAAGACGAAGAAGTCTAAAAGAAGTAAAAAGTTTGTGATGTAATTTTCTAGAGTAATTGAACTTGATGACTGTGGCATAAACTTGTACGGCCTATTTAAAATAAATTTAAGTTATTTATGTCTTACTATGTAATCTATGTAATAAGTTTTTGAATTAAGTAGTAGTGACCTAGTGGTTAAAACACCAGCATTTCAAGTATGAGTGTGCGGGTTCAATTCCAGGTCGGACAAGTACCAATGTGACTTGTGTAAGTTATACGTACCCTCTAAGTATATTTTGGACACCAAAGACTGATTAAAACATGAAGGAAAACATCTTGATGAAAGCTGGACTTTAAATTTAAAATCGCTAATTCTCATTGAGCAAGCATGGTGTTTCGCTCAATTCTTCTCTCCAAGAGAGGAGACCTGTGCCCAGCAGTGGGACGAAAAAAAGGTTAATGATGATTAGGTAGTAGTTAGTTCGTTTTGTTTTGTATTGGAAGACCTTGTGCCTGTAGGTATAATTGTTAATATTGACCTGATTTTATTTATAATTGTTAATACCCAACTAACATTTTTGTCATAATCAAACATTTATATGACCTTGAGTCTTATTAAAGTTGTATTACAGTATTTTTGTTAACTCTTAGTCGTGTACTGGTGCATTATGTGTCCGATAGTCATATACGCTTTTCGTTGTATAATAATGTCGTATAGACGTTATTGCGACCTTTTTATACAACCGTCATATAGGTAGTAGTGTCTACGACGACTTCTATAAAACTAACTTATACAACTTTTCGTCGTGTAAACGTTTTCATCGTATAAACGACGTAATACTGTCAATTTTGTCATATAATTACCTTTTAAACAACTGCTGTACGGATAATAATTGTTTAGACGTAGTATTTGTAACCATTATATACCTATAAGTCGAATAAGTATTACGAGAGCAACCTTTATACAACCTAAAGTATTACAAACATGCTAATACGACCGCTATTTAATTATTACTCATAATAGAGGTTTATAATCACCTTATATACAACTTCCATCATTTTGAAATTATATTTAGGTATTTACTGTTTGCTACAACAAATGGATTGATAAAACTGGAAAAGTATTAAAAGAAGTGGGGAATTAGAAACAAGTATCATTCGCTTCGAGCACGTCCTTTAATACAAAGTAATAGAACTCAAACTGATAGTGAAGAAAATGTGAAGGGTTCCGTATCACATTTAAATGTAAATTTAACCAAAATTCTACGAGTAGGTACATCTTGCAGTTCATTTGCCGAAGTTCAGGACTCTTGTTCACTTTCCAAATTTGAAAATAGTTATTCATAGTCCAAAAATGAAGTTAACTTCAATAAAGACACCCACAATGACGACTTCAGAGACCATTAAAGTGGGGGCTATTGATTTTAATATTCCCCAAATTGTATTAAAGCAATTAAATGATTTGAAACTTAGGGAAAGATGTTTTGTAAATTTTCATATCCAAATATATGTAAAGGAAATTTCGCAAACTGAAGTCATACCTATATTAGTTTAGGTACTGATATAAAGTGTCAGTTGGTTAGTGTGTTATTCATACATTTAAGAAATAGGTAATAAAAAAGGCAGTAAAAATTATTGAAGTATTTTTTTTATTATTCCCAAGAAAGTAATTAACATTTCAAGTTTGACGAGTCTTATTAATTAGAAATAAAGCAAAGATTTCAAATATTGCTAGTTTTTGGAAAAACTTAAATGGCTTTTTGAACCATAGATGTCAAATATGAAATATTATACAAAATCAAACCTTCATTTATTTTGCCACATTGAAACATCTTATGAAGCTAATAATCTTACAATAGAACATATAAAATTATGGTGTATTTTCTAGCTCTACATTCTGGACATTGCATTGCTTTTCATCTGGCTACTGATTATTTTCGTGCAACACTTTTGCTTCCTTTGGTAAAAAATTTCAACATCCTTACCTAAAACAAAAGTATTTTAAGATATAGGTATGTCACGCAAATCGGTTCTTAAAATATAAATGCCTAGCTAACTTAGTACAAATACATCCTAATTGAACAAAGTTAGTTAGGCGTTTATTATGTTATTATTGATCCCTAAATCAACTGTCATGGCGTACTCGAATGAATGAACACGCAGTTATACGTCGGGAAGTTATGTAGTTGTCATATAACGCAGTCACATTAATAATAAATTAATAGAAATATGTGAAAACATTAATATTTCAAAAGCGCGTAAAAAAATTGTTAGAAACTTACCTCATATTAATCAGTAAAATTGATTGCGCAATGTTTGACAACTGATGAAATAGTTTTATCATCTCAAATAACAAAGAAAATATACAATATTAACTTTGCTGTCAAAAACACTGCCATATTATATTAACGTGATATGTTATAGAATTTGTTCAAATAAGCACACCTTTAAATGACAATAACACAACTTTATATTGGATAAAAGTCATATTGTGAACCATTACTCGACACGAAGTCGAATACACGTCGCGACAGTTGTTCTTACACGACATGTAGTCAAATCGCCGACGTAAATATGACTACTATGCGACTTTACAGGACCATATGTGACTATTACACGACACTCATAGCGACTTAAGTTGAATAAAATGGGCCCTAATGCGGTCGACTAAATGTCCTTATAACGTTTATACGACTTTATTATATAACATTAAGTCGCCAACAAAACGTCTACTCGGCTTCCTAAATGTTAGTTGGGTATTGACCTGATTTTATTTTTAATAAATAAAAATAATACCTCATATTTATTTGTTACTTTTTTATTAACTGTCAAATATATTTTAGAGGAAGTAGGAAAACGGGAATAAAAATAAAATACAGGCCGTCTATGTTGCCCTTTTTTTTGTTCAGCCACTTTATAAATCAACAATCACATTATTTTGACCTTTTTATAAAATTCGTTACTGAAGAGCTGTACCAGCAGTGCGGGTTCTGTACTTGGTGGCTTCGTGTTTTGGTATCCTGCGGTGTTCCATGGCATTCCGTGGCATGTGTATAAGTGATCGATGCATGCCGCACAACCAGCCCCATTAACCGAAAAGACTGCTGCGCAACTTTGACCGTTATTTCAATTACTTAGCTATCTCAATTCCTCTCAAAGTGACTCATACGTCTTGCTGTATACAATGGTATACTGCGGCAGATGTTATAACAGTAGGTACGTGGCTTTCCATTAAAAGCACACGCCACACACAATATCTATATCTCCTTTATGAGTAACCACGTACGATTGGTAAACATGAAGTTATTTCCTTGTTTATTTTACTTCTATACGCGTTTACTCACCGGTTTTGGTTTGGCAATAGTTTTGATATCGGTACAGTACCGATATTGATTACAACTGCCAATGATGCAAGTAGGCACTACGACTGGTAGCGGTGGTAGGTACAGGTAGGTACTATTCTGTGTAGCGCTACTCCGTAGCTCCTAAGTACTGTGTTTAACCAATTGAAAAACCAACGGCAAATATTACAAAAATGTAGTTTATTTCAGCTTAATAATGTAAACTAACAATATCGTGTGATATTTTTCAATCATTAGCGACGACAAGCTACAACATTAATTTTGTTTCAGACGAATCAGATCAGTCATAAATATTGTAATAGGTACTTAGCTTAAGAAACCGTGACCCTGGCCGTCGCGCAGGTAAGTGATGAAACACGGGTCGATTTTAATCAGTAAACGTCGGACACGTCCTTCCGCTCCGCCCAGAGTGGGAGAAGTTATTAGATGATTTCCCATCCCAACAAAAAAAGGTTAAGTAGCTTATCGTGAACAGGTCTAAGTTAAAGTAAAAATATTTTTTATAATTTACATACTTTTCGGTAAGATCTGAAAAACAAACCTAATCAAGATATATACGAGCGCTTTCGGCAGCTAATATGGTTATATTATTACAACAAGAACCTATAATGACAAAACTTGACACATATTTAACTACAGTAAGAATACTTGATATCGTCACACCTTTATTGAAAACAATCAAAATTTCATTTATACGAAATGAGTTTAAGAATATTATGTTGAAACATTAGTCCCATTATATGATATAAAACTACTGTCAACAACTTCAAGAAAGTGAAGGACGAATTTAACGATTTATAAGAGCATTGTTTTGAAAAATATCACCAAGAATAATTATTCATAGAGAGTGGCAAGAAGTACAAAAACTCAAAGGAATACAAATAACACAATTTATTGTATCTACAATCTTAATTGAGGTAATAATGAACTTAAAAAGAAATCAGAATCCATAATTGTTTAGAAACCAATATCAAGAAAAAAAAATTGCTACATCAATAAAGCAAGACAAAGATTGTGTACCAAACCTATTTTCAGATTAACTAAATATAATTTCATAAGCACGTACTTCTGAATCATTCATTAATATGGAAGTATCTTTATCGGTCTCATATTAACAATTATAGAATCTGTTCCAAAAGCATTCTCTAATAATAATAAATAATAAAGTATAAAGATTACAAGAAATCTTCTAATAGACCTTGAACATATTTCAAACATGACGATATTTCCTCACAGTGTGCGACCATTGTTTGCAGTTCATTCTGCACATCAACTAACATTTCTCTTTGCATATCACCCTTTTTTAGTGCCGTCATGCAGAAACTGGTAAGGGCTTTAAGACATTGCTTTCTATGAACATTGTGGGGCTGATTGTCCCAAATAGGAATAGCTTTGACATAGTTCCAAACTAGAAAAACATATTGGATGACTGATTTCCACTGCTGAGATTCAACCAAAATCTGGCCTTGTTCGACAACACACTTCTTAAACGCGGACAAATGCGTGGCAACATGATAGTATGCTGCGGAATCAGTTCTAGTAGTAAGACGCGACGCAGTTCTAGAAGTAAAACGCGACGCAAGGAGATTTTTGAAGATATTTCTCAAGAAATAAATCACTCTCTCTACAAGAGGCTCTAAGTCCGGGACTGGCATATGATTCCTGATCTCCTGTTCAATTTCAGGGTGCTTGTATGTGATAGTTTTGATCATATCAATGAGCTGAGTATGGCTCAAGCCTTCTAGGGCGGTATCGATAGGTCCTTTGAACTCGGTATTCAATGTTCTTTCCAGTCTACACCTTTTCATTGCTGGGGTGCTTTTAATGGGACTGGTGCTCTTCAATTTCTGAGAAGTGACAATGTGGCTAATTTCGATATTTTCTTCTGGAGTTAGTGGAATACCTTCGGTATCGCGTATTCGACGCTTTCGTGGTGTGGAGTGAAGGGGGACTCCGAATTTTAAGGGTGATAAGTGATTGTCTTTCGGTGGGGTGTGTGCGGTGGAGTTAAATGAGGAGTTGCGTCTCCATTCCATGTCCGGCATGCATGCTCCATGCGATGTGCAGCATGTCACTGGCAGATGTTCGTGACCTGCAAACGAAAGGTTGTTTGAAATTTATACATTAATTATTAATGTTTTAAATGTGAAAACAAATAATTGGAAACTATTGTTGTATTCTAATATTTCAATTGTTAATATATATTTCAATAAAGGGGCAAGTTAAGAATATTTATCGTATTCGTCTCTTCTTCAGAATGAAAAGGCCTCTGATATTAATTATATTCTGTTCTCTTTGAAGATAAAGTATCCTGGCTGCTATAGTATTGGCTGCAGCTGTCTAAGGAATTAGAAGATGTTAAGTATTTTTGATGCAGCATAATATTATATTTGTTTTTAAAGTTTAGGTTGATACATGTTATGTAATAAACATTTTTTTTTTCATATATTGTTTTAGTATTTGATAAAAGTGTGCATTATAGTCTTAATACTTTTGCCTGCTGTGCTCTTATAGTCATAGTAAAAGTAAGCTACCTTATAAAGGATGTAAGTCAGAATTTAATTTATTATACCTCTCTGCTGAATTATCTCTTCTTCAGACTCTCGTACTGGACTGAGGTACCCAGTGTTCAGGGCCGGGGCGTACTCCTGCATAGCAATGTCAGGCCGCAGAGGGTTGAGATAGAGACAAACAGGCCGCCAGAGCGGCATTACAACGAGCGCTGATGGTGTGAGATGCCCTGCACCTGGTGTCACCGCACCCTCCATTGGCACTGGAAAAGGAATTTGAACCAGTAAGATAGGTTTCAGCATAAATGTTATAAATTCCTAGTCAACGCTTCACAAAATGGCTACACAAATAGAGAAACACATTGAAAGTTGTGTCGCTAATGCACGTAAAATAGAGTAGTGTGCATTCAAGAATTGTGTAAATAAAACTTTCATAAAAAATATATATTAATTAAAGCTTTAACTCATCATAGACGCTACAAACAATGTTTGTTATTAATATTATAATTATCATAGTTTTGTAGATTTTAACCATGAACGCCATTCTGATTATAAATTTATAATATTTTTTACAAGTCGTTATTGTACAAGTATTTTCGCAAACAGCTGCTAAGTATGTACCTAATACATTAAAAAATTAAAAAGTAAATAATGTTTAACTCACCTCTGAAATATACCTTTGTATGCTCCGTTACTAACACAAGTTATAAGCTCGGCTGACACTGCCGTTTTCTTTAATATTTTTAAGCAAAAGTAATTTCACTACTGAGACTACTATACTCGATGAGAAGCTGAAGGTTTATGATCATAAAAATAAATTGGGACCTTATTTATAGGAGCCCATTAGGGTTATTTGTAATTAGTTAATTACAATGTGTCACAATGAAGAGCTTTAGTGTTCGGAAAATTGTAATTAGGAGCTGTTGTCATATTAGCTAAGTACCTCATAATTTAATATGATAAGATAATTAACTCATTAGTTAACTACCAGATTATTATATTAATTTTGTAAACATGTTTTTCTCTATAACGGCTCAATATAGGTAATGAAGGTAGGCAAGAGATGAATAATTAGATTTTTTGTCAAGCTCACCGGAAACTGTACTAGGTGACTACTTGTTACAGTTACAGGAAAAAATACAACCGACTTCCATATAAACACTACCTGAACGGGCCTTTGTCTTTATCATCAGACCCCTAATGACAGTCACACTCACCTGAGTTATCACAACTCACGTTTTACAAATCTCTTGTTATTTACATGATTATCGACTTTTACATGCTAACTATTTATTAAGAATTCCCATTGGAGCATATTTCAATAGAATAACTAAAATAACACCCATAACAACTTGATATTTCGAAAACCATTAAGGTCGACATTAATTTTACGTGATAGCCCTACCAAAAAAGAAAGATGGATGAAATCCAGATATTAAACACATTTTGAGAAATTCAACCAATGAATACAGTTGAGGTATCTGTCAATACGATTTTGATTACTTTCAAATCAACTGTATAACACATGCACTGTTATACTTTCAAGTATGGACTAAGTATAATATACATACATGTATCAAAAAATTTATATCTTTTTTCATTCAAATCGGTTAAGCGTTGTATGCAAATCATAAATATCTAAACAAATTAACTGTTTACATTAATTATAGGAAGTAGAATTATTAAATCATCTATCTAGAAAAGGATGTTAATATCTGTATTTTAGGCGTAAACTACTCGTTGCCTAGCAACAGTTTGTTCAGGTACCTCTATTCTTTATAGAATTTGGCCGACATATAGGTGTAAAGATCTTATTAATAAAATAATAGAGTCCGATCGAATGTTCGGTTTCGGTTTACTTTCGGCAAAAACACGAGTTTTGGTTTAGATTCGTTTTCGGCGGCACACTTGCCGAAACTACGACCGAAACCGAATGTGCGTTCAGGCGTTTTCGCGCTGTGATCCGTCATGTTCGGTGCATTGAATGTGTAGTGCTTTAAAATACTTACTTATTAAAAAAACTTACGAATGCACTAGTAGCCCTTGTGATTTTTGAAAATTCTCGTAACTTTGGATTAAAAACCAAAAGATTTAAATGAATATTATAGTTTAAAAAAAATCGTGTAAACAAAATTCCGTCGTTTGCTTGCTAGCCTTTTCCCAACATAATGACGTCGGCGTGCAATTTGACTGGTAGCAGCTGGAGAGTATTTAAAAACTTTAGAACAAAAAAAAAACGACTTCCAAAAACAACAACCGACTTCCAAAAAACACCACAAAATAAAAAATGATTTCGGAAATCAGTGGCAAAAACAAACATACAAAAACCAAGCCTATGTCCAGCATGAGCTTGAGATGTCATCATCATCTTCATCATTTCAGCCGAAAGACGTACACTGCTGGACATAGACCTCTCCCATGGATCTCCACGACGACCGTTCCTGCGCCTCCCGCATCCAGCGCCTTCCCGCGACCTTCACCAGGTCGTTGGTTCAACTTGTCGGGGGGCTACCCACGCTGCGTCTTCCGGTGCATGGTCGCCACGGGAGAACCCGTCGGCCCCAACGAATATCGGTCCTAAGAGGAATGTGCCCGTCCGACTGCCACTTTAGTGTTGCAATTCTTTGGGCTATGTCGGTTACTTTCGTTTTTCTGCGGATCACCTCATTCCTTGAGCCTTCTTATAAGCATGAGATGTATTCCGTTTTTAAACCTACATGTATTTTGCACACAATACTATATTGATCATGTAAACATGTTTTTCTCTATAACAGCCATATATAGATACTAACACTAGGTAGGTAAAACACTAAGTGTTACACTTAGTGTTTTTGGAAGTTGGTTGTATTTTTTCCTGTAGCTGTACAACGTAGTAACGTAGTACAGTTTCAGAATGACCTTGTCATAAAAACTACTTAAACATCACTTGCCTTCATTAAGTACCTACATAAGGCTGTTATAGAGAAAAACATGTTTACATCTTCGATATAGTATTGTCATAGTAACTAACGAGTTCTTTATCTTATCATTTTAAATTAGCAGGTACCTTGGTACCTTTAGAAGATAAGATAAGATAACTAATTAGGAATCAATGGCGATTCACTTGTTTGTTTGCTTGTCGTGTTGTTGTGGTGGCGAGTTTTTGAGTGATCTCAGCCTATCCACTCTAATAAATATCTAATCATTCTATTGTCAATATTTTTGAAGTGTAACTAATATTTTTTCCTTAAATAAAGATTCTTGTGTTAATTATTAACAAATGAAAATGTCGATAATAGCTTATCTTTGTAATTTGCGCTTGAGGTTTTCTGCAGCCGCAGCAGCTACACCAGCACAGCACGCCGAGTCAGGAAGATGGGACGGCGCAAGAGTTTGATGCAAGTTGCTTCCCACCCATACTAAAGGCCTACCCACTTTCCATGGAAATAAATACTGTATGCGTCGGGTCTCTTGCCATCGACGCTGATCCAGCCACAAGCAGCGATACTGTAGTTAAATATGTATCTAAACTTGAATACGTAAAAATTTAACTTAGCCCCGTTATATAATAGGACTACCGTCAGGGCGTTAGCACTGTTAAGGATGTCAATGGGCTTGATTTGGCGGAGAACCAGTTTGGCTTCTGCAGGGAGCGCTCTACGGCGGACGCCATCATGCGCGTCCGAGCCCTCACGACTGAGAATTCTGTGGCCCGAGGTGGGGTTGTCTTGGCGGTGTGTCTGTAGATGCATCAGGGAGGCATTTCGGTATTACCGGATGCCAACCTAACTTTGTCAAGTGGTCGAGGCCTATCTGGCGGACAGGGCCGCCATCTGCCCCGGTCACCAAGGAGTGTGGAACCGGCGAGAGATGTCGTGAGGTGTTTCACAGGGATCGGTCCTGGGTCCGCATCTGTGGAACATCGGGTATGTCTGGGTGCTTCGCGTCCATTAGCAGAGAGAGCACCGTCGTATCCTTGCCCACGTCCGTAGAGACCGATGTCTCCCGAAACAGGGTTGCGGGTTGGTTAAATAAGAAACCCTAGCGCACAAGCAAGTGAAAGAACACAGGTGGGATTTATTTAGTAAAAGTTTGACACGCCCTTCCACACCGCACAGAGCGGAAGAGGTCATTTTAAGATTTCCCATTCAGAACAAATAAAAAGCATGTCATAATGAATTAAACGATTTATTAGAGAAATGGTCTTAGAATATCCTCAAGAAGCATTTGCCATACATAGACTGTAGCAAATAATAGAAAACACGATAGTAAAAAAATACAAATAGCACTAAAGATAGCATTGCAATTTTAATAGAGGTAACATTAATAAGTTCATACATCAAAAGAAATCAGAAGTTTATATAATTTTCAGTTGAAGATTAACTAGATACAATTTTATAAGAACGTATTTATGAATCATTCATTAATGTGGAAGTACCTTTATCAGTATCATATTAATAATTATTGAATATGTTACAAAACAATTCTACATCTTAAAAAAGGATATGAATGAGCTGAGTAGGGTTGAAGGCTTTGAACTGGGAACTCAATGTTCTTTCCCGTCTACAACTTTTCTTTGGCGGGGTGCTTTTAATGGGGCTGGTGATTTTCGACTGAGTCGATCTTTTCTGGAGTTAGTAGAAGTGCCTTCGGTATCGAGTAATAGACGCCTTCGTGTTGCAGCGCGAAGTCTGAAGAGTTTCAAGGGTGACTTTTTGTCTTTTGGTGGCGTGCGTGTGGTGGAGTTTCGTTTCAATTCGATACCTGGTGACCATGTTATTGGCAGACGTTTGCGACCTGCAAACGATAGGGAGTTTAAAATTTTTGTATTAATAAAATTAATGTTTTAGTTGTCAAAACAAATAACTGGGACTAACCCTTGTTATATTCTATTGTTTAAATTGTTAATGCATAATTCAATACGTTAAAAGTAGATGTGGTGGTAGATGTTTAACGGTATTTTTGGACTTAAAAAAGGCGTTCGACACCGTCTCTCCCCACATTCTCCTGCAGAAACTAGAAAATATTGGAATAAGAGGCACCGCCTTGGATCTGTTTCAGGATTATCTAAGAGGAAGGGTCCAGAAGGTTAAGGTGGGGCAATCTGTAAGTGCCGAGACTAAACAGACCTTCGGAGTGCCTCAGGGTTCGGTCCTGGGGCCTACACTTTTCCTAATTTATATTAATGATCTCTGCAATTTAAATTCTAGCAATACTAAAGTTTTCTCATATGCTGACGATACTGCCATGGTAATAACAGGAAATTCTTGGGACTCCATAAAAAGGGATGCTGAATCTGCTCTAGCTATCACTGCCCTGTGGCTAAGGAAAAATATGCTTACCTTAAATACCTCAAAGACCAACTACATTTGTTTTGCAATTAACGGTAGAACCCAACCTAGCCCCGATTATAGTCTTAAAATACATGATTGCGTCAGTATTAACAACAACTGTGATTGCCCTACAATAAACAAAATGGGTACCACAAAATACTTGGGAATTATGATTGACGAAAGACTGTCTTGGCATTCTCAGATTGATCTAATCGTTGGTAGAATTAGGAAGTTGATATGGATTTTCAAAATCCTTAGACACTCGGCTAGCATTGAACTAATAAAAAAAGTCTATGTTGCCTTGGCTCAGTCGATCATGATCTACTGCATTCCAGTATGGGGCGGCGCATCAAAAATTAAATTCCTAGAGGTGGAGCGTGCTCAAAGATTACTCCTAAAAGTAATGTTTTTTAAAAAACTAAGATTTCCTACAACCACTCTTTACTCAGAAGCCAACCTTTTAAGTATACGCAAACTGTATATTTTACATACCACTCTAAGGAAACATAAGTCCCTTACAGTTGATCCTACTATTTTAACAAAAAGACGAAATTACGAAGTAACTAAAACAAGTGTATGTAGAACTTACTTTGCTAAGCACCAATTTTCAAATCAATCTTCGCATTTATATAACTCTATTAACAAAATTCTTAAAATATATACAAAAACTACTTTGGAGTGTAAACGGATGGTGACAGAATGGCTAAAAACTCTAGACTATGAAGATACTGAAAATATGATTGTCCATATTATTAGCTAGTTTTGTTGTTATTAATAGGTAGTAATATTTCATATGTCAGGTGTACGCTTGTTATATAAATATAATAAAAATAATAATTAAAAAGTAAATAAATAAAAGCAAAAGTAAATTCAAATATAGGTATGTCCATGTGTATATTAATATATAAATAAATAAATTGTTACACACACACACACACACACACACATACACACAGTCCAATACACAAATACAGATACACCATACACACAAATACTTACTCACGCTTGCACACACACATGCTTACTTTTACTTTTAGTTTGTTTGTTTTATATTTCTTAATTTAAAGGTTTCAATTTAATTAAGTTGATAAGAAATATGTAATATGTTAAGGAAGAGCGGCCTCTCCTGGCACAAGTGTTTTCATACTTAAAAGGAGAGGTCAACCTCAATTTTGTTTGTTCCAACTTAGTTTTTAAATAAAATATTTTTCATTTCATTTTCATTTTTCATTTTCATTTTCATTTTCAAAGTATTTTGGTAATCTCTCTCTCTGTCTTCAGAATAAAAAAGTATCTGATATTAAATTGTAACCTTCAGACATAATTTACAATAATTATATTCTATTCTCATTGCAGATTATGCTAATGCAAGTATCCTGGCTTCTATAATATTGACTGTAGGTGTCTAAGGAATTGGAAGATTAATATTTACGCTTGTTAAATATTTAAAAATTTTGAAGATTTTAATATGATGCAGCAGCATATTTTATACATATTTTTAAAAGTTTGGATGACGAATGTTTTTTGTGGGATATAAGAATATATATTATATATTTTATACTTTGTAATAAAAGACTACATTACATGTAGTCTTAATATGTTACTATAGAATGCACTTCAGACAAACAAAATAACATAGTTCAATATTTTTATTATTCAGGAATGACAGTCAATGCAAGTATGATTGAAACTGGTTCTATTTAACCTAAGTGGGGCTAAATGGAATCGGTTTCAATTATGCTTGCATTGATTCGACTCATATTAAGTAACTATCAAGGCAAGATAAATAAAGACCTGTCAAAATAAAACACCGCATTTTTTATTTTAGCAAGCCTTAATTTAACTGACAATAACTGGGTTATGAAGTACGGACGACAGCAGGTCAAGCTACCCAAAACTGTCAAATATCACCAATCAACTTAGAGCCTTAATACTTGATAGTAGTAGCTTGATGTACTGTCGTATTTACATAAGGCAGAATTCTATATGTTATTACCTCTCTGCTGAATTATCCATTCGTTAAGCATTGGTACTGGACTGAGGTACTCAACGGGCGGGGCCGGGGCGTGCTCCTGGATAGCAGTGTCAGGCGGCAGTCGGGTGAAATAGAGATAATCAAGCCACAAGGGCGAGATTTCAGCGAACACCAAGCGTTGAAACCCTGCAACTGGAATCACCGCACCCTCCATTGAATCTACGAACAATGTATGTTATTGGTTTATTTTTATTTAAACATAATGTTGCCCCACACCACATTATTCCTGTATCGTGGGTGCGTTTACAAGTATTTAAACTCACATACAAAAATAGCCAGACCCGGAACAACTACCTGTAGGCTATACAAATATTTGTTCCGTACAGGAATCGAACCTGCGTCAGTCGATCGCTCAGTCACTGCATCTACCGTGTCGTTAATATATTGATATTATGTGACATATTGATTTACAATAATTATCATAGTTTTGTAGGTTTTGACCATGTAAGTACGCTATTCTGATTCTAAATTTGTAATATTTTTATAATATAATAAACATGTCATTAGTGTACAAGTATTTTCAGAAACAGCTGCTAAGTAGTAAGTCAAATAAATAAATATTTTTATTAAAAAGGATTATGTGTTTACCTAATACACTAAAATTTTAAATAGTAAATAATGTTTAACTTACCTCTGTAATACCTCTGTTTCCTTGCCGATACAAACACACGTTATAAGCTCGGCTGACACTTGAGTTTTCTTGAATATTTTTAAGCCAAAGTAATTTCACTACTGAGACTACTGTACTCGATGAGAAACTGAACGTTTATGACCATAAAAAAAAATTGGGCCCTTATTTATAGAAGCCCGTTAGGGTTATTTGTAATTAGTTAATTATAATGTGCCACAATGAAGCTATCTGCAGTTTCTATATGAAACAGGAATGAACTCGTTAGTTAATTATCGTATTTTTATATCGATGATTCAGGTAAGCATGTTTACTCTATAATGTTATAATGTAATAGAGGTAACAGTTGATTAAGTAGTTACTATCTCAAGCCCATTTAGAAACTGTTCTAGATGACATGGCTTATGAACTGAGGGACCACACTGGGAGTTAGCGAAATGAAAATCCTAGGATTTAGTTATAGACTCAAAACAATTGTTAAACGAGGCTGGGCATTTGTAAACAAATATTGTAAAACCTACGACCCATAGAGTGTGGTGCCTCAGTTCTCATCGACGATCAGCCAGATCTCGGAAAGTATCTTAAAAAAAGAAGGTTTTGTGAATACAGAAATTTAGTAAAGAATTACTAAGTAACTGACCGCTAACCATAAAAGATGAAATCAATAATAAGACTGAACATATTAACTACTTAATCATCTCTTACCTCTATTACATTATCTCATTATAGAGAAAACAAGTTTACCTGAATCATCGATATAAACATACGATAATTAACTAATGAGTTCATTCCTGTATCATTTAGAATCTGCAGATAGCTACCAATATGACAATACCTACTAATTAAGGTGTTAATGTGAGACTGAACTGTGGTGCCTTTTTTGTTTTGGTTGGGAATTCTTCAAATGACCCAATCTGAGCGGAGCGAAAGTGCATGTCAGACTTTTACTGACCACTCGTGTTTCTTCACTTGCCTGTGCGCCAGGCCCACGGTTTCTGTTTTTAACCAACCCGTAACCCTGACCCAGGAGGCATCGGATATATAACGACTGAACTGTGGTGCCTCAACCAACATAACAAAGATACATATTTTCATTAAACAAAGTTAATGAAATCGTTCTTTTTCAACATCAAGTTACAGTGGAAGCTTTAAAACATCTTGTAAAAAAGAAATGGGCATTGTGGAAAAAAAATATCGCTGCAATTTGAAGATACCGATGATTAAAACTGGTCCCTCAATTCTCACAACTTGAGGTGATAGGAATATCAGAAAGTCTAGTGTACTTAACTTTTAGTAATAAGCTTCTACTAAATAATCCTTACTAATATTATAAATCGGAAAGTGATAAATCGGAAAGATTTCGGAAATCAGTGGCAAAAACAAACATACAAAAACCAAAAACAGCATGAGCTTGAGATGTCATCATCATCTTCATCATTTCAGCCGAAAGACGTACACTGCTGGACATAGACCTCTCCCATGGATCTCCACGACGACCGTTCCTGCGCCTCCCGCATCCAGCGCCTTCCCGCGACCTTCACCAGGTCGTTGGTTCAACTTGTCGGGGGTCTACCCAAGCTGCGTCTTCCGGTGCATGGTCGCCACGAGAGAACCCGTCGGCCCCAACGAATATCGGTCCTATGAGGAATGTGCCCGTCCGACTGCCACTTTAGTGTTGCAATTCTTTGGGCTATGTCGGTTACTTTCGTTTTTCTGCGGATCACCTCATTCCTTGAACCTTCTTATAAGCATGAGATGTATTCTATTTTTAAACCTACATGTATTTTGCACACAATACTATATTGATCATTTAAACATGTTTTTCTCTATAACGGCCATATATAGATACTAACACAAGGTAGGTAAAACACTAAGTGTTACACTTAGTGTTTTTGGAAGTTGGTTGTATTTTTTCCTGTAGCTGTACAACGTAGTCACGTAGTACAATTTCAGAATGACCTTGTCATAAAAACTACTTAAACATCACTTGCCTTCATTAAGTACCTACATAAGGCTGTTATAGAGAAAAACATGTTTACATCTTCGATATAGTATTGTCATAGTAACTAACGAGTTCTTTATCTATCATTTTAAATTAGCAGGTACCTTGGTACCTTTAGAAGATAAGATAAGATAACTAATTAGGAATCAATGGCGATTCACTTGTTTGTTTGCTTGTCGTGTTGTTGTGGTGGCGAGTTTTCGAGTGATCTCAGCCTATCCACTCTAATAAATATCTAATCATTCTATTGTCAATATTTTTGAAGTGTAACTAATATTTTTTCCTTAAATAAAGATTCTTGTGTTAATTATTAACAAATGAAAATGTCGATAATAGCTTATCTTTGTAATTTGCGCTTGAGGTTTTCTGCAGCCGCAGCAGCTACACCAGCACAGCACGCCGAGTCAGGAAGATGGGACGGCGCAAGAGTTTTGATGCAAGTTGCTTCCCACCCATACTAAAGGCCTACCCACTTTCCATGGAAATAAATACTGTATGCGTCGGGTCTCTTGCCATCGACGCTAATCCAGCCACAAGCAGCGATACTGTAGTTAAATATGTATCTAAACTTGAATACGTAAAAATTTAACTTAGCCCCGTTATATAATAAGACTACCGTCAGGGCGTTAGCACTGTTAAGGATGTCAATGGGCTTGATTTGGCGGAGAACCAGTTTGGCTTCTGCAGGGAGCGCTCTACGGCGGACGCCATCATGCGCGTCCGAGCCCTCACGACTGAGAATTCTGTGGCCCGAGGTGGGGTTGTCTTGGCGGTGTGTCTGTAGATGCATCAGGGAGGCATTTCGGTATTACCGGATGCCAACCTAACTTTGTCAAGTGGTCGAGGCCTATCTGGCGGACAGGGCCGCCATCTGCCCCGGTCACCAAGGAGTGTGGAACCGGCGAGAGATGTCGTGAGGTGTTTCACAGGGATCGGTCCTGGGTCCGCATCTGTGGAACATCGGGTATGTCTGGGTGCTTCGCGTCCATTAGCAGAGAGAGCACCGTCGTATCCTTGCCCACGTCCGTAGAGACCGATGTCTCCCGAGTCAGGGTTGCGGGTTGGTTAAATAAGAACCCCTAGCGCACAAGCAAGTGAAAGAACACAGGTGGGATTTATTTAGTAAACGTTTGACACGCCCTTCCACACCGCACAGAGCGGAAGAGGTCATTTTAAGATTTCCCATTCAGAACAAATAAAAAGCATGTCATAATGAATTAAACGATTTATTAGAGAAATGGTCTTAGAATATCCTCAAGAATCATTTGCCATACATAGACTGTAGCAAATAATAGAAAACACGATAGTAAAAAAATACAAATAGCACTAAAGATAGCATTGCAATTTTAATAGAGGTAACAATAATAAGTTCATACATTAAAAGAAATCAGAAGTTTATATAATTTTCAGTTGAAGATTAACTAGATACAATTTTATAAGAACGTATTTATGAATCATTCATTAATGTGGAAGTACCTTTATCAGTTTCATATTAATAATTATTGAATATGTTACAAAACAATTCTACATCTTAAAAAAGGATATGAACGAGCTGAGTAGGGTTGAAGGCTTTGAACTGGGAACTCAATGTTCTTTCCCGTCTACAACTTTTCTTTGGCGGGGTGCTTTTAATGGGGCTGGTGATTTTCGACTGAGTCGATCTTTTCTGGAGTTAGTAGAAGTGCCTTCGGTATCGAGTAATAGACGCCTTCGTGTTGCAGCGCGAAGTCTGAAGAGTTTCAAGGGTGACTTTTTGTCTTTTGGTGGCGTGCGTGTGGTGGAGTTTCGTTTCAATTCGATACCTGGTGACCATGTTATTGGCAGACGTTTGCGACCTGCAAACGATAGGGAGTTTAAAATTTTTGTATTAATAAAATTAATGTTTTAGTTGTCAAAACAAATAACTGGGACTAACCCTTGTTATATTCTATTGTTTAAATTGTTAATGCATAATTCAATACGTTAAAAGTATTTTGGTAATCTTTCTCTCTGTCTTCAGAATAAAAAAGTATCTGATATTAAATTGTAACCTTCAGACATAATTTACAATAATTATATTCTATTCTCATTGCAGATTATGCTAATGCAAGTATCCTGGCTTCTATAATATTGCCTGTAGGTGTCTAAGGAATTGGAAGATTAATATTTACGCTTGTTAAATATTTAAAAATTTTGAAGACTTTAATATGATGCAGCAGCATATTTTATACATATTTTTAAAAGTTTGGATGACGAATGTTTTTTGTGGGATGTAAGAATATATACCTATTATATATTTTATACTTTGTAATAAAAGACTACATTACATGTAGTCTTAATATGTTACTATTAAGTGGGGCTAAATGGAATCGGTTTCAATTATGCTTGCATTGATTCGACTCATATTAAGTAACTACCAAGGCAAGTTAAATAAAGACCTGTAAAAATAAAACACCGCATTTTTTATTTTAGCAAGCCTTAATTGAACTGACAATAACTGGGTTATGAAGTACGGACGACAGCAGGTCAAGCTACCCAAAACTGTCAAATATCACCAATCAACTTAGAGCCTTAATACTTGATAGTAGTAGCTTGATGTACTGTCGTTTGTACATAAGGCAGAATTCTATATGTTATTACCTCTCTGCTGAATTATCCATTCGTTAAGCATTGGTACTGCACTGAGGTACTCAACGGGCGGGGCCGGGGCGTGCTCCTGGATAGCAGTGTCAGGCGGCAGTCGGGTGAAATAGAGATAATCAAGCCACAAGGGCGAGATTTCAGCGAACACCCAGCGTTGAAACCCTGCAACTGGAGTCACCGCACCCTCCATTGAATCTACGAACAATGTATGTTATTGATTTATTTTTATTTAAACATAATGTTGCCCCACACCACATTATTCCTGTATCGTGGGTGCGTTTACAAGTATTTAAACTCACATACAAAAATAGCCAGACCTGGATCAACTACCTGTAGGCTATACAAATATTTGTTCCGTACAGGAATCGAACCTGCGTCAGTCGATCGCTCAGTCACTGCATCTACCGTGTTGTTAATATATTGATATTATGTGACATATTGATTTACAATAATTATCATAGTTTTGTAGGTTTTGACCATGTAAGTACGCTATTCTGATTCTAAATTTGTAATATTTTTATAATATAATAAACATGTCATTAGTGTACAAGTATTTTCAGAAACAGCTGCTAAGTAGTAAGTCAAATAAATAAATATTTTTATTAAAAAGCATTATGTGTTTACCTAATACACTAAAATTTTAAATAGTAAATAATGTTTAACTTACCTCTGTAATACCTCTGTTTCCTTGCCGATACAAACACACGTTATAAGCTCGGCTGACACTTGAGTTTTCTTGAATATTTTTAAGCCAACGTAATTTCACTACTGAGACTATTGTACTCGATGAGAAACTGAACGTTTATGACCATAAAAAAAAATTGGGCCCTTATTTATAGGAGCCCCTTAGGGTTATTTGTAATTAGTTAATTATAATGTGCCACAATGAAGCTATCTGCAGTTTCTATATGAAACAGGAATGAACTCGTTAGTTAATTATCGTATTTTTATATCGATGATTCAGGTAAACATGTTTACTCTATAATGGGATAATGTAATAGAGGTAACAGTTGATTAAGTAGTTACTATCTCAAGCCCATTTAGAAACTGTTCTAGATGACATGGCTTATGAACTGAGGGACCACACTGGGAGTTAGCGAAATGAAAATCCTAGGATTTAGTTATAGGCTCAAAACAATTGTAAAACGAGGCTGGGCATTTGTAAACAAATATTGTAAAACCTACGACCCTTAGAGTGTGGTGCCTCAGTTCTCATCGACGATCAGCCAGATCTCGGAAAGTATCTTAAAAAAAGAAGGTTTTGTGAATACAGAAATTTAGAAAAGAATTACTAAGTAACTGACCACTAACCATAAAAGATGAAATCAATATTAAGACTGAACATATTAACTACTTAATCATCTCTTACCTCTATTACATTATCTCATTATAGAGAAAACAAGTTTACCTGAATCATCGATATAAACATACGATAATTAACTAATGAGTTCTTTCCTGTATCATTTAGAATCTGCAGATAGCTACCAATATGACAATACCTACTAATTAAGGTGTTAATGTGAGACTGAACTGTGGTGCCTTTTTTGTTTTGGTTGGGAATTCTTCAAATGACCCAATCTGAGCGGAGCGAAAGTGCATGTCAGACTTTTACTGACCACTCGTGTTTCTTCACTTGCCTGTGCGCCAGGGCCACGGTTTCTGTTTTTAACCAACCCGTAACCCTGACCCAGGAGGCATCGGATATATAACGACTGAACTGTGGTGCCTCAACCCACATAACAAAGATACATATTTTCTTAAACAAAGTTAATGAAATCGTTCTTTTTCAACATCAAGTTACAGTACAAGCTTTAAAACATTTTGTGAAAAAGAAATGGGCATTGTGGAAAAAATATATCGCCGGATTTTGAAGATACCAATGATTAAAACTGGTCCCTCAATTCTCACAACTTGAGGTGATAGGAATATCAGAAAGTCTAGTGTACTTAAGTTTTAGTAATAAGCTTCTACTAAATAATCCTTACTAATATTATAAATCGGAAAGTGAGTTTGTTTGTTTGTGTGTTCCGCTGTCACGCTGTAACTGCTTAACCGATTGCTTTGAATTTTTGCAGACATAAAGTTAGAAGTCAAGAACAAATAATACGGTAGGTACATTTTATCCCGGAAAATTTGATGTTCCCGAGGGAAAACAAAAATATTGTTAGTTTCTTACCAGTTCAGTGATAGATGGCGCTGTGTGTCGTTTAAAACAATATACCTAATATATTGCAAACGAATATGCACATGTAAACTTAGAAATTAAATGATAAAATAATTAAACTCCAAAAATGAGGAAACTAAAATGCGCGATATAACCGAATTCCACGCGGGCGAAGCCGCGGGCGGAGAGCTAGTAGATATATAAAATAGTGTATTTATTACCTGTTAGCTGAGACAATATATTTTTTTGTATTCTATGAAAATCGATAGATTATTTACTAACGAGTGTGTTATCGTATTAGGAATCAGAAGAAAGCTAATAGTATGACAATACCTATACTTTGTCTACAAAGTCATGAAAATTAATGTTTCTGGAACTAAAAATTTTAAAAGTAGGAAAACACTAAATTATAGTACATCGAATGTCATTGGCTGTGATTTCAAACTTAAAAGGAGAGGTCAACCTCAATTTTGTTTGTACCAACTTAGTTTTTGAATTAAATATTTTTCATTTTTTTACTTTCATTGGCTGCCATATATATGTTATGTAACTCGATACTTATTATTTATTGCTTTTCAAATACATGGATAAAAATATTTTTTAAAGTATATCAGCGATGTTTGTTATAACACGAAGCTGGACAAATTTCATCAAATATGGATGATATTTATGCCTGAATAGTTGTTAAAACAGGTATGTAATCATGTTACTGTTTGTTTTTATCTACTAGAAGTTTCAAATTTACTAAATAAACGATTTTAAGACGATTTTTTACTACTCAGAAAGTACATGTAAACTTAGAAAAGTTACATTGGTACTTGCCTGACCTGGAATCGAACCCGCACACTCACACCAGCATACTACCGAGAGGCTGGTGTTTTAACCACTAGGCCACCACGAATTAGTTAAGATTTTCTGATAAATAAATAATTTTTGTACCATTTTATAATACCCTAACCTTACCATTTTTTTTTCGGGGTGGAAATCCTCAAAGGATGTCCGCCGCCCTGGGGTGGGCGACGGGGTCTGTCAGACTTTTACCGACTAAAACCACCCCGGTGTCTCTTCTATCACGAGCTCGCGTGGGGCCGCGGGATTTTAAATTATTTCACGGCCCCGCACCCTCATGCTGGCCCGGTCTGTCCGGGCCTCGTCTCCTGCACGGGGTAGTGGGGTGTTTAACTATCCCGTGCATCGCCTCTGAGGCGCGAGTGTCGGAGTTCTTTATCTTATCATTTTTAATTTGCAAGTACCTTGCTTCTAGTATAACAACACCTCTTTATTAAAATTCTCAGAAGAGTTAAAAATTCTTCATTATGGCGCTTTAGAAGATGAGATAACTAATTAGAAATTTTCCTTTTCGGCTTCCATAAATAGGGTTTTACAGTCTTAACCCTTCTGTGTCTCAACGACAGACAGTGACTGTAGTAAAATTACTTTATTCCCAAAAATATTAATAAGTAAAAAAATGAAAAGCGTGATATAACTGAATTGCACTATTTTCTCCAACATTTTGTTTTCTAATAACTATAGGTCCTAGACAGCCAGTAATTCATTTTTATTCCCGTTCTACTGCATGCTCAAAACTATTTTTATCAGGTAATAAAAAAATAATGTTAGTTAGTATTTACATTTATTAAAAATAAAATAATAATATAACATCCAGGTGAATATCAACAATTATATCTATAGATGCACAAGGTTTTTTAATACAATACAAAAAGAACTAACTACTAAATTCAAAATAATAAATTACATAGTAAGACATAAATAATTTAAAACTATTTAAAATAAGCAGCACAAGTCTATGCCACAGTCATCAAGTTCCATTACTTTAGAAAATTACATCACATACACTTCACTGCGTTCACTCTTTAGCCTTCTCCTCATCTTCAGGCAAATCAAAATTTATACGCCTTCTTTTACGGAAGGCCACACCTTTAATGCGATGTGGCTTTGGTGTCATCCATGTAGTTATCGATGCTGACTTTGCAGGAGAACTCACACTTCGATCCGCTGAGTCTGTAGTCTCAGAATTTGGTGAGAGTATATAGTTTCCCAGTTTCACATAAGGCGTCCCTTTGATACCTGGTGAAGAATAAAGATTCATGAATATCTTGCTATATATATAAGTGCCCGAATTAAAAAAATGTTATAATTGCAAAAAGGTGAAGGAACTAAATATTGGAAAATAAAATAAATAAGAAATATTCGAATGGGCATTCTGATTTTAAATTTCAAATGTTTTAAGAATAAAATAAATATGTTATTCTACCTGAACCTTAAATTTCATTAATATATCTACAAATTTTAAATATTAAATAAATATTGTTCAACTCACCTCTGCATGTTGACCTCCTTTGCCTGTCGTCAGCCAAATTCAGAAGCTCAACTGCGATAGCGTTGCCTTCCATTTTCGTTTTTTTACTTATTAATATTTCTAGGACAAATAATTTTACTACAGTCACTGTCAGTCGTTGAGACTCAGAAGGGTTATGACTGTAAAACTAAATTGCGACCCTATTTATAGGAGTAACTCATTAGTTAACTATCACAATACTATATCGAAGATGTAAACATGTTTTTCACATAAGGCCGTTATAGAGAAAAACATGTTTACATCTTCGATATAGTATTGTCATAGTTAACTAACGAGTTCTTTATCTTATCATTTTAAATTTGCAGGTACCTTGCTAGTAGTATAACAACACCTCTTTATTAAAATTCTCAGAAGAGTTAAAAATTCTTCATGGCGCTTTAGAAGATGAGATAATATGAGATAACTAATTAGAAATTTTCCTTTTCGGCTTCCATAAATAGGGTCCCAATTTAGTTTTACAGTCTTAACCCTTCTGTGTCTCAACGACTGACAGTGACTGTAGTAAAATTACTTTATTCCTAAAATATTAATAAGTAAAAAAATGAAAAGCGTGATATAACCGATTTGCACTATTTTCTCCAACATTTTGTTTTCTAATAACTATAGGTCCTAGACAGCCAGTATTTCATTTTTGTTCGCGTTCTACTACATGCTCAAAACTATTTTAGTCAGGTAATTAAAAAATAAAATAATAAAGTTACTTAATATTTACATTTATTTAAAATAAAATAATAATATAACATCTAGGTGAATATCAACAATTATATCTATACAGGCACAAGGTTTTTTAATACAATACAAAAGGAACTAACTACTAAATTCAAAATATTTCTTATATAAATTATATAGTAAGAGATAAATAATTTAAAACTATTTAAAATAAGCAGCACAAGTCTATGCCACAGTGATCAAGTTCCATTATTTTAGAAAATTTCATCACATACACTTCACTGCGTTCACTCTTTAGCCTTCTCCTCATCTTCAGGCAAATCAAAATGTATACGCCTTCTTTTACGGAAGTCCACACCTTTAATGCGATGTGGCTTTGGTGTCATCCATGTAGTTATCGATGCTGACTTTGCAGGAGAACTCACACTTCGATCCGCTGAGTCTGCAGTCTCAGAATTTGGTGAGAGTATATAGTTTCCCAGTTTCACATAAGGCGTCCCTTTGATACCTGGTGAAGAATAAAGATTCATGAATATCTTGCTATATATATAAGTGCCCTAATTAAAAAATTGTTATAATTGCAAAAAAGTGAAGGACCTAAATATTGGAAAATAAAATAAATAAGAAATATTCGAATGGGCATTCTGATTTTAAATTTCAAATGTTTTAAGAATAAAATAAATATGTTATTCTACTTGAACCTTAAATTTCATTAATATATCTGCAAATTTTAAATATTACATAAATATTGTTCAACTCACCTCTGCATGTTGACTTCCTTTGCCTGTCATCAGCCAAATTCAGAAGCTCAACTGCGATAGCGTTGCCTTCCATTTTCGTTTTTTTACTTATTAATATTTCTAGGACAAATAATTTTACTACAGTCACTGTCAATCGTTGAGACTCAGAAGGGTTATGACTGTAAAACTAAATTGCGACCCTATTTATAGGAGTAACTCATTAGTTAACTATCACAATACTATATCGAAGATGTAAACATGTTTTTCACATAAGGCCGTTATAGAGAAAAACATGTTTACATCTTCGATATAGTAATGTGATAGTTAACTAATGAGTTCTTTATGTTATCATTTTAAATTACCTTGCTTCTAGTTTAACAACACCTCTTAATTAAAATTCTCAGAAGAGTTAAAAGTTCTTCATTATGGCGATTTAGAAGATTAGATAAGTTAAATAATTAGAAAGTTTTCCTTTCCGGCTCCCATAAATAGGGTCGCAATTTAGTTTTACAGTCATAACCCTTCAGAGTCTCAACGACTGACAGTGACTGTAAAATTACTTTGTCCTACATATATTAATAAGTAAAAAACGAAAATGGAAGATAATGATAACGCAGTTGAGTATCTGAATTTTGCTAACGACAGGGAAACGAGCTCAACATTCAGAGGTGAGTTGAACAATATTTATTTAATATTTATAATTTGTAAATATATTAATGAAATTTAAGGTTCATATGTGCTTGTCCATAACTATAATAACATATTTATTTTATTGTAAAATAAATTGAAATTTAAAATGAGAATCGCCATTCGAATATTTCTTGTTTATTTTATTTTCCAATATTTAGTTCCTTCACTTCCTAATTAGGGTATTTATAGACTAGAGCAAAATATTCATGAATCTTTATTCATCACCAGAGAAGAGACGAATACGGACAAATATTCTTAACTTGCCCCTTTATTTAAATATATAATTAACAATTGAAATATTAGAATACAGCAAGAGCTCCCAATTAGTTATTTAAAACAATAATTAATTAATTATTTTCAAACAACCTTTCGTTTGTAGGTCACAAACATCTCCTAGTGACATGGTCGTCGGACATCGAATGGAGACGCAACTCCTCATTTAACTCCACCGCAGGCACACCACCGAAAGACAACCACTTATCACCCCTGAAATTCGGAGTCACACTTCGCTCCACACCACGAAACCGTCTATTACTCGATACAGAATGCATTCCACTAACTCCAGAAAATATCGAATTTAGCGACATTATCACTTCTCAGAAAATGAAGAGCACCAGTCCCATTAAAAGCACCCCACCAATGAAAAGATGTAGCCCGGAAAGAACATTGAATACCGAGTTCAAAGGACCTATCGATACCGCCTTAAAGGGCTTGAGCCGTACTCAGCTCATTCATATGATCAAAACCATGAAAAATAATCACCCTGAAATTGAACAGGAGATCAGGAATGATATGCCAGTCCCGGACCTAAAGCCTCTTGAAGAGAGACTGAGTTATTTCTTGAGCAATATCTTCAAAAGTCTCCCTGCGCCTGGTGTTACTTCTAAAACTAATCCGTATTATGCATATTCTCGGATTTGCACGCATTTATCCACGTTCAAGAAGTGTGTCGTCGAACAAGGCCAGGTCTTGGTTGAATCTCAGCATTGGGAGTCAGTCATCCAGTATGTTTTTCTAGCTTGGGACTATGTCAAAGCTACTCCTGTTTGGGACAACCAGCTACACAATGCTCACAGAAACGAATGTTTTAAAGAACTTGCCAGTTTCTGCATGAAGGCGATAAAAAAGGGTGGCATGGATAGAGAAATGTTAGTTGATGTGGAGGACGAACTACAAGGAATGGTCGCAGACAGTGAGGAAATATCGTCATGTTTAAAATATGTTGAAGGTAAATTATTAGATTTCTTATAATTTTTATTCTTTGCGACGGTTTTGTAAGATGGAAAATGCTTTTCTAACAGATTGTATAATTTTTAATATGAGGCTTCCAGGTCAATGAATGATTCAATGAATATGTTAAGCTACTATACAACCATAGTAAGAACTTTTTAACCATATTTGATGCAAATGCCTAAATCTGTGACTAACGTAAATATGTGTAATAAAATGATTCTTGTTTAAATTTTGTTTTCTAATAATTATAGGTCCTAGACAGCAAGTATAAAAGGGACGCCTTATGTGTAACCGGGAAACTATATACTCACACCAGATTCTGAGACTACGGACTAACTATAATAACATATTTATTTTATTGTTAAAAAATTTCAAATTTAAAATGAAGTCGTCATTCGAACATTTCTTATTTAATTTATTTTCCAATATTTAGTTCCTTCACTTGTTTACAATTATAACACCTTATAATTAGGGCATTTATAGACTACAGTAAAATATTCATTAATCTTTATTCTTCACCAGATATCAAAGGGACGCCTTATGTGAAACTGGGAAACTATATACTGTCACCAGATTGTGAGACTACGGACTCAGCAGATCAAAATGTGAGTTCTCCTGAAAAGCCAGCATCGATAACTACATGGATGACACCAAAGAGACATCGCATTAAAGGTGTGGACTTCCGTATAAGAAGGCGTATAAATTTTGATTTGCCTGAAAATGAGGAGAACACTGAAGAGTGAAAGGAGTGAAGTGTTTGTGATGTAATTTTCTAAAGTAATAGTACTTGATGACTTTGGCATAGACCTGTGCTGCCTATTTTAAATAAGATTAAATTATTTACGTTTTATTATGTTATAAGTATTTTGAATTAAGTAGTAGTTAGTTCCTTTTGTGTTGTATTAAAAAACCTTGTGTCCGTATAGATATACCTAATTGTTAATATTCACCTGAATGTTATGTTACTGTTTTATTTTTAATAAAGGTAAATACTACCTAACATTTATTTGTTATTTTTTAATTACCTGACAAAAATAGTTTAAGAGAACGCGAACAAAAATGAAATACTGGCTGTCTAGGACCTATAACTAGATATATTAGAAAACAAAATTTAATAACAATCGTTTTATTAAGTATATTACCGTTAGTCATAGATTTAGGCATTTGCATGAAATATGGTTAAAAAGTTCTTACTATGGTTGTACAGTATCTTAACATATTCCATCATTAAAAAAAATGTTAAAAAAAACCGACTTCTAAATTCACTACAAAGTGAAAAATTACTAATTTCTGGAGTCGGTGGAAAAAAGAATACATGTATTGTCCTATTATTTCAAATAGAACATCCGTTATTTTAAATAAACTCAATCTGTGAATGCACACTGTTGCTTTTCCGCCATTAGTATTATTATTTGCCATTTCAAATATGGAACAGCGTTCTGCTCACTGGCTGGAGCCGTGCGGCGGCGATCAGTTCCATAATTATTTGAAATGGCAAATAATGCTGTTATGGGATTTGTATGGACTATAACTTATTTGCTTTGATAACACACGCGTTTGTTATGGCCCGCTTTACATATTTAAAACCGGTGAAATTACATCAGCTTTACGAGCAAGGTTGTTAAAAATTTAATTAATATATCTACAAATTCTAAATACTAAATAAATATTATTCAACTCACCCCTGAATGTTGACCCCGTTTGCCTGTCATTAGCAAAATTTACAAGCTCAACTGCGTTAGCTTTATTGTACATTTTCATGTTATTACTTATTATATTTTTAAGACACAGTAATTTTACTACAGTCACTATCAGTCTAAACTAAATTGGGACCCTATTTATGAGAGCCAGAAAGGAAAAACAACAGAAATTATCTAACTAATTAGAAATTTTCCTTTCTAGCTCCCAATTTAGTTTTACAGTCATAACCCTTCCGTGTCTTAACGACTTAACCCGCAACGCCATAATAAAGAACTTTTAACTCTTTTGAGAATTTTAATTAGGAGTTGTTGTCATACTAGAAGCAGGTACCTGCTAATTTAAAAATGATAGCAAAAAAAACTCATTAGTTAACTATCACATTACTATATCGAAGATGTAAACATGTTTTTCTCTATAACGACCTTATGTAGGTACTTAATGAAGGCAAGAGATGTAGAAGTAGTTTTTATGTGAAGCTCATTCAGAAACTGTACTACGTGACCACGTTTTACAGTTACGGGAAAAAATACAACCAAGTTCCAAAAACACTAAGTGTAACACTTAGTATTTTTACTTACCTAGTGTGTGTAGTGATTCTCAAGCTTATAAGAAGGCTTCTAAGAAGACTCGAGGGCACTCAAAGGGCATTAGGAGGGCTATGCTTGGAGTTTCACTGAGTGATCAAATCAGGAATGAGGAATTCCGCAGAAAAACGAAAGTAGCCGACACAGCCCGAAGAATTGCAACACTAAAGTGGCAGTCGCACAATAGGTATTTATTTGAGTGACTCTCAAAACTCGTCACCACAACAAAACAAAACGAACAACAAACAACAAGCAAATCACGATATTGGCTCTAATGGGATTCATTCATTCATTCAACGCACCGAACATGTCCGATCACAGCGCCAAAACGCCCAAATGCACATTCGGTTTCGGTCGTAGTTTCGACAAGTGTGCCGCCGAAAACGAATCTAAACCAAAACTTGTGTTTTTGCCGAAACTAAACCGAAACCGAACATTCGATTGAACACTATTACTTTTGTATTGATAAGAACTATAGGTACACCTATATGTCGGCCAAATTCGATAATGAATAGAGGTAAACAAACTATTGCTAAGCAACGAGCAGTTTACGCCTAAAAGACAGATGATTTAATAATTCTACTTCCTACTAATGTAAACAGTTAATTTGTTTAGATATTTATGATTTGCATAGAACGCTTAACCGATTTGAATGAAATATGACACACATGTAAACTAATTTCCTAATAGGTTAAATTTTTTGATATATATATGTATATTATACTTAGTCAATACTTGAAAGTATTACAGTGCATGTGTTATGTAGTTGATTTGAAAGTAATTAAAATCGTATTGACAGATGCCTCAACTTTATTCATTGGTTGAATTCCTCAAAATGTGTTTAATATCTGGATTTCATCCATCTTTTTTTTGGTAGGGCAATCACGTAAAATTAATGACGACTTGAATGGTTTTTCGAAATACCAAGTTATTATGCATGTTATTTTAGTGATTCTATTGAAATAAGCTGTAAAAGGAATTGTTACGAATTAGCATGATAACTATTTATTAATCATAAAAGTCGTTAATCATGTTAATTACAGGAGATTTGTACCTAAAACGTGAATTGCGAAAACCCTAAATTATTTTGTTTATCTCTATTCTTTATGGAGCTTGGCGAGAATATAGATGGGTTGTGAGTGTGACTGTCATTAGGAGTATAATGATAAAGACAAAGGCCCGTTCAGGTAGTGTTTTTATGAAAGTCGGTTGTATTTTTGACTGGTACCTAGTACCACAAGACGCCTTTCTGACAGAGTCTGTAAAGTTATGCCCTGTAAAGCGATGTCAGCAAGGAGACACTTTACATTCGTCAGCTCTAAAATTTACAATAAAATAAACAGGATTATGAACATTTACAGCTTAACAAGAATGGAGTTAAAAAGGAAGTTGCCCAAATGGTTGAAAACCCTTTCATATGACGAAACAGAGAAGATTGTAGAAATATAATCAGTTTAACCGTACATTAACACACACTCACACCCCACACCCTCATACACATACACCCCACACTTACATACACACACATATACCCACACTTTCACCCTACATCTGTTCAAAATACACTTCGGCATGCCATTATTTTTATTTTATATTATATTTTACGTTTAAATCTTTAGTTTTTAATGTTCTTTATGTCTGGAACAAAATTTTTCTTAATGTTAAAATGGGCGTTGATGGCTGCGAAACAGGTTTAACTTTTGCAGCTATCATCGTTTCTCCCTTCATCTATTCATATGTTTATGTTCCAAAAATAAACTTTTTTCTGTTTTTTTTTTAGTTTCCAAATGAGCTTGACATAAAATCTAATTATTCATCTCTAGCCTTTATTACCTACATTAGGCCATTATAGAGAAAAACATGTTTACAACATTGATATAATAATGTGATAGTTAACTAATGAGTCCTTTACCTTATCATATTAAATCATCAGGTACTTAGCTAATATGACAACAGCTCCTAATTACAATTATCCGAACACTAAAGCTCTTCATTCCAACATCATCTAAACCTACAAAAAAAACTATGATAATTATAATATTAATAACAAACATTGTTCGTAGCGGCTCAATCGGCTTTTGTGAAGTGTTGATTGGGAATTTATAACATTTATGCTGAAACCTACTCACTCAAATTCCTTTTCCAGTGCCAATTGAGGGTGCGCTGACACCAGGTGCAGGGCGTCTCACACGATCAGCGCTCGTTGTAATCCCGCTCTGGCGGCCTGATCGTCTCCGTGTCAACCCTCTGCGGCCTGACATTGTTATGTAGGAGCACGCCCCGGCCCTGAACACTGGGTACCTCAGTCCAGCACGAGTGCCTGAAGAAGTGATAATTCAGCAGAGAGATATAATAAATTGAATTCTGTCTTATATCCTTTATAAGATAGCTTACTTTTACTATGACTATAAGAGCACATCACGCAAACATATTAAGACTACAATGCATACTTTTATCAAATGGTATAACAATATATGATAAATAAATGTCGTCAGACGTTTACTGACTAAAACCCACCCGTGTTTCTTCACTTCCCTGTGCAACGGCCAGGGCCACGGTTTCTTAAACTAAGTACCCAGTACCTACAATATTTATGACTAAATATCTGATTCGTCTGAATCAAAATTATTGTTGTTCCTTGTCCTCGCAAATGATTGACATAATATCATACGATAAATTACAAAAAATACAACACAAAAACAACAACATATACAACTGAAATAAACTACATTTTTGTAATATTTGGCGTTTGTTTTTCCAATATTGGTTAAACACAGTACCTAGGCGCTACGAAGTAGCGCTATACAGAATAGTACCTACCTGTAGCGGTGGTAACCGCTACCAGTCGTAGTGCCTACTTGCATCATTGGCAGTTCTAATCAATATCGGTACTGTACCGATATCAAAATTGTTGCCAAACCAAACCGGTGAGTAGACGCGTATAGCAAGTAAATAAACAAGGAATTAACTTCATGTTTACCAATTGTACGTGGTTACTCATAAGGGAGATATAGATATTGTGTGTGGCGTGTGCTTTTAATGGAAAGCCACGTAAATACCTATTATAACATCTGCCGCAGTATACCATTGTATACAGCAAGACGTATTGACGTATCGACGAATTGAGACAGCTAAGTAATTGAAATAACGGCCAAAGTCGCGCAGCAGTCATTTCGGTTAATGGAGCCGGTTGTGCGGCATGCATCGATCACTTATACACATGCCACGGAATGCCATGGAACACCGCAGGATACCACAACACGAAACCACCAAGTACAGAACCCGTACTGCTGGTACAGGTTCCTTCCAAGCTCTGCAGTAATGAATTTTACAAAAAGGTCAAAATAATGTGATTGTTGATTTATAAAGTGGCGGAACAAAAAAAGGGCAACATAGACGGCCTGTATTTTATTTTTATTCCCGTTTTCCTACTTCCTCTAAAATATATTTGACAGTTAATAAAAAAGTAACAAATAAATATGAGGTATTATTTTTTTTTTTTTTTTTGGGACAAAACCCGCCACACTTTACCTACCCACTGCAACTCCTGAAAGCCAGAATCAACAGTAGAGACCGCCAGAAAAACGCCGAGCAATGAAGCTCGACGAGTCCCGGAGAAACGATTCAACTGTCTTGGGTCCCGCAACGAAATTAATCAGAAGAGAATAGCGGAGGAGTAAGAAAAAAGATATTTTTTCCACTTCCCTCCATAACAAGCAGGAGACAGAACAGAACTAGGCCAATCGGCACAAAGGGACATTATTGCAACTGGGAGAAGCCCAGATTGCCAAACACCACGGAATAAAATTTGATTAAGTTAATGGATCCTATGTAGGTATTAGCTGTTACAATTGATTCCAATAATAGGTATGGCAAAAGCGCCTGAACGCACGGAAATTGGTTCTAGTTTCTACAAGGTCCGTATAATAAACGACTCCGGATGTAACTTGTACACTATCCAACATAATATTGCGTTCATTCCGCCAAAGAACACACTCCCACAAGATGTGATGTGCGGACTGTTCAAATTCACAGTTCAATGTAGAACACTGACACAAAGGGGAAGGAACAAGTTTAAAAGAATACAGTTTACTTTTAAAGTTGCCATGACCTGTGAGAAATTGGGCAACGCAGTGGTCAACCTCCAGCCACGTCTTAGCCAGCCGATCGCCAACGGATGGAAAGAATAGATGGAGGCCGGCCCTTGATGGAATTATCCCACCTACTTTGCCATTATTTATATTTATTAAAAATAAATTCAGGTTAATATTAACAATTATACCTACAGGCACAAGGTCTTTCAATATAAAACAAAACGAACTAACTACGACCTAATCACCATCAACCTTTTTTTCGTCCCACTGCTGGGCACAGGTCTCCTCTCTTGGAGAGAAGAATTGAGCGAAACACCGCGCTTGCTCATGAGAATTGGCGATTTAAGACTTAAAGTCCAGGTTTCCTCAAGATGTTTTCCTTCATCTATTAATCAGTCTTTGGTGTCCAAAATATACTTAGAAAGTACGTATAACTTAGAAAAGTCACATTAGTACTTGCCCAACCTGGAATTGAACCCGCACACTCATACTTGAAATGCTGGTGTTTTAACCACTAGGCCATCACGACTTTAACTAACTACTACTTAATTCAAAAACATATTACATAGATTACATAGTAAGACATAAATAACTTATACTTATTTAAAATAGGCCGTACAAGTCTATGCCACAGTCATCAAGATCAATTACTTTAGAAAATTACATCACAAACTCTTCACTTCTTTTAGGCTTCTTCGTCATTATCTTCAGGCAAGTCAAAATTGATACAAAATTGATCTCGTAAGGAAGTCCACACATTTAATGCAAAGTCGCTTTGGTGTCATCCATGTAGTTATCGATGCTGGTTTTTCAGGAGAACTCACATTTCGATCTGCTGAGTCCGTAGTCACAGAATCTAGTGTGAGTGTGAAATCTCCCAATTTCAATTATGGCGCCCCTTTGATATTTTGGTCTAGTGCATAAATGCCCAAGTATGACTTAAAAATCCACTTAGTTACAGCCCTCAATAACTTATAGCTTGCCTAGTAGGTACTTCTGTAGATAAAGAAAAAAAAAAAGTACATTGTGTCAAATTTGAATTGACGTGTTAAGTAGGTATTATTATATTTTTGGAATGTGGTTTTGTTTTTCTATATTTTTTTTCATCGACATGGTTACGAAACGATAAAGAGGCTAGGCAGACGATGTGATGTAGAAAATCAAACGACGCGATTGCGTTTAAACTTGAATTTTTACCTATAATTTTGTTTTATAGACCGAACTACTGAATCGATTTCGATAAAATTTCTCTGTGACCAATCTCGAAGTAACCAACCTATCAATTAACATAAAGTTATCTATGAATAAGGAAATTCTGAGATAGGTAACCCTCAGAATTCCGTTCATAAATAAAAACAAACACAAAAATTCCTCTCCTTTTGAAGTCGGTTTAACATGTTTACATTATTGTTATTAATACAGATATTTACTAAACGAGTTCGTTATCAGAAGAAAGCTGATAGTAAGAAGTATGATAATACTTACCAGTTGCCATTTTTAGAACACTAAGTTCTTAATTACACATTAACTAATTAGAAATTACCCCTAGATTGTGGCTTAACGAGTACCAATAGTCTCAGTAGTGAAATTACTTTCCCTTTAATATATTAAAGAAGATGGAAAACATCGGATCAACCGAGCTTATAAAGTTTTCTAACGGCAAGCAATAAACGTTATATGTTAATTATTATTTGTTGTTTATTTTAATTAAGTATTAGGTTCATTACCTGCCATTTTAGATGTTACTTACTGGTATAACAATTAACATCTGTATTCATGGGCCTACACAGCTTCTGGATAAGGGGAAGGCAAGTCAGGCCTTGGCCTCCCCAAGGCCTGACTTGCAAGTAAAATTTTTAAAGTGGATAATCTGTATGTCTATGTATGTAAAAGTAGTATATAGTTTTGAAATGATTGAATACATAGTAAAATTCGTATGGACATATACATACCTGGGGAAGCTTTCGAGGCTATATCTAGCAAGGCTATTTACGCCATGCTTAGGGCATTTATAGAACAAAATATTCATAAATCTTCATCCTTTTGCAGATAACAAAAAGACACCGTATTTGAAAATGGAAAACTTGACACTCATACCGGACATAGAGACTTCCGACCTAACTGAAAAATAAATACCAAAATGTGAGTTATCCTGAAAAGTCTACATGGATGATTTTGTATCATCCACCTAGCTCCCGATGGTGTATTTTACGTCGCATTGATAGTGTGGCCTTTCTAGAGAGAAGGCGTATCTGAAGACGAGAAGGCTAAAGACTGAAAGAAGTCAGGAGGTCGCAAATGGTTTTTTAAATTATGTAAACTTTTAGAAAACATAACAAGGGCTTATGCCCTTGTTATGTTTTCTAAAAGTAAGCTAAAGATTATGCTTGTACAGTGTCGTTCAAAATCTTAATAATGTAATGAGCGTGTTGTTTCAAGTAGTACTTAGTTCTTTTTGTTTTGTTTTCCTCTTACTTGCATTTAAACTTTAGTGGTACATCTAAACAATAGTAAAATTTCAACTGCATATTGTGTTTTTATTTTATTTTTAAATAACGTAAATATTATCTTGTATAAGTTTGTTTTTATTTTTATTTTACCTGGGAAACATAGTTTTAGAGGAAAAAGAGGAATTCGAATAAAAATAAAATACTGGCTTACTAATTACCCATAATAAATCGAATAAATTAAAAGTAAAAAATCTTTTTAAAACAAGCTTTTTTTGAACATGATGGTGCTTTTTGGAAGTCGATTGTTGTTTTTGGAAGTCGGTTTTATTTTGTTCTAAAGTTTTTAAATACTCTCCAGCTGCTACCAATCAAATAGGACGCTGATTAAACTATAATTTTCATTCAAATCGTTTGGTTTTTAATCCAAAGTTACGGGAATTTTCAAAAATCACAAGGGCTACTTGTGCATTCGTAAGTTTTTTTAATAAGTATTTTAAAGCGCTACACATTCAACGCACCGAACATTCGGTTTCGGTCGTAGTTTCGGCAAGTATGCCGCCGAAATCGAATCTAAACCAAAACTCGCGTTTTTGCCGAAAGTAAACCGAAACCGAACATTCGATCGGACTCGTTTATTTTTTTATTTATAAGAACTTTACACCTATATGACGGCCAAATTCTATAAAGAATAGAGGTAAACAGACTGTTGCTAGGCAACGAGTAGTTTACGCCTAAAAGACAGATAATAACATCCTTTTCTAGTTAAATGATTTAATAATTCTACTTCCTACTAATGTAAACAGTTAATTTGTTTAGATATTTATGATTTGCATACAACGCTTAACCGATTTGAATGAAATATGACACACATGTAATTTAATTTCCTAAAAGGTTATTTTTTTTATTTGAAAGTAATCAAAATCGTATTGACAGATGCCTCAACTTTATTCATTGGTTGAATTCCACAAAAAGTGTTTAATACATGGATTTCATCCATCTTTCTTTTTGAAGTGAAACTTCTTTAGGCACGCTTGACTTGGGGAGTAAGCTGGCGAAAGCGTTACGAAAAATGATCGGGCAAGGCGAACGGAACTTAAGTGGGGGATATAAGCACAGAGGCGTCCGTGGCGCGAGCTTGGTACTACAAGGTCTACAACGAGTTTTTTTTTTTTTTCAATAAAAATAGAAGATCAATGCAATTTTTTTTTTTTAATTTTGAGACACTTATTTATTTATTTATTTACACTTAACACTATACATTAAATTTTATGTTGACTGACAACCATTAAGGGGGTCAGTTAATATAAAATTTGGTACCGCCTACTTCACAGTCCCTCCTGTATCCCCCCCTCACCCCTTAATATTCCCACGAAACTAACCCCCCCCCCCTCCGACCCCCTTTAGTTACCTCACCTCCCCGTGGATTATCTCGGGAACCAGAGGTCGTAGACTACCCGAGTTTGGGGTGCCCTGAATCAGGAGGAGGAGCACGACCTTTTGGCCCCGAGAGAATCCACTCCCCCCTCTCCCCCCCGCAACCCCACGAAACCTATCGACTCCCCCGACCCCCTTTACTTACCTCACCCCCCCGTGGATTATCTCGGGAACCAGAGGTCGTGGACTACCCGAGTTTGGGGTCCCCTGATTCAGGAGGAAGAGCCCGACCTTTTGGCCCCGAGGGAATACACTTTTCTTTTTTTTTTTTTCAATAAAAATAGAAGATCTATGCAAAAATATTCATTTACCAATGAAACCATGAAATAAATTTAAATATTTATAGAAAATTAATATATGTATATGTGTATACATGTATATATTGTACACACATATATATATAATACATACAGATGGTGCGAAAGAAGTTTCACTTCAGTCGTGTGGTCATAATTTTTGTAGGGCTATCACTTAAAATTAATGTCGACCTTAATGATTTTCGAAATATCAAGTTATTCTATTGAAATATGCTGCAATAGAAATTCTTAATAAATATTTAACATGTAAAAGTCGATAATCATGTAAATAACAAGAGATTTGTAAAACGTGAGTTGTGATAACTCAGGTGAGTGTGACTGTCATTAGGGGTCTGATGATAAAGACAAAGGCCCGTTCAGGGAGTGTTCATATGGAAGTCGGTTGTATTTTTTCCTGTAACTGTAACAAGTAGTCACCTAGTACAGTTCCCGGTGAGCTTGACATAAAATCTAATTATTTATCTCTTGCCTACCTTCATTACCTACATTGGGCCGTTATAGAGAAATACATGTTTACACAATCAATATAATAATGTGGTAGTTAACTAATGAGTTAATTAAAGGTAATTAACTACCACATCATATTAAATTATGAGGTACTTAGCTAATATGACAACAGCTCCTAATTACAATTATCCGTACACTAAAGCTCTCCACATTGTGGTACATTGTAATTAACTAATTACAAATAACCCTAATGGGCTCCTATAAATAAGGTTCCAATTTATTTTTATGATTATAAACCGTCAGTTTCTCATCGAGTATAGTAGTCTCAGTAGTGAAATTACTTTGGCTTAAAAATATCAAAGAAAACGGCAGTGTCAGCCGAGGTTATAACTTGTGATAGTAACGGAGCATACAAAGGTATATTTCAGAGGTAAGTTAAACATTATTTACTTTTTAAAATGTTTAGTGTAATAGCTACATACTTAGCAGCTGTTTACGAAAATACTTTTACACTAACGACTTGTAAATAATATTATAAATTGATAATGAGAATGGCGTAAATAGTTAAAATCTACAAAACTATGATAATTAAAGCTTTAATTAATATATATTTTTTATGAAAGTTTATAATGTGTGCGTTCAAGAATTATAATATTAATAACAAACATTGTTTGTAGCGTCTATTATGAGTTAAAGCTTTAATTAATATATAATTTTTATGAAAGTTTTATATACACAATTCTTGAACGCACACTCTATTTTACGTGCATTAGCGACACAACTTTCAATGTGCCTCTATTTGTGTGGCCATTTTGTGAAGCGTTGACTGGTAATATATAATATTTATGCTGAAACCTGCCTTACTCACTCAAATTCCTTTTCCAGTGCCAATGGAGGGTGCGGTGACACCAGATGCAGGGCATCTCACACGATCAGCGCTCGTTGTAATCCCGCTCTGGCGGCCTGTTAGTCTCTGTATCAACCCTCTGCGGCCTGACATTGCTATGCAGGAGTACGCCCCGGCCCTGAACACTGGGTACCTCAGTCCAGTACGAGAGTCTGAAGAAGAGATAATTCAGCAGAGAGGTATAATAAATTAAATTCTGACTTACATCCTTTATAAGATAGCTTAATTTTACTACGACTATAAGAGTACAGCAGGCAAACGTATTAAGACTACAATGCACACTTTTATCAAATACTATAACAATATATGAAAAAAAAAATGTTTATTACATAACATATATCAACCTAAACTTTAAAAACAAATATAATATTACGCTGCATCAAAAATACTTAACATCTTCTAATTGACAGCTGCAGCCAATACTATAGCAGCCAGGATACTTTATCTTCAAAGAGAACAGAATATAATTAATATCAGAGGCCTTTTCATTCTGAAGAAGAGACGAATACGACAAATATTCTTAACTTGCCTCTTTATTGAAATATATATTAACAATTGAAATATTAGAATAGGTACAACAATAGTTTCCAATTATTTGTTTTCACATTTAAAACATTAATAATTAATGTATAAATTTCAATCAACCTTTCGTCTGCAGGTCACGAACATCTGCCAGTGACATGCTGCACATCGAATGGAGCATGCATGGAACGGAGACATGGAGATGATGGAGAGATGGACATGGAATGGAGACACAACTCCTCATTAAACTCCACCGCACGCACACCACCGAAAGACAATCACTTATCACCCTTAAAATTCGGAGTCCCCCATCGCTCCACACCACGAAAGCGTCTAATACGCGATACCGAAGGCATTCCAGTAACTCCAGAAAATAACGAAATTAGCGACATTGTCACTTCTCAGAAATTGAAGAGCACCAGTCCCATTAAAAGCACCCCACCAATGAAAAGGTGTAGACTGGAAAGAACATTGAATACTGAGTTCAAAGGACCTATCGATACCGCCCTAAAAGGCTTGAGCCATACTCAGCTCATTGATATGATCAAAACTATCACATACAAGCACCCTGAAATTGAACAGGAGATCAGGAGTCATATGCCAGTCCCGGACTTAGAGCCTCTTGAAGAGAGAGTGATTTATTTCTTGAGAAATATCTTCAAAAATCTCCTTGCGTCGCGTGTTACTTCTAGAACTGCGTCACGTCTTACTACTAGAACTGATTCCGCAGCATACTATCATGTTGCCACGCATTTGTCCGCGTTTAAGAAGTGTGTTGTCGAACAAGGCCAGATTTTTTTTGAATCTCAGCAGTGGAAATCAGTCATCCAATATGTTTTTCGAGTTTGGTACTATGTCAAAGCTACTCCTATTTGGGACAATCAGCCCCACAATGTTCATAGAAAGCAATGTCTTAAAGCCCTTACCAGTTTCTGCATGACGGCACTAAAAAAGGGTGATATGCAAAGAGAAATGTTAGTTGATGTGCAGAATGAACTGCAAACAATGGTCGCACACTGTGAGGAAATATCGTCATGTTTGAAATATGTTCAAGGTCTATTAGAAGATTTCTTGCAATCTTTATTATTTATTATTATAAGAGAATGCTTTTGTAACGGATTCTATAATTGTTAAAATGAGACCGATAAAGATACTTCCATATTAATGAATGATTCAGAAGTACCTTCTTATGAAATTATATTTATTTAATCTGAAAATAGGTTTGGTAATTTGGTACACAATCTTTGTCTTGTATTATTGATGTAACATTGTATAAATTGTATGTATGTATACATTGTATAAATGAAATCATTGCCTAAGTGGCAATGATTTCATTTATATGAAATGAGTTTAAGAATATTATGTTGAAACATTAGTCCCATTATATGATATAAAACTACCGTCAACAACTTCAAGAAAGTGAAGGACGAATTTAACGATTTATAAGAGCATTATTTTTTAAAATATCACCAAGAATAATTATTCATAGAGAGTGGCAAGCAGTAAAAAACACAAACTACTACAAATAACACAAATTATTGTATCTACAAACTTAATTGAGATAATAATGAACTTAAAAAGAAATCAGAATCCATAATTGTTTAGAAACAAATATCAAGAAGAAAAAAAAATGTTACATCAATAATGCAAGACAAAGATTGTGTACCAAATTACCAAACCTATTTTTAGATTAACTAAATATAATTTCATAAGAACGTACTTCTGAATCATTCATTAATATGGAAGTATGTTTATCGGTCTCATATTAACAATTATAGAATCCGTTACAAAAGCATTCTCTTATAATAATAAATAATAAAGATTACAAGAAATCTTCTAATAGACCTTGAACATATTTCAAACATGACGATATTTCCTCACAGTGTGCGACCATTGTTTGCAGTTCATTCTGCACATCAACTAACATTTCTCTTTGCATTTCACCCTTTTTTAGTGCCGTCATGCAGAAACTGGTAAGGGCTTTAAGACATTGCTTTCTATGAACATTGTGGGGCTGATTGTCCCAAATAGGAGTAGCTTTGACATAGTTCCAAACTAGAAAAACATATTGGATGACTGATTTCCACTGCTGAGATTCAACCAAAATCTGGCCTTGTTCGACAACACACTTCTTAAACGCGGACAAATGCGTGGCAACATGGTAGTATGCTGCGGAATCAGTTCTAGTAATAAGACGCGACGCAGTTCTAGAAGTAACACGCGACGCAAGGAGATTTTTGAAGATATTTCTCAAGAAATAAATCACTCTCTCTTCAAGAGGCTCTAAGTCCGGGACTGGCATATGACTCCTGATCTCCTGTTCAATTTCAGGGTGCTTGTATGTGATAGTTTTGATCATATCAATGAGCTGAGTATGGCACAAGCCTTTTAGGGCGGTATCGATAGGTCCTTTGAAGTCAGTATTCAATGTTCTTTCCAGTCTACACCTTTTCATTGGTGGGGTGCTTTTAATGGGACTGGTGCTCTTCAATTTCTGAGAAGTGACAATGTCGCTAATTTCGTTATTTTCTGGAGTTACTGGAATGCCTTCGGTATCGCGTATTAGACGCTTTCGTGGTGTGGAGCGATGGGGGACTCCGAATTTTAAGGGTGATAAGTGATTGTCTTTCGGTGGTGTGCGTGCGGTGGAGTTAAATGAGGAGTTGCGTCTCCATTCCATGTCCATCTCTCCATCATCTCCATGTCTCCGTTCCATGCATGCTCCATTCGATGTGCAGCATGTCACTGGCAGATGTTCGTGACCTGCAAACGAAAGGTTGATTGAAATTTATACATTAATTTTTCTTCTTGATATTTGTTTCTAAACAATTATGGATTCTGATTTCTTTTTAAGTTCATTATTATCTCAATTAAGTTTGTAGATACAATAATTTGTGTTATTTGTAGTAGTTTGTGTTTTATACTGCTTGCCACTCTCTATGAATAATTATTCTTGGTGATATTTTTAAAAATAATGCTCTTATAAATCGTTAAATTCGTCCTTCACTTTCTTGAAGTTGTTGACGGTAGTTTTATATCATATAATGGGACTAATATTTCAACATAATATTCTTAAACTCATTTCGTATAAATGAAATGAGAATTAAAAAAAAAAAAACAAAGAATAAGTGTGAATATAAATCAGTGTCTTCAATCTTATTTATTATAAAATGTAATTATTTAATGATAATATAAAATGACAATATATTTAATATCAACTGTTTTTGTCTTTACGAACTCTTTTTATTTAGTATTAGTGTAATGACTTTGGTAGAGTACAAAGGAATAAAAAAATACATATTTTTAAGTAATACCTAATTATTAGAAACAAGTCCTTTAGGTACATTTCTATGGATACATTAATTTTGATTGGTTTACTTATACTGTAGTTATTAACTTATTACTGTAGTTAAATATGTGTCAAGTTTTGTCATTATAGGTTCTTGATGTAATAATATAACCATATTAGCTGCCGAAAGTGCTCGTATATATCTTGATTAGGTTTGTTTTTCTGATCTTATCGAAAAGTATGTAAATTATAAAATATATTTCCACTTTAACTTATATACTATGTTTTAGATATAACCTGTTCACGATAAGCTACTTACCTTTTTTTTGTTGGGATGGGAAATCATCTAATAACTTCTCCCACTCTGGGCGGAGCGGAAGGGCGTGTCCGACGTTTACTGACTAAAATCGACCCGTGTTTCATCACTTACCTGCGCGTCGGCCAGGGCCACGGTTTCTTAAACTAAGTATCTATTACAATATTTATGACTGATCTGATTCATCTGAAACAAAATTAATGTTGTAGCTTGTCCTCGCTTGACAAAATATCACACGATATTGTTAGTTTACATTATTAAGCTGAAATAAACTACATTTTTGTAATATTTGCCGTTGGTTTTTCAATATTGGTTAAACACAGTACCTAGGCGCTACGGAGTAGTGCTACACAGAATAGTACCTACCTGTACCTACCACCGCTACCAGTCGTAGTGCCTACTTGCATCATTGGCAATTTTAATCAATATCGGTACTGTACCGATATAAAAACTGATGCCAAACCAAACCGATGAGTAGACGCGTATAGCAAGTAAAATAAACAAGGAAATAACTTCATGTTTACCAATCGTACGTGGTTACTCATAAGGGAGATATAGATATTGTGTGTGGCGTGTGCTTTTAATGGAAAGCCACGTACCTACCTATTATAACATCTGCCGCAGTATACCATTGTATACAGCAAGACGTATGAGTCACTTTAAGAGGAATTGAGATAGCTAAGTAATTGAAACAACGGCCAAAGTTTCGCAGCAGTCATTTCGGCTAATGGAGCCGGTTGTGCGGCATGCATCGATCACTTATACACATGCCACGGAATGCCATGGAACACCGCAGGATACCACAACACGAAGCCACCAAGTACAGAACTCGTACTGCTGGGACAGGTTCCTTCCAAGCTCTGCAGTAACGAATTTTACAAAAAGGTCAAAATAATGTGATTGTTGATTTATAAAGTGGCGGAACAAAAAAAGGGCAACATAGACGGCCTGTATTTTCTTTTTATTCCCGTTTTCCTACTTCCTCTAAAATATATTTGACAGTTAATAAAAAAGTAACAAATAAATATGAGGTATTATTTATATTTATTAAAAATAAGATCAGGTCAATATTAACAATTATACCTACAGGCACAAGGTCTTTCAATACAAAACAAAACGAACTTACTACTACCTAATCATCAATAACCTTGTTTTCGTCCCACTGCTGGGCACAGGTCTCCTCTCTTGGAGAGAAGAATTGAGCGAAACACCACTCTTGCTCAATGAGAATTGGTGATTTCAGAATTAAAGTCCAGGTTTCATCAAGAGGTTTTCCTTCATCTTTTAATCAGTCTTTGGTGTCCAAAATATACTTAGAAAGTACGTATAACATAGAAAAGTCACATTGGTACTTGCCCGACCTGGAATTGAACCCGCACACTCATAATTGAAATGCTGGTGTTTTAACCACTAGACCACCACGATTTTAACTAACTACTACTTAATTCAATAAACTTATTACACTTAAACTTATTTAAAATAGGCCGTACAAGTCTATGCCACAGTCATCAATTTCAATTACTTTAGAAAATTACATCACAAACTCTTCACTTCTTTCAGACTTCTTCATCTTTATCTTCAGGCAAATCAAAATTGATACAAAATTGATCTCGTAAGGAAGTCTACACATTTAATGCTAAGTCACTTTGGTGTCATCCATATAGTTATCGATGCTAGTTTTCCAGGAGAACTCACATTTCGATCTGCTGAGTCCGTAGTCTCAGAATCTAGTGTGAGTGTGAAATCTCCCAATTTTAATTACGGCGTCCCTTTGATATTTTGGTCTAGTGCATAAATGCCCTAAGTATGACTTAAGAATCTACTTAGTTACAGCCCTCAATAACTTATAGCTTGCCTAGTAGGTACTTGTGTACATAAAGAAAAAAAAGTAGGTACCTACATTGTGTCAAATTTGAATTGACGTATTAAGTAGGTATTATTATTTTTTTGGAATTTGGTTTCGTTTTTCTATATTTTTTTTCATCGACATGGTTACGAAACGATAAAGAGGCTAGGCAGACGATGTGATTTAGAAAATCAAACGACGCGATTGCGTTTAAACTTGAATTTTTACCTATAATTTTGTTTTATAGACCGAACTACTGAATCGATCTCGATAAAATTTCTCTGTGACCAATCTCGAAGTAACCTACCTATCATTTAACATAAAGTTATCTATGAAAAAGGATATTCTGAGATATGTAACCCTCAGAATTCTGTTCATAAATAAAAACAAACACAAATAATCCCCTCCTTTAGAAATCGGTTTAACATGTTTACATTATTGTTATTAATACAGATATTTGCTAAACGAGTTCGTTATCAGAAGAAAGCTAATAGTAGGTATGATAATACTTACCAGTTACCATTTTCAGAACACTAAGTTCTTAACTACATCGATTAACTAATTAGAAAGTACCCCTAGGTTACTATAAAAGGGGTGGAATTTATTTTCTAAATCATAACCCTTTTGTGGCTTAACGAGTACCAATAGTCTCACTAGTGAAATTACTTTGCCCTTAAAATATTAAAGAAGATGGAAAACATCGGATCAATCGAGCTTATAAAGTTTTCTAACGGCAAGCAATACTTCAGAGGTAAGTTAAACGTTATATGTTAATTATTATTTGTTGTTTATTTTTAATTTAGTATTAGGTTTATTACCTGCCGTTTTAGATGTTACTTACTGGTATAACAATTAACATCTGTATTCATGGGCCTACACAGCTTCTGGCCTAGGGGAAGGCAAGTCAGGCCTTGGGGGGGCAAGTAAAATTTTGGCAATTACATCGTACATTTTGCTAGTGTCTACTGCGTGGTTTATTTAAAAGTTAGAGATGAAACCGCGTTTATACTTTGTATAGTAATTAGGGGATTTGGTACATGTTCTGTGAGATTTCGGGGGGGGGCTGCCTCCCCTAAACCCCACGATACGCCCATGTCTTTATTTTATTGTAAAAGAATTCGAGATTTTAAAACAGAATGGCGGTTTGAATAATTGCAAAAAAAAAAACTATTACGTAAATATTGTCCACCAATAACATTTACTTTCCATAGCTGCTGATGAAATAAAGTAATAATTAAATATATAGAGCGTTAGTGCGGCCAGGGAACGTAGTATATAGTTTTGAAATGGTTGAATACATAGTAAAATTTGTATAGACATATACATACCTGGGGGAGCTTTCGAGGCTATATCTAGCAAGCCTATTTGCGCCATGCTTAGGGCATTTACAGAACAAAATATTCATAAATCTTCATCCTTTTCAGATAACAAAAAGACACCGTATTTGAAAATGGAAAACTTGACACTCATACCGGACACAGAGACATCCGACCCAACTGAAAAAATAAATAAAAACAAATGCCATAATGTGAGTTATCCTGAAAAGTCTACATGGATGATTTTGTGTCATCCACCTAGCTCCCGATGGTGTCTTTTACGTCGCATTGATAGTGTGGCCTTTCTAGAGAGATGGCGTATCTGAAGACGAGAAGGCTAAAGACTGAAAGAAGTCAAGAGGTCACAAATGGTTTATTAAATTATGTAAACTTTTAGAAAACATAACAAGGGCATAAGCTTGTACAGTCTCAATATCTTAATAATGTAATGTGCGTGTTGTTTCAAGTAGTACTTAGTTCTTTTTGTTTTGTTTTCCTATTACTTGCATTTAAAATACTTTAGTGGTACATCTAAATAATAGTTAAATTTCAACTGCATATTGTGTTGTTATTTTATTTTTAACTAACGTAAATATTATCTTGTATATGTTTGTTTTTATTTTTATTTTACCTGGGAAACATAGTTTTAGAGGAAAAAGAGGAATAAAAATATAATACTGGCTCCCTAATAGCCATATTAAATTGAATAAATTAAAAGTAAAAAAACTTTTTAAAACAAGCTTCTTTTTTAAGATGCCAAAGTGAAAAAATATACACTAAAACTTTTATTGTTAACGTATAACCTCATTTCACATTTGAAAGAAGTACCTAATAATATGATATAAAAGCTTTACCCCCTGAATGGCGGCACCAGTCTGGGGTTGCGGAAGATCGTTCGTTCCGGCGACCCCCGGCATAGGTGTGAAATGGAATACCAGAGTGATATTTACTAAGTAAAAGTCTGATAGATCTCGCCACCCATCCCATGCACATGCAGCGGATGTCCATGAGGATTTTCCAACCCTGAAAAAAAATAAAGTGGGGGGGCGTTATGCTCGCCTACACTACTGAACCTTAAATAAAGAATAAGACTGACGCATTATGCAGCATGCCTGTTGGGTGTCAAATTGAAGGCGTGCGTTGTAATAACATTAGCTACGCTGACAACATGGTGCTTTCTAAGCGTGTCGGGACGGGGACGGGGAATAGAAAACAGCGCATTTAAAAACGTACGTAAAATCAAAGTCATAGATTTATTATATAAATATTGATAGGCATATCGTCAAATAAAAGCTTTCCATAGGTATCTAAAAGATATTTAGGTTACGTATGTAAAACAGTCATCCAAAACGATAGTCTGTCACCTTTTCGTAGTTCTGTAGCTGTGAAGACGTGGCCCTCAAACTCCCCAGCAGCATACGTAGTCACGTAGTACCAGTCTCTGAATGAGCTTGACATAAAAATTCTTAATCATCTCTTGCCTTCATTAGCTACAGAAGACCGTTATAGAGAAAAACATATTTACATGTTCGATATAGTATCGTGATAGTTAACTAATGAGTTCTTTATCACATCATATTAAATTAGCAGATACCTTGCTTCTAGTATGACAACACCTGCTAATTACGTAAAATTCTCAGAAGAGTTAAAAGTTCTTCATTATGGCGCTTAGAAGATTAGATAAGATAAGATAATTAATTAGATATTTTACTTTCTGGCTTCCATAAATATGGTCCCAATTTAGTGTTACAGTAACCCTTCTGTGTCTCAACGACTGATAGTGATTGTAGTAAAATTAATTAGTCCTAAAAGTATTAATAAGTAGAAAAACGAAAATGGAAGATAATGTTTATGCAATTGACCTTCTAAATTTTGCTAACTACAAGCGGTGGAGAAGTAAGAGTAGTAGTAAGTAGTAAGTAAGAGGTGAGTTGAACAATTTCAACTCACCTCTGAATATTGGCCCCGTTAACAATTAATTAGGATATGAACCTTAAATTTAATTAAGACAATTTTTTAAAATAACACAAATTTGTCGTAAAAGATATTTAATAATTGTCCATATGGCTTTAATATGGTTTGAATAAATCAATATGTGCAGGGTGTAAGTAATAGGGTATTTGACTAAAAAAACTAATTAGTCCGTCATTCATATTACAGAAAAATATTGGGAATTTTAGATATATTTTGTTTTATCAAATCAATAAAGATTGACAAATATAAAGGGCATCAAAGATCAGGAGTAGTGGCTGGTGACGTCACTGCTCGCTAAACAGTGTAGCGTCCAGTGACGTCGCGCGAGTTTTCAACACACTGTGTCGTCTTCATTTTTTATTTATATTAAAATAGAAAAAATACGTGTCTAGTATTTTTTGGAAATCTGACTGACGGACTAATTAGTTTTTTTAGTCAAATACCCTATTGAGGCCTATAGCTAAGGTTTTCTTAGATCATACTTAGGGCATTTATAGACTAGAGCAAAATATTCATGAATCTATATTCTTCACCAGGTATCAAAGGGACGCCTTTTGTGAAATTGGGAAACTTTATACTCACACCAGATTCTGAGACTACGGACTTAGCAGATCAAAATGTAAGCTCTCCTGAAAAGCCAGCATAGATAACTACATGGAAGACACTAAAGAGACGTCGAATTAAAGGTGTGGACTTCCGCAAAGAAGACGTATAAGTTTTGATTTGCCTGAAGATGAGGAGAAGGCTAAAGAGTGAAAGGAGTGAAGTGTTTGTGATGTAATTTTCTAAAGTAATGGAACTTGATGACTTTGGCATAGACTTGTGCTGCCTATTTTTAATAAGATTAAATTATTTATGTTTTACAATGTAATCTATGTAATAAGTATTTTGAATTAAGTAGTAGTTAGTACCTTTTGTGTTTGTTTTAAAAACCTTGTGCTTGTATAGATATACCTTATTGTTAATATTCACCTGGATGTTATGTTATTATTTTAGTTTTAATAAAATGTAAATACTACCTAATATTTATTTGTTATTTTTAATTACCTGACAAAAATAGTTTAGACTTTTAGAGCATGAAGGGGAACGCGGGCAAAAATAAAATACTGACTGACCTATAATTAGATATATTATCGTTTTATGTACGTTAGTCACAGATTTAGACATTTGCATTAAATACGGTTAAAAAGTTCGTACTATGGTTGTATAGTAGCTTACCATATTTAATCTTAAAAAAAAACATTTTACAAAAAAAAGCAACCCACTTCTAAAATCACTACAAAGTGAAAAATTACAAATTTCGGATGTCGGTGGAAAAAACGAATGCATGTAGGTTTAAAAAACTGGATACATTTCAAGCTTACAAGAAGGCTTCTAAGAAGGCTCAAGGTCACTCAAAGGGCAATGGAGAGGGCTACGCTTGAGGTTTCACTTCGTGATCGAATCAGAAATGAGGAGATCCGCAGAAAAACGAAACTAACCGACATAGCCCGAAGAATTACAACGCTAAAGTGGCAGTCGGACGAGCACAGATCTCTTCACTCTCACCGGAGATCCTTGGGGGAGGCCTATGCCTAGCAGTGGACGTCTTTCGGCTGAAATGATGAAGATGATGATGACATCTCAAACTCATGCTGTCTTTGGTTTTTGTATATTTGTTATTGCTACCGACTTCCGAAATTAGTTATGTTATTACTTTGTGGTGTTTCTTGGAAGTCGCTTGTTGGGTTTCGAAGTTGGTTGTTTTTTTTTTTTTTGTTTCAAAATAAGTTTTCAGGTAGATATTGTTCAGCTGCAACTGGTCACACTGGACGCTGACGTCAATATGTTGAGACAAGGCTTGCAAGCAAATGACGCAACGCAAATTTGTTTACACGAATTTTTTTTACCTATAATTTTGGAATAAAGTCGTTTGGCTTTTAATCCAAAATTACGGAAACTTTCAAAAATCGCAAGGGCTACTAGTGCATTTGTAAGTTTCAAAAAGTAGGTTTTTTCAGTAAGTAGTTAGATCTAATGATCTCCATCATTAGATCTAGTTCAGACCTTTGCCGAGAGACAGTTGAGGGTGCCACTCAACGATTCACAGCAGCCAACTTGTGTTTCTACTTGATTAATGTGTAGTGTCCGACGAAAACTAGTTTCACTACAAAACCAAAAACGAATTTCAGCAACGGTCTCTGTCTCGGATGAAACCGAAAACTAAACTTCCTCAGAAGGAATAATTTTGATTATTTTGAGGGAAACATTAAGAAAACAGTCGTTATTGTTTTCTCTTTAAATTAAAAAGATAAGCTATTATCGACATTTTCATTTATTAATAATCAACATACGCACCGAAACGAAAGGTAGTGTTTTTTATGGAAGTCGGTTGTATGTTTTCCTGTAACTGTAACAAGTAGTCACCTGGTACAGTTTCCGAATGTTTTAAAATCTAATTAGTCATCTTTTGCCCTCATTACCTACATAAGGCCGTTATAGAGAAAAACGTGTTTGCAAAATTGATATAATAATATGATAGTTAACTAATGAGTTATTAATGAGTTATTAATATTAAATTATGAGGTACTTAGCTAAATGACAACAACTCCTAATTACAATTTTCCGAATACTAAAGCTCTTCATTATGACACATTGTGATTAACTAATTGCAAATAAACCTAATGTGATCCTATAAATAAGGTCCCAATTTCCAAATTTTTATGATCATAAATCTTCAGGTTCTCATCGAGTAAAGTAGTGAAATTACTTTTGCTTAAAAAATATTAAAGAAAACGGCAGTGTCAGCCGAGCTTATAACTTGTGTTTGTAACGGCAAGCAATCAGAGATATATTTCACAGGTAAGTTGAACATTATTTACTATTTAAAATTTGTAATGTATTAGGTACTGTATACTTAGCAGCTGTTTACGAAGATACTTGTACATTAATGACATCTTTATTTTACTTAAAAATATATTAGAAATTTAGAATCAGAATCGCGTGCATGGTTAAAACCTACGAAATTATGATTATTATAATTTCAATAACAAACATGGGTCGCAGCTGCTGTGATAGGTTAAAGCTTTATTTTTACATTTCTTGAACGCTTACCATACTATTTTACGTGTCAATCTTGGCGATGATTGGACCATACCAGATTTAAATAGCGACACAAATTTCAATGTGCCTTTGTGTAGCTGTTTTGTGAAGCTTTAATCGAGAATATTAAACATTTTTGATCTAAGTATGCTGAATATTATCTAACTGCTTCATATCCCTTTTCTAGTGGCAATGGAGGGTACGGTGATACCATGTGCAGGGTGTCTGACACACTCAACGGCCGTTGTAATCCCGGCCTGGCGGCCTGATCATCTCCGTGTCAACCCTCTGCAGCCTGACATTGCTATGCAGGAGCACGCCCCGGCCCTGAACACTGGGTACCTCAGTCCAGTACGAGAGTCTGAAGAAGTGATAATTCAGCAGAGAGGTATAATATATTGAATTCTGAATTATGTCCTTTATATGATAGCTCACTTTTACTAAGACTATAAGAGCACATCAGGCAAACGTATTAAGACTACAATGCACACTTTATTAAATAACATATATCAACCAAAACTTCAAAAACAAATATAATATTCTGCTGCATCCAAAATTCTTAACTATTCTAGTTCCTTAGACAGCTACAGCCAATACTATAGAAACCAGGATACTTACATTAGCATAATCTTCAAAGCGAATAGAATATAATTAATATCAAAGGCCTTTTCATTCTGGAGAAGAGACAAATACGGACAAATATTCTTGACTTACACCTTTATTAAAATATATATTAACAATTGAAATGTTAGAATAGAAAAAGAGTTCCCAATTAGTTGTTTTCTCAACTAAAACATTAATGATTAATGTAAAAATTTCAAACAACTTTTCTTTTGCAGATCGCAAATATCTGCCAGTACCATGCTCGCCGGACATCGAAATGAAACAAAACTCCTCATTCAACTTCACCACACACACACCACCGAAAGACAATCACTTATCACCCTTGAAATCCGGAGTCACATTTCGCTCCACACCACGAAGGCGTCTATTACTAGATACCGAAGACATTCCACTAACTACAGAAAATATCGAATTTAGCGACAGTATGACTCCTCAGAAATTGAAGACCACCAGCCCCATTAAAAGCTTCCCACCAAAGAAAATATGTAGACCGGAAAGAACATTGAATACCGAGTTCAAAGGACCTATCGATACCGCCTTAAAAGGGTTGAGCCATACTCAGCTCATTAATATGATCAAAACCATGAAATATAATCACCCTGAAATTGAACAGGAGATCAGGAATGATATGCCAGTCCCGGACCTAAAGCCTCTTGAAGAGAGACTGAGTTATTTCTTGAGCAATATCTTCAAAAGTCTCCCTGCGTCTGGTGTTACTTCTAATACTAATCAGTTTTATGCATATTCTCGGGTTTCCACGCATTTATCCGCGTTCAAGAAGTGTGTCGTCGAACAAGGCCAGGTCTTGGTTGAATCTCAGCATTGGGACTCAGTCATCCAGTATGTTTTTCTAGCTTGGAACTATGTTAAAGCTACTCCTGTTTGGGACAACCAGCTACATAATGCTCAAAGAAAGGAATGTTTTAAAGAACTTGCCAGTTTCTGCATGAAGGCGATAAAAAAGGGTGGCATGGATAGAGAAATGTTAGTTGATGTGCGGGACGAACTACAAGGAATGGTCGCAGACAGTGAGAAAATATCGTCATGTTTGAAATATGTTCAAGGTCAATTATTAGATTTCTTGTACGACGATGTGACGCTTTTGTGAGATGGAGAATGCTTTTGTAACAAATTGTATAATTTATAATATGAGACTTCCACGTCAATGAATGAAATACGTGCTTTTCATTGATGTATCTGGCCTAGCTTATCTTTGTAATTTAAAGAGAAAACAATAAACAGTGACTGATTATATTATAACAACGTTTTCTTTATGTTTCCCTCAAAATAATCAAAAATGTTCCTTCTAAGGAAGTTTCGATTTCGGCTTCATCCGAGGCAGAGACCGTTGCTGAAATTCGTTTTCGGTTTGGTAGTAAAACTAGTTTTGGTCGGACACTACAAATTAATCAAGTAGAAACACAAGTTGGCTGCTGTGAATCGTTGAGTGGTACCCTCAACAGTCCCTCGGTAAAGGTCTATTAAATTGTAGTGCTTTAAAATACTTATTGAAAAAACTTACAAATGTACTAGTAGCCCTTCGAAGCCAAACGACTTTAACCCAAAATTATAGGTAAAAAAAATTCGTGTAAACAAAGTTGCGTTGCGTCATTTGCTTGCAAGCCTTTTCCCAACATCTTGACGTCAGCGTCCAGTTTGACCGGTTGCAGCTGAACAGTATCTACTTGAAAACTTTTTTTGAAACAAAAAAAAAAACAACCAACTTCGAAATGCAACAAGCGACTTCCAAGAAACACCACATAGTAATAAAATATCTTATTTCAGAAGTCGGTAGCAAAAACAAATATACAAAAACTAAAGACAGCATGAGTTTGAGATGTCATCATCATCTTCATCATTCAGCCGAAAAACGTTCACTGCTGGACATAGGACACCCCCAAGGTGCTCCTGAGAGAGAAGAGGAGATCTGTGCTCGGCCGACTGCCACTTTAGCGTTGCAATTCTTCGGGCTATCTCGGTGAGTTTCGTTTTTCTGCGGATCTCCTCATTCCTGATTCGATCACGAAGTGAAACCTCAAGCATAGCCCTCTCCATTGCCCTTTGAGTGACCTTGAGCCTTCTTAGAAGCCTTCTTATAAGCTTGAGATGTATCCCGTTTTTTAAACCTACATGTATTCGTTTTTTCCACCGACTTCCGAAATTAGTAATTTTTCACTTTGTGGTGATTTTAGAAGTCGGTTGCTTTGATTTGTAAAAAGTTTTTTTAAGATTAAATATGTTAAGCTACTATACAACCATATTAAGAACTTTTTAACCGTATTTAATGCAAATGCCTAAATCTGTGACTAACGTAAATATACGTAATAAAATGATTATTGTTTAATTTTGTTTTTTAATATATCTAATTATAGGTCCTAGACAGCTAGTATTTGATTTTTGTCCGCGTTCTCCTACATGCTCTAAACTATTTTTGTCAGGTTATTAAAAAATGACAAATAAATATTAGGGACTATTTACATTTATTAAAACTAAAATAATAACATAACTGTCGTTAAGATGTCTAAATTGTAACAATTATTTCTAGTAATATATATGAACAAAGGATGGCATGAAATAAAGGGGTTTGAGTCCTAAATTTTATCTTTCATTTGTGAGCCCTGCAAGAGACCTGTAAGGTTCAACAGGTTATGGGCCCAGCACGCTTCCACTGCGCCACTCTGCTAAGAAATCCATCTCAAACTCATTAAATCTATTAGGAACCTTCTTCTCTCTATAAGGATTCCTCCTGGGTACACTAGATTCTTCTTCACACTCATTAACTCTCTCTTCAATAATCTCTTGACTCGCATCTCCTCTGTATCAGCTTCATTATCAATCTCATGATTTATTTCAACTTCTACTTCAACTCTATCTCCAAAATTTCTCCCAATACTGGTTTCCCTTTGGTTGTCCAACTGTATCCTTGTATTTTGTTCCCTACACTCATTTATTTGTTCACTTATTTCTTCATTCTCTGAATCACTTTCATTTGTTCGCCCTTCATTTGTGCGCCCTTCATTTATTCCATCTTCAATTGTTCCATCTTACAACCGTATTACTTTCTTCGCGTTCCTGCGTTCTGGGACCATAACCTGTTGAACCTAGACGGAACGGAACGAAGACGATTTATTTAAATAAAAAATGGATAAACCAGTGAAGCCGGTACTATCTAAGGATGGCAACTATAATTCCTGGCTAGAGAAAATAAAATTGAGGATCGTGGCTCATGGACATGGAGACATATTGGCCACCACGAAGTCGCAGATACCGGATTGCAAGGTAACAGATGCGAGTAAGCTCGCAGTCTCCGAGGCAGCAGGCAAGTCACTAATTTTAAGTTCCGTAGATGAAAACATTGAAAATTTTGTGATTTCTTTTGAAACTTCGGCAATTCGACATCAAGACAGCATTCTTACATGGAAATTTAACAGAAACAATATTTATGCTAATTCCGAAAGGTTATCTAATGAGCAAAGGCAAGGTATGCAAGTTAAAGAAGAGTTTATATGGGTTAAAACAAGCTCCGCTCATGTGGAATATCCGTTTTACAGATTTTTTAAAGAAAATGGGTTTTGAAAAATTGAAGTCAGATCATTGTTTGTTCACAAAAGCAACTGGGGATGGAAATTTTATTTATTTGGCGATCTACGTTGATGATGGGTTAATAGCAGGGAGTTCATTAGTAGAGTTAGATAAAATTTTGAAAGAATTAAGTAAAGAATTTGAAATGAGGGTTTGTGAGAAGGTATGCAATTACGTTGGGATAGATGTACACTGTAGTGAGAAGATTGTTAGGATCAATCAAGAGAGTTATATCCAAAAATTAGTTAATAAATTAAATCTGCAAGATGCAAATAGTCGAACAGCACCCACCATTTTAGTTGCTGAACATCCAAATGTGGGAGATACTCATTTAACTGATGAGTATAGAGAGGCTGTGGGGTTGCTTTTATATCTAGCGAATAAGACGCGACTGGATATTGCGTTTCAGGTTGGATATTGCAGTAGACACCAAAATTGTCCAAATTTAAATGACAAAAATAACATCTCGTCAATCCTTAAATATATCAAAGGTACTCCAAAGGTAGGTATAGAGTACTCCAGGGATGGCAGTGGTGATCTGGTGGCATACTGCGATGCAGACTTTGCAGGGGATTTGGATACTCGTAGAAGCACTACAGGATATGTTATCTGCTACGGAGGTGGTCCGATTGCTTGGGCGTCTAGAAAGCAACCAATAGTAGCTCTTTCTAGTACAGAGGCAGAGTATATTGCTGCAGCTGAATGTTGTAAAGAATTATTATATATTCAAAATATACTAAAAGAATTAATACTGTACCAAAGACCCGTTTGTTAGTAGATAATCAGTCAGCAATTGCATTAATGAGGAATGGCGTGCTAAACAGAAGGAGTAAACACATAGATGTCCGCTTTCATTTTTTAAAGGAGAAATTAGATGAGCACCTTTTCGAAGTTGAGTACTGTCCCACAGAGAAACAGTTAGCAGATTTACTTACCAAAGGTCTAATGAGTGTGAAGTTTTTAAGGTTACGTGAACAATTGTGTTGTGTGGTTTAAGAAAGTGAACTTGAAACGTTTTACGGTATTTAAGTGAATAGTAGGATAATTAGATTGTAAGTTAGGTTAGTTTAAGGGGGTGCACTTTAGTTTTGTGATAATCAAAGATTTTTATTAGGGGAGGAGAAACACTGCGTTAGCACAGTGGAAGCGTGAGCATAATAACATTGGAAAAGGTTTGTGAACTCTTTTTTATGCGTTTTTTGACTCCTCTCTTTATAATAATTTTTGGTTTATAGGTACAATTTATGGGATTATGTATATGTTTTTTAGATTTATGTGATTGTGTATGATTTGTAGTTTTTCTTTGTTAAGGTTGGTAGAGTGTTTAGTTTTTGTCTTATTGTTGTGAGGTTTAGGGTTAGTTTTGTGTTTGGGTTTGGTTGTTTAGAAAGTTTTTTGAGAAAATGGTGTGTTGTCCAAAGTGTTAAAAAATTTTTACAGTAAGGTTTTCGAGAATGTAGTTAAGATGTTTAAAGTGGTTCTGGATGTTTGCTCTCCAAAGGGTTGAGATTAAGGGGGTGTGTTGGAAGTAATCTCAACTCCTTTGTGAGAATACTGGCCGAATCATGGATTGCGTGTTTTTAAATAGTGAATGTCAAAATAACTAGAAGGTTTGTACTGCGTCAAATTGACGTAGTTCACTATAAACCATATTGTCGTTAAGATGTCTAAATTGTAACAATTATTTCTAGTAATATATATGAACAAAGGATGGCATGAAATAAAGGGGTTTGAGTCCTAAATTTTATCTTTCATTTGTGAGCCCTGCAAGAGACCTGTAAGGTTCAACAATAACATCCAGGTGAATATCAGCAATAAGGTATATCTATACAGGCACAAGGTTTTTTAATACAACACAAAAGGATCTACCTACTACTTAATTCAAAATACTTATTACATAGATTATTTATTTATTTATTTGGACTTCTAACAGAGAAAACACCTTAAATCATAGAAAATATAAATAACTGGATGTGATCTTGTGCTTCTCCACTTATAAGAAGTCACAGCATGCAAATAATAATATTACAGCATAAATACAAATTGTTAACGTTGTATCAAATTAAATTTTAAAACAATGTTATATGAAATTAGATTTTAAAGCAATGTCATATTAAATAAATTTTAAAACAACTAAATTTTAAGACAATGAGAACAAAATTGTATTAAACAAAAAAGTCCATCACGACACAATAATAACATTTGTTTAAAAAAAAAAGAAACAGTAACAAGCATTTTCTTAATTATGTCAAATAACGATAATGAAATAAATTTAACATTAGATAAATTGAGAAGAAAGTAAAACAATCAAATAAAATTACAATAGACAATAGAATTATAATGATACGAAATTATATTAAATTAAAATTAATTTTTTGACAATGAGTTACATTAAATATTATTAGTTCATACAAATGTTACTACGATTCTTGCACATGTCCACATATTATGTTATTGAAGTTTTCAAAAATTAAATATTTGTATGTACCCAGAGTATATGAGAAGATGTCGATGTCTCCAGAAGATTTAGCCATACAATTATATCGATGGATAGATTACATAGTAAGACATAAATAATTAAAACTTTAAAATAGGCAGCACAAGTCTATGTCCACAGACATCATCTTCCATTACTTTTGAAAATGACATCATAAACACTTCACTCCGTTCATTTTTTAAGCCTTCTCCTCATCTTCAGGCAAATCAAAATGTATACGTCTTTTTTTACGGAACTCCACACCTTTAATGCGACGTCACTTTTGTGTAATCCATGTAGTTATCGATGCTGGCTTTTCAGGGGAACTCACGTTTCGAACTCCTGAGTCCGTAGTCTCTCAGAATCTGGTTTGAGTATAAAGTTTCCCAGTTTCAAATTAGGCGTCCCTTTGATACCTGCTGAAGCATAAAAATTCATGAATATTTTGCTCTAGTCTATGAATGCCCTTAGTATGATCTAACAAAGCCTCTTAGTTATAGGCCTCAATTATTTACAGCCTGCACATATTGATTTATTCAAACCATGTTAAAGCCATATGGAGAATTATTAAATACCTTTTAGACAAATTTGTCTTAGTTAAATTTAAGGTTCATATCCTAATTAGATAAAGAAGTAAATATGTTTAGCTCTATAACGGTCTTATGTAGCTAATGAAGGCAAGAGATGATTAAGAATTATTATGTCAAGCTCATTCAGAGACTGGTACTACATGACTACGTATGCTGCTGGGGAGTTTGAGGGCCACGTCTTCACAGCTAAAGCACTACTAAGAGGTGAAAGACGATCGTTTTGGAAGACTGTTTTACATACGTAACCTAAATAAAAATAAATATCTTTAAAAAAAACAAAAAACAAAATAAATAAATAAAAAAAAATAAAAAAAAAATATAAATAAATAAAAAAAAAAATATCTTAAAAAAAACATAAAAATAAAAATAAAATAAAAAATAAATAAATAAAAAAAAATAAAAATAAATAAAATAAAAATAAAAAAAATAATAATAAAAAAAGAAATAAATAAAAAAATAAATAACTTAAAATAAAAATAAAAAAAAATAAAAAAAAAAAATAAAAAAAAATAAAAATAAAAATAAAAAAAAAACAATAAATATCTTTTAGATACCTATGGAAAGTTTTTATTTGACAATATGCCTATCAATACTTATATAATAAATCTGTGACTTTGATCTTACGTACGATTTTAAATGCTCCTTTTTCTATTCCCCGCCCCGTCCCGACGCGCTTAACAGCACCATGTTGTCGGCGTGGCTAATGTTAATACAACACACGCCTTAAATTTGACACCCAACAGGCATGCTGCATAATGCGCCAATCTTATCCTTTAATTAAGGTTCAGTAGTGTAGGCGAGCATAACGCCCCCCACTTTATTTTTTTTCAGGGTTGGAAAATCCTCATGGACATCCGCTCTGCATGTGCATGGGGTGGGTGGCGTGATCTATCAGACTTTTACTTAGTAAATATCACTCTGGTGTTCCATTTCACACCTATGCCGGCGGCCGCTGGAACGAACGATCTTCCGCAACCCCAGACTGTTGCCGCCATTCAGGGTGTAAAGCTTTTATATCATATTATTACTTGTGTCAAATGTTAAATGAGGTTATACGATAACAATAAAAGTTTTAGTGTATATTTTTTCACTTTGGCATCTTCAAATAGAAGCTTGTTTTAAAAAGTTTTTTACTTTTTATTTATTCGATCTAATATGGCTATTAGTAAGCCAGTATTATATTTTTATTCGCATTCCTCTTTTTCCTCTAAAACTATGTTTCCCAGGTAAAATAAAAATTAAAACAATCATATACAAAATAATATTTACGTTACTTAAAAATAAAATAACAACACAATATACAGTTGAAATTTAACTATTATTTAGATGTACCACTAAAGTATTTTAAATGCAAGTAAGAGGAAAACAAAACAAAAAGAACCAAGTACTACTTGAAACAACACGCACATTACATTATTAAGATATTGAGACTGTACAAGCTTATGCCCTTGTTATGTTTTCTAAAAGTTTACATAATTTAAAAAACCGTTTGCGATCTCTTGACTTCTTTCAGTCTTTAGCCTTCTCGTCTTCAGATACGCCTTCTCTCTAGAAAGGCCACACTATTAATGCGACGGAAAAGACACCATCGGGAGCTAGGTGGATGATATAAAATCATCCATGTAGACTTTAGCATACTTTATCTTCAAAGAGAACAGAATATAATTAATATCAGAGGCCTTTTCATTCTGAAGAATATAACATAATAATATATATAATATTCTTAACTTGCCCCTTTATTGAAATATATATTAACAATTGAAATATTAGAATACAACAATAGTTTCCAATTATTTGTTTTCACGTTTAAAACATTAATAATTATTGTATAAATTTCAATCAACCTTTCGTTTGCAGGTCACGAACATCTGCCAGTGACATGCTGCACATCGCATGGAGCATGCATGCCGGACATCGAATGGAGACGCAACTCCTCATTTAACTCCACCGCACGCACACCACCTAAAGACAATGACTTATCACCCTTAAAATTCGGAGTCCCCCTTCACTCCACACCACGAAAGCGTCTAATACGCGATACCGAAGGCATTCCAGTAACTCCAGAAAATATCGAAATTAGCGACATTGGTACTTCTCAGAAATTGAAGAGCACCAGTCCCATTAAAAGCACCCCACCAATGGAAAGGTGTAGACTGGAAAGAACATTGAATACTGAGTTCAAAGGACATATCGATACCGCCCTAAAAGGCTTGAGCCATACTCAGCTCATTGATATGATCAAAACTATCACATACAAGCACCCTGAAATTGAACAGGAGATCAGGAATCGTATGCCAGTTCCGGACTTAAAGCCTCTTGTAGAGAGAGTGATTTATTTCTTGAGAAATATCTTCAAAAATCTCCTTGCGTCGCGTGTTACTTCTAAAACCGCGTCGCGTCTTACTACTAGAACTGATTCCGCAGCATACTATCATGTTACCACGCATTTGTCCGCGTTTAAGAAGTGTGCTGTCGAACAAGGCCAGATTTTGGTTGAATCTCAGCAGTGGAAATCAGTCATCCAATATGTTTTTCGAATTTGGAACTATGTGAAAGCTATTCCTATTTGGGACAATCAGCCCCACAATGTTCATAGAAAGCAATGTCTTAAAGCCCTTACCAGTTTCTGCATAACGGCACTAAAAAAGGGTGATATGCAAAGAGAAATGTTAGTTGATGTGCAGAATGAACTGCAAACAAAGGTCGCACACTGTGAGGAAATATCGTCATGTTTGAAATATGTTCAAGGTCTATTAGAAGGTTTCTTGTAATCTTTATTATTTATTATTATTAGAGAATGCTTTTGGAACAGATTCTATAATTGTTAATATGAGACCGATAAAGATACTTCCATATTAATGAATGATTCAGAAGTACGTGCTTATGAAATTATATTTAGTTAATCTGAAAATAGGTACCCATACATTTGGTACACAATCTTTGTCTTGCTTTATTGATGCAGCATTTTTTTTTTCTTCTTGATATTTGTTTCTAAACAATTATGGATTCTGATTTCTTTTTAAGTTCATTATTACCTCAATTAAGATAGATACAATAATTTGTGTTATTTGGAGTAGTTTGTGTTTTTTACTGCTTGCCACTCTCTATGAATAATTATCCTTAGTGATATTTTTAAAAATAATGCTCTTATAAATCGTAAAATTCATCCTTCACTTTCTTGAAGTTGTTGCCGGTAGTTTTATATCATATAATGGGACTAATGTTTCAACATAATATTCTTAAACTCATTTCGTATAAATGAAATCATTGCCACTTAATGAGAATTTTATAAAAATCAAAGAATTAGTGTGAATATGAATCAGTGTCTTCAATGTAATTTAGTATAAAATGTAATTATTTAATGATAATATAAAATAACAATATATTTAATACCAACTGTTTTTGTCTTTACGAACTCTTTTTATTTAGTATTGATTGTTTTACTTATACTGTAGTTATTAACTTATTACTGTAGTTAAATATGTGTCAAGTTTTGTCATTATATGTTCTTGTTGTAATAATATAACCATATTAGTTGCCGAAAGCGCTCGTATATATCTTGATTAGGTTTATTTTTCTGATCTTACCGAAAAGTATGTAAATTATAAAATATATTTCCACTTTAACTTATATACTATGTTTTAGATATAACTTGTTCACGATAAGATCTACTTCTACGATCTACTTACCTTTTTTTTTGTTGGGATGGGAAATCATCTAATAACTTCTCCCACTCTGGGCGGAGCGGAAGGGCGTGTCCGACGTTTACTGTCTAAAATCCACCTGTTTTTCATCACTTACCTGCGCGACGGCCAGGGTCACGGTTTCTTAAGCTAAGTACCTCTTACAATATTTATGACTGATCTGATTCGTCTGAATCAAAATTAATGTTGTAGCTTGTCCTCGCTAATGAGGGACAAAATATCACACGATATTGTTAGATTACATTATTAAGATGAAATAAACTACATTTTTGTAATATTTGGCGTTGGTTTTTCAATATTGGTTAAACACAATACCTAGGCGCTACGGAGTAGCGCTATACAGAATAGTACCTACCTGTACCTACCACCGCTACCAGGCATAGTGCCTACTTGCATCATTGGCAGTTCTAATCAATAATGGTACTGTACCGATATCAAAACTGTTATACGTATAGAAGTAAAATAAACAAGGAAATAACTTCATATTTACCAATCGTACATGGTTACTCATAAGGGAGATATAGATATTGTGTGTGGCGTGTGCTTTTATTGGAAAGCCACGTACCTACCTGTTATAACATCTGCCGCGGTATACCATTGTACACAGCAAGACGTATGAGTCACTTTGAGAGGAATTGAGACAGCTAAGTAATTGAAATAACGGCCAAAGTTGCGCAGCAGTCATTTCGGTTAATGGGGCCCAGTCCGATCGTTGTGCAGCATGCATCGATCACTTATGCCACGGAATGCCATGGAACACCGCAGGATACCACAACAAGAAGCCACCAAGTACAGAACCCGCACTGCTGGGACAGGTTCTTTCCAAGCTCATTTTACAAAATAGTCAAAATAATGTGATTGTTGATTTATAAAGTGGCGGGACAAAAAAAGGCAACATAGACGGCCTGTATTTTATTTTTATTTCCGTTTTCCTACTTCCTCTAAAACATATTTGACATGTAATAAAAAAGTAACAAATAAATATGATTTTATTTTTAATAAATATTAATAATATATATTAAAAATAAAATCAGGTCAATATTAACAATTATACCTACAGGCACAAGGTCTTTCAATACAAAACAAAACGAACTTACTACTACCTAATCACCATCAACCTTGTTTTCGTCCCACTGCTGGGCACAGGTCTCCTCTCTTGGAGAGAAGAATTGAGCGAAACACCGCGCTTGCTCAATGAGAATTGGCGATTTCAGACTTAAAGTCCAGGTTTCCTCAAGATGTTTTCCTTCATCTTTTAATCAGTCTTTGGTGTCCAAAATATACTTAGATAGTACGTATAACTTAGAAAAGTCACATTAGTACTTGCCCAACCTGGAATTGAACCCGCACACTCATACTTGAAATGCTGGTGTTTTAACCACTAGGCCACCACGACTTTAACTAACTACTACTTAATTCAAAAAACTTATTACATAGATTACATAGTAAGACATAAATAACTTATACTTATTTAAAATAGAATGTACAAGTCTATGCCACAGTCATCAAGTTCAATTACTTTAGAAAATTACATCACAAACTCTTCACTTCTTTCAGACTTCTTTATCTTCAGGTAAATCAAAATTGATCTCGTAAGGAAGTCCACACCTTTAATGCGACGTCGCGTTGGTGTCATCTATGCTATGTAGTTATCGATGCTAGTTTTTCAGGAGAACTCAAATTTCGATCTGCTGAGTCCGTAGTCTCAGAATCTAGTGTGAGTTTGAAATCTCCCAATTTCAATTACGGCGTCCCTTTGATATTTTGGAGTGCATAAATGCCCTAAGTATGACTTAAAAATCCACTTAGTTACAGTCCTTAATAGCTTATAGCTTGCCTAGTAGGTACTTGTGTAGATAAAGAATAAAAAAGTACATTGTGCCAAATTTGAATTGACGTATTAAGTAGGTATTATAATTTTTTTTTTGGAATTTGGTTTTGTTTTTCTATTTTTTTTTTTTTCATCGTTTGGTTACGAAACGATAAAGAGGCTAGGCAGACGATGTGATTTAGAAAATAAAACGATGCGATTGCGTTTAAACTTCTATTTTTACCTATAATTTTGTTTTATAGACCGAACTACTGAATCGATTTCGATAAAATTTCTCTGTGACCAATCTCGAAGTAACCTACCTATCATTTAACATAAAGTTATCTATGAAAAAGGATATTCTGAGATAGGTAACCCTCAGAATTCTGTTCATAAATAAAAACAAACACAAAAATCCTCTCCTTTAGAAATCGGTTTAACATGTTTACATTATTGTTATTAATACAGATATTTGCTAAACGAGTTCATTATCGGAAGAAAGCTAATAGTATGATAATACTTACCAGTTACCATTTTCAGAACACTAAGTTCTTAATTACATCGATTAACTAATTAGAAATTACCCCTAGGTTACTATAAAAGAGGTGGAATTTATTTTCTAAATCATAACACTTTTGTGGCTTAACGAGTACCAATAGTCTCAGTAGTGAAATTACTTTGACCTTAAAATATTAAAGAAGATGGAAAACATCGGATCAATCGAGCTTATAAAGTTTTCTAACGGCAAGCAGTACTTCAGAGGTAAGTTAAACATTATATGTTAATTATTATTTGTTGTTTATTTTTAATTTAGTCTTAGGTTTATTACCTGCCGTTTTAGATGTTACTTACTTGTATAACAATTAACATCTGTATTCATAGGCCTACACAGCTTCTGGCCTAGGGGAAGACAAGTCAGGCCTTGGGGGGGCAAGTAAAATTTTGGCAATTACATCGTACATTTTGCTAGTGTCTACTGCGTGGTTTATTTAAAAGTTAGAGATGAAACCGCGTTTATACTTTGTATAGTAATTAAGGGATTTGGTACATGTTCTGTGAGATTTCCGCGGGGCGGCCTCCCCTAAACCCCACGATACGCCCATGTCTTTATTTTATTGTAAAAGAATTCGAGATTTTAAAACAGAATGGCGGTTTGAATAATTGCAAAAAAAAACTATTACGTAAATATTGTCCACCAATAACATTTACTTTCCATAGCTGCTGATGAAATAAAGTAATAATTAAATATATAAGGCGTTAGTGCGGCCAGGGAAAGTAGTATATAGTTTTGAAATTGTTGAATACATGGTAAAATTTGTATGAACATATACATACCTGGGGGAGCTTTCGAGGCTATATCTAGCAAGCCTATTTACGCCATGCTTAGGGCATCTACAGAACAAAATATTCATAAATCTTCATCCTTTTTTCAGATAACAAAAAGACACCGTATTTGAAAATGGAAAACTTAACACTCATACCGGACACAGAGATATCCAACCCAACTGAAAAAATAAATAAAAATAAATGCCAAAATGTGAGTTATCCTGAAAAGTCTACATAGATGATTTTGTATCATCCATCTAGCTCCCGATGGTGTCTTTTACGTCGCATTGATAGTGTGGCCTTTCTAGAGAGAAGGCGTATCTGAAGACGAGAAGGCTAAACACTGGAAGAAGTCAAGAGGTCGCAAATGATTTTTTAAATTATGTAAACTTTTAGAAAACATAACAAGGGCATAAGCTTGTACAGTCCCTTTCAAAATCTTAATAATGTAATGAGCGTGTTGTTTCAAGTAGTACTTAGTTCTTTTTGTTTTGTTTTCCTATTACTTGCATTTAAAATACTTTAGTGGTACATCTAAATAATAGTTAAATTTCAACGGCATATTGTGTTGTTATTTTATTTTTAAGTAACGTAAACATTATCTTGTATATGTTTATTTTTATTTTACCTGGGAAACATAGTTTTAGAGGAAAAAGGGGAATAAAAAAATAAAAATATAATACTGGCTTACTAATAGCCATATTAAATCGAATAAATTAAAAGTAACAAAACTTTTTAAAACAAGCTTCTATTTTAAGACGCCAAAGTGAAAAAATATACACTAAAACTTTTATTGTAAGCGGTGCTGCAATTTGTGCAGGCAAATTGTTGCAGTCCTTCGAAGTACGTGGTAAAAAGACGAGGCGAAACGTTTAGTCGTTTTTTGCACTCATCTTTCTTTGAGGAAATGTCAAGCTTTGTTTGTTAACGTATAACCTCATTTCACATTTGACAGAAGTAATAGTCTAAGATCCGGCTGCAGAATCAGTGTACCCATCGAGTGTTTGCTGAAAACCAAATTTTTACACATATTTATGATTAGGAGAATTTATATCCACCAGGTTGCCTATCAAAATGTGGCCGCTAGTATTTTTAATTAAATTATTAATAATTCATAATCCGTAAGAAATTTCACTGACATGTTTTTTCAATGAAATGTCGTCTATTTTACGGCAATATCTATGAAGACTTTGAAAAATCATGGTTGCCGTTGCGCACCTGGCCGCACCTCTTCGCAGCCAGGTATACACAGGTATGATTTTGTTACATTTATACACCCATAACGTACATTCATATTTTATAAATCAAATTAAAGCTAATTTTTTTCTGTTCATTATTATATACGGTTGCCTAATTAAATTTGGCCGCAAATAAGGGTTGCTGGCTGTTAAATAAAGAAAATATTAAAAGAAGAGTGAAAGAGAGCTAGCGCGTTACACTACTATTCAGACGAGGATAGCAATTGCCAGCTGTCGGACAGTTTAAAGCCATTGCGCATGCGTCAGATGCTAGTGTTCTCAACGGATCAGTTGCGACTTTTATTCTAAGTTAAAAACCACGCTATTTTGGAGTACGTAATACACAACATACATATAAAATACATTTTAAAAATTTATAATTTACTTAAATTTATGAATATGTAAAATAAATCTAACACTTAAATAAAATCAAATCTTTTTCATACAGTACTTGCACAACACAATTTTTTTTACATAAATAACCTTGGTTTTATTCATCAACAATATCCATTTACGGATATTGTTGATGAATTAAATTACATTTTACGGTACGCCTCAAAATAATAAATACTCCAAGACGTTTCTTTTGGAGTATTTATTATTTTGAGGCGTACCTACTATTGTTTGAATCGGAGGTTGAGAACACTAGCATCTGACGCATGCGCAATGGCTTTAAACTGTCCGACAGCTGGCAATCGCTATCCTCGCCTGAATAGTGGTGTAACGCGCTAGCTCTCTTTCACTCTACTTTTAATGTTTACTTTATTTAACAGCCAGCAACCCTTATTTGCGGCCAGATTTAATTAGGCAACCGTATATAATAATGAACAGAAAAAAATTAGCTTTAATTTGATTTATAAAATATGAATGTACGTTGTGGGTGTATAAATGTAACAAAATCATACCTGTGTACACCTGGCTGCGAAGAGGTGCGGCCAGGTGCGCAACGGCAACCATGATTTTTCAGAGTCTTCATAGATGTTACCGTAAAATAGACGACATTTCATTGAAAAAACATGTCAGTGAAATTTCTTACGGATTATGAATTATTAATAATTTAATTAAAAATACTAGCGGCCACATTTTGATAGGCAACCTGGTAGATATAAATTCTCCTAATCATAAATATGTGAAAAAATTTGGTTTTCAGCAAACACTCGATGGGTACACTGATTCTGCAGCCGGATCTCGTACTATAATAATATGATATAAAAGCTTTACCCCCTGAATGGCGGCACCAGTCTGGGGTTGCGGAAGATCGTTCGTTCCGGCGACCCCCGGCATAGGTGTGAAATGGAATACCTGAGTGATATTTACTAAGTAAAAGTCTGATAGATCTCGCCACCCACCCCATGCACATGCAGCGGATGTCCATGAGGATTTTTCAACCCTGAAAAAAAATAAAGTGGGGGGGCGTTATGCTCGCCTACACTACTAAACCTTAAATAAAGAATAAGACTGGCGCATTATGTAGCATGCCTGTTGGGTGTCAAATTTAAGGCGTGCGTTGTAATAACATTAGCTACGCTGACAACATGGTGCTGCTAAGCGTGTCGGGACGGGGACGGGGAATAGAAAAAGGAGCATTTAAAAACGTACGTAAAATCAAAGTCACAGATTTATTATATAAATATTGATAGGCATATTGTCAAATAAAAGCTTTCCATGGGTATCAAAAAGATATTTAGGTTACGTATGTAAAACAGTCATCCAAAACGATAGTCTTTCACCTTTTCGTAGTTCTTTAGCTGTGAAGACGTGGCCCTCAAATTCCCAAGCAGCATACGTAGTCACGTAGTACCAGCCTCTGAATGACCTTGACATAAATATTCTTAATCATCTCTTGCCTTCATTAGCTACAGAAGGCCGTTATAAAACATATTTACATCTTCGATATAGTATCGTGATAGTTAACTAATGAGTTCTTTATCTCATCATATTAAATTAGCAGATACCTTGCTTTTAGTATGACAACACCTCCTAATTAAAATTCTCAGAAGAGTTAAAAGTTCTTCATTATGGCGCTTAGAAGATTAGATAAGATAAGATAATTAATTAGATATTTTACTTTCTGGTTCCCATAAATATGGTCCCAATTTAGTGTTACAGTCATAACCCTTCTGTGTCTCAATGATTGATAGTGATTGTACTAAAATTAATTAGTCCTAAAAGTATTAATAAGTAAAAAAACAAAAATGGAAGATAATGCTTATGCAGTTGACCTTCTAAATTTTGCTAACTACAAGCAAACGGGGCCAATATTCAGAGGTGAGTTGAAATTGTTCAACTCACCTCTGAATATTGGCCCCGTTAACAATTAATTAGGATATGAACCTTAAATTTAACTAAGACAATTTTTTAAAATAACTCAAATTTGTCTAAAAGATATTTAATAATTGCCCATATGGCTTTAATATGGTTTGAATAAATCAATATGTGCAGGCTGTAAGTAATAGGGTATTTGACTAAAAAAACTAATTAGTCCCTCATTCAGATTACAGAAAAATATTGGAGATTTTAGATATATTTTGTTTTATCAAATCAATAAAGATTGACAAATATTGTACCTACAACAAGGCTCAAGAAAATAGGTGGCTCTTTTCCAGAGGTGGTTCAAGATCTGAGCCTGAATAAATTCAAATCCTTCATTAAACGTAAGTTGTGTCAGAAAGCATTTTATAGTGTTAAAGATTATATTGACGACAAAAAGGCTTGGGCTTGAGCTGCGTCCGATTTCTATGCTTACACTGATTGTTCTTTGATTTTTCCTCTTGTAGTTTAAATTTGCAATTGTTTGTTTTTTTTTTAACTCAAAGCCAATACACACTATGTAGCCAGGCATATTATACGTTACGGAATTGCATCGCTGACAGGGGTATACGGCACTGGTGCAGCTACACAGGAGCTAAACTTAGCATTCGGGAACACCGTTGGAGCTGCTGAATCTTGGACAAAACTGTCTTTGCATTCTGTAGATTCAATTTCTTAGTATTGTATAATAGCATGGAACACGTGTGAGCACGATCTTTTTTTTTTTTTTTTTTTTTATTAAAATATAAACCAGCGCTTGACCGCAATCCTGCCCGATGGTAAGCAGTGACGCAATCGTTGATGGTAAAGCGCACTAGTTTATCAAGAGCCTATTCACTCTAGCCTTGAAGACACTCAAATTGTAGTCCGACGGAAACACCGCCGCCGGCAGATTGTTCCAGTCCCTCGATGTACGCGGTATAAAGGACGAGGCGAAACGCTTCGTCCGGATCGTAGAGGTGTTAACAACATAAGGGTGGAAACTCGCCGTACGACGGGTCGTCCGATGGTGGAACGGAGATGGGGGAATTAAATCGTGCAATTCCCTCGCACACTCCCCAGAATGTATCCTATAGAACACCGAAAGGCTGGCTACTCTACGCCTGTGCTCTAGGCTTTGGAGACCAACTCGAGTTAAATCAGGGTCACCAATCAGCCTCTTCGCACGCCTCTCCACTGAATCCAAAGTGGCCAGGTGACACTTAGCAGCACCAGCCCAAATGTGGCTGCAGTACTCCACACACGAACGGATCTGTGCTTTGTACAACATTAGAAGCTGCCCTGGTGTGAAGTACTGCCGGACCTTTGCGATTACACCAAGTTTTCTGGCAGCCACCTTGGTCTTGGACTCAATGAACCGCCCAAAGTTTAGGTTCGAGGAAATCTCAATACCCAAAAGCTGAAGGCGGTCGGTACACTCCAAGGATACATTCCGAAAAGTAGGAGCCAAGGTGAACGGGCTCCTTTGGCGGTGAAAAGACACGCCTGCGTTTTGGCGGCATTGAATGCTACAAGATTGGCATTGCCCCATTCGGAGACTGCCTGAAGTGCAACACTCGTTCGCTCTACCATGGCCTCTCTTTCGGACCGGATTGATTCCCTACTAGCCCGAGCATCAGGCAGGTATCTCTCCACAACTGTGCTGTCATCTGCATACCCATAGATACCGGGCATCAGCAGATCGTTGATATGCAGCAGAAACAGAGTTGCAGAGAGAACAGACCCCTGAGGAACACCGGCATTAGTCGACATGGGCTCAGATGAGCATCCGTCGACAACAACTCGGAGGGACCGTTCAGTCAGGAAGTCTTTTACCCAGCCAGTCAGGCTAGGGAAAATGCCGTACGCTGGAAGCTTACTCAAAAGGCCAGCGTGCCATACCCGGTCGAAGGCCTTCGATACATCAAGGGAGACAGCAATTGCTTCCCCATTCCTCTCGAGTGCCTCGCCCCACAAGTGAGTGGCATACACTAGTAGGTCCCCAGTTGACCGATTGCGGCGAAACCCGTACTGTCGGTCACTGAGGAGATCGTTACCTTCCAGGTATGCCAAAAGGCGCGAGTTCAATACACGCTCCATAATTTTAATCTACTTACTGTAAAGCATCTATTTGTTGGGTTAGTCTTTTGTTGACTTGATAGTGCTATGGCTGTTGAGAGTATGTCATGCTCACTCAAATGTCTCGCTGGTGGTGGCGTGTGTGTTGGGTCATTAGGTTCCCTTCAATATGGTTGAGCTGAATGATGCTGATCCATACGTCATGTTCGTGAACGGACGCCGTCAGAGGGGACTGGTCATCTCTTAGCTGCTACAGCGTATTTTAATTTCTGAATTGTTGTTTTTTTTCCATAAAATTAATATAATAATGTGGTAGCTAACTAATGAGTTAATTACCTTATCATATTAAATTATGAGGTACTTAGCTAATATGACAACAGCTCCTAATTACAATTATCCGAACACTAAAGCTCTTCATTGTGACACATTGTAATTAACTAATTACAAATAACCCTAATGGGCTCCTATAAATAAGGTCCCAATTTATTTTTATGATCATAAACCTTCAGCTTCTCATCGAGTATAGTAGTCTCAGTAGTGAAATTACTTTTGCTTAAAAAAATTAAAGAAAACGGCAGTGTCAGCCGAGCTTATAACTTGTGTTAGTAACGGAGCATACAAAGGTATATTTCAGAGGTAAGTTAAAAATTATTAACTTTTTATTTTTTTATTGTATTAGGTACATACTTAGCAGCTGTTTACGAAAATACTTGTACAATAACGACTTGTAAAAAATATTATAAATTTATAATCAGAATGGCGTACATGGTTAAAATCCACAAAACTATGATAATTATAATATTAATAACAAACATTGTTTGTAGCGTCTATGATGAGTTAAAGCTTTAATTAATATATAATTTTTATGAAAGTTTTATTTACACAATTCTTGAACGCACACTACTCTATTTTACGTGCGTTAGCGACACAAATTTCAATGTGCCTCTATTTGTGTAGCCACTTTGTGAAGCGTTGACTGGGAATTTATAACATTTATGCTGAAATCTATCTTACTGGTTCAAATTCCTTTTCCAGTGCCAATGGAGGGTGTTGTGACACCAGATGCAGGGCATCTCACACCATCAGCGCTCGTTGTAATGCCGCTGTGGCGGCCTGTTTGTCTCTGTCTCAACGCTTTGCGGCCTGACATTGCTATGCAGGAGTACGCCCCGGCCCTGAACACTGGGTACCTCAGTCCAGTACGAGAGTCTGAAGAAGAGATAATTCAGCAGAGATGTATAATAAATTAAATTCTGACTTACATCCTTTATAAGATAGCTTACTTTTACTATGACTATAAGAGCACAGCAGGGAAACGTATTAAGACTACAATGCATACTTTTATCAAATACTATAACAATATATGAAAAAAAAATGTTTATTACATAACATATATCAACCTAAACTTTAAAAACAAATATAATATTACGCTGCAACAAAAATACTTAACATCTTCTAATTGCTTAGATAGCTGCAGCCAATGCTATAGCAGCCAGGATACCTTATCTTCAAAGAGAACAGAATATAATTAATATCAGAGGCCTTTTCATTCTGAAGAAGAGACGAATACGACAAATATTCTTAACTTGCCCTTTATTGAAATATATATTAACAATTGAAATATTAGAATACAACAAGAGTTTCCAATTATTTGTTTTCACATTTAAAACATTAATAATTAATGTATAAATTTCAATCAACCTTTCGTTTGCAGGTCACGAACATCTGCCAGTAACATGCTGCACATCGAATGGAGCATGCATGCCGGACATGGAATGGAGACGCAACTCCTCATTTAACTCCACCGCACGCACACCACTGAAAGACAATCACTTATCACCCTTAAAATTCGGAGTCCCCCTTCGCTCCACACCACGAAAGCATCTAATACGCGATACCGAAGGTATTCCACTAACTCCAGAAGAAAATATCGAAATTAGCGACATTGTCACTTCTCAGAAATTGAAGAGCACCAGTCCCATTAAAATCACCCCACCAATGGAAAGGTGTAGACTGGAAAGAACATTGAATACTGAGTTCAAAGGACCTATCGATACCGCCCTAAAAGGCTTGAGCCATACTCAGCTCATTGATATGATCAAAACTATCACATACAAGCACCCTGAAATTGAACAGGAGATCAGGAATCATATGCCAGCCCCGGACTTAGAGCCTCTTGTAGAGAGAGTGATTTATTTCTTGAGAAATATCTTCAAAAATCTCCTTGCGTCGCGTGTTACTTCCAGAACTGCGTCGCGACCTACTAGAACTGATTCCGCAGCATACTATCATGTTGCCACGCATTTGTCCGCGTTTAAGAAGTGTGTTGTCGAACAAGGCCAGATTTTGGTTGAATCTCAGCAGTGGAAATCAGTCATCCAATATGTTTTTCGAATTTGGAACTATGTCAAAGCTACTCCTATTTGGGACAATCAGCCCCACAATGTTCATAGAAAGCAATGTCTTAAAGCCCTTACCAGTTTCTGCATAACGGCACTAAAAAAGGGTGATATGCAAAGAGAAATGTTAGTTGATGTGCAGAATGAACTGCAAACAATGGTCGCACACTGTGAGGAAATATCGTCATGTTTGAAATATGTTCAAGGTCTATCCTTTTATATCTAGAAGATTTCTTGTAATCTTTATTATTTATTATTATTAGAGAATGCTTTTGGAACAGATTCTATAATTGTTAATATGAGACCGATAAAGATACTTCCATATTAATGAATGATTCAGAAGTACGTGCTTATGAAATTATATTTAGTTAATCTGAAAATAGGTACCCCTACATTTGGTACACAATTTTTGTCTTGCTTTATTGATGCAGCATTTTTTTTTCTTCCTGATATTTGTTTCTAAACAATTATGGATTCTGATTTCTTTTTAAGTTCATTATTACCTCAATTAAGATAGATACAATAATTTGTGTTATTTGTAGTAGTTTGTGTTTTTTACTGCTTGCCACTCTCTATGAATAATTAATCTTGGTGATATTTTTAAAAATAATGCTCTTATAAATCGTTAAACTCATCCTTCACTTTCTTGAAGTTGTTGACGGTAGTTTTATATCATATAATGGGACTAATGTTTCAACATAATATTCTTAAACTCATTTCGTATAAATGAAATCATTGCCACTTAATGGGACTTTTATAAAAATCAAAGAATTAGTGTGAATACGAATCAGTATCTTCAATCTAATTTAGTATAAAATGTAATTATTTAATGATAATATAAAATGACAATATATTTAATACCAACTGTTTTTGTCTTTACGAACTCTTTTTATTTAGTATTAGTGTAATGACTTTGGTAGAGTCGAAAGGAATCAAAAAATACATATTTTTAAGTAATACCTAATTATTAGAAACAAGTCCTTTACATTTCTATGGATACATTAATTTTGACTATTTTACTTGTACTGTAGTTATTAACTTATTACTGTAGTTAAATATGTGTCAAGTTTTGTCATTATAGGTTCTTGTTGTAATAATATAACCATATTAGCTGCCGAAAGCGCTCGTATATATCTTGATTAGGTTTGTTTTGCTGATCTTACCGAAAAGTATGTAAATTATAAAATATATTTCCACTTTAACTTATATACTATGTTTTAGATATAACCTGTTCACGATAAGCTATACTTACCTTTTTTTTGTTGGGATGGGAAATCTTCTAATAACTTCTCCCACTCTGGGCGGAGCGGAAGGGCGTGTCCGACGTTTACTGAGTAAAATCCACCTGTTTTTCATCACTTACCTGCGCGACGGCCAGGGTCACGGTTTCTTAAGCTAAGTACCTCTTACAATATTTATGACTGATCTGATTCGTCTGAATCAAAATTAATGTTGTAGCTTGTCCTCGCTAATGAGGGACAAAATATCACACGATATTGTTAGATTACATTATTAAGCTGAAATAAACTACATTTTTGTAATATTTGGCGTTGGTTTTTCAATATTGGTTAAACACAATACCTAGGCGCTACGGAGTAGCGCTATACAGAATAATACCTACCTGTACCTACCACCGCTACCAGTCATAGTACCTACTTGCATCATTGGCAGTTCTAATCAATAATGGTACTGCACCGATATCAAAACTGTTATACGTATAGAAGTAAAATAAACAAGGAAATAACTTCATGTTTACCAATCGTACGTGGTTACTCATAAGGGAGATATAGATATTGTGTGTGGCGTGTGCTTTTAATGGAAAGCCACGTACCTACCTGTTCTAACATCGGCCGCAGTATACCATTGTACACAGCAAGACGTATGAGTCACTTTGAGAGGAATTGAGACAGCTAAGTAATTGAAATAACGGCTAAAGTTGCGCAGCAGTCATTTCGGTTAATGGGGCCGTTGTGCGGCATGCATCGATCACTTATACACATGCCACGGAATGCCATGGAACACCGCAGGATACCACAACAAGAAGCCACCAAGTACAGAACCCGCACTGCTGGGACAGGTTCTTTCCAAGCTCATTTTACAAAAAGGTCAAAATAATGTGATTGTTGATTTATAAAGTGGGGGGACAAAAAAAAGGCAACATATACGGCCTGTATTTTATTTTTATTTCCGTTTTCCTACTTCCTCTAAAACATATTTGACAGGTAATAAAAAAGTAACAAATAAATATGATTTTATTTTTAATAAATATTAATAATATTTATTAAAAATAAAATCAGGTCAATATTAACAATTATACCTACAGGCACAAGGTCTTTCAATACAAAACAAAACGAACTTACTACTACCTAATCACCATCAACCTTGTTTTCGTCCCACTGCTGGGCACAGGTCTCCTCTCTTGGAGAGAAGAATTGAGCGAAACACCGCGCTTGCTCAATGAGAATTGGCGATTTCAGACTTAAAGTCCAGGTTTCCTCAAGATGTTTTCCTTCATCTTTTAATCAGTCTTTGGTGTCCAAAATATACTTAGATAGTACGTATAACTTAGAAAAGTCACATTAGTACTTGCCCAACCTGGAATTGAACCCGCACACTCATACTTGAAATGCTGGTGTTTTAACCACTAGGCCACCACGACTTTAACTAACTACTACTTAATTCAAAAAACTTATTACATAGATTAGATAGTAAGACATAAATAACTTATACTTATTTAAAATAGAATGTACAAGTCTATGCCACAGTCATCAAGTTCAATTACTTTAGAAAATTACATCACAAACTCTTCACTTCTTTCAGACTTCTTTATCTTCAGGTAAATCAAAATTGATCTCGTAAGGAAGTCCACACCTTTAATGCGACGTCGCGTTGGTGTCATCTATGCTATGTAGTTATCGATGCTAGTTTTTCAGGAGAACTCAAATTTCGATCTGCTGAGTCCGTAGTCTCAGAATCTAGTGTGAGTTTGAAATCTCCCAATTTCAATTACGGCGTCCCTTTGATATTTTGGAGTGCATAAATGCCCTAAGTATGACTTAAAAATCCACTTAGTTACAGTCCTCAATAGCTTATAGCTTGCCTAGTAGGTACTTGTGTAGATAAAGAATAAAAAAAGTACATTGTGCCAAATTTGAATTGACGTATTAAGTAGGTATTATTATTTTTTTTTTGGAATTTGGTTTTGTTTTTCTATTTTTTTTTTCATCGTTTGGTTACGAAACGATAAAGAGGCTAGGCAGACGATGTGATTTAGAAAATAAAACGATGCGATTGCGTTTAAACTTCAATTTTTACCTATAATTTTGTTTTATAGACCGAACTACCGAATCGATTTCGATAAAATTTCTCTGTGACCAATCTCGAAGTAACCTACCTATCATTTAACATAAAGTTATCTATGAAAAAGGATATTATGAGATAGGTATTCCTCAGAATTCTGTTCATAAATAAAAACAAACACAAAAATCCTCTCCTTTAGAAATCGGTTTAACATGTTTACATTATTGTTATTAATACAGATGTTTGCTAAACGAGTTCGTTATCAGAAGAAAGCTAATAGTAGGTATGATAATACTTACCAGTTACCATTTTCAGAACACTAAGTTCTTAATTACATCGATTAACTAATTAGATATTACCCCTAGGTTACTATAAAAGGGGTGGAATTTATTTTCTAAATCATAACCCTTTCGTGGCTTAACGAGTACCAATAGTCTCAGTAGTGAAATTACTTTGACCTTAAAATATTAAAGAAGATGGAAAACATCGGATCAACCGAGCTTATAAAGTTTTCTAACGGCAAGCAATACTTCAGAGGTAAGTTAAACGTTATATGTTAATTATTATTTGTTGTTTATTTTTAATTTAGTATTAGGTTCATTACCTGCCATTTTAGATGTTACTTACTGGTATAACAATTAACATCTGTATTCATAGGCCTACACAGCTTCTGGCCTAGGGGAAGACAAGTTAGGCCTTGGGGGGGCAAGTAAAATTTTGGCAATTACATCGTACATTTTGACAGTGCCTACTGCGTGGTTTATTTAAAAGTTAGAGATGAAACTGCGTTTATACTTTGTATAGTAATTAAGGGATTTGGTACATGTTCTGTGAGATTTCCGCGGGGCGGCCTCCCCTAAACCCCACGATACGCCCATGTCTTTATTTTATTGTAAAAGAATTCGAGATTTTAAAACTGAATGGCGGTTTGAATAATTGCAAAAAAAAACTATTACGTAAATATTGTCTACCAATAACATTTACTTTCCATAGCTGCTGATGAAATAAAGTAATAATTTAATATATAGAGCGTTAGTGCGGCCAGGGAAAGTAATATATAGTTTTGAAATGGTTGAATACATAGTAAAATTTGTATAGACATATACATACCTGGGGGAGCTTTCGAGGCTATATCTAGCAAGCCTATTTGCGCCATATTTAGGGCATTTACAAAACAAAATATTCATAAATCTTCATCCTTTTTCAGATAACAAAAAGGCACCGTATTTGAAAATGGAAAACTTGACACTCATATCGGACACAGAGACATCCGACCCAACTGAAAAAATAAATAAAAAGAAATGCCAAAATGTGAGTTATCCTGAAAAGTCTACATGGATGATTTTGTGTCATCCACCTAGCCCTATCCTGTATAAGCACCTATCTTGTATAAGTTTGTTTTTATTTTTATTTTACCTGGGAAACATAGTTTTAGAGGAAAAAGAAGAATAAAAAAATAAAAATATAATACTGGCTTACTAATAGCCATATTAAATCGAATAAATTAAAAGATAAAAAAAAACTTTTTAAAATAAGATCTATTTTAAGATGCCAAAGTGAAAAAATATACACTAAAACTTTTATTGTTAACGTATAACATTATTTCACATTTGATAGAAGTAATAATATGATATAAAAGCTTTACCCCCTGAATGGCGGCACCAGTCTGGGGTTGCGGAAGATCGTTCGTTCCGGCGACCCCCGGCATAGGTGTGAAATGGAATACCAGAGTGATATTTACTAAGTAAAAGTCTGATAGATCTCGCCACCCACCCCATGCACATGCAGCGGATGTCCATGAGGATTTTCCAACCCTGAAAAAAAATAAAGTGGGGGGGCGTTATGCTCGCCTACACTACTACCTTAAATAAAGAATAAGACTGGCGCATTATGCAGCATGCCTATTGGGTGTCAAATTTAAGGCGTGCATTGTAATAACATTAGCTACGCTGACAACATGGTGCTGCTAAGCGTGTCGGGACGGGGACGGGGAATAGAAAAAGGAGCATTTAAAAACGTACGTAAAATCAAAGTAACAGATTTAAATAAAAGCTTTCCATAGGTATCAAAAAGATATTTAGGTTACGTATGTAAAACAGTCATCCAAAACGATCGTCTTTCACCTCTTCGTAATGCTTTAGCTGTGAAGACGTGGCCCTCAAACTCGCCAGCAGCATACGTAGTCACGTTGTACCAGTCTCTGAATGAGCTTGACATAAAAATTCTTAATCATCTCTTGCCTTCATTAGCTACAGAAGACCGTTATAGAGAAAAACATATTTACATCTTCGATATAGTATCGTGATAATTAACTAATGAGTTCTTTATCTCATCATATTAAATTAGTAGATACCTTGCTTCTAGTATGACAACACCTCCTGATTAAAATTCTCAGAAGAGTTAAAAGTTCTTCACTATGGCGCTTAGAAGATTAGATAAGATAAGATAATTAATTAGATATTTTACTTTCTGGCTCCCATAAATATGGTCCCAATTTTGTGTTACAGTCATAACCCTTCTGTGTCTCAACGACTGATAGTGATTGTAGTAAAATTAGTTAGTCCTAAAAGTATTAATAAGTAAAAAAACAAAAATGGAAGATAATGCTTATGCAGTTGACCTTCTAAATTTTGCTAACTACAAGCAAACGGGGCCAATATTCAGAGGTGAGTTGAAATTGTTCAACTCACCTCTGAATATTGACCCCGTTAACAATTAATTAGGATATGAATCTTAAATTTAACTAAGACAATTTTTTAAAATAACACAAATTTGTCTAAAAGATATTTAATAATTGTCCATATGGCTTTAATATGGAGATGATATATTATATTATGTTATATTCAAAAATAAATCAATATGTGCAGGCTGTAAGTAATAGGGTATTTGACTAAAAAGACTAATTAGTCCGTCATTCAGATTACAGAAAAATATTGGAGATTTTAGATATATTTTGTTTTATCAAATCAATAAAGATTGACAAATATAAAAGGCATCAATGATCAGGAGTAGTGGCTGGTGACTTCACTGCTCGCTAAACAGTGTAGCGTCCAGTGACGGCACGCGAGTTTTCAACGTACTGTGTCGTCTTCATTTTTTGTTTATATGAAAATAGAAAAAAATCATGTCTAGTATTTTTTGGAAATCTGAATGACGGATTAATTAGTTTTTTTAGTCAAATACCCTATTGAGGCCTATAGCTAAGAGGTTTTCGTAGATCATACTTAAGGCATTTATAGACTAGAGCAAAATATTCATGAATCAATATTCTTCACCAGGTATCAAAGGGACGCCTTTTGTTAAATTGGGAAACTTTATACTCACACCAGATTATGAGACTACGGACTCAGCAGATCAAAATGTAAGTTCTGAAAAGCCAGCATCGATAACTACATGGATGACACCAAAGAGACGTCGCATTAAAGGTGTGGACTTCCGCAAAGAAGACGTATAAATTTTGATTTGCCTGAAGATGAGGAGAAGGCTAAAAAGTGAAAGGAGTGAAGTGTTTGTGATGTAATTTTCTAAAGTAATGGAACTTGATGACTTTAGCATAGACTTATGCTGTCTATTTTTAATAAAATTAAATTATTTATGTTTTACAATGTAATCTATGTAATAAGTATTTTGAAATAAGTAGTAGTTAGTTCCTTTTGTGTTGTATTAAAAACCTTCTGTCTGTATAGATATACCTTATTGTTAATATTCACCTGGATGTTATGTAATTATTAGATTTAGAAACTGTAAATACTACCTAACATTTATTTGTTATTTTTAATTACCTGACAAAAATAGTTTAGAGCATGAAGGAGAACGCGGGCAAAAATGAAATACTGACTGACCTATAATTAGATATATTAGAAAACAAAATTAACAATCGTTTTATTAAGTATATTTACGTTAGTCACAGATTTAGGCATTTGCATTAAATACGGTTAAAAAGTTCGTACTATGGTTGTATAGAAGCTTAACATATTCCATCATAAAAAAAAAAATCCAAAAAAAAAACAACCGAATTCTAAAATTACTACCTACGAAGTGAAAAAATAAATTGCTGGAGTGGGTGAAAAAAACAAAAATATGAAGGTTTAAAAAACGGAGTATATCTCAAGGTTAAACCAAGGTCAAGGTCACTCAAAGGGCAATGGAGAGGTGCTTTGCTTGGGATTTCACTACGAGATTGAATTAGGAATGTGGAGATCCGCAGAAAAACGAAAGTAAGCGTTCTCCTACATGCTCTAAACTGTTTTTGTCAGGTAATCGAAAATAGCAAATAAATGTTAGATAGTATTTAAATGTATTAAAAATAAAATAATAACATAACGTCCAGGTGAATATTAACATTTAGGTATGAAAAAAGTGCCTGTAAAGACAGGCACAAGATTATTTAATACAACACTAAAGGAATTAACTACTATTTAATTCAAAATACTTATTACATAGATTACATAGTAAAACATAAATAATTTAATCTTTTTTAACATAGACAGCACAAGTCTATACCAAAGTCAACAAGTTCCATTACTTTAGAAAATTAGATCACAAACACTTCACTCCTTTCACTCTTTAGCCTTCTCCCCATCTTCAGGCAAATCAAAATTTATACGTCTACTTTTAAAGACGACCACACCTTTAATGCGACGTCGCTTTGGTGTCATCCATGTAGTTATCGATGCTGGCTTTTCAGGAGAACTCACATTTCGATCTGCTGAGTCCGTAGTCTCAGAATCTGGTGTGAGTATATAGTTTGTCAGTTTTACAAAAGGCGTCCCTTTGATATCTGGTGAAGAATAAAGATTCATGAATATTTTGCTACTAGAGCAACATATTCATAAATTTCTGGGAAACTATACGAATACTATAAAACGAATACATGTAGGTTTAAATAACGGAATACATCTCAAGCTTATAAGAAAGCTTCTAAGAAGGCTCAAGGTCACTCAAAGCGCAATGGGAGGGCTATGCTTGGAGTTTCACTGCGTGATCGAATCAGGAATGAGGAGATCCGCAGAAACACTAAAGTAACGGATATAGCCCGAAAAGTTGCAACACTAAAGTGGCAGTCGGACGAGCACATTGCCTATAGGACCGATACCCGATGGAGCGACGGGTTCTCGAGTGGCGACCTTGCACCGAAAGACCCAGCGTGAGTAGGCCCTCGACAAGGTGGACCAAGATGGTGAAAAATAGTTTAGAGCATGTAGATGCTCTAAATTATTTTTGCCAGGTAATTAAAAAATAACAAGTAAATGTAAGGTAGTATTTACATTTATTAAAAATAAAATAATAACATGACATTTAGGTTAATTAAAATAGATAGCACAAGTCCATACCACAGTCATCAAGTTTCATTACTTTAGAAAATTACATCACAAACTCTTCACTACTTTCCCTCTTTAGCCTTTTCCTCTTCTTCAGGCAAATCAAAATTTATACGTCTTCTTTTACGAAAGTCCACACCTTTAATGCGCAGTCGCTTTGGTGTCATCCATGTAGTTATCGATGGTAGCTTTTCAGGAGAACTCACATTTCGATCTGCTAAATCCGTAGTCTCAGAATCTGGTGTGAGTATAATGATTTCCAGTTTCACATAAGGAGTCCCTTTGATACCTGATGATATGAATAGAGATTTATGAATATTTTGCTCTAGTCTATAAATGCCCCTAGTTATAAGGTGTTATAATTGCAAAAAAGTGAAGGAACTAAATATTAAAAAAAAAAATAAGAAATAATGGCGATTCTAATTTTAAATTTTTTAACAATAAAATAAATATGTTATCACAGTTATGGACAAGTGCATATGAACCGTAATTTTCATTAATATATCTACAAATTTTAAATATTAAATAAATATTGTTCAACTCACCTCTGATTGTTGACCTCATTTGCCTGTCGTTAACTAAATTCAGAAGCTCAACTGCGTTAGCATTACCTTCCATTTTCGTTTTTTTACTTATTAATATTTTTAGGACAAAGTAATTTTACTATAGTCACTGTCAGTCGTTGAGACACAGAAGGGTTATGACTGTAAAACTAAATTGCGACCCTGTTTATGGAAGCCGGGAAGGAAAATTTCTAATTGGTTATCTTATCTAATCTTCTAAAGCGCCATAATGAAGAACTTTTCACTCTTCTGAGAATTTTAATTAAGAGTTGTTGTTAAACAAGAAGCAAGGTACCTGATAATTTATAGTGATAAGATAAAGAACTCATTAGTTAACTATCACAATACTATATCAAAGATGTAAACATGTTTTTCTTTATAACAGCCTTATGTAGGTACTTAATGAAGGCCAGTGATGTTTAAACTGTACTACGTGACACTGAAACGTGAAACTGTACAGGAAAAGATACAACCAACTTCCAAAAACACTAAGTGTAACACTTAGTGTTTTTACCTAGCTAGTAGTAGCCTATACAGTATGTTAAGAAAACCCTGTCCGACCCATAAGGATAATAAGGGTTAGGTAAACAAATGACCAAATAAAATATAAAATTTTGCATAATCATCATAGTAACAATACTAATTAATTTTGAAATAATCTTTTTTACCCGCGTATTTACTGTAACTTCCCCAAAATTCGGAAAATTTAAAAAAGTTTAAACACCATTTTAGACCTTATAACTGTCGGCTTTCCTTTGATTCTTTTGTTAGGTTCTTTAGCGGCGTCAGTGTGTCTAGCCGCCGACGCGCAAAGGAATAATTAGAGCTGTCTAGTTTTTGCGTAATAACGTTTTGTTTTTGTCGCTACTATTCGAATCTTGTACCTGCTCGAATGATTTGTTGTAAAAACGCAGATTACCTAATGGTAAAAGTACTTTTTTTGATTATCGATTAATTATTCATAACAATATTGTAACACTATTATTAGTAAATAGGAACTAGAAAGGTCTTATGAAATACGATTTTAGGAGAATATTATAAACAATGTAAAGCATTTAAGTTCACCTGATTTAAGTTATGTGAAAGTTCTAAAATCTAAAGAACGCCATGCGATGTTGAATCGATGCGTGAAATTCTGAAATACAAAATCGATAACAAAAATCGATACGAGAAATATTTTGAATACTTTCACACCTCTAGTCCAGTAGTCCAGCTATCGAAGAAATATCAGTATACCATCACCAAACAGTCGCCGTGGAGATCCATGGGGGAGGCCTATGTCCAGCAGTGGACGTCTTTCGGCTGAAATGATGAAGACGATGATGACATCTAAAGCTCATGCTGTCTTTAGTTTTTGTATGTTTGTTTTTGCCACCGACTTCCAAAATCAGTTATTTTTTATTTTGTGGTGTTTTTTGGAAGTCGATTGTTGTTTTTGGAAGTCGGTTTTATTTTGTTCTAAAGTTTTTTAAATACTCTCCAGCTGTTACCAGTCAAATTGGACGCCGATGTCAATATGTTGGGAAAAGGCTAGCAAGCTAACGACGCAATTTTGGTTACACGATTTTTTTTAAACTATAATTTTCATTCAAATCGTTTGGTTTTTAATCCAAAGTTACGGGAATTTTCAAAAATCACAAGGGCTACTTATGCATTCGTAAGTTTTTTAATAAGTATTTTAAAGCACTACACATTCAACGCACCGAACATTCGGTTTCGGTCGTAGTTTCGGCAAGTGTGCCGCCGAAATCGAATCTAAACCAAAACTCGCGTTTTTGCCGAAAGTAAACCGAAACCGAACATTCGATCGGACTCGATTATTTTTTTATTGATAAGAACTGTTCACCTATATGACGGCCAAATTCTATAAAAAATATAGAGGTAAACAAACTGTTGCTAGGCAACGAGTAGTTTACGCCTAAAAGACAGATAATAACATCCTTTTCTAGTTAAATGATTTAATAATTCTATTTCCTACTAATGTAAACAAATTATTTGTTTAGGTATTTATGATTTGCATACAACGCTTAACCGATTTGAATGAAATATGACACACATGTAATCTAATTTCCTAAAAGGTTAATTATTTTTATTTGAAAGTAATCAAAATCGTATTGACAGATGCCTCAACTTTATTCATTGGTTGAATTCCACAAAATGTGTTTAATACATGGATTTCATCCATCTTTCTTTTTTTTGTAGGGCTATCACATAAAATTAATGTCGACCTTAATGATTTTCGAAATATCATGTTATTATGCATGTTATTTTAGTGATTCTATTGAAATATGTTGCAATAGGATTTCTTAATAAATAGTTAACATGTAAAAGTCGATAATCATGTAAATAACAAGAGATTTGTAAAACGTGAGTTGTGATAACTCAGGTGAGTGTGACTGTCATTAGGGGTCTGATGATAAAGACAAAGGCCCGTTCAGGGAGTGTTTATATGGAAGTCGGTTGTATTTTTTCCTGTAACTGTAACAAGTAGTCACCTAGTACAGTTTCCGGTGAGCTTGACATAAAATCTAATTATTCATCTCTTGCCTACCTTCATTACCTACATTGGGCCGTTATAGAGAAAAACATGTTTACAAAATTAATATAATAATGTGGTAGTTAACTAATGAGTTAATTACCTTATCATATTAAATTATGAGGTACTTAGCTAAGATGACAACATCTCCTAATTACAATTATCCGAACACTAAAGCTCTTCATTGTGACACATTGTAATTTACTAATTACAAATAACCCTAATGGGCTCCTATAAATAAGGTTCCAATTTATTTTTATGATCATAAACCTTCAGTTTCTCATCGAGTGTAGTAGTCTCAGTAGTGAAATTACTTTGGCTTAAAAATATTAAAGAAAACGGCAGTGTCAGCCGAGCTTATAACTTGTGTTAGTAACGGAGCATACAAAGGTATATTTCAGAGGTAAGTTAAACATTATTTACTTTTTAAAATTTTTAGTGTATTAGCTACATACTTAGCAGCTGTTTACGAAAATACTTTTACACTAACGACTTGTAAAAAATATTATAAATTTATAATCAGAATGGCGGACATAGTTAAAATCTTTGTAGAACTATGATAATTATAATATTAATATCAAACATTTTTTGTAGCGTCTATGATGAGTTAAAGCTTTAATTAATATATAATTTTTATGAAAGTTTTATTTACACAATTCTTGAACGCACACTACTCTATTTTACGTGCGTTAGCGACACAACTTTCAATGTGCCTCTATTTGTGTAGCGATTTTGTGAAGTGTTGACTGGGAATTTATAACATTTATGCTGAAACCTACCTTACTGGTTCAAAATCCTTTTCCAGTGCCAATGGAGGGTGCGATGACACCAGATGCAGGGCATCTCACACCATCAGCGCTCGTTGTAATCCCGCTCTGGCGGCCTGTTTGTCTCTATATCAACCCTCTGCGGCCTGACATTGCTATGCAGGAGTACGCCCCGGCCCTGAACACTGGGTACCTCAGTCCAGTACGAGAGTCTGAAGAAGAGATAATTCAGCAGAGAGGTATAATGAATTAAATTCTGACTTACATCCTTTATAAGATAGCTTACTTTTACTACGACTATAAGAGCACAGCAGGCAAACGTATTAAGACTACAATGCACACTTTTATCAAATACTATAACAATATATAAAAAAAAATGGTTATTACATAACATATATCAACCTAAACTTTAAAAACAAATATAATATTACGCTGCATCAAAAATACTTAACATCTTCTAATTCCTTAGACAGCTGCAGCCAATACTATAGCAGCCAGGATACCTTATCTTCAGAGAGATCAGAATATAATTAATATCAGAGGCCTTTTCATTCTGAAGAAGAGACGAATACGACAAATATTCTTAACTTGCCCCTTTATTGAAATATATATTAACAATTGAAATATTAGAATACAACAATAGTTTCCAATTATTTGTTTTCACATTTAAAACATTAATAATTAATGTATAAATTTCAATCAACCTTTCGTTTGCAGGTCACGAACATCTGCCAGTGACATGCTGCACATCGAATGGAGCATGCATGGAACGGAGACATGGAGATGATGGAGAGATGGACATGGAATGGAGACGCAACTCCTCATTTAACTCCACCGCACGCACACCACCGAATGACAATCACTTATCACCCTTAAAATTCGGAGTCCCCCTTCGCTCCACACCACGAAAGCATCTAATACGCGATACCGAAGGTATTCCACTAACTCCAGAAGAAAATATCGAAATTAGCGACATTGTCACTTCTCAGAAATTGAAGAGCACCAGTCCCATTAAAAGCACCCCACCAATGGAAAGGTGTAGACTGGAAAGAACATTGAATACTGAGTTCAAAGGACATATCGATACCGCCCTAAAAGGCTTGAGCCATACTCAGCTCATTGATATGATCAAAACTATCACATACAAGCACCCTGAAATTGAACAGGAGATCAGGAATCGTATGCCAGTTCCGGACTTAGAGCCTCTTGTAGAGAGAGTGATATATTTCTTGAGAAATATCTTCAAAAATCTCCTTGCGTCGCGTGTTACTTCTAAAACTGCGTCGCGTCTTACTACTAGAACTGATTCCGCAGCATACTATCATGTTGCCACGCATTTGTCCGCGTTTAAGAAGTGTGTTGTCGAACAAGGCCAGATTTTGGTTGAATCTCAGCAGTGGAAATCAGTCATCCAATATGTTTTTCGAATTTGGAACTATGTCGAAGCTACTCCTATTTGGGACAATCAGCCCCACAATGTTCATAGAAAGCAATGTCTTAAAGCCCTTACCAGTTTCTGCATAACGGCACTAAAAAAGGGTGATATGCAAAGAGAAATGTTAGTTGATGTGCAGAATGAACTGCAAACAAAGGTCGAGTCACTGTGAGGAAATATCGTCATGTTTGAATTATGTTCAAGGTCTATTAGAAGATTTCTTGTAATCTTTATTATTTATTATTATTAGAGAATGCTTTTGGAACAAATTCTATAATTGTTAATATGAGACCTATAAAGATACTTCCATATTAATGAATGATTCAGAAGTACGTGCTTATGAAATTATATTTAGTTAATCTGAAAATAGGTACCCATACATTTGGTACACAATCTTTGTCTTGCTTTATTGATGCAGCTTTTTTTTTTCTTCTTGTTATTTGTTTCTAAACAATTATGGATTCTGATTTCTTTTTAAGTTCATTATTACCTGAATTAAGATAGATACAATAATTTGTGTTATTTGGAGTAGTTTGTGTTTTTTACTGCTTGCCACTCTCTATGAATAATTATCCTTAGTGATATTTTTAAAAATAATGCTCTTATAAATCGTAAAATTCGTCCTTCACTTTCTTGAAGTTGTTGCCGGTAGTTTTATATCATATAATGGGACTAATGTTTCAACATAATATTCTTAAACTCATTTGGTATAAATGAAATCATTGCCACTTAATGAGACTTTTATAAAAATCAAAGAATTAGTGTGAATATGAATCAGTGTCTTCAATCTAATTTAGTATAAAATGTAATTATTTAATGATAATATAAAATGACAATATATTTAATACCAACTGTTTTTGTCTTTACGAACTCTTTTTATTTAGTATTAGTGTAATGACTTTGGTAGTGTCGAAAGGAATCAAAAAATACATATTTTTAAGTAATACCTAATTATTAGAAACAAGTCCTTTACATTTCTATGGATACATTCATTTTGATTATTTTACTTATACTGTAGTTATTAACTTATTACTGTAGTTAAATATGTGTCAAGTTTTGTCATTATATGTTCTTGTTGTAATAATATAACCATATTAGTTGCCGAAAGCGCTCGTATATATCTTGATTAGGTTTGTTTTTCTGATCTTACCGAAAAGTATGTAAATTATAAAATATATTTCCACTTTAACTTATATACTATGTTTTAGATATAACCTGTTACGATAAGCTACTTACCTTTTTTTGTTGGGATGGGAAATCATCTAATAACTTCTCCCACTCTGGGCGGAGCGGAAGGGCGTGTCCGACGTTTACTGTCTAAAATCCACCTGTTTTTCATCACTTACCTGCGCGACGGTCAGGGTCACGGTTTCTTAAGCTAAGTACCTCTTACAATATTTATGACTGATCTGATTCGTCTGAATCAAAATTAATGTTGTAGCTTGTCCTCGCTAATGAGGGACAAAATATCACACGATATTGTTAGATTACATTATTAAGCTGAAATAAACTACATTTTTGTAATATTTGGCGTTGGTTTTTCAATATTGGTTAAACACAATACCTAAGCGCTACGGAGTAGCGCTATACAGAATAATACCTACCTGTACCTACCACCGCTACCAGTCATAGTGCCTACTTGCATCATTGGCAGTTCTAATATTGATTAGAACTGCCAATGATGCAAGTAGGCACTATGACTGGTAGTTTTGATATCGGTACAGTGCCATTATTGAATGGCACTGTACCGATATCAAAACTGTTATACGTATAGAAGTAAAATAAACAAGGAAATAACTTCATGTTTACCAATCGTACGTGGTTACTCATAAGGGAGATATAGATATTGTGTGTGGCGTGTGCTTTTAATGGAAAGCCACGTACCTACCTGTTATAACATCTGCCGCAGTATACCATTGTACACAGCAAGACGTATGAGTCACTTTGAGAGGAATTGAGACAGCTAAGTAATTGAAATAACGGCCAAAGTTGCGCAGCAGTCATTTCGGTTAATGGGGCCGTTGTGCGGCATGCATCGACCACTTATACACATGCCACGGAATGCCATGGAACACCGCAGGATACCACAACAAGAAGCCACCAAGTACAGAACCCGTACTGCTGGGACAGGTTCCTTCCAAGCTCATTTTACAAAAAGGTCAAAATAATGTGATTGTTGATTTATAAAGTGGCGGAACAAAAAACAAAAGGGCAACAAAGACGGCCTGTATTTTATTTTTATTTCCGTTTTCCTACTTCCTCTAAAACATATTTGACAGGTAATAAAAAAGTAACAAATAAATATGAGGTATTATTAATATTTATTAAAAATAAAATCAGGTCAATATTAACAATTATACATACAGGCACAAGGTCTTTCAATACAAAACAAAACGAACTTACTACTACCTAATCACCATCAACCTTGTTTTCGTCCCACTGCTGGGCACAGGTCTCCTCTCTTGGAGAGAAGAATTGAGCGAAACACCGCGCTTGCTCAATGAGAATTGGCGATTTCAGACTTAAAGTCCAGGTTTCCTCAAGATGTTTTCCTTCATCTTTTAATCAGTCTTTGGTGTCCAAAATATACTTAGATAGTACGTATAACTTAGAAAAGTCACATTAGTACTTGCCCAACCTGGAATTGAACCCGCACACTCATACTTGAAATGCTGGTGTTTTAACCACTAGGCCACCACGACTTTAAGTAACTACTATTTAATTCAAAAAACTTATTACATAGATTACATAGTAAGACATAAATAACTTATACTTATTTAAAATAGAATGTACAAGTCTATGCCACAGTCATCAAGTTCAATTACTTTAGAAAATTACATCACAAACTCTTCACTTCTTTCAGACTTCTTTATCTTCAGGTAAATCAAAATTGATCTCGTAAGGAAGTCCACACCTTTAATGCGACGTCGCGTTGGTGTCATCTATGCTATGTAGTTATCGATGCTAGTTTTTCAGGAGAACTCAAATTTCGATCTGCTGAGTCTCAGAATCTAGTGTGAGTTTGAAATCTCCCAATTTCAATTACGGCGTCCCTTTGATATTTTGGAGTGCATAAATGCCCTAAGTATGACTTAAAAATCCACTTAGTTACAGTCCTCAATAGCTTATAGCTTGCCTATTAGGTACTTGTGTAGATAAAGAATAAAAAAGTACATTGTGCCAAATTTGAATTGACGTATTAAGTAGGTATTATTATTTTTTTTTGGAATTTGGTTTTGTTTTTCTATTTTTTTTTTCATCGTTTGGTTACATACATATACATACATATATACATACATATATACGGACAAATCACACAGATTGAGCTAGCCCCAAAGTAAGTTCGACACTTGTGTTATGGGATACTAACTCAACGATACTATATTTTATAATAGATACATATATAGATAAACATCCAAGACCCAGGCCAATCAGGAAAAGATCGTTTCCCATCATGACCTGGCCGGGGATCGAACCCGGTGCCTCCACGTCGCAGTCAGGCGTGTTGACCGCTGCGCCACGGAGACCGACAAAAACTAGCATCGATAACTACATAGCATAGATGACACCAACGCGACGTCGCATTAAAGGTGTGGACTTCCTTACGAGATCAATTTTGATTTACCTGAAGATAAAGAACTCTGAAAGAAGTGAAGAGTTTGTGATGTAATTTTCTAAAGTAATTGAACTTGATGACTGTGGCATAGACTTGTACATTCTATTTTAAATAAGTATAAGTTATTTATGTCTTACTATGTAATCTATGTACCTAATAAGTTTTTTGAATTAAGTAGTAGTTAGTTAAAGTCGTGGTGGCCTAGTGGTTAAAACACCAGCATTTCAAGTATGAGTGTGCGGGTTCAATTCCAGGTTGGGCAAGTACTAATGTGACTTTTCTAAGTTATACGTACTATCTAAGTATATTTTGGACACCAAAGACTGATTAAAAGATGAAGGAAAACATCTTGAGGAAACCTGGACTTTAAGTCTGAAATCGCCAATTCTCATTGAGCAAGCGCGGTGTTTCGCTCAATTCTTCTCTCCAAGAGAGGAGACCTGTGCCCAGCAGTGGGACGAAAACAAGGTTGATGGTGATTAGGTAGTAGTAAGTTCGTTTTGTTTTGTATTGAAAGACCTTGTGCCTGTATGTATAATTGTTAATATTGACCTGATTTTATTTTTAATAAATATTAATAATACCTCATATTTATTTGTTACTTTTTTATTACCTGTCAAATATGTTTTAGAGGAAGTAGGAAAACGGAAATAAAAATAAAATACAGGCCGTCTTTGTTGCCCTTTTTTTTTGTTCCGCCACTTTATAAATCAACAATCACATTATTTTGACCTTTTTGTAAAATGAGCTTGGAAGGAACCTGTCTCAGCAGTACGGGTTCTGTACTTGGTGGCTTCTTGTTGTGGTATCCTGCGGTGTTCCATGGCATTCCGTGGCATGTGTATAAGTGGTCGATGCATGCCGCACAACGGCCCCATTAACCGAAATGACTGCTGCGCAACTTTGGCCGTTATTTCAATTACTTAGCTGTCTCAATTCCTCTCAAAGTGACTCATACGTCTTGCTGTGTACAATGGTATACTGCGGCAGATGTTATAACAGGTAGGTACGTGGCTTTCCATTAAAAGCACACGCCACACACAATATCTATATCTCCCTTATGAGTAACCACGTACGATTGGTAAACATGAAGTTATTTCCTTGTTTATTTTACTTCTATACGTATAACAGTTTTGATATCGGTACAGTGCCATTCAATAATGGCACTGTACCGATATCAAAACTACCAGTCATAGTGCCTACTTGCATCATTGGCAGTTCTAATCAATATTAGAACTGCCAATGATGCAAGTAGGCACTATGACTGGTAGCGGTGGTAGGTACAGGTAGGTATTATTCTGTATAGCGCTACTCCGTAGCGCTTAGGTATTGTGTTTAACCAATATTGAAAAACCAACGCCAAATATTACAAAAATGTAGTTTATTTCAGCTTAATAATGTAATCTAACAATATCGTGTGATATTTTGTCCCTCATTAGCGAGGACAAGCTACAACATTAATTTTGATTCAGACGAATCAGATCAGTCATAAATATTGTAAGAGGTACTTAGCTTAAGAAACCGTGACCCTGACCGTCGCGCAGGTAAGTGATGAAAAACAGGTGGATTTTAGACAGTAAACGTCGGACACGCCCTTCCGCTCCGCCCAGAGTGGGAGAAGTTATTAGATGATTTCCCATCCCAACAAAAAAAGGTAAGTAGCTTATCGTAACAGGTTATATCTAAAACATAGTATATAAGTTAAAGTGGAAATATATTTTATAATTTACATACTTTTCGGTAAGATCAGAAAAACAAACCTAATCAAGATATATACGAGCGCTTTCGGCAACTAATATGGTTATATTATTACAACAAGAACATATAATGACAAAACTTGACACATATTTAACTACAGTAATAAGTTAATAACTACAGTATAAGTAAAATAATCAAAATTAATGTATCCATAGAAATGTAAAGGACTTGTTTCTAATAATTAGGTATTACTTAAAAATATGTATTTTTTGATTCCTTTCGACACTACCAAAGTCATTACACTAATACTAAATAAAAAGAGTTCGTAAAGACAAAAACAGTTGGTATTAAATATATTGTCATTTTATATTATCATTAAATAATTACATTTTATACTAAATTAGATTGAAGACACTGATTCATATTCACACTAATTCTTTGATTTTTATAAAAGTCTCATTAAGTGGCAATGATTTCATTTATACGAAATGAGTTTAAGAATATTATGTTGAAACATTACTCCCATTATATGATATAAAACTACCGTCAACAACTTCAAGAAAGTGAAGGACGAGTTTAACGATTTATAAGAGCATTATTTTTAAAAATATCACCAAGAATAATTATTCATAGAGAGTGGCACGCAGTAAAAAACACAAACTACTACAAATAACACAAATTATTGTATCTATCTTAATTGAGGTAATAATGAACTTAAAAAGAAATCAGAATCCATAATTGTTTAGAAACAAATATCAAGAAGAAAAAAAAAATGCTGCATCAATAAAGCAAGACAAAGATTGTGTACCAAATGTATGGGTACCTATTTTCAGATTAACTAAATATAATTTCATAAGCACGTACTTCTGAATAATTCATTAATATGGAAGTATCTTTATCGGTCTCATATTAACAATTATAGAATCTGTTCCAAAAGCATTCTCTAATAATAATAAATAATAAAGAATAAAGATTACAAGAAATCTTCTAGATATAAAATGATAGACCTTGAACATATTTCAAACATGACGATATTTCCTCACAGTGTGCGACCATTGTTTGCAGTTCATTCTGCACATCAACTAACATTTCTCTTTGCATTTTCAATAAAACTGCAACTTGGACAGATATATATACTAATTTTATTCTTCACAACAGGTAACAGCCAATATTTTATACTTAAATCAAATACATAACGGACGGACTTCAATATTTCTTAACTATTCCGAGTGATTCGGATGACAACCAAGGACTCCGCGTACTCGCTCCAAAAAATGCTTATATCTAATCTCACTCCCGCCACCACTTTGACGAATTAAATGAGGGTACTAGAGAGTTGGCGCAATTTCCGGTTTCGCTCCTTCTAGACAACTATATGAAATTTAAACAAAAACTGATCATTAAAATACTAATAAATGTTCTTAATATTTTAGAAAGAATCATTACATTACATTCGGCCATCCGACTTAGTGCAGCCTCCTGGCGCACTACAGCTAATATCAAGAATTCATAAATAACATAATATAGAAATACACAACTTAGATTCTATCGGACTTTATACAACAATAACAAATACTATTCAATAATATATTACTTAAAATCTCAGTTGATTATCAAATCAAGAAAAAGAATCATTACATTAAATTACCTTATTTAATTAATGATAATATAGAACATCTACTTCAGAATCGCACAGTTCATTTCTTGTAATCTGGCTTAATAATCAGAATTCAATGAAAAGAGCACATTTCGTTTTTAAATATGGCAATGTCATGTATATGAATGTCAAATGATGGTGCATTTGAATGTCAAAATAATTAATAGAAGACAATTTGGTTAACAGAAAGGAGATTGTTTGTTCTGATGCCATAAACACATACGACAATTAATAAATTAAATGACAAAATGAAAGTGGCTGGACTATTTATCGACCTCAGCTCAGCTTTTGATACTATTGACTATGAATTATTACTGACTGACTTACTGCAAATAGCACCGACCACCAATTCAACTACCTTACCGTCCAGGAGCTCAGGAGCAAAAGGGCCTGTCAATCAGCCCGCTGTCTATTTATAATAGACAGGTATAGATTATAGTAGAAGTAAGCATAAACAGGGTAGGTGCGAGTTGCTACAAGTATTCGAACTTCTTTCTGCTAACACGGCCTCTCCTGACCGTGCACCGTCCTCGGCTGCATCAGCATCAGCAACATCTTCATCTGAAGCACTGAAGCACGTCGAGCGTCTGCGCGCCAACTTCATCTGCGCACTCGAAGTACCGGCAGGATCCAGCAGGAGTATCTGGAGGCTAACCAGCATCATCGAGGTTGTCGCCATCGCAATCTGCATGAAACAAAGTCATTAAATAATCATGACGACATTTGAGATTGCCTATTCTTTCACTCTTCACACGTTCAAGGCCCTCATACAAAATTACACTGTCGAACAAGATAAAGACACTTCACTTTCAAAAATATGCATAGTTCTTCAAACACATGTCTCTTTCTTGCTCATACTTGAACTTTCAAGTTCCCCACGTTATAAACGTGTACCCAGGACTCAGCCTGCCAAGACAACGCCTGATACGCATACATAGTACACGTAACCCGGGACAACACCCGATGCGCGTTCAAAGAACACGACTTCCAGGACAACACCTGAGCGCACATACAGTACGCTTAACACGGGACAACACCCGACACCCACACTGGGCACACATCTGCCAGAACCAGGCATTCAGGAACCAGGAGGACAGCTGTCAGAGCGCACTCCAACTGTGCTGCTCCAGCCGCCTGGTCAACAACGGTCTCAGAACCGTCGCGCCTTCAGCAACAGTCTCAGCACCGTCGCGCCTCGCTAGAGCACCGTCGCGCCTCCTAGCAACGGTATCAGCACCATCGCTCGCCCAGCGCCAGTGCCGCGCCCAAACGCACGCGCACGCGTGCAGCGCTCCCCTGCAGCGCTCGCCTGCAGCGCTCGCCTGCAGCGCTCGCCTGCAGCGCTCGCCTGCAGCGCTCGCCTGCAGCGCTCCCCTGCAGCGCTCGCCTGCAGCGCTCCCCTGCAGCGCTCGCCTGCAGCGCTCGCCTGCAGCGCTCGCCCGCAGCGCTCGTCCGCAGCGCTCGCCTGCAGCGCTCGCCCGCAGCGCTCGCCCGCAGCGCTCGTCCGCAGCGCTCGCCTGCAGCGTTCGCCTGCAGCGCTCGCCTGCAGCGCTCGCCTGCAGCGCTCGCCCGCAGCGCTCGCCTGCAGCGCTCGCCCGCAGCGCTCGCCCGCAGCGCTCGCCCGCAGCGCTCGCCCGCAGCGCTCGCCCGCAGCGCTCGCCCGCAGCGCTCGCCCGCAGCGCTCGCCCGCAGCGCTCGCCCGCAGCGCTCGCCCGCAGCGCTCGCCTGCAGCGCTCGCCTGCAGCGCTCGCCTGCGGCGCACTCCTGCAGCGCACTCCTGCAGCGCATTTCCGCAGCGCACTCCTGCAGCGCACTCCTACAGCGCACTCCTACAGCGCACTCCTGCAGCGCACCCCTGCAGCGCACTCCTGCAGCGCACTCCTGCAGCGCACTCCTGCAGCGCACTCCTGCAGCGCACTCCCGCAGCGCACGCCTGCAGCGGCATTGGTTCTCCTTTGAAGTCGGGGAGCAGCTTCAACAAGTCTTTCGCGGCCAGCACACTCGATGTCCCACGAGCCCTCCTTGGTGTGGCCTCTCCGCCAGAAGTAGAAGTCGCTCTCCTTCCACTCCTTGACCGCCTCCCAGGCGGAGCAGCTGGAGGCGCCCCTCCCTTTTATCATCCTCGCTTGGTACCATGGCTGAAAATAAATTGAACCGAGTAGAAATCCGTACCCCGATTATCCAAATCAGTACAAAAATATTCATTGCTAATAGTTTCATAAGCTTTAAGCCATTAATTTTATCCAAGCAACTACTGAACATAATCCACTCAGTCCTCACAATAATCTAGTGGACAAACATAGTCCACTCAATCTTAATAATAATCCAGTGGACAAACATAGTCCACGCAATCTTGACATTAATCCTGTGGACAAACCTAGTCCACGCAATCCTGGCATCAATCCAGTGGACAAACCTAGTCCACGCAATCCTGACATTAATCCAGTGGACAAACCTAGTCCACGCAATCCTGACATTAATCCAGTGGACAAACCTAGTCCACGCAATCCTGATATTAATCCTGTGGACAAACCTAGTCCACGCAATCCTGTCAATCCCGTGGACAAACCTAGTCCACGCAATCCTGTCAATCCCGTGGACAATCCTAGTCCACGCAATCCTGAAATGTCAAAATGACATAAATGACATAATAAGAATAACTAAACATAAATGCGTATTATTTGCTGATGACATAATTATAGTGACATCCGATAGAAAGAAAAGTACCATTACAGATCATGAGTTAGATATCACTAATACAATAGACACATTATTGAATTGGCTTGACTTTCACCATTTAAAAATTAATTTAAATAAATCCGTTTACATTCAATTTAACCAATCTAATAATAATAAATATAATATAAAATGAATATCACTAAATTCAACGAAGTAATGCACACCAAATTTTTGGGAGTAATAATAGATAAAGATATTAATTGGAAAGAACACGTGGAAAGTGTTAGCACCAGAATTAATAAATTTGTCTATGCGTTGAAACAAGTTAAAAATGTCACGAATATAAAAACTGCTGTTATTTCATATCACGCGTACGTTGGATCGTTACTGCGCTATGGTCTGGTGATGTGGGGTAATAGTACTGATGTAAATAGAGCATTTGTCGCTCAAAAAAAAATGCATAAGGGCAATATGTGGTCTTCAACCGGATGACTCATGTCGACCAGTATTTAAGAGACTTGGTTTGCTACCGCTGCCGGCTCTTTATATTTATGAAATATGTATGTTTGTGAGGCAGCATCAAAATTTATTTGTCAAAGCAAACGACATTTGTGTCCGAAACCGACGAGACCCCAACAGGCTCGTACTAAGTGAGATTCAAAGGCTAGCTAAATATAATAAAAGCTGCCTTGCAATGTGTGTACATTTATATAATAAGTTACCAAACGATCTCAAAAATGTGAATGCCAGATTGTTTAAAAGGAAATTGTATGAATGGTTGTCTGTGAATGGTTTTTATAGTGTTAAGGATTTCCTTGACAAAAATGTTAATGTCTAGTACATCTTGGAAAATCTACATGCTTATATTAAATTGGCAAAACATGTCTTGGTCCAAATTGTATTATTACCATCTCTGTATACCGTGTTTTTATGCAAATAAATATATTATTATTATTATTCCTCATTATTTTTTTTTAAAAATATCTCACATCTGTGTGTGGGTCGAATTTGGCACGGGCCGAAGCCAAGTGCTTTTGAGTAAAAAAAGGATTGAATTAAATTAAGTATTTAAAAATTTTCGGGTTAACCTGCATGTGTTAAGAATAACTGCTTTTTGTAGTAGAAGATAAGTAGACGGGCTAATGTTTAATGTGTTAAGGCTATTGTATAGGGTTTTTGGGATGACACCTGTGCTGGATATTACGATGGGAATAGTTTTGGTGTGGGTGATGTTCCACTGCGTTTTAAGCTCTATGGCTAATTCTGTGTATTTTGCAATTTTTTCAGTGTGTGTGCTAGTAAGATTATGGGTGTTGCATATAGCTATGTCTATTATGTACGCAAATTTATTTTCTTTATCTACCATAGTTATGTCTGGTCTGTTGTTGTAAGTGGTTTTATCTGTGATTATGGTCCTATCCCAGTATAACTTGAAATTATTGTTTTCTAATACTACCTGTGGTTTGACTACTATACTCGATGAGAAGCTGAAGGTTTATGATCATAAAAATAAATTGGGACCTTATTTATAGGAGCCCATTAGGGTTATTTGTAATTAGTTAATTACAATGTGTCACAATGAAGAGTTTTAGTGTTCGGATAATTGTAATTAGGAGCTGTTGTCATATTAGCTAAGTACCTCATAATTTAATATGATAAGGTAATTAACTCATTAGTTAACTATCACATTATTATATTATTTTTGTAAACATGTTTTTCTCTATAACGGCCCAATGTAGGTAATGAAGGTAGGCAAGAGATGAATAATTAGATTTTATGTCAAGCTCACCGGAAACTGTACTAGGTGACTACTTGTTACAGTTACAGGAAAAAATACAACCGACTTCCATATAAACACTCCCTGAACGGGCCTTTGTCTTTATCATCAGACCCCTAATGACAGTCACACTCACCTGAGTTATCACAACTCACGTTTTACATATCTCTTGTTATTTACATGATTATCGACTTTTACATGTTAACTATTTATTAAGAATTTCTATTGCAGCATATTTTTAATAGAATCACTAAAATAACATCCATAATAACTTGATATTTCGAAAATCATTAAGGTCGACATTAATTTTACGTGATAGCCCTACAAAAAAAAGAAAGATGGATGAAATCCATGTATTAAACACATTTTGTGGAATTCAACCAATGAATAAAGTTGAGGCATCTGTCAATACGATTTTGATTACTTTCAAATAAAAAAAAAATACGAGTGTGCTTATGACCACACGACTGAAGTGAAACTTCTTTCGCTCCATCTGTATGTATATATGTATGTATATATGTATATATGTGTGTGTACATTATATACATGTATACACATATACATATATTAATTTTCTATAAATATTTAAATTTATTTCATGGTTTCATTGGTAAATTAATATTTTTGCATAGAGCTCCTATTAGTATTGAAAAAAAAAAAACTCGTTGTAGACCTTGTAGTACCAAGCTCGCGCCACGGGCGCCTCTGTGCTTATATCCCCCACTTAACTTCCGTTCGCCTTGCCCGATCACTTTTCGTAACGCTTACGTCACGCGTTCGTCAGCTTACTCCCCAAGTCAAGCGTGCGTAAAGAAGTTTCATTTCAAAAATAACCTTTTTGGAAATTAGATTACATGTGTGTCATATTTCATTCAAATCGGTTAAGCGTTGTATGCAAATCATAAATATCTAAACAAATTAACTGTTTACATTAGTAGGAAGTAGAATTATTAAATCATTTAACTAGAAAAGGATGTTATTATCTGTCTCTTAGGCCTAAACTACTCGTTGCCTAGCAACAGTTTGTTTACCTCTATTCTTTATAGAATTTGGCCGTCATATAGGTGTAAAGTTCTTATCAATAAAAAAATAAACGAGTCCGATCGAATGTTCGGTTTCGGTTTACTTTCGGCAAAACGCGAGTTTTGGTTTAGATTCGATTTCGGCGGCACACTTGCCGAAACTACGACCGAAACCGAATGTTCGGTGTATGTATTTTGCTGTAATGTCAATAAACGCATTTTTCTTTCTTTCTTTCTTTCTTTATTTCTTGAATGTGTAGTGCTTTAAAATACTTATTAAAAAAACTTACGAATGCACAAGTAGCCCTTGTGATTTTTGAAAATTCCCGTAACTTTGGATTAAAAACCAAACGATTTGAATGAAAATTATAGTTTAAAAAAAAATCGTGTAAACAAAATTGCGTCGTTTGCTTGCTTTGCTTTTCCCAACATATTGACGTCGGCGTGCAATTTGACTGGTAGCAGCTGGAGAGTATTTAAAAACTTTAGAACAAAATAAAACCGACTTCCAAAAACAATAATAGACTTCCAAAAAACACCATCATCTTCAAATAATTGTTTGTTTTTTTTTTAACTCAAAGCCAGTACACACTATGTAGCCAGGCATATTATACGTTACGGAATTGCATCGCTGACAGGGGTATTCGGCACTGGTGCAGCTGCACAGGAGCTAAACTTAGCATTCGGGAACACCGTTGGAGCTGCTGAACCTAGGACAAAACTGTCTTTGCATTGTGTAGATTCAATTTCTTAGTATTGTATAATTGCATGGAACACGTGTGAGCACGATCTATTTGCTGTAAAGCATCTATTTGTTGGGTTAGTCGTTTATTGACTTGATAGTGCTATGGCTGTTGAGAGTATGTCATGCTCACTCAAATGTCTCGCTGGTGGTGGCGTGTGTGTTGGGTCATTAGGTTCCCTTCAATATGGTTGAGCTGAATAATGCTGATCCATACGTCATGTTCGTGAACGGACGCCGTCAGAGGGGACTGGTCATCTCTTAGCTGCTACGGCGTATTTTAATTTCTGAATTGTTGTTTTTTTTTTTCCATAATGGACGCTCTCAGCGTACAATATATTTCTGCATCGTTCTCACACGATTGGTTTCAAAATGAATGATGTAATCAAATATTTGTATCAATAGCTTGATATTTTAAAAGAGTGTTCATGAAGTTTCTTGCCCGTTCTTCTCCATAGGTACCTACTATTTGGAATGGGCGACTAGCTTCACCTTACTGACTGACCGACCTTCTGACAATTCAAAAGTGCCTGTAACTGGTTTATTTGAAATAAATGCTTTGATTTTGATTTTGAATAAAAGCTTGTTTTAAAAAGATTTTTTACTTTTAATTTATGTATTCGATATATTGTGGGTAATTAGTAAGCCAGTATTTTATTTTTATTCGCGTTTTTCTTTTTCCTCTAAAAATATATTACCCAGGTAAAATAAAAATAAAAACAAACATATAAGATAATATTTAGGTACATTACTTAAAAATAAAATAACAACACAGTATCCAGTTAAAATTTAACTATTATTTAGATGTACCACTAAAGTATTTTAAATGCATGTAAGAGGAAAACAAAACAAAAAGAACTAAGTACTATTTAAAAAAAACTTTGATTACATTATTAGGATTTTGAAAGAGACTGTACAAGCTTATGACACAGTTATGTTTTCTAAAAGTTTAAGTAATTTTAAATATCATTTGCGACCTCGTTGAGTTTTTAAGTCTTTAACCTTCTCGTCTTCAGATACGCCTACTCTCTAGAAAGGCCACACTATCAATGCGACGTAAAAGGCACCATCGGGAGCTAGGTGGTTGACACCAAATCATCCATGTAGACTTTTCAGGATAACTCACATTTTGGCATTTATTTTTCCAGTTGGGTCGGATGTCTCTGTGTCCGGTATGAGTGTCAAGTTTTACATTTTAAAATACGGTGTCTTTTTGTTATCTGAAAAAGGATGAAGATTTATGAATATTTTGTTCTATAAATGCCCTAAGCATGGCGTAAATAGGCTTGCTAGGTATAGCCTCGAAAGCTTCCCCAGGTATGTATATGTCTATACAAATTTTACTATGTATTCAACCATTTCAAAACTATATACTACTTTTCCTGGCCGCACTAACGAACTATATATTTAATTATTATATTATTTCATTTTACGTAACAGTTTTTTTTTGCCAACAATAAAATAAAGACATGGGAGTACCGAGGGGTTAGGGGAGGCAACCCCAGGAAATCTCACAGAACATGTACCAAATCCCCTAATTACAAAACAAAGTATAAACGCGGTCTTATCTCTAATTTTTAAATAAACCACGCAGTAGACACTAGCAAAATGTACTATGTAATTGCCAAGGCCTGACTGGGCCTGACAAGGTGTAGGCCCATGAATACAGATGTTAATTGTTATACCAGTAAGTAACATCTAAAATGGCAGGTAATGAACCTAATACTTAATTAAAATAAACAACAAATAATAATTAACATATAACGTTTAACTTACCTCTAAAGTACTGCTTGCCGTTAGAAAACTTTACAAGCTCGGTTGATCCGATGTTTTCCATCTTCTTTAATATTTTAAAGGGAAAGTAATTTCACTACTGAGACTATTGGTACTCGTTAAGCCACAACCAAGGGGTAATTTCTAATTAGTTAATGTATAATTAAGAACTTAGTGTTCTGAAAATGGCAACTGGTAAGTATTATCATACTATTAGCTTTCTTCTGATAACGAACTCGTTTAGTAAATATCTGTATTAATAACAATAATGTAAACATGTTAAACCGACTTCAAAAGGAGAGGAATTTTTGTGTTTGTTTTTATTTATGAACGGAATCCTGGGGGTTACCTATCTCAGAATTTCTTTATTCATAGATAACTTTATGTTAAATGATAGGTAGGTTACTTCGAGATTGGTCACAGAGAAATTTTATCGAAATCGATTCAGTAGTTCGGTCTATAAAACAAAATTATAGGTAAAAATTTAAGTTTAAACGCAATCGCGTCGTTTGATTTCAAATTCACATCGTCTGCGTAGCCTCTTTATCGTTTCGTAACCATGTCGATGAAAAAAAAAATAGAAAAACAAAACCAAATTCCAAAAAAACAATAATACCTACTTAATACGTCAATTCAAATTTCACACAATGTACTTTTTTTTTTCTTTATCTACAGAAGTACCTACTAGGCAAGCTATAAGTTATTGAGGGCTGTAACTAAGTGGATTTTTAAGTCATACTTAGGGCATTTATGCACTAGACCAAAATATCAAAGGGGCGCCATAATTGAAATTGGGAGATTTCACACTCACACTAGATTCTGAGACTACGGACTCAGCAGATCGAAATGTGAGTTATCCTGGAAAACTAGCATCGATAACTATATGGATGACACCAAAGCGACTTTGTATTAAAGATGTGGACTTCCTTACGAGATCAATTTTGTATCAATTTTGATTTACCTGAAGATAAAGATAAAGAAGTCTGAAAGAAGTGAAGAGTTTGTGATGTAATTTTCTAAAGTAATTGAATTTGATGACTGTGGCATAGACTTGTACGGTCTATTTTAAAAAAAAGAGTGTGCTTATGACCACACGACTGAAGTGAAACTTCTTTTGCACCATCTGTATGTATATATATATATATATATGTGTGTACAATATATATGTCGGAGACAGCGACGGCAGAGCGGTAGGGTAGACAGCGTCTTGGTGTGGTGGTACAGGTTCCATTTCGTAGGTGAGTTTTGAATTGAAGCACGACGTGTAGATATACCCTGCAATCTTCATAATAACAATTTGAATAGGCAAACCGACAGTTTCGGTTCGGAGATGCGCCTTGGTCCGCGTCTCGATGCAAAGTCCCCGTTCGACGAACCCCACTTTCCAAAGCGACTCTGTCCATGTGCCGCCATCACAAAATAACGTCACAAGCGTTTGCCCCTCTACTACGTAAATCAAATCAGCAACTTCTATTAAAATTATATCGACGATCTCCGACACGGCCAGCCTGACGAGTTGCACGTCCTCGTGCATCATCATCATCATCATCATCATCCCAGCGCCAATCCCAGTAGCATCCGAAGCTCCCTCAGCCCCGGAGTCCAGGATCCGGTTCACCAGGCCAACCGCCGATTCCGGCCAAACTTCGTTATTTCCCGTTGCACGTCCTCGTGCATGTCTGTAACAAATTAAAAAAAAGCACAGAAAACCGGCTTTGAAGCATTTTTGAGAGCTCGGCCAACCTGACCGTCACACGTCACGTTTAATTACTATGACTATTAGAAAACCAAACAAACTTAATTATTTTAACAACTTAAACACAAAAGCTTCCTTCAAGCTTCATAATTATCATTTTCAAAAAGAAAATACAAAAGGTTCCTCCAAGGCTCATAATTATCAAATCAAAATCATAATCATCAAAAAGAAAACACACCATGGTTCGCTATCACAGTAGCTAGTGACAACTCATAGTTGACACCCATATCGTCATCACCTCTTGTGATAAAAACTCATTAGTTAACTATCACGATACTATATCGAAGATGTAAATATGTTTTGCTCTATAACGGTCTTCTGTAGCCAATGAAGGCAAGAGATGATTAAGTATTTTTATGTCAAGCTCATTCAGAGACTGGTACTACGTGACTACGTATGCTGCTGGGGAGTTTGAGGGCCACGTCTTCACAGCTAAAGCATTACGAAGAGGTGAAAGACTATCGTTTTGGATGACTGTTTTACATACGTAACCTAAATATCTTTTTGATACCTATGGAAAGCTTTTATTTGATAATATGCCTATCAATATGTATATAATAAATCTGTGACTTTGATTTTACGTACGTTTTTAAATGCTCCTTTTTCTATTCCCCGTCCCCGTCCCGACACGCTTAGCAGCACCATGTTGTCAGCGTAGCTAATGTTATTACAACGCACGCCTTAAATTTGACACCCAACAGGCATGCTGCATAATGCGCCAGTCTTATCCTTTATTTAAGGTTTAGTAGTGTAGGCGAGCATAACGCCCCCCACTTTATTTTTTTTCAGGGTTGTAAAATCCTCATGGACATCCGCTGCATGTGCATGGGGTGGGTGGCGAGATCTATCAGACTTTTACTTAGTAAATATCACTATGGTATTCCATTTCACACCTATGCCGGGGGTCGCCGGAACGAACGATCTTCCGCAACTCCAGACTGGTGCCGCCATTCAGGGGGTAAAGCTTTTATATCATATTATTACTTCTGTCAAATGTGAAATGAGGTTATACGTTAACAATAAAAGTTTTAGTGTATATTTTTTCACTTTGGCATCTTAAAATAGAAGCTTATTTTAAAAAGTTTTTTTACTTTTAATTTATTCGATTTAATATGGCTATTAGTAAGCCAGTATTATATTTTTATTTTTTTTTTCCTCTTTTTCCTCTAAAACTATGTTACCCAGGTAAAATAAAAATAAAAACAAACTTATATAAGATAATATTTACGTTATTTAAAAATAAAATAAAAACACAATATGCAGTTGAAATTTTACTATTATTTAGATGTACCACTAAAGTTTAAATGCAAGTAAGAGGAAAACAAAACAAAAAGAACTAAGTACTACTTGAAACAACACGCTCATTACATTATTAAGATATTGAGACTGTACAAGCTTATGCCCTTGTTATGTTTTCTAAAAGTTTACATAATTTAAAAAATCATTTGCGACCTCTTGACTTCTTTCAGTCTTTAGCCTTCTCGTCTTCAGATACGCCTTCTCTCTAGAAAGGCCACACTATCAATGCGACGTAAAAGACACCATCGGGAGCTAGGTGGATGACACAAAATCATCCATGTAGACTTTTCAGGATAACTCACATTTTGGCATTTGTTTTTATTTATTTTTTCAGTTGGGTCGGATGTCTCTGTGTCCGGTATGAGTGTCAAGTTTTCCATTTTCAAATGCGGTGTCTTTTTGTTATCTGAAAAAGGATGAAGATTTATGAATATTTTGTTCTGTAAATGCCCTAAACATGGCGCAAATAGGCTTGCTAGATATAGCCTCGAAAGCTCCCCCAGGGATGTATATGTCTATACAAATTTTACTATGTATTCAACCATTTCAAAACTATATACTACTTTCCCTGGCCGCACTAACGCTCTATATATTTAATTATTACTTTATTTCATCAGCAGCTATGGAAAGTAAATGTTATTGGTGGACAATATTTACGTAATAGTTTTTTTTTTTTGCAATAATTCAAACCGCCATACAGTTTTAAAATCTCGAATTCTTTTACAATAAAATGAAGACATGGGCGTATCGTGGGGTTTAGGCCCCCCTCCCCCGGCTAGTTAGTAGTCCTCCCTAGTTTGTCATCGCCATGGTTACGAAACGATAAAGAGGCTAGGCAGACGATGTGATTTAGAAAATAAAACGATGCGATTGCGTTTAAACTTCAATTTTTACCTATAATTTTGTTTTATAGACCGAACTACTGAATCGATTTCGATAAAATTTCTCTGTGACCAATCTCGAAGTAACTTACCTATCATTTAACATAAAGTTATCTATGAAAAAGTATATTCTGAGATAGGTAACCCTCAGAATTCTGTTCATAAATAAAAACAAACACACAAAATCCTCTCCTTTAGAAATCGGTTTAACATGTTTACATTATTGTTATTAATACAGATGTTTGCTAAACGAGTTCGTTAGCAGAAGAAAGCTAATAGTAGGTATGATAATACTTACCAGTTACCATTTTCAGAACACTAAGTTCTTAATTACATCGATTAACTAATTAGATATTACCCCTAGGTTACTATAAAAGGGATGGAATTTATTTTCTAAATCATAACCCTTTCGTGGCTTAACGAGTACCAATAGTCTCAGTAGTGAAATTACTTTGACCTTAAAATATTAAAGAAGATGGAAAACATCGGATCAATCGAGCTTAGAAAGTTTTCTAACGGCAAGCAATACTTCAGAGGTAAGTTAAACGTTATATGTTAATTATTATTTGTTGTTTATTTTTAATTTAGTATTAGGTTTATTACCTGCCGTTTTAGATGTTACTTACTTGAATAACAATTAACATCTGTATTCATGGGCCTACACAGCTTCTGGCCTAGGGGAAGGAAAGTTAGGCCTTGGGGGGGCAAGTAAAATTTTGGCAATTACATCGTACATTTTGCTAGTGTCTACTGCGTGGTTTATTTAAAAGTTAGAGATGAAACCGCGTTTATACTTTGTATAGTAATTAGGGGATTTGGTACATGTTCTGTGAGATTTCCGGGGGAGGGGGGCCTAAACCCCACGATACGCCCATGTCTTCATTTTATTGTAAAAGAATTCGAGATTTTAAAACTGAATGGCGGTTTGAATAATTGCAAAAAAAAAACTATTACGTAAATATTGTCCACCAATAACATATACTTTCCATAGCTGCTGATGAAATAAAGTAATAATTAAATATATAGAGCGTTAGTGCGGCCAGGGAAAGTAGTATATAGTTTTGAAATGGTTGAATACATAGTAAAATTTGTATGGACCTATACATACCTGGGGGAGCTTTCGAGGCTATATCTAGCAAGCCTATTTACGCCATGCTTAGGGCATTTACAGAACAAAATATTCATAAATCTTCATCCTTTTTCAGATAACAAAAAGACACCGTATTTGAAAATGGAAAACTTGACACTCATACCGGACATAGAGACATCCGACCCAACTGAAAAAACAAATAAAAATAAATGCCAAAATGAGTTATCCTGAAAAGTCTACATGGATGATTTTGTGTCATCCACCTAGCTCCCTATGGCGTCTTTTACGTCGCATTGATAGTGTGGCCTTTCTAGAGAGAAGGCGTATCTGAAGACGAGAAGGCTAAAGACTGAAAGAAGTCAAGAGGTCGCAAATGGTTTTTAAATTATGTAAACTTTTAGAAATCATAACAAGGGCATAAGCTTGTACAGTCTCAATATCTTAATAATGTAATGTGCGTGTTGTTTCAAGTAGTACCTACTTGGTTCTTTTTGTTTTGTTTTCCTCTTACTTGCATTTAAAATACTTTAGTGGTACATCTAAATAATAGTTAAATTTCAACTGCATATTGTGTTGTTATTTTATTTTTAAGTAACGTAAATATTATCTTGTATATGTTTGTTTTTATTTTTATTTGACCTGGGAAACATAGTTTTAGAGGAAAAAGAGGAATGCGAATAAAAATATAATACTGGCTTACTAATAGCCATAGTAAATCGAATAAATTAAAAGTAAAAAAACTTTTTAAAACAAACTTCTATTTTAAGATGCCAAAGTGAAAAAATATACACTAAAACTTTTATTGTTAACGTATAACCTCATTTCACATTTGACAGAAGTAATAATATGATATAAAAGCTTTACCCCCTGAATGGCGGCACCAGTCTGGAGTTGCGGAAGATCGTTCGTTCCGGCGACCCCCGGCATAGGTGTGAAATGGAATACCAGAGTGATATTTACTAAGTAAAAGTCTGATAGATCTCGCCACCCACCCCATGCACATGCAGCGGATGTCCATGAGGATTTTCCAACCCTGAAAAAAAATAAAGTGGAGGGGCGTTATGCTCGCCTACACTACTAAACCTTAAATAAAGAATAAGACTGGCGCATTATGCAGCATGCCTGTTGGGTCTCAAATTTAAGGCGTGCGTTGTAATAACATTAGCTACGCTGACAACATGGTGCTGCTAAGCGTGTCGGGACGGGGACGGAGAATAGAAAAAGGAGCATTTAAAAACGTACGTAAAATCAAAGTCACAGATTTAAATAAAAGCTATCCATAGGTATCTTAAAGATATTTAGGTTACGTATGTAAAACAGTCAACCAAAACGATCGTCTTTCACCTCTTCGTAATGCTTTAGCTGTGAAGACGTGGCCCTCAAACTCGCCAGCAGCATACGTAGTTACGTAGTACCAGTCTCTGAATGAGCTTGACATAAAAATTCTTAATCATCTCTTGTCTTCATTAGCTACAGAAGACCGTTATAGAGAAAAACAGTGTTACAGTCATAACCCTTCTGTGTCTCAACGACTGATAGTGATTGTAGTAAAATTAATTAGTCCTAAAAGTATTAATAATTAAAAAAACGAGAATGGAAGATAATGTTTATGCAATTGACCTTCTAAATTTTGCTAACTACAAGCAAACGGGGCCAATATTCAGAGGTGAGTTGAAATTGTTCAACTCACCTCTGAATATTGGCCCCGTTAACAATTAATTAGGATATGAACCTTAAATTTAACTAAGACAATTTTTTAAAATAACACAAATTTGTCTAAAAGATATTTAATAATTGTCCATATGGCTTTAATATGGTTTGAATAAATCAATATGTGCAGGCTGTTAGTAATAGGGTATTTGACTAAAAAAACTAATTAGTCCGTCATTCAGATTACAGAAAAATATTGGAGATTTTAGATATATTTTGTTTTATCAAATCAATAAAGATTGACAAATATAAAAGGCATCAAAGATCAGGAGTAGTGGCTGGTGCCGTCACTGCTCGCTAAACAGTGTAGCGTCCAGTGAGGTCACGCGGGTTTTCAACGCACTGTGTCGTCTTCATTTTTTGTTTATATGAAAATAGAAAAAAAACGTGTCTAGAATTTTTTTGAAATCTGACTAACGGACTAATTAGTTTCTTTAGTCAAATACCCTATCGAGGCCTATAGCTAAGAGGTTTTCTTAGATCATACTTAGGGCATTTATAGACTAGAGCAAAATATTCATGAATCTATATTCTTCTCCAGGTATCAAAGGGACGCCTTTTGTAAAATTGGGAAACTTTATACTCACACCAAATTATGAGACTACGGACTCAGCAGATCAAAATGTAAGTTCTCCTGAAAAGCCAGCATCGATAACTACATGGATGACACCAAAGAGACGTCGCATTAAAGGTGTGGACTTCCGCAAAGAAGACGTATAAATTTTGATTTGCCTGAAGATGAAGAAAAGTCTAAAGAGTGAAAGGAGTGAAGTTTTTGTGATGTAATTTTCTAAAGTAATGGAACTTGATGACTTCGGCATAGACTTGTGCTGTCTATTTTTAATAAGATTAAATTATTTATGTTTTACAATGTAATCTATGTAATAAGTATTTTGAATTAAGTAGTAATTATAATTAGTTCCTTTTGTGTTGTATTAAAAACCTTGTGCCTGTATAGATATACCTTATTATTAATATTCACCTGGATGTTATGTTATTATTTTAGTTTTAATAAATGTAAATACTACCTAACATTTATTTGTTATTTTTAATTACCTGACAAAAATAGTTTAGAGCATGAAGGGGAACGCGGGCAAAAATGAAATACTGACTTTCTAGGACCTATAATTAGATATATAAGAAAACAAAATTAACAATCGGTTTACTAAGTATATTTACGTTAGTCACAGATTTAGGCATTTGCATTAAATACGGTTTAAAAGTTCGTACTATGGTTGTATAGTAGCTTACCATATTTAATCTTAAAAAACATTTTACAAAAAAAAGCAACCGACTTTTAAAATCACACGATCACACGATTGCGTCACTGCTTACCATCGGGCAGGATCAAGCGCTGGTTTATACTTTAATAAAAAAAAAAAAAATCCTAATTTGGGAAGTCGGTGGAAAAAACGAATGCATGTAGGTTTAAAAAACGGTATACATCTCAAGCTTACAAGAAGGCTTCTAAGAAGGCTCAAGGTCACTCAAAGGGCAATGGAGAGGGCTACGCTTGAGGTTTCACTTCGTGATCGAATCAGAAATGAGGAGATCCGCAGAAAAACGAAACTAACCGATATAGCCCGAAGAATTACAACGCTAAAGTGGCAGTCAGCCGATCACAGATCTCTTCACTCTCACCGGAGATCCTTGGGGGTGTCCTATGTCCAACAGTGGACGTCTTTCGGCTGAAATGATGAAGATGATTTGATGATGACATCCCAAACTCATGCTGTCTTTGATTTTTGTATATTTGTTTTTGCTACCGATTTCCGAAATTAGTTATGTTATTACTTTGTGATGTTTCTTGGAAGTCGCTTGTTGTGTTTCGAAGTTGGTTGTTTTTTTTTTGTTTCAAAATAAGTTTTCAGGTAGATATTGTTCAGCTGCAACTGGTCAAACTGGACGCTAACGTCAATATGTTGAGAAAAGGCTTGCAAGCAAATGACGCAACGCAACTTTGTTTACACGAATTTTTTTTACCTATAATTTTGGATTAAAGTCGTTGGCTTTTAATCCAAAATTACGGGAACTTTCAAAAATCGCAAGGGCTACTAATGTATTTGTAAGTTATTTCAATAAGTAGTCAGATCTAATGATCTCCATCATTAGATCCAGTTCAGACCTTTGCCGAGAGACAGTTGAGGGTACCACTCAACGATTCACAGCAGCCAACTTATATTTCTAGTTGATTAATGTGTAGTGTCCGACAAAAACTAGTTTCACTACGAAACCAAAAACGAATTTCGGCAACGGTCTCTGTCTCGGATGAAACCGAAAACGAAACTTCCTCAGAAGGAATAATTTTGATTATTTTGAGGAAAACATTAAGAAAACAGTCGTTACTGTTTTCTCTTTAAATTAAAAAGATAAGCTATTATCGATATTTTCATTTGTTAATAATCAACATACGAACTGAAACGAAAGGTAGTGTTTTTTATGGAAGTCGGTTGTATGTTTTCCTGTAACTGTAACAAGTAGTCAACTGGTACAGTTTCCGAATGTTTTAAAATCTAATTAGTCATCTCTTGCCCTCATTACCTACATAAGGCCATTATAGAGAAAAACGAGTTTGAAAAATTGGTATAATAATATGATAGTTAACTAATGAGTTATTAATGAGTTATTAATATTAGATCATGAGGTACTTAGCTAAATGACAACAACTCCTAATTACAATTTTCCAAATACTAAAGCTCTTCATTTTGACACATTGTGATTAACTAATTGCAAATAACCCTAATGGGATCCTATAAATAAGGCCCCAATTTCCAAATTTTTATGATCATAAACCTTCAGGTTCTCATCGAGTAAAGTAGTGAAATTACTTTTGCTTAAAAAATATTAAAGAAAACGGCAGTGTCAGCCGAGCTTATAACTTGTGTTTGTAACGGCAAGCAAACAGACGTATATTTCACAGGTAAGTAAAATATTATTTACTATCTAAAATTTGTAGTGTATTAGTTACATACTTAGTAGCTGTTTACGAATATATTTGTACATTAATGACATCTTTATTTTATTTAAAAACATATTAGAAATTTAGACTTAGAATCGCGTACGTGGTTAAAACCTACGAAATTGTGATTATTATAATATCAATAACAAACATTATTCGCAGCTGCTGTGATAGGTTAAAGCTTTATTTTCACATTTCTTGAACGCTTACTATACTATTTTACGTGTCAATCTTGGCGACGATTGGACCATACCAGATTTAAATAGCGACACAAATTTAAATGTGCCTTTGTGTAGGCGTTTTGTGAAGCTTTAATCGAGAATCTTAAACATTTTTGATCTAAGTATGCTGAATATTATCTAACTGCTTCATATTCCTTTTCTAGTTGCAATGGAGGATACGGTGACACCAGATGCAGTGTGTCTCACACACTCAGCGGTCGCTGAAATCCCGGCCTGGCGGCCTGATCGTCTCCGCGTCAACCCTCTGCGGCCTGACATTGCTATGAAGGAGCACGCCCCGGCCCTAAACACTGGGTACCTCAGTCCAGCACGAGAGTCTGAAGAAGTGATAATACAGCAGAGAGGTATAATATATTGAATTCTGACTTTTGTCCTTTATATGATAGCTCACTTTTATTATGACTATAAGAGCACATCAGGCAAACGTATTAAGACTACAATGCACACTTTATTACATAACATATATCAACCAAAACTTTAAAAACAAATATAATATTCTGCTGCATCCATAATTCTTAATTCTTCTATATTCTCGTCAAGTTCCATAAAGAATAGAGGTAAACAAACCAATTTAGGGTTATCACAACTCAAGTTTTACAAATCTCCTGTTAATTACATGATTTTCATCTTTTTCATGCTAACTAATTATTAACCATTCCTATTGCAGCATATTTCATTAGAATCACTAAAATAACATGCATAATAACTTGGTATTTCGAAAAACCATTAAAAAGTCGACATTAATTTTACTTGATAGCCCTACAAAAAAAGAAAGATGGATGAAATCCAGGAATTAAAAACATTTTGTGTAATTCAACCAATGAATAAAGTTGAGCCATTTGTCAATACAATTTTGCGTATTTTAATTACTTTCAAATCAACTGCATAACACGTGCATTGTAATACTTTCAAGTATGGACTGAGTGTAATATATATGTACCAAAAAAATTAACCAATTAGGAAATTAGCTTACATGTGTGTCATATTTCATTCAAATCATAATTACCTAAACAAATAAACTGTTTACCTTAGTAGGAGGTAGAATTTTCACTTTTATGAAAATTATCTATCTAGAAAAGGTTGTTAACATCTGCATTTTAGGTGTAAACTACTCGTTGCCTAGCAACGATTTGTTTACCTCTATTCTTTATCGAATTTGGCCGACATATAGTTCCTTAGACAGCTACAGCCAATACTATAGAAACCAGGATACTTACATTAGCATAATCTTCAAAGCGAATAGAATATAATTTATATCAGAGGGCTTTTCATTCTGGAGAAGAGACAAATACGGACAAATATTCTTGACTTACACCTTTATTAAAATATATATTAACAATTGAAATGTTAGAATAGAACAAGAGTTCCAATTAGATGTTTTTCTAACTAAAACATGAATGATTAATGTAAAAATTTCAAAAAACTTTTCTTTTGCAGATCGCAAACATCTGCCAGTACCATGCTCGCCGGACATCGAAATGAAACAAAATTCCTCATTCAACTTCACCACTCACACACCACCGAAAGACAATCATTTATCACCCTTGAAATTCGAAGTCATACTTGGCTCCACACCACGAAAGCGTCTATTACTAGATACCGAAGGCATTCCACTAACTATGACTCCTCAGAAATTGAAGACCACCAACCCCATTATAAGCTTCCCACCAAAGAAAATATGTAGACTGGAAAGAACATTTAATACCGAGTTCAAAGTACCTATCGATACCGCCTTAAAAGGCTTGAGCCATACTCAGCTCATTCATATGATCAAAACCATGAAATATAATCACCCTGAAATTGAACAGGAGATCAGGAATGATATGCCAGTCCTGGACCTAAAGCCTCTTGAAGAGAGACTGAGTTATTTCTTGAGCAATATCTTCAAAAGTCTCCCTGCGTCTGATGTTATTTCTAGTACTAATCAGTTTTATGCATATTCTCGGGTTTCCACGCATTTACCCCCGTTCAAGAAGTGTGTCGTCGAACAAGGCCAGGTCTTGGTTGAATCTCAGCATTGGGACTCAGTCATCGAGTATGTTTTTCTAGCTTGGAACTATGTTAAAGCTACTCCTGTTTGGGACAACCAGCTACATAATGCTCAAAGAAAGGAATGTTTTAAAGAACTTGCCAGTTTCTGCATGAAGGCGATAAAAAAGGGTGGCATGGATAGAGAAATGTTAGTTGATGTGCGGGACGAACTACAAGGAATGGTCGCAGACAGTGAGGAAATATCGTCATGTTTGAAATATGTTCAAGGTCAATTATTAGATTTCTTGTACGACGATGTGACGCTTTTGTGAGATGGAGAATGCTTTTGTAACAGATTGTATAATTTATAATATGAGACTTCCACGTCAATGAATGAAATACGTGCTCATGAAATTATAATATTTAGTTAATCTGAAAAATAAAAAAAGATATACATGCATTTGGTAAAAAATGTTTGTCTTGCTTTTCATTGATGTATCTGGCCTAGCTTATCTTTGTAATTTAAAGAGAAAACAATAAAGAGTGACTGATTATATTGTAACAACGTTTTCTTTATGTTTCCCTCAAAATAATCAAAATTGTTCCTTCTAAGGAAGTTTCGTTTTCGGCTTCATCCGAGGCAGAGACCGTTGCTGAAATTCGTTTTCGGTTTGGTAGTAAAACTAGTTATGGTCGGAAACTACAAATTAATCAAGTAGAAACACAAGTTCGCTGCTGTGAATCGTTGAGAGGTACCCTCATCAGTCCCTCGGTAAAGGTCTACTAAATTGTAGTGCTTTAAAATACTTACTGAAAAAACTTACAAATTCACTAGTAGCCCTTCGAAGCCAAACGACTATAACCCAAAATTATAGGTAAAAAAAATTCGTGTAAACAAAGTTGCGTTGCGTCATTTGCTTGCAAGCCTTTTCCCAACATATTGACGTCAGCGTCCAGTTTGACCGGTTGCAGCTGAACAGTATCTACTTGAAAACTTTTTTTGAAACAAAAAAAACAACCAACTTCGAAATACAACAAGCGACTTCCAAGAAACACCACATAGTAATAAAATAACTTATTTCGGAAGTCGGTAGCAAAAACAAATAAACAAAAACTAAAGACAGCAAGAGTTTGAGATATCATCATCATCTTCATCATTCAGCCGAAAGACGTTCACTGCTGGACATAGGCCTCCCCCAAGGTGCTCCTGAGAGAGAAGAGGAGATCTGTGCTCGGCCGACTGCCACTTTAGCGTTGCAATTCTTCGGGCTATATCGGTTAGTTTCGTTTTTCTGCGGATCTCCTCATTCCTGATTCGATCACGAAGTGAAACCTCAAGCATAGCCCTCTCCATTGCCCTTTGAGTGACCTTGAGCCTTCTTAGAAGCCTTCTTATAAGCTTGAGATGTATCCCGTTTTTTAAACCTACATGTATTCGTTTTTTGTTTTTTCCACCGACTTCCGAAATTAGTAATTTTTCACTTTGTGGTGATTTTAGAAGTCGGTTGCTTTGATTTGTTAAAAGTTTTTTTAAGATTAAATATGTTAAGCTACTATACAACCATATTAAGAACTTTTTAACAGTATTTAATGCAAATGCCTAAATCTGTGACTAACGTAAATATACGTAATAAAATGATTATTGTTTAATTTTGTTTTCTAATATATCTAATTAATATATAAACTAATTAATTGTCCGCGTTCTCCTACATGCTCTAAACTATTTTTGTCAGGTAATTAAAAAATGACAAATAAATATTAGGGACTATTTACATTTATTAAAACTAAAATAATAACATAACATCCAGGTGAATATTAACAATAAGGTATATCTATACAGCCACAAGGTTTTTTAATACAACACAAAAGGATCTACCTACTACTTAATTCAAAAATACTTATTACATAGATTATTTATTTATTTATTTGGACTTCTAACAGAGAAAACACCTTAAATGCTAGAAAATATAAATAACAGGATGTGACCTTGTGCTTCTAAACTTATAAGAAGTCACAGCATGCAAATAATAATATAACAGCATGAATACAAATTGTTAACGTTGTGCCAAATTAAATTTTAAAACAATGTTATATTAATCTAAATTATAAGACAATAACAACAAATTTGTATTAAACAAAAAATTCCATCACGACACAATAATAAAATTAAAAAAAAAGAAACAGTAACAAGCATTTTCTTAATTATGTCAAATAACGATAATGAAATAAAGTTAACATTAGATAAATTGAGAAGAAAGTAAAACAATCAAATAAAATTACAATAGACAATAGAATTATAATAATACAAAATTATATTAAATTAAAATTAATTTTTTGACAATGAATTACATTAAATATTATTAGTTCATACAAATGTTACTACGTTTCTTGCGCATGTTCACATATTATGTCATTGAAGTTTTCAAAAATTCAATATTTGTATGTACCCAGAGTATTTGAGAAGATGTTGATGTCGCAGAAGATTTAGCCATACAATTATATCGATGGATAGATTACATAGTAAGACATAAATAATTCAAATTTATTTAAAATAGGCCGCACAAGTCTATGTCCACAGACATCATGTTCCATTACTTTAGAAAATGACATCATAAACACTTCACTCCGTTCATTCTTTAAGCCTTCTCCTCATCTTCAGGCAAATCAAAATGTATACGTCTTTTTTTACCTTTAATGCGACGTCACATTTGTGTAATCCATCTAGTTATCGATGCTGGCTTTTCAGGGGAAATGTCCATGTTAAAGCCATATGGAGAATTATTAAATACCTTTTAGACAAATTTGTCTTAGTTAAATTTAAGGTTCATTATCCTAATTAGATGAAGATGTAAATATGTTTTGATCTATAACGGTCTTCTGTAGCTAATAAAGGCAAGAGATGATTAAGAATTTTTATGTCAAGCTCATTCAGAGACTGGTAATACGTGACTACGTATGCTGTAGGGGAGTTTGAGGGCCACGTCTTCACAGCTAAAGAACTTCGAAGAGGTGAAAGACTATCGTTTTGGATGACTGTTTTACATACGTAACCTAAATATCTTTTTGATACCTATGGAAAGCTTTTATTTGACGATATGCCTATCAATATTTATATAATAAATCTGTGACTTTGATTTTAGGTACGTTTTTAAATGCTCCTTTTTCTATTCCCCGTCCCCGTCCCGACACGCTTAGCAGCACCATGTTGTCAGCGTAGCTAATGTTATTACAACACACGCCTTAAATTTGACACCCAACAGGCATGCTGCATAATGCGCCAATCTTATTCTTTATTTAAGGTTTAGTAGTGTAGGCGAGCATAACTCCCCCCCACTTTATTTTTTTTCAGGGTTGAAAAATCCTCATGGACATCCGCTGCATGTGCACGGGGTGGGTGGCGGGATCTATCAGACTTTTACTTAGTAAATATCACTCTGGTGTTCCATTTCACACCTATGCCGGCGGCCGCCGGAACGAACGATCTTCCGCAACCCCAGACTGTTGCCGCCATTCAGGGGGTAAAGCTTTTATATCATATTATTACTTGTGTCAAATGTGAAATGAGGCTATACGTTAACATTAACAATTTTAGTGTATATTTTTTCACTTTGGCATCTTCAAATAGAAGCTTGTTTTAAAAAGTTTTTTACTTTTTATTTATTCGATTTAATATGGCTATTAGTAAGCCAGTATTATATTTTTATTCGCATTCCTCTTTTTCCTATAAAACTATGTTTCCCAGGTCAAATAAAAATAAAAACAAACATATACAAGATAATATTTACGTTACTTAAAAATAAAATAACAACACAATATACAGTTGAAATTTAACTATTATTTAGATGTACCACTAAAGTATTTTAAATGCAAGTAAGAGGAAAACAAAACAAAAAGAACCAAGTACTACTTGAAACAACACGCACATTACATTATTAAGATATTAAGACTGTACAAGCTTATGCCCTTGTTATGTTTTCTAAAAGATTACATAATTTAAAAAACCATTTGCGATCTCTTGACTTCTTTCAGTCTTTAGCCTTCTCGTCTTCAGATACGCCTTCTCTCTAGAAAGGCCACACTATTAATGCGACGTAAAAGACACCATCGGGAGCTAGGTGGATGACACAAAATCATCCATCTAGACTTTTCAGGATAACTCACATTTTGGCATTTATTTTTATTTATTTTTCAGTTGGGTCGGATGTCTCTATGTCCGGTATGAGTGTCAAGTTTTCCATTTTCAAATACGGTGTCTTTTTGTTATCTGAAAAGGGATGAAGATTTATGAATATTTTGTTCTATAAATGCCCTAAGCATGGCGTAAATAGGCTTGATAGATATAGCCTCGAAAGCTCCCCCAGATATGTATATGTCCATACAAATTTTAGGTACTATGTATTCAACCATTTCAAAACTATATACTACTTTCCCTGGCCGCACTGACGCCCTACATATTTAATTATTACATTATTTCATCAGCAGCTATGGAAAGTAAATATTATTGGTGGACAATATTTACGTAATAGTTTTTTTGCAATTATTCAAACCGCCATTCTGTTTTAAAATCTCGAATCCCTTTACAATAAAATAAAGACGTGGGCGTACCGAGGGGTTTAGGGGAGGAACCCCCCCCCCCCCCCGGACAAACGATGCTGCGTCAAAGGGAGATTGATCTGAAGACCCTCCACGACCACAACAACATTAGGCGCATCGTACCCGGCACACTTAATAACACAACTGCTCAGACCCGTCCTTTGTACGGCTTCACCAGACATCATGCCGGAACACAACAAATCGCTTGGCGGCTAGGCTTTGTCTGGTGGGTGGTAACTTCTGCCGGCGGCCGATGTTTTGGCCTACCACCGAATAATCTTACCTCTAACTTTTAAATAAACCACGCAGTAGACACTAGCAAACTGTACTATGTAATTGCTAAAAAACCGCGTGCGACACACAGAACCACTTTAAAAATTTTACTTGCCCTCCCCAAGGCCTAACTTTCCTTCCCCTAGGCCAGAAGCTGTGTAGGCCCATGAATACAGATGTTAATTGTTATACCTGTAAGTAACATCTAAAACGGCAGGTAATGACCCTAATACTTAATTACAATAAACAACAAATAATAATTAACATATAATGTTTAACTTACTTCTGAAGTACTGCTTGCCGTTAGAAAACTTTATAAGCTCGGTTGATCCGACGTTTTCCATCTTCTTTAATATTTTAAGGGCAAAGTAATTTCACGACTGAGACTATTGGTACTCGTTAAGCCACAAAAGTGTTATGATTTAGAAAATAAATTCCACCCCTTTTATAGTAACCTAGGGGTAATTTCTAATTAGTTAATCGATGTAATTAAGAACTTAGTGTTCTGAAAATGGTAACTGGTAAGTATTATCATACTATTAGCTTTCTTCTGATAATGAACTCGTTTAGCAAATATCTGTATTAAGAACAATAATGTAAACATGTTAAACCGACTTCAAAAGGAGCGGATTTTTTGTGTTTGTTTTTATTTATGAACAGAATTCTGAGGGTTACCTATCTCAGAACTTCCTTATTCATAGATAACTTTATGTTAAATGATAGGTAGGTTACTTCGAGATTGGTCACAGAGAAATTTTATCGAATTCGATTCAGCAGTTCGGTCTATAAAACAAAATTATAGGTAAAAATTCAAGTTTAAACGCAATCGCGTCGTTTGATTTTCTAAATCACATCGTCTGCCTAGGCAGACGATGGGAAGGGGCTAGGCCCCTTTATCGTTTCATAACCATGGCGATGACAAAAAAAAATATAGAAAAACAAAACCAAATTTAGAAAAATAATAATACCTACTTAATACGTCAATTCAAATTTGACACAATGTACTTTTTTTTTTCTTTATCTACACAAGTACCTACTAGGCAAGCTATAAGTTATTGCGAGCTGTAACTAAGTGGATTTTTAAGTCATACTTAGGGCATTTATGCACTAGACCAAAATATCAAAGGGACGCCGTAATTGAAATTGGGAGATTTCACACTCACACTAGATTCTGAGACTACGGACTCAGCAGGTCGAAATGTGAGTTCTCCTGAAAGACTAGCATCGATGACTACATGGATGACACCAAAGCGACTTAGCATTAAAGGTGTGGACTTCCTTACGAGATCAATTTTGTATCAATTTTGATTTGCCTGAAGATAAAGACGAAGAAGTCTAAAAGAAGTGAAGAGTTTGTGATGTAATTTTCTAGAGTAATTGAACTTGATGACTGTGGCATAAACTTGTACGGCCTATTTAATATAAATTTAAGTTATTTATGTCTTACTATGTAATCTATGTAATAAGTTTTTGAATTAAGTAGTAGTGACCTAGTGGTTAAAACACCAGCATTTCAAGTATGAGTGTGCGGGTTCAATTCCAGGTCGGGCAAGTACCAATGTGACTTTTCTAAGTTATACGTACCTTCTAAGTATATTTTGGACACCAAAGACTGATTAAAAGATGAAGGAAAACATCTTGATGAAACCTGGACTTTAAGTTTAAAATCGCTAATTCTTATTGAGCAAGCATGGTGTTTCGCTCAATTCTTCTCTCCAAGAGAGGAGACCTGTGCCCAGCAGTGGGACGAAAAAAATGTTAATGATGATTAGGTAGTAGTTAGTTCGTTTTGTTTTGTATTGGAAGACCTTGTGCCTGTAGGTATAATTGTTAATATTGACCTGATTTTATTTATAATTGTTAATACCCAACTAACATTTTTGTCATAATCAAACATTTATATGACCTTGAGTCTTATTAAAGTTGTATTACAGTATTTTTGTTAACTCTTAGTCGTGTACTGGTGCATTATGTGTCCGATAGTCATATACGCCTTTCGTTGTATAATAATGTCGTATAGACGTTATTGCGACCTTTTTATACAACCGTCATATAGTAGTGTCTACGACGACTTCTATAAAACTAACTTATACAACTTTTCGTCGTGTAAACGTTTTCATCGTATAAACGACGTAATACTGTCAATTTTGTCATATAATTACCTTTTAAACAACTGCTGTACGGATAATAATTGTTTAGACGTAGTATTTGTAACCATTATATACCTATAAGTCGAATAAGTATTACGAGAGCAACCTTTATACAACCTAAAGTATTACAAACATGCTAATACGACCGCTATTTAATTATTACTCATAATAGAGGTTTATAATCACCTTATATACAACTTCCATCATTTTGAAATTATATTTAGGTATTTACTGTTTGCTACAACAAATGGATTGATAAAACTGGAAAAGTATTAAAAGAAGTGGGGAATTAAAAACAAGTATCATTCGCTTCGAGCACGTCCTTTAATACAAAGTAATAGAACTCAAACTGATAGTGAAGAAAATGTGAAGGGTTCCGTATCACATTTAAATGTAAATTTAACCAAAATTCTACGAGTAGGTACATCTTGCAGTTCATTTGCCGAAGTTCAGGACTCTTGTTCACTTTCCAAATTTGAAAATAGTTATTCATAGTCCAAAAATGAAGTTAACGTCAATAAAGACACCCACAATGACGACTTCAGAGACCATTAAAAAAAGTGGGGGCTATTGATTTTAATATTCCCCAAATTGTATTAAAGCAATTAAATGATTTGAAACTTAGGGAAAGATGTTTTGTAAATTTTCATATCCAAATATATGAAAAGGAAATTTCGCAAACTGAAGTCATACCTATATTAGTTTAGGTACTGATATAAAGTGTCAGTTGGTTAGTGTGTTATTCATACATTTAAGAAATAGGTAATAAAAAAGGCAGTAAAAATTATTGAAGTATTTTTTTATTATTCCCAAGAAAGTAATTAACATTTCAAGTTTGACGAGTCTTATTAATTAGAAATAAAGCAAAGATTTCAAATATTGCTAGTTTTTGGAAAAACTTAAATGGCTTTTTGAACCATAGATGTCAAATATGAAATATTATACAAAATCAAACCTTCATTTATTTTGCCACATTGAAACATCTTATGAAGCTAATAATCTTACAATAGAACATATAAAATTATGGTGTATTTTCTAGCTCTACATTCTGGACATTGCATTGCTTTTCAACTGGCTACTGATTATTTTCGTGCAACACTTTTGCTTCCTTTGGTAAAAAATTTCAACATCCTTACCTAAAACAAAAGTATTTTAAGATATAGGTATGTCACGCAAATCGGTTCTTAAAATATAAATGCCTAGCTAACTTAGTACAAATACATCCTAATTGAACAAAGTTAGTTAGGCGTTTATTATGTTATTATTGATCCCTAAATCAACTGTCATGGCGTACTCGAATGAATGAACACGCAGTTATACGTCGGGAAGTTATGTAGTTGTCATATAACGCAGTCACATTAATAATAAATTAATAGAAATATGTGAAAACATTAATATTTCAAAAGCGCGTAAAAAAATTGTTAGAAACTTACCTCATATTAATCAGTAAAATTGATTGCGCAATGTTTGACAACTGATGAAATAGTTTTATCATCTCAAATAACAAAGAAAATATACAATATTAACTCTGCTGTTAAAAACACTGCCATATTATATTAACGTGATATGTTATAGAATTTGTTCAAATAAGCACACCTTTAAATGACAATAACACAACTTTATATTGGATAAAAGTCATATTGTGAACCATTACTCGACACGAAGTCGAATACACGTCGCGACAGTTGTTCTTACACGACATGTAGTCAAATCGCCGACGTAAATATGACTACTATGCGTCTTTACAGGACCATATATGACTATTACACGACACTCATAGCGACTTAAGTTGAATAAAATGGGCCCTAATGCGGTCGACTAAATGTCCTTATAACGTTTATACGACTTTATTATATAACATTAAGTCGCCAACAAAACGTCTACTGGGCTTCCTAAATGTTAGTTGGGTATTGACCTGATTTTATTTTTAATAAATAAAAATAATACCTCATATTTATTTGTTACTTTTTTATTAACTGTCAAATATATTTTAGAGGAAGTAGGAAAACGGGAATAAAAATAAAATACAGGCCGTCTATGTTGCCCTTTTTTTTGTTCAGCCACTTTATAAATCAACAATCACATTATTTTGAGCTTTTTATAAAATTCGTTACTGAAGAGCTGTACCAGCAGTGCGGGTTCTGTACTTGGTGGCTTCGTGTTTTGGTATCCTGCGGTGTTCCATGGCATTCCGTGGCATGTGTATAAGTGATCGATGCATGCCGCACAACCAGCCCCATTAACCGAAACGACTGTTGCGCAACTTTGGCCGTTATTTCAATTACTTAGCTATCTCAATTCCTCTCAAAGTGACTCATACGTCTTGCTGTATACAATGGTATACTGCGGCAGATGTTATAACAGTAGGTACGTGGCTTTCCATTAAAAGCACACGCCACACACAATATCTATATCTCCCTTATGAGTAACCACGTACGATTGGTAAACATGATGTTATTTCCTTGTTTATTTTACTTCTATACGCGTTCACTCACCGGTTTTGGTTTGGCAATAGTTTTGATATCGGTACAGTACCGATATTGATTACAACTGCCAATGATGCAAGTAGGCACTACGACTGGTAGCGGTGGTAGGTACAGGTAGGTACTATTCTGTGTAGCGCTACTCCGTAGCTCCTAAGTACTGTGTTTAACCAATTGAAAAACCAAAGGCAAATATTACAAAAATGTAGTTTATTTCAGCTTAATAATGTAAACTAACAATATCGTGTAATATTTTTCAATCATTAGCGACGACAAGCTACAACATTAATTTTGATTCAGACGAATCAGATCAGTCATAAATATTGTAATAGGTACTTAGCTTAAGAAACCGTGACCCTGGCCGTCGCGCAGGTAAGTGATGAAACACGGGTCGATTTTAATCAGTAAACGTCGGACACGTCCTTCCGCTCCGCCCAGAGTGGGAGAAGTTATTAGATGATTTCCCATCCCAACAAAAAAGGTTAAGTAGCTTATCGTGAACAGGTTATATCTAAAACATAGTATATAAGTTAAAGTGGAAATATTTTTTATAATTTACATACTTTTCGGTAAGATCAGAAAAACAAACCTAATCAAGATATATACGAGCGCTTTCGGCAGCTAATATGGTTATATTATTACAACAAGAACCTATAATGACAAAACTTGACACATATTTAACTACAGTAAGAATATTTGATATCGTCACACCTTTATTGAAAACAATCAAAATTAATGTATCCATAGAAATGTAAAGGACTTGTTTCTAATAATTAGGTATTACTTAAAAATATGTAGTTTTTTATTTCTTTCGACTCTACCAAAGTCATTACACTAATAATAAATAAAAAGAGTTCATAAAGACAAAAACAGTTGATATTAAATATATTGTTATTTTATATTATCATTAAATAATTACATTTTATACTAAATTAGATTGAAGACACTGATTTATATTCAGACTAATTCTTTGATTGTTTTTTAAATTCTCATTAAATGGCAATGATTTCATTTATACGAAATGAGTTTAAGAATATTATGTTGAAACATTAGTCCCATTATATGATATAAAACTACTGTCAACAACTTCAAGAAAGTGAAGGACGAATTTAACGATTTATAAGAGCATTATTTTGAAAAATATCACCAAGAATAATTATTCATAGAGAGTGGCAAGAAGTACAAAAACTCAAAGGAATACAAATAACACAATTTATTGTATCTACAATCTTAATTGAGGTAATAATGAACTTAAAAAGAAATCAGAATCCATAATTGTTTAGAAACAAATATCAAGAAAAAAAAAATTGCTACATCAATAAAGCAAGACAAAGATTGTGTACCAAATATATGGGTACCTATTTTCAGATTAACTAAATATAATTTCATAAGCACGTACTTCTGAATCATTCATTAATATGGAAGTATCTTTATCGGTCTCATATTAACCCATTACTTCCCAAGCATTGAAAATATTGGATTTTTTTGATGAAATCTTGTATTAGGGCTCTTAATATGTTAAGAAAAAATAATATGGCAAAAAAATAAATTAAAAAAAAACGGTTTCGCTGACTCAGCATGTCCTATAAATAGGACAGTGGGAACATATGGTCAGGAAAAAGTAAAGATAAGAATTATATGGAAATCAGCTTTATTTAAAAATAGGACCAGTAACAGTATCAGAAATAATGTAATAAAAGCTTATTTTGTATGATAAGGTATGAAACAATCACTGCAGAGTGTTTTTTCACATTTAGAACAAAATGTTAAAGGCTTTTTTTTACAGCCTTGTCCTTGGCAACGTCTTTGTTTGTCCCTCTTGGTCATATAGTGACCATAGTTGTCAAATCTTATAGGTTGTAAAAGAACTTCTGAAGTACCTGATGTAAGCTTATTTACTTTGCCTTCCGATTTTTTCATCCAAGAAAAACATACCCTTCTTCTGAAATCAAGCAGAGGTATGGTCTCATCTTTATTTACCTGGTTATAAATAATCCATGCATTGACTAGAGTCATGTCCAAAACACGGATTACTAGAGGCCAATACCATTTTTTACCTCTAAAGCGGATTGGATACTTAGAAATAAGCCAATCATGTTTATCCACTCCTCCCATGTTTTTATTATAATTATGAATAAGCTTTGGCTGATTCACAGCAACTTTGGCCTTTTCTACCTTTGAGTACCTATTAGTTTTTACAAAAGGTTCAACAGTATCAAAATTAGTTAAGAGACATACTACATTGTTATCATGCCATTTCACGCATAATATTTCATTATTTTTATCGAAACGATGATCGGAATAACCACGTTCTTGCTTCTTCATTTCTTGTTTGGTCATGATTTGACATTTCTTAGTCCTATTGTCTCTGACTGTCCCTGTAGCTCTGAACCCTTCAGATTTCAAGTCAATCAACAATTGCATACTGCTGAAGAAGTTATCGAAGTAGACTACATGTGCACTAGGATCAGTACATACTGTAAGCAACTTTTTTACCACTCTTGAACCCAAGCCATCACCAGTATTACAAGATATTTGAGGATCCTTTCCTGTATAAAGCGAAAAGTTATAACAATATCCGCTTACTCCACACAGTGCCCAAAGCTTGTATCCAAATCTTACTGGTTTACCTTTTATAAACTGTTTGATACCATGGTGACCAAAGTATTTGACGATCATTTCATCAACAGCTAAGTTGGATTCAAAAACACCAAACTTTTGGAATGATTTATTAGCTTTATCGATAAATGGGCGAATTTTGAAAGCTTTGTCACTATTATCAATTCTTGAATTGTCATTGAAATGTAAATATGATTTAATTTTATCAAAACGATTCCGAGACATCGCTCGTTCAACAAATGGAATGTGTACATCATCATCTCTGCACCAATATAGTTTGCTTTGAGGCAAGTGGAGATACGAAGAGAAAAACAAAATTCCTATGAATACTTTTAGCTCATTCACGGTAAGATTGAAGTTCAAATCATTTTTATAATTTTTGGCATAGGTTACTGTTTCATGCACTATATATTCTAGAATCTGGTCACATAACAAGTGTTCGAATATTTCTACCGCAGATTTTCCTTCCAATTCCGTAATCATATTTTCTAAACATTGTTTAGCAGTATTAGATTCCGGCTGAATTTCAGAATATACAGGTTCACACTTACGCCAAATGACTGTCTTGTTGGTCCGAGATGTGGTTTGAGTAGGAAGATCTTCCTCGACGTTATCAATTGTACATGAAAATTCCACTTGACCAGCCACATCTGACACTGGCAGAACTCCCATATCGTCGTCATTACCTTCTTCTATATCAGTCATTTCATCCACTTCATCCGGGGGCAATATCGCAACTTCCAAGTCATTGAACTCCTCGTCACTACAATCTTCAATATCTTGAAGATACTCGGTGATTTCAGACACCATCAATGCTTTTTTATATTTTCTTCTCACTGCATCCATGATCTATAAACAATAATTATACATATATAGTATGTATAAAAATTATATTATATATATATAAATATATATATACATATACCATCCCAAACTAAACAAATATATCGTTAACCACTTGATAAGAAACAAAATCTAATATTTTTGCTTACCTCCTTTGCTTTCCTCAATCTTATAAAAAAATCACAATTTTTTATATTACGAGATGTGTTGTGCTTGACGAAGACTTATCGACTAAAGTAAAGTTTACGAAACACTTGCAAGAAACAAAACAATAGACACGTTTGAACTTATAGCGAGCGTAACAGGATCGAACACGCTTTCACGGCTACTTGTAAAGACATGTTCCCAGTGTCATATTTATAGTACGCCTTTTTTTGAATTAGTATCACAAGCTTCCAAATAATATTTTGTTTTAGTTTTTAATTATAATAGATTCAGTAGAGATCTAAAAATCTATTTGATGGACTTTGAAGCTGATAACTTTTTATTTTCGGTTTTTTATAATCAAATCATAATACTCTTTTTAAGCTGACGAATTTCCTCAATTTAAAAATATGTATATTATAAATACGATAACTTTTTTAAGAGCGAAAAAAATATATTTTATTGGGAAAATAGTGTGAAAATACGAATTTCATCAAAACCAATAAAAATAATAACCCTAACATAGAAAAAAAAAATGTTGAATATAGTGTCCTAAAAATAGGACAGTGGGGAGGAATGGGTTAACAATTATAGAATCTGTTACAAAAGCATTCTCTAATAATAATAAATAATAAAGTATAAAGATTACAAGAAATCTTCTAATAGACCTTGAACATATTTCAAACATGACGATATTTCCTCACAGTGTGCGACCATTGTTTGCAGTTCATTCTGCACATCAACTAACATTTCTCTTTGCATATCACCCTTTTTTAGTGCCGTCATGCAGAAACTGGTAAGGGCTTTAAGACATTGCTTTCTATGAACATTGTGGGGCTGATTGTCCCAAATAGGAATAGCTTTGACATAGTTCCAAACTAGAAAAACATATTGGATGACTGATTTCCACTGCTGAGATTCAACAAAAATCTGGCCTTGTTCGACAACACACTTCTTAAACGCGGACAAATGCGTGGCAACATGATAGTATGCTGCGGAATCAGTTCTAGTAGTAAGACGCGACGCAGTTCTAGAAGTAACACGCGACGCAAGGAGATTTTTGAAGATATTTCTCAAGAAATAAATCACTCTCTCTACAAGAGGCTCTAAGTCCGGGACTGGCATATGATTCCTGATCTCCTGTTCAATTTCAGGGTGCTTGTATGTGATAGTTTTGATCATATCAATGAGCTGAGTATGGCTCAAGCCTTCTAGGGCGGTATCGATAGGTCCTTTGAACTCAGTATTCAATGTTCTTTCCAGTCTACACCTTTTCATTGCTGGGGTGCTTTTAATGGGACTGGTGCTCTTCAATTTCTGAGAAGTGACAATGTGGCTAATTTCGATATTTTCCTCTGGAGTTAGTGGAATACCTTCGGTATCGCGTATTCGACGCTTTCGTGGTGTGGAGTGAAGGGGGACTCCGAATTTTAAGGGTGATAAGTGATTGTCTTTAGGTGGTGTGCGTGCGGTGGAGTTAAATGAGGAGTTGCGTCTCCATTCGATGTCCGGCATGCATACTCCATGCGATGTGCAGCATGTCACTGGCAGATGTTCGTGACCTGCAAACGAAAGGTTGTTTGAAATTTATACATTAATTATTAATGTTTTAAATGTGAAAACAAATAATTGGAAACTATTGTTGTATTCTAATATTTCAATTGTTAATATATATTTCAATAAAGGGGCAAGTTAAGAATATTTGTCGTATTCGTCTCTTCTTCAGAATGAAAAGGCCTCTGATATTAATTATATTCTGTTCTCTTTGAAGATAAGGTATCCTGGCTGCTATAGTATTGGCTGCAGCTGTCTAAGGAATTAGAAGATGTTAAGTATTTTTGATGCAGCATAATATTATATTTGTTTTTAAAGTTTAGGTTGATATATGTTATGTAATAAACATTTTTTTTCACATATTGTTTTAGTATTTGATAAAAGTGTGCATTATAGTCTTAATACGTTTGCCTGCTGTGCTCTTATAGTCATAGTAAAAGTAAGCTACCTTATAAAGGATGTAAGTCAGAATTTAATTTATTATACCTCTCTGCTGAATTATCTCTTCTTCAGACTCTCGTACTGGACTGAGGTACCCAGTGTTCAGGGCCGGGGCGTACTCCTGCATAGCAATGTCAGGCCGCAGAGGGTTGAGATAGAGACAAACAGGCCGCCAGAGCGGCATTACAACGAGCGCTGATGGTGTGAGATGCCCTGCACCTGGTGTCACCGCACCCTCCATTGGCACTGGAAAAGGAATTTGAACCAGTAAGATAGGTTTCAGCATAAATGTTATAAATTCCCAGTCAACGCTTCACAAAATGGCTACACAAATAGAGGCACATTGAAAGTTGTGTCGCTAATGCACGTAAAATAGAGTAGTGTGCGTTCAAGAATTGTGTAAATAAAACTTTCATAAAAAATATATATGTATTAATTAAAGCTTTAACTCATCATAGACGCTACAAACAATGTTTGTTATTAATATTATAATTATCATAGTTTTGTAGATTTTAACCATGAACGCCATTCTGATTATAAATTTATAATATTTTTTACAAGTCCTTATTGTACAAGTATTTTCGTAAACAGCTGCTAAGTATGTACCTAATACATTAAAAAATTAAAAAGTAAATAATGTTTAACTCACCTCTGAAATATACCTTTGTATGCTCCGTTACTAACACAAGTTATAAGCTCGGCTGACACTGCCGTTTTCTTTAATATTTTTAAGCAAAAGTAATTTCACTACTGAGACTACTACACTCGATGAGAAGCTGAAGGTTTATGGTCATAAAAATAAATTGGGACCTTATTTATAGGAGCCCATTAGGGTTATTTGTAATTAGTTAATTACAATGTGTCACAATGAAGAGTTTTAGTGTTCGGATAATTGTATTTAGGATCTGTTGTCATATTAGCTAAGTACCTCATAATTTAATATGATAAGGTAATTAACTCATTAGTTAACTACCACATTATTATATTAATTTTGTAAACATGTTTATTCTCTATAACGGCCCAATGTAGGTAATGAAGGTAGGCAAGAGATGAATAATTAGATTTTATGTCAAGCTCACCGGAAACTGTACTAGGTGAGTACTTGTTACAGTTACAGGAAAAAATACAACCGACTTCCATAAAAACACTACCTGAACGGGCCTTTGTCTTTATCATCAGACCCCTAATGACAGTCACACTCACCTGAGTTATCAAAACTCACGTTTTACAAATCTCTTGTTATTTACATGATTATCGACTTTTACATGCTAACTATTTATTAAGAATTCCCATTGGAGCATATTTCAATAGAATAACTAAAATAACACCCATAACAACTTGATATTTCGAAAACCATTAAGGTCGACATTAATTTTACGTGATAGCCCTACCAAAAAAGAAAGATGGATGAAATCCAGATATTAAACACATTTTGAGGTATCTGTCAATACGATTTTGATTACTTTCAAATCAACTGTATAACACATGCACTGTTATACTTTCAAGTATGGACTAAGTATAATATACATACATGTATCAAAAAATTTATATCATATTTCATTCAAATCGGTTAAGCGTTGTATGCAAATCATAAATATCTAAACAAATTAACTGTTTACATTAATTATAGGAAGTAGAATTATTAAATCATCTATCTAGAAAAGGATGTTAATATCTGTATTTTAGGCGTAAACTACTCATTGCCTAGCAACAGTTTGTTCAAGTACCTCTATTCTTTATAGAATTTGGCCGACATATAGGTGTAATGATCTTATCAATAAAAAAATAATAGAGTCCGATCGAATGTTCGGTTTCGGTTTACTTTCGGCAAAAACACGAGTTTTGGTTTAGATTCGTTTTCGGCGGCACACTTGCTGAAACTACGACCGAAACCGAATGTGCGTGCGGGTGTTTTCGCGCTGTGATCGGTCATGTTCGGTACATTGAATGTGTAGTGCTTTAAAATACTTACTTATGAAAAAAACTTACGAATGCACTAGTAGCCCTTGTGATTTTTAAAAATGCCCGTAACTTTGGATTAAAAACCAAACGATTTGAATGAATATTATAGTTTAAAAATAATCGTGTAAACAAAATTGCGTCGTTTGCTTGGTAGCCTTTTCCCAACATAATGACGTCGGCGTGCAATTTTACTGGTAGCAGCTGGAGAGTATTTAAAAACTTTAGAACAAAAAAAAACGACTTCCAAAAACAACAACCGACTTCCAAAAAACACCACAAAATAAAAAATGATTTCGGAAATCAGTGGCAAAAACAAACATACAAAAACCAAAAACAGCATGAGCTTGAGATGTCATCATCATCTTCATCATTTCAGCCGAAAGACGTCCACTGCTGGACATAGACCTCCCCCATGGATCTCCACGACGACCGTTCCTGTGTCTTCCCGCGACCTTCACCAGGTCGTTGGTTCAACTTGTCGGGGGCCTACCCACGCTGAAACTTCCGGTGCATGGTCGCCACGGGAGAACCCGTCGGCCCCAACGAATATCGGTCCTATGAGGAATGTGCCCGTCCGACTGCCACTTTAGTGTTGCAATTCTTTGGGCTATGTCGGTTACTTTCGTTTTTCTGCGGATCACCTCATTCCTTGAGCCTTCTTATAAGCTTGAAATGTATTCCGTTTTTAAACCTACATGTATTTTGCACACAGTACTATATCGATCATGTAAACATGTTTTTCTCTATAACGGCCTTATATAGATACTAACACTAGGTAGGTAAAACACTAAGTGTTACACTTAGTGTTTTTGGAAGTTGGTTGTATTTTTTCCTGTAGCTGTACAACGTAGTCACGTAGTACAGTTTCAGAATGACCTTGTCATAAAAACTACTTAAACATCACTTGCCTTCATTAAGTACCTACATAAGGCTGTTATAGAGAAAAACATGTTTACATCTTCGATATAGTATTGTCATAGTAACTAACGAGTTCTTTATCTTATCATTTTAAATTAGCAGGTACCTTGGTGCCTTTAGAAGATAAGATAAGATAACTAATTAGGAATCAATGGCGATTCACTTGTTTGTTTGCTTGTCGTGTTGTTGTGGTGGCGAGTTTTCGAGTGATCTCAGCCTATCCACTCTAATAAATATCTAATCATTCTATTGTCAATATTTTTGAAGTGTAACTAATATTTTTTCCTTAAATAAAGGTTCTTGTGTTAATTATTAACAAATGAAAATGTCGATAATAGCTTATCTTTGTAATTTGCGCTTGAGGTTTTCTGCAGCCGCAGCAGCTACACCAGCACAGCACGCCGAGTCAGGAAGATGGGACGGCGCAAGAGTTTTGATGCAAGTTGTTTCCCACCCATACTAAAGGCCTACCCACTTTCCATGGAAATAAATACTGTATGCGTCGGGTCTCTTGCCATCGACGCTGATCCAGCCACAAGCAGCGATACTGTAGTTAAATATGTATCTAAACTTGAATACGTAAAAATTTAACTTAGCCCCGTTATATAATAGGACTACCGTCAGGGCGTTAGCACTGTTAAGGATGTCAATGGGCTTGATTTGGCGGAGAACCAGTTTGGCTTCTGCAGGGAGCGCTCTACGGCGGACGCCATCATGCGCGTCCGAGCCCTCACGACTGAGAATTCTGTGGCCCGAGGTGGGGTTGTCTTGGCGGTGTGTCTGTAGATGCATCAGGGAGGCATTTCGGTATTACCGGATGCCAACCTAACTTTGTCAAGTGGTCGAGGCCTATCTGGCGGACAGGGCCGCCATCTGCCCCGGTCACCAAGGAGTGTGGAACCGGCGAGAGATGTCGTGAGGTGTTTCACAGGGATCGGTCCTGGGTCCGCATCTGTGGAACATCGGGTATGTCTGGGTGCTTCGCGTCCATTAGCAGAGAGAGCACCGTCGTATCCTTGCCCACGTCCGTAGAGACCGATGTCTCCCGAGTCAGGGTTGCGGGTTGGTTAAATAAGAACCCCTAGCGCACAAGCAAGTGGAAGAACACAGGTGGGATTTATTTAGTAAAAGTTTGACACGCCCTTCCACACCGCACAGAGCGGAAGAGGTCATTTTAAGATTTCCCATTCAGAACAAATAAAAAGCATGTCATAATGAATTAAACGATTTATTAGAGAAATGGTCTTAGAATATCCTCAAGAATCATTTGCCATACATAGATTGTAGCAAATAATAGAAAACACGATAGTAAAAAAATACAAATAGCACTAAAGATAGCATTGCAATTTTAATAGAGGTAACAATAATAAGTTCATACATCAAAAGAAATCAGCTAATATAATTTTCAGTTGAAGATTAACTAGATACAATTTTATAAGAACGAATTTATGAATCATTCATTAATGTGGAAGTACCTTTATCAGTATCATATTAATAATTATTGAATATGTTTCAAAACAATTCTATATCTTAAAAAAGGATATGAATGAGCTGAGTAGGGTTGAAGGCTTTGAACTGGGAACTCAATGTTCTTTCCCGTCTACAACTTTTCTTTGGCGGGGTGCTTTTAATGGGGCTGGTGATTTTCGACTGAGTCGATCTTTTCTGGAGTTAGTAGAAGTGCCTTCGGTATCGAGTAATAGACGCCTTCGTGTTGCAGCGCGAAGTCTGAAGAGTTTCAAGGGTGACTTTTTGTCTTTTGGTGGCGTGCGTGTGGTGGAGTTTCGTTTCAATTCGATACCTGGTGACCATGTTATTGGCAGACGTTTACGACCTGCAAACGATAGGGAGTTTAAAATTTTTGTATTAATAAAATTAATGTTTTAGTTGTCAAAACAAATAACTGGAACTAACCCTTGTTATATTCTATTGTTTAAATTGTTAATGCATAATTCAATACGTTAAAAGTATTTTGGTAATCTCTCTCTCTGTCTTCAGAATAAAAAAGTATCTGATATTAAATTGTAACCTTCAGACATAATTTACAATAATTATATTCTATTCTCATTGCAGATTATGCTAATGCAAGTATCCTGGCTTCTATAATATTGCCTGTAGGTGTCTAAGGAATTGGAAGATTAATATTTACGCTTGTTAAATATTTAAAAATTTTGAAGACTTTAATATGATGCAGCAGCATATTTTATACATATTTTTAAAAGTTTGGATGACGAATGTTTTTTGTGGGATATAAGAATATATATTATATATTTTATACTTTGTAATAAAAGACTACATTACATGTAGTCTTAATATGTTACTATAGAATGCACTTCAGACAAACAAAATAACATAGTTCAATCTTTTTATTATTCAGGAATGACAGTCAATGCAAGTATGATTGAAACTGGTTCTATTTAACCTAAGTGGGGCTAAATGGAATCGGTTTCAATTATGCTTGCATTGATTCGACTCATATTAAGTAACTATCAAGGCAAGATAAATAAAGACCTGTCAAAATAAAACACCGCATTTTTTATTTTAGCAAGCCTTAATTTAACTGACAATAACTAGGTTATGAAGTACGGACGACAGCAGGTCAAGCTACCCAAAACTGTCAAATATCACCAATCAACTTAGAGCTTTAATACTTGATAGTAGTAGCTTGATGTACTGTCGTTTGTACATAAGGCAGAATTCTATATGTTATTACCTCTCTGCTGAATTATCCATTCGTTAAGCATTGGTACTGGACTGAGGTACTCAACGGGCGGGGCCGGGGCGTGCTCCTGGATAGCAGTGTCAGGCGGCAGTCGGGTGAAATAGATATAATCAAGCCACAAGGGCGAGATTTCAGCGAACACCAAGCGTTGAAACCCTGCAACTGGAGTCACCGCACCCTCCATTGAATCTACGAACAATGTATGTTATTGGTTTATTTTTATTTAAACATAATGTTGCCCCACACCACATGATTCCTGTATCGTGGGTGCGTTTACAAGTATTTAAACTCACATACAAAAATAGCCAGACCCGGAACAACTACCTGTAGGCTATACAAATATTTGTTCCGTACAGGAATCGAACCTGCGTCAGTCGATCGCTCAGTCACTGCATCTACCGTGTCGTTAATATATTGATATTATGTGACATATTGATTTACATTAATTATCATAGTTTTGTAGGTTTTGACCATGTAAGTACGCTATTCTGATTCTAAATTTGTAATATTTTTATAATATAATAAACATGTCATTAGTGTACAAGTATTTTCAGAAACAGCTGCTAACTAATAAGTCAAATAAATAAATATTTTTATTAAAAAGGATTATGTATTTACCTAATTCACTAAAATTTTAAATAGTAAATAATGTTTAACTTACCTCTGTAATACCTCTGTTTCCTTGCCGATACAAACACACGTTATAAGCTCGGCTGACACTTGAGTTTTCTTGAATATTTTTAAGCCAAAGTAATTTCACTATTGAGACTACTGTACTCGATGAGAAACTGAACGTTTATGACCATAAAAAAAAATGGGCCCTTATTTATAGGAGCCCCTTAGGGTTATTTGTAATTAGTTAATTATAATGTGCCACAATGAAGCTATCTGCAGTTTCTATATGAAACAGGAATGAACTCGTTAGTTAATTATCGTATTTTTATATCGATGATTCAGGTAAACATGTTTACTCTATAATGGGATAATGTAATAGAGGTAACAGTTATTTTATTTTATTTTATTTTTTTTATTTTAAGTAGTTACTATCTCATTTTAATGCAAAAATTGGTAAGCCACAGAAAGACGAATACTTAATAATGAAACAGTATGGATATGGTACAAGAAATGCACGAGGCCAAAGACTTGTCGACTTTGCCATGGAAAACAAACTAGCTATCATCAATACCTTTTATAAGAAAAAAAAATAAAAGAAAATGGACATGGCAATCCCCGAATGGTCAATATAAAAATGAGATAGATTTTATACTGTCCAACAATCCAAAACCATTTCAAGACATAGAAACACTAAGCATAAACTTCACATCAGATCACAGACCACTCAGAGTCAAAATATCGCTTGATAAGCCAGTAAAAATCCGAACCAGGTTTGTAAATAAGCAAAACAGCACACTAAAAAGAGTAGAAGAAATAAAAATATATCAGGAAAACTTAAAAACCCAAATATCTTTAATCGATATTAAACCAATAGTATCAGCACAAGACTATTATGACAAAATGGTAACTTGCATTACAAACAGCTTACAAGTTGCACGAATTTCACCAACAAAAACACACAGTGTACTAACAGAAAAAACACAAAGACTCTTAAAACGAAGACAAGAGTTACAAAGGTCTAAAAACAAAACACGAGCAATGAGAAATGAACTCAAAGCACTATACAAATTGACAAGCAAATATATAAAAAGAGACTATAAAAATCATAGAACAAATACCCTTCAAAGATATATAGAACAAAGTGGGAGTATAAAAAAGGGATACAAAGAATTAAGGACAAATAAATTATGGATCGAAAGTTTAAAAGAGATAGAAGAAGGAGATACAGTTTATAATCGAAAAGAAATAATTAACATCGCTACAAATTTTTACAAAAAACTGTACAGTGCACCAGATTCGAGCAGAGACGTAAACCATTTCAGAAATCTCTGTATCGACACCGAAACGTCACAATCTCATATAGAACCAATAGGCGAAAATGAAGTCATAGAGACCATAAAACGACTAAAAACTGACAAAAGCCCAGGATCAGATAACATCACTAACGATGCCTTAAAAACCGCTTGCTTCATATTAGCTACCCCACTAACAAAATTATTTAACTTGATACTAGAAACTGGTGTAACTCCGTCGCAATGGCTTGAGTCAAATATTATATTACTATATAAGAAAGGAGACCCAAGAGACATTGGCAACTACAGACCGATTGGTCTTTTATCAAGTATGTATAAACTTTTCTCTACATTAATCAATTATAGAATCAGCTCTACATTGGACAGCAATCAACCGGTAGAACAAGCTGGGTTTAGGAAAAGTTATTCTACCATAGATCATATTCACACATTGGAACTGATCATTGAAAAATACCAAGACCAACATAGACCCCTTTATATCATGTTTATTGACTATCAAAAAGCATTTGACACAATTTTGCATGAAAATATATGGGCCAGTTTAAAAGCTCAAAATGTGGAGGAAAAATACATAAATATACTCAAATACGTCTATAGTAATAGCTCAAGTAGAGTAAAACTAGAAACAATAGGTCCCAAGATTTCAATCAGGAGAGGTGTTAGACAAGGCGACCCCATATCGCCAAAAATTTTTATAGCAGTATTGGAATTCATAATAAATAAACTAGAGTGGAAGAAGTGTGGATTATGCATCCAAGGTCGTTACCTGAACCACTTACGATTTGCTGATGATTTGGTTTTACTGTCAGAATCTAGCGTGGAACTACAGTATATGCTAGATACTTTACATAAAGCCAGTAGACAAGCAGGTTTAGAAATGAACATCACAAAAACCAAAGTCATGACTAACTCCAAAAAGGTAAATATAATAATCGAGAACGACCTATTACAGTATGTGGATAAATAAATATACTTGGGAAAACAAATCGGATTCAATAGAGATAGTAATGCACTTGAGGTGGAGAGAAGAGTTAAAAATACCTGGAATAAGTATTGGAGCTGCAAGGAGATATTTAAAACTACAATGCCTATTATTATAAAGAAAAAAATTATGGACTCATGTCTCATTCCCTGTCTTACCTATGCATGCCAAACATGGAAATTTACCAATAAAATAAAAAATAAAATAGTTACTTGTCAGCGAGGTATGGAACGCAGCATGCTAAATATCAAAAAAATTGAAAAAATTAGGCACACAAAAATAAGAGATAAAACAAAGGCAATAGATGCTCTCAGCTACAGCCAAAGACAAAAGTGGAAATGGGCCGGCCACATAGCGCGTCTCAAAGATCAGAGATGGACAAAAACAGTTACGCTTTGGAAGGGCCCATTAGGTAAACGGTACAGAGGGAGACCATACGCAAGATGGGACGATGATATCAAAAAGATAGCTGGCCCAAAATGGCGACAAATAGCCGAGGATCGTGAAAAATGGAGAGCTTTGGAGGAGACCTTCACCCGAGAGGGGTTCCAGTAGTAAAACACAAAGAAATGTCTACTAAAGTATGTCGGACTATTTTAAAAGATTTTATTTTTCATAATAATTATAGAAACTAGAATAATTGATAATGATGTATGGAAACTAATCTCATTCACTCACTTTTCTTTTTTCTAAACTGTTTATATAGTACTTGTATATCGTATATACTGGAAATAAAGGGTTTTTTTATTTCATTTTTTTTATTTTTTTTTTATTTTATTTAGTTACTATCTCAAGCCCATTTAGAAACTGTTCTAGATGACATGGCTTATGAACTGAGGGACCACACTGGGAGTTAGCGAAATGAAAATCCTAGGATTTAGTTATAGACTCAAAACAATTGTAAAACGAGGCTGGGCATTTGTAAACAAATATTGTAAAACCTACGACCCATAGAGTGTGGTGCCTCAGTTCTCATCGACGATCAGCCAGATCTCGGAAAGTATCTTAAAAAAAGAAGGTTTTGTGAATACAGAAATTTAGTAAAGAATTACTAAGTAACTGACCGCTAACCATAAAAGATGAAATCAATATTAAGACTGAACATATTAACTACTTAATCATCTCTTACCTCTATTACATTATCTCATTATAGAGAAAACAAGTTTACATGAATCATCGATATAAACATACGATAATTAACTAATGAGTTCATTCCTGTATCATTTAGAATCTGCAGATAGCTACCAATATGACAATACCTACTAATTAAGGTGTTAATGTGAGACTGAACTGTGGTGCCTTTTTTGTTTTGGTTGGGAATTCTTCAAATGACCCAATCTGAGCGGAGCGAAAGTGCATGTCAGACTTTTACTGACCACTCGTGTTTCTTCACTTGCCTGTGCGCCAGGGCCACGGTTTCTGTTTTTAACCAACCCGTAACCCTGACCCAGGAGGCATCGGATAAATAACGACTGAACTGTGGTGCCTCAACCCACATAACAAAGATACATATTTTCATTAAACAAAGTTAATGAAATCGTTCTTTTTCAACATCAAGTTACAGTGGAAGCTTTAAAACATCTTGTAAAAAAGAAATGGGCATTGTGGAAAAAAAATATCGCTGCAATTTGAAGATACCGATGATTAAAACTGGTCCCTCAATTCTCACAACTTGAGGTGATAGGAATATCAGAAAGTCTAGTGTACTTAACTTTTAGTAATAAGCTTCTACTAAATAATCCTTACTAATATTATAAATCGGAAAGTGATAAATCGGAAAGATTTCGGAAATCAGTGGCAAAAACAAACATACAAAAACCAAAAACAGCATGAGCTTGAGATGTCATCATCATCTTCATCATTTCAGCCGAAAGACGTCCACTGCTGGACATAGACCTCCCCCATGGATCTCCACGACGACCGTTCCTGCGCCTCCCGCATCCAGCGCCTTCCCGCGACCTTCACCAGGTCGTTGGTTCACCTTGTCGGGGGCCTACCCACGCTGCGTCTTCCGGTGCATGGTTGCCACGAGAGAACCCGTCGGCCCCAACGAATATCGGTCCTATGAGGAATGTGCCCGTCCGACTGCCACTTTAGTGTTGCAATTCTTTGGGCTATGTCGGTTACTTTCGTTTTTCTGCGGATCACCTCATTCCTTGAACCTTCTTATAAGCATGAGATGTATTCCATTTTTAAACCTACATGTATTTTGCACACAATACTATATTGATCATTTAAACATGTTTTTCTCTATAACGGCCATATATAGATACTAACACTAGGTAGGTAAAACACTAAGTGTTACACTTAGTGTTTTTGGAAGTTGGTTGTATTTTTTCCTGTAGCTGTACAAAGTAGTCACGTAGTACAGTTTCAGAATGACCTTGTCATAAAAACTACTTAAACATCACTTGCCTTCATTAAGTACCTACATAAGGCTGTTATAGAGAAAAACATGTTTACATCTTCGATATAGTATTGTCATAGTAACTAACGAGTTCTTTATCTTATCATTTTAAATTAGCAGGTACCTTGGTACCTTTAGAAGATAAGATAAGATAACTAATTAGGAATCAATGGCGATTCACTTGTTTGTTTGCTTGTCGTGTTGTTGTGGTGGCGAGTTTTCGAGTGATCTCAGCCTATCCACTCTAATAAATATCTAATCATTCTATTGTCAATATTTTTGAAGTGTAACTAATATTTTCTTCTTAAATAAAGGTTCTTGTGTTAATTATTAACAAATGAAAATGTCGATAATAGCTTATCTTTGTAATTTGCGCTTGAGGTTTTCTGCAGCCGCAGCAGCTACACCAGCACAGCACGCCGAGTCAGGAAGATGGGACGACGCAAGAGTTTTGATGCAAGTTGTTTCCCACCCATACTAAAGGCCTACCCACTTTCCATGGAAATAAATACTGTATGCGTCGGGTCTCTTGCCATCGACGCTGATCCAGCCACAAGCAGCGATACTGTAGTTAAATATGTATCTAAACTTGAATACGTAAAAATTTAACTTAGCCCCGTTATATAATAGGACTACCGTCAGGGCGTTAGCACTGTTAAGGATGTCAATGGGCTTGATTTGGCGGAGAACCAGTTTGGCTTCTGCAGGGAGCGCTCTACGGCGGACGCCATCATGCGCGTCCGAGCCCTCACGACTGAGAATTCTGTGGCCCGAGGTGGGGTTGTCTTGGCGGTGTGTCTGTAGATGCATCAGGGAGGCATTTCGGTATTACCGGATGCCAACCTAACTTTGTCAAGTGGTCGAGGCCTATCTGGCGGACAGGGCCGCCATCTGCCCCGGTCACCAAGGAGTGTGGAACCGGCGAGAGATGTCGTGAGGTGTTTCACAGGGATCGGTCCTGGGTCCGCATCTGTGGAACATCGGGTATGTCTGGGTGCTTCGCGTCCATTAGCAGAGAGAGCACCGTCGTATCCTTGCCCACGTCCGTAGAGACCGATGTCTCCCGAGTCAGGGTTGCGGGTTGGTTAAATAAGAACCCCTAGCGCACAAGCAAGTGAAAGAACACAGGTGGGATTTATTTAGTAAAAGTTTGACACGCCCTTCCACACCGCACAGAGCGGAAGAGGTCATTTTAAGATTTCCCATTCAGAACAAATAAAAAGCATGTCATAATGAATTAAACGATTTATTAGAGAAATGGTCTTAGAATATCCTCAAGAAGCATTTGCCATACATAGACTATAGCAAATAATAGAAAACACGATAGTAAAAGAATACAAATAGCACTAAAGATAGCATTGCAATTTTAATAGAGGTAACAATAATAAGTTCATACATCAAAAGAAATCAGAAGTTTATATAATTTTCAGTTGAAGATTAACTAAATACAATTTTATAAGAACGTATTTATGAATCATTCATTAATGTGGAAGTACCTTTATCAGTATCATATTAATAATTATTGAATATGTTACAAAACAATTCTATATCTTAAAAAAGGATATGAATGAGCTGAGTAGGGTTGAAGGCTTTGAACTGGGAACTCAATGTTCTTTCCCGTCTACAACTTTTCTTTGGCGGGGTGCTTTTAATGGGGCTGGTGATTTTCGACTGAGTCGATCTTTTCTGGAGTTAGTAGAAGTGCCTTCGGTATCGAGTAATAGACGCCTTCGTGTTGCAGCGCGAAGTCTGAAGAGTTTCAAGGGTGACTTTTTGTCTTTTGGTGGCGTGCGTGTGGTGGAGTTTCGTTTCAATTCGATACCTGGTGACCATGTTATTGGCAGACGTTTGCGACCTGCAAACGATAGGGAGTTTAAAATTATTGTATTAATAAAATTAATGTTTTAGTTGTCAAAACAAATAACTGGGACTAACCCTTGTTATATTCTATTGTTTAAATTGTTAATGCATAATTCAATACGTTAAAAGTATTTTGGTAATCTCTCTCTCTGTCTTCAGAATAAAAAAGTATCTGATATTAAATTGTAACCTTCAGACATAATTTACAATAATTATATTCTATTCTCATTGCAGATTATGCTAAAGCAAGTATCCTGGCTTCTATAATATTGCCTATAGGTGTCTAAGGAATTGGAAGATTAATATTTACGCTTGTTAAATATTTAAAAATTTTGAAGACTTTAATATGATGCAGCAGCATATTTTATACATATTTTTAAAAGTTTGGATGACGAATGTTTTTTGTGGGATATAAGAATATATATTATATATTTTATACTTTGTAATAAAAGACTACATTACATGTAGTCTTAATATGTTACTATAGAATGCACTTCAGATAAACAAAATAACATAGTTCAATCTTTTTATTATTCAGGAATGACAGTCAATGCAAGTATGATTGAAACTGGTTCTATTTAACCTAAGTGGGGCTAAATGGAATCGGTTTCAATTATGCTTGCATTGATTCGACTCATATTAAGTAACTATCAAGGCAAGTTGAATAAAGACCTGTAAAAATAAAACACCGCATTTTTTATTTTAGCAAGCCTTAATTTAACTGACAATAACTGGGTTATGAAGTACGGACGACAGCAGGTCAAGCTACCCAAAACTGTCAAATATCACCAATCAACTTAGAGCCTTAATACTTGATAGTAGTAGCTTGATGTACTGTCGTTTGTACATAAGGCAGAATTCTATATGTTATTACCTCTCTGCTGAATTATCCATTCGTTAAGCATTGGTACTGGACTGAGGTACTCAACGGGCGGGGCCGGGGCGTGCTCCTGGATAGCAGTGTCAGGCGGCAGTCGGGTGAAATAGAGATAATCAAGCAACAAGGGCGAGATTTCAGCGAACACCCAGCGTTGAAACCCTGCAACTGGAGTCACCGCACCCTCCATTGAATCTACGAACAATGTATGTTATTGGTTTATTTTTATTTAAACATAATGTTGCCCCACACCACATTATTCCTGTGTCGTGGGTGCGTTTACAAGTATTTAAACTCGCATACAAAAATAGCCAGACCCGGAACAACTACCTGTAGGCTATACAAATATTTGTTCCGTACAGGAATCGAACCTGCGTCAGTCGATCGCTCAGTCACTGCATCTACCGTGTCGTTAATATATTGATATTATGTGACATATTGATTTACAATAATTATCATAGTTTTGTAGGTTTTGACCATGTAAGTACGCTATTCTGATTCTAAATTTGTAATATTTTTATAATATAATAAACATGTCATTAGTGTACAAGTATTTTCAGAAACAGCTGCTAACTAGTAAGTCAAATAAATAAATATTTTTATTAAAAAGGATTATGTATTTACCTAATACACTAAAATTTTAAATAGTAAATAATGTTTAACTTACCTCTGTAATACCTCTGTTTCCTTGCTTCGAGAACATCTCTGCGTCCCCGAGATGGGGGCGCGAGGAGACGGGTTTGGGGCTCCTTTTTGGCCCCATGCCCGTGGCGTCGGTCTCTTGGTCTCCAAAAATGGAGACCCGTCGTCGGAGTGCACCCATAGGGTGCAATCTTCGTACACCTAGTTGTCCGCCGCAGGGGTGTGCCTTCCCTCCGGCGGTCGTCGGTGTGCTTTGTGGTGTGTGACTGTAGGAGCGCCCGAAGTGCTTCTCGACGCCCGGGCGATCAGGCCCCTGCCGAGTGGGATCTCTAGTGGCCCAGAGAAGGCCCAGCAAGGGTCGGTCAGCGACCGAGCGTCGGTTTTGTTTGGCGCTCCGCTACAGTGGGTGCTTACCCCGGCCCCTAACAGCTCAACCAGCTATGTACGGTTGGCTGCGGGGTGCGGGGGGTGGTGGTGAGTAACGAGCGGTATGTGTGTGTGTGTGTTCTCCGCTCGCGTGGAATTCTGTGTGTGTGCCTGCATGTCAAGTAATGCATGTCTGTATGTCGAACGCAAAGCGCCTATATTAACTTAGTCCGCAATGCGCACGACGGTGTCGTGTTGCGCTTGTAAAGTCGATATTATTGTCTGAGTAGGTCGCGTGTGAAAGTGTAAGCGACCTACCCGGGCGTCAAGTCCGGTATTTTATGCGACGTCTGCGATGAGGTCGCGCGGGAATCTTTTGTGATCGGGAGGCCTCGCGTGCCAGGGTGCAATATCCTTGATGTGGTGGTGCTCGGAGGTGCTGGCACGCGAGAACATCCCCCTCGCCAGGCGGATTGCGAAGTCGTCGATGCTCTCGACACGCAGGTCCCTGTGAATTACAGAATTCCTCACGTACCGAGGCGCCTTTACTATTTGGCGCAGCGTGATGTTCTGCTGCGCCCGGAGCTTCTTCCTGTGAGACTCGGCCGTGAGGGCGAGCCAAGCCGGTGCAGCGTATGTTAGCTGCGGGCGCACGTAGGTCTTATATATCCCCAGCTTGACTCGCGTGGAGAGGCGTGACGAGAACACCGGATGTAAAAGGTTCCTTGTTACCTTGACCCGCGCGACGGTGTTGCAGACGTGCGGGCCCATGGTGAGCCGACTGTCGAGTGTGACCCCCAAGTACTTGGCGGTCTTGGTCCACCCGACCTCGGTCCCCATGAGCTGAAGGCTCGGTGGATGGCGGCCGCTTCGTGCCGTGACTATAATAGCCTGCGTCTTACCTGCGTTAACCGACAGTCTCCACTTGCTGAGCCAGTCGGGGAGGTCGTCTAGCGCGCGCTGCATCTTGATGGCCGCGTGGTCGGCCGACAGCGATGTGGTGATGTATGCGGCGTCATCGGCGTACAGCGCGAGCGTCGCAGTGTGCGTGGCGGGAATGTCGTCGGTGTATAACGAGTATAACGCAGGTGAGACGCAGCTCCCCTGTGGCACGCCCGCTCTGACGGGGCGTGCGTTGGATGACACGTTCTCCACCGAACCACCACCGTTTCCTTGCCGATACAAACACACGTTATAAGCTCGGCTGACACTTGAGTTTTCTTGAATATTTTTAAGCCAAAGTAATTTCACTACTGAGACTACTGTACTCGATGAGAAACTGAACGTTTATGACCATAAAAAAAAATTGGGCCCTTATTTATAGGAGCCCGTTAGGGTTATTTGTAATTAGTTAATTATAATGTGCCACAATGAAGCTATCTGCAGTTTCTATATGAAACAGGAATGAACTCGTTAGTTAATTATCGTATTTTTATATCGATGATTCAGGTAAACATGTTTACTCTATAATGTTATAATGTAATAGAGGTAACAGTTGATTAAGTAGTTACTATCTCAAGCCCATTTAGAAACTGTTCTAGATGACATGGCTTATGAACTGAGGGACCACACTGGGAGTTAGCGAAATGAAAATCCTAGGATTTAGTTATAGACTCAAAACAATTGTAAAACGAGGCTGGGCATTTGTAAACAAATATTGTAAAACCTACGACCCTTAGAGTGTGGTGCCTCAGTTATCATCGACGATCAGCCAGATCTCGGAAAGTATCTTAAAAAAAGAAGGTTTTGTGAATACAGAAATTTAGTAAAGAATTACTAAGTAACTGACCGCTAACCATAAAAGATGAAATCAATATTAAGACTGAACATATTAACTACTTAATCATCTCTTACCTCTATTACATTATCTCATTATAGAGAAAACAAGTTTACCTGAATCATCGATATAAACATACGATAATTAACTAATGAGTTCATTCCTGTATCATTTAGAATCTGCAGATAGCTACCAATATGAAAATACCTACTAATAAAGGTGTTAATGTGAGACTGAACTGTGGTGCCTTTTTTCTTTTGATTGGGAATTCTTCAAATGATCCAATCTGAGCGGAGCGAAAGTGCATGTCAGACTTTTACTGACCACTCGTGTTTCTTCACTTGCCTGTGCGCCAGGGCCACGGTTTCTGTTTTTAACCAACCCGTAACCCTGACCCAGGAGGCATCGGATATATAACGACTGAACCCACATAACAAAGATACATATTTTCATTAAACAAAGTTAATGAAATCGTTCTTTTTCAACATCAAGTTACAGTGGAAGCTTTAAAACATATTGTAAAAAAGAAATGGGCATTGTGGAAAAAAAATATCGCTGCAATTTGAAGATACCGATGATTAAAACTGGTCCCTCAATTCTCACAACTTGAGGTGATAGGAATATCAGAAAGTCTAGTGTACTTAACTTTTAGTAATAAGCTTCTACTAAATAACCCTTACTAATATTATAAATCGGAAAGTGATAAATCGGAAAGATTTCGGAAATCAGTGGCAAAAACAAACATACAAAAACCAAAAACAGCATGAGCTTGAGATGTAATCATCATCTTCATCATTTCAGCCGAAAGACGTCCACTGCTGGACATAGACCTCCCCCATGGATCTCCACGACGACCGTTCCTGCGCCTCCCGCATCCAGCGCCTTCCCGCGACCTTCACCAGGTCGTTGGTTCACCTTGTCGGGGGTCTACCCACGCTGCGTCTTCTGGTGCATGGTCGCCACGAGAGAACCCGTCGGCCCCAACGAATATCGGTCCTATGAGGAATGTGCCCGTCCGACTGCCACTTTAGTGTTGCAATTCTTTGGGCTATGTCGGTTACTTTCGTTTTTCTGCGGATCACCTCATTCCTTGAACCTTCTTATAAGCATGAGATGTATTCCATTTTTAAACCTACATGTATTTTGCACACAATACTATATTGATCATTTAAACATGTTTTTCTCTATAACGGCCATATATAGATACTAACACTAGGTAGGTAAAACACTAAGTGTTACACTTAGTGTTTTTGGAAGTTGGTTGTATTTTTTCCTGTAGCTGTACAACGTAGTCACGTAGTACAGTTTCAGAATGACCTTGTCATAAAAACTACTTAAACATCACTTGCCTTCATTAAGTACCTACATAAGGCTGTTATAGAGAAAAACATGTTTACATCTTCGATATAGTATTGTCATAGTAACTAACGAGTTCTTTATCTTATCATTTTAAATTAGCAGGTACCTTGGTACCTTTAGAAGATAAGATAAGATAACTAATTAGGAATCAATGGCGATTCACTTGTTTGTTTGCTTGTCGTGTTGTTGTGGTGGCGAGTTTTCGAGTGATCTCAGCCTATCCACTCTAATAAATATCTAATCATTCTATTGTCAATATTTTTGAAGTGTAACTAATATTTTTTCCTTAAATAAAGGTTCTTGTGTTAATTATTAACAAATAAAAATGTCGATAATAGCTTATCTTTGTAATTTGCGCTTGAGGTTTTCTGCAGCCGCAGCAGCTACACCAGCACAGCACGCCGAGTCAGGAAGATGGGACGGCGCAAGAGTTTTGATGCTAGTTGCTTCCCATCCATACTAAAGGCCTACCCACTTTCCATGGAAATAAATACTGTATGCGTCGGGTCTCTTGCCATCGACGCTGATCCAGCCACAAGCAGCGATACTGTAGTTAAATATGTATCTAAACTTGAATACGTAACAATTTAACTTAGCCCCGTTATATAATAGGACTACCGTCAGGGCGTTAGCACTGTTAAGGATGTCAATGGGCTTGATTTGGCGGAGAACCAGTTTGGCTTCTGCAGGGAGCGCTCTACGGCGGACGCCATCATGCGCGTCCGAGCCCTCACGACTGAGAATTCTGTGGCCCGAGGTGGGGTTGTCTTGGCGGTGTGTCTGTAGATGCATCAGGGAGGCATTTCGGTATTACCGGATGCCAACCTAACTTTGTCAAGTGGTCGAGGCCTATCTGGCGGACAGGGCCGCCATCTGCCCCGGTCACCAAGGAGTGTGGAACCGGCGAGAGATGTCGTGAGGTGTTTCACAGGGATCGGTCCTGGGTCCGCATCTGTGGAACATCGGGTATGTCCGGGTGCTTCGCGTCCATTAGCAGAGAGAGCACCGTCGTATCCTTGCCCACGTCCGTAGAGACCGATGTCTCCCGAGTCAGGGTTGCGGGTTGGTTAAATAAGAACCCCTAGCGCACAAGCAAGTGAAAGAACACAGGTGGGATTTATTTAGTAAAAGTTTGACACGCCCTTCCACACCGCACAGAGCGGAAGAGGTCATTTTAAGATTTCCCATTCAGAACAAATAAAAAGCATGTCATAATGAATTAAACGATTTATTAGAGAAATGGTCTTAGAATATCCTCAAGAATCATTTGCCATACATAGACTGTAGCAAATAATAGAAAACACGATAGTAAAAAAATACAAATAGCACTAAAGATAGCATTGCAATTTTAATAGAGGTAACAATAATAAGTTCATACATCAAAAGAAATCAGAAGTTTATATAATTTTCAGTTGAAGATTAACTAGATACAATTTTATAAGAACGTATTTATGAATCATTCATTAATGTGGAAGTACCTTTATCAGTATCATATTAATAATTATTGAATATGTTACAAAACAATTCTACATCTTAAAAAAGGATATGAATGAGCTGAGTAGGGTTGAAGGCTTTGAACTGGGAACTCAATGTTCTTTCCCGTCTACAACTTTTCTTTGGCGGGGTGCTTTTAATGGAGCTGGTGATTTTCGACTGAGTCGATCTTTTCTGGAGTTAGTAGAAGTGCCTTCGGTATCGAGTAATAGACGCCTTCGTGTTGCAGCGCGAAGTCTGAAGAGTTTCAAGGGTGACTTTTTGTCTTTTGGTGGCGTGCGTGTGGTGGAGTTTCGTTTCAATTCGATACCTGGTGACCATGTTATTGGCAGACGTTTGCGACCTGCAAACGATAGGGAGTTTAAAATTTTTGTATTAATAAAATTAATGTTTTAGTTGTCAAAACAAATAACTGGGACTAACCCTTGTTATATTCTATTGTTTAAATTGTTAATGCATAATTCAATACGTTAAAAGTATTTTGGTAATCTCTCTCTCTGTCTTCAGAATAAAAAAGTATCTGATATTAAATTGTAACCTTCAGACATAATTTACAATAATTATATTCTATTCTCATTGCAGATTATGCTAATGCAAGTATCCTGGCTTCTATAATATTGCCTGTAGGTGTCTAAGGAATTGGAAGATTAATATTTACGCTTGTTAAATATTTAAAAATTTTGAAGACTTTAATATGATGCAGCAGCATATTTTATACATATTTTTAAAAGTTTGGATGACGAATGTTTTTTGTGGGATATAAGAATATATATTATATATTTTATACTTTGTAATAAAAGACTACATTACATGTAGTCTTAATATGTTACTATAGAATGCACTTCAGACAAACAAAATAACATAGTTCAATCTTTTTATTATTCAGGAATGACAGTCAATGCAAGTATGATTGAAACTGGTTCTATTTAACCTAAGTGGGGCTAAATGGAATCGGTTTCAATTATGCTTGCATTGATTCGACTCATATTAAGTAACTATCAAGGCAAGATAAATAAAGACCTGTAAAAATAAAACACCGCATTTTTTGTTTCAGCAAGCCTTAATTTAACTGACAATAACTGGGTTATGAAGTACGGACGACAGCAGGTCAAGCTACCCAAAACTGTCAAATATCACCAATCAACTTAGAGCCTTAATACTTGATAGTAGTAGCTTGATGTACTGTCGTTTGTACATAAGGCAGAATTCTATATGTTATTACCTCTCTGCTGAATTATCCATTCGTTAAGCATTGGTACTGGACTGAGGTACTCAACGGGCGGGGCCGGGGCGTGCTTCTGGATAGCAGTGTCAGGCGGCAGTCGGGTGAAATAGAGATAATCAAGCCACAAGGGCGAGATTTCAGCGAACACCAAGCGTTGAAACCCTGCAACTGGAGTCATCGCACCCTCCATTGAATCTATGAACAATGTATGTTATTGGTTTATTTTTATTTAAACATAATGTTGCCCCACACCACATTATTCCTGTGTCGTGGGTGCGTTTACAAATATTTAAACTCGCATACAAAAATAGCCAGACCCGGAACAACTACCTGTAGGCTATACAAATATTTGTTCCGTACAGGAATCGAACCTGCGTCAGTCGATCGCTCAGTCACTGCATCTACCGTGTCGTTAATATATTGATATTATGTGACATATTGATTTACAATAATTATCATAGTTTTGTAGGTTTTGACCATGTAAGTACGCTATTCTGATTCTAAATTTGTAATATTTTTATAATATAATAAACATGTCATTAGTGTACAAGTATTTTCAGAAACAGCTGCTAACTAGTAAGTCAAATAAATAAATATTTTTATTAAAAAGGATTATGTATTTACCTAATACACTAAAATTTTAAATAGTAAATAATGTTTAACTTACCTCTGTAATACCTCTGTTTCCTTGCCGATACAAACACACGTTATAAGCTCGGCTGACACTTGAGTTTTCTTGAATATTTTTAAGCCAAAGTAATTTCACTACTGAGACTACTGTACTCGATGAGAAACTGAACGTTTATGACCATAAAAAAAATTTGGCCCCTTATTTATAGGAGCCCGTTAGGGTTATTTGTAATTAGTTAATTATAATGTGCCACAATGAAGCTATCTGCAGTTTCTATATGAAACAGGAATGAACTCGTTAGTTAATTATCGTATTTTTATATCGATGATTCAGGTAAACATGTTTACTCTATAATGGGATATTGTAATAGAGGTAACAGTTGATTAAGTAGTTACTATCTCAAGCCCATTTGGAAACTGAAGATGACATGGCGTATGAACTGAGGGACCACACTGGGAGTTAGCGAAATGAAAATCCTAGGATTTAGTTATAGACTCAAAACAATTGTAAAACGAGGCTGGGCATTTGTAAACAAATATTGTAAAACCTACGACCCTTAGAGTGTGGTGCCTCAGTTATCATCGACGATCAGCCAGATCTCGGAAAGTATCTTAAAAAAAGAAGGTTTTGTGAATACAGAAATTTAGTAAAGAATTACTAAGTAACTGACCGCTAACCATAAAAGATGAAATCAATATTAAGACTGAACATATTAACTACTTAATCATCTCTTACCTCTATTACATTATCTCATTATAGAGAAAACAAGTTTACCTGAATCATCGATATAAACATACGATAATTAACTAATGAGTTCATTCCTGTATCATTTAGAATCTGCAGATAGCTACCAATATGAAAATACCTACTAATTAAGGTGTTAATGTGAGACTGAACTGTGGTGCCTTTTTTCTTTTGATTGGGAATTCTTCAAATGATCCAATCTGAGCGGAGCGAAAGTGCATGTCAGACTTTTACTGACCACTCGTGTTTCTTCACTTGCCTGTGCGCCAGGGCCACGGTTTCTGTTTTTAACCAACCCGTAACCCTGACCCAGGAGGCATCGGATATATAACGACTGAACCCACATAACAAAGATACATATTTTCATTAAACAAAGTTAATGAAATCGTTCTTATTCAACATCAAGTTACAGTGGAAGCTTTAAAACATCTTGTAAAAAAGAAATGGGCATTGTGGAAAAAAAATATCGCTGCAATTTGAAGATACCGGTGATTAAAACTGGTCCCTCAATTCTCACAACTTGAGGTGATAGGAATATCAGAAAGTCTAGTGTACTTAACTTTTAGTAATAAGCTTCTACTAAATAACCCTTACTAATATTATAAATCGGAAAGTGATAAATCGGAAAGATTTCGGAAATCAGTGGCAAAAACAAACATACAAAAACCAAAAACAGCATGAGCTTGAGATGTCATCATCATCTTCATCATTTCAGCCGAAAGACGTCCACTGCTGGACATAGACCTCCCCCATGGATCTCCACGACGACCGTTCCTGCGCCTCCCGCATCCAGCGCCTTCCCGCGACCTTCACCAGGTCGTTGGTTCACCTTGTCGGGGGTCTACCCACGCTGCGTCTTCCGGTGCATGGTTGCCACGAGAGAACCCGTCGGCCCCAACGAATATCGGTCCTATGAGGAATGTGCCCGTCCGACTGCCACTTTAGTGTTGCAATTCTTTGGGCTATGTCGGTTACTTTCGTTTTTCTGCGGATCACCTCATTCCTTGAACCTTCTTATAAGCATGAGATGTATTCCATTTTTAAACCTACATGTATTTTGCACACAATACTATATTGATCATTTAAACATGTTTTTCTCTATAACGGCCATATATAGATACTAACACTAGGTAGGTAAAACACTAAGTGTTACACTTAGTGTTTTTGGAAGTTGGTTGTATTTTTTCCTGTAGCTGTACAACGTAGTCACGTAGTACAGTTTCAGAATGACCTTGACATAAAAACTACTTAAACATCACTGGCCTTCATTAAGTACCTACATAAGGCTGTTATAGAGAAAAACATGTTTACATCTTCGACATAGTATTGTGATAGTTAACCAAAAAGTTCTTTATCTTATCATTTTAAATTAGCAGGTACCTTGCTTCTAGTTTAACAACACTTTTTAATTAAAATTCTCAGAAGAGTTAAAAGTTCTTCATTATGGCGCTTTAGAAGATTAGATAAGATAACTAATTAGAAATCAATGGCGATTCACTTGTTTGTTTGCTTGTCGTGTTGTTGTGGTGGCGAGTTTTCGAGTGATTGAGAGCCTATCCACTCTAATAAATATCTATTGTCAATATTTTTGAGGTGTAACTAATATTTTCTTCTTAAATAAAGGTTCTTGTGTTAATTATTAACAAATGAAAATGTCGATAATAGCTTATCTTTGTAATTTGCGCTTGTGGTTTTCTGCAGCCGCAGCAGCTACGCCAGCACAGCACGCCGAGTCAGGAAGATGGGACGGCGCAAGAGTTTCGATGCAAGTTGCTTCCCACCCACACTAAAGGCCTACCCACTTTCCATGGAAATAAATACTCTATGCGTCCGGTCTCTTGCCATCGACGCTGACCCAGACACAAGCAGCGATACTGTAGTTAAATATGTATCCAAACTTGAATACATAATAATTATTTTTTTTAATAGTTATAAACTAGCGCTTGACTGCAATCCCGCCTGATGGTAAGCAGTGATGCGATCGTTGATGGTAAAGCGCGCTAGTTTATTAAGAGCCTATTCACTCAGAAAAACTGAGCGAATAGGAAGGAAGACGGCAGTTGAGCGAGGTGATGCAATGTTAAACCTAACAACACGACCAACAATGCTGCGCCAGAAGGAGATTGATCTGAAGACCGTTCACGACCAAACTCCCAACACAACAACATTTGGCGCATCGTAGCCGGCACACATTGCAACACAACTGCTCAGGAAGTACTACAGTGCTACTTTGGAAGTATCACAGCTTTATTGATTAGAATCCTTCCTATCTTATTCCTGCTATACATAAATGACATAGTTAATGTAACCAATCATAAATGCTTCCTTTTTGCCGATGATATTTATATTATCGTTGCAACCAATAAAAAGATTAAATCAATCTTGAATCATGAAGCGGACATTAATAACACATTAGATAATTTAATTGACTGGTTTAGTGATAATAATTTGTGTATCAATCTTAATAAATCAGTATATATTCAATTTAATCAATCATATAATAACTTATTTAATTTTAAACTGGACATACCGAAAATTACGCAAATGACACAAACTAGGTTTTTAGGAGTAATTATTGACGAACATTTAGACTGGAAAGCTCAGGTTGATGCTGTTTGCTGTAAGATACATAAATTTGTCTATGCTTTGAGACAAATAAAGAAAATCACCAATATAAAAACGGCTGTAATGTTATACCGCGCATACGTTGAGTCCACCCTACGGTATGGATTGCTTATGTGGGGAAATAGTACGGACTACAATAGAGCATTTGTAGCCCAAAAAAAATGTATACGTGCCCTATACGAAATTCCATCTGACGTTTCATGTCAACTTGTATTCAAGGAGCTTGGTTTGCTACCACTACCTTCATTATATATTTATGAAGTATGCATGTTTGTTAAAAAACATAAAGAATTATTTAAAACTGCTCAGGAAATAAGCTCTCGAAGTCGGCGTGATCAATACAGACTTGTGCTGGATGAGCTGCCTAGATCAGCGAAATATAATAAAAACGCACTGGCTATGTGTGTGCGATTGTATAATAAATTACCAAGTTTGTTAAAACGTTAAATTGTAAATTATTTAAAATTAAATTATATAAATGGCTCAATAATAATAACTTTTATAATATTAATGATTTTTTAAATGGAATTCCAATGTGACTTATTATTATTATTTCAATTTTAACAAATGTAATAATTTTGCATGCTTTAGGTACTAAGCAAAACATGTTCGGTCAAATATATTTTTTTTTTATATCACCTTGTATACCATGTTTTAAGCAAATAAAATATCTTATCTTATCTTATAGAAATATGGAAGACAAGGTTGTTTAAATTACTAATAAAAAGAGTTAATAAAAAGAGTTCATATAATGGGATAATGTAATAGAGGTAAGAGATGATTAAGTAGTTACTATATCAAGCCCATTTAGAAACTGTTCTAGATGACATGTGCGTATGAACTGAGGGACCATACTGGGAGTTAGCGAAATGAAAATCCTAGGATTTAGTTATAGACTCAAAACAATTGTAGAAAGAGTCTGGGATTTGTAAACAAATATTGTAAAATCTACGACCCATAGAGTGTGGTGCCTGAGTTCTCATCGACGATCAGCCAGATCTCGGGAAGTATCTTAAAAAAAGAAAGGTTTTGTGAATACAGAAATTTAGTAAAGAATTACTAAGTAACTGACCGCTAACCATAAAAGATGAAATCAATATTACGACTGAACATATTAACTACTTAATCATCTCTTACCTCTATTACATTATCTCATTATAGAGAAAACAAGTTTACCTGAATCATATACCTATATAAAAATACGATAATTAACTAATGAGTTCATTCCTGTATCATTTAGAATCTGCAGATAGCTACCAATATGACTGTTTACGCTCGTTTATCGGTCGGTTCCGATTGTTAGTTCGAAGATTGTTTGATAGATGGCGCGACCGATACGGGCGAGCGGAATGTATTACAATCTTGTGGGTGGTCGGTGACGCGCGATACCAGAACAGCTTGAGGAGTCTTGAGAAAATAATCGCGCGCGCGGGGTGCGATTTGACGATTGATATTTGGAAAATATAGTGCCGGGCCGCGGTTTGGACAGTTGTCGCAGTTTAGTTGCCCGTGTGTTTGAAATATTTACTTGGATTATAAACCGTAACAGTGCCGCCCCTTAATTTGTATCTGAAACGTGGTTTCGTTGCTGACTGTTTGTGGGGCGTGGTTTGACGCTGCTAAATAACGGTTTTTTTATGTTGGTGAGCCTTGGTTGTCCTCATGGAGGAACTTTAATGTCTACTGGTATTGGACAATTAGTGTGTTGGAAGACTTCGGACAGCGTTGTAAGTCGGCGCGCGCGCCGGCTCTCCGGTAATTCATCCCACGACGGAAACACACGGTGTCGTAGGTAAGTTACTTAACTTTCTTGTGTAGTGTGGTCGGAGATTTGATTGTTGTGTAAGCCGTAACTGATCGCGGTAAATGTACGTGCTATACTGGGGCGCGTACATTGACAATACCTACTAATTAAGGTGTTAATGTGAGACTGAACTGTGGTGGACTGAAAGTGAGTTTGTTTGTTTGTGTGTTCCGCTGTCACGCCGTAACTGCTGAACCGATTGCTTTGAAATTTTGCAGACATAAAGTTAGAAGTCCAGATCAAATAATACGGTACATTTTATCTCGGAAAATTTCCCGAGGGAAAACAAAAATATTGTTAGCTTCTTACCAGTTCGGTGATAGATGGCGCTGTGTGTCGTTTAAAACAATATACCTAATATATTGCAAACGAATATGCACATGTAAACTTAGAAATTAAATGATAAGATAATTAAACTCCGAAAATGAGGAAACTAAAATGCGCGATATAACCGAATTCCACGCGGCCGGAGAGCTAGTAGTAATAATATAGTGTAGTGTAGTAGTATATAATATAGTGTATTTATTATCTGTTAGCTGAGACAATTTTTTTAAAGGGTCGAGAGGTTGGAGCCGCGTCATAACACGAATTCCGCGTTCCGACACATCATCTCGAGAAATGCCTCAAAGAAGAGTTCTGGCCGAAAGGTGTTGTGTACCGCCGGTTTCGTGGCCAGCTACGTGACACCAGTCAGCGAAACACGACGCCGAAACTTCGTGTACATTAGGTGTAAGTAGTTAATTATGTTATAGGTATATATGTATTTATAGTATTTTGAGTTTTGATGTTAAAAAAATATTGTATATGTTTGTATCGGCCTTGATGCCTGAAATAAATGGATAAATAAATAAAACAGTAACCCAAAGGTAATATCGAATTAGTTCATTATAGTACTAATTGAAAAACACTAAGTGTAACACTTAGTGTTTTACCTACCTAGTGTTAGTATCTATATAAGGTCGTTATAGAGAAAACATGTTTACATGGTCGATATAGTATTGTGTGCAAAATACATGTAGGTTTAAAAACGGAATACATCTCAAGCTTGTAAGAAGGCTCAAGGAATGAGGAGATCCGCAGAAAAACGAAAGTAACCGACATAGACCGAAGAAGTGCAACACTAAAGTGGCAGTCGGACGGGCACATTCCTCATAGGACCGATACCCGTTGGGGCCGACGGGTACTCGCGTGGCGACCAGGCACCGGAAGACGCAACGTGGGTAGGCCCCCGACAAGGTGAACCAACGACCTGGTGAAGGCCGCGGGAAACCGCTGGATGCTGGATTGGTTGATTTCCACAAAGTGTGTTTAATAAATAGATTTTATCAATCTTTCTTTTTTTTGTAGGGCTATCACGTAAAAGTAATGTCGACCTTAATGGTTTTCGAAATATCAAGTTATTATGCATGTTATTTTAGTGATTTTATTGAAATATAATGCAATAGGAATTATTAATATATAATTAGTTAACATGTAAAAGTCGATAATCATGTAAATAACAAGAGATTTGTAAAACGTGAGATTTGTAAAACGGCGAATGTGGCGATACAGGTCAGCAGACTGGGATGAGATGCGCCATTTCTTTGCGTCTTATCCTTGACAGCAGGTCTGCTTCTCTTCAAGCAATCCGTCGAGCTGTGCGGATGCTATAACCGATGTGGTGCGTCAAGCTATGGAATATTTTATTCCCTATAATGACGTGCCCGTCGGTGGCTCGGCTCGCCCTTGGTTCAATGCCGATTGTGTCCAAGCCGAACAGCGTAAGCACACGGCATTTCTCACCTGGGTTGACGCTCGTGACCGCGGAGCTCCGGATCTAAGCTCAAAGAAGAGAGCCTTTAACCGTGCTGCCAAGTCCTACAAAAAGGCGCTAAAGAAGGCTCGCTTCGACCGTATTACCCATATTGGCAACAAGTTATCTGCGCAGCCTTCCGGTAGCAGATCTTTTTGGTCACTTGCCAAATCGGTCGAGGCGAACTTCTGTCGGCCCTCACTGCCTCCTCTGGTTAGGCCTGATGGAACACTGGCTCATACGGCGAGAGAGAAAGCAGGTCTCTTTGCATCTCTCTTTGCCCATAATTCGCGTCTTGATACTGGCAGTGCTACTCCACCTATTTTACCCCACTGCGGTACTTCAATGCCTGAGGTTCGCATTCGGAACAAGGAGGTTCTGAGAGCACTGTGTCGTCTGGACGTGAATAAGGCTAGGGGTCCGGATGGTATACCAGCGATTGTTCTAAAAGCATGTGCGCCCGAGTTGTCTCCTGTATTGACACGCTTGTATCGCCTCTCATTTGGGACTGGTATAGTGCCCAAGTCCTGGAAGCTTGCCAACGTGCAGCCCGTGTCCAAAAAGGGTAGTCGTGCCGATCCTAACAACTATCGGCCGATTTCGATCACATCCATACTTTGCAAAATTATGGAGCGTGTATTGAACTCGCGCCTTTTGGCATACCTGGAAGGTAACGATCTCCTCAGTGACCGACAGTACGGGTTTCGCCGCAATCGGTTAACTGGGGACCTACTAGTGTATGCCACTCACTTGTGGGGCGAGGCACTCGAGAGGAATGGGGAAGCAATTGCTGTCTCCCTTGATGTCTCGAAGGCCTTCGACCGGGTATGGCACGCTGGCCTTTTGAGTAAACTTCCAGCGTACGGCATTTCCCCTAGCCTGACTGGCTGGGTAAAAGACTTCCTGACTGAACGGTCCCTCCGAGTTGTTGTCGACGGATGCTCATCTGAGCCCATGTCGACTAATGCCGGTGTTCCTCAGGGGTCTGTTCTCTCTGCAACTCTGTTTCTGCTGCATATTAACGATCTGCTGATGCCCGGTATCTATGGTATGCAGATGACAGCATAGTTGTGGAGAGATACCTGCCGGATGCTCGGGCTAGTAGGGAATCAATCCGGTCCGAAAGAGAGGCCATGGTAGAGCGAACGAGTGTTGCACTTCAGGCAGTCTCCGAATGACGCAGAAAAAAACGCAGGCGTGTCTTTTCACCGCCAAACGGAGCCCGTTCACCTTGGCTCCTACTTTTCGGAATGTATCCTTGGAGTGTACCGACCGCCTTCAGCTTTTGGGTGTTGAGATTTCCTCGAACCTAAACTTTGGGCGGTTCATTGGGTCCAAGGCCAAGGTGGCTACCAGAAAACTTTGGCGTTATCGCAAAGGTCCGGCGGTACTTCACACCAGGGCAGCTTCTAATGTTGTACAAAGCACAGGTCCGTTCGTGTGTGGAGTACTGCAGCCACATTTGGGCTGGTGCTGTTAAGTGTCACCTGGCCACTTTGGATTCAGTGGAGAGGCGTGCGAAGAGGCTGATTGGTGACCCTGATTTAACTCGAGTTGGTCTCCAAAGCCTAGAGCACAGGCGTAGAGTAGCCAGCCTTTCGGTGTTCTATAGGATGCATTCTGGGGAGTGTGCGAGGGAATTGCATGATTTAATTCCCCCATCTCCGTTCCACCATCAGACGACCCGTCGTACGGCGAGTTTCCACCCTTATGTTGTTAACACCTCTACGATCCGGACGAAGCGTTTCGCCTCCTCCTTTATGCCGCGTACATCGAGGGACTGGAACAATCTGCCGGCGGCGGTGTTTCCGTCGGACTACAATTTGAGTGTCTTCAAGGCTAGAGTGAATAGGCTCTTAATAAACTAGTGCGCTTTACCATCAACGATTGCGTCACTGCTTGCCATCAGGCGGGATTGCGGTCAAGCGCTGGTTTATATTTTTAATAATAAAAAAAAAAAGAGTTGTGATAACTCAGGTGAGTGTGACTGTCATTAGGGGTCTGATGGTAAATACAAAGGCCCGTTCAGGTAGTGTTTTTATGGAAGTCGGTTGTATTTTTTCCTATAACTGTAACAAGTAGTCACCTAGTACAGTTTCCGGTGAGCTTGACATAAAATCGAATTATTCATCTCTTGCCTACCTTCATTACCTACATTGGGCCTTTATAGAGAAAAACATGTTTACAAACTTTGTTCAGCCATCTATCAGTCAAATCAATGTTATTTTGAACATGTATCTAATTATAGTTATATTAGGGGCCGATAGATGGCACTTTTTATTTGAGTATTAAAATTAGAAGTCGGTGTCAAGATTCTCCGACAGTAATATATAATTTAAAGAAATAAGGTTCAATTTAGTACATTTTATGTATTCAGGGATGGTAGAATAAACATTGGATTTAGTAAACCTATGTTTCATTTTTGATATCAGAACTTGAGACGTAGGGACCCGTAGTGTCATGTGACCCTCACTAAGCCCGAGGATTCGCATGACCTACATCAACAGCAGTTCTTTCTACCAGCTCGCAACGGGAGTGAGCACCATCACCCCTAAACCCTCACGAAGCCCGAGGGTTTAACATGGTCCTTCGAGCCGGATGGTAACCTGTGGAACCAGTTCATCATCAGATGCTAAGCCTACTGTGAATAAGGATAGCATCAGCCCGAACGTGCCCAATTCAAGAGGAGTTGTTCCGGTGTCAAAGCGGTCGACCAACGGCCGGACTCGGAGTCAGCAGCAGCGGGACGCGCGGAGGGAGCAGGACATACAACGCAACAGCAGCATGGAGGCGCTGCACTGCAGACAACTTTAGTGGTTAAAGCTAAGTGTTACAAGCGAAAACCGTGAGTACTTTTAAAATTCATTCCTGCCAAGCAAAAGTGATCTTAATATCAAAGTGAAAATTAACTTAGTGATTGTGCAACGTAATCTTAGACTTAGTTAGATTTAAGGCAAATTGTGTTCCGACGGGGAACCTATGCCCGATTTCTTTTAAAATTTGTAACGTCCAAACACTTAGAAAAATTTTGTTGTTCATATGGACTTAGAAAACTTTCCTTGAATGTTTTATATTGTTATTGACTTAGATATACATCATAAAAAAAGGTTGTAAAAATGTCTCAATTGCAAACTTATGTCAAGGTGCAGAATGACCTGTATGCTCGTTTGTCGAAAACTAAAAGTAACTTCAAGAAGTCACCCAAGGATAAGTTTACCAAACCATATGTAGAAGCCAGGTTAGAAAACGTTGAAGAGCTGTGGGCTCAATTTAGCTTGACACATACACAGATGATTAAAGATTGTGAATCAATTGAGTTAACAAAGTCGCCTTATGTTACAAACGATGTTTACTTCAACACCGAGGAATTATATCTAGATGTGAAATGCGAATTAAAAACTGTTTTAAATGCATTCAAGGGTAGTAACGATGCTTCTCCGATTGCGGGGTCGTCATCAAATTCGGACAGTAGAAACATGCCCATAAAATTGCCTAGAATAACAATCCCAACTTTTTCTGGGAAATATACTGAATGGATCACCTTTAGAGATTTATTTGTTTCTTTGATTCACAAAAACGATAAAATAGATAAAGTGCAAAAACTTCATTACTTAAAATGCTATCTTACAGGTGAGGCTGAGCAACTTTTGCGACACATTCCAATATCCGATTCAAATTATGATAAGTGCTGGGCTCAATTGGAAAGTCGTTACAATAATAAAAAATATCTTTCACATTGTATCTTAAAACGTTTATTCAGTCAAAGAAACATAACCAATCAATCAGCTAGTGGCTTAAAGGATCTAATGGATACCACATTTGATTGTTTAAATGCGCTTATCAATCTGGATTTGAATGACACAGCAATTAAAGATATATTAATCATTCATATCCTAACACTTAAGTTGGATCCAGATAGTCGCAGGGAATGGGAGTTAAGGGTAACTTCAAACAATGATTCGACTATGTTACCAACGTTTGAGCAATTCAAAGACTTTTTGTCCAGTAGGTACAGAGCATTTGAGTTCTTAGAATCTAAGTCGAGTACAAATCAAAATGTGAAAATAACTAGAGCAAGGGTATTTCACACAGTGGCTTTGAGTTGTCCTGTTTGTACTGATGAGCATAAGATAGGGACTTGCAAACAGTTCATTGGTAAGAGTGTGGACGCTCGGCGTAAGTTCGTACAAGAAAAGCACTTCTGCTTCAATTGTCTAGGGTTTAACCACTCTGCCAGGTTTTGTAAGTGTAGAATCACTTGTAGAATCTGTCAACGTAAACACCACACTTTGTTACATTGTAAAGGCGTACAGGAATTGGTTGGCGAGAAGAACACTCATACGGTTGGAGCAGAAAATCAAGAAACATTAGCTTGTTTTTCAAAGGGTTCAGCTAATAACCAAGTTTTATTAGCAACAGCTTTAGTGAAGGCTGTATCGAATAACGGGTCTATGATCACGGTTAGGGCTTTGTTAGATCAAGGCTCTGAAGCATCCTTTGTTACGGAACATTGTTCAAACATTAGGGTTAAAGAAAACACCAGCTAAAGGTTTGATAGTTGGTATAAATGTCAACCACAAGGTAGAGTTGAATTCGGTTGTTAAAGTTAAAATACGGTCTAGGATTGATCCATCTGTGGAATTGGAAGTAAATGCATACGTAATAAAATCACTTACATCTTTATTGCCTAGTAGGGGAACAGCACGTTTAGATTGGGTACAATTCCAAGATATACAGTTGGCGGATCCCAATTACCACAAACCAGATAAAGTTGATTTCTTACTGGGGGCAGAAATTTATTGCAAGGTTTTACAAAACGGGTTGAAAAAGGCTTCAGGTTGTAGCACGGTGGCACAGCGTACTTCTCTGGGATGGATTCTATCGGGAACAATATCTTCTGCTGACCATAACTCTTCCGATATCACCGTGATGCACGCCCTCGTAGGCGATGACGAGATTTTGAAAAAGGGGGAAATTTATAAGAAGAGGTTTTTAAAATCCTTAAGTTCTTACCTGGATTCCAAACAGATAGTGAGGGTGGGCGGTAGGTTACGACGGTCAGATCTTGATCACAACGGTAAACATCCAATAATTCGTCGGTCTACGCAAACTCATAAACCGAACATATGTAGGTGACATAGTTTTAATTAAGGAGGATAACATGCCCACTGTCGGTTCTACTCGGCAGAGTGGTTAAGAAACATCCAGGGTTGGATAATCTAACACGGGTAGTTACGCTATGTGGCTCTAAATTTAAATGACTAACCTCGAAACTGTGTGCCCTACCTATTGCATACAAAGTTGTTCAGTAGGAACTTATCATTAGTAATTTAAGCATTTTTTATTGTGTTTGTGTAAATAGATAACAAGCTATTTTTAAGGGATATCTTCGATATGTATGTATGTTGTAACTTGTGATGTTTTATGTGAGAGTAAACTTTAATTTGTAATTGTTTTAACTAAATAATATGAAGGACATAATGTTCACAAATGTCCTTGGTGGGCGGAATGTTCAGCCATCTATCAGTCAAATCAATGTTATTTTGAACATGTATCTAATTATAGTTATATTAGGGGCCGATAGATGGCACTTTTTATTTGAGTATTAAAATTAGAAGTCGGTGTCAAGATTCTCCGACAGTAATATATAATTTAAAGAAATAAGGTTCAATTTAGTACATTTTATGTATTCAGGGATGGTAGAATAAACATTGGATTTAGTAAACCTATGTTTCATTTTTGATATCAGAACTTGAGACGTAGGGACCCGTAGTGTCATGTGACCCTCACTAAGCCCGAGGATTCGCATGACCTACATCAACAGCAGTTCTTTCTACCAGCTCGCAACGGGAGTGAGCACCATCACCCCTAAACCCTCACGAAGCCCGAGGGTTTAATATAATAATGTGGTAGTTAACTATTGAGTTAATTACCTTATCATATTAAATTCTGAGGTACTTAGCTAATATGACAACAGCTCCTAATTACAATTATCCGAACACTAAAACTCTTCATTGTGACACATTGTAATTAACTAATTACAAATAACCCTAATGGGCTCCTATAAATAAGGTCCCAGTTTAGTTTTATGATCATAAACCTTCAGCTTCTCATCGAGTATTCTCATCGAGTAGTCTCAGTAGTGAAATTACTTTGACTTAAAAATATTAAAGAAAACGGCAGTGTCAGCCGAGCTTATAACTTGTGTTAGTAACGGAGCATACAAAGGTATATTTCAGAGGTAAGTTAAACATTATTTACTTTTTTAATATTTTAGTGTATTAGGTACATACTTAGCAGCTGTTTACGAAAATACTTGTACACTAACGACTTGTAAAAAATATTATAAATTTATAATCAGAATGGCGGACATAGTAAAAATCTACAAAACTATGATAATTATTAATAACAAACATTGTTTGTAGCGCCTATGATGAGTTAAAGCTTTATTTAATATATAATTTTTACGAAAGTGTTTTTTACACAATTCTTGAACGCACACTACTCTATTTTATGTGCGTTACCGACACAACTTTCAATATGCCTCTGTTTGTGTAGCCATTTTGTGAAGCGTTGACTGGGAATTTATAACATTTATGCTGAAACCTACCTTACTGGTTCAAATTCCTTTTCCAGTGCCAATGGAGGGTGCGGTGACACCAGGTGCAGGGCATCTCACACCATCAGCGCTCGTTGTAATCCCGTTCTGGCGGCCTGTTTATCTCTGTCTCAACCCTTTGCGGCCTGACATTGCTATGCAGGAGTACGCCCCAGCCCTGAACACTGGGTACCTCAGTCTACCACGAGAGTCTGAAGAAGAGATAATTCAGCAGAGAGGTATAATAAATTAAATTCTGACTTACATCCTTTATAAGATAGCTTAATTTTACTATGACTATAACAGCACACCAGGCAAACGTATTAAGACTACAATGCACACTATTATCAAATACTATAACAATATATGAAAAAAAAAATGTTTATTACATAACATATATCAACCTAAACTTTAAAAACAAATATAATATTATGCTGCATCAAAAATACTTAACATCTTCTAATTTCTTAGACAGCTGCAGCCAATACTATAGCAGCCAGGATACTTGATCGTCAAAGACAACAGCATATAATTAATATCAGAGGCCTTTTCATTCTGAAGAAGAGACGAATACGGACAAATATTCTTAATTTGCCCCTTTATTGAAATATATATTAACAATTGAAATATTAGAATACAACAATGGTTTCCAATTATTTGTTTTCACATTTAAAACATTAATAATAATTAATGTATAAATTTCAAATAACCTTTCGTTTGCAGGTCACAAACATCTGCCAGTGACATGCTCGCCGGACATCGAATGGAGACGCAACTCCTCATTTAACTCCACCGCACGCACACCACCGAAAGACAATCACTTATCACCCTTAAAATTCGGAGTCCCTCTTCGCTCCACACCACGAAAGCGTCTAATACGCGATACCGAAGGTATTCCATTAACTCCAGAAAATATCGAAATTAGCGACATTATCTCTCCTCAGAAATTGAAGAGCACCAGTCCCATTAAATGCACCCCACCAATGAAAAGGTGTAAACTGGAAAGAACATTGAATACTGAGTTCAAAGGACCTATCGATACCGCCCTAAAAGGCTTGAGCCATACTCAGCTCATTGATATGATCAAAACTATCACATACAAGCATCCTGAAATTGAACAGGAGATCAGGAATGATATGCCAGTCCCGGACTTAGAGCCTCTTGAAGAGAGAGTGATTTATTTCTTGAGAAATATCTTCAAAAATCTCCCTGCGTCGCGTGTTACTTCTAGAACTGCGTCGCGTCTTACTACTAGAACTGATTCCGCAGCATACTATCATGTTGCCACGCATTTGTCCGCGTTTAAGAAGTGTGTTGTCGAACAAGGCCAGATTTTGGTTGAATCTCAGCATTGGGAATCAGTCATCCAATATGTTTTTCGAGTTTGGAACTATGTGAAAGCTACTCCTATTTGGGACAATCAGTCCCACAATGTTCATAGAAAGCAATGTCTTAAAGCCCTTACCAGTTTCTGCATAACGGCACTAAAAAAGGGTGATATGCAAAGAGAAATGTTAGTTGATGTGCAGAATGAACTGCAAACAATGGTCGCACACTGTGAGGAAATATCGTCATGTTTGAAATATGTTCAAGGTCTATTCGAAGATTTCTTGTAATCTTTATTCTTTATTATTTATTATTATTAGAGAATGCTTTTGGAACAGATTCTATAATTGTTAATATGAGACCGATAAAGATACTTCCATATTAATGAATGATTCAGAAGTACGTGCTTATGAAATTATATTTAGTTAATCTGAAAATAGGTTTGGTAATTTGGTACACAATCTTTGTCTTGCTTTATTGATGCAGCATTTTTTTTTCTTCTTGATATTTGTTTCTAAACAATTATGGATTCTGATTTCTTTTTAAGTTCATTATTACCTCAATTATGATAGATACAATAATTTGTGTTGTTTGTATTCTTTTGTGTTTTTTACTTCTTGCCACTCTCTATGAATAATTATTCTTGGTGATATTTTTAAAAATAATGCTCTTATAAATCGTTAAATTCGTCCTTTACTTTCTTGAAGTTGTTGACGGTAGTTTTATATCATATAATGGGACTAATGTTTCAACATAATATTCTTAAACTCATATCGTATAAATGAAATCATTCCCATTTAATGAGAATTTAAAAAAAAAATCAAAGAATTAGTGTGAATATAAACCAGTGTCTTCAATCTAATTTAGTATAAAATGTAATTATTTAATGATAATATAAAATGACGATAAGTTTAATATCAACTGTTTTTGTCTTTACGAACTCTTTTTATTTAGTATTAGTGTAGAATAGAATAGAATACTATTTATTATGTACACCATATAGATTACAGAACATAAATAAAAATATTTTACAAAGGGTGACACAATGGGCGGTCTTATCGATAAGAGCGATCTTTTACAGACAACCTTTGGATGGAATTCTAAGAGGTAGGATAAAGAAATAGTGTAGGTAGTCTACAGTGTACTATTTACATAGATTATACAATAAATATATACGTTAAGTGTATCATACTAGTTTAAATAAATTTAAACATCTAATTAATAAATATCATACAAGAGCACATTAAATATAATAATATGTTTAAAGAGAGAGGAAGTGCTTTTTAGTGTAATGACTTTGGTAGAGTCGAAATAAATAAAAAAAAAAAAACATATTTTTAAGTAATACTTAATTATTAGAAACAAGTCCTTTACATTTCTATGGATACATTAATTTGGAGTGTACCGACCGCCTTCAGCTTTTGGGTATTGAGATTTCCTCGAACCTAAACTTTGGGCGGTTCATTGAGTCCAAGGCCAAGGTGGCTGCCAGAAAACTTGGTGTAATCGCAAAGGTCCGGCAGTACTTCACACCAGGGCAGCTTCTAATGTTGTACAAAGCACAGGTCCGTTCGTGTGTGGAGTACTGCAGCCACATTTGGGCTGGTGCTGCTAAGTGTCACCTGGCCACTTTGGATTCAGTGGAGAGGCGTGCGAAGAGGCTGATTGGTGACCCTGATTTAACTCGAGTTGGTCTCCAAAGCCTAGAGCACAGGCGTAGAGTAGCCAGCCTTTCGGTGTTCTATAGGATACATTCTGGGGAGTGTGCGAGGGAATTGCACGATTTAATTCCCCCATCTCCGTTCCACCATCGGACGACCCGTCGTACGGCGAGTTTCCACCCTTATGTTGTTAACACCTCTACGATCCGGACGAAGCGTTTCGCCTCCTCCTTTATACCGCGTACATCGAGGGACTGGAACAATCTGCCGGCGGCGGTGTTTCCGTCGGACTACAATTTGAGTGTCTTCAAGGCTAGAGTGAATAGGCTCTTAATAAACTAGTGCGATTTACCATCAACGATTGCGTCACTGCTTACCATCAGGCAGGATTGCGGTCAAGCGCTGGTTTATACTTTAATTAAAATTAAAATAAAATTTTGATTGTTTTCAATAAAGGTGTGACGATATCAAGTATTCTTACTGTAGTTAAATATGTGTCAAGTTTTGTCATTATAGGTACTTCTTGTAATAATATAACCATATTAGGTGCCGAAAGCACTCGTATATATCTTGATTAGGTTTGTTTTGCTGATCTTACCGCAAAAAATATTTCTACTTTAACTTTTTTTTTTTGTTGGGATGGGTAATCATCTAATAACTTCTCCCACTCTGGGCAGAGCCGAAGGGCGTGTCCGACGTTTACTGACTAAAATCCACCTGTGTTTCATCACTTACCTGCGCGACGGCCAGGGCTACGGTTACTTAAGCTAAGTACCTATTACAATATTTATGACTGACCTGATTCATCTGAAACAAAATTAATGTTGTAGCTTGTCCTCGCTTGACAAAATATCACACGATATTGTTAGTTTACATTATTAAGCTGAAATAAACTACATTTTTGTAATATTTGGTGTTTGTTTTTCAATATTGGTTAAACACAGTACCTAGGCACTACGGAGTAGCGCTACACAGAATAGTACCTACCTGTACCTACCACCGCTACCAGTCGTAGTGCCTACTTGGATCATTGGCATTTCTAATCAATATCGGTACTGTATCGATATCAAATCTGTTGCCAAACCAAACCGGTGAGTAAACGCGTATAGAAGTAAAATAAACAAGGAAATAACTTCATGTTTACCAATCGTACGTGGTTACTCATAAGGGAGATATAGATATTGTGTGTGGCGTGTGCTTTTAATGGAAAGCCACGTACCTACCTGTTATAACATCTGCCGCAGTATACCATTGTATACAGCAAGACGTATGAGTCACTTTGAGAGGAATTGAGATAGCTAAGTAATTGAAATAACGGCCAAAGTTGTGCAGCGGTCATTTCGGTTGATGGAGCCGTTGTGCGGCATGCATCGATTACTTATACACATGCCACGGAATGCCATGGAACAACGCAGGATATCACAACACGAAGCCACCAAGTACAGAACCCGTACTGCTGGGACAGGTTCCTTCCAAGCTCTGCAATAACGAATATTACAGAAAGGTCAAAATAATGTGATTGTTGATTTATAAAGTGGCGGAACAAAAAAAAAGGGCAACATTGACGGCCTGTATTTTATTTTTATTCCCGTTTTCCTACTTCCTCTAAAACATATTTGACAGTTAATAAAAAAGTAACAAATAAATAATACCTCATATTTATTTGTTACTTTTTTATTAACTGTCAAATAAGTTTAATTTTATAAAGACCTTTTGGGTGTAGACCCAAAAGGTCTTTCAATACAAAACAAAACGAACTTACTACTACCTAATCACCATTAACCTTTTTTTCGTCCCACTGCTGGGCACAGGTCTTCTCTCTTGGAGAGAAGAATTGAGCGAAACATCACGCTTGCTCAATGAGAATTGGCGATTTTAGACTTAAAGTCCAGGTTTCATCAAGAAGTTTTCCTTCATCTTTTAATCAGTCTTTGGTGTCCAAAATATACTTAGAAGGTACGTATAACTTAGAAAAGTCACATTGGTACTTGCCCGACCTGGAATTGAACCCGCACACTCATACTTGAAATGCTGGTGTTTTAACCACTAGGTCACCACGACTTTAACTAACTACTACTTATTTCAAAAACTTATTACATACATTACATAGTGAGACATAAATAACTTACACTTATTTAAAATAGACCGTACAAGTCTATGCCACAGTCATCAAGTTCAATTACTTTAGAAAATTACATCACAAACTCTTCACTTCTTTTAGACTTCTTCGTCTTTATCTTCAGGTAAATCAAAATTGATACAAAATTGATCTCGTAAGGATGTCCACACCTTTAATGCTAAGTCGCTTTGGTGTCATCCATGTAGTTATCGATGCTAGTTTTTCAGGAGAACTCACATTTCGATGTGCTGAGTCCGTAGTCTCAGAATCTAGTGTGAGTGTGAAATCTCCCAATTTCAATTACGGCGTCCCTTTGATATTTTGGTCTAGTGCATAATGCCCTAAGTATGACTTAAAAATCCACTTAGTTACAGCCCTCAATAACTTATAGCTTGCCTAGTAGGTACTTGTGTAGATAAATAAAAAAAAGTACATTGTGTCAAATTTGAATTGACGTAGGTACCAAATTCCAAAAAATTATAATACCTACGTATTATAATTTTTTTCGTTTTGTTTTTCTATATTTATTTTGTCATCGCCATGGTTATGAAACGATAAAGGGGCTAGGAAGACGATGTGATTTAGAAAATCAAACGACGCGATTGCGTTTAAACTTGAATTTTTACCTATAATTTTGTTTTATAGACCGAACTACTGAATCGATTTCGATAAAATTTCTCTGTGACCAATCTCGAAGTAACCTATCATTTAACATAAAGTTATCTACGAATAAGGAAGTTCTGAGATAGGTAACCCTTAGAATTCTGTTCATAAATAAAAACAAACCCAAAAAATCCTCCCCTTTTGAAGTCGGTTTAACATGTTTACATTATTGTTCTTAATACAGATATTTGCTAAACGAGTTCATTATCAGAAGAAAGCTAATAGTATGATAATACTTACCAGTTACCATTTTCAGAACACTAAGTTCTTAATTACATCGATTAACTAATTAGAAATTACCCCTAGGTTACTATAAAAGGGGTGGAATTTATTTTCTAAATCATAACACTTTTGTGGCTTAACGAGTACCAATAGTCTCAGTAGTGAAATTACTTTCCCTTTAAAATATTAAAGAAGATGGAAAACATTGGATCAACCGAGCTTATAAAGTTTTCTAACGGCAAGCAATACTTCAGAGGTAAGTTAAACATTATATGTTAATTATTATTTGTTGTTTATATTAATTAAGTATTAGGTTCATTACCTGCCGTTTTAGATGTTACTTACTGGTTTAACAATTAACATCTGTATTCATGGGCCTACACAGCTTCTGGCCTAGGGGAAGGCAATTCAGGCCTTTGCAAGTAAACTTTTTAAAGTGGGTAATCTGTGTGTCGCACGCGGTTTTTTGGCAATTACATCGTACATTTTGCTAGTGTCTACTGCGTGGTTTATTTAAAAGTTAGAGGTAAGATTATTCGGTGGTAGGCCAAAACATCGGCCGCCGGCAGAAGTAGCCACCCACTAGACAAAGCCTTGCCGCCAAGCGATTTGTCGTGTTCCGGCATGATGCCTGGTGAAGCCGTACGGAGGACGGGTCTTAGCAGTTGTGTTGCGATGTGTGTCGGGTACGATGCGCCAAATGTTGTTGTGTTGGGAGTTTGATCGTGGAGGGTCTTCAGATCAATCTCCCTTTGACGCAGCATCGTTGGTCGTGTTGTTGGGTTTAACATTGCATCACCTCTCTCAACTGCCGTCTTTCTTCCTATTCGCTCAGTTTTTCTGAGTGAATAGGCTCTTAATAAACTACCACGCTTTACTATCAACGATCGCATCACTGCTTACCATCATGCGGGTTCGCGGTCAAGCGCTAGTCTATAATTATAAAAAAAAAAGACCGCGTTTATACTTTGTTTAGTAATTAGGGGATTTGGTACATGTTCTGTGAGATTTCCTTGGGGTTCCTCCTAGTAAACCCCTCGGTACGCCCACGTCTTTATTTTATTGTAAAGGAATTCGAGATTTTAAAACAGAATGGCGGTTTGAATAATTGCAAAAAAACTATTACGTAAATATTGTCCACCAATAACATTTACTTTCCATGGCTGCTGATAAAATAATGTAATAATTAAATATATAGGGCGTTAGTGCGGCCAGGGAAAGTAGTAGGTATATAGTTTTGAAATGGTTGAATACATAGTACCTAAAATTTGTATGGACATATACATAACCGGGGGAGCTTTCGAGGCTATATCTAGCAAGCCTATTTACGCCATGCTTAGGGCATTTATAGAACAAAATATTCATAAATCTTCATCTTTTTTCAGATAACAAAAAGACACCGTATTTGAAAATGGAAAACTTGACACTCATACCGGACACGGAGACATCCGACCCAACTGAAAAAATAAATAAAAATAAATGCCAAAATGTTAGTTATCTGAAGACGAGAAGGCTAAAGACTGAAAGAAGTCAAGAGGTTGCAAATGAGTTTTTAAATTATGTAAACTTTTAGAAAACATAACAAGGGCATAAGCTTGTACAGTCTCAATATCTTAATAATGTAATGTGCGTGTTGTTTCATGTAGTACTTGGTTCTTTTTGTTTTGTTTTCCTCTTACTTGCATTTAAAATACTTTAGTGGTACATCTAAATAATAGTTAAATTTCAACTGTATATTGTGTTGTTATTTTATTTTTAAGTAACGTAAATATTATTTTGTATATGTTTGTTTTAATTTTTATTTTACCTGGGAAACATAGTTTTAGAGGAAAAAGAGGAATGCGAATAAAAATATAATATTGGCTTACTAATAGCCATATTAAATCGAATAAATAAAAAGTAAAAAACTTTTTAAAACAAGCTTCTATTTGAAGATGCCAAAGTGAAAAAATATACACTAAAACTTTTATTGTTATCGTATAACCTCATTTAACATTTGACACAAGTAATAATATGATATAAAAGCTTTACACCCTGAATGGCGGCAACAGTCTGGGCGGCCGCCGGCATAGGTGTGAAATGGAACACCAGAGTGATATTTACTAAGTAAAAGTCTGATAGATCTCGCCACCCACCCCATGCACATGCATGTCCATGAGGATTTTCCAACCCTGAAAAAAATAAAGTGGAGGGGCGTTATGCTCGCCTACACTGAACCTTAATTAAAGGATAAGATTGGCGCATTATGCAGCATGCCTGTTGCGTGTCAAATTTAAGGCGTATGTTGTATTAACATTAACTACGCCGACAACATGGTGCTGCTAAGCGCGTCGGGACGGGGCGGGGAATAGAAAAAGGAGCATTTAAAATCGTACGTAAAATCAAAGTCACAGATTTATTATATAAGTAATGATAGGCATATTGTCAAATAAAAACTGTCCATAGGTATCTAAAAGATATTTAGGTTACGTATGTAAAACAGTCTTCCAAAACGATCGTCTTTCACCTCTTAGTAGTGCTTTAGCTGTGAAGACGTGGCCCTCAAACTCCCCAGCAGCATACATAGTCACGTAGTAACAGTCTCTGAATGAGCTTGACATAAAAATTCTTAATCATCTCTTGCCTTCATGCATTCATTAGCTACATAAGACCGTTATGGAGCAAAACATATTTACATATTCATCTAATTAGGATATGAACCTTAAATTTAACTAAGACAAATTTGTCTAAAAGGTATTTAATAATTCTCCATATGGCTTTAACATGGTTTGAATAAATCAATATGTGCAGGCTGTAAATAATTGAGGCCTATAACTAAGAGGCTTTGTTAGATCATACTAAGGGCATTCATAGACTAGAGCAAAATATTTATGAATTTTTATGCTTCAGCAGGTATCAAAGGGACGCCTTATTTGAAACTGGGAAACTTTATACTCACACCAGATTCTGAGAGACTACGGACTCAGGAGATCGAAACGTGAGTTCCCCTGAAAAGCCAGCATCTATAACTACATGGATTACACAAAAGTGACGTCGCATTAAAGGTGTGGAGTTCCGTAAAAAAAGACGTATACATTTTGATTTGCCTGAAGATGAGGAGAAGGCTTAAAGAATGAACGGAGTGAAGTGTTTATGATGTCATTTTCTAAAGTAATGGAACATGATGTCTGTGGACATAGACTTGTGCTGCCTATTTTAAATAAGTTTCAATTATTTATGTCTTACTATGTAATCTATCCATCGATATAATTGTATGGCTAAATCTTCTACAGACATCGACATCTTCTCAAATACTCTGGGTACATACAAATATTTAATTTTTGAAAACTTCAATGACATAATATGTGGACATGCGCAAGAATCGTAGTAACATTTGTATGAACTAATAATATTTAATGTAATTCATTGTCAAAAAATTAATTTTAATTTAATATAATTTTGTATTATTATAATTCTATTGTCTATTGTAATTTTATTTGATTGTTTTACTTTGTTCTCAATTTATCTAATGTTAACTTTATTTCATTATCGTTATTTGACATAATTAAGAAAATGCTTGCTACTGTTTCTTTTTTTTTTTAAACAAATGTTATTATTGTGTCGTGATAGACTTTTTTGTTTAATACAATTTTGTTGTCATTATCTTAAAATTTAGTTTACTGTTACATTGTTTTAAAATTTATTTAATGTGTCATTGTTTTAAAATCTAATTTCATATAACATTGTTTTAAAACTTAATTTGATCCAACGTTAACAATTTGTATTTATGCTGTAATATTATTATTTGCATGCTGTGACTTCTTATAAGTGGAGAAGCACAAGATCACATTCTGTTATTTATATTTTCTAGCATTTAATGTGTTTTGTCTGTTAGAAGTCCAAATAAATAAATAAATAATATATGTAATAAGTATTTTGAATTAAGTAGTAGTTAGATCCTTTCGTGTTTATTAAAAAACCTTGTGCTTGTATAGATATATCTTATTGTTAATATTCACCTGGATGTTATGTTATTATTTTAGTTTTAATAAATGTAAATACTACCTAACATTTATTTGTCATTTTTTAATTACCTGACAAAAATAGTTTAGAGCATGTAGGAGAACGCGGCCAAGAATCAAATACTAGCTGTCTAGGACCTATAATTAGATATATTAGAAAACAAAATTAAACAATAATCGTTTTATTACATATATTTACGTTAGTCACAGATTTAGGCATTTGCATTAAATACGGTTAAAAAGTTCTTACTATGGTTGTATAGTAGCTTAACATATTTAATCTTAAAAAACTTTTTACAAATCAAAGCAACCGACTTCTAAAATCACCACAAAGTGAAAAATTACTAATTTCGGAAGTCGGTGGAAAAAACGAATACATGTAGGTTTAAAAAACGGGATACATCTCAAGCTTATAAGAAGGCTTCTAAGAAGGCTCAAGGTCACTCAAAGGGCAATGGAGAGGGCTATGCTTGAGGTTTCACTTCGTGATCGAATCAGGAATGAGGAGATCTACAGAAAAACTAAACTAACCGATATAGCCCGAAGAATTGCAACGCTAAAGTGGCTGTCGGCCGAGCACAGTTCTCCTCTTCTCTCTCATGAGCACCTTGGGGGAGGTCTATGTCCAGCAGTGAACGTCTTTCGGCTGAATGATGAAGATGATGATGACATCTCAAACTCATGCTGTCTTTAGTTTTTGTTTATTTGTTTTTGCTACCGACTTCCGAAATAAGTTATTTTATTACTATGTGGTGTTTCTTGGAAGTCGCTTGTTGTATTTCGAAGTTGATTGTTTTTTTTTTTGTTTCAAAAAAAGTGTTCAGCTGCAACCGGTCAAACTGGACGCTGACGTCAATATGTTAGGAAAAGGCTTGCAAGCAAATGACGCAACGCAACTTTGTTTACACGAATTTTTTTTACCTATAATTTTGGGTTATAGTCGTTTGGCTTCGAAGGGCTACTAGTGCATTTGTAAGTTTTTTCAATAAGTATTTTAAAGCACTACAATTTAGTAGACCTTTACCGAGGGACTGTTGAGGGTACCACTCAACGATTCACAGCAGCCAACTTGTGTTTCTACTTGATTAATTTGTAGTGTCCGACCAAAACTAGTTTTACTACCAAACTGAAAACGAATTTCAGCAACGGTCTCTGCCTCGGATGAAGCCGAAAACGAAACTTCCATAGAAGGAACAATTTTGATTATTTTGAGGGAAACATAAAGAAAACGTTGTTACAATCTAATCAGCCACTCTTTATTGTTTTCTCTTTAAATTACAAAGATAAGCTAGGCCAGATACATCAATGAAAAGCAAGACAAATATTTTTTACCAAATGGATGTATATCTTTTTTTATTTTTTCAGATTAACTAAATATTATAATTTCATGAGCACGTATTTCATTCATTGACGTGGAAGTCTCATATTAAAAATTATACAATCTGTTACAGCATTCTCCATCTCACAAAAGCGTCATATCGTCGTACAAGAAATCTAATAATTGACCTTGAACATATTTCAAACATGACGATATTTCCTCACTGTCTGCGACCATTCCTTGTAGTTCGTCCCGCACATCAACTAACATTTCTCTATCCATGCCACCCTTTTTTATCGCCTTCATGCAGAAACTAGTAAGTTCTTTAAAACATTCCTTTCTTTGAGCATTATGTAGCTGGTTGTCCCAAACAGGAGTAGCTTTAACATAGTTCCAAGCTAGAAAAACATACTGGATGACTGAGTCCCAATGCTGAGATTCAACCAAGACCTGGCCTTGTTCGACGACACACTTCTTGAACGAGGGTAAATGCGTGGAAACCCGAGAATATGCATAAAACTGATTAGTATTAGAAATAACACCAGACGCAGGGAGACTTTTGAAGATATTGCTCAAGAAATAACTCAGTCTCTCTTCAAGAGGCTTTAGGTCCGGGACTGGCATATCATTCCTGATCTCCTGTTCAATTTCAGGGTGATTATATTTTATGGTTTTGATCATATGAATGAGCTGAGTATGGCTCAACCCTTTTAAGGCGGTATCGATAGGTCCTTTGAACTCGGTATTCAATGTTCTTTCCGGGCTACATATTTTGTTTGGTGGGAAGCTTTTAATGGGGCTGGTGGTCTTCAATTTCTGAGGAGTCATACTGTCGCTAAATTCGATATTTTCTGTAGTTAGTGGAATGCCTTCGGTATCTAGTAATAGACGCTTTCGTGGTGTGGAGCGAAGTGTGACTCCGGATTTCAAGGGTGATAAGTGATTGTCTTTCGGTGACGTGTGTGTGGTGAAGTTGAATGAGGAGTTTTGTTTCATTTCGATGTCCGGCGAGCATGGTACTGGCAGATATTTACGATCTGCAAAAGAAAAGTTGTTTGAAATTTTTACATTAATCATTAATGTTTTAGTTGAGAAAACAACTAATTGGGAACTCTTTTTCTATTCTAACGTTTCAATTGTTAATATATATTTTAATAAAGGTGTAAGTCAAGAATATTTGTCCGTATTTGTCTCTTCTCCAGAATGAAAAGGCCTTTGATATTAATTATATTCTATTCGCTTTGAAGATTATGCTAATGTAAGTATCCTGGTTTCTATAGTATTGGCTGTAGCTGTCTAAGGAACTAGAATAGTTAAGAATTTTGGATGCAGCAGAATATTATATTTGTTTTTGAAGTTTTGGTTGATATATGTTATTTAATAAAGTGTGCATTGTAGTCTTAATGCGTTTGCCTGATGTGCTCTTATAGTCTTAGTAAAAGTGAGCTATCATATAAAGGACATAAGTCAGAATTCAATATATTATACCTCTCTGCTGAATTATCACTTCTTCAGACTCTCGTACTGGACTGAGGTACCCAGTGTTCAAGGCTGGGGCGTGCTCCTGCATAGCGATGTCAGGCTGCAGAGGGTTGACACGGAGACGATCAGGCCGCCAGGCCGGGATTACAACGGCCGTTGAGTGTGTCAGACACCCTGCACATGGTATCACCGTACCCTCCATTGCCACTAGAAAAAGGATATGAAGCAGTTAGATAATATTCAGCATACTTAGATCAAAAATGTTTAATATTCTCTATTAAAGCTTCACAAAACAGCTACACAAAGGCACATTGAAATTTGTGTCGCTATTTAAATCTGGTATGGTCCAATCGTCGCCAAGATTGACACGTAAAATAGTATGGTAAGCGTTCAAGAAATGTAAAAATAAAGCTTTAACCTATCACAGCAGCTGCGACCCATGTTTGTTATTGATATTATAATAATCATAATTTCGTAGGTTTTAACCATGCACGCGATTCTGATTCTAAATTTCTAATATATGTCGGAGATCGTCGATATAATTTTAATAGAAGTTGCTGATTTGATTTACGTAGTAGAGGGGCAAACGCTTGTGACGTTATTTTGTGATGGCGGCACATGGACAGAGTCGCTTTGGAAAGTGAGGTTCGTCGAACGGTCACTTTGCATCGAGACGCGGACCAAGGCACATCTGCGAACCGAAACTGTCGGTTTGCCTATTCAAATTGTTATTATGAAGATTGGAGGGTATATCTACACGTCGTGCTTTAATTCAAAACTCACCTACGAAACGGAACCTGTACCACCACACCAAGATGCTGTCGACCCTACCGCTCTGCCGTCCCTGTCTCCGACATCAGAAGTTGGATAAAGAACTACACTGCTCACAATCTCGTTATAAATCAAGGAACAGAATAACAGTCACTTTCTGCCATGTGATTACTTGTGTGGTAGTTGTTCATTGCCTTTGTGTGACCTTCTGTAAATGGCAGTGAGGCTTGAAGTGAAAGTCACGTTACGAGGTGCACTCAATTGCTGACGCAGAAGAGATCGCTCCGCGTGATAGTGTGCTGTAGGAGTGCGCTGCAGGAGTCCGCTGCAGGCGTGCACGTGCGGCTGGACGCGGCGCTGTCGCGGCAGTGCTGGCTGTTGCTGCTGGTGCTTGCGGAGCGCGGGAGGTGCGCTTGCGGAGCACGGGAGGTGCGCTTGCGGAGCGCGCAAGGTGTGCTTGCGGAGCGCGCAAGGTGTGCTTGCGGAGCGCCCAAGGTGCGCTTGAGGAGCGCGCAAGGTGCGCTTGCGGAGCGCGCAAGGTGCGCTTGCGGAGCGCGCAAGGTGCGCTTGCGGAGCGCGCAAGGTGCGCTTGCGGAGCGCGCAAGGTGCGCTTGCGGAGCGCGCAAGGTGCGCTTGCGGAGCGCGCAAGGTGTGCTTGCGGAGCGCCCAAGGTGCGCTTGAGGAGCGCGCAAGGTGCGCTTGCGGAGCGCGCAAGGTGCGCTTGCGGAGCGCGCAAGGTGCGCTTGCGGAGCGCGCAAGGTGCGCTTGCGGAGCGCGCAAGGTGCGCTTGCGGAGAGCGGAAGTTGCGCTTGCGGAGCGCGCTTCTAGCTGCTTGGTGAATCACATCAATGGCGTGTGGCGCTGCTGGAGCTGCGTGCGGCGCAACCGGAGATGTGTGCGCTTTGCGGAACGCGCAAGGTTTCAAGACTTGAGCCTCTACTCTGCAGGCGATGAGAAGATGTCAAAATACCCAAAACGTTTGTGGTAACGTAATGGAGTTTTATGAGAGCTCCGAGATGTCTGGTGTGCAACGGTTGACAACTGCCAAGTGGCAGGTGTTTGCGGGAAATTGCCATAATCCGGTGAGTCGTACTATTTTTATTTTGATTCCGTGGCCGAATGTTCTCTTGTCAAGCAATCTGTAATTTCAAAGGTGTATGTATACACGCGCCAGTATATATACAGTGTACAAGGTTGTGCCAGTGTATTGTGTACTGAACAATTTCTCTGCGACATGATAATAAGAGTTATTATTGCAAATTTTATTTTTTCTTGTACTACCCGATTATTGTTTGTTATAATGGGCTGAAAAATTTTAAATGAGGGTTTTAAAATTATGATGTCTGGTTTGTCTTTATTTCGAAACTAAAGTTCACTGTGTGTGCCTATAATTACGAGATCACTTGAGCTTCTGATAGTATGTGTGGCTAGACTATTAAATCTTCTCAAGAGAACAAGCGGTAACGAACATAGAAATGAGTGCGATTTACGAAAATTCTAAATTTGATAGAAATGAGCTAAAGTACTGAAATTTAATATTGGTGAGTTGTTTGATGGCGAGAATGACGATCGTTACCTATTGAAATCGTTGATTGGAAACGGAACTTATAAGTACCCCACGATCGCGTAGGTACGAAAGATTTTTCCAAGTAATGTCTGCTGAGTTAGATTTTCATAATGTAGAAGATGGTGAGGAGGGTGCCTCCGCCAGCAAATGGAACACGTATCATGGCTATGTGGTCACGCTGCACGCACTAGTCTGTAGTCGTAACTGCAACCCAGTGAGGGGTTGTTCAGAGCGCGATGGGCAACTAGTGGTGTGGCGGGGACACTAGTAGGTATGGTCGCACTGCATGCACTAGTCTGTAGTCGTAACTGCAACTCAGTGAGGAGTTGTTCAGGGGGCGTTGGGCAGCTAGTGGTGTGGCGGGGACCTAGTTAGATATGGTCGCACTGCATGCACTAGTCTACTGTCGTGACTGAAACTCAGTGAGGAGTTGGTGTGGACCAGGGTCTCGGAGGAGACTATTAGTTGTACGGTCATGTGTTGACCTGGGAGTCGTGGACTCTAGAGTTGGTCGTATCACAAGAGGTGATGACGATATGGGTGTCAACTATGAGTTGTCACTAGCTACTGTGGTAGCGAACCATGGTGTGTTTTCTTTTTGATGATTATGATTTTGATTTGATAATTATGAGGCTTGGAGGAACCTTTTGTGTTTTCTTTTTGAAATTTGATAATTATGAGGCTTGAAGGAAGCTCTTGCGTTTAAGTTATTAAAATGATTAAGTTTGTTTGGTTTTCTAATAGTCATTGCAATTAAACGTGACGTGTGACGGTCAGGTTGGCCGAGTTCTCAAAAATGCTTCAAAGTCGGTGTTCTGCGTTTTTTTTTTTTTTATTTTGTTACAGACATGCACGAGGATGTGCAAAGGGAAAAAATCGAAGTTTGCCTGGGATCGGAGGTTGGCCTGGTGAAGCGGATCCCGGACTCCAGGGCTGAGGGAGCTTCGGATGCGACTTGGATTGGCGCTGGGATGATGATGATGATGATGATGCACGAGGACGTGCAAATCGTCAGGCTGGCCGTGTCGGATATCGTCGATATAATTTTAATAGAAGTTGCTGATTTGATTTACGTAGTAGAGGGGCAAACCCTTGTGACGTTATTTTGTGATGGCGGCACATGGACAGAGTCGCTTTGGAAAGTGAGGTTCGTCGAACGGTCACTTTGCATCGAGACGCGGACCAAGGCACATCTGCGAACCGAAACTGTCGGTTTGCCTATTCAAATTGTTATTATGAAGATTGGAGGGTATATCTACACGTCGTGCTTTAATTCAAAACTCACCTACGAAACGGAACCTGTACCACCACACCAAGATGCTGTCGACCCTACCGCTCTGCCGTCCCTGTCTCCGACATATATTTTTAAGTAAAATAAAGATGTCATTAATGTACAAGTGTCTTCGTAAACAGCTGCTAAGTATATGTACCTAATACATTACAAATTTTAAATAGTAAATAATGTTCAACTTACCTGTGAAATATATCTCTGATTGCTTGCCGTTACAAACACAACTTATAAGCTCGGCTGACACTGCCGTTTTCTTTAATATTTTTTAAGCAAAAGTAATTTCACTACTTTACTCGATGAGAACCTGAAGGTTTATGATCATAAAAATTTGGAAATTGGGACCTTATTTATAGGATCACATTAGCGTTATTTGCAATTAGTTAATCACAATGTGTCATAATGAAGAGCTTTAGTATTCGGAAAATTGTAATTACGAGTTGTTGTCATTTAGCTAAGTACCTCATGATTTAATATTAATAACTCATTAGTTAACTATCATATTATTATATCAATTTTGCAAACACGTTTTTCTCTATAACGGCCTTATGTAGGTAATGAGGGCAAAAGATGACTAATTAGATTTTAAAACATTCGGAAACTGTACCAGGTGACTACTTGTTACAGTTACAGGAAAACATACAACCGACTTCCATAAAAAACACTACCTTTCGTTTCGGTTCGTATGTTGATTATTAACAAATGAAAATGTCGATAATAGCTTATCTTTTTAATTTAAAGAGAAAACAATAACGACTGTTTTCTTAATGTTTCCCCCAAAATAAACAAAATTTATCCCTCTGAGGAAGTTTCGTTTTCCGTTTTATCCGAGACAGAGACCGTTGCCGAAATTTGTTTTTGGCTTGGTAGTGAAACTAGTTTTCGTCGGACACTACACATTAATCAACTAAAAATACAAGTTGGCTGCTGTGAATCGTTGAGTGGTACCCTCAACTGTCTCTCGGCAAAGGTTTGAACTGGATCTGACTACTTATTGAAATAACTTACAAATACACTAGTAGCCCTTGCGATTTTTGAAAGTTCCCGTAATTTTGGATTAAAAGCCAAACGACTTTAATCCAAAATTATAGGTAAAAAAAATTCGTGTAAACAAAGTTGCGTTGCGTCTTTTGCTTGCAAGCCTTTTCTCAACATATTGACGTCAGCGTCCAGTTTGACCAGTTGCAGCTGAACAATATCTACCTGAAAACTTATTTTGAAACAAAAAAAAAAACAACCTATTTCGAAACACAACAAGCGACTTCCAAGAAACACCACAAAGTAATAACATAACTAATTTCGGAAGTCGATAGCAAAAACAAATATACAAAACCAAAGACAGCATGAGTTTGAGATGTCATCATCATCTTCATCATTTCAGCCGAAAGACGTCCACTGCTGGGCATAGGCCTGCCCCAAGGATCTCCGGTGAGAGTGAAGAGATCTGTGATCGGCCGACTGCCACTTTAGCGTTGTAATTCTTCTGGCTATATCGGTTAGTTTCGTTTTTCTGCGGATCTCCTCATTTTTGATTCTATCACGAAGTGAAACTTTAAGCGTAGCCCTCTCCATTGCCCTTTGAGTGACCTTGAGCCTTCTTGTAAGCTTGAGATGTATCCCGTTTTTTAAACCTACATGCATTCGTTTTTTCCACCGACTTCCAAAATTAGTAATTTTTCACTTTGTAGTGATTTTAGAAGTCGGTTGCTTTTTTTGTAAAAAGTTTTTTATTATTAAATATGTTAAGCTTCTATACAACCAGAGTACGAACTTTTTAACCGTATTTAATGCAAATGCCTAAATCTGTGACTAACGTAAATATACTTAATAAAACGATTGTTAATTTTGTTTTCTAATATATCTAATTATAGGTCAGTCAGTATTTCATTTTTGCCCGCGTTCTCCTTCATGCTCTAAACTATTTTTGTCAGGTAATTTAAAATAACAAATAAATGTTAGGTAGTATTTACATTTATTAAAACTAAAATAATAACATAACATCCAGGTCAAAAAATAAAAAGAGCATGTTGGAGAACCCGAACAAAAATAAAATACTGGTTGTCTAGGACTTGAAATTATTTGAAAAAAAATCTACTTATTACGTATATTTACGTTATGTACAAAGTTCTTACAATGGCAGTCAGCTTAACAAATTCAATCATAAAAAAAAATTGATACCGTCTCCAAAATAAAAAAACCGACTTCCAAAAAACACTACAAAAAAAAACTAATTTCGGAAATCGGTTGCAAAAACGAATAGGTAGGTATATATATTTTTTTTTTTAATAATTGTAAACTAGCGCTTGACCGCATTCCCGCCTGATGGTAAGCAGTGACGCGATCGTTGATGGCAAAGCGCGCCAGTTTATTAAGAGCCTATTCACTCAGAAAAACTGATCGAATAGGAAGGAAGACGACAGTTGAGCGTGGTGATGCAATGTTAAACCCAACAACACGACCAACGATGCTGCGCCAAAGGGAGATTGATCTGAAGACCCTCCACGACCAAACTCCCAACACAACAACATTTGGCGCATCGTACCAGGCACACATCGCAACACAACTGCTGAGACCCGTCCTCCGTACGGCTTCACTAGACATCATGCCGGAACACGACAAATCGCTTGGCGGCAAGGCTTTGCCTTTATCTCAAGCTCATGGTGTCTGGTTTTTGTATATGTATTTGATTTTACCACCAACTTCCGAAATTAGTTATTTTTCAGTTTGTAGTGTTTTTTGTCGTAGTTTCGGCAAGTTTTTCTCATGTTTTTGCAAAAACCGAACATTCGGTCGGACTTTATTAATTTGTATTAATAAGAACTTTACACCTAGATGAGTTGCAAATGTCATTAGATAAAGACAAAGGTCAGTTCAGGCACTTACTGTTTTTGGAAATTGGTTGTTTTTTTTTTTCCTGTAACTGTAAAACGTAGTCACGTAGTACAGTTTCTGAATGAGCTTCACATAAAAACTACTTATACATCTCTTGCCTTCATTAAGTACCTACATAAGGCCGTTATAGAGAAAAACATGTTTACATCTTCGATATAGTAATGTGATAGTTAACTAATGAGTTCTTTATGTTATTATTTTAAATTACCTTGCTTCTAGTTTAACAACACCTCTTAATTAAAATTCTCAGAAGAGTTAAAAGTTCCTCATTATGGCGCTTTAGAAGATTAGATAAGTTAAATAATTAGAAAGTTTTCCTTTCCGGCTCCCATAAATAGGGTCGCAATTTAGTTTTACAGTCATAACCCTTCAGAGTCTCAACGACTGACAGTGACTGTAAAATTACTTTGTCCTACAAATATTAATAAGTAAAAAACGAAAATGGAAGATAATGATAACGCAGTTGAGTATCTGAATTTTGCTAACGACAGGGAAACGAGCTCAACATTCAGAGGTGAGTTGAACAATATTTATTTAATATTTATAATTTGTAAATATATTAATGAAATTTAAGGTTCATATGTGCTTGTCCATAACTATAATAACATATTTATTTTATTGTTAAAAAATTTGAAATTTAAAATGAGAATCGCCATTCGAATATTTGTTATTTATTTTATTTTTCAATATTTAGTTCCTTCACTTCCTAATTAGGGCATTTACAGACTAGAGCAAAATATTCATGAATCTTTATTCATCACCAGAGAAGAGACGAATACGGACAAATATTCTTAACTTGCCCCTTTATTTAAATATATATTAACAATTGAAATATTAGAATACAACAAGAGCTCTCAATTAGTTATTTAAAACAATAATTAATTAATAAATTTCAAACAACCTTTCGTTTGCAGGTCACAAACATCTCCTAGTGACATGGTCGTCGGACAACGAATGGAGACGCAACTCCTCATTTAACTCCACCGCAGGCACACCACCGAAAGACAACCACTTATCACCCCTGAAATTCGGAGTCACACTTCGCTCCACACCACGAAACCGTCTATTACTCGATACAGAATGCATTCCACTAACTCCAGAAAATATCGAATTTAGCGACATTATCACTTCTCAGAAAATGAAGAGCACCAGTCCCATTAAAAGCACCCCACCAATGAAAAGATGTAGCCCGGAAAGAACATTGAATACCGAGTTCAAAGGACCTATCGATACCGCCTTAAAGGGCTTGAGCCGTACTCAGCTCATTCATATGATCAAAACTATGAAAAATAATCACCCTGAAATTGAACAGGAGATCAGGAATGATATGCCAGTCCCGGACCTAAAGCCTCTTGAAGAGAGACTGAGTTATTTCTTGAGCAATATCTTCAAAAGTCTCCCTGCGCCTGGTGTTACTTCTAAAACTAATCCGTATTATGCATATTCTCGGATTTGCACGCATTTATCCGCGTTCAAGAAGTGTGTCGTCGAACAAGGCCAGGTCTTGGTTGAATCTCAGCATTGGGAGTCAGTCATCCAGTATGTTTTTCTAGCTTGGGACTATGTCAAAGCTACTCCTGTTTGGGACAACCAGCTACACAATGCTCACAGAAACGAATGTTTTAAAGAACTTGCCAGTTTCTGCATGAAGGCGATAAAAAAGGGTGGCATGGATAGAGAAATGTTAGTTGATGTGCAGGACGAACTACAAGGAATGGTCGCAGACAGTGAGGAAATATCGTCATGTTTAGAATATGTTGAAGGTAAATTATTTGATTTCTTATAATTTCTATTCTTTGCGACGGTTTTGTAAGATGGAAAATGCTTTTCTAACAGATTGTATAATTTTTAATATGAGGCTTCCACGTCAATGAATGATTCAATGAATATGTTAAGCTTCTATACAACCGTAGTAAGAACTTTTTAACCATATTTGATGCAAATGCCTAAATCTGTGACTAACGTAAATATGTGTAATAAAATGATTGTTGTTTAATTTTGTTTTCTAATAATTATAGGTCCTAGACAGCAAGTATAAAATAGACGCCTTATGTGAAACCGGGAAACTATATACTCACACCAGATTCTGAGACTACGGATTAACTATCATAACATATTTATTTTATTATATATTATTTAATTTATTTTCCAATATTTAGTTCCTTCACTTTTTTGCAATTATAACACCTTATAATTAGGGCATTTATAGACTACAGTTAAATATTCATTAATCCTTATTCTTCACCAGGTATCAAAGGGACGCCTTATGTGGGAAACTATATACTGTCACCAGATTGTGAGACTACGGACTCAGCAGATCGAAATGTGAGTTCTCCTGAAAATGTAAGTTCTCCAGATTGTGAGACTACGGACTCAGCAGATGAAAATGTGAGTTCTCCTGAAAATGTGAGTTCTCCAGATTTTGAGACTACGGACTCAGCAGATCAAAATGTGAGTTCTCCTGAAAGGCCAGCATCGATAACTACATGGATGACACCAAAGAGACGTCGCATTAAAGGTGTGGACTACCGTAAAAGAAGGCGTATAAATTTTGATTTACCTGAAAATGAGGAGAACGCTGAAGAGTGAAAGGAGTAAAGTGTTTGTGATGTAATTTTCTAAAGTAAATACTACTTGATGACTTTGAATAGGCAGCACAGGTCTACACCTGTGCTGCCTATTTTAAATAAGATTAAATTATTTATGTTTTATTATGTTATAAGTATTTTGAATTAAGTAGTAGTTAGTTCCTTTTGGGTTGTATTAAAAAACCTTGTGCCTGTATAGATATACCTAATTGTTAATATTCACCTGGATGTTATGTTACTGTTTTATTTTTAATAAATGTAAATACTACCTACCATTTATTTATTATTTTTTAATTACCTGACAAAAAGTTTAGAGCATGTGAAAATGAGCATGCAAAATGAAATACTGGCTATCTAGGACCTATAATTAGATACATTAGAAAACAAAATTAAACAACAATCGTGTTATTAAGTTATTACCGTTAGTCACAGATTTAGGCATTTGCATTAAACATGGTTAAAAAGTTCTTACTATGGTTGTATAGTAGCTTAACATATTCCATCATAAAAAAAACATTTTACAAAAATAACCGACTTCTAAAATCACTACAAAGTGAAAAATTACTAATTTCTGGAGTCGGTGGAAAAAAAGTTTTTTTTTTAATAAAATTATAAACCAACGCTTGACCGCAATCCCGTCTGATGGTAAGCAGTGACGCAGCCGTTGATGGTAAAGCGCACTAGTTTATTAAGAGCCTATAGCGGTATAAAGGAGGAGGCAAAACGCTTCCTCCGGATCGTAATGGTGTTAACAACGTAAGGGTGGAAAATCGCCGTACGACGGGTCGTCCGATGGTGGAACGGAGATGGGGGAATTAAATCATGCAATTCCTTCGCACACTCCCCAAAATGCATCCTATAGAAGACCGAAAGGCTGGCTACTCTACGCCTGTGCTCTAGGCTTTGGAGACCGTCTCGAGTTAAGTCAGGGTCACCAATCAGCCTCTTCGCCCACCTCTCCACCGAATCCAAAGTGGCCAGATGACACTTAGCAGCACCAGCCCAAATGTGGCTGCAGTACTCCACACACGAACGGACCTGTGCTTTGTAAAGCATTAGAAGCTGCCCTGGTGTGAAGTACCGCTGGACCTTTGCGATAACGCCAAGTTTCTTGGCAGCCACCCTGGCCTTGGACTCAATGAACCGCCCAAAGTTTAGGTTCGAGGAAATCTCAACTCCCAAAAGCTGAAGGCGGTCGGTACAGCTTCTGAATGAGCTTGACATAAAATCTAATTATTCATCACTTACCTTCATTACCTACATAAGGCCGTTATAGAGAAAAACATGTTTACAACATTGATACAATAATGTGATAGTTAACTAATGAGTCCTTCGCCTTATCATATTAAATCATCAGGTACTTAGCTAATATGACAATAGCTCCTAATTACAATTTTCCGACCACTAAAGCTCTTCGTTGTGGCACATTGTAATTAACTAATTACAAATAACCCTACTGTGCTCCTATAAATGAGGTCCCAACTTATTTTTATGATCATAAACCTTCAGTTTTTTATCGAGTATAGTAGTTTCAGTACTGAAATTACTTTGGCTTAAAAATATTAAAGAAAACGGCAATGTCAGCCGAGCTTATAACTTGTGTTTGTAACGGCAAGCAAACAGAGGTATATTTCAGAGGTAAGTTAAGCATTATTTATTATTTAAAATTTGTAATGTATTAGGTACATACTTAGCAGCTGTTTCTGAAAATACTTGAACACTAATAACACTTTTATTTTATTATAAAAATATTAGAAATTTAGAATCAGAATGGCGAACATAGTTAAAACCTACAAAACTGTGATAATTATAATATTAATAACAAACATTGTCCGTAGCGTTTATGATGAGTTAAAGCCCCAATTAATATATATTTTTTATAAAAGCTTTATTTACACAATTCTTGAACGCACACTACACTATTTTACGTGCATTAGCGACGAACAAATCTCAATGTGCCTCTATTTGTGTAGCCATTTTGTGAAGCGTTGACTGGGCATTTATAACATTTATGCTGAAGCCTACCTAACTGCTTCAAATTCCTTTTCCAGTGCCAATTGAGGGTGCGGTGACACCAGGTGCAGGGCGTCTCACACGCTCAGCGCTCGTTGTAATCCCGCTCTGGCGGCCTGATCGTCTCCGTGTCAACCCTCTGCGCCTGACATTACTATGCAGGAGTACGCCCCTGCCCTGAACACTGGGTACCTCAGTCCAGCACGAGAGTCTGAAGAAGTGATAATTCAGCCGAGAGGTATAATAAATTGAATTCTGTCATATATCCTTTATAAGATATCTTACTTTTACTATGACTATAAGAGCACAGCAGGCAAACGTATTCAGACTACAATGCACACTTTTATCAAATACTATAACAATATATGAAAAAAAAATGTTTATTACATAAAATATATCAACCTAAACTTTAAAAACAAATATAATATTATGCTGCATCAAAAATACTAAACATCTTCTAATTCCTTAGACAGCTGCAGCCAATACTATAGCAGCCAGGATACTTACATTAGCATCGTCTTCAAAGTAAATAGAATATAATGAATACCAGAGGCCCTTTCATTCTGGAGAAGAGACGAATACGGACAAATATTTTTAACTTGCCCCTTTATTTAAATATATATTAACAATTGAAATGTTAGAATACAACAAGAGCTCCCAATTAGTTATTTAAAACAATAATTAATCAATAAATTTCAAACAACCTTTCGTTTGCAGGTCACAAACATCTGCTAGTGACATGGTCGTCGGACATCGAATGGAGACGCAACTCCTCATTTAACTCCACCGCACGCACACTACCGAAAGACAACCACTTATCACCCTTGAAATTCGGAGTCACACTTCGCTCCACACCACGAAAGCGTCTATTACTCGATACAGAATGCATTCCACTAACTTCAGAAAATATCGAATTTAGCGACATTATCACTCGTCAGAAATTGAAGAGCACCAGCCCCATTAAAAGCATCCCATCAATGAAAAGATGTAGCCCGGAAAGAACATTTAATACCGAGTTCAAAGGACCTATCGATACCGCCTTAAAAGGCCTGAGCCGTACTCAGCTCATTCATATGATCAAAACCATGAAATATAATCACCCTGAAATTGAACAGGAGATCAGGAATGATATGCCAGTCCCGGACCTAAAGCCTCTTGAAGAGAGACTGAGTTATTTCTTGAGCAATATCTTCAAAAGTCTCCCTGCGTCTGGTGTTACTTCTAAAACTAATCAGTATTGTGCATATTCTCGGATTTGCACGCATTTATCCGCGTTCAAGAAGTGTGTCGTCGAACAAGGCCAGGTCTTGGTTGAATCTCAGCATTGGGAGTCAGTCATCCAGTATGTTTTTCTAGCTTGGAACTATGTCAAAGCTACTCCTGTTTGGGACAACCAGCTACACAATGCTCAAAGAAAGAAATGTTTTAAAGAACTTGCCAGTTTCTGCATGAAGGCGATAGAAAAGGGTGGCATGGATAGAGAAATGTTAGTTGATGTGGAGGACGAACTACAAGGAATGGTCGCAGACAGTGAGGAAATATCGTCATGTTTAAAATATGTTCAAGGTCAATTATTTGATTTCTTATAATTTCTATACTTTGCGACGGTTTTGTAAGATGGAAAATGCTTTTCTAACAGATTGTATAATTTTTAATATGAGACTTCCACGTCAATGAATGATTCAATGAATATGTTAAGCTACTATACAACCATAGTAAGAACTTTTTAACCATATTTGATGGATATGCCTAAATCTGTGACTAACGTAAATATGTGTAATAAAATGATTGTTGTTTAATTTTGTTTTCTAATAATTATAGGTCCTAGACAGCAAGTATAAAAGGGACGCCTTATATGATACCGGGAAACGGTATACTCACACCAGATTCTGAGACTACGGACTAACTATAATAACATATTTATTTTATTGTTAAAAATTTTTTAATTTAAAATGAAAATCGTCATTCGAATATTTCTTATTTAATTTATTTTCCAATACTTAGTTCCTTCACTTTTTTGCAATTATAACACCTTATATTTAGGCCATTCATAGACTACAGTAAAATATTCATGAATCTTTATTCTTCACCAGGTATCAAAGGGACGCCTTATGTGAAACTGGGAAACTATATACTCTCACCAGATTCTGAGACTACGGACTCAGCAGATCAGAATGTGAGTTCTCCTGAAAAGCCAGCATCGATAACTACATGGATGACACCAAAGAGACGTCGCATTAAAGGTGTGGACTTCCGTAAAAGAAGGCGTATAAATTTTGATTTACCTGAAAATGAGGAGAACGCTGAAGAGTGAAAGGAGTAAAGTGTTTGTGATGTAATTTTCTAAAGTAAATACTACTTGATGTCTTTGAATAGGCAGCACAGGCTATACCTGTGCTGCCTATTTTAAATAGGATTAAATAATTTATGTTTTATTATGTTATAAGTATTTTGAATTAAGTAGTAGTTAGTTCCTTTTGTGTTGTATTAAAAAACCTTGTGCCTGTATAGGTATACCTAATTGTTAATATTCACCTGGATGTTATGTTACTGTTTTATTTTTAATAAATGTAAATACTACCTACCATTTATTTATTATTTTTTAATTACCTGACAATAATAGTTTAGAGCATGTGGGACAACGCGAATAAAAATGAAATACTGGCTGTCTAGGACCTATAATTAGATACATTAGAAAACAAAATTAAACAACAATCGTGTTATTAAGTTATTACCGTTAGTCACAGATTTAGGCATTTGCATTAAACATGGTTAAAAAGTTCTTACTATGGTTGTATAGTAGCTTAACATATTCCATCATAAAAAAAACATTTTACAAAAAAAAAACCGACTTCTAAAATCACTACAAAGTGAAAAATTATTAACTTCTGGAGTCGGTGGAAAAAAAGTTTTTTTTTTTAATAAAATTATAAACTAACGCTTGACCGCAATCCCGTCTGATGGTAAGCAGTGACGCAGTCGTTGATGGTAAAGCGCACTAGTTTATTAAGAGCCTATTCACTCTAGCCTTGAAGACACTCAAATTGCAGTCCGACGGAAACACCGCCGCTGTATAAAGGAGGAGGCGAAACGCTTCGTCCGGATCGTAATGGTGTTAACAACGTAAGGGTGGAAACTCGCCGTACGACAGGTCGTCCAATGGTGGAACGGAGATGGGGGAATTAAATCATGCAATTCCTTCGCACACTCCCCAAAATGCATCCTATAGAAGACCGAAAGGCTGGCTACTCTACGCCTGTACTCTAGGCTTTGGAGACCGTCTCGAGTTAAGTCAGGGTCACCAATCAGCCTCTTCGCCCACCTCTCCACCGAATCCAAAGTGGCCAGGTGACACTTAGCAGCACCAGCCCAAATGTGGCTGCAGTACTCCACACACGAACGGACCTGTGCTTTGTAAAGCATTAGAAGCTGCCCTGGTGTGAAGTACCGCCGGACCTTTGCGATAACGCCAAGTTTCTTGGCAGCCACCCTGGCCTTGGACTCAATGAACCGCCCAAAGTTTAGATTCGAGGAAATCTCAACTCCCAAAAGCTGAAGGCGGTCGGTACACTCCAAGGATACATTTCGAAAAATAGGAGCCAAGGTGAACGAGCTCCTTTTAGCGCTGAAAAGACGCGCCTGCGTTTTGGCGGCATTAAAAGCTACAAGATTGGCATTGCGCCATTCGGAGACTGCCTGTAGTGCAATATTCGTTCGCTCTACCATAGCCTCTCTTTCGGACCGGATTGATTCCCTACTAGCCCGAGCATCCGGCAGGTATCTCCCCACAACTGTCATCTGAATACCCATAGATACCGGGAAGGTACCGCCTAGTCAAGTACCTACTTCAAACATGACGATATTTCCTCACAGTGTGCGACCATTGTTTGCAGTTCATTCTGCACATCAACTAACATTTCTCTTTGCATATCACCCTTCTTAAGTGCCGTCATGCAGAAACTGGTAAGGGCTTTAAGACATTGCTTTCTATGAACATTGTGGGGCTGGTTGTCCCAAATAGGAGTAGCTTTGACATAGTTCCAAATTCGAAAAACATATTGGATGACTGATTTCCACTGCTGAGATTCAACCAAAATCTGGCCTTGTTCGACAACACACTTCTTAAACGCGGACAAATGCGTGGCAACATGATAGTATGCTGCGGAATCAGTTCTAGTAGGACGCGACGCAGTTCTGGAAGTAACACGCGACGCAAGGAGATTTTTGAAGATATTTCTCAAGAAATAAATCACTCTCTCTACAAGAGGCTCTAAGTCCGGGACTGGCATACGATTCCTGATCTCCTGTTCAATTTCAGGGTGCTTGTATGTGATAGTTTTGATCATATCAATGAGCTGAGTATGGCTCAAGCCTTTTAGGGCGGTATCGATAGGTCCTTTGAACTCAGTATTCAATGTTCTTTCCAGTCTACACCTTTCCATTGGTGGGGTGCTTTTAATGGGACTGGTGCTCTTCAATTTCTGAGAAGTGACAATGTCGCTAATTTCGATATTTTCTGGAGTTACTGGAATGCCTTCGGTATCGCGTATTAGACGCTTTCGTGGGGTGGAGCGAAGGGGGACTCCGAATTTTAAGGGTGATAAGTGATTGTCTTTCGGTGGTGTGCGTGCGGTGGAGTTAAATGAGGAGTTGCGTCTCCATTCCATGTCCATCTCTCCATCATCTCCATGTCTCCGTTCCATGCATGCTCCATTCGATGTGCAGCATGTCACTGGCAGATGTTCGTGACCTGCAAACGAAAGGTTGATTGAAATTTATACATTAATTATTAATGTTTTAAATGTGAAAACAAATAATTTTAAACTATTGTTGTATTCTAATATTTCAATTGTTAATATATATTTCAATAAAGGGGCAAGTTAAGAATATTTGTCGTATTCGTCTCTTCTTCAGAATGAAAAGGCCTCTGATATTAATTATATTCTGTTCTCTTTGAAGATAAAGTATCCTGGCTGCTATAGTATTGGCTGCAGCTGTTTAAGAAATTAGAAGATGTTAAGTATATTTGATGCAGCGTAATATTATATTTGTTTTTAAAGTTTAGGTTGATATATGTCATGTAATAAACATTTTTTTTTTTCATATATTGTTATAGTATTTGATAAAAGTCTGCATTATAGTCTTAATACGTTTGCCTGCTGTGCTCTTATAGTCATAGTAAAAGTAAGCTATCTTATAAAGGATGTAAGTCAGAATTAAATTTATTATACCTCTCTGCTGAATTATCTCTTCTTCAGACTCTCGTACTGGACTGAGGTACCCAGTGTTCAGGGCCGGGGCGTACTCCTGCATAGCAATGTCAGGCCGCAGAGGGTTGAGACAGAGACAAACAGGCCGCCAGAGCGGGATTACAACGAGCGCTGATGGTGTGAGATGCCCTGCATCTGGTGTCACCGCACCCTCCATTGGCACTGGAAAAGGAATTTGAACCAGTAAGGTAGGTGTCAGCATAAATGTTATAAATTCCCAGTCAACACTTCACAAAATCGCTACACAAATAGAGGCACATTGAAAGTTGTGTCGCTAACGCATGTAAAATAGAGTAGTGTGCGTTCAAGAATTGTGTAAATAAAACTTTCATAAAAATTATATATTAATTAAAGCTTTAACACATCATAGACGCTACAAACAATGTTTGTTATTAATATTATAATTATCATAGTTTTGTAGATTTTAACCATGTACGCCATTCTGATTATAAATTTATAATATTTTTTACAAGTCGTTATTGTACAAGTATTTTCGTAAACAGCTGCTAAGTATGTACCTAATACACTAAAAAATTTAAAAAGTAAATAATGTTTAACTTACCTCTGAAATATACCTTTGTATGCTCCGTTACTAACACAAGTTATAAGCTCGGCTGACACTGCCGTTTTCTCTAATATTTTTAAGCCAAAGTAATTTCACTACTGAGACTACTATACTCGATGAGAAGCCTAAGGTTTATGATCATAAAAATAAATTGGGACCTTATTTATAGGAGCCCATTAGGGTTATTTGTAATTAGTTAATTACAATGTGTCACAATGAAGAGTTTTAGTGTTCGGATAATTGTAATTAGGAGCTGTTGTCATTTAGCTAAGTACCTCATGATTTAATATGATAAGGTAATTAACTCATTAGTTAACTATCATATTATTATATCAATTTTGCAAACTAGTTTTTCTCTATATTGGAATTATGTAGGTAATAAGGGTAAAAGATGACTAATTCGATTTTAAAACATTCGGCAACTGTACCAGGTGACTACTTGTTACAGTTACAGGAAAACATACAACCGACTTCCATAAAAAACACTACCTTTCGTTTCGGTTCGTATGTTGATTATTAACAAATGAAAATGTCGATAATAGCTTATCTTTTTAATTTAAAGAGAAAACAATAACGACTGTTTTCTTAATGTTTCCCCCAAAATAATCAAAATTATTCTTTCTGAGGAAGTTTCGTTTTCGGTTTTATCCGAGACAGAGACCGTTGCCGAAATTTGTTTTTGGTTTGGTAGTAAAACTAGTTTTCGTCGGACACTACACATTAATCAACTAAAATACAAGTTGGCTGCTGTGAATCGTTGAGTGGTACCCTCAACTGTCTCTCGGCAAAGGTCTGAACTGGATCTGACTACTTATTGAAATAACTTACAAATACACTAGTAGCCCTTGCGATTTTTGAAAGTTCCCGTAATTTTGGATTAAAAGCCAAACGACTTTAATCCAAAATTATAGGTAAAAAAAATTCGTGTAAACAAAGTTGCGTTGCGTCTTTTGCTTGCAAGCCTTTTCTCAACATATTGACGTCAGCGTCCAGTTTGACCAGTTGCAGCTGAACAATATCTACCTGAAAACTTATTTTAAAACAAAAAAAAACAACCAACTTCGAAACACAACAAGCGACTTCCAAGAAACACCACAAAGTAATAACATAACTAATTTCGGAAGTCGGTAGCAAAAACAAATATACAAAACCAAAGACAGCATTAGTTTGAGATGTCATCATCATCTTCATCATTTCAGCCGAAAGACGTCCACTGCTGGGCATAGGCCTGCCCCAAGGATCTCCGGTGAGAGTGAAGAGATCTGTGATCGGCCGACTGCCACTTTAGCGTTGTAATTCTTCGGGCTATATCGGTTAGTTTCGTTTTTCTGCGGATCTCCTCATTTCTGATTCTATCACGAAGTGAAACTTTAAGCGTAGCCCTCTCCATTGCCCTTTGAGTGACCTTGAGCTTTCTTGTAAGCTTGAGATGTATCCCGTTTTTTAAACCTACATGCATTCGTTTTTTCCACCGACTTCCAAAATTAGTAATTTTTCACTTTGTAGTGATTTTAGAAGTCGCTTGCTTTTTTTTGTAAAAAGTTTTTTAGTATTAAATATGTTAAGCTTCTATACAACCAGAGTACGAACTTTTTAACCGTATTTAATGCAAATGCCTAAATCTGTGACTAACGTAAATATACTTAATAAAACGATTGTTAATTTTGTTTTCTAATATATCTAATTATAGGTCAGTCAGTATTTCATTTTTGCCCGCGTTCTCCTTCATGCTCTAAACTATTTTTGTCAGGTAATTAAAAATAACAAATAAATGTTAGGTAGTATTTACATTTATTAAAACTAAAATAATAACATAACATCCAGGTCAAAAAAAAAAAAAGAGCATGTTGGAGAACCCGAACAAAAATAAAATACTGGTTGTCTAGGACCTGAAATTATTTGAAAAAAAATATACTTATTACGTATATTTACGTTATGTACAAAGTTCTTACAATGGTAGTCAGCTTAACATATTCAATCATAAAAAAAATTGATACCGTCTCCAAAAAAAAAAACCGACTTCCAAAAAACACTACAAAAAAAATAACTAATTTCGGAAATCGGTTGCAAAAACGAATAGGTAGGTATATATCTCAAGCTCATGGTGTCTGGTTTTTGTATATGTATTTGATTTTGCCACCAACTTCCGAAATTAGTTATTTTTCAGTTTGTAGTGTTTTTTGTCGTAGTTTCGGCAAGTTTTTCTCATGATTTTGCAAAAACCGAACATTCGGTCGGACTTTATTAATTTGTATTGATAAGAACTTTACACCTAGATGAGTTGCAAATGTCATTAGATAAAGACAAAGGTCAGTTCAGGTACTTACTGTTTTTGGAAATTGGTTGTATTTCTTTTTTCCTGTAACTGTAAAACGTAGTCACGTAGTACAGTTTCTGAATGAGCTTCACATAAAAACTACTTATACATCTCTTGCCTTCATTAAGTACCTACATAAGGCCGTTATAGAGAAAAACATGTTTACATCTTCGATATAGTAATGTGATAGTTAACTAATGAGTTCTTTATGTTATTATTTTAAATTACCTTGCTTCTAGTTTAACAACACCTCTTAATTAAAATTCTCAGAAGAGTTAAAAGTTCTTCATTATGGCGCTTTAGAAGATTAGATAAGTTAAATAATTAGAAAGTTTTCCTTTCCGGCTCCCATAAATAGGGTCGCAATTTAGTTTTACAGTCATAACCCTTCAGAGTCTCAACGACTGACAGTAACTGTAAAATTACTTTGTCCTACAAATATTAATAAGTAAAAAACGAAAATGGAAGATAATGATAACGCAGTTGAGTATCTGAATTTTGCTAACGACAGGGAAACGAGCTCAACATTCAGAGGTGAGTTGAACAATATTTATTTAATATTTATAAATATATTAATGAAATTTAAGGTTCATATGTGCTTGTCCATAACTATAATAACATATTTATTTTATTGTAAAAAAATTTGAAATTTAAAATGAGAATCGCCATTCGAATATTTCTTATTTATTTTATTTTCCTATATTTAGTTCCTTCACTTCCTAATTAGGGCATTTATAGACTAGAGATAAATATTCATGAATCTTTATTCATCACCAGAGAAGAGACAAATACGGACAAATATTCTTAACTTGCCCCTTTATTTAAATATATATTAACAATTGAAATATTAGAATACAGCAAGAGCTCCCAATTAGTTGTTTAAAACAATAATTAATTAATTAATTTCAAACAACCTTTCGTTTGCAGGTCACAAACATCTCCTAGTGACATGGTCGTCGGACATCGAATGGAGACGCAACTCCTCATTTAACTCCACCGCAGGCACACCACCGAAAGACAACCACTTATCACCCCTGAAATTCGGAGTCACACTTCGCTCCACACCACGAAACCGTCTATTACTCGATACAGAATGCATTCCACTAACTCCAGAAAATATGGAATTTAGCGACATTATCACTTCTCAGAAAATGAAGAGCACCAGCCCCATTAAAAGCACCCCACCAATGAAAAGATGTAGCCCGGAAAGAAAATTGAATACCGAGTTCAAAGAACCTATCGATACCGCCTTAAAGGGCTTGAGCCGTACTCAGCTCATTCATGTAATCAAAACCATGAAAAATAATCACCCTGAAATTGAACAGGAGATCAGGAATGATATGCCAGTCCCGGACCTAAAGCCTCTTGAAGAGAGACTGAGTTATTTCTTGAGCAATATCTTCAAAAGTCTCCCTGCGCCTGGTGTTACTTCTAAAACTAATCCGTATTATGCATATTCTCGGATTTGTACGCATTTATCCACGTTCAAGAAGTGTGTCGTCGAACAAGGCCAGGTCTTGGTTGAATCTCAGCATTGGGAGTCAGTCATCCAGTATGTTTTTCTAGCTTGGGACTATGTCAAAGCTACTCCTGTTTGGGACAACCAGCTACACAATGCTCACAGAAACGAATGTTTTAAAGAACTTGCCAGTTTCTGCATGAAGGCGATAAAAAAGGGTGGCATGGATAGAGAAATGTTAGTTGATGTGCAGGACGAACTACAAGGAATGGTCGCAGACAGTGAGGAAATATCGTCATATTTAAAATATGTTGAAGGTAAATTATTTGATTTCTTATAATTTCTATTCTTTGCGACGGTTTTGTAAGATGGAAAATGCTTTTCTAACAGATTGTATAATTTTTAATATGAGGCTTCCACGTCAATGAATGATTCAATGAATATGTTAAGCTACTATACAACCGTAGTAAGAACTTTTTAACCACATTTGATGCAAATGCCTAAATCTGTGACTAACGTAAATATGTGTAATAAAATGATTGTTGTTAAATTTTGTTTTCTAATAATTATAGGTCCTAGACAGCAAGTATAAAATAGACGCCTTATGTGAAACCGGGAAACTATATACTCACACCAGATTCTGAGACTACGGATTAACTATCATAACATATTTATTTTATTGTTAAAAATTTTAAAATTTAACTGAAAATCGTCATTCGAACATTTCTTATTTAATTTATTTTCCAATATTTAGTTCCTTCACTTTTTTGCAATTATAACACCTTATAATTAGGGCATTTATAGACTACAGTTAAATATTCATTAATCCTTATTCTTCACCAGGTATCAAAGGGACGCCTTATGTGAAACTGGGAAACTATATACTGTCACCAGATTGTGAGACTACGGACTCAGCAGATCAAAATGTGAGTTCTCCAGATTGTGAGACTACGGACTCAGCAGATCAAAATGTGAGTTCTCCTGAAAAGCCAGCATCGATAACTACATGGATGACACCAAAGAGACATCGCATTAATGGTGTGGACTTCCGTAAAAGAAGGCGTATAAATTTTGATTTGCCTGAAAATGAGGAGAACGCTAAAGAGTGAAAGGAGTAAAGTGTTTGTGGTTAATTTTCTAAAGTAATAGTACTTGATGACTTTGGCATAGACCTGTGCTGCCTATTTTAAATCAGATTAAATTATTTATGTTTTATTATGTTATAAGTATTTTGAATTAAGTAGTAGTTAGTTCCTTTTGTGTTGTATTAAAAAACCTTGTGCCTGTATAGATATACCTAATTGTTAATATTCACCTGGATGTTATGTTACTGTTTTATTTTTAATAAATGTAAATACTACCTAACATTTATTTGTTATTTTTTAATTACCTGACAAAAATAGTTTAAGAGAACGCGAACAAAAATGAAATACTGGCTGTCTAGGACCTATAATTAGATATATTAGAAAACAAAATTAAATAACAATCGTTTTATTTAGTATATTACCGTTAGTCACAGATTTAGGCATTTGCATGAAATATGGTTAAAAAGTTCTTACTATGGTTGTATAGTATCTTAACATATTCCATCATAAAAAAAAATGTTTTTTTTAAAAAACCGACTTCAAAAATCACTACAAAGTGAAAAATTACTAAATTCTGGAGTCGGTGGAAAAAAGAATACATGTAGGTTTAAAAAACTGAATACTTATAGCTTCTAAGAAGGCTCAAGGTCACCCAAAGGGCAATGGTGAGGGCTATACTTGGGGAGCTAGAAAATTACATCACAAACACTTCACTCTTTTCACTTTTTAGCCTTCTCCTCAAATTCAGGCAAATCAAAATGTAGGTATACGTCTTCTTTTATTGAAGTCCACACCTTTATTGCGATGTCGCTTTGGTGTCATCCATGTAGTTATCGATGCTGGCCTTTCAAGAGAACTCACATTTTGATCTTCTGAGTCCGTAGTTTCAGAATCTGGTGTGAGTATAATGTTTCCCAGTTTCATATAAGGCGTCCCTTTGATACCTGGTGAAGAATAAAGATTCATGAATATTTTGCTCTAGTCTATAAATTCCCTAATTATAAGGTGTTATAATTGCAAAAAACTGAAGGAACTAAATATAGGAAAATAAAATAAATAAGAAATATTCGAACCGCGATTCTGATTTTAAATTTAAAATATTTTAACAATAAAATAGATATGTGATTATAGTTATGGACAAGAACATATGAACCTTAATAGTCCATTACAATATTAATGCGTAATGATGATTATAACAGGCGAGGGCGTAATTGAGCCGAGCATGTTGTAACCAATACCCACGTATATCGTACGAAGTTTTTTAACACACTTGCGAGGAAACAGAAAAAAATACAAATACAAAATTGTTTATTTCAAATAGGACATCCGTTATTTTAAATAAACTCAATCTGTGAATGCACACTGTTGCTTTCCCGCCATTAGTATTCTTACTTGCCATTTCAAATATGGAACAGCGCGCTGCTCACTGGCTGGAGCCGTGCGGCGGCGATCAGTTCCATAATTATTTGAAATGGCAAATAATGCTCTTATGGGATTTGTATGGACTATAACTTAACTATTTGCTTTGATAACACACGCGTTTGTTATGGCCCGCTTTACATATTTAAAACCGGTGGAATTACATCAGCTTTACGAGCAAGGTTGTTAAAAATTTAATTAATGTATCTACAAATTCTAAATACTAAATAAATATTATTCAACTCACCCCTGAATGTTGACCCCGTTTGCCTGTCATTAGCAAAATTTACAAGCTCAACTGCGTTAGCATTATTGTCCATTTTCGTGTTATTACTTATTATATTTTTAAGACACAGTAATTTTACTACAGTCACTATCATATGAAGCAAGATACCTGCTAGTTTAAAAATGATAACATAAAGAACTTATTAGTTAACTATCACAATATTATATCGAAGATGTAAACATGTTTTTCTCTATAACGGCCTTATGTAGGTACTTAATGAAGGCAAGAGATGTAGAAGTAGTTTTTATGTGAAGCTCGTTCAGAAACTGTACTATGTGACTACGTTTTACAGTTACGGGAAAAAATACAACCAACTTCCAAAAACACTAAGTGTAACACTTAGTATTTTTACTTACCTAGTGTGTGTAGTGATTCATCTCAAGCTTATAAGAAGGCTTCTAAGAAGACTCACGGGCACTCAAAGGGCAATAGGAGGGCTATGCTTGGAGTTTCACTGAGTGATCGAATCAGGAATGAGGAATTCCGCAGAAAAACGAAAGTAGCCGACACAGCCCGAAGAATTGCAACACTAAAGTGGCAGTCGCACAATAGGTATTTATTTGAGTGACTCTCAAAACTCGTCACCACAACAAAACAAAACGAACAACAAACAACAAGTAAATCACGATATTGGGATTCATTCATTCATTCAACGCACCGAACATGTCCGATCACAGCGCCAAAACGCCCAAATGCACATTCGGTTTCGGTCGTAGTTTCGGCAAGTGTGCCGCCGAAAACGAATCTAAACCAAAACTCGTGTTTTTGCCGAAACTAAACCGAAACCGAACATTCGATTGAACACTATTACTTTTGTGTTGATAAGAACTTTAGGTACACCTATATGTCGGCCAAATTCGATAAAGAATAGAGGTAAACAGACTGTTGCTAAGCAACGAGTAGTTTACGCCTAAAAGACAGTTGATTTAATAATTTTACTTCCTACTAATGTAAACAGTTAATTTGTTTAGATATTTATGATTTGTATAGAACGCTTAACCGATTTGAATGAAATATGACACACATGTAAGCTAATTTCTTAATAGGTTAAATTTTTTGATATATACAGTATGTTAAGATAACCCTGTCCGACCCATAAGGATAATAAAGGCTAGGTAAACACATGACCAAATATAATATAAAATTTTACGTAATCATCATAGTACCAATACAAATGAATTTTGAAATAATCTATTTTTCCCGCGATTTAATTCCAACTTCGAAATTTGGTAATTTTAAAAAAAGTGACAACACCGGTATTATTATGAGCGAATAGCGATGCGACCACGTGCCGCGTGCCCTGCCGCCCGCTCCCCGCGGAAGGGTGCAAAACGCACATTTATTAAGTTACCTCTTTTTGCGAAATAATATTTATGTTTTTAGGGGGATTTTTTTTAAGTTTACCCCGGTTTTGTATCCATTGGTAGAATCAGTTATCGATACCTAACAACACCTTTACGGGTCGGACAGGGTTTTCTTAACATACTGTATATGTATATTATACTTAGTCCATATTTGAAAGTATTACAGTGCATGTGTATACAGTTGATTTGAAAGTAATTAAAATCGTATGGAGAGATGCCTCAACTTTATTCATTGATTGAATTCCTCAAAATGTGTTTAATATCTGGATTTCATCCATCTTTTTTTTTTGGTAGGGCTATCACGTAAAATGAATGTCGACTTGAATGGTTTTTCGAAATATCAAGTTATTATACATGTTATTTTAGTGATTCTATTGAAATAAGCTGTAAAAAGAATTGTTAATAATTAGCATGATAACTATTTATTAATCGTAAAAGTCGTTAATCATGTTAATTACAGGAGATTTGTAAAACGTGAATTGTGAAAACCCTAAATTATTTTGTTTATCTCTATTCTTTATGGAGCTTGGCGAGAATATAGATGGGTTGTGAGTGTGACTGTCATTAGGAGTCTGATGATAAAGACAAAGGCCCGTTCAGGTAGTGTTTTTATGAAAGTCGGTTGTATTTTTTCCTGGTACCTAGTACCACAAGACGCCTTTCTGACAGAGTCTGTAAAGTGATGCCCTGTAAAGTGATGGCAGCAAGGAGACACTTTACATTCGTCAGCTCTAAAATTTACAATTAAATAAACAGGCTTATGAACATTTACAGCTTAACAAGAATGGAGTCAAAAATGAAGTTGCCCAAGTGGTTGAAAATCCTTTCATATGACGAAACAGAGAAGATTGTAGAAATATAATCAGTAAAACCGTACATCCACACACACTCACACTCCACACCCTCATACACACACACCCCACACTTACATAGACACACATATACCCACACTTTCACCCTACATCTGTTCAAAATACACTTCGGCATGCCATTATTTTTATTTTATATTATATTTTACTTTTAAATCTTTAGTTTTTAATGTTCTTTATGTCTGGAACAATTTTTTTCTTAATGTTAAAATGGGCGTTGATGGCTGCGACACAGGTTTAACTTTTGCAGCTATCATCGTTTCTCCCTTCATCTATTCATATGTTTATGTTCCAAAAATGAACTTTTTTATGTTTTTGTTTTTTAGTTTCCGAATGAGCTTGACATAAAATCTAATTATTCATCTCTCGCCTTCATTACCTACATAAGGCTGTTATAGAGAAAAACATGTTTACAACATTGATATAATAATGTGATAGTTAACTAATGAGTTATTTACCTTATCATATTAAATCATGAGGTACTTAGCTAATATGACAACAGCTCCTAATTACAATTATCCGAACACTAAAGCTCTTCATTCCAACATCATCTAAACCTACAAAAAAACTATGATAAATATAATATTAATAACAAACATTGTTCGTAGCGGCTCAATCGGATTTTGTGAAGTGTTGATTGGGAATTTATAACATTTATGCTGAAACCTACTCACTCAAATTCCATTTCCAGTGCCAATTGAGGGTGCGGTGACACCAGGTGCAGGGCGTCTCACACGCTCAGCGCTCGTTGTAATCCCGCTCTGGCGGCCTGTTTGTCTCTGTCTCAACCCTCTGCGGCCTGACATTGTTATGCAGGAGCACGCCCCGGTCCTGAACACTGGGTACCTCAGCCCAGCACGAGCGCGTGATAATTCAGCAGAGAGATATAATAATATGAATTCTGACTTATATCCTTTATAAGATAGCTTACTTTTACTATGACTATAAGAGCACATCAGGCAAACGTATTAAGACTACAATGCATACTTTTATCAAATGGTATAACAATATATGATAAATAAATGTCGTCAGACGTTTACTGACTAAAACCCACCCGTGTTTCTTCACTTCCCTGTGCAACGGCCAGGGCCACGGTTTCTTAAGCTAAGTACCCAGTACCTACAATATTTATGACTAAATATCTGATCCGTCTGAATCAAAATTATTATTGTTCCTTGTCCTCGCAAATGATTGACATAATATCATACGATAAACTACAAAAAAACTACAAACTACATACACAACACACAAATTTTTTGTAATATTTTGCGTTTGTTTTTCCAATATTCGTTACACACAGTACCTAGGCTCTACGGAGTAGCGCTATACAGAATAGTACCCACCTGTAGCGGTGGATATCCGCTACCAGTCGTAGTGCCTACTTGCATCATTGGCAGTTCTAATCAATATCGGTACTGTACCGATATCAAAATTGTTGCCAAACCAAACCGGTGAGTAGACGCGTATAGCAAGTAAAAAAACAAGGAAATAACTTCATGTTTACCAATCGTACGTGGTTACTCATAACTCTCATAAGGGAGATATAGATATTGTGTGTGGCGTGTGCTTTTAATGGAAAGCCACGTAAATACCTATTATAACATCTGCCGCAGTATACCATTGTATACAGCAAGACGTATGAGTCACTTTAAGAGGAATTGAGATAGCTAAGTAATTGAAACAACGGCCAAAGTTGCGCAGCAGTCATGTCGGTTAATGGAGCCGGTTGTGCGGCATGCATCGATCACTTATACACATGCCACGGAATGCCATGGAACACCGCAGGATACCACAACACGAAGCCACCAAGTACAGAACCCGTACTGCTGGGACAGGTTCCTTCCAAGCTCTGCAGTAACGAATTTTACAAAAAGGTCAAAATAATGTGATTATTGATTTATAAAGTGGCGGAACAAAAAAAGGGCAACATAGACGGCCTGTATTTTATTTTTATTCCCGTTTTCCTACTTCCTCTAAAACATATTTGACAGTTAATAAAAAAATAACAAATAAATATGAGGTATTATTTATATTTATTAAAAATAAAATCAGGATAATATTAACAATTATACCTACAGGCACAAGGTCTTTCAATATAAAACAAAACGAACTAACTACTACCTAATGAACATCAACCTTTTTTTTCGTCCCACTGCTGGGCACAGGTCTCCTCTCTTGGAGAGAAGAATTGAGCGAAACACCACGCTTGCTCAATGAGAATTGGCGATTTCAGACTTAAAGTCCAGGTTTCCTCAAGATGTTTTCCTTCATCTTTTAATCAGTCTTTGGTGTCCAAAATATACTTAGAAACTACCTACGTATAACTTAGGAAAGTCACATTGGTACTTGCCCGACCTGGAATTGAACCCGCACACTCATACTTGAAATGCCGTTGTTTTAACCACTAGGCCATCACGACTTTAACTAACTACTACTTAATTCAAAAAACTTATTACATAGATTACATAGTAAGACATAAATAACTTATTTAAAATAGGCCGTACAAGTCTATGCCACAGTCGTCAAGTTCAATTACTTTAGAAAATTACATTACAAACTCTTCACTTCTTTCAGACTTCTTCATCTTTATCTTCAAGCAAATCAAAATTGATACAAAATTGATCTCGTAAGGAAGTCCACACATTTAATGTAAAGTCGCTTTGATGTCATCCATGTAGTTATCGATGCTGGTTTTTCAGGAGAACTCACATTTCGATCTGCTGAGTCCGTAGTCTCAGAATGTAGTGTGAGTGTGAAATCTCCCAATTTCAATTACGTCGTCCCTTTGATATTTTGATCTAGTGCATAAATGCCCTAACTATGACTTAAAAATTCACTTAGTTACAGTCCTCAATAACTTGTAGTTTGCCTAGTAGGTACTTGTGTAGATAAAGAAAAAAAGAAGTACAAATTTGAAATGACGCTGTAATAGTATTAAGTAGGTATTATTATTTTTTTGAAATTTGTTGGAGAGTTGGAGCCCTCAAAGTTCCAACAATTGGTCTAGCTGCAATGCTTCGATATCGCCTTCGGATTGTGGAGGTCAGACGGCAGTCGCTTCACGGAAAATGTCGAAGTTTCGCCAAAATCAGCAGTTGGACTGGTAAAGCGGACCCCAGACTCCAGAGCTAGAAAAAGGCTTCGGATGCGACTGAGATTAACACTGAGATAATTTTGATGATATTTTTTTTTCATCGACATGGTTACGAAACGATAAAGAGGCTAGGCAGACGATGTGATTTAGAAAATCAAACGACGCGATTACGTTTAAACTTGAATTTTTACCTATAATTTTGTTTTATAGACCGAACTACTGATTCGATTTCGATAAAATTTCTCTGTGACCAATCTCGAAGTAACCTACCTATCATTTAACATAAAGTTATCTATGAATTAGGAAGTTCTGAGATAGGTAACCCCAGAATTCCGTTCATAAACAAAAACAAACACAAAAAATCCTCTCCTTTTGAAGTCGGTTCAACATGTTTACATTATTTTTATTAATACAGATATTTGCTAAACGAGTTCGTTATCAGAAGAAAGCTAATAGTATGATAATACTTACCAGTTACCAGTTTCAGAACACTAAGTTCTTAATTACATCGATTAACTAACTAGAAATTACCCTTTTTTTTTTGTTGGGATGGGAAATCATCAAATGACTTCTCCCGCTCTGGGCGGAGCGGAAGGGTGTGTCAGACTTTTACTGACTTAAACCCACCCGTGTTTCTTCACTTGCCTGTGCGACGTGCCTGTACCCGTGTTTCTTGTTTAACCAACCCGCAACCCTGACCCAAATTAGAAATTACCCTTAGGTTACTATAAAAGGGGTGGAAATTATTTTCTAAATCATAACCCTTTTGTATCGCAATGTGTACCAATAAATAAATAGGCGTAAAAGTGCTTATTATAAATTTTTATTTTGCAGTAAATTAACAATAAAAGTAGTCTGTAAAAATCTAGGACACAACGGAAGTATACAGTGATATTATTAGTATCCTATTAGTATTATTAGCCTGTTAATGTAATGATTATTTCTAAATTTATTTACATACTGTATGTAGGTCTTCAGTCTGCAAAACAAATCTTGTAGATGATTAGAAACAACATTCTTACAGCTAAAATAATTCAAATTATAAATATTTAATACTCTATTTAATCTATTGTATAAAAATGGCCCTAAGAAAGTATAGACTTTGTGTGTAAATGCATATTTAGAGATAGAGGTTGAGCTGCACACTATATCATTCCGCCTTATGTTAATTATATTAGCATTGTAAGTAAGCGTAGCATGCTGTTTTAGATTATGTGCAGTATATAAATTTGCCGAACTGGAAGGTAGGGAAAAGGAAAGGCAGAGAATTTGCTTCTTTTAGAACAGCTCTTTGTGCACGTTCCAGGGAGAGAAGGATAGATTTTGATGTTCCATCCCATGATGTTATGCAATACTGAAGTATAGGTAGACATAGAGCAAATTAAACTTATTTTACTAAGTTGGTGTCTGCAATGGAGCGCAGTTTTTGGAATACAAACATCAGTTTACGTACTCTTGTAACCAAACTTTCAATATGTTGTCTATAGGATACTGTGTTGTCAACAAAGACTCCAAGATATTTTAGGCACTTTGTTTCAAAGATTCTAGGACAGGTACAAGAAGTGATAGACGGTCTGTTACAGTGGTGAGCGTATAAATAGGAATCAATTGTTTTGTCATCAACATTGCACATAGTGAAATGAATATATTTTGTTTTCTCAGCATTCAGTGTTAATAGATTACAACGAAGCCAGTTAATAACGGAGTTAAAGCCTGCCTGTGCTGTGCTATACAACTCGGAAATTGTTATGGCGGTGAAAATAATCGCAGTATCATCGGCCTATGATATTATTTTACCATTTACTACATTTAAGTTACATAAATTATTAATGTATATAAAGAACAACGATGGACCAATGATGCTGCCTTGTGGAACTCCAAAACTTAGAGTTTTTTTCTTCGTCACTAGTCATGTGCTCGATTCGACACATTGCGATCTATCGCTTAAATAATCTTTGAAGAGTTTCAGCTGTGTACCTCTTATTCCTAAGGCCTCCAGTTTATTTAAAAGTAAAGGAACAGATAGGGTGTCAAAAGCTTTTACTAAGTCTAGGAAGATAGTTAAGACCTGGTTTCCATCACCAAGTTCTTGTGCAAAGTAGTCTGTAGTTTTTGTACAGCATTCGCTGTAGACAATTTGCTTCTAAACCCGAATTGTGAAGGATAAGAAGTTGTTCGTTTCTAATTAACTGACTAGTCTCTTGTTTATAATTTTTCCCAATATTTTGGATGATGCAGGCAGTATAGATATTGGTCTATAATTATTCACTACATCTCTACAACCACTTTTAAAAATAGGGATGACCATCGATATTTTTCAGACTTTTAGGAAAAATTCCTTCTCTGAGGCACATCTGAAATATATACGTTAAAGGGCGTACCAAAATGTGTTTAAAACGCTTTATTCATGGGCCTACCCAGCTTCTGGCCTAGGGGAAGGCAAGTCAGGCCTTTTGGGGGGGCAAGTCCATTTTTTAGAGTGGGTACTCTGTGTGTCGCACGCGGTTTTTTGACAATTACATCGTACATTTTGCTAGTATCTACTGCTTGGTTTATTTAAAAATGAAATAGAGATAAGTCCGCGTTTATACTTTGTTTAGTAATTAAGAGATTTCGTACATGTTCTGTAAGATTTCCGTGGAGAGGGGGGGCTGCCTCCTCCTAAACCCCTCGGTACGCCCATGTCTTTATTTTAATGTAAAGGAATTCGAGATTTTAAAACAGAATGGCGGTTTGAGTAATTGCAAAAAAAAAATATATTACGTAAATATTGTCCACCAATAACATTTATTTTTCGTAGTTGCTTATGAAATAATGTAATAATTAATATATGGGGCGTTAGTACGGCCAGGGAAATTAGTATATAGCTTTGAAATGGTTGAATACATAGTAAAATTTGTATGGATATATGTCCATACAAATTTTACATACCTGGGGGAGCTTTTGAGGCTATATCTAGCAAGCCTATTTACGCCATGCTTTTATAGAACAAAATATTCAAAAATCTTCATCCTTTTCGTCTACACTACTGAACTTTAAATAAAGGATAAAATTTAAGGTGTGTGTTGTAATTTAACATCAGCTACGCCGACAACATGGTGCTGCTAAGCGGCTACTGGCGGCCGCCAGCGACTTCGTTCCCTTGGAATTAGTTATGCTCCGCTCCTATTAGACGCAGCGTGATGTTATTAGCATAAAGCCTTCCTGGATTAATAGGCTATCCAACGCAAAAATAACTTTTCAAATAGGAGCAGGAGTTCCTGAGATTAGCGCGTTCAAACAAACAAACAAACTCCTCAGCTTTATATATTAGTATAAAGTATGGATTAGAAAAATAAGTTCGCAGTCGTATCTACTAGGCTCCTCGTAGTGCTTTGTACAAATATGAGATTCGAGGTATGCAGCCGATACCTGAATTTAGTACGGGCAGTTGTTAGGTAGAGTACTACGGCCGCGGTACCTGACTGAAACCGGTTCCTAGGTGGCAAATGGCAAGAACCGCAAAGTAGCAATAAAGAACTTTACTTGTACTGCTGATACCGCTTCCAAGCCTTGCAGTACAGTAAATCAATAATGTGAACATTAAACAATTGTAGTCTTGTCTATGATAAAATTAAAACTACTTAATTATCTCTTGCCTTTATTACATTATCCCAGTATAGAGGAAACATATTTCTCTGAATCGTCGATATGAAAATAGGATAATTAACTAACGAGTTCATTACTGTATCATATTGAATCTGCAGATAGCTACCAGTATGATAATACCTACTAATTACGATGTTCAGAACAGTAAAGTTCTTCATTGTGGCACATTATAATTAACTAATTACAAATAACCCTAATGGGCTCCTATAAATAAGGTCCCAATTTATTTTTATGGCCATAAATCTTCAGTTCCTCATCGAGCATAGTATTTTCAGTAGTGAAATTACTTTGGCTTAAAAATATTATAGAAACGGAAGAGCCGAGCTTATAACTTGTGTTTGTAACAGCAAGCATATAAAGGTATATTTCAGAGGTAAGTTAAACATTATTCACTATTTAAAATTTGTACTGTATCAGGGACATACTTAGCTGCTGTTTCGGAAAATATTTGTACACTAATGACATCCTTATTTTATTATAATTAAATATTAGAAATTTAGAATCAGAATGGCGTACTTACATGGTACGTACGTACTTGTAGGTTTTTCATCAACCGTGTCGTCAATACATTGATATTACATATAATATCAATGTATTGAAGACACGGTTGATGCAGTGGCAGAGCGATTGACTGCTGCGCTGCGTGTCGCGTGTTCGATTCCCGTATGGAAGAAATATTTGGATAGCCTACAGATTCTGGGTCTGGCTGTATGTGTATCTGAGTTAAAATATTTGTAAACCCACGATACAGGAGTAATGTAGTGTGGGGCAACATTTTATTAAAATAAAAAAATTACAATAACATACATTGTTCGTATGTGTAATGGAGGGCGCTGTGACTCCAGGTGCAGGGCGTCAACGCTGGCCGCTCGCTGAAATCCCGCTCTGGTGGCTTGACACTGCTAACCAGGAGCAGTCCCCGACCCCGCCCACTGAGCATCTCAATCCAGTAGCAATGCTTGACGAACTGATAATTCAGCAGAGAGGTACAACAAATTGAATTCTGCCTTATGTACTGACGACAGTACATCAAGCTACTACTATCAAGTATTAAGGGCTTAGTTTGATTGGTAATATTTGACAGTTTCGGGTAGCCTAATCTGCTGGCGTCCGTACTTCATAAGACAGTTATTGTCAGTTAATAAGGCTTGCAAAAATAAAAAATGAGGTGTTTTATTTTTAAAAACCTTTATTTAACTTGCCTTGATAGTTACTTAATATGAGTCAAATCAATGCAAGCATAATTGAAACCGGTTCTATTTAGCCTAACAGACTGCCATTTCAGAATACTAAAAAGATTGATTTATGTTATTATCTTTGTCTGAAGTGCATATTAAGACTACATATAACGCAGTCTTTTATTACATAGGATAAAATATATGATAGTAAATATGTTTCTTACATCCCACAAAAAAACATTCATCATCCAAACTTTTACAAACACTTATAAAATATGCTGCTGCATCATATTAAAATCTTCAAAATTTTTAAATATTAAACAAGCGTAAATATTAATCTTCCAATTTCTTAGACAGCTGCAGGCAATATTAATTATTAATACAAAAATTTTAAACATCCTTTCGTTTGCAGGTCGCAAACGTCTGCCAATAACATGGTCGCCGGGCACCGAATTGAAACGAAACTCCACCACACGCACACCACCAAATGACAATAAGTCACCCTTGAAACTCTTCAGACTTCGCGCTGCAACACGAAGGCGTCTATTACTCGATACCGACGGCACTTCCACTAACTCCAGAAAAGATCGACCCGATCGAAAATCACCAGCCCCATTAAAAGCACCCCTCCAAAGAAAAGTTGCAAACGGGAAAGAACTTTGAGGCTGGAACCCTACTCAGTTCATTCATATATAAGCATATATGCTTTTATAAGATGAAACATTGTTTTGTAACAGATTCTACAATTATTAATGTGAGACTGATAAAGGTATTTCCACGTTAATGAATCATTCATAAATACGTGCTAATGATAATTGCATTTAGTTAATTTTAGATTTTAAAAAAGATCTATATTTTCTAAACTTCTGATTTCTTTTGATGAATGAACTTATCTTACCTCTAGATGCTATCTTTTGTACTATTTGTATTCTTATAAATCAAATCAAATCAAATCAAAGCATTTATTTCAAATAAACCAGTTACAGGCACTTTTGAATTGTCAGAAGTTCGGTCAGTCAGTAAGGTGAAGCTAGTCGCCTATTCCAAAAAGTAGGTACCTATGGAGAAGAACGGGCAAGAAACTCCATGGACACTCTTTTAAAATATCAAGCTATTGATACAAATATTTGATTACATCATTCATTTTGAAATCAATCGTGTGAGAACGATGCAGAAACATATTATGGAAAAAAAAACAACAATTTAGAAATTAAAATACGCCGTAGCAGCTAAGAGATGACCAGTCCCCTCTGACGGCGTCCGTTCACGAACATGACGTATGGATCAGCATCATTCAGCTCAACCATATTGAAGGGAACCTAATGACCCAACACACACGCCACCACCAGCGAGACATTTGAGTGAGCATGACATACTCTCAACAGCCATAGCACTATCAAGTCAATAAACGACTAACCCAACAAATAGATGCTTTACAGCAAATAGATCGTGCTTACACGTGTTCCATGCAATTATACAATACTAAGAAATTGAATCTACACAATGCAAAGACAGTTTTGTCCAAGGTTCAGCAGCTCCAACGGTGTTCCCGAATGCTAAGTTTAGCTCCTGTGCAGCTGCACCAGTGCCGAATACCCCTGTCAGCGATGCAATTCCGTAACGTACAATATGCCTGGCTACATAGTGTGTACTGGCTTTGAGTTAAGAAAAAACAAACAATTGCAAATTTAAACTACGAGAGGAAAAATCAAAGAACAATCAGTGTAAGCATAGAAATCGGACGCAGCTCAAGCCCAAGCCTTTTTGTCGTCAATATAATCTTTAACACTATAAAATGCTTTCTGACACAACTTACGTTTAATGAAGCATTTGAATTTATTCAGGCTCAGATCTTGAACCACCTCTGGAAGTCTATTGTAAAAATGTATACATTGGCATCTAAAAGAGCCACCAATTTTCTTGAGCCTTGTTGTAGGTACAATAAATTTGTGCTTGTTTCTAGTATTTATATTATGGATATCACTGTATTTTTTATACAATTTTATATTTTTATGAGCATACAAAAGATTTTCATAAATATATTGAGACGGCACGGTCAGTACATTAATTTCTTTAAATTTTTCTCTGAGAGAGTGTCTTGGACTTAATTTATAAATTGCACGAACAGCTCGTTTCTGCAAAACAAATATTGTCTGAATATCAGTGGCATTTCCCCACAACAGAATGCCGTACGACATTACGCTATGGAAATAGCCAAAGTACACTAAACGGGCCGTCTCAATATCAGTCAAATTACGAATTGTTCTAACTGCGTATGCAGCAGAACTTAGTTTTTTTGTCAATTTTTCTATATGGGGACCCCATTGAAGCTTAGCATCCAGAGTTATACCCAAGAACACTGTGCTGTCTTCAGATTCCAATTCTTCGCCCCTTATCAACACTTTAGTTTTCACCTGCCTAACGTGAGGTAGAGTAAACTTAATGCATTTGGTTTTTTTCTCGTTTAAAAGTAAGTTATTAACATTAAACCAGTGGACTACTTTGGAGATCGCGCTATTTACATCATCAGTGACCTGCTGCTGACGTTTAAGTTTAAATAAAAGTGAAGTGTCATCTGCAAACAACACTATATCGTGATTATCCTTTATGAGGTACGGCAGGTCATTAATGTAAACAAGAAACAAAAAGGGACCAAGAATTGACCCCTGTGGGACTCCCATTGTTACTAAAGATCCGGATGATCTTTTTCCATTAACGTCAACGCTTTGAATCCTACCACTCAAGTAGGATGTAATAAGATCCAATGCAGAGTTCCTGATCCCGTAGTGGCGGAGTTTCCTGGTTAACGTCTCGTGAAGAACGCAATCGAATGCCTTGGACAAATCACAAAAAATGCCCAAGGCATCGCATTTATCCTCCCATGCATTGTAGATATGACATAGAAGTTCAACACCGGCATCAGTAGTTGAACGACCCCTTGTAAAACCGAACTGTTTGCTATGTAATAATTTATGTTTACTAAAAAAACTTAGCATTTGGTTTAAAATTAATTTCTCAAAAATTTTACTAAAGGTAGGTAGTACAGAAATAGGTCTATAATTTGTGGGGTCTGATGTACTGCCTGATTTAAACAAAGGTATTATCTTACTATTTTTCATGAGATCAGGAAACTCTCCACAGTCAATACAAGTATTAAAGATAACCGCTAGAGTGGGTGCCACAATATCAATAATAGACTTCGCAACTTCCACCGAATGACCCCATAGGTCAGCAGTCTTTTTTATATTGAGAGTGTGAAAGATTTTAATTATATCTTTACTGGTAACATATTCAAAGTGAAATTCCGAATTACAAACATTAACATTTTCTTTAAGCAAAGACTCAGCAACAGAAGGTGATGAGTTTAGGGATTTAGTAGTTAAAACAGGAATATCCGAAAAGAAATTTTCAAACACCTCAGCGACTTGCGAGTCTGATTTTATTATGTTGCCATTAACAGTCAGGCTATAGTCAGTATTTCTATCACTGGACCTTCCCGTTTCACTATTAATAATTTTCCAAGTCGTTTTAATTACATTACTACTGTTTTTTATCTTTGAACTCAAGTAACGTGACTTGGCCATATAGCAAACTTGTTTAAATAATTTTGAGTATTTTCTAACATACAAATTAAATTCAACAGTGTTAATATAAGTCCTCTCATTGTACAGTTCATAAAGCCGAGTTCTACTTTTATGAATACCTATGGTAGCCCAATCAGAGAAAGATGCATTACTATTAATAGAGATAGTCTTGGGAACAAAGGTGGAATCAAATTGCTTACAATATATATTAAAAAAATTATCATAGAGATGATTAGGATCAGCATTAACATAACTGGATAAGACTGGCACTTTATTGATGAGATTAAATCTAAAAACCTCCAAGCGGCTTTCAGTTTTGGGGTTAACAGTGATATCCTTTTTGGCCACTTTTTTACTATTGTTTGGAATAGTAATCCTTTGTCCGCAGTGATCAGAATCAAATAAATTTACAACTTCTTTGCGGCTTGGTATTATGTTAGTAAAAATATTATCTAGGCATGTGGCACAAGTAGGTGTTATTCTTGTGGGCTCCAAAAATAGGTTTACAAGATTGTAGGACTGAAATAGACTTATAATTTTATTACAATAACCTGAGTTCTCTAATAAATTAACATTAAAATCACCGCAAACGATAATGGCTTTGTTCGAAACACAAATCTTGTGTAAAACTTCATCCTTTACCTTTTCAAAGCAGTCATACAATCCTGAAGGGGGTCTGTACACACTTAATACAACGAAGCCCTCCAACTCTATACAGGCAATTTCAGCTGTTCGTTCAACAGACAGGCTCACAATGTCTTTACGATTTTTAAATTTGAGCAGGTTACTAACTAATATTAATGAGCCACCATGTATAGCATTTATTCTGCTAAACGAACTACCAACCTGGTGATTCTTAAAATTGAACAAGAACTGGTGACTTTTTAGCCAATGTTCGGTTATGCAAAGAATATCAATACCATAATGGTTCATCAATAAATCTACCTCTAAATCTTTGTTCATAAATCCTTGAATATTTTGATGCACCAAATTAATATTATTTATTGACCTTAAATTTCGTCCCGAGTTGCCTTTGCAATCCTGTATATTATTATAGCTAGAGGTTGGCTCTATTGTCTTAATTTCTAATTTAAATTATTAATAATGTCAACTGGGACCAAATTATTGGCAGAATTAATTAAAATGTCATTGCATTGCTCAAAAGAAGCAATTTGTTTAGCCAAATTCTTGGCTGTAATAGAAAAAAAATATGATAGCGACACAGCTATCTGTCTTTTATAATAATTAGAAAGATAATACATAACATTGTTATGTCTATCTCTTGTCAAATACAAATTATTCTTAAAATAATTATTTATGTCAATTAAATGTAACATTTTATTATTAAATGTCAAGTTGGACATAGTCATGTTTAGTTCATATCTAATCCTATTTTCTTCCTGTGGCAACTGTTCACTGTATGGGAATGTAAATAAGACAACCTTTCCAACATTCAGATTGCTTAACGTTTCACAACATTTAAGCATTTCTCTTTTGCTCACATTTCCCCTACTACCCACAAAAATTAACAATGTTGTATCCTGGGAGAAGTTACATTTAATAATTTTTTGCATAATTCCATATAAAGAACAACCAGGCATACAGTAGTTCAATATTGAGTGACCCGGACATTCAGCAGACAACAAGCGCCCCAAGCCCTTACCTATCTCATCACAGAACAACACAAAATCATTAGTCAAGTTTTGTTTAATATTATTGACTATACTATCGTGTTTTCTATATTATTTGCCACAGTCTATGTATTAAAAATGATTTTTGAGGATATTTTAAGACTTTTTCTCTAATAAAACGTTAATTCATTATGACATTCTTTTTTTTTGTTCTGAATGGGAAATCTTAAAATGACCTCTCCCGCTCTGTGCGGTGTGGAAGGGCGTGTCAGACTTTTACTGACTAAAACCCACCCGTGTTCCTTCACTTGCTTGTGCACCGGGTTTCTTTTTTAACCAACCCGCAACTCTGACCCAGGAGCCATCAGTCTTTGTGGACGTGGACGAGGATACGACGGTGCTCTCTCTGCTAATGGACGCGAAGCACCCGGACATACCCGATGTTCCACAGATGCGGACCCAGGACCGATCCCTGTGAAACACCTCACGACATCTCTCGCCGGTTCCACACTCCTTGGTGACCGGGGCAGATGGCGGCCCTGTCCGCCAGTAGAGCATACAGTGGATTCCCCTCTTTGAGGAGTGGCTAGAGTAGTGACTCTAGCCACTCCACTCATAGAGGGGACTCAAAGAGGAGCCAGCACTGGATTGCGACAATCGTACTCTCCATGTCGCCATGAGATCCCGCCGGAGCTCTGTCCGCCGTAACGCAATTTCTCTCGACAGCGGAGTTACGCGTCGGCGTTTTGCCTCCTCTCGCCACTTCCACATGTGAGCGAGGTCTCTGGCCTCCAGATCTCATGGCGGCAATCCAGCAAGGAGAATCGCTGCCTCAGCGAAGACCGTGCGGTATCCCCGGATCAGCCGAACCACCATGACCCTCTGAGACGCGGTCAAACATCGGCCTGGTCGCTTACTTAGGGAGCGCGCCCACGTCGGTGCCCAGTAAAGGGCCATGGACCTTACGGACTCCCGGTAAAGCTTCCGACAGGAGGCGTTTGGTCCTCCTGAATTGGAGGAGCCGCCTCAGGGCAGTCCCGGCCCGTTCCAGTTTGGAAGCCAAACGTCGGAAGTGTTTCTCGAAGTTTCACCGGCTATCGAAGACGAGTCCCAGGTACTTCATCCCCAACCGGACGCCGTTGTGAACCCTTCCTACCGTTATGTGGGAACCCGAATGCGGCGTGGCCTTAAAGGGTCGAGAGGTTGGAGCCGCGTCATAACACGAATTCCGCGTTCCGACACATCATCTCGAGAAGTTCCTCAAAGAAGAGTTCTGGCCGAAAGGTGCTGTGTACCGCTGGTTTCGTGGCCAGCTACGTGACACCAGTCAGCGAAACACGACGCCGAAACTTCGTGTAAACTAGGTGTAGTTAATTATGTTATAGGTATATATATGTAAGTATTTATAGTATTTTAAGATTTCATGTTAAAAAATATTGTATATGTTTGTATGGGCCTTGATGCCTGAAATAAATGGATAAATAAATAAAACAGTAACCCAAAGGTAATATCTAATTAGTTCATTATAGTACTAACTGATATAGTCTGTATACAATATGGGTTGCGCCTCGAAAATACTCACAATAGGTATTTATTTGAAAGGACAGGGTCTCAATCACTAGAAAACTCGCCACTACAACAAAACAAAACGAACAGCAAACAAACAAGCTAATCACGACATTGGCTCCGATGGGATTCAACACGCCTGCCTGCGACGTGGAGGCCCCGGGTTCGATCCCCGGCCAGGTCATAATGGAAAACGATCTTTTCCTGATTGGCCTGGGTCTTGGATGTTTATCTATATATGTATCTATTATAAATATAGTATCGTTGAGTTAGTATCCCATAACACAAGTCTCGAACTTACTTTGGGGCTAGCTCAATCTGTGTGATTTGTCCGTATATATTTATTTATTGATTTATTTATTTATTCATTCATTCTACGCACCGAACATGACCGATCACAGCGAATACATATTCGGTTGCGGTCGTAGTTTCGGCAAGTTCGCCGCAGAAAACGAAACTTCTCTTGTTTTTGTCAACATTTAAGGGAAACCAAACATTCGATCTTCCCAAAAGCACCACAAAGTAAAAAATAACTAATTTCGGTAGTCGGTGGGCAAAACCAAACATACATAAACCAAAGACAATATGAGCTTGAGATGTCAACATCATCTTCATCGTTTCAGCCGAACGACATCCACTGCTGGAGATAGATCTTCCCCAAGGATCTCCATGACGACCGGTCCTGCGCCTCCCGCATCTAGCGGTTTCCCGAGAACTTCACCAGGTCGTCGGTCAACCCTGTCGAGGGCCTACCCATGCTGCGACTTCCGGTGCGTAGTCGTCACTCGAGAACCAGTTGGCCCCATCGGGTATCGATCCTATGGGCAAAGTGCCGGTCCGACTGGCAGTTTAGTGTTGCAATTCTTAGGAATATGTCGGTTACTTTCGTTTTTCTGATGATCTCCTCATTCCTGATTCGATCACGCAGTGAAACCCCAAGCAAAGCCCTCTCCATTGCCCTTTGAGTGACCTTGAGCCTTGTTATAAGCTTGAGATGTATTCGGTTTTTTAAACCTACATGAATTCGTTTTTCCCACCGTCTTCCGAAATTAATAATTATTCACATTGTAGTCATTTTAGAAGTCGGTTGTTTTTTATTTTGTAAAAAGTGTTTTAATATTAAATATGTTAAGCTACTATACAACTATGGCAAGAACTTTTTAACCATATTTAATGCAAATGCCTAAATCTGTGACTAACGTAAATATATGTAACTAGAAGTGCCCTGCGGTTTCACCCGCTTAATTTTCGAACCGAAAGAGTTCAATTGATATAATATAAGCGCCTGTTAATTTAATAGGAGCAATATGTACATTCGCGTTCACTCCCGTTTTCGCAAAAAAATTTGTTACTGCTCTGCTTCTATTGGGCATAGCGAGATATTATATAGCCTATGTTATTTCTCAGGCTCTAGACTATCTGTATACCAATTTTCTTTACAATCGGTTCAGTAGTGTTGGCGTGAAAGCCGGACAGACAGACAGACAGACAGAGATACTTTCGCATTTATGATATTAGTATGATATTAAAATGATTGTTGTTTAATTTTGTTTTCTAATAATTATAGGTCCTAGACAACCAGTATTTCTTTTTTTTTTCGCGTTCTACTACATGCTCAAAATTATTTTTGTCAGGTAATTAAAAAATAACAAATTAATGTTAGGTAGTATTTATATTTATTAAAAATAAAATAATAACATCACATCCAGGTGAATATCAACAATTATATCTATACAGGCACAAGGTTTTTTAATACAACACAAAAGGAACTAACTACTACTTAATTCAAAATATTTATTATTTAGATTACATAGTAAGGCATCAATAATTTAAAATAAGCAGCACAAGTCTTTATAAAATTACATCACAAACACTTCACTCCGTTCACTCTTTAGCCTTCTCCTCATCTTCAGGCAAATCAAAATTTATACGCCTTCTTTTACGGAAGTCCACACCTTTAATGCGACGTCTCTTTGGTGTCATCCATGTAGTTATCGATGGTGACTTTTCAGGAGAACTCAAACTTTGATCTGCTGAGTCCGTAGTCTCAGAATCTGGTGTGAGTATATAGTTTCCCAGTTTCACATAAGGCGTCCCTTTGAAACCTGGTGAAGAATAAAGATCCATGAATATCTTGCTATAGTCTATAAATGCCCTAATTATAAGGTGTTGTAATTGCAAAAAGGTGAAGGAACTAAATATTGGAAAATAAAATAAATAAGAAATATTCGAATGGGCTTTCTGATTTTAAATTTCAAATGTTTTAAGAATAAAATAAATATGTTATTCTACGTGAACCTTAAATTTCATTAATATATCTACAAATTTTAAATATTAAATAAATATTTTTCAACTCACCTCTGCATGTTGACCTTGTTTGCCTGTCGTCAGCCAAATTTACAAGCTCAACTGTGTTAGCATTACCTTCCATTTTCGTTTTTTTACTTATTAATATTTTTAAGACAAAGTAATTTTACTACAGTCACTGTCAGTCGTTGAGACACAGAAGGGTTATGACTGTAAAACTAATTTGCGACCCTATTTATGGGAGTAACTCATTAGTTAACTATCACAATACTATATCGAAGATGTAAACATGTTTGTCACATAAGGCTGTTATAGAGAAAAACATGTTTACATCTTCGATATACTCGTAGTATAGTCATAGTTAACTAATGAGTTCTTTATCTCATTTTAAATTTGCAGGTACCTTGCTTCTAGTATAACAACACCTCTTTATTAAAATTCTCAGAAGAATTAAAAATTCTTCATTATGGCGCTTCAAAGGGATGCCTTATGTGAAACTGGGAAACTATATAGGTACTCACACCAAACTTTGAGACTACGGATTCAGCTTATCGAAATGTGAGTTATCCTGAAAAGCTAGCATCGATAACTCTATAGATGACACTAAAGCGACCTCGCATAAAGGTGTAGACTTCACTTCCTTGAAGTTGTTGATGGTAGTTTTATATCATATAATTGGACCAATGTTTCAACATAATCAACATTGCGCATAGTGAAATGAATATATTTTGTTTTCTCAGCATTCAGTATTAATAGATTACAACGAAGCCAGTTAATAACGGAGTTAAAGCCTGCCTGTGCTGTGCTATACAACTCGGAAATTGTTTTGGCAGTAAAAATAATCGCAGTATCATCGGCGTATGATATTATTTTACCATTTACTACATTTAAGTTACATAAATCATTAATGTATATAAAGAACAACGATGGACCAAGGATGCTGCCTTGTGGAACGCCAAAGCTTAGAGTTTTTTTCTTCGTCACTAGTCATGTACTCGATTCGAACATATTGCGATCTATCGTTTAAATAATCTTTGAAGAGTTTCAGCTGTGTACCTCTTATTCCTAAGGCCCCAATTTATTCAAAAGCACAAGAACAGATACGGTGTCAAAAGCTTTTGCTAAGTCTAGGAAAATAGTTAAGACCTGGTTTCCATCACAACGTGGTCTGTTAGCTTTTCTAAAGCATTCGCTGTAGACAATTTGCTTCTAAACCCAAATTGTGAAGGAGACAATAAGTTGTTCGTTTCTACGAAACTGACTAGTCTCTTGTTTATATTTTTTTCAAATATTTTGGATAATGCAGGCAGTAGGTTGGTCTCTAATTATTCACTACATCTCTATAACCACTTTCAAAAATAGGGATGACCGTCACTTTTTTCAGACTGTTAGGAAAAATTCCTTCTCTGAGGCACATCTGAAATACACACGTTAAAGGGCGTACCAAATTGTGTTTAAAACGCTTTAGTATTCTATTGTTAATATTGTTCCTGCCTACCGCACAATCATCCTTCAGCTCTAAGATAATTTGTTCTAATTCAATTTTGTCCGTGCCAACAGTGCAATAGATTTTACAAAGCTCTTTAGAGATATCTGATAATGTGCGATCTGGTCTCCAGATTGGTTCAGAAGTGCTTCAGCGAGGGATTTCCCTACGTTCACAAAGAAGTTATTTACAAAATTAGCTGATGATAGCGCTGATGAGTTTTCTAACGGAAAGCAATACTTCAGAGGTAAGTTAATTAAACGTTATATGTTAATTATTATTTCTAGTTTATTTTAATTATGTATTAGGTTCATTACCTGCCGTTTTAGATATTACTTACTGGTATAACAATTAACATCTGTATTCATGGACCTACCCAGCTTTTGGCCTAGAGGAAGGCAAGTCAGGCCTTTTGGGGGGCAAGTCCATTTTTTAGAGTGGCTAATCTGTGTGTCGCACGCGGGTTTTTGACAATTACACGTACACGTACATTTTGCTAGTGTCTACTGCGTGGTTTATTTAAAAATGAAATAGAGATAAGTCCGCGTCTATACTTTGTTTAGTAATTAGGTGATTTCGTACATGTTCTGTGACATTTCCGGGGGGAGGGGGGCTGCCTCCCCCTAAACCCCTCGGTATGCCCATGTCTTTATTTTATTGTAAAGGAATTCGAGATTTTAAAACAGAATGGCGGTTTGATTAATTGCAAAAAAAAAGTATTACGTAAATATTGTCCACCAATAACATTTATTTTTCGTAGTTGCTGATGAAATAATGTAATAATTAATATATAGGGCGTTAGTACGGCCAGGGAAATTAGTATATAGCTTTGAAATGGTTGAATACGTTGATAGACGTGGTCGCTAACAATGGGCCTTATGAGAAGGCTCAAAGTCACTCAAAGGGCAATGGAGAGGGCTATGCTTGGGGTTTCACTGCGCGATCGAATCAGGAATGAGGAGATCCGCAGAAGAACGAGAGTAACCGACATAGCCCGAAGAATTGCAACACTAAAGTGGCAGTGGGCTGGACACATTGCTCGTAGGACCGATGCCCGATGGGGCCGACGGGTTCTCGAGTGGCGACCACGCACCGGAAGACGTAGCGTGGGTAGGCAACCGACAAGGTGGACCGACGACCTGGTGAAGGTCGCGGGAAACCGATGGATGCGGGAGGCGCAGAACCGGTCGTCGTGGAGAACCTTGGGGGAGGCCTATGTCCAACAGTGGACGTCTTTCGGCTGAAATGATGATGATGATGAATGATGGTTGAGTACATAGTAAAATTTGTATGGACATATGTGTGTTGTAATTTAACATTAGCTACGCCGACAACATGGTGCTGCTAAGCGCGTCGGGACACTCGTGGTCACTTGCGAGAAATATGCCAGAATATGTAGTTTGACATATATCATGTGATCTGACATAGGATGATAAGAAGAGAACGGTATATCCCTTGTGAGGGTTGATCAATTTAAATATCTAAGTCACTTATCGACCACAGACCTCGGAGGGCGCTGTGTGTAACAGCTAACATGATTGCCTACAGATTCAGACGTGCCTCTAAAGTGGTCAAGCGCACTGAAGTACGTACTGCTAGTATTTTTAAGCGTGCAGTCTGTAGGTTCATTGCAGTCAAAAATCTTTAAAGTTTCTTCATGGCTAGAGTGAATTGGGTACGCCACAATAGCGACGGTAAGTCTCCTCTTTGAGGAGTGGCTATAGAGGCGCCACGGCACCCTCACCTTCGGCCTGATGCAGGTCCTCACCGGACATGGCTGTTTCGTATAAGGTGGGAGGATAAGCTAGGGTGTCACCACTGTGTGGATCGCCCTGAGGACACGGTGGAGCATATAGTGGAGGTCTGCCCAGCTTGGGTAGAGTACCGCCGTGTCCTCGTGGCGGCGATCGGCGGCGATCTCTCGCGTCCGACCCTGATCCAGGCCATGGTACAATTGTAGTCTTGTCTATGATAATAATTGAAACTACTTAATTATCTCTTGCCTTTATTACATTATCCCAGTATAGAGGAAACATATTTCTCTGAATCATTGATATGAAAATACAATAATTAACTAACGAGTTCATTACAGTATCATATTGAATCTGCAGATAGCTACCAGTATGATAATACCTACTAATTACGATGTTCAGAACAGTAAAGTTCTTCATTGTGGCACATTATAATTAACTAATTTCACTAAAACTAGTTTCACTACGAAACCAAAAACGAATTTCGGCAACGGTCTCTGTCTCGGATGAAACCGAAAACGAAACTTCCTCAGAAGGAATAATTTTGATTATTTTGAGGGAAACATTAAGAAAACAGTCGTTATTGTTTTCTCTTTAAATTAAAAAGATAAGCTTTTATCGACATTTTCATTTGTTAATAATCAACATACGAACCGAAACGAAAGGTAGTGTTTTTTATGGAAGTCGGTTGTATGTTTTCCTGTAACTGTAACAAGTAGTCACCTAGTACAGTTTCCGAATGTTTTAAAATCTAATTAGTCATCTCTTGCCCTCATTACCTACATAAGGCCATTATAGAGAAAAACGTGTTTGCAAAACTGATATAATAATATAATAGTTAACTAATGAGTTATTTACCTTATCATATTAAATCATGAGGTACTTAGCTAATATGACAATAGCTCCTAATCACAATTTTCTGAATATTAAAGCTCTTCATTGTAGCACATTGTAATTAACTAATTACAAATAACCCTAATGGGCTCCTATAAATAAGGTCCCAATTTATTTTTATGGTCATAAATCTTCAGTTTCTCATCGAGCATAGTGTTTTCAGTGGTGAAATTACTTTGGTTTAAAAACATTAAAGAAAACGGAAGTGTCAGCCGAGCTTATAACTTGTGTTTGTAACAGCAAGCAAACAGAGGTATATTTCAGAGGTAAGTTAAACATTATTCACTATTTAAAATTCCTACTGTATTAGGTACATACTTAGCTGCTGTTTCGGAAAATATTTGTACACTAATGACATCCTTATTTTATTGTAATTAAATATTAGAAATTTAGAATGGCGTACTTACATGGTACGTACGTACTTGTAGGTTTTTCATCAACCGTGTCGTCAATACATTGATATTACATATAATATCAATGTATTGAAGACACGGTTGATGCAGTGGCAGAGCGATTGACTGCTGCGCTGCGTGTCGCGTGTTCGATTCCCGTATGGAAGAAATATTTGGATAGCCTACAGATTCTGGGTCTGGCTGTATGTGTATCTGAGTTAAAATATTTGTAAACCCACGATACAGGAGTAATGTAGTGTGGGGCAACATTTTATTAAAATAAAAAAATTACAATAACATACATTGTTCGTAGGTGTAATGGAGGGCGCTGTGACTCCAGGTGCAGGGCGTCAACGCTGGCCGCTCGCTGAAATCCCGCTCTGGTGGCTTGACACTGCTAACCAGGAGCAGTCCCCGACCCCGCCCACTGAGCATCTCAATCCAGTAGCAATGCTTGACGAACTGATAATTCAGCAGAGAGGTACAACAAATTGAATTCTGCCTTATGTACTGACGACAGTACATCAAGCTACTACTATCAAGTATTAAGGGCTCTAGTTTGATTGATAATATTTGACAGTTTCGGGTAGCTTAATCTGCTGGCGTCCGTACTTCATAAGACAGTTATTGTCAATTAATAAGGCTTGCAAAAATAAAAAATGAGGTGTTTTATTTTTAAAAGCCTTTATTTAACTTGCCTTGATAGTTACTTAATATGAGTCAAATCAATGCAAGCATAATTGAAACCGGTTCTATTTAGCCTAACAGACTGTCATTCCAGAATACTAAAAAGATTGATTTATGTTATTATCTTTGTCTGAAGTGCATATTAAGACTATATATAACGCAGTCTTTTATTACATAGGATAAAATATATGATAGTAAATATGTTTCTTACATCCCACAAAAAAACATTCATCATCCAAACTTTTAAAAACATGTATAAAATATGCTGCTGCATCATATTAAAATCTTCAAAATTTTTAAATATTAAACAAGCGTAAATATTGATCTTCCAATTCCTTAGACAGCTGCAGGCAATATTAATTATTAATACAAAAATTTTAAACATCCTTTCGTTTGCAGGTGGCAAACGTCTGCCAATAACATGGTCGCCGGGCACCGAATTGAAACGAAACTCCACCACACGCACCCCACCAAAAGACAATAAATCACCCATGAAACTCTTCAGACTTCGCGCTGCAACACGAAGGCGTCTATTACTCGATACCGATGGCACTTCCACTAACTCCAGAAAAGATCGACCCGATCGAAAATCACCAGCCCCATTAAAAGCACCCCTCCAAAGAAAAGTTGCAGACGGGAAAGAACTTTGAGGCTGGAACCCTACTCAGTTCATTCATATATAAGCATAATATAAGCTTTTATAAGATGAAACATTGTTTTGTAACATATTCTACAATTATTAATGTGAGACTGATAAAGGTATTTCCACATTAATGAATCATTCATAAATACGTGCTAATGATAATTGCATTTAGTTAATTTTAGATTTAAAAAAAGATCTATATTTTCTAAACTTCTGATTTCTTTTGATGAATTAACTTATCTTACCTCTAGATGCTATCTTTTGTACTATTTGTATTCTTATACTGTCGTGTTTTCTATTATTTGCCACAGTCTATGTATGAAAAATGATTCTTGAGGATATTTTAAGACTTTTTCTCTAATAAATCGTTTAATTCATTATGACATTCTTTTTGTTCTGAATGGGAAATCATTAAATGACCTCTTCCGCTCTGTGCGGTGTGGAAGGGCGTGTCAGACTTTTACTGACTAAAACCCACCCGTGTTCCTTCACTTGCTTGTGCACCGGGTTTCTTTTTTAACCAACCCGCAACTCTGACCCAGGAGACATCAGTCTTTGTGGACGTGGACGAGGATACGACGGTGCTCTACCCAAGCAGGAAAACCTCCACCGTGTGCTCAGTAGAGCATACAGTGGATTCCCCTCTTTGAGGAGTGGCTAGAGTAGTGACTCTGGCCACTCCTCATAGAGGGGACTCAAAGAGGACCTAGCACTGGATTGCGACAATCGTACTCTCCATGTCGCCATGAAATCCCGCCGGTGCTCTGTCCGCCGTACCGCACTTTCTCGCGGCAACGGAGTTACGCGTCAGCGTTTTGCCTCCTCTCGCCCCTCCCACGTGTGGGCGAAGTCTTTGGCCTCCAGATCTCATGGCGGCAATCAGGCAAGGAGGCTCGCCGCTCCAGCGGAGACCGTGCGGTATCCTCGGACCAGCCGAACGGCCATGACCCTCTGGGATGGGGTCAGACATCGGTCTGGTCGCTTCGTTAGGGACCGCGCCCACGTCGGTGCGCCGTAAAGGGCCATGGATCTCACTGTCTCCGCGTAGAGCCTCATTCATCGTGCAGCGTCATCCATCGTGGTCAACGGATCATCATCATCATCATTTCAGCCGAAAGACGTCCACTGGTGGACATAGGCCTCCCCCAAGGTTCTCCACGGCGACCGGTCCTGCGCCTCCAGCATGCAGCGGTTTCCCGCGACCTTCACCAGGTCGTCGGTCCACCTCAACGGATGCCCCGTTTAAATTATAATATCGCAAGGAATTCAAATGTAAGTTTATAATAAATACACATTTTTCTAGATAATTTTATTTGTTTTATTGTGAATTAGTTCATGCTGTAGTAGCCTGTGGTGTTAGAATAGCATAATGTAAACTGAATTGTATTATTTTTAACTTTTCTTTCCAAAATTGGCTTACGGTTATTACGGCCTACAAAATTAGTGTATAGGCCTTATTATACTTCTTTTCATCATGAAGTGACTGTTTTTAGTTTATTTTAGGCCTTTAGAAACGTTATTGTAACTGTTTTCTTAATGGTTTATTGTTTTTAGGGCCTATAACAACAATTTCTAGTTCCAACGATGATGACGCTAATATACCGCTTGTCCAAATTAAAAGAACAGCGTTTAAGCAGTCCATGCCTACACTAGTTAAGAACACTGAAAAGATACCAACAGTAAGAAGAAAGGTCATCAATTACCGAGGAACTCCAGTGACAATGGTTATCATTTTAACAATTCAACGGAATTAATTGCGTTGTTTACGTTTTTGAGCAGATACATTTTTAAACATAAATCAAATCAAATCTTACTTTATTGTGGATCATAGGTTTTTGCATAATATAGGTCTTAAGGCATACAATAGTCCGCCCTTAGGGTATACAATAGTCAAATTACAACAATACAGGGCATACAGTAGTCAATAGTCATAGTGGATTACATATTATTTTTACATTTTTCATATTTACTGAACACATCATGACTGAGAGTGGCTATAGTGGAGCAATGATTTGTCCAATAAGAATTCCTTTGTAGAGTAGTAGCACTTGTCTACCAACAGATCATGAAGGCCCTTTTTAATTTTTTTGATTTTCATAGTTGTTCTAATAGGAATACTATTGTAGATGCGCGTAGCCATACAAAAGATGCTTTCATACAGCATACATTGAGTTTTACAAGCAACTGTGCGCAATTTGTCCTTACGTCGTATACGCGTGTAGTAATTATACATGTCAATATTATTTTTTACAAACACGGCAGCTTCAAATATGTAAACACATGGCAATGTGAGAACTTTTTTCTTTTTAAAAAATGGCTTACAGGAGTCAATTTCACTTAAATTAAATATGGCCTTAATGCAACGTTTTTGAGCAATAAAAGCGCGCTCTTTGTTCGTACTTTTGCCCCAGAATATTACGCCATATCTAAGGATAGAGCAAACGTAACCGTGGTAGGCTGTAAGTAAGGTAGTCTGATTTGCTATTTTTCCCAATCTGTGAAGTGCGTATGAAAACTGTCCCAGTTTTTTGCATACTTGGTCAATATGAACTTTCCAATTTATTTTGTTGTCAATATATAATCCTAGAAATTTAGTTACTTCAGTTTCTTCAATATCTTTATCAAGGTAACTGATCTTTAATTCACCAATGCAATGTGGTCGACACGGTCGAAAGCCTTTGACATGTCCATGTATAAGGCAACAGCCGGCAGTCCTTTGTCCAAGTTAGTCATTACCTTTTTTAAAAAGTTATATATTGCCATATTTATGGACTTGCTTTTAATAAAACCATACTGACTGGACGTTAGAATATTATGTATTTCAAAGAAAGTGTAGAGACAATTAAACATCACCTTTTCAACAATTTTTGCAAAAATAGGTATTAGTGCTATTGGCCTATAGTTGCTCATGTTAGTGTTTTCTCCTTTTTTAAATACTGGCTTTATAACAGATATTTTTAGTTTCTCTGGAAAAGTACCTTGTTCTATAGGTACATAAATTAATAATGAAACTTAATGGTTCAGATATTATGTGGGCTACATCTTTGGCAATCATGGTCATAATACTATCATAGCCGGTACTGGCTTTATTTTTTAGGTCAATTATTATTTTATTAATGTCATCAGGGATAGTCGGTGTCATAAAAATTGAATTAGAATTATATGTCAGATAATTATTAGAGGATTTTTGGGGTAAACTAGTATTATTGTCATTGATGTCAAGAAAAAAGTTATTAAATGAATTCGCAATGTCTTGGGGATTATTTATAATTATGTCATTTTTAATTAAAATATTTATGCCCTCGAAGTAGCTTTATTTTTGTTTGTGGCCGATTTTACAAAGTACCTAATCGTTATGAGATTTTTTTGTCAATCTGATAATAGTTTTATATCTCTTTGCATATGTTTTGAAAGCAGTTTTGGTGGTTTGGTTGGGATTATTCCTGTATTGCGACAGTAATTGGTATTTACGTCTACTGCATATTCTTAAGCCACATAGAAGCAATGGATTGGCAATTTGCTTCGAAATGACTCCAACTAGTAATAATAGCGCGTTACCCAATTAGGGTGCTGTTCTACAAAAATGAAATAAAGAAAAAGTCCAAAAAAATAAAAAAAAACATTAAAGACGATACTAGCGATAAAGAAAATAATGAGAGTACGAGGGTCATTTGAAAATTTCTTACCCTAAGATAGGTACTCAATGAAACCACACGTTTTTGAGTTTATTTTTACTTTTCAACATACCCTCCTCCGAGCCCAAAACACTTATTCCATGCCCGATTCAAAAATCTTCGCCTAATTCCTCAAAATAGGCGTCCACGGCAGCTATGACCTTATCATTTGTAAAAATGTTTACCACCTAAAAATTCTTCAGCTTTGGGAACATAAAAGTTGGATGGTGCTAAATCCGGTGAATATGAAGGATGAGGTAACAATTCGGAGTCATATTGATGGATTTCTGCCATGGATTGCACAGAGGTAGGTATGAACCCGCGCATTGTCCTGTCCTGATGAAACAAACCTTTTCTTCGCAATAAACCTGGGCGTTTTTCTTTGATTTCTTCTCTCAAACGACGCATCCGGTTGAAATAGTTATCGGAGTTTGTTGTTTCACCCTTTTTTAAATAATTCACGAGAATTTATACCCTTAAATAAATCGTATCAAGGTGCCCCGTCTCTCCCAGACGGGGCACCTTGATACGATTTTTACTTAGACCCAATAAAAGACGATCTAATGATAGTTAGGTACATCCAATTCAATAACTATAATATCTTCAATATATATTCAGTTAACTTGTTACATACAAATTAATTATAACATTCTTATAGATTTAATCACAAAACGTAATAGAGGCTATTTACTAAAAAAATAAATTTGTACCACACACATACGGGGTACATTGGTACATAGACTGCAGTTTGGATCATAGAAATACTTCTACAAATTAAACAAGTTTTATTGATTTTTCTGTCCTTTATTTATTAATTATTTTAAATTATGTATATTCGCTGCTTTTGTTATTGATAATTTTCCTTCCAACACGTCAGATATCGCAGAAGCCACGGAAATTCAATGATGGAAGTTCTATTCATCTTGCGTTTAAATCTTCAAAACAGTTTTATATGTACCAGTCGCTAGTCGTCGAGTGAAAGTTGCTCTGCGCTAGTGTGCGTGTACGCTTTATTATATACCTTCTTATCCGAGGCGGATGGTTCTTCTAACGTGTTTTGTTTTCGATGAATATTGACTCCCCCTACCATCCCAAAAAACTAGAACTGTGACAAACCGTATGTATTCGTTACTGAGTAACGGGTGCGCTATCTAGTATGAAGTAACGAAACGTTACACTCGAATGAATTTCGTTACTCGTACAGCATCGTCATTGAGCACAGCTACACTGTTTCAGTTCACGCAAGTATAATGCATCAGAAAAGTCATGAAATTAATTAATTGCGCCACTGCCGCTTCCGTCATAGAGTATTGTAGCCTCATTGGCTAAAAATCCGTTCTTATGACTTTCTTGACGCATTATTGAATTCAGTCGTATTGCGTACGTGAACAGTACGCGTCTGAATTCGTTGCTTTACAAAGAGTGTTATAAGGTGTCGGAAGTAACGAGTAACGTAACGATACGATAGTAACGAGTACTAATTGTTAAAGTAACGAATACATGCGGGTTCACTTTTTTTCGTTACTTTTACACTTCTGCAAAAAACGGATGCCATGACCTTGCTCGCCGATAAAACCACCTTTTCAACCACATTTTTCTATAAACAAAGTAAAATATATTACCTAAGTCTCACATATGTACACATATATTTAACAAAATATCGGGGTATCATTGTGCCCCAAGAGCACTTGCATCTATGTGCCCCTACAATCGAAATCAACATTTTATAAAAATTAAAGCAATTAATAGATAATCAAAAAATTTAAGTCTATTTAATGTGATGACAGATATGTACATACCAAATGTCTTAATATAACACAGGTAACACTAAATAAATTAGAAGAATCACATCCGATAGAAAACTACGAAAATTTTGTTGCGAACATAAGAAACAGTTTTATACGTACCAGTCGCTAGTCGTCGAGTGAACGTTGCTCTGCGCTAGTGTGCGTGTACGCTTTATTATATACCTTCTTATCCGAGGCGGTTGGCTCTAAAATTCGATCCAGCCATCCCTTGCTGTTCTCTCCAGCGACGCCCTAAGCCGAGGTTCGTACCCCACAGGCCACAGGGGGTGCCCTTAATGCGTAGTCGCTTAGTTTTTAGTAGCCCTGGCTGGAGGCTTTAAATTCATTTAAGGCATCCACAGGAAAGTCCGGTTAAGTAGTCACGGCCCCTCAAGGTCAACTACGAGATGCCATATCAAAAAAAAAAAAAAAAAAAACGGATGGCTCTTCTAACGTGTTTTGTTTTCAATGAATATTGACTGTATCTATGTGCCCCTTGTATTAATATACCCCACCTCCCCCTACCATCCCATAAAAAGGATGCCATGACCTTGCTCGCCGATAAAACCACCTTTGCCTTCTTTGGGGTGGGCGATCCTGCTTTTTCCATTGTTTCGACTGTTCTTTTGTCTGGGATGTCTTGTGGTGAACCTGGGTTTCATCCATGGTTATAAATCTTTCAACAAATTCTTTTGGGTCAGCTTCATATAACTCTAGACAGTCGCGAGAAGTTTTTGAGTCGGTTGTGTTTTTGTTCCACTGAAAGCAGTCGCGGTACCTACCGCGCAGACACCTTAGAGATGAGATGCCTGAAGTCTTGGCTATCTCCTCGATAATCAATCTTCGATTGGTTAAAATTAAATCACAGATTTTTTCTTTGTTTTGATCAGTGGAAGCAGTCGAAGGCCGGCCACTACGGGGCTCATCTTTAATGGTCTCACGACAAAGTTTAAACCATCGGACTCACCCAAAGTAGCAGACATGGAGTTAAATTCAAGTATTTTATCACTGCATGATATTCAATTTTATCCATTTCCAAAAATAGCTCCGATTTGACGTACGGTATCCCGTGTAAACGAACAATGAGTTACTGAGAATAAACTAAACTGTGCATATTTGTGTTTAGCTGCTTTTTACTTCTATAAAAAATAATAAAATTTCAGACAGTTCTCAAATAAATTTCATTCTTTTCTCTCTCTCTCTCTCGTGGCTGTTCTACGTTCTACTCCCCATATTCGCTCGCGCACATTTCAAAATACATTCATACTCTCCCAACATTCACGCAAATACGAAACTACCTTTTATTTACGATTAGTTCTGCATTATTTAATGCTGTTTTGTTTACTTTTTGTTATTACATATTTTAAGCTATTAACTAATCTATGATTTTGGCATCATGATCTTCACACAGGACCGTCTTTCAACCTTTTGATGTTTTGTTTTGCTGCGGTCTGGCCCTGGTGACCTGACACACAGGCTTTTTACAAAACCTACTTCAGGCACCAGTCTCTTCTAATGGTGGAATATAATATTAATTTAAAAAAATGTTAATTATTAAGGAAGCCAATATTTTAAGAGAGAAATAAATGGAAATATTACAAAAATGTGGTTTATTTAAGCTTAAAAATGTAAACAAACAATATCGTTTGATATTTTGTCAATCACTTGCGAGGATAAGGCACAACATTAACTTTGATTCAGCCGAATCAGATATTTAGTCATAAATATAGTACTAGTTAGCTTATCATGATAACAGGTTATATCTAAAACATAGTAAGTAAAATTTCAATTACCATTTTAATTTGCCGATAAAGTAGAAATATTTTCTACAAATTCCATATTTTTGGTAAAATCAGAAAAACAAAATTTATCAAGATTTATGAGAGTGCTTTCTGCACCTAATATGGTTATGACAAAATATTACAACAAGTATAATATCAAATCTTGATACATATTTAACTACAGTAAGAATACTTTGGTGTTGTCACAGCTTTATTGAAAAGAATCAAATTTAATGATCCATAGAAATATGGAAGACAAACTTGTTTAAAATATTACTTAAAAATATTTTTAGATTCCTTTCAACTCTACCAAAGTCATTATACTAATACTAAATAAAAAGATTTTGGTAAAGAGAACAATATTTGATATTAAAAATATTATAATTTTTTAAATGCAATATAAGGTACATTTTTACTAACTGAGATTAGATAGAAGACATTGATTTATAATTAAAATGATTCTAAATAACACATACATTCAATTGAATTCTGATAAAGTGCAGCAATGATTATACGAAATGAGTTTAACGATATTATGTTGCAAAACTTAGCCCTGTTATATAATGTAGGGCTATCATCAACACTTTTAAGGGTGAGATACGAATTAAGCTATTAGAAAATTGGCCTTAAAATATCCTCAAGAATCATTTGTCATAGAAAGTTGCAAGTAATAGAAAACACAAACTCTGTATTAAAACAAAACAATAGAAATAACACAAAAGATTGCATCTACAATCTTAACTGAGGTAATAATTAACTTAAAAAGAAATCAGATTCCATAATTGTTTAGAAAAAAATATCAAAAAAAAAAAAAACAAAATAAAAACCTAATTTATCAAATGTATGGATATTTTTTTTTGTTGCAGATTAACTATATTAAAGCCAAATTGGATAAAGAATAGAGGTAAACAAACCGTTGCTAGGCAACAACTTGTTTACACCTAAAAGGAAGATGTACCGGTTGAGTGTCTTATGTACAACCGTTGAGTGTCTTTTAGTGTGTCTTATGTTCCAACGTAAGACACTCACTGGGTTAACAACCTTTTCTAGATAGATGACTTTCATACAAGTAATAATCCTACTTCCTACTAATGTAAACAGTTTATTTATGTTTAGATATTTATGATTTGTATAGAACGTTTAACCAATTTGAATGAAATGTGACACACAAGCAAGCTAATTTCCTAATAGGTTAACTTTTTGATACATATATTATACGTAGTCCATGCTTGAAAGTATTACAATGCATGTGTTATCTGGTTGATTTGAGATGTAATTAAAATACGCAAAATTGTGTTGAAATTGTCAAAATTGCCTCATGTTTATTCATTGGCTAAATTCCACGAAATGTGTTTAATACCTGAACATAAGCCATGTTTCTATTTTTGTAGGGCTATCACGTAACATTAATATCGACTTTTTAAAGGTTTTTCGAAATAGCAAGTTAATATGCATGTTATTTTAGTGATTCTAAAGGAATACGCTGCAATAGGAATTGCTAATAAATAGCATCTTAGAAGTCGATAATCATGTAAATTATAGATTTGTAAAACGTGAGTTGTGATATCCCTAAATAGTTTTGTTTACCTATATTCTTTATCGAGCTTGGCACACGTATAAATATAAATTCATAAGCACGTATTTATGTATCATTCATTATGTGGAAATATTTACCTTTATCAGTCTCACATTAACAATTATAGAATCTGTTACAAAACCATTCTCCATCTTATAAAATCATCATAAAGAATACAAATTAGAAGAAATCTTGTAATTGACCTTGAACATATTTCAGACATGACGATACTTCCTCACTGTCTGCAACAATTCCTTGCAGTTTATCCTGTACATCAACTAACATTTCTCTATGCAAATCACCCTTTTTTAGCGCTGTCATGCAGAAACTGATAAGGGCTCTAAAACATTGCTTTCTTTGAGCATTGTGTGGCTGGTTGTCCCAAACAGGAGTAGCTTTGACATAGTTCCAAGCTAGAAAAACATACTGGATAACTGACTCCCAATGTTGCGATTCAACCAAGACCTTGCCTTGTTCGACGACACATTTCTTAAACGCTGCCAAATGCGTAGAAACCCGTGAGTATGCTGGCGAATCAGTTTTAGAAGTAAGACGAGATGTAGGGAGACTTTTGTAGATATTGCTCTTTAAATAACTCAGTCTTTCTTCAAGAGGCGTGAGATCCGGGACTGGCATATCATTCCTGATCTCCTGTTCAATTTCAGGATGCTTGTATGTGATAGTTTTGATCATATGAATGAGCTGAGTAGGGCTCAAGCCTTTTAGAGCGGTATCGATAGGTCCTTTGAACTCGGTATTAAATGTTTTTTCCAGTTTACACCTTTTCATTGGCGGGGTGCTTTTAATGGGGCTGATTTTGAATTTCTGAGGAGTGCTAATGTCGGAAAAGTCTATCTTTTCTGGAGTTAATGGAATGCGTTCGGTGTCCAGTAAAAGGCGCTTTCGTGGTGTAGAGCGAAGGGTGACGCCGAGTTTCAACGGTGATAAATGGTTGTCTTTCGGTGGTGTGCGTATGGCGGAGTGAAATGAGGAGTTGCGTTTCAATTCGATGTCCGGCGACCATGTTACTGGCAGACGTTTGCGACCTGCAAACGAAAGGTTCATTCATACATCATTCATTTCAGCCGAAAGACGTCCACTGCTGGACATAGGCCTCCCTCAAGGACAACGACCGGTTCTGCGCTTCCAGCGACCTTCACCAGGTCGTCGGTCCACCTTGTCGGGGACCACTCGAGAAACTGTCGGCCCCATCAGACATGGGTCCTACGGGCAATGTGCCCAGCCCACTGCCACTTAAGTGTTGCAATTCTTTGGAGTTGCTTGGAAGAATTTGCATTAATTTTTAGTGGTGAAAACAACTAGCTATAGGTAGGTGTAGCTGTAGGTTGTAGTGGTAATGACATGTTTGTCACAGTGGGTGAGCGATAAAAAAAAAGTACAGTATTGCCTACTCTTGCAGGTGTCCAAAGAATTATAGGATATTAAGTATTTTAGATGTCAGCCTCCGGTGGCGTAGCGGTAGAGAACGCGGTGCAGCGGTCGCGTTCGCAGAGGCGCGGTTTCAATCCCCGCGCAATGCAATTTTTTGTATGCATGAATATGAATATTTGGACTGGTCTGGTCGTGCCTCGGAAAGCACGTAAAGCCGTCGGTTCCGGTTGCCATACAAACATCTAATGGCAGTCGTTACGGGTTGTTGGAGCCCTCAAAAGTCCAACAATTGGTCTAACTGCAATGCTTCGATATCGCCTTCGGGTTGTGGAGGTCAGACGGCAGTCGGTTCACGGAAAATATCGAAGTTTAGCCAAAATCAGCAGTTAGACTGGTAAAGCGGACCCAGACTCCAAAGCTGAAAAAGCTGTGACTGGGATTAACGCTGAGATGATGATGAAGTATTGTAGATGTAGCAGCATATTTATTATGTTTTTTATTTTTATGTTTTGGTTAATGGATGTTATTTGTGGAAGGTATAAACATTTTTATTATTATATTTAATAGTATTCATTGTAGACTAGTCTATGTTTACCAGAAGTGTACCTTATAGTAATGGTATTGTATTCAATTTCATATACCTCTCTGCTGAATTAGCAGTTCGTCAGGTGATGGTGCTGGACTGAGATACCCATTGGGCAGGGCTGGAGAGTGTTCCCGGATGTTAGTGACAGGCTGCAGTGGGGTCACACGGAGACGATCAAGCCTGACTGGAATTTCAGCCAGCGCTGCACGTGTGCGACGCCCCCCATCTGGTGTCACCGCACCCTCCATTGGCGCTGAAAAAGGAACCTGAAGCACTTAGTAGTACTGGGTGAGAGTTCACTTCCTCAGAAATAGGAAATAGCCTGTATAGACCTACTGATCTTAATTTTTTATTAACAAATTACTAAGACCCTGTTATTTATACATATTTTATGTTTCCTACTAACAACCCTACTAACGTTTTATTTTTTATTTTTTGTTAAAAATGTATGGACCTATGTCTGAAATAAAGATATATTATTATTATTAAACAATTAATGCTGTAAATCTGTGGACGTACACTTTGTCTCTTTGTCGCAGTTCGGGAGGAAGTTGACTGAACTAAATTAGTCTGCTCTACCTTATCATTTTCATTTGTTACTTATTCTGTTTTTTTTTTTTTAATTTTATTTGATTTATACAGTATGTTAAGAAAACCCTGTCCGACCCATAAGTATAATAAAGGTTAGGTAAACACATGACCAAATATAATATAAAATTTTACGTAATCATCATAGTACCAATACAAATGAATTTTAAAATAATCTTTTTTTCCCGCGAATTAATTCCAACTTCCCCAAAATTTGGTAATTTTTAAAAAAGTGACAACACCGGTATTATTGTGAGCGAATAGCGATGCGACCGGATGCGGTTGCTTACCGCACATTTATTAAGTTACCTCTTTTTGCAACATAATTTTTATTTTTTTAGGGGGATTTTTTTTTTAAGTTTAGCCCGGTTTTGTATCCATTAGTAGAATCAGTTATTGACACCTAACAATACCTTTACGGATCGGACAGGGTTTTCTTAACATACTGTATATTTTGCATTTTGTAAAGAAAAAAGAAAACATTTTTATCTTTAGAATAGATTAATTCTTCTTATGTATAATTTTATTTTCCACTGTCCATAACACTACTATAATAGGGATGTTTCCTGGGTATAAAAAAATTGATTCTTATAACTCCATCATTCAGATTATAGAAAAATATTCATCATCATCATCATCATTATCAACCTTTTATCGTCCCACTGCTGGGCACAGGTCTCCTCTCATACAGAGAAGGATTGAGCGTAATCACCACGCTTGCTCAATGCGGGTTGGCGATTTCAGACTTTTAAAGTCCAGGTTTCGTCAAGATGTTTTCCTTCACCTTCAGTCGTTGGTGTCCAAGACATACTTAGAAAGTACATATAACTTTAGAAAAGTTACATTGGTACTTGCCTGACCTGGAATCGAACCCGCGCACTCATACTTGAGAGGCTGTGTTTTAACCACTATACTGTTCTAACCAAATCAATAAAAATTGACAAATATGAAAGGAATCAAAGATCAGGAGTGATGGCTGGTGACGTCATTGCGCGATAAAAAGTGTAGCGTGCACTGACGTCACAAGAGTTATCAACGCACTGTGTCGCCTTAATTTTTGAAGTGAAACTTCTTTACGCACGCTTGACTTGGGGAGTAAGCTGGCGAACGCGTGACGTAAGCGTTACGAAAAGTGATCGGGCAAAGCGAACGGAAGTTAAGTGGGGGATATAAGCACAGAGGCGCCCGTGGCGCGAGCTTGGTACTACAAGGTCTACAACGGTTTTTTTTTTGGAAGATCTATGCAAAAATATTAATTTACCAATGAAACCATGAAATTAATTTAAATATTTATAGAAAATTAATATATGTATATGTGTATACATGTATACATTGTACATACATACATACAGCTGGAGCGAAAGAAGTTTCACTTCAGTCGTATGGTCAACTACTGGTGGCTCTAATAAATATAAATAAAAAAAAAGAACATTATTATAAATAAAACATTTAAAGTTGAGCTCCTTATGTTCAGAGTTGAGCTGAATGATTATTATTCACAAATGTGTACACTGATTAGTCAGGTCCACTCAAGCTAAATGTTCTCTAACCCAAAAGACAGTAATCTAGATGGTCTGATGAATATTATATTTGCACTTTAAAAGGAACTTTGCTGTAAAGTGGACCCCAGACTCCAAAGCTGAAAAAAGTTTCGGATACGACTGGGATTAACGCTGAGATGATGATGACTTTAAAAGAAACTTTGGACAAAGCCAAAGTGTCTGAAAGCTTGTCAAAGCTTGTTTCAGACTTTCTTCCAAGTACTCATACAGGAAATGCCAATCTTAACTAGTTATTAAAATATGACTGAAGTGTGAAAGTGTTTGTAGAAACCTACTTACAGAAAAAAAACAATTTATGATTTAATAGCTTCAATAGCACAATCAATACACACACATTGTGCCTTAGTTCTGAAGCACTAGTTTTAAACAAAATATGCCTATTACACAAAATAATGTAAGTTAAGTTTGGAAGAAAAAGGGCAGGTCTTTGCAAGCAAGCAACAGTGGAGCTCAAAATGGTCTAACAAAAAAAAGTTTGAGAACTAAATAGAAAACTATTTGGTGCTGACTAATAACTATGAAATTGTACAGATTTAAGGTAAGTAAATTTACATACAACACACTATTACTGACTGGACAGCCTCCGTGGCGTAGCGGTAGCGAACGCGGCCGCTGCGCATGGAGGCGTGGGTTCGATCCCCGTGCAGTGCAAATATTTGTATGCATGAATATGAATATTTGCAATGGTCTGGTCGTGCCTCGGAAAGCATGTTAAGCCGTTGGTCCCGGTTGCCATACGAACATCTAATGGCAGTCGTCAATGGTTGTTGGAGCCCTCAAAAGTCCAACAATGGGTCTAACTGCAATGCTTCGATATCACCTTCGGGTTGTGGCCAGATGGCAGTCGCTTCACAGAAAATATCGAAGTTTAGCCAAGATCAGCAGTTAGATTGGTAAAAGCGGACCCCAGACTTGAAAGCTGAAAAAGCTTCGGATGAGACTGGGATTAACGCTGAGATGATGATGATGACTATTACTGATTGGATACATAACTAGGCCTTTTGATTTGGTTCAAAATAAACTTGTTGATGATGTTCATCATCATTATCAAACTTTTTATCGTCCCACTGCTGGGCACAGGTCTCCTCTCATACAGAGAAGGATTGGGCGCAATCACCATACTTGCTCATTGCGGGTTGGCGATTTCAGACATAAAGTCCAGGTTTCTTCAAGATGTTTTCCTTCACCTTGAGTCATTGATGTCCAAGATATACTTAGAAAGTACATATAACTTTAGAAAAGTTACATTGGTACTCTGCCTGACCTTTGGCTGGTGTTTTAACCACTAGGCCACCACGACTTCCATACGACGCTGACGATGTTATGACTCGTAATATCAAGTGAGGCTTCGTATACGAGGCACAATGCGCCATGTGGAGACCACATCTTGTATAAATAAGCAAAAATAAACAATCTGTAGATTCTATGCATTCGTCTGTACTATTACAAACGTAATTGCAATAAATAACTTTGCTATGCGTTCGTCTGTACTAATACAAATGTAATTGCAATAAATAACTTTATCTTGTAGCAGAACCCCCGAAACTACTACAAAGACAAACTTATCGCATTAGGTATATGTAAGAATTCTTAATTTGTAGTTTAAATGCTAGTTTATAAAGAGTAAGGATCTACAAAATTGCGTTCACAATGACGCTAGTAATAACGGTAGAACATAAAAATCACATTAACATATTAGTTTTAAATACCTTACCTTTGTATAATATCGATAGGCAGTATGTTATAACAAAATTTCACGTGCAAAACAGAGAGTAAGAGTGAAATAACAAAATAAAAATAATAACGAAATTGGCGCAAAAATTGACAACTAAACTAAACTAGCACAACGGATTTTTCTTTTTTTTAGTTCACGTTCCAGGTTAAGCAATAACAATTGTTTGGTTACCAAGCATAGATTCTGTTATGGCGGCTGTACACGACCGTGAATAACGTCCTATTTGCATAGGAGGTTTAATGCATTCAATTACCCAGTGAGAACGTTGGATATCAGTAACATGATTTAACTTGGTCAGTGTATTTGTATGTTGATGAATAAAGTAAGCATAATATGAATAGAGTAAAGAATACATGAATTGCTTTCTGACAATATTTTAGGATGCGTTGTATTACCTACATATGAATATGCTGTACATTTTTAAACCATTTTAACCATATTTGTTTCCACATAACACCCGTGGATGTCGCACTGCGTGTATGCACATGAAGATAACTTATTATGTTAACCGGGTAAATGAGAGTTACTTTCCGATGTTTACAGTGTATTAAAATCATTTTATATGCGAGTTCAAGAAAGGAGATTTTCAAACCGGTTGTTTTGTATTTTACTTATTTTTTTTCCCTACAACGTCCCGCTGTTGGGCTTCCATCAAATCCTTCCAGGAACCCTCCTCGTACTACGGCGAACCGGCTGTTGCTGTACTCGTCCATCGTACTACCATCTTTTTATGGTTTGGCCACGGCGACAGCCGACACCGTCCATTTTCAGACTCCCGTTGTGTGGAAGCTTTTTGCCGGCGATCACATCAGCCTTATATGATTGAAATTTGTCTTGGAGTTGGTACGTTGTGTACATAAACACAAACGTAAAAACTCAAAGACAAATTCTTTTCGCTTAGGTATTTTTTAGGCTTTAACGACATCTGTTGTACTTTGCCTGTTGTATCTGTGGTCAAAGCAATTATTTAATTCCATTCATTCATTCACACTTCACAGCATTCATTCATCGAATGTCGTGATGTGATATTTATTATTTTTTGTCAAAATCATACATGGCGCAAAATATTCGATAAAAGAAAGTAGACGTGAATAATTTGAATTGACTGAAATTCTCAGTTTCATATCTTTAATTATAGAAAGTGTTCTTTATGATCGTGCATATTGAAAATAAACATTCCGTTGGATTCGGGAAGGACACACGAAATGCCCACTTATGTTGTGATCCCGTATGATAGGTGGCTGTTTTCATTGTGTTTACTTGACTTTTGAGTTACTACTGGCAATTCGTTTTTTAATTTGTGAAAGGGCAGGTGCGAAATAGGTCATACCAATCTAGGTGGCGTAAACAAAGTCAGCCGGTGCATCGTATGTTCTAGATTTTAATGGCACGTTACGGGTTTGCTTGAGAGTCAATAGGGGGCGATGGAGAGGTTGTCTCATGACCTTAACCTGGCTCTAGAGGAGAGTAATTGCGGCCGGCAGGAGCGGAGGAAGCTAGGCCTCCGCCGACGAACCCGATCTGCCGGAAACCTACGTAAGTGTACCTTGCTTCTAATTTTCATTCAAAAAATTGTTGTTCAATGAATTTATACCAGTTATTCACACTTATTTCAAAATGATAAATGGTTATTTTGGAGCAATAAAATAAAATTATGTCAACTTTCTCTCAAATTATTGATTTAGGAGCCAACAAAATTTAAAATAGTGCCAAACATTTGAAATCTTGCCAAGCTATTGTGTAAAATTCTGACTTGCATTGTTTATACAAATTTTTGAAACTTTTATAATTGTAGTTGAATATGCTCAACTATGCACATAATAGTACTGCATTACTTTATTTAACTTTATGTATAACTAGCGGCCGCCAGTGACTTTGTCTGCGTGGAGTTAGTTATACTCTTCTCCTATTGGTCATAGCGTGATGTTATATAGCCTAAAGCCTTCCTGGATGAATGGGCTATCCAACACAAAAAGAAGAATTCTTCAGCTTTATATATTAGTATAGATAGGAATAAATATTTATACAACATAATTTTTTGCTTATGTGAAACCTGAAACACATGTCCAGTATTTTTAAGTAAAGAATCTATATACAACATTTCAAAAAGATATCATAAAAACAACAAAGTTATGAGCTTGTTGTGTTACTTAGTTGTCCTAAAAAAGTATGATCAACACAATGCTTGCGCACCCGCGCTTGCTGCGGTGCAGTTGTCTCACTTTGCGTCTAGTGTTATCATATTATGTATAACAATATGTATTTTGGGAAAAATATAACATTGAGTAAAATGTTTGAAATTGATTCAGTTGCTTATTCTTAACAAACTATATTCAGGTTTCATACATAGAAAAAAATATGTTGTATATACCAAGCTAAATCAAAATAATTATAGAAATGGGTTGTTCTAGAAGTTCTTTTCATAATATTTATTTAAGTATTTAAAAAAATATTATAATGTAACTTGTTACATTGGAAAAATTATTTTTTCGAATACCAACTTTTTTGTGAGCAATATATTTTCAATATGTACCTATCATTACTGCAAACATAATTTTTTACTAGCTCATAATGTGTGAACATTGTGTTCACATACTATAAAGAATGATTTTTTTGAAATGTATGAATCATACTATTATCCGGATTTAGAATGATTACTTTCATTATATTGACAATGTAAAATGTGTGTTAATGTCAATGTCAGATATTTCTCTCCAGATGGTTCCTCAAAATTCACACTATACACTTTGTTCATTACTAGTCTTAAGTTCAGTCGCTCACAGTTCTTAGATTCATAAAATATTTACAGCAGCCGCAGTTACAGTGAGCCTTGTAGAAGATGGAAGCTCCAGCAGTCCTCCGCAAGCCCCACTTATTACCCAGCCATTATCAGACTCTGATGATCCCCACCTCAGCTTGCACAAATCCAGCCTAAAATCCAGGCATTATTGTCAGATTGGTAACTTTGAGTCAGATTCTTTCAATGAGAACTTTTCACCAACTAGACCGGCTAATGTTAGGAGGAAACGGAAGTATAAGAAGATGCCTGTTGAGTATACAGATGGGAAGAGATCACCACCTGTTGAAATTTTAAGTGTGACCACCGAGGTGAGTTTTAAGAAGTACTTTTACAGGGAGACAAGTCCTGTGCTTTAATAACTTGTTTACACAAGTCACAAATCAATACCTTAATTAGCAAATTGGCTAACTCCATATAAGCAATTTTTACAGATGCTTAAATCTTTATATTTTTTATACATCACTTAAGTAAAATTCTAAAATACCGTTGTTAGATATTATCGTAAGCTAATATTTTTGATAATGTAGACTCCTTTATACCTTTTAATTAAAATACTATCGTATTTTTAGGAGTTTAAACAAATTACAACATTTGTGACTAAATCTGTAGTTAGCCGATTTGCGAACTAAGGTATCGATATACTAAATTATTACTTTTGCGACCTATACCTCACTTTTTCTGTCTAAAAATAGATGACCTATAAGCATGACATTAAAAGATGAATGGAAAAGGGTTCTAAACCCGCACTTTTTAGGTAGGAAAATAAATATTCACGGCTCAACCAAGATCTCAGCCTCGGCATTCTCGGCTATAAATCCAACCAAGATATTTGTCTCGGTTCTCGGTCATGACCGAGACTGTCAGTAACTTTCTTAGAAAGCCAAAACTGCAATGAAATACTTATATTTTTGAGTATTGGTTTTCTTCGCCTTATAAGGTGCTTAGGCCTGCAGCAAATAAGGTTTTATATGCGCCGTCTATTAGCTTTGCAAGTGAACAACTCTTTAGCAAAGGTATAAAGTGTATGTCGAGAGGCGGAAACTCTATGAAAGGCGAAAATACCGATTTTTTAAATGTTATTTAACGTCGATTCTTAAAACAGTTAATTTTGTTAAACAGTCATCATTATCAACCTTTTAATCGTCCCACTGCTGGGCACAGGTCTCCTCTCATACAGAGAAGGATTGAGCGTAATCACCACTCAATGCGGGTTGGCGATTTCAGACTTAAAGTCCAGATTTCCTCAAGATGTTTAGATGTTGAAAAAGTACTGTATTTAAAAGTTAACAGCATTTAATTTTTTTTTCTTCACATTAATATTATTCTCGGTCTCGGCCGAGAACGCAGAACCAATCACGGTCGAGCCAAAATTAGTTTAGTCCTGTTCTAAACTAATATTATTATCTTCTGCCCTTTTATTAATGAAATGTAAAGAATAAGAACTTTTTGTTTAGTTTGTCAACAAGGGATTTGGCGCCAATATGTAAAGAAAATCCCACCCGATCGATAAGGATAATAAAGGTTAGGTAATCACACATGACCAAATAAAATTTGAAAGTTTAAATAATCATCATAATCACAATACTAATGAATTTTGAAATAATCTTTTTGTTTTCGCGAATTAACTCGCAACTTTCCTAATATTTGGTAAATTTTTAAAAGTGACAACACTCTTTTCGACGGTATTGTTGGTAGGCATTTTGTTTCACCGTGTGCTCTGCCCCCCGTCGCTCGCGCATTTATTGCCATGTAAAGTACAGAAAGTTTCCAAAAGTGGAGTAACACTTTTGACACTTATTGTTATAGCAATAAAGTTAAAAAGTGGTAATGCACTTTTGACCCTTACTGTAACTGCTGTTGCGAAATAATAACTATTTATTTTTAGGGGGTATTTTTATAAGTTTAGCCTGGCTTTGTAGGCATTAGTAGAATCAATATCAAATCGAGTCAAACCTAACAATACCTTTACGGTTCGGACAGGGTTTTCTTTACATATTGTACATAATCTTAAGGCTTAATGTCCTTTTTTATTATGTTAGACAATTAAATATTTATCCCAAACAAACTTTCTTTCATTTATGTAATAACAGATGCTGTAGTGTCGAAATGTCTGAATAGTTGATTGTTTTTTCAGCCCAATGCATTGCCAGCTACAATCATTCACCAGGGCCAAGTGTTGTCTCCGGCAATTCATGTTAATAAGCACAAGACTCTCGCAAAGCCTGAAAGGTCGGTACTCTAAGCTCCGTTATCATTTTATTATGAACCCTTCAGTCTAATTACAGCTTGTTACTTTGAAATACGTGTGAAAGATAATTTTACGGATAAACTTTTAATGTAATAGTTTAATATTACAAAAATTATCAAGTAAGTGTATCAAATCGTGTTTGGATACGATGCGCAATAAATGAATATTGTTTTTTACAATACTTCTTTTATACTGATATATAAAGCAATTCGTGCCTAATTATCCCCTAAACATTCCAAAAATTCAAAAAAGGCACAACATTAATGTTCAAGATTTCGGTAAGCGACGAATCGCTTGGTGGCAAGACTTCTGATAGGTTGTAATTTGGTTGGCATATGTTACGGCATACCACCGAGAAAAATGATGATTGTTTACAGTCGGGTGTTGAACTGTGCAGGGAGAACCATATACCAAATTGAACCCTATGTGAAATTCTTAGAAACAACGAGAAAATTGTAAGCGGGGGACCTCTGTATCTATAATTTTAAACCTGCTTAATGGGAAAACTGGATTATTGGTAACCTTCAATAATTGGTTAGTTAACTGTGCACCTCGCTCTGTGACGTCGTTCGGACGGTACCGTTTGCAAAAATAATAGAATTGTGTTAAAAAGTAGTATTTAAATTTTTTGTTATGTTAATAAAAGGTCGTTTTGATGATAAAAGGTCATTTTACTCATGACGTTTTGCAATTAAATTGATACATATGGACTGAAATATAATGTTGGTGCCACCAGGCTTCACTAACCCGTCGAAAAATAAAAAACAAAAACAAACTTAATAAAAAAAAAAACTCAACATAGCAAACACTCCACAGTAATAACAACAGGGGATTTAACCTGTATCTAGACAATTGTAACAAAGATGCTATCGTTATTAAGCGCTTACGACGAATGCGGGGCACCGCGCGTGGAATTGGGTGAGGGGTCGCATTCCAGCGAGGGGTACAGTTAACTCGCACGTGTAGTATGTCTTGAGGACCAAGACATACTACAAACATTTTTGTCAAATGGTTGCGATTAGTTGGGATCATTTGGACCGAACACGATCCCAACTAGTCACAATCATTTGACAAAAATGTGTTCGCCGATTATGGGGCAGGTTTCATTGTATATCCACTAAAGTAATTTATGCAGCATTAAAGCAAAATTGCAATGTAAATATTCTGTTAATCAGTCTTTTAATTCAATAACTGACAATTCTGTTTTAAAGTTTATGAGAATCTCTTGTGAAATCCTTAAAACACTCTAATGCACATAATAACAACATTAATATTTGCTTCACGCTGGCGAAGAAAGGGTTATCTTTGGTTTTGTTTGTTTACGAACAAAATATCGTAAACGATTGTTTTCTTTAGATTGTAATATGGGAAAAGTCCACTGGATTCCAATTCTTAGTTCCTAGACTCCCACTATTGAATTAACCGTTGTGGAATCTAGCATTTGTATTGTTTCTTATTTATATAACACGGTTTATTAATCTTCAATGTGTTGGTTTTTAGCTTATTTTTCAGAAACGCCTTCTGCGGCAAGAGGAAATGGTCTCACCGGGATAAAGGGGATGTTTGCGAAATGAGGGAGAGGTCATTCAGTGGTGGTTGCTCATCCAAGTCAGCATACTTCTCTAAAACCGACTTTAAGTCTAGAAAGTACGACACCAATCTGCCTAAAAAAGACCTTGTATTGCAACCAGGCAAAATTGTACTCAAATCTCAGAATACTGAAGGCACAAAACAGACTGCACTCGCAAACACTCCTTCATTGCCAGGAAGCTCAAGTTTCAACTTCGTGTATAAAAATTCTTCTAAAAATGGCACCCCGACTCTTTCTAAATTGACAGGGTACAAAATAACGACCGACTTACCACCTTTCTTTAATCCTACAACCAGCTCGGGTAAAAACAGCTTTGATGGAAAATACCACCGGAAGTTTAAGATGCTGAACAAGTCACATCCTCCATCCTTAAGAAATCCTTTGATGTTTGATGATTCTGTCAGCGGGATGGATTTCGGGAACGAATCAAGCTCGCTGAGCAGCAGTGATTCTGATGGAGTGGTAACAAATGACAGCGATAGAGAAGGAGACGATGAACTCACTGACTGGCCCGGCATTGAAGAACTGAAGGTCTTCAACAAAAGTCTCACGTTCAAATCTTCCAAGTCCGTAAATAACAATTCTCCGAAATCTGCCAGTAACATGCCACCGCCAAAAAGGTTGAAAAAGGAGAAATTGCTCGTCAAGAGTGGTTGGGCTAGTTGCAAAAATAGGTTCAAGAAGAAAAGGGCTAAAGTCGATTCGGGAAACGACGATGACGCAATGATGTCTGATTCCAAAACTGTAGTCGATGTAGAAGACGAGGCAATTTCAAAGGAAAACAAGGACATCCTTCAACCGCATTCCTCCTTCAGTAGTTTCAGCGATATAAAAAACGCGGGTGTGTCTGGTCAAAACGCGAATGAGACGTTTTTTCAGTCCTTTCAGGCCTTTCAGGAGAAATCGGGGCAGCAGAATGAATCATTTAACCAGACGCCACGCACGAATTTTTCGCTACAGAAAACGTCATCGAGTGACTTGAATTTGAGCGAGAAATCTCCGCAAAGCGATCATTATTATAGTGAGCATTCTATGGGGAATGCTGTAGTGAACGAAGTGAGAGAAATAAGGGCTGGGTGTCGCAGAATAAGGGACGAAAGACCTGGTTTCCTAATCCTGAGTGCTGCTAATGAACAGCTTTCGAAGTTCCTCCAAGACTCCTGCCAAACTGAATTGAAGTTGCCAAGTCTGAATGATCCTGAGGAAAAGGAAAAGCTGGAGTCGCTAGCTAAGCTGTACTCCTTGGAACTCCAAGTGGAAATGGGGCGACCTGTTCTTAGGAAAACCAGGTGACTATAACCGTCTGTTTATATAAAAGGTAAAAGTAATTTTCTGAATGTATGAATGGTATATTGAATTTCTAGGCTTTATTTTATTTTTATTTTTTTCAAATAATTTGATCAAAGAAAACTTAATTAGAAAATGTTATATTCAATAGTTTTACCATAATCTCCTTTAGCCTTGATACATTTAATAATGCAGCATGACATAAGTCATTAAAAAGATAAGATAATAAAAAATACATATATTAGAGTAGGGAACACATTTTTGGGCAGAAAAACTAACATATCATCAACACTTTACTGAAACATGATTTTCTCTTTACAGCAACACAATGCAAGCGATTCGCGTCGAACATTCCTACCACAACTTTCCTTCAGACCACAAGCGTCGTTGCTATGGCGACGACACGGACACAAGTCTGTCTCTAAGCGATCAAAACTCTGTGAACTCCATCGAGGACACACTGGACATACCGCAAAGACTCTGCGACATGACCCCACAAGATTTGGTAGATACATTCTCACAAACTATTGATAAATCACTTTTGCACCCTGGTGAAATAGATTGAGTTTGCGCGCTGTTATTCGGAATTGCGCGCAGTTAAAATTGATTCAGCTATTGATGCGGGTTGAAATTGACTTTACGCGGACATAATATAATCGTTTACAGCTCTAAGGAGTTATGTGCTAAGATGAATATTGATCAGCTTCTCCTTAAAACACTTAAGTTTGATTTTTAGTATTTCTGTGCCAAGAAGGTCAGAGCACTTGAAATTATGCGTAAAGTTCATTTCAATTCCTGTAATAAATGTAGGTCTTACTGTGTTAATTAGAAATATTTTTTTACATTATTATTTTGTATACTAAGATTTAATTATGTCAATTTAATTAAACTCTAGATTCAATGGTTATTTAGGTTATTTTGGCCATGAAAATTAAAAAAAAAAACTTCCGTAAAGAGTTTTCGTGAAGAAGATAGCTTTTTGTCCCATACAAACTTGGCCCTGAAATGGACACATACAAAATAAAATATATTGTTAGTGTTTCAAAACCTTGTATATTTTTTCTTGTCGTAAAACTCGGTGAAGAACCGTAAGACCTTTACCAAATTAGATGACATCAAACCTGTTAAAAATAAATTAAACACGTCGATCACGGATATAGAAATGTTGGGTAGCGTTTTTTTTTTATCTCTTAATGCCTCCTATAAGTTAGTTTTTAACTCTTTTGTAAAGCTTAAATTGACATATAACACATTGCATGAAAATGATGTTCAGTGACCGTAATTCATAATTATCCGTAGACTGAATACTATAGACGTCTGCAAAGCGTATCGCAGAAAGAGACTAAACAAAAATACATACACATATTTAGGGTTACCGTTTGAGAAAAGTTTACCCTAGAATTTGTGAAATTGGAGAACAAGAGAAAGTGAATGTGACACTGATAAGTCGATTATCATCAGTATACTATGGTATACTATTATCTTGGGTCAGGGTTGCGGGTTGGTTTAAAAAGAAACCGTGCCCCGGCCTTCAGGCAAGTGAAGGAACACGGGTGGGTTTCAGTAAAAGTCTGACACGCCCTTCCGCTCCGCCCTGAGTGGGAGAGGTCATTCCCCATCCCAAACAAAACAAAAAAGAAAATGCTAAATATCTGCCATTTTTTAGATGATAGTAGTATCAGGGGCCCTGGCCTGCTATTACAATAGTGTCAGAATGGTCGATCAGTGATCTCATAATGATTGATTTTGACAAGTTTCGTAATCTATTAACAAAATGGCGTTATTATAACTTTCCAAGTGGTCAATCACTGACACTCCACTCCATATAAATAAATGTTCAAATTGAGTAGTTTTAAAAAAATAATTTCTACTAACTGGTTTAACAATAATGGCAAGTCGGCAATGTCAATCTTTGATTACGAGATGGCTCGCCGATAATTGATCGATCATTATGCATTTAATAGATTACGAACTTTTAGCACAATGACAATGGAATCGTGTTGGAATGACATAAAAATAGCAGCCTAGGGTGTCCTGGCTTTGTGAGTAGCTAGCACGTTAATGTCCTTTCAAGAAAACTAACTTCTTGTGATTTTTCTAATTTAATGCTTCCAATATGTTAGTTCTGTAGCTACGATCCAATTCCGACATAAATTATCATCTTCAGGAAAACTGCAACTAGCCAATAATTAGCTAGCTGCACCCTACGCTATCATTCGCATGCGTAACGTTCCGTGAGAATAATGCGGTAAACAGTTTCCTATGTTTATTATTTACCGATGCGCTAAATTTCATCCAAATCAGAACGTTTAAGGGCATGCGTTGCGTGAAGCCACACCAGCCCCCCTAATCGGCGAACACATTTTTGTCAAATGATTGCGACTAGTTGGGATCGTTTGGACCGAACGGACCAATGGGCGGGCCGAACGATCCCAACTGATCCCAACTAGTCGCAATCATTTGACAAAAATGCGTTCGCCGATTAGGGGGCAGGTCTTAGGTAAGCATTTATTTTGTGCTTTTCGTCGATGTGTATACACCCAGTAAGGACATTAGCAGGGATGAAGTAAGAAGGGCAGTCCAAGGTGTGAAAAGTGGAAAGACCGTCGGCCCAGACGATGTACCAGTAGAAGTATGGATGTGTTTAAAAGGAGATGGATTTATGTGGCTGATCTTATACTTTTATAATTTGTTGCATGAAAGGGGTATCCCACAAGTGCAATAGTTGATCAATTGATGCAATAGTTGATCAGTAGCGACTATTGAGGGGATAAAGCTCATGTAACATAGTAAGCAGGTATGAGAGAAAATAATTAAGAAAAGCGAGAGGAGAATGACATTACCCCATACAACTTTGGATTTATGCCAGGTTGAGGAGCAATGGACAACAATTATGCACTCCGCCAATTGTATGAAAAGTGCACACAAAAACTTGCAGTTGGTGCTCACTGATCTGGAGAAAAAGTATGATAGGGTGTCTCATGGTGTGCCGTGCTGGAAGAAAAGTGTGCCAGAGAAGTATGTAAATTCGTGCTGTGTACAGTTAAGTCCATACTTAGGTACGTCAGGTCGTCTGTTTGCAATACCGACGAGTTAGGTATGGCTGTAGGCTTACATCAGGAATCTTCGACATCCAGTTGATTATGGACGCAATTACGTCGGACATCCAGGAGGAGGCACCCTGGTGCATGTTGTTTGCTGATGACATTTTTCTTGTCTGTGAAGATGGGCCTGAGAATCAGAGCAGATTGGAGAAAAGGCACCACAAGCTGAAAATCAGCAGAGCCAAACCTGAATATATGTTCTGCGATTTCGGCGATCTCTCCTAGTCTGCTCCGAATTTCGGTATCTCGGTCCACTCGTGCAGAGCGATGGCGAAGTAGATCGGACAATTAAACACTAAATTAATACTGGGTGGATGAAATGCCAGCAAGTCACGGGAAATATCTGCGACTCTCGCATTCTATATTTAAACTTAAGGATCTATGAAACCATGATCAGACCTGCTGTCTTGTATGGATCAGAATGTTGGGCCACAAAAGGGATTAATGAGAGGCAATTAATTACCTATGATATGGATATGATATGATCAAATGGATAGAATAAGAAATGAGGTCATAAGAGGAAACCTGAAAGTGATACCGGTAACAGAAATGTTGCGAGGAAATCGGTTGTCATGGTATGCGAATGTGTTGCTGAGTAATGAAGAAAATGTTCTGAGGAGAGTTTTGAGTATCATAAATGTCAATGGCTATAAGAGTAGGAGAAGACCAGAGAAACTTTGGACGGAATGTATGAATGATGATATGGTTAAGAAAGGGCTGACTACGGAGATGACGCTAAATTGGGATAGAGTAGGCGACTTTTTTTTTTAACGATCTTGCCCACACTAGGAATTTCTCCTGTATCGTGGGTACGATTACAGACATATAACTCACATACACAAACATCCAGACCCAGAACAACTACTCGTAGGTCATGACAGCCTGGAACAGCGACACACAGAGCAGCTGTCAATAACTTAACCACAGCACTAACTGTGCGTAAATGATGCTAATATAGCATACACAATATATGAACACTTTAAATTGCCATTGCCTAGTTACTGACAAAGTGTGAATACTTACGAGGGAATAAACAAGTCTGATATTTTTGTTCCACTATCAATTTTACACCTTAAAACGCTACAACGCACCATATTTTTTAATAAAGCTTGAAATATTAAGACGAAACTAGGTGACCCATGCGAATCGCGCGGTATCTATTTCAATCTTAAATTTTCGAAAATCTGTAATTTGTATATTTTTCCGGTGTAGCGGTCCCGAAAAGCTTTAAAACGATGCCTCATTTATGAATATTGATAAAATATGAAGGAAGATCTAAGTTGTGGTGGCCTAGTGGCTAAAACACCAGCCTCTCAAGTATAAGAAACCTGGACTTTAAGTTTGAAATCGCCAACCCGCATTGAGCAAGCGTGGTGATTACGCTCAATCCTACTCTGAATGAGAAGAGACTTAAATAAAAAAAAATATATTGGGATACCATACTTACTTACCCATACTTAGAACTGAAACTCATTTTTTTTTTTTCGTCAAACATACGTGTGGGGTATCTATGGATAGGTCTTCAAAAATGATATCGAGGTTTTTAAAACATTTTTTTTCTAAACCGAATAGTTTGCGTGACAGACGCTTCCAAAGTGGAAAAAGTTGGTCCCCCCCCCCCCCCCCCCTCTAACATCTAAAATAAGAAAATGAAAAATCTAAAAAAACATGATGTACGTTACTATAAAAACTACCAACGAAAATTATTTTGAACGAGATCTAGTAAGTAGTTTTTTTTTTTTTTTAAATACCTCGTAAATCGTAAACCGCTTATTACCGCGTAATCTTTCATACAAATAACTTAAATCCTTTAATTTCATAAATCAATGGTACGGAACCCTTTGTGCGAGTCAGATACGCACTTGGCCGGTTTTCTGTTGTGAATGCGACAAAAGACATCAATTTGTCAATAGAATTCTCTGTCTACGGTTACCATGAAAGATAAAAAGGTGCTGCCATTACATTAAAAACTGGACAGTGCAGTTATTATTATTCTAAACTATTTAAATGCAGTTTTGATATTCTATATTCTAAAAATACACGTGAACTTATCAAATTCTTACAATAAGCATAATCCCATTATCAGCTTATTACCAAAACTGGCAACATCCAGTTCGTCTATAAAGTCATGAAAATAAATGAGGGCGTAGCGGTCGTGCATATAGCAACGCTGTTAGTGTGACTGAATTCATTTTGATACTAGCACATTATTTTGTAAAACTACGCCTTTTATAACTGTATAGAAAATATACAGGTGTAGGTAGAGCCCGTAGATCTTATTAAGTAAACAGAGAGCATTGATAATGATGTGACTTCTGTTAAACAATAATAGCAGCCTATTACCAGTATCAAACTTGAGCAGTTGTTACTGCTGGGCAAAGGCCTCTTCTCAACTGAGAAGGCACGAGCATTAGTCATGGTCACCACGCTTGTTCAAGATGGGTTGGCGATTTCAGACTTATATTAATAATAAGGCCAGGTTTCCATACATACATACGTTTATACATACTTATTTATTATTACGTTTTAACGTTTCTTTATCAATGAAAAGTATTGCAAAACAATAAATACTTTCATTATCAGCCGAAAGACGTCCACTGCTGGGCATAGGCCTCTCGTATCCAGCGGTTTCCCACGACCTTCACCAGGCCGTCCGTCTACCTTGTCGGGGGCCTACCCACGCTGCGTCTTCCGGTGCGTGGTCGCCACTCGAGAATCAATTAAATACATCATTTGATTCCAAATATTCTTCGTTAAAAAGTATTTTCATTGTCATTGTCAGCTGCGTCACTAGCAACGCTTAAGCGAATAACTAACTCATTTAAGTATATCTTGATAGCGGGTTTACTCTCACATTTTCCTGAAAGATTAAAAAATAGTAATATGTAATTTCTATCACAAGATGAATTATTATATTTCTATTACTATTTATCACTATTTATAATTTCGAACATCACCCTAAGTATCAAAAGTGCTAGTCGCACTACAATATGGTCTACTTATATTTGCAATCTAACCTATAAATGCGCAATGTAAACAATCCTCATTTTAGTTTTAAAATCATATACTTAGTAAATTTGAAACTTCTAGTAGATAAAAACAAACAGTAACACGATTACATACTTGACAGTAGCAACTTTTCGAGCATAAGTATCATCGAAATTTGTCCAGCTTGGTGTGCTAACAAAAAATCAAAAATTAATAATACACTTTAAAATTGATTCCCCGAGCTCCACTCCGATTTGTTTTTCTCATGTTTAACACATTTCTTCGATGTTTTGTCCAAATAGAATTGAAAATTAATAACAATTGAAATAAATAACAAGTAACAAAACAAATCGATGACATTCGATGTACTCTGATTTCGTGTTGCCTTATTTTTGTGTAATGTTAGTTCCTCAAACATTAATTTCATGACTTAAAGACAGACTGTACCTGAATTTTCGACTCTTAATTAAAGAGTTTTGGCGGCAAAATTAAGCTGAGTGTCACGCTCATTTTTCATTGGACTTTTAAATTATAGTGATGTTTACTAAATAAAAGTGCGTGATTTATGTAGTAAAAAGTGCATTAAGTAAATAATTCATAAAGAACATTGAGATATCGGAGCATAGTGGGCACATAATGTCTTTGCCTCAAACCTCCCTCCATTTAGGACTCGAAAGTATTTTCATTCATGTCGAAAAAGAGTGAAAATACTTTACGAATTGGCTTTTCTAACAAACCCAACACGTGACACTGGGTAAATGCATAGGTAAACCGTGCGTAACCAAAGAAGAAATAAAAAAAAATCTTTATAAATTGAAAGATTTGCTAAGTAACTAAAACTGTGGGATGGAGACTGGTGGGATTTTAAATATTATCGGTTATTTTTTTTTTAAATAATATTAACTTTTTGTCCGTTTTAGGCCACACTAAATTCGTGTCCTTTCTAGGGATAGGTATGAACGTCTAACGTGATATTAATTATATTTTATCTAATTACTCTTATTTTGTAAGACTGTATAATTAAGGCTGTTTCTTCATTTGAATAAATATTACTTCAAATTAGTGATGGGTTAGTTTTCGAAATTACAAAACTTGCTGTAGGATAAAAAAACAAGGGTGATCATTATGTGAATTTATTAGGTTTCGTAAATGACGCAAAAGATTATTTGAAACTGTGTACCTATCGATGCTTAATAATGTAGCATAACAAAAACCAATGCAAAAGCTTTTGCTGTCTTTCATCTCATTAAGAAGCCATATTTTCCTATAAAACAATATATTACTTACATAAATGAGCAACAACATCCCTTATGAGATCTTAAAATATAAAAGGAAAAGGGGTGTTTTAAAATAACGTGACTCGTTAAAGGTTTTCATAATACAGCCTCATTTTTATACCCCAGCCCTCCCACGGAAGTCCACGTGCTTTAAATAGGGTTGTCGTCTTTTAAGACTTCGAAGTAACCTTTATTATATTGTGAAATATCTTTCTTATTTGCTCATTCCTTTTGTCTATAATTTAGTTGTATGGCTTTAATATTTCCTTTGTTTCTAAATAATAGGATTATTTTATCTTTCTTCTAGTTTTTAAATTTTAGTGTAGGACCAACACTGTATGATTGTTGGTATATTTTTTATTCTTCTTCATAGCGTTGATAAGATTGAAGACTTCAATCGTATCAACACACTGGAGAAGAATTAAACGTTCTAGTTAAAATGCTACGATTACTTAAATAGTTATATGCGTCATGGGTATATTGGCAGATTAAAACTAATTTTTCAATTATGAATCAGAGGCTAATTATCTACGAGATTTTTTAGTTATTTGCACTCACGATATTAGTTTTTATGTTCAAAGGTTAGTGTATATTTTTGTATAACAAATTTTGCTACAATTATTTAGCAAGGTTGGCTAAGAAGTGAGGCAAAAAATTAATGTTTCTTGCCTATAAATCTGGGATAGGGCTTGGTTTGTCCGATTTAGGCTAAGCCTATTAGTCTATTCGTACTGATAATATTCATATTTGGGTTTAAAAGATCGATTAAAGTTTACTAATAATGATTCAGTTTAATTTACAAACTAGTGTGAATATTATCAGATTATCATTAAAGATTTTCGTAAGAGCCTATTGTAATTCCTTTTTTCAATAACTTGTTTTAGTTGTTTTAACGCAAAATCGCAATTAATTTGAAATATTGTATACGTTTTATATAGAATATCGTCAAGATAACTAAAATTAGTAATTTTGTAAAGGACTTTGTAATTAATTGTATAGATTTTTCAAAATTTCCCCCGCTGGCACGGGGTAGCGTATCTATGCGTAGACATTCATTCGTAGAGCGTTTTCGATTTATAGTCTATTGTATAATGTTTGTAGGGTACGTCTCCACTGATGCAGCGAAAATTGTGTAACCGATGTTACAACTGCTAATGCTACGTATTAAGGCTCGACCGAGATGGGTTTTTTGTTCTCGGCCGAGACTGAGAATAAACTAATATCTCGGGCGAGACTAAGTCTAGACCAAGAATAGTAAAACGTGAAAAAAAAAAAATTAAATCCTGTTAAGTTTTAATACAGTCTTTTAATACCTAATCAAAGTTAAATAACATTATAATATAAAAAAAGCCACTGAGTGTCGCCTCTCGTCATTTTGGCTCTTGCTACGCTAGTAGGCGGCACACATAATAACAACTTATTTGCTGCAGGCCTAAGCATCTTATAAGACAAAAACCAATACTCAAAAATATTAGCAGTTCTTTGCAGTCTTGGCTCTCTAAGAAAGCTAGTTACAATCTCTGTCATAACCGAGAATTTCGGCTATAGGTAATTAGCCGAGAACCGAGACTTTCACGGTTGGATTTTTAGCCGAGATCAAGATATCGGTCGAGTCTTACTAGGTATGTAAATTTCATCCACTATTTATATTTCTCTGTGTGTCGCTTAGTGGAAACGTAGTCTTAAATTGATATGAATTTGTATTTTTTTGCGCTTTTTGTCATCCGATTTGTAACTATAGTCTATATAGCACGTTGTTGATGATAGATTCTATTGTGATACGTTTCAGAGGTATATTGTAAACGTTAAATATTACGGTGACCTGGTTGGAAAAATGTATGCTAGGTTTTATTCATTCTTTAGAATAACATACAATACATATTTAATCGCCTTCAACTAAAAGCTTTAGGTTGAGTAAACTTAATGGTTTATGCTAAGTTATACTTACCTACTATTAAAATATATATATTAAAAATATTTTATTATTAATTATAAGACAGTTATCCGACTCCTAAACGTGACATTTGTCAGTTTTTTTTTTTTGTTTTTTTGTTAATGTAAAAGAAGCCACTGTAAGTTCCTTAATACAAGTTAAATAACATAACTGTTAAATATTATCTTAACTTTTTAATACTGTATTTTGGTCAGATTGGAATTCCTGTAATTAAAAACGTGATGAATATAGCGTATAGCGAAATGTCATCTCAGCTTCAACGTCATAAATGTAGGAAATTCTGCCCGCCTTATTCGGAACAAGGACCCCTCGAAACAACCGTGTCCGGTAAGGACCGAGGGGACCTGCGTCAGATGCAAAAAGATTGGGAGGCCGTGGCGCCTCTCTAGCCACTCCTCAAAGGGGGAGTTATCGCCGCTATTATGGTGTGCCCAGCTCTGGGTTACGATTTCTTCCGGTAACGGAGTTATGCCCTGTCGTATTGCTTCCTCTCGCTATTCCCATATGTGGGCAAAGATTATGGCCTCCAGATCCCATGGCGGCAATCCGGCAAGGAGGCTCACCACCTCAGCGAATACTGCGATATCCTCTGACTAGCCAGTCTGACGGCTTTGGACCTGTGGTAAGCGTTCAACCGGCGGATTGGTCACTGCCTCGCTGATCTCGTTTACACCGGTGCCCCATAAAGGTCCATGAACCGCGAGATCAAACCGTCCGACTGTAATATTACCAAAATAGACCCTCAGATTTTCATTTTAGCAAATCACTGTAGATGTATGCTCTGTAACTCCTGCATTCGTTTGCTGCCATTCGCTCATACAAATCTTTTTTAGAAAAGGGGCCAGGGTGGAAATGCGCGACTTAAAACTTTTTTACTAATAAATTTAGTATTTTCACAGTTTTATATTTGAATAGCCGAGAATCGGATGCCAAACGCGCAAGATATAAATGTATCGATGCCATAAGATTTTGTTATAATTACGACACACTGAAGAAGGAACATGGACTAAAATTTATGATGTGATTATTAGGAACTTCCAGTAAAAGCAAAGAAACAAGAATGCCGTTAATGCAACGGCAATTCGTTGTCAATCTCATAAACAGTGGTACTACCTCCATCCTTTTCATTAGATGTGCCGAAATCTTGTCTTAACATGTTGATAAGACTCCCCGCAAACAAAAAGGGCCCTCTAGCAGGGAATTTTCTGTTGTCATTGTATAATATACTTTGTGGTTGTGCCATAAAGTGCAAAAACTTTTAAAAATACTGATAATACTTAGTATGCAATGCCATAAAAATTATACAGAAACGGGGTTCTTTCGTTCGTATATCAGGCCTGTTTGTATGTTAAAAGACGGATCGATCGCCCCAAACGTAATTTAATCGAAGTTTAAAGACTATTTAGTTGTAAACTATTTTCTTTTGTCATAAATGTTGTTTAACAATTCATATACACCGGTTTATATTAACATTGTATCGATTATTTGTAATTGTATATGAATCAATGTTACGATTGGGATGTAAAATATTGTATTAATAATACAGAAATATACTTTTGAATTATATTTTTATAGTTTTATTTAATAATAATGAGAATGTTGAAGAAGTAGTAGTATAAATAAAATATAAAGGTACGTTATATAAAAATTATTTTATTAAATAAAAACAAAGTGATGGATGAATTTAACAAATAATGAATAACAAATGAGCACCGGAACGAATCGTTTTACGATAACAATAGCTTAATAAGTACAGAGAAGTCACAGGTTACATTATAACAAAAAGAAAGTGTTGTGACATGTCCATACTTTTCTAATGCCTCACAGACTGAATTTTGAAGTTATTGTAACTGAGCGGTATCTTAAAGTATTTACGTAAAAGGTTTAAAGTTAAATGCTCTTAGAGATTCAACCTTAACATAAACCTTATAAGGCTTCATTTTCTGTAAGTATAACGGTAGAAATAAGGTCACATTTTCACAAGCCTATAACAAAATCCATGTGCGGTAACAACTTGCAAGGAAATTGAAAAGTTCTATCCCTTATGTTTAGATTTGAATTCAGTTGATGAGGCCCCTAACATTACACCCTGGTTTCGCATTCCATGTTATATATATATCTCTACATCCTTTATATATGTCACTTCTAAAAATAACTATTCGATTTGTGAAGACATTTTTCATATTAAGACTAATTTTTCATTCACTTTTGTACTGTGATGTGATGCTTTAAGTCGGTATATTGGTATATTGACACTAGTAAATAGGTGAAAATATCACATTTATATACGAAAGATGTAAAACCCATTCATGAACATTCTTTAAAATAGTTACAAAAAAACAATGTCTTTTTTCAAAAAAAAATTGATTCAACTGAACATTCATTACCAAAAAAAAAACACTTATAATTAAAATGCTAAATGTTTATAAAAAATCATAATTCACCTTTTTTGTGAAAATGATTTTGTGCCGTTAAGTCTTATCACGAAGCTGTCATTCAGAAGTGGACTTTATGTTTAGTCTTCGATGGTGCAGATTAGGTCGTCTCCTTCTAGTTTCTGACCGTTGGTGATGGATACTGTTTTGATTGTTCCCGCTTTGGGTGCTTGTACGATCATCTCCATTTTCATGGCGGAGAGAACTGCGATAGGTTGACCTTTCTCGACTTTGTCACCTTCTTTCACCTTGATTGCTGTAGGGAAATGAAAAGGTTAGCATTTGTCTTATGTCCTCAGTTAACAATGGGCAATAACCTTAAAAACACATAGATTGAGCTAGACCCAAAGTAAGTTCGAGACTTGTGTTATAGGATACTAACTCAGCGATACTAATTTATAATAGATACATATACAATATGTAAAGAAAACCCTGTTCGACCCATAAGGATAATAAAGGTTAGGTAAACACATGACCAAATATAATATAAAATTTTACGTAATCATCATAGTAACAATATTAATGAATTTTGAAATCATCTTTTTTTCCCGCGAATTAATTCCAACTTCCCCGAAATTTGGTAAGTTTTAAAAAGTGACAACACCATTTTGACGGTATTATTATAAGCGATGCGACCACGTGCCGCGTGCCCTGCCTCCCGCCGCCCGCGGAAGGGTTGCCTACTGCACATGTAATAAGTTAACTCTTTTTGCGAAATAATATTTATTTTTTAGGGGTCTTTTTTAAGTTTAGTCCGGCTTTGTATCCATTAGTAGAATCAGGTATCGATACCTAATAATACCTTCACGGATCGGACAGGGTTTTCTTTACATATTGTATAGATAAACATCTAAGACCCAGGCCAATCAGGAAAAGGTCGTTTTCCATCATGACCTGGCCGGGGATCGAACCCGGAGCCTCCACGTCGCAGGCAGGCGTGTTGACCGCTGCGCCACGGAGGACGCTTGAAAACGTAGTGTCCAGAAGTGGGACGATAAAAGGATGATGATGATGAAAAGCTCAAGGATGCAGAGGCGCTAAGGTAGTTCAAGAATTTAAAATTTTCATACGTTTTTTGGTCCGCGACCGTAATAAACGTATGTCATTGGCATAAAAACAATCAGTCTCAGTGTCAGTCTATTGTTGGAAGACAGACTTCTATTATAGTAGTATTTAAGATCAAAATTGTGTAAAGCATGTTTGTTATGATCGTGGATCATGATCAACATAAAACCTGACACTGGCGCCGATTCCTTTGTTCCCAAACTAAACTAAATTTAATTTCAGTGCATCTTTTCCTTTCTATTTCATTAAGAAAAGGACAGAACATACATTTTAGTTTTTCCCTGTCAAATTAGTCACCTCAAACCTAGGGATAAAACGATACAAGTAAATACTCGTACAAGTATTTTTAGTACTCGATACTTTGAAATTAAGAATCGAGTATGTATCGGTTAAAAGTACGCATATGAGTATATTCGTATATATTCTCAATCCTCTGTATGAGAAGAGTCCTGTGCCCAGCAGTGGGACGATTAAAAGGTTGATGATAATGATGATGATGGTATGAGTAAATGCCAAACTAAAGTCATTATTTCATTTTAACATCACTTACTATAACTCACATATAAAACAAAGCCGCTTTCTCTTTCCCTGTGTCCCCTTGTATGACTAAATATTTTAAACTACGCAACGGATTTTGATGCGGTTTTTGTTTTAATAGATAGAATGATTAAAGAGGAACGTTTATATGTCTAACTAGTTTTCCGCCCGCGGCTTCGCTCGCGTGGAGATCGGTTATATCGCGCGTTTAGATTTCCCTCGTGAATATCATTTTTTTCCGGGATAAAAAAGTACCCTATTATTTAATCCGGACTTCTATCTTTACGTCTGCAAAATTTCAAAACAATCGGATTAGTAGTTACGGCGTGAAAGCGGAACAAACAAACAAACAAACTCACTTTCCGATTTATAATATTAGGATATTTGGTGTACACATACAAAAATTGCAGAAATCTCCCTTGGGAACTTTATGTTTTTTTAGGACCAAAAGTAGCCTATGTTACTCTCCTTCTTTTCAACTAATTGTATGCCAAAAATCAGGTCGATTGATTGCTTAGCTACGGCGTGAAGGAAGGACAAACAAACAAACAAACACACTTTCACATTTATAATATTATAGTATAGTATGGATATGGATAACATCCATTAAATTGTGAAGAAATACTATTATTTTTGAGGTTTCTAATATGATGTTGTAAATAATTACATTTTTTGCATGTTTGCAGTGAAACGCAGGCTCAACCCAACGAGGTTTTTTAAAGTAATGTGCTAAATAATGTATACATTGAAAAGGTCTACAAAATATCTCTAATGGATATCCCAGAATAACATTTTTTGTCATTTACTTTTTACCACAAATACCGGATAAGTTTCGAAGCGATTTTAACCAATACAGCATTAATCTTTATCCAATTTAATACTTTAAATACATGGTTGATTTAATATAGATCTATATTATCCTTTACAATATATGATTTAAATGAATATTTTCGAAGATATTACAGATCTAAAAATTACGGGCAGGAGCAGTCAGCCGGGGCGCCAGGAGCGACGGCGGGCCGCTGTTTTTTATACGTTCACAATGTTCTGTACTGTATTTAGTAGTATCAGCATTGCACCCGTGCGAAGCCCGGGCGGGTCGCTAGTAGATTATAAAATAAACATAAAAGTTTTTGAACGCATCCATTTTTTGCTTGTTATTTTTTTTTCTTAGTTTTGTGTAGTTGGCCAGCTTGTTTGTCTATGCCCGGAAAAAAAATAGTCAGCCAACGCTACACCGACGGGGTCTGTCAGACTTTTACTGACTAAAACCACCCCGGTGTCTCTTCTATCACGAGCTCGCGTGGGGCCGCGGGAGTCTAAATTCTTCCACGGCCCCACACCCTCGTGCTGGCCCGGTCTGTCTGGGCCTCGCGTCCTGCACGGGGTAGTGAGGTGTTAAACTACCCCGTGCATTCCCTCTGAGGCGCGCGCCTCCGCCTCGGGGTCCATCAGATAGGGGGCGGGGACTTCCACATGTCCCTCGCCCCTGGACCCATTCATGGAGGCCGGGAGAGGGCGTTGTCCGCCCTTCCTCGGCGCCCGGTGCGTCTTCTGCGGCCCGGGAAGGGAGTTGAGATCTCCCTCTCCCGTTCCGCAGCTTCCTTCTGCGAATCCCTACTCAAACTTAACCTAACCTAACCACCTTGTCACATCTAAAATGTCTATGAAGTGGACAGGACTAGAACTAATATAAAAAATGCACTGAACTTCATTTTGCCTTCATTTAACCAATAACTTAAAAGTTTTAATGTTCATTTTTTTATCATTTTAGTTCCGATTCCCTTGTTCACAAACTAAATTAAATTTAAGTTGAGTGCATCTTTTTCTTTCCATTTCATTAAGAAAAGGACAGAAGATAAAATGTCAGTTTCTAGACCTGTCAAATTAGTGCGCTGCTGACGTAAACTGATGTATTTTTAGTCGCCATGTTTATAATCGCGTCTAAACTATCTATGGAGTATCTTAATTTGACAGGATTAAACTAAAATATTATCTTCTGTCCCTTTCTTAAGGAAATGGAAAGAAAAAGATGCAGTTAACTGAAAATTAGTTTAGTGTGTGTACAAGGGAATCGGCGCCATTGTAGTCTTTAGTGTCGAAATGACCTGCAAATTGCCACTTTAAGTTTATACTTACTGAGTACTGTTCCAGGCATGGGCGCTCCAACCTGGTTCTTGTCTCCTTTGATTGCCTTAGGGTGGATTTTCATTTCCTGAAAATAAAGAAATAAATTCAGTTAGTAGTTGGCGTAGGCATATAAATGAAATGCGACTACTTTTTTATACTAAGTATATATTTTATAATTTCAAATAAAACATCGCAGTTAAGAGTCTAACATATTATTCTTGCAAATTAGCTCTCCAGCCGCTGTCATCTTCTGTTACATCGACTACCTTGCTATGTGACGCCTTACCTTGCTAGCATTCTCGTCTCTAATGAACACAGCTGGCGGTTGAGTTTAAAAAACACCTCCATCTCGCTAGCGGCTGTCATCTCGTCTGACATGCCGACTGTCTTACTGCCTGACGTCTTACCTTGCTAGCATTCTCACTTCTTGTGAACACAGTTGTCCGTTGAGTTTGAAAAACAAATCCCTCTGTCCCGCTGCTGTTATATCGTCTGACACACCGACTGTCTTGCTGCCTGACGTCTTGCCTTGCTAGCATTCTCACCTCTCATGAACGTCCGTTGAGTTTGTAAAAGAAACTCCTTCTGTCCCGCTGCTGTTATATCGTCTGACACACTGTCTTGCTGTCTGACGTCTTACCTTGCTAGCATTCTCGACTCTAATGAACACAGCTGTCCATTGAGTTTGAAAAACAAATCCCTCTGTCCCGCTGCTGTTATATCGTCTGACACACCGACTGCCTTGCTGCCTGACGTCTTGCCTTGCTAGCATTCTCACCTCTCATGAACGTCCGTTGAGTTTGTAAAAGAAACTCCTTCTATCCCGCTGCTGTTATATCGTCTGACACACCCACTGTCTTGCTGTCTGACGTCTTACCTTGCTAGCATTCTCACCTCTCATGAACACAGTTGTCCGTTGAGTTTGAAAAACATCTCCATCTCGACAGCCGCTGTCATCTCGTCTGACACACCGGTTGTCTTGCTGGCTGACGTCTTACCTTGCTAGCATTCTCGTCTCTAATGAAGACGGAGCGGAGCTGTCCGTTGAGTTCGAAGAACACCTCCCTCTCTCCCGCCGCTGTCATCTCGTCTGAGACGGCGACTGTTTTGATATCTAAAGTCTTTCCGCGCTCGATCTTCACTTCTATCGTTTCGCCAACCTGTTGAAAGTGGTATGTTTTATATTAAATCTAGTTAGTTTAGTCTTTTGCTTAGTTATGTAGTTGCAAATAGCAGAGATTACAATATTTTGCATTAACTGTTTGTAAGGACAGCAGGCCAAGCTACCCGAAACTGTCAAATATTCCCAATTAACCTACAATCTTAATGCTATAGCGATAAAATTGAAACTGTAATAAAGGAATGTGAAAGATTGTAGTAGCTTGATGTGCACTCGTCTGTACAAGATATCAATTTCACTACGTTAGTTTAACTAAACAAAGGATTTTACACTTCGATCGATGTTATCGATATATTGTAGTGGTATTGTGCAGAGAGTAGTGTACTTCACAGCCGCAAAGCTTGACGCCAACTATACATTTTTTAACTTTTTAACTTTTTTGCTCCTTCTGTTTGGTCTACCTACCTATAACAATGTAGGTAAGTGAACCTGTAGGGTAATTAAGCAACAAACTATCGGTAGCAATAGGTTTCAATTTGACAGTTCAACATCATTCATTGCGTTATTTATGTTGTTGATCAGGCATATTTTTTAGAACATGGAGCAATGGATTGGCAATATGATTCGAAATAATAATATTAATAATTTTTATTGTAGACGTAGTCCATGTAATGTTAGTCATACAAAAATTAAAATACAAATAAAACCTTATAAATCTATTGTTAGTAAGTACACAAAACAGAAAAACAGAACCGGACAGGAGTGCCAAGTTATGCCACACTTCGGCGAGTCCCAGCAGTCCACGAACATACTCAGAAGGCTGTTCGGGCTGACCCGCATTCGCTTCATGAAAGACGCACAGAGCTTTCGCGTGATGGCATGGAAACCATCCACTCTTTTCTCTGCAACATTACTGAAGCGCTGCAGCAGCGCCGTAGTCTGAACCTTACTCTGAACGTATTATATTGAACTCGCAGAGCGGTGCATGTACGCTGCGTATACTTAGTCCATAGGCTGCAAGTGTAGAAAGACTGGCAGAAGGGCTTAAATAAAGTCACCTTGACTTGCTCGGTACTCCGTGCAAACCTGCAGGCCAGCATGTTACAGCGCACAGACAGCGCCCCGAGTTCCCTCTTCAATGAAAAAATGATTCCAACTGATAATATTAGTGTGGTACGCAATTAGGCTGCTGGTGGTACTTACAGTAGGTCCAGTCAAGAAAGTCTTGGTGTCCAAATGCTTGACGGGTCCATACTTGTCACGGATGCGGAAGAAGTCATTCGCCACTTGTGGGTACATGGCCGCAGACATAACGTCTTGGTCGGTCACCTGAAAGTATTGAAACAATGAAATGTTATTATGATAATAAGTACATTTTAATTAAATTTAAATGATTAATCGGATTTAATGTCGGAAACGGACTTATGAGTTGCGAGATTGTGCTAAAGGCAGGAATAGCGTCCGCCGTACCAAAGACTGACGTCGCTAAATGGTTATTTGTGAAGTAAGTTGGTATTTCCCTAGAGTGAGCTTCTCCACACCGCAATATCATCATTATCATCTTAGGGTTTATCCCGGTTGTATCCGCGGCTTCCGCGTTGGAGCCCAGGGTCTGCTTTCCTGCACATTCTCCTCCATTTCGCGCGATCTCTAGCATCCTGTGGTAAGAGATTGTTCACACGCATGTCATCTCTAACAACGTCAAGCCAGCACTTCTTTGGTCTACCCCGCTTGTTCCGGCCCGGCGGAGGCGCCATGGCAAGACATTTGTTACCCACGTAACATGCAGTTGCGTAAGACGTGGCCGTAGCAGCGTAGGCGACCCTCTTACATTTTGTCTGCTATGTCACGGACACACATCCACCGCAGCATATTCATCTCCGTGACACACTGCTCCTGCTCCACACCACAATGTGAAACCTACGTTATCATGAATGTCTGATATAATTTTATTTTTCTGATGGTTATTAATAAGGAGCTAAATAATAATAGCCGCATAGGATCGAAACTTAAACTATGCTTGTCATACTTGGTCTGCCTATTTCTCCGTGCCTCGGAAAGCACGTTAAGCCGTTGGTCCCCGTCGTTACGGGTCGTTAGAAGTCCGAAAGTCTGACCTGCAGTCTTACCAAGGAGTATCCTATTATCCCGTGAATAGGTTGTGGACGTCACATTGGCTGTCGATTTATGTAAAATTAACGGCCGCCAGCGACTTCGTTTATGTGGAGTTAGTTATGCTTCGCTCCTATTGGTCACAGCGTGATATAGCCTAAAGCCTTCAAATCGGACCAGTAGTTCCTCAGATTAGCGCGTTCAAACAAACAAACAAACAAACTCTTCAGCTTTATATATTAGTATAGATACCGGTATTCAGCTGGATCCTGTTACACAGTAAGCCATCCCCAATCGTCGGCAGATGATGATGCTTACCAATTACCATACAATCTTTTTTAATTAGTTTTTCTGGCAGAATAACATATTCCATCGCATAAGAGTGGACTCTAGTGCCGAGGAATTTGGAAAATGGGTATTTGAAGAAACTATTGCCGTCGCGCTGCTTCCAACCTCTCCCGGTAAAGTGCGAAAAGGACAGTTGCAACTCAGGCTGATTTTACTTACAAAAACGTTGGCCAAAAGAAGTTTCGTATTCCGCAGTTTTCTTTTTCAAAACACGACAGATATCAATTATTTTTATATCAAAACTAGCGGCGCTCCGCGGTTTCATCCCCGTAGGTGTTTTTTTTAATATACTCCACTATTATTGGTCGCAGCGTGATGTTATACAGCCTAAAGCCTTCCAGGATTAATGGGCTATCCAGCGCAAAAATAATTTTTCAAATCGGACTTATAGTTCCTGAGATTAGCGCGTTCAAACAAACAAATTCTTCAGCTTTATATATTAGTATAGATTTAGAGGAAAAGTATACCTATGCTTCTATGTAATAGTCATCTGAACATCACGGTAAAAATGGGTTATTTTTCGCGATTTTGAAGTATCGTATTTCTTTTATTAATTAAGTTTCAAGCATTAAAGTTTAAAGCATTATTCACGAAGAAAACAGCGGATTACAGGTTTCCCAAAGTGATAATGCGCATAGAAATCTTTGTCACTGTTCGGCAACGGTCGTATTCTCCGAGCGGTCGGAAGAAGATATGTATATAGAGTGGTGCACTTAACCACTTTTTATGCACTTAACCACTCTACGTTTACTCTCGTACGTTTGTGTAGAGAAAGCACCACTAGAGTTCCCTCTTAAAACTGAATCAGTGAAGTGTGCGTTGGTTTTGAGATCGTCCAAGTTCTATGTTTTTAAAGTAATTTGTTTATATCTTACATCTGGATATGTTTCCTTGAGATCTGCTTTCAGTTTGTCAAAGTCCAGGGGTGCCAACTCCTTGCCCGGCCTGTCTGCAATCCTTGGCATATCCTTCAGAACTTGAGATCTAGAATGTACAGAACAGGTTTTTTTTATTTAAAATAATGTATTGATTGCTTGGATGACTATATCAAAATTTCTTTGCATTTATTTAGCCATAAGCAGAAAAGCTAAGAAACATAGAAATGCTAAATCTTTAATCCATAGACTTTATTTTCATTATTGTTGTGTGAAGTTTAACAAGGTCATCCTTTCGGTTACAGAAAGAAAGAAAAAGCGTTTATTACAGTAGTGCAAAAAAAAGAACACAAAAAAATAAATAAGAAATGGTTGATGGATCATGCGTCACATCCACGCAAAACGGCTGTCGCTCAGCATTATGCTGCGACCGTATGCAAAACAGACCCCAGAGCTGGTTATCAACGACAGCCGGCTAAGTTACACTTCACTTATTACTTATTGGTGTTTTTATTATGTTGGTTGGTCGTTAATTGACAAGATGCTGTGAGGCCGCAAGTTAAACAACTTATTCAATGCTACCTGAGTGGTTCGGGGAATCCTCCGTGAGGAATACCGATGGCTCCCTGCAGGTACTCCACAACGGACTTAGGGAATGATAACTCCTCAGCTTTCTTTCTGATGTCGTCTGCTGTCAGCTTATTTTGCACCATAAACTGCGCCAGGTCTCCCACCACCTTCGACGACGGAGTAACCTTGATGATGTCTCCTAAAAGGAGATTGGCTTCCCTGTAAAGTAAAGAGACAAAATCGGTTAGTTTAAGTATCATCGCATACAATATATAAGTCTATACATTGCTTAAGTTAGTGAACCTACATGATAATAGCTGATGACTGCGACTTTGTTTTCGATCCAGGATGAATGGTAGCTATACCCGAGTCAAGGTCTATCTGTCTACAATAAGTATGTAAAGTAAACCCTGTCCGATCCGTGAAGGTAGTGTTAGGTAGCGATAACTGATTCTACTAATGCTTACAAAGTCGGGCTAAACTGAAAACGATATGCCCTTAAAAAAAAAAATAGTATTTCGCAAAAGGAGGTAACTTAATACATGCGGGGGCGAAGGGGGGCAGGGCACGCGGCACGCGGTCTTGTCGCAATAATACGGTCGAAAATCAAACTGTCATTATGATACACTGTAATACTGTGTCCTTTTTTTGTTGGGATGGGAAATCATCAAATGACTTCTCCCGCTCTGGGCGGAGCGGAAGGACGAGTCAGACTTTTACCGCCTATAACCCACCCGTGTTTCTTCAGTGGCCCGCGCGACGGCCAGGGCCACAGTTTCTTTTTTAACCAACCCGCAACCCTGACCCAGGAGGCATCGGTCTTCATGGACCTTGTCACGATGTGCTGACATCTCTTTGAGGCGCGCGTGAAACACAACGTCGACTCGGACCTGTTACTTACCGGGCGGCGAAATGACCACTGCTCACCGCCCGCAGGCCCGCGCCTACGGTGGCCGGGAATTCGATGTTCGCCGGCGGCTAGTGGCGTGAGGGCGCTAGGATTCGCTCTCTCACGCGCTTCGCCTCCCCTCCTTTACCAGCATCACTGCTTCGCAAAAGGAGGTAACGGCCTGCCATGCACTCACACACACACACACTGCATAATCCACCCTAAGCACCTCCATTTCGACTGGTTCCGTGCTTCTCGCATCCAATGGTTTCCTGTGGCTTTTTGGTCTAATTTATTTACTTACTTAGTTCCTGCGGCTTTTTGGCCTAATTTATTTATTTTTTATCTTTTCTACAAAGCTTAAAATACTTTAATACAGTAATGTTGCCCTCAACAAAACCTTGAACATCTTACCTGTAAGCCTTCTTAACTTCTTCAAACTGGCTGCCAAGACCAAGCGAGAAGGCCTGGAACTGCAAGTTGGTGTATTGTCCTCCGGGGATCTCGTTTAGGTATACGTCTGCGTTGCCTGATTTCATGGTGGCTGTGGCTTCGAAGGGCCCGTACAGGGTACGTGCCTGTTCCCAATATGCCGAGTATTCTGACACGGTTTGGAGTGAGATGTCTGTAGGAAGACGTTTTTATTGTAGTGAATGAATTATTTTTTGAATTGAGAAGTAAATAGTAGAATAGAATACTCTTTGTTATGTAAGGACAGCATTTCAAGCTACCCGAAGCAGTCAAATATTAAGAAAAAATATATATTGGTATGGTAACACTAGGTTTTCCAAATATCAACTGCTTCATTGCTGAGCTTTAAGATTCAGATTACCAGACAGATTATTACAGATTTATTAGACAGAGTATTTGATTTTCCTATCTCTGCCGTCCTCAATCTCAATGTAACTACTGGAGAGATACGGGAAATTGCAGCTAAAAAAAAAAAAACCAGACGGAAATGCTATTCAGCGCAGGATTTATCCATCTGCTGTATCCTTTAGTCCTTTACAAAGAAATAAAGTAAGAGAAAACTTCTAGCTCATCGCTTAATTCACCACTGTTCACCATATAGTTGCTATTTAAACTTTTGAACAATGATCAAAGAAAACTCACTAGTATCCAATTTGGTTCCCTGCAGAGAGGCGACTAGAGCTCCCATGCTGGGCTGGCTGGTGAGGCCGGACATGGAGTCCACGGCCACGTCGACGACGTCGGCTCCGGCCTCCGCACACGCCAGCATGGAGGCCACGCCGGCGCCCGACGTGTCGTGTGTGTGGACGTGGATGGGAACGTCCGGGTGTTTGTCGCGGATCGCGCCGATTAACAACCTGACGAGGTAAAATAATTGCGTAAAGCCATTGCATAGAATTTATAATCAACGGAAAATAACCTAACACCCCCACTTTAAAAACAAAGGAAAAAAATACTGCATAAATAAAATAAATAATTATAATTGCATAAGTTGATAAATAATGCTATTCAATAGCTTTACCGCGGCAGTCCCCGAGTGCCACAGGACGTCTTTTTTGGATATTTGCTATGTTCTTACGCATTTATAACGACCTGGTAGGTCAGCATATACAATAATTATTGTGGTGTTAGGTTCTTTTCGTTACAAAATTTCTGGATTCGGTCTCGACGCTCAAAGCCCGCGATAGAAGCTATAGAATAGCTTAAAAAATCTCGGTGGTAGGCCATAACATCGGCTGCCGCTAGAAGTTGGTGGTAACTTCTAGCGGCACCAGACAAAATCTTGCCGCCAAGCGATTCGTCGTGTTCTGGTGAAGCCGTACAAACGACAGGTCTGAGCAGGTGTGTTGCGATGTGTGCCGAGTACCATGCGCCAAATGTTGTTGTGTCGGGAGTTTGGTCGTGGAGGGTCTCCAGATCAATTTCCTTCTGGTGCAGGATCGTTGGTCGTGTTGTTGGGTTCACCATTGCATAACTTCGCTCAACTGCCGTCTTCCTTCCTATTCACTCAGTTTTTTTGAGTAAATAGGCTCTTAATAAACTAGCACGATTTACCATCAAAGATTTCATCACTGCTTACCATAAGGCGGGAGTGCAGTTAAGCACTAGTTTATAATTATATTTAAAAAAAAATACTCACTTAGCAGCTTGAGGCTTCAATAACCCAGCCATATCCTTGATCGCCAACACGTGAGTGCCAGCCTTCACGAGCTCATCAGCCAATTTCAAATAGTACTTGAGGTCATATTTCTTTTTATTAGGGTCTGATACGTCGCCCGTGTAAGAGATGGCGGCTTCCACTACTCCACCGGCTTTACCTGCGGCTTCCATGCCGAGGATCAGGTTGGGCAGGTAGTTGAGAGAATCGAAGACTCTGAAGACGTCCATGCCGTTTTTAACCTGTAGTTTGAAATGGAGTTGTAATGTGTGACTTAAAGTATGTTGTCAGTGTGTGAGTTAAATGATGTTGGGCGACGGGGGGCAGGGCACGTGTGGGCCTGCCTTCGGGCGGGAATCGCCGGCGGGGGATTGGTCGGCAGGCTTGCTATTTCCCATGACCCCGCCACTAAGGCGATGTCGGTGTGCCGCTGTTGGGTTTAGTGGGTATTCCCGGCTTCAGCTGGGCGAGTCCCACACACGCCCTTCGGGGTATGGTGCGTAAATGCATTCCCAAAGCGTCAAAAAAAAAAAAAAAAAAAAGAAAAAAAAAAGGCACGCGGCACGTGATCTCATCGCTTGTAATAATAACGGTGTTGGTGAAAATGGTGTTGTCACTTCTTTAAAAATTAGTAAATTTCGGGGAAAATGGAATTAATTCGCGGAAAAAAAATCTAAATTCATTAGTATTTTTACTATGAACATTACGTAAAAATTGTACTTTATATTTGGTCATGTGTATACCTAACCTTTATTATCCATGGGTCAGACAGGGTTTTCTTTACATATTGTAAATGAATAACAACAGTGTCAAGTGTTTTAAAAAGTTAATAAAACTATTCCAATTTTAAGTAGAAATTTCACCATTCTAGTCACTAACGGATTTTTATTGAATGAATTTTCAATTCGTCCATTGTTTTCTGTTATAGAAAAAAAAAAAAATGTCTGTAAACTCACAGCCATATCACAGAACTTAAACACCACGTTATCAGGATAGTTAGTGTAGCCGACTGCATTGGCACCTCGCAACAACATCTGGAAGGGGATGTTGGGGATGAGCTGGCGCATGTCACGGAGACGCTCCCACGGACACTCGTGCAAGAACCTAGACGCAAAAAACTTTGTTACACTTTAGGATCATCATCACGAAACAGCTTCTCGAAAGCCAAGCGGCAATTCCGTCATCACCCGGCCGAATTGCTTTCTTTGAGCTTTAGAACTATCGTTAATGTCATACGAGCTGATGTCCAGCTCTAGTTTGGGTAATATTTTTTTTTGTTTATTAAACGTTGCCCCACACTAGGAATTACTCCTGTATCGTGGGTGCGTTTACAAACATTTAGCGTAGTGACACATCTGCGGAACGTACGGCGCCGAAAGCTCATGTAATGACAAACCAAACGGTCAAAACGCGGCTTCTTGTTCAGCGCGCTACGCGACGGAAAGTTACGTGGCGTCATCGTCAGTCTGTCTGTGTCGACACTTTATGGTGTGCGGTTTTTGTGATGTACCTGAATTGCCCAGATAAATGGATTTAATTAGAATATTAGCTATTATAGAGGGCTTAGAAGACGGTGCCGCTCTTCGTTACCGCCACACGCGCGATGCACCAGACACGCCGAAAGTTCAGCTACGCCCGCCGAACTTACGGTCGCGCAACGCATCGCGTGATGTGTCGCTTGCTATCCAAAATACATTAAATGCGTTTTAGCTGAAAAAACCGCCCGAAGGAAGGTGAGGCCCTAAGCCGAACGCGGCGTAATTGCGGCTGATGTGTCATAGAGTACTTGAAATACACTGCGAGCGTATTTAGCCGAACTTTCGGCGCCGTACGTTCCGCAGATGTGTCGTGACACTTAAGACTCACATACACAAACAGCCAGACCTGAAACACCTACTTGTAGGTCATAGAAATATTTTTTCAGTGCGGGGATCGAACCCGCGACACGCAGTGCAGTCTATCGCTCAGCCACTGCGTCAACCGTGACGTATTTGGTGGTATTACATGTCTCATTTTGTGCGTGTATTCAAATACCGGCCGTAACATTCCAAACACAAAGTTCAATTTTCTATTGAGTCTCATCGCTCAGCCACTTCACCAACCGTGTCGTCAACCTGCCGTTGTCGACTACCTGAACTTTTTCCCAATCAATCTTGAACCTTAATGCTGTACAGTAACAAAGTTGAAAATCTACTAAAGTTGACAGATTGCAGTAGCTTGATGTGTATCGCCTGTAATAATATGTAAACACTGTGATAATCAAGAAATGAAATGATTCAGAAACTAACCTCAGAGCGACATCGAAGGTAGCTCCACCCCAGTTCTCAAGCGAGTACAGGTTGCTAAAGTTATGGGCCACATAGGGAGACACGGCCAGGAGGTCATGTGTCCTCACTCGTGTCGCAAGCAGAGACTGATGAGCGTCTCTGTAGGTCGTGTCCATGAGAAGTAGACCCTTGTTCTGACGCACAGCCTTCGCGAAGGCCTCAGGACCTCCTTCGTTGAGGATCTGCTTGTAACCTTTCGGTGGTTGGACAGCTGCAAGGTTGTGGTAAGCAATGTTTAGTAAGTTTTCAAAATAGAAGTTTAGTTTCACTCGTGTTCGGTTTCCGTGACTGTCTCAAGAAAGTTGATACATGTTTCACTTGAAATAATTTAATAAATTTCTAATAGCCGTAAAATGTAATGTTTATACATCCTGATTTTTTATGCTAAAAATATATTTCTTTCTGTGTTGCCACAATATTAGAGCGAAGTTAGTAAAACTGTATAGATTAAAACACTCTTCATTTCATAAAGACACAGACAATCGTTTTATTAAAAACTAACTATTTAGACAAATTTTTTCTTAATCTGTACTCCCTCCGAATTAATTTTTTTTTTTACTTCCGAGATTCATCCAGGCAAAAACTTCTAGTATGTAGATTCGAATCACAAATTAAATTAAAATATCATAATTAAAAAAAGCTCAATAAATAAAATACATAAAAACATTGAATATATTAATCACAAGGCACATTCCATTCTGGAACATGTATGAAGCTTATACACCACAACCAAAAACATGATTGGGCCAAACTTAAAAATAACACCATCCTAAACCGACACAAAGTAGTCATGGATAATATTGCTACTTTTCAATAAAATCCGTAGCACACAACTTAATTATCGTAGCATGCTTTGCTACGAAAAAGGCTACGTAAATAGCGTAGCGATTTTCTGTATCACAATTGAATTTTCGGTTGTTTTGTATTTATATGTTTAGCCGTGAACGGTAACATAAACGAATCCTATGTAATAGTTTCCATTTATTGAAACCTCATGTACAGTAAACCAGTATTCATGTACAGTAGGCCGACTTAATGCCACAAGGCAATACTATTTTTGAATGTAGCTTTTACAACTGTGTTACTGCTTGATTCCATCTCTTAGTCCAAAGTTAATTCTAGAACATAAAGTAGGCTCACCTGTATTTTCCCCTGTTAGTTCTTGTCGTTTAATAGCCTCAGGGGATAAGTCTGAAAAACATGTTAACTGAAATAATGACTGTGCGAGAATGCGTGTCGTGCAAATTAAATCAAAAATGGCGATGAATTCCACAACATAAATACAACATCAACTATACAACATGTAAATTAATGAACGTACTTTGGAGAGACCAAGTGGCTTCTGCGAAGGGACGATCCTAATAGCAACCCTCGACGCGGGACTGTATTCAAAAAATCATAGAAAATAAAACTGCTGCTACAAAATGATTAGCCTATGGGTGGATATTAGGAAATCATGTGCCTTACTTTCCTTATGAGCTGTTCGGTCGGCCAGTAGAAGTCAGAGCAGCAATAGAGTCTTCACAGGTTTCTCAAACTCTTGTCGACAGCACGATTTCACCACAAGTTCGGCAAACCACGCGTGGTTTTTTTATGTTCACACTTCAGTTTCTTTTCTCAAAGCCACAAACACCACACCAATTTTAAGCGGGACAGATAAGAACTTAAAATCAAGCTAGTCATATCGTTCAGCGATTAATTGCGAGAAAATCACATTGCAGAACAATGCTATTGAGGGGGATTCAAACGGCGGTTGGCGGAAGAAGCAGTGTTTCTACTATAGTGATTTCGTTTCCCCACGCCTCATTTCAAATTTCCCCTTTTCAGGACTTAATTTGCAATATTTCAAGCTAGGTTTTATCTATTATTTCCCGCAATTTCCCCTTTTTCTTCCCCTCTGGACCTCAATTTCCCCTCAAAAGGGGAAGTTCCCCTCATTGTGGCAACACTGGGAAGAAGACTAGCGGAGCCTCAGCAGGAGACCGACTGTCGTATTCCGCACCTTCCAAGCCTTAGTTAGATCAATGGCGAATAGCGCCATCTCGCGGGGCGGCAGGCACATGACATGATGTGGGATTGGAAAGGATTTAGCTTCTACATTCTGCGCAACAGTTTTAATAAAATATAATAGATGGCGCCAACATACTTCCTGAAAATAGTTGTTTACTGAATCGGTTCATATGATTTTTAAAATAGGTATTTTATTATCCCAAAAATAATTAGAACTACGGAAATTATTGTCACATTAATCCTGTTGTTTGTACAGACTATTAAAATCGCAGCTTTACTTGTATTTGTACAAATTTAATCATTCAATACATAATAAAGGAAAAAAACCTTATTCGAAGAACGTTAAGGTTTTCGTTCTCCAAGAATTGGTATAACTAATCTATACTAATATATAAAGCTGATGAGTTTGTTTGTTTGAACGCACTAATCTCAGGAACTACGGGTCCGAATTGAAAAATTCTTTTTGCGTTGGATAGCCCATTAATCCAGGAAGGCTTTAGGCTATATAACATCACGCTGCGACCAATAGCAGCGGAACTAACTCCACGCGAACGAAGTCGCTGGCGGCCGGTTGTTTAATATATAACAATGCATATATTGGGGTGTTTGAGGGTGTGCGTTAATTATAATACATGTTGTATATGTATTTTTGTGATCATGAAAGTTTTGTAGCGCTCATAAAATAGCAGTGTTTTTTGTGTGTTATTTTTTTATTTTCAATGAAAAATTACAATTGACTCGAGTGTTGGTGCACCTCCGGCATCTGCCTTTCTGGTTAGTGTTTCCAGGCATGATGCTTCACATAGCTTGTGTTACTGACCCGATGGGCAACTCTCGTAATTTTAAGCGTTTACTATGTACCTAAGACTGGCAAAGTCGTAATTTAGTGTCATATTTCGTGGTTTTAAATTTTTAGTACTAACGATGTCTAAAGAATTAGGTAAAAAAAAAGTATGTCATCATCATAATCATCATCATCAACCTTTTTAACGTCCCACTGCTGGGCAAAGGTCTCCTCTCATAGAGAGAAGTATTGAGCGTAATCATCACGCTTGCTCAATAGGGATGTTTCCTGGGTAAAAAAAAAAAAATGATTCTATTTAGTCCGTCATACAGAGAAAAATATTGGATAGGTATATTTTGTTTTATCAAATCAATAAAAATTTACAAATATAAAAGGCATAAAAGATCAGGAGTGGTGGCTGGTGCCGTCACTGGTTGCTAAAAAGTGTAGCAAGCAGTGGCGTCACACGAGTTTTCAACTCACAGTGAGTTGAAAACTCGTGTGACGTCACTGCTTCTGCACATCTTCTTCATTTTTTGTTTATATGTATTATTATTTATTAATCCAGGTTTCCTCAAGATGTTTTCCTTCACCTTGTAATCAGTCAAAAAGTATGTAATAGGTAAGAAATCATTGCATTTATAGTTGTATGCAAATATTGCATTAGAAACTTGCAAAGTGTTATTTTCATAGTAAAATAACTGTAAACATTACGGTTACTTACTTTTCATCCACTATTCACCTAATTCTAAAAAGTTAGGCGAACACATTTTTAAAATATAACTCCAGTTTAATAATAAAAATTTAATACCACAAAATATGACACTAAAATGCGACGTTGCCAGTTGCGCGTAGTAAACGCTTTTAAGAACGTTCAGTTAGTGTGGCTACCATGAGTTTTCTTTACGAGACTCGATCACACGCATCGACCGCATTTGGCGCTCTCATTGGTTGCGAGTTCTTCAACCTTGAAGCGGGCCAATCGATGATTCGAGTCAAACGCGGTAGGTATCTATGATCGAGTCTTCGTAAGGAAAACTCATGGTAGCCACACTGATCTTAATCTGTCAAAACCACGTCCAAGTTCCCTATTTTGACAAGTTTTTGACAGTTGTTGCCTACATGATACTACGACTAGATTATGATCATTTTAAATTACGAGAATTCGCCTCCTGTAATTTGGTGTATGTAAAACAAACAAAGACTAAATTATTTTAGTATTGACTTTGAATACATATAGGTATCAAGTAACTATCAAGCTATTATATCAAAATGGAACAAGAGTAGGGAGGACTTTGCCCAACAGTGGACTATAAACGGCTAATAGAGCTATCATATAAGTCGAGCAAAACTTTTATAATCAGCGCATCTCCTGCGAGTTCACAGACAGGATTAAAGACACAATGGCAATAAAAATAAATCATAACATTCAATAGTAAAAATTAAATAATGAAGCATGGAATTAAGTCGTAAAAATGTATAGAACACACAGTAAAGTTCTTGTTAATAGCCCGTGCTCCAATGGCATGAGTCTGTGTCCCAAATACAAATATTATTAGATGTACAGATAAGTCCGCCGTTTAAGAAAAGATGTCTTCACTAAGAGGTTTCGTTGAAATAGTCAGATGTAAAATTTGATATCGCAAGTTCTAATATCTGGTAAAAATATACACTTAGGTGCGTATTACAGAACGTCACTCAAAACTCAAGCTTTACTTAAGTCTCGTTTGAAGCCTTTTGATTGATTGAAACTAGTTTTAACTAATCCTTAAACAGAGATCAATGCTTGAGTTTCCTTTTAGAATACGGACCTTAGAGTATTAGTGACTGTATTACATACTTATTTTTGTGCAAAAATGGCAAGTTTTATGCCTAAGCGCCATTTGCGGGAACTTCTGTTACTTCTTTAATTTGAAGAAATATGCAGCTGAGGAAAATCGATTGCGTGTAGAAGCTTATGGTGAAGCTGTGGTGAGTGGTTTCAAAAATTTAGAAACTGTGAAGACAAAGAACGTAGTGGAAGTCTGAAATCGTACGAAGACACGGAACTGAAGCATTATTAGCGGAAAATAGAAGGAGAAGGAAAAACGCGCCCATTACTACTACAGACATGACAAAATTATTCTCCTATATGATAATTTTCGTCCGCATGTTCAAAAAACGGCAGAAACTTATTTGTACACCTATTATAATAATTAATTTGCTAAATAAATAGGCGAAGCTTTAAATTATACATTGCTACGGTATATCCTAGTAGGTATAATATCGAACATATAAAATTCAACATGAAACCTACCATACCCATTGCGTACAACTGTAAAAAATCGTTCGGTTGTTAATTGACTTTTTTCCCAAAACTTCATAGTTAATTAGTAACCATTGATTTTGTCAATGAGGACAAGACAGATAGATACTATCCCCTAACTCATAAACGTTACTTAAAGTTAATTAGTTATTAGCGATTGTTTAACCATACATTTTAGAAGTTTGCCGTCACTAAACTTTAATCATAGTTTATAATAAACCCCTTAAACAATGTGGTGTTCATTCTTTAACGATGATTAAAGTTAAGTGACGTTAAAAGGTCAAAAATGTATGGTTAAAGAACCACTAATCACTAGATAACTTTAAGCAACGTTTATGTATAAGGAGGTTTGTGCTAAATGTTGCATGATGTTAATAAACACCAGTGTTATTAATTATATATTTGCTTTTATTGGCGCCGATTTGTGTATAAACTACACTAATTTTAAGTTAAGTGCAACTTTTTCTTTTTACTTCATTAAGAAAAGGACAGAAGATAACGTTTTAGTTTTCAAATTAAGACACTCCATAGACAGTTTAGACGCGATGATAAATAAACATGGCGACCAAAAATACTTCAATTTATTATTTACGTCAGGAGCGGACTAATTTGATAGGTCTAAACTAACATTTTATCTTCTGTCCTTTTCTTAATGAAATAGAAAGAAAAAAATGCACTTAACTTAAAATTAGTTTCGTTTCTGAACAGAGAATCGGCGCCATTGTTCATGCAAAATCCAGGTTAATATTCCAACTGGTTTATCTAACTTTTTTATGCCCTCTTAGAGAACATAATTAGATATTTATGTAACATTAACGCCCTTCCTATTTATTAGAAATCTAACACCCAACTAACAATTAATAAATAAACATTTAATATTAATCAAACATTATTTGCTAAAACGCCTTTTAAAATCTCACCTTCGGAACTCATTATTTGAATTTCAAAGACACCTAAAATGGAGCTTGTCGTATTTTAACCTTCCCTATATGTTGTGAACAACTTACCCAGCGGCACCGTAGGAATGTATGGTTTCACGACTGCAGGCGGGATTTTAGTGGCCAGTGGTGTGGCGGGGCCATTTACGATGACTTGTCCGAGGAAGTTCAGGATCTTTTGGGCTCTGTTCTGTGATGTTTTGAACATGAAGAGCTGCGGGTTTTCATCGATGAAGTACGTGTCTAGGGCACCTGAAGAGAAAAAGTTTTAAGTTGCTTCATCTGGTCTTGCCTCGGAAAGCACGTTAAACCGTTGTTCCCGGTTGCCATACGAACATCTAGTGGCAGTCGTTACGGGTTGTTGGAGCCCCCAAAAGTCCAACAACTGCTCTAACTGCAATGCTTTGATATCGAAATCAGTTTGTGGAGGTCAGACGGTAGTCGGAAAATATCGAAGTTTAACCAAAAATCAACTGTTAGACTGGAAAAGCGGACCCCAGACTCCAAAAGTGAAAAAAAGCTTCCGATGCGACTGGGATTAACGCCGAGATGATGATGATGATGATGACGAATCTGGGGGTCAAAATAACTACCACGTGGAGAACAGACAAAGCAAGAAGCTGTCGCGGCCCCATAAAAGATGACGGAACAAGCTGGTGAAAACAAACCTTCAGTGGTTTACTTTAGCTTTAGATCTGGAAGTCACGAGGAGAGAGTCTTTGCCCGCCAAATGGGATGACACAGGCTAAAAGTAACAGTAATTTGAAGGTGGACCAACTGCCTGATGGAACTCAGAGCTTTGGGAAGCAAGCAAGCTAGAAAATCCTTCGAGAACATAAACCACAATATAAAATAAATACATAAAGTATATTTATAAGAGACAGAGATTCAATAATGTTACAAATAGAAAAAAAAAAAACGGACGAAAAAGTCCTTTTTCATGAATGTTCCGAAAATAAACTTTGTGGATATTCAAAGGGATATGGAGGACGGGTCTGAGCAGTTGTGTTGCGATGTGTGCCGGGTACGATGCGCCTAATGTTGTTGTGTCGGAAGTTTGGTCGTGGAGGGTCTTCAGATCAATCTCCCTTTGGCGCAGCATCGTTGGTCGTGTTGTTGGGTTTAACATTGCATCACCTCGCTCAACTGCCGTCTTCCTTCCTATTCACTCAGTTTTTTTGAGTGAATTGGCTCTTAATAAACTTGCGCGCTTTACCATCAACGATCGCATACCATCATACCATCAGGCGGGATTGCGATCAAGTGCTAGTTTATAATTATTAAAAAAAAAAGATATGCTACGTATTCCTATTACCATGATCCTAATAGGTTTTTGGTATTTAAAGAAAATACCATGATTATTTAGGGGCTCGTGGGTAAATAATGACATCCGGACAGGTCGAACTATCAGGTTAAGTTACGCTTGCCGCGGTTATTCTGTGGATGGGTGACCATCTTCATATACCGAAATCCCTTCGTGCCTCGGAAAGCACATTAAGCCGTTGGTCCCGGTTGTACTTTGTAGATCTTTGACAGTCGTCACGAATCATCAGAAGCCCAAAAGTCTGACCACCAATCTTACCAAGGGATATTGTATTACCCAGTAACTGGGTTGTGGAGGTCAGATAGTTAGACTGGAAGCCAATCAAAAGGTAGATGGGAACAGGCTAAGCGGATGATATTGACCATTACTACTTACCATTAAGGAACTTCTGGTTCTCCAGTACGTTAAGCAAGAACGGTATGTTGGTCTTGACGCCTCGGATACGGAACTCCCGAAGAGCGCGGTTCATTTTAGCAGCTGATGATGGAAGGTCGTGCGCGTGGGAGATGACCTGGTAGGAAAGAAGGTTTGTTTCAAATATAATAAAATTTTTAAGAGCTCGTGTTTATAATAATATGTACAAGTGGAAAAAAGGCAACGGAATAGTTTTGAAAGCTATTCGTTCTAGACTGCTAACTTTCAAAAAGGGAACTTTTTTTTATATTTTGGCAACTGAGCCGGTGTCGACTATTCTGCCAATGTCATGTGTAGACAGACGAGCCGTCGAACTTTGCACTTCGTGGTAGTTTTCTAGTATATACAATATGTAAAGAACGCCCCGCCGCCGCGATGTAAAGAAAACCCCGTCCGACCCAAAAAGATTTAATAATAAATGTTAGGTATACACATGACCAAATAAAATATGAAATTTTACATAATCATCATAGTGACAATAGTAATGAATTTTGAAATAATATTTTTTTCCGCGAATTAATTCCAACTTCCCCAAAATTTGGTATTTTTTTTTTAAGTGACAACTAGAGGTGAGACGTACTAGGCAAAACGCGTACTGAGTCTTGCGAGTACGTGAAAAAACCTATTCCAAAAACCTATTCCTCGAGTATTTTGAAGTACGCGTCCTGTATTATGTTATGCGTTGGTTGGTGCTTCCGTCAATCCAATCTCTAAAAACGATATAAAAACATGAGTTTTGTATTGAAGACACCCATGCAACACCAGACCTTCCACCTCTCATCCCAATCCAATTCAGCTTTTTGCTTTTTGCAAAGCAAAAACTTAATTAAAATAGAAAAACCACACACCTAAGTCGGCATTCATTCTCATTATCACAAACTAGGCACAAATATTAATTATTTATAAGAACTAAGACTCCGTCGTTGCAGTACGTAACTAACTGAATAAATTCTTTCATTTTTAAACCGTTTCTTCAAAATTCAAATAAGAATTAAGACGAGCGAGACACAGGAACACGTCATAATGATTTTGCGTGAAAATTTTTATCGATGCAATTAAACCGAAACTTTAAAAACTCATTCTTAATTTCTTATGGTCGATATTAGATCCGCGGTATTCATTTCACTCACACATTGATCGAGCGCGGCTCGCGTAAGAAACTACGTATAGCGTCGTGCAGATCCCTGAGTCGTACCTACTAGCCACAAAATAGATACTATTTTGTTTTGCGTACGAACACGTCCTCGCGGATCTGTAAGTTTGCATGTGTATTTGAGTTCGATACTTTAAAATACGCGTTTGAACGCCAATGCGAAACCTAGTTTTTAAACGTATGACGTGAAACCTATTCCATAAACCTGTACGAGTATATACGTCTCACCTTTAGTGACAAACCCATTGGTGACGGAGCGAATAGCGATGCGACCACGTGCCGCGTGCCCTGCCCCACTACACCCGCGCATGTACCCCTAACGTGTTGCCGACCGCACATGCATTAAGTTACCTCGATTTTTCGAAATAATATTTTTTTTTTGGGGGGATTTTTTTTTAAGTTTAGTCCTTCTTTGTTGACATTATTAGAATCAGTTAACGATACCTAAGAATACCTTCACGGATCGGACAGGGTTTTCTTTACATATTGTATAATAGAACAACACAGGTGTAACTATCATAAATAATATAAACAACAGTATAACTATCTATACAACATGTATACTAACATATATATTTAAAAAGAACAAAAAAGGGAACTTGATTGATACAATTGAATATTATTTTAATCTGTCTGCCATTCTAAGTGAGTCACATAAAATAGTTATGACGGGACACATGTTGTGACGTAGTGTTACAATATGGACATAAGTATGTTATAGTTTCGTCGGCATTCATGGATTGCAGCTGATTATCAGCGTCAAGGTGATGTTGTAGCTTGATTGACTATTTTTGTCGGTCGATAATTATAACAGGTAGAGCTGTCCAAAATACTTGCCTTGACAAGAAGCGAGTCGTAGTAGGGGGAAATGACAGCACCAGCATATGTAGAAGCGGAGTCTAGACGGATACCCATGCCCTCACCAGACCTTAGGGGAAAGTATACAAAGTATAAAGTTCAAAACGTAACAGATAAATTTTATTCGGCGGTATTATTTGTCTCTGGCCCTGTATTCAAATACCGGCCGTAACATTCCAACACAAAGTTCAATTTTCTAAATCAGCAACATTCAAATAATTTGAAGACACAAAATTCATATCAACTTAACACGTGAATTCTCTCCAAATCTAATTTAAACCTTATTCTGAGAGCCTCAAAGTTAAACTTACCTAAACACTTCAATTCTTCCGGTACTAGGCTGGAAGTTGTTAGCGGGATCCTCAGTAGTGACACGGCATTGTATGGCATAACCCTGAGCGTTGATCTTGTCCTGTGTCAGCCCCATCTCAGGGAGGGTCATACCTTCTGCTACCCTGATCTGAGATTGTACCAAGTCGATGCCGGTTACTTCTTCTGTGATTGTGTGTTCTACTTGTAATCTGGGAGAGAAAGCATTAATTAGTATATATGAGGGGAATGGTTGCGGGCGGTGAGCAGTGGGCAGCTCGTTGCCCGGTAAGGACCAGGCCCGAGTCGACGGCGTGTTGTGTTTCACGCGCGCCTCAAAGACATGTCAGCACATCATGACGGGGTCCACGAAGACCGATGCCTCCTGGGTTAGGGTTGCGGGTTGGTTAAACAAGAAACCGTGGCCCTGGCCGTCGCACAGGCAAGAGAAGAAACACGGGTGGGTTTTAGTCAGTTATAGTCTGACACGACCTTCCGCTCTGCCCAGAGCGGAAGAAGTTTGATGATTTCCCATCCCAACAAAAAAAAGGGGGTATAGTTACAAAACCCGCAAAGTCCATTTTTTACACGTAGACATATTATTTATTTCTCTAGCAACTCAAACTTTTTCCGCACATTGTAGATTTAACAGACTTTACCATAAACGGCTGTCATATATAAATTCACTTTAAAGTAAGCTGTAAGCTTCAAACACTGTCAAGTCTGTTATAGTTTAAATAAAAAACCGCAAAGTCACGAGATACATATCTTGTTGTATTTTTGACGTCTAAAAGTTGAAAAACATATTAGATATTGTATTATTTTCGAAGTTAAAGTGCCATAATTACGAAGATAGATACAACCCCTATCGTTGTAGATAAAAGTAAAGCTAGGAAACGGCGGACAAATCCAGAACAATGGAAGAGAAACCTGCAGAAATTAGAGAGGCAAGTAGATACTAGTATGAATAGTTTTGATCACTAATTTCAAAATATTATTTTTAACTTGAAACTCTTATATTCGACTTTTGCTAGATGAATGTATATTCGAAATGTCCATAGTTACGAGTATTTATGTATGTGAGCCGATTCCCAAGTGCTGTTGAGATTTTTATGTACCTATGAATGCCATCTAAAATCAAAGAAGTCGGTAGGCTATTGACTTCACATTTCGATGTCAACTGGAGAAGTTACTCTGTTCTGTCATTCTATGATAAATTAATACTGCTCTCGATATAGATTTGCGCTACGCAGAAGATGAAAAAGTGTACCTGACCTTATTGTTTAAATTTTTTATTGGCCTTTTTTGGCCCGCCGTTGAGCAAAGACCTCCCCTTTTTCGTTATCTTGCTTTTGTGATGTCTTAACATCGACGTTTCATTAGTAAAAAAGTACTTTATAATTTAAAAAATATTTAATTGATTGGTTTATTAAATGTGTTTTACATTTCTGTCCGTTTGCAACATGACGATGCTTTTATCACATACCATAAAACAAATATTTTAAGTTGCCGTATACATCATACTAGTCGTGTCAAATACAGCATTGTCGACTTCTGTCAGCAGTCTTTTTGTTCAGCAGTCTTCAGTTTCAAATCAGCTAAATCCTTTACTGTTTCGCTTTTTATACGTTTGTTAAATATGATAATTTAATGAATAAGTTATAAAACGTTGGCAAAGTGATCAATTTGTGAAAAGGCATAGAAAGATAATTATTTAAATAATGCTACAACAATTTATCACAAATTTTCTATTCCTGGACTTTGAACGTCACTGGACTTCGTGGGTTTTGAAACTATACCCCTCATATGCATAAGTATTTTGGAATTGAAGAAAGCAGAGCAGCCCTGCTTCTTCGTGGAAAATCTCTGTCAGACATTGCGATTATAAAAGTGATTTTTCTCAATGAAGTCTTCTTTATATATCGAAATCTAATTTATATATCGGCCAAATGCGTCATATTTCATTCAAAATTGGTTAAGCGTTCTATGCAAATCATAAATAAACTGTTTACATTTAGAAAGTAGGATTATTCTTCATGTATCTAGAAAAAATTGTTAACATCTTCCTTTTAGGTGTTTACCTATATTCTTTATCGAGCTAGGCTCAAATATAAAGCTACACTGCATTCGGAATAAGATTAGAAATTTAAGCAAACTTTTTATACAGTCCATGCGGCAGATTTCGACTTCTATCCCATTGACATAAGGGCGGCATTGAAAGCAAAAAAGTCGTTACAATACTAACTTTTTACTACAACTGCCGATGTCATACCACCAACGCAATAGAAGTCAAATTCGGTTGAACGGATTGTAAATAGGGGTTTTTATGAAGTCATCATCATCTCAGCGTTAATCCCAGTCGCATCCAAATCTTTTCAGCTTAGGAGTCTGGGGTCCGCTTTACCAGTATAACTGCTGATTTTGGCTAAACTTCGATATTTTCCGTAAAGCGACTGCCGTCTGACCTCCACATCCCGAAGGCGATATCTAAGCATTGCAGTTAGACCAATTGTTGGACTTTTGAGGGCTCCAATAATCCGTAACGACTGCCATTAGATGCTCGGGTGGCAACAGAGACCAACGACCAGACACAGCAACAATGCCTATAGCACGACCAGACCAGTGCAAATAATCATATTCATGCATACAAATATTTGCTCTTTGCGGGGATCGAACCCGCGCTTCTTTGCGCAGCGGCCACGTTCGCTACCGCTATGCCACGGAAGGCTTTCAAGGTTTGTTATGCAGTCTAGGCTATTATAGCTTTTATTGTAACGATTTAAGGGTTACATACCTAGCGTTGACTTCAATGAAATAGAAGTTGCCTTTGTCATCGAGTAGAAACTCCACAGTACCCGCGTTCGCATAGCCTACGGAGCGAGCCAAGTGCGTGGCGCAGTCTGTCATCTTTTTTCTTATCTGAAAATATTTTACATGGGTTAAGTTTTGACCGAACTTAGGTGAAATCCGCGCGAGGTGGTTGCAAGGTGACTACAAATTGACGGTATTCGGATTTTTTCCTTGCGCTACATGACATTGATTTCGCCCTTGCGAGTGCCAAAATATGCGGTATAAACGTTTAAGAAGTTTGACATTTTCGCTGCTCAAAGGGTCCTTGAATTTTTTACATTAATATCAACTCAATAAGTCCACACTTTCCTGAGAAAAAAAAAAGGTCTTTACAGACGCACAAAAGGATGGACGACGAAGTGACTTTATAATTGTTTCGTTTTCCTTTTGAGGCGGGGAACCCTAAAAATGAACAAAAAGTGAAGCATCTGCTTTACCTCCGGGTCCAGTCCGGGCGCGGGTGCGATTTCTACTACTTTCTGATGTCTTCTCTGTACAGAGCAATCACGTTCGTATAGATGGACTACGTTGCCAGCATGGTCACCTTAGGATACAAAATAATTTTCAATTTTCATCCTTATGTGACTGTCAATAAGGAGCAAATAGTAGACATTTTTTGTAAAAAGCTTGCCGAGACAACTAAAGTCAATGTCACCCCTACCATCAGGTGAAATGACCCTGGTGATCTCCTACACCGATGATCTTAGTACAAATGTCGCAGCCAACTGTTTTAATTAGCAGTTTAGTTAAATGCCTAGCTTGATAACTAAACGGTGACCGCTCAAATAACGACCTTAATAAACCAAAATAAACTAATTTTAAGTGAAGTGCATCTTTTTCTTTCTACTTCATTAAGAAAAGGACAGAAGATAAAATGGTAGTTTAGACCTGTCATTCGTAGATTTTTGACAGTCGACACGGATCGTCGGAAGACCGAAAGTCTGACCACCAATCTTACCAAGGGGTATCATATTACCCAGTAACTGGGTTGTGGAGGTCAGATCAGGAGGAGGTCAGGTTGTGGAGTCGCTCTATGTAAAATACTAAAATTCATCTGAATTCGTTTAGATCGTCGATAACCCGCAATCGACTCATGTAGTGGATTATTACCACTTCCTCTTATCGAGTGTCCCAACAGTGGAAATATTATGGGCTAGATATATTACGAATTTGTATGTAAGTAGTGCTGGCCTAGTGGTTAAAAACACCAGCCTCTAAAGTATGAATGTGCGGATTCGATTACAGGCCAGGCAAGTAACATTGTAACATTTCTTGGCTATGTATATATGTACTTTCTAAGTATATCTTGGACATCAATCACTGATTAAAAAGGTGAAAGAAAACATCTTGAGGAAACCTGGACTTTATAAGTCTGAAATCGCCAACCCGCACTGAGCAAGCGTGGTGACGCTCAATCCTTCTCTGTATGAGACTAGACCTGTGCTCAGCAGTGGGACGTTAAAAAAGGTTGATGATGATCTATGTAAGAAAATCCTCACCCAATAATTGCACTTCAATATGCCTTGGCCTCTCGATGAACCTTTCAATGAACATAGATCCGTTGCCGAAGGCCCCGAGCGCCTCGGATGAGGCTCGCTCGAATGAGGACTCCACTTCATTCATCTCTTTCACTACACGCATGCCTCGGCCGCCGCCACCATATGCAGCCTGAAAGGTAAATCAAGATAATTATTTTCACGCAGAGTCCTTTTGAGTTAAGCACTTTACAAACTAAGGCCGGCCCGACGACATATGTCGGCAACATTTTGCCGGCGGGCTAGGCTGGCGGCTTCAGTCATTGCAAATCGTAAAACTTTGCCGGCGGCATGTCGGCGGCTCGACATCAGAAACTTATTTGGCAGTTAAAATACTAGCACGTCACTACAGCTGAAATGTCACCGGGCAACTGAGCGCCTGCGTACGCTAGCCGCCGACGTGTCGGCGGGCAACACGCGCGGGCGTAGGTTGCCGACATTCTTTTTTCAATATAAGCCGCCGAGTTGTGTCGGCGGGATGTGCCGCTGGGCTGGTCGGAGTTTCCTTTCTTTTACATAGAGTTTCAGTGAACTTTGTATCTTATTCTTCTTACCTTTATAATCTAAAATAACATTAAATCTTCTGTCCTTTTCTTAATAACATAAAATTAGTTTAGTTTGTGGCTAAGGTAATCGGGGCCACATACGGCCACTTACTTAATGGACAATATTTGTTCGCCTTCCAACTTAGTGACATTTCTTTTTAGGGTTGAGTAGCCAAATGGCAAAAAACGGAACCCTTATAGATTCGTCATGTCTGTCTGTCTGTCCGTCCGTATGTCACAGCCATTTTTCTCCGAAACTATAAGAGCTATAGGTACTGTTGAAACTTGGTAGGTAGATGTATTCTGTGAACCGCATTAAGATTTTGATGCAAAAATAAAATAATAATAATAAATATTGGGGGCTCCCCATACTTAGAACTGACACTCAAAAAGTTTTTTTTTTCATCAAACACATACGTGTGGGGTATCTATGGATAGGTCTTCAAAAATGATATCGAGGTTTCTAAAATATTTTTTTTCTAAACCGAATAGTTTGCGTGACAGACGCTTCCAAAGTGGAAAAAAGTTGGTCCCCCCCCTCTAACTTCTAAAATAAGAAAATGAAAAATCTAAAAAAAAAATATGATGTACATTACTATAAAAACTAATAACGAAAATTGTTTTGAATGAGATCGAGTAAGTAATTTTTTTTTAATACCACGTAAATCGACTTTCATACAAATAACTTAAATCCGTTAATTTCATAAATCAATGGTACGGAACCTTTTGTGCGTGACGCCGACACGCACTTGGCCGGTTTTTAACTATAGAAATAAATAAATATTAGATAAGTAAAGATAAGATTCTTTTATTTGATTAAAAATGATAATACTTTTTTATTTACAGAGGTTTATTAGATGATTTTGAAAGTGATAAAAAAAAAGTAAATAATATGACCAAGCATAATAGATTACGGTCCACTAGCTCTTACCGAGAGAACGCCTGTGTCTCAGGAGTGATATATTTCTTATCTGCTTAAATTTTTGGAAAAAGACGTACCTAAGAGTAAATAAGTTACCTTGAATATGACTGGAAGACCATGTTGTTTACAGAACTCTAAAGCTTCTTCTTTCGTGGTTATTGGTCCGTCAGTACCGGGGACGATTGGCACCTCTGAAAAGAAACAAATAAATAAATATATACGGACAAATCACACAGAAAGAGCTAGCCCCAAAGTAAGTTCGAGACTTATGTTATGGGATACTAACTCAACGATACTATATTTATAATAGATACATATATAGACAAACATCCAAGACCCAGGCCAATCAGGAAAAGATCGTTTTCCACCACGGCCTGGCTGGGGATCGAACCCGGGGCCTCCACGCCACAGGTAGGTGTGTAGACCGCTGCGCCACGGAGGTCGACAAGTATTTTTAATATTGGTGGTCCATGGTTTCTGAATAGCCCCAGCCCTTTTAGTTATCACTTTTCCGCATAAAAGTGATATCTAAAAGGGCTGGGGCTTATTTTTGAATATTTTTTTAACAATATTTTTGCAATTTTGACAGTTATTTCATATAAACTGTCAAAGGTCAATTTTATTCCCCGAATAAAAGTTATCCGGCAATGAAAAAATCGGGCCTTGTTTGTTAAATTATTGTAAGTATTTTGATTTGCCTAAGGCTATTTAAACCTCGAGGATCTCAGGACCCAGTTCTCCCTAGGAAAAGGAGCAAATTTTTGAAATATTTATTTATTCACTCGAAAGATACAAATATTCTTAAAATATTTTTTTGAAAGAAGACTTGGATTTGGTGACAAAAAAAAAGCTCTTCCTCACTAGAGGTGATTGGATTTTTCCTCGCTCTAGTACGCTACAAAGACGGTATTTTTGAATAACAGCGGTTCCAACGTGAAATTCCCGTGTAGTACCGGGCTAAGAATAGTACCAACCCATCCTCCCGTGGGTGTAGTAAGAGGCGAGTAAGGGAACTCTCACCAGGGAAGCGGGTAGCAGCGCTTCTCCTGTGGAATAACAAACTACTGCGATCCCCAACCCGCCTGACAAGCGTGGGGATTATGGCAAACCCCCCCCCCAATGTGGAAAGCCTTGGGGGAAGCCTTTCTCCAGCAGTAGACCTCTATAGGCTGAAGAAGTAGAGGACAACGTAAAATTGGTCTGTCGCGGGTGAGATAATATTTATCTTGATATGTTGGCGTACGGCCTACTGGTCTCTGCTACTGTATTGCAACATTCAATATCACTACAGGCATGAGAACTTACTGGCATCGATGGCAGCTTTCCTGGCGGCGACTTTGTCACCCATCTGCTGCACTACGAAGGGCGAGGGTCCGATGAAACGGAGACCAGCATCGAGGATCGCTTGCGCAAAGTCTGCCCTGTAATGTGATAATGAATCTTTACTTCATCTTTTTCTTCTATCTTCTGCTGTCAATGTCCTACTTTGTTTTAAGCTTAATTTCATAATTGTCATATATTGTTAACTATGTCATGTATTGTACCTTCTGTATTTATTGTATATAGGGGTTTTGGAGAAATAATACGACTTCCTTGAATGCAGTATATGGTCGACTGGCGAACCGTTTATTAAGAGGACAGCGATCGATACACACATAATGTTGAGGGTACAATGTTGAAACATTTTGTAACACTACCTACTTACAACATACATTACACCCTACCACTTATTCTAAACTGCTCTTATACAACTAATTTACAATTAAGTACATTATTCATGGTTGGTACCTTATGACCGGTTTCCTTACACGTTTACTTCGGGTCTCGGATGCTGTTGCTGGTGGTGGTGGTGGTGTCAGTGAACTTACTCCACTATCAGGTTCGCCAACGTCAGTTGGGAGTGGACAAGTTAACATAGACCGTGGAGACTTTCTCCAAATTTGATCTATATGTCTTTTTAAAGGTGGACCATTTTCCCTACTAACTAAGTAATAACGAGATCCTAAGTTCCCGTCAATTTTACCTCTAATCCACTTATCCTCCCTTCCAAAACCTCGAGCCCACACGTCATCCCCTATCTCTAAGGTACGCGTTATACCACCCGCACTTTTGACCTGTTTCTGTTGAGCCTCTTCCACTCTTTGTTTAACGCCTTGAACCTTATTGCCCATATTCAACAGATCTAGGCGAGACCTTAACGTTCTATGCTGCAGTAACCTCGCCGGTGACTCTCCCGTCGTGCTATGCACGGTATTCCTATACATAAATAGGTACGACTTCAATGCCGTATCAACCTCTATACCGTCCCTAAAAGCCTTTTTTAACGCATTTTTACAAATTTTAACGGCATTCTCTGCAGCTCCATTCGATGCAGGGTGATAAACTGGCGTAAAAATATGTTTAATACCGTTAACACGCATAAATTCTGCTATTTCAACACCTGTAAAAGGAGGTCCGTTGTCCGATACTATCTCTTTTGGTAACCCAAACCGAGCTAAAACATCCCTTAATACCTTAAGAACTTCCTTTCCGGTCGTTCTTTTCATTTCAAAAGCTTCGATCCATTTAGACGACGAATCCACTATGACAAAAAACGTCTTACCCTGAAAAGGGCCTAGGAAATCAACGTGTAACCTACTCCACGGCTCTGAGATATAGGGCCAGGGTTGAGGGGGTGCTTTCGGTGGAGCTGGAGCTTCCAACCGACATGTATTGCATTCCTGGCAAACGCGTTCAATGTCTGCATCGATACCAGGCCACCAAACGTAACTACGAGCCATTGATTTCATTTTAACAATGCCCATGTGACTGATATGCAACTCTTTTAAAATAATACTTCGCAATTCCGTTGGTATCACAACTCTATAACCCCACATTACACATCCCGACTCGACATACAACTCATTCCTTCTAACAAAATAAGCTTGTAGCTCCGCATCGGGACATGAAGGAGGCCAACCTGACCTTATATATATCATGACTTTTCTCAAAACACTATCCATATTCCCCAGTTTACTGACATCTTGACTGGTTATCGGTAAAAAATCCTGTACGAAATTTATATATGTGATTTCGTTCTGTTCTTTGTTCCTTGTACCCACTGGCAACCTAGACAACGCATCTGCACCATTCTTATCGGTAGGTACGTATTGAATTCGATACTGATAACCAGAGAGGACTACCGCCCACCTTTGTAGCCTACTTGCTGCCATCGTTGGAATGCCCGTTTTATCCCCAAAAATAGAAACTAGTGGTTTGTGGTCCGTTTTGAGAACAAACTCTCGCCCGTATAAGTACTGATGGAACTTCCTTACTCCAAAAATAATAGCAAGCGCCTCCCTTTGAATCTGCGAGTAATTTGCTTCCGATGCGTTTAAAACCCGCGACGCGTAAGCGATCGGACGCTCGGTTCCATCGGGCCACACATGAGCTATGACCGCTCCCACCCCCTGCGCACTCGCATCCGTCGTCAGTGTTACCGGCATACGCGGATCATAATGCGCGAGTACCTCACTAGAAGACAACAGATTTTTAATGCTGTTGAAAACTTCCGTACAATCTTTTGTCCAAACAAACTTATTATCCTTCCTTAGTAACTCGTAAAGGGGGGTTAGCCTCATACTAATATTCCTAACAAACTTGGCATAGTACATAACCATACCCAAGAACGATCTAAGTTCGGATACATTGGACGGTATAGGTACCTTTTTTATAGCTTCTACTTTACTTGGGCATGTCTTTACTCCATCTTTACTAATTATGAACCCTAAATAAGATACCTCATCCGCAAAAAACGTACATTTCTCTTTCTTGACCTTTAACCCGTACCGCTGTAATCTATCGAAAACTTTAAATAAAGTATCCATATGTTCTGCCTCGTCCCGGCCTGTCAAAATGACATCATCAAGAAAAACTCCTACCCTAGGCATACCTTCAAAAATTTGTTCAATTTTTCTTTGAAATATCCCTGGACTTGATGACAAACCATATATCAAACGATTGTATTTATATAACCCCCGGTGTGTATTGATTACAGTATATAATTTCGATGGTTCATCCAGACAAAATTGTGCGTATGCTTGAGATAAATCAATCTTTGTAAATTTATGCCCCGAATGTAATTTACTTAATAAATCATCTATTCTAGGTAGGGGAAAACGGTCAACCTCTAAACACTTATTTAAGGTAAGTTTATAGTCACCGCACAATCGTAGCGAGCCGTCTTTCTTAATGACTGGTACGACCGGGGTCGCCCAGTCTGACGTCTCGACAGGTGTGATGATACCGTCCCTCTCCAGCTGATCCAGCGCTTGCTCCACACGCTCCCGCAGCGCGTATGCTAGTGGTCGCGCTCGCAAATATATCGGTCTCGCATCGGGTCGTACACGCAAACTCACTTCACCACCAGTAAAACAGCCGAGACCGTCAGAAAACACCTCAGAGTATCTGTAACGCAATTCATTAATATTAAAAACTTTAGTACTAGTCATATTATTTATACATTGTTGATTGAGTTTATCAATAACTTCTAACTTAATTTTCAATTCGTATAACCATTCTCGACCCAATAACGGCTCTTTACCGTGGTCTATTACAAATAAATCTAACTCTTTGCAAGTATTACCAAACCGTACATAGGGTTTAATTCTGCCCCGTGGATACACCTTTTCGCCAGTATAATAGTTAAGTACTAAATTGCATGTTATTAAAGGCAGGGTACTTAATTTTTTTTTATAAAACTCGTAACTTACACACGAAATTCTACTACCTGTATCTACCTCCATACAAACATTTTTTTCATCTATTGAGACGCCAATATAATAAGGTTTATATTTCACCGAGTTATCTAATTGAAGTACATTTAAATTTACCTGTTCTAGGTTATCGAAATAATCATTATTACTGGCTGACTCCTCCCCTTCGTCCCTCACTTGTGTCCACATAAGATCTCTGTCCTTTTTCAGTCTAGGACACATCTTCTTTAAATGACCTTCCAGATTACATACACGGCACGTATATCTTCTAAAACGGCACATACTCTTCTCGTGGTATGCTCCGCAAGCGGCACACGGATTTGCCGCTAGTTGCGTTTGCCTCGACTCGGCCGGCGCCGCTCGTGCACCGCGGCCCCCACGCTGACTCACCGCTGGCGCGCACTTTGTGTCTTGCTGCGGGTTATGTTCCGCTGACCGACGGCCGCGAGCCCCCGACCGCCCGCTGCCTCGCCCGGCCGCGCCAACATAGTGCGTCGCTGCCCCTTGCGCCGCGTCTCTGACGTCACTGCACTGACCGCGGTCCCGAGCCCGAGGTTCTACCATCGCCGCGTCAGACTCCGCCGCCTCCATCGCCACTGCCAACTGGAGCGCCTTACTGAACGTCGGTACCTCTCCCTCGAACAAGCGTTGCCGAATGACGTCATTTTCAATACCGCAAACAAATTGATCCCTGAGATTATTATCCAGAGCTTCCCCAAAATCACAGAACTTCGTCAACTTTTCAGTTCAGCTACATAAGTTGCGATATTCTCCCCTTTCAACTGTTTCCTTTGTCTGAATTTAAATCTCTCGGCCAGTACATTTGGTTTCGGTTGAAGATGACTTTGCAGTATCGTAACAATCTCATCAAATTTTAATGTAGAAGGCTTCTTCGGCGTACATAATGTGACTAATAATTCGTAACATGCACTTCCCATGACCGTTATCAATGTTGGTACTTTTAAATTCACTTTCACATCATTCACTAAAAAGTACTGCTCCAACCGCTCAATGTACAAAGTCCAATTATCAGTTTCGACGTCAAAAACTTCCAATTTTCCCAAAGACATCTTGTATTAACCGCAGTATAACACGCTATGGTCCAACTCGTCGCCAAATATTGTATATAGGGGTTTTGGAGAAATAATACGACTTCCTTGAATGCAGTATATGGTCGACTGGCGAACCGTTTATTAAGAGGACAGCGATCGATACACACATAATGTTGAGGGTACAATGTTGAAACATTTTGTAACACTACCTACTTACAACATACATTACAGTATTGTTATATTATTTTTAATTGTAACTATGTATTTGGTATTAGTCTGTTCGCATGCTTTAAAATTATGCATCAAAGTTACACAGGGATTTGGCCATAATTTAATATAACACTCATATTTGTAAAATATATTATGTATCGCTGTTGGTTACCTAAATAAATAAATAAATATTCGTATTTTAGTGTTGTAATCATTCTTGTTTTGTGACATGTTTAACAGGCGATTTTTTTCTAAATGAGTAACTTTTCAAAGGTTCTAAGTAGCGCCAAAGCCAAGGCCAAGCTTCGATCCTATTCAAGCTTTTCCATTTAAAAGCATTTTTCTCGTTTTTTAAAAAACGTTGCCCCGCACTAGGAATTACTCCTGTATCGTGGGTGTGTTTAGAAACGTTTAAACTCACATACACAAACAGCCAGACACGGAACAACTACCTTTAGGTCATGCAAATATTTGTTCCGAGCGGGGATCGAACCCGCGACACGCAGCGCAGTAGTCGATCGCTCAGCCGCTACACCAACCGTGTCGTTACATGCATGCCTTATTGCAGCATTAAAGATAATTCAATTTCGTGGGAGTCCAAAGTCAAGCTGCTCCCAGGTCTAGCTATCTTCCACCTGACAACCACAGTATTCTTGGATACTTTCTGCGTACCATTAGTCAGATTCTCTACCTGGACATTCTGCGAAAGAACCCTGAAGAAAAAGAAGATAAAAGCGGTGCTTACCTCTCAGACAACAGACCATAGCCAGGATGTACAGCATCAACGTCATTTTCTTTAGCTACCCTGATGATCTCCGGAATGCTAAGGTACGCTTCTACGGGCGGGAGACCCTTACCAACCAAGTATGACTCGTCAGCTTTTTGTCTGTAAGTAAATATAAGTTCCTAAGTAAATACTGCCTACTATAAAAGTTATAGGGTAAATATTATTATATTCTCTCAGTAAGGTTACTGAGAGAACATTAGGGCCGACTTTTCGCACCAACCCGTACCGGCCCGGATGATTAGGGTTGCCAACTTTTTTAAGCAGAAATAAAGTATATCTGATTTTAAAGAAGGTAAATAAAGAGTACGGACTTACAAAAAGAGTATCATTTATTTTTTACTTTTAAAAAGGTATGTTTTTGTACTTTTAGCGGTATATAACAATTTTCCATTGTTTTTAAAGGAATTGCGAGTCCAAAAACATTCCAACTCTAAATTTATCTGTACCAAGAGCTCATTTTTGATTAAATTCAATGAAGCTCTGTTTCTCTCTTCAAGAGAGAAACAGAGCTTCATTGAATTTAATCAAAAATGAGCTCTTGAGTCTCTTCTCGCCACTTCACATTCATGACTCGAATTCTTCAGGACATTTTTTAAAAAGAAATTGCTAATAATTGCGTTCAGGAACTTCGAATATGGATTGGGGAATCGGCGATACCAACATATTAACAGTAAATAGTGGAGTTTTTTTATTCTGATTAAGGATTTTTGCATATTATTACAGACGTGCACTAGTTTTAGTAAACATTTTGGAAAAAAAAGTATTTTAGCGTAGTTTATTAGTGTTATAGATTATAGAGTACGCCTACACGACATAGAGGACAATACTCTATTTTAGAGTACGGTTGGCAACCCTACGCATGATGGACAATGGCCTGCTACTTCTTACAGAGAGCGGCTCGGCAATTCCGTAACATACTATCAGTAGCAATGAGGTTCATTTTGACAGTTCCACAACATTCATTGCGTTATTCACGCTTTTGAGCAGACACATGTTCGAACACATAAAGCAATGGATTAGCAATATGCTACAAAATTATTCCAACTGATATTAATAGTGTGTTACGAGATTAGGGTGTAGGCCTGTATCCCACCAGTAGGGCCAGCGGTAACATTATGGCCGACTTTTCAAGTGACATAAAACTTGTCAATTCTTCAAATAAAAGTAATCAGCAGAGTGATTCTGGAAACATCTCACTGTAAAAACTTAGATGATGTGAGCATGCATTGCGCTGCCATTCCAAGAAATGATTGTCAATATTGGTAGCTCTAAGCTTCACCGTAGCCGTGTGGTACCGGTACCAACCAATATCCTCCCATGGATGTTAAGCGGCGACTAGGGAACTCTCACCAGGGAAGCGGGCAGCAGCGCTTCTACTGTGGAATATAAAATTACTGCGATCCCAACCCACCTGCCAAGCATGGGGATTATGGTTAATTAAAAATAAAATTTAACACACAGATGGTTTTTAATCAAGATTAACATTTGTGAATTTTTATGCGGATATTCACATGGGATCGAAACTAATGCGGATAAACCACGTAGCACAGTTAGTAAAATAATAAAATTATAATTAACAATTTTAATTACAGGGTTTTACTCGAATGTAAATTCCATGAAACTGTCGGTACCTAACTGCCATCATTACCGGGAAAGTAAGTCATTAATTTATTATCGTATAAGGAAGGTACTACTACACACATCAAAAGTGTCTAGGGATCAAGCATTTTTATACGGATTTCTTGAGATTGAGATGTGGCTTTGTAATAAATTTATGATTTTATAAATTTATATGGATCCTTTTTGGTGCATTTCATAATTTGAATCAGGAACTGTGAATCAAATTCGAGTAAAAGATGAAAATCAGCTGTCAATATTTTCCCTATAAAAACATACAACGCATTGAAGACATTATTAGTGCTACTGTTTCCCTACTACTGATTAAAACCAACGTTATTATGGAGCGGCGACGTCATTTAAGCAGGGAAGAAATGCTCAGAGCCGTGGGAATGATAGAAGCTGGTTCCCGGCAACGTACTGTGGCTTTAGCTCTGAATACAAGTCAGAGTGTTATCAGTCGACTTTGGACACGTTACCGAAGCACTGGTACCGTGGCTGAGCGCCATGGAGGACGGTATCGCTGCACCACACGGAGACAAGACCGATACATTCAAATCTTAACTCGAAGAGCTCCAACAATAACCGCCATGATGTTAGCCGTGAGGCTTCATCACTCTTCAGGGAACTTAATTAGCGACCAAACAGTCAGAAACCGCTTGCATGAAGTGAACCTTCATTCCCGAAGACCGCTACAGGTACCACCTATAGCAATGCACAATCGTAGGATTCGATATCAATGGGCTCTTGAACACAGAAATTGGGCAGAAGAACAATGGCGTTTCGTGTGCTTTTCTGATGAGTCTCGTTTTGGTATGAGACCGGATACAAGACGTATACGACACTGGAGAACCCCTGGACGCCAACAGCGATTAAAATCCTGCCAGGAAGTCCATCCTTATAGTGGTGGAACCATCATGGTATGGGCGGGTATTTGGATCGGCGGAAGAACTGAGTTGATTTGGATCAGAGGCAACCTCAACGGTCAAATTTATGCTGAGACGATTGTATCAGACGTCATCGTTCCTCTACAAGTGCAAATCGGTCCCTTATTTCAGTTAATGCATGATAATGCACGACCGCACACCGCAAGAGTTGTAAGACAGACTCTCGCCGCAGCTAACATCAATGTCCTGCCCTGGGGGGCAATCGCGCTAAAATATTTCAACCAAAACAGAATTGGATCGCAACCAAACCATAACTTTTTGTATGTTTCGTATCGCGCTAACCTTTTGACAGATGGTTTAACCATAACTGGATTGCAATTGGAACGTAACCGCTGTCAAATGAAAAAGTTGAAACAAAGCTAACTTTTTCTGAGCCATTTGTCAACCTTTTGTTTAAACGATTGGATTTATTTAGTTTTAATTATTTTATCTGACGAAATGTATCACTCATACATTGATTTGTTAGAGATATCCCATGAAAATGATCTTTCTAGGGAAAGAACCCTAACCAAAAGGGAAAATCTCCGCAACCGTAAGCAAACAGCGTTTTCACTGACTGATAGGCAATTTATAAAGCGTTATAGGTTGTCTAAACAGTCTGCAATAAGTTTAATTGAGGAACTAACTCCTTTTATGCCGCCAGTACTACGTTCTGATAGTTTGACTACAGAAACTAAGGTAAGATAAAAATTGTTTACATTGTGTGACAAACATAACCTTTTCAATGTTTTCATTTCTTGTTTTTTTTTCCAAAATATCGCTCAGAAAGTCTTTTTACTGCTAACACAAATATATTTTAATGGATATTTTTTACTTTTTTGTAGGTGTTGGTAGCCTTAGCATTCTATGCCACTGGGTCCTACCAAACGATAGTAGGAGACAGCCGGAAGCATAGCATTTCTCAGGCCAGCGTGTCTAAAGCAATACGGCAAGTCACAAATGCTTTAAACAAACAAGCAATATTAAAAAAATATATTGCATTTCCCTTCAATAGAACAGAGCGAGAACAATTGAAAAGAGAGTAAGTTTCTATGTTATAAGAAATTACATAAAGGTCTATAACATAAGATAAGAAATTAATTGACCTGTTTTCTGTGTTATATGTATAACACATCCTATTTTAACAATTGGTTTAAGTTCTTATCAGAATACAAATTTTCTAAGTTTGATTATAAGTTTATCTCTATAGTATGTCTTTAAGACACAGTTAAAAATTTATTTACTGTTTTTACAATATTACTTTTATTAGTTGTTTCAGAAAATTTAAAATGCCTGGAATGCTTGGTTGCATTGATGGGACACAAGTAGCAATCGTACGTCCTGTGGAAAACGAGGAGAGATTTTTTAATAGGAAAGGCTACCACTCTCTTAATGTTTTAATAGTAAGTAGTATCTTAAAGGTACAACCTATTGAAGAGAGGCACGCCTTTAAATAGATGTTTATGATATTCAAGATATGTTGAGCTTGCACTTTAGGTTCACTTTTAAATGTTAATTATTTAGTGTCACACCATTACTTTGCAGTTATGTGATTCAAAAATGAATATTATGTGTATGGATGCCAGCTACCCTGGGTCAACTCATGATAGTGTTGTGTGGGCAAACCATCCCCTCAAGAGTTATATAGAGCGACTGCATACTCATGATGGAGAAGATTTGTATCTTTTAGGTATGCATATAAAAATTTAAATATTTTAACTGACCTTGAAAAACTGTTATGACCTCACTTTGTTTCTCAGAGAGATTATTTTCGATTAGCTAGAGAGCTAATTTTACCAATAGCGGCCAAATAGTTATTTATGTTTAATGTCGTGGTGGCCTAGTGGTTAAAACACCAGCCTCTCAAGTACGAGTGTGCGGGTTAGATTCCAGGTCAGGCAAGTACCAATGTAACTTAGAGTTATATGTACTTTCTAAGTATATCTTGGACACCAATCACTGAAGGTGAAGGAAAACATCTTGAGGAAACCTGGACTTTCGCCAACCCGCATTGAGCGTGGTGATTATGCTCAATCTTTCTCTGTATGAGAGGAGACCTGTGCCCAGCAGTGGGATGAAAAAAAAAGTTGATGATGAGTTATTTATCTTTTTACAGGTGATTCTGGTTATGCCTTAAGGCCCACAATGATGACACCCATCTCAAACCCTGAGCCTAACAGTCCTGAAGCTTACTATCAGGAACTACATTTAACAGCAAGAAATGTAGTTGAGCGATGCATAGGACTTTTGAAAGCTTGTTTTAGGTAAATAAAATTTATATATAGGTATGTAAATATGTTAGATAAATTCTAGAATTTTCTTGATTAAAGTGATTCTTTTCTGCAGGTGTTTGCTGGTTGATCGAAAGCTGCATTACTCACCTATAGTAGCAGCTAAGATAGCGAATGCTTGTAGTGTGCTCCATAATATAGCTCACAAAGAGCATGTACCATACACACCACTTAGTGTTGAAGAGGCCAGACGTGAGCGCTTGCTTACTGAGGGGGCCAGTGGTAGTGCAAATCGAACCCAGCTTAGTGCAATTTCCAATCTGGAGCTAGGCAGAGCTCGACGTGCAGCACTGATACAGTGTTTGTGGTCAAATAGGTCAACATTAAATTAAAGATAAAATGAATGGAATATATTTTTTATTTTTACTCAAAATATTAATAATTAATTTAAATTAAACATCAACTTCTTGCTTATTGTGGACAAAACTGAAACAAAAACAAATAGATAATGAAATATTATTAAAATTGTATAAGGCTGTTAAATATAAAATAAAATTTTTACCTTATCCGTGAAACGGTCTATGCTTTGAGCAATAAGCCTGGAGGAATCCGAAAATGTAAGGATAGCCTCTGATATATTTAAGCCAGCCTGTGCTCTCAGTTTTTCTATCTCCAGAACCATTCTTCTAGACTCCTCTAATGATGTTCTGGCTGCTATAAAAAAAAATATAAATAAGGTACAGAAATTATAGAAATAATTTTTAAATAATTAATAAATTGAACTGGAAATGAGAATGCTTACTGTGAGGTGCATTTACACGAGCTATGGGCTGACGTAATGCTCGCTCAGCTCTTCGTCTCTCCCTAAAGGTCGTAACTCTGGATACTGTTGATATAAAATGAATGAACATAAACTTTTAGTACCAATTGTCAGTGGCATATCCAACTTATATCACTATATAAAACAAACTTGCTTCTTGCTGACTGTCCCTAAGCTTAGATCTTAACATCCATTATTATAATAGACAGAGTGAACTAAGAGGAAGGTTTACTTGTATATAGTAATATTATATTCTTACTAATTTTATAAATGTGATAGTGATTCTGTCTGTCCAGCTTTCACATCAAAGCCACAGAACCGATTTTGATAGAATTAGGTAAAAAGAAAAAGCTGCTTTTCATCCTGATTGCAGACTAAGTATAAAATAGATAAGAATAAAAAGGATATAGGTAGGCTCTGATTTTAGTAGTCTGCTGTGGTATTTATGAAGGATTAATAAGACTACCTAAGGTGTTGGCATTATATTATATTCATGATAAGACTTACCTGGAGATACTGTAGGAGTATGACCAGATTCTGAAGGTACAGGAGATGCCACAGGTGTTGTAATTGGAAAGCACACATCAGCTACAATTCTGTTTAAACAGAAAAAAAGGTTAATGATTATCATAATTATGCATATAATAATAAAGAAAACCTATAGTATTTTATCAACTTCATTGTTGGACAAAGGTAAAGTATCTATAGTATTAGTAAAAATAGGCAACCAAATAATATTAAATCATTGGAACTAACCTAATTGGAGATTGTGCACTTTCTTGTTCGGGCATTTCCTCTAGTTGGATTTCTTCAATTACAATATTATTCTGCAAACACAAAGTAATTACAAGAGAGGAAATAAGGGTATAAAAAATTTGTTCATTTTACTTACATCATTTGTACCAAAATGGTCTTGGGTAACATTAGGCAGTGGACCAACATCCCTACCTAGAATGTTGGCCACCCTCTCCTCCAACGCAGTCAATGTTGTTGTGGTACTGGGTCCACCACCTGTAGTTCTTCGGCTTGCATTAATCTTCACTAACTTCGCCCTGACTTTACATTTGAAATCATTCCAAACCTATAACAGTATTCATCAATGCAAATATGATATCAAACTATTTCTATATATAATAAAGGGCACTTAGGTGTCATTAAGAGATATTCAAACAAACTTTTGACCACTCCTTTGCTGTTCTACCAGGGCCCTCAACGTTTACAATATCGGCACACTCTGCCCATAAACGTGACCCCATTGTCCTAGCCTCCTTCGATCTCACTCGTCCAAGAGCAAGATCTTTGTGGTGTTCTAAAAATTCAGTTAGTAATTCTAACTGTCTCACGGTAGTACACCTTCGTCGCTCTTCCATTTTTGAACCTCTGGAGAGAAAATGGAAATTATTTATGTTTAAAGTATTTAGGTACCTACATACGACGAAGAGCACATCAAGCTACTACTATCTGTCAGGTTTCTTTATTAAATTTTCAACTTAATCTCTAAAGCATTAAGGCTCAAGGATGATTAGGAATATTGACAGTTTTAGGTAGCTTGATATGTCGTCGTCCATTAAGTACGTATATGAAAAAACATAATATTAGCTGTTTCTTAGCAAGGAAATACAAGGATTTAAACTTACTTGAGTATTACAAATATTTATTTCCAGTCCAGATATAGACACAGATGTATATTTTATAGAATTTAAATCCCAAGAAAACACTGAGCAAGTAATCACTAAGTTTTCAAGAAAAGTTAAGTACTTTCGTTGTCAAAGTTTAGATTTCGCGCTGAAAAAAAAATGATAATGTTGCCAAAATCTTAGAATCGATGATCGATTGTGTGTCGGTAACAGATAGTTACTAAAATTTTTCGGTACGTCTCTAAAGGTTCATATTTGGTTATGGTTCGGAAATGGTTCAACTTCAACCGAAGTTAAACTTTTAGCGCGATACCAAATGTGATCGAAACTAAACCATAACTGTAACTGGATTAGAAACGAATCAGAGTTGAACTTCGACTGTTTTATTTAGCGCGATCACCCCCCTGGCCTGCTCAGTCGCCAGACTTGAACCAGATTGAGCATGCATGGGATATGCTACAGAGAAGAGCTCTGCCGAATATGGAGGGTATCCAGTCGCAAGAAGACCTTTTTTTGTTGTTGCAACAAACATGGGCGGCCATTCCACAGCGTGATTTGGATGAACTCATTTTGAGTATGCCAAACATGAGTATGAGTATGTTCTTGTGTTGTTAGTGTTCGCGGTAGAAACACGGATTATTAATTGTTTAAGTTACCCAATAAAATTTTAGAGAAAACTGTTATTTCAGTCTTTTTTTCGAACTTTTGTGTTAGTGGTTCAAATGTCAAATATCCCTTTATTAGGAAAATGGCAAATTTCTTTATTAATGCAAAGGTGACTTGGTTTATCGTTACTGTGACAAAACGAAAACACTTTATTTGATGAATCCTTAAAGAAAATTTTAATTAATATCAATCAGGAGAAAAGTTATTGCAAAAATATATGTTGATCCCTAGACACTTTTGATGTGTGTACTAGGACCTAGGTACTAGTTTTATATGATAATAGGGTATTTGACTAAAAATAACTAATTAGTCCGTCAGTCAGATTTCCAAAAAATACTAGACACGTATTTTTTTATTTTTCATATAAAAAAAAAATGAAGACGACACAGTGCGTTGAAAACTCGTGTGACGTCACTCCACGCTACACTTTTTAGCGAGCAGTGACTTCACCAGCCACCATTCCTCTTTGATGCCTTTTGTATTTGTAAATTTTTATTGATTTGATAAAACAAAATATACTTATCCAATATTTTTCTATAATCTGAATGACGGACTAAATAGAATATTTTTTTTACCCAGGAAACATCCCTATTCTTTGAATAAAAATACACACAGGCACAAAATACTGATAGTTTGTCTATTGTATTAGTCATAGGGCAGAATCGATCGGTTAATTATCGCTTGTAAAGACGACAACACATCAAGGTACACACTACAATCCTTCTTTCTTTATTAGATTTTCAACTTTATCGCCAAATCATTAAGTTCAAGGTTGATTGGATCAATTTTACAGTTTCGGACAGTTTGTCCGGCTGGCGTCTGCAGAACACTTATACGTTTTTCAGTTATGTTTAAAATTATTATATTAAAACCTGCAATCTATTCATACCTTGAGGCTATAATATAGAACAACATCAATGACAAAATAATATATTGTGTTTTCTTAGCTGATGAAAACATTAATTCTATGAAAAATTGCTGTATAGCTAGGTATCTACGTCATTTTCGTGCATTTGCGCTATCAATCGGCAGATAGTCAGGACAACCTCGATTGAGATATAGATTAAAGTGGAGAAATATCCATGTGAAAAGCATTCTCATTTACACGAATGTGAACATTATTTGCTTTAAAATCATCATCATCATCATCTCAGCGTTAATCCCAGTCGCATCCGTAGCTTTTCATCTTTGGAGTCTGGGGTCCGCTTTACCAGTCTAACTGCTGATTTTGGCTAAACTTCGATATTTTAATTATTTGCTTAAAATAAAGTTAGCTTAGTTCATAATATTCCGAGGGACCGCTAACCGGCTATTAAACTCACAGTGATATCTGCGAATTTAATTCGTTCTTTATTCCTTTTCTGGATCCCAGTATATCTAGCTAGATCCTTACCTGTGCATCTGCAGTTTGTCCTGTTCGCTGTAGATAGCGACGGAGCGGATGCCCAGCTCGGTACATGCTCGGAACACTCGGATGGCGATTTCTCCCCTGTTGGCCACCAGGACACTTCTGATTGGTTTGTATTCCACAGTCTTCGTGTCCTGAGATAAGGAAACATTGATATGGATTATGATTTCTTAAAATAGTTCATTTCTGGATTCGCCCTTACGTTGTTTACCAATACTGTCCGGACGAAGCGTTTCGCCTCCTCTTTTATACCGCGTAAGTACCGCGTAGTAAGAGCTACTTTATCATTTATAATGCAAAAATAAAAAAAAATCTGATAAGAAGACAAAATCAAATATTTGTAAAGCTAAAAAATACAGAAATATTAACCAGCGCCATTGACCAGAATAGACATTACAAAGTAGCGACCTCTCATCCACATATTGTTTTTCTCCCAAATTCACGATACCTTTTGTTGTTTTTAATTTTTTTAGCGTTAGTAGTATATAATTATATATATCTGAATCATGGAAATACATCTTTTTTATAATTATAAACTAGGTAGTGCTTGACCGCAATCCCGCCTGATGGTAAGCAGTGATGCAATCGTTGATGGTAAAGCGCGTCAAAAAATCTGAGTGAATTGGAATACGGCAGTAAAGCGAGGTGATGCAATGTTAAACTTAACAACACGACCAACAATGCTGCGCCAGAGGGAGATTGATCTGGAGACACTCCACGACCAAACACGCGACACAAGACTTGCCGCATCGTAGGTACCCGGCACCGCAACACAACTGCTCAGTCCCGTCCTCCATACGGTTTCACTAGACATTATGCCGTATCGTTTGGCGGCAAGACTTTGTCTGGTGGGTGGTAACTTCTACCGGCAGCCGATCTAATGGCCTACCACCGTACATTTAGAAAACAGCTGATTAGTGGAGTGTATAGTTGACTGTTTACCCTGGCCTAAATATACATCAGTGCGATACTGTAACCAACTCGCCTTGTAAACCTAGGGCCATTCTATCTAAAACTAGGGATGAACACTATTGACAGCTCATTCTAAAGTTACAACACCATCTTCTCACTGTGAGATTTCTACAGAATCGAACGGCAGATGTTTCATTGTCGACGAGGGATGTTTTGGAGTTAATCAATCCGAGCTATGCTTTGTTCAACGTCAGATCGTTCTTGTTGACTGTTTTATGAAATATCAACGTATTGGATGTCTTACCATCCATTTATTACTAACTTGTAATCTATTATGATTTAAGAGACTGAATCATGGTAAAGTGTGAGCAATTGAAGCGTAGATATAAAGTACTGGGTAAGACGAATAGAAGACAAACAAGATTATGCAAAGGCAAAATTAGATCTGGCAAAAATTGCAGAATTGTGTTTCTTTTACAATGCATAAATATGTGAGCTGTTGACAGCCACCGTGGCGTAGCGGTAGCGAACGCAGACAGCGCAAATATTTGTATGCATGAATATGAATATTTGCACTGGTCTGGTCGTGCCTCGGAAAGCACGTTAAGCCGTTGGTCCCGGTTGCCATACGAACATCTAATGGCAGTTGTTACGGGTTGATGGAGCCCTGAAAAGTCCTACAATTGGTCTAACTGCAATGCTTCGATATCGCCTTCAGGTTGTGGAGGTCAGACGGCAGTCGCTTCATGGAAAATATCGAAGTTTAGCCTAAATGAGCAGTTAGACTGGTAAAGCGGACCCTAGACTCCAAAGCTGAAAAGCTTCGGATACGACTGGGATCAACACTGAGACGAAGAAGAAATATGTGAGCTGTCACGCCCTTAATACCTGGGGCCTTACTTTAGGTAATAAGTTTTTACTTATTTACATTTTAATGTTATTTTATTTTTTATTTTTTTTTTCGCTTTGCTGGTATTTGGGCGTGGCTAGCTGGCATATGATCAATAATTCCATTGTTGTAGTGTTTTCTTGTGTTCATTACTATACATAGTAATGTATAAAGTCATTTGTTTTTTTTTAAATAAATATATAGCTGTGCTGGTGGGGAGTTTAGTTCCACCACTTCTTCCCAGCGAATGCACTAGAAAGTGGCGAAGGGCGGGCGTTTAAAGGAGACTGATGTAATATTGACGTTCTACGGGTGTTGATTCTCGGCCTGATTTGAATAAATGACTCTGGACTTGATTTGAGATCAATAAGGCAAAAATTAAAGGAAAAGAAGGTACATAGGCAGTAAAAGTATCCAGCACATGTGACATTGTAGTCATGTGGACTTTTTCAAGTGAAACTTCTTTACGCACGCTTGACTTGGGGAGTAAGCTGGCGAACGCGTGACGTAAGCGTTACGAAAAGTGATCGGGCAAGGCGAACGGAAGTTAAGTGGGGGTTATAAGCACAGAGGCGCCCGTGGCGCGAGCTTGGTACTACAAGGTCTACAACGAGTTTTTTTTTCAATAAAAATAGAAGATCTATGCAAAAATATTAATTTACCAATGAAACCATGAAACAAATTTAAATATTTATATAAAATTAATATATGTATATGTATACACATATACATATATTAATTTATAACATTATTATTATTATTTATTTTTTACATTAATTTATACATGTATACACATGTATATATTGTACACACACATATATATATATATATATACATTATACATACAGATGGAGCGCGAAAGAAGTTTCACTTCAGTCGTGTGGTCATAAGCACACTCGTATTTTTAATTTTGATACAATAACTTAATGATATGTATAATAACGTCTGTATTTAATGTCTAGGGATATTAGACGAAAGATTTCTTAACTTAAAAACTATTTATAAAGTAGTATAAAAAAGTTGGGCTGCTTTCGGGAAGCTACGTAGAATCTTCTCGTCCGAAATACCGCAGTGTCTCAAGACAAAAGTCTTCGACCAGTGTGTGTTGCCAGTGATGACTTATGGAATTGAGACGTGGTCGCTAACAATGGGCCTTATAAGAAGGCTCAAAGTCGCTCAAAGGGCAATGGAGAGGGCTATGCTTGGGGTTTCACTGCGCGATCGAATCAGGAATGAGGAGATCCGCAGAAGAACGAGAGTAACCGACATAGCCCGAAGAATTGCAACACTGAAGTGGCAATGGGCTGGACACATTGCCCGTAGGACCGATACCCGATGGGGCCGACGGGTTCTCGAGTGGCGACCACGCACCGGAAGACGTAGCGTGGGTAGGCCCCCGACAAGGTGGACCGACGACCTGGTGAAGGTCGCGGGAAACCGCTGGATGCGGGAGGCGCGGGACCGGTCGTCGTGGAGAACCTTGGGGGAGGCCTATGTCCAGCAGTGGACGTCTTTCGGCTGAAATGATGATGATGATGATGATAAAAAAGTTTGTGTATGAAATAATTTCTTCTCCACCACCACATACGAAATTAATAACAAAACTAAAAAGTCAAAAACTCATTTTGACACAAATGAATATCGATATTTCGAATTTGGAGGTCGAAAATTTCGTTCATGTTACAATATCAACAATGAAAGAAAAATTAAAAGCGATCACGCACTTTTTTTATTCTAATTTAAACGTATGTTACATTAATTCTTATGTCTCGTCGACATTTGACAAGGGAAGAGCAGATTAAAGCTGTAGGCATGATGGAAGCTGGCGCTACACAACGCGTGGTTGCTGAAACTCTGCAAACCCTGGTAACCAACCACCAAGGTAAAAATGAAATAACCCTAGGCATTGTTGATGTGTTTATTAACATAACCACATCATCATCATTATCATTCAAAAGTTAATTAAAATAAAGGCCGAAGTTCAATGCAATGCGATTCGTTTAACTACCGCAATACCAACATCAATAATGAGAATTCCTGCATCACTGAAAATGTATTTAAATGTTTCCTCAACTCAATGCGTCATAAACACAATCTTGTTAGACAGTTAAAAAAAAATCCTTATCAAGAAATAAATACAACAAAATCTTGTCATTCACGATTGTTGTAAATTTACGTGATCGTAAGCATAACCTCAGATAAATGCGTGAATGCAATAAATACATAAACTCTGTTGATAACGGTAAGGCTAGTGAACAGTAGGTAAATGATTATCATGGCAGTAGGCCGTGGAATTAGTGTCTGCATCATCATCATCATCAACATTTTTATCGTCCCACTGCTGGGCACAGGTCTCCTCTCATACAGAGAAGGATTGAGCGTAATGACCACGCTTGCTCAATGTGTGCAGTGCAGTGTCTGCATGCTACATATTAATGAACGAAAATTGTATGTACATTATACCAATGGTATGTACAGACAATAGCACATCAAGCTACTACAATCTGTCAGATTTCCTTATTAGATTTTCAACTTTATCTGGAAAGCATTAAGGCTCAAAGTTGATTGAGAATATCTGACAGTTTGGGGTAGCTTGACCTGTCGTCCGTACATATGAAGCACATGCGAGGAATAATTGTCTTTATCTTTGATAACCTAATTTGCTTTGCCGGACAGCAAATAGCACGACTACTTCAGATTGAGATTATTGCCCTACAACATACAATATAATCAACCCATAATGTCCCAAGAGTGCCCGTAATCTAGTGCGGGTTGGTAGATGAAACATGTCTTCGCAGTTTTGCCTCTAGGACTTGCCGGTTTCCTCACGATGTCTTCCTTCACCGTTTTGAGTGCAGTGGTGTTGACATAATTTACACAAAGTAATCGCCTAACGGGGTTCGAACACCGCGACGAATATGCCACTAGGTCACCGCTGCTCTCTCTCTTAACACTCTTAAGGGCCTTAGTCTCATTTAGTAGCGTAAAATGGTCACTTTAGGAAGCTAATTTCTAATTAACGGCTTGGTTTTGAGATTTGAAAAAAATATATCTTGTCTATTGATTCATGTACAACATTTACTAAAGATGATTTTTTCGTAGGATTTTGCCTTTTGCCTTAAAAAAATAGTTACCAAAACGCTATTTTTGGCTAATATTCGTTATTACTTCTAAACGGCATTGATGTGTGGAAATATTTTTACACTGAAAAATTCGCGGTTAGAAGTGCTACAAATTTGCAAGAGCGTATTTAAATCCATCAACATTTGCCAAGAAAATATCCTTATTTTGAAACATAGGTTTAGAGGTGCTCTGCGCGGGCGCGGGCGGCAGTCGTGCGTTAGCATTCAGACGGGAGGGTTGTGTCGCTTGCTGCTCTGCTCCGGCTATCGCCGACTACGCGTGGTTGTCTGTGTGAGTGCAAATATTTACGAGCGAATCGTGTCAGTGTACGTTCATAGATTAGCTCGCAAATGAGAATTGAAGATGCGTCTGGTGGCGTAAGTATCTATCTACCTATACTCTTGTATTTATACCTACATATTACTGTATTTTTCTTTATAATTACTATTAGCTTTTGTAACCATTTTTCTTTTACAATTGAAGTTAAACAATTACGAATTGTTCCAGGAAATCTAGAAAGAAATCTTTAGACTTGAAAGGCAATAATCCGACTAACTACATCCGCTGATAATATAGAAGACTCTATTCAGGTGAGTAAACACTCGCACTTAGATTATAATTTATAGGTTTGTAAGGAGATTTAAAAATAAAAATCTTATTAGAAATTTACGTAACTTGAAAATGTGATTTTTTGTTTATGGTGATATAAACCAAAAATTAGGACTCAATTAAAGGTTTTGGTGTAAAAACAGTTTTACAAAAAGTTTTGAGTTGATAGGACTTTTAGTTTTTGCGATATTAGCAAAAATGTGTAATAAAAACTCTTACTTGGATTATTTTAAATGATTCTTCCTGTAAATATTTCATTTCTATATGTAATTGTTTAAAGTAGCCGAAGCCGATGGACGCGGGCTGGCGGGCTTGGAATGTCACAGTTATCAGTAAATTTTTTGACGTCCTCCGTGGCGCAGCGGTCAACACGCCTGCCTGCGACGTGGAGGCCGCGGGTTCGATTCCCGGCCAGGTCATGATAGAAAACGATCTTTTCCTGATTGGCCTGGGTCTTGGATGTTTATCTATATATGTATCTATTATAAATATAGTATCGTTGAGTTAGTATCCCATAACACAAGTCTCGAACTTACTTTGGGGCTAGCTCAATCTGTGTGATTTGTCCGTATATATACAGTATGTTAAGAAAACCCTGTCCGACCCGTAAGGATAATAAAGGTTAAGTAAACACATGACCAAATATGATATAAAATTTTACGTAATCATCATAGTACCAATACAAATGAATTTTGAAATAACTTCCCCGAAATTTGCAAATTTTTAAAAAAGTGACAACACCGGTATTATTATGAGCGAATAGCGACAGCGATGCGACCACGTGCCGCGTGCCCTGCCGCCCGCCGCCCGCGGAAGGGTGCTTAACGCATATTTATTAAGTTACCTCTTTTTGCGAAATAATATTTATTTTTTTAGGGTGATTTTTTTTTAAGTTAGCCTGGTTTTGTATGCATTAGTAGAATCAGTTATCGATACCTAACAACACCTTCACGGGTCGGACAGGGTTTTCTTAACATACTGTAGGATATATATATATATATATATATATATATATATATATTCTGTTTTTCACAAATAATATTGTAATAACATTTTTCGACTTACAGAAAAGAAGAGAAAGAAACCAATCGACAGAACTTAAAAGTTTAATTTGCTTTTTAGGTCGAACACTAACGCAGTTGATTCTAGGTCAGACATCCATACAGAATGTCGTCAAGAAAATGATAATATTATATATCTCTATGTGCACAAAAACACGATGCAAGTTCCATCATCATCATTCAGGTAAAATTATGCCTGCATGTCCTACAACCTATATTTTTAGTTTACAAATACATATATCATATACCTGTAAAATTATTTTTTTGTTAATTCTTAATTAATTTTTCTTGATAAATTCTTAATTCCTTGACATAAATCTCTAACAGTGTTGCAAGGGTTAATTAAAATGTATGTTATATCTTTTTTTAGCTCAAAATATCACCAAAACCTCAACAAATCTCAAGCTTGTTTCATCAAAGGGCGACGCATAATTAATATTGCTTACTTTTATTCAGAACTAAAGAAAATTGCCAAGCACGGAGAATTATAGACTGTGGTTTAGGATCTGTAGATATTGTTGGAGAACGACAAGTGGGACTACATTCCCTATTTATTTTTAAATGCCGTATGTGTATGGAAACATTTTGCACATCCTACAGAAATCAATATCAGCTGTGCAGTTGTAGGAACAATAGAAATAGACTGTGGCCATGCTCAACTGCAAGAAATTTCTGCAGCTTTAGATATGCCTATAATCTCGCATGTTATTTATTGGATCGAAGAATTAAAATTTACAGATTTTAAAATAACTCGTGTTTTATTTGAAACCTCATTACGACGAAGTACATTCAATCCGACGTCACTGACACAGTATAAATAGGGTACTATCTCTTTATGGAAAACGGCCGAAACTACGCGCTTTGTAATCTCAAGGCATCTATATAAAGCACGGTTAGCGCAGCGGTTAAGCTATTGACTGCTGCGCTGCTTGTCGCGGGTTCAATTCCCGCGCGGAACAAATATTCAGAACATGTCCTACAAGTAGTTGTTCCGGGTCTGGCTGTTTGTGTCTGTGAATTTATATGTTTAAAAATGCACCCACGATAAAAGTAATTTCTAGTGTGGTTCAACGTTTTTTTTTTTTTTTAATAAAAATATTACAAAGTGCCTAATGCGCGTTTGGTTTACGTTAACGCGATGAACTCGTTTATGTTATTCGCATTAGTAATTAATTCAAGGACACTGCAAAGACATGATACTCATATACTGAAAAGTAGTGAAAAAAAAATTCAAATATGTTGAATCGGTAGATATTACCATCTACCATTATTTTTTATGTGAATGTTATGATATATTATAATGTGTGGGTACTTGTTTTCCAAATGTCTGTCAGTCTGCGATCGGCCATTAAACTGTGTAACGAGCACTCCTTGATTTTATTTAAACATTGATCAAGAATACTAAAAATATATTATAGTACGATATTACCATTTATTAATGCAAAATATACATTTATCGTCTTGCATCCATACCCCCGTCTGAAATCGTAGGCACAAATCGCGACCTACACGCGGCTTGTCTGCATCTCTGGATATTCTTTGATTGTCGTTTTAGTTTAGCGCGCCACCGCGCGCATTTTACGAATTCGGGAGTACGGCGTTTAGCTCCGCCCACATGCACAAGGTCATTGAGGCTACTATAACCGTTAACGCTGTGACCATCTCAATTTGTCGAATTTTGCTAATCCACTGTTTCATTTTACTAATATTATAAATGCAAAAGTTTGCGAGAAAGTATGGATGAATGTGCGTTACACTTTTACGCAAAAACTGCTGAACGGATTTGAATGATATTTGGCACACAGATGGTTCATAACCAGGAATAACACAGAGGATACTTTTATCATGACATTCCTACGGGATACCAATACCAATGTTCGAAAAAATGTGTATGCTTAACAATGTAAATAAGGCAATGAGTGTTGTTGCTAATCAGTGTGTTACACAAATGCCACGCAGATGTTGAAGAATGATGGCCGACATTTAAAGTGACAAGTTTTTCGGATTTTGGAATGTAATCAGCATTTGGAGGACTCCTGCGATTCTCAGCCTATAGAGGTCCACTGCTGAACAAAGGCCTCCCTCAAGGCTTTCATTCCATATTCACTCAAAGGTCAGGCCATCTGATGTGTTTATTATTACCATTCTGGATTTTAGTTGGGTTTTAGACACAAAAAGTCTGACACGCCCTTCTGCTCCCTCTATTGGGATGTAATCATATGATGATTTGCAACCCAAGAAAATGTTCCTCATTACACTTGCTGCATTGCCACTTTGAATGGCGATCGCTAACCTCCGCACCAAGAACTACGGGGGATTGCCATAATTCCCACGCTTGGCAGGTGGTTTGCGGATCGCAGTAATTTGTTATTCCACAGGAGAAGCGCTGCTGCCCGCTTCCCTGGCGAGAATTCCCGAATCTTATCACACCCACGAGAGGATATGGGTTGGTACTATTCTATGCCCGGTACCACATGATACGGTACGAAAGCGTGTTGAGTGTTTAGTGTTTGACCGCAATCTCGCCTGGTGGTAAGCAGTGATGCAATCGTTGATGGTAAAGCGCGCTAGTTTATTAACTAGCGCGCTTTACCATCAACGATTGCATCACTGTTTTACTATTAAGAGCCTATTCAGTCAAAAAAAACTGAGTGAATAGGAAGGAAGACGGCAGATGAGCGAATAAATGCAATGTTAACCCCAAAAACACCACCAACGATGCTGCGCCAGAGGGAGATAGATCTGGAGACCTTCCACGACCAAACTCCCGACCGACACAACAACATTTAGCGCATCGTACCCGGCACACATCGCAACACAACTGCTCAAACTCGTCCTCCGTACGGCCTCACCAGACATCATGCCGGAACATGTCGAATCGCTTGGCGGCAAGACTTTGTCTGGTGGGTGGTAACTTCTGCCGGCAGCCGATTTTATAGCCTACCACCGAGAAAAAGTTTGTGAATGTTTATCTACTTACTACAATGCGGATGTGGATGAAAGTAGACCATGTATTATATAAACATAATGTCTAAGGGACTATTAGTAAGAACGGGGGAGCTGATAGTTGGAATTCGAGAATGAGATACAACATAGTCGGAGCTTGCCAAACCATGAAGCGATTATCATGATGAACGCGGAATCACCTGCAATAAACGGGAGTATGTTAAAGATTGATTGTCCTCTATTTGAATGAATCAAGAATCGAAACTGTGATTTATCCCAAAAAGAAGAAGTAGAACGTCGATAAAATAACATAATAGCCAATAATTCACTTCGATTGAAGTGAATGCACATAATTATTAGGCTGCTCCCGATGGGATCCCACTTGTACGCTTATACATAATAAAAACTTAATAAAGATCACACCAGTGACTTAGCAGATGAAGCTTTACAATCATTCTAGTAGAATAATATCAACAGGGCCCACAGAGGAGATCCACGGTAGCCCAGTGCTAAGGCCGTGGTGATAGACCACCAATCACCTGGAAATTATGAAGACACATTTATTGAGGAAACCGGTATGTCCATCAATCCAAAAATTCTACATCTACTATCATCCATTCTATAATAAGATACCTTTACACTGGGCGTGCAGGGTATCCCAGCGGTGAGGACATTATAGGCTAATTGTCCTCATGCCACAAAATCTAACAAAGGTTATCCTGTATCACTTCTAAGGTTGAATGGCTGATAGGTAAACAATTAACTGTTGTTCTATAAGTACTCATATACTCATAAAGCATGTTTGATCACGAAACATGCACGATCGACTAAGCAGCATGCAATAAATGAAATTAATCATTTATATTCATCGTCCACGACTACCTACTGCTAAACATAGGCAAGATTAGATCAGCGGTCCACCTGGCTGGCTCATTTTTATAGAACCAGCTAAATGTCAAAAGGACTTAAAATGCACACGCTGTAACATTTTCCCCGCTAAATCACATTAGTATCGGTTCAGTAATTCTTGAAATGACTATAAACTATAATGTTTCATCTGCTGATACAAAGGCTTACTCTGAGAAAGAATGAACAATAATCCACCACGAGAGCCCAGTGCGTTGGTCTACGAGTTTTTGATTCTAGTCGATTTCCTTTTTGAGAATATTAGAAAGAAATTTATTTTCTTTCACCTTTCTAAGAACAGTGGTGGTCAAATTAAACAGAAAGTAAAAAACCCTTATTTTTGGTAAACATCACTCAAAAAGAACTCCCTAAGACATGGTTAACTGAACTAACTTTGGATTCGGTGGAGAGGCGTGCGAAGAGGCCAATTGGCGACCCCGATTTAGATCAAAAGGATTTCTAAAATCTTTCTAGATCTCCAAAGTCTGGAGCACAGGCGAAGAGTAGTCAGCCTTTCGGTGTTCTATAGGATTTAGGATGCATTTTGGAGAGTGTGCGCGGGAATAGGACGACTTAATTCCTAATCCCCGTTCTATCATCGGACGACCAGCCGTAGGGCGAGAATCCACCCTTATGTTGCCTTTCTTGTTTCGCTTTAAATCTACTTAGTTGATATTGATATATTTATGTATTTCATTGGCTGTCATATTCAGGAAAGTCTTTCCTGACTATAACAGCCAATGTAATATTCCAGCTCGTAATCATCCATTGCACATGCGTAAGGTTTTAAAATCATACTTATGTAATTTATATCTCTTTCCAAGAATATATCATCAATCTCCTCTTCCTTTCTTTGTGGATTGGTGCAATTCAGTATTTAATCACTTTTTATTTGCCTATGCATTTTTCGCACAAGTTATCTGTCACTATTTTAGTGTTCCAGCAGAGTAACTGCGGAACACACTAATAGCCGGAATTGCTATCATTTTGAGATTTAAACATAATCCATTGCATTATTTAGCTACGTTGTTGAACAGAGATATTTTTGAAATGTTATATAATGAAGAAATGGATTAGTAAAATTAAAAAAAAAAAATCAGATTGTGATTAATAGTGAGTATTACTGTTTTATTTCTGGAATTGGCAATTAATTTTCCGTCATTGGTATTTTGAAGAATTTGGTTTAATAATTATAATTTTCAATCATCCTACAAGTTAGACGGTTAAGAACAAGTCTTTGGTGGAATTTATTTATTTAATTAGAGCCGAAAGACGGATGTTTTTGTTTGTTTCCTTCGTATCTATTGACATGTTGAAACAATAACGTCGCGCTTATTGGGTCATTTAAGCCGGGCTTACATTACATCATAAAGCGACGATAACTATGAAGATAACTTGTACACTTTACATGTATGTACTTAAAACTATAATTTTCTTATTACAACAGAAAATCCACCTAGTAGCCGTCTTTTAATTTATATGTTAATAAGAATATGATTGTACTGATACTACTAATTACACGCGCGCCTCAAAGAGATGTCAGCACATCGTGACCGGGTCCACGAAGACCAACGCCACGTGGGTCAGGGTCGCGGGTTGTTTAAAAAAGAAACCGTAGCCCTGGCGCATAGGCAAGTGAAGAAACAAGGGTGGGTTTTAGTCAGTAAAAGCCTGACACCCTTCCGCTGCGCCCAGAGCAGGAGAGGTCATTCGATGATTTTCCACCCAAAAACAAAGGAGTCATCACGTTTAGTACCCCATAGGACCCTGGGCTCAAACTCGAAGGCCGATGATGATTATGTATATTATGTAAATAAACATTAACAATAACTAAAACTTCATCAGAATTTTAGAAGTCCAGTGCTGCACACCCTTAGGCGCGTGCGCTCCATAGAGGCATTTAAGCACTGCATACCCTAATAATTTTCCAATTCGGAACATCCTAATCGTATTTTATAATATATTTTTTGTACTACAATACATTTTGTTAAAACACTACACTAAAACAGTAATACCGCCATCTTTTGGGGCTAGCGGAAACTAGCTAACACACATTACTTAAGCGTGCGTACGCGTCACTAGCGCTACGGAGCGGAGAGCGACGTAGGCACGAACTAAATTTGCTTATTTTTTAGCGAGAATGGCCGTGTATTTATATAAAATTATTTGTTGGTGTGAGTAATTTTCTCTAGTGTGCCCGCAGAATTTCATTCAGTTTTAAGCCCGGAAAGGCAGTGCCTATTTGGCAAACCGACCAAGTTTAGAGGCCATGACAAATAGCATAATTGTTTTTCGTTAAAATACCTATTTATTTTACCAGCTTTGCAATGTTAAATTACTCCATGTTTTTGTTGTTGTGATTTGTGATGTTTGTTTTCGTTTTAAGTGCAAATGAATTGAATTAAGTTTATTTACTTTAATACGTATTTCTTTCTAAAATATGCAAAATTATACCTGTGAGATTTGTTGGTTTAGTTGTTTTTCAACGTAAAGTTTTGAGCAAAAATATAAATTAAAGAGCGTTGTGTTCCCAATTTGGATGTAACTCAAAAAAAGGTAATATCACACGTTGTTTTAATAAAAAGTATTATGATAATTATAACTGGTTAGCAGGCTGTGTACACACAAATTATTTTGTTTCCTGTGTATATTATTTTCAAAACATGATAGTAAAAATGTTTGGGGTTTTTGATATTCAGATTTACATAATTTTCACAAAGCCCCCTCTAAATTATAATATACAATATTAAAATATAATAAACATTTAGATTCTTATTTAAAGTACCAAATTTTTGGAAAAGGTAGAATAGATGACGTGGTCTCGACGAATCGCTTAATAAACGAAAAATATGGTCCACGCTCAGACGATGGGCACGCGGGGCGTTGAATTCCGTCAGCTGTTGCCACGATGCAACAATGGCTAAATGTATTTGTGAAAAAATATAACATACATAGTGTAAAAAGATTAGAAACGATTAGGTTTCGTATAAAGAAAAAATAACGTTGTATAAACACAGAGATTTGGTTGTGTATGTATGCATACACTTTTGTAAAGTTATATGTACTTTTTAAGTATATCTGGGACACCAATGGCTGAAGGTGAAGGAAAACATCTTGAGGAAACCTGGACTTTAAGTCTGAAATCGCTAACCCCCATTGAGCAAGCGTGGTGATTACGCTCAATCCTTCTCTGTATGAGAGGAGATCTGTGCCCAGCAGTGGGACGGTAAAAAGATTGATAGTGATGATGATGATGAACTATGCATACCCTCAAAAAAATCTCTGTGCACGCCCCTGCACACCCTCATCCTATTTCAAGTAAAAGAAATATCAATACGCGATGAATGTCGCTCAAGTGTCAAAATGATGTCATTGCTACTGTTATACTGCATATACCACAAATACGTTACGCAATAACCGCGCTGATTGTTATCCAGTTCAATTGATCAGAAAAATGTTCGTAATATTTTCAAAACAAGCGCACTGCAATACCCTTACTTATTACTACAATGATGATTTGATGAATGTGATAATGGGTAAGCCATGTAATTTTCTCGATAAGATAACAGAAGCGTGGACTATATTGACTCAAACAACAACTTAATCTATTCAATCCATGTAGGGGACCAATGAACAAAGGCTGGACAGATTTACCCTGAATAAAAGATTATCTGACAATAGATAAGATTAAACATCAAAACTGTAATAACGACAATGACTGGTAATTTTCTTCATATAATTCAACAACATACATACAACTGTTATTGAGAGATACAGGCTGTATCTGACATCGTAACGTAAACTTCGCGAGAAGGCTACACCGCATGCCACTAATAAAATTATGATAGTCATTTATATCGTTAATGAGCGGTTACAGAAATAACAGTGTTTAAAAAAATGTGTCGGCTCGGCATGTGAACGTTGCAAGCGTGCCGCCGCGCGTGTTTGTGGGTATTACGTTGACCCCTGATGTGAACTCTACTAAAACTTTTCACAAAGTTTGCGTTACAATGTCAGATACAGCCTGTATGGCCCTCTTTTCACTTGCCATTTCGTCAGTCGGTGTAATGGTTTTCTTTTTCTCTCACCCCTACCAGTCGTCATGACGTGTCTCTCGATATAATTCCTCACACCAACTATCCCTGAGCGGGGTAATCGCGTAACACACTAATATTATCGATGGCTTTCATTTTGACATTGAAATGTCAAAACACATAATCAATCAATCGATGTCATGGCTGTTGATACCGGTCACCATGGCGACTACGCCTATTGAGATAAAAACGTCTACCAAAAACACCACCATTGAAAATACACGAGTTTTTTTGACAGGAGAGCTAAGATGAATGTCACGCTCATTTTTCATTGGATTTTTTAATTATTTATAGTGTCGTTTACTAAACAAAAGCGCGTGATTTGTGTAGTAAAAAGTGCATTCGGTGAATAATTCATAAAGAACATTGAAATATCGCAGCATAGTGGCCACATCATGGCTTTGCATCAGTCTCCTCATAGTCGGCTCACGCGGCCGTTTTTTCAACTGTCATTGGCGATATCCGCCATTATTGTGAAATAAAATTTTTAAAGAATTTCTATAATTTGTTAGACGTGTTATTGTCAAAATTGTGGTATCTAACCACAGGGGCCATTGAAGAGTTGAAGTTGAAAATACACACCTAGCTTATTGCTCTCTAATTATAACTAGAGGACATTTGCATTTCTGTAAGTACTACTTTTTGTTACATATATGTTTACTTATAACCCTACCCACGTCAATATTTACCGCGCAAGCGTCTTGTCGTGATACATTTTTAGGGTTCCGTTCCTAAAAACACGTTCGTTCAAAACGAAGGTACAGACGACAGCACATCAAGCTACTACAATCTGACAGATTTATTTATTACATTCTTTACTTTATCGCTAAAGTATTAAGGCTCGAGGTTGATTGGGAATATTTGACAGTTTCGGGTAGCTTGACCTGTAAGCCTAGTATGAGTTTTCATTACGAAACCCGAACGTCGATATCGATCGCGTTTGACTCAGCGATTGGCCCGCTTCAAGGTCGTAAGAACTCTCAACCAATGAGAGCGCCAAACGAGCTCGATATCGACGATCGAGTTTCGTATTGAAAACTCAAACTAGGCCTACTGCTGTCGTCCGTACGAACGAATTACTAAGACCCCACTGCCCGTCTATCTGTCGCCAGCCAGTGTTTCATGAAGCGAAGTATCTAGTTGAAATTTTCTAAAACAGAATTTAAAAAAATATTTAAGGGCTCCCCAACAATTTAAGGGTTTTTTTGTAGTTTTTTACTTTATATTAATAACGGCACACATGAAATTATCACAGAACTATGCATTTTTCTCGTCTCTATTACAACAAATAACAAAATAGTTAAGAGAGGCTCACATATTTATAACGTGGTTTTTATATACATATAATGGTACGGAGCCCTTCGTGCACGACTCCGGCTAGCCCGGTTCTAATTATTTATCTACGAAGATTGTCTGTCGTAATTATTTAAATTGTTTGAAGTTTGATAAGATTCATGCAACAGCCGCAAACGTAAACAACAAAATTTAAGGCGTAATTTTAAATATTTAAAGGCGTGTATACGAAATGAAATTAGATTAGTTAAAAAGTATTTAAGGGCTAAATACTTATTAACTTTGGGACTGTCTTTTATAATTTTGTCGTTCAAATTGTACTGATTCTCAGCCTAATTTGAATAAATAACTTATGAGATTGATTTTCCTGATACAGAGCAACCAAATTGCGGAACAAAATATAATCTAATCTGAATCATTTGTAAGGATATTGCTGATCCATTGCTTGTTATATTATGGAACAACCTCGCACCAACCTGTTGGAGCACGCATTGTTTTACACTCAACACGATATCACATAACATTGACTGCTTCAACTTTAGGTACTCTGAGTAAATTCACAGAGGCACGTATTTTGTATAATAGGGGATAATACTGCCTTCGCCACCAGAGGACAGTACTAGCACATAGAGGAAAGATTTTTTTAATGGCCGTTTGGAGTGGAATATACTCTACACTTTTCAATTAATAGAGTAAATAAACTTTTGACTGTGTTATCGTTTCGACAATATCTGTTTTGTACACTACAAAAGTTATGGATATTGCGTTATGTTCTCTATTTCGACGATACGTTTAGAAGAAATAGGTATGTGTAATGCCTACAGGTAGAACTTGTTCCGGGTTTGACTGTTTGTAGTATATGTGAGTTTAAATGCTTTTAAACGCACCCGCGATGCAGGAGTAATTCCTAGTGAGAAATGAATAGAATAGAAATGAAAGCCCATGTTATTGTTAGTGTGCGCAATTACGCCAGAAGTTACCACCCACCAGACAAAGCCTTGCCGCCAAGCGATTTGTCGTGTTCCGGCATGATGTCTGGTGAAGCCGTACCTACGGAGGACGAGTCTGAGCAGTTGTGCTGCGATGTGTGCCGGGTACGATGCACCAAATGTTGTTGTGTTGGGAGTTTAGTCCAATTCCAATTCCAATTCCAATTCCAATTCATTTATTAGTGTGATTTTTGGTAAGTACATTTTACAATGTGATCTTAATATCTAATACATCAGTTCCTCGAAAAATCTACCATAAAGGCATACACTATTTAACAGAACTTAAAATCATAAAAAGGATTATCAATATATTAAAATGATGAATAATGTAATGAATTTGGAATATAATGCTATGTCAAATGTTTATAAATATTAATGTCAAATAACTTACAATGTCAAAATACAGTGCAATGTCAAAATTAAATAGATGTTAAATAACTTATATAATACAATTTCAGAATTAAATAGGTGGCAATGTCAAGTTAATTATGTCAAAGGAATAGTATAATGTCAAAATTAAATGAGTATCAATGTCAAATAATTTACAATTTATCATTAAGAAACTCCTGGATTGTATAATAGCATTTCTCCAATAATAGACGTCTTAATTTGTTTTTAAATTGAATAATATTTTTTAGGTCCTTAATCCCATTTGGTAATTTATTAAATATTTTTGGGGCCATACAAAGTATGCTTTTGTCCATCAAGGCGGTCTTTGAAGGTCTACCGCATAGTTCATGTCTGTGTTTTTCTCTGATCATTTTATAGCGACTTTCAGATGCTTTTCTAAATAGATGAATGTAGTAGTCGTGGAGGGTCTTCAGATCAATCTCCCTTTGGCGCAGCATCGTGTTGTTGGGTTTAACATTGCATCACCTCGCAAAATTGCCGTCTTCCTTCCTATTGGCTCAGTTTTTCTGAGTGAATAGGCTCTTAATAAACTAGCGCACTTTACGACAATCAACGATCACTGCTTACCATCAGGCGGGATTGCGGTCAAGCGCGTTAAAAAAAAAAACATATTTAAGAGACATATTTAAGAATTTAAGCATTTGTCCTCTCTTGATATATATCTAAGTTAACCCACGGCTATCCAGCTATTCAACAGAATAAGTATATCATATAGAACAGTCTCAATTTGGACACATATTCGACCCCTACTGTTGGGCCGTTGAGCCTGGTCGGTTTGCCACCGTAAAAAGTTGTCTATTTTTGTCTTACATACCATAGATAAGGAATTCAGAACATAGAGTGCTTTATTTCCAGTAGGTAATTATAATTAAAGCAAAATAGAAAAAAATAAGTAGAACTCACCGTAGAAGCAGTTCTTCCTTTCGCAGCACTCCATGCTTGAAACTGTGAAGCAGACGCTCTCAAAGCGAAACGTGCTTTTAAAATCAGCATATTTACACTTATAAACAAAATTTATTACCGAAAAAAATAAGTACAAATCTTAAACTACTTTAATAACTGAGTGGTTTATCTCATTTTTAATAGTTTGTAAAAAAAAAGTGAATTTGTTTATTGACTAGATTTATTTTATTTCGTTTCGAGTCGTGCCTTCGGCGTGTTTCGGTTTTGAATCTGGAACAAAAGAAAAACAAATTAGATTTTACGAGTCGTCAGGCGTAGGTAACTTCATTCAGCCTAAAATTAAAATTTGCTTGTACCTATGTCCATATCTAACTAAGGTAAAAATGTTTTATCACTTCCTGTAAGCCGATGACAATGATGACAATCACAAACCACGAGCCAGCCAGTTTTGTTTCATAGAATCAATAAATCTGACTGGCCTTATTAAAATGGAGTCCATGTCACAGTAAGGAATTTATCCTGTGTCCATGTTTGGGTCAGCGTCCAGCCTTACCAGATGCGGATGAAGTATTTTACATGGAGCGATTGCCTCTCGATTTCCATTTCCTAATTATGGGTAACGTGATACCACTTGGTAAGACTGGTGGTCAGACTTTTGGGTTTCCCGAAATGTCATACAAATACGGCTTGGTAACCATTTGCGCAAGCATATTATTATATCAATGGTTCTTTAGACATTGCACTGCATAAACACCAATGTCAACTTGTTCAACAAGAGTTAATTGGCTTTAAATGCTATAAAACATTGATACGCTTGTACATGATGCATTTATTTACGTACATTGGAAAACATTATGTAAATTACCCATATTCGTGTCATAGCACGTCCAGTCTCAAACATTTTTCTTTTTAGTATTCGCCTTGCTTATACTAAAATTATGCCCTAGTTTTTTATAGGTATTATATACCTTCACAAACACTGCAAAATATTAATTTTTAAGTGCATTCCATACCAATCAACAATTCAACTATAGATAAATATACATCCAATTAAGTACCCGATCACTGTTGATAATAGACCCTAGATAGAATTAGCCGCAGTTTAATTATTAATTAATTACATATTAATTATTGAACATTTTAATTAAAGTATTATCTAATATTATAAGATAATACTTTTAAATCCGCGTATTGCCTTCAAGTCCGTTCATTGGCGTTCCAAATGACCGAAACGCCCTGAATGACATTGCGAAGTGCAAATCACGTTTGGATAACTTTATGTTAAGTTTATTTTATTCTGTTATAAACAAGTTGATCTCGTATACTAATACATGTCAGTAGGGTGTCCCCGTATGTCATTTTAGTAACAAGGCAATCTGTATTCAAACTTGGCTGAGGAAGAAGATGAAATATGTTGTTACAATTTTTTCTCTACGCTTAAAGAGTTCATGTTTAATTGCAATAAGCATTGTTCTAAAGTTACATAGACATTTCGTTAATAGTTATTTCTAGGTTAGGAATAGCAGATTTACTATACATATAATTTTTTTACCATGGATACCTAGTGGCCTGTCAACAGTTTCAATCCCTAGCATCAAGGTGGAATCGGCATTGACCTTGACCTTGTTCCCTCCACATAAGTTTTTGAGAAAGATATCTTTACAGAACTCAATAGACCAGCTGCTGTACTTGATTTTACATTTACAGCTGATTTTCTCAAAATGTGGATCTTAAGTAAGACACCCGGTAATAAGCAGGGTAATTGCGTAACATACTTAGCAATGGTTTCATTTTGACAGCTCAACCACATTCATTGCGTTATTTACGTTGTAGAGAGATAATATCGGCTGCCAGAAGAAGTTACCACCCACCAGACAATGTCCTGCCGCCAAGCGATTCGTCGTGTTCCGGCATGATGTCTGGTGAAGCAGTGCGGAGGACGGGTCTGAGCAGTTGTGGTGCGATGTGTGCCGGGTACGATGCGCCAAAAGTTGTTGCGTCAGGAGTTTGGTCGTGGAGGGTCTCCAGATCAATCTCCCTCTAGCACAACATCGTTGGTAGTGTCGTTAGGTTTAACATTGCATCATCTCGCTCAATTGCCGTCTTCCTTCCTATTCAGTAAGTTTTTAAGTGAATAGGGTTAATAAACTAGCGCACTTTACCATCAACGATTGCATCACTGCTTCCCCCATCAGGTGGGATTGCAGTCAAGCACTAGTTTATAATTATAAAAAAAAAAAAACCGAATCCGGTGCAAGGGATTAGCAATATGCTTCAAAATGATTCAAATTGATAGTAAAAGTGTGAAACAATTAATAATAATAATAACACGGATGGATTTTATTCAGTATAAGTGCGTAGGTACTCCGCCGAGACTTCTTCCTCTTCTTATCCGCCTATAGAGGTCCACTGCTGGACTATGGCGTCCCTCAAGGCTTTTATTCAATTGCGATAATTCCCAAGCTTGGCAGGCGGGTTGGGGATCGTAATAATTTGTTATTCCACAGGAGAAGCGCTGCTGCCCGCTTCCCTGGTGAGAGTTCCCTTACTCGCCTCTTACTACACCCACGGGAGGATATGGGTTGGTACTATTTTATGCCCAATACCACACGGCCACAAGCCCAGACTGAAAGAAGTCAATTAACGATTATCGCAGTATGGCAATCCTTACGATATAGTAAGGATTGCCAGACTGCGTACATTTTGCGTATGGTCAATTAACTATATAAGTACCTAATTGACCGTACGCAAAATACGCGCATCAACGTGGAGTTGGGGACAGCCGCCCGTATTACCTATCACCTACCTATAGATAAGTGTAAAGTAATAAACAACATAGGTGATCTCCAAAATCTAATCTAAAATGACTATAAGCTGTATATCAATTAACGTGGATATATGGATATCTAGTTGTGTAAATAATAAATAAAGATAGAGAAATAAATAAACAGATAGTAGTGCTAAGGTGTATGAACTTATGGAATTTCACATAAATGTGATAAGCAAACGGCAAATATTTCGTACACTAACTTTTACAAACATAACGATAATTGAAGAGCAATTCTAATAGAAGAAAGAAAGGAAAAGAAGTTATGTGTTACTAAGACTCCTGCTTAAAATAAAAGTTTTTATTCTATTTTAATAGGTATAGCCAAATGCCAAAATGATTTTAACATTTTTCTATACGGAGATCTCTTGTTATATTATTGGCTTACGTTGAAGGTAATTTGTAAGTGGCACTATTAATTAGGTAATTAAATTAAGACCCTACGAAATATGAAGCATGTATAAAAAAAGGCGTAACATATTTTTATGAAATATGGAACACAATTAGTGAAAGAGTTCATCAATACATAGCAACGATTATACAATACAGTTACGGTCTTCGAACTTATAGCGTGACTGCAGGACTTGGTGGCGCTATAATGGCGTATATACTTAGGCTAATCATGCACTAGTGCAGCTAAAGCCATGAACGTGATTGGTTGGTGCATGCGATATTTGTATTGAGAGTGCCGCAGGGAGCTATACTCGGTCCTGCATAAATCATTCGCCTGTGCTGATTACGTTTTCTACGCATTCTTTAGAATATAGAATAGCCTTGGCAATTATTAAAGCCTTAAGCACTTTAAAATATAATATGATTATTGCTTTAACAAGCAGGATTTTTGATAGTGGAACCAAACAATCAAAACTTTAAGCCAAAACATAAGAATTGCAAACAAGGCAAAAATCAGCTATAAAAATGCACAATGTTGTGGAGGTTCAACAACAGTATTCCTATTACGGATTATGAGATACGATCCGTTGAGAGACAGACGGACGGACAGCCGGCAGCGAAGCTTAGTAGGGTTACGTTGGCAACCTTTGAATACGGAATTCCAAAAAGCAACATTTTGGGATTTTTGCAATACTTAAGAGGGGATTCTAGTGGCGCTTACTCTATACAAACGTATTACCTACTTATAGTGCAAAATAATGGATTGAATCCATTGAACAAAACGTGATGAAAATTGAGCAGTTTACGATTAATGGCAGAAAAAATGACCTTCACTGGATATATTATTTTGCTTTAATAACAACTTCAGCTTTTAGTAGTGTTGAATATAGGTTCAATAGAATACGCACGACTTTTTAACTTTTAGCAAATACTATATTTGACCTTCAGGTACCCAATACGGTAATACGATACCCCTTATCAGACTTCGGGCTTCTGACCATCCGTAACGACTGTCAAAGATCTACAATTGAATAAGAAATGGTAATATCCCTAACAGCGTAGTTGCTTTAATTACCTTCTTGTCTAAAAAGTTAAATTTTTCGCGGCCTTATTTATTTGTACCTAACACACCTGCATATAAATAATTTCATTTGGTAATTAGATGAAAAACCTACTTTAATTTTGTTCAGCTATTTTGCCGCGAAAACGTACCGTCTGACCTTAATTTTACAGCGGTTCTTGAACTACAGATTAAGTAGTTCAAGGTTTTGGCGCCTATTCCATTTATTTTGACATCTGTCACTAGATTGGCGCTAAACATCGGAACTAACCGAAGTACAAGGTAGCCAAATAGGTTTTACATATCAATGGCGGTTCACTACGTGTTTGAGTCATGTTTACACAGACATAATATTCTTGTGTTTGCGTATAATTATGTAAATAAAAAGTAAGGAACCAATTAGTTAATTGTAGCCGTACCTATGTAGATTATGTACAACTTCGTACTTAATATTTTTGTGCGTTAAAGACCATTCTAACTATGGCGATCTTAACGTGAATTCTGATAATACTATTGTATACCAATGATTCTTATAGATAGAAAAACTTGGTGCCGAGATCTTGTCAGTGGTTTTGTATTATGCATACCGCATTGGCCCTACGTGAAGTTTTGTGTCTACCCTCTGCTTTTAAATAATAATCTTGTTTTTGTTCTGATGTGCAAAGCTTGTTCCTCAAAATGGGTCTTTCAGAATATGGACAGCTCTAAACGAAGCCTTAAGTGTGTTCTCTTACACAATGGCGTCGAATATAGTTTGCCGTTGCTCATTCAACCAAATTGAAGGAAGAATATCAATATGTATATTGCATTTGTTGTGCAAAAAATTAAACATAAAGAACACAAATGGAGAATTTGTGTAGATCTCAAGATCTTATTAGGTCAACAAAGTAGATGCATAAATACCCGTGTTTTTATTATCTGTGCGATAGTCGTATCAAGCATCAACACTGGACAAGAACAGGTGGGCCTGTACGTGAGATATTTAAAGTGGGAAACAGAATGTAATTAGCCTATCTTTGGTTACAAGGGAAGGAATTATGTTGTCCCCTTTGCACATTAAACTAGGTTTAATAAAACTGTTTTTCATTACCTAGGTTTAATGAAACAATTTTTCATTAAACCTAGGTAATGAAACAATTTGCAAAGGCGTAAGATACAATTGGGCAATGTTTTCTTTTATAATGATAAAATTCCCCAGTTTAAGCATGGAAAAGATAAAAGCAGGTATTTTTGATGAACCAAAGATAAGAATTTTGATAAAACATACCAATTTCCTAAGTTCAATGATAAGTTTGGAATAACTTGCGTGAGATTAGTTTACTGAAGTTACTGAAAACTTTCTAGGAAATCACAAGTGAAGTAACTACTCTAAAATTGTTAACATGCTGCAAAATTTCAAAAACTTAATGTAACATGTCCATCAAAGTGCAGTATTTCCACAATCACCTTGGCCAGTTTCCAGAGAATCTTGGTTCCTATAGTGAAGAACAAGGGGAACGCTTTCACAAGGACCTAAAAACTATGGAGAGGTACCAAGGTCAATGGGATCAGCATATGATGGCTGACTATTACTGGGAGATGCTACGTAATTGTTCTGCTACACCTCATTAATAAGTTTCTGCCGTTTAACAAAAGATGTCCTCACTAAGAGGTTTCGTTGAAATTGTCAGATCTAAAGTGTGATATCGTAAGTTCAAACATATGGTAATATCATCATCTGTATCAGTATCACATATTTATTTTTGTGCAAAAATGTCAAGCTTTGTGCCGAAAAAGCGTCATTTGCGGGAACTTTTGTTACTTCTTTAATTTGAAGAAATCTGCAGCTGAGGCCCATCGAAGTTGTCGTGAGTGGTTTCAAAAGTTTAAAAACTGTGAAGACAAAGACCGTGGTAAAAGACCGAAATTGTACGAAGACACGCAATTGGAAGCATTATTGGCGGAAGATTTCTGAAAGAGGAAAACGCGCCCATTACTACTCCAGATATGACAAAATTATTCTCCTATATGATAATGCTCCTCCGCATGTTCAAAAAACGGCGGAAACTTATTTGTACACCTATTAATTGGGTACATAAACACTTTAAATGTTGTTTTTGGTGTAAATATTGCTTTTTCTGCTCAATTAAAACTACACGTAGAAAATTAATATTTTTGCCATAAATGTTATAAGTATAGGGTCCTAAATTAAAAAAAAAACACGGCTTCTTGGCACCAAAATCACTGTTGACCAGTGTTACTAGTGTTAATATACATAGTTATAGGAACGTGAAAAGCGTATTATGTTGAGGGTTCAAAAAACACAACATAGTCCAAAGGGCCATAATCCGGACATTGGACTGATGTGTACCTACTGATTTTAGACTATATTTATGATGTTAGAAAGATAAAGGCTTATTTATAATATCGATAAGCATGAAATCCACTCAGATATTGAATTTGCTTACGATTTAATGTCACAATTTCTTGACGTAAAGAAAGGCTGGTCAAAAGGCGGCTTAATAACTGGCAATATATAAAATACATGAGTGCAATTTAATGAATTGCTGGATGTTCCAGCCGAAACCAGAAACACAGCAACAAGCGCTAAAACACATAAGAAAAAAGGTGAAGGCGAAGGGAATAGATGTTTTTTTACTAAAGAGCGTCGCTTAGTGTTATACAATTAGGATTCACACGTACCACAACCACACCACGTCGCAGCGTCAAAATGTTGCGCAGCGGCTTTTTGCAGTTGCGTTGTGGTACCGACAAAATGTCGATGTGGTTGCGTTGTCGCTGTCGATGACGTCATGTCGTGGCGACGCGGCGACGGTGCAGCCGCCAGTGGTGGCGTTGCCGTCGCGATGTGGTCGTATTACACAGGTGGTCGATAACAATAGCAATATGTGGTATGTGTAAATTGTAATATTCATTTACAATACAAAATACATATACGACGCGTCGCGATCGCGTCGTTGTGGTATGGTTGTGGCTGTGGTGTGGTTGTGGTACGTGTGAATTGAGCCTAACACAGTGGATCATCTCCATAAGGTCGAAAAATGTTTTCGCTCAACAGCGTATATATGTATAACAATAATAAAACAATATGACAATTAATGTTTTTAGACTGTCAAAATAAAACCAATCCACTGTTAGATGTTACAAAAAAACAACAAAAAAATACAAGTTTCATTCTTACACGTGAGACCGAGATTAAAAGAAATAAAAAATGGTAGAAACCGGTCAATTTAATATGATTCCAATTTTCAGACTAACTGCTTAACATTTCTATTTTGAGAGATTTGAGAGATCGAGCAAAACAGGCAATGGACAACTCGAATTAGGCGACTATGACTTGGCAGTGCGGGATAAAGTACAACAAAAACTAAACAAACTCCGTAAATGCTTATTCTGCACTTGCTCGTGCTTGGACATTATTTGTGAATTTTCTTTATCTCTGAGTACTGAATATTATAATGGTAGATCGATGTTCGTAAATCTAAATGTAATTGATACTTGTGATTGTAATAAGATCCAATTTTGTTTTGGCTTGTTTCTAACTTTTGTCAGTGTTAGACTTGAGTTTGTATTCAAGTTTCGCGTCCATAATTCTAACCTCTTTGTAGTTTCCGCCTTAATATCGATAGTTGTGGATTAAGCTATAATTTCTTAGGTCCACATGCTAGGCCACATGCATCCATTGAAGATCATATTCGAAACTTTTCTCCTCACTTTTCCTACGTTCTTCAACATCAACAACTAGGGTTGTTGTCTATACCCACCATAAAAATAGATTTCAAATTCTCGGTCACTGCACCGATTACTTTCAAACTGCACAAATGAATGATGAATGAATATAATGAGCATGATTCATATCTCACTTATTATCTTGGCTTGCTTGGTTCAGCACAAAAAGACCGGTTGTTTATTAGACAATCTCCTGTGAACACCTATAGAAGATTATATATCTAAACATGGCTTCACAACTACGTGGTTTCGACTAGTCTCTAGCACATTTAAGCGCGTTGTCCTATTTTTTTTTTATATTTAATCACTACAGCTAGATGCACGTGTCTAGAATCTAGAACGGTTGGCCGACTGTTCAGTGTCATTTCTCGAGTCCAAAAACTTTGCTAATCCAATCATGTCTCTACATCACTTCTTTATTTCCAGAAGAGGTGACTAGAGTGTTGACATCATTATACTATATAATAATTGCTTAGTACTTACGCAATTTCGCCAGTTACGTCAGTTCCATGTAAACCGGCCCCAAAATACAGGCTATATTGAAATGGATGATGAGCAATGGATGAAATTTTTGATGGAACGAGCGTGTCCAGATGATGTCTTTATTTTCGCTTTGAATGCAAAAGGGTCAAAAGTGGAAGGGGACACACGCTGGCAGAATTTCCCACTTTAGCTATGTGCATAAATTGAAAAAGTATTCACTTCTCAAAATCACACAGTAAACTGATGACAGATTTATAACCTCGTACATAAAAATAAAACTAATTCTGTTGCAGTATGTAACTAGTAAGGACAAGTGTGTAGTGCGTGTATATATATTTTCTGCTTCTATTTCAATCGAACGTCTTTACGTCACCCCAGCGACAATTGTCATTGTTATTAGTAATTGACAGCCTGCACCACATGCGGCCGAGTTTTGCAACTACTTTTTTTTTAATAATTATAAACTACTGCTTGATCGCAATCCCGCCTGATGATAAGCAGTGATGCAATCGTTGATGGTAAAGCGCGCTAGTTTATTAAGAGCCAATTCACTCAAAAAAAACTGAGTGAATAGGAAGGAAGACAGCAGTTGAGAGATGTGATGCAATTTTCAGCCCAACAACACGACCAACGATGCTGCACCAGAGGGAGATTGAGCTGGAGACCCTCCACGACAAAACTCCCGACAAAACAACATTTGGCGCATCGTATCCGGCACATATCGCAACACGACTGCTCAGAGCCGTCCTAGTAGGCTTCATCAGATATCATGCCGGACCACGATGAATCGCTTGGCGGCAAGGCTTTGTCTGGTGGGTGGTAACTTCTGTCGGCAGCAGATGTTTTGATAATGCTAAACAACGTAGTAATTACACTACACATAGTCAGTCAGTTCACAATCAGGGTACATTACCAATCAAACGACACATTCTTTTTAGACATTCTTCAGGCTTCTGATTGTTTCAGAGCAGAAACAAATCAATCGACAATCATTGTTACAAGGATTCTTTTGCATGGCTTCAATTAATTGCCATTTATATGTATACCCAATATACCAATATATTTGTGCCTATTCTAGTCGAGTGCCCGACTTGGAACTGTCTAGACAGATTTATTTCTAGCCAAGCACGGCTTCAAAAACGACAAATGAATTATTACAATTGCAGAGGATCATTGAGTCGTAATATTATTTATTGTCAGTGAGATATTCTTGTTATAGCACATAACATAGGAAGGAAGGTTTAAAGGTTTTCATCATGACCACCCAAAGTGAATTCTGGAATTGAATCGCTTATAGAGGTATTGCTATTGCCTAAAGTGACTTATTTAGGCCCTAAAGCAAGCGTAGCTATTTAGATAGATAAGTAACCTAAATACTTAATTAGCCAGTGCAAAGTGCAACTGCAACGGATATATAATGATCAATTTATCTCAAATCTATTATACATATAGATAAGCAAGCTTGTCATGTAGGTTCTTTTTCCGAAAGTTGTTTTGTAGAACAACTACAAGGTGTAGCGATATTGATAAAAGTTTAGTTACATAACCACACCCGAAGGCAAAGTAAACATAACTTGCCGATTTGCGTACTTACGTATAAAGTACTTACACAAGGCTCGGTCAATCGATACTAGTATAAGCATAAACGGCATATGATGTCCCTGCTGCTAGGTCACAAGCTCTTTGAGAGGCAGCGGGCCATAATGCACCACACAGGTAAACGCCACGTGTCTTCGCATTTGTATTTCTAGGATATGCTGGTTTCCTCGCGTTGTTTTGCTTCACAGTTTTGAGAGGAGCGTTCATGAAATTATTTAAAGTTCGGACCTACATCTATGAAGTAAGCCGCAGTCGATACTCTACTAACAATCAACCACTACTGTCAATCGATACTAGGTATTTGGCACGAATCATAACACTTTAAGTATGGATTTTCTCTAATAAGGTTAATGACTAGTCTAGACATAAACCGTTACATCAAGGACGGTGTAGATACTTTCATAGGTTTAAAAGTACGTCATGAGATACTTTAAATGAAGAACCTACAATCTAGACACAACAATCCAAAATAAAATAAGTTAGTAAGAAAGACAAAATTGATATCTTAACTATAGAACAGATAAAAGAAGTCTTTTATCTTTTCTGTGACTAAAACTATTCACAAAATAAAATAGTGTCCAAATTCATTAGCAGCGCCGTTGATTGGTAATGTACCCTGATTGTGAACTGAATGACTGTGTGTAGTGTAATTACTACGTTCTTTAGCATTATCAAAACATCTGCTGCCGGCAGAAGTTACCACCCACCAGACAAAGCCTTGCCGCCAAGCGATTCATCGTGGTCCGGCATGATATCTGGTGATGCCGTACGGAGGACGGGTCTGAGCAGTCGTGTTGCGATGTGTGCCGGATACGATGCGCCAAATGTTGTTGTATCGGGAGTTTGGTCGTGGAGGGTTGCCAGCTCAATCTTCCTCTGGCGCAGCATCGTTGGTCGTATTGTGGGTTTAACATTGCATCACCTCGCTCAACTGCCGTCTTCCTTCCTATTTACTCAGTTTTTTTGAGTGAATAGGCTCTTAATAAACTAGCGCGCTTTACCATCAACTATTGCATCACTGATTACCATCAGGCGGGATTGCCGGTCAAGCACTAGTTTATAATTATAAAAAAGCCTCTGGCCAAAGTATAAACCAACCCTTGGACCACGAGAACTGTCAAACAGCCGTCTCGAGATTTCCTTAAAAAGACCATGTTCACTCGAAGTGCGAATTTCATGGCGTTAGCAAATAAATCTAGTTAAATTTACATCTAGAAAATTTATTTACTTAAAATAAACTATATAAATATTTTTACTTTGTAGTATATAGATAGTTCAATCCACGAAAACGCGCCCCACTATTTCTCCTAACCGTTTATAGTATATGTGTGCAAGCTTCCGTCAATGTTTGAGTGTTATCCGTACACAATAATTATCTATGAGTGCACACCCACACTACAATAAATTGACTAATCAGGAGAGAGCGTCATGGTCAAAGTGAAAGATGCTCTACTTCAATTTTATACTCTTTACCCGACTGCAAGGAAAATTGAGGTGTGGATATTTTATGTGATTATTAGTTAATATACGATTATAATACCATTTTTATATAATAATAGGAGGTAATTAGAGACATAAATGAAATACGTGAAAAAGTTTTATGGAACTTTTTTTATTGAAATAAAAATCGTCAATCACTAGTTTCAGAAATGTCTGATTCAGATTCTGAAGTATCACTGACATTTATAATAAAATTGAAATCAAGATCACAGTGTCTCATGTATTCGTCTTCTATTTTTTCCACGTGCTGACAAGTATTGAACCAGACATCTTTATTTACTCGATCAAATGCTTCATTTAAAATGGGCATAATCGAAGTGTAGTTTTGATTGATATTGCGGCTAGCAACGTCGTTTTTTACAATACCCCAAATGTTTTCGATTGGATTTAACTCTGGGTGATAAGGAGGCAGCCGAAGCACTGTGAATCCATATTCCTTTAATAATTCGTCAACTCTGTACTTGCGGAAGTTTTCTTTGTTTTTTAATATAAGGTCATAAAGTTCAGGCTTTTTGTAGGTTGGTACAAAATGGATATTTTTTGCATTCAGCCAAGTCTGCATGTCTAATTTGTTGGAGTTGGATGTGGGTATTTTTTCCGAACTAGTATTGTGATAGGCTGCATTATCCAAGACTACCACGGCATCATTTGGGAGATTTGGTATTAGTTTCTCCTTAAGCCACTTTAAGTAATTATCAGAGTTCATATTATCGTGGTAGTCTCCGGATTTGATCTCTGCTCTGTACGTTAACAACGCATTTGGTACGAAACCCTCAGCACTTCCGGCATGTACTATAATTATGCGCACACCCTTTGTTAAATTTTGTTTCATTGCTGTTTTAGAGCCTTTGTCGGCCCAAGATTTTTTTTGCACGTGGTTGGTATGAATATATGATTCATCTGTGTACACTATAGGTCTACCTGCATTACGAAAAGATTTTACCTGTTTTAAATATTTCAATCTTAACATTTGAATATCATGTTTTTCGGTTAGGACCTTCCTATTATTCTCAGTTTTTCTCCATTTATAACCAAGCTTAAGTAACAATGTTCTTAGGGTGGTTCTACATCGATTAAATTGTATACGGTCTTTCAAAATAGTATTAAGTCGTGATAATGTTGGAAATTGATGATGTTCTTTATGGCAGTTTTGGATAGTTCTTCGGACTACACCAATATCAAATTTGTCTAAATTAATTTTTCGTGGTCTTTCCCTTCTCTTCTTCATAGGTGATGTAAAAATAGAAGCACTTCTGCCTGCTAAATTCGAATGCGACGTACTCGCTTCATTTTTAGAATCAATATCCATTTCCGTAGTCGGCTCTGTTGTACGCTCTTCACTTTGGACTACAGAAACTATCGCATCCGTCTCCATAGTTATATTAGACTCCATAGTAGATACTGTAGTTTGCTTTATTGTCTCAGTATAAGCCTTTCTTTCGCGTAGAATTCTAGTCACTGTGCTTTCAGATATTCCAACAGCCTGTGCGGTTCTCCATCGAGCATCAGTGAGTTTTTCTGCAAAATTTTGACTTGCTTCTTTTTTCATGAAATCGTAAACTTTAGAATTTCTCTTGCCTACAATTAAAAAAAAAATAAAAAGAAATAACATTAGTCTTACTTTTAAATATAAAATGAAGTCTAGTTAGTAAAATTTAATTTTGAATTAAACTACTTTTCTTTTATTATTTTATGTGTTTCGTAACAATAATTTACATACCTGGCTTTTAAGTACAACACGCTGAGATTTTTTCGACATTTTAAAAAAATATAAAGTAGAGCAACTTTCGTGTCGAGTCTGGATTTTTGAAATACAGGTTGTACTACTTGTGTGCATCGAACCACTGACGGTCCGTGACTGACGCTCGGAGAAAACTCCCCGCGCCCCGCGATCCCCTCAACCTAAAATTGGTGGGGCGCGTCTTCGTGGATTGAACTATCTATACACGGGTTTGCACACCCGACTTAATTTACCTACATGTATTATTGATAATAGATTAATTAGATATCTAAGGGCCGGTGCTCACTGACGGCACTGCACGGCATGGCACGACAGGTTGTGCAGTGACATCCCGCGGCGTCCCATGGCATGCCGTGGAGTTTCAGCTATGCGTTCCTTTTCATATGTTGATCCATGTAAAAACAGGAGGAGACATTGTATATGCATTCATGCGAACGTAGCAAATTAATCAGTTTTTCTTCCTCCGTTTTTCTGTATTTTACGCGCACCGACCGGACTGCGACCCCACCGAAATGCTGCACAAGTTTCAACCTTATTTCAAATAGCTAGCAATCATAATTCCTCGACCCCTAAAGTAACCCATACGTCTAAAGGGGTGCAATGGCGCGCCGCGGCATCCCGTGAAATGAAAAAGCATGACATGTCATGCCGCGGCATTCTGCGGCGTGTCGCGTCATGCCGCAGCATCCTGTGGCACGTCGCGGCATCTTGGTATTAAAATAAAGTAACATAAATTCTAAACTCATTGAAATAAGATTCAAAATAACTTAATTAGTATTAAAATCCTTTGCCATGACACACCGTGCCATGTCGGCAGTGGGCGCCGGCCCTTAGTTTACCAGTAAAACACTAAATCAACTTGGACTTAACAAAAATTGTTCATGTTTTTCATGATAAGAAATTGAGACATTTCAATTACTTATTTCATCAGTACTATGAAATAAAAGTATTATTTTGTCCTAAATTTAGGAGAAGATAAGCTGATGAATAACAAATATGTATCTACATACATAAGTATGTACCTAATGTCTATTCAAACTTATGTTTCCAATTGACGTTTTTCTAGGTTAAACCAATATAAGTTTTATTAAAATAGTAATTAAATTTATTACAGAGTGATTAGTAGTACTATTAAAGAAGTTGTAAAGATATTTGAAGTTCTAGCGATAACTGAAATTTATTATGACAATGGATGAATGGACTATAAAGACTGGAAGACCCTAAATTATTGGTTTTTGTGCTTTTGCAAGTGTTACTTAAAAATAATAAGTTCTTATTCGTTTTATTTTCAATAGAAACAAAAACGCCAGAAAATATTTTAAGGTTGATAATTTACACTCACAGGTGTACATTATGGTTTTTTAAAATATTTTTTAATGCCTACTGGCAGTGCCCCGTGTGCAATTTCGGGTATCTATGTAGATTTCCTCTAGTATACAAATGTTGAACCATAGAAAGAACGTTTTTACATTTCTACGCATTACCTAATAAAAAAATTGTCTGAGAACTCTTCTGGTGGCTTTGTTTCAACACTAGTACACTACACTCAGAACCACAACATGTATGTATTCTAATCGTACGGTTGTTTGGCAACACACACGAGTGCCAATGCCGGACGTTGAACCCATACCTGTTTGTTGTCGTTATGCAAATACAGATTAACGAACGAGTCACATGACTGGGTCATATTTTTAATAAATTTTTTTCCTGTATGATTTGCACTAACGCATGTTATAATTTGTACTAAAATACTAATAATTAATGAAACAATAATAATATATTATTATATTAAAGATATTTTTTCGTGTTTAGATATAAGTACATATCACGTATGCAGTTTCGGTATCTATTGATTATTTACATAAAAAAATTGTTAAGACTAAATTATCAAACACACATGACTTCACATCTGTAATCAATAAAGGGTTAAGCAGAAGGTGCACCTATAGTCCTTCCATATTTATAAAGGGCGAGCGGAACCTGTCGCTGACAGGCAGTAATTGCGTAACACACTCAGAAATGGATTTTGACAGTTCAACAACATACAATGACGCAATGAATGTTGTAGTAGATTTTTTTTTTTCAAATGTATTGATGCATGTTGTTTTTGCTAATCCATTGCGGATTAGAAATAACAACAATATGCTTCGAAATTATTCAAATTAGATTATAAAAGTGTGTTACGTACTTAGGGTGTTGGAACAAATCTAGAATATCTTATCGAAGAGATTCTTTGAACATTAATTTACATAAATACCACTTTGAAAATGTATAGTAAGGTTACTGTTTCCATAAACCACGACTCTAAAGTTATAATTTACATAGATTCTTTATTTATTAATAATTTAAAAAAACCGCAATTTGTCTAAAAACCGGAAATTATGAAAAGTACCGGTTGATCCGGACTTTGGCCCCTGTCATTGACATTAAGACGCGGTTATTATCAAACAGCGATAACTAAAAAACTTATAGGTAAGTTAATACTGACTGTAACCTTCATTAGATTGACATTATTAATGCTGTAAAGCATCAGTACGCACAAACAAATTGTCTAGAGGGCCCAAAGGACAGGATTTTATGAAAGCAAAAAATAAAGCCGTTAAACACAATGTGCACTGCACTTTTGAATGGAAAGTACTGTTTAAAATTTTAATTAATAATAATTTGGCCAGGATTTTCTTAGCCATATACTATTTTAATACATCAACTTTATATAAAATACGTTTCACCCAATAAAAAAATTGGGTGAAGGTCGTTCCTAATCGGATCTTAGGCACAGTAAACAGTCTTAGGTCCGTATTCCAGAAGGAAACTCAAGCACTGATCTTTGTTTAAACATTACCTAAAACTAGTTTCAACCAATCAAATCGCTTCAAACGAGACTTAAGTAAAGCTTGAGTTTTGAGTGACGTTCTGTAGGCCTAGTATGAGTTTTCATTACGAAACTCGTTCGTCGATATCGAGCGCGTTTGACTCAGCGATTGGCCCGCTTCAAGGTCGTAAGAACTCTCAACCAATGAGAGCGCCCAACGCGCACGATACGATCGAACGAGTTTCGTATTGAAAACTCATACTAGGCCTACTGTAATACGGACCTTAGACTAACAGCTATGTGTCTTGATTCAAATTATAAGCTAGGTACCTATGTGGAATTGGATACATTATAATGTTCATTTATATAAAAGATTGTAGTATAGTAAAGGTGTTTAATGGAAAACCGAGGTCACTTTTGGCAAACGCCACAGCATTTAAATTCAATTCTTTATGTATAAATAAATGTACCGATCTGTAACGAGGTAGGTCTATGAATTTATTACGCATCGGTCAACGACTGAACTTAATTTTATATTTCCATTAAAATTGCATTATCCTCTGTTCGTGCCTAAAACCTACACAGTTTAATTCACCTTTGTACTATACCTAGATTTGAATTTACAATTCTTCTTTAGTATAATTTGCACTTGAAACCTAACAATGATCCATATAATTAGTAGAGTTATTACTGTCTCGACTCTCGTGTATAAGATAACTTGGAATGATAAACATTAGTAATGAGTGAAGGTCGTCAATATGGACTGTATATATCAGACGGTTACTTTTTAACATAGGTCCAACGAAAACCCGAATTTTTTGAGACCGGTAACTCCCGTTCTCAAAATATTATACAAAAAATAATATGAATTTACCTTAAAGAAACTCGCACTTGAATATAAACAAAGATGGCAAAAACTACGCACGTCCACACTATCCGGCTGCCGGCACGCAACTAAAGATTTCTGAGATTTTGTGAAACTATAGGTAAACTATACAGGTCACAGCGACCTCTAATGAGGCTTATCAGTTAGGTTCAATGGCTATTGCTGGCATGTCTGTTACGTAATTGGGATATTGGAAGCGTGATCGTGTTTCAGTCTCGTCAGTGTAAATGTCAAGTCTAGACACACAGCACAGGTCCGTTCGTGTGTGGAGTACTGCAGCCACATTTGGGCTGGTGCTGCAAAATGCCACCTGGTTCCTTTGGATGCATTTTGGAGAGTGTGTTGGATGCATTTTGAATTGTATGATTTAATTCCCCCATCTCCCTTCCATCATCGGACGACCCGCTGTACGGCGTGTTTCCACCCTTACATTGTTGACACCACAACGATCCGAACAAAGCGTTTCGCCTCGTTATTTATACCGCGTACCTCGAGGAACTGGAACAATTTGCCAGCGGCGGTGTTTCAAGGCAAGAGTGAATAGGCTCTTTTTACCATCAACGGCCAAGCACTGGTTTATAAAATATTTAAAAAAAAACTTATAGAGCCGTAACATGCTACAGCTGTGAACATTTTCATTAAAACTTAGCCTACTTCATTACTATGATGTACATAACTGTGAAATTTTCTCAATCAACCTTGAACCCAATGCTTTAGCGAGTAAATAGAAAATTTATTAAAGAAAGACAGACTTAATGTGCTAGCGTCTGTTTCTAGCCAGGTTCTAGTTAAAATGTGAGTACTGACTCTAGTGTTTTTTTTCTAATCTATGGTCATAATCAGGAGGCCTATTATATTGTTATCCTCTTTGGGGTAGATTTAAGCAAACAAACATCAACACAGAGATATCATCAGATTTCCCATTTAGATTATACCATTACTGTCACAGCTATATAGCAGTTACAGCTTTTAAGTTGTTGAGGTTGCTTATTAAAGAGTTTTTGCTATCATCATCCACCTAGACTTTTTTCTACTATGTTGGGTTCGGCTTCCACTCTCAAATCAAATCAAATGTAATCGTTTATTATGCAACTAGGATCACTGATCACTTTTACACGTATATCATCGTCATATTTTAAACTCTAACCGGATTCAACTGAATACCAGTATTTTACATGGAGCGGCCTATCTGACCTCCATAACCCAGTAACTGAGCAATACGACATCCCTTATGCACGTCATATTTTTTGATACTCTAACCGGATTCAACTGAATACCAATATTTTACGTGGAGCGGCCTATCTGACCTCCATAACCCAGTAACTGAGCAATACGACATCCCTTATACACGTCATATTTTTTGATACTCTAACCGGATTCAACTGAATACCAATATTTTACGTGGAGCGGCCTACTGACCTCCACAGCCCAGTAACTGAGCAATACGACATCCCTTATACACGTCATATTTTTTGATACTCTAACCGGATTCAACTGAATACCAATATTTTACGTGGAGCGGCCTATCTGACCTCCATAACCCAGTAACTGGGCAATACGACACCCCTTATACACGTCATATTTTTTGAAATTCTAACCGGAATCAACTGAATACCAGTATTTTACCGGGTCTGAGCAGATATGTTGCGATGTGTGCCGGATACGATGCGCCAAGTGTTGTTATGTCGGGAGTTTGGTCGTGGAGGGTCTCCACATCAATCTCCCTCTGGCGCAGCATCGTTGGTCGTGTTGTTGGGTTTAACATTGCACCACCTCGCTGAACTGCCGTCTTCCTTCCTATTCACTAAGTTTTTTAAGTGAATGGGTTTAATAAACTAGCGCGCTTTACCATCAACGATTGCATCACTGCTTACCATTAGGCGGGATTGCAGTCAAGCGCTAGTTTATAATTAATTTTAAAAAAATACATGGAGCGGCCTATCTGACCTCCATAACCCAGTAACTGGGCAATACGACACTCCTTATACACGTCATATTTTTTGAAACTCTAACCGGATTCAACTCAATACCAGTATTTTACATGGAGCGGCCTATCTGACCTCCATAGCCCAGTAATTGGACAATATGACACCCCTTTTAGACGTTATATTTTTTTAAAGTCTAACCGGATTCAACTGAAAACCAGTATTTTACATGGACCCGTAACAAGATCTACGAATGGCAGCTGGGACCAACGGTTTAAAGTGCTTTTCTGCCACGAAGGGGTCTCGGTATGTAATTATGGCCATCTATCCACAGACCAACAGCGGCAAGCTTAGCTTAACCTGATCGATAAACTTGTGACTGTTATTATTTTAGTCATGAGCCAAAAAAAGGTTGTTGATATGAATCTTCGTCTTCTTCAGTCTATACGACGTCCACTGCTAGACATAGGCCTCCCCCAAGGATTTCATTAGGTACTTTTTGGGTTGCCATAAACCCCACGCTTGGCAGGCGGTTGGGTATCGCATAATTTGATATTCCACAGGAGAAGCGCTGCTGCCCGCTTCCCTGATGACAAATTCCCTTAGTTGCCTCTTACGATACCCACGGGAGGATATGGGTTGGTACTATTCTAAGCCCGGTACTACACGGGCATATTTGATATGAATGTAAGGACTTATGTATTTAATACTTCAACCACTTAAACAACAGATGCATTTTCTACCAGGTTTTATTTTGTTTTTACTAGAAGTTTGTCTTTTTTTTTTTTTTTTTTTATATGGGACAAAACCCGCCACACTTTTCCCAACCACTGCAACTCCTGAAAGCCAGAATAAACAGTGGCGACCGCCAGAAAAACGCCGAGCAATGAAGCTCGACGAGTCCCGGAGAAACGATTCAACTGTCTTGGGTCCCGCAACAAATTAATCAGAAAAGAATAGCGGAGGAGTAAGAAAAAAGATATTTTTTTCCACTTCCCTCCATAACAAGCAGGAGACAGAACAGAACTAGGCCAATCGGCACAAAGGGACATTATCGCAACTGGGAGAAGCCCAGATTGCCAAACACCACGGAATAAAATTTGATTAAGTTAATGGGTCCTAAGTAGGTATTAGCTGTTACAATTGATTCTAATAATAGGTATGGCAAAAGCGCCTGAACGCACGGAAATTGGTTCTAGTTTCTACAAGGTCCGTATAATAAACGACTCCGGATGTAACTTGTATACTATCCAACATAATATTGCGTTCATTCTGCCAAAGAACACACTCCCACAAGATGTGATGTGCGGACTGTTCAAATTCACAGTTCGATGTAGAACACTGACACAAAGGGGAAGGAACAAGTTTAAAAGAATACAGTTTACTTTTAAAGTTGCCATGACCTGTGAGAAATTGGGCAACGCAGTGGTCAACCTCCAGCCATGTCCTAGCCAGCCGATCGCCAACGGATGGAAAGAATAGATGGAGGTGCCGGCCCTTGATGGAATTATCCCACCTACTTTGCCATTCGGATAAGAGGTCCTCCCAGACTTCAGTCTGAGGTTTAAATAATCTAGAGATTTTATTAAAGTCGCGTTGTGTAACAAAATTAGTGTCCATGGCCTCCCCCCTCGCGGAGTAGTACATTGAAGCACGTCGCTGTACCTCAAGGTCGACTGGAAGTACACCTGCCAGTACCGGTAAGGCTTCAGTACTGACCGTTCTATACGCCTTGCATAAAAATATCAATGCCAAACATTGGCTTTGAAGCAGTTTACGTCGTGCCGCCCCTATGCTGGCCCTATCGGCCCAAACAGGTGCACCGTAGCACATACATCCTAAGTAGGTAGCTCCATATATAGTTTTTAAAGTTAGGAATGATAGACCCCAAGTTGCTTTCGATATTCTAGTTAGGGCATAAAAGTTCCTTTTAGCTTTTCACCAACTATTTTTATATGTTCTATAAATGAAAAATTCCTTTCTAAGATCATACCAAGATAGCATACGGATTGCTGTTTTTTAATGGGAACGTTATTAAATTTAATAGTAGGCAATGATTTAAGATTACCTTTTAGTAGAAGTTGATAGGTTTTATGTGGCGCAAACGTTAGGCGGTTACGATCACCCCACTGAGATATTAAATTTAGGCAAGTATTGGCCAAGTTCTCAAGTCCAGCTCGGGTACTTGACTGAATGAGCAGTAGGCCATCGTCCGCGTAACCAGTAAGTGAACAGCCGCAAGGAAGCGGGATCGCGAGGAAGTAATCAAAACCCAAATTCCATAAATAAGGACCGACAACTGAACCCTGAGGACATCCCATGGTTAGTGTTTTAGTACTAGAAAAATGACCGAGCTTAAGTACCGCGGAACCGTTTATAAAGTAAGAGTAAACGAGATTATATATGTTTTTATAGCAACCGCGGGTTTTTAATTTTAACAACAGCATAGGCCACCAGGCGTTATCAAAAGCCCCAGAAATATCCAGGAAGATCCCAATTACGTACTTGTTTTCGGATTGGTTAACGGTTCTTCTGACAGAAAGCGCCGCGTCGACTGTAGATTTACCTATGGTGAAGCCATACTGATTATTATGGAATTTTGGACCGTTCGGTAGTAAACGTGGAACGATGAGGCGCTCAAGAAGTTTACCCAAAGATGGTAGAAGTGTGATAGGACGATATGACTTCGGATCATCCGGTGGTTTGTCACCACACTTTGGTATTATTCGTATGAAACCGCGTCGCCATTTACGAGGAAAAACGCCTTCAGCAATGCATCGGTTGTATACAGTTAAGATGGCATCACCCGCTGTTTTACACGCTTCTTTAATCATCCTATTAGATATTTTATCTTCACCTGATGATTTGTTGACCGGTAGTTTTCTAACAATATTTATAAATTCGTCATTAGATGGTACGTCTGACATTGGTGATTCAGGTGGCACAGGAGCCCACGCTCTAATCTGTTGGTGGTAGTCGCTATCGTTAGCCGGTGAATCATCAGGGATAAGTGTATTAATTAGCACTTCTGTTGTTTCCTCTATGCCTGTGGTATGCTTATCATTGACTTTAATGTTTTGAACGTATGCAAGGTCGACCGATCTGTTAGCTTTAAATTCGTGATATAAGGGAGACCACGGACCCTCCCTGTCAAGTTTATCAACGATTTTTCGCAACAAGTTACCCTTAGATTTTTCCACCGATGCTTTGTAGCGTGACTTGGCAACTCTAAAAGCATTTAAAGCGAACGTAAGAAGATCTCCAGTAATCTTTCGGCTCTTGAGTTTATTTAACTGTCTACGCGCTCTGCGATATCTTTTACGCTGTTCAACTAAATAATCACTCCACCAGTCACATCTACGAATATTGGTCATAGATCCGCGACCAATGGCAATGTCAGCACAGTAGGTAAAGGTTTCTGACATAATGTCAGCACTTTCTTCGGCTGACAGCCCGTCCCGAGTGAATTCTTTGGCGTGACACGAAAAAAGCGAGCCGAAAAATTCCCAGTTCGCGCCTTTACATCTATATCTGAAATTACCGGGAATATGAGACGGACCCTGAATATAACCAGGAACAAATTCGTACACGATCAGGCGATGATCACTACAAGACGCGTCCGGTAGGACACGCCACCTATCCAAACGTACGTCGGCACTTGAAAGTGTGACGTCAATACAAGATTCGCCCATTTGGCCGCAGAAAGTAGGTGGTGCATCAGGGGTATTATGAATCGATAGGTTCATCTCAGCAATGAAATCCTCAACAGCGCAGCGTCGTTCGGTATCGGTGGCCCGAACCTTGCCATACCACAGAGACGATGACGCGTTGACATCCGCGCCAACGATAACTTTGCAGCCCGCGAGTGACCGCAAGACATGACGGAGATTATGTATATGAGGAGTAACAGGATCTGAGTATTGAAAGTAACAGCTTACAACGAATACTTTAAAAGAAGCTGATGATACTTCGGCAACCGCACAGTGTGGCGTCATGAGGTCACGTAAAGACGTTACCGTAAAGTTAGAAGACCGCGCAACATAAATTCCGGCTCGTGCCTTGCAATCCAGTTGTACTACCCTGTGACGTAAACGTGAGTTTTGATATTGTTCCTGAATGAGTACAAGGTCTAAGTTGTAGTCAATAATTAATTTATCTAACTCTGATGTCGCCACCTTATCGTTGTGAAGGTTTAATTGCCGTATGTTTAACCTATCCATCTTAATTAGTAATTAGTATGTAGGATAAGTTGTTCGAGTTTTAATTTATAGGTACCGCACTGGTCCGACCCGCATCTATGATCATAGGGTTTTTTAAATCGTTTACACGCCGCGCAAACCGGGGTAAAATTCGAATCGCCCTTATGCGGGCAAACATTGGTTTCGTGAGCCTCGGAACAGACAGCGCAGGTTGGTGATTTATTAGCGCAATGCTTTTTAACATGACCGAATTGTTGACAATACGCGCAACGAACTACCTCGATATCATCAACAAAACGGCAAGTGGCCCAGTCAATAAATAATTTATCCTTGGTAGTCACAAGATGTTTACGTACCTCAGGTTCAATTTCTATGCCTATCCATTTCCGACCGGTATCGGTAGAACGCCTACGGACTATTTTGGTGGATTTAATGAAATCGTCTTCTTTTATTGGCAACTCATTTTTAATGTTTTGGCGGTAAATAGCTTGCAAAAAATTTTTGTCTTCCATTGAGGCGGGAATGTCCTTAACTAATAGACGGGGGCGGCGACCCTTTGGTTTTTCTAAGCGAAGACCCGCAGACTTTATAGCATCTACCGATTCTAACTTTTTCAATTGGTTTTCATTCGCTACACGTAAAACAACCCCCGATTTGGCGGTTTTTTTAATACCGACTATTTGAAACCCATCGTCACTCGGTCTAATCGCTTTCATAAGAGCTTGTTTAGTGGCGGATGATGACGCATAGTCAGCTGATCGCTCTTGGGTCGGATAGGCGACGACACAAGGCAGAGGCACTTTTGATTCAATAGCGGGGGCAACTTTAGGTAGCCGCAGTTTCAAAAAATCTGCGTACGACATTTTATTGTCCTCATTAATGGTTTTAACGCCGGATTTTAATTTAATTATTTCTAATTCGCGCTCGGTATTAGCAAGCTTGGTTTCGTTACACGATGATTTTAAGGCTAACAAAGACACGATACTTGTGACTCGTTGAGTCATATCCATAATAGCTGATTTATTCGCGACATTTATACGAGAACCGTTATCGTTAACCAGTTCGTTGATTTTGGCCAGGTACACAGACGCCTCCGAAACTAAATCATAATAATTGTCACTGTTACTGCGATTGGAAATATTTAATGTAGGTGAGGACTTTTCGGGCGAGTCGGGAGCAGTCTGTAGACGTTTCGACCGATCGTCTATTAATTTGTCGGTCGGAGACATTTCACAAAACAGACGCTTAGCGGAGGTTTGAGTTGGCGGCGATCTAAGTGTCTTATTATTTCTACGGAAAATGTCTCCGCCACGATCAGGCGGATCATCATTGTAAGTTGACATACCTAATTAATGAACAATAAAACAAATCTAACTTAACGAAAAGATAAATAAAACTAGTGAGAAGAAAAAAATAAAAAAAATATTACGTTACCCTCACAAAAAAGAAAATAAATGTACTCACCGAGATTGATTGATTTACAGTAATTACAAAAACAAACACTAAAAATAAACTTACGATACCAAAACTAGACACAAATTAAACAACCCAGAAAGAAAACACCAGCCGGAACTGATAATCGGAACACGATATTCGTAAATATAACAGGAGCGTATTAACTTCACACCACACGGCGCGGGGGCGCGAAGGGAAGTGAAGAAGTTTGTCTGTAAGAAAAAATAAGTATACACCGAATAGTGTATGTTCGTGTATGTACGGGCGACAGCAGGTCAAGCTATTCCTGTCAGAAATTCCCAATCAACCTTGAGCCTTAATAATTTGTAGATAAAGTTGAAAATCTAATGTCGGTTGTCGGTCTCCGTGGCGCAGCGGTCAACACGCCTGACTGCGACGTGGAGGCCCCGGGTTCGATCCCCGGCCAGGTCATGATGGGAAACGATCTTTTCCTGATTGGCCTGGGTCTTGGATGTTTATCTATATATGTATCTATTATAAAATATAGTATCGTTGAGTTAGTATCCCATAACACAAGTCTCGAACTTACTTTGGGGCTAGCTCAATCTGTGTGATTTGTCCGTATATATTTATATTTAATAAGGAAATCTGACAGATTGTAGTAAATTGATGTGCTGTCGTCTGTACAGATGTTGTGTTAGCGTATATTACAATGTTACGGTAAATTAGGAGCATTTCATTCAGAAAACGATATTGTATAATGGTCCCTCCATTAAAGACTCTTACGACTATTACGAGAGAAGACAGTGCCAAGAGAAATTAGCACAGAAATAGCATAACGCAGTTACACGTAGTGGACACATGGGAATGCACGAATATATTTTTATCTAAACACTTGTTAACATTGGTACTAGAGCTTACTTTGCTAGCAAAATAATTATTTGCTAGCAAAAAAGTAAAGTGCAGCTTTTTGCTGATACATACGGCCACACATCAAAATTTGCATAAGTAACCAGTAAAAGCTGGCTTGTGATTGTACGAAAAACGTATACAATGTGAGGTCAGCTAAAACTGGAAATGTATAGCTTGTAGCCGTGAGCATGGATTAATGGATCTTTGTTACTCTTTCACGCAAAAACTACTCAACGGATTTGGATGAACGGCACATACGAGTTCATAACCAGGAATAATGCATAGCATAGGATAATTTTTATCCCGATGTTCCTTCGAGATCGAAACTTAAGCAAGTGAAGCCGCGGGGCCGCCAATCAGTAATTTCGTCAAGGGTTACGGTACTTCGAAACCTTACTTAAATAATAAAATGTAAAACAAAAAAAAAAATCGGTTCGACAGTATAAATCCGCACAATTCGGATTGTCGAGTATTTTGATAAAATTAAACGAAGCGGACAAATCGCAGTCGCCATATTGGTCACTTTATCGAAACCGAATGACATCTCAATCAAATGTCAGCTTAATTCTTGCTATAATATGAATTTTATTTCTTGAGAAACTAATATCGATAACTACAAAAATATGTACATGTGTACTACTATGTGTGATTCACATTTCACCAGAGCGTAGTCGGGTTTTCATCTAGTAAAATATAAATGTCCAATAAAGTTAATAAAGGTAGGGTAGTTTGAGAAAACTTATTTCCGACCTTTTTATGAGAATAAAAATGCTCAAGGTTGCAGGGTAAGTGGAGAAGGGGTAAAACAACGAGCCATAAACACGCTGTAAAGATTACATCGGCACCGAATATATTTGGGTAAGATCAGATGATGATAGTCATCTCACGAGTTAATCCTAGTCGCAACCAGGTGCGACTGGGATTAACTCGGGATTAACTTCGATATTTCCGCGAAGCGGAATTATAACGAATCTGGAATGTTCGATCAGCTGACCTATATATAGCGCCGTGACGCCAGGGCACAGTCAGTCTGCATTCGACTAGCGATACGAAAACAAGTGAAAGTTAAGAAGCGATCATTGAGAATACCTACTGCGACAACTGTAACGAGACCTTTGAGTACTACGTGAAGTAACATCTGTAGTGTTATTGTGTGTTTACGACACGGACTTCGTGAACGTAAGGTAAGACTTTGGTGCAACATCAACTATATTCTACTTGTCATTGCCTACGATCGACTCTACCTTCGATGCCAATAAACTTCGTAACCCTTAACCGGTATTTTAATACCCCCAGCCCGTAACACTATCATCATCAACAACCTACGTGGCGTGGCACGGGTTCGATCTCCGCGCAGTGTAAATATTTGTATGCATGAATATGAATATTTGCACTGGTCTGGTCGTGGTCCCGGTTGCCATACGAACATCTAGTGGCAGTCATTACGGGTTGATTGGTCTAACCTAACTGTAATTCTTCGATATCGCCTTCGTGTTGTAAAGGTCAGACGGCAGTCTCTTCATGGAAAATATCTGTTTACCCAAAATCAGCAGTTAGAGTGGTAAAGTGGACCCCAGATTCAAAACAACAGGTCAAACTACCCAAAAGTGTCAAATATAATCAACCTTGAGCTTTAATGCATTAGAGATAAAGCTGAGAATCTAATAAAACTATATGTAGACTATAACTATATGTATACTAGATTATAGTAGCTTGTTTTTCTGTTGTTTCTAAATGGTTCTTATTATACAAATTACTATACTGTAGTAAATATTAAATTGTAATAAATATAAACTGAATGCGATGAATGCTGGCCAAAGCAAGGTATAATAATTTACATTCTGTTAATAGGACTATACAAAATTTTTTAAAGAATTATATCGACTGACATTAGGATTTGGCTAAACCATTCAAAGGTTTAAAATAAAAAATAAAAAAAATCAACAGTTATGATTCATACAGACATTCAGATCTGAGCCGATAGTAATGGCAGGAAGTACTTGAAAATAATTATGGATAAATCAAATCAAGGAAATATACAACACACCCTTAAATAGTAGTAAACTCACTAATAACCCATAATAGGTAAAAGGAGAATAAATCCAACATGATTATAAAACTTACAGACCTTGATCTGCTTTCAATTAATAAAAAGAGTAGGTAGGTACCTACACATATACACTTATTAAACAATTTTCACTCTTGTTTTAAGCCATGCTCACAGTACTGGTTCAACTAGTGCATTTGGAAAATCAACTTAATGTAATTAAAAGCAAAGCTGTATTTTGGCTGAATTCAAATAAAAATGTCTTCAAGGATGTATTTTAAACCTTTTTAGGTGATAAATTATGCAGTAGGTATTTAACAGGTTTTTTTAACCAGCACTCTACATATGATTTACAGCAAAAAAACCTGTGTCAAATAAACACTCAAAAAATTATGTTCAATCATGAAAAAGTTCATCATTCAAAAAGGATTTTTTTTTAAATTTTAATAGGTTTCCGTATTTACAACCGAAACAATAAGTTTAAAAAATATACGGTATTTAATTGAATAAAAATAATTAAAAATTAGGAACATTTTATTTATGTTGCAGATGCAATAAAACAATCAAAATCTATACTGGATTAATTATTTTTACCTGATTATCACGCAGGTATTAAATTACACAGCTCATTTTATTTTAAAATTTTAATTATCAGTCAGAAATAGTGAGAAACACATTATAAGTAATTAATTTCAACTTACCAGTAAAGAACAAAAAACAAAAGTAATGACTATCTTTTTCTTTATTTTCGCGTTTATTTTAAAATTATGCACACGTGAATTTTTTGATTACACAAGTTGAACTGATGGTTATGGAAATGGAACTGAATTTATGAATTACTGAAGTTGAACAAGTGACACTGACAGTGACAGCTTTTTTTTTGGTTCACTTCTTTCCGTACTTTTGAACGGAAAAGGCAAAGACATAGTACGCCATACAGCCTAGACTTCAGGAATTTTTTTCTTGAGTAAGTTTATATTCTAACTTATCCTAATTTACCCTAAATTTATCCTAACTTAACTTAATCTAACCTAAATCGGTGATAGGCCATAACATCGGCCGCCGGCAGAAGTTACCACCCACCAGACAAACTCTTGCCGCCAAGCGATTTGTCGTGTTCCGGCATGATGTCTGGTGAAGCCGTATGGAGGACGGGTCTGAGCAGTTGTGTTGCGATGTGTGCCGGGTACGATGCGCCAAATGTTTACTCCAAATGGAGTTTGGTCGTGGAAGGTCTTCGGATCAATCTCCCTTTGACGCAGCATCGTTGGTCGTATTGTTGGGTTTAACATTGCATCACCTCGCTCAACTGCCGTCTTCCTTCCAATTCGCTCAGTTTTTCTGAGTGAATAGGCTGTTAATAAACTAGCGCGCTTTACCATCAACGATCGCATCACTGCTTACCATCAGGCGGGATTGCGGTCAAGAGCTAGTTTATAATTATTTAAAAAAAAAAAACTCCTTTCGATTCCCTCGTGAGGTCGATTAGGAGGGGTTTAGAGTAAAGACATGCTGTGGCCACTATGTTACAATATTTCACTTTTCTTTATAGATTATTCACTGAATGCACTTTTTACTACATAAATCACGCGTTTTTATTTAGTAAACGACATTATAAATAATTTAAAGGTCCAATGAAAAATGAGCGTGGCACTCCCCTTGGCTTTCCCCTGACAGTGACAGATATACAAAATGATTTTTTTTTAAAGGAATTTTTGGCTTGATTGCCTTTATCTTTGAGCCATTTCTTCGTTATTTTTGTTTTCTTTCGTAACTTATCCTTTTTTTTTTGACGCTGTGGTAATGCCTTTACGTACCGTACCCCGAAGGGCGTATGTGGAACTCGCCCAGCCGAAGCCGGGAATACCCACTAAACCCAACAGCGGCACACCGACATCGCCTTAGTGGCGGGGTCATGGGAAATAGCAGAGCCTACCGATCAATCCCCCGCCGGCGATTCCCGCCAGAAGGCGGGCCCACAGTGGGCCCTCCGTAGGGAGGGGCCCGGCTGGGTACGTCTTCATGTGCGAAAAGACGCAGCAGCCAAGGGTTTTTTAGCGAGGTGTCCTTCCTCTTAGCCCCACTCGTTTGCCCGAAAGCAAACGGGGCCCCCAGCTCCTCTCAGTAAGGAGACCGGGTTGCCCGACGGTGACCCGGAGTTCGGGTCACGACAGCCACCTGGAGTGGTGGCCGAACCGCCGCGCGTGTGACCGCCGAAGCGGTCCCCACTTCTGGTTTTGGTCTGCGCCGATAAACTGGTAACCCCCATATCTGGGGGCCGTTCCCCTATCCGCCACCTGGGGACGCGTCCGATGGCAGGCCAGAAACTGCGCACGGAATCCTAACTTAACTTCTCTATCTCCTTTCGTTTACCGCGTGAGCCGACTAGGAGTGGTTTGGGGTAAAGTCATGATGTGGCCACTATGCTACAATAATTCAATGTTCTTTATAAATTATTCACTGAATGCACTTTATACTACATAAATCATGTGCTTTATTTAGTAAATAACATAAATAATTTTAAAGGTCCTACGAAAAATTAATTTAAGAAAACTTAGCGTGACACTCAGCTTGACTTTCCCGCCAAAACTCCACTAATTGAATGAAAGATCTAGGTTTAGTTCAATAGGGATGTGCTGGAATTCAATTAAATGGCTATCGACTTAAAGAGCCGATTTGAAATTAAATGCTAAAATGTCTGAGATCATCAAGCGCCACAGTTTTTCTTACGAAAAAGTGTACGCCTATAGAATGGCAATAGGAATTGGCTCTAAATGAAATCATTTTATTGGAACAATAAATACTTATTGACATCCTAATAATGACATTGAAATCTTCAGTAGGTCAATAGGAAAATTCGAAGTGTTTCCATAGTTTTGAAGATGTCTTTATCTTTAAAACTATTGAAAATTAATATATACATACTTTCAAATTCGCGGGCAAAGCCGCGGGCTAGTATTTAGTAGTAGTAGTAGTAGTAGGTAGTAGTAGTAGTTCGTAGCTTTCCGCCCTCGGCTTTGCCCGCGTGGAATTCGGTTCCGCTGGATGCGGGAGGCAAAGGACCGGTTGTCGTGGAGATCCCTGGCAGAGTCATATGTCCAGCAGTGGACGTCTTTCGGCTGAAATGATAATGGTTATGATGAACCCTTGGAAAGCGTTGTAGATCACATTATAAACAAAATGCAAATATTATTGTTTTTTTTAATTTTTCAAAATTTTACTGTTCCTCATGTTAAAAATAAAATATCTAATTACTTCCTCTGTTTCTGCTCCAAAGATGAGAAGTTAATTATTAAAAAAAAAAGGGAATTGTCTGTGATAAATTACACCAAGTTTTCTAGATCTAACGAAAATATGGTGCAATTGCCTATGTCTTTTTTTTTTTACAAAGTTTTCACTATTAACCTTTTCTTTATTATTTTATACTTCCATCATCATCCATTTGACCATCATCGATTTGAGACAAACCCGAAATTATAGAATGATTCTGTTACGTTGTACTCGTAATTCCTCCGTGGTGTAGGAAATATTTGTATGCATGAATATGAATATTTGCACTGGTCTGGTCGTGCCTCGGAGAGCACGTTAAGGCGTTGATCCCGGTTGCCATACGAACATCTAATGGCAGTCGTTACGGGTTGTTGGAGCCCTCAAAATTTCAACAACTGGTCTAACTGCAATGCTTCGATATCACCTTCGGATTGTGGAGATCAGACGGCAGTCGTTTCACGGAAAATATCGAAGTTTAGCCAAACTCAGCAGTTAGACTGGTAAAACATACCCTAGACTCCAAAGCTGAAAAAGCTTCGGATTCGACTGCGCTTAACGCTGAGACGATGATGATGTTGTAATTGTCAATAAAATTTTATTCTATTCTTACAACTAAATGGGTACTTATCGATAAACTGCAGTCTCTTAAAAACTATGACGGATTTTTACGCTATTATTGTCAAATTTACTTTTTTTCATTACGGAAAAAAATATTGTACGGACGACAGCAGGCCAAGCTGCTCGAAACATCAAAATCAATCATCATCATCTTAGTGTTTATCTCGGTTGCAACCGCGGCTTTCGCGTTGAAGTCCGGTGTCCGTTTTCCTACACATTCTCCTCCATTTCGCGCCATCTTTAGCACCCTGTGGGAAGAGCTTGTTGGCACGCATATCATCTTTTACAACGTCAAGCCAGCATTTCTTTGATCTACCTCGCTTGTTCCGGCACGGCGGAGGCGCCATGGCAAGACATTTGTTACCCACGTAACATGCGTTTGTGTAAGACTTGGCCATACCAGCGTAGGCGACCCTCCTGCAGTTTGTCTGCAATGTCACGGACACGAAGACTGCCACGGATACGGGAGTTCCTGATGGGGTCTTTCCGCGTACCTCCACACATCCACCGCAGCATATTCAACTCCGTCACACGCAGCTCCTGCTTGTGTCTTTCAAGCACAGGCCACACCTCACTGCCATACATTTATAGACCTGTCCCATAAACTTAATCGGCATTTGGGGTCACAAATAATACCTGTCACCTTACGCCATTTTGCCCAATCTGCGGAAATACGTGCCCTGACGTCACAATCAATGTCGCTGGACTCGTGGAATACGGACCCCAAGTCTTTAAACTGGTCCGTGTACTCGACCATGTCTCCGCCTATACACACAGACATGGGGTCTGTCGTGTTGCTGGCCAAGTACACGGTCTTCGCCACGTTGAGTTTCAGACCTAAGTTCTCAAGCGAGTCCTTCCACGCATTCACACCAACCGTTCCCTGTCCACGTCCGCCAGCGCAATATCGATATCATGCATGAGTACGACAGCATACATGAGTAGCCAGGGAGGTTGCTCATGTGAATCCTTGATGCTGTCCGACAAGATGTCTAATATCACGCTGAACAGAAACGGACTAAGGACGGATGCTTGGTGGACTCCGACGGTGATGGGGAAGGGTTTAGTATCGTCTATAGCGGTCCTAACAACGGAATTGGAATTGAGGTATATGTCTCGAATTATGTCAACATAGGCTTCTGGTACCCCTTTGGACCTCAGTGCCCACCTGACTACCTCGCGAGGGACACAGTCGAAGGTCTTCTACATATCAAGAAAGAGCATATGCAGAGGCATGTTCTTCGATCTGTATCTCTCCATGGTGATCCTTAGTGCGAAGATAGGGTCCATGGTTCCGTACGCTGGGCGAAACCTATATTGACACTCCGAGACAGCACACACCTGCCGGTTCCGGGAGTCTAAAATCCTCTCAAAGATCTTCACGGTGTGGGACATGACCTTCATACCGCAATAGTTGCCACACTCCAGTATCGAGCCCTTGCTTTTGAAGATTGGAGTAATAATACTCAGCCTCCTGTATCGCGTAGGTCGTGTTACGTAATTAAAACTCAGACAAATCGAACGTTGTGTATTGCACGTAAGTAAAAGGGTACAATGTATATGACGTGTACAATAACGTGATGTAAGATAATTATATACAAGAGTGTGAACAGGAATAGCGTGTAAATATCTGTACAATAATGGAATGGTATGGAATGTTGAATGTAATGTAATGTCTCTTACAAGCTATGCACTCACTTAAATACTAGCTATCTCTAAACAATAGTGGGGTAACCAATAGGAAATCAGCTTGCTGTGCTGCCGAAATCCTGGGGGTGGCGCGAGCGTTCTCGGTGCTTGATTCGTTGATCCAGGCAGGCCGTGGCATGTGATTGGTTGGTGTAGAAAGCGCGCCAATTCCAGTTCACGCCCAAGACAGCTCGCTATGGTTCCCATGAGCCTTGACCGTTGGTCATCAGATGTAAGCCGGGGTAAGATTTATAGGAACCCTCGCTGCGGGGGTGAGGGACGCAGCGACACGCGCCATGACTTCCAGGGTCCTGGTGTGATTTATAGCCGACCCTACACAGCGGGTAATAGAACATGTGTAGCATCTGCTACACTCCATTTGGTCGGGATTTTACCGTTCAGGAGCACTCGGTTCAGGATGTTAGTTAACATGCCCACACCGCGAGGACCCACCGCATTCCAGGCCTCAATGGAGTCCCCATTAAGGCCTGGAATGCGATGATCCCCGTCAGCTCCGACAGCTTTCCGATTCTCCTTACGACGAAGAGCCGTTAGGACTTCCTCAGGGGTTATCTGGGGCACTAGTCCAGGTTTCGGTGGGAGTTCCTGTGTCTGCACCTCTTGTTGCTGCTGAAAGTACGAGCGCAATCTCTCCTTCACCGCGAGGTCCTCGCATAGCAGGTTGCCAATAGGGTCTTTTACACAATGGTACTTGGATATCCGTTGCCGCTTTGACCCTGGAATCTGCCAACTTATGAATGAGATTTTGCCCCTCAGACGATTCCAACTTCTCGTAGAGAGGTTGCAAGTGGTCTCGTCTGGCTGAGAAATATTCCCAATCAATATTAGTTCTCCTAGTTGTTTAAAGATAAAGTTGAATATCTAATATAGAAATCTGGCAGATTGTAGCAGCTTGATGTGCTGTCGTCTGTACAATGTATGAACCGAAGTCGTCTATCTATTGGGGGCAACGAAACCAATCCGTCTAATTTCTTTTATTGACTAGTCGATCAACTAACTGCAATCATCGCATCGCAAAGTGGTAAAGAAAGTTTAGTAAAAATGCATAGAAGAAAATTTATAATCGTTTATTACATTACATAGCATAACTAATCAACAAATTAGCATCTCATTAATTTAATTAAATGATTTACAATATCGCGCAACAATGCCAACTATGTATTCACTTCTTTCTGTTAAGTAATTAGTTATTACATAGGAAGAACAAGTAATTAGTAAATTAGCCGTGTAAGGCGTCTACGCATTCGACTAGTCCATCAGATTTCGGTGAACAGTCGATTGAATCGATTCGTTAGCAGTACGTTGAAACCGACTGTTGCGTACGGGTTCGTTCATTCACCGCCCATCACTAGACTACAATACGCCAATCCAAAGTTTATTGTTTGTTGTTTACGTATTATTATTATTATTTTCATTTAGTTTCACGTGCTGAGGCGAAACGCCTTACTATACTCTTTGCGAAACGCCTTCAAAGATACGTTAAAACAATTCATTGCAGAAATAGCATTAAAATGGATTTGAATTTAAAAAACTTTGATGTGTGTTGTCGTACTTGCTTAGGAGATGTTGATGTTTCTCAAGAAATGTTTGAAATATTTCAAGAAGGGATAAACGTTATAAATATTGCTGAAATGATAAAATCGTACACTTCAATACAGGTATGTAAAACATATTTTGTTTAGCTGTCAGGCACCAATACAAAACAACCTCTAAACATGTGGTTAAAGTTGAGTGTATATTATTCAATGTTGTATTTTGTTCAGGTGCATAAGGACGACAGATTACCAAAGAGGATATGCAAGAGATGCTACACTTGTTTAATAAACTTTCATGAATTTAAGGCTACTGCATTAAATGCGGCAGCGGAGTTAAGACAGCATTTTGCCCAAATGATTGGTAATGCTAGCAAAGATGTAGAGACAAAACTCAATAATGACATAGTTACGGAAATTAAACCACCTGAACGTAAATACAATCAATATCAGACTGAAAACAACTTGGATGATAGTGACAATTCTGAAATGGTTGTTAAAGATGAAATGAATCCATATGATTTGAGAACAATTTATTCAGATGTATCGGAAGCAAGTCTTTTTGAACGATACCCAAAGAAACTGCGAAAAGCAGAACTAAAGTGCGACTTTTGTGATAAAAAATATAAATCACTAAAAAAATTAAATACTCATAAACGAAAACATAGATTTGAAAAATTCATCTGTAACATCTGTTCAAAGACTTATAAATACCATTACAAATATGTCAGGCATTTGGCATCGCACAGAACTGATATTGAAAGTGAAACCTCCATGACAGAAATCAACCATAATACAGACGAGAAAGTACAATGTGACGTATGTTCAGCAAATTTTAATTCTGTGAATTCCTTGTCTGCCCATAAAAGGAAACATGTACCGAAAGACAGAGTACTGTCATGTTCAATTTGCAGCAAGATGTTTGTGAAAGTAGCCCACTTAAAAAGACATGAACTTTGTCACGAAATTAATCGCCCCTTCAAATGTTCTAAATGCCCAAAGTCGTTTGCAACGGAAGCCACTTTAACAGAACATGAGAATAATCACAATGGAATAAAACCTCATTGCTGTCCAATATGTCCCAAGTCATTTGCTCATCTTTCGGCATTAACTAATCATGTAACAATCCATACAAGAGAAAAGCCATACTTATGTCCTACTTGTGGAAAGAGATTTGATTCTAGCACAAACTTGAACCAGCATATGAAGAGGCATTTAGGATTGAAATTGTTTGCCTGTAATTTGTGTCCGGAGAGGTTTGTAAGTAAAGGTATGTTTCCAAAATGATTTTCCACATACATTTTTGATTTACTAGTTGTCTATACAATATGTCAAGAAAACCCTGTCCAATCTGTGACGGTATTGTTAGGTATCAATAACTTATTCTAGTAATGCATACAAAGCCGGGCTTAAAAAAATCCCCCCCTAAAAAAAAAAACAATATCTCTCAAAAAGATGTAACTTAATAAATGTGCGGTAAAAATTACGAAATTTTGGGGAATTTGGAATTAATTGAAAACCGGAGAAGCGGGAGCAATGGTACTACTGTGAAGAGACCTTTTTTTTGTTCAGGATGGGAAATCTTCAATTACCTCTCCCGCTCTGGGCGGAGCGGAAGGGCGTGTCAGAGTTTTACTGACTAAAACACACTCGTGTTCCTTCACTTGTTTGTGCGCCAGGGCCACAGTTTGTTTTATTACTAACACGCAACCCTGACGTCCCTGACTGACCTGTGCAGAGACAGATGACGCTCGATAAAATGATAATAATTCTGTTAGACTCATAAGGCAGTATGTATGAGCAGTCCACTTTACTGAACTGCCCGCATCAAGACGAAGACAACCTCAGTATGTAAAGAAAACTCTGTGCAATCCGTGAAGGTATTGTTAGGTATCGATAACGGATTCTACTAATGCCTATAAAGCCTGGCTAAACTTAAAAAAATATCCACTAAAAAAAGGGCACTCACTACATGCGCTGGCCTAGGGGGGGCAGGGCAGATCACGCGGACCGCGGTCGTATCGCTATTCGCTCATAATAATACCGTCATAAATGGTGTTGTCACTTTAAAATACAAAAAAATAAAAAAAATTGGGGAAGTTGGAATTAATTCCCTGAAAAAAAAAGATTATTTCGAAATTCTTTAGTGTTGTTACTATGATGATTATGCAAAATTTTATATTGTATTTGGTCATGTGTAACCTTTATTATCCTTATGGGTTGGACGATATTGTATATTTTATTTTTAGCTCAGAGTGATAGTTCTAGTATAAAACCTTTAATATCACTGCTCCGTGTGCCCTATGGCAAAGTCTTGCTCCAGCCTTGTCCAATTCTAACTATTTCAGCAAGCCTCACCAAATTCAAAAACATAAATTAAAATTAATTTATTCAAAGTAGGCTGAATATCAGCCCTTTTTGAATGTCAATATTACATAAGACAGTCTCCCAAAACGCCTGACCTTCGCCACTTCCTAGTGCTTTAGCTGGGAAGAAGTGGCGGAAAAACTCCCCAGACCCACAACTGTCTGTTAATTAAAAAAAAATAGACACATATCTTACACACTAACACATTAAATAAAACTATCCACCATATGCCAGCTAGCCACATCAATATACCAGGAAAGCTAAAAAAGGTCATTAATCAATCAAAAAATCAATCTTTGCATGCATAAGCATAGGTCGGAATAGATAGATAGAGTGATTTTTGGTACTTGTATCATAAATGGTCACAGAAACAATAATATGGATAAGCCATTTTCCCGGAATGTAATTCCGGATCTAAGTAAATGTTGTTAATGTTGGTAGTGACATTATTACTACTCCATTCAGTCCTTCTGCGAGGACGTGATGTCGCAGAAGGAAGCTGCGGAACGGGAGAGGGAGATATCAACTCCCTTCCCGGGCCGCAGAAGACGCACCGGGCGCCGAAGAAGGGCGGATAACGCCCTCTTCCGCCCCCCATGAATGGGTCCAGGGGCGAGGGACATGGGGAAGTCCCCGCCCCTCTATTGATGGACCCCAAGATGAAGGCGCGCGCGAGTGTCGGCGCGCGCCTTTGAGGTGATGCACGGGGTAGTTTAACACCCCACTACCCCGTGCAGGAGAGGAGGCCCGGACAGACCGGGCCAGCACGAGGGTGGGGCCGTGGAAGAATTTAGATTCCCGCGGCCCCACGTGCGCTCGTGATAGAAGACACACCGGGGTGGTTTTAGTCAGTAAAAGTCTGACATACCCCTTCGCCCACCCCAGGGCGGCGGGCATCCTATGAGGATTTCCACCCCGGAAAAAAAAAAAAAAAGGTAGCAAAACTAAACTAATTTATTATTTACTTGTTGAAATATAAAACAATCAGATTCTGATCGAAGCATTAATACATTTCAATATTTTATTTTTAGCCTCCAATGAAGGGTATAGCCGAATCAAACTGTTTTACGACTTAATAATAATTTATACATGTTTTTTTTATAATCAACCAATTCCGTAAATCCGAAGGAATGCCCATATTAATATATACATTTCCGATCAATGACCCCATAAATTCACTCTACCTATTCCGACCTATGATTATAAAGCAAGTTTAGCAAAGCAGAGGGTATCATGTAAAAAGTTATACCAAGCCCAATAAAAGAATTATGTACTTTTGAAGTTGGTGAAAAGAGGCTCTCAGTTTACCCTTATTTCTGGTATTAACATAGTGAATCTAAAAAGAGTACCTACATGTGAATATTTTGCATAATGTATAAGATGTTGGCTAAGATAAATTGCGAAGCAACCGTGAGAATAACAATATCTTTAAAGAAATGTTGTTTCCTCGGTGGTAGGCCATATCATCGGCCACCAGGCAGAAGTTACCACCCACCTGACAAAACCTTGCCGCCAAACGATTTGTCGTGTTCCGGCATGATGTCTGGTGAAGCCGTTCGGAGGACGGGTATGATTAGTTGTGTTGCGATGTGTGCCGGGTACGATGCGCCTAATGTTTTGTTGGGAGTTTGGTCGTGGAGGGTCTTCAGACCAATCTCCCTTTGGCGCAGCATCGTTGGTCGTGTTGTTGGGTTTAACATTGCATCACCTCGCTCAACTGCCGTCTTCCTTCCTATTCGCTCAGTTTTTCTGAGTGAATAGGCTCTTAATAAACTAGCGCGCTTTACCATCAACGATCGCATCACTGCTTACCATCAGGCGGGAATGCGGTCAAGTGCTAGTTTATAATTATTAAAAAAAAAAAAAAAAAAATCTCTTACAGAAATGAGCTGGTAAATTGCTTGAAGGGCTCGGTTTGGAGTACAAATATACACACTAGAATACCGTAGGACTTAATGCTGTGGAAATAACTAAAGTAGACTAAACAAGCTGTATCAACGTCAGTGTATTCTCTTATTTTCTTGACGGCGTAGGCGGCCTAACTGAGCCTTTCTGCTAAGATTGATATGTGTGGTCCCCACTGAAGTTTGGCATCTACTGTTATACCCAGAAAAACTGACGAGCCTACAGTTTCAAGCACCTCTTTATTTAAAACGATGTTGGGGTCCTAGATTTCTAACATTTGGCAAGGCGAACTTTACACATTTCGTTTTCTTACTATGTAGTTTATTTGACGTAAACCAATCCGTAACTATTGAGAGTGCACTGTTTACTTCGTCAAAATCTTGTCTACTTACTAAAGGGCATTTGTAATGTTGTACTGTTTAGAAACAGTACAACATCACAGATGCCCTTTAACCCTTTAACCGCCACGGCACTGATCCCTTTGACGAACCTCCAGCGCCACGACACTTTAGGTATAAGTTGGAACAGTGTTGCGAATACTCAATATCGATGCATTTATTTATTCACAATATTAACCTTTCGAGAATATTTACTTTTATACTGCTCATACATACAGTATGTTAAGAAAACCCTGTCCGACCCATAAGGATAATAAAGGTTAGGTAAACACATGACCAAATATAATATAAAATTTTACGTATTCATCATAGTACCAATACAAATGAATTTTGAAATAATCTTTTTTTTCCGCGAATTAATTCCAATTTCCCCGAAATTTGGTAATTTTTAAAAAGTGACAACACCGGTATTGTTATGAGCGAATAGCGATGCGACCACGTGCTGCGTGCTCTGCCGCCCGCCCCCCGCGAGCGGCAGGCGAAGGGTGGTCAACGCACATTTATTAAGTTACCTCCTTTTGCGAAATAATATTTATTTTTTTTAGAGGGTTTTTTTTTTAGTTTAGCCCGGTTTTGTATGCATTAGTAGAATCAGTTATCGATACCTAACAACACCTTCACGGGTCGGACAGGGTTTTCTTAACATACTGTATATAGAGGCATTATTATAAAAATATAGGTAAGCATATACCTAAACTTAATAACACTACAAAATCTGTTATTACCCTACCTACCGATGTACCTTCTTAATATTAAATAATTCCAGCCTATGAATGTATCATTTAAATTTTGGTTAGTATCCATGATGAACCTTAGTAGGTATGTTACAAACAAACACAATTACTTGTCAAATTAAAATATCGATTTAAAAAATAAATTAAACTTATCAAATCAACATCACTTCTATGTTGAGAACTGTCGTCGCTTCGCAATTCATGATTACAAAATATTTAATAACTCTTCGTCTTCACGAAACACGAAAAAGGCCTACAACACTAGTTGCACTGAGCGATAAAGCTTCTCCTGTAGCAATTTAAAATGAGATTAGTATTATATGAAACATAGATAACAAATTAAAAAAACAGTAAACTTATTTAGTCCGTTTACTATCCCGCGGACAAAAAGACGGTATGACATTTATGTAAAAAAAATGATACGCGTTTAAAATATTAGGATACAAATAATAATAAATAACAACAAATAAAATAACTAAATAAACTGTATTTTCTTTAAAACAAAATAAATGGGTAAATAAGTACACATATTATTATTTAGCTGTCCTTTTGACTGAGGATAAATAAACAGACTTGAAAACAAGAGTTATTTACCGAATTATTATCACTATCCGTTGAAGTGCTACTACTACAAATATCATTGTTTGCTTGCTGCAATATGTTTAATAGTTCTTCGTCGTCGTATAACATCATCGATAACTTCTCGACACTAGCTTAGATGTAATAATAATGTGAGCACATGTTATCATGGCGATGGCGCTGACGTTTATTCAAAATATGACTACTTGACCTTGAGCCGCACATAAAATTACGACGACGGCGTTCGCGGATAGCCTGTACTAGTGACGTTCTGGAGTTAGTTTGTACTTAATATTTACCTATACTTATTTGTTGATTTCTACATATTACTTCACTAAAGCTTATTGAATTTTGAATAAATAAATAAATGTTTAATAAACTATGAAATTTTGATTAATGTTTACTTGATAGTTTTGTAAAAAATAGGATGTTTTTTATTAATTTACTATCAGGAGTTTCATATGCGGTACAACACTAGTCTACATGAAATTATGGGTTCGGCGAAGTAGGTTGATATTTAGACGTATCACGAACTGAGAACATGTAATTATTTCAATCAATTAGCTAAAATATGTATTTAATACTGTTAAAAATAAAGTAATTACACGAAATATATTAAGATTCAGTAAGCAAATTCAACATTTATTGTACATTTTTTAAATGACAGGACTTTCTACACAATATTCTGACGTGGCGCCTGATGTAATGTTCTTACAACACATAATATTATGGCGTTGGCGGTTAAAGGGTTAAATAAAATGGTAAATCATTAATATATCGTCGGGGATAGTGCAAATCCGCGTAACTAGCATTGGAAAATCCCGCGTATCTGACAAAGGTAGCCAATTACAGTTTTCGCGGCCAAATCTTGCAAAATCTTAATTGGCTGCCACCCACCTTGACACGAGTTCATTTCGACCAATCGGAAGCCAGAAATCGCCCAGTAACAACACTGCGTATCCTTCGCGAGCAAGTGTCAACACCGCGTAAATGAATGAAAATTAGTACAAAGGTGTATTATTTGAAATTAAATGACCAAAAATATAGAGTATGTTTAAAGACATTCTTAAGGACATTAGACATTAAGGAGTGTACAGTAAGGTACTGGTTAAGAAGACACTGAGAAACGAAACAACAATGAACAAGAGGGAAAATACCTAATGCATCCATCTTCAATTCAAATAGCCAACCTATCTGAATTGAAGATGTTCTGAAAGATGAAAACAGCATTGTTTCAACCATAAAAAAGATGCATTTAATCTATGTTATTTGCATAGAGTATGTAATATTATATAGTGAAGAAATAAATCAACAACACTTGTCACGAAAAGATTTAGCTATACAAAAAATACTTAAAAAAAAAATAAGTAAAAAAAAAAAAAACAAATTAGTATTCTATTTTTCACTAGTTCTTTGTCTAAAGTCTTTTCATGTGGAAACAATTTCACAGCTTATAAGTCAGCAGTCATAAGCCACTTTTTATTATTTATAGTATACTGTATTGCAAAACAAAGCTTATGGTTCATAATTTACAATCTGGGCACTAATAATGATAGACAAAATAAAATAGACAAACACAAAACAGAAATGTTGTGACTTCTACCACTCTCCTGCTACTGGAGATGCAAAAACCATTATAATTACACAAAAAAAATTAGAAAAGGGTCACACCCAGATAGAGTTGGATTCCGTTTACTCTATAATTGAAAGAAAATTTAAAAATCTTGAAATATTTATGCATACATACGTTGCGGTAGATTACACCTATACAGAAGACCGAGGAGTATAACCTACCCCTCAGCTTGGCGTTTGTGGACTACTAAAAAAGGCTTTGATTCGATCGAGACCTGGGCATATATACTGCAGTCTCTCTAGCGGCGCCAATTGAAGCGCTGAAGGGTTTGTACGAAAACGCCACCATGTCAGTCCGAATACAGGACCAGACCTCGAAACCAATACCTCTGCAGCGTGGTGTCAGACAGGGAGATGTTATCTGCCCGTAACTGTTCACCGCTGCTCTCCAATGTCTACAAGGTTCTGAACTGGAAAGGACTGGGCATCAACATCAATGGCGAGTACATTACACAGCTTCGGTTTGCTGATGATATCATAGTCATGGCTGAGACCGCGGAAGACCTGAGTACAATGCTCGAAGACCTCAGTAGAGCCTCCGAGCGAGTCAGTCTTAAAATGAACATGGACAAGACGAAAGTTATGTCTAATGCCCATGTTGTACCGACTCCTATAAAGATTGGAGACTGTTCTCGAAGTTGTTGACAGTTACGTATACCTTTTTTTTTTTTTTTTAATAGTTATAAAAAAAATTGGGACAAACTATCCAGTTAGGAAGGTCAAACTTCGAGAAAGAGGTCAATCGTGGAATCCAACTCGGCTGGGCTGCTTTCGGGAACCTACGTAGATTTTCGCGTCCGAAACACCTCAGTGTCTCAAGACAAAAGTCTTCGACCAGTGTGTGTTGCCAGTGATGACTTATGGAATTGCGACGTGGACGCTAACAATGGGCCTTATAAGAAGGCTCTAGGTCACTCAAAGGGCAACGGAGAGCTACGCTCGGGGTTTCACCACATCATCGAATCAGGAATGAGGAGATCCGCAGAAGAATGAGAGTAACTGACACAGCCCGAAGAATTTTAATACTAAAGTAGCAATGGGCCGGGCACATTGCCTGTAGGACCGATGCCCGATGGGGCTGACAGGTTCTCGAGTGGCGATCACACACCGGAAGACGCAGCGTGGGTAAGCCCCCGACAAGGTGGACCGACAACCTGGTGACGGTCGCGGGAAACCGCTGGATGCGGGAGGCGCAGCACCGGTCGACGTGGAGATCCTTGGGGGAGGCCTATGTCTAGCAGTGGACGTCTTGCGGCTGAAATGATGATGATGATGAATTTCAAAACCGCGTATATTCCTCTTAAGTTCCAATGTTATAATTTTATGGTCAAAACAAATTCGCGTAATTGTCGTAGGATCTTAATTATTTACATAATTGAAGTTATTTTTCTAACAAGATATAGAACATATTAAGAATTACTTTCCATGTAAAAATAAGCTTAAAATTCATTGAATTAAAAAAGTTATTAAGTTTTAACCTTCCCCTGTAAAATTTGATCTATTGCAGATACGCGGCCTTTACATATGGTAGATTCGCGGATTTGCACTATCCCCGACGATATACAATATATAAAAACAAGAATGGACCTAGTATTAAGCCTAGCGGTACACCTAACTGAACTGGTAGTCTGGAACATTTATTTTAAAAAGATACAATACAAAAAAAGGTTTCAATCGTTTTTACACGTTACTGGCTGGTTTTAAAAATGCCGTGGTATTTAAAAAAGTACGTTCTTTCAAATTTTTATTTGATGCTCATTTTTACAGAAAACCCCTTTACATAACATTTATTCAATTTTTATCGATTAATTTCTTGTCCTTGACTGCCAAAGCTTTATTTGTTGCTGTTTGGCTGTATCAAAACTGGTGGACAAAGTGGTAAAAGCTACCAAAATTATCGCGCTGCTTGAAGAGAGTTGCTGCCAATGCTTCATGGCTAGGAGGCTAAGGGCGGGTTGTTTCAAACGGTTGGTTATCGTAACATACGTACGTCAAAAAGTTACGTTAACGGCTGATGTTTAACGTTCGTTAAATAAGAAGTGTTGTTTCAAAGTGTAGGGCGGGTTATTTGACGTTCACTTAACGCATGCGTAAAAGTTAAAAATGGTGCTAACTATCGTTAAGTCAAAAAATGAGTTGTTTCACAATACGTAAACGTTAACGCACGCAAAAAATTACGATTACGTTAACTGATGGTCTGAGCACTGGTTAACGTAACTTGTGTCAAATTGTCAAGTTGTGTTTAGTCCGCCGTGGTGTCAAATAGTAAAAACAACATGAACTCCCTTTTGTATTCGCGAGTTTGGTCTTTAATTGACGATAGTAGTTCATCTGATGATGATACTAGTAGCGTAGAAAGAAAGAGGCAAGGCATTGGACGCGGGACCTCGCCTCCGCGGTGTTCGGCCGCCGTACCCTCGACGCCATCGGGCCGGTCCTGAAGGATTGGCTTGACAGGCGTCATGGGTTCCTCTCCTTCCTCTCCGGTCACGGCTGCTTCGGCAGGTACCTGCACTGGATAGGACGAGAGGAGACGCCGTCGTGCCACGGTTGAGGCGCGACGGAGGACACGGCGGAACACACCCTCGCGGTGTGCCCGTCGTGGGCCGTGCCGCGCCGCGATCTTGTCGCGGCGGTAGGAGGGGACCTCTCGCTGCCCGCTATCGTCAGAGCGATGGTGGGGAGAGAGGGGGCCTGGGTGGCGATGGCCTCCTTCTGTGAGGTCGTGATGTCGCAGAAGGAGGCCGCGGAGCGGGAGCGAGAGGAGGATCCCCTCGCTCCGGCGCTCCGTAGACGGCGTAGGGGCAAGAGAAGGCGGGATTTCGCCCGCTTTCTCCCGCCCTGAGGTGAGCGGCGGGCGTGAGGCACGGGGGTGCCCGCGCCCACCTTGCACTGCTCACCATGTGGGAGCCACCGCCCCTCCTTAGGAGGGGCAAATGAGGGCCCGCCTTATTAGGCGGATTTCGCCGGCGGAGGAGTGGTAGCTCAGGCTCCGCTAGTTTCCCACTCCCCCGCCACTATGGCGATGCCGGAGTACCGCTGGGGTTTTTAGTGGGTATACCGGGAGGCTATCTCCCGGGCAGTCCCACATACCCCTCCCGTCCCCCGACGGGTGGGGATGCGTAATTGTCGTTTCCCCAGCGCAAACAAAAAAAAAAAAAAGGATAAATTAGGCTATAAACTGAAGAAAAAAAATTACTTAAGACTAGGCTGTATGGCGTACTATGCCTTTGCCTTTTCCGTTCCTATGAACGGAAAGAAGTAAACCAAAAAAAAAAATGGGCGACTGTCATTGTGCTGTATCTTCTTTCTTTCTTTATTTTTTGGCTTCGCACGGTCTGTGCATTTAGCCAATGTCAAGTAATTATGAATTATTCATGTAGAAAAAGACTGCAGCGTGACCAGTCTTATGTGTGAGGTTTGGGGCTAAGTCATGATGTGGCCACTATGCTGCGATATTTCACTGTTCTTTATAAACTATTTACTAAATGCACTTTTTACTACATAAATCACGCACTTTTATTTAGTAAACAACACTATAAATAATTTTAAAAGTCCAATGAAAAACGAGCGTGACACTCAGCTTGACTTTCCCGCCAAAACTCCTATTCTTTTGTTTCGTGCTGTATCTAACCTTCATTGTTTATTGTTGTGGAAAAGAATTTTGTGCTATTTTTATAAAGCTATACTTTGACGAAAAATGGATACATGTGCACCAAAGTAAGTAAATTACCACACTCACTATACATTTTAAACATAGTTACTTTGTTTAAGACCATCATCATCATCAACCTTGCTCAATGGGGGGTTGGCGATTTCAGACATACAAGTCCAGTAAACATTGTAATCTAACAAAACTCGTTTAAACTATAATTTAAACATTTTTATTTTTTTTTTTTCAGAGAACGGTCTACTAATTTTAACAAAAATGAGAAAGATCGCTTTCAATCTTTGATTGAAAAATATAAAGACGTGTTGTTCTGCAAAAAAAAAAACAGAACTTGGGCTGTAATACACGCAGAGTTTAATGCATGTGGAGAACAGCCAAGATCATTACGACAGTTGAAGGCAAAGTTTGATAATATGAAACGGACTGCTTGTAAGGTAATAAACATTATTATTCATTATGCACAACTTGTCCACACACTTTCGACATTGATCATTATTGTAAAGTTGAATATAAAATATTAAGAAGTTGCATGGTTCGTTTTAGGACGCCAGTCAAGAAAGACTGTCCAGAATTAGAACTGGGGGTGGACCATCTGCTCCTCCTGTAGAGCCGGAACTTTGTCTGGTGGGTGGTAACTTCTGCCAGCGGCCGATGTTATGGCGTACCACCTATAAAATAGTTATAACATTGTTTCATTGTATTAAGGAGATTTTATTAATAAATACTCACTTCATTTTTTGTTCCAGGAATTCATAAAAAGCGAAAAAAAAACTTGTCAAGACCTTAAAGCTGAAGTGCTTAAAAAAGCATAGAACAAGGAGATACAGATAAAACACATGGAGGAAAGAAGAAAAGAGGAAAAGGCATGATATGAAAAGGAAATGGAGATATTAGAAATAAAGAAAAAGAAACTTCTTTTAGTAATAAGTTTATTGGAAAATAAATAATTAATTTTGCTTTCAGTATTATAGTTCTCTGTAGCTGTAATACTGGAAACAATAAATTATTCTTAAATAAATCACTAGTTAGTATAATTTTCTGCTTTTTAATATCCTTGACATCCAATTGAATCAATTTATAGCCATCACCAGGTTCCCAAAAATTATGTGAATTTCAAAGTTCATTATTAAAAAAAAATATATAATGGACAAATTAATTTAAAAATAAAAGTAAGTACTTAACCTACAAATTAAATTAAAATGCCAACAATGCTGGGTTAATGATAAAAATCTGATGGGTTGTCTATTGTGGTAGGTTATCCACTTTTCTGTAGCCAATTTTATCTCTTCTTCAATTTGGCGTGTTAACAATATAGCTACTTCCTTTGATATTCGGTACCTTGCAATAAATTTACGATCATCCCAAAGGCATAAATTATTAATAGGTACGTGTTTTAAACACTTTTCTTTTTCTCTCTACGCTACTAGTATCATCATCAGATGAACTACTATCGTTAATTAAAGACCAAACTCGCGAATACAAAAATTCATGTTGAATTCATGTTTCTTATACATAAATTCATGTTGTTTTTATTATTTGTCACCACGGCGGACTAAACACAACTTGACAATTTGACATAAGTTACGTTAACCAGTGCTCAGACCATCAGTTAACGTAATCGTAATTTTTTGGCATGCTTTAACGTTTACGTATTGTGAAACAACTCATTTTTTTGACTTAACGATAGTTAGCACCATTTTTAACCTTTACGCATGCGTTAAGTGAACGTGAAACAACCCGCCCTAAATATTAGTCGGTCGACGGTCCAAAGGACCTGGCAGCGATATCAGGAGACTGGTTCCGTCGAGAGAAGGCCTGATTCTGGAAGAAAACCATGTACCTACCCAACCACGGGATGATCGTTTTCTTGTAAGTCGTGCAATGAGAAATCGCAAATCTTCGTATGTGGATCTTAAGAACAACCCCCAAGAAGTAAGAAATGTGCATATTAGTCTATGGACGGTCAGGAGTAGGCTTCTCGTTGCCTATATACGCAGTTACCGCCCGGCCCGCGGCCCCAAATTACTCCGTGAGCACCGAGTTCACAGGCTTAGGTTCGCTAGAAATGTTGAATCAAGGACTCAAGGAGATTAGAATAGGGTTTTGTTCTATGATAAAGTCAGGATATCTCTGTTCGGTGAAGATCGACGTCGGCGTGTTCTAAGAAGACAAGGAGAACGCTTTGCAGAGGCATGTTTCGAAGTAATCACACCTTATGATGGGGGTTCTGTTATGTTTTGGGCAGGAATAAATTCAATGGAGCGTACAGAGTTAGTCTTCAATGAAAACGGCTCACTGACTGGGCATCGATACATAACGGAAGTTCTAATTCCTCATGCACAACCCGCATTGATCACTCTATTTTTTTTTGATATGGCATGTCGTAGTTGACCGTTAAGAGGCTGTGACTACTTAACCGGACTATCCTGTGGATGCCTTAATTACAATTAAAGCCTCCAACCATGGGCACTTAAAAACTTTAAACTAAAACTAAGAAGCGACTACGCACTCAGGGCACCCCCTGTGGGATACGAATACGAACCTCGGCTTAGGGCGTCGCTAGAGAGGAAAGCAGGGGACGGCTGGATCGAAAAGGTTCTTAGTGGTTGGATGACCACGGCGTTTCCTAGTAATAGCTCTGAGAAGAAACGCCGAAACAAACTCATAGGTCATAGTTGGGACATTATCTTTACTTGTTCAGCTGCGGCGCGGGCTGGCCTTCATCGGACAAAGGCCGCTCTAGGTGAAGACTCGATTTTTATGGACGACAATGCTCGCGCCTACCGATCTCGCGATGTTGAAGCGTATTTGCAAGAGGTCGGCATTCGTCATTTGGATTGGTCAGCTCGAAATCCCGCCCTCAATCCCATTGAACATGTCTGGGACGTTCTGAAACGGCGTGTGAGATCAGTACAACCGGCTTCGCAGGCCGTCAGAGAGCTGAAGAATGTGATTACTACGGAGTGGGAACGTATTCCGTGTGGGAAAGTATCCGGGAAATACTTGCTAGCATGCCCAGACGAATTCAAGCTGTTATTTTAGCTAGAGGGGGTCACACTCGATACTAAACATTATTCTGCTTTTACTTTATTACTTAAAGAAAAACAAACAAAAAATTTTTTTTTATTTTTAACTTCATGAACAATTGTTCATGAAGTTGATGAAGTGTATGTTCGCTAGTAGTGCATAATTATGCAATACAATGCAGCTACTTATTTCAACACTCGCAATAAGTGTCTCGGTAGCCAAGTGGTTTACCGCCGTGATAGAGAGTTCGAGTTCAAATCTAATGACTTACAAAACTTTTTTCAAATGTTTATTGGTGAGTTATGAATGCTGACAACAAAAATATGTAAAAAAACCGATCCGCAGCTTAACGATGATACTTTCTTTTAAGATTTTCTATATTAGTCATTATAAAAAGATGAGGGTAGATTTGAAACAAACTAGTTCACATAAAATATTCCACTACCTCCTACATTAGCTACAATTACTCAATATTACTTAGCTGTTGTTGGGTTGTGAACATAGGTATAGTGACCGAGTTTGTGTTATTAGTTTTACTTTTTTAATCAATATGCAGGCTATCACATTACAAATTTACTCAATATATCTCAAATATCATATGAAACCGGCTTTTGTGTAAGTTGTTTTTATTATTATTTGGGTAAGGTGCAAACCAATCGCTTGTTGCAAGTGTGTAATTATAAAGTTATTCTAATAAACCTTTAAATCGTGCGAGACTAGTGGAGACTTATCGAGCTAAACAATTTATAACAATCACAGTGTAGAAGTGTCCTACAATGTTTTAAATATATACCGTTATATATCAAAATAACGGACTCTAAACGAACAAAAAATAATATTGCTACTACTCATCAATATGATTTTTTTTTACTATTGATGCAGATATATTCTGTTACTGATTCAGAGCCACCCAATTTTTTGCGCACTAGAAAAATAATTCCCTGTATAATACATTGCATAATTTGCTAATTGTTTGTTATTATATAATATCTATAGTAAACTAAAACATATACTAAAAACCTTTTTTGGTATAAATTTTCCTATTCGTTTAAATATTATTTGCAAACATTTTTACTTTAAAATACAAATCAATTATCATGATTTTTAATTATGTGAAACAACAAAAAGATTTTGTCTTATTTAGGATTTGAACCCACAATCGCACGCATTTCATAGCACCATCGTCAAGAGCGGTCGCTAACTTAACTTCAACGGAAGTAACGAAATTTTACAATACTTTAAAGAAAGACGAAGACTGCGTTAAAAAAACGGTTTGCTAATATTATTTTCCTTGTCTAGCATATACTGCACAGCACCGCTGTTGATCGGTTGGAATATGACACACACTGATAAAAAAAAATGCGTTAGTGTGACAGTAGTCTTTAAGGTGGAAGGGGACTTCTACAGCTGACTGTAGGAGGTTATTTAAATTAAAATTCAACTGCTTAAGTATTAATTTTTCACATATTTTGCTGAATGCAGGTAACATAGAAATGGGTCTGAAGTTGCCAACGTCGTTTATATTACCTGATTTAAATAATGGTATTACTTTACTACTCTTCATGAGATCAGGTAAAATATCTAAGTCAACACATTTATTAAAATTAACATTAGGGAGATAAGATAGGGGGCTAAGATGTCTATTATATTACTTAATACTTTAATGAAGATGTCCCAGTAATCAGGGGTGTTTTTAGACTTAAAAACATTAACTACATCACGCATGTTGATTACAGTACATGTTCAAAGTGAAATATACGACTACACGTAAGATACACTACTATGCAAAATGTTTTCAGCTTTAGATGCGGATGAATTTAAGGAGCGAGTTGTATCTTAGCAAATAACTGATTAAATGCCAAAGCTACGTCAACGCCTTTATGAACTTATTTTTTGCCGACCATAATCTCAAGTTGTTTTATTATCCTGTTTAACAGATTTACCAGTTGATTGTCTAATAATCTGTAGTTTTTCACACCATCGATATTTGCTCCTGAATATATTGTCTTGATCAATATATCGAACTACATAATTCATAATCTATTACAGATTTTCTCAACTTATTAAAACAGCTTTTTTAAGTTATATGTTTTGGTTTATAGTTGTCCTTAAATAAAAAATAAATGAAGGACCATTCTTTACCTGCTATTTCACTTCATAAAAGTCTCTAAATGAGATAAGTAATTTTAGTTGAAGTTTAGTAAAATAATAACTAATGGATGTTGTCAAACGAAATGATTTTTGATAAAGTATCTGTTTTTTTTTTTTTTACTATAAATTAAGTTCAATTTTATTTGAATACATTCATGATTTTCATTCTACACTTCAAGTATATTTCCTGTGTGAGTACCATGAGTATTCATTACGAGACGCGATCATACGCATCGAGCGCTTTTGGCGCTTTCATAGGTTGAGAGTTCTTACAACCTTGAAGCGGGCCAATCGATGAGTCAAACGCGGTTGATATCGGTCTTCGTCTCAGGGTAGCCCCACTGGTAACTTTTTCCCTTTGTTGACTTATATATTGTTGATAATAATAATAATTGCTCCATGAAGTTACTGGCTCCTAATGAAGATTACAATAATTTCAGGTGAACTCAAATCTCACGGAGTGACTCATACAGGCATAAGATCATACTCATGTGATCAATGCAATGCAAAATTCACAAAGTGCAGTTCTCTGAGCAAACACAAGCTGAGGCACCTGGGTATCAAACCCTACCAATGTGATTCCTGTACCATGAAGTAAGTTATATTACCTATAATAAAGTGAGATTGTCAGTTAAGCTGTTGCGGGCCTTCCCTGTGGAATTGGGGTGGATTGAGTAATTGCTTTCCCATCCATACGCAAAATACATGCACTGTATACCATATAAATTAGCAAAACATAGCGCCCATACTTATCTGTAACCATGACTATGTTTATGAAAATAATAATAATAAATACGGTTTATTTTTCTCACTAAGGAACATTGTTACATTAATGCGTAAATGCAATTTTGCCGTCTGCTCGAACCTTTGAGAGACCTGGAGTCTGAGCTAGGTTCGGAATCCGTATTACAGATCTTCATAAATAAATTATTGATTGATTTATTATAAACGTGCGTTACCAATAATAAAATTAATTAATCATCTTCTGATTGTATTGAATTCAATATCAGAGTCATAAAATTCAGAGTTGTGTGAACTTCAATGCAGAAAATCAAGCAGCTTTTCAGTCAACTTGCTCTTTTTGTCATTAATGTTAAGGATTAATATTTAATATCAAAAACTTGTGTCTGTACCAGCCGAAATGTGGCTAATTCATTAATTAATCTTGTGGAGCCAGACCAATAGGCCAAGGCTCAAAAGAAGAATGTTTATACTGACATCTATAGCTCGTGAGAGTAGTTCGTTAGAAGCTGGTGTATAAGTGTATCGCTAGATGGCACTTTTTAAAAATAATGTTAATGATAATTCGTAGTACCATAAAGCGGGGCTAATTGAAAATCACGGGGTTATTTGGAACTGGCGAAATAAAAGTTTTGATAAATTATATTTTTTTATCTATAGAGACTTCGACCATTCAACGTCCATTTCACAGAAAAAAATTGAAGAATATCGGTGGTAAACGACGAGAATTTTATTTTTTAACAGAACTTGAAATTTTGGTGTCTTTCGAGGTAGTAAAACTTTTGCCGGGAACTAAAAGTCTAGAGAGATATGTATGAAATAAAGTAGTCTACTAAATAGTGTATTTTCTGCGCTTTTCAGATCTTCTATTTGCTCTTTTGTATCTCTTAAGGAAATTTTCAGATATCATTTAGACATTCCTTTTAAATATAGCTCAAAAATATATAAAAAAAAACAATGTAATGTATTCAGATACCCCATTGTTGCGATATTCAGAACAGAAATAAAAAAAAAAATCTCTAGATCTAATAACAGGAGCCGTATATTAAAAACAGATAATTATGAGAAATTTATAAAAGTACTGAAAAATATATTCAAATGTACTAATTTAGTAGCTTTATTTTTCGGTAACATACATTTAAGAAAAAACAGTCCAATTAGCCCAGCCACTTTACTTTTTTATAATTTCGTTAAATTTCAGATTTACAAGCAAAGACCATCTGACGCGCCATAACAGAATACATACTGGTGAAAGACCTTATCGGTGTGAGTTATGTGAGCGAACTTTTACTCAAAGCACTGACTTGGTGAAGCATTCACGCACGCACCTGGGAATTAATGTGTACAAGTAAGTGTATTGAGACAAATGTAACTTCGTGACTTTTGAACAGCACCATAAAGTTTTCTATTTCAAGTAAGTACATACAGTGGTATATTCAAGTGTGAACCCGTTTTCTACCGTAAAATGTCGTATATGTATATGAGTGTGTAGTGTGAACAAGGCCTTTGTCCATAAACCGAGAAAAAGCCAAGGATTCATAGTACTTGAGTCTTACTTCCAAGAGATGGCGCTGTTAATATTTCTATGAAAAATACAATGTCGATGGTAATATGGTTACAGAAAATAATGACAACGTTTTCTAACATTAATATTTGTTTCACAGATGCGAGCAGTGTACCCAAAGCTTCAGACTGAAGACTGAACTCCGCCAGCATATATCGGAACACTTCATATCTGCAAAGATGGAGGCATTGAAAATGACAAACACAGATAAACCTCAAGAGCCAAAGGAAAATGAAGTGGTTCTGAACAACAATAATGAGTTCTAAACAAATATTCTATGAAACTTGTAACATACAATATGTAAAGTAAACCCTGTCCGATCCGTGAAGGTATTGTTAGGTATCGATAACTGATTCTACTAATGCCTACAAAGCCGGGCTAAACTTAAAAAAAACCCTAAAAAAATTAATATTATTACGCAAAAGGAGGTAAATGAATACATGTGCGGTAGGCAATACCTGCGCTGCACGTGGTCGCATCGTTAATATCGATGACCGACGCATCGGTAATAATACCTTCGAAAATATTGTCAGTTTTTTAAAAATTACCAACTTTTTGGGAGGTTGGAATTAATAGGGATGTATCCAAGGTATGAAGATCAAAAAAATAATTAGTCCGTCTTATAGATAATAAAAAAAAATAAGACCCATATTTTTTATTTTAGTCGAAATTACCAAAAACGACTGAGATATAGCGTATTAAAGTTACGGAGTGGGGGCTAATTACGTCACGCCGTGTTATATTTTGTACCACGGCGTGACGTTATGCGACATTTCAAATCAATATATCTTCCTAAATATTTGAATGAAAGAAAAAATAAAAAATACGTGTTCAGTATTTTTTATAAATCTATCTGATGGACATTAAATTATTTTTTAGGATACAACCCAATTCGCGGAAAAATAAATTATTTCAAAATTCATTAGTATTGTTACTATAGTGATTGTGTAAAATTTCATATTTTATTTGGTCATTTACCTAATCTTTATTATCCTTATGGGTCGGACGGGGTTTTCTTTACATATTGATATTATACAAAAACACTAGTTGTATTTTTGTATTTTTTTTAAAAGAAACCATTTATTACCGTCTAGTAGAAGTAACAGTCCAATAGTTATAATGGTGGTGGGAAAGTCAGAAGTTAAGCTACAGTCCTTTCACAGTTACTTGATTTCTGGTGATGCAGCACAGTGATCTCATTCTTCTTCTCTTATCTTTATCTCCTTTTCTTATCTTTTTTCTCTTTTCTCTTCTTCTTATCTTTATTCTCATACTGATAAGGTTGCTGCTACTATCGGGCCTGTAAAAATGATGTCTTTTCTCTTTATAAAAGACTTCTGTTGAATTGCTGCTGTCACAGCTAGTTATTATATGTCTGTGGGAACGATGAAAGGACTGTACTGAAAAGTCAAGTCTATGTCAACCCGATTCTGTAAAAATCTCACTGAAAAGTTTGGTTCAGAGAACTTGGACTCAGCATTACTTGGAATGTTACATTCACTTCACCTAAGTGAGTTGGTTATGGAATCACACAGGAGTATTCTGGCGTAGAAATACGAAACGCTGTGAAAGCAATTGGGACTTGTCTAGGCTTTATGGAGTAACATGAATGTGGCAAATTTTAAAGATCTCATATTTTAAAGCAATGTCTAATTAAGTTGCCTATTCTGTGCCTATTTTAAAGCAATTTATTATTCTTACGTAAGATACAATAAAATTATACTCATTTCTTTTAATAAAGTTAGTTTTTATAAACTATCTATTAATGGTTTTATTTTAGTCCATGTATCTGCACCCAATTGTTCCCCAAAACGTAATATACAGTATGTTAAGAAAACCCTGTCCGACCTATAAGGATAATAAAGGTTAGGTAAACACATGACCAAATATAATATAAAATTTTACGTATTCATCATAGTACCAATACAAATGAATTTTGAAATAATCTTTTTTCCCGCGAATTAATTCCAATTTCCCCGAAATTTGGTAATTTTTAAAAAGTGACAACACCGGTATTATTATGAGCGAATAGCGATGCGACCACGTGCCGCGTGTCCTGTCGCCCGCCGCCCGCCCCCCGCTGGCGGCAGGCGAAGGGTGATCAACGCACATTTATTAAGTTACCTCCTTTTGCGAAATAATATTTATTTTTTTTAGGGGGATTTTTTTTTTAAGTTTAGCCCGGTTTTGTATGCATTAGTAGAATCAGTTATCGATACCTAACAACACCTTCACGGGTCGGACAGGGTTTTCTTAACATACTGTATATCGACTATCAACGACCATGCCTAGAAAAGACATTAAATCATTTAAATACAAATCTTAAGTATGTAACGACGATCGAAAAGGATAGTGTCAAGTTTGCGGTTGTGGTGAAATAAATAAGAAATTGCACACAGTGTAACCAAGTATAACATCTGCGTGGTTGACTTGCGACCTGTCGGTTACACGTAATGGGAGTTGGTTGCGGTAAAGACGCCTTGCAACACGCGAATGTCGAAGACACGATCTTGGGTGGATAACTAGGTTGAGTGCTACAAGTATCATTTGGCGCCAGATTACCATTTAATTATATAAAGTTATTTTTTGTTTATGCGAAACCCGAAGCACGTGTCCAGTATTTTAACGTGAAGAATCTATGTACAAAATTTCAAAAAGATATCACAAAGTTATGAGCTTGTTACGGGCTAGGGGTACTAAAATACCGGTTAAGGGTTACGAAGTTTATTGGCAACGAAGGTACAGTCGATTGTAGGCAATGACAAGTAGAATGTTGCTGACGTTGCACCGAAGTCTTCACTTACGTCCACGAAGTCCGTGTCGTAAACACACAATAACACTACAGATGTTACTTCACGTAGTACTCACAGTTCTCGTTACAGTTGTCGCAGTAGGTATTCTCAAAGATCGCTTCTTATCTGTCGCTGTTTTCGTCTCGGTAGTCGAATGCAGACTGACTCGGCGCCGGCGTCAAGGCGCTATATATAGGCCAGCTGATCGAACATTCCAGAATCGTCTAGACGTAATAATAATAGCGCATAACTTCGAGTACATTCAGTAGGTACCTACGGTAATTCCCGGAAACGGGTTTCTAGAAATTTCGATGTCGTCACTTAGTTGACAAAATTGATAAAACCTGTACCATTCGATAGGCCACCTTAAGTCTAGGAATGCGTTTTTATATTACACCTACACGATGTCTAGATCTCGAGTTATAGGGCTTAAAAGTTACACACTGCATGTCAAGCGATATTGAACCTTATGCCCTCGACATAAGGTGCATTCGTAACATTGCCCCCTTCTTAGTCGTGCTCGTCCCGAGCATGATTTGATCCGTAATAGCGAGCTAGGCGGTCTACGTGTACGATCTTCAGCTTCCCTCTAGGTCCTTTCTTTATGCGATAGGTGACATCGTTTGTCCTGGTTACTATCGTGTACGGACCCTCCCATTTGGCTTGGAACTTCGGACTCTTTCGTTTTCTCCTAATGGGATTATGTAACCATACCAAAGTTCCCTCTTCAAATCCGGGCACGTTAGCTTTGCGGTCGTATCGGATCTTCATTCTCTCGCTGGTTTTCAGACCATTCTCTCTCACTAGCTCATGTATTCCATCTAGTTTACGTCGTAGGTCGGCCACATAGTCGACGGCTAGGATAGGGGTATCGGGGGGTGTTCCGGTTAGTGCATCTATGGGTAATCTAATTTCTCGGCCGAAGTTGACTTTCGCCGGTGTACAATTTGTGCTATCATGTGTTGCAGAGCGGTATGACATTAAGAAGAGTGGAATGTATTGGTCCCAATCCCTCTGGTGTTCTTCAACTACTTTGGCCAAATGATTCTCTAGCGTCTGGTTGAATCTTTGACCATTCCATCTGACTGAGGGTGGTATGGTGTTGTACGAGTCTTATGTATCCCGAGTAGTTGGCAAACCTCTTGAAACAGTGAAGACTCGAAATTTCTACCCTGGTCAGAGTGTAACTCCAAGGGAACGCCAAATCGACAGAACACCTCGTGAACTAGCTTTTTGGCGACGGTATGAGCTTCTTGGTTGGGTACTGCAAAAGCTTCTGGCCATTTGCTGAAATAGTCTTGCATGACGATGATATACCTATTCCCTTCTTCGGTAATAGGGAACGGCCCAGCTATATCGACAGCAACTCTTTCCCATGGTGCACCAACATTATACACCTTCAGCCGACCTCTGGCCCTCGTTTGCGGTCCTTTTACTGAGGAGCAGGCTTCACATTTCCTACACCAGTCCTCTACGTCTTCGCGACAATGCACCCAATAAAATCTTTTTCTCACCTTCTCCAAGGTTTTCTTCACTCCTAGATGTCCTCCGGATACTCCGTCGTGCACCTGTCTTAGCACCAACGCGACCTTATCACAGGGGACAACTATCTGTAAGGCGACCTCCTGTCCACTAGGTGATTCCCATTTCCTCTTCAGAACTCCATTATCAATTATCAGGCTGTCCCATTGAGCCCAGTAACTTTTTGCTGTTGGGCTAAGTGCTGATATTTCACTCCAAGCGGGCCTCTGGCCACGCTGCTTCCATTCAATTACTGCCCTCAGGTCACTGTCTTCCTTCTGTGCGTCTTCCAATGCTTGATTATTCCAGTCCTCGTCCAAAGCGTTCACCTGGATGATCCGCACGTTCTCTTCCTTTCCATGTTTGCGTTCTTCACCTAGGTCCTTACTCCCTGAAGTAATCTGGCGACGGCGGTCCTTTTGTCTTAACTTTTTCTCGAGGCGCTTCTTCTTCCGTAGCTCGTCCTCGACTTCCTTGTCCCGCCTTGCATCTGGCGCACTCCACGACCTTCCGCACGACCGCTCTCGCTCTTGTTCTCGCTTACCAGAGCGTTCGCGTTCCCGGTCCTTGACGCGTTCCCGCTCTCGTTCAGCGGGCCGCTCGCGGCGCCCACTCCGATCGCTCCGCTTGCGCCAATCGACGCGCTCGCTCGGGTGCTCGGGCTCGACCTTGGCGTCGCGCTTGCGCCACAGCAACACCTCTGCGTCTTTACGTGCCCAAGAAGTACTTCTTCTCTTAGCCTTCCTGGGACAATCAATTCTAATGTGCCCCTTTTCGCCGCACTCATAACAAGTTGGTCCTCGTCGGGCTTTTATTTGTGCGGTTACTTCACGAATACGGTCGTGTTGTTGACCATCTTGGCGTACTGCTTCCACCTCCAGAGCGTGCATCAAGGCTGCCTTCAGGGTCTGATGGTGACCCAAGCGTACTGCAGCCCTGACTTCTGCATCTCGAATCCCATCAGTAAAGAATCGCAGAGTAGTAGCGTCAATCAATCCCGGTGTTGATGCATACGCCTTCCGGACCATACGTTCTATTTCCGTTGCCCACTGTTACAGACCCTCATTGCTCTTCTGAGTGCGGTCGCGGAGTTGGGCCCTGTAGACATGTTCGAGGTGTTTCTCTCCATATCTTGTCTCCAACGCTTCTAACAGACAGGCTAGGGTATTGCAATCGCCGGAAATATTCTCGAGAATTCGTACGGCATCACCACGCAAAGCAAGCATAAGGGCCGTTAGTGCTTGATCGTCGTCCCAATTGTTGCCTTTGGCGACCTTCTCAAACTGTAGACGGAAGGCCACCCATGACGTTGTTCCGTCAAAATGAGGTACCTTGAAAGTCGGCAAAGCACTGGGTACAGGTACCACACCTTTAATACCTCCTTTCTGCACAGTTTTATGGAGAAACTGTATTTCTTTCTCACACTCCATGATGGTACTGTCCAGTTTCTCGAAACGCGCATCATGATTGTCTATACGAGCATCTTGCTGGTCTATGCGCGTATCTTGCTGGTCCATACGCGCATCTTGTTGTTCTGTTTTTATTTTAAGCTCGTTGACCTCTTCTTTGGTTTTTTCCCATTTTTCATTTAGTTCTAATACTAGTTGCTGGGATTTTGCTTGGGATTCTGCTACACTTTTAATGATTTGTGCCTGGGTTTCTGCCTGGGATTTGTCTATTTTTGCCTGGGTTTCTGCCTGGGATTTGTCTATTTTTGCCTGGGTTTCTGCCTGGGATTGTTTTAGTTCTGCCTGGGATTCTGCTATACCTTTTATTTGAGCCGTCAACTGGGCCAATAACGCCGATAAATCACATCCACTGGTTCCGGGAATAGTGGTGGTACTAGGCGCACTCACATTCGTCGGTGTTACGACGGCCGCATCTTCTACGCGTACAGGGACACCAAACGATTCTTCCTCTTGACGTGCCAGATCCATCGCTGCTTGTCGTCGCGTGCGAACTCTTTCGTCTTCCCTTGGCGTGACCGGCATCCCACTTCTGACACCAATTGTTACGGGCTAGGGGTACTAAAATACCGGTTAAGGGTTACGAAGTTTATTGGCAACGAAGGTACAGTCGATTGTAGGCAATGACAAGTAGAATGTTGCTGACGTTGCACCGAAGTCTTCACTTACGTCCACGAAGTCCGTGTCGTAAACACACAATAACACTACAGATGTTACTTCACGTAGTACTCACAGTTCTCGTTACAGTTGTCGCAGTAGGTATTCTCAAAGATCGCTTCTTATCTGTCGCTGTTTTCGTCTCGGTAGTCGAATGCAGACTGACTCGGCGCCGGCGTCAAGGCGCTATATATAGGCCAGCTGATCGAACATTCCAGAATCGTCTAGACGTAATAATAATAGCGCATAACTTCGAGTACATTCAGTAGGTACCTACGGTAATTCCCGGAAACGGGTTTCTAGAAATTTCGATGTCGTCACTTAGTTGACAAAATTGATAAAACCTGTACCATTCGATAGGCCACCTTAAGTCTAGGAATGCGTTTTTATATTACACCTACACGATGTCTAGATCTCGAGTTATAGGGCTTAAAAGTTACACACTGCATGTCAAGCGATATTGAACCTTATGCCCTCGACATAAGGTGCATTCGTAACAAGCTTTTATCTTACTTGGTTTTAATTGGGGGTTGTCTGTCTCACTGTGCTCCTAGTACTATGATCTACCGTCAGCTGTGTGCGCTCGGTAACCATACTGCAACAATTTCTAAATTGATTTGGGAAAAAATATAACATGGTGTAAAAATTATTGGAATCGATTCAGTTGCTTATTCTGAACAAACTATATTCAGTAGGGTAATTACGAAACCCACTATCAGTAGCAATGGGTTTCAATTTGACAGGTCAACGACATTCATTGCGGTATTTACGTTGTTGAGCAGACACACTCACCGATCATATGGAGCAATGGATTAGGAATTGGCTTCAGAATGACTCCAATTGATAATGATAGTGTTACGTAATTAGGGTCCAGGTTTCGTATTAAGTAAACATAACGTTGTACCTATACTTATACAAACTCGCACTATACCAACGACTAGCTCCATAAAGAATAGAGATAAACAAACCAATTTAGGGTTATCACAACTCACGTTTTACAAATCTCCTGTTATTTACATGATTATCGACTTTTACATGCTAACTATTTATTAACAATTCCTATTGCAGCATATTTCAATAGAATCACTAAAATAATATGCATAATAACTTGATATTTCGAAAAACCATTAAAAAGTCGACATTACTTTTACGTGATAGTCCTATAAAAAAAGAAAGATGAGTTAAATCCAGGTATTAAACACATTTTGTGGAATTGAACCAATGAATAAAGTTGAGGCGTTTGTTAATGCAATGTTGCGTATTTTAATTACTTTCAAATCAACGGCATAACACATGCATTTTATACTTTTTAGTATGGACTAAGTATTAATATAATATATAATTATAAACTAGTGCTTCACCGCAATACTGCTTGATGGTAAGCAGTGATGCGATCGTTGATGGTAAAGCGCGCTAGTTTATTAAGAGCCTATTCACTCAGAAAAACTGAGCGAATAGGAAGGAATACGGCAGTTGAGCGAAGTGATGCAATGTTAAACCCATCAAATTCAATATGTAGTACCTAAGTATAATATAAGTATATAAAGAAATTTAACCCATTAGGAAATTAGCTTACATGTGTGCCATATTTCGTTCAAATCGGTTAAGCGTTCTATGTAAATCATAAATATCTAAACATAAATAAACTGTTTACATTACTAGGAAGTAGGGTTATTACTTTTATGAAAATCATATAACTCCTCCCGTATGATAAGAACAAAAAAAAAAAGAAAAAAGAAAAGAAAAGGTTAATATCTGTCTTTTAGGCGTAAATTACTCGTAGCCAAGCAACGGTTTGTTTATTCTTTATGTGCTTGGGGCGGCCTCTGTGGCCCATTATACGTAAAGGGAACGTTACACAAAACTATAACCTTTTGGCATTAAATCCTGCGAGAACATTATGGTGGTCCACCATATACGTATAATCTACAGCAATTTTTTGGTTTGAAAACAGGAGAGAGATGGCCTATGCTTTCGGTCTAGCACTGTTTCTTTCCTCATAGATGATTGAAGATTTTGAGAGAGATAAAGCCAGACGAAACTTCGTTTCCTCTCTTTGTTTCGGAGTACCACAATTCCCATCTCTAAGGCATGTCCATTAGTATTTATGTCGATGACTATAGTGCGTTTCATCTAAGAGTTCCTTTGCCGTCATGTTGGCATTAATTTTTTGTCACTTTCGTAAACAAAGTAAACGCACTCTGCGTCTCTTTCTCTCTCACACTAATTTGCATTAGTGCCAACATGACGTCAAAGGAACTCTTAGATGAAACGCACTTTACTATAGGCCGTCTATAAAGTCGTGAAAATTAATGAGGGCGCTGCGGTCGTGCATATAGCAACTCTTTTGACTTGATTGAAATCATTTTGATACTAGCACATGATTTTAATGAAAACACAAATCTATGGTCTCTGGCGTTTAAATAAAATGAGTAAATAAAAAAAAAATATATATATACTTATTATTATATGTTTTAACGTGTTTTTACCAATGAAAAGTATTTCAAAATATAATAATTGCTTTCATCATCGGATATGACATGACATAATTAATTTTTTAAATAAGCGGTAAATTAAATCACCTAAATTATAAAAAAACTGCTACTCTATGGTCTACTTATTTTTGTAATCTAACCGCAATGTAAAAAATCCTTATTTTAATCTTCAAATCGTTTACCTACTTAGTAAATTCGATACTTCTAGTAGATAAAAACAAACAGTAACATGATTACATACCTACCTATTTTAGCAACAATTTAAGCATAAATATCATCCATATTTGATAAAATTTGTTCAGCTTGGTGTACTAACAAACATTGTTGATAAACTTTAAAAATAATTTCTCCAGCTCCACTCTGGTTTGTTTTCTCATATTTAACACATTTATTCAATGTTTTGTTTAAATAGAATTGAAAATTAAAACAAAGGAGATGTTTCAGAAATGTATGGAACCTGGGCCAGCACATTGTACATTTAATGCTAGGTATAGTTATATATATATATTTTGGCTTAGTTTTTATATAGATTCGTGACATTTGATTGACGTGTCATGTATCTAAGGCTATCGAATGTATATTATCTACCATATGACTGCGAAAAAAACAAAACATGAATTCCGAACAAAAATACAAACACAACGGGAAAATAGAACTGTCAAAGTCGTCAATAAAACGTCATATTCACTGTCATAGCTACCTTTAAAAAGGAGTTATCTCACTAAAAAACTTTTCAACTTAGTGGTTGCATCGCTATTCGCTCATAATAATACCGGTGTTGTCACTTTTTTAAAAATTACCAAATTTCGGGGAAGTTGGAATTAATTCGTGGGAAAAAAAGATTATTTCAAGATTCATTAGTATTGTTTCTATGATGATTACGTGAAATTTTATATTATATTTAGTCAAGTGTTTACCTAACCTTTATTGTCCTTATGGGTCGAATAGGGTTTTCGTTACATATTGTATAGTGTACCTACATAGTAGTGGCCTCAAATGAAACATCTCTTTTCAATAAAATAACAAGTCACTAAACAAATCGACGACTGCCGATGAAATTTGATGTGGGTACTTATATTTACATATATAAATTTAATTCATGACCATGGATACAAGTCCTTCAGTCGCATATTTAAATAGATTTTAACTTAGTAACTTATCCTAACTTAAATTAACCTAATCTATCTCTTAACTTTTTTTTTTGACGCTGTGGAAATGACATTTACGCACCATACCCCGAAGGGCGTGTGTGGGACTCGACCAGCCGAAGCCGCACACCGACATCGCCTTAGTGGCGGGGTCATGGGAAATAGCATGCCTGCCGACCAATCCCCCGCCGGCGATTCCCGCCCGAAGGCAGGCCCACAGTGGGCCCTCCATAGGGAGGGGCCCGGCTGGGTACGTCTTCGTGTGCGAGAAGACGCAGCAGCCAAGGGTTTTTTAGCTAGGTGTCCTTCCTCTTAGCCCCACTCGTTTGCCCGAAGGCAAACGGGGCCCCCAGCTCCTCTCAATGAGGAGACCGGGTTGCCCGACGGTGACCCGGAGTTCGGGTCACGTCAGCCACCTGGAGTGGTGGCCGACCCGCCGCGCGTGACCGCCGAAGCGGTCCCCACTTCTGGTTTTGGTCCGCGCCGGTAAACCGGTAACCCCCATATCTGGGGGCCGTTCCCCTATCCGCCACCTGGGGACGCGTCCGATGGCAGGCCAGAAACTGCACACGGAATCTATCTCTTATCCTAGCTTAACCTAACCTAAACCTATCTCCTTTCGTTTCCCGCGTGAACGGACACTTGGAGGAAGATTTGGGAGAAAGCCATGACGTGACCACTATGCTACAATATTTCACTGTTCTTTATGAATTATTCACTGAAAGTACTTTTTATTACATAAATCACGCATTTTTATTTAGCAAACGACACTATAAATAATTTAAAAGTTCAATGAAAAATGAGCGTGGCACTCATCTTAGCCTTCCCGCCAAAAACTCACTTATATTTACTAAGATTTAGTGTTGCCCTACTTGTAAAATGTTTAGTTTCAGAAACACCCATTTTCACGACTTTATAGACATGCTTTATACTTATACCTACATTAGGTGCATAAATATGTATTAAATATTTTTTGTGTGGGTTCATTTTCAGCCTAATTTGGGGTACATTTAAATGTTTTGTAGGTTCAACAATAGGTCATTACTAGGTGCTAGTACCTACCAAACGCAAAGTTTTGGTCCGTGTAGGTAGGTAGGGGACAAATCTTACGACCATCAATCATTAGGCAACGCATTAGGAAACCACAAACTGATATTGTTGAGATATTTCCACGTATATAAGCGTAAATATTTCTAAACTAATGCAAATATAATCATTGTTAACTTGCGGTAAAGACTTGATGGTGGCAGAACTACGGGGGGTGAACGATCTATTGATATCAGTTTATTGCATTAGATGCAAATGAAAAGTAGAATGACATTTTGTGTTCAGAAGTTTCTAAGATCTTAGGATAATGTATGTACGTTTGTACTTACAATGTGCTTAGTTACAAAAAAATGTGCCCCGTTAGGCGCGAACTTTCTTACACGCTACTCGCATTTTATAGGTAATAGAAAGAGGGAGAAAGTAGCATGTAGGGGGTGCGTTTTATAAAATTGCGGATTGGGTTGGGATTACGTGTTAGATGATGAGAAAGATTAGGTCAATGATGGAACGACCCCTCTAGTGTCCGAAAATAAAGTAGAAGTGGTAAAGTTTTGGGCCAACAAGGTCTTAAATTCGACACGAAAAAGAAGAATATTGACATTCGGTTTCTGCTAAAGAAGCAGAGAAATTATGATATCGTTCTTATGGCCATTGAACATTCGAGTAACTTCCATATGATACCTTCAACATTGCCTCATCCATATGTTACGAACCTCGCGGAAAACGTACAGAAACTCAATACTACCTAGTTTGCCACTTATGTGTGCATTAGGCAATAATCATAGTAATGCAACCGTCAGCTTTACAACGCAAACACATGCTTTCTTCACGGAGGAGTTACATGGGTTGCCGCGGGTGTGTGCACGTGTGATCTTGGACCTACATATGTGTGTATTTTAGTATTCGATTTTTAACTTGGGTTGAGGAAATTAGAAGGTATCAACACTCGGTAAATAATAAAAAATGGCGTCGATTCTTTTGTTTAAAAACTATACTAAATTGTGTGTGTTTAGTGTTTAAGTTTAGACCTGTCAATTAGTCCGCGCTTGAAGTAAATTGATGTATGTTTAGTTTATAAAATAAATATCTTAATTTGACAGGACTAAACTATTATTTTATTTTTTGTCCTTTTCGTAATGAAATACAAGAAAAAATGCACTGAACTTAAATCCCACCTGATGGTAAGCAGCGATGCAATCGTTGATGGTAAAGCGCGCTATTTATTAAGAGCCTATTCATTAAAAAAAAAAAAATCTGAGTGAACAGAAAAGAAGACGGCAGTTGAGCGAGGTGCGAGGGAGATTGATCTGGAGACCCTCTACTCCACGAACAAACTTCACCAGACAAGTTTTATGAAATTTGTGAAAAAGGGAATAGGGTCATTGGTGTGGAATCCGGTGTCAATATCCTAATTTAACTAAACCTAACAACAAACTACAACCATATGGTAGTGAGCAATCAAAATCAAATGAAATTTATTAAAAACATAGATCACATGAATGTATAAAAAGCCTCACTTTGTATAGTAATAAAAATTCTCAATAATAACAATCGTAAAAGCCAACTTAATGTAGTCTAATACATAATATGATGCGAGAAAGTTACGATCTAAAACTAATGTTGGGACCACCCGAACTAGGTTCATTTAAACCTTTAGTGAAGATGGGACCACTTAGTATTGATAAAAATTTCATCTATACTAATATATAAAGCTAAAGAGTTTGTTTGAACGCGCTAATCTCAGGAATTGCTGGTCCGATTTGGTTAATCCAGGAAGGCTTTAGGCTATATGACATCACACTGCGACCAATAGCAGCGGAGAATAAATAAACCATGCGAACGAATTCGCTGGCGGCCCCTAGTTCAAAAATAAAGGGAGAAAAAAAAATGATTGTACACATACATACCTACTTCGACCAGTAATTATACATACATAACATAATTAGCTTATAATGTTCCCATTGTTGGGACACAGGCCTCCTCTCGGTGAGAGGGAATGGGCCGTAATCTACCACGGCCCAGTGCGGGATGGTAGATGTCGCATGTCTTCAAAGTTTTTGGCTCTAAGACATGCCGATAACAGGCGGGAACTGGAGGTCGCGGTCGATTAGAGCGGGGACTCAGCCGGCCCACTGAGCGACTTCAGGGAAGGCGGCGCACAGAGGTCATGTGTTGTCGTACATAGCTGGGTTGGGGGAGACCCCTATACAGTCTCCCCAGAGATGTGCCCTAACAGGCGTTGCACGGCAGGGGCTCCGGATTGGTCTTTTGAGAGGTAACGGTGCCCCTGGTATGTGCAGATGGTGACACCGGGGTGGTTTTAGTGAGGTAAGAATCCCACACTCCTTGGTCCTATCCCCAAGGACCAGGGGCCTTTAGAAGGTTTCCCGCCGATAACAAAAAAAAAAAGGACATGCCGATAAAGAATAAGTACCTACCGGTGCCATGCCGATTTCCTCACGATGTTTTCCTTCACCGTTTTGAGAACAGTAATTATACACGAAAAGCGATTTTTATATACCTAATTTATTGTGTCGTGTGGGATAGATCAACATCAACTCGAAACTGCATGGCTGGATGGACTGCTCTGCTACCTTGACCTTTGGTAAAAACACTGGTAGGATATAGGAAAACTGACTTCAAGCTTTTGCCAGGCTGGCTTTACCAATTGCCCTACTTATACGATGATATGTTTTTAGTGATACCTAGGCTCTAAGCTCATAAAAAACTAATGCGCTTTACCACCTACAGTTGCATCACTGCTTACTATAAGGGAGATCGCGGTCAAGCACTAGTAACTAGTTTATAACATTAAAAAAAACCACTCTTTCTTGTTTACTAAGGTTAAAAAAGTTTTCTTACAGTAGGTAACTACGCCAGAAAAGGTAAAAGAAATAATTATTTCGACGTATAGGCAAGGTTTTATGTTTCTAGGCCTACTATAAGGCTTGGTCTACATACTAGATAAATTAATTATGTAATTTACTTAATAGTTACTGCTAACAATATATGTAAGTACGTCATTGTATGCAGGTGTGCATTTAACTTAAGTTAGCAATAACTAGGTCTAGGTCTAGTTAAATAGGTTTTTATAATGCAATTTTTAATAATTAATAATGCAATATTTTTAATCTGTAAATTGAAATTGACGTCTGTCAGTTTTTGTGAGAATGAAAACCAAATTAAAGAAACAACGACATTATTCTCCGGTTAAAGTTATCTGTGGTTGGGGAAATCAGCCCTTGGGTACCAGTCGACAGCGATGACGAAGAATTTTTTGATGCTGTATTGTAATTTATTAATAGTTTTAATTAGGGTAATAGCTTTATTTAGTAATTTGTATTTATTTAGTTTTATAAGTTTGTATAAATCAGCCCTTGATTAAATTATTTTAATCTTGCTTTGCAATAAGTGTATACCGGTACTTATTCTTTATTTACGAAACATCAGAATTGCATCAAAAAATACTTTTTATGGATATGGTAATACCTACCAGTAGGTATGTACGAACTTAGATGTTATCTTGAATGTAAAGGGTCACAGGGTTGCATCATATGTGAGTGCGTAATTCACAAACCTGTTAGGGCTGCTGCATAATCGGTACGTAGCGTAGATCAACAAATAATCTATAGGGATATTTTTCCTTCCGAAGTATTCTATAGATTAAATTTTGCACTACTAAGTGGCAGTTTGCATCAATTGAACCAGGCTAGTATAAAAACTGGTTTGGAAATGAATCTGGATAAAACTAAAATTATGTCTAACCGCATTGCAACGTCCATCTTAATAAATAACACTCCTCTCGAGTCTGTCAACCGCTAGATATACTTAGGAAAACAACTCTCCTTTAGTAAGGAAAGAAACATGGAAGAGCTAAACCACAGAGTGGCGATTACCTGGAACAAGTTCTGGCATCAAAAGGAAATAATAAAATCTAAACTTTCGCTTCTACTCAAAAAAATTGTCATGGACACAGGTTTGCTACCTTGCCTTACCTATGGATGCCAAACTTGGACCTTTGATCTCAAAACCAGGAACAAGATTCAGACTACTCAGAGAAGAATGGGGAGGAGTTGCCTGGGTATTAAACTGAAAGATAAGGTAAAGAACGTAGACATTCGAAAAAAGACTAAAGTATGTGATGCCTTAACTTTTGCAATGAAAGCTAATTAGAAGTGGGCAGGTCACGTGGCACGGTACGAGGACGACAGATGGACTTTACGGTCGGTAAAGTGGCCCGGGCCAAAAGGCACCAGATCAAGAGGCCGCCCGAGAACCAGATGGGCAGACGAAATCGTAGCATGCGCAGGTGAAGAGTGGCTGGAAAGAGCTAACGATAGAGAAGAATGGCATTCCTTGGGGGAGGCTTTTACCCGAACGGGGTCCACGCATTAATCTTTGTTACTAGTTTTTATTTAATTATTATGTATTTGCATGGAATAAACAAGCTTTATTATTATTATTATAAGTGGCAGTGGGCCGAAAGGTTCTGGAGTAGCGAGTGCATAAGTTGGAAAGCCTCCCACAAGGCGTACCGACGACCTTGTTAGCCGCAGGAACCCCAACGGGTTCCTGCGGCTTATCAGTCGAATGACGCCCTCATCCAGCGATGAGGACGTCAGTCGATTGAAATGATGTTGATGAAAGTTTACTTACACACCTATAACATTATGCTCCGTTTCCTAGAATAATTAGACAGAAGTGTACCCGTAGTAGGTACACTCACACACACACATAATTTGGATAGTAGATATAATACAATAGCAGGTATTCACACACAAACATAATTTTGTTAGTTAGACATACCACAGCCGGTACACTCACACACAAAATAAGTTTTTTAGTAGAAATACTAATTCAACAATGATATTATCATAAATTTAACGGCACAGTTGGCACAGTGGCTGAGCGATCGACTGCTGCGTTGCATGTCGCTGGTTCGATTACCGCACGGACAGATATTTGTATGGCCTACAGGTAGTTGTTCTGAGTCTGGTTGTTTGTGTATGGGAGTTTTAATGGTTGTTAGCGCACCCATGATACAGGAGTAACTCCTAGTGTGGACAAAAGTTTTATAAAAAAATATTTGTGCGAAGTTGTTTATTAAAAGGAAAATTTCTATAAATTTACTAAGAGCTCTGAATAAATCTACCAGGAGGCGAACACTCGCAGCCTTAGTAAAATATAAGTGTAGTGTGTACGTGATCTAAAGGTTGATAGATATATGAGTGTTAGATTGAAGTGCGACTTCTTTATTGATGTCCATCGTGTGGCCAAGGAAGTTATCACCGTCTGATATGTTTATTAAGTTCTAGGTTAAAATTTACAATGGTCTATTATTTAAACAATATAAAAAGTGCATTACGATTTATTATACCTACATTACGCAATGCGAATAAAAAAAAAAATACCGGCTATGAACGAGATAGACTCGCGTCCTGAAAGTTCAATATACAAATGTACCAGGTCTCCCAAAGTGATAATGCGCATAGAAATCTTCGTCACTGTTCGGCAACGGTCGTATTCCCCGAGCGTTCGGAAGAAGATATGTATATAGAGTGGTGCACTTAACCACTTTTTATGCACCTTAACCACTCTATGTACACATCCTCTTCCGAACGCTCGGGGTATACGACCGTTGCCGAACAGTGACGAGGATTTTTACCTTTACATTGCTTCTAGACAAATTCAATGAATCCAGACCTACGGGAAGTGCCCTAGAGGTTTTGATTCCCATGCGACTGTCGAAATATTGGGCATTAGGTACATTTTCCTATTCGGCGGTATTTCAACTCATGTATGGACGACAGCAGGTCAAGCTATCAGAAACTGGGTAATAATTCCTAACCAACCTTGAACTTTAATGCTTTAGAGATGAAAGTTGAAAATCTAATAAAGAAATCTGACAGATTGTATTAAGTAACTTGATGTGCTGTCGTCTGTACTACATACATTTCTCGTTGAAATCTTTTGTATATGACAACAAAGCTTCCAACGAGAAATTAATCCAGCATGAGAGAAATCCTGGACGAGACTTTTATGAAAGAAATTTTCAACATTTTAGGTTATGTTTAGCCCTTTGCCTTAGCAACGCAACATTTTCGTGATACAAAATGCTTATGTATTATTATGTCCTTTAAAGTTTTTTCGAAAAAGTCATGTTTATTTCCAATTTCAAGTGATATTTGGAGTGTACAATTTCAACTAGGGCGTGCAGCACTGCGCATTTTTACTATCTATCTACCTATAAGTATAGTAGAGTCAATACCGATGCGACACCCTTCAAACTGACAGACTCAAGCATTACTTTAAACGAGTTTCAACCAATCAAATGGTTCTAAACTACACACATCAAAAGTGTCTAGGGATCAACATATATTTTTGCAATAACTTTTCTCCTGATTGATATTAATTAAAATTTTCTTTAAGGATTCATCAAATAAAGTGTTTTCGTTTGTCACAGTAACGATAAACCAAGTCACCTTTGCATTAATAAAGAAATTTGCCATTTTCCTAATAAATGGATATTTGACATTTGAACCACTAACACAAAAGTTCGAAAAAAAGACTGAAATAACAGTTTTCTCTAAAATTTTATTGGGTAACTTAAACAATTAATAATCCGTGTTTCTACCGCGAACACTAACAACACAAGAACATCGGTTTGGCATACTCAAAATGAGTTCATCCAAATCACGCTGTGGAATGGCCGCCCATGTTCGTTGCAACAACAAAAAAAGGTCTTCTTGCGACTGGATACCCTCCATATTCGGCAGAGCTCTTCTCTGTAGCATATCCCATGCATGCTCAATCGGGTTCAAGTCTGGCGACTGAGCAGGCCAGGGCAGGACATTGATGTTAGCTGCGGCGAGAGTCTGTCTTACAACTCTTGCGGTGTGCGGTCTTGCATTATCATGCATTAACTGAAATAAGGGACCGATTTGCACTTGTAGAGGAACGATGACGTCTGATACAATCGTCTCAGCATACATTTGAGCGTTGAGGTTGCCTCTGATCCAAATCAACTCAGTTCTTCCGCCGATCCAAATACCCGCCCATACCATGATGGTTCCACCGCTATAAGGATGGACTTCCTGGCAGGATTTTAATCGCTGTTGGCGTCCAGGGGTTCTCCAGTGTCGTATACGTCTTGTATCCGGTCTCATACCAAAACGCGACTCATCAGAAAAGCACACGAAACGCCATTGTTCTTCTGCCCAATTTCTGTGTTCAAGAGCCCATTGATATCGAATCCTACGATTGTGCATTGCTATAGGTGGTACCCGTAGCGGTCTTCGGGAATGAAGGTTCACTTCATGCAAGCGGTTTCTGACTGTTTGGTCGCTAATTAAGTTCCCTGAAGAGTGATGAAGCCTCACGGCTAACATCATGGCGGTTATTGTTGGAGCTCTTCGAGTTAAGATTTGAATGTATCGGTCTTGTCTCCGTGTGGTGCAGCGATACCGTCCTCCATGGCGCTCAGCCACGGTACCAGTGCTTCGGTAACGTGTCCAAAGTCGACTGATAACACTCTGACTTGTATTCAGAGCTAAAGCCACAGTACGTTGCCGGGAACCAGCTTCTATCATTCCCACGACTCTGAGCATTTCTTCCCTGCTTAAATGACGTCGCCGCTCCATAATAACGTTGGTTTTAATCAGTAGTAGGGAAACAGTAGCACTAATAATGTCTTCAATGCGTTGTATGTTTTTATAGGGAAAATATTGACAGCTGATTTTCACCTTTTACTCGAATTTGATTCACAGTTCCTGATTCAAATTATGAAATGCACCAAAAAGGATCCATATAAATTTATAAAATCATAAATTTATTACAAAGCCACATCTCAATCTCAAGAAATCCGCATAAAAATGCTTGATCCCTAGACACTTTTGATGTGTGTAGTTTCTAGTTCTACATTCTGTAACCATCTTACTGTCAAAACTTAGGCTGACTGAGCGTGGAATTAATACAAAGATGACAATATTGACAACTCATTCATGGCTCACTCCATTTAACTTTTCATGTTATTTTTTTTAATAATTATAAACTAGTGCTTGACCGCAATCCCGCCTGATGGTAAGCAGAGGTGCAATCTTTGATGGTAAAGCGCGTTAGTTTATTAAGAGCTTATTCACTCAAAAAACTGAGTGAATAGGATGGAAGACGAAAGTTGTTTTAACAACACGACCAACGATGCTGCGCCAGAGGGAAATTGATCTACAGACCCTCCACTACCAAACTCCCGACACAACAACATTTGGTGCATCCTACCCGGCACATATCGCAACACAACTGCTCAGACCCGTCCTCCGTATGGGTTCACTAGACATCATGCCGGAATACGACGAATCGCTTGGCGGCTAGACTTTGTCTGGTGGGTGGTAACTTCTACCGGCTACCGATGTTATGGCCTACCGCCGACTAATTGATTCGATCGGCTGTAATACCGGTTCAAGTGCTGAAAAACAGGAGCGACACGCATCAACGGCATTAGGCCTCAGCCGCCGTCTACAACTGCCGTCAACACAGTACTCAAATACACAAGCGGCATGTTGTTGACGAGCGTCGAAGGCGGTTGTCGACTCTGGTCTTTATAAAATGACTTCAGAAAATCATCAATTGACCTCTGCCGCTCTGGACGGAGCAGAAGGGCGTATCAGACTTTCAACTGACTAACCCACTCGTGTTCTTTCACTTGCCTGTGCGCAACTGACCTACAACCCTGGCCCAGGCAACGGTCTTCGTAGACCTCATTACGATGTGCTGATATCTCTGAGGCACGCGTGAAACACAACGCGCCATCGACGCGGGCCTGGTCCGTACCTGGCGGCCAGCTGCCCACTGCTCGCCGCCCGCAAGGCCGCGCATACGGTGGCTGGGAGTTCGATGTTGTGTCCCAACCAGGGCGGCTCCGGCGGCGGCTAGAGGCGTGAGGGCGCTGAGATTTCTGCTTCCTCATGCGCTCCGCCTCCTCCTTTGACAGCATCACTGCTACGCAGAAGGGCTGTCGATCGTCACACACTTAGATACAGACGACAACAGGTCAGGCTACCCGAAACTGTCAAATTTTCCTAATCAACCTTGAACTTTAAAGCTTTTTAAAGCGGTAACGTTGAAAATCTATTAAAGAAAGGAGATGTTTCAGAAATGTATGGAGCCTGGGCCAGCACATTGTACATTTAATGCTAGATATAGTTACGCTATAGTTATCTGTTTTTAATGTTAATTTCCTATATTTTGGCTTAGTTTTTATACAAATTCAATTTAACTTGGCCAAGGAGTGCAACAAAACTACTAATAAATATGGTGGTCAGCAATAAGCGAAATAAGATTTTGACAGTGACATTTGATTTACGTGTCATGTATCTAAGGCATTCCGAACATACGGCCCATTAAATAAACACAATCAACTCAAATCAGCACTCGACACGAACACAACGGGAAAATAGAACTGTCAAAGTCGCCAATCAAACGTCATAACCACTGTCATCGCTACCTTAATAAAGGGCTAAACTATATATACTTGTATTTTTATTCAAATTAATTTAGTAGTATTTTTATGAAAATCTTTTATTTTTTTCCTTTTTATTTATATAGCGTACATAGTGGTGGCTCAAAATGAAACATCTCCTTTTACAGATTGTAGTATGTAGCTTGTTTTGCTGTAGTATGTACTATTGCTTTATGAAATTCTGCGTTTGTGTTTGTTTAGCTCTGCAACACACTGGGCCCATTGTACATACATCCCCAGGGATTAATACAACATTATTTTTTGTTTATGCAAAAATACTGGACACGTGTTTCGACGTGTCCAGTATTTTAAAGTAAAGAACCTAAATACAAAAATTTCAAAAAAATATTGAAAAACCACTGGTGAAGTCTGTGTCGACCTTCTCCCCACCAGATCACGACTCTCGTGGTGAACGGCGAATGTGGCGATACAGGTCAGCAGACTGGGATGAGATGCGCCATTTCCTTGCGTCTTATCCTTGGCAGCAGGTCTGCTTCTCTTCTAGCAATCCGTCGAGCTGTGCGGATGCTATAACCGATGTGGTGCGTCAAGCTATGGAATATTTTATTCCCTATAATGACGTGCCCGTCGGTGGCTCGGCTCGCCCATGGTTCAATGCCGATTGTGCCCAAGCCGAACAGCGTAAGCACACGGCATTTCTCACCTGGGTTGACGCTCGTGACCGCGGAGCTCCGGATCTAAGCTCAAAGAAGAGAGCCTTTAATCGTGCTGCCAAGTCCTACAAAAAGGCGCTAAAGAAGGCTCGCTTCGACCGTATTACCCATATTGGCAACAAATTATTTGCGCAGCCTTCCGGTAGCAGATCTTTTTGGTCCCTTGCCAAATCGGTCGAGGCGAACTTCTGTCGGCCCTCACTGCCTCCGCTGGTTAGGCCTGATGGAACACTGGCTCATACGGCGAGAGAGAAAGCAGGTCTCTTTGCATCTCTCTTTGCCCATAATTCGCGTCTTGATACTGGCAGTGCTACTCCACCTATTTTACCCCACTGCGGTACTTCAATGCCTGAGGTTCGCATTCGGAACAAGGAGGTTCTGAGAGCACTGTGTCGTCTGGACGTGAATAAGGCTAGTGGTCCGGATGGTATACCAGCGATTGTTCTAAAAGCATGTGCGCCCGAGTTGTCTCCTGTATTGACACGCTTGTATCGCCTCTCATTGGGGACTGGTATAGTGCCCAAGTCCTGGAAGCTTGCCAACGTGCAGCCCGTGCCCAAAAAGGGTAGTCGTGCCGATCCTTCCAACTATCGGCCGATTTCGATCACCTCCATACTTTGGAAAATTATGGAGCGTGTATTGCACTCGCGCCTCTTGGCATACCTGGAAGGTACGATCTCCTCAGTGACCGACAGTACGGGTTTCGCCGCAATCGGTCAACTGGGGACCTACTAGTGTATGCCACTCACTTGTGGGGCGAGGCCCTCGAGAGAAATGGGGAAGCGATTGCTGTCTCCCTTGATGTCTCGAAGGCCTTCGACCGGGTATGGCACGCTGACCTTTTGAGTAAGCTTCCAGCGTACGGCATTTCCCCTAGCCTGACTGGCTGGGTAAAAGACTTCCTGACTGAACGGTACCTTCGAGTTGTTGTCGACGGATGCTCATCTGAGCCCATGTCGACTAATGCCGGTGTTCCTCAGGGGTCTGTTCTCTCTGCAACTTTGTTTCTGCTGCATATTAACGATCTGCTGATGCCTGGTATCTATGGGTATGCAGATGACAGCACAGTTGTGGAGAGATACCTGCCGGATGCTCGGGCTAGTAGGGAATCAATCCGGTCCGAAAGAGAGGCCATGTAGAGCGAACGAGTGTTGCACTTCAGGCAGCCTCCGAATGGGGCAATGCCAATCTTGTAGCATTCAATGCCGCCAAAACACAGGCGTGTCTTTTCACCGCCAAAAGGAGCCCGTTCACCTTGGCTCCTACTTTTCGGAATGTATCCTTGGAGTGTACCGACCGCCTTCAGCTTTTGGGTGTTGAGATTTCCTCGAACCTAAACTTTGGGCGGTTTATTGAGTCCAAGGCCAAGGTGGCTGCCAGAAAACTTGGCGTTATCGCAAAGGTCCGGCAGTACTTCACACCAGGGCAGCTTCTAATGTTGTACAAAGCACAGGTCCGTTCGTGTGTGGAGTACTGCAGCCACATTTGGGCTGGTGCTGCTAAGTGTCACCTGGCCACTTTGGATTCAGTGGAGAGGCGTGCGAAGAGGCTGATTGGTGACCTTGATTTAGCTCAAGTTGGTCTCCAAAGCCTAGAGCACAGGCGTAGAGTAGCCAGCCTTTCGGTGCTCTATAGGATACATTTTGGGGAGTGTGCGAGGGAATTGCACGATTTAATTCCCCCATCTCCGTTCCACCATCGGACGACCCGTCGTACGGCGAGTTTCCACCCTTATGTTGTTAACACCTCTACGATCCGGACGAAGCGTTTAGCCTCCTCCTTTATACCGCGTACATCGCGGGACTGGAATAATCTGCCGGCGGCGGTGTTTCCGTCGGACTACAATTTGAGTATCTTCAAGGCTAGAGTGAATAGGCTCTTAATAAACTAGTGCGCTTTACCATCAACGATTGCGTCACTGCTTACCATCAGGCGGGATTGCGGTCAAGCGCTGGTTTATATTTTAATTAAAAAAAAAAACGACAAAATTATGACCTTGCTGTTCTACTTGGTTTGACCATATTTTGGCGTTGACTTCTGGCGTCAGCTGTGGCGCGCCTGCAAGTACTATGATCTATCGTAACGTAACCGCTCGGTAACCACTCAGCAACAATTTCTAAATATAACATGGTGTAAAAATTGGAATTGAGGCAGTTGCTTATTCTGAACGAACTATATTCACGTTTAGCATAAAAAAAAAAACGTTGTATAATCTAGCTTCAACTTTGACTATTTCATCTGGAAATGTACCTACGTTAATGCATACCCAAAGCGGAGGTAGGTTGAAGGAGGTAACTAAACTAATTTTAAGTTAAGTGCATCTTTTTCTTTCTATTTCACTAAGAAAATGATAGAAGATAACATTTTAGTTTAATCCTGTCAAATTAAGATATTCCATAGACAGTTTAGACGGGAAGTGGAAAAAATATCTTTTTGCTTACTCCTCCGCTATTCTTTTCTGATTAATTTCGTTGCGGGAGCCAAGACAGTTGAATCATTTCTCCGGGACTCGTCGAGCTTTATTGCTCGGCGTTTTTCTGGCGCTCTCCACTGTTCATTCTGGCTTTCAGGAGTTGCAGTGGGTAGCAAAATGTGTGGCGGGTTTTGTCCCAATAAAAAAAAAGACAGTTTAGACGCGATTATAAACACGGCGACCAAAAATATACCAATTTACGTCAGGCGCAGACTAATTCGATACGTTAACTGACATAAAATGTTCTATCCTTTTCTTAATAAAATAGAAAGGACCGCCTTATGCGTATAAAAAACAATAGCACTAAGTTTTTTTTTATTATTGCTGCACTGTCCTGCTCTTGGACAATGGCCTCTGCCTCCACTTCTTTCATCGTACGTAAGCCATATATTCACTCTGTCGCTTTAAATACATTCTAAATCTAAACTTACCACTTGATTTATTTTTAAATTCACGCTCGGTGCGTTAACGCGGTTAAGGAGCGCACGTGACAAGCATTCTTTATTTGAAAAAAATAAATAAAAGAGAGCGGCTACTTCGCCAAAATAATGGTTTTACGATAACTATAGTCGGTAAATTTAAATTTGACATACTCAAAAGATAGACACAGAAGAAATATGCAAAAACCTAAGTAGAACACAAACATTTTAGTTTTTTTTGGTAGGTATATAAAACATAGAAAGCCAATCACTCAGCCAATAGAACGAACCGTTTTTTGATGCTCTACTAGAGTATTATATTTTTTCTTATACTTCGAAAAATAATTGTGCAGAGTAAATTGGTAATTCACTTTTATTTTATTTATAAGCAAAAGTATATAGTAGTAGGTACTTGCTTATATTACAAAAATAAATGTAAGTAACTTAAAAATATACCACACACTCACTACACCCCACTATATTTACCATAGACTACAACTTAGATATTTTATTTACCTTTTAATTAAAGGCAAACGTTACTATAGTCGGAGCAAAATTAATTCTTCTTTAGCCTATAGAGGTCTACTGCTGGAGAAAGGCTTTCCACATTGGGGGGGGGGGGGGGTGGGGGTGGGGGGGGGGGGGGTTTGCCATAATCCCCACGCTTGTCAGGCGGGTTGGGGATCGCAGTAATTTGATATTCCACAGGAGAAGCGCTGCTGTCCGCTTCCCTGGTGAGAATTCCCTTAGTCACCTTTTACACCACCTGCGGGAGGATATGGGCAAAATTAATTATAAATAATTTGACAAATGACCATTCTCATATGAGCCTTTCGTTTCAACACACCAAATTAAGAAATAATAACAGATGCTGTGGCGGCTTTGACATAAGGCATGAATAATTGCTGATATATGAATGTAAAGTTTGTAATTGCACTGTCCTTAATTATTTTTCTCCTATAATGGTTATAAATTAATATGCATTTAACAGGCGTTCTAGATTTAAATGTTAGGTAGAAATAAAAGGTGACTGAGAACCAAGTATTGTAGTTTGTATTACCTACACAATATAAAATATGAAATTTTACACAATTATAACTAATGAACTAATTATGTACTAATGAATTTTGAAATAATCTTTTTTGACGTGACAACGTCTTAAATTAGGTTGCGGCTGGGAGTCACTTATGAAAAAGTGTAACGCTCGGTAACGTTACGATGCCTTGCGTCTCTCTCCCACTCAGCCTTGCGTCTCTCTCCCACTCAACTATGATCGGTCTGCCGCGCGCGCAGCACTAGAGAATTAGGCGCATTGAATCGGCGCATGCTTGTGTCTCTGTCTTTGTCTTTCTCGAACGTTCTTGGCGTTGGAAAAACAAGAAAGCGTCATAATACAAGTTCACACGTGTGGTTAAAGTATCGTCAGCTGTGTCTGTAGTGAAAATGTGGAGTGCTTAGATTCGTCATTTACAACAACTACAACAATAAAGGTAAATAATTGTACACTGATATTTCATTATCGTAAACTATGATTGATTGATTAATTGTTAGATTGACACAAAAGTTGAGAAACTGAGTTTATAGGTTATGTCATACTATTGATAAATGTTGATAGTGTTAAGTAAATTATTAGTTTAAAAAGTTGAGAAACTGAGTTTATAGGTTATGTCATACTATTGATAAATGTTGATAGTGTTAAGTAAATTATTAGTTTAAAATTAATTAATTAATTAAATATTATTTTACAAATTTTCATTAATTTCAAATTTATTTAGCAAAAATTTGAACCTTCAATCTGAATAAATGTTTTGATTTTCGAATTGATTCTTTAAAATTACAAATATTAAGAAAAAGTGGCAGATATAAGAAAACTTGATTTAAACTGTGTTGAGCAAGAATTTTAACATCTAATTTAAGTAAATGTTTTAATTTTCAACTTCATCATTTACAATTACAAATTTTAATTAATTTCAAATTTATTTAGCAAAAATTTGAACCTTCGATCTGAATAAGTGTTTTGATTTTCAAATTGATTCTTTAAAATTAAAAATTCATCCATTCAATTTCAAATGTTCAACAGGAATCACCACTCTCAAAACAATGGAAACGGACGAGCAAATGCCTTCAACTTCCAGTACATCAATGGAGACGGAGGATAGCAGAAACACTTCCTTTCATTTCATATTTCTCCTATCATCGTCCTATCCTCAACAAAATCACTCAAATAGGAATTAGTTAAGTTTAAGTTTACATGTACAATGTTTTAGTAAACAAAATATATTTCTATAGTTAAAATTTGTGCAATTCTTATTTTCATTCAATTCCTTGTTCCTATTGTGCAATTTAATTATATTCATATCAATAAATATTCTACCGAGAAAAAGACGTTGTCACGTAAAATCTTCGCCCGTAAAACCGACTTTACAGGCAACCATTTTTTTTTTTCAACGAATTACATAATTCCAACTTCCCCAAAATTTGGTATTTTAAAAGTGACAGCAGCATTTATGACGGTATTATTATGAGCGAATAGCGATACGACCGCGGTCCGCGTGTCCCCTTAGCCCGCGCATGTAATGCCCTTTTTTAGTGGATATTTTTTTTAAGTTTAGCCAGGCTTTGTAGGCATTAGTAGAATCAGTTATCGATACCTAACAATACCTTCACGGATCGGACAGGGTTTTCTTTACATACTTAGGTTGTCTTCGTCTTGATGCGGACAGTTCAGTAAAGTGGACAGCTCATACATACTGCCTTATGGGTCTAATAGAATTATTATCATTTTATCGACCGTCATCTGTCTCTGCACAGGTCAGTCAGGGTTGCGGGTTGGTAATAAAAGAAACTGTGGCCCTGGCACACAGACAAGTCAAGGAACACGGGTGGGTTTTAGTCAGTAAAACTCTGACACGCCCTTCCGCTCCGCCCAGAGCGGCAGAGACAATTGAAGATTTCCCATCCAGAACAAAAAAAAGGTCTCTTCACAGTAGTATCACAGATCCCGCTTTTCCGGTTTTCGCATCTTACCTTCTCGTCAAGTCGACCGTCCAATCTTACCTGTATGATAAATATAAAGCCTATCTTTCTCTCCTTTAGCCTGTAAAGCCTCTAACTAAGCTGCTGCTACTCTTCCTTGAGGAACCCATATGCAAAATAACTTGACCTGGAGTTACGAAAAACATTCTCAGTAATAAGTCTAACAGATTATGGTACTCAGTGTCTACGGAAGAGCGATTGTTGTACTCGTAGTAGGGGCAACCCTGTAATTCGCGGGTGTCGTGGTAGGGCACTGTTAGTTGTGGTAACGCGCGTTCGACGCACGCGCATCGAATAGTTATCGATTATTTTGAAGTTCGAACGATTTTGTTTATGCTGCGACTTTTTTGTTATTGGATTTTTTATTTCTTATGAGGTAAGTTTTTATATTGTGTTGTTTTTTTTTAAATAGTAATTTGGGTGTTTATAAAAAAATCATTCATAAGTTTAAAATCAGAATGTATTTTAACTATTCCTACATTGGCGTGAGGTTTTCCCAAAACACAGTGTTTAAAAAAGCGTGCACGCAAGCCATAAAAATAAAAAAATCAAATTATTTAATTTCACATAAACTAACATTAGCATTTATGAAACGTCTGAAGCTAAATGCGTTTCCGATTGGTAGTTTCCTATTGAAAAGAGCCAGCAAGAAACTGGCTCTTACAATGTTTTCAAATCACAGTGGATATGGAAGGACAGCCTGTCAACAATTCGCAGGTAATTGATGAAATAAGAAATGTACTACAGGACTAAAATCCTACAAAGTCCTCACATTTACATAGTATAGAATAATCTCAGAAAAAGTAGATAAAATATAAAAATCTAGTGACATGATTGCCATTACAAACACTAATAAAGAGTTGAAATTTGAATTGTCTTTACATAATGTCAAATAATAGAAAGATTATGTTAAAGAAGTTTTTAAAAATAAACTTCGCAATTTCAAAACAGTTAATAGTCATTTACGTAGTATGTTGTCAATAAATTACTTATATATTTAACTGCAAAAAATTAAAAGTTATTTTTTCAAAATAGGCTAAGAATTGGCACTTGTTAGACGTCAATATTACATAAGAAAACAAATCTAAGGTCACTTTCAAGAGACGCGGTTGAATTAGGGTATTTGGATTGTCACAATGAAATTGCTAATTCATTCGATTCGTTTTTCATTCGATTCAGTTAAATATAATGAAAGTTTGGACTTTGTGGTAATGCCTTAGGACCTAAATTTAAGTGCTAACCTTGGATTTGGTTACGACATTTATTTATTAGAAATCATTTGGAAAGTTACCGTCTTTCGTCAGATTAAATATTTCCTAAGTCAAGTTAATTAATTAAGTTTGTAACGCTACTCTTGTTTTCAGATTAACTTTGTATTGCTACTCTTGTTTTCTGAAGCGAAAAGTAAAAAAGATAAAGAAGGTATTCCACAGTCGTTTTAAAGTTTCAAAAAAGTTGAGAAAGTTTTCAATCTATTTTTAATAATACTTCAAAAAGAGGGAGAGGTTTTGGATTTTTTAAAATGTATATTAACTTAGAACTCCGTTATTCATAAGGCGAACTGCAAAATTACTTTTTTTAATGGGTTAGGTACCTACTCAGTATTGGCCCCATATAAGAACTATAGAAGTCGGTTTCAAAATAGGAAAATGCGGATCGAACACTTTTAAAATTAAAGTTATTTTTCACTTGGTAGTTTTAACTTTTTTTTTAAAATAAATATGTTTTGTCTAATGTGGATCTACTTTCGGTTATATAGGGTTCCTTGCTATATTGCAACGCCTGAGACCGAGAAAAATTATACTATTATTTTAAACTGACGTTTCGCGAGTTTTTAACGAGTATTTTCGAACCAATCGATTAAAAAGTAGTCTTTTTACACTAAACATGGTTTGAGTGTTAACTAACACTATATTGTATAAGCAAGTAAATACTTAGGTACATATTAAATAAATCGTCAAAAGGTAAAAATTACAGATTTTATAAAATAATCAGGCATAAAAGACAGAGCTTAGTATTGTGTGTTTTAATGAAGTGCATATAATGAACATTTTATAATAAAAATGACTATTCTACTCTATTCTATTCTACAAAGGCAATTGTGTAGTTTGCAGGATTATATCATATAGATTACAGGACATAAATACATATACGAGTACCTAAAGCTTTACAATGGGTGACACAATGGGCGGTGTTATCGCTAAGAGGGATCTTTTACAGACAACCTTTTAACTTGTACTGTTCAACTCTGAAAGCTAATCTGTATTTGCGACCTACTCACCAAGAATTAAAACAAACAGGAGTTTATGGAAAAATATGTTTAATTACTACACAATAAAATTCAATTTAAAACTTCCAACAGTTTAATATTTTTTCCAATAGTGCTAGTCGTTCTATAATGAACTTAATTATCATTGAAATAAAGTTGATATTTGTTTAACTTGAAATAGGATGGGGGTCTGCAGCTCTGCGGATTACGACAGTCAATGGCCACACTCAAGTCAAAGTCAAAGTATTTTATTTGTGTAACATAGGTAACATGGTATAAAAATTTGTGTGTATCACTGGTATCACTACGTTTTGCCTTGCCCCTCCATCCACCGATTTCCTCACACCTAAGCAAGGTTCTTTTCAAACCATAATCCAAGTCTTAACTAGATTTCTAGTTCAACATACTAAAAATATAATGTAACAATTATAACATACTTACTTCGCTTTATTTACACAATTTCGTTACTGGCTGTTACACCTTTAAAAACATTTGTTTCTACATACATAGATCTGTATTCAGTGAGATCATAATCTACCTAGCCTTTTCTAAACTATATTGGGGTCAGCTTCCAGTCTAACCAGATTCACCTAAACACCATTATTTTTACATGGAGCGACTGCCTATCTGCCCTCCACAACCCTGCAGTTACTTACTGGGTTTCTTCTTAATAATTATAAACTAGTACTTGACCGCAATCCCACCTGATGGTAAGCAGTGATGCAATCGTAGATTGTAAAGCGCGATATTCACTCAAAATAAACTGAGTGAATAGGAGGGAAGACGGCAGTTGAGCGAGGCGGAGGCGCGCGCGAGTGTCGGCGCGCGCCTTTGAGGCGATGCACGGGGTAGTTTAACACCCCACTACCCCCTGCAGGAGACGAGGCCCGGACAGACCGGGCCAGCACGAGGGTGGGGCCGTGGAAGAATTTAGACTCCCGCGGCCCCACGCGCGCTCGTGATAGAAGACACACCGGGGTGGTTTTAGTCAGTAAAAGTCTGACATACCCCGTCGCCGACCCGGCGGCGGGCATCCTATGAGGATTTCGACGCCGGAAAAAAAAAGTGATGCAATGTTAAACCCAACAACACGACCAACGATGCTGCGCCAGAGGGATATTGATCTGAAGACCCTCTACGTCCAAAGTCCTGACAAAACAACAACTGCACAGTGTAGCTACCATGAGTTTACATTACGAGACTCGATCGTCGATATCGAACGCGTGTGACTCATCGATTGGCCCGCTTCAGGGTTGCAAGAACTCTCAACCAACGAGAGCGCCGAATGCGCTCGATATCGACGATCGAGTTTCGTAATGTAAACTCATGGTAGATACACAGACCAGCACCCTAATTGCGTAACACATTATTACTATCAGTTGGAATAATTTTGAAGCTTATTGCTAGTCCATTGGTCCATATGTTCGAAAAATGTCTCTACTTACTGTCTAGTCGGCAATGTAAATAACGCAATGAATGTTGTTCAACTGTCAAAATGAAACCCATTGCTATTGATAGTGTGTTACTTAATTACCCTACCGTTCTCCGTACGGCTTCATCAGATATCATGCTGGAACACGACGAATCGCTAGGTGGCAAGATTTTGTCTGGTAACTTCTGCCGGCAGCCGATGTTACCTACTACTAGAGAAATAATATATGGCGGCGACGGCGTAGCGGTAGTGAACGCGGCTGCTGCGCAGGGAGGCACGAGGTCCATCCCCGCGCAGTGCAAATATTTGTATGCATGAATATGAATATTTGCATTGGTCTGGTCTTGCCTCGTAAAGCACGTTAAGCCGTTGGTCCCAATTGCCATACGAACATCTAGTGGCAGTCGTTACGGGTTGTTGGAGCCCTCAAAAGTCCAACAATTGGTCTAAGTGCAATGTTTCGATGTCGCCTTCGGGTTGTGGAGGTCAGACGGCCAGTCGCTTTACGGAAAATGTCGAAGTTTAGCCAAAATCAGCAGTTGGATTGGTAAAGCGGACCCCAGACTCCAAAGCTGGATAAGCTATGGATGCGACTGGGATTAACGCTGAGATGATGATGATGAGAGAAATAAAATAGTAATACGATATCCCTGATATTCAGTGAGATATAACTTCTTAAATTACTGTAACACGCGAATTTAGCTAGTATGTCTTAATTATCTCTTAATGGGTGTGCTAATTACATTAATAAAGGAATGATTTAATTGGTTACATGTTCTTGAAACTTGAAAGTGTGTTTCCTGTGTAGAGAACTAAATAAACTTGATATTTAAATAGTTTCACTACGATTCTGTAACTAACCCACCGTGAAAACTTAGGTGAAGTGAGTGAGCGAGAAGAAAGAAAAAAGAAAGAAAATACATTTATTTAGCACAGAACCAAAGACACAATACATCTAAAATAAACATACATCACGATTACATATACATTTGGATTTGTTAGGGAAAAATTTCACACGAATTGCTTTGATACTTTTAAGATCGGCTGTCATACATTCCAGCTTTACATTTTGCCCAATATAATCTTGATTCACTAACGAACTATCCAAGAATTGATATGAATTGTCACAAAAACTGCATTTGGTAAGTTAATAATAAAATATAGCAATTATAAAATATAGCAAAGGAAAAATGTAAACTGACATTATTTTAAATGCACTAAATGTAGTTTTTGACAAAACAAATGACACTCAATAGCAATTAGCGTAGGTACTAAAATGGCTGCAGGAGAATTTATAGAAATTTATAGAAAATTTTCCAAGTTGAAGGTGTTGTGAGTTGTCGTGCCTTAGGATCAACGCATGAAAAGAATATGTTCAGGACTACGTTTTTTTATAATTATAAACTAGTGCTTGACCGCATTTCCACCTGATGGTAAGCAGTGAGGCAATCGTTGATGGTAAAGCTCGCTAATTTATTAAGAGCCTATTCAATAAAAAAAACCCAGTGAATAGAAAGGAAGACGGCATGGGCGTACTCAGCTTCTGGCCTAGGGGAAGGCAAGTCAGGCACTTGGGGGCAAGTAAAATTTTTAGAGTGGGTAATCTGTTTGCGCTATAGTCGCACGTGGTTTTTTGGCAATTACACCGTACATTTTGCTAATGTCTACTGAGTGGTTTATTTAAAAGTTAGAAAAATGTCCTCGTTTATACTTTGTTTAGTAATTAGGGGGAGTTTATACATGTTCGCTGCCTCCCCTTGCCCCCCTCGGTACGCGCATGGAAGGCGACAGTTGAGCGAGGTGATGCAATGCTAAACCGAAAAACACGACCAACGATGCTGCGCTAGAGCGAGATTGATCTGGAGACTTTTGGCGCATCGTCAAATACAATGATTGACCAGAACTGTGTCACGGCACAACACATAACAATAATGTGGCTCTAGCTTTATTAAGATTTTGTAACGGTCAAGTGTGATTATAGGATGACAAGGTATGAACGTAAAACTTTATTATCTGTTTGTACATGTTACCACTACAGACACTTCGTTGAGAGTTTTTAACAGGAAAGCTGAGTGTCACGCGCATTTTTCATTGGGTTTTTAAAATTATTTATAGTTTCGTTTACTAAGTAAAAGCACGCGATTTATGTAGTAAAAAGTGCATTCAGTAAATAATTCATAAAGAACATTGAAATATCGCAACATAGTGACCACATCATGACTTTGCTTAATACCTCCCTCATAGTCGGTTCACGCGGCTGTCTTTTTCAACTGTCATTGGCGATATCCGCCATTATTGTGAAATAAAATTTTCAAAGAATTTCTATAATTTGTTACACGTGTTATTGGCAAAATTCTGGTATCTATTCCACAGAGGCCATTGATTAAATTGAGGTTGAATCTCACCTTGAAAAAAGAACAAGAACAGTTTCTAAGAATTTTTGTTGTCAAATTATTATCCTGTAAGAAGTATGTTTATTTAAGACTTCGGCGAACTTTTACTCGATGAAATTAGCATCACCAAGAGATTTTGAATAATTTCTCTTATTTTAAAATAAAATTGCACAAAGTCTCGCAACCATTGTAGTAAGTACTTGTACAAGCATATTTTATGAATTTTAAACCTAAATTAATAACTTATTTATTATAAAACTACCACAGTTTCACCCGCGTAAGTAGTAGTAATATAAAAAATACATAAAAACCAATTCTCAGGCCTAACGAATCATCATCATCATCATCTAAGCGGCTTACGCGTTGGCGCCCGGGGTCCGCTTTCCTACCCTACTTATACGCCTCCATTTCGCACGATCTCTGGCATCCCGCGGTGTGGGATTGTTCTCAGGCCTGACGAATGTATACTCGAAATTTCATTAAAATCGATTCAGCGGTTTTGGAGGAATTCCAGGACAAACATTTTTACAGGAGGATTTTATATAATAGAAGATATAATTTTATAAAGTAGGTACTAGCTTTCCGCCCGCGTGGAATTCGGTTATATCGCGCTTTTTAAATTTCCCTCGGGAATATCAATTTTTTTTCAATAAAAGGTAGCCTATGTCCTTTCTCAGGGAGTAAAGATTGTCCGTGCCAAATTTTATCAAAATCGGTTGAGAGGTTTAAGCGGGAAAGCGTAACAGACAGACAGACAGAGTTACTTTCGCATTTAGAATATTAGTATGGATGTTGGTACAAAGTTTCAGATTGATAATATTAGCTTCTGCCTCCTGGAAATTTCGGCAATCACACCCACCATGACACTGCGCATTTTACGATCATGCCTTTAATTGACTCTTTTTCTTTCTTCCAAACAAATGTATATTTCTCTCGTGTTTAAAGATGAGCCTTGACCTCTTCTTTGATTATCACAATGTAGTCATAAACTATGAAAAACAGCTACAGAGAACCAAAGGTATTATGTTGCTCATTGTATTCATTTTTTTTTTTAAATTCTATGCATCATTATGGCGGTGAGAAGTTTATCAATGCTAAGCCGACCTTGGTCGAAAACGGGCCATTCCCAATCAATTACAATTTCTCAGCTTAGACTTTGCGATAAAACAATAATATAGTCTAATTTGAACGTTCCGTTTCGATCCCAAAAACGTTAAAATCGTGTAAGCCGGTTTTATAGCCCAGTTTTATACGAATAGATTTTCAAACGGCAAAAAATATCAGACTATCGAGATAAGCCGAATTGAAACATTTTAGAGAGATACAATAGTCGTATTGTGTCTCTCGAGTTTCTGCCTCAAATGTTACAGGGATTTTATAACCAGCGTTGTCTACTTTATACGGGCCCTAGTCTGCTATATTTATAAATTTATCATTTCAATACGATTCCATTGTAATGTATAAACATGGCGACTTAAAATACGTCAATTTACATCTTTTTTTATGGCTTCGCACAGTTTGTGCAATTAGCCAATGTCACGTAATGAATTATTCATGTCGAAAAAAAGACGGGCGCGTGAACCGTCTTACGAGGAATGTTTGAGACAAAGTCATGATGTGGCCACTATGCTGCGATATTTCACTGTTCTTTATGAATAGGGATGTATCCAAGGTATAAAAATCTAAAAAATAATTAGTCCGTCTTATAGATAATAAAAAACATAAAGACCCGTATTTTTTATTTTGTCGAAATTAACAAAAACTACGTTTTAAAGTTACGGAGTGGGGGCTAATTACGTCACGCCGTGGTATATTTTGTACCACGGCGTGTCGTCATGCGACGTATCAAATCAATATATCTTCCTAAGTATTTAAATGAAAGAAAAAATAAAAAATACCTGTACAATATTTTTTATAAATCTATCTAATGGACATTAAATTCTTTTTTAGGATACAACCCAATTATTTACCGAATGAACTTTTAAGCTATTGCATAGCTTCTATCGCGGGCCTTGAGCGCGGGGACCGAATCCAGAAATTCCGTAACGAAAAAACCTCACGCTCCCCACTCCGACCGGCACGGAGGTGTGGCTTGAAGGCCGTACATCGTCTAACGTCGTTTCAGTTCGGCAGTCTTCGGCACGGTATGTTTGTGTGCGTGCGACTACATCTTTTGAAAACAATTTATAGATTTTCAAAAAGAGCATGCATATTGCAGGGCGCGAACTCAGTTCTACACACTTGCCATGTTACTGATAGTCGCGATGTGCTAAACTTGCGATTAATTTTCTCTCTGAAATAGGTCTTCTATAGAGATATGTCATAGACGTCATCGACGTTGTCATGGCTACCTTAAAAACTTTTCATATAATTAATTATTAAGTACTTTTATTCAAATTAATTTAGTAGTGTTTTTATAAAATAGCTTTTTTTTTAACGGAAAAGCTAAGATGAATGTCACGCTAATTTTTCATTGGACTTTTAAATTATTTATAGTGTTGTTTACTAAATAAAAGCGCGTGATTTTATAGAGTAAAAAGTGCTCACGCGGCCGTTTTTTCAACTGTTATTGGCGATATCCGCCATTATTGTGAAATATTTTTTTAAAGAATTTCTATAATTTGTTACACGTGTTATTGGCAAAATTGTGGTATCTATCCACAGGGACCAGATCAAGAGTTGAAGTTGAAGTTTTTATTAAATAAAATATTACAGAAAGATGTCGGTGAACAATGTTAATACGAGTACATTTAAGTGTACGAGTTGTAATATTGTTATCTCCGAAACGAAACAACGAAAGTTTAATAAAAATATGCTTTTTCTGCTGTCGGCTTTTTCTGAGGAAGACACTGATGAGGCAAAAAAGTTATTGTTTGTTTCTACGAAGACAAGACAAAAACATGTATCGAGGCGTAAGAACAAAAAGCAGAAAGACCTAAAATATACGATTACGGTGTTTAAAATCACGGATCCCGAACAATCCCAGTTTTTGTGGCATATGACCTTCACAAATTGCCACCAGTTTGCTTTGACTACGTAGAACGTACGTAAAGAAGTTGATGAAGGATTTATTAATTCTACGGTCAGATGTTAACGCAATCAGAAGTGATTATGTTACTAAAGATCAGCTCGAAAATATTAAATTGATAACAAATAATTCGACACCGACGCCGTTCATCATCAACAACCTTTTTATCGTCCCACTGCTGGGCACAGATCTCCTCTCATACAGAGAAGGATTGAGCGTAATCACCACGCTTGCTCAATGCGAGTTGGCGATTTCAGACTTATAAAGCCCAGGTTTCCTCAAGATGTTTTCCTTCGCCTTCAGTCATTGGTGTCCAAGATATACTTAGAAAGTACATATAACTTTAGAAAAGTTACATTGGTACTTGCCTGACCTGGAATCGAACCCGCGCACTCATACTTGAGGGGCTGGTGTTTTAACCACTAGGCCACCACGACAAAACAGTGGGGTATATTGAAAAAGAACCTCGGAGTCTTTGAGTATATTTCGTGGTGCTCCCTGTGCGCCGTTTCCGAGTCAACGAAATACCAGTTGGTGGAGTCATAAGGATACTATAGCTGTCTTGCCTGCCCCTCAGTGCCCGGCCGGTCTTGCGATTGCACCGAAACAGCACACAATGACAGAGATTATAAGTAATAGCATAGACAGACCTTACGGAGGAATTGCCCTATTGTAGAGGAAGTCCGCTTTTTCAAAGGTATCAGTGTTATTGGGTAATAGTGATCGTTTAGTTCTCACACGGATCGTTCTATGTTAGTTTTCTCATTTTACATGCTTACTGACTCGAGTGATAATATAATAGATTTCATGGGTTTTTTCTTTATTTCTTTATTTTTTGGCTTCGCACGGTTTGTGCATTTAGCCAATGCCACGTAATTATGAATTATTCATGTCGAAAAAGACGGCCGCGTGACCCGTCTTACGAGTGAGGTTTGGGACAAAGTCATGATGTGGCCACTATGCAGCGATATTTCACTGTTCTTTATGAACTATTTACTAAATGCACTTTTTACTACATAAATCACGCACTTTTATTTAGTAAACAACACTATAAGTAATTTTAAAAGTCCAATGAAAAGCGAGCGTGACACTCAGCTTGACTTTCCCGCCAAAACTCAGGGTGCTGATCACGAAAATGATTTCATTTTTGAAATCCAAGATGGCCGACATCATATTTCATGACATTCTGACATGGGTGTGATAACGAACATGACGTCATTTTTAAGCTATTGCTTAGCTTCTTTCTATCTCTTTATCAAAGTCGAACAGAAAACATTGAATATAGTTTAGTCGCTTAATCGTCACCATTTTAGAAAATTACTGTATAAATAAAATAAATAAATAATTATAATTGCAAGTTATAGTTGATAAAAAAAAGGCTATGCAATAGCTTTACCGCGGCAGTCTCCGAGTGCCACACGCCTTTTTTTTACTACATAAATCATTCGCTTTTATTTAGTAAACATCACTATAAATAATTTTAAAAGTCCAATGAAAAATGAGCGTGACACTCAACTTGACTTTCCAAAACTCCCTCAATTTACATCAGGCGCGGACTAATTTGACAGGTTTAAACTAACATTTTATCTTCTGTCCTTTTCTTTATGAAATAGAAAGAAAAAGATGCACTTAACTTAAATTTTGTTTAATTTGTGAACAAGGGCAGATGAGCAGGCAACACGGTTCCAATATTAAACTGTACAATGGACGGTATTATCGCTATATTATTTCCATTTCCGTCCGTATTTCGATTCAGTTTGCAATCTACATCAGCTGTTTTCTTCAATAAGGAAATATTCAAGGCGGCGATTTACAATGCTCGATATTTCTCTTCCTTTTAGCTGTTGATGTTGGTGGAGATTGAATTTCTAGTGAGATTAAATCGCAACGTCGCGCGTCGCTCGGTGGCTGAGTTGGTTACAACGAGGAACTATGAGACAATCTAAGTACCTTCTTATACATATAATATACAACATGTCGACTAAAAGCCATAATTTTTAGTATTAGTTGTTAAATTAATATTTAAAATAGGGATGTTTCTTGAGCAAAAAAAAAAAGATTCTATTTAGTCCGTCATTCACATTATAGAAAAATATAGGATATGTATATTTTGTTTTGTCCAATCAATAAAAATTAACAAATATAAAAGGCAAAGGCAAGGCAAGGTTTTTATTTAAGTAATAAGTTTTTAGTTAATTACATTTTCATTTAAATATATATATATATATATATATATATATATATATATATATATATATATATATATATATATATATATATTGTATATTGTTTTACTTTGCTGGTATTTTGGTGTGGTAGCTGGCATATGGTAAATAAATATTTCATTGTTATTGTATATTATCGTGTTCATCACTATACGTAGTATTGTATAAAGTCATGTGTTTTTTAAATGAACAGACAGCTGTGCTGCTGGGGAGTTTCTTACGCCACTTCTTCTTCCCAGCGAAAACACTAGGAAGCGTCGATGGGTGGGCGTTTTGGGGGACTGTCTTATGTAATATTGACGTTCAAAAAGTGCTGATTGTCAGCCTAATTTGAATAAATGACTTTTTGATTTTGATTTTTTGATTTTCAAAGATCAGGAGTGGTGGCTGGTGACGTTACTACTCGCTAAAAAGTGTAGCGTGCAGTGACGTCACACGAGTTTTCAACGCAATGTCTGCGTCTTCATTTTTAGTTTATATGAAAAAAGAAAAAATACGTGTCTTGTATTTTTTGGAAATGTGACTGACGAACTAATTAGTTTTTTTTTTGTCAAATACCCTATTATGGCATTAGGTTAACTTCAAGGCTAGAGTAAATAGGCTCTTAATAAACTATCGCGCTTTACCATCAACGATTGCATCACTGCTTCCCATCAGGCGGGATTGCGGTCAAGCATTAGTTAATACAGTACCTGGTTAAGTGAGACATCAAGGGACCTGCAATGTCGTTTCACTTATAGAGGTATTCCACTTACCCAGTGTCTCAGATATACAGGTATAAATAAATATCTGTCTCATTTACAGAGGTTCCTTTGGCATTTTTCAAATAAACATCTGAATGATAGTAAAGCAAAACAATGTTATGTTGTTTTGTTTTTTTTGGGACAAAACCCGCCACACTTTTCCCAACCACTGCAACTCCTGAAAGCCAGAATCAACAGTGGCGACCGCCAGAAAAACGCCGAGCAATGAAGCTCGACGAGTCCCGGAGAAACGATTCAACTGTCTTGGGTCCCGCAACGAAATTAATCAGAAAAGAATAGCGGAGGAGTAAGAAAAAAGATATTTTTTCCACTTCCTTCCATAACAAGCAGGAGACAGAACAGAACTAGGCCAATCGGCACAATGTTATCTCAGTTACAGAGGTTTATGCATATAAAATTTACTTGCTGTCTCAGTTATAGAGGTAACTATGATGATAAATCGAAAGAACAAATCCCAGATATAGAGGCTTACCTCGTCCCACTAACAGAGGTAATTCAGTGCCAAAGTGTTGGGACCTCGGCATGAGTTCCAGTTATGGAGGCTTCTCACTTATTCAGGTCCCACTTAACCAAGTTTCACTGTAATTATAAAAAAACAATTGGTATTTAGGTACCTGCAACTCCTCGCAGTTTCATCAACATAAGTTTGGATCCCAAAGAATTGGGATGAGGACCTGGTGAAGAGGTGAGGTGAGAGAATTTTCTATCGCTTGAGTATATCGGAATGAAAAGTATTATAAACGTTTATCCTGGTTGTAAGCTATCTGTGTGCCAAATTTCACATCTGATCTGTATTTATAGCCTCAAAGACTAAAAACGTCCATACATCCATCCATACATACGAACTTTGGCGTTTATAGATAATATTAGCATTTATACAATTTGTAAAGAAAACCCTGTCCGATTCGTTAAGGCATTGTTAGGTATCGATAACTGATTCTACTAATGTCTACAAAACCGGGCTAAACTTAAAAAAAATAACAAAAAAAAATATTTCGCAAAACAAGGTAACTTAATACATGTGCGGTAGGCAATACATGCGCGGGCGAAGGGGGGCGGTCACATCGCTCATTCATAATACATAATACCGTCAAAATCGGTGTTGTCACTTAAAAAAAAATACAAAATTTTGGTGAAGTTGGACTTCAAATGCTGAAAAAAATATTGTTTCAAAATTCATTAGTACTGTTATTATCCTTATGGGTCGAACGGGGGTTTTCTTTACATATTGTATAAATATACCTACATACGCTATTGCACACCACAAAAGTACATAGCAAAAAAAAAGTGATGGAATACTAAACATATTCAGGATCCATTTTATCGGAGAGATTTTATACCGGATGAAATTTTTATTGCCTTGAAAAAAAAGAATGTAACAGGTGAACGGAGTAGAAGCAAAGAAAATATTAAAAACTTTTTTTTTTCATATTATAAACTATAGTGCTTGACCGCAATCCCATCTGATGGTAAGCAGTGATGCAATCAGCAGTGATGACGGCTAATTTATTAAGAGTTAAGATGGCAATTTATTAAGAGCCTATTCACTCTAGCTTATATTTCTATTTTATTTTCCATAAAATACAAATAAATTGTTGATCTAGCAATAACTACTAAAGACTAAACTATCAACTGATAAAAAACCAAAGTGGGACCATGAGACGCCATATTGTGAATATGAATACCAAAACAATGTGTCAAGAGGGGTATTTGAAGTTTAACTTTTCATACAAGAATAATATAATATTATTTAAGTGATTTAAATAAAAAAAAATACAAAATATTGAAATTCAAATCATACGCACCCGTATTGCAGTTCTATACTTGCTATACTTACCTACTATTAATCTGTACCTAGCTTTTGTTAATTAAGTTGCTAAGAAACATGTAATCAAGTTAAAGGAGAGCGGCCTCTTCTGGCACAAGTGTTTTCAAACTTAAAAGGAGAGGTCAAACTCAATTTTGTTTGTACCAACTTAGTTTTTGAATAAAATATTTACCTTTTTTTTGTTCCACTTACAAAACTTACCATTTTTACTTTTTAAGGAGGTAAAAATGTAATCCGGTCGATAATGGAAGGCTTTACAGCTTTCTGATCTTTTTTATGATTCATACTGAAATCGATACCCCTTTAGTCCTGCATGTGTAACTAAAGACATGTAATTGACAAAAAACCAAAGTGGAGGACCATGAGACGCCATATTGTGAATATGAAATTTAAAAAAATGTGTCAAGAGGGAAATGAAATAAAATGAAATCGTTTATTAAGCAAGTAGGATCACCGATCACTTTTACACGTCATATGTTTTCTTTTTACTTTTTTTTTTAAACTAGATAAAGCCGGCATTTCCTAACTGAGTACCTCTGCGAAGAAATAGCCGAAACAAACTCAGGGATCATCGTCTTTTTTCAAGTCCAGACAATAAAAATGAAAATGTTTACAATAATTTACGTTATAATTACGCATATTGCTTGCTTAATAACAATGCTTAACAGAGCGAGCAGCTCAGTCCCAAGCCTCTCTGTCTGAGATTTTATAATACCCCTTTTTGCAAAGTTTGGCCTTTATATAGGTTTTATATCGTTTAATGGGTAAGTTTCGAATGTCCATGGGAAGCTTGTTGTAAAAGTGTATACATTGACCCATGAACGAGTTTCCTACTCTGTGGAGACGAGTGTGATGTACAGCAAGATTGTGTTTGTTCCTGGTATTTACATTATGAACATCGCTTATTTTCTTAAAATTCGATATATTTTTATGTACATACATAAGATTTTCAAATATATATTGTGAAGCTACAGTCAGAATGTTCACCTCTCTGAATTTTTCTCTAAGAGAATCTCTAGGACCAAGGTGGTAAATGGCTCGAACAGCCCTTTTCTGTAAAACAAAGATGGTATTGATGTCCGCACAAGTTCCTCAGAGAAGAATCCCATAAGTCATAAGACTATGAAAATAACTAAAATAAACAATTCTGGCTGTATCCACATCAGTTATCTGTCTAATTTTCTTAACAGCAAAAGCGGCAGAACTGAGTCTGCCCGACAGCTTCTCAATGTGAGGACCCCATTGTAACTTGGAGTCAATAGTTAATCCAAGAAAAACTGTCGACTCGACAGGGATCAACTCTACTCCATTCAGTTGAACATTGGTACTTAGCTGCCTGACATTTGGCGTAGAAAATTTAATGACTTTAGTTTTTTTTTCATTCAAAAGAAGGTTATTTACATTAAATCAATGGACACCTTTCGAAAGTGCATTGTTAACTTTGCCAAAATTTGCTAGCTGACGCTTGACTTTAAAAAAAATAAGAGAAGTGTCATCCGCGAACAATACTATGTTGTGATTATCCCTCACATGATGAGGTAAGTCATTAATATAAATTAAAAATAAGAAAGGACCTGGAATTGAGCCCTGCGGAACGCCCAGGGTGACCACAGATCCTGCAGATTTGTTGCATCTTTGGGTATCGTCGAATTATCAATTGTTTTCTTACATCACTTTTCGATTCGTGTGACTATTTATTTAGAAAACAACTTTCAATTGAGCCGTTGTCGATCTCAGTTCGCGAATTTTTGCGAAAAGCCACGTAGCCTTGAGCAGGGCTTTATCTTAGACTTAAAATAATTTTATAATAGCAAAAATTATAAATAAAGCAATAATAAAAAATGACTATGATAATAAATCAATACAAAACAATAAAAAATTATAATAATAAAAAGAAAACGAAAAGTCTTTAAAATTGTATATCTGAAACTAAAATTGATTATTAAAATTTTTGTTTTGCAATGTTTCAAATTCTTTAGTAAAAGCCCTGAGGTAGGTAGAAAGTAGGAAATTAAATTTAAATGAAGTTAAATTCCAATGAAATTGGGGTATAGGTAGTACTGACGCCGATAGGAATGCGTAGTTATAATAGATACTCATAACTAAAAAGTCTAAAATAAAATAAAGAATTTAAAAAACCCGAGTACGTAAACCAAACTACGTAGGTACTTAATAAAAATAAAAGTGAAAAGACAAAAACAAGTACTGTAATCTGGAAATATGAAAAATAACTATCAAGGTAATTAAATAAAAAATTAAGTCTACCTAAAGTAACTTAGACAAACGGGACCCATTAAAATCTAGAACGACTCACACTCATTTTTATAATAAAACGGGGAGAAGATAGAAGTTACTGAAATAAATCATCGTCGCTGAACAAGTCATCTCATACACGTTGCTGAATAAATCATCGTTGCTGAAATAACTCATCTGGGCTGAGTACTAACTCAGCCCAGATGACCTTTAAAAAAGGGGTGCACGTCTTTGTTTTTAAAGTGATGTCTTCAAATGTTTTTTTATAGAAAGCTCCATGAATGTTCTAGAAGATCTGAATTAAGATAACCTAGATTTTACACGAACTTAACAATTTACCGTTTTCAGCGAACGCTAGATAAAGAAGCGAAATATTGTAGCTCTTTAGAAAATTACGAATGAATGGGTACAAAATAAAAGAATAAGATTTGGTTTGATTTTAGTATCTTTACTGCTTTTTGAATTTCGGCTTTTAATATTTGTATTTTTCTTATTTTATATATTTCGTGGACTGTTGCTAAGTAATAAGTTTTATAACCACCGTACGGACTGATCGATCAGCAGGGCAAGAGCGTAACATACCACCAGTAGCAGTGGGTTTCATATTGACAGTTTAACGAAAATCATTGCTTTATTTACGTTGTTGAGCAGATACATTTTTCGAACGTATGGAGCAATAGATAAACAATATACTTCAAAATAATTCCATTTAATTGTATTACTCTGGTACGCAATTAGAGTGCGGATTAAGCTTATGTTGGTATTTGGATTTACGTTATGCCGATAATACCACACTGCTGGCAGCTGATGAGTCAGAGATGACAGATCTCCTGAACAGGGTCACAAACATCAGCCTGGAACTAGGCCTCATAATAAACCATGAAAAACGAAGGTAATGGTTGTCGATCGCGCCAAAAAGCTAGAGATAACTGGGGTGCTGAGTCTATAAATAATCGACAATTTCATCTATCTGGGGTCTAGTATAAGTAACAATGGTTCATGCGAATTGAAAATAAGGAGACGAATAGGAACTGCCAAGAATGCTTCAGAAATTATGGCGTGACCGCAACATCTCACGGAAGACTAAGATGAAGCTCACCAGATCTCTCATCATCTCACTCTTCAGTTATGGTTCGGAGATGTGGACAATCAAGAAAGCCGATCGAGACCCCATTGTTGCTTTCGAGATGTGGTGCTTGAGAAAAATGCTTCAAATTTCTAGGACAGCCAAAGTCAATCTTTCCAGGGCTGGGTGTCACAATAATACTCTCTTCTGTCTGCCTTCGAAGAATTTTGAAATATTTTGGCCATATTGCCAGAAAAGATGGAGACAACTTCGAATATCTGGTGGTTACTGGAAAGGTGGATGGACGACGTTCTAGAGGTCGCAGTCCAATAAAGTGGACTGACCAAATCCGTTCATCTCTGGACACAGGTCTGCATGATGCTATACTCGCAACCAGGGATCATAACAAATGGCGAACTATCATAAAGCAGAAGATGATTCCACATGGACATCATGACATTCAGTAATGAGTAGAATCACTTGAGGAGGAGGTATTTGGATGCCATTCGTAGATATTTGGCAGTCATATCGGTTAGCCAAAAGACTGCAAGTCTGACAAACAATATTTCCAAGTGGTATTGTTTTACCCAGTAACTGTTGTAGAGGTCAGATAGTTTTTTTTTTTTTTAGTAATTATAAACTAGCGCTTGACCGCAATCCCGCCTGATGGTAAGCCTTGATGCAATCGTTGATGGTAAAGCACGCTAGTTTATTAAGAGCCTATCTATACACTCAAAAAACTGAGTGAATACAAAGGAAGATGGCAGTTGAGCGAGGTGATGCAATGTTAAACCCAACAACACGACCAGCGATCCTGCGCCAGAGGGAGATTGATCTGGAGACCCTCCACGACCAAACTCCCGCCACAATAATACCCGGCAATCGCAAGACAACTACTCACACCCGTCCTCCGTATGGCTTTACCAGATATCATGTCGGAACACGACGAATCGCTTGGCGGCAAGTCTTTGTTTGGTGGGTGGCATCTTCTGCCGGCATTCGATGTTATGGCCTAAACCCCTCGGTGGTAGGCTATACCTACTGTATTACTTAGTAACTCGAGGTCAGATAGTCGCTTCGTGTGAAATACCGGTATTCATTTGCATCCGGTCGTTGGTAGTTGGGAGTTTTCTACGAACGACAGAAGGTCAACCTACCCCAAACTGTCAGATATTCCCAATCAACCTTGAGCCTTAATGCTTTAGGGTTAAAGTTGAAATTCTAATAAGGAAATCTGACAGATTGTTGTAGCTTGATGTGCTGTCGCCTGTACATAATGACGTCTACATGTAGTGGGTGTGGTTTCCTTTTCTCTTAAGTTTATTCGTTAAAAGACCTTGTATTTTTTACACGTGTTTGATATGAATTTAGTAGTCCTAACTGATTACGTCTGTGCAAAATCTGGCAATGCTAATATTTGCACTACATCTGTTGACGATCATAGTAATGGGGAAGAAGAGAAGACCCACACTAGGCAACTTGTGAGATGGAACATGTCGTGTTATGTCTATCTGTGTTTTATGGATAAAATATTGCGAGTTTCCACCCTAACGTTCTTAACACCAATACGATCCGGACGAAGCGTTTCGCCTCCTCTTTGCCTGGAACAATTTGCCAACGGCGGTGTTTCTGTCCGACTACATTTTTAGATCCGATTTCCGCTGCATTGGAGGATGTCTTCAAGGTTCTGGACTGGAAAGGACTGGGCATCAACATCAATGGCGAGTACATGACACACCTTCGGTTTGCTGATGATATCGTAGTCATGGCTGAGACCGCGGAGGACCTGAGTTCAATGCTCGAAGACCTAAGTAGAGCCTCCGAGCGAGTCGGTCTTAAAATGAACATGGACAAGAAGAAAGTCATGTCTAATGCCCATGTTGTACCGACTCCTATAAAGATTGGGGACTCTGTTCTCGAAGTTTATGACAGTTACGTGTACCTGGGACAAACTATCCAGTTAGGAAGGTCCAACTTCGAGAAAGAGGTCAATCGTCGAATCCAACTCGGCTGGGCTGCTTTCAGGAAGCTACGTAGAATCTTCTCATCCGAAATACCGCAGTGTCTCAAGACAAAAGTCTTCGACCAGTGTGTGTTGCCAGTGATGACTTATGGAATTGAGACGTGATCGCTAACAATGGGCCTTGTACGAAGGCTCAAAGTCACTCAAAGGGCAATGGAGAGGGCTATGCTTGGGGTTTCACTGCGTGATCGAATCAGGAATGAGGAGACCCGCAGAAGAACTAGAGTAACCGACATAGCCCGAAGAATTGCAACACTAATGTGTCAATGGGCTGGACACATTGCCCGAACGACCGATGCCCGATGGGGCCGACGGGTTCTCGAGTGGCGACCACGCATCGGAAGACATAGCGTGGGTAGGCCCCCGACAAGGTGGACCGACGACCTGGTGAAGGTCGCTGGAAACCGCTGGATGCGGGAGGCGCAGGACCGGTCATCGTGGAGAGCCTTGGGGGAGGCCTATGTCCAGCAGTGGACGTCTTTCGGCTGAAATGATGATGATGATGATGACAATTTGAGTGTCTTTAAGGCTAGAGTGAATAGGCTCTTAATAAACTAGCGCACTTTTCCATCAACGATTTCGTCACTGCTTGCCATCATCTTTACCTCTACTATGATAAATTCTTTATATTTTGCATGCAAGTATGTATACCTATTTGTACGCTTCTTGGCATAACATAGCGATTTATAACCTGAATTTAAGAACTGTGTTCACTACTTAAGTATGTTACATTAATATAATTGATTTTTGAATAACTGAATCATTTTGAAAGATGAGTAAGAATTGGCCCCTGGCACACAGGCAAGAGAAGGAGCACGGGTGGGTTTTAATCAGTAAAAGTCTGACACGGCCTTCCGTTCCAACCAGAGCGGGAGGGGCATTTGATGATTTCCTATACCCAAAAAATACATGTAGGTACCTATAAATCCATTGTATAAATGGGTCTGCTCAACAAGGCAAATGTAATGATTGTGGTTGAGCTGTCATAATTAAACCCATTCCTTAATTATCCCACTGGGCAGGCTATTGACTGCACACGCGACAAATTGGAAAAAATAACTTTGTTGGAACTAACTGGTTGGTACTGAATTGGTTATTTCTTTCGACTAATAATTATTTTTATTATATTGTCATAATACTAAGTAAATTAGCTAACGTCTGATTAATATTTTGATGTACAATATTTGCAGGCAAAACTGGTTAAGTAGCTTCGTTCTAATAATACTCTAGAAGAAAGAATAATCATAATTATAGGCTTATAGAATTATTTAGGTAGATTGTGGTAATCATGGCTTATCTACTTCTACGAGTATACTTATTAATTTAAAAAGCTGAAGAGTTTGTTTGTTTGAACGCGCTAATCTCAGAAACTACTGGTCCGATTTGAAAAAATCTTTTTGCGTTGGATAGCCCATTAATCCAGGAAGGCTATATAACATCACGCTGCGACCAATAGGAGCGGAGCATAACTAACTTCACGCGAACGAAGTCGCTGGCGGCCGCTAGTACAAATATATAATTATGTTGTCCCACGAGGTTTTTGACAATACTAATTGCCGCAATCATTTTGAATAGGAAACTTATATCATGGCTTAATAATAACTGTCACACAGGTTAAGTTACGATAGCCGCAGTTGTTCTGTGGATGAATTAAACGAAGCCCGAACGAACGCTGGCTGTCATACGCGGTTCTTTGGCTGTCGTAACTGCAGGGTAATTGCGTAACACACTACCAGTAAGCAATAGGTTTCATTTTGACATTTCAACAACATTCAATGCGTTACTTACGTAGTTGACCAGACACATCTTTCGAACATAAGGAGCAATGCTTAAGCAATATGCAAAACAGTTTGTTATGTAATTTGGGTCCTGGTCGTCAAGCCCGAAAATCTTAAAACCAGTATTATCAAGGTGTATAGTATTATTCAAAACTCATAGAAATAAAAAAAATATGCCTTATTATTTCTGTGGTATTGCTATGTATATTGGATGAAAATGAATCACCTACTCGTATTTATCAATGACATTTAGATACCTACCTACACACTTATATCTTTGAAACTATGCATTTTTAGACCACATATTCGAGGACTTATTGTACGGGTGTATCTGACATCGTAACGCAAACTTAGCGAAAAGGCTGGATCGCATGCCACTAATAAAATTATGATAGTCATTTATGTCGTTAATGAACGGTTACAGAATTCACAGTGTTTAAAAAATGTGTTGGCTTGGCCTTTTAACGTTGCAAGCGTGCCGCCGTGTGGGTTTGTAGGTATGACGTTGATCCCTGATGTGAACTCTATTAAATCAGCTCATAAGAGAGTTTTTCAAGTTTTGTTTTCATTGCGCTTTTTTGTGTAATTAGCGAATTAATTAATTTTTACTTTAAAATATTACAATTATGAACAGCCTAAAGTGAAAAAACTACATATGTGTTTTTTTTAATCTTGAATAAGCCGACGAAAAATTCCACCACTGGGGGGTTCAGAATCATGTACTGGATCCATGGTACTCGTTTGTGCGTCGATGTCAGATACACCCTTTATTATTTTTGCCTTATTAACCCTAGGATTATGGGTCATAAAAAACGCGTTGTATAATGATGTTACAATCACCAATCACCTGACAAAATATAATGTATTGCATTTAAAATGAATATGCCATGACCTTATCACAATCGGCCTATCACGTCTGCTTTGTGTGCTGTGAACTTTAAATTGTGATACCATATTCGGCTATATACTGTATTATAAGATATAAGTCTTGTTATATAAGAGTGAAGTGTCGTGGTGGCCTAGTAGTTAAAATACCAGCCTGTCAAGTATGAGGGTGCGCATTCGATTCCAGGTCAGGCAAGTACCAATGTAACTTTTAAAGTTATATGTACTTTCTAAGTATATCTTGGACACCAATGACTGATTACAAGGTGAAGGAAAACATCTTGAGGAAACCTGGACTTTAAGTCTGAAATCGCCAACCCGCATTGAGCAAGCGTGGTTATTACGCTCAATCCTTTTCTGTATGAGAGGAGACGTGTGCCCAGCAGTGGGACAATAAAAAGGTTGATGATAATGATATAAGATATTCAGTCTTAATGCTAGGCGTTTACATGTCATGTTTGGGGGACCGCGTAATTTCCTGAGGGTATATAGAAAATACATCTTTTGTGAAAATTTCAACTGCCTAGACACCACTGGCCACGAGATCAGAGATCAGACAGACAGGTCTTAGTAATAGAGTCCCGTATTCAAAGGGTAAAAACGAAGTTAAAAATTAAAGGGGTTCCCAAATACGAAAGGTGCTTTGTTAACTAAAGTATTTTTGGATAATATGCAGAGTTGTCCCCTATGAGGAAGACCGATGACCTCGTGAAGATCGCGGGAAGCCGATGGATGCGGACAGCACAAGACCAGTCATTGTGGAAAGCTTTGGGGGAGACCATTGTCCACCAGTGGACCTCACCAAACCAAAGTCGTCGACATAGCACTTCGAGTCGCAAAAATTAAATGGCAGTCGGCATAGGACATTGCTCGTCGCAATGTCGATGAGGCAGTAAGGTTCTGGAGTGGCGGCCACGTAGGCCCCCAACAAGGTAAATGACCTGGTGATGGTCGCGGGAAGTGGATGGATGTTGGCAGCACAAGACTGGTCATTGTCGAAACCTTTGTCCAACCATGGACCTCTATAGGTTGAAGAAGAACATGCAGAGTTTATTATTATACGATACGAGTAGTATAGAACCATTTATAACGTGGACCAAAACGCCCTAGACCGGTTTTTTTCCTTTTTCCCGATGTGGGCACAAGTTTGTAGTTTGTATGTATACAGCCGAGAGATTCTATAATAGTCTCATCCTAAAAAGTTAGGTGAAATAACCTTAGAGTGAGCTTGTTATTCCCTAGTATTATTTAAAATGACAGCTTAGTCCAGGCTCGCGTCTTCTTTCTTTCTTTCTTTTATGGCTTCGCACGGTTGCATTTAGCCAATGTCATGTAATAAATTGTTCATGTCGACAAAGACGGCGTGATCCGTCTTACGATGGAGATTTTGAGACTAAAGTCATGATGTGGCCACTGCTGCGATATTTCACTGTTCTTAATGAATTATTTACTGAATGCACATTTTACTACATAAATCACGCACTTTTATTTAGTAAACAACACTATAAATAATTTTAAAAGTCCGATGAAAAATGAGCGTGACACTCAGCTTGACTTTCCCGCCAAAACCCCCCAGGCTCGCGTCTCCTCAACTTCAACTTCAACTCTTGATCAATGGCCCCTGTGGAATAGATACCAATAATTATGCCAGTAACACGTGTAACAAATTATAGAAACTCTTTGAAAATTTTATTACACAATAATAGCGGATATCGCCACTGACAGCCGAAAAAGAGGGCCGCGTGAACCGTCTACGAGGGAGGTTTGAGGCAAAGTCATGATGAGGCCACTATGGTGCAATATTTAATGTTCTTTTGAATTATTTACTGAATGAACTTTTTACTACATAAATCACGCGCTTTTATTTAGTAAACGACTCTATAAATAATTTAAAAGTCCAATGAAAAATGAGCGTGACACTCATCTTAGCTTTCCCGCCAAAAACTCACGGGTCTCCTCACACAGATTTTCTGTTTACATATTATTCTCACTGCTAACGTCAGCCAGCCGACATACTGACCCAAACAGAGAATTATATAATCATACGCGAACTGTAAGAAAAATAATAAAATCCGCGTTGTTGATACAATCTTTTGATGTAATATTAAGTAGTTCATAGCCGTCCAAAGCCCCTCCACTTTTCAAGTTTATTATTTCTTTAGATTTTAGTTGACTGCTTTAGAGTTGACGTCATAATAACTTTCATTATCTGCAGGATATGAGATTCCCTCAAGCGTCGCCACATCGACTGTATTTATCCTTATTGCATTTACTGAATGCCCGTGACTACACTAAGCCATCGGACCATACCATCCTGCTAATCTCTTCGATTATTATCATCAGTTCATCGTCCTTTCGAGCAGTGGCGACTCGGGGGCCGCGACTTACGACTTTGTCTGAATTATTTCATTACTACTGCTTTCAAAACAGTGATAAAAACATCGTAAGGAAACCCACGTGTCGTAGAACCAATTGTATATGTGACATCTACGAACCCGCACTGAGGCAGCGTAATTTACTGTTCACCCGCTTCTATACAACGTTATTTGTTTTTGCGTTTGCGTTTGTGTTTGTTTATGCAAAATCCGAAACAGTTGTCCAGTATTTTTAAGTAAAGAATCTATGTATAATTACTCTGTAGTTATGAGCTTGTTATATTACTTGGTTGTCCCAACAATGCTGTCCAGCTATGCGCATGCTTATAGTACTATGATCTACCGTCAGCTGTGTTGTGCACTTGGTGACCAAACCGCAACAATTTATAAGGTACTAGCTGCGTCCCACGATTTCACCCGTGTAGGTTTCGATATGTTTTCTTTTATATGCTCCGCTCCTATTGGTCGCAGCGTGATGTTATATAGCCTAAAGCCTTCCTGAATTAATGGACTATCCAACGCAAAAAGAATTTTTCAAATCGGACCAGTAGTTCCTGAGATTATCGCGTTTAAATAAACAAACTCTTCAGCTTTATTTATATTAGTACAGATTTGTGAAAAAATATAACATGGTGTAAAAATGATTGGATGATTCCAATCATTTTTATACCATGTTCTTCATTCAGTTCTTTATTCTGAACAAACTATATTCAGAGTTTCTATAAAGTAAAATAACGTTGTATAGAGAAGGCCTATAATAATAATAAATATAATAATAAATAAATTCGTTTATTTTCTCTCACAATGGTTTTGTAGTATTTAACAGTTTTGTACAATCATAAATTCACATTGTGAGAGCTGGTGCCTGAAGTAGGTTTTACGAAAAACCTGTAGTACCTACAGGTCTCGTCAGTCCCACTGACGAGACATAGGCCTGTTCATTTTTAGGTAAATATTTGATATGCGATTAGTCGATTTTATGAGTCATCATCATCATCCCAGCGTTAATCCCAGTCGCATCCGAAGTTTCACCTTTTGAAGTCTGGGGTCCGTTTTACCAGTCTAACTACTGAGTTTGGCTACTTCGATCTTTTCCGTGAAGCGACTGCCGTCTGACCTCGACAACCCGAAGGCGATATCGAAGCATTGCAGTTAGACTAATTGTTCTACTTTTTAGGATGAGTCGATGTTATGTGTCTCCCATAAAATCGATCAATCGCATTTCGAATATTTCCGGAAGGTTCCTTTTCAGATTGACGTAGCCATGAAGCACATTCTGTCCCCTCATGCGAATTTGCTCCAGTTCGTTAGCAATATAGTTTATCTTAATAGAATGGGCGTTGGTTTATATTAGAGTTTACTGATTAATAATGTTCTGCGTAAATTGTAGAACATGCCCGAGGACATGTACAGTGCAATTAATGTGAATGTTGATTTTCAATGTTTGAATGTAACTAAAGAAAGTTAACTTCACTTACATAAAGTTATCGCCTCGGTGGCCATATTATCGGCTGCCCGCAGAAGTTACCACCCACCAGACAAAGTCTTGCCGCCAAGCGATTCGTCGTGTTCCGGCATGATGTCTGGTGGAGCCGTACGGAGGGCGGGTCTGAGCAGTTGTGTTGTGATGTGTACCGGGTACGATGCACCAAATGTTGTTTGTTGTGTCCGGAGTTTAGTCGTGGAGGGTCTCCAGATCAATCTCCCTCTGGCGCAGCATCATTGCTGCCGTATTCACAAAGTTTTTTAAGTGAATAAGGTTAATAAACTAGCGCGCTTTACCATCAACGATTGCATCACTGCTTACCATCAGGCGAGATTGCGGTGAAGCAGTAGTTTATAATTATTAATTATTTTTAATTATATATAAAAAAAAGAATATCCAAAAAGCTCATGCTTTGAGCTTTTGGTATTTTCTTTTTGTTTCTTGGGATAAGCAATTTATTAATAAGTACATATGTTAACCTTGGACCTTCATAGTATTTTACAAATACTAGTTACATTTCGTAGGTGTGAAGAACTTAATAATTTTACGACATATTTTTAAACAATTTGCGTGGTTTTTTTCATTTTTTTTATCGCCGTCAAAAACTTTTGTATGTCTTCACAAAGTCAACTTAACACATCATGAAGTAAGAAAGCATGTTTGACTAATAACTTAACGTTTGTTTAGCGACAGGAATACCCGGCCAATCAATCAGGTGTCAAGGTTTTAAGATAACGTGTTAACTCACAGTTAAGTCATAGTTATGTATCTACTACGTTTTTTTTTTTCTTTGGCTGTTGACCCGATGTGGACTATTCTGCCACTGTCATAATAAAAAGTAAAGATTTTTATTTGAACTGCTCCGAATAATTGGCATTTTGATGTTTGATTATAATTAGAGCATTCAATGTAAGATTTTACTGAGAATTGTGATTTGTGTTAAGTGTGTACCTATGTATCTATCTTGACGAGTAACTTAAAATTGTTTATTTTGTTTTCAAGTTTTTTTTGTGTTATACGTACACACATATACTTACATAGTGACCTAATTAGTGATGTTTTTCAATCTTCTTCATCTTCTGATTGGTTGTAGGTCTCTCTCTCTTCCCTTTTAAAACACTAGTAAATTGCGAATTATAACGTCCGCCCTTCTTACATAAAATTAGTTTTGCCAGGCAACGTGGCAATACTTGGAACGTCCGCCCTTCGCCATTTCCAAATGTAATATTTATATTTGATACGCGCACAAGCATACATTTTCATTTAACTTAAAGTCTTTGAATTATCACATAATTAATGTTTAATTTTATTTATTAATTGACAAACAATATTTTTGGAACTGCGCTTTGCGGTAGGAATACCTAGTTCTCTGTTCCATTTTTATTTATTATATGATAAGCCTTACGAAAGTCTAGTGGGTAGGTTCTATCTGAACCTGCTCTTGGCCTTCATTTCGACTGATGGAAATCTATGAAAAAAAAGGACGGAGCCTTCCTTGGAGCCCCATTTTTAGAGTTTGTCCTTGAATTATACTCATGAATCATCATATTGTAGTGAATACCCTCTCAAATTTTATTGTTTTTATCATCACCCGATAGAAGAAATTAACTATCGATTAATATTCATTAGCAATTATCGACGAACATTTTTACGCCTTACAAAAAGCCTTCACCTTGCAGAAGAATAATGACGGGCTGGTTTTATTTAACTAACCGATGTCTACGACTTCGTCTGCGTACAGGTTAGTATTTTTATTATATACCTAAAAACGCCACTTGCGATATCAATAACGCATCATACTGAAGGGTCCAGACTGACCTCGGGCTACAACGCGAAAGCCGCGGATGCAAACGGGATTATCGTTTGTAAAGACGGGCCCAGGCTCACTGCTCTCAAAACAGCTCCCGTGTTGGATGACGGCCCAATCCCTCCATCAGTGAAGAAGCCTGTGCCCCAGCAGTGAGAACGGCATAGATGTAAGATGATTTTGTATAAGTCTTACTTTTGTCTTAAAAGTCACTTATTCAAAGGCGAGTATCCACCCTTACATTGTTGACACTACTACGATTCGGACGAAGCATTTCGCCTCGTCTTTTATACCGCGTACATCGAGGGACTGGAACATTTTGCTGGCGGCGGTCATTCCGTCTGACTACAATTTAAGTGTCTTCAAGACAAGAGTGAATAAAAAATAGAAGATTGCGTCACTGCTTACAATCAGGCGGGATTGCGGTTAAAAATTGGTTTATAAATAAAAAAAAAACAACAATTACGAAAGACAATCCCCAAAACGGCCGCACTTCACCACTTCCTAGTTATTTCGCTCATACAAAAACTGTTTCCTAATAAAACATACTTATAGCTACAAATAAAAAAGGCTAATATAGTTTTTATTCACGCATGATAAGACTTATCTTATTCTTAATAAAAATATTTAAAAAGGTGCCTTGTCCCCAATTATTTAATGCTACTGATTGGCAGTCGCGTGCGCAAGTGGCTCGCCTTTATCGGATGTTTATTATCCCAGCGAAATATATGATTCATTCCTTGACCGTCTTTAAGCATTGCCTTGATGAATTAAATACGTAAAATCGTAAGTAAAATATCCTACATACTATATAGCTTACATCTATACTACTATAGCTAATTATCTACATTTTTAATAGTTATAAATTAGTGCTAGACCGCATAAGACGTGATGCTATCGTTAATGGCAAAGAGCGCTAGATAATTAAGAGCCTATTTACTCAAAAAAGAACGGAGTGAATATGAAGGAAAACGGCAGTTGAGCGAGGTGATGCAATGTTAAACCCAACAACACGACCAACTATGTTGTGCCAGAGGGAGATTGATCTGGAGACCTTCCAGGATCAAACTCGCAACACAACAACATTTGGCGCATCGTACCCGGTACACATCGCAACACAACTGCTTAGACCCGTCTTCCGTACGGCTTCACGAGTTATCATGCCGTAACACGACGAATCGCTTCGCGGCAAGACTGTCTGGTGGGTGCTAACTTATTCCGGCAGCCGATGTTACGGCCTCCGTCGTAAGACGGGTCACGCGGCCGTTTTTTCGACATGAACAATTCCTTACATGACATTGGCTAAATGCACAAACCATGCGAAGCCATAAAAGAAAGAAAGAGTTGATTCGGGAATTCGCAGCGACCCGATGGTAACCGTGAAAGGTATTGAGATATTACGCCGCGGTATACGTCAAATTTACGTAGATTAGGCTTCTAGGGTTAAGCTACGACAGCAGGTCAAGCTACCCTAAACTGTCAGATATTCCCAATCAACGTTCAGCCTTAATACTTTAGATATAAAGTTGAAAATCTAATAAAGAAGTCTGACAGATTGTAGTAGCTTGTTGTGCTGTCGTCAGTACACCCACGACCTACCTAATAGGTAAATAATACTTCTTCGCCTTCCGACAACACATAGTGACACAACATGAGAGTGTGTTACTTATGTAATTAACCTGCTGGTATGTGTATAAATAAATAAATTTGAATTTATCTAGCTGCTCACAGTTATCATTAAATGCCATTGAAAGCTTTATTACCTACTAGCGACCCGCCCCGGCTTCGCACGGGTGCAATGCAAAATATACCTACTACAGAATGTCCTTATACACAACGTTCACAGCTTTTTTGTCATTAGCCAATACAAACATGTTTTGCTTAGACGTTACTCTTGACAGCGCGACATATAGGTAATTGGCCATGTGAAAAACACTCAACACTCAAGTCTAATCCTGCAACGTTAAAAGTTTGACCCTGCGATTTATTAATGGTTATTGCTAAATTGCCTTAACTCTAAATTCAAATCAAAGTCTTAATGTAAGAAATACCAAGAAATATGGTTTTAAGCTAATCCTATCTAACCTAATCTAATATATAAAATTCTCGTGTCACGGTGTTCGGATTTAAATTCCTCCGAAACGGCTCGACCGATTTTGATGAAATTTTTTGTGCTTATCCGGTATCTATGAGAATCGGCCAACATCTATTTTTCATCCCCCTAAATGTTAGGGGTAGTCCAACCCTAAATTTTTATTTTTTAGACAAAATTTTTAATTTCTATATTTTTATGATACAACATACAAAAATACATACAATCCCCAATTTTCACCCTTCTACGATCAACCCTTATTTTTTAATAGCCATTTTAGTAATTTAATCTATTATTTATATGGCAAAACAACGTTTGTCGGTCAGCTAGTGTACTTATAATAATAAAAATTAAAAGATAATCAACAACAAAAGATACTTATTCTATTCAGTTTAATTAATTCTTGATATTTTCCTCGCTAGAGAGCTCCGATAAACGCGTGCGATCGCTGCAAATCATAAAGTGCTATAAGGCGAAGCGCGTTTTTTTTTTTTTTTTGTTATGGCATCTCGTAGTTGACCTTGAGAGGTCGTGACTACTTAACCGGACTATCCTGTGGCTGCCTTAAGTGAATTTAAAGCCTCCAGCCAGGGCTACTAAAAGCTAAGCGACTACACGCTAAGGGCACCCCCTGTGGGGTGGCGAAGCGCGGCCATCGACGCGCTATTTATAGGCACGCGCCGCCCGGCGCAAACAACTACGACCCTGCATTTTAAATTTGTAATATCTTCGGTAATATTCACGTAAACTACATGCTGTAAAAAGCATATTGATCTATAATAAATGCACAATTTATTTAAGGTACTTAAATGGATAAGGATTAATGCTGTATTGTTTAAAATCACTTCGTAAATAACCATTTTTTAGTAAAGAATAAAAATGGTTATGCTGGGTTATCCCTAAGAGATAGACATATACCATCGCGGACTTTTTTGTTGAACTTTTTAAGGTGAACAATACTGTAGTATATTATTTTGGTCTATCTCGTAGGGTTCAGCCAGCGTTTGCAATATAAGCGCAAAAAAACGTGCTTATTTACGACATCACATTAGAAACCTTTAAATTTATCAGTGTTTCTCTACTATATTATGCATTTATTATACATACAAACCTTCCTTAAGAATCACTCTATCTATTAAAAAAAACCGCGTCAAAATCCGTTGCGTAGTTTTAAAGATCTAAGCATACATACGGACATACAGCGAAAGCGACTTTGTTTTATACTATGTATTGATAAACTTTACGATAAATGCAGTATTTCTCTTTCAGGCTACATGATTAGCGTCCCTATGAACAAGGAAAGAAATATGAGCCATTATCATCATTAAACGCTGCATTTTCTTTCATCAATATATTACATTTAGTAGTTATGAAAATAAATTAAATAAAGTCAGACATTACTTGTAAATCGATTACAGTTACCGCCCATAAGGTTATGGTTTATTTATCACTGTTGTTGCTTTTATTTTATGCTTATTGCCATAGTTAATTATTAAACGGAAAGGGCGAGGGCTCTTGCCAAGTTACGTGCAAGAGTATTAGCTAAAATTGTCCGCAAATTCAAATCATAACTGAAATTTTTTGAGAGGTGTGCTCTCAAAAAATTTCAGTTTATTAACTAACTTCAAAAAGGGGGTTCTTAATTCGTATGTGGACCGATATGTATGTTCACCGATGTTATATCCGTCAATTATAGAAGGATTTAGATTTAATTCTTGCAGCTCATGGAATGATTACAAAAACTGAAATATTTTGACACAATCAATTTCCTTACAAATTAAAATTCCATAAATTATCAAAATTGAAACCAAACAGGCATATATTATGTGTAAATTAATTCATCATCACTGCTCTAAAACAGAGTAGGGAAACGTCGTGAGTTAACAGACAAGTTGAAGAACTAAAATTCGGAAATATGTAATGTCCACTAACCCACACTGGGCCAGCTGATGAATTGCGACCAACTCCCTTTCACCGAGGGGATTTTTTTTTGTGTACTCAAATAGTGTTGGACCCAGATCCTACCTGATGGTAAGCAGTGATTCAATCGTTGATGGTAAAGCGCACTATTTTATTATCAGCCTACTCCAGCCTCGAAGACCTTTAAATTGTAATCTGACAGAAAAACCGCAGGACGAAGAGAAGAAAGACGAAAAAACGCTCCGTCCGGATCGGTGTCAACAACGTAAGGGTGGAAAATCGCCGTACGACAGGTCGTCCGATGATGGAACGGAAATTCCTTCGCACACTCTCCAAAATACACCCAATGATCATCATCATCATCATCTCAGCGTTAATCCCAGTCGCATCCGTAGCTTTTCAGCTTCGGAGTCTGGGGTCCGCTTTACCAGTCTAACTACTGATTTTGGCTAAACTTCGATATTTTCCGTGAAGTGACTGCCGTCTGACCTTCACAACCCGAAGGCGATATCAAAGCGTTGCAGTTGGGCCAATTGTTAGACTTTTGAGGGCGGCAAACCGTAACGACTGCCACTAGATGTTCGTATGGCAACCGGGACCAACGGCTTAACGTGCTTTCCGAAGCACGACCAGACCAATGCAAATATTTATATTCATGCATACAAATATTTGCTCAGCGCGGGGATCGAAAATGCATCCAAAACGCATCCAATAGAGTACTAATATATTGTCCGAGCAGTAGGAACTTTATAGGTTAAATTATATAAAAATTGGTAACTTTACTAAAGTGATGCATTCTGGTGAGTGTGCAAGAGAATTGCATGATTTAATTCCCTCATCTCCGATCCACCATCGGACAACCCGTCGTACGGCGAGTTTCGACCCTTACGTTGTTGACACCACTGCGATCCGGAAGAAGCGTTTCGCTTCCTCTTTTATACCGGTTACATGGAGGGACTGGAACAATTGGCCAGCGACGGTGTTTCCGTCACACTACAATTTAGGTATCTTCAAGGCTACAGTGAATAGGCTCTTAATAAACTAGCGCGCTTTGTCATCAACGATCGCATCAGGCGGGATTGCGGTCAAGCGCTAGTTTAAGATTTATAAAAAAAAAGGAATCTTAATAGATTCCTTTTTTTTATAAATCTAATCGACCGCCAATCGAAGCCCAAGATTGCAGTCAGTCAGATAACGGAGCAATAGAATAAATAGCAATACAAAATGATTCCAACTGATATTAAGAGTGTCTTACGCAAGTAGGGTGCCGGAGCAGAATAATAAATCGATCCTCACAAAAATGTGTCCGAAATAAATAAAATGACAGCATGGTTTATACCAGAGGTAAGGACATTGCGCAAACCAACAAAGGTGACACAGACTTTTTAAAGCAATAAAATGTAGTTGTGTAACTTTAATAATGTTTTATCCTTCTTATCAAGAGTTTCCTAAACGAGACACGGTCTGAAGATCTTGTTACTAAAGTCAACGAGGGCATTACTATTTTAGTGTTATAGGTACACGAGCTCATTACGCGAAGGACAGAGTTCTTACACTGTACTGGAAAAATGAACTAGACAAAATATAAAAGTTGTGAAAAAATTACTTTTAGTATCTAGCCGACACCTGGGGGTCAATTCTCGTCCGGTAAAGACCAGGCCCGGGTTAAGGACGCACGTCGCGTTGTGTTTCATGCGCGCCTCAAATAAATGTGAGCACATCGTGACGGAGTCCACCAAGACCGTTGCCCCCTGAGTTAGGGTTGCGGTTTGGTTAAAAAAGAAACCGTGGCCCTGACATACTGACAAGTGAAGGAACACGGCTGTGTTTTAGGCAGTAAAAGTCTGACACGCCCTTCCGCTCCGCTCAGAGCGGGAGATTTGATAATTCTTCCAGAACAAAAAAAGGGTTAATTCTCGTAAACATCTGTCAATAATAAATACCTCTATTTTCCCTATTTTTTATTTCATAACTTTTTGACAAATTTTGCGATCGAATCAGAAATGAGATCCGTAGAAGAATTAAAGTCACCTAGCTTTTCGAGTCGGGGCATTGCTCGTAGAACCGATCGCAGATGGGGCAGTAAGGTTCTGAAGTGCGGCCACGTACCGGAAGACGCAACGTAGGAAGGACCCCAACAAGGTGGACGGATGACCTGGTGAAGGTCGCGGGAAGGCGATGGATGTTTGTTGTCCAGCAGTGGATCTCTAGAGGCTGAAGTAGAAGATGTGGTCACGCATTGAGATTGCTGATAAACCTATAATTGGGGACTATTATGTATGAAGGACCAGGGTTGTGATCCATGCGTTGTACTTGAGATATACATAGTAGCTGATGCTGTTCCATATTAAATAAAATACATAATATAGGCTTTGACTAGTTTGCGTGTCGATTTTGTACGTTTTTGATTACGGTCAATAATTGCCTTCGGATATGGGGTTAACTTATAAACGACGATTAAAATCAAATGAGGTTTAAACGTTAAAAATGTATGGTTATACAGTCGTTAGAAGTAATGGCTGACTTTGAGCATCGTTTATGATTAAATAGGATAGTGTTCAGCTATTCAGCAGGTTCGTAAAGCACTATTAGTAGCAATGGGTTTCACTTTGACAGATCAACAACATTCGCTGCGTTATTTACGTCATTGGGCAGACACATTTTTCGAACATTTGGCGCAAATAGTGTGTTACGCAAAAACAAAATATACACTAACCCCTTATTCATAAACGCTGCTTAAAGTTAACTAGTGATTAGCGATTCTTTAACTATAAATTTTTGACTTTTTAACGTTACTTAACGTTAATCATCATGAATAAACACCACAGTGTTTAAGGGGTTTATTCATAACCGATGATTAAAGTTAAGTGACGTGTAAACGTCTAAAATGTATGTTTAAACAATCGCTAATCACTAGTTAACTTTAAGCAGCGTTTATGAATAAGGGGTTAGTGTATATTCTGTTTTAAAAAAATCTTTTTTATACTTCTTCTTCTTATATTTTATGGAAAAGTCTGGACTTTTTTCTACTTACACAGCACTTAATATCTGCTGATTATGGCAATCAAGGCAGTACTTATTTCTATAATAAAAGCGTCTGATTTTCCACAAAAATCCTAACTATTGCTTTTTATTCTTTTATTCAGCGTAATTGTCGAAAAGATTATTCTCCAAATAGTCAAAAACCGAGACACGGCTTTCTTATTAGGCATCTTGAAACAGTAAGTTTGTATTTAGTGGTTTATTTTTTCTCAGGTCTTTGGTACTGTGGTGGGTAAAATTGCAGGTTCTTATGATTTCTGTTACTTATTGTATGTTTAATAATTATTTAAGTCCACATTACGTCAAGATATAAAGGAGTGGAAAGAAGAAAGAGGCTTTGCAGTTGGACAACAAAAACTAGAATTAAATTACAATTGCTCACCTGCGTTGTTTATCAATTCGGATGTCTGCCAAGAAGGGTCGGTTCTTTCGCAGAATAGATAAACAACACGGTTACTAATAAATCTTATTAATGGATCCATAGAGCATATTACTTTTGATCGATTGCCGTGGTGTGCAAATAGAACAATGGGTTTTGCCATGCCCATGATAGAATATAGTGTATTAATTATCATTCTATTTTTGAATTTGCCTTCACAATTATAAGACGAGCTTATACTTTTCTTTAAATACGATAATGGCCGATTCCCTTGTTCACAAACTAAATTAAATTAAAGTTCAGTGCATCTTTCTCTTTCTATTTCATTAAGAAAAGGACAGAAGACAAAATGTTAGTTTATACCTGTCGAATTAGTCCGCTCCTGACGTAAATTGACGTTTTTTTGGTCGCCATGTTTATAATCGCCTCTAAACTCTCTATGGAGTATCTTAATTTGACAGGAGTATACTAAAATATTATCTTCTATTTTTTTATTAATGAAATAGAAAGAAAAAGATGTACTCAACTTAAAATTAGTTTAGTTTTTGAACCAGACAATCGGCGCTCATGTCGGTTACTACACTTACCGACACTACACCGACACTTACTTAGTTACTTGCCTGTTATAGTTGGATAATAGTGGGCAAAGTTATGCTGTATGTAACAGCTCCGGTTCAGTAAAATCGAAATACTATCTTCCGCATTGCTGTCGACTGTAAATGTATAGACAGCACATCAAAACTACCACAACCTGTCAAATTTCTTTATTAGATTTTCAACTTTATGGCTAAAACAAGGCTCAAAGATGCGTGGGAATATTAGACATGTTTCAGGTAGCTGGTTAAAAATTTTAGAATGAGCAGTTATAAAACGTAGAGGCGTTTCAGAACTACCATGGAGTTTCTAACAAATATAATTAATAGATCCATAGAGTAAGAACTTTGATAGATTGCCAATGTGTAAATAGAACAATAAGGCCATGATACATCGTGCCTTAGTCATCATAATATTTTTGAATGAGCTATCAGTACTATCAGATGAGAATAACAATACTTTTAAAAATAATACTTTTCCTTAAGTAAGGTGGGGGCGGTGACTACTGATAGGTACCGACTAACACTTAGTTACGACTTAGTTACTTGCCAGATACAGTTGGATAGTAGTGATTATACCTACTGTATGTAACAGCTCGACTCAGTAACCTCAGTTTTTTTTTAATAGCGAGAGACATAAAAGCCTAATAGACAGAGGTATATATAAATAAGTTATTGAAAATCAGAGCTTAGAGTATTATTTGACTTTAGCACGGAAATATCAATTAATCTGTTATATTATTACTTATAAAGATTCAGCTAAAATCCAAAACAATGATAAATTTGTCATATTTACGGAGTAAAAGCCACAAATCTACCGTTTAACATCTATTCCTATAAAAAAAAATATAAAAAATATTTTTTGTTTATTTTTACTTTCGTAAACTGCCACTGGGAAACCTCATTGCCAACCACAATCTGAAACACGGTTGCAAAACATTTACATAATGGCGTCCAATGGACCGTCAACTCAATCATTTACCAATAACCCACCAAAACTATCGGTTGGTATCGAGACCATCTCAGAGCAAAGCAAAAACCATCAGAGACAGACACTCACTTTCACTAACTCACTATTATATTCTTCTTTTTTGCAGGCGCCAAGCCGAAGGAAGTGGTAGTATTCGGTGCATTCAATTCAAACAGTGCTGTGAATTAAAGTGAATGACTGCTGGTTTAGTGAGGTTTATGTGATAAGTGTCAATATTAGTTTGTTTTTGGGAACTACTACGAAAATGGTGAGTTGAGTTTTTTTTTGTTATTCGATTAGGCTGTATGGGTGCGTGCTGTTGCCAATTGTTTGCGCATAAAATGAAAATGGCGGATTTTCTCGCGGTATTTTTTTTTTAAATTGTCTTAAAGAGCATTAATATTCTTTCGTTTCATAAACATACATAGATAAATAAACCTATGTGATAGACGGACAAAAAATGCCAGAAATGTTTAAAAAGAATTTTATGAAACTTTATAAAAGTGTAACGAAATGATAAGGTGAGCTTAATAATCGGCATACAGTTTTAAAAGCCTTGTTCATGATTTTTTATTAACAACACTAAGTGAGTATAACTTATATTTACTTATTATTTGTTATTATTATTATTTGTTCTTATTGTTTGTTGTTAATGTATCCACAGAATTTTAACAAACATACCTACAGCCATACGTCAGTTAGTTATACCCTGATAAGATTATGTTCGAATTTCTATAAAGTGGAACAAAGTCAGAAAGTTAATTACGAAGTAAAATTATATTTTCATTAAAAAAAAAAAACTTTCATGTTTGTTTTTTTAACTTTACTTTCAGTTTAATACATTATGTACAATAATAATTAAAAAGAAACATTTTGAAAAGTTTAGATTGATATATTTATCTACTGAAGGCTGACTTACAATTGACGGGGTCCACGAGGACCGATGCCTCCTGGGCCAGGGTTGGGGGTTGGTTAAAAAAGAAAACGTGGCCCTGACGCACAGGCAAGTTAAGAAACACAGGTGTGTTTTAGTCAGTAAAAGTCTGACACGTTCTTTCCCTCCGCCCAGAGCGGGAGAGTTTATTTGATGATTTCCCAACCAAAACAAAAAAAAGGCAGACTTAGGATAATCCAATTATTTTAATAGACTTTATCCAAAAACACTGCATTGAATTAATATAGATGATAAAGGGAAATATTCTTTATTTATTTTGTACACTATACGCCTACGCATTGAATGGCATAAAATAGCAAAGGCCTGTGTCCAGCAGTGGACTGTTTTAAGCTCATGATGATAATGATGACTATATGTCTAACCACCAATCAAAAACTAAGCCGACTAATAATTGCAAACTTATCTGCCAATAACCTTTCTACAGCTGGTACATAAGCCCTTACTCTTCGGGAATGTGTGAGTTTAATCCACCACGCGGTTCCAATGGGAGTTGGCATCTGATGTCACGGGTTTTTAATATTTGATTCTAAGACAAGTAAACATTTCAATACAGTCGAGAATTTAATGGCACCGGTTGTAAACTCACTTAAACTAAATTACATTTAAGTTCAGCGCAGAAGATAAAATGTTAGTTTAGACCTGTCAAATTAGTCCGCTCCTAACGTAAATTGGAGTATTTTGGCCGCCATGTTTAAAATCGCGTCTAAACTGTCTATGGAGTATTTTAATTTGACAGAATTAAACTAAATCTGAAATTCTCTATTTGCACGGCTTCGACAGCGTATATTTAGTACATCTATTATAGCATTCCTCAATAATAAGGTTAACAAATGCAAAAAGAGAACTTTTTAAATCCGACTGGTTTAGATAAATAAACAAACAAACTGTTTATTACAGTGGAATTCGGGTATATCGCGCTTTTTAAATTTTCCTCGGAAATATCTATTTTTTCCGGGATAAAAAGTACACTATTGTTTAATCCGGATTTCCATCTTCTGCAAAATTTCAAAGCCATCGGTTCGTTAGTTACGGCGTGAAAGCGGAATAAACAAACAAACAAACAAATAAACTCACTTTCCGATTTATAATATTAGTAAGGATTCATTTATGTAATGTAGTCATTTATTTGGTTACCTAATGTAAATAAGTCTCGACAATTCTGTATTAGATACTTAATCTTTTCACGAACTGTTTAAAGCTAACGTTGGAAATAATTTAAGAGCAATCGGGATCACTAGGGTTCCGTACACAAAGGGTGAATATGGGTCCCTATTTCTAATACTCTGCTGTCTCATCCGTCTATCTGTCACCGGATTGTATCTCATGAACCTTTTGATTCTGTTGTCGTTATAAGAAGAAATACTAAAAACAGAATAAAATGAATCGAAGGGCTGTCTTATGTAATATTGACGTTCAAAAGTGGTGATTCTCAGTCATCATCATCAGCTCATTCATTATCATCAACAACCTTTTTTTATCGTCCCATTGCTGGGCACAGGTCTCTCAATGCGGGTTGACTATGTCAGACTTAAAAGCCCAGGTTCTCTCAAGATGTTTTCCATCACCTTTTAATCAGTCATTGAAGCTCACTGACCATCTCTTCGAGATAACTTCAGTGAAATGAGCGTGGAGTGAGTTGTCATCCGAAGTAATGGGACGATTAATGATTGAACACACACAGAGAACAGCACCCTAACTGGTTAGCACATTATTACTATGAATTGAAATCATCTGGAAGCATATTGATAAACCATTGCTCCTTATGTATGTTCAAAAAATGTGCCTGCTCAACTACGTATGGAACGCAATGAATATTGTTGAACTGTCAAAATTATACCCACTGCTACTGATAGTGTGTTACGCAATGACGCTGCAGCTCACTCTAACCTCCTTTGCTTAACTTATCACGGCGTCATTTTTACAGAATCTATCGCCTGGATAAAGACTACTTTCTTCAAATCCGATGAATCATATGAAACATCGCTCACCCAAATGACATTGACCTTAAGACTTCTAAACATTTGTAGAACAACAACAACTAAGCTTCCTCGTCATAAAGCCATGTATTGTCAAAATGGCTCATTATTCTATTATTTAACAAGACCACAATGGGTAGTTAAGACAGCTTCGTTTAGAGCAACGAGTGATGACAAGGAAGACATAAGGATAATATAAAGGCACCGATCCTGATTGTAAATGATTTAATTAGAGTATCTTGTTATAAATCTCGGATGTTTAAACCTAACAGGACATTTTGTTTAAACAATGTTTAAAATTATTCCTTTGTTCATAAACTAAACTAAATTTAAGTTCAATGCATCTTTTTCTTTCTATATCATAAAGAAAAGGACAGAACATAATATGTCAGTTTAGACCTGTCAAATTAGTCCGCGCCTGACGTAATTTTTTTTTTAATGATTATAAACTAGCGCTTGACCGAAATCCCGCCTGATGGTAAGCAGTGATGTGATCGTTGATTGTAAAGCGCGCTAGTTTATTAAGAGCCTATTCACTTTGAAAAACTGAGCGAATAGGAAGGAAGACGGCAGTTGAGCGAGGTGATGCAATATTAAACCCAACAATACGACCAACGATGCTGCGCCAAAGAGAGATTGATCTGAAGATCCTCTACGACCAAACCCCCAACACAACAACATTAGGCGCATCGCACCCGGCACACATCGCAACACAACTGCTCAGACTCGTCCTCCGTACGGCTTCACCAGACATCATGCCGGAACACGACAAATCGCTTGGCGGCAATTTTTGGCCGCCATGTTTATAATCGCGTCTAAACTGTCTATGGAATATCTTAATTTGACAGGTTTAATGTTATCTTCTATCCTTTTGTTAATGGAATAGAAAGAAAAAGATGCACATAATTTAAAATTACTTTAGTTTGTGAAGAAGAGAGTCGGCGACAATATGAACTTGTTGAAATGTGCTTGGATGCTTGTACACCTTTGCTGTCTTTTTAAGTTCTTGTGTAACTTTGAAATTGGGTTGTATCCTAAAAAATAATTTTATGTCCATCAGATAGATTTATAAAAAATATTGAACACGTATTTTTTATTTTTTCGTTCATGCAAATACTTCAGAAGATATATTGATTTGAAATGTCGCATGACGTCACGCCGTTGTACAAAATCTACGACGGCGTGACGTAATTAGCCCCCACTCCGTAACTTTAATACGCTATATCTCAGTAGTTTTTGATAATTTTGACAACATAAAAAATACGGGTCTTAATTTTTTTTATTATCTATAAGGCGGACTAATTATTTTTTTGATTTTAATACCTTGGATACATCCCTATTGCGATGCAAAAGACTAAAAATGTAATGTCTTATTAATCGATTTGCACCAATTTAGTCGCACGAAACGTGCGAATCGTCACTGAACTAAATTATATGTTTTTAGCATTACGGTGGAGTGGGTTAATGCTAGGGATTGATATTATTGACAGCTCACTCTAAGCTTACTTCATCTAGGTAACTTTTTTGGTGAAATTTTCACAGGATCAATCAAGTGGAACGTCGAATATATGTAGATCAAGCTTTTTAAAAACACGTTGGATAATCTATACTAATATATAAAGCTGAACAGTTTGTTTATTTGTTTGAACGCGCTGATAATGAGGAACTACAGGTCCGATTTGAAAAATTCTTTGCATAACCCATTAATACAGGAAGGCTTTAGGAGCATATAAAAGACATATCGAAACCTACGCTACGCGTGTGAAACCGCGGCGCGTAGCTAGTCTAGAATAAAATAAAATTAAATTAATAGAAAACAAACAGTTTATTTGTCAACAGGTGTTCTAAAACAGTCATCGGTCACTTTTTATTTATTTTTATAAATTTTAACTAGTGCTTGACCGCAATCCCGACAGATGGTAAGCAGTGATGCAATAGTTGTTGTTAAGATCGCTAGTTTATTAAGATCCTATTCACTCTATCCTTGAAATTCAACTTTATTCGACAACCCTGCACCCTAATTGCGTAAAACACTATTACTAATAATTGAAATCAAAATGAAGCATATTGCGAATCCATTACTCCATTTATTCGAAAAATGTGTTTGCTCAACAACATAAATAACGCAATGAATGTTGTTGAACTGTCAAAATGAAACTCATTTCCATTGGTGGTGCGTTGAGCAATTACCCTACTTACTGGTTATTATTCTCCTTTGATAACTGCAGTCAGATACGTCATCGATTACAATAAGTGAGAGGCTTAAAGAATCAATTCAAAGTAATTATTTTTATTTGCATACAAAAGGTAGTTACTGCGTGTGGAATGATTATAGTTACTGATGATTCTCGGGTCCTTAGCCCCTGAATTAAAAACAAGATTTTTCCAAACTCTACGTGCCAGACGACAGCAGGTCAAGCTATCCGAAACCTTAATGCTTTAAATCATCATCATCATCTCAGCGTTAATACCAGTCGCATCCGAAAGTTGCCGCGAAGCGATTTATTGTGTTCCGGCATGATGTCTGGTGAAGCCGTACGGAGGACGGGTCTGAGCAGTTGTGTTGCGATGTGTGCCGGGTACGATGCGCCTAATGTTGTTGTGTTGGGAATTTGGTCGTGGAGGGTCTTCAGATCAATCTCCCTTTGGCGCAGCATCGTTGGTCGTATTGTGGGGTTTAACATTGCATCACCTCGCTCAACTGCCGTCTTCCTTCCTATTCGCTCAGTTTTTTATGAGTGAATAGGCTCTTAATAAACTAGCGCCCTTTACCATCAACGATCGCGTCACTGCTTACCATCAGGCGGGATTGCGGTTAAGCGCTAGTTTATAATTATTAAAAAAAAAATTGGCTGTCTGTAGAACTCTGCCGATATTTGAACGTGATAACGTCCAAACAAAAAAAAAAACATAAAAAAACATAAAAAAATTACAAAAAAAAAATTAAAACAAAAAAAATTAAAAAGGATAAAAAACGTCCGTTGCCGTCAGGAATCGATCCGCGGCACCTCTTTAGTGAGTCGATGTTAATCCGAGCGTTTCACCACTCGGCTATCAATGCTTTAATCATGTAAGCGAAAAACTGCTACTAATTGTTTACAACCGTGCTTTTAGGTAAATAATATTGCACTCTAAAGCTACAAGGCTAAGGTTAGTTTTAGTAGGCGTGGACTCCGTGTAGCGTCAGATTCGGCCGTTACGCAGTTTTCGCGAATGACTCCCAGCATACCGATTTAATAGACGTTATCACGTCAAAAAAAAACTTTTTCAGCTTTGGAGTCTGGGGTCCGCTATACTAGTCCAATTGCTCATTTGGCTAAACTTCCTTAATGCTTTAAATATGAAGTTGAAAATCTAATACTTAATAAATATAAATCTCTATCTGAGAGATTGTAGTAGCTTGCTGTGCTGTCGCCCGCACATTACCTTACTACTTTTATGGAACACAATGAAAAATTAAAACAATGAATTTCATTTTTTATAACACTAAGATCCAGTTTAGAATCTAGATGCTCTTACTTTGTTGTAGATATTGTGGAGGCTATTAAAACAAGTGGAAGGTATACGTAACGTTTTAAATTCTGGGTTCCATTATCGTGTCGAATCTCTTTTGTTTCACTAACCAGTCTTATAAAATAATCATGTTAGTTGCGAATCTTTGTCTGTTACGTTATAAAAGATTCAATAAAACAACACATTTGTTTCACATTCAACCGAGTTTTTAATATTTAACAAAGCAATCTCTGAAAAACACACCCGCCGTTTTACGGTTTTTGTCGTTTCGTGAAAACGGCGGCAAAATCTATAACTTACTTGTCATAATTAAAAAAAAACATTCTAAATGTGCGTTCGGAAATCTATTATTACATTATTATTGCCTAAAATATAATTTATAACACTTAATGGCCCCGATTTCCTGGTTCAAAATTAACATCTTTTTCTTTAAGAAAAGGACAGAAGATAATTTATGTTAGTTTAGACCTGTCAAATTAGTCCTCGCCTGACGTAAATTGATGTAGATAGTTTTGGTCGCCATGTTTATGATCGCGTCTAAGCTGACTATGGAATACCTTAATTGGACAGGATTAAACTAAAATATCATCTTCTATGATTTTCTTAATGAAATAGAAATAAAAAGATGCACTTAACTTAAAACTAGTTTAGTTTGTGGACAAGAGAATCGGCGCCAATATCTAATACCTAGTTAGTTTGATTAGTATTAAAAATAGAGCTATAATTCTCTTTATTATATTATTATAATGCGTACGGCATGTCCATTAGTGTATGTCTATGGTTATCCATAGACATACACTAATGGACATGCCGTACGCGTATAATCAGCAGTATTTTTTTAATTGAAAAGAGTGTGATAGATTTCCTATGCCAAGGCTGCTCAACCTTTTGATCAACGTTTTGATTCAAAGTCAAAATCAAATTTTCAGAGCATAGGTACTAGCGCGGGCCACTCAAAATTCTTTCGCGGGCCACATTATGGCCCGCCAGTCTGAGGTTGAGCAGTCTTGCCTATGCTTTCGGTCTAGCACTATCTCATTCCTCATAGATGATTGATGATTTTGAGAGAGATAAAGATCTTGATCTTGATCTTGAAACTTAGTTTCCTATCTTTCTTTTGGAGTGCCACAATTCTCATCTCTAAGGCATTTCCATTAGTAATATGTCGATGACAATAACGTTCACAGCCTGATCTCAGTCTCAATTTGTTCAAATTACCTCTAATTTCCCTACATTTTGACAAATTGTTGAATTGATTGTCGCCGAAATGTGACAGCCACTAGATGTTGAATATTCTAAATTACGAGAATTAGCTTTCAGTTGTACTGGTAGGTACCTACAACATAAAATATTAATAGATATCATTGGGATTGTTCACCTGTGAAATTTAAACTATAATATTGTTTAATTAACGACTGTTTTATTGAGTCTAAAATTAATGGAAAACAAAATCTGCACGATCTGATTACATATCAAATCATAATATGTAAGTTACCAATTACAGGTTATTTTTCCGATTTCTCGAAATGTCTATTACAGTGCCGATGGAGAAGTGATCTTGAATATGAAAATATTAATTTATAAACAAACAGTTTTTAAGTAAAAAAGACTTAGTATGTATTACGACTCGTACAGGAAGATAATTAATATACTAAGTCAACAAATAAAACAAAAAAAGAATTAACATAAACTTTTTTTTTGTTGATTATGGCATTTCGTAGTTGACCTTGAGAGGTCGTGACTACTTAACCGGACTATCCTTGGCTGCCTTAAATGAATTTAAAGCCTCCAGCTAGGGGCACGGCTCCACGGTTGACACAGTGGATAACTGATTGACTCTTGCGCTACGTGTCGATCGATTCCCGCACGGAACAAATATTTCTATGATCTTTAGTTGTTTCGGGTCTGGCTGTTTGTGTATGTAAGGTTATATGTTTGTAAACACACCCACGATACAGGAGAAATTCTTAGTGTGGGCCAAAGTTTAAAAGAAAGAAATTACAACACACAAAGAAAAGAACCTATATAAATTAATGTCCACATTCGATCCACCAACAACAAAACATTAAACTTTATGACGACGGTTTTCACTGAGGGTTAAGCAGAGGTGACCCTATTTATAGTATACATCCATATTTCGCCACAAACACATGAAGTTATAAATAAATCGAACGATAATCAGAATCGATGACCATTGCGAACATCGCGTGATGTAACATGAACATAAACATAATTTTTAATATCGTACAGATCAGACAACTGTATCGGTTACACAATACGGACATCCTGTTACACGAAAATCTATCTAACACTTATACATTTAAGGTGTAATTTAGGATAAACACTGTGGGATATCCGCGTGTTTTGAAGCCAAGGAATTATAATCTTTAATTGTAGAGTGATAAAGTTTCGATTGAATTGGAGCGTGGAGAGGTGGCGAAAGTGTTTCGCGTACACTGGCTTATATTTTTTTTTTACTCTCACTGTTAGCTGCGGTCACGGTCGATGTCTTCGGCCTACTATGGACGGAGGTACGTGACAATGGGTGCTTTTGGCGCGATAATGGAGACAGGAAAAAGGAAGTTTCATTTATTTTGGTACCCAGTGTGACACATACGTTAACTTTTCTTATTTTTTTATGCATGCTGTGTACATCAAATGTGCCATACTATCCGGTATAACATGAGATAAAACAATCTAAATATGAAAATAATTTCCATCAGATGATAAGAAAAGAAAATCTCATCTTTCAAGTCTAATAGGAACTTCCTTTTGTTAAACTTTTTCTGACCTTCATAAGGTTAATTTGAATAAAGAGGCATAATTTTGTAAAAAGGCTTTTAATAACGATTATTGAGCAATATGATGATACTAGCTACGCCCCCCGGTTTCACTCGTAAACTTTCAATTCCGTGCGAATTTCGGGATAGAGAGAGAGAGAGAGAGAGATATATATACCCGATTATAAACCATTTGTGCGCCTTATTTTATCAAAATCCGAATGTCAAAAAAGAGTAATAAATATAGGTACTTTTCACGTTTATAATATTAATATGAATATGATAATAATCAATAGTACGGACGACAGCAGCTCAAGCTACCCCAAACTGTCAAAGATTCCCAATCAACTTTGAGCCTTAATGCTTTAAAAATATAGTTGAAAATCTAAAAAGAAAATCTGATAGATTGTAGTAGCTTGAAGTGCTGTCGTCTATACATTAGGTACTATTGATTATTATATTGTTCAACACCAATCCTCAAATTCCAGTTAATCTCTTAGTCTAAACCGATATCCATAGACCTGTCTCTTTCACTCATTAGCATGAACAAAGGACAATGGACTTCACTTTCGTGATCTGGGGCACTTCCCATAACCACAGGTCGTAAATGACACGTCTCGCAAATCAGCTGTGGGTAATTAAGTACTTTCACTGGCTGTACGGAGGCTACCTAGCCATGGTTATAACCATGGAACTGCTTCCTGATTGGATGATGGTGCTAATTGAAGGAAGCCAGTGAAATGCTCCCATAAAGTGTCTAATGGGCAGATATTGGTTGTTATAATCACAATGTTTAGCAAAGCGTGAAATAAAAAAAGAATATCAGAAAGAAGAAAGTTGTATAAATAACTAAATACAATAACTTTTCTCTAGGCCATAAGAATTTAAAAATAATTTTAATTGTTAGTTTATATATTAAAAAACAAACCGGACAAGTGCGAGTCAGCGAGCTTCGCCCACCGAGGGTTCCGTAGAAACTTATATTCAAATCATTTGTAACTAAAAATTTACGGATTTTGCAATTTTCATATATCTGTGCTATAAGACGTTGCTTGTTACTTTTGAAGATTCTGAGTTCATGGGAAATTTCAGGCAAAAACGGCTGTATCTATTTATTTCGTAGCCTTAGAAGTTTTATTTTTTTTCCAGCTTTTACGGCTCCAACACCTGAATATTTGATATAAATTCCAGCTTGATACCTCCACGCGTTTCTCAAGAAAAAGGAGTCTTGTCAAACAGACAGGCGAATGGGCAGCAAAGAGATAGTATAAGGTTTATGTTTTTTTTCGATTTACAAAACTCTAAGAAGCATGTATGTCAGATAAATCTATATTAATAACGAGGCTGCAGAGCTTCTTTGTTTAATTAACTGGAACTACTAGTGGCATTTTACAAAAAATATTTTGGAAAAAAGATACTTTAGCTTAATTCTTGAGGAAGGCTTTAGGCTATTTTACATCGCATCATAACCTTTAGAAGCCAAGTAAAAAGAAGAACAAAGGTAGAAAAATCATTAAGCATAATCGAAGTGTTAGCGTTGGTGGGGTAGCTGATGCGATGGGACGGACAGGATCGGGGGCGGCAAGAAATTTGAAACGCGCGAAAGAGTCGCGGGCAGTAATTTTTTTTTTTTAAATACACCTACGTATTTTTATTGTTCGTTTATATACCTGTACATAATTTTATTGAAATCGAAATCTTCCCAACTCACTACCCTATCAACGGCAATAGAAAGTAATTGTTAATTTTAACCCGGCATGGCGAGGAGCCAATTAAAGTGAAGTAATTATCCACAATTTAACATCAGACATGACTCGGAAGGCTCATTATTAGTGCTTTCTATTTTACTTAATTAGAATCTAGACCTTGAAGAGTCGTGCTGGGTAGTTAATTAAGCCATTTTGCCCGTGTGGCAACCGGGCATAGAATAATACCTACCAACCCACCTTCCATGGGTGTCGTAAAAGGCTTCTAAGGGAAATCTCACCAGGGAAGCGGGCAGCAGCGTTTCTCCTGTGGAATAACAAATTACTACGATCCCTAACTTGCCGGCCAAGCGTGGTATACAGTATGTTAAGAAAACCCTGTCCGACCCGTGAAGGTGTTGTTAGGTATCGATAACTGATTCTACTAATGGATAGAAAACCGGGCTAAACTAAAAAAAAAATCCCCCTTAAAAATAAATATTATTTCGCAAAAAGAGTTAAATAATTTGCGATATGCACCCTTCTGCGGGGGGCGGGCGGCAGGGCACGCGGCACGTGGTCGCATCGCTATTCGCTCATAATAATACCGGTGTTGTCACTTTTTAAAAATTACCAAATTTCGGGGAAGTTGGAATTAATTCGTGGCAAAAAAAGATTATTTCAAAATTCATTTGTATTGTTACTATGATGACTACGTAAAATTTTATATTATATTTGATCATGTCTTTACCTAACCTTTATTATCCTTATGGGTCGGAGAGGGTTTTCTTAACATACTGTATAGTGTGTAGTGGGGATTATGGCAATAACCCCAATGGAATGACAACCTTGGGGAGGTCTTTGTCCAGCCTTTGTTATCCTGAGAAGAAGAAGAAGCCATTTTGAGACTCTGAAACTACGCAGTACACACTGTTACGCTGCTTGGCTGTCGAGAATTTCGCAATTTTTGCCTCGCACGAACACATCCAAGAACTCAAAATCAAAAAGCGTCGATCAGTTCTGGCCTCATGGGCGTACCCCTGGGCAGGTGCCTGCCCTGCTGGAAATCTCGCAGAAGATAAATGAACTCCCCTAATTGGCTTGTATCCTAAAAAATAATATAATGTCCGTCAGATAGCTTTATAAAAAATATTGAACACGTATTTTTTATTTTATTCAAATACTTAGGAAGATATATTGATTTGAAATGTCGCATGACGTCACACCATGGTGTAAAATATAGAACGGCGTGACGTAATTAGCCCCCACTCTGTAACTTTAATACGCTATATCTCAGTAATTTTTGGTAATTAAGACAAAATAAAAAATACGGGTCTTAGTTTTTTTTATTATCTGTAAGACGGACTAATATTTTTTTTGAATTTCATAGCTTGGATACATCCCTATTACTAATCAAAGTATAAACGGGAAAAGTTTCATGTAGATTTGCTTGTGTAGTTAGTAAGACATAATAGCCGGGGATGATTAGACTCTAAAAATCTGACATGCCCAAAGCCCTGACTTACAGGGGACAGTAAGTGTTGCCAGTTGAAATATTAAAACGATTGTTGTGACACAATACGCCACATGTATCTTCCAATACTTCGAATATTTCTCGAGGCATGACGGAGACTTTTTTTTTTAATAATCATAAACTAGCGCTTGACCGCAATTCCGCCTGATGGTAAGCAGTGATGTGATCGTTGATGGTAAAGCGCGCCAGTTTATTAAGAACCCATTCACTCAGAAAAACTGAGCGAATAGGAAGGAAGACGGCAGTTGAGCGAGGTGATGCAATGTTAAACCCAACAACACGACCAACGATGCTGCGCCAAAGAGAGATTGATCTGAAGACCCTCCACGACCAAACTCCCAACACAAAACATTTGGCGCATCGTACCCGACACACATCGCAACACAACTGCTCAGACCCGTCCTCCGTACGGCTTCACCAGACATCACGCCGGAACACGATAAATCGCTTGGCGGCAAGGCTTTGTCTGGTGGGTGGTAACTTCTGCCGGCGGCCGATGTTATGGCCTACCACCGAAAAACATTTCTCGAGGCATGACGGAGACTCTAAAGAGCACCTTCTTGTGCAGTAGAGTGGAGGGCACGCGGACGCACACGCTTGAGATGGACTGACAGAGCACTGCGGGCGATCTCTTGCATTATCATCATTATCAACCTTTTTTTTATCGTCCCACTGCTGGGCACAGGCCTCCTCTTATATACAGAAGGATTGAGCGTAACCATCACGCTTGCTCAATGCGGGTTGGCGTTTTCAGACTTAAAGTCCAGGTTTCCTCAAGATATTTTCCTTCAGCTTCAGTCATTGGTGTCCAACATATACTTAGAATGTACAAATAACTTTAGAAAAGTTACATTGGTACTTGCCTGACCTGGAATCGAACCCGCGCACTCATACTTGAGAGGTTGGTGTTTTAACCATTAGGCTACCACGACTTACATGAATACACAAAAAATATCAGAAATCGCAGTAGGTGCCACATCATCCCCTAGAAAAGAATTACATAAAACCCTCGACAGCTCCGACAAGAGTGCTATTAAGAAGAAGAAAACTATATTACAGTTTCCTAAAAGAACGATGGCCGTCACATAACGGTCGTAGTGATAGGTGGCATACTAATGATGACGGTGTTCCAGCAGAGAGATTAGACAAAGGCCATTACGTAACGTTATCACGCCGATATTAAGACCGTTTCAAACGACAGATGAATATAATGACTTTTTAATCAGAAAGGTGCAGGTTCTTTTGTTTATAAGTTTCTAATGAAATGCTATCAGGACTTGACGATGATAGCCGATGGTGAAGAGAAATAAGTTGTACTTACTTATAAAATTTCTTTTGTTCCTCTTGGAATCTGTGATTCCCAAGTTTGGTACTCTCCTTGTCAGTCTAGGTAAGTATGGCAGGTTAACTGCGTTTGTAATGAATATACTTATTTTATGCCTCTTCTTGTTCTTCAGCCTATAGATGTCCACTGCTGCACAAAGGCCTCCCCCAATGCTTTCCACGCTGACCGGTCCTGTGCTGCCCGCATCCATCGGCTTCCCGCGACCTTCACCAGGTCATCGGTTCACCTTGTTGTGGGCCACCCTACGCTGCGTCTTCCAGTACGTGGCCGCAGCGCTATGTCGGTGACTTTGGTTCTTCTGCGGATCTCCTCATTTCTGATTCAATCACGCAGAGAAACTCCGAGCATAGCTCTTTCCATTGCCCTTTGTGTGACTCTGAGCCTTCGTATGAGGCTCATTGTGAGCGACCACGTTTCAGTTCCGTAAGTCACCACATTTTATGCCTAAGTGTTCATTATTCTTCAGATAAAAATGAGACGACTGTTGAAAAGCACCGCTTTATAATGATTTATTTAAAAACAGAAATAGTTATTACTATCATCATAATCTGCCCAGCCTTTATTAAACTAAGCTGTGGTCTATATGGAATACCAGTATTTTATATGACGTGACTGTCTATCTGACCTCCACAACCTAGCTACTGGATGATACAATATTCCTTGCTAAGACTGGTAGTCAGACTTTCAGACGCCTCGCGACACGTAACGACTCTCAAAAATGAACCGCCGAATGAAATGCCGGGACCAACAGCTTAACGTGCTTTCTGAGGCGCGTTACTGTCCTTCCCGCAAATTTAATACACACGAATTGTTCTTATTCTCTTTGCATTGTCTTCAGTCAGTGCGTCCTGCCAGCAGCAGAAACGTGGACACTCACGGTACGGTACGGCTGGTCCACAAATTTAAGGTCGCTCAGCGAGCTATGGAATGGGCTATGTTTGTAGTCTCTCTGTGGGATCTAATCCGCAACGAGGTGATCCAGCAGAGAACCAAAGTTGTCGACAAAGCTCACAGAATAAACAAACTGTAGTGACAATGGCCCGACCATATTAGCCGTAGAATTTATGACCTTTGGAGGAGACATTTTCTAGAGTGGAGACCGCAAATCGGTAAACGTAAGGTGGGACGCCCTCAGGCTAGGTGGGGCGACGATCTTCGCAGGATGGCTGGTAATAACTGGATGAGAGTTGCCGAGAATCGAGTTGAATGGCGTGAAATTGGAGAGGCCTATGTCCAGCAGCGGACTGCTATATAGATTGACGATGATGATGATGATGTTCTTTTTTCAAAAGTGATTTGTTTTTACACTTTTTTTTCTCGTAAATGTTTTAAACGGGATAGAAATAAAACAAAATTGCACTTATATCTTCGCATTCGTAGACTACATAAGTTTAAGCTCAGAGTACAAAACTAAACTAATTTACTGCTGCTCAGAGTCTAACTAACTTTCAAATATCAACATGTTCAACGGTTTAACTTAAAACGGCATTCAAAAGAAGGCGCAAAAGGATGAGCTTCTAATGTTAAGCTATTGATCATCATCGTCATCATCAACATTTTTATCGTCCCAATGCTGGGCACAGGTCTCCTCTCATACAGAGAAGGATTGAGCGTAATCACCACGCTTGCTCAATGAGGGTTAGCGATTTCAGACTTAAAGTCCAGGTTTCCTCAAGACGTTTTTCTTCACCTTTAGTTATGCTATTGATGCACTAGATTCGCTTAGAAGAGTTATGGCAAGGATTTGACTATCACTGCGAAGCAACATCAGACATCAGCTTATAACATTTCCACAGCTGAGATGAGTGGGGCTTGTGATTGTGAGTAAAGAAAAGTCGCGATCATAGTCGATCGATCACGGTTAAGCCACCCTTGCCGAGGTTGGTCCGTGGATGGGTGACCATTTTCAAATACCAAGACCTGTACTGACAGGTCTTGGTACCGGGACCAACGGCTTACCATACTTCCCGAGACCAGTGTCTCGGGAAGTATGGTAAGCCGTTGAAGTTTCAAATTTTTGAAGTTTCTTACACATGTCGCAAAATAATCCCATTTTTTTGAGCTTTTGAGCCCTATGATATAATCAAAATAATGTACTACAGTATTGTAGACCTTAAAAATGCCTACAAAAAAGTCTGCGACAGCATATGTCTACCTACTATAGTTTCTTCATTATAACTACTTTTTTATGTTTGAAAAGTTAAGAAATCAGAGCCCACTATTTGTTCTTTATTATTAATCCTTATCCAAAGAAATTACGCCATATCAAAGGTAATTTTAGTTGCAACAAAACTTTTTTTTGCAATATTGGAATTGGTTGTTTCATTCAGGAGATATCACGATTTATTCAAAACTAAACACCAGAAAAAATCCGCGTGCCGCTCGCGTTCCTGCCGGCTGCCTGCCACTTGAGTGTTTCTCTGCCTAAACCGCGGAGAGAGTGGACCGGAGCGGGGGACCATTATTTCGAACAAACGTGCTACCCCGGTTGGCTTTCATTCTGTTTGAAGGTGGTGGAACTAGCTATCCATGGACAATAAGGTCGATCGATGTATCTTGCAGAGTCAGATATTGGCTGGTGGGCGGCATAGTAGACATTATTGTTATTGAAGGGCCACCGTTTCTTCAGGACGGCTTAGGTACATATATCATTTGTCCACGTGCGAAGCCGGGGCGAGTCGCTAGTTAAATATAAAATCTCATCCACCCTTAATTAAAATCGAGACCTAATTAAAACGAATATAATTCTTGTTTCGCGATTAGTTTACAATAAAATTATACGCTGTGGTAAATGTGCTTCAGGTTCCAGCTAAATTACCCAATTATTTATTCTAGACAAGCTTTTGCGAAAAGAAAATTAAAGATCACGTTTTCCAACTCTAAATGTTGGTACCGATTGTCTTATTCACAAACTCAACTAATTTTAAGTTCAATGAATTTTTTGCTTTCTTATTTCATTAACAAAAGGGTAGAATATATTATTAGTTTAGTATATTACGTAACTACAATATAAGCATACCTCATAATTAAAACACTTTACTTACTAAAACAGTCTAGGTTCAAGTAAAAGTAGTACCAATCAGCTTTCTAAGGCTATCATCCAAAATCTCCGAGCATTTTGCGTGTCAAAATTCGGTTGCGAAATAAAGAATTTCTTTTGCCTACTAACGGAGACCAAGAAGAAAGTTGATATACTAAAATAAGTCTTATTAAATCATAAGTAGTCGAAACGTAATGTATCATTATTTTGAACTTCGTCGCCGTCTGATGAGCAAATCTCGTGTTTCTTCTGATCTTAGTTTCAATCTGTCAAAGATAAGTCTAATTTTCCAACATTTTTGACAAATTATTGGCTCTGACATGAGGTTTCGATTACATTTGAATAATTATGAGTGTTTTTTTTGAAAAGTTAGTATTTTGTGGTTGATCCTGCCACTATCACAATTTTCGACACTTAAAAAATAGCATTAAAGGTCATGTAAAAAATACTTTTTGAATTAAGAACTTGAGATTAATTTCAAGCATGGAACAACTAACTGAATGTCATACTAAAGAAAGTTTAAATTCCAACCAAAAAGGTTTTAATCAACTATTATACATTTCACTAGATAGCTGAATAAATTAACAATGGAATGTAAATTATCTACGATTATGAATACTGTGGTAGGTATTACGATTGTTATGATGATGACGTAGCAATTTAAGATGGCGGACCTGACCTAGATGTCATTGATCTCTTTGCCTAGAATGTTGAATAGTTGACTGTATAATCAACAATATTTCTCATAAACATTTTGCAGCACATTGCGATAGCTAAAAATCGCAATGGGCTGTCGTAAAGCAGAAAAAAGCCTCCAGTCCCAGTTAATTATCACTTTCTATCACTACTGACCCAAAATGTATGTTGTAATTGCTGTTATTAGACGTAATCTTTCCGTATTACGAGATTAACTCTGTAAGAATGTGATATATGACTTAATCAGTGTAACGTTATGTCATATTTGTTTTGGCAGAAGAAATTGTAAAACGTATATCGTCTATGGAGCAAGTGATAGTGAGCATGACGAAGCAAATCAAGTCACTTGATAGAGAATGTAATGTTATGTTTGTACGGACGATAGCAGGTCAAGCTACCCGAAACTGTCAAAAATTCCCAATCAACATTGAGCCTTAATGCTTTAGAAATGAAGTTGAAAATGTAATAATGAAATCTGACAGATTGTGGAAGTGGTTTTATAAAATTTGTTTTTTAAAAGTTGCTCCGCACTGGGAATTTCTCCTTTGTCGTGGGTGCGTTTGCAAACATATAAATTCAGATACGAAAATATCCAGACCCAGAACAATTACTTATAGATCATACAAATATCTTTTCCGTGCGAGAATCGAACCCGCGACATGCCGCTTAGCTACTAATGGTGCAGGCAATAATAATTACTTTCTTTCAATTAATTCATATTTTAATTTTTATTCTCTATAAGTAGACAAAGTGCAGTCAGAAAAACATCTTTTATCATATTAACACACACTATGTCAATTTTCCATGTTACATTACTGTCAAAGAATGATAATAGTGACATGAATAAACCATAGATTTAGAATTTCATTGTTACGGAATAAACGGAGGAGTTTTAGCGGGAAAGTCAAGCTGAGTGTCACGCTCAATTTTCATTGGACTTTTAAAATTATTTATAGTGTTGTTTACTAAATAAAAGTGCTTGATTTATGTAGTAAAAAGTGCATTCAGTAAATAATTCATAAAGAACAGTGAAATATCGCAGCATAGTGGCCACATCATGAGTTTGTCTCAAACCTCAATCGTAAGACGGGTCACGCGGCCGTATTTTTCGACATGAACAATTCATTACGTGACATTGGCTAAATGCACAAATCGTGCGAAGCCATAAAAGAAAGAAAGAATAAACGGAGAAATTAAATTGATAGTTAATTTGCTATACTGACTTTAAAATTGACTGACGAGGCTCGAAATTTTGCTTTATTCACGTGGAATTGAACTATTCGTGTATACAGGATGGGTAATTGGAGGCTGATAACCACAACAAACTGGAGCATTGTCGAGGTAAACCACGGTACGGATGAACTGTACCGATATTATATTTTATGTATAAACACCACAGAGTTTAAGAGGTTTATTCATAAACGATGATTAAAGTTAAGTGACATGCAAACGTCTAAAATGTATATTCAAACAATCGCTAATCACTAATTAACTTTAAGTAGCGTTTATGAATAAGAGGGATAGTTTAGTTGAGTTAGTATCCCATAAAACAAGTCTCGAACTTACTTTGGGGCTAGCTCAATCTGTGTGATTTGTCCGTATATGTTTATATTTATTTATATTAATCGACTAAGACACAGGACAGGAGGACTAGGGACAGAGACTAGCCTCTGTCCCTGATTTCGTTGGAGTAGAAGTCAACCATCAACCCTATGCCTATTCTAACCACTAGTTTATAATATACTAGCGACCTGCCCCGGTTTCGCACAGGTCCAATGGTGATACTAAATATACTACAGAAAAACTCTGAATGTTGTATATAAAACATAGCGGCCCGCCACTCCCGCCACCGGTACCACCACAAACGCTAGATCTTGCAATTTTTAAATCTGTAATATCTTCGAAAAATTTTATTTACTTCATTTGTTGTAAAGGGCCATGTAGATCTACAATATGTAAAGAAAGCCCCTGTCCGACCCATAAGGATAACAAAGGTTAGGTAAACACATGACCAAATAAAATATAAAATTTTACATGATCATCATAGTACCAACACTAATGAATTTTGAAATAATCTTTTTTCCGCGAATTAATCGCAACTTCACCAAAATTTGGTTTTGTTTTTAAAGTGACAACACGGTATTAAGTTCCCTCTTTTTGCAAAATAATATTTATTTTACATTTACAGCCTTATAAATACTTAGTAATACCATAGTTTTAACGATAATTTTAAGTATTAACTTACACAATTTTAAAATCTCTATGTATGGTGCATTGGTACTGACATCATAGCTTGTACTTGACATCATAGATTGGACTGAGCAAGCGTATCTTCTCCTAAATAAGATCGACCGAAGAATATGTGGGAGGCCTTTGCCCAGCATTGGGGCAATATAGGCTAACAGAATAAAAAGACGAGCCTGACTTGGCAAATCGGAAATGCCAAGTTAAAAAAGAAGAGCGGTGAGTGTATGAATTACCACGCACTGAACTGTAACTAATGGTTGTATGTATGTGCGTAACCGCGGGTATCCACATGGACTGGTTTAACGGCCTTGTGGTGCGTAACTATTCTGATGCCCACAAACGTATGAACACTTTTGATTATTAGTATAAGTAATCATAAATACATACATACATTTTAAGCACTAGCTGCTACTAGGTTTCACCAGCGCAGGTTTTGATATGTTTTTTTTTATATGCTCCGCTCCTATTGGTCTCAGTGAGATGTTCTATAACCTAAAGCCTTTCTAGATTACTGGGCTACCCAACGCAAAAAGAAATTTTCAAATCGGACCATTAGTTCCTGAGATTAGCGCGTTTAAACAAACATACAACCAAACTCTTCAGCTTTATATAGTATAGGTCATGCCGGTTTCCTCTCGATGTCTTCCTTCACCGTTTTCGAGAGCAGTGGTAATGAAATTATAATTTACACAAAGTGAAGTGCCTAATGGACTTTCGAACCTACGACCTAAAAATTGTTAGCCGCGGCAGGCCACCAACGCCCCCAATAAGTAATCATACGTTAGCCCTATTTACATTACGGTATTTGTGTAACAATGACAGCAGCGGGGTACGCCCCACAGTGCTGACTTCCTCGCAGTGTACCCCGGGCAACGCCGTGTCTGACCACCGTAACGGAGTGGCAGACCGGTGGCTAACAAGCACTGTGCTCTACGCGATCTTGCGATTTTATTTTATTTTGAGGGCGATTGCGTACGTAGTGGATTCTATCGTAGGTTCTATTTTATTGTGGGTTTCGTTGTATTGTTGTTTTATTTTTTACTGTGGATCTTGTGGTTGACGCTATGCCGAAACATAAGAGAAACGCCTCCGGGCGTTTCGCCCCAAAAGGCCCTTCTCAGGGCCAACCCAAAGGCCCTTTTCAGGACCACTCCGAGATGTCGGCGTCAGAGGTCAGCCGCGCACCGTCTGTGGCGAGCCTCTGTACGAGTGTTGCGGACGAGTTCTCGGACTCGGATATCGGGTCCGTAGTCTTGGACTCGTCCGTGTGTGAGGTGGCTGGAGAGAGCAGCCTGAAGAGGGCCTATTTGGCGCTCGGGTCCGAGGGTTCCTCGGACTCGGGCAAGAGTAAGCCCAAGAGGAAGCCGAAGGCGAAGACTGCTTCGCCTTCGACTTCTTCTCAGGCCGGCACCCACGATGTGGGTCTGGCGGACGCCCAGCGCCAGCTCAGCTTGGCCAAACGGGCCGAGCTCGAGCTGGATCTGGAGGAGAGGGTTGCCGCGAAGGAGAGACAGGCGCGCGCGGCGAAGTCGAGGGCTGGATACGGTTCGGCCCTCGTCTCCTTCGGTGGCTTGTCTGTGGAGGAGCTGGCTCGACTGGCTAAGGAGGACATGGAGGAGATCGTCGAGGTCGCTTCCAAGTCCTCGAATCTGAAGGGTACCTTTCAGAAGGCCCTGAAATGCCGTGCAACCAGCTTACACGGCATTGTGTCAGAACTGACGCAGCGCACTGCGTCAGAAGAGACGAAGCAGCTGCAGGCGAGGGTGGACCGCCTGCAAGCAGAGGTCAGCCAGCTTCACAAGAAGCTGGCTGAGGCTACAGCCCCGCCCCCGGAGGTGCCGACGGCAGCGGTTCCCTCCCTCTCCTCCTCTAACCTTGAGGAAATAATCCGCAAGGTGGTCATGGAGGAGAGGGCGTTTACCCGGGCCTGCTTTGCAGGCATCGAGGACCGTCTGCTGCCGGAAAAGCGTCTCCGTCCGCCATTAGTGGCGGACAAGGCGCCTACAGCGGCACCCCAGGCCCCGAAGCCCTCAAAGGGCAAGGGCAAAGGCAAAGGGAAGACGTCGCCGGGGGCTCTGCCTCCCCCCGGTACGAGCGTGGGCGCCGAACCGGGGCCGGTTGCCATCGCGGCACCCGCCCCGCAGATTCAGGAGATCGATGCCCTCCTTCCCTCCACCACCCCGTCCAACCAGCCGTGGTCAGAGGTGGTGAAAAAGGGCAGGAAGAAGGGGAACCAGGCCCCGGCTGTCCCGGCAACTACCCTGGCGGCTGCCTCGGCAGCCAAAAAAGTCCCGAAGCTGGTCCCTCCTAAGACCGCGGCGGTCACGGTGACCATCGTCCCCGAGGCCGCCGAGAGGGGCATCACGTACGAGTCCGTCCTGAGACGGGCTCGTGCCGTCGCCGACCCCGCCGAATTGGGGATTGGTGCTTGCCGCCGGACCCAGACCGGAGCTCGACTCTTCGAGTTTCCGGGGAAGGACGGCGGCAAAAATGCCGATTTGTTTGCCAGCAAGGTGCGGGAGGTCCTTGCCGATGTGGCAAAGGTCGCCAGGCCGACCAAGACCACCACCATTGAGGTGACCGGTCTCGACGACTCGGTCACCAAGGAGGAGGTGGTGGCGGCTATCGCCTCGGCAGGAGGGTGCGAACCCGCAGCGGTGCAGGCTCGGGATATTAGACCCGGCCGCGGTGGAATGGGCACTATTCGGCTGGTGTGCCCAGTCGCCGCAGTGTTGGCCGCCCAGACTAAATGCCAGGGGCGGCTACTGGTGGGATTCAGCCGGGCCGTGATCCGGGTGCTTGAGGCCGCGCCGATGCGCTGCTTTAAGTGCCTCGGGATCGGCCACACCCGAGCCATGTGTCCGTCCACAGTAGATAGGGCGGACACTTGCTTCCGCTGCGGGCAACAGGGGCATAAGGTGGCCTTGTGCGAGGCCGCCAAGCCGCATTGCGCGGCATGCGCTGAAAGTGGCCGCCCTGCGGACCACGTAATGGGGGGGAGCGCATGCCGACCTCCCAAAAAGAAGGGCAAGGCGCAGGCGGCTATAAGCCGTCCTGCCGCTGCTGCCACCACCCCCGCTGTGATCCCAGCGGCGGTGGCCGTTGAGGGTGATGCGATGGTCGAGTAATGGGTGCCGACCATCGCATCCTGCAGGCAAACACCAACCACTGCCGGGCTGCTCAGGACCTGCTGGTGCAGTCAATGGCCGAGTGGTTGGTGGATGTGGCAGTGGTGGCCGAGCCGTACTATACTCCCAGCAATTGGCTGGGAGACAGTGACGGCTCGGTGGCAATCGTGGCGCGGTCTTCCTCGGACTCCCCTCCCCTCTCGCTCTTAGAGAGGGGACCGGGATACGTGGCCGCCGCGTGGGGAGGGTTGGCCCTTGTGGGGGTCTACTTCTCCCCAAACCGCCCTCTCCAGGACTTCGAGGATTTCCTCGGGGTCCTGACGGCGGTCATCGGGAGGACGGTGCCACGACAGGTCTCCGTGCTAGGAGACCTGAATGCCAAGTCGGTGGTCTGGGGAAACCCGGCCACCGACGCTCGCGGACGAGCAGTCGAATTGTGGGCGGCCACGTCTGGTCTCTCCCTCTTGAATAGGGGGAGCGTCCAGACGTGCGTGCGGCGGCAGGGCGGGTCCATTGTGGACCTCACCTTTGCCACGCCCGCACTGGCCGCCCGCATTCGAAATTGGAGGGTGGAACTGGGGGAGACGATCTCGGATCACCGCTACGTGCGATTCGAGATCTCCCCCCAGAATCCACGGGGGCGCCGCAGCACCCCCTCATCGTCGGGCCGTTCCCCGTTACCAAGGTGGGCTCTGACCCACCTGGATCGGGAGGCGGCACGGGAGGCCGCGTTCGTCCAGGACTGGCTTTGGCCAGGTCCCGGCGTGGACGTCCTGGACGTGGACGCGGCGGCGGCCCGACTGAGGGGGTCATTGACCGAGGTGTGCAACGCCAGCATGCCTCGGTCGAGACGTCCACCTCCCCGACGTGCCGTGTACTGGTGGTCGGAGGAGTTGGCGGAGCTGCGGGCCTCCTGCGTGGCGGCACGGCGGGCCTACACCCGCTCGCGTCGGCGGCGTCGACGGGATCTGGCTGACGAGGACCGCCTCTACGCCAGATACGTGGAGGCGAGGGCGGCCTTCAAGTCGGCCATCGGCGCCGCCAAGGACGCGGCGAGGGCTGAGCTGCTGGAGGGTCTCGACAACGACCCATTCGGGAGGCCATATAAGGCGGCGCGGAACAAACTGCGTCGCATTGGTCCCCCGGTTGCCGAGACCCTCGAACCAGCACTCCTGGATGAGGTGGTGCGGTCCCTGTTTCCGCGCAGGGATCCACACTTCACCCCACCAGCGATGGGCCCGCCAAGAGCAGCGGCTCTACCGGAGGAGGAAGCTCCTCCTCCTCCGGTTTCAGAGGAGGAATTTGGCGCGGCGACTATTCGTCTCCGCGCCAAAAAGACGGCTCCCGGCCTGGACGGCGTTCCCGCTCGGGTGGTGGCCATCGCGGCCACGGAGATGGAGGGAAGGTTTCGGGACCTCTTCGACGCGTGCTTCGCGTCGAGGAGGTTCCCGAAACCTTGGCGGGAAGGCCAACTGTGCCTCCTCCGGAAGGAGGGGCGGCCGGCGGACTCCCCCTCGGCTTACCGGCCCATCGTCTTGCTTGACGAGGCCGGTAAGATGTTCGAGGGGATTATCGCCGCCCGCCTGAAGCGCCATCTGCGGGACGTGGGACCGGACCTGTCGGACGCCCAGTTCGGTTTTCGAGCTGGGCGTTCGACAGTGGACGCCCTGGCCCGTCTAAAGGGCCAGGTGACAGAGGCGGTAGGAGTGGGGGATGGAGTGTTGGCTGTGTCATTCGACATTGCCAACGCCTTCAACTCCATCCCCCACTCCACCATCCTGGAGGCGCTCCGGTTCCACGGTGTGCCCCTGTACTTGCGGGGTCTCCTGGCCAGCTACTTGGAGGACCGTGCCGTCCTCCTCGTGGACGGGGCTGGCCAGGCCCGGCGGTATGGCGTGGAAACCGGCGTTCCACAGGGGTCCGTTCTAGGGCCTCTTCTGTGGAACGTCGGTTATGACTGGCTCCTGCGGGGAACCCTCCTACGAGGCACGAGTGTCATCTGCTACGCGGATGACACTCTCCTCACTTCCCGCGGGAGCACCTTCCGGGAGGCGGCCAGTTTGGCATCGGCGGGCGGATCCTTAGTGGCGGGGAGGATCCGCCGCCTGGGCTTGAGGGTGGCGCTGCACAAAACGGAGGCCGTGTTCTTTCACGGCCCCCGGCAGCGCCCCCCACCCGACGCCCACATTTATGTGGAGGGGGTGAGGGTCGGGGTTGAGGCCCAGATGAAGTATCTGGGCCTCATGCTGGACAGCAGGCTGCGCTTCGGCCCGCACTTTAGCGGGCTGTCGACGCGCCTGCTGAAAGCCGCGGGCGCCCTCTCATGGCTCATGCCGAACATGGGAGGGCCGAGCACTCGGTGCCGGCGGTTATACGCCGGCATACTGAGGAGCATGGCCCTTTACGGGGCCCCAATTTGGGCGGACTCCCTCCACAGGAGGGAGAACCTCACCACCCTTCGGGCGCCCCAAAGGGCCATCGCCCAGCGGGTAGCGCGGGCCTACCGCACGGTAGGTTTCGCTTCGGCATGCGCTCTGGCGAGCACCCCGCCTTGGGAGCTCGAGGCCTGGGTGCTCGCCAGAGTGTACGAGTGGACGGCGGGGCGCAGGGCGCTGGGCGAGCGTCCGGCCCCGGAGTTGAGGGAGGCCGTCCGCCGGGAGGCGAGGGACGCCATCGTCCAACATTGGACGCGCGACCTCGCCTCCGCGGTGTTCGGCCGTCGCACCCTCGACGCCATCGGGCCAGTCCTGAAGGACTGGCTCGACAGGCGTCACGGGTTCCTCTCCTTCCGTCTGGTGCAGGTACTCTCCGGTCACGGCTGCTTCGGCAGGTACCTGCACCGGATAGGACGAGAGGAAACGCCGTCGTGCCACGGTTGCGGCGCGGCGGAGGACACGGCGGACCACACCCTCGCGGTGTGCCCGTCGTGGGCCGTGCCGCGCCGCGATCTTGTCGCGGCGGTAGGAGGGGACCTCTCGCTGCCCGCCGTCGTCAGAGCGATGGTGGGGAGCGAGGGGGCCTGGGCGGCGATGGCCTCCTTCTGCGAGGTCGTGATGTCGCAGAAGGAGGCCGCGGAGCGCGAGCGGGAGGAGGATCCCCTCGCTCCGGCGCTCCGCAGGCGGCGTAGGGGCAGGAGAAGGCGGGATTTCGCCCGCTTTCTCCCGCCCTGAGGTGAGCGGCGGGCGTGAGGCACGGGGGTGCCCGCGCCCGCCCTGCACCGCTCACCACGCGGGAGCCACGGCCTCTCTTTAAGAGGGGCAAATGAGGGCCCGCCTTCCTAGGCGGGTTTCGCCGGCGGGGGAGAGGTAGCTGAGGCTGTGCTAGTTTCCCACTCCCCCGCCACTATGGCGATGCCGGAGTTGCGCTGGGGTTTTTAGTGGGTATACCGGGAGGCTCTCTCCCGGGGAGTCCCACATACCCTTCCCGTCCCCCGACGGGAGGGGATGCGTAATTGTCATTTTCCCCAGCGAGAACAAAAAAAAAAAAAAAAAAAGGCCACCAACGCCCCCAATAAGTAATCATACGTTAGCCCTATTTACATTACGGTATTTGTGTAACAATGACAGCAAAAACGGTTGTTATTTTGACAGATCAATAGCATACATTACCTAAAGGTTGTATCTGACATCGACGCACAAACGAGTACCATGGATCGAGTACATGATTCTGAACCCCCCAGTGGTGGAATTTTTCGTCGGCTTTTTCATGATTTAAAAAAATATATATGTAGTTTTTGCACTTTAAACCGTTCATAATTGGTGTACATACTTTTATAACCCAATAAGATTTTAAAGTAAAAATAAATTAATTCGATAATTACTCAAAAAAGCACAATGAAAACTAAACTCGAAAACTATCTTATCAGCTGATTTAATAGAGCTCACATCAGGGATCAACATCATACCTACAAACCGACACGGCGGCACGCTTGCAAAGTTCAAAGGGCGAGCCGACACTATTTTTTAAGGACTGTGGATTCTATAACCCTTCATTAACGACATAAATGACTATCATAATTTTATTAGTGGTAAGCGGTCTAGCCTTTTCGCGAAGTTTGCGTTACGATGTCAGATACAACCTGTATATTATTTGCGTTGTTAAGGAGATACACTTTTGGAACACATAAAGCAATGGATTCAAAAATACTTTGCTTTGCCCGATAGGGTCCATAATTGGATATTTCAACGTAGGTATCAACTATTACGTATACAGTATGGAATGCAATAAATTATTGAGCATTGGATTGCCTCAGCAATATCGTTAACAAGAGCGTTATGAATTCAAATTACTATTATTCATCGGTTTAAGTTAGGTTAGGTTATAAATCGATAATAGTTAGTTTGTGATAATGGCGCCGATTCTGTTAATCGGCGCCATTATCATAAACTAAACTTATTTTAAGTTGTGTGCATCTTTTTCTTTTCATTTCGAAAAGGATAGAAGATAACATTTAAGCTTAATCCTGTCAAATTAAGCTATTCCACACACAGTTTAGACGCGATTAAAAACATGGCGACCAAAAATACATCAATTTACGTCAAGCGCGGCTAATTTGACAGGTCTAAACTGACATATTATGTTCTGTCCTTTTCTTAATGAAATAGAAAGAAAAGGATGCTCTGATCTTAAATTTAGTTTAGTTTGTGAATAATAGAATCGGGTCCAATACCTTTGCTAAAAGTGTATAGCTGTGACGTAACATTACAACAGCTAAAGTGACTGGTATTACGTTTATACGGTTATCTAAGTCACGTGGTTTTTTTGTTTACCTTTTGTTAACTATCTAAACCGATGGAGTTTAGTTACTTTCATCATTTTTTGTAGTTGTTTTAACAGTTAATGGTACGTAAGTCATAGGAACCAAGCAATAATTTAGCAAAAGTTTTAAGCGCTTATAAGCGCTTTCATAAATAAAATGTTTTTTTTAGATACTTGGCCATTTTGTGTTTTATGACGTATGATTATCCATGATAAATCCATATTTGGAGATTGTATTAATAGAGAATGTGTTCTAAAATATATACTTACTATGAAAAAAAGACAAACTCTAGGTATGTAATATCTACTCATTGGATTACGCAAAGCTTAAAAAAATGAAAAGAAAAATTAAAATTAGAACAATTTTAGAGAAAAACAAAAGAGCATTACATTTTGCCTTTTTAATTTTACAAGGAGTAGGTACTCAGGTACAGGTTTTCTTTATGCCTACTTTTTTGAGAGAACAATTAACAGGATAATTACCAACCGTAATTCTAAATTGAACTGCCTACATTAAAATAGGAACAGTCATTCATCTTCCTTTTAAGTTTCCATTCGCTTTAAAATATCTTCAACAAGTTATTAATTAGTGGAAGAATTCGAATTCTTATTTCACTTTTATACCAATCGATTGTGGTACCAACAATGTAGTTGCTAATTACTTAGTAGGTGTTCATTTAACACGTTTTTTTTTAATAATTATAAACTAGTGCTTGACTGCAATCCCGCCTGATGGTAAGCAGTGTTGCAATCGTTTATGGTAAAGCGCACTAGTTTATTAAGCCGGGATGACGGCAGTTGAGCGAGGTGATACTATGTTCAACCCAAGACCAACACGACCAACGATGCTGCGCCAGAGGGAGATTGATCTGGAGACTCTCCACGACGAAACACCCGACGCAACAACATTTGGCGCCTCGTACCCGGCACACATCGCAACACAACTGCTCAGACCCGTCCTCCGTACGGCTTCACCAGACATCATGCCGGAACACGGCGAATCGCTTGGCGACAAGACCTTGTCTGGTGGGTGGTAACTTCTGCCGGCAGCCGATGTTATGGCCTACCACCGAGAAAAAGTAAGACAATTTTGACCACTTACTGAATCCGGTCTGTAAAAAAAAAAACTTAACACTGATGAACCATCGTCCCCTTTCAATCATACGTAAGTATCTATAAATATCTATCAATATTGCAAAATAAAATTACTAAAAATCAATTAAAAAATTATATTGGGATCTTACGCAATAATAATCTCGACCCCTCCCACCCCCACATGACATAAATAGGTGCAAACAAAATTAACTCCGGCAAAATGTTTGAATGTCTAACATGTTTAATCTGCATCATGCGTACGTAATTTACCTCGCACAAATCTGGGAAAAGGCGACGTTAAGAAATTGAAACCACATTGAAAATCTTCAGCAAGCATCTGTGCTCCAAGTGTTTCCACCATATTATGTAGAAGTAAGTAAGTCGTGGTGGCCTAGTGGTTAAAACACCAGTTCGATTCCCGCACCAGCCTCTCAAGTATGAGTGTGCGGATTCGATTCCAGGTCATATGAGTGTGCGGATTCGATTCCAGGTCAGGCAAGTACCAATGTAAGTTTTCTAAGTTATATGTACTTTCTAAGTATATCTTGGAAACTAATGACTGATTACAACTTTACAAGCTGAAGGAAAATATTTTGAGGAAACCTGGACTTTAAGTCTGAAATCGCCAACCCCCATTGAGCAAGCGTGGTGATTAAGCTCAATTCTTCTCTGTATGAGAGGAAACCTGCGCCCAGCAGTGGGACGATAAAAAAGGTTGATGATGATGTAGAAGTGTGCGCAATAAGCCGTATTTTGTCACAAAACCGGGACTTGACACACAAAAGACTTATTTGGGCCTTCTCCTCGTCCAAAACTTCTAAAAGACCACCTCTTCATAAATAGGTGATGACGTCAGTTTATGTCTTGCCCCAAACCTCAATAGGAGGAAAAAGAAAGGTAAACATTGTCTGCACACACGGCGTAATAATATTTCCTAGTAACCGACTAGAGTGTTATATAACACACGCGATACTAATTACACTATTAGTATTGGCAGTAGGAATTCCACTTAGTATTAGTTATTTATTCACTTTCTTCATCATATCGGTACGAGAATGTATCCCTACTTGCGTAATATTATGAAATTTGTAATGACAGACTCAGTGGTGTAGCGTTTGTATGAATATTTGCACTGGTCTGATCGTGCCTCGGAAAGCACGATAAGCTGTTGGTCAGCAAGCAGTCGTTAAAAAGTCCAACAATTGGTCTAACTGCAATGCTTCGATATCGTCTTCGGGTTGTGGAGGTCCGACGTCAGTCACTTTACGGAAAATGTCGAAGTTTAGCCAAAATCAGCAGTTAGACTGGTAAAAGAGACTCCAAAGCTGAAAAGCTTCGGATACGATTTCGGATTAACTCTAAGATGGTGATGATGATGAAAATATTAATAAATAAACTACCGATGAATTCTTTAAAAGTAAGCTTAGAGGGAGCTGTCAACAGTGTCAATTCAAAAGCATTAGTTTGAAGAATTGCAACACTTAAGTGGCAGTGGGCCGGACATATTGCCCGTAGGACCGACGACCGATGGGGCCGACGGGTTCTCGAGTGGCGACCATGCACTGGAAGACGCAGAGTGGGTAGGCCCCCGACAAGGTGGACCGACCTGGTGAAGGTCGCGGGAAGCGCTGGATGCGGGAGGCGCAGGACCGGTCATCGTGGAGATCCTTTGGGGAGGCCGATGTCCAGCAGTGGACGTCTTTCGGCTGAAATGATGATGATGCATTAGTTGGAATGACAGTTCACTCCACGCTGACTTCACTTACTAAGTGTTCATTGTGACATGGTTACAGAACCACACTGTTGGTAGTTTTTTTTTCAATAATTATAATCTAGTGCTTGAGCGCAATCCCGCCTGATGGTAAGCAGTGATGCAATAGTTGATGGTAAAGCGCGCTAGTTTGTTTAAGTCAATAGGCTTAATAAGCCTATTGACTCAAAAAACCTGGAGTCAATAGGAAGGACGACGGCATTTATAAAAGCGAGGTGGTACAATGTTAAACCCACAACCAACGATGTTGCGCCAGAGGGAGATTGATCTGAAGACACACTTACAACTTTTAGCGCATCGTACTCGGCACACATCGCAACACAACTGCTCAAACCCGTCCTTCGTACGGCTTCACATCATGCCGGAACACGACGAATCGCTTGGCGGCAAGACTTTGTCTGGTGGGTGGTTATAACTTATGCCGACAGCCAATGGTATGGCCTACCACCATCGGACGACCCGTCGTACGGCGAGTTTGCATCCTTACGTTGTTAACACCACTACGATCCGGAAGAAGCGTTTTGCCTCCTCTTTTATACCGCATACATCAAGGGACTGGAACAATTTTCCAGTGGCTAGAGTGAATAGGCTCTTAATAAACTGGTGCGCTTTACCATCATCGATTGCGTCACTGCTTACCATCAGACGGGAATGCGGTCAAGCGCTAGTTTATAATCTAAAAAATAAACACCTGTTTTCATTAAAATTATGTGATGTATTGAATTATGGTGATTGTTCACGCACTAGCATCAATTAAATTGTTAGTTACAAAACTTTATTCATTTCTTTGATTTTACAGCTTCTATCATGTTTCGCAGTACCAAATTACTATTCTTGGAATTACGCATGATAGTTATTAAAGAAATTTTAATAACTATCATGCGGACTTGCACATACAGATTGCTTTTATCATGGTGATCAGGTTTATTATTCTTTTGTAATATGTTGATTGGAAATCAGTAACTTTTGCGGTCATTAGATTTATCATCATCAACCTTTTTTATCGTCCCACTGCTGGGCACAGATCTCCTCGCTTGCTCGATGCGGGTTGGCGATTTCAGACTTAAAAGTCCAGGTTTCCTCAAGATGTTTTCCTTCACATTGTAATCAGTCTTTGGTGCCCAAGACATACTTAGAAGTACACATAACTTTAGAAAAGTTATATCGGTACTTGCCTGACCTGGAATCGAATCCGTACACTCATACTTGAGAGGCTGGTGTTTAAACCACTAGGCCACCACTCATGCATATATGTAGATTGTTATTTGATTCTTTTCATATAGTTCTATCTATTGTGCCAAGTGACATATGTATATTTTGTATACAATATGTAAATAAAACCCTGTCCGATCCGTGAAGGTATTGTTAGGTATCGATAACTGATTCTACTAATGGATATAAAGCCGGGCTAAACTTAAAAAAAACCCCTAAAAAAATAAATATTATTTTGCAAAAAGAGGTAATTTAATATATTTGCGGTAAACAACCCTTCCGCGGGCGGCGGGAGGCAGGGCACGCGGCACGTGGTCGCATCGCTATTCACTCATAATAATACCGATGTTGTCACTTTTTTTAAAAATACCAAATTTCGGGGAAGTTGGAATTAATTCGCGGGAAAAAAAGATTATGTCAAAATTCATTACTATTGTTTCTATGATGATTACGTAAAATTTTATATTATATTTGGTTAAGTGTTTACCTAACCTTTATTATCCTTACGGGTCGGACAGGGTTTTCTTTACATATTGTATATTTGTGATATTGTTGAATTAACATCGGTCTGTTGAGGTATGGGGAGCAGGGTGTAAAGTAGTTACTTTACACCCTGCTCCCCATACCTCAACATTCCGATGTTAATTCCCTTTTCTATGGAGGATGAGTTTCCTCCATAGAAAAGAGAGAATTTTCCAGACAGGTGTTACATCTGGCGGGCACTTGCCCAACGGTTGATGTTGGGAAGTTATATATATGCTAGTTGCACGGGAACCTCTGCTTGCGAGATGTAGAACGCGTGTAATGTCAGTATGTGGCGTTTTAGTAGATGTCGCTACAAGTCCATTCACCGATTTTTTACCTCTGCTTTTGTATCCCTCACAAAATCAGAGTGATTTTTAAGTCGTTGTAATAAGGTTGCTGCTTCTGACAGGTCTGTTAAAATCATCATGATCTTTATTTTTTTTTTTTAATCATATTACATTTGCTATTAACCTGCTGCTATCTTAGGTAAAAACCATGAAAGTCTGGAATGATCTGTCCATATTCTTCAACGAACATTTTACAGTCCTCGCTAATTACTTCTTGGATATAAAATTTCAATCTTCATTCAGAATTTCATTTATATTTCCACTATTCTATATCTTCATCTATCCTATATCTCTTTTTTTATGACCCTTCTTTCTATCACCTAGATATATAAAATTCCCTTGGGTAGACACTCCATCTGGTAAGAACGGAGGGTTTCGCCGGACTTCTAACAACTTATAATCCTCTGGTCCTTCTAGTACCAATATAAGTCGGGGGCCTGGTAGATACTCGATACATTCGTCGCACTCCTAACTGGTATCAGCTACTCTATGACCAAGTCACTGATACTAGACGGTTTGCGTTTCTATATGATTGCGTTTTACAAGTTTTGTAATAATCCTAAAAAGACCCTATCACGTGCTCTTACGTCGATCACCTGAATCTCGATTTCACCAATACAACATTAATTTAGCGTTGGCCAATAAGTTTGCTTTAGGGCTATTGCACGATCTCATCAAAATATGTTGATGTGATCTAATTGTGTGTTAATGACTATTCTGTTGAAATTGGCACGTGTGGCAAAAAAAAAGTGTTGTCATTTAATGTCGTGATAGTGAAGGTCGTCAAAACAAGTTATGGCGTAACAAGTCTAGGTATGGGCAAAGAGGATACAGATACAAAAAACATCCTTCTTGAACCACTTTGGAAGATGAGCAACCAAGATTCTTTCATTAGTGCTCACCTTCATCATGATGAAGTCTTACGCATTTCATGCTTATAGACTCAGCGGTTTAGGTTGTGCGTTGTCAGTGAGAGAATGAATTTAGGAATAACTAATTTTCATAGCTGGTATCTCTTCACTAGGTTGTCCACATGGAAGCAATCTATATCCTTCTCATACTTGATTACTGCCAGCATCATCAACATCATCATTATCATCTCAGAGTTAATCCCAGTCGCATCCGAAGCTTTTTCAGGTTTGGAATCAAGGGTCCACTTTACCAGTCTAACTACTGATTTTGGCTAAAGTTCGATATTTTCCGTGAAGCGACTGCCGTCTGACCTCCAAAACCCGAAGGCTATATCGAAGCATTGCATTTAGATCATTTGTTGGACTTTTGAGGGCTCTAACAACACGTAACGACTGCCATTAGATGTTCGTATGGCAACCGGGACCAACGGCTTAACGTGCTCTTCGAGGCACGACCAGACCAGTGCAAATATTCATATTCATGCATACAAATATTAGCACTGGGCGGGGATCGAACCCACGACTCATTACTTGACTTTGGTTACTGCCAGCATGCTGCAGTATCCAGAAGCATGCCTGCTGCTGCGTTTGGTATTCATATTATATTTGGTTTAACATAAAACTTGACACTGGCTCCGAATCTCTTAACTAATGTTTTATCTTCTTTCCTTTTTATAATGAAATAGAAAAAAAAGATGCACTAAATTTAAATTTAGTATAGTTTGTAAACAAGGTAATTGGGCACAATGGCCCGCAAATTCCAGAAAAATTAAGAACATTTAAATGACGTGGGCTACTCTGACGCTTGAGCCTTAAGAGGTCAGTTTATACTGGTTTTGTTACCACTGAGGCTGAGTATTGTCTTGACGATTGAACCTTTAAGTACACGTGGACACACAATTTTACCGCGTGTTTATTATTTGCCCTTTGCCTGTTAGTTATCCATGCGTAACGACTAAACAAATCTATCGAAACAGCAAATGATAGAATTTGTTCTAATAAACGTTTATTTCGCATTACTCGTGAATTCTGTTCGGTGTGAATCGCAATATTTTACGTTTCACAATATTTCGAGAGAGTGAGGGATTGATTTTTGCTCTGTAGTATCCTAATTAGGATCCAGTTATTGCTTAGTTTGAACGATAACGAAGGAAAATAAATAAAACTAAATTGCTAGTCTGTAATGCTATGCTCTAAACGTCATTTTTGCCATCTTCAAGCTGAATTCGCATTACGCAGATGATATTTTGGCGTGGCTAGCTGGCAGGTATATGGTAAATAATTTCATTGTTCTTGTATTTCCTTGTGTTCGTTACTGTACATAGTATTGTATAAAGTTATGTGGTTTTTTTTTTAAATGAATAGACAGCTGTGCTGCTGGGGAGTTTGCTCTGCCACTTCTTCTTCCCAGCGAAAGTACTAGAAAGTGGCGAAGGGCAGGCGTTTTGGGCGGATGTAACATTGACGTTCAAAAAGTGCTGATTCTCAACCTAATTTCAATAAATGACTTTTGATTTTGATTGATTGATTTGATTTGTATATAAATAATTCCATATTTATCTATTAGTCGTCATTTCAACAGTCATTTCCTATTTAAACAGCATCATTCAAAAAGTTAATTTATCGTTTCTTTGACCTCCCTACACTTTTATAGCCATAGACATTCGTCCCCAAAACATTCCAATAACTTATCATTCCTCCATACCATAGTAAACGCCTAATTATGGAAATAAAATCTTGCCGCCAAGCGATTTGTCGTCTTCCGGCATGATGTCTGGTGAAGCCGTACGTACGTTGTTGTGTTGGGAGTTTGGTCGTGGGGGGTCTTCAGATCAATCTCCCTTTGGCGCAGCATCGTTGGTCGTGTTGTTGGTTTTAACATTGCATCACCTCGCTCAACTGCCGTCTTCCGTCCTATTCGCTCAGTTTTTCTGAGTGAATAAGCTCTTAATAAACTAGCGCGCTTTACCATCAACGATCGCATCACTGCTTACCATCAGGCGGGATTGCAGTCAAGCGCTAGTTTATAATTATTAAAAAAAAACCTTTTATTTTATGGACGTAATCATTTATGACATTGAATTTAAAAACACGACTGAAGTGAAACTTCTTTCGCACCATCTGTATGTATATATATATATATATATATATATATATATGTGTGTACAATATATACATGTATACACATTTACATATATTAATTTTCTATAAATATTTAAATTTATTTCATGCTTTCATTTATAAATTAATATTTTTGCATAGACCTCCAATTTAAAAAAAAAAGAAAAGTGGATTCCCTCGGGGCCAAAAGGTCGGGCTCTACCTCCTGAATCAGGGGACCCCAAACTCGGGTAGTCCACGACCTCTGGTTCCCGAGATAATCCACGGGGGGGTGAGGTAACTAAAGGGGGTCGGGGGGGGATAGGGTTTGTGGGGTTGCGGGGGAGGGAGGGGGGAGGGGGAGAGCGGGCAGTGGATTCCCTCAGGGCCAAAAGGTCGGGCTCCTCCTCCTGATTCAGGGGACCCCAAACTCGGGTAGTCCACGACCTCTGGTTCCCGAGATAATCCACGGGGGGGTGAGGTAACTAAAGCGGGGGGGGGGGGTGTTGGGGGGGTTAGATTTCGTGGGGTTGCGGGGGGTAGGGGGAGGGGGAGAGGGGGGAAGGGGAGAGGGTGGAGTGGATTCCCTCGGGGCCAAAAGGTCGGGCTCCTCCTCCTGATTCAGGGGATCCCAAACTCGGGTAGTCCACGACCTCTGGTTCCCGAGATAATCCTCGGGGGGGTGAGGTAATCAATGAGGGGAGTCGGGGGGTGTTCGCAGCGTCATGTTCTCGAAGAAATTCATAGTTCTTAATCAATCAAGGTACTTAGCTTAATAATTGAGCTTATGAGGCTCGAAAGCAATTTGTACTTTGTGTCCAATTATCGTATTGTGACGATATCTTCTTCTATACTTTCAATTATATCAGAAATGTTCAGCAAAAATATATAAAACAATATAAAAGCCAGAACAGAACGAAATTTATAAATTATTTGTGCTCTTAGGTAATCAATTGTTAACAAATCTTAAAAAGATCCAAAAAATATATATTGCCTACGGCGAGATGCGAACTCACAACTTCATACTCGACTCAATTGTTAACAAATCTTAAAAAGATCCAAAAAATATACATTATCTTCGGCGAGATGCGAACCCACAACTTTATACACGGCATGTCATGCAATATTTACATGTGCCAACTGCTTCGTTGTATTACAGACGAAATAGGACTATACTTTGCTTTCCGTTCGCCTTGCCCGATCATTTTTGTAATATTTTTCGTAACGCTTTCGCGAGTTTACTCCCCAAGTCAAGCGTGCCTAAAGAAGTTTCACTTCAAAAAAATAAGATAAAAATAATCACATGAACTCGAACTTTTACGCAAAACAGGAGCAAAAAGCATTTGACCTGTAACGTGTTGGTCATTATCTTCTATATTAAGTTCATTTATAGGGTTCCGTTCCTAAAAGCACTAACCAACCACAGCCAACGGAGATAGTGGTAACCATATTCATGAGACTTCGTCGTCCGTCTGTCACCAGGCTGTATCTCATGAACCGTAATTGTTGAAATTTTCAGAGATTATGTATTTTTGTTGCCGCTATAACAACAAATACTAAGAATAAAAAAAATAAAATTAAGGTGGCCTGCCATACAACAAACGTGATTTTTTACCGTTTAATGCTTAGATAGACGCTTGAAATGTTCATAGTATATTTGGTTATAAAATATGTAAAGAAAACTCCGTTCGACCCAAAAGGATAATTTATTTATTTAATCTTTCGCCTCTGTACATTTAATTGTACAGAGGCGGACTTAATGCCTTAGGCATTCTCTACCATTCAACCACAGGTGGTGAAGAGATAAGACCAAATAAAATATGAAATTTTACATAATCATCATAGTAACAATACTAATGAATTTTGAAATAATCTTTTTGTTTCTGCGAATTGATTCCAACTTCCCCAAAATTTGATAATTTGTAAAAATGTAACAACACCATTTTATACAGTATTATTATGAGTGATGCGGCTACGTGCCGTGTGCTTTGCCCCCCTTCACCCGCGCATGTATGCCTACCGTGTTGCCTACCGCACATGTTTTAAGTTACTTTGTTTTTTCGAAACAATATTTATTTTTTTAGAGGGGTTTTTTTAAGTTTAGCCCGGCTTTGTAGGCATTATTGGAATCAGTTATCGATACCTGACAATACCTTCACGGATCGGACAGGGTTTTGTTTACATACTGTTACGAATGCACCTTATGTCGAGGGCATAAGGTTCAATATTGCGGGACGTGCAGTACATAACTGTTAAGCACTATATCTCGAGTCCTAGGTATTACCGAGGCACAATATAAAGACGCATTGCTAAACCTAAGGTGGTCTATCGAATGGTACAGGTTCAAACAATTTTGTCAACAAAGTGTCGACATCGAAATTTCCAGAAACTCGACTCCGGTGAATGACCGTAGGTACCTACCGAACGTTCTCGAAACTATGCGCTATTATTATTACGTCTAGACGAATCTGGAATGTTCGATCAGCTGCCCTATATAAAGCCCCGTGACGCCGGCGGGCAGTCAGCCTGCATTAGACTAGCGATTCGAGAACAAGCGACAGTTAAGAAGCGATCTTTGAGAATACCTACTGCGACAACTGTAACGAGAACATTGAGTACTACGTGAAGTAACATTTGTAGTGTTATTGTGTGTTTACGACACGCCCTTCGTGGACGTAAGGGAAGACTTCGGCGCGACATCGGCTACGTTCTACTTGTCATTGCCTACGATCGGCTATACCTTCGTTGCCAATAAACTTCGCAACCCTTAACCGGCGTTATAGTACCCCTAGCCCGTAGAAATACTTTATATTAAAATTAAAAATAAATAATTAATTTATATTTAAATAAATATGGAAGGGGGGCTCCCATACAACAAACGATTTTTTTTTGCCGTTTTCAAAGATAATGGTATGGAACCCTTCGTGCGTGAGTCCGACTTGCATTTGTCTGGTTTTTAGTAAGTATTTAGTACTTCCTAATAATATTAAAACATATATAAATATCCTGACAATCGTCCGGTGTTCACCTGCCAACCCGTTTCTCTTGAACTGTCGGGACCTTGCAGAACCATTTATAGCCCTTCGGAACATAAACATAAAAAGTTGTGTGTATGTTCCGAAGGGCGTTAAAATTATTGATAAGCCACATTGCTTTTAACAACTTATCAAAGTGTGGGGAAATTAGACGATTGTTTGATGGAAAATTTCATTCAGAAAATTCTTAAAATTACAAGAGCTGCAACTTTTTTTTTTGGTTAAGGTGGGAAATCATCAAATGCCTCTCCCGTTCTGGGCGAAGCGGAAGGCCGTGTCAGACTTATACTGACTAAAACCCACCTGTGTTGCTTCACTTGCCTGTGCGCCAGGGCTCCAGTTTCTTTTTTTAACCAACCCACATCCCTGACCAAGGAGGCATTGGTCTTCGTGGACCTCGTCACGATGTGCTGACATCTCTTTGAGGCGCGCGTGAAACACAAGTCGCAGTCGACCTGGGCCTGTTCCTTGCCTTCAAGAGTTGCCCTTCAGTTCGCAATCTCATTTGAGCGATAAAATTAATGTCTAAAACTGTTCTAAAATGTAGGGAAATTAGAGCTCATTAATTTTGGCAGATGGAAATCAGAGTGTGAAAGGTCTTAAAGTTATAAATTGCCTCTCGAAGATTTACACTCGACAATATAAGCTTTATTTACCTTGCTAGGTCGTTTTAAGGCGCTCTGCAGTTGCCAACTGGGATGTCCACGTGTGTTTAGCCTGCTGATCTGACTGTGGGTAAACCGGATTGTAGATCAATACGAAAGATTTGTTATAGTTTACTTATATAGGTGACAATAGACTATGAATATATATTTTTGCCGCAAGCTGAAAATTACCTGTCTCAATGGCAATTCGACTAGCCCGTAGATGAAATGAAAACAGTCTCTGATACTCTTGTGGAAAGTAAAGGGTAAAGTAGAAACATTAATAAAAATTATAAGAAAATACAAGGCCGAAAAATGTGATATACTAGTAATAGTAGTTTGGTAACCTAAATCAATTCCCGAGGTATTTAGATGTGGCTATAGTCCGAGTAGGAATTGATTCTTTTACCGGTTGTTTATTCGTTTTGAACGAAAACCAGAGATAATACTTAATATATAATTTATTTAAACTGTTTTTGGATATTTTTTTAGGTGTTTTTGGCTTGGTTGCTAAGACCTTTGAGCTATTTCTTCATTATTCTTGTTTTTTTTCGTATCTTATCCTAAACTTATCCTTTTTTTTTTTATTTCTCTGGGGAAAATGACAATTACACATCCCCACCCGTCGGGGGACGGGAGGGACTCCCCGGGAGGTAGCCTCCCGGTATACGCACTAAAAACCTCAGCGGCACTCCGGCGTCGCCTTGGTGGCGGGGGACTGGGAAGAAGCGGAGCCTTGGCTACCAGCCCCCCACCGGCGATATGCCCGCCTACTACGGCGGGCCCTCATTTGCCCCTCCTAGGGTGGGGCTGTGGACCCACATGGTGAGCGGTGCAAGGCGGGCGCTGGCACCACCGTGCCTCACGCCCGCCGCTCACCTCAGGGAGGGAGAAAGCGGGCAAAGTCCCGCCTTCTTCTACCCCTACGCCGCCTGCGGAGTGCCGGAGCGAGGGGATCCTCCTCTCGCTCTCGAGGTCCCGTGTCCAATGTTGGACGATGGCGTCCCTCGCCTCCCGCCGGACGGCCTCCCTCTCTTCTGGGGCCGGACGCTCGCGCAGCGCCCTGCGCCCCGCCGTCCACTCGTACACTCTGGCGAGCACCCAGGCCTCGAGCTCCCAAGGCGGGGTGTTCGCCAGAGCGTATGCCGAAGCGAAGCCTACCGTGCGGTAGGCTCGCGCTGCCCGCTGTGCGATGGCTCTTTGGGGCGCCCGAAGAGCGGCGAGGTTCTCCCTCCTGTGGAGGGAGTCCGCCCAAATGGGAGCCCCATATAGGGTCATACTCCCGGCATACAGACGCCGGCACCGCGTGCTCGGCCCTCCCATGTTCAGCAAGAGCCATGAGAGGGCGCCCGTAGCCTTCAGCAGGCGCGTCGACAGCCCGCTAAAGTGCGGGCCGAAGCGCCACCTGCTGTCCAGCATGAGACTCAGATACTTCATCTGGGCCTCAAACTCGACCCTCACCCCCTCCACATAAATGTGGGCGTCAGGTGGGGGGCGCTGCCGGAGGCCCTGAAAGAACACGGCCTCCGTTTTGTGCAGCGCCACCCTCAAGCCCAGGCGGCGGATCCTTTCCCGCCACTAAGGATCCGCCCGCCGACGCCAAACTAGCCGCCTCCCGGATCCTAAACTTATCCTAATTTAACTTAACATTAACCTATCTCCTTTCGTTTCCCGCGTGAGCCGAATAGGAGGGGTTTGGGTAAAGTCATGATGTGGCACTATGCTACAGTATTTCAATGTTATTTATAAATTATTCACTGAATGCACATTTTACTATATAAATCACGCACTTTATTTAGTAAACAACACTATAAATAATTTTAAAAGTCCAATGAAAAATTAGCGTGACACTCAGCTTGGATTTCCCACAAATCTCCTATTTTTGGATTTCGCCACCCATACATAACAGATTAGTATTCCGCCAATTTATGCCCACTTTTTAAATTTTTAATATGGAACTCACTTTGTAATTGTTGCGGCTGCCAGTGTGAACTTACTGCAAAGTTCTTTGAGCGGAATAGCTCAAAGAACTTTGCAGTAAGTTCACACTGGCTGTTTAGAAAAATCCCATGGCCGCCGCATTTCTTTCAATAGTTTTTTTTTTTACGCAAACCTCCTCACAGTTGGCAGCAGTTCTATTTTTGAAGTTCATTCCGGCCTTTAAATGGGAAGTAATTTGTATGAATTTTTCCCGCTCTAGGGAAGGAAGCAGCATTGTTCATCCAATAATCATCAAAACAAAACCACTTTCCGAGTATGAAAAATTATATTACAGTACCAAGGCGGCTGTACCGCACGATTTTTACCAAAGATAAGGTAACGGTAAAACGAGGGCAACCAAGTTTGTCTTGGTAACCTTTGTAACCTATCTCGGCAAGGAAACTCCGTAATATTTTAATAACCCAAACAATAATATGAAATATCAACGTAATCAGTAAACTAGTCCGAGAGAGCGCTCACATAATAACACCATAGTTGTTGAGGAAGATAGTCTAGGAGACCGGTTTGTTATTCAATCGATAAATGTAGGAAATACTTGAAGAGTACTTTGTTGGCCAACTTGCGAATAGGCGGCCTAGATTAGTTTGGACATCTCGTCTTTGCCTATTAGTTGTTATTGTTACGACTGGACTATTTATTTACTTAGAGGTTTTATACACGCATTGTTCAGGTTTCCATCAGCTCGTACTTGCTCGCGCTCAATCGGAAAATTTCGATCAACATTTACTCTTGCTGGAATATGTCGGATTGTATCAGCACTATTCCAGTTAAACCGAACGTCTATTTCCTGAACATTCTCAATTTTTCTGCATGCTAACTTTCTTCTCACCCTATAGAGGTCCACTGTTGGACAAAGGTCCCCTCCAAGGCTTTCCTTCCATTGAGGGGCATTGCCATAATTTCCACGCTTGACAGGCGGGTTGGGGATCGCAGTAATTTGATATTCCACAAGAGAAGCGCTGCTGCTCGCTTCCCTGTTGCGAGTCCCCTTAATCGCCTTTTAGGACACTCACGTGAGGATATGGGTTGGTACTATTCTATGCTCGCCACACGGGCTGACGTATAAAGCTGAAATTCTATGTCTCATTATATTTCTTAATTTCGATAAATCCACAAAATTGAATAAGTTACCATAAGAGTAAATATAATAGTAAATATATTCAATATTCGCAATGCTATTGTTGCGCCTTTAAATCCAAGTCAACAAATTTGATTAAAACTTGTGATAATGCCGTAACCGAAACACCGACCGAGATGACACCGTTTTGAATTACATGTGTTTTATATGTTATTTAATTTTTGACGCTAATTTTCATCACTCAATATGCCTTGTTTTGACGATGAATACGAGCTTCTCGCATTTATTAATTTTTACTATCGCTTGTTAATAGTACATATCATGGATGCGCAACCCCATTGTAAAAAAGCCTATCTTTATGTATGTGTGTATAGATCGTGGTTGATTTAATGACGAAAACGTTTCACCATGGTCTGTGGATTGACAAAAATAGACAGCAAAGATATTTTTTTTTGGCAATTATAAACTAGTGCTTTACCGCAATTCCGCCTGATGGTAAGCAGTAATGCAATCATTGATGGTTAAGCGATCTAGTTTATTAAGAGCCTATTCAGTAAAAAAAACTGAGTGGATAAGAAGGAAGACTGCAGTTGAGTGAGGTGATGCATGTTAAACCCAACAACACGACCAACGATGCTGCGCCAGAGGGAGATTGATCTGGAGACCCTCCACGACTAAACTCCCGACACAACAACATTTGGCGCATCGTACCCGGCATACATCGCAACACAATTAGTACGGCTTTACCTGACATCAAGAAGGAACACGATGAATCGCTCGGCGGCAAGATTTTGTCTGGTGGGTGGTAACTTCTGCCGGCAGCCGATGCTATGGCGTACCACCGAGAAAAAATAAATATGGCTCAAATTAGTTGTTATTTATATTACTGTTATTGTTTTGCCCGCTTTAATAGTATTCTCATTAACAGTGTCCCTTTAGTTATGAAAAAATTCTTAAACCATTAAAATCACTTGATAATACGAAGGGTTCGGGGCCTGATGGTATACATCCGCTTTATCTTACAAAAACAGCAGATTTTATATATACACCCCTCCGTATTATATATAATAAATGTATTTCAGAGGGTTTATTTCCTGATATATGGAAAAGTGCTAACATTACGCCCGTTCATAAATCAGGTTCTAAACATATTATTTAGAACTACCGCCCTATCTCCATTTTGTCCGCTTTGTCGAAGCTCTTTGAAAGACTGGTGCACAACGAACTTTATACTATTTTACACAACTCGATAATTAAGCAGCAGCATGGATGTGTTCAAAAAAGGTCCACTATAACAAATCTATTGGTTTTCACAGTTTTGTTGTTCAATAACATGGATCATCAAGTGCAAATAGATGCTGTTTATACAGACTTCCAGAAAGCTTTTGACAATGTGGACCATGAACTACTTTTGACAAAAATAGCTTTCAATGGTATACGAGGTGATTTATTACGCTGGTTTGTATCATACGTTACTAATAGAACCCAGAAAGTGGTCATCAAAGGCATTGCAAAATTGAATCCACATCCATACATGTGACGTCCGGCGTGCCCCAGGGTTCAATTTTAGGCCCTCTCCTATTTGTTCTTTTCATTAATGACTTAAATTAATGTTTCAGATATTCAAGATTTTGTATGCCGATGACCTAAAAATATTTAAAAAAATTCAAAATAAAAACGATTGTTCTTTATTCCAAGATTATCGGCATATTGTATTAAAAATAAGGTAAAGTTAAACATCCTTAAGTGCTCGTCTATAACATTCACCAAAAATAAAAATACTGTAACTCACACATACAACCTAAATAACGCCTCATTGCATAGAGTTTCTGTAATCACGGACCTTGGGGTACTTTTGGATAGTAAACTTCACCTGGACCAATACATTGATAACATTATTAGTAATGCGTTTCGCATGTATGGATTTGTGATGAGATGCATGACCGATTGTAAACGTACTCACACCTACATTATTTTATACAAATCTTTGATGAGATCACAGTTGGAGTATGCTGTAATGGTATGGAACCCCCTGTACAAAAAATACATAGACAACCTAGAAATCGTTCAACGTAAATTCCTTAAAGCCACACATTATTGTTGCTTCCGAAAAAAAAAAACATCATACGTTAATTTATTGAAATATTATAAACTAACTACTTTAAGTGATAGATGCAATTTTTTGAAACTAAGTTTCTCTATGACCTGTGTAATAACAAATATTATTGCTCAGAGCTGACAAACAAATTGTGCTTTATAGTAACTAGAACTGTTGTGCGGCGTGGGGGCATGGCTGCTCGTTATTTGCAGTGTCTTCCTGTCGCACCAACGCGGGTGTCCGCGCACCTTTACGACGTTTAGCAAAAAATTATAATACTCTTTTTTAAGAATTAGATTTATTTTCATTGTCAGCTAATAAAATTCGCATTGAACTTTTAACATGATCGAGGGAGCGGATGATTAACCATGTCCCGTATACATATGCATATATGTATGTATATATATATATGTACATTAGTATTATAAGAATAAGATATATAAATTTTTAAGTTTAATTAGTAACGTCGTACTCGTGCTCTTTTTGACTATGTAAAATGTAATTGTTAGTTTTCCTTAATAAATAAAATAATCTACTGCTGGGCAAAGGACTCCCCGCGTAGTTGCTTATTTTGTAAATATGCGTACATATAAATTGATGAGGTTTAGCCATAATTATGTTACCAACAGGCTTGAAAAAAATATAGATTGACGCTAAAGCAACAGTAAATTATAATATACATAAGCGAGGTAAGTTGAAAATTACGAGGCCATATTGCTAGCCCGAGCCATAAGCGAAGGCTACAAGAAAGCAGTCAGTAATTAAATTAATTACTATCAAAGCGCACGTACCTATGTCATACGACGTTTTATAACATATTTGCGAGGAAATAAATCAAACTCGGACTTTCTTAAAGAAATAAATATTTAAATAAATAAAATCAATATAGCGAAAGGAAATAGCTCGCCATTATTTTTACTTTTTCACAACTTAGCGAACGCGTGCGGCAGTCTTTTTTTAGGCAAAGGCACAAAAACAGGCAGTATTACAATTAAGTATTTTTTTGTGTTCGCTACGATATTGTTACGCTTGTAATTTATTGATAAAATTAATGAAATGAAATGTTTATTTATTATATTTTATCAGTTATCACTTAAAGTTAATTTTATTCATAAAATGTTAACCACTTTTCTGGCAAAAAACTCTTTGCTAACATTTAAAAAAATATGGTTCTTTTTTAAATATCAACAGATCATCTTCATAAACCGTAAGTGTTACTTTATTTAAAAAAATCGTTCATAAGGTTATTTTAAAGAGCGTTAAAATGTGTTAATAAGGTTATTTCAAAGAGCCAAGCACTTGCCAATTATGTATGTATATTTATAATCTATACGTAACTATGTAAAGATTATAAATATCACCATATGGTGCATTCACTTGACCTTGGAAAACTAGTGCATGTGCTCAATCCTACAGAAAAATGAGACCAGTATTACCTTTATTTACTTACATAAGTAAATAAAGGTAAAACTGGTCTCAAGTGCAATGTATTGAACTCACTTAAAATGCTTTTTAAGATTTGATTGTACTTGATATACATTTATGCGAGATTTGGTATGCGGATGTTACGCGTGGATTTTAGTAATAAACTGTAGCATGAGAAGGGAAATTTTAGTTCTGAAATTATCTATGCATGACTAGCTGCGCCCTGCAGTTTCACCCGCATTAGTTCTTTTTCTTCTTCTTGTCAGCTTATAGAGGTCCACTGCTGGGCAAAGACTTCCCACAAGGCTTTCCATGATGACCGGTTTTGTGCTGCCAGCATCCATCTTCTTCCCGCGCCCTTCACCAGGTAATCGGTCCACCTTGTTGGGGGCCTCCCTATGCTGCGTCTTCCGATACATGGCCATTACCTTCATTCCAGAACCTTACTGCCTCATCGGCCATCGCTTAAGTTCGCATAAATTAAGTTCAGTCAATAGAAATTACCCAGATTTCTAACTTGTAAAGTACTAATTAGGCACCGAAATAGCGAGACAGGTCAGAAGAAAATAACCAGCCAGTGTACTGTCTGGTAATTTTTAGTATATTGACTTCTATACTGTGGGGGTAACTAGTGTGGGCTATAAACTGATATAAGTTTTTATATAATACGTTTAATACTAGAAAACGTCTTTATATCCACATGTAAACTATTTTAGAGTCTCTTTGTACCAGTTGGCCTAGTTCTGTTCTGCCTTCTGCTTGTTATGGAGGGAAGTGGAAAAATATCTTTTTTATTACTCCTCCGCTATTCTTTTCTGATTAATTTCGTTTCGGGACCCAAGACAGTTGAACCGTTTCTCCGGGACTCGTCGAGCTTCATTGCTCCGCGTTTTTCTGGCGGTCTCCACTGTTGATTCTGGCTTTCAGGAGTTGCAGTGGGTGGGAAAATGTGTGGCGGGTTTTTATTTCAGAGGTATAAGGAACAGGATGTAAAGTTTACTCATCCTCCATAGAAAAGGGAGGATTCCTCGGCCAAACGAGTGTTGTATCTGGCAGGCACTTGCCAAACGGTTGATGTTGGGACGCTGTATGTACATATATATGATAGTTGCACGGTAAACTCTGTTTGCGAGATGTAGAATTCCGTATGAAGTATTATCCGTATACGTTGTTTTGTATGTGGCGTTTGTAGATACAGCTACTCTATACCTACCTGTTTTTCAAAACAAGAAAACATACAACAAATAATTTTAAAACTCTTTCTAAATTAGCTTCGGTTAAAATGTTACTAAATAGCTTTGGTTATGAAGTGAACCTTCGAATGCAACCAACGTTATTTCTCTACCAGACTGGATAATATAAAGTAGACTGTCTCAAACAATACTAATAAAACTTAAAGCTGCTTGAAGCAGTTTCACGTCAATAATACACGGGTGGGTTTCGCACTCGCGACCTTTCTCTTATTAGTCAACAAGCGTTAGGTCATTGCAGCTTTAAAGCGCGTTATATAAAAATTACGTATATAAGCAGGTTATAAAGTCTCATTTATCAAACGATGACATCAATAATAAAAGCAATATAAATATGGAATAATAAACTACAGACGACAGCACATCAAGCTGCTACAATCTTTTAGATTTCTTTATTAGATTTTCAACTTTACGACTAAAGTATTTAAGGCCCAAGGTTAATTGGGAATATTTGACAGTTTCGAGTAGCTGTTTTTTGTTCTGGATGGGAAATCATCAAACGATCTCTTTGGGCGGAGCAGAAGGGCCTGTCAGATTTTTACTGACTAAAACCCACCCGTATTTCTTCACTCGCCTATGTGCCAGGGCCACGGTTTTTTTTTAACCAACCCACAACCCTGACTCAGGAGGCATCGGTTTTCGTGGACCCCGTCACGATGTGCTGACATCTCTTTGAGGTCGCCGATTCGGGCCTGGTCCTTACCGGGAGGTGAGCCGCCCACTGCTCGCCGCCCGCAAGCCCGCGCCTACGGTGGCTGGGAGTTCGATGTTGTCTCCCGACCAGGGCGTCTCCTGTGGCGGCTAGAGGCGTGAGGGCGCTGGGATTCTCGCTCCCTCACGCGCTCCGCCTCCTGCTTTGCGGACCATGGTCTGGACCAGGGCTGGACGCCAAAGATCGTCGCCGTTCGTCGTCACGAGGACACGGCGGTGCTCTACCCAAGCCGGGCAGACCTCCACTATAGTTTCGGATAGCTTAACCTGCTCTGTACGGTTTTATAGTTTTTAATATTTTTTATGTGATGTTTATTTGTAAATAAATAAGCCCCGTGGAATTCTTACGGGAATTATGGTTGTCTCGCTCAAAAATACGTAGGTATATTGCATTTTTTTAAAACCGACCATCAGCGAAAAGATAAAAGCTTTCCAGGTTTCGATTCTGTCTTTCTATTATTTTAGTTTAGACATAATCTCTAAACTAAAATAATAAGAAATTGTGTTAATAGATAATGTTAATACATTATTTATCAATTTTTTATAATATCACGCTTGTTTTTTCGTTTCAATTTGCCTTTTTATCGAATTTGTATTTTATCAGTTCTAAAGGCATAATAACAAATGATATTTCAGACCTGTAAAAGGATCAAAGCATCAAATGGAAGCTGTATTTTCGCAAAAATTGTATTCAATTTGAAGTAGGTTAATATTTACATTAATAGATAATAAATGCGAAGTACGCTTTGAATAATAAAAAGATAAACGTTTGCCCTTTTATGAGTTAACTCATTAAAGAACGAAGCGTCTTGTTCATTTTATGGAGTTAGTACCGGGCGACCGAGCCTTGCTCGGCATTTTTTTTTTTTTTGTTAGGTACATCGCGTGTCTCTATATTTTCAAAACAAAAAATACATAACGAGCGAAATTTTTAAATAATATTTTTTGACTAATGTTTTTGTAATGAGGAGGCGGATAGATTAGCGAAAATCGGGAGTATAGAAGGACAAGAAATTTATGTAAAACCATATTATTCAGAAATATTAACAAAGTATAATGGACAGTGTTATAATTTATGGAAGGAATATTTTAATCAAAATTCAATGGAAAAGTGCATATGGTATAAAACTATCCAATGTGAGCCTCCTCGTATAGGTACCTTGGTTTACATAAGTCGTTTAAGTAGGAAAATGATTATTATAGCTCATAGAATCAGAACAGGACATATTCCAACAAACAATTTTGCTTTTTTAATGGGAAAAGTTGCTTCTCCAACATGTAATACGTGTGGAATAGTAGATGATGTATACCATTTGTTGATGGAATGTGTTCAGTTTAAGGCAGAGAGAGAAGAATGGCTTCAACAATTTGATTTGGACAAATTACAGGTTGGAGTCATGAATTCAGTACTCTCGAACCCTAATAGTGAAGAAGCTTGTATTTTGTTTAAGCTATTATCAGTTAGGTTAAAGTAATGATGTTGTGATATGTACAATTATGATAGTAATCGGACTGACAAATACCTACATGTGTATAAAAGTCCAAAAAAAAAAAGAATAAAAAAAAGACTAATATTTTTCGTTATTTAAATATAAAATTACGAGTGCAATTTAGTTTAACATTTTATTAGAAATAAGTACTTATAGTTTAACAATCAGTTACATCCGTTATATATTATCATCAATATATAGTTTAAGGTCTTAACCTAATACTTCCTTCCATACTATATTGCGGGTATGTCGAGGGTTTTCATTAATAATAATCATTTCACGTTCTGACGCACGCTGCCGCATATCTTGCAGACGTCGCTCCCGTTGCTCATCATTTTCGGCGGCCACACGTTGTGCTGCACGCTCTCGTGAAACATCTAAATCATAAGACCTTTCTGTTCTTAAAATGTTCATCTTACTTTAGCAGCACATGTGGGATGAGCGGAAACCTGATGATTTTCATCAAATTCTTCTTCAAATGGGTCCTCACTGTGCGAAGTCTGACAAACACGTGTGGGATCAGCGAAAATCAGATTGTTTTTATGGAGGTTTTCTTTTGCTTCTTGAGATGAGTCACGGTTTCGTGGAGTTAAATTGTTCGTAAGCGTTTTTTTTAATGTTCTTTTGGCATTTTCGTGTAAAAAAAGACACATGATATTTTAAAAGCAATTATCTGGGTCTAACCTCAAACCAAACATTGGCTTCGTGTACCATGAATGTAAAAGTCATCTATATCAAATCAAAGTACTATATTAATTATCAGTTTAATTTAATTTTATTTTATTTTGGAATGTTATATGTATATTTATAATAGTTCATAAATAATTTAAATGTATTTTGTGTATGTGTTTTTATGAAAACTATGGACAATTGTCTGATGTAAATAAATGAATAATAATAATTATAACCAAAAAAAAGATGCGGAGCAAAGCTCGGTCGCCCAGGTACTTCATCATTATTAAATCATATTATATGGATAAATTTTATTTTGCCTACTTTGAGGAGGTGCAAGATATCATAAGGTTAGCAATAATAATAATAAAATTACCGGAGATTTATTGTGAAAGACGGCACAGTTGACATCTGTCGGGCATGTCACCGGCCGGGGGAATCAATAAGGCATATTATCTCCGGGTGTTCTCGTCTAGCTAACGGAGAGTACTTGCATAGACACAACCTTGTAGCCAGGATAATTCATCAGCAACTTGCTCTCAAATACTAACTTGTGGAATCGGAGGTGCCGTACTACAGGTATGTGCCCGACCCAGTTCTCGAAAATGGCCATATCACATTGTACTGGGATCGATCCATCATCACTGACAGGACTATTGTTGCCAATAAGCCTGATATAGTGATGATGGATCGATCAGAGCGGCGTGCAATGATTGTTGACATGACCATCCCGCATGATGGGAACCTCGTGAAAGCCGAGAAAGATAAAAAAATCAAGTATCTTGACTTGGCTCACGAGGTTGTCGACATGTGGGAGCTGGATTCAGCAATCATTGAGCCGATAGTCGTGACAGCCAATGGCTTAATAGCCAAGAGCCTCGACCAACACCTCAAGAGGCTCTCGTTAGGCAGCTGGATCAAAGGCTTGATTCAGAAAGCTGTACTTCTGGACACGGCTCGCATTGTCAGGAAGTTCCTCTCTCTGGAGCCCTGACCGCCGGTAGCTTGGACCCTGTTCCCGATACCGGTGGGCTACTATTTTTTATATTTTTAAATGTTTTTTATGTATTATTTATATAGAAATATTTAAAAATGTAATTTATATGTATATACAATGAAATAAAGAAATAATAATAATATGTCAGTTCGTGTTGTGGTAAGTCTGAAATGTTGACACTTTGAGAAATTCTGTTGTAAATTCGACTGCTCCTTCAGGCTGATCTCTAAAATGAATGAGCTTCATTGTTTCAACTTCTCCTACACTTTTGTGCTACCCTGGTACTTTGCACCTCCACAAAGTAGGCAAAATAAAAGTTCTTCCATGTATTATATATTTACAACAAAAAATATTGTTGTTTATATACAACATCATTTCTTTCACAATTGTTTCGACTTAAAAAAAAAAAAAAACTTTTAAAACGCTATCATTCTTTTATTTAAAACTCCAAAAAAAAAAAGGAAAAAACACTATACCGTCAGGGATTTGAACGCGAAGTCTACGAGCTCCGAATCTGAGGCCGAAGCCCCTCAGCTATTCGTATCATTAAGGACAGCGGCGAAATTTAGCTTCTTATGAGAAGTTTAGCAATTGTTCAGTGCCTCAAATCATGGAAAAAAGACATTTTCTGAAAATTAAACCTAGCTAGATCGACTTATCGTCCCCGAAGCCCCCTGCACACAAAATTTCATTAAAATCGTAGGAGCCGTTTCCGAGATTCCAATTATATATAAATATATATACAAGAATTGCTCGTTTAAAGGTATAAGATAAGTTATGTGTGCATTATGAATGGGGAGGCCTTTCTCCAGCAGTGGACCTTTATATGATGAGAAGAAGAAGAAGTCTAGATATATTTGAAGTCCTGCAATAATTTGAATTAATCTGAGCTGACCTGCTCCCTAATCGCAGTAACACACTATTACCTACTATGATTTTATATCATTTTGAAGCATCATCCTTAAGCTGTAGCAGTCAACTGCTGGACACAGGCCTCCCCAATTTCACGCCATTTAACTCAATCCTCGGCAACTCTCATCCAGTTACTACCAGCCATCCTGTGAAGATCGTCGCCCCACCCAGCCTGAGGGCGCACCTTACGTTTACGATTAGCTCTCTCCATTCTAAAACACGTCTTCTCCAACAGTCATCGGTTCTACGGCAAATATTGCCGGCCCGTTGCCACTTCAGTTTACTTATTTTGTGAGCGATGTCGCCAAGTTTGAAGCATATTCCTAACCAATTGCTTCATATGTTCGAAAAATGTGTCTGCTCAACAACGTAAAAAATTCAATGAATGTTGTCGAACTATCAAACTGAAACCTATTGCTACTGATAATGTGTTACGCAATTACCCTGCTGTATGATGTGCTTTACACAAATTTTCTGCATTGAAATTTTTCTTCATTTGCAAAAAATAATATTAGCTGTATCATCTCGGTGGTAGGCCATAACATCGGCCGCCGGCAGAAGTTACCACCCACCAGACAAAGTCTTGCCGCCAAGCGATTTGTCGTGTTCCGGCATGATGTCTGGTGAAGCCGTACGGAGGACGGGTCTGAGTAGTTGTGTTGCGATGTGTGCCGGGTACGATGCGCCAAATGTTGTTGTGTTGGGAGTTTGGTCGTGGAGGGTTTTCAGATTAATCTCCCTTTGGCGCAGCTTCGTTGGTCGTGTTGTTGGGTTTAACATTGCATCACCTCGCTCAACTGCCGTCTTGCTTCCTATTTGCTAAGTTTTTCTGAGTGAATAGGCTCTTAATAAACTAGCGCGCTGTACCATCAACGATCGCATCACTGCTTACTATCAGGTGGATTGCGGTCAAGCGCTAGTTTATAATTATTAAAAAAAAATCATGCTTTTACTCATACCCTGTATAAGATTCAACAACTAGATTCGTAATAAATCTCATACATAAAGTATATAATATCGATCGAAAGATTCCAATTCAGTTCTCCAAATAAGTCGCCGACAAATCTTCACATTAGACAAAATTAACTATGCAAATAGCTCATTAAAAGTACGTGTCATACATAAAAACGTAGAAGATTAAATACAGAGTGATGACGTACGGACAAACACGAAGAACCCCCACGTGACCGTTGACGAAAACGTGACCAATTCGTGACGTTTGTCTACCATATAGGGAGACGAAACTGAATAAATATATCTGACAAGCCTACGTCATTTTGGTCAACATTCCCATCTTATTTCCATGTCACTATTTGTTTCTGCTTCTGGAAATATGTGTTCTAGTCGCAAAATTTATTAGGCCTGAAAATCCTACAAAGTTTGGATTTTAAAATGAGGCGGCCTCGGTGGTGGAACAGAAGACTAAGTAGAGCTTTGCTTCTATTTGGGTGCGTGAAATTTACTAAAAACGTGAGATAGTAGTCACGATCTAAGCCTGCTATAATCGGAGATAAGGCTGGATAAACGACATCATTCTAGCTATTTGTTCTTGCGGTCAAATATTTAAGGTCTTTACTTCCACACAGTTCGGAAGGCCAAATCCCGTACAAAAAGTTTAAAATCTAGTTGCGATCTTATTTCAGAGATAAGTTTTTGACACTGTTTGTCAAAAAGTTTGTTAAACATGTATTTAGCTGTATTTTGAAAGATTGAGACTATGATCACATTGTTAAAATTAAGAGGGTTCAGAGAAATTAAAATTGGCATCTTGGAACAGCACCCAAAAAGAATCTGACTGCGTTCTTTGAGTTCTCCATTTACATGCTACTCTGTAAAGTGTAAACAAAGTGATTAGCATCACAATAACTCACATACAACACCATAAACAGGAAGATCGTTAGTAGATCCTTGTATAAAAGACCACCATAGCAAAGGCATTGTAGGAAAGGAATTCGTAATACTTCCTTATATATTTTTAATGTCGTGGACAATTATGAAAAATGAATGTAGGTACTGTAAAGGTTGTCTGCTAAAAGTTGACCTTATGTACTTAGCGCATTAAAAACATAAGGTCGACTGGCAAAAAAGAACCTGCTTACGTATTTTGGGCCAAAACCAATAAACACTGGGCCGCAAAAATTCCGGGTCGCTTAAAAACAGTGTGACAATGTCAGAAGAGCTTTCTTTTGCAGTTTGACTAAGTATGCTGTTTATTTTTTTTTGTCAAAAGTTAGAACTATTTTTTATTTTTTAGTATTTAAATATAATTATTGAGCTTACAAACATGTTATGTATTTTATGTATAATCAAAAAAATGTCAGTCATCTATCTCTCCTGCTCTGGGTGGAACGGAAAAAAAAGACCAAAACTCAAAGCATTTATTTCAAATAAACCAGTTACAGGCACTTTTGAATTATCAGAAGGTCGGTCAGTCAGTAAAATGAAGCTAGTCGCCCATTCCAAAGAGTAGGTACCTATGGAGAAGAACGGGCAAGAAACTCTATGGACACTTTTTTAAAGGAAGGCCGTGTCAGACTTTTACTGACTAAAACACACCCGTGTTCCTTCATTTATCTGTGTACCAGGGGCCACGATATCTCTTTGGAACATCCTGCGGCTCTTCATGCTTCCTAAGATGTCACTGCTTGCGGTAGCGCCTGGAGTAGGGTTGACTCGTGTCAACCCTACTCAAGGTGCTACCAATGAAGGATCATTAAACAAGTGAAATAAATATTAAATCTTCATTTAACTTGTTTAATTTTGCAGTTAAGTTCACGTATTATTGTTGCTGTTTATCATTAGTGTAGTCAAACCTAGACTAGTTTGCAAATAGGGTGACTACTTAATACAAAATTAGTAGTAGCTTGATGTATTACAGTTGATTTTTTTTTTATTCGGTTTTCTACTTGATCTCTAAAGCATTAAGGCTCAAGGTTGCTTGGAAATATTTGATAGTTACATGTAATTTGACTTGCTGTCGTTTGTACTATATTCAAAGTTCATTGAACCAAGAAATAATTGTTTAAATATTGTCATTGAAATGAGTGACTGCTTATATGCAAATGATGTGCTAATAGCTAAAACAAATAGTTTGTTTTATATTACATCACTGAGTTTGAGTTTGACAGCCTCCGTGGCGTAGCGGTAGCGAATGCGTCCGCTGGCCAAGGAGGCGCGGGTTCGATCCCGCGCAGTGCAAATATTGGTATGCATGAATACACTGCACTGGTTTGGTCGTGCCTCGGAAAACACGTTAAGCCGTTGGTCCCGGTTGCCATACGAATATCTAGTGGCAGTCGTTACGGGTTGTTGGAGCCCTGAAAAGTCCAACAATTGATCTAACTGCAATGCTTCGATATCGTCTTCGGGTTGTGGAGGTCAGACGGCAGTCGCTTCATGGAGAATATCGAAGTTTAGCAAAAAATCAGCAGATGGACTGCTAAAGCGGACCCCAGCCTCCAAAGCTGAAAAAGCTTGAGTTGCGACTGGGATTAACGCTGAGATGATGTATCCTTGCGCAGCGGCCGCGTTCGCTGCCGCTATGCCACGGAGGCTGTGATCTCTCCAGCTCCAGCAAATGCGAAAGTTTGTGAGTATGGACGAATGTGGTTTGTTACTCATTCATGCAAAAACTACTGCACGGATTTGGATGAACTTCGGTACACAGATAGTTTATAACCAGTAATAACACATAGAATACTTTTTATCCCGATGTCCCTAAGGGATCGAAAGTTATGCGGGTGAAACCGCGGGATGCAGCTAGTTACTTATAGCACAACTTTATATAGGTAATGGCGCTGATTCTGTTGTTCACAAACTAAATTAAATTTAAGTTCAGTGCATCTTTTTCTTTCTATTTCATTAAGAAAAGGACAGAAGATAAAATGCCAGTTGAGACCTGTCAAATTGGTGCGCTCCTGACGTAAACTGAAGTATTTTTAGTCGCCATGTTTATTATCGCGTCTAAATTGTCTATGGAATATCTTAATTTGACAGGATTAAACTAAAATGTTACCTTCTATCCTTTTCTTAATGAAATAGAAAGAAAAAGATGCACTTAACTTAAAATTAGTTTAGTTTGTGAAGAACAGAATCGGCGCTAATACGTGTCTCTACATAGCTATGCGGACTTGCCACTTCGCAAATGTTATGTCAACTAAGGAAGTGTACACATGAACTCTACCTACTTTCTAATATCAACCTTGTGTTACGTAAGATATGGTATGGTTTGCTTTGACTGGATTTCGTATGAGATAAAAGTGTTTTATGTTTGCCCTGAATTTAATTTTACACTTAAATACTACTCGACCAGGGTTGTCGGTGTTGTAAACTTGTAATAAACATTGGTTCTTGAATAACTTTTTATATGTAATCTGCTTAACCTTTTTTTTGTAATGTGGCACTACACTAGTTATGAGTATGTGCCTATTTCAAGTAAAATAAAATTCTTCTAAAGTCCTTTTTTTTTGGCTTCGCACGGTTTGTGCATTTAGCCAATGTCACGCAATGAATTATTCATGTCGAAAAAGACGGCCGCGTGAACCGTCTTACGAGGGAGGTTTTAGACAAAGTCATGATGTGGCCACTATGTCGCGATATTTCACTGTTCTTTATGAATTATTTACTGAAAGCACTTTTTACTACATTAATCACGCACTTTTATTTAGTAAACAATACTGTATTTTAAAAGTCCAATGAAAAATGAGCGTGACACTCAGCTTGATTTTCCCGCCAAAACTTTCCTGCTTAATCTTTTATGCATGATATCGACAAGTTCCCGAAAGAAGAGCTATGGCCGAAGGGTGTTGTATGCCGCCGGTTTCGTGGCTGGCTGCGTGACACCAGTCAGTGTAACACGACGCCGATGACCCGTGTGCAGTAGTTTAAGTTGTTATGCTATATGTATTTATAGTTTTTTTTGAAGTGAAACTTCTTTAGGCACGCTTGACTTGGGGAGTAAACTAGCGAAAGCGTTACGAAAAATAATAGAAAAAAAAATGATGAAGGCGAACGGAAGCAGAGTATAGTCCTATTTCGTCTGTAATACAAACAGGGAGTTGGCTGATGTAAATACTGCATGACCTGTCGAGTATGAAGTTGTGAGTTCGCATCTCGCCGAAGGCAATATATATTTTTTGGATCTTTTTAAGATTTGTTAACAATTGAGTCGAGTATGAAGTTGTGAGTTCGCATCTCGCCGAAGGCAATATATATTTTTTGGATCTTTTTAAGATTTGTTAACAATTGAGTCGAGTATGAAGTTGTGAGTTCGCATCTCGCCGAAGGCAATATATATTTTTTGGATCTTTTTAAGATTTGTTAACAATTGATTACCTAAGAGCACAAATAAATTTATAAATTTCGTTCTGTTCTGGCCTTTATATTGTTTTATATATTTTTGCTGAACATTTCTGATATAATTGAAAGTATAGAAGCTTTAAGATATCGTCACAATATGATAATTGGACACAAAGTACAAATTGCTTTCGAGCCTCATAAGCTCAATTATTAAGCTAAGTACCTTGATTGATTAAGAACTATGAATTTCTTCGAGAACATGACGCTGCGAACACCCCCCCCCCCCTTTAGTTACCTCACCCCCCCGTGGATTATCTCGGGAACCAGAGGTCGTGGACTACCCGAGTTTGGGGTCCCCTGAATCAGGAGGAGGAGCCCGACCTTTTGGCCCTGAGGGAATCCACTCCCCTCCTCTTCCCCTCCCCCTCCCCCCCGCAACCCCACAAAACCTATCCCCCTCCCCGACCCCCTTTAGTTACCTCACCCCCCCGTGGATTATCTCGGGAACCAGAGGTCGTGGACTACCCGAGTTTGGGGTCCCCTGATTCAGGAGGAAGAGCCCGACCTTTTGGCCCCGAGGGAATCCACTTTTTTTTTTTTTTTTTTTAAATTGGAGGTCTATGCAAAAATATTAATTTATAAATGAAAGCATGAAATAAATTTAAATATTTATAGAAAATTAATATATGTATATGTGTATACATGTATATATTGTACACACATATATATACACACATCAAAAGTGTCTAGGGATCAACATATATTTTTGCAATAACTTTTCTCCTGATTGATATTAATTAAAATTTTCTTTAAGGATTCATCAAATAAAGTGTTTTCGTTTGTCACAGTAACGATAAACCAAGTCACCTTTGCATTAATAAAGAAATTTGCCATTTTCCTAATAAAGGGATATTTGACATTTGAACCACTAACACAAAAGTTCGGAAAAAAGACTGAAATAACAGTTTTCTCTAAAATTTTATTGGGTAACTTAAACAATTAATAATCCGTGTTTCTACCGCGAACACTAACAACACAAGAACATCGGTTTGGCATACTCAAAATGAGTTCATCCAAATCACGCTGTGGAATGGCCGCCCATGTTCGTTGCAACAACAAAAAAAGGTCTTCTTGCGACTGGATACCCTCCATATTCGGCAGAGCTCTTCTCTGTAGCATATCCCATGCATGCTCAATCGGGTTCAAGTCTGGCGACTGAGCAGGCCAGGGCAGGACATTGATGTTAGCTGCGGCGAGAGTCTGTCTTACAACTCTTGCGGTGTGCGGTCGTGCATTATCATGCATTAACTGAAATAAGGGACCGATTTGCACTTGTAGAGGAACGATGACGTCTGATACAATCGTCTCAGCATAAATTTGAGCGTTGAGGTTGCCTCTGATCCAAATCAACTCAGTTCTTCCGCCGATCCAAATACCCGCCCATACCATGATGGTTCCACCACTATAAGGATGGACTTCCTGGCAGGATTTTAATTGCTGTTGGCGTCCAGGGGTTCTCCAGTGTCGTATACGTCTTGTATCCGGTCTCATACCAAAACGAGACTCATCAGAAAAGCACACGAAACGCCATTGTTCTTCTGCCCAATTTCTGTGTTCAAGAGCCCATTGATATCGAATCCTACGATTGTGCATTGCTATAGGTGGTACCCGTAGCGGTCTTCGGGAATGAAGGTTCACTTCATGCAAGCGGTTTCTGACTGTTTGGTCGCTAATTAAGTTCCCTGAAGAGTGATGAAGCCTCACGGCTAACATCATGGCGGTTATTGTTGGAGCTCTTCGAGTTAAGATTTGAATGTATCGGTCTTGTCTCCGTGTGGTGCAGCGATACCGTCCTCCATGGCGCTCAGCCACGGTACCAGTGCTTCGGTAACGTGTCCAAAGTCGACTGATAACACTCTGACTTGTATTCTAGAGCTAAAGCCACAGTACGTTGCCGGGAACCAGCTTCTATCATCCCCACGGCTCTGAGCATTTCTTCCCTGCTTAAATGACGTCGCCGCTCCATAATAACGTTGGTTTTAATCAGTAGTAGGGAAACAGTAGCACTAATAATGTCTTCAATGCGTTGTATGGGAAAATATTGACAGCTGATTTTCATCTTTTACTCGAATTTGATTCACAGTTCCTGATTCAAATTATGAAATGCACCAAAAAGGATCCATATAAATTTATAAAATCATAAATTTATTACAAAGCCACATCTCAATCTCAAGAAATCCGCATAAAAATGCTTGATCCCTAGACACTTTTGATGTGTGTATATATATATATATATACATACAGATGGTGCAAAAGAAGTTTCACTTCAGTCGTGTGGTCATAAGCACACTCGTTTTTTTTAAGTTTTAATAGTATAGTATTGTATTTGTTGTGATATTTTTATATATTAGTTTACAAGTATTTTTATGTTATAGTTTGTATTGTACTTTCTATGGGCCCTAGTGGCTTGAATTAAATAAATAAAAACGATAACACTGGTGATAAGATTTTCATACTTCTGATGCCACGAAATGACTGTCAAAGATCTACAAATGACAGACTACACCAACGGATTAACGTGCTTTCCAAGGTATAGAATAATAAATAAATATATACCGACAAATCACACAGATTGAGCTAGCCCCAAAGTAAGTTCGAGACTTGTGTTACGGGATACTAACTCAACGATACTATATTTATAATAGATACATGTATAGATAAACATCCAAGACCCAGACCAATCAGGAAAAGATCATTTTCCATCATGACCTGACCGGGGATCGAACCCGGGGCCTCCATGTCGCAGGCAGGCGTTTTGACCGCTGCGCCACGGAGGTCACGGAGGCCACGGAGGAATGTAAAGATCACTCATCCACAAAATAACCGCGGCAAGTGTAGCTTAACCTGATCGATCGACCTATGCGGCTCCTTTTATTTATTTATTTTGCCGCTCTCGGGAAATTAATAGAAAGAAAATTGGCGCGAAATCTTGAGCATTATTCTCTAATTGCAAATTCTGTATAATGGATTTTTAGCTCCGTATTATTTTTATTACGATTGCGAGAAAATGAAATAATGTAATAATAATAATAATAACATTATTATTATGTCCTTGAGCCAAAATATCGCATGTGACATCTATTAAGCAAATTGTCTATTGTCTATTTGTCTATTGTCCAAATGGAAACTTTGTAGTTTGATTATGTTGTTCAGTATATTTCTCAGTTTATTATTCCTTTTATCCCAGGTCGATGTCGATCTATTGTAGTTTGTATTTTTTTTTACTTGCTACACTCGCTCACTGCAAAACTTTTTCAAAATACTTTTGTGGCCTTTTTTTGGACATTCAAAAGAATTCTTATCAACCAACTTGCGCTGTTTTACCATTCGGAAGAATATATATCACTACCACGAGGTGATTAAGAAATTTGCTTATCCTTCGTTAACCTTTAGCTTACAGAGGTTCACTGCTGGACGAAGACCTACCTCAAGGCTTTAATAAAATTGAGGGGTTTGCCGTAATCCCCATGTTTGGCAAGCGGGTTCGGATCGTAGTAATATGATATTCCACAGGAGAAGCATTGCTGTCCGCTTCCCTGGTTAGAGTTCCGTTTAGCCGCCTCTTACGACACCCATGGGAGGATAATTATTGTTACTATTCTATGCCCGGTACCATATGGGTATTACATTACCCTACAGAATTGCGAAGTTATAATATCGCAGCATTCATAATTTCAAGACTAATAAACACCAACCATACGATAACATAAATAATCTCTTAACACAACAGAAGAATGTATGCCATCATCCACTTTCACTTTGACACACTTGATGATAATTCAAGACCATGCGTGTTCTTCATCTCATACAAATTTGACAACTTTTGAATGTAATTTTGATGCGTTTTTCATGGTTAATGCCTCATGGAATGACAATTTAATAACAATTGTGGGTTTCGTTGAGCTTGACATGCACAGGTAGATTTGGTGAAAAGAGTGCAATTGGCGTAACAAAAGTGCAAAGTATGTTAAATGCTTTTTTAAACTGTGAGTCTATCATAGATTTTTATGTTATCTCTTCATATCTGCTATATAACTGATTATGTAAACATAGCATGTCTTCGGAGCATGGTGAATTGCAACACTGGTATTCGTAGTGCAGTAATCAGTGTCCTACAAACTAGAGCATTGGGAAAAAAATGCTGAGCTCATCAATATAATTTATTGTCCTATTACAAAGACAAAACAAAATAAATACACCACGTGTGGGAACTGGGTGATGACTGATGAGGATACACTATTATCAAATGGTGTTCTTCACCATCCCAATCGGTAGGAATCTTTTTTATTTCAATAATTTTCAAGGAGGGAAGGACTTCAAGTTAATATATAAAAGAATGAACAGGAAATGACATGTGAATGAAGTGAATATTTATTTGGATGTAACTCGAATAACTAAATTATGTTTTTATTAATCATTTCTGTACAAACAGACAATGGCGCCGAGTCTCTTCTTCACAAATTAAACTAATTTTAAGTTAAGTGCATCTTTTTCTTTCTATTTCTTTAATAAAAGGATAGAAGATAACATTTTAGTTTAATCCTGTCAATAGTTATACTCGACGAAATTTAACACTCGACGTTTATTAGCGCCCGCGCATTAAAGGTTTCCTGTTATTATTTTGCAAGTAACTCTGGGCAATTAATTTCTAGTGTTATTATAGTACGAGTAATCGATACTAGATAAATGTTGCATCTGTGCTTGCACACCCACGGCTTATATATTCCATACAAAACAGGAGATTACGCGTTGAAATTTGCTAACATAGGTATTTTATTGCCTAATTCTGGTAGGTATTCGCATGATCTCATGCATGTAAGTATAGGCACGTATTTTTGCATATGCCGTGAGAATATTATTGTTACTACTGCTGTCATAATCATAAATAATTAATTGTCTATGTTTTAGCACTTTATCTTACAAGTTAGATTTGCGAAATCTTTTCTAACTTTTCATTTTATGACTGGGTTTTCCGATTGGATTTTTTTTTTGTACTCGTAGCAACCTTGATTTCAGAGTATATTTTTTTGGGTTGAATCATTATCAATTGTTTTAGAAATGTAACTAGGCTTCTCTCTGTCCAGTACCACGATTACGTAACACACACTATCAATCGTAATTTTAATAATTTTGAATGATTATTCGCATTTATTGCTACATATGTTCCAAAAACTTGTCTACTCAAAAACGTAAGTACCTAAATAACGTAAGAAATGTCGTTGAACTGACAAAATGGATGCCGTTGCTGTAGTGTGTAATTATACTGCTGGGCGTTTGGATTTTGTATTCACTTTCATGAAAAATCAAACTATGTATAGCTGAAAAATCAATGGTGCGAGGACCTAAGTATCGATTTAGTGCATGTCATGCGAATTAAAATAGATAAAGGTTGATGTCAAGTAGGTACGTATATGATAGTATTCTATGAAACCACTTATCTGTTATTATTGTTAGAAAGTTCAATGGGAAGTCTTAAGAATTTAATTTGTAGGAATTATTCCTTACCGTTGGATTTTATAGGGGAAGGGAAATGTACCTTATTCCTATTAATTTATTTGTGGTTAATTGAAAAGGTTCAACATCAATTACATTAATTAACATAGAAACAAACAATTACAATAATTAACTTAAAAACTACTACTAAAACGGCGTGGTGGACTCTCTCGCATACTTTCTGTCACAGAAAACCAAATATACACGCATAATCTTATTCCATTTATCCGCAAACGCGTCACATTCAGGGTTGACTATCCGAAGGGCATTCAGCAACTTTAGACTACTACGGACCGGGGATTCAGCACTGGCTACAGTTTTTGCTGGGTGTTTAACGGTGACCGATCTATTTGTCAGGTACAAATAGTCGGCAGAAAAGTCCATGGAGCTCTGACTATGGACTTTTCTGCCGATGACAGACCCCGATAGAAATACGTCCCTGCAATGTCTCACAAGCTACGGTGAGCTGGCCAAAATCTCTGCTATAAATTGTCTTCAACTAACTGTTTTTCTGTATAGACGAATAAAACTATGTTTTGTCGTTTTGTGAAATTAGTAAAGGTGAGAACAGCATTGCCATTCTATAACCATCTCACCGTGAACACTTAGGTAAGTATAGCGAGCATGGAGTGAGTTGTCATTTCTTCTTCTTCTTTTTTCAAGATGAGATTCAACCTCAACCCTTGATCAATGATCTCTGTAGAATATATGCCACAATTTTGCCAATAACACGTGTAACAAATTATAGAAATTCTTTGAATATTTTATTTCACAATAATGGCGGATATCGCCAATGACCGAGTTGTCATTTCCCCTAATACCAAGGGATTGACACTATTGACGGTTCGCTTCATCCAACTATTCACGGTGAAATTCTTACAGAATCGGTTGGCAGAACACGATTGGTGCAGTGGCTGAGCGATCGACTGCTGCGCTGCGTGTCGCGGGTTCGATTCCCGCACGAAACAAATATTTGTACTGCCTACAATTAGTTGTTCCGGGTTTGGATGTTTGTGTAAGTGAGTTTATACGTTTGTACACGCACCCACGATACAGAACAAAGTCCTAGTTAAAAAAAAAAAAGAAACTAAGAACATCCGTCATAAGCCTTTTTAACATTTTCTTCCATATTTTGTTACAATTTGATTTAAAAATCTACGAGCGAATTGGTGCAACATTTTGTTAAGCTAAGGCACGATCTTCCTTTTAAGTTAGACATTTAAATAGTGAACACATTGTGATAAATTGTTACAGGTGAGGAAATGCTCAGTCGCCGTGTGCTTTACTTCTAACACAACGTTAGGCATTCACAGAAGCGTTTACAGTAAATGGAAATACTTCGAGAAACTGAGCTTTTGGCTGTATTGTAATACATATTTCTATGAACAGACATTACATGGAAAAACCCATGCATAATGTCATGTCATGTGTGTGTTGAGTTGGTAGCATACACATGACATGACATGTTGATTATACTTTGTTTATAAACAATGTTTACCACAGGCATATGCAAACAATTGTTGACGACTCACGTGAACAATTGTGGATGTGTTTGTAACCAGTGTATAAAAATGAAAGTGGTATGTAACACCTACAATAGATACAGAGATTACAACAACATAACTTCTTTGGGCACTATTTTAATACAGACTGACGTATGGACAAGACATATTTGCTGTCATTGAAAACCAACGCTGGGCTGTTTTGCATAGGGTCACAGCATAATACTGAGCGACAGTCGTTTTCCGTGGATGTGAGTTGGGATGCATGTTCCCTCCACCATTTCCTTTTTCGTCATGTTTACTGCAAATCTTTCTATAAAAATACGTTTCTAGCAACTTTATTGTTGATCAACTGTTGCTCAAAAAAAGTTTATCATGAAAACAGGGCTTTTGGCAAACAAACCTCTGGGACGTGCAGAAATTACACACAGGTTAAATGCAATATTCACATGATAAAACAAGTTATTTTGACATGACCTCATGAAGTAAACTCACACAAGTTTTAATTAATTTTGCTTCGTCAACTGCAAACTTGAAGACGTAAACCTTAAACTATTTCTATTTAAAAGAGAGTGCTGTTGATGACGTTTGGGGTATGAGGGTGTATTTGCTCTTGATACATATGCTGTTCTATTTAGAATAACACTAGTTATTGCCTCAGAGTCACAAAGAGAGAGATCTATGCTCGAATTTTCTCTGCGCAATCGAATCAAAACTGAGGAGATCCGTAGAAGAACCAAAGTCACCGACGAGTCGCTAAAATTAAGAGGCAGTGGGCGGGGTACATTGATTGCTCTTAGAACCGATGGCCGATGGGGTAGTAGGGCTCTGGAGTGGCGGCTACGTACCGGAAGATGCAGCGTAGGGAGGCCCCCAAAAAGGTGGACCGATAACCTGGTGAAGGTTGCGGTGATGCGGGCAGAAGGTGGCGATGGGTGCGGGCAGCACAAGACCGGTCATCGTGGAGAGCCTTGGGGGAGGCTTTTGTTCAGCAGTGGACCTCTATAGGCTGAAAAAGAAAAAGAAGGAGTTATTGCCTGCGACTGCGTCTACTATCCAGAAGCCTTTGAAAATAGGCATGAGAACAACATTGATCTTATACTCGTAAACTAATTAGGTTTCTCTAACCAAAGGTAAAAATGGGATCCTTACAGAGTCCCGTATATCACACAAACTTAAATATTTGAATTTTTCACATAAGATGTATATTTTCTATTGCCGCTTTAACCATAATTGTATAGGTAACTAGCTGACTCGGCAAACGTTGTTTTGCCATATAAATAATTTCCTAGAAAAAAATAAATAAATGAAAAATAGATGTTGGCCGATTCTCATAGATACCGGATAAACACAAAACATTTCATCAAAATAGGCCAAGCCGTTTCGGAGGAGTATGGCAACGAAAACTGTGACACGAGAATTTTATATATCAGATGTTACGGAACTCTTCGTCCGCGGCTCGGGATACCACTTAACCAGCTTTTTCTGACTTATCATATTAAAAATAGCAAACTAAATTAACCAAATCTTCTTTCTCTTGTCCTCAGAACAGGTCGAGATGGCCGTTCCTCTGCCTTCCGATACTGCTGGCTGCATCGGCGTGTGGCAGCGACATCCTCATGATAACCATGGGCGGCACCAAGTCACATAAGATGCCTTTCTGGGAACTAGCCCGAGGACTTATTAGGAGGTACGTTTCGACTATTGTATAATTTTGAGGGTTGAAAGATTGGGGAAAGTTAGAAGGGATGAAAAGTTAGGTGAAGTGAGCTTAGTCACCAGTTTGGGGGCATGAGGAACAGGGAGTATTCACTCATCCTCCATAGAAAAGGGAGGATCTTCCGACCAGACGGGTGTTATGTCTGGCGGGCACTTGCCCAACGGTTGAAGTTGGGAAGTTGTATGTATGCTAATTGCACGGTACACGGCACGCTGCTTGCGAGATGTAGAATTCGTGTGACGTCAGTACGACGCGTGGTTAGCTTTAGTAGGAATGACAGCTCATTCCACTCTCACATCATCTAAGTTTTTTTTTATAATTATAAACTAGTGCTTGACCGCCATTCCACCTGTTGGTAAGCAGTGATGAAATCGTTGATGGTAAATCGCGCTAGTTTATTAAGAGCCTATTTACTAAGAAAAAAAAAAAACAAATTGAATAGAAAGGAAGACGGCAGTTGAGCGAGGCGAGGCAGTGGTAAACTCAACAACACGACCAACGATGCAGCGCCAGAGGGAGTTTGATCTGGAGACCCTTCATGACCAAATCCCGACATAAAAACATTTGGTGCATCGTATCAGGCACACAACGCAACTCAACTGCTCAAACCCGTTCCCCGTACGGCTTTACTAGACATCATGCCGGAACACGACGAATCGCTTGGCGGCAAGATGTTTGTCTGGTGGGTGGTAACTTCTGCCGGCAGCCGATATTAAGCCCTAACCTTTAGTAGGAATAGTGGCTCAATCCACTGTCACTTCATTTAAGTCTCGGTGGTATTGATTTTATGGAGACATAGGACTTATAGGCTTTGTATCCTTTTTATTCTTCTCTTCTTCCTGTGCCTCTTCAATCCTGAAGGTTGGCCGTCAGCTTCTTGTACTCGCTCTTGTCAACCGCGAGTCGGAACAGTTTTTCGACGGCTTTCCTTTTTATCATCGTGGGGAAATCCTCATGGATACCCCCCGACTGGGAACAACGGAGGGTTATGTCGGATTCCGACCGACTAAAACCCCACTGTTCTTTCCAGAACCATGAGTCGGGGGACCGGGAGATACTTGTACATTCGCCGCGCCTCCGACTGGAAACTTTTGGAATTTAAGTGTCTTCAAGGCTAGAGTGAATAGGCTCTTAATAAACTAGCACGCTTCACCATCAACGATTGCATCACTGCTTACCATCAGGCGTGATTGCGGTCAGGCACTAGTTTCATCATCATCAACCTTTTTATCGTCCCACTGCTGGGCACAGGTCTCCTCTCATACAGAGAAGGACTGAGCGTAATCACCACGCTTGCTCAATGCAGGTTGGCGATTTCAGACTTAAAGTCCAGGTTTCCTCAAGATGTTTTCTTTCACCTTCAGTCATTGGTGTCCAAGATATACTTAGAAAGTACATATAACTTTAGAAAAGTTGCATTGGTACTTGCCTGACCTGGAATCGAACCCGCGCACTCATACTTGAGAGGCTGGTGTTTTAACCACTAGGCCACCACGACTTTACTAGGCCACCACGACTTTAGTAGGCACTAGTTTATCATTATAAAAAAAAACTGAATATTTCCATACCTTTTATTATTTATTACACAAGAATTTCTATGTTTCCTAATAACAATGACTTAATTCATTCAGTGGGTAATGCTGATTAAGTTTAGCGGGTAACCTTTAGGTACTTTATTGAGCCCTGAATGCCTGTCATGAGATAATCTCTTAAAATTGGAACCCACATAGACTACTTATTTATATGGCTTACATTGGTATTGTGTAAAGTAATCGCTGAGCCGAGAATTCGGTAGTTTTAATTCTTAATAGGGTATTTGACTAATTGGTCCGTCATTCAGATTATAGAAAAATATTGGATACGTATATTTAGCTTATTCAAATCAATAAAGATTGACAAATACAAAACGCATCAAAGATCAGGAGTGGTGGTTGGTGACGTCACTGCTCGCTAAAAAGGGCAGCGTCCAGTGACGTCACACGAGTTTTCAAAGCACTGTGTCGTCTTCATTTTTTGTTTATATGGAAAAAGAAAAAATACGTGTCTAGTATTTTTAGGAAATCTGACTGACGGACTAATTAGTTTTTTTTAGTCAGATACCCTATTGTGACCAAATTAAAATACTTATTATTTTATTTTATAATATTGTGACAAGCAAAAAAGGTAGTCATGGCTGCAATTGATTTTAAAAACCTCAAAACATTAAAGAATTGTAATCCCAGTAAGAGCTATGCTCGGAGTTTCTCTGCGTGATCGAATCAGAAATGAGGAGATCCGCAGAAGAACCAAAGTCAGTGGGCAGGGCACATTGCTCGTAGAACCGATGGCCGATGGGTTAGTAAGGTTCTGGAGTGGCGGCCACGTACTGGAAGACGCAGCGTAGGGAGGCCCCCAACAAGGTGGACCGATGACCTAGTGAAGGTCGCGGGAAGCCGGTGGATGCGGGCAGCACAGGACCGGTCAGCGTGGAAAGCCTTGGGGGAGGCCTTTGTCCAGCGGTGGACATCCATAGGCTGAAGAAGAAGAAGAAGAATCCCAGTAATCGGTACATGAGAAACCAGCATTATTTTACCACCATCAACTAAAACTGATTATGGTCACATACATAAGTATTGCATATTGACTGATTCATGTATCTGATTTTTTTTTCATAATTTCTAATTGCGTTTTATATTGCGATCTTCCAGTACGAGTCACAAAAAATACTTTTTCAATATTTATTTCTTTCTAAGCTTTTATTTTGTTTTTCCAGAGGCCACAACATCACCTTCATAAGCGCGTTCCCGGCTGATTTCCACATCAATGGCTTGGAGGAGATCGCTCCCGAGGCTTTGGTCACCTACGTGAGAAACTATATGTCCTTCGACTTGGTGGGGGCCAGGATGAGGGGCGAGGATCAGATGCCCGTCAAAGACATACTGCGATATGGCTATGAGGTAGGTTGGCAGGTTGCGAAACGATAAATGTGACCTAACGCCTTTTCAATATGCAAGGAACGTAAGATAATTAACAAATAAATCACTTCAGTCCGAATTTATTACTCGTGCGCTTTACCATCAACGATTGCATCACTACTTACAATCGGGAGGGATCGCGGAAAAGCAGTATTTTATAATGTCAAAAAAAAAAAATCGTCTAAGGCGACCTATCTCAAGTCCCATCAGAAAGAGTTGAGGAACCGAAAAAAAGGACCTGAATTTACGCACACTCGGCTGCACTATCATCATTATCATTAACCTTTTTATCGTTCCACTGCTGGGCACAGGTCTCCTCTCATACCTCTCTATACCCCTCTGTGTGACCCTACCCCTAAGTGAAGTTCCATTTTTTTTTTTAATATTAGGTAATCATAAATAAGCGTCTTCGTGTTGCCTTGATTATTATTGAGCAAAAAAATGGCAAAAAGTGACATTTGTTTTATAGAAGCACTACTAAAATATTTATTTTATGCTATTAGTATTTGTTGTTATAGTAGCAACAGAAATATGTACATCTGTCTACTGTCCAGCTATCGCTGTCCATGAGGACATACAGACAGATAACGGAGTTTTAGTATTAGGGGGTGCAGTTTTGGGTACGGAAGTCGGAACCCTAAAAACCTTGGGTTTTTTTCTACTTTATTTGTTTATTTATTTATTTATCCTCGTGAATATGAAGACTGGTCATTGAATTAATGATCAAAGTCTTCACACTCCCGATAGCTACTCAAAGTATCCGACAAGGTATATAGATTCAGTTGGAACGTAACCATAGCGAGTTTTAGGAATCGCGCCTCGGGGCAGAACGCCATCTATCGAGCCGCGGGTCAACTACTAACATTGAAAACGAAGGCAACATGGGGTCAATATAGGATAACAGAATAAATAATATGATACCAATATCATGTTCTTTATTTTATATTTACCTAGGGTTGTCAACGTAATTGTGTTATAATCTTTATCTGTATTTTTTTTGTACTTTTTGAAAAATTGTTAACTATGTAGTAACAAATTTTCATGTTTGTTAAAGTAACTGTGTGAGTCCAAACATTCTAACTCAAAATTTATATTTATAATGAGAGGTCCTGATGAAGAGTTCATCATCATCAGCTTATAGCAGTCCACAGCAGGAGATACCAATGCCTCTCTTATTTTAAGCTATTAAACTCGATTCAACGCGCCATGCAACTCTCATCCAGTTACTACCAGCCATCCTGCTAAGGTCGTCACTCCACCTAGCCTGAGGGCGTCCTACCTTACGTTTACCCATACACCGTTACCACCCACCAGACAAAGTCTTGCCGCCAAGCGATTCGTCGTGTTCCGGCATGATCTCTGGTGAAGCCGTACGGAGGACGGGTCTGAGCAGTTGTGTTGCGATGTCTGCCGGGTAAGATTCGCCAAATATTGTTGTGTTGGGAGTTTGATCGTGGAGGGTCTTCAGATCAATCTCCCTTTGGCGCAGCATCGTTGGGTCATGTTGTTGGGTTTAACATTTCATCACCTCGTCTTCCTTCCTATTCGCTCAGTTTTTCCGAGTGAATAAGACTTTTAATAAACTAGCGCGCTTTACCATCAACGATTGCATCGCTGCTTACCATCAGGTGGGATTGCAGTCAAGCACTAGTTTATAATAATTAAAAAAAAAAAAATGTCCGGACCATTTCACTTCAGGTTGCTTATTCTGTGAGCTATGTCGATAACTTTGGTTCTCTGCCGGATTACGGTTCTGCGGATTTGATCCCTTAGAGAGACTCCAAGCATAGCCCGTTGCATAGCTCGCTGAGCGACCTTGAATTTAAGGACCAGGCGCACCATGAATGTTCACCTTTCTGCTCTGTAGGCCAAAATTATCAGGACGCACTGTTTGAAAACTTAGTCTCGGACGAACGAAATATACCTATCAAACGCTGCCCAGCCCAGCTGAATTCTCCTGTTAGCTTCCCTTTTAAAAATTGTTCTTACCAATAACTTGAACAACCATGAGAGTACCGCTATTGACAACGATTGTTTGAACCCATTTCCCCTCGGGGTAAACATATATGGAGGGTATTGTTCCATCTGATCATTCCAGAAACATGTACAACATGTACGAAAGTAGATTAAAACAATGATGTCGGTAGCTTTGAATAAGGTCCGATTTTAAATAAGTAATTTATTTTCCGAGTTTGTATTCTTAATTAATATATATAGGAATTGGTTTCCTCAGACACCATTTAGTCGTTACAGATCCCAATGAGTTAATTGTTAATTATCTGTGTTAAACCCTCGGGCTTCGTGAGGGTTTAGGGGTGATGGTGCTCGCTCACGTTGCGAGCTGGTAGAAAGAACTGCTGCTGATGATGTAGGTCATGCGAATCCTCGGGCTTAGCGAGGGTCACTTGACACTACGGGTCCCTACGTCTCAAGTTCTAGATATCAAAAATGAAACATAGGTTTACTAAATCCAATGTTTATTCTACCATCCCTGAATACATAAAATGTACTAAAGTGAACCTTATTTCCTTAAACTATATATTATTCTCGGAGAATCTTGACACCGACTTCTAATTTAACAACTCAAATAAAAAGTGCCATCTATCTGTCCCTAATATAACTAAATTACATTCATGTGCAAAATTACTTTGTAGCGACATTGATTTGGCTGATAGATGGCTGAACATTCCGCCCACCAAGGACATTTTGTGAACATTATGTCCTTCATATTATTTAGTTAAAACAATTACAAATTAAAGTTTACTCTCACTTAAAAACATCACAAGTTACAACATACACGTATACATATTAAAGATATCCCTTAAAAATAGCTTGTTATCTATTTACACAAACACACAATAAAAAAATGCTTAAATTACTAATGAGAAGTTCCTACTGAACAACTTGTTTAAGCAATAGGTAGGGAACACAGTTTCGAGGTTAATCATTTAAATTTAGAGCCACATAACATGTTAGATTATCCAACCCTGGATGTTTCTTAACCACTCTGCCGAGTAGAACCGACAGTGGGCATGTTATCCTCCTTAATTAAAACTATGTCACCTACATATGTTCGGTTTATGAGTTTGCGTAGACCGACGAATTATTGGATGTTTACGGTTGTGATCAAGATCTGACCGGCGTAACCTACCGCCCACCCTCACTATCTGTTTGGAATCCAGGTAAGAACTTAAGGATTTTAAAAACCTCTTCTTATAAATTTCCCCCTTTTTCAAAATCTCGTCATCGCCTACGAGGGCGTGCATCACGGTGATATCGGAAGAGTTATGGTCAGCAGAAGATATTGTTCCCGATAGAATCCATCCCAGAGAAGTACGCTGTGCCACCGTGCTACAACCTGAAGCCTTTTTCAACCCGTTTTGTAAAACCTTGCAATAAATTTCTGCCCCCAGTAAGAAATCAACTTTATCTGGTTTGTGGTAATTAGGATCCGCCAACTGTATATCTTGGAATTGTACCCAATCTAAACGTGCTGTTCCCCTACTAGGCAATAAAGATGTAAGTGATTTTATTACGTTTGCATTTACTTCCAATTCCACAGATGGATCAATCCTAGACCGTATTTTAACTTTAACAACCGAATTCAACTCTACTTTGTGGTTGACATTTATACCAACTATCAAACCCTTAGCTGGTGTTTTCTTTAACCCTAATGTTTGAACAATATGTTCCGTAACAAAGGATGCTTCAGAGCCTTGATCTAACAAAGCTCTAACCGTGATCATAGACCCGTTATTCGATACAGCCTTCACTAAAGCTGTTGCTAATAAAACTTGGTTATTAGCTGAACCCTTTGAAAAACAAGCTAATGTTTCTTGGTTTTCTGCTCCAACCGTATGAGTACTCTTCTCGCCAACCAATTCCTGTACGCCTTTACAATGTAAAAAAGTGTGGTGTTTACGTTGACAGATTCTACAAGTGATTCTACACTTACAAAACCTGGCAGAGTGGTTAAACCCTAGACAATTGAAGCATAAGTGCTTTTCTTGTACGAATTTACGCCGAGCGTCCACATCTTTACCAATGAACTGTTTGCAATTCCTTATCTTATGCTCATCAGTACAAACAGGACAACTCGAAGCCACTGTGTGAAATACCCTTGCTCTAGTTATTTTCACATTTTGATTGGTACTCGACTTAGATTCTAAGAACTCAAATGCTCTGTACCTACTGGACAAAAAGTCTTGGAATTGCTCAAACGTTGGTAACATAGACGAATCATTGTTTGAAGTTACCCTTAACTCCCATTCCCTGCGACTATCTGGATCCAACTTAAGTGTTAGGATATGAATGATTAATATATCTTTAATTGCTGTGTCATTCAAATCCAGATTGATAAGCGCATTTAAACAATCAGATGTGGTATCCATTAGATACTTTAAGCCACTAGCTGATTGATTGGTTATGTTTCTTTGACTGAATAAACGTTTTAAGATACAATGTGAAAGATATTTTTTATTATTGTAACGACTTTCCAATTGAGCCCAGCACTTATCATAATTTGAATCGGATATTGAAATGTGTCGCAAAAGTTGCTCAGCCTCACCTGTAAGGTAGCATTTTAAGTAATGAAGTTTTTGCACTTTATCTATTTTATCGTTTTTGTGAATCAAAGAAACAAATAAATCTCTAAAGGTGATCCATTCAGTATATTTCCCAGAAAAAGTTGGGATTGTTAATCTAGGCAATTTTATGGGCATGTTTCTACTGTCCGAATATGATGACGATCCCGCAATCGGAGAAGCATCGTTACTATAACTCTTGAATGTATTCAAAACAGTTTTTAGTTCGCATTTCAAATCTAAATATAATTCCTCGGTGTTGAAGTAAACATCGTTTATAACATAAGGCGACTTTGTTAATTCAATTGATTCACAATCTTTAATCATCTGTGTATGTGTCAAGTTAAATTGAGCCCACAGCTCTTCAACGTTTTCTAACCTGGCTTCTACATATGGTTTAGTAATCCTGTCCTTGGGTGACTTCTTGAAGTTACTTTTAGCTTTTGACAAACGAGCATACAGGTCATTCTGTACCTTGACATAAGTTTGTAGTTGAGACATTTTTACAACTTTTTTTTATGATGTAAATCTGGTTATGGTTTTATGGTTTAACATTGCATCACCTCGCTCAACTGCCGTCTTCCTTCCTATTCGCTCAGTTTTTCTGAGTGAATACGCTCTTAATAAACTAGCGCGCTTTACCATCTACGATCGCATCACTGCTTACCATCAGGCGGGATTGCGGTCAAGCGCTAGTTTATAATTATTTAAAAAAAAAAAAAAAAAAAAATCTAAGTCAATAACAATATAAAACATTCAAGGAAAGTTTTCTAAGTCCATATGAACAACAAAATTATTCTAAGTGTTTGCACGTTACAAATTTTAAAAGAAATCGAGCATAGGTTCCCCGTCGGAACGCAATTTGCCTTAAATCTAACTAAGTCTAAGATTACGTTGCACAATCGCTAAGTTAATTTTCACTTTGATATTAAGATCACTTTTGCTTGGCAGGAATGAATTTTAAAAGTACTCACGGTTTTCGCTTGTAACACTTAGCTTTAACCACTAAAGTCGTCTGCAGCGCAGCGCCTCCTTGCTGCTGTTGCGTTGTATGTCCTGCTCCCTCCGCGCGTCCCGCTGCTGCTGACTCCGGGTCCGGCCGTTGGTCGACCGCTTTGACACCGGAACAACTCCTCTTGAATTGGGCACGTTCGGGCTGATGCTATCCTTATTCACAGTAGGCTTAGCATCTGATGATGAACTGGTTCCACAGGTTACCCATCCGGCTCGAAGGACCATGTTAAACCCTCGGGCTAGGCTCGTCGAAAAAATATCGATACATCGATATATCGATATTATTTTTTCAATGTATCGATATTTTTGAGCGATATTTAATGTTTCGATGTATCGAGGTATCGATATAAAATTACAAGTATTGAAAAGGTATAAAAATCGATATTTTTTATAATTAAAAAATCCTAAAAAAGAATACTTTTTTTATACTAACATTTTTTTACAAATTACATTTTTTTGTCTTTGGTCGACTGCAATATCTAGATCAGCCTATAATACCCAGAAAAGAGAATCCTACAAAATTCTGGTTTGATTGTCGTCATTTTACTCCAGTCCTTTCCGACATAGCTCTAAAGTATTTGACATCGCCCGCGTCCTCGGTTTCCTCAGAGAGAGTGGCATCTGCTGTAAATCTCGCAGTACCCAATAACAGAAGTCGGCTTACAGCCGAGCATGTAAATCAAAGAGTTTTTCTTATGTCTGTATCAGATAAATATTGGTTTGATTAATAAATAATTAATATTTTTTATTGTTGTCCTTGATTTAAAAATTTAAAAATGATGTCTATTGATTAGATTAGTATTTATCTAGTAATGTAAGATGATTGAAGTAGATTAGGCCAAATAATTTTTTTTTTCTATCACACCGATATATCGATATATCGATATTTTTAAATAAAAATATCAATATCGATATTGATATATTAAAAAATTATCGATACAATATATATCGATACATTATTGCATTTCCGACATCCCTACCTCGGGCTTCGTGAGGGTTTAGGGGTGATGGTGCTCGCTCACGTTGCGAGCTGGTAGAAAGAACTGCTGCTGATGATGTAGGTCATGCGAATCCTCGGGCTTAGCGAGGGTCACTTGACACTACGGGTCCCTACGTCTCAAGTTCTGATATCAAAAATGAAACATAGGTTTACTAAATCCAATGTTTATTCTACCATCCCTGAATACATAAAATGTACTAAAGTGAACCTTATTTCCTTAAACTATATATTATTCTCGGAGAATCTTGACACCGACTTCTAATTTAACAACTCAAATAAAAAGTGCCATCTATCTGTCCCTAATATAACTAAATTACATTCATGTGCAAAATTACTTTGTAGCGACATTGATTTGGCTGATAGATGGCTGAACAATCTGATTTATAAATGCTAATGAAGCCCTAAATTTCAAAAGAAACCATTTACGTCCCAGTGAAGGGCGAAGCTATAAATATATAGATAGAAATGTATAATACCGCGTTACCGAAAACCCGTAATAATTACGGTATCAAATTGCTTTAATAATATCATAATATTATTAAGTAATATTCATGTCATAATTTGTAATACATCAATCAGCTTATAATGTTCCCCCTACTCCTGGTACAAAGGCCTCTGTGAAAGGAAGTGGGCCGTAATCTACCTCGCGGGCCTGGTGCGTGTTGGTAGACGTCTCATGTTTTCGGTTTTGGGTTTAGAATACGCCGGTTTCCTCAAGTTGTGTTCCTTTACCGTTTTGCGAGCAGTGCTGATAAATTATTTATTTTATACCAAGTAAAACGCCTGACGGGGGTCGAACCTGCGACCTACAAGTTGTATGCAACGTTATTTTTTGTATATAATATGAAACCTGAAACACGGGTTCAGTATTATCCATGTACAAAATTTGAAAAAGATATCATGAAGAATCAGAAAGTTATGAGCTTGTTAACTTATCTGGTTCTCTCACCAAACCGTACGCTCGCCTGCACTTACAACACTTACTTGCTCGGTGGTAGGCCATAACATCGGCCGCCGGCAGAAGTTACCACCCACCAGACAAAGCCCTGCCGCCAAGCGATTTGTTGTGTTCCGGCATGATGTCTGGTGAAGCCGTACGGAGGACGGGTCTGAGCAGCTGTGTTGCGATGTGTGCCGGTTATGATGCGTCAAATGTTGTGAGTTTTCTCTTGGAGGGTCTCCATCAATCTCCCTGTGGCGCAGAATCGTTGGTCGTATTGTTGAGTTTAACATTGCATCACGTCGCTTAACTGCCGTCTCCCTTCCTATTCACTAAGTTTTTTTTGTGAATAGGTTAATAAACTAGCGCGCTTTACCATCAACGATCGCATCACTGCTTACCATCAGGCGGGATTGCGGTCAAGCGCAAGTTTATAATTATTAAAAAAATCTACCGACTGTTTTGTGCGCTCGGTAAACACACATTTCTAAATGCATTTGGGCAAAAATATAATAATATATGATAATATGATGAAAAAATTATTGAAATCGATTCAGTTGCTTATACTGAACAAACTATATTCAGGTTTCACAAAAAGGAAAAATAATGTTGTAGGTTTATCGATCAAGATCATTAAATTAAATATTTTCACGTTGTCTAAGTTATAGGGCTCAGCAATACTCAGATGATTACGAATGCCGCTGCAGACGGTATCATTTCCTTCCTCTGGAGACGAGATTTTATATCGGGGAGATAAGTTTACAGTTAGGTTATTGCAAATGGGGCCACAATAACTGTCCTGCAATTGCTCGAATCGAGTTCGAATCGAGTCAAAAGGGCTTATTTCAAACGCCAATGTAAAATGTTAAGGCTCGACCGAGACCTTGGTCTCGATCTCAGTCTCGGCATTCTCGTCTACAAATCTAACCGAGAAATTCGCCTCGGTTCTCGCCTAATTATAGACGAGATTCTCGATCTTGTCTATATCTATGTTACGGGTTTAGTTTCCTCACTTAGTCCTTTCAGTGGACCATTGTGTGTGGGCCATGGCGGCCGTTGGCGGTTATTCCAACCAGCGCACCTCCCTCCAGAAGCCCAATAAGTCTCCTGACTTGATGAGAACATTCTGTCTAAGATCTTGATGCCCCTATGGTTTTAATTCTAATTTGGGTGACGGCTGTACATTCGAAGAGTACATGCGTAACTGTCTCGTCAGCCTCCAGGCAAACTCTACACAGACGGCTGTTCGTTATACTTAGTGTGTAGGGATGTTGATTTAGCGAGCAATAGCCCATGATGATCCCCGTCATCAATAGCAGAACTTTCCTATGCAGGTGCAACAGTATTTTAGTTAGCCTGTCATCTAGGGATGGCATAGCTTCCTGGAACTGCCTGCAGCCCAGTAACGAGGACTACCAAATCTCTGCTTGTGCGTAGGTGTACTTCTGTAGCCATATGTACATATATTTGCAAAAGGAGATAGGCACGATAGGCTCTGGTCCGCTGATCGATGCACTCGATGCCCTTATGCCAGCTCGTCAGCTGCCTCATTGCCCAGTGAACCGATGTGTCCCTTTAATAACTGTAGTGTTGCGGTTTGATACGGTTACCCGTTCCAGTGTGACATTCAAGTATTAAACTTGATATGACGCATCCCTGCTTTAGGGATTGAATCGCTGTCAGACTGCGCTTTGTGACTGATTCTCGGTCTCAACCGAGACTGTAAGTAGCTTTCTTAGAGAGATAAAACTGCAATGAAATACTAATATTTTTGAGTATTGGTTTTCTTCGGCTTATAATGTACTTAGGCCTGCAGCAAATATGTTTTATGTGCGCCGCTTACTAGCATAGTAAGTGAACAAATGTTTAGCAAAGCTGTACAATTGCATGATGACAGGCTATACTCTTTAAGGGCGAAAATGCCGAAAAATTGCTTTTTTAAGTTACAATATAATGTTATTTAATTTCGATTATTAAAACAATTATTTTTTAAACAGTTAGTACTGTATTAAAAAGCTGCCAAATTTTTTTTTTGTCACTCTTTGTCTATTCTCGGTCTCGGTTCTCGGTCTCGACCGAGATATTATTTTATTCTTGTTCTCGACCGAGAACGAAAAACCTATCTCGGTTTAGCCTTATTAAATGTACTGATCACAATGACCAATTAGAGGCGGAATTTTTTCTCATTAAAAATTAGTGTACTTAGTTTCGATGGGCTTCCTAGGACCTTAATGTTGACTTATTTTGCATCAGTGTATCAAACCTAAGACGGCTTTTGGCAGTCATTTTCTTGGGTAGTTTATTTATCTGCTCTTTTCAAATTTATTACTTGTACCTTCTTATCGAATTTTATTTACTATATGTGTAGACTTGTCATTAGCTATTTTTTATATTATTAGATTTTTAATATGCTAGCCTTCTTTTATATAAACTAAATAATAAATTTCCTTTTGTTCTAGGCTTGCGACGCTTTCCTCAGTGACCCCGAGACGAGGTCCTTTCTCCGATCAGGAAGGACTTTCGATCTCGTTATCCTGGACGGAACATACCCGGAGTGTGCTCTCGGAGTCGTCTACAAACTAAAAGTGCCATTTATGTACATCAACACCGTTGGCTTTTACACAATGCCTTTGAGCAACTCTGGTAGCCCAGCTCCTTATTCTGTCACCCCATTCTTCGGCAAAGGATTCACCGATAACATGGGGATAATTGACAGAGCCTTAAACGCAGCCTTCCATGCTACAATCCTCCCATTCCATGCCTTCAGTATGCAGATCCTCCAGGGTGTTCTTCGAAGGAACTTTGGCCAGCAGATGCCTCATGTTTACGATATGGCGAAGAATGTAAGCTTCATTCTTCAGAATGGACACTATTCGGTGTCTTATCCAAGACCTTACCTGCCGAATGTTGCTGAGGTGGCCTGCATTCATTGTAAGGAGTCGAAAATATTGGATCCGGTAAGTTTTGAAATGATATTTCATAATTCTTCTTCAGTAAGTTTTAGTTGTATGAATAAGGCGTGTTTGCGGTTATCAGCACGAAAATGTGAGTAACACACAGTACCAATAAATTTCATTTTGGGCAGTGCAAACAACATGCACTGCGTTTTGTACGTTGGGGTGCAAACAAATTTGTTGGATATATAGACCGAGGTAGCGGTAACGCCACAAATAAACAACGCGTCATACTGATGTCATATGAATTCTACATCTCGCAAATAGAGTTTACCGTGCTATCAGCATACATAAAGTTATTGTATGGGAGGATAGAAATTGGTGTTCCGAGTAGGTACCTATACCTACTCCTTTCGTAAAAGATAAAATAGTTAATTAAACCTTTTTACAGTCCGGTCAACCGATTTTGACTTGTATTGTATTGGTGGCTGTTTTCTTTTAATGTCATCGTTATGGCTACGGAATATAAGTCATACTCGGTTGAACGAACTGTAAAAGAGGTTGGTTTAAATGTTCAATCTCATTCCAAATAGACACTCGTAATAATATATCCATCTACTTGGAGCATTGTCAGCCAGATAATCTTCCTTGAAAGCATAAATATTTAGCTAAGCGCCCACACCGAGCGGGTAAATATAACATTTAACTTAAGAATAAAATATTCCTAACATTAAATGGATCTTAGGTCCGTATTCCAAAAGGAAACTCAAGCATTGATCTCTGTTTAAGGATTAGTTAAAACTAGTTTGAATCAATCAAAAGGCTTCAAACGAGACTTAAGTAAAGCTTGAGTTTTGAGTGACGTTCTGTAATACGCACCTTAGATTCCCGTGACCTGTATGTGTGATGCCATGTCAAGTTCTTAACTTAGAACTCGATTAGAAGTACCACAAGGACTTAGATTGCTAGGCTAAGTTAGACTACTTACTACGGGTAACTCTGCAAACTTAACTTAGTTTTCTTAAACTAAAAAAAGAAAGAGAGGCCTTTGAAGATATAACTTTGATGCCGTGAAATCCAAAACACTTTATTCTTTTGCTCAAAGCATCTTAAAAGTTTGTGTTTGTTTCTGTCAGGAAACCTTTGGGTCATTAAGCCCAGGCGGTACTGTCAGGGAGTTTGTTGAGCTTTTGTTTTTAGCGGCTGATACGTAAAAATGCATTTCTCAATAATATTGATTGCATAAAAATTTCGACAAAAGCCTAATATGTATATTGTCCATGAATTGCGTAACTCAATATCTGAACCAATTAGAAATACAACATTTGAATCATTTTCTATTCATTCTGTTGCTCTGAAATTAATTCTGAGACCTTGAAAATATATATTCCACTGAATCTAATGGTTATTATTTATACTTTGGCTAATTAAAAAGAATAGTGAAGTGTGTTTTAGCAATCCTATATAGTCATTTTTTTAAAATATTTATAAACTAGCGCTTGACTGCAATCCCGCCTGATGGTAAGCAGTGATGCAATCGTTGATTGATGGTAAAGCGCGCTAGTTTATTAAACCCATTCACTTAAAAAACTCAGTGAATAGGAAGGAGACGGCAGTTGAGCGAGGTGGTGTAATGTTAAATCCAACAACACGACCAACGATGCTGCGCCAGAGGGAGATTGATCTGAAGACCCTCCACTACCAAACTCCCAACACAACTACATTAGGCGCATTGCAACACAACTGCTCAGACCCGTTCTCCGTACGGCTTCACCAGACATCATACCGGAACACGATGAATCGCTTGGCGGCAAGACTTTGTCTGGTGGGTGGTAACTTCTGCCGGCAGCCGATGTGGCCTACCACCGAGAAAATCTATATAGATCTCAATAGAATCTATATATATCTATATTTATCTCAATAGAATAATAGACACAATGGAATATGACTATAGAAGCAATGGACACAGGATCATTGCTTCTTATATTCGAAAAATATCTTCAAAATCATCTGCCTACCATTTTTCCAATTATGTTGAGGTCGGTTTCCAGTGTAACTGGATTCATATAAATACCAGTATTGTACATGGTGCATCTACCTATCTGACGTCCACAACCCAGGTACTGGGTTGTACGATATCCATTAGTGGTGGTCAGACTTTCAGACTTCTGACGACACGTAATTACTGTCAAAGATCATCAAATGATATCCTTTTTTTTTTTTTTTTTTTTTTTGCCGGGGTGGAAATCCTCATAGGATGCCCGCCGCCCTGGGGTGGGCGACGGGGTATGTCAGACTTTTACTGACTAAAACCACCCCGGTGTGTCTTCCATCACGAGCGCGCGTGGGGCCGCGGGAGTCTAAATTCTTCCACGGCCCCACATCCTGGCTGTGCTGTGCTGGCCCGGTCTGTCCGGGCCTCGTCTCCTGCACGGGGTAGTGGGGTGTTAAACTACCCCGTGCATCGCCTCAAAGGCGCGCGCCGACACTCGCGCGCGCCTCCGCCTCGGGGTCCATCAATGGGGGGCGGGGACTTCCCCATGTCCCTCGCCCCTGGACCCAATCATGGGGGGCGGAAGAGGGCGTTATCCGCCCTTCCTCGCCGCCCGGTGCGTCTTCTGCGGCCCGGGAAGGGAGTTGATATCTCCCTCTCCCGTTCCGCAGCTTCCTTCTGCGACATCACGTCTTCGCAGAAGGACACCACCGCGTCCCACGACTCTGAGCTGCCGACCATCCTCCGCACTACTGCCGGCAGCGTCAGGTCGCCTCCTACTTCATTTGTGAGGACACGGCGCTGCTCCTCCCAAGCTACACACGGAGAGAGTGAGAGCGTGTGCTGCGCCGTGTCCTCCGTCAAATGATATCCTAGACCAACAGCTTAACGTGCTATCCAAGGCACGAGGACAGCACCTTTTTTTTTTATTCCGGAGTTGAAAATCCTCAATGGATATCCGCCGCCCTGGGGTGGGCGACGGGGTCTGTCAGACTCCTACTGACTAAAAACCACAACGATGCCTTTCCTCTCACGTGGGCATAGGGCCACCGGAGTCCATGATTCTGCCGCGGCCCCACACTCTCGTGCTGGCCCGGTCTGTCCGGGCCTCGCCTCCTGCACGGGGTAGTGAGGTGTTAAACTACCCCGTGCATCGCCTAAGGGGCGCGCGCCTACATTCGCGCGCGCCTCCGCTTCGGTTCCATATAAAAGGGGGGTGGAACTTCCCCATGTCTCTCGCCCCTGGACCCATTCATGGGGACCGAAAAAGGGCGTAGTCTGCCCTTCTCCTGCGCCCGGTGTGTCTTCCGGGGCCCGGGAAGAGAGTTGAGATCTCCCTCTCCCATTTCGCAGATTCCTTCTGCGATATCACATCCTCGCAGAAGGACACCACTGCGTCCCATGACTCTGGGCTGTCGACCATCCCCCACACTACTGCCGGTAGCGTCAGATCGCCTCCTACTTCATCTCTGAGGACACGGCGCTGCTCCTCATAAGCTACACACTCGGAGAGCGTGTGCTGCGCCGTGTCCTCCCCGCATTGGACGCAGTAGTGGCACCAAGCGTCCGGCTTCTGTCTCTCCGACGCACTTGCCGAAGCAGCCATGCCCCGACAGTACCTGCGTCACCCTGAACAACAGGGAGCCGTGCCTTCTCCCGAACCAGTCCTCGACTACTGGCCGGAGCGCCTTGACGGTAGCGAGGCCGGCGTAGTAGGGCGTAGAAACCTTTGCCGCCAGTCCGCCACCAGGACCTGACAGAGCTCCTCTCGGCGCAGCTCGATCTGCCGCTGCACCGGACTGGAGCCCCGTGTCCGCCGCGCAATACTGGTCCAAGCAATGGACCAGTAGTTATGATTAATAGTGTGTGTGGGTTAACATTTTGATCAATCATACAAATAAACTTAGCTATTTCTTTATACACACAAACACTGCATATCCTAATTTCTAAAATTTTGATCATTGATAATGCGTAATCCTGCCAAAAAACGTATTCCAATTTAAATGCATTTCAAACCCTCAGGAAATCGAAGAATGGATCTCCGGAGCTGGTGAAACTGGTTTCGTGTACGTGTCCATGGGTTCCTCGGTCAGAACCACGAAGATGCCGTTGTCAGCACACCGTCTCCTGGTGGAGGCTCTCGGAAGGTTACCCCAGAGGGTGCTGTGGAAACAAGATGCTGAACAGAACATGACTGATATACCATCGAACATTAGGCTGTACAAGTGGCTGCCGCAGCAGGACTTGCTCGGTAAGTAAAATTTTATGTACTAGAACTAATTGCTCGCAATTTTTTCGGACTATTTTGGAATCGGTTGTGACTACCATAACCAAATTCTATTCAGCTGCATTTAGTTATGGCCTCTATTTTACAAGGAGTGGCTGCCTATCTGATCTTCACAGCCCGTACCAATTACCAGGTTATACCATACCTCTTGGTAACTGACTATGGAGATTTTGATGACCAGTTCCAACTGTCGATAATTCACGAATGGCAGCTGGAACCAATGTTTTAACGTGCTTTCTGAGACAAGGAGGGTCTTGGTATGTATAGATGGTCTCCCATCTTTTGACAGCCTCCGTGGCATAACGGTAGCGAAGGCGGCCACTGCGCAAGGAGGCGCGGCTTCGATCCCTGCGCTGTGCAAATATTTGTATAATAATAATATATGATTTATTTCTCTTACCAAGGAACATTGTTACAATAGTGTGTAAATACAATTTTGCCGTATTCTCCTTTATGAGAGATAATTATTCCGTCTTACAGATTGTATGCATGAATATGAATATTTGCACTGGTTTGGTCGTTGCCATTGGTCCCGGTTGCCACACGAACATCTAGTGAAAATATCGAAGTTTAGCCAAAATCAGCAGTTAAACTGGTGGACCCCAGACTCCAAAGCTGAAAAAGCTTCGGATGCGACTGGGATTAATTAATAATGATTTTTAATAATACTTATTCATCATTACCGTTCCTCTACTTTCCCAAGAAAGAGAGAGGTGGCAATCTTTGAGTCCAGCTCAGCTCGCCGTCTGGGTCTGCCGCCTACACTGGGGCGTAAGAACAAGAGGCATCAAAATAATTTCCAAGTTGTGTCCAAAATATCCTCGAATTTAAGACGGCTGTCTCGTGTCACGTGCGATATTGAAATTCAAGTCCAAACCAACCAAACTCCGCCGTAGCGTCCCGAAAGTTTTGTGTTTGTGCATAGTTAATAGTTGTAGAAACCTACCAAGATGTTTATTGTATTACAAACAAATCATGATTTATTCAGAAGAGGTTGTTAGACATGTAATTATTTTTCTCGTATTTTCGTGAAGGGCTTTGGAATTTGATTCCCTTGAGGGATTTGTCTCGAATTAGTCTCACTGAGCTCTAATTTAGTTTTTTAGAGTATTACTTTAGTGAACTTAGGTTAACAGTTACTAAGGTCAATTGTTCCATAAATATTAACTAGGTTATCCTCGAGTTGTTGTATCTTTTTAAAGAGTATAGTATATAGATACTTTGAGAAATAAACAACATCGTTTTCTTCTTCTCTTACAGGTCATCCTAAAATCAAAGCGTTTGTCACACATGGAGGTCTCCTCAGCATGTTCGAGACTGTCTACCACGGCGTGCCCATCGTCACGATCCCGATCTTCTGTGACCACGATGCCAACGCCGCCAAAGCTGAAATCGATGGCTACGCCAAAAAATTGGATCTCCAACACCTCACACCTGAGAAACTGTACAAAGCTATAATAGAAGTAATCACAGAACCTACCTACAAAGTAGAAGTTAAGAAAAGGCAAATTTTACTAAGGGATCAGAAGGAAACTCCTTTAGAAAGAGCTATCTATTGGACTGAATATGTAATTAGGCATAAAGGAGCATACCATCTGCAGTCGCCAGCTAAAGACATGTCTTTCTTCCAATACTATTCACTGGACGTTTTCCTTCTCATCATTTCTATTCTTGTAATTCTATACGCTCTTGTATCATACGCGTTAAGGTTAGGTTTCAATATATTAATAAATTACGTCCAGAATAAACAAATGCACAAGCTTTTGGGGAAGTCAAACGATCTGTTGACAAGGTCGAAATTATTAAGGCAAGCTACGACGAAAAAGAAATTGTAATTTACAAATGTACTTATAATGACAGGCTTTCTTTTTGTTGAACTGTAAGGACAGAAAGAAAGAAAATAATTGAGATTGTTTTACATAAGGATGGGTATGACCCGACATTGAACTTATTATACTTACGGTATATTTTCATGAGATGAATGTATTTCACATTGTTTAATAATGTACATATAACAGTGATATTAAAGTTAGTCTTGGTCCAAAAACAGAAATTGTTAGGTGGAAAGATAAAGATAAAAAAAAAAAAATATAAATAAAAAATGATAAATGTTTCGAAAAGGTGAAATATTTTAAACTTTGTGTACTAAGTATGAAATATTACACAGAAATACCTGTAACACAGATTCTTTCGAGAGAAGAAAGTTAATATTTGTCAAGATTGTATTACTATTTGAAGAGGAAGGAGAGGTTTTCTGATGTTGCTTTGTATTTGTAGGATTTATTCAAGTCAATGACTTCAAATAAATTCACGGCTATAACCCTGAGAATAATTTTAGAACATAATTTTGACAGTTTTTCCATAATAGAACTATCAGAGGTCAATTTTATTCCACAGATAAGAGATACCTGAGGGGAATTTATTGTAATTTTAAGAACTATCGCAGTCTAATCGAAATATTAATATGTCCATAATACCTTTAATTGCTCTTTTGACAAGTGACCCATTTTGACAAGTTTTGGACATTGATTGATCACCATTTTCACCGAGATAAGATCTGTTATCATTAACTGTCATTGGCGATATCCGCCAATACATATTATGAAATACTTTTTTTTAAGAATTTCTATAATTTGTTACACGTGTTATTGGCAAAACTGTGATATCTAACCACAGGGATTGCTATGAAAAGTTGAAGTAGTATTCACTCTAAAGAAAAGAAGAAAGAAAAGAAAGAAGAGATCGCTTATCACCGAGATTTTGAACGGTTTCATTTACGAGTGCTGGCATTTTTACATAGGGTAAAATTAGCCCTGAAAAGGTCTATTAATTTTAACAGCTTTTCTTTCTTAAAATATTCCACCATTGTGAAGTTACCAATCAGTTACCATTAATATTAAGCTTTTCGTGTATAGATTGTAAATATTATAGTAGGTACAGAGTAAGATTGTAATACTTATCACTTGTAAGTATAAATAATTGCTCATCGGTGTAACTTATGATTTACTTTAATTTAAAATAAATAATGTTTAATTGTTTGTGTTTGCTTTTTATAAATTTACATTTTATTTGACGGATGACCTTAAGTATTACCTGGATAAACAAACTGGACGCGGCAGGCCGAGGATAGGGTATTGTGACGCTTCCTGGGAGAGGCCTATGTCTAGGATATAAGTCTCTCTAATTTGAATAAATGGCTTTTGATTTGATTGATTGATTTTGAATATTTAATCTAAGCATGAAGCAAGAATAATCAAATCAGATAAAAGAAAACAAAAATAATAGATAATATAATTTATTAATTCCTGTTGTTAATTAAAATTACTAAAACATTGTGAAATCTTATGGTTTGAATTCATATTTATTATAATTAGGTTTACATAAGTCTATCAAAAAGTTCAAAAGCAGAGTGTAAGCCAAGTGTATATAGGAACTATATAGGTCAGTGCAGTCAGTGACATATGCCCATATGTGTACCCCGTAGACTACCTACACTATTTGTCTATCCTTCCCCTTGGTATTCCATCCCGAGGTTGTCTATAAAAGATCCCTCTTACCGATAAGACCGCTCATTGCATCAGCCTTTGTTAACTCTTCATATCTATGTTCTTTTATCTATGTATGTATATGGTGTTCAAAATAAAGAGTGTTGGGTTCTGTTCTATTATTATTTTTAATATTACAATTTACTTACTAGGAACAGCACCCTAATTGCGTAACATACTATTACCATCAATTGCAATAAACTTGAAGCATATTGCTAATCCATTGCTCCATGTGTTCGAAAAAGGTGTCCGCTCAAAAACGTAAATAACGCGATGAATGTTGATTGAACTGTCACAATGAAACCCATTGCTACTGGCAGTGTGTTCCGCAACTACAATGCTGTTTTATAAAGTGATAAGGCAATGATATGGGTCACTACCAGCGCCTTGATCAACTAGATAACAATTAACCTAAAATTTTCTTCGCCTAACAAGATATCTAAAAGTTTGATTCCAGATCTGCCTCTGCCCCAACCCATACCGACGGTTCCACACGATTGCCAAGTGCAGGAGCCGTCCAAAGGTCGATTATATATTGTTCTTCGACGTATCCTGCACCGGGCCGATGACACTGATGTCCTTCTGCTCACTCTCCTCCTCTGGTGTCACTTTTGTCACCTTTGTGTCACCAGAAACTGCAAGACGCATTATGTGATCTATAGACAATAGAATAAGGTATTATTGAGCGTTGATATGTTATTGTCCAAGGATGTATCCTAACCAAAGAATTAGAAGCTGCGCCTCACAGTTTCACTCGCATAAAGTATAAGAATATAGGAATAAAAGCATCCTAGATGTTAATTCAGGTTTTTAACAATCTGTGTATCATATAAATCCGGTCCGGTTTTGCGTGAAAGAGTAACAAATATGCATCCGTACACACTTTCTCATTTATAATATTAGTAGGAAGTTGTACGGCGAATCCGAATGCGGTATCCCGCAGACACTGTGTCTTCAGGGTTTCGAAACAAATCTCGACCGTAGAAGCATTAGCTCGTATGTATAGCTCGACGTTAGAAGCAGTAGGTCGTATGTATAGCTCGACGTTAGAAGCAGTAGGTCGTTTGTATAGCTCGATGTTAGAAGCAGTAGGTCGTATGTATAGCTCGACCTTAGAAGCAGTAGGTCGTATGTATAGCTCGACCTAAGAAGCAGTAGGTTGTATGTACAGTTAGACCTTAGAAGCAGTAGGTCGTATGTATAGTTCGACCTTAGAAGCAGTAGGTCATATGTATATCTCGACGTTAGAAGCAGTAGGTCATATGTATAGCTCGACGTTAGAAGCAGTAGGTCATATGTATAGATCGACGTTAGAAGCAGTAGGTCGTATGTAAATATTGCTCGATCTCAGAAGCATTAGGTCGTATGTATAGCTCGTCCTTACAAGCATTGGGTCGTGTGTATAGCTCGACCTTAGAAGCAGTAGGTCGTATGTATAGCTCGACCTTAGAAGCAGTAGGTCGTATGTATAGCTCGACCTTAGAAGCATTAGGTCATAAGTGTAGATCGTCGGACCTATACATATGATCTAATGCTTCTAAGGTCGAGATTTTAATGTGTAAAATTATGGTTATCCTATGAACACGACGACAGGGTCTTCGACTGACTTTGGTAAGGGCACGCGAGAACCCTAAATTCCCAAAATTCTTTGGAATGTTACGCCGATTAGGTACAAGCATAAGACTTTATTTATATTTGAAAACTAGTGCTTGGCCGCAATCCCACCTGATGATAAACAGACATGCGATTGTTAATGGAAAAACGCCCTAGTTTATTAAAAGCCTATTCACTCTAGCTTTGAAGACAATTAAATTGTATTCAGAAGAAAACACCGCCGCTAGTAATTTTTTCCAGTCCCTCGATGTACGTGGTATAAAAGACGAAGCGAAACGCTCCGTTCGGATCATAGCGGTGTACCAACGTAAAGGTGGATACTCGCCGTACGACAGGTAGTCCGATGATGGAACGGAGATGGGGGAATTAAGTCAGCAATTCCTGCGCACACTCATATAAATGTATAACTTACGCTGATCATGTGATTCAATCATCAACTTTTGAAAGTTAATATCTCGGATGGAGACTTGTGTGGTAGATTAAGGCCCACTTCCTCTTACCGAGAGGAGGTCTATGTCCAGAAGTGCGAACATTATAGGCTAACTATAATATGAGACTTTATGGATTTAGTCTTATATGTTTTCTGTTGTGTGCATTAATGTCAGTTCTACAGGCTACATACAACAAAATTGGAGCAGCAGCGGACCTTTAAAGAATTCTAAAGTCGCTCAATCTACCACCACCAAACGTTTGGGATAGCGATAAGAAAGCTTACACATGTACAATATACATATACTTACCTTTAAAGTGGTATACAATGCCGATGACAGCTCCAAGACTTCCAAAGGATACCATCCACCAGCGCAGCACACCCACCACACGTTTCGGAATGAACAGCTGATGCTTCAGCATGTTCACAAATGTTTTGTTTAGAGCCAGACCCTGAAGAATACCGAAACATGCGTGAGTACTGTTAGAACATACGGGTTGGTGATGTCAGACTAAAAGTCCAGGTTTCCTTCACCTTGTAATCAGTCATTGGTGTCCAAGATTACTACTTTATGACTGTCTATTATGAATAGCATAGCTGTCTGATTGACAGGTCTTTTTGCTCCTAGGTCTCTGTCCTCTCGGACAGTGAGGTGACGACTTGCAATAAGTCATTTTGTTTGTATTTCTCTGTAATTGGTGTTAAAATGTCGGCTTTTTGTGTTAAAATTTCAAATTAAATCATTGTTTCTATTTTGTGTTGCATTTTTTTTTTATGTAATTCTCTCTCCTAATCCTCCACCACTTTCCGCATCGCTGCTTCCTTACGACTAGGAGCTCCTTGCTGTTCTCCTCATCGCTGTCACTGTGGTGCAGATGTCAACAGCCTCGGACACCACGGCCTGGCTTGCAGCCGAAGTGCGGGTCGCTTAGCTCGGTACGCAAACATTAACGACATCATTCGACGAGCTCTTGTCACTGTCGGCGTTCCAGCTGTATTAGAACCTAATGGCTTGGTGCGCGATGATGGCAAGAGACCGGACGGCATGTCCTTATTTCCTTGGAAGATGGGTAGGCCGTTAGTGTGGGATGCAACTTGCGTCGATACTCTTGCGCCATCCCATCTTCCTGGATCGACGTGCTGTGCTGGCGTTGCTGCTGCGGCTGCAGAAAACCTCAAGCGGCGAAAATATAACAACCTTATCGGAAATTATATTTTCGAGCCGTTTGGGGTTGAAACTCTTGGGCCGTGGGGTCCGAGTGCTCTTTGCCTTTTTAATGAACTGTCCAAACGGCTTGTTGAGACTTCCCATGACCCAAGGGCTGGCTTTTACCTTGGCCAGAGACTAAGTATTGCCTCTTGTATTATTGTCTCTTGGGTACATTACCAGTCGACAGCGATGACGAAGAATTTTTTGATGCTGTATTGTAATTTATTAATAGTTTTAATTAGGGTAATAGCTTTATTTAGTAATTTGTATTTATTTAGTTTTATAAGTTTGTATATATCTAATTGAATATTAATAGACGACACGGTTAGTGCATTGCACGGCTGAGCGATGGACTGTAATTGCGCTGCGTGTCGCGGGTTAGATTCCCGCACGGAACAATTATTTGTATAGCCTACAGGTACTTGTTCCACGTCTGGCTGTTTATGTATGTGAATATAAGTGTTTGTAAACGCACTCACGATATAGGAGTAATTCCTAGTGCAGTAGGAAAAGTATTAAGAAAAAAAAAAAACATAATAAACTATATGAAAATTGTCACATTCCTACCTATATTCTCGTCAAGCTGCTTAAAGAATAGAGATAAACAAACCAATTTAGGGTTATCACAACTCACTTTTTACAAATCTCCTGTTATTTAAATGATTATCGACTTTTACATGCTAACTATTTATTAACAATTCCTATTGCAGCACATTTCAATAGAATCGCTAAAATAACATGCATAATTACTTGGTATTTCGAAAAAACATTAAAAAGTCGACATAAATTTTACGTGATAGCCCTACAAAAAAAGAAAGATGGATGAAATCCAGGCATTAAACACATTTTGTGGAATTCAAGCAATGAATAAAGTTGAGGCATTTGTCAATACAATTTAGCGTATTTAATTATTTTCAAATCAACTACATAACACATGCATTGTGATACTTTCAAGCATGGACTAATTATAATTATATTTATCAAAAAAATTAGGTTACATGTGTGTCATATTTCAAATCAGTTAAGTATTCTATGCAAATAATAAATATCTAAACAGAAATAAACAGTTTAGTTTAGTAGGAAGTAGGATTATTACTTTTATGAAAATCATCTATGTAGAAAAGGTTGTTAACATCTGTTTTTTAGGCGTAAACTACTCATTGCCTACCAACGGTTTGTTTACCTCTACTCTTAATCGAATTTATCGTGATTATTTTATTAAGCCTAAACTGTTTTACACCTATTAGATACTGTATTGTTGGTATTTGTAATTACATAAATATTCAATGGAAAAAAATTCTGTTAAAAGAAAAAAAAATACAACATGTGTTATAATGGGTAGGGTTAACGTATAAGTACCAATTACACAAACAAGTACAGACAAATAATTTTCTAGAGACGACAGCACATCAAGCTACTGCAATCTGTCAGATTTCTTTATTACATTTTCAGCTTAATCTCTACAGCATTAAGGCTCAATGTTGATTGGGAATATTTGACAGTTTCGGGAACTTGACGTGCTGTCGCCCGTACTTAGCTGTATACAAAATGATGTTGTCAGACCAGCCGGGATGAAAGCTTGTACGTCCTTACCTCATCGATCCAAAATACAGGTACTATATCTCCAGAAAGATCCTTGAAAATATCTATTTTGTCAGTTTTTAGCAGCTGTAGATTAAATTGAATCCTTTGTTTGGCCACCATCGGGGTTCCAGATATCTGAAATCATAGTTACCAACTCCATTGTCACGTAAAAACATGTTTTATAAACGAAGCAGGATGTCAGATACAAATCAAAAGGTAATTTTTTCTCTAATTCCACGTTCGATATGGTTAAATACATAATGAACATTTATTTCACGTCTTGACTATTCGGACATAAGTGAAATGTACCGAATAACAAAATGCAATCAATCCGTACACCAATTAATCGGTTTAAGGGCGCGGGTCACGGTACGGTACCCCATACCGAAGAATTGGGAGGATCCGGTACCCCGGAAAGGCAGTTGACGAACGCATTGGTGGTTTTGTAGCTGGTTAGAGCCCGGCACACTTCTCCGCGTCCCCGGGCGGAGGATAGTCTATTTAGAATTTTTCCACCTGCCAAAAAAGAAAAGGCGCGTGCGACTTCGAAAATGACGTTAGTGACGACCAGTAAAATACTCGCAGACCCTGCACCTTAAATGCGTGTACAAAGGAACAACAAAAACATGAAAAAAAAAAACATGTAACTACTTCTTTAGACCAATTACATGTTCATAATGATGAAGCTATCTCTTCTCATGTAGAGTAATTATAGGAATTTTGAGGAAATGAAGGCTGGAATAGGGATGTTTCCTGATTAAAAAAAATATTCTATTAGTCCGTCATTCAGATTATAGAAAAATATTGGATAGATATGTATATTTTGTTTTATCAAATCAATAAAAAAATGACGAATATAAAAGGCATCAAAGATGGTGACTGGTGACGTTACACGAGTTTTCAACTCATTGCATCGTCTTAATTTTGTGTTTATATGAAAAAAGAAAAAAATACGTGTCTAGTTTTATTTTGGAAATCTGACTGATGGACTAATTATTTTTTTTTTAGTCAACTACCCTATTAGAATTTTTTGGTGCCGGAGAAGTTGTTGCTGCAGCCAAAAAAAAAAAAAAGAATTGTGGCAGCACCCCGCGGTTTTGTCCGCATAAATGTTGATCTCGTGGAAATGCTGAGATAAAAAATATTATGTATATTTATCCTGATATTCACGGCTGGTGCAGTGGCGATCGACAGCTGCGCTGTGTGTCGCAGGTTCAATTCCCGCACGAAACAATTATTTGTATGGCGTACAGGTAGTTGTTCCGGGTCTGGATGTTTGTGTATGTGAGTTCAAATGTTTGTGTTTTCACCCACTATACAGGGGTACCTAAATTCTAGTGTGGGGCAATACTTAATTAAAATATATGAGCTATATTACTATAAAATTTCATCTAAATTTGTTTACGAGTTTTTGGATGAAAGAGTAACAACTATCCAACTGTCAACCGTTACAAACGGGAGAGGGATTTGATGACGTGATGCAAGAACTCAGTGATTCGTAAACTTGTTACAACTCTCACCCCTCAACACCGCGCAGTTACCTCAAGTAAAGTCTCCGTTAAGCTTATTGGTAAATATTAAAACACAAGTCAGAAAAAATTTTGACTACTCAAAGAAACTTAAGTCCGTACCTATTTCAGACAGCCAGTCATAACTCAAACGTTACTTAAACCTCTTAAAAAGCCTTTTGAGTAGTTGAAACTAGTTTAAACTAATGCTTGAGTCTTCAGTAAGTTTCTGTAATACGGCGCTTAGAGGCATAACTTTGGGAGTTACACTGAGATGCACATTTTAAACTTGAGAACCCCCTTTTTTCCGCCGACTCCTTGGGGTTAAAAACATTTTTTTTGCAGCCTATTTGGTGTCCCACCGCTGGACAAAGGCCACCTCTTTTTTCTTACAAAACTCCCTGTCTTGGTTTATCTCTGGCCAAGCTGACCCTGCGAATGCGTCATACCACCTGCACCGCAATGACGAGAATGACCAGAGATTGAAGATCTCTGCCCATTTCTTGGGGTGCATTTACGAGACGTGTTCAGCCCACTTCCATTTCAGCTTGGCTGTTTTTCTCCAACATTTGCCACTTGAGTTATAGATAAAATACTAACCGGTTCAAAATCTATCTCAATTCCATGTTGATTGACGTCCGGATTCAATCCTTTAACATTATTCTGCACAGAAGGATCGCAGTCCAAGAAATGAGGCATAGAGGCGTACATTGGAGCTTTTATGCAAGGTGCCAGATCCATAAGACCTTTAGGAGGGCATTGACCAGGCTCAGGACAAAAACACTGAAGTTCTGGGTCCTCCGCAAAGTTCCCGATGTTGGCTATGTAGCGGTTGGTCTTAATGCCCCTGTAGGAAGTTTTCTTTTGGTACCATGGTTTGAAGGACCTGGGAATAATAATACAATAATAATTATATCATACATTGTACTATCAAGGCCAAAAGTCGAGTTATAATCTCAAAACTATGGCCAAGCAATGCTAGTTGTAGTTACGACCTTCTTCTATAATAAAGTTTGATACACTCTAATACTACAGTCTAAAAATCATACAGTCGTCCAACGAAGCCGTCTAGACAGAGCAATCGTGCGGGGTGTGAGGGACGAGACGCGGGTAAGCGGCACCCGAACTGCGAACAAAACGATGTTCGTAGCTCGGTATCTATCATTAAGGGCTGACGCGTCTTTGTTTTTTTATAAGTTTTTTTTTATAAATTATAAATTAGTGCTTGACTGCAATCCCGCCTGATGGTAAGCAGTGATGCAATCGTTGATGGTAAAGCGTGCTAGTTTATTAAGAGCCTATTCACTCTAGCCTTGAGGACACTCAAATTTGTTTATTTAAAATGGTGCATACGACGTGTGCTGCGAGTTACATCAGCTTCCACGCGTAGAAGAAAGGTTAATAAATATGTTTTATTATTGTAGAGTGCATAAATAATTTTATTTGTAATGTCGTGCCACGTTGATAACGCCAATAAAATGGCCAACCGGCGCACGGTAAAAAAGTAATTAATTAATAGGTTATGGCACAGAGCATGTGTTCAGAAATCCTACTAATAATATAAATGTGAAAGTGTTTGTCAAGATGGTGGACTTTCTTACTATTTATAATGGGTAAATTTCGACATGGTGGACGTAAGTTATGGATCTCAATTTTGAGTTTAATTGTAAGCACTCCAATTATATACATATTATTATCTGATAAGTGTGTCAATTTTGAGTATAATTGGGATGCTTGTTACGGAAAAAGCTATCCCATTTGAAATCCAAGATGGCGGACGCCAATTTAAATATAAGTACATATTTACAATATGATATGGGTGTTAATTCCGAGGTGGATTGGGGTGCTGGTTACGAAAATGCCATCTAAATAACTTAAATCTGTCTCGAATTGTTCCCTTAGTAAAAATAGCAAATAAATTAAATATAGTACAGCTATCGATGTTGATCTGCAATAAATAAATAATTTCATAAATATTGCTTATTTGTGACAACCCTGGCCGATACGGTACTGTCTAGACGATGTCGGCATTTTACACGAGATCAAAGGCGTCGACCGACTGTATGATTTTTATACTATGCTGTACACTTTGACAACTTGCTGCCCACTTATGATTGTTAGGTGCTACTAATTTCAACACTCGCAATAAGTGTCTCGGTAGCCAAGTGGTTTACCGCCGTCATAGGCATTCAAGAGAATTCGAGTTCAAATCTAATGAGTAACAAAACTTTTTCAAATGTTTATTGGTGAGTTATGAATGCTGACAACAAAAATATGTAAAAATACCGATCCGCAACTTAACGACGATATTACTAGACACATTATAATGCCACTGCAGAGAGCAAAATGGTTCGTCTCATAATGAAAGCCTCGAGCATTGATAACCTTGCTTGAGTAAGATGGGTTGCCGACATCAGACTTCAGGCCTGAGTCCAAAATTCACCCTCATCACATCAGTTACATCGGTGAAAGAAAACCAATATTCCTTCAGGAATATTCGAAGTGCACATAAAGGCACATAAAGTACTGTTACGGGCTAGGGGTATTAAAATGCAGGTTAAGGGTTGCGAAGTTTATTGACAACGAAGGTACAGTCGGTAGTAGGCAATGACAAATAGCACGTAGTTGATGTCGCACTAAAGAGTTCCCTTACGTCCACGAAGCCCATGTCGTAGACACACTACAACACTAGAGATGTTACTTTACGTAGTCCTCAAAGTTTTCGTTGGGTGGTCTTTGCTTCCTGAATGTTGCTTGCTTCGCTTCAATAGTCAAATGTAGACTGACTGCGTGCTGGCGACACGGCGCTTTATAAAGGTCAGCTGATCGAACATTCCATTCGAGTACATCCAGCAGGTACCTACATGTACTTCACCGGAGACGAGTTTTTATAAATTTCGATGTCGACACTTCGTTGACAATATCGAAGTAACCTGTACTATTCGAGAGGCCACCCTAGGTCTAGCAATGCGTTTTTATATTGTACCTCTACAATGCCTAAGTCTTGAGATATAAGGCTTAAAAGTTACATACGGCATGTCACGCAATTTTGAATCTTATGCCATCGACATAAGCTGCATTCGTAACAGTACTAACTGCATTCAGTGGTTTCTCCCGCATACGTTTCAATCCCGTAAGAACATTGAGATAAAAAGTATCCTATGTGTTATTCCTGTTTATACAAAATTATTTTTTGTTTATAAACCGGAAACATGTGTCCAGTATTTTTAAGTAAAGAATTTATGTACGAAATTTCAAAAAGATAGAATGAAAAACCACAAAGTTATAAGCTTGCTATTCTACTTGGTTGTCCCAACAAAAATATGGTCAAATCTCCGCTCGGGCGGGCGAGCGTGGTGCGTTGACGCCTGGCGTCAGCTGTTGCGAGCGCGCAAATACTATGATCTTTCGTAAGCTGTGTGTCGATCTTGGTAACCATACTGCAACAAAATCTAAATGTATTTGGGAAAAAATATAACATGGTGTAAAAATGATTGGAATCGATTTAGTTGCTTATTCTGAACAAAATATATTCAGGTTTCGTATCAACAAAAAATAACGTTGTATATAAACTATCTGTGTGACAAATCTCATCCAAATCCGTTGAGTGGTTTTTGCGTAAAAGAGTAACAAATATCCAGTCATTCTCACAATCTTTTGCATTTAAATATTAGTAGGATGGGTCGATTCTAATTTTATTCATCTAAGTAAATCTTCAATTATCAAAAATTCAATTTAGAGCCCGCGAAATTCAGGTTTTCCTATGTACTTTGCAATTTGCAGGTCAGGTGCCAGCGCCTGACGTAAATTGACGTATTTTTGTCTTCCTTTGATAGGGCAAATAAATATTAATAGGTAGGACGGGTGGAATGAGGACGGGTCTGATCAATTGTGTTGCGATGTGTGCCGGGTACGTAAGGGCAAATGTTGTTGTGTCGGGAGTTTGGTGGTAGAGGGCTTGCAAATCATTCTCCCACTGGCGCAGCTTTGTTGGGTTTAACATTGCATCACCTCGCTCAACTACCGTCTTCCTTCCTATTCACTCAGTATTTTTGAGGGAATAGACTCTTAATAAACTAGCGCGCTTTACCATCAACGATTTCATCAATGCTTACCTTCAGGCAGGATTGCGGTTAAGCACTAGCTATTAATTAAAAAAAAGAAGATGAATTGTACTTAAAATTAGTTTAGGTTTTAAAGAAGGGAATCGGCGCCTATAAGCTGCAAATTGTATAAAACGTGAAGAAATTTGAATTTCGCGGACGATCCTGACGCTTTCACCTTATGTTCCTTTGAGAATATAAAATCAAACCGCTGTTCGTTAAGTAAGGATAAGAGATTAGGCGTCCCGGAGGACTAATGGGCCATTTATTTAATTGTGCTTAGGAAAGGATCAAGAGAAATTTACTTCTTTTAGATATCAATCTGTACTCGAAATTGTTGACGAGTATATACTCGTCAACCTAGTTGTACTGTTTGTCCCAGGTATATACCTGGGACAAACAGTACAACTAGGTAGGTCCAACTTCGAGAAAGAGGTGTCTCGTCGAATCCAGCTCGGCTGGGCAGGGTTTGGAAAGCTACGCTACATCTTCTCGTCGCCCAAGATACCACAGTGTCTCAAGACTAATGTCTTTGACCAGTGTTGACTTACGGAACTGAAACGTGGTCGCTCACAATGGGCCTCATACGAAGGCTCAGAGTCACACAAAGGGCAATGGAAAGAGCTATGCTCGGAATTTCTCTGCGTGATCGAATTAGAAATGAGGAGATTCATAGAAGAATTAAAGTCACCGATATATATAGCTCTTCGAGTCACTAAACATAAGTGGCAGTGGGTAGGGCACATTGCTCGTAGCACCAATGGCCGATGGGGCCGTAAGGTTTTGGAGTGGCGGCCACGTACTGGAAGACGCAGCGTAGGGAGGCCCCCACCAAGGTGGACCGATGACCTGGTGAAGGTCGCGGGAAGCCGACGGATGCGGGCAGTACAAGACCGTTCATCGTGGAAAGCCTTGGGGGAGGCCTTTGTCCGGCAGTGGACATCTATAGACTGAAGAAGAAGAAGAAGAAGAATATACCAATCTCGCACCAATAGAAGACAAATCAAATTAACATCCATTAACTGTTTTCTAGCCTATAATGTTTCCACTCCTGAGACACAGGTCTCCTCGTGGTGGAGAGGAAGTGCGGGTTGCTAGATTTTACATGTCTTTGTAGTTTCTACCGGTTTCCTCACAATGTTTTCCTTCAATAAAAATATCGTTTATTTCAACATGCGTTCGTAGAAAAAGCAATAGACTCAATTCGTGGAATTTGATATCTCAATCAATGTATTCACAAATATACATTATTAAAAAGAACAAAATAGCTATTTGCTTATAAGGTAACATAAAAATACGATGGTAAATTTTATTGTATCAGAACCTGCCTTATTTACTACATACATTTTGTAAGCACGTTTATTGCCTAATTTATAAAATAAAAATGTAAAGGGATCCACCAAGGCCAGGAACTTTGGCGACCTATATGTCAACATCGAATCTGACCAATGTAAAATAATATAAGTTCTTATATTGAGGTGAGAAAATAAATATTGATTAATATTAGCATGTAAATAATTTCTTTTTTTACTTTGTAATTTGTTGGTAGATGAAAATTGGGTTACAAAAATGTATCCATCTGGGAAATCTTGCACAGAGTACCTAATGATATTTATCTAGAAGTAATTCTGTAAAATTGTGTAATTTAATCAGCAATTTTACTAAAGACGACATGCGTCATATAGTTAGATTACCCGGCTTTTTAGTAATTTATTTTTAAATACACCCGTGCCTAGCTAGTTCTGATACTGTTATTTTAAAACTTTTATTATTGTTGCAAATAGATTGGTTTGTTATCACAAACATTGCTAATTCAAAGATGGGCATCAAGCTTGGGAAAGTTTTGGACTAAACTATAGGTATAAGATAAGTATAAAAGCTTTGTTTAATGTTTTCTTTAAACTTGTGTTTTTTTTTTATATATATTTATAAACTAGCGTTTGACCGCAATCCTGCCTGATGGTAAGCAGTGATGTGATCGTTGATGGTAAAGCGCGCTAGTTTATTAAGAGCCTATTCACTCAGAAAAACTGAACGAATAGGGAGAAAGACGGCAGTTGAGTGAGATGATGCAATGTTAAACCCAACAACACGACCAACGATGCTGCGCCAAAGAGAGATTGATCTGAAGACCCTCCACGACCAAACTCCCAACACAACAACATTAGGCGCATCGTACCCGGCACACACCGCAACACAACTGCTCAGACTCGTCCTCCGTACGTATTTATTGTATTAAAGCAAGCATTTAATGACATATATCATTATATTGAGGATAATTTTAACTTTTATCAAAAATAAATCGTGTCTGAAAAGCTACGTTTAAAATAACATTACACATTTATAAAAACTTTACTGTCCGTTTGATCGATTTTGATATCGTAAAAAGACAAACGGCGGCTGCATTAAATGGTTGATTTTTTAGCGACTTTTTCTTTTAAAGCCATCCTTATGCCTACGGAAAAAAAAAAGGTTTCTTTGAATATCTAAACTTAACGCAAATATAGTATAGCTTAATGCGAAATACACATAATTTACTGACTAGTGGTATTGCTATGCTTTTTATTGTAGGAGTTAGGCTGCTTCGCTCTGTCCAGTCAAGATTTGTAATTTTGCAAACCTTATAAACTCTAATATCAATATCTTGTTATTTATTGTTAATCTTGGGAATGCTTATAAGTGATGTATTTACACAGAACTGAAGACTTAAGATTAGTTATTGTTACTATCTATGTAAATGTATCGTAGTTGTGCCTTTTTTTTGTTCTGGATGGAAAATGATCAAATGACCTCTCACGCACTGGGCGGAGCGGAAGGGCGTGTCAGAGTTTTACTGACTAAAGCCACCCCGTGTTTCTTCACTTGTCTGTGCGCCAGGGCCACGGTTTCTTTTTAAGCCAACCCGCAACCCTGAGCATCACGCATCGGTCCTCGTGGACCCCGTCACGATGTGCTGACATCTCCTTGAGGCGCGCGTGAAACACAACGAGCCGTCGATACCGGGCGGTGGTGTGCCGTACTTAATAAATTAATTTATGAATATATGAAATTCATTACGTAACGATACATTATTTTAAGTACAAATGTTTACATATTTTGTGTTTATCTATGTTTTTTTTTTAAATAATTGTTGTAGTACTGTACCTTACCTGCATAGATCAGTAGAGAAAGACTGGAGTCGGTCAGTTTCCTTCAGGAAGGGTGGAAACACTGTGCCGTCAGTTCCCTGGTATTCATTGCAGGTGTCCTTCCATATAGACTGCTCCAGCTTACCATCAACGGCCACCACTTGGCCAACATCCATGACGTTCTTGATGCCTCTCTTTACTGTTATTACATGAGGATCTATTGTGTTGTTTCGCTGTGAATTGAAATTGTAATCCAGTTAATTTTCAGGAAAGAGTTCCATTGTTCCGGACAAAACTGTCGGTTTACTCGGTACAGCAATACTATACAGTATGTTAAGAAAACCCTGTCCGACCCGTGAAGGTGTTGTTAGGTATCGATAACTGATTCTATTAATGCATACAAAACCAAGCTAAACTTAAAAAAAAATCCCCCTAAAAAAATAAATATTATTTCGCAAAAAGAGGTAACTTAATAAACGTGCGTTATGCACACTACCGCGGGGGCCGGGCGGCAGGGCACGCAGCACGTGGTCGCATCGCTATTCGCTCATAATAATAACGGTGTTGTCACTTTTTAAAAATTACCAAATTTCGGGGAAGTTGGAATTAATTCGCGGGAAAAAAAGATTATTTCAAAATTCATTTGTATTGGTACTATGATGATTACGTAAAATTTTATATTATTTTTGGTCATGTGTTTACCTAACCTTTATTATCCTTATTGGTCGGACAGAATTTTCTTAACATACTGTATAAAGTTTGGCCTTAAAGGGTCTGTCTGTGTAAGCAGTCAACATCACTATCATCATCATCATCAATCTTTTTATCGTCCCACTGCTGGGCACAGGTGTCCTCTCATACAGAGAAGGATTGAGCGTAATCACCACGCTTACCCAATGCGGGTTGGCGATTTCAGACTTGAGGTCCAGGTTTCGCTGGAATCGTACCCGCACTAGGCCACCACTCTGTGTAAACAGTATTTAGTGTTATTACCTTTTTTAATGCGTGTGTTTTCTATGCTATAATAAACCCGTGTTTTTTTTTTATAATTATAAACTAGTGCTTGATCGCAATCCCGCCTGTTGGTAAGCAGTGATGCAATCGTTGAAGGTAAAGCGCGCTAGTTTAATAAGCCCAATCACTCATAAAACTAAGTGAATAGGAAGGAAGACGGCAGTTGAGCGAGGTGACGCTATGTTTAACCCAAAGGGAGATTGATCTGGAGACCCTCCACGACCAAACTCCCGACACAACAACATTTGGTGCATCGTATCTGGCACACATCGCAACACAACTGCTCAGACCCGTCCTCCGTACGGCTTCAGTAGACATTATGCCGGAACACGACTAATCGCTTGGCGGCAAGACTTTTTCTGGTGGGTGGTAACTTCTGCCGGCAGCCGGTATTATGGCCTACCACCCAAAAATGTGTATAATAAACTCTGTGGTTGTGTACTTTTTTATTGTTTATCACAACAAAATCTGAATTTAGGAGGATATCTGGCTCTTATCCTCCTTCTGATCGTACATCAGAAGCCCTAAAGCTCTGCTGATTATGATACCGCTCGGTAGTCCTGCTTCTGTCTCCTACTTATACAATACGTAAAGAAAACCCCGTCTGACCCATAAGGATAATAAAGGTTAGGCAAAGACACGACCAAATAAAATATGCAATTTTACATAATCATCATAGTAACAATTTTGAAATAAACTTTTTTTTTCGCGTATTAATTCCAACTTCCCCAAAATTTGGTATTTTTTTGTAAAGTGGCAACACCATTTGTGACGGTATTATTATGAGCGAATAGCGATGCGATCGCGTGCCGCGTGCCCTGCTCCCTTACGCCCGTGCATGTATTGTCTATCGCACAAATATTAATTTTGCGAAATATTATTTATTTTTTAGGGGTATTTTTTTAAAGTTTAGTTATCGATACCTAACACTACCTTCACGGATCGGACAGGGGTTTCATTACATGTTGCATAATATCTCTTATAGACTAGTACTGAAATATGTCAAATGAGGTAGCTTCAAAGTAATTACCGTTCCGAAAAGCGAAAATCTGAACTGATTATTAGCTTCCAAGACGAGTCCATTGACGGCTTCCTTCTTTAACGCCGTGCAAGTGGCCTTCGGAGCGAACTCAGTCCTCGCACAGTTGATTATGATGCCCCTGAACAAAATGTCTAAAGCTTTGACCCTCATGAATATATCTGTAGGGTTGTCGAAGATACCGTTCATTGCTTTCCCGATCATGTTCAACATCGCCGGTTTGTCTCGGTGAACTGTTAACGCCATACCCTGAAAATGAATTATTTAACCGGTCAAGTATCAAGATTAGACGGGTGTAGTCAAAGCTTCATGTGACTTTACCCATGGAAATATACCCATCCTGTCTTATCAAGGGGACATGTAAAAGTACAAGATAGTTACTCCGTGTAAAATATTGATAATCAGATGCGACCGATCAGACTGGAACCCGACCCAACGTCGTTGGGAAAGGGTAGAGAGATATGTCAGTGACTTTGGTTCAGCTGCGGAGCTCCTCATTGCTGATTCGATCGCGCAGAGTAATTCCGAGCATATGGAGCCATTCATTAAATCATATCACAATAAGCCTCGATTTCAGATACACCAAAGTTTTTTTTGTTGATTTTATTTGTTATACTTGTAGTCACGTCATTACATCGAACTGTGAATTTGAACAGTCCGCACATCACATCTTGTGGGAGTGTATTCTTTGGCAGAATGAACGCAATATTATGTTGGATAGAGTACAAGTTACATCCGGAGTCCGATACGGACCTTGTAGAAACTAGAACCAATTTCCGTGCGTTCAGGCGCTTTTGCCATACCTATTATTGGAATCAATTGTAACATCACATACCTACTTAGGACCCATTAACTTAAACAAATTTTATTCCGTGGTGCTTGGCAATCTGGGCTTCTCCCAGTTGCAATAATGTCCCTTTGTGCCGATTGACCTAGTTCTGTTTTGTCTCCTGCTTGTTATGGAGGGAAGTGGAAAAAATATCTTTTTTCTTACTCCTCCGCTATTCTTTTCTGATTAATTTTGCGGGACCCAAGACAGTTGAATCGTTTCTCCGGGACTCGTCGAGCTTCATTGCTCGGCGTTTTTTTGGCGGCGTTCTGGCTTTCAGGAGTTGCAGTGGGTGGGAAAAAGTGTGGCGGGTTTTGTCCCAATTAAAAAAAAAAAATACTTCTAGTCAGTAGAATAATGGTCTTACCAGCATAAAAACATGCGGCATAACTACAATTTCTTCTCCTGTTAGTCCAGGCGCAGACAGGTCAGGATTAAAGTAGAATGCGTCTCTTTTCTTGTAAGTGATCGTGTCATCTTCTTCATGGTCTTCAATTTCGACTTTCTCCTTCCATTCGCTAAGAAAATAATAACTTTAATTAAAGGTCTTGCAAATACTCAAAAAAATAGTCATACAGTACCTATTTACTGATTGGCCACAGATAATTTTATAATAATTGATAGGTGATTGCAGATATCGTGGTGGCCTAGTTCAGATGTCGTGGTGGCCTAGTGGTTAAAATATCAGCTTCACAAGTATGAGTGCGCGGGTTCGATTCCAGGTCAGGCAAGTATCAATGTAACTTTTCTAAAGTTATATGTACTTTCTAAGTATATCTTGGACACCAATGACTGAAGGTGAAGGAAAACATTTTGAGGAAACCTGGACTTTAAGTCTGAAATCGCCAATCCGCATTGAGAAAGCGTGGTGATTACGCTCAATCCTTCTCTGTATGAGAGGAGACCTGTGCCCAGCAGTGGGACGATAAACAGGTTGATGATGATGATGATGAATTGATAGGTTGCCCGTAATTCACCACGGGTCCAGTGCGGGTTAGTGGAAAAAGATCTCTGATTTTTTAGTTCCATGATATTCTGATTTACTCACGATATTTTGCTTCACTGTTTTGATGGAGTACCTAGTGATTAAATTAAATGCAGTACAGCCTGCCTTGGCACGAACTCAACCCTTCAACCGCCACCAATGCTCTAATATTTGTTAAGTATAAAAATTAAATGAAAAATCAAAATTGCTAAAACTTGTTCCACATAATATATTTTTTTTAATAATTATAATCTAGCGTTTGACTGCAATCCCGCCTGATGGTAAGCAGTGATGCAATCGTTGATGGTAAAGCGCGCTAGTTTATTAAACCCATTCACTTAAAAAACTTAGTGAATAGGAAGCAAGATAACCCAACAACACGACCAACCATGCTGCGCCAGAGGAAGATTGATCCGGAGACCGTCTACGACCAAACTCCCAACAACACTTGGCGCATCGTACCCGGCACACATCGCAACACAACTGCTCAGATCCGTCCTCCGTACGGCTTCACTAGACATCATGCCGGAACACGACGAATCGCTTGGCGGCAAGACTTTGTCTGGTGGGTGGTAACTTCTGCCGGCAGCCGATGTGGCCTACCACCGAGAAAATAACATATTACATAATGTTTACAACGAGTAAAGAAAACCCTGTCCGATCCTTAAAGGTATTGTTAGGTATCAATAACTGGTTCTACTAAGGTAAAAAAATAAATATTATTTCTCAAAAGGTAACTTACACGGGCGGTACAACAATACATGCGCGGGCGATAGGGGGCAGGGCACGTGGTTAAACAAAATGCCGCCAGTATTGTACATTCATTCATACAAGGTACCTATCAATACGGCCGTTGAAAATGGTGTTAACACTTTTAAAAAGTTTACCAGATATTGGGGAAGTTGGGAGTTAATTCGGAAAAAAAGGTTTTTCAAAATTCATTACTATTATGATGTTACTATGATGGTTATGTAAAATTTCATATTTTATTTGGTCACGATTGTGTTTACCTAACCTTTATTATCCTTATGGGTCGGTCGGAGTTTTCTTTTTATACTGTAGGTATATATATGTTATTTTTACTTTTGCGAAACCTGACCGCTTGACCGCAATCCCGCCTGATGGTAAGCAGTGATGCGATCGTTGATGGTAAAGCGCGCTAGTTTATTAAGAGCCTATTCACTCAGAAAAACTGAGCGAATAGGAAGGAAGAGGGCAGTTGAGTGAGGTGATGCAAAGTTAAACCCAACAGCACGACCAACAATGCTGCACCAAAGGGAGATTGATCTGAAGACCCTCCACGACCAAACTCCCAACACAAGAAAATTAGTTTTTGGATAGAACGTGTTTTTCCTAGTTTGAACTAGTTTTTACTAAATGTCTTTGTTAAAATTAGAAGTACCTAATGCTTTATATTTCATTTCAGTCAAAACTAGTTATTACTAGATAAAACGCGTTTTTTCGAAGCTAATTAGTCAAAATTATTTCGACTCATCAGACCATATTCTGATTGGTCGCGATTTCATTCCCGCTTTGTTTTTATTGTGAGAAGCACGTATAGATTAAGAGAGCAGTTGTCATGGCAAATTTAAATGAGGGAACGCGATGGAAAGATGAGTTTTAAATAGGTTATTAGAGATTCGCGATCACGAAAAGAAAGAGGACCACTTTTATATTATGAGAAAAGAAACCTATGACAATTTAGTGGACGAAATTGATGAAGCGCAATTAACTGTTCAGAAATCTCAAAAACAGTACGTACAGGAAACTGAAGCAATTTAAAGTTATTAATATTTGTGGAATTCGAAAATTAGTGACTAGACAGGTACCTATGAAATACTAGCTGCATGTAGATGAAAATTTTGATATAATTGAAGCCCCTCATGCCGTTGGGCATGGTGGTCGGGATAGACTTAAAACTGTAGCTAGTTGCAATGGACAGCATCAGAATATAACTAAAGCCAAAAGAAAAGACGCAGAAAGTTCATCCAAAACAAGTAAAGAATCGCCAATCGCAGCAGAAGTCACTGAATATGACAGTAAAGCTGAAGTATCTACGGCTGTACAACCTCTTATAATATGACCAAATGACAAAGACCTCGAAGTTGTAATGAATGTGAATCGATAAATAATGGTGTTGAAAGGTAAAGAGAATGACATTGGCTTCAGATGCAATACATGTTTCAGTAGGAATCGGTGATAGTGTAATTATACAAATCTCTGAAGTCGACAGAGCAAAAGCAGATCTACGTAATATAGTCGGAGTGGTTCTTCAAAAGGATGATCAGGGTTTTCACAAGATTGGAACGAAATATGCTCGACAAATTATACTGTAGGTACTTATGTATTGCTTAATTGTTTGCATGTTGTATTGTTATTAGGTTTATAAAAGCTAACTATTTAAATGTTTTTTTTTAGGTCACAATTCGACAAGTGCAAAGAAAAAATTTGGATGAAAAAAGATGTTCCGAATACAAACTTACCTTTGAGAACTATTGCTAAGAAAGCAGCCATTGGAACAGGTCAAGGATTTATGCGCTGGGCGAGAAAGGATGTATGTCGAAAAGGTGACCATGCAAGAAAAATTAAAAAAAAAACCTTTATAACTCAAAGTGTCTTGATAGATGATACCTAGTTTGTCCTGCAATAACAAGTAGATCCTCTTATTTTTTTAAATAATATATTTTAAATCTCAAATTAGTTTCTCTAGTGTCAGCTGTAACTAAAGCTCGAAGTGACAACTAGTTTTATATGAAAATCAAATGATCAGTGGTAAATTCTAGTTTTGTTAAAGGCATTTAGTAAAAACTAGTTTTAACTAGGGAAAACGAGTTCTAACGAAAAACGGGTTATAACTGTAACATATATGTATATGCCATTATCGATAGATATAAAATATTCACCGCGTGTGCAAAACAGCTGCTTCATTTTGCCAACAGTGAAAATTATTACCTTCGCTTTGAAGGTGAAAAGGTGATAGGTATTGCTAGAATTGTATTTTTCCATAAAGTCTTGGGAATCAGAGCAGCGTGAATTGCGCATTAGCAGCTGTGAATTAGACATTCTAACGCGCGATAGGTAGTCATCGTCCAACTATTGTTGTAATGCGAAAGTTTGTGAGTATGTATGGATGGAAGATGGAAGTTTGTTTATTTTTTACGCGTAAACGGCTAAACGGATTTGGGTGAAATTTATCACACAGATGGTTGATGGCCCCGTGTGGTACCGAGCTTAGAATAGTACCAGCCCATATCCTTACATGGGTGTCGTAAGAGGCGACTAAGGGAACTCTCAACAGGTAAGTGGGTAGCAGCGCTTCTCCTATGGCATATAAAACTACTGAGACCCTCAACCCGCCTGCTAAGACGATTATGGCAAACCCCCCAATGTAACGAAAGCCCTGGGGGAGGCCGTTGTCCAGCAGTAAACCTCTATAGGCTGAAGACGAAGAAGATGGTTTATAACCAGAAATAACATTTAGGACACTTTTTGTCCCAATATTCCCACGGAATTGAAACTTACGAGGGTGAAACAATGGGGCGCAGTACTAAAATTTTTTGAGTATTTGCGGTTTATTTGAGGGTCTACTCATCATCAGCAGTCAAGGCAGTGGTGGTCCAATACTATCGGCCATGACTAATGAGGTGGAAGGTTAGAACCCAGGCAGGGGTTTTACTTTGTGTTACAGCCAAAATGAATGCTTAAACTCCTAAGCGTTTCTATTTTTACCACGCAGATCGCGACATTTTGGACAGTGACGTGTATCTATTAACTTAATCAAATTTTATTCAGTGGTGCTTGGCAATCTGGGCTTCTCCCAGTTGCAATAATGTCCCTTTAATGGCCTAGTTCTGTTCTGTCTCCTGCTTCTTATGGAGGGAAGTGAAAAAAATATCTTTTTTCTTACACCTCCGCTATTCTTTTCTGATTAATTTCGTTGCGGGACCCAAGACAGTTGATTCGTTTCTCCGGGACTCGTCGACCTTCATTGCTCGGCGTTTTTCTGGCGGTCTCCACTATTGATTCTGGCTTTCAGGAGTTACAGTGGATAGGAAAATGAGTGGCGAGTTTTGTCCCATTAAAAAAATAAAAGTGACGTGTATAGACTGAAAATTAGTGCGTAATGAGCGACAGACGAATCAACATCATATTTGTTATATTTTTGTATTTTTCTCGAATATAAACCCAAGCAAGGCTGTCTCATTTTCTAAGTCTTCGATAGAAGATCTGCGCATTCACATTACTTAAAGTTTTTCATCACCACTTCTTACAAAACAGTGAAGGAACATATTGTGAGGTAATGGGCATGTCGTCGAAACAAAAAATTGTACACATGTGACATATACCCGTACTGGGCCCGTGTGATGAATGATGACCCACTCCCTCTTTGAGGAGGCCTTCAGTCACCCAGAAGTGGGAAAGTTATAGACGGATTATGCTTATGCGTCTTTCACCCAATGCCTCTCGTTTGTTGTGCCAATGCCTACGTTCCTTTTTTTTCTGGGGTGGAAATTCTTAAAGGATGTCCGCCACCCTGACTAAAACCACCCCGGTGTCTATTCTATCACGAGCGTGCGTGACAACGCGGGATTCTAAATTCTTCCACGGCCCCACACCCTCGTGCTGGACCGGTCTGTCCGGGCCTCGTCTCCTGCACGGGGTAGCGGGGTGTTAAACAACCCCGTGCATCGCCACAGAGACGCGCGCCGACACTCGAGCGCGTTTCCGCCTCGGGTCCATCAAATAGGGGGCGGAGACTTCCCCATGTCTCTCGTCCCTGGACCCATTCATGGGGGGCGGAAGAGGGCGTTATCCGCCCTTCCTCGGCGCCCGGTGCGTCTTCTGCGGCCCGGGAAGGGAGTTGAGATCAGGGAGCCGTGCTTGCTCCCGAGCCAGTCGTAAAGTACTGGCCGGATCGCCTCGACGGTAATGCCCATGTTCTTGTGCCAAACTTATATGTGTAGGTTTTCATCGCGATAGGTAGCGATAATATCGATGTCCATTTGTTGTTATTTCTTCTTCAGCATATAGAGGTCCATTGCTGGACAAGGCCTCCCCCAAGGCTTTCCACGATGACCGGTCTTGTGCTGCCCGCATCCATCGGCTTCCCGCGACCATTACCAGGTCATTGGCTCACTTTGTTAGTATTTATTTAGTACAAAATCAAATTCAATTCAATTCTGGAAATCGTCATGCTTACGTTCATCGCCAAATTTACAACATTTCATGGTACTTTTACCAGAATGATATAACATTATATTATAAAATTTAATCAAAAACCTTTCATTCTCAATTCCAACTTTGAAATTCGGTGTTCTCTAAAAAGAGGTAAGCGCTAAATTTGCGATGGACTGGCTATGATACCGTTCTTTTGCTGTGACCCGTAAAAAATACGAGTGTGCTTATGACCACACGACTGAAGTGAAACTTCTTTCGCTCCATCTGTATGTATATATATATATATGTGTACAATATATACATGTATACACATATACATATATTAATTTTCTATAAATATTTAAATTTATTTTATGGTTTCATTGGTAAATTAATATTTTTGCATAGATCTTCTATTTTCACTGAAAAAAAAAATACTCGTTGTAGACCTTGTAGTACCATGCTCGCGCCACGGGCGCCTCTGTGCTTATATCCCCCACTTAACTTCCGTTCGCCTTGCCCGATCACTTTTCGTAACGCTTACGTCACGCGTTCGCCAGCTTACTCCCCAAGTCAAGCGTGCGTAAAGAAGTTTCACTTCAAAAACTGGTATCTATAACTCGCTCGAGTTAACTGTGCACCTGGCTGGAATGCGAACCCTCTCCCGCTTCCCCGCGCGGCGCCCCGCATTCGACATACAAAACATAACATAAATTCACATTGTGAGAGCTGGTGCCTGAAGTAGGTTTTACGAAAAACCTGTAGTACAGGTCACCGATGTCAGCGATGAGTAGCGTTAGAATCTTTGTTCATCATCATCATCATCATTTCAGCCGAAAGACGTCCACTGCTGGACATAGGCCTCCCCCAAGGTTCTCCACGACGACCGGTCCTGCGCCTCCCGCATCCAGCGGTTTCCCGCGACCTTCACCAGATCGTCGGTCCACCTTGTCGGGGGCCTACCCACGCTACGTCTTCCGGTGCGTGGTCGCCACTCGAGAACCCGTCGGCCCCATCGGGCATCGGTCCTACGGGCAATGTGTCCAGCCCACTGCCACTTTAGTGTTGCAATTCTTCGGGCTATGTCGGTTACTCTCGTTCTTCTGCGGATCTCCTCATTCCTGATTCGATCGCGCAGTGAAACCCCAAGCATAGCCCTCTCCATTGTCCTTTGAGTGACTTTGAGCCTTCTTATAAGGCCCATTGTTAGCGACCACGTCTCAATTCCATATGTCATCACTGGCAACACACACTGGTCGAAGACTCTTTGTTAAAATTGTCTAAATACAGTTTAAATCCCCTGTTGTTATTACTGTTTCTGTGGAGTTTTTGCTTTGTTATTTTGTTTTTTATTAAGTTTGTTTTTGTTTTTTACATTTTCGACGCATTAGTGAAGCCTGTTGGTTGCACCAACATTATATTTTAGTCCATAACTATCAATTTAATTGCAAAACGGTACTGTCCGAATGACGTCACAGAGCGAGGTGCACAGTGCTGCAGTGCTGGTGAGTGCTGTTAATTCGCGCGAGTTGTAGATGTCAATTGTGTTGTCGTTGTCAGCTTGTCAAAATTGTTGGCACATAAACTTGTGTTTATTGTAAATTAAGTTAGTAAATTTTGTTATTTTCAAGTGTCATTATCCACGTTCTGTTTTTATTAAAGAGCCATGAAAGTTTCTGAAGGACTACTACTAACTGACGATGGGACCGATTTCCTTGTTCACAAACTAAATTAAATTTAAGTTGAGTGCATCTTTTTCTTTATATTTCATTAAGAAAGTTTAGACCTGTCAAATTAGTGCGCTCCTGACGTACACTGGTGTATTCTTAGTCGCTATGTTTAGAATCGCGTCTAAACTGTCTATGGAGTATCTTAATTTGACAGGATTAAACTAAAATGTTGTCTTCTATCCTTTTCTTAACGAAATGGATAGAAAAAGATGCACATAACTTAAAATTAGTTTAATTTTTGACCAACAGAATCGGCACCAGTGACATTGACATAAGTGAAATTTGACAATAGATGTTTTCATCTAAAATATATACGCTTAGACGAAGGTAACTGTTTCGTGATTTTAGTTTTTTTTTCCTCAGAAATGAAAGAAAAAATCTTTTAGCGTACTTAATACGAATCGTATTCGTATCTTATTGCATTAAATCAACCTTTACAACACGTATCCTTTGAAGGGTGCAAAGGATACGTGTTGTCATCATTCAACATTTTGGGCACTATTTGAATCTGCATTTCATTTCTTCTCCACCCCAGGTGTTCCTGACAGGTCACTTCACAGAAGGTATTCCTTTGTTTTGTTTTCCTGGTGGTACATCTGCATATCTATCCAATCGTTTCGTAAATCACGCAATGTAGCGTGGACCAATACTTACAAGTTAATTTCGTTTTTCATAATGACATTATTAACAAAACCTGTACTTGTCTTTGTCATGTTTGAAATAGTATATTATTTATCTATGAGCTTCCTTTATTGTCGTTTAGTTTAATTGTAAGCCTTCAGTAAGAATTACATGCTTTCGTGTAACGTGGTCATTTACGTAAACGTTTTCAATTATATATTAAGCGTTGTGCGTTTGTGACTCATTAATTTATTTTGTAATGATATATTTTCTGGTGGATTGCGTAAATCCGGTTCCTGTACTATTTGTCCGTACTGCCTTATTATTGTTGTCATACAAAGTATATGTTATGTTTCTTTTGGAAGGGATTCGGCGTTTCTGTTTTCTATCCTAGTTTTGTAATAAAACTTTGCGCCACATTAGGAACTGTACCGTGTTTTTACAAACATTTAAACTCATATATCAAGGCGATTAACATACGGCACCGCGTACCACCGCGTAGGGCGGAGACGGTAAAGCGGATTTCGTAGCGGTGCTCCGCGCGGTAAGGCGGTTTACGCGCCTGTCCGCGCGGATGGATTTAAGACGGTTGTGACTAGTTTGTTCACATACACTGGCAAGAGTCTTCAGATTTTTGTCCTGCATCCACGATGATCCGAGCGCGAAGGGGCTGTGGCGGCGAGAGTACCGCTCGACCGCGCGGTCGGGCGGAGTACTCGTATGTGTGTTAGGCATTTATGGATTTAGAGGTCACTGCGACATGAGATCCACTTCACCGCCCACCGATGCGGTGCCGCGTGTTACACGCTAAACAGCCAGACCCAGAACAATTACTTGCAGGTCATACTAATATTTGTTCCGTGTGGGCCAACCCGTGACACGCAACGCAGCTTTATATGTCGATATTTTGGCTTTTTTTTTAAAATATTCTTTAATAACTCAACCTTCAATTCCCGTGAGATCGACAGTTACACTAGGACGTTGCTGGGCTTTTGATTTAACGTTATAAACTGGTGCTTGTCCGCAATCTCACCTGATGGTAAGCAGTGATTCAGTCGTTGATGGTAAAGCGCACTAGTTTATTAAGAGCCTATTCACTGGAAATATAAATTGTAATCAAACAGCAACACTGTCGCAGGCTAATTGCCCCAGTGCCCAAAAATACGGTGCCGCGTCGTACCTTTCTTAATGAAATGTCTTAGTCAAGTGACTTTGATGAACTACTCACTCAAAATGGTAAGGTCCGACTTCTTTTAAAATAGGTTTGGCTCCCTTAGCAACTTCCTCGGCATTGGTGTAGTTGAACAGGTATACTTTGAAATTCAGGGCGAAGGGAATCTGCTCCCACATCTTACGGACGTCGGTCTTCTTTGAGAGTGCCATTTCCTAGGAAGAAGAGAATTGTAGTTATAAATATGATTATACTCTCAACCAAATTTTAGTTGCAGCGGAGAATGTAAGCTAGCCAAGCTAATAAATTAACTGAGATAATAAATTAATTAGCTAATAAATTAGCCAAGTATGCATATTATAGTGCACATTGGTATTTCAAAGTTGTGATCTAACATTTTTTGCTTCACAGCTATAATTCGAACTGCTGACTGTGAAAAACAAGTAACTAAGGTCGAAATCTACAAAAAATTCCATGTGGAGACTTTTGAGAATGAATCAAAATCAAAATCAAGTCATTTATTCAAATTAGGCTGAGAATCAGCATTTTTTGAACGTCAATATTACATAAGACAGTCCCCCAAAACGCCTACCCATCGACACTTCCTAAGTTCCTAGTGCTTTCGCTGGGAAGAAGAAGTGGCGGAAGAAACTCCCCAGCAGCACAGCTGTCTGTTCATTTAAAAAACACATGTCTTTATACAATACCATGTGTAGTGATGAACACAAGAAAATGTAACAACAATTAAATTATTGAAAATATGCCAGCTGCCACGCCAAAATACCAGCAAAGCAAAACAATATATATAAATTTAAATGAAAATGTAAATAACTAAAAACTTATTACTTTAATAAAAGCCCCAGGCATAAGGGCGCCACAGCTTACATATTTATGTATTGAAAAAAAGTGAATTATATGAACTCATATTTAATTAATAATTTTGATGGCTATAAGAATAGGAGAATAAAAAAAAAACGATGGATGAACTCAGTGAAGAATTATTTGATTAGAATGGGGGTGACTACCAAACGATGGATGAACTCGGTGAATAATTATATGATTAAAATGGGGTGACTACCGAGATGATGTGTAATTTAAATTGAAATTCAATAATTTTATTTCGGATAAAATATATAGATAATAATAAAAAATAATTTCAGATCCTTCATTCATATAGTTTGTTAGTAGATACATTTGCGAACTTAAAAATTAGTATTAGTAAATTAAATGAATGTGTTATTATTTTTAGACTAGAAGAACTCCCCGATAACGATATTAGTCCCTATTTAACAGCGTGCAGCTGTATCCGCCGTGCCAACATCGGATAATCCCAGCGGTCCACCAGTGCGACCAGGATGGTGTTGGGACTACCACACGTGCGTCGCAGGATTATGGCGCAGCGGAGTTATGCCCCGGCGTTTTGCCTCCTCTCGCCACTCCCACATGTAGGCGAGGGCTTTGGCCTCCAGATCCCATGGCGGCAACCCGGCAAGGAGGCTCGCCGTCTAGTGGAGACCATGCGGTATCCCCGGAACAGCCGAAAGGCCATGACTCTCTGGGACGCCGTCAGGCATCGGGCTGGTCGCTACCTTTGCAACCGCGTCCACACCGGTGCCCCATAAAGGGCCATGGACTGCACGGCCCCACGTAGAGCCTCCGGCAGGAGGAGTTTGGTCCCGCTAGATTCTAGAGGAACCGCCTCAGGGCAGTCCCGGCCCGTTCCAGTCTGGGTGCCAAACGTCGGAAATGCTCCTCGAAGTTCCACCGGCTGTCGAGGACGAGTCCCAGGTACTTCATCGTCGACCCGACGCCGATGTGAACCCCTTCTACCGTTATATGGGAACCCGACGGTGGCACATTCCGAGGACCATGAAAGCACATGGCCTCGGACTTCTGCAGGGCTACCTCGAGTCCAAATTGCCGAATCATGTTGACGACTGTCGCAACCCCGAGCGTCGCTGCGTCAGCCGCCGCCTGGTACGACCTCCCTTGTGCCAGAACTAGCATGTCGTCAGCGTAACAAACTACGCTGACGCCGATAGGGAGGTCGGCGCGCAGCACCTAGTCGTACCCGATGTGCCACAGTTGCGATTCCAGGATCGATCCCTGTGGAACACCGTACGACATCTCTCGCCGGTTCCACACTCCTTGTTGACCGGGGTAGATTACGGACCCCAAGATCACCCTGAATGCGTTATTATACTATACTGTAATAGAGAAGTATGGAAGAAAAAGTCTTGTTACGCCGACCCCGAATAAATTGGGATAAGGGCAGACGAATAATAAAGACAGATAAACTTTGCAGAACGATCTAAATGCTAGTGAAAAACCATATTAAAATCATTGTGTATTGTGGAAGAGAGGTCATATTCACTGACACTTGAAGCGACTTTGTAATGCAATTAATGGGAGACAGGGTCAGCTCCCTAATTGCATAAAACACTATCAAAATCAATCTCAATCGTTTTGAAACATATTACTAAACCATTATACTCCATGTTAGAAAAATGTGTGTGCTCAATAACGAAAATAACGTAATGAATGTTTTAAGAATACCAAAAAGGAAACCATTTGCTACTGATAGTGTGTTACACAATTACCCAGCTGGATAATGATGCTGATTACCTTCTTAAGCTGGCTCTTGAGTATGACAGGGAACAGGACCCATCCGAAGATGAGCCCAAACACTGCCACTCCGCCCGCGATTGCAGAATACTTTAGCTCCTTAGGCATCATCATGTTGAGTGTAAGGTTGCTCTGTAAAACAACAAACTAAGCAAAAATCAGCTTATAATGTTCCCATTTGAGAGGAATTGGGCCGTAATCTACCAGGCGGGCCTAGTGCGGGCATATCTTCGAAGTTTTGTGCCGGGTACGATGCGCCTAATGTTGTTGTGTTGGGAGTTTGGTCGTGGAGGGTCTTCAGATCAATCTCCCTTTGGCGCAGCATCGTGGGTCGTGTTGTTGGGTTTAACATTGCATCACCTCGCTCAACTGCCGTCTTCCTTGCTATTCGCTCAGTTTTTCTGAGTGAATAGGCTCTTAATAAACTAGTGCGCTTTACCATCAACGATCGCATCACTGCTTACCATCAGGCGGGATTGCGGTCAAGCGCTAGTTTATAATTATTAAAAATAATAAAAAAAATACATGAGACCTAAACGAAGCCGGCTAAATGCGAGTGGCTGAGTAGCTCCACCTGTGTATGACCCAACGGGAGGTATCGGAGTGATGATATGTCTTGTGTTAATAATACCATACTCTCTAAAAGCATGACTCTTTAGAAAAAATCTTTGCTACAGTTATACCAGTATTACCAGAGTGTTCTGTACCGCTACACCTTAATTTGTGTTCATGTCATCATAATCTGCCGAGCCTTCTTTCAACTTTGTTGGGGTCAGCTTCATCTCTGACCGGATGCAGCTACCAGTTTACATGGAGTGACTATCCATCTGTCCTAAACAACTTGGTTACTGGCTAATACGGCGCCCTTAAGACGTAAAACGACTAGTAAAACTAGTTGTCAGACTTTCAGGTTTCTGACTACGCATAGCGGCTGTCCAATAGCCCAGACCAATGGCTTGACATGATTTCTATTCCATGTACCGGTATCTACCGTGTGGTACCCGGCAGAGTAGAATTGGCTACCCTTAATCTTACCTAGATGTCGTAGAAGGCAACTAAGGTAAAATCCTTGCAGTCATAAACACACAGAGAAGAAAAAAACTCTGCAATTTATACCAAAACTACCAATTTATACCTCGCCAACCTATCTGCCAAGCATGGTGGCATTTACCTTTCATGTTATTGATGGAGGCCCATGCCCTTGCAGTGGGGACGTAAATGGGCTAATGAAGTCCCAGTATCTAAAGATAGTCACCAATTCACCAAGCACTGCAACCGAAGCTTAATATGATCGTTCGGCCTGTGCAACTGGTATTTTCTAACCACGGGCCCCTCGTGTGATGTGTTCATAATAATATATCAGTTCAATGACTACTCGTGACTAAGCTAATAATAATGGCTTACCTCAAGGGACAGCGCATGATGGCAGCCTTGTTTGTGAAGTAGACATTATTACTGAGGTTAATGGATTAAAAAAGTCACTAAAATAGTTATATGACTAGAGTCCTACGTATATACGTACGGTATCTTGTGGGAGTGTGTTCTTTGGCAGAATGAACGCAATATTATGTTGGATAGTGTACAAGTTACATCCGGAGTCGTTTATTATAAGGACCTTGGAGAAACTAGAACCAATTTCCGTGCGTTCAGGCGCTTTTGCCATACCTATTATTGGAATCAATTGTAACAGCTAATACCTACTTAGGACCCATTAACTTAATCAAATTTTATTCCGTGGTGTTTGGCAATCTGGGCTTCTCCCAGTTGCAATAATGTCCCTTTGTGCCGATTGGCCTAGTTCTGTTCTGTCTCCTGCTTGTTATGGAGGGAAGTGGAAAAAATATCTTTTTTCTTACTCCTCCGCAATTCTTTTCTGATTAATTTCGTTGCGGGACCCAAGACAGTTGAATCGTTTCTCCGGGACTCGTCGAGCTTCATTGCTCGGCGTTTTTCTGGCGGTCTCAATTGTTGATTCTGGCTTTCAGGAGTTGCAGTGGGTGGGAAAAGTGTGGCGGGTTTTGTCCAAAAAAAAAAAAATATACGGTATACGAAGACTTGAAAGTTTATGTGTGATATTTTGACGAGAATATTAAGGTTTGACGAGAATAACAGAAAGCCAAGAATACCAAGAAAATTGGAATTATACTATTATACGACTGTAAGAAACAATAGGGAAGCTGGCTAAGATCCCTAACATACGAAGAAACAGAAAACCTTCTGATCAGGATGAGATAACATACTGGATACCCTAACCACACACACCTCACACCACACACTCACACAAACCACGCACACACACACTACATTATACTCGTATATCGCTCGAATAGGTACATATGCATTTTCCACGCATCTAGAGCTGCCTAGTTATTTTTATTATTATTTTTCAATTTCTTTTCTGTAATTTTAAACTCATCACTTCCATTGTTAAGATAGCAGATAAGGAAAGGGTTTTGTATTTTGTATATTTAGCTGAACTTTTGCAACATCGAGAATAAGCGCTTCTAACTATACTATAGTTATGTTTGAAAGAGACTGTTAAACAACGGGGTAATTGCGGAACACATTATCAGCAATAGGTGTCATTTTGACAGTTCAATAGCTTCCACTGCGCAATGTACATAACTGAGCAGACATACTTTTCGAACATAAAGAGCAATGTATTAGCAATATGCTTCAAAATGATTTCATAAATAATAAGTAGTGATAATCCTCCTTATTCATAAACGCTGCTTAAAGTTAACTAATGATTAGCGAATGTTTAACCATAAATTTTCGACGTTTGCACGTCACTTAACTTTAATCATCGGTCATGAATGTTTATTCATGACCATAAACACCATAGTGTATAAGGCGTTTGCCTTATACACTATGGTGTTTATTCATAAACGATGTTTACAGTTAGTTATATGACGCTAAAACTTCAAAAATGTTTTTTGTTTTTTTTTTTATTAATTATAAACCAGCGCTTGACCGCAATCCCGCCTGATGGTAAGCAGTGATGCGATCGTTGATGGTAAAGCGCGCTAGTTTATTAAGAGCCTATTCACTCTAGTCTTGAAGACACTCAAATTGTAATGTGACGGAAACACCGACGCCGGCAAATTGTTCCAGTCCCTCGATGTACGCGGTATTAAGGAGGAAGCAAAACGCTTCGTCCGGATCGCAGTGCTGTCAACAACGTAAGGGTGGAAGCTCGCCGTACGACGGGTCGTCCGATGATGGAACGGAGATGGCGGAATTATATCATGCAATTCCCTTGCACACTCACCAGAATGCATCCTATAGAAGACCGAAAGGCTGGCTACTCTACGCCTGTGCTCCAGGCTTTGGAGACCGTTTCGAGTTAAGTCTGGGTCGCCAATCAGCCTCTTCGCACGCCTCTCCACCGAATCCAAAGTGGCAAGGTGACATTTCGCAGCACCAGCCCAAATGTGGCTGCAGTACTTCACACACGAGCGGACCTGTGCTTTGTATAAAATTAGAAGCTGCCCTGGTGTGAAGTACCGCCGGACCTTCGCGATGACGCCTAGTTTTCTGGCAGCCACCCTGGGTTTGGACTCAATGAACCGCCCAAAGTTAAGGCTCGAGGAAATCTGAACTCCCAAAAGCTGAAGGCGGTAGGTACACTCCAAGGATACATTCTGAAAAGTAGGAGCCAAGGTGAACGGGCTCCTTTTGGCGGTGAAAAGATACGCCTGTGTTTTGGCGGCATTGAATGCTACAAGATTGGCATTGCCCCATTCGAAGACTGCCTGCAGTGCAGCACTCACACGCTCTACCATGGCCTCTCTTTCGGACCGGATTGTTTCCTTACTAGCCCGAGCTTCCGGCAGGTATCTCTCCACAACTGTGCTGTCATCTGCATACCCATAGATACCGGGCATCAGCAGATCGTTAATATGTAGCAGGAACAGAGTTGCAGAGAGAACAGACCCCTGAGGAATACCGGCATTGGTCGACATGGGCTCAGATGAGCATCCGTCGACAACAACTCGGAGGGACCGTTCAGTCAGGAAGTCTTATACCCAGCCAGTCAGGCCAGCGGAAATGCCGTACGCTGGAAGCTTACTCAAAAGGCCAGCGTGCCATACCCGGTCGAAGGCCATCGAGACATCAAGGGAGACGGCGATCGCTTCCCCATTTTTCTTGAGGGCCTCGCCCCACAAGTGTTGTTAAAATTCACTAATCATTAGTTAACTTTAAGCAAACTTTATGAATAAGGGGGAATATGTTACGCAATGAGAGTGCAGGTTCCTAATTCACTTCGAATACTTAACAATTCGTTGCTTTATTAGTGATAGAAATAAAATACAAAACAGACTGCACGGTTAGCGCAGTGGTTAAGCTATTAACTGCTGCGCTGCGTGTCGCAGTTTCGATTCCCGCACGAAACAAACATCTGTATGACCTACAAGTAGTTGTTTCGGATGCTGTTTGTGTAATGCTGGGGCTACATTAGCGGGCGAAGATTCGTATCGCGTTGGGGCGCAAAATATCAGTTGAACATACACGATGTTCTTGTCTACATTGGCGGGCGAAGATTCAGAAAGCGGGCTACGGTGAATATTCGTTGTTTTGTTGTGCGGCCGAGACGATGGAAGAAGCAGTGGCTTTGCATTATTTGTCAGTAAATTATTATTTATTACATGTGTACAAAACAAACAATACCAAAACAATGAAAAAAAAAAAACGCAAGAAGAACGCCAGTCCCGCTTCAAAGTCTGGACGACATTGAAGTGACGTAGGTGTGAATACTCAAGCGAATATAGTTGCAACAATACCCCTCCCCCCCGATCCTATATCGTCTGCGCACAAATGCATTGCGTTGCAACGATGTACCTGGTCAACCGACATACATCGCCGTAGCCCGAATATTCACAGTAGCCCGCTAATGTAGCCCCGGCGTATGTGAATTTATATGTTTGTACCCACGATACAGGAGAAATTCCTAGAGTGGCAACTGTTTAAAAAAAATGCAAGGTATACTGCAGTAATATACAAAGATATAGTGCAGTCTGCAATAGTATAGGCATCATCATCTCAGCGTTAATCCCAGTCGCATCCGTAGCTTTTCAGCTTTGGAGTCTAGGGTCCGCTTTATCAGTCTAACTGCTGATTTTGGCTAAACTTCGATATTTTCCGTGAAGCGACTGCCGTCTGACCTCTACAACCCGAAGGCGATATCTAAGCATTGCAGTTAAACTAATTGTTAGACTTTTGAGGGCTCTGCAATAGTATAGTGACTAATATTTTTAGATATACACTTTATACCTACCGGTTTCTCAACCTTGATCCATGGTCATTCAATTAACTTCTATTAGAACTGCCCATTAATTATATCAATCAAACTATTGATAATAACTGTGTTATATTCGCATTTCTTTCATGGGAAATCAATCACCGTATTTGAAATGTGTCTTGGTTCACATGCACTTCCCTTGAGTGGGACTATTCTAAGTTCACATTGACGATAAGAATAGTTGATGAGCAAATTGCGCTGTCATGTCAGAGAAAATTGATTTGCGATGTAATGAGGAGGCGCGGTGGTGTTTAGGTGGGGGTGTGGTGGTGAGTGGGTGCTTCTCACATGTCCCGTTCAGTGTCTTTGGTAAAGTTTTATAGGGTGTAGCAGGCGCTACACATGTTTTCTTACCCGCTGGGAAAGGTCGACTAGACGCGCGCCATGACTTTCGCGGCCCTGATGTGATCTGGTGTGATTTATAGTCGACCTTTCCCAGCGGGTAAGAGAACATGTGTAGCGCCTGCTACAAGGGACTTTTAGCGATAATTGGAATTGGTAGTAGAAGTATAAAAATCAGTCAGTTTTTTCATGAGCTGGACTCCTTACAGAGATGCGAGGCCTTTGCCTTGCAGTAGGATGCTCAGAGGCTTATAATAAACTAGCGGCCGCCAGCGACTTCGTTTGCGTGGAGTTAGTTATGCTCCACTCCTATTGATCGCAGCGTGATGTTTTATAGCTTAGAGTCTTCCAGGATTAATGAGTTATCCAAAGCAAAAATATTTTTTCCGTTTGTTTGAACGCGCTAATCTCAGGAACCACTGGTCCGATTTGGAAAATTATTAAACAAAAAATTCTTATAGACTTGTATAGATTATACTATCTATCTATCTAATATATAAAATTCTCGTGTCACAGTTTTCGTTGCCATACCCCTTCGAAACGGCTGGACCGATTTTGATGAAATTTTTTGTGCTTATCCGGTATCTATGAGAATCGGCCAACATCTATTTTTCATCCCCCTAAATGTTAGGGGTAGTCCACCCCTAATTTTTTTTTTATTTTTTAGACAAAATTATTTATATGGCAAAACAACGTTTGCCGGGTCAGCTAGTACTAGTATATAAAGCTCTTAGTATAGATTACTATACTAATATATAAAGCTGAAGAGTTTCTTTGTTTGAACGCGCTAATCTCAGGAACTACTGGTCCGATTTGAAAAATTATTTTTGCGTTGGATAGCTCATTAATCCTGGAAGGCGTTAGGCTATATAACATCACGCTGCGACTTATAGGAGCCGATCATAACTAAACCACGCGAACGAAGTCGCTGGCGACCGCTATTAAATTATAAGAATCAACTACAGATAACTAAAACTTAGAAGTTATTTAATCGAAGTGATTCTGATATAAGTTCTTTAGCTTTTAGAGTTCCGTACCTAAAAGGTAAAACGGAACCCTATTCACGAGACTTCGCTGTCCGTCTGTCACCATGCTGTATCTCATGAACCGTAATAGCTAGACAGTTGAAATCTTCAGAGATTATGTATTTTAAATCAAATATTTTGTTTGCTTTAATTAGTTTGTCATTATCTATTTAATGAAAATTATCTTTTCACTCACTGACAGACAACGAAAAGCCAAAACCACGAATTTCTTTTCACCTAGCGAAGGATTTCTGAAAAGTCAGTGGCAGATGGATGAGAGTTGCCGTGAATTGAGTTGAATTTTATGCAAAGGAAGCCTATGGCCAGGAGTGGATTGCTGATAATGATGATTTCCTAAAGGAGATCATCATTTGTATGGAATTTTTGTTAATGGGAAATTCTATCGTGTCCACGGCTTGCTATTAAAAAGAGATGATGAAATATCCCAATGCTCTGTATTGTACAAAAACATTATTTGATTTTATTCGTTGATAGAGGTATATTATATTGATTACGAAGTGAAATAATAAGAGTTATTCCGGTCTGATTCCCTTCCTGTTTTCTTTTTACATATACCGGTCGGATAACCTAGTTATTAATTAATGGAATATCGTTAGACTGATTAAAGAAACGATTAAAGAAAGAAAAAATTTCAAACACGATCATTTTAGTAAATTAAATTTATAAAAAACCGGCTAAGTGCGAGTCGGACTCGCGTACGAAGGGTTCCGTATCATTATGTTTTAAAACGGCAAAAAAAACATATTTGTTGTATGGGAGCCCCGCTTCAATATTTATTTTAGTTTTAATTTAATTATTTATTTTCAATTTTAATATATAAACACTGAATATTTCAAGTGGCAAACGGCAAAAAAAAAAACACGTTTGTTGTATGGGAGCCCTCCGATAATATTTTATTTTTAGTATGTTGTTATAGCGGCAATAAAAATACGTATCATCAGCATCATCTCAGCGCCAATCCCAGTCGCATCCGTAGCCTTTTCAGCTTTAGAGTCTGGGATCCGCTTTACCAGTCTAACTGCTGATTTTGGCTAAACTTCGATATTTTCCGTGAAGCGACTGCCGTCTGACCTCCACAACCCGAAAGCGATATCTAAGCATTGCAGTTAGACCAATTGTTAGACTTCTGAGGGCTCCAACAACCCGTAACGACTGCCACTATATGTTCGTATGGCAACCGGGACCAACGGCTTAACGTGCTTTCCGAGGCACGACCAGACCAGTGCAAATATTCATATTAATGCATACAAATATTTGCACTGTGCGGAAATCGAACCCGCGCCTCCTTGCGCAACGGCCGCGTTCGCTACTGCTACGCCACGGAGGCTGTCAAAACTACATAAATACATAATCAACAATACATAATCTATGAAAATTTCAACTGTCTAGTTATTACGGTTCATGAAATATAAGCCTGGTGACAGACTGACGGACAGACGGATAGCGAAGTCTCATGAATAGGGTTCCGTTTTACCTTTTAGGTACGGAACCCTAAAAACGAGCAAAGTAACGTTTTGAATAAAATTGAAATATTCATGAATGTAAACTACGCGAAGCAGAATCTCCGATAAATTGATGAATGTGTATTACGCAAGGCAGAATCTCTGATAAAGTCTGTGCATTTTGATACCCGGTTTGTCAATTTTGGTTGCGTATAAGGGAAGAAAAAGGGATCTATACAAGAGGAGTAATATATGTATGATGATTCTTTAAATAACCAGCAAGGGACATAAAGGATTCGTTCCCGAATTTGAAGAGATACTTAAAAACCCTCCATAAGCGATCTTTCTACCTTGTTGGCAAATATTCCACGTCCACAGAAATCATGCCACGATGTGACCCAAGGGTCCTGTATGTCAAGTAAGATTTGTAGGACAATAAAGTAACAACCCATATAACTTACATACATGCTCCATATAAAGCTCAATAAAATATTATGACGTAGGGCACTTTGAACGAGGTAAGATGAGAATTGTAATTTTTGCAAGCAATGGTCTTATTTTTCATGTTCATGTGTTTACGTTGTTATTACAGTTATGATTCATTCAGAAATCAGAAATATTTTATTTGTGATACATAGGTACAGTGGTTATTCAGATTTGAGTGTAAAGTGCGCTATGATCAGCCTATTATAAGCATACAAATACAAAAAATAAAATAATAAAAAATAACTAAATAAATGATTACATAATAATAGGAATAATTAAGTAAGGTTAACTTCAAAATCATTCTGATTTAAATAAAATATTGTCAAATAAGCAAATCACATAACTTTGTCAAAAAGAAGCCAAAACAATTAGTTAAAGAAATGTCAAAATAATTTTAAATAATACAAAGTCAAAGAAAACATAATTACACAATGATACCAAAAATTACAATTATACATTGTCAAGATTTATCCAATAAAAAGTCCGATACACTATAAAACATTTTTGACACAGCATATTTCTTAGTTTTAGTTTAAACGAATTAACAGGCAAATTTTTTAGCTCTTTTAGCAGTTTATTACATATAACTGGTTTAATATGAAATACGCTTTTAATACATTAAGGCAGTATTCGTTTTTGGAATACACAGACGACTTTCGTCCATTTGGGTCCGATTGAAAGCTACAGATTCTCTCTAAGAAATATATAAGATACTAGCTGACCAGCAAACGTTGTTTTGCCATATAAATAATAGATTAAATTACTAAAATGGCTATTAAAAAATAAGGGTTGATCGTAGAAGGGTGAAAATTGGGGATTGTATGTATTTTTGTATGTTCTATCATAAAAAAATAGAAATTAAAAATTTTGTCTAAAAAATAAAAAAAAAATTAGGGGTGGACTACCCCTAACATTTAGGGGGATGAAAAATAGATGTTGGCCGATTCTCATAGATACCGGATAAGCACAAAAATTTTCATGAAAATCGGTCGAGCCGTTTCGGAGGAGTTTAATGTCGAACACCGTGACACGAGAATTTTATATATTAGATAATAAGATAATACACACATCAAAAGTGTCTAGGGATCAAGCATTTTTATGCGGATTTCTTGAGATTGAGATGTGGCTTTGTAATAAATTTATGATTTTATAAATTTATATGGATCCTTTTTGGTGCATTTCATAATTTGAATCAGGAACTGTGAATCAAATTCGAGTAAAAGATGAAAATCAGCTGTCAATATTTTCCCTATAAAAACATACAACGCATTGAAGACATTATTAGTGCTACTGTTTCCCTACTCCTGATTAAAACCAACGTTATTATGGAGCGGCGACGTCATTTAAGCAGGGAAGAAATGCTCAGAGCCGTGGGAATGATAGAAGCTGGTTCCCGGCAACGTACTGTGGCTTTAGCTCTGAATACAAGTCAGAGTGTTATCAGTCGACTTTGGACACGTTACCGAAGCACTGGTACCGTGGCTGAGCGCCATGGAGGACGGTATCGCTGCACCACACGGAGACAAGACCGATACATTCAAATCTTAACTCGAAGAGCTCCAACAATAACCGCCATGATGTTAGCCGTGAGGCTTCATCACTCTTCAGGGAACTTAATTAGCGACCAAACAGTCAGAAACCGCTTGCATGAAGTGAACCTTCATTCCCGAAGACCGCTACGGGTACCACCTATAGCAATGCACAATCGTAGGATTCGATATCAATGGGCTCTTGAACATAGAAATTGGGCAGAAGAACAATGGCGTTTCGTGTGCTTTTCTGATGAGTCTCGTTTTGGTATGAGACCGGATACAAGACGTATACGACACTGGAGAACCTCTGAACGCCAACAGCGATTAAAATCCTGCCAGGAAGTCCATCCTTATAGTGGTGGAACCATCATGGTATGGGCGGGTATTTGGATCGGCGGAAGAACCGAGTTGATTTGGATCAGAGGCAACCTCAACGCTCAAATTTATGCTGAGACGATTGTATCAGACGTCATCGTTCCTCTACAAGTGCAAATCGGTCCCTTATTTCAGTTAATGCATGATAATGCACGACCGCACACCGCAAGAGTTGTAAGACAGACTCTCGCCGCAGCTAACATCAATGTCCTGCCCTGGCCTGCTCAGTCGCCAGACTTTAAGAAGCCAGTAGCCGTATTGGACTTATGCTTACTTATATCTGTAGGCCTAGTATGAGTTTTCAATACGAAACTCGTTCGATCGTATCGAGCGCGTTTGACTCAGCGATTGGCCCGCTTCAAGGTCGTAAGAACTCTCAACAAATGAGAGCGCCAAACGCGCTCGATACGATCGAACGAGTTTCGTATTGAAAACTCATACTAGGCCTACAGTCCCCTACATCCTTGATTTTTTCATTATTATGTAATACTTTGTATAGGGACGATTTAACAGGGCTTTTCTTCATGTCGCAGGTTCTACGGCATTTCAGATTTTGTTGGCCCAAGCCTTCGTAACTTCAACGGCGTCATCGGTGGACGCATTTGAGTGCACGTTTTGGGATACTGTGGACAGGATCGGAGATGAAGCATAGTTTGCGACATAGATTCACATCCATACCCTATTGCAATTCAGTCAAGGTCACTCCACTTTTCTTGGTTGGAGTTATCTTCTCGCTTGGACTCAGAGTCGCTTTAAGTACTTCCAAGTAAGCCACCAAAGGTTACATACATCCTGCAGAGAGAAGCACCTTTGGTGGTATACTCGTATAGTAAGTAGTAGTAGAAAAGGATTCAGACTGCGACAGCCGTCGGCCGGAACGAGACGTAACGCGAGTTACATTAGTGGTTCGAACTCCTCTGATAAATTCTCCGATACAAAAAGTACCAATTTAGGTACTTTTTGTATCGTAATGAATAGGAAGGGAGACGTCAGTTGAGCGTGGTGATGCAATGTTAAACTCAACAACACAACCAACGATGCTGCGCCACAGGGAGATTGATCTGGAGATCCTCCAAGACCAAACTCCCGACACAACAACATTTGGCGCATTATAACCGGCATACATCGCAACAAAACTGCTCTGACCCGTCCACCGTACGGCTTCACCAGACATCATGCCGGAACGCGATGAATCGCTTAGCGGCAAGACTTTGTCTGGTGGGTGGTAACTTCTGCCGGCAGCCGATGCTATGGCCTACCACCGAGAAAAGCCCTTCTATTCTTCACCTTCTATTCTATATGTAACCTTTTTTCATATCATACTACTTAAAAAGTTAGACGCATTACTTTCATCCTCTACGTCAAAACGTGTCGACAACAAAAGAGTAATTTTTAGCACGAAAGGAACGTTGGTCAAGCTTAATTAGAAACAACAATTAAATGCTTTTGTAAGCGCATCTTTTGAGAACAGCTATACTAAATTGGATATTTGTTTTCGTTCTAAAATGTTTCTAAAATAAGTAGATTAGTAGTATGAATTATGGTTTTATTTATCAAATTCTGTTATTCGCGTTTTCTATAGGATTTTTAATCACCTCACGACCATGTTGAAATTTTTGATACGACATCACATTTGTCAGGTTAGGTTGTATGAAATAAAAAGATAAGTAGGTACGTACGTGCAGGTGTCCGAGTGTCAAGACGGTCGGGAAGCGACTTGCGATAGTGCACAGCTTTTAATCAGTGGGCGGAACAAAGTACACCCAAACGACAGGCTTGTCTTTAGGTAAACTTTCTTTTCAAGGTAAGTATTTCTGAATTTTTATGAAAAGTTAAAAGTTTGTACCATATTTTTATTATATAATCAAGATTTCTGGGATACACTTCTGTATTTAAAATTAAAGATAATTTTATTAATATTTCTACATTTAGATGAATTTAGTAAGCAAAACCAAGGAAAGTTTCTTGAAATATTTTTTAGAAAGGAAGATAATTCAAGGCATCTAGATGTTTATGTTTAATATAATAATACGTAGGTAACTTGAGCCTCCCGTGGCTTCTGACTTTCTGAGTCTGTCACGATAAACGTGGCACGTGTATTGAACCTTTATGCCGATACCACAACGTAAACAAGTATCAAAATTATTATATAGTTGCTACGTGCAAAGCCTTTGAATTTCTACGAACCTAAGATTACTAAAAGAATAAACTGAATTTTAAACATAGTTCTATAACTATCATTCGTTTGAAAAAATGACAGAAACATGCTTAGAATACGTTTAGTGTTCATTGTATTAAGCAATTTGTGATACAAGTAGGCTTTTTTTTGTTTGTGATGGGAAATCATCAAATGACATCTTCCGCTCTGGGCGGAGCGGAAGGGCGTGTGAGACTTTTACTGACCTACCCGTGTTCCTTCACATGCCTGTAGGCCAAGGTCATGGCTTCTTTTTTTTATACAACCCGTAACCCTGATCCAGGAGGTATCGGTCTTCGTGGACCCTGTCACGATGTGCTGACATCTCTTTGTGGCGTGCATGATACACAACGCGCCGTCGACTCGGGCCTGTTCCTTACCGGGCGGCGAGCTACCTACTGCTCGCTGCCCGCAAGCCCGTGCCTACGGTGGCCGGGAGTTCGATGTTGGCTAACGACCAGAGCGTCTCCTGCGGCGGCTAGAGGCGTGAGAGCGCTGGGATTCCCGCTCCTTCAAGCGCTCTGCCTCCTCTTTTGCTAGCATCACTGCTTCGCAGAAGGAGGTGACAGCCTGCCATGCACTCTCACTCCGGGCCATGGCCTGGACCAGGGTCGGACGCGAGAAATCGCTGCCAATCGCCGCCACTCTACCCAAGCCGGGCAGACCTCCACCGTATGCTCCACCGTGTCCTCAGGACGATCCACACAGTATACAAGTAGACCTTGATTAAACATTGCAATGTTATATTTTGTTTAAATTAATGTGTTTACTTTTATTGCGAAGCTTTTTAATTTCTGAGCTATAGCTAATAGTAAACATCAACAACCCTAGTGCCTATAGTCAACAAAATTAAACAGTTTTAATAAAGAGTACTTACCTACGTAGAATATATTGCTGCAATCCAGTTTTTAGTTGACGTGTACTGACAGCGCCCCAGTCGGACTGTGGGATATACAGCACACGTCACATTTAAGGGGTGGTTCTGAAGAATGTGTATAGTATTGAAATTCATTGGAACTCATGAAATAAAAAAGGTGTTTGTAAAATATATGTCACCTTGATTTTTTAGTCGTTTGAAAATTTAAGACGGTAACTATTTTTGTTGGCTAAAAAGGGGTTATCAGTTAAAAATTAAACAAAATTCAGTAGGTATATACAAAAAAAACCTTTACAAAATATGTACACAGGCTACCACTACTTAATTTCTGAATTCCTTTTATATTTTTTCTAATGGACGCTTTTAACATGCACGTCTTTCTGCATCGTTCTCACAGGAATAATTCGAACACGAATAATAATTATAATTTTTTATTTATTCGAGTATCAGTGCCTCATTTCGTTAGTAACAATTTTAAACTTACATCTAAGTTAGCTTACTAAATTCTTCAACACATAAATAGGTACTTAAAATAAAATAAATACAAAAAATATAGCACACACAAAACAACACAAATTAAAGATGCCAATATAGCTATAAATAAACTAATTACATTACTATCATCAAAAATATCTAAACATACTAAGCAATTTAACGTACCTAGAAAACAAAGAACCATCAAACCGTTGATAACTCCAGGCCTCCTATAATGTATCTACTATAGTGCATCGAGATAGATTACACACAAAATCGAAAAAGTCACCAGAAAATCTAATACTACAAGTAACTTATCGACGATATCCAAACTTTTGTAATACGCTACTGCGGAAATCGAAGAGAACATATGAAAAGAGTGAACTAGAAAAGTCAAAGAATTCGTTCTGTTCTTAGAGTGCATGGCTGCTTACCACCTTCTGACCCTAGGAAGCGAACATATGTATGTCCCCTCAGGTATACAACACAACACGGAATTCGCAAAACATCAATACTATGTCCTGAGTGTTCATATATATAAAAAACTACAGAAGGAACTAGACATAATTGACTTTAATAAATATAAGGTTAAATTGAAGATTACGCATCGGCTCATGCAGCAGGACTATATAAAAACAGAATCCTTACTAGCTTACATCACTTAAAATGTCCCTAACATACATTCAGGCAGGTTATTATTTATAATCACACAGTCACATCACCCTATATAACAGACATAAACAACACACACACCTATCCATGGTGGATATATGAACTACTCAGTCAAAATCCATTAAAATGCAATCTCTCCTTCTCAGTAATACATAATGCACTTGTTAAAGTAGTCCTTCTCTTGAAAGCAACTAAATCAACAGTTTGGCCAAACACTGTCTCTTAAGACATAGGTCCCCTAGTTTAAGAGGCAGGGTTTATAATTTTTGGTTATATAGATTTAGTTGAATAATTTGTATGTATGACCTATCACCTTATGTCTAATCTGTATAATTATTTTTTGGTAAATAAATATTTTTATTATTATTTATTATCATTAATACAAATGCAAAACATTACACATATAAAACAATACAAATACAAAACATAACACACAAAAGATTACAAACACAAAGCACAGCACAAAGCGATACAGATACAAGAACAACCACTGGTGCTACAGGCTTACAACTGATGTGGAAAGCTTGGAGTAGCGATTTAGAAATTTACAGTCGAGTCTGCTCGCAATACAACTCAGAATGTTATTGGGGCTGGTACGTACCCGCCGTACCAGGGACGCGAATCTTTTACGCATTGTGGCGTAAAAACAATCCACCCTTGCGTCTGCGAACATCCTTGAAGCGCTACAGTATCGGGGCAACCCAGCAACCCCCGGAAAACATCGTTATATTGCACATGAAGGGCGTTGTACGATTTCTGAGGATAATTAGCCCACAGACTACATGTGTGGTGAGGTGCAATACGCCCGAAACAAAGTATTTTTTTTTTTTTTTAATATAAACCAGCGCTTGACCGCAATCCCACCTGATGGTAAGCAGTGACGCAATCGTTGATGGTAAAGCCCACTAGTTTATTAAGAGCCTATACACTCTAGCCTTGAAGACACTCAAATTGTAGTTCGACGGAAACATCGCCGCCGACAGATTATTCCAGTCCCTCGATGTACGCGGTATAAAGGAGGAGGCGAAACGCTTCGTCCGGATCGTAGAGGTGTTAACAACATAAGGGTGGAAACTCGCCGTACGACGGGTCGTCCGATGGTGGAACGGAGATGGGGAAATTAAATCGTGCAATTCCCTCGCACACTCCCCAAAATGTATCCTATAGAACACCGAAAGGCTGGCTACTCTAAGCCTGTGCTCTAGGCTTTGGAGACCAACTCGAGTTAAATCAAGGTCACCAATCAGCCTCTTCGCACGCCTCTCCACTGAATCCAAAGTGGCCAGGTGACACTTAGCAGCACCAGCCCAAATGTGGCTGTAGTACTCCACACACGAACGGACCTGTGCTTTGTACAACATTAGAAGCTGCCCTGGTGTGAAGTACTGCCGGACCTTTACGATAACGCCAATTTTTCTGGCAGCCACCTTGGCCTTGGAATCAATGAACCGCCCAAAGTTTAGGTTCGAGGAAATCTCAACACCCAAAAGCTGAAGGTGGTCGGTACACTCCAAGGATACATTCCGGAAAGTAGGAGCCAAGGTGAACGGGCTCCTTTTGGCGGTGAAAAGACACGCCTGCGTTTTGGCGGCATTGAATGCTACAAGATTGGCATTGCCCCATTCGGAGACTGCCTGAAGTGCAACACTCGTTCGCTCTACCATGGCCTCTCTTTCGGACCGGATTGATTCCCTACTAGCCCGAGCATCCGGCAGGTATCTCTCCATAACTGTGCTGTCATGTGCATACCCATAGATACCGGGCATCAGCAGATCGTTAATATGCAGCAGAAACAGAGTTGCAGAGAGAACAGACCCCTGAGGAACACCGGCATTAGTCGACATGGGCTCAGATGAGCATCCGTCGACAACAACTCGGAGGGACCGTTCAGTCAGGAAGTCTTTTACCCAGCCAGTCAGGCTAGGGGAAATGCCGTACGCTGGAAGCTTACTCAAAAGGCCAGCGTGCCATACCCGGTCGAAGGCCTTCAAGACATCAAGGGAGACAGCAATCGCTTCCCCATTTCTCTCGAGGGCCTCGCCCCACAAGTGAGTGGCATACACTAGTAGGTCCCCAGTTGACCGATTGCGGCGAAACCCGTACTGTCGACCACTGAGGAGATCGTTACCTTCCAGGTATGCCAAGAGGTGCGAGTTCTATACACGCTCCATAATTTTGCAAAGTATGGAGGTGATCGAAATCGGCCGATAGTTGGAAGGATCGGCACGACTACCCTTTTTGGGCACGGGCTGCACGTTGGCAAGCTTCCAGGACTTGGGCACTATACCAGTCCCAAAAATCAACTAGTTCGAGACAAATAAAATTTGTTTCTCCTTAATTTTCATTATTAAGAAGGTAATATTCTTTTACTAAGTGTACTACTATTAATGTACGTATTGAAAATAGAAATTTTGTTATAATTAACCATAAATTTCAATTTTTTCTATATCTACTTTCACCTCCGCCTCCGTTAACCTTCGCATCCGCGGAGGTGAGACTTGTCGCCTCCGCCTCCGGTAACAAAGCCTCCGTTACAACCCTAGCTAACCCAACCCTACCCTACCATACCCAGTACAAATAGTGTAGGGTACATCAGCGGATAAAATGGATATACCCCATAGAGATTAAAATACAAGTGTCTTGTGAAGTTACTTTGAACACGTTCCAACATAACACTGTATTTAGCCTCATGAGGAGCCCATATGACTGCATTATGATCGAGGTGACTCCTGACTAGTGAATCATACAGGACCTTAAGTGTCGTGATGTTGATAAACCCCTGAGTACAAAACCTAGGTGTCTGTATGCCTTCTTACAAATGTTGTTGATATGCTCACAAAAGGTCAGTCCTTGAGTGGAGAGACACTCTTTGTATCAGCACATTATCAACTCTGTATTGAAAATACATAGGAGTTCGGGAACGAGTTAATGACATCACTGAGCATTTGGCTACATTAAAATAACATATTTGCTCTAATCGGCAACGCCCTCCTTTCCCGTTCTATATCTGCATCATCTTTGAGGTCAGAGCGCCTATAGGTGTCCGAGGCATTCACTCAGAAAAACTGAGCGAATAGGAAGGAAGACGGCAGTTGAGCGAGGTGATGCAATGTTAAACACAAAAACACGACAAACGACGCTGCGCCACAGGGAGATTGATCTGAAGACCCTCCACAACCAAACTCCCAACACAACAACATTAGGCGCATCGTACCCGGCATACATCGCAACACAACTGCTCAGACCCGTCCTCCATACGGCTTCGCTAGACATCCTGCCGGAACACGACAAATCGCTTGGCGGCAAGGCTTTGTCAGGTGGGTGGTAACTTCTGCCGGCGGCCGATGTTATGGCCTACCACCGAGCGGTATACCCGTGCTAGAGGTGTACTATACAGCTTAACTGGCGGCTCTATAAAAATCCACTCTTCGGACATAGACCTCCTTTCGGTGTGAAGGAGTGGGTCGAAATCTACCACGCTGGCCAGGTTGGTAATTTGTAACAATTTTATGATTTTAAAAGAGTGTCAGCGGAGTTACTTGCCAGTTCTTCTCGAGAAAAATCTATTGAATGGTTTACTAGCTACATTTTTTTGATTACGTGTTCCGGCATGATGTCTGGTGAAGCCGTACGGAGGACGGGTTTGAGCAGTTGTGTTGCGATGTGTGCCGGGTACGATGCGTCTAATGTTGTTGTGTTGGGAGTTTGGTCGTGGAGGGTCTTCAGATCAATCTGTCGTGTTGTTGGGTTTAACATTGCATCACCTCGCTCAACTGCCGTCTTCCTTCCTATTCAGTTATTCTGAGCGAATAGGCTCTTAATAAATTAGCGCGCTTTACCATCAACGATCGCATCACTGCTTACCATCAGGCGGGATTGCGGTCAAGCGCTAGTTTATAATTATTAAAAAAAAAGAAAGATCGCATTCTTGACCATAAAATTGGTTTATTTGAAATAATTGCTTTGATTGATTGATAGAGAAAACAAAAACAGAAAGTCCAAAAGGAAGTACAAGTAGCAACAGAATAAACACTGGTCTTGAAATTATTTTTTTGAAAAGTGAGTTCTGTATCGATTCAGTAACTTTTAATATCACTTTATTAAAACTTACTGAAAAGTGATTTACCTTAGCATAACGACAAAGATAATTAAATCTTATTAAAATGTAATAAGACTCAACTTTAAATGCATAGTGTTGTTAAGGTCAACACGATTTCCTTACAATTTCGGTCATTATATAATATTATGATTTTAACTCACTATTCTACTTGTGGTGTATCAAACCATCCGTTAATTATGTTACATATTATATGTATTAATAAAAATCGCAATCACAGAACCCCCATTTTATTGAAAAAAAAAAAAATAGTAATAAGTGGCGACCTATGAAATTAACCTGTCATTCCTAACTATAGGTAGCCTCTCAATCTGCAACATGGCCTCTGATTTTTTACTTTGAAGTATTTGTTATTATATTCCGTTTCCGCTAACTGCCATATTGCAACTGTCCATATTTGATTATTCATTCATGTTTATCGAAGTTTTTCCTATTCTTGTATGTAATTTTAGTGTCATGACGTGGACACCAGGGGGGCAATCGCGCTAAAATAGTTCAACCAAAACAGAATTGGATCGCAACCAAACCATGACTTTTGTTAAGTTTCTGGATCTGGATCTGGATCGCAATTGGAACGTAACCGCTGTCAAATGAAAAAGTTGAAACAAAGCTAACTTTTTCTATGCCATGTCAAACTTACGTCAACGATTAGATTTACTTATAATTGTTTTACTTTTAATTATTATATCGGATGAAATGTATCACTCATACCTACATTGATTTTACTTCAACCGAAGTTAAAACTTTAGCGCGATACGAAATGTGATCGAAACTAAAGCACAACTTTAATTGGATTAGATGCGAACAAGAGTTGAACTTCTACTGTCTTATTTAGCGCGATTACCCCCCGCAGGCTGAATAGACATGAGTTTAAACCGGCAAATTTTTGTGGCGGTTAATTTGGGAGCCCCTTTTTTGTCTTTCTTCACTGCCGAGCACCTCATAAATAATAAGAAGATTACTGTATGTCAGTTTTCTGTTCTGTGATGTTTTTAGAGTCAAAAAGGCATACTAATCTTATAGCCCACTCTAGGCATTACTCCGTTTACAAACATTTAAGCTCACATACATAAACAGCCAGACCCGGAACAACTACTTTTAGCTCATACAAATATTTGTTCCGTGCGAGGATTGAACCCGCGACACGGAGCGCAGCAGTCAATAGCTTAACCACTGCGCAAACCGTGCAGTTAAAATACTTCTATTCTGTCTATTCTGCCCATATATCTATCTGATCAATATAGTTTTTTAATAATAAATGACACAAGAGGTTCTTTTTTAATTATTAGAAGATTAAGATTACTAAAGGTTCTGCTGCTAGTATTAATGACGACGATTTCCATTGACCACGTGCGGGGGCCTAGCATGTATTTGAGCGATACTGTCTCGGACATACATTCGGTCGAAGTTAATGAATTAGAAGTATTCAATCTACTTAAAGGAGTTGACTTATCCAAATCTGCAGGACCAGACAATATTCCACCAGTTTTTATACTCAACTGTGCCAAAAGTCTGACTCTTCCTCTTTTACTCCTGTTCAGGCGGTCCCTAAATTTGGGAGAGGTACCTGCAGTTTGGAAGTCGGCAATAATCACTCCGATCCATAAAAAAGGGCCTAGAAACCTTGTAGAAAATTACAGACCCATATCCAAATTATGTATTTTCGCTAAAATCTTGGAAAAAATTATATACAAACAGCTTTACACCTGTCTTAAATCAAGCATTAACGACCGCCAACATGGTTTCCTGCGAGGTCGGTCTACAACCACCAACCTAATTCTTTGTAGCGACTACTTGACTGAATGTATGGCCCGCCACTCACAAGTAGATGTAATTTACACAGATTACAGCAAGTGTTTTGATCGTTTGGATCATGCTATACTTTTGCGCAAACTGCTGGCTATGGGTATCAGTGGAAATCTTTTTAGGTGGTTCTCATCTTATGTGGCCAACAGGTGTCAAACTGTTGTCCTTAATGGATATACATCAAGAACTATGACGGCCCCCTCAGGAATTCCGCAGGGATCGCTTTTGGGACCCTTGTTATTCAACATCTTCATAAATGATGTGTCTTCATGTTTCTCGAATTCAACAGTCCTTTTATTTGCGGACGACATGAAGATTCTAAGTGAGATCGGGACTCATGAAGATGCTGAACGCCTCCAACACGATCTGGACGGGTTCGTAGGGTACTGCACGGCCAACCGGTTAGATCTAAATGTCTCGAAATGCTGCACGTGTACATTCACTCGTAAACTAAAGCGCGTTATTTATGACTACAAATTAGCCAATACTTCAATAGCCAGAGTTAACACGATTACAGACTTGGGAGTCACTTTTGACTCGAAACTTCTCTTTGACACACACATTGATAAAATTATTAAAAAAGCTTCTAAAGCCCTTGGTTTTATCTTGAGGATATCAGTGGATTTTAAAAACATTAAAACACTCAAAATTCTGTACTGTGCTTTTGTGCGCAGTCATCTCGAATACTGCTCACCAGTATGGAATCCTATCTACGACACTTACGTCAATCGCATCGAAAGTATCCAAAGGAAATTTTTGAGGTGCATTCAGTTTAGATCCAGAACTTATTTGCCTAATTACAACAACCGTTGCAGAAAGTTCCACGTTCTTCCACTGATTGAGAGGAGAAAAATTGCCGACATGGTATTTCTGTTCAATATAGCTAATGGCTCAATCGACTGTTCTGAATTGTTAAGCAAAATTGGTCTGCGTGTTCCATCCTTCACTTTAAGGAATCATCAGCCTCTGTATGTTCCCTCTGTGCGATGCGTATACCGACAAAACTCTTATATGATAAGAGCTAGCAGAGCATATAATTTGTTGTGTCGAAGGGTTAATGATCTCGATTTGTTCTCCACCAGTGTTCCTAAACTAAAAAAAATACTTTGTGATAGCTTCTTTGTTAATTACTAAAATATTTAAGTTTTACTAAATACTCTCAGAGTGCTTATTTGTTCTTAATTTCACTTTCATGTCCTGTGCTGTAGTACCTGTTACTGTCTCTTGTGCTAACCTGATGTTATCTGTGGAAACTTTTAATTGGCCTTCTTTCACTAATTATATTCTATCTGTATATATGCTAGCTGTAAGTTTCCTTAAAATGTAAAAATAAATAAATAAATAAATAAATAAAAGTTTGTTAGGGTGTTTTTTTTTTTCAGTATAGAAGGTGAACATGACATTTGGGATTAAAACATGAATTATAGAACAAGTTTTCGTTTTAAGAATAAGGCAAAATGATATATTCCATCCTTTTCTAAGAGGTTTATAACACTAAATTCATCATCATCATCATTATCAACCTTTTTATTGATCCACTGCTGGGCACAGGTCTCCTCTTATACAGAGAAGGCGATTTCAGACTTAAAGTCCAGGTTTCCTCAAGATGTTTTCCTTCACCTTCAGTCATTAGTGTCCAAGATATACTAAGAAAGTACTTTAGGAGAGTTACATTGGTACTTGCCTGACCTGGAATCGAACCCGCGCACTCATACTTGAGAGGCTGGTGTTTTAACCACTAGGCCACCACGACATACATTACACTATATTGACTATAATATCTAGATTAGAGTAAGCCAACAGATTTAAACTAATATTAATGATATGAACGTAATTTTATTAAAAACGTCATCATAAATTCCTCTTAAAAGAATATTCGATTTATTTGTAGCATGTGTTGATGTCTCTAGCTTTTTTTCGAAGCCGAAAGATATCCACCGCTGGTCACGATCCCATTCAAAGCACCTACACTACGATCAATCAAAAGTCATTTATTCAAATTAGGCTGAGAATCAGCATTTTTTGAACGTCAATATTACATAAGACAGTCCCCCAAACAAAACGCTCACCCATCGACACTTCCTAGTGCTTTCGCTGGTAAGAAGAAGTGGCGGAAGAAACTCCCCAGCAGCACAGCTGTCTGTTCATTTAAAAAAAAAACACATAACTTTATACAATACTATGTATAGTGATGAACACAAGAAAATACAACAACAATGAAATTATTGAAAATATGCCAGCTACCACGCCAAAATACTAGCAAAGCAAAACAATATATATACATATTTAAATGAAAATGTAAATAACTAAAACTATTACCTACTTCAATAAAAGCCCCAGGCTGAATTGCCCTTTATGCAATTCAGTTCTACTCGCATCCAATGGGTTTCAGCGGTTTTTCGGGTGGGGGTTTGTCATAATCGCAATGTTTAGCAGGCGGGTTGGCGATCGCAGTACAGTGATCATTATCATCATTTCAGCCGAAAGACGTCCACTGCTGGACTTAGGCCTCCCCCAAGGATCTCCGTGACGACCGGTGCGGCGCCTTCTGCATCCAGCGGTTACAGTGGTAGTGTACAGTAGTACAAATTAAAATCCAAAAACTGATGAACTCCATCAGAATCCTCCATGCATTATTATATTGGACCAGAGGCGAGTTGTATAATTTTTGAGTATAATGAACCCGCGGGCTGCAAGCCTAAAAGGAGGTGGGCCAGGGTCCAAAAAAGAAATCGTGACCCTGGCGCACAGGCAAGTGAAGGAACATGGGTGGGTTTTAGTCAGTAAAAGTCTGACACGCCTTTCCGTTCCGTCCAGAGCGGAGTGAGAGAGAGGTCATGTGATGACTTCCCAACTAACACAACAAAAAAAAAACCCTAAAAAGACGTCCAGTACTCATTTAATATAGTGCGCTTGACCTCGTTTGAGGCATGCCTAAATCTGCAGGCAATCATGTTAGCTCTCACACAGCGCCCTCTGCTTCCTATCTTCATCGTCTTTCGGGTCAGCGGTCAATAATGTGGTCGGAAAAGTGGCCCAGATATCTAAATCGGTCTACCCTCTTAAGGGGTGTACCGTTTACATTTATAGAAATACTATAATCTCCTTTATTTTCCCCTTACCTAAATCTTAGTGAAAGAAAGAAATAGAGGCCAAACGCTGATACCATGTAATCATACCGCCCCTCCTCGCCCACTAAGTACCCTATGTGAGTAAATTATAACGTACACTATTCAATTTGTCTTCGATTCATTGTAAAGGGCGAAAATTCTATTAATATTTCAGTGGAATAAGTTTTCAAATTGCTCCTTTAATGGCTCTATTTATTTGTGAACCACTTTTGTTTTTATTTTAAATACAAACGATTTGTTGTATATAAAAATGGTCGGTATAATTAGGTAGTAGGCCATAACATCGACTGCCGGCAGAAGTTATCATCCACCTGACAAAGTCTTGCCGCCAAGCGATTCGTCGTATTCCGTCGTGATGTCTGGTGAAACCGTACGGAGGACGGATCTGAGCAGTTATGTTGCGATGTGTGACGGGTACGATGCGCCAAATGTTGTTGTGTCGGGAGTTTAGTCGGGGAGGGGCTCTAGATCAATCTCCCTCTGGCGCAGCATCGTTGGTCGTGTTGTTGGGTTTAACATTGCATCACCTCGCTCAACTGCTGTCTTCCTTTCTATTCGCTCAGTTTTTCTGTGTGAATAGGCTCTCAATAAACTAGCGCGCTTTACCATCAACGATCGCATTACTGCTTACCATCAGGCGGGATTGCGGTCAAGCGCTTGTTTATTATTATTAAAAAAAAAAAACACCTCTCTCCCAAATTTTTAGTTTTGTATGTATATATTATAAGTTTAATATATTTAGGTAATAGTATGTATGTGTATATAGCTTATTTAAGTATTTATTTATATAGTGTTAAGAGTATGTTTTCATTATAATATTTTCATTTAAAGCACCTGGTACTAATCTCTTCACTACCTATGGTTAACTGGTAGAGAATGCCTAAGGCATTAAGTCCGCCACTATATAATATATGTGCGAAAGAATAAATAAATAAATAAAAAAAAGTAAAAAGCCAAAGATCTACATATGACTGCAGTCACACAGCTTGACATGCTTTCCTGAGCACTGAAGATTAATAGGTCAATGGAATAAAAATTGCAAGCTGGTCTTGTAGAACGCCCTTTTATTTATCTATGAAATAGTTCAAAATAACACAGCAAAATAATGTCAATAATTATACTACAAAAAAAGAAAACAGTTATGCGTAACAACATTTAATCGCTAAGGTAGGTATATATATACAAACACATAAACACTATTGTCCACTGAATAATATCGATTAAAAAAAAATAAGGAAACGATCGAATACAGAAACAGACAGTAAAAAAGCAACCTGAAAAATCACAGAAACCAACTCAAGATAGACCGTCCACCGTTACCAATCAGCCCAACTCAGTCACCCGAAGGAGATGGAGATACATATACATTTGCCCCTCCAGTGACTGGTACACTCAACCTCACAAAGATATTTACTAGTTGTTGAACAAATAAATAAAGAAACAATTGGTTTATGTAAGCGTTTAAGCAATTTTGGAACCTGCATCAAACACAATAATCATGAGAAAGAAAAATTAAAAGAAAAAATGTTTTTATGGGATGGAAAATTAACCTGTTAAAGGTTTATTTAGACACATACGAAACAACACACTATATCTAAATATATGTGTATGTATTTCACCAAATGGCAAAATGTTATACAAACACTTATGTTTCCATTACTGTATACAGTTGTGTTTAGACTCAGGTGAACTTTGACTACGGAATGCGAACACAGGGATAATATGATCTTGCGGGCGGTGAGCAGTGGGCAGCTCTCCGTCCGATAAGGACCAGGCCCGAGTCGACGGCGCCTTGTGTTTCACGTACGCCTCAAAGAGATGTCTGCACATCGTGACGGGATCCAAGAAGACCGATGCCTAATGGGACAGGGTTGCGGATTCGTTAGAAAAGAAACCGTGGCCTGGCGTATAGGCAAGTGAAGCAACACGACTGGGTTTTAGTCACTAAAAGTCTGACATGCCCTTCCGCTCCGTCCAGAACAGGAGAGGTTATTGGATGATTTCTCATCCCAAACAAAAAACAAAAACGGATAATATGACGTTTTTATAAAGGCACTAATAGAAAGTTTTGCTCGCGATCGCACAATATGGCATTGCCCGCGTTATTACTTAGTTTTCGCCTGTTGCTCCTACAAACATTTTTATTACTACTCGGTTCCTTAAAGTCAATAGACTTGCCCAAGAATTGGGCTATATATGTGCCAAAATAATTATTCAAATCCGACTAGTACAAGTGATTGGCGAAATGAAATGAAATGAAATCGTTTATTAAGCAAATAGGATCACCGATCACTTTTACACGTCATATATATATTTTTTTTTAACTAGATGAAGCCGGCATTTCCTAACTGACTACCTCTGAGAAGAAATAGCCAAAACAAACTCAGGGATCATCGTCTTTTTTCAAGTCCAGACATTAAAAATGAGAATTTTTACAATAATTTATCTTATAATTACGCATATTGCTAATAACAATGCTTATCAGAGCGAACAGCTCAGTCCCAAGCTTTTTTGTCTTCTAAATAATCTGTGATTTTATAATACCCCTTTTTGCAAAGTTTGGCCTTTATATACTTTTTAAATCGTTTAATGGGTAAGTTTCGAATGTCCATGGGAAGCTTGTTGTAAAAGTGTATACATTGACCCATGAATGAGTTGCCTACTCTGTGGAGACGAGTGTGATGTACAGCAAGATTGTGTTTGTTCCTGGTATTTATATTATGAATATCGCTTATTTTCTTAAAATCCGATATATTTTTATGTACGTACATAAGATTTTCAAATATATACTGTGAAGCTACAGTCAGAATGTCCACCTCTCTGAATTTTTCTCTAAGAGAATCTCTAGGACCAAGGTTGTAAATGGCTCGAACAGCCCTTTTCTGTAAAACAAAGATGGTATTGATGTCCGCACAAGTTCCCCAGAGAAGAATCCCATAAGTCATCAGACTATGAAAATAACTAAAATAAACAATTCTGGCTGTATCCACATCAGTTATCTGTCTAATTTTCTTAACAGCAAAGGCGGCGGAACTGAGTCTACCCGACAGCTTCTCAACGTGAGGACCCCATTGCAACTTGGCGTCAATAGTCAATCCAAGAAAAACTGTCGACTCGACAGGGATCAACTCTACTCCATTCAGTTGAACATTGGTACTTAGCTGCCTGACATTTGGCGTAGAAAATTTAATGACTTTAGTTTTTTTTTCATTTAAAAGAAGGTTATTTACATTAAACCAATGGACAACTTTAGAAAGTGCATTGTTAACTTCGTCAAAATTGACTAGCTGACGCTTGACTTTAAAAATAAGAGAAGTGTCATCCGCGAACAATACAATGTTGTGATTATCCCTCACGTGATGAGGTAAGTCATTAATATAGATTAAAAATAAGAATGGACCTAGAATTGAGCCCTGTGGAACGCCCACGGTGACCACAGATCCTGCAGATCTCTTACCATTAACATCAACCCTCTGAATTCGATTATTCAGATAAGAAGTCAGAAGGTCGAGAGCTCTGTCCCTTAAACCATAATGGTACAATTTCCTAATAAGAGTATCATGATGTACGCAATCAAAGGCCTTGGACAAATCACAAAAAATACCAAGAGCATCTTGCGATTCCTCCCAGGCCCCAAATATGTTCTTTAGCAACGCCACGGCCGCATCTGTAGTTGAACGACCCTTTGTAAAACCAAATTGTTTCACGTGCAATAAATTATAAGTTAAAATGCCTTAACAACTGTTTCAAAATTAACTTTTCAAAAATTTTGCTCAAAGTTGGTAATATCGAGATTGGCCGAAAATTCGTGGGATCAGTTGAACTACCAGATTTGAACAGTGGAATTACTTTGCTAAGTTTCATCAAATCAGGAAATATACCAGATGTGACACAAGAATTAAAAACAATTGCCAAGAAAGGTGCGATAACATCTATTATCGAAGCTACAGTGTATACTGACAAACCCCAATGATCAGCAGTTTTTTTTACATCAAGATCCTTAAAAGATTCTATAATATCTTTAGCAGTCACAAACGCAAACTCAAAGCGGCGAACTCAAGGCGCGTTGAAGTACCTAAACAAACAAATTCTTCAGCTTTTTGTGAAGAGTTTTGGGTTTTGTTTGTTCTTTGCGGGGCTTGATGTTGATAATCTATATTATTGTATAGACTTATCTACCTCAGTCTGGTTGAAGCTTTAAACACGTGTCGAAATTAAATATTAATTTTATGAACCGAGGCTAAAGTAAGGTAAGTAATGTAATTAACCCACCACCGTATTTACAGAATTTTCAAAAGTTCATGCTATTTGGTGGTGTCGAGAAATGTTATGCTCTCATTTACAATTATTTAAGTATTGCTTTTTGTTGAAATCATTCATTAGAATTCATTGTCTATAGTTAATTAAGAAGAGACCCATAATTACTTTAGAATGAAATGTTCCAATTTATGATCCACAGCCATGAAGATATTTTCCACTGTGCACGGATTTACTGCAAGGAAAAAATTAACAATCTTTGTTACAAGCTTTAGTTATTCTTGGACCTACGTCACACATAATCAAGAGAGCGGGGAACTAAATTAAAGAAGAATATACACAAGATTTTTAAAGGCCGGAAAATTAATATATTAAAGGTTTACTAATTATTTTCATCCATTTCTGTCCTAAAATTTTCATTCACAAACCCTGCACTACTTAGAAAACTGATCGTAACTACATAATCAGCCTATAATGTTCCCACTATTGGGACACAGGTCTCCTCTCGGTAAGAGGGAGTGGGCCGTAATCTACCACGCTGGCCCAGTGCGGGTTGGTAATTGTCACATGTCTTCAAATTTTTGCCTCTAGGACATGTCGGTTTCCTAACGATATTTTCCTTCACCGTTTTGAGAGCAGTAGTGATGAAATAATTTACACAAAGTAAAGCGCCTTATGAGGTACGAACCTACAATCTACAGCTTGTAAATCGCGGCCGATAGCACCAGGCCACCGCTGCTGTATCGTGACTGTGGCTAAACTAGCGACAAAGTTTGAGAAAGATTGCATTACAGGAACTTACGTCACAAATAGAGTTGTTGACGATAGATTCGCCTGAAGTCACAGCTTTTTGCCGAACAACAACCAAATGCGACCTATGGCTTAGTTGTTGTCTATTTTGCTACGCAAGTTGTGCACAACTTAACAATTGGCATTTTGTTTTTGTTGCGGGTTATTTCGTGTGTCAATTAACGTGTGTTGTTTTAGCCCCTGCCCGTAACATCAAGCAATGGACAAAATTATCAACATTTTGTATGTATGAGGCTTTAGACTTTGTTGTATTTTAAGTGTTTTTTGTTTGTACAAAATAAACAATTTTTTTTTGTTACTAAATAAAATAAATTATCAATAATTGAAGGAATTACGTACGTAAATCAAACCACTGATCATCATAACCAGCTTCCAATCGTGCAGCTCTTACTGCTTCTCTTAAAGCATGGGTTAATACTGAAGCAAGACACAATGCTGGTTCACCAGAAGCTAAAACAAAAAATATTTTGTTAAAGAAAGTTTTTACAACGTGTTATTTATCTCTTGGTCAAAACGCTAAAAAGTATAGCACCTTTCGATTTTAACACTCCAAATGGGTTGTTATAGTTTCTTCTGAAATATACTCTAAAATCTGCTGGTATGTCTTTGATTCCTGGGGGCTTGTAAGTCCATGTACGATCAGTGAGTAGCTTACCGCTCTCAGGATCATAAATCACCTTTTCTGAAGTCCAGTAACCAAGACCCATTACAAAGGCTCCTTCAATCTAAAATTATTTGAAAACTTACAGTCATCCACTTCATACTTAAATGGATGAGTATCATTATCCCCTTCATCGATTTATCATAATTTATTAGTAAACAATTCTACCTGAGCCACATCTATTTTTGGACTTAAGCTTCTTCCAGTATCCTCCAACAAATCTACCCTTCTAATATCATGATTTCCTGTCAAGATATCAACTTCAACTTCGAGAGCGCATACTCCATACACATCATAACTTTTTACATCGTCTTTGCTGGAATACATGTAACAGGCTTGTAAATCAACTCCAGACGTATAAGCATTCTGAACAAGATCATCCCACGAAGGGTTATCCATCTTTTCTCTCACAGGAGCCAACCTTTCCAAAATAATCTCACAAGCTTTCATAGTGGCAAATGATACGCATTCACTACCAACACTAGCTCCTGTGGCCATAGCATTTGGGGAAGTAAAACTAGAACTTGGCTTTACACTAATCTTCTCCAGAGGAATCCCAAGTGTATAGGCACATACTTGAGCAACTTTTGTGTTGATACCTTGACCCATTTCGATTCCCCCATGAGTTATCGCTACTGACCCATCCGCATGATAAATAGATACAAGTGAATTGTATGGCCCAATGTAAAATAATTCGTAATTCATTGGCATAAGTTTCAATGCACGTTTCCTCCATCGATTTTTATTGTTAAATTCTTTTACTTCTTTTAGTCTTTCATCGTAGTCTGAATCTTTTTTAAGATGCTCAATAAGGTCTGGTAAAGGATTATCTTCTTTTGTCATATTTACTGATCTGACATGTAACGAATCTTTTCCAGTTATGTGGGCAATTTTCTCCATAATGTTTTCTATCATTGCTACGCCTTCAGTTGAAGCTAGAAAGTTAACAGCATCGTATTATTTCACATACGATCACTTATAAAAACTTATGCAAGTGAAACCGCGGGACGCAGCTAGCGGTGACATAAATTTGCGACATTGAAGATAGCTCTAGTGTTCCTTGGATATTATACAACATTATTTTTCTGTTTATGCGAAACCCGAAACATTTATCCACTATTTTGAAGTAAAGAATCTATGTACAAAATTTCAAATAGATATTATGAAAAACCACAAAGTTATGGGCTTGTTATCCTACTTGGCTGTCCCAACAAAAATATGGTCCACGCTCGCCACGCACGAGGGGTTCCTTAACCTTTGGCGTCAGCCGTTGATCTATCGTAAGCTGCGTGGCACGCTCGGTAACCACACTGCAACAATTCCTAAATGAATTTGAGAAAAAATACACATAACATAGTGTATAAATGATTAGAATCGGTTGAATTCAAATTCAAACTCAAACTCATGTATTGAGTCATTCAGTTGCTTATTCTGAACAAATTACATAAAATAAAGATAACGTTATATGACTACACATTTTGCACGCAAAGCCAATAAATAGAAAGGCAAATCGACTTCAAAGCGATTTATCCTCTTTCAAAATACTTGTTTGTTGAACATGCCTTGCTTTATAAATATCTGCCCTCTCATTTTAGTTACATAAAGGGTGTCTCTGACATCGACGCACAAACGAGTACCATGGATCCAGTACTTGATTCTGAACCCCCCAGTGGTGGAATTTCTCGCCAGCTTATTCCCGATTAAAAAAATAAATTGGCAGTTTTTTTCACTTTAGGCCGTTCATAATTGCTATACTTTTATAACCCAATAAGATTTTAAAGTAAACATTAATTAATTCGTTAATTACACAAAAAAGCGCAATGTGAACAATACTAGAAACACTATCCTATCAGTTGATTTAATAGAGTTCGCATCAGGGGTGAACGTCATATCTGCAAACACGCACGGCGGCACGCTTGCAACGTTCAAAGGCCGGGCCGACACTTTTTTTAAACACTGATATGATTATTGACTATCATAATTTTGTATGTGGCATGCGGTGTAGCCTTTTCGCGAAGTTTGCTTTACGATGTCAGATACATCCTGTATATTGTAATTCCTTGTATTTATAAAAATAGCTGACTTTAATAGAGCAACATAAAATCTAAATGTATAGTTACATATAGTACCTATTTGATAAAAATACAGTTATTAAAAATAAGTACTACTAATAATATACTAAGGTTTATCGTACTAATCCTGTGCTTGTTTTTCTTGCTTGGATATGAAAACAGAAAATCAGCATATAAAATATCTAAAACAAACATCTAAAAAATAGAAATGTTAATGATAAACCATTGCTTTTGTGCTCGTGACCGTACAATCATTATGCTCGTTTGTAGTATGTACATATATCCGCATTTATACGATTTAAAATCGTGAAAGAAACCAAAGTCCTGTGATAAAAAAGGCTTCACATATTCGCCTCTTCTTTTATATCGCGTACATCGAGGGACTGGAACAATTTGCCAGCGGCGGTGTTTCCATCGGACTCTTAATAAACTAGTGCGCTTTAACATCAATGATTTGCATCACTGTTTACCATCAGGCGGGAATGCGGTCAAACACTAGTTTATAAATAAATAAAATAAATAAATATATACGGACAAATCACACAGATTGAGCTAGCCCCAAAGTAAGTTCGAGGCTTGTGTTATGGGATACTAACTCAACGATACTATATTTATAATAGGTACATATATAGATAAACATCGAAGACCCAGGCCAATCAGGAAAAGATCGTTTTCCATCATGACCTGGCCGGGGATCGAACCCGGGGCCTCCACGTCGCAGGCAGGCGTGTTGACCGCTGCGCCACGGAGGAGGAAATGACTACTACGGGGATAATTTATAAAAAAAAAATATATATGTTTTAGTCTGCATATTTGTTTAATTCTCATGCGGTTTATGATACACACATTGTGGACGGTGTTAGTACTACACACATATATAAAACAAAGTCACTTTCTCTTTCCCTATGTCCCTTTGTATGATTAAATGTTTGAGACTTACTCAACGGATATTTTTTTAAATAGATAGAGTGATTAAAGAAGAAGCATAATAACATCCATCAAATTGTGGAGAAACACTGTTATTTTTGAGGTTTCTAATGTGATGTCGTAAATAATTATATTTTTTCCGCGTTTGCAGTGAAACGCAGGCTGAACCCTACGAGATTTATCAAAATAATGTACTAAATATTGTACACATTGAAAAGGTCTACAAAAAAGTTCGCGATGGTATATGTCTATCTTTTATGAATATCCCACAATATTTTTTTTTACATTTTCTTTAAACCTCGACAACGATTTTAAATAATACAGCATTAATCCTTATCCAATTAAATACCTTAAATACATTGTTGATTTAATAAAGATCTATATCACCATTTACAGCATATGATTTAAACAAACATTTTCAAGGATATTATAGATTTGAAAATTGCGGTGTGTCGCGTTTGCGGCGATACACTGTGCGGCGTTCGCGGCGGTTTTTTAACGTTCACAGTTTTTCTGTAGTGTATTAATTAATATCATTAATATCATCGAAGCCGGGGCTGATCCTTACTAATATTATAAATCGGAAAGTGAGTTAGTTTGTTTGTTTATTTGTTATGCTTTCACGCCGTGACTACTGAGCCGACTGCTTTGAAATTTTGCCGACGTAAAGATAGCAGTCCGGATTAAATAATAGGGTACTTTTTATCCTAGAAAAAATTGATATTCCCACGGGAAAATCTAAAACACGCGATATAACCGAATTCCACGCGGGCGAAGCCGCGGACGGAAAGTTGGTATTTTAATAAAAGCAAAAAGCTGGGACACAATATTTTTTTCACAACTCTGTGCTAAAGTATATATTTATTTGGCATACTTACACGGCGCTCTACACCAAGTGTTAGATGGCGTGTCTGTAGTAACACTGTTAGCTTCAACATACCATCGTCGAGGGTCATAACAGTTGAAGAAATGGGTCACAGTTATGGGAGCTATAGTCTCGTTGGAAGAACACCCATTGTCCTGGTAGATGACATTCTTCAGGTATTGAATTACGCCTTCTGTATTAACCCCAACCTGATCGTAATAGGTTAAAAATATTATAAGATTTTGAAGTACAGACTTTATCTAAGGAGTAATAAACAGCGCTCAACCAATTTGCCAGTGGCGGTCTTTCCGTTTTTACTATAATTTAAGTGTATTCAAGGCTAGAGTGAATAGGCTCTTAATAAACAAACGCGCTTGCCCATCAACGATTGCATCACTGCTTACCATCAGGTGGGATCGCGGTCAAGCATATTAGTTTATAATATTTAAAAAAAAACATTTTTTTTTCTTTCTTTGATTAAAAAAATGTTGCCCCATAATATGAATTACTCTCGTATTATGGGTACGTTTACAAATATACACACACAGACGTATTAAATTTAGTAACAATAGTAAAAGCAATTGTGTCTCGTTAGTGATAGATGAACTCAAAGAGTGATCAGCTCGGTTTTAATGTAGAAAGAAAATTCTAGAAAATAAACTCATTTGTTGAGAAAAGGGAAAATTTGTGTTCGTGTCACTGGATATTTATTTAATACCCTTACCCTCATTAAAGCGGTTATATTTCTAACGAATGAAAGTAAATTATACCTTTCGTAATTAACTTCTTTTCTCATCAGAAATGATATTTTTGTATTCATGAACAAAATCAAAAGTACACTCAAACCTCACCACGAGAAGTAAATTAAGATTTGATGTCTGGTGAAGCCGTACGGAGGACGGGTCTGAGCAGTTGTGATTCGATTTGTGCCGGGTACGATTGCATTACTGCTTACCATCAGGCGGGATTGCGATCGAGCACTAGTTTAAAATTATTAAAAAAAAAAGAGGCGGCGACGCCTGCAACTGCTAAACGTGCCTGTGGCCAGAACCAACCTACTGGCGAAAGCACCCCTCACCCGTGCAATCCGTGTGGTGAACGAAATCCATGAAAGACTGGATATATTTTCGTGTTCTTTGAGTGAACTCGCAAGAGTTTTATTAAATATTGTTGGTTATTTTTAAGAATTAGTGTATATTTAAGTATTAGTGGATAACTGCACTGTCGCATTACGTGAAGGCCTGTAAGGACAGTTGTAAAAGTGATAAATAAATAAATAAGATTAAGTGTAATTAACTTCAGTAGTATTATGGCCTGTGAAAAATTTTTATTTGGCCTTATTTCACTAACTGTCTTCTACCTAAAGTACCACTTAATAAAGATCCCAACGTTAATGATTAAATAGTAAGAGTAAGTAGATGACCATAAAGTAGACACTTCTACCTTAGTCTGTTAAAGATCTTAATCCATTACCTCATAGCTGGAAGTAGTGGGCAGTCGTTTCCCCACGATACTCATGTTAGTTTGTAACGGTAGTATGAATCGGCAAGTTTTTCCTAGATGATGGGTTACCAAGGCTGCAGCACAAGCTATTTGACAAGATCGTGTTATTTTACCTCCATAAGCACCACCTACTCTTCGTACCAATACTTGGATGCTGAAATCAATGCATTTTTTGTACAGGCGACAGGATATCAAGCAACTATAATGTGTCAAATTTCTTTATTAGATTTTCATCTTTATCTCTAAAATATTAAGGTTGAGCCTTAATACTTTTGTTGATTGGGAAAATTTGACAGTTTCGGGTAGATTGTCCTGCTGTCGTCCGTACAAATCTTCTGAATTTTTTGAAGGAGAAACTTTAGATTTTTTTCAAATATAATAAAATGTGATATTTATTAAAAAACACACCTGTTTGTGGGCATATTCAAACATTGAGCAATAGCAGCATTAGTCAAATCAAGCCACTGTGTCGACGATATGACCTCTAAGCCGTCTTCAGTAGGCCGAACAATACAAGTCTGTGGCTCCATGTAAAAATGATGCTGAGATTCCATTTTATATTCGCCATTGATTACATATTTTACATCGTTACCGACCTCTTTTGGGTGAACAGTTCTATTATTAACAACTCTTTTATTCTTGTCAGGCGATATCAAAACATCTTCTATTTTTAGCAAAGGCTTATTATTGCTTATATATTTGTATGTTATTTTCACGAGTTTCGCTGCCTTGTTAGCTGTTTTTTCTCTGTCAGCAACAATTATTCCTACTGGGTCTCCGTAAAATTTGATTTGGCTAGAGCATAGTATTTCTTCATTAACGTCTATTAGAATACAGCTTGTTGCAGCAAATGAATTAAGCCCAGGTATGTCTTTAGCAGTGTAGAATGCTATAACACCTTCCAATTTCTAAAATATAATACAAATTGCTTGTTATTTTTTAAAGAAAGCATATACTGACTGGTAACGAAGCGACATACAAAAAGAGTTAAGTTCTTATAAAAATTAATTACTATTATATGATACAAAAACAGCTGTTTCACTTCAATGTGCTATCATCACATACATATATCACGTAATTACGATTATAATGCGTGGAAGTGCTAATAATGTAGTGTAGCTGTGTAAAGTATGATACTAGAATTATCTAATTTATTTTAAAACTTGTTTTAGAAACGCTTTTTAAAATAAACTCTTGTCAACGCATCTTAAAAATATGTTTTATAGTCACTAAAGTATATATGTATATGAAAATGTGTAAAATAAAAAACTACATACAAAAGCCTCAGTAGTGTCAAAATCGTCTATGACGCTCCCCGGTGTTACATCAGCAGTAACAAAGGCTGCAAATACTTCATTAGGTTGTGTTGGCAGATCATTGGCAAATATAGCCTCACCACTACATTGCACAAGCCCTTCCAACTTTGGTATAGGCTGATTCAAGGGCCATATACTTTTATCAGTGTCAAAGACTTGGGTTCCACGGGATGTGTGTCTTTTTATCGCTTCACCTCCTGATTTTAGTTTTGGGTCTACTCTGTCATCTGGGCATAGACTGAGAATGGCCTGCAAAATTTAACTCCATAAAAAATTGTAAGATACAAGAGGTTTATCATGCAATAGTAGTTGGGTAGACTTCTTTTTTCGTTTAAAACGTGCATTCCATTACTTACTTTGTAATATAAAGCAATAGCCAACATTTTTCTAAAAGCAGCTGATGGCTCAGGAGGAGCTTCTTCAGGATTTATCTCGGCGCTTAGAGACTTTATAGCTAGTTGCAGTGTTTCGTTTGTAAAAGGATCTTTACCAGCTAGAATTGCTTCAGTTTTGGTAGCATGATTAAATTTCGGAGATATACTTCCGTATACTACATTTGCTTGTTCTAACAGTTTTGAATTGGCTTTGAATTTAAATAGGAATCCAGCATTTACTATGGCGTGAGCGTTTTGAGATCTGGGCATTATCTGAAATATATGAAGCAGTGTAAATTGCAAATTAATAAAAAGAAAATATTGTTTCGCTCACAGTTTAGAGCAATGAACGATTTCCGAAATGCTCGCACGTGATCAATAGGTGTATTTTACTTTTTTAATAATTATAAGCTAGTGCTGATGGTAAGCGGTGATGAAATCGTCGATGGAAAAGCGCGCTAGTTTATTAAGCCTATTCACTTAAAAAACCTAGTGAAAAGAAAGAAAGAGGCAGTTCAGGGAGGTGATGCAAAGTTAAACCCAAGAATAACGAACAATGATGCTGCATCAGAGGGAGATTGATCTGGAGACCCCCCACGATCAAACTCCCGATACAACAAAATAATTATGGTGCATCGTACCCGGCACAACGCAACACAATTGCTCAGACCCGTCCTCCGTACGGCATCATCAGACATCATCGAATCGCTTGGCGGCAAGACTTTGTCTGGTGGGTGGTACCTTCTGCCGGCAGTCGATGTTATGGCCTACCACCGAGAATAGATATAATATTTGTTTTACCTTATATGTTTTAAGCTTAATATTGGAAGACAGAGGCGGTAACATAACGTTGACGATTAATTTTCGTTTCATGTCTGTTTTCAAGAAATCTGTGAAAGACATTACTTTCATCGCGCCAACGCCTTCAGCTGTAAACAATTTTTTTTATGAAACCTTGAAATCAAAAAAGAAATAATTCAAGGTGATCAAGAATTTCCTTACCAATAGTGATCATAGCTCCAACAGTTTCAAAAAGCAAAAATAAATCTGATTGAAATTCATTGTTGAGATATTTTAAAAATAAGTTTCCACCGATTGTGCCAATCTAAAACACAAAGAACATTATTAAATAATAAAAAAGTAAATGGTACAAATAAAATAAAAAAAATACTTACATTTCTAACAGGCATATGAGCTACAAGATCCATATGATCATACAAAACTTTCAAGTAACCAAAATCTTCATTAGTTTGTGATGTAACAAGAAAAAGTTCCATCATGTCAGCAAGTGGCATTCCTGCTCCAATTATTAGATTAACATCTATTGTATGAGTTCTAAGTTCCACAACATTAAAAATATCTATTAAAGTGGAAGGATAATCGGTGACGTGGTAAACTCCTATAAAACAAAATTTTAAATTGTAATATCTTCTAACAATAATGATAGATTTCAAGTAAAAACAGGTGAATGTATGTTATAAAATAAAAAATATACATACCTTGTCCAGTATTTCCGGCAATCAGTTTATACTCACTATTTTTACAGATCACTTTAAAGACATCATCTAATGTATAGGTTTTATACCATTTAGTTATGCCACAATCAACTACTATCATTTTATTATCACTGTTTTCTATTACACACCAATCTTCATCAGTTTTTAGTTCACAAGCTTTAAAACTATCGTTTAGTTCTTTACGATCTTCATTTTTATTTTTGTGAAGGCAATTTCTAGAACATTTCTTACGGCAGCATTTTACGTCAGCTAAATCTTCTAGGTCTATGAGCTTGTTCATAAGATCTTTGTCTAAATTGTTGGCAAATGTTTTAAATGCATCTGCAATTGGCCTGTATCCAGTACATCTGCAGATATTACTTGCAAAGGAATTTTCTACATCTTTCATAGTCAGGCTCTTCCTTTTCGTTTCGTAAACGCTGTTATGAAAAATGAAAAACAAACAATTTATAGTTCGCTGTGTGATGCTGATCATATTTATTTTATTTTATTAGGTTCACCAACACTTGATTACATAACAACAACGAAATAATACATGCCCAAAGTTATAATACAGTGCTTTAATTACTTATGGCTAAACACAACATGCGTACAAAAAAATTTATTATGAAGATAAACTAACTAACTTAACAATAACCTTTAATATTTATAAAATTATATCATTGGAATGAGATTCCAGAAAAAATAAAAAAGCAAAATTTTCTGGTTTTTTAAATTATAACATTAATAGAATTTAAGAAAATAAAAGAATTTACTTAACGTTACTTATAACGTTAAGTAAATTCTTGAAATTTTTAACATGTATATGGATTTAATCTAAACATGTTAGGTTATAGTCATGGTGGCCTAGTGGTTAAAACACCAGCCTCTCAAGTATGAGTGCGCGAGTTCGATTCCAGTTCAGGCAAGTACCGATTTAACTTTTCTAAAGTTATATATACTTTCTAAGTATATCTTGGACACCAATGACTGAAGGTGAAGGAAAACATCTTGAGGAAACCTGGACTTTAAGTCTGAAATCGCCAACCCTCATTGAGCAAGTGTGGTGATTACGCTCAATCCTTCTCTGTATGAGAGGAGACATGTGCCCAGTAGTGGGACGATAAAAAGGTTGATGATGATGATGATGGTGATGATGTTAATAGTTACTTTTTGCGTTAAAAATATATACGGTTAATTTTTAAAGGAACCTTGGCATATAACTTGCAGTTCTATTACAAAGCGGAAAGGTATAAAGTAATTTCGACGTCGTCGACGAATCGAAAATATTTTTTTAACGCGTTAAAATTAGATTTAAGGTGAAATTAAGATTTAGATTTCTTTCTTTCTTTCCATTGTGAATTATATGAGGAAGGGAAGAAAAGAAAGCGCGTGTGCTTAGATAGTGGCATATACACAAGCATGCACATCATAATAATAATAATATCTCCTGCGCGGCGTGCATTGATTGTTGACATAACCATCCCGCATGATGAGAACCTCGTGAAAGCCGAGAAAGATAAACAAATTAAGTATCTTGACTTGGCTCACGAGGTTGTCGACATGTGGGAGGTGGATTCAGCAATCATTGTACCGATAGTCGTGACAGCCAATGGTTTAATAGCCAAGAGCCTCGACCAACACCTCAGGAGGCTCTCGTTAGGCAGCTGGATCAAAGGCTTGATTCCGAAAGCTGTAATTCTGGACACGGCTCGCATTGTCAGGAAGTTCCTCTCTCTGGAGCCCTGACCGCCGGTAGCTCGAACCCTGTTCCCGATACCGGTGGGCTACTATTTTTTTAAATTTTTAAATGTTTTTTTATGATTTTTTTTTATCTAGAAATATTTAAAAATGTCATTTATAAGTGTATATAATGAAATAAAGGAATAATATCTCCTGCTAGTGGTATGATCGAAATTTAGTTAGATTATGCAGCAGGCAAAAAAAAAAAAACAATTTAAGCTATATTTTAAGATAACTCATACCTATACATATTCATGACCCAACCAGGAGTACAGTAGCCACACTGGGTCCCATTGAAGTTCGCCAATCTGCTCTGTATGTCATGGTAGCTGGTCATTTTGCTGCCGATGCCTTCAACTGTGGTCACCTCCCAGCCATGGCAGGATAGCACTGACACTAAGCACTAGAATAGAATTGATTTTGAAGTGGTTTTATAATAATGTGTGTTTCTAGTAATGGTGCAATACTTTTACATTCAATACGTAGAAGAACACCTACATATTAATAAGTTACATACTGTACGATATGTAACTTATTAATGGATAAGTCATAATAGGTTTAAAAATGAACCATTACCTAGAAATGATCTATTTTCTGAATAACAAGTGAGCTATAAGCAAATAATTAAATTAGCTTACAGAATTGACTGAGAACAGTTTGACTTCATTGGTAGGAGGTACAGATGCGCGTACAGCGACGATGCAGGCGCCACATCCACCCTCGTGACACATGGCTTTAGTGCCGCGCAGTTCTGCCACAGTGCGGATGTAATCGTTCAGAGATACGTCTGGACTGAATTTCCCATCCGCTAAAAGTTTAAAGGACGAGGATATTATCATTCTATTTTTCAGATGATCCTAAAGAATACATACCTAATTTGCCAAAATAGTATCTAAAGAGCTCATCGATGAAAGGTTAATTAGTAATGTTTAATAGTAGTAGCACAAAAACCACGATGATGTGATGAAATATGTAATTTATTTATTTATTTAGTATCTCCAACAAAGGACATACACAAATCATGAAAAAAATAAAAATGGACGACAATATTATCACAAAGGTGTACTCCTTCACTTACAGGAGACCACAGTTTACATAAAAGAAATTACAACTAGGCAAACAAAATTAAAAGATTAAAATAATAATAATAAAATAAAACATATTCATATCATAATATAAAATAAACTAAATACGTACATGTAAGACATCAAAACCATATAATTAAGATCAAAGTAAACATCAAAACTAACAGCTACTTATTTCGTTGAGACACTTTTTATACTTTGCCAGAGGTTCACAAATGTCTAAGTTGGTTATCTTGCCTAACTTGTGTGTCTCAAAAAATGTTTAAAAAAATGAGTTCATACACGTAGGTTCCGAAATTAATTAGATATTATGAAATTAATATAAAAAAGCTTTCACCGACCTTCAAATGGTTTCCCATTAATTTTGAACACAATTTTAGCCATGTCCGCTTCACGTGTAATGCTAAATTAATTTGTGCCTCCGTCGTTTGTAGTACCAGTCTCTTAATCATTTCAATTGATACTGGCACAAATAAGGATGCCTTATTGTTAAATTTCATGTAGCTAGCGGAAATAATGACGCAATATAACCTGTGGTCTAGGTAGTGTGTGCACTGTAATTTTTTTTAATGGTTGGTGCATATTGTGTTATTGTTGGTTGACAACATCATATTTATTTTTCACTTGGTGTGCCCGCAACTTCTGTCTTAGGTGTATTTACATAATTATCTAGGTACTGTGATTACGTAAATCTCCCGAAGAACCGAAAGGCTTTCCAATGCAATTAGACATCTACATTTTTTTTGTATATTGGGCGTTCCTCAAGGTTCAGTATTAGGACCATAATTATTTTCAAATCTTTTTCAAACGAAAATGTTTTTATTTACCGTTGACACGTCGTTGTCATGAAAAATAATGATTTACTTGCTCATTGGTGTTAGGCGCTTGCGCATCATCAGTGAATGTAGAAGTTTGTGAGCTGACGTTTGGTTCCAGGCTTGATTATTTATAGATTTTAATATCAAATCAAATTAAATTTATTAGAGGTCCAAACTATTTTACATTAGTTGGTGATTGGAACCTCCTGTTAAGCAAATAATGCCTGTGTTAGGAGACTCCACTCTTCCACAGCAGCATAAAATTTTTACAAAACCTTAGAAACAATCAGCTTGCGAGTGTATGTGCGCCTTTGAGTGTGTGTGTATTTGTGTGGGTGTGTGTACTTGTGAGTATCATTTTTTGTGGTTCAATATTTCCTCAGTATCTGCGTAATTTTGTGTATTTATCCAATTCGTTAACATTTTTTTACACTCATGTAATTTTTACTGTATATATATAAGTTTATTGATCCTATTATAGAGTTATTCCATATTTATTTATTCGAATTCAAACTACTGTTAAGCTTGAAACTTTTTAAAGCAAAATCTTCATGTTTTGTTGTTGTATAGAGTGATTACGGTACCCATTGTATCACGGGCATTTTGGTGAAGATTTTGCCTATGTCGAATACATCGTCATTTAGGCCAGATGTTATCCAGGGCTTAAAGCCGCTGGCAAATTGTTCCAGTCCATCGCTGTACTTAGTATAAAAGATAAGGCGAACAGCTTCGTCCGTCAACAACGTAAGGGTGGATACCCGCCGTACGACGGGTTGACCGATTTTGGAACGGTGATGGCGGAATGAAGTCATGCAATTCCCGCGCACACATGCACACCGCGACTATGTGCCAAATTTCACCTACATCTATTAAGCAGTTTTTGCGTTAAAGAGTGACATATATACAACCATACAAAATTCACGTTTATTATATTAATAGGGTTAAAAGTATTTACACACTCTGATATACATAGGTTGCTCAAAAGTAGGGTAGTTTTCAAAACAAAGATGTAGGTAATTAACTAATTATTTAGGTAAGTAACTTGTACATTACTTACTTCGTAATAAGGGCTAAAAGTAATTAAAGTTCCCGTGTTTGGTAGAAGTCTGTAATTAGAATACATATTAATCATAAAAGTATATTATGATGACGGCTTGTTATGGTAGGCTTAATTTACTTTATTGGAATCTAGCAGCGCTGAGCAGGTTCACCCACATAAGTCGTTTCCTCGAGAAAATCCAAATAAAAACTCCTATCCTATATGTATATTAATCATCATCATCAGCTTCTACTCGTCCACTGCTAGACATACGCCTTTTCCATGGCACGCCAATAAGCTCGATCCTGAGCAGTACACCGCCAGCCACTACCAGCCACCTTATTGATGTTACCATGGCCGCCGCCTTAGCCAGGGATATTAGGCCTCTGCCTCGAATCTTGCGGGCAGCGGGGCGGCGGCGGCGGCGGCGAGTGAGCGGCAGGATCTTATGCGTAAAATCAAACGGACCGGTTCTCGAAAACAGCGGAGCGGCGCGGCAGCGGGGCGGTGGCGGGCAGCGAGCGGTGATCGAGTGTTAGGAATAAATTTAAATCAAAAACATGTTGCTGCCATTGTTCAGACATTTCTTTCGCGAATAAAAACATATATCTCCTCGACACAATCGTGAACACAATACTACGCGGCTATAGTGACGCGCGATCTGCCCGCTAGTTTCGAGAACGGGCCTTCGATGCCCGCCCGGCTCCCGCGCCGCTGCCGTCGCCACCCCGCTGCCCGCAAGATTCGAGGCAGCGGCCTTAAGGCCGCCGGGAACTGGGGGCCATCGTTTTTTTGTACCTGTCTTGAAATGGCCTACTACTACCACGCTGGCCCGACGGGTTGGTAGAGGGTTTTGTTTCGAGGTTTCCTTCTGTCGCACAGATGTTAGGTACATATTAATCCTGTTTATTAATCATCTGTGTGCCAAACATCATCCAAATCTGTTTTGTAGTTTTAGCGTGAAAGTGTAACAAACATACTTATAAACTTTCACATTTATAATACTACCTGCGCCCCGCGGTTTCACTCTCATAGGTTTTATTTCCGTGAGAATATCACGATAATTATTGTATATGTTATTCCAGGTTAAAATTTTAAAAGTTAATTTTATAGGTTGCGTTGTTGGTAAAATTTATTTTCCCGCAATTTTTAGTGTTCTATTAGAAGTCTCTGTACTTAGTTTGAGGTTATTTAATTAAATAGCTTTTTATTGTAGAGTTATTTCTGTGTCAGTAGTCGTGGGTTTTTAGTTAAAATGGAAAAGGAGCAGTACCGATCTGTCATTCGCTTCTTATTTTTGGACGGAAAAACATGCGACCGAATAAAAGTGAAGTTGGATGCAGTATAGGGAGTCTTCACCATCTATGGCAACAGTCAGATACTGGTTTAACGAATTCAAGCGTGATCGTACAAGTCCGTTCGATGAGGAGTGACCAGGACGCCCATCAGACGTTGTTACCGACGAACTGCCCTGAGGACACGGTGGGGCTTACGGCGGAGGTCTGCCTAGCTTGGGTAGAGCACCGCCGTGTCCTCGTGGCGGTGAACGACGGCGATCTCTCGCGTCCGACCCTGGTCCAGGTCATGTCCAGAGCGAGAGTGCATGGCGAGCCATCATCTCCTTCTGCCACGGGCGGTGAGCAGTAGGCAGCTCGCCACCCGGTAAGGACCAGGCCCGAGTCGACAGCGCGTTGTGTTTCACGCGCGCCTCAAAGAGATGTCAGCACATCGTGACGAGGTCCACGAAAACCGATGCCTCCTGGGTCAGGGTTGCAGGTGGTTTAAAAAAGAAACCGTGGTCCTGGTGCACAGGCAAGTGAAGAATCACGGGTGGGTTTTATTCAGTAAAAGTCTGACATGCTCTTCCGCTCTGCCCAGAGCGGGGGATGTCATTTGATGATTTCCCATCCCAAACAAAAAAAAGGGGAATCATGATGGTTTTGACTCGTCATAGTAACCCTAGTACGATGAGATAAAACCATCATGATTCCAGTGTTAGACAAAGATAGGATGATTAGCGCTATCCCTTTATCGGAACGGTACACCTAATGATGGTTTTAAAAAGTAAGGCCCCAGATCATCTTCAAAATCAAACTCACGATTTGACACGTTCCTTATCCACTCATCCGTAGCTAATTCAAGAGAAACCGTAAAGCTCCATTCCTACTACGTCGTAACGACAGATATCGAGACGTTTAATACGTCGTGTCTTATGTATTTAAATGATTGCCCGATTTTCATCCTTGATTTTTTTTTGCAATGACAACATTGTTACGACACGAAAAAACATCACGTCTTATCGTGATAGCCAATCATGGCGTTATTGTGACGATGTACTGTAGCCATCAAAAGAATGACACGTGACACGATACGGTGACTGCCGTGAACAGTAGAAATATCGTCACGGTCCAGTGTTATGGGACATGATATTACTTACTTTACATACATATTATGGTATAAAGTCATTTTAAATAAACAGACGGCTGCGCTGCTGGCGAGTTTGTTTCACCACTTCTTCGAAAGTATTAGGAAGTGGCGTATTGCGGGCGTTTTAGGGGACTGGCTTATGTAATATTATTACTTATATTATTCTGAAGAAATGCCTTTGGATTTTTATTTCGAATGTGAACAGCTAGAAACAACTATAGTTTTACAATAAATTCAAGCCGTTGTTTCAACTATGGCAAGCTGTTTAACTTTCACACTGAAGCTGCTTGTCACCGTCATTCATATGAGCACATGATGGAGCTATCTCACATGTGTGAAAGTGCCATCATGTGCTTCAATGTTGCCAACCTCATTAGAGAGTTGAACTGTAGGATATACCAGAAAAAACTTTCATCATCAACAACCTTTTATCGTCCCACTACTGGGCACCTCGGTCTCCTCTCATACAAAGAATGATTGAGAGTAATCACCAAGCTTGCTTAATGCGGGTTGGCGATATCAGACTTAAAGTCTAGGTTTCCTCAAGATGTTTTCCTTCACCTTTTAATCAGTCATTGGTGTCCAAGATACACTTAGAAAGTACATATAACTTAGAAATGTTACATTGATATTTGCCTGACCTGGAATCGAACCTATACACTCATGCTTGAGAGGCTGGTGTTTTAACAACTAGGCCACCACGACCCGATAAATGTAAATAACAAATAAAAAAAAACACTGTACATTTCAAGACCTAAACTAAAATCTCCGAAAATTTCCAAAAAAATCTAGATCTACAGTTGGGTACACTGGAACACGCCCTTAGTGAAATCCGTCTATAGTTATTTACGTATAAAATTATTTTCATTCGTAAAGTATATATTAATAGGAATTTACAAGGTCTATATTTATAAAATATTGTAATAATAATATAAAGTACATTTTGACGAATATCGAAATCGTACATCGAATTCTGCGAAACAATTTTAATAATCGGTAAGCCCTTTATAACAAAGTTAAAAGGGATTATGTGTTCCGTTCCTTTTTTATATAAGGATATGTATTTGGTGGCAAATAAGGATTCAGGTAATCCTCAGATGAATTTCAGCTGTTACACTTAATAGGTATTTTTTTTATAAATTATAAACTGGTGCTTATCTGCAATCCTGCCTTATGGTCAGCAGTGATGCAATCGTTGATGGTAAAGCGCGTTAGTTTGTTAAGAGAAAACTGAGTGATTATGAAGGAAGACGGCAGTTGAGCGAGGTGACGCAATGTTAAAGCCAATTACAAGACCGGCGATGCTGCGCCAGAGGGTGATTGATCTGGAGACTGCGGGGACGCCCGAACCCCTCCAGGGATCTGCTCGGACCCATATGGCTTCACCAGAGATCATGCAAGGTATCTTTGGAAGAGAAGAGAGAGAGAATCTGTAAATAATAAGTAGAAATCAAAATTGTTTATTTCAAATTAACCATCCGTTGGTGCTTTTGAATAGTCAATGTCGGTCAGTCCAAGAAAATTGAAGCTAAATTGCACGTTCCAAAGCGTAGATCTCTATGGAGAAGAACGTGGAAGAAACTCCATGGACACTCTTTTAAAATCATAATATGGGTTACATTTCTTCGTTATATATTTCTATTGCTTCTATCATGTGAGCACAATGTATAAATATAAAAATTAATTAAAAGATAGAAAATGAATTAAGCCCACTGGCAGCTAAGAGATGACCAGTCTCCACTGACGGCCCCGGTTCACGAGCATGACGCGCGCATCAGCCCCATCTAGCTCAACCATTTTGAAGGGAACCAAATGACCCAACAACACGCGCCACCATCAGCAAGACATTTGAGTGAGCATGACAAACTCTCAACTGCCATGCTCGTAATCTTAAACAAGTTATATATAAACAAAAAAAAAAAACAAACCATAATTCATGGTGCCTGACATTCACAAACTTGAAAACAGCCACACAGGTCGGTTGGTCAGGTAAAGCTATGCTTGCCACGGCTGTTCTGTAGATGAATGAACATCTTTAGATACTAAGACATGATTCGTGTCTCTGAAAGCACGTTTAGACGTTGGTCCCGGCTGCCATTTGTAGATCTGTAACAGTTATTAAGGGTCGTTAGAAGTCCGACATTTTGGCAGCCAGACTTACTTAGAAGTAAGTACCTACCTACTACCCTAATTAGATGCTGAAATTCAAAGCATTCATTTCAAATTAACCAATTACAGGCAATTTTGAATTGTCGAAGGGTCGATCAAAGATGCTTCTTCTGAAGCTGCTGAAGCCCATTTCTCACGTTTGCAAAATATGGACGAATTTATCAAAAGAATGGATAATATAAAAAACTTATTACAGTCAAGTCAAAAGTCATTTATTCAAATTAGGTAACGTCATAAGACAGTCCCCCAAAACGCCCGCCATTCGCCACTTCTTAGTGCTTTCGCTTGGAAGAAGAAGTGGCGGAACAAACTCCCCAGCAACACAGCTGTCTGTTCATTAAAAAAAACACATAACTTTATACAACACTATGTATAGCAATGAATATAATATAAACTGAAATTATATACCATATGACAGCTAGCCATGCCAAAATACCAGGTAAACAAAAAAAAAAAAAAATAAATAAATATCTCTTACATTATACACTTCTGGACACATCTATTGGCCCACCTTGCATTTTCAGTTTCATTTGGTCCTAGCTAAAATTTTATATTAGGTCGAGCAAAAAGTTTTTATGCAGTTTTGAACCTGGTACATTCACAATTGCATTTAATAGTCTTTTTTTGAATTTCGAACACCGAATTTAAAGATACAAAAGACAATTTGGAGCCTGTTTGTTGATATCAAACAATCGAATACTAAGAAAACTTGATTTTATTGGTTTACTTGGATTTAATTCTTGAAAAAGTGATTAATATCTTTGGTTTTGCAACAAACATTACTTATTCTTAACATTAAGGTGAGGTTCTATCAATAATCTATGGATACTTCACTTGAAGTCGCCGCCCAAGCTGTGGTGGCACTTATTCAGGTTGGACACAGCCAAAGAGATGTGAGTGCTCAACTTAATTTAAGTTGATCTGCGGTCTGAAATGTTTATCTGAGGTACCTACAGACTGGCGGCTTTGTTCGTCGCCAAGGAAGGCCACGATCTCGGGTCACAACTGAAAGGTAAGATTGATTCATCGTGACGACCAGCTTGAGAAATCGTTACCTTACCTCCATTGAGATTTGAGATACAAAACCAACTTCGCGACTTTTTGTGAGCTCTCGAACTGTTGGGAGAAGGTGAAAAGAACGCGATATGGTACCACACAAGCCTGCTAATGGGCCCAAACTAACGCGAGCCCACCGAACAGCGCGCCTTCATTTCGCACGCACTCATTTAAATTGGACACAGCAATATTCGAGCCGTGTACTCTTTTCTGACCAGTCTAAAATTGTGTTACATGGCACTGACGGAAGGAAGGAGGTCTATCGACGTAAGGGAGAGCGTTTCTAACAATGCTGCTTTGAAGAGAGGGTTGCTTATGGCGGTGGCTCATGAACTGTCTGGGGCGGTAAATCCGCGAGCGGCAAAACTCAACTAGAGGTTGTTACAGGACCACGGCTGCCAACATTAAATGCTGAAAGGTACATTCGTGAGTGCTTAGAACCTCACGTGATACAATACGCGGACTATGTGGGCCCAAATTTCCTTTTTATGCATGATAATGCAAGAGCCCATACGGCCGGTATCGTCAGGGAATTTCTTCGGGATGTGACCATCACAGTTATGGACTGGCCAGCCAGAAGCCCAAACGTGAACCCCATTGAGCACATGTGGGACGAGCTAAAAAGACGTGTTAGGGCTCGTCAGCCAGATGCCCAGACGAGGCAGGAGTTGAAAACTGCCATAGAAGGGGAATGGGAGATGATCCCTCAAAATTTCATGGAGCGGTTGATAAACTCTACAACACGCGTTATTAAATTAAACCTTTATTTGATAAAACATGTTTTTTTATTAAAAAAATGAATTGCTTTAACAATGCGCATATCCGACTTGTTAGGTGTACCTCCATGTCGTATGGTATTCTGAATTCAAACTTAAAACAATACGATCGAAAACGATGGTAAAATGTATCAGGTTTAAAACTGCGTCAATAGTTTTTGTTCAATCTAGCAATCATAATTCGGTAGGGGCCATCGAAACCTAAACTCTAAGCCCAATAGATGTGTCCAGAAGTGTATATATATAATTCTAATTTCAACTCTTAATTAGTGGTCGTAATGTGGTCATGTCATTGCCATTAAAACCACTAGTAAAGGTGAAATTAGAATTTTCCATATATATTTTCGAATAAGAAAAAGAATGTCATATATTTAAAATTATATTATATATATTAATATTTATACATTATGTTTAAAAAAAAAACTTTGCCTGTACTCGGAATTTCTTCTATATCATGGGTGCGTTTACAAACATATAAACTCACATACACAAACAGCCAGAACCGGAACAATTGTAGGTCATACAAATATTTGGTTCGTGCGGGTATCGAACCCGCGATACACAGCGCAGCAGTCAATAGCTTAACCTCAGTGCCAACTGTGCCGTCAATATCTAAAAATACTCATCGTAATTTGAGAGCAGTTAGTAAACATTTACGTAAGTATGCCGTTGATGAGGTGCTAGGGAAGTCACAAATGCTAAGGCAATTATTGCCAAATTACCACATTACCAACGTTATTTCATGATATCATGCCATTTGTCAATGATTACTGGAAAAGGTCGCATGCAAACTATGTAGGTAAGCATGCTCTACACTATTTACTGAAAACATGGCGTGTCAAATCTTCATAAGTTCCTAGAACACTCAATATTTTTAACCAAAGTTCCGGATATATGAAGTTCTCGGTGTTAGCTTCGATTTTACGGAAACAAATTGTCTTTTTTTTCAGAGGACTTGTAGTCAACAGTTGTGGTTGAGTGCATAAAGTTATAATTTTCGACGTGAGAGGTTACAGGTGTATCGATGGTCGGCAGTTTCTACATTTTATATTGATATTGCGAATTGCGTCATTGGCAAGGCTTTTTGTTACTTTTCATGGACATCCGGTAATTATTAAGCAATCAGTTTCTTTTGACACTTTAATGTTACCAACCACCAGACAAAGTCTTGCCGCCAAGCGATTTATCGTGTACCGGCATGATGTCTGGTGAAGCCGTACAGAGGATGGGTCTGAGCAGTTGTGTTGCGATGTGTGCTGGGTACGATGCGCCAAATGTTGTTGTGTTGGGAGTTTGGTCGTGGAGGGTCTTCAGATCAATCTCCCTTTGGCGCAGCATCGTTGGTCGTGTTGTTGGGTTTAACATTGCATCACATCGCTCAACTGCCGTCTTTCTTCCTATTCGCTCAGTTTTTCTGAGTGAACAGGCTCTTAATAAACTAGCGCGCTTTACCATCAACGATCTCATCACTGCTTACCATCAGTCGGGATTGCGGTCAAGCGCTAGTTTATAATTATTAAAAAAAAAACCGGATGTGAAAAGGCATATCACATCAACAATGTGCGAGTTCTTTAAGTAACATTGCACAAAAATTGAGGGAAAATGACTTCTCGGTGTGAAAATTTGCTGCTTTTTGAGTTTTGTAGTTATAACTACGAACGTTTTTGTATGTGCGAAACCCGAAAAACGTGTCCAGTCCGCTCGCCCGCGCCCGGCCTGCAGTGGCGTGGCGCAGGGGGCTGGCTCAGCTGTTTTTTGGGCTCGGTAACACACTTCAACAAATTCTAAATGTGTTTCGGAAAATATAACATGTTGTAAAAATGATTAGAATCCATTCTTTTGCTTATCTGTAGGCCTAGTATGAGTTTTCAATACGAAACTCAATCGTCGATATCGAGCGCATTTGGCGCTCTCATTGGTTGAGAGTTCTTACGACCTTGAAGCGGGCCAATCGCTGAATCAAATGCGCTCGTTATCGACGAACGAGTTTGGTAATGAAAACTCATACTAGGCCTACTGAACAAACTATATTCAGGTTGCATCTGAATATAGTTAGAAGAAAATAACGCTGTATAAGAGCGACTTTAGCGCATTAAGTTTAATTTAATTTAATTTATTGTATTTTTAAAGTATAAATGAAAACTAAAAATACGATAAAAAATATTAACATCATATTTATTGGTTGTCTCAGAGATTCCAGTCTTTGAAAAAAAGTTTCTTAAAGTTCTGTTCCATACTTCAAAAGCTATAGTTTCATACGTCAGTGAACCATGAAATTTCAGGATAACGTGAAGTTTGTTAAACTGTCTTACTTTTAACACTTCGCAGGGTTTGTGAAGGCTGGTAGTGGGATAAAAGAATGGGTGGAACGCACTCATTTTCAAGTTATAAAAAGTAGTAAAATGTGATGTGATGATACAGAAAAATTTATTCAAGTGTCTTCAATTATAACCTATTCCCTTCAAAGAATTTACATTTATATGCTTACAAACGCTTAGTACTAGGCATTAGTTTTAAAATGTGCTTTTTCTTAGAGTTTTTATTTAATTATTTTTAGTTATGTTTTAAAAATATTTTGTCCCAATTTAATTTAGGTATAAAGTAATGAACTGTAACATAGGTTTAAATAAATCTTGTTTAGCAGGTCACTTTCTAAAATGTACTCTTCAAACTATAATTATTAGCAAGTGTAATCGTTATCAACCTTTTTTATCGTCCCACTACTGGGCACAGGTCTCCTCTCATACAGAGAAGGATTGAGCGTAATCACCATGCTTGCTCAATGCGGGTTGGCGATTTCAGACTTAAAGTCCAGGTTTCCTCAAGATGTTTTTCCTTCACCTTCAGTCATTGGTGTCTAAGATATACTTAGAAAGTATATATAACTTTAGAAAAGTTACATTGGTACTTGCCTGACCTGGAATCGAACCCGCGCACTCATACTTGAGAGGCTGGTGGTTTAACCACTAGGCCACCACGACACATACACGACTCATACGCAGGTGTAATAATAGTACATTATAGTACTAGTGTGTAACATTGATTCTGACGCGCTTTCTACTGTTAAAACCCCTACATCAAATGATTGGATTTCACCAACCTACACAAATAAGGAGCCATCTCGACGTACAATAGGATATGAAAATATTTCAATAAATAATCTTTCTGATAAGACCGCTATGCCTTCAAACATAGTTAATTACAATTTTACTAACTGCACATTTACCAATTGTTTCTCTAAATATTTTTTTTATGTACTAAATAAAATGAGTTATTGTAGTTATTTTATTCACAAGTATGTTGAAAAACGTCGCACGATCCACATCCTCGGCTCTTTTAAGACCCTCGCCTACGGCTCGGATCTCAATAGCGCCTCGGAGGTAATCACCAATGTTACATACTAGTACCATAACGTACTATTAGTTGTAGCTTATTTTAGGCACTCAAAGGACCGTATTACAGAACGTTACTCAAGATTTAAGCATTACTTAAAACTAGTTTCACCCATTCAAATAGCTTCAAATGAGATTTAAATAAAGCTTGAGCTTTGAGTGAGGTTCTGTAATATCAACCTAAATGTACACCTTCTGTAAAAGTTGTAATGAAAAAAATATTATTATTTTGTTCTTTCTTCAATAACTTTCACGAGTGCTCTGTGAGCCGCCCAAGTATGTAGGTATCAAGATTATTTTATTAGTGTTGAATATTTGTATGTTTTACATACTTACAACAGACCAGTAACTGTTTGAATGTTCGTAATATTTCCCGATAGCAAATCCAATCCGGCACGCCTTCAGGATCGGAAGATAAATATCTAGCTGTATTCGTTTATTTACTTATATTTCTCCGGCGCCGATATCAGTCGCGTACATCGGCCACGCGTGAGAATATACATATATTGTGTTCGATGTAGCACCATTCTGTGTAGTAGCAACCGGGCCGCGTATCGGCATTGTATATATAACGCGCTTCGGTCTTAAAATTCAATCCAGCCGTCCCTTGCTGTTTTCTCTAGCGACACCATAAGCCGAAGTTCGTACCCTACAGGGGGTGCCCTTAGCGTGTGGTCGCTTAGCTTTTAGTAGCCCTAGCTGGAGGCTTTAAATTCACTTAAGGCAGCCACAGGATAGTCCGGTTAAGTAGTCGCGACCTCTCAAGGTCAACTACGAGATGCCATAAACAAAAAAAAAAAAAAAATCGCTAGTCAGCGCCGCGTTTGTTAGTCGAGCGACGAGTACGGTGCCGTGCATAGTGCAAGCGCTCGGTCTTATTATACTGTTATGTACGCGACCGACGGTACGCGGCGGATATCAGCGTAAGAGGAATTCAGGCCTAAGCATTGCTTATGTTTAAACGTCAAAAATGTATGCGTAAACAGTTCTTTTTTCTTTCTTTTATTCTATGGCTTCGCACGATTCGTGCATTTAGCTAATGTTACGTGTTGAGATTGTTAGAAACATTTTCAAGGATTTTTTTATATAAAATTGTGGACAAGAAAATCGGCGTCAATATAAATAATGGCGCCGATTTTCTCGACCGCAGAAACAGTTGCTAATCAATACTTTGTGCACAGTTTATAAATAATAGGGTTAAATATGAAACAATGATAAATTTCCAACACCAGTAACAGTTATTTAATTTAAGTAATAAACGACCATTGGATTACTTTATTTATTATTTCAATTTAAAATTCTCCAGTTTGTGTCCGACAGCCATGAAGATATTTTCGACCGTGCAAGGAGTTGCTGAAACAAAGAAGATTCTATATTTTTAATTTGAAATTCGAAAGTTCGGTGCAGACTGTACTTCTTTCTTTGCACCATTGTTTAAAATTGGAATGACCTTTATTTTCTTTTAAGGTAGCTTTTTGGTTGCTAAAACTGACAAGTCTCCCAAAATCACAGTGATCTTTATACTCGTTCAATCACAAAAATAAATATACTGTTTGGCTGCCAGAGATAAAATAACTAAAGGAAATTAAACCCGAACATGATTTGAATCTTCTACAAAACTATTGGAGGACGTCATTCGGGAGTTTACTTGTCAGAGTTGATTGGAAGTTGCGGCCAGCTCCGATAGCCAGTGCTGCCTACGCCTTCTCCTGCCGCCTCCTTCACTTGCCCTATCAGACACCCCGACAACGTGGGGGTAGCCAGAATAATGCATGCTGCAATGTGAAGTCAAAGGCCCGACTTGAGGCCATAAAGCAACAGGCAGCACAGTAGCTTTTATTGTTTGTTTCAGCTCCACAGGCAATCTAATCGCAAAGTGTTTTAGCACACGCGTCAACTCTGAAAGGGATCGTCACTGTATAAACTCGAACCGTTCAGTATTATGTGTATGAAACTCCGTACTGTAACAAACACTAATCGGCATCGTAACGTAATCGTCTCGACTCAGGATAGGCGGTAGAGCAATACAAGCCAACGGCGGACGTCGGTGGCCTGTGTTGCTTTATGGGTTAAGCTCATGAACCGCGGTGCGGTACGTGGTCGACTTGCAGTTCCTGCGCTTACGGCCCTGTGTACCTTTTTTTTGTTTTGGATGGGAAATCATCAAATGACTTCTCCCGCTCTGGGCGAAGCGGAAGGGCGTGTCTGACTTTTACCGACTAAAACCCACCCGTGTCCCTTCCCCGTAACCGCAACCCAACCCGCAACTCTGACCCAGGAGGCATCGGTCTTCGTGAACCCCGTTACGATGTGAGGACATCTCTTTGAGGCGCGCGAGAAACACAACGCATTGTCGACACGGGCCTGGTCCTTACCGGACAGTGAGCTGCCTACTGCTGACCGCCCGCAAGCCCGCGCCTACGATGACCGGGAGTTCGATGATGTCTCTCAACCAGGGCGTCTTCTGCGGCCGCTAGTGGCGTGAGGGCGCTCGGATTACCGCTGCTTCACGCGCTCCCCTTCCTCCTTTGCCAGCATCCCTGCTTCGCAGATGGAGGTGACGGCCTGCCATTTACTCTCGCTCCGGACCATGACCTGGACCAGGGTCGGACGCGAGAGATCGCCGTTGGTCGCCGCTACGAGGACACGGCGGTGCTCTACCCAAGCCGGGCAGACCTCCACCGTATGCTCCACTGTGTCCTCAGGGCTAGCCACACAATGGTGATACCCTGGCGGTTCCTCCGGCCTTATCCGGAACAGGAACCTCTCGAAACAACCGTGTCCGGTGAGGACCAGTGTCAGACGGAAGGTGGGCTCTTTGTACCCTAGCTTACGTCTTTTCATCCCCTCCTGCGGTGTGCGTTGACAAACGTACTTTCACTGGATGCCAGCGGTAGGCGATCTGTAAATGCAGCGTCACATAACTGTTGCGGAATCGACGACCTAGAGCTTCTAATCCGCTTAAGTTATGTGATTTCGTTGCGTGGACGCCTGTATGAATGCCAAGGGAAAGGCAAGGCGTTGATGATTTGTTCCTGAGTTGATATTTTGGGGTGGTCCTAAGTCAAGCTTAGATAACCAGTTTTTATACATTATTATCTGTTTGCGCTGCTGAATGTTCACTGAACTTCGCGGTCCGTATCCTCTGTGGAGGTGTTACTTTCTATATTGAGCTAGACCAATACTGCTTCTGGTCGGCCAGCCCAAACAAATCGCCACTGCACAAAAGAACGCGAAATTATGATCTTGAGGCTCGAAGGCTCAAAAAGATCTTGGGGCTCGAAGGACCAAAAACATCTTGAGGCTTGAAGGGCCAAAAAAATCTTGAAGCTCGAAGGACCAAAAAGATGTATGCGCTGCTGAATGGTTCGCACAAACCTTGGTTGTTAGCTTGAATGATAGTCACGGATAGCCAAAGATGATGCTTTATTGAATATATTTAACTAACTCGTAACAAATTCTATATGAATGATGTGTAAATGAGTACTTTCTATGTACGCTGATCGTGTACTGTCGCCTTACACTATAGTTTGTGCAAGGCGACTGAAAAGTGCTGATCTATGTAATGTGCGCGTGCCATGTACGATAGCTAAATCGTACATTATCTTATTTTCATATATCTTACCTATATCAAACCACACGTCCTCGTACCCGGCATCCAGACGAGCGGAGTGAACAGCTGCGTGAACGGCGTGGAGGAACACTGTTGCCAGGCAGAAAGCGGGCTCACCCGTCGCTAAGAATAGACATACCGGTAAATATATATAATGGGATGTCACCCTTATTATAGATTATTGTGACAAATCATAGAAATGCAGGTATCGCAAATTCTGCCTTAAAAAGCCCTATTTTTATTCGACTTCAAAAAGGAGTAGGTTACTCTATTCGACCGTAAATATACATGCTTTCTTATTTAATTATTTTTTTACGTTTCAACATCAGTATCATCATTTCAGCCGAAAGATGTCCACTGTTGGACATAGGCCTCCCCCAAGGATCTCCACGAGGATCAGTCCTACGACTCCTGCATCCAGTGGCTTCGGATCTTCACCAGGTCGCCGTCGGTTTTATGTTTGTTTGGGGATAACTTCGTCGATTATGAACCAATTTTGATAATTCTTTTTTTTATTACAGATGTACATAAACACTTCTTAATAATTGACAGGAAAAATCGATGCATAACCTACCAATCGATTCTGTCAAAATCTCACCGATATCAAACCGTCAACCATCGTTAAAAGTTAGGTGAAGTAGACATGGTGTGAGTTTCACGGTGATCATGCTTATCACATGATCTTAATTCTTCTTTGTGATAATTAGGAATAAACCCAAATTAGTAATTTTAAGCTTATCTAAACATTTATGGTTTTTTATGGTTTGGTATTGTATTTTAATAAATTGTTTTTTTTTTTAAATCTCTGTAAAGATATTTTAGTAGCACTCTTTTTATTGTAAGTACTAGTTTCTCTGTTAACAAGAGATGTACATGAATGAATATAATATTAAACTTCTCACCTTTAGACTGAAGTATACCAACTTCATTATTTCCATTTCGACGAAAGTAAATCCTCATATCAGATGGTATGTCTTTGATTCCCGGAATTTTGTAGGTCCATGTTCTATCGGTGAGCAGCTTTCCAGTTGAATCATCATAAACTATTTTTTCTGAGGTCCAATACCCAAGACCCATGACGAAGGCCCCTTCAATCTGAACAACAAGATATAGCGAACAATTTTTTTTTTATAAAAAAAACCTACTTTAGGAATTACTCCTGCATCATGGGGGCGTTTACAAATATTATTTTAAACTCACGTACACAAATAGTCAGACTCGGAACAACTACCTGTAGGGCATCAAAAATATCCCGCAATACGCAGCGCAGTGGTCAATTGCTCGGACACTGATCCAACCATGTCGTCGAATTGTAAAATAAATCATCCTATTTCATTGATATTTTAATTATATCAAAAACTTTGAATATCTATCCAGAGAGATGTTAAAAGTCATAAGGTCTTCAAAAATTCCCTGGTCACTAACCAATCAATTATCAGCTTAACTTACTTGAGCAACGTCAATTTCTGGACTCAAACTCCTTCCAGTATCTTCCAAAATGTCAACCCTAATAATGTCATGGTTCCCAGTCAAAATATCAACTTCTAATTCTAATATTCCGACAGCATAAACATCATAAGGCTTGCCATCACTGAGGTTGAACACGGAAGAAGCTTGCAGATCCAGTCCAGCGTCAAAAGCGCCAGCGATCAGTTCTTCCCATGTAGGTGTACCCATCTTTTCTTTAATAGGTTTAAGTCTATCGTTTAAGACTTCACAGGCTTTCTTAACAGCATATACAACGCACTCACTGCCAATACTTCCTCCAGTGGCAATGGTATTGGGGGAAGTAAAACTGTTACTAGGCTTAACACTGATTTTTTCTAAAGGTATACCAAGAATATATGCACAAACTTGTGCTGCTTTGGTATTTATACCTTGTCCCATCTCTATTCCTCCATGTGTAATCATAACAGAGCCATCAGCATGGTAGATTGAAATCAAGGCATTAAAGTTGCCTGTATAAAATATATCAGCTGTCAATGGTATCATTTTTATAGCTCGTTTTCTCCACCGATTATTTTTATTAAATTCTTCAATGTCTTTCTTTCTGTCGTCGTAGTTTGCGTCTATTTTCAACTGGTTTATTAACTCCGGGATTGGATTGTTTTCTGTAGACATGTTTAGAAGCCTCACTTCAATGGGATCTAATTTTAATGTGAACGATATCTTCTCCATTATGTACTCTATCATGGCAACGCCTTCAGCTGAAACTGTATTGAAAAAATAAGTTGAATTTTACTTTATTGACATTAAAAAGGAAATAATTGTTCAATGGATGTAAAAACCATTTGTTAATATGTGATTTAATAAAATGGAACATTTTCGGTTTACTTAGTATATATGGTATGATTTGGTGGATATCAAATAAAAAAGGTGGTAGGCCATAATATCGGCTGCCGGCAGAAGTTACCACCCACCAGACAAAGTCGCCGCCGAGCGATTCGTCGTGTTCCGGTATGATGTCTGGTGAAGCCGTACGGAGGACGGGTTTGAGCAGTTGTATTGCGATGTGTGCCGGGTGAGATGCGCCAAATGTTATTGTGTCGGGAGTTTCATCGTGGAGGGTCTCCAGATTAATCTCGCTCTGGCGCAGCATCGTTGGTCGTGTTGTCGGGTTTAACATTGCATCACCTCGCTCAACTGCCGTCTTCCTTCCTACTCACTAAGATTTTTAAGTGAATGGGTTTAATAACCTTGCGCGCTTTACCATCAATGTTTGCATCATTGCCCACCATCAGGCGGGATTGCAGTCAAGCACTAGTTTATAATTATTTAAAAAAAAAGGTGGCAGGAACGTCATTACGGAACATAATCAGCCTGTAATGGTCCCATCCTGGGTACACAACCCTCCTCTCGGTAAGAGGGAATGGGTTGTCTTATCTACCACGTGGGATCAGTGCGGCTTAGTAGCTGTCATATGTCTTCGAAGTTTTGCCTCTAGGACATGTCGGTTTCCGCACGATGTTTTCCTTCACCGTTTTTGAGAGCATTGTTGATGAAATAATTTACACAAAGTAAAGCGTCTGATGGGGTTCGATGTGTTCTTTTCTTTCTGTTTTGGCTTCACACAGTGTGTGCATTTAGCCAATGTCACGTAGGTAATGAATTATTCATGTCAAAAATCGTGTATTTATGTTTCTATACAATGTGGAGACAAAACTAAATTAAAAGACTCGGACTTATTAGACAAATCGAAATTTAAAAAAATCAAACTTCTTCTTTCTTTCTTTTATGGTTTCGCACGATTTGTGCATTTAGCCAATGTCACGTAATGAATTAATCATGTCGAAAGAGACGGCGTGATCCGTCTTACGAGGGAGGTTTGAGAAAAAGTCATGATGTGGTCAATATGCTGCGATATTTCACTGTTCTTTATGAATCATTTACTGAATGCACTTTTGACTACATAAATCACGCACTTTTATTTAGTAAACAACACTATAAATAATTTTTAAATTTCAATGAAAAACGAGCGTGACACTCAGCTTGACTTTCCCGTCAAAACTCCGGGGTTCGACTTACTGCTCGATGCACAAACTGTTTGGGTTTGGAAAGTATGTTCGGATTTCATGCTAATTGATGGAGCGTCAATGTTTCTGTCACCTTATATAAGTATGTTAAGTAGTAATGTAATGAATAAATAAATAAACCATCGCACATGTGCAACAACCTTTTTGTTTGTATTACCTGTTCTCGTCATTTGTTTATACTGATTGCTAATAAGCAGCCTGCTGGTTGGCAATTTTAGGGAAATTTGATTTACCGGAAAGTTAATTGTCTTTTGTTTACTCGTCATACCTATTTCTATGTTCTATGTTTCGGGTTTGGTTTCCGCACTCAGTCCCTCCAGTGGACAATGGTCCACTGGAGGGACTGCGCATAATGATGCGTGGTGCCTATATATATATACAATATGTAAAGAAAACCCCGTCCGACCCAAAAGAATAATAAAGGTAAGGCAAACACATGACCAAATTTTTACATAATCATCATAGTTACAATACTAATGAATTTTGAAATAACCTTTTTTCCCGCGAATTAATTTCAACTCCCCCAAAATTTGGTAATTTTTTAAAAAGTTACCACACCATTTTAGACAGTATTATTATGAGTGATGCAGCCACGTGCCGAGTGCGCTGCCCTCCATCATCCGCGCGTTGCCTACCGCACATGTATTAAGTTACCTCGCTTTTCCGAAGTAATATTTTTTTAGGGGGTCTTTTTTTAAAGTTTATTTCGGCATTATTATAATCAGCTAACCTATACCTTCACGTATAGGAAAGGGTTTGCTTTACATTTTGTATATGTACGTATTTCTTTTTCTCCTCTAATATTCATATTAATTTATTTAGAATCGGTTGTAACCTATTACCAAAGGTTAGCAAAGGTAACCAAACCTTTGGATTGGTATCGGACATATTAAAAGTATAAGAGGGATGACGTTATGATCTGAATGTTTAGGTCAACAGGATCGACAAAACATTGGAAGAAATCATTAACTGAATCTCAATAAAATTTTGTTAACTTACATGGCGCCCTGCACCATGTGTTGGATGGTTTATCAGTCAAGACACTGTAAGGGGTGATGGACCATCTGTTGTAATTATAGCAATTGTGGAAGTTTTTCGTGGTGAGTTGAGTGAGGACCTCGTTGTAACTGCAGCCGCCATCCTGGTAGAAGGTATTCTTCAGGTACTGGATTTCGCCTTCAGCGCTTATGCCAAGCTGAAATTACCAAATTTGAAGTATGATTGAAATAATATAACTGTTATATATTATATTTTATCTACTTTCAACGTTTAAATCACCATGTTATCGACCATTTGACGTAATCCAATTGGATTATTTTAAAAGCCGATTTTGTTTTTAAGGTCGGCCGAAGTTGAATTGGGTTCTTTTATCTAAGTCGGTAGGACTTCAGCCCCCACTTCCGGTGGCTGGCGCCCAAGTTGTTGGGGGTGGTTGGGGCACTTTCAAAGTTGCTTCCCAATCTGGGGGACATGAGCTGCCGCTGCAGGCGGCTCTACATAGGAATTGTGCGATCAATAGCCCAATAGTCAATAGCTAGTATGGGGCCCCGGTGTGGGACTCTGACCTGACGGCCGGCAGCAACGCTGTTCTGAGATTTCCGTCTGAGTCATACGTGGGTATCGCACGAACTCCTATGAGGCGACCTGCCTACTGGCTGGATTCCCGCCCTGGGACCTGGAGGTCCTTGGAGGTGGGCCGAGCGGCCGATGTAGCGTCAGCTCGAGCAGCGTTGGTCGCAGCTTCGCGCGGTCCTGGAGGCGAAATGGTGGATAGGCTTTCACGCCCTACCGTCGGCCTCACCGGCGACAGACTCGGGATCATCTGTCGCCCCCTAAACATCAGGAACCGAGATGCCGCCGTGATGTGTTCTACGCACGCCACACTTAGACGTCACACCTTTTTTTTTTTTTTTTTTCCGGGGTGGAAATCCTCATAGGATGCCCGCCGCCCTGGGGTGGGCGATGGGGTATGTCAGACTTTTACTGACTAAAACCACCCCGGTGTGTCTTCTATCACGAGCGCACGTAGAGCCGCAGGAGTCTAAATTCTTCCACGGGCCCACACCCTCGTGCTGGCCCGGTCTGTTCAGGCCTCGTCTCCTGCACGGAGTAGTGGGGTGTTAAACTACCACGTACATCGCCTCAAAGGCGCGCGCCGACACTCGCGCGCGCCTCCGCCTCGGGGTCCATCAATAGGGGAGCGAGGACTTCCCCATGTCCCTCGCCCCTGGACCCATTCATGGGAGGTGGAAGAGGGCGTTATCCGCCCTTCCTCGGCGCCCGGTGCGTCTTCTGCGATCCGGGAAGGGAGTTGATATCTCCCTCTCCCATTCCGCAGCTTCCTTCTGCGACATCACGTCCTCGCAGAAGGACACCACCGCGTCCCACGACTCTGAGCTGCCGACCATCCTCCGCACTACTGCCGGCAGCGTCAGGTCGCCTCCTACTTCATCTGTGAGGACACGGCGCTGCTCCTCCCAAGCTACACACTCGGAGAGCGTGTGCTGCTCCGTGTCCTCCCCGCATTGGACGCAGTGGTGGCACCGAGCGTCCGGCTCCCTGCCTAAGCGACGCAGATACTTGCCGAAGCAACCGTGCCCCGACAGTACCTGCGTCACCCTGAACGACAGGGAGCCGTGCCTCCTCCCGAGCCAGTCGTCGAGTACTGGCCGGATCGCCTCGACGGTAGCGAGGCCGGCGGTAGGGCGCATAAGCCTCTGCCGCCAGTCCGCCACCAGGACCTGACGGAGCTCCCCTCGGCGCAGCTCGATCTGTCGCTACACCGGACTGGAGCCCCGTGTCCGCTCTTCCTCGCTCCATTGGTACAATGACGCGAGTACTTTCGCCTCTAGGTCCCAGGGCGGGGATCCGGCCAGGACGCAAGCCGCCTCGTAGGATATCGTGCGATACCCGCGGACGACCCTGACGGCCATCGTCCTCTGCGGCTTGCGCAGAATGGCGAGTGTTCCGGCCGTCAGGTCCATCGCCCACACAGGGGCCCCATACAGGGCCATGGACCGCACGATTCCCACGTACAACCGCCTACAGGCGGCGCTCGGGCCCCCATGTTGGGAAGCAACTTTGATAGCGCGCCTGCTGCTCCCATCAGCTTGGGCGCCAGCTGCCGGAAGTGGGGCCCGAATTCCCACCGGCTGTCGAGCACCAATCCCAGGTACTTCATGGTGAACTCGACAGCTATCCGGGCCCCACTAACCACGATATGTGATCCCGGCGCCGGCCACAATCGGGGATTGCGGAAGCAGTGTTTGTTCTCGCAACCCCCGGTGTAGGTATGAGATGGAACACCATGGTGGTTTTTAGTCAGTAATAGTTTGGTAGACCCCGTCGACCGCCGCAGGGCGGCGGACATCCATGAGGATTTTCCAACCCAGAAAAAAAAAAACAATAAGCAATAAGCTCCTTCATTATATGAGACTTAATAATAATTAGTGAAATGTTGGTGTCCTCCAGGTACGCATTTGTCGACTCCTTAGGTTAGGAAACAAAAGATTGCTCTAACCCCACGTTTGTATTCCACAAACGTGGGGTTAGAGCAATCTTTTGTTTTAAAGAGATATCCTTAATATATTAAGGTTTCAATTTGTACCTCAAAATTGCACTTAGTAGGAATTCGTTTTCCAATTGACTTCATATTTGTCTGCAAGGGCAAAATCATTCTGCAAGTTTTGTTCAATAAATGTGTGACCAGTGCTGCAGAGCATGCAATTTGAGCACATCGGGTAATTTTTCCACCGTAGGCACCACCAACTCGACGAACGATGACGTTTATACTGAAAGCATGCAAAATAGCTATCTAATAATTGTTAAGTTAAAATTCAAATACATGTATTTGGAGTGCTTATGTATAAACAATAAATTTCATAATAGATTTCCATAAAATACCTGTTAACTGGTACTTTCAAACTCTGAGCTATAGCAACGTTGACCAGATCAAGCCACTGTGTAGACGAGATCACTTCCATTCCATCTTCGGTACGTCTGGCCACACACGTTTGGGGTTCCATGTAATAGTGGTACTGTTCTTCCATTTCCAATTCTCCAACAATAACAGTTTTAATGTCATGTCCAACATCAGTCGGTTCAACGGCGTGCTCTGCTTTCACTCTTTTACTTTTTTCTGGAGATTGTAAAACCTGGTCAATACTTAGCAGGGGTTTATCCCTGCTCATTGAACTGTATCGTATTTTGACAAGTCGAGCAGCGTTGTTTGCTGTTTTCTCTCTATCAGCTACAATTATGGCTGCCGGTTGTCCGTTAAATTTGACTTCTCCAGGACAAAGTATTTCTTCTTGATCAGACATGTAAGGTATATTAGAGGGGGTGAATATGTTATCTCCTGGGATGTCTTTTGCTGTATAGAAGGCAATTACACCGGGTAATTTCTGAAACAAATCATATGTATTGTTCACATAACCTCAAAAAAAAAATGCAGAATAGGATAATAAATACACTGTTTCCCTATTATGTATATTATTTATCAAAGGTGTTTTTGTCGGTACGCCATAACTTCCTTCATACTTTATTAATATATATAAACGAGGCACCACCTTAAAGCTTTTCTAGACCGATACACCGGAAAAATATACAAATTAAGTTGTAGTGGTTTTTTTTCAAATGTGCGATTACTTTGCACGGGTTACCTAGTCTATACTCAACACCACCGTACATTTGTAATTAATTATAAAGATACAGGTGTATTTGTACTCACATACGCTTCAGAAGTATCAAAATCTTCAATCATACTGCCTGGAACAGCATCAGCAGTAACAAAGGCAGCAAAGACTTCATCAGCTTGCCCTGGTAGATCATTAGCAAATGTAGCTTCACCACTGCACTGTACCAAAGCTTCTATCTTCGGAATAGGCTCATTTAATGGCCATATACTCTTGTCAGTTTCAAAGGATTGCATGCCCTTGGATTTATGACGTTTTATAGCTTCGCCTCCTGATTTGTATAGTGGATTAATTTTGTCGCTTGGACAAAGACTTAGTATTGCCTAAAAATGAAGTCACAATTAATACAAATAAATACAAATGTGATTTCTTATTTTTTTCACTCGCATAAGTTTCAAACCCTTAAGAACATAATTAATTACAAGGATATATACAAATTTGCTTATTTTAGGTCATAGTATTGCCCTGCAGATTTTTTTATACTAATCTACACTAGAACAGCGTGGTAGATTACGGCCCACTTCCTCTCATGGAGAGGAAACCTGTGTCTCATTAGTGGAAATATTATAAAAACGTGGCATCCTAGAAGGATATACGATCATATGCTGAATTTATCGTTATAGTTTGTAACGTTGATATACATAATATAATTATGTATAGTTGGTGTTTGGGACAGGTTGGCAAAAACTGAAACAGTAGCTTTAGTTCATTTTCCGACAGTTTCTTCACTTAATTTGTGACGTGTTGATGTGTAACTCATCTCAAAATCCTGCTCTATACACCTACTTATACGAAAATTACGATAAAACGTTAATTCGTCAATGTTACTCGCATAACAAGAAAATAACTACCGAGGTTATTCACCTCGCAGGTGATTTCGTATCACAAAAAAAGTTCACATTGCGTTTCCTGAAAAATCTTAAGAGTAAAAGATTTTTCTCTTCTGCACCAGCCCTCGCCAGTCCAGACTGGCGGGGGCTGGTGCTGGTGAGTAAGCGATTTCGAGGAGCAGCGCAAAGAAGACCTCGATGCTAAACGCGACGAGCTGAAAGCCAACCCGCAGGCATTCGATACCATTACGTGAACAGAATGCTTACATGCCCTTAGTGCGCACGAGCATTCTCAGCGAAGATCCATACTAATACTATAAATCGGAAAGTGAATTTGTTTGTTTGTTTGTTCCGCTTTCACGCCGTAACTTCTGAACCGATTGCTTTGAAATGTTGCAAATATAAAGTAAGAAGTCCGGTCCATTAATTAATAGGGTACTTTTATCCCGAAAAAATTGATATTCCCGAGGGAATCTAAAAAGCGCGATATAACCGAATACCACGCGGGCGAAGCCGCGGGCGGAAAGCTAGTTGGCTATAAAAGCCACCTTCGTGCACATGATTGATGAACTGACTAGAAGTTAAAGTAGTCGCCATGACCGAAACCAGCCGGAACAATCATTATCATCAATATTACCATCATCATCTATCGCTTACTATACAACTCTGAATTCATTCTGTTTTTTCCAAGCTGTCCCACATGCACAGTATAAAGTACACTATTCATCATCAACCTTTTTATCGTCCCACTGCTGGGCACAGATCTCCTCTCATACAGATAAGGTTCAATGCGGGTTGGCGATTTCAGACTTAAGTCTAGGTTTCCTCAAGATGTTTTCCTTTAACCTGTCATAGAGTCCAGTACCATATTTATATTTTATTATACTTTGCCAAGATACCTTATAATACAAAGACAACGCCAACATTTTTCTGTAATGTGCTGAAGGTTCAGGCAGCGCCTCAGCGGGATGTATCTCTGCTTGTAACGTTTTCAAAGCTAGCTGTAAAGTCTCATCAGTATAAAGATCTTTTCCAACTAAAACTTCTTCAGTTTTTGACGCATGTGTAAATGTTGCTGAAATACTGCCATAAACAAGTGTGGCTTCTACTACAACGCTTGTGTCTTTTTTGAATTTGAATAGAAATCCTGCGTTCACAACTGCGTGTGCATTTTGAGATCGAGGCATAATCTGTAAGAGAAATAAGGCTTAAAAAAGCATCCAAAAATATATTTCGATTTTATGATAACCTAAACCTTATAATTGGCCTGTGTGGTACCGGGCTTAGAATAGTACCAATCCATATCCTCCCGTGGGTGTCGTAAGAGGTGACTAAGGGAACTCTCGTCAGGGAAGCGGGCAGCAGCGCTTCTCCTGTGGAATATCAAATTACTGCGATCCCCAACCCGCCTGACAAGCGTGAGTATTATGGCAAACACCCCCAATGTAATGAAATTTTTGGGGGAGGTCTTTTTCCAGCAGTGGACCTCTATAAGCTGAGAAGACGAAGAAGAAAATTTTCAAATTCAAATAATATGACCATATCTACAATAAATTATTGTGGATTGTATTTGTATTAGTCACATATAAATAAGTGTATTTGGTCCGCCGTTGAGGTAAACAAAAGTCATTTAGGTACCTACATAGTTAAAATAAAATACATTATATTTTCATGAAACTCATTACAAGTTTTGAACTTTAAGTGACCGTTTGCGGTCTAGAAAACTGCTGGGTTATTGAGTTACAAACCACACCCCGTGCCATTCGATTTAGTTTACTTCAAACGGAGCGATTAATTAAACTGCCCAATTTTTTAAACAAATGAAGCAATGAATATGAAGATACTTCAAACTTTTTGGAAACGTGATAGAAATAGTGACACGTAAATACGCTGTTTACAAAATTATGTACAGAAAATAACGCACGATGTTCTTAAGGACATAAAGTTATAAGTTTTAATACCTTATAAGTTTTCACAGCACAGTTGCGCGAAAGCGGTGGCAGCAGTATATTTTTAATAAGTTTACCATGCATAGATGTTTTGAGAAACTCGGGCATTTTCATCTGTTTTTCCTTATTCACGCCTTCAGCTGTAAGATATTATTATGCAGCATTACATAAAATAATTTCCATTAATATAAACGTTGAAAATGTAACAGCTCGTTTATTTAGCTATTAAAAGCAGGTATGGCTTTGCCCTGTGTTAGAGAAAACGGTCGAATTATTAATGATCAGTTTCATGACCAAAACTTAAAAATAACTTTGAATATTTCAATAGAGAACAATTCGTAGAAAATAGTAGTTATTGTTTCTCTTACCAATCGTTATCATTGCTCCAACGGTCTCAAAAAGTAAGAACAAATCCGACTGGAATTCATTGTTGAAATGTTTTAAGAACAGATTCCCGCCTATTGTGCCAATCTGGAAAATAAAAGTTGAAAACAATTATGACTTTACTTAGGTACCACATACTCATGCTTCTGCCTCACTCTTCAGGGAATATGGCACTAGCGACATGTCCTTGCTTTACACTGGCGCAATGGCGCCATATCAAAACATCAAAATGTTTGTGCTATAAGTACCTCAGTTAAATAGTAAAGCAACAGTGTGAACAACGTGAAGCACCATTTTCAAGTTTACGTAGTATATCTATCAAAAAAGGATTAAAAACTCTTTTCAAATTTGAAATATTAGGATATTCTAAATTCTTTTATTGATTCGTTTGACACACGACCTTAGAAAAGTGGTATGAACAGATCATAAATTCAACCATAAATTCAACTTTGCATATATGCATATAGTGACGTCCTAGTCTTTGTGTAAAATTTCAACCCATAAAATATGCCCATGGTTTAAATAGTCAAAGACAGTGACATAACGCATTATTTATATTAAGTTTGATTTTTGGGGTTTTTGGCGGGAAAGTCTAGCTGAGTGTCACGCTCATTTTTCATCGGACTTTTAAAATTATTTATAGTGTTGTTTACTAAATAAAAGTGCGTGATTTATGTAGAAAAAAGTGCATTCAGTAAATAATTCATAAAGAACAGTGAAATATCGCAGCATAGTGGCCGCATCATGGCTTTGTCTCAAACCTCCGTCGTAAGACGGATCACGCCGTCTCTTTCAACATGATTAGTTCATTACGTGACATTGGCTAAATCCACAAATCGTGCGAAGCCATAAAAGAAATAAAGAAGAAGTTTGATTTTTTTTAAATTTCGATTTGTCTAATAAGTCCCAGTGTTTTAATTTAGTTTTGTCTCCACATTGTATATAAACATAAATACACGATGTCCATATGCCTTAATACTATGAAGTCCATCTTATTCTGGTAGCCAAATTACAGGATATTAACTATTAAACTTACATTCCTCACAGGGATATGAGCCACGAGATCCATATGATCGTAAAACTGTTTCAAATATGAAAATTCGTCTTTCTTTGTAGATAGTTCTAGGAAAAGCTCCATCATGTCTGACAGTGGCATGCCAGCGCCCAGTATAAGGTTCACATCAAGCGTATGACCTTTTATTTCAGCCACGTTGAATATATCAATCACGTTTTTGGGATATTCCGTGACGTGGTATATACCTGCAAAAGAAATGTCATTACAAATATTGAGATCTTTATAATCATAAACTGTGCTGTTTAAAATAGCCTTTTTTAAACTTTGTCTCACAATAGGAATTTCTTCTATATCGTGGGCACGTTTACAAACATCTAAACTCATAAACACAAACAGCCAGATCCGGAACATCTACTTGTAGGTCATACAAATATTTGACCTGTGCAGGAATCGAGCCGTCTATAATGCCATTCTAGGTATAATGTTTCCAATTTAGGGACAAGGGAATGGGCGATAATCTCCATCGCGTTGGATGTAGGTACGTGTTGTTGGATATTACGTGTTTTCGAATAGAAAAATCATGTCCGTTTCCTCACCATGTTTATTATTAACATTATAAATGTATGTAATACAAATGGTAATACTTCGTGTCATCAGACATCAAGTATGTATGTAATGATAATGAAAAAACGATTTTCTTTCTTTAAATTAATTTTATGTTTTTTGTTATATTATAACTGTTAGCAGACCCAATAAACGTTGTCCTGTCAAAACGTTCAATATTTTCATAGAATGAACTATTTTTATTATCTCGGCATTATTTTTGTTTTCGTAAGAACCTGATTTATATATAAATAATTTCATATCGGTTCTACCATTTCTCAAGTGATACTGTTCCCGACAATACACAATACTACAATTTTTAATATGGAGAAGAAAATGGTTATGTGATGCCTTTAGGTAAATATTGTTAGTATAATTATATTATGTTGACCTTTTGTTCCATAAGATAAATTTTATTAATACATACAATGCTATACTGGTTACGTTAGAAAAAAGTGATATATGCCACAAAGGTAACAAAAAAACATTGAACTTTAAAAACCACTAGTTCTTTTAAAGGTTATTGTTTTTTGTTATGTGTATATATAAAAAGTACAAGGATATCTATTTTTATTGCTTTTTTGTGCTTAAAATTCGTTACCTTGTCCTGTGTTTCCAGCAATCAGTTTGTAATCTCCAGCACTCATAGCTTTGAAAACATCTTTTATATTGTAAGCTTTGTACCATTTATGATTACCAGCATCCAATACCAACATCTTTTCATCTCTTAATTGAATGAAATCATGGTCTATATAATCTTTATTATTTTCATCGTTGGATTTAGTAACTCCTTCAAAACACTCATCTTTATGAGAACATTTTCGATTACATTTAAGTGCACAGGGACTGATGAACTCCAAGTCTTCAAGATCACATAGTTTGTCTAGAAGTGATTGATCAGCATCCTTAGCGAAGGTTTTGAAAGCATCAGCTATGGGTCTGTATCCAGTACACCTACACATGTTACCAGCGAAAGAGTTTTCTATTTCCACTGAAGTTAAGTTTTTGTTTTTTGATTCGTATAAACTGAAAATAGGAAGATTTTACAATCAATGTCGTTCTTTTTATTAACACGTTGTTCCTCACTAGGAAGCAGGAGTAATTGCTATTGTGGAGTGTATCGTGGCAATTCAAAGTCATTGTATCTCAGGAGAATCCTGGACTATCTGGTGCTATGATATTCGTTGGCTTTTACGATACTTTTTACTACAGCATGAGCCAGGTCTATTCCTGTAAATCTATACAGGAATCGATGTACACACTTTAACTACGGATTTAATTCATTACTCTAAACTCTTTTGCTAATATAATTCGTGTTTTTTTTTTAATAATTATAAAGTAGCGCTTGACCGCAATCCCGCCTGATGGTAAGCAGTGATGTGATCGTTGATGGTACAGCGCGCTAGTTTATTAAGAGCCTATTCACGCAGAAAAACTGAGCGAATAGGAAGGAAGACGGCAGTTGAGCGAGGTGATGCAATGTTAAACCCAACAACACGACCAACGATGCTGCGCCAAAGGGAGATTGATCTGAAGACCCTCCACGACCAAACTCCCAAAACAACAACATTAGGCGCATCGTACCCGGCACAAATCTCAACACAACTGCTCAGACCCGTCCTCCGTACGGCTTCACCAGACATCATGCCGGAACACGACAAATCGCTTCGTGGCAAGGCTTTGTCTGGTGGGTGGTAAAATAAAAATCTGCTGTTACATACAAAAGCTTTTTAACCGACTTCAAAAAAGGAGATTATATGTAATATTTCCGTTTGTATGTAATATTTCAAGAACTGCCCATTTTTCGTATAGGTATGTTAGTCTATATCAGCGTCTGAACAAATGTGCGAAATTTCAAAAGTGTTTGTATGTATGTTTTTATGTTTGTGCGCGTATATTTTCGGAACTACAAATACGATTTATGTAATTATTTTTTTGTTGTACTAGGTATTGTTCAACTTAGGGAATACTGCCAGTTTCATCAAAATCGGTTCAGTAGTTTTTGAGATAGGGATTTTTTTTGTATTGATGAGAACTTATTCTAAAATGGGTTAGGCTGCCATTGTTGTTATGAGATGATATAAGTAATTTTCGAATTTCGACAAAGACACTGAAAAGCATGAAATGAAAACTTTTTTTTATTATACAGATTGGTGTTGACAATACGACAATAAATTAAACATCGTATGCCTCAACACATTCTCAGTCTACCCATAAAAAGCCATATAAATATGTTCATTAGTTTAGTCACAGGCAATTATTTTTCATTTTTCACATTTTCTACATGATGTACATGTTGATAAGAAAGCGCTTACAGGTTAATGACCGCCGCATCTAGCGGTACCAAACTTTAATAATAATGGCGCGAAAAAAAGCAAGTAGATACAGGATCGCGCTGTCGTCGATCGGAGGTTAGTGACCAATATTTTTAAAGGATGTTCTATTCCGTTTGCAATTTTATGCGATTTAGTTTGTTTGAAATTTTATTGTTGATGCTACTGTTTTTTCTATGGTTTAGGATTATTCCTATGAACCAGCATTTTCCGTGTTTTAATTTATTGTCGTATTGTCAGCACCACTCTCTATAAGTAGTCATCTGTGTCATGTTGTGGGGAGTATATTTGTTGAGTTAAAACTTAAGATAACACTGTTTATGCTTAATATACTACTTTTTGTTTTCCCTAATGTAATACATACATAATCAGCCTATAATGTTCCCACTGTTGGGACACAGGCCTCCTCTCGATGTAAGGGAGTGGGCCGTAATCTACCACGCGGGCCCAGTGCGTGTTGGTAGATGTTTCTTCGAAGTTTTTGATTCTAAGACATGCCGGTTTCCTCACGATGTTTTCCTTCGCCGTTTTGAAAACAGTGGTGATGACATAATTTACACAAAGTAATGCGCGTGACGGGATTCGAACCTACGACCTACAACTTGTAAGTCGCGATCGATACCACTAGACCACCACTGCTCTCTAATATAATAAATAAATAAAATGTATGGACGAGAGCAGGTGAAGCTACACCTAATTGTCAGATATTCCCAATCAACCTTGGTCTTTATGCTTCAGAGATAAAGTTGAAAATCTAATAAGGAAATCTGTCAGATTGTAGTAGCTTGATGTGTACAATAACTAGGCCATCAAAATATTCTTATGTGTGTACATAAAAATATATCGGATTTTAAGAAAATAAGCGATGTTCATAATATAAATACCAGGAACAAACACAATTTTGCTGTACATCACACTCGTCTCCGCAGAGTAGGCAACTCGTTCATGGGTCAATGTATACACTTTTACAACAAGCTTCCCATGGACATTCGAAACTTACCCATTAAACGATTTAAAAACTATATAAAGGCCAAACTTTGCAAAAAGGGGTATTATAAAATCTCAGATTATTTAGAAGACAAAAAAGCTTGGGACTGAGCTGCTCGCTCTGTTAAGCATTGTTATTAAGCAATATGCGTAATTATAAGGTAAATTATTGTAAACATTCTCATTTTTAATGTCTGGACTTGAAAAAAGACGATGATCCCTGAGTTTGTTTCGGCTGTTTCTTCTCAGAGGTGTTCTAGTTAAAACAAAAAAAAAAACATGACGTGTAAATGTGATCGGTGGTCCCACTTGCTTAATAAACGATTTCATTTCATTTCATTCTTTTCTTTTTTTATAATGACAAACCAGTGCATGAACACGATCCCGCCTGATGGTTAGCAGTGATGCAATCGTTGAATCAAAAAACTGAGTGAATAGGAAGGAAGACGGCGGTTGAGCGAGGTGATGAAATGCGAACAACTAACTATTTTTTTAATACTTTAGTAGAGGGGTCCTGAGTATATGGTACTAGTAGCTTACATTCCGTGCCAATACAGAATTAGTTACGTTCATGAAAGATACACCTTTGCACATGACAAAAGGCATAGCGGTATTGATGTTCCATTTATATTCGTCTTTTTATGGCGTCGTAAAAGATTAATATTCCTTGCACGTTCCTATAGGAAAAACTTGACACAAAATCGCGTTGCTCGCAAAGTTGTTTGTATTTTGATACTGCTGAATACTGGTGATCACAAGAAGCCGATGGTTTGGTGAAAGATGTGAAAAATATTTGGGTTGTGATGTATACCCATGGTTACCCCACCCCGGTATAAAGGCGGCAATTCTCTTTTATAACAGGTGGGAATATAGTAGCAGATGGTATGCAATAGTTACACACGTAACTAACCGACCAGTGCCCACTACGTTGGATGGTAAACATTTTTGTGATGAATTCCTGCTACCACGAAAAAGGCTTTTCATTATTCGGGTTAATATTTATGTTTTTTTTTATAATTTTAAATTACTGGTTGACCGCGATTCCGCCTGATGGTAAGCAGTGATGCAATCGTTGATGGTAAAGCCTTGAAAATACTTAAATTGTAGTCAGACAAAAACACCACCACTGTCCCTCACACATACGTCACAGTCACTCGATGTACTCGGTTTAATAGACGAGGCAAAATGCTTCATCTGGATCGTAGTGGTGTCAACAACGTAAGGGTGGATACGATGGGACGTCCGATGATGGCACGGAGATGGGGGTATTAAGTCATGCAATCTCAAGTCTTGTGCAGACTCTCCAAATTGCATACTATATAGAATACCGATAGGCTAGCTACTCTTCGCCTGTACTCCAGACTTTGGAGACTGTATTGAACCAAATCTGGGTCGCCAATTTGTCTCTTTGCACTTTTCGCCCTCTTTCGTTCACAAATAGCGTAGCTTTATGTTGCTATGTAAAGCCGGATCTGTAGACCCAAAGACCCCCTTCAACTTTACTCTCTATATTATTAGAATATTAAGTGCCGCGGATTGTTCGAAAGAGAAACCGTGGCTACTGGTGTATAGAAAAGTGAAGGAACACAGGTGGTTAGCCCAGAGAGAGAAGTCATTTGACGATTTCTCATCGGTCGGAAGAACTCATTTGATGATTTCTTATCGGCCGGGAGAAATCATTAGATTATTTCTCATCGGTCGGGAGAATCTTTTGATGATTTCTCATCCAAAAAAGTAGAGATATGGGTAAGTACAGATTTGTTTTTTAAATTTTAGTTGATGTTATTGTACCCATAATAATGCTATTTGAAATTCTCCCAACTTACCATACCGACGTTGCTCAACTTTACGGGTTACTTTTGCTTAACCATCATACACTAACTGACTGCTACAGGCTGATTATGATGATGATCAATAAATTTTTAGCAAATTTTACAAGTAAATGGGCACATTCTTTTTAAACGTGGGTGTATCAACACACATTTAAACTCACGTTAAAAAAATAGTCAGATCCGGAATCATTAGGACATAGAAATATTTGTTCCGAACGGGAATCGAACTCGCCACACGCAGGGCAGCAGTCGATCGCTTAGGTACTTCGTCAAACGTATCGTCACACTTACATTTCACGTCACATTGTTTACATTTTCTCGTCATAATCTCACCTGTACATATTCATGACCCATCCAGGAGTACAGTATCCGTAAATTTTACAAGTAAATGGGCACATTATTTTTAAACGTGGGTGTATCAACACACATTTAAACTCACGTTAAAAAAATAGTCAGATCCGGAATCATTAGGACATAGAAATATTTGTTCTGAACGGGAATCGAACTCGCCACACGCAGGGCAGCAGTCGATCGCTTAGGTACTTCGTCAAACGTATCGTCACACTTACATTTCACGTCACATTGTTTACATTTTCTCGTCATAATCTCACCTGTACATATTCATGACCCATCCAGGAGTACAGTATCCGCACTGAGTTCCATTAAACTTGGCAAGTCTGGTCTGTATGTCATGGTAGCCCTTGATTCTGTTCCCAATACCTTCCGCCGTGGTCACCTCCCACCCGTGGCAGGATAATACTGAGACCAGACACTGAAAAAAAGAACAATATATCCAACATCATCCGCCTAGCTTCTTCCCAAGTACGTTGAGGTCATATTTTACAGGGAGCGACTGCCTATCTGACCTCTACCAGGCAGTTACTGGGTAATACTTTACGGGCTTGGGGTACTAAAACGCCGGTTAAGGGTTGCGAAGTTTATTGGGAACGGAGGTACAGTCGATCGTGGGCAATGACAAGTAGAACGTAGCTGATGTCGCACCGAAGTCTTCACTTAGGTCCACGAAGTCCGTGTCGTAAACACACAATAACACTACAGATGTTACTTCACGTAGTACTCAAAGGTCTCGTTACAGTTGTTGCAGTAGGTATTCTGAAAGATCGCTTCTTAACTGTCGCTTGTTTTCGTATCGCTAGTCGAATGTAGACTGACTGCGCGCTGGCGTCACGGTGCTATATAGGTCAACTGATCGAACATTCCAGATTCGTCTAGACGTAATAATAATAGCGCATAACTTCGAGTACATTCAGTAGGTACCTACGGTAATTACAGGGAAACGGGTTTCTAGAAATTTCGATGGCGTCACTTAGTTTTTCGTCGACAAAATTGTTTGAACCTCTACCATTCGATACGCCACCCTAGGTCTAGCAATGCCTTTTTATAATGTGTCGTGGTAATACCTAGGACTCGAAATATAGTGCTTTAAAAGTCATGTACTGCATGTCACGCAATATTGAAGCTTATGACCTCAACATGAGGTGCATTCGTAATAATACGGTACCGCTTGCTACAACTGGTGGCCAGACTTTCGGGCTTCTGACGACTCGTAACTACTGTCAAAGATCTACGTATGACAGCCAGGAGCAACGGCTCTCGGTATGTAAAGATAGTCACCCATCCACAAATCAACCGGGGTAAGCTTAACCTGATCGATCGACCTCTGCGACTGTTATTATTTAGACACGAGCCAAAATACATATATACAACAATATAATGGAATCTAAAGTTTGAATTCACAATTCGGTATACACTTCGAAGGCTCTTGAGTAGACACTGTAAATTGGCAAGCATAAAAATATCTTCCAAATGTAGGTGGATTCAATAAAGCAGCTGGGATTAACTGACTGCAGGGGATGAAGAATCGGCAAGCAGTGGGCAGCTCGATGCAAGGTAAGGACTAGGCCCGAGTCGACGGGCCTCAAAGAGATGTCAGCACATCGGGACAGGGTCCACGAAGACCGATGGCTGGGTCAGGATTGCGGGTTAGTTAAAAGAGATATCGTGGCCCTGGCGCACAGGCAAGTGAAGGAACATGGGTGGGTTTTAGTTAGTAAAAGTCTTAAAATAATAATTAATGAATAGGAAGGAAGACGGCAGTTGAGTGAGGTGATGCAATGTTAATCCTAACAATGCGACGTCGACTGCAGGGACGCCTGAACCCCCCCAGGCATCGCCATCAGGTCCTCTCGTCCGGTCGCCAACCGGCACGATAGGGCCACCCTGAGATTTTTCGTAGTTGGCGGGGCAGCCTTTCTGGCCTTCTTGGCTGGTACACTACTTGGGCCCCCAACTACCTGCAGTCAGCCAGCGGAGCACTGTGCTTCGGATCCCGCTACCCTCCACGACCAAACTCCCGATACGACAACATTTGGCATCGCGACACAACTGCTCAGACCCGTCCTCCGTACGGCTTCACCAGACATCATGTCTGTCACGCCCTTCCGCTCCGCCCAGAGAGGGAGAAATCACTTAGTGATTTACCATTCCCACCAAAAAAAAAAAATGCGATAAAGAATCAGCACCCTATTCGCGTGACACTATTACTTTCAATTGGAATATTTTGTGTAATCCCAATATTGTTTATTTTGACTTTTAATCTGTTGAACAGGCGAATTTTTCAAACGTATGAAGTTATGAGTGAATAACATTCCTTCAATTCTTTGGATTGCGGTAGTTAGCAGTCAGATGTTGTAACCATCTCACCGTGAAAACAAGTTTCATTCTAATTAATGTTAATGTGGAGGCACGAGAAACAATGTGTAAAGTCCACTTATCCTCCATAGAAAAGGGAGGACGGGTGTTATGCCTGGCGGGCGCTTTCCCTATGGTTGCTAGTTGCATGGTAAACTCTGCTTGCGTAATGTAGAATTCGTGTGACGTCATTTTGAGGCGTTGTTCGCATGTGGCGGCTGACACTAACAGCTTACTCTAAGCTAAGCTTACATTGCCTAACTTTTCAGAATTGATTGGCTTGATAATACTTTTTTTTTGTCAATTTAAAAATAGATTTTAAATATAAATCTGTATTTTTCTAGTAACTTCTGAAATGCAACAACTGTTTAAAAATCAATTGAGTTTTTTTCAAAAGGAAAACGTATGGTCTTCGAGTTTTCATTTAGTTCCACTTTTAGAAGGCTTCCTTAATATATGTAGGCGGGTCGTATCAATAAGAAGATTATAATAAAAACGTCTACGTCTTATACCTTGACTGATAAAAAAAATACAGCGTCTATTTATGTGTGAGTCTGTCATGATGTTTCTAAGATGCGTAATAACGTTTAGGTTGGGTTTTTGACAGGAGAGCTATTTGAATGTCACGCTCATTTTTCATTGGACTTTTAAATTATTTATAGTGTCGTTTACTAAATAAAAGCGCGTGATTTATGTAGTAAAAGTGCATTCAGTGAATAGTTCATAAAGAACATTGAAATATCGCAGCATAGTGGCCACATCATGGCTTTGCATGAAACCACCTCGTAGTCGGCTCACGCGGCCGTTTTTTCAACTGTCATTGGCGATATCCGCTATTATTGTGAAATAATTTTTTTTAAGAATTTCTGTAATTTGCTACACGTGTTATTGGCAAAATTGTGGTATCTAACCACAGGGGCCATTGAAGAGTTGAAGTAGTATTCACTCTAAAGAAAAGAAAAGAAGAACGTTTGGGTTATAAGTGTACCTATTTAGAAAATACTGGTTAGAAGTAGATATTACTTATATGTTACGGAGGAAGTGAAAAACATCTGTTTTTATAAATCATTCAATGCCAAAGCATCAAAGGTGAGAAGTAGATAAAGCCACAGAAAAAACCGAACTTTTATGCTTCAAACCGGAGTTCATGGTCGTACTGGGGCAAATAACAATCTAAAATTGTAGCCAGACGGAAACACCGCCGCTGGCAAATTGTTTCAGTCCCTCGATCTAGGCAGTATAAAATATGAGGCGAAACGCTTCGAAGTTATGAATTCTGAAAAAACAAAAACTCTCGAAGCGTTTCATTATTTACTTACAGAATTAACAGCGAAGGTCTTGGTCACTTTAGTAGGCGGTAAGGCTGCGCGTACGGCGACAACGCAGGCGCCGCATCCTCCCTCGTGACACATGGCCTTAGTGCCGCGCAGTTGCGCCACAGTTCGGATGTACTCGTTCAGAGATACGTCTGGACCGTATTTTCCGTCCACTACAAGGATTTGACAAAATTTTATTTAGATGAACAAAATGAAAATTGAAGTGGGCTGTCTGTAGGTATGTTTTCCAAACTAATTACATTAAGATAACAGGCTTATAACTTTCCCTTCGGATTATGCCAATAATTAGACACAAACTATTCCTAAGAGAGGAATATTTCGTATCTAAAAGAAAACAAAGTATCGCCGTAATGTTCAAATTTGTTCAAAAGAGGTACCGTTGGTCCTGGCGCCTGGGTTTTAGTCACTACTGACGAGCGGGAGAGCTTATTTTTTTTTAGAATAAAACTTTGCCCCACACTAGGAACTAATCCTGTACCGTACAGGTCTCTCAAAGTGATAATGCGCATAGAAATCTTCGTCACTGTTCGGCAACGGTCGTATTCCCCCAGCGTTCGGAAGAAGATATGTATATAGAGTGGTGCACTTAACCACTTTTTATGCACTTAACGACAACGACCGTTGCCGAACAGTAACAGAAATCTTCGTCACTGTTCGGCAACGGTCGTATTCCCCGAGCGCTCGAGATGATATGTATATAGTAGTGGTTAAGTGCATAAAAAGTGGTTAAGTGCACCACTTGCGCTCGGGGAATACGACCGTTGCCGAACAGTGACGAAGATTTCTATACGCGTTATCACTTTGGGAGACCTGTAAGTGCGTTTACAAACATTTAAACTGACATACACAAACTAGATTGCCGCAAAATGGAATCGGATTGATATTCATACTGAAATTGTACAGACGACAGCACAACAGGCCACTACAATCCGTCAAACTTCTTTATTAGATTTAAAACTTTATCACTAAAGCATTGAGGTTCAAGGTTGATTTAAAGTATTTGACTGAAACGGATAGCTTGACCTACAGTCGTCCTTACAAAGCAAAATGAAAATTATATCAATTGTCTAACGTATAAACGTATAAAAATTACATAAATTTTCTTACCTTCATATTCTTTTCCGTTGATCTTAAGTTTTATTGAGGTCATTTTTATTTTGAACTGCACCTATAACGATATAAACAATCCTTTATTACTTTCGATGGTACCCATAATATGATGAAACTAAATAAAATTGCTTATTCTAGGATATAGAAATACTTTTTCTTCTTCAAAATATTGAGGTCCACTGCCGGAGAAAGGCCTCCCCTAAGGCTTTCCACAATGACTGGTCTTGTACTGCCCACATCTATCGGCTTCCCGCGACCTTCACCAGGTCATCGGTCCACCTTGTTGGGGGCCTCCCTACGTTGCGTCTTCCGGTACGTGGCCGCCACTCCAGAACCTTACTGCCCTATGGCCATCGGTTCTACGAGCAATGTGTGCCACCCACTGCCCCTTAATTTTAGCAACTCGAAGAGCTATGTCGGTGACTTTGGTTCTTCTGGGGATCTCCTCATTTCTGATTCGATCGCGGAGAGATACTCCGAGCATAGCTCTTTCCTTTCTTTGAAGAAATACTTCTGTACGTCATATTATTTAAAAAATAGTTCGATTTCGGTGTTTTACATCTGACTATTGTGAGAAGAAAAGCAGAAACAAACTCATAAGTTTCTTTCTTTAAATTCCAGACACAATTTTGGTGAGAACATGTAAAGTTAGGGTAGATTAATATCTGAAATTATCTTTTAAGGACTGAACCAGACATGTGTGGTATGTGATGTATTTATATAGGTATACTTTCATAGATCTAACTTATATATACTCATAAGTATTTATACTTAGTGTCACGACAGAATGTTCGGTTTCGGTTGAGTTTAGGCAAAAAGACAAGTTTCGGTTTAGTTTCGTTTTCGACAGCAAACTTGCCGACACTACGGCCAAAACCGAATGTGGATTCGAGAGTTTTCGCACTATCGTTTCGGCGCATTGAATTAATGAATAAATCCCATCAGAGCCAATGTCGTTGGTATTCGTTTTGTTTTGTTGTGGTGTTGACTTTTCCAATGATTGAGAGTCTATTTACTAATTTTTTCTTTAATAAAGGGTCCTATGTTGATTATTAATAAAGGAAAAATGTTGATGACAGCTTTTCTACGTGATTTAAAGAGAAAACAATAAAGACTGACAGATTATAATAACGTTTTCTTTATGTTTTCCTCAAAATATGATCCTTGTAAGAAAGTTTCGATTTCGGCCGAAACAGAGACCGTTGCCGAAATTTGTTTTCGGTTTCAGTCGGACACTGTTTATATCATAGCCGTATAAATACATTTTGTTGAAAAGTTAAATTCAATTACAATAAATGGATCACAAATATTAAGTAATTGTTGTTTATCGATTATTGTTTTCTTTTTATGGGAATAATGGTGCTGTATGTCGTGGTGGCCTATGGTTAAAACATCAGCCTCTCAAGTATGAGTGCGCGGGTTCGATTCCAGGTCAGGCAAGTACCAATGTAACTTATCTAAAGTTAAGTATATGTTCTTTCTAAGTACATCTTGGACACCAATGACTGAAGGTAAAGGAAAACATCTTCATGAAACCTGCACTTTAAGTCTGAAATCGCCAACCCGCATTGAGCAAGCGTGGTGATTACGCTCAATCCTTCTCGGATGAGATCCCCTATCTATGAGGGGAGACCTGTGCCCAGCAGTGGGACGATGGAAGGGTTGATGATGATGATGATGGTGCTGTATGAAGGGACATATACAATATGTAAAGAAAACCCTGTCCGATCCGTAAAGGTATTGTTAGGTATCAATAACTGATTCTACTAATGGATACAAAACCGGGCTGTCCTTAAAAAAAGCCCCCTAAAAATAAGTATTATTTCGCAAAAAGAGGTAACTACATGTGCGGTAAGCAACCTTTCCGCGGGCGGCGGGCGGCAGGGCACGCGGCACGTAGTCGCATCGCTATTCGCTCATAATAATACTGGTGTTGTCACTTTACGGGAAAGTTGGAATTAATTCGTGGGAAAAAAAGATTATTTCAAAATTCATTAGTATTATTACTGTGATGATTACCTACGTAAAATTTTAAACAGTAACAGTTTGCCAGCGGCGGTGTTTCCGTCGGACTACAATTTGAGTGTCTTCAAGGTTAGAGTGAATAGGCTATTAATAAACTAGTGCGCTTTACCATCAACGACTGCGTCACTGCTTACCATCAGGCGGAATTGTGGTCAAGCGCTAGTTTATAATTTTATAAAAAAAAAAAATAACTTTACCTAACCTTTATTATCCTTATGGGTTGGACAGGGTTTTCTTTACATATTGTATGTAGGTACATTAGTGACTGTCATCCCATGCAGCCAGCATTTGATTAATGTGCAAACCACAAGACCTTGGCTAACGCTATCAAGAGTATCATTGTGTTGATTCCAAAGTCTGACTTTTTCACTTTAAGTCAAAAATAATTAGATAATGATGTTTATCACGAACAGAGAAGCGATTAACTATAAACAGTTAATAATAAATGGGGATGTTAAAATAGATGGGTGTATCTGACATCGACGCACAAACGAGTACCATGGATCCAGTACATGATTCTGAACCCCCCAGTGGTGGAATTTTTCGTCGGCTTTGTTATTTTCACTTTACACCGTTCCTAAATGCTATACTTTTATAACCCAATAATATTTTAAAGTAAACATTAATTAATTCGCTAATTACACAAAAAAGCACAATGAAAAAAAAACTCGAAAAACTATCTTATCAGCTGATTTAATAGAGTACACATCAGGGATTAACGTCATACCTACAAACCCGGACGGCGGCACGCTTGCAACGTTCAAAGGCCGAGCCGACACTTTTTTTTTAAACACTGTGAATTCTGTAACCGTTCATTAACGACATAAATAACTATCATAATTTTATTAGTGGCATGCGGTCTAGCCTTATCGCGTTTGCGTTACGATGTCAGATACATCCTGTATAGGAGTCAATCAACAAGCATTTCCGTGTTTTGGGTGGCTCACAGCAATCAACGTTCGTCTACACTGACATATTATGTTCTGTCCTTTTCTTAATGAAATGGAAAGAAAAGGATGAACTGAACATACATTTAACTTAGTTTGTGAATAAGAGAATAGAAAAGAAAAGAAAAGAAACCATTTATTTGGCGCACACCCTTATAAATACATACAGTATATGTAGTGACAGTAGTGGTAGACTAATAATAGTTTTAAACAAAGAAAACAGAACAAAAAATAAAAAGAGAGAAACAGATAAAAAAGACAATCAACAAATGTGAGTCCAACGGGTGCGCCAAATAGGTCCAGTTCAGGATAAATGTCAGACAACTACGTAGCAGTTGCCGAAGGCGATATCTACGCATTGCAGTTAAATCAATTGTTAGACTTTTGAGGGCTCCAACAACCCGTAACGACTGCCACTAGATGTTCGTATGGCAACCGGGACCAACGGCTTAACGTGCTTTCCGAGGCACGACCAGACCAGTGCAAATATTCATATTCATGCATACAAATATTTGCACTGTGCGGGGATATACATATAAATACTGGTTGCGTGCGGGAAAAGAACCCGCGACACGCAAAGCAGTGAATATGTCGTCGAATACATAATTATTATTATGACATACCATAAAAAGAACGGAAAATACACGATAATCAAAGATAAAAATTTTAATAATGAATAAAAAAATAAACATAAATATTTAAATGATCGTATGTCGTCACAAAACCCATAAAGGCTAGATAAAAAATCGTCAGTAGGAATGTGGTAAAAAGTAGTTCTGCTATTGGTAAACGCGGATTTTGGACTCTGAACGTTGCAGCTTTGAATTTTAAGCACATTTTCGGTTGCTTTGAGTTTCATGGCTAGCAAGTGTTTAGGAATATTTTATGTACAGATGACTGCAAGTCAAGCTACCCCAAACTGTCAGATATTCCCAATCAACCTTGAGTCATAACGCTATAGAGATAAAATTGAAAATCTAATAGGGAAATCTGACAGATTGTGCTATCTAAAAACAGACTAAATAAGTATATTCCCTAAATTGTAACACTATCTACAAAATATTTAATGTTGATTATAAGTAATAAAAAATATTAAACATCCAAATTAATAGAATTAAAAATAAAGACATTTATCATTCCTCTTTTTTACCCGACTTAAAAAAAGGAGGACGTTGTCAATTCGTCGGAATCTTTTATTTTTAATTTAATTCTGTTTCACGCAAAACCTACTGAACGGATTTACATGAAATTTGGCACACAGGTGGTTTATAACCAAGACCATTGATATATAGGATTATATTTATATATTTTATCCAGTCGTGGTGGCCTAGTGGTTAAAACACCAACCTCTCAAGTGTGAGTGCGCGGGTTCGATTCCAGGTCAGGCAAATACCAATGTAACTTTTATAAAGTTGTATGTATTTTGTTAGTATATCTTGGACACCAATGACTGAGGGTGAATGAAAACATCTTGAGGAAACCAGGACTTTAGGTCTGAAATCGCCAACCCGCATTGAGCAAGCGTGGTGATTACGCTCAATCCTTCTCTGTATGAGAAGGAGACCTGTGCCCAGCTGTGGGACGATAAAAAAGGTTGACGATGATGATGATGATGATGACAGTGTGTGGTATTATTATAAATAATATAATGACTAAATAACAGTAATTAAACTTAATCAATATTAGTTTTCCGAATCATCACAGCTATTTCTTGTAAGTTCTATGGCATTATGTGGATATAATTTGGAGAGCATAAAATTAAACGAAGTTCTTTTAATATTTTAATACAATTAAGTACAAGTTATACTTAATATTTTTCAAAAGGTAATATTAATATTTAAAAATATACTCACATGCAGTATTAACGACGTTAAAAAGCTTTTATGGAAACCTATCTTATTCCGTTTTGCACAATATTTAACTTACATAAGTTTTTACCTACGATGTATAAGTAATTATAAACCTATCAAATATGAATGGCCCATTACTGGCACAAAAATAAAACATTAACACGATCAGATCTACAAACACGTCACCGTTCTAAAACTTTTGATATAGAACTGGCCACGGTTGCTAACCTAAAATGTTAAACACGATGTGCTTTGTTTTTTACATATAATTATGTGCACATACATAATTATATGTCAGAGACTGGACATATAAATATACATAATAGGCATGTATTAGTAAACAGCTTACAACCGCAACTTTGTTCGAAGTTATAGCGACACCACAATTTACTTAAATGACAGTCATATTTTGATTAAAAATTCCTCTTTACTACGCACGCATTACGTTTTTTTTAAATCGCTAAAAGTGCTAACTTTCCCAGGGGCCCTGGGCTGAAACTACTTAGGGGCCTATCTAAGTATTCAACTAACAGCCATGTCAAAAAACTGTTTCTATAATGATATACATATTAGCTATTCGAGTCTTGATACTGCCAGTGCTTCTGCTCCACCTAATTTGCCTCATTGCGGAACTTCAATGCCTGAGGTTCGCATAAGGAACAAGGTTGTGAGAGTACTGTGTCGTCTGGATGTGAATAAGGCTAGTGGCCCAGATGGTATACCAGCAGTTGTTCTTAAGGCGTGTGCTCTTGAGTTGTCTCCTGTATTGACGCTCTTGTATTGCCTCTCATTTAGGACTGGTATAGTGCCCAAGTCTTGGAAGCTTGCTAACGTGCAGCCCGTGCCCAAAAAAGGTAGTCGTGTCGATCCTACCATCTCTCGGGCGATTTTGATAACCTCCATACTCTTCAAAATTATGGAGCGTGTGTTGAACTCGAAGGTCGATCTCCTCAGTGACCGACAGCACGGGTTCCGTGGTAATCGGTCAATTGGGGATCTACTAGTATATGCCACTCAATTGTGGGGCGAGGCTCCCGAGAAATATAGGGAAGCGATTGCTGACTCCCTTGATGTCTCGAAGGACTTCGACCGGGTATGGCACGCTGATCTTTTGAGTAAGCCCATGTCGACTAATGTCGGTGTTCCTCAGGGGTCTGGTCTCTTTGAAACTCTGTTGCTGCTGCATATTAACGATCTGCTGATGCCCGGTATCTATGGGTATGCAGATGACAGAAAAGTTGTGGAGAGATACCTGATGGATGCTCGGGCTAGTAGGAAATCAATCCGGTCCAAAAGAGAGGCTATGGTAGAGCGTAAGAATGTTTCACTACAGGCAGTCTCCGAATGGCGCAAAGCCAATCTTGTAGCCTCCAAAACACAGGCGTGTCTTTTCACCGCCGAAAGGAGCTCGTGCTCCGTGGCTCCTACTTTTCGGAATGTATCCTTGGAGTGCAACGACCGCCTTCAGCTTTTGGGAATTGAGATTTCCTCATGAGGCTGCCAAGAAACGTGGCATTATCACAAAGGTCCAGCGGTACTTCACACCAAGGCAGCTTCTAATGTTGTACAAAGCACAGGTCCGTTCATGTGTGGAGTACTGCAGCCACATTTGGGCTGGTGCTGCAAAATGTCACCTGGCTACTTTGGATGTAATGGAGAGGCGTGCGAAGAGGCTGATTTACAACCCAGATTTTACTCAAAACTGTCTCCAAAGCCTGGAGCACAGGCGTAGAGTAGCCAGCCTTTCGGTGTTCTATAGGAGGCATTTTGATGAGTGTGCAATGCATGATTGCATGATTTGATTCCCCCATTTTCGTTCCACCATCGGACGACCCGTCGTACGACGAGTTTCCTCCCTTACGCTGTTAGTCTTTTTCCACACTAGTACTTGTTTTGCTTTTTCTTCGTATACCTTAAGCTTCTGATCTGATTGTTGTAGTATGTTCACAAAGCCTTTTAATGACATAATTAACTTTTTACCTTCACAAATGTGTAGAACAGGGCTCCTTATTTTTTTTAAACACTACCACTTCCCCCCAAAAGATAATCAAAATAGCAGTCTCGAGTTTCGCCATTTTATCTTGCCTCTTTCCGGAAATCTATTTTCTCAATCTCATTTTCGCTGAAACTTTTAAAAATCTTCATAACGTCATCATAATTAGTTTTTTGTCAACATTATAGTGGCAAGACTTAAACTTTTTAACATGAATTTTAATTTTATTTCACGATTCAATAGTTCCCACCTAAGGGTCTAAGCAGAAAAGAAAACTTATATTTGTTGCACTCCTCAAAAAAAAAAAAAATACAATTTCGGATGCAGTCTTAACAGATTCTACACCAACTAGGTTAAGAGAATGCGCAGCACATGGTATATAATCCACGGTGTTATTTTTTTACTACCCGTAACTATTAACCAAAATGTCAGATAGATAAAGGATATAAGAAAACAGTATCAAAATATCTTGCAAATCTTGCTACTCATAAAATTGCGCTATTAAAGAAAAGTGTTGTATGTATGGGCCAGACAATTTATAAAAAAATACCCAAATGAAATAAAATCCTGTGGTAGATACCCATTGCTTCCAGGAGTAATATCCTTTTGCTCGTTGTCTCTTTGCTGTTTGCTTTATGTACCTAATCTATACTAATATATAAAGCTGAAGAGTTTGTTTGTTTATTTGTTTGTTTGGACGCGTTAATCTCAGGGACTACTAGTCCGATTTGTATAATTCTTTTTGCGTTGGATAGCTCATTAATCCAGGAAGACATTACATCGACCAATAGGAGCTGAACATATAAAAAAAAAATTTCGAACCTTACTCGGGTGAAACCGCGCGACACAGCTGGTGCAATATAATCGTTCCCAGATTTCGCAAATATATTAAAAGTAAATTATTCAATGGAGAATAGTGTTGGCTTCATCATCAGCCTCTCCTCGTCCACTGCTGGACATAGGCCTCCTTCATGGCACGTCAACAAGCTCGATCCTGGGTAGTTCTTCGCCAACCCCTATCAGCCACCTTTTTGATGTCGTTAGGTTAGGGCAAACGAGTCCTCGAGTGGAGACCGCGTATCGGCAAACGTAGCGTAGGACGCCCTTGGGCGAGATGGAGCGACGACGTCAAAAAGGTTGGCTTTACTAAGACTTTATTATCTGTGTATATTTTCGGGTCAGTCTGTGTGGTTGGGAATAATGGCTTCTAAGAAAGATATATTATTCACGCAGCTGAACGGTTTGCAAAAGTGATAAGGACAAGCTTATACAATTTTGGTACTTACTCATGTCGTCAAAACCACCTCAGATTTCGAATTGCGCTGAATACTTCTAATGGATCAGGAAGATTTAGGCATATGTATTATTCTGTTTAATGACCATTATTCTGTTTATTTATTTTTTACCAGTCCGTGCCTTCGAAAACAAGTAAAGTGGTTGATTCCGGCTGTCAGTCGTAGATGACTGATGGTCGTTGCAGGTGACCCCTCTTATCTTAAAAAACGTTTCAAGTTCCTTCATGACACTCATAATAGATATCTGAGGGCATCTGAAAAACTGATATTAGAGATGGCGATGCATCCCACTAGTTTCTATGATAAATCCTTTACTGTACCAAGCGGTTCGGCTATGGAATGACTTGCCTGGGTCCGTAAGCCATGCTCAAACTCTATCCACTTTTAAAACTATGATAAAAAAGCACTACCTCTCTTATTAAACATATCATTATTTTTTATTTGCTCTTGTATGATGTTCATTAATTAGATGTATATATTTATTAAACTAGTATGATATATACCTATTTATTGTATGATCTATGTAAATAGTACACTGTAGACTACCTACACTATTTCTCTCTCCTTACCCCCATCCAAAGGTTGTCTGTAAAAGATCGCTCTGCGATAAGACCGCCCATTGTGTCACACTTTATAAAATCTTTGTATTTATTGTCTGTAAGATATATGGTGTACACAATAAACAATATTCTATTCTATTCTAAGTCATAAAATAAAAATGTTTGTGTTAGTCAGTTTCATTGATTTACATTTAATATACTTATTTTTATAATCAGATACAAGGATTAAGCATGCATTCATTAATAAAAGCATTAAGAAATATTTATAGTAGTTTAGTCAAATCTTAAAAAAAATCTGAACGAGTATCATTAATTAGTGATAATAAAGTATGCGTTGAGGTAAACCTCGCGGCCACGATGAGATAGACCACTCAAAACATGCCGCCGTTGTTCACGTGCCGAGGGCCATGTCCGTGTTATTCAATATGTGTATGAGTCAATCAAACTTATCTGGTGCCAACAGGGAAGAACACTACAAAAGACATATCGGGTAATTATCGCTTAATCTCTTGAGCGATATCTGTAGCAAAACTCTTTAATGGTGTGCTTGAGTTAAGTACATTAACATATATTACGCACAATTCAGATTTAGACCTGGACTGTCAGCTGAAAGCGCGATTCTGTCCCTAGAGCACGTCATCCAATACTACACTGAAAGGAGGGCTCTGTATCATCATCATCATATCAGCCGAAAGACGTCCACTGCTGGGCATAGGCCTCCCCTAAGGTTCTCCGCGACGACCGATACTTAATTGTCCCAACAAAAACATGGTCACCGTACCGCTCGCCCGCCCGAGCCTGAAACGGCTCCTAATACTATGATTTACCGTCAGCTGTGTTGTGCGCTCGGTAATCACACTGAAACAATTTCTAAATGTATTTAGGAAAAAATATAACATGGTATAAAAATGATTGGAATCGATTCAGTTGCTTATTCTGAACAAACTATATTCAGGGTTGGTATAAAGTAAAATAATGATGTATAATGTAGCTCAAGTAATAGTGTACACAAAACGCTGCCTTGTAACACCCACAGTTAGAAGAAAGAAGAGATAATAGATCAATCATCGAAGCAAACCACTGATATAAAGTGTGGTACATTTAACAATACCCCAAAATAATGTTATTTCTAAAATGATCTATGGCAAGGATTTGAAGGCAATTCGTTATGTGTAACTCTTTTTTGTAATCGTAATTGCCTTTGAAAAGATAATGACCCTTGTAATTACATGCTCCACATATTCCCAAAAACATAATGAAATGATTTTTTTATTCCCAATTTAGCTCAGTCAGTTACCATATTAATTCCGGAACTCGCGACCCTTAGTAAGAAATTTGTATGGAGGCTCATTAAAATCTCATCAAGAGGCCAATTATTTGATAATACAACGTAGTATTACTGTGCACTAATCAGGTGTAATTGCTTTGCAGTGATGATTTTATTGTAGTTTTTGCGCGTGAACATGAATAATCAATGCCAGGTTCTAATAACGATGGCGGTGCATGTAGATACTCGTATGTTATAAGGGCAAGGCCATGTGGCTGCTGTTCACAGTAATTATTTGAATAATCACAGTGCATCAAATTTTCCGGCAGTCGCTGCTAGAGGCGGCATTGTTCCATAACACAACAAAGCAGACGTGTATCTTTTACCCGCTTTACGACATAAATTGCTGATAGAAGTACTGAAGACGGTCGGTGACAAAGTTGCTTATTTGATCGACCATCGAGTTTCGTAATGAAAACTCATACTAGGCCTACAGCTCACTCACTCACTTCACCAAAAGTGTCATAGTTAGAAAATTACAGAATAAACAGCCCACAGCCGCCGGCAAATAAGCAACGAGCTAACTGCTAATTTCTTTTTCAAAAACGACTAAAAGGTATAGATCCTAAGCAAAAGTGAAACATAATATCTAGCTCTTCAAGAAGAATTGAAACCATGATTTTTCGGTTGTATATTTTGTGTTGATATGTCGGATAGCGCTATCGATCATTCTGTATAGCTTCATCTTTGTCTGTCACTGAAATAATGATGGTTTCAACACGTCATACCAGCTCCCCGTTCACAACTCGAGACTTACGCTTGGTACTTACACATTCAAGCGAATAATTGCTGTCTAGTTATTCAATGCTAGCTTTTCTCGACAGGTACTCTATCTGAGACGAGAAAAAACGCAGATAGGAGGAGAACATTTTTATACATGGTATTTTAATTTTAATTACATCTTGTCTTAAAGAGTGTGGCGGAGAAATCAATGTGACCATGTTACCTTGAAGTAAATCCGAAATTCTGGAATCCCGTGCGTACTTCTTTTATCATCTACATCATCATCATCATTATCAACCTTTTTATCGCCCCACTGCTGGGCACAGGTTTCTTCTCATACAGAGAAGGATTTGGCGTAATCACCACGCTTACTCGATGCCGGTTGGCGATTTCAGACTTAAAGTCCAGGTTTCCTCAAGATGTTTTCCTTCACCTTCAGTCATTGGTGTTCAAGATATATTTAGAAAGAACATCAACTTAGTCAACCTATAATGTTCCCACCGTTGGGACACAGGCCTCCTCTTGTTGAGAGGGAGTGGGCACATGTCTTAGTTATTTTGCCTCTAGGACACGCAGGTTTCCTCACGATGGTTTCCTTCACCGTTTTGAGAGCTGTGGTGATGAAATAATTTACACAAAGTAAAGCGCCTGATGGGATTTGAACCTACGACTTACAAGTTGTAAGGCGCGGCCGATACCACTAGACCACCGCGGTTCGCTAGGCCGTACTTCTTTAAGAAACAACTTCCCCAGATTGTGTCCAATGAAAATTTTGTTCCTGATCCATAGAATCCATACTAATATTATAAATGTGAAAGTGTGTTTGTTTGTTTGTTTGTCCTTCCTGCAATCAATCGACCTGATTTTTGGCATACAGTTAGTTGAAAAGATGGAGAGTAACATAGGCTACTTTTGGTCCTAAAAAACATCAAGTTCCCAAGGGAGATTACTGGAATATTTGTATGTGTACACCAAATATCCTAATATTATAAATCGGAAAGTGAGTTTGTTTGTTTGTTCCGCTTTCACGCCGTAACTACTAAGCCGATTTTTTTTGGAATTTTGCAGACGTAGAGTTAGAAGTCCGGATTAAATAATAGGGTACTTTTTATCCCGGAAAAAAATTATATTCACGAGGGAAATCTAAAAGCGCGATATAACCGATCTCCACGCGAGCGAAGCCGCGGGCGGAAAGCTAGTTCCTAATAATTTAGGAGACACTTACATACTTTTTAACCGACTGCAAAAAAGAGGAGGTTACTCAATTCGACCGTATATATGCTTTTTTTTATGTGTTTGTTCGCGGACAACTTCGTCGTTTATGAACCGATTTTGATCATTCTTTTTCTGTTGGAAAGAAGACAAGAAGACATTCCCAAGGTGGTCCCATGATAAGGCTTTGATGGTGGAAGACCAGAGAAATCAAGGGGAACTTTCAAAAATCGTAGGGGCAACCAGTGCGTTTGTAAGTTTTTTCATTAACTATTTTAGCGTCAGCATGCAGTCTAACCGGATGCAGCTGAACAGTACTTTTCTCAACTAAAATGTGTAAAATATTGTTTTTTTACAAGAAACACAACCGACTTCCAAAAAACGCTACAAAGTGAAAAATAACTGATTTCGGAAGTCGGTGTCAAAAACTAATATACAAAAACCAAAGACAGCGACTTGTTTTTTTTGTAAAAAATAATTATGTTCTAATTTTATTACCCCTTTGTCTAATTTACTTTGTAGAAATCAAATCAAAGCATTTATTTCAATTAAACCAGTTACAGGCCCTTTTGAATTGTCAGAAGGTCGGTCAGTCAGTAAGGTGAAGCTAGTCGCCCATTCCAAAGAGTTTCCAGTGACAGAGAACTCCATGGACATTCTTTTAAATAATCAAGCGATTGATACAAATATTTGATTACATCTTTCATTTTGAAATCAATCATGTAAGAACGATGCAGAAATATATTGTACGCTAAGAGCGTGCATTATGGAAAACACACACCAACAAATAGATGCTTTACAGCAAGTACATTGTGCTCACACTAAATATATAAAAAAGGAATATCGGTTAGAAGGACAAATTAACTTTTAAAAAGGACACACTTTCTACAACCCCACTTAATGAAACGGATATCTAATTAATTAATCGAGTTTTTGTTTACGGACCATAAAACCTATCCTGATAAAAAAATAAAACATGGAGAGTGTCCATTGGGATTAATTTTTTGGCATTTTTTAGTTTGTTTTTTTTATTCTTTTATTAAAGGTGAACTATATGTAAATGTTCTTAGTCGTTTAAAAGTTCTGGTAGGTGAAAGTGGGGAAAATAGCTAATGTCTGTGAAATGTGAAGCGGGGGATAACTGGAAAACTGAATGACAGCAAATAAAAATAGGGAGTTGAAGAATATTATTTAAACATATTATTATTACTAGCAATTTAACAAAATCTACTAGATAATGGTTTCAGTATAACATTAGCTTTCGAGTCCGTTCGTTTGTTGGATAACAAAATACAAAAAAAATCAATAAAAAATACGAAAATCTGCAAAAAGACAGGCATTGACAAGGATCAAAAACTGAATGATAATTAAACACAGCTACGTATTTTGGCGGAAGCCAGTGCTAAATTAAAAATATATAAAAAACAATTTGCTGCCACAAGGTATGGATGGATTAAGAAACATTTCTGATTTGGTAGACTTATAATAAAATTTAAAGCGTTCGGGGTAACGACAATCCCTGATTGTGTTAGGTTTTTAACATGTACCCTAGTATGTAGTTTTCGTAAAAAGGTCATTAATTTATTTAATAAAAAACCTCATAAATTCAGAAGATATACGTACAACGTTATTTTTTGTTTATTCGAAACCCGAAACACGTGTCCAGTGTTTTAAGTCTATGTCCATGGCGACACCGTGGTGTCTGGTGGGTGATAACTTCTGCCGGCCGTTCTGAACACCGAGTAAACCTATTAAAATAGACCACAGCATCTACATACAGGGTGTATCTGTATCGTAACGCAAACTTCGTGAAAAGGCTACAGCATCATCATCATCATCATCAACCTTTTTATCGTCCCACTGCTGGGCACAGGTCTCCCCTCACACAGAGAAGGATTAAGCGTAATCACCACGCTTGCTCAATGCGGGTTAATGAGTGGTTACAGAAATCAGAGTGTTCAAAAAAAAATCGGCTAGGCCTTTGTACATTGCAAGCGTAACGCCATGCGGGTTTGTAGGTATGACGTTAGCCCCTGATGTGTATTCTATAAAATGAGCTGATAGGATAGCTTTTCGAGTTTTATTCACATTGCGCATTTTTGTGTAATTAGCGAATTAATCAAATTTTAGGTACTTTAAAATCTTATTGGGTTATAAAAGTATAGCAATTATGAACGGTTTAAAGTGAAAAAACTGGTACTCGTTTGTGCGTCGATGTCAGATACACCCCTTATAAGTAGATAGATGTAAACACGATGCAAATCAATTATGAATTATGAGTGCAAATTATAAAATTTTAACTTAACATATAATAAAAATTAAGCATTCATATTACAAACAAATAATATAGGCAGAATAAAAATAAAAATTGGGAAAAATATTGAAAAAATTTGAGGTATGATGTCAAGATCGAACATTAAAATCACAATTGTGGTAAAAAGCGTTTTTTGCAACGATTAAAGATTTAGAGTTACTTGGGTATGCATACCAGCGAAATAATCTCTCTAGCTACTGATTGCCACCACAACTGGACAGGTCCTTACCTGAGACGAGAGAAACGCAGAAAAACTTTTCACTAAGAACGTTTTGCCAGTATCGACCTGCAAAAAATATTTTAAAACTATCTGCACCCCGTGTTTTTACCGGCATAACTTTAGATCCAATAGGAATATCCGAATAAAAACTATCCTATTCGTTATTCCTGCTCATAACCTAACTATGAGCCAAATTTCATACAAATCCCTTCAGTGTTTTTTTTGTGAAAAAAACAACAAACATCCATCCATACTCGCAAACTTTCACATTTATAATATTAACTAGCTGCGCCGTGCGTTTCATCCGCGTAGATTACGATATGTTTTTTATATGCTCCGCTCCTATTGGTTGCAGCGTGATGTTTTATAACCTAAATCTTTCCTGGATTAAAGGGCTATCCAACGCAAAAATATATTTTCAAACCGGACCAGTAGTTCCTGAGATTAGCGCGTTCAAACAAACAAACTCTTAAATTTTATGTATTAGTAGAGTAGGTATAGAGTATAGATTGGATATTCGAACGCAAAGGCTGGGATCAAAAAATCATTAAATTCAGCAGCATATTCCCTTTTTTGCTTTTTGTGTTATGGCATCTCGTAGTTGAGCATTAGAGGCTGTAACTACTTAGCCGGACTTTCCTGTGGATACCTTAAATACAATTAAAGCCTCCAGCCAGGGGCAGTTCGCTTCGTTTTTTATACCGGGTATAACGAAGGACCGGAACGATTTGCCTGTGGCAATATTCCTGTCTTACTACAATTTAAGTGTCTTCAAGGCTATTGTGAACAGGCTCTTAATAAACTAGCGCGCTTTACCAGTAAAAATTGCACCACTGCTTAATATCTGCGGGATTGCGGTCAAGGATTAAGAGGGAACTCTAGTGGTGCTTTCTGAATACAAACGTATTCCGCTATTTTCTTCGAGGAGAGTAGTTATTATTTTTAAGAGTAATTATTTTTTTCTAAAATTTTACACTGTGATTATTCGCACCCCTATCATTTGATTATTTCCGAAACTTAATTAATAAAAGAAATACGATACTTCAAAATCGCGAAATATAACCAATATTTTACCGTGATGTTCAGATGACTATTAGACAAACGTGATACGTTTTTGACAAAAAAGAAAATAATATAAGCATAGTTATACTTTTCCTATAAATTTTGATATAAAAATAATTGAGATCTGTCGTGTTTTGAAAAAGAAAACAGTGGAATACGGAATGTCTTTCGCTTATCGTTTTTGTAGATAAAATCACCCTGAGCTGCAACTGTCCTTTTCGTACTTTACCGGGAGAGGTCGGAAGCAGCGCGACGGCAATAGTTGCTTCAAATACCTATTTTCCAAATTCCTTGACACTAGAGTCCCCTCTTAATTTATAATATAAAAAAAAATTACTCCCAAAGCCGCCTCTCAATCGACGAACGATCGAGTTTATGTTGAAATCGGAGAGTCATTTAGAAAGGTCAGCGAGCAAAATTAATTGAAGTAAGTAAATATCTTAATGAGCGCTTCTGGTTGGCCTGGTTTAATTTGAGTGAATTTTGCTGTGAAATTTGAAATGTAAAAATAATAATAAATTAGTTTTATTTTGTCTTACACAAACAATAACTAGGATCAAAAATGAATGAAAAAAAAATGAGATTTATAGGAGTTGAATTCGGACAACGAGCTCTAATAGGAAGTATGTACTTTAAAAAGAAAAAAATTACCTAGCTAATTGTCACAATAGGACACTTTCTTGCGATACAAACATTATATCTAAAAGACGAAAATAATTTCTCAAAACCATCAAGTTAAAACTAAATTTGCATCTATATAGTAAAAAATACCATCTACTGCTTAAAAAAAAAAAAAAAATCAAAATCAAAGCATTTATTTCAAACTAGCGGCCGCCAGCGACTTCGTTCACGTGGAGTTAGTTATGCTCCTCTCCTATTAGTTACAGCGTAATGTTATATAGCCTACAGTCTTCCTGAATTAATGGGCTATCCAACGCAAAAAAAATTTTTGAAATCAGACCAGTCCCCTAATCGGCGAACACATTTTTGTCAAATGATTGCGACTAGTTGGGATCGTCTGGACCGAACGGACCAATGGGCGGGCCCAACGATCCCAACTGATACCAACTAGTCGCAATCATTTGACAAAAACATGTTCGCCGATTAGGGGGCAGTACTTCCTGAGATTAGCGCGTTCAAACAAACACTCTTCAGCTTTTTAAATTAGTATAGAGTATCTATAAATGGTTTATCTATAAACCATTTACAGGCACTTTTGAATTGTCAGATGGTCGGTTAGTCAGTAAGATGAAGCTAGTCGCCCATTCCAAAGAGTAGGTACCAATGGAGAAGAACGGGCAAGAAACTCCATGGACACTCTTTTCAATTATCAAGCTATTGATATAAATATTTGATTACATCATTCATGTTGAAATCAACCGTCCATTATGGAAAACACAAAAAAAAAAACAATTCGGAAATTAAAATACGCCGCCGTGGCTGCTAAGAGATGACCAGTCCCCTCTGACGGCGTCCGTTCACGTACATGAAGTATGGATCAGCATCATCCAGCTCAACCATATTGAAGGGAACCTAATGATTTAACACACACGCCACCACCAGCGTGACATTTGAGTGAGCATGACATACTCTCAACAACCAGAGCAAAATCAAGTCAATAAAAAGACTAACCCAACAAGCAGATGCTTTACAGCAAGTACATTGTATTCACACGTGTGCCATGCAATTATACAATAGTAAGAAATTGAATCTACATAATGCAAAGATAGTTTTGTCCAAGGTTCAGCAGTTCCAGTAGTGTTCCCGAATACTAAGTTTAGCTACTGTGTAGCTGTACCAGTGCCGAACACCCCTGTCAGCGATGCAATTCCGTAACGTATAATATGCTTGCCTACATAGTGTGTAATACTGGTTTTGAGTAAAAAACATAAACAATTACAAATTAAAACTACAAGAGGAAAAATCAAAGAACAATCAGTGTAAGTATAGAAATCGGACGCAGCTCAAGCCCAAGCTTTTTTGTCCTCAATATAATCCTTAACATTATAAAATCCTTTCTGACACAACTTACGTTTCATGAATGATTGGAATTTATTCAGACTCAAATCTTAAACCAACTCTGGAAGTCTATTGTAAAAATGTATGTGTAACGGTAAGAGTGAATAATTGAAGATTATTAATAATTACCGAAAGACGAGGGGTTAAAGTGATAAATTAATCACATTTGTCGGTTTTTAATAATAATTTAAGCCTAGTAGTGACAAATGTAATAATTTTTAAAATAATTGTAATGTGGCCAAGCAGTTTATAGGTTGCAAGGAAAAGTTTGTGAGTATTGATGAGGTTCCTAATATGAGGACTCAAATTTGGTGCAAGGCTTTCAACACTGCAACTGTACTGGCGAATGCAACTCTAATCGCTGCAAATGCAAAAAATGAGCGTTTTTTGTAATTCTAAGTGCCATTAAAGTCTTTCTTGCAAAAACAAAAAATATTTTAAGCTTCATTCTTTTTTGAATCTTTAATTGTTTTACTTTGATGTTATTTTTATTGCAATTTAAATTGCAATATATTTTACTTGCACAACAAATATTTGTTGAATTCTATGATGATACTTTTAAAAATTTAATTTTTGCGTGCTACAGAAGATTTACAGGCAAACCAAATATGATTGTTAATGATTGGTTTTAGGATTTGTGTTGATTTTGTTAATGAAACAATAAATTTTTAATTTTATTTTTGTTACAAATGAAATGAAATACGGAATAATAATGAAATGAAAATACAATTTTATGTACCACGAAAGACTTTCTTGCATAAATTTGATGATAGATTTGATTTTTATCAGAATTTTATCGTTAATTTTATATTAAATGTGCCTTTATAGTTTGATTTATTTAATATTCTAGTTCAGAATATGTGAATTTGTTGTCCTTTCGTTTTAAAGCAAGTAAAGTAACTTTGTTTGTGTGGATCTCTAATTAATATAATTGTAAGACTGTGTTTAATATTATAAATAATTACCTGCTGGTCAAAAAGCATTGGTTTTTTATTTATTTTATAACTTTTACCAATATGTGTCGTGAATTATTAATAATTACTAATAAAAGTAATAAATTTCGATAGTTTATTCACATTTACCAAAACATGTGGTTATTGTTAATAATTTTGTAAAATTATTAATAATTTTCAATTAATCAGATTTACCGTAACATTTACAATGTCCTGGTGGCCTAGTGGTTATAACACCAGGCTCTCAAGTATGAGTGCGCCGGTTTGATTCCAGGTACGTGCCAGACCTGGAATCAAACCCGCACACTCATACTACCAATGTAATTTTTCTAAAGTTATATGTACTTTCTAAGTATGTCTTGGACACCAATGACTGAAGGTGATGGAAAACATTTTGAGGAAACCTGAACTTTAAGTCTGAAATCGCCAACTCGCATTGAGCAAGCGTGGTGATTACGCTCAATCCTTCTCTGTATGAGAGGAGACTTGTGCCCAGCAGTGGGACGATTAAAAGGTCGATGATGATGATACATTGGCATCTGAAAGAGCCACCTATTTCCTTGAGCCTTGTTGTAGGTACAATAAATTTGTGTCTGTTCCTAGTATTTATATTATGGACATCACTGTATTTTTTAAACAAATTTATATTTTTTTGAGCATAGAAAAGATTTTCATAAATATATTAGGACGGTACAGTCAGTACATTAATCTCTTTAAATATTTCTCTGAGAGTCTCTCGGACTTAATTTATAAACTAGTTAGAGTTTTTACAAAACAAATATAGTTTGAATATCAGCTGCATTTCCCCACAACAGAATGCCGTACGACATAACGCTATGGAAATAGCCAAAGTACACTAAACGAGCCGTCTCAATATCAGTCAAATTACGAATTGTTCTAACTGCGTATGCAGCAGAACTTAGTTTTTTTGCCAATTTTTCTATATGTGGATCCCATTGAACCTTAGCATCCAGAGTTATTATATAATATTATTATATGTTCTATTTATGTTTTATATATGTTTATCTTGAATGTTCTATTAATCATCATCATCTCAGCGTTAATCCAAGTCCAATCCGTATCTTTTTCAGCTTTTGAGTCTGGGGTCCGCTTTACCAGTCTAACTGCTGATTTAGGCTAAACTTCGATATTTTCCGTACAGCGACTACCGTCTGACCTCCACAACCCGAAGGCGATATCGAAGCATTGCAGTTAGACCAATTGTTGGACTTTTAAGGGCTCCAACAACCCGTAACGACTGCCATTAGATGTTCGTATGGCAACCGGGACCAACGGCTTAACGTGCTTTCCGAGGCACGACCAGACCAGTGCAAATATTCATATTCATGCATACAAATATTTGCACTGCGCGGGGATCGAACGCGCGCCTCCTTGCGCAGCGGCCGCGTTCGCTACCGCTACGCCACGGAGGCTGTCAGGCTTGAATGTTCTATTAATATAATTTATTAATAGAACATTCAAGGAGATATATACAAAATGTAAAGAAAACCCCGTTCGACCCATAAGGATAATAAAGGTAAGGTAAACACATGACCAAATAAAATATGATTTTTTACATTATAATCATCATAGTAACAATACTAATGAACTATTAAATATTTTTTTTTCTGCTAATTCTTAATTCCAACTTCCCCAAAATTTGGTAATTTTTAAAAAAGTGACAACATTATGAGCGACGCGACCGCATGCCGCGTGCCCTGCCCCCCTTCGCCCACGCATTTATTGCCTACCGCACATGTATTAAGTTTTAACTTTAGCGAAATAATATTTATTTTTAGGGAGTTTTTTGGGCATTAGTAAAATCGATATCCAACAATACCTTAACGGATCGGACAGGGTTTCTTTACATATTGTATACCTACATATAGGTACTAAACAAGCACATTTATGTAAAAAAAAACACTAGTAAAAATAAGTCAACATACTGCAGATAATTATTTTATTTTACTCCAACAATTCACAATACTTTGTAACACTCAAAAACAACACACAGATACAATATAGTTTAATCATTTACATTCCAAAAAGCGCGTGAACCAAAATGACACACCATATTGTTATTTTTTTTAATACAATAAGCAACGAACGAAGATTCTGCCAGTCGTATAAATTATGGAATAATCTTTTCTTATTCTATTTACAATAAAACTGACATAAAGCAAATCCAAAATGTTTGAAATGTTACCAGCCGAATAAATTAAGGAATAATTTTAACCGTGCATACCTAAATGTTACTAGCTGAATTTTACTTATACAATTATCATCAGCCTTTCTATCGTCCCATTGCTGGTCACAGGTCTCCTCTCATAAAGAGAAGGATTAAGCGTAATCACCACGCTTGCTGAATGCGGTTGCCGATTTCAGACTTAAAGTCCAGGTTTCCTCAAGATCTTATCCTTCAACATGTAATCATTCATTGGTGTCCAAGATATACTTAGAAAGTAAGACTGGTGTTTTAACCGCTAGGCCACCACAACTACTTTTTTAACAATGTAATACCTAAAAACTATTTGACACAAGCGTTTTAATACTATTGTAACACAAATAAATATTCACTCATTTCTGTCAAACCACTCATAAATCGAAAACCCACCTTCATCAACATCCCAATATACATCTTTACATGGATATTGTTATAATTAAGACTAAGGTAATAACATAACTGGCAACAGCAGTGATTCCAATTTGAACCGCGGAATTATTTTGGAAATTATCTCCCTTGTCGTGGTTTCGCACCTAAGGAGTGACTCGAGCAGACCCAATTACTAAGATTACATCAATTGTCTCGTTGTCCTTTCGTTTGTTTGATACTGGCTTGGATCATACTCACTTTAGTATATACAGAACTGTGCATAATTAGCATAATAGAGGGGATTGCATGATTTAATTCCCCCATCTCCGTTCTATCTATCCTTTACGTTGTTGACACCTCAACGATCCGAACAAAATTAACCATTAGAGGCCGTGACTACTTAACCGGACTTTCCTGTGGATGCCTTCAAAATTAAAGTCTCCAGCCAGGGGCACTTAAAACTAAGCTAAAATTAGGCGACTACTCACTAAGGACACCCCCTGTGGATTACGAACCTCGGCTTAGGGCGTCTCTAGAGAGGACAGCAAGGGACGGCTGGATCGATAGGGATCCGAACGAAGCGTTTCGTCTCTTCTTTTATATCGCGTACATCGAGGGACTGGAACAATGTTCCCGCGGCGGTGTTTCCGTCGGACTACAATTTAAGTGTCTTTAAGGCTAGAGTGAATGTGCTCTTAATAAACTAGCGCGCCTTATCATCAGTGATTCAGAGATTACATCACTGCTTACCATCAGGCGGGATTGCGGTCAAACACTAGTTTATAATTTATAAAAAAAAAAAGAAAAGAAAGATGTGTGGCTCTCGGGGACAGCGGCGGTAAAGCTATTGAATAGTATTTTCTATCAACTTATGCAATTATAATTATTTGTTTATTTTATTTATGCAGTATTTATTTCCTTTGTTTTTTTTTTCTTTAATATTAATTCAAGTTATATTCTTTTTTGGAATTTATTGATTTTTTACCAGTAACGTCATCAAAAGAGAGTGAAGAATGGTGGCGATTTAGCGAATAAACTATATTCAATTTTGATAAAGGGATAGAAGCTATGCAAAAGCTTAAAAAATACCTTATTTTCATGATCAGCGTCTCCAAAAACCCCTGTCACGACATCCATGTCGAAATATCATAAAATTGAACTAATTTGTACTTTAAAATTCTAGATCTTATAGAAGACCTATTTCAAAGTAAAAGTTAATCGCAAGTTTAGTACATCGCGACAATCATTTGTCACTGTGTAGAACTGAGTTCGCGCCCTGCGATATGCATGTTCTTTTTGAAAATCTATAAATTGTTATCAAAAGATGTAGTCGCACGCACACAAAAAGACCGTGCCAAAGACTGCCAAACTGAAACGAAGTTAGACGATGCACGGCTTTCAACACCGAATTGCTGTGTCGGTCGGTCGGATGTCGAAAGGGTGTTAGGTTATTTTCGTTACGGAATTTCTCGATTCAGTCTCCACGCTCAAGGCCCGTGATAGAAGCTATGTAATAGCTTAAAAATAATCAGTCACCCACTACAATGCCACTTACCTCCTCTGTGTGAAAGAGTGTAGGCTATAATCTTCATTAAGACTATTTTTAAGCTATTTATTCCGATAAATAGAATTAACACCACACATCCCCAATTTTCCTTTACTTAAATCTATGAATATAATTTTTATATGGCAAAGCATTTATGTTTATATTTGTGCATATTTGATAGTGTGTAACGTAGGTTATTTTTAGTGCTCTTAGGTAGAATTAGTCATTCGTATAGATATTAGTTTTTAGGGATGTTGCTTATTGATTAGTATATACATACACACAAATGTATTTATGATTCCTGTTTTGTGATTAGCCACAAAGTGCCCGCGCCGGGACAGAAGTATGAATACCACAAATAGCACTTTACACAAAAAACATTTTTTTTTTAGTTTCGTCGTCCACGCAAACGAAGTCGTGGGCACAGCTTATTTTAAATAAACCAGTTACAGGTACTTTTGAATTGTCAAAGAGTCGCTTAGACAGTAAGATGAAGCTACTACTCGCGCCAGTTAACTGTGCACCTCGTTGGAATGTGATCCCTCTCCCGCTTCCCCGCGCGGCGCCCGCATTCGCCGTAAGCGCGGAGTAGCGATAGCATCTTTGTTGCAATTGTCTAAATACAGTTTAAATCTCCTGTTGTTATTACTGTTTCTGTGGAGTTTTCGCTTTGTTCATTTTTTTTTTATTAAGTTTGTTCTTGTTTTTTACATTTTCGACGCGTTAGTGAAGCCTGTTGGTTGCACCAACATCATATTTCAGTCCATATGTATTAATTTTATTGCAAAACTGTTTTATCATCAAAACAACCTTTTATTAACATAAACAAATGAGATTTATATAACTTTTTAACATAATTCTCATTTTTTACAAACGGTACCTTCCGAATGACGTCACAGAGCGAGGTACACAGTTAATCCAGGCGAGTTATAGTCGCCCATTCCTAAGCATAGGTCTCTTTGGAGAAGAACGGGCAAGAAACTCCTCGGACACTTTAAATACCTCTGCGCCTCGGATACTCTTTTAAAATTAAAATGGTCTCACTAAGACAGAAAGCTGGTAGGTACTGTGGAGGCATGAGGAACAGGGAGTAAAGTTCACTCATTCTCCTTTTGAAAAGGGAGGATCCTCAGACCAGACGGGTGATATGTCTGGCGGGCACTTGCCCAATGCTTGAAATTGGGAAGTTGTATATATACTAATTGCACGGTAAACTCTGATTGCGAGATGTAGAATTCGTGTGACGTCAGTATGACGCGTTGTTCCATGTGGCGTTTGTAGGTACCGCTACAGTACCTAGCTGTACCTATACTAAATTATAACAAGGATCCGCGATTATATTTTAAAGTAAGAACACGAAACTTTTATAACACCGATGAAACGGAGGATGTATACATACGTATAAGTCGAATATGGAGTCTTGAAAAAACTACACATGATTTTTTTTTTCTTTTTTAATCCTTGCCCTGCACTTGGAATTTTGTTTAGTTATTTGTATTGTGGGTGCGTTTACAAACATTTAAAGTCACATACAGTATGTTAAGAAAACCCTGTCCGACCCGTGAAGGTGTTGTTAGGTATCGATAACTGATTCTACTAATGCATACAAAACTAGGCTAAACTAAAAAAAAAATCCTCCTAAAAAAATAAATATTATTTCGCAAAAAGAGGTAACTTAATAAATGTACGTTACCACCCTTCCGCGGGCGGCGTGTGGCATTGCACGCGGCACGTGGTCGCATCTCTATTCGCTCACAATAATACCGGTGTTGTCACTTTTTTAAAAATTACCAAATTTCGGGGAAGTTGGAATTAATTCGCGGGAAAAAAAGATTATTTCGAAATTCATTTGTATTGGTAGGTACTATGATGATTACGTAAAATTTTATATTATATTTGGTCATGTGTTTACCTAACCTTTATTATCCTTATGGGTCGGACAGGGTTTTCTTAACATACTGTATACAAACATTCCGGAACAACTACCTGTAGGACATACAAAAGCTGTCGATCGCGCAGTTACAGCGCCAACCGTATCGTGTTACATCTAATATATAAAATTCTCGTGTCACGGTGTTCGGCTTTAAACTCCTCCGAAACGGCTCGACCGATTTTGATGAAATTTTTTGTGCTTAACCGGTATCTATGAGAATCGGCCAACATCTATTTTTCATCCCCCTAAATGTTAGGGGTAGTCCACCCCTAAATTTTTTTTTTAATTTTTTCGACAAAGTTTTTAATTTCTATTTTTTTATGATACAACATACAAAAATACATACAATCCCCAATTTTCACCCTTCTACGATCAACCCTTATTTTTTAATAGCCATTTTAGTAATTTAATCTATTATTTATATGGCAAAACAACGTTTGCCGGTCAGCTAGTAATAATATAATTTTATTAGAAATTGTATTTTCTACCTACTAATTACAGACGACAGCACATCAAGCACCTACATTCTTTCAGATTTCTTTATTAATATTTCACCTTTATCTCTAAAGTATTAAGGGTCAAAAGCTGTCGTCCGTACATCATCATCATTAACTGCCTAGCTTTTTCAACTATTAGAGTCGGCTTACAGTCTTTCAGCTTCTTTGTTTAGTTCATATATTTTAGTCTTAGAGTCTATTAAATTGGGCTATCAACCACAAAATGCTTATTTCAAGGCCGACTAGAACTTCCATAGATTACCTTGTTCAAATAAAAACAGGCTAAGAGCGTACAAATAAAAAAAAACCTGTTTTTAGTATTCGTTGTTTACAACATTATTTTTATTTATATGCAAAACACGTATCCAGTATTTTTAAATAAAAAATGTAAGTACAACATTTTAACAAGATATCATGGAAAACCACAAAGTTATGAGCTTGAGATCTTATCTTGTCCCAACAAAAATATGGTCAATGCACCGCTCGCCCGCCATCCCATTATCGATAATATTTCTGTTTATTTACTTGTAATTAAATAGTGATAACATTTTCCAACACATTTGCCGACTTTGGACTGTCGTAACGGTCAAGTAGAGATAGGTATTATTATGTACTTTACTCGTAAATACAGCCGTAAGTGGTAAAATATAATGTAATATAATTTACTTAAATCATGTTGATTTTATTTTGAACGTAGTGCACCCTTGCACAGAGGGAGACATTCTTGCACGGAGGCCCTATCTCACTCTGCGCACGTGCCTAGTACTATGATCTGCCGTGAACCCCGCTCGGTAACCACACTGCAAAAATTTTAAATGTATTTGGGAAAAAATTCAACACGTTGTAATAATGTTTGGAATCTATTCAGTTGCTCATTCTGAACAAACTATATTCAGGTTTTGTATAAAGAAAAAATACGTATTTCATGTGTGAACATTTCAACTGTCTAGTTATCTCGTTTCATGAGCGACACTGCTGGCCAGCATCTTTATTGCGTAACACACTATTACTGATCATCATAATCTCAGCGTTAATCCCAGTCGCATTCAATGTTTTTTCAGCTTTGGAGTCTGGGGTCCGCATATTTTCCGTGTAGCGACTGCCGTCTGACCTCCACAATCCAAAGGCGATATCGAAGCATTGCAGCCAGACCGTAACGACTGCTATTAGATGTTAGTATGGCAACCGGGACCAACGGCTTAACGTACTTTCCGAGACACGACCAGACCAGTGCAAATATTCATATTCATGCATACAAATATTTGCAGTGCGCGAGTATCTAACGCGCGCATCCTTACGCAGCACGCTAGTTATACACTATTACTATCGATTGAAATAATTTTGAAGCATATTGCTAGTCCATTGCTTCATAAGGTCTAAAAATTTGTTTGCTCAACTACGTAATCAACGCAATGAATGTAGTCGCACTGTCAAAATGAAACACATTGCTACTCATAATTTGTTACGCAATTACCCTGCTAGTGATATATATATATATATATATATATATATATATGTATCGCTTAGTATCATCATCATCAACCTTTTTATCGTCCCACTGCTGGTTACAGGTCACCTCTCATACAGAGAAGGATTGAGCGTAATCACCACGCTTGCTCAATGCGGGTTGGCGATTTCAGACTTAAAGTCCAGGTTTCTTTAAGATGTTTTCCTTCACCTTCAGTCATTGATGTCCAAGATATACTTAGAAAGTACATATAACTTTAGAAAAGTTGCATTCATACTTTAGAGGCTGGTGTTTTAACCACTAGGCCACCACGACGTAATAAACGACGACGTATAGGTCTCTATATGTATCTCTTAATCATATTTCTTCTCTTTGGATATGGAGTTCTAAAAAACAAGCTGTGCAGCTTAATTGTATTCGAATAAATGAAATGAAGACTAAAGAGGACTGTTAATCCGAAGTGGCATTACAAATACACAGCAAACCATCGCTCCTCATTAGTTGCTCCATGGCTAATAGAGACATTACCATAGTCGCATTGTCATGGAACAATAGTATGTACTTGGTACCACACTATATGATTATCTTTATATGTGTACGGCATTTAGTATAAGATAAATACTGGCTTGCAAGCCTTGTATCCGCTGGGATTACTCATCGGCCCCGTTTTTCTCGTCACGAAAACTACGATTTAGTCGCCGTATTTAGGCACGCTTCGTCAGAGTTGTATAGACCACTATGGAAACTTAGACAATTTTACGGCTTGGATTAGTTTACCTATAACTACCTAACTTTTTCTTTACATGTACATACATAACATATATTAATTTATTCTTTATTGTACACCAATCAAACATCGAACAAAATACATTGAACACAAAACATACAATGGGCGGACTTATCGTTAATGCGATTTCTTCCAGGCAACCAAAGAATGGACAGACTCTCCTGAACCACAAATGGGACTGTCGTTGGTGCAAACATCATTATTACAATATACTAAAGTAGATACACAAATACAAACATATACTTACATAAATAAATAGACGCCTTAATAGTATAATTAGCCATAAAGTGTTTGTTTAACAAGATCATAACGACAAGTAGTGTTCCCTCACAAGTCTTTGGAATTCCTGCAACGATTGTGCGCGTTTAATTTCAATTGGCAATGCATTCCACAAACGAGGGGCCTGAACAGTGAAAGATTTATCAAGGAACGTTGTGGAATGCATAAGCATTTTGAGCTTTAAGTTATCTGATGATTATAGGATGGAAAGAAGTTATGGGCCCCAAACATTCATTTGTAATCAAATATTTGTATGAATAGCTTGATAATTTAAAAGAGTGTCCATGGAGTTTCTTGCCCGTTCTTCTCCATAGGTACCTACTCTTTCGAATGGGCGACTAGCTTCACCTTACTGACTGACCGACCTTCTGACAATTCAAAAGTGCCTGTAACTGGTTTATTTGAAATAAATTATTTTGATTTGATTTGATCTGGAGGGGAACAACTTGAAATCCTTTAGTTAGCTCATTTTACGGAAAAGAAACATTCCTTTATTTTTAAACAATACAAAACTGGATTAAAAGATTTTAAAATTTTTCTAGTCTCAACCGGCAATCGAACTAACTAAAAATTCTTTCTTACACTAACTAGACTAGACGTTCGTTCGGACGAAAAGTTTAATAATGGAACGTACCTTTTTTGCAACGCGGGTCTAAAATTTAGAAATTTTTAAAACTTAAAAAAAGAAGTATTTAAAAATTTGTTTTGTTTTCATTCCGCTATTTTGTAATAATGGCGTATCAAGAATATTTCGATTTATTAGTAGCTTACTTTTCAAATAACAGAAATTGTAATTTAGTTCTATAGCGGTGCAGTGAAAGGTATCCGTACAGATAAACACCATATAGAAAATTTTGTCGCGAATAGAGAAAAATGTAGTGAATATTAGAAGTTTCAAAATACATTTAGGACGCCCGCAGCAGCAAAATCTAGATTTTTCCGATTTTGATTTAAGTGTTCTGACATACTTTGAGTGTTACCCGAAAGCTTCTAGTAGGGAAGCTGCCCAAGAGATAGGCACCAGCCATAGTCTTGTACTTAGTGTTTTGAAAAAGTACAAATATACATGTTTCGTAATGGGTGATTGCTGCAGAAACTACATGCGGGAGATAGTCAAACTAGATTAGAGTTCTGTCAGAATATTCAAACACAAATAGCCCGCAACCCAATTTTTTAGACTACATTGCATTACGTGAATTACACACATAAAGAGAGGTGTTTATGTGTGCAATTCACCTATTTTTGAAATAAGCGCAAAATAGGTGACTCATGACATAGGTGACATGTCGTGGTGGCCTAGTGGTTAAAACACCAGCCTCTCAAGTATGAGTACGCGGGTTCGATTCCAGGTCAGGCAAGCACCAATGTAACTTTTCTAAAGTTATATGTACTTTCTAAGTATATCTTGGACACCAATGACTGAAGGTGAAGGAAAACATCTTGAGGGAACCTGGACTTTAAGTCTGAAATCGCCAACCCGCATTGAGCAAGCGTGGTGATTATGCTCAATCCTTCTCTGTATGAGAGGAGACCTGTGCCCAGCAGTGGGACGATTAAAAGGTTGATGATGATGATGATGATGAGGTGAATCATACATCCGCTCCACTACAAACACTTCCCACACATAATCCTCAAACATTTGCTCTTACTCAATACAATTCAGTCTTCATCGTATCACTCTTCTATTCATTAGGTGTGATATTTTAAAATCAAACTACATGGCACGTCTGCAACAATAGCATTATACAGCATATCCTATAGCCGGGCTTTGCCCCCTAAGATACAGGCCAAGCTTAGTTTAAGGGACAGCGTTAAACCTATTGTACATAAGTATCCTAATGTTAAATTAAGTATAAGTAATTTTGTAATTTGTTTTCATGCTCCTGGACTAGAAAGGACTTGGCATTAACATCAACGGCGAGTACATCACTAATCTCCGTTTTGCAGATGATATCGTGGTCATGGCTGAGACCCTGGAAGACTTGGACAAAATGCTCAATGACCTCAGCAGAGCTCCTCAACTAATGGGTCTAAAGATGAACATGGATAAGACGAAGATCATATCGAACAATTCTAGTTGGTTGCTCTGCACTCGAAGTTGTTGACGAGTATATATACCTGGGACTAACAGTCCAACTAGGTAGGTCCAAATTCGAGAAAGAAGTGTCTTATCGAATCCAGCTCGGCTAGGCAGCGTTCGGAAAGCTATGCTACATCTTCTCGTCGTCCAAGATACCACAGTGTCTCAAGACTAAAGTCTTTGACCAGTATTGACAGTGATGACTTACGGAACTGAAACGTGGTCGCTCACAAAGGGCCTCATACGAAGGCTCAGAGTCACACAATGAATAGAGCTATGTTCGGAGTTTCTGTGCGTGATCGAATCAGAAATGAGGAGAACCGCAGAAGAACCAAAGTCACAGACATAGCTCTTCGAGTCGTTAAACTTAAGTGGCAGTGGGCAGGGCACATTGCTCGTAGAACCGATGGCCGATGGGGCAGTAAGGTTCTGGAGTGGCGGCCACGTACTGGAAAATGCAGCGTAGGGAGGCCCCCAACAAGGTGGACCGATGACCTGGTGAAGGCCGCGGGAAGCCGATGAATGCGGGCAGCACAAGACCGGTCAGCGTGGAAAGCCTTGGGGGAGGCCTTTGTCCAGCAGTGGACATCTATAGGCTGAAGAAGAAGAAGAAGAATTCTGTATACAGTTCAAGCGCAAAGTACTTGAATTTTTATTTATTTTACAATATCACACTTTAGGGTGGGAATGAAAAAAAACTCCCTTTGGTCCTTGGTTCGCACTCAATTTCGGATCCAATTTATGGATTATAATTATGTCTAGGTATATACCACTCTGCTACAAGCTAATACATATGTAGCAGCTTTGGAATTAGTGGAGGGTAATACCAAGAGGCTAATTGGTGAACAAGATTTGGTGAAGACCAATCTTCAAAGCCTGGGGCTCAGACGTAGGGTAACCAGTCTTTTGGTATTCTATAGGATGCATTTTGAATAGTGTCCATGGGAACTGGACTTAATTCCACCATCCCCGGACGATCCGTCATTGAGAGAGTATCCTCGTTGATACTGTTATGTTCCGGACAAAGCGGTTTGCTTTGTCTTTTATACCGCGAACATCAAAGGACCTAGAACAATTGCCTGTAGCGGTTTTCCCGTCAGCTTATAATTTAAGTGTCTTCAAGGCTAGGATGAATTGTAATAAACTAGATAGTACCTACTTTACCTTCAATTAATCCATCACTGCTTACCATCACGCGGGGTCGTGGGACCTGTTGTATGACCTAATAATCATATTTAAAAATACCTTCAGCACTTTATTTCAAAGAAAATGTGTTGTTAATTTTTTCATTAAACCAAAGAAATCGACTTTGAATCAATTGTTCTGTCCAAAGTCTTAAAAGAAAATTCGATGAATGTTTAACCTACACATATATGTCTGTTATTTCAACATGCATGTTTGGGAAACGTTTCCTAACAATAATGAGATACGATCAATGGGTGGCGGAACAAAACACGACATTACAATGTAGATATACATCTGATCAACGTATCACAGTACAAGCACGAAATGTATGAACTTGGTACTCTAGGCGCTATAATAACATTCAGGATTAATTGCTGAATTTATTAAACGGACCACGTGCTCCTGACCGGCAAAATCCCAAGCCAATGGAGGCTGAGTATTATTCCTCCAGTCTTCCAAGGCAAAGGCTCGGTACAGGAGTGTGGTAACTATCGCGGTATAAAGGTCATGTTCCACACCATGAAGATCTTTGAGAGGATATTAGACTCCCGGACCCGACAGGTGTGTGCTGCCTCGATGTGTCAATATGAGTTTCGCCCAGGGTACGGGACCATGGCTCGCGGGTTGATCTGGTGGGCACTGAGGTCCAAAGGGGTACTGGAAGCCTATGTTGACATAATTCGAGACATGTACCTCAGTTCCGTTCCGTTGTTAGGACCGCTGTTGGCGACACTAAACCCTTCCCAATCACCGTCAGAGTCCACCTGGGATCTGTCCTTAGTCCATTTCTGTTAGGCGTGATATAAGACGTTTTTTTTTTTTATAAATTATAAACCAGCGCTTGACCGCAATCCCGCCTGAGGGTAAGCAGTGATGCGATCGTTGATGGTAAAGCGCGCTAGTTTATTAAGAGCCTATTCACTCTAGCCTTGAAGACACTCAAATTGTAATGTGACGGAAACACCGACGCCGGCAAATTGTTCCAGTCCCTCGATGTACGCGGTATAAAGGAGGAAGCAAAACGCTTCGTCCGGATCGCAGTGGTGTCAACAACGTAAGGGTGGAAACTCGCCGTACGACGGGTCGTCCGGTGATGGAACGGAGATGGGGCAATTAAATCATGCAATTCCCTTGCACACTCACCAGAATGCATCCTATAGAAGACCGAAAGGCTGGCTACTCTACGCCTGTGCTCCAGGCTTTGGAGGCCGTTTCGAGTTAAGTCTGGGTCGCCAATCAGCCTCTTCGCACGCCTCTCCACCGAATCCAAAGTGGCAAGGTGACATTTCGCAGCACCAGTCCAAATGTGGCTGCAGTACTCCACACACGAACGGACCTGTGCTTTGTATAAAATTAGAAGCTGCCCTGGTGTGAAGTACCGCCGGACTTTCGCGATGATGCCTAGTTTTCTGGCAGCCACCCTGGCCTTGGACTCAATGAACCGCTCAAAGTTAAGGCTCGAGGAAATCTCAACACCCAAAAGCTGAAGGCGGTCGATACACTCCAAGGATACATTCTGAAAAGTAGGAGCCAAGGTGAACGGGCTTCTTTTGGCGGTGAAAAGACACGCCTGTGTTTTGGCGGCATTGAATGCTACAAGATTGGTATTGTCCCATTCGGAGACTGCCTGCAGTGCAGCACTCACACGCTCTACCATGGCCTCTCTTTCGGACCGGATTGTTTCCTTACTAGCCCGAGCTTCCGGCAGGTATCTCTCCACAACTGTGCTGTCATCTGCATACCCATAGATACCGGGCATCAGCAGATCGTTAATATGCAGCAGGAACAGAGTTGCAGAGAGAACAGACCCCTGAGGAACACCGGCATTGGTCGACATGGGCTCAGATGAGCAACCGTCGACAACAACTCGGAAGGACCGTTCAGTCAGGAAGTCTTTTACCCAGCCAGTCAGGCCAGCGGAAATGCCGTACGCTGGAAGCTTACTCAAAAGGCCAGCGTGCCATACCCGGTCGAAGGACAACATCAAGGATTCACATGAGCAACCTCCTTGGTTACTCATGTATGCTGACGATATCGCGTTGGCAGACGCGGGCAGGGAACGGTTGGTGCGGCGTGTGAATCCGTGGAAGGACTCGCTCGAGAACGGAGGTCTGAAAGTCAACGTGGCGAAGACCGTGCACATGGCCAGCAATACGACAAACCCCATGTTTGTGCGCATAGGTGAAGACATAGTGGAATGCACAGACCAGTATAAATACTTGGGGTCTGTGTTTCACGCGTCCGGCGACATTGATTGCGACGTCAGAGCAGCTTGGGCAAAATGGCGTGAGGTGACAGGTGTCATTTGTGACCCCAAAATATCGGTTAAACTTAACCAACGATGCTGCGCCAAAGGGAGATTGATCTGAAGACCCTCCACGACCAAACTCCCAACACAACAACATTAGGCGCATCGTACCCGGCACACATCGTAACACAACTGCTCAGACCTGTCCTCCGTTCGGCTTCACCAGACATCATGCCGGAACACGACAAATCGCTTGGCGGCAAGGCTTTGTCTGGACAGACAAATACTTTATAAATAACCCTGTTCATCAGATTTATTGTTGATCTGCCAGGGCCGTGGCTGTTCAATAGAGATACCCTGGTTCCTGGCGCATAGGCAAGTTAAGGAATACCGGTGGGTTTTGATCAGTAAAAGTCTGACACGACCTTCTGCTTTGCCCAAAGCGGGAGAGGCCATTTGATAATTTCACAACGGAAAAAAAAAATATTAATAGCCTATTAAGTTGCATTCAAATTCAATTTACATATTCTTATCTACACTACAGCACATACATTAGGGCAGCGGTGGTCTAGTGGTGTCGGCTTTGACTTACAAGTAGAAGGTCGTAAGTTCAAATCCCATCAGGGGCTTTACTTTGAGTAAGTAATTTAATCATCACTGCTCTCGAAACAGACATGTTCTTGAGCTGAAATTTAGAAGAGATGTGATATCTACCAACTCCCACTGTGCCCGCGTGGTAGATTACGGCCCACTCGCTCTAACAGAGAGGAGGCGTTTGTGCGTATGTTTTGTTATCTACAATATGTAAAGAAAACCCTGTCCTATCCGTGAAGGTATTGTTAGCTATCGATAACTGATTCTATTAATGCCAACAAAGCCGGGCTAAACTTAAATAAAAATTCCCCCTAAAAAATAAATATTATTTTGCAAAGAGGTGTGACCACAGTGTTTTGTACCGATCGATTTTATTGTAAAATAAATACTAGTATATACAGTCCATAAATAGTGTTGTTTCTTCATGTACACATGGGGTAGTACGGATCGTATATGCTGACCCCTACATACATAGTGGTCCTTCGAGCCGGATTATGGGGGCAGGGCACGCGGCACGCGGTCGCATCGCTCTTTCCACCGTCTAAAGTGGTGTTGTCACTTTTTTTTTAAATTATCTAATTTCGGGGAAGTTGGAATTAATTCACGGAAAAAAAAGATTATTTCAAAATTCATTAGTATTGTTACTATGATGATTATGTAAAATTTCATATTTTATTTGGTCATGTGTTTACCTATCCTTTATTATCCTTTTGGGTCGAACGGGGTTTTCTTTACATATTATATATTTCAGTTAGTCCTCGTAAGAGCACACTTTAAACAATTTCATCACGCCTATAGTTTAGAGATTCATTGCTGTAAAAGTTAGCTATTACATACAGTTTGTGGCTACCATTCATATCGGCAGTACCTACTTACGTGAACATAATATATATTTTTATAATAGTCAGCCATCAGTGACTGTGAGATGATTAATTGTGAGTACGGAATATTAAAAACATTATTCTTTTCTAGTTTATCCTAACAGTTGTTTTAGTAATTGTTAGTAACTCCTGTTCCCTCATTACAAAACATGGACTTTATTTAGATCAAGTTTAAACCACCTAAATGGTTATTGAATTATGCACCTTCCCATTATAGAAATGCAGTTCTTTATATAAAAACGAGAGCACAGTTCGGTACTAAGTTGTCATTTGTGTATTAAGAACTTTAACTTAACCTCAATAACGTTTAAAATACAAATACTGTCTCAAGCGTTGAGTCTAGAACTACAGTTACATCTCCTTTTGTAATAAGGGGGTGACGTATGTGAGCATCTTAGTGAATGGGATGGGGGAATATATGGAGACAGACTTCACCTTTAAGTTCTAAAACTAGTCAGTCTCAGCCTTGTTTGAATAAAAGCCCTTTGATTTTAAATTATCAAATAGCAGTTTTAATAAAATAAGAACAGAATTATGATTTAAAGAGTGTCCATGAAATTTCGTGTCCGTCCACAGGAACCTACAACGCTATGGAATCTAGCTTCATCTTTCTGACACCTCGACAGTTTAAAAGTGACTGTAATTGATTTAATTGTGCTTTTAATTTATGTTTAAATTAGTGCTTGATCTTTTAGAAACTTTGTCATTAAATAAATATACTTCATAAAACTGTCTACAGCATATGGAGTATAATAATTATGATTGGTAAGCATGATTCGTTGGATTCGCTTGTAACTACATGCTACTGTAAATAACAGCAGCACGGGTAGAGCTGATCGCTTCCGTGTAATTCACACTTAGCCAAGCTTGCCTTACGAAGGAGATGTTTCATTTTGGGCCACCACTATGTACAGTATATAGAAAAAAAGGAAAAATAATAGATTTGCATAAAAAATGCTACTAAATTAATTTAAATAAAAATTCAAGTATGTAAAATTTATTACTTGAAACGTTTTTTAGTGACGTTATGACGTTTGATTGAAGACTTTGACAGTTCTATTTTCACGTTGTTTTCGCGGCGAGTGTTGATTTTAGTTGATTCTGTTTCCGAGCTTTTAGTGATTGTTTTTGTTTTGTGTGCCATATTTTTGGATTTCATATTTTGTTTTTTTTTGCAGTCATATGGTAGAAAATATAGATACGACAGCCTTAGATACATGACACATCAATCAAATGTCACTGTCTAAATCTTATTTCGCTTATTGCTGACCACCATATTTATCAGTACATGTGTTGCACTCCTTGGCCGAGTTAAATAAAATTTAAATTAAATTGGATCTACAAAAAAACTAAGCCAAAATATTGGAAATTAACATAAAAAACAGTTAACTATAATGTATACTAATATTTACATTAAATGTACATAGTGCTGGCCCAGGCTCCATACACTTCTGAAACATCTCTTTTACCATAACTTTGGTCTCAGACAATGATGATAATAATAATAAAATAGTGTTAGTATTTTGCTTCTTGATGATGATGATGATAAATATAAAGAATGTCTTAGAAATATAGAGGTATAGAAGAAGTATGTTTTCTTCTTCTATACCTCTATGTCCTATCTAACCTTGCACAGAAACACATGACCATATTTATGGACAAACACAACATTCTTTCTGGATAATACTAGTCTTAATTTATTCTTTATGAGAAATAATCTTGTGTTTTATAGTGTCATTCGAACATGCTATATCTTCTTGACCAGGTCCCATTTCAGTCGGTCTTTTCGATTGGGCATGCTGGACTAGTGCCCAAAACGACCTGCTCTGAAAAGATATAATTTTTGCACCTGCCGTTCCATTCTACGATTGATTATAAACTAGTGTTTAACCGCAATCTCGCCTGATAGTAAGCAGTGATGCAATTGTTGATGGTAAAGCGCGCTAGTTTATTAAGAGCCTATTCACCCATAAAAAAAACTGAGTGAAGAGGAAGGAAGACAGCAGTTGAGCAAGGTGGTGCAATGTTAAATTATTCGTAAAATTATGGACCAAGCTAGGTCCCAAGGTCTCCAATACCTAAGGTAAAGTTAGTCGAGTTTTAACTCTGACTAAGAAATTGTAATTCCAGCCCAACACTTCGAATTGATATACATCGTCAAGTATCTTTTCCTCGCGGGACTGTATGCTGCCACTTTACCTCACACCGATCCAGCCAAGTTTTCAATGAGCTCACTCTATGATTCGACGCTGTCTATGATACATCCTGTGGTTGCCGCTGGTTCTAATCGATGTAAGTATTTTTTTTTATTTAACAAGCTGATCTGTGTTCCCTTTGGAGGATAAATATTTGTAGAAATATCACCCAATAGATTACAACACAGTCGCAGTTCCTTTTTTTTAAATGTATAAACTAGTGTTTCACCTGATGGTAATCAGTGATGCAACCATTGATGGTAAAGCGCGCTAATAAGAGCATATGCACTCTCGCCTTGAAGACATTTTTATGTTGTAAAATTATCTTTTTAACCATTCGTCTAAATTATTGCAGTGATAAGGAAAACTCTATTGTTTTAAAGACTTGTGACGATAAATTTAGAAGAAACAGAAGCCGTGAAGTTGGTATATACCCTTTACGACACGTTCTATAAGTGATATATGATCTGTGATAGTTCACACTCCTGGCGAGTGCTTTTATACCGTAACAATAAAAGCTTTTAAAGACAGTATCAACTTAGTGACGCTTGATTAAGATGCATCAGAAAAATATAGTCTTTACTAGTGATATACAGACATCATAATAGCAAAAAAAAAAAATTGTTGGTGCGGTGTGGAAATTCTCATTGACTTCCTCCATCGTTGGTGTAGTAGCGGTGATAGAGGGGCATGTCGAACGCTTACCGCCTAAGATCACCTCGCTGTTTAACCTCTGCCTATAGCCGGGAGTGCGGGATTCGCATAAGCATTACAGCATCCCTGACAGGCTTCGACTCGCCGTTTCTCAGGACCCCGTGCGACCATTCGCGCGTTACTCTCACCCACTCTTGAGCATTAAGCGTGAAATACTGAGGCACCTATTTGGCCTGTCTGTTCGGACAACGGACATACCTAGTCCGCCGCCCGCAGGCTATCTCTCATGCAGGTCACTGATCTTTTGCACCCTTCTCGAACCACTGCTGCATCTCCTGAGGGAGGGGAGAGAAGATGTGGCTTCTCTTCCCGCTCGGATACGGCTTTGCACAATGACTCCGGACAAAAAGGTTCAAGTACTTATTCAACCCAAATGTAAATAAATGTAAGACCGCAATTTTTTTTACTGACTTATTGTTAGGTATAGCTTTATTAATATGAATCCTCATATGGGCTCTTGAAACGAAGAAATCTTCCACCTATGACTGCCCTCGTGTACGAAGTACGAATACACTTGAAAACTTAATACCCCATGTAACAATCTTGTTAAACTGACGCGCAGACATATCTTCAAGTATTCACAAACATTTGATAACCTTCCGAAGCCGTAAATGCTGTATCTATGCATAAAACCGGAAACCGATTGTTAATTTTCCGACAGCAATTTTCTGTCTGGAACTATGTATATAATCAAGTAACCGAAAATTGTTATCATTGCCTCGGAAACATGTCGAATGTAAAGATAAGCATAGCTATTTATATAAATGTGTTACCTTTTGTCCGGTATCCATTATTATAATTATTTGAGAGGGTCCAGCTATTTGTACCTACTTGATACCAGAATTGATAAAAAGCAATTAATCATAATCCCATTTGCATGATACCTAAATTGCTACAAAGCCTTTTCAATTGCGGTTATCAGGGATTGATTCATTAATTTATGCATTCTGTATGTATAGGACCAGAGACGGGTCTCATATTCAGAAATTTTAAATTATTTATTATCATGGCTCAAGATCATAACGAGAAACACTAACATTTCTCATCTCTAGTAACAGGAACTACTAAGAGATATCTCGAGTTATGTAAACTATATTTTTTGCTACTAATGATACCAAATAAATAAATATATTTGGACAAATCACACAGATTGAGCTAGCCCCAAAGTAAGTTCGAGACTTGTGTTATGGGATACTAACTCAACGACACTATATTTATAATAGATACATATGTATATAGATAAACATCCAAGACCCAGGCCAATCAGGAAAAGATCGTTTTCTATTATGACCTGGCCGGGGATCGAACCCGGGGCCTCCACGTCGCAAGCAGGCGTGTTTACCGCTGCGCCACGGAGGCCGACAATTGCTGACAATTGACTATTGCTGCTATTTTTTATTTTGCTACTACTGCTGCTATTTTTTTCCTAACTATAGTAAAGAAACCAAAGACTACGCATTGCTCATAACTCGAATAGAATTTATCTGTGTTGGATTGTACTTGCTGAGCTTAGTTTTTTAAATGTTATAGTAATTTATAGATTTTGGGCATGTTTGTTAACTTTTTAATAAAATTTGAGACTAACAATTTATGATTTGCATGTACATAATACATGAGGATGTTGGTTTTTGGGCACGCCACCATAGCGGCGGTAAGTCCCCTCTTTGAGGAGTGGCTAGAGAGGTGCCACTGTGCCCTCATCTTCCGCCTGACGCAGGTCCTCACCGGACATGGTTGTTTCGGGAGGTTCCTCTTCCGTATAAGGCGGGAGGAAACGCCAGGGTGTCACCATTGTGTGGATCGCCCTGAGGACACGGTGTAGCATACGGTGGAGGTCTGCTTGGTTTGGGTAGAGCAACGCCGTGTCCTCGTAGCAGCGATCCGCGGCAATCTCTTGCGTCCTACCCTGGTCCAGGTCATAGACCGGAGCGAGAGTGCATGGTAGACCGTCACCTCTTTCTGCGGAGCAGTGATTCTGGCAAAGATGGAGGCGGAGTGTATGAGGCAGCGGGAAATTCAGCGCCCTCACGCCGCTAGCTAACGTAGGCGCGGGCCTGTGGGCGGTGAGCAGTATGCAGCTCGCCGCCCGGTAAGGACCAGTCACGAGTCTCGCGCCTCAAAGAGATGTCAGCAAATCGTGATGGGGTCCACGAAGACCGACGCCTCCTGGGTCAGGGTTGCGGGTTGGTTAAAAAATATACCGTGGCCCTGGCCGTCGCATAGGCAAGTGAAGAAACACGGGTGGGTTTTAATCAGCAAAAGTCTGACATGCCCTACCGCTCCGCCCAGAGCGGGAGAAGTCATTTAATGATTTACAATACCAAAAAAAAATGGATGTGGGTTTTTTTGTGAAATTTATTGTTTATATTTACGTTTTAGGTTATAAGCTATGCTCTTGTGTTTATATATTTATCGCGGCAGCAAATTAAAAAATACACTTTTTGTAAGAGTGCGCACGCAAAGAGTAGGTACGCGCGCGTACTCTTACCTTGTATGAAATGAAATCATCAAGGTTATTAAAGTAAATCTGAAAGAAAACTAGTCTTCACTAAAGATATGGTCTTTACATATGACATTGGTGTTTTGTATGGGAGGAATAAAAGTCGTTTATTTTTTAATATAATATATTTATTAAATCAAAGTATGATCCATTGCTATCCATGCACTTCTGCCATCTCCTCATAGGTAGTTCGTTTATGCATTTTCTAAAAAAACATTAGGATTATTAGGAAATATTCCAATCTTAATGTGCGATATTTGCCAAGGCTGAAGATCTCATAATCATGTTGATGTGCACTCTTAGCTTATATAGAGCATTCCTTGTGCGTCGTCTTAGCTACAAGTTACCTTAAGAGTGCGCATGATACACGTCCCCAAAAAAGTGATTTATTAATTAGTCTTTGTTATGTCATTGTATTTAATAATAAAAGATATGTTCCTAAATAACCAATGCCGAAATAATATTAAAATTCAAAACACTCAATGAGAAAGTTTATTAAAAAAAATGTATCTTGCGCTCTCTTTGGTTTCTTTGCCCTTTAGATACATAACATTAATAGAATAGAAAGTTTCTGTCATGTCTACTAAAGTTAAATTCGATTTAAGATGAGTAGGACTGTGAAAACCGGTAAGTAGTTCTTCTTAAATTCCCAAGTCGTATCTACGGTCTAATTTCAAACTTTGATCATTTATAACTTATTGGTAAAAATGAACGAATGAATAGAAAGGAATCATAGGAGTAAATATTGGTCTGTGCCCTCAGGAATGGAACTTTCCCAGTTATTATTACTAACTTTATTTAACATTTTCGAAGAAGTTTTTACTGTTTTGAAATTGTAGTGAGGCCAAGTTTCTTGCCACCGCCTAGGGGCCAACAAGTAATTTTATTACAATACAAATGTTGGTTTCTAAATACATTGGGAAATCTACATCCAAAATAAAACTATAAGTAGGAATTGTACTTTTTATACGCTCATTAGCTTAGTCCCATATATTTTTAAGGCATTCATTATGGTCTTTCACAATCTTTCTACAGCGAATTATCTTCAATCGGCGGCAGTTTATCACTGGCATTTGAAACAAATCAAAGCAGTTTTATCACCTAACATATATGGCCTTACGATTTGTACGTGACTCATCATTAATCATGGTGAAGAGTAGGACATTCCAAACGGTATATCTTAAAAACAAAAATTGAAAGCCATGTGACATCTATCAACTTGCGCTTTTATTACATGGGTCCACTGCAAGGTGAAAAACGCTAGGCTAGGGCGGCTAGGGTCACAATAAAGGGAACTTATTGAACACCTCAGCTCAGAAAGCTTTTACAAGCAACCTTCTAAATCTAACAAAACTATTTCAGGTGAGACTTTGAAAAGCTTTCTTGGATTAACATACGAGCAAATGCTAGAAAAGAATAAGTCCAACTTTCAGGAAGTACTAAACATAGATCTGATCACCAAGAACGGAAATGTCAAATACAACCTCACGGCAACGAACAGAATTAATCGGTTGATGTCTCATGCTCAAACCATAGTCATACTAGTCCATGGTTTTATGGAGAGCTCCGAAGGCTGGATGGTGAACGCCATAGCTCCCGAGCTTCTGAAGAAACCGGAGTTTAAGGTATTTGCCCTGGATGGGAGGAAGGTCATCAATTTGGAGTACTTTCGATCTTCAACTAATGTGAGGTTTATGGGAGAACTGCTCGGAATGTTTTTAGCAGATGTCATTAAAGGTAAGAAAGTGTGCCTCTTCATTGTGATTATTAGATTAGAAGATGTTCCAACCACTACATAATATGTTCAAGTTTACATAATATTCCAAATATAGTTCTGTATTAATTTAACAATGTTGCTGTATCATTACTGTGTTTAAACAGATGGCAATCTAATAACTATTATAAAAGTTTATGCTGCGTTTGGGCAAATATGCCTATAGTTATTACCTACCATTTAATGCTAAAAGATAAAATCTAGAATATAGAGATAACGACGGGCTAAATATATTTGTTTTGTCTCTCTCACATACACACAGTATTTTATAAGTAGGGAGGCACGTATAGTCTCTTCAATGGTATTTGATACGAATGGAAACAAATGGACCAGGAAACTTACTTAAAACTAAAATTTTACTCATCACCATAAACATGAAACATCTTTTCAAGTGACAGTTGGTTTACTGAATTTTAGAGAATAATTTTTCAGTCACATTGAATAATGTTGTCCATTTAGAAAAAGTATTATTAAAGTAAGAAAATTTATAAATATAGATGAATGACGGCGTCTCCGTCACCTCGAAGACTCTCATCTATCGTCCTTATGGCTGTTGGTTGACACTGGTGTGGACAAAATTGTCTACACCTGTGTCTACCGATCGCACAGCGGTGACCAGGAGACAACTCGACTATTTGACCACCTCAGTGTGGCTGCTGACAATGTGCTGCATCAGCACCCTGACGCACAGTTCGTCGCTCTGGGGGACTTTAATGCCTGCCACCAAGACTGGCTTTTCCCATACCAGAGGACCGACCACGCTGGGAGAGAAGCGCGAAACTTTGCGCTATCAATGGGCCTTTCCCAGCTGGTGGAAGAAGCGACTAGGGTGCCTGATGTGGCTGGTCATACCGCCAATTGTCTGGACCTTCTGCTGACCACTGATCCGGACAGATGTGTTGTTACAGTTTCCTCACCGTTAGGAACTTCAGACCACTGTCTGGTGAAGTCTGTTACGTCCTTCTCCCCACCTGATTGCGACTCGCGTGGTGAGCGGCGAATATGGCGTTACAAGTCAGCAGATTGGGATGAGATGCGCCACTTCTTTGCATCTTATCCTTGGCAGCAGGTCTGCTTCTCTTCTACCAATCCATCGAGCTGTGCGGACGCTATAACCGACGTGGTGCGTCAAGCTATGGAGTATTTTATCCCCTTCAGTGACGTGCCCGTCGGTGGCTCGGCTCGCCCATGGTTTAACGCCGACTGTGTTCAAGCTGAACAGCGTAAGCACGCGGCATTCCTCGCCTGGGTTGACGCTCGTGACCGCAGAGCTCTGGATCTAAGCTCAAAGAAGAGAGCCTTTAACCGTGCTGCCAAGTCCTACAAAAAGGCGCTTAAGAAGGCTCGCTTCGACCGCATTACTAACATTGGTAACAAGCTCTCTGCGCACCCTTCCGGTAGCAGATCTTTCTGGTCCCTAGCCAAATCGGTCGAGGCGAACTTCTGTCGGCCCACACTGCCTCCGCTGGTTAGGCCTGATGGAGCACTGGCCCATACGGCGAGAGAGAAAGCAGGTCTCTTTGCATCTCTCTTTGCCCATAGTTCGCGTCTTGACACTGGCAATGCTACTCCACCTAATTTACCTCATTGCGGAACTTCAATGCCGGAGGTTCGCATTAGAAACAAGGAGGTTCTGAGAGTATTGTGTCGTCTGGACGTGAATAAGGCTAGTGGTCCAGATGGTATACCAGCGATTGTTCTTAAGGCTTGTGCGCCTGAGTTGTCTCCTGTATTGACGCGCCTGTATCGCCTCTCATTTAGGACTGGTATAGTGCCCAAGTCCTGGAAGCTTGCCAACGTGCAGCCCGTGCCCAAAAAGGGTAGTCGTGCCGATCCTACCAACTATCGGCCGATTTCAATAACCTCCATACTCTGCAAAATTATGGAGCGTGTATTGAACTCGCGCCTCTTGGCATACCTGGAAGGTAACGATCTCCTCAGTGACCGACAGTACGGTTTTCGACGTAATCGGTCAACTGGGGACCTACTAGTGTATGCCACTCACTTGTGGGGCGAGGCCCTCGAGAAAAATGGGGAAGCGATTGCCGTCTCCCTTGATGTCTCGAAGGCCTTCGACCGGGTATGGCACGCTAGCCTTTTGAGTAAGCTTCCAGCGTACGGCATTTCCGCTGGCCTGACTGGCTGGGTAAAAGACTTCCTGACTGAACGGTCCCTCCGAGTTGTTGTCGACGGATGTTCATCTGAGCCCATGTCGACCAATGCCGGTGTTCCTCAGGGGTCTGTTCTCTCTGCAACTCTGTTCCTGCTGCATATTAACGATCTGCTGATGCCCGGTATCTATGGGTATGCAGATGACAGCACAGTTGTGGAGAGATACCTGCTGGAAGCTCGGGCTAGTAAGGAAACTATCCGGTCCGAAAGAGAGGCCATGGTAGAGCGTGTGAGTGCTGCACTGCAGGCAGTCTCCGAATGGGGCAATGCCAATCTTGTAGCATTCAATGCCGCCAAAACACAGGCGTGTCTTTTCACCGCCAAAAGGAGCCCGTTTACCTTGGCTCCTACTTTTCAGAATGTATCCTTGGAGTGTACCGACCGCCTTCAGCTTTTGGGAGTTGAGATTTCCTCGAGCCTTAACTTTGGGCGGTTCATTGAGTCCAAGGCCGGGGTGGCTGCCAGAAAACTAGGCGTCATCGCGAAAGTCCGGCGGTACTTCACACCAGGGCAGCTTCTAATTTTATACAAAGCACAGGTCCGCTCGTGTGAGGAGTACTGCAGCCACATTTGGGCTGGTGCTGCGAAATGTCACCTTGCCGCTTTGGATTCGGTGGAGAGGCGTGCGAAGAGGCTGATTGGCGACCCAGACTTAACTCGAAACGGTCTCCAAAGCCTGGAGCACAGGCGTAGAGTAGCCAGCCTTTCGGTCTTCTATAGGATGCATTCTGGTGAGTGTGCAAGGGAATTGCATGATTTAATTCCCCCATCTCCGTTCCATTATCGGACGACCCGTCGTACGGCGAGTTTCCACCCTTACGTTGTTGACACCACTGCGATCCGGACGAAGCGTTTTGCTTCCTCCTTTATACCGCGTACATCGAGGGATTGGAACAATTTGCCGGCGTCGGTGTTTCCGTCACATTACGATTTGAGTGTCTTCAAGGCTAGAGTGAATAGGCTCTTAATAAACTAGCGCGCTTTACCATCAACGATCGCGTCACTGCTTACCATCAGGCGGGATTGCGGTCAAGCGCTGGTTTATAATTTATAAAAAAAAAAAAAAATGAGTTTTTAATTCCATTTAGCAAGTATTTGCGTAGGAATTGAATCCGAAACGGGTTTGTTTACAGTTTTCATCATGCTTATATTTTTGAACAGACTGTACATACTTATAATCACTTATGTTTACAATTGGCCTTTTCCAGCTGGCCAAGACTCATCCAAGATCTACATCATAGGACACAGCCTAGGGTCTCACATTGCTGGCGTGGCAGGAAAGAAAGTCCACGAACTTACTGGCAAGCTCATTGGCCGTATCACTGCCTTGGACCCAGCTGGACCCTGCTTTAGCAACGTCAGTGCCAGTGGGAGACTTGACAAGACTGATGCGGGATATGTTGATGTTGTACATAGCAATGGAGGCTTTTTGGGTCTTAAAGAGCCTGTAGGTAAACGACGAGGTCTTTGTCTTATTTTCTTTTTTTTAGTAAATGTTGCCATACACTAGGAATTTCTCTTGTATCGTGGGTTCGTTTACAAATATACAGTATGTTAAGAAAACCCTTTTCGGCCCATAAGGATAATAAAGGTTAGGTAAACACATGACCAAATCTAATATATAAAATTCTCGTGTCACGGTGTTCGACATTAAACTCCTCCGATTTTGATGAAATTTTTTGTGCTTATCCGGTATCTATGAGAATCGGCCAACATCTATTTTTCATCCCCCTAAATGTTAGGGGTAGTCCACCCCTAATTTTTTTTTTATTTTTTAGACAAAATTTTTAATTTCTATTTTTTTATGATACAACATACAAAAATACATACAATCCCCAATTTTCACCCTTTTACGATCAACCCTTATTTTTTAATAGCCATTTTAGTAATTTAATCTATTATTTATATGGCAAAACAACGTTTGCCGGTCAGCTAGTATAATATAAAATTTTACGTAATCATCATAGTACCAATACAAATGAATTTTGAAATAATCTTTTTTTCCCGCGAATTAATTCCAACTTCCCCGAAATTTGGTAATTTTTAAAAAAGTGACAACACCGGTATTATTATGAGCGAATAGCGATGCGACCACGTGCCGCGTGCCTTGCCGCCCGCCGCCCGCGGAAGGGTGAACGCACATTTATTAAGTTACCACTTTTTGCGAAATAATATTTATTTTTTTAGGGGGATTTTTTTTTAAGTTTAGCCCGGTTTTGTATCTAATAGTAGAATCAATTATCGACACCTAACAAAACCTTCACGGGTCGGACAGGGTTTTCTTAACATACTGTATAAACCCACATACAAACAGCCAGACCCGGAACAACTAATTATAGGCCATACACGCAGCATAGCAGTCGATTGCTCAACCACTGCGTCAATCGTGTTGCCAACAAAATATTTCTTTGGGATGGGTTTTACTATCTGATTTATTTAGCTGTGTATTACATGGCTATAGAACGGCTCCTGTGTGATATTTAATTAACAAATCATCGTTAGCAATGGCGCTGATTCTGTTGTTCACTAACTAAATTAATTTTAAGTTATGTGCATCTTTTTCTTATCATTTTGTTAAGAAAAGGATAGAAGATAACATTTTAATCTTGTCATATTAGGATACTCCATAGACAATTTAGATGCGTTTATAAATGTGGCAACTAAAAATACGCCAGTTTACGTCAGGAGCGCACTAATTTGACAGGTCTAAACTGACACTTTATCTTCTGTCCTTTTCTTAATGAAATAGAAATAAAAAGATACACTAAACTTAAATTTAATTTAGTTTGTGAACAAGAGATTCGGGGTTTTGGGGGTTTTGGGATACGTTTTGCTATCTATTTATTTATTTATTTATTTATTATGGCACTCCAACGATTAGTTCACATAAACATAAATATAAATTAGTCTTAAATACAAAGTTCTACAGTGAATTTATCAATTATAGGTGTGCACAGCACTTACACATGTAGTTAACTTTTTTTTTTTTTTTTTTTTTTCCGGGGTGGAAATCCTTCTGCAGTGTCTTACCATTCAGTGAATATGAGGAGGGAAAGGTATTTCTTTTTTTTTGTGAAGGTCATTTGTTTACATTTTTCGGCGTTAAGGATCATTCGGTTCTTTAAGCATCAGTTCTGCACTGAGTTAAGGTCCTCCTGTAGCAAGGATATGTCTCTAATTGAGTTGATTTTCCTATAGAATTTCACATCGTCTGCAAAGAGTGAACATTCACTGTGCTTGATGCAGTTCACTATGTCGTTGACAAATATAAGGAACAATATCGGACCCATGTGGGAGCCTTGTGGAACTCCAGAGGTGGAGTAATAGAAAAATGACTGATGCCCCTTTACTACGATCTTTTGTTTTCTTTCAGTCAGATAAGACTCAAACCATTGAAGAAGTTGTCCAAATATACCGAGGCTTGAAAGTTTGTGAAGTAGGATCTGGTGGTCGACCTTGTCAAAGGCGCTACTGAAGTCAGTGTAGATGGAGTCGACTTATGCGCGACAATCGACAAGTTTACTTAGGTCATTGACATAAAGAGCTAGGTTCGTTGTGGTGGATCTTTGCATACAGAATCCATGTTGTTGGGGAGCTAGCTCTATTTTGAAATATGAAGTTAAAATAGGACACATGAGGGATTCAAAGACTTTAGAAAACACAGATAAAATTGATATTGGCCGGTAATTTTGAACGTTCGTTGCTTCGCCTTTTTTAAAGATTGGCACTACATAAGCATTTTTCCATTCAGAAGGGAATTGTGCTGTTTGAGTTGAGTGGTTGAAAATGAATTTTAGTGGTAAGGCTAGGCTACTCGCACAGTTTTTAACAAACAATGGCGGAACAATGACCCTTACATACATTGAGTTTTTTAAGGACTTTGATCACGTCTGTTTCGGAGAATGTAATCCGATTCAAGCTGTTTTGGGGATACTTGTGATCTGTCTCTAATGTAGCATGTGTCGTTTTATCTGATGGGGTGAAAGTTGAAGAGAAGTGGGCAGCGAAGAGTTTGCAAACGTCATCCCCGGTGGTGCCTATGCGATCATTTAATTTCATTTCACAGGGCATATCATTAGTCTTCGATTTTTTTGCTTTTACAAATGACCAAAAGATTTTAGGATTTTGTGATATGCCCTTCTCGATTTTTCTGACGTAATCTTTGTAGTTACTTTTAACCATAATATCAGCTCTTTCGCCTAACAATCGGTATTCGTAGTTGTCACGGGGATTACAATATTTTTTAAACCGTATCCTAAGTTTTTCCTTTTCGGTTAAAAGTTTAATAAGGCTCTTTGAGAACCAGGGAGGGTACCGGCTGCGTGATGCTTTAGTTTTAGGCACGATCTCGTCCGTTATGAAGATGCTTGTATAATACCTCCACCATTCCATCGACATCTGCACACTCGGACAAGCACACAGACCAGTTGACCTGTTTTATCCGCCTACTTAACAATGTATAGTTCGCAATTCGGTAATTATATTTTACGGAGTGTTTACATTTAAGTGTAGTATGTGACATATTTTTTATGACAATTTCTAATGGTGGATGATACGAATCAACAGCTGACAGGGGAGATTTACAAACATGGACAAATCCACCAGGAAAGTTAGACAATATTAGATCAAGGGATTTGCCAAGTTGATTTTTTACAGGGTTTAGTTGCTCAATATTATTTAGGGACAGGCAGTCTATTAACGAGTGACCCAGTGGGGTATTATAGTCGTTTGGTGACATGGATGTGCTTACATTTCCACTATCGTCCGGATACCATTTAATGAACCCAAGGTTGAAGTCACCTGCTATTATAGTTCGATCTCCAGTAGTGTCGATCACCGTCGTAACTTTATCCAAAAACGTGTCTAGTGTTGATTGTTGTACTGGCGGTGGTAGGTAAACAGCACAGATGTTGAGGCGTTGGATCTTTTTTCCGTTTGCGATTTTTAAACTCACCCATAAGTCCTCATAGTCCGTCTGGAATTGTGTCATGCGAACGGACCCAAAGACTTCAGTACAGCTATAAGCACGCCTCCACCCTTTTTATTCCTTGCTTTTGTTGAGGCCCTGTCTCTGCGGTAGATATTGTACCTACAGTCAAATATTTCCCCGTCGTGAATACTGTCATCTAACCATGTTTCTGTTCCTATAATAATGTCGTAGATGTTGTTTTGTGCGTTTGTCATAATGTTGTTCAATTTAGTTTTCATTCCTCGAAAATTTTGATAGTAAATATTGAATGCGATAGTTTACTCCAGGGTTTTGTGTAGGCAGTTCCGTCATTTCGATTAAAGCAGTCCAACTGCTTCCAAAGTGCGTATTTGCTTAGCTGGCATACCATCGGCTTTTCGAATGAGGATACGTCCATCGCGCACCCATACGTATTTGTAGCCTTTTTCTCGTGCTGCTTTCCTGGTTGCTGCGTGAATTTCTTTATTAAGTGGAGATAAGTGCTCGGATACGAATACTGGCCTCTTAGGGCCACCATAGCCTAACAGACTCGAGTTTAGCTTTTCTTCGGGGTGCTCTTTGTTAAAGTTCATAACAGATGTTAAGATTTCATCTATTGCAGAGATGCTGCTCAGCTTAACAATCACGGTTCTGGGATTATTGTTCTGAGGATCCAATTTTCGGACGCGCACAGCTGATATAATATTTGTTTCTTTAATGATGCTAGAGACCGCCTTTCCAAGTTGCATCACAGTTTTGACCAAATTCTCAGATTTGTTCTCCGGTATTCCGTTGACTTCTACATTTTGTTGACGTGAGTTTTGCTCGAGTAAATTTACTCTTAAAGATAGATCCGAGACAGACTTCTTGAGGGAAATGTTTTCCTTCTTTAGTTCTGTGTTCGTGGCACTGCAGTTGTCAAGTTCGTTTTTCTGTCTGATTCATTTAGGTGTGTATTATTTTAGGATACGTTTTTCTACAGAACGATTCCTGTGGGATAATTAAATAACACATTAACGTTAGCTACCATTGTGACAATTCAACCATATTTATTGCGTTATTTACTAAATAATTAGCAATATCTTCAAAATTATATACTGATAGCGGCCCCAATTTCCTTATTCACAAACTAAACTAAATTTGGTTCCTGTCAAATTAGTCCACGTCAGACGTTAATAGATAGATGTTGATATTTTAAACGCCATGTTTTAAATCACGTTTAAACTGTCTTTTGAGTATCTTAATTTGACAGGACTATACTAGAATTTTATATTGACATTTTTTGTATTACCTAATGTTAAAACTTCGTAACTGTTTCTGCTCACAACTAATTTCTTTCGCGCTCTTGATTTTAAACGTTCTGCTTAGGGCCAAACGTTCAAAACTGGTGAAGTGTGTTTTCTTGACGAGCTAGAATTACTGTTTTATGATTTGCCTATAACAGGCCTGTTCCTACCGGTTCCTACACCGCACAAAACACTCTTAAACCACTCCTACTATGTACCCTGAGCAGGCACCCTTTATTGGCGAAGGTATTAGCAAGAGCAGCCCATTGTTCTGAAGAAGAATTAGTGATGTTTACTGCTGTCCTCAGTAGGTACTCACAATGTTCTTGACGTTGTATCAGGGGCCCCTCATCTTCTTGTAAAAGTTCCATAAACGGAATTCAATGATATAAGCTACTTTTGCATTGTACATGAAGTGTTTCAAATGAGTATTCTTGCCTCTACTTATTTGAAATTTTTGTTAAATACATTTGTGTTTTAATTTTGAGTGACGCTCACTGATTGTTTACACTTCTTATACGATCGCAGAGAGTAACGAGTGGTTAATAAAATGAAAACAAGAACACTTTTCAAGCAGTTCAACGCAGTTGGTGACATTTACTTCAGTTTGATTTATTAATATATTAAAAACCAGTTTTTGCCTTGGCTTCGCCCGCATGCTTGTGGGAAAATGTGCCACGGGAATGATTTAATTAAAACTAATCAAATCCGAATCTTGGTCTAACTATAATGCTTCGATATCGCCTGCGGGTTGTGGAGGTCAGACGGCAGTCGCTTCACGGAAAATATCAATTTTAGTCAAAATCAGCAGTTAGTCTGGTAAAGCGGACCCTAAACTCCAAAGCGTAGGATGCGACTGGGATTAACGCTTAGATTATATGAAATCTGATTCTGGAACACATTTAGACAAGCAGGAAAACCGCCAATATCATGTTCTAAAAGCTATATTTTCGGCATCGGACTTGTTTCCATTCGCCTCAAAGTAATTACTTTTTTTAAAATTATTTAATTTATTTAGTGGTTAAAAACACCAGCCTCTCAAGTATGAGTGCGCGGGTTTGATTCCAGGTCAGGCAAGTACCAATGTAACTTTTCTAAAGTTATATGTACTTTCTAAGTATATCTTGGACACCAATGACTGAAGGTGATGGAAAACATCTTGAGGAAACCTGGACTCTTAAGTCTGAAATCGCCAACCCGCATTGAGCAAGCGTGGTGATTACGCGCAATCCTTCTCTGTATGAGAAGAGACCTGTGCCCAGCAGTGGGACGATAAAAGGTTGATAATGATGATTTAATTTATAGTTTTGACTTCGATTATTTATTGATCCAGATTTTTATTTCCAAGGTCACAAAGACTACTATCCCAACGGAGGTGTTTCACAGCCAGGATGCTATATTTCGATTTGCGACCACAGCAGAGCTTGGGAGCTATTTGCTGAATCTGTTGCATCACCAAGACATTTTCCAGGTAAATAGTACTTTTTATCAGCTTTAAGTTTGGACGGAAGTCTATGGTGTTTTTATCCACCGCTATCAAATAAAAATATGAAACTTACAGTTTATAACATCAAATTCGTAAGGGAATTTGTGTAAGATACTATCAAGGCTTTCATTTTGACAGATTAACAGACTGGCTCTGGGTCTACTATTTTTATAAATTTGTCATTCCATCACGATTCAATTGTCATTATACTAAAAGTACGTAATCAGCAAAATTTATAATGATTGATCAATTATCGGTCAGTCGTCTCGTAATGGAATGGCAATAGAATGACATTGCTCTATTACCATTACTGTGAAACCCGTTAATAGAAATGATTTTCTTTTTTTTTTTTATAAATTATAAACTAGTACTTGACTGCAATCCCGCCTGATGGTAAGCAGTGATGCGATCGTTGATGGTAAAGCGCGCTAGTTTATTAAGAGCCTATTCACTCTAGCTTTGAAGACACTCAAATTGTAGTGCGACGGAAATACCGCCGCCGGCAAATTGTTCCAGTCCCTCGATGTACGCGGTATAAAAGAAGAAGCGAAACGCTTCGTCCGGATCGTAGTGGTGTCAACAACGTAAGGGTGGAAAGTCGTGGTACGACGGGTCGTCCGATGGTGGAACGGAGATGGGGGAATTAAATCATGCAATTCCCTTGCACACTCGCCAGAATGCATCCTATAGAAGACCGAAAGGCTGGCTACTCTACGGCTGTGCTCCAGGCTTTGGAGACCGTCTCGAGTTAAATAACTTTTCTCTTTCTTTTCTAAAAACTACTCATCATCATCACTGACCAACTCACTCGCCAACTCCAACTTAGTTGTGAAAAGGCTAGACAGATGATGTATTTTATTGAGAAGGAAAATTAGAGCAGTGGTAACCTAGTGGTATCTACCGCGACTAACAAGTTGTACATCGTAGGTTCGATGAAAGCGCATTTTTATCATCATCATTTCAGCCAAAAGACGTCCACTGCTGGATATAGGCCTCCTCCAAGGACTTCCACGACGACCGGTCCAGCGCCTCCCGCATCCAGCGGTTTCCCGGGACCTTCACCAGGTCGTCGGTCCACCTTCGTCGGTGCGTGGTCGCTATTCGAGAACCCGTCGGCCTCCTACGGGCAATGTGCCCCGCCCACTGCCACTTAAGTATTGCAATTCTTCGGAATATGCCGGTTACTCTCGTTCCAGTGAAACCCCAAGTATAGCCCTCCAAATTTCCCTTTGAATGACCTTGAGCATTCTTATAAGTCCCATTGTTAGCGACCATGTCTTAGTTCCATAAATCATCACTGGCGACAAACACTGGCCGAAGACACAAAGTAAAGCGCCTGACAAAAATCAGGCGCTTTACTTTGAGTAAGTGATTTCATCACCACTGCTCTCAAAACGGTGAAGGAAAAGATGGTGAGGAAACCGGCATGTTCTAGAGCTAAAGACTTCGAAGACATGCGACATCCACCAACCCACACTAGGCCAGCGCGGTAGATTATGGCCCACTCCCTCACATCTAGAGAGACCTGGGTTCCAACAGTGGGCACAATATATGCTGATTATGTATTCAGTAGGAAAACTTTTTCTCGGTGGCCATAACATCGGCCGCCGGCAGAAGTTACCACCCACCAGACAAAACCTTGCCGCCAAGCGATTTGTCGTGTTCCAGCATGATGTCTGGTGAAGCCGTACGGAGGACGGGTCTGAGCAGTTGTGTTGCGATGTGTGCCGGGTACGATGCGCCTAATGTTGTTGCGTTGGGAGTTTGGTCGTGGAGGGTCTTCAGATCAATCTCCCTTTGGCGCAGCATCGTTGGTCGTGTTGTTGGGTTTAACATTGTATCACCTCGCTCAACTGCCGTCTTTCTTCCTATTCGCTCAGGTTTTCTGAGTGAATAGGCTCTTAATAAACTAGCGCGCTTTACCATCAACGATCGCGTCACAGCTTACCATCAGGCGGGATTGCGGTCAAACGCTAGTTTATAATTATAAAAAAAAAAAACTGATGGAATCATTGGCGCAGAATCATTTAGATTGAGACAGAATAGTATGTTACGTAATTTTGTCGCAAACAATATATAATGCCGTTATTTCACATCCGCGCCCTGATTACATACATAACACACCATTACTATAATTTTGAATAATCTTGAACCATATTGCTAAACCATTGCTCTATTTTGCATTCAAAATGTGTCTGCCCGATAACGTAAATATTGCAATTAATGTTGTGGAGTTGCCAAAATTAAACCCATAAAGCGCTCTACACACCAATGCCGATCCGGCGGCATTTGTCGGTGGGCAAGGCTGGCGGCTTCAGACATTGTCAAGTCATAATAAAACTTTGCCGGCGGCATGTCGGCGGCTCGACATCAGAAACTTATTTGGCAGTTAAAATACTAGCACTTCACTACAGCTGAAATATCGCCGCGCCGCTGAACGCTTGCGTACGCTAGCCGCCGGCAAGCCGCTGACATGTCGGCGGCCAACACGCGCGGACAGAGGTTGCCGACATGCTTCTTTCAACATAAGCTGTCGTTTGTGTCGGCGGGCTGTGCCGCTTTGGTGCGTATTGCGCCTTAGGTACTATAGAAAATTTTAGAGCTTATAACTTACATTTTAAGAATAGAATATAATAAAATATTCTGTGTTATGTACACCATATTAATTACAGAATATAAAGGTAACACAATGGGCGGTCTTATCGCTAAGAGCGATCTTTTACGGACAACCTTTGGATGGAATACCAAGGGAAGGATACACAAATAGTGTAGGTAGTCTACGGTGAATAATATATACTATTAATAATAATAAATTAATAGTACAATAAATATGTAAATTTTTAACTGGACTTTTTACCATCAGTTGTATAACTGAATGCTGGTAACTCTCACATAAGAGCTATAGTTATGATTATGAAATGGCATCCATTATTAATTTTGTCCCCAACTCGAAATTCGATTAAAGTTAATTTCAGATATTCTTGCGATAAAGTTTGTTTACCTCTCCTACTAATGTATCCCAATGTTCCCACACGATACAAAAACACACAGGAAAGTGTCGATAACACGATCAAAACCACCACGCTTTTTCCCTTCTTAACTCACCCACTCTTCCTTCTTATCTTGTGACTCACTTCCAATATTTATGTTCTTCACACACTAAGAATCTGTGATCTTCTAACAATCTTCTCTTACTCTGTCCTTCACATACGTCTGACTTTGTTCATTCTTCATTTCATATTCAATCTATTCTTCTGTGGAACGCGCTTCCTCTTGATATCAGGATGGCCGCCAGTCGATTTGCATTTGCAGAAATTGCAGAGTTATTTTCGCAACAGTTAGGATACAGTCATTACAACACCTGTCTCCCAAATTTTTAGTTTTGTATGTATATATTATAAGTATAATATATTTTGGTAATAGTATGTATGTTTATATTGCTTATTTAAGTATTTTTTTATATAGTGTTAAGAATATGTTTTCATTATAATGTTTTCATTTAAAGCACCTGCTACTAATCTCTTCACCACCTATGGTTGACTGGTAGAGAATGCCTAAGGCATTAAGTCCGCCATTGTACAATTTATGTGCGAAAGAATAAATAAATAAATAAAATAAGTGTATCGTGGTAATCTTACCACACAGACACATACCTAACTAACATCGTTGTGGTATCTACCACAACGATGTTAGTTAGGTATGTGTATCGTGGGGTTAACAAACTTTATCGCAAAAATATCTGAAATTAACGTTATGTGAATGGCAGAATAAGATGTTGCTTTTAAATGAATAGGTAACCATCTTGCCCAAGTGACTGCCTCTTTGGTCTAGCGGTCGCAGGCAACAGATATGCTGCCGAACTGACTGGTGGGCTGCTGAGTGAGAGAGTGAGGTTAGATTTCCGGCTCTGGAAATGTGTACTATTTTTTTCTATAAAAACATTGCCCCGCACTAGGAATTACTTCAGTATCGTGGATGCCTTCATGAACTTTTAAATTCATATCCACAGACACAGCGTATCAGTCGATCGTCCAGCCTCTTCAAGTTGTAATGCATTTTTCTATCAGGGGGTATGGACTGTCGATTGGCACCTGGTTGATGGGAATACCTATGTCTCTTAATACAAGGGGCAAACTGGCGAAATGCGGATGTATTACAGGAATATATCTGGTTAATCCTTTGAGAACCCATACGTGGTGTTTGATACATTATGTCTGTTTATCAATCACGTCTTTTGGAGAATTCGATAAGATATTTAGCTCGTAATTGATTGTCATTGTCATTGATTTAACTAAAGTACCTGCCATCTAATCTCTTCACCACCAGTGGTTTACTTGGAGAATGCCTAGGGCTTTAAGCCCGCCTCTGTACATTTCTTTGTGGGAAAGTACTTATAAATAAATAAATAGATAATCATTTAACTGAATTTTAATAACGACTGCAGTGACCACACGTGGTGAAATGATGAGAAAGTATGAAAGAAAAACACATTTATTTTTTATTATTTTTTCTTTAATGAACCTTGACAGTTATAAGGACAATTATTCAATATTACTAACACTAAGATACACACATACATACTCATACATTTACTACCTACAACTGCAATTTAAAATTCAATCGAAAATACAAATTACAAATATCTACCATTAAGTGTGTTGTGCCGATCCCAATTGAGTTGGGATAAGGATAATAGGGTATTTGACTAAAAAAAACTAATTAGTCCGTCAGTCAGATTTGCAAAAAATACTAGACAAGTATTTTTTCTTTTTCCCTATAAACAAAAAATGAAGACGACACAGTGCATTGAAAACTCGTCTGACGTCACTGCACGCTACACTTTTTAGCGAGCAGTGACGTCCGCGTCACCAGCCACTACTCCTGATCTTTGATGCCTTTTATATTTGTCAATTTTTTTTTTCTATAATTTGAATGACGGACTAAATAGAATATTTTTTTTTTACCCAGGAGACTTCCCTATTACGGAAGAGGATGAAATTTTTCGTTTCCTTCAGTTTTATATAAAACTGTTTTTCTTTTTCTTTAACCGGCTAAAAGCTTTAAGGCCTCTAGGTAGGAAGGAGGTAGGCCATAACATCGGCTGCCGGCAAAAGTTACCACCCACCAGACATAAAGTCTTGCCACTTGTCTTCGTCGTGTTCTGGCATAATGTCTGGTGAAGCCGTACGGAGGACGGGTCTGAGCAGTTGTGTTGCGATGTATGCCGAGTACGAAGGTCTTTAGATCAATCTCCCTCTGGCGCAGCATCGTTGGTCGTGTTGTTGGGTTTAACATTGCATCACCTCGCTCAACCGTCGTTTTCCTTCCTATTCACTGAGTTTTTTGAGCGAATAGGCTCTTAATAAACAAGCGCGCTTTACCTTCAACGATTGCATCACTGCTTACCACCAATTGGGATTACAGTCAAGCACTAGTTTATAATTATAAAAGAAACTGTCATTCCAACTAATACCCTTTTGCCAGCTCACTTTTCATTTCACCTAACTTTTCACAAGAAGAGGCTTTTTCAGAATCGAACAACAGGTTACACATCGACGTGTATTTATAAGTTTTAAAAGGGTGGTAGTGAGACAAACTAAGGAGTGATGGATGTGTCTAAATTGTTACTTGTGGAGGGTTTGATTGCTGTATACAAAGTTATTTTTTGTTTATGCGAAACCCTAAACACTTCCAGTGTTTTTAGTAAAGAATCTATGTATAAAATTTCAAAACACATCGTGAAAAACCACAAAATGATGAGCTTGTTATCTTACCTAGTTGTCCCAATAAAATTATGGTCAAGGCACCGCTCGCCTGCGCCGTGCACGTACCTAGTACTATCATGTAACGTCAGCTCAGTTGTGAACTGGGTAACCACACTGCAACAATTTCTAAATATATTTGGGAAAAAAATTAACAGGGTGTAAAACTGATTGGAATCGATTCAGTTGCTTATTCTGATAAAACTGTATTCAGGTTCCGTATAAAGAAAAAATAGTTGTATATTGATAACGAGTCCTTCAAGCTAACATTTGATATTGTAATACAATCCAAGGCAGGTTGCACTGCTCCTTACGCTGAGATATCGCTAAATCGTCGGAACTTAGGATTAGAGTTGAGGCCTGTATCTGGAAAATGATTAGAACAGTGCCTCATAGTACTGGAATGCGTATTATAACTTGTAGAAATGAATGAAATATAAGCATGAGTACAAATAATAAGTGTGAGTATATGTTTATAATTATGTCAATTACATTACAATACTGTTATTCGTTGCAGCTCGAAGATGCGGTAACTGGTCCATGTTTAGAGATGGTCTCTGCTCTAAGAATGAAATATCCTACATGGGTATTGAATCCGACAGAAAGAATCCAGGTTTCTACTTCCTCACTACTAAAAACGCGGCGCCTTTTGGCATGGGTTCCGCGGGAAGTGGATGAGAGCAATGCGGAAATAAACTGTTTTGATGAAAATATTGTGTTTTTTTTTAATAATATTAATTGTAAAAGCTTCTGTTTAAGCAGCAGCTTTTTGAACAAGGTTTTTTTTGTATGATTTTTGCGTAAAATACGTCGTCCTTTTACTGGGAGAAACAAGCGTCAATATGAGATTTTGAACAATTTCTCTTATTTTAAAACAAAATCGCACAAACTAGTACCCAAACATTGTAGTACATATTTCAACATATTTTATGAATATATTTCGATAGAATTAAATTATACAATTTGGGTACTTATCCACTTAATCGTACTATTACTATGTTGGGATAATATTTACGGTTATGTGGATATAACCTAATTTGCTTGTATATGAATTTACTCATTTGGTACCTACGCAGTCTGATATGACGATCTCATTTAGAATGCTAAGACAATGTTTAGATTTAAGTATCCGTTTGTAAGATATTAAAATTTTATTCGATTTTTTTGTGAAAACGATTGCTTTGGAGATCACTTCTAGAAACTAAACAGCTGGCTTGAAAATTCTGTTCAAAATCATAATGGTAGTTAATGTGATGAACTTTCTAGGGAAACTATAACGGCTTAAATAGACATGGCATGGACTTTTGTGTAGGTATTAAAATTATTTTAAGTAACTTGTACTTGCTTACATATTTGGCGAATACGTTGCAATATTATTTTGATTATAATAGATTGATTTTCGTCTTCCATCCTATTCGCTCAGTTTTTGTTTTTGAGTGAATAGGCTCTTAATAAACTAGCGCGCTTTACCATCAACGATTGTATCACTGCTTATTATCAGGCGGAATTGCGGTCAAGCATCGTGTGGTACCGGGCAGTACCAACCCATGTCCACCTATGGGTGCCGTAAGAGGCGACTAAGAAAACTCTCGCAAGGGAAGCGGGCAGCAGCGTTTCTCCTGTGGAATATCAAATTACTGCGATCCTTAACCCGCCTGCCAAGCGTGAGGATTATGGCAAACTCCCCAAATAGAATGAAAGCCTTTGTCCAGCAGAAGAAGAAGAAGATTGATTTAAATAACAAAAGCTAAACAATTTCTGACTTCAAATAAATTTCACTAGGTAGACTTTTAGAAGATGAAGTGATCTTGCTCAATTCATTGTTACTTTTTTGTTCGAGTTAAACAAATACTTGAAGTACTTCACAAACTTTCTTCGTGAACAAAAAATTATTAAAAGGGACTGTAAATTAAAAGAAGAGGGGTAAGTGGTTACACAAACTCGAACAACTCGTTTCAATGAAACCATTTATTCCCTACTTAAACTTTTGAATTTGTCAAAGGAGTCAGTCAAAAAGAAGTACCTACTTTTCACCTGCCAGAACATGTGAGAAAAAATTAGCATCAACGTGACAGTATTCAACTTTGGTCACATGGATCGTTTTATTACAATTAACCCTCTTTCTAGAGGGTTGCGTTGCGAAAGTTTTCATTTGAATCAATGAGCACGAAAACTTTTTATTTCACTGTAAAAGGAATCCTTTAGAAGTAGTCAAACTTCAAACTTCTTAATTTCAGATGGTAACGCAAGAACTTTAAGCCACTTTGTACCATTTGGAGTTAAATTGCGAATATTGTTGTTCAGTTGTAAATAAATAAATACTCATTTTCAATTTACTTCACGAATTCGCGTTTCGTGAAAAGAAGGGGGAAATTGGGTGTTCATTATTGTTTAAAATATTAGCCTGCGACATTATTTTGTATTGTTTTGATGTTTTGGTTGTTGTTTTGTTCATCGGAAATAAGGTCTAGGTATTTCTGTTCGCTTGTCTCGGTAAACTCGATTACAGTTTGTAATTTATACTAATGATATAAATGTGAAAGCGTGTGTGTCTGTTTGTTTGGCCGTCAATCACGGCAAAACGGGGCGGTGAATTAACGTAACTTTTTAGGGACGACAGTTGAATGGATGAAGAGTAACATAGTTTAACATTTGTCACTTTCTGATTCTCCACTTTCCTAAAATGGAGGGTTTGTATGGAGTATTTCGCAGAACATATTCCTAGTGTGGGGCCATGTTTTATTTTTTAAATTAAATAAAAAATCTAAGTAGAAAGCATAAAAGTGATATGCAGACTATTTGTGACTATCAATAAAATTGCGCATCATGTTTTTCACCAACTCCTTAATAACACCGTAAATAGTAGCGTATTGAAATAATATTCTGTTTCGAGTTGGAGGTCGTACGGAGGACGGGTCTGAGCAGTTGTGTTGTGATGTGTACCGGGTACGATGCGCCAAATGTTGTTGTGTCGGGAGTTTGGCGCAACATCGTTGGGTGTATTGTTGGGTTTAACATTGCATCACCTCGCTCAACTGCCGTCTTCTTTCCTATTCATTCAGTTTTTTTTTAATGAATATCCTCTTAATAAACTAGCGCGCATTACCACCAACGATTGCATCACTGCTTACGGTCAGGCGAGTTTACTGTCAACCATTAGTTTATAATTATATATAAAAAAAAAACCATTAAATTGGTAAGCGGACTATATTTGACTAACAAGAAAATCGTGCTTCATTTTTTTTCATCAACTTCTTAATAATATCGTCAACAGCAGTGTATTAATTTATTATTTATCGTCCCACAGCTGGGCACAGGTCTCCCCTCATACGCAGAAGGATTGAGCGTAATCACCACGCTTGCTCAATGCGGCGATTTCAGATTTAAAGTCCAGGTTTCCTCAAGACCTTTTTTAATTAGTCATAATTTTATTATTTATCTTCTGTTAATTTTATCAAACTATCATAACTTAAATAATATCGCAACATGTTCTCAAAATATGAGTTTACGAAAAATAACTGTAATACCTACATAAAATTCAATTTACGCTATAATTTCAAACATTTTTATAACTTTTTCAATAGTCCTAGTCAATCTGAAATAAATAACAATTACCTCTTAAATAGACGATGCCATTTGTCAACCAATTTACAACAAAATCGCCAATTTCGAACAAATACAATTGTATACTGGGTCTTAGTCTGCTATTTTTAAAAATTTCTCATTCCAACACAATTTCACTGCTATTTTGCTAAAAGTTCTTAATCTGCTAAATTCATAATGATCGATCAATTATCGGTCAGTCGTCTCGTGATGGAGTGCGGATAGAATGAAATTGCCGTATTGCCATTATTATAAAACAACTTAGTAGAAATTATTTTCTAAAAATTACTATTAAATTTGAACATTTATTAATATGGAATGTAGTGTCAGTGATTGACCACTGGAAAGTCATAAATAATAAGGCCATTTTGTTACTAGATTACGAAACTTCTTAAAATCAATTATTATGAGATCACTGATCGACCATTCTGACGCTATTGGAATAGGAGACTATCTGTAGGATATCTGGTATAGATCACAGCGACGACGACATTATTCTGTAAACCATTAGACCAGGCGACGCCATTATTCTGCAATATATTGATGGGCCCGTGGCTTAATAATAACAGCCACATAAGAAGATCGAAGATACCTTCGTGTATGTACAACACATCCCTTACATACCATCGAGACCCATCCATGTTTCGTTAAAGAATGTTAAGCAGTTGGTTGGCAGTCATTTCTCTGACAGTTTTTAAAGTCATTGACAGTTTTTACCGGTAGAAGCCCGGAAGTCTGAGAATCCTTTCAAGGGAGCTTTTCTTAGTTAGAAAAGCCTTCAAAACTCAGTAACTAGGTTGTGAAGGTGAGATAGCATAGTCCACTTAAAATACTGTAACCATTTGCATCCGGTTAGGCAAGTAGCAAGCACTCCAAGAGAAAGTAAAGTTCCTTGTAAGGTACCTGTCACACTGCCGACGAAGAAGTGACTACGATGTTCTCTTTGAGAAAACTTACAAATGATTGTATTTACCATATATCCATATATATATACGTGCCCTCGGTTTGTATATACCCTTTAAACAAACCTAGCGCATGGCTTCGTCGGATGATATCAAACGATATTGGGAAGGTTTTAACCCTATTCGTATATGTTCGGAGTCATGTCGTTAAAATTAGCACCGCCAAGTGATTTATTGTGATATTGGTAAGTTACGTAACGTGTAATTATTCACAGAAACCGTGCCCTTGAAATGTATATACCCTTGCAGCAGGGTCATTGCGTACCCCATCATCTGTAGCGATTGGTTTCATTTTGACAGTTCAACAACATTCATTGCGGTGTTTACGTTGTTGAGCAGACTGATTTTTCGAACATATGGAGTAATGGATTAATAATAGATGTACTTCAAAATGAATTGATAGTAATAGTGTGTTACACAATTAAAATGCTGTTATAAGTAGGATAAGTGATATTTGATCGCCTTTAGCTCATACCGCCGGCGACTACATTTTTGTCATAGCAATAAGAGCTAGATTTAAGAGAGACTATTAGTCATCGATCGATGTGTCCAGATCAGTCGCAGTCTGTGAGCGATTACCACTATCTCTCCACTTAACCTAGTGTTATAAAACCACTGTATATGAGGAGGCTCCGGTACTATAGATCTATAACCAAATTTCTTTCGACTTCGATCTTTCGTCAAAATTTTCTTTCCACAGTCCATAGCGTTTTTGATTACTAACTCTAGTTGCTACTCATTAATTGTCTGTAGTGAGAGAGGTGCCTAAATAGGGAAATATTATCCCTCTTAATCCACGTAAGGCAACACCACATTCCTCTTGAAATAAATCCTTTCAGCAACAAGTACCAACAAAGATGAGACATAAGTACACGCCAGCAAAGTGAGAGGTATCGAAATTTGTGACAAACGAATCTGAACGAGGTGAGACTTCGTACATTTCGGTTCCTTGTAATCGGTTGAAACTATCCGATTTAATATGCCAGCTTCTTTGATGCGTAGTGTACTGAAAAATAAAGAAATCATTGTTATTGAATAGAAAGGAAAACTTTTATTTATTTAAAAGAGATTTCAGAATTCATTTGCTTTTTAAATGTATTGTTTCAAATTTCCTTTAGGAAGGCTTTTTGGAACCATCCCCGTCTGGTCAAAGAGGCCGTGTCGACGCTTCTAGATTCTAGAACCTTTCCTTTAAAATATTTGACGCGCGTTTCTTTTGTTTTTGAAGCATCGTCTGATGTCTGTGAATGGGGCTGCGTACCGATAATGTGCGTCACTTTGCTATTGTTAAAAAAAATACAATTCTTTATTTTCCAAATTTTAAAAAATAAAAATTTCTTTTTAGTTTATTATAGTTAGTCTGTTGTGTCATTTGAAGCAGAATTGAAGACAGCAGTCATGGTGAAATGAGATAAGTATTTTCACTTTTTCTTGTTTTTAGAATACATTGTTTAATGGTCTTTTATCAATCATCATCTCAGCGTTAATCCCAGTCGCATCCGAAGCTTTTTCAGCTTTGGAGTCTGGGGTCCGCTTTACCAGTCTAACTGCTGATTTTGGCTAAACTTCGATATTTTCCGTAAAGCGACTGCCGTTTGACCTCCACAACTCAAAGGCGATATCGAAGCATTACAATTAGACCAATTGTTGAACTTTTCAGGGCTCCAACAACCCGGAACGACTACCATTAGATGTTCGTATGGTAACCGAGACCAATGGTATAACGTGCTAAATGTTCTTTTATCAATCTTTCCAGTAAAGATTTTTGGGAACTTGAACTAACAATAAACTGATCTGGAGGGACTTACCCAATTTTAAACTGATTCTGGTACTTGAAATTCTTCGAAGTGTAGAAATATTTCTGGATTTTGGAGGCCAGATGGACCGAAACCAATTTACAGATGTCATTGTTGTCGTATGCTGAAAGTGAAGTTGTTTGTGTTAAAGCTGATTTTTTAATGGATAGCTTACCTCTTCTTATCTCAAGAATAAAATGGTAGGTCTAAACTAATATGTCAACCACCAATACGGTTACCAAAACGGCGAAAATATTTGAATGAAATTTGGCACATGAGTGGATTATCACTAAGGTTAGAACATAGAATACTTTTATCCTAAATTTCCCACGGGATCAGGATTTTGTAGCAATTCTATAACTTGAAACTATAGCATACATATACAACATAATTTTTTGTTTATGCGAAACCTGAAACACGTGTCCAGTATTTTTAATTAAATAATCTATGTACAAAATTTCAAAAAGATAGCATGAAAAACCACCAAGTTATGAGCTTGTTATCCTACTTGGTTGTCCCAACAAAAATATGGTTTACGCTCAGTTCGGATGGGTGAGCCGGGTGCAATAACCTGTGGCGTCAGCTGAGCGCGGACATGTGCACGTGTAAGCTGCGTAGCTACTCAGTAACCACACTGCAACAATGTCTAAATTTATTTGTGAATAAATATAACTTGGTGTAAAAATGATTGGAATCGATTCAGTTGCTTATTCTGAACAAACTGTATTCTGGTTTAGCATTAAAAAAAATAACTTTGTATACCCCAGATAAAAATACCTTATCAACAGTTTGAATTTCCCGAAACTGTCAAACTTTTCCAATAAAATAGAAAATAATGATAAAGTTGAAAATCTATTTAAGTTGTAGCTTCTCTAATAATATAATCTATGTAAGTAGTAGCTTGATGTGCTGTCGTCTGTACAGACGACTCTGTCAGATTACTTTATTAGATTTTCAACTTTATCTGTAAAGCATTAAAGCTCAAAGTTCTGGTTAAAAAAGAAACCGTGGCTTTGGCGCACAGGCTAGTGAAGAAACATGGGTGGGTTTTAGTCAGTAAAAACCTGACACGCCCTTCCGCTCCGCCCAGACCGGAAGAGGTCATTTGGTGATTTCCCAGCCAAAACAAAAAAACAAAGGAAAGGTTGACTGGGAATATTTGACAGTTTTGGGTAGCTTAACCTGCTGTTGTCAGTACATTAAAAAAAATATTGGAGAAGATTTTCGGTTACATATACAACGTGTAACATAAAAGGTATATACATACCAAGGGCATGGCATCTTTACATGATATCAATCGATATTGGAAGGGTTTTTAAATCCTATCTCTTTATGTTAGGAAGTTACGAGAAAAAACACCGCCTGTGATAGGCTACTACCAAACTACCATACTAGGCGCACAGAATTTTTGAAGACATTTATCGTGATTTTGCCAAGTAATGTGACGTGTAACGAGTAGTTATTAACGTATGTAGTGTGATGCACGTTTGTTATGATTTGAATTTAAGAAACACGCTTAACCGAAAATTTTGTATAAATTTTTTGAGTATTTTATTTTGAGTTAAAAACCTTCCGATATCATTTGATATCATGTAAAGATGCCATGCCCTTGGTATGTATATACCCTTTATGTTACACGTTGTATATTATAAATTTGTAAAATAACGTACTTTTTCTAATATATGGATAAATGGTAGTGTAATCGGAGAGTAGAGCGATGTGGCCCTTCTTCACAGCATCCAATCCATCTTCGACTGTCACAGATTTTAACACCATCAAATTGTTCAATATTTTACTGAGGTTTCGGTTCTTATCTTGAAACTGTTTAATAACATTTTATTAGTACAATATTCATAAGGTATTTAACCAATTTAATGACTAATTTATAAGTAAGAGAATGAAAAGCAACTAACATACGATTTACGATATTTTGAGCTTGAAACCGGCGTATCGTGCGATTGTTCTGGCGACCGAGCCCCCATATTCCACTCAAACAAAAATATTTTATTTAGCATCGTCTTTATGGTAAAAAAGTAATAGCAGCAAAAAACTACGGAGGGTTTTTCTCAAAATAAATAGATAATTAAATCTTGTGTATGTAGTTAGTTTTTATGGATACCATGAATGCTTGTAACATTCAACAGAATTATATATTTCAAATACAGTCGTGGTGGCCTAGTGGTTAAAACGCCAGCCTCTCAAGTATTAGTGTGCGGGTTCGTTTCCAGGTCAGGCAAGTACAAATGGACGGGTGAAGGAAACATCTTGATTAAACCTGGACTTTATGTCTGAAATCGCCAACCCGCATTGAGCAAGCGTGGTGATTACGCTCAATCCTTCTCTGAATGAAAGGAGACCGCGCTAAATAAAACAGTAAAAGTTCAACTATTGTTCGTATCTAATCCAATTAAAGTTATGGTTTAGTTTCGATCTCATTTCGTATCGTGCTAGTTTCAACTTCGGATGAAGTAATATCAATGTAGGTATGAGTGAAATATTTCATCAGATATAATAATTAAAACTAAATCAATTATAAGTAAATCTACTCGTTTAGACGTAAGTTTGACATGGCATAGAAAAAGTTAGCTTTGTTTCATCTTTGTCATTTGACAACGGCTCCGTTCCAATTGCGATCCAGTTATGGTTAAACCGTTAGCGCGATACGAAACATAACAAAGGTTATGGTTTGGTTGCGATCCAATTCTGTTTTGGTTGAATTACGAGTATTTTAGCGCGATTGCCCCTCTGTACCCAGTAGTGGAACGATAAAAAGGTTGATGATAATGATATTTTCATACTCACTCGCTCAACTGCAGCCAACTTCATGTAATCGACAATGACACATTCGTACTCGGCCAGGGCGTCCGGGTCAATGTCTTGCCATTTATCATTCACCAGATTGGAAAGCAGGTTTGAAGTATAAAATGTATAGACAATGTAGGCAAAAATGAAGAAAATAAAGTGAGCCATCCTTCGAGATGACAGCTTGGGGTCTATGGGTGGTACTGTGGAATATACAAGCACACGGTTGTTCAAAATTAATTATTTTACCTGTAATAGGGATGTATCCAAGGTACGAACATTAAAAAAATAATTAGTCCGTCTTATAGATAATAAAAAAAATTAAGGCCTGTGTTTTTTTATTTGTCGAAATTACCAAAAACTACTGAGATATATCGTATTAAAATAACGGAGTGGGGGCAATTAAGTTACGCCGTGGTATTTTCGTACCACGGCGTGACGTCATGTGACATTTCAAATCAATACCTATATCTTCCTAAGTATTTGAATGAAAGAAAAAATAATAAATACGTGTTCATTATTTTGTATAAATTTATCTGATTCACATTAAATTATTCTTTAAGATACAATTTCTGATATTTAAATTCAATTTCATATACTAAACTAAATATAAATACAGTGCATGGCTGCGCCAGTGAGTTGTACACGATAAATTCAAAATTGCATTCGTTAATGTATGACATTGGGCATTCCTACTTCCATCCTTTTTTTCCGTAAACACCCGGCGCTTTCGGACACAAGAAAATTTTCGGACGGACTGTCGAATGTGAACCCCGCAAAATTGACACAGTTGGTTGCGGTACCGCGCCGCACGCAGCTCGAAGAAAGTGCCGCGTTGAATCAATTAAATTATGTGATACTAGCTTTCCCCCGGCGGCTTCGCCCGCGTGGTGTTCAATTATATCGCGTTTCCAAAAGAACCCTTCAAAAGTCCGGAATCAAAACTATCCTATGTTATTTCTCAAGGTCAACTCTATATTTGTACCAAATTTCAATAAAATCAGTTCAGTGGTTTAGACGTGAAAGCGTAACAGACAGACATACAGAGTTAAATATTAAAATATAATATTAATAATAAGTAGGGAAGTAGGGATTTCGTGCCTGTGTGACTTTTCTCGCTATTGAACATTACTATGAAGTCGTGGTGGCCTAGTGGTTAAACACCAGCCTCTCAAGTATGAGTGCGCGGGTTCGATTCCAGGTCAGGCAAGTACCAATGTAACTTTTCTAAAGTTATATGTACTTTCTAAGTATATCTTGGACACCAATGACTGAAGGTGAAGGAAAACATCGTGGGTCCCTATTAACATTGTCGGATGTGAAAATCGACTACTTTACAGGAGAGCGCGGCAAAGTTTGAATTGTTGATATTTTTTTTATTATACGAACTGGGTTAACAGAAACTATCAGAATTGTAATACAAGTTTAAAAGTTTATTTGTATGGAAATAAATTTCTATTATTGGTTTTCTAAGTATGTTAAAAGTCACAAAAGACTTTTTTAACCGTATCAAATAAAGTGTATTTTGTCGGATCTGCCACATACGACAATGTTACATGTACAAATAAATTGACTATTTGTTGGAAGTGCCACATACGACATTGTTATGTGTATAAAATTATTGATTATTTGTTGGAAGTGGCACATACGTAACTGTTAATTGAAAATCCTAGACCAATGTCTGTCGTATCTAAATAAAAATTATAAATAAGACAATTTTTAAATATCTTTGTAACTAGATATTTATTGCAAAATTCAATAGCAATCAAAACAAAACTCTAGGACCATAAAAAAACAACTTCAATTTTATACGAGCTTATAAAAACCGAAAAGCTTATAAAATTAATATCAGAAAAAAAAAACTCCAGAAGTATAATTCAAAATAAAACAACCTGACTTCTCTAAATATGCATTTACACACAAATTCTATACGTTCTTAGGGTCCTTTTTATACAATAGATTAAATAGAGTATTAAATATTTATAATTTGAACTATTTTAGCTGTAAGAATGTTGTTTCTAATTATCTACAAGGTTTGTCATATGAGCAGACTGAAGACCTACTTACAGTATGTAAATAAATTTAGCAATAACCATTACTTTAACAGACTAATAATACTATGTAAGCAATAGGATACTAATAATAACACTGTATACTTCCGTTGTGTTCTAGATTTTTACGTCCTACTTTTATTGTTTTATTGTTAATTTATTGCAAAATAAAAAAATATAATAGGCACTTTTACGCCTGAAGCACAGGTTCTACCTAGTTCAGGCAAATTATACATCAGTGCTATTTAGAATTAAGAAAATCATTATACAAATTATGTACAAAGTTGAGAAATAAACAATTTATTATTATTATTATTATTATTACAATACACAGCCTTAAAAGGATCAAAAGGCTTTTATAAGTAACTAGCGGCACCCAGAGACTTCGTTTGCGTGGAGTTAGTTATGCTCCGCTTTTATTGATCGCAGCGTGATGTTATATAGCCTAAAGCTTTCCTGGATTAATGGGCTATCCAACTCAAAAAGAATTTTTCAAATCAGACCAATAGTTCCTGAGATTAGGGCGTTCAAACAAACTCTTCTGCTTTATATATTAGTGTAGATTAATAAAAACAGTGAAAAGGATAAAAATAAAAATCGTGTGACTTAGTACACATCCGAAACAAAAAATTTATAAAATTCTTCACCTACATTATTTTTGCCCAAAAACACCTTATTCTTAACATAAAGCATAAAGAATAAAATCGGCATAACTTACATGACACTCTTAGATCCAGTGAAAAGTTTATAAAATTACTCTATTTTAAAAACTCTTATTTAAAATAAATAATCAGTCTTAACAAGTATCATTATTTTAATAATAGCACATTATTATCACATTTTAGGTTTTATTATTATAACATAGGAACAAAATAAGAATCAGTCTTAAGAGTTATACTTTAATTAATCTTCCTCATCATTGTTTTCATGTGACTTGCGGGTATTTTGATCAAATTTTAAGTTTTGTTAATAACTGTGATATTTCTCCGGAGTTATTCCACTTTGACACATGTTAATTAAATCATGATATTTTTCACGACTGATAAAAATATCCCCATTATAAGCTTGCTTGATTAGAAATTCTAATCAGGATAGCCTTTCAATGTTTCGGTTATAGTTTTCGGGCCATCTTCAAAATTATACTTTTATTCAATCCTATCATAGTGCTGTGCATGTACATGCCACCTCTCTTAAGCGAGTCCACTGAATTTTCTCATTGTCACTGTTTATTGACCAATTATTTTTTGGTAGCAGTGATTTAAAGTCAAATATGTCAGTGGTTGTCATCTCTTTCACTATATATGGGTTTAGCCCAGCGAACCAGACAGAACCATTCTTCTGGCACATAAATCAGCCTGCGATCACTTGCACCTTCAATAGTTGAATGGACACTATCACCCTCTTTCTGGGCGTGACCTTTCTCCATAAAACGATGGGTAATTGTGACTCCAAATTCTTTCGCGGCTATAAGGTAAAGAGCAAAAACAATGCGATTCAGGTTTTGCCCCGCACAATTATCTGACCAGAACCAAAATGTTTTTACTCCATTTTGTAAAACTTTTTGTTTCATAAACTGATAGAGACAACTAGACATTTCGTATGCGCCACGTTTTGCTGAAGGTAAGGTAGGTAAGTTTCCATATAAGTCGTCGTTGGTCCAGTTTGGTGGCGGTGGTGCCACGTTTTCTGAAACTGTGAACTCAGTTTGAGAATACGTAATATTGCGGCGTCATTGTTATTTTCATGAGAAGATGGGGACGTTATTGGTGTTTTCGATATTTTTTCGTGGTTAACAGCAACATTACTTGCAGTAGGAATTTCAAAATAAGCAGATGGTTCAGATGGTTGGTGGTGAGAAACAGTGGGTTCATTATTTTCTCTTTCTGGAACTGCATCTTCATTGAAAACGTCATCAAGCATTTCATTCAACTTAATGAACTCATTTTGGAAACCACTTGGTAATGGAGATTCTCTATTAACTGAAAAAAAGTTAGATACTAATATATTTTTATGCACCTTGTCTCGCGAAAATTATATTAATCAGTAGAGCTAAACCAGTTTAAATGACACAAACGTGACAAAATGCATTTTTATAAAGACTATTTATAAAACCAACATTAAAATGAATAAAACATTGTTAGATATCACACATATTCAACAAAACGTTTTAAAATAAATACAGTTAACAAAGTTGGAAGTAACACATCCGACAAATAGAACGTAAATTAAAACTACTAAAAAAGTCGGATCTGGTACTACCTACATACTTTATCTCACAAAAAACGATTAACAATGTTGGATGTGACACTACCGACATATTTTACTTCATAAAAGACAGTTAACAATGTCGGTTATGTCACTTCCTACAATTTTAACTGAACTAATTGCGTACTTACTTTAAATATAAAAGTAAGTATTAAATAGTTTGTTTTTTAATAGTTAGTATTATGTTCGAAAAGCTGTGTTAGTAATAAAATATTAATAAATTTTTAAGTACCTGTTTTTTCATCTTCATCTGCATTGCTCAAAATATTTAACCCCATACTCTTGTTTTTATCTGCATAATATTGTTCAGATTGTTTAGTGGCTAGTTTTATTAAGCGGGCGGACCTTGTAGACGTTATGGTTGTTATAAAGAACAAAGGTAAAATAAAAAATATCTTTGGCCTGCAATCTCATACAATGTGCGACACGACACCTGTAACATGGTCCGTACTGCCACAACCGCACGCGCCGCCGCCCCTCGTGCCCCGCAAACATTGTCGCGAGTTGACATCAGTCATTGTTAACTGGCGGTTATGACAATATCCGACAATGTTAACGTGGTTATTTTGAAAATTACTTATATTTTTCTTTTTTTCGTTTTACCTACTAAAAGAAGGGACATTTTAAGAGTGATTAATGAAATAAAAAAGAAATGGCAAAAATGCACATACGACAATGTTAATAGGGACCCACGACATCTTGAGGAAACCTGAACTTTTAGTCTGAAATCGCCAACCCGCATTGAGCAAGCGTGGTGATTACGCTCAATCCTTCTCTGTATGAGAGACCTGAGCCCAGCAGTGGGACGATAAAAAGGTTGATGATGATGAACATTACTCTAGACTTTGGATAGTGCTGTGAAGTGTCTGGTGAAGGTGTCCGGAAGCTCCACTCGCTCGCAACTCGCTTTAACGTCGACGCATCGCATCGCATCGCATCGATTTTTTATATCTTGGATACATCCCTAGTATAGGTATGTATACCTAAAAATATTTAAGAGTAATTGCCCTTTCAAAAGTTGTTTCGTAAAGATTTTTTTACTAGAACTATATCATTATTACACAGTTTGATGTTCACTAGTGTCTTTTATGTGCATATTGATTTTTTTTGCAACTGAAAACAAAACTTACTATGCTGACAATAAGCGCCCATGACCAGAAGAACCTCATAGGCGTAGCTGCACTGCCAACCACCCAACACGCTAAACTCCCATCGTTTGAGGAGGTAGAACAGAAGGGTGACGAAGAAACCCATGGCATACAGGCAGTTCCAGACAGGCCTGGAGAAAGGCTTGCTGAAGAAGGTGTAAAAAAATTCGCTGTCGGTTCGGCTAAGAAGGAATCCAAATCTGAAAGAGGTCAAAGGAGATGTTTCAGAAATGTATGGAGCCTGGGCCAGCACATTGTACACTTAATAGTAGGTTATAATACGCTACGCTTATTTATTACGCTATATTTAACTGTTTTTAATGTTAATTTCCTATATTTTGGCTTAGTTTTTATACAGATTCAATTTAACTCGGCCAAGGAGTGCAACACAACTACTAATAAATATGGTGGTCAGCAATAAGCGAAATAAGATTTTGACAGTGACATTTGATTGACGTGTCATATATATAAAGCTATCGCATCTATATTAACTACCACATGACTGCGAAAAAAACAAAACATGAATTCCGAACATACGGCCCATTAAATAAACACAATCAACTCAAATCAGCACTCGACACGAACACAACGGGAAAATAGAACTGTCAAAGTCGCCAATCAAACGTCATAACCAGTGTCATGTCTACCGTAAAAAAGAGCTATATCACTAAAAAACGTTTCAAATAATTAATTATATATACTTGTATTTTTATTAATTTTTTTTTGACTGACTAACTTGACTGCCTACCTGATGGTAAGCAGTGATGCAATCGTTGATGGTAAAGCGCGCTAGTTTATTAAGAGCCTATTCACTTAGAAAAACTGAGTGAATAGGAAGGAAGACGATAGTTGAGCGAGGTGATGCAATGTTAAACCCAACAACACGATCAATGATGCTGCGCCAGAGGGAGATTGATTTGAAGACTCTCCACTACCAAACTCCCAACACAACAACATTTGGTGCATCGTACCCGGCACACATCGCAACACAACTGCTCAGACCCGTCCACCTTACGGCTTCACCAGACATCATGCCGGAACACGACGAATCGCTTGGCGGCAAGACATTGTCTGGTGGGGGGTAACTTCTGCCGGCGGCCGATGAAAATCTTCAATATTTTCCCTTTTTATCTAAAGGGTGTATCTGACATCGACGCACTAACGAGTACCATGAATCCAGGACATGGTTTTAATGATGAAAAAATGTAGATTTTTTTCACTTTATTTTAGCTATACATAATTGCTATACTTTTATAACCCAATAATATTTTAAAGTAAAAATTAGTTAATTCGCTAATTACACAAAAAAGCGCAATGTAAACAAAACTCGAAAAACTATCGTCATACCTACAAACCCGCACGGCGGCACGCTTGCAACGTTCAAGGGCCGGGCCGACACTTTTTTTAAACACTTTGAATTCTGTAACCATTCTTTAACGACATAAATGACTATCATAATTTTATTAGTGGCATGTGGTCTAGCCTTTTCGCGAAGTTTGCGTTACGATGTCAGATACACCCTGTATACAATTTCAAGCATTGGGCAAGTGCCCTCCAGACATAACACCCGACTGGTCGGAGGATCCTCCGATTACGTTACGATATCAGATACACTCTGTATATAGCGTACATAGTGGTGGCCCAAAATGAAACATCTCTGGATCAATATCTGGATTTATGAGTATACAGGCTTGTCACTTTTTATGATACGTATTTAGTTTGTATGAGTTTATAAGCCTGCTAGCTACACCTCGTGGTTTCTCCCGCACAAGTCTCGATTTTGTAAGCATCTTGGGATAAAATGTATCAACTATCCTATCCCATGTCTACCTATGTGTTATTTTTATTTCTTACTAGCTGTTGCCTGCGACTCAGTCTGTGTGTTGATATTAAATAAGCGCCTGTTAAAATAATATGAGCAATATGTACGACCACATTTGCCTCCGTTTTCTGCTCCTATTAGTTATAGTGGGATGTTATATAGCCTATGTCCTTTCTCAGGCTCTAGACTATCTGTGTACCAAATTGTAATTTCATTACTATCCATTCACTAGTTTTTGCGTGAAAGCTGGACAGACAGACAGACATACAGAGATACTTTCGCATTTATAATATTAATAGTATGGATTTTTATTTCGTATTTTTATTTCGTAAAAGCAAAATGCGCAAAATCTATATCTATAATAATATATAAAGCTGATGAGTTTGTTTGTTTGTTTGAACGCGCTAATCTCAGGAACTGGTTTGATTTAAGAAAACCTTTTTGCGTTGGATAGCCACTTAGTCCAGGAAGTCTTTAGGCTATAGCCTAAAGTCGGCGCAGCGTGATGTTATATATAACATCACGCTGCGACCAATAGGAACGGAGCACATCGAAATCTACGCAGGTGAAACCACGTGGCGCAGCTAGTTTCATATAAAGTATTGACTGATGATGCCTGGTAATAAATCAGCACGCTTTACCATCAACGGTTGCATCGCTGCTACCCATCCATAGAACTTGGTACTTCGTATTTGCCTTGCTATCGTTCTGACTTTCTTTGTTTTTGCTAATAGCTTTTCTCATTAAGTGACAATATTTCATTTTAAGCTGAATTTATAATTATTTTATATAAAAGTAAATCAGAAATTAGGGCACCCATATTTATAAGTTGTTTGCTATACGTACTTTTCATTCATAATTTTGAATTTCGGTGCATTCTAAAAAGACGTAAGCGCCAAACTTACGGTAGATTGGCGACAAAACCTTTTCTTTGTTGTGATCCGTAAAAAAACTGATATATACAGAATGGTGCTGACAATACGACAGTAAATTAAACATCGTATACCTCAACACATTCTAAGTCTACCCATAAAAAAATTGTTTACTCACAGGAAATTATTTTTCATTTTTCACATTTTCTACATGATTGTACATGTTGATAAGGAAGTGCTTACATGTTAATAACCGCCGCATCCTGCGGTACGAAACTTCAATAATAATGGCGCGAAAAAAGCAAGTCGATACAGGATCGCGCTGTCGCCGATCGGAGGTCAGTGAACCAATATTTTAAAGGATGTTCTATTCCGTTTGCTATTTTATATGATTGAGTTGGATTGATTTTTTTTTTATTTCTGATGCTTTTATTTCTGGTTTTTTCTATGGTTTTGGATTATTCCTATGAACCAGCATTTTTCGTGTTTTCATTTATTGTGGTATTGTCAGCATTGTGTATATAGATGTCAATTATATTGTCGTTATCAGCTTGTCAAAGTCGTTGGCATATAAATTTGTGATTTTACCTAATAACTGAAGTAAATATGTACTTCATTCTACCGTTTAAGTAAGTGATGTCATCACACGTTTTGTGATTTGAAATTTTTCCTCAGAAATGATAAAATACCTTACCTTCTTCTCACCTTATCCTTCTTTGTATGAGAGGAGACCTGTGCCCAGTAGTGGGACGATAAAAAGGTTGGTAATGATGATGACTAAACTACTAATAGATACCTCCAAGTATTAACAGCCAACACAGGATGCATATGATCCAATAGATCTGCTGTTAAGCTCATAGACCTTGCGAATACGTCAGCCGTGGTATTTTGAAGAGGGGCTCCGTGCAAGGGGTCATTAGCTACACTGACATTTCTTGGGAGTTGGCCATATACATACGATACACTGTAAAGGAAAATTCAAGTCTGGTTACATCACATCATCTGCTTTGACCAAGACATAATGTTATGACATTATTATGAGATTTATGATTGGTGGTATGTGATATGTGATTCTTCGGTGGTAGGCCATAACATCGGCTGCCAGCAGAAGTTACCACCCTCCAGACAAAGTCTTGCCGTCAAGCGATTCGTCGTGTTCCGGCATGATGTCTGGTGAAGCCGTGCGGAAAACGGGTCTGCCAGTTGTGTTGCGATGTGTACCGGGTACGATGCGCGAAATGTTGTTGTGTCGAGAGTTTGGTCGTGGAGATCTTCAAATCAACCTCCCTCTAACACAACATCTTTGGTCGTGTTGTTGGGTTTAACATTGCATCACCTTTTTTTTGTTGCAGGTTGGAAAATCGGCATGTCCGCCGCCCTGGGGTGGACGACGGGGTCTGTCCCGACTCCTACTGACTAAAAACCACCCCGGTGTCTCTTCTGCCACGTGCGCGCAGGGCTGCTGTAGGCTATATTCTTCCATGGCCCCACACTCTCGTGCTGGCCCGGTCTGTCCGGGCCCCGTCTCCTGCACGGGGTAGTGAGGTATTAAATTACCCCGTGCATCGCCTCTAACGCGCGAGCCGATACTTACCGCGCCTGCGCCTCGGGGTCCATCGAATACGGGGCGGGGACTTCCCCAAGTCCTTCGCCTCTGGACCATTCATGGGGGCCGGTAAAGGGTGTTGTCCGCCTTCTGCGACATCACATCCTCGCAGGATGACACCACTGCGTCCCATGACTCTGGGCTGCCGAACATCCTCCGCATTACTGCCGGTAGCGTAGGCGAGTGTGTGGCGCTGTTTCTTCCCCGCACTGGACGCAGTGGTAGCACGGAGCGTCCGGCTCCCTGTCTATGCGGCACAGGTACTTGCCGAAGCAGCCGTACTCCGACAGCACCTGCGTCACCCTGAACGACAGGGAGCCGAACTTTCTCCCGAGTCAGTTGTCGAGTACTGGCCGGATCGCCTCGATGGTAGCGAGGCTGGCGGAAGGGAGTAGAAGCCTTTACCGCCAGTCCGCCACCAGGGCCTGACGGGGCTCCTCTCGGGGCAGCTCGATCTGCCGGTGCACCAGACTGGTGCCCCATGACCTCTCTTCCTATCGCCATCGGTTTAATGACACGAGTACTTTTGCCTCTAGGTCCCAGGGTAGAGATCCGGCCAGGACCCAAGCCGCCTCGTAGGAAAACGTGCGATACCCGCGGACGACCCTGACGCCCATTGCCCACTACGGTTTGCGTAGAATGGCGAGAGTTTCGGCCGTTGGGTCCTACGCCGACACACAGCTCCTACGCTCGCACAGGGGCGAGCTCCCCCGGGCAGTGACAAGCGTGTTGTCCGCATAACACATCAAGTCGGCGTCCAACGGGGGCTCGCCTCTCAGCACCCAGTCATAGCCGATGTTCAACAGGAGCGACCCCAAGACCGATCCCTATGGAACACCGCACGATATTTAGTGTCGACCGGTATCGTCACTTCCCCTATAAATGACGCATCTATCCTCCAAATAAGCTTCTACCATACGGCAGAGGTAGGGAGGCGCCCGATGGTATTTCAGGGCCTCCCGAATACAGCTCCAGGGTAGGGTGTTGAATGCATTGGAGATGTCTAAAGACACCGCCAACACCACCCCGGGACACCGTATCCTCCGCCAAGGCTTTCATGCGCATAATGGCGTCTATGGTCGAACGCATCCGATGAAAAACAAACTGGTTGTCGTCCAGATTCGGCCCCTCTCTGCACAAGTGGCTGACGAGGCGATCTGCAATCCGCCTACAATTACCTATCTGACATCTTTATAAATACGCAATTGACCTGTCCATAACAATATTTTTGACATTTATTTTTATGATCTTTTTATATCTTTTTTGTTTTCAATGAATTTATATTTATATGATTATTAGTTGTGTACATACAATTGTAAATAGAGACAAACGCCAAGTAAAATTACATGCCTTCAGGCGGATTATGGAGATGCCAAACTATTTTGTCTATCGATGTGAATTATGTCAATTACCCATTATCGGAATAAATGGGTTTGAGTTTGAATTATTCTTATCATTTTTTTTTATTATTATTATAAACTAGCGCTTGACCGCAATCCCGCCTGATGGTAAGCAGTGATACGATCGTTGATAATAAAGCGCACTAGTTTATTAAGAACCTATTCACTCAGATTGAGCGAATAGGAAGGAAACCGGCAGTTGAGCGAGGTGATGCAATGTGAAGCCCAACAACACGACCAACGATGCTGCGCCAAAGGGAGATTGATCTGAAGACCCTCCACGACCAAACTCCCAACACAACAACATTTGGCGCATCGTACCCGGCAAACATCGCAACACAACTGCTCAGACCCGTCCTCCGTACGGTTTCGCCAGACATCATGCTGGAACACGACAAATCGCTTGGCAGCAAGGCTTTGTCTGGTGGGTGGTAACTTCTGCCGGCGGCCGGTGTTATGGCCTACCACCGAGGAAAAGTATATATAATATCGTAGTATTAGCGCCGCGTGCGCGGGCACGGTGTTCACCCCACGCGCCCTCCACTTACCTAGGGCCCGTAGTAGGCCGTAGGTCGATGCGAAACGACAGTGACTCACGCGCGCCCTTGCTTGACCGTGTGTTTCAATATTATTTCACGCGCAAAGTTCGCTGGCACAGTTAACGGGCACCGCTTATGAATTGTGAATCTCTTAAAAACTTAAAAACGCATCGGTCACTATGCCAGACTACACGAATCACGAGTTTCGAAATGTTGCGAGTGTACTTACAAAGTGGTGAAAGTTTACGTGCAGCCCGGAGACTGTACGCATCGGAGAGTATTACCTAGGATACGAACTCTAGGAATTGCAAACCCCACTGTTCCCAATGCAAGGACTATTTTAGCAGTTACCCAAAGGTTGCTCGACCATGGACAGTTTTGCAACCCGAGCCACGCACAAGGGTCTGGCAGACCACGACTGGCGGTCGATATCGAAGACCAAATTATGAATTTTTTGAGCGATATCCCAGATCCAGTACTTACGATGCAGCATGTCGCTTTGGTGTTAGTCAGAATGCAGTATGGAAGCTGCTTAAGATTTCTGGACTACACCCATACCACTACCAGCCCGTTCAGAAACTCCATGACCCTGATCCAGTATCACATCGAGAGTTATGCGAGTGCCTTTTAAATCATCGCGACGCCAACATCTTTTGGACGGATGAAGCGTTGTACACTCGTGTAGGCCTCTACAACGTGCACAACAATCATTGGTGGTCTTTTCATAACCCACATTTGGTGCGTGAGACGCATCACTACATTTTGATGATGATGATGATGATGATGATTAAAATACAGTGATTGATTTAAGATTGATTGACATTATTTAGGGGCAAGGATTTTTTTTACTGTTTTTGATTGAACATTATAAGTAGTTGAATCCAATTGTTTAAATACGTCTTAATACAGAAGTATGGACGCCAGCAGTTCAACCTACCTGAAACTGTCAAACTTTCCCAATCAAATTTGAACCATAACGCTTTAGCGATAAAGTTGAAAATCTATTAAAGAAATCTGACAGATTGTAGTAGCTTGATGTGCGGCGACAGTACCTACGTATGCGTTGACATGATGGGGCAATCATTTGAATTCATTACGTTTTTATTGAAAATGCACTAACACATTTTTTTGATAAACGCCAATCTTTAACGCGTTGTTCATAATACTAAAACATATCAAAGTAATAATATTTTTATCTATAAAACTTATTTAACTATAAGTTGACAAAGTTTGCGCACTGGATAAAATTTTTCCTGTATTTGAAATCAAAAGTAGGTTACGGTTTATGCTTGCAATATATAAAAAAAAAGATGTACCAAAAAATGTTTTTAATTTTTTTTTGTATTTAATATTATTTTTGGGTGTAATTATTTCTTTGTAGATAATGGATTTTATATAGGGATTTATGAAAATTTACGTAAAAAGTAACAAAAAGGCATTTAATTAAATTTAGTATTCAGTAAGTCCTTCCCTAACATTAAATAATATAAAATGAAAAAATATAAATAAATTATCCAAATCGAGCTGCGGTATCAGGTCCCAGGTTCTTTTCAAGTACAGGAAAAGTTTTTCTTCTGTCATAGGAGTTGGAGAAAAATTAACAATAGCTCTTCGTTGTAACATGTCATATACGTTTTGTGTGAAAGGGATTCATGTCAGGGGACGGAGGAGAACAGTTGATATCAGCTCAGCCGTATAGGCAAGGATATTATCGTGCATGAGTTGGAACTCTTGACCCATTTGTATCCTGTTCGAAATAATCAAAGTTCCACTTTCTCATTGCGGTATTTCAATGTATTCATGTTACTTCTTATTCAAATGAGATCGATTGGCGCAACCGTATGAATACTCAACATTCTTTTGTTTCAAAATGAGTTTCGAATTTCAAATTTTTTGAATTTCGAAAGAGGTGGTGCAGTACATAATACTTTAAATACAAACTTTTTTTAAACCGTAAATAATTTTTAAGAGAAGCCTTTCATATAATATCCCTAGATGTTGTTGATGTGTGTATTAAAGTTATATATAATTAAGAAATATCAATGTATTGTAGTGCCGTTAAAAGCTTTTTTTCTATTAAATCATAAATCTAATTTAATTTCTTATTTTTAATCAATATTTCATGTTAAATGTACATCATCCCGTGAATTTTCTTTTAGTTCTATTCCGTAGGCATAAGGATGCACAAGGAGTCAAAATCGATTAAGCATTCTTTAAAAAAAGGTTTGTTGTGTCTATTCTAATTTCAAAAAAATTGTGTACAAAATAAAACATAACTATTCCTTTTTACTTACTTGAATTTATACATATCCCGCAAGAGCCCAAGGATCATGCAGCCAGTTACAGTCAGCCTCCACATTGGATCATACGTGTTAATAGACATCTGCTCATTTACGGTCTCACATTCGTAAAAGGTAGCTACTGTGATTGTAATGTTCTTCATGTCGACAGACCCCATTCTGTATCAGGTATAAACAGTATGTATGAGAAATATGTGGTCATATTTGGGGGTAGAAACTATCGATTGCGTGGATATACGACTACGGCTAATATTAGAATCGAGTGCAGCAGTGGCCTAGTGGTATCGGTAGAAAGATTTATAGATAGTCACTGTAGCGGTACCTACAAACGCCACATGCAACAACGCGTCATACTGACGTCACACAAATTCTACATCTCGCAACCAGAGTTTACCGTGCAAATAGCATACATACAACTTCCCAACTTGTCAACCGTTGGGCGTGTGCCTGCCAGGCATAACACCCGTCCGGTCGAAGGATCCTCTCTTTTCTATGGAGGATAAGTGAACTTTACACCATCTTTTGTAAAGCTTTTGTTTTATTAAGTAACTTTATAAATTATAACATTCTCTCGAACAGGCTTATTTATTGACAACTAAATACAGTCAGTTAAATTGTTAAACATTTGTGTAGTATATAGACGCATGAGCGTGCCATCCGAAATATGTATTTAGGTCTCTAAGAATTTGACACGTGCCTACCAAAATAGGTGTATGAGAAATTGGCATGAGCTAAGGCTTTTTACACGTGTCTTTCTTTCTTATACAGTTCATTGGCCGTATGTGGGATTGTGGGCAAGGTCGTGAATATTGTCTGGTATTTTGAGCGGCACAGGATTCGGTGTATTAAATAAAGGATCTTTAATACACCGAACAATGTGCCTAGTACTGAAGCTTTGGCCTAAGTGATAATATTTTTATAATCTCGGGCATTGCCCGTCATACTTTGTCATTACAAAGTAATACAATGTCGTTTTATGTATATGCAAAACCCAAAACATGTGTCTTATATTTTTAAGTAAAGAATCTACGTAACAAAATTTCAAAAATATGTCATGAAAAACCACAATGTTCTAAGCTTGTTATCTTACCTAGTTATCCCAACAAAAATATGATCAACGCACCGCTAGCCCGCCCGCGCTTTCAGTGGTGCGACGTCTGGGCTGGGTCTGTTTCTATGTACCTAGTACTATGATCTGGCGTCAACTATGTTGTGGGCTCGGTAACCACATTGCAACAATTTCTAAATGTATTTGAGAAAAAACATAATATAGTGTAAAAATGATTGCAATCGATTCAGATGTTTATTCTGAACAAACCATATACAGGTTTCCTATTAAGAAAAAATATAGTATAATACGTAGTCATAGCCTTATACGGATATGATACATACAAATATTTACGATATACAAAATTTAAATGAAATGAATTCTATGTATATATACATATCATCATCATCAACCTTTTTATCGTCCCACTGCTAGGCACAGGTCTCCTCTCATACAGAGAAGGATTGGATTATATGATTATTATTATTATATTATGTATGTCGGCGCAAGGCTAACTTAAACCTTTAAAATATTAACCTTAAGTTCAGACTTCACAGTTAATATGACTGGCTAGCTGTAAATTGGTTTAGATTTATTTATTGTTGTCAGTTTGTTCCTTTTCAATGTAGAAATCCAGGGTAGGATTTCCGGTTGCTTTGATAGCAACCCATAATTGAGGGTTTATCCAAACTGAGGTATAAGAAAATAGTTATCTATAGTTAATTCATTTCATGATTAATAAGCGATATACGTATTCTAAAGCATGTCGCTGGATGGATTTGGATTAATATTTGTTTAATAGAAATAGATTCTTGATAAAAGGAAAAAACATGGCGCATATTTTTAATAAATATTTGAACGTGTTAAGCAATGAATAATTAATGCAATGTTAAAATCGAGTGTTAGAAATAGTAAAAGAAATTAGCTAATTATAGTTTGTAATTCAAATTATTGTTGTCTGCAAATTATTATAAAAGGATTTGTAACAACAATGCCATGACGTTTTCCATAAAAGAATTGCCTAGCGACTGTGAAGACAGGTTTTCAGCGAGAATTTTCATGAATATGTTGTTTTTCACTAGAATATCTTGTAAGTACTATTTCTGTAATTAATTGAGATTATCGGGTTTATTTTATTGTGTTTGTGATCGCTGTTAAGCGAGAACAATAAAAATGTACGAAGAAACAATTAGTTGTATTAATTTTTGCTACATCTGAGCCTAGTGTTGGAGACTAGCGTGAACACTGTCGACGCCACACTTTCTATAAATTCCAATGACCATGGTACTCCTTTATATACATATATATTTTTATAATTTTTGTTTTTGTGAATCGTTTTGTTTTTGTATTATCTTTTAGTTTTTCACACGCTGTCTAACATCTCTATTATCTTTCTTTTTGCAGGTACGTTACAAGGGATTTCTTATGGGATAAGTATTACTTCTATATAATTTTCTGTTCCGTTTTTTTATACCTACACCGTTACACGTGTGTACATAATTGGTTAAATAAAATAAATAAATTCGGAGTACTAAATACCTTTTGTCTACAAAAACCATAATTAACATAGAATTTAGAGAATAGAATACAATACTCTTAATTATATCATACCATATAAATTCTAGAACATAAAAAGGGTGATACAGTGGGCGGTCTTATTGCTAACAGCGATCTTTTACAGACAACCTTTGAATTTACTTTTTTAATTAGAAAAAAAGGAGACGGACTATAAAATCAGGTTTTTTATGGACAGATGAGTTTTTAGATGTGTGTTTGGGACGTTGCACGCCATCTTTTAGCTAATAAGGCGAACTAGCAATCGAGTGAACTCTTCTTTTTTTTTTTTAATCCATACTAATATTATAAATGTGAAAGTGTGTTTGTTTGTTTGTTTGTCCTTCCTTCACGCCGTAGCTAAGCAATCAATCGACCTGATTTTTGGCATACAGTTAGTTGAAAAGATGGAGAGTAACATAGGCTACTTTTGGTCCTAAAAAAATATCAAGTTCCCAAGGGAGATTACTGGAATATTTGTATGTGTACACCAAATATATCGTTACTAATATTATACATCGGAAAGTGAGTTTGTTTGTATCACTTTCACGCCGTAACTCCTGAGCCGATTGCTTTGAAAATGCTTTTGCAAACGTAAAGTTAGAAGTCCGGATTAAATAATAGGGTACTTTTTATCCCGAAAAAATTAGATATTCCCGAGAGAAATCTAAAAAGCGCGATATAACCGAAGTCAACGCGGGCGAAGCCGCGGGCGGAAAGCTAGTAAAATTATAATTTAGCACTTGACCGCAATCCCGCCTGATGGTAAGCAGTGACGCAGTCGTTGATGGTAAAGCGCACTAGTTTATTAAGAGCCTATTCACTCTAGCCTTGAAGACACTCAAATTGTAGTCCGACAGAAACACCGCCGCTGGAAAACTGTTCCAGTCCCTCGATGTACGTATAAAGGAGGAGGCGAAACGCTTCGTCCGGATCGTAATGGTGTTAACAACGTAAGGGTGGAAACTCGCAGTACGACGGGTCGTGTCCGATGGTGGAACGGAGATGGGGGAATTAAATCATGCAATTCCTTCGCACACTCCCCAAAATACATCCTATAGAAGACTGAAAGGCTGGCTCACAGTTCAACATGGGAGTTGTTCGTTCTCTCGGTTATACTCAATCATTCGTTTAAAATTTTGAATATGTCTTCTGTTCGATTCCTGCACTCATTCGAAAGCCATGTTAAAAAATGATTTTCGTTAATAATTTCGTTTCTATCACATAAGAAATAAAACGTTCATTGAAGAAGCCCTATTCCCGTCCCGTTGGATTACAAGAGGAGTAGGCCTAACAATTTGCAATTTCATTAATCTTTACGGATGAAAAGTGTTATGAGAGCACTAACAAAATAAAATACATTCGTATGATAGGGTTAAAATTTTAAAATATTCTTTAAAATAGGTACCGCATTTATCTGTCAAAGTTACCTAGATTGATGGTATGTATGTTGCATATACGTTTATAATAATATTAAAACAAATATTTAAAAATAATGGGCTTGTATCCTAAATAATAATTTAATGTCCATCAGATAGATTTCAAAAAAATATTGAACACGTATTTTTTATTTTTTCTTTTATTCAAATACTTAGGAAGATATATTGATTTGAAATATCGCATGACGTCACGCCGTCGTACAAAATATAGCACGGCGTGACGTAATTAGCCCCCACTCCGTAACTTTAACACGCTATATCTCAGTAATTTTTGGTAATTTCGACAAAATAAAAAATGCGGGTCTTAATTTTTTTTATTGTCTATAAGACGGACTAATTATTTTTTTGAATTTCATACCTTGGATACATCCCTATTCCCCTTATTCATAAAAGATGTTTAAAGTTAACTAGTGATTAGCGATTCTTTAACCATACATTTTAGACGTTTGCACGTCACTTAACTTTAATCTTCGTTTATGAATAAACGCTTTAAACACTGTGGTGTTTATTCATAAAGGATGATTTAAGTTAAGTGACGTTAAAAGGTCAAAATTGAATGGTTAAAGAATCGCTAATCACTAGTTAACTTTAAGCAGCGTTTATGAATAAGGGGGAATGTTTCTGTATACAGTATACAGAAACATTTTTTAACTGTTTAAAGTACAAACGTAGTTCAAAAATTATATTATACAATTTTTTTAAAACGAAGCGTTTTAAACTTGTAGGTACTTGTAATTTTTTCATATTCTTTAAACTTATAGTTCAAAAGTTAGAGGGGGAAGGCATGAGGAACAGAAACACACAAACTGAGTAAAGTTCACTCATCCTCTATAGAAAAGGGAGGATCCTCCGACCAGACGGGTGTTATGTCTGGCGGGCACTTGCCCAATGCTTGAAATTGGGAAGTTGTATATATGCTAATTGCACGGTAAACTCTGATTGCGAGATGTAGAATTCGTGTGACATCAGTATGACGCGTTGTTCCATGTGGCGTTTGTAGGTACCGCTACAAATCTATTACTTTATTAACACCTATTCATTTTTAAATACCTACCTAACAATATATCACACGTTAGGATAGACTGAATAAAAAAATGGGGGTGCCCTTATAAAACATGTTTCTCCACTTTGTCAGCGGAATTTATATACAATTTGGTACCAAATTTCAGCTTTCAAATGCTGACGGCCACTAAGTTTAATCGTGGACGAACATACAGACAGACGACAGCCTTGCCGAAACTGTAAGGGTTCCAAGTTGACTACGGAAACCTAACAAGACATAAAATATAATACACTCAAAAGCCTCGTACTCAAACACAAAAAATATAAACAAGCAAGAAAAAATAACAACAATGTTTCCTGATGTCAGAGCCAGGTGCTCTAACATCAGGAAACATTGTATTTTTCAAAGACAACAGACATTATTTGATGTTACTTTTTCATGTAATTAATTATATATTACGATATTATTGTTATTTTTGTAGCCTTAGCGATCCCATGGACTCTATATATAGGGGGAAATCTGTTCCACATATCTAACAGATGAAGTCATTCATTGACCGCCTGAACTGAAGGCACAGAACTCCCATTTCTTTCTAGGGCGGTTAGAGTAAAGATTCAAAAAACAAAAGTGCTCGAAGAAAGGAAGTATTCCAATAAGTGCAGGATTGGTCTTATCTTACCTAAAAATATAATGATATCAGCCTTTAATAGCCCCACTGTGCACCGATTATCATAATGCATACGTACTATACACTTTGGTGATTTCTAAGTTAATATTCTAGTCACCACTCAAGAATTAGTTCTCTGAGCCTCAAGATATAGACCATACTTACTAAACGAAACAGTATTTTGCAGACGTTAAGGTTAAACATCTTTTAAAGAAGACATTATTAAAATGTACCTCTTGACGTAGGACTGAAGAAGTGTTTTTTTTTTTTTGTATGGTTAGATCCTAACCCCCTTTTTATAAAAAAGATTTTGTTTAAGTCAGGTTTACACATTTGAATTTGGAATCAAATTGTATTATGAATGCAGTTCTTTATACAAAATGATAGCTTAGCTCAGTTGTTTTGTTATTTTGAATGACTTAAAGTCAAGGTTTCCTCAAGATGTTTTCCTTCACCTTGTAATCAGTCATTGGTGTACAAGATATACTTAGAAAATACATATAACTTATAACTCGACCTGGAATCGAACCCGCACACTTCTATTTAAGGCTATTTTTAACTACTAGGCCACCACAAATACTTAGAACATACACCTATCGATTGAAAAATTAAAATAGGTACTTGCCTGGATTGGAGATATTATAATATATTTGATAAAATAATATTCACCAACCACCAACCATAGCCGACGGAACAACACTAAACGATTACAGGTCGGTTAGACAAACCAATTTAACGACCTATTAATAATATAGACATTGTTTTTGTTTAACACAATATGTTAATGGTTTGTTTTGTAACACGTGTAAACCCTTAAAATATTGTTTTAGTGTTTGTTGTAGTAAATTAAACAGTATGTGGGTTCTGGCGGGAAAGCTAAGATTAGTGTAACGCTCATTTTTCATTTGACTTTTAAATTATTTATAATGTCATTTACTAAATAAAAGCGCGTGATTTATGTAGTAAAAAGTGCATTCAGTGAATAATTCAAAAAGAACAGTGAAATATCGCAGCATAGTGGCCGAATCATGACTTTGCCGCAAACCTCCCTCGTAGACGGCCCCGTTTATAGTGAAATCAATTTTTTAAAGAATTTCTATATTTTGCTTGAAATTGGCACAAAGTTTTAACTGATGCCACACTACGAAGAAAAACAGTATGTACTCACACACATTAATAAAAATAAAAAAACAACACGATCAGCGAAAGCTTGAGGGCAGCAGCGGCCTAGTGGTACCTATCGTCGCGATTTACAAGTTCAAGGTCGTAGGTTCAAACCCCATCAAGTGCCTTACTTTGTTTAAATTATTTCATCACCACTGCTCTCAAAACGGTGAAGAAAACGTCGTGAGGAAATCTGCGTGTCCTAGAGGCAAAAATTTAGAACACGGGACAGCTACCAACCAGCACTGGGCCAGTGTTGTAGATTACGGCCCATTCCCTCTTACTGTGGAGAGGCCTGTGTCCCAGGAGTGGGAATATTATAGGCTGATTTACAGAGTGGTGCTGACAATACGACAATAAATTAAATATCATGTACCTCAACACATTCTCAGTCTACCTATAAAAAATCATATAAATATGTCCATTAGTTTAGTCACAGGAAATTATTTTACATTTTTCACATTTTCTACATGATGTACTATCACGACCAAAAGTTGAGTTACAATCTCACAAAACTATGACCAAGCAATACTAGTTGTAGTTATCATACACTTTGACAACTTGCTGCCCGCTTAGGATTGATAGGTACTACTTATTAATTTCAACGTTCACGGTAAGTGTCCAAATGGCTAAGCGGACCTCGCCGTGATTAGCATTCAAGGTGGTTCGAGTTCAAATCTAATAACTCACAAAATTATATTCAAATGTTTATTGGTGAGTTATGAATGAAGCTGACAACAAAAATATGTAAAAATACCGACCCGCAACTTAACGATGATACTTTCTTTTGAGATTTTTTCTAAATTAGAGTCATTATAAAAAGATGAGGGTAGATTTGAAATAAAGTAAATCACTAGTTCACTAGATCTAAGCACACTTTCCCTACGTTTTCATTATGATATAATAATGAAAACGAAGGGAAACTGTGCGTAGAGTGACCTTTTTTTTTTGTTTTGGATGAGAAGTCATCAAATGAGCTCTCCCATTCTGCATGGAGCGGAAGAGCGTGTCAGACTTTTGCTGACAAAAACCCATCCGTGGTCTACTTAACGTTAATCCTTGTTTATGAATAAACTCAAGGATTTATCATAAACACTGGTGTGTGTATTCATAAATGACAATTAAATTTCAGTGACGTGAAAACATCTAAAATGTATGGTTAAAGAATTGCTAATCACTACTTAACTTTAAACATCGTCTATGAATAAGGCGGATCTTGGTAAGTCCTTCAGCCTATCCCGACCTGGTTGCAGTGTGATATTCTGTTAGTACTATCGATGATGGACAAGTAGAAATGTATTCTATTCTACTTTTGTTTATGGCAATGGTACCGATGTCGACAATTCAATGTCTAATGTGATATAAGAAAATGTGCGAAGGCAAAGAAATAAAATTCTAATTCAATAATAATCTGATAACACTGTGTTAAATGTGACACAAACACACTGAAACAAACAAAAATAAAAATACGTTAAATATTATATATTACGAAATATAATTGGTTAATTATATTAAATATGAACATTCGGATAAAATCCATCAAAGCTATTTGGAGCTTTGGTGGATTTTGGAAAGAATGTGTTAGTAAAGATGGAAAGTTAGTTAGGACAGGGATATGTAATTTAGGAAGACGACTATACATATCATGGGAAGTAGAAATGTATCTAGTCTGTGTATCGGCACATTGCATAAAGAGTTGAAATGCCTTCACGCACCATACCCGCCGCTAGCTAGGCGACGGGCGTGTGTGGCACTCGCCCAGCCGAAGCCAGGAATACGCACTAAAACCACTCGGTTACCCTCGGGCCCTGCGTTGAGAGCGTCACGGGATCGGCCCGAAGGCCTAATCACCGTGCCAGTCTCAGGGCTTACCGGCCTTATTCCGGCCGGTTTCCGCGCCAAACGGGGATTACCCGGGTACCGGAGTATTCCCCAGACGTGGTGACCAGTGCAATGCGCGTTCGGGAGCTATCTACACACGCTGGTGTCATTCCGGGGCTAAAGGAGACGGGGGTTCGTCCCTTGCCTTCTTCGCTCCGCCCGTCTACGCCAGAGGGGAGCGGCAAGAGCGTCCTCTTCCCGCTCCCTCTCCGCAGCCTCCTTCTGCAATATAAATACATATCTATGCTAACTTAAACACCCACGTCACACTCTTATCAGAAAAGAATATATGTACAAAAATTACACCAGACATTCACTATTCTGAGATACTTCGCAGGTTGGAGGGATAACGAATTGTATGACAACGATGCTCCAAAATTATTGCTAACAGCGTCAGTCTTTTGTTACAGTCCTAACGACGCGACTGTCACCTTCTTGAAGACCCTCCACGGTCGTATATATACGACACTGTTTTGATGAAGTTTCTTTTCCTAAAGATTTATACTTAGATTGAATAGAGCTGTTTTTAGAATCATTTCGCAAGTGTATGAAGAATAATAATAATTCAAAATAATTTTTTTTTTTCAAAAAAATAAAAAAAAACAATCGACTTCCGAAAACCTTCCAAAGTGAAAAATAACTAATTTCGGAAGTCGGTGTCTTTGGTGTTTGTATATTAGTTTTTGACATCAACTTCTGAAATTACTTATTTTTCATTTTCTAGTGGTTTTTGGAAGTCAGTTTTTTTTTTTTTGTAAAAAAGTTTTTATTTTACACTTTTAGTTGTGAAAAGTAGGTACTATGTATTCAGTTGCATCCGATCTGACTGGAAGCTCACGCAAATATAGCTGGGACTCGACGTAATTTTGTTTACTTTAATTTTTACCCGTAATTTTGAAGAATTCCCTCGACTGCCGATTTTCTTCGTCATCAGATTTATTGCAGACCATTATTTTAAACCAATGGGTGCAAAGTTCTCATCAATATAAATGAATTAAGTCCAAACACAAAGTAGCTACTGTAAACCGTTGAGCAGTTCCCGGAATTGGCCTATGTCTTCATCATCAGAGCTTTTATGACAGTCACAACTCATCTAGGTGTAAAGTTCTTATAAATGCAAATTAATCAAGCCCAAACATAAGGTAGCTGCTGTGAATTATTGAGGAATTCCTTCGACTGTCTCCCGACTCCATCACCAGATCTGCTCCAGACCATTATCAAATTGTAGTGCTTTAAAATACTTAATGAAAATACTAAGAAATGTATTAGACGCCCCTGCGATTTTTGAAAGTTCCCCTAGATTTCTGTGGTCTTCCATCATCAGATCCTGATGCCCTTATTATGGGACCTTGGAAATATCTTCTTTCCAACAAAAAAAGAATTATCAAAATCGGTTCCTAAATAACGAACTTATCTGCGAACAACATAACAAAAAATCCTCCTCCTTTTTGAAGTCGGTTTAAAAGTAGATCATGTACTGAAAAAATAAAAATATCGTATGTCTTCTACCGTAAGCCGTATTAAAGAAAATCGTTCCAATATACGAAATACTTGAGGAATAACCCTGGCGTTTGATCTTTCAACAAGACTGAACATGACAATCTCACGCCAATTCAAGTTGGCACCCTCTTTTTCGTTACCTAGGAACGTTTTGGCACCAATGACGCTGAAAATTGATAAATACGTAGTATTGTTAGGCCAGAAATGCTCATCTTAGTCAGGCCCTTCAGTCTTGTCAATAAGACGGAGAAGAATAAAATGAATTACATTTGACATTAATGACAGCAGCTATCTTACTACATGTTTGAATTTCTAGATAGGTATTAACTATAAAGTAGCTGTCAACATATGCCCTAAAAGATAACGAGTCATTGACAACAAGTTTTAAACAGATCTAACTATCTAATGAAGTCGAGCGATAATTTCCGAAGAAATCGTGCCCTGACAGCTAGTGACAGCCGAGGTCTATTGGGCGCCAAGCTATAGCTTACAACTAGGGCTTAATAAAAATTATGCATACTCAAAGGAGATACCTAACGGAAATATATAGAGTCGTGCTGATAATACGACACTAAATAAAAACACGAACAATGCTAGTTCATAGAAATAAACCAATCATGAAAAATTAAAAAATCAAACAAACTAAATCGAATAAAATTGTAAACCGAATAGAACATCCTTTAAACTATCGGTTCACTGACCTCCGATCGGCGATAGCGCGGTCGTGTATCGACTTGTTTTTTTTGGCGCCATTATTTATTAAAGTTTAGTACCGCAGGATGCGGCGGTAATCAACCTGTAAGCGCTTCCTTATCAACATTTAGTACATACATCATGTAGAAAATGTGAAAAATGAAAAATAATTTTCTGTGACCAAACTAATGGATATATTTTTATGACTTTTTATGGGTAGACTGAGAATGTGTTGAGGTAGACGATGTTTAATTTATTGTCGTATTGTCATTACCACTTTGTGTTTCTGCCTTGTTCACCCTTGTAATAGATTTACTAAGTATGACTTGCCTTACTCGGAGTCTGTCTACATGTAAATGAGGCACATGTCTCCTAAACAGATATTTACACTAGTTACCAAGAATGGCTGGTATAAAGGATCACTTTGTGTTTCTGCCTTGTTCACCCTTGTAATAGATTTACTAAGTATGACTTGTCTTACTCGGAGTCTGTCTACATGTAAATGAGGCACATGTCTCCTAAACAGATATTTACACTAGTTACCAAGAATGGCTGGTATAAAGGATCACGAGACGCAGATGTTTGGTCTTGTCTTTAATCGAAACATTCACAACTAAGTACGTACACAAAAAATGCGGAGTTTTATGTAAATATACGAGTCCTACTAATCGAAACTTCATCATGAAAGAAAGAATAAGTATTTTATTCTTTCTTTCATGATGAAGTTTCGATTTATTCACCATAGACTAAAATAAACACAATTATTCCAAAATAAATAAGCCTTCATAAAAGAAATATAGATAGAAACTATAGGTCCGTTTACTATCTAGATATACCTCGCAAATCTCTGGGTACAACGCAGCTTTTAGAACATTAATATCAAACATGCCAGACATCAAATTATTGCGAATGGCCTCTAAAGGGACAAATTAAATTCCCTATCGAAACTCTGCAGACAAGATGGGTTTTGGGAAATTAATTTGCTGACTTTTTTTTATAGTGTCTTCGACCGCAGATAGTAGGTACTCGCAGTTGGTAAATCGGTATTTTTTAAGACTGGAAAATCTTAGTGGCTGATGTACTTGCCAGTCTGAACGATAATAAGTATGTAACGAAGCATTAAAATATTTTTTTTTAAATAACATGATGCTTATATTAAACAATCGTAAATTAGAATCTAAAACAAAAAAATCTCTTTTATCCTTCATGAAAATATTTACCTATATGTAAATTTTATTTATACAAACGGACGTTATTTCTAGTTAAATAAATATCACCTTTATTTTTATGATAATTAAGTTGATTTCAGTTAAAAATTTAAACATTTTCTGTAGTACTAACTGGCTGTTTTTGAAAACGCACGCTGGGGCTCTGTTTGCATAGGGTCGCGGCATGATGTTGAGCCAAAGCCGTTTCACGTGGGTGTAACGCATGTTTCCTTTAACCTTTTTTTGTTTTTATATATCATCATATACAATATTATAAGATAACCCTGTCCGCTCCCTGAAGGTATTGTTAGGTATCGATAACTGATTCTACTAATGCCTACTAAGCCGAGCTAAACTTAAAAAAATCCCCCTAACAAATAAATATTATTTTTCAAAACGAGGTAACTTAATAATGTGCGGTAGGGAATACATGCGCAGGCGAAGGGGGCAGGGCACGCGGCACGCTGTCGCGTCGCTCATTCATAATAAATAATAACGTCAAAAATGGTGTTGTCACTTTGTAAGAAATTACCAAATCTTGAGGAACTTATACTAACTATTGTTACTATGAAGGTTATGTAAAATTTCATATTTTATTTGGTCATGTGTTTATCTAAACATTATAATCCGGGGTTTTCTTTACATTATTGTATACAAAATTATTTTTTGTTTATGCGAAACCTGAATATTCCAATCATTTTTACACCATATTATATTTTATACCAAATAATTTAGAAGTTGTTGCTGACTCAGCAACACGCTACTCAAAAAATCATCCCAGTGGTTATGATAGATCATAGTACTTGCGGGCGCGCCACAGCGGTCAGCGCACAGAGGTCAACGCACCGCGCTCGCCCGCCCGATCGGAGCTTTGACCAAATTTTTATTGGGACAACTAAGTAGAATAGCAAGCTCATAACTTTGTCACAACACAAACACTCTTTACTTTTAAAACTATGATAAAAAGGACTTCCTCTCTCTTTAAACATATTATTATATTTTATGTGCTCTTGTATGATATTTATTAATTAAATGTATAAATTTATTTAAACTAGTATGATACACTTAACGTATATATTTAGTGTATAATCGATGTAAATAGTACACTGTAGACTACCTACATTATTTCTTTATCCTTCTCCTTAGAATTCCATCCAAAGGTAGTCTGTAAAAGAGTAGAGAGAGTCCTTTGTAAAATCTTTATATTTATATTCTATATTATGGTGTACATAATAAAGAGTATGTAAATTGTATAAAATGCTTTTTCCTTCTTTCTTTCTTTACGCTAAATCAAGAACTGGTCTTGTTACCCATTCGACCTACTTATAAATTGAAGTTTGTTTACGTTTTTGGCGTAGTAGCAATATTATTCAATGTACTGCATGACGGTTCAATCAGGATGGCTAAGCCACATAATATTGACTAATAGACACACAAATCATTGAGTTTCATTTCCTTATAATTATGTGGTTAGAAAAACTAGCTCCCAAGAAATTTGTAGGAAAATTTCCTTTGCAAACCGGTGCACTTTTTGTGGGCGTTATTATACTTGTAAGTGACTAAAATTCTACAGTGATTTTTTACTAATTTACCTGTGCAGTCCTGTGACATTTCTTGTGTCGGTATGAGCTGTCTTATTATAAAAATAATAATATATGTTGAACCTTACAGGTCTCTTGCAGGGCTCACAAATGAAAGATAAAATTTAGGACTCAAACCCCTTTATTACATATATTCCTTTGTTCATATATATTACTAGAAATAACTATTACAATTTAGACATCTTTACAACAATATGGTTTATAGTGAACTACGTCAATTTGACGCAGTACAAACCTTCTAGTTATTATGACATTCACTATTTAAAAACACGCAATCCTTGATTCGGCCAGTATTCTCACAAAGGAGTTGAGATTACTTCCAACACACCCCCTTAATCTCAACCCTTTGGAGAGAAAACATCCAGAACCACTTTAAACATCTTAAATACATTAAATTTTTTTAACACTTTGGACAACACACCATTTTCTCAAAAAAACTTTCTAAACAACCAAACCCAAACAAAAAACTAACCCTAAACCTCACAACAATAAGACAAAAACTAAACACTCTACCAACCTTAACAAAGAAACACTACAAATCATACACAACCACATAAATCTAAAAACCATATACATAATCCCATGAATCGTACCTATAAACGCATAAAAAAGAGTTCACAAACCTTTTCCAATGTTTCACAAACCTATTCCAATATTATTATGCTCACGCTTCCACTGTGCTAACACAGTGTTTCTCCTCCCCTAATAAAAATCTTTGATTATCACAAAACTTAAGTGCACCCCCTTAAACTAACCTAACTTACAAGTCACTAATTTTCTTCCGTAAGCTTCTTTTTCGTCTACTAATTCCCATGTCCCATTCTTCTCTAACGAACACTTTTCCTCCTCTATTGCTTCTAACCATTCCCTATCTATAACTTCAACAAACTCCCTATCTATAACTTCAACAAACTCCCTATCTATAACTTCAACAAACTCCCTATCTATAACTTCAACAAACTCCCTATCTATAACTTCAACAAACTCCCTATCTATAACTTCAACAAACTCCCTATCTATAACTTCAACAAACTCCCTATCTATAACTTCAACAAACTCCCTATCTATAACTTCAACAAACTCCCTATCTATAACTTCAACAAACTCCCTATCTATAACTTCCAACTGCGCCACTCTGCTAAGAAATCCATCTCAAACTCATTAAATCTATTAGGAACCTTCCTCTCTCTATAAGGATTCCTCCTGGGTACACTAGATTCTTCTTCACACTCATTAACTCTCTCTTCAATAATCTCTTGACTCGCATCTCCTCTGTATCAGCTTCATTATCAATCTCATGATTTATTTCAACTTCTCCTTCAACTCTATCTCCAAAATTTCTCCCAATACTGGTTTCCCTTTGGTTGTCCAACTGTATCCTTGTGTTTTGTTCCCTACACTCATTTATTTGTTCACTTATTTCTTCATTCTCTGAATCACTTTCATTTGTTCGCCCTTCATTTGTGCGCCCTTCATTTGTGCGCCCTTCATTTGTGCGCCCTTCATTTATTCCATCTTCAATTGTTCCATCTTACAACCGTATTACTTTTCTTCGCGTTCCTGCGTTCTGGGCCCATAACCTGTTGAACCTTACAGGTCTCTTGCAGGGCTCACAAATGAAAGATAAAATTTAGGACTCAAACCCCTTTATTACATATCTTCCTTTGTTCATATATATTACTAGAAATAACTATTACAATTTAGACATCTTTACAACAATATGGTTTATAGTGAACTGCGTCAAATTGACGCAGTACTAACCTTCTAGTTATTTTGACATTCACTATTTAAAAACACGCAATCCATGATTCGGCCAGTATTCTCACAAAGGAGTTGAGATTACTTCCAACAATATAGTGGGCTTATGGATAAGTAAAAACTACCCCAAGGGTCGATAGATCAGGAGGGTAATTGCGGTACACACTATCAGTAGTAATGTTTTTTTTTTTAATAATTATAAACTAGCATTTAACCGCAATCCCGCCTGATGGTAAGCAGTGATGCGATCGTTGATGGTAAAGCGCGCTAGTTTATTAAGAGCCTATTCGCTCAGAAAAACTGAGCGAATAGAAAGGAAGACGGCAGTTGAGCGAGGTGATGCAATGTTAAACCCAACAACACGACCAAGCGCCAAAGGGAGATTGATCTGAAGACCCTCCAGGACCAAACTCCCAACACAACAACATTTGGCGCATCGTACCCGGCTCATATCGCAACACAACTGCTCAGACCCGTCCTCCGTACGGCTTCACCAGACATCATGCCGGAACACGACAAATCGCTTGGACGCTACCACCGAGAAATGAGTTTTAATTTTGACAGTTCAACAACATTCATTGCGTTATTTACGTTGTTGAATAGATATATTTTCCTAACAAATGGAGCAATGGTTTAGCAATTGGTTTCGAGATGATTCCATTTGATAGTAATAGTGCACGCAATTAGGGTGCAGGTTATCTGAGCTTGCTACCGGTAATCCGTGGATGAGTAAACATCTCCCACATACCAAGGACAATCCTCCGTGTCTAAGAAATTACGTTAAGTCGTTGGTCCCGATTCGTAGATCTTTGACAGACAGTCACAGTTCGTTAGCACTTCGAAAGTTTGACAATCAATCTTTTCTAGAGGGTATCGTATAACCCAGTTACTGGGTTGTGGAGCTCGGGTCATTTTTTCGTAAAAGCAAACCGAAAAATGTTGCGTGCATAGCGCCCGGTGCTCCCTGGATGTTCCTGGTGACCTTAGACTTTATCTCAATAGAAAAATTGAAAATGAATCAATGAGTCAATCCATTTGGTTCGATTCTTTCACCTAAACCCGTACGCTCCGTGTCTCAGAAATTACTTTAAGCCGTTGGTCCTGTTCGTAGATTTTCGACAGACAGTTACAGGTCATTAGCACTTTGACAGTCTGACAATCAATCTTTTCTAGAGAGTATCGTATTTATTACCCAGTCACTGGGTTCGTGACACTCATGTATTGTGTGTCTTTTAGTCTTGTATTGTTCTTGTGTTGGTAAATATTAAAGACTTTAGATAATTAGACTGGTTTATTACACTTGTATATTTATTACATTATAATCGACGTCTTCCAGGTCAGATCCTAAGTTACAATGACAAGACTATAGACTATATTCATAGACACTAATACATAGAGATGGTATTAGTTACTCGACTACAGAGTAGTGATGTATGATACAACATCCCCCCTGTTTAAGTTTAAATTAACCCTTGACAAACAATATTATAGAGACCTGACTTAGTTACAATTTAGACAATGACTTAAGACTATGGTTAGGTCTTAATCTAGGATACAATGGTGCCGATTCTGTTGTCACAAATTTCGCTAAACTAAACTATAAATCGCTAAAATTTAGTTTATTCCTGTCAAACGACGTTTCCTATTCTGAAATAGATTAAACTGACACATCTTAACTATATTTTAGTTTGACAGCTCTAAAATCATTTTAGTTACTCAACTTAGCGAAACTTGCTATTTCGCTATTCTGAATTTGACGTTTTTCACCTAAAATTAAAGCTGTCAAACTAAATCTAGCTATTTTTAATCGCGTTTAAAAAGTTGTGGAATAAAATTAGTTGTCATGAACTAAAATTTACAAAGCACATTTCTTTGCTAATTCTTGAGTTTGGAGGCCTACTTAGAGTTGCCGTGAATCATTATGGAAGCTTATGTGGCTGTAGCTATTGTCGATTCGGTAGAAAGGTAAATAATAATATTATTGTTATTATACAATACAATACAAAAATTATTTGTGAAAACATATAGAGATTATTGCCCTGAACATCTAATTAGCTTTGTACTACATATATACTACATTATGATTTTGAAAAGATCATGTAGATAAATCGACTTAGAGATTTTATGAAATAAAGAACTATTTTTTTTAGAAACCATCAAGAAAGAATTCGGTTGGAAAGATTGCGGGACAATTCTAACCCATTCCATATGGCTGAAGAAAAATTCAAAAAAATTTTTAGACTCCCTAGATCTGGAGCACTTTATTTGGTGGATGTGTTAAGGAATCCTCGGTTGGATGAAGGATTTATCCCCAAACACATAAAGGTTAGAACAGTATTGTTTTGTTAAAGGTTCCTTTCTCTTGTATTCTTTCTTATCAAATAGTAACATGCTACAAGTAGGGTGTGTAGTAATTACTTATAATATTTACTACTTATTGTAATATATCTATTGTAGTCATTACTTAGTATGTATCTGTATAATAATGAAATTTCATATTCAGATACTAGCTGCACTCAATCTGTTTGCCCAAGGAAGTTATCAAACAGCTGTTGGGCAAGACAACATACTTGGGGTCAGCCAGCCATCAGTGAGCAGGTGCCTAGCTCTAACAGCAGGGGAAATTTTAAAAACTTTATCGCCTCGTTACTTGAGATTTCCCATGACCCGAGAGGAAAAAGAAGCAGCTAAGACTGAGTAAGTTCAATTTATTATTTTGAATTTAAAAAAAAATGTTAAGAGTCAGAGTTTAATGTTAAAACGGCTTATTTAAACCCTTTTCTGTCAAATTTGAAGAAAACTGAAAAGAATAAGTAATAAATATTTATTTTGAGGATCTTTTTACAGCCATCAAAACTTAGAACTGCCCCACTCTTATTCATGCAACACTTTGCTTGTTTCAGTTTTCATGACCTATATAATATGCCCAACACATTAGGTGCAGTGGATGGGACCCATGTTGCAATAGCAAAACCTCCACTCAGTCACCCTACTGCGCCTGGCAACCTATTTTATAATAGAAAGGGTTATTATAGCATCAACTGCCAACTTGTGAGTATAAATAATTTTTTGTTAAGACTCTCTTGAAACCTTAATAAAAACTAAAAAACTTTTTAGATATGCAGTGCGAGGGGCAAGATTATTGGCCTCAATCCAATTTTCCCTGGCTCCACCCATGATGCTGCAATTTGGAGGGCATCTAAAATAAACAGAGTCCTGAGAAATGACTTTGTGCGTGGGGAAAGATCCCAGTGGCTTTTAGGTAGGTCACCACAAGTAAACTTTTTTACTTACTGGGTATGTCTACCAGCTAAGTACATTATAAAGTTTTATTTATTATAGGAGATAAAGGATACCCGCTACAGCCATGGCTCATGACTCCTATTATGGGCCCGGCAACTGAAGCAGAGGCTGCTTACAATGAGTGCCATACAAGAGCAAGAAATGTGGTGGAAATGTGTAATGGGCGCCTGAAAAATAAATTTAGATGTCTGCATAGGCATCGCTGTTTGCACTACCAGCCAGAAAAGGCAGCTAAAATTATATTAGCATGTTGCACCTTGTACAACATGTTTTTGGATTCATTTGATGGTAACTATACTTAGTTTGCTCTCTTTGTTTTATTTACATTTGAAAAATAAGAAATGTAAAGTAAGTGTATTTTTACAGATGAAGAAGAAATTGATGTGACTGAGGAAAGTGAGGAGAGTCCGACTGTGGAGGAAGTTAGCACAGATTTTCTTGACGAAGCAAGGGAAATTCGGCAATCATTAATTATAAATCACTTTAATTAAACACCTTTTTTAAAAAAAATACTTTATTTTTTTTTAATTACAAATATCCTTAAACCTAAACAAAATATAAACAATCAACAAAATATAACAATCAACAAATATAGAAAACTTAAAAATAAACAAATTATAAAAAATACAAGAATTATGCTTTAGTGCTAATCTCGATAGGGAGCTGTTGAGGATTTGGAACAAGCACTTAATGTGAATAGTAGTTTTAGTGCTGAAGTAAGCTCCAAGACAAAGTAATGGAAAGAAAACCATTAGGTTTCATTCCCATTATCTTCTTCTTGGGCATTTTGCACCAGCAATGGGATGCCAGAAGAGCGAATGGCAGCTGCTAAAATTTCAGCTGCCTGTACAATACTCTCCCTAAGTAACCTACTATTCTCATTCAGTGCTTGTACCAAATTGTGGTGCACTGGGGGGCGGGGAGTCCTCTGCAATCTTCGACGCCGGGTAATCCGACTTCTTGAATGCGGCAGTGGAACTGCAGGAGACCCACTACCAGTTTCCACAGGCTGCTCTTCCAGTACCGGCTGTAGAGAGGGCGACATACTTGGATGGGCAGGCGACGTGGGTAGTGAGGGTGAGATAGGTATTCCCTGAAATAAAAAAGAAAACGGCAATTGAGTTTCAGTCATGAGCTTGACTACTCTAACAAAACAGATAACTAATGGTTTTGTTTATTGGTACTCAATAATAACAGTCTTAGTAATGTTTTAATCCATAAAAATACCATGAGTACTAAAATAAATTACCATTTCCAAAGAGGCGAAACCATCAACAGCAGCAGACCCAATGATGTCAAGAATTTTATTCTCAATATCACTGAGATCTGGCCCTGCCGGTCCTCCACCTGTGGCCCTGATGGAGTCTCTTATTTTTCTCGCCTTTGTTTTCACCTTTGCCACCCATATATTCCAAATCTGTTGAAATTAAATTAGTTAAGAACACAATGAAAATTATGCAATCCAATTAAAGTTTTATCAGATAAAAATCACTTACATGATGCCACTGCTCTACAGTCCTGCTGCAGCCCAGTTGATTCAGCTCGCTACTGAGGTTAGCCTAAAAAGACATAACCTCGGGATCAGCTTGATTTTCTAAAAAAAGACGCTTGTATTAGACCTAAATTGATATCTAATAGGTATATTAATGTAACAACAAACATCAATGAAAACTGTAATTAATTTTGATGCACTCAAATTTTCTGCGGTTTATGTAATGGCTATGAATTTATCAATAAAATAACAAGTTCGTATGTATTTCCTACCTCGGGCCATTAATGGATTTGCATGAAGCCGTTCTACGAGCAGTTCCTGCTGCCTTTTTGTGGCTCGTTTCCTTGATGACGACAGCTTTTTTTTTTTTTTTTTTTTGATTTGGCATCTCGTAGTTGACCTTGAGAGGTCGTGACTACTTAACCGGACTATCCTGTGGCTGCCTTAAGTGAATTTAAAGCCTCCAGCCAGGGCTACTAAAAGCTAAGCGACTACACGCTAAGGGCACCCCCTGTGGGGTACGAACCTCGGCTTAGGGTGTCGCTGGAGAAAACAGCAAGGGAGGGCTGGATCGAATTATTTTATTTTTATTTCGGTTTGATGACCACGGCGTTTCCTAGTACTAGCTCTGAGAAGAAACGGCCGAAACAAACTCAGAGGTCATAGTCGGGAGTTTATATTTACTGGCTCAGCTGCGGCGCGGGCTGGCCTTCATCGGACAAGGGACGGGGAGGGCGATTACTACGTTGAACGCGTCGCGATGGACCTCGGCGGCGAGGTCGGTAGGTCGGTTTTTTGTGTTTTGTGCTTGTGGCCCTATTGGCCTCTTGGAGGAGGGTAATGGGGTCATCAGGGTCTGTGAGAACGTGCCTAGGTCGGCGAAGCTTACTTATTTTGGAGGGGGTGTACTTTGCTGCCGCGACAACCAGAGGGTTGTGATGTTCAGCGGCTGTGTCAAAGAAACGCTTGGATAGGCGTTTCATGTACTGCTGGATAGTGGGGATTTTGAGATCTAGATGGAGGATCTCATTTCGGACGAACCAAGGGGCGTTTGTTGCTTTGCGAAGAAAGCGGTTTTGGAGTGTCTGCATCCTATGGATATGACTGGGCTCGGTGTGTGCGAAGACTACACAGGCGTATGTCATGATGGGGCGTATGCAGGCTGTGTACAGGCGCATTTTGCACCTGAGGGACAGCTTGCTGCGCGGGTTGAGGAGAGAGTGGAGTTGATAGAGTGCGTAGGCGGCGCGCGAGCGTACCGTCCTTATGTGCTCTCCGAAGGTGAGGTGTTCGTCTAGGATGACTCCTAGGTATTTGGCTCGCTTTTCCCAAGGGATCGGCTTGCCAGACATGGTGATTGGTCGGGGGAGGGTGGGTTTGCTACGCAGTTTGGAGTAGAGGACCGCTTGGCTTTTATCGGGATTTACTTCTATTCTCCATTTTTTAAACCAGTCAGCAAGTGCGTTGACAGCGGTTTGGAGATTTAGTTTAATTTGATTGGGGCTGGTTCCTGAACAGTAAATGGCTGTGTCGTCTGCGAAGAGAGCGAGGTGGGCCTTTTTACTTTTGGGGATGTCGCTGGTGAACAGCGTGAAGATCAAAGGGGCCAGTACGGAGCCCTGGGGGACTCCAGCCCGGATGAGGTGGGGGGGGGAGATAGCTCCTTCGGTTTTGTAGCGGAAAGTGCGGTTTGACAGAAAGTCTCGCAGGATGAGCACGAGACGGTCAGGCACGCCGAGTTGGTACAGCTTGTATATTAAGCCGTTGTGCCAGACTTTGTCAAAGGCTTTCGCTATGTCGAAGTAAATAACACCTGTCAGCCTACCACGTAGGAATCCTGCGTGGATGTGCTCGGTGATACGGAGGATTTGTTGGACACTGGAGTGTCGAGAACGGAACCCGAATTGTTCGTCGGGAATGAGACCCTTGTTCTCGGCAAAGGCCCTGAGACGCTTGTAAATAAGCCTTTCATAGACTTTGCCGAGAACTTTTAGCAAGCTGATAGGACGGTAGCTCGAAGGCTCTGATTTTGGCTTGCCGGGCTTAGGAATGCCTATTACGGTCGCTTCCTTCCACGTTTGTGGGAAGATATTGTTGCCCATGGCTCCATTGAAGATGGTGGCCAGTAGGATAATCAGGTGGGCAGGGAGGAGTCGGATCACTTTATTGGTGATGCCGTCAGAACCGGGAGCTTTTTTAGGTTTGAGACCTCTGATAATATCCTGCACTTCGTCTGGTGTGACGGGAGGCAGAGGATCTTCAGGGTCTTCGACGGGTGGGAGGGAAGCTCTGCGTTCGACCTCCGCGTCAACCTTCAGAAGGTGAGCTGGGTCTACTGGTTGAGCGCTGGGGGAGCATTGGGCTTCAAGGCTGATGGCTAGACATTCAGCCTTGTCATCATCGTCAAAGGCGATGGTTTTATCCGGTCGGGTTAGGGGTGGAATGGTGACTTCTTCTCTGGATTTAAGAGTCCTTTGAAGATTCCAGAAGGCTTGGTGGTTTGGCTCTAGGTTGCTCAGCAACTTGTCCCAGCTGGCTTCACGCCACTCCGATATGCGTTTCTTTGCAGTTCGCTGCAAATGGCGCATATGGGCTTTGTTTGCTTCGCAGGGGAAGTTGCTGTAGGCACGGACTGCTGCATTCTTCTCGTTCAGTAGTTCACGTATGTCGTCAGGGAGCTTTCCGCGGCGGTCGTCCGTCGCTGAGATCTCCCTAGAACAGTCGTTCAAGACTGACTGTACGTGTTCCGTGAACGAGTCGATTGCGGCAGTCGTGCTCGCGACTGAGTCCAAAACAGCGGGAATGGAGTCTAAGTGGGGGGATCTGGTGGATTTCAGACTTTCGCCTACTTTCCTCCAGTCCGTTACCACTTTAGTCGTGGGACGTTGGTCGGGGTCATTTAGGCCAACGCGGGGAGCCAGTCGGATAGTGACTGGTCGGTGGTCTGAGTTAAGCTCGTGGGACACTTCTATAGAGTCTAACCGTAGGTTGACATTCTTCAGAAGTGCCACGTCGAGGACGTCGGGGGTTTGTCCGGGGACAGCGGGGAAGTGAGTTGGGGTCAGAGGGCCCACAACGTCGAAGTTGAAGTGGGAAGAGAGGTCAAACAGGTGTCTGCCCCTGGTGTTGGTCCTGGTGCTGTTCCAGGCAGTGTGCTTGGCATTAAGGTCGCCCGCTATGATAACAGAGTCGCTCATGCCAAGGAGAAGGGAGATGTCGTCTGCGAGAAGCGCATAGTTTTCTGCAGAACTGGTGGGGGGGAGGTAAACCGACACTATGGTGATCGGCTGGTGACCTGACATGCCGATTCGGCAAGCAGACACTTCAAGTCGTGAAAGGGGGGGTGGGTCCATAGGGATGCAGTATAGGGCCTTGTTGTAGTAAATTAGGGTGCCGCCCTTGTGACATCTTGACCTGTCATTACGTACTAGACGGTAGTTCGCAATGCGGGGGTCTCGATGATTGGGCTTAAGGAAGGTCTCTTGAACGAGAAGAATGTCAATTTGGTGGTCCCGGAGGAAGACAGAGATCTCAGGCTTCTGGTCTCTGATGCCGTTGGCATTGAAGTATGCCAACTTGAGGGATCGGGGCTTGGTTCGTTCGATTTTCCTGCTATCCATTATTGGGGGCTAGGGGTGACGAAGGAGTGGAGGGCTGTTAGCACCTCTGGGTATGCGTTGTATATCGCCTGAATGCGATACAAGTCACACGCTCTTCTGGCGGCAACTAGCTCCTCGGCCATTTTCTTGGCCCGGGGGGTGAGGAAGATGAGGAAAGTGCTGGAGATAACATTGAAGGGATCAATGTTGCCAGCTGTCATGGGGGGCGGGGGAGGCCTTTGGGCCACTGGGGTGGCCTTGGGGGTGGGGGCGGGTGGGGGTGGCACCACTTTTTTTGCCGTGCCGGGGCGGATGCGAGGATCCTTCCAGGCGGCAGTGGGTGGAGGGGGTGGGGGTTGGGGAGCTGATGCCACGAGGGCTGGGAAAGCCTTCTGGTGGTTCAGCTGGGACCATGGGCTGGGTCTTTGGGGGCTCAGTTTCACTGGGCCCTGGGTCTGAGAGGACTGGGGGGACTCGCGCTGCTGGCGTGCATTTGCACGCTTCGTCAGCTTCGCGGAGGTTGACTTGGGGGCCTTGGGGCACCCCCGATAATTGGCCGTGTGGCCGGTCGTGCCGCAGAGGACGCAGCTTGGCGGCTCGGTGCAGAGCGCGCGGTCCTTGGGCCGAGGGCACTCTGCTGTGCCGTGGTCGCCCAGGCACTTGACGCACCTGGGTTTTGCGTGGCAATGGGCCTGGGAGTGCCCATAGAGCTGGCATCTGTGGCATTGGCCGACGACGCCGCTCTTGTGCGGTTTTTCTAATTGGATCCCGGTGAGGGAGCATATGCTCTTCACCTGGAAAATAGGGTGGAGGGTGGCTCCTTCGACAGGTGGACACACCACCAGCACCATGTCGTAGGCCACGTTGCCCCTGGCCTTGTGCATCCTGTGTACCTCTTTAACTGGAATGCTCTGTGCTTCCAGATCGGCCTTGACTTCTGATGTGGGGATCTCTTTGGGGATCCTTCGGATCACCACTCGGGTGAGGCGATCCTCCGGGAGCGAGTAGGTGTGGAAAGCCACACCTCTCTGCCGGAGGAGCCGGGTGATCTCCCTGTAGTCCCTGGAGGTAGGGAGGGAGACCTTTATCCCTGTCTGGGTGGTTCGGGCGCTGGTGAACCCGATTTTTAGCTCGGTGCACCATGCTGAGACTTGCGTCCATTTCTCCTTGTCCTGAATGAAAACAGGCGGGGGAGGGGGGACTTTCCTCTGGGAAGAGGAGGGTGGCGGGATTTTTGCGACAGGGGGGGGTGATGACGACAGCATCTTATGAATAATATTTATATGATATCTACGAAAACTTAATAATTAAAATACTAAATGAAATGGCGGATCGACAAAACAAAACAAACAGACTCGGATCATCGGATGTCCTGGATAGGGCTTTCCTTCGACGACGAGTATACGAAAAACCGGTATTTTCTTTTTGAAAATCACTATTTAATTCTTATATTAGCTCTATAACACTGAAATAAATAATACAAATATCATGTTATCCGAAACATTTCTTTAAATGCTGCAGTTTGTTGATTTGAAAAACTTAAAGGCTTTTTTCTTATTGAAAATCGAAAAATGGATCCGCCGAAGCTCTAAATCGTTTTCGGTTACAACCCTAGCAGGATTACATTGGCCACAGATAATAAAAATAGTAATAGGTTTTGGATTTTAATTTACTTAAATATAAACAACAATATAGTTTTATAGCGTGTTTATAATCCTTATAAATCATTTAAATAATTTTTGATAAACAGTTCAAGATAATTTGATTTTAGTCATGTTTTTTTTTTTGCAGTTCAGATCATTTCTTCACTTTCATTCATTTTTTATTTATATTTCCAAGAAATCTTGGTCTATGGTTTATTCAACTTAGCGATTGTCAAACTCAATTTTAGAGATGTCAAATTGCTTTTTAAAATTAGAGAATCTTGTTTGCAGAATAGCTTTTTAGATACACTAAACTAAAAATTAGAAATTTTAGTGATAGTTTAGTTTAGTTGGGTGTACAACAGAATCGGCACCAATGTTCTACTTAATCTATTTCATCAATTAGCCTTCTGGTTGGCTTTACAACTCTTCCAAAACGAGTTACATGTTGACTGACTGAGGATTGAGATGAGAGCTCTTGAGGTCTAGACTCCTGCCTGTTACCTTCCTCTCTCCCCTGCGACGAATTGGATAGCATAGGAGAATATTTGTGTCTTAAATGAACCCTATTCCTCCTATACCTGACTCCATTGACATCCTCAACGACATATGACCTATTATTAGCCAACCTTAGCTTGACAATGGCTTGTTCCCAATTGCTATCAGGCTTTCTTTTAAAGTATACATGATCATCGGGATACAATAATGACAATGACTTTGTATTTCTATTATAATATTTAGACTTATTTTTATTATTTTGCTTGACACATTCTTCATAATTTTTGAATGTAACCACTTTAGGTTTTAATTTCTTATAAGACATAGGAATGTTATTTCTTAAATTCCTGGACATTAACAATTGAGCTGGAGATGGTAAATTATTCTTAGGTGTGTTTCTATACTGTAATAAAGCTATGTATGGATCAGATGAGTTTCTTTTACATTTTTTTAACATATTTTTGATAATTTTGACTGAACTCTCTGCTTGACCATTTGACTGTGGATGATATGGGCTAGTTACAATGTGTTCTATGTCCCATTCATGCATAAAATTCTTAAATTCTAATGACTGAAAAGGAGGACCACCATCAGACACTAAAGATAAAGGTATTCCATGACGAGCAAAAATGGACTTTAAATGTGTTATTACATTCTTTGCTGTACTGTTTTTATTTAACAAAGCTATTTCTATAAATTTAGAATAATAATCTGTGACAATTAAATAAGTGAGGTTATCAAAATACATTAAATCAACACCTACTTGTTGCCATGGATATTTATTTATTTCAAAATTTTTTAGTGGTTCCTTTGGATTATTAGGTTTAAATTGTGCACATACATAACATTGTTCTACCAAGTTTTTAATATCAGCTGACATGCTTGGCCAGTACAAAGACTCCCTAGCCAGTTTTAAGCATTTATTTATACCTTGGTGACCTTCATGAATTTTACCTAACATTTCCTTATACATTGACTGTGGTACTATTAATTTTGACCCTTTGAACAACAAATCTTTGACTACATGAATTTCAGCTTGTATGTTCCAAAATGGTTTTATTGACAGACTGACATTATTTTTATTTTTTGGCCAACCTTCATAATAATACTTTTTTAACAATTGCAAAGTATCATCTTTCTTAGTGTTCTGTAACAATTTTGTACAGTACTCCTTTGTGACTGCTAGACTTGAATGCATTAAATTGACATGACAAGATATTTCTGACTCATTCTCAGGTATATAATGTTCTTTCAATGCTGCTCTAGACAGAGTGTCAGATATAAACATTTCTTTACCTGGAACATGTATAACTTCCAAATCATATTTTTGTAAAGTTAACATCATACGTTGCAATCTTGCTGGTACATCATGTAATGGCTTTTTAAAAAGATAGACTAAAGGTTTATGATCAGTATGAACAGTTACTTTATGACCGTACACATACTGGTGAAATTTTTCACAACCAAACTGAATGGCTAACAATTCTTTCTCAATTTGAGCATACCTTGACTGAGTTTGAGTTAATGTTTTTGAACTATAAGCAATAGGTTTATTATTTTGCATAATGACTGCTCCTAATGCTGACTTTGACGAATCGACTGACAAGACTAATGGTACATTGGGATTATAATGAGTTAAAACTGGTGTATTTGTAATTTCATCGATTAAACTCTTAAGACATTGACTATGGTTTTCATCCCAAGTCCAGACTGAATCTTTCTTCAAAAGATTTCTTAAAATTTGAGTTTTTTGTGACAAATTGCTAATAAAGGGACCTAAATAATTGATCATACCTAATATTCTTTGCAATTCCTTGACATTTTTTGGTGTGGGCATATTGACAATTGCTTTTACTTTCTCTTCATCAACCCTAGCACCATCTTTACTAAAAACATACCCTAAAAAACAGACTTCTGAAACTAAAAATTTACATTTAGACTTATTGAACTTTAAATTGACTTCACGTGCTCGTTGCATGACTTTATGTACTCTCTCATTATGTACTGACTCGTTTGGTCCATATACCAAAATATCATCGATGAATATTAGAACTCCTTCTAAATCACCGAACAAATTCATCATGACTCTTTGAAAAATTTCAGACGATGCATTAATACCAAAAGGTAACCTTAAATATTTATATCTACCGAAAGGTGTTTGAAATGTACATAAATCAGAACTATATTCATCTAGTTTTAGCATCCAAAATCCTGAAAATGCATCTGAATGAGAAAAACAAACAGCTCCTGCTAGTTGAGATCTGATCTCATCTATTGACTTTAGTGGATAAATTTCCCTTACAATGTTCTTATTCAAATTTCTAGGATCTAAACAAATTCGTAACTGACCCGTGCTTTTGACTGTTATGACTATACTGTTCACCCATTCTGTAGGTTTAATAACCTTTTCAATGACCTGCATTTTCTCCATGCGATCCAATTCATCACGCAGTTTGTTCAGTAAAGCGAAGGGTACCCTTCTCGGAGCATCCACGCATGGCACTGCTTCAGGTTTGAGTTTCAGGCGACAGACTTGAGGTAGACATCCAAGACCCTGAAATACATCATTATATTGTGTAAGAATTTGTTCACTAAAATTTTGTTGAGACACAGAGAAAACTCTTTGAATTATACCTAATTTTTCACAAGTTGGTAGACCTAAAACATTCGGACAAACTAAATCTGCGACTATAAACACTATATTTACACTAATAGTGCTATTATTTAAAGATAAACTACATTTTACATTGACTTTGCCCATGATGGGTATTGATATACCACCAAACCCACTAACGTTTATTTGACATTTCTCAAGTGACATTTGACTTTGACATTTCAAAGATTGAAAAGTTTTCTTTGACATAATATTGATATCAGCTCCAGAATCAATAATGCAATTAATTTGTGTATGACCAACTAAAATGTTTATGTTCCATGACTGTTTAGAATAGTATTTATTTTCCTTTGACTCGACTGTATTGACCTGTTTACTATGTGTTGACTTTGCTGTAATAATTCTACAAGTGTTTGTTGTGTGAGATTCCTCAGACTTGTGTCTGTACTCATCATTAAGATATGAATCTCGACTAAGACTTTTTGACTTTTTTGACTTGACTGTGAATCTCTCAGACTGTTTAGTGTTTTCATCATTGAGATACGACATATGACAAGATGAGTCTTCATGAGATCTCTCGGACTTATCAGTCACCAGACTTTTTTCATCACTGAGGCATTTTTTATTAGACCTCTCAGATATGACATTATCACCACTTTCATCACAGAAATATGACACAGGATATTTTTTATGACAAGATGAGTCTTCATGAGATCTCTTAGACTTTGACTGCGACTGGCCTATGTGCGACCTGACCGTTGATTGTAACTTGGGATGTGACTGTGACTGTGTGTATGACAACCTGCTATGTCTGTAATGATTTTGATTGTGATGACTTTGTGACTCTAAATGACAATTATATTGACTAGACTTATAACTATGACTGAAGTTATGACAATTTAAAATTCCAACAAAATTATCTTGACTACCAGTTGAACTAAAAGACTCTAAATGACTGACTTTTTTATTATTTGAGTTACAAAATTTTGCAAAATGACCATAAGAGTTACATGACCTGCATTTAGCTCCCTGCGCTGGACATTTGTAGCGGTGGTGTTGTCCACAGCGGCTACACGTCTTCGAGCGCTTCTCAGGACTGGGACTTGACTTTGACCTCCCTGCGCTGGATCCCTGCTGACTGACTGGTGAAGCTCGCCGTCGCTGACGCTCCACTCGACCACGGCTCCTCCGACGCAGATGCATGACTTTTTCAGACTCTTCACTAGTGGACCTCTTGACAATTTGGTTTGCATCCTGCTGTGCGACGATGAGTGTCCTAGCTAGCTCTCGCATCCTCTGATATGTCAGATCAGGTTCCTGCAGCAGTCTCTGACGTACATGTGCTAAGTCCAAACTCAAGTTGGCGATAAAAATATCTCTGATAAGAGATTCTCTGAGCGTTCCAAATTCGCAATCTTGGCTCTTATTTTCGAGATCGGTTAAGAAATCCTCGATGCTTTCCGATTTCTGTTGACGTGTGGTAAAAAACATGTGACGATACATGGTAATGTTTTTTCTGGGTTGAAAAAATTCGTCGAATTTGGCTTTGACGTCATGTAATGTGCTTTCTCCAATATTTATGTTGAATGTGTTGAAAATATTTAAGCATTTTTCACCAATGTGATGTAATAAAATGGCGATCTTGCGTTTCTCACCGGACTTGTCTAAACCTGTTGCCAACAAGTATAATTCGAACTGTTGCCACCAGCGCTTCCAGGCTTCGTAATTGTTGTTTGTTGCATCTGACGATATTTTAAGCGCCTTCAAGCCACTGTTCATTGTAGCTTCGGTGTCATGGCCGCCACCGACGCCATCCGACTTTTGCATTTTATGAATTTTCTTTCTTCGTATTGGGTTTTTTCACTCTTCTGACACCATGTATGTGTTTTTCCACTTCTGACACCATGTATGTGTTTCTTGTGTTGGTAAATATTAAAGACTTTAGATAATTAGACTGGTTTATTACACTTGTATATTTATTACATTATAATCGACGTCTTCCAGGTCAGATCCTAAGTTACAATGACAAGACTATAGACTATATTCATAGACACTAATACATAGAGATGGTATTAGTTACTCGACTACAGAGTAGTGATGTATGATACAACAAGTCTGTGCTAAATAAATGTATTTTGTTTCTTTCTTTCTTTTCCTTCTTAAATGAGTCAATCTATTCAGTTCGGTTCTTTTGCCCAAACCAGTATCATCGTAATCACATTATCATCGAAATCTTGTGTTTCTATTTCCAGAGTATCAGCATATTATGCGTTATCAGCATCGCAGTCGAAATCTCATACTACCAACAATGCAAGGACTGTACCGTGCTTATCCTGCACAATGCGTACAGCTTCAGTATCAACGCCCTCATCTACTGCATCTTCATGGTCTGCATCAATTTGTGGTTTATTTGGGGGGTTAAGAACGTAAGTATATTAGGATGTCTTTTAAGTATACTATATGTCTTACTATGTGTCTTTTAAGTAAGTAACTGTACGAAATCCTCTCAATTTATTATTGTGTGTGGTTGAATAGTTTATCAATATAATTGTATCAAGGGCTCAGAGGACCATATGTCATTTTGACTTTCAGCCGACAAAGCGTAGTTTTAATAGAATAAGAGTGGCCTCGGTTCTTGCTCCGTTCATTTTTTTTTCGGTCCTCTGTCACTAATAACTCTGTATGCAGAGTCCCAACGTTTTCAGAGACATCCACGAGCTGTCGCTCAGCATTACGCTGCGACTCATGTTTCTGTAACATTTTTTGTGTTTTTATACAACGTTATATTTTGTTTATACGAAACCTGAATATAGTTTGTTCAGAATAAGCAACTGAATCGATTCCAATCATTTTTACACCATGTTATATTTTTTACCAAATAAATTTAGAAATTGTTGCACTCTGGTTACCGAGCGCCCCGCAAAGCTTACGATAGATTATAGTACTGCGCACAGCTGAAATCAGCAGTCAACGCACCGGTTCTCCGTCTGAGCGGAGCGTGGACCATATTTTTGTTGAGACAGCAAAGTAGGAAAATAAGCTCATAACTTTGTGGATTTTCATGATATCTTTTTGAAATTTTGTACATAGATTCTGTTCCTAAAAATATTGGACACGTGTTTCGGGTTTCGCATAAACAAAAAATAATTTTGTATATTTTTGCGTTATGTTAACCACATAAACATTTTTCTGTTTTTTTTTTTTACTTTAGATCAAAAGGCTTATACTGGTTTCGTTAACCATGCGGCCTACTGATACGTTGGACTTATTTTACTCGATACAGACTTGATAATACATGATATAAAATTTAACGCTAAAATATGGCGCTGTAACTTCTATTAAACCAAGTCGTACCAAGTCCTATCCTAATAAAATTGGTAACTAGCGTAAAGCAATAAAAGTAAGCCATTGGTTCAGAGCTTGTCTTGTGACTTTAACGACAAAACCTACCTTTTTATCACCAGCAGGGTAATTATGTAACAAACTATCAGTAGCAAAAGGTGTCATTTTAGCAGTTCAACAACATTCATTACGTTACTTACGTTGTTGAGCAGACACATTTTTCTAACAGATGGAGCAATGGATAAGCAATACTTTCAAATGATTCCATTTGAAAGTAATAGTGCTTTACGCAATTAAAGTACAGTTTTGGCATACTGGAGGTAGATAAACCTATCTATCTCTGGTTATAACATCCCAATGATATGTATTGATTATACTGACGAAAGCCTCTTGGCTCTTTGAAATGGCAGTGGGATGGGCACATAGCACGTATCACACGTTGTATTTGTCGCAGCCAACTGTTATAATAGCCATTTAGTTACAGCCTGGCTTTTTAACTAAACGGCGCGGCCGTTCGTCTAACGGTCTGAATAACATTTAACAATTTATAGTTTAGGTTGAAATATTAACCTATCATGTGAATTAAGAAATCAAGCCGTATTGGTTGCAGTAACTACGCCAATGGCAACCCAGCGAAATGGGTTTTTTCTTTTTTTTCCTGATTTTCCACTGGTATGGTAGTCAGAGACTTTATTTTACTTTTGTCTTTTCTTTTTATCTTTCATTCTGTCTTTTTCCTTATGTATATTGTATTACAATTATTCTTATTTTCTATTACATTTCTACTCTTAAAATATACAATTTAATCTATTACTCTATTATAGGTACCTTATTAAATTTCTTCCTTAAAAAAATTCAAAAAATTTCATATATTACCCCTAGTTAGTCGTCCCGAGATCTCTGACTGCGTTTGCTTATTAAAATTTTTCAATAGTAGTATAAACTGTCCCGAAATCTTGTCCAAATTTTATTTTAATACCCCTATGAAGTCAAAAAGATTTAATCCGCCTTTGCGTGTGCCATTATCCTCAACAAATTATCGTCAGAATTCATATATAGTGCGTGCAAGCAGAAATTTAAACAAGTTGTGTAAGTAGCATGATATAGATCCATTTTTGAGTAGTGTGTCCTTGGCTAGGAGGTGCTTAAGCCGTAACTTTTTCATTTAATCAATTAAAAATTTATGTTTTTGTTATTCGCGTACTCACTTACCTAGTGTCCATAGGATGCTTTTAATAATCTGTAATTTATAAGTGAGGACTTGTTATTGGCTGTCAGTCCATCTTACTGTTTCTTAACTGATTTGTTTAGCTGTAAGTCCTCCATGCTTAATGAATAAATAAATAAATAAAAATAAATTACATTATTCATTCCTTACTGCTACTTATACTAACTTGTTATTTGCTAATATTTGATGACTATTTTATATATTCCACAATATGTAATTCAGTACATCTTTACTTTGTCTTATTTCTATTTACAACTACTGCTTGGCAGAATAGGCTAGTTGATTTAAAAAAAAAAAACCAATTAGTCCGTCAGTCAGATTTCCAAATAATACTAGTCACGTATTTTTTCTTTTTTCATATAAACAAAAATTGAAGACGACACAGTGCGTTGAAAACTCGTGTGACGTCACTGCACGCTACACATTTTAGCGAGCAGTGACTTCACCAGCCACCATTCCTGACCTTTGATGCCTTTTATATTTGTAAATTTTTACTAATTTGATAAAACAAAATATACGTATCCAATATTTTTCTATCATCTGGATGACGGACTAAATAGAATCATTTTTTTTTACCCAGGAAACATCCATATTCTAGGAATTTACCTCTTAAATTATATTCGAGTTTCTATTTCAATCTCAATAAGTATATTTTTTTTCTCTAACAAAGACAGGACATTCCTCTAACACATGCAGGACGCTCTTTTTTTTTTATTTGGGTCGCTGATCGACTAAATGGGTTACGTTAGAGCTATAACGCATTGCTGCCAGGTCGCCAGCAACTCAATCCCACAGCAACCAAAACATGGGCAAAGTCGCCCGGGCAACCGTCGACCACTATCTAAACTATAGTAAGTCACAGTCGCCATCGACTAGTCGATAGCGCGTAATGTCTTTTCAAACCCATCTTGCTCTATGATCAACCACGTGCGAGCCGAAAGAACGTTCGTGAGGCGATCACTAATTTTAGGGATGCCAGACGGTTAACTAAACGGCTACGGTTAATCTGGGTAACTTTGTTTGGTTCGGGTAACATTGACAGTCGGACCATGAATTAGTTTCGATTTTTTTTCCTATGATACCAACACAATTTACAAATATTTCTTGTAGCTTTTTATTATTAAACTAGCTCCGTAAACATTAACTTTTTTTCTATTATTTTAGCTTTTTTCTATTTAGTTATGCAAAAAATTTTGTCTCAAACATGTTTTTAAATGCTCATTTAAAATTTGTACAGCAATGCCAAACATCTTAAACTGATTTTATTGCCTATTTTATAAAATATATAAGACAAAATTGGAAATTAATGATTTTATTTCGTCAGTTACTAAAAACGTTTAAAACATAAACCAATGGTACACAAATTTATTCAAAATATACTTATTAATGCTTTTCTATCAATGTGTGCCAAAGTTACCCATGTAATGATGGTAACTTTGACAGACGAGAAAATCAGGTTTTTTTATGGATAGATGTATTTTTATATAATTTCATTAATCTTTACGGTAAAAAAGTGCTATGAGAGTACTAACAAAATAAAATACAACACGTGTGAAAGGGTTAAAATTTTAAAATATTTTTTTAATTTGTGTAAAATACCGCATTTATCTGTCAAAATTGGGTAACTTTGACAGATAAATGCGGTATTTTACACAAATAAAAAAAATATTTTAGTAACATAAGTCACAGTCAATGGTTAAATTACAGTCAATCTGGGTAGATTGGCTGTAATTTAACCATTGACTGTGACTTATGTTACTAATATATGGTGTGTCTTTTAGTCTGTGCTAAATTAAGGCATTTTCATTCTTTCTTTCACTCATTCACTCTAGGGTATTTGACTAAAAAAACGAATTAGTCCGTCAGTCAGATTTCCAAAAAATCCTAGACATATATTTTTTCTTTTTTCATATAAACTAAAAATGAAGACGACACAGTGCGTTGAAAACTCGTGTGACTTCACTGCACGCTACACTTTTTAGCGACCAGTGACGTCACCAGCCACCACTCCTGATCTTTGATGCCTTTTATATTTGTCAATTTTTATTGTTTTGATAAAACAAAAAAATACGTGTCTAGTATTTTTTGGAAATCTGACTGAAGGACTAATTAGTGTTTTTTTTTTTTTTAGTCAAATACCCTATTCTCATATATTTTCAGAAAAAATCCTCAGTGGTGTTAAGTTGGGTGGTGATTACCGCTTTGTGGTGGGCACAATCTTTCCTGCTGATCTTTATTTTGCTGTGTTTGTACATCATGGATACCAGTATTGGATGGATGGTGGCCCTCGGCTGTGCAATAATTGCTTTTAGTAAGTTCATTAATTAGTTATTTAATATTTTATTTCTTTGTTTTCTAAGATACGCAACTTTTACGGACCTAGCAGCAGTTTTATTTATTCATATATCTATACTTCTATACTTCTATAATAATATTATAAAGAGGTAAAATTTTGTAAGTTTGTAAATTTGTATGTAGGGGGTAATCTCTGGAACTCATAATCCAATTCTAAAATTTTATTAACTGGCAGAAAGCTACATTATTCCTGAGTGCTATAGGCAGTTTCTATAATATGTACTTATATTAACCGGGCTATCACAACTTTTGTCTAGTAAGTCGGAAAAAATAACCTCATAAAACAGAATTATTTGCGTGCGCTGCCTAAACAAATGCTTAAAATTAAAAACATTGTATGGCTACCTGGTTTGTCTTAATTATTTCTACCAAAAAGTACGCGATACCATATCTCTATCTTTTATATTTTATCTTTTATACTTCTTTTATTGCATTAATTTTTTTTTCGGAATTCTTACGTTTGGTTGATTATTTGAGCAACAAAATATTAATTCTTATGACAATAAATTATTTCAGTATCACAAGAACATCATACAGATAAGATTTGCCATTTACAGTATATCAATTGGTCTTACAGTTTCGGAGGTAATATAAAATTACTAAAACGCAAAATGCTCCTAGCATAACTTTCATTGTGCAGACGATTTACCTATTTGCCCATTAATGGCGTTCTGCAATTACGTCATTTTTCTGAATCGCGGTGTTAAGTTATCGTATGGTTGTTGTTGTTGATAGATACCTCATAATCGAAAATATAGTAATTTAGTTGTACGTTTGTTTTGTATGTTCGTAGTTTCGCACTTCGTTGTATCGTATTAATCGATACGAGTTATTCGATATTACAATTGTTTTGTCGCAGTCGCTGTCATGGGTGGTGTCACTTTTGTGTTTGCAGGTGACTCTCGTCAGATACTTCCCGTCGTCTCAAGAGGGACACGTGCGAATAACATAAAGGCATGTCTAAAATCATCGTCCCTATGGAGTATAGTCCAAACTTTGAATTTACGTACGAATATGAGAGTCCACGTTATCTGAAATATGGATAACGATTTACACAACAGCTGCTCAAAATTGGAAAAGGGTCTTTTTCTTCTCGACTGACTCTAACTCTGCGGAAATCTTTATAAATGAGATTCTAGGTCGTATAGTTCACAGTCTGCAGCATCTTATAGACGCAGTATATCCTGACCTCGAATATTTACTAGATAGAGACATTCATTGGCTTGTTCAAGGGCTATCGTCTCACCATGGAACGATACAGTTAATGAAATCAGTAATCTAATTTTACAAAAAGTTCCCGGCCATGGTAAAATGTACAAGTCAATTAATACAGTGTGTAATATCGAGGATGCAATCCACTATCCGCAGGAATTTTTAAATCCCCTTAAACCGTCTGGTCTGCTACCCCACGAACTACTGTTGAAATCCGGAACGCCTAGCATGGTTTCAAGAAACTTAACCTGTGCAATGGCATAAGGCTACTAATAAACGATTTGAAAGACAACCTAATTGTGGGGACCATTCTCATCGGCCCAGGAGCTGGCCAGTTGGTGTACATCCCAAGAATCCCAATGATTCCGACGGACCTACCCATAGCGTTTAAACGACTCCAATTTCCAATAAAAACATCATTTGCCCTGACTATTAACAAGTCTCAGGGACAAACATTCTCTTTGGTTGGCATTGACCTACGAAAAGAATGTTTTTCCCATGGGCAATTATATGTTGGTCTATCAAGAGTGGGATCATCCGAAAAGCAGATTATTCTGTTACCGAAAAATAAAACAACTTCAAACATTGTATATACAGAAGCTTTAAATTAAATAGATACCTAACTTAAATAAATAAATAAAAAAATAAAAAAGGCGACTAAAGGTTAAGTTACCTTGAGCAGAAAAGAGAACTTCGGTATTCTTTGAAGTTACTGATCTGATTCCAAAAAATATTTTACCAATAAAATTAAATACAGTAATATCAATCGAGTGTAATCTTATGTTAAAACAAGAAATTTTCCGCGGACGAAGTCGCGGGCAGAAGCTAGTACTTTATAAAACACCTGAACAAAAAATAGCAACAAGCTACAAAGTAGGTATAAAAAATGCGACCATCGACCATGTCACTATTTGCGATCTCTTCCAGGCAAGGAATGGAAATACCAATGAAATAACCCGCTCAATAGTTACGTTTATTTTAAAGACTATTCTTTCTCCGCGACTTCCCCGCGTAGATTTCAGAAAATATATCGCGGGCACGTCCTACGGGGATTATAGCCTATATAAAATATTGTTTTGTTTAAGCGAAACCCGAAACACGTGTCCAATATTTTTAAGGAAGGAATCTGTGAATAAAATTTCAAAAAGATATATTGAAAAAACACAACGTAATGAGCTTGCTATTCTATTTGGTTGTCCCAACAAAAATATGGCCAAAACTCTGCTCGGGCGGGCGAGCGCGGTGCGTTGACCTCTGGCGTCAGCTGTTGCGCGCGCGAGTACTATGATCTATCATAAAACTGCGTGCCCGTTCGGTATCCACACTGCAACAATTTCTAAATGTATTTGGAAGAAAATATAACATGGTGTAAAAATCATTGGAATCGATTCAGTTGCTTATTCTGAAAAAACTGTGTTCAGGTAAAAATATAATGGTTTTACTTACTTGAATGAAATGAATTTATTTATTTAAAGAAATTTGAGGAAAAGCTTGATGTGCGTGTTTGTAGTTTAGCAGTATTTACAATGTAACATGCGAAAAACCTGTCATACTGATGTCACAGAAAGTCCTGTATCTCGCAAGCAGAGGTAACCGTGCAGCTAATGTTTATACAACTTCCTAACATCTACCATTGGGCAAGTGCCCGCCAGACATAACACCCTTATTATCGAAAGATTCTTCCTTATCTATGGAGGATGAGTGAACTTTATACCCTGTTCATACCTCTAAAGTAGCAAAGTGATTTAATATACCTAAAAATAAATATATGTCGGTCTCCGTGGCGCAGCGGTCAACACACCTGCCTGCGACGTGGAGGCCCCGGGTTCGATCCCCGGCCAGGTCGTGATGGAAAATGATCTTTTCCTGATTGGCCTGGGTCTTGGAGGTTTATCTATATATGTATCTATTATAAAATATAGTATCGTTGAGTTAGTATCCCATAACACAAGTCTCGAGCTTACTTTGGGGCTAGCTCAATCTGTGTGATTTGTCCGTATATATTTATTTATTTTATTATTATACCTAGGTGCAATGACTAAAAATTTCTTTGGTTTGTAGAATGTTGTCGATTTTGAAAAAGGTGTTTTAAGACGAAAAAGGTTCTTTTTACGCTAGTTTTGACCAGGCAATGTGTTATCTTGCTGCAGCATGCTCGATCCTTTTTTTGACGTTCTTCCATTGTTAAATTTGCGCAGCCATTCTGCAATGTTTCTGCTAATTCTATGTAACTAATCGCCAAGGAATGAAAAGTTGTCCAAAATACCTCAGTGCCTAAAGACAAAAGTCTATAACCAATATGTGTTACCGGTGATGACATGTGGATCAGAAACGTGGTCTCTCACTATGGGTCTCATAAGAAAGCTCAAGGTCGCACATAGAGCTATGAAGAGGGCTATTGTTTCTCTACGTGATCGAATTAGGAATGAGAAGATCCGCAGAAGAACTAAAGTCGCCGACATAGCCCAGCGGATTAGCTCTCTGAAGTGGCAGTAGGCGGGGCACATAGCTCGTAGAGCCGATGGCCGATGGGGCAGAAAGGCTCTTGAATGGCGACCACGTACCGGCAAGCGTAGCGTCGGACGCCCACCGACTAGGTGGTCGCATGATATGACCAAAATCGCAGGGAAGCGCCGGATGCAGGCCGCGTCCAACCGTTCTTTTTGGAAATCCTTGGGGGAGGCCTATGTCCAGCAGTGGACTTCATGTGGCTGAGATGATGATGATGATGATGAATCATCGAGGCATACTGTTTATACGTTTCCCATCAACCATCGATGTTGACAAGCCGTCTCACCTCACCGCTGCCTGCGTGTGTCGTGATAGCTTCGATACTTCAACCATCATAGTTTACAGACCTTATCGTCTTTTACGCATCAGTCAAGGTTCAAAATTTTTGGTATAATTGAGAGCTTCATTTCTAGTGTATAATTTTAAATCAAACTTGAGTAAAAATATTTCGTAGTTTGAATAACCGATGAAAAATTTCCATCGATCTTGTGAGTTTTTTACTATCTTCTAACCGCAGTTTCTCCCGCATGGATGTCGAAAATTATCCCAAATAGGAACATGCCATTTACACAAAAAGTGACCTATAGAGATTATTAAGCTATGAAGTACGAATTTGTACGTTTGAAATGAAATGCACTTAAATCAGGTTTATATATGATTTTCAAATATCACGATTAGTGTACCATTTACGAAAAGGAATGAAAAGGTAGGCTCGGTAGTCTTCCGATATTCGCTCCACTGAACATATTTTATAAAAGATACGATGGTTTAGTAACTTTCAGTCAAAAATATTCGGAAACATTCTTAGTTCTGATAACGGTAGCTATCCGTAAAGATTATTCATAAATCTTTGCGATTCCGAAATTAAGTCGGAACAGAAATATTTCGGAGGGATGAATATTAATCTAAATATTGTACTTTCATCAAGATTTGTTCCGCTTTTTATAACAGTAAGTATTATGCTAATTTAAAAATCTATGAAATTTTGGTGAAATTGTTATAAGAATCATTTCGATCGCTGAATAAGTTCCTTCAAAATTGTTGAGCGACTAAATGTTGTTGATCCATGCGTCATGTCCAGGAACGGGCGCCGTCAGTGGGGACTGGTCACCTGTTAGCTGTCACGGCTTAATAATATTTGAATTGCTTTTGTGTTTTCTCTAACGGACGCTTAACGTGCACATATTACTTGATTTCATTGGAACAAATACCACACTTGAGTTCCATTCGGAACAACTAGTTGATTGGTTCAGTTGATCGGAGTGGAAAGAGGGGTTTCTGCAATGTTCTCAAAAGGATAAATTCAAGGTGAATCATCTAATCAAGTAATTTGTAACAATTTTATGATTTTAAAAGTGTATCCGTAGAGTTTCTTACCCGTTCTTCTCCAGAGAGACCTACTAGTTTGAACGGGCGACTAGCTTCATCTTACTTACCGACCCTTTGACTATTCAGAAGTACCCGTATTTGATTTATTTAAAATAAACTAATGTTGTAAATCAGAAAGTGAGTTTGTGTTTGTTTATTCAGCTTTCACGCTGTAACTACTGACCCGATTATTTTGAAATTTTGCAGACTTAAAGTTAGAAGTCCGGATTAAATAAGAGGGTTTTTTTATCCCGGAAAAATTTGATATTCCCGAGGGAAATCTAAAAAGCGCGATATAACCGAATTAGCCGAAAGGTAGTTTAAATATAATTGAAAATTAATCCAATTCAATTCAATTCGATTCTTGATTAATGGCCTTTGTGAGAGAGACGCCACAATTTTGCCACTATCACGTGCGAACCATTAATATACCAACAAAAAAATTAATCCAAATTTCAATAAATAACAAGACACAAAACAAATCGATGACTGCCGAAGACATTCGATGTACTTGTATTTACTAAGATTTAGTGTTGCCCTACTTTTAAAATTGTTAGTTTCAGAAAGATCCATTTTCACGACTTTATAGACAAGGTAGGTATAGCCGACATATATTCTACAGTGATGCGCAACCAATGAGTAGGTACATTAATCTTTCAACATTCGTGTTGCTTGGGAGTTTTATGAGATGTGCCATACGTCGTATACTACTCTTGCCAGTTAAATAATAGGAAGTGTTAACAGCTCGTGTTTAAAGCAAGGATTTTCTATTCGGTTTAATAAATATATGTATTTCTTCCGTTGGATTGCTATACCTACATTGCCTTTTTTTACCAGACTGACACAATTGTGGTATCGTAAGATTTGTCTTAATAGCCCAGGTGTACTTAGATAGGTGACATAAAAAAAAAACAAAATGGCGGATTTTTCACGCCATGTAAACACTGACTCTAAATATGTAATATTTATAATAATTATAATAATATATTATAATATGTTATAATTCTTATAACATATTCAGAAATAAGAAAACTGAAAACTTCTGCATAAAAATCTAACGAACTGAAAAGGCAGAATAATCACAAGCTGAATAATCACAGTTGGGGGGACTTCTTAGCCAGATAAGCAAGAGTTCCATAGAACAGTCCCCTGCGATTGTTCAGCTGTCTTTTCAGTTCGTTTTTTTCTATTTCAATATTCCAAGTTATAAGCTTAGTACTTACATTAATAAAATGTATATTATCTTCTGTGTGTTTCAGTGATATTCGGCTATTTCATATTAGTGAGCTACGGATACTGGCTGGAGATACGAAAAACATCGCAACGACCTGTTGCATAGAGCTTGAATTACAATGATAAGCTGATGTTGCTCTCAATGAAGACCTGATTATGAAACTTATTGTACTTTATATACTTGAACTTTATTGTTGAGTAGCAGCTGGTTGATTCTGTAATAATCTGACCATAAAAAGTTTTTATTATAGTTATAAAGTAGTGCTTGACGCAATCCCGCCTGATGGTAAGCAGTGATGCAATCGTTGATGGTAAAGCGCACGTAGTTTATTAAGAGACTATTCACTTAAAAAACTGAGTGAATAGGAAGGAAGACGGCAGTTGAGCGAGGTGATGCAATGTTAAACCCAACAACACGACCAACGTTGCTGCGCCAGAGGGAGTTCGATCTGGAGACCCTCCACGACCAAACTCCCGATACAACAACGTTTGTCGCATCGTACCTGGCACACATCGCAACACAACTGCTCAGTCTCATCCTCCGTACTGCTTTACCCGACATAATGCCGGAACACGACGAATCGCTTGGCGACAAAACTTTGTCTGGTGGGTGGTAACTTCTGCCGGCAGCTGATGTTGAGGCCTACCATCGAGAGAGCTAGGTGAAGCAATCTTAGAGCGATCCAATCCTTAAGTAGTATTCATTTGAATGACAGCTCACTTCACCCAATTTTTGACTGCGAGATGGTTGCAAAACGTCACTGCTGATTTAGTTTCTTCTAAGTAAGCGATTATACAATATGTAAAGAAAACCCTATCCCATTCGTGAAGGTATTGTTAGGTATTGTATAACTGATTCTACTAATGCCTACAAAGCCGGGCCAAAAAAAACTCCCTATAAATAAATATTCGCTCATCAAAGATACCGTCAAAAAAGAGTTTCGTCAGTTTTTTTTTAAATCCTAATTTTGGAGAAGTTGGAATTATTTCGCGGGAAAAATTATTATTTCATAATTCATTAGTATTGTTATTATGATGATTATATAAAATTTCATATTTTATTTGGTCATATGTTTACCTAACCTTTATTATACTTTTGGGTCGGACGGGGTTTTCTTTACATATTGTATGTCATAAATCTCTTAAGAGCTGATTTTTAAAACTCTGGTAACTTGTCTGAAGAATAACAGACAGAATAAAATCTATTTGACTTAATTTCTTTTCTTGTTTCTTTTTTATATTACTTACTTTTGTGTGAGGAATAAATATTTATTCCTCAAATAAAAGATATTTGACTATTGAAAAATCAGCCTTTCTTCAAATATGATAACTTGATGCCCCAAAAGATCTGGCACTTATGCCAGGTCTTTTGTGGTCGGTACGGTCAGTATTACGCCTCCGTCACCTGATTTCTTTATAATCGGTGTTTTTTAAAGACAAAAGCTGAACAGTACCCTTATTGCGTATAACACTCTCAATTAAAATAATTTGGAAGACAGCTCCAAGCACCAACTAATGTGAAATAATTTGGAGTTTTAATAAATTTGATTTGATTTGAATTTCGAAGCATATTGCCTATTACCCATTGCTCCATAATATGTTTGAAAAAGGTCTCTGCTCAAGAAAGCAAATAACGCAATGAATGTTGTTGAAATGTCAAAACGGAAACCATTGCTACTGATAGTGTATTACGCAGTTTCTCTGCTGAACTGAATAAGTATGGCTAGTCCTCGAGTCCTCATCTCGGGAGTCATCCTCTTCCTGCCAGGGCTGCGAGTTGTTTGAAAGAGATAACGTGGCACACAGGCAAGTGAAGGAACACGCGTAGGTTTTAGTGAGTAAAAGTCTGACACTTCCACTCTGTCAACACAACGGTAGAAATCATTTGAAGATTTACCAGTCACAAAAAAATAGTCATCCTCTTTCTAGCCATATCTTCTTGAATACAATTTACCCATTTTTAGTCGATCAAGGCTGCTATAGCCATCCCACTCATACGTAAAACCTTTCTCGCGAAATGTACCTCTCTCCTCTGCATCACATGCTGATTAGGTTTCGAATAACCACAAATATGCGGCTCGAATGATCAAATTATGTATCCGGCTGGAATGACCGATTTATGTTTTGCCTTCCAACCGGGAACAAGCTATAAGATAATATGGGATGTTAGGCACTAACGAAAGCCAGGAATTAAAGGATCACCACACTATGTCACAAACAGCCGTAGTTCACTGTATATTTTGAGTTTTTACACCACGCGCCATTGTTATTGCTCGCGTATTCGTTCCGAAATGTTTTCTTGTTGCGCAGTGTTGCCAGCGACACGTAGATTAGGCGATTAGTGTTGCCGAATTATGGTGTAATAGGATGGAAGAAAAAAGTACCTCAAAGTCTGTCCACATGCAAATACAAGAAAGAAAAGACTAGGTACCTCTAAAATCTCATTTTCTTTGTCATATTTTAATGAGCTATTGGTCCAGTCATTTTAGCTATATTAAACCCCAATCTGCGGAAAAATTCTTAGTGAGCTGTATACAAAAATTCAGCTCACTAGGAATTTTTCCACAGATAAAACCTAAAATGACTGGACTATTGGATGTAATAAAATTTCCTGTTTTACATTGTATCGTGACATATACTACTATAGGTCATCTAAATTCTAAAATGATAGTGCAACTTCGAATAGTGTCGAAATATTAGTCCTTACAGCATCTATTTTTATCACTGGCTCATATCTCAATTTCATTCCAAAATAAAGTTTAAAAATAATAAATCTTAGTCGATAGAATCTTCACTCCAACGGAAAGCCAACAAATCAGTGTTTTTTTTTTTTTAGTTTTGTCCCTTCTTGAACATTATGCAATCCTGGGGTCGAACCTTGGCCCCTAGTGTGTCGTCCTCCAGGGGCCAGGGATGAACTGTCAATCTTCGGTAAGGCCGTACCATCGGCCGAGTGGGTTCGTCCCGGGCTCTTGTGTCGGAACCAAACTTGGATTTTAGCAGAGCCGGTTGCATAGAGTAGATATATATAAAAACTATACATGGTATGTATCAATATTGCTAAGTCATTGAATTTTCTGCGCTGGCCCTCTCGTCCATGCCTCTCCGGATATCAGAGAGAGAGTCAGGCTCTGAAGTAAGTGAATCATCTGGAGCATCTGTAACCTCTGAAGGGTCGTCTGTAGGGTGAGTCCCTTTTGGAGGTTCTTCAGCCTTTAGAGGACCTAGTTCTTCTATAGAATTTGGTAATTTTGAAGGACCTACGATGACCGCCGTGCGATGACTGTTCACCACCAATATGAAGTATACTGTTACTGAAAATTATTTAAAATGTTACACTGTATTTTAAGATTAGGTTTTACTCGTGAATTCGCTCGCCTCGAACAGTCGTGTGGTAATAACTAGAAAATGAAATCTAAAGGTCGCAATGTCGTTTTCGATGTAGCGGTAATATTTTGAAAATGGTTAAAACCTTCCCTTTAAAACCTACCATGACCACAGGAGCCACATAAAATACATATAAACAATATCGAGAGAGTCGATCATGATCCTTTTCTTTATTATCACAGGACTGAAACATTAAATTATCGATAAAATACTCACATATATACCAAAGTGTTAACAATGTGACCGCGAGTAGCTTGGCTTTCCGATAATTTGAAGTCAAGAGCATCAGGACCATCAGTAACAGCATTATAACTACGAATATCAGCGTGTAACAGATCCATATGGTGATAAGTAGAATATCATTCTGGAGAGAATATAAACCGATAAAATATTGGGACTCAAGAATGGTAGGTTACTAGAAGTAACAGGTAGCTGGTACAAGTTTCCCAGAAGAAGTAGGCGCTTCGTCAATCATCGTTTATGTTCGGAAATATTTTGCAGACTCCTTAATAATTCTGACGAGTCAATAGATATATTTTCCACAACACTTCAAAAAGTCAAGCACAAAGTCTAACTTATTTGACTTTTCATTGTTATATTTTTCTTTCTTTGTTTGTTTGAATTTCCCCTTATTGGCTGTAAAATTTATTGCAGCACTATTTGTAACTTTGTATTGATTTTATTACTTTTTTGCAAGCTGTGTCAATCGCATGTTATTATACACTATGCTCATATTAAATAGTGTAACAATCATGGATCAATTGTAGGTAGACCAATAAATAAATAAATAAACATGCAGTCGTGATGATGTAATGAAATATAAAGCAGCTGTGAGACACTTCCATGCAATTCCAAAGAATTCCAAAACTTTTTGACATGCACTCTAATTCTGTAATACAAAATTTGAATTATTTTGAAGCATACTGCTAACACATTGCTCCATGTATTCAAAAAATGTGTTTGCTGAATTGTGTTTCGTGAACAGCTCAGTTAAAGTAGTGAAGCTGTCAAAATGAAACTCATTGCTGCTGATAGTTTGTTGCGCAATTACCCTGCAGACTAGGTTACTCACAGAAGTACAATGACAAAAAGTTGTGCGATCAAGAGACCCCAGAAACGAATTTCCATACACAATACTCACACAACACACATATAACGGAACGAGACAGAAGAGGGAGAGAGAGAAAGTATGAATTTAATACGTGTTTTAATAGTGAATTTAGAGGTAAGAGGAACAGGGTATAAAGTTCACTCGTTCTCCATAGAAAAAGAAGGATCCTCCACCAGACGGGTGTTGTGTCTGGCGGCCACTTGCCTAAGGGTTGATGTTGGGAAGTTGTGTATAATTATGCTAGTTGCACGTCCGTGTGACGTCAGTATGACTCGTTACTCTTTGGCGTGACGTTCATTCTAATTCAAAAACAAGAAAATAACCGAAACGCATACTTTGTCTGGTTTACCTGAATTCTTCGTTACCCTTTCCTGCATACATTGATAAGTCCAACAAACAAAACAATGCTAGCTGCGAAGAACATCGCCAGAAGTATCCAGATCGTGAAGAGGAGATATGTCTTGGGTATGAAGTATGTGCATCCGTACACCATAGGGTGAATCTGAAACATTGAAACGCTGCAATGATGACAATAACCAATTAATATATTAATGCGAAAGTTTGTGAGTATGGATAGATATTTGTTACTCTTTTACGCAAAAACTCCTCAACTCCTCTGCTTGACTGCAATCCTGCCTGATGGTAAGCGGTGATTCAACCGCTTATGGTAAAGCCCACTAGATTATTAAGAGCCTATTCACTTAAAAAAAACTGAGTAAATAGGAAGGAAGACGGCAGTTGAGCGAGGTGATGCAATGTTAAACCCAACAACACAACCAATGATGCTGTGCCAGAAGGAGATTGATCTGGAGACCCTCCACGACCAAACTCCCGACACAACAACATTTGGCGCATCCTACCCGGCACACATCGCAACACTACTGTTTAGACTCGTCCTCAGTAGGTTGTCTTATAATAATAGCAGACCCGAAAAATTATATCAACGCGTTGGTCCCAGCTGTCATATATCTAATCTTTGACAGTCGTTTCGAATATTCAGGCGTGCTTCACATTTGTTCGATTGGATATGTACAGTTAGACGGAAAAATGATTTTGACTTGGCTTGTGTCAAATTACCTGAACATGTGTGTACAGGGGCATACAAGATTGACAGAAAACTGCGTTGTAGAGGTTTGATAGGCATTCATCATCAACCTTTTTATCGTCCCACTGCTGGGCACATGTCTCTTCTCATACATATAAGGATTGAGCGTAATCACCACGCTTGCTCAATGCGGGTTGCCCAATGTAAAATCCTGATAGCTGGATCCAGTTTATGGAAAAATAACTTTTACTAATACACATTAAAGTTCAATTTACGCTACAGCTTCAAACATTTTTATAATTTTTTCAAGGGTGTTTGTCACCCTAAAATCAACTTGAGTACCATTGAAATAAAGTTATTATTTGTTTGAAAGTAGAACTTGAATTAACAACAACTTGAAATACTTGGAGACTTTAGTTATAGAGCTGTTGGTTTTTGTGTATATAAAGTATGTAGTAATTACTAATATAACTTTTTATTTCAGTATCCAGAGTGCTCCCAACCCTTTTTAGGGTTCCGTAGCCAAATGGCAAAAACGGAACCCTTATAGATTCGTCATGTCTGTCTGTCCGTCCGTATGTCACAGCCATTTTTTTTCAAAACTATAAGAGCTGTACTGTTTAAACTTGGTAGGTAGATGTATTCTGTGAACCGCATTAGGATTTTGATGCAAAAATAAAAAAAATAACAATAAATATTGGGGGCTCCCCATACTTAGAACTGAAACTCAATTTTTTTTTTTTTGTTTGTTCAAACACATACGTGTGGTATATCTATGGATAGGCCTTCAAAAATGATATAGAGGTTTCTAAAATATTTTTTTTCTAAACCAAATAGTTTGCTTGACAGAAGCTTCCAAAGTGGAAAAAAGTTGGTCGCCCCCCCCCCCCCTCCCTCTATTTTTTACAATAAGAAAATGAAAAATAAAAAAAAAACATATGATGTACAAGTACATACATTACTATAAACACTACTAACGAAAATTGTTTTGAACGATATCTAGTAAGTAGTTTTTTTTTAATACCTCGTAAGTCGTAATCCGCTTATTACCGCGTAATCTATCATACAAATAATTTTAATCCTTTAATTTCATAAATCAATGGTACGAGCCCTTTGTGCGTGAGTCCGACACGCACTTGGCCGATTTTTTTTTTCGTTTTCTGGGAGCAACCTTTAAAAGTTCGAGGGCCCGAGATCGGGAAATGTGAGATTTTTTTCTCACTAAAACCACCCAGGAACCGTAACTGAGTAACACACTATTACAATCACTTGGAATTATTTCGTAGCATATTGCTGATCCATTGCTTCATGTGTTCTTAATTGTGTCTGCTAAACAACTTAAATAACGCAACAAATGTTGTTGAACCGTCAAAATGTGTTACGCAATTACCCGGTTCCTCTTAAAAGACCAATTCCGGAACCGCCCTTGCGTAATGCCCTTAAGTCACATATCTGGGCAGACTGTAACGGGGCGTCGCCTAGGCCTCGCTGTGAATGCTCCCATCGGAACCTAAGAATTATTCAGGGTCCAAATGCAAGATCGAGCAAATGGTTATAACTATATAATTCTAATACTTTTATTGTATTTTTTTAAGTACAATCTTTAGTGACGTTGAGCACTTCTGTTAAATGATAAAAAACATATTGCATTCGCGTGAGCCTGACCTACCCGATAGCGAAAAAGTTTTTTAATTTTTGTGTATTCTGTGTTTTTTAATGATTTCAGTTCTTTCAAACAATAACAATTGGTGGCTCCGAAAGGAGCAATTAAGGAGTACCGTTAACTAAGTCAGTAAACGTAGTCTTTCAAATTATGATTTCGATAAATACGATAAGAGAGAACACGCAAAAAAAAAGTTTCAAACTCCAAATAGCACCAAAATTTAATATAGAAGAGCATTGTTGAAAGTGCAAAGCTTTAGAGATATTGTATGCGTTGGATTCCGAGCTAAAGATGTTGATTTATACACCCACTTGTTTAAAATAAAATTAAAAGACTTTTTACTAGAAAAATATTTATACAATGTATCGGGACTAATGTCACAAAATAATAAATGAATTATTTTTAAATCTAGAATCTTTTGACATTGTGTTCGTAATTGTTTAACATTGTATTGAATATTGGTTGACATTATCCTTAATCCCCCTTATTCATAAACGCTGTTCAAACTAGTGATTACCAATTTTTTAAACATACATTTTAGACTTTTTCACGTCACTTTAATTTAATCATCGTTTAAGAACAAAACCCTTAAACACTGTGGTGTTTATTCATAAAGGATGATTAAAGTTAAGTGACGTTAAAAGGTCAAAAATTAATGGTTAAAGAATCGCTAATCACTAGTTAACTTTAAGCAGTCTTTATGAATAAGGGGGTATATTTAAAACTGTTTGGCACTACATACGTATATAACTTTCGCTTAAAATATAAATTAATAATTCTTAGTTCTTATTTGTGTGTAGGCTGCATGTGTAGGATATTTAACACAATGTAGGCATATTGTTTTATGAATGAAATAAATGAAATGCATATGCTTTTGTCCAGCAGTGCGATATTACAAAGCTTAGTTTTACAGGACCATGACTTTATTTTTATTACATTGAAAGCAATGGCTCAATCTGCTACATTTCCAGTACCAAACATTTTTTTATCGAAATTAAAATCCCGCTATCGAAATTTGCTTTTTCCCGCAAAGGAAATGAGCTCTTCATTTCTCATATTCGGAAGGTAGTGGTGTTTTGATCTGATTATTGAGCGGAAAATGCTGCTTCTCATCCTAGAGAGGGACAAATTACTTCCCACTTAAAGACCGGAATGAACTTTAAAAATAGAACTGCTGTCAGCTGTGAAGAGTTTTATGTAAAAAAAAAAAAAAAAAACTACACAAAAAATGCTGCGGCCATGTGAGTTTCTAAACACCAAGTGTGAATTTAGCGCAAACTTCTATGAGCTGAATAAGTTGCAACAATTACGCCATGCTTGTCACATTTAAAATTTAAAAAATCGACATAAACTGGCGGAATACTTATCTGTTATGTACCTGTGACGAAATTTAAAAAAAAAAATAAACAACTAGTCACTTCACTTTCCTCATATTTGAAATGAAAAGTAGAGTGTTTAAGACGGGTAAAAAAATCTATTCCTACTCATACTACAGCATCCCTCGCTACACTCCGAGCGTCTAAATACCTCGGGAATTAATTCTTTCGATCCTCGATTAACAATCTACTATTAATTCCTCAATTGCACCATTTACTATGTTGGGTAATTTCATTTCTTACGAATTGTATTTTACTTTTGTGATTTCTGACTTTCCTAGTAGGTATCCAAACTTCTTTAGTATATAATAACCGTTGCATTGGTCCAGTGGACAATTTTGATGTTTATAAGTACTGTAATTGTATTGTTTGCCATAAAAAGAAGTTTTTGTTAAAATTGCCCATTTTCTTGCTGGCAAAGAATTAAACAATTTTTATTAAAGCATTGCATCTGTTTTCTCAAGGCTTAAGCAGAGGTGGTATCTGCGGTCTAGCATTTTCTTTATCTAATCACGACAACTCTTGTGATTACTAAATCAACAGGTAGTCAATAGAAATATTAAAAGTAACAGTTATAACTTACAAATATACCTAGCTTTTTTCCTAACATGATTATAACCACATATCGGCATTCTTGTACTGAAAATAATATTGTTGTGAGATATTGTTAACGGTTAAACACACAATCATTTATAGAGCAAAAAAAAATGTTTATTCCGTACAATGGACGGGATTAACTATTTTTGTATGTGCTTATTGTAGTGAAAAAAAAAATGTTATAGACATAGCATACATTATGTATTTGTTCACGCCGTGTGGTTGAGACATACCTACCTATATTACTCGTAGTATTTTCGGCGGGTATTCAAATATTCGCATATATCCACTGAGTTCGCTCGTTCGTCATTTATAAAGTACTTACCTTTATTGGTTTCTCTCCAGATATTTTTTGCCTATGTTTGTTACATCAGAACTTTCAACTGGTTAAATAGGTTTTGATAATTATTTTTTTATTGAAAACTGGTGCTACCCGTATGGTGTCATTGCACAGTTTTGAGAACAGCATCCATAAGATTTCTTAAAACTGCATTAAATATGTGAAACAAATTAACGCATAACTCAATATCACGCCAATCGATTTCGTCGATTCCTTTTTCACAATTATATTCGAAAAGAATACTTATTAAAAGAAACAAGCGACAATTCAACAAAGTGTAAAATAATTGGTCGTCCTGAGGACACGGTGGAGCATACGTTGGAGATGCCTGTCTTGTGTAGAGCACAGCCGTGTCCTCGTGACGGCGATCGGCGGCGATCTCGCGTTTGGCTCAGGCCATTGCAGGCCAGGAGCGTGCATGGCAGGCCGTCAGCTCCTTCTGCGAAGGTGTAATGCTATCAAAGGAGCGGGAATCCCAACGCCCTCACGCCACTAGCCACCGTAGGAGACGCCTTGGTTGGGGGACAATATCAAACTCCCGGCAACCGTAGGCGCGGGCTTGCGGATGTTGAACAGTGGGCAGTTCGGCGCCTGATAAGGACCAGAGCTGGGTCGACGGCGCGTTGTGTTTCACGCGCGCCTCAAAGTGATGTCAGCACATTGTGACGGGGGTTCACGAAGACCTATGCCTCCTGGGTCAGGGTTGCGGGTTGGTTGAAAAAGAAATCATGGCCCTGGCGCGCAGGCAAGTGAAGAAACACGGGTGGGTATTAGTCAGTAAAAGTCTGACACCAGGGGCGTGCACAGAGATTTTCTGGAAGGTATGCATAGATATACCTACTACCCAAATCTCTGTGCTTATATATGGTAAAACTTAAAAAACGTAACGTAGACGTAGTTTCAATTTAACATAGTCGCGTACTTTTTCGCATGTCAACATTGAATTGATGTTTGTGCGTGGCTACAATGAACATCTAAGTATGTGATTGATGATAAGAACAAGTCAAATAAATGATATACGTGGGGTGTTAGGTTTTTTTTTTGCCCAAATGAATACAATGAAATCATCATCTCAGGATTAATACCAGTCGCATCCAAAGCTTTGGAATCTGGGGTCCGCTTTTCCAGTCTAATTGCTGATTTTGGCAAAATTTCGACATTTTCCGTGAAGCGACTGCCGTCTGACTTGTGGGCTCCAACAACCCGTAACGACTGCCACTAGATGTTCGTATGGCAACCGAAACCAACGGCTTAACGGGCTTTCCGAGGCACGACCAGACCAGTGCAAATATTCATATTCATGCATACAAATATTTACACTGCGCGAGGATCGAACCCGCGCCTCCTTACGCAGCGGCCGCGTTCGCTACCGCTACGCCATGGAGGTTGTCAAAATACAATGAAATGGTATTACTAACTGAACTGTAAATAAGTAATAATTTATTTCTCAAAAAACTAAAAAAATATATTTTACTATCTATAAATTAAATCAACGCGCCTATCTATTTTTAAATAACTCTGTAAAAATTAAATATATATAAGATCGTTGTGAAATCGCTAAAAGTTCTTTTAAAATGGAAATATAGACAAATCTTTCATAAATATGCGTAAAGCACTACTCATTGGAATCATAACTATTAAATTTTGCTAATTTGTAAACTTCAGGAAAATTATTACAATATAAAGTATAGTATTGAAATTCAAAAGCAAGTAGGTTGAAACACTTACGGTCTTTTAAGTTTTTATAACGACGAACTGTCAATGACGTGTTTTAAAATAATATACCTACACGAGAAACAAAACAATTTATTTGTGTGTACACACTACACAGCCTGCTAACCACATATAATTATCATAATACTTTCAAGAGAAAGAAAAGACAACCTTTCTTTTGTGTTAAACCAAAAACTCTAAAATAAATGAATATTCAATTCCGCTTAAAACAACCAATATAGGTACATATTTAACCAAATACACCAATAATGAAACAACATAAGCTGCTAAAATAAAAAGGTATTTGAACGAACAACAATCATGCTATATTTCTGAACTTCTTAAATTCGTCGCATTATTAGAAGCTGTGCTTATCGTGCCCTTAAAAACCAATGAAATTTCACGCACACGTACACAACAATTTAGGCACACAAGCAAATAATTTTATACACAGACAGATATGGAAGAGGCACATTTTGTTTGTGCTTACGGCCGCTACGAGAAGTGGCGCGTCTGTCGCGACGAAGGCCAGTGATATTTCGTAGTTAGCACTAGGCCCAATAGATGGCAGTGTTCTCACTAACTGATTAACAAAGTCTTTCAGTTTTAAGTTTGTAGTATATAAATTATTATATATTTTTTTAGAAAACTATTAGGGTATGCAGAGCTTTTCTGCTTGTAGGGAGCGCACGCGCCTGTCTGACACGCCCTTCTGCTCCGCCAAGAGCGGGGGAGGTCATTTGATGATTTCCCATTAAGAACAAAAAAGTGACAAATAATTGAAGTTGGTGCCAAAAATATAAATCAGTTATTTTTGTTCTGCCAAAAATATAAATCACTTATCTTCGAATCGTTACTTTCACGTTTATTTTAACATATAATGCAGTTCTTAAATAATTTTTCATATCCCGTGTCCATATACAGAAGTGCAGAAGCTTTTAATATATCCGTTCATGATAACTTTACATCATCTGAATTTTCTTAACTATATTGGGGTTTGGCTTCCAGTATAACCGGGTGCTGCTGAATAGGGTATTCAGCAGCATTCGTACTTTACGTGGAGCGACCACCTATTTGGTCTCCACAATCCAGTTATTGGGATATAAGTAATACTCCTTGGTAGGCACAACTGGTTGTCTGACTTTTGGGATGTCTGACTATCCGTAACGACTATTTAAAGATCCACGATTGACAGTCTGGACTGTCTTAACGTGCTTGTGTCTCAATCACCCATCGACAATCCAACCGAAGCAAGCGTAGCTTACCCCCATCAATCGACCTTCATGATAATTATAACATGCTCGTATTTCCGAGAATTTCTTAAAGCAGAAATGGACGTCCACAATGATAACGTTACGTTAGAAATTAAAAAAGCGTACTTCTAATTAAATAAAAATAACTGGGTATATACCAAGTCGTGGTGACCTAGTGGTTAAAATACCAGCCTCTCAAGTATGAGTGCGCGGGTTCGATTCCAGGTCAGGCAAGTATCAATGTTACTTTTCTCAAAGTTATATGTACCTTCTAAGTAAGTATATCTTGGATACCAATGACTAAAGGTTAAGGAAAATATCTTGAGGAAACCTGGACTTCAAGCCTGAAATCGCTAACCCGCACAAACTTTTACCCAGTACAAAACATAGACTAACGAAAAAAAAAGTGTATGAAATATTGTAGACAAGACTGAAATTTCTCATGCGCATTCTACCATAACGGCACCCAAAGCCTTCATGCACAATAATACTAGTTAGCCCAAGAAGTATGTGTGATGTTAACCATTGTTTCAATTCTAGTCTGATATGAACAGAGAAAAATATGGACAAATATTCAAATTAAAAGCATTACAAATCTATAGTAATATATAAAGATGAAGAGTTTATTTGTTTGAACGCGCTAATCTCAATTCTTTATGCGTTTGATAGCCCATTAATCTAGGAAGGCTTTAGGCTATATAACATCAAGCTGTGTCTAATAGGAGTGGATCATAACAAACTCCACGCAAACGAAGTCGCTAGTACCTATACAGTATGTTAAGAAAACCCTGTCCGACCAGTGAAGGTGTTGTTAGGTATCGATAACTGATTCTACTAATGGATACAAAACCGGGCTAAACTTAAAAAGAAAAATCCCCCTAAAAAATAAATATTATTTCGCAAAAAGAGGTACTTAATAAATGTGCGTTAAGCACCCTTCCGTGGGCGGCGGGCGGCAGGGCACGCGGCACGTGGTCGCATCGCTATTCGCTCATAATAATACCGGTGTTGTCACTTTTTTAAAAATTACCAAATTTCGGGGAAATTGGAATTAATTCGCGGGAAAAAAAGATTATTTCAAAATTCATTTGTATTGGTAGTATGATGATTACGTAAAATTTTATATTATATTTGGTCATGTGTTTACCTAACCTTTATTATCCTTATGGGTCGGACAGGGTTTTCTTAACATATTGTATAAAGCTCAAGAGTTTGTTTGTTAGAACGCGCTAATCGCAGGAACTACTGGTCTGATTTGAAAAATTCTTTTTGAGTTATATAGCCCATTAATCCGGAAAGGCTTTAGGCTATATAACATTGCTAATAATGCTGCGACGAATAGGGGCGGAGCATATAAAAAAAATTTATCAAAACCTACGCGTGTGAAACCACAGGGCGCAGCTAGTAAGCAGATAAAAAGCCCCTTTTGAATGTCAAAATTTACATGAAATTGTTTATAGTCGCCTCTTCCAACAGTTAGTTGTCACATTTTTTATCAGTTATAAATTTATGCTTCACCACAATCCCGTCTGATGGTAAGCAGTGATGCAATCGTTGATGGTAAAGCCAGCTAGTTTATTAAGAGCCTATTCACTGTAGATAAAGGTCTCCCAAAGTGATAATGCGCATAGAAATCTTCGTCACTGTTCGGCAACGGTCGTATTCCCCGAGCGTTCGGAAGAAGATATGTATATAGAGTGGTTAAGTGCATAAAAAGTGGTTAAGTGCACCACTCTATATACATATCTTCTTCCGAACGCTCGGGGAATACGACCGTTGCCGAACAGTGACGAAGATTTCTATGCGCATTATCACTTTGGGAGACTTGTACTTAAATTGTAGTCCGACGGAAACACCACCGCTAGCAAATTGTACCAGTATCTCGATGTACGCGGTATAAAAGAAGAGGCGAAACGCTTCGTTCGGATGAGAGGAAAGTTTAGGTGATGAATTACATGGAAACGAATAGGAAAGAAACAACACTGTTTCTCTGTAATGTACTTTATAATCAAAGAAATGACGACGAAATCCCATAACATACCATGCATACAGCGGAGATTATTAAGGATCCAGTCTTCAAATCTAACATCCCAAAAAATGAGTCCACTTCAGGCAGATTGTTCAACCCATTATTTATGGAATTGGATAAAATATTATTTACCATTGTTGTTCTGGTTGGAAACTGGAACGTAATTTTGGAGTGCGATTGACAAGTTCTCTTACTATAGACAAATTGTAATGTCATTTTTGACACTGCAGTTAGATGTTGGCACCACAGACTTAATGAGGTTTTTATATTCACTTTCGTCCCCGTTATTATTTAAGTTTGTTATTATACGTAAAACGAGCAGAATATTAATGCTTATTTATTTTATTATTTATGTACACTCAACAACATACAAAAGGTTATGATTATCTTTCTTATTTCTTAAGAAATTTCTTCCAGCACACTTGCGAAAGAAGAAGTAAAATATAAATATAGATTGAAATGTAATGCCCCAAGGATTTCCAAAAAGAACGGTTGGACGCGGCCAGCATCCAGCGCTTCCCTGCGATTTTGGTCAGATCATTCGACCACCTAGTCGGTGGGCGTTTAACGCCGCGCTTGCCTGTACGTGGTCGCCATTCAAGATTTTTTTTAATAGTTAGAGTGATTAAAGAGGAAGCCCTTATATCACCCTTATTACAGCATATGATTTAAATGCATATTTTCGAAGAAATTACAGATTTAAAAAGTACAGGGCGTCGTGTTTGCGGTGGCGGGAGCGGCGGGCCGCTACGTTTATATACAACTTTCACAGTTTTCTGTAGTGTATTTAGTATCAGCATTGGACCTGTCCGAAGCCAATCAATCAATTTTTTTTGTCCCACTGCTTGGCACAGATCTTCTATCATACAGAGAAGAAACTTAAACATACATGTAATTCAAAAATAATTACAATATAAGTATACAGAGTAGTGCTGACAATACGACAACAATAACAAAAGAAAAACAATAATACAACAATAATAAAAGAAAGTACTCTTCTAATCGACGTTTAAAAATAATGACGGGTCACGGTGGATTCTCCGCGTGCTTGAATCGTTTCAAGTGCAAGGAGAATCCATCGTGCATTTGTGACCCAAATGCAAGCGAAACGGTTTCGTATATTTTATTTGACTGTACTCAGTTTGCAAGGCACCGTTTCAATGCTGAAAATACATTGGGCACGAAAATAATAGCTGACAATGTAAAACATACAATGAAAAGTAAAGATGCAGAAAAATTCTTAGAATATTGCAAACACATTGCAAGAGGGGTAATTGATCGCAACAAAACCGTATAAGAAAATATGCTGTCATCATACATTGAATTATATTAAGCAATAGCATAACATAAAATAGCAGTACAAAAGAATAAGATAGATAAGAAAATAATTTGCAATATGTTAAAATGAATAATATAGTTAAAGCAGGATTAAATACAGCATTGAAATAAGATAAGGCGCTCTCCCGTATCTACAAGTTAAGGAAAAATAATTGTAAAATAAAATAAGCCTAAAATAAGTATAAATTCAATGTATAAAAGAGTTTTTTATTAATAATATTTAAAATAAGAAATGTCAAATACTATAAGAATTAGTGATGTAAAATAGCATACATTAAGTACCGATAAATGTAAAAAAAAAAGTTATATGAATAAAGATTTTGGCTCCCCGCTTATTGAGTGCACTCGAAGAAATAAATATATATAAAAAGATACAAAGGTAGATAGCTAGTAGCTACATAGGAATATTAGCTGGGCAATCCACCCAGAAAAGATGTGAATGAGGACATGGAATGAAAGAAAGATCACGTATGAAGGATGAAAGTGCGAGAAGAATCAATGTGAGAACTAGAACAAATGAGAACTGATGAGAATAGGCTCCAATATTGTTTATTGTTAGAGGTAGAAGTATATAAAAAAAAAATAGAAGTACTGTTTAAATCACGAATGTTAGCTTAGTTGCTTATTTAACTGTCTAGGTAAAGTGCTTGTGACGTCGTGACGCGAATTATACTGTTTTAATAAAAAGAAAATACACACCTACGTTTATTTGTGGTAAACATAATATAATTCTGTGTGTCATGATTACGACAAATAAACATGACACACAGAATTATATTATGTCAGACAAACAAAAAATAACGACGTTCGGGAAAATACACGTTATATTTTACGCATGCCGGTATCACTCACCCTGATACTAAGACCCTATGCGAGGCGTTAGCGTCATAAAGTCAAAAGTTTAACAGTTTTAAACAAAATTAAGAACTCTGTTGTATACCTAAGCAGCGAAGTAAAAAGTTTTAAAACTGAATAGAGGATTTATGGTTAAAAGAAAAACACAATTTAATACCAAAATTTTAATTGCTTTGAAGAAGAAAACGGTTTCTTAAGATATCAGCATCAATGTCTGTTTATGTAGAGAGGAGAAAAAATTAAGAAGAGCATTCTATTCTATGCGGATGTTAAATACATGTTGACGATATTATTTTAATTGGAACTGTAGAAGATATATAAGAGGTGATAATTTAAAAAAAAAGACGTTGACCCACACTAGGAATTACTCTTGTATCGTGGGTGCGTTTTCAAATATGTAAACTCACACACACAAACAGCCAGACTCGGAACAACTGCCTGTAGACCATACAAATATTTGTTCCGTACTAGAATCGAACCCGCGACTCGCAACGCAGCATTCGATCACTCAGTCACTGCATCAAACGTGTCGTCATGCATATTGACTTTCCAAAGTCATTTATAAGCCTGGCGATTGAAAGTACGAATCTTAAATATTTTTAGATAACGTTCAGTAATACTATTAGTTTAAGTATATCTGGGACACCAATGACTGATTACAATGTGAAGGAAAATATCTTGAGGAAACTTGGACTTAAAGTCTGATATCGCCAACCCGCATTGAGCAAGCGTTGTTATTACGCTGAAGAACTGAGAGAACTGTATGAGAGGAGACTTGTGTGACTACCATGAGTTTTCATTATGAAGACTCGATCCTCGATATCGAGCGCGTTTGACTCATCGATTGGCCCGCTTCAAGGTTTTAACAACTCTCAACCAATGAGAACGCCAAACGCTCCCGATGCGTATGATCGAGTCTCTTAATGAAAACTCATGGTGGCCACACTGTGCCCCGCAGTGGGACAATAAAAAGGTTGATGATGAATACTATTAGATAGTGTTGTAAATATGTATAACAATGTCTATGTATGACATTTTTCCAAACGAAAGGCCTTGTAGCGGCTTCTACGTAACAGGTACCGTGGGCCCTGGGGCACAGGCTGAAGGAATATGGGTGAGTCTTAATCAATAAAAGAACATTGTAAAACTTTTTGGTAATATCATAGATTTCTGAACACAAGGAAAAGGTCGTGCCATCAGCAGTTACCATTTGACAGCCTCCGGGGCGTAGCGGTAGCGAACGCGGTCGCTGCGCAAAGAGGCGCGGATTCCAACCCGCGCAGTGCAAATATTTGTATGCATCATCATCGTCAACCTTTTTTTTTTACCGTCCCACTGCTGGGCACAGGTCTCCTCTCATACAGAGAAGGATTGAGCGTAATCATCACGCTTGCTCAATGCGGGTTGGCGATTTCAGACTTAAAGTCCAGGTTTCCTCAAGATGTTTTCCTTCACCTTCAGTCATTGGTGTCCAAGATATACTTAGAAAGTACATATAACTTTAGAAAAGTTACATTGGTATTTGCCTGACCTGGAATCGAACCCGCGCACTCATACTTGAGAGGCTGGTGTTTTAACCACTAGGCCACCACGACATTTGTATGAATGAATATGAATAATTGCACTGGTCTGGTCGTGTCTCAGAAAGCACGTTAAGCCGTTGGTCCCGGTTGCCATGCGAACATCTAATGACAGTCATTATGGGTTGTTGGAGCCCTCAGAAGGCCAACAATTGGTCTAACTGTAATCCTTCGATATCGCCTTCGGGTTGTGGAGGTCATACGGCAGTGGCTTCAAGGAAAATATTGAAGTTTAGCCAAAATCAGCAGTTAGGCCCGGCGCAAATGGGCCACCGACCATAGCCACCGGTGGCCAGCGATGACCACTTAACACACTTTTTAATATATTTTGTATAAACGTGTCGCACACGTGTATCCGGTGGCGGCAACTCGCTACAGTAGTGTCCGTGACTCGCCACTAGTGGTCACTACGTGCCACACAAAACGGTGACACCCGCCACTGTCGCATATATCCACCTCCCGCGCAGTTAACCGTCCCGTCCGTTTGCTGCATATTTCTATTTTGTCGTATTAATCCATCTTGTAACACCAACAGCAGTTCTTGAAATCGCACCTTTAGAACAATGGAGACCTAATTCGAAATTTGAAGATTTCAATGTTGATATGTTGAACTTGTTGATCAATAAAACAGAGACGGTCCTGAACAACCGTCTCTGTTTTATTAACAGTCGATAGAGATGGTCTTGCAAGGTTATTTTATGAGTCAACATTGAAATCTTCAAATTTCGAATTAGGTCTCTATTGTTCTAAAGGTGCGAAATATATTCAAACTCATTCGAAAATGTTTAAAAAACTTTTTTGGTAATCTTAGTAGATTATCGAAATGCAAGTTATGATTCACAAAAATAATACAGTCAAAATTAACTAAATTAAGTTTAGGACAATGATCAAAACAAAATATTGAATAGGTACCTAAAGCACAAAACATCACTAATAAAATAATTATAAATTCGACCTTGTAATACTTTTAATTTAAATTAGACTAAATAAATAAAATTGTCCTTATATATTTTTCTTAAAATAATTATAAACTAGTGCTTACCATCAGGCGGGATTGACTGCAATCCCGCCTGATGGTAAGCAGCGATGCAATCGTTGATGTTAAAGCGCGCTACTTTATTAAGCCTATTCACTTAAAAAAACTTAGTGAATAGGAAAGAAGACGGCAGTTGAGTAAGGTGATGCAATATTAAACCCAACACGACCAACGATGCTGCGCCAGAGGGAGATTGATCTGGAGACCCTCCACGACCAAACTCCCGACTCAACAACATTTGGTGCATCGTACCCGGCACACATTGCAACACAACTGCTCAGACCTGTCCTCCGTACGGCTTCACCAGACATCATATTAATTGATCTTCCACGTAAGAGTTTCCGTACCAGAATCCTGGTGGCTCGTGGCGGCTTCCAGAAACCGGTGGCTGTCGCTCTCTTCTGACACTTTTAGAAATGTGGCGGTAGCGCGCGACAAACATCGGTGGCTGTGGTCGGTGGCCCATTTGCACCGAGCCTTAGACTTGTAAAGCGGACCCCAGATTCCAAAGCTGAAAAAGCCTCGGATGCGACTGGGATTATCGCTGAGATGATGATGATGATGATACAAACACACACACTCGCGCAAGCACCCTGCGCATAAATTTTCGCTTCACGATAGACTGACATTATTATGATTATTGACATTACGCCGCGCCGCCAGTCTAGTCTCCCTCCATTTTACGAATTTTCGATCAGTAACCTAATTACGTAACATTTTTCCAATCCATTGCTCCATATAGAAAAAGAAGAAGCCTCCTTGTTGGAACCAGTGCGGTACTGCTGTGGCAGGACCTAACATGCTGCTGCGTCCAGCTGTACCGACGACGATGCTATACGTGTCCAGACTGCATCACTCCACGAAGGCTGAGGAGATAGTGGAGTATCTGCGCGTCAAGTCTAAATGGACTGTGAGGGTAGAGGTGTTGGAGCCACGCCACAGTACGTACTTTAAGTCGTTCGTGGTACGTGTTCCGACGCATGATCTCGACAAGTTCCTGAAAGAAGAGCTATGGCCGAAGGGTGTTGTGTACCGCCGGTTTCGTGGCCGGCTGCGTGACACCAGTCAGTGTAACACGACCCCGATGACCCGTGTGCAGTAGTTTTAGTTGTTATGTTATATATATTAATAGTATTTTTAAATTTTAATATTTGTCTTCATTGTATAAGTATTATCATATTTTATTATGGGCCTTTGTTGCCTGAGATAAATAAATAAATATGTTCGAGAAACTTGTCTGCTCAATAACGTAAATAACGCAATAAGAGAGAGAGAGTTTGTTATGCAATTACCTTATAGGATCACGTGACCTGTCGCGAGTTTTTTTTGCCCATCCCAGAAAAAGTGCATAAAGTCGCTTAAGAAGTTCTTGCTTCAAAAATTACCAACTCTAATCTATACTAATATATAAATCTGAAGAGTTTGTTTGTTTGTTTGAACGCGCTAATCTCAGGAACTGCTGGTCCGATTTGAAAAATTCTTTTTGTGTTAGATAGCCCATTAATCCAGAAAGGCTTTAGGCTATATAACATCGACGACCAATAGGAGCGGAGGATATAAAAAAACGCGAATGAAGTCGCGGGCGGCCGCTAGTTATTTATAAATTCATCGGCCTATTTCTATAATTATACACTTCTGGACACATATATTGGCCCACCTTGCATTTTCATTTTCGTTTGGTCCTAGCTAAAATTTTATATTAGGTCGAGCAAAAAGTTTTTATGCAGTTTTGAACCTGGCACATTCACAATTTCATTCAATAGTCTTTTTTTGAATTTCGAACACAGAATTTAAAGAAACAAAAGACAATTTGGAGCCTGTTTGTTGATATCAAACAATCGAATACTAAGAAAACTTGATTTTATTGGTTTACTTGGATTTAATTCTTGAAAAAGTGATTGATATCTTTGGTTTTGCAACAAACATTACTTATTCTTAACATTAAGGTGAGGTTCTATCAATAATCTATGGATACTTCACCTGAAGTCGCCGCCCAAGCTGTGGCACTTATTCAGGCCGGACACAGCCAAAGAAATGTGAGTGCTCAACTTAATTTAAGTCGATCTGCGGTCCGAAATGTTTATCGGAGGTACCTAAAGACTGCCGGCTTTGTTCGTCGCCAAGGAAGGCCACGATCTCGGGTCACAACTGAAAGGCAGGTTCGATTCATAGTGACAACCAGCTTGAGAAATCGTCACCTTACCTCCATTGAGATACAAAACCAACTTCCACGAAGTATTGTGAGCGCTCAAACTGTTAGGAGAAGGTTAAAAGAACGCGATATGGTACCACACAAGCCAGCTAATGGGCCCTAACTAACGCGCCTTCATTTCGCACGCATTCATTTAAATTGGACACAGCAAGATTGGAGCCATGGACTCTTTTCTGATTAGTCTAAAATTGTGTTACATGGCAATGATGGAAGGAGGAAGGTCTACCGACGTAAGGGAGAGCGTTTCGCACAATGCTGCTTTGAAGAGAGGGTTGCTTATGGCGGTGGCTCATGGACTGTCTGGGGCGGTATATCCGCGAGCGGCAGAACTCAACTTGAGGTTGTTACAGGACCTCGGCTGCCAACATTAAATGCTGAAAGGTACATTTGTGAGTGCTTAGAACTTCACGTGATACTATACGCGGACTAGGTGGGTCCAAATTTCCTTTTTATGCATGATAATGCAAAAGCCCATACTGCCGACATCGTCAGTGAATATCTTCGGGATGTGAACATCACAGTTATGGACTGGCCAGCCAGAAGCCCAGACATGAACCCTATTGAGCATATGTGGGATGAGCTAAAAAGATGTGTCAGGGCTCGTCAGCCAGTTGCCCAGACAATGCAGGAGTTGAAAACTGCCATAGATGAGGAATGGGAGATGATCCCTCAAAATTTCATAGAGCGGTTGAAAAACTCTATGCCTAATCATATGAGAGCTGTGATAGATGCCCATGGAGGCAACACGCGTTATTAAATTAAACCTTTATTTGATAAAGCATGTTTTTTATTCAAAAATCAATTGCCTTAAACAAGGCGCATATCCGACTTGTTAGGCGTAGCTCCATGTCGTATGGTATTCTGAATTCAAATATAAAACAATACGATCGAAAAACATGGTAAAATGTATCAGGTTTAAAACTGCATCAATAGTTTTTTTTTCAATCTAGCAATCATATTTCGGTACCATCGAAACCTATACTCTAAGGTGGGCCAATAGATGTGTCAAGAAGTGTATAACTGTTAAATTTTAATATCTTCCTAAAATGTGCTGCAGGAATAAATATAATTATATTATTACCGAAAAACCGTAGAAGTAAACAACAAGCACAATTATTATTCTTCGAAATTTGCTTCAAAAGAAAATTGCTTTTCTCTTTTAAAACAATGAAACCATCTACTGATAATAACATAAGTTAATTAGTCGTTACATTCTTTGTTCCTGTTTTCCAAAAAGAGTTTTTTCAATGTTCGACATTTAAAAAAATGCGATGTAAGAATATAATCCTTGTGGCCTCAAAATTCTTTCAGTCAATGTTATTCGAGTTAAACAAAGCATAAAATGTTCAATGCCGGGAGCTCTTGTGGAGGGTTCATTCAAATCGCTTGGAACAAAAGAATTACGGATACTTTATTATTATTTATTTTTGATTTATTAATGATAATATACATTATTTATATTATCATAGTAGAAATTCTATTTTCTTAAACTATTCTCAATGATTCCCTTTGAAAATGAATTAATAATATTGTTAATAGTCTCATCTCGGCAAGAAATCCTATCTTATTTTCTAGTCCATAATACCCGATTTTATTTGCTTAGGAAATTTCTGGAGAGGTTCTTGTTTTAAATGTTATGTTACACGGGAAATTGAGTGATATCCTTTTTAATAGCCATTAGTAAAAGATGTTTGTGTAGTTTTAAGAATTTAGTTACATTTTTTATACAATCGCATAAAGCGAGCATTTTTATATGACAATATTTTTTATGCCAACTCTGAAGCGCAGCCATGTTCTTTATTGTTTTTTATTTTTTAATCATGAGCGAAAATAACCCTTATAATGGAACACTGCATATTAATCAATAGAAATATAAATAGGTAATGGCATCGTGTACGTTTTCAATGTTCTGAAAGCATTTATTTTACTTCGATTTACAGTGTTTTATAATATGGTTTCAATGTCGTGCATGTCGTGGTGGCCTAGTGGTTAAAACACCAGCCTCTCAAGTATGAGTGCCCGGGTTCGATTCCAGGCCAGGCAAGTACCAATGTAATTTTTCTAAAGTTATATGTACTTTCTAAGTATATCTTGGACACCAATGACTGAAGGTGAAGGAAAACATCTTGAGGAAACCTGGACTTTAAGTCTGAAATCCGCATTGAGCAAGGGTGGTGATTACGCTCAATCCTTCTCTGTAGGAGAGGAGACCTGTGCCCAGCAGTGGGACGATAAAAAAAGTTTGACGATGATGATAATATGGTTTCAAACCTAATGCCGACCCTCCATGAGGTTTCACTTTAGCTCAAATGTAATTGCCGGTGACCCTTTTTTACGCAGATGGGAAAATCCTCATGAACTATCTTCGACTTAGGGATGCGGAGGGGTGCGGACTCTTACCGGTTAAAAAAAAACCGGCCAAGCGCATGTCGGACTCACGCACAAGGGGTTCCGTACCATTGATTTATGAATTTAAAGGATTTAAGTTATTTGTATGAAAGATTCCGCGGTAATAAGCGGTTTACGATTTACGAGGTATTAAAAAAAAACTACTTACTAGATCTCGTTTAAAACAATTTTCATTGGTAGTTTTTATAGTAATGTACATCGTATGTTTTTTTTAGATTTTTAATTTTCTTATTTTAGAAGTTAGAGGGGTGGGGGACCAACTTTTTTCCACTTTGGAAGCGTCTGTCACGCAAACTATTCGGTTTAGATAAAAAAAATATTTTAGAAACCTCAATATCATTTTTGAAGACCTATCCATAGATACACGTATGTATTTGATGAAAAAAAATGTTGAGTTTCAATTCTAAGTATGCCCCCAATATTTAGCATTATTTTTTTTATTTTTGTATGAAGATCTTAATGCAATTCATAGAATACCTACCAAGTTTCAACAGTATAGCTCTTATAGTTTCGGAAAAAAATGGCTGTGACATACGGACGGACAGACGGACAGATAGACATGACGAATCTATAAGGGTTCCGTTTTTTGCCATTTGGCTACGGAACCCTAAAAACTACCTATACGTCCGTCATCTATCTTACCGGATCCTCCCGAATCTACGGTACCCTGGTAGGTCTGCTTGCAATGTGTGTCGGCGTTGTGTATGAACTTTACGAATAGTGTGTGAAGTCTAAAATGAATCAAGTGTTAAGTTAAACCTTTGGCATCGCCTGTCATTCCTAAACAGTCGCTACGGGTAATCAGAATCCCAAAAAGTCTCACAACCGTGGAATATCACTCAGTGACTGGGTTGGTAAAGGCAGATAGGCAGTTGCTGCATGTAATCAAAGGGATTCACTTGCATCCAGTTAGACTGGGGTTGATCATAACATAGTTTGAAAAAACCAAGGCAGAAAGTCATATAGCTAATCAAAATTCAGTCTTGGTATTTATTAATTTGAAATTTCGCTAACTCTAATCCCAAAAAATATATTTTATATTTGAATAAAATATTCAACTTTTCATCGAGATTATGCAATCGCCGTTGAAAAAAGTCTAAAAAAATAGTATAAAGTTCACCAATTTGTACCTATGTTACACAAAGGACTTATCTCTTATAAAGCGGCTTAAAAAAGACTTATTTATTATACTTTTATGTATTTCTATATCGTTATCCTTTGTTAACAGAGCGTAGAATTCAAAATCCTAAAAAGTCCAGTTCAAACTGGTTTGATCCGGAATAATCCAATTAGAACTAGAAACGGGTATGTTGTGTCAGTAATTAGTGCTTTGGGTGTTAACTTTGAAATGTTCAGGGCTTGTCATAGGAATTACGTTGCGTATGTGTTATTTCAGAAATTTTCTCCTATTCAGGGGGGCCTTCAAATATTACGTAAGCAGATTTATTACAATTATTTACCCTCCCATCCCCCATGTCAGCAAAAGTAAGCAAAACTCTTATCCCCTTCCCCTATGCTTACGTAAACATTTTTCAATTATAAATGTACTTTTTTATAATTATAATTATAATGTTATATAATATTTATAATTTTAAAAATAGGAAAATAGATTTAAGATAGATATTAGATTTTACTTATACTGTATTCAACATATAGTAAGGGACAAAAATATTATAATCTTATGAACAAAACATTTTCAAGCATAGATAATGTGAGGGTTGCACTTCGTGTAAAAAAGTAAATAACTACGGATGACGTAATCATCATATAGACTCCCCTACCCCCCATGTCATCCAAAATCAGCAAAACTAAGACCCCTCCGCCCCCCAATAGTGATTATGTAATACTTGAACAACCCCAGGTCAATAGAATAATTAAGCTTTAATACTGGAGTTCCAATGAATATCTTATACAAATCAGCCACCAGTATAGTATAGTACAGAGCGAGTGGGCCCACGCGGGCCCAGTACAGGTAGGTATATGTCACAATGTCTTCAAAGTTTTGCTTTTAGGATCTGCCATTTCCTCAAGATGGAAAACTTCACCGTTTTGAGGGCAGTGGTGATGAAAAATTTACACAAAGTAAATCGCCTGAAGGATTGAGCGTAATCACCACGCTTGCTCAATGCGGGTTGGCGATTTCAGACTTAAAGTCCAGGTTTCCTCAAGAAAGAGGGGTTTCGAACGTAGTGGGTACAATGTACAACTTGTACGGCCCATACCACAAGGCAACTGCTGCTCTCCGAGCAACGAGTATCTTATGTATTTATTACTAGCTTTCCGCCCGCGGCTTCGCCCGCGTGGAATTCGGTTTTACTTTTTTTTTTCTTTAATAATTATAAACTAGCGCTTGACCGCAATCCCGCCTGATGGTAAGCAGTGATGCGATCGTTGATGGTAAAGCGCGCTAGTTTATTAAGAGTGAATAGGTCACTCAGAAAAACTGAGCGAATAGGAAGGAAGACAGCAGTTAAGCAAGGTGATGCAATGTTAATCCCAACAACACGACCAACGATGCTGCGCCAGAGGGAGATTGATGTGGAGACCCTCCACGACCAAAATCCCGACACAACAACATTAGGCGCATCGTACCCGGCACACATCGCAACACAACTGCTCAGACCCATCCTCCGTACGGCTTCACCAGACATCATGCCGGAACACGACGAATCGCTTGGCGGCAAGACTTTGTCTGGTGGGTGGTAACTTCTGCCGGCAGCCGATGTGGCCTACCACCGAGAATATGTCACAATGTCTTCAAAGTTTTGCTTTTAGGATCTGCCATTTCCTCAAGATGGAAACCTTCACCATTTTGAGGGCAGTGGTGATGAAAAATTTACACAAAGTAAATCGCCTGAAGGATTGAGCGTAATCACCACGCTTGCTCAATGCGGGTTGGCGATTTCAGACTTAAAGTCCAGGTTTCCTCAAGAAAGAGGAGTTTCGAACGTAGTGGGTACAATGTACAACTTGTACGGCCCATACCACAAGGCAACTGCTGCTCTCCGAGCAACGAGTATCTTATGTATTTATTACTAGCTTTCCGCCCGCGGCTTCGCCCGCGTGGAATTCGGTTATACTTTTTTTTTTCTTTAATAATTATAAACTAGCGCTTGACCGCAATCCCGCCTGATGGTAAGCAGTGATGAGATCGTTGATGGTAAAGCGCGCTAGTTTATTAAGAGTGAATAGGTCACTCAGAAAAACTGAGCGAATAGGAAGGAAGATGGCAGTTGAGCGAGGTGATGCAATGTTAAACTCAAAAACACGACCAACGATGCTGCGCCAAAGGGAGATTGATCTGAAGACCCTCCACGACCAAACTCCCAACACAACAACATTAGGCGCATCGTACCTGGCACATATCGCAACACAACTGCTCAGATCCGTCCTTCGTACGGCTTCACCAGACATCATGCCGGAACACGACAAATCGCTTGACGGCAAGGCTTTGTGTGGTGGGTGGTAACTTCTGCCGGCGGCCGATGTTATGGCCTACCACCGAGAGGATATATCGAGCTTTTTAGATTTCCCTCGGGAATATCATTATTTTTTTTCAATAAAAGGTAGCCTAAAGGTAGCCTTTCTCAGGGTCTAAAGATTGTCTGTGTCAAATTTCATCAAAGTCGGTTGAGAGGTTTAAGCGGGAAAGCGTAACAGACAGACAGACAGAGTTACTTTTGCATTTATAATATTAGTATGGATTCGTAATAAAAGTCGGTGTTAATATTTCCACTTGAAATACCTAAAGTATCTATAAAGTTTTTATGTCTTCAATTTCGGGCAATTTGAGTAGAATGAAGAAACTTGTAGGTATACAATGTTTCAAGAAAATCAAGAGTTTATGTTTTCGTAACTTCCGAATAAGTAGATATAGGATTAAACATCTTCCAATGTCGTTTGATATAATTTAAACAAGCTATGTCTTCGGTATAAGCTATACCTTTGGTATGTATATACATACCTAATATATAAATATATGTGTATACATTATTCCTACCCTATTCCTTTCCTTTATCCTTCTCTGTATGAGAGGAGACCTGTGCCCAGCTGTTGGACGAAAAAAAGGTTGATAATGATGATAATGATTCCTTTACAACCTATACCTAGGCATAAATACAAGCTTGAATTAATTTACCTAAAAAATCCTATCCTAACTAATTATTATCAACTAGCTGTGCCTCACAGTTTCGATCCTGCGACAATATAGGGGTATCCTAAACTACCTGTGTGTCAAATTTCATTCAAAACCGTGCAGTAGTTTTTACGTGAAAGCGTAACAAACCATACTCTCCATTCATACTCTCAGACTTGCGCATTTTTTTTTATAAAATTATAAACTAGCGCTTGACTGCAATCCCGCCTGATGGTAAGCAGTGACGCAGTCGTTGATGGTAAAGCGCACTAGTCTATTAAGAGCCTATTCACTCTAGCCTTGAAGACACTCAAATTGTACAATGTATGAAAAGTGCCTGATGTCCTTTGAGAGTTTCCTTTAGTTTGACCTGCTGGCGTCTGAATTTTAAGAGCGAAACATAAATCATTAAAAATGATTAGAGCACTTCCTCTCTATTTAAACATATATTTTATTTGCTCCTGTATGATATTTGTAAATTAGATGTATACATTTATTTAAACTAGTATGATACACTTAACGTATATATTTATTGTATTATCTATGTAAATAGTACACTGTAGACTACCTACATTATTTCTCTCTCCTTCCCCTTAGTATTCCATCCAAAGGTTGTCTGTAAAAGATCGCTCTTAGCAATAAGACCGCCCATTGTGTCACCCTTTGTAAAATATTTATATTTAGGTATATTCTGTAATCTATATAGTGTACATACTATATTCTATTATTATTTAAATATTAAACAAAGATTATTTTTTAGATAATTTAAATTAAGCTGAAACTACGGTCGCTTTTTCCATTAGCAGAAACAACTTATTCAAGTTTAGCCCTACTTGTCAAATGGAATCTAATTCACTTCTACATGTCATTAATGTTGAGAATTTAAAAGTATCGTAAAGGATACTAGACCTTATTCAGCAGTAATAATAGACGTTGAATTCGCATATCACCAGTGAGCCAGCAATCTGTGACGGTTTAATCAAATATTGCTTGAACTAGAATACAAAATTAGTTTTCCAATTTACATAGCTTAATTTAAATAAAGAAAACTGATAACAAAATGAAATTACAAAAGTCTCGAAAATATTTTCTTTGCCATTTTTTGTGTTTTTATCGTGGCGATTTTTTTCACGCAGAATTTACAACGCTCTGCTTAATGTAAAGAGTTCAAAATCCAAGAGTAATTTTTGACGCGTTTGAATCTGTTGGAGTCTCAACCCTCGGATCTACAACGAGAGTCGCATTTCAATGCGCAATAAAATCTTGCCCTTATATTTTTACTTACCGGCTACAGCAAATCAAGCTCCCCGAAACTGTCAAATATTCCCATTCGACCTTAAGCCTTAATTCCGCAGCGATAAAGTTCAAAATCGAATAAAGAAATTTGACAGATTGTAGTAGCTTCATATGCTGTCGTCTGTGCGTATGATCGTCGACTAACTTTTCAATTACAAGTACGTACGTACGTTACTGTAATATTGAAGTTTCAAAAACTATAACAAAAAAGTAGCCCTCTGGGTTGAGTGTAAGTGCTCCTTTGTAATAACCAACTGCAAACAAGAGTTTCTATTTCTCAGCGGGTAAAACGGGAATGAGTTAATAAAGTAAATAAAGGGGCAGACATAGCTTACTTGACTTACAGAAATAAAACTATAGTAACAAAAAAATAAAAGAGAATAGGTATAGATTTTACGGTCTCCACACAAGAACACTGGCTACCTTTTTTGGATGAAATCATCTAAATAATAACCTCTCCCACTCTGGGCAAATAGGAGGGGCTTCTAAGAATTTTATTGACCAAAACCTACTTGTTTTCCTTCATTTGTCTCTGTGCCAGGGGCAATGTTATTACAGACCTACCAACTTATCTGTGAACCGAGTGGTAGCGACACCGTCGCTTTAGTGTTGCAAATTAATAAAGATTACCCATGATTGGGTATGTCAGATAAGAAACTAGGTAAACATATAAACACAATTTTATTATTTTAAACAGTACCTAACATTAATACTAAATAGTCTTCAAATATAAGTACTAATTAGTCTCCTAAAATAAGAAAATTAATGCAGGTAGATACATACATTTCTTCTCTGGCATTAAATTGATATAATGTAGGTAACCCACTTACAAACTGACCCCTTTATTCATAAACGTTGCTTAAAGTTAACTAGTGATAAAAAATATGTGGTAATTTACAAAAAGAGAGTAGACAACACTAACCTGTAGCTACCACAATCGAATGACATTTCAACATGGCGGCCGTAGTTCCAATTTTCTCCATTTCACAGATAAGTTGGTGGGTCTTTACTTTCGAATAACCCACAGAGACACCGACAGCGTATGAAGCTACTACAATCCGTCAAATTTCTTTAATCGATTTTGAACTTTATCGCTGCAGAATTAAGGCTTAAGGTCGAATGGGAACATTTGACAGTTTCGGGTAGCTTGACTTGCTGTGGCCCTGGCAGAACACTGCTACTCTAACGGTTGTCGGATCTACGGTGAATATGGTCGACCCATTGCCACTTCAATTCACTTATTTTGTGGGCAATGTCAACTTTGGTTCTCTGCCGGTTCATCTCGCTCTGGCTTCGATTCCTCTTTAATGATATCAAGCATCCCGCTCCCATACGTTTTGACAACTTTTTTTGTTTTTTTGTTCTGGATGGAAAATGTGCCAGACTTTTACTGACTAAAACCCACCCGTGTCCCACGGCCACGGTTTCTTTTTTAACCAACCCGCAACCCTGACCCAGGAGGCTTCGGTCTTTGTGAACCCCGTCACGATGTGCTAACATCTCTTTGAGTCGCGCGTGAAATACAATGCGTCGTCGACCCGGGCCTGATTCTTTCTGCATCCGTGGGTAGCAACAAAAAAATTGCCAAAGGTTCCCAATCGATGCCCAGGCCAGTTAATTTCTTGTGTTAGCCCTTCAAAGTTATTCTTACGGTACTGCAGAGTTTTCTTGAGGTAAATGTCTTCTCAATTAACCTTAATAACTATTGGTCCCGAGGTGACGTGTTCATTGAACTTTGGTTTTGTTCCCATCCATTTAGAGATTTACTCGTATAGAAGAATCAATGAGGCCGTTTATCGTCTGCTTCGAATCATGCAGTAATTAATCCAGAAAGATGACGTCATCTAGAAATCTCAATTCATTATCATCATCATCTCAGGCACATGAAGTCCACTGTTCGACAAAGGCCTCCCACAAGGATTTCCAAAAGAACGGTTGGACGCAGCCTGCATTCAGCGCTTCCTTGCGTTTTTGATCAGATCATCCGACCACCTACTCGGTAAGTGTCCGACGCTGCGCTTGCCGGTACGTGACAACATGAGCCTTTCCGCCCTATTGGCCATCGGCTGTACGTGCTATGTTCACTGCCACTTATGCTATGTCCGCGACTTACGTTCTTCTACGAATCCTCGTTCCTGGTTCGATCACGTACAGAAACACCTAGCATAGCCCTCAAAACCTCACATGCACAAATATATATTTAAATTTAGCTCACTGTGGCGTTCAGTAATCAGAAGCTGTTACAGCAGAGCGGCACGCAACCTACTTGCATCTGCCTTAGCCTACATTGTGCAATGCAATAAAAAAATTAATATCAAGTATCATAACAGCATATTCAGCTCATAATATTCCCATTAATAGGACACAGGACTTCTCTCTGTAAAAGGGAGTGCGTCAGTCCCCACCACGCAGGCCTACTATGGGTTAATAACCTCACATTATGTATGTATATTTCCAGCTACGTGCACACTTTAATGTCAGTTATAAGCAAGTGTATTTACAACATAAGCAAGTAAAGACCAATTCCAAATATAACCTAATATGAACAAGACGCAGTTACTTCAAACTAAAATTGATTTCTAAGTGAACTCGTAAGTAAATATAGTACCCAAGAGGCTCATAAAAAGGAAGTTTATTAAATGTCCTTGTTTAACTTGATTGGTACACGCAACGATAGTTATTGTAGAGGCACTTATTATTATTAATTTTGAGTTCCTGGATGAATCCTTTTTCTCGGTGGTAGGCCATAACACCGGCTGCCGGTAGAAGTTACCTCCCACCAGACAAAGTCTTGCCGCCAAGCGATTCGTCGTGTTCCGGCATGATGTCTGATGAATACGCAGCCGTACGGAGGACGGGTCTGAGCAGTGATGTCGCGATGTGTGCCGGGGACGATGCGTCAAATGTTGTTGTGTGAGGAGTTTGGTCGTGGAGAGTCTCCAGATCAATCTCCCTCTAGCGCAGCATTACTTTACATTACAGCACCAAAATTAATTTACATATTTGACAAGCAACGATTGGCAAAATATTTCATTATTCCATACATTCCTCTATAGAAAAGGGAGGCTCCTCCACCCAGACTGGTGTTGTGTCTGATGAGCTAATGCTCGACCCTTGATGTCGGGATGATACGTGCTAGTTGTTCGCGATGCAAGATTATGCGTGACGTCAGTGTGATGCGCAGTCCCAAGTGGTGATGTAGATGGCGCCACCTATAGTTACAAAATATTTTTATTACAATTATAACATTTCTCTGTGTTAGAGTGTTAAATAATATGTACTACCTAGTTTTTAAAACAATAATGTAAACTTTTTCCAACAGAACTTTACTAAGTGCATATTACAAAGCGCACTTTATATTTCCAAGTTGATTGAAGAAACTGTTCTGTCATTTGCGAGTCCGGAGTTAGTGAGTCATAATTTTTAATTAAGAAAGTCTTTGTGACTTACTGTTACTTGGAATGGAAGTAGTTCCAACTAAAAGAAGGGCACACACACAGCAACAATTAAATACATTTGTGTGAAGCGCAGTGTGATCCTGTAACCATCTTGGCGAGAAAATTTACGTGAAGTGACTTTGAAGTGGCTTGAAGGAGTGTAGGATAGCTTGATATTCTGGCGTGGAGGTATGAAGAAGAGGGAGTGAAATTCATTCATCTCTCATAGTAAAGAGAGGATCCTCCGACCAGACGGGTGTTATGGCTGGCGGGCACTTGCCCAACGGTTGATGATGGAAAACTGTATATATGCTAATTGCACAGTAAACTCTGCTTTTGAGATATAGAATTTGTGTGACGTCAGTATGATGCGACGTTCTATTTGGCGTTTGTAGGTACCGCTTCACTGGTGTATGTATCTACAGCTGAGGGATTCTGTAAAAATGTCGCCTTGAAAAGTTACATGAAGTGAGATAATCAGCTCCCAATAGTATCAATCACAGCATGAGATGAATTCACCGTTCATTTTACCTTAGTTTTAACGGTGAGACTTAACAGAATATAGTGATTTGAAACCAAATCTTGACATGATACAGACGACAGCACATCAATCTGACAAATTTCTTTATTAGATTTTCAACTTTTTTTTTTACTTTTTTTTTTCGTTTTTTTTTTTATGTTTTTGTAAACTCTTGCGTCATGTTTATTGAAAAGAAACGTTTTTCTTTCTTTCTTTCTTTCTTTCTTTCTCTCTTTAAAGTATTAACACTAATGGTTCATCGTGCGAGCGTAATCACCACGCTTGCTTAATGCGGGTTGGCGATTTCAGACTCATAAAATCCAGGTTTCCTCAAGATGTTTTCCTTCACCTTCATTCATTGGTGTCCAAGATATACTTAGAAAGTACATATCACTTTAGAAAAGTTACATTGGTAGTTGCCTGACCTGGAATCGAACACGCGCACTCATACTTGAGAGGCTGGTGTTTTAACCATTAGGCCACCACGACATGGTTGCTTATGGTTGGTTGGGAATATTTGACAGTTTCGGGTAGCTTGACTTGCTGTCACCCGTAGAAACAAGATATACATCAATGTCAAGTATCTGGAATCTGTATCTTAGTCCAGTCATTTTAGGTTTTATCTGCAGAAAAAATCCTAGTGAGCTGAATTTTTAAATACACCTTTATTACGGCATTCTAATGAAGATGTGAAAAATCGACATTGATATCGTGCCGGCTAAAAATGTTATGAAGGCCAAAAGGTCACGAAAATCAGTTTTTCGCAAATATCTATTGCTCAGAGGCCACTAAAGGTCACTATAAAATAGTTTGTCGTGAAATTGTCTACAAAAAATGTCTTTTGCATTTTTCTGTAGAATTAACCGTTTTTGAAGTAGAGAATGCACTCACAATTCACATACGGTATTGTATACGGTACGGCGTATACCCTATTGCTTTGACAACCTTGTTTTCACTCCTACACAAACCATGTTCTCCTTATTATCTTACTTCTCATTTTCAATATTTATGCTTTGAAAATCAGTTTTTCGCAAATACCTTGCGATCTATTGCTCAGAGACCAATAAAGGTTAGTATAAAAATTGTTTGTCGTGAAATTGTCTACAAAAAATGTCTCGTGCATTTTTCTGTAACCCCCCAGGGCATGATACGGTGGGGAGTCTATTTCTACCAACCCGCAGTCCTGGCCTCGATATCGGTCTTCGTGAAGCTCATAACGAGTGCTCTCAATCTCTTTGAGACGCACGTGAAGCACAACGCGCCGTCGACCCGGACCTGGTCCTTACCGCAGGCTGGGGTGCTGCCTACAGCTCATCGCCCGTAAGCCCGCGCCTACTGTAGCCGGGAGTTCTGTGTTGTCTCCCCACCAGAGTCTCCTGCGGCTGCTAGAGGCGTGAGAGCGCTGAGATTCCCGCTCCTTCCCCGCTTCGAAGAAGGAGGTGACAGCCTGCCGTACATTCTCGACCATCGCCAAGCCGGGCAGACCTCCACCGTACCTGGAGGACACGGTAGAGCCGTGTCCTCAAGGCGATTCCCACATGTGGAGGCTTTGGCGTCCAGATCACATGGCGATAATCCTACAAGGAGCGTCGCCGCTTCAGAAGAGACTTTGCGGTATCCCCGGACTAGCCAAACGGCCATGACTGACTGGGACGCGGTCAGGCGTCGGGCTGGTCGCCGCCTCCACACCGATGCCTCGTAAAGGGACATGGACCGTATAACCCCCGCGTAAAGACTCCAACAGGAGCCGTTTGGTCCCCCTGGAATGGGGAGGACCCGCCTCAAGGCAACCCCAGCCCATTCCAGTCTGGGAGCCAAATGTCGGAAGTGCTCATCGAAGTTCCAACGGCTGTCGAGGACGAGACCCAGGTACTTTATTGTCAACCCGAGGTCGATGTGAACCCCCCTATCGTTATGTAGGAACCTGGTGATGGCGAGTTCCGAGGACCATGAAAATTCATGGCCTCGGACTTGTACAGGGCCACCTCGAGCCCCAATTGCCGGATCCTCTCGCTGCACCAGCCGCCGTCTGGTGTGACCTCCCTTGATGACCTATGACCTACAACTTGTAAATCACCGTTGATAGCACTAGGCCACTGCTGAACCCAATGTTTCAAACTACGTCAAATTTTTCATTTTCACAAGTTCTTCTGGTATTAATTGTGGCTGAGATGAGATTGCAATTTGAAATTGAAACTTTGAATTTTATAATTTAATAGCTTGCAATTCTAGAAATTCGAAAGGAAGAATCGAGAAAAGTCGATCAGAATCTGAACCGGATTCATACGTAACTGGGAACTGTGAGGACTAAAGACAACGTTTTGAAGAGAACACCTATTGTTTTGGAATACCGATATTGTTGTTGCGTACCTGCTGTAGGCAGTTCCCCTTAATTGAAAATTATTCAGCCTTATCATAGAGTAAGGAGTAGTAGATGAGACTCTTCGATCCATCGTTTTTAGTATTTGTTTTGAAGCGAAAGTTTTCTAATAGGCTACAGAGTTTAGGCCTCCCTGGCCCAATATTGTCTTTTGCATTGTTTATTTTTTTTATTTTTTTAATAATTATAAACTAGTGCTTGACTGCAATCCCGCCTGATGGTAAGCAGTGATGCAATCGTTGATGGTAAAGCGCACCAGTTTATTAAGCCTATTCACTTAAAAAAGTTAGGAATAGGAAGGATGACGGCAGTTGAGCGAGGTGAAATCAATGTTAAACCAAGACCAACACGACCAACGATGCTGCGCCAGAGGGAAATTGATCTGGAGACTCTCCACGACCAAACTCCCCACACAACAACATTTGGCGCATCGTACTCGGAACACATCGCAACACAACTGTTCAGGCCCGTCCTCCGTACGGCTTCACCAGACATCATGCCGCCAAGCGATCGTCATCTTCTTGGCCTGGCGTGTTAAAGTCGTGCGTTTAATGTGTGCCAGAGATCGTAAACTGAATACAGATCGATCGATCGAGATCGTTAACTGAACTCTGGCTGATACAATACTTTTTAGAGGACTAAAAAGTATTTCATCAGCCATATTCATCAGCTTTGATGTTGTTAAACAAACTTGAATTGTATATCAAAGGAAATTAATTTAAGTAAAATAAATTAATATATAGACCAAAAAGGATTTTGGTTTTAACCAAAATGGATTTTGGCCTATATATTAATTTATTTTATTTAAATTAATTTCCTTTGATAAAGTAAGTTAAATTTAATTGCAAAGCCTAAAGGTTTCGAAAAGATTTTTGTTTGATGAACGCCTCACGTAGTTTTTTCAAACTATAAGTACATTCGAATTGAGAGCCTTTTTCCTTTTTGAAGTTTGAAGTAGTTTAAAATACTTGGATTCGTGTGACACGTACATTTTACATTAAAAAAGCAAACCTAACAAATATAGCGAAACTTAAGTAGGTACTCTAAAAAATTTCTAGCAATTCTTAGAAGAGATCAGTTATTTTGTTTTTTCGTTGTAAATTTAGACAGTTGGGGAATGTGAAATAATAAATTGTTCACAATGGGTTTAGTTGTCTTTGGACTGATTCGCGCTATCCTCGTACTCATGCAAATCTGTATGACAATCGAGAAGTTTTTCTCAAACTTAAAACTACAGATCATCGCAAGTTTTCAGTCATATATATAGTTATGTATTATAAAGGTAACTCATAATATAAACGTCACATTCCTTTTAATTAACTAACCTTGATTCACTGGGGACAACTCGAATGAATAAATGAAAGGTATAAAGATGATTATAAATTACTGTTTGCAAATGGATTATTACAAAATAATCCATTTTGCTTTACAACGATATTTTTTGTTTATGCGAACCCTGAATATAGTTTGTTCAGAATAAGCAACTGAATGGATTCCAATCATTTCTACACCATGTTATATTTTTTGCCAAATACATTTAGACATTGTTGCAATGTGAATACCGAGCTCGCGCACGCAGCTTACGATACGAGAGGTCAATGCATAAATGCACCGCGCTCACCCTCTTGAGCGCAGCTTTTACCATATTTTTGGTGGGGCAACCAAGTAGAATAACAAGCTCATAACTTTATGGTATTCCATGATAACTTTTTGAAATTTGGTACATAGATTATTTACTTAAAAATACTGGAAACGTGTTTCGGGTACAGTAATTTCACGTTTTTACCTACACTCTTGATAAACGATGATTCTTAGTCTTTGGCCCAGTCTTGGCTGCTGGCAGATGAAACAATCTTTTGAAACGTGGAATGTAGACGATGTTTCTTATTTCAAATTCTTATTCAAGACAAAAGAGACCCGGCAGTACTATTCTGTAACCATCGCACCGTGAAATCTTGTTAAGTAGATATAGACATGACGTCACTATGTTCTATAGAACAGCAATGGGTTTCATTTTAACAGTTCAACAACATTTGTTGTGTTCGTATTTACGTTGTTAAGAAGATAATTTTTTCAAACTTATAGAGCAATGGATTAACAATATGCTTCAAATTGTTAATGTGTTAACCAATTAGGGTGTAGCATTCGATTATATTCCGATTTATCAAAGAAGAAACGCGAGTAACTAGATCTCTTTCGTAGATCTTGCTGTTCAAAAAAATATCGGTCGTAAAAATGATTTTAGACCCAATCAGGTTCCTAAAAGTAATAAACTTGCTAAAAGTAATAAACTTGCTAAAAGTAATAAACTTGCTAAAAGTAATAAATTACTCATAGAACCGATGGCCGAAGGGGCTGTAAGGTTCTGGATTGGCGGCCACATACCGGAAAACGATCTCATGAAGGTCCGATCATTGTGGAAAGCCTTGGGGAGGCTATTGTCCAGCAGTGGACTTCAAAAGTTTGAAGAAGGATAAATGTGAAAGTGTGTTTGTTTGTCCTTCCTTCACGCCGTAGCTAAGCAATCAATCGATCTGATATTTGGCATACAGTTAGTTGAAAAGATGGAGAGTAACATAGGCTACTTTTGGTCCTAAAAAACATCAAGATCCCAAGGGAGATTACTGGAATATTTGTATGTGTACGAGTACACCAAATATCCTAATATTATAAATCGGAAAGTGAGTTTGTTTGTTTGTTTGTTCCGCTTTCACGCCGTAACTACTAAGCCGGTACTTTTTTATCCCGGAAATAAATTATATTCACGAGGGAAATCTAAAAGCGCGATATAACCGATTTCCATGCGAGCGAAGCCGCGGGCGGAAAGCTAGTAGAAAAATAAATTAAAATGGCAATAAAGGTCTAAAATCAAGAGCAGCGAAGTGTCAGTGGTATAACAACGGGGGTAATGCTACTAGCGAGTTGTAAGTAGATCGTAAATAAATCATGTCATCAACGTAGTTCTCAAAACGGTGAAAAAAAACATCGTGAGCCAAAGTTTGGACGATATGTGTTCCGTAATAAGCCCGCGTGGTAGATTATTAGCGCACCCCATCTCACACACACAGTTTTTTTTGAAACAAACATTTTTCATGATATATTACACACTTTTGCGTTTTTGCAAAACTGTGTACGTGAGACACTCAGAAAGTTTAACGATAATAAAAAAAAATTCTATAGGCATATATTTTTATTATTTGTTTTCAATTTTATTTATATGTCTATTGTATTGAATCAAACTTGGGATGGGTTGGGATGACATGCGGCACTCCTTTGTGTCTTATCCTTGGCAGCAGGTCTGCTTCTCTTCTGACAATCCGTCGAGCTGTGCGGACGCTATAATCGAGTCAAGCTATGGAGTATTTTATCCCCTTCAATGACGTGCCCGTCGGTGGCTCGGCTCGCCCATGGTTCAATGCCCATTGTGTTCAAGCTGAACAGCGTAAGCACACGGCTTTTCTCGCGGAGCTCTGGATCTAAGCTCAAAGAAGAGAGCCTTTAACCGTGCTGCCAAGTCCTACAAAAAGGCGCTTAAGAAGGCTCGCTTCGACCGTATTACTCATATTGGCAACGAGCTCTCTGGGCAACCATTCGGTAGCAGATCTTTCTGGTCTCTAGCCAAATCGGTTGAGGCGAACTTCTGTCGGCCCACACTGCTTCCACTGATTGGGCCTGATAGAGCACTGGCTCATACGGCGAGAGAGAAAGCAGGTCTCTTTGCATCTCTCTTTGCCCATAATTCACGTCTTGATACTAGCGGTGCTACTCCACCTAATTTACCAAATTGCGGAACTTCAATGCCTGAGGTTCGCATTAGGAACAAGGAGGTTCTGAGAGTACTGTGTCGTCTGGACATGAATAAGGCTAGTGATCCAGATGGTATACCAGCGATTGTTCTTAAAGCATGTGCGCCCGAGTTGTTTCCTGTATTGATGCGCCTGTGTCGCCTCTCATTTAGAATTGGTATAGCGCCCAAGTCCTGGAAGCTTGCCAATGTGAAATGTGCCCGTGCCCAAAAAGAGTAGTCGTGCCGATCCTAGATCCAATTATCGGCCAATTTCGATCACCTTCATACTTTGCAAAATTATGGAGCGTGTGTTGAACTCGCGCCTCTTGGCATACCTGGAAGGTAACGACGGTCTCTGTGACCAACAGTATGGGTTTCACCGCAATCGGTCCGGGACCTACTAGTGTATGCCACTCACTTGTGGGGCGAGGCCCTTAGAGAAATGGGGAAGCGATTGCTGTCTCCCTTGATGTCTCGAAGACCTTCAACCGGTTATGGCAAAGCTGGCCTTTTGAGTAAGCTTCCAGCGTACGGCATTTCCCCTAGCCTGACTGGCTGGGTAAAAGACTTCCTGACTGAACGGTCCCTCCGAGTTGTTGTCGACGGATGCTCATATGAGCCCATGTCGACTAATGTTCTACTAGTGCAACTAGTGTTCCTCAGGGGTCTGTTCTCTCTGCAACTCTGTTCCTGCAGCATATTAACGATCTGCTGATGCCCAGTATCTATGGGTATGCAGATGACAGCACCGTTGTGGAGAGATACCTGCCGAATGCTCGGGCTAGTAGGGAATCAATCCGGTCCGAAAGAGAGACTATGGTACGAATGATGCGAAAGAATGTTGCACTACAGGCAGTCTCCGAATGGGGCAATGCCAATTTGAGTCCAAGGCCAAGGTGACTGGCAGGAAACTTGGCGCTATCGAAAAGGTCCGGCAGTACTTCATACTAGGGCAGCTTCTCACGTTGTACAAAGCACAGGTCTGTTCGTGTGTGGAGTACTGCAGCCACATTTGGGCTGGTGCTGGTGCTGCTAAGTGTCAGCTGGCCTCTTTGCATTCAGTGGAGAGGTGTGCGAAGAGGCTGATTGGTGACCCTGATTTAACTCGAAATTGTCTCCAAAGCCTAGAGCACAGGCGTAGAGTAGACAACCTTTCGGTGTCCTATAGGATGCATTTTGGGGAGTGTGCGAGGGAATTTCATTATTTAAGTCCCCCATCTCCGTTCCACCATCGGACGACCCGTCGTACGGCGAGTTTCCACCCTTACGTTGTTAACACCACTACGATCCGGACGAAGCGTTTCGCCTCCTTCTTTATACCGAGTACATCGAGAGACTGGAACAATTTGCCAGCGGCGGTGATTCCGTCGGACTACAATTTGAGTGTCTTCAAGGCTAGAGTGAATAGGCTCTTAAATAACTGGCGGGATCGCCGTCAAGTGCTAGTTTATAATATATATATAAAAGACACTAATTAAAAATTTGCTCGCAAGAAATTTGGAGGGATGTTTTTATTCTGGAAAGTCCTTATTATTAGTTATAAATAATCATATTTTGAAATAAATTATAACTGGCCTGTTTCTCATACATAAAAACTTTTTGTCGCAGTACTTATTGAGTGACATGGTATATTTCATGGTATATATACTACGATTTTTTTGTTGCCAATAAGTAATTACAAGAGGTGCAGGAACAACTCTGATGCTTAACATGTATGTATGTAATTATGTTCCTGATTAGCGCAAAAAGGTTTAAACGGATTCGGATATTTGGCCCTTATAATAACTTAGATTTACGTGTAAAAATAATACAATTTCGAAAATGGATAGAAACCACTGTTACTCGTAGTCCCGATGGGTCGACCCATTACCGTTCCAGGGGTAATTTTAATTACCCGTAGTCCATAGTATTAGAGATTTTTTTCTGGACTTCTGAATATCGATAAAAAATGAAAACCAGCGTTTGAATACAAATCTTTACTCATTTATAAACAAAAATTTAAAAAAAACATATCTTTGAGAACAAAAGCTGCTCATACAAGTAAAAGAAAAACACAATCTTAACCAAAACCAATGATATAATAATTTGATTTACTTAGATGGGTGTTCAATTTCTGTGCATACTTATAAATGGTGTATCTCATAAACGAGTACCATGGATCCAGTACATGATTCTGAACCGGCAGTGGTGGAATTTTTTGTCGGCTTCATAATAGCTACACTTTTATAACCCAATAACATTTTAAAGTAAAAATTAATTACTTATACAAAAAAGCGCAATGAAAACAAAACTCGAAAAACTATCTTATCAGCTGATTTAATAGAGTTCACATCAGGGATCACCGTCATATCTACAAACACGCACGGCGGCACGCTTGCAACGTTCAAAGGCCAAGCCGACACTTTTTTTAAACATTGTTATTTCTGTAACCGTTCATAAACGACATAAATGGCTATCATAATTTTATTAGTAGCATGCGGTCTAGCCTTATCGCGAAGTTTGCGTTACGATGTTAGATACACTCTGTATTATATGTATGTAAATAATTAAGTCAAAATGACAAAAAGGAACATTAATAAAAATTCTACTAATAAGGACAACATAACAGGAAAAATATACTCTTTTTGTAATTTGATTCCTTTTTACGTAGGTACAGACGACAGCACATCAAGCTACTCCAATCTGTCAGATTTCAGATTAGTATTTCAACTTTTTCTCTAAAGCTCTAAGGCTCAAGGTTGATTGGGAATTTTTGACAGGTTCAGGTAGCTTGACCGGGTAGGTTGTCCATACCTTCGTAATAAAAACTTTTTTGGGCCTTTGGTTTTTATATATTAGTTTTTGAAACCGTCTTCCGAAAT